>BSYR01000013.1:24382500-29382500 GCA_030270665.1 Hibiscus trionum | reverse complement strand
ATCACTAATTTAACTCAACTTGATGTGAAGATTGAGGATGAAGACATAATAATGATTCTGTTATGTTCATTGCCCCCCTCTTGTGAACATATGGTGTCTGCTCTTACATATGGAAAAGAAACAATTAAAGTTGAAGAGATTACTTCAGCCTTGTTGGCTCAGAATCAACGGAAACATAATATAGGTGAAAGTTTTCATGTTGATGGTTTATATGTTAAGAACAATCAAGACCGTAGAAGGAAGTCAGAGAAGGAAGGTTATGGAAAACGAAATTATAGATCAAGTCTAGAGGCAAGAAGACGATTCATTACTACAAGTTCAAGGAGCCAAGGCATATGAAACGAGACTGTCCAAAGTTAAAAAGGCAGACAGATGATAAACATGATGCATCATCCAAAACTGTGAATGTGGTGCAGGATGAACATTCAAATTGCAGTGATGGTGACATGCTTTCTATTTTGACAACTCAGTTTACGGATGCATGGATTCTTGATTCAGGATTCTATTATCATATAACGCCTAACAGGGAGTGGTTTTCAACTTATATGTCTGTTAATTCTGGTTGTTTATTTAGGCGATGATAGATGTTGCAATATTGTTGGTATTGGTGATGTCAGAATTAAGATGTATGATGGTACTATTAGAACATTATGTAATGTTAGGCATATACCAAATTTGAAAAAGAATCTAATTTCCTTGGGCACTTTGCATAAGAATTGTTTTATTCCTAAAGCAGATGAGGATAGAGAAACCATTAGAATTGTTAAAGGTGCATTGACTGTGATGAAAGGAAAGATAACTGCAGGAAATATCTATAAACTATTAGGGAGTACAGTTGTAGGTGGAGCCCATTCTGTTGAGTCATATGATGATAATACAAAACTGTGGTACATTTGTCTTGGTCATCTTAGTGAACGTGGAATGATTGAATTGCATAAAAGAAATTTGTTGCATGGTGTTAAAAGTTGCAAGCTTGATCTTTGTGAGTTTTGTGTTCTTGGTAAACAGACTAAAGTTAGTTTCATGACTGGAAAGCACAAAACTGAAGGGATTCTTAATTATGTGCATTCTGATGTATTGGAGCCTACCAGGGAATTGTAACCCCCTTAACCCGGCCTAGACGGTTGACCCGAATTAAGAAGATTACACGGGGAAAACCAAAGTCAACCCGAAAGTCAACCTTGATTAACGACCCTTTTTTTCTTTTTAAACTTGTCTAGACGCACATTAACCCTAGTTGTGATCAAACAAACAACATACTCAAAGAACATAAACATCAGAGATCAAACAGGGACCCAATTGAACAAATTACAACTTTAGGGACCAATTTGTAAATTGTGGTAATTATAAGGACTTAACCCAAATTAAAGTTACCAACTTGAAATTAATCATGTTTCATGCATCTCTGTGAAATTTCAGCTCAAACGGACATCCCAAACTCATACAATTGCACAAACAAGAATCGGGACCAAAATGCAAACATTTTGAAACATATAACTGCCAATGTCAGTGTTGCGTGTAAAATAGTCTATCACAATTGTAGTGCAAGTATACACGACGCAAGTAGTAAAGTGATACGAAGTATCGGATATCGTCTCCAGAGGGATTGGGCTAATGACTTCACCTTGTTTACTGCACGAAAGTAAAGGAAATAATTAAGAGTTGTCACGAGAATAATAAGGTAAAAACGTAAAATAAAGAATTGAGAAATCAAGATAGAGAGAATGGGCTGGTATTGAGTTGCTCAGTAGTGCAGGTATTGAATTGCTTAGGATCTCCAGTTCTGTCGTCGCGCCTGTCGCCGACAGCACCTGTCGCGGCAGCTGTCCGTTGATCGTCGCGGCAGCGAACACACCAACTCCGTACTTCAAGCTTGGCAAGAATCCCAGATCTGCCTTGCCCTATCCCTAGGCACAAGTCTGTCGATGATCACGTCTTTGATGATACCTCCCGGTGTGAATCGAAGGATGAACACCGATGTGTATGAATTCTTCTTTAGCCACTTAACCTCGCCCTATCCCTAGGCACGAGATGGTTCAACTATAAACTAGAGAATGCGCTCTTATCTCTTTCGTATACTTAACTCTCCCGATGCTAAGTAAATAGATAACCTCACAATGCTCTCCCGATGCTCTTGCAAGATATTAAAACCAAGATAAAAGAACTTGAAGTTTATTTTATTGAACTTGAAAAATCCTAAAACAAAGCAACCCTTGCAACTACTTTACAAAACAACCCGTAGCCCTAGGGGGAAATTAGAACATGTCGGTGACGGGTGGACGACAGGGGGGTTTTTGGTTTCGGTTATGGGGTTATCGGTTATGCCTCCTAGGTTAAATCTATGCCCTTATATAAGCTTTGGGCTCAAGTCCTCTAAGGTAACAAGGATTACAACTTTAATTAAAAGTAAGATTCTAATAAATACTAAATCTCTAAAGACTCCTACTTTCCAGCCGCCATCCTTGTTTCTAGGAATTTCCTCTCCTTGAGCTTTGGCTTGACATATCTTTTGATCCGGGGCTTGGAAAATTATTTGGCTTTCACACGACAGACGAGCAGATTTTTCTCTATCTATCGAGGTCCACTTTACTTTTCCTCTTCATAAGGTTGCTGTCACCTTGCTGTCACGACAGGTCCACGACAGGTTCGTCTTCTTCGTCTGCTTGTCCAGTTCAGCCCTCCTGCTTCTCTGCCCTGCGCCTGCCTTCAACATCTACTATGGCAGATACCTGTAAAAAATAGCCATCTTTTAGTAGAATCCGTGCCTTTAGTCCATTTGTGATGTTTTACTGAAAACTAACCTAAATGCCATGCAATTATGCTTGAATGCAGCAGAAATATGGGTTAAAAAGGGTGTAAATAATAGAACTTTTACACACTCAACACACCCCCAAACTCAAGTCTTTGCTTGCCCTCAAACAATTAAACCTAAACAAAAAAATGAAAACAAAGAAAAATTTTGTGTTGGCCTTCAAACAGTGAACTGTCCCTTACCCGTCGCTCGTTCTCTATGGCGGCAGCAACCTGTCGGATAGGTTAGGATCTGTCCGGAATCTCCCTATAGCTCTCGTACAGTGTGTGCATGCTTGTGAACAATTATATGCTAAGACTCTCTTATTTTCACTAGAATATTCGACTTTAGCCTGTTTAGAGTTTTTCCTACGAGACTGTTTTCTTTCTTTTTCTTACTAGAGCCAGAATTGGGCACCTCTAGTTATTTCTTTTTTTTTATTAAATTTCTTCTCTTTTACTAGAGCCAGTATTTCAGGCACCTCTAGTTAACTGTCTAGAGCCTGTGATAGGCACCTCTAGAAGTTTTTCTCTGGTTATCTGCCTAGAGCCAGTGATAGGCACCTCTAGGTTTCCTGAGATTCTAGTCTCTTTTCTATTCTAAGTGCTAAGCTTTCCTATTCTAGTTTGGCTAAAAGAAATCTAAGCAGTATAACAGTCACAATGGTGTTTAAGTTTTCAGAACTATAGAAAGGCTCTAAACTTCTCCTTAATCTGTCCTAAAGATGCTGCCACGACAGAGATGTCATGACAGGTAAGTTAACTTCACAGTTTTAAGCCAACAGTTTAATCTTTTCTGATTTTTTTTAAAAGAACTTAAAATAAAAGACACAACAAATAATAAAAAGATGTACTTAAGACTCCATTAATGATGGAGGGTTGCCACCCCCAAACTCGAGCGTTGCATTGCCCTCAATGCAAAATGACATGAACAATAAAGAAAAAGTACATCACAAAATATAAAGGCAGGCAGCAATCAGAGAAAAAAAAACTTAAATTTTCAGTCGCTGCCCTCGCTGCTGCTGCTGATTCGGATCTGACGGCGGCGTCTGCGATGTGGGGGAGGCTGGACAGGTTCAGGGACAGGTTGCTCCACGGGCTGAACATCGGAACTGCTGCCGTTGTCCCAACTGCTGGTGGTAGTGGTACTAGCCTTAGGCAGCCTTTTCTTGTCCGCCACATGTTTAATCCTCTTGACCCTAGTAAAGTCACTCTCCAAATTCCTCCGGATAAGAGGGCTGTCATCAGTGGCAGGTCTCTTGGTTCCTCGAGGGGAAGTGTCTGCCGGTGGGTTGCCTTCTGCCGTCGGGGCAGGTGATTTGGTGGAAGCAGTCGAGTGGGACGGGGAGGCAGGTGGTGTGGGCGTGTGGATAGGTGTGTGGACAGGAGTGGGGATATGGAAATAATGGGCAGGAAAAGTAGGGAATTGAACATCGGGAAAATTTAAAGTTTGGGTAATAAAATTTACTGTGGAGTTTGTGAAGTCCCGAATAAATGTCATCAATCCCAATTGGCGTTCCTCTACCCGTTGTAAAGCAGCTAGGATGAGGGCAGACTGGTCTGTCGGAGTGGCGTTGGTTTCAGCATCAGGGGCAGGCTCGGTGGCCGGGTCGGTGGGTGGTTCCTCTGATGATTCTGCGGGTGAGCCGACAGGGTTGAAGGATGAGACAGGTGTAGCCGCGATCAGCTCCATGAGGCTGTTGATGTTATTGTCTGTCCAACCTCTGCCCTTCCTGATTCTGTCGGAGGGAACCTCGGGCACCGCAGCACATCGGCAGAGGGAAGTTATGGTGAACGGCAGGCAGAGGCGTGAGTCAGAGCGGAAGGCACAGTCCAGGATGTTGTCCCTCATATACCTGCCCACATTAATGGCCCTGTTGTGCATGATGGAGTGAATCAGGGCAAGCCGCTGTCGGTTGACTGTCGTGTGGTGGGACAAGGGCAGGATACGCTTTTTGATGAAAGCGTTCCAAAGTTTGGCTTCCGGGCGGAGCTGCCCCCTATTGACGGAGTGGGGGTTCTTCTTGCTGGTGGTCCATGATGTACCGGCCTCTGTTAACTCCACCATGATGGCATCGTAAGTGGCAGAGTCGAGGGAGTCGATGAATTCCTGGTGAGCATCATCACCGGGGCCAAAGAAAAGGCCAAACATGTGATTGATGCTGTCGGCAGTGAAAGGTACTTGCACTCCTCGAACAGTGACAGATGTCGCCGTTCTACTGTCTATGGCTGCGTAGAATTCTCGGACTAAGGTGTCGTTAAGCTCGGCCGGTTGTTCAGCAAAAGACTCCCATAGTTGAGCCTTGATGGCCTTGAAAATGAACGGCCGGAGTCCCATGTTGGGCGTCTGTCGGATGTACACGAAGCCACGTTCCTCCCATAACTCTTTGTTGGCGAAGGGGGATGCTGCTGCGGAAGAAGAGGCGGCAGCAGTGCTACGGCGGGTTTGTCTCGACGACATATTGGTTGCAAGGGCTGTGTGAAAACCAGAAAAGAGAGAGAAAATAAAACTAGAGGAGAAAAATAACAAGAGAGCAAAATCAGAAGTGATGAAAAATGAAAATGGGAAGGGGTTTATATAGCGGTCGTCGAGCTGCCCATTTAATGCCGCAACGGCAGGCGTGAAGAACGGAGCGGCAGATTGGATTTAGCGTGTCTGGCACGTCTGACACGCAGTTATTCGTCTGTTACGCGTCTGCCGCACGCTTCTGCGTCTGCCGTGTCAGTCTGTTGACAGCCTGTCATATCCGTCCGCGGCGGCAGCCGAAACGACAGGTTATCATAAATGGGCTTTATTTGGCTGATGGATGGGCGGTGGGCTTGGGCCACTTCTTCTTTCCTTCTTGACTCCTTTATTTCCTAAAAACTGAAATTAAAAAAAACAAAACATTATTCGAAAATTAACCTAATTTCCTAATAAATAATAAATAAATAAAATAAATATAAAACTTAGGTTAAATTAGGGGTGCCTTGTGGGGCATCTCCTAAAGTAACCACTTCCTGAATTCCTGGGGCTTCAGTCCCCTGATAATGCTTGAGTCGTTGTCCATTGACTTTGAATTGGTGCCCGTCTTTTAATGATTGAATTGTGATGGCACCATGGGGAAAAAACTTGAACTACTTGAAACGGGCCAGACCATCTAGACTTTAGCTTTCCTGGGAAGAGTTTAAGTCTAGAATTAAATAACAACATAAGCTGCCCTGGGCAGAACTGTCGTGGCAGCAGTTTCTTGCATGCCACTTTTTAGTCTTTTCCTTGTAAATCATTGCGTTGTCGTAGGCCATTGTCCGTAATTCTTCAATCTCGTTTAAATCTAATAACCTTTTCTGGCCGGCCTTGTCCAAGTCCATATTTACTGCCTTGATTGCCCAATATGCTTTGTGCTCGATCTCGACAGGCAAGTGACAGGTTTTCCCATAAATCAGTCGGAATGGAGACATTCCCAATGGAGTCTTGAAAGCTGTCCGGTATGCCCATAATGCATCATTCAGAAGTAAAGACCAATCTTTCCTAGTTGGTTTAACCATCTTTTCAAGGATGTTCTTCACTTCCCTATTGGATATCTCAGCCTGTCCATTGGTCTGTGGGTGGTATGCTGTCGCGATCCTGTGCTTGACACCATATTTCTTCAAGGCAGCAGCAATTACCCTATTATCAAAATGTCTCCCCTCATCACTGATAATCGCCCTAGGGATGCCAAATCTAGAAAAAATGTTTTTATGCAAAAACTTTTGGACCGTCTTGGCATCATTCTTTTGAGTTGCGATTGCTTCAACCCATTTGGAGACATAGTCCACTGCTAGGAGGATATAAAGATTTCCACACGAAGATGGAAAAGGTCCCACAAAATCAATCCCCCAAACATCAAAGATCTCTACTTCTAGAATATTCTGCAGTGGCATCTCATTTCTCCTCGAGATGTTACCTGTCCGCTGGCACCTGTCACAGCTTTTGTAAAATTCCTGTGCATCTTTATAAAGTGTCAGCCAGTAGAACCCTGACTGCAGCACCTTGGCAGCAGTTTTATTGCCTCCTAAATGACCTCCATATTGTGACGCATGACAGTGATGGAGAATGTCTTCTTGTTCTTCTTGTGGTACACACCTTCTTATAACCTGATCTGCGCACATTTTGAAAAGAAGAGGTTCGTCCCAATAATAATGTTTAACATCATTTTGGAACCTCTTCCTTGCTTGATAATTAAGATCAGAAGGTAATATTCCGCTAACTATAAAATTAACGAAATCAACATACCAGGGAAGGTTAGAAGACTTACCTGCCGCCATGGCTGTCGCGACTGCGGCAGCAAAGAGCTGCTCATATGGGAAGGTCTCCAGTATGTGTGTCTCATCTAACGGTAGACTCTGTCCCGTCTCCAACCTCGACAAGTGGTCTGCCACTTGATTTTCTGTCCCCTTTTTGTCTTTGATCTCAAGGTCGAATTCTTGTAATAGCAAGATCCATCGTATCAGCCTAGGCTTCGCATCCTTCTTTGCGAACAAGTACTTGAGGGCAGAATGGTCGGTGTGTATTATTACCTTCGTTCCAAGTATGTAAGAACGAAACTTGTCGATGGAGAACACCACAGCTAACAGCTCCTTTTCTGTGGTGGTATAGTTCACTTGGGCTTCATTTAATGTTTTGCTAGCATAATATATGACGTGAAACAGCCTGTCTCTGCGCTGTCCAAGTGCTGCCCCGACAGCATAGTCACTAGCATCACACATGATCTCGAATGGTTGTGTCCAGTCTGGTGGCTGTACTATGGGGGCTGTCACTAACTTTTCCTTCAGAACCTTGAATGCTTCAGTACATTCCTCATTAAAGTCAAAGGGTCGGTTCTGCTCTAGGAGATGGCATAGCGGCTTGGTGATCTTTGAAAAATTTGCAATAAATCTTCTGTAAAAACCGGCATGCCCTAAAAAACTCCTAATGCCCTTGACTGTGGTTGGCGGTGGCAGCTTCTCTATTACTTCAATTTTTGCCCTGTCGACCTCTATCCCACGGCAGCTAATCTTATGGCCTAGAACTATCCCTTCATCTACCATAAAATGGCATTTTTCCCAATTTAGAACAAGGTTAGTTTTTTCACATCTTTCAAGTACCTTTTGAAGGTTGCTGAGGCAGCTCTCAAAATTGTCTCCAAAGACGGAAAAATCATCCATGAAAATCTCAAGGAAGTCCTCTACCATGTCGGAGAATATTGCCATCATGCACCTTTGGAAGGTGGCAGGTGCGTTACAGAGGCCGAACGGCATCCTCCTAAATGCGTATGTTCCGTAGGGACATGTGAAAGTCGTTTTCTCTTGATCTTCCGGTGCAATAGCAATTTGGTTATAACCTGAATAACCATCAAGGAAACAATAATAAGATTTACCCGCTAATCTATCAAGCATTTGATCAATAAAGGGTAAAGGGAAGTGGTCCTTTCGGGTAGCTTTGTTAAGTTTCCGATAGTCCATACAAACCCTCCAACCGGTCACAGTCCTGGTTGGGATTAGTTCATTGTTTTCGTTGGTTATCACGGTCATGCCTCCTTTCTTGGGAACACATTGCACCGGGCTTACCCATTTGCTGTCGGAGATGGCGTAAATAATACCAGCATCTAACCATTTAATGATCTCCTTACGCACTACCTCCTTCATCGCATGGTTTAGCCGCCTTTGGGCATCTATAGTCGGCTTATGATCTTTCTCAAGAAGGATTTTGTGCATGCATAATGCCGGACTAATGCCCTGAATGTCTGCTATCGTCCATCCAATCGCCTTTTTGTGCTGCCTTAGCATGTCGATCAGCTGTCGTTCCTGTTCCTGCAGCAGCTTAGCAGAGATGATTACGGGCAGTGTGTCATCACAACCAAGATAAGCATATTTAAGCTGCCCTGGCAGGGGCTTAAGTTCTAAGACAGGTGGTTCAACAGTAGAGGGCTTTTGGATTAGATGGTTATCCGAAGTGTAGTTCAAGGGTTCGAATAACTTACCTGGACGATGGTCTAACCAATTTACCTCCTCATGACCTTCAGTATCAGATGTATCGGATTCAGAGGAGTTGCTGTCGTCGGTGCTGTCGTCATCGCTGTCGTGACAGGTCTGTAAATGGCTGTCGCAGCAGTGACCAAATTTTTTATCACGGCAGCCCGACCTGATGCAGGGGTAATCAAAGGTCACCTCAATGATGGCCTTGCATTCCTCGTCCAAATCAACACGTTTCATTGATTGGAGAACATTCAACTTAATCTCTTGATCGTTTACTCGCATGGTGAGTTCTCCTTTCTCCACATCAACCAGTGATCTTCCCGTGGCTAAAAAGGGTCGCCCAAGGATGACTGGTGCGTTTTCATCTGCCTCACAATCTAAAACAAGAAAGTCAGCAGGAAAAATAAACTTATCCACTCTTACCAGAATGTCTTCAATCTTTCCCTCTGGATGAACGTAAGAGCGGTCGGCTAGCTGTAGGGTAACTGTCGTGGGCCGCGCCTTCCCAATACCTAATTTCTGAAAAACAGATTTGGGCATTAGATTAACACTAGCTCCAAGATCACAAAGTGCCTTACCCACAAATTTGTCACCGATTACACAAGGTATGAGGAAGCTCCCTGGATCCTTCTTCTTCTGGGGTGGCTGCCGATGAAGAATACTCATGCAACCATCTGCCATCCTTACCGTTTCAAACTCCCCAAGTTTATATTTCTTTGACATGACATCCTTGAGAAATTTAGCATAACCGGGCATCTCCCTAACAGCATCTAACAGCGGAATATTAATCTGAACCTGCTTAAAAATATCATAAATCTTTTTAAGTTGAGATTCTTGCTTAGCTTGCTTTATCCGTTGAGGAAAGAGTGGTGGGGGACGGTAATCAGCAACACGTCCTTCCCACTGCATACGAATCTGAGGATGATGTTCTTCATCTTTCTCCTCTGTCGCTTCTGCTGTCGTGACAGGCTCATCGGCAGCAGTCTGTTTATCACCTGTCGGGGTAGCTTCCTCGGCAGGTTTATCTAAGGCAGGTTCCTTTTCTATTTCAGCTTTTTTCGGTCCAGGTAACTTTTTCCCACTCCTAGTAGTAATCGCATTACATTGCTCATGTGGGGGCGGTCTAGCATTTTCAGTATTGCTAGGGAAACCTCCATTCTGCCTTGGCTTAATGTGCTGGGACACCTGACCCATTTGTGTCTCTAGAGATTTCAAGGTAGCCTCATGATTTGTCATTCTCATCTTGGTTTCATCCATAAAGTTTTCCGTCTTCTTGACAAACTGATTTATATTGTCCATATACGTACCAGTCTGAGACATAAAAGTGGCCAGAGTCTGCTCCAATACACTACTCGTGGCAGATGGCGGCTGCTATTGCTGTTGCGGTGACAGGTTCTGTGGCAGGTTCTGCGGCTGCTGTTGCTGTCACGTCAACAATCTAGGGCCCCCCTGATTCTGATTATGCACTTGCGGATTCAGAGCATTGTTGGGGTTACTCCAAGAAAATTTGGGATCTTTCCTCCAATTAGGATTGTAGTTGTTGGAATTGTAGTTTGGTTTGTAATTTCCAACATATTTTCCCTCTTCTATATTTATAGGGCATTCATCCCTACTATGATTTCCCTCACAAGTAGCACAAACTTCCTCGACAGCAAATCCTCGTAAGTCCTCTTCATTCAATAAGTGTTTCATGGCTTTAGTAAGGAATGCTACCTGTGATTTCATAGTGCTGTCGGCCTCATAGTCCTTGACAGCAAGTACCCGTTTACCCCCTCTTCTAGCTGTCGGAAACTGTTCTTCATTCTTAGCTAGATTTTTCAGAACTTGCAGTGCCTCGTCCGGATCTTTATCCAATAATAGTCCATTTGCTGCAAAATCAATTCTAATGCGAGTTTGTAAGTTAGCAGCATTATAGAATTTAGTTACCTGATTCCAGACGGGGAATCCATGCATTGGGCAGTTCCGAAGAAGAGTAGTAAACCTGTCCCAGGCCTCGTGCATTGGCTCGTCATCTTCCTGTTGAAAAGTAGCAATTTCGTTACGTAATCGCTCAGATAAATGCGAAGGATTAAAACGAGATAAAAATTCACGAGTTAAATCTGCCCAAGTCATAATGGAACCCGGTGTTAGTTTATTCCACCAAGTTTTAGCTCTGTCCCTCAAGGAATGGGGAAATAACCGAAGCCTCAGTATCTCCGGACTAACTCCTGGCAGTCTAAACGAACCACAGATCTCCTGGAACGTTTTGAGATGCTCCCTAGCATCTTCTATCGCAGAACCACTAAACTGTCCGGCGTTGTTGATCATACTAAACATGACAGGTTTAAGCTTGAAGTTATCAACATCAATATCCGGCAGCGTGGTCTCCAGCTCTACATGATCATTCAGCATGTAGTCACGACATGACCGTCGTCCACCTGCTGCGGGCGGATCGCCGACAGGTGGGTTATTATTGCCAAGGGGTGGTATGAAACCACCAGCAGGTTGGTTATGGGCCATCTTCTCTAGCTGTTCTTCGAGATATTCGTTTCTGTCTAAAAGTCGGCGAAGTTGTTTCTTGAGATTGAAGGAACGTTCGATCTCCGGATCTAATTTATACTCAGGATCTTCACCTCTTTTGGATCTGCGCATAAACAAGAAATCCTCGTGAAAAGCAAGAGTTGAAAACACAAAAGAAAAATTAAAGAAAAATAAAAACGAAAATAAAAATAAAAGTAAAAAGTGCAATAAAAGAAAGATGTAGTTATGTTGCCAATCCCCGGCAACGGTGCCAAAAACTTGTTGTGTGTAAAATAGTCTATCGCAATTGTAGTGCAAGTGTACACGACGCAAGTAGTAAAGTGATACGAAGTATCGGATATCGTCTCCACAGGGATTGGGCTAATGACTTCACCTTGTTTACTGCACGAAAGTAAAGGAAATAATTAAGAGTTGTCACGAGAATAATAAGGTAAAAACGTAAAATAAAGGATTGAGAAATCAAGATAGAGAGAATGGGCTGGTATTGAGTTGCTCAGTAGTGCAGGTATTGAATTGCTTAGGATCTCCAGTTCTGTCGTCGCGCCTGTCGCCGACAGCACCTGTCGCGGCAGCTGTCCGTTGATCGTCGCGGCAGCGAACACACCAACTCCGTACTTCAAGCTTGGCAAGAATCCCAGATCTGCCTTGCCCTATCCCTAGGCACAAGTTTGTCGATGATCACGTCTTTGATGATACCTCCCGGCGTGAATCGAAGGATGAACACCGATGTGTATGAATTCTTCGTTAGCCACTTAACCTCGCCCTATCCCTAGGCACGAGATGGTTCAACTATAAACTAGAGAACGCGCTCTTATCTCTTTCGTATACTTAACTCTCCCGATGCTAAGTAAATAGATAACCTCACAATGCTCTCCCGATGCTCTTGCAAGATATTAAAACCAAGATAAAAGAACTTGAAGTTTATTTTATTGAACTTGAAAAATCCTAAAACAAAGCAACCCTTGCAACTACTTTACAAAACAACCCGTAGCCCTAGGGGGAAATTAGAACATGTCGGTGACGGGTGGACGACAGGGGGGTTTTTGGTTTCGGTTATGGGGTTATCGGTTATGCCTCCTAGGTTAAATCTATGCCCTTATATAAGCTTTGGGCTCAAGTCCTCTAAGGTAACAAGGATTACAACTTTAATTAAAAGTAAGATTCTAATAAATACTAAATCTCTAAAGACTCCTACTTTCCAGCCGCCATCCTTGTTTCTAGGAATTTCCTCTCCTTGAGCTTTGGCTTGACATATCTTTTGATCCGGGGCTTGGAAAATTATTTGGCTTTCACACGACAGACGAGCAGATTTTTCTCTATCTATCGAGGTCCACTTTACTTTTCCTCTTCATAAGGTTGCTGTCACCTTGCTGTCACGACAGGTTCGTCTTCTTCGTCTGCTTGTCCAGTTCAGCCCTCCTGCTTCTCTGCCCTGCGCCTGCCTTCAACATCTACTATGGCAGATACTTGCAAAAAATAGCCATCTTTTAGTAGAATCCGTGCCTTTAGTCCATTTGTGATGTTTTACTGAAAACTAACCTAAATGCCATGCAATTATGCTTGAATGCAGCAGAAATATGGGTTAAAAAGGGTGTAAATAATAGAACTTTTACACACTCAACAGTCAGCCCCCAACGGTCAGGTGTTCCGAAACAGGGAGAGCCTGTTTCGAAACGCGGGGCCGTTCCGCAACGCGTACCGAAACGAGGGTTGGCAGAGGCCTTTCCGTTTCGGAACGGTGTCTCCCGTTTCGGACGCCTGAGTTGCTACAAGGCACCCGTTCTGAAACGGAGGCTCCTGTTCCGATACGGCCTGCACAGATTGCAGAAAAATTCATGCTTAAACACGCAATTGACCAACCAATCATGCTCCAAATGCAACCAAACTTTACCAGCAACTCATACAACATACAAGGGACATATTTGCATCAACCAATTATCATTATATCATCATATATGAAAAGCCCCAAATCTAAAGGCATGTTTCCTACTCAAGCAAACCATTCATGCACTAAAACCTCCAAACCAACACATAATGGCCAAATACATGTACCAACATTAACAACAACATAAATCCAAAATAGGGAGTCCAAAACATCTCCCAAAACAACAACATAGATCCCCCATTGCCAAAAACCAAAAGCTAAAAGTGTTTAAGAAAACCTTCCCATACATGAGCTTATCTTCCACTTGATTGCTTGCCTTCCTTGCTGCCCTTAATGCACCTTAATGTTCTGCATTATTGGTTTAAGAAAAGAGAGAGAGCGTAAGCAAAAGCTTAGTGAGGAAAGCTCAAATAAACCATTCAATAATGCATTTATAAAACACTTTTATAAATCATACATCAAAATACATTTAAACATGCTCACAAGCAATCTCAACCAAGCATCTCATGCTTCATATCATAACATGTCATATTGGCCACAAGTGATAATTACCATCTTTTAATAAGATCAACATAAGACTCACACATGGACTTTTAAACACCATTGTGATCTTATCCCCATGGACTTTTAAACACCATGGCCCATGGACTTTTAAACACCATGGCAAGGACCACACAAGGACTTTTAAACACCTTTGTGTCCTTAACAAGTTTCACCTCAAGGACTTTTAAACACCTTGACCCCAAGGACTTTTAAACACCTTGGCCCATGGACTTTTAAACACCATGACATGAATCACCCCAAGGACTTTTAAACACCTTGGCCCCAAGGACTTTTAACCACCTTGGAAAGGACCACACAAGGACTTTTAAACACCTTTGTGTCCGTAACAAGAACCATCCAAGGACTTTTAACCACCTTGATGTTCTTAAGTAAACTAGGCTCACTCAAGGACTTTTAACCACCTTGGTGACCTTAACCTTTTCAAAACATCACTTGCCAATATACATCATTTATCATCAATAATCCACTGTTTTAAAGCATTTAACCAAGCCATAAACATCATGCATCTTTAAGCATTAAACCACATTTAAACAATGTTCAAAAGCAAGGAACTCTAACCTTGAGCTTCCTTAAACACATGGCTTATAATCTCAGCAAACAAACATGCTAGATATGCTTTAAAAACAGAATTTAAACATGCAACAAACACATTGCACCCAACCATCACATGGTTCCTCATCAAGAGAGTTTTTCCGAAAACTTACTCTTGAGCTTAGCAAAGTTGTTTAGACTTAGACTAAGCTCCCAAACCTCCAAAACATTGGTTTCAAAGCCGAAACCCAAAATCCACTCACCGATTCCGTTTCGCTTCTTGCCGAAACACCAAATCAAGCTTCCGGATCACCACCACTTGGATCCAAAGATGACTCCCCTGTTTTAACACATCAAAACAGTAGATTAATGCATCATCATGCATTAATAGCTTCAATGAAAGCACCTAAACTCGCTGCTCTCATCCACACTCCATTTTCGGCCACCAAACACAACCGAAAATGCATCTAAACAACTCCTCAACAAAGCCCAGCCATAAACCATCAAAACTAAGCATCCTTAAACATCATTCAACATCTAAAAAGGACCTAACAACATCCTTATACCTCCAGCAACAACAGATCCACAAGATCATCCAAAAACAACCAAGAATCACAAGCTAAACTTAGGAAATTCAACCTATCCGGGATTGCATTAGTTAAAACTCAATTTCCAATCAATTTAACTTTCATTTAGCATCAAAAATACACCTCAAATCACTGCTTTAACAGATCATACGAAAATTTACCAAAATCAATCAAATCTTGCATTTAAAAGTCAAGATCCATAACACAACCTTAAAACCATTTATAAAACACAATTTAAGGATTGAGAACTTGGGAATTTCAGTAAAGAACTTAGAGTTCAGAGGAGAAGGACGTTCTTACCTCCAAACTTGAGTTTCTCCCTTTTAGAATCAAGTTTTCTTGAAAATCCACTTAGCAAATGGTGAGGTTTTGTTGTAGAGATGATTAGCATTCAAAAGGTAATTGAAAAGATGAATTTAGGTGACAAAATCAGAGAGAAAAGCTCTGGAGAAAAGGTGTTTGGCTTGAGAGAAAATGAGAGAAAATAGAATTGAGAGAAAAGTTAGTTAAAACCAAATATCTTCCCTCCACTTTGTTTTTTTATTTAAAACCTTTTAATTAATCATTTAATATCTTTTGAAAATCTGGAGAAACTCCCATTGGGTAAATAGCTCCTTAAAGATTCAAAGTTTCAATCCTTTTTAAAACAGTCTCACAGTTTTCAAAAATTACATTTTGGTCACTAGCCCAAAATGTCACCCTTCCAAACCTCATTTTGCAAAATTGATTTCACAGTTCACTTATATATATTAAAAGAGGATTTTAGAACATTTTTCCATATTTTTAATGCAACCCGAACTAGTTTTTCCTAATTTCACCTTTTTAGATTCGAACAGCACTTTGACCGAACCGGTCAACGCCCAAAACTTTTAAGCCCAAAACCGGGGCGTTACAACTCTCCCCCCCTTAAGAAATTTCGTCCTCGAAATTTACCTGAAGGAAAGAGATAAGGAAACTGCTTCAGCATGTCATCCTTTCGCTCCCACGTGGCTTCATCAACACCGCGATGCTTCCACATCACCTTTACCAACTCAATGGTCTTGCAACGAAGAACCTTGCTATCTGAATCCAGAATCCTCACCGGTTCCTCGTCATAGGTCAAATCCGGATTCAATTCCACCTCTTCCACAGGCATCACATGCGAAGGATCAGATCTATACCTCCGGAGCATAGAAACATGAAACACATCATGAATCTTCTCCAACTCTTGAGGTAACCTCAACCTGTACGCAACAGGACCCACACGCTCAACCACTTCGTATGGTCCAATGTACCTAGGGCTCAACTTACCCTTCCGGCCAAACCTCATCACCTTCTTCCAAGGCGAAACCTTCAGAAACACACGGTCACCCACCGCATACTCAATCTCCTTACGCTTCAAATCCGCGTAAGACTTCTACCGATCAGAAGCTGCCTTCAAACGCTCACAAATGAGCTTCACCTTCTCGGTGGTTCCCTTCAACAAAGCCGGCATCGAAACCAACTTCTGACCCGTTTCAGCCCAACAAAGAGGAGTCCTACACTTCCTCCCATACAAAGCCTCATAAGGTGCCATTTGAATACTTGCCTGATAACTATTGTTATAAGAAAACTCAACCAAAGGCAAATGCTTCTCCCAAGAGCCCTGAAACTCAATCACGCAGCACCTCAATATATCCTCCAAAATCTAGATAACACGCTCAGACTAACCATCCGACTGAGGATGATAGGATGTACTGAAATTCAACCTCGTACCCAAAGCTTGATGCAAACACTGCCAGAAACGCGATGTGAACCTCGGATCCCTATCCGACACAATCGACTTAGGCATACCATGCAGCCGCACAATCTCAGCAATGTACAGCTCCGCAAGCTTATCCAAAGAAAACATAGTATGCACAGGCAAGAAATGCGCACACTTCGTCAGGCGATCCACAATCACCCACACCGAATTCTTCTTCGATGGTGACAAAGGTAAACCAGATACAAAATCCATGGTAACCCTTTCCCATTTCCACTCAGGAATTCTCAACGGTTGCAACAACCCTGAAGGAAACTGATGCTCAGCCTTAACTCGCTGACACACCATACACTTGCTGACAAACTCCGCAACATCTTTCTTTAAACCCACCCAATAGTACTCATCACGAAGATCTCGATACATCTTAGTACTACCAGGGTGTATAGCAAAAGGACTACTATGACCTTCAGTCAGAATAGCACGCCTCAACTCAGCATCATTGGGCACTACTATCCGACTCCCAAAACACAACACTCCATCATCATTAAAGCAGAAATCCGAAGGTCTACCCTCCGCGATATCCTGTACATGAGACACCAAGGAATCATCCAGCAACTGCTTTTCCTTGATCAACTGAACCAGAGATGGTTTCACTTGCAACTCAGCCACAAGACCACCATCGCGCGAAATACTCAAACTGGCAAACATCGCCCTCAGCTCAACAACTACCTTCCTACTCAAGGCATCCGCTACAACATTAGCCTTCCCCAGGGTGATACTCAATCGTCAGATCATAATCCTTGAGCAACTCCACCCAACGTCTCTGCCTGAGATTCAACTCCTTCTGAGACATCAGATACTTCAAACTCTTGTGATCCGTGTACACAGTACACTTCTCACCATACAGGTAATGTCTCCAGATCTTCAGAGCAAAAACCACTGCAGCCAACTCAATGTCATGCGTAGGATAATTGCGCTCATGCACCTTCAACTACCGCGATGCATAAGCTACCACCTTACCCTCTTGCATCAACACACATCCCAAACCAACATAGGACGCATCGCTATACACCACAAACTCTTTCCCTGATTCAGGTTGAACCAAGATAGGAGCTTGCGTCAAAGCCGCCTAAACTTCTCAAAAGCCTGCTGTCTCGCCTCTGTCCACTCATACATAACATCCTTCTGCAACAACTTTGTCAAAGGTGCAGCAGTCTTAGAAAACCCATCCACAAACCTTCGGTAGTATCCCGCCAAACCAAGGAAACTACGAACCTCGTGAACAAACTTAGGAACCTTCCAATTCATCACCGCCTCAATCTTCTGAGGATCAACCCGAATCCCCTTGGCAGAAACCACATGCCCAAGAAACACCACCTCCTTAAGCCAGAACTCACACTTGCTCAGCTTAGCGTAAAGCTGATTCTCCAACAAAGCTTGCAAAACAATCCTCAAATGCTCTTCATGCTCCTCTTCAGTACGCGAGTACACGAGGATATCATCAATGAACACCACAACAAACTTGTCCAGGTATTCATGAAACACACGATTCATCATGTCCATGAAAGCAGCAGGAGCATTTGTCAAACCAAACGGCATCACAAGGAACTCATAATGCCCATACCTTGTCCTGAAAGCTGTCTTAGGCACATCCACATCCTTCACCTTCAACTGGTAATACCCTGACCTCAAGTCAATCTTAGAGAACACAACAGCTCCCCGAAATTGATCAAAGAGATCATCAATCCTCGGCAAAGGATACCGATTCTTGATAGTCAACTTGTTCAGCTGACGGTAATCAATGCACATCCTCATAGTGCCATCCTTCTTCTTCACGAACAAGACCGGTGCACCCCAAGGCGACACACTCGGCCGAATGAAACCACGCTCAAGCAACTCTTGCAACTGCGTCTTCAGCTCTTTCAGCTCCTTAGGTGCCATTCTATAGGGAGTAATGGACACAGGAGTTGTATTCTCATACAGCTCAATTCCAAACTCCACCTCGCGATTAGGAGGTAAACCAGGCAACTCCTCAGGAAACACACCAGGAAACTCCTTCACAACCCTGATATCTTGCACACGCAACTCCTTAGAGCTAGGATTCATCACAAAAGCTAGGTAAGCCTCACAGCCTTGCCTCAGCATCCGGCTTGCCTCCAACGTAGACACCACATTGGCAAGAAACTTCACATTCTCACCAACCACAACAACTTCATAACCATCCGCAAGCTTCAGCGAAACTCGCTTATTTTTACAATCCACCACAGCACGATGCTCAGCAAGCCAATCCATACCAAGGATTACATCAAAACCATAGAAAGGTAACTCCATAAGGTCAACATGAAAAACATGATCTTGAACAACCAAAGGACACCTTCTATACAGCTTTCGAGTCACAACAGTCTCACCAAAAGAACTAGTGACACGCATACCAACATCCAAAGACTCAACAGGCAAACCAAGCAATTCAGCATGCTCACGCAATATGTAAGAGTGCGTAGATCCAGAATCAATCAAGGAAAGTACTGACAAGGATTGCAGAGTAAAAGTACCTGCGATCACATCCGCATCATTCCTCCCCTCACGCTGAGCAAACACTCTAGCCTGTCCGCCACCCTCTGGATGCACAGCTACAACATGAGCTACACCTCGGCCACCTTCCTCTCTCCGCTGAAAATTACCACGGCCGCGCCCACGACCTCTCTGTGCCGCTGCAACAACAGGAGCACGAACTTGGCCACCAGCCAACATAGGATAGTCATGCCTCAAATGATCCGAAGATCCACAGTTCCAGCAACCATTACCAGCTGCCGCAACAGGAGCTTGCACTTCCCTCACAGCACGAGGACAATCACGTTTCATGTGACCATGCAAACCACATATCCAACAAGCACTCGGATCAGCTCTAGCGTTGCCTCCCTGAGCATGTGCTCCACCACCTCGCTTAGCCGAGGACTGATACTTCTGATCACGTCCCCTCTTGTTCCGTCCACAACCGGAACTATATTCAGCTGCCCGCTTACCAGCACTTGCCCCAGCACCTCTAGCAGATAAACCCAAGTTCATCTCAATATCCTTGGCTCGGCCCACCAACACATCAAAATCATCATACTCGGTAGCCAGCACATACATCTTCACATCCGTCACTAAGCCATAACGGAACCTTTCACACCTCGCTCGCTCATCCGGGACAAGCTCAGGTGCATACTGACTGAGTCGAACAAACTGTACTTCATACTCAGCCACCGTCATGCTCCCTTGGGTAAGAGACATGAACTCCCTCTTTTTCTCATCTAGGTACCTCACACCCAGATACCTTCTCTTGAACACATTCTGAAAGAATGTCCAAGTCACATCAGCTTCTGCCATCCCAGCAATAGTGGTTGTCCACCACGTATATGCATCCTTCTGCAGCAAGGACACAACACAGCCAAGCTTTTGCACATCAGTGCAACTCATCTGTCCCAAGATTCTCTTGGTACTCTCTAACCAAGCCTCAGAACCTTCAGCAGACATACCCCTAAACTCAGTCCCTCCCAGACTGCGCAACCGCTCCAAAGGTAGTCTAACTCCAGTGTCTTCCTGATGCCCAGATCCACGAGCTCCAGCTACCGCTGCTTGAAAAGCACCAGCTATAGCTTGAATTAACACCGTCATGTCAGGAACAGCTTGCCCCTGACCGGCCTCAGGTCCAGCAGCCTCAGCACCAGCTGCAGCTCCAGCTTCTTCAGCCCCAGCACCACCACCACCAGGTGGAGGAGGTAAAACAGCACTCTCAACATTCTCCTCATTTTCATTCTCATTCTGAGCCGTAGCTCGCACATTACTCCTTAACTCTCTACGAGGTGCCATACTATGAATATGCAATCACAATGCAAATAAACAAAGTCAGGCCCAGCAAGGTAAGCAATCCAAGTACTCAAGCTCATTTCCAATTAAAATCAACATCTTTTCATTAGCTTTGATTTGGCAATGGGTACCCACAACATGCTTCATCACAGCATACATCTCAATTGCAACATACATGCAATTTACTCAACATGCTTTCACCCAACAAGCATACAAGGCATACATACCTCAAACATTCACATACACATTCCCAATTACTCGAGAACTCAGCTCTGATACCACCAAATGTAACCCCCTTAACCCGGCCTAGACGGTTGACCCGAATTAAGAAGATTACACCGGGAAAACCAAAGTCAACTTGAAAGTCAACCTTGATTAACGACCCTTTTTTTCTTTTTAAACTTGTCTAGATGCACATTAACCCTAGTTGTGATCAAACAAACAACATACTCAAAGAACATAAACATCAGAGATCAAACAGGGACCCAATTGAACAAATTACAACTTTAGGGACCAATTTGTAAATTCTGGTAATTATAAGGACTTAACCCAAATTAAAGTTACCAACTTGAAATTAATCATGTTTCATGCATCTCTGTCAAATTTCAGCTCAAACGGACATCCCAAACTCATACAATTGCACAAACAAGAATCGGGACCAAAATGCAAACATTTTGAAACATATAACTGCCAATGTCAGCCCCCAACGGTCAGGTGTTCCGAAACAGGGAGAGCCTGTTTCGAAACGCGGGGCCGTTCCGCAACGCGTACCGAAACGAGGGTTGGCAGAGGCCTTTCCGTTTCGGAATGGTGTCTCCCGTTTCGGACGCCTAGGTTGCTACAAGGCACCCGTTCCGAAACGGAGGCTCCTGTTCCGATACGGCCTGCACAGATTGCAGAAAAATTCATGCTTAAACATGCAATTGACCAACCAATCATGCTCCAAATGAAACCAAACTTTACCAGCAACTCATACAACATACAAGGGACATATTTGCATCAACCAATTATCATTATATCATCATATATGAAAAGCCACAAATCTAAAGGCATGCTTCCTACTCAAGCAAACCATTCATGCACTAAAACCTCCAAACCAACACATAATGGCCAAATACATGTACCAACATTAACAACAACATAAATCCAAAATAGGGAGTCCAAAACATCTCCCCAAACAACAACATAGATCCCCCATTGCCAAAAACCAAAAGCTAAAAGTGTTTAAGAAAACCTTCCCATACATGAGCTTATCTTCCACTTGATTGCTTGCCTTCCTTGCTGCCCTTAATACACCTTAATGTTCTGCATTATTGGTTTAAGAAAAGAGAGAGAGCGTAAGCAAAAGCTTAGTGAGGAAAGCTCAAATAAACCATTCAATAATGCATTTATAAAACACTTTTATAAATCATACATCAAAATACATTTAGACATGCTCACAAGCAATCTCAACCAAGCATCTCATGCTTCATATCATAACATGTCATATTGGCCACAAGTGATAATTACCATCTTTTAATAAGATCAACATAAGACTCACACATGGACTTTTAAACACCATTGTGATCTTATCCCCATGGACTTTTAAACACCATGGCCCATGGACTTTTAAACACCATGGCAAGGACCACACAAGGACTTTTAAACACCTTTGTGTCCTTAACAAGTTTCACCTCAAGGACTTTTAAACACCTTGACCCCAAGGACTTTTAAACACCTTGGCCCATGGACTTTTAAACACCATGACATGAATCACCCCAAGGACTTTTAAACACCTTGGCCCCAAGGACTTTTAACCACCTTGGAAAGGACCACACAAGGACTTTTAAACACCTTTGTGTCCGTAACAAGAACCATCCAAGGACTTTTAACCACCTTGATGTTCTTAAGTAAACTAGGCTCACTCAAGGACTTTTAACCACCTTGGTGACCTTAACCTTTTCAAAACATCACTTGCCAATATACATCATTTATCATCAATAATCCACTGTTTTAAAGCATTTAACCAAGCCATAAACATCATGCATCTTTAAGCATTAAACCACATTTAAACAATGTTCAAAAGCAAGGAACTCTAACCTTGAGCTTCCTTAAACACATGGCTTATAATCTCAGCAAACAAACATGCTAGATATGCTTTAAAAACAAAATTTAAACATGCAACAAACACATTGCACCCAACCATCACATGGTTCCTCATCAAGAGAGTTTTTCCGAAAACTTACTCTTGAGCTTAGCAAAGTTGTTTAGACTTAGACTAAGCTCCCAAACCTCCAAAACATTGGTTTCAAAGCCGAAACCCAAAATCCACTCACCGATTCCGTTTCGCTTCTTGCCGAAACACCAAATCAAGCTTCCGGATCACCACCACTTGGATCCAAAGATGACTCCCCTGTTTTAACACATCAAAACAGTAGATTAATGCATCATCATGCATTAATAGCTTCAATGAAAGCACCTAAACTCGCTGCTCTCATCCACACTCCATTTTTGGCCACCAAACACAACCGAAAATGCATCTAAACAACTCCTCAACAAAGCCCAGCCATAAACCATCAAAACTAAGCATCCTTAAACATCATTCAACATCTAAAAAGGACCTAACAACATCCTTATACCTCCAGCAACAACAGATCCACAAGATCATCCAAAAACAACCAAGAATCACAAGCTAAACTTAGGAAATTCAACCTATCCGGGATTGCATTAGTTAAAACTCAATTTCCAATCAATTTAACATTCATTTAGCATCAAAAATACACCTCAAATCACTGCTTTAACAGATCATACGAAAATTTACCAAAATCAATCAAATCTTGCATTTAAAAGTCAAGATCCATAACACAACCTTAAAACCATTTATAAAACACAATTTAAGGATTGAGAACTTGGGAATTTCAGTAAATAACTTAGAGTTCAGAGGAGGACGTTCTTACCTCCAAACTTGAGTTTCTCCCTTTTAGAATCAAGTTTTCTTGAAAATCCACTTAGCAAATGGTGAGGTTTTGTTGTAGAGATGATTAGCAATCAAAAGGTAATTGAAAAGATGAATTTAGGTGACAAAATCAGAGAGAAAAGCTCTGGAGAAAATGTGTTTGGCTTGAGAGAAAATGAGAGAAAATAGAATTGAGAGAAAAGTTAGTTAAAACCAAATATCTTCCCTCCACTTTGTTTTTTTATTTAAAACCTTTTAATTAATCATTTAATATCTTTTGAAAATCTGGAGAAACTCCCATTGGGTAAATAGCTCCTTAAAGATTCAAAGTTTCAATCCTTTTTAAAACAGTCTCACAGTTTTCAAAAATTACATTTTGGTCACTAGCCCAAAATGTCACCCTTCCAAACCATATTTTGCAAAATTGATTTCACATTTCACTTATATATATTAAAAGAGGATTTTAGAACATTTTCCATATTTTTAATGCAACCCGAACTAGGTTTTCCTAATTTCACCTTTTTAGATTCGAACAGCACTTTGACCGAACCGGTCAACGCCCAAAACTTCTAAGCCCAAAACCGGGGCGTTACAGGAATCATCATTGGGTGGATCTATGTACTATGTTACTTTTATTGACGATTTTTTAAGAAAGTTTGGGTGTAATTTTTGAAATATAAATATGAAGTTTTTGCCAAGTTCAAGGTGTGGAAAGTTGAGGTGGAGAACCAAACTGGTAGAAAGATCAAATACCTAAGGTCTAATAATGACACAAAGTACACAGATTCACAGTTTCAAAATTTCTGTGAGGAGCATGGGATGAACATGTTACTAAATAGAGGGCTTCCCAAAAGGGCTCGGTGCTTGAGACTAAATAGAGGGCTTCCTAAAAGCTTCTGGGTAGAGGCTGTGAGTATGGCATGCTATCTTATTAACAGGTTACCACGAGCATCTTTGGGTGGCAAAGTTGCATAAGAGGTATGGATAGATAATGTAGTTGATTTTTCACACTTACAGAATTTTTGTTGTCCTGGTTATGTGCATGTACATGGTGATAAAAGATCAAAACTTGATGCAAAATCAAAGAAGTGCATCTTTCTAGGCTACAAGAAAGGGGGCAAAGGATACAAGTTTTGGGATCCGGTTGCAAGGAAAATAGTGATCAGTAGATATGCAATTTTTGACGAGCAGTTCATGTTGCAGCAGAATCGAGATAATGTGTTGGTGGATTTCGAACAGTATCTACAAGCAGCTGAGAAAAGTGTAATAGTTGAGAAAGGTGAAAGTTCTAATTCAACACCTGGTGGTTCTAATACAATTCCTTTGTAGAATTATAATTTAGTCATAGATAGAGAGAGATGCACCGATATAAGGGCTCCATGCAGATTGGGTTTTGAAGACATGGTGTCGTTTGCACTTCACATTAGCAGTGATGATCCGGCTACTTTTTAGGGGGCTATCACTAGTCCAGAGAAAGGCAAATGGATGGCTGCAATGGTTGAGGAGATGGAATCTTTGTAGAAAAATCATACATGGGAGCTAGTTAGGCTTTCTAAGGGAAAGAAGGCTATTGGTTTCAAATGGGTGTATAAAAGAAAACCAGTCGTATTAGAAAAAAAGGGGGAAAATTCAAGGCTTGATTGGGAGCAAAGAGTTTTTCACAGCAGAAAGGAGTTGATTACGATGAAATCTTTTCTCCTGTGGTTAGGCATACTTCAATCAGGGTAGTACTTGCACTCGTAGCTAGTTCGGATTTGCATTTAGAGCAGATGGATGTTAAAACTGCCTTTTTTCATGGCGATCTAGAGGAGTATATTTATATGCAGCAACCGAAAGGGTTCACTCAATCTGGAGATGAGCATCTAGTTTGCAGGTTAAAGAAATCTTTGTACGGGTTAAAGTAGACCCAAGGCAATGGTACACGCGATTCGACTCCTACATGATTAAGATTGGCTAAAAGCGATGTGAGTATGATTGTTGCGTTTATGTTAAGAGCCTTGATGATGGTTCTATTATTTTTCTGCTATTGTATGTTGATGATATGTTGCTGGGTGTGAATAATATGCATGATGTTGTTGGTTTGAAAGCTTTATTGAGCCAGGAATTTGAAATGAAAGACTTAGGAGCTGCAAATAAAAGTCTTAGAATGAATATTCATAGAGATAGAGGCTCAAGGAAACCGCTGTTATCTCAGCATGGGTATGTTGAGAAAGTGTTAGACAGGTTTGGGATGAGCAATGCAAAGCCTGTGAGCACTCCATTGGCGAATCATTTTAAGCTTTCTTCAGAATAGTGCCCGAAGACAGATAAGGAAATTGAAGAGATATCAAAGGTTCCATACGCCAGTGCTGTTGGCTGCCTGATGTATGCAATGGTATGTACTCGCTCTGATTTAGCTCATGTTATTGGTCAAGTCTATAAATACATGTCTAAACCAGGTAGATCACATTGGGAAGCAGTCAAGTGGATTTTATGGTATTTGAAGTTTACTGTGGGATATGGAATTGTTTTTGGTAGTCAGCAACATGATCCTTTGGTTGTAGGATATGTGGATTCAAACTATGCAGGTGATTTGGATGATAAAATGTCTACAACTCGTATGTTTTTACTCTTAATGGAGGGCCTATATGTTGGAAGTCAACTGTTCAATCTATTGTAGTGTTATCAACAACAGAAGTTGAGTACATGTCAGTAGCTGAAGCTGCAAAAGAATCCTTACGACTTATTGGGCTATTGAAGGAATTGGGTATTCAGCAAGGTGGGGTTCAATTGCATTATGATAGCCAAAATGCTATTCATTTAGCTAAGAATCAGGTGTATCATGCTAGAACTAAGCATATTGATGTGAGGTTCCACAAGATTAGAGAGTTTATTGCATCTGGTGAGATATTGTTGCAAAAGGTGCATACCACAGACAATGCAGCCGATATGTTAACCAAGCTTGTTACTACTGACAAGTTCATACATTGCTTGGACTTGTTGAATGTTTGCAAATGATGGAGAAACATTGTAACCCAACCCATGTTGATGAGTGAGAAACTCCAGGTTTATCTTCTAAGGGGTATAATATTCGCCAAGGTGGAGATTTGTTAAGTATGACTCATATACTGTTAAAGGACAAATGCTAGAGCGGAGACGGAGTTAGAGCATATGTCCCATAAAGGATTTCTCAAGTTAGTCTGCGGGATTGGACTAAGTGAATTGTGGGTGCCGGGGCAAAGCCCCCGTGGTACGGTACGAGGTATTTTGGTAATTGTATCATGGAGGGTTACTTATATATATGCCTATTATTTGTAACCTAATTTGATTGATTGAATCAATAAGAAAAATACCCGCTCTTGCTCCCGAGGACGTAATCACATTGTTGAACCTCGTTAATCTCTTGTGTTCTTGCTTGTTTATTTTTCCTGTTCGTTTTCTTTATTACAAAACATGAGCAAACTTCTTGATAGTTTGGTTCGCTCACCACTCCTTTTTCATCCCGTAAAGCGTCTCGTTTGGCTAGAGATAAGGAGATTCATGAAGGTTTCTAGGTTTTGATGGTGTGCTAATCTTCATGGAAATGTTTGCTTTTCTTTGCACATTTGTATGAGATTTCTAGTCGACTAGTACCATTTTTTCTCTCTTCCTGATGCATTGTATTTATAATATCTTTTATGGTGGTTAATAAAATCCAGATGCCATTGTTAAAAAAAAGTGTATGGTGTTATATATATATATATATATATAAGTGTGATAATATGTTAAAGTATATTAGAAGTTGTGGTACTATATCTAAAAAAACATTTTACTAACCAACAATTAGCTAGTCTAGCAGGATGGGGCGCTTGGCCCCTTAAGCAAGGTGAGGGGTTCGAATCTTGACATTGTGATTGAAGAAAACTGAGTTAGGTAGGTCACCCCATAATAGACTTCTAATATGTTAAAGTATATTAGTAGGCCAACGGGTCAGATACCAGTGGTTAAACAAAAAAAATAGTCCATTTATTGTAAAAAAAAGGAATATTTTAGTCCTTGTAATATATCTTAAAGTTTATTTTAGTGTTTATACTATAAAAGGGACATTTAAGTCCCTGTACATTTGAAAATTGAATATTTTGGTTCGAAAACTAAAGATAAAATTAGCAGGCTTAAATATTTTGGTTTTCACACTCTTTAAGTTCTTTTAATTTATGAAATTGAGCGAATCTACTCCTCATTAAAGAAAGGATAATAATTTATTCAATTTACATTTTAAAAGTTAGTAAATAAAAATGATCTATGATGGTGTAGACATTTTTCATCAGTACATGGAAAATATCCAAGTGTGATTGGATCTTTCTTAAATAAAATAAAAACAAGTTTTTATTGTAAGTGAAGACAAAAATAAATTGGAGTCCCTCCATGAACTTGCAATAGTTGTCTGCCTCAGAAACTATAACACGTACTCTGCAATAGTTATAGAACCTTGCACCAGGTCCTTAAACATCTTTCTTCTCTCTCTCAATAATTGTTCGCCCAAGAAATGATTCTTAAATCGTTCATTGAAGAATTCCAATGTCAATAGATCAGGAGGAACGCTACTTATGACAGACTGCCACCAGGTGTGGGTATTCCTGTCCAGCATGGATACATCACCCAAATATCTTTTGCCTGGCTTTAAACTCAACTGATTTATACGTCTCTCGATGTCATTTAGCCATTCCTCAGCCTCGGTCTGTGCTCTGCCAAGAGATCCCGAGAAGGTGTTGACCCTGTTAGCAATCAAGGTCTGAGAAATATGGACTTCAGGTACGATGCTTGATGCTCTGATTACACCCTAAATTAGTTGAAAAATTATCTACTAAGGGTCTCATCAGTAACTCCATTGGAGATCAAGAGGCTCTATCCCAGAATATGTCGTTCCTCTAATCAGAGTAGTCATGTCAATACCAAGGGTGGGTGGCAGACCAATTTGAACTGAAGGACCACGAGGGGCTGAAGGATCTACTATGGCAGGTGGATCAACCATCGAATCATCTATCGAGTCCAAAAATTCAGCGGTTCGACCTCGCCCACGGGCAAGCTGACGATGACCTCTTTTGGTGCTCATATTGGAGAATCTCTATAAAAAGGTATAACATAAGGCCAGTTATAACATTAGAGAATCGAACACAATTTAACAAATAAAATTTGGTGACATGGCCCTGTTTTATGACATTTTTGTAAAACATTTCAAAACAATAAATTAAATAGGACTCATCCACAATCTGAGGTTATAAAACTAAAAGCTCTGATACCAACCAAATGTAACCCTCTAAACCTAGCCTATGCGAAATGACCAAGTCTAACAGGGCACATCTTAAATTTATAATCCATGTAGAAAATATGTCAAAATTCAAGCATCTAATTTGAAAACATATTCGAGTAAACCGGTGCAGAATGATGAAAGTATATATATATATATATATATATAAACATATCAAATAATAGTTACAAAATAAGCTATATCGAATATAGTAGTAAAAGACTCATAACATAAAAATTAATACATCCCAAAATATAAGCACATGTCACCCAAAAAGAACAAAATAGTGGATAGAAACAATACAAACTAGTATATAGTAGTGAATGTGTCGATCCTTCGAATGTTAGGTACAAGGTATCCTATCCAAAATATCTGAAAGGAAGAAAATTTAGGGAGTGAGCTAGGGAGCTCAGTGTGTTCCAATAGTGCAGGGTTAAAACATACAATGTAAGCATACAATAAAATTTTTATTTCTGGAAACTCATAATTTAAGTAGTAGTAAATTTATTTTAATACCTAACTACCCCCACCAAACTCCATTATGTAGTTCCTCAGAATTGCATCTATAAAGACATTAACCCAGGCCATCGGGTGTAGGTGATGTCCTAAGGGCATGCCTTAGGTCCAATAGTTATTATCCTAGCTGAAGCGTAGGAACCTAGTACAGTAGGAGTCACTAGACAGACTAGGGCTGAAACTAGGGGTGCTAACGAGCCGAGCCGAGTCCAAGCTTGACCAGACTTGGCTCAGCTCGGAAACAATATTATTAGGCTCCGCTCGGGCTCAAGGCTCACCAAGGTCAAAATTTTAGGCTCAGTCTCGGCTCGAAAACAATACTATTGGGTTCGGCTCGAGCTCGAAGCTCGTTTAGGCCCAACTCGAGCTATTCAGGCTTGGCTCAAGCTTGACTCAAAATAAACCATTCTAAGCTCAAGGATCATTAAAGTAATCCGAACTTTGAAAACTCAAATTTAAAGTAATCTCAACTAAAAACCCATGGGCACAAAAGGCCCATGTTTTATTGATCTCAGCCGAAATGCCAAGAGTAAATTAGCTTATTGTTCTAAGTTTAAGCACCTATTTATAGGCTGCTTGCTGTCCTTGCTTTATGTATGTTAAAGATGTGGGATATTTGTGTATATTGTAAAGATGTTTCTCCCCCTCAAGCTTTATAGGGATATATAAAAACCCATTTAAGCCATGTTACTTTTTAGTTTTATTATTTTAGTCCTTGATCTTTTCTTAATTTATAGTGTAAGTTTACTTTAATTAAATTTAGTCAATTAATTTTAGTAATATACTAATATAAGTGTTAGAAAACAATCTAAAAATTATTAGAAGTGAATTTAAATAATTAAAACTATTATTTAGATGTGACTTTTTCTTAATTGTTGTATCTTTTTCTAAACAGAGTACTTTAAGTGCATACATATATAATTATTCCAAGCCTATTCACGAGCTTTCCGAGCCGAGCTTAGGTCGGCTCGGCTTGTTAAGGTCTCGAGCCGAGCCCGAGTCGAGCTCACTCGAGCCGAGCTTTGACCGAGCCGAGCTCGAGTAGCTCGCGAGCCGGCCAGGCTCATTATCACCCCTAGTTGAACATGCAGAGACTTCATATCCTATCCCAAGTACCCAAATAAAACAATTTAGCAGTATTAATAGTAATCAGTAGTAAGCAGTAGTAACATAAGATATAAAGCAAGCAATTGTTTTAAGTGAAACAGTAACCAGAGAGCATGATATCAAATCATGTACTTAGGCATAAAAAAATAAATGAAACAATCATGCTTAATATTAGGGAATATGTTATGTTCTTGCAAATTCAAAGAATGTCTGTCAAGTGCACGTGACCAGTTCAAACAAAACATTTAAAACTTTTATATAGCACACAAGGAAAACACCTAAAAATATCAGGTTGGTCAGATGGCCTACTGAGCACTCATGTTACGCTTTGATGCTATACTAGAGCCTAAGCTACAATGAAACTTAAATCAATACGAGAATATTATTCTTGTATGATAATTCACAACATATCGATACATATGAGTCTCAACGGTTTCACGCGGTCGCACAAATTAAGAGGAGCTGGGCTGGGTAGATGCACAATCGGGAGAATCTCTAGTACCTTTAAACAAATAATATCACATGTCAGTCCTTTTCCAATAACTTCTCTTAAATAAATTAACTTAATACATATACATGCTCGGGTTTAAATTCAAATTCGGAGGCTTTCGGGTTAGAATTTCGCGAAGTAGGTTTCAAAATGGGACTCATGACGTTGAAAAACATACATTGGGGTTCTAAAAAAAGTTGGCTTTTGGTCAAGGTCAACGGTCAAAGTCAACTGAGTTGACTCGGACATGTTAACTCAATCAAATTGACTTGAACGGGTTAACTCGGACGGGTCAGGTTGGACTAAAACGGTTTGGGCCAAATTAACTTGGGTCAGGCCGGATATTTGGGTTTGGGTCATTGATCTCGGATCATACGAAGTTGAGGTTAAAGGCCATTGGGCCTTAACAGGCCGACCCATCGAATTATAATAAGTCTGTTGGGTCATTAGACCAGGTTGGTCAAACCAACCTAGTTTAGAGGCCAGATTGGGCCTTAACAGTGCGTGACTACAATGTGTTGCCCATACGACTGGAAAACACATTGGGAAAACATAAAAAGGACAACAAACTCGCTCATTTCAATTTTAAGAGCTTACCAAGCTTAAAAATAGAGAAAACCAAAGCGAGGAAGAAAAAACCGAACGATTTCCCGAACTTCCTACGACCCTCAAAATGGCAACATGCCAAAAGTCAGGGGTCAGGTTTTTGTTTGCCTTGACATGAGGAACTCATTGGTGGTGATCGCGTTGGGAACGAAAGACAGACGACGGTTGAATAGCAAAAAAAAAACAGAAGATAAAATTTGTTTAACACTAAACTATTCAAGAAGCCTCCGCGGTGAACGGTGAGGCTTCACCGCGAGTGGCGATATGGGCCAAGATCGATGCATGACATCATTTAACTGGGTGATGGCGGTGTAACACACCGCCGGGCCGTGAAGCTAGATCGACGTTGACCAAGGAAAATAGAAAATGAAGGGTGAATGGGGTGAAAGATATGGACACTAAGGGAATTTTGGGAGAGTTAATGCTAAGTAGGTGAGGAATCAGACTGGTATATTTAATTCAGGATGAAACCCTAAAATTTCACTTCAAAGAATTATCCATTTCATCACTTGATAGATATGATCACTTGGCTCAGTGGTTAAACATATGAAGGATTGTGTGCTAGGCAAGAAGTTGTAAGTTCAAATTCTCTTAGTTATAATCCCCTCCTCTCATTTATTTTTATTATTATTTTCCATTTCTTCCATATTTATATTATTTTAAAATAATTATTAATGACAAAAATTAGGAGTGTTATAATTGGAATTAGTTTTGCATTTAGATATCATATGTGTTTAAAATTTTTATGCAAAATTCTTGAAAAAATATGTATTGAGAGAGTTGATTTGCTATTGGGAAGGACCTAAAGAGTGTTCAAATAAAAATATTTAAACCAAGTAAAATAATTTTAACGTTTGGACCAAAATGTTAATGTTTCATACGCACGTGTAGAGGCTAAAATACTTTTTATAGTATAAGGACTAGAAGGAACATTTATGTACAATACAAGGACTAAAATATTTATTTTTATAATAAAAAATTAAAATAAACTCTTAAATATAATACAAAACCATCCACTAGACTCTAACTAATGATAATACCATCTACTTTGAAAATTTATAAACTAAACATGGTACATTAATAAAATATTAATTTGCACCGAAGCATATATGCACAAATTAAATTAATAAGATGACTCTAATTTTATGATCACCAATTAAATAGATTAGACCTTAAACCAACACCTCTATTTTTTAATAGTCTTAAGATGACTCTAATAAGATGACACATGTCACCATCTGATTGAAAGAAAATGAATGATGCAAGTAGTGAATGTGTGGCTCAAACCTAGGCAATTTGTGGGGAAATTGCATGTCTTGCGATTAAATCAAACCTCTTTTTTTTGAATAAATGCCATCAGTATTGTTAAAAAGAGAAAACACCCAAAATTACAATAAGAACTTACACCTATCATCATAAACTAAATAGATAATTTGGATATATTTCTATAACATTGAAACAAAAAACTAGCCAATTTAGATCATAAATGGCCCATACATGAAAAAGGTAAAAAATCCAACCAAAAGACTCGAACAAAATATAGATACAAACAAATTAGACTGCATTGGCAAACGAATCGCAAAAGGAGATTAAGCTACTGAAAGACAACTGAGAACGACAAATCAGAGACGAGCGTCGTCAGAAAACTACCCACGAATGCAAACCGTGTATCCAATTCTAATTTAAGGGTCTAAAGTCGGGAAGATCAACATGGTAACTAATAAGTGACATCTTGATTAGTCGAGGCGATGTCAAATCCAACCCTGAGAAGAAAACAAACAAAAATTGTAACACCCCAAAATTTCCGTAATTGAGAAAAATCCATAATTTTGAAATCTCTAGTTCGGTAACCCTAAGATTTGGGAATTTCTTTGTGAAACCTTAATTTCAGATTTTGAATTTAATTGGGTATAATGAGATTTCATCATTTTAATGAACAAATTATAAAATATTAGAATGATGGGTTGTTTGAGAGTGTGGGTAAAAGTTTAAGGCATTCTTTTGGGATATACCCTTTTGATAAGAGTTTATAGCCATCTTTTAACCTAATTGACGGTTCAACTTCTATTGGAAAAGTTACAGCCACACTCCCTCACCCCATTCTCTCGTTATCTCCCTCTTCTCTCACCCTCTTCGGTCCAACGAAGCTCTGACCAAGCCCTCACCTTTGTCCGTGGCTTGCACGGCCACCACCATCGCGACCACCATCGGCGTGCGATTAAACCCTGGCCAACCTCTTTTCCTATCGTCGTTTTCTTCCAGCAACGCAAAGAAAACTTCTCGATTTTCCTTCCGTGTTTTGCTCCGTCCGTTACCCTGTCGCTTCTCCTAGTTACCTCTAGGCCCAGCTAAGGGGGTTACATAGAGTTTTGGAGGTTAGCCAAGTATGCTCCTGGTTAGTTGCGACTGAGAAAGATAAGTGTGACTGGATTTTGAAGGGACTTCGACCGCCGATTCAGAGAGATGTTGCTACGCATCATGATAAAATGTTAAGCGACCTGGTTAGTCGAGGTAAGACTGCTGAGAGGATAATTGCACTTATGGAAGTTGAGGAAGTTCAAAATTATGAGAAATACGTGAAGCAACCGGACACATCTGCTCAGCCTTGTTTTATCAACTCGTCTAGAGATGAGTATGTTCCTTATAGTTATCGGAATGTGAGACCTGCGACATCGACAATTCCGTCTGGCAGCATGAGTAGTACAAAAGTTTGTCAGCCTATTTCTGTATGTGGTTATTGTAATAAGAAGCATAACAGAGAATTCAGATTGTTGAACAAAATGTATTTTAGATGTGGTTCGCATGATCATTACTTAAATAATTGTCCATGTTCACCTATCGCTTCATCCGTATAGAGTTAGAGACATGCATTAGTTCAGGCACCACACCGAGTAGAGGGGAACTTAGGTCAGCTGCTTTTGGTACTACTAAAAAAGGTGGACATGCTCAGAGTGGTGGATTAGCTAGATCCAAAATTAGACGTCCAGATTTGGTACATTCGACCGGAGTTCGAGTTGGATAAGATGATTTGCGCGATGACATAGCAAGTACAATATGATGTTACATTTTTTGCTGTTGTTATAATGGTTTATGAATTCATAATAAGAACGTATGTGTATGTGTTGATAGTTTTGAGATTTGTTGCTAAGTCTGAAAATTTCGAGTACGAAATTTTTTTAAGGGAGGGAGATTTTTAACACCCTAAATGTCCCTAATTTTGAAATCTCTAGTTCGGTAACCCTAAGATTTGGGAATTTCTTTGTGAAACCCTAATTTCAGATTGTGATTATAATTGGGTATAATGAGATTTAATCATTTTAGTGACCAAATTGTAAAATATCATAATGATGGGTTGTTTGAGAGTGTGGGTAAAAGTTTAAGGCCTTGTTTTATCAACTTCCCCACCCTCATTCTCTCGTTATCTCCCTCTCCTCTCACCCTCTTCGGTTCGACGAAGCTCCGACCAAGCCCTCACCTTCGTTCGTGGCTTGCATGGCAACCACCATCGCGACCACCATCATCGTGCGATTAAACCCTGACCAACACCTCGCTTTATCCATCTTTCGTGCCACCGTTCGCCGTCGTCTCCTCCTCAGCTTGTTAGTTTTGGGTAAGCTTTTCTTCTAGTGTGTTTTATTTTCAGATTATTTGCTGGTGAGTATTGTTGTTATGTTGAGTGTTGATCGTTGGTTGTGTCATTTTGCCATTGTCGTTGTCTTTTTTGACGAGTCTGGGCCGCCACAATTCGTTCATTCGTGTCATCGCTGCGTTGTTGTGCCACTGTCGTCAGTTTGAGGGTTTTGGAAACACTACTGAACAAGGGATTAAACCCTTGTGTGTGTTGGGCCGTGTTTCATTTTTGGCCATGGATTTGAGAGACAAATTAGAATGGGCCGTTTATTTGTTTTGAGTGAGCCTAGTTTTAGTGAATGGCAAGACATATAAGCTTAAGTTTGGATATGTGACATAAACTGGTTGCAACAAATTCTATGTGTAAAATCAAAATTTAACTAAACCGATTTTACATGTTGAATTGAACCGGCAATCCGAACCAGACCAGTAAAAAAGATTGTAGACCGAACTGTGTTTTGACCTTGACCCGTTTGACTAACATGTTGACCGTTTGACCGAGTGGACTTTGACCGGTAATTGACCTTGACCAATCAAGTCAACATTGACCGTTGATCTTGGATAGTTGACTTTGACCGTCATAGTTGCCTTTGACATTGACCAAGGTTGACTTTGATTAGAGTTGAATTTTTTGAACATCCTTCCTCTTGACCTTTTTCGATGTCCTAAATCCGAATTTGCTACTCGTTTTGTCTAATTCGAACCAGAAAGCACATTTTGCTAATTTTAATTAATTTTTACTTGAAATTTGGTAGTTGTAGATTTGAGAATCTGATTCAGAATATTCTCATGTTCCGGGATCGAAACTGAGGATGACGAGTTACCTCAACCTGTTTAGACCGATCGTGCAAGTTCTTCGAGATCTTTACGTGAGTATATCTTCAGTTCAGTTCTTAGTGTTTTAGTCGGTGGCTTAGAGTTAGTAATAAATGCTAATATAGAATTCATACCTCATAGGTCCTAATTTAGTGAGATCCGAGTGTGAGGCTCCCCCATCTCGAGATTAGAGCTATTGTTTGGTAAAGGTGTGTTTCTTGGGGTGTTTCAAATAAAAGTTTTATTCTTGCTTGATTTAATTTTCTGAATTGTGTTTTGAGACTGTTTAAAGCATCATGCATAATATATAAAGTGTGTTTTTAAATCAAGCATTTGATTTTCAGAAAATGTGACACTCATAAGAGTTTGAATTTATGGTTTTAAAAATTTTATCATGAGTCATGGGATCAGAATAGTGTTCAGAAAACATGAGGGAAACATCCACTCTAGCGAGGGAAACCTCCACTCTGGTGAGGGCAACCTCTACTCTGTGTGATATCGGACAGTCGGGTATTGTGTCATGCATCATACATCATAACATTTATGAATTTGATTTATCAGGTACACTGTGTTTCAGAAATGAATTTATCGGAAAACAAAATATTGTTTTGTTTTGAGGTTTGTTTGCACTTAAGGACACACTAAGCTCTTTAGCTTACACCCCTTAGTTTTCTTTCACATACTCAGACTCTTTAGGCGACTCGGTACTTGGAGCATCTCTTATTTGGGTTTTGTTAAATGCATACACTGTTTATGGTTTTAATCAAAAGAAAAGTAAATATAAGAGATAAGAAAACGAAGAATAAAAAAGGAGTATTTATGGTCAACGATTAATACTAAAGCAAGTGTCGTCGCTGACTAAAAAAAGATAAAAATCTAAAAACCTTGAACTTTGAAAAGGAAAAAAATCATTGAGGAAGTTTTTAAATCAAACCTCATTTTGGATTAATGTTTACATCATATATATATATATGTATAACTATAATTAATGAAAGAGAAATAAAAGTAACGAGGTGGACACTCAAACCTTTGATTCTTAAGAAATAAAGAGCATCCAAACCACTTAACCAAATCGAACATATTCAATTATAGTTGACAACATTTTGTGTATATTTTAAAATGTAGTAAATATAATATTTAAAATAAAAAAAAGTTTAATTTTTTTGAACTAAATTCAACATCCTTTTGATTTCAATTTTTAATTTTACAATTACATATAATATAATCATTGAATGAAGTTTTTTAAATTGTTTAATAATTTTAAAATTTTATGTTTGTATATAAATATACTTCTAGATATGTAATTAAATAAAAATTAACATATACTTTAATTTCTAATTTTTTTATTTATATACATTTAAATTTTTTATAAGAATATAATTTTTTATCAAAATATACTTTTTATTAAATATATATAAAATTTGGTCAACAATTTTAGTGGTTTGGACACTCTTTACTTCGCAGAAAGCTAGGGGTTCAAGTCTTTGAATTGTCACTTTTTCCCCTTTATATTGATAATATTATTAGGGAAAATATATCATTTATTGGTAGTGAAAATATTTTATTTTCACAATCCCTCTAATTTTAGGAGTTAGGGATCCATTTATGGTTTATAATTTAAGGGTTTATGTAATACTCGTATTTTGTCTGGATACCCATATATATTAGTAATTCGATATAAATAAAACCAAAATATAAACACCAAATAATAAATAAATCCTAAAATTAGTTCATAATATAAAAATATCTCAAATGTCCAATATATAGTCCATTTTATACATTAATGTCCATTTTACATGTTAAATACCCAAAGCCCAATTTTTTAAAACCTCTTGCAGCTCACATAAAACCCATTTCGGGTAAAAACCAACCCAACCAACACAAATTCAAGGTGTGCTTCTTTTTCCCACCTAAACATCCCATGTGGCATCTTCCTATTGGTCCAAAATGGCCTCACGCGGATCCAACCTCGCTGACATCAGTGCCTGCATCACCCTATAAATAGGGAGAGGGAGAAAAAGTTAGATCAATTATTACCCATAATAATAAGTATTAAATAAATAAAAAAAGAAGGAGAGAGAGTATACCTGGGAAAACGAATTGTTTTTGGGAGGTTAACCGTCACCGGGAAACTCATCGGACGCTGGGGATTCGATCGACGTTGTCGCCGAAGTTACGGCAACACCATCAGAAACGTCATTTCGCCGCCACGAAGGTGAGCTTCTTTTCATCTTTTGATTCCCTGCAAGATAAACGCGGAATAAGTTAGAAAAAAATCGAAGAAAAACATGTCTGAAAAATAAAAGAAAGTTCGTAGCTTGTACCGAAGTGTTCAGAGCGTTGTCTGAGTGGTTTAGGGATTACGGTCAGAGTTGATGAGGGCTCGGTTTAAGGGTAGTTTAGGTTCTAGGTGGTCGAAGAAGCGATATTCGATCAGATAGGGCAAGATCTAAGGATTTAGGGTATGGGCGGAGCTAGGGTTTCGTATTAAACTTAAAAAAGTTGAAGAATTTAGTTTGAATTTCATGGAAAAAGCATGGTTTGATTCGCTTTAGAGTATGGTCTCTAGGTGTTTGGTGTTTGTTGAGAAAGAGGGTGTGGGTTTGTAGAGAGAGAGAGAGAGAGCTGGGGAAAAATGAACGAAAGAGGGCAACTTTCGGGTGGTGTGGGCCTTATATAGCCGACACTATACATCTTCGTTTTGGGTGCTCGACCCGTGCGTTCTTCCTGGGTCGAGTTTATTTGACCCGCGTGTTTTTGCTGGGTTGGATGGTTGACCCACGCACTGGTTTGGGGCTGAGTAGCTGACCCATATGTTTCGTTTGGGCTACCGGGTGGGCAATTGGTCTTGGGGCTATGTATAATTGGATCAACACTTTAATAAAATTAGATTGGGCACTTTGTATGATTTTAATTACAATTTAATTTCTTAATTTCTATTTTATTGCCTAAATTTAATTGTTAATTATTTGATTGTATGTGTGCCATTTTAAATATACATATAATATACTTGATTAGGAGAATTTAATTCATTTAGTGTAATAAAGTTAGAGCCTTTTAGGACTAAGTTCTTTAATTAAATTTAATTAATTTGATAGATGAGATCATTATAGAAAACAAATGAGTATTAACTGAACACTCTAATACACTAACTTGATTAGTGTCTGATTGCCATGAGATGTCAATCAATGGGGTATTTTAGTGAAATATTTAATATGTCATTTGAACTTAGAAAATGATATTTATATAGTTATTTTAATAAAATTAAAAATAGGGTTAAATAATTAGAGGCACTAAAATTAGGAATATTAATACTTTTGAGCCTAATATGCGTAGTAGCCAATTATTTGGATGTTACCATAAGAGCCCAAAAATTAATAATATTTATAGAAATTTAATAAACTAATTAATGAAGCTTTAATTAGAGTTTACTTAAAATGGACAACAAAATAATCGAACATGCATCAAACCTTTTGTGTTGAGATACATTTTGAATATAAATTGAAGTGTCCTGATGTATTTGGATTTTTCGAGACTTATATTCGTCCAAAATGTATTTTCTTGCAAAAGGATATTTCAATTAGAAATGGAATCCGTTTAACAATTAAAAGATTTAATTAAATTCAGATTAATGTTCGAAATGCCAAAATGCCACGTGGAGTTAATAAGATACCGATAACGGACATATGTAGGGGTGCTAACCCTTCCCTACATGTAACAGACTCCTGAACCCAAATTTATAAAAAAGAATCTTTGCTCTGTTTTTATGGTGTCTGGTCTACCAAAGTGACCGGTGGCGATTCCATAACGATTTTTATGAAAATAAAGGAAATTTGACTTAAAACGGAAAACCCCTAATTTCAAGATCAAATTAAAATGAAATATATCGATTTCCCAAAATCCTAATCGTTGGGCTATTTTTCCACAAACAGGTCTAAAAAAAGGTCGGGACAGCTTGGAGACTCCGTTGTGGACCAAATTGAGAGTCAAGCCAATTAATTAATTCCACATGGCATTTTGACATTTCGAACATTAATCTGAACTTAATTTTTTTCTAAAGAATTGTTGGATGGATTCATAAAGAAAATGGGGATAGCTTTTGTGTATGACATATCTGTCATTCATGCATAAACCATCGACCTAGGTTTTTAACTCTTAAGTGGAAGAGAGATAGTATCCGACGTGATGCTCTCCAACTCCGAGTTCAGTTTTTGTCTTCTTCTGGTATACTAACCTTATGCATCGTGGGGCCTATGCCTCCATTATTAGGCACCTATACTACCAAATCGATGTCTTACTGTAACAGTAGATGGTAACGACAGTTTGGGAACCAAGAGTCTAGAACAAAGCCCATATTCTATTTTAGAAGCCCACCCCGCTAAAGCTAGACAGGGACCTAGGATAGGTCATGCCACTTTAAAAACATTTCTCTAGTTATTTAGCTGCTACAAATATTGTGCCTATCTAAATTATTTATTTGTCTACTTGCTTTTCATATTACTTCATGGTACTAACACAAGTTTTTTTGTTTTGTTTGGTTTTTTTAGTTTGTTATAAATTGTATTTCTTTTGGCATTGAATTGAGAGTTAGTCAATTTAGAAGTATCCAATATGTCTCGAGAGTTTAGGATTGGAGAAGATAATACTGCAGTCTGGACTTGGTCCGAGCAAACTGAACACGAGAAAGGGCACTAATCAGAATATATGTTTGCCCGAATTAAAAGAAATGTGGGATCAATGGGATAGTGAAATGAAGGTGCAATTTAGGAAAAACTTCGAAGACATAGCCCTACTGTTAAATATAAAGATTGATCAAGAGATGCTTAGAGCTATGGCAAAGTTTTGGAACCCATCATACATTTGTTTCACCTTCGGATAAGTAGACATTACAGCAACACTGGAGGAATATGAGATACTGGTCAACTGTCCGAGAATTAAAAGTGACAAGATTTGTACCATAACCTTCAATAATCCAAGTTTCATTAAGAAATTAGTATCATTAACTAGAAAGACAAAATAGTGGTTGGACAGAAAAATGGCAAGTAATGACAACACACACCAAAATGACGATAGACAACGAATCAATTGGAGGAGCCTTAAAGAGCTGATATTGATGAGCCTATTAGGATACAAAGCCTTTTTTCCTTGTGTAATTATGGTTTGGTTTTATTTCCAAGGACTCCATGGCACATTGATCCATCGGCTATGGGGGCTATTTGAGGGACTAGATAAAGGGGTCAACCCAGTAACTGCTATCGTGACAGAAACTTACAGATCACTCATTTCTTGCAAGAAATTAAGAGAAGGAAGGTTTTGGGGATGCACACAACTGCTTGAAATCTGGTTTAGAGGTCATAGGTGGAACACATCTTATAAAGGAATCAGGTATCTTGACACATACTCACCAATTAAAGAACACATAGCCAGTTGTGTCTTAGAAGAAAAGAGTGAAAAACATTGGGAAGAATACTTCGAGGACTTGAAGGATATTGATGTGGTATGGAAGGCTCCATTGTTGAATTGAGGAACAACTTTTTTATATCAGAGTGGAGATAGGGACTGGGTTCCACTGCCAGGAATTTGGGAAGGAACAACTTACTGTCTTTTGCTAGTATCTAGACAGTTTGGTTCAGGACAATTTATGCCGGCCATTGCGGGAATGGAAAAGTTCGAATACGCGCACAAGAAGAATGACTACAAAGGAATAGTAGTTCAGACCGCAAGAGCATGGGAAAAATCGAGAAGGGTCCAACCATATCAAGACTCAAGAGTGGTGACAAGATACGATGAATGGAGAATGCAAAGTGTCAATGACAACACATTTGAAGAAAGATCGGTAAACGCTAGTTCCTCTACTCATACTGTTAATGAAGCACCCTCAGATTTAGAGAAGCTCAAGTATGACCGTGAGTTGGATTTGAAGAAATACAAAAAGGGGATCAATGATCTCATTGAAGAACTGACAATGGCAAAGCTACAGGTGAGCATGCATGATGGAAAGGAAATAGAGTTGATGGAACAAAACAAGAAGATTAGTCGTGATATGAAAGAGTTACAAGAATTACACAATGATAATAAGGCAAATAAAAAAGAATGAGTGGGAAAAGTAGTGAAGAGTCTATCTGAGAAACTGGATGCAATGACCAAGGACAGAGACGACTATAAGAAAATGTACGACAAGAAATCACGAGCAAACAAAGAATTGAGCAGTAAAGCAAAAAAGAAGCTGGAAGATGAGCAAGCTAGGAATTTTTATTTAACAAGCCATTAACACAGCTAGAGGAGCTAATTACAAAGTATCAGAATGAAGGCAAAGTTCAGGCATAAATAGAGAAAGAAAGGTTATAGAAAAAGGTGATGGAATTAGAGAATGATGTCCATGATTTGAAAGAAAAGCTTGCTGGTTACGAAGGAGCACTGACCGTAGAAAGTGGAGCATGGAAGGACAAGTACAAAGCGACATAACACACGGTTTAGAGCCAAAATGATGAATTAGTGAATTTCAAAAAACAGGTCAAGAGTGTTGCCTAGTACGATCAGATATTGTCGAGGCAAGCTACGAGTTCCTTGGAGCAACCTAATGTTGAGCTGGAATATGGAGAGGTTATCACTCGCTTGTTGCACGAGTTGTTCAACCTAAGAATTAGGGCTATCAGCTTCCTGTAAGAAAATTTTCTTTTCCTATATTTGAACTTTTGAACGAATGAATGTTTCCAAAAGACTAGTTCCTAAATTTGATGCCTTTTGCATTCTTGCATTTCACACATCTTGCATTCAACATATTTCATATTCATCATACATGTTGCTAATGGAGAAGAATTTGCATCCTTGAAGGAAGAAGTTAGTCCGAATCCAAGAAAATGATTTCTTGTCAGTATAGCTTTGGAAATATGAATGATTTGGTGCCTAGAGTGGACAAGCTTAAAGAATTCCAAGAACAGTTAATTCAAATTTAGAAAGAAATGATGAAGTATATGATGAAATTTTAAGATGAAACAAGGGGGCAAAATAATGAGTTGATGAGTATGATGATTACCACAACTGGAGGAAAGGGTTTGGCAGAAGATTCTTTCATGGAAAAAGACATTGGAAATGCAAGTGATAATTGGAACGACGGCTTTGTAGAAGAAAATACATTAACTGATAAAGATCAAGCTATCATCAACCAATATGAGATAGTTCGCACTGCCTCGGAATGTCCCATTGAACTGATATTGGATAGGATCAAGGACTCTCCCTTGAAAATCCTATATTCTCTTGGTAACATAGACATAGGTAAAACGGAGCTGCAAGTTGGGGAAAATGAAAAATGTGACAAGAAAATGAAGATGACAGTTGCTTTGAAGTCTAAATCATCACCTCACTCAGCACAAGATAAACCATTGATGTCAACAATTTCAAAACCTCATCAGTTACCAGTTGATCAAGTTTATGGTCTTCAGAAGAAGAAAGAGAAATTGAAGGACTTCAAATTTAGTCCCACTCCTTTCACATATCAAGAATTGTTTTCCCAAGTTACTACGAGCTGGACTGGTTCCACCATGCTTCGTCAAACCACCACCGCCTCCATATCCAAGACAGTTCGAGGAAGAGGATTGTTTTGACTTTCACGCTGGTACTCAAGGTCATTCCATCGAGAAATGTATAAATTTCAAGCATAAGATTCAATATCTATTGGATCTCGAGGTATTGGAGTTTGATATAAAAGTTCTAGATTTGAAGATCAATTATCCAAGTATAATCAGTTATGTGAAAATCAGGCAATGATCAAAATAACGAGGACAAGAAGAAAACGAGTCTTCCCAATGGGGTTAGTGAGATGACAATTCTGGGTTTGAAGGCCAATTATCCTGCTATAATCAGTCATCTGAAGGTAGACAAGGGTAAAATTAATGAGAACAAAGAAAAGACGAGCCTTTCCAAGGGGCCAGACGTAGAGCGAGGATAGCTGAAAGGAAGCGTTTACAACAAGAAAAGCTTCATGAGGAAACACATCTCGAAGTATTCCAGGATTCTATCTCAAATTTACTTCTCTATCTGATATATGGGCAATACCTCGTCCCTAAGCCGATGGAGGAAATTTCATATCCATTGCTTTTCAATTACAATTCGGATAGAATTTGTGATTTCCACATGGGAGCATCAGGGCACCCTACTAAGAGATGCTGCGCTTTAAAAGTAGAAATAGAGAAGTTGTTTGCTAAAGGAACATTGACCCATGAAAGGGTGAAACAATAGATTGAAAACTGATCGGCAAGCTGCCGCAACCGTTGATGCGTCGAAAAAGACGAATTTGTATTCCTAGGATGGTCTGAATTTTGGATGCACGAGTCTTTCTCCCTACCCATATCTTCCATGTTAGAAGCTGATTGGTTCAGATTTTCTCGCATTATAAGTTTCTTTTAGAAACGATACATGGAAATAATTCAGCTACTTTTTTACCGAAAGTAGTAGAGATCATTTTCGAAGTGCACATGTAATGTTTGCTAATTTTCATTTCAATGGAAGGATGTTTTTTTATATAAATATATGTATATTTCTTCTCACCCTTGTAGGCCCTAGATATCAATTGCAAGGTGCGATACTGATTATGGTACAAAGAACGATTGGATGTTGTGGAGACAATGAAGTGAGATTTATTTCTTGGTCTAATCATGTCAGCAAAGTAAGAAAAGGCCAGATTACATCACTTTTGATGATGTTCAATGACAAATCCTTAAAATTCATAAACAATGAAGGAGACTTGGCGATTTTAACCAAGTAAAGTTGCTTGAAATTGAAGTTCTAAGCGTAGTCTTCTATACTCTAAAGGACACAATAAGAGCGAGAAAGAAAAAAAAGAAGAAAATGAGAAAAAAAAGAAAAAAATGTGGGAAAAAGAAAAAGTGAAAAGTGCAAAAAAGGAAAAAGAAAAAAGAAAAGAAAGGAAAAGGTGAAAAAGAAAGAGAGTGAAAAAAGAAATTAGAGAAAAATTAAAGAAAAGAGGGAGGAGTGAGGCAATGAACTATTGAATAAATAAGTCTCGGAACATCCTGATGGAGCTATGAGGGATGACGAAAAATCTAGTAAGGAGCTACGCTCCACCTGTCCAATACCCAAGCGTCAGATATGTATCTTTTAAGGAATGTGTATAGTAATAATAATAATAATAATAATAATAATAATAATAATAATAATAATAATAATAATAATAATAATAACAATAATAATAATAATAATAATAATAATAATAATAATAATAATAATAATAATAATAATAATAATAATAATAATAATAATATCTATTAATAATCAGAAGCACACACATGCACCTGTAGAATTATATTCTTAGAATGATATTTTTGTACTCTACTGGTTATACAAGTTCAGAAAGCTTGAACACATTTATGAATGGAAAATAGATGAAGAGAACATAAAAGGAGTTGTTTTCAGACTGGATCGAGCAACACGGTAATCATAGGGTGTGAACCGAGTGATTTGGAAGAAATTTCATAACCTTAGACATCGCCACAACATTCATGAGTAATGCTACCCATGAGAGGGTTGAATCTAAAACATTCTTGCACTTGATATCCAGGGCATCCTATTCTATTTTTTCTCGCTTTATATTAAGACCTTGTTTTTCTGGGTCATGAAAGGTACCCTTCATTGAAATATTAATCAATAAACTGACATTTTTCCAAAACAAAAATTTCCGTATATTGCTTCAGAGATGAGCTTCAAAATATGAGATTGAGGATAAAAATGATTAATCTGACATGGTAAAGACATGGCTGAGTATGGGACGCCCATCTGTTTGGCAGTCTTTTGATCAAGAAAGATGAATCACTCAGGGGTCGTGGTGAAGACAATGACAAGAATACATATATAAGAAAGATAAAGGACCTGAAGTACGTCTCTACCTTGGGTTCTTGATTGAGTCTATAGAATGGATTTGAAGAAGGTACGGGGACTTCGATAAAGATTGGGAACTTGAAGAAAGTACATGAAATTCGCGAAAGTCCAAAGACTTGAAGATAATTCAGAGACTTAAAGAAAGTTTTACCATGGAATTTTGATTGGTTTTTGAAATTAAAAAATGAATTTGAAGAAAGTTCAGGGACTTGAAGAAAGTTCAGGGGCTTGAAATTTTTAAGGACTTGAGGTATTTGTTCACCCTACCCTAATTGACGAAATAGAGGGCAAAATCTACAAGAAGAGTGTAACCCCCTTAGCTCGGCCTAGACGCTTGACCCGAACTACGAAGATTACACGGGGAAAACTAAAGTCAACCTGAAAGTCAACCTTGATTAACGACCCTTTTTTCATTTTAATATTGTCTAAATACATATTAAACCTAAGTGAGTACGCACGAAACATGAATGAGAAAGACACATCGATCGGATACCATTTAGGGACTCAATTGCACTTTATACAAGATTACGGACCAAATTGTAATTATTGTAAATTAGAGGGTCTTCGTTGATTTTAAGATTACCATTATGAAATTAATCATGTTACACGCTTCTCTGCCAAATTTCATATTAAAAAGGCATCTCAAGCTCAAGAAATTGCAATCACAACATTTAGGACTAAAATGTAAAGCATGAAGACTCAAAACAATTCAAATTTGTGTCCAACGGTCACCCATTTCGGAATACCTACCCACCGTACCGAAACGTTGTATCGAAACAGTGTTGACCGTTTTGGTACGCAGGTATGTTCCGAGTCCAGTACCAAAACATGGCATTCCAGTAGCCAAGCTGTTTCGAAACAGCCTCAGTCGTTTCGAAACATGAAGACCATTTCAGGCCCCCGTTTCGAAACACTAGAGGGTGTTTCGATATGCCCTGCCCAGAAACAGCAGCTATTGCTGGTTTTTCTTCCTTTAACAGACTCAAACATGCCTCAAAGACTCCCAAATCATACTAGCAAACCATTAAACATATAAGGAACATTTTTAGGACATTCTAACACGAACATAGCACCAAACCCAAATCCACATAGTCTAGAGGCATACTTCCTAATCACAAAGCAAATATAAGCAATCCAACCACAAACAAAACACATAAGGCCAATTACAACAAAAACGTGCCAACACAAACATGCCATAACCTTAAGGAGTTCAAACATATCTCCCAAATACAATCCTTGGTTTCCCATTGCCATTATATCAAAACTAAAGTGTGTGAAAACATCACCATACATGAGCTTGAACTTCCTTGGATGATCTTAAATTCTTTGATGCCCGAAAACACCTCAATTATTTGCATTATTGGTAAAAGAGGGAGTGTAAGCACAAATGCTTAGTGAGGCATGCTCTAAAGAAAACCAACACAATAATGCATATCTTGAAAACATTTTCTCAAAAGCTTTTAAACCACATGCTCATTCTATCTCATGCTTGAAAACCATTCAAAGAAACTTCTCCATGAAAACACATGTACCCTCATTCTATCTCATGCATTTAAACCAATGCAAAACTCATGGCCAAGCCATACACATGCTTGTACACTAAGCATTTCATATACAAATCACATATGCTTTTCTCATTGCATAAATCATTTCTTCAAAGGTACATGTGAGTAAAAAATCATTACATATTTTATATTGGCATTTCACATCTCATTATTACTCGGATATGCGGACATCTCACTAGACACTTCCGGTGGCATCTCTCATCACCGTACTCACTCGTCTAGTAACATAGTTTCCGGTGGAATCTCACATCACCGTACTCACATGGCGAAATCTCTCATCGCCACAAAGCTTGGGTATTTCACCAAGTCCTACCCGATGGAATGCCCATTATCGGTTCTCTCCCTTTGGCTTATCCAAAGAGCACGTACGAATTTTTAGTTTATAGTGCACTCTCATCCAATTGATCGATCAATTATATCTGGTAAGTATCTCAACTTCTATGCCAATATATTATGTTAAAACATCATCTCACCTACTGTTTTTCATGCAACAATTCTCAACATTCTCATCTCATTTCAAAACCATATTATTTGCTATGCTTTAACATAAAAGCTAAAATCTCAACCATGCAACATGTTACTTCATGAAATCATTTCAAGCATCATCTCATGCTATAAAATATGCATAAAAACAGTAGGAATTTATCAATCTCAAACCATGAGCATGTAAAAGCATTCTAGGGGCAATCACCACATTCAAGAGAGCAATCTAGCCAATACTTACTTTCGGACTTAGGAAGGTGTTTCAAACCTTTCCTAAATCCCCAAACCATGATTCTTTGTCCCTCAAGGACTTGTAAAACCATACGCACTCACCGATTACGTTTCGCTTGCTCGCCGAAATGCTATCTAAGCTTCCGGATCAACTCCAAAGGTGTCCGAAGATGTCTCCCATGTTTTAAACACATAAGAGCAGAGGATTAATTCATCATCATGCATTGAAATCATCAGCCACACACCTAATCTCGCTGCTCTACACAAAAACCACATTTCGGCTACCAAACACTACCGAAAACACCTCCAAACTCTTCCAAAGCCAAACCTAGTCAAGATCCATCATTTCTAATCATTTCTAAACATCAATTAACATCAAAAACCAACACAACCACATCCTTATACATCCAGCTTTGACAGAACACCAAAATCACCCCAAAAACCATCATTCTAACAAGCAAAACTTAGGAATCAAGTGGATTGATAACTTTGTAACATCAATTGTAACATTAAAATACATTAGAAAACCATCTCAAAACAAAGCCCAATCATTCACCACGAAAATCTTCAAGATCTCTTCCAAAATCTTGAGTTTTAAGACAATTTCTTGTTTCTAACATTAAAATCACTTAAAAATCATTAATAAAGGATTGATAACTTGGAAATTTCAGTAAAGAACTGGTCATTAGAGGAGAAGGACGAAGCTTACCTCTAATGGATGATTTCTCCTTGATTTGGGCAAGTTTTCTTGAAAATCCAATGTAGAAATCAAGTGGATTTCATGAGGAATTGATTAAGAATCAAAGAGTGATTGAAATCTCATCAAATGAAGTTAAAATCAAAGTGTATTTGCTGGAGAGAATGTGTTTGGTTGAACGGAATTTGAGAGAAAATAAAATGAGGGAAAATTTGTGAAAAGTTGTTATGAATAGTCAAATGTGGTTTCTAATTTAATTCACCCTCATTTTCATTAATTAAAACATTAATTAAATCACCCAAATTAAGGAAAAATCTGATGAAAACATTTTGGTAAAATTAACTCCTTAAAGATTCAAAGTTTCAATCCTTTACAAAACAGTCACCACTTAACTTTGTAAAAACTGCGATTTGGTCACTACACCGAAATGTGGTATTTCCAAACCTTATTTTGTGAAATTGATTCCACCATTATATTTCATATATTAAATGAGGATTTTTGGATATTTTTCTATATTTTTAAAGTATCCCAAACTAGGTGTTCCCTAAAACTCCCTTTTAGATTCGAACCGTTTTCTGACCGGTCCGATTCAGACTCAAAACATCTAGGCCAAAATTTGGGGTGTTACAAAGAGGCAAGAAATAAAGAGGTCATGGGAATCATTGACTGTGAAAATTAGACTTTTTGGGGCATGAGGGTCCAAATCAGAATAAACAAGAGAAGATGCATATCTTGCAAGAATTTGATCACTAAAAAAGTCAGAATTTCCTCAAGAAGAAAATGATCACAGTCACAAAGTTTTGGGGCAGATGTTGTCGGAGCCTGAAGATGGTAAAAGCTTTAGACAAATTTCAAGAAGGTTACGTTGATCAAGATCTGATGAAAACAATTTGAACATATAAGAAGAAGGAAAAGAGCTTAAGAACGAAATTCTGGGGCAAAGTCTGTTAGAATAATAAGATAATAAGAGCACTAACCAAATTTAAGAAGATCAAGCTAAGCCAGATTTCAGAAGAGTAGTCTAAAGAGATGAAGTGTCGTAGCAACTGAAACAGAAAATTCAATAGAAAGGCAAAGAAGATCAGAGCCCACCCAAGTGGTCCTCAGTTGCCACAATTAATGCATCATATAATAAAACATTCATAAGATAGGAGCATGCTAACTCATACATTCAAAGCATTTTTGTACATTTTGACAGGAATTTTCCAAGAATGAGTAAGATTTCAATCTACGACATTGAAATTGGAAAGTAGATCGTATCAAGATTTCAATCTGTTTGAAGAGGCGGATGACAACAAAGATTTTAATCCGTTTGAAGAGACAAATTTAAGTAAAGACTTCAAACCGTTTGAAGAGGCGAATTTCAACACAGAGTTCAACCCGTTTGAAAAGACATGTCTCAAAAAAGTTTTCAATTCGTTTGAAGAGCCAAAATTTAGCAAAGTTTACCCGTTCATTTGAAGAGATAGATTTCAATAGGATTTTCTGATTGTATATACAAGACAAATAGTGCATTACAATTCTAAATCCTTCGGGTCATCAATAAGTCCTTCAGACATGATGTTAAATCCTTCGGGTCATCAGTAAGTCCTTCGGGCATAATGTTAAGACCTTCGGGCCATCGCCTTCGGGAGTGATGTGGTTGTTTGCATAAAAAAGGAAGTGCATTACAAATCTAAATCTTTCAGGTCATCGAAGTCCTTCAGGCATGATGATAAGTCCTTCGGGCACCTTCAGGAATGATGCAATTTTAAAGCCTTCTGGTCGTTAGTAAGGCCTTCGGGCATGATGTTAAGTCGTTTCAGACCAACAATTCCGGAAATGATGAGAACTTTTTGGATGGTGTCACGGTAAGACAATTGGACAGCTAGACGGTTGGGGCATGGTATTGACAAATATATTAATCTTCTAGGGCCTCAGTTTTAAACAAGGAGAAAGAAGGGAGAGAAAAGAAAGAAAAACAAAATGGTTCATGCTGTTAGGAGGAAGCACGAGAAAGATCAACTCTAGGATCAAATAAGAAAGGTCACATACAGTAGAAGGAGATGGACTTAGATAGAGGAAACAAGAGTCTGATATGAGTTTCAGATTGGAAGATGGAGATACCTTTGACAGAATGTTTCGGTTTTTTTCCTAGAGATGGATCCCAATTCATTTTGTTTATAGAGGTTGAAATATACCGTTTACAGAAGTGGATCTCGAGACATTTTATTTACAGAGACGAACTTCAAGTCATTATGTTTACATAGGTAGATTTCAAAGACATTTCGTTTACAGAAGCAATTCACAAAGACACTCTGTTTACAGAGGCGGGGACATTTCGTTTATAGAAACGGATCTCGGTAAAGATTTCAACATATTTGAAGAAGCGGATCTTGGCAATCCATTTGGAGAGGAAGATCCCGGAAAAGATATTAACCTCTTGGGTTACCAGTTAAAAATAGAGAGAATGGAAAACAAGATGGATCGACTTTGAGCTCAAATGAAGAAGATTCGCAGTTTCACTGGTCATGTAATTTCTGAGTGTAGAAAGGGATATACCAATGAAGAAAGCAACAAGAGATCTTATACGGGTTTTAGATTGAAAGATCAAGACACCATAAACAGAGAATCAGTGACTTTAAAGATTTTAGTGCTTCAAGCGGAAAATTGAAGATATCTCATTTTACACCAAGAAGAATCCTTATTAATTGATTATATTTCTTTTTGCAGGAATGGTGAGCTCCTAATGAGAAGAGTTCGCCCAAGCAAAGAAGGGTTCCTAATGAGAAGAAGACGCCCCAGCAAAGAAGAACTCCTAATGAGAATAGTTCACCAGCAAAGAATAGCTCCTAAAGAGAAGAGTTGCCCAGCAAAGAAGGATTCCTAATGAGAAGTGTCTGCCCCAGCAAAGATGAACTCCTAATGATAAGAGTTCTCCAGCAAAGAAGAACTCCTAATGAGAAAAGTTCACCCTGTCAAAGATAGAATTCCAAATGAGAAGAGTCCACTTAGCAAAGAGAGAACTCCTAATGAGAAGAGATCGTTGTTTGAAGAATGATGAAGTTTCTAATGAGAAGAGCTTGCTTATTCTACTCCATTGCAGAGAGGCAAATCCATGTTTTCTAAAACAATGAAGATCTCATAATGAGAAGAGTTCGCCCTTTGAAAATGCGAAAGTTCCTAATGAGAATAGCTTGTTTATTTGGTGCCTTTAGAGAAAGGCCGACCAACAAAGAGTGGGGAATGAAGAATTTCATAATGAGAAGAACAACTTCAGACCTCATAAAATGAACAATTTCAAGGAGTAATACTAGACCTTAGAAGATGAAGAATTTCATAATGAGAAGAACATCTTCGGACTCCATGGTTTGGCAGAAGATTGAAGAATTTCATAATAAGAAGAACAACTTCATACTCTAAGGTGTGACAGAAGATTGAAGAATTTCATAATCAAAAGAAAATCTTCAAGTCTTGATGGATGAATGGTTCGGATAAAATCTGTGTCTTTTCAGTCTTTGCCCTATTGTTGTTCCACAACAATGAGCAAAGAGGGGCATATGTAATACTCGTATTTTTTCCGGGTACCCATATATATTAGTAATTAGATATAAATAAAACCAAAATATAAATACCAAATAATAAATAGATCCTAAAACCAGTTCATAATCCAAAAAAATGCCTCAAATGTCCAATAAATTGTCCATTATATACATTAATGTCCATTTTACATGTTAAATACCTATAGCCCAATTTATTAAAACCCTTTACAGCTCACACACAACCCATTTCGGGTAAAAATCAACCCAACAAATACAAATCCAAGGTGTGCTTCTTTTTCCCGCCTAAACAGCCCACGTATCATCTTCCTATTGGTCCAAAATGGCCTCCCGCGAATCCAACCTCGCTGAAATCAACGCCTGCATCACCCTATAAATAGGGAGAGAGAAAAAAAGTTAGATCAATTATTACCCATCATAATTGCAAATCATTAAAATAATAATAAATATTAAATAAATAATAAAATAAGGAGAGATATATTAAATGCATGTGTCACGGGGTTAGAGTTCTGTCTAACAAACCGCGCAGCCTTAGTCGATGTTCCCGCGACAAACGACTAAGTCAGCCTAAAATGCCTCTCCGGAAGATCAAACTCTTCCAAGGCACTCAAATGAAAGATCGTTCTCTGCCTTATGGTATATTGTTTGCTTACCTCTGCGATAGATCTGTGATTATGTAGGGATTCTCACATTGTTCGTATCTGATTTGTAATTTTCGGTGGTCTTTTAGTGGTTAGATTTCTTTTTTTGATTGTTTGTCGATGCATTCGGATCTATTTATTGAAGCAGACTGTAAGTTTGCTTTGGTTCGCTAACCCCTCCATCTTCTCTAAAGCATCTAATTTGATAGAGACAAAACAATATTATTGACGATTATTGGGTTACTATAGATGAGGGACGTCAGATTCAAAAGAAGGCTTCAAATGTTATTGCACATTTAAATTTATTTATTTTATTTTATATTTGAGTTTTTGGTGGATATAGTCCATAATACTCTTTCTTACATTATTAGAGTTTTACCTACTTTTATTTTAATAAGATTTAATATCCTCTTAAGATTAAAAAATATGATCAAACATTTATCCTACGAAAGAATCTATTCCTTTTCCATTTTTAACAATTTCATGCCATTAAACGTGCTGCTAATATTATTTTTAAATCAAGTTGAATTGTCAATAAGATCAAGTTGCATATAATTCAGCCCACGTGGTTCATCGAATTTGTTAAAATAGACTTGGAGACAATTATGAGATCCACACTCAGCATTGTCCATTTCTACTTGGACTTGGAGAGCATTAATCCTTCATATCCTCTACTACCTATATTTATAGTTATAATATTAAAAAATTATTTATAATTATGTATTTATTTGAAAATATAATTATATATGTGAAGGTAAAACAATATAATTTTATATATTATTAATAAATTAAATAATGATATATAAAACTTTTCCGCATGTGGGATTAAGAGGAGAAAAGTAGAACTTCATCCGGCGGCAAGGAGCAAGGATAATCATTGCATTTGGCAGTAGCAGAATAATGAACTACTTTTCAATAAAAAAAAGGTATAATGAACTGGTTTGAATACAGGTTTAAATAATCAAAGTTTTCATAATACCCACTAATTCCCTAATTTTTTTCATCTCTTTATATATATAAATATATACAATGTTGTAACTTTAATTTAAATATTATATTTCTACAATAGTTTAAATGTATTTTATACGTCTTAAGTGTGCCATGTTCGAGTCCTTTAATTCAAATTTGCTTTTTTTTCTTGCATTAACAACAAACTAAAATATATACGCCATTTTTTTTATTTTATTTCACAAATGGCCACTTGGTTTAGTGGCAAACCCACACCATTTACACCTAGGGAACATGGGTTTGATTCAGAATGAAGGCCAAATAGCTCTTTGTTTTATTTTCTTTATCCAATCAGGTGACACGTGTCAGCACCTAATTGAGTGATTAATTTATTTAATTAAATTAAAATTATGATCAAATTGATATAATAAGTAAGTAATAGGGACCAAATGTGTAGTCATACAAATTTCCATTAACAGTCATGTCACCTCTCCGTTAGGTTTTAACGGCTGATGGTCCAAAATTGGACCAATTAAGTAGTTCGGTAGTCAAATTTTAAATTTTTTTAGTTGGGTGGTCAAAATAGGACGGACTCAATTGTTGGATGGTCACCCAGGTAGTTTACCCTTATTTTTTATTCTACTTTTCGTCTTTTCTTTCTCTTTTTCATTTTTGGTGCTCCGATGAACATCATTGGTCTGTTCGTTAGGACTAATTTTTTCGACCCATTTGGTTGTGCTCGGGCCCTTTACTAGGTTGGGTCATGATGGTGGACAAGTATAAGAGCCTCTGTTTTCTCCCTTTGCCTCTCTTCCTCCTCATTCTTCTCTCGTCTGGGATGTGTTCCAGTCCCTTTCTTCAGGCTCTCGTTTCTCGATCAGAGCTTGGGTGAGTCGCTCGCTTTTCGTTGACAAAAGTCAGCTTGGATAAGTCTTTTTGGCTTTGATTCTTCTCCTCGGACCATCTGACATCGACAATGCATTATCCCATGCTGCGATGTTTTTTCGATGTCGATCTCACTACATCTCTATGAACGGTTATATGCTTCTATGACCCTAGAAGGGACATGCAGCTGAAGATGATCGAACTGTTTCCTTCATTCTTGAAATTTTTTCTATTCGAGCCGAGTTTATGAAATTCGAGTCGAGTTCGAGTCAAGTTTTTGAATTCCTATACAAATTTAATTGTAATTATTTATCATATTATAATATAGTTTGATTCTTTTTTTTGCTCAACAAGAATGCCATATATTAAAAAGAAAATATACAACCATACGTCACAACGGTCGCCTCGTTAAAAACCTCCCTAATCCTAACGGAGGAAAAGAGTACGGCCCGTTTGTGATAACAAAAGACAACCAGCCAACATACGAACAAAAAACCAGCACCCACCTGATAGCATTAACAAGCACAAAATAAAGAAACACGCGACAACCCCTCTTTAGCGAATGCATCAGTTAGACCATTCGCCTCCCGGAAAATATGCGAAAAACACACCGAATGCAAACAACTACATATATTTTTCTAACCATATAAGATATGCATATATATTTCTTCATATTTTTCATATGTGTCATATATCTCTTCATATATTTTTATATTGGTAAATATATCAGTAAAAATTGAGGGACTTGATGCAAACATAAAAATAAATCCAGTAATTACTAAAAATTTCGAATTATTCAAATTTCCATTTTACAATTCAAACTTTATTTGAAAATTTTTCTAGTCGAGTCAAGCTTTTAAAATTTCGAGTCAAGTCAAGACGAGTCGAGTTTTTTTTGCTTCTAGATGAGTCGAAAAATTAAATTTTTTATAGTCGAGTTTTGCACACCCCTATCCATGTGCTTGTGTTTGTTGGTCTGTTTGTTGTTGTTTGTATGGTTTCTTTGTTGTCTTATTCTCTTGTGTTTCTTTTGTTCTTTCTGTTTGTTTTCTTTTTGTCCCTATATCCTTTGTATGTTTCAGGATGCTTGTGTTGTTGTCTTCTATTTTGTTGAATAAATGCTAATGTTATTACTTAAAAAAATAGATAATCTATTTATGCTTCTACCAGCTTGAGCACGCAGTATGTACTTGTAATACCCGATTTTTACCCTGGATACCTTATATATTTCTTCTAATAATAATATAAATAATAAATGTATACAAAATAAATAAATAAATAAATCAGACCAAAATAATAATGACTATTTTGAATGCCCATTACAAATATAAGCCCAAATTAAAAGCTGCCAACCCACATTTCCAATCCTTATAGTTATCATCAGTTGTCAAATACCCGAATGAAGCACAAAACCCATAGATACTGGCCCAACAAGAACATGTGTGCTTCTTTTTCTCCACTTAAAATGGCCACGTGGCATCCTGAGATTGGCCCATTGCTGGTAGACACGAATTCTGATCAAACCCTTCACAAGCTGTCAAATGCTAATGTCACTGCTCCCACTTGCTATATATTGTAACCCCTCAACCCGGCCTAGACGCCCGACCGAACCGAGCGGTTCACACGGGGAATATTGAAGTAAACCAGAAAGTTTACCTCAATAAACCGGAAAGTTTACCTCAATAAACGACCTTATTTTTTTCTTCTTTTTATCTTGTCTAGATGCACATTGTTATCCTAAGTGTTTAGACTCGCGGCAGAAGAAACGTCAACTCAAACGGACATTGATTTGGCATTCAAATGATTACAAACAAAGGTTAGAGACCGATTTGTATTTTTAACAAATTATAGGGACTTCAACCAAATTAAAGTTACCGATAATTAATTAGTCAGGTTTCATGTCCACATGTCAATTTACAACTTTTTATCATAAAAGTTAGGGAATAATGCATAACAACTGCTTCTCCTTAATCAAAAGAACCAAGGAAGGTTTCACTTGCAACTCAGCTATCAATCCACCATCCCGCGACACACTCAATCGCGCAAACACAGCTCTCAACTCCAGAGCTACCTTCCTACTCAAAGCATCGACCACAACATTGGCCTTTCTAGGGTGATACTCTATCGTCAAGTCGTAATCCTTAAGTAACTCCAACCATCTTCGTTGTCTAAGATTCAACTCTTTTTGAGACATTAAGTACTTTAAACTTTTATGATCCGTATACGCCACACACTTTTCTACATACAAGTAATGTCTCCAAATCTTCAACGCAAACAACACATCATCCAAATCAATATCATGCATAGGATAATTGCACTCATGCACCTTCAACTGCCTAAATTCATGTTGCGCGTAAATAGTGCTTCGCAATTGTGCAAGTATACACGACGCAAGTAAAATAGGGATAAGTATATGATTATCGTCTCCACAGGGATTGGTACTCAACCTTCGGTTCTACTTCCTCGCACTGCAAGATAAATAATGTAAAAACACAAATTAATTGGGTGATTTGATATAATCTAAAAAAAACTAAACTAAGAAAATCTAGTAAATAAAATAAAGAAGTAATCAAGATGAGAAAATGGGCCGGATTAGAGCGTTTCGTAGTGTGGAATCCTCTTGACTTTGTTTTTATTCTTGAATGCAGCAACGCACTACTACTGTGGCAGTAAACTAAATCCCTGATGCGGCCGCAATGGCTGAAGTCCTGCAGCGGCAATTCCTTGCTCATGGGTAGATACAGTTAAGGCTTGACAAAGTGTCCTTGGGTGGTTCTTCCTTATCCCTAAGCATGGAACGTTGGTTGATGATTAAACTCTGATGATACCTCCCAACGTGAATCAAAAGGGCAAACACCAACTGTTCATACACTTCTTTTAGCCGTTGAAGCTCTAACCTATCCCTAGCCTCAGTTAGTTAACACCACGTAGGGCAAAAACCGTACTTATTCCTTTCGTGAGCTCAACTCTCCTGATATTGAACAAATGGATGACCTCACAAACCCTCTCCCGAGTAGAATGCGAAAATAATTATAGCCCGAATAAGCAAACCTTAAATTTTATTGCATTAAGAACAAAAACTAAGTACAAAGAGTTGACCTCAGGCTTTGTTCCTGTTCTAGCTACAACTTAGAAGAGATGATTACGGGCAAAGTATCATTGGTTCCCAAATAAACATATTTTAATTTATCAGGCAATTGTTTTAATTCAAGAACCGGTGGTTTCTCGATTGACGGTTTCACAATTTTTCGTTCTTCTCCAAAATAATTGAGGGGTTCAAAGTACATACCTAGACGATAGGCTGTCCAAAATAATTTTTCGATCACTTCAGCTTCGTCAAGGTTGTTTAGAATGCTACCGAGGCAGTCATTTGAGTGCATGCCGAGGCAGTGGCCATGATCTTTGCTGAGGCATGGTGCATTAATATAATAATTGAATTCTGTAGTGGCTTACATCACTTGATATTTTTCCTGATCGTCTTCACGTTTTAGAGTTTGGAGCACGTTGAGCTTGACTTGTTGATCGTTTACCCTCATTGTTAGGTCTCCTTTTTCTACACAATCAGGGTCCTCCCGGTGGCTAAAAATGGTCGCCCAAGTATGATGTGTGCATGTTCATCTGCCTTACAATCAAGAACAAGGATATTAACAGGAAAAATAAATTTATCAACTCTTACCAGTATGTCTTCTATTTTTCCTTTTGGCTGAACATAGGAGCAATCAGCCAACTGAAGCATTATTGTTTTAGGTTTAGCCATCCTTATTCCTAGCTTTTGAAACACGAATTTGGGCATTAAATTTCTGCTTGCCCCCAATCGCACAAGGCCTTCCCTACATAATGATTTCCGATGGCACATGGTATTGTGAAGCTCCCGGGATCTTTAAGTTTAGGTGGTGCTTGGTTTTGTAACATGGCTATACATCCTTCTATTGCGACAACCGTCTCGAATTCCCCTATCCTTATTCGCTTGGATACCATGTCCTTGAGGAATATGGCGTAATTTGGCATTTACTCTATTACTTTTGCAATGGGTATGTTGATATGGACCGGTTTCAAGATATCCATGAATTTCTTGAACTGATATTCTTACTTTTGACGTTTCAGCCTTTGTGGGAATGGTAGTGGGGGGTCGCCTATCCTCGATATGTTCCTTTCCTGGTAATCTGATTTTCAGTAGTGGATCAGGGTCATCCACGTCTTTCTTCTTGTCATTGGCAGGATCGATTGGTTCTGCAGGAGCAGTGGTGTTGACCTCGACCGGGGCAGGGGTATTGGGTACTGTCGTGGCGGGATCTGATGTAGTAGAGGCTTCATTTTCCTTAACTTTTTCATTGGTCTGGTATTCCTTCAGCTGCTTACCACTCCTAGTTCTGGCCGCCTTGCATTGTTCATGTGTTACTCCTTTTAGTTTTGAACTCCGAATTTGCGCAAACTGCCCCACTCTGGTTTCCAAGGATTTCAACGTTGCTTCATGATTTTGTAGCCGTGTTTCGGTCCTGTCCATAAAAGCGTCTGTCTTTTTTATGAACTTGTCAGTGTTGACCATGTATGCACTAGTTTAATTCATAAAAGCATGAAGGATGTTTTCTAATGAACTAGACTACATCGGCATGTGCTGCTGCGGCAGCATGGGTTGTTGAAATCCTTGGGCTGGAGCATTCTGATTTTGTGGGTTTAGGGCATTGTTAGGGTTGCTCCAGGAGAAGTTGGGGTGCTTTTTCCAGGCTGGATTGTAATTGTTGGACAATTGATTGTTGCGATTGAAGTTTCCTACATAGCAGGCTGACAATGGGTTCTGGGGGGCATTTAGGAAAAACATGGTTACCTCCAAAGTTTTTGCAAAATAATTCAATTACCTTGATTTCATGTTGATTGTTTTGCGACTACAAGTTCAGAACCATCTTTGTCAAGGTGGCGATTTGAGATGAAATTGAGTCTAAGGACCCTATTTCATTTACTGTGGGTTGATGGCAGACTCCACTCATTATGGCCGTGGGGAACTAATAATCATTCTTGGTTGTCCTGTTTAAAATCTCCATGGCTTCCTTTGGTTCCTTGTCTAAAATATGCCGTTTGCCGAGGCATCGAGCATCATCCTAGTGTCCGTGTTAACCACATTATACAACATGGTCACCTGCGTCCATATTGGGAATCCGTGCAAGGGGCATTTGAGTAATAGTTCTCGATATCGCTCCCAAGCCTCGTGCATTGACTCGTCATCAGCATGTCGAAAAGAAGTGATCTTGTTACGCGGTTTTTCAGTTAAATTTGTAGGATTAAAACGAGCTAAGAAATCACAACAAAGATCACTCCAGGATCCAATTGATCCTTCTCGGATACTGTTGAGCTCGGTTTTTGCCCTATCACTCAGTGAATAGGGAAACAACTTCAATCTCAGAATATCATCATGTACTCCATGAATTTTAAATGAGTTACAGATCTGGAGAAAGGACTTGAGTTGTTGTCTGGCATCTTTAGTTGCGGAGCCGCCAAATTGCCCCATCGTGTTAATCATGTTAAATATCACGGGCTTCAACTCAAAGTGGGTGGCCTCAATCTCTGGGGTAACAACTCCAGCGTTTAGTCCGTTCATGTCCTCTTCAAGGTAGTCTTAGATTGTTGGGTGTCAAACTAGTATTAATGGAGCTCACAGTTTTGCTCCATCTCCTGCCGGGATCTGCCGCTCATCAACAAGTGGCTGCCCATCGGCAGGGTACTGCCCTATGACATTGTGTGTCGGGGCCACTTGGTTGATGCCACGGTCACGACCTCAGGGTTGGTCTTTAGGTTGATGCATTGCGGCTTCGTTCTCATGTCTAAACCTTCGATAAGTGCATTCGGTTTCTAGTTCAGGATCACGTAATGGGCTTCTTGGGTTAGCTCTTGTCATGCACCAAGATAAACCAAGTTTTATTAATACTAAAATAAAAATAAAATAAATAAACCAAATAAAATAGAAAGTGCAAGAAAATAAAAACAAAAGTTGCCAATCCCCGGTAATGGCGCCAAAAAAGTTGCCAATCCCCGGCAACTTTATACTTCCTTCCATGTTTTCCTCCTCTTCTCGAGCTCCAGTTTCCACGCAAAGTGTATAAAAATTCAACGTTAAAAGCTCTACAAGTCGGCTACCACTTTGCTCATTTTCCCTCTGGCGAAATGCTACCGCGGCCGAGCTTTCGCTGCCTCGGTATCGATCTGCTTTGCTCAGCAAGGCTTCCTCAGCTTCCCTTAGTAGAAGCTGTCATGTGGCTCGGCTCGATCAAAGTCTATTGTCTGCTACTTCGGCCTTATCTTCCCTCCTACTTTCTGTGTTGTGGCGGCATCTTCCTGCTCCAACAGTGCAAATCTGCAAGAATACCAATCATGCATTAAATAGTTCCTTTTTCATAAAATAAACAGAATAATAAGATCGAAGGTATAAATGATGAAATCTATGCATGAAAGGAAATAATACAGCTTAAATGGGTGTAGGTTGAGTGGTAATTGCCATGATATAGGGTAAAAATATAGGACTTTTTGGCACTTGTCAATGCATACGCCACAACTCTTTCGTCTTGCATCAACACACACCTTATTCCCATATAGGATGCATAACTACAAATCAAAAACTCTTTACCCGATTAAGGTAGATTCAAGATTGGAGCTCGTGTCAAAGCTTCCTTCAACTTCTCTAAAGCTTGTTGTCGGATCTCCGTCCACTCGAACTTAACATCTTTTTGCAACAAGTTCGTAAAAGGAGCATCAACCTTAGAAAAACCATCCACAAAACATCGATAATAACCCGCTAAGCCCAAGATACCACGAACCTCCGATACCGATTTAGGTTGTTTCCAATTCACAATCGCCTCAACTTTCTGCGGATCCACACGAATTCCCTCCGCCAACACCACATGACCAATGAACATCACTTCCTTAATCCAAAATTCACAATTGCTCAACTCAGCATATAATTGATTTTCCAATAGGGATTGCAACACAGTCTGCAAATGTCTATCATGATCCTCCTTGGTACGTGAATACACAAGGATATCATCTATAAACACAACCAAAAATTGATCTAAGAATTCAAGCAACACCCGATTCATCATGTCCATGAAAGCTGCAGGCGCATTTGTAAACCCAAACGTCATCACCAAAAACTAATTATGCCCGTAACGAGTACGAAACGCTATTTTCAGCATATCTCTATCCTTCACCTTCAACTGATAGTACCCCGATCTCAAATCAATCTCGAAAAACACCGTTGCACCATAGAATTGAACGAATAGGTCGTCAATTTGCGGTAAAGGATACTTGTTCTTTATCATCAACTTGTTCAGTTGCCGATAATCGATGCACATTCTCATAGTACCGTCTTTCTTTTTCAAAAAAACATTTGTGCTCCTCACGGCGACATACTAGTTCTTATAAAACCATGGTCTAACAACTCCTGAAGTTGCGTCTTCAATTCTTTAGTTTCCATGTGATACGGAGCAATAGACACCAGAGCCTTATCCGTATACGTCTCGATACAAAATTCTACCTCTCTATCCAACGACAATCCAGGCAACTCGTCCGGAAATACCCCTGGTAAATCGCAAACAGTCTAGATATCTTGGGGACGTACTTCCATCATATCTGGATTCATAACATACGCCAAGTATGCTTGACATCCTCCAAACATCAACTTTTGTGCTTCTACTGTCGAAACAACATTGAACAAGAACTTAACATTCTCGCCTACCACCATAACTTTATAATCATCAGCAAGCTTCAATGAAACAGGCTTAGTTTCACAATCTACCACAACCTTATGCTTGGTCAACCAATTTATACAAATAATAACATCAAAACCATAGAAAGGTAACTCCATCATATCAACCGCAAACACATGTCCTTGAACCATCAACAGACATCTCCTATACAACTTCCAAACAACAACTGTTTAACCAAAAGAACTCGTAACTTGCTTACCGACATCTAACAACTCAACCGATATGTCAAGCAACTTTGCATGATCAGTTAAAATATATGATTGCGTGGAACCAAAATCAATCAAGGAAAGTAGTGACAAGGATTGCAAAATAAAGGTACCTGCAATCACATCCTATGTGTTCCTTCCCTCGCGGTGTGCATACATCCTAGCCAGTCCACCCCCTCAGGTTGAATTACTGCAACATGAGAAACATTCCTCTGACCATCCTCCATACGGTGAAAGTTATCTCGGTCGCACCCACGACCCCTTTGAGGCTCAACAACATGCACCAGTGCCTATCTAGCTTTTTGAGAACAATCACGCTTTATAAGACCTCGTGAACCACAACCCCAACAAGCATTAGGATTACCCCATCACTGTCCAAGATGATGCCTCCTACAACGGGTACACTCAGGCAAACAAACCCCCACATTCTGGCCCTGCTGTCCGCAACCTACATTACCGCCACCACCACGCCTCTGATCCAGATAAAACTTCTTATCACTCTGCTTCTTGTAATGATCTATTCCTTCGTCAAAATCAGCAACCCTCTTCCTAGAACTAGAATTCCCCGCACGAGAAGGCAAACCCAAGCTCTGCTCAATATTCTTAGTAGGAACGACCAAGACATCGAAATCTGTATACTCCGTAGCTAGAATATAAGTCCTTACATCCTTCACCAATTCGTACAGGAAACGATCACATCTCTTCTGTTTGTTGGGAACCAATTCAAGGGCATGCTGGCTCAATCGAACAAATTGTACTTCATATTCTGAAATAGACATGTTCTCTTTTATCAAGGCCATAAATTCTTGTTTCTTACCATCTTGATAATAAACACCCAAATATTTCTTCTAGAAAGCATTCCCGAAGAACTCCCATGTCACCTTCGCAGGTTCCATCCCCGTAATAGTGGTAGTCCGCAGGTTCCCAGCTTGTGCACATCTCTGCACTCCATCTGACCAAGAATCCTTTGAGTGCTGTCAAACCATGCCTCAGAACCTTCAAGAGAAAAACCTCTAAACTCGGTGCCACGCAGACTGCACAAATACTCCAAATGTAAACCAACATTGGCGCAACTACAAGCATACCCGCTACATCAGCATGAAAAGCTGTAACTATGGTCTGAATCAATGGTATCATATCACCGCCAACTTGACCCTACGCTGCCTGAGGTCCAGCACCCCTCTCACCATCTCCAGCTTCGACTTCACCACCAGGAGGAGGTGGTGGCAATTCCTCATTGCCCTTATTCTCCACAATATCACGCACATTGTTTCTAACCTCTCGTCTCGGCCTCATTGGGAAAACTGTATAAACCTCTATCATATAAATGCAATAATAAAAATAGTAAGGCCAACTAGTAACAAGAATCTAAGATGCTCAAGTTTTAAACAAAATCTTTTCACATCAATAGTAATAAGGCAATGGGTACCCTAATATCTCTCCTCAAACATCACATAGCAATTCATACGACATGTTATCAATCACCGTACGTAACACACAATCAATCAACGATTAAAAACATAACATAAGCAAACACCGTGCATAATCAAACAACAAGAAATTATTTGAACATTAATAATACCACAACTTACCTCCCAAATTTTTGTAACCCTGTCTCCAATACCAACATATATAACCCCCTTGACTAGGCCTAGACGCCCGACCGAACCGATTGGGTCACACAGGGAATATTAAAGTAAATTGGGAAGTTTACCCCAATAAACGGCCCTATTTTTTTCTTCTTTTTATCTTGTCTTGATGCACACTGTTACCCTAAGTGTTTAGACTCACGGCAAAAGAAACATCAACTCAAACGGACATCAATTTGTCATTCAAATGATTACAAACAAAGGTTAGGGACCAATTTGTAATTTTAACAAATTACATGGACTTCATCCAAATTAAAGTTACCAATAGTCAATTAGTTAGGTTTCAAGTCGACATGTCAATTTGCAACTTCTTTCAATTATCCAAACTCATTCAGTTGAACATCAAAACATTCAGTTACCAAAACAGAAGAAAATAGAACATCAAAAAGCTTACTTAACCAACATAACACCCAAGCGTATCGATACACTTCAGCCCGTATGTAACCCCCTTAGCCCGGTCTAGACGGTTGACCTGAACTACGAAGATTACACGGGGAAAACCAAAGTCAACCCGAAAGTCAACCTTGATTAACGACCCTTTTTTTCTTTTTAAACTTGTCTAGATGCATACTAACCCTAGGTGAACTCTTGGGATAAGCATACTTGAAAATCACAGCAATCGGAAAACGATTAGGGATTCAATTGCACAACGTACAAATTTAGGGACCAATTTGTAAATTCTGAAAATTTAGAAGACTTAGCCAAATTTTGAGTTACCACTATGAAATTAATTAGGTTTCATGCTTCACTGCCAAATTTCATCTCAAACGGACATCTCAAACACAATCAATTGCATAAACAAAGTTTGGGACTAAAACGTGAGAATTTCAAAACATTTAACCATCAGATTCAGTGCCCAACGGTCGAGTGTTCCGAAACGGGGAAGGACCGTTCCGAAACGCGGGACCATTCCAAAACCTGTTGCGGAACAGGGCTTGGCAGTAGCAAATCTATTCCGGAACGGCTCTACCCCGTTTCGAAACTCCAGGGTCATTTCAGGCCATCTGTTCCGAAACGGTAGCACCCGTTCCGATACGGACTGCCCAGAATTGCAGAATTTTTTATGTTTAACACAATTTTGACCCACCAAACACAATCATCTGACCTCCATATCATACCAACAAGTCATCAATCAATAAAGGGATATATTAACATCATCTAATCTCAGTCATGACATCATTCAAGGAAAAACCCCAAATCTATAGGCATGCATCCTATATTAGAAATCATGCATTCATCAATTCATCAAACCAAATACCAAAAGGCCATTTACATATTCCAACATCATCAAAGGCATTAAACCAAACTTAGGGAGTCCAAACATCTCCCAAAACACAATCTAGGTTCCCATTGCCAAGTGCCAAAAGCTAATAGTGTTATGAAAATAGTCACCATACATGAGCTTAGTCCTTCACTTGGATCCTTGACCTCCTTGCTGCCCTTAAAGCACTTCAATGCTCTGCATTATTGGTTTACGAAAGGGAGAGCGTAAGCACATAGCTTAGTGAGGAATGCTCAATTAAAAACAACACAATAACACATTTTGTAAAAACACCTTTCCAAGGCCTTTAATTTCAAAACATCATTTATCATGCATTTATGCATAGAATCAAGCATCTCATGCTTAAATCCATCAACATGTCATATTGGCTTACAAGTGATAATCCATAACATTTTACAACTCAAAAACACAATCGGATATGCGGATTACAAGCGTTGTCCCATACGCTTCATACACACTACCAATATCAAGGTGGAGTTTACCGGTACAATCACAACCCCTCAACACCCGTGATGGAGTCTACGGTACAATCACAACCACTCAACATCACTCATTGGTAGTTGTATAACATCACTAACGAGAACACGGGACATACAACACAAGATCCACACATGGACTTTTAACCACCATTGTGATCTTAGGACACACAATACAAGATCCACACATGGACTTTTAACCACCATTGTGATCTTAAACATCTCGTTAGTGTACTTGGATGGAGTTTACGGTACAATCACAGCCCCTCAACATCCAAGGTGACTTTATTCACGGTGCACCCAATCCTATAGCCGGCTAACTATATCTGATTCAAGTACTTTAAAACCAACACATCACTTGCCAATATACATCATTTACCATCATCAATCCACTGTTTTAAAGCATTTAACAAAGCCATTAAATAGTCATGCTTTACAATGCATCAAACCACATTTATCAATGTTCAAAACAAGGATCTCTTACCTTGAGCATCCTTCAACACATGGCTTACAAAACCAGCATTAAACATGCCAAAATATGCTTTCAAAACAGAGTTTAAACATGCAAATAAAACACATTGCATTCAACCATCTCATGGTTCATCAAAAAGAGAGTTTCTTCGAAAAACTTACTCTTGAGCTTAGCTAAGTTGTTTAGACTTAAACTAAGCTCCCATAACCTTCAAACACTGGTTTCAAAGCTGAAAACCAAACTTCACTCACTGATTCCGTTTCACAAGCTTGCCGAAACGCCGATCAAGCCCCCGGATCAACACCACAAGGATCCAAAGATGTCTCCCCTATTTTAAACACATCAAAGCAGCGGATTAATGCATCATCATGCATTAATATCTTCAACCAAGACACCTAAACTCGCTGCTCTCCTCAACACTCACATTTCGGCTACCAAACACAACCGAAATCACATCCAAACACCTCTACAACATTACCCAGCCAAGATCCATCAATTCAAACATTCTTAAACATCAATTAACATCCAAAAAGAACCTAATCACGTCCTTATACCTCCAGCTATAGCAGAACATCAAAATCATCCCAAAAACCACCATTAACTCAAGCAAAAACTTAGGAAAATCAACCTATTCGGGATTGCATTGATTAAACTTCAATTACACATCATTTTTACATCCAATATACATCAAAAAGACATCTCAAAACAAAGCCCAATCATTCAATACGAATTTCATCAAAATTAAATCCAAATCTTGCATTTTAAGCCAAAATCAAGATCACAACATCAAAACCTTTAATAAAACTCAAATCAAGGATTGAGAACTTGGGAATTTCAGTAAAGAACTGAGTATTTAGAGGAGAAGGACATTCATACCTCTAAATGTGAGTTTCTCCTTATTTAGAACCAAAATTCTTGAAAATTCAATAGGCAAATGATGAGGATTTAGTGTAGAAATGATTAGAAATCATTTAGAGATTGAAATCTCAACTTTAGGTGTGAAAATCAGAGGAAAAGTGGCTGTGGAAATGTGTTTGGCTGAGGGAAAATGGAGAGAAAATGAAATGGGAAAATTTTGAGAAAAGTTAGTTATAAAACCAAAATATCTATTTTCCCTCCTTTCCTTTTATTAAATAACATTAATTAAATCTTTAATATTAAGAAAAAAATCTGGAGAAACCTCTTCTTGGGTAAATTAGCTCCTTAAAGATTCAAAGTTTCAATCCTTTTTTAAAACAGTCACCAACTTTTCAAAAATTACATTTTAGTCACTAACTTGAAATCTCATATTTCCAAACCCCATTTTGTAAAATTGATTTCACCACTCTCTTATATATAATAAAAGAGGATTTTTAGATATTTTCCATATTTTTAATGCATCCCGAACTAGGCTTTCCCTAAAAACCATCTTTTATATTCGAACCGCAATTTAAACCGGTCCGGTTCAGACCCTAAACTTCCAAGCCCAAAATTGGGGTGTTACAACTCTCCCCCCCTTAAGAAATTTCGTCCTCGAAATTTACCTGAAGGAAAAAGGTACGGAAACTGCTTCAACATGTCATCCTTGTTCCCACGTGGCTTCTTCAGCACCACGATGCTTCCACAACACCTTTACCAACTCAATGGTCTTGCCTCGAAGAACTTTACTATCCGAATCCAGAATCTTCACCAGTTCCTCATCATAAGTCAAATCCGGATTCAACTCCACTTCCTCCACAGGCATCACATGAGAAGGATCCGATCTATACTTCCGAATCATAGAAACATTAAACACATCATGAATCTTTTCTAACTCTTGTGGTAACCTCAACTTGTACGCAACAGGACCCACACGCTCAATCACCTCGTATGGTCCAACGTACCTAGGGCTCAACTTACCCTTTCGGCCAAACCTCATCACCTTTTTCCAAGGCGAAACCTTCAAAAACACACGGTCACCCACCGCATACTCAATCTCCTTACGCTTTAAATCCGCGTAAGACTTTTGCCGATCAGAAGCTGCCTTCAAACGCTCACAAATGAGCTTCACCTTCTCGGTGGTTCCTTTCAACAAAGCTGGCATTGAAACCAACTTCTGACCCGTTTCAGCCTAACAAAGAGGAGTCCTACACTTCCTCCCGTACAAAGCTTCATAAGGTGCCATTTGAATACTTGCCTGATAACTATTATTATAGGCAAACGCCACCAAAGGCAAATGTTTCTCCCAAGAACCCTGAAACTCAATCACGCAGCACCTCAACATATCCTCTAACACCTGGATAACACGCTCAGACTGACCATCCGTCTGCGGATGATAAGATGTACTGCAATTCAACCGTGTACCCAAAGCCTGATGCAAACACTGCCAGAAACGCGATGTAACCCTCGGATCTCTATCCGACACAATCGACTTTGGCACACCATGCAGCCGCACAATCTCAGCAATGTACAGCTCCGCAAGCTTATCCAAAGTGTACGTAGTATGCACAGGCAAGAAATGCGCACACTTCGTCAGGCGATCCACAATCACCCACACCGAATTCTTCTTCGATGGTGACAAAGGCAAACCAGACACAAAGTCCATAGTAATCTTTTCCCACTTCCACTCAGGAATCCTCAACGGTTGCAACAACCCTGAAGGAAACTGATGCTCAGCCTTAACTCTACCCAACGTCGCTGCCTAAGATTTAACTCTTTCTGAGACATCAGATACTTCAAACTCTTGTGGTCTGTGTACACAATACACTTCTCACCATACAGGTAATGTCTCCAAATTTTCAAAGCAAAAACCACCGCAGCTAACTCAATGTCATGCGTAGGATAATTGCGCTCATGCACCTTCAACTGCCGTGATGCATAAGCCACCACCTTACCCTCTTGCATCAATACACATCCCAACCCAACGTAGGACGCATCACTATACACCACAAACTCTTTCCCTGATTCAGGTTGAACAAGATAGGAGCTTGCGTTAAAGCTGCCTTAAGCTTCTCAAAAGCCTACTGTCTAGCTTCCGTCCACTCATACTTAACATCCTTCTGCAACAACTTCGTCAAAGGTGCATCAATCTTTGAAAACCCATCCACAAACCTTCGATAGTATCCCGCCAAACCAAGGAAACTACGGACTTCATGAACAGATTTAGGAGGCTTCCAATTCATCACTGCCTCAATCTTCTGAGGATCGACACGTATCCCCTCAGAAGAGACCACATGACCAAGAAACACAACTTCTCTAAGCCAGAACTCACACTTGCTCAGCTTGGCATAAAGCTGATTCTCCAATAAAGCTCGTAACACAATTCTCAAATGCCCCTCATGCTCTTCCTCAGTACGAGAGTACACGAGAATATCATCAATGAACACCACAACAAATTTATCCAAGTATTCATGGAATACTCTATTCATCATGTTCATGAAAGCTGCAGGAGCATTCGTTAAACCAAACGACATCACCAGGAACTCATAATGCCCATACCTCGTTCTGAAGGCTGTCTTTGGCACATCTACATCCTTCACCTTCAGCTGATAATACCCTGACCTTAAGTCAATTTTAGAGAACATAGCTGCTCCCCGAAATTGATCAAAAAGATCATCAATTCACGGCAACGGATACCGATTCTTGATAGTCAACTTGTTAAGCTGACGGTAATCAATACACATTATCATAGTGCCATCCTTTTTCTTCACAAACAAGACCGGTACACCCCAAGGTGACACACTCGGCCGAATGAAACCACGATCAAGCAACTCCTGAAGTTGCGTCTTCAACTCTTTCAACTCTTTAGGTGCCATTCGATAAGGAGTAATGGACACTGGAGTTGTGTTTTCATACATCTCAATCCCAAACTCCACTTCGCGATTAAGAGGCAATCCAGGCAACTCCTCCGGAAACACACCAGGAAACTCTCGCACAGTCCTGATATCCTGCACTCGTAACTCTTTAGAGCTAGGATTCATCACAAAGGCGAGGTAGGCTTCACAACCTTGCCTCAGTATCCGGCTCGCTTCCAATGTAGACACCACATTGGCAAGAAACTTCACATTCTCACCAACCACCACCACCTCATAATCATCCGCAAGCTTCAACGAAACTCGCTTATTCTCAAAATCTACTACAGCTCGATGCTCAACAAGCCAATCCATACCAAGGATTACATCAAAACCATAGAAAGGCAATTCCATAAGATCAACATGAAAAACATGATCTTGCACAACCAAGGGACATCTTCTATAAAGCTTTCGCGTCACAACAGTCTCACCAAAAGAACTAGTTACACGCATACCAACATCCAAAGACTCAACAGGCAAACCAAGCAATTGAGCATGCTCACGCAATATGTATGAGTGTGTAGATCCAGAATCAATCAAGGAAAGTAATGACAAGGATTGCAAAGTGAAAGTACCTGCGATCACATCCGTGTCATTCCTCCCCTCTCTCTGAGCACACACTCTGGCCTGGCCACCACCCTCAGGCTGAACAGCTACCACATGAGCCACATTCCTTCCACCATCCTCCCTGCGCTGGAAGTTACCACGGCCGCGCCCACGACCTCTCTGTGGTGCAACAACTCCCAGAGCACGTCCCTGGCCACCACCGACCAACAGAGAACACTCCCCCCTCATGTGATCCGCCGAACCACAGTTCCAGCACAAATTACCGGTCACCCCAACAGGAGCCTGAACCTCCCTCGCTGCTCGAGGACAATCACACCTCAGGTGCCCACGCGATCCACATGTCCAACATGTGTTCGGATCAGCTCTCGCCCTGTCTCCCTGAACAGGCGCACCTTGCCCTCCACCACCACGCCTAGCCGAAGACTGATACTTCCGATCACGTCCTCTCTTGTTCCGTCCGTCACCGGAACTATACTTAGCAGCTCGCTTGCCCACACTAGGACCAGATCCTCTAGAAGATAAACTCAAATTCAACTCAATATCTTTTGCTCTACCAACCAACACATCAAAGTCAGTGTACTCAGCAGCCAGCATATAAGTCTTCACTTCCGTCACCAAACCATAACGGAAACGTTCACACCTCTCCCGCTCATCAGGGATAAGCTCAGGTGCGTACTGACTGAGTCGAACAAATTGAACCTCATACTCAGCCTCTGTCATGCTCCCTTGAGTAAGAGACATGAGTTCCCTTTTCTTTTCATCCAGGTATTGTACACCCAGATACCTCCTCTTGAACGCGTTCAGAAAGAACGTCCAAGTCACATCAGCATCCTCCATTCTGGAGATAGTGGTTGTCCACCAGGTATACGCATCGTCATGCAACAATGATATCACACAGCCCAGCTTCTGCACATCATTGCAGTTCATTTGTCCCAAAATTCTCTTGGTACTTTCCAACCAAGACTCAGAACCTTCAGCAGACAAACCCCTGAACTCAGTCCCTCCCAGACTGCGCAAGCGTTCTAGAGGTAACCTAACATTAGCATCTCCCTGATGCCCAGCTCCTTGAGCTCCAGCTACCACCGCCCGAAAGGCTCCAGCAATAGCTTGTATCAGCATTGTCATGTCAGGAGCAGCTTGCCCCTGCCCAGCTTCAGGTCCAGCTACCCCAGCACCAGCACCAGCACCAACTCCCTCACCCCCAGCACCACCACCACCAGGTGGAGGAGGTAAATCCACCACATTTTCAGCATTCTCCTCATTCTCATTTTGAGCCATAGCTCGCGTATTAATCCTCGTCTCTCTACGAGGTCCCATTCACTAAACAATGCAATCACAAATGCAATAAACAAAGTCAGGCTCAGCAAGGTAAGCAATACAAGTACTCAAGCTCATTTCCAATTAAAACAAACCATTTCATTAGCTTTGATTTGGCAATGGGTCCCTCTACCATGCTTCACCAAAGCACACACCACAATTGTAACATTCTTACAATTCATACATCATACTTTCACTCAACAAGCATACAAAGCAATCATACACTTATCACCCACATAACCATTCCCAAATACTCGAGAACTCAGCTCTGATACCACCAAATGTAACCCCCTTAGCCCGGTCTAGACGGTTGACCCGAACTACGAAGATTACACGGGGAAAACCAAAGTCAACCCGAAAGTCAACCTTGATTAATGACGCTTTTTTTCTTTTTAAACTTGTCTAGATGCATACTAACCCTAGGTGAACTCTTGGGATAAGCATACTTGAAAATCACAGCAATCGGAAAACGATTAGGGATTCAATTGCACAACGTACAAATTTAGGGACCAATTTGTAAATTCTGAAAATTTAGAGGACTTAGCCAAATTTTGAGTTACCACTATGAAATTAATCAGGTTTCATGCTTCACTGTCAAATTTCATCTCAAACGGACATCTCAAACTCAATCAATTGCATAAACAAAGTTTGGGACTAAAACGTGAGAATTTCAAAACATTTAACCATCAGATTCAGTGCCCAACGGTCGAGTGTTCCGAAACGGGGAAGGACCGTTCCGAAACGCGGGACCGTTCCGAAACTTGTTGTAGAACAGGGCTTGGCAGTAGCAAATCTGTTCCGGAACGGCTCTACCCCGTTTCGAAACGCCATGGTCATTTCAGGCCATCTGTTCCGAAACGGTAGTACCCGTTCCGATATGGACTGCCCAGAATTGCAGAATTTTTCTGGTTTAACACACTTTTGACCCACCAAACACAATCATATGACCTCCATATCATACCAACAAGTCATCAATCAATAAAGGGACATATTAACATCATCTAATCTCAGTCATGGCATCATTCAAGGAAAAACCCCAAATCTATAGGCATGCATCCTATATTAGAAATCATGCATTCATCAATTCATCAAACCAAATACCAAAAGGCCATTTACATATTCCAACATCATCAAAGGCATTAAACCAAACTTAGGGAGTCCAAACATCTCCCAAAACACAATCTAGGTTCCCATTGCCAAGTGCCAAAAGCTAATAGTGTTATGAAAATAGTCACCATACATGAGCTTAGTCCTTCACTTGGATCCTTGACCTCCTTGCTGCCCTTAAAGCACTTCAATGCTCTACATTATTGGTTTACGAAAGAGAGAGCGTAAGCACATAGCTTAGTGAGGAATGCTCAATTAAAAACAACACAATAACGCATTTTGTAAAAACACCTTTCCAAGGCCTTTAATTTCAAAACATCATTTATCATGCATTTACGCATACAATCAAGCATCTCATGCTTCAATCCATCAACATGTCATATTGGCTTACAAGTGATAATCCATAACATTTTACAACTCAAAAACACAATCGGATACGCGGATTACAAGCGTTGTCCCATACGCTTCATACACACTACCAATATCAAGGTGGAGTTTACCGGTACAATCACAACCCCTCAACACCCGTGATGGAGTCTACGGTACAATCACAACCCCTCAACATCACTCATTGGTATTTGTATAACATCACTAACGAGAACACGGGACATACAACACAAGATCCACACATGGACTTTTAACCACCATTGTGATCTTAAGACACACAACACAAGATCCACACATGGACTTTTAACCACCATTGTGATCTTAAACATCTCGTTAGTGTACTTGGATGGAGTTTACGGTACAATCACAACCCCTCAACATCCAAGGCGACTTTATTCACGGTGCACCCAATCCTATAGCCGGCTAACTATATCCGATTCATGTACTTTAAAACCAACACATCACTTGCCAATATACATCATTTACCATCGTCAATCCACTGTTTTAAAGCATTTAACAAAGCCATTAAATAGTCATGCATTACAATGCATCAAACCACATTTATCAATGTTCAAAACAAGGATCTCTTACCTTGAGCATCCTTCAACACATGGCTTACAAAACCAGCATTAAACATGCCAAAATATGCTTTCAAAACAGAGTTTAAACATGCAAATAAAACACATTGCATTCAACCATCTCATGGTTCATCAAAAAGAGAGTTTCTTCGAAAAACTTACTCTTGAGCTTAGCTAAGTTGTTTAGACTTAAACTAAGCTCCCATAACCTTCAAACACTGGTTTCAAAGCTGAAAACCAAACTTCACTCACCGATTCCGTTTCGCAAGCTTGCCGAAACGCCGATCAAGCCCCCGGATCAACACCACAAGGATCCGAAGATGTCTCCCCTGTTTTAAACACATCAAAGCAGTGGATTAATGCATCATCATGCATTAATATCTTCAACCATGACACCTGAACTCGCTGCTCTCCTCAACACTCACATTTCGGCTACCAAACACAACCGAAATCACATCCAAACACCTCTACAACATTACCCAGCCAAGATCCATCAATTCAAACATTCTTAAACATCAATTAACATCCAAAAAGAACCTAATCACGTCCTTATACCTCCAGCTATAGCAGAACATCAAAATCATCCCAAAAACCACCATTAACTCAAGCAAAAACTTAGGAAAATCAACCTATTCGGGATTGCATTGATTAAACTTCAATTACACATCATTTTTACATCCAATATACATCAAAAAGACATCTCAAAACAAAGCCCAATCATTCAATACGAATTTCATCAAAATTAAATCCAAATCTTGCATTTTAAGCCAAAATCAAGATCACAACATCAAAACCTTTAATAAAACTCAAATCAAGGATTGAGAACTGGGGAATTTCAGTAAAGAACTGAGTATTTAGAGGAGAAGGACGTTCATACCTCTAAATGTGAGTTTCTCCTTGTTTAGAACCAAAATTCTTGAAAATTCAATAGGCAAATGATGAGGATTTAGTGTAGAAATGATTAGAAATCATTTAGAGATTGAAATCTCAACTTTAGGTGTGAAAATCAGAGGAAAAGTGGCTGGGGAAATGTGTTTGGCTGAGGAGAAAATGGAGAGAAAATGAAATGGGAAAATTTTTAGAAAAGTTAGTTATAAAACCAAAATATATATTTTCCCTCCTTTCCTTTTATTAAATAACATTAATTAAATCTTTAATATTAAGAAAAAAATCTAGAGTAACCTCTTCTTGGGTAAATTAGCTCCTTAAAGATTCAAAGTTTCAATCCTTTTTTAAAACAATCACCAACTTTTCAAAAATTACATTTTAGTCACTAACTTGAAATATCATATTTCCAAACCCCATTTTGTAAAATTGATTTCACCACTCTCTTATATATAATAAAAGAGGATTTTTAGATATTTTTCCATATTTTTAATGCATCCAAAACTAGGCTTTCCCTAAAAACCACCTTTTATATTCGAACCGCAATTTAAACTGGTCCGGTTCAGACCCTAAACTTCCATACCCAAAATTGGGGTGTTACACCGTATCGATAAACCATTATCTCGTCAATTTCTCAGATTTCCAGTAGCACAAAAGGGTATCGATACGACCTTGTGTACCTATACGGTTTCTCATTTTAACCATTGGTCCTATCGATACGATCTACCCAATACCGATACAATATGCCTACTTTGGCTATATTGTACAGATACGATAGCCCGCGTATCGGCATGCTTGGGACTGTAATGTTACATTTTGCAGGTTTTACTAGTCAAAACATATCAAATATCAATCGAACATGTTAACAAAGCATAAGCAATCACTTATGTCATGATTCTAAATGCAAATAACACCAAGGCATGCTTACAACATCAACGTAATATGTTTAGAAATCTATAGGCATGCTCCCTAAGCATAATAACAACTTAAGTACCAAACTACAAACAAAACCAAATACCAGCAATTAAAGGCCATTTACAAGTCTATTCAGGCACTACAAACTTGTGCCAAACCAGAAAGTTCACCATATTTGCTCCCAAATTATAAAACTAACCTCCCATTGCCAACTTATTACTATTGATTCGTTTAAAAACCATTGTTGAGCTATGAGCGACGCTTGGACTTCTTCACTTGCTTTCTCGTTGCCCATTCAATCTACTTTTTCTGCATTGTGGTAAAAAGATAGCGTAAGCACATTTCCTTAGTGAGGGATGCTCAAATCAAAACCAACCAACAATGCATTTTAAAACCATTTATCATATAAAAATCTCTTGCACACCATGCTCATCTATCTCATGCCTTAAAACCCATTAAAGCAAAACATTCAACTTTAAAACGCATGTATCATTTGGCTCATGCATTGATCCCAATACAAATCTCAAAATAGGCTTCACATGCTTTAACTTACAAAACATGCTATAAAATATAATCTCATGTATAATGCACATCATACAAAACCACTTAAATCAATGATACATGTAATCTCATATATTTGCATTCAAGTGTCATGGATGGCTACACTCCATCCCAAAGCACATGGTGTGGTTGTTCCCACCATAAATTAACTCAGATATGCGGATACACCTAATGGCGTGGTTGTTCCCACAATAAGAAGGGCAGAACACTTGGTGTGGTTGTTCCCACCATAATGCTCGTAAATTTATGGATATTCCCATCTTACAAAACACATGATGGGGTTGTACTCATCATGTTTTATCACATGTACATACAAATTTTGCTAACATTTTATAGTGCACTCTCATCCTATTGGTCGACCAATTATTTCTGATAGTATCAAGTCTCATCACTTTGCCAATATACACTTTTAAACCATGTTAGCTCACTTTTTTATATGCATCATTCAAACCAATCTCATCAAACTATCTTAAATACATTAAACCATGTATTTAGGCATTTTCTCAAACATGTTGCATACCACTTTCTAAACACATGAATTATCAAAACACAAACATATGCAACATTTCTCACTTCTAAAACATGCATATAATAGTAGGTAAAACAATTCCATCTTCAAAGTATGAGCATAAATTTAGTAAACCATGGACACCGAAAATCGAGAGCGAAATCTTTCACACATACTTCTGAGCTTAGATTATCATTTCAAGCTTAATCTAAACCCCCAAACCCTTGAAAAGATTTAAAACCAATTCCACTCACTGACAACACCTCGCTTGCCTTGCCGAGGCGAAATCAAGCTTCCGAATCAACCGCAACTACTTCCAAAGCTAATGAAACATCATCCCCTTCTTCTAGACAAAGGAAAACAGAGGATTAATGCACAACCTTCTCATTATAAACCCAACAAAACAGATTCAAAACAATAATTTCTAACAAATCTCCAGTCATTACCCAGCAAGATTAACATCTAAACAACATCAATTTACATTTAAAAACACCTTCTCAATACCAAAGAACCTTCAACAACTAAACAACCACACTATCAAGCCAAATACTCAAAGATTCAAACCTAATAATCAACCAAGCATCTAGTTTCGGGTTTCCTAAATTAAAATCACTTAATCAACATTTCAATACCTCACAATCATGACATAATCTCATTATAAACCCAACAAAACAGATTCAAAACAATAATTTCTTGATTTAATCAATTAAACCAATTTTTCATAATTGTAACATCAAAACCCAATAGAAAACACTCATAAAAGATCGAGAACATGAGAATTTTAATAAAGAACCTTTCATTAGAGGAGGAGCACAAAACATTACCTCTAATGATGATTTTCCCTTCAAATGTAAGGATTTACATGAGAAAACAAAGATAAAATCTTAAGATTTTGATAGTAAATCATTTGATGTTAAAAGATAAATCAAATCAAGTGTTTAACTCAAATGTATGAAGAAGAAACTTATGTTTGGCTGGAGAGAATTTGAGAGAAAATGATTGTGAGAAAATGAAGTTACGCAAAATAGATTTTAAGAGTGAAAATCAATTTAATTCTCTCCATCTTGTTTTATTAATGAAAAACACTTTAAAATTGACCAATTAAAAGGAAAAAGTATGAATTAGACTTTGGATCAATAACTCCTTAAAGATTCAAAGTCCCGATCTTTTACGATTTAGTCACTAAAATAGTGTTTCGATCTTTACATTTTTGTCATCGATTTCCAAAATGTCAAACCTCCAAAATCCATTTTCCAAAATTGATCACACCAAAATCATACACACACACACACACTCTCTCTCTCTCTCACACACACACACACACACACATATATATATATTAAATAATGATCTTTAAACATTTCCCATACATTACCAACCTCAAAAAACCTTTAAAATAATTAAAACCCGAACCGTCTAGCTTAAACTCTACTAACTCCTAGGCTCAAAATCAGTGTTGCCAAAACATCTTAACCGACTATATGGTCTTCCCACGAAAAATCTTGATGTCCACAACCATGATCTTAACCAGTTTCTCATTATAGGTCAAATCTGGATTCAACTCCACTTCTTCTCTAGGCAGAACATTTGACAGATCCGATCTATACTTACAAAGCATGGATGCATGGAAAACATCAAGTATCTTTTATAACTCAAGCGATAACCTCAACCTATAAGTCGTCGGTCCAACGCGCTCAAGCACCTCATAAGGTCCTATAAACCTCGGACTCGACTTGCCCTTCGGACAAAATCTCACCACTTTTTTTCCAAGGTGAAACTTTTAAAAACACCTTATCAACCACTTCATACTCAATCTTCTTACGCTTCAAATCCGCATAAGACATTTGACGATCCAAAGCCGCCTTCAATCGATCACAAACAAGCTTTACCTTCTCCGTCGTTCCTTTAAGCAAATCTGGCAAAGAAACTAACTTTTGCCTCGCTTCTGCCCAAGAAAGAGGCATCCTACACTTCCTACCATACAAGGCTTCATATGGAGCCATTTGTATACTTGCTTGATATCTATAACACAACACCGCACATATCCTCAAGCACTTGGATAATTCACTCAGACTGACCATCTGTTTGAGGATTATACGAGGTACTAAAGTTGAGCCGTTTACCCAAAGCTCTATGCAAACACTCCCAAAGCCTCACTGTAAACCTCGAATCTCTATCCGAAACTATGGATTTAAGTACACCATGTAATCTCGCAATTTCCACAATGTACAACCATGCCAACTTATCCAATGTACACGTAGTATACACAGCTATGAAATGCGCACACTTCGTAAGACAGTCTACAATCACCCAAATAAAGTTCTTCTTTGATTGGGTCAAAGGCAAACCCGTCATGAAATCCATCGTAATCCTCTCACATTTCCATTCTGGTATCTTCAAAGGTTGCAACAGCCCGGAAGGAAATTGATGCTCAGCTTTCACACGATGTCAAACCATTCGCTTACTCACGAAATCACCAACATCCTTCTTCAACCCAACCCAATAGTACTCATCCTTCAATCCAGGATACATCTTAGTATTACCAGGATGCATAGCAAAAGGACTGTTATGCGCCTCTGTCAGAATAGTATGCCTTAACTCAATATCATCTTTCACAACTATTCGACTCTTAAAACTCAAGACATCGTCTTCATTAAAACAAAAGTCCATCGAATTACCATCCGCTATATCTTGAACATGCGGTACCAATGAATCATCAAGCAACTGCTTCTCCTAAATCAACTGAACAAAGGAAGGTTTCACTTGCAACTCAGCTATCAATCCGCCATCCCGCAACACACTCAATCGCGCAAACATGTCTCTCAACTCCACAACTACCTTCCTACTCAAAGCATATGCCACAACATTGGCCTTTCCAGGGTGATACTCTATCGTCAAGTCATAATCCTTATGCAACTCCAACCATCTCCGTTGCCTAAGATTCAACTCTTTTTGAGACATTAAGTACTTTAAAATTTTATGATTCGTATACACCACACACTTTTCTCTAGAAAGGAAATGTCTCCAAATCTTCAATGCAAACACCACAGCAGCCAACTCAATATCATGCGTAGGATAAATGCACTCATGCACCTTTAACTACCTAGATGCATATGCCACAACTCTTTTGTCTTGCATAAACACACACCCTAATCCCACATAGGATGCATCACTAAAAAGCACAATCTCTTTACCCGATTCAGGTTGAATCAAGACCAGAGATCGTGTCAAAGCTTCCTTCAACTTCTCAAAAGCTTGTTGTCGCATCTCCGTCCACTCGAAACTTAACATATTTTTACAACAACTTCGTCAAAGTAGCAGCAACCTTAGAAAAACCATCCACAAATCGTCGATAATAACCCACTAAGCCTAAGAAACTATGAACCTCTGATACCGATTTAGGTTGTTTCCAATTCACAACCACCTCAAATTTCTGTGGATCCACACAAATTCCATTCGGCGACACCACATGACCAAGGAACACCACTTCCTTAATCCAAAACTCACACTTGCTCAACTTAGCATATAATTGATTTTCCAACAGGGTCTGCAAGACAATCCACAAATGTCTATCATGATCCTCCTCGGTACGTGAATACACAAGGATATCATCTATAAACACAAGAACAAATTGATCCAAGAACTCATGGAACACCCCATTCATCATGTCCATGAAAGCTACAAGCACATTTGTCAACCCAAACGGCATCACCAAAAACTCATAATGCCCGTAACGAGTACGAAACACTATTTTCAGCACATCTATATCCTTTACTTTCAACTGATAGTACCCCGATCTCAAACCAATCTTGGAAAATAGTATTGCACTACGATATTGATCGAATATGTCATCAATTCATGGTAAAGGATACTTTTATTTATTGTCTACTTGTTCAGTTGCCGATAATCGATGCACATTCTCATAGTGCCATATTTCTTTTTCACAAACATCACCAGCGCTCCCCACGACGACACACTAGGTCTAATAAAACCACGGTCTAACAAATCCTAAAGTCGCGTCTTCATTTCTTCACGTGCCATGCGATACGAAGCAATATACACTAGAGTCGTATCCGTATACGTCTTGATACAAAACTCTAGCTCTCTATCCGGCAGAAATCCATGCAACTCTTCCAGAAATACCCCCGTAAAATTACAAACAGTCGAGATATCTTGGGGACGTACTTCCTTCATATTTGGATTCATAACATATTCCAAGTATGCTTGACACCCTCCAAACATCAACTTTTGCGCTTCGACTACCGAAACAACATTGGACAAGAACTTAACATTCTCGCCTAACACCACAACTTCATAATCATCGACAAGCTTCAATGAAACACGCTTAGCTTCACAATCTACCACAACCATATGCTCGGTTAACCTATCCATACCAAGAATAACATCAAAACCATAGAAAGGTAACTCCATCATATCAATCGCAAACACATGTCTTTGAACCATCAACGTACATCTCCTATACAACTTCCTAACAACAACTTTTTCACCAAAAGAACTCGTAACTTACGTACCCACATCTAACAACTCAACCAGAATGTCAACCAACTTTGCATGATCACTTAAAATATATGAATGCGTGGAACCAGAATCAATCAAGGAAAGTAATGAAAAAGGTTGCAAAGTAAACGTACATGCAATCACATCCATGTCGTTCCTTCCCTTGCGATGTGTATACGCACTAGCTTGTCCACATCCCTTAGGCTGAATTGCAACAAGAAGAGCAACGTTCCTCTGACCATCCTCCCTACTGTAGAAGTTACCTCGGCCGCAACCACGTCCCCTCTTAGGCTCAACAGCACGCACCAGTGCATGTCTAGCTTGTTGGGGACAATAACGCTTCATATGACTCTATGAACCACAACCTCAATAAGCATTAAGATTAACCCAGCACTCTCGAGGATGACACCTCCCACAACAGGTACACTCAGGCAAACAAAACCCCACATTATGGCGCTGTTGTTCGTGACCTACATTCTCGCCACCACCATGCCTCTTATCCAGATAAAAATTCTTATCATGCGGCCTCTTGTAAGGATCTCTTCCTCCGTCAAACTCAGCAACCCTCTTCCTGAAACTAGAATTCCCCGTACGAGAAGGCAAACCCAAGCTCTACTCAATATCCTTAGCACAAGCGACCAATTCATTGAAATCCTTATACTCCGTAGCTAGCATATAAGTCCTTACATCCTTCACCAAGCCGTACTAGAAACAATCGCATATCTTCTGTTCATTAGAAACCAATTCAGAGGAATACTGGCTCAATAGAACAAATTGTACTTCATACTCTGAAACAAACATGTTCTGTTATATCAAGGCCATAAACTCTCGCTTCTTTTGATCCTGATAACGAATACCCAAATAATTCTTCTACAAAGCATTCCCGAAGAACTCCTATGTCACCTCCGCAGGTTCCATCCTCGCAATAGTGGTAGTCCACCATTAATAAGCATCTCCCTGAAGCAAAGATACCATACAACTCAGCTTGCACACATCTGTGCACTTCATCTAACTAGGAATCCTCTGAGTTCTCTCAAACCATGCTTCAGAACCTTATGGAGAAAAACCTCTAAACTCGGTGCCACCTAGACTGCATAGACGATCCAAAGTCAAACTAGCATTGACTGCATGTTGTGGCGCAACCACAGGCATACCCGCTACAGCAGACTGAAAAGATTCAACTATTGCCTGAATCAATGGCGTCATATCATCAGCAGCCTGACCCTGCGCTGCCTGAGGTCCAACACCCCTCGCACCATCTCCAGCTCGACTCCACCACCAAGAGGAGAAGGTGGTGGAAATTCCTCAGTACCCTCATTCTCCACAATATAACGCACACTATTTCTAAGCTCTTGTCTCGGTCCCATTACGAAAACAGTATAAACCTCTATCATATAAATGCATTAATAAAAATAGATCGGCTAGCTAGTAGCAAGAATCCAGGACGCTCAAGTTTAAAACAAATTATCTTCACATCAATAGTAATAACGCAATGGGTACCCCAATAACTCTCCCCAAACAACACATAGCAATTCATAAGACATGTTATCAATCACTATACATCGCACACAATCAATCAACAATTAAAAACATAACACAAACAATCATCGTGCATAATCAAACAACAAGAAATTATTTAAACATTCATAATACCACAACTTACCTCCCATATTTTCGTAAACATGTCTCTGATACCAACAATGTATCCCCCTCGACCCGGCCTAGACCCCTAACCGAATCGAGCGGGTCACACGAAGAATATTGAAGTAAAATGGGAAGTTTACCTCAATAAAGGACCCTATTTTTTCTTCTTTTTATCTTGTCTAGATGCACATTGTTACCGTAAGTATTTAAACTCACGGTGAAAGAAATGTCAACTCAAACCGACATTCAAACGATTACAAACAAAGGCTAGGGACCAATTTGTAATTTTAACAAATTATAGAGACTTCATCCAAATTAAAGTTACCGATAGTCAATTAGTCAGGTTTCATGTTCACATGTCATTTTCAACTTCTTTTAATCATCCAAACTCATTCAGTTGAACATCCAAACAATCAGTGACCAAAACGGAAGAAAACAGAACATCAAAAAGCTCACTTAACCAACTTAACAACCAAGCGTATCGATACACTTCAACCCGTATCGATACGCCATTATCTCGTCAATTTCTCAGATTTCCCGTAGCACAAAAGGGTATCGATACGACCTCGTGTACCGGTACGGTTTCTCATTTTGCCCTTTGATCGCATTGATACCATCTACCCAGTACCAAAACGGTATACCTATTTTGGCTATATTATATCGATACGGTAGTCCACGTATCGGTACGCTTGGGCCTGTAATGTTACATTTTGCTGGTTTTACAAGTCAAAACATATAAAATATCAATCCAACATGTTAACAAAGCATAACCAATCACTTATGTCATAATTCGAAAGGCATGCTTCCAACACCAACACAACATGTTTAGTAAGCTATAGGAATGCTCCCTAAGCATAATAACCACTTAAGTACGAAAATACAAACCAAACCAAATACCATCAATTAAAGGCCATTTACAAGTCTATTAAGGCACTACAAACTTGTGCCAAACCAGGAAGTTCACCACATACGTACCAAAATTATCAAGGTAACATCCATTTGTCAACTTATTACTATTGATTCTTTTAAAAACCATACTTGAGCTATGAGCGACGCTTGGACTTCTTCACTTGCTTTCTTGCTGCCCGTTCAATCTACTTTTCTGCATTGTTGTAAAAAGATAGTGTAAGCTCATCTTTTTAGTGAGAGATTCTCAAATGAGAACCAACCAACTATGCAATTTAAAACCATTTCTCAAATAAAAGTCTCTTACACATCATGCTCATCTATCACATTCTTTAAAACACATTAAAGCAAAAACACTCAAATTTAAAACACATGTATCATTTGGCTCATGCATTGATCCCAATGCAAATCTCAAAATAGTCTTCACATGCTTTAACTTACAAAACATGCTATAAAATAGAATCTCATGTATAATGCTCATCATACAAAACAATTTAAATCAATGATACATGTAATCTCATATATTGGCATTCAAGTGACCCAGATGGCTACACTCCATCCCAAAACACATGGTGTGACTATTCCAACCATAAACTAACTCAGATATACGGATACACCTTATGGCATGGCTATTCCCACCATAAGAAGGGAGGAACACCAGGTGTGGATGTTCCCACCAAATAATTCACAAGGTCTGGTTGTTCCCACCTTAATGCTCGTAAAGATATGGTTGTTCCCATCTTACAACACACATGATGCGATTGTACTCATAATGTTTTATCACAGGTACGTACGAATTTTGCTAACATTTTATAGTGCGCTCGCATTCTATTGGTCGACCAATTATATCTGATAGTATCAAGTCTCATCACTTTGCCAACATACACTTTTAAACCGTGTTACCTCATTGTTTTTCATATGCATCATTCAAACCAATCTCATCAAAGTATCTCAAATACATTAAACCATGTACTTAGGCATTTTCTCAAATATGTTGCATACCACTTTCTAAACACAAACATATGCAACATTTCTCACTTCTAAAACATGCGTATAACAGTAGGTAAATCAATTCCATCTCCAAAAGCATGAGCATGAATTTAATAAAATCATGGAAACCCAAAACCGAGAGCAAAATCTTTCATACTTACTTCTGAGCTTAGATTAGCGTTTCAAGCTTAATCTAAACCCCCAAATCTTGCTTTCAAAACTTTGAAAAGCTTTAACACCAGTTCCACTCACCGAAAACACCTCACTTGCCTTACCGAAGCGAAATCAAGCTTCTGAATCAACTGCAACTCCTTACAAAGATAACGAAACATCATCACAAGCTTATAGTCAAAGGAAAAACAGAGGATTAATGCACAACCTTGCATCAAAATCCACATCAACACAAAACTACATCATCCTCCATCAACAACCAATCTTTCGCTACCCAAAAACTACCGAAAACAGCAACAAAATGTTTCTAACAAATATCCAACCATTACACAGCAAGATTAACATCAAAACAACATCAATTTTCATTTAAAAATACCTTCTCAATACCAAAAAAACCTGCAACAATCAAACAACCACACTATCAAGCTAAAAACTCAAAGAGTCAAACCTAATAATCAACCAACTAATCTAGTTTCGGTTTCCTAAATTAAAATCGCTTAAACAACATTTCAATACATCATAATCATGATATAATCTCATTATAAACCCAACATAACATATTCGAAACAATGATTTCTTGATTTAATCAATTAAACATCATTTAAACCAATTTTCCATAATTGTAACATCAAAATCCAATAGAAAACACTCATAAAAGATCAAGAACTTGGAAATTTCAATAAAGAACCTTTAATTAGAGGAGGAGAACGAAACCTTACCTCTAATGATGACTTCTCCCTTCAATTGTAAGGATTTACATGAGAAAACAAAGATAAAATCATAAGATTTTGATAGAAAACATTAGGAAATCATTTGATGTTAAAAGATAAATCAAACCAAGTGTCTACGTCAAATCTTTGAAGAAGTAACTGATGTTTGGCTAGAGATAATTTGAGAGAAAATGATTGTGAGAAAATGTAGTTACGTAAAATAGATTTTAAGAGTCAAAGTCAATTTAATTCTCTCCATCTTGTTTTATTAATTAAAACCACTTTAAAAATGACCAATTAAAGGGAAAAAGTCCGAATTAGACTTTGTATCAATAACTACTTAAAGATTCAAAGATATGATCTTTTACGATTTAGTCACTAAAACAATTTTCTGATCTTTACATTTTTGTCACCGATCCCAAAATGTCAAACCTCCAAAATCCATTTTCCAAAATTGATCCCACCATATATATATATATATATATATATATATATATATATATTAAATAGTTATTTTTAAACATTTTCCCATACTTTACCAACCTCGAAAACTCTTTAAAATAATTAAATCTTGAAAGTAGTCTAAGTTGTTCGAACCGGTTCTCTCGAATCGTCTAGCCTAAACCCAGCTAACTCATAGGCCCAAAATTGGGGTGTTACAATAGCTGGAGAGAGAAAAAAATTAATTAATGTATAATAATTCAAACAATTATTGCAGTAATTAAGGGAGAGACAGAGAGACCTTACCTGCCAAGGTTGAAAAGTCATCTGAAGGTCAGAGATCGCGCCAAAGAAGATGAATGGTCCGTTGTCGGGACTCACTTTACGTCATCGAAAGCTAACTTCCTATTCCGATTTCATTTCCTGCAATAAAAACGTGAAATAATGTTCGATCTAGATAAAAACTATATCAAATTGTAGCTTAAATGAGTGTTAGAGATCATAATTTATCTTAATCTGTCACCGGTGAGGGTTAGATTTGTAACACCACCTTCGCGGCCTGGTAGAGAACCAGGTCAGAGTATGTTAGCGATGTTCAATTTGAAGATCACTGCAATATTTCTTCATAACATTTAGGGACTAAACTAAAATTTTAGTAATTTAGAGGTCCTTACCAGAAAAAAAAACTTATCAATATGAAATTAAACCTACAAACATTGAACTTGTAAATTTTCATCCCAAACAGAGATCATTTGCCTAGTTAATTAAGTCATTTAATAAACATTGACCATTGTGCAATTTACCAAACTTATTCAATATAGCCTTTAACATAATTACCTGTATCGGTATCGGTACTCGAAGAGGTCGTATCGATACGGCTATGTCAAGACCAATAAAACAGTTAAGGGTCATCGAAGCCGTACTGATACTAGAGGTATCTGTATCGGTATACAGTGTCCATTTTATAATTTAAGTTTTTTTCCAGTAACAAGAATTTATACCGGTACAACCTTAGTTGTATCGATAGAAGAAGACAAGTATCGGTACACTATGAAGCCGTATAGTAACCTTTTAACCATTCCAATTCTAGTGTTGAATTTTTGTACCGATACGCCCATTCTTGTATCGGTGCACCCTTACGCCTAAGGCCAATAAATGCACAGTTGTATCGGTACACCATCAACTGTATTGATACACCCTGTTATGTAATTACGAATTATGTCTAGTATTTATACAATTTTAAGCATTTAAACGGTGCCAAAGCCTGTGAAATTTTGCAGACAAAATTCTTGTGCCATGTTCTTGCTATAAGCCAATTCCCATAACAACACGAATCTATTTATTAAGCTTAGTATGTTGTGAATCAATTTTACCAATTAGAAAATCACATAGACGCGTGATAGGCCTGTTCATATCGTTATTAAGAGTGCATTATTTCGCATAACAATATTTAAGTCAATGTGTACCTTAAGTTCTTTTTCTCCTTCATGATTTAACCTGTTTGCATATTACCATGTATGCATATACACATCTATACCATAACTCATTCATAAATGTTCATGACATATGCCACCATTCTGAGTGTTATAAGGAGAACGTAAATCATACTTGGTACTTTGAGAAGTGACTTGTAACATCCTTCAGTGATCTATTCTTTAACTACCTTTTATCTTGAAAGTACATGACAATGAAATGCATTAGGCTTACTTAGCGTAAGTGAGGTAGTTATCAACAATAATAATCTAATGGTAATGCATGCCAGTGAGTTAAACATGATAAATGTCAATGCGAAAACCATATCATAACATATTAGGTATGTGACAAACACAATTTAACAATGTATGTGCACACTATGGATTTCGTATTCAAATACTTTTTTCCTTGTATCGAATAAAATAGTGGATACACGAATTCCTACGTCTCGCCAAATCAATGAATGGTCCAATCCCTCCACCTCACCAATTGACCAATAATACAAACATCCTCCGCCTCACCACAATATAGGTCATAGTCCACCAGTACCAATGAGCTTATGAATTTTATGGCTTGCCTATTGTATCCAATGTCCATTGGAATCTAAGGTTCAATAACAATAACAATAAAAATAGAAATAACAATGTTGATATCAATGCTAAATGTCAATGACAACATTAATTACGATATTCAATAGTGATTACATTATCAATGACAATGTCAATGTCCCATGGCCCATACTTTTATAGTTCAATACTTCATTGATAACAATGACAATAGCAATGTATCTATGAAATAGATTTCATTGTAATAGCTTACCAAAGCTTACAAAAAAAGTCTCTAAAGGGGTCCAATGCAATATCCTTACACATAATGTTAGCTACGCAATAATCAATGTCAATGAAATCGGGAAAAGCACCTAGCATAATCCCAAGATTCCGATTATACTCACCGATATACCAGAATTAAAAAACAATTAGAGATGCTGGTCTGAACTGTAATGGCCCGATTTTGGGCCTAGATATTTTAAGCATCGGTTTGGGTTAGTCGAACCTGGAATTAGAGATTCGAGCCTTTTGAAGTGATTCAGGGAAAACATAGTTCGGGATGGGATAAAATTACGAGAAAAATTGCTATGTCTTTTAAAAATATATATTGAAGGTTGGTAAAATTAATTTTAGAAAATGAGTTTTGGAAAGTCGAGATTTCGGAAAGTGACCATTTTGTCAAAAGTGCAAAGTTGGATTTTAAGGACTAAAATGAAAAGAGGACACAACTTAGAATATTTAGGGAGCTTATATCTTTTTGTGGGCCTTGTCTATATCAAATAGACCATTTTAATTATTCTAATAAAAGGATTTTAAAAAGGGTTTCAAATTAAAAAGGGGATTTTAATTAAAATAAGAGCAGAGTTTACATAACTATTTTCTCTGATTTTTCACTCAGCCAAACACTCTTTCTTTTCTAAAAACCAGAGAGATTTTTCATCTTTTCTAATCCTTTTTGAATAGCTAAAGAATTCTTTGATTCTCTTATCAAATATCATCGAGTTAACTTGAAGATTTCATCAAAATCTTGTCATTTGAGGAGAAGAGGCAAGGTTAGAGGTAAAATTTCGTTTAACTCCTCTAATAAAGGTTATTTAATGAAATTCTCATGTTCTGTACCTCCTAAGTATGTTTATTAATTTTGTTTTATAGTTGATTAATGGTAAATTGGCTAAACTGGCTTTATGTGGTGATTTTCCAAGATTTTCGTTTTGGCACTATTTTGGTTGATTTTAAGGTATTTTTGGATATTAAATGATGTTGAAATAATGGCTCAATCATAATATTCTCATATTAGGTTGGATCTCTAAAAGTTTAGGTTGTTAATTTTGGGTTTTTGGCTTGGAAATATGAATATGGTGTTGCTGGGCGTTATTAGATGTAATTAGGATGTTAATTTATGGCTAAAAATGAATGGAAGTGATGGATTATGGCTGGGTTAAGTTTCGAGTTAGATCGATTGGATTATGGAAGTGATGCTCTGTGTGATGTATATCTGAGCTGTAATATATGATGATGTTGTGGACTGAATCTTATTGATTGTAATGCACGATGGTTGTGATATGTACGTTGTATGATTGATGTCGTGATTGGGGGAAATTGGGATGCCCATGTCCTTATTACTGTAGTGAAGTGTTTTTAAATTGAATTCGAAGTCTTGGATCCTTGCTTGGAGCTGGCCTAAGTTTTTTGTTTTGTTTTTTTAGCTTGTTATCATGCGTTAATTATAATAGCACAATAAACTAAGGGGAGAGTAGCAATCTGGTATGATTGTTGTTGCTGTTGGGCAAGGAATAAAGAGTGTGTAGTGTCTCATGGGGGCTTGACGCCTCAATGTGCCTCGATGTAAGTACAACATATGCCAGTCGGGCCAGTGTTTAATGGCATGGCGCCTAAGGCATAGGCGATGTACGGAGCTTGTAAAGCTGTTAATGTTGGAGTGCATGTGACTGCACTATCTAGTGGACGATTGTGAGCAATGCTTAGAGCGCTTACGTATTTTGGAAAATTTTGAGCTTGAGGGTTGTCACCGGTGGTATCCATTGAGTGGATGACCTGTACGAATAGGATAATGGAACAAATAGGGTGTATTGATGCCCATAGTGTGAAGATGAGTTATATCTCAGTTATAAGGAGATGTGTATAGTTGGTGGACAACTGTGGTTGTGGGCATGAGACCCGATGTTTTGTTTTGGGAGTTCTTTTGAACTGTTATAAATGAGAAGTATCCGAGTGTTAGATACTTGGATGATAGGAAATGTGAATTTGTGGTTTTGGTTCAAAATCATAAGTTTGTAATCGAGTTAAGACATGGTGTAGAGTGTCCATGAGTTCTACATTTTGTACACATTCCTGCCCGTATTATTGTTGTTCTAAAGCTCATTTAGACATATTTAGGTGCATTTCATGCATTATAACAATATCTTCTCTTCTACCATGTTTTTTTATTGAATATTTTAGGTTTGGTTGATAAAAGTTATTGTTTTAGTTTAGTTTATATTTTAAGGTGCTATAGCTGTACTGAAGCAGTTCCAGATGCTGCCAATGACGATGTCGAAGCAACATTGCCGCCATGTGCCGCCCGGGCAGGAGTTACACCGACTTAGCCAAGATGGGTCGCGATTTAAAGAGGATAATTTCCTAAACCAAATGAGCCCAGTCTTGCAATTTTCTGAAGCCTGTAGCAGTCGATAGAGTTGATCCAAGACCGATAAGTAAGATCACTTATCCTTACTTGCGGAAGAAGTCAACGTCCAAAAAGTCCATATTTAAGTAATAAAGGAGTCTGTATTTAATGTAATTTACTTTTAGAACTCCTACTTCAAGAAGGACTCAAATTTAAGCCATGAGCCCTATATATACACAATGTATGTAAGGGTATAGGGGAATGACGAGGGTGAGGGGATGCGAGCCTGAGCAGCCGCACAACGAAGATGTAGCTAGATAGGTTGGAGTTGTTGGGGGTTGCAGCCCAACACTATTAGGGTTTTGGCGCGTGTATGTAAAGTAGTTTGAGGGAAACAGTTGTAATAGTTTTGAGTTGTTTTCAATAAAATTCCAAAGTTTGCTTAATCTAGGCTATTTGTTCTTTCAATTAGTCTACACTAGTCAGTTGAGAGGAAATCCATTTGTCGGGCACGAAAGTGCAAGGCTCACGAAAGGGTTCAACACGGTCAGAACATGTTGGGGCGTGACTAACATGGTTCCACACTAGTCCACAAGTTTCAACGGCTAAGAGGGATCACCAATCAAATAGACTTGCATGTGTTAGGTTTACGCTGAGATTGCTAGGCATTGCCTACATCACGTGAGTGTTCGAGCATCCTAACCTAGAAATAGGAGGGATCACTATCGACTATCCTACCGAACATGGAATGTCCACCTGACTTGCCGCCAAGACTTCTTTCCGTTCCAACTGCCGAGACACTACACTCATGCCGTGGTAGTGACCTGCTGCGGCCGGGTGATAGGGTCGTATTTTGCCGCCCCCCATACCCGCCGAGGCAGGAATTCATGGCAGCACAAAACATACTCAAACTTTACAATGCAGTCCACATGCTACTGAGATACTAATTCTTACCCAATCTATCGTCCAAATCTCTCCTTATCATTCCTCTCATCACTATCTTTATTTTTACTTGTGTTTTTATATTTCCACATCGTGAGATTGAATTGTGCATTTACTAAATCTTTGTGCAGGAAACCATTCAGAGGAGCTGCTCCAATACCTGTGGGAGACTATATCTTTTATATTATAACTTGACAATAGTGTGCACTTGCGCTCATGAATGGAGAACACCCAAACGCTCTACAAGTTTTTGGCGTCATTGCAGGGGATTGGCAATAACAACTACGTTTGAATTTCTGCACTTCTATTTAGGTTTTGCACATTAAACCTCTTTTCATTTATTTGCATAAAAAATCCTCTTTGATTTCTTTGTTGTATGTCCCGCCAGGGCAGCAAGGACGGCAGCAACATCCACCTTAGGAGGGGAAGGACATGCCCAGATGAAAAGTCAAACATAAAGACCTCAGGAAGTGGTAATGCTTGGGAAAAGCACAACCCAACATAACCCTTTTTTCTAATTTTTATTTTTACTTTTAAATTATTTTATGCATTATGATCATATTTAATTTTTATTTAATTCTTGTATTTAATTTTTTCAGGTTAGGAATGAAGGAATGATCAAGAAAGATGAAAGAATACAGGGGAGGCCCAACTAGCAACCAAGGCAGCCCAAGGCAAATAAGCATAACGGCTAGTGGCTTTATAACGGCTAGCCGCAATGGCTATATTTGTCGCAACGAGTGGAATGGATATCTGCGTAACAGCTAGAATCCCGTTATTCGCGTCGCAATAATTGTTGCCCGTTAACAGTGTGCCCGCCAAGGCAGTGGAGAGAAGTGGCTATATAAAGCCAACTATTATTCCCCCATTCTTCACTTTGCTTTCTCCTTTACTTTGAATTCTTTCTTCAATCTTTGCTTCCAAGATTTCCCTTGCTTTATTTTCTTTCGCATTCTTTCTTTAGGAAATACAACCATCACACAAAGTATGGCCTCATCATAGCAGCCCGCCGCCACCTCCAAAACCCCTTACAAAAGGTTCTTGAACCCTGCTGTCGAGGAGACCTACAAGAAACACTATATAGAGAGGCAGCTATGGGAGGAGATGGGTTTCCAATACACCCAGTCTGATGGGGATTTTGTCTTGGAACCCTCCCTATTCGAAAGGGTCCACAATATGGGTTGGGACCAGTTCGCACGGCAGCCAGAAGGACTCAACAGCAACCATGTGCGAGAGTTCTACGCCCACAGACCGACACCGGCAAGCCTTTCCGTGTATGTCTGCAGAGAAGGTGTCAAGTTTACTGCTGAAATGATCAATAGCTTTTACAGTATAGAAGTCAGTAGCAATCCACATGACGAATGGGAGTCTTGCTTAACAGCGACTTACTACAATAAGATCAAGAGGGAGATCTGTAAGCCAAACACCAAGTGTCTAACAGGTAAAAATAATAGGTCAGTCAACCACCGCAATTTGCTGTCGGAGGTAGCCCTTTGGAGTTACTTTGTCCAGCGCCGCCTGATGCCCACCATGCACGGGTCGACAGTAAACATGCCAAGGCTCGCCCTTATCTACATCATAATGATGGGGCGGAAGATCAACATTGGCGAGGTAATAATATAGGAGATCTATGCCCACGCAGAGAAGCCAAATGTCAAAGGATCCCTCTTCTTCCCTGCACTCATCACTGGCCTGTGTGCCAATTTTCGCGTGCTGCCGCACCCAAAAGACAAAATTCTTCCTGCCAAGGAAGGATGGACAAGAAGGGTACGCCAGCAGATGATGCATAACGCGGAGCCAAACCCACCTTCCACTGCCCAGCCGCTATCCCAAGCTGCCGATACCCCAGCCGCAGCGGGCAGTACTGAAATTGCCCTCCCGTACAAAGTGATCCCCCTAATGCGCAGTCTAATTGAAAGCTGCCAGAGGATCGAGCACAAGCAGGTGATCTTCACCAAATACGTATCAGACGTGCAATAGGCCTTTGTGGCCTACTTGCTGGAAAAGTATCAGGATGTCGGCCCACAGTTGCCCACCTTTCCTACGGAGTTAGCAGCTTCCAAGCCAATCCAGATCACTCCAAGACCAAATGCTTCTCCTACCACCGACGATACCGCCGACGATAGTGAGGGGCCGCACCATCACCCCAAAAGAAGAACCTCTCCAACCTATATCCATCCATATGACCTCTTCTCATCATTAGAAACAGAGAAGAAGGAGGATGTAACCCCCTAAGCCTGGCCTAGACGTTTGACCTAGACTACGAAGATTACACGGGGAAAACCAAAGTCAACCCGAAAGTCAACCTTGATTTACGACCCTTTTTTCTTTTTATCTTATCTAAATGCTCGTTATTATCCTATGTGTTCAGCAAGACACTTAGAAGGAAACGGCACATCGATCGGGGTTCAATTGCATACCTTTGACTTTGAGGGACTAAACTGTAATTTCATAAAATACAAGGACTTACATGATTGTAAAGTTACCAGCCTTCAATTAGTCATGTAACATGCTTGCATGCCAAAATTCAAATCAATCGCACCATCCAAACTCATTGAATTAAGCATCCAACATTTAGGGACAAAAATTTAAGAAACAGAAACTTGGAACAATTCAAAATTTAGCCCAACGGTCAGGCATTTCGATACGGATTGCCCTGTACTGAAATGGTCATTTCGAAACAAGGTTTACCATTTCGATACTCGGGTACGTTCCGAGACCCGTATCAAAACACCCACGTCTAGTAGCAAAACTGTTTCGATACGTCTCCACATGTTCTGAAACTACTTAGCCATTTCAGGCACCTGTTCCGAAACAGGCAAGGGAGTTCTGATACGCCTTGCCCTACAACAGCAGGTTTTGCTGGTTTATAGTGTCTTTTCAAATCTGAAACATTTCTGAGGCATGCCACAACATACATACAACTCACATATGCATCGAGAACCATAACTATGAAACATAAACTAGAACATGGCATCAACCTTGCAATCGTAGGCACTAAAGGCATGTTCCCTAGTCCACCAAACCACAACAAGCTGAAACAACATTCAAACCAGAATCTAAACATCAAAGGCCATACACAACTCAAGTATAAGCAATCTAACATGCTCAAAGTAAAGGGGAAACATCCTCAACCATTCAAAAGCATAAATCCCACACATTGCCTCTTATTACACTTGAGATAAACCACATCATTATTTAACCAAAACTCGTGGAATTCCCTTGCTCTTGGGCTGCCTTGATTGCTCAATTCTCTGCATTGATGAAACAAATGAGCGTAAGCAATAAGCTTTGTGAGGTCCGCTATAAAACCAAACAATCATCAATGCATTTTAAAACCAAAACGTCATCCTTTGTAAACATATGCCTTCTTTTAAAACATGCACTATAGAACACCAAATCACTTTCAAACCCACATGCCCATAACTTCATTAATTACAATAACAAGAACCTTTACTCATGCTTAAACCAAGCATCATATGCATTGTAGCATAATTCTCAAGCATCGCATGATTTCTCAAAACAATTGTTCTTCATTAAATCATTGAGTCACCATCATCATATTGGCTCGCAAGTGATCTCAAACATAACTCAATATGAAACACATCACATTTGACACAATCGGATACGCGGATTTACAAGCATTGTCCCACACGCTTCATACACACTACCAGACTACACAAGGTGGAGATCAATGGCACGATCACAATCCCTCAACACCCGTGATGGAGTTAAATGGCACAATCACAACCCCTCAACACTCGTGGTGGAGTTAAATGGCACAATCATAACCCCTCAACAACACTCATCGGTAGTTGTATAACCCACTAGCGAGAGTCAAGAGACAAAACAAGGCTTACACATGGGAGCTACCTCAACCATTGTAATCACCTTAACCAAGCTCACACACGGGAGCATTCCTCCACCGTAGTGACGCTTAACTAAGTCTACCCACGAGAGCCAACCTCCATCGTGGTGACTCTAATTCCTCAATCGCTAGGGTACTTGGATGGAGATTACGGCAGAATCACAACCCCTCGACATCCAAGGCGACTTTATTCACGGTGCACCAAATCCTATAGCCGGCTAACTACATCCGATTAAAGTAACCAAAAACCACTACAATCACTTGCCAATATAATCATTTAACCACATTACTCCAGTTTTTTTACAAGCATAACCAATGCCACTTCCACAAACATCACATGCTTAATATCATATGCATTCAACACATGCAAACCAAGGATCACTTACCCAGTGCATCCTTTACATAATGACATTAAAATCCAGCATTAAACCATGCTTAAAAATGCTTTAAAACAGTAATCAAAACACAACCAACCCTAGTGCATTTAAAATCAAAACATAGCACAATTCAAGAGAGATGTTCAATTCACTTACTCTTGAGCTTAGCTAAGTGTTTCAAACTTACACTAAGCTCCCAAAATCACGTTCAAAACATTTCTTAGCTGGAAAACTCATTTCCACTCACCGATACGCGAAGCATTGCTCGCCAACACGAAAATTACCCCTCTAGAGCCTCCAAAATCACCTCATTTGCTTCCGGATCAAGATCCCCTGTTTTCACATCATCAAAACAGAGATCTAAATGCATTAAAATGCATTATAACACAAGCAACAATTACAAACTCATTGCTCACCCAAACATCACCAAAACACCCATCCAAACACAACCGAAAACTCAATCAATTGCCTCCTAAACCAAGCCCGGCCAACAAACATCGCCTCCAACCCATAATAAACATCAAAATTCATCCGATTAACAACTTAACCCAACCTTATACCTCCAGCAATCCAGATTCTACTATTTCACCTCAAAAATTACTTAAAACAACCAATAAACTTAAAAACTCATTTTAACATATAAATAAACTTAAAACTCAATTTAAACCAACACAAAACAGAGCCTAACTCAACAAGTTCGAAAATCAAGATTCCATCCACGATTTCACAAGATTTTGATCTCAAATCAAAACTATATTGAAAAGTCAATCAAAAATAGTGTTTAGAAGCCAAACATCTTGGGAATTTCAATAAAGAACTTAGATTAGAGGTTGAGAAAGGGATTTACCTCCAATCCTTGCTTCCTTCAATAGATGACAAGTTTTTCTTGCAAAAATCTTGAAGAATTAAGGAAGATCTCTTGAAAATGATTTAGGAAATGTTGAGAGAGTTTTTGGGAGGAAGAATTCTGGAAAAATATGAGAGAAAATGGTGTTTGGCTGAAAATGAGAGGGAATTGGTAGTTACGTAAATGAAAATCCCATTAACTACCTTTTAATTAATTAAAATAAAAATCCAATTAAAAATCTTTTAATTAAAAACCTTTTTAAATCACATGTAATATTGAAGAAAGGTCAAATTGACTTAAATCCCCCTAAAGATTCTAATATTTTCGCTTCACCTTAAAAATCACATTTTCCCAGTTTTGAAACTTTAGAATTTGGTCACTACTTAAACTATCTCACTTCCAAAACTCTTTTTGTAAAATTGATTTGACCAATCCCTTAAACTTATTTTTAAAGGATTTTAGCAATTTTGATAACATTTTTATCCTATCCCGATCCTTGATTTCCAAAAATCACCTTACGCAATTCGAACCGTTCTCGACCGGTCCGATCCGACGTCTAAAACATCTAGGCCCTAAACCAGGGCGTTGCAGAGGAAACCACCGCTGCATCCCCAGTAGCAAAAAGGGCCACTGCCAAAGACGCCAACGACTCAGACATGGAGATCTCAAACTCCTTTGATGACGAACCAGTAGAGTCAGATAGAAAGATAAAGCGGCCAACAACAGAGCCCAGGGTGGAGGAGCTGAAAAACAATCAAAGAAGCCCACCCCCAGCTGAATCCAGCCGCCGCATAGCAAGAAGAAGAGCCCAACTGACCGACCATCTGCTACGCGCCGCCTCGTCCTGTCTGCCTCCTCAACATCCTCCTCTGACGCGACAACAATAGAGGGGAACTCCCTCACTCTATAGCACCATATTTATTTTCTTTTCTTTTTAATTTTTATGTTTTATTTTATTTCTTTTTTATGTTTTATTTTTATGTTTTTAATTTTTCTTTTTATATTTTATATGTTGTTTATAATTTTTGTTTTGTAGAGGCTTTGAGAATAATGCCAACCTTGAGTTTGGGGGGACTTAGTCCTCTTTGTTTTAGGTTCATTTTGTAGCATTTAGATGCACATGTAAATTTTTGCCCCTTAGCACTTAATGAAATAGAAATCTTTAGTTCAAAAACTTGTCCCTATGATAGCTTAGCCGACTACATATATTCGCACCATACTAAAACTTTTAAATATAACTATGGGAAGAAGCATGAAAAATACTTAGAAAATTATTATTTTTTGGCCAATTATCTTTACACTTGTCTATTAAATGATGAATTTTGCATGAGTTTTGGGTTTAAAACTGCCTGCCTCACTTAATAAAAAAATTCCTTGATTGAATACAGGTTTGCCGCCACGGCAGCACAGGGCAGCACATCAAAGATGATAAAAAAACCCTAGAGGTGCCCGAAACAGGCTCTAGGCAGAAAGATTAAAAACCCTAGAGGTGCCTGAAACAGGCTCTAGGAAGAATCATGAGAAAGGACACTCCGCTGCTATCAAAGTCCATGAATATAAACCATGTGACGGACAAATTAGCAAGAGAAAATGAAAGTCTTCACGCGATGACTCTATTCAAAGGGTTCGGAGTTTCGTAGAGTCCACTTATCTTAGCTTCAGACCCGAAGAATAGTTGTGATGAGCTGAAGCCCTTAAAGCCATTATTAGAAAAAGAAATCAAAAGTGCCTAAGTGTGCTGCCAAGGTAGCAACTCGTATCCTTTCTAGTAATTTAATTATTTTAGGCATTCTTTGTTAACATAATTATCTCAACATGGTTAGCATGAGCACAGACCAGCACACACTGCATTGGCATTAAGAAAATTAAAACCTAAGTTATTTCTTGCCATTCCCTATCACTAACATAAAAAAAGGTGCCACAGCCTTGAGGTATGAAATCAAATTAAAGGCTAATGTTTCTATTAATTTTGTGCTAAGGGTGGGTTTACTAGCTAGGTTGAATTGCTTGAGGACAAGCAATAGTTCGAATTTGGGGTTGTGTAGAGTGTCCACGAGTTCTATATTTTGTACACATTCATGCTAGTATTATTGTTGTTCTTAAGCTCATTTCGGCATATTTAGGTGCATTGCATGCATTATAACAACATCTTTTCTTCTACCATTTTTTTATTGAATATTTTTGGTTTGGTTGAGAAAAGTTACTATTTTAGTTCAGTTTATATTTTCAGGTGCTATAGCTAGGAGTGGAGAGGATGGGAAGCTTGAACAAAAAGAGCTGTACTGAAGCAGTTCCAAATGCCGCCAAGGACGCTGCCGAAGCAGCATTGCCGTCAAGTGACGCTCGAGCAGGAGTTACACCGACTTAGTCAAGATGGGTCACAATTTAAAGAGGACAATTTCCTAAGCCCAATGAGCCCAGTCTTGCAATTTTCTGAAGCATGTAGCGGCCGGTAGAGCTGATCCAAGACCGATAAGTATGAGCACTTATTCTTACTTGCGAAAGAAGGCAACGTCCAAAGAGTCCATATTTAAGTAATAAAGGAGTATGTATTTAATGTAATTTACTTTTACAACTCCTACCTCATGGAGGACTCAAATTTAGACCATGAGCCCTATATATACCCAATGTATGTAAGGGTATAGGGGCATGAAAAGGGTGAGGGGATGCGAGCCTGAGCAGCCGCACAACGGAGATGTAGCTAGATAAGTTGGAGTTGTTGGGGGTCGCGGCCCAACTCTCCTATGGTTTAGGCACGTGTCTCCAAAGTCGTTTGAGTGAAACAATTGTAATAGTTTTGAGTTGTTTTCAATAAAATTCCAAAGTTTTCTTAATCTATGCTCTTTGTTCTTTTAATTAGTCTACACTAGTCAGTTGAGAGAAAATCCATTTGTCGGTCACGAAAGTGCAAGGCTCATGAAAGGGTTAAGCACGGTCACAACCTGTTAGGGCGTGACTAACTTTGTTCCACACTAGTCCACAAGTTTCAACGGCTAAGAGGGATCACCAATCAAATGGACTTGCATGTGTTAGGTTTAAGCTGAGATTGCTACGTATTGCGTACATCACAAGAGTGTTCGAGCATCCTAACCTATAAATAACATGGATCACTGTCGACTATCCTGCCGAACTTGGAATGTTTGCCAGACTTGCCGCCAGGACTTCTTTCAGTTCCACCTGCCGAGACAGTAAACTCTTGTAGTGGTAGTGAACTGCTGCGGCCGCGTGACAGGTTCGTAGTTTGCCGCCCGCCATACCCACCGAGGTAACAATTCATGGCAGCACAAAACATACTCAAACATTACAATGCACTCCACATGCTACTGAGCTACATTTGTCTTACCCAATCTATCGCCCAAATATCTTCCTATCATTCCTCTCATCACTATCTTTATTTTTACTTGTGTTTTTATATTTCTACATCGTGAGATTTAATTGTGCATTTACTAAATCATTGTGCAGGAAACCATTCAGAGGAGCTGCTCCAATCCCCGTGGGAGACGATATCTTTTATACTATAAATTGAAAAGAGTGTGCACTTGTGCTCATAAATGGAGAACACCCAAACGCTCTACACACGAATTGTTTAGTTGAGCGGGTATGCTCCTAGATTGGAATTAGATGTGAGACATCGATGTGATTGACTCTTTTATGGGTTCGTGCATGATGATAGACTAGATATGTTTTTTATTTTGGTTACATCGTTCTCGAAGTGTTAGTAATACGGACGAGGTACATTGAGTAGAGCTTGGGTTTAATAATTCGTGCAAGAGGTTCCAGCTCTAGAAAGTGAATTACAGACTCTAGTTTTAGTGGTAGCTGGTGTAAGAATGGTCAGGCCGAGAGGGTATCGCCTGGGTTGAGGTGAGGTTGTAGTAATGTTGATCAAGAGTCATAGGATCAGTGTGTCAAGGTTTTAGTAGCGTTTGATACCTATTAAACATGTGGATCGTATGACCACGTGAGGCGAGATTGGCACGTTTGATAGGTGGGGTATATCTTTTTGCGCCTATTGTTCCTAATGCTTTTGGGAGTTATGGCTTGAACATTGGTTTCAGAGGTTTTAGATGTGGGAATGTGAGTAACTAGTTTCTTTGGTGAAACTGGTGTTAGAAGAAAATTGTATAGGAGATGTCCTTTATCTGTCCAAGGCCAGGTGTTTTCAGTTGATTTGATGGAGTTACCTTCTATGGTTTTGATGTGATCCTTGGAATGGATTTGTTGACTGAGCATAGGGATGTAGTTGATTTTGATGTTAAGCGAGTTACCTTGAAACTTGGTGATGATTATGAAATGGTATTCGTAGGCGAGAATGTGAAATTCTTATCCAATGCAATTTCGGCTCTTGAAGCGAGTTGTATGATGGAGTTGGGTTGTGAAGCTTTCTTAGCTTATGTGATGAACCCTAGTAAAATGGAAGTGCGAGTACAAGACATACGATCGGTATGTGTAACCCCCTTAGCCCGGCGTAGACGGTTGACCCGAACTACGAAGATTACACGGGGAAAACCAAAGTCAACCCGAAAGTCAACTTTGATTAACGACCCTTTTTTTCTTAATCTTGTCTAGATGCTCTTAAAATCCTAAGCGTATTATTGAGAAACATTTATGTGAAAAGCCCAGCGATCGGATAACAATAAAGGACTCCATTGCACAAATCACAAACATTAGGGACCAAAACGCAAATTCTGAAAATTAAGAGGACTTAACTGATTTTTAAGTTACCAATATCAAATTAGTCATATTACATGCTTCCCTGTCAAATTTCACTTTAATCGGACATCTTAAACTCGTGCAATTACAAATACAAATTTCAGGACTAAAACGTAAAGCTTACAAACCTCAAAACCATTCAAATCAGTGCCCAACGGTCACCTATTTCGATACGGGGTTGACCGTACCGAAACGCGGGTTCGTTTCGAGACCTGTTCCGAAATAGGGCCTTCTAGTGGCCAAACCGTTTCGATACGGTCACCCGCCGTTCCGAAACACCAAGGCCATTACAGGCCCCCGTTTCGAAACGCCTATGAGTGTATCGATACGGGTTGCCCAGAAACTGCAGAAATAGCTGGTTTATCATGCATTTAACCACTCTAAAACATTCCAATGACTTTCTAATCATGCCAACAAGTCATCATGCATATAAGGTACATGTTTGCAACATCAAAACATATTCATGGCATCAATCAAGAGAATCCACTAAACTATAGGCATGCTTCCTAATATCCAAAACCAACCAACCATCAAAACACCATAATAAGCATCAAAATGGCCATTTACAAATCCAAATCATCAAAGGCATCATGCCACAATTAGGGAGTCAAAAACATCTCCCAAAACACAACCTAGGTTCCCATTGCCAAATATCAAAAACTAATAGTGTTGTGAAAACATCGCCATACATGAGCTTAGCCTTCCCTTGGATTCTTAGCCTCCTTGCTGCCCTCAACACTACAATTATCTGCATTATTGGTTCAAGAAAGAGAGCGTAAGCACATTTTCTTAGTGAGACATGCTCTAAGAAACAACACAATAATGCCTTTTTATAAAACACTTTTTACAAAGCTTTTCATCACATAACCATCATTATTCATGCAATCTTGCATACACAACAAGCATCTCATGCTTCAATAAAATCAACATGTCATATTGGCTTTCAAGTGATAATCCACAACCTTTTTCAACACAAAACACAGTCGGATACGCGGGTTTCAAGCGTTGCCCCATACGCTTCGTATACACTACCGAACACACATGGTGGAGTTTACCGGTACAATCACATCCCCTCAACACCCGTGATGGAGTTTAACGGTACAATCACAACCCCTCAACATCACTCATCGGTAGTTGTATAACATCACTAACGAGAACACGAGACATACAACACAAGATCCACACATGGACTTTTAACCACCATTGTGATCTTAACTTTCTCGTTAGTGTACTTGGATGGAGTTTACGGTACAATTACAACCCCTCAACATCCAAGGCGACTTTATTCACGGTGCACCCAATCCTATATCCGGATAACTATATCTGATTCAAGTACTTTTAAACCAACACATCACTTGCCAATATACATCATTTATCATCAACAATTCACTGTTTTTAAGCATTCAAACAAAGCCCTTTACAACATGCATCACTATGCATAAAATCCACATTTTCAACATATCAAACCAAGGATCTCTTACCTTGAGCATCCTTCAACATATGACTTTCAAAACCAGCATTAACCATGCTAAATCATGCTTTCAAAACATAATTCAAACATGCAATTTAACAACAAATGCATCGAACCACTCCATGGCTCATTCAAGAGAGTTTTTTTCGAAAACTTACTCTTGAGCTTAGTTAAGTTACTTAGACTTAAACTAAGCTCCCAAAACCTTCAAACATTGGTTTCAAAGCTGAAAACCAACTTCACTCACCAATTCCGTTTCGCAAGCTTGCCGAAACGCCGATCAAGCCTCCGGATCAACACCACAAGTATCCGAAGATGTCTCCCCTATTTTAAACACATCAAAGCAGAGGATTAATGCATCATCATGCATTAAAATCTTGAGCCATTACACCTAAACTCGTTGCTCTAACCAAATCTAACATTTCGGCTACCAAACACAACCGAAATCACCTCCAAACTCATCCAAAACATAACCCAGCCAATATCCATCACTTCTAATCATTTCTAAACATCACTCAACATCCAAAATGAACCTAAACTCGTCCTTATACCTCCAGCTATAACAGAACCCCAAGATCACCCCAAAAACCACCATTTTCATAAGTAAAAACTTAGGAAATTCAACCTATTCGGGATTGCATTGATAAAACCTCATTTACACATCATTTGACATCCAGAATACATTTAAAAAACATCTCAAAACAGAACCCAAACAATCACCATGAAATTCTTCAAGATTCCATCGAAATCTTGAGTTTTAAGCCAAAATCAAGCTTCTACCATTAAAACCATTTATAAAACTTAAATTAAGGATTGACAACTTGGGAATTTCAGTAAAGAACTTACTATTTAGAGGAGAAGAACAACCTTACCTCTAAATGTAGATTTCTCCTTGATTAGAGCCAAATTTTCTTGAAAATCTAATGAGCAAATCAAAAGGATTTGATATAGAAAGGATTAGGAATTAATTGTTGATTGAATCCTCATCAATTGCTGTGAAAATCAATGGAAAAGATGCTGGAGAAAAGTATTTGGATGAGGGAATTTTGAGAGAAAATGAAATGAGAAAGTTTTAAGAAAAGTTTGTTATGAAAATCTAAAATTTGGTTTTCTCCTTTTCATTTAATTAATTAAACATTAATTAAATCATTTAAATCTACGAAAATCTGGAGAAATCTTTCTTGGGTAAATTAGCTCCTTAAATATTCAAAGTTTCAATCCTTACAAAACAGTCACCACTGAACTTTTCAAAAATCGCATTTTAGTCACTATTTCAAAATGTTCCACTTCCACACCTTATTTTGTAAAATTGATTTCACCACTCTCATATATATATTAAAAGAGGATTTTTAGATATTTTTCCATATTTTTAAATCATCCCGAACTAGAGTTTCCCTAAAACCACCCTTTTATATTCGAACCGTAAAACAGACCAGTCCGGTTCAAACCCTAAACTTCTAAGCCCAAAATTGGGGTGTTACAACTCTCTCCCCTTAAGAAATTTCATCCCCGAAATTTACCTGGAGGAAAGAGGTACGAAAACTGCTTCTTCATGTCATCATTCCCTTCCCACGTGGCTTCCTCAACACCACGATGCTTCTACAACACCTTTACCAAATCAATGGTCTTGCCTCGAAGAACTTTACTGTCCGAATCCAGAATTTCCACTGGCTCCTCATCATAGGTTATGTCTGGATTCAACTCCACTTCCTCCACTGGCATAACATGCGAAGGATCCGATCTATACCTTCGAAGCATAGAGACATGAAACACATCATGCATCTTTTCCAACTCCTGCGGTAATCTAAACTTGTACGCAACAGGACCCACATGTTCAATCACCTCGTATGGTCCAATGTACCTAGGGCTCAACTTACCCTTACGACCAAACCTCATCACTGTTGCGTGTAAAATAGTCTATCGCAATTGTAGTGCAAGTACAGACGACGCAAGTAGTAAAGTGATACGAAGTATCGGATATCGTCTCCACAGGGATTGGGCTAATAGCTTCACCTTAATTCACTGCACGAAGGTAAAGAAGATGTTTGAGAAAGTTGTCACGAAAATAATAAAGTAAACGTAAATAAAAGATTCGAGCTATCAAGATAGAGAGAATGGGCTGGCAGTGAATTGCTCAGTAGTGCAGGTATTGAAGAGTTTAGGAAATCCAGTTCTGTCGTCGCGCCTGTCGCGGGCAGCACCTGTCGCGGCAGCAGTTCGTTGATTGTCGCGGCAGCAAACACTCAACTCCGTACTTCAAGTTTGGCAAGAATCCAAGATGTGCCTTGGCCTATCCCTAGGTCCAAGTCTGTCGATGATCACGTCTTTGATGATACCTCCCGGCGTGAATCGAAGGATGAACACCGACGTGTATGAATTCTTCTTTAGCCACTTAACCTCGTCCTATCCCTAGGCCTGAGATAGTTCAACTATAAACTAGAGAACTTGCTCTTATTTCTTTCGTATACTTAACTCTCCCGATGCTAAGTAAATAGATAACCTCACAATGCTCTCCCGATGCTCTTGCAAGATATTAATAACCAAAATAAGAGAACTTGAAGTTTATTTTATTGAAGTGAAAATTCCTAAAACAAAACAACCCTTGCAACTACTTTACAAATCAACCCGTGGCCCTAGGGGAATTTAGAACATGGTGTGGGAAGGAAAACGACTAGAGGTTGAGAGAGAAGGCTAGGTTAATCGGTTATGGGATATGCTCTCTAGGTTAAAATACATGCCCTTATATAAGCTTTGGGCTCAAGTTTTCTAATTTAACAAGGATTACAACTTTAATTAAAATTTTGATTCTAATAAAGACTAAATCTTCAAGGAATCTACTTTCCAGCCGTCCTCCTTGTTTCTTGGGATTTTCTCTCCTTGAACTTTGGGTTTGACATATCTTTTGATTTGGGGCTCGGAAAAATATGAGGTTTTCACACGACAGACGGGCTGAATTTTCTCTATCTGTCGAGGTCCACTTTGCTTCTTCTCCTCAAAATTGATGTCGTCCTCTGCTGTCACGGCAGCATCCGTGGCCGCATCTACCCTTTTCGTCTGCTACGACGGCAACCTGCAAAAACAACCATTCTTAGTAGAATATGTGCATTTTAATATATTTGTGATGTTTTGCTGTAAACTAACCTAAATGCAATGAATAATGCTTGAATGCATCAGAAATATGGGTTAAAAAGGTGTAAATAATAGAACTTTTACACACTCAACACACCCCCAAACTCAAGTTTTTGCTTGCCCTCAAGCAGCTAAGACCTAAAAGAAAAATGAAATATTTTTGTTTTGGCTTCCAAACAGTGAACTTTCCCTTACCCATCGTTCGTTCCCTGTGACGGCAGCAACCTGTCGGATAATTTAGGATCTATCCGAAATCTCACTATAGTCCTCGTGCAGTGTGTGCTTGCTTGTGAACAGTTATATGCCAAGACTCTCTTAGTTTCACTAGAATATTTCAGCTCTTAACTCGAATTTTTATTCCAAGTTTATCTTTTTGAAGGTACTTTTTATGCTCCTTTGATTTTTTGTTTTGACTCGATTTCATTTTTTTAAGCTAAAGTTTCACTAGAGCCGGTTTCGGGCACCTCTAGTTAACTTCCTAGAGCCGGTTTCGGGCACCTCTAGGGCTGTTGAGTCTCTTTTGCTAAACTTATTTCCTAGAGCCACTGTTAGGCACCTCTAGGGGCTATTCAAGTGCTAATCTTCCTATTCTAGTTTGGCTAAAAGAAGTCTAAGCACTATAACAGTCACAATGGTGTTTAAGTTTTCAGAACTATAGAAAGGCTCTAAACTTCTCCTAAAACTATCCTAAAGTCGCTGCCATGACAGAGCTGTCACGACAGGTAAGTTCAGTTCACAGTTTTCAGCCAAAATTTCCAATATTTTCATCTTTTCTTTTTCTTTTTTTTTTAGAAAAATAACTAAGTAAAAGACACAAAATTTAACTAAGATGTACTCCATTAATATGGAGGGTTGCCACCCTCAAACTCGAGGGTTGCATTACCCTCAATGCAAATGACAGAATAAAAATGAAAACATATGAAGGCAGTACATCACAAAATATATATGGCAGGCAGCGAGAATAAGATAAGAAACTTAAATTTAATCGATGTCTTCGTTGCTGCTGCTGAGGCGGATTTGGTGGCGGATTCTGGCTCTCGGGGCAGGCTGGGGTGGTTGCTGTACAACCTGAATATTAGAGCTGATGCTGCTGCTGGCCTTTGGCAGTTTGTTCTTATCTGCCATCCGCTTCTGCCTTTTTACCGGTGAAAAGTCCTTTGACAGATTCCTCTTAATAGAGGGTTCATCATCACTGGCTGCCCAAACCGAGGAGGAGGAGAACCCAGCAACAAAGGCAGCGAGGTTATCTGATGTCATTGGTCGCTTTGTTCCTCGAGCAGATGGTTCGGCATAAGTGCTGGCGGCTGCTGTCGGGGCGGGCGATGGTATGGAGGCGCAGATGGTGTTTGTGGGGTAGCAGCAGGTGTAGGTGTGTGGACAGGGGTAGTGACAGTAAAGTAATGGGCAGGGAAAGTGGGAAAAACAACATCAGGGTAATTTAAAGTATTTTGAATAAAATTTACCGTGGATGCGGCAAAGTCCCTGATGAATGTCATGAGGCCCAACTGTCTTTCCTCCATCTTTTGAATAGCAGCTAGGATCTGATTGGAGGAGTCTGTCGGAGCAGCTGCTGCGGCGGCAGGTTCAGGATTTTGCTGCTCTGATGTTTCAGCTGTGGCGGCAGCGGGGTGGAATGATGATAGAGGGGTGGCACGGTCAGCTCCATGAGGCTGATGATATTCTTTTCCGTCCAACCCCGTCCTTTCATTATGAAATCGGTGTCGGCTTCCGGCATATTATGGTCGCGGCAAAGTGATGTGATAAGGTAGGGGAGGAAAAGGAGGCCCGTCGATCGATGTGCACTTTCCAAAATACTCTCTCGAATATAACTACCCACATTAATGGGTCGTTCATTTAAAATAGAGTGTATTAAGGCTAACCTTTGCTGGTCAACGGTTGCATGGTGTGATGACGGCATGATCCTCTTTTTGATGAAGGCATTCCATAGTTTTGCCTCTGGCAGCAGCTGCCCCCTCTTCACCGTGTGTGGATTTTTCCAGCTTGTATTCCATTCGGTCCCCTCTTCCTTCAGTTCTACCATGACAGCGTCATAGGCAGCATCATCCAAGGTGTCGAGGAACTGCTGGTGTGTGTCATCATTGAGGCCTATGTAGAGACCATATAAGGAGATGATGTCCTCGGCTGTAAACGGTACCTTTTTCCCTCTAACATTCACTGCTGTCGTCGTTTTGTTGCTGATGGCAGCATAAAATTCTCTCACCAGCGTCTCGTTCATCTCCTCTGGTTGCTCCGCAAATGTTTGCCATAATAAAGCTCTAATCTTCCTGGCTATGAAAGGCTTGAGGCCCAGATTCTTTGCCTTTGGTGTATAGATGAAGCCTCGTTCTTCCCTCATGTCTCTGGTTGCAAAGGACTGTTGGGGAGTTGCTGCTGGTGAGGAAGTAGAGGCAGCACTGCGTCGGGTTTTTCTGGAAGACATATTAGTGCAAGGGTTGTGAAAGGTAAATGAAAATTAAAGATGGAGAGCAAGTAAGAAAGGCAGAAATGAGTGAAAATGAAAATGAAACGGGGTTTTATAGAAGAGGAATTGCTGCCCGTTGAAGCTGTAACGGCAGGAGCGAATAACGGGGCAGCTGTTGAGTTTTAGCGTGTCTGACGCGTCTGACACACATTTCCACGTCTGTCGTGATAGTATGGTGACAGCCTATCTTTTCTGCGTCTGTCGCGGCAGTTGTAACGACAGGCTTCAATATTTGGGCTTTGTTGGGCTGATGGATGGATGGTGGGTTGAGTTCACTTCTCCTGTTCTTCTTGACTCCTTTATTTCCTAAAAAACAATAAACATAAAAACATTATTCAAAATAAAATAAACCCTATTTCCTAATAATAAATATTAAATAATAAAAATAAATGAAAATAAAATTTAGGTTAAATTAGGGATGCAAGGTGGGGCATCTCCTAAGGTAACCACTTCCTGCATTCCTAGGGCTTCAGTCCCCTAATAATGCTTGAGGCACTGCTCGTTGACTTTGAATTGATGCCCGTCTTTTAATGATCGGATTGTGATGGCACCATGGGGAAAAACCTGTACGACTTGGAACGGGCCAGACCATCTAGATTTCAGTTTCCCTGGGAAAAGTTTCAGTCTAGAATTGAACAACAATACAAGCTGCCCTGGGCAGAACTGTCGTGGCAGCAACTTCTTGTCATGCCTCTTCTTAGTTTTCTCCTTGTAGATTCTTGCGTTGTCGTAGGCCATTGTCCGTATTTCTTCAATCTCGTTCAGATCTAACAGCCTTTTCTGTCCTGCCCTATCCAAGTCCATATTCACTGCCTTGATCGCCCAGTATGCTCTGTGCTCTATCTTGATAGGTAGATGACATGTTTTTCCATAAATCAATCGGTACGGAGACATGTCCAATGGAGTCTTAAAAGCTGTCCTATATGCCCATAACGCATCATTGAGAAGTAAAGACCAGTCTTTCCTAGTTGGCTTAACCATCTTCTTAAGAATGTTCTTAACTTCCCTATTGGATATCTCAGCTTGTCCATTGGTCTGTGGATGATATGCTGTCGCGATCCGATGCTTGACACTGTATTTCTTCAAGGCAGCAGCAATAACCCTATTGTCGAAATGTCTCCCTTCATCACTGATAATCGCCTTAGGGATGCCAAACCTAGAAAAAATGTTTTTGTGTAAAAACCTTTGGACTGTCTTGGCATCATTATTTTGAGTGGCGATAGCTTCAACCCACTTAGAGACATAATCTACTGCCAGGAGGATGTATAGATTTCCACATGAAGATGGAAAGGTCCCATAAAATCAATCCCCCAAACGTCGAAGATTTCAACTTCTAGAATGTTTTGCAGCGGCATCTCGTTTCTCCTTGAGATGTTTCCTGTCCTTTGGCACCTGTCACAGTTCTTGTAGAAGATTTGTGCATCTTTATACAGTGACGGCCAATAAAACCCTGACTGCAGCACCTTGGTAGCAGTTTTGTTGCCTCCTAAGTGACCTCCATACTGTGAAGCATGGCAGTGATGTAATATGTCTTTCAGCTCCTCCTGTGGTACACATCTTCTTATAACCTGATCTGCACAGATTTTGAAAAGAAGAGGTTCGTCCCAATAATAATGCTTAACATCATTTTGGAACCTCTTCCTGGCTTGAGAATTAAGATCGGAAGGAATTATTTCGCTAACTATAAAATTAACGAAATCAGCATACCGGGGAAGTTTCGAAGACTTACCTGTCACCATGGCTGTCGCGGCAGTGATTGCGGCAGCAAAGAGCTGCTCATCTGGGAAGGTCTCCAGTATGTTTCTCTCATCTATTGGTAGACTCTGTCCCTTCTCCAATATTGACAAGTGATCTGCCACCTGATTTTCTGTCCCTTTTTTGTCCTTGATTTCAAGGTCGAATTCTTGCAATAGCAGGATCCACCGTATCAATCGAGGCTTTGCATCCTTTTTCGCAAACAGATACTTTAGGACAGAATGGTCTGTGTGCACTATTACTTTCGTTCCAAGTATGTAAGAACGAAACTTGTCAATGGAGAACACCACAATTAATAACTCCTTTTATGTGGTGGTGTAGTTTACTTGGGCATCATTCAATGTCTTTCTGGCATAGTATATGACATGAAATAATTTATTTCTCTGCTACCCAAGTGCTGCCCCGACAGCATAGTCACTAGCATCACACATAATCTCAAATGGTTGTGTCCAGTCTGGTGGCTATACTATTGGGGCTGTTACCAGTTTTTCCTTCAGAACCTTGAATGCTTCAGTACATTCATCATTAAAGTCAAAGGGTCGGTTCTGCTCTAAAAGATGACATAGGGGCTTGGTGATTTTTGTGAAATTTGCAATGAATCTCTGATAAAAACAAGCATGTCCCAAGAAACTTCTAATACCCTTGACTGTGGTCGGCGGCGGCAGCTTCTCGATCACTTCTATTTTGGCCCTGTCGACTTCTATTCCACGGCAGCTAATCTTATGGCCAAGGACTATCCCTTCATCCACCATAAAGTGGCATTTTTCCCAATTTAAGACCAGGTTTGCTTTTTCACATCTTTCAAGTACCTTTTGTAGATTGCCTAGGCAGCTCTCAAAATCGTCTCCAAAGACTGAAAAATCACCCATAAATATTTCAAGGAAGTCCTCTACCATATCGGAGAATATGGCCATCATGCACCTTTGGAAGGTGGCGGGTGCATTGCATAATCCAAACGGCATTCTCCTAAAAGCATATGTTCCATAAGGGCATGTGAAGGTCGTCTTTTCTATCAAGCTATTTGATTATAACCTGAATAACCATCAAGAAAACAATAGTAAGGTTTACCCGCTAATCTATCAAGCTTTTGATCAATAAAGGGTAAAGGAAAGTGGTCTTTTCGGGTAGCTTTGTTAAGCTTCCGATAGTCCATACAAACCCTCCATCCGGTCACAGACCTGGTTGCGATTAACTCATTGTTTTCGTTGGTCACCACGGTCATTCCTCCTTTCTTGGGAACGCATTGCACCGGGCTCACCCATTTTCTATCAGAGATGGCGTAAATAATACCAGCATCTAACCATTTGATTATCTCTTTACGAACCACCTCTTTCATCGCATGGTTTAGCCGCCTTTGGGCATCTATAGTCGGTTTATGATCTTCTTCTAAAAGAATTTTTTGTATGCATAACGCCGAACTAATGCCTTGAATATCAGCTATCGTCCATCCAATTGTCTTCTTGTGCTGCCGCAGCATCCCTATTAGCTGCCGTTCCAGTTCCTGCGGCAGCTTAGAAGAGATGATTACGGGCAACGTATCATTTGAACCAAGAAAAGTATATAGTAGATGGCTTTTGGATTGCATGGTTATCCGAAGTATAATTTAAAAGTTCGAATAACTTACCTAGACGATCGCCTATCCAGTTTACCTCCTCCTGATCTTCAGTATCAGATGTATCGGATTCAGAGGAGTTGCTGTCGTTGGTGCTGTCGTGACAGTCCTGTAAGTGGCTGCCGAGGCAGTGACCAATTTTTATGTCGTGACAGCCCGACCTGATGCAGGGTTGATCAAAGGCAACTTCAGTGATAGCCTTGCATTCCTCGTCTGCATCAGCATGCTTCATAGCTTGGAGAACATTCAATTTAATCTCTTGGTCATTCACTCTCATGGTGAGTTCCCCTTTTTCCACATCAATCAGTGATCTTCTCGTGGCTAAGAAGGGTCACCCAAGGATGATTGGTGCGTTTTCGTCTACTTCACAATCTAAAACAAGAAAGTCAGCAGGAAATATAAATTTATCCACTCTTACCAGAATATCTTCGATTTTTCCTTCCGGATGAACGTAAGAGCGGTCTGCCAGCTGCAGAATTACTGTCGTGGGCCGCGCCTTTCCAATACCTAATTTCTGAAAAACAGATTTTGGCATTAAATTAATACTAGCACCAAGATCACAAAGTGCCTTACCCACATATTTGTCTCCGATTACACAAGGTATGATGAAGCTCCCCGGATCCTTCTTTTTCTGGGGTGGCTGCCGATGAAGAATACTCATGCAACCTTCTGTCATCTTTACCGTTTCAAATTCCCCAAGTTTAGATTTCTTTGACATGACATCCTTGAGAAATTTTGCATAACCGAGCATCTCCCTAACGGCATCTAACATCGGAATATTAATATGAACCTGCTTAAAGATATCATAAATCTTTTTAAGTTGAGATTCTTGCTTAGCTTGCTGTAACCGTTGAGGAAAAGGAGGTAGGGGACGATGATCAGCAATACGTCCTTCCCATTGCATACGAATCTGAGGAGGTTTGGGTTCATCAATTTTCTCCTCTGTCACTTCTGCTGTCGTGACAGGCTCATCGGCAGCAGTCTGTTTGTTACCTGTCGTGGCAGCTTCCTCAGCAGGTTTGTCCAAAGCTAGTTTTCTTACTAATTCAGCTTCCTTTTCTGGCCCTGGTAGTTTCTTCCCACTCCTAGTAGTAATGGTCTTACATTGCTCATGTATGGGCTGCCTAGCATTTTCAGTATTACTAGGGAATCCTCCAGTCTGCCTTGGCTTAATATGTTGGGAAACCTGACCCATTTGTGTCTCCAAAGATTTCAGAGTAGCTTCATGATTCGTCATCCGCATCTCTGTTTTATCCATGAATGTCTCTGTTTTCTTAACAAACCGATTCATATTCTCAATATAAGTACCTGTCTGAGACATAAAATTGGCCAGAGTTTGTTCCAGTATACTGCTCGTGGCAGCTAGTGGCTGATGTTGCTGTTGTTGCGGCGGCAGGTGCTGTCGCGTCAGCAATCTAGGTCCTCCCTGATTCTGATTGTGTGCTTGAGGATTCATGGCATTATTAGGATTGCTCCAAGAAAACTTGGGATCCTTCCTCCAATTGGGATTATAGTTGTTGGAATTGTAATTCGGCTTGTAGTTTCCAACATATTTTCCCTCTTCTAACTGTATAGGACACTCATCCGAACTATGATTTCCCTCACATATTTCACATACCTCCTCAACAGCAAATCCATGTTGTGCATCATCATTCAATAACCTTTTCATTGCTTTAGTAAGGAATGCTACATGTGATTTCATCGTGCTGTCGGCCTCATAATCCTTGACAGCTAGTACCCGTTTACCCCCTCTTCTTGCTGTCGGAAACTGCTCCTCATTCTTAGCCAGATTTTTCAATACTTGCATTGCCTCGTCCGGATCTTTATCCAATAATAGTCTATTTGCTGCTGAATCAATTCGAATACGAGTTTGTAAGTTGGTAGCATTATAAAACTTAGTTACCTGATTCCAGACGGGGAATCCATGCATTGGGCAGTTCCGTAGAAGAGTAGTAAATCTGTCACAGGCCTCGTGCATCGGCTCGTCATCTTCCTGTTGAAAAGTAGCAATTTCATTACGTAATCGCTCAGATAAATGCGAAGGATTAAAACGAGATAAAAATTCACGAGATAAATCTGCCCAAGTTCTAATTGAACTCGGTGTAAGTTTATTCCACCAAGTTTTTGCTATGTCCCTCAATGAATGGGGAAATAACCGAAGCCTCAGTATCTCCGGATTAACTCCTGGTAGTCTAAACGAACCACAGATCTCCTGGAACGTTTTGAGATGCTCCCTAGCATCCTCTGTAACAGCACCACTAAACTGCCCGGCATTGTTGATCATACTAAACATAACAGGTTTCAGCTCGAAGTTGTCAACATCTATGTTCGGCAGCGTGGTTTCTAGCTCTACATGATCGTTCAACATGTAGACACGACAGGACCGTCGGCCGGCAGCGGCAGGCGGGTCGCCGACAGGCGGGTCGTTTCCATTGTGGGCCATCTTCTCTAGTTGTTCCTCAAGGTACTCGTTCCTGGCTAGTAAGTGACGAAGTTGTTTCTAGAGATTGAATGATCGTTCGATTTCTGGATCTAATGGATACTCAGGATCTTTACCTCGGTTCGATCTGCGCATAAACACGAAACCTTGTGAAAAGAAAGAGTTGAATGCACCAAAGAAAAACAGAAAAATAAAAATAAAAACAAAAAGTGCTGTAAAAGAAAAGGTAGAGTTATGTTACCAATCCCCGGCAACGGCGCCAAAAACTTGTTGCGTGTAAAATAGTCTATCGCAATTGTAGTGAAAGTATACACGACTCAAGTAGTAAAGTGATACGAAGTATCGAATATCGTCTCCACAGGGATTGGGCTAATAGCTTCACCTTAATGCACTGCACGAAGGTAAAGAAGATGTTTGAGAAAGTTGTCACGAAAATAATAAAGTAAACGTAAATAAAAGATTCGAGCTATCAAGATAGAGAGAATGGGCTGGTATTGAATTGCTCAGTAGTGCAGGTATTGCAGAGTTTAGGAAATCCAGTTCTGTCGTCGCGCCTGTCGCGGGCAGCACCTGTCGCGGCAACAGTCCGTTGATTGTCACGGCAGCAAACACTCAACTCCGTACTTCAAGTTTGGCAAGAATCCCAGATGTGCCTTGGCCTATCCCTAGGTCCAAGTCTGTCGATGATCACAGCTTTGATGATACCTCCCGGCGTGAATCGAAGGATGAACACCGACGTGTATGAATTCTTCTTTAGCCAGTTAACCTCGTCCTATCCCTAAGCCCGAGATAGTTCAACTATAAACTAGAGAACTTGCTCTTATTTCTTTCGTATACTTAACTCTCCCGATGCTAAGTAAATAGATAACCTCACAATGCTCTCCCGATGCTCTTGCAAGATATTAATAACCAAAATAAGAGAACTTGAAGTTTATTTTATTGAACTGAAAATTCCTAAAACAAAACAACCCTTGCAACTACTTTACAAATCAACCCGTGGCCCTAGGGGAATTTAGAACATGGTGTGGGAAGGAAAACGACTAGAGGTTGAGAGAGAAGGCTAGGTTAATCGGTTATGGGATATTCCCTCTAGGTTAAAATACATGCCCTTATATAAGCTTTGGGCTCAAGTTTTCTAATTTAACAAGGATTACAACTTTAATTAAAAGTATGATTCTAATAAAGACTAAATCTTCAAGGAATCTACTTTCCAGTCGTCCTCCTTGTTTCTTGGGATTTTCTCTCCTTGAACTTTGGGCTTGACATATCTTTTGATCTGGGCTCGGAAAAATATGAGGTTTTCACATGACAGACGGACTGAATTTTCTCTATCTGTCGAGGTCCACTTTGCTTCTTCTCCTCAAAACTGTTGTCGTCCTCTGCTGTCACGGCAGCATCCGTGGCAGCATCGTCCTCTTTGTCTGCTTGTCCAATTGAGCTCCTCTGCTTCTCTGCCCAGCGCCTGCCCTTTTCGTCTGCTACGGCGACAACCTGCAAAAACAGCCGTTCTTAGTAGAATCTGTGCCTTTTAAAATATTTGTGATGTTTTGCTGTAAACTAACCTAAATGCAATGAATAATGCTTGAATGCAGCAGAAATATGGGTTAAAAAGGGTGTAAATAATAGAACTTTTACACACTCAACAATCACCTTTTTCTAAGGCGAAACATTCAAAAACACACGGTCAACTACCGCAAACTCAATCTCCTTACGTTTCAAATCCACGTAAGACTTCTGTCGATCAGAAGCTGCCTTCAATCGCTCACAAATGAGCTTCACCTTCTCGGTGGTTCCTTTCAACAAAGCTGACATTGAAACCAACTTCTGACTTGTCTCAGCCCAACAAAGAGGAGTTCTGCACTTCCTCCCGTACAAGGCTTCATAAGGTGCCATTTGAATACTTGCCTGGTAGCTATTGTTATAAGAAAATTCCACCAAAGGCAAATGCTTCTCCCAAGAGCCTTGAAACTCAATTACACAACACCTCAACATATCTTCCAGCACTTGAATAACACGCTCAGATTGTCCATCCGACTGTGGATGATAAGAAGTACTGAAATTCAGCCGTGTACCCAAAGCTTGATGCAAACATTCCCAGAAACGCGATGTAAACCTCGGATCTCTATCCGACACTATAGACTTTGGCACACCATTCAGTCGCACAATCCCAACAATGTACAACTCTGTAAGCTTGTCCAAAGTATACGTAGTATGCACAGGTAAGAAATGAGCACACTTCGTAAGGCGAACCACAATCACCCACACTGAATTCTTCTTCGATGTCGACAAAGGCAAACTAGACACAAAGTCCATGGTAATCCTCTCCCACTTCCACTCAGGAATCCTCAACGGTTGCAACAACCCAGAGGGAAACTGATGCTCAGCCTTAACTCGCTGACAAACCATGCACTTACTCACATAATCAGCAACATCTTTCTTCAAACCCACCCAATAGTACTCATCCTTAAGATCACGATACATCTTAGTACTACCAGGGTGCATAGCAAAAGGACTACTACGAGCTTCAGACAGAATAGCACGCCTCAACTCAACATCATTGGGCATTACTATCCGACTCCCAAAACATAGAAATCCATCGTCATTAAAACAGAATTCTGATGGCCTATCCTCAGCAATATCCTAAACATGTGGCACCAAGGAATCATCCAACAACTGCGTATCCTTAATCAACTGAACCAAAGATGGTTTCACTTGCAATTCAGCCACAAGACCTCCATCTCGCGAAATACTCAAACTGGCAAACATAGCCCTAAACTCCACAGCAACTTTTCTGCTCAAGGCATCCGCTACAACATTAGCTTTTCCCGGATTATACTCAATCGTCAGATCGTAATCTTTAAGCAACTCCACCCAACGTCGTTGCCTAAGATTCAACTCTTTTTGAGACATCAGATACTTCAAACTTTTGTGATCCGTGTACATTGTACATTTCTCACCATACAGATAATGTCTCAAAATTTTCAAAGCAAAGACCACCGCAGCTAACTCTATGTCATGCGTAGGATAATTGCGCTCATGCACCTTAAACTGGCGCGATGCATAAGCCACCACCTTACCCTCTTGCATCAACACACACCCCAAACCAACATAGGATGCGTCACTATACACCACAAACTCTTTGCCTGATTCAGGCTGAACCAAGATAGGAGCTTGCGTCAAAGCTGCCTTAAGCTTCTCAAAAGCCTGTTGTCTCGCTTCCGTCCACTCGTACTTGACATCCTTCTGAAACAATTTCGTCAAAGTTGCAGCAATCTTTGAAAATCCATCCACGAACCTCCGGTAGTATCCCGCCAAACCAAGGAAACTACGAACTTCATGAACAGACTTAGGAGGCTTCCAATTCATCACTGCCTCAATCTTCTGAGGATCAACACGAATCCCCTCAGCAGAAACCACATGTCCAAGGAACACAACTTCCCTAAGCCAAAATTTGACATTTGCTCAGCTTAGCATAAAGCTGAATCTCCAACAAAGCCTGCAAAACAATCCTCAAATGCCCCTCTTGCTCCTTCTCAGTACGAGAGTACACAAGGATATCATCAATGAACACCACAACAAATATGTCCAAATACTCATGGAACACTCTATTCATCATGTCCATAAAAGCGGCAGGAGCATTCGTCAAACCAAAAGGCATCACAAGGAACTCATAGTGCCCATATCTCGTTCTGAAGGCTGTTTTTGGCACATCCACATCCTTCACCTTGAGCTGGTAATAACCTGACCTTAAGTCAATTTTAGAGAGCACAGCCGCTCCCCGAAATTGATCAAAAAGATCATCAATCCTCGGCAAAGGATACCGATTTTTGATAGTCAACTTATTCAGCTGACGATAATCGATGCACATTCTCATAGTGCCATCCTTTTTCTTCACAAACAAGACCGGTGCACCCCAAGGTGACACACTCGGCCGAATGAAACCACGATCAAGCAACTCCTGAAGTTGCGTCCTCAGCACCTTCAACTCCTTAGATGCCATTCGATAAGGAGTAATGGACACTGGAGTCGTGTTTTCATACAGCTCAATTCCAAACTCCACCTCTCGATTAGGAGGCAAACCAGGTAACTCATCCGGAAACACACTAGGAAACTCTCGCACAGTCCTGATATCTTGAACTCGCAACTCCTTAGAGCTAGGATTCATCACAAAGGCTAGATAGGCCTCACAACCTTACCTCAGCATTCGGCTTGCTTCCAATGTAGACACCACATTGGCAAGAAACTTCACATTCTCACCAACCACCACTACCTCATAATCATCCGCAAGCTTCAACGAAACCCGCTTGTTCTCGAAATCCACCACAGCTCGATGTTCAACAAGCCAATCCATACCAAGGATTACATCAAAACCATAAAACGACAATTCCATGAGATCAACAAGAAAGACATGGTTTTACACTACCAAAGGACATCTTCTATATGACTTCCGTGTCACAACGGTCTCACCGAAGGAACTAGTTACACGCATACCAACTTCCAAAGACTCAACGGGCAAACCAAGCAATTGAGCATGTTCACGCAATATGTATGAGTGTGTAGATCCAGAATCAATCAAGGAAAGTAATGACAAGGATTGCAAAGTAAAGGTACATGCGATCACATCCGTGTCATTTCTCCCCTCTCGCTGAGCATACACGCGAGCCTTGCCACCACCCTCAGGTTGGACAGCCACCACATGTGCCACGTTCCTCCCACCATCGTCTCTGCGCTGGAGGTTACCACGGTCGCGCCCACGACCTCTCTGTGGTGCAACAACTCCAGGAGCACGTCCCTGACCACCACCGGCCAACAAAGGACACTCCCTCCTCATGTGGTCTGCCGAACCACAATTCCAGCACCAATTACCGGTCACTGCCACATGAGTCTGAACCTCCCTCGCTGCTCGAGGACAATCACGCCTCAAATGACCACGCGATCCACACGTCCAGCACGTGTTCTGTTCAGCTCTCATCCTGTCTCCCTGAACAGGCACACCATGCCCTCCACTACCACGCCTAGCCGAAGACTGATACCTGTTATCTCGCCCTCTCTTGTTTCGTTCACCACCGGAACTATACTCAGTAGCTCTCTTGTCCGAGCTAGAACTAACACCCCTGGAAGAAAAACACAGGTTCTGCTCAATGTCCTTTGCCCTACTCACCAACACATCAAAATCCGTGTACTCAGGAGCAAGCATAAAGGTCTTTACGTCCGTCACCAAACCGTATCGGAAACCCTCACACCTCTCCCACTCATCAGGGATAAGCTCAGGTGCGTACTGACTAAGACGGACAAACTGGATCTCGTACTCAGCCACCGTCATGCTTCCTTGCACAAGAGACATGAATTCTCTTTTCTTCTCATCCAGGTACCGCACACCTAGATACTTTCGCTTGAAAGCGTTCAGAAAAAATGTCCAAGTCACATCAACTTCCTCCATTCCGGAGACAGTGGTCGTCCACCACGTGTACGCATCAACATGTAACAGCGATACTACACAACCTAACTTCTGCACATCATTGCAGTTCATTTGTCCCAATATCCTCTTGGTACTTTCCAACCAAGATTCTGAACCCGCAGCAGATAAACCTATGAACTCAGTCCCTCCCAGACTGCGCAGACGTTCCAAAGCTAATCTCACATTAGCATCACCCGGATGCACAGCTCCATGAGCTCCAGCTACTGCTGCCTAAAAGGCTCCAGCAATAGCCTGTATTAAAACAGTCATGTCAGGAGCAGCTTGCCCCAGCACACCATCAGGTCCAACGACCCCAGCACCGGAACCAACACCAGCATTTTCACCCCCAGCACCATCACCGCTAGGTGGTCCACCACCAGGGGGAGGAGGTAAATCCACAACATTATCAGCGTTTTCCTCATTCCCATCATGAGCCATAGCTCTCGTATTCATCCTCATTTCTCTACGAGGCCCCATTAATAAGAAACTACAATGCACTGACACAATTGCAATAAACACAATTAGGCTCAACAAGATAAGTAATCCAAGCACTCAAGCTCATTTTTCAAAAACAATTCCTTTCATTAGTTTTAATAAGGTAATGGGTACCTCTAACATGCTTCAACATAGCATAACATCACAATTGCAACATACTTTACAATTCATACATCATACTTCCATTTAAAAGGTATATCATACAGTCACACATACATCACCCACATAACCATTCCCATTTATACGAGAACTCAGCTCTGATACCACAAAATGTAACCCCCTTAGCTCGGCCTAGACGGTTGACACGAACTATGAAGATTACACGGGGAATACCAAAGTCAACCTGAAAGTTAACTTTGATTAATGACCCTTTTTTTCTTAATCTTGTCTAGATGCACTTAAAATCCTAAGCGTATTATTGAGAAACATTTATTTGAAAAGCCCAGCGATCGGATAACAATAAAGGACTCAATTGCACAAATCACAAACATTAGGGACCAAAATGCAAATTCTGAAATTAAGAGGACTTAACTGATTTTTATGTTACCAATATAAAATTAGTCATATTACATGCTTCCTTGTCAAACTTCACTTTAATCGGACAACTCAAACTCATGCAATTACAAATACAAATTTCAGGACTAAAACGTAAAGCTTACAAACCTCAAAACCATTCAAATCAGTGCCCAACGGTCACCTGTTTCGATACGGGGTTGACCGTACTGAAACGCGGGTTCGTTTCGAGACCTATTCCGAAACAGGGCCTTCTAGTGGCTAAACCGTTTCGATACGGTCACCCGCCGTTTCGAAACACCAAGGCCATTACAAGCCCCCGTTTCGAAACACATGTGAGTGTATCGATACGGGTTGCCCATAAACTGCAGAAATTGCTGGTTTATCATGCATTTAACCACTCTAAAACATTCCAATGACTTCCTAATCATGCCAACAAGTCATCATGCATATAAGGTACATGTTTGCAACATCAAAACATATTCATGGCATCAATCAAGAGAATCCACTAAACTATAGGCATGCTTCCTAATATCCAAAACCAACCAACCATCAAAACACCATAATAAGCATCAAAATGGCCATTAACAAATCCAAATCATCAAAGGCATCATGCCACAATTAGGGAGTCCAAAACATCTCCCAAAACACAACCTAGGTTCCCATTGCCAAATATAAAAAACTAATAGTGTTGTGAAAACATCACCATACATGAGCTTAGCCTTCCCTTGGATTCTTAGCCTCCTTGCTGCCCTCAACACTTCAATTATCTGCATTATTGGTTCAAGAAAGAGAGCGTAAGCACATTTCTTAGTGAGACATGCTCTAAGAAACAACACAATAATGCCTTTTTATAAAACACTTTTTACAAAGCTTTTCATCACATAACCATCATTATTCATGCAATCTTGCATACACAACAAGCATCTCATGCTTCAATAAAATCAACATGTCATATTGGCTTTCAAGTGATAATCCACAACCTTTTTCAACACAAAACACAATCGGATACGCGGATTTCAAGCGTTGTCCCATACGCTTCATATACACTACCAAACACACATGGTGGAGTTTACCGGTACAATCACAACCCCTCAACACCCGTGATGGAGTTTAATGGTGTAATCACAACCCCTCAACATCACTCGTCGGTAGTTGTATAACATCACTAACGAGAACACGGGACACACAACACAAGATCCACACATGGACTTTTAACCACCATTGTGATCTTAACTTTCTCGTTAGTGTACTTGGATGGAGTTTACGGTACAATTACAACCCCTCAACATCCAAGGCGACTTTATTCACGGTGCACCCAATCCTATAGCCGGATAACTATATCCAATTCAAGTACTTTTAAACCAACACATCACTTGCCAATATACATCATTTATCATCAACAATTCACTGTTTTTAAGCATTCAAACAAAGCCCTTTACAACATGCATCACTATGCATCAAATCCACATTTTCAACATATGGCTTTCAAAACCAGCATTAACCATGCTAAATCATGCTTTCTAAACAAGATTCAAACATGCAATTTAACAACAAATGCATCGAACCACTCCATGGCTCATTCAAGAGAGTTTTTCCGAAAACTTACTCTTGAGCTTAGTTAAGTTGCTTAGACTTAAACTAAGCTCCCAAAACCTTCAAACATTGGTTTCAAAGCTGAAAACCAACTTCACTCACCAATTCCGTTTTGCAAGCTTGCCGAAACGCCGATCAAGCCTCCGGATCAACACCACAAGTATCCGAAGATGTCTCCCCTGTTTTAAACACATCAAAGAAGAGGATTAATGCATCATCACGCATTAAAATCTTCAGCCATTACATCTAAACTCGCTGCTCTAACCAAATATAACATTTCAGCTACCAAACACAACCGAAATCACCTCCAAACTCATCCAAAACATAACCCATCCAAGATCCATCACTTCTAACCATTTCTAAACATCACTCAACATCCAAAATGAACCTAAACTCATCCTTATACCTCCAGCTATAACAGAACACCAAGATCACCCCCAAAAACCACCATTTTCATAAGCAAAAACTTAGGAAATTCAACCTATTGGGGAATGCATTGATAAAACCTCATTTACACATCATTAGACATCCAAAATACATTTAAAAAGCATCTCAAAACAGAGCCCAAACAATCACCACGAAATTCAGTTAATTAAGGATCCTCCGGTCTTTGTTTGTAAAGAAGAAGGATGGCACGATGCTTATGTGTATAGATTATCAGTAACTAAAAAAGTTGACTATTAAGAACAAGTACCCGTTGCCAAAGAATCGATGATTTGTTTGACTAGTTTCGAGGTGCTTCAGTGTTTTCAAAAATTGATTTGAAGTCTGGATATTATCAACTTTTCGGACAAGGTACGAGCATTATGAATTCTTGGCGATGTCGTTTCGTTTGTCAAATGCACCAGTTGCATTAATGGATTAGATGAATCATGTGTTGCATGTGTTGTTGGAGAATCAACTTTATGCTAAGCTGAGCAAGTGCGAGTTTTGGCCTAGGGAAGTTGTCTTCCCTAGACATGTGGTGTCGGTTGAGGGTATCTAGGTTGACCCATACAAGATCGAGGCGGTGATGAATTGGAGACGCCTAAATCAGCGACGGAAGTGCGTAGTTTTCTTGGTTTAGCTGGATATTATCGAAGGTTTGTTGAGGGTTTCTCTAAGATTGATGCTCTGTTGACTAAATTGTTACATAAGAATGTTCGCTATGAATGGACGGATGTTAGACAATAAGATTTCGAGAAATTGAATGAAGCTTTGACGCGAGCTCTTGTCTTGATTCAACCAGAATTAGGTAAGGAGTTTGTGGTTTATAGTGTTGCTTCGTATGTTGGTCTAGGTTGTGTGTTGATGCAAGGCGGGATGGTTGTGGCGTATGCATCTAAGCAATTGAAGGTGAATGATCACAACTATCCTACTCATGATCTAGAGCTTGTCGTAGTTGTGTTTGCCTTGGAGATTTTGAGGCATTACCTTTAAGGTGAGAGGTGTGTGGTTTACACAGATCATAAGAGTTTCAAGTATCTAATTTCCCAGAGAGAGTTGAATCTTAGGCAACGAAGATTGTTGGAGTTGCTTAAGAATTATGATCTGATGATTGAGTACCATCCTAGAAAGGCCAATGTTGTGGCCAATGCTTTGAGTATGAAGGTATTTGTTAAGTTGAGAGCGATGTTTGCTCAGTTGAGAATATCACGTGATAGTGGGTTGATAGCCGAGTTACATGTGAAACCTTCCTTAATTCAGTTAATTAAGGATAAGCAGTTGCTTGATGAATCTTTGTTGCCTCATGTTCAGGATATAGCTGACGGTAATGCACCAGATTTCTGTTTCAATGATGAGGGTGTTTTGTGCTTTAAAATTCAGATAGCTGTGCCAGAGAATGTTGAGTTGAGGTGCACTATTTTGAGTAAAGCTCATAGCAGTCCTTTTGCTATACATCTTGGTAGTACAAAGATGTATCATGGTTTGAAAGATGAGTACTATTGGGTTGGCTTGAAAAGGATGTTGCAGCCTTTAAGGATACCGAAATGGATGTGGGAAAGGATTATGATGGATTTTGTGTCCAGTTTGCCTTTGACACCATCAAAGAAGAACTCAATTTGGGTGATTGTAGATCATCTTACGAAGTGTGTGCATTTCTTGGTTGTGCATACTACGTATACGTTGGATAAGCTAGTGGAGTTGTATATTGTTGAGATTGTGCGTTTGCATGGTGTGCCTAAATCTATAGTGTCGGATAGAGATTCGAGGTTTACAGCGAGATTTTGGGAGTGTCTACACCAAGCGTTGGGTACGCATTTGAATTTTAGTACCTCGTATCATCCTCAAATGGATGGACAGTTGGAGCGAGTTATCCAAGTATTAGAGGATATGTTGAGATGTTTTGTTATAGATTTCCAAGGTTCTTGGGAAAAGCAGTTGCCCTTGGTTGAGTTTGCCTATAATAACAGTTTCCAGGCAAGTTTACAAATGGCTCCGTATGAAGCTTTGTATGGAAGAAAGTGTAGAACGCCTCTTTATTGGGCGGAGGCGGGGCAAAAGTTGGTTTCCTTTCTGAATTTGCTTGAAGGAACAACTGAAAAAGTGAAGCTCATATGTGAGCATTTGAAAGCTGCTTCGGATCGTCAAACGTCTTACGCGAATTTAAAGCGTAAGGAGATTGAGTTCGTGGTTAGAGATCGTGTGTTCTTGAAGGTATCGCCTTGGAAGAAGGTGATGAGGTTTGAACGTAAGGTTAAGCTTATTCCAAGGTTTATGAGACCTTATGAGGTTGTGGAGCGTGTGAGTCCCGTTGTATATCGGTTGAGGTTGCCTCCCGAGTTGGAGAAAATTCATGATGTGTTTCATGTTTCGATGTTGCGAAGGTATAGGTTGGATTCATCTCATGTTATGCCAATTGAGGAGATGTAGTTTAATCCAAATTTTACTTATGATGAGGAACCAATAGGGATTCTTGATTCTAGTTGCAAAGTTCTTCGTGGTAAGACGATTGAACTTGTGAGGGTGTTGTGGTGACATCGAGGAGTTGAGGAGGTCACGTAGGAAGTAAGGCCGACATGTTGAGGCCGTTTCCGCACCTCCCTCATTTGGGTAAAATTTTGAGGATGAAATTTCATAAGTGGGGGAGAGTTGTAACGCCCTTGTTTCGGGCCTAGATTTTTTAGGCATCGGTTTGGGTTAGTCGAACCTGGAATTAGAGATTCGAACCTTTTGAAGCGGTTCAGGGAAAATGTATTCTGATATGGGATAAAATCATGGGAAAAGTTTCTAAATCTTTTAAAAATATATATTGAAGGTTTGTAAAATCAATTTTAGAAAATGAGTTTTAGAAAGTTGAGATTTCGGAAAGTAACCATTTTGTAAAAAGTGCAAAGTTGGATTTAAGGACTAAAATGAAAAGAGGACAAGACTTAAAATATTTAGGGAGCTTATATCTTTTTGTGGGCCTTTTCTCTAAAATTGATCATTTTAATTATTCTAATAAAAAGATTTCAAAAAGGGTTTCAAATTAAAAAGGGAATTTTAATTAAAACAAGAGAAGAGTTTACGTAACTAATTTCTCTCATTTTGCACTCAGTCAAACACTCTTTTTTTCTCCAAAAACCATAGAGATTTTCCATCTTTTTCTAATTCTTTTTGAATGGCTAAAGAGTTCTTTGATTCTCCTATCAAATATCATTGAGCTTACTTGAAGATTTCATCAAAATCTTGACATTTGAGGAGAAAAGCCAAGGTTGGAGGTAATATTTCGTTTAACTCCTATAATCAAGGTTCTTTAATGAAATTCCCAAGTTTTGTGCCTCCTAAGTATGTTTATTAACTTTGTTTTATAGTTGATTAATGGGAAATTGGCTAAAAATGGCCTTATGTGGTGATTTTCCAAGATTTTCGTTTGAGCACTATTTTGGTTGATTTTAGATTGATTTTAAGGTTGTTTTGGATATTAAATGATGTTTAAATAATGGCTCAATCATAATAATCTTGGATTAGGTTGGATCTCTAAAATTTTAGGTTGTTAATTGTGGGTTTTTGGCTTGGAAATGTGAATTTGGTGTTGCTGGGAGTTATTAAAGGTAATTAGGATGTTTTTGGATGTTGATTGATGGCTAAAAGTTAATGAAAGTGATGGATTATGGCTGAGCTAAGTTTCGAGTAAGGTCGATTGAGTTTTCAGTTGTTTCAAATAGGCTTTTAAGTGCCTTTGGGCAGAGTTGTAGGTTTTTAGTGATTGCTGGTGGTTTTAATGCATTGAGATGCATTAATCCTTTGTTCTTGTGAGATATAAACAGTGGAGGATTATTTTGAAGCAATCGGGAAAGATCCGGGGGCTTCAGACGCTTGATTTTTGCGTCGTCAATTGTGGTTTCGCGAGTCGGTGAGTGGAAAGAAGATTTCCAGCTTTGAATTGCTTTAAAGGTGGTATTGGAAACTTAGTGTAAGCTTGGAACGCTTTAATAAGTTCGGAAGTAAGTAAACGAATTTTATCCCTCGGATTGTGCTATTATTAGTTTGTTGATGCACTTGTTTTAGAATGCATATCGTCACTGATAAAGCGTGATTTGAGGTAAATGAATTGCTGATTTTGATTATATAATGATGAAGGGTGCACATGGTAAGTGATTCTTGTACGTATAAGTTTATACTTGTAGTTTTAAGCATGATTTATTTCTTGAGAATTGGTAATTGATGCTTTGAAAACAGTAAAATATGTGATGAAATGTGATTCATATTGGCAAGTGATGATATGAAAATACTTTTAAAAATGCTATCAGATATATAGTTAGCCAGCTATAGGAATTAATGCACTATAAACAAGTCTCCTTGGATGTTGAGGGGTTGAAATTGTACCGAATACTCCAACCATGTAACCTAACGATCGAGGAATGTTTAAGGTGTCGCAACGGAGGAGGAAAGCTCCCATGTGTGAACCTTGTTTAGTGTCCCATCTCTCGTTAGTGGGCTATACATGTACCGATGAGTGGTGTTGAGGGGTTATGATTGTGCCGAATACTCCACCACGTGTGTCACAGCGGTGGAGGGTAGCTCCCGTGTGTGAGTCTTGAGATGCCAATATAGTGTATAAAGTGTTTAGGAACACTTGGTAATCCGTGTATCCGATGTGGTTTTTGTGAAATGATCTTGTTGCTAATCACTTTTGAGCTAATATGAGAAATGATGTAATTTAAATTGTGTTATGTTGCATAATATTGGAAATGCATGTTTTTACTCTTTAAGCTTAACATGTGTGGAAATGCTTGGGAAGGCTTAAATTGAGTTTTGCAAATGGGGTTTATGTTGGTTGGTTAACAAATGTTGCATGAGGTTTTCATGCTGAATTTGAATGAGAAAAGTGCATGGTTTTTTGATGGCATGATGGATTTTAAATGATACGTGTGTTAATTGAAATGATATTTCAATGTAATTTGGAAACCGGATTAATTGTATTGATGATGTTTCGGATTTGAGCATTCCTCACTAAGCCTTTTGTGCTTACGCTCTTTTTATTCATCAATGTAGACAACTAAAGTCTTGGAGGCAGCACTAGTGAAAAGTGTCCAAAAGTCCTATATTTCATACACATTATAACTCTTATTATTATTGTTTGTAATCATATTTTAGGCATAAGTAGGTTCATGCATAGCATTCTACAATATTTCAATGTTCTGCCTTACTTTATAAACTTATCATTTATTTTGAGAACAAGATATAATGTTTTAGAATATTCTTGCTTGTAGGTACTAACAACTGAATGAGGGAACCGAGGAACGGAGGACACAAAGCTGAGGAGAACACCCAGGAGCTGTACTGAAGCAATTCCAGCTGAAGACGAGTTGCTGCCAAGTACCTGCCAAGTAGAGTTGCCGCTGACCTTGCTGACCTCAGCAGCTGACTATGGAAGTTGGGAGAACTGGAGCGCGAATTGTAGAGGAAAAACTCATGAATCTATCGCCGGCGTGCATATGATTTTCCAACATCTTTAGCAGCGGCTAGGGCTGCCGAAGAAAAAATTTCAAGATTACTTGCGGGCTAAGGAAAACGAGGAAGAGTCCATATTCCAATCAAAGAAGTCGACATTTAAAGCCATATTAAATATGGAAAGCTACTTTTAAGGACTTCTACTTTAAGGAGAACTTAACCTAGTCTTGTGTCTATAAATACCCATTGTACTTCTAGTTCAAATCATCCTAGGTTTTCTATAGACTTTTCGTATATTCTTCACTGCCATCATGTTCTAAATTCTATTTGGGTTAGGGTTATGTTGTAACTAGAGTGAAATAGTTGTTTTAGATTTTTGAGTTATTTTTTCAATAAAATAGTCCAAGTTTACTTAATCCATTGTTTTCATTTCTTCAATCTTTCTACACCAGTCGTTTGAGAGAATCCATTTGTTAGGCACGAAAGTGCAAGGCTCACGAAAGGGTTAAGTACAGTCACAACGTGCTGAGGCGTGACTAACTTGGTTCCACATTAGTCCACAAGTTTCAGCGGCTAAAAGGGTTCACCAACCGAGTTGACTGACTTGGATCCACACTAGTCCTCAAGTTAACATCTCGAGCATCCTAACCTAGAAATAGGAGGGATCACTATCGACTATCCTACCGAACTTGGAGTATCTACCAGACTTGCCGCCAGGACTACTTTCCATTCAACCTGCCGAAATAGTACACACCCTTGCAGTCGCAGTGACCTGCTGCGGCCGCGTGACAGGGTCGTTATTTGCCGCCCGCCATACCCGCCGAGGAAACATCCTGTGGCAGCACATAATAACTCATACCTATTAGAACGCAATTTTAACACTAAGTGGCAGCATAACCTTGACTGCTCTCTCAACCTAATTCTCCTCTTCTTTATTACTTGTGTTTTTATTTACTCTTCGATCTCAACCAATCATTCACTCGTGCTTTTACTTTACCATTATGCAGGAACTACGAAACAAGACAAGGTGTCCAGTCCTCGTGGGATTCGACATCTTATATACTATAACTTGACACCCTTTAGAGCATCTTTGCTTTATGGATTTATATTTGTAAAAGGCCTAAATTTGGTTTTTGGAGTATTGGTTTGAGTTTTGCCTCTTGAGTGGCTTATTTGTTAGGTTGCATGCCTCTAGTTTCCCATTGATGCTAATTGCCATGATATGATGCTAAATATGATGTGATTGCTTGTGGATTAATGTGCAAGTATGATGTATGTATGGTGGAAACGTGTTGGATTGGTTTAGGATGGTTTTAGTAGTGAAAACCCAACAAAAAGTTTCATTACAGGCCCAAGTGTTTTGGTACACTCGAGTTTGTACTGAAACGGTGAGTCTGAAATGGCCTTGTTGTTTCGAAACGAGTAGGTCTGTTCCGGTACGTTTTCCCACTTTTGGGCTTAGAAGTTTTGGGTTTGGACCGGATCGGTCGGGTTTGGACCGGATCGGTCGGGTTGCGGTTCGAATATAAAAGGGTGATTTTAGGAAAGCCTAGTTCGGGTTGCATTAAAAATATGGAAAAATATCTTAAAATCTTATTTTATTATATATAAGAGAATGGTGAAATCAATTTTACAAAATGAGGTTGGGAAGTGTGACATTTTGGGTTAGTGACTAAAATGTAATTTTCGAAAACTTGGTGACTGTTTTAAAAAGGATTGAAACTTTAAATCTTTAAGGAGCTATTTACCCAAGAAGAGTTTCTCCAGATTTTTCTTGATAATAATCAATTTATTAATGGTTTTAAATTAAAGGAAAAGGGGAGGGAAAAAGATATTTTGTCATAACTAACTTTTCTCTAAAATTTCCATTTCTTTTCTCTCAACTTTTCTCTCAACCCAAACACTTTTCTCCAGCAAATTTCCCTCTGATTTTGACATTCAAAGATGAGATTTCAACTTCCTTTTGATCTCTAATCATTTCTACAACAAAGCCTTAGCAATTTCTTATTGGATTTTCAAGAATCTTGGTTCCAAAAAGGGAGAAACTCACATTTAGAGGTATGAACGTCCTTCTCCTCTAAATACCCAGTTCTTTACTGAAATTCCCAAGTTCTCAATCCTTGATTTGGTTAATTTTTGATGAAATTCGTATGAAATGATTGGGCACTGTTTTGAGGTGTGTTTTTAATGTAAATTGGATGTATAATTGATGAGAAATTGAGGTTTAATCAATGCAATCTCGGATAGGTTGATTTTCCTAAGTTTTGTTTGAGTTTATGATGGTTTTTGGGGTGATCTTGATGTTCTGCTATAGCTGGAGGTATAAGGACGTGTTTAGATCCTTTTTGGATGTTAATTGAGGTTTATGAATGTTTGGAATTGATGGATCATGGCTGGGTAATGTTGTGGAGTTGTTTGGATGTGTTTTCGGTTGTGTTTGGTGGCCGAAATGTGAGCGTTGATGTGAGCAGCGAGTTTAGGTGTCTTGGTTGAGGATATTAATGCATAATGGTGCATTAATCTACTGTTTTGATGTGTTTAAAACAGGGGAGACATCTTCGGATCCTTGTGGTGTTGATCCGGAAGCTTGATTGGTGTTTCTGCAAGTGGCGAAACGGAATCGGTGAGTGAAGTTTGGTTTTCAGCTTTGAAACCAATGTTTCGAAGGTTTTGGGAGCTTAGTTTAAGTCTAAACAACTTAGCTAAGCTCAAGAGTAAGTTTTTCGGAAAAACTCTCTTGTTGATGAACCATGAATTGGTTGAATGCAATGTGATTTGTTGCATGTTTAAATTCTATTTTTGAAAGCATATTTTAGCAAGTTTATTGCTGGTTTCATAAGCCATGTTTCGAAGGATGCTCTAGGTAAGGGATCCTTGTTTTGTACATTGATAAATGTGGTTTTGATGCATATTGATGCATGATGATAAATGGCTTTATTAAATGCTTTAAAACAGTGGATTGATGTTGTTAAATGATGTATATTGGCAAGTGATGTGGTTTGTCTAAAAGTACTTGAATCGGATATAGTTAGCCGGCTATAGGATTGGGTGCACCGTGAATAAAGTCGCCTTGGATGTTGAGGGGTTGTGATTGTACCATGCTCCATCCAAGTACACTAACGAGATGGTTAAGAACACCATGGTGGTTAAAAGTCCATGAGTGGGTCTTGTGTTAAGGTCATCATGGTGGTTAAAATTCCATGTGTGGACCTTGGGTATTGTTAAGGTCAAAATGGTGGTTAAAATTCCATGTGTGGACCTTGTGTTTGGTAAGATCACAATGGTGGTTTAAAGTCCATGTGTGGATCTTGTGTTGTATGTCCCTTGATCTCGTTAGTGATGTTATACAACTACCAATGAGTGATGTGGAGTGGTTGTGATTGTACCATAGTCTCCATCACGGGTGTTGAGGGGTTGTGATTGTACCATGCTCCACCTTGAGATTGGTAGTGTGTATGAAGCGTAGGGACAACGCTTGTAATCCGCGTATCCGATTGTTGGTTGTAAATTGTCGTTTGTGTTTTGGAACATGGTTATGGTTATCACTTGAAAGCCAATATGACATGATAATGATTTGAAGCATGTAATGCTTGGTTTATGTACATATGTGCATGATGAAATATTGTTTGAACTAAAGGTTTGAAAAGGAGTTTTATAAATGCATTATTGTGATGTTTTAAATGAGCATTCCTCACTAAGATATGTGCTTACGCTCTCTCTTTTCTTAAACCAATAATGCAGAGCATTGAAGTTCTTAAGGGCAGCAAGGGGGTCAAGAATCCAAGTGAAGAACTAAGCTCATGTATGGTGAATATTTTCATAACTTGTTAGCTTTTGGCTTTTGGCAATGGGGAACCTATGTTGTTGTTTTGGACTCCTTAAGTTGGTTTTATGCTTTTGATATTGTTGGAACTTGTAATTGGCCTTTATGAGGATTGTTTGGTGTTTTGGTGATTGAATGGTTTTCAATATAGGATGCATGCCTATTGAATTGGGGCTCTCCTTGTTTGATGTCATGTTTACGAATTGTTGATGCCATTATGTTCCTTAAGTATATAATGACTTGCTGGTATAATTTGAGGGTCTTTTGAATGCGTTTGATGGGCCAATTGTGTAATAAACCAGCAAAAATTCTGCAATCTGGACAGCCTGTTTCGGAACAGGTGCTACCGTTTCGGAACAGAGGGCCTGAAATGGCCTAGGCGTTTCGAAACGGGCAGAGCCGTTCTGGAACAGTTTTGCCACTGCCAGGCCATGTTGCACAACGGGTTTCGGAACGGATCATCCTTGTTCCGAAACACCTGACCGTTGGGCACTGAAATTGACGGTTATATGTTTTGAAACCTTTGCGTTTTGGTCCTGAACTTGGTTCATGCAATTGAATGAGTTTGAGATGTCCGTTTGTGTTGAAATTTGGCAGAAAAGCATGCAACATGACTAATTTCATATTGGTAACTCAAAAGTTGGTTAAGTCCTTATAATTTTCAGAATTTTCATTTTTGTCCCTAAACTTGTATGTTGTGCAATTGAGTCCCTGAATGTTATCCGATTGTTGTGGCTTTTGAATATGTTTGTCTCAAGTGTTCACATAGGGTTAATTTGCATCTAGATAAGATTAAAAAGAAAAAAAAAGGGTCATTAATCAAGGTTGACTTTCGGGTTGACTTTGGTTTTCCCCGTGTAAACTTCTTAATTCGGTTCAACCGTCTGGGCCGGGTTAAAGGGGTTACAATGATTAATCTAAATATGGTAATCTAAAATTTGGAAAACAAATCCTTGTAATTTGCCATGTTTGCAAATTGGTCCCTAAAAGCTGTTTATGTATGCAATTGATGTTATACTGATGCTATCTATAATCCGCTGCAACATTAAACAGTTACGTTTGTAACGAGCATTTAGACAAGATAAAAGAAAAAAATAGGTTCCTTTATTGAGGTAAGCCTTCTCGGTTTACTTTAATATTCTCCATGTGACTCATTCGATTCAGTCTCTCGCCTAGGTCGGGCCGAGGGGGTTTACATTTGGTGGTATCAGAGCCAGGTTTTGAAAGAATTGGATGATGATAAGTTAATGGTAAGTCGATGTGATGTAATTTTAAGTGATTGGCGATGTTTGCTTTCCACGGTGAATGTTATAAGCATGTTAATGTTGATCAAATGATAGTGATGCTATGTATGATGAGTATGATGTATGTATGAGTTATTATATATGATGATGTTGTGGACTGAATCTTATTGATTGTAATGCACAATGGTTGTGATATGTAAGTTGTATGCTTTATGATATGATTGGGGGAAATTGGGATGCCCATTGCCTTATTATTATAGTGAAGTGTTTTTAAATTGAATTCGATGTCTTGGATCCTTGCTTGGATCTGGCCTGGGTGTTTTGTTTTGTTTTGTTTTGTTAGTTTGTTATCATGCTTTAATTATAATAGCACAATAAACCGAGGAGAGAGTAGCAATTTGGTATGATTTCTATTGACGTTAGGCAAGGAAAAAAGGAGTGTGTAATGTCTTATGGGGGCTTGACGCCTCGATGTAAGTACAACCTGTGTCGGTCGGGCCAGTGTTTGATGGCATGGCTCCTAGGGTATAGGTGATGTCCGGAGATTTTAAAGTTGTTAATGCTGGAGTGCATATGACTGCACTAGCTAGTGGACGATTATGAGTTGCGGTTAGATCGCTTACGTATTTTGGAAGAAGTTGAGCTCGAGGGCTGTCACCTGAGGTATCCATGGAGTGGATGACATGTAAGATTAGGATTATGGAATAAATGGGGTGTAATGATGCTCATAGTGTGAAGATGAGTTATATCTCAATTATAAGGAGATGTATTTAGTTGGTGGACATCTGTGGTTGTGGGCATGGGACCCGATGTTGTGTTTTGGGAGTTCTTTTGAATTGTTCTAAAGGAGAAGTATCCGAGAGTTAGATACTTGGATTATAAGAAATGTTAATTTGTGGGTTGGGTTTAAAATAATAAGTTTGTAATCAAGTTAATGCACGAATTGTTTAGTTGAGCGGGTATGCTCCTTGATTGGAATTGGATGTAAGACATCGATGTGATTGACTCTTTTATGGGTTCGTGCATGATGATAGACTAGATATGTTGTTTATTTTGCCTATATCGTTCTTGAAATATTGGTAACACAGGCGAGGTACATTGAGCATAACCTATGTTTAATAATTCGTGCGAGAGGTTCTAGCTCTGGAAAGTGAGTTGCGAACTCTAGTTTTAGTGGTAGCTAGTGTAAGAATGGTCAAGCCAAGAGGGTATCGCATGGGTTGACGCGAGGTTGTAGTAATGTTTATCAAGGTTCATAGGATATGTAGGTCAATGCTTGAGTAGTTTTTGATGCCTATTAAGTATCTAGATCATGTGATCCCGTGAGGCGAGATTGTCCACGTTTGATCGGTGGGGTATAGCTTTCTACGCCTGTTGCTTCTAATGCTTTTGGGAGTTATGGCTTGAACGTTCGTTTCGGAGGTGTTAGATGTGGGAATGTGAGTAACTAGTTTCTTTGGTGAAAATATTGTTACAAGAAAATTGTATAGGAGATGCCCTTTATTTGTTCAAGGCCATGTGTTTTCAGTTGATTTGCTTGAGTTTCCTTTCTATAGTTTTGATGTGATCCTTGGAATGGATTGGTTGACTGAGCATATAGCTGTAGTTGATTTTCATGTTAAGCGAGTTACCTTGAAACTTGGTGATGATTACAAAGTGGTAATAGTAGGCGAGAATGTGAAATTCTTGTCCAATGCAATTTTGGCTCGTGAAGTGAGTCGTATGATGGAGTTGGGTTGCGAAGCTTTCCTAGCTAATGTGATGAACCCTGGTACAAAGGAGGTGCGTGTACAAGACATACGAATGGTATGCGAGTTTTCGAGTGTCTTTTCGAAAGAGTTGCTTGGTTTGCCACCGAACAGAGAAGTTGATTTTAGCATTGAGTTATATGAAAATACAACTCCACTGTCTATTGCTCCTTATCGGATGGCACCTAAAGAGTTGAAGGAGTTGAAAATACAACTTCAGGAGTTGCTAGATCGAGGGTTCATAAGGCCAAGTCTTTCACCTTGGGGTACATTGGTCTTGTTTGTAAAGAAGAAAGATGGCATGATGCGTATGTGTATATATTATCGGAAACTGAACAAGTTTTTGAATAAGAACAAGTACCCTTTGCCAAGGATCGATGATTTGTCTGACCAGTTTCGAGGTGCTTCAGTGTCTTCGAAAATTAATTTGAGGTCTGGATATTATCAATTGAAGGTCAAGGATGGAGATGTGCCTAAGACAACTTTTCGGACATGGTACGTGCATTATGAAATCTTGGTGATATCGTTTTGTTTGAGAAATGCACCAGTTGCATTCATGGATTAGATGAATCATGTGCTACAAGTGTTGTTGGAGAATCAGCTTTATGCTAAGCTGAGCAAGTGCGAGTTTTGGCTCAGGGAAGTTTTCTTCCCTGGACATGTGGTGTCGGCTGAGGGTATCTTCGTTGACCTACACAAGATCGAGGCGGTGATGAATTGGAGATGCCTAAATTGGTGACGGAAGTGCGTAATTTCTTTGGTTTAGCTTGATATTATCAAAGGTTTGTCGAGGGTTTTTCTAAGATTGCTGCTCCATTGACTAAATTGTTATAAAAAGAATGTTCGCTATGAATGGATAGATGTTAGACAACAAGCTTTCGAGAAATTGAAGGAAGCTTTGACGCGAACTCCTATCTTGATTCAACCAGAATCGGGTAAGGAGTTTGTGGTTTATAGTGATGCATCGTATGTTGGTATAGGTTGTTTGTTGACACATGACGGGAAGGATATGGCGTATGCATCTAGGCAATTGAAGGTGCATGAGCGCAACTATCCTACTCATGATCTAGAGCTTGCCGCAGTTGTGTTTGCCTTGATGATTCAGAGGCATTAGCTTTACTGTGAGAGGTGTGTGGTTTACACAGATCATAAGAGTTTGAAGTATCTAATGTCCCACAAAGAGTTGAATCTTAAGAAAAGAAGATGGTTGGAGTTACTTAAGGATTATGATATGACGATTGAGTACCATCCTGGAAAGGCCAATGTTGTGGCCAATGCTTTGAGTAGGAAGGTGGCTGTTGAGTACAGAGCGATATTTGCTTGGCTGAGTATATCGTGTGATGGTGGTTTGATATCCGAGTTACAAGTGAAACCTTCCTTAATCCAATTAATTAAGGATAAACAATTGCTTGATGAATCTTTGGTGCATCATGTTTAGGATATTGTTGATGGTAATGCACCCGATTTATGTTTCAATGATGAGGATTTCTGTGCTTTAAAAGTCGGATAGTTGTGCGGGAGGATGTTGAGCTGAGGCGCACTATTTTGACTGAAGCTCATAGAAGTCCTTTTGTTGTACATCCTGGTAGTACAAAGATGTATCGTGGTTTGAAAGATGAGTACTATTGGGTTGGGTTGAAAAAGGATGTTGCGGATTTTGTAAGCAAGTGTATGGTTTGTCAACGTGTGAAAGCTGAGCACCAGTTTCATTATGGTTTATTGCAGCCTTTGAGGATACCGGAATGGAAGTGGGAAAGGATTGCAATGGATTTTGTATCTGGTTTGGCTTTTATACCATCAAAGAATAACTCCATTTGGGTGATTGTAGATTGTCTTACAAAGTGTGCGCATTTCTTGGTTGTGCATACTACGTATACGTTGGATAAGCTAGCAGAGTTGTATATTGCTGGGATTGTGTGTTTGCATGGTGTGCCTAAATCTATAGTGTCGGATAGAGATATGAGGTATACATCGAGGTTTTGGAAGGGTCTACACCAAGCATTGGGTACGCGTTTGAATTTTAGTACCTCATATCATTCTCAGACGGATGGATAGTCGGAGCGAGTTATCGAAAGGCTGGAGCATATGTTGAGATGTTGTGTTATAGATTTCTGAGGTTCTTGGGAAAAGTAGTTGCCCTTGGTGGAGTTTGCCTATAATAAAAGTTTCCAAGCAAGTATACAAATGGCTCCGTATGAAGCTTTGTATGGAAGAAAGTGTAGAACGCCTCTTTGTTGGGTGGAGGCAGGACGAAAGTTGGTTTCCTTGCCGGATTTGCTTAAGGGAAAAACTGAAAAAGTGAAGCTCATATGTGAGCAGTTGAAGGCTGCCTCGGATCGTCAAAAGTCTTACACAGATTTAAACCGTAAGGAGATTAAGTTCGCGATTAGAGATCGTGTGTTGTTGATGGTATCGACTTGGAAGAAGGTGATGAGGTTTGGACGTAAGGGTAAGCTTATTCCAAGGTTTATGGGACCTTATGAGGTTGTGGAGCGTGTTGGTCCTGTTGTGATGTTTCTTATGATGAGGATTCATCTCATGTTATGCTTATTGAGGAGATAGAGTTGAATCCAGATTTTTCTTATGATGGGGAACCAGTAGGGATTCTTGATTCTAGTAGCAAAGTTCTTTGTGGTAAGACGATTGAACTTGTGAGGGTGTTGTGGCGAAATCGAGGAGTTGAGGAGGCCACGTGGGAAGTATGGCGGACATGTTGAGGCAATTTCCGCACCTTTCTCCTTTGGGTAAAAATTCGAGGAAGAAATTTCATAAGTGGGGAAGAGTTGTAACGCCCCAGTTTTGGGCGTAGATGTTTTAGGCATTGATTTGGTTAGTCGAACCTCGAATTAGAGATTCGAGCCTTTTGAAGAAGTTCGGACAAAACGTAGTCCATGATAGGATAAAATTATGAGAAAAAAGGCTGAATATTTTTAAAAAAATATCTTGAATATTGGTAAAATCAATTTTAGAAAATAAGTTTTGGAAAGTCAAGATTTCATAAAGTGGCCATTTTGTAAAAAAGTGCAACGTTGGATTTTAAGGACTAAAATGAAAAGATGACAAGACTTAGAATCTTTAGGGAGCTTATATCTTTTTGTGGGCCTTTTCTCTCAAATTGACCATTTTAATTATTCTAATAAAAAGATTTTAAAAAAGGTATCAAATTAAAAAGGGAATTTTAATTAAAACAAGATAAGAGTTTGTGTAACTAATTTATCTCATTTGGCACTCAGCCAAACACTCTTTTTTTTCTAAAAAACAGAGAGATTTTCCATCATTTCTAATCCTTTTTGAATAGCTAAAGAGTTCTTTGATTCTCCTATCAAATATCATTGAGTTTACTTGAAGATTTCATCAAAATCTTGTCATTTGAGGAGAAATGTAACCCCCTTAACTCGGCCTAGACGATTGACCCGAATTAAGAAAGTCACACGGGGAAAACCAAGGTCAACCCGAAAGTCAACCTTGATTAACAACCCTTTTTTTTCTTTTTAATCTTGTCTAGATGCATATTAACCCTAGTTATGATCGTACAAACAACATACTCAAAGATCATAAACATCAGAGATCAAACAGGGACCCAATTGAACAATTTACAACTTTAGGGACCAAATTGTAAATTCTGATAGTTATAAGGACTTAACCCAAATTAAAGTTACCAACTTGTAATTAGTCCAGTTTCAAGCTTCACTGCCAAATTTCAACTTAAAAGGACTTCCCAAACTCATACAATTGCACAAACAAGATTCAGGACCAAAATGCAAACATTTCAAAACATATAACTGCCACTGTCAGCCCCTAACGGCCAGATGTTCCGAAACGGGAAGGACCCGTTTCGAAACGCGGGGCCGTTCCGCAACACGTACCGAAACACGGGCTGGCAGTGACAAAACCGTTTCGGAACGGTGTCCCCCGTTTCGAACGCCTGGGCTGGTTTAAGGCACCCGTTCCGAAACGGTAACCCCTGTTCCGAAACAGCCTGCTCAGAAAGCAGCGAAATGCATACCCAAACGCACAATTGATCAACCATACATGCTCCAAATGCTATCAAACTTTACCAGCAAGAAATTCAACATATAAAGGACATAATTGCATCATCAATTCATCAATATAACAACATATACGAAAAACCCCAAATCTAAAGGCATGCTTCCTACACAAGCAACCATTGAAGCATAATACCTCCAAAACAACACATAATGGCCAATTACATAATCCAGCGTTAAACACAACATTAATCATACTTAGGGAGTTCTAAAACATCTCCCAAAACATCCACAAAAGTCCCCCATTGCCAAATGCCAAAAGCTTAAGTGTTTAAGAAAACCTTCCCATACTTGAGCTCAACTTCCACTTGATTGCTTGCCCTTCTTGCTGCCCTCCAAACACTTTAACGTTCTGCATTATTGATTTAAGAAAACGAAAGAGAACGTAAGCAAAAGCTTAGTGAGGAATGCTCATTAAAACCATTCAATAATGCATTTATAAAACACTTTATAAAACATACTTCAAACATCATTTAGACATGCTCAAAAGCATTCTTAAACAAGCAACACATGCTTCCATATCAATACATGTCATATTGGCCACAAGTGATAAATCCATCTTTTAAAAAAACAAGATCAACATAAGACTCACACATGGACTTTTAAACACCATTGTGATCTTACAATTTCCAAGGACCACACAAGGACTTTTAACCACCTTTGTGTCCTTACAAGTTTCACCCCAAGGACTTTTAAACACCTTGGCCCCAAGGACTTTTAAACACCTTGGCCCCATGGACTTTTAAACACCATGGCCCATGGACTTTTAAACACCATGGAAAGGACCACACAAGGACTTTTAACCACCTTTGTGTCCTCAACAAGAATCATCCAAGGACTTTTAACCACCTTGATGTTCTTAAGTAACAAGGCTTACTCAAGGACTTTTAACCACCTTAGTGACCTTAACGAGAATCATCATGGACTTTTAACCACCAAGAAGTTCTTAGAATCCACAAGGCTCACTCAAGGACTTTTAACCACCTTAGTGACCTTAACCTTTTAAAATCATCAGTTGCCAATATACATCATTATCATCAAATAATCCACTGTTTTAAAGCATTAAACCAAGCCATAATCAACATGCTTCTATAGGCATTAAACCACATTTAAACAATGTTTAAAAACAAGGAACTCTTACCTTGAGCTTCCTTCAACACATGGCTTATAAAATCAGCAATAAACATGCTAAATCATGCTTTCAAAACAGAATTTAAAACATGCAATTAAACCACATTGCACAACAATCAAACCATGGCCACCACTAGAGAGTTTTTCCGAAACTTACACTTGAGCTTAGCAAAGTTGTTTAGACTTAAACTAAGCTCCCAAGACATTAGTTTCAAAGCCGAAAACCCAATTTCACTCACCGATTCCGTTTCGCCTCTTGCCGAAACACAAATCAAGCTCCCGGATCACCACCTCTTGGATCCAAAGATGACTCCTGTAACCCCCGTAGCCCGGCCTAGACGGTTGACCCAAACTACGAAGATTACACGGGGAAAACCAAAGTCAACCCGAAAGTCAACCTTGATTAACGACCCTTTTTTTTTCTTTTTAATCTTGTCTAGATGCACATTAGTCCTACATGTGATCACTCAAACACCATACTCAAAGATCACAAACATCAGAGATCATTCAGGGACCCAATTGCACAAAACACAACTTTAGGGACCAAATTGTAAATTCTGAAAACTTTGAGGCCTTAACCAGATTTTAAGTTACCAACTTAAAATTAATCATGTTTCATGCATCTCGGCCAAATTTTAGCTCAAACGGACATCTCAAACTCATACAATTGCACATACAAGATTCAGGACCAAAATACAAACATTTTGAAACACATAACTGCCACTGACAGCCCCCAACGGTCAATCGTTCCGAAACGGGAGACAGCCCGTTTCGAAACGCGGGGCCGTTCCGCAACGGGTACCGAAACGGGGGTCGGGCAGAGGCCTTTCCGTTTCGGAACTGTCTCACCCGTTTCGGACGCCTGGGCTGCTTCAAGGCACCCATTCCGAAACGGTTCACCCTGTTCCGAAACACCCTGCACAAAATGCAGAATTTTGCCTGATTAAACATGCAATTAAACATCCAATCATGCTCCAAAAGCCACCAAACTTTGCCAACATGCAATTTAACATAAAAGAGGCATACTTGCATCAACAATTCACCAACATGTCATCATACATGAAAAACCCCAATTTCAAGTCTAAGCTTCCAACACAAGCAATCCATTTAAGCAACATACTTCCAATTCAATCTCATAAGCCAAGCCATGTTCCAACAACATTAACAACACAAAACCATACTTGTTTGAACATAAACAAACACATACATCAACCCAAGAAATTCTACCCCATTGCCTTTATTAACTATAGCTATTAACCGAGACATACATCTCAAGTGGAGTCCTTCTTGAATCCCTTGCTCCTCGCTGTCCAAACTTCAAGAATCTGCATTGATGGACAAAAAGGAGCGTAAGCACATAATGCTTAGTGAGGAATGCTCAAAACCAAAACACCATCAATGCAGCGAGCCATAAATCACTTTTAAAACAAACTCGATTTGTTTACCAAAGCCATGTTTGAAAACCCCTTTTCAACAACAAGCTCAAAACCATGCATCGCACATACATGAAAACCAACCCTTAGTTTAGCAAACTAAGAAAACCCTTTTCAAAGCACAACTTGCAAAATCAACCATTTAGCCAAACCATGCATAAACACCATATGCAAGCTAAAGCAAAACCTTGGAAAACACTCCCATTTCACAACATACCTTTCTTAAACTTGAAAGCCAATTCAAACAAGAATCTTTTAAAACCATTTCACAAACCAACCAACACATGCATTAAACCAAAGGCAACATATATGAACCACAACATCATCATCACATGCCTTTAAAAACAAGTCTTAACAAGACTCCAATGCACTAAAGATATTTCATGCTCACATGCATCATTTTCCAAATGATAATCAACACTTGTTCAACTTAACAAGTAAACATGCATTCACAAGCATTATACACTTTCCATGCAACCATGCATCTTTTCAAGCATCCCATGCTTCATCACAATCAAGAACATCATATTGGCCTTCAAGTGATCAACCACATTCACTTTTCAACTCAACACCCAATCGGATACGCGGACTCCGAGCGTTGTCCCTACGCTCCCTACACCCTACCAATCCAAGGTCTCTCCAAATGGACTTTAAAACACCATTTGACCTCAACATCCTAAGGTTCCCATGTATGGACTTTTAAACACCATACAACCTTAGCTTTCCCGAGGTTCCCATGTATGGACTTTCAAACACCATACAACCTCAACTTTTCCCCAAGGTTCCCATGTATGGACTTTCAAACACCATACAACCTTAGCTTTTCCCGAGGTTCCCATGTATGGACAACCATACAACCTCAACATGTACAAGGTTCCCATGTATGGACTTTTAAACACCATACAACCTTTGCATCACCGATTGGTAGTTGTAGAAATCACTAACGAGATCCGGGACATCCCACACAAGATCCACACATGGACTTAACACCGCCATTGTGATCTCAACAAGCACAAGGTCCTCACATATGGACTTTTAAACACCATATAACATTTGCTCAACCAAGGTCCTCGAATGGGCAACACCTCCATTATGACCTCAACCATCTCGTTAGGATACTTGAAGGGAGTTTCCCGGTCCACTCTTGACCACTCCACCTCCAAGGCGACTTAATTCACGGTGCACCCAATCCTATAGCCGGCTAACTATATCCGATCAAAGAACCAAGAACCACTTACACCACTTGCCAATATAACCACCTTACCACCTTAGTCCAATGTTTCACATGCATAGCCAATATGCAAAACCATTACCACATTAATCAAATGATTCACATGCATAACCAATATGCAAAAACCATCATTTACCAACATTAATTCACTGTTTTAAAGCATTAGACAAAGCCATTGAACAACATGCAACACCATGCATCAAATCCACACTTTCAATGTATAAAACCAAGGATCTCTTACCTTGAGCATCCTTCACATATGGCTTTCAAAACCAGCACTAAACCATGCTAAAATATGCTTTCAAAACAGAATTAAACCATGCAAAACACATGCATTTCAAACATCAACCACAATTGCTTAAAAGCCAATTTCACATTCATAATTCAAGAGCGAAAACCCATTCACTTACTCTTGAGCTTAGCAAAGTTGTTTAGACTTACACTAAGCTCCCAAAAACCTTAAAACCTTGGTTTAAAAGCTGAAAACCCAACTTCACTCACCGATAACCAAAACAAGGCTAGCCACCAAGCCTTCCAAGCATCCGAAACCTTCCGCAACACCTCTAAAGCTCACGGATCAAACTCCCCTGTTTCAAGCACACAAAAACAGCACATTAATGCATCATTATGCATTAAGAACAGCAGCCACACAACCAAACTCGCTGCTCACCACACAACCAACAATTCGGCTACCAAACACAACCGAAATCACCTCCAAACACTACCAAAACTTAACCCATCCAAGATCCATCACTTCTAACCATTTTTAAACATCATTTAACATCCAAAATGATCACAAACACGTCCTTATACTTCCAGGTATAACAGATCACCAAAAACACTCCAAAAACAACCAAAAACTCAAGCGAAACTTAGGAAATTCAACCTATCCGGGATTGCATTCATTAAACCTCAACTTCTAATCAATTTAGCATTCATTTAACATCATTTTGACACTTCAAAACACTGCCCAAACAGATCACACGAAAATTCCACCAAAATCGCCAAATCTTGCATTTTAAGCCAAAATCAAGTTTCCAATTGAAAAGCCTTTAACACAACACAAACCAAGGATTGAGAACTTGGGAATTTCAATAAAGAACTTGAAGTTCAGAGGAGAAGGACGTTCTTACCTCCAAACTTGAGTTTCTCCTTTTTGGAGCCAAAAAGCTTGATGAAACAACTTGCAAATTGAGAGGTTTTGTTGATGAGATGATTAGGAATCAAATGAGAGTTGAAATGAGTGATTTGAGTGAAAAAATCAGAGGAGGAAATCTGGAGAGAATGTGTTTGGTTTGAGAGAAAAGATGAGAGAAAATTGTTGAGAGAAAAGTTAGTTAGATTTAGGAAAATATCTTCCCTCCACTTTTCTTTAGTTTAAAAACACTTAATTAATCATTTAATATATTTAGAAAATCTGGAGAAACTCTCATTGGGTAAATAGCTCCTTAAAGATTCAAAGTTTCAATCCTTTATAAAACTGTCACCGAACTTTCAAAAATTACATTTTGGTCACTAGCCAAAATGTCAACCTTCCGAACCTCATTTTCCAAAATTGATTTCACAGTTCACTTTTATATATTAAAAGATGATTTTAGAACATTTTTCCATATTTTTAATGCATCCCGAACTAGGCTTTCCTAAATTCACTCTTATATATTCGATCAGCACTTTGACCGAACCGGTCAACGCCCAAAACTTCTGAGCCCAAAACCGGGGCGTTACAACTCTCCCCCCCTTAGGAAATTTCGTCCTCAAAATTTCAACCGGCGAAAAGAGAATAACAACTTTCTCAAAACACACACAAGGCAACACAAAAACCTCAACCAACACTGAACACTTTCCACACAAAACTCCACTGAACCCAACACCACCACATGCTGTTCACAAACCCAGAACACTCAAAGATAGCCACAACTTAACCTTCCACATATCCGGACTGTACACAGCCCCAACTTCAATCATGAAGAACTTTAACCTTCTCAGCACACATTACTGTAACACAAAACTTCCAAGACTGGTTTACACAGGGACTCTAACCAATCCAATTCAACCACCATACAAACTTCTCTGCTTCCAAAACTCTTGCAAATCTCAAACCCCTTCCAAGAATCTTCCCAACAAGCAAAAATTCTTAAGCATCAACTGCTTACCCAAACTTCTCAACAAAAGCTGATAAGCCTTCACAACTGCCGCTAGCATTACCAAAACGACTCACCAGGTCTACTCACCCACAAACCAAAATTACATCACAACCCCAACTTGGCTCCGCCAGCTGTTCCATACACCACCAGCTGACCTCAAAAGAAATTCACATACACACAACCAGCCAACCCCTTCTCATAAAAATCCTTTCAACAACACAAACCTTCGATCTTTCATGATCCTTCCACTTCAAACTTCAACCATAACACTTGTCTTACCAGAACATCGTCCAACCTACCATACATACCAACTCCTCAACTCCTCAAAGGTTGCTAAGAACCAACACTTACAAACACAACCCTTCCACAACAACTTAAATGCTAAGCTACCTCAGCACTTGGAAAAACAACCACTAAACTGCAACCTCACTTAGCACCAAGGAACTACCACTCCCACTTAGCTATTCAAACCACCTGACCGATTCTAACCTCAACCGGTATTCCTCACCACCAAACCACTAAACTCATAAAGCAACAAACACCCATCTTCTATCAACAGGCTATGCCACTCTCACTATTACTAGCAACTAGCCTAACAAACTCCATTACTTCTAACTTCCACTCAGCACCAACACAACCTCTAAAAACCCATCATCCAACCACCACTCTAACAGATTCGATTAGTTATTAGCGAGTGTGAACATCGTATGCATGATCCCCAACATGCCCTATCAATGCCTGATGTACATGTATGCAAAACCTCTAATGTCATGCCACATGTATGCATGGACCAACATATATAATATAGCATATAACAATGATTTTAACTGTGTATGAATGCCAGTTCACACCCTCCAATAACATCCTCAGATCCGTCTAAGAACAACCTCCTACCTCACTTCTAGCTTATCTAACTCCATCATACCAACAACCATTAACCACAAGATTCTCACAAAGCCCTCTTCACACCAAAGATATTTCCAAACTACAACCATTACCCCAACATGCTAGCAACAAGACTAAACTTACCACACAAGGAAAACCAACAGAAACCAAACAAGGTATCTAAAGCAAGGTTACCTGAAAACACAACACCTCTCTGAAGCTTCATCCGACGAGCTCTCTTCCTTGTGGAACCATCAACCTCCTGCCGCAACACTGCAACACCAGCTAACACACTAGGGCCACAACCACCTTCTTGCGGTAAAGAACCTTGGCTGTTCCGAGCCAACATCAAACAATCACGTCTCATGTGTCCAGTAGACCCACATTTCCAGCAATTCTCCTTTCCCACACTCTTCACAACTTTCTGCTCTTTCTTCCACTTCTGAACCTTGCCTCGGCCGTGCCCACGACCTTTCTGAGATCCTTTAGCTATCACCAAAGCTGACTTCACTCCAAGAGGACAATCACGCTTAACATGCATTTTGGAACCACAATTCCAACAAGCACCCGCGCCCCAACAACCTCCAACATGGCACCTTTCACAACGGTCACACACCGGTGGCTGAACTTCCACTCCTTGCCCAAACAACACTTGCTCTACAACAGCACCACCGTCACATTGCTCAACCCTTAGAAACTTCCCTCCAAGATACCTTTCATAAAAGGCAGATACAAAGAAATCCCAATCAATATCATGAATGTGTGACGCCACAGCCACTGATGTCCACCAGACACAGGCATCCTCCAAGATCAAAGAAACAACACTCCCCAGCTTACAAGCAAGATCACAGCCTTCCTGATCCAAGATCAGAACCACACTGGCCAACCATGCCTCAAACATCTCCGGTGTAGAACCATGATATTCCACAGCACCCAAATCAAGCAAACGCTGCTTCGGCAAACCCACACATTCCACGGCCAGCTCATCCACTGACTTTACCTTTACCGCAGCCTGAGATGTTCCCAACACCTCCTGAATATCAGATGATGAACCCTTCACCACAGAACCAGCTTCTTTCCCTTGCCTTATCACCTCAACCCCAGGCACAGAAAACTGAGACAAAACACCTCCACGAAAGGGTGAATTCCACGCCTTAACAACCTGCCCCAAAGCAGCAACCATCTCACCCAACTGCCATTCTTTCATCGACTTAGCCATACTACTAACAACAACAAACATACAATCACAACAAACAAACAAACCAGTTAGACCAGCATTAAGCAAGGATTCAAACTCCAACTCCAAAATAACACAATAGCTATATTAATAAGGCAATGGGTATCCCGAATCCTTCCCCTTTACATGACATAACAGTCAACACAACATGGATATCACAACATCAAGCATATCAAACAACAAACCTTGATCATGCTTACATCAAACAGCATCCACTTGCAACAGCATATTATTACATAACATACTCACAGCACTTTCATCATGCATAAAACCAACTCACAGCATCAGCTTATCATCAGCACAAACCACATAAGCTCATCCAAGATTCATAACCATAAAACATGCTTGAAAACATCAGCAACATGCTCAGAAACATCAGCATCATGCCTAGAAACATCAACACACATCACAACAACTTACCGTTTCCCCAAGCATTCGCAACTCAGCTCTGATACCACCAAATGTAACCCTCGTAGCCCGGCCTAGACGGTTGACCCGAACTACGAAGATTACACGGGGAAAACCAAAGTCAACCCGAAAGTCAACCTTGATGAACGACCTTTTTTTTTTCTTTTTAATCTTGTCTAGATGCACATTAGTCCTACATGTGATCACTCAAACACCATACTCAAAGATCACAAACATCAGAGATCATTCAGGGACCCAATTGCACAAAACACAACTTTAGGGACCAAATTGTAAATTCTGAAAACTTTGAGGCCTTAACCAGATTTTAAGTTACCAACTTAAAATTAATCATGTTTCATGCATCTCGGCCAAATTTCAGCTCAAACGGACATCTCAAACTCATACAATTGCACATACAAGATTCAGGACCAAAATGCAAACATTTTGAAACACATAACTGCCACTGACAGCCCCCAACGGTCAACCGTTCCGAAACGGGAGACAGCCCGTTTCGAAACGCGGGGCCGTTCCACAACGGGTACCGAAACGGGGGTCGGGCAGAGGCCTTTCCGTTTCGGAACGGTCTCACCCATTTCGGACGCCTGGGCTGCTTCAAGGCACCCGTTCCGAAACGGTTCACCCTGTTCCGAAACACCCTGCACAAAATGCAGAATTTTGCCTGATTAAACATGCAATTAAACATCCAATCATGCTGCAAAAGCCACCAAACTTTGCCAACATGCAATTTAACATAAAAGAGGCATACTTGCATCAACAATTCACCAACATGTCATCATACATGAAAAACCCCAATTTCAAGACTAAGCTTCCAACACAAGCAATCCATTTAAGCAACATACTTCCAATTCAATCTCATAAGCCAAGCCATGTTCCAACAACATTAACAACACAAAACCATACTTGTTTGAACATAAACAAACACATACATCAACCCAAGAAATTCTACCCCATTGCCTTTATTAACTATAGCTATTAACCGAGACATACATCTCAAGTGGAGTCCTTCTTGAATCCCTTGCTCCTCGCTGTCCAAACTTCAAGAATCTGCATTGATGGACAAAAAGGAGCGTAAGCACATAATGCTTAGTGAGGAATGCTCAAAACCAAAACACCATCAATGCAGCGAGCCATAAATCACTTTTAAAACAAACTCGATTTGTTTACCAAAGCCATGTTTGAAAACCCCTTTTCAACAACAAGCTCAAAACCATGCATCGCACATACATGAAAACCAACCCTTAGTTTAGCAAACTAAGAAAACCCTTTTCAAAGCACAACTTGCAAAATCAACCATTTAGCCAAACCATGCATAAACACCATATGCAAGCTAAAGCAAAACCTTGGAAAACACTCCCATTTCACAACATACCTTTCTTAAACTTGAAAGCCAATTCAAACAAGAATCTTTTAAAACCATTTCACAAACCAACCAACACATGCATTAAACCAAAGGCAACATATATGAACCACAACATCATCATCACATGCCTTTAAAAACAAGTCTTAACAAGACTCCAATGCACTAAAGATATTTCATGCTCACATGCATCATTTTCCAAATGATAATCAACACTTGTTCAACTTAACAAGTAAACATGCATTCACAAGCATTATACACTTTCCATGCAACCATGCATCTTTTCAAGCATCCCACGCTTCATCACAATCAAGAACATCATATTGGCCTTCAAGTGATCAACCACATTCACTTTTCAACTCAACACCCAATCGGATACGCGGACTCCGAGCGTTGTCCCTACGCTCCCTACACCCTACCAATCCAAGGTCTCTCCAAATGGACTTTTAAACACCATTTGACCTCAACATCCTAAGGTTCCCATGTATGGACTTTTAAACACCATACAACCTTAGCTTTCCCGAGGTTCCCATGTATGGACTTTCAAACACCATACAACCTCAACTTTTCCCCAAGGTTCCCATGTATGGACTTTCAAACACCATACAACCTTAGCTTTTCCCGAGGTTCCCATGTATGGACAACCATACAACCTCAACATGTACAAGGTTCCCATGTATGGACTTTTAAACACCATACAACCTTTGCATCACCGATTGGTAGTTGTAGAAATCACTAACGAGATCCGGGACATCCCACACAAGATCCACACATGGACTTAACACCGCCATTGTGATCTCAACAAGCACAAGGTCCTCACATATGGACTTTTAAACACCATATAACATTTGCTCAACCAAGGTCCTCGAATGGGCAACACCTCCATTATGACCTCAACCATCTCGTTAGGATACTTGAAGGGAGTTTCCCGGTCCACTCTTGACCACTCCACCTCCAAGGCGACTTAATTCACGGTGCACCCAATCCTATAGCCGGCTAACTATATCCGATCAAAGAACCAAGAACCACTTACACCACTTGCCAATATAACCACCTTACCACCTTAGTCCAATGTTTCACATGCATAGCCAATATGCAAAACCATTACCACATTAATCAAATGATTCACATGCATAACCAATATGCAAAAACCATCATTTACCAACATTAATTCACTGTTTTAAAGCATTAGACAAAGCCATTGAACAACATGCAACACCATGCATCAAATCCACACTTTCAATGTATAAAACCAAGGATCTCTTACCTTGAGCATCCTTCACATATGGCTTTCAAAACCAGCACTAAACCATGCTAAAATATGCTTTCAAAACAGAATTAAACCATGCAAAACACATGCATTTCAAACATCAACCACAATTGCTTAAAAGCCAATTTCACATTCATAATTCAAGAGCGAAAACCCATTCACTTACTCTTGAGCTTAGCAAAGTTGTTTAGACTTACACTAAGCTCCCAAAAACCTTAAAACCTTGGTTTAAAAGCTGAAAACCCAACTTCACTCACCGATAACCAAAACAAGGCTAGCCACCAAGCCTTCCAAGCATCCGAAACCTTCCGCAACACCTCTAAAGCTCACGGATCAAACTCCCCTGTTTCAAGCACACAAAAACAGCACATTAATGCATCATTATGCATTAAGAACAGCAGCCACACAACCAAACTCGCTGCTCACCACACAACCAACAATTCGGCTACCAAACACAACCGAAATCACCTCCAAACACTACCAAAACTTAACCCAGCCAAGATCCATCACTTCTAACTATTTTTAAACATCATTTAACATCCAAAATGATCACAAACACGTCCTTATACTTCCAGGTATAACAGATCACCAAAAACACTCCAAAAACAACCAAAAACTCAAGCGAAACTTAGGAAATTCAACCTATCCGGGATTGCATTCATTAAACATCAACTTCTAATCAATTTAGCATTCATTTAACATCATTTTGACACTTCAAAACACTGCCCAAACATATCACACGAAAATTCCACCAAAATCGCCAAATCTTGCATTTTAAGCCAAAATCAAGTTTCCAATTGAAAAGCCTTTAACAAAACACAAACCAAGGATTGAGAACTTGGGAATTTCAATAAAGAACTTGAAGTTCAGAGGAGAAGGACGTTCTTACCTCCAAACTTGAGTTTCTCCTTTTTGGAGCCAAAAAGCTTGATGAAACAACTTGCAAATTGAGAGGTTTTGTTGATGAGATGATTAGGAATCAAATGAGAGTTGAAATGAGTGATTTGAGTGACAAAATCAGAGGAGGAAATCTGGAGAGAATGTGTTTGGTTTGAGAGAAAAGATGAGAGAAAATGGTTGAGAGAAAAGTTAGTTAGATTTAGGAAAATATCTTCCCTCCACTTTTCTTTAGTTTAAAAACACTTAATTAATCATTTAATATATTTAGAAAATCTGGAGAAACTCCCATTGGGTAAATAGCTCCTTAAAGATTCAAAGTTTCAATCCTTTATAAAACTGTCACCGAACTTTCAAAAATTACATTTTGGTCACTAGCCAAAATGTCAACCTTCCGAACCTCATTTTCCAAAATTGATTTCACAGTTCACTTTTATATATTAAAAGATGATTTTAGAACATTTTTCCATATTTTTAATGCATCCCGAACTAGGCTTTCCTAAATTCACTCTTATATATTCGATCAGCACTTTGACCGAACCGGTCAACGCCCAAAACTTCTGAGCCCAAAACCGGGGCGTTACAAGTCCCCTGTTTTAAACACATCAAAACAGAAGATTAATGCATCATCATGCATTAATAGCTTCAATGAAAGCACCTAAACTCGCTACTCTCATCCACACTCCATTTTCGGCCACCAAACACAACCGAAAATGCATCTAAACAACTCCTCAACAAAGCCCAGCCATAAACCATCAAAACTAAGCATCCATAAACATCATTATACATCTAAAAAGGACCTAACAACATCCTTATACCTCCAGCAACAACAGATCCACAAGATCACTCCAAAAACAACCAAGAATCATAAGCTAAACTTAGGAAATTCAACCTATCCGGGATTGCATTAATCAAAACTCAATTTCTAATCAAATTAACATTCATTTATCATCAAATTAACACCTTAAAACACAGCCCAATCAGATCTCACGAAAATCCATGAAAAACCATCAAATCTTGCATTTAAAGCCAAGATCCATCACACAACTTAAAAGCCATTTATAAAACATCAATTAAGGATTGAGAACTTGGGAATTTCAGTAAAGAACTGAGAGTTTAGAGGAGAAGGACGTTCTTACCTCCAAACTTGAGTTTCTCCTCTTTTAGAACCAAAAAGCTTGAAGAATCAACTTGCAAAATGTGAGGTTTTGTTGATGAGATGATTAGCAATCAAAGGTTGATTGAAAAGAGGTGTTTAGATGCCAAAACCAGAAGAAAATCTCTGGAGAAAAGATGTTTGGGTTGAGAGAAAATGAGAGAAAGGAAAATTGGAAAATATGGGAAGTTAGTTACAAAATAGGAAAAATAGTTTCCCTCCTCTTTTCTTTTGTTTTAAAATCAGAAATAAACCTTAAAATATCTTAGGAAAAAATCTGGAGAAACTCCCTTTGGTTAAATAGCTCCTTAAAGATTCAAAGTTTCAATCCTTTCTAAAACAGTCACGCAACTTTCAAAATTTACATTTTGGTCACTAGCCAAAATGTCACCCTTCCAAACCTCATTTTGCAAAATTGATTTCACAGTTCACTTATATATATTAAAAGAGGATTTTAGAACATTTTTCCATATTTTTAATGCAACCCGAACTAGGTTTTCCTAATTTCACCTTTTTAGATTCGAACAGCACTTTGACCGAACCGGTCAACGCCCAAAACTTCTAAGCCCAAAACCGGGGCGTTACAACTCTCCCCCCCCTTAAGAAATTTCGTCCTCGAAATTTACCTGAAGGAAAGAGATAAGGAAACTGCTTCAGCATGTCATCCTTTCGCTCCCACGTGGCTTCCTCAACACCGCGATGCTTCCACAGCACCTTTACCAACTCAATGGTCTTGCCACGAAGAACCTTGCTATCCGAATCCAGAATCCTCACCGGTTCCTCATCATAGGTCAAATCCGGATTCAATTCCACCTCTTCCACAGGCATCACATGCGAAGGATCAGATCTATACTTCCGGAGCATAGAAACATGAAACACATCATGAATCTTCTCCAACTCTTGAGGTAACCTCAACCTGTACGCAACAGGACCCACACGCTCAACCACCTCGTATGGTCCAATGTACCTAGGGCTCAACTTACCCTTCCGGCCAAACCTCATCACCTTCTTCCAAGGCGAAACTTTCAGAAACACACGGTCACCCACCGCATACTCAATCTCCTTACGCTTCAAATCCGCGTAAGACTTCTGCCGATCAGAAGTTGCCTTCAAACGCTCACAAATGAGCTTCACCTTCTCGGTGGTTCCCTTCAACAAAGCCGGCATCGAAACCAACTTCTGACCCGCTTCAGCCCAACAAAGAGGAGTCCTACACTTCCTCCCATACAAAGCCTCATAAGGTGCCATTTGAATACTTGCCTGATAACTATTGTTATAAGCAAACTCAACCAAAGGCAAATGCTTCTCCCAAGAGCCCTGAAACTCAATCACGCATCACCTCAACATATCCTCCAATATCTGGATAACACGCTCAGACTGACCATCCGACTGAGGATGATAGGATGTACTGAAATTCAACCTCGTACCCAGAGCTTGATGCAAACACTGCCAGAACCGCGATGTGAACCTCGGATCCCTATCCGACACAATCGACTTAGGCACACCATGCAGCCGCACAATCTCAGCAATGTACAGCTCCGCAAGCTTATCCAAAGAAAACGTAGTATGCACAGGCAAGAAATGCGCACACTTCGTCAGGCGATCCACAATCACCCACACCGAATTCTTCTTCGATGGTGACAAAGGTAAACCAGATACAAAATCCATGGTAACCCTTTCCCACTTCTACTCAGGAATTATCAACGGTTGCAACAACCCTGAAGGAAACTGATGCTCAACCTTAACTCGCTGACACACCATACACTTGCTGACAAACTCCGCAACATCTTTCTTTAAACCCACCCAATAGTACTCATCACGAAGATCTCGATACATCTTAGTACTACCAGGGTGCATAGCAAAAGGACTACTATGACCTTCATTCAGAATAGCACGCCTCAACTCAGCATCATTGGGCACTACTATCCGACTCCCAAAACACAACACTCCATCATCATTAAAGCAGAAATCCGAAGGTCTACCCTCCGCGATATCCTGTACATGAGACACCAAGGAATCATCCAGCAACTGCTTTTCCTTAATCAACTGAACCAAAGATGGTTTCACTTGCAACTCAGCCACAAGACCACCATCGCGCGAAATACTGAAACTGGCAAACATAGCCCTCAGCTCAACAGCTACCTTCCTACTCAAGGCATCCGCTACAACATTAGCTTTTCCCGGATGATACTCAATCGTCAGATCATAATCCTTGAGCAACTCCACCCAACGTCGCTGCCTGAGATTCAACTCCTTCTGAGACATCAGATACTTCAAACTCTTGTGATCCGTGTACACAGTACACTTCTTACCATACAGGTAATGTCTCCAGATCTTCAGAGCAAAAACCACCGCAGCCAACTCAATGTCATGCGTAGGATAATTGCGCTCATGCACCTTCAACTGCCGCGATGCATAAGCTACCACCTTACCCTCTTGCATCAACACACATCCCAAACCAACCTAGGACGCATCACTATACACCACAAACTCTTTCCCTGACTCAGGTTGAACCAAGATAGGAGCTTGCGTCAAAGCCGCCTTAAGCTTCTCAAAAGCCTGCTGTCTCGCCTCCGTCCACTCATACTTAACATCCTTCTGCAACAACTTTGTCAAAGGTGCAGCAATCTTAGAAAACCCATCCACAAACCTTCGGTAGTATCCCACCAAACCAAGGAAACTACGAACCTCGTGAACAGACTTAGGAACCTTCCAATTCATCACTGCCTCAGTCTTCTGAGGATCAACCCGAATCCTCTTGGCAGAAACCACATGCCCAAGAAACACCACCTCCTTAAGCCAGAACTCACACTTGCTCAGCTTAGCGTAAAGCTGATTCTCCAACAAAGCTTGCAAAACAATTCTCAAATGCTCTTCATGCTCCTCCTCAGTACGCGAGTACACGAGGATATCATCAATGAACACCACAGCAAACTTGTCCAGGTATTCATGAAACACACGATTCATCATGTCCATGAAAGCAGCAGGAGCATTTGTCAACCCAAACGGCATCACTAGGAACTCATAATGCCCATACCTTGTCCTGAAAGCTGTCTTAGGCACATCCACATCCTTCACCTTCAACTGGTAATACCCTGACCTCAAGTCAATCTTAGAGAACACAGCTGCTCCCCGAAATTGATCAAAGAGATCATCAATCCTCTGCAAAGGATACCGATTCTTGATAGTCAACTTGTTCAGCTGACGGTAATCAATGCACATCCTCATAGTGCCATCCTACTTCTTCACGAACAAGACCGGTGCACCCCAAGGCGACACACTTGGCCGAATGAAACCACGATCAAGCAACTCTTGCAACTGCGTCTTCAGCTCTTTCAGCTCCTTAGGTGCCATTCTATAAGGGGTAATGGACACAGGAGTTGTATTCTCATACAGCTCAATTCCAAACTCCACCTCGCGATTAGGAGGTAAACCAGGCAACTCCTCAGGAAACACACCAGGAAACTCCTTCACAACCCTGATATCTTGCACACGCAACTCCTTAGAGCTAGGATTCATCACAAAAGCTAGGTAAGCCTCACAGCCTTGCCTCAGCATCCGGCTTGCCTCCAACGTAGACACCACATTGGCAAGAAACTTCACATTCTCACCAACCACAACAACTTCATAATCATCCGCAAGCTTCAGCGAAACTCGCTTATTTTCACAATCCACCACAGCACGATGCTCAGCAAGCCAATGCATACCAAGGATTACATCAAAACCATAGAAAGGTAACTCCATAAGGTCAACATGAAAAACTTGATCCTGAACAACCAAAGGACGCCTTCTATACAGCTTTCTAGTCACAACAGTCTCACCAAAAGAACTAGTGACACGCATACCAACATCCAAAGACTCAACAGGCAAACCAAGCAATTCAGCATGCTCACGCAATATGTAAGAGTGCGTAGATCCAGAATCAATCAAGGAAAGTAATGACAATGATTGCAGAGTAAAAGTACCTGCGATCACATCCGCGTCATTCCTCCCCTCACGCTGAGCAAACACTCTAGCCTGTCCGCCACCCTCTGGCTGTACAGCTACAACATGAGCTACACCTCGGCCACCTTCCTCTCTCCGCTGAAAATTACCACGGCCGCGCCCACAACCTCTCTGCGGTGCAGCAACAACAGGAGCACGCACTTGGCCACCGGCCATCATAGGACAATCACGCCTCAAATGATCCATAGATCCACAGTTCCAGCATCCATTACCAGCTGCCGCAACTGGAGCTTGCACCTCCCTCACAGCACGAGGACAATCACGTTTCATGTGACCATGCGAACCACATATCCAACAAGCACTCGGATCAGCTCTAGCGTTGCCTCCCCGAGCAGGTGCTCCACCACCTCGCTTAGCCGAGGACTGATACTTCTGATCACGTCCCCTCTTGTTCCGTCCACCACCGGAACTATATTCAGCTGCCCGCTTACCAGCACTTGCTCCAGCACCTCTAGCAGATAAACCCAAGTTCATCTCAATATCCTTGGCTCGGCCCACCAACACATCAAAATCATCATACTCGGTAGCCAGCACATACATCTTCACATCCGTCACTAAACCATAACGGAACCTTTCACACCTCGCTCGCTCATCCGGGACAAGCTCAGGTGCATACTGACTGAGTCGAGCAAACTGTACTTCATACCCAGCCACCGTCATGCTCCCTTGAGTAAGAGACATGAACTCCCTCTTTTTTCTCATCTAGGTACCTCACACCCAGATACCTTCTCTTGAACACATTCTGAAAGAATGTCCAAGTCACATCAGCTTCTGCCATCCCAGCAATAGTGGTTGTCCACCACGTATATGCATCCTTCTGCAGCAAGGACACAACACAGCCAAGCTTCTGCACATCAGTGCAACCCATCTGACCCAAGATCCTCTTGGTACTCTCTAACCAAGCCTCAGAACCTTCAGCAGACATACCCCTAAACTCAGTCCCTCCCAGACTGCGCAAACGCTCCAAAGGTAGTCTAACTCCAACATCTTCCTGATGCCCAGCTCCACGAGCTCCAGCTACCGCTGCTTGAAAAGCACCAGCTATAGCTTGAATTAACACCATCATGTCAGGAACAGCTTGCCCCTGACCAGCCTCAGGTCCAGCAGCCTCAGCACCAGCTGCAGCTCCAGCTTCTTCAGCCCCAGCACCACCACCACCAGGTGGAGGAGGTAAAACCGCACTCTCAACATTCTCCTCATTTTCATTCTCATTCTGAGCCGTAGCTCGCACATTACTCCTCAACTCTCTACGAGGTGCCATACTCTAACTATGCAATCACAATGCAAATAAACAAAGTCAGGCCCAGCAAGGTAAGCAATCCAAGTACTCAAGCTCAATTTCATTTAAAATCAACATCAGTTTACTAGCTTTGATTTGGCAATGGGTACCCACAACATGCTTCACCACAGCATACAACTCAATTGCATCATATTCACAACATACTTCACAAACCATTCATCATGCTTTCACCCAATAAGCATACATAGCATACATACTTCAATCATGCACACATTCATTCCCAATTACTCGAGAACTCAGCTCTGATACCACCAAATGTAACCCCCTTAACCCGGCCTAGACGATTGACCCGAATTAAGAAAGTCACACGGGGAAAACCAAAGTCAACCCGAAAGTCAACCTTGATTAACGACCCTTTTTTTCTTTTTAATCTTGTCTAGATGCATATTAACCCTAGTTATGATCGTACAAACAACATACTCAAAGATCATAAACATCAGAGATCAAACAGGGACCCAATTAAACAATTTACAACTTTAGGGACCAAATTGTAAATTCTGATAGTTATAAGGACTTAACCCAAATTAAAGTTACCAACTTGTAATTAGTCCAGTTTCAAGCTTCACTGCCAAATTTCAACTTAAAAGGACTTCCCAAACTCATACAATTGCACAAACAAGATTCAGGACCAAAATGCAAACATTTCAAAACATATAACTGCCACTGTCAGCCCCCAACGGCCAGATGTTCCGAAACGGGAAGGACCCGTTTCGAAACGCGGGGCCGTTCCGCAACGCGTACCGAAACACGGGCTGGCAGTGACCAAACCGTTTCGGAACGGTGTCCCCCGTTTCGAACGCCTGGGCTGGTTTAAGGCACTCGTTCCGAATCGGTAACCCCTGTTCCGAAACAGCCTGCTCAGAAAGCAGCGAAATGCATACTCAAACGCACAATTGATCAACCATACATGCTCCAAATGCTATCAAACTTTACCAGCAAGAAATTCAACATATAAAGGACATAATTGCATCATCAATTCATCAATATAACAACATATATGAAAAACCCCAAATCTAAAGGCATGCTTCCTACACAAGCAACCATTCAAGCATAATACCTCCAAAACAACACATAATGGCCAATTACATAATCCAGCATTAAACACAACATTAATCATACTTAGGGAGTTCCAAAACATCTCCCAAAACATCCACAAAAGTCCCCCATTGCCAAATGCCAAAAGCTTAAGTGTTTAAGAAAACCTTCCCATACTTGAGCTCAACTTCCACTTGATTGCTTGCCCTTCTTGCTGCCCTCCAAACACTTTAACATTCTGCATTATTGATTTAAGAAAACGAAAGAGAGCGTAAGCAAAAGCTTAGTGAGGAATGCTCATTAAAACCATTCAATAATGCATTTATAAAACACTTTATAAAACATACTTCAAACGTCATTTAGACATGCTCAAAAGCATTCTTAAACAAGCAACACATGCTTCCATATCAATACATGTCATATTGGCCACAAGTGATAAATCCATCTTTTAAAAAAACAAGATCAACATAAGACTCACACATGGACTTTTAAACACCATTGTGATCTTACAATTTCCAAGGACCACACAAGGACTTTTAACCACCTTTGTGTCCTTACAAGTTTCACCCCAAGGACTTTTAAACACCTTGGCCCCAAGGACTTTTAAACACCTTGGCCCCATGGACTTTTAAACACCATGGCCCAGGGACTTTTAAACACCATGGCAAGGACCACACAAGGACTTTTAACCACCTTTGTATCCTCAACAAGAATCATCCAAGGACTTTTAACCACCTTGATGTTCTTAAGTAACAAGGCTCACTCAAGGACTTTTAACCACCTTAGTGACCTTAACGGGAATCATCATGGACTTTTAACCACCATGAAGTTCTTAGAATCCACAAGGCTCACTCAAGGACTTTTAACCACCTTAGTGACCTTAACCTTTTAAAATCATCACTTGCCAATATACATCATTATCATCAAATAATCCACTGTTTTAAAGCATTAAACCAAGCCATAATCAACATGCTTCTTTAGGCATTAAACCACATTTAAACAATGTTTAAAAACAAGGAACTCTTACCTTGAGCTTCCTTCAACACATGGCTTATAAAATCAGCAATAAACATGCTAAATCATGCTTTCAAAACAGAATTTAAAACATGCAATTAAACCACATTGCACAACAATCAAACCATGCCCACCACTAGAGAGTTTTTTCGAAACTTACACTTGAGCTTAGCAAAGTTGTTTAGACTTAAACTAAGCTCCCAAGACATTGGTTTCAAAGCCGAAAACCCAATTTCACTCACCGATTCCGTTTCGCCTCTTGCCGAAACACAAATCAAGCTCCCGGATCACCACCTCTTGGATCCAAAGATGACTCCCCTGTTTTAAACACATCAAAACAGAAGATTAATGCATCATCATGCATTAATAGCTTCAATGAAAGCACCTAAACTCGTTGCTCTCATCCACACTCCATTTTCGGCCACCAAACACAACCAAAAATGCATCTAAACAACTCCTCAACAAAGCCCAGCCATAAACCATCAAAACTAAGCATCCATAAACATCATTATACATCTAAAAAGGACCTAACAACATCCTTATACCTCCAGCAACAACAGATCCACAAGATCACTCCAAAAACAACCAAGAATCATAAGCTAAACTTAGGAAATTCAACCTATCCGGGATTGCATTAATCAAAACTCAATTTCCAATCAAATTAACATTCATTTATCATCAAATTAACACCTTAAAACACAGCCCAATCAGATCTCACGAAAATCCATGAAAAACCATCAAATCTTGCATTTAAAGCCAAGATCCATCACACAACTTAAAAGCCATTTATAAAACATCAATTAAGGATTGAGAACTTGGGAATTTCAGTAAAGAACTGAGAGTTTAGAGGAGAAGGACGTTCTTACCTCCAAACTTGAGTTTCTCCTCTTTTAGAACCAAAAAGCTTGAAGAATCAACTTGCAAAATGTGAGGTTTTGTTGATTAGATGATTAGCAATCAAAGGTTGATTGAAAAGAGGTGTTTAGATGCCAAAACCAGAAGAAAATCTCTGGAGAAAAGATGTTTGTGTTGAGAGAAAATGAGAGAAAGGAAAATTGGAAAATATGGGAAGTTAGTTACAAAATAGGAAAAATAGTTTCCCTCCTCTTTTCTTTTGTTTTAAAATCAGAAATAAACCTTAAAATATCTTAGAAAAAAATCTGGAGAAACTCCCTTTGGGTAAATAGCTCCTTAAAGATTCAAAGTTTCAATCCTTTCTAAAACAGTCACGCAACTTTCAAAATTTACATTTTGGTCACTAGCCAAAATGTCATCCTTCCAAACCTCATTTTGTAAAATTGATTTCACAGTTCACTTATTTATATTAAAATATGATTTTAGAACATTTTCCATATTTTTAATGCAACCCGAACTAGGCTTTCCTAATTTCACCTTTTTAGATTCGAACAGCACTTTGACCGAACCGGTCAACGCCCAAAACTTCTAAGCCCAAAACCGGGGCGTTACAAGAAAAGGCAAGGTTAGCGGTAAGATTTCGTTTAACTCCTCCAATCAAGGTTCTTCAATGAAATTCTCGAGTTTTTTGCCTCCTATGTATGTTCATTAACTTTGTCTTATAGTTGTTTAATGGGAAATTGGCTAAAAATGGCTTTATGTGGTGATTTTACAAGATTTTCTTTTGGGCACCGTTTTGGTTGATTTTAGATTGATTTTAAGGTTGTTTTGGATTTTAAATGATGTTGAAAGAATGACTCAATCATAATAATCCTAGATTAGGTTGGATCTTTAAAAGTTTAGGTTGTTAATTCTGGGTTTTTGGCTTGGAAATGTGTATCTGGTGTTGCTGAGCATTATTAGATGTAATTAGGATGTTTTGGATGTTGATTGAAGGCTAAAAGTGAATGCAAGTGATGGTTTATGGCTGGTTTAAGTTTTGAGTAACATTCATTGAGTTTCTGGTTGTTTCAGATAGGCTATTAAGTGCCTTTGGGCAAAGCTGCGAGTTTTTAGTGATTGTTGGTGGTTTTAATGCATCGAGATACATCAATCCCCTGTTCTTGTGTGGTATAAACATGGGAGGATTCTTTTGAAGCAATCGACAAAGATTTGAGATCTTCAGACGCTTGATTTTCGCGTCGGCAATTGAGGTTTCGGGAGTCAGCGAGTGGAAATGAGATTTCCAGCTTTGAAACACTTAAAAAGTGGTTTTGGGAACTTTGTGTAAGCTTGAAACGCTTTACTAAGTTCGGAAGTAAGTAAACTAATTTTCTCCCTCGAATTTTGCTATTATGAGTTTGTTCATGCACTTGTTTTACAATGCATATCATCACTGTTAAAGCATGATTAGAGGTAAATGAATTGTTGATTTTGAAGATATAATGATGAAGGATGCACATGGTAAGTGACCCTTGTAAGTATACATTTATACTTGTAGTTTTAAGCATGATTTGATGCTTGAGAATATGGATTGGTAATTGATGCTTTGAAAATAGTGAAATATGTGATGAAATGTGGTTCATTTTGGCAAGTGATGATATGAAAATACTTTTAAAAATGCAATCGGATAAAGTTAGCCGGGTATAGGATTGAGTGCACTATAAGTAAGTCACCTTGGATGTTGAGGGGTTGAAATTGTACCGAATACTCCATCCACATACCTTAACGATCGAGGAATGTTTAACGTATCACAACGGTGGAGGATAGCTCCCATGTGTGAACCTTGTTTAGTGTCACGTCTCTCGTTAGTGGGATATACATATACTAATGAGTGGTGTTGAGGGGTTGTGATTGTATCGAATACTCCGCCATGGGTTTCACAACGGTGGAGGGTAGCTCTCGTGTGTGAGCCTTGAGATGCCAGTAGAGTGTATGAAATGTTTGGGACAACACTTGGTAATTCTTGAATCTGATGTGGTTTTTGAGAAATGATGTTGTTGCTAATCACTTTTGAGCCAACATGAGAAATGATGTAATTTAAAATGTGTTATGTTGCATAATATTGAAAATGCATGTTTTTACTCTTTAAGCTTAGTATGTGTTGAAATGCTTGGGAAGGCTTAAATTGAGTTTAGCAAATGGGATTTGTTGTTGGTTGGTTAACACATGTTGCATGAGGTTTTCATGCTGAATTTGAATGAGAAAAGTGCATGGTTTTTGGATGGCATGATGGATTTTAAATGATACTTATGTTAATTGAAATGAAATTTCAATGTAGTTTGGAAACCAATTTAAATGCATTGATGATGTTTTGAATTTGAGCATTCCTCACTAAGCCTTTTGTGCTTACGCTCTTTTCATTCATTAATGTAGACAACTAAAGTCTTGGATGCAGCACTAGCAAGGGATCAGTGAAAGACATCGATTGAATGTATGTTTCATTTTTAGACTAGAGTAATAAGGGTAATGGGGGATCCATGGTTTATGTGAGTGATGTGTTTGAACACCCTTTTGAGCATATTTTCTTTATGGTTTGTATTTGTAAAAGGCTTATATTTGGTGTTTGGAGTTGGTTTGAGTTTTGCTAATTGTTAAGTTGCATGCCTCTAGTTTCCCATTGATGCTATTTGCCATGATATGATGCAAAATATGTTATGATTGCTTGTGGATTAATGCGTAAGTATGATGTATGCATGTTGGAAACATGTTGGATTGGATTAGGATGGTTTTAGGAGTGAAAAACCAACAAAAAGTTTCATTACAAGCCCAGGTATTTCGGTACACTCGAGCCTGTACCGAAACGGTGAGCCTGAAATGGCCTTAGTATTTCAAAACGGGTAGGTATGTTCCAGTACGTTTTGCCACTGGAAACCACAGTTTCGAAACCCCTCAAAGGCTTTTCGATACGAGCCCGTGTTTCGAGCTGTGAAGTGCCGTTTCGATACACCCGTTTCGATACAGGGCTAGCTTGTACCAAAACAGATGGCGGTTATGTTAGTTGATGGAATTTTTTAAAGTTTTGAATCCTTACGTTTTGGTCCTTGAATGTTGTGGATGAAATTAAATGAGTTTGAATGATTATTTTAAGCTGAGTTTTGACAGAGATACATGTAATATGATTAATCTAAAGATGGTAATAAAAAATTACGGAAAAAATCCTTGTAATTTTCCAAGTTTGCAAATTGGTCCCTAAAAGTTGTTTATTCAGACAATTGATGTTCGACTGATGTTATGTATTATCCAGGGCAACATTAAACACTTAGGTTTGTAACGAGCATCTAGACAAGAAAAAAGAAAAAAAATAATAGGGTCATTTATTGAGGTAAACCTTTCCAGTTTACTTCAATTTTCTCTGTGTGACATGTTCGGTTCGGTCTCTCGCCTAGGCCGGGTCGAGGGGGTTACACAAACTTTATTCTCTCAACCCAAATTGATAAGAGATTAATAAAATGAAAAATACTCAATTGGGTACAAGGGTTTGACTCTAATTTGCTCAAATTGGAATATATTTTTGTTTGAATATGCTTGACTTGATGAATGCTTGTTGATGTAGCTTTAATGGCTTGCTTTTATACCTCCTTGTTGAATTCTAACCGTTTGGGTTGGTGGATTCATCAATAGAGTCGTTGGGCTCTCTTTTTCCCACCGTAAATGTTGTTCTGCAACCTACCGTACCGGTACTCACATCACCGTAGCGGTATCTGTCAAAAGAAGAAAGAGTCATTGCATAGAAATAGCGTATCAATACGCGAAGAGGCGTATCGGTACAAAAATCATATTTTATATAGGGGATAGGTACAACATAGTGCGTACTGGTACCGATTTTGCTCACTAAAATCTGGAGAGTTGGTTAACCAAAATCTGTATTAGTATGGTAGTTAGGCGTATCAGTACTTCTAACCAACTTTCAACGTGTTTGGTTCCAATAATCTAACAAGGCAACAGTCAAAAATTAAATGTCAAGATTTTTCAAATTTTACTAACTCATATTGGAACGTCAAGGAGCGTATCGCTACGATATGTAGTTTTTAGAATCCAAGATTACATCGAGTCTGAAAACCGTATCAATACGGCAGGGAGCGTATTGGTACACTTTTCTTGACTCGTTTCCAGTAGCCAAAAACCGTGTCGATACGGGTGTGACCGTATCAGTACGCCTTGACAAATTTCAAGAAATTTAAGTTCAAAATACTTTTCTTGTCATTTTGTGCGTCTTTTGAGTATCTAAAAATTTATTTCAATTTGCAAATAATTCCTTGAAAAAATGTTGTTACATTAAATCAATTTTAGTTTTACAATCTCCCCCTTTTTGATATAACAAAACCCAAATAATTTTTTAAAATTTCACCCCCTTACTTTAAGTCTAAAAGATGTATCTTTGAAAAAAAATTAAGGCTCTTTACATTTCTCCCCATTTTTGTTAGATCAAAATCAATGTAAGGAATAATATAAGCAATGCAAAGCAACATTCAGCAACATAAATTTTATTAAGCACTTAAAGCATAAAAGTTAAAAGCAAATAGAAGTCTAAACTCAAATCCTAAAAACATGGTGCAAAGCATAGGTCCTAAAAAGGGAAATAACATAGATAGGTGCATAAAAATCCTAAAAAAAGATGACATGCAATGATATGCAAAGATCTAAGGAGCGTCATCTTTGTCCTCATCATCGTCATCTTCCATGGCATTATTACCAAAGGTATGCCCACGCCACTCTCCACGAAAGGCGGTAAAAGTCATATCCATTGAGGCTTGGCTAGCCTCCATAGAGGTGATTCTTGCATCCATAGCCATGAGACGAGTGTCCATGGATGAGAAACCAACATTCATACTCGTGCTCAACGAAGTAAACTTCCCATCAAGGTAGGTCATAAGATCATCCAAGGAAGGCGGTTGAGGAACAACCAGAGGAGGCATTACGGGAGCATTATCTTCTTCTTCGGGTTGAACATTTTGAGGAAGACCCGCATTCCGAACCCATTGGTTGTCATACCACGTGAATTTAGCCTTGCGAAGGGATTTGTCGTCAATAGGATCGATGAGAGACACTTCAAGATCATACGTGAAATCAATCCCAAGTTTGTAAAAGATGAAACTCAAGGTTGTGTCATAGGTGAAGGATGAGACAAAGGTCGAATGGCGGTTCTGAGCAAGGTAGACGATCTCCGCAAACATAATCTGAGCAATGATTGGGTGTTTGCCTTCCCAAAAACATCAGATCCAAAAACTATCAACTTACTGAATAGAGGACCATTTACCACCGGATGGACGGAACCACCAAGTGATAAGAAAGTGAAGGAAGCGGTCATGACCATCAAGGGTGGAGACGGTGCCGAGTTTAATGTTGCCTAAGGAGTGTTCATAATCTATACCAATATCCTCAACCCCCAAACAATTAACTATAACCTTAGTGTCAAGTCGAAAAGTTTTGCCCATATGGTAAGACTCAATGTCTATAACTTCATTATTGTCTTTGTCTACAACACATCGAGCATTAGAATAAAAGATCAAAACAAGGTTTTTATAAAAGATCTTGGGTATGCTAATAAAAGGCATGAGCTTCCATTGGGTAAATAATTCAAGATAACGAAAGTTAAATGTTGCGTGTAAAAGAGTCTATCGCAATATAGTGCAACTGTACACGACGCAAGTAGTAAAGTGATACGTAAGTATCGGATATCGTCTCCACAGGGACTGGGCTAATAGCTTTAACCTTGGTTTTCTGCACGAAAGGGAAAAGAAAGAGTTTAATTGTTTGTCACGAAATAATAAAGAAGACTGAAAATAAAAGATGAAAATATTCAGAGTAAATAGTAGGCCGGTATTGATTTGCTCCGTAGTGCAGGTGTTTGCACTGTCTAGGATTTCTCTGTTCTGGCGTAGCGCCTCTCGCGACAGCACCTGCTGCGGCAGCGGTCTGTTGTTGTCACGGAAGCGAACACACAACTCAGTACTTCAAGCTTGGCAAGAATCTCTGATGTGCCTTGGCCTATTCCTAGGTCCAAGTCTGTCGATGAACACGTCTTTGATGATACCTCCCGGCGTGAATCGAAGGATGAACACCGATGTTATTGAATTCTTCCTTAGCCACTTAACCTCGTCCTATCCCTATGTCCGAGATAGTTCAACCATAAACTGGAGAACCCATACTTATTCCTTTCGTATACTTAACTCTCCCGATATTAAGTAAATGTGTAATCTCACAATGCTCTCCCGATACTCTTGCAAGATGTTGAAAACAGAATAAGCAAACTTGAAGTCTATTTTATTGAACAGAAAAAAATCCTAAAACAAATGCAATCCTTGCAACTAATTTATAGAATCAACCCTTAGCCCTAGGGGAAGTTTAGAACATGATGAGAAGGGGGAAAACAACTAGGGTTTAGGGGAAGACGGCTAGAGTGTAACACCCCAATTTTGGGCTTAGAAGTTTAGAGTTTGGACCGGACCGGTCTGAGAAACAGTTCGAATATAAAAGGGAGTTTTAGGGAAAGCCTAGTTCGGGATGCTTTAAAAATATAGAAAAATATTTAAAAAATCCTCATTTAATATTTATAAGAGAGCGGTGAAATAAATTTTACAAAATAAGGTTTGGAAATACTACATTTTGGTGTAGTGACCAAATTGCGATTTTTGCAAAGTTTAGTAGTGACTGTTTTGTAAATGATTGAAACTTTGAATCTTTAAGGAGCTAATTTACCCAAAATGTTTTCTCTAGTTTTTCCTTAATTTGGGTGATTTAATTAATGATTTAATTAAATAAAAGAAAGGTGTTTAACTACTTTTTACTTTTATAACTACTTTTCTCAAATTTTCTCTCAATTCTTATTCTCTCAAAATCCTATCATCCAAACACTCATTCTCCAGCAAAATTCACCTTGATTTTTACTTGAATTGATGAGATTTCCATCACTCATTGATTCCTAATAATCATGCAACAAATCCTTGTGATTTCTACATTGTATTTTCATGGAAATTTGCCCAAATCAAGGAGAAATCATCTTTTAGAGGTAAGATTGTTCTTCTCCTATAAATACTCAGTTCTTTAATGAAATTCCCAAGTTGTCAATTCTTTATTAAAGATTTATGAATGGTTTTAATGTTAGAAACAAGATTTTGGCTTAAAACTCAAGATTTTGGAAGAGATCTTGAGGATTTTCGTTGTAATTGATTGAGCTCTGTTTTGAGATGCTTTTCTAATGTATTTTGGATGTTAAATGATGTTAGAAATGAGGTTTTATCAATCCAATCCCAAATAGGTTGTGTTTCCTAAGTTTTTGCTTATGAAAATGGTGGTTTTTTAGGTGTTTTTGGTGTTCTGTTATAGCTGGAGGTATAAGGATGAGTTTAGGGTTGTTTTTTATTATAATTGATGTTTGTAAATGTTTAGAAGTGATGGATCTTGGCTGGGTTAAGTTTTGGATGAGATTGGAGGTGGTTTCGATTGTGTTTGGTAGCCGAAATGTTGGGTTTAGGTAGAGCAGCAAGTTTTGGAGTATTGGCTGAAGATTTCAATGCATGATTATGCATTAATCCTCTGCTTTTATGTGTCTAAAACAAGGGAGACATCTTCGGACACTTTTGGTGTTGATCCGGAAGCTTAATTGGCATTTCGGCAAGCAAGCGAAACGAAATCGGTGAGTGCGATTGGTTTAGAAGTCCATGAGGACAAAAATACAAGGTTTGGGGGTTTAGGAGAGGTTTGAAACACCTTCCTAAATCCGGAAGTAAGTATGGTTTGATTTGGTCTCTCTAAAGTGGTGTTTGCCCCTAAAATGCTTTTACATGCTCATGGTTTGAGATTGATAAATTCCTACTGTTTTTATGCATGATTTAGAGCATGAGATTATGCTTGTAGAGATGTCAGGAGATGGCATGTTACATTGAATAGATTTGAGCTTTTGGTTTGAAGCAAAGTATGTTTTGTGATTTGAAATGTGGTGAGAAAACCTTTGAGTTATATTGCATGAAAAACAGTAGGTGTGATGATATTTTAACACATTATATTGGCATAGATGTTGAGATACTTACCGGATATAATTGATCGATCAATAGGATGAGAGTGCACTATAAACTAAAAATTCGTACGTGCTCTTTGGTTAAGCCAAAGGGATATATTCTGATGAAGGGCATTCCATCGGGTAGGACTTGGTGAAATACCCATGCTTTGTGGCGATGAGAGATTCCGCCATGTGAGTACGGTGATGAGAGATTCCACCAGAAGCTATGTTGCTAGACAAGTGAGTACGGTGATGCGAGATTCCACCGGAAGAGTCTAGTGTAGAAATGTGTCCGCATATCCGAGTATTAGTGAGATGCTAAATGCACATATAAATGATGAAATGGGTTTTGTTACACATGTACCTTTGATGAAATGATTTATGCTAAGAGTTATGCATATGAGATTTGTTTAGAAATGCTTTGACAATACAAGTATGTGTTTGGTCTTGCCATGAGATTTGCATTGGTTTTAATGCATGACATAAAATGGAGGTACATGTGGTTTCGATGAGTCTTGATTTGAAAGTTTTCCAAGCATGAGAAAGAGATGAGCATGTGGTTTAAAATCTTTGATGTAAGTGTTTTCTAAATGTGCATTATTGTGTTGGTTTTCTTTAGAGCATGCCTCACTAAGAATTTGTGCTTACGCACTCTTACACCAATAATGCAGATAATTGAGGTGTTTTCAGGCATTAGTGAAGCTAAGTCCATCCAAGGAAGTCCAAGCTCATGTATGGTGAAGTTTTCACACACTTTAGTTTTGGTGGGTGACCGTGTGTTTTTGAAGGTTTCACCTTGGAAGAAGGTGATGAGGTTTGGCCGGAAGGGTAAGTTGAGCCCTTGGTATATTGGGCCATACGAGGTGATTGAACGTGTGGGTCCTGTTGCTTATAAGCTGAGGTTACCACAACAGTTGGAAAAGATTCATGATGTGTTTCATGTCTCTATGCTTCAGAGGTATAGATCGGATCCTTTGCATGTTATCCCTGTAGAGGAAGTTGAGTTAAATCCAGACTTGACCTATGATGAAGTGCCGGTTGAGATTCCGGATTCAGATAGTAAAGTTCTTCGAGGTAAGACCATTGAGTTGGTTAAGGTGTTGTGGAGGCATCGTGGTGTTGAGGAAGCCACGTGGGAAAGGAAAGACGACATGAAGAAGCAGTTTCCATATCTTTTTCCTCCAGGTAAATTTCGAGGACGAAATTTCTTAAGAGGAGGAGAGTTGTAACACCCCAATTTTGGGCTTAGAAGTTTAGGGTTTGGACCGGACCGGTCTGAGAAACGGTTCGAATATAAAAGGGAGTTTTAGGGAAAGCCTAGTTCGGGATGCTTTAAAAATATAGAAAAATATTTAAAAATCCTCATTTAATATATATAAGAGAGTGGTGAAATCAATTTTACAAAATAAGGTTTGGAAATACTACATTTCGGTGTAGTGACCAAATTGCGATTTTTGCAAAGTTTAGTAGTGACTGTTTTGTAAAGGATTGAAACTTTGAATCTTTAAGGAGCTAATTTACCCAAAATGTTTTCTCCAGATTTTTCCTTAATTTTGGTGATTTAATTAATTATTTAATTAAATAAAAGAAAAGTGTTTAACTACTTTTTACTTTTATAACTACTTTTCTCAAATTTTCTCTCAATTCTTTTTCTCTCAAAATCCTATCATCTAAACACTCATTCTCCAGCAAAATTGACCTTGATTTTTACTTGAATTGATGAGATTTCCATCACTCATTGATTCCTAATCAATCTTGCAACAAATCCTTGTGATTTCTACATTGTATTTTCATGGAAATTTGCCCAAATCAAGGAGAAATCATCTTTTAGAGGTAAGATTGTTCTTCTCCTCTAAATACTCAGTTCTTTACTAAAATCCCCAAGTTGTCAATCCTTTATTAAAGATTTATGAATGGTTTTAATGTTAGAAACAAGATTTTGGCTTAAAACTCAAGATTTTGGAAGAGATCTTGAGGATTTTCGTTGTAATTGATTGGGCTCTGTTTTGAGATGGTTTTCTAATGTATTTTGGATGTTAAATGATGTTAGAAATGAGGTTTTATCAATCCAATCCCGAATAGGTTGTGTTTCCTAAGTTTTTGCTTATGAAAATGGTGGTTTTTGAGGTGTTTTTGGTGTTCTGTTATAGCTGGAGGTATAAGGACGAGTTTAGGGTTGTTTTTGATGATAATTGATGTTTGTAAATGTTTAGAAGTGATGGATCTTGGCTGGGTTAAGTTTTGGATGAGTTTGGAGGTGATTTCAGTTGTGTTTGGTAGCCGAAATGTTGGGTTTAGGTATAGCAGCGAGTTTTGGAGTGTTGGCTGAAGATTTCAATGCATGATGATGCATTAATCCTCTGCGTTTATCTGTCTAAAACAGGGGAGACATCTTCAGACACTTTTGGTGTTGATCAAGAAGCTTAATTGGCATTTCGGCAAGCAAGCGAAACGAAATCGGTGAGTGCGATTGGTTTAGAAGTCCATGAGGACAAAAATACAAGGTTTGGGGTCTGGGAGAGGTTTGAACCACCTTCCTAAATCCGGAAGTAAGTATGGTTTGATTTTGTCTCTCTAAAGTGGTGTTTGCCCCTAAAATACTTTTACATGCTCATGGTTTGAGATTGATAAATTCCTACTGTTTTTATGCATGATTTAGAGCATGAGATTATGCTTGTAGAGATGTCATTAGATGTCATGTTGCATTGAATAGATTTGAGATTTTGGTTTGAAGCAAAGTATATTTTGTGATTTGAAATGTGGTGAGAAAACCTTTGAGTTATATTGCATGAAAAACAATAGGTGTGATGATATTTTAACACATTATATTGTCATAGATGTTGAGATACTTACCGAATATAATTGATCGATCAATAGGATGAGAGTGCACTATAAACTAAAAATTCATACGTGCTCTTTGGTTAAGCCAAAGGGAGATATTCCGATGATGGGCATTCCATAGGGTAGGACTTGGTGAAATACCCATGCTTTGTGGCGATGAGAGATTCCGCCATGTGAGTACGGTGATGAGAGATTCCACCAGAAGCTATGTTACTAGACAAGTGAGTACGGTGATGCGAGATTCCACCGGAAGAGTCTAGTGTAGAAATGTGTCCGCATATCCGAGTATTAGTGAGATGCTAAATGCCAATATAAATGATGAAATGGGTTTTGTTACACATGTACCTTTGATGAAATGATTTATGCTAAGAGTTATGCATATGAGATTTGTTTAGAAATGCTTTGACAATACAAGTATGTGTTTGGCCTTGCCATGAGATTTGCACTGGTTTTAATGCATGAGATAGAATGGAGGAACATGTGGTTTCAATGAGTATTGCTTTGAAAGTTTTCCAAGCATGAGAAAGAGATGAGCATGTGGTTTAAAAGCTTTGATGAAAGTGTTTTCTAAATGTGCATTATTGTGTTGGTTTTCTTTAGAGCATGCCTCACTAAGCATTTGTGCTTACGCTCTCTTACACCAATAATGCAGATAATTGAGGTGTTTTCGGGCATCAAGGAAGCTAAGTCCATCCAAGGAAGTCCAAGCTCATGTATGGTAAAGTTTTCACACACTTTAGTTTTGGTAAATTGGCAATGGGAAACCAAGTTTTGTTTTGGGAGATGTGTTAAACTCCCTAAGGTTATGGCATGTTTGCCTTGGTTGGTTTGAATTGTAAATGGCCTTAATTACTTGATTTGAGGTTGGATTGTCTTTTTGTGATTTGATAATAGGAAGCATGCCTCTAGACTTGTGAGATTTCATGTTTGATGCTATGAATGTGTTTAGGGGTTATAAATATGTACCTTGTATGCATGGTGACTTGTTGGTATGGTTAGAGAGTCATTAGGATGAGTATGAATGGGTTTTTAGGTGAAAAACCGGCAATTTCTGGGCAAACCGTATCGAAACACCCTCTGGCGTTTGGAAACGGGGGCCTGTAATGGCCTTCGTGTTTCGAAATGGTTGGAGGTTGTTTCGAAACGTTTTGGCTACTGGAGAGCCGTGTTTCGGAACAAGTTTCGAAACGAGAGAGTATTTTTCCCTACCGTTTCGATACGGCAGGTAGGTGTTTCGAAACAGGTGACCGTTGGTCACAGATTTGAATTGTTCGGAAGTTTGCATGTTTTATATTTTAGTCCTAAATGTTGAGATTGCAATTGCTTGAGCTTGGGATGTCCAATTAAGTTGAAATTTGATAGAGAAGCATGTAACATGACTAATTTCATATTGGTAACTTTAAAATCATTAATAACCTTCTAATTTTCAGAAATTACATTTTGTTCCCCAAATTTGTATATTGTGCAATTGAGTCCCTTTTTGAAATCCGACCGCTGGGCCTTTCTCTATCGTATCTTGTGAGTACTCACATAGGGTTAACAAGCATCTAGACAAGATTAAAAAGAAAAAAAGGTCGTGAATCAAGGTTAACTTCCGGGTTGACTTTGGTTTTTCTCGTGTGATCTTCGTAGTTCGGGTCAACCGTCTAGGCCGGGCTAAGGGGGTTACATAGAGAATAAGATATCCTTCCCTAGGTCGAATTACATGCCTTTACATAGGCCTTGGGTTCAAGCTTTCTAATATGGCAATAATACAAGTTTAAATTAAAGTACAACTCTATTAAAGACTAAATCTTCAAAGTAGATGTCTTTAATTCGTCCTCTCTTCTTGCTTGGAGTTTCTTCCTTGAACCTTGGGCTTGACATTCATTCTAACCTAGGCCTCGGAAAAATATAAGAGTGCTTCACGATAGACCGGCTTAATTTCCTCTTTCTGTCGAGCTCCACTTCACTTCTTCCCTTCACAATTGCTGTCGTCATTGGCTGCCACGGCAGCAGCCATGGCAGCATCCTTCTCTCGTCTGTAGTCATGTGTTCCAGCTCTGCTTCTCCACCGCCCTGCATCTGCTACAGCAGCTACCTACAAAAGTAACCAATTTCAGTAGAAACTGTGCCATTTAATATAATTGTGATGTATGAATGAAATCTATCCTAAATGCAATGGATTATGCTTGAATGCAGCAGAAATTTGGGGTTACATAGGGGGTAAAATATAGAACTTTTACACACTCAACACACCCCAAACTCAATTTTGGGGCGAAATTTCTTAAGGGGGGGAGAGTTGTAACGCCCCGGTTTTGGGCTTAGAAGTTTTGGGCGTTGACCGGTCTGGTCAAAGTGCTGTTCGAATCTAAAAGGGTGAATTTAGGAAAGCCTAGCTCGGGTTGCATTAAAAATATGGAAAAATGTTCTAAAATCATCTTTTAATATATATAAGTGAACTGTGAAATCAATTTTGAAAAATGAGGTTTGGAAGGGTGACATTTTGGCTAGTGACCAAAATGTAATTTTTGAAAGTTGCGTGACTGTTTTATAAAGGATTGAAACTTTGAATCTTTAAGGAGCTATTATTCCAAAAGTAGTTTCTCCAGATTTTTCTAAGATATTTTAAGGTTTTATTCTGATTTTAAAACATAAGAAAAAAGGAGGGAAAGTCATTTTGACTATTTTGTAACTAACTTCTCATTTTCTTTTCTCTCATTTTCTCTCAACCCAAACACTTTCTCTCCAGAGAGTTTCTTCTGATTTTGTTACCTAAATCTCTCCTTTCAACTCTCTTTTGATTCCTAATCATCAAATCTACAAAACCTCTCAATTTGCAAGTTGATTCTTCAAGCTTTTTGGCTCTAAAAGAGGAGAAACTCAAGTTTGGAGGTAAGAACGTCCTTCTCCTCTAAACTCTCAGTTCTTTACTGAAATTCTCAAGTTCTCAATCCTTAATTGATGTTTTATAAATGGCTTTTAAGATTGGTTAATGGATCTTGGCTTAAAATGCAAGATTAGGTGTGTTTTGATGAAATTTCGTTGGATCTGTTGAAGTAGTGTTTTAAGGTGTTAAAATGATGATTAATGAATGTTAATTTGATAAGGAATTGAGTTTTGATTAATGCAAACCCGGATAGGTTGAATTTCCTAAGTTTAGCTTATGATTCTTGGTTTGTTTTGGAGTGATCTTGTGGATCTGTTGTTGCTGGAGGTATAAGGATGTTGTTAAGCTCTTTTTAGATGTTAAATGGTGTTATAGGATGTTAGGTTTTGTTAGTTTATGGCTGGGCTTTGTTGAGAAGTGGTTTGGATGCATTTTCGGTTGTGTTTGGTGGCCGAAAATGGAGTGTGGATGAGAGCAGCGAGTTTAGGTGCTTTCATTGAAGCTATTAATGCATGATGATGCATTAATCTACTGTTTTAATGTGTTAAAACAGGGGAGTCATCTTTGGATCCAAGTGGTGGTGATCCGGAGGCTTGTTTTGGTGCTTCGGCAAGAGGCGAAGTGGAATCGGTGAGTGAAATTGGGTTTTCGGCTTTGAAACCAATGTCTTGGGAGCTTAGTTTAAGTCTAAACCACTTTGCTAAGCTCAAGTGTAAGTTTTCGGAAATACTCTCTAGTGGTGGCCATGATTTGATTGTTGTGCAATGTGGTTTATTGCATGTTTTAAATTCTGTTTTGAAAGCATGATTTAGCATGGTTAATGCTGTTTTTGTAAGCCATATGTTGAAGGAAGCTCAAGGTAAGAGTTCCTTGTTTTTGAACATTGATTAAATGTGGTTTGATGCTTTTAAATGCATGATGAATATGGCTTGGTTTAATGCTTTAAAACAGTGGATAAATTGATGATAATGATGTATATTGGCAAGTGATGTTTTGCAAATGTTAAGTTCACTAAGGTGGTTAAAAGTCCTTGAGTGAGCCTTGTTTACTTAAGAACATCAAGGTGGTTAAAAGTCCTTGGATGGTTCTTGTTACGGACACAAAGGTGTTTAAAAGTCCTTGTGTGATCCTTTCCAAGGTGTTTAAAAGTCCTTGGGGTCAAGGTGTTTAAAAGTCCTTGAGGTGATTTATATCATGGTGTTTAAAAGTCCATGGCCAAGGTGTTTAAAAGTCCTTGGGATCAAGGTGTTTAAAAGTCCTTGATGTGAAACTTGATGCGGACACAAAGGTGTTTAAAAGTCCTTGTGTGGTCCTTTCTATGGTGTTTAAAAGTCCATAGGCCAAGGTGTTTAAAAGTCCTTGGGGCCAAGGTGTTTAAAAGTCCTTGGGGTGAAAGTTGATGAACTTGTTTTATTTAGAAATGAAATGTATCACTTGTGGCCAATATGACATGTAATGATATGAAGCATGAGATGCTTGTTTAAGTATGCTTTTGTGCATGTGTAAATGATGATTTGAAGCATGATTTATAAAGTGTTTTATAAATGCATTATTGAATGGTTTTATTGAGCATTCCTCATTAAGCTTTTGCTTACGCTCTCTTTGTTTTCTCAAACCAATAATGCAGAACATTAAAGTACTTTGAGGGCACCAAGGAAGGCAAGCATTCAAGTGGAAGTAAAGCTCAAAGTATGGAAGGTTTTCTTAAGTACATTTAGCTTTTGGTAATTTGGCAATGGGGGACCTATGTGTATGTTTTGGGAGATGTTTTGAACTCTCCAAGTATGTTTTAGGTTGTTGAGAATGCTGGTTTTTGAAATTGACCATTATATGTTTGATTTGGAAGTTCATGCTTGAATGGTTGCTTGTGTAGGAAGCATGCCTATAGATTTGGGGCTTTCCATATATGTTGATGTTTTGATGAATTGTTGATGCAAGTATGTCTCATATATGTTGAATAGCATGCTGGTAAAGTTTGGTGGCATTTGGAGCATGATTGGATGTTTAATTGCATGTTTAAGTATGCATTTTGGGGCAATATGTGTAGGGTGTTTCGGAACAGCACCTACCGTTTCGGAACGGGTTCCTTAAACAAGCCCAGGCGTTCGAAACGGGAGGGACCGTTCCGAAACGGATAGGCTACTGTCTGCCCTCGTTTCGGTATGCGTTGCGGAACGGCCCCGCGTTTCGAAACGGCCTGTCTCCCGTTTCGGAACGGCTGACCGTTGGGGCTGACAGTGGCAGTTATATGTTTTGAATTGTTTGCATTTTGGTCCCTAAAGTTTTAATTTGTTCAACTGGGTCCCTGTTTGACCTCTGATGTTTATGATCTTTGAGTATGCTGTTGTATGATCATATCTAAGGATTAATATGCATCTAGTTAAGTTTAAAAAGAAAAAAAAGGGTCGTTAATCAAGGTTGACTTTCGGGTTGACTTTGGTTTTCCCCGTGTGACTTTCTTAATTCGGGTCAACCGTCTAGGCCGGGTTAAGGGGGTTACATATTCTATCAAGAGTAGTACATTGTCGGGCATTTCTGGACTTATTCAGAACCATGCTATAATTCTTGTGAAGTGTGTACGGGTTTTGTGAACACTTATGCATCTAGACTACCTTAGTATACCAGAACAATTATGTCTACAAACTTGAGGTTAGGCCATTTCAATTTTTTCTAGAGGCAATTCTTAGGCTCCTTTAGTTTTTTCTGACTCTTTATTTAACTGCATCTTTTCAGGAGGCAATTCTTAGGCTCCTTTAGTTTTTTCTAACTTAGCTCAAAAAGAAATATCCTAAAGTAAGTGCAAGGTAGTTTTGCAAGCTATTGAGTCTGAATATTTTTTCTTTCTTTGTTTTCCTAGAGCCAGTGATAGGCACCTCTAGGGGCAGTTTCAAGAGGGTAAACACCCCTATTCCAGTGTACTAAAGTAATCTAAAAAACATAAGAGTCACAAAGAGTGTTTTACATGGTAGAATTATAGCAAGGCTCTAAACAGATCCTAAAATTTCCTAAAGGCACTGTCACGACAGCATATGTCGTGGCAGGTAAGTGAAGTTCAAAGACTTAAGCCAAATATTTAATTTTTTGTTTTTTTAAGCAAAAATAAACTAAACATTAGACACAGTTTCTAAACATAAAGACACTTCATTAAAGGAGGGATGCCACCCCCAAAATCAAGGGTTTCATTGCCCTCAATGCATGATGACAAAATGATAAAAAGAAAATAAAAACATCACAATTATAACAAAATAACAGACAGCAAATATAAGAAAAGAAACTTAAATTTTAAGCGTTGCCGTCGCTGCTGCTGCTGCTGTTGATCTGAATTTGCCGGCGGGCAGTGACTTTCCTCGTTGGTGCCGGGAGATGGCTGGGAGAGGCAGAGGCAGTCTTTTTCTTGGCTTCCCTCGGAGGCTGGATGCGGGTCAGTGAGATCTGGGGTGGTTTCTCCAGCACCTGAACCTCCTCGAATGAACTGATGTTGCTGTTGCTGCTACCACTGCAGCTGCTACTACCGCTGTCGGATTTCCCTTGGTCGGATGGTCTGACTCCGATGTTTGGTTTCTGTCATTTCATCTGGGTGAATTCCTTGGACAGGTTCCTCTTGACAGAGGGCTCGTCATCAGATTCCTCCCAAATCGAAGAAGAGGAGAAACCAACTATGTACGCGTCGAGCTCGGACATGGGTTCTTTTCTCTTTTCCCCCTGGCAGATGTTGTGGCAGTGTGGCTGCCACCTGCAGCTGTCGTGGCCGGAGTTGGAGTGGGCGTCGCATATGGTGTTCTCGGTGTGGCAGCAGGGGTAGGGGTATGGGCAGGGGTGGGGGCAGCAAAATAATGATCGGGGAAAGCAGGAAATAGTACATTTGGAAATTTTAAATTACTTTTAATAAAATGTACTGTAGCTGTTGTGCAGTCCCGGATGAAGCTCATCAGGCCCAACTGTCGTTCCTTCATTTTCTGTAGGGTAGCTAGGATTTGGGTGGAGGAGTTGGTTGGAGGAGCTGCTGATGTGGGATGCCTTAGTTCTGTGACGGTAGGCTCTCTCTGGGTGGGCTTTGTCGGCTCACCTACTGCGGCAGACAAGTTGCAGCTGGAGATTGGCGTTGCAACTTTCAGCTCCAACAAGTTAAGGATGTTTCTCTTCGTCCATCCTTTTCCTCGGATTCTCAAATCCTCAACAACTTCAGGGACATTGTGGCCACGGCAGAGGGTTGTTATGAGGTAGCGGGAGATAAGTGGTCCCGATGGCAGAAATGTACAATCCAAAATCCCCTCCCAAATGTAGCGGCCAACGTTTATGGGTCTCTCGTTTAAGATAGAATGAACAAGAGCTAACATGGGCTGATCCATTGTGCTATTGTGTGAGGACGACATGATCCTCTTTTTCACGAAGGCGTTCCACAGTTTCGCCTCGAGAGTGAGTTGATCTCGTTTCACCGTCCTTGGGTGTTTGGGATCGGTATTTCATTGGGTTCCTACTCCAGTGAGTTCTGCCATGACATCATCATAATCTGCTGCCTCCAGGCTTTCCAGGAATCTATGATGCCCATCTTCCCTTCTGCCGATGTAGAGTCCATAAAGGGTGTTATTGTACTCTGTCTCAAAGGGGACTTCCTTCCCACGAACGGTCACTGCTGTCGACGGCAGTATAAAATTCTTGGACCAGGGTGACGTTCATCTCTTCAGGTTGCTCAGCAAACATCTGCCAATGTAGAGCTCTGATCTTACGGGCTATGAATGGTTTGAACACGAGATTCTCCGCTCGTTTGCTATAGAGGAAGCCTTTTTCTTCCCACATATCTCTGCCTTGGAAGAAGCTGGGAGTGGCTGCTGCTGGAGCAGAGCCTGAGGCAGCACTGCGTCTGGTGTTTCTGGTACTCATGGTTGCAAAGGACTGTAGAAAAATGAAAGCAAATGAAATTCTAGATAGGAAGCAAGTAGAGGGAGTAAAAGTGAAGTGAAAATGAATAGTAAAACGGGGTTTATATAGATGAGGAGTTTGCTGCCCGTTGGAGCTGTAACGGCAGGCGCAAATAATGGGGCAAGCTGTTGCGCAATTTCTGACGTGTCTGTCACGCGTTTCCGTGTCTGCTGCATGTCTATTACGCGTTTGCGTGTCTGCCGTGACAGCGTGTTGACAGGCTGGATTTTCCGCGTCTGTCATAGCAGCTGTAACGATAGGCTCCTATTTTGGGCTTTTTTGGGTTGATGGTGAGATGGTGGGCTGAATTCACTTCTTCTCCTCTCCTTGTCTCATTTATTTCCTAAGATAATAAAAATAAAAACTTAGTTTCTAAAAATAAAATAGTTCTAATTACCTAATAAATAAATAAATAATAATCAAAATGAAATTAAGTTAAATTAGGGATGCCCGGAAGGGCATCTCCTAAATTAACCACTTTCTGCATTCTTGGGGCTTCAGTCCCTTGATAATGCTTCAATCTTTGTCTGTTGACAATAAATTGGTTCCCGTCTTTTAAGGATTTGATCATGATGGCATCATGAGGAAAAACTTGCACCACATGAAACGGGCCGGACCAGCTAGATTTCAACTTTCCTGGGAAGAGTTTTCAACCTAGAGTTGAATTGTACACAAGCTGCCCTGGGTAGAACTGTCGTGGCAGCAGTTTCTTGTCATGCCACTTTTTTGTCTTGTCCTTGTAAATCCTTGCGTTGTCATAGGCCATTGCTCGGATTTCTTCAATATCATTCAAGTCAAGTAGCCTTTTCTGTCATGCCTTTTCCAAGTCCATATTCACTGCCTTGATGGCACAGTATGCTCTGTTGTCAATCTCAACAGGTAAATGGAATGTTTTCACATAAATCAGTCCGTAGGGTGACATTCCAAATGGAGTTTTAAACTTTGTTCTGTAGTCCCATAGTGCATCATTGATGTGTAGGGACCAATCCTTTCGAGTTGGTTTAACCATCTTCTCAAGAATGTTCTTTACCTCTCTGTTGGATATTTCAGCATGTCCATTGGTCTAAGGGTGGTAAGCTATTGCATTCCGATGCTTAACGCCATATTTCCTTAAGGCAGCAGCTATTACCCTATTATCAAAATGCCTCCCTTCATCACTGATGATCGCCTTTGGAATGCCAAATCTGGAAAAAATGTTCTTGTGCAAAAACCTCTTAACAGTCTCGGCATCGTTTTTCTGTGTGACGATCGCTTCAACCCATTTAGACACATAGTCCACTGTCAAGAGGATATATAGATTCCCACATGATGTTAGGAATGGTCGCATGAAATCAATCCCCCAAACGTCGAAGATTTCAACTTCAAGAATGTTTTACAGCGGCATCTCATGTCTTCTTGAGATATTTCCAGTTCGTTGACATTTATCACAGCTTTTGTAGAACGTCTGGGCATCCTTGAACAGTGAAGGCCAATAAAAACCAGACTGCAAATCCTTGGCAGCAGTTTTGTTATCACCTAGGTGTCCTCCATATTGTGAAGCATGGCAGTGATGAAGCACAGCTTCCTACTCATCCTGTGGTACACACCTCCTGATGATCTGATCTGCACACATTTTGAAAAGAAGAGGTTCGTCCCAATAATAATGCTTAACATCATTTTGGAACCTCTTCCTAGCTTGATAGTTAAGGTCATGAGGAAATATTCCGCTAACTAAATAATTAACGAAATAAGCATACCAGGGAGTTCAGAAAACTTACATGCCGCCATGGCTGTCGCGGCAGTGCTTGTTGCAGCGAATAGCTGCTCATCAGGGAAGGTCTCCAATATGTGTGTCTCGTCTGTTAGGAGACTTTTTCCCTTCTCTAATCTTGACAAGTGATCTGCAACTTGGTTCTCTGTCCCCTTTTTATTTTTGATTTCTATGTCGAATTCTAGCAGCAGCAGAATCCAACGAATCAATCTGGGCTTTGCGTCTTTCTTAGAAAACAAATATTTCAGTGCAGAGTGGTCTGTGTGGACCACCACTTTCGTTCCAAGTATGTAGGATCGGAACTTGTCAATTGAAAACACCACAACCAACAATTTCTTCTAGTTGTGGTGTAATTAACTTGGGCATCGTTGAGTGTTTTGCTGGCATAGTAAATTACATGGAACAGCTTGTCCTCCCTCTGTCCAAGTGCTGCCCCTACAGCATAATCATTGGCATCACACATAATCTCAAATGGCAACTTCCAGTCAGGTGGCTGTAAAATTGGGGCTGTTACTAGCTTCTCTTTCAGAATTTTGAATGCCTCAGTAAATTCATTGTTGAAGTCGAAGGGATGATTATGCTCTAGTAGGTGGCATAACGAGTTGGTGATCTTCGAAAAATTGGCTATAAACCTTCGATAGAAACCAGCATGCCCTAAAAAAACTTCGAATTCCCTTGACTGTGGTGGGTGGTGGCAGCTTTTCAATTACCTCAATTTTTGCCATGTCGACCTCTATGTCGCGGTAGCTTACTTTGTGGCCTAGGACTATCCATTCATCCACCATGAAGTGACATTTCTCCCAATTTAATACCAAGTTCACTTTCTCGCATCTCTCGAGCACTTTCTGTAGGTTGCCTAAGCAGCTTTCAAAATTGTCTCCAAAGATAGAGAAATCGTCCACGAATATCTACAGGAAATCCTCCACCATGTTGGAGAATATTGCCATCATAAACCTCTGAAAAGTTGCTGGTGCGTTGCATAGTCCAAATAGCATCCTCCGAAAAGCGTAAGTACCGTATGGGCAAGTGAAGGTCGTTTTCTCTTGATCCTCCGGTGCGATGGCTATTTGGTTGTAACCTGTGTAACCATCAAGAAAACAGTAATAAGGCTTTCCTGCTAATCTATCAAGCATTTGATCAATAAAAGGCAGGGGAAAGTGATCCTTCCGGGTAGCTTTGTTAAGCTTCCGGTAAGTCCATACAAACCCTCAAACCGGTCACGGTCCAGGTTGGGATTAACTCGTTTTCTTTGTTGGTCACCACGGTTATTCCTCCTTTCTTAGGTACGCACTGCACCGGGCTCACCCACTTACTATCCGAGATGGAATAAATTATCCCAGCATCTAGCCATTTGATAATTTCTTTTCGGATCACTTCTCGCATAGCATCATTCAAACGTCTCTGGGCATCAATGGTCGGCTTGTGATCATCCTCTAAGAGGATTTTATGCATGCATAGTTCCATACTGATGCCTTGGATGTCAGCTATCGTCCATCCAATAACCCTTTTGTGCTGCTGCAGCATCTCTATCAGCTGATGTTCCTGTTCCTGCATCAACTTGGAAGAGATGATTACAGGCAACGTATCATTTAATCCAAGAAAAAACATATTTGAGCTGCCCTAGCAGGAGCTTAAGATCTAGAACAGGTGGCTCTACAATTGATGGCTTTTGGATGATATGTTCATTCGATGTATAATTTAAGGGCTCGAATAACTTACCTGGACGATTGCCTATCCAGTTTACCTCCTCATGATCTTTAGTATCAGATATGTCAGAATCTGAGGAGCTGCTGTCGTCGTCGCTGCCGTGACAGTCTTCTAAATGGCTGCTGGAGCAGTGGCCAAATTTGATGTCATGGCAGTCTGACCTGATGCAGGGTTGGTCAAGGATAACTTCAGTGATAGCCTTGCATTCTTCTTGTACATCAGCGTGCTTTATTGCTTGGAGAACATTCAGCTTGATCTCTTGATCATTCACTCTCATAGTGATTTCTCCCTTTTCTACATCAATCAGTGATCTTCTTTTGGCTAAGAAGGGTCGCCCCAGGATGATTGGTGCATTATCATCTGCTTCCCAATCTAAAAGAAGAAAGTTAACAAGAAAAATAAATTTATCCACTCTTACCAGAATATCTTCAATTTTCCCTTCCGGTTGTACGTAAGAGCGGTCTGCCAGCTGCATCATAACTATTGTGGTTCGTGCTCGTCCTATACCTAATTTCTGAAATATAGATTTTGGCATTAAATTAATACTATCACCTAGATCACAAAGTACCTTACCACAAATTTGTCTCCGATTATGCACGGTATTATGAAGCTCCCAGGATCCTTCTTTTTCTAGGGTGCATGCTTGTGCAGAATAGTCATGCATCCTTCTGTCAGTTTTACTGTCTCAAATTCCCCAAGTCTGGATTTCTTCGACATAGCATCCTTGAGAGATTTGGCATAACAAGACATCTCCTCGATAGCATCTAACAACGGAATATTGATGTGGACCTCCTTAAAATATCATAAATCTTCTCAAGCTGGGATTCCTGTTTCAATTTCTGTAACCGCTGAGGAAAAGAAGGTGGAGGACGATAATCTTCAATGCGTCCTTCCCACTGCATTCGGATCTGAGGAGGCTTAGGTTCTTCATCCTTCTCCTCTGTTCCCTCTGCTGTCGTGGCAGGTGTATCAGCAGCAGGCTATTTGTCGTCTGCCGGGGCAGCATTCTCAGCAGTCGATTCTAGGGCTGGTTTCTTAACTGATTCAGCTTCCTTCTCTGGCCCTGGTAATTTCTTCCCACTCCTAGTTGTGATGGCTTTACACTGTTCATGTGTGGGTTGTCTAGCGTTCTCAGTATCGCTTGGGAATCCTTCATTTTGCCTTGGCTTAATATGCTGGGAAACTTGACCCATCTTTGTCTCCAATGATTTCAGAGTAGCTTCATGGTTAGTCATCCGCATCTCTATTTTATCCAAGAATGACTCAGTGTAACACCCCAATTTTGGGCTTAGAAGTTTAGGGTCTGGTCAGATCGGTATGATATTCGGTTTAAATATAAAAGGAGGTTTTAGGGAAAGCCTAGTTCGGGATGCTTTAAAAATATAAAAAAATATCTAAAAATCCTAATTTAATATATATAAGAGAATGGTGAAATCAATTTTACAAAATAAAGTTTGGAAATACTACATTTCGGTGTAGTGATCAAAATGCGATTTTTGCAAAGTTTAGTAGTGACTGTTTTGTAAAGGATTGAAACTTTGAATCTTTAAGGAGCTAATTTACCCAAAATGTTTTCTCCAGATTTTTCCTTAATTTGGGTGATTTAATTAATGTTTTAATTAAATAAAAAAAGAAAGGGAAACTACTTTTTGGATTTTCATAACTACCTTTTCCTAACTTTCTCTCATTCTTTTTTCTCTCAAAATCTCATCATCCAAACACATTTTCTCAAGCAAATTTCACCATTATCTTCACTTCAATTGATGAGATTTCTATCATCTATTGGTTCCTAGTCAATCTTGCATCAAATCCTTTTGTTTTCCACACTGAATTTACAAGGAATTTGGCCCAAATCAAGAAGAAATCATCATTTAGAGGTAAGGATGTTCTTCTCCTCTAAATACTCAGTTCTTTACTGAAATTCCCAAGTTTTCAATCCTTTATTAAAGTTTTATAAATGGATTTAATGTTAGAAACTTGATTTTGGCTTAAAACTCAAGACTTGGAAGAGATCTTGAAGATTTTCGTTGTAATGGATTGGACTCTGTTATGAGATGATTCTTTAATGTCTTTTGGTTGTTTAATGATATTAGAAATGAGGTTTTATCAATCCAATCCCGAAAAGGTTGAATTTTCTAAGTTTTTGCTTATGAAAATGGTGGTTTTGAGGTGTTTTTGGTGTTCTGTTATAGCTGGAGGTATAAGGACGAGTTGAGAGTTGTTTTTGATGTTAATTGATGTTTAGAAATGGTTAGAAGTGATGGATCTTGGCTGGGTTAAGTTTTGGAAGAGTTTGGAGGTGATTTCGGTTGTGTTTGGTAGCCGAAATGTTGGGTTTAGGTAGAGTAGCGAGTTTTGGAGTGTTGACTGAAGATTTCAATGCATGATGATGCATTAATCCTCTGCTTTGATGTGTCTAAAATAGGGGAGACATCTTCGGACACTTTTGGAGTTGATCCGGAGGCTTAATCGGTGTTTCGACAAGCAATCGAAACGTAATTGGTGAGTGGAGATGATTTTCCAGCTTTGAAACAATTATTTGGAGGATTTGGGAGCTTATTTTAAGTCTAAACAATTTAGCTAAGCTCAAGAGTAAGTTTTCAGAAAAACTCCCTCGGATGTGCTATGTTGTGTTTTGATGCATTGGTTAAGAAATGCATGTTTAATTACTGTTTTGAAAGCATGTTTAGCATGATTTTATGCTGGTTTTGAAAGCCTTGTATTGAGGGATGCTCAAGGTAAGAGATCATTGGTTTGTCATGTTATAAATATGGTTTTGATGCATAGTGATGCATGATGATAAATGGCTTTGATTTATGCTTTAAAACGGTGAATTGATTATGGTATTTGATGTATATTGGCAAGTGATGAAATGGTTTTAAAATACTTGAATCGGATATAGTTATCCGGTTATAGGATTGGGTACACCGTAAGTAAAGTCGCCTTAGATGTAGAGGGGTTGTGATTGTACCGTAAACTCCATCCAAGTACCCTAACGATTGAGGTAAGATCACAACGGTGGTTGAAATTCCGTGTGTGGATCTTGTGTTATGTGTCCCTTACTCTCGTTAGAGGAATTATACAACTACCGATGAGTGGTGTTGAGGGGTTGTGATTGAACCGTTATACTCCACCACGGGTGTCACATCAATGGAGGGATTGCTCTTGAGTGTGAACCTTGTGTAGTCCGGTAGTGTGTATGAAGCGTGTGGGACAACGCTTGTAATCCGCATATCCGATTTTGATTTTTGTAAATGGTTATGAACTATCACTTGAAAGCCAATATAATGTAATTGACTGTAAAGAAGCATGAGATGCTTGAAAATGATGCATGGTAACATGATAAAAGTGATGAGCATGTGGTTTAAAAGCTTTGTTGAAAGTGTTTTCTAAAAATGCATTGTTGTATTGGTTTTGGTTAGATCTTGCCTCACTAAGCATTTGTGCTTACGCTCTCTTTTACCAATAATGCAGATAATTGAGGTGTTAAAGGGCATCAAGGGGGCTAAGTATATCCAAGGGAAGCTAAGCTCATGTATGGTGAAGTTTTCGTACACTATTAGTTTTCATAATTTGGCAATGGGAACATAAGTTTTGTTTTGGGAGATGTGTTGAACTCCCTAAGGTTGTGGCATGTTTGCCTTTATTGGTTTGAATTGTAATTGGCCTTTAAATGCTTGTTTTGGAGTTTAATTGCCTTTGGGTTTTGATAATAGGAAGCATGCCTCTAGTCTTGTGAAATTTCATGTTTGGTGATCTGAATGTGTTAGGGTGTCCTAAACATGTACCATTTATGTATGTTGACTTGTTGACATGGTTAGGGAGTCATTAGATGGTGTTTGAATGGGTTTATGCATGAAAAACCAGCAAAATCTGCTGTTTCTGGGCAAACCGTATCGGAACACTCCCTAGTGTTTCGAAACGGGGACCTGAAATGGCCTTTGTGTTTCGAAACGCAAAGGAATGTTTCGAAACGAATCTGCCACTAGAAGGCCTCGTTTCGGAACCAGTCTCGGAACCAACCCGTGTATCGAAATAGGTGACCATTGGGCACTGATTTGAATGGTGCTGAAGTTTGCAAGCTGTACATTTTAGTCCCGAAAGTTGTGTTTGCAATTGTATGAGTTTGAGATGTCTAATTATGGTGAATTTTGGCAGGGAAGCATGAAACATGACTAATTTCATAATGGTAACATAAAAATCAGTAAAGACCCTCTAATTCACAAAGTTTACATTTTGGTCCCTATTTTTGTAATAGGTGCAATTGAGTCTCTGTTTATTATCCGACCGTTGTGCCTTTCTCAAATAAGCTTTATGGGAACTCACTTAGGGTTAATGTGCATCTAGATAAGTTTAAAATGAAAAAAAGGTCGTTAATCAAGGTTGACTTTTGGGTTGACTTTGGTTTTCCCCGTGTAACCTTTATAGTTCGGGTCAACCGTCTAGGCTGGGTTAAGGGCGTTACATTTGTTGGTATTAGAGCTTAGGTTCTCGTGTGTTTGGGAATTGTTATGAGGGTGATGTATGTGTATTTGCATGATATGCCTTTTTGGTGAAAGAATGTTGTATGAATAGTGTTGCATGGTTTCAATTGTGATGATATGCTATGTTAGAGCGTGTTAGGGGAACCCAATGCCACATCAAAACTAATGAAAGGATTTTTTTTCGAAAATGAGCTTGAGTACTTGGATTACTTACCTTATTGAGCCTAATTGTATTTATTGCATTTGTGTCCGTGCATTGTTTTCTTGTAAATGGGGCCGCGTAGAGAGATGAGAATAAATACAAGAGCTATGGCTCAGAATGAGAACGAGAATGATGAGAATGCTGAGAATGTTGTGAATTTACCTCCTCCTCCTTGTGGTGGACCACCCGGTGGTGGTGGTGCTGGAGGTGGTAATGTTGGTGTTGGTGCTGGGGTCGCTGGACCTGAAGGTGTGCAGGGGCAAGCTGCTCCTGACATGATTGTGCTGATTCAGGCTATTGCTGGAGCCTTTCAGGCAGCAGTAGCTGGAGCTCATGGAGCTGCGTATCAGGATGATGCTAATGTGAGATTGCCTTTGGAACGTCTTCGCAGTCTGGGAGGGACTGAGTTCAGAGGTTTATCTCCGGAAGGATCGGAGTCTTGGTTGGAAAGCACCAAGAGGATTTTAGGGAAAATGAACTGCAATAATGTGCAGAAGTTGGGTTGTGTGGTGTCACTGTTGCTTGATGATGCTTATACGTGGTGGACGACCACCATCTCTGGAATGGAGGACAATGATGTAACTTGGACGTTTTTCCTGAACGCGTTCAAGCGAAAGTATCTGGGTGTGCGATACCTAGATGAGAAGAAAAGAGAATTTATGTCTCTTGTGCAAGGCAGTATGACAGTAGCTGAGTACGAGATCCAGTTTGTCCGCCTTAGTTAGTATGCACCTGAGCTAATCTCTAATGAGCGGGAGAGGTGTGAACGTTTTCGTTATGGATTGGTAACGGATGTGAAGACTTTTATTCTTGTGACTGAATATACAGATTTTGATGTGCTTGTGAGTCGGGCGAAGGACATCGAGCAGAACTTGGGTTTGTCTTCCAGAGGCGTTATTTCTAGCTCGGGTAAAAGAGCTGCTGACCATAGTTCTGGTGGTGGACAAAACAAGAGAGGACGAGATAAGAGGTATCAGCCTACTGCTAGGCGTGGTGGTAGAGGACATGGTACGCATGTTCAGGGAGATAGGATGAGGGCTGATCAGAACACGTGCTCGACGTGTGGAACTCGTGGCCATTTGAGGCGAGATTGTCATCGAGCAGCGAGGGAGGTTCAGGCTCCTATTGCAGCGACAAGTAATTCATGTTGGAATTGTGGTTCGGCAGACCACATGAGGAGGGAGTGTCCTTTGTTGGCCGGTGGTGGTCAGGGACGTGCTCCTGGGGTAGTTGCACCTCAGAGAGGTCGTGGGCGCGGCCGTGGTAACTTTCAGCGCAGAGATGATGGTGGGAGGAATGTGGCACATGTTGTGGCTGTTCAACCTGAGGGTGGTGGCCAGGATCGAGTGTATGCTCAGTGTGAGGGAAGGAATGATACGGATGTGATCACAGGTACCTTTACTTTGCAATCCTTATCATTACTTTCTTTGATTGATTCTGGATCTACACACTCATACATATTGCGTGAACATGCTCAAATGCTTGGTTTACCTGTTGAGTCTTTGGATGTTGGTATGTGTGTGACTAGTTCCTTTGGTGAGACGATTGTAACACGAAAGTTGTATAGAAGATGTCCCTTGAAAGTTCAAAACCATGTTTTTCTTATTGATCTCATAGAGTTTCCATTCTATGGTTTTGATGTAATCCTTGGTATGGATTGGCTTGTTGAGCATCGAGCTGTAGTGGATTTTGAGAACAAGCGAGTTTCGTTACTAGCGGATGATTATGAGGTAGTGGTGGTGGGTGAAAATGTAAAGTTTCTTAGTAATGTGGTGTCTACCTTGGAATCAAGTCGAATGTTGCGGCAAGGTAGCGAGGCTTATCTAGCCTTTGTTATGAATCGAAGTTCGAATGAGGTGCGCGTTCAAGATATAAGAACTGTACGAGAGTTTCTTGGAGTGTTTCCGGAGGAGTTACCTGGATTGCCTCCTAGTCGAGAGGTGGAGTTTGGAATTGATTTGTATGAAAACACAACTCCAGTGTCCATTGCTCCCTATCGCATGGCACCTAAGGAGTTGAAGGAATTGAAGACGCAACTTCAGGAGTTGCTTGATCATGGTTTCATTCGACCTAGTGTGTCACCGTGGGGTGCACCGGTCTTGTTTGTGAAGAAGACTGATGGCACTATGAGAATGTGCATTGATTATCGTCAGCTGAACAAGTTGACCATCAAGAATCAATATCCTTTGTCGAGGATTGATGACCTTTTTGATCAGTTTCGGGGAGAGACTGTATTCTCTAAGATTGACTTAAGGTCAGGGTACTACCAACTTAAGGTGAAGGATGTGGATGTGCCAAAAACAGCCTTTAGGACGAAGTATGGGCATTATAAGTTCCTTGTAATGTCGTTTGGCTTGACGAATGCTCCTGCAGCTTTCATGGACATGATAAATAGAGTGTTCCATGAATACTTGGATAAGTTTGTTGTAGTTTTCATTGACGATATCCTTGTGTACTCTCGTACTGAGGAGGAGTATGAAAGTCATTTGAGGGTTGTCTTGCAAGCGCTTCTGGAGAATCAGCTTTATGCTAAGCTGAGCAAATGCGAATTTTGGCTTAAGGAAGTTGTTTTCCTTGGTCATGTGGTTTCTGCTGAGGGGATTCGTGTTGATCCTCAGAAGGTTGAGGCGGTGAAGAATTGGAAGCCTCCTAAGTCCGTTCATGAAGTACGTAGTTTCCTTGGGTTGGCATAATATTACCGGTGGTTTATGGATGGATTTTCAAAGATTGCTGCCCCTTTGACAAAGTTGTTGCAAAAGGATGTTAAATATGAGTGGACAGAAAGAGTGTGTGGTGTACAGCGACGCATCCTATGTTGGTTTAGGGTGTGTGCTAATGCAGGAGGGTAAGGTGGTGGCTTATGCATCGCGACACTTGAAGGTGCATGAGCGCAATTATCCTACGCATGATATTTAGTTAGCTACGGTGGTTTTTGCTTTGAAGATTTGGAGACATTATTTGTATGGTGAGAAGTGTATTGTGTACACAGATCACAAGAGTTTGAAGTATCTGATGTCGCAGAAAGAGTTGAATCTTAGGCAACGACGTTGGGTGGAGTTGCTTAAGGATTATGATTTGACGATCGAGTACCATATAGGAAAAGCTTATGTTGTAGCGGATGCCTTGAGCAGGAAGGTGGCGGTTGAGTTAAGGGATATGTTTGACAAGTCGTCGTTTAACCGGTCAAAAATAATAAGTGTTTAACCTCTTTCAACAATAAATAAAATAAAGAAATTGAATAGATATAGGGAAAGAGGGTCGATCCGCAGGGAGATTAGCTGGAATTGTTGACTTGAATTTGTCGAATCTGAATTCCCAGGAATATCTGTGAAAACAAAGAAATAAAAGAAGGGGGTGATATGATTTTTGGTGAAGTAATAAAATAAAATAAATAAACAAAAAGTAGTAAGAAAAACCAAGTGTGCAAATCAGCCTCGAACCAGCTCCTTCAATTCTTTCGATCATTGAAATAGATTTTTATTTCGGGGATCATGTCGGTTACAGTCTACGAGGCCCAACCCGTCGTAACTTGTTTCTCTCTCGAGTAACCAATCCTCCCAAGTCTATCTTCGAAAGATGGTTCTTAAATAAATCAACCACGTCTATCTCCGTTAAAATATTTAGAATAAAAGCAGGAAAAACCCGACTCAGAAATTGTCTAAAAAATAGAATCACTTCTGATTTTATCTTTCCTTAGCGGACCGCCGCTAAGAGTGTTCATAGGAAGTCGAAATTTGCCACAGGCCGATCCTTCCTCCCAACTATGTTTTTAAGCGAATTCAGACCAAAGGGCCCTTTTTGATATGAAAAACGATTAAAAACTTTTAGTAAGGCCGATTGCCAAACTATCTAAGCAGAAAGATAAAAATGATATCCCCAAAAGAATTTAAGCAGGTTTAATTCTCACGAATTGAATTGACTTGGCTGGTTCTTGGCTTAAAGGATTTAGCTAAGCATGATATTGATTATCATACTTAACTTGATTTTAGAAAAACAATTGAATAAAATAAATGAAAACAAGAAATTAAAGGAAAATGAACTTGGATTTAAAGCTAGAAATGTTTACAAAGATAAAAAGACTCAAAACTAGAAGATGATCTTAAGCCTTCACCAAAGGTTGGTATTTATAGGCTTAGATTTACAAAGATAAGAGATAAGAAATAATAATTCAAATTGAAATGTTGATTAAAATTCAAAATAAAACTAAATGGATAAAAGCTGATAATCTGATCGGATTCTTCTTTCGGAACATTCCAGGATCTTCTAGAAGTTGCCACGTCACTGCCGCGTCACTTCCACGTCACTGCCACGTCAGATGCGTCGTGCCCGGTGTCGTGCCCATGATGCTAGTCATGACAGAATCATAATAAAAACTGCAGAAATGCCCCATTTTCACTGCTATTTCCAGAATTGGATCCTTGCACAAAATATAACGAAAACAACATGTATTAAGCAGCAAGAAGTCCAAATAACTAGAAAAGTAGTATATGAAATATGACAATTTTGAGAACTCATCAAATTCCCCCTCACTTGTCTCATACTTGTCCTCAAGTATGTCCGAAAAAGATATTAACCAAGAATGCATTTCTCAAGCCATCACAAGTATCAAGCATAATTATGAGAGTTCAAGTGCAAAAGAAATACCATGAAAGAGACAAATCAAACCAAGTGGATATAAGCAAAGAACAGTCTTTCATTCTTTCAATCGTCTATCAAGTAATAATCAAATCTTAATCAAATCTTAACCTAGTCTTAATCTTCACCAAGGTACACTCAAGAGCACTCAAAGTGTTTATAGGTAAAAGTGAAGCAAAAGCACTCTAAGTCATGCATGAACAAAGGTTTCCATAGGCTTGTAACAGGTTCAATTCTCCACTACTTATTAGAATCGAGGTGAAAAAATCATTAGGTCTTTTATTCAAGGTGTAATGTGGGTTTAGAAAAGGGTAAAAACATGGAAAGAAAATAAACAATGGAAGATGATCAATGCAACATATTTCAAACAATAAACAGCGAAGACAAAAGAGGAGTTAAAAATGGGCAAGCAAACACATATCTTCCTTCTTTTTCTTTTTTGAAACTGTTTTTTTCTTTTTTTTTCTTTTCGAAGCAATTGCTTCCTTTAATTCTATTTTTTTTTTCATTTTTTCGGAAAAATTCTGCCCTTATTCGAATTGCAGCCCCTTTTTGTCTAGCAATACAGTTCTAGCATTTGATAAATCAAAAAGTTTGGTTGAGGGTTAAGCCAAAAAAATGGGATATAAGGTTTCAAGAGGGTTCACTAAGCGAAAGGTAAGTTTTAATGAAAGAGAGAAAATCCTAATGCCTAAATCATCTTAAAGCACCTTATTCTAGTGTAGTCTCAAATTGTATACAAGCCACAAGTTCTAGATTCCTAAATTCAAGATGACACTCTTAAGCAAGAAAAAAACGAGCATAAAAAATGTGTAACCCCCTTAACCCGGCCTAGACGGTTGACCCGAATTAAGAAAGTCACACGGGGAAAACCAAAGTCAACCCGAAAGTCAACCTTGATTAACGACCCTTTTTTTTTCTTTTAAAACCTGTCTAGATGCATATTAAGCCGTAGATATGTTCATACATCAGCATACTCAAAGATCATAAACATCAGAGATCTAACAGGGACCCAATTGAACAAATTACAACTTTAGGGACCAAATTGTAAATTCTGATAATTATAAGGACTTAACCCAAATTAAAGTTACCAACTTGAAATTAATCATGTTTCATGCTTCTCTGTGAAATTTCAGCTCAAAAGGACTTCCCAAACTCAGACAATTGCACAAACAAGTTTCAGGACCAAAACGCAAACATTACAAAACATTTAACTGCCAATGTCAGCCCCCAACGGTCACCCGTTCCGAAACAGGCATAGCACGTTTCGAAACTTGGGGCCGTTCCGCAACGTGTACCGAAACGGGGGTCTAGCAGTGGCCTTTCCGTTTCGGAACGACCCCTCCCGTTTCGGACGCCTGGGCACAATTAAGGCACCCGTTCCGAAACGGTAGGTGCTGTTCCGAAACACCCTGCACAGATTGCCTAAAAATGCATACTTAAACATGCAATTGACCAACCAATCATGCTCCAAATGCCACCAAACTTTGCCAACATGCAATTCAACATATATGAGACATACTTGCATCAACAATTCATCAAAACATCCACATATATGAAAAGCCCCAATTCTATAGGCATGCTTCCTACACAAGTAAGCCATTCAAGCATAAACCTCCAATTCAAGCATATAAAGGCCAACCACAAAAACCAGCATTCTCAACAACATTCAACATACTTAGGGAGTTCAAAACATCTCCCAAAACATACACATAGGTCCCCCATTGCCAAATTACCAAAAGCTAAAATGTACTTAGAAAACCTTCCATACTTAGAGCTTTGTTTCCACTTGGATGCTTGCCCTCCTTGCTGCCCTCAAGTACTCTAATGCTCTGCATTATTGAATTAAGAAAACAAAGAGAGCGTAAGCAAAAGCTTAGTGAGGAATGCTCAATAAAACCATCCAATAATGCATTTATAAAACACTTATAAAACATGCTTCAAATCATCATTTACACATGCTCAAAAGCATACTTAAAACAAGCATCTCATGCTTCATTTCATTACATGTCATATTGGCCTCAAGTGATACATTTCATTTCTTTGAAAACAAGTTCATCAACTTTCACCCCAAGGACTTTTAAACACCTTGGACCCCAAGGACTTTTAAACACCTTGGCCATGGACTTTTAAACACCATGAATTAGATCACCTCAAGGACTTTTAAACACCTTGACCCCAAGGACTTTTAAACACCTTGGCCATGGACTTTTAAACACCATGAATTGAATCACCTCAAGGACTTTTAAACACCTTGAGCCCAAGGACTTTTAAACACCTTGGCCTATGGACTTTTAAACACCATAGAAAGGACCACACAAGGACTTTTAAACACCTTTGTGTCCGTAACAAGAATCATCCAAGGACTTTTAACCACCTTGATGTTCTTAAGTAACAAGGCTCACTCAAGGACTTTTAACCACCTTAGTGACCTCAACCCTTTTCAAAACATCACTTGCCAATATACATCATTTTCATCAATTAATCCACTGTTTTAAAGCATTAAACCAAGCCATATTCATCATGCATTTAAAAGCATCAAACCACATTTAATCAATGTTCAAAAACAAGGAACTCTTACCTTGAGCTTCCTTTAACATATGGCTTATCAAAACAGCAATACCATGCTAAATCATGCTTTCAAAACATGCAATAAACCACATTGCATCACAACAAAATCATGGCCACCACTAGAGAGAATTTCCGAAAACTTACACTCGAGCTTAGCAAAGTTGTTTAGACTTAAACTAAGCTCCCAAGACATTGGTTTCAAAGCCGAAAACCCAATTTCACTCACCGATTCCACTTCGCCTCAAGCCAAAGCACCAAATCAAGCCTCCGGATCACCACCACTTGGATCCAAAGATGCCTCCCCTGATCAAACACATTAAAGCAGAGATTTAATACATCATCATGCATCAAAAGCTTCAATGAGAGCACTCAAACTCGCTGCTCTCATTCATACTCCAATTTCGGCCACCAAACAAAACCGAAATGGCATCAAAACCACTTCTCAACAAAGCCCAGCCATAAACCAGCAAAACCTAACATCTATTAACACCATCTAACATCTAAAAACAACCTATAAACATCCTTATACCTCCAGCAACATCAGATCCACAAGATCACCACAAAAACATCCAAGAATCACAAGCTAAACTTAGGAAACACAACCTATCCGGGATTGCATTAATCAAAACTCATTTCCTTATCAATTTAGAGTTCATTTAACATCAAAAACACACCTCAAATCACAGATTAATCATATCTAACGAAAATCATCAAAAATCACCAAATCTTGCATTATAAGCCAAGATCCATTTCACCACTTAAAATCCTTTAATAAAACTTCAATTAAGAGTTGAGAACTTGGGAATTTCAGTAAAGAACTGATAGTTTAGAGGAGAAGGACGTTCTTACCTCCAAACTTGTGTTTCTCCACTTTTTGGAATCAAAAACCTTGTTGAATCAACTAGCAAATGATGAGGTTTTGAAGATATGTTGATTAGGAATCAAAAGAATGTTGAAAGGAGGATTTTAGGTGAGAAAATCAGAAACAACTCTCTGGAAAACAAGTGTTTGGATTGAGAGAAAATGAGAGAAAGAAAATAGAGAAGTTAGTTAAGAAAATAGCCAAATGGCCTTTCCCTCCACTTTTGATATGTTTTAAAATCAGAATAAATCTCAAAATATCTTAGAAAAATCTGGAGAAACTACTTTTGGAATAATAGCTCCTTAAAGATTCAAAGTTTCAACTCTTTATAAAACAGTCACAAAACTTTCAAAAATTACATTTTGGTCACTAGCCAAAATGTCACTCTTCCAAAACCCATTTTTCAAAATTGATTTCAAAGTTCACTTAATTATATTAAAAGATGATTTTAGAACATTTTTCCATATTTTTTAATGCAACCCGAACTAGGCTTTCCTAATTTCACCTCCTTAGATTAGAACAGCACTTTGACCAAACCGGTCAACGCCCAAAACTTCTAAGCCCAAAACCGAGGCGTTACAACTCTCCCCCCCTTAAGAAATTTCGTCCTCGAAATTTACCTGAAGGAAAGAGATAAGGAAACTGTTTCAGCATGTCTTCCTTCCGCTCCCACGTGGCTTCCTCAACACCGCGATGCTTCCACAGCACCTTCACCAACTCAATGGTCTTGCCACGAAGAACCTTGCTATCCGAATCCAGAACCTTCACCGGTTCCTCATCATAGGTCAAATCCGGATTCAAAACCACTTCCTCCATAGGCATCACATGCGAAGGATCAGATCTATACCTCCGGAGCATAGAGACATGGAACACATCATGAATCTTCTCCAACTCATGTGGTAACCTCAACCGATACGCAACAGGACCCACACGCTCAACCACCTCATATGGTCCAATGTACCTAGGGCTCAACTTACCCTTTCGGCCAAACCGCATCACCTTCTTCCAAGGCGAAACCTTCAAGAACACACGGTCACCCACCGCATACTCTATCTCCTTACGCTTCAAATCCGCGTAAGACTTCTGCCGATCAGAAGCAGCCTTCAACCGCTCACAAATGAGCTTTACCTTCTCTGTGGTCCCTTTCAACAAAGCCGGCATCGAAACCAACTTTTGACCAGTCTCAGCCCAACAAAGAGGAGTCCTACACTTCCTCCCGTACAAAGCCTCATAAGGTGCCATCTGTATACTTGCCTGATAACTGTTGTTATAAGCAAACTCAACCAAAGGCAGATGCTTATCCCAAGAACCTTGGAACTCAATCACGCAGCACCTCAACATATCCTCCAAAATCTGGATAACTCGCTCAGACTGACCATCCGATTGAGGATGATAGGACGTACTGAAATGCAACCTCGTACCCAGAGCTTGATGTAAACACTGCCAGAACCGCGATGTGAACCTCGGATCCCTATCCGACACAATCGACTTAGGCACACCATGCAGCCGCACAATCTCAGCAATGTACAGCTCTGCCAACCAATCCAAAGAAAACGTGGTATGCATAGGCAAGAAATGCGCACACTTCGTCAGGCGATCCACAATCACCCAGACCGAATTCTTCTTCGATGGAGACAAAGGTAAACCAGATACAAAATCCATGGTAACCCTCTCCCACTTCCATTCAGGGATTTTCAACGGTTGCAACAACCCTGAAGGAAACTGATGCTCAGCCTTAACTCGCTGACACACCAAACACTTGCTAACAAACTCCGCAACATCCTTCTTCAAACCCACCCAATAGTACTCATCACGAAGATCACGGTACATCTTAGTACTACCAGGGTGCATAGCAAAAGGACTACTATGACCTTCAGTCAGAATAGCACGCCTCAACTCAGCATCAGCAGGCACTACTATCCGACTCCCAAAACACAGCACACCATCATCATTGAAACAGAAATCCGAAGGCCTACCCTCCGCGATATCCTGAACATGAGACACCAAGGAATCATCCAACAACTGCTTATCCTTGATCAACTGAACCATAGATGGCTTCACTTGCAACTCAGCAACGAGACCACCATCTTGCGATATGCTCAAGCTAGCAAACATGGCTCTCAGCTCAACAGCTACCTTCCTACTCAAGGCATCCGCAACAACATTAGCTTTTCCATGATGATACTCAATCGTCAGATCATAATCCTTGAGCAACTCCAACCAACGCCGCTGCCTAAGATGCAACTCCTTCTGAGACATCAGATACCTCAAACTCTTGTGATCCGTGTACACAGTACACTTCTCACCATACAGATAATGCCTCCAGATCTTCAGAGCAAAAACCACTGCAGCCAGCTCAATATCATGCGTAGGGTAATTGCGCTCATGCACCTTCAACTGCCGCGATGCATAAGCCACCACCTTACCCTCCTGCATCAGCACACACCCCAAACCAACATAGGATGCATCACTGTAAACCACAAACTCTTTCCCTGATTCAGGCTGAATCAAGATAGGAGCTTGCGTCAAAGCCGCCTTAAGCTTCTCAAAAGCCTGTTGTCTCGCTTCCGTCCACTCATACTTAACATCCTTTTGCAACAGCTTCGTCAAAGGAGCAGCAATCTTGGAAAAACCATCCACAAACCTTCGGTAGTATCCCGCCAAACCAAGGAAACTACGGACCTCATGAACAGACTTAGGAACTTTCCAATTCATCACCACCTCAATCTTCTGAGGATCAACACGAATCCCCTCAGCTGAGACCACATGCCCAAGGAAAACCACCTCCCTTAACCAGAACTCACACTTGCTCAGCTTAGCATAAAGCTGATTCTCCAACAAAGCTTGCAAAACAATCCTCAAATGCTCTTCATGCTCCTCCTCAGTACGCGAGTACACGAGGATATCATCAATGAACACCACAACAAACTTGTCCAGGTATTCATGAAACACACGATTCATCATGTCCATGAAAGCAGCAGGAGCATTTGTCAACCCAAACGGCATCACAAGAAACTCATAATGCCCATACCTTGTCCGGAAAGCTGTCTTAGGCACATTCACATCCTTCACCTTCAACTGATAATACCCTGACCTCAAGTCAATCTTAGAGAACACAGCAGCTCCCCGAAATTGATCAAAAAGATCATCAATCCTCGGCAAAGGATACCGATTCTTGATAGTCAACTTGTTCAGCTGATGGTAATCAATGCACATTCTCATAGTGCCATCCTTTTTCTTCACAAACAAGACCGGTGCTCCCCAAGGTGACACACTCGGCCGGATGAAACCACGATCAAGCAACTCTTACAACTGCGTCTTCAGCTCCTTAGGTGCCATTCTATAGGGAGTAATGGACACAGGAGTTGTATTCTCATACAGCTCAATTCCAAACTCCACCTCGCGGTTAGGAGGTAAACCAGGCAACTCCTCAGGAAAAATACCAGGAAACTCCTTCACAACTCTGATATCTTGCACCCTCAACTCTTTAGAGCTAGGATTCATCACAAAAGCTAGATAAGCTTCGCAACCTTGCCTCAGCATCCTGCTCGCCTCCAAGGTAGACACCACATTGGCAAGAAACTTCACATTCTCACCAACCACAACAACTTCATACTCATCCGCAAGCCTAAGCGAAACCCGCTTGTTCTCACAATCCACAACAGCACGATGCTCAGCAAGCCAATCCATACCAAGGATCACATCGAAACCATAGAAGGGCAACTCCATAAGATCAACATGGAAAACATGCTCTTGAACGACCAAGGGACACCTTCTATAAAGCTTCCTAGTCACAACAGTCTCACCAAAAGAACTAGTGACTCGAACACCAACATCCAAAGACTCAATAGGCAAACCAAGCAATTCAGCATGCTCACGCAAAATGTATGAATGCGTAGATCTAGAATCAATCAATGAAAGCAATGACAAGGATTGCAAAGTAAAGGTACCTGCAATCACATCCGCATCATTCCTTCCCTCACGCTGAGCATACACCCTCGCCTGGCCTCCACCTTCAGGCTGAATAGCCACAACATGGGCCACTCCACGACCACCTTCCTCTCTCCTCTGGAAATTACCACGGCCGCGCCCACGACCTCTCTGCGGTGCAGCAACAACAGGAGCACGCACCTGATCACCAGCCAACCTAGGACAATCTCGCCTCAAGTGGTCTGCAGAACCACAACTCCAGCACTCGTTACCAGCAGCCGCAACAGGAGCTTGCACCACTCTCTCGGCACGAGGACAATCACGTTTCATGTGACCACGTGAACCACAGATCCAACAAGCACTCGGATCAGCTCTTGCATTGCCTCCTCTAGCAGGTGCACCACCACCTCTCTTAGCTGAAGACTGATACTTCTGATCACGTCCCCTCTTGTTCCGTCCACCTCCGGAACTAAACTCAGCTGATCGCTTCCCAGCACTTGCTCCAGCACCTCTCACAGATAAACCCAAGTTCATCTCAACATCCTTGGCTCGGCCCACCAACACGTCGAAATCATCATACTCGGGGGCCAGCAAATACATTTTCACATCCGTCTCTAAACCATAACGGAACCTCTCGCACCTTGCCCGCTCATCAGGTACCAGCTCCGGTGCATACTGACTGAGTCGCACAAACTGCACCTCATACTCAGCCACACTCATGCTCCCTTGGGTAAGACACATGAATTCACGCTTCTTCTCATCAAGATATCTCACACCAAGATATCTCCGCTTGAACACATTCTGAAAGAATGTCCAAGTCACATCAGCTTCTGCCATCCCAGCAATAGTGGTTGTCCACCACCTATACGCATCCTTCTGCAGCAAGGACACAACACAACCCAGCTTCTGCACATCAGTGCAACTCATCTGGCCCAAGATTCGCTTGGTACTCTCTAGCCAAGCTTCAGAACTCTCAGCAGACATACCCCTGAACTCAGTCCCACCAAGACTGCGCAAACGCTCCAAAGGTAGTCTAACACCAGCATCTTCCTGATGCCCCGCTCCACAAGCCCCAGCTACCGCTGCTTGAAAAGCACCAGCAATAGCTTGCACTAACATCGTCATATCAGGCATAGCTTGCCCCCTGACCAGGTCCAGCAGCTCTAGCACCAGCTGCAGCTCCAGCTTCCTCAGCCCCAGCACCACCACCAGGTGGAGGAGGAGGTAACACCGCACTACCCGTGTTTTCCTCATTCTCGTTCTCATTAGGAGCCGTAGCTCGCACATTACCTCGTAACTCTCTACGTGGTGCCATACTTTTACCATGCAATCACAACACAAATAAAACAAAGTCAGGCCCAGCAAGGTAAGCAATCAAAGTATTCAAGCTCAATTTCATTTCAAAACAACATCTTTCCTTTAGCTTTGATTTGGCAATGGGTACCCACAACATGCTACATCACAGCACATACTTCAATTACATCAAAATCACAAGCCATTAAACATGCTTTCACTCAACAAGCATACAAGGCATACATACTTCAATCATGCATACATACATTCCCAATTACTCGAGAACTCAGCTCTGATACCACCAAATGTAACCTCCTTAACCCGGCCTAGACGGTTGACCCGAATTAAGAAAGTCACACGGGGAAAACCAAAGTCAACCCGAAAGTCAACCTTGATTAACGACCCTTTTTTTCTTTTAAAACCTGTCTAGATGCATATTAAGCCTTAGATATGTTCATACATCAGCATACTCAAAGATCATAAACATCAGAGACCTAACAGGGACCCAATTGAACAAATTACAACTTTAGGGACCAAATTGTAAATTCTGATAATTATAAGGACTTAACCCAAATTAAAGTTACCAACTTGAAATTAATCATGTTTCATGCTTCTCTATGAAATTTCAGCTCAAAAGGACTTCCCAAACTCAGACAATTGCACAAACAAGTTTCAGGACCAAAACGCAAACACTACAAAACATTTAACTGCCAATGTCAGCCCCCAACGGTCACCCGTTCCGAAACAGGCATAGCCCGTTTCGAAACTCGGGGCCGTTCCGCAACGCGTACCGAAACGGGGGTCTGGTAGTGGCCTTTCCGTTTCGAAACGGCCCCTCCCGTTTCGGACGCCTGGGCACAATTAAGGCACCCGTTCCGAAACGGTAGGTGCTGTTCCGAAACACCCTGCACAGATTGCCTAAAAATGCATACTTAAACATGCAATTGACCAACCAATCATGCTCCAAATGCCACCAAACTTTGCCAACATGCAATTCAACATATATGAGACATACTTGCATCAACAATTCATCAAAACATCCACATATATGAAAAGCCCCAATTCTGTAACCCCCTTAACCCAGCCTAGACGGTTGGCCCGAATTAAGAAGATTACACGGGGAAAACCAAAGTCAACCCGAAAGTCAACCTTGATTAACGACCCTTTTTTTCTTTTTAATCTTGTCTAGATGCTCATTAACCCTAAATGTGATCACACAAACATCATACTCAAAGATCACAACCATCAGAGATCATTCAGGGACCCAATTGCACAAAACACAACTTTAGGGACCAAATTGTAAATTCTGAAAACTTTGAGGCCTTAACCAGATTTTAAGTTACCAACTTAAAATTAATCATGTTTCATGCATCTCGGCCAAATTTCAGCTCAAACGGACATCTCAAACTCATACAATTGCACATACAAGATTCAGGACCAAAATGCAAACATTTTGAAACACATAACTGCCACTGTCAGCCCCCAACGGTCAACCGTTCCGAAACGGGAGACAGCCCGTTCCGAAACGGGAGACAGCCCGTTTCGAAACGCGGGGCCGTTCCGCAACGGGTACCGAAACGGGGGTCGGGCAGTAGCCTTTCCGTTTCGGAACGGTGTCACCCGTTTCGGATGCCTGGGCTGCTTCAAGGCACCCGTTCCGAAACGGCTCACCCTGTTCCGAAACACCCTGCACAAAAAGCAGAATTTTGCCTACTTAAACATGCAATTAAACATCCAATCATGCTCCAAAAGCCACCAAACTTTGCCAACATGCAATTCAACATAAAAGAGGCATACTTGCATCAACAATTCAACAACATGTCAACATACACGAAAAACCCCAAATTCAAGGCTAAGCTTCCAACACAAGCAATCCATTTAAACAACATACATCCAATTCAAACTCATAAGCCAAACCATGTTCCAACAACATCAACAATACAAAACCATACTTGTCTGAACATAAACAAACACATACATCAACCCAAGAGATTCTACCCCATTGCCTTTATTAACTATAGCTATTAACCGAGACATACATCTCAAGTGGAGTCCTTCTTGAATCCCTTGCTCCTCGCTGTCCAAACTTCAAAAATCTGCATTGATGGACAAAAAGGAGCGTAAGCACATAATGCTTAGTGAGGAATGCTCAAAACCAAAACACCATCAATGCAGCGAGCCATAAATCACTTTTAAAACAAACTCGATTTGTTTACCAAAGCCATGTTTGAAAACTCCTTTTCAACAACAAGCTCAAAACCATGCATCGCACATACATGAAAACCAACCCTTAGTTTAGCAAACTAAGAAAACCCCTTTTCAAAGCACAACTTGCAAAATCAACCATTTAGCCAAACCATGCATAAACACCATATGCAAGCTAAAACAAAACCTTGGAAAACACTCCCATTTCACAACATACCTTTCTTAAACTTGAGAGCCAATTCAAGCAAGAATCTTTTAAAACCATTTCACTAACCAACCAACACATGCATTAAACCAAAGGCAACATATATGAACCACAACATCATCATCACATGCCTTTAAAAACAAGTCTTAACAAGACTCCAATGCACTAAAGATATTTCATGCTCACATGCATCATTTTCCAAATGATAATCAACACTTGTTCAACTTAACAGGTAAACATGCATTCACAAGCATTATACACTTTCCATGCAACCATGCATCTTTTCAAGCATCTCATGCTTCACATGCAATAATGCATCAATTCAAGCATCTCATGCTTCACATGCAATTATGCATCATTTCAAGCATCCCATGCTTCATCACAATCAAGAACATCATATTGGCCTTCAAGTGATCAACCATATTCACTTTTCAACTCAACACCCAATCGGATACGCGGATTCCGAGCGTTGTCCCTACGCTCCATACACCCTACCAATCCAAGGTCTCCCAAATGGACTTTTAAACACCATTTGACCTCAACATCCTAAGGTTCCCATGTATGGACTTTTAAACACCATACAACCTTAGCTTTCCCGAGGTTCCCATGTATGGACTTTCAAACACCATACAACCTCAACTTTTCCCCAAGGTTCCCATGTATGGACTTTCAAACACCATACAACCTTGACATGCACAAGGTTCCCATGTATGGACTTTCAAACACCATACAACCTTTGCATTCACCGATTGGTAGTTGTATAACATCACTAACGAGATCCGGGACACCCTACACAAGATCCACACATGGACTTAACACCGCCATTGTGATCTCAACAAGCACAAGGTTCTCACATATGGACTTTTAAACACCATATAACCTTTGCTCAACCAAGGTCCTCGAATGGGCAACACCTCCATTATGACCTCAACCATCTCGTTAGGATACTTGAAGGGAGTTTACCGGTCCACTCTTGACAACTCCACCTCCAAGGCGACTTAATTCACGGTGCACCCAATCCTATAGTCGGCTAACTATATCCGATCAAAGAACCAAGAACCACTTACATCACTTGCCAATATAACCACCTTACCACATTAGTCCAATGTTTCACATGCATAACCAATATGCAAAACCATTACCACATTAATCAAATGATTCACATGCATAACCAATATGCAAAAACCATCATTTACCAACATTAATTCACTGTTTTAAAACATTAAACAAAGCCATTGAACAACATGCAACACCATGCATCAAATCCACATTTTCAATGTATAAAACCAAGGATCTCTTACCTTGAGCATCCTTCACATATGGCTTTCAAAACCAGCATTGAACCATGCTAAAATATGCTTTCAAAACAGATTTAAACCATGCAAAACACATGCATTTCAATCATCAACCACAATTGCTTAAAAGCCAATTCCACAATCATAATTCAAGAGCGAAAAACCATTCACTTACTCTTGAGCTTAGCAAAGTTGTTTAGACTTACACTAAGCTCCCAAAAACCTTCAAACCTTGGTTTAAAAGCTGAAAACCCAACTTCACTCACCGATAACCAAAACAAGGCTAGCCACCAAGCCTTCCAAGCATCCGAAACCTTCCGCAACACCTCTAAAGCTCACGGATCAAACTCCCCTGTTTCAAGCACACAAAAACAGCATATTAATGCATCATTATGCATTAAGAACAGCAGCCACACAACCAAACTTGCTGCTCATCACACAACCAACAATTCGGCTACCAAACACAACCGAAATCACCTCCAAACACTACCAAAACTTAACCCAGCCAAGATCCATCACTTCCAACCATTTTTAAACATCAATTAACATCCAAAATGATCACAAACACGTCCTTATACTCCCAGGTATAACAGATCACCAAAAACACTCCCAAAAAACAACCAAAAACTCAAACAAAACTTAGGAAATTCAACCTATCCGGGATTGCATTAATTAAACCTCAACTTCTAATCAATTTAGCATTCATTTAACATCATTTTGACACTTCAAAACACTGCCCAAACAGATCACACGAAAATTTCACCAAAATCGCCAAATCTTGCATTTTAAGTCAAAATCAAGATTTCAATTGAAAAACCTTTAACAAAACACAAATCAAGGATTGAGAACTTGGGAATTTCAGTAAAGAACTGATAGTTTAGAGGAGAGGGACGTTCTTACCTCCAAACTTGAGTTTCTTTTTTTGGAGCCAAAAAGCTTGATGAAACAACTTGCAAATTGAGAGGTTTTGTTGATGAGATGATTAGGAATCAAATGAGAGTTGAAATGAGTGATTTGAGTGACAAAATCAGAGGAGGAAATCTGGAGAAATGTGTTTGGTTTGAGAGAAAAGATGAGAGAAAATGGTTGAGAGAAAAGTTAGTTAGAATTAGGAAAATATCTTCCCTCCACTTTTCTTTAGTTTAAAAACATTTAATTAATCATTTAATATATTTAGAAAATCTGGAGAAACTCCCATTGGGTAAATAGCTCCTTAAAGATTCAAAGTTTCAATCCTTTTTAAAACAGTCACGCAGTTTTCAAAAATTACATTTTGGTCACTAACCCAAAATGTCACCCTTCCAAACCTCATTTTCCAAAATTGATTTCACAGTTCACTTTTATATATTAAAAGATGATTTTAGAACATTTTTCCATATTTTTAATGCAACCCGAACTAGGCTTTCCTAAATTCACTCTTATATATTCGATCAGCACTTTGACCGAACCGGTCAACGCCCAAAACGTCTGAGCCCAAAACCGGGGCGTTACAACTCTCCCCCCCTTAGGAAATTTCATCCTCGAAATTTCAACCGGCGAAAAGAGAACAACAACTTTCTCAAAACACACACAAGGCAACACAAAACCTCAACCAACACTGAACACTTTCCACACAAAACTCCACTGAACCCAACACCACCACATGCTGTTCACAAACCCAGAACACTCAAAGATAGCCACAACTTAACCTTCCACATATCCGGACTGTACACAGCCCCAACTTCAATCATGAAGAACTTTAACTTTCATAGCACACATTACTGTAACACACAACTTCCAAGACTGGTTTACACAGGGACTCTAACCAATCCAATTCAACCACCATACAAACTTCTCTGCTTCCAAAACTCTTGCAACTCTCAAACCCCTTCCAAGAATATTCCCAACAAGCAAAAATTCTTAAGCATCAACTGCTTACCCAAACTCCTCAACAAAAGCTGACATTCCTTCACATCTGCCGCTAACATTACCAAAACGACTCACCAGGTCTACTCACCCACAAACGAAAATTTACATCACAACCCCAACTCGGCTCCGCCAGCTGTTCCATACACCACCAGCTGACCTCAAAAGAAATTCACATACACACAACCAGCCAACCACTTCTCATAAGAACCCTTTCAAACAACACAAGCCTTCGATCCTTCATGATCCTTGCACTTCAAACTTCAACCATAACACTTGTCTTACCAGGACATCGCCCAACCTACCATACATACCAACTCCTCAACTCCTCAAAGGTTGCTAAGAACCAGCACTTACAAACACAACCCTTCCACAACAACCCAAATGCTAAGCTACCCCAGCACCTGGAAACACAACCGTTAAACTACAACAACACTTAGCATCAAGGTGCTACCCCTTCTACTTAGCTATCCAAACCACTAAACTCTCTTTAAGCAACAAACACTATCCTTCTACCATCAAACCATACCACTCTCACTATTACTAGCAACTAGCCTAATATACTTCATTACGTCTAACTCTCACCCAGCACCAAAACAACCTCTAAAAACCCATCATCCAACCACCACTCTAACAGATTCGATTAGTTATTAGCGAGTGTGAACATCGTATGCATGATCACCAACATGACCTATCAATGCCTGATGTACATGTTTGCAAAACCTCTAATGTCATGCCACATGTATGCATGGACCAACATATATAATATAGCATATAACAATGATTTTAACTGTGCATGAATGCCAGTTCACACCCTCCACTAACATCCTCAAATCCGTCTAAGAACAACCTCCTACCTCACTTCTAACTTAACTACTCCACCATACCAACAATCATTAACCACAAGATTCTCACCTAAGCCTTCTTCACACCAAAGATGTTTCCAAACTACAACCATTACCCCAACATGCTAGCAACAAGACTAAACTTACCACGCAAGGAAAACCAACAGAAACCAACCAAGGTATCTAAAGCAAGGTTACCTGAAAACACAACACCTCCCTGAAGCTTCATCTGACGAGCTCTCTTCCTTGCGGAACCATCAACCTCCTGCCGCACCACTGCAGCACCAGCTAACACACCAGGGCCACCACCACCTCCTTGCGGTAAAGAACCTTGGCTGTTCCGAGCCAACATCAAACAATCACGTCTCATGTGTCCAGCAGACCCACATTTCCAGCAATTCTCCTTTCCCACACTCTTCACAACTTTCTGCTCTTTCTGCCACTTCTGAACCTTGCCTCGGCCGTGCCCACGACCCTTCTGAGATCCTTTGGCTATCACCAAAGCTGACTTCACTCCAAGAGGACAATCACGCTTAACATGCACTTTGGAACCACAGTTCCAGCAAGCACCCGCGCCCCAACAACCTCCAACATGGCGCCTTTCACAACGGTCACACACCGGTGGCTGAACTTCCACTCCTTGCCCAAGAAACACTTGCTCCACAACAGCACCACCGTCACATTGCTCAACCCTTGGAAACTTCCCTCCAAGATACCTTTCATAAAAGGCAGATACAAAGAAATCCCAATCAATATCAGGAATATGTGACGCCACTGCCACAGATGTCCACCAGACACATGCATCCTCCAACATCAGAGAAACAACACTCCCCAGCTTACAAGCAAGATCACAGCCTTCCTGATCCAAGATCAGAACCACACTGGCCAACCAGGCCTCAAATGTCTCAGGTGAAGAACCATGATATTCCACAGCACCCAAATCAAGCAAACGCTGCTTCGGCAAACCCACACATCCCACAGACTTTACCTTTACCACAGCCTGAGATGTTCCCAACACCTCCTGAACATCAGATGATGAACTCTTCACCGCAGAACCAGCTTCTTCCCCTTGCCTTACCACCTCAATCTCAAGCACAGAAGACTGAGACAAAACACCTCCACGAAAGGGTGAATTCCACGCCTTAACAACCTGCCCCAAGGCAGCAACCATCTCACCCAACTGCCATTCTTTCATTGACTTAGCCATACTACTAACAACAACAAACATACAATCACAACAAACAAACAAACCAGTTAGACCAGCATTAAGCAAGGATTCAAACTCCAACTCCAAAATAACACAATAGCTATATTAATAAGGCAATGGGTATCCCGAATCCTCCCCTTACATGACATAACAGTCAACACAACATGGATATCACAACATCAAGCATAACAAACAACACACCTTGATCATGCTTACATCAAACAGCATCCACTTGCAACAACATATTATTACATAACATACTCACAGCACTTTCATCATGCATAACACCAGCTCACAACATCAGCACATATCCACATTAATTCAACAATGATTCATAAACACAAAACATGCTCGAAAACATCAGCAACATGCTCAGAAACATCAACAATTTGCTCAGAAACATCAGCATCATGCCCAGAAACACGTGTTTCAACCAACATTCAACCAACTTTCATCCACACAACAAGGTAAACATCAACACACATCACAACAACTTACCGTTTTCCCCAAGCATTCGCAACTCAGCTCTGATACCACCAAATGTAACCCCCTTAACCCAGCCTAGACGGTTGGCCCGAATTAAGAAGATTACACGGGGAAAACCAAAGTCAACCCGAAAGTCAACCTTGATTAACGACCCTTTTTTTTTCTTTTTAATCTTGTCTAGATGCTCATTAACCCTAAATGTGATCACACAAACATCATACTCAAAGATCACAACCATCAGAGATCATTCAGGGACCCAATTGCACAAAACACAACTTTAGGGACTAAATTGTAAATTCTGAAAACTTTGAGGCCTTAACCAGATTTTAAGTTACCAACTTAAAATTAATCATGTTTCATGCATCTCGGACAAATTTCAGCTCAAACGGACATCTCAAACTCATACAATTGCACATACAAGATTCAGGACCAAAATGCAAACATTTTGAAACACATAACTGCCACTGTCAGCCCCCAACGGTCAACCGTTCCGAAACGGGAGACAGCCCGTTTCGAAACACGGGGCCGTTCCGCAACGGGTACCGAAACGGGGGTCGGGCAGTAGCCTTTCCGTTTCGGAACGGTGTCACCCGTTTCGGATGCCTGGGCTGCTTCAAGGCACCAGTTCCGAAACGGCTCACCCTGTTCCGAAACACCCTGCACAAAAAGCAGAATTTTGCCTACTTAAACATGCAATTAAACATCCAATCATGCTCCAAAAGCCACCAAACTTTGCCAACATGCAATTCAACATAAAAGAGGCATACTTGCATCAACAATTCAACAACATGTCAACATACACGAAAAACCCCAAATTCAAGGCTAAGCTTCCAACACAAGCAATCCATTTAAACAACATACATCCAATTCAAACTCATAAGCCAAACCATGTTCCAACAACATCAACAATACAAAACCATACTTGTCTGAACATAAACAAACACATACATCAACCCAAGAGATTCTACCCCATTGCCTTTATTAACTATAGCTATTAACCGAGACATACATCTCAAGTGGAGTCCTTCTTGAATCCCTTGCTCCTCGCTGTCCAAACTTCAAAAATCTGCATTGATGGACAAAAAGGAGCGTAAGCACATAATGCTTAGTGAGGAATGCTCAAAACCAAAACACCATCAATGCAGCGAGCCATAAATCACTTTTAAAACAAACTCGATTTGTTTACCAAAGCCATGTTTGAAAACTCCTTTTCAACAACAAGCTCAAAACCATGCATCGCACATACGTGAAAACCAACCCTTAGTTTAGCAAACTAAAAAAACCCCTTTTCAAAGCACAACTTGCAAAATCAACCATTTAGCCAAACCATGCATAAACACCATATGCAAGCTAAAACAAAACCTTGGAAAACACTCCCATTTCACAACATACCTTTCTTAAACTTGAGAGCCAATTCAAGCAAGAATCTTTTAAAACCATTTCACTAACCAACCAACACATGCATTAATCCAAAGGCAACATATATGAACCACAACATCATCATCACATGCCTTTAAAAACAAGTCTTAACAAGACTCCAATGCACTAAAGATATTTCATGCTCACATGCATCATTTTCCAAATGATAATCAACACTTGTTCAACTTAACAGGTAAACATGCATTCACAAGCATTATACACTTTCCATGCAACCATGCATCTTTTCAAGCATCTCATGCTTCACATGCAATTATGCATCAATTAAAGCATCTCATGCTTCACATGCAATTATGCATCATTTCAAGCATCCCATGCTTCATCACAATCAAGAACATCATATTGGCCTTCAAGTGATCAACCATATTCACTTTTCAACTCAACACCCAATCGGATACGCGGATTCCGAGCGTTGTCCCTACGCTCTATACACCCTACCAATTCAAGGTCTCCCAAATGGACTTTTAAACACCATTTGACCTCAACATCCTAAGGTTCCCATGTATGGACTTTTAAACACCATAAAACCTTAGCTTTCCCGAGGTTCCCATATATGGACTTTCAAACACCATACAACCTCAACTTTTCCCCAAGGTTCCCATGTATGGACTTTCAAACACCATACAACCTTAGCTTTTCCCGAGGTTCCCATGTATGGACAACCATACAACCTCAACATGTACAAGGTTCCCATGTATGGACTTTTAAACACCATACAACCTTTGCATCACCGATTGGTAGTTGTAGAAATCACTAACGAGATCCGGGACATCCCACACAAGATCCACACATGGACTTAACACCGCCATTGTGATCTCAACAAGCACAAGGTTCTCACATATGGACTTTTAAACACCATATAACCTTTGCTCAACCAAGGTCCTCGAATGGGTAACACCTCCATTATGACCTCAACCATCTCGTTAGGATACTTGAAGGGAGTTTACCGGTCCACTCTTGACCACTCCACCTCCAAGGCGACTTAATTCACGGTGCACCCAATCCTATAATCGGCTAACTATATCCGATCAAAGAACCAAGAACCACTTACATCACTTGCCAATATAACCACCTTACCACATTAGTCCAATGTTTCACATGCATAACCAATATGCAAAACCATTACCACATTAATCAAATGATTCACATGCATAACCAATATGCAAAAACCATCATTTACCAACATTAATTCACTGTTTTAAAACATTAAACAAAGCCATTGAACAACATACAACACCATGCATCAAATCCACATTTTCAATGTATAAAACCAAGGATCTCTTACCTTGAGCATCCTTCACATATGGCTTTCAAAACCAGCATTGAACCATGCTAAAATATGCTTTCAAAACAGATTTAAACCATGCAAAACACATGCATTTCAATCATCAACCACAATTGCTTAAAAGCCAATTCCACAATCATAATTCAAGAGCGAAAAACCATTCACTTACTCTTGAGCTTAGCAAAGTTGTTTAGACTTACACTAAGCTCCCAAAAACCTTCAAACCTTGGTTTAAAAGCTGAAAACCCAACTTCACTCACCGATAACCAAAACAAGGCTAGCCACCAAGCCTTCCAAGCATCCGAAACCTTCCGCAACACCTCTAAAGCTCACGGATCAAACTCCCCTGTTTCAAGCACACAAAAACAGCACATTAATGCATCATTATGCATTAAGAACAGCAGCCACTCAACCAAACTTGCTGCTCATCACACAACCAACAATTCGGCTACCAAACACAACCGAAATCACCTCCAAACACTACCAAAACTTAACCCAGCCAAGATCCATCACTTACAACCATTTTTAAACATCAATTAACATCCAAAATGATCACAAACATGTCCTTATACTCCCAGGTATAACAGATCACCAAAAACACTCCCAAAAAACAACCAAAAACTCAAGCAAAACTTAGGAAATTCAACCTATCCGGGATTGCATTAATTAAACCTCAACTTCTAATCAATTTAGCATTCATTTAACATCATTTTGACACTTCAAAACCCTGCCCAAACAGATCACACGAAAATTTCACCAAAATCGCCAAATCTTGCATTTTAAGTCAAAATCAAGATTTCAATTGAAAAACCTTTAACAAAACACAAATCAAGGATTGAGAACTTGGGAATTTCAGTAAAGAACTGATAGTTTAGAGGAGAGGGACGTTCTTACCTCCAAACTTGAGTTTCTCCTTTTTGGAGCCAAAAAGCTTGATGAAACAACTTGCAAATTGAGAGGTTTTGTTGATGAGATGATTAGGAATCAAATGAGAGTTGAAATGAGTGATTTGAGTGACAAAATCAGAGGAGGAAATCTGGAGAAATGTGTTTGGTTTGAGAGAAAAGATGAGAGAAAATGGTTGAGAGAAAAGTTAGTTAGAATTAGGAAAATATCTTCCCTCCACTTTTCTTTAGTTTAAAAACATTTAATTAATCATTTAATATATTTAGAAAATCTAGAGAAACTCCCATTGGGTAAATAGCTCCTTAAAGATTCAAAGTTTCAATCCTTTTTAAAACAGTCACGCAGTTTTCAAAAATTACAATTTGGTCACTAACCCAAAATGTCACCCTTCCAAACCTCATTTTCCAAAATTGATTTCACAGTTCACTTTTATATATTAAAAGATGATTTTAGAACATTTTTCCATATTTTTAATGCAACCCGAACTAGGCTTTCCTAAATTCACTCTTATATATTCGATCAGCACTTTGACCGAACCGGTCAACGCCCAAAACGTCTGAGCCCAAAACCGGGGCGTTACAAATTCTATAGGCATGCTTCCTACACAAGTAAGCCATTCAAGCATAAACCTCCAATTCAAGCATATAAAGGCCAACCACAAAAACCAGCATTCTCAACAACATTCAACATACTTAGGGAGTTCAAAACATCTCCCAAAACATACACATAGGTCCCCCATTGCTAAATTACCAAAAGCTAAAATGTACTTAGAAAACCTTCCATACTTAGAGCTTTGTTTCCACTTGGATGCTTGCCCTCCTTGCTGCCCTCAAGTACTCTAATGCTCTGCATTATTGAATTAAGAAAACAAAGAGAGCATAAGCAAAAGCTTAGTGAGGAATGCTCAATAAAACCATCCAATAATGCATTTATAAAACACTTATAAAACATGCTTCAAATCATCATTTACACATGCTCAAAAGCATACTTAAAACAAGCATCTCATGCTTCATTTCATTACATGTCATATTGGCCTCAAGTGATACATTTCATTTCTTTGAAAACAAGTTCATCAACTTTCACCCCAAGGACTTTTAAACACCTTGGACCCCAAGGACTTTTAAACACCTTGGCCATGGACTTTTAAACACCATGAATTAGATCACCTCAAGGACTTTTAAACACCTTGACCCCAAGGACTTTTAAACACCTTGGCCATGGACTTTTAAACACCATGAATTGAATCACCTCAAGGACTTTTAAACACCTTGAGCCCAAGGACTTTTAAACACCTTGGCCTATGGACTTTTAAACACCATAGAAAGGACCACACAAGGACTTTTAAACACCTTTGTGTCCGTAACAAGAATCATCCAAGGACTTTTAACCACCTTGATGTTCTTAAGTAACAAGGCTCACTCAAGGACTTTTAACCACCTTAGTGACCTCAACCCTTTTCAAAACATCACTTGCCAATATACATCATTTTCATCAATTAATCCACTGTTTTAAAGCATTAAACCAAGCCATATTCATCATGCATTTAAAAGCATCAAACCACATTTAATCAATGTTCAAAAACAAGGAACTCTTACCTTGAGCTTCCTTTAACATATGGCTTATCAAAACAGCAATACCATGCTAAATCATGCTTTCAAAACAGTAATCAAAACATGCAATAAACCACATTGCATCACAACAAAATCATGGCCACCACTAGAGAGAATTTCCGAAAACTTACACTCGAGCTTAGCAAAGTTGTTTAGACTTAAACTAAGCTCCCAAGACATTGGTTTCAAAGCCGAAAACCCAATTTCACTCACCAATTCCACTTCGCCTCAAGCCAAAGCACCAAATCAAGCCTCCGGATCACCACCACTTGGATCCAAAGATGCCTCCCCTGATCAAACACATTAAAGCAGAGATTTAATGCATCATCATGCATCAAAAGCTTCAATGCGAGCACTCAAACTCGCTGCTCTCATTCATACTCCAATTTTGGCCACCAAACACAACCGAAATGGCATCAAAACCACTTCTCAACAAAGCCCAGCCATAAACCAGCAAAACCTAACATCCATTAACACCATCTAACATCTAAAAACAACCTATAAACATCCTTATACCTCCAGCAACATCAGATCCACAAGATCACCACAAAAACATCCAAGAATCACAAGCTAAACTTAGGAAACACAACCTATCCGGGATTGCATTAATCAAAACTCATTTCCTAATCAATTTAGAGTTCATTTAACATCAAAAACACACCTCAAATCACAGATTAATCATATCTAACGAAAATCATCAAAAATCACCAAATCTTGCATTATAAGCCAAGATCCATTTCACCACTTAAAATCCTTTAATAAAACTTCAATTAAGAGTTGAGAACTTGGGAATTTCAGTAAAGAACTGATAGTTTAGAGGAGAAGGACGTTCTTACCTCCAAACTTGTGTTTCTCCACTTTTTGGAATCAAAAACCTTGTTGAATCAACTAGCAAATGATGAGGTTTTGAAGATATGTTGATTAGGAATCAAAAGAATGTTGAAAGGAGGATTTTAGGTGAGAAAATCAGAAACAACTCTCTGGAAAACAAGTGTTTGGATTGAGAGAAAATGAGAGAAAGAAAATAGAGAAGTTAGTTAAGAAAATAGCCAAATGGCCTTTCCCTCCACTTTTGATATGTTTTAAAATCAGAATAAATCTCAAAATATCTTAGAAAAATCTGGAGAAACTACTTTTGGAATAATAGCTCCTTAAAGATTCAAAGTTTCAACTCTTTATAAAACAGTCACAAAACTTTCAAAAATTACATTTTGGTCACTAGCCAAAATGTCACTCTTCCAAAACCCATTTTTCAAAATTGATTTCACAGTTCACTTAATTATATTAAAAGATGATTTTAGAACATTTTTCCATATTTTTAATGCAACCCGAACTAGGCTTTCCTAATTTCACCTCCTTAGATTAGAACAGCACTTTGACCAAACCGGTCAACGCCCAAAACTTCTAAGCCCAAAACCGGGGCGTTACAAAATGCATGCTCAAGGCTCAAAGTCTCGCTAAATTGGGCTGAGTTGATTAAGCTAGGTGAGAAATCCAATTATCACAATCAAGGCAAATTGAAAGGAGATGTCAAAATATCATTATACTTATGCCATTTGATTATCAAAATGTAATCATTCAAGTATTTCTATGCACTATCACAATTATACCATGCTGGATATAATGCAATGGCAAGGAAAATATTTTCTCAAAGTTAAACCAAAATCAAACATATATCAGATAATCATGGCAAGTGGTTTGCTACCCTCCTCCTCACTTAATTGAATTGCCCCAATTCATAAAAATTAAGGAAATAAAGAGAAAATAAGGGCAAAAGATACTCCCCGTGGATGTAGAGTGAGTCGATGGGAATGGTGCACTATGAGTGGCTCGGATCAGCGGCGGCAGAGGGCTTTGAACGGAGCTGCCGGATATGCGAAAGAGGGTGCAGCGAAGGGTGGTTCAGCATTTTTGTTGGGCACCCGTCGAATAGTTGCTGGTCGTCGGCCACCACGGTAGGGAGGAGGAATCTCGTTCGAGGGATTGGGGGCTGGCCGTCGTCGACCATCGCGACGTGGAGAAGGTGCGGAAGCCGGTTCGGAATCGCTGATGATCGCCATAAATCGTGGCGATGCAAGACGCCACCGATGACCAGCGGCGGTTCTTGGGGAGGCCGGCGAGGCTGCTGTCACGTGCGGGGCATGGTGAATTGCGGCTAAGTGAATTGGCTGGTGAGTTATCTAGGGTTTGGTGGTTTGCGGGAATGAAAGAAAGGGAGAGGGGAAAAAAAGGAAAATCGAAATGGGGGGAATTTAGGAAAAAAAATAAAAGAAATTGGTTTATTTTATTTGGATTGGCTACAGGAGATTTTTGGGTGGTCAAAGGGTTAAAGGGTAAAGGCTAAATGGTTTGGCTAACGTGCACCGCAGACCATATGTTTTGCTAACGTGCTCCGCATGATAACGTGTGCACTTCACCCAGCGAAATTTTGCAGCTCTTTGCTTGATAATTCCCTTCACTGGAAGTCTGGAATGAAACCAAAATTAAGCTAAAAATTAACAGAAAAACAAAGCTAAAAATTTAAAACAGAAAATCAAGATTTAACGAAAAGAAAAAGAAGAAAAATATGGAAAGAATGGGTTGCTTCCCATTTAGCGCTTTGTTTAACGTCGTTTAGCTCGACGAGCTTTGCTAAATTTTTTGTTCTTCAAATAAACGATGACGTCCATCCCTTGTCGTTTTAACGCTTTCCTTCATCTTTTTATGTGTGTGCAAAACAACAACTAATCTTCTACCTCCTTCCCAATGCGACAACTTACTCAAGATGATGTTTGGCAAAGTTTGGTTGTCGCCTAAAAATATAAAATTAAAGTGATCTAACTTCGGCTTTGGTTCCTGCAAAATTGAGGGAAATGTTTAGATCGAGTTGGAATTAATCGAAAATCATAAAGGGAAGAAAGAGTTGAAATGATTTTGCCTATATCGTCGAGATCCGCGAATTCCCTACAAAATTCATAACAGAAATCAGTTTCGATCAAATCATCAGCTAACGGATCTATAATATCAACGAAATTTAAACTTGAGACCGAATCAGGATACTTCATAGCTTTATACATATCAAATTTAACTACTTCCCCATCAAATTCCATAGTTAAAATGTCGTTGCGGACATCAATCTTTGTATGCACGGTTGATAGGAAAGGTCGGCCAAGCAAGATTTCGGATCCGTTATTGCTGCGATCATTTTCCATGTCAATAATATAAAAATCAGCAGGGAAAATAAGATCTTTTACCTGTACCAACACGTTTTCTAGTACTCCCTCGGGGTAGATAACTGAACGATCAGCTAGTTGAACCGTCACTCGCGTTTCCTTCAAAGGTTCAGTCGAAATTTTGTTGTAGACGCTTAACGGCATGACGTTGATAGATGCGCCTAAATCGCACATCACCCTTTTTATCTCAACATTCCCAATTTTACAAGGAACCGCAAACATACCTTGGTCCTTGTACTTTGGCGGCAACGGCTTTTGAAAGATGGCCGAAATATTTTCGCCAAGGTTCACCTTTTCATTTCCGGAGAGTCGCCTTCGGTTTGTGCATAAGTCCTTCAGAAACCTTGCGTATTTAGGCACTTTTCGAATAACATCAAGAAGTGGAATATTAATTTCCACTTTCTTGAATACATCCAAAATTTCATTCTCTTCCTACTTTTTATCTCGTTTCGCCAATCTACCTGGAAAAAGAGGAACAGGTTCGTAAGTAGAAACAGAAATATTGGATTTATAGTTACCTGCAGTGGGTGGAGACTTTTCATTTTGGTCCTTCGAAGAGCTGCCTTGCTCGTCGGATCTTTGCTCATCTTGCTTGGGCGGTGTAGACGTTATCACTATTCCACTACGCAAAGTTATTGCACTAACGTTTTCCCTTGGGTTGGTTTCGGTTTGGGATGGTAACTTTCCCTGGGATTCTATACGGCTAACGGTTTGAGCTAGTTGGCTTATTTGTTTGTCGATTTGCTGGAGATGAGATTGTGTTTGTGTTTGGATTTTTTCCTGCGAAACTGCCAATCTCTCAACAATAGACTCAAGCGAGGATTTTTGGGGTGCTTGGTTTTGATGGGGAGGTTGTTGCCTAGGTTGGTAATTTGGGTTCTGATTATCGTAGCTCAAGTTTGGGTGATCTCTCCAACCGGGATTGAAGGTATTGCTATGTGGGTTATAGGGTCTTTGGGGAGGTCCGGGAAAGTTGTGTATGGTGTTAAGTTGGGCACCAGACGTATCTCGCAACAATGGGCATAAGTCGGTTGCGTGATCTGGCATAGTGCATATTCCGCAAACCTTAGCAGCTTTTATCTCCCCTGAAACAAGAGAATACACAATATTAGTCAAATTGTCTATCTTATTCTTTAATGAAATTGTGCTTACTGTTTGAACCCGTCGACTGGGTTCACTTGTAGAACCAAATTGCTGCGAATTTGCAGCCATTGTGGAGATTAATGTTCTTGCTGCAGTAGGGGTCATATTAACGAGCGCGCCACCGCTTACTGCATCTACCATCTTTTTGTCCATTGCTAACATTTCTTTGTATAGGTATTGAAGGAGTGTTTGCTCGGATAAGCCATGTTGCGGACAGCTTGCGCACAGCTTCTTGAATCTTTCCCAATATTCATACATGGATTCATCGTGCATTTGTTGGATACTCAATATGTTTCGCCTAAGTTCAGTCGCTTTTGCTGCTGGGAAATATCTGTCAAGGAAAACACGAGAAAGACCAGCCCATGTATTAATAGAATTCGGAGGTAAATAAAATAACCATTCTTTAGCATTTCCGGCTAAAGAAAAAGGAAATGCCCTTAGTTTTATCTGATCCTCCGAAACTCCTTGCGGTTTCATGCTGCTGCACACCATGTGAAATTCAGCAAGGTGTTTATGTGGGCTTTCAGTAGGGAGGCCATTAAAAGTGGGTAATAGGTGAATTAGGCCCGTTTTGAGTTGGAAAGGAGTATTGCCTTGAGGAAAAACAATGCAGAGTGGTTGTTGCACGGTAGGGGCTGCGTTCAACTCTCGAATTGTTTGATCTGCCATCGGTTCTGGTTCTTGTGTAGGTTCGTCGATTGGTGTGGTCTCGGAGGTGGATTCTTGTTCAGATCGTCGTGTGCTTTGTTGTTGTTTCTTTCGTCGAAGTGTTTCGCCGTGAGTTCTACGAGCGCTTGCTTCAATTTCCGGGTTATATGGAGCTAAAATACTCGGGTTCTTCCTGGTCATAAAAAAATAAAACAAAATCAGTCAAAAATGCCGAAAGTAAATCTCCCCGGCAACGGCGCCAATTTTGATAAGTTGTCGTTTAACCGGTCAAAAATAATAAGTGTTTAACCTCTTTCAACAATAAATAAAATAAAGAAATTGAATAGATATAGGGAAAGAGGGTCGATCCGCAGGGAGATTAGCTGGAATAGTTGACTAGAATTTGTCGAATCTGAATTCCCAAGAATATATGTGAAAAAAAAGAAATAAAAGAACGGGTGATATGATTTTTGGTGAAGTAATAAAATAAAATAAATAAACAAAAAGTAGTAAGAAAAACCAAGTGTGCAAATCAGCCTCGAACCAGCTCCTTCAATTCTTTCGATCATTGAAATAGATTTTTATTTCGGGGATCATGTCGGTTACAGTCTACGAGGCCCAACCCGTCGTAACTTGTTTCTCTCTCGAGTAACCAATCCTCCCAAGTCTATCTTCGAAAGATGGTTCTTAAATAAATCAACCACGTCTATCGCCGTTAAAATATTTAGAATAAAAGCAGGAAAAACCCGACTCAGAAATTGTCTAAAAAATAGAATCGCTTCTGATTTTATCTTTCCTTAGCGGACCGCCGCTAAGAGTGTTCATAGGAAGTCGAAATTTGCCACAGGCCGATCCTTCCTCCCAACTATGTTTTTAAGCGAATTCAGACCAAAAGGCCCTTTTTGATATGAAAAACGATTAAAAACTTTTAGTAAGGCCGATTGCCAAACTATCTAAGCAGAAAGATAAAAATGATTTCCCCAAAAGAATTTAAGCAAGTTCAATTCTCACGAATCGAATTGACTTGGCTGGTTCTTGGCTTAAAGGATTTAGCTAAGCATGATATTGATTATCATACTTAACTTGATTTTAGAAAAACAATTGAATAAAATAAACGAAAACAAGAAATTAAAGGAAAATGAACTTGGATTTAAAGCTAGAAATGTTTACAAAGATAAAAAGACTCAAAACTAGAAGATGATCTTAAGCCTTCACCAAAGGTTGGTATTTATAGGCTTAGATTTACAAAGATAAGAGATAAGAAATAATAATTCAAATTCAAATGTTGATTAAAATTCAAAATAAAACTAAATGGAAAAAAGCTGATAATCTTATCGAATTCTTCTTTCGGAACATTCCAGGATCTTCTAGAAGTTGCCGCGTCACTGCCGCGTCACTACCACGTCACTGCCACGTCAGACGCGTTGTGCCCGGTGTCGTACCCATGATGCCAGTCATGACAGAATTATAATAAAAACTGCAGAAATGCCCCATTTTCACTGCTATTTCCAGAATTGGATCCCTGCACAAAATATAACGAAAACAACATGTATTAAGCAGCAAGAACTCCAAATAACTAGAAAAGTAGTATATGAAATATGACAATTTTGAGAACTCATCAATGTTTGCCAGCTTGAGTATTTCGCAAGATGGAGGTCTTGTGGCTGAATTGCAAGTGAAACCATCTTTGGTTCAGTTGATAAAGGATAAGCAGTTGTTGGATGATTCTTTGGTGCCACATGTTCAAGATACTGCTGAGGATAGACCGTCGAACTTTTGTTTTAATGATGACGGAGTTTTATGGTTTGGAAGTCGGATAGTAGTGCCGAATGATGCGGAGTTGAGGCGTGCTATTCTGACTGAAGCTCATAGTAGTACAAAGATGTATCGTGATCTAAAGGATGAGTCCTATTGGGTGGGTTTGAAGAAAGATGTTGCAGAGTATGTGAGTAAGTGCATGGTTTGTCAGCGGGTTAAGGCTGAGCCCCAGTTTCCTTCAGGGTTGTTGCAACCGTTGAGGATCCCTGAATGGAAGTGTGAAAGGATTACCATGGACTTTGTGTCTGGTTTGCCTTTGTCACCATCGAAGAAGAATTCGGTGTGGGTGATTGTGGATCGCCTTACGAAGTGTGCGCATTTCTTACCTGTGCATACTACGTATACTTTGGACAAGCTTGCAGAGCTATACATTGCTGAGATTGTGCGTTTGCACGGTGTGCCAAAGTCTATAGTATCGGATAGAGATCCGAGGTTTACATCGCGTTTTTGGGAGTGTTTGCACCAAGCTTTGGGTACGCGGTTGAATTTCAGTACTTCTTATCATCCACAGTCGGATGGTCAGTCGAAGCGTGTTATCCAAGTGCTTGAGGATATGTTGAGATGCTGTGTGATTGAGTTTCAAGGCTCTTGGGAGAAGCATTTGCCTTTGGTGGAGTTTGCTTATAACAATAGCTACTAGGCAAGTATTCAAATGGCACCTTATGAAGCCTTGTATGGGAGGAAGTGTAGAACTCCTCTTTGCTGGGCTGAAACAGGTCAGAAGTTGGTCTCGATGTCGGCTATGTTGAAAGGAACCACCGAGAAGGTGAAGCTCATTTGTGAAGCGGATTTAAAGCGTATTGAGATTGAGTTTGCGGTAGGTGACCGTGTGTTTTTGAAGGTTTCGCCTTGGAAGAAGGTGATGAGGTTTGGCCGAAATGGTAAGTTGAGCCCTAGGTATATTGGACCATACGAGGTGATTGAACGTGTGGGTCCTGTTGCGTACAAGTTGAGGTTGCCGCAAGAGTTGGAAAGGATACATGATGTGTTTCATGTCTCCATGCTTCGGAGGTATAGATTGGATCCTTCACATGTTATGCCTGTGGAGGAAGTAGAGTTGAACCCAGATTTAACCTATGATGAGGAGCCAGTTGAAATTCTGGATTCGGACAGTAAAGTTCTTCGAGGTTAGACCATTGAGTTGGTTAAGGTGTTGTGGAGGCATCGTGGTGTTGAGGAAGCTACATGGGAAAGAAAGGATGACATGAATAAGCAGTTTCCCTACCTTTTTCGTCCAGGTAAATTTCGAGGACGAAATTTCTTAAGAGGGGGAGAGTTGTAACTCCCCAATTTTGGGCTTAGAAGTTTAGGGTCTGGTCAGACCGGTCTGATATTCGGTTCGAATATAAAAGGAGGTTTTAGGGAAAGCCTAGTTCGGGATGCTTTAAAAATATCTAAAAATCCTCATTTAATATATATAAGAGAATGGTGAAATCAATTTTACAAAATAAGGTTTGGAAATACTACATTTCGGTGTAGTGACCAAAATGCGATTTTTGCAAAGTTTAGTAGTGACTGTTTTGTAAAGGATTGAAACTTTGAATCTTTAAGGAGCTAATTTACCCAAAATGTTTTTCTCCAGATTTTTTCTTAATTTGGGTGAATTAATTAATGTTTTAATTAAATAAAAAAAGAAATGGAAACTACTTTTTGGATTTTCATAACTACCTTTTCCTAACTTTCTCTTATTCTTTTTTCTCTCAAAATCCCATCATCCAAACACATTTTCTACAGCAAATTTCACATTGATCTTCACTTCAATTGATGAGATTTTTGTCATCTATTGGTTTCTAATCAATCTTGCATCAAATCTTTTTGTTTTCCGCATTGAATTTTCAAGGAATTTGGCCCAAATCAAGAAGAAATCATCATTTAGAGGTAAGGATGTTCTTCTCCTCTACATACTCAGTTCTTTACTGAAATTCCCAAGTTGTCAATCCTTTATTAAAGTTTTATAAATAGATTTAATGTTAGAAACTTGATTTTGGCTTAAAACTCAAGATTTGTAAGAGATCTTGAAGATTTTCGTTTTAATGGATTGGACTCTATTATGAGATGATTCTTTAATGTCTTTGGGTTGTTTAATGATGTTATAAATGAGGTTTTATCAATCCAATCCCGATAAGGTTGAATTTTCAAAGTTTTTGCTTATGAAAATGGTGGTTTTGAGGTGTTTTTGGTGTTCTGTTATAGCTGGAGGTATAAGGACGAGTTGAAAGTTGTTTTTGATGTTAATTGATGTTTAGAAATGGTTAGAAGTGATGGATCTTGGCTGGGTTAAGTTTTGGAGGAGTTTGGAGGTGATTCCGGTTGTGTTTGGTAGCCGAAATGTTGGGTTTAGGTAGAGCAGCGAGTTTTGGAGTGTTGGCTGAAGATTTCAATGCAAGATGATGCATTAATCCTCTGCTTTGATGTGTTTGAAACAAGGGAGACATCTTCAGATACTTTTGGAGTTGATCCAGAGGCTTAATCGGCATTTCGACAAGCAAGCGAAACGTAATTGGTGAGTGGAGATGGTTTTCCAGCTTTGAAACAATTATTTGGAGGATTTGGGAGCTTAGTTTAAGTCTAAACAACTTAGCTAAGCTCAAGAGTAAGTTTTCGGAAAACCTCCCTCGGATGTGCTAAGTTGTGGTTTGATGCATTAGTTAAGAAATGCATGTTTAATTACTGTTTTGAAAGCATGTTTAGCATGATTTATGCTGGTTTTGAAAGCCTTGTATTGATGGATGCTCAACGTAAGAGATCCTTGGTTTGTCATGTTATAAATATGGTTTTGATGCATAGTGATGCATGATGATAAGTGGCTTTGATTTATGCTTTAAAACATTGAATTGATGATGGTATTTGATGTATATTGGAAAGTGATGAAATGGTTTTAAAGTACTTGAATCGGATATAGTTAGCCGGCTATAGGATTGGGTGCACCGTAAGTAAAGTCGCCTTGGATGTTGAGGGGTTGTGATTGTACCGTAAACTCAATCCAAGTACCCTAAAGATTGAGGTAAGATGACAACGGTGGTTGAACCGTTATACAAGGCTTGTGATTGTACCGTTGAGTGGTGTTGAGGGGTTGTGATTGTACCGTTATACTCCACCACCGGTGTCACATCAATGGAGAGATTGCTCTTGAGTGTGAACCTTGTGTAGTCCGGTAGTGTGTATGAAGCTTGTGGGACAACGCTTGTAATCCGCGTATCCGATTGTGTTTTGTGTAAATGGTTATGAACTATCACTTGAAAGCCAATATAATGTAATTGAATGTAAAGAAGCATGAGATGCTTGAAAATGATGCATGGTAGCATGATAAAAGAGATGAGCATGTGGTTTAAAAGCTTTGTTGAAAGTGTTTTCTAAAAATGCATTGTTGTATTGATTTTGGTTAGAGCTTACCTCACTAAGCATTTGTGCTTACGCTCTCTTTTACCAATAATGCAGATAATTGAGGTGTTAAAGGGCATCAAGGGAGCTAAGTATATCCAAGGGAAGCTAAGCTCATGTATGGTGAAGTTTTCGTAAACTATTAGTTTTGATAATTTGGCAATGGGAACCTAAGTTTTGGTTTGGGAGATGTGTTGAACTCCCTAAGGTTGTGGCATGTTTGCCTTTATTCGTTTGAATTGTAATTGGCCTTTAAATGCTTGTTTTGGAGTTTAATTGCCTTTTGGGTTTTGATAATAGGAAGCATGCCTCTAGTCTTGAGAAATTTCATGTTTGGTGATATGAATGTGTTAAGGTGTCCTAAACATGTACCATTTATGTATGTTGACTTGTTGAGATGGTTAGGGAGTCATTAGATGGTGTTTGAATGGGTTTATGCATGAAAAACAAGCAAAATCTGCTGTTTCTGGGCAAACCGTATCGGAACACTCCCTAGTGTTTTAAAACGGGGGCCTGAAAGGGCCTTCGTGTTTCGAAACGCCAAGGAATGTTTCGAAACGAATTTGCCACTAGAAGGCCCCATTTCGGAACCAGTCTCGGAACCAACCCCCGTATCGAAACGGTCAACGTCGTTCCAATCCTGCGTTTCGATACGGCAGGTGGGTGTTTCGAAACAGGTGACCGTTGGGCACTGATTTGAATGGTGCTGAAGTTTGCAAGCTTTACATTTTAGTCCCAAAAGTTGTGTTTGCAATTGTATGAGTTTGAGATGTCCAATTAAGGTGAATTTTGGTAGGGAAGCATGAAACATAAAAATCAGTAAAGACCCTCTAATTCAAAGAATTTACATTTTGGTCCCTATTCTTGTAATAAGTGCAATTGAATCTCTGTTTGTTATCCGACCGTTGTGCCTTTCTCAAATAAGCTTTATGGGAACTCACCTAGGGTTAATGTACAATCTAGATAAGTTTAAAAAGAAAAAAGGGTCATTAATCAAGGTTGATTTTCGGGTTGACTTTGATTTTCCCCGTGTAACCTTCGTAGTTCGGGTCAACCGTCTAGGCCGGGTTAAGGGGGTTACACTCAGTCTTCTTGACGAAGTGATTCATGTTCTCAATGTAAGTTCATGTCTGAGACATGAACGTAGCCAAGGTCTATTCCAATATACTAATTGCGGTTGTTGGTGGTTGTTGTGGCTACTGCTACGGTTGCTGCCGAGTCAGAAGTCTAGGTGCCCCCTGATTTTGAGTGTTTTGTACTTGAGGGTTCAGGGCATTGTTTGGGTTGCTCCAAGAGAATTTGGGATCTTTTCTCCAGTTGGGATTGTAGTTGTTGGAATTGTAGTTCTGCTTGTTATAGTTCCCAACGTACATCCCTTCCTCTAGCTGTAACGGGTAATCCTCCAAACTATGACTCCCACTGCAAGTTCCACATACCTCTTCTGCAGCATAGACAGGTTGAGAATCCTTCTTCAGCAAGTTTTCTACTGCCTTTGTGAGATATGCGACTTGTGTCTTTAAGGAATTACCGGCTTCATAATCCTTCACAGCTAGTACTCGTTTACCTCTCATCGATGTGGGGAATTGTTCTTCATTCTTAGCCAAATTCTTTAACACTACCATGGCGTCCTCTGGATCTTTATCTAAAAACAACCCATTGGCTGCTGAATCGATTCTCATAGGGTCTGTAGGTTGACATCATTGTAGAATTGATTACCTGATTCCTAACAGGGAATCCATGCATCAGGCAATTCCTCGGAAGAGTGGAAAACATGTCCCATGCCTCGTGCATTGGCTCGTCGTCTTCCTGTTGAAAAGTAGCAATTTCGTTATGTAATCGCTCAGATAAAAGGGAAGGGTTAAAATGAGAGAAAAATTCACTAGTTAAATCTGCCCAAGTTCGTATTGAACCCGGCATTAGTTTGTTTCACCAAGTTTTAACTCTGTCCCTCAATGAACGAGGAAATAACCGAAGCCTCATTATCTTCAGATTTACTCTTGGTAGTCTAAACGAACCACCGATTTCTTGGAACGTTTTCAAATGTTCCCTAGCATCCTCTGTAGCAGCACCACTAAATTGGCCAGCGGAATTAATCATGGTGAACATGACAGGTTTCAGCTCGAAATTTTCAGCGTTCACGTCTGGCAGGGTGGTCTCTAATTTCACATGATTATTGATCATGTAATCTCGGCATGACTGGCGGGCGGCAGCAGCAGGAGGATCGGCAGGCTGTCTATTTCCTCCATCTCCGATAGGATCTTTAGGACCTCAGGGGATTATCTTGGTTGTTCGTTGCCACTAATTGTTCTTCAAGGTATTCGTTTCTGGCTAATACGAGTCAGAGTCGGTTCCTAAGATTGTACGAGCGTTCGATTTAAGGATCTATCTGACACTCAGGTTCCTTTCCACGTCTCGATCTGCGCATAAACAGAAAACCTTGTGAAAATCACGGGTTGAACAATCCAAGTATAAACAGAAAAATTTATAAAGTGCAGTAAAGTAGGGTAAAGATATGTTGTCAGTCCCCGGAAACGGCGCCAAAAACTTGTTGCGTGTAAAAGAGTCTATCGCAATGTAGTGCAAGTGTACACGACGCAAGGAGTAAAGTGATACGTAAGTATCGGATATCATCTCCACAGGGACTGGGCTAATAGCTTTAACCTTGGTTTTCTGCACGAAAGGGAAAAGAAAGAGTTTAATTGTTTGTCACGAAATAATGAAGAAGACTGAAAATAAAAGATGAAAATATTCAGAGTAAAGAGTAGGTTGGTATTGATTTGCTCCGTAGTGCAGGTGTTTGCACTGTCTAGGACTTTTTTGTTCTGTCGTAGTGCCTGTCGCGGCAGCACCTGCTGCGGCAGCGGTCTGTTGTTGTCACGGCCGCAAACACACAACTCAGTACTTCAAGCTTGGCAAGAACTCCTGCTATGCCTTGGCCTATCCCTAGGTCCAAGTCTGTCGATGAACACGTCTTTGATGATACCTCCCGACGTGAATCGAATGATGAACACCGGTGTTATTGAATTCTTCCTTAGCCACTTAACCTCGTCCTATCCCTAGGTCCGAGATAGTTCAACCATAAACTGGAGAACCCGTACTTATTCATTTCGTATACTTAACTCTCCTGATATTAAGTAAATGTGTAATCTCACAATGCTCTCCCGATACTCTTGCATGATGTTGAAACCAGAATAAGCAAACTTGAAGTCTATTTTATTGAACAGAAAAAATCCTAAAACAAATGCAATCCTTGCAACTACTTTACAGAATCAACCCTTATCCCTAGGGGAAGTTTAGAACATGATGAGAAGGGAGAAACGACTAGGGTTTAGGGGATGACGGCTAGAGAATAAGATATCATTCCCTAAGTCGAATTACATGCCTTTATATAGGCCTTTATATAGGCCTTTATAAGTTAATCATACTTTAAAAGAAAATTAGAATTTGGGTTGAATAACCCTTCCATTTTTAATTTTTTTATTTTTTTTTAATCTGTAATTTAAAATATAATTACTAAATTCTCCATCTATCATAAAACCTAAACTTATTCCTAAACCTTATATTGATGGCTTCAGGCATTTTCTTTGTATTGATCGTTTATTCATAATTAACAGCTAATGGAAAATAGCTTTGGGATCCAGATTATAAAGGTCAATTTTCCAGACCTTTTGTATAGAAAACAAAATTACAACTATTATTATTATTATTATTATTATTATTATTATTATTATTATTATTATTATTATTATTATTATTATTATTATTATATGGTTCTTTATAATTTGGAAGAGTTGTACTCCAAGAGCCAAAAATGAGAAGAAAAGGAAGAGTTGTAGTCTTTGTTTGCAATTGATAAAGAATTTAAAATGTAAACAAACTTAAACCGGGGTTTTCAGGCTTGGTCACTTTCACTTTACTGGAATTGCAAGCTTGGTAGTTTGAATGTTTGATGATAAATTTGAGCGGTAATGAGGTCGTGTAAAATCCTATATGGTGTTAATGACCGTCATTTCTTTTTATCAAATTACTCTATAATTTGTACTAATAATGTATCCTTCTATTAACCGTTAACACACAAACAAAAGTAATTAGTTTAAGATTCCTTCTTCAGTGGATTGAGTTGAGGCAATGGTCGTGGCTGTGGTGATATATTGTCAAATTTGTGTGGGATGAATTTAGGGTTTGTGAAGATGGAGAAATTAATAAGAATATTTTAAATTAAAGATTACCAGTTAAATTCTATTTTTTTCAAATATGATTAATTGCATGTCGAATCCTGAAGATTTTTTATAATAATTTAAAAATCATTAAAAATTTAATAGTGTATAGATGTGTATTGCGTTAGTGGTGTTCAACGGTGTGCGTCAATTGTTGTAGAATTTTTATTTATTTATTAAATTATAAGTTTTTATATTCACTAAACATTTTAGAAATCACTTTTGGTATCTATTTGGGCAAAAAATACAAGTATACAATTTTTTATAAATAATAAGTATATATATATATATATATAAATTATAAATTAAAGTAATTTTTTAAAAAATAATTAAATATTATTACCAAGGGCGAAACTATGAATTTATTATAAGATGATCAAAATAAGATTGAAAAAGGAACCGAACAATCACAAGATAACCATTTAAAATAAGGAATATATGTCTCTTTCATTAAAATTATAATTCTCAATATGTTTACGCAAACAATGATCATGAACTAAAGTATAGAAATATAGGTTTTGATATAATAATTGAAAAATGTTTTGGACTCAATTGAAAAGAATTTAAAATACTCTCTAAGTAAAAAACAACTTGAAAATAAGTTTGAGGTGTTTTGAAAAGGTTTTGGCAATGTTTGAAACGTTTTTAAGTAGCCAAACCAGTGCTTTTAATGTACTCGTTTCGATACAAGCACAATTTGTATCGATACGTTTTGAAATTGCCAGAATATGTTTCGATAAAGGGCTTACTTGTTTCCATACGGACAAGAGTTGTTTCGAAACACCAAAGGGTGTTTCGATACGCCTACGTGGCATACATCCCAATGGCTAAAACCACCAACGACTATTTCCCAACGGTCATTTGAATTACATGACATTTCGATACAATAGAAAGCGTTTCGATACGAGCGTTTCGATACGAGCGTTTCGATACGGCCCCAGGTGTTTCAATATGGCACACTGAACCAGACTCCAACGGCTAGTTCTAAAGAAGGGTGTTTCGATACAGCTACGCGTGTACCGAAACAGACATCACCAGAACTGCAATTACGGTGGGAAATAAAGTCTCCAACGACTCCAATTCAACCCAACGGTCCTCAACGGCTACAAACTCAATTAAGGGTATAAAAGGGACCTTCAAGCATCAAGGAAAGGTTAATACTTCAATTGTAACAACATTATGATGTCAAATTGTCTTTAGAGCTTAGTTGTCATTCTCTTGTATTGACAAAACACTTGTGAGCTAAAATGTTTATGTATGCTCAAGTGTATAGGTTTTGGATGAGTGCTTAGTGTTGAGTGTGTAAAAGTTCTATATTTTACCCCTATTTAACCCATATTTCTGCTGCATTCAAGCATAATTCATTGCATTTATGATAGATTTCATTCATACATCACAATTATATTAAATGACACAGTTTCTGCTGAAATTGGTTGTTTTTGTAGGTAGCTGCTGTAGCAGATGAAGGGCAGTGGAGAAACAGACGCTGGGCAGTAGAGAAGTAGAGCTGGAACTAGACTGCAGACGAGAAGGACGATGCTGCCATGGCCGCTGTCGTGACAGCCAAGGATGACAGCAATGGTGAAGGGAAGAAGTGAAGTGCACCTCGGCAGAAAGAGGAAATTAAGCCGGTCTGTCGTGGAGCACTCTTATATTTTTCTGAGCCCTGGATCAGAATGAAGGCCAAGCCCAAAGTTCAGGGAAGAAACTCCAAGCAAGAAGGAATGACGAATTAAAGACATAAACTCTGAAGATTTAGTCTTTACTAGAGTTGTACATTAAATTAAACTTGTATTCTTGCCATATTAGAAAACTTGAACCCAAGGCCTATATAAAGGCATGTAATTCGACCTAGGGGAGGATATCTTAATCTCTAGCCGTCTTCCCCTAAACCCTAGTCGTTTTCCCTTCCTCATCATGTTCTAAACTTCCCCTAGGGCTAAGGTTGATTCTGTAAAGTAGTTGCAAGGATTGCTTTGTTTTAGGAATTTTTCTGTTCAATAAAATAGACTTCAAGTTTGCTTATTCTGGTTTTCAACATCTTGCAAGAGTATCAGGAGAGCATTGTGAGATTACACATTTACTTAATATCGAGAGAGTTAAGTATACGAAAGGAATAAGTACGGGTTCTCCAGTTTATGGTTGAACTATCTCAGACCTAGGGATAGGACGAGGTTAAGTGGCTAAGGAAGAATTCAACAACTTCGGTGTTCATCCTTCGATTCACGCCGAGAGGTATCATCAAAGACGTATTCATCGACACACTTGGACCTAGGGATAGGCCAAGGCATAGCAGGGATTCTTGGCAAGCTTGAAGTGTTGAGTTGTGTGTTCGCTGCTGCGACAACAACAGACCGCTGTCGCAGCAGGTGCTGCCGCGACATGCGCTACGATAGAACAGAGAAGTCTTATACATTGCAACACCTGCACTACGTAGTAGATCAATACCGGCCCATTGTTTACTCTGAATATTTTCCTCTTTTATTTTCAATATTCTTTATTATTTCTGACAAACTATTAAAATCTTTCTTTTCCCCTTCATGCAGATAACACAGGTTAAAGCTATTAGCCCAATCCCTGTGGAGACAATATCCGATACTTACGTATCACTTTACTACTTGCGTCGTGTACACATGCACTACATTGCGATAGACACTTTTACACACAACAAGTTTTTGGCGCCGTTTCCGGGGACTGGCAACATATCTTTACCCTATCTTTTACTACACTTATTTTATTTTACTGTTTTTACTTGGATTGTTCAACCTGTGCTCTTCACAAGGTTTTCTGTTTATGCGCAGAACTAGACGAGGAAAGGAACCTGAGTATAAGGTAGATCCGGAAATCGAACGTTCGTGCAATCTTAGGAACCGACTCCAACTCGTATTAGCCAGAAACGAGTACCTTGAAGAACAATTAGAGGCCATGAACATCCAAGGGAATCCCAAAAATCCTAACGACCAAATCGGTGATGGAGGAAACGAATGACCTGTCGTTCCTCCTGCTGCCCCTGCCTCACGTTGGACCTGCCGCGATTTCATGATCAATGATCATGTGGAATTAGATACCACCATGCCAGATGTGGAAGCTGGAAATTTTGAGCTGAAACCTGTGATGATCAGCATGATTAATAACGCTGGACAATTTAGTGGTGCTGCTACAGAGGATACTAGGGAGCATTTAAAAATGTTCCAGGAAATCTGCGGCTCGTTTAGACTACCAGGAGTAAATCCAGAGATACTGAGGCTTTGGTTATTTCCTCATTCATTGAGATACTGGGCTAAAACTTGGTGGAATAACTAACGACGGGTTCAATACGAACTTGGGCAAATTTAACTCGTGAATTTTTGTCTCGTTTTAATCCTTTACATTTATCTGAGCAATTACGTAACGAAATTTCTACTTTTCAACAGGAAGATGATGAGCCAATGCACGAGGCATGGGACAGGTTTACCACTCTATTGAGGAACTGCCCGATGCATGGATTCCCCGTTTGGAACCAGGTAATTAAGTTTTATAATGCTGCCAACTTACAGACTAGCATGAGAATTGATTCAGAAGCGAATGGATTGCTGTTGGACAAAGATCCAGATGAAGCAATGGTAGTATTGAAAAACCTGGCAAAGAACGAGGAACAGTTTCCTATAGCAAGAAGAGGGGATAAACGAGTACTAGCTGTTAAAGACTATGAGGTCGATAATTCCCTAAAAACACATGTGGAAAATCTCACAAAGGCGGTGGAAAAGCTCTTAAAGAATGATTCAAAACCCGTCTACTCTGCTAAAGAGGTATGTGAAACTTGCGCTGGGAATCACAGTTCGGAAGATTTTCCGCTACAGTTAGAGGAAAGGATGAATGTTGGGAACTAAAATAAGCAGAACTACAATTCCAACAACTACAATCCCAACTGAAGGAAAGACCCTAAGTTCTCTTGGAGCAACCCTAACAATGCCCTGAACCCTCAAGCAGATAACACTAAAAAACAGGGGGCACCTAGAATTCTGACACGGCAGCAAGTGCAACAGCAGCCGCAACAACCACAGGCAGCCACACCTAGCATACTGGAACAAACCTTGGCCACATTTATGTCACAGACAGGATCTTACATGGCAAACATAGATCACTTCGTCAAGAAGACTGAGTCATTCATCGATTAAACAGAGATGCGGATGACCAATCATGAAGCCACCCTAAAGTCATTGGAGACACAGATGGGTCAGGTTTCCCAGCATATTATGCCAAGGCAGAACAGAGGATTCCCCAGCGATACTGAAAACACTAGAAAACCCACACATGAGCAGTGCAAAGCGATCACAACTAGAAGTGGGAAGAAGTTACTAGGGCCAGAGAAAGAAGCTGAAACAGTTAAGAAATCAACCCTAGAATCAACTGCCGAGAACGTTGGCCCGACAGACGAAAAACAGCCTGATGCCGATGAACCTGTCACGACAGCAGAAGGGACATAGGAGAAGGATGAAGAACCTAAGCCTCCTCAAATCCGAATGCAGTGGGAAGGACGTATTGCAGACTATCGTCCCCCACCTCCTTTTCCACAATGGTTACAGAAGTTGAAACAGGAATACCATCTTAAGAAAATCTATGATATTTTAAGCAGGTCCACATCAATATTCCGATGTTCGATGCTATCAAGGAGATGCCTGGTTATGCCAAGTTTCTCAAGGATGCCATGTCGAAGAAATCCAGACTTGTGGAATTTAAGACGGTTAAAATGACAGAAGGATGCATGACTATTCTGCACAATCATCCACCTCCAAAAAAGAAGGATCCTGGGAGCTTCATAATACCGTGCATAATCGGAGATAAATTTGTGGGCAAGGCACTTTGTGATCTAGGTACTAGCATTAATTTAATGCCAAAATCTGTATTTCAGAAATTAGGTATTGGACAAGTACGACCCACAATAGTTATGCTGCAGCTGGCAGACCGCTCTTAAGTGCAACCGAAAGGAAAAATTGAAGATATTCTGGTAAGAGTGGATAAGTTTATTTTTCCTGTTGACTTTCTTTTTTTAAATTGTGAAGCAGATGAGAATGCACCAATCATCCTGGGGCGACCCTTTTTAGCCACAGGAAGATCACTGATTGATGTAGAAAAGGGAGAACTCACTATGAGAGTGAATGATCAAGAGATCAAACTGAATGTTCTCCAAGCAATTAAGCACGCTGATGCAGAAGAAGAATGCAAGGCTATCACTGAAGTTATCCTTGACCAACCCTGCATCAGGTCGGACTGCAATGACATCAAATTTGTCCACTGCCACAGCAGCCATTTAGAAGACTGTCACGGCAGAGACTACGACAACAGCTCCTTAGATTCTGACATATCTGATATTGAAGATCATGAGGAGGTAAACTGGATAGGCAATCGTCCAGGTAAGTTATTCGAGCCTTTAAATTATACCTCGAATGAACATATCATTCAAAAGCCATCAACTGTAGAGCCACATGTTCTAGATCTTAAGCGATGATACGTTACCCATAATCATCTCTTCCAAGTTGGTGCAGGAACATGAACAACAGCTGATAGAGATGCTGCAGCAGCACAAAAGGGCTATTGGATGGACGATACCGGATATTCAAGGCATCAGCCTGGCACTATGCTTGCATAAAATCCTATTAGAGGATGGTCACAAGCCAACCATTGATGCCCAGAGACTTCTAAACGATGCTATGCCAGAGGTGGTCCGCAAGGAGATCATCAAATGGCTAGATGCTGGAATAATTTATGCCATCTAGGATAGCAAGTGGGTGAGCCCAGTGCAGTGCGTTCCTAAGAAAGGAGGAATAACCGTGGTGACCAACGAAGAAAATGAGTTAATCCCAACCAGGACTGTGACCGGTTGGAGGGTTTGTATGTACTACCAGAAGTTTAACAAAGCTACCCGGAAGTACCACTTTCCCTTGCCTTTTATTGATCAAATGCTTGATAGATTAGCGGGAAAGCCTTACTACTGTATTCTTGATGGTTACTCAGGTTACAACCAAATAGCCATCGCACCAGAGGATCAAGAGAAGACGATGTTCACTTGCCCATACGGTACTTACGCTTTTCGGAGGATGACATTTGGACTTTGTAATGCACCAGCAACCTTTAAGAGGTGTATGAAGGCAATATTCTCTGACATGGTGGAAGATTTCCTGGAGATATTCATAGATGATTTCTCGGTCTTTGGAGACAATTTTGAAAGCTGCTTAGGCAACTTACAGAAAGTACTCGAGAGATGCGAGAAAGCAAACTTGGTATTGAACTGGGAGAAATGTCACTTCATGGTGGATGAAGGGATGGTCCTAGGCCATAAAGTAAGCTGCCACGGCATAGAAGTCGACAGAGCTAAGATCGAGGTAATTGAAAAGCTGCCGCCACCCACCACAGTCAAGGGAATCAGGAGTTTCTTAGGGCATGGTGGGTTTTATCGGAGGTTTATCACAAAATTTTTGAAGATCACGAAAGCCTTGTGCCATCTTTTGGAGCAGAACCGTCGCTTCGACTTCAACGCTGAATGTATTGAGGCATTCAAGGTTCTGAAGGAAAAGCTGGTAACAGCCCTGATAGTACGTGTAACGCCCCGGTTTTGGGCTTAGAAGTTTTGGGCGTTGACCGGTTTGGTCAAAGTGCTGTTCGAATCTAAAGAGGTGAAATTAGGAAAGCCTAGTTCGGGTTGCATTAAAAATATGGAAAAATGTTCTAAAATCATCTTTTAATATAATTAAGTGAACTGTGAAATCAATTTTGGAAAATGAGTTTCGGAAGGGTGACATTTTGGCTAGTGACCAAAATGTAATTTTTGAAAGTTTTGTGACTGTTTTAAAAAGGATTGAAACTTTGAATCTTTAGGGAGCTATTTACCCAAAGGGGAGTTTCTCCAGATTTTCTAGAATATTAAATGATTTAATATTGGTTTAAAATAAAAGTAAAAAGGAGGGAAAGATATTTTTAGTCATCTTTAACTAACTTTCTAAAATTTTCCATTCTCTTTTTCTCTCATCTTTTCTCTCAAACCAAACACATTCTCTCCAGATCTTTTCCTCTGATTTTTATCACCTAAATACTTCTTTTCAATCCTCATTTGATTTCTAATCATCTCCTCATCAAAACCTTTGTATTTGCTACTTGATTCATCAAGCTTTTTGGCTCTAAAAGAGGAGAAACTCAAGTTTGGAGGTAAGAACGTCCTTCTCCTCTGAACTTCAAGTTCTTTAATGAAATTCCCAAGTTCTCAATCCTTAATTGATGTTTTATAAAGGGCTTTTAAGATTGTTTAGTGGATCTTGGCTTAAAATGCAAGATTTGGTGTGTTTTTGATGAAATTTCGTTGGATCTGTTTAAGCAGTGTTTTAAGGTGCTAAAATGATGATTAATGAATGTTAATTTGATAAGGAAATGAGTTTTGATTAATGCAATCCCGGATAGGTTGTGTTTCCTAAGTTTAGCTTGTGATTCTTGGATGTTTTTGTGGTGATCTTGTGGATCTGATGTTGCTGGAGGTATAAGGATGTTTATAGGTTGTTTTTAGATGTTAAATGGTGTTTATGGATGTTAGGTTTTGCTGGTTTATGGCTGGGCTTTGTTGAGAAGTGGTTTTGATGCAATTTCGGTTGTGTTTGGTGGCCGAAATTGGAGTATGAATGAGAGCAGCGAGTTTGAGTGCTTTCATTGAAGCTTTTGATGCATGATGATGCATTAAATCTCTGCTTTAATGTGTTTAATCAGGAGAGGCATCTTTGGATCCAAGAGTTGTTGATCCGGAAGCTTGAATTGGTGCTTCGGCAAGAGGCGAAGTGGAATCGGTGAGTGAAATTGGGTTTTCGGCTTTGAAACCAATGTCTTGGGAGCTTAGTTTAAGTCTAAACAACTTTGCTAAGCTCGAGTGTAAGTTTTCGGAAATTCTCTCTAGTGGTGGCCATGATTTTGTTGTGATGCAATGTGGTTATTTGCATGTTTTGACTACTGTTTTGAAAGCATGATTTAGCATGGTATTTGCTGTTTTGATAAGCCATATGTTAAAGGAAGCTCAAGGTAAGAGTTCCTTGTTTTTGAACATTGATTAAATGTGGTTTGATGCTTTTAAATGCATGATGAATATGGCTTGGTTTAATGCTTTAAAACAGTGGATAAATTGATGATAATGATGTATATTGGCAAGTGATGTTTTGAAAAAGTTAAGGTCACTAAGGTGGTTAAAAGTCCTTGAGTGAGCCTTGTTTACTTAAGAACATCAAGGTGGTTAAAAGTCCTTGGATGGTTCTTGTTACGGACACAAAGGTGGTTCAAAGTCCTTGTGTGGTCCTTTCTATGATGTTTAAAAGTCCATAGGCCAAGGTGTTTAAAAGTCCTTGGGATCAAGGTGTTTAAAAGTCCTTGATGTGATACATTTCATGGTGTTTAAAAGTCCATGGCCAAGGTGTTTAAAAGTCCTTGGGGCTAAGGTGTTTAAAAGTCCTTGGGGTGAAAGTTGATGAACTTGTTTTTAAAAGAAATGGAACTTATCACTTGAGGCCAATATGACATGTTGTGATGTGATGCATGAGATGCATGTTTAAGTATGCTTTTAAGCATGTTCAAATGTTGATTTGAAGCATGATGTATAAATGTTTTATAAATGCATTATTGGATGGTTTTATTGAGCATTCCTCATTAAGCTTTTGCTTACGCTCTCTTTGTTTTCTCAAATCAATAATGCAGAACATTAGAGTACTTGAGGGCAGCAAGGAGGGCAAGCATCCAAGTGGAAACAAAGCTCTAAGTATGGAAGGTTTTCTAAGTACATTTTAGCTTTTGGTAATTTGGCAATGGGGGACCAATGTATATGTTTTGGGAGATGTTTTGTACTCCCTAAGTATGTTGAATGTTGTTGAGAATGCTTGTTTTGGTGTTGGATCTTTAAATGCTTGTTTTGGAAATTTATTCTTGAATGGCTTACTTGTGTAGGAAGCATGCCTATAGATTTGGGGCTTTTTGCTTATGATATTGTTTTGCTGAATTGATGATGCTTATATGTCCCTTATATGTTGAATTGCATGTTAGCAAAGTTTGGTGGCATTTGGAGCATGATTGGTTGGTCAATTGCATGTTTAAGTATGCATTTTTAGGCAATCTGTGCAGGGTGTTTCGGAACAGCACATACCGTTTCGGAACGGGTGCCTTAATTGTGCCCAGGCGTCCGAAACGGGAGGGGCCGTTCCGAAACGGAAAGGCCACTGCCAGACCCCCGTTTCGGTACGCATTGCGGAACGGCCCCGAGTTTCGAAACGGGCTATGCCTGTTTCGGAACGGGTGACCGTTGGGGGCTGACATTGGCAGTTATATGTTTTGGAATGTTTGCGTTTTGGTCCTGAAACTTGTTTGTGCAATTGTATGAGTTTGGGAAGTCCTTTTGAGCTGAAATTTCACAGAGAAGCATGAAACATGATTAATTTCAAGATGGTAACTTCAGTTTGGGTTGAGTCCTTATAGTTATTAGAATTTACAATTTGGTCCCTAAAGTTGTAAATTGTTCAATTGAGTCCCTGTTTGATCTCTGATGTTTGTGATCTTTTGGTATGATGTTTGTGTGATCACAATTAGGCTTAATATGCATCTAGACAAGTTTTAAAAAGAAAAAAAGGGTCGTTAATCAAGGTTGACTTTCGGGTTGACTTTGGTTTTCCCCGTGTGACTTTCTTAATTCGGGTCAACCGTCTAGGCCGAGTTAAGGGGGTTACATTTGGTGGTATCAGAGCTGAGTTCTCGAGTAATTGGGAATGTATGTATGCATGATTGAAGTGTGTATGCCTTGTATGCTTGTTGAGTGAAAGCATGTTTAATGGCTTGTGATTTTGATGCAATTGAAGTATGTGCTGTGATGTAGCATGTGTGGGTACCCATTGCCAAATCAAAGCTAAAGGAAAGATGTTGTTTGAAATGAAATTGAGCTTGAATACTTGGATTTCTTACCTTGCTGGGCCTGACTTTGTTTTATTTGTGTTGTGATTGCATGGTAAAAGTATAGCACCACGTAGAGAGTTACGAGGTAATGTGCGAGCTACGGCTCCTAATGAGAACGAGAATGAGGAAAACACGGGTAGTGCGGTGTTACCTCCTCCTCCACCTGGTGGTGGTGGTGCTGGGGCTGAGGAAGCTGGAGCTGCAGCTGGCGCTGGAGCTGCTGGACCTGGGGCTGGTCAGGGGCAAGCTATGCCTGATATGACGATGTTAGTGCAAGCTATTGCTGGTGCTTTTCAAGCAGCAGTAGCTGGGGCTCGTGGAGCGGGGCATCAGGAAGATGCTGGTGTCAGACTACCTTTGGAGTGTCTGCGCAGTCTTGGTGGGACTGAGTTCAGGGGTATGTCGGCTGAGAGTTCTGAAGCTTGGCTAGAGAGTACCAAGCGAATCTTGGGCCAGATGAGTTGCACTGATGTGCAGAAGCTGGGTTGTGTTGTGTCCTTGCTGCAGAAGGATGCGTATACGTGGTGGACAACCACTATTGCTGGGATGGCAGAAGCTGATGTGACTTGGACATTCTTTCAGAATGTGTTCAAGCGGAGGTATCTTGGTGTGAGATATCTTGATGAGAAAAAGCGTGAATTCATGTCTCTTACCCAAGGGAGCATGAGTGTGGCTGAGTATGAGGTGCAGTTTGTGCGACTCAGTCAGTATGCACCGGAGTTGGTACCGGACGAGCGGGCAAGGTGCGAGAGGTTCCGTTATGGTTTAGAGACGGATGTAAAGATGTATTTGCTGGCCGCCGAGTATGATGATTTTGACGTGTTGGTGGGCCGAGCCAAGGATGTTGAGATGAACTTGGGTTTATCTGTGAGAGGTGCTGGAGCAAGTGCTGGGAAGCGATCAGCTGAGTTTAGTTCCGGAGGTGGACGGAACAAGAGAGGACGTGATCAGAAGTATCAGTCTTCAGCCAAGAGAGGTGGTGGTGCATCTGCTAGGGGTGGCAGTGCTAGAGCTGATCCGAGTGCTTGTTGGATCTGTGGTTCACGTGGTCACATGAAGCGTGACTGTCCTCGTGCTGAGAGAGTGGTGCAAGTTCCTGTTGCGGCTGCTGGTAACGGGTGCTGGAGTTGTGGTTCTGCAGATCACTTGAGGCGAGATTTTCCGAGGTTGGCTGGTGATCAGGTGCGTGCTCCTGTTGTTGTTGCACCGCAGAGAGGTCGTGGGCGCGGCCGTGGTAATTTCCAGAGGAGAGAGGAAGGTGGTCGTGGAGTGGCCCATGTTGTGGCTATTCAGCCTGAGGGTGGAGGCCAAGCGAGGGTGTATGCTCAGCGAGAGGGTAGGAATGATGCGGATGTGATTGCAGGTACCTTTACTTTGCAGTCCTTGTCATTGCTTTCTTTGATAGATTCTGGATCTACGCATTCATACATTTTGCGTGAGCATGCTGAATTGCTTGGTTTGACTGTTGAGTCTTTGGATGTTGGTGTTCGAGTCACTAGTTCTTTTGGTGAGACTGTTGTGACTAGGAAGCTTTATAGAAGGTGTCCCTTGGTTGTTCAAGAGCATGTTTTCCATGTTGATCTTATGGAGTTGCCCTTCTATGGTTTCGATGTGATCCTTGGTATGGATTGGCTTGCTGAGCATCGTGCTGTTGTGGATTGTGAGAACAAGCGGGTTTCGCTTAAGCTTGCGGATGATTATGAAGTTGTGGTGGTTGGCGAGAATGTGAAGTTTCTTGCCAATGTGGTGTCTACCTTGGAGGCGAGCAGGATGCTGAGGGAAGGTTGCGAAGCTTATCTAGCTTTTGTGATGAATCCTAGTTCTAAAGAGTTGAGGGTGCAAGATATCAGAGTTGTGAAGGAGTTTCCTGGTGTTTTTCCTGAGGAGTTGCCTGGTTTACCTCCTAACCGCGAGGTGGAGTTTGGAATTGAGCTTCATGAGAATACAACTCCTGTGTCCATTACTCCCTATAGAATGGCACCTAAGGAGCTGAAGACGCAGTTGCAAGAGTTGTTTGATCGTGGTTTCATCCGGCCGAGTGTGTCACCTTGGGGAGCACCGGTCTTGTTTGTGAAGAAGAAGGATGGCACTATGAGAATGTGCATTGATTACCGTCAGCTGAACAAGTTGACTATCAAGAATCGGTATCCTTTGCCGAGGATTGATGATCTTTTTGATCAATTTCGGGGAGCTGCTGTGTTCTCTAAGATTGACTTGAGGTCAGGGTATTATCAGTTGAAGGTGAAGGATGTGGATGTGCCTAAGACAGCTTTCAGGACAAGGTATGGGCATTATGAGTTCCTTGTGATGCCGTTTGGGTTGACAAATGCTCCTGCTGCTTTCATGGACATGATGAATCGTGTGTTTCATGAATACCTAGACAAGTTTGTTGTGGTGTTCATTGATGATATCCTCGTGTACTCGCGTACTGAGGAGGAGCATGAAGAGCATTTGAGGATTGTTTTGCAAGCTTTGTTGGAGAATCAGCTTTATGCTAAGCTGAGCAAGTGTGAGTTCTGGTTAAGGGAGGTGGTGTTTCTTGGGCATGTGGTTTCAGCGGAGGGGATTCGTGTTGATCCTCAGAAGATTGAGGCGGTGATGAATTGGAAAGTTCCTAAGTCTGTTCATGAGATTCGTAGTTTCCTTGGTTTGGCGGGATACTACCGAAGGTTTGTGGATGGTTTTTCCAAGATTGCTGCTCCTTTGACGAAGTTGTTGCAGAAGGATGTTAAGTATGAATGGACGGAAGCGAGACAGCAGGCTTTTGAGAAGCTTAAGGCGGCTTTGACGCAAGCTCCTATCTTGATTCAGCCTGAATCAGGGAAAGAGTTTGTGGTTTACAGTGATGCATCCTATGTTGGTTTGGGGTGTGTGCTAATGCAGGAGGGTAAGGTGGTGGCTTATGCATCGCGGCAGTTGAAAGTGCATGAGTGCAATTACCCTACGCATGATATCGAGCTGGCTGCAGTGGTTTTTGCTCTGAAGATCTGGAGGCATTATCTGTATGGAGAGAAGTGTACTGTGTACACAGATCACAAGAGTTTGAGGTATCTGATGTCTCAGAAGGAGTTGAATCTTAGGCAGCGGCGTTGGTTGGAGTTGCTCAAGGATTATGATCTGACGATTGAGTACCATCCTGGAAAAGCTAATGTTGTTGCGGATGCCTTGAGTAGGAAGGTAGCTGTTGAGCTGAGGGCTATGTTTGCTAGCTTGAGCATATCGCAAGATGGTGGTCTCGTTGCTGAGTTGCAAGTGAAACCCTCTTTGGTTCAGTTGATCAAGGATAAGCAGTTGTTGGATGATTCCTTGGTGTCTCATGTTCAAGATATCGCGGAGGGTAGACCTTCGGATTTCTGTTTCAATGATGATGGTGTGCTGTGTTTTGGGAGTCGGGTAGTAGTGCCTGCTGATGCTGAGTTGAGGCGTGCTATTCTGACTGAAGGTCATAGTAGTCCTTTTGCTATGCACCCTGGTAGTACTAAGATGTACCGTGATCTTCGTGATGAGTACTATTGGGTGGGTTTGAAGAAAGATGTTGCAGAGTTTGTTAGCAAGTGTTTGGTGTGTCAGCGAGTTAAGGCTGAGCATCAGTTTCCTTCAGGGTTGTTGCAACCGTTGAAAATCCCTGAATGGAAGTGGGAGAGGGTTACCATGGATTTTGTATCTGGTTTACCTTTGTCTCCATTGAAGAAGAATTCGGTCTGGGTGGTTGTGGATCGCCTGACGAAGTGTGCGCATTTCTTGCCTGTGCATACCATGTTTTCTTTGGATAGGTTGGCAGAGCTGTACATTGCTGCGATTATGCGGCTGCATGGTGTGCCTAAGTCGATTGTGTCAGATAGGGATCCGAGGTTCACATCGCGTTTCTGGCAGTGTTTGCATCAAGCTCTGGGTACAAGGTTGCATTTCAGTACATCCTATCATCCTCAGTCGGATGGTCAGTCTGAGCGAGTTATCCAGATTTTGGAGGATATGTTGAGGTGCTGCGTGATTGAGTTCCAAGGTTCTTGGGAGAAGCATCTGCCTTTGGTTGAGTTTGCTTATAACAACAGTTATCAGGCGAGCATACAGATGGCACCTTATGAGGCTTTGTACGGGAGGAAGTGTAGGACTCCTCTTTGTTGGGCTGAAACTGGTCAAAAGTTGGTTTCGATGCCAGCTTTGTTGAAAGGGACCACAGAGAAGGTAAAGCTCATTTGTGAGCGGTTAAAGGCTGCTTCTGATCGGCAGAAGTCTTACGCGGATTTGAAGCGTAAGGAGATAGAGTATGCGCTGGGTGACCGTGTGTTCTTGAAGGTTTCGCCTTGGAAGAAGGTGATGCGGTTTGGCCGAAAGGGTAAGTTGAGCCCTAGGTACATTGGACCTTATGAGGTGGTTGAGCGTGTGGGTCCTGTTGCGTATCGGTTGAGGTTACCACATGAGTTGGAGAAGATTCATGATGTGTTCCATGTTTCTATGCTCCGGAAGTATAGATCTGATCCTTCGCATGTGATGCCTGTGGAGGAAGTGGTTTTGAATCCGGATTTGACCTATGATGAGGAACCGGTGAAGGTTCTGGATTCGGATAGCAAGGTTCTTCGTGGCAAGACCATTGAGTTGGTGAAGGTGCTGTGGAAGCATCGCGGTGTTGAGGAAGCCACGTGGGAGCGGAAGGAAGACATGCTGAAGCAGTTTCCTTATCTCTTTCCTTCAGGTAAATTTCGAGGACGAAATTCCTTAAGGGGGGGAGAGTTGTAACGCCCCGGTTTTGGGCTTAGAAGTTTTGGGCGTTGACCGGTTTGGTCAAAGTGCTGTTCGAATCTAAAGAGGTGAAATTAGGAAAGCCTAGTTCGGGTTGCATTAAAAATATGGAAAAATGTTCTAAAATCATCTTTTAATATAATTAAGTGAACTGTAAAATCAATTTTGGAAAATGAGTTTCGGAAGGGTGACATTTTGGCTAGTGACCAAAATGTAATTTTTGAAAGTTTTGTGACTGTTTTAAAAAGGATTGAAACTTTGAATCTTTAGGGAGCTATTTACCCAAAGGGGAGTTTCTCCAGATTTTCTAGAATATTAAATGATTTAATATTGGTTTAAAATAAAAGTAAAAAGGAGGGAAAGATATTTTTAGTCATCTTTAACTAACTTTCTAAAATTTTCCATTCTCTTTTTCTCTCATCTTTTCTCTCAAACCAAACACATTCTCTCCAGATCTTTTCCTCTGATTTTTATCACCTAAATACTTCTTTTCAATCCTCATTTGATTTCTAATCATCTCCTCATCAAAACCTTTGTATTTGCTACTTGATTCATCAAGCTTTTTGGCTCTAAAAGAGGAGAAACTCAAGTTTGGAGGTAAGAACGTCCTTCTCCTCTGAACTTCAAGTGCTTTAATGAAATTCCCAAGTTCTCAATCCTTAATTGATGTTTTATAAATGGATTTTAAGATTGTTTAGTGGATCTTGGCTTAAAATGCAAGATTTGGTGTGTTTTTGATGAAATTTCGTTGGATCTGTTTAAGCAGTGTTTTAAGGTGCTAAAATGATGATTAATGAATGTTAATTTGATAAGGAAATGAGTTTTGATTAATGCAATCCCGGATAGGTTGTGTTTCCTAAGTTTAGCTTGTGATTCTTGGATGTTTTTGTGGTGATCTTGTGGATCTGATGTTGCTGGAGGTATAAGGATGTTTATAGGTTGTTTTTAGATGTTAAATGGTGTTTATGGATGTTAGGTTTTGCTGGTTTATGGCTGGGCTTTGTTGAGAAGTGGTTTTGATGCAATTTCGGTTGTGTTTGGTGGCCGAAATTGGAGTATGAATGAGAGCAGCGAGTTTGAGTGCTTTCATTGAAGCTTTTGATGCATGATGATGCATTAAATCTCTGCTTTAATGTGTTTAATCAGGAGAGGCATCTTTGGATCCAAGAGTTGTTGATCCGGAAGCTTGAATTGGTGCTTCGGCAAGAGGCGAAGTGGAATCGGTGAGTGAAATTGGGTTTTGGGCTTTGAAACCAATGTCTTGGGAGCTTAGTTTAAGTCTAAACAACTTTGCTAAGCTCGAGTGTAAGTTTTCGGAAATTCTCTCTAGTGGTGGCCATGATTTTGTTGTGATGCAATGTGGTTATTTGCATGTTTTGACTACTGTTTTGAAAGCATGATTTAGCATGGTATTTGCTGTTTTGATAAGCCATATGTTAAAGGAAGCTCAAGGTAAGAGTTCCTTGTTTTTGAACATTGATTAAATGTGGTTTGATGCTTTTAAATGCATGATGAATATGGCTTGGTTTAATGCTTTAAAACAGTGGATAAATTGATGATAATGATGTATATTGGCAAGTGATGTTTTGAAAAAGTTAAGGTCACTAAGGTGGTTAAAAGTCCTTGAGTGAGCCTTGTTTACTTAAGAACATCAAGGTGGTTAAAAGTCCTTGGATGGTTCTTGTTACGGACACAAAGGTGGTTCAAAGTCCTTGTGTGGTCCTTTCTATGGTGTTTAAAAGTCCATAGGCCAAGGTGTTTAAAAGTCCTTGGGATCAAGGTGTTTAAAAGTCCTTGATGTGATACATTTCATGGTGTTTAAAAGTCCATGGCCAAGGTGTTTAAAAGTCCTTGGGGCTAAGGTGTTTAAAAGTCCTTGGGGTGAAAGTTGATGAACTTGTTTTTAAAAGAAATGGAACTTATCACTTGAGGCCAATATGACATGTTGTGATGTGATGCATGAGATGCATGTTTAAGTATGCTTTTAAGCATGTTCAAATGTTGATTTGAAGCATGATGTATAAATGTTTTATAAATGCATTATTGGATGGTTTTATTGAGCATTCCTCATTAAGCTTTTGCTTACGCTCTCTTTGTTTTCTCAAATCAATAATGCAGAACATTAGAGTACTTGAGGGCAGCAAGGAGGGCAAGCATCCAAGTGGAAACAAAGCTCTAAGTATGGAAGGTTTTCTAAGTACATTTTAGCTTTTGGTAATTTGGCAATGGGGGACCAATGTATATGTTTTGGGAGATGTTTTGTACTCCCTAAGTATGTTGAATGTTGTTGAGAATGCTTGTTTTGGTGTTGGATCTTTAAATGCTTGTTTTGGAAATTTATTCTTGAATGGCTTACTTGTGTAGGAAGCATGCCTATAGATTTGGGGCTTTTTGCTTATGATATTGTTTTGCTGAATTGATGGTGCTTATATGTCCCTTATATGTTGAATTGCATGTTAGCAAAGTTTGGTGGCATTTGGAGCATGATTGGTTGGTCAATTGCATGTTTAAGTATGCATTTTTAGGCAATCTGTGCAGGGTGTTTCGGAACAGCACATACCGTTTCGGAACGGGTGCCTTAATTGTGCCCAGGCGTCCGAAACGGGAGGGGCCGTTCCGAAACGGAAAGGCCACTGCCAGACCCCCGTTTCGGTACGCGTTGCGGAACGGCCCCGAGTTTCGAAACGGGCTATGCCTGTTTCGGAACGGGTGACCGTTGGGGGCTGACATTGGCAGTTATATGTTTTGGAATGTTTGCGTTTTGGTCCTGAAACTTGTTTGTGCAATTGTATGAGTTTGGGAAGTCCTTTTGAGCTGAAATTTCACAGAGAAGCATGAAACATGATTAATTTCAAGATGGTAACTTCAGTTTGGGTTGAGTCCTTATAGTTATTAGAATTTACAATTTGGTCCCTAAAGTTGTAAATTGTTCAATTGAGTCCCTGTTTGATCTCTGATGTTTGTGATCTTTTGGTATGATGTTTGTGTGATCACAATTAGGCTTAATATGCATCTAGACAAGTTTTAAAAAGAAAAAAAAGGGTCGTTAATCAAGGTTGACTTTCGGGTTCACTTTGGTTTTCCCCGTGTGACTTTCTTAATTCGGGTCAACCGTCTAGGCCGGGTTAAGGGGGTTACAGTACGACCACTAAATTGGAAACTACTATTTGAGATCATATGTGACGCTAGTGACTATGCCAGCAAAACACTGAAGGACGTCCAAGTAAACTACACCACAACGGAGAAGGAACTGTTAGCTGTGGTGTTCTCGATTGACAAGTTTCATTCATATATACTTGGAACGAAGGTCATAGTCCACACAGACCACTCTGCACTAAAGTATCTGTTCGTCAAAAAGGATGCAAAGCCTAGACTGATACGTTGGATTCTGCTACTGCAAGAGTTCGACCTTGAGATCAAGGATAAAAAGGGGACAGAGAACCAAGTCGCATACCACTTGTCAAGGCTAGAGAAGGGAAAGAGTCTCCCACCGGACGAGACACACATACTGGAGACCTTACCAGACGAGCAGCTGTTCGCTGCCATAAGCACTTCCGCGACAGCCACGACGGCAGGTAAGTTTTCTGAACTCCCCTGGTATGCTAATTTCGTTAATTATTTAGTTAGCGGAATACTTCCTCCTGATCTCAATTATCAAGCTAGGAAGAGGTTTCAAAATGATGTTAAACATTATTATTGGGACGAACCTCTTCTTTTCAAAATATATGCAGATCAGATCATTAGGAGGTGTGTACCACAGGATGGGCAGGAAGCTGTGCTTCATCACTGTCATACTTCACAATATGGAGGACACTTAGGTGGTAACAAAACTGCTGCCAAGGTTTTGCAGTAGGGATTTTATTGGCCATCACTGTTCAAGGATGCCCAGGCATTCTACAAAAGTTGTGATAAATGTCAACGAACTGGAAATATATCTAGAAGACATGAGATGTCGCTGCAAAACATACTGGAAGTCGAGATCTTCGACGTTTGGGGGATTGATTTCATGGGACCTTTTCCAGCATCATGTGGGAACCTTTATATCCTCCTGGCAGTGGACTACGTGTCCAAATGGGTTGAAGCGATCGCTACACAGAAAAACGATGCCAAGACTGTTCAGAGGTTTTTACACAAGAACATATTTTCCAGATTTGGCATTCCCAAGGCGATCATCAGTGATGAGGGGGGCATTTTGATAATAGTGTTATAGCTGCTGCCTTAAAAAAGTATGGTGTCAAACATCGGATCGCAACATCGTACCACCCTCAGACCAATGGACAAGCTGAAATATCGAACAGAGAGGTTAAGAACATTCTTGAAAAGATGGTTAAGCCAACTCGGAATGACTGATCTCTACACCTCAATGATGCACTATGGGCTTACAGAACAGAATTGAAAACTCCATTGGGAATGTCACCCTACCGGCTGATTTATGGAAAAACATGCCATCTACCTATTGAGATTGAGCACAGAGCATACTAGGCCATCAAAGCAGTGAATATGGACTTGGAAAAGCCAGGACAGAAAAGGCTACTTGACTTGAATGAGATTGAAGAAATTCGAGCAATGGCCTATGACAACGCAAGGATTTACAAAGTCAAGACCAAGAAGTGGCAAGACAAGAAATTGCTGCCACGACAGTTCTGCCCAGGGCAGCTTGTGTTGTTGTTCAACTCTAGGTTGAAACTCTTCCTAGGGAAGCTGAAATCTAGATGGTCCGGCCCATTCCAAGTGGTGCAAGTTTTTCCCCATGGTGCCATCACAATCAGATCTTTAAAGGACGAGCACCAATTTAAAGTCAACGGACATAGATTAAAGCATTATCAGGGGACTGAAGCCCCAAGAATGCAGGAAGTGGTTACTTTAGGAGATGTCCCTCCTGGCATCCCTAATTTAACCTAATTTTATTTATTAATTATTATTTATTATATATATATCTATTAGGTAATTAGAAAATTTTATTTTTAGGAACTAAGTATTTATTTTTATTATTTTAGGAAATAAAGGACACAAGGAGAAGAGGAGAAGTGAATTCAGCCCACCATCTCACCATCAGCTCAAAAAGCCCAAAATAGGAGCCTGTCGTTACAGTTGCCGTAACAGACGCGGAAAATCCAGCCTGTCAATACGTTGTCGCGGCAGACACGCAAACGCTTAACAGACGCACAACAGACACGGAAACACGTGACAGACGCGTCCGAAACCCTGTAATAGCTGGCCCCGTTATTCGCGCCTACCGTTACAGCTCCAACGGGCAGCAAACTCCTCATCTATATAAACCCTGTTTTATTATTCATTTTTCACTCACTCTTACTCTCTCTACTTGTTTCCTCTCTAGAATTTCATTTGCTTTCTTCTTTTTCTACAGTTCCTTGCAATATGAGTACCAAAAACACCCGTCGTAGTGCTGCCTCAGGATCTGCCCCACAGCAGCCACTCCAAGTCCTTCCAGGTCAGATATATGTGGGAGGAAAAAGGCTTCATCTATACCACTCGAACGGAGAACCTAGGGCTAAAACAATTTATGGCCCGTAAGATCAGAGCCCTGCAGTGGCATATGTTTGTCGAGCAACCAGAAGAGATGAAAGTCACTTTAGTCTGAGAATTTTATGCTGTCATCGACAGTAGGGAGGCGACAGGAGTGACGGTTCGTGGGAAGGAGGTGCCCTTCGAGCCCGAATACATCAACACCCTTTATGGGTTCTATGTTGGCAGACGGGAAGATGGTCACCAAAGATTTGTGGAGAGCTTGGAGCCAACAGATTATGATACTGTCATGGAAGAACTCACCGACGAAGGTACCGGGTGGAACACTGATCCCAAACATCCAAGGACGGTAAAATGAGTTCAACTAACCCCCGAAGCCAAGCTATGGAACACATTCATACAAAAGAGGATCATGCCCTCCTCGCACAACAGCACGTTAGACCAACAAAGGTTAGCCCTCATCCATTCACTTCTAAATGAGAGGCCTATTAACGTTGGTAGATACGCCCGGGAAAGAATTTTGGATTGCACATATCGGCCATCGGGGCCACTCTTCTTTCCATACCTCAGCTTGATGGAGCTGAAAGCCGCTACGCCCCTGTCGTCTTTCGACCCCACTGCCGCGGCAGGTGAGCCAACAGAACCAACCCAGACAGAACCTGCCGCCACAGAACAAAGGTAGGCCACTGCAGCAGGTCCCCCAGCAGACTCCTCAACACAAATCCTTGCTGCCCTGCCTTCCCCGACCATTATTTTGCTGCCCCCACACCTGCCCATACCCCTACCCCTCCTACCACACCGAGAACACCATCTGCCACATTCACCCCGACCCCAGCCACAATAGCTGCAGGCGGTAGCCACACTGCCACGGAATCTGCCAGGGGAGAGAAGAGAAAAGAGCCCATGTCCGACCTCGACAGGTATATAGCTGACTTCTCCTCCTCCTCTATTTGGGGGGAATCCGATGATGAGCCCTCGGTCAAGAGGAACTTGTCCAAGGAATTCACCCCGGTGAAACGGAAGAAAACAAACACCGGTGTCGGAACATCCGACCAAGGAAAATCTAACAGCGGCAGCAGTCGTAGTAGCAGCGGCAGCAGCTCTTCCGAGGAGGTTCAGGTGCTGGATAAACCACCTCATATCTAACCTACCCGCATCCAGCCTCCGAGGGAAGCCAAGAAAAAGACCACCTCTGCCTCTCCCAGCCATCTGCCGGCACCAACGAGGAAAGTCACTGCCCGCCGACATGTTCAGATCAGCATCAACAGCAGCAGCGATGACAACGCTTAAAATTTAAGTTTCTTTTCTTATAATTGATGTCTGCTCTTTTGTTATATTTGTGATGTTGTCTTTATTTCTTTTTCTTTTTCATTCTGTCATTTGAATTGAGGGCAATGCAACCCTTGAGTTTGGGGGTGGCATCCCTCCATTAATGAAGTGTCTTTAAGTTTAAAAATTGTGTCTATTATTTAGTTTATTTTTGCTTAAAAAATGAAAATTTCGCTTAAGTCTTTGAACTGAACTGACCTGCCGTGACATCCTCTATCGTGGCAGTGCCTTTAGGATAGTTTTAGGAGCAGTTTAGAGCCTTACTATAGTTCTGATTCTCAAGCACCCTTTGTGACTTTTATACTGTCTAGAACTCTACTGGTAAACTAGAATAGAGAAAAGCTTAACACTTGAATCGCCCCTATAGGTGCCTAACATTGGCTCTAGGAAAAGAAGATAAAGAAAAATAGACTCAATACACCTAGAGGTGCCTGAAACCGGCTCTAGGAAGTTAGCTAGAGGTGCCCGAAACCGGCTCTAGTCAAACTTAAGTTAAAAAAGTAAAATAAAATCGAGTCTACGTTAAAAACTAAAGGAGCCTAAGAATGCCTCCAAAAAGATGAAAATTGGAATAAAAATTCAATTCTAGTAAACTAAGGGAGTCTTGGCATATAATTGTTCACAAAGCATGCACACACTACACGAGAATTATAGCATGGTTCCGGATAAATCCTGAAGTATCCAATAGGGTGTTGCTCACAATAGGGAATGAATGGTAGGAAAAGTTCACTGTTTTAAGCCAAACAAAATTTTTGTATTTCTTTCTTACGTCTTAATTGCTTGAGGGCAAGCAAAAACTTGAGTTTGGGGGTGTGTTGAGTGTGTAAAAGTTCTATATTTTACGCCTATTTAACCCATATTTCTGCTGCATTCAAGCATAATTCATTGCATTTAGGATAGATTTCATTCATACATCACAATTATATTAAATGGCACAGTTTCTACTGAAATTGGTTGTTTTTGTAGGTAGCTGCTGTAGTAGATGAAGGGCAGTGGAGAAACAGATGCTGGGCAGTAGAGAAGTAGAGCTGGAACTAGACTGCAGACGAGAAGGACGATGCTGCCATGGCCGCTGCTGTGGCAGCCAAGGACGATAGCAATGGTGAAGGGAAGAAGTGAAGTGGACCTCGACAGAAAGAGGAAATTAAGCCGGTCTGTCGTGGAGCACTCTTATATTTTTCTGATCCCTAGATCAAAATGAAGGTCAAGCCCAAAGTTCAAGGAAGAAACTCCAAGCAAGAAGGAATGACGAATTAAAGACATAAACTCTGAAGATTTAGTCTTTACTAGAGTTGTACTTTAAATTAAACTTGTATTCTTGCCACATTAGAAAACTTGAACCCAAGGCCTATATAAAGGCATGTAATTCGACCTAGGGGAGGATATCTTAATCGCTAGCCGTCTTCCCCTAAACCCTAGTCGTTTCCCTTCCTCATCATGTTCTAAACATCCGCTAGGGCTAAGAGTTGATTCTGTAAAGTAGTTGCAAGGATTGCTTTGTTTTAGGAATTTTTCTGTTTAATAAAATAGACTTCGAGTTTGCTTATTCTAGTTTTCAACATCTTGCAAGAGTATCGGGAGAGCATTGTGAGATTACACATTTACTTAATATCGAGAGAGTTAAGTATACGAAAGGAATAAGTATGGGTTCTCCAGTTTATGGTTGAACTATCTCGGATCTAGGGATAGGACGAGGTTAAGTGGCTAAGGAAGAATTCAACAACTTCGGTGTTCATCATTCGATTCACGCCGGGAGATATCATCAAAGACATGTTCATCGACACACTTGGACCTAGGGATAGGCCAAGGCATAGCAGGGATTCTTGCCAAGCTTGAAGTGCTGAGTTGTGTGTTCGCTGCCGCGACAACAACAGACCGCTGCTGCAGCAGGTGCTGCCGCGATAGGCGCTTCGACAGAACAGAGAAGTCTTAGACATTGCAACACCTGCACTACGGAGCAGATCAATACCGGCCCATTCTTTACTCTGAATATTTTCCTCTTTTATTTTCAATCTTCTTTATTATTTCGTGACAAACTATTAAACTCTTTCTTTTCCCCTTCGTGCAGAAAACTAAGGTTAAAGCTATTAGCCCAGTCCCTGTGGAGATGATATCTGATACTTACGTATCACTTTACTACTTGCGTCGTGTACACTTGCACTACATTGCGATATACACTTTTACACGCAACACTTAGAGTTGCAAACGCATACTTTTTAGAGGGATTTCTTTTTTGGTTGATCGTTGTAATGGTTTCCTCCTAAGCCTAGAAAAGAGGATGAAATTCTTAGTGAATTTGGGAAATCCTTGGTGTCTTTCCATGGTAGTAGATGTAGGCTTTGGGTTAGAAAGTCGAACCACTCTAAATCCTTGTGTTTAATTCTTAATTTTTGCCACCAAATGAAACACCCAAAAATCCAACTTCTCCTCCACTTGGCTAGCTAAATCAATTGAAGTAAATCGAGCCTATCAAGTCCAACGATTGGTATCAGGGAGAGGCTCAATCAAAGGGGATTAACATTCTATTGAGGCGATCCAGGAAGCTCGATACATCATTTCATTCAACCGGTCAAATGGCGCAAGCCATCGACAAGCTACCATTCTTTGACGGGATAAACTATGCTCATTGGAAGATTAGAATGAAGTTCTTCATCAAAGCCAAAGACTACAAGCTTTGGGATATTGTTAAAGAGGGTCCTTATGTGCCATAAAGATTAAAGACAAAATGGAATGTAGATGATCGCAAGAAGATGGAGCTTAATTGCAAGGCTTTGCACATCATCTTTTGTTCATTTAGCCCCAACATTTATGAGAAGATGTCTTTTTGTGAAGATGCCAAAGAGGTATGAGACAAGCTTGAAGTTAAATACGAAGGAACCAACGAAATAAAGAAGACCAAGATCAGTCTTCTCAACTTCAAGTATGAGAACTTCAAGATGGAACCAGATGAAGACATCACGAAGATGTTCGATCGTTTGTCCACCATCACTAATGGACTCAAAGGCTATGGAGAAATCATTCCGGAAGACAAACTTGTCTGCAAACTCATCTACTCTCTTCCCTTGTCTTCGGACTCGAAGAAGACCGCCATCATCGAAGCTAAGAATCTCAAGACTTTAAAGCTTGATGAACTCATGGGTTCTCTTCTCACTCATGAAATCATGAAGAAAGGAAAAGAAGAGGAGAAGATGAAGGAAGAGATAAAGAATATGGGGAAGAAGAAAGACCCATTGACAACGGACAAGCCAACATTTGCCTTATGGCCATCCAAGATGATTCAAGGGTAACTTCTAACTCATCTTATTCAAATTCGTATACTTTTGATGAGTTACAAGAAACTTATGATGAATTTGTTTTTGAATTCAATGCTTCATTTTAGAAAAACAAGAAATTGATTTCAAAGTTAAAAACCAAAAAACATTTTCTTTCTAAAACCAATGTAGAGTTTGAAGCAAAAATCAAAGATGTTGAACTTAAAATTTCAAGTTTACAACAATTGTTTCAAACGATTGAAAAGGATCATCAAAAGGAGATTGATGATCTTAAGAAAGAAAAAGATTTGATTTCCAATGAACTCCAAAAGAAATACTATTATGGAAAATCAAATTTTTACATTAGACAATCTAGTGCCCCTAGAGTTATGAATGGCAAAGTTTTTAGAAGTATTTGGGCCCCAAAAGGACAAAGTACTTCAAGTAAAAAGGATGAAATTGAAAAATTGATTCCTAAGGGACTAAATTATGTGCTACTAACGTCTATGGATCCAAAGCAATTTGGATACCAAAAATTACTTGATTGTCTTGTTTACGTGTGATGGAGAGTGATCAACAAGTCCAAATTTGTGGGGGAGCTCCATACACAGAAGGAAGAACACTTGAAGAAGGAAGGCTTCACATCCTCCCTTGAAGTTCAAGTGTTGGTAAAATTTCTTGTTGTTTTTTTAATTAGATTATTTTTTATAACTAGATTATCATATTGTCGGACTAACAATATTTGATGCTTTGAGTAAGGGGGGCCAATTTTAAAACTAAAGTTTTTAATTATTGTAAAACCTATGTTTGATTTTTGATATAACAAAGTGTTTTAATGATTAAATTGAAAACTTGAAAAAGATTTTTAAGTTCCTCAAAAGATTTCAAATCAACAAGGCTTCACTTTAGTTTGAAAAACTCAAACTCTGAAATATTTTCTAAGTGTTCCAAGGCCAAACCATTGAAAATCGTCCAGGCGTATCGATACGCTTCTAGCCGTATCGATACCTTTTTTTTGCAAACATGGCCACTGAAGAAACGCGTTTCCATACGCCCCTTACCGTATCGAAACATCGTATCGAAACATATTGAATATGTATCGATACGCTTTCTCTGTAAAAAATTGAAGGAGTTTGAATGGCATACCGATACGGTGTCACCCGTATCGATACGGTTTTAAAGGAATTTTAAATTCGGAAGCCTTTAATGTTTTTGACCATTGGTGTCAGTTGTTAGGTAACAAAATTTTAAAGTGTTAGTTGTCCCGTACCGATACGCCCTTTGTCGTATCGATATGGAAACTTCTAGTGAGATTTGTGAGAATAATGGTATCGATACGGTCTTACCCGTATCGAAACGGTCCATTTCCCGTACCGATATGCTTACACGCGTATCGATACGCCCCTCTTGTAATTGTGCAACGACTCTTTCTGTTTTGAGACTTGTATCGGTAGGGATCCTCGTGTACTGATACGGTAAGCTGCAGAAGTCCATTTATGGTGGAAAGAGAGGGTCCAACGGCTATATTCAATACCCTAACCACCCAAACGGCTAGAATTAGTGAAGAAGGTATAAAATGAAGCCAATTGAAGACTAGCAACAACTATTGCATCCAAAAGAAACATCTTTACAAAAATCCAAGCTTAAAGTGCCTAATTTCTCATTTTCTTGTAAAATCCCAAATTGTGTTGTGTTTAATACCTATATTGTATTCAAAGTTGGGTTGAGTGATTGTATTGAAAGGGGAAAACTTGTATTGACAGATATATTTCTTGCCTTAAATTCTTCGTTGTACTCTTGTGAGTGTTTGATCAAATTTTGCGTAGAAAATTTGACCGGTATTGTAAAGGTTACCTCCTAAGCCTTGAAATGGGGCAGAGCAATTAGTGGATTGTTGGAAAATCCTTAGAGGTAGCTAAGGTAGTGGATGTAGATTTCATTTGGAACATGAACCACTCTAAATTGTTTTGTTCTTTAATTTTTGCTAATCCACTTTCTCCAACAAATTTTAAAAACCCAATTCACCCCCTCTTGGCTTTGATCAATCCATTGATCCACTCAACAATTGATATCAGTGCCTACCTCTTTGAAGGATTAACAACTACAAGAGGAGATTCTAGGAAGAGTGTGATCAACTACAAAGCAAGCCATGACATCTACCTCCGGCTCTAGCATGTACGAGTCTCAATTGACCACAAAACCGCCTTTCTTCAACGGTGATATCTATCATTTTTGGATGAACCAGATGCGTCTCTTCATTAAATCCAACGATTATCATGTTTGGGAAGCTATTGAAGATGATCTCTCTATTCCGATGAAGAGAGACGACGAAGGAAGACTTGTGCCAAAAAGGAAAAATGAAATGAGTGAAGAAGAGAGAAAGAAGATTTAAATCAACGACAAGGCTCTTCACATGTTATTTTTCTCTTTTAGTCCCTATATCTACTCCAAAGTTTCCTCCATCGAAAGTGCTAAAGATGTGTGGGATACACTAGAGACTACATATGAAGGAACAAGTGATGTGAAGAAGACAAAGATTGAAATTCTCAATCTTAGCTATGAGAATTTCAAAATGAAGCCCGACGAAACCGTTTCAAAGATGTTTGATCGTTTCTCAACAATCGTTAATGGGCTAAAGGGTTTTGGAGATATAATCCCGGAAGACAAACTAGTCCGGAAGCTACTCTACTCACTTCCCGAGTCTTGGGATGGGAAAAGAACCGCCATCATTCAGGCATAGAATTTGAAGACACTCAAGATTGATGAGCTAGTTGGTTCTCTTCTAACTCATGAGATCATGAAGCAAGGAAAGGAAGATGAAAAGAAGAAAGAAGAAAGAAGAGTTGAGAAGCTTGAGGTAGACAACAAGAAAAAGCTAGGAGTGGCTCTCAAAGCTTCTCTACATGAGGAGAGCAATTCTAGTAAGAAGGAAGATCTAGAAGAATTGGCTATGATAGCCAAAAGATTCTCACGGTTTATGAGGTCCAACCGAGGTAGAAAAATTCAAAGAAAAATGGACTTCAAGACCAAAAACAAAGAATAAGAGAGGGATCAAATCATTAGCTTTGAGTGCAAAAAATCGGGTCATATTCGTTCCGAGTGTCCTCAACTCAAGAAGAAGGGCTTTGAGAAGAAGAAGAAGCTCAATGCCAAGCTTGCTACTTGGAGTGATGAGGAGTCATCCGAGGATGAGGAACATGAAGTGACCAACCTTTGCCTTATGGATCTTGAGGAGGATTCCTCCATGGTAACCTCTAACTCATCTACATTTGATTTCACATTTGATGAATTGCATGAAGCTTATGATGAGTTACAAGAGGTATATAATGAGTTAGTTGAGAAGTATAAATAATACGTCATAAGAAATAAAAAAGATCATTTCAGAATTAAATGCTAAAAATGACTTACTTTCACAAGCTAACTTAAAATTTGAGAAAAAGATCTTAGGTTTACAAGATGAACTTGAATTCTTTCAAAATGAAAATGTAGACTTAAACAATCTTATTTCTCAATGTAATATGGAACACCAAAATGTGTTAGATAAGCTTAATAAGCTCAAAGAGTCTTTTAAGAGTGTTGGTAATGTGAAAAATGAAAAAGCTGAATCATCTAGAACAGACCAACATAAGAGAAAGACCTATAACTACAAACAAAGTGGCTCCTATAGGCATAATGGAACTAAAAGAATTAGAAGTGTATGTGTTCCTAATGAACTTGTCAAATCTAATAATGTTGATGCCATGTCAACTTGGATCCCTAAGGGAACCAAGTTTTTGGGAGCTAATACTCGTGGACCCAAAATGATTTGGGTACTAAAAATCAAAGCTTAATCTCTTTGTTTGTAGGGGGAGCATTGCTACAAGGCCAAAGCACAAAGCCAAAACTCATGGTACCTTGGTAGTGGATGCTCGAGGCACATGAGCGGAGACAAGAGTCGATTTATGGACTTAAAGCCAAAAAGTGGAAGAGTAGTGACATTTGGTGACAACTCTAAAGGCCACATTAAAGGTATTGGATCCATAGGTAATCACTCTACTATACTCTTTGAAAATGTTTTATATGTCGATGGTCTTAAACACAATTTATTGAGCATTAGTCAATTGTGTGATAAAAGAGTTTAATGTCTTAATGGATAAAAATGGGTGCAAAATTGTTGACATTAAATCAAATAAAATAATGCTCATTGGTTATCACATAGGTAACATATACATGGTGCATCTAGATGACATTCATTCATCTCATGCATGTTTTGTTGCACAAAATGAAAATAATGCATGGCTATGACATAGGAAACTACGACATGCTAGCATTAGTGTTTTAGAAAAATTAGTTTCCCTAAATCTAGTTAGAGATTTAACCAAGATCAAATTCTCAAATGATAAAATATGTGATGCATGCTCTAAGGGTAAACAACATAGATCATCTTTTAAATCCATTAATGATGTTTCTACAAGTAGGTGTTTACAACTAATTCATATGGAATTATTTGGGCCTATTAGAATTATGAGCTTGGGTGGTAAATCGTATACTTTTGTACTTGTTGATGACTATTCTAGGTTTACTTGGGTTCTATTCTTAAGTACAAAAGATGAGGCTTTAGAAAAATTCATCACGTTTTCAAAACTAACTCAAAATGATCTTGAACATAAGATTTCTCATATTAGAAGTGATCATGGAACCGAATTTCAAAATCTAGGTTTTGAAGAGTTTTTAAATGAAAATGGTATTAGCCACAATTTTTTGGCTCCTCAAACTCCTCAACAAAATGGGGTAGTTGAGAGGAAAAATATGACTTTACAAGAAATGGCTAGAACCATGTTTTGTGAAAACAATTTACCTAAATATTTTTGGGAGGAAGCCACAAATACCGCTTGCGACATTGTAAATCGAGTAAAATGATTAGGCCACTTTTAAAGAAAACACCATATGAGATTTTAAAATCTAAAAAGCCTAACATTAGCTATTTTCATCCATTTGGTTACAAGTGTTTTGTTTTAAATAATGGAAAAGACAACTTAGGTAAATTTGATGCTAAAAGTGATGAAGCTATTTTCTTAGGATACTCTTTAAACTCTAAAGCCTATCGTGTATTTAATAAAAGAACTTTAGTAGTAGAAGAGTCTATACATGTTATTTTCGATGATAACCTCCTTCCGAGGAAGGAATCTTGTGATGATGATGATGTAGGAATCCTTGATGCCTTTGATGGAGGACAAACTTCAAAGGAGGATGAGATTCCAACAAAAGAGGAAGATGCACAAGATCCACCTCTTGAAGCCTTGAAGGACTTGGCTCTTGAGGAAAAGGAAGTGAGCTACCCAAGGGAGTACAACTATGTCAAAGGTGGTGAAATCTTGGGTGATCCATCCAAGGGGGTAACTACTAGATCTTCTCTTAAACTCATGAATCATGTTGCTTTTATCTCATGCATAAGGCCTAAGAACATTAAAGAAGCATTAAATGATGATTTTTGGATTATGGCTATGCAAAAAGAGTTAAATCAATTTGAGAGAAGTAACATATGGATATTTGTTGAAAGGCCTAGTAATAAATCTACTATAAGAACTAAATGGGTATTTAGGAATAAACTAGATGATAGTGGTAACATTGGGAGAAACAAATCCAGATTAGTTGCTCAAGGTTACACTCAAGAAGAGGGAATAGATTTTGATGAAACATATGCACTCGTAGCTAGAATGGAAGCTATTAGGATGTTGCTTGCATATGTATGTTATCATAACTTCAAGCTTTTTCAAATGGATGTGAAAATTGCATTTTAAATGGTTTTATAAATGAGGAAGTGTATGTGGAACAACCATCGGGTTTTGAAGATTCAAAATTTCAAATCATGTTTTTAAGCTAACCAAAGCACTTTATGGGTTAAAACAAGCTCCTAGAGCTTGGTATGAAATACTTTTAAACTTTTTGATTAAAAAAGATTTTGAAAAAGGTAAGGTGGACACTACACTTTAAAAAAAAGATATAAAAATGACATCTTAGTAGTACAAATATATGTTGATGATATTATTTTTGGATCTACTAATGAGTGTCATTGCAAAGAGCATGATGAGGGAGCTCTCATTCTTCTTGGGACTCCAAATCAAGCAAAGGAAGGATGGCACCTTCATCAATCAAGCAAAGTACGTGAAAGATATGCTCAAGAAGTTTGGCTTGGAGCAAGCAAAGCCTCAAGCTACACTAATGATCTCATATACAAAGCTTAACAAGGATGAATGAGATAAGTGTGTTGACTCTAAGCTTTATCGCTCTATGATTGGATATTTGCTTTACCTTACCACAAGTAGACCATATATTTTGTTTAGTGTTTGCTTGTGTGCTAGGTTTCAAGCTAGTCCTAGAGTGTCTCACCTTATAGCCGTTAAAAGAATATGTAGGTACCTTAGAGATACTCATTTTCTAGGTCTTTGGTACCCTAGAGACTCAACCTTCAACCTTCATGCTTATTCGGATGCGGATTATGGGGATGTAAAATTGGTAGGAAAAGTACTTCGGGAACATGTCAATTCTTAGGTAGTATGCTCATATCATGGTTCTCTAAGAAACAAAATAGTGTAGCTCTATCTTCCACCGAAGCCGAGTACATATCCTTAGGGAGTTGTTGTGCTCAAGTCCTTTGGATGAAGCAACAACTCTTAGATTATGCTGTCAAAGTTGAAACCATACCCCTTAAGTGTGATAACACTAGTGTTATATGCTTAACCAAAAATCGCATCCAACACTCTAGAACCAAACATATATAAATAAGGCATCATTTTATTAGTGACCATGTCCTTAAGGAAGATGTTGTTATAGAGTACGTTAACACCTTGAACCAACTAGCGGACATTTTTACCAAACCTCTAGACAAAGAGCGTTTTTGGCCCCTTAGGAGAGAGTTAGGTCTAACTAGCCTTCCTTGACCCGTTAGGACCCTTTTGAGGTTAAAAATGCTTGACTTTGTGAAAATGCATGTTTATGTGTTGTTGATCTTCATAGAAACCATGCTTATAGCTAGGGGGAGTATGCTTCTGTTAAAATATGCTTAGAACTTCTCGTTCACCAATTGCATTCATTTAAGCAGTGTTAAAGCTGAGCCTTTTATTGTTCTTAAAGCTAAAAATGCATTTCTCGGCATAGGGTATTGATACGGCCTTATGCGTATCGATATGAGTACTATATTAGTTTACCAGACTGCATTTTCTCTAATACGGGTATCGATACGGTTGAACCCATTTCGATACGAGCTAAGAGCGTATCGATACGGATACTATTTGATTCGATATGAACCATTGACACGCGTTTCCATGGAATTACCATTTTACCCCCGTATCGATACACCCTTTAGCGTATCGATACTCGATTACGCAGACAGCTTCTTAATGGCATTTAAAGAGTTTCACTTTTACCAAAATTGAAATTTCAAAACCATGGCTGTTTTTACTCTATAAAAAGCCTCTCAATCCCTCATATTTTCACCACACAACTTAAAATCTCTTGAGGGTTTTTCAACATCAAGTCAAGATTTTCAAGCTTTCCATTATTCTCTATCAATATCAAGGTATAAAATTCTTTGATTTTCTTTTCATTTTTTCTTGTTTTGTTTTGGTGCAAGTTCTTCTCTATCATATTTTGGTGTAAGTTCTTCTTCCATTCTTCTCTATCAATATCAAGGTATAAAATTCTTTTTATCTTTTTATTTTCTTTTATTTTCGTTTCATTTTTTTCTTGTTTGGTTTTGTCTTCTCAAAAACAAACTTGATCAAACTTTTTGTTTTTGATTTGTTTTTCAAAATTTATTATTGATTTTCAATGGGTTGAATGAGAAAAATAATGCATACACATTGTTTTTGATCTATTTCTCTAGACAATGGCACCTTAAAAGAGAGTGTGTACTAGCAAAGTCGGTGAAGCTTCCAATGCAGGAGATGGTACTCGCCCAAACCTCACTCTTATATATCAAAAGTGCTTTAGGACCACCGGAGAACTCACCTATTTCCGAAACTTTCAAAACTATAAAATCTGTCCGGAGAGTGTAATTTCCGTTCCTTTCCTCAACTCGGAGCGCTTCAAATTTGCATACTTACCGTTGCTCCAAGAATGGAAACTTATGGATTTTATTCAAATTCCTGGTTTTTTCTATCGCAATTTGGTTTTGATTTTCTATGCTAATGCCAAGTGTGTTGCCAATCAAGCGGGTGTAGTTCATGCTGTCAACTCTTATCTAATGGGTAAAAAGATCACCATCGATGCTCAATCTATTTGTGATGTTTTTAAGTTAGAGGATGAGGGTCTCGATGATGAGAATTCTCTTGGCCATGTCTTGGGAGGTTCCGTGACCGCTCTCAATGCTCAAGATCGAATCCTTCACTTGATGGTTTCTTGGTGGTTTAGGTCTTCGAGAGGAAAGTTTTCAACTATCTACCAAGTTGACGATTTTTGGATTCAGTGCTTCCGTCAAAGACGACAACCAAATCTTGCTCGCATTATGCTTGCGAAGATTGTCTATCTCGTGCAACACCGTCATACAACTCTTGTCACTTCATTCACATATGGGACGACTTTGAGTTATTTTGTGAAACCAATAAATTGATTTTGATATAACAAAAGATTTAAGGACTAAATTGAAAAATGGAAAATGAATTTTTAAGTCCTCAAAACCTCTCTATGTATTTAAAGAAAAATGTTTAAGTCAAAACCTCAACTTGTAAAATATTTTCTAAGTGTTTATCAAGCCAAAACAGAGATTTTCGAGTAACCGTTTCGGAACGGCCTTTGGGTGTTTCAGAACAGTTCAAAACTATTAACCTCTGTTTCAGAATGTGTTTCGAAAACGGATGAAGAACATCGAAACGGTTTGAACCGTTTCGATACGGCAATATCGAAACGACCTCAAACGTTTCAAAATAGAATTCAAACTTGGTTTCAAAATATGACCGTTAAAGTTTTATAACTGAATTTAAAATTATTGTTAAGGCGTATCGAAATGCTTCTAAGTCGTTTCGATACAGGCTTCGACAATGGCAAAATGTTTCGAAATGAGTTTTGAAATGGGCTCTTAGCGTATCGAAACGATCGTGTCTGTTTCGGTACGGTCTATTTATTACACCCCAACGACTCTTTCTATTTTGGTCTGTTTCGAAATAGGGTCGGGCGTTTCGGAACGGGTAGTTGCAGACTTCACTTATGGAGGGAAGATAACATCCCAACTACTATATTGATGAATGCAACAACCCCAACGGCTAGAATTCAATGATAAGGTATAAAAGGGAGCTCTAAAAGCTCCAACAACAACTATTGATCTCAAAAGAATTATCCAAACATCAAATCCAAGCAATTGTGTCAAAATCTCATTATTTCTTATAAACCCCAATTGTGAAAAATTGTAATTCCCATTCTTATCTGTTCAATTGGGTTGAGTGTTTGCAAAAGAACTATATTTTGTATTGAGAGATACTAGTTTTAGCCTTTATTTTCTTTGTATTTCTTCATTGAGGATTGGGTCAAATTTTGGGTAGAAAATTTGACCGATATTGTAAAGGTTACCTCCTTAGCCTAAAAAGGGGAAAAACAATTAGTTAATTGTTGGAAAATCCTTAGTGAGGCTAAGGTAGTGGATGTAGAGTTCGATTGGAACTTGAACTACTCTAAATCCTATCGTCTAACATTTTTAATTTCCACTCCACCACCAAAAGTTCTAAAAATTCAATTCACCCCCTCTTGGCTTATATCGTTTCATTGATGCACTCAACAATTGGTATCAGAGCCTACCTCTTTGAAGGATTAACAACCACAAGAGGAGTTCCTAGGAAGAGTGTGATCATCTACAAAAGCAAGTCTTGACATCTACCTCTGGGTCAAACATGTACGAGTCTCAATCAACCACTAAACCGCCTTTCTTCAACGGTGATAACTACCCTTTTTGGAAGAACCGGATGCTTCTCTTCATTAAATCCAATGATTATCTAGTTTGGGATTCCATTGAAGATGGTCCCTCTATTCTGATGAAAGAGACGACAAAGGAAGACTTGTGCCAAAGAAGAAGAATGAGATGAGTGAAGAAGAGAGAAAGAAGATTCAAATAAATGATAAAGCTCTTCATATGATGTTTTGCTCTTTCGGTCCCGACATCTACTCCAAGGTTTCCTACATCGAAAGTGCTAAGGAAGTGTGGGATACACTTGAGACTACTTATGAAGAAACAAGTGATGTGAAGGAGACAAAGATTGGAATTCTCAATCTTAGCTATGAGAAATTCCAAATGGAGCCCGACGAAACCATGTCAAAGATGTTCGATCGTTTCTTAACAGTCATGAATGGGCTAAAGGGTTTTGGAGAGATAATCTCATAAGACAAACTAGTCCGAAAGCTACTCTACTCAGTTCTCGAGTCTTGGGATGGGAAGAGAACTGCCATCATTGAGGCCAAAAATTTGAGGACACTCAAGCTAGATGAGCTAGTTGGTTCTGTCATAACTCATGAGATCCTGAAGCAAGGAAGAGAAGATGAAAGGAAGAAGGAAGAGAAAAGAGTGGAGAAGCTTGAGGTAGACAAGAAGAAAAACCTAGGAGTGGCTCTCAAATCTTCTCTACATGAGGAGAACACTTCTAGTGAGGAGGAAGACCTACACGAATTGGCTGTGATAGCAAAAAGGTTCTCATGGTTTATGAGGTCCAACCGAGGAAGGAAGATTCAAAGAAAAATGGACTTCAAGACCAAAAAACAAAGAAGAAAAAGAGATGGATCAAATCATTTGCTTTGAGTGCAAAAAACTGGATCATATTCGTTCCGAGTGCCCTCAACTCAAGAAGAAGGGCTTTGAGAAGAAGAAGAAGCTCAAAGCCAAGCTTGCTACTTGGAGTGATGAGGAGTCATCCGAGGATGAGGAACACGAAATGGCCAACCTTTGCCTCATGGCTCTTGAGGAGGATTCCTCCATGGTAACCTCTAACTCATCATCTTTTGATTTTACATTTGATGAATTGTGTGATGCTTATGATGAGTTACAAGAGGTTTATGATGAGTTAGTTGAGAAGTATAAAGAGTTGGTCATAAGAAATAAAAAGATAATTTCGGAATTAAATGCTAAAAATGACTCATTTTCTCAAGCTAACTTAAAATTTGAGAAAAAGATCTTAGGTTTACAAGATAAACTTAAATTCTTTCAATATGAAAATGTAGACCTAAACAATCTTATTTCCAATGCAATAGTGAACACCAAAAGGTGTTAGAAGAGCTTAATAAGCTCAAGGAGTCTTTCGAAAATGTTGGTAATGTGAAAAATGAGATAGGTGAATCCTTTAGAACTAACCAACCTAAGAGAAAGACATATAACTACAAACAAAGTGGCTTCCATAGACATAATAGAACTAAGAAAATTAGAAGTGCATGGGTTCCTAAGGAACTCATCAAGTCTAATAATGTTGTTGCTATGTCACCTTGGATTGCTAAGGGAACCAAGATTTTGGTAGCTAACACTCGTGGACCCAAAATGATTTGGGTACCAAAAATCAAAGTTTAACTCTTTGTTTGTAGGGGGAGCATTACTACAATGCCAAAACACAAAGTCAAAACTCATGGTACATTGATAGTGGATGCTCGAGGCACATGATCGAAGACAAGAGTCGTCGATTCATGGACTTAAAGCCAAAAAGTGGAGGAGTAGTGACATTTGGTGACAACTCCAAAGGCCACATTAAAGGTATTGGATCCATAGGCAATCACTCTACTATTCTCATTGAAAATGTTTTATATGTCGATGGTCTAAAACACAATTTATTGAGCATTAATCAATTGTGTGACAAAGGGTTTAATGTCTTATTTGATAAAAATGGGTGCAAAATTGTTTACATTAAATCATATAATATAATGCTCATTGGTCATGGCATAAGTAATATATACATGGTGCATTTAGATGACATTCATACATCCCATGCATGCTTTGTTGCACAAAATGAAAATGATGCATGGCCATGACATATGAAACTAGCACATGCTAGCATTAGTGTTTTAGAAAAATTAGTTTCACTAAATCTAGTTAGAGGTTTGCCCAAAATTAAGTTCTCAAATGACAAAATTTGTGATGCTTGCTCTAAGGGTAAACAACATAGATCATCCTTTAAATCCAGTAATGATATTTCTACAAGTATGTGTTTACAACTAATTCACATGGATTTATTTGGGCCTATTAGAACTATGAGTTTGGGTGGTAAATCGTATGCATTTGTACTTGTTGATGACTATTTAAGATTTACTTAGGTTCTATTCTTAAGTACTAAAGATGAGGCTTTAGAAAAATTCATCACATTTTCAAAATTAACTCAAAATGATCTTGAACTTAAGATTTCTCATATTAGAGGTGATCATAGAACCGAATTTCAAAATCTAGGTTTTGAAGAGTTTTTAAATGAAAATGGTATTAGCCAGAATTTTTCGGCTCCTCGAACTCCTCAACAAAATGGGGTAGTTGAGAGGAAAAATAGGACTTTACAAGAAAATGGCTAGAACCATGCTTTGTGAAAAAAAATTACCTAAATATTTTTGGGCGGAAGCCACAAAAACCGCTTGCTACATTGTAAATCGAGTAATGATTAGGTCACTTTTAAAGAAAACACCATATGCGATTTTAAAATCTAAAAAGCCTAACATTAGCTATTTTCATCCATTTGGTTGCAAGTGTTTTGTTTTAAATAATGGTAAAGACAACTTAGGTAAATTTGATGCTAAAAGTGATGAAGCTATTTTTTTCAGGGTATTCTTTAATCTTTAAAGCCTATCATGTATTTAATAAGAGAACTTTACTACTAGAAGAGTCTATTCATGTTGTATTCGATGATAACCTCCTTCCAAGGAAGGAATCTTGTGATGATGATGTAGGAATCCTTGATGCCTTTGATGGAGGACAAACTTCAAAGGAGGATGAGATTCCAACTAAAGATGAGGATGCACAAGATCCACCTCTTGAAGTCTTGAAGGACTTGGCTCTTGAGGAAAAGGAAGTGAGCTATACAAGGGAGTACAACTATGTCAAAGGTGGTGAAATCATGGGTGATCCATCCAAGGGGGTAACTACTAGATCTTCTCTCAAACTCATGAATAATGTTGCTTTTATCTCATGCATTGAGCCTAAGAACATTAAAGAAGCATTAAAAGATGATTTTTGGATTATGGCTATGCAAGAAGAGTTAAACCAATTTGAGAGAAGTAATGTATGGACATTAGTTGAAAAGCCTAGTAATCAATCTACTAAATGAACTAAATGGGTATTTAGGAATATACTAGATGAGAGTGGTAACATTGTGAGAAACAAAGCTAGATTAGTTTCTCAAGGTTACACTCAAGAAGTGGGTATTGATTTTGATGAAACCTATGCACCCGTAGCTAGAATGAAAGCTATTAGGATGTTGCTTGCATATGCATGTTATCATGATTTCAAGCTTTTTCAAATGGATGTTAAAAGCACATTTTTAAATGGTTTTATAAATGAAGAAGTGTATGTGGAACAACCACCGGGTTTTGAGGATTCAAAATTTCTAAATCACGTTTTCAAACTAACTGAAGAACTTTATGTTTTAAAACAAGCTCCTAGAGCTTGGTATGAAAGACTTTCAAACTTTTTGATTGAAAAAGGTTTTGAAAAAGGTATGGTGGACACGACACTTTTCATAAAAAGGTATAAAAATGACATCTTAGTAGTACAAATATATGTTGATGATATTATTTTTGGATCTACTAATGAGTGTTATTGCAAAGAGTTTGCTAAGTTAATGCAAGGTGAATTCGAGATGAGAATGATGGGGGAGCTCTCATTCTTTTTGGGACTCCAAATCAAGTAAAGGAAGAATGTCACCTTCATCAATCAAGCAAAGTACGTGAAAGATATCCTCAAGAAGTTTGGCTTGGTGCAAGCAAAGCCGCAAGCTAAACCAATGAGCTCATCTACAAAGCTTGACAAAGATGAAGGAGGTAAGTGTGTTGACTCCAAGTTTTATCGCTCTATGATTGGATCTTTACTTTACCTTACCGCATGTAACACCCCAAATTTGGGCTTAGATGTTTTAGAGTCCGAATCCTACGTTGGTTTGGGGTGTGTGTTAATGCAAGAGGGTAAGGTGGTGGCTTATGCATCGCGTCAGTTGAAAGTGCATGAGCGCAATTATCCTACGAATGATATTGAGTTAGTTGCGGTGGTTTTTGCTCTGAAGATCTGGAGACATTATCTTTATTGTGAGAAGTGTACTGTGTACACGGATCACAAGAGTTTGAAGTATTTGATGTCTCAGAAAGAACTGAATCTTAGGCAACGACGATGGGTGGAGTTGCTTAAGGATTACGATCCGACGATCGAGTATCATCTGGGAAAGGCCAATGTTGTGGCCGATGCTTTGAGTAGGAAAGTGGCGGTGGAGTTAAAGACGATTCATTGGTGCCACATGTTCAGGATATTGCTGAGGATAGACCATCGGATTTCTGTATTAATGATGATTGTGTTCTATGTTTTGGAAGTCGGATAGTGGTGCCGAATGATGTTGAGTTGAGGCGTACTATTCTGACCGAAGCTCATAGTAGTCCTTTTGCTATGCACACTGGTAGTACAATGATGTATTGTGATCTGAAGTATGAGTACTACTGGGTGGGTTTGAAGAAAGATGTCACTGAGTATGTGAGTAGGTGCATGGTTTGTCAGCGGGTTAAGGCTGAGCATCAGTTTCCTTCAGGGTTGTTGCAACCGTTGAGGATCCCTGAATGGAAATGGGAAAGGAACACCATGGACTTTGTGTCTGGTTTGCCTCTAACGCCATCAAAGAAGAATTCTATTTGGGTGATTGTGGATCGCCTTACGAAGTGTGCGCATTTCTTATCTGTGCATACTACGTACACCTTGGATAAGCTTGCAGAGTTGTACATTGCTGAGATTGTACATTTGCATGGCGTGCCAATATCTATAGTGTCGGATAGAGATCCGAGGTTCACTACAAGGTTTTGGGAGTGTTTACATCAAGCATTGGGTGCGCGGCTGAATTTCAGTACTTCTTATCATCCGCAGACGGATAGACAGTCGGAGCGTGTTATCCAAGTGCTTGAGGATATGTTGAGGTGATGTGTTATTAAGTTTCAAGGCTCTTGGGAGAAGCACTTGCCTTTGGTGGAGTTTGCTTATAATAATAGTTACCAGACAATATTCAAATGGCACCATATGAAGCTTTGTACGGGACGTAGTGCATAACTCCTCTTTGCTGGGCTGAAACGGGACAAAAGTTGGTTTCGATGCCGGCTTTGTTGAAAGGAACCACCGAGAAGGTGAAGCTCATTTGTGAGCGGTTGAAGGCAGCATCGGATCGGCAAAAGTCTTACGCGGATTTGAAGCGTAAGGAAATAGAATTTGCGATGGGTGACCGAGTGTTCTTGAAAGTTTCACCTTGGAAGAAGGCGATAAGGTTTGGCTGGAAGGGAAAGCTGAGCCCGAGGTACATTGGACCATACGAGGTGATAGAACGTGTGGGTCCTGTTCCTTATAAGTTGAGGCTACCAGAAGAGCTAGAAAAGATACATAATGTGTTTCATGTATCCATGCTTCGGAGGTATAGATCGGATCCTTCGCATGTTATGCATGTGGAGGAAGTTGAGTTGAATCCATATTTGACATATAATAAGGAACCAGTTGATATTTTGGATACGGAAAATAAGGTTCTCCATGGTAAGACCATTGAGCTGGTTAAGGTGTTGTGGAGACATCGTGGTGTTGAGGAAGCCACGTGGGAAAGAAAGGAAGATATGAAGAAGCAGTTTCCTTACCTTTTTCCTCCAGGTAAATTTTGAGGACGAAATTTATTAAGAGGGGGAGAGTTGTAACACCCCAAATTTGGGCTTAGATGTTTTAGAGTCCGAATCGGATCGGTCAGAAAATGGTTCGAATCTTAAAGGGAGCTTTAGGGAACACCTAGTTCGGGATGCTTTAAAAATATGGAAAAATATCTAAAAATCATCATTTAATATATGAAAGATTATGGTGAAATCAATTTTACAAAATAAGGTTTGGAAATACTACATTTCGGTGTAGTGACCAAATCGTAATTTTTACAAAGTTAAATAGTGACTGTTTTGTAAAGGATTGAAAATTTGAATCTTTAAGGAGCTAATTTTACCAAAATGTTTTTAATCAGATTTCTTCTTACTTTGGGTGTTTTTATTAATGTTTTGATTAAAGAAAAACAAGGATTAATTAAAAGGAAACTACCTTTGACTTTTCATAACTACTTTACGTCAATTTTCCCTCCTTCCATTTTCTCTCAAATTCTTTTCAGCCAAACACTCTTTCTCCTTCAATTGGTTTCTGATTGTCATCCATTTTGATTGGATTTCAATTCCTTTTTGATTCCTAATCTTCTTCTCATCAAAACCTCTTGATTTTACATTGGATTTTCAAGAAAACATGCCCAAATCATGGAGAAATCAGCCATTAGAGGTAAGCTTCATCCTTCTCCTCTAATGATCAGTTCTTTACTGAAATTCCCAAGTTATCAATCCTTTGTTAATGATTTTTGAGTTGCTTTACTGTTAGAAACAAGAAATTTTCTTAAAACTCAAGATTTTTTGAGAGATCTTGATGATTTTTGTGCTTGATGGTTAGGATCTGTTTTGAGGTTGTTTTCTAATGTATTTTGGATGTTAATTGGAGTTATAAATGAGGTTTTATCAAACAAATCCCGAATGGGCTTGGATTCCCAAGTTTTGCTTGCTAGAATGGTGTTTTTTGGGGTGGTTTTTGTGTTCTGTTATAGCTGGAGGTATAAGGACGAGTTTGTGGTGATTTTTGATGTTGATTGATGTTTATAAATGATTAGAAGTGGTAGATCTTGGCTGGACTTTGTTTTGGATATGTTTGGAGGTGATTTCGGTTGTGTTTGGTAGCCGAAATGTAGTTTTTGAGTAGAGCAGCGAGTTTAGGTGTGTGGCTGATGATTTCAATGCATGATGATGCATTAATCCTCTACTCTTATGTGTTATAAACATGGGAGACATCTTCGGACGCCTTTGGTGTTGATCCGGGAGCCTAGATAGCGTTTCGGCAAGCACACGAAACGTAATCGGTGAGTGGGTATGGTTTTAGAAGTCCTTGAGGGACAAAGAATCAAGGTTTGGGGATTTAGGAAAGGTTTGAAACACCTTCCTGAGTCCAGAAGTAAGTATTGGCTAGATTGCTCACTTAAAGGTGGTGGTTGCCCCTAAAATGCTTTTACATGCTCATGGTTTGAGATAGATTAATTCCTACTGTTCTTATGCATGATTTGTAGCATGAGATGATGCTTGAAATGATTTCATGAGATAACATGATGCATAGTTGAGATTTGAGCTTTTGTTTTAAAGCATGGCAAATGTTATGGTTTTGAAATGAGATGAGAATGATTTGGATATGTTGCATGAAAAACAATAGGTGAGATGATGATTTGACATAATATATTGGCATAGATGTTGAGATACTTACCGGATATAATTGATCGATCAATAGGATGAGAGTGCACTATAAACTAAAAATTCGTATGTGCTCTTTGGTTTAATCCAAAGGGAGAGAACCAATGATTGGCATTCCATCGAGTAGGACTTGGTGAAATATCAAAGCTTTGTGGCGATGAGAGATACTGCCATGTGAGTACGGTGATGGTAAATGCCACCGGAAATTATGTTACTAGACGAGTGAGTACGGTGATGGTAGTTGCCACCGGAAGTGTCTAGTGAGTTGTCCGCATATCCGAGTAATAATGAGATATGAAATGCCAATATAAAATATGAAAATTGTTTTTGATTCACATGTACCTTTGATTAGATGATTTATGCTATGAGAAGTGCATATGAGATTTGTATATGAAATGCTTTGGTTTTACAAGCATGAGTGGCTTTGCCAAGAGTTTTGCATTGATTTCAATGTATGAGATAGAATTGAGGTACATGTGTTTTCAATAAGAAGTTGCTTTGAATGGATTTCAAGCATGAGATATAATGGTATTAAAGTTGCAACCATACCCCTTAAATGTGACAACAATAGTGCCATATGCTTAATTAAAAATTCCATCCAACACTCTAGAACCAAACATATATAAATAAGACATCATTTCATTAGAGATCATGTCCTTAGTGAAGATGTTGCTATAGAGTTCGTTGACACCTTAAACCAACTAGCGGACATTTTTACCAAGCCTTTAGATACGGAGTGTTTTTGGTTCCTTAGGAGAGAGCTAGGTCTAACAAGCCTATCTTGACCTTTTAGGACCTTTTTGTGCTTAAATTGATTGATTTCTTGAAAAATGTCATGCTTTTGTGTTTTTACTCCTAATTTCATCCATGCTACTAGTTAGGGGAGTATGTGTATGTTTGTGCATGTTATTCCTACTCATTCATATCATTTATGCATATAGGACTTCATGAAATTCATTTTTCTGCAATATTAGAGCCCTATCTGCATCTCCAGGCCTAGGCGTATCGAAACGGGTCAATTTGTTTCGATACAGGTGCCTTAAAAGAGTGATCTATGACTAGGGTATTTCGAAATGCCTTAAAAGGGTTTTGAAACGTTTTGCCTCTACCAAGAAGTGTATCGAAACTCGTTTCGATACAGGTCAACACGTGGGATTCGATACGGTCAAAGCCCTATCGGAACGGTCAGCAGGACAACTTTATCATTTGATAAAAATGGATGCAAAATTGTAGACATTAAATCTAATAACATTATGCTCATTGGTCATCGCATAGGGAATATATACATGGTGCATCTAGATGACATACATACATCTCATGCATGCTTAGTTGCTCATAATGAAAATGATGCATGGTTGTGGCATAGGAAACTAGGACATGCTAGCATAAGTGTTTTGGAAAAACTAGTCTCTCTTAACCTAGTTAGAGGTTTACCCAAGATAAAATTTTCAAATGATAAAATTTGTGATGCATGCTCAAAGGGTAAACAACATAGGTCTTCTTTTAAGTCCATTAATGATGTTTCTACTAGTAGATGCTTACAACTTATCCACATGGATTTATTTGGGCCAATTAGGACTATGAGCTTGGGTGGTAAATCTTATGCATTTGTGCTTGTTGATGATTTTTCTAGATATACTTGGGTTTTATTTTTAAGTACTAAAGATGAGGCCAATTAGGACCATGTATATATTCCCTATACAGGTCAACACGTGGGATTCAATAAGTTGTAAGCATGCATGAGATGTATGTATGTCAGAACGATTGTACTTGTTCCGAAACAGCTCAGCGGACAACTTTAAAAGGGGTATTAAATGATAAAGTTGCTTTTAAATTAAAACTCCTAAAAACTCTAACCCGATTTTTCCCTATAAAAACCCTCTAAACCTCATTATTTTTCATCAAATCTTGAGGGCTTTTACTCACAAGCTCAAATCTAATCAAGCTTCAACAATTTTGTGCAAGATCTTCCATTCATTCATCCAAAATACCTATTTAAGGTATATTCTCATCTTTTTCTTTTTCCTTTGATTTTATTCGAATTTATGTTAGAAAATTTTAATTTTGTATAGATTATATGTTTTGCAACTTAGGTTTTTCAAATTTTGTAAAAAAAAATCAAAATCTCAAAATTTTTCTTTCGAGTATATTTTGGTTTACTCGTATTTTTTTTACTGTTTTTCGAACGTATTTTTTTCTTCAATTTTTTTATATATGTATATATGTGTTTAATTTTTTTAAAACCTAAATGGGATTTCTCATTGGATTGAATTAAGGATATTCATGCATACACTTATATTTTCAAATTGCTTGCTTTATGTTTTTAGGATTTTTCCATGGAAAATGTTAACAAGAAATGCAAGACGACTCAATCGAGTGAAGCTTCAAGTCAAGCCAATATCTGTCCTAACCTCACCCAACTTTTTCCCAAAAGTCTTCGGACTCAAGAGATGAAGGATCGTTTCACCTATGTCAAGGATATTGCCGTTCGTCGAGAGTGTGTTGTTGATGTCCCATTCCTTGATTCCGAGCGTTTAGCTTTCCGCTATCTAGAGCGTTTGCAAGAATGGAACTTCATGGCTTTCTTGAACATACCAGATATTATCTACAAGCACATAGTCCTTATTTTTTACTCAAATGCCATGCTTATTGATAATGAAAATAACACCGAGGTGATTGGCATTGAGTCGTATCTCTTGGGGAAGAAATTCAATATCAACATATCCTTTTTAGAGAATGCTCTTGGGCTCAAGAACGAAGGCATTGAGGATGAGAACCACTTTGATGCTCACACCGGATCCGTTCTTTCTTTGGATGCTCATGATCGGTTCGTACACTTGATGATTTCATGGTTCATTCGCCCCTCCGGAGGTAAATTCTCTTATGTTCGTCAAGTTGGTTATTTTTTATTACAATGCTTTTGCCGAGGAGAACATCCAAATCTTGTCAAAATTATGTTCGCCGAGATGGTCAATAATGTGAAGCTTCGTGAAACCGATGTTCTTAAATCTTTCACTTATGGGACAGTTTTAAGCTATATCTTTGTCATCCTCTACTTGGATTGCTCCTATGATTCTCCGGAACCCCATAAGAACAAGATTGGTGAATCTTTTCTCCATAAGTATGGGTTCAACTACACTCTTGGCCGATGGGAATGCGTTGATAGGCAAGCCCCTCCACCTCAAGTTGAGCCACAACCTAAAGCTTTGGGTCCTAACAAAGAAGCTCTTATGGCTTTCCTCACCGAGCGGTTCAACACGATGGATAAAAACATGGCTTCGGGTTTTGGTGCTATCAATACTCGTTTGCAATCCGTGGAGGATCGTCTCATTGATCTTGAGAATAAACATCAATCGATGGACTTGTCATTCTCTACCTTCTATGGTCAATGGATGACCTTTCGTCGTTCTCAAGCTAAAAACGACGATGATTCTTCAGATGTTGATGGTGACGATGACGAGGCTTAGGGTCTTCATTGCATATCATATTAGGACTAAGTTTGCACCTTTATTTTATTTATGCTTTATAAATCTATGCTTTGATTGTTTTGTTTTGGATTGAGCTTTAAAACTCTATTGCTTTAAGTTTTATGTTTGGTTATTTGAGCTTCATGAATCTATATTATGTTGATTATTGCTTTTAACCTTGTTTCTTCTCTTGATGAGCCTTGTTTATTATTCTTTTTGATCTAACAAAAAAAGGGACAAGTAATATAAAAGCCAAAACTTTTTTAAGTCGGTTTGAGTTTTAAAACTTGAATTTTAAATCATTTCAAAACATTAAAAACACATCTTAAAATTGAGGGGGAGTTAGAACGTATTCAAAATTTCAAAACTCTTAAAAATTCTAACTTGGTTTTGTTATATCAAAAAGGGGGAGATTGTGAAACCAATAAATTGATTTTGATATAACAAAAGATCTAAGGACTAAATTGAAAAAAGGAAAATGAATTTTTAAGTCCTCAAAACCTCTCTTTGTATTTAAAGAAAAATGTTTAAGTCGAAACCTCAACTTGTCAAATATTTTCTAAGTGTTTATCAAGCCAAAATAGCAATTTTCGAGTCACCGTTGCGAAACGGCCTTTGGTCGTTTCGGAACAGTTTGAAACTGTTAACCTCTGTTTCGGAACGTGTTTCAAAACGGATGAAGAACATCTGAACGGTTTGAACCATTTCGATGCAGTAGTATCGAAATGACCTCAAACGTTTCGAAACGGAATTCAAACTTGGTTTTAAAATATGACCGTCGAAGTTTTATACCTGAATTTAAAATTATTGTTAAGGCGTATCGAAATGCTTCTAAACCGTTTTGATACAGGCTTCGACAGTGACAAAATGTTTGGAAACAAGTTTCGAAACGGGCTCTTAGTGTATCAAAACAATCATGCCCGTATCGGTATAGTCTATTTATTACACCCCAACAGCTCTTTTAATTTTGGTTTGTTTCGAAACAGGGTCGGGTGTTTCGGAACGGGTAGTTGCAGACTGCATTTATGGAGAGAATATAACATCCCAATGACTATATTAATGAATGCAACAACCCCAACGCCTAGAATTCAATGAGAAGGTATAAAAGAGACCTCTAAAAGCTCCAACAACAACTCTCGATCTCAAAAAAATTATCCAAACATCAAATCCAAGCAATTGTGCCAAAATCCCATTATTTCTTGTAAACCCCAATTGTGAAATTTGCAATTCCCATTCTTATCTGTTCAATTGGGTTGAGTGCTTGTAAAAGGGCTATATTTTGTATTGAGAGATACTAGTTTTAGCATTTATTTTCTTTTTATTTCTTGAGTGAGGATTGGGTCAAATTTTGGGTACAAAATTTGACCGGTATTGTAAAGGTTACCTCTTTAGCCTATAAAAGGGGAAGAACAATTAGTCAATTGTTGGAAAATCCTTAGTGAAACTAAGGTAGTGGATGTAGAGTACGATTAGAACTTGAACCACTTTAAATCCTATTGTCTAGCATTTTTTAATTTTCCACTCCACCACCAAAAGTTCTAAAAATCCAATTCACCCCCTCTTGGCTTATATCGTTTCATTGATCCACTCAACATATTTCTTCACCCAAAAGGAGATAGATTGCTCTCACGACTACTCGACTCTCCTCACCGATCCCATTGATGAAAGATCACTTTGAAGGGGGGAGTTTCATTACTTCAATGGTAGTTGGCTTCGTCTCTCCGAGCTCCCTAGCGATGCAATTCCGGAAGTAATTGCCAATCCTCAAGCCGCTCAAGCTCCTCCTCCACCGTCCATGGATGCCTTTAGTACCTTTCTCAACGAACAATTAACGGGCTTACGCACGAGAATTGCTTCCATTGATCAAGTGATGAACTCGGGGTTTGCCGCTATAGACATATGCTTTACAAGCCTTGAAGATCGTGTGAAAAATGTGGAGACGCGTCTCACTTCTCTTGAAGGCGGTCACAATTCGATGAACATCTCTCTTACCGCTTTTCATGATGAGTGGCGACAATCAAGGATGAATGATGATGCACATGAAGAGGACGATGAAGATGATGAAGATGGCGATGGAGAATCATAGTAGTTTATCATTGCAGTCCATTCATGTCATTTAGGATATCTATTTATGCACTTTGAATTATGTTCTTAGGATTAAGTTTGCATTCTACAACCTATGCTTTGATTATTGTTATTTGGATTTTATTTTGATGTTTTCTTTGTTTTGAACTTAATGTTTATCTATAATATGTTCCTTGGTTATTATTTATGCCTTTTGCCTATGTTTATCTATGTCTCTATTTTTGATCTAACAAAAAGGGGGAGAGGGAACAAGCTAACTTAAAATTTTTAACTTAAATTTTATCTAGCAAACATTAAGGGGGAGTTGTTTTCCAATGTTTTTCAAAAGTCTCAAAAATTTCAAGTTTTGGTTTTGTTATATCAAAAAAGCGGGAGATTTTAAAACCTATGTTTGATTTTGATATAACAAAGTGTTTTAAGGATTAAATTGAAAACTTGAAAAAGATTTTTAAGTCCATCAAAAGATTTCAAATCAACAAGGCTTCACATTTGTTTGAAAAAGCTCAAACTCTGAAATATTTTCTAAGTGTTCCAAGGCCAAACCAATGAAAATCGTCCAGGTGTATCAATACGCTTATAACCGTATCGATTCCTTTTCTGCAAACTTGGCCACTATAGAAACACGTTTCGATACGCCCCTTACCGTATCAAGACAGCGTATCGAAACAACTTGAATTTGTATCGATACGCTCTCTCTTTAAAAACTGAAGGAGTTTGAATTGCATACCTATACGGTGTCACCCGTATCTTTACGATTTTAATGGAATTTTAAATTCGGAAGCCTTTAATGTTTTTGACCGTTAGTGTCAGTTGTTAGATAACAGAATTTTAAGGTGTTGGTTGTCCCGTACCGATACGCCCTTTTTCGTATTGATACGTAAACTTCTAGTGAGCTTTGTGAGAATAATGGTATCGATACGGTCTTACCCATATCGAAACGGTCCATGTCCCATACTGAGACGCTTACACGCGTATCGATACGCCTCTCTTGTAATTGTGCAACGACTCTTTCTGTTTTGAGACAGGTATCGATACAGATCCCCGTGTACCGATACGGTAAGTTGCAGAAGTGCTTTTATGGTGGAATGAGAGGGTCCCAACGACTGTATTAAATACCCTAACCACCCAAACGGCTACAATTAATGGAGAAGGTATAAAATGAAGCCAAATGAAGAATAGCAACAACTATTGCATCCAAAAGAAACATCATTACAAAAATCCAAGCTCAAAGTGCCTAATTTCTAGTTTTCTTGTAAAATCCCAAATTGTGTTGTGTTTAATTCCTATCTTGTATTCAAATTTGGGTTGAGTTCTTGTATTTAAAGGGGCAAACTTGTATTGAGAGATATCATTCTTGCCTTAAATTCTTCTTTGTACTCTTGTGAGGGTTTGGTCAAATTTTGTGTAGAAAATTTAACCGGTATTGTGAAGGTTACCTCATAAGCCTTGAAAATGGGAAGAGCAATTAGTGGATTGCTGGAAAATCCTTAGTGTTAGCTAAGGTAGTGGATGTAGAGTTCATTTGGAACATGAACCACTCTAAATTGTCTTGTTCTTCAGTTTTTGCTATTCCACTATCTCCAACAAATTTTAAAAACCCAATTCACCACATCTTGGCTTTGATCAATCCATTGATCCACTCAACAATTATGTTAAAATTTTTTGACCTCCTATGTTATTTTGAGCTCAATATCTTTTAAATTCTTTTTGATATAACAAAAAGGGGGAGAAATGGTTTGAAAAATTGATTTTTTTTAATGAATAAGGGGGAGCTACTCATTGAATTTTCAAAATCTCTTATTCAAAATTTTTAATACTAAGGGGGAGAATCCCAAACAATTTTTCAAGTTGGTTTTAATATATAAAAAGGGGGAGATTGTAGAAATATATGTTTTGATATAATAATTGAAAAATGTTTTGGACTTAATTGAAAAGAAATTAAAATACTCTCTCAGTAAAAAACAACTTGAAAATAAGTTTAAGGTGTTTTCAAAAGGTTTTGACAATGTTTGAAACGTTTTTAAGTAGCCAAACCAGTGCTTTTAATGTACTCATTTCGATACATGCACAATCTATATTGATACGTTTTGAAAATGCCAGAATCCATTTCGATACAGGGCTTACCTGTTTCGATACGGATAGGAGTTGTTTTGAAACACCCTTCGGTGTTTCGATACGCCTATGTGTCATACATCCCAATGGTTAAAACCCCCAACGGCTGTTTCCCAATGGTCATTTGAATTGCAGGACGTTTTGATACAACACAAAGCATTTCGATACAGGCTTTTCGATACGACCCTAAGTGTTTCGATACGGCACACTGTATCAGAATCCAACAACTAGTTCTAAAGAAGGGTGTTTCGATACAGATACGTGTGTATCGAAACAGACATCACCAGAACTACATTTATGGCTGGAAATAAAGTCTCCAACGGCTCCAATTCAACCCCAACGATCCTCAACGGCTACAAACTCAATTGGGAGTAATAAAGAGACCTCCAAGAATCAAGGAAAGGTCGATGCTTCAATTGTAACAACTTTATGATGTCAAATTGTCTTTAGAGCTTAATTGTCATTCTCTTGTATAGACAAAACACTTGTGAGCTAAAATATTTATGTATGGTCAAGTGTATAGGTTTTAGGTGAGTGCTTAGAGTTGCAAACACATACCTATTAGAGGGATTTCTTATTTGCTTTGAATTTCACTTGAAAGAGAGTGTTTGATCAAGCTAATTGTAGATAGCTTAATCGTTATAATGGTTTCCTCCTAAACACAGAAAAAGGGACAAAATTCTTAGTGAATTTGGGAAATCCTTGGTGGCGTTCCAAGATAGTGTATGTAGGCTTTGGGTTAGAAAACTGAACCACTATAAATCGTTGTGTTTAATTCTTAATTTTTGCCACCAACTCAAACACCCAAAAATCCAACTTCTCCACCACTTGGCTAGGTAAATCGGTTGAAGTAAATCGAGCCTGTCAAGCCCAACATAAAGAATTAACATCGATACCTTCATTAATCATTCTAGAATCTTAAGGAAAATGCTCATTAGTGGTACCACCAACATATTGAACTTCATGAATTGACTCAACTGGTACATTATGTTGTGTGTGATCTTCAAAAATCGACTCCTTTTTATTCTGTAAGATGTAGCACCTTAGACCTGTACGAGTGACCCCACTTAACACGAGGAGTCACATTCAGATCACATGAGTGACCAACAAAATAAAATCCATATAAATTTAAATATTGTCAAACCATTTGTAAAATATAAAACCAAATCATTATCTATTTTCTATAATGTTATGATACTAATTAGTTCCAATTTAATTGTAAACATTCATAATCATCACAACAACACAGGTTTTTAGCAGCACTTTTCGCGGCGTTTTTTGTTCACAAACGCCACTAACTGTTGCAATGTTTGATCTAGTGGCACTTCCTGTGTCGCTTTTTCTATTGCTGGGAATGTTTTTAGCGGCGCTTAAAAATGCCACTAAAGGGCTAAAAACCGCCGCTAAAAGCATGTTTAAACTACAGTGAGTGTTATGGTACTAATTAGTTCAAATTTAAACGACTTTCTATAACCATATACAATGCACACACATATATATTTATTCATATGTGACAGATATATCAGACATAACTGAGTGACTCAACTTGAACTTGAAAATTGATCCAGTAGTTAATAAATATTTTGAGTTATTCGAATTTTTATTTTATAACTCAAAATTTATTTGAAATTTTTTTCAAGTCGAGTTTTTTGCATCGATTCAGGTTGAAATTTTTGGTGTTTTCAAGTCGAGTCGAGTTTTTTCCATCCATATCGATAATATCATATGTTATTAAAAAAATTTACAACCGTGATGTGAGAATTCAGGCATGATTGCCGGAGATAGTGATGAACGACAGTGAGTGTAGGAAAAGGAATGGTGAAGAAACGAAAGGTTAAAACAGAGAGAAATAGAAAGATAAAAAGAAATATTATTTCTGATAATCGAGGAATTATTCAAGCTTACCTTTACAAAATGATTGGGCTTGACATTTATAGCCCATCATCTCAAGCTGAGATGATCAGCCCAAACGGTTATAACAAACTAATAACAACTTTAACAAACATTGGGCTGATCAAACTAATAGAAAAACTCTATTACTCTAACATTTTCCTGGTTTTCTTCTCTTCTTGAAGCTCTTGAAAATATCAGCAAGTTGTCCGGATGAACTCAAGGCTATCTCTTTTTTTCTGAAAAAAAAATTCCTTTAGCATCCACATAATAAGCATATAACCAGTGAATTGAGAACACTTGAAGCTGAACAAAAGGTAGAAACTAAAGAGCTGGTCTTTTTCCTTATTCTTCATTCTTTCTTTCAAAATTCCCCCAACATATTTTTGTTTCTTTACTTAGGTGGTTCACCGAGAATCGAAAGTGTTCTTCATTTCAACTTTCGTTCTACTTTACTCACCTTGCTTTCCTTCTACAATTCTTCATTCTTTTAGAAAACAATTTCTTTCTCACCTTCTCTGTTTTTCATCTCACTTATTCGAACTTTCTTTTTGTTGAGAGCAGGCGGTTAAGCTACAAACTCTCGAGTTCAATCTGAAGCGCTTATTTGAGCAAGAAAACAATCTATTTTGTCTAGTTAATGGAGAGCAAGGCTGTTAAACACTTAAACTCTCCCTAGAGATTTTTTTTCATGACAACTTGGCTGTTGAATATCAAGTTTCATGATACCCTTGTGAGAGAAGCACCATATGAGAAGAATTCCAAAAACTAATATCATTACGAGTATCACAATATTTTTAACAAATGACCAGCATCTACCAACTTCGAGGAAACAAAAAATCAGCAGCAATATAACACCTAACACAACTTGTTCCCAATTCTACTAGCAAAGAATTGAAATCATTGCAAATTCTTCCTTGATATAACTAAATCATACCATAGTGACAAGGCGAAACACAACCAGTAAAAAAATCCAATTCAACTCCTTACTCTAATGTTGCTCTAAATGCGATGCTAATTCAAGTTGAAAACCACTTTCAAAGAATCAAGTCACAATTTCAAGATTTCGATCACATAAGATTCTTGCTATACACAGTAGACACATCAAAATGCAAGAGAACCAGCCATATCACATGTGAAGCAGTAGATCAAACCCATATCACAAGATGATAATATGCACAAATTAGATTGCACAAGTGAACGATTTAGATCTCGTCGGTCGAACAAACTAAGATACAACTATACACGAGTAAAATGATCTTCAAAACACAGAATCTCCAACAATAAGCTTACAGAGCAAATCGATTGATCAATAAACATACCGTAAACCCCAGTAAAAGCACATCATATCTGAGATCGGCGAAGAAAACAACCGCGATGACATTAGACGGCGGTTGAAGAAGAACAACCTTCAGCAACACGCAAGAAAATATAAACCTTCAATTTGAGAAGAAATACCGATATCAAAGAACTGGATCTGAAATCAGAAGAAAACTTGAAATTATAACATGTGGTGAAACAATCGGCGATGCAGAGAAAACAACTATGAAACAACAAGGAAAATCTGAACGGCGGTGGCGGAAGGTAAAACGGACTGAGAAAGCGACATCAACGATCGACAAAAGGATTAAAAGAAAACAACTCCTGTGAATCACATCAGTGTGAGAAATACAGAATAGAAACGATTACCGGACCATTTGCGACAGCGAAAGTGAATCGGCGTCAGGACCGTTAATGGCGAATGATACCATATGAGAATTCAGGCATGATTGCCGGAGGTAGTGATGAACGACGGTGAGTGTAGGAAAAGGAAAGGTGAAGAAACGAAATGTTAAAATAGAGAGAAATAGAAAGATAAAAAGAAATATTATTTCTGATAACTGAGGAATTATTCAAGCCTATCTTTACAAAATGATTGGGCTTGACAATTATAGCCCATCTCAAGCTGAGATGATCAGCCCAAATGGTTATAACAAACTAATAAGAACTTTAACAAACTTTGGGTTTATCCAACTAATAGAAAACCTCTATTACTCTAACACGTGAAACTCGCAATAACCGAAATAGCATCTATTATGTTTGCAACCACGATAAACGCAACACAAAACTAATTTCGGGCCAAATTTTTTGTTCATTCTGGGCCACCAAAAGTTCAGGGTCGGCCATGCAACAAATCTATATCATTACTCAAGGGTCAACTTGCTTCAATAACCAAGAAAAAATATCACTTCATATGAATTTTAGACAACATAACAATCCTTATTAATTATTTGCTTAGGATAATTCTATAGACTACAAATATTTTAAATTATTCACTAATATATATTGTCTTTCGTATTGAAATCAACCTTAAAAAAGGACTTATGTTAAGTGAAACCACACGTAATTAATTAGTCTATAATTATATGACACTATATCTTTTTACATATATCAAATTGACAACAACATACACAATTAAAGTAGAATAAACAAACAAACACCATGCATAATCCTTAGTGTTGTCATATGTTAAGAAATTAACATAGGCTGAATAATGCCTCGTATTTTTCATCATCATCAAGTTACAATTGTTAGCTTTATATACATCACTATAAAGTAACTAAATTTACACACAAAAAATTACTAACTACTTCAACATCATACTATTCGACTAATCCACCGGTAAAATATAGAAACGCGAAATAACGTCGGAACATTTTTAAGTTTGGCACAAAAAATAAAATTGATAGGAAATGCCATCAATCATTTTTAATTAAGTGAAATTTATTACCTTAAAATTCAGTTATTTTAATAAAAAACATTTTTATCAAAATAATGATTTTTTGTTTGTGAAATAAAAAATAGGTTCGAAAGTCGATTGTGTATGGGGAATGACAAACACTCTACAACGACTAAAATTGATACGTAACCGATTACTTAATTTCTTAATATAGTACATTGTGAATTCAAAAAAAAAAATTAAAATGAGATATCTACATGCAATGAAATTTATTTGTTCATTATTTAAAAAGGGTATCCTTTTATTTTGAACATTAATTAGTAGGTAACACCCCAGTTACCCATGGGCATCACTTCTAATGTTCTAATAAGAGAACATTGCCTCGAATATAGTGATTGTAACCCCCTCGACTCGGCCTAGCCACCAGACCGTATCAAGTGGATTATACGTGACTAATCGAAGAAAGATCTGAATATTTCCCTCCGATTAGCAACCCAAGATGCGTTGATTAATATCTTTTCTAGATGCTCAAAATTAAACTTAAGTTATCGAACACGCAGCGGAAGAAAGAACAACAATCAAGCATCGATTCGAACCAAAAAGGACAATCGGGGACCAGAATGCAAAACTAGCATAATATGGTGACCTAAGATGCAATTAAGGTAATCATTGAGAAATTTAGTCAATTTCATGCATCCATGATGAAAAGGAACATTAAACATGCACACAATCAACCACAATTGAAAATTGCATATAATAGGACCAAAACACAAGAAAAATAACTTTAAAGATGCCTTTAACTAACTTAAATGACCCCCGTTTCGAAACTCGTACCGGAACGATGCTTCACAGTAGCGAAACGTTCCGAAACAGCTTGAGACCATTTCGGCCCTGCTTAGCCCGTTTTGATACTCGTTCCAAAACGCCAAGGCAAAAATACGGGATGTTCCGAAACGTTCGAGCCCGTTTCGAAACACCCTGCTGCAGAAACAGCAAAACTGCAGTTTAAGCATCTCTAAGGTATTTAACATGGTTCTAGCCACCACATACAACAGAGAAACATCATGATCAACATATACACACTAACACCAACCACCAAACATGTTTAAGATCAAGAGAAACATAACTATGCTTTACATACAAAAATAAAGAAAGCTTCAAGATCCAACATCAGAAGAACAAGGTCCAAAACTAAGACCACAAGACATAAGATAAGAACAAGCCATCAAGATAACTATCAAATTGCCACACACACTATTATCTAAGCATAGTCATACTTGAGCTAAGAGCGGACACTTGGATCACCTCCCTTGCACCGTTGCTTTCCAAAAGGGTCTACGGATCTGCATTGTTGGAAAAAGAGAGCGTAAGCTATAAAGCTTAGTGAGCGGAGCACAAAACCAACTACAACAATGCAATTTTGAAAACAATCATCATTTAGGATATCAAAACCGTTTCTTGAAATCTCTTTCACAAATAATTTCCAAAATCATTTCCATTTCAACATGCTATCTTGAAACAAGATTAAGCAAAGCAACCATACATGCCATAGGCAAAGAACGTGCATCAACCATGTATAAGCCATACATGCAAACCGAGCCTACCGGCTCCTTTACCATGCACATGCTTCAAACATAAGCATAACCATATAAGTTTACCAAGCTCATATTGAAACCATAAGAGATTTAGTATATCGGCATCATTGACACGTTACTCGGATAAGCAGACACCGTGCTATCATAACTCCCATCAAGTCACATGGTGAAACAACCCTCACAACAAACACACTTCGGTCGGGATGCCACAACCCGCATTGCCCATTGGTGATAGCACAACCCCTACCACTCGCATCACAATAGCACAACCCCTATTGTGAAACCGAAGAATTTCTCACGAGCGAATTTTATAATTATAGTGCACTTCATATCCTATTGATCGATCAATCTATCTGATATAACCCATGTGTCAATATACTCACCGCAACATCATAAACCACTGATTTCACCGGGGATAACCACCTCCCCAAAAGCCATGGACACAAGCTCAAGCATTGCATGAGCTCAACCAACATTCGAAACACAACATGGCATTCATGAGGGAGAAAAACAACATGCATTTAATGCATAACAACAGAAGAGGAAACATCATTTAAAATGACATGCACGTGATCCAAAACATGATCAAATATAAGAAGGCTAAAAGCCGAAACAAAACCAAATCTTACCCTTGAGCTTGAATTGGCCTAATGGCTCAACCAAAACCCTTAAAACACCTCTTCAACCTTGATAAAACAGTAAAAGTCATTTCCACTCACCAGTGATTACCACAACAAGCCGAAACCCCTTTTCTAGATTTCCGGTCTGCCCACAATTGCGTTCAACAAATCTGGATCTTCAATCCCTGTCTCTAACCAACACAAAACAGAGGATTTTGAGATATTTTCAACACACAAATTTTCTAGAAAGTAGAGATTCAAACACCCAACCAAAACACCAATCGAATAAATCTGATACAAGCTGTAACCAACGAAAAGACCCAATTCAGATAGTCTCCCGCAAAACCCAGCATTAAATAACATCAAAACACATATATAAACTTCTAAAAACATCATCCCAACATCATATCAACACCAACTATTGATTCACCTCAAATTCCACCCAAAAACCCACTTTTTCATACTTCAAAATTCAACACTCAACCCCATTTCGGGATTCATGCCATTCACCATCATCTCAACACAATAATCACATCAAAACAAAGGTAACAACATCAACAAACCCAGCATTAAAAGATCTTACCCAAAAATCTTACCAAAAGCTCATTTTCATCAATTTTATCCAAATTACATTAAGATTAAGACAAGAGAATAAAAACCTTGGTATTTAATAGAATCAAAGCATGGGAATTTCATTAAAGAACCTCACATTAGAGGAGAATCACGTTGCTCACCCCAATGCTAGCTATTATCCCTTGTTTGGCAAAAATCCTTGAGGAAAACAATTAAATAGACTTGGGTTTTAGGAAATCAAGGTAGGAGAACCATTTAGCAATAAAAGATTAATAAGAAAACACTTTTACCTTGAGGAAATCAAGCTCAAATGCTGTTTTGCTGAAGAGAGGAGATGAGGAAGCTTGAAAATAGTTTTTGACGTGAAATGAGATTTTAGATGAACCCTTGTTTTATTTAAATCATAAAAGCTATTTTAAAATATTTGAATAGTCAAAATAAAGGGGATAATAACCAAATTGGCCAAGCCAAGATAGCTCCTTAAAGATTCAATGTTGTGACTCTTTTACAAAATGGTCACTAAAAACAGATTTTACAAACTTTACAATTTGGTCACCAAGAAAATGTCTCGGTTTGGAAAGCGTTTTCCCAAAATTGTTTTTACTAAAACCTTTCACATATTTTAAAAGGATTTTAAAGATTTATTCCATATTTTTCCCAACACCCGAAGACCTCCTTCCCCGAACTTACTCAAAACACCCAACACCGGTCATTCGGACTTCGAAAACTCATCGGATCTTCTAGACCCTAATCCGGGATATTACAACTCTCCCCCACTTAAGAAATTTCGTCCTCGAAATTTACCTGATGGAAAAAGATGCGGAAACTGACGCTTCATGTCGTCTTTCCTCTACCAAGTGGCTTCTTCAACACCTCGGTGTCGCCACATCACTTTGACCAACTCTATAGATCTACTATGCAAAACCTTGCTGTCCGTAGCTAATATCTCAATCGGTTCCTCATCGTATGAAAAATCTGGGTTCAATTCGATTTCCTCAACAGGTATTACGTGCTATGGATCTGACCTATACTTCCAAAGCATAGAAACATGGAATACATCATGTATCTTCTCTAATTCCGGAGGCAAACTCAGTTCATAAGCCACAGGACCAACTCACCCAACGATCTCTTATGGACCAATGAATCTCGGACTCATTTTACCTTTTCTACCGAATCTCATCACTTTCTTCTATGGTGATACTTTCAAAAAGACTTTCTCACCCACACCATACTCAATCTCATGTTGGTTCAAGTCGTCATATGATTTTTGTCGATCGGTTGCTGCCTTCAAGCGTTCACATATCAACTTCACCTTCTCAGTAGTGCCCTTAAGCATAGCATGTAAGGATACCAGTTTCTGACCAGCCTCTGCCCAACATTCCAGAGTTCACCACCTTCTACCATACAAAGCCTCAAATGGTGCCATCTGAATGCTAGCCTGATAACTGTTGCTATAAGCAAACTCAACTAACAGTAGACGTTTCTCCCACGAACCCCGGAAGTCGATAATACAACAACGTAACATATCTTCAAGCACTTGTATAACTCATTCTGACTGACCATCTGATTGAGGATGGTACGAGGTACATAAATTCAATCGGCTACCCAAAGCACTATGTAAGAAATCCCAAAATCTCGATGTGAACCTCAGATCTCGATTCGATACAATCGACTTCGGTACGCCGTTCAATCTCACTATCTCACGGATATATAAATTAGCCAACTTATCCAAGGAATCAGTCGTGTTAACATATAGGAAGTGTGGACACTTGGTGAGTCGGTCGACTATCACCCAAATTGAATTCTTTCGCGAAGGAGACAATGGTAAACCTGATACGAAATCCATGGCTATCCTCTCCCATTTCCATTCTGGAATTTGTAAAGGATGTAATAATCCTGACGGAAACTGATGCCCGACCTTCACTCGCTGACAAACTATGCATTTACTAACAAACTCGGCTACATCCCTTTTCAATCCAACCTAGAAGTAATCATTCTTCAAATCTCGGTACATGTTCGTGCTACCTGGGTGCATAGCAAACGAACTAGAATGTGCTTTATTCAAAATGGTATGTCTCAAATCAGCATCTTCAGGCACAACAACTCTATTTTTGTAACGCAAAACATTACCATCACTGAAACTATATTCAGTCGGTTTACCTTCCGCAATATCTTGAAAATGTGAAGCTAAAGAACCATCTTGCAACTGTTTCTCATGGATAAACTGTTCAATAGATGGTTTCACCTGCAGTTCTGCGACCAGCCCTCCATCATGCGACAAACTCAACCTAGCAAACATCGCTCGAAGCTCAACTGCTACTTTCCTACTCAACGCATCAACTACCACATTAGCTTTCCTCGGATGGTATTCAATAGTAAGATCATAGTACTTCAACAACTAGACCCATCTACGCTGTCGAAGATTCAAATCTTTCTGAGACATCAAATACTTCAGGTTCTTATGATTGGTATACATTGTACATTTCTCACCATACAAATAGTGTCTCCACACTTCCAAAGCAAACACAACATCGGCCAACTCAATATCATGCGTGGGGTAGTTCTTTTCATGAGTCTTTAACTGTCTTGAGGCATATGCAACAACTATCACATCTTGCATCAGTACACAACCTAGGCCTATATACGAAGCATCACTATAAATTACATAGTCCTTCCCTGTTACCAGTTGCACTAACACATGTGCTCTAGTCATTTCATTTTTCAAACGATCAAAAGCCAACTATCTGGTTTCTGTCCACTCATATCTAACATCCTTTTGCAACAATTTCTTCAACGGAGCAGCTATCTTAGAAAAGCCTTCTACAAACCGACGATAGTAGCCCGCTAAGCCTAGGAAACTACAAACTTTACTCACAGACTTTGGTCGCTTCCAATTCACAACAGCTTCCACTTTCTTAGGATCAACTCTAATGTAATCCCCTGACACGACATACCCTAGAAAGACAACCTCTCTAATCCAAAATTCGCATTTGCTCAATTTCGCATATAACTGATTATCTAGCAATGTCTTCAACACAAGTCGCAAATGTCTATCATGGTCCTCCTCAATGCTCGAATAAATCAATATATCATCAATGAGCACCACAACAAACTGATCTAGAAACTCATGAAAAACACGGCTCATCATGTCCATAAATGCGGTCGGTGCGTTAGTCAACCTAAACTGCATAACCAAGAACTCATAATGGCCATAACGTGTCCGGAAAGCTGTTTTCGGTATGTCTTGCTCCTTCACTTTCAGCTGGTAACACCCAGACCTTAAGTCTATCTTCGAAAACATTGATGCATCCCGCAACTGATCAAACAAATCATCTATTCTCGGCAACGGGTACTTGTTCTTCACAGTTAACTTATTCAACTGACGGTAATCAATACACATACGCATACTTTCATCTTTCTTCTTAACAGCCAACACTGGTGCACCCCAAGGTGACATACTCGGACGGATAAAACCAAGATCTAATAATTCCTGAAGCTGAGTCTTCAGTTCTTTCAACTCTTTCGGAGCCATCCGATACGAAGCAATCGATACGAGAGCTAAATCAGAATACAACTCAATAGCAAACTCAACTTCTCTATCCGATGGTAAACCATGAAACTATTCTGGGAACACCTTAGGAAAGTCACAAATTGCTCTAATATCTTTTGGTCGGACCTTACTCATATCTGGATTCATCACATAAGCTAGGTACGCCTAACATCCCCGATCTAATATTTTCTGAGCCTCTAGAGTAAAAACTACGTTGGATAAGAATTTAACATTCTCACCAATCACTACTACTTCATAATCGTCCGAAAATCTCAAGCTCACTCGCTTAGTCTCAAAATCTACCATTGCCTGGTGCTCTACCAACCAAACCATTCCTAAAATCACATCAAACCCATAGACCAATTCCATCATATCAGCTGGAAACACGTGACCCTGAACCATCAACAGACATCTATGATACATCTTTCTGTCCACAACTTTCTCGCCAAACGAACTAGTCATGAAACACCCTTAGCCCGGCCTAGACGGTTAACCAGAACTACGAAGATTACACGAGGAAAACCAAAGTCAACCTTGATTAACGACCCTTTTTTTCTTTTTAACTTGTCTAGATGCACATTAATCCTAAGTGTACTCTTGAGAAACACATACTTGAAAAGCACGACGATCATATTACATTAAGGGACTCAATTGTACAAATTACAAATATTAGGGACCAAAATGTAAATTCTAGAAAGATGGAGGACTTAACTGATTTTAAGGTTACCAATACTTAATTAATCACATTACATGCATCTCTGTCAAATTTCACCTCAACCAGACCTCTCGAACTCAAGCAATTGCAAATACAATTTTCGGGACTAAAACGTAAAGCCTGCAAACCTTAAAACCATTCAAATCAGTGCCCAACGGTCACCTGTTTCGATACGGGGTTGACCGTACTGAAACGCGGGTTCGTTTTGAGACCTGTTTCGAAACAGGGCCTGCCAGTGGCCAAACTGTTTCGATACGGTCACCAGCCGTTTCGAAACACCAAGACAATTACAGGTCCCCGTTTCGAAACGCCTGTGAGTGTATCGATACAGGTTGCCCAGAAACTGCAGAAATTGCTGGTTTAACATGCATTCAACCACTCTAAAGTATTCCAATGACTTCCTAATCATGCCAACAAGTCATTATGCATATAAGGTATATGTTTGGAACATCAAAACACGTTCATGGCATCAATCAAGGAAATCCACTAATCTATAGGCATGCATCTTAATATCCAAAACCAACTAAACATCAAAACACCAATATAAGCATCAAAATGGCCATTTACAAATCCAAAACATCGAAGGCATCATGCCACAATTAGGGAGTCCAAAACATCTCCCAAAACATAACCTAGGTTCCCATTGCCAAAATATCAAAAACTAACAGTGTTGTGAAAACATCACCATACATGAGCTTAGCTTTCCCTTGGATTCTTAGCCTCCTTGCTGCCCTCAAAACACTTCAATTCTCTGCATTATTGGTTCAAGAAAGAGATCGTAAGCACAATTGCTTAGTGAGGTATGCTCTAAAGAAACAACACAATAATGCATTTTATAAAACACCTTTCATAAGGCCTTTTAACACATAAACATCATTATTCATGCCACCTTGCATTCTTAAACAAGCATCTCATGCCTCACTAACATCAACATGTCATATTGGCTTCCAAGTAATAAACCATAACCATTTACAACATAAAACACAATCAGATACGCGGATTACAAGCGTTGTCCCATACGTTTCATACACACTACCGAACACACAAGGTGGATTTTACCGATACAATCACAACCCCTCAACACCCGTGATGGAGTTTAACGGTACAATCACAACCCCTCAACATCACTCATCGGTAGTTGTATAACATCACTAACGAGAATACGGGACACACAACACAAGATCCACACATGGACTTTTAACCACCATTGTGATCTTAACCATCTCGTTAGTGTACTTGGATGGAGTTTACGGTACAATTACAACCCCTCAACATCCAAGGCAACTTTATTCACGGTGCACCCAATCCTACAGCCGACTAACTATATCTGATTCAAGTACTTTAAAACCAACACATCACTTGCCAATATACATCATTTATCATCATCAATTCACTGTTTTAAAGCATTTAATCAAAGTCATTTAACAACATGCATAACTATGCATCAAATCCACATTTTCAACATATCAAGCAGAGGATCTCTTACCTTGAGCATCCTTCAACAAATGGCTTTCAAAACCAGCATTAACCATGCTAAAACATGCTTTCAAAACAGAATTTAAACATGCAAACTAAAAACATTGCATCCAACCATCTCATGGTTCATCAAAGAGAGAGTTTCCCTGAAAACTTACTCTTGAGCTTAGTTAAGTTGCTTAGACTTAAACTAAGCTCCCAAAACGTTCAAACATTGGTTTCAAAGCTGAAAACCCAACTTCACTCACCAATTTGGTTTCGCAAGCTTGCCGAAACGCCAATCAAGCCTCCGGATCAACACCACAAGTATCCGAAGATGCCTCCCCTATTTTAAACACATCAAAGCAGAGGATTAATGCATCATCATGCATTAAAATCTCCAGCCAATACACCTAAACTCGCTGCTCTAACCAAATCTAACATTTCGGCTACCAAACACAACCGAAATCACTTCCAAACTCCTCCACAACATAACTCAGCCGAGATTCATCACTTCTAACCATTCCTAAACATCAATTAACATCCAAAAAGAACCTAAACTCGTCCTTATACCTGCAGCTACAACAGAACACCAAGATCACCCCAAAAACCACCATTTTCTTAAGCAAAAACTTAAGAAATTCAACCTATTCGGGATTTCATTGATTAAACCTCAATTACACATCATTAAAAAACCAAAACACATTTAAAATCCATCTCAAAACTTAGCCCAAACAATCACCACGAATTTCTTCAAGATTTCTTTCAAATCTTGAGTTTTAAGCCAAAATCAAGTTCCTAACATTAAATCCATGTATAAAGCTTAATTTAAGGATTGGGAACTTGGGAATTTCAGTAAAGAACTGAGTATTTAGAAGAGAAGAACATCCTTACCTCTAAATGTAGATTTCTCCTTGATTAGAGACAATTTCCTTGAAAATCCAATAAGCAAAACAATAGAATTTGATGTAGAAAGGATTAGGAATCAATTGATGATTCAAACCTCATCATTTGGTGTGAAAATCAATAGAAATGTTGGTGTAGAAATGTGTTTGGCTGAGAGAATTTAGAGAGAAAATGAGATGAGAAAGTTTTAACAAAAGTTAGTTATGAAATCTAAAAATTGGTTTTTTACTTTTCCTTTAATTGATTAAACATTAATTAAATCATTAAAATCTAAGAAAAATCTGGAGAAATCAATCTTGGGTAAATTAGCTCCTTAAAGATTCAAAGTTTCAATCCTTACAAAACAGTCACCACTGAACTTTTCAAAAATCATATTTTAGTCACTATTTCAAACTGTCGCACTTCCAAACCTTATTTTGTAAAATTCATTTCACCACTCTCTTATATATATTAAAAGAGGATTTTTAGATATTTTTCCATATTTTTAAAGCATCCCGAACTAGGCTTTCCCTAAAACCACCTTTTATATTCGAACCGAAAATTAGACCGGTCCGGTTCGAACCCTAAACTTCCAAGCCCAAAATTGGGGTGTTACAACTCTCCCCCCTTAAGAAATTTCATCCTCGAAATTTACCAGGAGAAAAGAGGTACGAAAACTGCTCCATCATGTCATCATTTCGTTCCCACGTGGCTTCCTCAACACCACGATGCTTCCACAACACCTTTACCAACTCAATGGTCTTACCTCGAAGAACCTTATTGTCCGAATCCAGAATTTCCACCGGCTCCTGATCATAGGTCAAGCCTGGATTCAACTCCACTTCCTCCATAGGCATAACATGCGAAGGATCAGATCTATACCTCTGAAGCATAGAGACATGAAACACATCATGAATCTTTTCCAACTCTTGCGATAACCTCAGCTTGTATGCAACAGGACCCACACGTTCAATCACCTCGTATGGTCCAATGTACCTAGGGCTCAACTTACCCTTTCGGCCAAACCTCATCACCTTTTTCCAAGGCGAAACTTTCAAAAACACACGGTCACCCACCGCATACTCAATCTCGTTACGCTTCAAATCCGCGTAAGACTTCTGTCGATCAGAAGCTGCCTTCAGTCGCTCACAAATGAGCTTCACCTTCTCGGTGGTTCCTTTCAACAAAGCTAGAATTTAAACCAACTTCTGACCTGTCTCAGCCCAACAAAGAGGAGTTCTGCACTTCCTCCCGTACAAGGATTCATAAGGTGCCATTTGAATACTTACCTGGTAGCTATTATTATAAGCAAACTCCACCAAAGGCAAATGCTTCTCGCAAGATCCTTGAAACTCAATCACACAGCACCTCAACATATCCTCCAGCACTTGGATAACACGCTCAGACTGTCCATCCGACTGTGGATGATAAGAAGTACTGAAATTCAGCCGCGTACCCAAAGCTTGATGCAAACATTCCCAGAAACGCGACGTAAACCTCGGATCTCTATCCGACACAATAGACTTTGGCACACCATGTAGCCGTACAATCTCAACAAGGTACAGCTCTACAAGCTTGTCCAAAGTGTTTGTAGTGCACAGGTAAGAAATGAGCACACTTCGTAAGGCGATCCACAATCACCCACACCGAATAATTCTTCGATGGCGAAAAAGGCAAACCAAACACAAAGTCCATTGTAATCCTTTCCCACTTCCAATCAAGAATCCTCAACGGTTGCAACAACCCAGAAGGAAATTGATGCTCAGCCTTAACTCGCTGACAAACCATGCACTTACTCACATACTCAGCAACATCTCTTTTCAAACTCACCCAATAATACTCATCCTTAAGATCACGATACATCTTAGTACTACCAGGGTGCATAGCAAAAGAACTGCTATGAGCTTCAGTCAGAATAGAACGCCTCAACTCAGCATCATTGGGCACTACTATCCGACTCACAAAACATAGAACTCCATCATCATTAAAACAAAATTCCGATGGCCTATCCTCAGCAATATCCTGAACATGTGGCACCAAGGAATCATCCAACAACTGCTTATCCTTTATCAACTGAACCAAAGATGGTTTCACTTGCAATTCAGCCACAAGACCTCCATCTCGTGAAATACTCAAGCTGGCAAACATAGCTCTCAACTCCACTGCCACTTTCCTACTCAAGGCATCCGCTACAATTAGCTTTTCACGGATGGTACTCGATCGTCAGATCGTAATCTTTAAGCAACTTCACCCAACGTCGTTGCCTAAGATTCAACTCTTTCGGAGACATCAGATACTTCAAACTTTTGTGATCCATGTACACAGTACACTTCTCACCATACAGGTAATGTCTCCAAATTTTCAAAGCAAAGACCACCGCAGCTAACTCAATATCATGCGTAGGATAATTGCGCTCATGCACCTTCAACTGGCGCGATGCATAAGCCACCACCTTACCCTCTTGCATCAACACACACCCCAAACCAACATAGGATGCATCACTGTACACCACAAACTCTTTCCCTGATTCAGGTTGAACCAAGATAGGAGCTTGCGTCAAAGCTGCCTTCAGCTTCTCAAAAGCCTGTTGTCTCACTTCTGTCCACTCATACTTAACATCCTTCTGCAACAACTTCGTCAAAGGTGCAGCAATCTTTGAAAATCCATCCACGAACCTCCGGTAGTACCCTGCCAAACCAAGGAAACTACGGACTTCATGAAAAGACTTAGGAGGCTTCTAATTCATCACTGCCTCAATCTTCTGAGGATCAACACGAATCCCCTCAGCAGAAACCAAATGACCAAGGAACACCACCTCCCTAAGCCAGAATTCATACTAGCTTAGCTTAGCATAAAGCTGATTCTCCAACAAAGCTTGCAACACAATCCTCAAATGCCGTTCATGCTCCTCCTCAGTACGAGAGTACACAAGGATATCATCAATAAACACCACAACAAACTTGTCCAAATACTCATGGAACACTCTATTCATCATGTCCATTAAGGCTGCATGAGCATTCATCAAACCAAACGGCATCACAAGGAACTCATAATGCCCATACCTCGTTCTGAAGGCTGTTTTTGGCACATCCACATCCTTCACCTTCAACTGGTAATAACCTGACCTTAAGTCAATCTTAGAGAACACAGCCGCTCCCCGAAATTGATCAAAAAGATCATCAATCCTCGGCAATGGATAACGATTCTTAATAGTCAACTTGTTCAGCTGACGATAGTCGATGCACATTCTCATAGTGCCATCCTTTTTCTTCACAAACAAAACCAGTGCACCCCAAGGTGACACACTCGGCCGAATGAAGCCACGATCAAGCAACTTCTGAAGTTGCGTCTTCAGCTCCTTCAACTCCTTAGGTGCCATTCGATAAGGAGTAATGGACACTGGAGTAACTCCTCCGGAAACACACCAGGAAACTCTCGCACAGCCTTGATATCTTGAACTCGCAACTCCTTAGAGCTAGGATTCATAACAAAGGCCAGATAAGCTTCACACCCTTGTCTCAGCATCCAGCTCGCTTCCAATGTAGAGATCACATTGGCAAGAAACTTCACATTCTCACCAATCACCACTATCTCATAATCATCCGCAAGCTTCAACGAAACTCGCTTGTTCTCAAAATCAACCACAGCTCGATGTTCAACAAGCCAATCCATACCAAGGATTACATCAAACCATAAAATGGCAATTCCATGAGATTAACATGAAAAACATGATTTTGCACAACCAAGGGACATCTTCTATACAACTTCCGTGTCACAACGGTCTCACCAAAGGAACTAGTTACACGCATACCAACATCCAAAGACTCAACAGGTAAACCAAGCAATTGAGCATGTTCACGCAATATGTATGAGTGTGTAGATCCGGAATCAATCAAGGAAAGTAATGACAAGGATTGCAAAGTAAAAGTACATGCGATCACATCCGTGTCATTTCTCCCCTATCGCTGAGCATACACTCGAGCCTAGCCACCACCCTCAGGTTGGACAGCCACCACATGTGACACATTCCTTCCACCATCATCACTGCGCTGGAAGTTACCACGGCCGCGCCCACGACCTCTCTGTGGTACAACAACTCCAGTAGTACGTCCCTGACCACCACCAGCCAACAAAGGACACTCCCTCTTCATGTGGTCTGCGGAAGCACAATTCCAGCACGAATTACCGGTCACTGCAACAGGAGTCTGAACCTCCCTTGCTGCTCAAGGACAATCACGCCTCAAGTGACCACACGTCCAACACGTGTTCTGATCCGCTCTCATCATGTCTCCCTGAACAGGCGTACCATGCCCTCCATTACCACGCCTAGCAGAAGACTGATACCTCTTATCTCGTCCTCTCTTGTTCCGTCCACCACCGGAACTATACTCAGCAGCTCTTTTGCCCGAGCTCGAACCAACACCTCTAGAAGATAAACCCAGGTTCTGCTCAATGTCCTTCGCCCTACTCACCAGCACATCAAAATCCGTATGCTCAGCAGCAAGCATGAAAGTCTTCACGTCATGTCAGAGGTAAGCTCAGGTGCGTACTGACTAAGACGAACAAACTGAATCTCGTACTCAGCCACCGTCATGCTTCCTTGAACAAGAGACATGAATTCTCTTTTCTTTTCATCCAGGTATCGCACAACTAGATACTTTTGCTTGAACGCGTTCAGAAAGAACGTCCAAGTCACATCAACTTCCTCCATTCCAGAGACAGTGGTCGTCCACCAGGTATGCGCATCATCATGTAACAGCGATACCACACAACCTAACTTCTGCACATCATTGCAGTTCATTTGTCCCAAAATCCTGTTGGTACTTTCCAACCAAGATTCGAAACCCTCGGCAGATAAACCTCTGAACTCAGTCCCTCCCAGACTGCGCAGACGTTCCAAAGGTAATCTCGCATTAGCATCTCCCTGATGCCCAGCTCCATGAGCTCCAGCTACTGCCGCCTGAAAGGCTCCAGCAATAGCATGTATCAACACTGTCATGTCAGGGGTAGCTTGCCCCTGCCCAGCTTCAGGTCCAGCGACCCCAGCAACAACACCAACACCAGCTCCATCACCTCCAGCAGCACCACCACCGGGCGGACCACCACCAGGAGGAGGAGGTAAATCCACAACATTATCGACATTCTCCTCATTCCCATCCTGAGCCATAGCTCTCGTATTCATCCTCGTCTCTCTACGAGGCCCCATTTTACAAGAAACTACAGTGCACTGACACAGATGCAATACACACAATTAGGCTCAACAACGTAAGTAATCCAAGCACTCAAGCTCATATTTAAAAAACAATTCATTTCATTAGTTTTGATATGGCTATGGGTCCATCTAACATGCTTCAACACAGCATAACATCACAATTGCAACATACTTACATTTCACATATCAAACTTTCATTTCAAAGACATATCATGCTATCACACATACATCACCCACATAACCATTCTCGTTTACTCGAGAACTCAGCTCTGTACCACCAAATGTAACCCCCTTAGCCCGGCCTAGACGGTTAACCCGAACTACGAAGATTACACGGGGAAAACCAAAGTCAACCTTGATTAACGACCCTTTTTTTCTTTTTAACTTGTATAGATGCACATTAATCCTAAGCGTACTCTTGACAAACACATACTTGAAAAGCACGACGATCAGATTACATTAAGGGACTCAATTGCACAAATTACAAATATTAGGGACCAAAATGTAAATTCTGGAAAGATAGAGGACTTAACTGATTTTAAGGTTACCAATACATAATTAATCACATTACATGCATCTCTGTCAAATTTCACCTCAAACAGACCTCTCGAACTCAAACAATTGAAAATACAATTTTCGGGACTAAAACGTAAATACTGCAAACCTTAAAACAATTCAAATCAGTGCCCAATGGTCACCTGGTTTGATATGGGGTTGACCGTGTCGAAACGCGGGTTTGTTTCGAGACCTGTTTCGAAACAGGGCCTGTCAGTGGCCAAACCGTTTCGCTACGGTCACCAGCCGTTTCGAAACACCAAGACCATTACAGGTCCCCGTTTTGAAACGCCTGTGAGTATATCGATACGGGTTGCCCAGAAACTGCAGAAATTGCTTGGTTTGCCTGTGAGTATATCGATACGAGTTACTTGGTTTGCCTCCTAACCGAGAGGTGGAGTTTGGAAATTCAACCTATTTGGGATTGCATTGATTAAACCTCAATTACACATCATTAAACAACCAAAACACATTTAAAATCCATCTCAAAACTGAGCCCAAACAATCACCACGAATTTCTTCAAGATTTCTTTCAAATCTTGAGTTTTAAGCCAAAATCAAGTTCATAACATTAAATCCATTTATAAAACTTAATTTAAGGATTGAGAACTTGGGAATTTCAGTAAAGAACTGATTATTTAGAAGATAAGAACATCCTTACCTCTAAATGTAGATTTGTCATTGATTAGAGACAATTTCCTTGAAAATCCAATAAGCAAAACAATAGAATTTGATGTAGAAAGGATTAGGAATCATTTGATGATTGAAACCTCATCATTTGGTGTGAAAATCAATAGAAATGTTGCTGTAGAAATGTGTTTGGCTGAGAGAATTTTGAGAGAAAATGAGATGAGAAAGTTTTAACAAAAGTTAGTTATGAAATCTAAAAATTGGTTTTTCACTTTTCCTTTAATTGATTAAACATTAATTAAATCATTAAAATCTAAGAAAAATCTGGAGAAATCAATCTTGGGTAAATTAGCTCCTTAAAGATTCAAAGTTTCAATCCTTACAAAACAGTCACCACTGAACTTTTCAAAAATCGCATTTTAGTCACTATTTCAAACTGTAGCACTTCCAAACCTTATTTTGTAAAATTGATTTCACCACTCTATTATATATATTAAAAGAGGATTTTTAGATATTTTTCCATTTTTTAAAGCATCCCGAACTAGGCTTTCTCTAAAACCACCTTTTATATTCGAACCGAAAATCAAACCGGTCCGGTTCGAACCCTAAACTCCCAAGCCCAAAATTGGGGTGTTATAAGTCATATTCATACCCACATCAAGTATCTCACACGGTACATCCAACATCTTAGCTTGCTCACCAGAATATAAGAATGTGTAGAACCAGAATCAATCAACGAAAGCAATGTCAAAGATTGTAACATGAAATTACCTGCAATAACATCAGTGTTGTTTATGCCCTCTATGTGTGCGTACACTCTCCCTGGTCCGCCTCCCTCAGGCTGGACTGCAACCACATGTGCCACATTCTTCTGTCCCTCGTTTCGTGGCTGAAAGTTCCTTCGGCCGCGCCCACGGCCTTGCTGGTACTAGATAGCTCGTACCGTTTCCTGACCACCTCTAGCTAGTTGAGGACAATCACTCTTGAGATGATCCTTTGATTCGCACTGCCAGCATGTACCATAGGTTCTCCAAAACTCTCCTGGATGAGACCTACCACACTTGGTGCACTCGGGTGCACGATGAGGAAAAGCTTGGCCTTGATGGCAACGTCCGGGGTTGCCACCCCCACGTCTATGATCAAAATGCTGCCTCTTGTCCTTGTGCCCCTTGGCACGATCGCGATTCCACTCTGCAGGTCGTTTCCCTGAACTAAACCCACCTCCTCTAGAAGATAAACCAAGAATATGCTCTATATCTTTAGCTCGAGCTACTAGCACATCAAAATATGAATAATCAGTAGCCAACATATAGGTCTTCACTCCCTCGGTCAAACCATACTTAAACCTCTCACAATGTTCCTTCTCAGTAGGAACTAGCTCAGCAGCATACTGACTCAGTCTAACAACCTGAACCTCGTTCTCTGAAACGGTCATGCTCCCCTGAACTAAGGCCATGAACTCGTGCTTCTTCTCATCTTGGTAACTCAACCCCAAATACTTCTTCCAAAAGGCAGAAAGGAAGAAATCCCAAGTAATATCAGCAGTAGTCATACACGCGGTGATCGTAGTCCATTAGGCATACGCATCACCCTGAAGCAAAGATTCTACACAACCCAGCTTACGTGCATCACTACACTCCATCTGACCCACAATCCTGGTAGTACTAGCTAACCATGCCTCAGCTCCCTCAGGCGATAACCCACGATACTCTACTCCACCCAAACTGTAGAGCCTCTCGAGGGGTAACCCTTCCCTCTGACCATGTTGCGGTGCAACTGCCTGTAACCCAGTGAACGCAGACTGAAAAGCCCCAGAAATAGCTTGAATCAACGGGCTCATATCAACTTCGGCCTGACCCTGGCCACCACGAGGTTCCTCACCTCGCACATTAGCCCCACTACCTAGAGGAGGTAACTCTCCCTCTAACGAGTCTCCAGCACCCTCAACAGGATCCTCACGCGGCTCACCACCCGCCTGACCTCTACTAGGTCTAGCCATAGCAACAAATGCAATGCTACAACAAAAACAGAATAGACAAAAGGAAATGATTTGGGTCAGCAACGTCAAGGGTCCAAGGTGCTCAAGTATTATATATGGGTTTCTTGATAATAGTATGTGGCAATGACTACCTTGCACAGCAAACAACCTCAACAAACAAGCATGCACCACCTCAACACACTTACCTCGCTTATCTTTCCGGTTGCACGACCACCAATGTAAGTCTTTCCAAAGGAAACCTAGGCTCTGATACCAACAGATGTAACCCCCTCGACCCGGCCTAGCCACCATACCGTATCAAGTGGATTACACGGGACTAATCGAAGAAAGATATGAAGATTTCCCTCCGATTAGCAACCCAAGAAGCGTTGATTAATATCTTTTCTAGATGCTCGAAATTAAACTTAAGTTATCGAACACGAAGCGGAAGAAAGAACAACAATCATGCATCGATTCGAACCAAAAAGGACAATCGGGGATCAAAATGCAAAACTAGCATAATATGGGGACCTAAGATGCAATTAAGGTGATGTTTGAGAAATTTAGTCCATTTCATGCATCCATGATGAAAAGCAACAATAAACATGCACACAATCAACCACAATTGAAAAATGCATATACTACGACCAAAACGCAAGAACAATAACTTTAAAGATGCCTTTAACTAACTTCAACGACCCCCGTTTCGAAACTCGTACCAGAACGGTGCTTCACAGTAGCGAAACATTCTGAAAAGGCTTGAGACCGTTTCGACCCTTCTTAGCCCGTTTCGATACTCGTTCCGAAATGCCAAGGCAAAAATAAGGGTTGTTCTGAAACGTTCGAGCCCGTTTCGAAACACCCTGCTGCAAAAACAGCAAAACTGCAGTTTAAGCATCTCTAATGTATTTAACTTGGTTCTATCCACCACATACAACAGAGAAACAACATGATTAACATATACACACTAACACCAATCACCAAACATGTTTAAGATCAAGAGAAACATAACTATGCTTTACATACAAAAATAAAGAAAGCTTCAAGATCCAACATAAGAAGAACAAGGTCCAAAACCAAGACCACAAGACATAAGATAAGAACAAGCCATCATGATAACTATCAACATGTTCTCAACACAAGGAGTTCAAAAACACTCAAAGACATAAACAACGTTCACCCTCATTGCCACACACACTATTATCTAAGCATACTCATATTTGAGCCAAGAACGGACACTTTGATCACCTCCCTTGCACCGTTGCTTTCCAAAAGGATCTACGGATTTGCATTGTTGGAAAAAGAGAGCGTAAGCTATAAAGCTTAGTGAGCGGAGCTCAAAACCAACTACAACAATGCAATTTTGAAAACAATCATCTTTTAGGAAATCAAAACCGTTTCTTGAAATCTCTTTCACAAATCATTTCCAAAATCATTTCCTTTTCAGCATGCTATCTTGAAACAAGATTAAGCAAAGCAACCATACACGCCATAGGAAAAGAACGTGCATCAACCATGTATAAGCCATACATGAACCATACATGCAAACCGAGCCTACCGACTCCTTTACCATGCACATGCTTCAAACATAAGCATAACCATATGAGTTTACCAAGCTCATATTGAAACCATAAGCGATTGAGTATATCGGTATCACTGACACGTTGCTCGGATAAGCGGACACCTTGATGGTACAACCCCCATCAAGTCACATGGTGAAACAACTTTCACCACAAACACACTTCGGCCGGGATGCCACAACCCACATTGCCCGTTGGTGATAGCACAACCCCTACCACTCACATCACAATAGCACAACCCCTATTGTGAAACCGAAAAATTTCTCACGCGCGAATTTTATAATTATAGTGCACTTCACATCCTATTGATCGATCAATCTATCCGATAGAACCCATTTGTCAATATACTCACCGCAACATCATAAACCACTAATTTCACTGGGGATAACCACCTCCCCAAAACACATCCCAAAAGCCATGGACACAAGCTCAAGCATTGCATGAGCTCAACCAACATTCGAAACACAACATGGCATTCATGAGGGACAAAAACAACATGCATTTAATGCATAACAACAACAGAGGAAACATTATTTAAAATGACATGCACATGATCCAAAACATGATCAAATATAAAAAGGCGAAAAGCCGAAACAAAACCAAATCTTACCCTTGAGCTTAGATTGGCCTAATGGCTCAACCCAAACCCTTAAAACACCTCTTCAACCTTGATAAAACTGTAAAAACATTTCCACTCACCAGCGATTACCACAACAAGCCGAAACCCCTTTTCTAGCGCTCCGGTCCGCCCACAATTGCGTTCAACAAATCTAGATCTTTAATCCCTGCCTCTAACCAACCCAAAACAGTGGATTTAGAGATATTTTCAACACACAAATTTGTTGGAAAGCAGAGATTCAAATACCCAACTAAAACACCTATCGAATATATCTGATACAAGCTGTAACCAACGAAAAGACCCAATTCGGATAGTCTCCCGCAAAACCCAGCATTAGATAACATCAAAACACTTACATAAACATCTAAAAACATCATCCCAACATCCGATCAACACCAGCTATTTATTCACCTCAAATTCCACCCAAAACCCACTTTTTCATACTTCAAAATTCAACATTCAACCCCATTTCGGGATTCTTGCCATTCACCCATCATCTCAACACAATAATCACATCAAAACAAAGGTAACAACATTAACAAACCCAGCATTAAAAGATCTTACCCAAAAATCTTACCAAAAGCTCATTTTCATCAATTTTATCCAAATTACATTAAGATTAAGACAAGAGAATAAAAACCTTGGTATTTAAAAGAATCAAATAATGGGAATTTCATTACAGAACCTTACATTAGAGGAGAATCACGTTGCTCACCCCCAATTCTAGCTATTACCCTTTGTTTGGCAAAAATCCTTGAGGAAAACAATGAAATAGACTTGGGTTTTAGGAAATCAAGGTAGGAGAACCATTTAGCAATAAAACATTAATAAGAAAATACTTTTATCTTGAGGAAATCAAGCTCAAATGCTGTTTTTCTGAAGAGAGGAGTTGAGGAAGCTTGAAAATGGTTTTTGACGTGAAATGAGATTTTAGATGAACCCTTGTTTTAATTAAATCATAAAAGCTATTTTAAAATATTTGAATAGTCAAAATAAAGGGGATACCAACCAAATTGGCCCAGCCAAGATAGCTCCTTAAAGACTCAATGTTTTGAATCTTTTATAAAATGGTCACTAAAAACAGATTTTACAAACTTTACAATTTGGTCGCCAACCAAAATGTCACGGTTCGAAAAGCGTTTTTCCAAAATTGTTTTTACTAAAACCTTTCGCATATTTAAAAAGGATTTTAAAGATTTATTCCATATTTTCCCAATACCTGAAGACCATTTTCCCTGATCTTACTCAAAACACCTAACACCGGTTTTCGGACTTCAAAAAGTCATCGGATCTTCTAAACCCTAATCTGGGATGTTACAATGTTTTTGTTAAAAGAATGTTCTTTTATTTAGGATTATTGGAAAAAAACTCATGTAATTCAGAGGCACGATTCTCAAACTTCGTAAATAATATTGTATCGGTTCGCAATTTTTTTTAATATGCTGGTGTGATGCAAGAGTAGCATTTGTTCAACTTTTTTAGTCTTTTCAAAGACGGCGCACACAATATGCATTACTGGTGCTCGAACTCGGGTCCCAAGGGATGATGAACATCTACCTTTGCCACTAGGACACAAGGGAATAAATCGTTTCCTAAAAAGTTTTAATTGTATGAAAATGATGTAAAATGAACATGGCATGCAAAAACACACACATATACATGTATATTTTCCTAAAATGTAATACTTAAAGGTAAAATAGATTTACGTTTTTTGAAACAAATTTACAATTAATATTACTACTTATTAATATATATATATATATATATATATATATATATATATATAAATTAAACTACTAATATACACATATATGTTAACACACTAAATCTATTTTTACCAAAATATATTACACAATTATGGATATAAAAAATATTATATAGGAGTTGTTGTAATAATAATATTATTGTTGTTGTTGTTGTTGTTGTTAGAGAGATAGAGGATCCAAGTGCATTTATATTTTAAAACCCATAAATATATTTAATTATTTGGCCTATCTAAGGCCCAATACCTTAACCCTAATTCTAATTAACCCTAAAATTAATCGATATCTAACAACCCTTTCATCTCGTGTGCAACCAACTCTCAGCCGTTAAATTTGAGATAGATCTAACGGCGTAAATTACACCATGAATAGCATTTTATTTTCTCTCACGCACGCGCGACTCCACGATGCAGACCCCTTGGCTCCTGTCATGAGCCCACGTGCCCAAGGCCTCTCAAACTTTCACGTCGATATTATCTCCCTGTAGACCCCTCCTCCTCGTCGTTCAACCACGTTGACACTGGCAACCAAAGCAAAAAATGTCAACGACAAACCGACATCCTCAGATAAACACATGAATACATCCAAATATTCAATAAAGCATCCAATAAATGATTTTAGAATTTAGTTTTTTTTTAATATTGTAATATTCAAGGGTATATAATAGAGAGCCCTAACAGTTGTAACCCTGTCACGGGATTTCAAAAAAGTGGAATGCAAAGAAAAAAAAGCAGTTTTAAAGGTATTTTGAGTTCTCATTTTTAGTGCACAACTCATAAATGATTTGGGTTAGGGTACTTTTTACCTTCTTGTTGGAGTCGTGGCCGTCCATCGTTTTAGCTTCCTTTCGTCGGTGATAAACCTTTCATTTTCCTTCAAGGAAGAACATGATGAATCAAGTGGAAAGAGGAAGACAGTTGACTCTTTTTTAAAAGAGGGGACTTTTCGTTTGATTTTCTAAAATTAAGTTTTGATTTTGGGTTTAGGAGAAAAAAGGATTCGAAAAGTGGTTTCTCTTCTAAGTTTTCCGCGCCATCTAGCGACGACCGATGCGGCGGATTACGGTGGTCGACCGTGAAAATCTGGAGGGTTTGGTGTTTGGCAAGGCAGGGCTGGCCTAAATCTAGGTTTATGCCCAAATTCGGATGAACACACGGTTGCATTCATTCTTTTTTTTTTGTTTGAAAAATGGGTGGTCTTTTTTAGGAAGGCTTGTAAAAAACAAAAAAACAAAGGCATGAGTTATTTTAAAATTGTGTTTTATATTGAGGCTCAAAATAAAAATGGGTAATTTACATTTTTAAACCTCTCTGCATTTTTGAAATCACCACCGTAGTCCTTATGTCTTTCTAAACTACACCCTATCATTGGTTTTTTAAATGGTTTTACAAATTTGTCCCTATTTTGGTTTTAATTTTTTTTTCCAATGGGTTATTTCCCCTTTTAATTCCCCGTTTGTCGTGCATATTTAATCTCAGTCTTGTATTTTAATTTCTTTTAATTCCAATCTTTATTAATTTTTAGTCTTGGGTGATATCTGCTTTCTATATAATATTATGTATATATTATATTAAAATACAGTTTATAGTATATATATAATGCGTATACTTTCACATATACTATAATGTTTTCTTATATATATATATATACTATACCTTTATATTTTTATATGTTATATGTTTATATATATATATGAGATAGGATCCGTTTACACAGTGTAAAACTCTTTAAATTTTACACGTTTTTTAGACCGTTGGATGAGTGAAACGAATGAATGAGATTAACAGTAAATATGTGAAGATGATCACTTGGAAAAAAAGAGTAAGGAGTTAATCTTAGTCATACATTCCCCCCATCTAACGATCCAAAAAACGTGTAAAACTTAAAGAGTTTTACATTGTATAAGTTGATCATATATATATAGCTGTTCTATATTATTCATTTATGCTTGCCTTGTGTTTATGTTAGCATTCTTAATTTGTTTGATGAGGTTTAATTCCGTATTTACTTTGCATGTTTTTAGGATAGTTTTAGCCTTTTTATAATTTCTTTTAATTAATTTAAAACAAATCATTGGCATAATAGGTCGTGTGTCTAGATTAATTAAAATGAATTTAGGTTCCTTTCTAGATTAGTTGAAACCCTAGCTAGAATTTAGGGCTTGAATAAATTTAATTAAATTAAAATTTGTCCTTGGCTTAATGGGACATATGTTAAATTAATTGAATTTATTGTTTTTTCTTAATTATATTAAGATATAAAATTAATGTTTAATGTAGTATAATTAAAGGTCGTAACTATAAATTTGATTTCTTTCAAATAATATCATTGGCTTAATGAGAAGCTATCTTAAAACTAAACAAATTAATTATTATGATTAAATAGAATTCCATAAAATGTTAAATTTTAATATTTCTGGGTTTTAATTAATTTAAGTTTAATATTAGAACATTTTAGATAATAATAGATCACTAATTACATTTCCTGTCCTTTTAGGCTAGAACTTTAGTAGATTTCTTGTGTGTTTATTTTAAGCCTTAATGTGGCATGCATTTAAATTGTCATTCATTTAATACTTTTAATTCAATGGACACATTGAAAATTAATGACTCTTTAACTATAAAAAGAGATATTTTTTAACTCGAATATTTGTGTCGTAATATCTTGACTTAATGGATTTTGAACAAATATTCGAATTAATTTATATTGTGTAAAGGTAAATGAGATACAAGAGTTGAAGAAGTAAATGGTTGAAATGACAAACACGATGACTGCTATGGCTAAAGAGAAGAAGTTTTTTAAATCGGGAGGAGAATCGAACATGAACCAAGACGTGAAGCTTGATGATCAAAGTTCTACCCTTGAACAAGGTAGCTCTACCAAATACCCGAGTGTACACCTAGTTGTGATTCACATTGATAAACTGGTGGGAGGTATAATTGACTCCAGCTCTAGGAAAGTGGTAGCAAGTCCAGTAAAACCTCGAGAAGTAAGAGATGTGAAGAAGCATGTTTTAATTCCAATGAAGTACACCGAGTTACTTCTGATGCTTGTTGAAAGAAATCTCATCACCCTAGTTCAGATTAAATGAACGTGATCCATTCCAAAACAAAGGAGATTTTGAAAATCCCATCAGATTAAATGCAAGAGAGTTCTGCTTAGTTCATGATTTGTCCATTCCTTCTGATTTCAAGGTCCCTAACTTTGAAAAGTATGGTGGTACTAGTTGTCTCAAGATACACTTGACACTATTCTGTAGGGAGATGAAAGGCTATCTAGAGGATGAAAATTGTTGATCCACTGATTTCATGATAGTTTAATAGGACTCGATGTGGTATGGTATAATTAGTTGAGTAAAGAGAAAATTCGATTATGGGTGGACTTAGCCAAATCCTTTTTGGGGTAATACAAATATGCTATGAACTTAGCACCAAGTCGTCAGTTTCTTCAAGGCATGAAGATGAGACCTGATGAAAGCTTCAAGGAATATGCTTTGAGATGGCGGGGATTAGTAGCCCATGTACAACCTTCCATAACTGAAGAGGAAATGTCTCCCATGTTTCATAAAACTCTCCCCTCTCTTTTCTTTGATGTAATTCTTGAGAAATCAAGGATAAAATTTGAGGATCTTATGATAGTTGGAGAGAGGATAGAATTTGGAATCCAAAAAGGAATGTTGGGACATAAATATAAAGACCGAGCCTGTCAAGAAGCAAAAGAAAGAAAAATATTAAACGAGTACCACCTCTAAGTCTCTCATGGTCACAATAAAAGAAGACCAACCGATCATTATGAATCACTGGTGAGTGCTTAATTGATCTATTTTTCATGCCCTTATTCTTTGTCTTTTGCAAATTTTCAAGCTTATACAGGTTGTATTAGGTTGGATTGTACATATTTGCATGTAGATAGGGAGTTACATCGCATGTGCTTACAATGTTATATATATTGGTGCTTTTCACGGGGAAGGTGGTGTTTTGTGGTGCATTTGCAAAATGTTGGGGGATGCTAAAGGAATGCTGGAATAGGAGAGGAGTAGATCTTATGGCTGGAGCTAACGAGGCATGAAAAGTTGGAGATGAATCTACCTCTGCCCACGGGGAATTTCACCCAGATACACAACATTCAATGAAGCGGGAAACCAAAGGCTTTCTTTAATAAAGCCACACACACTTTAGGATATTGAAGCCTAGTTTCACCGCCTATATAAGGAAGACTTGGATACAACTTCAAGAGAACGCGATTTTAGATGACAGTCCTAGTCCGGAGCTTGCAGAGAACCACCAGGGCGAAGCTAGATGATTCTTCTCAACGAACGATGCCGTCGAAAGAGGCTGACAAAAAGGGGATCTGTAGCACAGTTGGACGACATGGAAGGACTTTTGTCGAGGACGCTTGACTCTTTTCTTTTCTTTTCTTGATAAACTTCCATAGTTTATACTTTTAATTTTGGATGTTTTAGGCTCAAATATGAACTGAATATTTTAGTTGGGATTATTGAGTCCCAAGATTTTATGTTTTGATTACTCTATTTTAATGCTTTAGTTGTTTCATCTTTATCTATCCTGTTCATTTTTCTTCATGCGTAGTTAATTTTAAGAGCTATCGAGAGAGGCCTATTAACTATTGATCCATGGCTTAATATGGAGAGAGTTAGGCTATACAAACGTGAAAAGTGGGGCTAAGCTGTTAACTTTGACTTAATCTGACTTATATATAAGTTTAGGGTTTCAACGACTAAAAGAGAGTTCTTAAACAAATAATATGGTTGTTAGGGTTCACGCAGACATGTATTACCTTAACCTCAATATTATTAACTTCTAACCATCGAGAGAGTTAGAAGTTCATTAGAAAATCCTATCGAGTAGATAAAGAACTTAATGGTTTACACATATATGTATTGCTAGTCGTTATAGCATTGACTTAGGTAATCGAGCATATATCCTTAGCAATAATCCCAACCTCCATAATTATTTGTTAAGTCGTTGCAGTTGTTTGTCTTGATCATAGCTACCTTTAGATTAGTTAATTAGTTTTAATTAAATAAAAAATCAACAAAACTTGCAAACACATTCTTAGGCTTAATAACTTCGTAGTTATTGATCCAATCCTCGTGGGTTTGACACTCTACTCTTCACTTTATTACTAGATACGACGAGTATACTTGCTCTATAGTAAATCACTATTCTACAAGCATCTAGTTTTTGGCATCGTTGTTGGGGATTGACAACTGATAATTACGTTGTAATTGCCCGTCGGACTTTTATTTTTATTGCATTTAATTTTTTTTTGTTTTTCTTTTTATTCTCGGGTACGTTCCGGTGTATGACCAGAAGGTCCAACACACTACCTCTCTTTCCATACGATCCAGAGCTCGAAGAACTTTGAGGAAACTACGACAGGAGAAAAATGATATGGACCCACCTGTAGACAACCCTGAGAACGCGCTTAAACAAGGCATACCTCTAGTCGATGGACAAAAAGTTGTTGGAGCGGGAAACAGTTTTCAGGAGGATCCACCCCTTGCCAGAGTTAGAAGGCCCATTAAAGACATCATTGATCACATTGTCAACAATCTCAACCCACGATTGTTGTTCCTGATCTAGGGACATCCCACTTTCAGCTAAAGCTCGTTATGTTCAGCATGCTCAATAACATTGGAAAATTTGGAGGATCAACAGGAGAAGATGCCCGCGAACACATCCAAGATTTTTTGGAAACCTGTTATTGTTTCAGGCAACCAGATATTCCTACCGATGCCTTGCGACTCAAGCTATTCCCCTTCTTTTTGCGAGATCGAGCTAGAGCATGTTTGAAGACTTGTTCCACATGATCGATTACATTCTGGGATGACTTGTGCAACACGTTTCTACGCCGATATGATCCACCGAATATGCACAACCAAAAGCAAAGTGACATCATCTCTTTCCAACAACACAATGATGAATCCATGTATGAAGCATGGGATAGATACAAGGACATGCTTCGCAAGTGCTCGATCCTTAGATGCACATATTGGTTACAAGTCACGACGTTTTACAATGGCATCAATGCACCAACAAGGATGATGATCAACTTGTTAGCTAATTGAATCTTGCTCGACAGAGAACCAGACGAGGCCTACAAGATTCTTGTCTGGATCCCAGCACTGATTACCAGTTCCCAAGAGGGAGATTGAGGCTAGGACCCAAAGCAACTGGAATACTCTAATTGGATGATTCCTAGAGTGTAGCAGCCCAGCTCACTACCATCACTAATTTGCTCAAGAACATGCAGAGACTATCCAATGTCCGAGAGGCTAAAGTGGTGCAATACACTTGTAAGCACTCTGATGGGGAACATCAGTCGAGTGAGTTCCCTCTACAACAAGAATCTGGATGTTATGTAGGGAACACCAATCGTAACAGCAACCCTTAGTCCAACACCTACGACCCAGGGTGGAGGCAACATCCAAATTTTGGTTGAGAAGGTAGCAAGTAGGGGTATGTATAATTAACTGTAGCCGTGAACCGGTATAATTGTTACATTTTTTAGGTTTATTAACTGAGCCGTTAAGGCTAAACGGTTTTAGTTAACCAAATCGCTAAACATGATGGTTAATGGTTGTGATTATAGTTACGAATTTTGACAAATGGTTAACCTATAGGTTAACCGTTATTAAGCATTTATATATATATGTATATATATTTGAAAATAAAATACTTTCAACTAAAAGTTAAGCCCACGTACCATTTTTGTAACACACCAAATTTGGGCTTAGAAGTTTAGGGTCTGAACCGGATCGGTTTGGAAATCGGTTCGAATCTAAAAGGGAGTTTTAGGGAACACCTAGTTCGAGATACTTTAAAAATATATAAAAATATCTACAAATCCTGATTTAATATATAAAATAGAATGGTGAAATCGATTTTGCAAAATGAAGTTTGGAAATATTACATTTCGGTGTAGTGACCAAATCGCAGTTTTTGCAAAAGTGAAATAGTGACTGTTTTGTAAAGGATTGAAACTTTGAATCATCAAGGAGCTAATTTACCTAAATTGTTTTTCTCAAGATTTTTCCTTAATTTGGGTAATTTTATTAATGTTTTAATTAAAGGAAATGAGGTTTAATTAAATGAGAAACTAACTTTGACTATTCATAACTACTTTTCACAAATTTTCCCTCTCTTCATTTTCTCTCAAATTCCTTTCAACCAAACACATTTTCTCCAGCAAATTTACTTTGATCTTCACCTCATTTGATGAGATTTCCATCACTCATTGTTTCATAATAAATCTAGCAACAAAACCTTTTGATTTCTACATTGAATTTTCAAGGAATTTGGCCCAAATCAAGGAGAAATCAATATTTAGAGGTAATATTGTTCTTCTCCTCTAAATACTCAGTTCTTTACTGAAATTCCCAAGTTGTCAATCCTTAATTTAAGTTTTATAAATGGTTTTAATGTTGGAAACATGATTTTGGCTTAAAACTCAAGATTTTGGAAGAAATCTTGAAGAATTTCGTTGTGATTGTTTGGGCTCTGTTTTGAGATGATTCTTTAATGTATATTGGATGTCTAATGATGTTTGAAATGAGGTTTTATCAATCTAATCACGAATAGGTTGTATTTCCTAAGTTTTTGCTTATGAAAATGGTGGTTTTTGAGGTGTTTTTAGTGTTCTGTTATAGCTGGAGGTATAAGGACGAGTTTAGGTTTATTTTGGATGTTAATTGATGTTTAGAAATGTTTAGAATTGATAGAACTTGGCTGGGATTTGTTTTGGGAGAGTTTGGAGGTGATTTCGGTTGTTTTTGGTAGCCGAAATGAGGTTCTTGGGTAGAGCAACGAGGTGGGTTGTGTTGCTGGTGATTTTAATGCATGGTGATGCATTAATCCTCTGTTGTTATGTGTTTGAAATAGGGGAGAATGATCCGGAAGCAATAGAGGTGGCGTTGGAAGTTTCAGATGCTTGGAAGGCTTGTCGGCTAGCATAGTTTTGTGTATCGGTGAGTGGAGATGGTTTTCAAGCTTTGAAACGATTATTTGGAGGTTTTGAGAGCTTAGTTTAAGTCTAAAAAACTTAGCTAAGCTCGAGAGTAAGTTTTCGGAAAAACTCCTTCGGATGTGCTATGTTGTGGTTTGATGCATTGGTTTTGAAATGCATGTTTAATTACTGTTTTGAAAGAATATTTTATCATGATTAATGTTGGTTTTGAAAGCCATGTATTGAAGGATGTGCCCTATTTATTGCACACAACGGCTCTTTCTTTTTTGAGACAGGTACCGATACACCTTCCCGCGTACCGATACTGGTAGCTGCAGAAGTGCATTTATGGTAGTAAGAGAGGGTTCCAACGGCTCCATTTATGTTCCCAACCACCCAAACGGCTAGAAATCAATGAGGAGGTATAAAAGACACATCAAAAAGCATCAGAAACAACTATTGATCTTCAAGAAAACATCTATTCATCAAATCCAAGCAATTGTGCCAAAATTCATATTTGTCTAGAAATCCCAATTGTATTTTTCATTCATATCTTATCCAATTGGGTTGAGTGCTTGTAATTGGGCTATCATTTGTATTGAGAGATACCTTATTAGCCAACAAATTTCTTTGTTCACTTGTGCGAGGATTGGGTTGATTTTTGGGTAGAAAAATCAACCGAAATTGTAAGTGTTACCTCCTTAGCCTAGAAAAGGGGAAGAGCAATTAGTGGAATTGTTGCAAATCCTTAGTGAAGCTAAGGTAGTGGATGTAGAGTTCATTTGGAGAACTTGAACCACTCTAAATTCCTTGTCAATCTTTTTTATTTGCAAATTTCCACCACAAAGTCTTTAAATTTCCAATTCACCCCCTCTTGGTTCATTTTGATCTTACGATCCACTCAAAAATTGGTATCAGAGCCTACCTCTTTGAGGATTAACAACCACAAGAGGAGTTCCTTGGAAGTGTGTGATCATCATTTTTCAAAGAATGGCTTCAACCTCCGGTTAGGGCATGTACGAGTCACAATCCACTACAAAGCCTCCTTTCTTCAACGATGATAACTATTCTTTTTGGAATAATAGAATGCGTCTCTTCATCAAGTCAAATGACTATCTAGTGTGGGATGTCATTGAAGATGGGCCATATATTCCATTGAAGCAAGACGGTGAAGGCAAGATGGTTTTGAAGAAGAAAGTGGAGATGAGTGAAGAGGAGAGGAAAAAGATTCAAGTCAATGATAAAGCTCTCCACATGCTATTTTGTTCTTTCGGTCCGGACATCTACTCAAAGGTCTCATCCATTGAAAGTGCCAAAGAAGTGTGGGACACTCTCGAGACTACTTATGAAGGCACCAACGATGTTAAAGAAACTAAGATTGGAATTCTCAATCTTAGTTATAAAAACTTCAAGATGGAGCCCGATGAGAAGGTGTCAAAGATGTTTGATTGTTTCTCCACGATTGTCTATGGGCTAAAGGGCTTTGGAGAGATCATACCGGAAGACAAGCCTGTCCGGAAGCTACTCTATTCACTTCCCGAGTCTTGGGATGGGAAGAGAACCGCTATCATCGAAGCAAAGAACTTGAAAACCTTGAAGCTTGATGAGCTTGTGGGTTCTCTCCTTACTCATGAGATCATGAAGCAAGGAAGGGAAGATGAGAAGAAGAAAGAAGAGAAAAGGGTAGAGACGCTTGAGGTTGAGAAGAAGAAGAAGATGGGAATAGCTCTCAAGGCTAAAGCTTCACAACGTGATGAGAGCTCATCTAGTGAGGAGGATGAACTTGAAGAATTGGCTATGATAGCCAAACGATTCTCACGTTTCATGAGGTCCAACCGTGGAAGAAAAATCCAAAGGAAGATGGACTTCAAAAGCAAGAACAAAGAAGAAGGAAAGGATCCTATCACTTGCTTTGAGTGCAAACAACCCGGCCACATACGTTCGGAGTGCCCTCAACTCAAGAAGAAGGGCTTTGAGAAGAAGAAGAAGCTCAAAGCCAAGCTTGCTACTTGGGGTGATGAGGTGTCATCGGAGGATGACGAACAAGAAGTGGCTAACCTTTGCCTCATGGCACTTGAGGAAGATTCCTCCATGGTAACCTCTAACTCATCTACTTTAGATTTTTCATATGAAGAATTAAATGATGCATATGATGAGTTACAAGAGGTCTATGATGAATTAGTTGAGAAGTTTAAAGAGTCGGTCATTAAAAAGAAGAAAATTATCTTAGAACTAAATGAGAAAAATGACTCACTCACTCAAGATAATTCAAAATTTGAGAAAAAAATATTAGGATTAAAAGATGAACTAAAATTCTTTCAAGATGAGAATGTTGATCTTAATAATCTTTTATCTCAATGTAATAGTGAACACCAAAAGGTGTTGTGTGAGCTAAATGAGCTCAAAAAGTTTTTAAAAAATGTTGGTAGTGTCAAGCATGAAGTAGGTGAATCCTCTAGAACACACCAACCTAAGAAAAAGACTAACTACTACAAACAAGGTAGCTACCCTAGACATAGTAAGGCTAAAAGAATTAGAAGTGTATGGGTTCCTAAGGAACTTGTAAAATCTAATAATATTATTGCTATGTCATCTTGGATTCCTAAGGGAACCAAGGTTTTGGGAGCTAACACTCATGGACCCAAAATGATTTGGGTACCAAAAACCAAAGTTTAATATCTTTGTTTGTAGGGGGAGCATTGCTACAAGGCCAAAGCACAAAGTCAAAACTCATGGTACCTTGATAGTGGATGCTCGAGGCACATGACCGGAGACAAGAGTCGATTCATGGATCTAAAGCCAAAAAGTGGAGGAGTAGTAACATTTGGTGACAACTCCAAAGGCCACATTAAAGGTATTGGCTCCATAGGTAATCACTCTACTATTCTCATTGAAAATTTATTATATGTCGATGGTCTTAAACACAATTTATTGAGCATAAGTCAATTGTGTGATAAAGGATTTAATGTTTTATTTGATAAAAATGGATGCAAAATTATAAACATTAAATCTAATAATATTATGCTCATAGGTCATCGCATAGGAAACATATACATGGTGCATCTAGATGACATACATACATCTCATGCATGCTTAGTTGCTCAAAATGAAAATGATGCATGGTTGTGGCATAGGAAACTAGGACATGCTAGCATAAGTGTTTTGGAAAAACTAGTCTCTCTTAACCTAGTTAGAGGTTTACCCAAGATAAAATTTTCAAATGATAAAATTTGTGATGCATGCTCTAAGGGTAAACAACATAGGTCTTCCTTTAAATCCATTAATCATGTTTCTACTAGTAGATGCTTACAACTTATCCATATGGATTTATTTGGGCCAATTAGGACTATGAGCTTGGGTGGTAAATCTTATGCTTTTGTACTTGTTGATGATTTTTCTAGATTTACTTGGGTTCTCTTTTTAAGTACTAAAGACGAGGCTTTGGAAAAATTCATCACATTTTCAAAACTAACCCAAAATGATCTTGAACTTAGAATTTCACATATTAGAAGTGATCATGGAACCGAGTTTCAAAACTTAGGGTTTGAAGAGTTTTTAAATGAAAATGGTATTAGCCATAATTTTTCGGCTCCTCGAACTCCTCAACAAAATGGGGTAGTTGAGAAGAAAAATAGGACTTTGCAAGAAATGGCTAGGACTATGCTTTGTGAAAACAATTTACCTAAATATTTTTGGGCGGAAGCCACAAACACCGCTTGCTATATTGTAAATCGAGTAATGATTAGGCAAATTTTAAAGAAAACACCTTATGAGATTTTAAAATCTAAAAAGCATAACATTAGCTATTTTCACCCTTTTGGTTGCAAGTGTTTTGTTTTAAATAATGGAAAAGACAACTTAGGTAAATTTGATGCAAAAAGTGATGAAGCCATTTTTATAGGTTACTCTTTAACCTCTAAAGCCTATCGAGTATTTAACAAAAGAACTTTAGTAGTAGAAGAATCTATTCATGTTGTATTCGATGATAACCTCTTTCCTAGGAAGGATTCTTGTGATGATGATGATGTAGGAATCATAAATGCCTTTGATGGAGGTCAAACTTCAAAGGAGGATGAGATTCCAACAAAAGAAGAGGACACACAAGATCCACCTCTTGAAGCCTTGAAGGACTTGGCTATTGAGAAAAAGGAAGTGAGCTACCCAAGGGAGTTGAACTATGTCAAAGATGGTGAAATCTTGGGTGATCCATCCAAGGGGGTAACCACTCGTTCTTCTCTTAGATTAATGAACCATGTTGCATTTATCTCATGCATAGAGCCTAAAAATATAAACGAAGCATTGAAAGATGACTTTTGGATTATGGCTATGCAAGAAGAGTTAAATCAATTTGAGAGAAGTAATGTTTGGACATTAGTTGATAGGCCTAGTAATCAGTCTACAATAGGAACTAAATGGGTCTTTAGGAAAAAGCTAGATGAGAGTGGTAACATTGTGAGAAATAAAGCTAGACTAGTAGCACAAGGTTACACTCAAGAAGAGGGAATAGATTTTGATGAAACTTATGCACCCGTAGCTATAATGGAAGCTATTAGGATGTTGCTTGCATATGCATGTTATCATACTTTCAAGCTTTTTCAAATGGATGTTAAAAGCGCATTTTTAAATGGTTTTATAAATGAAGAAGTGTATGTGGAACAACCACCGGGTTTTGAAGACTCAAAATTTCCAATTCATGTTTTCAAACTTACCAAAGCTCTTTATGGTTTAAAACAAGCTCCTAGAGCTTGGTATGAAAGACTTTCAAATTTTTTGATTGAAAAAGTATTTGAAAAAGGGAAGGTGGACACTACACTTTTTTATAAAAATGTATAAAAATGACATCTTAGTAGTTCAAATTTATGTTGATGATATTATTTTTGGTTCTACTAATAAATGTCATTGTCAAGAGTTTGCTAAGTTAATGCAAGGTGAATTTGAGATGAGCATGATGGGGGAGCTCTCATTCTTTTTGGGACTCCAAATCAAGCAAAAGAAGGATGGCACCTTCATCAACCAAGCAAAATACATAAAGGATATGCTCAAGAAGTTTGGCTTGGAGAATGCAAAGCCTCAAGCCACTCCTATGAGCTCATCTACAAAGCTTGACAAAGATGAAGGAGGTAAGTGTGTTGACTCTAAGCTTTATCGTTCTATGATTGGATCTTTGCTTTACCTTACCGCAAGTAGACCGGATATTTTGTTTTGTGTTTGCTTGTGTGCTAGGTTTCAAGCTAGTCCTAGAGAGTCTCACCTTATAGCCGTTAAGAGGATCTTTAGGTATCTTAGAGACACTCCTTGTTTAGGTATTTGGTACCCTAGAGACTCTACCTTCAACCTTCATGCTTATTCTGATGCATATTATGGGGGTTGCAAAATCGATAGGAAAAGTACTTCGGGAACTTGTCAATTCTTAGGTAGTATGCTCATATCTTGGTTCTCTAAGAAACAAAATAGTGTAGCCTTATCTACCACCGAAGCCGAGTACATATCCTTAGGGAGTTGTTGTGCTCAAGTCCTGTGGATGAAGCAACAACTCTTAGATTATGGAATTAAAGTTGAAACCATACCCCTAAAATGTGACAACACTAGTGCAATATGCTTAACAAAAAATCCCATCCAACACTCTAGAACCAAACACATAGAGATAAGGCATCATTTCATTAGAGATCATGTCCTTAAAAAAGATGTGGTTATAGAGTATGTAGACACCCTGAATCAATTAGCAGACATATTTACAAAACCCTTAGACAAAGAGCGTTTTTGGTCCCTTAGGAGAGAGTTGGGTCTAGCTAGCCTATCTTGACCTTTTAGGACCTCTTTTGTGCTTAAAAATGCTTGATTTTGTGTAATTGCCATGTTTATGTGTTTAGACTCCTAATTTTATCCATGCCTATAGTTAGGGGGAGTATGCTTCTGTTAAAATATGCTTAGAACTGCCCATTCATCATTTGCATACTTTTAGGAGATGCTAAGTTCGAGCTTTTGGTTGTTCTCAAGACCAAATATGCATTTCTGGGCATACGGTATCGATACGGCGCTACGCGTATCGATACATGTTCTTCATTCTGTTTCCCAGAATTTTCCTCACTTCATATCGATACGGGTCGTTTCAATACGGACCTCTCCGTTTCGATACGACTTTTCCAACGGGCATTTTTGCGAAAAAGACAACTCTATCCCCGTATGGATACACCTTCAGGCGTATCGATACTCGACTGCGCTGATGGCATTAAATTAGCTTTTAACGAGTCCAACTTTTACCCAAATTCAAACTTTTCAAAACCTAATTAACCCTAGCCGTTTTTGCCTATAAAAAGGCCGTTCCTCCTTCATATTTTTCACATCTCAACTCAATTCTAAAAGAGTTTTTGAATCAAGCAAGGCTTTGTGCTTTCTCTCTAGTCTTTCTTCAATCTTCCAAGTTTCTATCAAGGTAATCTTTCTTTTTCCTTTTCAATTTTTTTTCTTTTCTTTTTTCTGTTTTTCCTTTTTGTTTCATCTTTTATCAAAACCTTTGTTTTTCTTCAATTTTCTTTAAATCTCTTTTAATTTTTTTTACCTTGATTTTTACCCAAAATTGAAGAAATCCTTTTTTTTGCTTTATTTCTCTTTTAGATCATGGCACCAAAAGAACCATCGAGGAAGCGATCAAGGGTTAATCAAGCCGGTGAATCTTCCACCCTTGGAGCGATTGCTCATCCAAACTACTCAACCATCTATGAGCAATGCTTTGAAGGCAATTCGGGTCTAACTCACTTTCGTCAATATGAGAATTATAAGATCCGTGCCGAAAGGGTAATTTCCGTTCCTTTTCTCAATTCGGAGCGTTTCAAGTTTGAATACATTCCCTTGTTTCATCATTGGAACTTCATGGAGTTTATCTCTATTCCCGGTATTTTCTATCGCCTCTTAGTTTTGATTTTCTATGCTAATGCATGATGTATTAGTCGTAATGGGGAAGTTGTTGCAATTAGCTCTAATCTTATGGGAAAGAAAATCATCCTTGATGTCAAGTCTATTCGTGAGGTTTTTAAGTTGGATGATGAAGGGATTGATGATGAGCATGCTTTGGGGCATGTTCTTAGTGGATCCGTCACCTCCCTAAATGCTCAAGACCCGATCTTACATTTGATGGTGTCGTGGTGGTTTCGTCCCTCCGGAGGAAAATATTCCACCATCCGTCAAGTGGATAATTTTTGGATTCAGTGCTTCCGTGAGGCCAAGCGACCAAATCTAGCACGACTCATGTTCGCGGAGATCGTCTACCTCGTCCAAAATCGTAACACTCCTCACGTCACCTCCTTCACATACGGTACGGCTTTGAGCTATTTCTTTTTTAAAAAGGATATTGATTGCTCTTATGACTACCCAACTCCTCTCACCGATCCCATTGATGACCGATCTCTTGCTCGGGAAAAGTTTACTTATCTTAATGGTGAATGGATACGTCTTACCGAGTTACCACCGGAAGCCGCCGCCATGTTTGAAGCTCCTCAAGTCCAACAACCCAACATGGATGCTCTCATGACCTATCTCAATGAGCAATTTACCGGGTTGCGCACGGACATGAATACTCGTCTTACTTTAATGGAAACTACCTTTGATACTAAGATGACGGGTATGGAGAATCACCTCACATCTCTTGAAAGTGGGCACAATTCCTTGAATATTTCCATTGCCGCTTTCCATGATGAGTGGCGTAATAGTATGCGCACTAATGAGCCTTTGGGAGATGATGATGAAGATGATGAAGATGAAGAAGGCGATGCTTAGACGTTTCTTCTTGCATATCATTCATATCATTTAGGATTTTCTATTTTATGCACCTATGCTTTATGTTCTTAGGATTAAGTTTGCTTTAGAATTAAAACCTATGCTTTGATTTCGTTTTGCTTTTGTTTGGATTTCAAGTTTGATGCTATGATGAATAAAATTATGATGCTTATTATTATTATACCTAGATTTCTTTATGCAGTTAATTGTCTCAATGGATTTTTGATCTAACAAAAAGGGGGAGAAGAAAACTAGTTCACACTTCAAATATTTTGATTTTAACTCAAGGTTACCAAGCTTATATTAAGGGGGAGTTAACTTTGTAAAGGTTTTTCAAAAATGTCAAAAATTTTAAGTTTTGGTTTTGTTATATCAAAAAGGGGGAGATTGTAAAACCTATGTTTGATTTTGATATAATTAGATCTTTAAGGATCAATTTGTAAAACTTAAAATTGTTTTTATGAGTCCCTAAATAAGTTTCAAAATACCAACACTTTAAAACTGATTTATAAAACTCAAACTCAAAATATTTTCTAAGTGTTCCAAGGCAAAACCATTGAAAATCGTACAGGAGTATCGATACACTACCAAGCGTATCGATACCATTTTGCCAAACTTTGTTACTGTCGGAACACGTATCGATACGGCAAACCCTCGTATCGATACGCCCCTGTGTTAAAATTGAAAGAGTTTGAATAGCGTACCGATACGACAAACCCTCGTATCGATACGGTCTTTATAGTTTTTATAGATTAAGTCGGTTTAAAAAATATGACCGTTGGTGTCAGTTGGTTGGTAACCAAACTTTAAAAAGTCGTTGACCCGTATCGATACACATAACCACTGTACCGATACGGATATCGATAGTGAGCTAAGTTGAGAAAATAGTATCGATACGGCCTTTGCCGTTTCGATACCCCGTACCGATATGCATACGCGTGTATCGATACGCCCTATTTATTGCACACAATGGCTCTTTCTTTTCTGAGATAGGTACTGATACACCTTCCCGCGTACCGATACTGGTAGCTGCAGAAGTGCATTTATGGTAGTAAGAGAGGGTTCCAACGGCTCCATTTATGTTCCCAACCACCCAAACGGCTAGAAATCAATGAGGAGGTATAAAAGACACATCAAAAAGCATCAGCAACAACTATTGATCTTCAAGAAAACATCTATTCATCAAATCCAAGCAATTGTGCCAAAATTCCTATTTGTCTAGAAATCCCAATTGTATTTTTCATTCATATCTTATCCAATTGGGTTGAGTGCTTGTAATTGGGCTATCATTTATATTGAGAGATACCTTATTCGCCAACAAATTTCTTTGTTCACTTGTGTGAGGATTGGGTTGATTTTTGGGTAGAAAAATCAACCGAAATTGTAAGGGTTACCTCCTTAGCCTAGAAAAGAGGAAGAGCAATTAGTGGAATTGTTGCAAATCCTTAGTGAAGCTAAGGTAGTGGATGTAGAGTTCATTTGGAGAACTTGAACCACTCTAAATTCCTTGTCAATCTTTTTATTTGCAAATTTCCACCACAAAGTCTTTAAATTTCCAATTCACCCCCCCTCTTCCCCTCTTGGTTTATTTCGATCTTACGATCCACTGAAAAACATTGTTGTTTCAAAGGAGGTTTTCAAACAATGCTTTGTTTTATTGAATTGTATCTATATTTAAAGAAGGTTTTATGATTCACTGCATTGATGGTGTTTTGGTATTGAGCGTTCCTCACTAAGCATTATGTGCTTACGCTCCTTTTTGTCAATCAATGCAGATATTTGAAGTTGGGACAGCGAGAAGCAAGGGATTCAAGAAGAGCTCCACTTGAGAAGTATGTCTTGGTTTATAGCTATAGATAATAAAGGCAATGGGGGGAGAGTCTTTTATATTGATGTGTAATGAGATTGTGTATGTTGACCTTGTTCCGTTTATGGTTTGAACCTTGTTGTTTATCGCTTTGCCATATTTGAATCTTCTTCTTCATAATTTGATATGCTATGCTCTTTGATTAAAAGCAAGATCATGTGCTGGATGTGTTGAATGAGTAGGTGTGCTTAATGTTTGTATTGTATCTAGTCTTTGATGTAATTTGATAGTTATAATGCTTATCATGTTGATGATATGTTTTGGAATGGTTTCAATTATGTTTGATGGTGTTTTGAAGTGAAAAACCATAATTTTCTGCTGTTTCTGGGCAGGGTGTATCGAAACACCCTTGGTTGTTTCGAAACGGGTGCATAAAATGGCCTGGGCGTTTCGGAATGACTAGAGGTGTTTCGAAACACTTTGGCTACTAGAAGTGTCCATTTCTGAACTGGTTTCGGAACATACTCGCGTATCGAAACGTTCAAAACCGTTTCGATACGGGCGTACGACACGGGTGTTTCTATACGGGTGTCAGTGTTTCGAAACGGGTGACCGTTGGACAGATTATGCTTGCTTTACATTTTAGTCCTGGAAGTTGTAATTGCAATTGCTTGAGCTTGAGATGTCTTTTTAAGCTGAAATTTTGCAGAGAGGCTTGTAATATGATTAATTGAGGTTTGGTAAAACTAAAATCTTGAAAGTCCTTTTATTTTACATAATTTACATTTTGGTCCTTAAAAGTGTATTTCTTGCAATTGAGTCCTTAAACGTTTCCGATCGCTGTGTTTTTCTCTTCCAAGGTTCTTGGGCTTTCACATAGGTTTAATGCACATCTAGAGAAGTTTAAAAAAAAGAGTCGTTAATCAAGGTTGACTTTCGGGTTGACTTTGGTTTTCCCCGTGTAATCTTCGTAGTTCGGGTCAACCGTCTAGACCGGGCTAAGGGGGTTACATTTGTTGGTATCAGAGCTAAGTTGCGAATATTTGGGGCGATGGTAAGCTTGTGGTAAGTTGTTATAGTTAGTGTTAGATGTTTATTCTGATGTGTGGTTGAAAATTTGTTGAAAAATACGTTTTGAGTGAATTGTTGATGTTTTTATCATGCTTTTTGGTTATGAATCTTCTGTGAGATAGTGTGAACATGTATTGGTGATATGATGGTGTTGTGAGTTGATTTTATGAATAGTGAAAATGTGTTGGGTATGATAAGTTGATATTATGTTGTCGAGGGTAAATGTTGTTGATGAGAGCATGATTGAAGTTTGCTGACTGATATGCTCGATGTTGTGATATCCATGTTTTTTATTGATTGTTATGTCATATAATAGAGGAGAATTCGGGATACCCATTGCCTTATTATTATAGCTATTGTGTTATGTTGGAGTTGGAGTCTTGAATCCTTGCCTAAACCTGGCCTGATCGTTTTTTTTTTGTTTTGTTATCATTGCTTTGTTAATAATAGCACAATGGGATCGATGGGAGAATGGCAGTTGGGTACGATGGTTGCTGCTTTAGAGCAGGTTGTTAAGGGGTGGAATCCACTTTTTGGTGGGAGTGTACCGCTTCGGTCGAAAGTGCCTGCAGTTGAGGTAGTAGGGCAGGAGGAGAAAGCTGGTTCTGTGATGAAAGATTCATCACATGTGGTTCAAGAGGTGTCGGGAACATCTCAGGCCGTGGTGAAAGTGAGGCCTATAGACGTGCCGACTGTGGGACATGCGAGTTTTTCAAAACAACGTTTATATTATTTGGGAGCTGTGGAGTATCATGGTTCGACACCTGAGGCGTTCGAGGCTTGGTTAGCCAGTATAATTCCGATTTTGGATCAGGAAGGGTGCGACAACGCCTGTAAGCTGGGGAGTGTTGTCTTGTTAATGTTGGAGGATGCTTGTGCTTGGTGGACATCTGTGGCGTTGCAACGAATATCCACGATATAGATTATTGGGAGTTCTTTGTGTCTGCCTTTAATGGATGATACCATGGAGTGAAGTTCTCAGGGGTTAAGCAACGTGGGGGTATGGCTTCAGATTTTGCTGGTGAGAAAAGTATAGGCAAAAGAGCTGTGGGTACTAACCTCAAGAGTGGTCAGCGTAAGAGGCTACGTGACAGAAGGGTTTGCTTGAATCGAAGTTTAGGTGGTAGTGCTGATGTGGGTCAAGTGCTACATGATCAAGGAGGGGTGGTTCGGTTGTCGATGTGTGATCGTTGCAGAAGGTGTCACGTTGGAGTTTGTTGGGGTGTGGGAGTTTTTTGGAATTGTGGTTCTATGGAGCATGTGAAGCGGAATTGTCCTCAAGTGGTGGGATCAGCTTCACTGGGTGCGAAAGCGTCTCATAAAGGTCGTGAGCGCGGCCGAGATAGAGTTCGGAGGTGGCAAGAAAGGCAGAAAGGTTTGAGGTGTTTGAAGGATGGATCTTGTTGGAATTGTGGATCTATTGGACATTTGAGAAGAAATTGTTTGGAGTTAGCTCGGGGTAGTCAGGGTTCCCTACCGCGAGGAGACGATGATGACTTTAAAGTGTTGGTTGAAGCTGCGGTCGTGCGGCCAAAGAATAATGGTTCTGCGAGGAAGAGAGTTTGTCTGTTGGAGCTCCGGGGCAATGAGGTTATTACAGGTAACTTTGCTAAGTAATCTTTGTCCTAGTTATCTTAGTTGGTTCCGGTTTGGATTCCCTTGTGTAGTGGGTAAGGTCTTATAGCTAGCAAGTTGGGGTAGTGGCCGATGTTGTTTTGAAAAGAACTTTAGTGTGAAGAGGGTATTAGTGGAGTATTTTGTGGTTAGCGGATTGTTAGAATGGTAGAGTTGGACAAGTTAGAAGTGAGGTAAGAGGTTGTTCTTAGGCGAATTTTGAGGATGTTATTGGTAAGTGTGAACCGACATACATGCACAGTTAAAACCATTTGTTATATATTATATATATGTTGGTACATGCATACATGTGGCATGACATTAGAGGTTTTGCATATATGTACACATGCATTGATAGGGCATATTGGTGATCATGCATATGAACGTTCACACTTGCTAATAGCTAGTTGGGTTTGTTGGTGTTGTGGTAGAATTAGGTTGGATGGTGGGTTTTAAGTGTGTTTTGGTGCTAGGTGAATGCTAGAAGTAGTAGAATGTAGTAAACAAGTTATCGGTAATAGTGAGTGCGATCTAGCATGTTGGTGAAAGGGAGGTGTTTAGGTGCTTAAAGAGTTTAGCGGAGTGGTGGTAAGGAGGTTGCCGGTTGAAGTTAGAATCGGTCAAGGTGGTTGTGAATAGATCATAGTTGTGGTAGTTTCTTTGTGTTAGAGGATGTTGTAGGTTGGTGGATGTGTTTCCGGAGTGTTGAGGCGTCTTGGCGTTGATGTCTGCAAAAGGAGGGTTGTATATGTAGATGACGGTTCGTAGTAACCTTATGGGAGTTGGGAGGAGGTTATGATGAGAGCTTTAGATGAGGTTTGGCTTGGGATGAGTAGAGGTTTCGTAATCTTAATATGTTTGTATGGAATGGGTGGTATCCAGGTAAGGTTAGTGTGATGGTCAAGCTTGAAGTGGAAAGGCAATGTAAGTTCAAGAGCCATTGTTGATTTGTCGGGTTCTTGTGGGAATTGGTTTGTTTGTTGAATATAAGTAAATCTTTCTTAAGTCCGCTAGAGGTAAGTGGAACAACTGGTGGAGTTAAGGTTGGAGTCTTGTGGCATGGGTTTCGAATGTTGTGTGAGTAGTTTTGGTGAGTTGTTATGGTGGTGATAATGGCGGATGTGAAGGAATGTTATCAATACATTGAGAATTTTGAGTAAGCAGTTGTTGCTTAAAAAATTGCTTGGTGTGGTAATCTTTGTAAGGAGTTGAGCGGTTTTGCAACGGGTTTTGGAAGCAGTGAGGGTTGCGGGCCACATGGTGGTTGAAACTGGATGGGTTGGTGTCACCGTGTGTGCGAGTTTTGTTGAGGGAGTTATGAGATAAGGTGGAGTATGTTGTAAAGATTGAAGTTTCTTCGGGTTGTTGGGGCTATGCACAGTTCGAAGGTGTGTAAGGTTAAGCTGAGGTTAACATATGAGTGTTCTGGAAGTCTTGAACCGTAAGTAGTGGTGTTGGGTTTGGGTATAGTGTGAGTTTGATTTAAAGAGGATTTGATTTTTGTGGTGTTCTGGGTGGAGGATGTTCAGTGGTGGTTAAGTCTTCTGTGTTACATTATATGTTGCTTTGGGAAGTTTGGTGTCGTGCTCTTTTCACAGGTTGAAATTTCGAGGACGAAATTTCCTAAGAGGGGGAGAGTTGTAACACCCCAAATTTGGGCTTAGAAGTTTAGGGTCTGAACCGGATCGGTCTGGAAATCGATTTGAATCTAAAAGGGAGTTTTAGGGAACACCTAGTTCAAGATACTTTAAAAATATAGAAAAATATCTAAAAATCCTCATTTAATATATAAAAGAGAATGGTGAAATCAATTTTACAAAATGAAGTTTGGAAATATTACATTTCGGTGTAGTGACCAAATCGCAGTTTTTGCAAAAGTGAAATAGTGACTATTTTGTAAAGGATTGAAACTTTGAATCTTTAAGGAGCTAATTTACCCAAAATATTTTTCTCCAAATTTTTCCTTAATTTGGGTAATTTTATTAATGTTTTAATTAAAGGAAATGAGGTTTAATTAAATGAGAAACTAAATTTGACTATTCATAACTACTTTTCACAAATTTTCCCTCTCTTCATTTTCTCTCAAATTCCTTTCAACCAAACACATTTTCTCCAGCAAATTTACTTTGAGCTTCACCTCATTTGATGAGATTTCCATCACTCATTGTTTCATAATCAATCTAGCAACAAAACCTTTTGATTTCTACATTGAATTTTCAAGGAATTTGGCCCAAATCAAGAAGAAATCACTATTTAGAGGTAAGATTGTTCTTCTCCTCTAAATACTCACTTCTTTACTGAAATTCCCAAGTTGTCAATCCTTAATTTAAGTTTTATAAATGGTTTTAATGTTGGAAACATGATTTTGGCTTAAAGCTCAAGATTTTGGAAGAAATCTTGAAGAATTTCGTTGTGATTGTTTGGGCTCTGTTTTGAGATGATTCTTTAATGTATTTTGGATGTCTAATGATGTTTGAAATGAGGTTTTATCAATCTAATTCTGAATAGGTTGAATTTCCTAAGTTTTTGCTTATGAAAATGGTGGTTTTTGAGGTGTTTTTAGTGTTCTGTTATAGCTGGAGGCATAAGGACGAGTTTAGGTTTATTTTGGATGTTAATTGATGTTTGGAAATGTTTAGCATTGATAGATCTTGGTTGGGCTTTGTTTTGGGAGAGTTTGGAGGTGATTTCGGTTGTTTTTGGTGGCTGAAATAAGGTTCTTGGGTAGAGCAGGGAGTTGGGTTGTGTTGCTGGTGATTTTAATGCATGGTGATGCATTAATCCTCGGTTTTTATGTGTTTAAAACAGGGGAGAATGATCCATAAGCAATAGAGGTGGCGTTGGAAGTTTCGGATGCTTGGAAGGCTTGTCGGCTAGCATAGTTTTGTGTATCGGTGAGTGGAGATGGTTTTCCAGCTTTGAAACGATTATTTGGAGGTTTTGGGAGCTTAGTTTAAGTCTAAACAATTTAGCTAAGCTCAAGAGTAAGTTTTCGGAAAAACTCCTTCAGATGTGCTATGTTCTGGTTTGATGCATTGGTTTTGAAATGCATGTTTAATTACTGTTTTGAAAGCATATTTTATCATGATTAATGCTGGTTTTGAAAGCCATGTATTAAAGGATGCTCAAGGTAAGAGATCCTTGGTTTGACATGTTATTAATTTGGATTTGATGCATGGAGATGCATGATGATATGTGGCTTTGATTAATGCTTTAAAACAATGAATTGATGATGGTATTTGATGTATATTAGAAAGTGATGAAATGGTCTTAGAGTACTTGAATCATATATAGTTAGCCGGCTATAGGATTGGGTGCACCGTAAGTAAAGTCGCCTTGGATGGTGAGGGGTTGTGATTGTATCGTAAACTCCATCCAAGAACCCTAGCGATTGAGAAAATTGGTGTCACCATGATGGAGGATGGCTCTCGTGGGTTGACTTGGTTAAGCGTCACAATGGTGGAGGATTGCTCCCATGTGTGAGCTTGGTTAAGGTGATTACAATGGTTGAGGTAGCTCCCATGTGTAAGCCTTGTGTTGTGTCCCGGCTCTCGCTAGTGGGTTATACAACTATCGATGAGTGATGTTGAGGGGTTGTGATTGTACCGTTAAACTCCATCACGGGTGTTGAGGAGTTGTGATTGTACCGATAAACTCCACCTTGTAAAGTCGGTAGTGTGTATGAAGCGTGTGGGACAACGCTTGTAATCCGCGTATCCGATTGTGTCTTGTGTTGAAATGGTTTGTGAACTATCGCTTGAAAGCTAATATAATGTATTTGAATGTAATGAAGCGAGAGATGCTTGAAAATGATGCATGGTTGCATGGGAATTGTTTAATGATATAAGAATGCATGTATTACTTGTTAAGCGCGAGGAAAAGTATATCTTCTATTGTGAATGGTGCATACGTGCGTAGAACCTCATAAGTGCATTCAAGTCTTGTGAAGGCTTGTTTTGAAAAGGCACGTAATGTAAATGTTGCTTTTGTAGTTCATGTGTTTTGCATTTGTCGGATGCATGAGATAGTTAGAAGGAACAATTGGTTTTCAAAAGGTATTTTGCTTTGAAATGATCGTCAAGCATGAGAAAAGTATGTTGTGAAGTGGAAGTGTTTTCCAAGGAATTTGAGTTTAACTTTGCATGAGGTGTTCCTGCTTGGAAAGGTTTAAATGATAATATTTGCAAGAATGTGGTTTGGGGTGAGTTGTTTAGCATTTCAAAGTTAAAGGTTGGTTTTCCTGTTGAGCAATGCATGTTTTTAAGCAATGTTGTTTCAAATGAGGTTTTCAAACAATGCTTTGGTTTATTGAATTGTATCTACATTTAAAGAAGGTTTTATGATTCACTGCATTGATGGTGTTTTGGTTTTGAGCGTTCCTCACTAAGCATTATGTGCTTACGCTCGTTTTTGTCCATTAATGCAGATATTTGAAGTTGGGACAGCGATAAGCAAGGGATTCAAGAAGAGCTCCACTTGAGAAGTATGTCTTGGTTTATAGCTATAGATAATAAAGGCAATGGGGGAGAGTCTTTTATATTGATGTGTAATGAGATTGTGTATGTTGACCATGTTCCGTTTATGGTTTGAACCTTGTTGTTGATCGCTTTGCCATATTTGAATCTTCTTCTTCATAAGTTGATATGCTATGCTCTTTGATTAAAAGCAAGATCATGTGTTGGATGTGTTGAATGAGTAGGTGTGCTTAATGTTTGTAGTGTATCTAGTCTTTGATGTAATTTGATAGTTATAATGCTTATCATGTTGATGATATGTTTTGGAATGATTTCAATTATGTTTGATGGTGTTTTGAAGTGAAAAACCAGAATTTTCTGCTGTTTCTGGGCAGGGTGTATCGAAACACCCTTGGCTATTTCGAAACGTGTGCATGAAATGGCCTGGGCGTTTCGGAACGGCTAGAGGTGTTTCAAAACACTTTGGCTACTGGAAGTGTCTGTTTCTGAACTGGTTTCGAAACATACCCGCGTATCGAAATGGTCAACACTGTTTCGATACGGGCGTGTGACACAGATGTTTCTATACGGGTGTCAGTGTTTCGAAACGGGTGACCGTTGGACAGATTCTGCATGCTTTACATTTTAGTCCTGGAAGTTGTAATTGTAATTGCTTGAGCTTGAGATGTCTTTTTAACCTGAATTTGACAGGGAGGCTTGTAACATGATTAATTGAGGTTTGGTAAAACTAAAATCTTGAAAGTTCTTTTATTTTCCAAAATTTACATTTTGGTCCCTAAAAGTGTATTTCTTGCAATTGAGTCCTTAAACGTTTCCGATCGCTGTGTTTTTCTCTTCCAAGGTTCTTGGGCTTTCACATAGGTTTAATGCGCATCTAGAGAAGTTTTAAAAAAGGGTCGTTAATCAAAGTTGACTTTCGGGTTGACTTTGGTTTTCCCCATGTAATCTTCGTTAATCAAGTATGGATTTTCTGTTTATAATCTCTATGTAAGCATTTTATGAACATTTTAATATAATATTTATTAAAAATATAATTTTTATTATTCTAAAAAAAGTAGTGAACATGTGAAAAAATTATAATAGATTACAGGTTAACCTGTATCCAAGCCGTCGGTTAACCGTATTTGAAAGGTTAATCGTTAGTTGTTAATTGATTCTTATCGGTTAGGTTACGGTTAACTAAATTCAATAACCGCTATAACAGTTAACCGACTGTTTAGGCTAAACAATACGATTAACCGACCATGAACATCCCTAGTAGCAAGGGAAATTCAGGTGCACAACAAACTGTATCAACCAAAGAATCAGAGGCAGAACCATGTAGCTTCTAACTCCCACTCAAATTCTATTGATAATTCTTGTCAAAATTTTATGGAAACTGCCCGTGTCATTATGCAGGGTTAAGCAGCCCACTTAAGGAACCATAGTGATATACTCACAATGCAGGCTGCCATGTTGCAAAACCAGAAGTTGATCATGCAAAACAACACTGCCTTCATACGATCTTTAGAGACGCAAGTTGGGTAGATTGCCCATATGCTAAAATTGAGACCACTAGATGGTTTACCCAGTGATACTAAAGTCACTAAAGCCTTTAACCCAGATCAATGCAATGCCATCACTCTACGTAGTGGCACGTAGTTGAGGATATAAGCCAAGTTTGGGGGAAGCACTCTAGTAGATCATACTCTAAGCAATCTATCCATTGATTCTACTGCACCTAAGACCCCAACTCTTGTGACTGATACAGTAAGTGACCTTGCTACTAAAGGCAACGAAAACAAAATTGAGGATTCACCCACATCCAGTAAGCCACAAGACGAGCCCAGACCACCATCTCCATTCCCACAGTAACTGAAGGCGTAAAAACATGATGTCCAGTACCAAACATTTGTACAGATGCTCAAACAGTTGCACATCAATGTCCCATTGTTGGAGGCCATTGATGAGATGCATATCTACGCAAAGTTTCTGAAAGAGATAGTAACAAAGAAGAGGAAGGTGAGTGAGATTTAAATTCTTACCACTAGGGTCAAGTTAGTGGTTGTGCTGAGTGATTTGCCACCCAAGATGAAGGACCCTGGAAGCTTCACCATTCCATGCTCGATAGGCCACAACTATTCTAGTTGCGCCTTATGTGATCTCAGTGCAAGTTTAAACTTGATGCCAAAATCCGTGTTTAAAATATTAGGGAAAGGGAAAGTAAAGCCTATATTATTGATTCTTCATTTGGATGATCGATCTCAAATCCGACCCAAGGGTAGAATTTAAGATGTGTTAGTTAAGGTAGATAAGTTTGTCTTCTCGTTAGACTTTATCATCCTTGATTGCGAAGCTGATGAGAATGCTCCCATAATTTTGGGAAGACTATTTTTAGCCATCGGGCGCATCGTAATCGATTGTGAGAAAAGAGAACTCACCATGAAGATGAACGACCACAAGCTCACAATTAACGCCTTTGCGTATAAGGATGAGTATGACGAATGGCAGCTTATGGACACTAAAGAAACCTTAGTGAAAGAGAGTTTGTTCGAGATATGTTGTAGTAATACACTTACTGATAAGGAGCAAACTGATTTTGATGAGGACGTGCATGCAACAGTTGAAGTAGAAAAACACTCCACAAATTGGCATTTGGCTAGCTCCAAATTGTAAGCTCGCAACTGTGCAGATACGAGGCACTAATTGCTGATGATTTTAGTTACTAGGTCAAGACAAGACTTATTCCAACCATGAATACCATGCTTATGAATGAAGTTATTAGATGGTGTGAAGCTAGGATTCTTCCTCCTATAACAGAATGGGCATCAATGTTGGATCAACATCTCAGCCACACTGGAATGACACTTCAATGGTTACAGATATACAATAGGGCACCGATTCTTCGTGATAAACCTGTTGCACCAACACTAGAGAATTAGAATATTCACTTCCCATACATTTTTAAATTTTATACATTTTATTTCCAATATTAAGTTTTATTCACAATAGCTATTTTTAGGTTTAATATTTTATTTGTAATTTGTTTTGGTAGTTATTAAGACAACAAAGCTAAAGGGAAGCGTCTATTTGACTCTTGAATAAACTATAGGGACCCAATGGCACAAGAACATGTATGCGATTAGTGTGCGGATAAGTTGATATCTTTGGCCTAAATCTCTTTTTCACATGTTAATTACCAAGTACACCCTCGTCGTGTTCCTCACACGACATTCCAATTATAGCCTCATTCACTACATCTAGGACACGCTCGCCACCTACAAAATAAACAACCTTTTGAATCCGTACACTCATTATTCCAAACCACAACATAAGCATAAGTGTTTCCCTACTCTCTCTATCCCAAAATTTAACCAACCTCTCTGTTACTTACTACTGGCACCCAGTTCCGCGGCTTCAAATTCTATCTCCAATGAGGCCCACTCTCAAAACCCAACCACCCTCCAAGAACCCTTACCCATGCCAATTGACGACAACCTTCTTCTTTTCTCGAAATCCATGCAACAACGATACGAGTTGATCTACCAACAGGGGATCCTTGAAATCTCAAATGCCTACATTTCACAAATACAAGGATAATCTACCAAATGCATCATTAACAACATGGAATTAAACACCAGCATTATCAATTCTAAAAACATGCTTTAAAAACAGTAAATAAAACCACATTTACATCAAGTGCATTTTCTGACAAAAACATAGCACATTCTGAGAGAGACTTTCGAATCACTTATTCTTGAGCTTAGCTAAGTGTTTCAAACTTACACTAAGCTCCCAAGACCACATTTAAAGTATTACAAAGCTGGAAAATCCATTCCCACTCACCGATACACGAAGCCTTGCTCACCGACACGAAAATCACTCTTCCGGAGCCTCCAAAATCGTCTCATTTGCTTCCGGATCAGGATCACCTGTTTTTGATCACCAAAACAGAGATCCAAAAGCATTACAATGCATTTCAACACCAGCAACTAAACACAAACTCGTTGCTCACCAAAACTACACCGATTTACCCATCCGAAACAACCGAAAACTCAATCGATTGCATCGTAAACCAAGCCCAGCCAACATACATCACTTTCAACCATTTATAAACATCAAAACACATCTAAAAACAACCTAAACCCATCCTTATACCTCCAGCAAGCATTACAACATCATTTCACCACAAAAACACAATTAAAACCAACAAGAAACTCAAGGATCTCAAGGATTTCGGGATCTATATCAACAAAACCTCTTTTCAACATATTAATCAACACAAAACTCAATTAAAATCAATCCAAAACAGATCCTACAAAAAAATCCGAAAGTCAAGATTTTAATCATATTCTTGTAATATTTTGATCTCAAATCACAACTATAATGAAAACTCAACCAAAAACATTAATTAGAAGCCAGAGATCTTGGGAATTTCAATAAAGAACCTAGATTGAAGGTTGAGAATGGGATTTACCTCCAATCTTGCTTTCCTCATTGAATGACAAGTTTTAACTTCTCAAAACTGGAAAATCTCGAAGAGAAATCTTGAAATTGATTTGCAAATTAATAAGAGAGTGTTTGGGAGAAAAGAATTCTGGAGAAAATGACTTAGAATGGTGTTTGGCTGGAAATGAGAAGAGAAAGGTAGTTACGTCAAATGAAATCTTACTTTTCTTATTATATTAATTTTAATTAAATAAAAACCCTTTTATTTAATCACTTTAAAATCCTTTTAAAACACATTTCATATTAAGGAAAGGTTAAATTGCCATAAAGCTCCCTATAGATACAAAGATTTTGGATCCTCTTTTAAAATTACATTTTCGACAGTTTTGAAACTATACATTTTGGTCACTACCCAAAATGGACAATTTTCAAAACTCTTTTTTGTAAAATTGATTTGACCAACATCTTAAACATGATTTTATGGGATTTTTAGCAATTCTTCCATATGTTTATCCTATCCCGATCCTTGATTTCCTTAAACCACCTAACGCGATTCGAACTGTTTTTGACCAGTCCAATCCTCTGTCCAAAACACCTAGGCCCAAAATTAGGGCGTTACATTATCAGTAACAATTCTTTCTGGCAATCCATACCAAGAAATTTTCGCTTTCTTTAAAAACATGCAAACTGTTGTTATTGTGATATTGACATAAGAGGATGCTTCAACCCATTTGGTGAAGTAATCAATGGCTACAAGGATGAAACAATGTCCATTAGAAGCCATTGGGTGAATCTTCCCAATAACATACATGCCCATACATCAAAAGGTCATGGCGTGTTCATTGTATGAAGAGGAACTGTCAGAGAATTAATCTTGTCAGCATATATTTGACATTTATGACATTTCTTGGCATATTCATTACAATCTCCTTCCATAGTTGTCCAATAATAGCCATATCTCATGATCTTCCTGGCTATCGAGAATCCATTTGCATGTGTTCCACATATTCCATCATGCAATTTTTCCATAATGTTTCTTGCTTCGTCGACATTGAGACACCTTAACATGATCTGATCTTTGCCCATTTTGTACTAGATCTCTCCATCGAGTACGTATCCTAAAGCCATTCTTCTGATATTTCTTTTGTCATTATCATTTTCCCCTAGGGGATAAGTCTGGAATTTAAGGTATTGCAAGATATCAAAATACCAAGGATTTTTATTTGCTTCTTCTATGCTACAACATTGAGCATAGGTCTTATAACTCTATATTCGAATTGGCATCATATCTTCTAGTTTATTTGCTAATAATACTAAAGCCAGTGTAGCTAAGGTATACGCCATTTGATTGTCTTCCCTGGGGATATATGTAAAGGTAATTTCTTCGAATTCTTTTGTCAACTACAGGATCAATTTTCGATACTCGATCAACTTTATGTCCTTTGTTTCCCATTCTCCATGAAGCTGGTAGATAACCAAGGCTGAATCCCCATATACTTTCAGGACCTCTATCTTTCTTTCAATAGTATCCCGCAAACCTATGGAACAAGCTTCATATTCGGCCATGTTATTAGTACAGAGAAACTCTAGCTTGCTTGTGAAAGGATAGTGTACATTATTTGGAGAAATCAATACTACTCCAATTCCACGTCCAAGGGCATTGGCTGCACAGTCAAAAATATAATTTTCAAGTTTCATTATCTAGAATTCCAATTTTCGTTGAGGAGATATTCATCACTTCCTCATTTGGGAAATCAAAGTTTAAGGGCTCATAATCTTCTGAAGCACGACTTGCTAGTAAATCTGCTATTGCACTTTTTTTATTGCTTTCTTGCTCACATATACGATGCCGAATTCTGACAACAATATTTGCCAACGTGCCAATCTTCTCGTCAACGCCGACACTTTCATCATAAACTTTAATGGGTTAAGGTGAGAAATTAACCAAGTAGTGTGGTATAACATCTACTGTCAGAGTCTACGAGTTACCCAAACCAAGGCACAACATAACTTTTGAATTGGTGGGTACTTCACACTCTGTAAACTTTTTGCTCAAGTAGTAAATGGATCTTTCTCTCATCCTTATACCATCATGTTGCCCCAGTACATATCCTATTGATTTCTCATAAGCCGTCAAATAAAGGATGAGTGCTCTGTCAGGAATTGATGCAACTAGTATCAGAGCATTCGTCAAATACTTATTGATTTTATCAAACGTTTCCTGGCATTCTTCATTCCATTCTCCGGGATTATTCTTTTTAAGCAGCTTGAAGATTGAATCACATTTATCGGTCAATTGAGAGATGAATCGAGAAACATAATTCAACCTCATGAGGAATCCGCGAACTTCTTTTTTTGAATTGGGCGTTGGTAAGTTCTGAATTGCTTTCACTTTATCTTGATCTATTTCAATTCCTTTTCTACTGACAACAAATCCCAGGAGTTTTCCTGACGTTACTCCAAAGGTACATTTATTGGGATTGAGTTTCAACTGATACTTTCTCAACCTCAAAAACAACTTTCTTAGGTTCTGAATTTGCTCCTCTTCAGTATGAGTCTTGACGATCTTGTCATCCACGTACACCTCAACTTCTTTATGCACCATGTCGTGGAACAAGGTAACCATTGCTCGGTGATAGGGTGCACCAACATTCTTTAATCAAAAAGGTATCACTTTGTAACAATATGTGCCTCATAAGGTTATGCATGTCGTTTTGACCATATCCTCCGAGTTCATCTTTATTTGGTTATACCCCGAAAATCCATCCACGAAGGAGAACCATGAATGCCTTGACATATTATCAACTAGGATGTCTATCTGTGGCAAGGGAAAATTATCCTTCGGGCTAGCTCTATTCAAATCTCCGTAATCGACGCACATGCGTACCTTTCCATATTTCCTTGGTACAAGGATTATATTGGCCATCCATTCCAAATATTGTGACACGCCAAGAAAACCAACATCAATCTATTTTTGTACCTCTTCTTTTATCTTTAGTACCATTTCCAGTCTCAGTCTTCTGAGCTTCTGTTGAACCAGTTTACACTATGGTCTTATAGACAGTTTGTGTACCACTATGTCGGTGTTCAATCCTGCAATTTCTTGATATGACCAAGCGAAGACGTCTTTGAACTCTCACAACAAATCAATCAGCCATAGTTTTTCTTTTGGCGAGAATACAATCCCTATCTTTACCTCTCTCTTAACTTCATCTATTCTCAAGTTGAGAATCTACAACTCCTCTTTTTGGGGTAGAATATGCTTGTCTTCTTTTTCCACCAACCTTAACAATTCTTTAAGGATTTCACATTCAGTTTCATCCTCGGCCTCATTGACTTCTATTAGACACATTGGCCGCTCAGAATCTACCCATGATTAGGTTTAGGATCATTCATACAGTCGATAGTTGAAGACCTGCAAAGAAAATAATAATATATATTTTGGAAAGGATGAGAAAAAATAGGAATCATGTTTGCCATTTGTTGATAAGCATGAAAGCATCTTTATTAAAATGAACTGATATGATGGCCCTTTATAAATAACCTCATATACCTATGGGAAAAGGTATAAAGTTATTCATGTTATTTACTTTATATTATTCTTAGACACTAGAGAAAGCTCTTCGACTGTCCAGTTGCCAAGCACTTCGACAGGGAAGCATGGGCAAATCTTCTCTAGAAATCTTCTAGGCTAAGCTCTCTCAAAGATTCCTCTGACAAAAAGCCCTTCCAAATCATTACCAAAAATCTCCTCTTCATCTAACTTCGTAGTTTCACGGTTGAATTCTTCAAGTTGCCTCTCAACATTCTCAAATCCCCATGACTTGAAGATCTTAGCCAAATCAAATGAGGTAACGGGCTTGAAAGGAGCTTAAGTTCCCCAAAAGCGGGCCCTCCTTTGTTCTTCTCTTTTTTTCAAATCCTTCAACCTATCATGTATGCTAGGCTTGAAACCAAATCCCAAGTGGTCCTTCTTCATGATAACAAGATTTGGACATAAGCACCCCTGAAGATGCTTTCCCAGTCCCTTTCTTGTCTTTGCACCCCTTCCGAGCGTTTCACGTACAATCATCTTGGTGCAATTCGACAAACTTGGTCGAGGAATTGGTTTACCTTCAACGACAAAAGTTGCATAGACAAATTCCAAATCTTTGAAAGAACATTCAAAGACATTTTTTATCTTTGATATACGGGGCATCAGTAGTTACCGAAACACTGATATCTTTTTCCGCTCCAACGATGACTAGATTCCCTTCTATCACAAACTTTAACTTTTGATGCAGGGATGAAGGGACAACACCATCTAAACTAATACAGGGTCTCCCCAAAAAGCAATTTGTACGTTGGTTTGATGTCCATGACCACGAAATGTACATTGTAAACTGTTGGCCCAATTAACAATGGCACTTTAATTTTCTCCAGTACGTCTTGAGTGGTACCATCGAAGGCCCTCACGGTGTTCTTATATGTCTTCATGTGTGAACCATCGATTGGAAACGTTTGTAGAGTTTCCATCGGTAGACCATTCAGCGTAGAACCATTGTCTATCAGGACTCGTGGCAACACATAGCCCTTGCAGTACGTGGTGATGTTTAAAGCCTTTACGGGCCTCATTCCTCCTTTAGGAATCTCATCATCACTGAATGTAATATAATTGTCAGTAGTAATATGATTCACTATCATGTCCAACTTGTTCACATATATGCCGTTTGGTACGAACGTTTGATTGAGCACCTTTATTAGAGCATTGTGGTGCCCCTCAGAGTTTAATAATAACTCCAAGATAGATATTCTTGCTTGTTGCCTTTTCAACTAGTCTACTATACTCTATTCATTGTGCTTCAGAAATTTCAGAAACTCTTGAGCTTGCTCTTCTGTTACCGGCTTATTTATTTTTGGAGAAGGATCTTCCACAAAAAAATTCCCTGGTACTACCACAACCTTTCCTTTAATCTTCTCCACTTCCTTAGATACTTCCGGAGAAGAATAACATCTACCACTACGGGTAAAATTTTCCACCTCATTTACTCTTTGTGTCAGGCTGTTTATCCTTCCTTTTGTTCGATCACTTTCTTCACTTCATCTGTTGACTTTGTCTTTTCATGTGGTTTTCCCTCCTCAGGCATAGTCACATTAGCTGCATAATTCCATGGAACCTTGTGGGTGCTTTTGTAAGCAAACGGCGCGGGAGATGAAATCACAACCTTTGGAGCTTTTTTCGGCTTTGCATCTAACAAACTTCCAGCCTTGGGCCTAACAGAAACAACCAAAGGCTTGTGGATTCCGTAATTGAGTACATAACACTCGGAAATACACACCTCTATTTCTTTCCTTGCTCCAATTATCTCAAAGAATTCAAATTCTTTATTATCCATCATCTTCGACACCAAGCTTCTGAACTTTGGACAGTTTTGAATCTCATGGCCACATTCTTGGTGATATTCATAGTACATATTAGATTTCACCTCCATCTCTACTTTCATGCCTATTTCCATCATCCTGACATTATACATCTGCTCGAATACCCATTTCAACGGAGATCTCATTTCTAAAATGTCAGTCTTCAGTCGCTTTCCTTTATCATTTTCCTCTATAACATTCACTCCTCGCCCATTTCAACAGAGATCTGATTTCTGAAATGTCAGTCTTCAGCCGCTGCAATACTAGGTTCATCAAACTTCACGATCCTATTGTTGATCAGATTTTGAACCACCTTTTTGAATGTCGTGAAAGTCTCGATCGAATGCCACGATATTCCAGCATGAAATTCACAATGAGCATCAAGTTTGTACGATGGAGGGAAACGGGGCAGCATAGGGGTCAGATAGTATGGCCTTACCAAATCCGCTTCATACAACTGTGGGTACAATTCAACATATGACATCAGTATCAGTGTAAAATTCATCTTGTAATTTCTAGGGCCACGAGAATCTTTCTTGTTCGAACTCTGTGAATTTCCCGCTGCTGTACCGTGTGAAGTGATGGTTACATTCTTAGAAGCCTCATATGCGCGTGTATTATTCACCTCATTATCATTCCTCTTGTAATTCCTTCGGGAGCTCTTACAACTCGATCCTGCAACTTTTAATCACAACCACTATCAGTTCCCTAGTCATTATTATGTTAGCAAAATTTTGTGTAGCATTGCTGATCAATTTCTCGATGTAACCCCCTTAACCCGGCCTAGACGGTTGACCCGAATTAAGAAGATTACACGGGGAAAACCAAAGTCAACCTTGATTAACGACCCTTTTTTTTCTTTTTAAACTTGTCTAGATGCACATTAACCCTAGTTGTGATCAAACAAACAACATACTCAAAGAACATAAACATCAGAGATCAAACAGGGACCCAATTGAACAAATTAAAACTTTAGGGACCAAATTGTAAATTCTGATAAATATAAGGACTTCACCCAAATTAAAGTTACCAACTTGAAATTAATCATGTTTCATGCATCTCGGCCAAATTTCAGCTCAAACGGACATTCCAAACTCATACAATTGCACATACAAGTTTCAGGACCAAAATGCAAACATTTTGAAACATATAACTACCAATGTCAGCCCCCAACGGTCATCCGTTCCGAAACGGGAGACAGCCCGTTTCGAAACGCGGGGCCGTTCCGCAACGCGTACCGAAACGAGGGCTGACAGTAGCCTTTCCGTTTCGGAACGGTGTCACCCGTTTCTGACGCCTGGGCTATTTCGAGGCACCCGTTCCGAAACGGCAGGCACTGTTCCGATACGGCCTGCACAAAATGCAGAAATTTGCTTGCCTAAACATGCAATTGACCAACCAATCATGCTCCAATTGCTATCAAACTTTACCAGCATCTCATACAACATACAAGAGACATATTTGCATCAACCAATCATCATTATATCAACATATATGAAAAGCCCCAAATCTAAAGGCATGCTTCCTACACAAGCAACCATTCATGCACAAAAGCCTTCAAACCAACACATAATGGCCAATTACAAAAACCAACATTAACAACAACATAAATCCAACTTAGGGAGTTCCAAACATCTCCCAAAACAACAACATAGGTCCCCCATTGCCAAATGCCGAAAGCTAAAAGTGTTTAAGAAAACCTTCTCATACATGAGCTTAACTTCCACTTGATTGCTTGCCCTCCTTGCTGCCCTCAATGCACTTTAATGCTCTGCATTATTGGTTTAAGAAAAGAGAGAGAGCGTAAGCAAAAGCTTAGTGAGGAAAGCTCCTTAGAACCACACAATAATGCATTTATAAAACTCATTTATAAACCATACTTCAAAATACATTTAGACATGCTCACAAGCAATCTTAAACAAGCATCTCATGCTTCATATCATAACATATCATATTGGCCACAAGTGATAATTACCATCTTTAAACAAGATCAACATAAGACTCACACATGGACTTTTAAACACCATTGTGATCTTATCCCCATGGACTTTTTGTAACGCCCCGGTTTTGGGCTCAGAAGTTTTGGGCGTTGACCAGTTCGGTCAAAGTGCTGATCGAATATATAAAGGTGAAATTAGGAAAGCCTAGTTCGGGTTGCATTAAAAATATGGAAAAATGTTCTAAAATCATCTTTTAATATATAAAAGTGAACTGTGAAATCAATTTTGGAAAATGAGGTTCGGAAGGGTGACATTTTGGCTAGTGACCAAAATGTAATTTTTGAAAGTTGCGTGACTGTTTTATAAAGGGTTGAAACTTTGAATCTTTAAGGAGCTATTATTCCAAAAAGAGTTTCTCCAGATTTTTCTAAGATATTTTGATGTATAATTCTGATTTTAAAGCTTAAGAAAAGTGGAGGGAAATCATTTTACTATTTTGTAACCAACTTTCCATTTTCTTCCAATTTTCATTTTCTCTCTTTTTCTTTCAAGCCAAACACTTTCTCTCCAGAGATTTACTTCTGATTTTGTCACTCAAATCTTCCTTTTCAATTCTCTTTGGATTCCTAATCATCTCTACAACAAAACCTCACCATTTGCAAGTTGTTTCATCAAGCTTTTTGGTTCCAAAAAGGGAGAAACTCAAGTTTGGAGGTAAGAACGTCCTTCTCCTCTAAACTCTCAGTTCTTTACTGAAATTCCTAAGTTCTCAATCCTTGATTTGTGATTTGTTAAAGGCTTTTCAATTGAAATCTTGATTTTGGCTTAAAATGCAAGATTTGCTTGATTTTGGTGAAATTTTCGTGTGATCTGTTTGGGCAGTGTTTTGAAGTGTCAAATTGATGTTAAATGAATGCTAAATTGATTAGAAGTTGAGGTTTAATTAATGCAATCCCGGATAGGTTGAATTTCCTAAGTTTTGCTTGAGTTTTTGGTTGTTTTTGGAGTGATCTTGGTGATCTGGTATACCTGGAGGTATAAGGACGTGTTTGTGATCATTTTGGATGTTAATTGATGTTTAAAAATGGTTAGAAGTGATGGATCTTGGCTGCGTGAAGTTTTGGAAGTGTTTGGAGGTGATTTCGGTTGTATTTGGTAGCCGAATTGTTGGATTTGTGATGAGCAGCGAGTTGCGTTGTGTTGCTGGTGTTTTTAATGCATAATGATGCATTAATCCTCTGTTGTTGTGTGCTTGAAATAGGGGAGTTTGATCAGTGAGCTTTAGAGGTGTTGCGGAAGGTTTCGGATGCTTGGAAGGCTTGTTGGCTAGCCTTGTTTTGTGTAACGGTGAGTGAAGTTGGGTTTTCAGCTTTTGAACCAAGGTTTGGAGGTTTTGGGAGCTTAGTTTAAGTCTAAACAACTTTGCTAAGCTCAAGAGTAAGTATATGGATTTTCGCTCTTGGTTTGTGTTGTGAATTGGCTTTAAAAGCAATTGTGTTTGGTGGTTGCAATGCATGTGATTTGCATGGTTTATATTCTGTTTGAAAGCATATTTTAAGCATGGTTTAATGCTGGTTTTGAAAGCCATATGTGAAGGATGCTCAAGGTAAGAGATCCTTAGTTTTATTCATTGAAAATGTGGTTTTGATGCATGGTGTTGCATGTTGTTCAATGGCTTTGTGTAATGCTTTAAAACAGTGGATTGATGATGGTAAATGATGGTTTTTGCATTATGATTATGCATGTGAATCATTGGACTAATGTGGTAAGTTGGTTATATTGGCAAGTGATGTAAATGGTTCTTGGTTTCTTTGATCGGATATAGTTAGCCAACTATAGGATTGGGTGCACCGTGAATAAAGTCGCCTTGGAGGTGGAGTGGTTAAGAGTGAACCGGTAAACTCCCTTCAAGTATCCTAACGAGATGGTTAAGGTCATAATGGAGGTTGAATGCCCATTCGAGGACCTTGGTTAAGCAAAGGTTATATGGTGTTTAAAAGTCCATATATGGGAACCTTGTGCTTGTTAAGATCACAATGGTGGTGTAAAGTCCATGTGTGGATCTTGTGTTGGGTGTCCCGGATCTCGTTAGTGATGTTATACAACTACCAATCGGTGATGCTAAGGTTGTATTGTGTTTAAAAGTCCATATATGGGAACCTTGTGTAAGCTAAGGTTGTATGGTGTTTAAAAGTCCATACATGGGAACCTTAGGAAAGTTAAGGTTGTGTGGTGTTTAAAAGTCCATACATGGGAACCTTAGGAAAGTTAAGGTTGTATGGTGTTTGAAAGTCCATGCATGGGAACCTTGTGAATGTTGAGGTCAAATGGTGTTTAAAAGTCCATTTGGGGACCTTGGATTGGTAGTGTGTATGAAGCGTGGGGACAACGCTTGTGATCCGCATATCCGATTGGATGTTGAGTTGAAAAGTGGATGTGGTTGATCACTTGGGAGCCAATATAATGTTCTTGATTATGATTAAGCATGAGATGCTTGAAAAGATGCATGGTTGCATGAAAAGTGTTTAATGCTTGTGAATGCATGTTTACTTGTTAAGTTGAACAAGTGTTGATTATCATTTGGTAAATGATGCACGTGTGCATGAAATCTCTTTAATGCATTGGAGTCTTGTTAAGACTTGTTTTAAAAGGCATGTGATGATGATGTCGTGGTTTATAAGTTGCCTTTGTTTAATGCATGTGTTGGATTGATTGAGTAAATGGTTTTAAAGGGTTTCTTGCTTGGAATGATTTTCAAGTATAAGAAAGGTATGTTATGAAATGGAAGTGTTTTCCAAGGTATGAATTTAACTTTGCATATGGTGTTTATGCATGGAATGGTTAAATGGATGACTTTGCAAATTATGCTTGAAAAGGTTTTCTTAGCTTGCTAAGCTAAGGGTTGGTTTTCATGTTTGAGCAATGCATGGTTTAAGCATGTTGTTGAAAAGGGGTTTTCAAACTTTGCTTGGTAAACAAATCGAGTTGCTTTTCAAAGAGGTTTTATGACTCGCTGCATTGATGGTGTTTTGGTTTTGAGCATTCCTCACTAAGCATTATGTGCTTACGCTCCTTTTTGTCCATCAATGCAGATTCTTGAAGTTTGGACAGCGAGAAGCAAGGGATTCAAGGAGGACTCCATTTGAGATGTATGTCTCGGTGAATAGCTATAGTTAATAAAGGCATTGGGGTAGAATCTCTTGGGTTGATGTTTATGTGTTCGTATATGTTCGGACAAGGATGGTTATATGTTGTTGTTAGTGTTGTTGGATCATATTTTGGCTTATATGAGATGGATTTGGAGATTTTGTGTTTAAATGGTTGCTTGTGTAGGAAGCATGCCTATAGAATTGGGGCTTTACGTATATGATGATAATATGTTGAATTGTTGATGCAAGTATGTCTCTTATATGTTGAATTGCATGATGGTAAAGTTTGGTGGTTTTTGGAGTATGATCGGATGGTCAATTGCGTGTTTAAGCATGTCTTTTTCTGCATTATGTGCAGGGCGTTTCGGAACAGGGACTATCGTTTCGGAACGGATGCCCTGAATCAGCCCAGGCGTCCGAAACGGTAGACACCGTTTCGAAACGGAAAGCATTATGCCAGCCACCTGTTTCGGTACGCGTTGCGGAACAGCCCCGCGTTTCGAAACGGGCTCTGCCTGTTTCGGAACACGTGACCGTTGGGGGCTGACAGTGGCAGTTAAATGTTTTGGAATATTTGCATTTTGGTCCTAAAACTTGTTTGTGCAATTGTATGAGTTTGGGATGTCCATTTAAGCTGAAATTTGGCAGAGAAGCATGAAACTTGATTAATTTTAAGTTGGTAACTTAAAATCTGGTTAAGTCCTTAAAGTTTTCAGAATTTACAGTTTGGTCCCTAAAGTTGTTAATTGTTCAATTGGGTCCCTGTTTGATCTCTGATGTTTATGATCTTCGAGTATGTTGTTGTGAGATCACATCTAAGGTTAACGTGCATTTAGACAAGATTAAAAAGAAAAAAAAAGGGTCGTTAATCAAAGTTGACTTTCGAGTTGACTTTGGTTTTCCCCGTGTGACTTTCTAAATTCGGGTCAACCGTCTGGGCCGGGTTAAGGGGGTTACATTTGGTGGTATAAGAGCTAAGTTGCGAATGCTTGGGGAAAACGGTAAATTGTTGTGATGTGTGTTGATGTTTACCTTGTTGTGTGGATGAAAGTTGGTTGAATGTTGGTTGAAACACGTGTTTCTGAGTAAGTTGTTGATATTTGCAAGCATGCTTTGTGTTTAAGAATCTTGGTTGAGCTTACGTGGATATACGCTGATGTTGTGAGTTGGTTTAATGCATGATGAAAGTGAAATGAGTATGTTATGTGGATAGTATGCTGTTGCAAGTGGATGTTGTTTGATGAAAGCATGATCGAAGTATGTTGTTTGATATGCTTGATGTTTTGATATCCATGTTCGTGTTGACTGTTATGTCATGTAATAGAGGGGGGATTCGGGATACCCATTGCCTTATTATTATAGCTATTGTGTTATTTTGGAGTTGGAGTTTGAATCCTTGCTTAAAGCTGGTCTAACTGGTTTGTTTGTTTTGTTGTGATTGTTTGTTGTTGTTAGTAGTATGGCGAAGTCGTTGATAGAATGGCAGTTGGGTGAGATGGTTGCTGCCTTAGGGCAGGTTGTTAAGGCTTGGAATTCACCCTTCTGTAGAGGTGGTTCGTCTCAGTCTTCTGTGCCTGGAGTTGAGGTGGTAAGGCATGAGGAAGAAGCTGGTTCTGTGATGAAGAGTTCATCGCCTGTTGCTCAAGAGGTGTTGGGAACATCTCAGGCTGTAGCAAGGGTAAAGTCAGTGGATGTGCTGGCTGTAGGATGTGTGGGTTTGCCGAGGCAGCGTTTGTTGGATTTGGGTGCTGTGGAGTATCATGGTTCTTCACCTGAGACATTTGAGGCTTGGTTGGTCAGTGTGATTCTGATTCTGGATCAGGAAGGTTGTGATTATGCTTGTAAGCTGGGAAGTGTTGTCTCTTTGATGTTGGAGGATGCATGTGTCTGGTGGACATCTGTGGCGGTGGCGTCACATATCCATGATATTGACTGGGATTTCTTTGTATCTGCCTTTTATGAAAGGTATCTTGGAGAGAAGTTTCCAAGGGTTAAGCAATGTGAAGGTAGTGCTGTTGTGGAGCAAGTGTTGCTTGAGCAAGGAGTGGAAGCTCAGCCACCGGTATGTGACTGTTGTGAAAGGCGCCATGTTGGAGGTTGTTGGGGTGCGGGTGCTTGCTGGAACTGTGGTTCTAAAGTGCATGTTAAGCGCGATTCTCCTCTTGGGGTGAAGTCAGCTTTGGTGATAGCCAAAGGGTCTCTGAAAGGTCGTGGGCACGACCGAAGCAAGGTTCAGAGGTGGCAGAAAGAGCAGAAGGTTGTGAAGAGTTTGGGAAGTGAGAAGTGCTGGAAATGTGGGTCTGCTGGACATATGAGACGTGATTGTTTGATGTTGGCTCGGAATAGCCAGGGTTCTTTACCGCAGGGAGATGGTGATGACCTTAAAGTGTTAGCTGGTGCTGCAGCGGTGCGGCAGGAGGATGATGGTTCCACGAGGAAGAGAGCTCGTCTGATGAAGCTTCAGGGTGGTGATGTGTTTTCAGGTAATTTTGTTAAGTAATCTTTGCTCTAGTTACCTTAGTTGGGTTTCTGTTGGTTTTCCTTGCGTGGTAAGTTTAGTCTTGTTGCCAGCATGTTGAGGTAATAGTTGTAGTTTTGGAAACATCTTTGGTGTGAAGAAGGTTTTAGTGAGTTTTGTGGTTAATGGTTGTTGGTATGATGGTATGATGGAGTTATATAAGTTAGAAGTGAGGAAGGAGATTGTTCTTAGACGGATTCTGAGGATGTTATTGGAGGGTGTGAACTGGCATTCATGCACAGTTAAAATCATTGTTATATGCTATATTATATATGTGCTGGTCCATGCATACATGTGGCATGACATTAGAGGTTTTGCATACATGTACATCAGGCATTGATAAGGCATGTTGGTGATCATGCATACGATGTTCACACTCGCTAATAACTAATCCAATCTGTTAGTATGGTGGTTGGGTTAGGTTGGATGATGGGTTCTTTAGAGGTTGTTTTGGTGTTGGGTGAGTGTTAGAAGTAATGGAGTAATTTAAGCTAGTTGCTAGTAATAGTGAGAGTGGTATAGCCTGTTGGTAGAAGGATAGTGTTTGATGCTTAAAGAGTTTAGTGGTTTGGTGGTGAGGAGTACCGGTTGAGGTTAGAATCGGTCAAGTGGTTTGAATAGCTAAGTTGAAGGGGTAGTTCCTTGGTGCTAAGTGATGTTGCAGTTTAGTGGTTGTGTTCCCAAGTGCTGAGGTAGCTTAGCATTTAAGTTGTTGTGGAAGGGTTGGTTCGTAAGTGTTGGTTCTTAGCAACCTTTTGAGGAGTTGAGGAGTTGTTATGTATGTTAGGATAAGCGATGTTCTGGTAAGGCAAGTATTGTGGTCAAAGCTTGCGGTGGATAGGCAATGATAGGTCAAAGGCCATTGTTGGTTGGTTGGGTTCTTGTGAGTAGTGGTTGGCTGGTTGTGGGTATGTGAATTTCTTTTGTAGTCAGCTGGTGGTGTGTGATACGGTTGGCGGAGTTGAGTTGGGGTTGTGATGTAAATTTTGGATGGTGGGTGAGTAGTCCTGGTGAGTCGTTATGGTAATGTTAGTGGCAGATGTGAAGGATTATCAGCATTCGTTGAGGAGTTTGGGTAAACGGTTGTTGCTTAAGGATTTTTGCTTGTTGGGAAATCCTTGGAAGAGGTTTGGGAGTTTGCAAGAGTTTTAGAAGCAGAGAAGTTTGCAAAGTGGCTGAATTGGATTGGTTAGTGTCGCTGTGTAAACAAGTCTTGGGAGTTGTGTGTTACGGTGATGTGTGCTGTAAAAGTTGAAGTTCTTCAGGTTGATGTTGGGGCTGTGTACAGTCCGGATATGTGAAAGGTTAAGTTATGGATATTTTTGTGTGTTCTGGATTTTATGAACAGTATGTGATGGTGTTGAGTTGGTGGAGTTTTTGTGTGGAATGTGTTCAGTGGTGGTTGGGGCTTTTGTGTTGCCGGGTGTGTTGCTTTGGGAAGGTTGTGGTTCTCTTTTCGCCAGTTGAAATTTCGAGGATGAAATTTCCTAAGGGGGGGAGAGTTGTAACGCCCCGGTTTTGGGCTCAGAAGTTTTGGGCGTTGACCGGTTCGGTCAAAGAGCTGATCGAATATATAAAGGTGAAATTAGGAAAGCCTAGTTCGGGTTGCATTAAAAATATGGAAAAATGTTCTAAAATCATCTTTTAATATATAAAAGTGAACTGTGAAATCAATTTTGGAAAATGAGGTTCGGAAGGGTGACATTTTGGCTAGTGACCAAAATGTAATTTTTGAAAGTTGCGTGACTGTTTTATAAAGGGTTGAAACTTTGAATCTTTAAGGAGCTATTATTCCAAAAAGAGTTTCTCCAGATTTTTCTAAGATATTTTGATGTATAATTCTGATTTTAAAGTTTAAGAAAAGTGGAGGGAAATCATTTTACTATTTTGTAACCAACTTTCCATTTTCTTCCAATTTTCATTTTCTCTCTTTTTCTCTCAACCCTAACACTTTCTCTCCAGATATTTACTTCTGATTTTGTCACTCAAATCTTCCTTTTCAATTCTCTTTGGATTCCTAATCATCTCTGCAACAAAACCTCACCATTTGCAAGTTGTTTCATCAAGCTTTTTGGTTCCAAAAAGGGAGAAACTCAAGTTTGGAGGTAAGAACGTCCTTCTCCTCTAAACTCTCAGTTCTTTACTGAAATTCCTAAGTTCTCAATCCTTGATTTGTGATTTGTTAAAGGCTTTTCAATTGAAATCTTAATTTTGGCTTAAAATGCAAGATTTGCTTGATTTTGGTGAAATTTTCGTGTGATCTGTTTGGGCAGTGTTTTGAAGTGTCAAATTGATGTTAAATGAATGCTAAATTGATTAGAAGTTGAGGTTTAATTAATGCAATCCCGGATAGGTTGAATTTCCTAAGTTTTGCTTGAGTTTTTGGTTGTTTTTGGAGTGATCTTGGTGATCTGGTATACCTGGAGGTATAAGGACGTGTTTGTGATCATTTTGGATGTTAATTGATGTTTAAAAATGGTTAGAAGTGATGGATCTTGACTGCGTGAAGTTTTGGAAGTGTTTGGAGGTGATTTCGGTTGTGTTTGGTAGCCGAATTGTTGGATTTGTGATGAGCAGCGAGTTGCGTTGTGTTGCTGGTGTTTTTAATGCATAATGATGCATTAATCCTCTGTTGTTGTGTGCTTGAAACAGGGGAGTTTGATCCGTGAGCTTTAGAGGTGTTGCGGAAGGTTTCGGATGCTTGGAAGGCTTGTTGGCTAGCCTTGTTTTGTGTAACGGTGAGTGAAGTTGGGTTTTCAGCTTTTGAACCAAGGTTTGGAGGTTTTGGGAGCTTAGTTTAAGTCTAAACAACTTTGCTAAGCTCAAGAGTAAGTATATGGATTTTTGCTCTTGGTTTGTGTTGTGAATTGGCTTTAAAAGCAATTGTGTTTGGTGGTTGCAATGCATGTGATTTGCATGGTTTATATTCTGTTTGAAAGCATATTTTAAGCATGGTTTAATGCTGGTTTTGAAAGCCATATGTGAAGGATGCTCAAGGTAAGAGATCCTTAGTTTTATTCATTGAAAATGTGGTTTTGATGCATGGTGTTGCATGTTGTTCAATGGCTTTGTGTAATGCTTTAAAACAGTGGATTGATGATGGTAAATGATGGTTTTTGCATTATGATTATGCATGTGAATCGTTGGACTAATGTGGTAAGTTGGTTATATTGGCAAGTGATGTAAATGGTTCTTGGTTTCTTTGATCGAATATAGTTAGCCGGCTATAGGATTGGGTGCACCGTGAATAAAGTCGCCTTGGAGGTGGAGTGGTTAAGAGTGAACTGGTAAACTCCCTTCAAGTATCCTAACGAGATGGTTAAGGTCATAATGGAGGTTGAATGCCCATTCGAGGACCTTGGTTAAGCAAAGGTTATATGGTGTTTAAAAGTCCATATATGGGAACCTTGTGCTTGTTAAGATCACAATGGTGGTGTAAAGTCCATGTGTGGATCTTGTGTTGGGTGTCCCGGATCTCGTTAGTGATGTTATACAACTACCAATCGGTGATGCTAAGGTTGTATGGTGTTTAAAAGTCCATACATGGGAACCTTGTACATGTTAAGGTTATATGGTGTTTAAAAGTCCATTTATGGGAACCTTGTGTAAGCTAAGGTTGTATGGTGTTTAAAAGTCCATACATGGGAACCTTAGGAAAGTTAAGGTTGTGTGGTGTTTAAAAGTCCATACATGGGAACCTTAGGAAAGTTAAGGTTGTATGGTGTTTGAAAGTCCATACATGGGAACCTTGTGAATGTTGAGGTCAAATGGTGTTTAAAAGTCCATTTGGGGACCTTGGATTGGTAGTGTGTATGAAGCGTGGGGACAACGCTTGTGATCCGCGTATCCGATTGGATGTTGAGTTGAAAAGTGGATGTGGTTGATCACTTGGGAGCCAATATAATGTTCTTGATTATGATTAAGCATGAGATGCTTGAAAAGATGCATGGTTGCATGAAAAGTGTTTAATGCTTGTGAATGCATGTTTACTTGTTAAGTTGAACAAGTGTTGATTATCATTTGGTAAATGATGCACGTGTGCATGAAATCTCTTTAATGCATTTGAGTCTTGTTAAGACTTGTTTTAAAAGGCATGTGATGATGATGTCGTGGTTTATAAGTTGCCTTTGTTTAATGCATGTGTTGGATTGATTGAGTAAATGGTTTTAAAGGGTTTCTTGCTTGGAATGATTTTCAAGTATAAGAAAGGTATGTTATGAAATGGAAGTGTTTTCCAAGGTATGAATTTAACTTTGCATATGGTGTTTATGCATGGAATGGTTAAATGGATGACTTTGCAAATTATGCTTGAAAAGGTTTTCTTAGCTTGCTAAGCTAAGGGTTGGTTTTCATGTTTGAGCAATGCATGGTTTAAGCATGTTGTTGAAAAGGGGTTTTCAAACTTTGCTTGGTAAACAAATCGAGTTGCTTTTCAAAGAGGTTTTATGACTCGCTGCATTGATGGTGTTTTGGTTTTGAGCATTCCTCACTAAGCATTATGTGCTTACGCTCCTTTTTGTCCATCAATGCAGATTCTTGAAGTTTGGACAGCGAGAAGCAAGGGATTCAAGGAGGACTCCATTTGAGATGTATGTCTCGGTGAATAGCTATAGTTAATAAAGGCATTGGGGTAGAATCTCTTGGGTTGATGTTTATGTGTTCGTATATGTTCGGACAAGGATGGTTATATGTTGTTGTTAGTGTTGTTGGATCATGTTTTGGCTTATATGAGATGGATTTGGAGATTTTGTGTTTAAATGGTTGCTTGTGTAGGAAGCATGCCTATAGAATTGGGGCTTTACGTATATGATGATAATATGTTGAATTGTTGATGCAAGTATGTCTCTTATATGTTGAATTGCATGATGGTAAAGTTTGGTGGTTTTTGGAGTATGATCGGATGGTCAATTGCATGTTTAAGCATGTCTTTTTCTGCATTATGTGCAGGGCGTTTCGGAATAGGGACTACCGTTTCGGAACGGATGCCCTGAATCAGCCCAGGCATCCGAAACGGTAGACACCGTTTCGAAACGGAAAGCATTTTGCCAGCCACCTGTTTCGGTACGCGTTGCGGAACGGCCCCGCGTTTCGAAACGGGCTCTGCCTGTTTCGGAACACGTGACCGTTGGGGGCTGACAGTGGCAGTTAAATGTTTTGGAATGTTTGCATTTTGGTCCTGAAACTTGTTTGTGCAATTGTATGAGTTTGGGATGTCCATTTAAGCTGAAATTTGGCAGAGAAGCATGAAACTTGATTAATTTTAAGTTGGTAACTTAAAATCTGGTTAACTTAAAATTGCATGAATGTTTGTGCATTTTGCATTCTGAGCCGTAGCTCGCACATTACTCCTCAACTCTCTACGAGGTGCCATACTATAATTATGCAATCACAATGCAAAATAAACAAAGTCAGGCCCAGCAAGGTAAGCAATCCAAGTACTCAAGCTCGTTTCCAATTAAAAACAACATCATTTCATTAGCTTTGATTTGGCAATGGGTACCCACAACATGCTTCATCACAGCATACATCTCAATTGCAACATACATGCAATCCACTCAACATGCTTTCACTCAACAAGCATACAAAGCATACACACTTTAAACAATCACATACACATTCCCATTTACTCGAGAACTCAGCTCTGATACCACCAAATGTAACCCCCTTAACCCGGCCTAGACGGTTGACCCGAATTAAAAAGATTACACGGGGAAAACCAAAGTCAACCCGAAAGTCAACCTTGATTAACGACCCTTTTTTTCTTTTTAAACTTGTCTAGATGCACATTAACCCTAGTTGTGATCAAACTAACAACATACTCAAAGAACATAAACATCAGAGATCAAACAGGGATCCAATTGAACAAATTACAACTTTAGGGACCAAATTGTAAATTCTGATAAATATAAGGACTTCACCCAAATTAAAGTTACCAACTTGAAATTAATCATGTTTCATGCATCTCGGCCAAATTTCAGCTCAAACGGACATTCCAAACTCATACAATTGCACATACAAGTTTCAGGACCAAAATGTAAACATTTTGAAACATATAACTACCAATGTCAGCCCCCAACGGTCATCCGTTCCGAAACGGGAGACAGCCCGTTTCGAAACGCGGGGCCGTTCCGCAACGCGTACCGAAACGAGGGCTGACAGTAGCATTTCTGTTTCGGAACGGTGTCACCCGTTTCGGACGCCTGGGCTGCTTCGAGGCACCCGTTCCGAAACGGCAGGCACTGTTCCGATACGGCCTGCACAAAATGCAGAAATTTGCTTGCCTAAACATGCAATTGACCAACCAATCATGCTCCAATTGCTATCAAACTTTACCAGCATCTCATACAACATACAAGAGACATATTTGCATCAACCAATCATCATTATATCAACATATATGAAAAGCCCCAAATCTAAAGGCATGCTTCCTACACAAGCAACCATTCATGCACAAAAGCCTTCAAACCAACACATAATGGCCAATTACAAAAACCAACATTAACAACAACATAAATCCAACTTAGGGAGTTCCAAACATCTCCCAAAACAACAACATATGTCCCCCATTGCCAAATGCCGAAAGCTAAAAGTGTTTAAGAAAACCTTCTCATAAATGAGCTTAACTTCCACTAGATTGCTTGCCCTCCTTGCTGCCCTCAATGCACTTTAATGCTCTGCATTATTGGTTTAAGAAAAGAGAGAGAGCATAAGCAAAAGCTTAGTGAGGAAAGCTCCTTAGAACCACACAATAATGCATTTATAAAACTCATTTATAAACCATACTTCAAAATACATTTAGACATGCTCACAAGCAATCTTAAACAAGCATCTCATGCTTCATATCATAACATGTCATATTGGCCACAAGTGATAATTACCATCTTTAAACAAGATCAACATAAGACTCACACATGGACTTTTAAACACCATTGTGATCTTATCCCCATGGACTTTTAAACACCATGGCCCATGGACTTTTAAACACCATGGCAAGGACCACACAAGGACTTTTAAACACCTTTGTGTCCTTAACAAATTTCACCTCAAGGACTTTTAAACACCTTGACCCCAAGGACTTTTAAACAGCTTGGCCCATGGACTTTTAAACACCATGGCAAGGACCACACAAGGACTTTTAAACACCTTTGTGTCCGTAACAAGAACCATCCAAGGACTTTTAACCACCTTGATGTTCTTAAGTAAACAAGGCTCACTCAAGGACTTTTAACCACCTTAGTGACCTTAACCTTTTCAAAAACATCACTTGCCAATATACATCATATATCATCAATAATCCACTGTTTTAAAGCATTTAACCAAGCCATAAACATCATGCATCTTTAAGCATCAAACAACATTTATACAATGTTCAAAAACAAGGAACTCTAACCTTGAGCTTCCTTAAACACATGGCTTATAATCTCAGCAACACACATGCTAGATATGCTTTAAAAACAGAATTTAAACATGCAACAAACACATTGCACCCAACCATCACATGGTTCCTCAACAAGAGAGTTTTTCCGAAAACTTACTCTTGAGCTTAGCAAAGTTGTTTAGACTTAGACTAAGCTCCCAAACCTCCAAAACATTGGTTTCAAAGCCGAAAACCAAAATCCACTCACCGATTCCATTTCTCTTCTTGCCGAAACACCAAATCAAGCTTCCGGATCACCACCACTTGGATCCAAAGATGACTCCCCTGTTTTAACACATTAAAACAGTAGATTAATGCATCATCATGCATTAATAGCTTCAATGAAAGCACCTAAACTCGCTGCTCTCATCCACACTCCATTTTCGGCCACCAAACACAACCGAAAATGTATCCAAACAACTCCTCAACAAAGCCCAGCCATAAACCATCAAAACTAAGCATCCTTAAACATCATTTAACAACTAAAAAGGACCTAACAACATCCTTATACCTCCAGCAACAACAGATCCACAAGATCACCCAAAAACAACCAAGAACCACAAGCTAAACTTAGGAAATTCAACCTATCCGGGATTGCATTAGTTAAAACTCAATTCCATATCAAATTAACATTCATTTATCACCAATTATACACCTCAAATCACTGCTTTAACAGATCCAACGAAAATTCATCAAAAATCATCAAATCTTGCATTTAAAGCCAAGATCCATTACACAACCTTAAAAACCTTTTATAAATCACCAAATAAGGATTGAGAACTTATGAATTTCATTAAAGAACTTGAAGTTCAGAGGAGAAGGACGTTCTTACCTCCAAACTTGAGTTTCTCCTCTTTTAGAACCAAAAAGCTTGAAGAATCCAATGGCAATTGGTGAGGTTTTGTTGATAAGATGATTAGCAATCAAAAGAGGATTGAAAAGAGAGATTTTAGTGTCAAAATCAGAGGTGAAATCTCTGGAGAAAAGTGTTTGGTTTGAGAGAAAATGAGAGAAGAGAAAAATGAGATTTTAGGAAAATTAGTTAGGAAATAACTTCCCTCCACTTTTCCTTTTGTTTAAAATCAGAATTAAAGCATAAAATATCTTAGAAAAATCTGGAGAAACTCCCTTTGGGTAATTAGCTCCTTAAAGATTCAAAGTTTCAATCCTTTCTAAAACAGTCACGCAGTTTTCAAAATTTACATTTTGGTCACTAGCCAAAATGTCACCCTTCCAAACCTCATTTTGTAAAATTGATTTCACAGTTCACTTATATATATTAAAAGAGGATTTTAGCACATTTTTCCATATTTTTAATGCAACCCGAACTAGGCTTTCCTAAATTCACTCTTATATATTCGAACCGCACTTTGACCAAACCGGTCAACGCCCAAAACTTCTAAGCCCAAAACCGGGGCGTTACACTCGAAGTGTGGGGTACCTCACTTTCCATCATCGGAGGCTGCACTTTGGCCGCTATATCCCTCCGTTTCTGGGCATATTGTTGGAGTCTTTCATCCCTTCTCTGTTCCTTGCCTTGCAACATAGCCCGACTAGGAATAAATTCTGTCACATGGTTGTAGTGCTCTACGAGTGCTCTCAAGAGATACTTCTATGATCGAATGTGCATACGGCTCAATTGTGTGTACCATCAGGCCGCCGAACTAGTTAAACTATCTTGAAAGCAATGTATCAGAAGCTTTTCACCTTTCAGGTGAACATGAACCTTTTGGCAGTACATTGTGAGGTGGGCTTTTGGGCAAGTAGTACCATCGTACTTTCTGTATTTCAAAGGAAGTACCAAATCAACCACTAGACTCATTTTAGCAGCATCGGGTCCTATCTCATTTACTTTCTGTATTTCCAACAAGCGGTCCTCCAAGGCTTTGCAACGTTTGTCGTACATCTTTTGAATATCGACGCGAATTTTCTCTATCTCATTCAGAGTATTCAGAATAGAGACCTCTTCACCATTCCAAAATTAGTTCCAACGTATACTGGATGACTAGGCGTTGCTCCTGTTAGGTTGATGTGGACCTTCTTCATAGGAGGAAGTCTTTCAGGCTGCACCCTAATGTGAGAAATAGTGTCTACATGGTCATTCATTTAATTGGAAGCACCCTCATGTACCTTGGCCTTTCAAGACTCCTTTGGTCCTAGTAGAGCAGTCAACTAATTGATAATCATTGTTTGTTTCTAAGCAAAATAGTCCTTAATAGATTTCTTTATTCTATCAAAGTGGTTCTGTGTTTCCACTCGATCATTCTCCAAACTAGCAATTCGATCCTCAACAATCATGGCTTTAGAGCGCAAGCGGGTTCCGTATGAATGCGGAATGCTTACGGCTTTAAAGCAAATTGCCATTAAACCTTTCTTTATTAAACTCTTTACTTTGCAGAATATAATATGATGTTAAAGTTCATGAATGTCTGAATGTATGCATGAATGCTATAAGAAAAAAACATCGAATTCAAAAACTAGTCTTTTGGAAACATTCATTTGCCCGAAGGTCCAAATACAATGAAAATATAATTTCTTCTACAGAAAACTACTAGCCCTAACTCCTAGATCAACTAATTCATGTAGCCGACGAGTGATAACTTCTCCATGCTCCACCTCGACATTTGATCGCTCCAACAAGCTCATGGCATACCTTAATAGTATATTTACATATGAAGCGACGCTCCTGACTTGTCTTTTGAAGATTACCAATTTGTCATGCCGGTTCTAGACTGTGCGTTGTGTGCTTCATACTTATCCTTCCTTCCTCCGCTTTCTTCGTATAGTGCTCCTTCGTATCTTGCGAGCTTCTCTTTCAAATCTTGCACCACTAGAGCTCATTTAATTGCATACAAGTTCAACAGGGACAAAATGTAAGAAAACATGAACTCATAATATTCCAAAAACTGTATTAACTACCAACTATTTTGGAACAATGAGCCTTGTATCGAAATGCTCATTTCAAAACACAGCTGAGCGTTTCGATATGCGGGCTTGTTTCGAAACCCTTTAAGACTCGTTTCGGAACAAGGTTTCATAGAGGCAAAACATTTCGAAACAGGCCTCCCCGTTTCAAAACAGCAAGGCTATTTTGAGCCCCCATTTCGAAACAGGCAAGGGTTTTTCAAAACACCTGTGCCTGCAATATTTTAAAAAGATGATTTAACTCGATTTAAATCTTCCTAAACCATCCCGACATATACCCAATCACGTTTACATCACAAATATATATCAATCACTAGGCATACGAAGCAAAGGCATCATCGTAGCATCCTAAACAATAATAAAGAGCCTAAGGCATGTTTCCTAGAAGAAATATACACCAAAAGGTCAAAATGCAATTCCAAGCATAAACCAAAACTTTAAGGCCAATTACACAACCAAATGAGCATACTAAACTTGCACCAAAACAGAAAGTACTAAACCAACAACAATCAAAGCATCGGACACCCCCATTGCTTTTATTACACTAGTTTGTGAACTCAACATGCTTTTAAAGCATGTCTTGGTAGAATCCCTTGTATATGTTGCCTCCAAACACCTAATTGTCTGCATTCATGAACAAAGAGAGCATAAGCATACAAGCTTAGTGAGGCTTTCTCAAAACCACAAACATCATCAATGCACAAAACCACTTTTCACACATTCCAAAACCATCATGCTCCTTTGACAAAACATGCAATTTATCATCAAAACCATTGTATTAAACATCATGCAAACATGATACATATAAACCCAGCAACAAAACCATTGCTACTCATGTTCCAAGCCTTCCAAGAATAAACCCCTTTATGCTAAGCTTAAACCAAAACATGCATCTTTCAAATTATGCATTAACAACATTTTCAACAATATTTCACTTCATTGTATTGGCTCACGAGTGATAAACAACATCCTCAAAACATATCGGAGACACGGATTACCAAGGGTTGTCCCACACCCTTCATACACTCTACCGGCATCTCAAGGCTCACACATGAGAGCAACCCTCCATCATTGTGACACACGTGGTTCGCACCCGGGAGCTACCCTCAACCGTTGCAACCTTAACAATCCTCAATCGTTAGGGTACATGGAAGGAGTTTTCGGTACAATCACAACCCCTCAGCATCCAAGGTGACTTGTTTATAGTGCACCCAATCCTATAGCCGACTAACTATATCCGATTTCATTTATAAAAATCTTTATACAACATCACTTGCCAATATAATTCACATTTCATGCACACCTCACTGTTTTTACAAAGCATTCATGATAGCCATAACTCAAGCATTAAACCATGCTTCAAATCTCATGCATCAACACATGCATACAAGGATCACATACCTAGTGCATCCTTAAACCACATGCATCATCAAACATATTTTATATACTTAAAACATGCTTTAAAACAATACGTAAATGCAATTTAAAACCAAGTGCAACCAAAGTCTCAAACTAGCACAATCCGGGAGAGAAATTCACTTTACTTACTTCCGAACTTAGTAAAGCATTTGAAGCACTTACTAAGTTCCCAAAACCTTTTCTAAAATGTTTTTTCACGCTGGAAAACCAAGTTCCACTCACCGACTTGCGAAACCACACTTGTCGACACAACTATCGATCGTCCGAAGCCTCCAAAATCACTTCATTTGATTTAGGATTACTATCCCCTGTTTTCAACACATTAAAACATAGGTTCATTGCATTAAAATGCATCCAAAACACCAGCACTCTAAAGAAAACCCGCAGCCCTACTCTAAAGCATCAAAGCACCTATCTGAAACAACCGAAAACTCAAAGGATTGATCTCTAAACTCAACCCAGCCATCTACCAACACATCTAACACATTTTAAGCATAAATCAACATCAAAAAACAACCTAAAACTCTCCTTATACCTCCAGCAACTCGGATCTCACCTAGACACCCCAAAAACCCAACCAAAAACCCATCAAAAACCAAGGATCTCAAAGAATTATGGATCTCAATGTTTAAGACTCCACTTCAACACCAAAAACCTTTCAAAACTCATTTAGAAATTATCTCAAACAAGCTCAACAATCACAACTCCGAAAATCTCTTTAAAACATCTTTTTCAACAAGATTTCAACATTTTATCAAACTAACAACAAAACCACAATAAAAAACATGAATTAAGAGTCAAATATGTTTGGAATTTCATTAAATAACCTTGATTAGAAGGTTAGCATGGAATTTACCTCCAATCCTTGCTTCTCCTCTAACTTGACAAGTTTAACTTTCAAGAATCTTGGAAGAAATTGAGAGAAATCACAAAGATGAAATTGGAAATCAAAAGAGGATTTGAGAATGGGAAAAATTTGGAAATTGAGAGCAATTGGAGAGTGTTTGGTTGAAGTGAAAACAAGAGAATGGAAAATGATCGTCAAAACTTTAAACCGATTAAATATATCTCTAATTTAATTAATTAAAGTCATTTTAACCTTTAATAAAACATTTAAAACACATGACAAATTAGAGAAAATGCCTAATTGCCAAATAGCTCCCTAATGATTCTAATATTTTGACTCTTCATGAGAAAAAACACATTTTCCCAACTTTTAAATCTTTACAAAATGTATACTTTCATAAGCATGTTTTGTAAAATTGATTTAACCAACCTGTTAAATATAATTTTAGAGGATTTTGGGAATTTTTATCATATTTTTATCACATCTCGAATCTTGATTTCCCTAAACCACCTTTTAATAGTTCGAACAACAGACGCCGGTTCAACCGGCCCAACCCGACTTGCAAAACTCCTAGGCCCAAAATCGGGGCATTACATACTTTTTATTTCTAAATGATACTCATGGATTTCTACATCGACTAGCTGAAGTTTTCTTGAAGGATTTCTTCAAAATCATTGCAAATCAAGGGGAGAGCTTGTGTTAGAGGTGATCATTCTTTTCTCTCCTCTAGTCAAGTTTCTTTATTGAAATTCCCAAGTATTTGGCTCTCTAATTATTTTCTCTTAACAAGATTTCATGTTTAATTTGATGAAAATGGTTAAATCAATATTAAATGATGTTTTTGAATGATTTTCGTGTTGGATCCGATTTGGCTGAGTTATCATTCATTTTAGTCATGTTTTGGAGGTTAAATAATGTTAAAATAAAGTTTTTATCATATTAATCCCGAATCAAGATGGATCAATAGTTGTTAGTTTGTTAGATTTTGGGATTTTGTGGTGTTTGTCTGAATCCTGTGTTGCTGGAGGTATAAGGATGGAATTAGGCCAATGTTGTGGCTGATGCTTTGAGCAGGAAAGTGGATGTGGAATTAGGCTCTATTTTGAGGTTGTTTTCTAATGTATTTTGGATGTTAATTGAAGTTATAAATGATGTTTTATCAAACAAATCCTGAATGGGCTTGGATTCCTAAGTTTTGCTTGCTAGAATGGTGGTTTTTGGGGTGGTTTTTCTGTTCTGTTATAGCTGGAGATATAAGGACGAGTTTGTGGTGATTTTTGATGTTGATTGATGTTTAGAAATGATTAGAAGTGGTAGATCTTAGTTGGGCTTTGTTTTGGATATGTTTGGAGGTGATTTCGGTTGTGTTTGGTAGCCGAATTGTAGTTTTTGAGTAGAGCAGTGAGTTTAGGTGTGTGGCTGATGATTTCAATGCATGATGATGTATTAATCCTCTACTCTTATGTGTTATAAATAGGGGAGACATCTTCGGATGCCTTTGGTGTTGATCTGGGAGCCTAGATAGCGTTTCGGCAAGCACACGAAACGTAATCGGTGAGTGCGTATGGTTTTAGAAGTCCTTGAGGGACAAAGAATCAAGGTTTGGGGATTTAGGAAAGGTTTGAAACACCTTCCTAAGTCTAGAAGTAAGTATTGGCTAGATTGCTCTCTTAAAGGTGGTGGTTGCCCCTAAAATGCTTTTACATGCTCATGGTTTGAGATAGATAAATTCCTACTGTTCTTATGCATGATTTGTAGCATTAGATGATGCTTGAAATGATTTCATGTGATAACATGATGCATAGTTGAGATTTGAGGTTTTGTTTTTAAGCATGGCAAATGTTATGGTTTTGAAATGAGATGAGAATGATTTGGATATGTTGCGTGAAAAACAGTAGGTGAGATGATGATTTGACATAATATATTGGCATAGATGTTGAGATACTTACCAGATATAATTGATCGATAAATAGGATGAGAGTGCACTATAAACTAAAAATTCGTATGTGCTCTTTGGTTTAATCCAAAGGGAGAGAACCAATGATGGACATTCCATCGGGTAGGACTTGGTGAAATACCCAAGCTTTGTGGCGATGAGAGATACTGACATGTGAGTACAGTGTTGGTAGATGCCATCGGGAATTATGTTACTAGACGAGTGAGTACGGTGATGGTAGATGCCACTGGAAGTGTCTAGTGAGTTGTCCGCATATCCGAGTAATAATGAGATGTGAAATGCCAGTATAAAATATAAAAATTGTTTTTGATTCACATATACCTTTGATTAGATGATTTATGCTATGAGAAATGAATATGAGATTTGTATATGAAATGCTTTGGTTTTACAAGCATGAGTGGCTTTGCCAAGAGTTTTGCATTGGTTTAAATGTATGAGATAGAATTGAGGTACATGTGTTTTCAATGAGAAATTGCTTTGAATGGATTTCAAGCATGAGATATAATGAGCATGTTGTAGAAAAAGGTTTGAGAAAGTGTTTTCAAGAAATGAATTATTGTGTTGGTTTTCTTTAGAGCATGCCTCACTAAGCAATTGTGCTTACGCTCTCTCTTTTATCAATAATGCAGATAATTGAGGTGTTTTCGGGCATCAAGAAGGATAAGAACTTCCAAGGAAGTGCAAAGCTCATGTATGGTGATGTTTTTATACACTTTAGTTTTGATATGTGGCAATGGGAAACCAAGGTTATTTTGGGAGATATGTTTGAACTCCCTATGTTTGTGGCAGGTTTATGTTGGTAATTATGGGTTGTAAATGGTCCTAAATGTTTGGTTTGAGATTTGGTTGCTTATAATGGTTTTGAGACTAGGTAGCATGCCTATGGATTGTGTTCTTTTGTGTTTGATGCCATGCTCTAGTCTAGGGATCTTAAATATGTTCTTTAATGGCTAAATGAGTTGCTGGTATAGTTTGATGATCTTTGAGATATGTTTGAATGGCTTAAAAGGGCAAAAACCAGCAATTTCTGCTGTCACTGGGCAAAGTGTATCGAAACACCCTCCAATGTTTCGAAACGGGGTCCTGTAATGGCCATAGTGTTTCGGAAACGCTGAAGGTGTTCCAAAACAGTTTGGCTATTGGTGAAGCATGTTTCGATACTGGGCTCGGAACATACCCGAGTATCAAAAAGGTCAACACCATTTCCATACGGGCGTTTCGGTACAATAGGTAGGCATTCCGATACAGTTGGCCGTTGGATGCTGATTTGAATTGTTTTGAGTTTTCATGCTTTACATTTTAGTCCTAAATGTTGTGGATGCAATTGCTTGAGCTTGGAATGTCTTTTTAAGCTAAAACTTGACAGAGAAGCATGTAACATGATTAATTTCATATTGGTAATCCTAAAATCAGCAAAGTCCTTCTAATTTCCAAAAATTACAATTTGGTCCCTAAACGCGTAATTTAAGCAATTGAGTTCCTAAATGTTATCTGATCGTTGTGCCTTCCTCTTCCATGTTTCGTGAGTTCTCACTTAGGCTCAACATGCATCTAGACAAGATTAAAATTAAAAAAAGGGTCGTTAATCAATGTTTACTTTCAGGTTGACTTTGGTTTTCCCCGTGTAATCTTCGTAGTTCGGGTCAAGCGTCTAGGCCGGGCTAAGGGGGTTACATTGCAAGTAGACTGGATATTTCGTTTAGTGTTTGCTTGTGTGCTAGGTTTCAAGCTATTCCTAGAGAGTCTCTCCTTATAGCCGTTAAAAGAATTTTTAGGTATCTTAGAGATACTCCTTGTTTAGGTCTTTGGTAACCTAGAGACCCAACCTTCAACCTTCATGCTTATTCGGATGCGGATTATGGGGGGTGTAAAGTCGATAGGAAGAGTACTTCGGGAACATGTCAATTCTTAGGTAGTATTCTCATATCTTGGTTCTCTAAGAAACAAAATAATGTAGCTTTATCTACCACCGAAGCCGAGTACATATCCTTAGGCAGTTGTTGTGCTCAAGTCCTTTGGATGAAGCAACAACTCTTAAATGGTATTAAAGTTGAAACCATACCCCTTAAATGTGACAACAATAGTGCCATATGCTTAACTAAAAATTCCATCCAACACTCTAGAAATAAGACATCATTTCATTAGAGATCATGTCCTTAATGAAGATGTTGCTATAGAGTTCGTTGACACCTTAAACCAACTAGCGGACATTTTTACCAAGCCTTTAGATACGGAGTGTTTTTGGTCCCTTATGAGAGAGCTAGGTCTAACTAGCCTATCTTGACCTTTCAGGACCTTTTTGTGCTTAAATTGATTGATTTCTTGAAAAATGTCATGCTTTTGTGTTTTTATCCTAATTTCATCCATGCTACTAGTTAGGGGGAGTATGTTTATGTTTGTGCATGTTATTCGTACTCATTCATATCATTTATGCATATAGGACTTCATGAAATTCATTTTTCTGCAATATTAGAGCCTTATCTGCATCTCCAGGCCTAGGCGTATCGAAACGGGTCAATCTGTTTCGATACGGGTGCCTTAAAAGAGTGATCTATGACTAGGGTATTTCGAAATGCCTTAAAAGGGTTTCGAAACGTTTTGCCTCTGCCAAGAAGTGTATCGAAACTCGTTTCGATACAGGTCAACACGTGGGATTCGATAAGGTCAAAGCCCTACCGGAACAGTCAGCAGGACTCAAAATGACAGTCAACGTGTCGGTACGCACATTTCAGAACGATCGTACCTGTTCCGAAACAGCTCAGCGGACAACTTTAAAAGGTGTATTAAATGATAAAGTTGTTTTTAAATTAAAACTCCTAAAAACTCTAACCCGATTTTTCCCTATAAAAACCCTCTAAACCTCATTATTTTTCATCAAATCTTGAGGGCTTTTACTCACAAGCTCAAATCTAAGCTATCTTCAACAATTTTGTGCAAGATCTTCCATTCATTCATCCAAAATCCCTATTTAAGGTATATTTTCATCTTTTTCTTTTTCCTTTGATTTTATTCGAATTTATGTTAGAAAATTTTAATTTTGTATAGATTATATGTTTTGCAACTTAGGTTTTTCAAATTTTGTAAAAAAATTCAAAATCTCAAAATTTTTCTTTCGAATATATTTTGGTTTACTCGTATTTTTTTACTGTTTTTCGAACGTATTTTTTTCTTCAATTTTTTATATATGTATATATCTGTTTAAATTTTTTTAAAATCTAAATGGGATTTTTCATTGGATTGAATTAAGGATGTTCATGCATACACTTATATTTTCAAATTGCTTGCTTTATGTTTTTAGGATTTTTCCATGGAAAATGTTAACAAGAAACGCAAGACGACTCAATCGAGTGAAGCTTCAAGTCAAGCCAATATCTGTCCTAACCTCACCCAACATTTTCTCAAAAGTCTTCAGACTCAAGAGATGAAGGATCGTTTCACCTACGTCAAGGATATTGCCGTTCGTCGAGAGCGTGTTGTTGATGTCCCATTCCTTGATTCCGAGCGTTTAGCTTTCTGCTATCTAGAGCGTTTGCAAGAATGGAACTTCATGGCTTTCTTGAACATACCAGATATTATCTACAAGCACATAGTCCTTATTTTCTACTCAAATGCCATGCTTATTGATAATGAAGATAACACCGAGGTGATTGGCATTGAGTCGTATCTCTTGGGGAAGAAGTTCATTATCAACATATCCTTTTTAGAGAATGCTCTTGGGCTCAAGAACGAAAGCATTGAGGATGAGAACCACTTTGATGCTCACACCAGATCTGTTCTTTCTTTGGATGCTCATGATCGGTTCCTACACTTGATGATTTCATTGTTCATTCGCCCCTCCGGAGGTAAATTCTCTTATGTTCGTCAAGTTGGTTATTTTTTGTTAGAGTGCTTTTGCCGAGGAGAACATCCAAATCTTGTCAAAATTATGATCGCCGAGATGGTCAATAATGTGAAGCTTCGTGAAACCGATGTTCTTAAATCTTTCATTTATGGGACTGTTTTGAGCTATATCTTTGACATCCTCTACTTGGATTGCTCATATGATTCTCCGGAACCCCATAAGAACAAGATTGGTGAATCTTTTCGCCATAAGTCTGGGTTCAACTACACTCTTGGCCGATGGGAATGCGTTGATAGGCAAGCCCCTCCACCTCAAGTTGAGCCACCACCTAAAGCTTTGGGTCCTAACAATGAAGCTCTTATGGCTTTCCTCACCGAGCGGTTCAACACGATGGATAAAAACATGGCTTCGGGTTTTGGTGCTATCAATACTCGTTTGCAATCCGTGGAGGATCGTCTCATTGCTCTTGAGAATAAACATCAATCGATGGACTTGTCATTCTCTACCTTCTATGGTCAATGGATGACCTTTCATCGTTCTCAAGCTAAAAATGATGACGATTATTTAGATGTTGATGGTGACGATGACGAGGCTTAGGGTCTTCATTGCATATCATATTAGTTTATCATATTAGGACTAAGTTTGCACCTTTATTTTATTTATGCTTTATGAATCGATGCTTTGATTGTTTTGTTTTGGATTGAGCTTTAAAACTCTATTGCTTTAAGTTTTATGTTTGGTTATTTGAGCTTCATGAATCTATATTATGTTGATTATTGCTTTTAACCTTGTTTCTTCTCTTGATGAGCCTTGTTTATTATTCTTTTTGATCTAACAAAAAAGGGACAAGTAATATAAAAGCCAAAACTTTTTTAAGTCGGTTTGAGTTTTAAAACTTGAATTTTAAATCATTTCAAAACTTTAAAAACACATCTTAAATTGAGGGGGAGTTAGAACGTATTCAAAATTTCAATACTCTTAAAAATTCTAACTTGGTTTTGTTATATCAAAAAGGGGGAGATTGTGAAACCAATAAATTGATTTTGATATAACAAAAGATCTAAGGACTAAATTGAAAAATGGATAATGAATTTTTAAGTCCTCAAAACCTCTCTATGTATTTAAAGAAAAATGTTTAAGTCAAAACCTCAACTTGTCAAATATTTTCTAAGTGTTTATCAAGCCAAAATAGCGATTTTCGAGTCACCGTTGCGAAACGGCCATTGGTCGTCTCGGAACAGTTTGAAACTGTTAACCTCTGTTTCGGAACGTGTTTCAAAACGGATGAAGAACATCTGAACGGTTTGAACTATTTCGATGCGGTAGTATCGAAACGACCTCAAACGTTTCGAAACGGAATTCAAACTTGGTTTTAAAATATGACCGTCGAAGTTTTATAACTGAATTTAAAATTATTGTTAAGGCGTATCGAAATGCTTCTAAACCGTTTTGATACAGGCTTTGACAGTGGCAAAATGTTTCGAAACAAGTTTCGAAACGGGCTCTTAGTGTATCAAAACGATCGTGCCCGTGTCGGTACAGTCTATTTATTACACCCCAACAACTCTTTCAATTTTGTTCTGTTTCGAAACAGGGTCGGGCGTTTCGGAACGGGTAGTTGCAGACTGCATTTATGGAGGGAAGATAACATCCCAATGACTATATTGATGAATGCAACAACCCCAACATCTAGAATTCAATGAGAAAGTATAAAAGGGACCTCTAAAATCTCCAACAACAACTATTGATCTCAAAAAAATTATCCAAACATCAAATCCAAGCAATTGTGCCAAAATCCCATTATTTCTTGTAAACCCCAATTGTGAAATTTGCAATTCCCATTCTTATCTGTTCAATTGGGTTGAGTGCTTGTGAAAGGGCTATATTTTGTATTGAGAGATACTTGTTTTAGCCTTTATTTTCTTTGTTTTTCTTGAGTGAGGATTGGGTCAAATTTTGGGTAGAAAATTTGACAGGTATTGTAAAGGTTACCTCTTTAGCTTAGAAAAGGGGAAGAACAATTAGTGAGTTGTTGGAAAATCCTTAGTGAAACTAAGGTAGTGGATGTAGAGTACGATTGGAACTTGAACCACTCTAAATCCTATTCTCTAGCATTTTTTAATTTTCCACTCCACCACCAAAAGTTCTAAAAATCCAATTCACCCCCTTCTTGGCTTATATCGTTTCAATGATCCATTCAACATATTTCTTCACCCAAAAGGAGATAGATTGCTCTCACGACTACTCGACTCCCTTCACCGATCCCATTGATGAAAGATCACTTTGAAGGGGGAAGTTTCATTACTTCAAGGGTAGTTGGCTTCGTCTCTCCGAGCTCCCTAGCGATGCTGTTCCGGAAGAAATTGCCAATCCTCAAGTCGCTCAAGCTCCTCCTCCACCTTCCATGGATGCCCTTAGGACATTTCTCAACGAACAATTCACGGGCTTACGCACGAGAATTGCTTCCATGGATCAAGTGATGAACTTGGGGTTTGCCGCTATAGACATACGTTTTACAAGCCTTGAAAATCGTGTGAAGAATGTGGAGACGCGTCTCACTTCTCTTGAAGGTGGTCACAATTCGATGAACATCTCTCTTGCCGCTTTTCATGATGAGTGGCGCCAATCAAGGATGAATGATGATGCACATGAAGAGGACGATGAAGATGATGAAGATGGCGATGGAGAATCATAGTAGTTTATCATTGCATTCCATTCATGTCATTTAGGATATCTATTTATGCACTTTGAATTCTGTTCTTAGGATTAAGTTTGCATTCTACAACCTATGCTTTGATTATTGTTATTTGGATTTTATTTTGATGTTTTCTTTGTTTTGAACTTGATGTTTATCTAGAATATGTTGCTTGGTTATTATTTATGCCATTTGCCTATGTTTATCTATGTCTCTATTTTTGATCTAACAAAAAGGGGGATAGGGAACAAGCTAACTTAAAATTTTTAACTTAAATTTTATCTAGCAAACATTAAGGGGGAGTTGTTTTCCAAAGTTTTTCAAAAGTCTCAAAAATTTCAAGTTTTGGTTTTGTTATATCAAAAAGCGGGAGATTGTAAAACCTATGTTTGATTTTGATATAACAAAGTGTTTTAAGGATTAAATTGAAAACTTGAAAAAGATTTTTTAGTCCATCAAAAGATTTCAAATCAACAAGGCTTCACATTAGTTTGAAAAAGCTCAAACTCTGAAATATTTTCTAAGTGTTCCAAGGCCAAACCAATGAAAATCGTCCATGTGTATCAATACGCTTCTAACCGTATCGATTCCTTTTTTGCAAACTTGGCCACTGGAGAAACGCGTTTCAATACGCCCCTTACCGTATCAAAACAACGTATCGAAACAACTTGAATCTGTATCGATACGCTCTCTCTTTAAAAACTGAAGGAGTTTGAATGGCATGCCGATACGGTGTCACCCGTACCTTTACGGTTTTAATGGAATTTTAAATTCGGAAACCTTTAATGTTTTTAACCGTTAGTGTCAGTTGTTAGATAACAGAATTTTAAGGTGTTGGTTGTCCCGTACCGATACGCCCTTTGTCGTATTGATACGTAAACTCCCAGTGAGCTTTGTGAGAATAATGGCATCGATACGGTCTTACCCATATCGAAATGGTCCCTGTCACATACTGAGACGCTTACACGCGTATCGATACGCCTCTCTTGTAATTGTGCAACAACTCTTTCTGTTTTGAGACAGGTATCGATACAGATCCCCGTGTACCGATACAGTAAGTTGTAGAAGTGCTTTTATGGTGGAAAGAGAGGGTCCCAACGACTGTATTCAATACCCTAACCACCCAAACGGCTAGAATTAATTGAGAAGGTATAAAATGAAGCCAATTGAAGAATAGCAACAACTATTGCATCCAAAAGAAACATCTTTACAAAAATCCAAGCTCAAAGTGCCTAATTTCTCATTTTCTTGTAAAATCCCAAATTGTGTTGTGTTTAATTCTTATCTTGTATTCAAATTTGGGCTGAATGCTTGTATTTAAAGGGGCAAACTTGTATTGAGAGATATCTTTCTTGCCTTAAATTCTTCTTTGTACTCTTGTGAGGGTTTGGTCAAATTTTGTGTAGAAAATTTAACTGGTATTGTGAAGGTTACCTCATAAGCCTTGAAAATGGGAAGAGCAATTAGTGGATTGTTGGAAAATACTTAGTGTTAGCTAAGGTAGTGGATGTAGAGTTCATTTGGAACATGAACCACTCTAAATTGTCTTGTTCTTCAGTTTTTGCTATTCCACTTTCTCCAACAAATTTTAAAAACCCAATTCACCACATCTTGGCTTTGATCAATCCATTGATCCACTCAACAATTATGTTAAAATTTTTTGACCTCCTATGTTATTTTGAGCTCAATATCTTTTAAATTCTTTTTTATATAACAAAAAGGGGGAGAAATGGTTTGAAAAATTGATTTTTTTTAATGAATAAGGGGGATACTCATTGAATTTTCAAAATCTCTTATTCAAAATTTTTAATACTAAGGGGCAGAATCCCAAACAATTTTTCAAGTTGGTTTTAATATATAAAAAGGGGGAGATTGTAGAAATATATGTTTTGATATAATAATTGAAAAATGTTTTGGACTTAATTGAAAAGAAATTAAAATACTCTCTCGGTAAAAAACAACTTGAAAATAAGTTTGAGGTGTTTTCAAAAGGTTTTGACAATGTTTGAAACGTTTTTAAGTAGCCAAACCAGTGCTTTTAATGTACTCGTTTCGATACATGCACAATCTATATTGATACGTTTTGAAAATGCCAGAATTCATTTCGATACAGGGCTTACCAGTTTCTATTCGGATATGAGTTGTTTCGAAACACCCTTCAGTGTTTCGATACGCCTACGTGTCATACATCCCAACGGTTAAAACCCCCAACGGCTATTTCCCAATGGTCATTTGAATTGCAGGACGTTTTGATACAGCACGAAGCATTTCGATACAGGCGTTTCGATACGGCCCTAAGTGTTTCGATACGGCACACTGTATCAGAATCCAATGGCTAGTTCTAAAGAAGGGTGTTTCGATACAACTACGTGTGTATCGAAATAGACATCACCAGAACTACATTTATGGTTGGAAATAAAGTCTCCAACGGCTCCAATTCAACCCCAACGATCCTCAACGGCTACAAACTCAATTGGGAGCATTAAAGAGACCTCCAAGCATCAAGGAAAGGTCAATGCTTCAATTGTAACAACTTTATGATTTCAAATTGTCTTTATAGCTTAATTGTCATTCTCTTGTATAGACAAAACACTTGTGAGCTAAAATATTTATGTATGGTCAAGTGTATAGGTTTTGGGTGAGTGCTTAGAGTTGCAAACACATACCTATTACAGGGATTTCTTATTTGCTTTGAATTTCACTTGAAAGAGAGTGTTTGATCAAGCTAATTGTAGATAGCTTAATTGTTGTAATGGTTTCCTCCTAAACACAGAAAAGGGGACAAAATTCTTAGTGAATTTGGGGAATCCTTGGTGGCGTTCCAAGATAGTGTATGTAGGCTTTGGGTTAGAAAACTGAACCACTCTAAATCGTTGTGTTAAATTCTTAATTTTTGCCACCAACTCAAACACCTAAAAATCCAACTTCTCCACCACTTGGCTAGCTAAATCGGTTGAAGTAAATCGAGCCTGTCATGCCCAACATAAAGAATTAACATCGATACCTTCATTAATCATTCTAGAATCTTAAGGAGAATGCTCATTAGTGGTACCACCAACATATTGAACTTCATGAATTGACTCAACTGGTACATTATGTTGTGTGTGATCTTCAAAAATCGACTCCTTTTTATTCTGTAAGATGTAGCACCTTAGACATGTAAGAGTGACCCCACTAAACACGAGGAGTCACATTCAGATCACATGAGTGACCAACAAAATAAAATCCATATAAATTTAAATATTTTCAAACCATTTGAAAAATATAAAACCAAATTATTATCTATTTTCTATAATGTTATGATACTAATTAATTCCAATTTAATTGTAAACATTAATAATCATCAGAACAACACATGTTTTTAGCAGCACTTTTTTCGCGGCGTTTTTTGTTCACAAACGCCACTAACTGTTGCAATGTTTGATCTAGTGGCACTTCCTGTGTCGCTTTTTCTATTGCTGGGAATGATTTTAGCGGCGCTTAAAAACGCCACTAAAGGGCTAAAAACCGCCGCTAAAAGCATGTTTAAACTATAGTGAATGTTATGGTACTAATTTGTTCAAATTTAAACGACTTTCTATAACCATATACAATGCACACACATATATATTTATTCACATGTGACAGATATATCAGATATAACTGAGTGACTCAACTCGAACTTGAAAATTGATCCAGTAGTTAATAAATATTTTGAGTTATTCGAATTTTTATTTTATAACTCAAAATTTATTTGAAATTTTTTTCAAGTCGAGTTTTTCGCATCGATTCTAGTTGAAATTTTTGGTGTTTTCAAGTCGAGTCGAGTTTTTTCCATCCATATCGACAATATCATATGTTATTAAAAAATTTACAACCGTGATGTGAGAATTCAGGCATGATTGCCGGAGATAGTGATGAACGACGGTGACTGTAGGAAAAGGAATGGTGAAGAAACGAAAGGTTAAAACAGAGAGAAATAGAAAGATAAAAAGAAATATTATTTCTGATAACCGAGGAATTATTCAAGCTTATCTTTACAAAATGATTGGGCTTGACATTTATAGCCCATTATCTCAAGCTGAGATGATCAGCCCAAACGGTTATAACAAACTAATAACAACTTTAACAAACTTTGGGCTGATCCAACTAATAGAAAAACTCTATTACTCTAACATTTTCCCGGTTTTCTTCTCTTCTTGAAGCTCTTGAAAATATCAGCAAGTTGTCCACATGAACTCAAGGTTATCTCTTTTTTTTCTGAAAAAAATTCCTTTAGCATCCACATAATAAGCATCTAACCAGTGAATTGAGAACACTTGAAGCTGAACAAAAGGTAGAAACTAGAGAGCTGGTCTTTTTCCTTATTCTTCATTCTTTCTTTCAAAATTCCTCCAACAGATTTTTGTTTCTTTACTTAGGTGGTTCACCGAGAATCGAAAGTGTTCTTCATTTCGACTTTCGTTCTACTTTACTCACCTTGCTTTCCTTCTACAATTCTTCATTCTTTCAGAAAACTATTTCTTTCTCACCTTCTCTATTTTTCATCTCACTTATTCGAACTTTCTTTTTGTTGAGAGCAGGCGGTTAAGCTACAAACTCTAGAGTTCAATCCGAAGCCCTTATTTGAGCAAGAAAACAATCTATTTTGTCTAGTTAATGGAGAGCAACACTGTTAAACACTTAAACTCTCCCTAGAGATTTTTTTCATGACAACTTGGCTGTTCAATATCAAGTTTCATGATACCCTTGTGAGAGAAGCACCATATGAGAAGAATTCCAAAAACTAATATCATTACGAGTATCACAATATTTTTAACAAATGACCATTATATACCAACTTCGAGGAAACAAAAAATCAGCAGCAATATAACACCTAACACAACTTGTTCCCAATTCTACTAGCAAGGAATTGAAATCATTGCAAATTCTTCCTTGATATAACTAAATCTTACCATAGTGACAAGGCGAAACACAACCAGTAAAAAAAGCCAATTCAACTCCTTAATCTAATGTTGCTCTAAATGCGATGCTAATTCAAGCTGAAAACCATGTAACCCCCTTAGCTCGGCCTAGACGGTTGACCCGAAATACGAAGATTACACGGGGAAAACCAAAGTCAACCCAAAAGTCAACCTTGATTAACGACCATTTTTTCTTTTTAAACTTGTCTAGATGCACGTTAATCCTAAGTGTACGATTGAGAAACACATACTCGAAAAGCACAGCGATCGGATTACATTAAGGGACTCAATTTCACAAATTACAAATATTAGGGACCAAAATGTAAATTCTAGAAATTAAGAGGACTTAACTGATTTTTAAGTTACCAATATCAAATTAGTCATATTACATGCTTCCCTGTCAAATTTCACTTTAATCGGACATCTCAAACTCATCCAATTGCAAATACAAATTTCAGGACTAACATGTAAAGCTTACAAACCTCAAAACCATTCAAATCAGTACCCAACGGTCACCTGTTTCGATACGGGGTTGACCGTACCGAAACGCGGGTTTGTTTCGAGACATGTTTCGAAACAGGGCCTTCCAGTGGCCAAACCGTTTCGATACGGTCACCAGCCGTTTCAAAACACCAAGGCCATTACAGGCCCCCGTTTCGAAACGCCTGTGAGTGTATCGATACGGGTTGCCCAGAAACTGCAGAAATTTCTGGTTTAACATGCATTTAACCACTCTAAAACATTCCAATGACTTCCTATTCATGCCAACAAATCATTATGCATATATGTTACATGTTTGCAACATCAAAACACGTTCATGGCATCTATCAAGAAAAACCACAAGTTTATAGGCATGAATCCTAATATCCAAAACCAACCAAACATCAAAACACCAATATAAGCATCCAAATGGCCATTTACAAATCCAAAACATCAAAGGCATCATGTCACAATTAGGGAGTCCAAAACATCTCCCAAAACACAACCTAGGTTCCCATTTCCAAAATATCAAAAACTAATAGTGTTGTGAAAACATCACCATACATTAGCTTAGCTTTCCCTTTGATTCTTAGCCTCCTTGCTGCCCTCAAAACACTTCAATTCTATGCATTATTGGTTCAAGAAAGAGAGTATAAGCACATTTGCTTAGTGAGGTATGCTCTAAAGAAACAACACAATAATGCATTTAATAAAACACCTTTCATAAGGCCTTTTAACACATAAACATCATTATTCATGCAACCTTGCATTCTTAAACAAGCATCTCATGCTTCATTAACATCAACATGTCATATTGGATTCCAAGTGATAAACCATAACCATTTACAACATAAAACACAATCAGATATGCAGATTACAAGCGTTGTCTTATACGTTTCATACACACTATCGAACACTCAAGGTGGAATTTACTGGTACAATCACAACCCCTCAACACTCATGATGGAGTTTAACGGTACAATCACAACTGCTCAACATCACTCATCGGTAGTTGTATAACATCACTAACGAGAACACGGGACACACAACACAAGATCTTCACATGGACTTTTAACCACCATTGTGATCTTAACCATCTCGTTAGTGTACTTGGATGGAGTTTACGGTACAATTACAACCCCTCAACATCCAAGGCGAATTTATTCACGGTGCACCCAATCCTATACCCGACTAACTATATCTGACTCAAGTACTTTAAAACCAACACATCACTTGCCAATATGCATCATTTATCATCAATAATCCACTATTTTAAAGCATTAATCAAAGCCATTAAACCACTATGCATCACTATGCATCAAAACCACATTTACTAATATCAAACCAAGGATCTCTTACCTTGAGCATCCTTCAACACATGGCTTTCAAAACCAGCATTAATCATGCTAAAACATGCTTTCAAAACAGAATTTAAACATGCAAACTAAATACATTGCATCCAACCATCTCATGGTTCATCAAAGAGAGAGTTTCCCCGAAAACTTACTCTTGAGATTAGTTAAGTTGCTTAGACTTAAACTAAGCTCCCAAAACCTTCAAACATTGTTTTCAAAGCTGAAAACCCAACTTCACTCACTAATTCCGTTTCGCAAGCTTGCCGAAACGCCGTTCAAGCCTCCGGATCAACACCACATGTATCCGAAGATGCCTCCCCTGTTTTAAACGCATCAAAGCAGAGGATTAATGCATCATCATGCATTAAAATCTCCAGCCAATACACCTAAACTCGCTGCTCTAACCAAATCTAACATTTCGGCTGCCAAACACAACCGAAATCACTTACAAACTCCTCCACAACATAACCCAGCCAAGATCCATCACTTCTAACCATTCCTAAACATCAAATAACATCCAAAAAGAACCTAAACTCGTCCTTATACCTCCAGCTATAACAGAACACCAAGATCACCCCAAAAACCACCATTTTCTTAAGCAAAAACTTAGGAAATTCAACCTATTCGGGATTGCATTGATTAAACCTCAATTACACATCATTAAACAACAAAAACACATTTAAAATCCATCTCAAAACAGAGCCCAAACAATCACCACGAATTTCTTCAAAATTTCTTTCAAATCTTGAGTTTTAAGCCAAAATCAAGTTCATAACATTAAATCCATTTATAAAACTTAATTTAAGGATTGAGAACTTGGGAATTACAGTAATGAACTGAGTATTTAGAGGAGAAGAACATCCTTACCTCTAAATGTAGATTTCTCCTTGATTAGAGACAATTTCCTTGAAAATCCAATAAGCAAAACAATAGAATTTGATGTAGAAAGGATTAGGAATCAATTGATGATTGAAACCTCGTCATTTGGTGTGAAAATCAATAGAAATGTTGTTGTAGAAATGTGTTTGGCTGAGGGAATTTTGAGAGAAAATGAGATGAGAAAGTTTTAACAAAAGTTAGTTATGAAAGTCTAAAATATGGTTTTCCACTTTTCCTTTAATTAATTAAACATTAATTAAATCATTAAAATCTAAGAAAATCTGGAGAAATCTTTCTTGGGTAAATTAGCTCCTTAAAGATTCAAAGTTTCAATCCTTACAAAACAGTCACCACTAAACTTTTCAAAAATCGCATTTTAGTCACTATTTCAAAATGTCGCACTTCCAAACCTTATTTTATAAAATTGATTTCACCACTCTCTTATATATATTAAAAGAGGATTTTTAGATATTTTTCCATATTTTTAATGCATCCTGAACTAGGTTTTCCCTAAAACCACCTTTTATATTCGAACTGAAAATCAGATCGGTCCGGTTCAGACCCTAAACTTCCAAGCCCAAAATTGGGGTGTTACAACTCTTCCCCCTTAAGAAATTTCGTCCTCGAAATTTACCTGGAGGAAAGAGGTACGAAAACTGCTCCTTCATGTCATCCTTTCGTTCCCACGTGGCTTCCTCAACACTACGATGCTTCCACAACACCTTTACCAACTCAATGGTCTTGCCTCGAAGAACTTTACTGTCTGAATCCAGAATTTCCACCGGCTCCTCATCATAGGTCAAGTCTGGATTCAACTCCACTTCCTCCACATGCATAACATGCGAAGGATCAGATCTGTACCTCCGAAGCATAGAGACATGAAACACATCATGAATCCTTTCCAACTCTTGCGGCAATTTCAGCTTATACGCAACAGGACCCACACGTTCAATCACCTCGTATGGTCCAATGTACCTAGGGCTCAACTTACCCTTTCTGCCAAACCTCATCACCTTTTTCCAAGGCAAAACTTTCAAAAACACACGATCACCTACCACAAACTCAATCTCCTTACGCTTCAAATCCGCGTAAGACTTCTGTCGATCAGAAGCTGCCTTCAGACGCTCACAAATGAGCTTCACCTTCTCGGCAGTTACTCTCAACAAAGCTGGCATTGAAACCAACTTCTAACCTGTCTCAGCCCAACAAAAAGGAGTTCTGCACTTCCTACCGTACAAGGCTTCATAAGGTGCCATTTGAATACTTGCCTGGTAGCTATTGTTATAAGCAAACTCCACCAAAGGCAAATGCTTCTCCCAAGAGCCCTGAAACTCAATCACACAGCACCTCAACATATCCTCCAACACTTGGATAACACGCTCAGATTGTCCATCCGATTGTGGATGATAAGAAGTACTGAAATTCAACCATGTACCCAAAAAGCTTGATGCAAACATTCCTAGAAACGCGATGTAAACCTCGGATCTCTATCCGACACAATAGACTTTGGCACACCATGCAGTCGCACAATCTCAGCAAGGTACAACTCTGCAAGCTTGTCCAAAGTATAAGTAGTATGCACAGGCAAGAAATGCGCACACTTCGTCAGCCGATCCACAATCACCCACACCGAATTCTTCTTCGATGGCGACAAAGGTAAACCAGACACAAAGTCCATGGTAATCCTTTCCCACTTCCACTCAGGAATCTTCAACGGTTGCAACAACCCAGAAGGAAACTGATGCTCAGCCTTAACTCGCTGACAAACCATGCACTTACTCACATACTCAGCAACATCTCTTTTCAAACCCACCCAATAGTACTCATCCTTAAGATCACGATACATTTTAGTACTACCAGGGTGCATAGCAAAAGGACTACTATGAGCTTCAGTCAGAATAGCACGCCTCAACTCAGCATCATTGGACACTACTATCCGACTCCCAAAACTTAGAACTCCATCATCATTAAAACAGAATTTCGATGGCCTATCCTCAGCAATGTCTTGAACCTGTGGCACTAAGGAATCATCCAACAACTGCTTATCCTTTATCCACTGAACCAAAGATGGTTTCACTTGCAATTCAGCCACAAGACCTCTATCTCGTGAAATACTCAAGCTGGCAAACATAGCCCTCAATTCCACTGCCACCTTCCTACTCAAGGCATCCACTACAACATTAGCTTTTCCCGGATGGTACTCGATCGTCAGATCGTAATCTTTAAGCAACTCCACCCAACGTCGTTGCCTAAGATTCAACTCTTTCTGAGACATCAGATACTTCAAACTTTTGTGATCCGTATACACAGTACACTTCTCACCATACAAGTAATGTCTCCAAATTTTCAAAGCAAAGACCACCGCAGCTAACTCAATACCATGCTAGGATAATTGCGCTCATGCATCTTCAACTGGCGCGATGCATAAGCCACCACCTTACCGTCTTGCATCAACACACACCCCAAACCAACATAGGATGCGTCACTATACACCACAAACTCTTTCCCTGATTCAGGTTGAACCAAAATAGGAGCTTGCGTCAAAGCTGCCTTAAGCTTCTCAAAAGCCTGTTGTCTCGCTTCTGTCCACTCATACTTAACATCCTTCTGCAACAACTTCGTCAACGGTGCAGCAATCTTTGAAAATCCATCCACGAACCTCCGGAAGTATCCCGCCAAACCAAGGAAACTACGGACTTCATGAACAGACTTAGGAGGCTTCCAATTCATCACTGCCTCAATCTTCTGAGGATCAACACGAATCCCCTCAACAGAAACCACATGTCCAAGGAACACAACTTCCCTAAGCCAAAATTCACACTTGCTCAGCTTAGCATAAAGCCGATTCTCCAACAAAGCTTGCAACACAATCCTCAAATGCCCCTCATGCTCCTCCTCAGTACGAGAGTACACAAGGATATCATCAATGAACACCACAACAAACTTGTCCAAATACTCACGGAACACTCTATTCATCATGTCCATAAAGGCTGCAGGAGCATTCGTCAAACCAAACGGCATCACAAGGAACTCATAATGCCCATACCTCGTTCTGAAGGCTGTTTTTGGCACATCCACATCCTTCACCTTCAACTGGTAATAACCTGAGCTTAAGTCAATCTTAGAGAACACAGCCGCTCCCCGAAATTGATCAAAAAGATCATCAATCCTCAGTAATGGATACCGATTCTTGATAGTCAACTTGTTCAGCTGACGATAATCGATGCACATTCTCATAGTGCCATCCTTTTTCTTTACAAACAACACCGGTGCACTCCAAGGTGACACACTCGGCCGAATGAAACCACGATCAATCAACTCCTGAAGTTGCGTCTTCAGCTCCTTCAACTCCTTAGGTGTCATTCGATAAGGAGTAATGGACACTGGAGTTGTATTCTCATACAGCTCAATTCCAAACTCCACCTCTCGGTTAGGAGGCAAACCAGGTAACTCCTCCGGAAACACACCAGGAAACTCTCGCACAGTCCTGATATCTTGAACTCGCAACTCCTTAGAGCTAGGATTCATCACAAAGGCCAGATAAGCTTCACACCCTTGTCTCAGCATCCGGCTCGCTTCCAATTTAGACACCACATTGGCAAGAAACTTCACATTCTCACCAACCACCACTACCTCATAATCATCAGCAAGCTTCAACGAAACTCGCTTTTTCTCAAAATCCACCACAGCTCGATGTTCAACAAGTCAATCCATACCAAGGATTACATCAAAACCATAGAATGGCAATTCCATGATATCAACATGAAAAACATGATTTTGCACAACCAAAGGACATCTTCTATACAACTTTCGTGTCACAACGGTCTCACGAAAGGACTAGTTACATGCAAACCAACATCCAAAGACTCAACAGGCAAACCAAGCAATTGAGCATGTTCACGCAATATGTATGAGTGTGTAGAACCAGAATCAATCAAGGAAAGTAATGACAAGGATTGCAAAGTAAAGGTACCTGCGATCACATCCGTGTCAGTTCTCCCCTCTCGTTGAGCATACACTCGAGCCTGGCCACCACCCTCAGGTTGGACAGCCAACACATGTTCCACATTCCTTCCACCATCATCCATGCGCTGGAAATTACCACGGTCGCGCCCACGACCTCTCTGTGGTGCAACAACTCCAGGAGCACGTCCCTGACCACCACCGACCAACAAAGGACACTCCCTCTTCATGTGGTCTGCCGAACCACAATTCCAGCACGAATTACCGATCACTGCAACAGGAGTCTGAACCTCCCTCGCTGCTCGAGGACAATCACGTCTCAAATGACCACGCGATCCACACGTCCAGCACGTGTTCTGATCAGCTCTCATCATGTCTCCCTGAACAGGCGCACCATGCCCTCCATTACCACGCCTAGCAGAAGACTGATGCCTCTTATCTCGTCCTCTCTTGTTCCGTCCACCACCGGAACTATACTCAGCAGCTCTTTTGCCCGAGCTCCAACCAACACCTCTAGAAGATAAACCCAGGTTCTGCTCAATGTCCTTTGCCCTGCTCACCAGCATATCAAAATCTGTGTACTCAGCAGCAAGCATGAAAGTCTTCACGTCCGTCATCAAACCATATCGGAAACGTTCACACCTCTCACGCTCATCAGGGATAAGCTCAGGTGCGTATTGACTGAGACAGACAAATTGGATCTCATAATCAGCCACCGACATACTTCCTTGAACAAGAGACAAACTCTCTTTTCTTTTCATCCAGGTATCGCACACCTCGATACTTCCGCTTGAACGCGTTCAGAAAGAACGTCCAAGTCACATCAACTTCCTCCATTCCGGAGACAGTGGTCGTCCACCAGGTATACGCATCATCATGTAATAGTGATACCACACAACCTAACTTCTGCACATCATTGCAGTTCATTTGTCCCAAAATCCTCTTGGTACTTTCCAACCAAGATTCGGAACCCTCAGCAGATAAACCTCTAAACTCAGACCCTCCCAGACTGCGCAGACGTTCCAAAGGTAATCTTGCATTAGCATCTCCCTGATTCCCAACTCCATGAGCTCTCGTTACTGCCGCCTGAAAGGCTCCAACAATAGCCTGTATCAACACTGTCATGTCAGGAGCAGCTTGCCTCTGCCCAGCTTCAGGTCCAGCGACCCCAGCACCAGCATTTTCACCTCCAGCACCACCACCACCGGGCGGTCCACCACCAGGAGGAGGAGGTAAATCCACAACATTATCAGCATTGTTCTCATTCTCGTTCTGAGCCATACCTCGCGTATTAACTCTCGTCTCTCTACGAGGTCCCATTCACTAAAACAATGCACTAACACAAATGCAGTCAACATAATTAGGCTCAACAAGGTAAGTAATCCAAGAACTCAAGCTCATTTTTCAAAAACAGTTCATTTCATTAGTTTTGATATGGCAATGGGTCCCTCTAACATGCTTCAACACAACATAACATCACAATTGCAACATACTTACATTTCACATACCAAACTTTCATTTCAAAGACATATCATGCTATCACACATACATCACCCACATAACCATTCACTTTTACTCGAGAACTCAACTCTGATATCACCAAATGTAACCCCTTAGCCCGGCCTAGACGGTTGACCCGAACTACGAAGATTACACGGGGAAAACCAAAGTCAACCCAAAAGTCAACCTTGATTAACGACCCTTTTTTTCTTTTTAAACTTGTCTAGATACACATTAATTCTAAGCGTACGCTTGAGAAACACATACTCGAAAAGCACAGTGATCGGATTACATTAAGGGACTCAATTTCACAAATTACAAATATTAGGGACCAAAATGTAAATTTTGGAAATTAAGAGGACTTAACTGATTTTTAAGTTACCAATATCAAATTAGTCATATTACATGCTTCCTTGTTAAATTTCACTTTAATCGGACATCTCAAACTCATCCAATTGCAAATACAAATTTCAGGACTAACTTTTAAAGCTTACAAACCTCAAAACCATTCAAATCAGTGCCCAACAGTCACCTGTTTCATTACGGGGTTGACCGTACCGAAACACGGGTTCGTTTCTGTAACCCCCTTAACCCGGCCTAGACGGTTGACCCGAATTAAGAAAGTCACACAGGGAAAACCAAAGTCAACCCGAAAGTCAACCTTGATTAACGACCCTTTTTTCTTTTTAAACTTAACTAGATGCATATTAATCCTTAGATATGATCATGCAACAGAATACTCAAAGATCATAAACATCAGAGGTCAAACAGGGACCCAATTGAACAAATTACAACTTTAGGGACCAAATTGTAATTTCTGATAATTATAAGGACTTAACCCAAATTGAAGTTACCAACTTGAAATTAATCAGGTTTCATGCTTCTCTGTGAAATTTCAGCTCAAAAGGACTTCCCAAACTCATACAATTGCACAAACAAGATTCAGGACCAAAATGCAAACAATTCAAAACATATAACTGCCACTGTCAGCCCCAACGGTCAGCCGTTCCGAAACGGAAGACAGCCCGTTTCGAAATGCGGGGCCGTTCCGCAACGCGTACCGAAACGAGGGCAGACAGTAGCCTATCCGTTTTGGAACGGTCCCTCCCGTTTCGAACGCCTGGGCTTGTTTAAGGCACCCGTTCCGAAACGGTAGGTGCTGTTCCGAAACACCCTGCACAGATTGCCCCAAAATGCAAACTTAAACATGTAATTAAACATCCAATCATGCTCCAAATGCCACCAAACTTTACCAGCATGCTATTCAACATATATGAGACATACTTGCATCAACAATTCATCAAAACATCAACATATATGGAAAGCCCCAAATCTATAGGCATGCTTCCTACACAAGCAACCATTCAAGCATAAACTTCCAAATCAAGCATATAAAGGTCAATTACAAAAACCAGCATTCTCAACAACCTAAAACATACTTGGGGAGTTCAAAACATCTCCCAAAACATACACATAGGTCCCCCATTGCCAAATTACCAAAAGCTAAATGTACTTAAGAAAACCTTCCATACTTTGAGCTTTACTTCCACTTGAATGCTTGCCTTCCTTGCTTCCCTCAAAGTACTTTAATGTTCTGCATTATTGGTTTGAGAAAACAAAGAGAGCGTAAGCAAAAGCTTAGTGAGGAATGCTCAATAAAACCATTCAATAATGCATTTATAAAACACTTTATAAATCATGCTTCAAATCATCAATTACACATGCACAAAAGCAATCTTTAAACAAGCATCTCATGCTTCATATCAATACATGTCATATTGGCCACAAGTGATACATTTCATTTCTAAAAAAAAAACAAGTTCATCAACTTTCACCCCAAGGACTTTTAAACACCTTGGCCCCAAGGACTTTTAAACACCTTGGCCTATGGACTTTTAAACACCATAGAAAGGAACACACAAGGACTTTTAACCACCTTTGTGTCCGCATCAAGTTTCACATCAAGGACTTTTAAACACCTTGATCCCAAGGACTTTTAAACACCTTGGCCATGGACTTTTAAACACCATGATATAAATCACCTCAAGGACTTTTAAACACCTTGACCCCAAGGACTTTTAAATACCTTGGAAAGGATCACACAAGGACTTTTAAACACCTTTGTGTCCGTAACAAGAACCATCCAAGGACTTTTAACCACCTTGATGTTCTTAAGTAAACAAGGCTCACTCAAGGAATTTTAACCACCTTAGTGAACTTAACCTTTGCAAAACATCACTTGCCAATATACATCATTATCATCAATTTATCCACTGTTTTAAAGCATTAAACCAAGCCATATTCATCATGCATTTAAAAGCATCAAACCACATTTAATCAATGTTCAAAAACAAGGAACTCTTACCTTGAGCTTCCTTCAACATATGGCTTACAAAAACAACATTAACCATGCTAAATCATGCTTTCAAAACAGAATTTAAAACATGCAATAAACCACATTGCACAACAATCAAATCATGGCCACCACTAGAGAGTATTTCCGAAAACTTACACTTGAGCTTAGCAAAGTGGTTTAGACTTAAACTAAGCTCCCAAGACATTGGTTTCAAAGCCGAAAACCCAATTTCACTCACCGATTCCACTTCGCCTCTTGTCGAAGCACCAAAACAAGCCTCCGGATCACCACCACTTGGATCCAAAGATGACTCCCCTATTTTAACACATTAAAACAATAGATTAATGCATCATCATGCATTAATATCTTCAATGAAAGCACCTAAACTCGCTGCTCTCATCCATACTCCATTTTCGGCCACCAAACACAACCGAAAATGCATCCAAACCACTTCTCAGCAAAGCCCAGCCATAAACTAACAAAACCTAACATCCTTTAACACCATTTAACATCTAAAAAGAGCTTAACAACATCCTTATACCTCCAGCAACAACAGATCCACAAGATCACTCCAAAAACAACCAAGAATCATAAGCTAAACTTAGGAAATTCAACCTATCCGGGATTGCATTAATCAAAACTCAATTCCTTATCAAATTAACATTCATTAATCATCATTTTAACACCTTAAAACACTGCTTCAACAGATCCAACGAAATTTCATCAAAAACACACCTAATCTTGCATTTTAAGCCAAGATCCATTAAACAATCTTAAAAGCCATTTATAAAACATCAATTAAGGATTGAGAACTTGGGAATTTCATTAAAGAACTGAGAGTTTAGAGGAGAAGGACTTTCTTACCTCCAAACTTGAGTTTCTCCTCTTTTAGAGCCAAAAAGCTTGAAGAATCAACTTGCAAATTGAGAGGTTTTGTAGATTTGATGATTAGGAATCAAAAGAGAGTTGAAAGGAGAGATTTAGGTAACAAAATCAGAAGAAACTCTCTGGAGAGAAAGTGTTTGGGTTGAGAGAAAATGAGAGAAAAGAAAATGAGAAGTTAGTTACAAAATAGCCAAAATGACTTTCGCTCCTTTTTTCTTATGTTTTAAAATCAGAATAAAACCTTAAAATATCTTAGAAAAATCTGGAGAAACTACTTTTGGAATAATAGCTCCTTAAAGATTCAAAGTTTCAATCCTTTATAAAACAGTCACGCAACTTTCAAAAATTACATTTTGGTCACTAGCCAAAATGTCACCCTTCCAAACCTCATTTTTTCAAAATTGATTTCACAGTTCACTTATATATATTAAAAGATGATTTTAGAACATTTTTCCATATTTTTAATGCAACCCGAACTATGCTTTCCTAAATTCACCCTTTTAGATTCGAATAGCACTTTGACCAGACCGGTCAACGCCCAAAACTTCTAAGCCCAAAACCGGGGCGTTACAACTCTCCCCCCTTAAGAAATTTCGTCCCCGAAATTTACCTGAAGGGAAGAGATAAGGAAACTGCTTCAGCATGTCTTCCTTGTGCTCCCACGTGGCTTCCTCAACACCTCGATGCTTCCACAGCACCTTCACCAACTCAATGGTCTTGCCACGAAGAACCTTGCTATCCAAATCCAGAACCTTCACCGGTTCCTCATCGTAGGTCAAATCCGGATTCAAAACCACTTCCTCCACAGGCATCACATGCGAAGGATCAGATCTATACCTCCGGAGCATAGAGACATGGAACACATCATGAATCTTCTCCAACTCCTGAGGTAACCTCAACCGATACGCAACAGGACCCACACGCTCAACCACCTCGTATGGTCCAATGTACCTAGGGCTCAACTTGCCCTTCCGGCCAAACCGCATCACCTTCTTCCAAGGCGAAACCTTCAAGAACACACGGTCACCCACCGCATACTCTATCTCCTTACGCTTCAAATCCGCGTAAGACTTTTGCCGATCAGAGGCAGCCTTCAACCGCTCACAAATGAGCTTTACCTTCTCTGTGGTCCCTTTCAACAAAGCCGGCATCGAAACCAACTTTTGACCAGTTTCTGCCCAACAAAGAGGAGTCCTACACTTCCTCCCGTACAAAGCCTCATAAGGTGCCATCTGTATACTTGCCTGATAGCTGTTGTTATAAGCAAACTCAACCAAAGGCAGATGCTTCTCCCAAGAACCTTGGAACTCAATCACGCAGCACCTCAACATATCCTCCAAAATCCGGATAACTCGCTCAGACTGACCATCCGACTGAGGATGATAGGATGTACTGAAATGCAACCTTGTACCCAAGGCTTGATGCAAACACTGCCAGAACCGCGATGTGAACCTCGGATCCCTATCCGACACAATCGACTTAGGCACACCATGCAGCCGCACAATCTCAGCAATGTACAGCTCTGCCAACTTATCCAAAGAAAACGTGGTATGCACAGGCAAGAAATGCACACACTTCGTTAGGCGATCCACAATCACCCAAACAGAATTCTTCTTCGATGGAGACAAAGGTAAACCAGATACAAAATCCATGGTAACCCTTTCCCACTTCCACTCAGGGATTTTCAATGGTTGCAACAACCCTGAAGGAAACTGATGCTCAGCCTTAACTCGCTGACATACCATACACTTGCTAACAAACTCCGCAACATCTTTCTTCAAACCCACCCAGTAGTACTCATCACGAAGATCACGATACATCTTAGTACTACCCGGGTGCATAGCAAAAGGACTACTATGACCTTCAGTCAGAATAGCACGCCTCAACTCAGCATCAGCAGGCACTACTATCCGACTCCCAAAACACAACACTCCATCGTCATTAAAGCAGAAATCCGAAGGTCTACCCTCCGCGATATCCTGAACATGAGACACCAAGGAATCATCCAGCAACTGCTTATCCTTGATCAACTGAACCAAAGATGGTTTCACTTGCAACTCAGCAATAAGACCACCATCTCGCGATATGCTCAAGCTAGCAAACATAGCCCTCAGCTCAACAACTACTTTCCTACTCAAGGCATCCGCAACAACATTAGCTTTTCCAGGATGATACTCAATCGTCAGATCATAATCCTTGAGCAACTCCAACCAACGCCGCTGCCTAAGATTCAACTCCTTCTGAGACATCAGATACCTCAAACTCTTGTGATCCGTGTACACCGTACACTTCTCACCATACAGATAATGTCTCCAGATCTTCAGGGCAAAAACCACTGCAGCCAGCTCAATATCATGCGTAGGGTAATTGCGCTCATGCACTTTCAATTGCCGCGATGCATAAGCCACCACCTTACCCTCCTGCATCAGCACACACCCCAAACCAACATAGGATGCATCACTATAAACCACAAACTCTTTCCCTGATTCAGGCTGAACCAAGATAGGAGCTTGCGTCAAAGCCGCCTTAAGCTTCTCAAAAGCCTACTGTCTCGCTTCCGTCCACTCATACTTAACATCCTTTTGCAACAGCTTCGTCAAAGGAGCAGCAATCTTGGAAAAACCATCCACAAACCTACGGTAGTATCCCGCCAAACCAAGGAAACTACGAACTTCATGAACAGACTTAGGAACCTTCCAGTTCATCACCGCCTCAATCTTCTGAGGATCAACACGAATCCCCTCAGCTGAGACCACATGCCCAAGGAACACCACCTCCTTAAGCCAGAACTCACACTTTCTCAGCTTAGCATAAATCTGATTCTCCAACAAAGCCTGCAAAACAATCCTCAAATGCTCTTCATGCTCCTCCTCAGTACGCGAGTACACAAGGATATCATCAATGAATACCACAACGAACTTGTCCAGGTATTCATGAAACACACGATTCATCATGTCCATGAAAGCAGCAGGAGCATTTGTCAACCCAAACGGCATCACAAGGAACTCATAATGCCCATACCTTGTCCTGAAAGTTGTCTTAGGCACATCCACATCCTTCACCTTCAACTGATAATACCCTGATCTCAAGTCAATCTTAGAGAACACAGCAGCTTCCGAAATTGATCAAAGAGATCATCAATCCTCGGCAAAGGATACCGATTCTTGATAGTCAACTTGTTCAGCTGACGGTAATCAATGCACATTCTCATAGTGCCATCCTTCTTCTTCACAAACAAGACCGGTGCTCCCCAAGGTGACACACTCGGCCGGATGAAACCACGATCAAGCAACTCTTGCAACTGCGTCTTCAACTCTTTCAGCTCCTTAGGTGCCATCCGATAAGGGGTAATGGACACAGAAGTTGTATTCTCATACAGCTCAATTCCAAACTCCACCTCGCGGTTAGGAGGTAAACCAGGCAACTTCTCAGAAAAAACACCAGGAAACTCCTTCACAACTCTGATATCTTGCACCCTCAACTCTTTAGAGCTAGGATTCATCACAAAAGCTAGATAAGCTTCGCAACCTTGCCTCAGCATCCTGCTCGCCTCCAAGGTAGACACCACATTGGCAAGAAACTTCACATTCTCACCAACCACAACAACTTCATAATCATCCGCAAGCTTAAGCGAAACTCGCTTGTTTTCACAATCCACAACAGCACGATGCTCAGCAAGCCAATCCATACCAAGGATTACATCAAAGCCATAAAAGGGCAACTCCATAAGATCAACATGAAAAACATGTTCTTGAACAACCAAGGGACACCTTCTATAAAGCTTTCGAGTCACAACAGTCTCACCAAAAGAACTAGTGACACGAACACCAACATCCAAAGACTCAACAGGCAAACCAAGCAATTCAGCATGCTCACGCAAAATGTATGAATGCGTAGATCCAGAATCTATCAAAGAAAGCAATGACAAGGACTGCAAAGTAAATGTACCTGCAATCACATCTGCATCATTCCTCTCTTCCCTCTGAGCATACACCCTTGCTTGTCCTCCACCTTCCGGCTGAATAGCCACAACATGAGCTACTCCTCGGCCACCTTCCTCCCTTCTCTGGAAATTACCACGGCCGCGCCCACGACCTCTCTGCGGTGCAGCAACAACAGGAGCACGCACCTAATCACCAGCCAACCTAGGACAATCTCGCCTCAAATGGTCTGCGGATCCACAATTCCAGCACCCATTACCAGCTGCCGCAACAGGAGCTTGCACCTCTCTCACAGCACGAGGACAGTCACGCTTCATGTGACCACGTGAACCACAGATCCAACAAGCACTCGGATCAGCTCTAGCATTGCCTCCTCTAGCAGGTGCACCACCACCTCTCTTAGCTGAAGACTGATACTTCTGATCACGTCCCCTCTTGTTCCGTCCACCTCCGGAACTATACTCAGCAGCTCGCTTGCCAGCACCCTTCGCAGATAAACCCAAGTTCATCTCAATGTCCTTGGATCGGCCCACCAACACATCAAAATCATCATACTCGGTGGCCAGCACATACATTTTCACATCCGTCACTAAGCCATAACGGAACCTCTCGCACCTTGCCCGCTCATCAGGTACCAGCTAAGGCGCATACTGACTGAGTCGCACGAACTGCACTTCATACTCAGCCACACTCATGTTACCTTGGGTAAGAGACATGAATTCACGCTTCTTCTCATCAAGATATCTAACACCAAGATATCTCCGCTTGAACACACTCTGGAAGAATGTCCAAGTCACATCAGCTTCAGCCATCCCAGCTATGGTGGTCGTCCACCACGTATACGCATCGTCCTGCAGCAAGGACACAACACAACCCAGCTTTTGCACATCCGTGCAGCTCATCTGTCCCAAGATTCGCTTGGTACTCTCTAGCCAAGCTTTAGAACTCTCAGCAGACATACCCCTGAACTCAGTCCCACTAAGACTGCGCAGATGCTCCAAAGGTAGTCTAACTCCAGCATCTCCCTGATTCCCAGCTCCTTGAGCTCCAGCTACCGCTGCTCGGAAAGCACCCGCAATAGCTTGTACCAACATAGACATATCAGGCATAGCTTGCCCCTGACCAACCTCTGGTCCAGCAGCTCCAGCACCAGCTGCAGCTTCAGCTCATCCACCCTCAGCACCACCACCAGGTGGAGGAGGAGGTAACACCGCACTACCCGTGTTTTCCTCATTCTCGTTCTCATTAGGAGACGTAGCTCGCACATTACCTCGTAACTCTCTACGTGGTGCCATACTTTTACCATGCAATCACAATACAAATAAAACGAAGTCAGGCCCAGCAAGGTAAGCAATCCAAGTATTCAAGCTCAATTTCATTCAAAATCAACACCATTTCATTAGCTTTTATTTGGCAATGGGTACCCACAACATGCTACATCACAGCATACATCTCAATTGCATCCAAATCACAAGCCACTAAACATGCTTTCGATCAACAAGCATACAAGGCATACATACTTCAATCATGCACACATTCATTCCCAATTACTCGAAAACTCAGCTCTGATACCACCAAATGTAACCCCCTTAACTCGGCCTAGACGGTTGACCCGAATTAAGAAAGTCACACGGGGAAAACCAAAGTCAACCCGAAAGTCAACCTTGATTAACGACCTTTTTTGTTCTTTTTAAACTTAACTAGATGCATATTAATCCTTAGATATGATCATGTAACAGCATACTCAAAGATCATAAACATCAGAGGTCAAACAGGGACCCAATTGAACAAATTACAACTTTAGGGACCAAATTGTAATTTCTGATAATTATAAGGACTTAACCCAAATTGAAGTTACCAACTTGAAATTAATCAGGTTTCATGCTTCTCTGTGAAATTTCAGCTCAAAAGGACTTCCCAAACTCATACAATTGCACAAACAAGATTCAGGACCAAAATGCAAACAATTCAAAATATATAACTGCCACTGTCAGCCCCAACGGTCAGCCGTTCCGAAACGGAAGACAGCCCGTTTCGAAACGCGGGGCCGTTCTGCAACGCGTACCGAAACGAGGGCAGACAGTAGCCTATCCGTTTCGGAACGGTCCCTCCCGTTTCGAACGCCTGGGCTTGTTTAAGGCACCCGTTCCGAAACGGTAGGTGCTGTTCCGAAACACCCTGCACAGATTGCCCCAAAATTCAAACTTAAACATGTAATTAAACATCCAATCATGCTCCAAATGCCATCAAACTTTACCATCATGCTATTCAACATATATGAGACATACTTGCATCAACAATTCATCAAAATATCAACATATATGGAAAGCCCCAAATCTATAGGCATGCTTCCTACACAAGCAACCATTCAAGCATAAACTTCCAAATCAAGCATATAAAGGTCAATTACAAAAACCAGCATTCTCAACAACCTAAAACATACTTGGGGAGTTCAAAACATCTCCCAAAACATACACATAGGTCCCCCATTGCCAAATTACCAAAAGCTAAATGTACTTAAGAAAACCTTCCATACTTTGAGCTTTACTTCCACTTGAATGCTTGCCTTCCTTGCTGCCCTCAAAGTACTTTAATGTTCTGCATTATTGGTTTGAGAAAACAAAGAGAGCGTAAGCAAAAGCTTAGTGAGGAATGCTCAATAAAACCATTCAATAATGCATTTATAAAACACTTTATAAATCATGCTTCAAATCATCAATTACACATGCACAAAAGCAATCTTTAAACAAGCATCTCATGCTTCATATCAATACATGTCATATTGGCCACAAGTGATACATTTCATTTCTAAAAAAAACAAGTTCATCAACTTTCACCCCAAGGACTTTTAAACACCTTGGCCCCAAGGACTTTTAAACACCTTGGCCTATGGACTTTTAAACACCATAGAAAGGACCACACAAGGACTTTTAACCACCTTTGTGTCCGCATCAAGTTTCACATCAAGGACTTTTAAACACCTTGATCCCAAGGACTTTTAAACACCTTGGCCATGGACTTTTAAACACCATGATATAAATCACCTCAAGGACTTTTAAACACCTTGACCCCAAGGACTTTTAAACACCTTGGAAAGGATCACACAAGGACTTTTAAACACCTTTGTGTCCGTAACAAGAACCATCCAAGGACTTTTAACCACCTTGATGTTCTTAAGTAAACAAGGCTCACTCAAGGACTTTTAACCACCTTAGTGAACTTAACCTTTGCAAAACATCACTTGCCAATATACATCATTATCATCAATTTATCCACTGTTTTAAAGCATTAAACCAAGCCATATTCATCATGCATTTAAAAGCATCAAACCACATTTAATCAATGTTCAAAAACAAGGAACTCTTACCTTGAGCTTCCTTCAACATATGGCATACAAAAACAGCATTAACCATGCTAAATCAAGCTTTCAAAACAGAATTTAAAACATGCAATAAACCACATTGCACAACAATCAAATCATGGCCACCACTAGAGAGTATTTCCGAAAACTTACACTTGAGCTTATCAAAGTGGTTTAGACTTAAACTAAGCTCCCAAGACATTGGTTTCAAAGCCGAAAACCCAATTTCACTCACCGATTCCACTTCACCTCTTGCCGAAGCACCAAAACAAGCCTCCGAATCACCACCACTTGGATCCAAAGATGACTCCCATGTTTTAACACATTAAAACAGTAGATTAATGCATCATCATGCATTAATATCTTCAATGAAAGCACCTAAACTCGTTGCTCTCATCCATACTCCATTTTCGGCCACCAAACACAACCGAAAATGCATCCAAACCACTTCTCAACAAAGCCCAGCCATAAACTAACAAAACCTAACATCCTTTAACACCATTTAACATCTAAAAAGAGCTTAACAACATCCTTATACCTCCAGCAACAACAGATCCACAAGATCACTCCAAAAACAACCAAGAATCATAAGCTAAACTTAGGAAATTCAACGTATCCGGGATTGCATTAATCAAAACTCAATTCCTTATCAAATTAACATTCATTAATCATCATTTTAACACCTTAAAACACTGCTTCAACAGATCCAACGAAATTTCATCAAAAACACACCTAATCTTGCATTTTAAGCCAAGATCCATTAAACAATCTTAAAAGCCATTTATAAAACATCAATTAAGGATTGAGAACTTGGGAATTTCAGTAAAGAACTGAGAGTTTAGAGGAGAAGGACGTTCTTACCTCCAAACTTGAGTTTCTCCTCTTTTAGAGCCAAAAAGCTTGAAGAATCAACTTGCAAATTGAGAGGTTTTGTAGATTTGATGATTAGGAATCAAAAGAGAGTTGAAAGAAGAGATTTAGGTAACAAAATCAGAAGAAACTCTCTGGAGAGAAAGTGTTTGGGTTGAGAGAAAATGAGAAGTTAGTTACAAAATAGCCAAAATGACTTTCCCTCCTTTTTTCTTATGTTTTAAAATCAGAATAAAACCTTAAAATATCTTAGAAAAATCTGGAGAAACTACTTTTGGAATAATAGCTCCTTAAAGATTCAAAGTTTCAATCCTTTATAAAACAGTCACGCAACTTTCAAAAATTACATTTTGGTCACTAGCCAAAATGTCACCCTTCCAAACCTCATTTTTCAAAATTGATTTCACAGTTCACTTATATATATTAAAAGATGATTTTAGAACATTTTCCATATTTTTAATGCAACCCGAACTAGGCTTTCCTAAATTCACCCTTTTAGATTCGAACAGCACTTTGACCAGACCGGTCAACGCCCAAAACTTCTAAGCCCAAAACCGGGGCGTTACAGTTTCGAGACCTGTTTCGAAATAGGGCCTTCCAGTGGCCAAACCGTTTCGATACGGTCACCAGCCGTTTCGAAACACCAAGGCCATTAGAGGCCCCCATTTCGAAACGCCTATGAGTGTATCGATACGGGTTGCCTAGAAACTGCAGAAATTCCTGGTTTAACATGCATTTAACCACTCTAAAACATTCCAATGACTTCCTATTCATGCCAACAAGTCATTATGCATATAAGGTACATGTTTGCAACATCAAAACACGTTCATGGCATCAATCAAGGAAAACCACAAGTCTATAGGCATGCATCCTAATATCCAAAACCAACCAAACATCAAAACACCAATATAAGCATCCAAATGGCCATTTACAAATCCAAAACATCAAAGGCATCATGCCACAATTAGGGAGTCCAAAACATCTCCCAAAACACAACCTAGGTTCCCATTGCCAAAATATCAAAAACTAATAGTGTTGTGAAAACATCACCATACATGAGCTTAGCTTTCCCTTGGATTCTTAGACTCCTTGCTGCCCTCAAAACACTTCAATTCTCTGCATTATTGGTTCAAGAAAGAGAGCGTAAGCACATTTGCTTAGTGAGGCATGCTCTAAAGGAACAACACAATAATGCATTTAATAAAACACCTTTCATAAGGCCTTTTAACACATAAACATCATTATTCATGCACCCTTGCATTCTTAAACAAGCATCTCATGCTTCATTAACATCAACATGTCATATTGGCTTCCAAGTGATAAACCATAACCATTTACAACATAAAACAAAATCGGATACGCGGATTACAAGCGTTGTCCCATACGCTTCATACACACTACCGAACACTCAAGGTGGAGTTTACCGGTACAATCACAACCCCTCAACACCCGTGATGGAGTTTAACGGTACAATCACAACCCCTCAACATCACTCATCGGTAGCTGTATAAAATCACAAACGAGAACACGGGACACACAACACAAGATCCACACATGGACTTTTAACCACCATTGTGATCTTAACCATCTCGTTAGTGTACTTGGATGGAGTTTACGGTACAATTACAACCCCTCAACATCCAAGGCGACTTTATTCAGGGTGCACCCAATCCTATAGCCGGCTAACTATATCCGATTCAAGTACTTTAAAACCAACACATCACTTGCCAATATGCATCATTTATCATCAATACTCCACTTTTTTAAAGCATTAATCAAAGCCATTAAACCACCATGCATCACTATGCATCAAAACCACATTTACTAATATCAGACCAAGGATCTCTTACCTTGAGCATCCTTTAACACATGGCTTTCAAAACCAGCATCAATCATGCTAAAACATGCTTTCAAAACATAATTTAAACATGCAAACTAAATACATTGCATCCAACAATCTCATGGTTCATCAAAGAGAGAGTTCCCCGAAAACTTACTCTTCAGCTTAGTTAAGTTGCTTAGACTTAAACTAAGCTCCCAAAACCTTCAAACATTGGCTTCAAAGCTAAAAACCCAACTTCACTCGCCAATTCCGTTTCGCAAGCTTGCCGAAACGTCGTTCAAGCCTCCGGATCAACACCAAAAGTATCCGAAGATGCCTCCCTAGTTTTAAACGCATCAAAGCAGAGGATTAATGCATCATCATGCATTAAAATCTCCAGCCAATACACCTAAATTCGCCGCTCTAACCAAATCTAACATTTCGGCTACCAAACACAACCGAAATCACTTCCAAACTCCACCGCAACATAACCCAGTCAAGATCCATCACTTCTAACCATTCCTAAACATGAAATAACATCCAAAAAGAACCTAAACTCGTCCTTATACCTCCAGCTATAAAAGAACACCAAGATCACCCCAAAAACCACCATTTTCTTAAGCAAAAACTTAGGAAATTCAACATATTCGGGATTGCATTGAATAAACCTCAATTACACATCATTAAACAACCAAAACACATTTAAAATCCATCTCAAAACAGAGCCCAAACAATCACCGCGAATTTCTTCAAGATTTCTTTCAAATCTTGAGTTTTAAGCCAAAATCAAGTTCATAACATTAAATCCATTTATAAAACTTAATTTAAGGATTGAGAACTTGGGAATTATAGTAAAGAACTGAGTATTTAGAGGAGAAGAACATCCTTACCTCTAAATGTAGATTTCTCCTTGATTAGAGACAATTTCCTTGAAAATCCAATAAGCAAAACAATAGAATTTGATGTAGAAAGGATTAGGAATCAATTGATGATTGAAACCTCGTCATTTGGTGTGAAAATAAATAGAAATTTTGTTGTAGAAATGTGTTTGGCTGAGGGAATTTTGAGAGAAAATAAGATGAGAAAGTTTTAACAAAAGTTAGTTATGAAAGTCTAAAATATGGTTTTCCACTTTTCCTTTAATTAATTAAACATTAATTAAATCATTAAAATCTAAGAAAAATCTGGAGAAATCTTTCTTGGGTAAATTAGCTCCTTAAAGATTCAAAGTTTCAATCCTTACAAAACAGTCACCACTGAACTTTTCAAAAATCGCATTTTAGTCACTATTTCAAAATGTCGCACTTCCAAACCTTATTTTGTAAAATTGATTTCACCACTCTCTTATATATATTAAAAGAGGATTTTTAGATATTTTTCCATATTTTTAATGCATCCCGAACTAGGCTTTCCCTAAAACCACCTTTTATATTCGATGCTAAACTTCCAAGCCCAAAATTGGGGTGTTACAGTAAAAAAAGCCAATTCAACTCCTTACTCTAATGTTGCTCTAAATGTGATGCTAATTCAAGCTGAAAACCACTTTCAAAGAATCAAGTCACAATTTCAAGATTTCGATCACATAAGCTTCTTGCTATACACAGTAGACGCATCAAAATGCAAGAGAACCAGCCATATCACATGTGAAGAAGTAGATCAAACCCATATCACAAGATGATAATATGCCCAAATTAGATTGCACAAGTGAACGATTTAGATCTCGTCGGTCGAACAAACTAAGATACAACTATACACGAGTAAAATGATCTTCAAAACATAGAATCTCCAACAATAAGCTCACAGAACAAATCGATTGATCAACAAACATACCGTAAACCCCAGTAAAAGCACATCATATCTGAGACCGGCCAAGAAAACAACCGCGATGACATTGGACGGCGATTGAAGAAGAACAACCTTCAACAACACGCAAGAAAATATAAACCTTAAATTTGAGAAGCAATACCGATATCAAAGAACCAGATCTGAAATCAGAAGAAAACTTGAAATTATAACATGTGGTGAAACAATCGGCGATGCAGAGAAAGCAAATGTGAAACAGCAAGGAAAATCTTAACGGAGGTGGCGGAAGGTAAAACGGACTGAGAAAGCGACAACAACGATAGACAAAAGGATTAAAAGAAAACAACTCCTGTGAATCACATCCGGGTGAGAAATATAGAATAGAAACGATTACCGGACCATTTGCGGCAACGAAAGTGAATCGACGTCAGGACCGTTAATGGCAAATGATACCATGTGAGAATTCAGCCATGATTGCCGGAGATAGTGATGAACGACGGTGAGTGTAGGAAAAGGAAAGGTGAAGAAACGAAAGGTTAAAACAGAGAGAAATAGAAAGATAAAAAGAAATATTATTTCTGATAACTGAGGAATTATTCAAGCCTATCTTTACAAAATGATTGGGCTTGACATTTATAGCCCATCTCAAGCTGAGATGATCAGCCCAAATGGTTATAACAAACTAATAAGAACTTTAACAAACTTTTGGGCTGATCCAACTAATAAAAAACCTCTATTACTCTAACACGTGAAACTCGCAATAACCGAAATAGCATCTATTATGTTTGCAACCACGATAAACGCAACACAAAACTAATTTCGGGCCAAATTTTTTGTTCATTCTGGGCCACCAAAAGTTCAGGGTCGGCCATGCAACAAATTTATATCATTACTCAAGGGTCAACTTGCTTCAATAACCAATACAAAATATCTCTTCATTTGAATTTTAGACAACATAACAATCCTTTTTAATTATTTGCTTAGGATAATTCTATAGACTACAAATATTTTAAATTATTCACTAATATATATTGTCTTTCGTATTAAAATCAACCTTAAAAAAGGACTTATATTAAGTGAAACCACACGTAATTAATTAGTCTATAATTATATGACACTATATCTTTTTACATATATCAAATTGACAACAACATACACAATTAAAGTAGAATAAACAAACAAACACCATGCATAATCCTCAGTGTTGTCATATGTTAAGAAATTAACATAGGCTGAATAATGCCTCGTATTTTTCATCATCATTAAATTACAATTGTTAGCTTTATATACATCACTATAAAGTAACTAAATTTACACAAAAAATTACTAACTACTTCAACATCATACTATTCGACTAATCCACCGGTAAAATATAGAAACGCGAAATAACGTCGGAACATTTTTATGTTTGGCCCAAAAAATAAAATTGATGGGAAATTCCATCAATCATTTTTATTTAAGTGAAATTTATTACCTTAAAATTCAGTTATTTTAATAAAAAAACATTTTTATCAAAATAATGATTTTTTGTTTGTGAAATAAAAAATAGGTTCGAAAGTCGATTGTGTATGGGGAATGACAAACACTCTACAACGACTAAAATTGATACGTAACTGATTACTTAATTTCTTAATATAGTACATTGTGAATTCAAAAAAATTACAATTAAAATGAGATATCTACATGCAATGAAATTTATTTGTTCATCATTTAAAAAGGATATCCTTTTATTTTGAACATTAATAAATTGGTAACACCCCAGTTACCCATGGGCATCACTTCTAATGTTCTAATAAAAGAACATTGCCTCGAATATAGTGATTGTAACCCCCTCGACTCGGCCTAGCCAACAGACCGTATCAAGTGGATTATACGGGACTAATCGAAGAAAGATCTGAAGATTTCCCTCCGATTAGCAACCCAAGATGCGTTGATTAATATCTTTTCTAGATGCTCGAAATTAAACTTAAGTTATCGAACACACATCGGAAGAAAGAACAACAATCAAGCATCGATTCGAACCAAAAAGGACAATCAGGGACCAAAATGAAAAACTAGCATAATATGGGGACCTAAGATGCAATTAAGGCGATCATTGAGAAATTTAGTCCATTTCATGCATCCATGATGAAAAGGAACATTAAACATGCACACAATCAACCACAATTGAAAATTGCATATACTAGGACCAAAACACAAGAAAAATAACTTTAAATATGCCTTTAACTAACTTAAATGACCCCCGTTTCGAAACCCGTATCAGAACGGTGCTTCACAGTAGCGAAACGTTCCGAAACGACTTGAGACCGTTTCGGCCCTGCTTAGCCCATTTCGATACTCGTTCCGAAACGCCAAGGCAAAAATACAGGATGTTCCGAAACGTTCGAGCCCGTTTCGAAACACCCTGCTGCAGAAACAACAAAACTGCAATTTAAGCATCTCTAAGGTATTTAACTTGGTTCTAGCCACCAAATACAACAGAGAAACATCATGATCAACATATACACACTAACACCAACCACCAAACATGTTTAAGATCAAGATAAACATAACTATGCTTTACATACGAAAATAAAGAAAGCTTCAAGATCCAACATAAGAAGAACAAGGTCCAAAACCAAGACCACAAGACATAAGATAAGAACAAGCCATCAAGATAACTATCAAATTATTCTCAACACAAGGATTTCACAAACACTCCCAAAGACATAAACAAGGTTCACCCTCATTGCCACACGCACTATTATCTAAGCATAGTCATACTTGAGCTAAGAGCGGACACTTGGATCACCTCCCTTGCACCGTTGCTTTCGAAAAGGGTCTACGGATCTGCATTGTTGGAAAAAGAGAGCGTAAGCTATAAAGCTTAGTGAGCGAAGCTCAAAACCAGCTACAACAATGCAATTTTGAAAATAATCATCATTTAGGAAATCAAAACCGTTTCTTGAAATCTCTTTCACAAATAATTTCCAAAATCATTTCCATTTCAACATGCTATCTTGAAACAAGATTATGCAAAGCAACCATACATGCCATAGGCAAAGAACGTGCATCAACCATGTATAAGCCATACATGAACCATACATGCAAACCGAGCCTACCGGCTCCTTTACCATGCACATGCTTCAAACATAAGCATAATCATATGAGTTTACCAAACTCATATTGAAACCATAAGCGATTGAGTATATCAGTATCATTGACACGTTGCTCGGATAAGCGGACACCGTGATGTCATAACCCCCATCAAGTCACATGGTGAAACAACCCTCACAACAAACACACTACGGTCGGGATGCCACAACCCGCATTGCCCGTTGGTGATAGCACAACCCCTACCACTCGCATCACAATAGCACAACCCCTATTGTGAAACCGAAGAATTTCTTACGAGCGAATTTTATAATTATAGTGCACTTCACATCCTATTGATCGATCAATCTATCTTATATAACCCATGTGTCAATATACTCACCACAACATCATAAACCACTGATTTCACCGGGGATAACCACCTCCCAAAACACATCCCAAAAGCCATGGACACAAGCTCAAGCATTGCATGAGCTCAACCAACATTCGAAACACAACATGGCATTCATGAGGGAGAAAAACAACATGCATTTAATGCATAACAACAAAAGAGGAAACATCATTTAAAATGACATGCACGTAATCCAAAACATGATCAAATATAAGAAGGTGAAAAGCCGAAACAAAACCAAATCTTACCCTTGAGCTTAAATTGGCCTAATGGCTCAACCCAAGCCCTTAAAACACCTCTTCAACCTTGATAAAACAGTAAAAATCATTTCCACTCACCAGCGATTACCACAACAGCCGAAACCCCTTTTCTAGCTTTCCGGTGTGCCCACAATTGCATTCAACAAATCCAGATCTTCAATCCTTGTCTCTAACTAACCCAAAATAGAGGATTTTGAGATATTTTCAACACACAAATTTGCTGGAAAGTAGAGATTCAAACACCCAACCAAAACACCTATCGAATAAATCTGATACAAGCCGTAACCAACGAAAAGACCCAATTCGGATAGTCTCCCGCAAAACCCAGCATTAAATAACATCAAAACATATATATAAACATCTAAAAACATCATCCCAACATCAGATCAACACCAACTATTGATTCACCTCAAATTCCACCCCAAAACCCACTTTTTCATACTTCAAAATTCAACACTCAACCCCATTTCGGGATTCATGCCATTCACCCATCATCTCAACACAATAATCACATCAAAACAAAGGTAACAACATCAACAAACCCAACATTAAAAGATCTTACCTAAAAATCTTACCAAAAGCTCATTTTCATCAATTTTATCCAAATTACATTAAGATTAAGACAAGAGAATAAAACCCTTGGTATTTAAAAGAATCAAAGCATGGAAATTTCATTAAAGAACCTTACATTAGAGGAGAATCACATTGCTCACCCCCAATGCTAGCTATTATCCCTTGTTTGGCCAAAATCCTTGAGGAAAAAAATGAAATAGGCTTGGGTTTTAGGAAATCAAGGTAGGAGAACCATTTAGCAATAAAAGATTAATAAGAAAACACTTTTACCTTGAGGAAATCAAGCTCAAATGATGTTTTGCTGAAGAGAGGAGACGAGGAAGCTTGAAAATGGTTTTTGACGTGAAATGAGATTTTAGATGAACCCTTGTTTTAATTAAATCATAAAATCTATTTTAAAATATTTGAATAGTCAAAATAAAGGGGATAATAACCAAATTGGCCCAGCCAAGATAGCTCCTTAAAGATTCAATATTTTGACTCTTTTACAAAATGGTCACTAAAAACAGATTTTACAAACTCTACAATTTGGTCACCAAGCAAAATGTCACGGTTCGGAAAGCGTTTTCCCAAAATTGTTTTTACTAAAACCTTTCACATATTTTAAAAAGATTTTAAATATTTATTCCATATTTTTCCCAACACCCGAAGACCTCTTTCCCCGAACTTACTCAAAACACCCAACAGCGGTCATTCAGACTTCGAAAACTCATCGGATCTTCTAGACCCTAATCCGGGATATTACAACTCTCCCCCACTTAAGAAATTTCGTCCTCAAAATTTACCTGATGGAAAAAGATGCGGAAACTGACGCTTCATGTCGTGTTTCCTCTACCAAGTGGCTTCTTCAACACCTCGGTGTCGCCACTTCACTTTGACCAACTCTATAGATCTACTATGCAAAACCTTGCTGTCCATAGCAAATATTTCAATCGGTTCCTCATCGTATGACAAATCTGGGTTCAATTCGATTTCCTCAACAGGCATTACGTGCTATGGATCTGACCTATACTTCCAAAGCATAGAAACATGGAATACATCATGTATCTTCTCTAATTCCGGAGGAAAACTCAGTTTATAAGCCACAGGACCAACTCACCCAACGATCTCATATGGACCAATGAATCTCGGACTCAGTTTACCATTTCTACCGAATCTCATCACTTTTTTCTATGATGATACTTTCAAAAAGACTTTCTCACCCACATCATACTCAATCTCATGTTGCTTCAAGTCGTCATCTGATTTTTTTCGATCGGTTGCTGCCTTCAAGCGTTCACATATCAACTTCACCTTCTCAGTAGTGCCCTTAAGCATAGCGGGTAAGGATACCAGTTTCTGACCAGCCTCTGCCCAACATGCCGAAGTTCACCACCTCCTACCATACAAAGCCTCAAACGGTGCCATCCGAATGCTAGCCTGATAATTGTTGCTATAAGCAAACTCAACTAACGGTAGATGTGTAACCCCCTTAACCCGGCCTAGACGGTTGACCCGAATTAAGAAGATTACACGGGGAAAACCAAAGTCAACCCGAAAGTCAACCTTGATTAACGACCCTTTTTTTCTTTTTAAACTTGTCTAGATGCACATTAACCCTAGTTGTGATCATACAAACAACATACTCAAAGAACATAAACATCAGAGATCAAACAGGGACCCAATTGAACAAATTACAACTTTAGGGACCAATTTGTAAATTCTGATAATTATAAGGACTTAATCCAAATTAAAGTTACCAGCTTGAAATTAATCATGTTTCATGCATCTCTGTCAAATTTCAGCTCAAACGGACATCCCAAACTCATACAATTGTACAAACAAGTTTCGGGACCAAAATGCAAACATTTTGAGACATATAACTGCCAATGTCAGCCCCCAACGGTCAGGTGTTCCGAAACAGGGAGAGCCTGTTTCGAAACGCGGGGCCATTCCGCAACGCGTACCGAAACGAGGGCTGGCAGTGGCCTTTCCGTTTCGGAACGGTGTCTCCCGTTTCGGACGCCTGGGTTGCTACAAGGCACCCGTTCCGAAACGGTGGCTACTGTTCCGATACGGCCTGCACAGATTGCAGAAAATTGCTTGCTTAAACACACAATTGACCAACCAATCATGCTCCAAATGTAACCAAACTTTACCAGCAACTCATACAACATACAAGAGACATATTTGCATCAACCATTTATCATTATATCATCATATATGAAAAGCCCCAATTCTAAAGGCATGCTTCCTATACAAGCAAACCATTCAAACATAAACCTCCAAACCAACATATAATGGCCAATTACAAAACCCAGCACTATTATCAACATTTAACAAGCTTAGGGAGTTCAAAACATCTCCCAAAACAACAACATAGGTCCCCCATTGCCAAAAACCAATAGCTAAAGGTGTTTAAGAAACCTTCCCATACATGAGCTTATCTTTCACTTGATTGCTTGCCTTCCTTGCTGCCCTCAATGCACCTTAATGTTCTGCATTATTGGTTTAAGAAAAGAGAGAGAGCGTAAGCAAAAGCTTAGTGAGGAATGCTCATTAAAGCCACACAATAATGCATTTATAGAACACTTTACAAGTCATACTTCAAAATACATTTAAACATGCTCACAAGCAATCTTAACCAAGCATCTCATGCTTCATATCATAACATGTCATATTGGCCACAAGTGATAATTACCATCTTTTAACAAGATCAACATAAGACTTACACATGGACTTTTAAACACCATTGTGATCTTATCCCCATGGACTTTTAAACACCATGGCCCATGGACTTTTAAACACCATGGCAAGGACCACACAAGGACTTTTAAACACCTTTGTGTCCTTAACAAGTTTCACCTCAAGGACTTTTAAACACCTTGACCCCAAGGACTTTTAAACACCTTGTCCCATGGACTTTTAAACACCATGACATGAATCACCCCAAGGACTTTTAATCACCTTGGCCCCAAGGACTTTTAAACACCTTGGAAAGGACCACACAAGGACTTTTAAACACCTTTGTGTCCGTAACAAGAACCATCCAAGGACTTTTAAACACCTTGATGTTCTTAAGTAAACAAGGCTCACTCAAGGACTTTTAACCACCTTGGTGACCTTAACCTTTTCAAAACATCACTTGCCAATATACATCATTTATCATCAATAATCCACTGTTTTAAAGCATTTAACCAAGCCATAAACATCATGCATCTTCAAACATTAAACCACATTTAAACAATGTTCAAAAGCAAGGAACTCTAACCTTGAGCTTCCTTAAACACATGGCTTATAATCTCAGCAAACAAACATGCTAGATATGCTTTAAAAACAGAATTTAAACATGCAACAAACATATTGCACCTAACCATCACATGGTTCCTCATCAAGAGAGTTTTTCCGAAAACTTACTCTTGAGCTTAGCAAAGTTGTTTAGACTTAGACTAAGCTCCCAAACCTCCAAAACATTGGTTTCAAAGCCGAAAACCAAAATCCACTCACCGATTCCGTTTCGCTTCTTGCCGAAACACCAAATCAAGCTTCCGGATCACCACCACTTGGATCCAAAGATGACTCCCCTGTTTTAACACATCAAAACAGTAGATTAATGCATCATCATGCATTAATAGCTTTAATGAAAGCACCTAAACTCGCTGCTCTCATCCACACTCCATTTTCTGCCACCAAACACAACCGAAAATGCATCGAAACAACTCCTCAACAAAGCCCAGCCATAACCCATCAAAACTAAGCATCCTTAAACATCATTCAACATCTAAAAAGGACCTAACAACATCCTTATACCTCCAGCAACAACAGATCCACAAGATCACCCAAAAACAACCAAGAATCACAATCTAAACTTAGGAAATTCAACCTATACGGGATTACATTAGTTAAAACTCAATTTCCAATCAATTTAACATTCATTTATCATCAATTATACACCTCAAGTCACTGCTTTAACAGATCCAACGAAAATTCATCAAAAATTATCAAATCTTGCATTTTAAGCCAAGATCCATTACACAACTTTAAAACCACTCATAAATCATCAATTAAGGATTGAAAACTTGGGAATTTCAGTAAAGAACTTGAAGTTCAGAGGAGAATGACGTTCTTACCTCCAAACTTGAGTTTCTCCTCTTTTAGAACCAAAAAGCTTGAAGAATCAAATAGCAATTGATGAGGTTTTATTGATGAGATGATTAGCAATCAAAAGAGGATTGAAAAGAGAGATTTAAGTGGCAAAATCAGAAGAAAAACTCTGGAGAAAGATGTTTGGTTTGAGAGAAAATGAGAGAAAAGGAAAATGAGATTTTAGGAAAATTAGTTAGAAATAACTTCCCTCCACTTTTCTTTTGTTTAAAAATCAGAATTAAAACATTAATTACCTTAGAAAAATCTGGAGAAACTCCTTTTGGGTAAATAGCTCCTTAAAGATTCAAAGTTTCAATCCTTTCTAAAACAGTCACGCAGTTTTCAAAAATTACATTTTGGTCACTAGCCAAAATGTCACCCTTCCAAACCTCATTTTGTAAAATTGATTTCACAGTTCACTTATATATATTAAAAGAGGATTTTAGAACATTTTTCCATATTTTTAATGCAACCCGAACTAGGTTTTCCTAATTTCACCTTTTTAGATTCGAACAGCACTTTGACCGAACCGGTCAACGCCTAAAAACTTCTAAGCCCAAAACCGGGGCGTTACAACTCTCCCCCCCTTAAGAAATTTCGTCCTCGAAATTTACCTGAAGGAAAGAGATAGGGAAACTGCTTCAGCATGTCATCCTTTCGCTCCCACGTGGCTTCCTCAACACCGCGATGCTTCCACAGCACCTTTACCAACTCAATGGTCTTGCCACGAAGAACCTTGCTATCCGAATCCAGAATCCTCACCGGTTCCTCATCATAGGTCAAATCCGGATTCAATTCCACTTCTTCCACAGGCATCACATGCGAAGGATCAGATCTATACTTCCGGAGCATAGAAACATGAAACACATCATGAATCTTCTCCAACTCTTGAGGTAACCTCAACCTGTACGCAATAGAACCCACACGCTCAACCACCTCGTATGGTCCAATGTACCTAGGGCTCAACTTACCCTTCCGGCCAAACCTCATCACCTTCTTCCAAGGCGAAACCTTCAGAAACACACGGTCACCCACCGCATACTCAATCTCCTTACGCTTCAAATCCGCGTAAGACTTCTGCCGATCAGAAGCTACCTTCAAACGCTCACAAATGAGCTTCACCTTCTCGGTGGTTCCCTTCAACAAAGCCGGCATCGAAACCAACTTCTGACCCGTTTCAGCCCAACAAAGAGGAGTCCTACACTTCCTTCCGTACAAAGCCTCATAAGGTGCCATTAGAATACTTGCCTGATAACTATTGTTATAAGCAAAATCAACCAAAGGCAAATGCTTCTCCCAAGAGCCCTGAAACTCAATCACGCAGCACCTCAACATATCCTCCAAAATCTGGATAACACGCTCAGACTGACCATCCGACTGAGGATGATAGGATGTACTGAAATTCAACCTCGTACCCAGAGCTTGATGGAAACACTGCCAGAAACGCGATGTGAACCTCGGATCCCTATCCGACACAATCGACTTAGGCACACCATGCAGCCGCACAATCTCAGCAATGTACAGCTCCGCAAACTTATCCAAAGAAAACGTAGTATGCACAGGCAAGAAATGTGCACACTTCGTCAGGCGATCTACAATCACCCACACCGAATTCTTCTTCGATGGTGACAAAGGTAAACCAGATACAAAATCCATGGTAACCCTTTCCCACTTCCACGCAGGGATTCTCAACGGTTGCAACAACCCTGAAGGAAACTGATGCTCAGCCTTAACTCGCTGACACACCATACACTTGCTGACAAACTCCGCAACATCTTTCTTTAAACCCACCCAATAGTACTCATCACGAAGATCTCGATACATCTTAGTACTACCAGGGTGCATAGCAAAAGGACTACTATGACCTTCAGTCAGAATAGCACGCCTCAACTCAGCATCATTGGGCACTACTATCCGACTCCCAAAACACAACACTCCATCATCATTAAAGCAGAAATCCGAAGCTCTACCCTCCGCGATATCCTGTACATGAGACACCAAGGAATTATCCAGCAACTGCTTTTCCTTGATCAACTGAACCAAAGATGGTTTCACTTGCAACTCAGCCACAAGACCACCATCGCGCAAAATACTCAAATTAGAAAACATAGCCCTCAGCTCAACAGCTACCTTCCTACTCAAGGCATCCGCTACAACATTAGCCTTCCCAGGGTGATACTCAATCGTCAAATCATAGTCCTTGAGCAACTCCACCCAACGTCGCTGCCTGAGATTCAACTCCTTCTAAGACATCAGATACTTCAAACTCTTGTGATCCGTGTACACAGTACACTTCTCACCATACAGGTAATGTCTCCAGATCTTCAGAGCAAAAACCACTGCAGCCAACTCAATGTCATGCGTAGGATAATTGCGCTCATGCACCTTCAACTGCCGCGATGCATAAGCTACCACCTTACCCTCTTGCATCAACACACATCCCAAACCAACATAGGACGCATCGCTATACACCACAAACTCTTTCCCTGATTCAGGTTGAACCAAGATAGGAGCTTGCGTCAAAGCCGCCTTAAGCTTCTCAAAAGCCTGCTGTCTCGCCTCCGTCCACTCATACTTAACATCCTTATGCAACAACTTTGTCAAAGGTGCAGCAATCTTAGAAAACCCATCCACAAACCTTCGGTAGTATCCCGCCAAACCAAGGAAACTACGAACCTCGTGAACAGACTTAGGAACCTTCCAATTCATCACCGCCTCAATCTTCTGAGGATCAACACGAATCCTCTTGGCAGAAACCACATGCCCAAGAAACACCACCTCCTTAAGCCAGAACTCACACTTGCTCAGCTTAGCATAAAGCTGATTCTCCAACAAAGCTTGCAAAACAATCCTCAAATGCTCTTCATGCTCCTCCTCAGTACACGAGGATATCATCAATGAACACCACAACAAACTTGTCCATGTATTCATGAAACACACGATTCATCATGTCCATGAAAGCAGCAGGAGCATTTGTCAAACCAAACGGCATCACAAGGAACTCATAATGCCCATACCTTGTCCTGAAAGCTGTCTTAGGCACATCCACATACTTCACCTTCAACTGGTAATACCCTGACCTCAAGTCAATCTTAGAGAACACAGCAGCTCCCCGAAATTGATCAAAGAGATCATAAATTCTCGGCAAAGGATACCGATTCTTGATAGTCAACTTGTTCAGCTGACGGTAATCAATGCACATTCTCATAGTGCCATCCTTCTTCTTCACGAACAAGACTGGTGCACCCCAAGGGGACACACTCGGCCGAATGAAACCACGCTCAAGCAACTCTTGCAACTGCGTCTTCAGCTCTTTCAGCTCCTTAGGTGCCATTCTATAGGGAGTAATGGACACAGGAGTTGTATTCTCATACAGCTCAATTCCAAACTCCACCTCGCGATTAGGAGGTAAACCAGGCAACTCCTCGGGAAACACACCAGGAAACTCCTTCACAACCCTGATATCTTGCACCCTCAACTCCTTAGAGCTAGGATTCATCACAAAAGCTAGGTAAGCTTCACAGCCTTGCCTCAGCATTCGGCTTGCCTCCAACGTAGACACCACATTAGCAAGAAACTTCACATTCTCACCAACCACAACAACTTCATAATCATCCGCAAGCTTCAGCGAAACTCGCTTATTTTCACAATCCACCACAGCACGATGCTCAGCAAGCCAATCCATACCAAGGATTACATCAAAACCATAGAAAGATAACTCCATAAGGTCAACATGAAAAACATGATCTTGAACAACCAAAGGACACCTTCTATACAGCTTTCGAGTCACAACAGTCTCACCAAAAGAACTAGTGACACGCATACCAACATCCAAAGACTCAACAGGCAAACCAAGCAATTCAGCATGCTCACGCAATATGTAAGAGTGCGTAGATCCAGAATCAATCAAGGAAAGTAATGACAAGGATTGCAGAGTAAAAGTACCTGCAATCACATCCGCGTCATTCCTCCCCTCACGCTGAGCAAACACTCTCGCCTGTCTGCCACCCTCTGGATGTACAGCTACAACATGAGCTACACCTCGGCCACCTTCCTCTCTCCGCTGGAAATTACCACGGCCGCGCCCACGACCTCTCTGCGGTGCTGCAACAACAGGAGCACGAACTTGGCCACCAGCCAACATAGGTCAATCACGCCTCAAATGATCCGTAGATCCACAGTTCCAGCAACAATTACCAGCTGCCGCAACAGGAGCTTGCACCTCCCTCACAGCACGAGGACAATCACGTTTCATGTGGCCATACGAACCATATATCCAACAAGCACTCGGATCAGCTCTAGCGTTGCCTCCCCGAGTAGGTGCTCCACCACCTCGCTTAGCCGAGGACTGATACTTCTGATCACGTCCCCTCTTGTTCTGTCCACCATCGAAACTATATTCAGCTGCCCGCTTACCAGCACTTGCTCCAGCACCTCTAGCAGATAAACCCAAGTTCATCTCAATATCCTTGGCTCGGCCCACCAACACATCAAAATCATCATACTCGGTGACCACCACATACATCTTCACCTCCGTCACTAAACCATAATGGAACCTTTCGCACCTTGCCCGCTCATCAGGTACCAGCTCAGGTGCATACTGACTGAGTCGCACAAACTGCACTTCATACTCAGCCACAGTCATGCTCCCTTGGGTAAGAGACATGAACTCTCGCTTCTTTTCATCCAGGTACCTCACACCAAGATACCTTCTCTTGAACACATTCTGAAAGAATGTCCAAGTCACATCAGCTTCTGCCATCCCAGCAATAGTGGTTGTCCACCACGTATATGCATCCTTCTGCAGCAAGGACACAACACTGCCAAGCTTCTGCACTTCAGTGCAACTCATCTGACCCAAGATCCTCTTAGTACTCTCTAACCAAGCCTCAGAACCTTCAGCAGACATACCCTTGAACTCAGTCCCTCCTAGACTGCACAACCGCTCCAAAGGTAGTCTAACTCCAGCATCTTCCTGATGCCCAGCTCCACGAGCTCCAGCTACCGCTGCTTGAAAAGCACCAGCTATAGCTTGAATTAACACCGTCATGTCAGGAACAGCTTGCCCCTGACCAGCCTCAGGTCCAGCAGCCTCAGCACCAGCTGCAGCTCTAGCTTCTTCAGCCCCAGCACCACCACCACCAGGTGAAGGAGGTAAAACCACACTCTCAACATTCTCTTCGTTTTCATTCTCATTCTGAGCCGTAGCTCGCACATTACTCCTCAACTCTCTACGAGGTGCCATACTCTAACTATGCAATCACAATGCAAATAAACAAAGTCAGGCCCAGCAAGGTAAGCAATCCAAGTACTCAAGCTCATTTCCATTTAAAATCAACATCATTTCATTAGCTTTGATTTGGCAATGGGTACCCACAACATGCTTCATCACAACATACATCTCAATTGCAACATACATGCAATTTACTCAACATGCTTTCACCCAACAAGCATACAAGGCATACATACTTCAAACATTCACATACACATTCCCAATTGCTCGAGAACTCAGCTCTGATACCACCAAATGTAACCCCCTTAACTCGGCCTAGACGGTTGACCCGAATTAAGAAGATTACACGGGGAAAACCAAAGTCAACCCGAAAGTCAACCTTGATTAACGACCCTTTTTTTTTCTTTTTAAACTTGTCTAGATGCACATTAACCCTAGTTGTGATCATACAAACAACATACTCAAAGAACATAAACATCAGAGATCAAACAGGGACCCAATTGAACAAATTACAAATTTAGGGACCAATTTGTAAATTCTGATAATTATAAGGACTTAATCCAAATTAAAGTTACCAACTTGAAATTAATCATGTTTCATGCATCTCTGTCAAATTTCAGCTCAAACGGACATCCCAAACTCATACAATTGTACAAACAAGTTTCGGGACCAAAATGCAAACATTTTGAGACATATAACTGCCAATGTCAGCCCCCAACGGTCAGGTGTTCCGAAACAGGGAGAGCCTGTTTCGAAACGCGGGGCCATTCCGCAACGCGTACCGAAACGAGGGCTGGCAGTGGCCTTTCCGTTTCGGAACGGTGTCTCCCGTTTCGGACGCCTGGGTTGCTACAAGGCACCCGTTCCGAAATGGTGGCTACTGTTCCGATACGGCCTGCACAGATTGCAGAAAATTGCTTGCTTAAACACACAATTGACCAACAAATCATGCTCCAAATGTAACCAAACTTTACCAGCAACTCATACAACATACAAGAGACATATTTGCATCAACCATTTATCATTATATCATCATATATGAAAAGCCCCAATTCTAAAGGCATGCTTCCTATACAAGCAAACCATTCAAACATAAACCTCCAAACCAACATATAATGGCCAATTACAAAACCCAGCACTATTATCAACATTTAACAAGCTTAGGGAGTTCAAAACATCTCCCAAAACAACAACATAGGTCCCCCATTGCCAAAAACCAATAGCTAAAGGTGTTTAAGAAACCTTCCCATACATGAGCTTATCTTTCACTTGATTGCTAGCCTTCCTTGCTGCCCTCAATGCACCTTAATGTTCTGCATTATTGGTTTAAGAAAAGAGAGAGAGCGTAAGCAAAAGCTTAGTGAGGAATGCTCATTAAAGCCACACAATAATGCATTTATAGAACACTTTACAAGTCATACTTCAAAATACATTTAAACATGCTCACAAGCAATCTTAACCAAGCATCTCATGCTTCATATCATAACATGTCATATTGGCCACAAGTGATCATTACCATCTTTTAACAAGATCAACATAAGACTCACACATGGACTTTTAAACACCATTGTGATCTTATCCCCGTGGACTTTTAAACACCATGGCCCATGGACTTTTAAACACCATGGCAAGGACCACACAAGGACTTTTAAACACCTTTGTGTCCTTAACAAGTTTCACCTCAAGGACTTTTAAACACCTTGACCCCAAGGACTTTTAAACACCATGACATGAATCACCCCAAGGACTTTTAATCACCTTGGCCCCAAGGACTTTTAAACACCTTGGAAAGGACCACACAAGGACTTTTAAACACCTTTGTGTCCGTAACAAGAACCATCCAAGGACTTTTAAACACCTTGATGTTCTTAAGTAAACAAGGCTCACTCAAGGACTTTTAACCACCTTGGTGACCTTAACCTTTTCAAAACATCACTTGCCAATATACATCATTTATCATCAATAATCCACTGTTTTAAAGCATTTAACCAAGCCATAAACATCATGCATCTTTAAACATTAAACCACATTTAAACAATGTTCAAAAGCAAGGAACTCTAACCTTGAGCTTCCTTAAACACATGGCTTATAATCTCAGCAAACAAACATGCTAGATATGCTTTAAAAACAGAATTTAAACATGCAACAAACACATTGCACCTAACCATCACATGGTTCCTCATCAAGAGAGTTTTTCCGAAAACTTACTCTTGAGCTTAGCAAAGTTGTTTAGACTTAGACTAAGCTCCCAAACCTCCAAAACATTGGTTTCAAAGCCGAAAACCAAAATCCACTCACTGATTCCGTTTCGCTTCTTGCCGAAACACCAAATCAAGCTTCCGGATCACCACCACTTGGATCCAAAGATGACTCCCCTGTTTTAACACATCAAAACAGTAGATTAATGCATCATCATGCATTAATAGCTTCAATGAAAGCACCTAAACTCGCTGCTCTCATCCACACTCCATTTTCGGCCACCAAACACAACCGAAAATGAATCCAAACAACTCATCAACAAAGCCCAACCATAACCCATCAAAACTAAGCATCCTTAAACATCATTCAACATCTAAAAAGGACCTAACAACATCCTTATACCTCCAGCAACAACAGATCCACAAGATCACCCAAAAACAACCAAGAATCACAAGTTAAACTTAGGAAATTCAACCTATACGGGATTACATTAGTTAAAACTCAATTTCCAATCAATTTAACATTCATTTATCATCAATTATACACCTCAAATCACTGCTTTAACAGATCCAACGAAAATTCATCAAAAATCATCAAATCTTGCATTTTAAGCCAAGATCCATTACACAACTTTAAAATCACTTATAAATCATCAATTAAGGATTGAAAACTTGGGAATTTCAGTAAAGAACTTGAAGTTCAGAGGAGAAGGACGTTCTTACCTCCAAACTTGAGTTTCTCCTCTTTTAGAACCAAAAAGCTTGAAGAATCAAATAGCAATTGATGAGGTTTTATTGATGAGATGATTAGCAATCAAAAGAGGATTGAAAAGAGAGATTTAAATGGCAAAATCAGAAGAAAAACTCTGGAGAAAGATGTTTGGTTTGAGAGAAAATGAGAGAAAAGGAAAATGAGATTTTAGGAAAATTAGTTAGAAATAACTTCCCTCCACTTTTCTTTTGTTTAAAAATCAGAATTAAAACATTAATTACCTTAGAAAAATCTGGAGAAACTCCTTTTGGGTAAATATCTCCTTAAAGATTCAAAGTTTCAATCCTTTCTAAAACAGTCACGCAGTTTTCAAAAATTACATTTTGGTCACTAGCCAAAATGTCACCCTTCCAAACCTCATTTTGTAAAATTGATTTCACAGTTCACTTATATATATTAAAAGAGGATTTTAGAACATTTTCCATATTTTTAATGCAACCCGAACTAGGTTTTCCTAATTTCACCTTTTTAGATTCGAACAGCACTTTGACCGAACCAGTCAACGCCCAAAAACTTCTAAGCCCAAAACCGGGGCGTTACAAGATGTTTCTCCCACGAACCCCGGAATTCGATAATACAACAACGTAACATATCATCAAGCACTTGTATAACTTATTCTGACTGACCATCTGACTGAGGATGGTACGAGATACAGAAATTCAATTGGCTACCCAAAGCACTATGTATGAAATCCCAAAATCTCGATGTGAACCTCAGATCTCGATCCGATACAATCGACTTCGGTACGCCGTGCAATCTCACTATCTCACGGATATACAAATTAGCCAACTTATCCAAGGAATCAGTCGTGTTAACAGCTAGGAAGTTTGCACACTAGGTGAGTCGGTCGACTATCACCTAAATTGAATTCTTTCGTGAAGGAGACAATGGTAAACCTGATACGAAATCCATGGTTATCCTCTCCCATTTCCATTCTGGAATTCGTAAAGGCTATAATAATCCTGACGGAAACTGATGCCCGACCTTCACTCGCTGACAAACCATGCATTTACTAACAAATTCGGCTATATCCCTTTTCAATCCAACCTAGAAGTAACCATTCTTCAAATCTCGGTACATGTTCGTGCTACCTGGGTGCATAGCAAACGGACTAGAATGTGCTTTATTCAAAATGGTACGTCTCAAATCAGCATCTTCAGGCACAACAACTCTATTTTTGTAACACAAAACATTACCATCACTGAAACTATATTCGGTCAGTTTACCTTCCGCAATATCTTGAAAATGTGAAGCTAAAGAACCATCTTGCAACTGTTTCTCATGGATAAACTGTTCAAGAGATGGTTTCACCTGCAGTTCTGCGACCAGCCATCCATCATGCGACAAACTCAACCTAGCAAACATCGCTCGAAGCTCAACGGCTACTTTCCTACTCAACGCATCAACTACCATATTAGCTTTACCCGGATGGCATTCAATAGTATGATCATAGTACTTCAACAACTAGACCCATATACGTTGTCGGAGATTCAAATCTTTCTGAGACATCAAATACTTCAGGCACTTATGATTGGTATACATTGTACATTTCTCACCATACAAATAGTGTCTCCACACTTTCAAAGCAAACACAGCATCGGCCAACTCAATATCATGTGTGGGGTAGTTCTTTTCATGAGTCTTTAACTGTCCTGAGGCATATGCAACAACTCTCACATCTTGCATCAGTACACAACGTAGGCCTATATACGAAGCATCACTATAAATTACATAGTTCTTCCCTGTTATCGGTTGCACTAACACATGTGCTCTAGTCAAATCATCTTTCAAACGATCAAAAGCCAACTATCTGGTTTCTGTCCACTCATATCTAACATCCTTTTGCAACAATTTCTTCAACGGAGCAGCTATCTTAGAAAAGCCTTCTACAAACTGACGATAGTAGCTCGCTAAGCCTAGGAAACTACAAACTTCACTCACAGACTTCGGTCGCTTCCAATTCACAACAGCTTCCACTTTCTTAGGATCATCTCTAATGTCATCGCCTGACACGACATACCCTAGAAAGACAACCTCTCTAATGCAAAATTCGCATTTGCTCAATTTCGCATACAACTGATTATCTAGCAATGTCTTCAACACAAGTCGCAAATGTCTATCATGGTCCTCCTCAGTGCGCGAATAAATCAATATATCATCAATTAGCACCACAACAAACTGATCTAGAAACTCATGAAAAACACAGTTCATCATGTCCATAAATGCGGTCGGTGCGTTAGTCAACCTAAATTGCATAACCAATAACTCATAATGGCCATAACGTGTCCGGAAAGTTGTTCTCGGTATGTCTTGCTCCTTCACTTTCAGCTGGTAACACCCAGACCTTAAGTCTATCTTCGAAAACACTGATGCATCCCGCAACTGATCAAACAAATCATCTATTCTCGGCAACGGGTACTTGTTCTTCACAGTTAACTTATTCAACTGACGGTAATCAATACACATACGCATACTTTCATCTTTTTCTTAACAACCAACACTGGTGCACCCCAAGGTGATATACTCGGACGGATAAAACCACGATCTAATAATTCCTGAAGCTAAGTCTTCAGTTCTTTCAACTCTTTTCAGAGCCATCCGATACGGAGCAATCGATACGGGAGCTGAATCAGAATACAACTCAATAGCAAACTCAACTTCTCTATACGATGGTAAACCAGGCAACTCATCTGGGAACACCTTAGGAAAGTCACAAACTGTTGTACTATCTTTTGGTCGGACCTTACTCATGTCTGGATTCATCACATAAGCTAGGTACGCCTAACATCCCTGATCTAATATTTTCTGAGCCTCTAGAGTAGAAACTACGTTGGATAAGAATTTAACATTCTCACCAACCACTACTACTTCATAATCGTCCGAAAATCTCAAGCTCACTCGCTTAGTCTCAAAATCTACCATTGCCTGGTGCTCTACCAACCAATGCATTCCTAAAATCACATCAAACCCATAGAAGAGCAATTCCATCATATCAGCTGGAAACACGTGACCCTGAACTATCAACAGACATCTACGATACATCTTCCTCTCCACAACTTTCTCGCCAAACGAACTAGTCACATTCATACTCACATCAAGTATCTTACACGGTACATCCAACATATTAGCTTGCTCACACAGAATATAAGAATGTGTAGAACCAGAATCAATCAACGAAAGCAATGTCAAAGATTGTAACATGAAATTACCTGCAATAACATCGGTGTCGTTTATGCCCTCTATGTGTGCGTACACTCTCGTTGGTCCGCCTCCCTCAGGCTGGACTGCAACCACATGTGCCACATTCTTCTGTCCCTCGTTTCGTGGCTGAAAGTTCCTTCGGCCGCGCCCACGGCCTTGTTGGTAATAGATAGCTCGTACCTCTCCTGACTACCTCTAGCTAGTTGAGGACAATCTCTCTTGAGATGATCCTTCGATCCACACTGCCAGTATGTACCATAGGTTCTCCAAAACTCTCCTGGATGAGACCTACCACACTTGGTGCACTCGGGTGCACGATGAGCAAAACCTTGGAATTGATGGCAATGTCCGGGGTTGCCACCCCCACGTCTATGATAAAAATGCTGCCTCTTGTCCTTGTGCCCCTTGGCACGATCGTGATTCCACTCTGCAGATCGTTTCCCTTAACTAGACCCCCTCCTCTAGAAGATAAACCAAGAATATGCTCTATATCTTTAGCTCGAGCTACTAGCACATCAAAATATGTATAATTAGTAGCCAACATATAGGTCTTCACTGCCTCGGTCAAACCATACCGAAACCTCTCACAATGTTCCGTCTCAGTAGGAACTAGCTCAACAGCATACTGACTCAGTCTAACAAATTGAACCTCGTACTCTGAAACGGTCATGCTCCCCTGAACTAAGGCCATGAACTCGTGCTTCTTCTCATCTTGGTACCTCAGCCCCAAATACTTCTTCCAAAAGGCAGAAAGCAAGAAATCCCAAGTAATATTAGCAGCAGTCATACTGGCGGTGATCGTAGTCCATTAGGCATACGCGTCACCCTGAAGCAGAGATTCTACACAACCCAGCTTACGTGCATCACTGCACTCCATCTGACCCACAATCCTGGAAGTACTAGCTAACCATGCCTCAGCTGCCTCAGGCGATAACCCACGATACTCTACTCCACCCAAACTATAGAGCCTCTCGAGGGGTAACCCTTCCCTTTGACCATGCTGCGGTGCAGCTTCCTGTAACCCAGCCAACGCAGACTGAAAAGCCCCAGAAATAGCTTGAATCAACGGGCTCATATCAACTTCGGCCTGACCCTGGCCACCACGAGGTTCCTCACCTCGCAAATTGGCCCCACTACCTAGAGAAGGTAACTCTCCCTCTAACGAGTCTCCAGCACCCTCAACAGGTTCCTCAGGCGGCTCACCACCCTCCTGACCTCTACTAGGTCTAGACATAGCAACAAATGCAATGCTACAACAAAAACAGAATAGACAAAAGGAAATGATTTGGGTCAGCAACGTCAAGGGTCCAAGGTGCTCAAGTATTATATATGGGTTTCCTGATAATAGTATGTGGCAATGACTACCTTGCACATCAAACAACCTCAACAAACAAGCATGCACCACCTCAACACACTTACCTCGCTTATCTTTCCGGTTGCACGACCACCAATGCAAGCCTTTCCAAAGGAAACCTAGGCTCTGATACCAACAGATGTAACCCCCTCGACCATGCCTAGCCACCATACCGTATCAAGTGGATTACACGGGACTAATCGAAGAAAGATCTGAAGATTTCCCTCGGATTAGCAACCCAAGAAGCGTTGATTAATATCTTTTCTAGATTCTCGAAATTAAACTTAAGTTATCGAACACGAAGCGGAAGAAAGAACAACAATCATGCATCGATTCGAACCAAAAAGAACAACCGGGGACCAAAATGCAAAACTAACATAATATGGGGACCCAAGATGCAATTAAGGTGATCTTTGAGAAATTTAGTCCATTTCATGCATCCATGATGGAAAACAACATTAAACATGCACACAATCAACCACAACTGAAAAATGCATATACTACGACCAAAACACAAGAACAATAACTTCAAATATGACTTTAACTAACTTCAACGACCCCTGTTTCGAAACCCGTACCAGAACGGTGCTTCACAGTAGCGAAACGTTTCGAAACGGCTTGAGACCGTTTCAGCCCTGCTTAGCCCGTTTCGATAATCGTTCTGAAATGCCAAGACAAAAATAAGGGTTGTTCTGAAACGTTCGAGCCCGTTTCGAAACACCCTACTGCAGAAACAGCAAAACTGCAGTTTAAGCATCTCTGATGTATTTAACTTGGTTCTATCCACCACATACAATAGAGAAACAACATGATCAGCATATACACACTAACACCAACCACCAAACATGTTTAAGATCAAGAGAAACATAACTATGCTTTACATACGAAAATAAAGAAAGCTTCAAGATCCAACATAAGAAGAACAAGGTCCAAAACCAAGACCACAAGACATAAGATAAGAACAAGCCATCAAGATAACTATCAACATGTTCTCAACACAAAGAGTTTAAAAACACTCCCAAATACATAAACAAGGTTCACCCTCATTGCCACACACACTATTATCTAAGCATACTCATATTTGAGCCAAGAGCGGACACTTGGATCACCTCCCTTGCACCGTTGCTTTCCAAAAGGATCTACGGATTTGCATTGTTGGAAAAAGAGAGCGTAAGCTATAAAGCTTAGTGAGCGGAGCTCAAAACCAACTACAACAATGCAATTTTGAAAACAATCATCATTTAGGAAATCAAAAATGTTTCTTGAAATCTCTTTCACAAATCATTTCCAAAATTATTTCCTTTTCAGTATGCTATCTTGAAACAAGATTAAGCAAAGCAACCATACATGCCATAGGAAAAGAACGTACATCAACCATGTATAAGCCATACATGAACCATACATGCAAACCGAGCCTACCGGCTCCTTTACCATGTACATGCTTCAAACATAAGCATAGACATATGAGTTTACCAAGCTCATATTGAAACCATAAGCGATTTAGTATATCGGTATCACTGACACGTTGCTCGGATAAGCGGACACCTTGATGATACAACCCCCATCAAGTCACATGGTGAAACAACTTTCACCACAAACACACTTCGGCCGGGATGCCACAACCCACATTGCCCGTTGGTGATAGCATAACCCCTACCACTCACATCACAATAGCACAACCCATATTTTGAAACCGAAGAATTTCCCACGCGCGAATTTTATAATTATAATGCACTTCACATCATAAACCACTAATTTCACTGGGGATAACCACCTCCCCAAAACACATCCCAAAAGCCATGGACACAAGGTCAAGCATTGTATGAGCTCAACCAACATTCGAAACACAACATGGCATTCATGAGGGACAAAAACAACATGCATTTAATGCATAACAACAACAGAGGAAACATTATTTAAAATGACATGCACATGATCCAAAACATGATCAAATATAAGAAGACGGAAAGCCGAAACAAAACCAAATCTTACCCCTGAGCTTGGATTGGCCTAATGGCTCAACCCAAACCCTTAAAACACCTCTTCAACCTTGATAAAACTGTAAAAATCATTCCCACTCACCAGTGATTACAACAACAAGCCGAAACCCCTTTTCTAGCATTCCGGTCCACCCACAATTGCGTTCAACAAATCTAGATCTTCAATCCATGTCTCTAACCAACCCAAAACAGAGGATTTAGAGATATTTTCAACACACAAATTTGCTGGAAAGCAGAGATTCAAGTACGCAACCAAAAGACCTATCGAATATATCTGATACAAGCTGTAACCAACAAAAAGACCCAATTCGGATAGTCTCCCGCAAAACCCAGCATTAGATAACATCAAAACACATAGATAAACTTCTAAAAACATCAGATCAACACCAGCTATTGATTCACCTCAAATTCCAACCAAACACCCACTTTTTCATACTTCAAAATTCAACACTCAACCCCATTTCGAGATTCTTGCCATTCATGTAACCCCCTTAGCCCGGCCTAGACGGTTGACCCGAACTACGAAGATTACACGGGGAAAACCAAAGTCAACCTGAAAGTCAACCTTGATTAACGACCCTTTTTTTCTTTTTAAACTTGTCTAGATGCACATTAAACCTAGGCATACTCTTGAGATAAGCATACTCAAAAATCACAGCAATCGGAAAACTCTAAGGGACTCAATTGCAAAACATACGAATTGAGGGACCAATTTGTAAATTCTTGAAATTAAGAAGACTTTACAAAGTTTTAAGTTACCATTATGAAATTAGTCATGTTTCATGCCTTTCTGCCAAATTTCATCTCAAACGGACATCTCAAACTCAATCAATTGCACATACAAAAATCAGGACTAAAATGTAAAGCTTGCAAACCTCAAAACCATTCAAATTAGTGCCCAACGGTCAAGTGTTTCGAAACGGGTATAGACCGTTCAGAAACACGGCTTGGCAGTAGCCAAAGTGTTTCGAAACACCTCTACCCGTTTCGAAACGCCCAGGCCAAAACATGCCCCTGTTTCGAAACAGGCAATGGTGTTTCGAAACACCCTGCCCAGAAACAGCAGGTAAGCCTGTTTTAACACATCTAATCACCATCAAACATACTCTAAATCAATCCTCAACAAATCAACAACATGCCAAGCATCATAACTACCAAATTGCATTAAAATCTAGATACAAAACAACCCCTAGGTGCACCAACTCTTTCAACACATCCAACACTTAATCATGCTTTTAAAATAAGAAGCATAGCATAACAACTTATGAAGGAAAAGATTCAAACGTTGCAAGCGTTAAACCACATAGTTCAAATCATAAACCAAACTTGTCCAACATACACAATCTCATTCCCCCCATTGCCTTTATTATCTATAGCTATTAACCGAGACATACTTCTCAAGTGGAGCTCTCCTTGAATCCCTTGCTTCTTGCTGCCCCAACTTCATTTATCTGCATTGATGGACACAAAGGAGCGTAAGCACATAATGCTTAGTGAGGAATGCTAAAAACCAAAACACCATCAACACAGCGATTCATACAACTCTCTTAAAAAGTAGATACAATTCGATAAACCAAAGCATTGTTTGAAACTCCTTTTTAAACAACATGCTTTAAATCATGCATTGCTCAATCATAAAAAACCAACCCTTAACTTAGAAAAGCTAAATAACTCACTTCAAAACACATTCTTGCAAAACCATCAATAAAAATCTTTCGAAGCATGAACACCTTATGCAAAGTTAAACTCAAATTCCTTGAAAAACATTTCCTCTTCATAACATGCTTTTCTCATGCTTAATGATCCATTCAAGCAAAATCTTTGGAAAACCATTTGTTCCCTCAACTATCTTATGCATTCAACAAATGCACAACACATGAACTACCCAAGAAACATTTACACTTCATGCCTTTCTAAACAAGTCTTCACAAGACTTCAATACATTTAAGAGATTCCTTGCACATAAACACCATTCATAAAAGAAGATAAACACTTGTTCAAGCTTAACAAGTAATACATGCACCCTTTAAACAATACACACTTCCCATGCAAGCTTCCATCAATTCAAGCATCTCTTGCTTCATTACATTCAAGAACATTATATTGGCTTCCAAGTGATAATTCACAAACCATCTCAACTCAAGACACGATCGGATACGCGGATTACAAGCGTTGTCCCACACGCTTTATACACACAACCGAACAACACAAGGTGGAGTTTTCCGGTACAATCACAACCCCTCAACACCCGTGATGGAGTTTAACGGTACAATCACAACCCCTCAACACCTGTGATGGAGTTTAACGGTACAATCACAACCCCTCAACATCACTCATCGGAAGTTGTATAACTCACTAGCGAGAGCCGAGACACATCACAAGGCTTACACATGGAAGCTACCACAACCATTGTAATCACCTTAACCAAGCTCACACACGGGAGCAACCCTCCACCGTTGTAACGCTTAACAAAGTCCACCAACGAGAGCCATCCTCCATCGTGGTGACATTTAACAAGGTTCACCCACGAGAGCCATCCTCCATCGTGGTGGCACTTAACAAAGCCCACCCACGAGAGCCATCCTCCATCGTGGTGGCACTTAACAAAGCCCACCCACGAGAGACATCCTCCATCGTGGTGACACCAACTCTCTCAATCGCTAGGATACTTGGATGGAGTTTATGGTACCATTACAACCCCTCGACATCCAAGGTGACTCAATTCACGGTGCACCCAATCCTATAGCCGGCTAACTATATCCGATTAAAGTAACCAACAACCACTTACATCACTTGCCAATACCATCAATTACCATCATCAATTCACTATTTTAAAGCATTAAACAAAGCCATTAAACAACATGCAACACTATGCATCAATTCCACAATTCCAAAGTACAAAACCAAGGATCTCTTACCTTGAGCATCCTTCAACACATAACTTTCAAAACCAGCATTAAACCATGCTAAAACATGCTTTCAAAACAGAATTTAAACTTGCAAATTAAATGTATGCATCCAACCATCTCATGGTTCATTCAAGAGAAAGAGTTTTTTCTCCAAAACTTACTCTTGAGCTTAGATAAGTTTCTTAGACTTAAACTAAACTCCCATAACCTTCAAACATTGGTTTCAAAGCTGAAAACCCAACTTCACTCACCGATACACAAAACTAAGCTAGCCGACAAGCCTTCCAAGCATCCGAAACCTCCAACGCCACCTCTATTGCTTCCGGATCATTCTCCCATGTTTTAAACACATAACAACATAGGATTAATGCATCATCATGCATTAAAAATACCAGCAATACAACTCAACTCGCTGCTCTACATAAATCCAACATTTCAGCTACCAAACACAACCGAAATCACCTCCAAACTCTTGCAAAACTTAACCCAGCAAAGATCCATCACTTCTAACCATTTTTAAACATCAATTAACATCCAAAATGATCCCAAAATCGTCCTTATACCTCCAGCATTAACAGAACACCAAAATCACCCCAAAAACCACCATTTTCACAAGTAAAAACTTAGGAAAATCAACCTATTCGGGATTGCATTGATTAAACCTCAATTACACATCATTTAGACATCCAAAATACATCAAAAAGACATCTCAAAACAGAGCCCAATCATCCAATACGAATTTCTTCAAAATTAAATCCAAATCTTGAATTTCAAGCCAAAATCAAGATCACAACATTAAAACCTTTAATAAAACTCAATTTAAGGATTGAGAACTTGGGAATTTAAGTAAAGAACTGAGTATTTAGAGGAGAAGGACGTTCATACCTCTAAATGTGGATTTTCCTTGTTTAAAGCCAAAATCCTTGAAAATTCATTAAGCAAATGGTGAGGATTTGATGTAGAAATGATTAGGAATCATTTGGGGTTTGAAAACTCTTCTTTAGGTGTGAAAATCAAAAGGAAAGTTTTTGTGGAAATGTGTTTGGCTGAGGGAATTTTGAGAGAAAATGAAATAGGAAAATGTTGGTAAAAGTTAGTTATGAAACTAAAATATCACTTTTCCCTCTTTTTTTTATTAATTAAACACTAAATGAGTCTTTAAAAATCAAGAAAAATCTGAAGAAATTCTCCCTTGGGTAAATTAGCTTCTTAAAGATTCAAAGTTTCAATCCTTTTAAAACAGTCACGAACTTTTCAAAAATTACATTTTAGTCACTAACTCGAAATGTTATATTTCAAAACCTCATTTGGTAAAATTAATTTCACCACCCTCTTATATATATTAAAAGAGGATTTTTAGATATTTTTCCATATTTTTAATGCATCCCGAACTAGGCTTTCCCTAAAACCACCTTTTATATTCGAATAAAAAATCCGACCGGTCCGGTTCAAACCCAAAACTTCTAAGCCCAAAATTGGGGTGTTACAACTCTCCCCCTCTTAGGAAATTTCGTCCTCGGAATTTCAACCGGCGAAAAGAGCACAACCAAACTTCTCAAAGCAACCCACAAGACAACACAGGAGACTTAACCACCACTGAACACTTTCCACACAAAACTCCACCAAACCAACTCCTCCACAAATCAACTTACAGTATAACCAAACCCAACACCACCACATATTGTTCACAATTTCCAGAACACTCAGATGTTAACCACAGCTTAACCTTTCACACTTCCGGACTGCACATAGCCCCAACAACCGAAGAACCTCCAAACTTTTACTACATACTCACCTTAACTCATAACTTTCAAAACTCACACACACGGTGACACTAACCCATCCAGTTTCAGCCACCCTGTGACCCACAACCTTCACCGCTTCTAAAACTCCTTGCAAAGCTACTCAACTTCTTTCAAAGATTACCACAACAAGCAAAAATTCTTAAGCATCAACTGCTTACTCAAACTTCTCAACGTATTGATGACATTCCTTCACATCCGCCACTATCATTACCATAACGACTCACCGGGACTACTCACCCAACATCCGAAATTCACGTCACAAAATCCCAACCTTGACTCCGCCAGCCGTTCCACATACCACTAGCTGACTTCAGAAGGGATTTACTTATACACGACTAGCCAACCACTTCTCACAAGAACCCGTCCAACCAACAATGGCCCTTGAACTTACATTTCCTTTCCACTTCAAGCTTTGACTACAACCCTTAACACAACCTCTTCTCAACTCTTCGAAGGTTGCTACAAACCATCACCTACAAAAACAACCCTTCTATTACAACATCAATGCCAAGTTACCTCAGCATTCTGGAAACACATCCACTAACCTACTACATAACTTAACACCAAGAAACTACTACTTCTACTAGCTATTCACAACCACCTTGACTGATTCTAACTTCAACCGGTAATCTCCTCACCACCACACCGCTAAACTCTTTAAGCGCCAAAACACTTTCCTTCTGCCAACATGCTATATCGCACTCACTATTACTGACAGCCCGCTTAATACCCTCCATTACTTCTAACATTCTCCTAGCACCAAAACAACTTTTAAAACCCATCATCCAACCTAACCCTATCACAACACTAACGGACCCAACTAGTTATTAGCAAGTGTGAACGTTCGTATGCATGGTCACCTATATGCCCTATCAATGCATGTGTATATGTATGCAAAACTTCTAATGTCATGTCGCATGTATGCATGTACCAACATACATAATATAGCATATAACAAATGATTTTAACTGTGCATGTATGTCAGTTCACACCCACCAATAACATCCTCAGAATCTGCCTAAGAACAACCTCCTATCTCACTTCCAACCTGTCCAACCCTACCATTCTAACAACCCATTAACCACAAAATACCCACTAATGCCCTCTTCACACTAAAGTTGTTTTCAAAACAACACCAACTACTACCCCAAACATGCTATCTATGAGACCATACCCACTACGTAAGGGAAAACCAAACCGAAACCAAACTAAGATAATTAGGGCAAATATTACTTAACAAGGTTACTTGTAAACACCTCACTGCCCCGGAGCTTCAACAGACGAGCTCTCTTCCCCGCAGAACCATCATTCTCCAGCCGCACCGCTGCAGCATCAGCCAACACATTAAGGTCATCACCATCTCCCTGCGGTAAAGAACCCTGGCTACCCCGAGCCAACGTCAAACAATTTCGTCTCAAATTGCCAACAGACCCACAATTCCAACAAGATTCATTCCCCAAGCTCCTCACACCTTTCTGCCCTTCCTGCCACCTTCGAACTTTGTCTTGGCCGTGCCCACGACCCTTCTGAGACCCTTTTGCTACCACTGAAATTGATCTCACCACTTGAGGACAATTTCATGCTCCTTAGAACCACAGTTCCAACAAACTCCCGCGCCCCAACAACCTCCAACATGACACCTTCCACAACGGTCACACTTCGGCAACTGAGCTACCACTCCTTGGTCATACCGCACTTGACCTACATCTGCACCACCACCTAGACTTCGATTCAAGTGAAACCTTCTATCACGTAGCCTCTTACGCTGACCGCTCTCGAGGTCAGTGCCCACAACCCTCTTGCTTAAACTTTTCTCACCTTCATAATCTGAAGCCACACCCCCATGTTGCTTAACCCTTGGGAATTTCCCTCCAAGGTACCTTTCATAAAAGGCAGACACAAAGAAGTTTCAATCTATATCGTGGATATGCGTTGCCGCCGCCACAGATGTCCACCAGGCACAGGCGTCCTCCAACATCAATGAGACAACACTTCCCAGCTTACAGGCGTAATCACACCTTTCCTGATCCAAAATCAGAATTACACTAGCTAACCAAGCCTCGAACGCCTCAGGTGTCGAACCACGATACTCCACAGCTCCCAAATCATACAAACGATGTTTCGACAAACTCGCATGTCCCACAGTCATCATGTGTACAGGCCTCACTTTCATCACCGCCTGAGATGTTCCCGACACCTCTTGAACTATAGGTGATGAACCCTTCATCACAGAACCAGCTTCCTCCTCCTGCCTCACTACCTCAACTCCAGGCACTGAAGACTGAGACGAAACACCTCCACTAAAAGGTGAATTCCACGCCTTAACAACCTGCTCTAAGGCAGCAACTATCTCACCGAACTGCCATTCTCTCATCGATTCCACCATGCTATTAACAACAAGCAATCATAACAAAACAAACAAAACGATTAGGCCAGCTTCAAGCAAGGATTCAAGACTCCCACTCCAACATAACACAATAGCTATAATAATAAGGCAATGGGTATCCCAAATTCTCCCCTTTTACACGACATGACAATCAATAAAAGCATGGTTATCACAACATCGAGCATATCAATCAACATACTTCGATCATCTCTCATCAAACAACATTCACTCGCAACAGCATAACAACAACATATCATACCCATCATACTTTCATCTTTCATCGAATCAACTCACAACACCAGCATATCATCAGTACAATTTCACATTAGCTCAATGAAGATTCATAACCAAAAAGCATGATAAAAACATCAACAATTCGCTCAAAGACACACATTTCAACCGACTTTCAACCACACATCAGAATAAACATCAAACACTTATTACAACAATTTACCATTTCCCCAAGCATTCGCAACTCAGCTCTGATACCACAAAATGTAACCCCCTTAGCCCGGCCTAGACGGTTGACCCGAACTACGAAGATTACACAGGGAAAACCAAAGTCAACCCGAAAGTCAACCTTGATTAACGACCCTTTTGTTTCTTTTGAAACTTGTCTAGATGCACATTAAACCTAGGCATACTCTTGAGATAAGCATACTCAAAAATCACAGCAATCGGAAAACTATAAGGGACTCAATTGCAAAACATACGAATTTAGGGACCAATTTGTAAATTCTTGAAATTAAGAAGACTTTACAAATTTTTAAGTTACCATTATGAAATTAGTCATGTTTCATGCCTCTCTTCCAAATTTCATCTCAAACGAACATCTCAAACTCAATCAATTGCACATACAAAACTCATGACTAAAATGTAAAGCTTGCAACCACAAAACCATTCAAATCAGTGCCCAACGGTCAAGTGTTTCGAAACAGGTATAGACCGTTCAGAAACACGGCTTGGCAGTAGCCAAAGTGTTTCGAAACACCTCTACCTGTTTCGAAACGCCCAGGCCAAAACAAGCCCCTGTTTCGAAACATGCAAGGGTGTTTCGAAACACCCTGCCCAGAAACAGCAGATAAGCCTGTTTTAACACATCTAATCACCATCAAACATACTATAAATCAATCCTCAACAAATCAACAACATGCCAAGCATCATAACTACCAAATTGCATTAAAATCTAGATACAAAACAACCCCTAGGTGCACCAACTCTTTCAACACATCCAACACTTAATCATGCTTTTAAAACAAGAAGCATAGCATAACAACTTATGAAGGAGAAGATTCAAACGTTGCAAGCGTTAAACCACAAAGTTCAAATCATAAACCAAACTTGTCCAACATACACAATCTCATTACACATCAATATAAAAGACTTTCCCCCCCATTGCCTTTATTATATATAGCTATTAACCGAGACATACTTCTCAAGTGGAGCTCTCCTTGAATCCCTTACTTCTTCCTGCCCCAACTTCATTTATCTGCATTGATGGACACAAAGGAGCGTAAGCACATAATGCTTAGTGAGGAATGCTCAAAACCAAAACACCATGAACACAGCGATTCATAAAACTCTCTTAAAAAGTAGATACAATTCGATAAATCAAAGCATTATTTGAAATTCCTTTTTAAACAACATGCTTTAAATCATGCATTGCTCAATCATAAAAACCAACCCTTAGCTTACAAAAGCTAAATAACTCACTTCAAAGCACATTCTTGCAAAACCATCAATACAAACCTTTCCAAGCATGAACACCTTATGCAAAGTTAAACTCAAATTCCTTGAAAAACATTTCCTCTTCATAACATGTTTTTCTCATGCTTAATGATCCATTCAAGCAAAATCTTTGGAAAACCATTTGTTACCTCAACTATCTTATGCATTCAACAAATGCACAACACATGAACTACCCAAGCAACTTTTACACTTCATGCCTCTCTAAACAAGTCTTCACAAGACTTCAATGCATTTAAGAGATTCCTTGCACATAAACACCATTCATAAAAGAAGAGAAACACTTGTTCAAGCTTAACAAGTAATACATGCACCCTTTAAACAATACACACTTCCCATGCAACCTTGCATCAATTCAAGCATCTCTTGCTTCATTACATTCAAGAACTTTATATTAGCTTCCAAGTGATAATTCACAAACCATCTCAACTCAAGACACAATCGGATACGCGGATTACAAGCGTTGTCCCACACGCTTCATACACACAACCGAAAAACACAAGGTGGTGTTTACCGGTACAATCACAACCCCTCAACACCCGTGATGGAGTTTAACGGTACAATCACAACCCCTCAACATCACTCATCGGAAGTTGTATAACTCAATAGCGAGAGCCGGGACACATCACAAGGCTTACACATGGAAGCTACCACAACCATTGTAATCACCTTATCCAAGCTCACACACGGGAGAAACCCTCCACCATTGTGACGCTTAACAAAGTCCACCCACGAGAGCCATCCTCCATCGTGGTGACATTTAACAAGGTTCACCCACGAGAGTCATCCTCCATCGTGGTGGCACTTAACAAAGCCCACCCACGAGAGCCATCGTCCATCGTGGTGGCACTTAACAAAGCCCACCCACGAGAGACATCCTCCATCGTGGTGACACCAACTCTATCAATCGCTTGGATACTTGGATGGAGTTTACGGTACCATTACAACCCCTCGACATCCAAGGCGACTCAATTCACGGTGCACCCAATCCTATAGCCGGCTAACTATATCCGATTAAAGTAACCAACAACCACTTACATCACTTGCCAATACCATCAATTACCATCATCAATTCACTGTTTTAAAGCATTAAACAGAGCCATTAAACAACATGCAACACTATGCATCAATTCCAAAATTCCAAAGTACAAAACCAAGGATCTCTTACCTTGAGCATCCTTCAACACATGACTTTCAAAACCATCATTAAACCATGCTAAAACATGCTTTCAAAACAGAATTTAAACTTGCAAATTAAATGTATGCATCCAACCATCTCATGGTTCATTCAAGAGAAAGAGTTTTTTTTCGAAAACTTACTCTTGAGCTTAGTTAAGTTGCTTAGACTTAAACTAAACTCCCATAACCTTCAAACATTGGTTTCAAAGCTAAAAACCCAACTTCACTCATCGATACACAAAACTAAGCTAGCCGACAAGCCTTCCAAGCATCCGAAACCTCCAACGCCACCTCTATTGCTTCCGGATCATTCTCCCCTGTTTTAAACACATAACAACAGAGGATTAATGCATCATCATGCATGAAAAATACCAGCAATACAACTCAACTCACTGCTCTACATAAATCCAACATTTCGGCTACCAAACACAACTGAAATCACCTCCAAACTCTTCCAAAACTTAACCCAGCCAAGATCCATCACTTCTAACCATTTTTAAACATCAATTAACATTGAAAATGATCCCAAACTCGTCCTTATACCTCCAGCATTAACAGAACACCAAAATCACCCCAAAAACCACCATTTTCACAAGTAAAAACTTAGGAAAATCAACCTATTCGGGATTGCATTGATTAAACCTCAATTACACATCATTTAGACATCCAAAATACATCAAAAAGACATCTCAAAACAGAGCCCAATCATCCAATACGAATTTCTTCAAAATTAAATCCAAATCTTGAATTTCAAGCTAAAATCAAGATCACAACATTAAAACCTTTAATAAAACTCAAATTAAGGATTGAGAACTTGGGAATTTCAGTAAAGAACTGAGTATTTAGAGGAGAAGGACGTTCATACCTCTAAATGTGGATTTCTTCTTGTTTAGAGCCAAAATCCTTGAAAATTCATTAAGCAAATGGTGAGGATTTGATGTAGAAATGATTAGGAATCATTTGGGGGTTGAAAACTCTTATTTAGGTGTGAAAATCAAAACGATAGTTGCTGTGGAAATGTGTTTGGCTGAGGGAATTTTGAGAGAAAATAAAATAGGAAAATTTTGGTAAAAGTTAGTTATGAAACTAAAATATCACTTTTCCCTCTTTTCTTTTTATTAATTAAACACTAAATGAGTCTTTAAAAATCAAGAAAAATCTGGAGAAATCCTTCCTTGGGTAAATTAGCTCCTTAAAGATTCAAAGTTTCAATCCTTTTAAAACAGTCACGAACTTTTCAAAAATTACATTTTAGTCACTAACTCGAAATGTCATATTTCCAAACCTCATTTGTAAAATTGATTTCACCACCCTCTTATAAATATTAAAAGAGGATTTTTAGATATTTTTCCATATTTTTAATGCATCCCGAACTAGGCTTTCCCTAAAACCACCTTTTATATTCGAACCGAAAATCCGACCGGTCCGGTTCAAACCCAAAAGTTCTAAACCCAAAATTGGGGTGTTACAATTCACCCATCATCTCAGCACAATAATCACATCAAAACAAAGGTAACAACATCAACAAACCCATCATTAAAAGATCTTACCCGAAAATCCTACCAAAAGCTCATTTTCATCAATTTTATCCAAATTACATTAAGATTAAGACAAGAGAATAAAAATCTTGGTATTTAAAAGAATCAAAGCATGGGAATTTCATTAAAGAACCTTACATTAGAGGAGAATCACATTGCTCACCCTCAATTCTAGCTATTACCCCTTGTTTGGCATAAATCCTTGAGGAAAACAATGAAATAGACTTGGGTTTTAGGAAATCAAGGTAGGAGAACCATTTAGCAATAAAACATTAATAAGAAAACACTTTTATCTTGAGGAAATAAAGCTCAAATGTTGTTTTGCTGAAGAGAGGAGTTGAGGAAGCTTGAAAATGGTTTTTGACGTGAAATGAGATTTTAGATGAACCATTGTTTTTATTAAATCATAAAAGCTATTTTAAAATATTTGAATAGTCAAAATAAAGGGGATACCAACCAAATTGGCCCAGCCAAGATAGCTCCTTAAAGATTCAATGTTTTGACTCTTTTATAAAATGGTCACTAAAACAGATTTTACAAACTTTAAAATTTGGTCTCCAACCAAAATGTCACGGTTCGAAAAACGTTTTTCCAAAATTGTTTTTACTAAAACCTTTCACATATTTAAAAAGGATTTTAAAGATTTATTCCATATTTTCCCAACACCCGAAGACCACTTTCCCTGATCTTACTCAAAACACCTAACACCGGTCTTTCGAACTTCCAAAAGTCATCGGATCTTCTAAACCCTAATCCGGGATGTTACAGTGTTTTTGTTAAAAGAATGTTCTTTTATTTAGGATTATTGAAAAAAAACTCATGTAATTCCGAGGCACGATTCTCAAACTTCGTAAATAATATTGTATCGGTTCGTAATTTTTTTAATATGCTGGTGTGATGCAAGGGTAGCATTTGTTCAACTTTTTTAGTCTTTTCAAAGACGGCACAAACAATATGCATTACTGGTGCTCGAACTCGGGTCCCAAGGGATGATGTACATCTACCTTTGCCACTAGGACACAAGGGAATGAGTCGTTTCGTAAAAAGTTTTAATTGTATGAAAATGATGTAAAATGAACATGGCATGCAAAAACACACACATATACATGTATATTTTCCTAAAATGTAATACTTAAAGGTAAAATATATTTACTTTTTTTTGAAACAAATTTACATTTAATATTACTACTTATTAAAAATATACATATATATATATATATATATATATAAATTAAACTACTAATATACACATATATGTTAACACACTAAATCTATTTTTACCAAAATATATTACACAATTATGGATATAAAAATATTATATAGGAGTTGTTGTAATAATAATAATATTGTTGTTGTTGTTATTATTAGAGAGAGAGAGGATCCAAGTGCATTTATAGTTTAAAACCCATAAATATATGTTGGGTTGTGTGGGGCTCGATTCGATCAACCAATTTAGCTCACCAAGTGGTGGAGAGATGGATTTTTGGGTGGAAGGGTTGTGGAAGCTAGAATGAAAAAAGACACAATGATTTATAGTGGTTCGGCCTTCTAACAAGCACCTACATCCACTACCTTAGCTTCCCACTAAGGATTTCTCAATCAATCCACTAATTGATTCGTCCCCTTTTCTAGGACAAGGAGGAAACCCTTACAACCAATCAAGCTTTCTACCCAAAGCCTTGATTGAAACCCTCTTTACAAGAGATAAACAAAGCAAACTTGTAATCCTCTAATAGGAGTTTGTTTGCACAAATAAGCACTCACCCAAACCAAAAACACTTGAGCAAATTTGACAATTTTGGCTCACTAGTGTTTATCTATACAATAAATGACACTTTAAATTCTAAGACAATTCTTTGATCATTGTTGATTGACAATTGAAGCATTAGTCTTCTCTTGATGCTTTTAGGTCCCTTTTATACTCCCAAAAGAGTTTATAGCCGTTACTAGCCGTTGGGATCAAATTGGAGCCGTTGAGGACTTTAATTCCCACCATAAATGCATTCTGCAGCTCCCCGTTCCGAAACGCTCGAAGCCGTTTCGAAACACTCTCAATGTAGAAAGAGCCGTTGCAGTCTGTCAGGGCATCCGTTTCGGAACGCCTCCTGGCCGTTTCGGAACGCCTCCTGGCCGTTTCGAAACTCGTATCGAAACGATGTAGTCCCGTATCGAAACGCCTGCATTTAAAAGTTGGTTGGGAAAATAGCCGTTGGGGTTTATGACCGTTGGGGTCATTGCCACGTGGGCGTATCGAAACGGCCTAGCCCGTTTCGAAACGCTGGGCAAAAATCAAGTCCAGGGAAAGCCCGTTTCGAAACACGTTTCGAAACGAATATGCTACTGGAATCCCCTGTTTCGAAACGCCCTAAGGTGTTTCGAAACACCTGGACAGTTTTGTATAATTTGTCCTTTGAAACACATTAAAAACCCTTTTGAAAACTTCCTAAACACAATTTCAAGTTGTTTGGACTTTGTAAATGTTTTAAATACTTTTTAAATCAGTCCAAAACATTTTTCAATTATTATATCAAAACATTAGTTCTACAATCTCCCCCTTTTTGATATAATAAAACTCACTTGAAAAAAAATTTGGGTCTCCCCCTTTAACTTAAAAAATGTGAATAAGAGTTGAAAAATTTTAATTCAAATAAAGCTCCCCCTTATTCATTTGAAAATTCAATTTTTCAAACCATTTCTCCCCCTTTTTGTTATATAAAAAAGATTTTAAACATTAAGCTTAAAAATAACACTAGAGGTAAAGTTTGACAAAAAAAAAGTAAGAATTTGGTTTTAAAATTGGCTCCCCCTTACTCAAAGCATCATTGAAATGTTAGTCCAACATATATGATCATCTAGTTGAATAAACTAAAAATTAAAACAAATAAAAGCAAAACAACTAGATTTTTACCAACACTTGAACCCAAAGGTAGGATGTGAAGCCTTCCTTCTTCAAGTGTTCTTCCTTGTGTGTATGGAGCTCCCCCTCAATGTTTGACTTGTTGAACATCTCCATCACACCTACAATAGACAATCAAGTAACTTTTGGTATCCAAATTGCTTTGGATCCATAAACGTTAGTTGCACAAAATTTAGTCCCCTTAGGAATCCATTTTTCAATTTCATCCTTTTTAGTTGAAGTGGTTAGTCCTTTTGGGACCCAAACACTTCTAAAACATTTTCCATTCACAAATCTCGGGGAACTAGATTGTCTAACATAGAAATTTGATTTTCCAAGATTGTTTTTCTTTTCAAGCTCTTTGGAAATCAAATCTTTTTCTTCTTGAACATTTTGAAGCAATTTTTGTAAATCAAAACATTTTAATTCAAACTCTTCAAGTTTTGCTTCAAGTTCAAGTTTGGTTTTAGAAAGCAAATCATTTTGAATTGTTAACTTTGAAACCAATTTTTTGTTTTTCAAAATGTGGCTTTTAAAATCTAAAACCAAATCATCATAGGCATCTTGTAATTCATCAAAGGAATAAGAACATGAAGTAGATGAATTAGAAGTTACCGTTGAATCTTCTTCGATGGCCATAAGGCAAAGGTTGGCTTGTTCATCGTCGGTGGAGTCTTCATCACTCCAAGTAGCCAAATGTGCCTTCTTCTTATGGCTTGAAGTGCTTGCCCTCTCATTTCTCTTAGGTTCTCGTTCAAGCTCTCTCAAGGCTTTCTTCATGAACGGGGCACACTTCTTGAAGAGATGAACTATCTCTTCTTCTTCATCCTCCTCTTCACTTGAGTAGACATGATGGCAAGTGGAGGATTTGAGAGCCATGGCACTAGCATTGATGCCAAGCCCTTTGATTTTCTTCTCTCCCATAGCTCGAATTTCTTCCCTCTTCTTCTCATCCTCTTTATTCTTCTTCATGATTTGATGAGTGAGAAGAGACCCCATAAGTTCATCAAGCTTCAAAGTCTTCAAAATTTTGGCTTCGATGATGGCGGTCCTCTTTGAGTCCCAAGACTCGGGAAGTGAGTAGATGAGCTTACGAACAAGCTTTTCTTCCGGGATGGCTTCTCCAAAACCTTTAAGTCCGTTGGTGATGGTGGAGAACCTATCAAACATCTTCTCGATGTTCTCTTCCGGATCCATTTTGAAGTTCTCATACTCCAAGGTTAGGAGCCCAATCTTGGTCTCCTTGACTTCGTTTGTCCCTTCGTATGTGACTTCAAGCTTGTCCCATACCTCCTTGGCATTCTCACAAGAAGACATCTTCTCATAGATGGATGGGCCAAAAGCACAAAACAAGATGTGCAAGGCCTTGCAATTTAGCTCCATCTTCTTGTGATCGTCGGCACTCCACTCCGCTTTACTTCTTTGAGGCACGAACGGACCATCTTCAACTATGTCCCATAGCTTGTAATCTCTTGACTTCAAGAAGAATTTCATCTTTGTCTTCCAATGGGCATAGTGGTCTCCGTCAAAGAAAGGCGGTTTGTCGATTGATTGTGCCATTTGAGCCGGTCTAAGGCCCAATACCTTAACCCTAATTCTAATTAACCCTAAAATTTATCGATATCTAACAACCCTTTCATCTCGTGTGCAACCCACTCCCAGTCGTTATATTTGAGATAGATCTAACGGCGTAAATTACACCATGAATGGCATTTTCTTTTCTCTCACGCACACGCGACTCCACGATGCAGACCCCTTGGCTCCTGTCATGCGCCCACGTGCCCAAGGCCTCTCAAACTTTCACGTCGATATTGTCTCCCTCTAGACCCATCCTCCTCGTCGTTCAACCACGTTGACACATGCAACCAAAGCAAAAAAAATGTCAACGATAAACCGACATCCTCAGATAAACATGTGAATACATCCAAATATTCAATAAAGCATCCAATAAATGATTTTAGAATTTAGTTTTCTTTTTTAAAAATATTGTAACATTCAAGGGTATATAATAGAGAGCCCTAACAGTTTTAACCCTCTCACGGGATTTCAAAAAAGTGGAATCCAAAGAAAAAAAAGCAGTTTTAAAGGTATTTTGAGTTCTCATTTTTAGTGCACAACTCATAAATGATTTGGGTTAGGGTACTTTTTACCTTCTTGTTGGAGTCGTGGCCGTCCATCGTTTGAGCTTCCTTTCGTCGGTGATAAACCTTTCATTTTCCTTCAAGGAATAACATGACGAATCAAGTGGAAAGACGAAGACAATTGACTCTTTTTTAAAAGAGGGGACTTTTCCTTTGATTTTCTAAAATTAAGTTTTGATTTTGGGTTTAGGAGAAAAAAGGATTCGAAAAGTGGTTTCTCTTTTAGGTTTTTCGCGCCATCTAGCGACGACCGATGCGGCGGATTACGACGGTCGACCGTCAAAATCTGGAAGGTTTGGTGTTTGGAGAGACAGTTGCATTCATTCTTTTTTTTTTTGTTTGAAAAATGGGTGGTCTTTTTTAGGAAGGCTTGTAAAAAACAAAAAAAAAAACAAAGGCATGAGTTATTTAAAAATTGTGTTTTATATTGAGGCTCAAAATAAAAATGGGTAATTTACATTATTAAGCCTCTCTGCATTTTTGAAATCGCCACCGTAGTCCTTATGTCTTTCTAAACTACACCCTATCATTGGTTTTTTAAATGGTTTTACAATTTTGTCCCTATTTTGGTTTTAATTTTGTTCCCAATGGTTTATTTCCCCTTTTAATCCCCCGTTTGTCGTGCATATTTAATTTTAGTATTGTATTTTAATTTCTTTTAATTCCAATCTTTATTAATTTTTAGTCTTGGGTGATATCTGCTTTCTGTATGATATTATGTATATATTATATTAAAATACAGTTTATAGTATATATATATATATGAGATAGGATCCGTTTACACAGTGTAAAACTCTTTAAATTTTACACGTTTTTTAGACCGTTGGATGAGTGAAACGAATGAATGAGATTAACAGTAAATATGTGAAGATGATCACTTGGAATAAAAGAGTAAGGAGTTAATCTTAGCCATTCATTCCCCCCATCTAACGATCCAAAAAACGTGTAAAACTTAAATGTTTTACATTGTATAAGTTGATCATATATATATAGTTGTTCTATATTATTCATTTATGCTTGCCTTGTGTTTATGTTAGCATTCTTAATTTGTTTGACGAGGTTTAATCTCATATTTACTTTGAATGTTTTTAGGGTAGTTTTAGCCTTTTTACAATTTCTTTTAATTAATTTAAAACAAATCATTGGCTTAATAGGCGTGTGTCTAGATTAATTAAAAAGAATTTAGGTTCCTTTCTAGATTAGTTGAAACCATAGCTAGAATTTAGGGCTTGAATAAATTTAATTAAATTAAAATTTGTCCTTGGCTTAATGGGACATATTTTAAATTAATTAAATTTATTGTTTTTTCTTAATTATATTAAGATATAAAATTAATGTTTAATGTAGTATAATTAAAGGTCGTAACTATAAATTTGATTTCTTTCAAATAATATCATTGGCTTAATGAGATGCTATCTTAAAATTAAACAAATTAATTATTATGATTAAATAGAATTCCATAAAATGTTAAATTTTAATATTTCTGGGTTTTAATTAATTTAAGTTTAATATTAGAACATTTTAGATAATAATAGATCATTAATTACATTTCCCGGCCTTTTAGGCTAGAACTTTAGTGGATCTCTTGTGTGTTTATTTTAAGCCTTAATGTGGCATGCATTTAAATTGTCATTCATTTAATACTTTTAATTCAATGGACACATTGAAAATTAATGAATCTTTAACTATAAAAAGAGATATTTTTTAACTCGAATATTTGTGTCGTAATATCTTGACTTAATGGATTTTGAACAAATATTCGAATTAATTTATATTGTGTAAAGGTAAATTTTAAAATGAATAAAAAATTGACAAGTCATAACATCATACTTAATTGTTTGCATTATGCATAAAGGTGATGTACTTGATTCGAACCATAAATTAACACGACAATCGGCCTCATTCGATGTCGGTTTAATTAATCTATGGTCCGAATGTATAGTCACCCTTATTAATTAAAGGAATAATTAATTCAAACCCATCAAATGTTTAATCCCACTAAATTAAAGTTTATATTCGATTGAGAAGATTTGATTAAATTCAATTAAAATTTCAACGATTTCCATTGACAAAAAGTAACGTATGATTTGGTACCAATTTTGGGCATTGTGGGGTGCTAATCCTTCCCCACACGTAACCAACTCCCAATCGCATTTTTAAGTGAATCTTTGGTTTTGTGGTGTCCGATCTACCTTATCCAAGTGACGGTGGTGACTCCAAGTCTTATTCCAAAAATAAGGTTTTTAAAAGAAATCCATCAAAATCATTTTTTATAAAAAGTGGGACACTTTGTATCGATTTTTTAATTAGTCGCTACAGCAAGGCGACTCCGGTGGGGATCGAATTTTGTTTTTTTTTCAAAAAAAGAGAGTTAAGCCAAAAAATTATACGTTACTTTTATCGATGGAAATTTTGAAATTTAAGTTGACTTAAATTAATTTTCTCTTTCTTGAAAATAATACTTTGATTAATTGGGCTTCGATAATAGGTGATTTGCACTAATAGTTCATTTAATTTATAAGGAATGACCGAAATGTGGTGCATCATAATCATTGAGTTTTCTACCCGAGTTGTGTCCCTTGAGTGGGAGTGAAATGCCACATACCTACGTGAGCAGCCCTTCGCAGGTCGTAAATTCACTCCCAGAATCTACGCCTTTTGATTTGTGAGTAGCCCTCCGCGTCTCTAGGTCGTGCTTTTCATCGAACGGAATCCAATTCACAAGCATGTAATGGGCCATAGTTGGGGTTTTATTACCTTAGTAGGTAATAAGATTGCTTCGGGTACCCTTGTTTAGAACCGAACCCACATGTGTGAGAATTTAAGAAGCCCACCTCAATAAGAGCCATGCGGATAACCTAAGAGATTAGATAGAATGTAGATAGGGTTGTATCTTTTATGCTTTGTTTGTCTCTTTATTTATTTCTTTTTATCGTATTTATTATTTTGATCATCTATTTATATTCGGTACTAATTTAATTCTTTTGTTTTATTTTTTTGCATTCCTTTTTTGGCATCTTCATGGCATTTTTAGGGTGTTGATTCGCGAGTGGTCGCCTAATTAGAAATAGTTCATAATGGAGTGAAGGTTTTATGATGAGATAGAAAAGGGTGTAAATTTTGGGTTATGTCCTGAAGGTACACCGGAGACAATAGAGAGGGCTCATCCAGAGGCTTCAGGTCAGACATGTCAGATTATACTTGCATCGGTGAAGAGCGAAATGAGATACAAGAGTTGAAGAAGTAAATGGTCGAAATGACAAACACGATGACTGCTATGGCTAAAGAGAAGAAGTTTTTTAAATCGGGAGAAGAATCGAACATGAACCAAGACGTGAAGCTTGATGATCAAAGTTCTACCCTTGAACAAGGTAGCTCTACCAAATACCCGAGAGTACACCTAGTTGTGATTCACATTGATAAACTGGTGGGAGGTATAATTGACTCCAGCTCTAGGAAAGTGGTAGCAAGTCCAGAAAAACCTCGAGAAGTAAGAGATGTGAAGAAGCATGTTTTAATTCCAATGAAGTACATCGAGTTACTTCTGATGCTTGTTGAAAGAAATCTCATCACCCTAGTTCAGATTAAATGAACGTGATCCATTCCAAAACAAAGTAGATTTTGAAAATCCCATCAGATTAAATGCAAGAGAGCTCTGCTTAGTTCATGATTTGTCCATTCCTTCTGATTTCAAGGTCCCTAACTTTGAAAAGTATGGTGGTATTAGTTGTCTCAAGATACACTTGACATTGTTTTGTAGAGAGATGAAAGGCTATCTAGAGCATGAAAATTGTTGATCCACTGATTTCATGATAGTTTAATAGGACTCGATGTGGTATGGTATAATTAGTTGAGTAAAGAGAAAATTCGATTGTGGGTGGACTTAGCTAAATCAGATGAGACCTGATGAAAGCTTCAAGGAATATGCTTTGAGATGGAGGGGATTAGTAGCCCATGTACAACCTTCCATAACTGTAGAGGAAATGTCTCCCATGTTTCATAAAACTCTCCCCTCTCTTTTCTTTGATGTAATTCTTGAGAAATCACAGATAAAATTTGAGGATCTTATGATTGTTGGAGAGAGGATAGAATTTGGAATCCAAAAAGGAATGTTGGGACATAAATATAAAGACCGAGCCAGTCAAGAAGCAAAAGAAAGAAAAATATTAAACGAGTACCACCTCTAAATCTCTCATGGTCACAATAAAAGAAGACCAACCGATTATTCTGAATCACTGGTGAGTGCTTAATTGATCTATTTTTCATGCCCTTATTCTTTGTCTTTTGCATGTTTTCAAGCTTATACAGGTTGTACTAGGTTAGATTGTACATATTTGCATGTAGATAGGGAGTTACATCGCCTGTGCTTTCAATGTTATATATATTGGTGCTTTTCACGGGGAAGGTGGCGTTTTGTGGTGCATTTGCAAAATGTTGGGGGATGCTAAAGGAATGCTAGAATAGGAGAGGAGTAGATCTTATGGCTGGAGCTAACGAGGCATGAAGAGTTGGAGATGAATCTACCTCTGCCCACGGGGAATTTCACCCAGATACACAACATTCAATGAAGCGGGAAACCAAAGGCTTTCTTTAATAAAGCCACACACACTTTAGGATATTGAAGCCTAGTTTCACCGCCTATATAAGGAAGACTTGGATACAACTTCAAGAGAGTGCGATTTTAGATGACAGTTCTAGTCCGGAGCTTGCGTAGAACCACCAGGCCGAAGCTAGATGATTCTTCTCAACGAACGATGCCATCGAAAGAGGCTGACAAAAAAAGGATCTGCAGCACAGTTGGACGACATGGAAGGACTTTTGTCGAGGACGCTCGACTCTTTTCTTTTCTTTGCTTGATAAACTTCCATAGTTTAATTATGGATGTTTTAGGCTCAAATATGAACTAAATATTTTAGTTGGGATTATTGAGTCCCAAGATTTTATGTTTTGATTATTCTATTTTAATGCTTTAGTTGTTTCATCTTTATCTATCATGTTCATTTTTCTTCATGCGTAGTTAATTTTAAGAGCTATCGAGAGAGGCCTATTAACTATTGATCCATGGCTTAATATGGAGAGAGTTAGGCTATACAAACGTGAAAAGTGGGGCTAAGCTGTTAACTTAGACTTAATCTGGCTTATATATAAGTTTAGGGTTTCAACGACTAAAAGAGAGTTCTTAAACAAATAATATGGTTGTTAGGGTTCACGCAGACATGTATTACCTTAACCTCAATATTATTAACTTCTAAGCATCGAGAGAGTTAGAAGTTCATTAGAAAATCCTATCGAGTAGATAAAGAACTTAATGGTTTACACAGATATGTATTGCTAGTCGTTATAGCATTGACTTAGGTAATCTAGCATATATCCTTAGCAATAATCCCAACCTCCATAATTATTTGTTAAGTCGTTGCAGTTTTTGTCTTGATCATAGCTACCTTTAGATTAGTTAATTGGTTTTAATCAAATAAAAAATCAACAAAACTTGCAAACACATTCTTAGGCTTAATAACTTCGTAGTTATTGATCCAATCCTCGTGGGTTTGACACTCTACTCTTCACTTTATTACTGGATACGACGAGTATACTTGCTCTATAGTAAATCACTATTCCACAAGCATCTAGCTTTTGGCATCGTTGTTGGGGATTGAAAATTGATAATTATGTTGTAATTGTGCGTATGACTTTTATTTTTATTGCATTTAATTTTTTTTGTTTTTCTTTTTATTCTCGGGTACGTTCCGGTGTATGACCAGAAGGTCCAACACACTACCTCTCTTTCCATACGATCCAGAGCTCGAAAGAACTTTGAGGAAACTACGACAGGAGAAAAGGGATATGGACCCACCTGTGGACAACCCTGAGAACGCGCTTAAACAAGGCATACCTCTAGTCGATGGACAAAAAGTTGTTGGAGCGGGAAACAATTTTCAGGAGGATCCACCCCTTGCCAGAGTTAGAAGGCCCATTTAAGACATCATTGATCCCGTTGTCAACAATCTCAACCCACAATTTGATCCCAGCACTGATTACCAGTTCCCAAGAGCGAGATTAAGGCTAGGACCCAAAGCAACTGGAACACTCTAATTGGATGATTCCTAGAGTGTAGCAGCCCAACTCACTACCATCACTAATTTGATCAAGAACATGCAGAGACTATCCAATGTCCGAGAGGCTAAAGTGGTGCAATACACTTGTAAGCACTCTGATGGGGAACATCAGTCGAGTGATTGCCCTCTACAACAAGAATCTGGAAGCTATGTAGGGAACACCAATCGTAACATCAACCCTTAGTCCAACACCTACGACCCATGGTGGAGGCAACATCCAAATTTTGGTTGAGAAGGTAGCAAGTAGGGGTATGCATAATTAACCGTAGCCGTGAACCGGTATAATTGTTACATTTTTTAGGTTTATTAACTGAGCCGTTAAGGCTAAACGGTTTTAGTTAACCAAACCGCTAAACATGATGGTTAATGGTTGTGATTATAGTTACGAATTTTGACAAATGGTTAACCTATAGGTTAACCGTTATTAAGCATTTATATATATATATATATATATATATATATATATATTTGAAAATAAAATACTTTCAACTAAAAGTTAAGCCCACGTACCATTTTTGTAACACCCCAAATTTGGGCTTAGAAGTTTAGGGTCTGAACTCGATTGGTCTGGAAATTGGTTCGAATCTAAAAGGGAGTTTTAGGGAACACCTAGTTCGAGATACTTTAAAAATATCTAAAAATCCTCATTTAATATATAAAAGAGAATAGTGAAATCGATTTTATAAAATGAAGTTTGGAAATATTACATTTCGGTGTAGTGACCAAATCGCAGTTTTTGCAAAAGTGAAATAGTGACTGTTTTGTAAAGGATTGAAACTTTGAATCATTGAGGAGCTAATTTACCTAAAATGTTTTTCTCCAGATTTTTCCTTAATTTGGGTAATTTTATTAATGTTTTAATTAAAGGAAATGAGGTTTAATTAAATGAGAAACTAACTTTGACTATTCATAACTACTTTTCACAAATTTTCCCTCTCTTCATTTTCTCTCAAATTCCTTTCAACCAAACACATTTTCTCCAGAAAATTTACTTTGATCTTCACCTCATTTGATGAGATTTCCATCACTCATTGTTTCATAATCAATCTAGCAACAAAACCTTTTGATTTCTACATTGAATTTTCAAGAAATTTGCCAAAATCAAGGAGAAATCACTATTTAGAAGTAAGATTGTTCTTCTCCTCTAAATACTCAGTTCTTTACTGAAATTCCCAAGTTGTCAATCCTTAATTTAAGTTTTATAAATGGTTTTAATGTTGGAAACATGATTTTGGCTTAAACTCCAGATTTTGGAAGAAATCTTGAAGAATTTCGTTGTGATTGTTTTAGGTCTATTATGAGATGATTCCTTAATGTATTTTGGAGGTTTAATGATGTTTCAAATGAGGTTTTATCAATCTAATCCCGAATAGGTTGTATTTCCTAAGTTTTTGCTTATGAAAATGGTGGTTTTTGAGGTGTTTTTAGTGTTCTGTTATATCTGGAGGTATAGGACGAGTTTAGGTTTATTTTGGATGTTAATTGATGTTTAGAAATGTTTAGAATTGATAGATCTTGGATGGGATTTGTTTTGGGAGAGTTTGGAGGTGATTTCGGTTGTTTTTGGTAGCCGAAATGAGATTCTTGGGTAGAGCAGCGAGTTGTGTTGTGTTGCTGGTGATTTTAATGCATGGTGATGCATTAATCCTCTATTGTTATGTGTTTAAAATAGGGGAGAATGATCCGGAAGCAATAGAGGTGGCGTTGGAAGTATCAGATGCTTGGAAGGCTTGTCGGCTAGCATAGTTTTGTGTATCGGTGAGTGGAGATGGTTTTCCAGCTTTGAAACGATTATTTGGAGGTTTTGGGAGCTTAGTTTAAGTCTAAACAACTTAGCTAAGCTCAAGAGTAAGTTTTCGAAAAAACTCCTTCGGATGTGCTATGTTGTGGTTTGATGCATTGATTTTGAAATGCATGTTTAATTACTGTTTTGAAAGAATATTTTATCATGATTAATGCTGGTTTTGAAAGCCATGTATTGAAGGATGCTCAAGGTAAGAGATCCTTGGTTTGAAATGTTATTAATTTGGTTATGATGCATGGAGATTCTAGATGATATGTGGCTTTGATTAATGCTTTAAAACAGTGAATTGATGATGGTAATTGATGTACATTGGCAAGTGATGAAATGGTCTTATAGTACTTGAATCGGATATAGTTAGCCGGCTATAGGATTGGGTGCACCGTAAGTAAAGTCACCTTGGATGTTGAGGGGTTGTGATTGTACCGTAAACTCCATCCAAGAACCCTAGCGATTGATAAAATTGGTGTCACCACGATAGAGGATGGCTCTCGTGGGTTAACTTGGTTAAGCGTCACAATGGTGGAGGATTGCTCCCATGTGTGAGCTTGGTTAAGGTGATTACAATGGTTGAGGTAGCTCCCATGTGTAATCCTTGTGTTGTGTCCCGGCTCTCGCTAGTGGGTTATACAACTACCGATGAGTGATTTTGAGGGGTTGTGATTGTACCGTTAAACTCCATCACGGGTGTTGAGGGGTTGTGATTGTACCGATAAACTCCACATTGTAAAGCCAGTAGTATGTATGAAGCGTGTGGGACAATGCTTGTAATCCGCGTATCCGATTGTGTCTTGTGTTGAAATGGTTTGTGAACTATCACTTGAAAGCCAATATAATGTATTTGAATGTAATGAAGCGAGAGATGCTTGAAAATGATGCAAGGTTTCATGGGAATTGTGTAATGATATAAGAATGCATGTATTACTTGTTAAGCGTGAGCAAAAGTATATCTTCTATTGTGAATGGTGCATATGTGCGTAAAACCTCATAAGTGCATTGAAGTCTTGTGAAGGCTTGTTTTGAAAAGGCACGTAATGTAAATGTTGCTTTTGTAGTTCATATGTTTTGCATTTGTCGAATGCATGAGATAGTTAGAAGGAACAATTGGTTTTCAAAACTTGTTTTGCTTTGAAATGATCATCAAGCATGAGAAAAGTATGTTGTGAAATGGAAGTGTTTTCCAAGGAATTTGAGTTTAACTTTGCATGAGGTGTTCATGCATGGAAAGGTTTAAATGATAGTATTTGCAAGAATGTGGTTTGGGGTGAGTTGTTTAGCATTTCAAAGTTAAATGTTGGTTTTCATGTTGAGCTATGCATGTTTTTAAGCATTGTTGTTTCAAAGGAGGTTTTCAAACAATGCTTTGTTTTATTGAATTGTATCTACATTTAAAGAAGGTTTTATGATTCACTGCATTGATGGTGTTTTGGTATTGAGCGTTCCACACTAAGCATTATGTGCTTACGCTCCTTTTTGTCCATCAATGCAGATATTTGAAGTTGGGACAACGAGAAGAAAGGGATTCAAGAAGAGCTCCACTTGAGAAGTATGTCTTGGTTTATAGCTATAGAAAATAAAGGCAATGGGGGGAGAGTCTTTTATATTGATGTGTAATGAGATTGTGTATGTTGATCATGTTTCGTTTATGGTTTGAACCTTGTTGTTGATCGCTTTGCCATATTTGAATCTTCTTCTTCATAAGTTGATATGCTATGCTCTTTGATTAAAAGCAAGATCATGTGTTGGATGTGTTGAAGGAGTAGGCGTGCTTAATGTTTGTAGTGTATCTAGTCTTTGATGTAATTTGATAGTTATAATGCTTATCATGTTGATGATATGATTTGGAATGGTTTCAATTATGTTTGATGGTGTTTTGAAGTGAAAAACCAGAATTTTCTGCTGTTTCTAGGACGGGTGTATCGAAACACCTTTGGCTGTTTCGAAACAGGTGCATGAAATGGCCTGGGCGTTTCAGAATGGCTAGAGGTGTTTCGAAACACCTTGGCTACTGGAAGTGTCCGTTTCTGAACTGGTTTCGGAACATACCCGCGTATTGAAACGGTCAACACCGTTTCGATACGGTCGTACGACACGGGTGTTTCTATACGGGTGTCAGTGTTTCGAAACGGGTGACCGTTGGACAGATTCTGCATGCTTTACATTTTAGTCATGGAAGTTGTAATTGCAATTGCTTGAGCTTGAGATGTCTTTTTAAGCTGAAATTTGGCAGAGAGGCTTGTAATAAGATTAATTGAGGTTTGGTAAAACTAAAATTTTGAAAGTCCTTTTATTTTCCAAAATTTACATTTTGGTCCCTAAAAGTGTATTTCTTGCAATTGAGTCCTTAAACGTTTCCGATCGCTGTGTTTTCTCTTCCAAGGTTCTTGGGCTTTCACATAGGTTTAGTGCACATCTAGAGAAGTTTAAAAAAAGGGTTGTTAATCAAGGTTGACTTTCGGGTTGACTTTGGTTTTCTGCGTGTAATCTTCGTTGTTCGGGTCAACCGTCTAGACCGGGCTAAGGGGTTATATTTGTTGGTATCAGAGCTAAGTTTCGAATATTTTGGGTGATGGTAAGCTTGTAGTAAGTTGTTATAGTAAGTGTTGGATGTTTATTCCGATGTGTGGTTGAAAATTTGTTGAAAAATACGTTTTGAGTGAATTGTTGATGTTTTTATCATGCTTTTTGGTTATGAATCTTCTGTGAGCTAGTGTGAACATGTATTGGTGGTATGATGGTGTTGTGAGTTGATTTTCTGAATAGTGAAAATGTGTTGGTATGATAAGTTGATATTATGTTGTCGAGGGTAAATGTTGTTGATGTGAGCATGATTGAAGTTTGCTGACTGATATGCTCGATTTTGTGATATCCATGTTTTTTTATTGATTGTTATGTCATATAAAAGGGGAGTGATGAGTTCTCAAAAGTGACATATTTCACTTGCTAATTTTCTAAGTTTTGTGACTTCTTGCTGCTTAATACATATTGTTTCCATTATATTTTGTGCAGGGGTCCAACTCTGGAAATAGTAGTGAAAATAGAGCGTTTCTGCAGTTTTTTTTTATTATCCTGTCATGACTGGCATAATGGGCACGACACCAGGCACGACGCATCTGACGTGGCAGTGATGTGGCAATGACGTGGCAACTTCTGGAAGCTCCTGGAATGTTCCGGAAGACGAATCCGATCAGACTTATCAGCTTTTATCATATTAGTTTTATTTTTGAATTTTAATTAAACATTTGAATTTGAATTATTATTTCTTATCACTTTATCTTTGTAAATCTAAGCCTATAAATACCACCCTTGGTAAAGGCTTAGGGGAATCATTCAATTCATCTTCTGTTTTTTAGTTTTTACCTTTGTAAACATTTTTAGTTTTAATTCAAGTTCTTTTTCTTCATTTTCTTGTTTCATTTATTTTATGTTATTTAATTATTTTTTCAAAACCAAGTTAAGCATGATAATCAATATCATGCTTAGCTAAATTTCTTGAGCCAAGAGCTAGCTAAATCAATTCTAATTGTGAGAATTGAACATTGCCTAAATTCCTTCGGGAATACATTTTTATCTTTCGGTTTAGATAGTTTGGCAATCGGCCTTACTAAAGTTTTTAATCGTTTTTCAAATCAAAAAGAGCTCGTTGATCTGGAATCGTTTAAAACATAGTTGGGAGGAAGGATCGGCCTGTGGCAATTTCGACTTCCTGTGAACACTCTTAGCGGCGGTCCGCTAAGGAAAGATAAAATCAGAAGCGATTCTTTTTAAGACAATATCTGAGTCGGGCTTTTCCTGCTTTCAAAACTAAACACTTTAACGGCGATAGACGTGGCTAATTTGTTTAAGAATCAACCTTCGAAGATAGTCTTGGGAGGATTGGTTACCCGAGAGAGAAGCAAGTTGCGACGAGTTGGGCATCGCAGACTGTAATCGACATGATCCCCGGAGTAAAAATCTATTTCAATGATCGAAGGAATTGACAAGGCTAGCTCGAGGCTATTTCACATATTTGGTTTTCCTTATTTTTAATTTGTGCATTTTATTTCATTACTTCACTCAATATCAGATCACCCCCCCTTTTTTATTTCCTTGTCTTGCAGATATTCCTGGGAATCCATATCCGACAAAATTCAAGTCAAGAAATTCGACTAATCTCCCTGTGGATCGACCCTCTTTCCTTATACTACTTAATTTCTTTATTTTATTAATTGTTGAAAGAGGTTAAATATTTATTTATTTTTGACCGGTTAAACGACGACTTGTCAAAATTGGCGCCGTTGCCGGGGAGATTTATTTTCGGCAATTTTTGACTGATTTTTGTCTTATTTTATGACCAGGAAGAATCCGGGTACTTTTGCTCCATATAACCCGGAAATTGAAGCAACCGCTCGTAGAACTCACGGCGAAACACTTCGACGAAAGAAACAACAACAAAGCACACGACGACTCAAACAAGAATCCACTTCCGAAACAACACCAATCGAAGAACCTACACAAGAACCAGAAACAATGGCGGACCAAACGATTCGAGAGCTGAACGCAGCCCCTACCGTGCAACAACCACTATGTATTGCTTTTCCTCAAGGCGACACTCACTTTCAGCTCAAAACGAGATTAATTCATCTACTCCCTACCTTTAACGGTTTACCTACTGAAAGCCCACACAAGCATCTAGCCGAATTCCATATGGTGTGCAGCAGCATGAAACCACAAGGGGTCTCGGAGGACCAAATAAAACTAAGGGCTTTTCCTTTTTCCTTAGCCGGAACGGCTAAAGAATGGTTATTTTATTTACCTCCGAATTCAATTAATACATGGTCTGACCTTTCTCGTGTTTTTCTTGATAGGTATTTCCCTGCAGCAAAAGCAACAGAAATTAGGCGAAACATATTGAGCATCCAACAAATGCACGAAGAATCCCTATATGATTATTGGGAAAGGTTCAAGAAGCTATGTGCAAGCTGTCCGCAACACGGCTTATCCGAGCAGACACTCCTTCAGTATCTATACGAAGGAATGTTACCGATGGACAAAAAAATGGTAGATGCAGCAAGCGGCGGCGCACTCGTCAACATGACTCCTACTGCAGCAAGAACATTAATCTCCACAATGGCTGCGAATTCACAACAATTTGGTTCTGCAAGTGAACCCAGTCGACGGGTTCATTCAGTAAGCACAATTACATTAGAAAATAAGATTGATAATTTGACTAATATTGTGCATTCACTTGTTTCAGGAGAAATAGGAGTTGCTAAGGCATGTCGGATTTGTACTATGCACGATCACGCTACCGATCTATGCCCAATGTTGAGGGAAACGACTAATGCCCAAGTCAACGCCTTGAACAATTTTCCCGGACCTCCCCAAAGACCCTACAATCCGCAAAGCAACACATTCAACCCTGGGTGGAGAGATCATCCTAACCTTAGCTATGGTAATAGGAATCCAAATTTCCAAGCTAGACAACCCCCTACCAAAATCAAAACCCCCAGAAATCTTCCCTTGAATCTATTGTTGAAAGGCTAGCCGTTTCACAAGAAAAGTTCCAAAACCAAACGCAATCTCACCTTCAGGAACTAGACAAACAAGTTAGTCAACTAGCTCAAACAATAGGACGACTAGAATCTCAAGGAAAATTACCATCGCAAACCGAAGTCAATCCAAGGGAAAATGTGAGCGAAATCACTTTGCGAAGTGGAACCGTGATAGCACCTGAACCACCGAAAGAGGGCGAACAAAAATCCGAGAGCTCCTCGGAACACCAAAAGGACAAGCCTCCTTCCACTTCAGGTAACATCAATTCTAAAATTCCTATTTCTACTTACGAACCCGCTCCACCTTTTCCAGGAAGACTAGCGAAAAAGGACAAGAAGGAGGAAGAAAAGGAAATAATGGAAGTGTTCAAAAAGGTAGAAATTAACATTCCACTCTTGGATGTTATTAGGAAGGTTCCTAAATACGCAAAGTTTTTGAAAGATCTGTGTACAAACCGAAGAAAATTGTCGGGAAATGAGAGGGTTAACCTTGGCAAGAATATTTCAGCCATTTTTCAAAGACCGCTACCACCAAAATACAAGGATCAAGGTATGTTTGCAATCCCTTGTAAAATTGGGAATGTTGGAATAAAAAGGGCTATGTGCGATTTGGGTGCCTCCATCAATGTCATGCCTTTAAATGTTTATAGAAAAATCTCAAATGATCCACTGAAGGAAACTAAGGTAACAGTACAATTGGCTGATAGGTCGATTATATATCCCGAGGGGGTATTGGAAAACATTCTGGTTAAGGTAAATAATCTTATTTTTCCCGCCGACTTTTATATTATTGATATGGAGAATGATCGTAGCAATACTGGGTCTGAAATTTTGCTTGGGCGTCCTTTTCTATCAACCGCACACACAAAAATTGATGTTCGTAATGGCATTTTAACCATGGAGTTTGATGGAGAGGTAGTGAAGTTTGATGTATATAAAGCTATGAAATATCCTGATTCTGTCGAAAGCCTTAATTTCATTGATATTATAGATCCTTTGGCTAATGACTTTATCGGAACTGATTTATTTCATGATTTTTGTAGGGAATTGGAAGATCTCAATGATGACGACTTAGGCGAAACAATTTCTACTCTCGCTTTAATTTCTGAAATTCGATTAATTCCATCACAATCTAAACCGCTTCCCTCAATTTTGCAGGCACCTCAGTTAGAATTGAAACAACTCCCACCACACTTGAAATATGCATACTTGGGCGACAAGGAAACTCTACCCGTCATCATATCAAACGAATTGTCGTCACAACAAGAGGAGGAGTTAATTGCTACGCTGATCATTCATAGAGAAGCAATCGGATGGACATTAGCCGATATCAAAGGCTTGAGTCCTTCCACGTGCATGCACAAAATAAAATTGGAGGATGGCGCAAAACCTATCCGAGAGGGACAACGTCGACTAAACCCACCAATGATGGATGTGGTACCGGTAGCACCCGAAGATCAAGAAAAAACTACATTTACTTGTCCATTTGGCACATTTGCATATAGGCGAATGCCTTTCGGGCTATGCAACGCTCCAGCCACTTTCCAACGCTGCATGCTAAGCATTTTCTCCGATCACATTGAGCGAGGTATAGAGGTATTTATGGATGATTTCACCGTTTACGGTGATTCGTTTTCTAAATGTCTCTCTAATCTTTCATATGTGCTTAATCGATGCATTGAGTATAATTTGGTTTTAAATTATGAGAAGTGTCATTTTATGGTAAGTAAGGGTTTAGTTCTCGGTCATGTGGTTTCTGCCCAAGGAATAGCCGTCGATAAAGCTAAAATAGACGTTATTCGCTCACTTCCATACCCCACTTCGGTGAGGGAAATTCGAAGTTTTCTTGGTCATGCAGGACTCTATCGACGCTTCATAAAGGATTTCTCTAAGCTCGCGCAACCACTTTGTCGCCTATTACAAAAAGATGCACCATTCGATGTGGACAAAGCTTGTAAAGAATCATTTGATGAACTAAAAACACGACTTATTTCCGCTCCAATAGTGCAGCCCCCGGATTGGTCGCTACCCTTCGAAATCATGTGCGATGCCTCCGATCTAAGTGTAGGTGCAGTGCTTGGACAAAGATCCAAAGAAGGACCGCATGTTATCGCTTATGCCTCTCGAACTCTTGATTCGGCACAGCGAAATTATTCTACAACAGAAAAGGAGCTTTTTGCTGTCATTTTTGCATTAGATAAGTTTCGCCCTTATTTATTAGGAACTAAAATTCTCATTTTTTCTGATCATGCAGCATTGAAGTATTTGATCAACAAAAAAGACGCGAAACCTCGTTTGATTAGATTGATACTCTTGTTACAAGAGTTTGACATCCAAATCAAAGACAAGAAAGGCAGCGAGAATTTGGTGGCGGATCACCTAAGCCGTTTAGCGACATCACCAACCGAACTCCCTCTACGAGATGAATTCCCGGATGAATCGCTAATGGAAGTTAAGGTAACATTCCCTTGGTTTGCCGATTTGGCGAATTTCTTAGCCACTGGTAAGGTTCCTAACAATTTGTCTCAATCCGCGGTTAAACGTATTAAAAGAGATGCTAGATATTATATATGGGATGATCCATATTTGTGGAAATTGTGTTCTGATCAAATAATTCGTCGTTGCGTAAGTAATAGTGAGGTAACTTCTATACTTAAATTCTGTCATTCTTACGCTTGTGGCGGACATTTTGGCCCTAAGCGAACTGCGCACAAAATTCTCGAGTGTGGTTTCTTTTGGCCTACCTTATTTAAAGATACTTACGATTTTTGCAAATCATGTGACAGATGCCAACGGGTTGGGAACCTAAGTCGTCGAAGCGAAATGCCATTAAATCCAATCCATATATGCGAAGTATTCGACGTGTGGGGACTCGACTATATGGGACCTTTTATTTCGTCCTATGGAAATCTTTATATTATTTTAGCAGTCGATTACGTTTCGAAATGGGTTGAGGCGAAAGCCACCCGTGAAAATGATGCGAGAACCACGACTAACTTCTTGCGTGAATTTTTTTTTTCAGATTCGGAACTCCAAGGGCGATTATTTGTGATAGGGGAACGCATTTTGTCAATCGAATCGTTGAAGCCTTGATGAGGAAATATGGCGTGACGCAGCGAATATCAACGGCTTATCATCCGCAAACTAACGGACAAGCGGAAGTTTCAAATAGGGAAATTAAGTCAATCCTAGAGAAAATTGTAAAACCCAATCGAAAGGATTGGAGCTTGAAGTTGGTCGACGCGTTATGGGCATATCGGACCGCCTACAAAGGACCTATCGGCATGTCACCTTACCGCCTTGTCTTTGGTAAACCTTGTCATCTCCCGGTCGAACTTGAACATAGAGCGTTTTGGGCGGTGAAAGAATGTAATATGGAGATGAGCGCTGTTGGCGAAGCACGGAAACTCCATATCCAAGAACTAGAGGAGATTCGCCGAAACGCTTACGATAGCGCACAGCGTTACAAAGAACAAACTAAAGCATTTCATGACAAACACATTTCATTTAAATCCTTTTCAATTGGACAAAAGGTTCTCCTATTTAACTCAAAGTTGAAAATTTTTGCAGGAAAACTTAAGTCTAAGTGGAGCGGACCATTTATCGTAGTCAATACCTTCCCTCATGGAGCCGTGGAAATCGAAGACAGCTCGGGTGCACGATTTAAAGTAAATGGACAGCGGCTCAAACCATTCTTCGAGAGCGCACCCATCGAACACATTGAGGAAATTATCCTCGAAGAACCGAGACTCTGAGCATTGAATTGGTCGAGCTTAACGACGATAAACAAAGCGCTAAATGGGAGGCAACCCATTAAATTTTTATTTATTTATCATTTTTATTCTTTTTTTTTCTCTTGTTCCAGTATACTGATCGAACATTTTTCCTCTCATTGCAGGTTATTCTGTCGACCAAAGAGCAAGGCAAATTCATTCCCCCATCAAAGTGCACCGTTTCATTAAAAGCGGTGCATTTTAGCACGCATAATGAACGGTGCACAATAGCCCTCCCCACCATCAGATTTTTCCTAATTTTCCCCCGTTTTCCCCTTTTCCTTCTCTTCCGCATAACACAATTAAACCCTAGCAAAACTCACCCCATTTTCAAACCCCACCGCACAGACCCCAACCGGATTTTTCAAAGCCCCACGGCCGTCAGCCCACCATGACCCGCACGCGACAGCAGGCTCGCCGGCTTCCCCAAGAACCACCGATGGTTATCGGCGGACGGCGCCGTTTTCAGCCCCCCCAATTTATGGAAATAAGCAGCGAATCCGAGCCAGCCGCCGTACCTCCTCCTCGCCACGGAGGCCGTCATCGACAAGCCACCACTCCGCCGGCTGAAAACCCCATTTCCCAGGCGACTACGACTCCTCTACCTCCCTCCCCGACCGTCCGCCACCGTTCGCACCGTTCCAATAGCGCTGTCGGCCCGTCTTCACACATTAGAAGACAACATCTCCGAAATCCTCTCTTACCTTCGTCCTGGTCGCGGTCGCGGACGTGGCCGCAATCGTCGTTGATTACGGGGAGTTTCCCTTACCCCTCTTTGCTTTAATTTTTCCTATTTTATTTTGAATTGGGGCAATTCATTTAAGTGAGGGGGAGGGTACGACAGCACTTGTCCTATGCTTGTTTGATAATATGTCTGACTTTGACTGAACTTGAGTTGAACTTTTCTTGCCATTACATGTTATCTAGCATATTATACTTGCTCTAGTACTTAGGAGTGATTGAATTGGAGCATTCTTGATAATCAAATGATATGGGTAATCTGCAGCTTGACATTCTCTTTTAATTACTCTTGATTGTGTTGATTAAATTTTTCGCCTAGCTTAATCAAACTTAGCCCAATTTTGTGAGACTTTGAGCCTTGAGCATGCATTCTTCATATTATGCTCATTTATTTTGCTTGAGAGTGTCATCTTGAATTTTAGGAATCTAGAACTTGTGGCTTGCTTACAATTCGAGACTACACTAAGAACGAGGTGCTTTAATATGATTTAGGCATTAGGCTTTAACCTTTTCCAGCCCTTTCACTTTATTTTACCCTTCCTCATCGCCTAGTGAGCCTTTTGTTAGCCTTACACCCCATTTTTTGGTTTAACCCTCAACCAAACTTTTTGATTGATCAAATGCTAGAACTGTATTGCTAGACAAAAAGGGGCTGCAATTCGAATAAGGGCAGAATTTTTCAGAAAAAAAAAATTGAAAAAGAAAAAAAAAACAGAATAAAAAGAAGCAATTGCTTCGAAAGAAAAAAAAATTGAAAAAAAAAGAAAAAAAAAAAGAAAACGAAATGTGTTTGCTTGCCCATTTTTAACTCCTCTTTTGTCTTCGTTGCTTATTGTTTGAAACTTCCTGCATTGATCATCTTCTTTTGCCTTTTCCTTCCATCTTTTTACCCTTACCTAAACCCACATTACACCTTGAATAAAAGACCTAATGATTTTTGCACCTCGATTCTAATAAGTAGTGGAGAATTGAACATGTTACAAGCCTATGGAAACTTTTGTTCACGCATGACTTTGAGTGTTTCTGCTTCAAATTTTACCTTTGAGTGCTCTTGAGTGCATCTTGGTGAGGATTAAGACTAGGCTACGATTCGATCAATGCTTGATAGGAAATTAAAAGGAACAAGGGCTGCTCTTTGCTTGAATTTATTTGGTGCTAGAGCCTCCTTTCGTGCTAGAGCCTTTATAATTCTGTTTGATGCTTGTAATGGCTTGTGAAGTGCATTCTTGGGTTTATGTTATTTCGGACATACTTGAGGGCAAGTATGAGACAAGTGAGGGGGAATTTGATGAGTTCTCAAAAGTGACATATTTCACTTGCTAATTTTCTATGTTTTGTGACTTCTTGCTGCTTAATACATATTGTTTCCATTATATTTTGTGCAGGGGTCCAACTCTGGAAATAGCAGTGAAAATAGAGCGTTTCTGCAGTTTTTTTTATTATCCTGTCATGACTGGCATAATGGGCACGACACCAGGCACGACGCATCTGACGTGGCAGTGACATAGCAGTGACGTGGCAATGACGTGGCAACTTCTGGAAGCTCCTGGAATGTTCCGGAAGACGAATCCGATCAGACTTATCAGCTTTTATCATATTAGTTTTATTTTTGAATTTTAATTAAACATTTGAATTTGAATTATTATTTCTTATCACTTTATCTTTGTAAATCTAAGCCTATAAATACCACCCTTGGTAAAGGCTTAGGGGAATCATTCAATTCATCTTCTGTTTTTTAGTTTTTACCTTTGTAAACATTTTTAGTTTTAATTCAAGTTCTTTTTCTTCATTTTCTTGTTTCATTTATTTTATGTTATTTAATTATTTTTTCAAAACCAAGTTAAGCATGATAATCAATATCATGCTTAGCTAAATTTCTTGAGCCAAGAGCTAGCTAAATCAATTCTAATCGTGAGAATTGAACATTGCCTAAATTCCTTCGGGAATACATTTTTATCTTTCGGTTTAGATAGTTTGGCAATCGGCCTTACTAAAGTTTTTAATCGTTTTTCAAATCAAAAAGAGCTCGTTGATCTGGAATCGTTTAAAACATAGTTGGGAGGAAGGATCGGCCTGTGGCAATTTCGACTTCCTGTGAACACTCTTAGCGGCGGTCCGCTAAGGAAAGATAAAATCATAAGCGATTCTTTTTAAGACAATTTCTGAGTCGGGCTTTTCCTGCTTTCAAAACTAAACACTTTAACGGCGATAGACGTGGCTAATTTGTTTAAGAATCAACCTTCGAAGATAGTCTTGGGAGGATTGGTTACCCGAGAGAGAAGCAAGTTGCGACGGGTTGGGCCTCGCAGACTGTAACCGACATGATCCCCAGAGTAAAAATCTATTTCAATGATCGAAGGAATTGACAAGGCTAGCTCGAGGCTATTTCACATATTTGGTTTTCCTTATTTTTAATTTGTGCATTTTATTTCATTACTTCACTCAATATCAGATCACCCCCCTTTTTTATTTCCTTTTCTTGCAGATATTCCTGGGAATCCAAATCCGACAAAATTCAAGTCAAGAAATTCGACTAATCTCCCTGTGGATCGACCCTCTTTCCTTATACAACTTAATTTCTTTATTTTATTAATTGTTGAAAGAGGTTAAATATTTATTTATTTTTGACCGGTTAAACGACGACTTGTCAGGGAGAATTCGGGATACCCATTGCCTTATTATTATAGCTATTGTGTTATGTTGGAGATGGAGTCTTGAATCCTTGCCTGAAGCTGGCCTGATCGTTTTGTTTGTTTTGTTATCATTGCTTTGTTAATAATAGTACAATGAGATCGATGGGAGAATGGCAGTTGGGTACGATGGTTGCTGCTTTAGAGCAGGTTGTTAAGGGGTGGAATCCACTTTTTGGTGGGAGTGTACCACTTCGGTCGACAGTGCCTGGAGTTGAGGTAGTATGGCAGGAGGAGAAAGCTGGTTCTGTGATGAAAGATTCATCACCTGTGGTTCAAGAGGTGTCGGGAACATCTCAGGCCGTGGTGAAAGTGAGGCCTATAGACGTGCCGACTGTGGGACATGCGAGTTTGTCAAAACAACGTTTATATGATTTGGGAGCTGTGGAGTATCATGGTTCGACACTAGAGGCGTTTGAGGCTTGGTTAGCCAGTATAATTCCGATTTTGGATCAGGAAGGGTGCGACAACGCCTGTAAGATGAAGAGAGTTGTCTTGTTAATGTTGGAGGATGCTTGTGCTTGGTGGACATCTGTGGCGGTGGCAAAGAATATCCACGATATAGATTGGGAGTTCTTTGTGTCTGCTTTTAATGGATGATACCTTGGAGTGAAGTTCTCAGGGGTTAAGCAACGCGGGGGTATGGCTTCAGATTTTTCTGGTGAGAAAAGTATAAGGAAAAGAGAGCTGTGGGTACTGACCTCAAGAGTGGTCAGCGTACGAGGCTACATGACAGAAGGGATTGCTTGAATTGAAGTTTAGGTGGTAGTGCTGATGTGGGTCAAGTGCTACATGATCAAGGAGGGGTGGTTCGGTTGTTGATGTGTGACCGTTGTAGAAGGTGTCATGTTGTAGTTTGTTTGGGTGTGGGAGTTTCTTGGAATTGTGGTTCTATGGAGCATGTGAAGCGGAATTGTCCTCAAGTGGTGGGATCAGCTTCAGTGGGTGCGAAAGGGTCTCATAAAGGTCGTGAGCGCGGCCGAGACAGAGTTCGGAGGTGGCAAGAAAGGCAGAAAGGTGTGAGGTGTTTGGAGGATGGATCTTGTTGGAATTGTGGATCTGTTGGACATTTGAGACGAAATTGTTTGGAGTTAGCTCGGGGTAGTCAGGGTTCTTTACCGCGAGGAGACGGTGATGACTTTAAAGTGTTGGTTGATGCTGCGGCGGTGCGGCAAAAGAATAATGGTTCTGCGAGGAAGAGAGTTTGTCTGTTGGAGCTCCGGGGCAGTGAGGTGATTACATGTAACTTTGCTAAGTAATCTCTGTCCTAGTTATCTTAGTTGGTTCCGGTTTGGATTCCCTTGTGTAGTGGGTAAGGTCTTATAGCTAGCAAGTTGGGGTAGTGGCCGGTGTTGTTTTGAAAACAACTTTAGTGTGAAGAGGGTATTAGTGGAGTATTTTGTGGTTAGCGGATTGTTAGAATGGTAGAGTTGGACAAGTTAGAAGTGAGGTAAGAGGTTGTTCTTAGGTGGATTTTGAGGATGTTATTGGTAAGTGTGAACCGACATACATGCACAGTTAAAACCATTTGTTATATATTATATATATATATATGTTGGTACATGCATACATGCGACATGACATTAGAGGTTTTGCATACATGTACACAGGCATTGATAGGGCATATTGGTGATCATGCATATGAACGTTCACACTTGCTAATAGCTAGTTGGGTTTGTTGGTGTTGTGGTAGGATTAGGTTGGATGGTGGGTTTTAAGTGTGTTTTGGTGCTAGGTGAATGCTAGAAGTAGTAGAAGGTAGTAAACAAGTTGTCAGTAATAGTGAGTGCGATCTAGCATGTTGGTGAAAGGGAGGTGTTTAGGTGCTTAAAGAGTTTAGCATAGTGGTGGTAAGGAGGTTGCCGGTTGAAGTTAGAATCGGTCAAGGTGGTTGTGAATAGCTAATAGGTGTGGTAGTTTCTTTGTGTTAGAGGATGTTGTAGGTTGGTGGATGTGTTTCCGGAGTGTTGAGGTGCCTTGGCGTTGATGTCTGCAAAAGGAGGGTTGTATATATTTGAAGGAGTTATGAGATAAGGTTGAGTATGTGATAAATATTTGAGGGAGTTATGAGATAAGGTGGAGTATGTTGTAAATATTTGAAGGTTCTTCGGGTTGTTGGGGCTATGCACAGTTCGAAGGTGTGTAAGGTTAAGCTGAGGTTAACATCTGAGTGTTCTGGGAGTCTTGAACCGTAAGTAGTAGTGTTGGGTTTGGGTATAGTGTGAGTTTGATTTGAGGAGGATTTGATTTTTGTGGTGTTCTGGGGTGGAGGATGTTCAGTGGTGGTTAAGTCTTCTGTGTTACATTATATGTTGCTTTGGGAAGTTTGGTGTCGTGCTCTTTTCGCAGGTTGAAATTTCGAGGACGAAGTTTCCTAAGAGGGGAGAGTTGTAACACCCCAAATTTGGGATTAGAAGTTTAGGGTCTGAACTAGATCGGTTTGGAAATCGATTCGAATCTAAAAGGGAGTTTTAGGGAACACCTAGTTCGAGATACTTTAAAAATATAGAAAAATATCTAAAAATCATCATTTAATATATAAAAGAGAATGGTGAAATCAATTTTACAAATTGAAGTTTGGAAATATTACATTTCGCTGTAGTGACCAAATCACAGTTTTTGCAAAACTGAAATAGTGACTGTTTTGTAAAGGATTGAAACTTTGAATCTTTAAGGAGCTAATTTACCTAAAATGTTTTTCTCCAGATTTTTCCTTAATTTGGGTAATTTTATTAATGTTTTAATTAAAGGAAATGAGGTTTAATTAAATGAGAATCAAACTTTGACTATTCATAACTACTTTTCGCAAATTTTCCCTCTCTTCATTTTCTCTCAAATTCCTTTCAACCAAACACATTTTCTCCAGCAAATTTACTTTGATCTTCACCTCATTTGATGAGATTTCCATCACTCATTGTTTCATAATCAATCTAGCAACAAAACCTTTTGATTTCTACATTGAATTTTCAAGGAATTTGGCCCAAATCAAGGAGAAATCACTATTTAGAGGTAAGATTGTTCTTCTCCTCTAAATACTCACTTCTTTATTGAAATTCCCAAGTTGTCAATCCTTAATTTAAGTTTTATAAATGGTTTTAATGTTGGAAACATGATTTTGGCTTAAAACTCAAGATTTTGGAAGAAATATTGAAGAATTTCGTTGTGATTGTTTGGGCTCTGTTTTGAGATGATTCTTTAATGTATTTTGGATGTCTAATGATGTTTGAAATGAGGTTTTATCAATCTAATCCCGAATAGGTTGTATTTCCTAAGTTTTGGCTTGTGAAAATGGTGGTTTTTGAGGTGTTTTTACTGTTCTGTTATAGTTGGAGGTATAAGGACGAGTTTAGGTTTATTTTGGATCTTAATTAATGTTTAGAATTGATAGATCTTGGCCGGGCTTTGTTTTGGGAGAGTTTGGAGGTGATTTCGGTTGTTTTGGTAGCTGAAATGAGGTTCTTGGGTAGAGCAGCGAGTTGGGTTGTGTTGCTGGTGATTTTAATGCATGGTGATGCATTAATCCTCTGTTGTTATGTGTTTAAAATAGGGGAGAATGATCCGGAAGCAATAAAGGTGGCGTTGGAAGTTTCGGATGCTTGGAAGGCTTGTCGGCTAGCATAGTTTTATGTATCGATGAGTGGAGATGGTTTTCCAGCTTTGAAACGATTATTTGGAGGTTTTGGGAGCTTAGTTTAAGTCTAAACAACTTAGCTAAGCTCAAGAGTAAGTTTTCGGAAAAACTCCTTCGGATGTGCTATGTTGTGGTTCGATGCATTGGTTTTGAAATGCATGTTTAATTACTGTTTTGAAAGCATATTTTATCATGATTAATGCTGGTTTTGAAAGCCATGTATTGAAGGATGCTCAAGGTAAGAGATCCTTGGTTTGACATGTTATTAATTTGGATTTGATGCATGGAGATGCATGATGATATGTGGCTTTGATTAATGCTTTAAAACAGTGAATTGATGATGGTATTTGATGTATATTGGCAAGTGATGAAATGGTCTTAGAGTACTTGAATCGAATATAGTTAGCCGGCTATAGGATTGGGTGCATCGTAAGTAAAGTCGCCTTGGATGTTGAGGGGTTGTGATTGTACCGTAAACTCCATCCAAGAACCCTAGCGATTGAGAAAATTGGTGTCACCAAGATGGAGGATGGCTCTCGTGGGTTGACTTGGTTAAGCGTCACAATGGTGGAGGATTGTTCCCATGTGTGAGCTTGGTTAAGGTGATTACAATGGTTGAGGTAGCTCCCATGTGTAAGCCTTGTGTTGTGTCCCGGCTCTCGCTAGTGGTTTATACAACTAACAATGAGTGATGTTTAGGGGTTGTTATTGTACCGTTAAACTCCATCGCGGGTGTTGAGGGGTTGTAATTGTACCGATAAACTCCACCTTGTAAAGCAAGTAATGTGTATGAAGCGTGTGGGACAACGCTTGTAATCCCCATATCCGATTGTGCCTTGTGTTGAAATGTTTTGTGAACTATCACTTGAAAGCCAATATAATGTATTTGAACGTAATGAAGCGAGAGATGCTTGAAAATGATGCAAGATTGCATGGGAATTGTGTAATGATATAAGAATGCATGTATTACTTGTTAAGCGTGAGGAAAAGTATATCTTCTATTGTGAATGGTGCATATGTGCGTAGAACCTCATAAGTGCATTGAAGTCTTGTGAAGCCTTGTTTTGAAAAGGCACGTAATGTAAATGTTCCTATTGTAGTTCATGTGTTTTGCATTTGTCGAATGCATGAGATAGTTAGAAGGAAAAATTGGTTTTCAAAAGGTATTTTGCTTTGAAATGATCATCAAGCATGATAAAAGTATGTTGTGAAGTGGAAGTGTTTTCCAAGGAATTTGAGTTTAACTTTGCATGAGGTGTTCATGCTTGGAAAGGTTTAAATTATAATATTTGCAAGAATGTGGCTTGGGGTGAATTGTTTAGCATTTCAAAGTTAAAGGTTGGTTTTCATGTTGAGCAATGCATGTTTTTAAGAAATATTGTTTCAAAGGAGGTTTTCAAACAATGCTCTGGTTTATTGAATTGTATCTACATTTAAAGAAGGTTTTATGATTCACTACATTGATGGTGTTTTGGTTTTGAGCGTTCCTCACTAAGAATTATGTGCTTACGCTCCTTTTTGTCCATCAATGCAGATATTTGAAGTTGGGACAACGAGAAGCAAGGGATTCAAGAAGAGCTCCACTTGAGAAGTATGTCTTGGTTTATAGCTATAGAGAATAAAGGCAATGAGGGGAGAGTCTTTTATATTGATGTGTAATGAGATTGTGTATGTTGACCATGTTCCGTTTATGGTTTGAACCTTGTTGTTGATCGCTTTGCCATATTTAAATCTTCTTCTTCATAAGTTGATATGCTATGCTCTTTGATTAAAAGCAAGATCATGTGTTGGATGTGTTGAATGAGTATGTGTGCTTAATGTTTGTAGTGTATCTAGTCTTTGATGTAATTTGATAGTTATAATGCTTATCATGTTGATGATATATTTTGGAATGATTTCAATTATGTTTGATGGTGTTTTGAAGTGAAAAACCAGAATTTTTTGTTGTTTCTGGGCAGGGTGTATCGAAACACCCTTGGCTGTTTCGAAACAGGTGCATGAAATGGCCTGGGTGTTTCGGAACGACTAGAGGTGTTTCGAAACACTTTGGCTACTGGAAGTGTCCGTTTTTGAACTGGTTTCGGAACATACCCGCGTATCGAAACGGTCAACACTGTTTCGATACGGGCGTACGACACGGGTGTCAGTGTTTCGAAACGGGTGACCGTTGGACAGATTCTGCATGCTTTACATTTTAGTCCTGGAAGTTGTAATTGCAATTGCTTGAGCTTGAGATGACTTTTTAAGCTGAAATTTGGCAGAGAGGCTTGTAATATGATTAATTGAGGTTTGGTAAAACTAAAATCTTGAAAGTCCTTTTATTTTCCAAAATTTACATTTTGGTCCCTAAAAGTGTATTTCTTGCAATTGAGTCCTTAAACGTTTCCGATCGCTGTGTTTTTCTCTTCCAAGGTTCTTGGGCTTTCACATAGGTTTAATGCGCATCTAGAGAAGTTAGAAAAAAGGGTAGTTAAGCAAGGTTAACTTTCGGGTTGACTTTGGTTTTCCCCGTGTAATCTTCGTAGTTCGGGTCAACCGTCTAGACCGGGCTAAGGGGGTTACAATTTTTCTAATTTTTAAACCCTATTTTATAATCTAATTCATAATTATTTTTTATTTTTTATTTGCTAGTATTATATTATATTTCTTGAACTAACTTGTTTCATATTTTTAAATATATGATTTGGTCATGGAGTTAAGTTTTATGATATGTGATTATAACTCATGGAAGTTTCATTTACCTTATGTTTGTTTTACGTTAGTTAAAGATTTTTCTATAAAACTTTGATGGTGTATTGCTCTGTGTTGAACACTGTTAAAACTTGGAAATTTTAAACTATGTATGAAATTTATGTATTTTGTATTGTGCTAAAACTTTGTAGTATCTATTTTAAAAATCAAGTATGGATTTTGTGTTTATAATCTCTATGTAAGCATTTTATGAACATTTTAATATAATATTTATTAAAAATATAATTTTTATTATTCTAAAAAAAGTAGTGAACATGTGAAAAAATTATAATAGATTACAGGTTAACCTGTAACCAAGCCGTCGGTTAACCGTATTTTAAAGGTTAATCGTTAGTTGTTAATTGATTCTTATCGGTTAGGTTACGGTTAACTAAAGTCAATAACCGCTATAATAGTTAACCGATTGTTTAGGCTAAACGATTCGATTAACCGACCATGAACACCCCTAGTAGCAAGGGAAATTCAGGTGCACAACAAACTGTATCAACCAAAGAATCAGAGGCAGAACCATGTAGCTTCTAACTCTCACTCAAATTCTATTGATAATTCTTGTCAAAATTTTATGGAAACTGCCCGTGTCATTATGCAGGATTAAGCAGCCCACTTAAGGAACCATAGTGATATACTAACAACGCAGGCTGCCATGTTGCAAAACTAGAAGTCGATCATGCAAAACAACACTGCCTCCATACGATCTTTAGAGACACATGTTGGGTAGATTGCCCATATGCTAAAATTGAGACCACTAGATAGTTTACCCAGTGATACTAAAGTCACTAAAGCCTTTAACCCAGATCAATGCAATGCCATCACTCTACGTAGTGGCACGTATTTGAGGATATAAGCCAAGTTTGGGGGAAGCTCTCTAGTAGATCATACTCTAAGCAATCTATCCATTGATTCTACTGCACCTAAGACCCCAGCTCTTGTGACTGATACAGTGACTGACCTTGCTACTAAAGGCAAGGAAAATAAAATTGAGGATTCACCCACATCTAGTAAGCCACAAGACGAGCCCAGGCCACCATCTCTATTCCCACAGTAATTGAAGGCGCAAAAACATGATGTCCAGTACCAAAAATTTCTAGAGATGATCAAACAGTTGCACATCAATGTCCCATTGTTGGAGGCCATTGATGAGATGCATATCTACGCAAAGTTTCTGAAAGAGATAGTAACAAAGAAGAGGAAGGTGAGTGAGATTTAAATTCTTACCACTAGGGTCAAGTTAGTGGTTGTGCTGAGTGATTTGCCACCCAAGATGAAGGACCCTGGAAGCTTCACCATTCCATGCTTGATAGGCCACAACTATTCTAGTTGCGCCTTATGTGATCTCAGTGCAAGTTTGAACTTGATGCCAAAATCCGTGTTTAAAATATTAGGGAAAGGGAAAGTAAAGCCTATATTAGTGATTCTTCATTTGGATGATCGATCTCAAATCCGACCCAAGGGTAGAATTTAAGATGTGTTAGTTAAGGTAGATAAGTTTGCCTTCTCGTTAGACATTATCATCCTTGATTGCGAAGCTGATGAGAATGCTCCCATAATTTTGGGGAGACTATTTTTAGCCATCGGGCGCATCGTGATCGATTGTGAGAAAAGAGAACTCACCATGAAGATGAACGACCACAAGCTCACAATTAACGCCTTTGAGTATAAGAATGAGTATGAAGAATGGCAGCTTGTGTACACTAAAGAAACCTTAGTGAAAGAGAGTTTGTTCGAGATATGTTGTAGTAATACACTTACTGATAAGGAGCAAATTGATTTTGATGAGGACGTGCATGCAACAGTTGAAGTAGAAAAACACTCCACAAATTGGCATTTGGCTAGCTCCAAAATGTAAGCTAGCAATTGTGCAGATACGAGGCACTAATTCCTGATGATTTTAGTAACTAGGTCAAGAAAAGACTTATTCCAACAATGAATACCATGCTTATGAATGAAGTTATTAGATGGTGTGAAGCTAGGATTCTTCATCCTATAACAGAATGGGCATCAATGTTGGATCAACATCTCAGCCTGTAACCCCCTTAACCCGGCCTAGACGATTGACCCGAATTAAGAAGTTTACACGGGGAAAACCAAAGTCAACCCGAAAGTCAACCTTGATTAACGACCCTTTTTTTCTTTTTAATTTTATCTAAATGCACATTAACCCTAGATATGTTCATAACAACAGCATGTTCAAAGATCACAGCAATCAGAACACATTTAGGGACTCGATTGCACAAAACATGAATCTAGGGACCAAAATGTAAATTCTAGAAATTATAAGGACTTATCCCACTTTTAGGTTACCATTATGAAATTAATCATATTTCTTGCTTCTCTGTCAAATTTCAACTCAAACGGACATCTCAGACTCATTCAATTGCATAAACAAGATTCAAGACCAAAACGCAAGGATTTCAAAACATATAACCATCAATTTCAGTGCCCAACGGTCGAGTGTTCCGAAACAGGGAGGACCTGTTCCGAAACGCGGGACCGTTCCGAAACACGTTTCGATACAGGGCTCGGCAGTAGCATTTTCATTCCGGAACGGTTCCTCCCGTTTCGAAACGCCTAGGCCATTTCAGGCCCTCGTTCCGAAACGGTAGCACCCGTTCCGATACGGCCTGCCCAGATTTGCAGGATTTCGCTGGTTTTTCACACAATTGACCCATCAAACATGCTCCACAGGCAACCAAATTATATCAGCAAGACATTACATGCATAAGTAACATAATTGCATCAACCATACTCAAACATGGCATCAATTAAGCAAATCCCCAATTCTATAGACATGCATCCTATTTAGAAAACCATTCAAGCATCATAATACTCAACCAACCTCACAAAGGCCTATTACATGTTCCATCATCAACAACAACATAAAACCAACTTAGGGAGTCCAAAACATCTCCCAAAACAACAGCATAGGTTCCCCATTGCCAAATGCCAAAAGCTAATAGTGTAAAGAAACTTTCACCATACATGAGCTTAGATCTTCACTTGGATTCTTGACCTCTTGCTGCCCTTATACGCACTTCAATGCTCTGCATTATTGGTTTAAGAAAAGAGAGACAGCGTAAGCTAAAAGCTTAGTGAGGAATGCTCATTTAAAACAACTCAATAATGCATTCATAAAACAATTTTATAAACCTTAATTCAAAACAACCTTTGTCCAGGCACATAAGCATTTAAAACAAGCATTTCATGCTTCAAATTATTAACATGTCATATTGGCCACAAGTGATAATCATAATCTTTCCATTTCACAATACAATCAACATAAGATCCACACATGGACTTTTAACCACCATTGTGATCTTACAATTCACAAGGAGCACACATGGACTTTTAACCACCATTGTGTCCTTAGCACAAGAATCACCCATGGACTTTTAACCACCATGGTGTTCTTACAATACACAAGGTCCACACAAGGACTTTTAACCACCTTGTGACCTTAACACAAGAATCACCCATGGACTTTTAACCACCATGGTGATCTTAAAATACACAAGGCTCACACAAGGACTTTTAACCACCTTGTGACCTTAACACAAGAATCACCCATGGACTTTTAACCACCATGTTGTTCTTAACACAAGAACCACCTATGGACTTTTAACCACCATAGTGTTCTTAACCTTTCTCGAAACATCACTTGCCAATAAACATCATTTAACAACAATAGTCCACTATTTTAAAGCATTTAACAAAGCCATTAATCATCATGCATCCTTATGCAACAAAACCACATTTTATAAAATGTTCAAAACAAGGATCTCTTACCTTGAGCATCCATCAACACATGGCTTATAAAACCAGCAAATAAACATGCTAAAGTATGCTTTCAAAACAGAATTTAAAACATGCAAACAATCACATTGCACTCAACCAACTCATGGTTCATCAACAAGAGAGTTTTTCCGAAAACTTACTCTTGAGCTTAGCATAGTTGTTTAGACTTAAACTAAGCTCCCAAACCTTCAAAACATTGGTTTCAAAGCTGAAAACCAAAATCCACTCACCAATTTCTGTTTCGCCACTTGCCGAAACACCAATCAAGCTTCCGGTTCAACACCACAAGGATCCGAAGATGTCTCCCCTGTTTTAAACACATCAAAACAGTAGATTAATGCACTATCATGCATTAATATCCTCAACCAAGACACCTAAACTCGCTGCTCACATCAACACTCACATTTCGGCTACCAAACACAACCGAAATCACATCCAAACATCTCTACAACACTACCCAGCCAAGATATATTAATTCCAAACATTCATAAACCTCAATTAACATCCAAAATGGATCTCATCACGTCCTTATACCTCCAGCTATAGCAGAACATCAAGATCACTCCAAAAACCACCAAAAACTTAAACAAAACTTCGGAAAATCAACCTATTCGGGATTGCATTGATTAAACCTCAATTTCTCATCAATTATACATCCATTTTACATCAAAAACACATCTCAAAACAATGCCCACTCAGATCATACGAATTTCATCAAAAGTAAAGCAAATCTTGCATTTTAAAGCCAAGATCAAGAACTCAATTGCAAAACCTTTAATAAAACATAATTCAAGGATTGAGAACTTGGGAATTTTAGTAAAGAACTGAGAATTTAGAGGAGAAGGACGTTCATACCTCTAAACTTGAGTTTCTCCCTTTTTGGAACCAAGATTCTTGAAAATCCAATAAGCAAATGCTAAGGTTTTGTTGTAGAATTGACTAGAGATCAAATGAGGATTGAAATCTAATCTTTAGTTGTCAAAATCAGAGAGAATTTTGCTGGAGAAATGTGTTTGGGTTGAGAGAAAAGTTGAGAGAAAAGAAAATGGAAATTGTAACGCCCCGGTTTTGGGCTCAGAAGTTTTGGGCGTTGACCGGTTCGGTCAAAGTGCTGATCGAATATATAAAGGTGAAATTAGGAAAGCCTAGTTCGGGTTGCATTAAAAATATGGAAAAATGTTCTAAAATCATCTTTTAATATATAAAAGTGAACTGTGAAATCAATTTTGGAAAATGAGGTTCGGAAGGTTGACATTTTGGCTAGTGACCAAAATGTAAATTTTGAAAGTTGCGTGACTGCTTTATAAAGGGTTGAAACTTTGAATCTTTAAGGAGCTATTTACCCAAAGGGGAGTTTCTCCAGATTTTCTAAAGATACTAAATGATTTATTTATGGTTTTTAAATAAAATAAGAGTGGAGGGAAGATATTTTTAATCATAACTAACTTTTCTCTCAAATCTTCCATTTTCATTTTCTCTCATTTTCTCTCAAACCAAACATCTTTCTCCAGAGCTTTTCTCTCTGATTTTGTCACCTAAATCTCTCTTTTCAACTCTCTTTTGATTCCTAATCATCTCTACAACAAAACCTCACCATTTGCAAGTTGTTTCATCAAGCTTTTTGGTTCTAAAAAGGAGAAACTCAAGTTTGGAGGTAAGAACGTCCTTCTCCTCTAAACTATCAGTTCTTTACTGAAATTCCTAAGTTCTCAATCCTTGATTTGTGATTTGTTAAAGGCTTTTCAATTGAAATCTTGATTTTTGGCTTAAAATGCAAGATTTGCTTGATTTTAGTGGAATATTCGTGTGATCTGTTTGGGCAGTGTTTTGGAGTGTCAAATTGATGTTAAATGAATGCTAAATTAATTAGATGTTGAGGTGTAATTAATGCAATCCCGAATAGGTTGAATTTCCTAAGTTTTGCTTGAGTTTTTGGTTGTTTTTGGAGTGTTTTTGGTGATCTGTTATACCTGGAGGTATAAGGACGTGTTTGTGATCATTTTGGATGTTAATTGATGTTTAAAAATGGTTAGAAGTGATGGATCTTGGCTGGGTTAAGTTTTGGAAGTGTTTGGAGGTAATTTCGGTTGTGTTTGGTAGCCGAATTGTTGGATTTGTGATGAGCAGCGAGTTGTGTTGTGTTGCTGGTGTTTTTGATGCATAATGATGCATTGATCTTCTGTTGTTGTGTGCTTGAAACAGGGGAGTTTGATCCGTGAGCTTTAGAGGTGGTGCGGAAGGTTTCGGATGCTTGGAAGGCTTGTTGGCTAGCTTTGTTTTGTGTATCGGTGAGTGAAATTGGGTTTTCGGCTTTGAAACCAAAGTCTTGGGAGCTTAGTTTAAGTCTAAACAACTTTGCTAAGCTCAAGAGTAAGTAAATGGATTTTCGTTCTTGGTTGTGTTGTGAATTGGCATTTAAAGCAATTGTGGTTGATGATTGAAATGCATGTGTTTTGCATGGTTTACATTCTGTTTTGAAAGCATATTTTAGCATGGTTAAATGCTGGTTTTGAAAGCCATATGTGAAGGATGCTCAAGGTAAGAGATCCTTGGTTTTGTACATTGAAATTGTGGTTTTGATGCATAGTGTTGCATGTTGTTTAATGGCTTTTGTGTGATGCTTTAAAACAGCGGATTATTGTTGTTGTAATGATGTACATTGGTAAGTGATGCTTAAGGTTACAAAGGTGGTTGAAAGTCTTTGTGTAAGCCTTGTTTATTAAAGAACAACATGGTGTTTGTAAGTCCATGGTTGGTTCTTGGTTAAGGTAAATGATGGTTTTTGCATTATGGTTATGCATGTGAATTAAAGGTTAATGTGGTAAGATGGTTATATTGGCAAGTGATGCAAGTGGTTCTTGGTTCGTTGATCGGATATAGTTAGCCGGCTATAGGATTGGGTGCACCGTGAATTAAGTCGCCTTGGGTGTGGAGTGGTTAAGAGTGAACCGGTAAACTCTATCCAAGTTTCCTAACGAGATGGTTAAGGTCATAATGGTTGATGGGATCCCATTCGAGGACCTTGGTTAAGCAAAGGTAATAATGGTGGTTAAAATTCCATTTGAGGACCTTGTGCTTGTTAAGATCACAATGGAGGTTTAAAGTCCATGTGTGCATCTTGTATAGGGTGTCCCGGATCTCGTTAGATGATTATACAACTACCAATCGGTGATGCTAAGGTTGTATGGTGTTTAAAAGTCCATACATGGGAACCTTGAGCATGTTAAGGTTATATGGTGTTTAAAAGTCCATATATGGGAACCTTGTGAAAGTTAAGGTTGTATGGTGTTTAAAAGTCCATACATGGGAACCTTGTGAATGGTAAGGTCAAATGGTGTTTAAAAGTCCATTTGGGAGACCTTGGATTGGTAGTGTGTATGAAGCGTGGGGACAACGCTTGTGATCCGCGTATCCGATCGGGTGTTGAGTTGAAAAGTGGATTTGGTTGGTCACTTGGAAGCCAATATAATGTTCTTGATATAATGAAGCATGAGATGCTTGAATTGATTCATGGTTGCATGGGAATTGCTTAATGAATTGAGAATGCATGTTTACTTGTTAGTTTGAACAAGTGTTGATTATCTATTGAGAATGTTGCATGTGTGCATGAAATCTCTTTAGTGCATTGGAGTCTTGCTAAGACTTGTTTTAAGGTCATGAGACGCAAATGAGAATGATGTGGTAATATGTTGCATGGTTTAATGCATGTGTTAATTGATTAAGTAAATGGTTTAAAAAGGGTTTCTTAACTTGAAACGGCATTCAAGTATGTGAATGGTATGATGTAAGTAGAAGTGTTTTTCCAAGGTTGATTTTAGCTTTGCATATGGTGTTTATGCATGGAATGGTTAAATGGATGATTTTGTAAATGATGCTTTGAAAATGTTTTTCTTAGCTTGCTAAGCTAAGGGTTGGTTTTCATGTTTGAGCAATGCATGGTTTTAAGCATGACGTTGAAAAAGAGTTTTCAAACTTTGCTTGGTAAACAAATCGAGTTGCTTTTCAAAGAGGTTTTAAGATTCGCTGCATTGGTGGTGTTTTGGTTTTGAACATTCCTCACTAAGCATTATGTGCTTACGCTCCTTTTTGTCCATCAATGCAGATTCTTGAAGTTTGGACAGCGAGAAGCAAGGGATTCAAGGAGGACTCCATTTGAGATGTATGTCTCGGTGAATAGCTATAGTTAATAAAGGCAATGGGGGTAGAATCTCTCGGGTTATGTGTATGTGTTCGTATATGTTCGGACAAGGATGTTTTAATGTTGTTGTTAATGTTGTTGGATCATGTTGTGGCTAATATGAGATTGATTTGGAAGTTTATGCTTGAATGGTTGCTTGTGTAGGAAGCATGCCTATAGATTTGGGGCTTTTCACATATGTTGACATTTTGTTGAATTGTTGATGCAAGTATGTCCTTTATATGTTAAATTGCATGCTGGTAAAGTTTGGTGGCATTTGGAGCATGATTGGATGTTTAATTGCATGTTTAAGTATGCATTTTGGGGCAATCTGTGCAGGGTGTTTCGGAACAGCACCTACCGTTTCGGAACGGGTGCCTTAAACAAACCCAGGCGTCCGAAACGGGAGGGACCGTTCCGAAACGGATAGGCTACTGTCTGCCCTCGTTTCGGTACGCGTTGCGGAACGGCCCCGCGTTTCGAAACGGGCTGTCTCCCGTTTCGGAACGGGTGACCGTTAGGGGCTGCCATTGGCAGTTTTATGTTTTGAATTGTTTGCATTTTGGTCCTGAAACTTGTTTGTGCAATTGTATGAGTTTGGGATGTCCGTTTGAGCTGAAATTTGGCTGTGAAGCATGAAACATGATTAATTTTAAGTTGGTAACTTAAAATCTGGTTAAGTCCTCAAGGTTATCAGAAATTACAATTTGGTCCCTAAAGTTGTAATTCGTTCAATTGAGTCCCTGTTTGATCTCTGATGTTTGTGATCTTTGAGCATGTTGTTTGTGTGATCACAATTAGAGCTAATGTGCATCTAGACAAGATTAAAAAGAAAAAAAGGGTCGTTAATCAAGGTTGACTTTCGGGTTGACTTTGGTTTTCCCCGTGTGACTTTCTTAATTCGGGTCAACCGTCTAGGCTGAGTTAAGGGGGTTACATTTGGTGGTATCAGAGCTGTGTTGTGAATGCTTGGGGAAAACGGTAAGTTGTTGTAAGGTGTGTTTGATGTTTACCTTGTTGTGTGGTTGAAAGCTGGTTGAAACACGTGTTTCTGAACAAGTTGCTGATGTTTTCAAGCATGCTTTGTGTTTATGAATCATCGTCGAATTAATGTGGATATGTGCTGATGTTGTGAGCTGGTGTTATGCTTGATGAAAGTGTAATGTGTATGTTATGTTGATAATATGTTGTTGCAAGTGGATGCTATTTGATGTAAGCATGATCAAAGTATGTTGATTGATATGCTTGATGTTGTGTTATCCATGTTTGTGTTGACTGTTATGTCATGTAAAGGGGAGGATTCGGGATACCCATTGCCTTATTATTATAGCTATTGTGTTATATTGGAGTTGGAGTTTGAATCCTTGCTTAAAGCTGGTCTAACTGGTTTGTTTGTTTTGTTGTGGTTGTTTGTTGTTGTTAGTAGTATGGCGAAGTCGTTGATAGAATGGCAGTTGGGTGAGATGGTTGCTGCCTTAGGGCAGGTTGTTAAGGCAGGGAACTCACTCTTGTGTAAAGGTGTTTCGTCTCAGTCTTCTGTGCCTGGGGTCGAGGTGTTAAGGCAGAAGGAAGAAGCTGGTTCTGTGATGAAGAGTTCATCATCTGTTGTTCAGGAGGTGTTGGGAACATCTCAGGCTGTAGCGACGGTAAAGTCAGTGGATGTACTGGCTGTGGGATGTGTGGGTTTGCCGAAGCAGCGTTTGTTGGATTTGGGTGCTGTGGAGTATCATGGTTCTTCACCTGAGACATTTGAGGCCTAGTTGGCCAGTGTGATTCTGATTTTGGATCAGGAAGGTTGTGATTATGCTTGTAAGCTGGGAAGTGTTGCTTCCTTGATGCTGGAGGATGCATGTGTCTGGTGGACATCTGTGGCGGTGGCGTCACATACCCATGATATTGATTGGGATTTCTTTGTATCTGCCTTTTATGAAAGGTATCTTGGGGAGAAGTTTCCAAGGGGTAAGCAATGTGAAGGTAGTGCTGTTGTGGAGCAAGTGTTGTTTGAGCAAGGAGTGGAAGCTCAGCCACCGGTATGTGACCGTTGTGAAAGACGCCATGTTGGAGGTTGTTGGGGCGCGGGTGCTTGTTGGAATTGTGGTTCTAAAATGCATGTTAAGCGTGATTGTCCCCTTGGGGTAAAGTCAGCTTTGGTGATAGCCAAAGGGTCTCTGAAAGGTCGTGGGCACGGCCGAGGCAAGGTTCTGAGGTGGCAGAAAGAGCAGAAGGTTGTGAAGAGTTTGGGAAATGAGAATTGCTGGGAATGTGGGTCAGCTGGACACATGAGACGCGATTGTTTGATGTTGGCTCGGAACAGCCAAGGTTCCTTGCCGCTAGAGGTTGGTGGTGACCCTAGTGTGTTAGCTGGTGCTGCAGCGGTGCGGCAGGAGGATGATGGTTCCGCGAGGAAGAGAGCTCGTCTGATGAAGCTTCAGGGTGGTGTTGTGTTTCCAGGTAACATTGTTTAGTAATCTTTGCTCTAGTTACCTTGGTTTAGTTTCTGTTGGTTTTCCTTGTGTGGTAAGTTTAGTCTTGTTGCTAGCATGTTGGGGTAATAGTTGTAGTTGTGGAAGCATCTTTGGTGTGAAGAGGGCTTTAGTGAGTATCTTGTGGTTAATGGTTGATGGTATGTTGGAGTTAGATAAGTTAGATGTAAGGTAGGAGGTTGTTTCTAGACAGATTTTGAGGATGTAATTGGAGGGTGTGAATTGGCATTCATGCACAGTTAAAATCATTGTTATATGCTATATTATATATGTGCTGGTCCATGCATACATGTGGCATGACATTAGAGGTTTTGCATACATGTACATCAGGCATTGATAGGGCATGTAGGTGATCATGCATACGATGTTCGCACTCGCTAATAACTAATCGAATCTGTTAGTGTGATGGTTGGGTTAGGTTGGATGATGGGTTTTTAGAGGTTGTGTTGGTGCTGAGTGGAAGTTAGAAGTAATGGAGTTTGTTAAGCTAATTGCTAGTGATAGTGAAGGTAGTATAGCCTGTTAGTAGAAGGATAGTGGGTTGGTGGTGAAGAGTACCGGTTGAAGTTAGAATCGGTCAAGTGGTTTGGATAGTTAGTGGAGGTGGTAGTTCCTTGGTGCTAAGTGATGTTGCAGTTTAGTGGTTGTTTTTCCAAGTGCTGAGGTAGCTTAGCATTTAAGTTGTTGTGGAAGGGTTGTGTTTGTAAGTGTTGGTTCTTAGCAACCTTTGAGAAGTTGTTATGTATGTTTGGGTTAAGCGATGTTCTGGCGAGGCAAGTGTTGTGGTCAAGCTTGTGGTGGAAAAGTAATGAAGGGTTGAAGGCCATTGTTGGTTGTTTGGGTTCTTGTGAGAAGTGGTTGGCTGGTTGTGGTTAAGAAAGTTCCGTTTGAAGTCAGTTGGTGGTGTGTGGAACGGCAGACGGAGTCTAGTTGGGGTTATGATGTAATTTTGGAATCTGGGTGTGTAGTCCTGGTGAGTCGTTATGGTAATGTTAGCGGCAGATGTGAAGGATTATCAGCATTGTTGAGGAGTTTGAGTAATCAGTTGATGCTAAAGAATTTTTTGCTTGTTGGGAAAATTCTTGGAAGAGGTTTGGGAGTTTGCAAGAGTTTTAGAAGCAGAGAAGTTTGCATAGTGGCTGATTTGGATTGGTTAATGTCACTGTGTAAGCAAGTCTTGGGAGTTGTGTGTTACAGTGATGTGTGCTGTAAAAGTTGAGTTCTTCGGGTTGATGTTAGAGCTGTGGGCAGTCGGAAGTGCGAAAGGTTAAATCATGGTTATCTTTGTGTGTGCTGGGTTTTTTGAACAGCATGTGGTGGTGTTGAGTTTGGTGGAGTTTTGTGTGGGAAGTGTTCAGTAGTGATTGAGGCTTTTGTGTTGCCTTGTGTGTTGCTTTGAGAAGTTGGGTTGTGGTTCCCTTTTTGCCAGTTGAAATTTCGAGGACGAAATTTCCTAAGGGGGGAGAGTTGTAACGCCCCGGTTTTGGGCTCAGAAGTTTTGGGCGTTGACCGGTTCGGTCAAAGTGCTGATCGAATATATAAAGGTGAAATTAGGAAAGCCTAGTTCGGGTTGCATTAAAAATATGGAAAAATGTTCTAAAATCATCTTTTAATATATAAAAGTGAACTGTGAAATCAATTTTGGAAAATGAGGTTCGGAAGGTTGACATTTTGGCTAGTGACCAAAATGTAAATTTTGAAAGTTGCGTGACTGTTTTATAAAGGGTTGAAACTTTGAATCTTTAAGGAGCTATTTACCCAAAGGAGAGTTTCTCCAGATTTTCTAAAGATATTAAATGATTTATTTATGGTTTTTAAATAAAATAAGAGTGGAGGGAAGATATTTTTAATCATAACTAACTTTTCTCTCAAATCTTCCATTTTCATTTTCTCTCAAACCAAACATCTTTCTCCAGAGCTTTTCTCTCTGATTTTGTCACCTAAATCTCTCTTTTCAACTCTCTTTTGATTCCTAATCATCTCTACAACAAAACCTCAACATTTGCAAGTTGTTTCATCAAGCTTTTTGGTTCTAAAAAGGAGAAACTCAAGTTTGGAGGTAAGAACGTCCTTCTCCTCTAAACTATCAGTTCTTTACTGAAATTCCTAAGTTCTCAATCCTTGATTTGTGATTTGTTAAAGGCTTTTCAATTGAAATCTTGATTTTTGGCTTAAAATGCAAGATTTGCTTGATTTTGGTGGAATTTTCGTGTGATCTGTTTGGGCAGTGTTTTGGATTGTCAAATTGATGTTAAATGAATGCTAAATTGATTAGATGTTGAGGTGTAATTAATGCAATCCCGAATAGGTTGAATTTCCTAAGTTTTGCTTGAGTTTTTGGTTGTTTTTGGAGTGTTTTTGGTGATCTGTTATACCTGGAGGTATAAGGACGTGTTTGTGATCATTTTGGATGTTAATTGATGTTTAAAATGGTTAGAAGTGATGGATCTTGGCTGGGTTAAGTTTTGGAAGTGTTTGGAGGTGATTTCGGTTGTGTTTGGTAGCCGAATTGTTGGATTTGTGATGAGCAGCGAGTTGTGTTGTGTTGCTGGTGTTTTTGATGCATAATGATGCATTGATCTTCTGTTGTTGTGTACGTGAAACATGGGAGTTTGATCCGTGAGCTTTAGAGGTGGTGCGGAAGGTTTCGAATGCTTGGAAGGCTTGTTGGCTAGCTTTGTTTTGTTAATCGGTGAGTGAAATTGGGTTTTCGGCTTTGAAACCAAAGTCTTGGGAGCTTAGTTTAAGTCTAAACAACTTTGCTAAGCTCAAGAGTAAGTAAATGGATTTTCGTTCTTGGTTGTGTTGTGAATTGGCTTTTAAAGCAATTGTGGTTGATGATTGAAATGCATGTGTTTTGCATGGTTTACATTCTGTTTTGAAAGCATATTTTAGCATGGTTAAATGCTGGTTTTGAAAGCCATATGTGAAGGATGCTCAAGGTAAGAGATCCTTGGTTTTGTACATTGAAATTGTGGTTTTGATGCATAGTGTTGCATGTTGTTTAATGGCTTTTGTGTGATGCTTTAAAACATCGGATTATTGTTGTTGTAATGATGTACATTGGTAAGTGATGCTTAAGGTTACAAAGGTGGTTGAAAGTCCTTGTGTAAGCCTTGTTTATTAAAGAACAACATGGTGTTTGTAAGTCCATGGTTGGTTCTTGGTTAAGGTAAATGATGGTTTTTGCATTATGGTTATGCATGTGAATTAAAGGTTAATGTGGTAAGATGGTTATATTGGCAAGTGATGCAAGTGGTTCTTGGTTCGTTGATCGGATATAGTTAGCCGGCTATAGGATTGGGTGCACCGTGAATTAAGTCGCCTTGGGTGTGGAGTGGTTAAGAGTGAACCGGTAAACTCCATCCAAGTTTCCTAACGAGATGGTTAAGGTCATAATGGTTGATGGGATCCCATTCGAGGACCTTGGTTAAGCAAAGGTAATAATGGTGGTTAAAATTCCATTTGAGGACCTTGTGCTTGTTAAGATCACAATGAAGGTTTAATGTCCATGTGTGGATCTTGTATAGGGTGTCCCGGATCTCGTTAGATGATTATACAACTACCAATCGGTGATGCTAAGGTTGTATGGTGTTTAAAAGTCCATACATGGGAACCTTGAGCATGTTAAGGTTATATGGTGTTTAAAAGTCCATATATGGGAACCTTGTGAAAGTTAAGGTTGTATGGTGTTTAAAAGTCCATACATGGGAACCTTGTGAATGGTAAGGTCAAATGGTGTTTAAAAGTCCATTTGGGAGACCTTGGATTGGTAGTGTGTATGAAGCGTGGGGACAACGCTTGTGATCCGCGTATCCGATCGGGTGTTGAGTTGAAAAGTGGATTTGGTTGGTCACTTGGAAGCCAATATAATGTTCTTGATATAATGAAGCATGAGATGCTTGAATTGATTCATGGTTGCATGGGAATTGCTTAATGAATTGAGAATGCATGTTTACTTGTTAGTTTGAACAAGTGTTGATTATCTATTGAGAATGTTGCATGTGTGCATGAAATCTCTTTAGTGCATTGGAGTCTTGCTAAGACTTGTTTTAAGGTAATGAGACGCAAATGAGAATGATGTGGTAATATGTTGCATGGTTTAATGCATGTGTTAATTGATTAAGTAAATGGTTTAAAAAGGGTTTCTTAACTTGAAACGGCATTCAAGTATGTGAATGGTATGATGTAAGTAGAAGTGTTTTTCCAAGGTTGATTTTAGCTTTGCATATGGTGTTTATGCATGGAATGGTTAAATGGATGATTTTGTAAATGATGCTTTGAAAAGGTTTTTCTTAGCTTGCTAAGCTAAGTGTTGGTTTTCATGTTTGAGCAATGCATGGTTTTAAGCATGACGTTGAAAAAGAGTTTTCAAACTTTGCTTGGTAAACAAATCGAGTTGCTTTTCAAAGAGGTTTTAAGACTCACTGCATTGGTGGTGTTTTGGGTTTGAGCATTCCTCACTAAGCATTATGTGCTTACGCTCCTTTTTGTCCATCAATGCAGATTCTTGAAGTTTGGACAGCGAGAAGCAAGGGATTCAAGGAGGACTCCATTTGAGATGTATGTCTCGGTGAATAGCTATAGTTAATAAAGGCAGTGGGGGTAGAATCTCTCGGGTTATGTGTATGTGTTCGTATATGTTCGGACAAGGATGTTTTAATGTTGTTGTTAATGTTGTTGGATCATGTTGTGGCTAATATGAGATTGATTTGGAAGTTTATGCTTGAATGGTTGCTTGTGTAGGAAGCATGCCTATAGATTTGGGGCTTTTCACATATGTTGACATTTTGTTGAATTGTTGATGCAAGTATGTCCTTTATATGTTGAATTGCATGCTGGTAAAGTTTGGTGGAATTTGGAGCATGATTGGATGTTTAATTGCATGTTTAAGTATGCATTTTGGGGCAATCTGTGCAGGGTGTTTCGGAACAGCACCTACCGTTTCGGAACGGGTGCCTTAAACAAACCCAGGCGTCCGAAACGGGAGGGACTGTTCCGAAACGGATAGGCTACTGTCTGCCCTCGTTTCGGTACGCGTTGCGGAACGGCCCCGCGTTTCGAAACGGGCTGTCTCCCATTTCGGAACGGGTGACCGTTAGGGGCTGACATTGGCAGTTTTATGTTTTGAATTGTTTGCATTTTGGTCCTGAAACTTGTTTGTGCAATTGTATGAGTTTGGGATGTCCGTTTGAGCTGAAATTTGGCTGTGAAGCATGAAACATGATTAATTTTAAGTTGGTAACTTAAAATCTGGTTAAGTCCTCAAGGTTATCAGAGATTACAATTTGGTCCCTAAAGTTGTAATTCGTTCAATTGAGTCCCTGTTTGATCTCTGATGTTTGTGATCTTTGAGCATGTTGTTTGTGTGATCACAATTAGAGCTAATGTGCATCTAGACAAGATTAAAAAGAAAAAAAGGGTCGTTAATCAAGGTTGACTTTCGGGTTGACTTTGGTTTTCCCCGTGTGACTTTCTTAATTCCGGTCAACCGTCTAGGCCGGGTTAAGGGGGTTACAGAAATTTAGAGAAAAGTTAGTTAAAATGCCAAAATATCTTTTCCCTCCTTTTACACTTAATTAAAAACCATTAATTAAATTGATTAATAATCAGAAAAATCTAGAGAAACTCTTTTGGGTAAATAGCTCCTTAAAGATTCAAAGTTTCAATCCTTTTTAAAATAGTCACCCAGTTTTCAAAAATTACATTTTGGTCACTAACCCAAAATGTCACTCTTCCAAACCTCATGTTGTAAAATTGATTTTACCTTTCTCTTATATATAATAAAAGAGGATTTTAATACATTTTTCCATATTTTTAATGCAACCCGAACTAGGCTTTCCTAAATTCACCCTTATATATTCGAACCGCAACCCGACCGGTCCGGTCCAAACCCAAAACTTCTAAGCCCAAAATTGGGGTGTTACACAGCCACACTGGAATGACACTTCAATGGTTATAGATATACAATAGGGCATCGGTTCTTCGTGATAAACCTGTTGCACCAACACTAGAGAATTAGAATATTCAATTCCCATACATTTTTAAATTTTATACATTTTATTTCCAATATTAAGTTTTATTCACAATAGCTATTTTTAGATTTAATATGTTATTTGTAATTTGTTTTGGTAGTTATTAAGACAACAAAGCTAAAGGGAAGCGTCTATTTGACTCTTGAATAAACTATAGAGACCCAATGGCACAAGAACATGTATGCGATTAGTGTGTGGATAAGTTGATATCGTTGGCCTAAATCTCTCCTTTCACATGTTAATTACCATGTACACCCTCGTCGTGTTCCTCACGCGACATTCAATGATAGCCTCATTCACTGCATCTAGGACACGCTCGCCACCTACAAAATAAACAACCTTTTGAATTCGTACACTCATCGTTCCAAACTACAACATAAGCATAAGTGTTTCCCTATTCTCTCTCTCCTAAAATTTAACCAACCTCTCTGTTACTTCCTAATGGCACCCAGTTCCGCAGCTTCAAATTCTATCTACAATGAGGCCCACTCTCAAAACCCAACCACCCTCCAAGAACCCTTACCCATGCCAATTGACGACAACCTTCTTCTTTTCTCGAAATCCCTTTAACAACGATACGAGTTCATCTGCCAACAGGGGATCCTTGAAGAAGAAGGGCTGGAATTTACTGCCACGTATGAGGAACAATTTGATCATCATGTGCCTTATGTGCTTCACAAGCAAAAATGGAACACATTCATTCAACAACTAGACTACAACAACGTCTCTTGGGTTTAGGAATTTTACACCTATGTGGGGCAAGAAGGAGAGAAACAGATGCTGGTTTGAGGGAAATGTGTGGATTTCTCTTAGGATATAATTGAGCAACACTATCGGCTTTTTGACCTCTATGAGAAAATCCACACAGCAAGCCAAGTAATTGATATCTCCACTATAATTCTACGGGGCCTTTGTGTCCCTAGAACAAAATGGATTGGCGAGGGCCATGATAGAAGAGTACAATTGCAGAAACTGAAGCTCGATTCAAGATTTTAGGCCCATATTATTAATAACCGTCTCTTGACCACTCACAATCGGGAAATTTTTTCTCTCTGTCGGATGCGACTGATGGATTCTATTGTCTAAGGGCGTAATCTATTCCTCGCGTAGTTGATTCGAGGCACAATTATAGAGGGTGCAGCCACCATAAGTAAGCTCAACGGGCTACCCTTTCCTAACCTAATCACCGCTCCTTTCGCCCAGGCAGGGCTCCCGACTCGAGAAGGGGACATGATCATGGAAGATTGCCAAGGGTTTCTTTCATTCTAATTGGAGGAATTGAAAGGAAATGCCTGAATTGCACCCTGCGCTATTCCTTCTACTACCTCTCCGCCCATCAATGACATCGTGGCAGAATCCCTCAGTGTATCCCTCCAACCACCCTTCTCAGCTGCTGAACGAATGGAAGCAAGGCTTCAAATGCTATTGTAGAGGTTGTTGCCCGATGAGCCGATTGAATTTCCACTATTTCCCTAGAAACTCTTGTAAGCTATTGCCACTACCACCCGCCGGAGACAGCAGCTAGATACTAATGTTGGCGCCTCCTCCCGCCCTGCCAAGAAACAAGCGTCTGCCTGAGACAAAGGCAAGGGCATCATCATCCCGAAACCATCACCCCAATAACTCCCTGTGTTAGTTTTTCTTTTCTTTTATGTTTAGTTTAGTTTTCATATTTTTCATTTGCATATTTACTTTTGCTTGATTTGTTTTGTTTTTTCTTTTATTTTCTTTTTGTATCGGGGACAATCCTCTTCTCAAGTTTGGGAATTAAACCATCAACCGTTGTGACAAAAACTATATCCGATTAACGGTACAATTACAACCCCTCAACATGCAAGGCGACTTTATTCACGGTGCACCCAATCCTATAGCCGGCTAAATATCCGATTAAAGTAACCAAAAACCATTTCAATCACTTGCCAATATAATCAATTTAAATCAATATTCCACTATTTACAAGCATAAACACAATGCCATGTTCACAAGCATAACATGCTTAATCTCAAATGCCTACATTTCACAAATACAAGGATAATCTACCAAATGCATCATTAACAACATGGCATTAAACACTAGCATTATCAATGCTAAAAACATGCTTTAAAACAGTAAATAAAACCATATTTACATCAAGTGCATTTTCTGACAAAAACATAGCACATTCTAAGAGAGACTTTCGAATCACTTACTCTTGAGCTTAGCTAAGTGTTTCAAACTTACACTAAGCTCCCAAGACCACACTCAAAGTATTACAAAGCTGGAAAATCCATTCCCACTCACCGATACGCGAAGCCTTGGTCGCTGACACGAAAATCACTCTTCCGGAGCCTCCAAAATCGTCTCATTTGCTCCCGGATCAGGATCACCTGTTTTTGATCACCAAAATAGAGATCCAAAAGCATTAAAATGCATTTCAACACCAGCAACTAAACACAAACTCGTTGCTCACCAAAACTACATCGATTTACCCATCCGAAACAACCGAAAACTCAATCGATTGCATCGTAAACCAAATCCAGCCAACATACATCACTTTCAACCATTTATAAACATCAAAACACATCTAAAAACAATCTAAACCCATCCTTATACCTCCAGCAAGCATTACAACATCATTTCACCATAAAAACACAATTAAAACCAACAAGAAACTCAAGGATCTCAAGGATTTCGGGATCTATATCAACAAAACCTCTTTTCAACATATTAATCAACACAAAACTCAATTAAAATCAATCCAAAACATATCCTATAAAAAATCCGAAAATTCAAGATTTTGATCATATTCTTGTAATATTTTGATCTCAAATCACAACTATAATGAAAACTCAACCAAAAACATTAATTAGAAGCCAAAGATCTTGGGAATTTCGATAAAGAACCTAGATTGAAAGTTGAGAACGGGATTTACCTCCAATCTTGCTTTCCTCATTGAATGACAAGTTTTAACTTCTCAAAACTGGAAAATCTCGAAGAGAAATCTTGAAATTGATTTGCAAATTAATAAGAGAGTGTTTGGGAGAAAAGAATTCTGGAGAAAATGACTTAGAATGGTGTTTGGCTGGAAATGAGAAGAGAAAGGTAGTTACGTCAAATGAAATCTTACTTTTCTTATTATATTAATTTTAATTAAATAAAAACCCTTTTATTTAATCACTTTAAAATCCTTTTAAAACACATTTCATATTAAGGAAAGGTTAAATTTCCATAAAGCTCCCTATAGATTCTAAGATTTTGGCTCCTCTTTTAAAATTACATATTCGACAGTTTTGAAACTATACATTTTGGTCACTACCCAAAATGGACCATTTTCGAAACTCTTTTTGTAAAATTGATTTGACCAACCTCTTAAACATGATTTTATGGGATTTTTAGCAATTCTTCCATATTTTTATCCTATCCCGATCCTTGATTTCCTTAAACCACCTAATGCGATTCGAACCATTTCTGACCGGTCCGATCCTCTGTCCAAAACACCTTGGCCAAAAATTAGGGCGTTACATTATCAGTAACAATTCTTTCTGGAAATCCATACCAAGAAATTATCCCTTTCTTTAAAAACATGAAAACTGTTGTTATTGTGATATTGACATAAAAAGATGCTTCAACCCATTTGGTGAAGTAATCAATGACTACAAGGATGAAACAATGTCCATTAGAAGCCTTTGGGTAAATCTGCCCAATAACATCCATGCCCATACATCAAAAGGTCATGGCGTGTTCATTGTATGAAGAGGAACTGTCAGAGAATTAATCTTGTCAGCATATATTTGACATTTATGACATATCTTGGCATATTCAATACAATCTCCTTCCATAGTTGTCCAATAATAGCCATATCTCATGATCTTCCTGGCTGTCGAGAATTCATTTGCATGTGTTCCACATATTCCATCATGCACTTGTTCCATAATGTTTCTTGCTTCGTCGGCATTGACACAACTTAACATGATCTGATCTTTGTCCCTTTTGTACAAGATCTCTCCATCGAGTACATATCCTAAAGCCATTCTTCTGATAGTTCTTTTGTCATTATCATTTTCCCCTAGGGGATAAGTCTGGAATTTAAGGTATTGCAAGATATCAAAATACCAAGGATTTTTATTTGCTTCTTCTATGCTACAACAGTGAGCATAGGTCTTATAACTCTATATTCTAATTGGCATCATATCTTCTAGTTTATTTGCTAAGAATACTGAAGCCAATGTATCTAAGGTATACGCCATTTGATTGTCTTCCCCGGGGATATATGTAAAGGTAATTTCTTCGAATTCTTTTGTCAACTACAGGATCAATTTTCGATACTCGATCAACTTTATGTCCTTTGTTTCCCATTCTCCACGAAGCTGGTAGATAACCAAGGCTGAATCCCCATATACTTTCAGGACCTTTATCTTTCTTTCAACTGTATCCCGCAAACCCATGGAACAAGCCTCATATTCGGCCATGTTATTAGTACAGAGAAACTCTAGCTTGCTTGTGAAAGGATAGTGTACATTATTTGGAGAAATCAATACTACTCCAATTCCACGTCCAAGGGCATTGCTGCACAGTCAAAAATATAATTTTCAAGTTTCATTATCTGGAATTCCAATTTTCGTTGAGGAGATATTCATCACTTCCTCATTTGGGAAATCAAAGTTTAAGGGCTCATAATCTTCTGAAGCACGACTTGCTAGTAAATCTGCTATTGCACTTTTTTATTGCTTTCTGGCTCACATATACGATGCCGAATTCTGACAACAATATTTGCCAACGTGCCAATATTCTCGTCAACGCCGGCACTTTCATCATAAACTTTAATGGGTTAAGGTTGGAAATTAACCAAGTAGTGTGGTATAACATCTACTGTCAGAGTCTACGAGTTACCCAAACCAAGGCACAACATAACTTTTGAATTGGTGGGTACTTCACACTCTGTAAACTTTTTGCTCAAGTAGTAAATGGATCTTTCTCTCTTCCTTATACCATCATGTTGCCCCGGCACATATCCCATTGATTTCTCATAAATCGTCAAATAAAGGATGAGTGGTCTGTCAGGAATCGATGCAACTAGTATCAGAGCATTCATTGAATACTTATTGATTTTATCAAACGTTTCCTGGCATTCTTCATTCCATTCTCCGGGATTATTCTTTTTAAGCAGCTTGAAGATTGGATCACATTTATCGGTCAATTGAGAGATGAATCAAGAAACATAATTCAACCTCATGAGGAATCCGCGAACTTCTTTTTGTGAATTGGGCGTTGGTAAGTTCTGAATTGCTTTCACTTTATCTTGATCTATTTCAATTCCTTTTCTACTGACAACAAATCCAGGAGTTTTCCTGACGTTACTCCAAAGGTACATTTATTGGGATTGAGTTTCAACTGATACTTTCTCAACCTCAAAAGCAACTTTCTTAGGTTCTGAATTTGCTCCTCTTCAGTATGAGTCTTGGCGATCTTTTCATCCACGTACACCTCAACTTCTTTATGCACCATGTCGTGGAACAAGGTAACCATTGCTCGGTGATAGGTTGCACCAAAATTCTTAATCTAAAAGGTATCACTTTGTAACAATATGTGCCTCATAAGGTTATGAATGTCGTTTTGACCATATCCTCCGGGTTCATCTTTATTTGGTTATTCCCCGAAAATCCATCCACGATGGAGAACCATGAATACCTTGACATATTATCAACTAGGATGTCTATCTGTGGCAAGGGAAAATTATCCTTCGGGCTAGCTCTATTCAAATCTCTGTAATCGACGCACATGCGTACCTTTCCTTATTTCCTTGGTACAAGGATTATATTGGCCACCTATTCCAGATATTGGGACACGCCAAGAAAACCAACATCAATCTATTTTTGTACCTCTTCTTTTATCTTTTGTACCATTTCCAATCTCAGTCTTCTGAGCTTCTGTTGAACCAGTTTACACTATGGCCTTATAGACAGTTTGTGTACCACTATGTCGGTGTTTAATCCCGGCATTTCTTGGTATGACCAAGCGAAGACGTCTTTGAACTCTCACAACAAATCAATCAACCATAGTTTTGCTTTTGACGAGAACACAATCCCTATCTTTACCTCTCTCTTAACTTCATCTATTCTAAAGTTGAGAATCTACAACTCCTCTTTTCGGGTGGAATTTGCTTGTCTTCTTTTTCCACCAACCTTAACAATTCTTTAAGGATTTCACATTCAGTTTCATCCTCAGCCTCATTGACTTCTATTAGACACATTGGCCGCTCAGAATCTACCCATGATTAGGTTTAGGATCATTCATACAGTCGATAGTTGAATACTTGCAAAGAAAATAATAATATATATTTTGGAAAGGATGCGAAAAAACAAGAATCATGTTTGCCATTTGTTGATAAGCATGAAAGCATCTTTATTAAAATGAACTAATATGATGGCCCTTTATAGATAACCCCATATACCTATGGGAAAAGGTATAAAGTTATTCATGTTATTTAATTTATTTTATTCTTAGACACTAGAGAAAGCTCTTCGGTTGTCCAGTTGCCAAGCACTTCGCCAGGGAAGCATGGGCAAATCTTCTCTAGAAATCTTCTTGCTAAGCTCTCTCAAAGATTCCTCTGACAAAAAGCCCTTCCAAATCATTACCAAAAATCTCCTCTTCATCTAACTTTGTAGTTTCACGGTTGAATTCTTCAAGTTGCCTCTCAACATTCTCAAATCCTCGTGACTTGAAGATCTTAGCCAAATCAAATGAGGTCACGGGATTGAAAGGAGCTTAAGTTCCCCAAAAGCGGGCCCTCCTTTGTTCTTCTCTTTTTTTTTCAAATCCTTCAACCTATCATGTATGCTAGGCTTGAAACCAAATCCCAAGTGGTCCTTCTTCATAATAACAGGATTTGGACATAAACACCCCTGAAGATGCTTTCCTAGTCCCTTTCTTGTCTTTGCACCCCTTCTGAGCGTTTCACGTACAATCATCTTGGTGCAATTCAACAAACTTGGTCGAGGAATTGGTTTACCTTCAACGACAAAAGTTGCATAGACAAATTCCAAATCTTTGAAAGAACATTAAAGGGCATTTTTAGCTTTGATATATGGGGCATCAGTAGTTACCGAAACACTGATATCTTTTTCCACTCCAACGATGACTAGCTTCCCTTCTATCACAAACTTTAACTTTTGATGCAGGGATGACGGGACAACACCAGCTAAACTAATACAGGGTCTCCCCAAAATGCAATTTGTACGTTGGTTTGATGTCCATGACCACGAAATGTACATTGTAAACTGTTGGCCCAATTAACAATGGCACTTTAATTTTCTCCAGTACGTCTCGAGTGGTACCATCGAAGGACCTCACGGTGTTCTTATATGTCTTCATGTGTGAACCATCGATTGGAAACATTTGTAGAGTTGCCATCGGTAGAACATTCAGGGTAGAACCATTGTCTATCAGGACTCGTGGCAACACATAGCCCTTGCAGTGCGTGGTGATGTTTAAAGCCTTTACGGGCCTCATTCCCCCTTTAGGAATCTCATCATCACTGAATGTAATATAATTGTCAATAGTAATATGATTCACTATCATGTCCAACTTGTTCACATCTATGTCGTTCGGTACGAACGTTTGATTGAGCACCTTTATTAGAGCATTGTAGTGCCCCTCAGAGCTTAAGAACAACTCCACGATAGATATTCTTGCTTGTTGCCTTTTCAACTTGTTGACTATACTCTTTTCATTGTGCTTTAGAAATTTCAGAAACTCTTGAGCTTGCTCTTCTTTTACCGGCTTATTTATTTTTGGAGAAGGATCTTCCGCAAAAAAATTCCCTGGTACTACCACAACCTTTCCTTTAATCTTCTCCACTTCCTTAGATACTTCCGAAGAAGAATAACATCTACCACTACGGGTAAAATTTTCCACCTCATTTACACTTTGTGTCAGGCTGTTCATCCTTCCCTTTGTTCGATCACTTTCTTCACTTCGTCTGTTGACTTTGTCTTTTCATGTGGTTTACCCTCCTCAGGCATAGTCACATTAGCTGCATAATTCCATGAAACCTTGTGGGTGCTTTTGTAAGCAAACGGCGCTGGAGATGAAATCACAACCTTTGGAGCTGTTTTCGGCTTTGCATCTAACGAACTTCCAGCCTTGGGCCTAACAGAAACAACCAAAGGCTTGTGGATTCCGTAATTGACTACATAACACTTGGAAATACACACCTCTATTTCCTTCCTTGCTCCAATTATATCAAAGAACTCAAATTCTTTATTATCCATCATCTTCGACACCAAGCTTCTGAACTTTGGATAGTGTTGAATCTCATGGCCACATTCTTGGTGATATTCAATGTACATATTAGATTTCACCTCCATCTCTACTTTCATGCCTATTTCCATCATCCTGGCATTATACATCTGCTCGAATACCCATTTCAATGGAGATCTCATTTCTAAAATGTCAGTCTTCAGTCGCTTTCCTTTATCATTTTCCTCTATAACATTCACTCCTCGCCCATTTCAACAGAGATCTAATTTCTGAAATGTCAGTCTTTAGCCGCTGCAATACTAGGTTCATCAAACTTCACGATCCTATTGTTGATCAGATTTTGAACCACCTTTTTGAATGTCATGAAAGTCTCGATGGAATGCCACGATATTCTAGCATGAAATTCACAATGAGCATCAAGTGTGTACGATGGAGTGTAACGGGGCTGCATAGGGTTCAGATAGTATGACCTTACCAAATCCGCTTCATACAATTGTGGGTACAATTCAACATATGACATCGGTATCAGTGTAAAATTCATCTAGTAATTTCTAGGGCCACAAGAATATTTCTTGTTCGAACTCTGTGAATTTCCCGCTGTTGTACCGTGTGAAGTGATGGTTACATTCTTAGAAGCCTCATATGCGTGCGTATTATTCACCTCATTATCATTCCTCTTGTAATTCCTTCGGGAGCTCTCACCACTCTCGATCCTGCAACTTTTAATCACAACCACTATCAGTTCCCTAGTCATTATTATGTTAGCGAAATTTTGTGCAGCATTGCTGATCAATTTCTCGAAGTGTGGGGTACCACACTTTCCATCATTGGAGGCTGCACTTGGGCCGCTATATCCCTCCATCTCTGGGCATATTGTTGGAGTGTTTCATCCCTTCTATGTTCCTTGCCTTGCAACATAGCCCGACTAGGAATAATTTCTATCACATGGTTGTAGTGCTCTACGAGTGCTCTCAAGAGATACTTCTATGATCGAATGTGCATACGGCTCAATTGTGTGTACCATCAGGCCGCCGAACTAGTGAAACTATCTTGAAAGCAATGTATCAGAAGCTTTTCACCTTTCAGGTAAACATGAACCTTTTGGCAGTACATTGTGAGGTGGGATTTCGGGCAAGTAGCACCATCGTACTTTATGTATTTCAAAGGAAGTACCAAATCAACCACTAGACTCATTTCAGCAGCATCGGGTCCTATCTCATTTACTTTCTGTATTTCCAACAAGTGGTCCTCCAAGGCTTTGCAACGTTCGTCGTACATCTTTTGAATCTCAACGCGAATTTTCTCTATCTCATTCAGAGTATTCAGATCAGAGACCTTTTCACCATTCCAAAATTAGCTCCAACGTGTACTGGATGACTAGGCGTTGCTCCTGTTAGGTTGATGTGGACCTTCTTCATAGGAGGAAGTCTTTCAGGCTGCACCCTAATGTGAGAAGTAGTTTCTACATGGTCATTCATTTCATTGGATGCACCCTCAGGTACCTTGGCCTTTCAAGAATCCTTTGGTCCTAGTAGACCAGTCAACTAATTGATAATCATTATTTGTTTCTAAGAAAAATAGTCCTTAATAGATTTCTTTATTCTATTAAAGTGGTTCTGTGTTTCCACTCGATCATTCTCCAAACTAGCAATTCCATCCTCAAAAATGATGGCTTTAGAGCGCAAGCGGGTTCCGTATGAATGCGGAATGCTTACGACTTTAAAGCAAATTGCCATTAAACCATTCTTTATTAAACTCTTTACTTTGCATAATATAATATGATGTTAAAGTTCATGAATGTCTGAATGCATGAATGTATGCATGAATGCTATAAGAAAAAAACATCGAATTCAAAAACTAGTCTTTTAAAAACATTTATTTGCCCGAAGGTCCAAATACAATGAAAATATAATTTCTTCTACAGAAAACTACTAGCCCTGACTCCTAGATTAACTAATTCATGTAGCCGACGAGTGATAAGTTCTCCATGCTCCACCTCGACAAATGATCGCTCCAACAAGCTCATGGCATAACTTAATAGTATATTTACATATGAAGCGGCGCTCCTGACTTGTATTTTGAAGATTACCAATTTGTCATGCCGATTCTGGACTGTGCGTTGTGTGCTTCATACTTATCCTTCCTTCCTCCGCTTTCTTCGTATAGTGCTCCTTCGTATCTTGCGAGTTCTCTTTCAAATCTTGAACCACTAGAGCTCATTTAATTGCATAAAAGTTTAACAGGGACCAAAATGTAAGAAAACATGAACTCATAATATTCCAAAAACTGTATTAACTACCAACTATTTTGGAACAGTGAGCCTTGTATCGAAATGATCATTTCAAAACACAGCTGACCGTTTCGATATGAGGTCTTGTTTCAAAACCCTTTAAGACTCGTTTCGGAATATGGTTTCATAGAGGCAAAACATTTCGAAACAGGCCTCCCCGTTTCGGAACAGCAAGGCAATTTCGAGCCCCCATTTCGAAACAGGCAAGGGTGTTTCAAAACACCTTTGCCTGCAATATTTTAAAAAGCTGATTTAACTCGATTTAAATCTTCCTAAACCATCCCGACATATACCCAATCACGTTTACATCACAAATATACATCAATCACTAGGCATATGAAGCAAAGGCTTCATCGTAGCATCCTAAACAATAATAAAGAGACTAAAGGCATGTTTCCTTGAAGAAATATGCACCAAAAGGTTAAAATGCAATTCCAAGCATAAACCAAAACTTTAAGGCCAATTACACAACCAAATAAGCATACTAAACTTGCACCAAAGCAGAAAGTACTAAACCAACAACAATCAAAGCATCGGACACCCCCATTGCTTTTATTACACTAGTTTGTGAACTTAACATGCTTTTAAAGTCTGTCTTGGTAGAATCCCTTGTAGATGTTGCCTCCGAACACCTAATTGTCTGCATTCATGAACAAAGAGAGCATAAGCATACAAGCTTAGTGAGGATTTCTCAAAACCACAAACATCATCAATGCACAAAACCACTTTTCACACATTCCAAAACCATCATGCTCCTTTGACAAAACATGCACTTTATCATCAAAACCATTGTATTAAACATCATGCAAACATGATACATATAAACCCAGCAACAAAACCATTGCTACTCATGTTCCAAGTGTTGACTGTAAAAGAGTCTATCGCAATTGAGTGCAAGTGTACACGTCGCAAGTAATAAAGTGATACTAGAGTATCGGATATCATCTCCACAGGGACTGGGCTAACCCTTTCCTTCGCTATCTGCACAAGGGGAAAAGAAATAATTTAAATTGTTTGTCACGAAATAATAAAGTAAACGTAAATAAAAGTGTCGAGATATCAAGATAGAGAGAATGGGCTGGTATTGAATTGCTCAGTAGTGCAGGTATTGCAGAGTTTAGGAAATCCAGTTCTATCGTCGCGCCCGTCGCGGCAGCAGTCCGATGATTGTCGCGGTAGCAAACACTCAACTTTGTACTTCAAGTTTGGCAAGAATCTCATATGTGCCTTGGCCTATCCCTAGGTCCAAGTCTGTCGATGATCACGTCTTTGATGATACCTCCCGGCGTGAATCGAAGGATGAACACCGATGTGGATGAATTCTTCTTTAGCCACTTAACCTCGTCCTATCCCTAGGCCCGAGATAGTTCAACTATAAACTAGAGAACTTGCTCTTATTTCTTTCGTATACTTAACTCTCCCGATGCTAAGTAAATAGATAACCTCACAATGCTCTCCCGATGCTCTTGCAAGATATTAATAACCAAAATAAGAGAACATGAAGTTTATTTTATTGAACTGAAAATTCCTAAAACGAAACAACACTTCCAACTACTTTACAAATCAACCCGTGGCCCTAGGGGGAAATTAGAACATGGTGTGGGAAGGAAAACGACTAGAGGTTGAGAGAGAAGGCTAGGGTAATCGGTTATGAGTTATGCCCTCTAGGTTAAAATACATGCCCTTATATAAGCTTTGGGCTCAAGTTTTCTAATTTAACAAGGATTACAACTTTAATTAAAAGTGTGATTCTAATAAAGACTAAATCTTCAAGGAATCTACTTTCCAGCCGTCCTCCTTGTTTCTTGGGATTTTCTCTCCTTGAACTTTGGGCTTGACATATCTTTTGATCTGGGGCTCGGAAAAATGTGAGGTTTTCACACGACAGACGGGCTGAATTTTCTCTATCTGTCGAGGTCCACTTTGCTTCTTCTACTCAAAACTGCTGTCGTCCTCTGCTGTCACGGCAGCAACCATGGCAGCATCGTCCTCTTTGTCTACTTGTCCAGTTCAGCTCTTCTGCTTCTTTGACCAGCGCCTGCCCTCACCGTCTGCTACGGCGGCAACCTGCAAAAACAACCATTTTTAGTAGAATCTGTGCCTTTTAATATATTTGTGATGTTTTGCTGTAAACTAACCTAAATGCAATGAATAATGCTTGAATGCAGCAGAAATATGGGTTAAAAAGGGTGTAAATAATAGAACTTTTACACACTCAACACACCCCCAAACTCAAGTTTTTGCTTGCCCTCGAGAAACTAAGACCTAAAAGAAAAATGAAATATTTTTGTTTTGGCTTCCAAACAGTGAACTTTCCCTTACCCGTCGTTTGTTCCCTGTGACGGCAGCAACCTGTCGGATAATTTAGGATCTGTCCGGAATCTCACTATAGTCCTCGTGCAGTGTGTGCATGCTTGTGAACAGTTATATGCCAAGAATCTCTTAGTTTCACTAGAATATTCAACTCTTAACTCGAATTTTTATGCCAAAGTTTATTTTTTAAAGGCACTTTTTCATGCTCCTTTGATTTTTTTTGTTTTGACTCGATTTCTCTACTTTTTTAGCTAAAGTTTTACTAGAGCCAGTTTTGGGCGCCTCTAGTTAACTTCCTAGAGCCGGTTTCGGGCACCTCTAGGGCTGTTGAGTCTAAGCTTCCTATTCTAGTTTGGCTAAAAGAAGTCTAAGCAGTATAACAGTCACAATGGTGTTTTAAGTTTTCAGAACTATAGAAAGGCTCTAAACTTCTCCTAAAAACTATCCTAAAGTCACTGCCGCGACAGAGCTGTCACGACAGGTAAGTTCAGTTCACAGTTTTCAGCCAAAATTTTCAATATTTTCATCTTTTTTTTTCTTTTTTTTGAGAAAAATAACTAAGTAAAAGACACAAAATTTAACTAAGATGTACTCCATTAATATGGAGGGTTGCCACCCCCAAACTCGAGGGTTGCATTGCTCTCAATGCAAATGACAGAATAAAAATGAAAACATATGAAGGCAGTACATCACAAAATATATATGGCAGGCAGCGAGAATAAGATAAGAAACTTAAATTTAATCGATGTCTTCGCTGCTGCTGCTGAGGCGGATTTGGCGGTGGATTCTGGCTCTCGGGGCGGGCTGGGGTGGTTGCTGTACAACCTGAATATCAAAGCTGCTGCTGCTGCTGTCACTGCTGCTGGCCTTTGGCAGTTTGTTTTTATCTGCCATTCGTTTCTGCCTCTTTACCGGTGAAAAGTCCTTTGACAGATTCTTCTTAATAGAGGGTTCATCGTCACTGTCTGCCCACACAGAGGAGGAGGAAAACCCAGCAACAAAGGCATCAAGGTCATCCGATGGCACTGGTCGCTTTGTTCCTCGAGCAGATAGTTCGGCATGAGTGCTGACGGCTGCTGTCGTGGCAGGCGATGGTATGGAGGCGGCAGATGGTGTTTGTGGGGTAGCAGCATGTGTAGGTGTGTGGACAGGGGTGGTGACAGTGAAGTAATGGGCAGGGAAAGTGGGGAAAACAGCATCAGGGAAATTTAAAGTATTTTGAATAAAATTTACCGTGGATGCGGCAAAATCCCTGATGAATGTCATAAGGCCCAACTGTCTTTCCTCGATCTTTTGAATCGCAGCTAGGATCTGATTGGAGGAGTCTGTCGGAGCAGCTGCTGCGGCGACAGGTTCAGGATTTTGCTGCTCTGATGTTTCAGCTGTGGCGGTAGCGGGGTTGAATGATGATAGAGGGGTGGCCACGGTTAGCTCCATGAGGCTGAGGATATTCTTTTCCGTCCAACCCCGTCCTTTCACTATGAGATCGGTGTCGGCTTCCGGCACATTATGGCCGCGACAAAGTGATGTGATAAGGTAGGGGAGGAAAAGGAGGCCCGTCGATCGATGTGCACTTTCCAAAATACTCTCTCGAATATAACTACCCACATTAATGGGCCGTTCATTTAAAATAGAGTGTATTAAGGCTAACCTTTGCTGGTCAACGGTTGCATGGTGTGACGACGACATGATCCTCTTTTTGATGAAGGCATTCCATAGTTTTGCCTCCGGCAGCAGCTGCCCCCTCTTCACCGTGTGTTGATTTTTCCGGCTTGTATTCCATTCGGTCCCCTCTTCCGTTAGTTCTGCCATGACAACGTCATAGGCAGCATCATCCGAGGTGTCGAGGAACTGCTGGTGTGCGTCATCATTGGGGCCTATGTAGAGACCATATAAGGAGTTGATGTGCTCGGCTGTAAACGATACCTCTTTCCCTCTAACACTCACTGCTGTTGCCGTTTTGCTGCTGATGGCAACATAGAATTCTCTCACCAGCGTCTCGTTCATCTCCTCTGGTTGCTCCGCAAAAGTTTGCCATAATAGAGCTCTAATCTTCCTAGCTATGAAAGGCTTGAGGCCTACATTCTTTGCCTTTGGTGTATAGATGAAGCCTCGTTCTTCCCACATGTCTCTGGTAGCAAAGGACTGTGGGGGAGTTGCTGCTGGTGAGGAAGTAGAGGCAGCACTGCGGCGGGTTTTTCTGGAAGACATGTTAGTGCAAGGGTTGTGAAAAGTAAATGAAAGCAAATGAAAACTAAAGATGGAGAGCAAGTAAGAAATGCATAAGTGAGTAAAAATGAAAATGAAACGGGGTTTTATAGAAGAGGAATTGCTGCCCGTTGAAACTGTAACGGCTGGCGCGAATAACGGGGCGACTGTTGAGCTTTAGCGTGTCTGACACGTTTGATACACGTTTTAGCGTCTGTTACGCGTCTGTCACACGTTTCTGCGTCTGTCGTGACAGCATGGGGAGAGCCTGTCTTTTTCGTGTCTGTCACGGCGGCCGTAATGACAGGCTTCAATATTGGGCTTTGTTGGGCTGATGGATGGATGGTGGGCTGAGTTCACTTCTCCTGTTCTTCTTGACTCCTTTATTTCCTAAAAACAATAAACATAAAAACATTATTCAAATTAAAATAAAACTTATTTCCTAATACTTAATAAATAATAAAAATAAATGAAAATAAAATTTAGGTTAAATTAGGGATGCCATGTGGGGCATCTCCTAAGGTAACCACTTCCTGTATTCCCGGGGCTTCAGTCCCCTGATAATGCTTGAGGCGCTGTCCATTGTCTTTGAATTGGTGCCCGTCTTTTAATGATTGTATTGTGATGGCACCATGGGGAAAAACTTGTACGACTTGGAATGGGCCAGACCACCTAGATTTCAGTTTCCCTGGGAAAAGTTTCAGTCTGGAATTGAACAGCAATACAAGATGCCCTGGGCAGAACTGTCGTGGCAGCAACTTCCTGTCATGCCACTTCTTAGTTTTCTCCTTGTAGATTCTTGCATTGTCGTAGGCCATTGTCTGCATTTCTTCAATTTCCTTCAAATCTAACAGCCTCTTCTGTCCTGCCCTATCCAAGTCCATATTCACTGCCTTGATTGCCCAGTATGCTCTGTGCTCTATCTCGACAGGTAGATGACATGTTTTCCCATAAATCAATCGGTACGGAGACATGCCCAATGGAGTCTTAAAAGCTGTCCTATATGCCCATAACGCATCATTTAGGAGTAAAGACCAGTCTTTCCTAGTTGGCTTAACCATCTTCTCAAGAATGTTCTTGACTTCCTTGTTGGAAATTTCAGCTTGTCCATTGGTTTGTGGGTGATATGCTGTTGCGATCCGATGCTTAACACCATATTTCTTCAAGGCAGCAGCAATAACCCTATTGTCGAAATGTCTCCCTTCATCACTGATAATCGCCTTAGGGATGCCAAACCTAGAAAAAAATGTTTTTGTGTAAAAACCGTTGAACTGTCTTGGCATCATTCTTTTGAGTGGCGATAGCTTCAACCCACTTAGAGACATAATCTACTGCCAGGAGGATGTATAGATTCCCACATGAAGATGGAAAAGGTCCCAAAAAATCAATCCCCCAAACATCGAAGATCTCGACTTCTAGAATGTTCTGCAGCGGCATCTCGTTCCTCCGTGAGATGTTTCCGGTTCTTTGGCACCTATCACAGCTTTTGTAGAAGATTTGTGCATCTTTATATAGTGACGGCCAATAAAACCCTGACTGCAGCACCTTGGCAGCAGTTTTGTTGCATCCTAAGTGACCTCCATACTGTGAAGCATGGCAGTGATGAATAATGTCTTCTTGCTCTTCTTGTGGTACACACCTCCTTATAACCTGATCTGCACAAATTTTGAAAAGAAGAGGTTCATCCCAATAATAATGCTTAACATCATTTTGGAACCTCTTCCTGGCTTGATAATTAAGATCAGAAGGAATTATTCCGCTAACTAAGAAAATAACGAAATCAGCATACCAGGGGAGTTCAGAAGACTTACATGCCGCCATTGCTGTCACGGCAGTGATTGCGGCAGCAAAGAGCTGTTCGTCTGGGAAGGTCTCCAGTATGTTTGTCTCATCTGTTGGTAGACTTTGTCCCCTTTCCAACCTTGACAAGTGATCTGCCACCTGATTTTCTGTCCCTTTTTTGTCCTTGATTTCAAGGTCGAATTCTTGCAATAGTAGGATCCACCGTATCAATCGAGGCTTTGCATCCTTTTTCGCGAACAAATACTTCAGGGCAGAATGGTCTGTGTGCACTATTACCTTCGTTCCAAGTATGTAAGAACGAAACTTGTCAATGGAGAATACCACAGCTAACAACTTCTTTTCTGTGGTGGTGTAGTTTACTTGGGCATCATTCAGTGTCTTACTGGCATAATAGATGACATGAAATAACTTGTCTCTCCGCTGCCCAAGTGCTGCCCCAACATCATAGTCACTAGCATCACACATGATCTCAAATGGCTGTGTCCAGTCTGGTGGATGTACTATTGGGGCTGTTACCAGTTTTTCCTTCAGAACCTTGAATGCTTCAGTACATTCATCATTAAAGTCAAAGGGTCGGTTCTGCTCCAAAAGATGGCATAGAGGCTTGGTGATTTTTGAGAAATTTGCAATGAATCTCCGATAAAAACCAACATGTCCTATGAAACTTCTAATACCCTTGACTGTGGTTGGTGGCGGCAGCTTCTCGATCACTTCTATTTTGGCCCTGTCCACTTCTATAGCACGGCAGCTAATCTTATGGCCAATGACTATCCCTTCATCCACAATAAAGTGGCATTTTTCCCAATTTAATACCAGGTTTGCTTTTTCACATCTTTCAAGTACCTTTTGTAGATTGCCTAGGTAGCTCTCAAAATCGTCTGCAAAGACTGAAAAATCATCCATAAATATTTCAAGGAAGTCCTCTACCATATCGGAGAATATGGCCATCATGCACCTTTGGAAGGTGGCGGGTGCATTGCATAATCCAAACGGCATTCTCCTGAAAGCATATGTTCCGTAGGGGCATGTGAAGGTCGTCTTTTCTTGATCTTCCGGTGCGATAGCTATTTGATTATAACCTGAATAACCATCAAGAAAACAATAGTAAGGTTTACCCGCTAATCTATCAAGCATTTGATCAATAAAGGGTAAAGGAAAGTGGTCTTTTCGGGTAGCTTTGTTAAGCTTCCGATAGTCCATACAAACCCTCCAACCGGTCACAGTCCTGGTTGGGATTAACTCATTGTTTTCATTGGTCACCACGGTCATTAATCCTTTCTTTGGAACGCATTGCACCGGTCTCACCCATTTGCTGTCAGAGATGGCGTAAATAATACCAGCATCTAACCATTTGATTATCTCTTTACGAACCACCTCTTTCATCGCATGGTTTAGCCACCTTTGGGCATCTATAGTCGGCTTATGATCTTCCTCTAAAAGGATTTTGTGCATGCATAACGCCGAACTAAAGCCTTGAATATCAGCTATCGTCCATCCAATTGCCTTCTTGTGCTGCCGCAGCATCCCTATTAGCTGTTGTTCTTGTTCCTGCGGCAGCTTAGAAGAGATGATTATGGCCAACGTATCATTTGAAGCAAGAAAAGAATATTTTAGCTGCCCTGGCAGGGGCTTTAGTTCTAAGGCAAGTGGCTCAACAGTAGATGGCTTTTGGATTGCATGGTTATCCGAAGTGTAATTTAAAGGTTCGAATAACTTACCTGGACGATTGCCTATCCAGTTTACCTCCTCCTAATCTTCGGTATCAGATGTATCGGATTCAGAGGAGTTGATGTCGTCGGTGCTGTCGTGACAGGCCTGTAGGTGGCTGCCGAGGCAGTGACCAATTTTGATGTCATGACAGCCCGACCTGATGCAGGGTTGATCAAGGGTAATTTTAGTGATAGCCTTGCATTCCTCGTCTGCATCAGCATGCTTCATAGCTTGGAGAACATTCAACTTAATCTCCTGGTTGTTTACTCGCATGGTGAGTTCTCCTTTCTCCACATCAATCAGTGATCTTCCCGTGGCTAAGAAGGGTCGCCCAAGGATGATTGGTGCGTTTTCGTCTGCCTCACAATCTAAAATAAGAAAGTCAGCAGGAAAAATAAATTTATCCACTCTTACCAGAATATCTTCGATTTTTCCTTTCGGATGAACATAAGAGTGGTCTGCCAACTGCAGAATTACTGTCGTGGGTCACGCCTTTCCAATACCTAATTTCTGAAAAACAGATTTTGGCATTAAATTAATACTAGCACCAATATCACAAAGTGCCTTACCCACATATTTGTCTCCGATTACACAAGGTATGATGAAGCTCCCCGGATCCTTCTTTTACTGGGTGGCTGCCGATGAAGAATACTCATGCAACCTTCCGTCATCTTAACTGTTTCAAATTCCCCAAGTTTAGATTTCTTCGACATGACATCTTTGAGAAATTTGGCGTAACCGGGCATCTCCCTAACGGCATCTAACAATGGAATATTAATATGAACCTGCTTAAAAATATCATAAATCTTTTTGAGCTGAGATTCTTGCTTACCTTGCTGTAACCGTTGAGGAAAAGGGGGTGGCGGGCGGTAATCAGCAATACGTCCTTCCCACTGCATACGAATCTGAGGAGGTTTGGGTTGATCAATTTTCTCCTCTGTCGCTTCTACTGTCGTGACAGGCTTATCGGCAGTAGTCTGTTTGTTACCTGTCGTGGCAGCTTCCTCGGCAGGTTTGTCCAAAGCTGGTTTTCTTACTGATTCAGCTTCCTTTTCTGGCCCTGGTAGTTTCTTCCCACTCCTAGTAGTAATGGCCTTACACTGCTCATGTGTGGGCTTCCTAGCATTTTCAGTATTACAAGGGAATCCTCCCGTCTGCCTTGGCTTAATATGCTGGGAAACCTGACCCATTTGTGTCTCCAAAGATTTCAGAGTAGCTTCATGATTCGTCATTCACATCTCTATTTTATCCATGAATGTCTCTATTTTCTTGACAAACTGATTCATATTATCAATATAAGTACCTGTCTGAGACATAAAAGTGGCCAAAGTCTGTTCCAGTATACTGTTAGTGGCAACTGGTGGCTGCTGTTGCTGCTGCGGCGGTAGTTGCTGTCGCGTCAGCAATCTAGGTCCTCCCTGATTCTGATTGTGTGCTTGGGGATTCAGGGCATTATTAGGATTGCTCCAAGAAAATTTGGGATCCTTTCTCCAGTTGGGATTATGGTTGTTGGAGTTGTATTTCGGCTTATTGTAATTTCCAACATACTTTCCCTCTTCTAACTGTATTGGACATTCCTCCGAACTGTGATTTCCCTCACAAATGTCACATACCTCCTCGACAGCAAATCCATGTTGTGCATCCTCGTTCAATAGTTTTTTCATTGCCTTAGTAAGGTATGCCTCCTGTGATTTCATCGTGTTGTCGGCCTCATAATCCTTGACAGCTAATACCCGTTTACCCCCTCTTCTTGCTGTCGGAAACAGCTCCTCATTCTTAGCCAGATTTTTCAAAACTTGCATTGCCTCGTCTGGATCTTTATCCAATAATAGTCCGTTTGCTGCTGAATCAATTCGAAAACGAGTTTGTAAGTTGGCAGCACTATAAAACTTTGTTACCTGATTCCAGACGGGGAATCCATGCATTGGGCAGTTCCGTAAAAGAGTAGTAAATCTGTCCCGGGCTTCGTGCATCGGCTCGTCATCTTCCTGTTGAAAAGTAGCAATTTCATTACGTAATCGCTCAGATAAATGCGAAGGATTAAAACGAGATAAAAATTCACGAGATAAATCTGCCTAAGTTCTAATTGAACCCGGCGAAAGTTTATTCCACCAAGTTTTTGCTCTGTCCCTTAATGAATGGGGAAATAACCGAAGCCTCAGTATCTCCGGATTAACTCCTGGTAGTCTAAACGAACAACAGATCTCCTGGAATGTTTTGAGATGCTCCATAGCATCCTCTGTAACAACACCACTAAACTGCCCGACATTGTTGATCATACTAAACATAACAGGTTTCAGCTCAAAGTTGTCAACATCTATGTCTGGCAGCGTGGTTTCCAGCTCTACATGATCGTTCAACATGTAGTCACGACATGACCGTCGTCCGGCAGCGACAGGCGGGTCGCCGACAGACGGGTCGTTTCCTTTGTGGGCCATCTTCTCTAGCTGTTCCTCAAGGTACTCGTTCCTGGCTAGTAAGTGACGAAGTTGTTTCTTGAGATTGAATGATCGTCCGACAGCAATAGTTGAATGCACCAAAGAAAAACAAAAAAAATAAAAATAAAAACAAAAACTGCAGTAAAAGAAAAGGTAGAGTTATGTTGCCAATCCCCGGCAACGGCGCCAAAAACTTGTTGCGTGTAAAAGAGTCTATCGCAATTGAGTGCAAGTGTACATGTCGCAAGTAATAAAGTGATACTAGAGTATCGGATATCGTCTCCACAGGGACTGGGCTAACCCTTTCCTTCGCTATCTGCACAAGGGGAAAAGAAATAGTTTAAATTGTTTGTCACGAAATAATAAAGTAAACGTAAATAAAAGAGTCGAGATATCAAGATAGAGAGAATGGGCTGGTATTGAATTGCTCAGTAGTTCAGGTATTGCAGAGTTTAGGAAATCCAGTTCTATCGTCGCGCCCGTCGCGGCAGCACCTGTCGCGGCAGCAGTCCGTTGATTGTCACGGCAGCAAACACTCAACTCTGTACTTCAAGTTTGGCAAGAATCCCAGATGTGCCTTGTCCTATCCCTAGGTCCAAGTCTGTCGATGATCATGTCTTTGATGATACCTCCCGGCGTGAATCGAAGGATGAACACCGATGTGGATGAATTCTTCTTTAGCCACTTAACCTCGTCCTATCCCTAGGCCCGAGATAGTTCAACTATAAACTAGAGAACTTGCTCTTATTTCTTTCGTATACTTAACTCTCCCGATGCTAAGTAAATAGATAACCTCACAATGCTCTCCCGATGCTCTTGCAAGATATTAATAACCAAAATAAGAGAACTTGAAGTTATTTTATTGAACTGAAAATTCCTAAAACAAAACAACCCTTCCAACTACTTTACAAATCAACTCGTGGCCCTAGGGGGAAATTAGAACATGGTGTGGGAAGGAAAACGACTAGAGGTTGAGAGAGAAGGCTAGGGTAATCGGTTATGGGTTATGCCCTCTAAGTTAAAATACATGCCCTTATATAAGCTTTGGGCTCAATTATTCTAATTTAACAAGGATTACAACTTTAATTAAAAATATGATTCTAATAAAGACTAAATCTTCAAGGAATCTACTTTCAAGCCGTCCTCCTTGTTTCTCGGGATTTTCTCTCCTTGAACTTTGGGCTTGACATATCTTTTGATCTGGGGCTCGGAAAAATATGAGGTTTTCACATGACAGACGGGCTGAATTTTCTCTATCTGTCGAGGTCCACTTTGCTTCTTCTCCTCAAAACTGCTGACGTCCTCTGCTGTCACGGCAACAACCATGGCAGCATCGTCCTCTTTGTCCGCTTGTCCAGTTCAGCTCTTCTGCTTCTCTGCCCAGCGCCTGCCCTCACCGTCTGCTACGGCGGCAACCTGGAAAAATAGCCATTTTTAGTAGAATATGTGCCTTTTAATATATTTGTGATGTTTTGCTGTAAACTAACATAAATGCAATGAATAATGCTTGAATGCAGCAGAAATATGGGTTAAAAGGGTGTAAATAATAGAACTTTTACACACTCAACACCAAGCCTTCCAAGAATAAACCCCTTTATGCTAAGCTTAAACCAAAACATGCATCTTTCAAATTATGCATTAACAACATTTTCAACAATATTTCACTTCATTGTATTGGCTCACGAGTGATAAACAACATCCTCAAAACATATCGGAGACACAGATTACCAAGGGTTGTCCCACACCCTTCATACACTCTACCGGCATCTCAAGGCTCACACATGAGAGCAACCCTCCATCATTGTGACACACGTGGTTCACACCCGGGAGCTACCCTCAACCGTTGCAACCTTAACAATCCTCAATCGTTAGGATACATGGAAGGAGTTTTCGGTACAATCACAACCCCTCAACATCCAAGGTGACTTGTTTATAGTGCACCCAATCCTATAGCCGGCTAACTATATCCGATTTCATTTATAAAAATCTTTATACAACATCACTTGCCAATATAATTCACATTTCATGCACACCTCACTGTTTTTACAAAGCATTCATGATAGCCATTACTCAAGCATTAAACCATGCTGCAAATCTCATGCATCAACACATGCATACAAGGATCACATACCTAGTGCATCCTTAAACCACATGCATCATCAAACATATTTTATATACTTAAAACATGCTTTAAAACAATACGTAAATGCAATTTAAAACCAAGTGCAACCAAAGTCTCAAACTAGCACAATCCGGGAGAGAAATTCACTTTACTTACTTCCGAACTTAGTAAAGCATTTCAAGAACTTACTAAGTCCCCAAAACCTTTTCTAAAACGTTTTTTCACGCTGGAAAACCAAGTTCCACTCACCGACACAACTATCGATCGTCCGAAGCCTCCAAAATCACTTCATTCGATTCAGGATTACTATCCCCTGTTTTCAACACATTAAAACAGAGGTTCATTGCATTAAAATGCATCCAAAACACCAGCACTCTAAAGAAAACCCGCAGCCCTACTCTAAAGCATCAAAGCACCTATCTGAAACAACCGAAAACTCAAAGGATTAATCTCTAAAGTCAACCCAGCCATCTACCAACACATCTAACACATTTTAAGCATCAATCAACATCCAAAAACAACCTAAAACTATCCTTATACCTCCAGCAACTCGGATCTCACCTAAACACCCCAAAAACCCAACCAAAAACCCATAAAAAATCAAGGATCTCAAAGAATTATGGATCTCAATGTTTAAGACTCCACTTCAACACCAAAAACCTTTCAAAACTCATTTAGAAATTATCTCAAAAAGCTCAACCATCACAACTATGAAAATCTCTTTAAAACATCTTTTTCAACAAGATTTCAACATTTTATCAAACTAACAACAAAACCACAATAAAAAACGTGAATTAAGAGTCAAATATCTTTGGAATTTCATTAAAGAACCTTGATTAGAAGGTTAGCATGGAATTTACCTCCAATCCTTGATTCTCCTCTAACTTGAAAAGTTTAACTTTCAAGAATCTTGGAAGAAATTGAGAGAAATCACAAAGATGAAATTGGAAATCAAAAGAGGATTTGAGAATGAGGAAAATTTGGAAATTGAGAGCAATTGGAGAGTGTTTGGTTGAAGTGAAAACAAGAGAATGGAAAATGATCGTCAAAACTTTTAACCGATTAACTATATCTCTAATTTAATTAATTAAAGTCATTTTAACCTTTAATAAAACATTTAAAACACATGCCAAATTAGAGAAAAGGCTTAATTGCCAAATAGCTCCCTAATGATTCTAAGATTTTGACTCTTCAAGAAAAAAAACACATTTTCCCAACTTTTAAATCTTTACAAAATGTATACTTTCAGAAGCCTGTTTTGTAAAATTGATTTAACCAACCTATTAAATATAATTTTAGAGAATTTTAAAAAAATTTATCATATTTTTATCACATCCAGAACCTTGATTTTAACAGTTCGAACAACAGACGCCGATTCCACTGGCTTAACCCAACTTGCAAAACTCCTAGGCCCAAAATCGAGGCATTACATACTTTTTATTTCTAAATGATACCCATGGATTTCTACATCGACTAGCTAAAGTTTTCTTGAAGGATTTCTTCAAAATCATTGCAAATCAAGGGGAGAGCTTGTGTTAGAGGTGATCATTCTTTTCTCCCCTCTAATCAAGTTTCTTTATTGAAATTCCCAAGTATTTGGCTCTCTAATTATTTTCTCTTAACAAGATTTCATGTTTAATTTGATGAAAATGGTTAAATCAAGCTTAAATGGTGTTTTTGAATGATTTTCGTGTTGTATCCGATTTGGCTGAGTTATGATTGATTTTAGTAATGTTTTGGAGGTTAAATAATGTTAAAATAAAGGTTTTATCATATTAATCCCGAATCAAGATGGATCAATAGTTGTTAGTTTGTTAGATTTTTGGATTTTGTGGTGTTTGTCTGAATCCTGTGTTGCTGGAGGTATAAGGATGGAATTAGGCCAAAGGTGTGGCCGATGCTTTGAGCAGGAAAGTGGTTGTGGAGTTGAGGGTGATGTTTTCTTGCTTGAGCATATCGCGAGATGGTGGTCTTGTTGATGAATTGCAAGTGAAACCATCCCTGGTCCAATTGATTAAGGATAAGCAGTTGCTTGATGATTCTCTTGTTCCTCGCATTCAGGATATTGCAGATGGTAAGCCTTCGGAATTCAGTTTAATGATGATAGTGTTTTGTGTTTTGGATCGGGTAGTGGTGTCAAATGATACTGAGTTGAGGCGCACTATTATGACTGAAGCTCATAGTAGTCCTTTCGCTATGCACCCTTGTAGTACGAAGATGTATCATAATTTGAAGGAATAGTACTACTGGGTGGGGTTGAAAAAGGATGTTGCCGAGTTCATTAGCAAGTGCATGGTTTGTCAGTGAGTGAAGGTTGAACATCAGGTTCCTTCTGAATTTTGCAACCTTTGAGGATCCCAGAATGGAAATGGAAAAGTATTACCATGGATTTCGTGTCTGGTTTGCCGTTGTCACTATCAAAGAAGAATTTTGTTTGGGTGATTGTTCATCGCCTTACGAAGTGTGCACATTTCTTGCCTGTGCATACTACATATACCTTGGATAAGCTGGCAGAGCTTTATATCGCTTAGATTGTGCGGTTGCACGGAGTTTCAAAATCTATAGTGTCGAATAGAGATCCGAGGTTCACGTTGAGGTTTTGGGAATGTTTACATCAGGCCTTGGGTACACGGTTGAATTTCAGTACTTCTTATCATCCTCAAACGGATGGACAGTCAGAACGTGTTATTCAGGTACTTGAGTATATGTTGCGATGATGCATTATTTATTTTCAGGGTTCTTGGGAGAAGCACTTGTCGTTGGTTGAGATTCCTTACAACAATAGTTACCAGGCAAGTATCCAAATGGCTCCATACGAGGCTTTTTACGAGAGAAAGTGTAGAACCCCTCTTTTTTGGGAAAAAGCTGGGAAAAAGTTGATTTCGATGCCGGCTATGTTGAAAGGAGATTGTGTTTGCAGTTGGAGAACGTGTGTTTTTGAAAGGATCGCCTTGGAAGAAGGTGATGAGATTTGGGCGTAAGGGTAAGCTTAGCTCAAGGTTTATTGGACTTTATGAGGTTGTGGAGCGTAATGGTCTTGTGGCTTATCAGTTGAGTTTGCCTCCCAAGTTGGAAAAGATTCATGACGTGTTCCAAGTTTCGATGTTACAGAGGTATAGATTGGACCCTTCGCATGTGATGCCCATCGAGGAAATAGAGTTGAATCCTTATTTGTCTTATGACGAGGAACCGATGAAGATCCTAGATTCAAGCAGTAAAGTTCTTCGTGGCAAGACGATATAGCTTGTGAAGGTGTTGTGGCGACACCGAGTAGTTGAGGAAGCCACTTGGGAAAGCAAGGCGGACATGCTGAAGCAGTTTCCGCACCTTTTTCCTTTAAGTAAAATTTGAGGATGATAAGAAGTACTGAAGTCGAGAAGAAAAATATGGGAGTGGTCCACGACAGACCGGCACAGTTGCTATTGATTTTGGTTACTTTTACAGGTATCTATTGCGGCAGACTCAGGGCAGCAAAAGAGCAGAGATGGATCGCAAAACTGGAGTCGAGAAGCAAAACGCTGCCGTGGCAGCCATGACGACAGAATGGTGAAGGGAAAAAGTGAACTGGAGCTCGACAGATAGAGGATTTCAAGCCGGTCTGTCGTGGACCACTCCCATATTTTTCTGAGCCATGAGGCAGAATAAAGGCCAAGCCCAAAGTCCAAGGAAAAAACTCAAGGCAAGAAAAGAGGACGAATTAAAGGCATCTACCCAGAAGATTTAATCTTTAATAGAGTTGTAGTTTAGTTTAAACTTGTATTCTTGCCATATTAGAAAACTTGGACCCAAGGCCTATATAAAGGCATGCATTTCGACCTAGGGAAGGATATCTCATTCCTAACCGTCTTCCCTAAACCTTTGTCATTTTTCCCTCTTCATCATGTTCTAAACTCCCCCTAGAGCTAAGGGTTGATTCTGTAAAGTAGTTGCAAGGATTGTATTGTTTTAGGAATTTTCTGTCAAGAAATAAAAAGCTTCAAGTTTATTTATTCTGGTTTTTCATATCTCGCAAGAGTATCGAGAGAGCATTGTGAGGTTATCCATTTGTTTGATATCGAGAGAGTCAAGTATATGAACGAAATAAATACGCGTTTTCCAGTTTATGGTTAAACCATCTCGGCTTAGGGATAAGTACGAGTTTAAGTGGCTAAGGAAGAATTCAACAACATTGGTGTTCACCCTACGATTCACGTCGAGATGTATCATCCAAGAAGTGTCCATCAACAAAACTTGGGCCTAGGGATAGGAGAAGTCATAGTAGGGATTCTTGCCAAGCTTGAAGTACAGAGTTGTTGATCGCTACCGCGACAGGAACGACGACAGAAGACAAAAGTTTCTTTAACAGTGCAACATCTGCACTATTGAGAAAATCAATACCGGCCAATTTCTTAATCCTGATTCCTTATTCTTTTACTTTAGTTGTTTATCAAGATTATGTCACGAATCCAATTAAACTACTTCCTTCTCTTGTGCACCAATTCAAGGATAGAGTTATTTTCAGTCCCTGTGGAGACGATATCTGATACTCCAAGTATCACTTTACTACTTGCGTCGTGTACACTTGCACTATTTGCGATAGGACTCTTTTGCATGCAATAAGTTTTTGGCGTCGTTGCCGGGGGACTGGCAACATATCTTTACCCTTTTTATTACTACATTTTTTCTTTTTTATTTTTCTGTTTTTTAGTGGTGTTATTTACCCCGTGCTTTTCACAAGGTTTGATGTTTGCTTATGCGCAGATCTAGACGAGGTAAAGAACCTGAGTACGAACTAGACCCAGAAATCGAACGCACGTACCAACTCAGGAACCAAGCCGACTCTTGATAGCAAGAAACAACTATCTTGAGGAGATACTAGAAGCAATGGTGAACGGAAGGCAAAACGACAGGGCAGATGACCCAAACAACAATAACCAGAGAGTTATTGTTGATCCTCCCCAAGATGCCCAGAATGAACGGCCCGCTGCCGCTGCCGCACGACAATCCTGTCGAGACTACATGGACAATGACCATGTTGAACTGGAAACCACATTGCCAGACGGGGAAGCTGAAAACTTCGATCTAAAACCTTTCATGTTCTGCATGATGAATTATGTATGCCAGTTTAGTTGTTCTGCTACTGAGGATGCCCGAGAACATCTGAAAACGTTCCAAGAAATCTGTGGATCGTTTAGACTGCCAGGAATAAATCCAGAAGTACTAACGCTCTGGTTATTTCCCCATTCATTGAGAGATAGAGCTAAAACTTGGTGGAATAAATTAACGTCGGGTTCAATAAGAACTTGGACAGATCTCTCTCGTGAATTCCTTTCTCGTTTTAATCCTTCTCATTTATCTAAAAGATTGCGTAACGAGATTGCTACTTTTCAACAGGAAGATGACGAACCAATGCACGAGGCGTGGGACAGTTTTACAACTCTTTTACGGAACTGCCCGATGCATGCATTCCCCATGTGAAATCAGGTTGTCAAATTCTACAACGCTGCCAATGCACACACTTGACTGAGGATAGATTCAGCAGCGAATGGGCTATTGCTTGATAAGGAACCAGACGAGGCAATGATATTATTGAAAAAGTTAGCAAAGAATGACAATTTCCTAACGCTATGAGAGGGAGCAAACGAGGAATATCTGTAAAGGATTATGAAGCTGATAATTCGATGAAATCACAGGTTGCATACCTCACAAAGATAGTCAAAAATCTGTAGCGGAAAGATTCTAAAGCCGTATATTCTGCAGAAGAAGTATGTGAAACTTGCAGTGGGAACCACGGTTCAGAAGACTGTCCTTTACAGCTGGAAGAAGGGATGTATGTTGGGAATTATAACAAATGTAACCCCCTTAGCCCGACCTAGACGTTTCACCCGAACTACGAAGATTACACAGGGAAAACCAAAGTCAACCCGAAAGTTAAATTTGATTAATGACCCTTTTTTAATTTAATCTTGTCTAGACACATATTAAGCCTAAGTGAGAACTCACATATCATGCAAGAGAAAGGCACAGCGATCGGATAACATCTAGGGACTTAATTGTTTAAATTACGCATTTAGGGACCAAAATGTAATTTTTGTAAATTAGATGGACTTGTCTGATTTTAGGATTACTATTATGAAATTAATCATGTTACATTCTTCTCTGTCAAAATTCAGCTTAAAAAGGCATTCCAAGCTCAAGCAATTGCATCCACAACATTTAAGACTAAAATGTAAAGCATGAAAACTCAAAGGAATTCAAAAAAACATCCAACGGTCAACTGTATCGGAACGCCAACCCTCCGTACCGAAATGTACGTATCGAAACGTTGTAACACCAAAAATGCATGGCATCAAACACAAAATCACATAGTCTAAAGGCATGTTCCCTAAACTCTAAACTAATATAAGCATCCCAACCACAAACCAAACATTTAAGGCCACATACAACCCAAAAATGCCAACATATACATGCCACAAACTTAGGGAGTTCAAACATATCTCCCAAATACAACCTTGATTTCCCATTGCCATTATATCAAAACTAAAGTGTATGTAAACTTCACCATACATGAGCTTGTACTTCCTTGGATGGTCTTATCCTCTTTGATGCCCGGAAACACCTCAATTATCTGCATTATTGGTAAAATAGAGCGTAAGCACAAATGCTTAGTGAGGCATGCTTTAAGGAAACCAACCCAATAATGTATTTATTGAAAACACTTTCTCAAAAGCTTTTAAACAACATGCTCATTCTAACTCATGCTTGAAAACCATTCAAAGCAACTTCTCAATGAAAACACATGTACCTTCATTCTATCTCATGCATTTAAACCAATGCAAAACTCATGGCAAAGCCATACTCATGCTTGTAACACCAAAGCATTTCATATACAATTCTCATATGCATTTCTCATAGCATGAATCATTTCATCAAAGGTACATGTGAATCAAAAACCATTTCATATTTTATATTGGCATCTCACATCTCATTATTACTCGGATATGCGGACATCTCACTAGACACTTCCGGTGGCATCTACCATCACCGTACTCACTCGTCTAGCAACATAATTTCTGGTGGAATCTCACATCACCGTACTCACATGGCGGAATCTCTCATCGCCACAAAGCTTGGGTATTTCACCAAGTCCTATCCGATAGAATGTCCATCATCGGTTCTCTCCCTTTGGCTTAACCAAAGAGCACGTACGAATTTTTAATTTATAGTGCACTCTCATCCTATTGATCGATCAATTATATCCGGTAAGTATCTCAAGATCTATGCCAATATATTATGTCAAAACATCATCTCACCTACTATTTTCACGCAACAATTCTCGAAACATTCTAATCTCATTTCAAAACCATAACATTTGTCATGCTTTAAACAAAAGCTCAAATCTCAACCATACAACATGTTACTTCATGAAATCATTTCAAGCATTATCTCATGCTATAAAACATGCATAAAAATAGTAGGAATTTATATATCTCAAACCATGAGCATGTAAAAGCATTTTAGGGGCAATCACCACATTCAAGAGAGCAATCTAGCCAATACTTACTTCCGGACTTAAGAAGGTGTTTCAAACCTTTCCTAAATCTCCAAACCTTGATTCTTTGTCCCTCAAGGACTTCTAACACCATACGCACTCATCGATTACATTTCGCTTGGTCGCCGAAACGCTATCTAGGCTTCCGGATCAACACGAAAAGCATTCGAAGATGTCTCCCTTGTTTTAAACACATAAGAGCATATGATTAATTCATCATCATGCATTGAAATCATCAGCCACACACCTAAACTCGCTGCTCTACTCAAACATCTCATTTCGGCAACCAAACACAACCGAAAACATCTCCAAACTCTTCCAAAACAAAGCCCAGCCAAGATCTATCACTTATAATCATTTCTAAACATCAATTAACATCAAAAACCACCATAAACTCGTCCATATATCTCCAACTATGACAGAACACCAAAATCACCCCAAAAACCATAATTCTAGCAAGCAAAACTTAGGAAACCAAACATATTCAGGATTTGATTGAAAAAACCTTATTTGTAACATCAATTAACATCCAAAATACATTAGAAAACCACCTCAAAACAAAGTCCAATCATTCACCACGAAAATCTTCAAGATCTCTCCCAAAATCTTGAGTTTTAAGACAATTTCTTGTTTCTAACTTTAAAACCACTCAAAATTCATTAACAAAGGATTGATAACTTGGGAATTTCAGTAAAGAACTGATCATTAGAGGAGAAGGACGAAGCTTACCTCTAATGGATGATTTCTCCATGATTTGGGCAAGTTTTCTTGAAAATTCAATGTAGAAATCAAGATTTCTCCATAAAATCTCATCAAATGAAGTGAAAATCAAAGTATAATTGCTGGAGAGAATGTGTTTGGCTGAAAAGAATTTGAGAGAAAATGAAATGAGGGAAAATTTGTGAAAAGTAGTTATGAATAGTCAAAGATAGTTTCTAAATTAATTAACCTTCATTTCCTTTAATTAAAACATTAATACAATCACCCAAACTAAGGAAAAATCTGATGAAAACATTTTGGTAAAATTAGCTCCTTAAAGATTCAAAGTTTCAATCCTTTACAAAACAGTCACTATTTAACTTTTGCAAAAACTACGATTTGGTCACTACACCGAAATGTAGTATTTCCAAACCTTATTTTGTAAAATTGATTTCACCATAACCTTTCATATATTAAATGAGGATTTTTAGATATTTTTCTATATTTTTAAAGCATCCCGAACTAGGTGTTCCCGAAAGCTCCCTTTAAGATTCTAACCGTTTTTTGACCGGTCCGATTCGGACTCAAAAACATTTAGTCCCAAATTTGGGGTGTTACAACTCTCCCCCTCTTATGAAATTTCGTCCCCAAAATTTACCTGGAGGAAAAAGGTAAGGAAACTGCTTCTTCATATCTTCCTTTCTCTCCCACGTGGCTTCCTCAACACCACGATGCCTCCACAACACCTTAACCAGCTCAATGGTCTTACCACGGAGAACCTTACTGTCCGAATCCAAAATCTCAACTGGTTCCTCATCATATGTCAAATTTGGATTCAACTCAACTTCCTCCACAGGCATAACATGCGAAGGATCTGATCTATACCTCCGAAGAATGGATACATGAAACACATTATGTATCTTTTCTAGCTCTTGTGGTAGCCTCAGGTTATAAGCAACAGGACCCACATGTTCTAATACCTCGTATGGTCCAATGTATCTAAGGCTCAACTTGCCCTTCCGGCTAAATCTCATCACCTTCTTTCAAGGTGAAACCTTTAAGAACACACGGTCACCCACCGCAAATACTATCACCTTACGCTTCAAATCCGTGTAAGACTTTTGCCGATCCGATGCTGCCTTCAACCGCTCACAAATGAGCTTCACCTTCTCGGTGGTTCCTTTCAACAAAGCCGGCATCGAGACCAACTTTTGTCCCGTTACAGCCCAACAAAGAGGAGCTCTACACTTCCTCCCATACAAAGCCTCATAAGGTGCCATTTGAATACTCGCCTGATAATTGTTATTTTAAGCAAACTCCACCAAAGGCAAGTGCTTCTCCCAAGAGCCTTGAAACTCAATCACACAATACCTCAACATATCCTCAAGCACTTGGATAACACGCTCTGACTGTCCATCCGTCTGTGGATGATAAGAAGTACTGAAATTCAGCCGCGTACCCAATGCTTGATGTAAACACGCCAAAAACCTTTCCGTGAACCTCGGATCTCTATCCGACACTATAGATTTCGGTACACAATGCAGACGTACGATCTCAGCAATGTACAGCTCTGCAAGCTTATCCAAGGTATACGTAGTATGCACAGGTAAGAAATGTGTACACTTCATAAGGCGATCCACAATCACCCATACATAATTCTTCTTTGACGGCAATAAAGACAAACCACACACAAAGTCCGTGGTTATCCTCTCCCATTTCCAGTAAGGGATCCTCAACGGTTGCAACAACCCCGAAGGAAACTGATGCTCAACCTTAACCCCCTGACAAACCATGCACTTACTCACATACTCAGCAACATCTTTCTTCAAACCCACCCAATAGTACTCATCCTTCAGATCACGGTACATCTTTGTACTACCAGGGTGCATAGAAATAGACTACAGACGAGAGCATACATGGCGAACATGGATCACTTTGTCAAGAAAACTGAGTCATTCATGGATAAGAAAGAGATGAGGATGACAAACCATGAGGCTACCCTATAATCTCTAGAGACACAAATGGGCCAAGTATCACAGTATATCAAACTAAGGCAGAACGGAGGATTCCCTAGTGATTCTGAGGTTACTAGAAAACCCACACATGAGCAGTGTGAAGCAATTACAACTAGGAGTGGGAAACAATTACAAGGGCCGGAGATGAAGAACATACCGAGTAAGGATCCAACCCCAGAAACACCTTCCGTGAACACTGCCCCGGCAGAGGAAGAACAACCTGCTGTCGACACTCATTTCGCGACAGCAGAAGGGACAGAGGAGCAAACAAAGGATGCTGAAGAACTAAAACCTCCTCAAATCCGAATTCCATGTGAAGGACATCTTGAAGATCATCGTCCTCCAACTTCTTTTCCACAGCGGTTACAGAAGCATAAACAAGAGTAGCAGCTCAAAAAGATCTATGATATTTTAAGTAGGTACACATTAACATAATGCTACTAGAGGCCATCAAGCAGATGCCCGGTTATGCGAAATTTCTCAAGGACGCAATGTCTAAAAGGTCTAGACTTAGGGAGTTTGAGACTTGAAGATGACAGAAGGATGCATGACAATCTTGCAAAAGCATCCACCCCAAAAGAAGAAGGATCCTGGGAGCTTCATCATATCGTGCACAATTGGCGATAAATTCGTGGGTAAGGCACTTTGTGATTTTGGTGCTAGCATAAATCTAATACCCAAATTTGTGTTTCAGAAATTAGGTATTGGACAAGCAAGGCTCACGACAGTCATGTTGCAGCTGGCAGACCACTCTTACGTACAACCAGAAGGGAAGATCGAAGATATTCTGGTAAGAGTGGATAAATTTATTTTCCATGTTGAATTTCTTGTTTTAGATTGTGAAGCCGATGAAAACGCATCGATCATCCTGGGGCGACCCTTCCTAGCCACAGGCAGAACTGTGATCGATGTTGAGAAAGGAGACCTGACCATGAGAGTGAACGATTAGCAAATCAAACTCAATGTTCTCCAACCAATAAAACAGGCTGATGCAGAAGAAGAGTGCAAGGCAATCTCTGAAGTAGTCATTGACCAACCCTGCATCAGGTCGAGCTGCCACGATAGACAGTTTGGTCACTGCCACCGCAGTCACCCGAAAGACTATCACGGCAGCAACGACGATAGTGACTCCTTAGACACAGAAACATCCTACACTCAAGGTCTTAAGGATGTAAATTTGATAGGCACATGTCCAGGTAAGTTCTTCGAGCCTTTAAATTATACCTCGAATGAACATGTAATCCAGAAGCCTTCCATTGAAAAGCCACATGTTCTAGATCTTAAACCCCTACCATGGCAACTTAAATAAGTCTTTTTGGTTTAAATGATACGTTGCCCGTAATCATCTCTTCCAAGTTAATGCAGGAACATGAGCAATGACTAATCAAAATGCTACAGCAGCATAAGAAAGCCATTGGATGGACTATAGCTGATAATCAAGGCATCAGTCCAGCGTTATGCATACACAAGATACTCTTAGAGGATGATTATAAGTCAACCATTGATGCCCAAAGACGATTAAACGAGGCTATGAGAGAGGTGGTAAGGAAAGAGATTATCAAGTGGCTTGACGCTGGAATCATATACGCCATCTCAGATTGCAAGTGGGTGAGCATGGTGCAGTGTGTGCCCAAAAAAGGTGGCATAACTGTGGTAACCAACGAAGAAAATGAACTAATCCCAACCAGGACTGTGACCGGTTAGAGGGTTTGTATGGATTACCGGAAGCTTAACAAAGCTACCCGGAAGGACCATTTCCCCTTACCTTTTATTGATCAAATGCTTGATAGATTAGCGGGGAAACCTTACTAATGTTTTCTTGATGGTTACTCAGGTTATAATCAAATAGAAATTGCACTGGAGGACCAAGAGAAAACCACTTTCACATGCCCGTACGACACCTATGATTTTCGGAGAATGCTATTAGGGCTCTGCAATGCACCAGCAACCTTCCAATGGTGCATGATGGCAATATTCTCCGACATGGTGGAGGATTTCCTAGAGATTTTCATGGACGACTTTTCCGTCTTTGGAGACAGCTTTGAAGGTTGTTTAGGCAACTTACAGAAGGTTCTTGAGAGATGCGAAGAGGCGAACTTGGTTTTGAACTTGGAAAAATGCCACTTCATGGGGGATGAAGGAATAGTACTGGGCCACAAGGTGAGCTGCCGCGACATAGAGTTGGACAGAGCAAAAATAGAGGTCATCGAAAAGCTGCCGCCACCCAACATAGTCAAGGAGATTCAAAGTTTCTTAGGGCATGCTGGGTTTTATCGATGATTTATAGCAAATTTTTCTAAGATTACCAAGCCCCTATGCCACCTGTTGGAACAAAATCGTCCCTTTAAATTTAATGCTGAATGTATTGAGGCATTTAGAATACTAAAGGATAAGCTGGTAAAAGCCCCGATTGTACAACCACCAGACTGGAGTTTGCAATTTGAAATAATGTGTGATGCCAGTGACTACGCTGTCGGGGCAACATTAGGGCAGACGAAGGAAAAGCTCTTCCATTTGATTTACTATGCCAGCAAAACACTGAATGATGCTCAAATCAACTACACCGTGACATGGAAAGAACTGTTAGCAATGGTGTTCTCAATCGACAAGTTTCGTCTGTATATACTTGGAACAAAGGTGGTGGTCCATACTGGCCTTTCAGCACTAAAGTATTTGTTCACGAAAAAGGATACAAAACCTAGATTGGTATGTTGGATTATGATGCTGCAAGAATTTGACATCGACATCAAGGATAAAAAGGGAACAGAGAACCACGTAGCAGACGACTTGTCAAGGCTGGAGATGGGAAGAAGTCAATCCACAGACAAGACCAACATACTGGAGACCTTCCTAGATGAGTAGTTGTTTGCTACCACCAGCACTACCGCTACAGCCGTGGCGGCAGGTAAGCTTTTCTGAAACCCCTTGGTATGCTGACATTGTTAACTACATTGTAAGTGGGTTATTACGTCCTGAACTTAATTACAAAGCAAGGAAGATGTTCCAAAATGATGCAAATCATTATTATTGGGACGAACCTCTTCTTTTTAAACATTGTGCAGATCAGATTATTAGGAGATGCGTACCACAGGATGAACAGAAAGCCGTGCTTCACCACCTCCATGCTTCCCCTTGTGAAGGACACCTAGAAGGAAACAAAACCGCTGTCAAGGTTCTGTAATCTGGATTCTATTGGCCCACACTATTCAAGGATGCACAAGCTTTTTACAAAGGCTGTGACAAATGCCAAAGGACTTGGAACATATTGAGAAGGCATGAGATGCCACTGCAGAACATATTAGAGGTCAAAATCTTTGATGTATGGGGAATCGACTTCATGGGACCATTCCCATCATCTTGTTGGAATTTGTACATCCTACTGGCAGTGGACTATGTGTCATAGTGGGTAGAAGCGATCGCCACTCAGAAGAACGACGCCAAAACTGTACAAAGATTTCTTCACAAGAACATCTTCTCCAGATTTGGCATTTCAAGGGTGACAATCAGTGATGAAGGGAAACACTTCGATAACATGTAATAGCTGCTGCCTTAAGGAAATACGGAGTAAAGCACCAAATTGCAACAACATACCACCCTCAAACCAATGGGCAGGCCGAGATATCCAACAGAGAAGTAAAGAACATACTAGAGGAGATGGTTAAACCCACTCGAAAGGATTGGTCTCTACATCTCAATGATGCACTCTGGGACTACAGAACAACGTTCAAGACACCATTGAGGATGTCACCCTATCGACTCATCTATAGGAAAACCTGTCATTTACCTGTTGAGATAGAACACATAGCCTACTGGGCTATCAAGGCGGTAAATATGGACTGGGATAAGGCAGGACAGAAAAGGCTACTAGACTTGAATGAAATTGAGGAAATTCGAGCAATGGCCTACGACAATGCCATGATCTATAAGAACAAAACCAAGAAGTGGCACGACAGGAAGCTGCTACCACGACAGTTCTGTCCACGGCAGCAGGTGTTGTTGTTCAACTCGAGGTTGAAGCTTTTCCCAGAAAAGCTTAAATCTAGGTGGTCTAGTCCTTTCCAGGTTGTCCAAGTTTTCCCTCATGGCGCCATTACAATCAGATCACTGAATGATTGGCACCAGTTCAAGGTCAATGGACAGAGGCTCAAGCATTATCAGGGGACTGATGCCCCAAGGATGCAGAAAGTAGTTACTTTAGGAAATGCCCCTCAAGGCATCCCTAATTTAACTTAGTTTTTTTAATTTATTTTATTTTATTTATTAGGAATTAAGAATTTTATTTATTATTTATTTTAGGTACTTAGATTTTAATTCAGTTTAATTATTTAATTCTTTTTAGGAAATAAAGGAAGCAAAGCAAAGAGGAGGAATGAACCAGCCCACCGCACTCACAACTACCCAAAAAGCCCAACAGACAAGCCTTTCGTCACAGCCTGTCACAAGCTATCGCGAGAAACGCGGAAAAGACAACCTGTCACGGAGCTGTCGCGACAGACACGCAAATGCGTAACAGACGCGCAACAGACACGGAAATGCGTGACATACGCGTCAGAAACCGCGTAACAGCGGGCTCCGTTATTCTCGCCTGCTGTTAAAGTCCCAACGGGCATAAAAACCTCGTTCTATATAAACCCCTACTCCCTTTTCATTTTTCATCTCATTCCCTCAACTTGCTTCCTCTATTTTAGATCTCAACAAATTTTCTTTCAATTGCTACAGTTCCTTGCAATGGCCATCAAAAACACCCGACGCCTAAGCCACTGCGGCATTCCCAACCGGTTCGCATCCTCAGACTCAGCATAAAGGTACTAACGTTCTTTCCAGAAGAGGGAAATGTGGGAGGAATGAGGCAAAGAAGGAGGACGCCCACCGAAGGTTCGAGGCCAGGATAGTGACCGTTCGAGGAAAAGAAATCTCTCTTGAGCCGGCGTACATCAACACATTATATAGGTTGTACGTGAGCAAGAAGGAGGACGCCCACCGATGGTTCGTGAATAGTCTGTCGTCGGCAGACTATGACGTTGTCATGGAAGAAGTGACATAGGAAGGCAAAGAGTGGAACAAAGACCCAAAGCATTGGTGGACCGTGAGGAGGACGCAGCTGACCCCACAAGCAAAGCCGTGGAACCACTTTGTCAAGAAATGACTCATGCCTACCTACCACAACACCACTGTCGACCGGCAGAGGTTAATACTCATCCATTCCATCCTAAATGAAAGGCAAATCAACGTGGGCCGGTACATCCGAGACGAAATTCTCGAGTGTGCTTTACGATCATCTGGCCCCCTAGTCTTCCCCTATCTCATCACCATAATCTGCCGGGGCAACATTGTACCAGAAATCGAAGAGGGTGTCAAGGTCGAAGGGAAGGGGTGGAAACATCAAAATATCTACAGTCTGATGGAATTGAAAGCTGCCACCCCTTTGTCATATATAAACCCCTCTGCCGCGACAGAACCAAAGGCAGACCCTAGCTCCCCTGAACCTGTCGCAGCAGAACCAGAGCAGCCGACAGCAGCACCACCCGCAAACACCTCCAGCCAGATTTTGACGATGTTGCAAAGGATGGAGGCAAGATAGCTCAGTTTGATGGGTTTCATGAGGGACTTTACTACCGCAACGGAAAATTTTATTAAGAATAATTTAAATTTTACCAATGTGCAATTCCCCTTCTTCCTAGAAAATATCTTTGATGTACCCACTCCTGCTCCGAGCCCCAGAACTCCCTCTGCTGCCTCCACACCCACACCTGCCATGACCGGAGAAGGCGGCAAAAAGTTTGCCACGCCTAGAGGAGAGAAGAGGAAGGACCCCCTACCAGAGATTGACACCAAATACTTTGAATGTAACGCCCCGGTTTTGGGCTTAGAAGTTTTGGGCGTTGACCGGTTTGGTCAAAGTGCTGTTCGAATCTAAAAGGGTGAATTTAGGAAAGTCTAGTTCGGGTTGCATTAAAATTATGGAAAATGTTCTAAAATCATCTTTTAATATAATTAAGTGAACTGTGAAATCAATTTTGGAAAATGAGTTTTGGAAGGGTGACATTTTGGCTAGTGACCAAAATGTAATTTTTGAAAGTTTTGTGACTGTTTTAGAAAGGGTTGAAACTTTGAATCTTTAAGGAGCTATTATTCCAAAAGAAGTTTCTCCAGATTTTTCTAAGATATTTTAAGCTATATTCTGATTTTAAAACATATCAAAAGAGGAGGGAAAGCCATTTTGATAACTAACTTCCTATTTTCTTTTCTCTCATTTTCTCTCAACCCAAACACTTTCTTTCCAGAGAATTGTTTCTGATTTTCTCACCTAAATCTCTCCTTTCAACTCTCTATTGATTTCTAATCATCATATCTACAAAACCTCATCATTTGCTACTTGATTCATCAAGGTTTTTGATTCCAAAAAGAGGAGAAACTCAAGTTTGGAGGTAAGAACGTCCTTCTCCTCTAAACTATCAGTTCTTTACTGAAATTCCTAAGTTTTCAATCCTTAATTGATGTTTTATTAAAGGCTTTTAAGTTGTGAAATGGATCTTGGCTTATAATGCAAGATTTGGTGATTTTTGATGATTTTCGTTTGATCTGTTAAATCTGTGATTTGAGATGTGTTTTTGATGTTATTTGAACTCTAAATTGATAAGGAATTGAGTTTTGATTGATGCAATCCCGGATAGGTTGGGTTTCCTAAGTTTAGCTTGTGATTCTTGATTATTTTTGAGGTGATATTGTGGATCTGGTGTTGCTGGAGGTATAAGGATGTTATTAGGTTCTTTTTAGATGTTAAATGATGTTAAAGGATGTTAGGTTTTGATGGTTAATGGCTGGGCTTTGTTGAGAAGTGGTTTGGATGCATTTTCGGTTGTGTTTGGTGGCCGAAAATGGAGTGGGGATGAGAGCAGCGAGTTTAGGTGCTTTCATTGAGGATACTAATGCATGATGATGCATTAATCTACTGTTTTTGATGTGTTAAAACAGGGGAGTCATCTTTGGATCCAAGTGGTGGTGATCCGGAGGCTTGATTTGGTGCTTCGGCAAGAGGCGAAGTGGAATCAGTGAGTGAAATTGTAACCCCCTTAACCCGGCCTAGACGGTTGACCCGAATTAAGAAAGTCACACGGGGAAAACCAAAGTCAACCCGAAAGTCAACCTTGATTAACGACCCTTTTTTTTCTTTTAAAACTTGTCTAGATGCATATTAAGCCTTAGATATGATCATACAACAGCATACTCAAAGATCATAAACATCAGAGATCAAACAGGGACCCAATTGAACAATTTACAACTTTAGGGACCAAATTGTAAATTCTGATAATTATAAGGACTTAACCCAAATTGAAGTTACCAACTTGAAATTAATCATGTTTCATGCTTCTCTATGAAATTTCAGTTCAAAAGGACTTCCCAAACTCATACAATTGCACAAACAAGATTCAGGGCCAAAATGCAAACATTTCAAAACATTTAACTGTCAATGTCAGCCCCCAACGGTCACCCGTTCCGAAACGGGAGACAGCCCGTTTCGAAACACGGGGCCGTTCCGCAACGCGTACCGAAACGGGGGTCGGGCAGTAGCCTTTCCGTTTCGGAACGGTCCCTCCCGTTTCGGACGCCTGGGCTTGTTTAAGGCACCCGTTCCGAAACGGTAGGTGCTGTTCCGAAACACCCTGCACAGATTGCCCAAAAATGCATACTTAAACATGCAATTGACCAACCAATCATGCTCCAAATGTCACCAAACTTTGCCAACATGCAATTCAACATATAAGAGACATACTTGCATCAACAATTCATCAAAACATCCACATATATGAAAACCCCCAAATCTATAGGCATGCTTCCTACACAAGCAACCATTCAAGCATAAACTTCCAAATTCAAGCATATAAAGGCCAACCACAAAAACCAGCATTCTCAACAACATTCAACATACTTAGGGAGTTCAAAACATCTCCCAAACATACACATAGGTCCCCCATTGCCAAATTACCAAAAGCTAAATGTACTTAAGAAAACCTTCCATACTTTGAGCTTTACTACCACTTGAATGCTTGCCTTCCTTGCTGCCCTCAAAGTACTTTAATGCTCTGCAATATTGGTTTGAGAAAACAAAGAGAGCGTAAGCAAAAGCTTAGTGAGGAATGCTCAATAAAACCATCCAATAATGCATTTATAAAACACTTTATAAATCATGCTTCAAATCATCATTTACACATACTCAAAAGCATACTTTAACAAGCATCTCATGCTTCATTTCATTACATGTTATATTGGCCACAAGTGATACATTTCATTTCTTTGAAAACAAGTTCATCAACTTTCACCCCAAGGACTTTTAAACACCTTGGACCCCAAGGACTTTTAAACACCTTGGCCATGGACTTTTAAACACCATGATATAAATTACCTCAAGGACTTTTAAACACCTTGACCCCAAGGACTTTTAAACACCTTGGCCTATGGACTTTTAAACACCATAGAAAGGACCACACAAGGACTTTTAAACACCTTTGTGTCCGTAACAAGAATCATCCAAGGACTTTTAACCACCTTGATGTTCTTAAGTAACAAGGCTCACTCAAGGACTTTTAACCACCTTAGTGACCTCAACCTTTTCAAAACATCACTTGCCAATATACATCATTATCATCAATTTATCCACTGTTCTAAAGCATTAAACCAAGCCATATTCATCATGCATTTAAAAGCATCAAACCACATTTAATCAATGTTCAAAAACAAGGAGCTCTTACCTTGAGCTTCCTTCAACATATGGCTTACAAAAACAGCATTAACCATGCTAAATCATGCTTTCAAAATAGAATTTAAAACATGCAATAAACCACATTGCACAACAATCAAATCATGGCCACCACTAGAGAGTATTTCCGAAAACTTACACTTGAGCTTAGCAAAGTTGTTTAGACTTAAACTAAGCTCCCAAGACATTGGTTTCAAAGCCGAAAACCCAATTTCACTCACCGATTCCACTTCGCCTCTTGCCGAAGCACCAAATCAAGCCTCCGGATCACCACCACTTGGATCCAAAGATGACTCCCCTATTTTAACACATTAAAACAGTATATTAATGCATCATTATGCATTAATAGCTTCAATGAAAGCACCTAAACTCGCTGCTCTCATCCACACTCCATTTTCGGCCACCAAACACAACCGAAAATGCACCCAAACCACTTCTCAACTAAGCCCAGCCATTAACCAACAAAACCTAACATCCTTTAACATCAATTATCATCTAAAAAGAACCTAACAACATCCTTATACCTCCAGCAACACCAGATCCACAAGACCACCTCAAAAACAACCAAGAATCATAAGCTAAACTTAGGAAATTCAACCTATCCGGGATTGCATTAATCAAAACTCAATTCCTTATCAAATTAACATTCATTAATCATCATTTTAACACCTTAAAACACTGCTTAAACAGATCCAACGAAATTTCATCAAAAACACACCAAATCTTGCATTTTAAGCCAAGATCCATTAACAATCTTAAAAGCCATTTATAAAACATCAATTAAGGATTGAGAACTTAGGAATTTCATTAAAGAACTTGAAGTTCAGAGGAGAAGGACGTTCTTACCTCCAAACTTGAGTTTCTCCTCTTTTGGAACCAAAAAGCTTGATGAATCAAGTAGCATATACAAAGGTTTTGATGATGAGATGATTAGGAATCAAAAGAGGATTGAAAAGAAGTATTTAGGTGATAAAAATCAGAGGAAAAGATCTGGAGAGAATGTGTTTGGTTTGAGAGAAAAGATGAGAGAAAATGGGAAATGGAAAATTTAGAAAGTTAGTTAAAAATGACTAAAATATCTTTCCCTCCTTTTACTTTTATTTTAAACCATTATTAAATCATTTAATATTCTAGAAAATCTGGAGAAACTCCCTTTGGGTAAATAGCTCCTTAAAGATTCAAAGTTTCAATCCTTTTTAAAACAGTCACAAAACTTTCAAAAATTACATTTTGGTCACTAGCCCAAAATGTCACCCTTCCGAAACTCATTTTCCAAAATTGATTTCACAGTTCACTTAAATATATTAAAAGATGATTTTATAACATTTTTCCATATTTTTAATGCAACCCGAACTAAGCTTTCCTAAATTCACTCTCTTAGATTCGAACAGCACTTTGACCAATCCGGTCAACGCCTAAAACTTCTAAGCCCAAAACCGGGGCGTTACAGAAATTGGGTTTTCGGCTTTGAAACCAATGTCTTGGGAGCTTAGTTTAAGTCTAAACAACTTTGCTAAGCTCAAGTGTAAGTTTTCGGAAATACTCTCTAGTGGTGGCCATGATTTGATTGTTGTGCAATGTGGTTTATTGCATGTTTTAAACTCTGTTTTGAAAGCATGATTTAGCATGGTTAATGCTGTTTTTGTAAGCCATATGTTGAAGGAAGCTCAAGGTAAGAGTTCCTTGTTTTTGAGCATTGATTAAATGTGGTTTGATGCTTTTAAATGCATGATGAATATGGCTTGGTTTAATGCTTTAAAATAGTGGATAAATTGATGATAATGATGTATATTGGCAAGTGATGTTTTGCAAAGGTTAAGGTCACTAAGGTGGTTAAAAGTCCTTGAGTGAGCCTTGTTTACTTAAGAACATCAAGGTGGTTAAAAGTCCTTGGATGATTCTTGCTACGGACACAAAGGTGGTTAAAAGTCCTTGTGTGGTCCTTTCCATGGTGTTTAAAAGTCCATGGGGCCAAGGTGTTTAAAAGTCCTTGTGGCCAAGGTGTTTAAAAGTCCTTGGGGTGAAACTTGATACGGACACAAAGGTGGTTAAAAGTCCTTGTGTGGTCCTTTCCATGGTGTTTAAAAGTCCATGTGGCCAAGGTGTTTAAAAGTCCTTGGGGCCAAGGTGTTTAAAAGTCCTTAGGGTGAAACTTGATACGGACACAAAGGTGGTTAAAAGTCCTTGTGTGGTCCTTTCCATGGTGTTTAAAAGTCCATGGGGCCAAGGTGTTTAAAAGTCCTTGGGGCCAAGGTGTTTAAAAGTCCTTGGGGTGAAAGTTGATGAACTTGTTTTTAAAGAAATGGAACTTATCACTTGTGGCCAATATGACATGTTATGATATGAAGCATGAGATGCATGTTTAAGTATGCTTTTGAGCATGTGTAAATGATGATTTGAAGCATGATTTATAAAGTGTTTTATAAATGCATTATTGAATGGTTTTATTGAGCATTCCTCACTAAGCTTTTGCTTACGCTCTCTCTTTGTTTTCTCAAATCAATAATGCAGAACATTAAAGTACTTTGAGGGCAGCAAGGAAGGCAAGCATTCAAGTGGAAGTAAAGCTCAAAGTATGGAAGGTTTTCTTAAGTACATTTAGCTTTTGGTAATTTGGCAATGGGGGACCTATGTGTATGTTTTGGGAGATGTTTTGTACTCCCTAAGTATATTGAATGTTGTTGAGTGCTGGTTTTTGTGGTTGGCCATTATATGCTTGAATTGGAAGTTCATGCTTGAATGGTTGCTTGTGTAGGAAGCATGCCTATAGATTTGGGGTTTTTCACATATGTTGATGTTTTGATGAATTGTTGATGCAAGTATGTCTCATATATGTTGAATTGCATGTTGGTAAAGTTTGGTGGCATTTGGAGCATGAATGGATGTTTAATTGCATGTTTAAGTATGCATTTTGGGGTAATCTGTGCAGGGTGTTCCGGAACAGTACCTACCGTTTCGGAACGGGTGCCTTAAACAAGCCCAGGCGTCCGAAACGGGAGGGACCGTTCCGAAACGGTTGGCTACTGTCAGCCCGTGTTGCGGTACGCGTTGCGGAACGGCCCCGCGTTTCGAAACGGGCTCTGCCTGTTTCGGAACGGGTGATCGTTAGGGGCTGACATTGGCAGTTAAATGTTTTGAATTGTTTGCATTTTGGTCCTGAATCTTGTTTGTGCAATTGTATGAGTTTGGGAAGTCCTTTTGAGCTGAAATTTCACAGAGAAGCATGAAACCTGATTAATTTCAAGTTGGTAACTTTAATTTGGGTTAAGTCCTTATATATATCAGAAATTACAATTTGGTCCCTAAAGTTGTAATTTGTTCAATTGGATCCCTGTTTGATCTCTGATGTTTATGATCTTTGAGTATGCTGTTGTATGATCATATCTAAGGATTAATATGCATCTAGACAAGTTTAAAAAGAAAAAAAAGGGTCGTTAATCAAGGTTGACTTTCGGGTTGACTTTGGTTTTCCCCGTGTGACTCTCTTAATTCGGGTCAACCGTCTAGGCCGGGTTAAGGGGGTTACATTTGGTGGTATCAGAGCTGAGTTCTCGAGTAATTGGGAATGAATGTGTGCATGATTGAAGTATGTGTGCCTTGTATGCTTGTTGATCGAAAGCATGTTTAGTGGCTTGTGCTTTGGATGCAATTGAGATGTATGCTGTGATGTAGCATGTTGTGGGTACCCATTTCCAAATAAAAGCTAATGAAATGGTGTTGATTTTGAATGAAATTGAGCTTGAATACTTGGATTGCTTACCTTGCTGGGCCTGACTTCGTTTTATTTGCATTGTGATTGCATGGTAAAAGTATGGCACCACGTAGAGAGTTACGAGGTAATGTGCGAGCTACGGCTCCTAATGAGAACGAGAATGAGGAAAACACGGGTAGTGCGGTGATACCTCCTCCTCCACCTGGTGGTGGTGCTGAGGGTGAAAGAGCTGAAGCTGCAGCTGGTGCTGGAGCTGCTGGACCAGAGGTTGGTCAGGGGCAAGCTATGTCTGATATGTCTATGTTGGTACAAGCTATTGCGGGTGCTTTCCGAGCAGCAGTAGCCGGAGCTCAAGGAGCTGGGCATCAGGGAGATGCTGGTGTTAGACTACCTTTGGAGCGCTTACGCAGTCTTGGTGGGACTGAGTTCAGGGGTATGTCTGTTGAGAGTTCTGAAGCTTGGCTAGAGAGTACCAAGCGAATCTTGGGTCAGATGAGCTGCACGGATGTGCAAAAGCTGGGTTGTGTTGTGTCCTTGCTGCAGGACGATGCGTATACGTGGTGGACGACCACCATAGCTGGGATGGTTGAAGCTGATGTGACTTGGACATTCTTCCAGAATGTGTTCAAGCGGAGATATCTTGGTGTTAGATACCTTGATGAGAAGAAGCGTGAATTCATGTCTCTTACCCAAGGGAGCATGAATGTGGCTGAGTATGAAGTACAGTTTGTGCGACTCAGTCAGTATGCACCTGAGCTGGTACCTGATGAGCGGGCAAGGTGCGAGAGGTTCCGTTATGGCTTAGTGACGGATGTGAAAATGTATGTGCTGGCCACCGAGTATGATGATTTTGATGTGTTGGTGGGCCGAGCCAAGGACATTGAGATGAACTTGGGTTTATCTGCGAAAGGTGCTGGAGCAAGTTCTGGTAAGAGAGCTGCTGAGTATAGTTCTGGAGGTGGACGGAACAAGAGGGGACGCGATCAGAAGTATCAGTCTTCAGCTAAGAGAGGTGGTGGTGCACCTGCTAGAGGAGGCAATGCTAGAGCTGATCCGAGTGCTTGTTGGATCTGTGGTTCACGTGGTCACATGAAGCGTGACTGTCCTCGTGCTATGAGAGAGGTGCAAGCTCCTGTTGCGGCAGCTGGTAATGGGTGTTGGAATTATGGATCCGCAGACCATTTGAGGCGAGATTGTCCTAGGTTGGCTGGTGATCAAGTGCGTGCTCCTGTTGTTGCTGCACCGCAGAGAGGTCGTGGACGCGGCCGTGGTAATTTCCAGAGGAGAGAGGAAGGTGGTCGTGGAGTGGCCCATGTTGTGGCTATTCAGCCTGAAGGTGGAGGCCAAGCGAGGGTGTATGCTCAGCGTGAGGGAAGGAATGATGCGGATGTGATTGCAGGTACCTTTACTTTGCAATCCTTGTCATTGCTTTCTTTGATAGATTCTGGATCTACGCATTCATACATTTTGCGTGAGCATGCTGAATTGCTTGGTTTGCCTGTTGAGTCTTTGGATGTTGGTGTTCGTGTCACTAGTTCTTTTGGTGAGACTGTTGTGACTCGAAAGCTTTATAGAAGGTGTCCCTTGGTTGTTCAAGAACATGTATTTCATGTTGATCTTATGGAGTTGCCCTTTTATGGTTTTGATGTAATCCTTGGTATGGATTGGCTTGCTGAGCATCGTGCTGTTGTGGATTGTGAAAACAAGCGAGTTTCGCTTAAGCTTGCGGATGATTATGAAGTTGTTGTGGTTGGTGAGAATGTGAAGTTTCTTGCCAATGTGGTGTCTACTTTGGAGGCGAGCAGGATGCTGAGGCAAGGTTGCGAAGCCTATCTAGCTTTTGTGATGAATCCTAGCTCTAAAGAGTTGAGGGTGCAAGATATCAGAGTTGTGAAGGAGTTTCCTGGTGTGTTTCCTGAGGAGTTACCTGGTTTACCTCCTAACCGCGAGGTGGAGTTTGGAATTGAGCTGTATGAGAATACAACTCATGTGTCCATTACTCCCTATAGAATGGCACCTAAGGAGCTGAAGGAGCTGAAGATGCAGTTGCAAGAGTTGCTTGATCGTGGTTTCATCCGGCCGAGTGTGTCACCTTAGGGAGCACCGGTCTTGTTTGTGAAGAAGAAGGATGGCACTATGAGAATGTGCATTGATTACCGTCAGCTGAACAAGTTGACTATCAAGAATCGGTATCCTTTGCCGAGAATTGATGATCTCTTTGATCAATTTCGGGGAGCTGCTGTGTTCTCTAAGATTGACTTGAGGTCAGGGTATTATCAGTTGAAGGTGAAGGATGTGGATGTGCCTAAAACAACTTTCAGGAAAAGGTATGGGCATTATGAGTTCCTTGTGATGCCGTTTGGTTTGACAAATGCTCCTGCTACTTTCATGGACATGATGAATCGTGTGTTTCATGAATACCTGGACAAGTTCGTTGTGGTATTCATTGATGATATCCTCGTGTACTCGCGTACTGAGGAGGAGCATGAAGAGCATTTGAGGATTGTGCTGCAGGCTTTGTTGGAGAATCAGCTCTATGCTAAGCTGAGCAAGTGTGAGTTCTGGCTTAAGGAGGTGATGTTTCTTGGGCATGTGGTCTCAGCTGAGGGGATTCGTGTTGATCCTCAGAAGATTGAGGCGGTGATGAATTGGAAAGTTCCTAAGTCTGTTCATGAGGTCCGTAGTTTCCTTGGTTTGGCGGGATACTACCGTAGGTTTGTGGACAGTTTTTCCAAGATTGCTGCTCCTTTGACGAAGCTGTTGCAAAAGGATGTTAAGTATGAGTGGACGGAAGCGAGACAGCAGGCTTTTGAGAAGCTTAAGGCGGCTTTGACGCAAGCTCCTATCTTGATTCAGCCTGAATCAGGGAAAGAGTTTGTGGTTTACAGTGATGCATCCTATGTTGGTTTGGGGTGTGTGCTGATGCACGAGGGTAAGGTGGTGGCTTATGCATCGCGGCAGTTGAAAGTGCATGAGCGCAATTACCCTACGCATGATATTGAGCTGGCTGCAGTGGTTTTTGCTCTGAAGATCTGGATACATTATCTGTATGGTGAGAAGTGTACTGTGTACACAGATCACAAGAGTTTGAGGTATCTGATGTCTCAGAAGGAGTTGAATCTTAGGCAGCGGTGTTGGTTAGAGTTGCTCAAGGATTATGATCTGACGATTGAGTATCATCCTGGAAAAGCTAATGTTGTTGCGGATGCCTTGAGTAGGAAAGTAGCTGTTGAGTTGAGGGCTATGTTTGCTAGCTTGAGCATATCGCAAGATGGTGGTCTTGTTGCTGAGTTGCTAGTGAAACCATCTTTGGTTTAGTTGATCAAGGATAAGCAGTTGCTGGATGATTCCTTGGTGTCTCATGTTCAGGATATCGCGGAGGGTAGACCTTCGGATTTCTGCTTTAATGATGATGGTGTGTTGTGTTTTGGGAGTCGGATAGTACTGCCTGCTGATGCTGAGTTGAGGCGTGCTATTCTGACTGAAGGTCATAGTAGTCCTTTTGCTATGCACCCTGGTAGTACCAAGATGTATCGTGATCTTCGTGATGGGTACTATTGGGTGGGTTTGAAGAAGGATGTTGCGGAGTTTGTGAGCAAGTGTTTGGTGTGTCAGCGAGTTAAGGCTGAGCATCAGGTTCCTTAAGGGTTGTTGCAACCGTTGAAAATCCCTGAATGGAAGTGGGAAAGGGTTACCATGGATTTTGTATCTGGTTTACCTTTGTCTCCCTCGAAGAAGAATTTTGTTTGGGTGATTGTGGATCGCCTAACGAAGTGTGCGCATTTCCTACCTGTGCATACCACGTTTTCTTTGGATAAGTTGGCAGAGCTGTACATTGCTGAGATTGTGCGGCTGCATGGTGTGCCTAAGTCGATTGTGTCGGATAGGGATCCGAGGTTCACATCGCGTTTCTGGCAGTGTTTGCATCAAGCTCTGGGTACAAGGTTGCATTTCAGTACATCCTATCATCCTGAGTCGGATGGTCAGTCTGAGCGAGTTATCCATATTTTGGAGGATATGTTGAGGTGCTGCGTGATTGAGTTCCAAGGTTCTTGGGAGAAGCATCTGCCTTTGGTTGAGTTTGCTTATAACAATAGTTATCAGGCAAGTATACAGATGGCACCTTATGAGGCTTTGTACGGGAGGAAGTGTAGGATTCCGCTGTGTTGGGCTGAAACTGGTCAAAAGTTGGTTTCGATGCCGGCTTTGTTGAAAGGGACCACAGAGAAGGTAAAGCTCATTTGTGAGCGGTTGAAGGCTGCCTCTGATCGGCAAAAGTCTTACGCGGATTTGAAGCGTAAAGAGTTTGAGTATGCGGTGGGTAACCGTGTGTTCTTGAAGGTTTCGCCTTGGAAAAAAGGTGATGAGGTTTGGCCGGAAGGGTAAGTTGAGCCCTAGGTACATTGGACCATACGAGGTGGTTGAGCGTGTGGGTCCTGTTGCGTACAAGCTGAGGTTACCTCAAGAGTTGGAGAAGATTCATGATGTGTTCCATGTTTCTATGCTCCGGAAGTATAGATCTGATCCTTCGCATGTGATGCCTGTGGAGGAAGTGGTTTTGGATCCGGATTTGACCTATGATGAGGAATCGGTGAAGGTTCTGGATTCGGATAGCAAGGTTCTTCGTGGCAAGACCATTGAGTTGGTGAAGGTGCTGTGGAAGCATTGAGGTGTTGAGGAAGCCACGTGGGAGCAGAAGGAAGACATGCTGAAGCAGTTTCCTTATCTCTTTCCTTCAGGTAAATTTCGGGGACGAAATTTCTTAAGGGGGGGGAGAGTTGTAACGCCCCAGTTTTGGGCATAGAAGTTTTGGGTGTTGACCGGTTTGGTCAAAGTGCTGTTCGAATCTAAAAGGGTGAATTTAGGAAAGTCTAGTTCGGGTTGCATTAAAAATATGGAAAAATGTTCTAAAATCATCTTTTAATATAATTAAGTGAACTGTGAAATCAATTTGGAAAATGAGTTTTGGAAGGGTGACATTTTGGCTAGTGACCAAAATGTAATTTTTGAAAGTTTTGTGACTGTTTTAGAAAGGGTTGAAACTTTGAATCTTTAAGGAGCTATTATTCCAAAAGTAGTTTCTCCAGATTTTTCTAAGATATTTTAAGCTATATTCTGATTTTAAAACATATCAAAAGAGGAGGGAAAACCATTTTGGCCATTTTGATAACTAACTTCCTATTTTCTTTTCTCTCATTTTCTCTCAACCCAAACACTTTCTTTCCAGAGAATTGTTTCTGATTTTCTCACCTAAATCTCTCCTTTCAACTCTCTTTTGATTCCTAATCATCATATCTACAAAACCTCATCATTTGCTACTTGATTCATCAAGGTTTTTGATTCCAAAAAGAGGAGAAACTCAAGTTTGGAGGTAAGAACGTCCTTCTCCTCTAAACTATCAGTTCTTTACTGAAATTCCTAAGTTTTCAATCCTTAATTGATGTTTTATTAAAGGCTTTTAAGTTGTGAAATGGATCTTAGCTTATAATGCAAGATTTGGTGATTTTTGATGATTTTCGTTTGATCTGTTAAATCTGTGATTTGAGATGTGTTTTTGATGTTATTTGAACTCTAAATTGATAAGGAATTGAGTTTTGATTGATGCAATCCCGAATAGGTTGGGTTTCCTAAGTTTAGCTTGTGATTCTTGATTGTTTTTGAGGTGATCTTGTGGATCTGGTGTTGCTGGAGGTATAAGGATGTTATTAGGTTCTTTTTAGATGTTAAATGATGTTAAAGGATGTTAGGTTTTGATGGTTAATGGCTGGGCTTTGTTGAGAAGTGGTTTGGATGCATTTTCGGTTGTGTTTGGTGGCCGAAAATGGAGTGGGGATGAGAGCAGCGAGTTTAGGTGCTTTCATTGAGGATATTAATGCATGATGATGCATTAATCTACTGTTTTGATGTGTTAAAACAGGGGAGTCATCTTTGGATCCAAGTGGTGGTGATCCGGAGGCTTGATTTGGTGCTTCGGCAAGAGGCGAAGTGAAGTCGGTGAGTGAAATTGGGTTACGGCTTTGAAACCAATGTCTTGGGAGCATAGTTTAAGTCTAAACAACTTTGCTAAGCTCAAGTGTAAGTTTTCGGAAATACTCTCTAGTGGTGGCCATGATTTGATTGTTGTGCAATGTGGTTTATTGCATGTTTTAAACTCTGTTTTGAAAGCATGATTTAGCATGGTTAATGTTGTTTTTGTAAGCCATATGTTGAAGGAAGCTCAAGGTAAGAGTTCCTTGTTTTTGAGCATTGATTAAATGTGGTTTGATGCTTTTAAATGCATGATGAATATGGCTTGGTTTAATGCTTTAAAACAGTGGATAAATTGATGATAATGATGTATATTGGCAAGTGATGTTTTGCAAAGGTTAAGGTCACTAAGGTGGTTAAAAGTCCTTGAGTGAGCCTTGTTTACTTAAGAACATCAAGGTGGTTAAAAGTCCTTGGATGATTCTTGCTACGGACACAAAGGTGGTTAAAAGTCCTTGTGTGGTCCTTTCCATGGTGTTTAAAAGTCCATGGGGCCAAGGTGTTTAAAAGTCCTTGGGGCCAAGGTGTTTAAAAGTCCTTGGGGTGAAACTTGATACGGACACAAAGGTGGTTAAAAGTCCTTGTGTGGTCCTTTCCATGGTGTTTAAAAGTCCATGGGGCCAAGGTGTTTAAAAGTCCTTGGGGCCAAGGTGTTTAAAAGTCCTTGGGGTGAAACTTGATACGGACACAAAGGTGGTTAAAAGTCCTTGTGTGGTCCTTTCCATGGTGTCTAAAAGTCCATGGGGCCAAGGTGTTTAAAAGTCCTTGGGGCCAAGGTGTTTAAAAGTCCTTGGGGTGAAAGTTGATGAACTTGTTTTTAAAGAAATGGAACTTATCACGTGTGGCCAATATGACATGTTATGATATGAAGCATGAGATGCATGTTTAAGTATGCTTTTGAGCATGTGGAAATGATGATTTGAAGCATGATTTATAAAGTGTTTTATAAATGCATTATTGAATGGTTTTATTGAGCATTCCTCACTAAGCTTTTGCTTATGCTCTCTCTTTGTTTCACAAATCAATAATGCAGAACATTAAAGTACTTTGAGGGCAGCAAGGAAGGCAAGCATTCAAGTGGAAGTAAAGCTCAAAGTATGGAAGGTTTTCTTAAGTACATTTAGCTTTTGGTAATTTGGCAATGGGGGACCTCTGTGTATGTTTTGGGAGATGTTTTGTACTCCCTAAGTATATTGAATGTTGTTGAGAATGCTGGTTTTTGTGGTTGGCCATTATATGCTTGAATTGGAAGTTCATGCTTGAATGGTTGCTTGTGTAGGAAGCATGCCTATAGATTTGGGGTTTTTCACATATGTTGATGTTTGATGAATTGTTGATGCAAGTATGTCTCATATATGTTGAATTGCATGTTGGTAAAGTTTGGTGGCATTTGGAGCATGAATGGATGTTTAATTGCATGTTTAAGTATGCATTTTGGGGTAATCTGTGCAGGGTGTTCCGGAACCGTACCTACCGTTTCGGAACGGGTGCCTTAAACAAGCCCAGGCGTCCGAAACGGGAGGGACCGTTCCGAAACGGTTGGCTACTGTCAGCCCGTGTTGCGGTACGCGTTGCGGAACGGCCCCGCGTTTCGAAACGGGCTCTGCCTGTTTCGGAACGGGTGACCGTTAGAGGCTGACATTGGCAGTTAAATGTTTTGAATTGTTTGCATTTTGGTCCTGAATCTTGTTTGTGCAATTGTATGAGTTTGGGAAGTCCTTTTGAGCTGAAATTTCACAGAGAAGCATGAAACCTGATTAATTTCAAGTTGGTAACTTTAATTTGGGTTAAGTCTTTATATATATATCAGAAATTACAATTTGGTCCCTAAAGTTGTAATTTGTTCAATTGGATCCCTGTTTGATCTCTGATGTTTATGATCTTTGAGTATGCTGTTGTATGATCATATCTAAGGATTAATATGCATCTAGACAAGTTTAAAAAGAAAAAAAAGGGTCGTTAATCAAGGTTGACTTTCGGGTTGACTTTGGTTTTCCCCGTGTGACTCTCTTAATTCGGGTCAACCGTCTAGGCCGGGTTAAGGGGGTTACATTGAAGGGTTATCCTCCTCCTCTGTCTGGCACGACTCTGACTCCGAGCCATTCGTTGCCCGAGACATCTCCAAAGACTTCCCTCCAATGAAAAGGAAGAAGCTGAACGAGACTATCGAAGGACCCTGCCAAGGAAGATCTGCCAGCAGCAGCAGCTAGCAGTGATGATGATCTCGAGGTCCTGGACCAACCCCCACACATCTCACCGACCCGCGTCCAGCCACCTCGAGAGGCTAAGAAAAAAATGGCCTCTGATTCCCCCAGCAACCTGCTAGCCCCTGCCGTTAAGGTCACTGCCCGCCGGCAGCTCCAAGTCAGTAGCAGCAGCGACGACAACTTCTCAACTTAAGTTTCTTTTCTTATATTTTGATGTCTTTGCTGTTTTATCTATTTTGTGATGCATTTTCTGTTTTTTGTTTTATCTTTCTTTCTTTATCATTGTCATGCATTGAGGGCAATGCAACCCTCGAGTTTGGGGGTGGGCATCCCTCCAGTAATGAAATTGTTAGTTGTGTCTTAATTTGTGTCTAATTTTTAGTTTATTTTTTTGTTAAAATGAAAAAAAAACAAAAAGTTTGCTTAAGTCTTTCAACTGAACTTACCTGCCACGACATACTCTACCGTGACAGTGCTTTTAGGAAATTTTTAGGAACTCTTTAGAGCCTTGATATAGTTATGATCTTTAGAACACCCTTTGTGACTCTTATGCTGTCAAGATTTATGTAGTGCACTGGAATAGGAATGTTTACCCACTTGAGTTGCCCCTAGAGGTGCCTATCACTGGCTCTAGGAATGGAATAAAAGCAAGAAACATTTCAGACTCACTTGCTTACAAAACTGCCTTATAAGGATTTTAGGAAGATTTTTCTTTGAGCTTAAGTTAGAAAAAACTAAAGGAGCCTAAGAATTGCCTCCATAAAAGATGAAGTCCAAGGTTAGAAAAAACTAAAGAAGCCTAAGAATTGCCTCCAGAAAAAAAATTAAGTTGAGTCAAGAGTCAGAAAAAACTAAAGGAGCCTAAGAATTGCCTCCAGAAAAAATGGCATAAAACTCACATTTTTAAGCATGACTATTCTGGTAAGCTAAAGGAGTCTAGGAACATACTTGTCCACAAAACCTGCACACACTGCACAAGAACTATAGCATTGTTCCGGATAAATCCAGAAACGCCCGACAATGTACTGCTCTTGAAAGGGAACGTGTGGTAGGTAATGAAAAGTTCACTAAATTAAGCCAAACCAAAAAGTTTTTATTTTTAGTTAGGTCGTATTTGCTTGAGGATAAGCAAGAACTTGAGTTTGAGGGGGGTGTTGAGTGTATAAAAGTTCTATATTTTACCCCTCAATTACCCATATATATGCTGCATTCAAGCATAATTCATTGCATTTGGGATAGATTTCTACATATACATCACAATTAGATAAAATGGCACAGTTGCTACTGATTTTGGTTACTTTTACAGGTATCTGCTACGGCAGACTCAGGGCAGCAAAAGATCAGAGATGGGTCGCAGAACTGTAGTTGAGAAGCAAAACGTTGTTGTGGCTACTGTCGTGGCAGCCATAACGACAAAATAGTGAAGGGAAAAAGTGAAGTGGAGCTCGACATATAGAGGATTTCAAGCCAGTCTGTCGTGAACCACTCCCATATTTTTCTGAGCCCTGAGGAAGAATGAAGGCCAAGCCCAAAGACCAAGGAATAAACTCAAGGAAAGAAAAGAGGACGAACTAAAGGCATATACTCAGAAGATTTAATCTTTAATAGAGTTGTACTTTAGTTTAAACTTGTATTCTTTCCATATTAGAAAACTTGGACCCAAGGCCTATATAAAGGCAAGTAATTCAACCTAGTGAAGGATATCTCATTCCTAACTGTCTTCCCCTAAACCTTTGTTATTTTCCCCTCTTCATCATGTTCTAAACTCCCCCTAAGGCTAAGGGTTGATTCTGTAAAGTAGTTGCAAGGATTGTATTGTTTTAGGAATTTTCTGTCAAGAAATAAAATGCTTCAAGTTTATTTATTCTGGTTTTTCATATCTCGCAACAGTATCAGAAGAGCATTGTGAGGTTATCCATTTGTTTGATATCGGGAGAGTCAAGCATACGAACAGAATAAATACGTATTTTCCAGTTTATGGTTAAACCATTTCGGCTTAGGGATAAGTACGAGGTTAAGTGGCTAAGGAAGAATTCAACAACATTGGTGTTCACCCTACGATTCACGCCGGGAGGTATCATACAAGAAGTGTCCATCAACAGAACTTGGGCCTAGGGTTAGGACAAGTCATAGCAGGGATTCTTGCCAAGCTTGAAGTACAGAGTTGTTGATCGCTGCCGCAACATCAACAGACCTCTGCCGCAACAGGTGCTGCCAGGAGAGGAACGTCTACAGAAGACATAAGTTTCTCTAGCAGTGCAACACCTGCACTACTGAGCAAATCAATACTGGCCTAATTCTTAAACCTGATTCCTTATTCTTTTACTTTAGTTGTTTATCAAGATTATTTTACCAATCAAATTAAACTACTTCCTCCTCTTGTGCGGCAATTCAGGAATAGAGTTATTTCCAGTCCCTGTGGAGACGATATTTGATACTCCAAGTATCACTTTACTACTTGCGTCGTGTACACTTGCACTATTGGCGATAGGACTTTTTTGCACGCAACAATGACCAAAATGTAAAGTTTTAAAATTATGGAAATTTGTAAATTTCATAGAGGAGTCAAAAATCATAGAATCCTTAGGGATCTATGGGGCAATTACACCTTCCTTAAATTGACATGTGTTTTAAATGTATTATTTTAATTGATTAAAATGGATTTTTAATTATATTCATTAGTTAAATGGTTATTTTAGAGAAATCTTTTTACGTAACTAACTTTCAATCCTCATTTCAGCCAAACACTTTTCTAAAAGACTTTTCTCCAGATTTCTTCTCTCAAACACTTTCTCTTTAGTTCTCATCATTTTCTAAAGATTCTCTTCAAGATTTCAAGATTTGTGAAGGAAAAACTTGTCAATCTTTAAGGAAGGCAAGGATTAGAGGTAAATCTCGTTCTCAACCTTCAATCTTGGTTCTTTATTGAAATTCCTAAGATCTTTGTGATTTATTCTTGTAAAATAGTGAAATAATGATGTTAAATGGTTATATTGACAAGTGATGGAAATGGTTTTTGGTTACTTTAATCAGATATAGTTAGCCGGCTATAGGATTGGGTGCACCGTGAATAAAGTCGCCTTGGATGTCGAGGGGTTGTAATTGTACCATACACTCCATCTAAGTACCCTAATGATCGAGATTAAGATCACAACGGTGGATGGTTTAATCCCGTGTGTGAATCTTGTGGTATGTGTCCCGTGCTCTCGTTAGTGGAATTATACAACTAACGATGAGTGGTGTTGAGGGGTTGTGATTGTACCGTTAAACTCCACAATGGGTGTCATAATGGTTGATGGTTTAATCCCGTGTGTGAGCCTTGAGGGTCCGCTAGTGTGTATAAAGCGTGTGGGACAACGCTTGTAATCCACATATTTGATTGTGTCAATTGTGTTTGGAATTGAGATGGTTTGTTATTGATCACTTGTGAGCCAATATAATGTTGTTGAATAATGAATTAAGCATGAGATGCTTGGAACTTATCTTAGAATGCATGTGATGCTTGGTTTAAGCATGGGCAAAGGTTTTTGTTGTTATATTGTGATGCCATGAGTATGTGATTTTGAAAGTGGATTGGTATTTAAAGTGCATGTTTTAAAAGAAGGCATGAGTTTTCAAATAATGGTGATATGGTTTTCTAAATGCATTGATGAAGGTTTGGTTTTATAGCGATTCTCACTAAGCTTTATGCTTATGCTCATTTGTTTCACCAATGCAGAGAATTGAGCATTTGAGGCAGAAATAGAGTAAGGGGAAATCCAAGTATTTTTGCTAAACAATGTATGTGGTTTTACTTTAGTGTAATAAGAGGCAATGGGTGGGATTTCTATTCATGGTTTTGTTGGTGATGTTAAACACCTTCGCAAGTTTAGTTGGTGGTTTTGGGCTTGTAAATGGTCTCTATTTTGGTTTATGGTCTTACTTATAGTACTTTAGCTATTCTACATTTTGAGTTTTAAAGCATGCTTGGGTAGCTAATGCCTCATCTTGATTTGTCATGCTTGATGCTTGTGTTATGCTTATTGTTGATGCTTATGTGTTTGGAGTATTGATTATTATTTGTAGTGATGATTGGGGCATGTTTGCTTGATGTTAAATGTGTTTAAATGGCTGTTGAAAGTGCATCTCTGGTATGAGTATCGATACACAGGGTTGAGTATCGATACACTAAGGTAATTTTCAGGTAGTCCAGCATAGGGGTACCGATACGATTTGTCCGCGTATCGATACGCCTAGGCAAAAAGGTTAGAGGTCGTATCGATAAGAGCTTTAGCGTATCGATACCTTTTTCTTAAATTTGGTAATTGTCAACCCGCGTATCGATACATGATGAGGTGTATTGATACGGGTCGTTAAATTCAGTTAAAAGAATCTTTATCAGTTCTGAATTGTTGCATTTCAGTCCCTGAACGATGCATATTCAATTGGATGAGTTTGGTTGATACGTTTGTAATGAAAATTGACATGATGGCTTGTTACATGACTAATTAAAGATTGGTAATCCTAAAGTCTAAAAAGTCCATGTATTTTGTATAAATTACAATTTAGTCCCTAAAAGTCAAATGGATGCAATTGAACACCTAATCGAATTTCGATCGTTGTGTCGTTTTCTTCTAAGTGTCTTGTTGATCACATAAGATCTTAATGTACATCTAGAGAAGATAAAAAGAAATAAAGGGGTCGTTAATCGAGGTTGACTTTAACAAGTAGACTTCGGTTTTCTCGTGTAATCTTCTTAGTTCAGATCAGGCGTCTAGGTCGAGCTAAGGGGGTTACAGATATTGATTCTGTGCATGATGATTGTGATGTATCTGTATGCTTTTTATATATGATGATGTTACGGGCTGAATTTGATTGGTTGCTATGCACAATGCTTGTGATAGGTATGTTGTAAGCCTTATGCAATGTTTGGGGAAATTGGGATACCCATTGTCTTATTACTATAGTAAAGTGTTTTGAAATTGAATCAGAAGTCTTGGATCCTTGCTTGAAGCTAGCATGATTTCTTGTCTTGTTTTATTATCATGCCTAAATTATAATAGCACAATGGGCCGAGGAGAGAGTAATGTTCGGGTACGATTGCTGCTGCTGGTGAGTAGGGAAATCTGGAGAATGAGGTTCTTCGTGGTTGGAATTTACCTTCTCCACCGCCTCCACCTGGGGGTGGGAGCAAGGACAGTGTGGGCAAGTTGGTCATGTGTTTGATGATTTGACGCCTCTAGTTTAGGAGATGATTGGAGCATTCCAGACTGTTGTTACAGGAGTGCAAGTGCAAGCACATGTTGTTGGAAAAATAGAGTTGCCGTTAGAATGATTGCGTAGTTTGGGTGTTGTTGAGTACTGTGATTTTTTCGTGAGAGCCAACTGAGGCTTAGATGGCCAGTACGATCCAAATTTTGGATCAAATGGTGTGCAATGATGCACGTAAGCTAGGATGCGTTGTTTCGTTGTTGCAAGGTGATGCTTACAATTGGTGGACGACTGTAACTGCGGCTATGAAGCACAATGAGGTGAATTGGGAGTTCTTCCAAGCTGTCTTTAAGAAGAAGTATCTAGGAGTTAGATACTTGGACGACAAGAAATGTGAGTTTATGTCCTTGGTTCAAGGTAGCATGACAGTGGCAGAGTATGAGGTTCAGTTCGTTCGATTGAGCCAGTATGCTACTGAGTTGGTGCCGAGTGACAGGCATTGTTGTGGTTGCTTTCATTATGGCCTGGTGCAGGAAAAAGAAGACTTTTATGTTGGCCTCTAATTTCACAGATTTTGATGTGCTGGTGACGCAAGATAAGGATACTGAGAAGAGTTTGGGCTTGTCCTCTCGCGTGGGTGGTTCTAGCTCAGGTAAGAGAGCTGTAGATTCTGGTTCTTGTGGTGGACATTTTAAGAGGCATCGTGATCGTAGGTATCGACTTGAGCTGAGGTGGGGTAATGTTGGGTGTGGTGTGCCGGTTTAGGGTAATAGGGTAAGGTATGAATAAAATGCTTGTTGGGTTTATGGATCGCGTGAGCATTTGAGGCGAGATTGTCCTTGTATGGCTTGAGAAGCGCAGGCTCCTGCGGATGTGCTGGCTAACTCTTGTTGGATCTATGGATCGGCTAATCATTTGAGACGTGATTGTCCTTTGTTGGTTGGGGGTGGTCAAGATCGAGCATTGTTGCTACACTACAGAGAGGCCATGGTTGCAAACATGGTAACTTCCAGCATATGGAGGATGGTTAGAGAGTTGTACCACATGTTGTGGTTGTTCAACCTGAGGGCGGTGGTCCTGCGAGGGTGTACGCACATCGCGAGGGACGCAATGAAAACGATGCGATTGCAGGTACTTTCACTTTGCAATCGTTGTCATTGTTATCTTTAATTGATTCTTGATCTACGCATTCATACATCTTGAGTTAGCAAACACAATTGATTGATATCCCTGTTGAGATGTTAGTTGTGGGAATGCAAGTAACTAGTTCTTTTGGTGAAACTATTGTTATAAGAAGGTTGTATAGGAGATGTCCTATATCTGTTCAAGGGCATATGTATGCAGTTGATTTAATGGAGTTACCTTTATATGGTTTCGATGTTATCCATGGGATGGATTGGTTGACCGAACATACGGCTGTGATTGATTTTGATGCTAAGTGAGTTACCTTGAAGCTTGCTGATGATTACGAAGTGGTAATCGTAGGCGAGAATGTCAAAATACTTGTCTAATGCAATTTTGGCTCTAGAAGCGAGTCGTTTAATGGAGTTGGGTTGTGAGGATTTCGTAGCTTATGTGATGAATCCAGGATCGGAAGAAGTGCGTGTACAGGACATACGAATGGTACGAGAGTTTCTTGGTGTATTTCCAAAAGAGTTTCCTAGTTTGCCACCGAATAGAGAGGTTGAGTTTGACATTGAGTTGTACGAAAATACGACTCCAGTGTCTATCGCTCCTTATCTGATGGATCTAAAAGAGTTAAAGCAGTTGCAGACGCAACTTCAGGAGTTGCTTGACCGAGGCTTCATTACGCCTAGTGTTTCACCTTGGGGTGCATCATTCTTATTTGTGAAGAAGAAATATGGCACAAGAAGAATGTGTATAGATTATCGGCAACTGAACAAGTTGATGATTAAAAAATAGTATCTCTTGCAAAGAATCGATGTTTTGTTTGATCAGTTTCGAGGTGCTTCAGTGTTTTCTAAGATTTATTTAAGATATGGATATTATCAGTTGATGGTAAAGGATGTTGATATACCTAAAACTGCTTTTCGTACAAGGTACGAGCATTACGAGTTTTTGGTGATGCCTTTTGGTTTGACTAATGCCCCGGCTGCATTCATGGACATGATGAATTGTGTGTTTCGTGAGTTTTTGGATCGGTTGTGGTGGTATTTATTGATGATATTATCGTGTACTCTCGTACCAAGGAAGATCATGACAAGCATTTGCGGATTGTTTTGCAGGTGTTGTTGGAAAATCAACTTTATGCCAAGTTAAGTACGTGTGAGCTTTGGCTTAGAGAAGTTTTCTTTCTTGGACATGTGGTGTCGGCCGAGGGTATCCGGGTTGATCTCCATAAGATTGAGGCGGTGATGAGTTGAAAGTCACCTAAGTCGGTTCATGAAGTGCGTAGTTATCTTGGTATGGCGTGATACTATCAAAGGTTTGTAGATGGTTTCTCTAAGATTTTTGCTCCTTTAACCAAGTTGTTGCAAAAGAATGTTCACTTTGAGTGGACGGATGTTAGGCAACAAGCTTTCGAGAAGTTGAACGAAGCTTTGACGCAAGCTCCTATCTTGATTCAACCTGAACCGGGTAAGGAGTTTTTAATTTATAGTGATGCGTCGTATGTTGGTTTAGGATGTGTGTTGATGCAAGGTGGGAATGTTATGACGTATGCAACTAGACAGTTGATGGTGCACGAGCGCAACTATCCTACTCATGACCTAGATCTTGATGCAGTTGTGTTTTCTTTAAAGATTAGGAGGCATTAGCTTTATGGTGAGAAGTTTGTGGTTTATTCGGATCATAAGAGTTTAAAATACCTAATGTATCATTAAGAGTTGAATCTTAGGCAACGAAGATGGTTAGAGTTGCTTAATGATTATGACTTGACGATATAGTATCACCTTGGAAAGGCCAATGTCGTGGTCGATGCCTTGAGTAGGAAGGTGGGTGTAGAGTTGAGGGTGATGTTTGCTCGGTTGAGTATATCACAAGATGGTGGATTGATAGCTGAGCTGAAGGTCAAACCTTATTTGGTGCATTTGATTAAGGAGAAGCAGTTGCTTGATGGTTCTTTGATGCCTCATGTTGAGGATATAGCGGATGGTAATGCAACAAATTTTTGTTTCAATGATGATGGTGTTTTATGCTTTAAAAGTCGAATAGCTGTGTCGGAGGATGTTGGGTTGAGGCGCAATATTTTGACTAAAGCACATAGAAGTCCTCTTTCTTGAGCGGAAGTGGGGCAAAAGTTGGTTTCCTTTACCAAATTTGCTTAAGGGAACGACGAAAAAGGTAAAGCTTATCCGTGATCGGTTGAAGGCAGCACCGGATCGTCAAAAGTCTTACGCATATGTAAAGTGTAAGGAGATTGAGTTTGTGGTTGGTGATCGCGTGTTCTTGAAGGTATCGCCTTGGAAGAAGGTGATGAGGTTTTGACGTAAGGGTAAGCTTAGTCCAATATTTATTGGACCATATGAAGTAGTGGATCATGTTGGTCCTGTTGTATATTAGATGAGGTTGCCTCCCAAGTTGTTGAAAATTCATGATGTGTATCATGTTTCGTTGTTGCGAAGGTATAGATCAGATCCGTCCCATGTTATGCATGTTGAGGAGATTGAGTTGAATCCAGATTTGTCTTATGATAAGGAACCTGTTGGGATTCTTAATTCTAGTAGCAAAGTTCTTCGTGGTAAGATGATTGAACTTTTGAAAGTGTTGTGGCGACATCGAGGAGTTGAGGAGGCCACATGGGAAAGCAAGGGGACATGATGAAGCAGTTTCCGTACCTTTTTCCTTCAGGTAAAATTTTGAGGATGAAATTTCCTAAGCAGGGGAGAGTTGTAACACCCCAGTTTTGAGCCTAGAGGTTTTAAAGGTGGTTTAGGGCCCGTAGAACCTAGTTTAGAGATCTGGGTTGGTTTGGAGTTGGTTAAGGGAAAACTTGGTTTGGGATGTGATAAAATTATGTGAAAAATTTATAAAATCCTTTTTAAGTATATATTGAGGAATTGTGAAGAAAATTTTCAAAAATGAATTTTGAAACGTCGACATTTCAGTTTGGTGACTAAAATATAAAAATTGCAAGTTTCGTTTTAATGGCTAAATTGAAGAGGGCCAAAACTTAGAATCCTTAGGAAGCTATTACACCAAGGTGTTATCAGCTATTCCCTTGATTTTATGTTTTAAAATGATTTAATTAATAGATTTATTAAATGTGAAGTAATAAAAAGAATTTTGAAAAGGCTAAACATTTTTTTACGTAACTACTTTTCTTCTAAACTTTTCTCTCAACTTTCCAATTAGCCAAACTACTTTAGAGAGTAGCTCCCGTGTGTGAACCTCGAGATGCCGGTGAGAATGTATGAAGTGTTGGGACAACACTTGTGAATCCATGTATACGATGTGATTTTGAGGATTTAGCATGTTGATGATCACTTGTGAGCCAATGTAATTGATGATGTATTATAAAATTATTAATGATGCATAATATATAAATGCATGTCTTACTCTTTAAGATTTGCAAATGGTATCTATGCATGAGAAGACTTAAGTTGAGTGTTAGAATGGGTTTTGCTGTTGAGTTCATAATAGATGTTGCATGATGTTTTGGTTGAGGATACTGCATGGTTTTAAAAGGGGCATGATGGTTTTTCAAAGGATGTTTAGTAAATTGAAATGAGATTTCAATGTGAACATGAATATGGTTTTCATGCATTGGTGATGTTTTGCTTTTGAGTCTTCCCACTAAACCTTGTGTGCTTACGCTCTAATTTGTCCATCAATGCGGATAACTAAGGTTTTGGAGGCAGAAAAAGGCAAGGGATTCCAAGAGACTTCACTTTAGAATGTATGCTTCGGTTTAGACTAAAGTAATAAGGGCAATGGGGGATCTGTTTTGATTTTGGAGACTTGTGTAAACCCCCTATTTGAGCAAGTGTTCATTGTTGTTATAGACTTATAGATTGCCTTTGATTATTGGTTTGTGCATTGCTATGGGTTTTGGTATCTTGCTTGTCTTGTTTGCTAGGTTGCATGCCTATAATTTTTCTTTGATGCAAAATATCATGATATGAAGTCGAATATGCCATGAATGATATGGGATTGATGTTTAAATATGTTGTATACGTGTTAGAAGCATGTTTGAATGGTTTAGTATGGATTAAAGTGTGAAAAACCAGCAAAAAGTGTCGTTACAGGCCCAAGTGTTTCAGTACACTTGAGCCTGTACCGAAATAGTGAGCCTGAAATGGCCTAAGGGTTTCAAAACAGGCAGTTCTGTTCTGGTACATTTTGCCACTAGAAGCCTCTGTTCCGAAACACCTCAAGGGTGTTTTTATACGGGCCCGTGTTCCGAGTCACGTGAACTAGTTTCGGTACGCCTGTTTCGATACAGGGTCAACCTGTATCGAAACAACAAGTTGTTATGTTAGTTGATGGAATATTCGGAAGTTCTGATTCTTTACGTTTTAGTCCTTGAATGTTGTGGATGCAAATAAATGAGTTTTGCTAATTGTTTGGAGCTGATTTTTTACAGATATGCATGCAATACGACTAATAAAGGGTTGGCAACAATAAAAATGAAAAAAGACTGTTATTTTTTAAAATTACCAAATGGTCCTTAAAACATGTTTGTTTGTAATTGGATCCCTAATCAATGTCTGATTGAGTTGCAAGTCGCTCCGCTGCGATGTTTATCACCTAAGGTACTAATAACAATTTTGACAAGATAAAAAAATTATGGTTGTTTAATGAAGTAAACTTCCCGGTTTACTTCAATATTCGCCCTGTGACTCGTTGGGTTCGGTCTATCGTTGAGGCCGAGTCGAGGGGGTTACAAAGTTTGAAAGAAATCTTGTGTCACCATTCTTGGTTGGAGCCTTGTTCGAACATTAACTTCTTCCAAGTTGACTTTAGGGTGTTTCAAACTAGGATCTCATAGTCCCGACCTAGGTATGTTCCAAATTTTTATTTCAACTATCAATCATACAAAAAGCTCGTATCAATCACGGAGATCACAAGTACTTGGCAAAATTAACTCCTAGGTGGTACATGTAACAAACGATGATGCTTCGAGTATCGGTTTAGTTCAAGAACTAACTAAACCTATGCTTCATACCAAATTGTAACATACCCTACCCAGTCTAAGAGATAAACTAGCTTAGGATATGTTACCAAACATTCATACAAAGAATCTTGATAAATTTAGTTTAATCAACTGAACATGACTAAACATTCCTTAGTTCATAGGTCTAGCATCAAACTTAGTTCATATGCAATCAAGTGGTTGTACAATAAGTATCACACTTCAATAACTAGTTTGTAGCACGTATTTTCAACTCATAAATAACCAAAGATCACATCCTACATCACAATACTATTCGAAACAAGCATATCAAGAATTATATTCCCATAATCACGTAAACAATCTTCTCATGGACATGACAAGCAATTAAACACATAAAAAAAAGATTCATTCGAACTATATAGCTAATTCAAACCAACGTTTTAAAGCCTTAACTCTTTGGTTAACAATCATTCAAACCAAATATTATCTACTTGGCATTGTCAAGTATTTAATCAAACTTTAAACAATTATTTCAGTTTAATATCAAATTTTCACATGGTCGATTTTAAGGATTTATATTTAACCATGATTCATACAATCCTATTTAATTCCAAACTCATTCGCATATATGTATCATGTGTGATTTTATAAACACATCACCAGATCAATTTATAAGACTAACTACTAAGAACTCAACCTACCCCATCATATCTAGATCTAGCATATGATACATGATACGTAGAAACACGCATACACACATTAGAGATGATTTATCCACTTTAAGCATTTACGTTTATAAATATGATCTACCATACCACCCTAAAACTACCATAACAGTTCCAAAATCAAGCAACCATAAAACAAATAGAAGGCCCATTACACAGCTTAGAATAGTTCTTAGAGCACATAAATACACATATATAATCAAGGGCGGAGCCACCCTTTGAATTGGGGTGTTTCATGACACCTCAAAATTTTTGGGAAACCTATTTTTCCTATATAATTTGTATATAAAAAATAAAAAATATGGACAAGAGACACCCCTTTATAAATAATTAATCCTCTTTAAATATCGTTGAAAAAATGACACCCCTTAAATATATTTCTAGCTTCGCCCATGTATATAATCAAAAGACACTCTAGATGCATAATGCATACATATCAACTATGTGTCACCATCTAGGAGTACTTAAGGAATTACAAACGTACTTCTTTGACACTTGTGATCCCGTCTAGGCTCGATAAATAATTATAAACATTAGTGCCCTGAAAGGTGATCACACAACATAGTCGCAAGGTTTCAATCATATCATTTCAAAATGATTTATCATAGCAAGTCATAAACATGGTTTTCTTGTTACACAAGATATCATATAAGACATCAAACATAGCATATCATAATCATAAGTTTTAATCTTTACATGCAAGTTATTACCATGATTTATATATCTAACTTATAAAGTTTCTTGGTTTCTTTTAATTTAATCTACTATAGACATCTTTTACTAGTCACATAAGTAATCCAACATGACCTAGGCATGAATTCCTCTAATCCTATCAGATAACAGAATCCACATTTCATTGTGCGAGTTACTTAGTAAACAAATATCAGCCATATCAATTTAAATTCATGAATGACTAGACAATTAAGACATGAATAGAATTTCTTAACTAAATCTCGGAATCTCTTTTTATTACTATTCTTTATCATAGCATCTCATTGTCATGATTGATTATAGGTTTGAATAAGAAATAATCTAGTATGTATCAAGACTTACCAACCAAAAATGTACTTATATGTGTGCATGCAATAATTCATTTGTATCAAGAATTCAAATATATCACACATTCAATTAGGTATTCTACAAGACATATCTATTCACCCAAATCATATTCATGTATCATTTAGATTTACATACTTGTTGTGCCTGTTATTACATTAATTTAATGATTTAAATTATAAATTTTCACAATTTCTTTATAATATAGAATTGAGGATCAAGTAACAACCTAAGTACACAAATCCCCACCCAACTATCGCCAAATAAAATGGTACTTATTGTACTGGTCAATCCCTCTTACTGTCGCCAAATAAGGACCATAGTCCACCCCAAACACGAGCTCTATGGCCTCTATGGCAAGCAAATTATACCTAAGACTGACTCGAAACCAAGGCTTTCACATATATCATATCTTATTAGAAACATAATTTAGCTTAACTCCTTATTCATATAGTCATGTAACATGTTATGTTCTTATCATAGTAGAGGCTGAATGAGCATGGCTCCTTATCAGAATATCATATAACATATCACATTGTTTAACTTATCAAGCACATATAAACAAGTATAGATCCCAATATGGACAAAGCTCCAAGGTCATTTAATCAAAAGGGCATATCTTGATTCTTATATTATCATGCGCATATATACAAATACATATTGTAACGCCCCGGTTTTGGGCTTAGAAGTTTTGGGCGTTGACCGGTTTGGTCAAAGTGCTGTTCGAATCTAAAGAGGTGAAATTAGGAAAGCCTAGTTCGGGTTGCATTAAAAATATGGAAAAATGTTCTAAAATCATCTTTTAATATAATTAAGTGAACTGTGAAATCAATTTTGAAAAATGGGTTTTGGAAGAGTGACATTTTGGCTAGTGACCAAAATGTAATTTTTGAAAGTTTTGTGACTGTTTTATAAAGAGTTGAAACTTTGAATCTTTAAGGAGCTATTATTCCAAAAGTAGTTTCTCCAGATTTTTCTAAGATATTTTGAGATTTATTCTGATTTTAAAACATATCAAAAGTGGAAGGCCATTTGGCTATTTTCTTAACTAACTTCTCTATTTTCTTTCTCTCATTTTCTCTCAATCCAAACACTTGTTTTCCAGAGAGTTGTTTCTGATTTTCTCACCTAAAATCCTCCTTTCAACATTCTTTTGATTCCTAATCAACATATCTTCAAAACCTCATCATTTGCTAGTTGATTCAACAAGGTTTTTGATTCCAAAAAGTGGAGAAACACAAGTTTGGAGGTAAGAACGTCCTTCTCCTCTAAACTATCAGTTCTTTACTGAAATTCCCAAGTTCTCAACTCTTAATTGAAGTTTTATTAAAGGATTTTAAGTGGTGAAATGGATCTTGGCTTATAATGCAAGATTTGGTGATTTTTGATGATTTTCGTTAAATATGATTAATCTGTGATTTGAGGTGTGTTTTTGATGTTAAATGAACTCTAAATTGATAAGGAAATGAGTTTTGATTAATGCAATCTCGGATAGGTTGTGTTTCCTAAGTTTAGCTTGTGATTCTTGGATGTTTTTGTGGTGATCTTGTGGATCTGATGTTGCTGGAGGTATAAGGATGTTTATAGGTTGTTTTTAGATGTTAGATGGTGTTAATGGATGTTAGGTTTTGCTGGTTTATGGCTGGGCTTTGTTGAGAAGTGGTTTTGTTGCAATTTCGGTTGTGTTTGGTGGCCGAAATTGGAATGTGAATGAGAGCAGCGAGTTTTAGTGCTTTCATTGAAGCTTTTGATGCATGATGATGCATTAAATCTCTGCTTTAATGTGTTTAATCAGGGGAGGCATCTTTGGATCCAAGTGGTGGTGATCCGGAGGCTTGATTTGGTGCTTCGGCAAGAGGCGAAGTGGAATCGATGAGTGAAATTGGGTTTTCGGCTTTGAAACCAATGTCTTGGGAGCTTAGTTTAAGTCTAAACAACTTTGCTAAGCTCAAGTGTAAGTTTTCGGAAATACTCTCTAGTGGTGGCCATGATTTGGTTGTTGTGCAATGTGGTTTATTGCATGTTTTAAATTCTGTTTTGAAAGCATGATTTAGCATGGTTAATGTTGTTTTTGTAAGCCATATGTTGAAGGAAGCTCAAGGTAAGAGTTCCTTGTTTTTGGACATTGTTTAAATGTGGTTTGATGCTTTAAAATACATGATGTTTATGGCTTGGTTAAATGCTTTAAAACAGTGAAATATTGATGATAATGATGTATATTGGCAAGTGATGTTTTGAAAAGGTTAAGGTCACTAAGGTGGTTAAAAGTCCTTGAGTGAGCCTTGTTACTTAAGAACATCAAGGTGGTTAAAAGTCCTTGGATGGTTCTTGTTACGGACACAAAGGTGGTTAAAAGTCCTTGTGTGGTCCATTCTATGGTGTTTAAAAGTCCATAGGCCAAGGTGTTTAAAAGTCCTTGGGGTCAAGGTGTTTAAATGTCCTTGAGGTAATTCAATTCATGGTGTTTAAAAGTCCATGGCCAAGGTGTTTAAAAGTCCTTGGGGTCAAGGTGTTTAAAAGTCCTTGAGGTAACTTATATCATGGTGTTTAAAAGTCCATGGCCAAGGTGTTTAAAAGTCCTTGGGGTCCAAGGTGTTTAAAAGTCCTTTGGGTGAAAGTTGATGAACTTGTTTTCAAAGAAATGAATTGTATCACTTGTGGCCAATATGACATGTAATGAAATGAAGCATGAGATGCTTGTTTAAGTATGCTTTTGAGCATGTGTAAATGATGATTTGAAGCATGATTTATAAGTGTTTTATAAATGCATTATTGAATGGTTTTACGAGCATTCCTCACTAAGCTTTTGCTTACGCTCTCTTCTGTTTTCTTAATTAAATAATGCAGAACATTAGAGTACTTGAGGGCAGCAAGGAGGGCAAGCATCCAAGTGGAAACAAAGCTCTAAGTATGGAAGGTTTTCTAAGTACATTTTAGCTTTTGGTAATTTGGCAATGGGGGACCAATGTATATGTTTTGGGAGGTGTTTAGTACTCCCTAAGTATGTTGTTTGATGTTGAGAAGGTTGGTTTTGGTGTTGGATCCTTACATGCTTGTTTTGGAAGTTTATGTTTGAATGGCTTACTTGTGTAGGAAGCATGCTTTTAGATTTGGGGCTTTTTGCTTATGATGTTGTTTTGCTGAATTGAAGATGCTTATATGTCCCTTCTATGTTTAATTGCATGCTGGTAAAGTTTGGTGGCGTTTGGTGCATGTTTGGATGTTTAATTGCATGTTTAACAATGCTTTTTGAGGCAATTTGTGCAGGGTGTTTCGGAACAGCACCTACCGTTTCGGAACGGGTGCCTTAATTGTGCCCAGGCGTCCGAAACGGGAGGGGCCGTTCCGAAACGGAAAGGCTACTGCCAGACCCCCGTTTCGGTACGCGTTGCGGAACGGCCCCGAGTTTCGAAACGGGCTATGCCAGTTTCGGAACGGGTGACCGTTGGGGGCTGACATTGGCAGTTATATGTTTTGGAATGTTTGCGTTTTGGTCCTGAAACTTGTTTGTGCAATTGTATGTGTTTGGGAAGTCCGTTTGAGCTGAAATTTTGCAGAGAAGCATGAAACATGATTAATTTCAAGATGGTAACTTCAATTTGGGTTAAGTCCTTATAATTATCAGAATTTACAATTTGGTCCCTAAAGTTGTAAATTGTTCAATTGGGTCCCTGTTAGATCTCTGATGTTTATGATCTTTGAGTATGCTGTTGTATGAACATATCTAAGGCTTAATATGCATCTAGACAAGTTTTAAAAGAAAAAAAAAGGGTCGTTAATCAATGTTGACTTTCGGGTTGACTTTGGTTTTCCCCGTGTGACTTTCTTAATTCGGGTCAACCGTCTAGGCCGGGTTAAGGGGGTTACAATTGGGAATGTATGTATGCATGATTGAAGTATGTATGCCTTGTATGCTTGTTGAGTGAAAGCATGTTTAATGGCTTGTGATTTTGATGCAATTGAAGTATGTGCTGTGATGTAGCATGTTGTGGGTACCCATTGCCAAATCAAAGCTAAAGGAAAGATGTTGATTTGAAATGAAATTGAGCTTGAATACTTGGATTGCTTCCCTTGCTGGGCCTGACTTTGTTTTATTTGTGTTGTGATTGCATGGTAAAAGTATGGCACCACGTAGAGAGTTACGAGGTAATGTGCGAGCTACGGCTCCTAATGAGAACGAGAATGAGGAAAACACGGGTAGTGCGGTGTTACCTCCTCCTCCACCTAGTGGTGGTGGTGCTGGGGATGAGGAAGCTGGAGCTGCAGCTGGCGCTGGAGCTGCTGGACCTGGGGCTGGTCAGGGGCAAGCTATGCCTGATATGACGATGTTAGTGCAAGCTATTGCTGGTGCTTTTCAAGCAGCAGTAGCTGGGGCTCGTGGAGCGGGGCATCAGGAAGATGCTGGTGTCAGACTACCTTTGGAGCGTTTGCGCAGTCTTGGTAGGACTGAGTTCAGGGGTATGTCTGCTGAGAGTTCTGAAGCTTGGCTAGAGAGTACCAAGCGAATCTTGGGTCAGATGAGTTGCACTGATGTGCAAAAGCTGGGTTGTGTTGTGTCCTTGCTGCAGAAGGATGCGTATACGTGGTGGACAACCACTATTGCTGGGATGGCAGAAGCTGATGTGACTTGGACATTCTTTCAGAATGTGTTCAAGAGGAGATATCTGGGTGTAAGATATCTAGATGAGAAGAAGCGTGAATTCATGTCTCTTACCCAAGGGAGCATGAGTGTGGCTGAGTATGAGGTGCAGTTTGTGCGACTCAGTCAGTATGCACCGGAGCTGGTACCTGATGAGCGGGCAAGGTGCGAGAGGTTCCGTTATGGTTTAGAGACGGATGTGAAAATGTATTTGCTGGCCGCCGAGTATGATGATTTTGACGTGTTGGTGGGCCGAGCCAAGGATGTTGAGATGAACTTGAGTTTATCTGCTAAGGGTGCTGGCAAGCGAGCTGCTGAGTATAGTTCTGGAGGTGGACGGAGCAAGAGGGGACGTGATCAGAAGTATCAGTCTTCAGTTAAGAGAGGTGGTGGTGCACCTGCTAGAGGAGGTAATGCTAGAGCTGATCCGAGTGCTTGTTGGATCTGTGGTTCACGTGGTCACATGAAACGTGACTGTCCTCGTGCTGAGAGAGTGGTGCAAGCTCCTGTTGCGGCTGCTGGTAACGGGTGCTGGAGTTGTGGTTCTGCAGACCATTTGAGGCGTGATTGTCCTAGGTTGGCTGGTGATCAGGTGCGTGCTCCTGTTGTTGCTGCACCGCAGAGAGGTCGTGGGCGCGGCCGTGGTAATTTCCAGAGAAGAGAGGAAGGTGGTCGTGGAGTGGCCCATGTTGTGGCTATTCAGCCCGAGGGTGGAGGCCAAGCGAGGGTGTATGCTCAGCGAGAGGGCAGGAATGATGCGGATGTGATTGCAGGTACCTTTACTTTGCAGTCCTTGTCATTGCTTTCTTTGATTGATTCTGGATCTACGCATTCATACATTTTGCGTGAGCATGCTGAATTGCTTGGGTTGCCTGTTGAGTCTTTGGATGTTGGTGTTCGTGTCACTAGTTCTTTTGGTGAGACTGTTGTGACTCGTAAGCTTTATAGAAGGTGTCCCTTGGTTGTTCAAGAGCATGTTTTCCATGTTGATCTTATGGAGTTGCCCTTCTATGGTTTCGATGTGATCCTTGGTATGGATTGGCTTGCTGAGCATCGTGCTGTTGTGGATTGTGAGAACAAGCGGGTTTTGCTTAAGCTTGCGGATGATTATGAGGTTGTTGTGGTTGGCGAGAATGTGAAGTTTCTTGCCAATGTGGTGTCTACCTTGGAGGCGAGCAGGATGCTGAGGCAAGGTTGCGAAGCCTATCTAGCTTTTGTGATGAATCCTAGCTCTAAAGAGTTGAGGGTGCAAGATATCAGAGTTGTGAAGGAGTTTCCTGGTGTTTTTCCTGAGGAGTTGCCTGGTTTACCTCCTAACCGCGAGGTGGAGTTTGGAATTGAGCTGTATGAGAATACAACTCCTGTGTCCATTACTCCATATAGAATGGCACCTAAGGAGCTGAAGGAGCTGAAGACGCAGTTGCAAGAGTTGCTTGATCGTGGTTTCATCCGGCCGAGTGTGTCACCTTGGGGAGCACCGGTCTTGTTTGTGAAGAAGAAGGATGGCACTATGAGAATGTGCATTGATTACCGTCAGCTGAACAAGTTGACTATCAAGAATCGGTATCCTTTTCCGAGGATTGATGATCTCTTTGATCAATTTCGGGGAGCTGCTGTGTTCTCTAAGATTGACTTGAGGTCAGGGTATTATCAGTTGAAGGTGAAGGATGTGGATGTACCTAAGACAGCTTTCCGGACAAGGTATGGGCATTATGAGTTTCTTGTGATGCCGTTTGGGTTGACAAATGCTCCTGCTGCTTTCATGGACATGATGAATCGTGTGTTTCATGAATACCTAGACAAGTTTGTTGTGGTGTTCATTGATGATATCCTCGTGTACTCGCGTACTGAGGAGGAGCATGAAGAGCATTTGAGGATTGTTTTGCAAGCTTTGTTGGAGAATCAGCTTTATGCTAAGCTGAGCAAGTGTGAGTTCTGGTTAAGGGAGGTGGTGTTTCTTGGGCATGTGGTTTCAGCGGAGGGGATTCGTGTTGATCCTCAGAAGATTGAGGCGGTGATGAATTGGAAAGTTCCTAAGTCGGTTCATGAGATCCGTAGTTTCCTTGGTTTGGCGGGATACTACCGAAGGTTTGTGGATGGTTTTTCCAAGATTGCTGCTCCTTTGACGAAGCTGTTGCAAAAGGATGTTAAGTATGAGTGGACGGAAGCGAGACAGCAGGCTTTTGAGAAGCTGAAGGCGGCTTTGACGCAAGCTCCTATCTTGATTCAGCCTGAATCAGGGAAAGAGTTTGTGGTTTACAGTGATGCATCCTATGTTGGTTTGGGGTGTGTGCTGATGCAGGAGGGTAAGGTGGTGGCTTATGCATCGCGGCAGTTGAAAGTGCATGAGCGCAATTACCCTACGCATGATATTGAGCTGGCTGCAGTGGTTTTTGCTCTGAAGATCTGGAGACATTATCTGTATGGTGAGAAGTGTACTGTGTACACAGATCACAAGAGTTTGAGGTATCTGATGTCTCAGAAGGAGTTGAATCTTAGGCAGCGGCGTTGGTTGGAGTTGCTCAAGGATTATGATCTGACGATTGAGTATCATCCTGGAAAAGCTAATGTTGTAGCGGATGCCTTGAGTTGGAAAGTAGTTGTTGAGCTGAGGGCTATGTTTGCTAGCTTGAGCATATCGCAAGATGGTGGTCTCGTTGCTGAGTTGCAAGTGAAACCCTCTTTGGTTCAGTTGATCAAGGATAAGCAGTTGCTGGATGATTCCTTGGTGTCTCATGTTCAGGATATCGCGGAGGGTAGACCTTCGGATTTCTGTTTCAATGATGATGGTGTGCTGTGTTTTGGGAGTCGAATAGTAGTGCCCAATGATGCTGAGTTGAGGCGTGCTATTCTGACTGAAGGTCATAGTAGTCCTTTTGCTATGCACCCTGGTAGTACTAAGATGTACCGTGATCTTCGTGATGAGTACTATTGGGTGGGTTTGAAGAAGGATGTTGCGGAGTTTGTGAGCAAGTGTTTGGTGTGTCAGCGAGTTAAGGCTCAGCATCAGTTTCCTTCAGGGTTGTTGCAACCGTTGAAAATCCCTGAATGGAAGTGGGAACGGGTTACCATGGATTTTGTATCTGGTTTACCTTTGTCTCCATCGAAGAAGAATTCGGTGTGGGTGATTGTGGATCGCCTGACGAAGTGTGCGCATTTCTTGCCTGTGCACACCACGTTTTCTTTGGATAAGTTGGCAGAGCTGTACATTGCTGAGATTGTGCGGCTGCATGGTGTGCCTAAGTCGATTGTGTCGGATATGGATCCGAGGTTCACATCGCGGTTCTGGCAGCGTTTGCATCAAGCTCTGGGTACAAGGTTGCATTTCAGTACATCCTATCATCCTCAGTCGGATGGTCAGTCTGAGCGAGTTATCCAGATTTTGGAGGATATGTTAAGGTGCTGCATGATTGAGTTCCAAGGTTCTTGGGAGAAGCATCTGCCTTTGGTTGAGTTTGCTTATAACAACAGTTATCAGGCAAGTATACAGATGGCACCTTATGAGGCTTTGTACGGGAGGAAGTGTAGGACTCCTCTTTGTTGGGCTGAAACTGGTCAAAAGTTGGTTTCGATGCCGGCTTTGTTGAAAGGGACCACAGAGAAGGTAAAGCTCATTTGTGAGCGGTTGAAGGCTGCTTCTGATCGGCAGAAGTCTTACGCGGATTTGAAGCGTAAGGAGATAGAGTATGCGGTGGGTGACCGTGTGTTCTTGAAGGTTTCGCCTTGGAAGAAGGTGATGCGGTTTGGCCGAAAGGGTAAGTTGAGCCCTAGGTACATTGGACCATATGAGGTGGTTGAGCGTGTGGGTCCTGTTGCGTATCGGTTGAGGTTACCTCAGGAGTTGGAGAAGATTCATGATGTGTTCCATGTCTCTATGCTCCGGAGGTATAGATCTGATCCTTCGCATGTGATGCCTGTGAAGGAAGTGGTTTTGAATCCAGATTTGACCTATGATGAGGAACCGGTGAAGGTTCTGGATTCGGATAGCAAGGTTCTTCGTGGCAAGACCATTGAGTTGGTGAAGGTGCTGTGGAAGCATCGCGGTGTTGAGGAAGCCACGTGGGAGCGGAAGGAAGACATGCTGAAGCAGTTTCCTTATCTCTTTCCTTCAGGTAAATTTCGAGGACGAAATTTCTTAAGGGGGGGAGAGTTGTAACGCCCCGGTTTTGGGCTTAGAAGTTTTGGGCGTTGACCGGTTTGGTCAAAGTGCTGTTCGAATCTAAAGAGGTGAAATTAGGAAAGCCTAGTTCGGGTTGCATTAAAAATATGGAAAAATGTTCTAAAATCATCTTTTAATATAATTAAGTGAACTGTGAAATCAATTTTGAAAAATGGGTTTTGGAAGAGTGACATTTTGGCTAGTGACCAAAATGTAATTTTTGAAAGTTTTGTGACTGTTTTATAAAGAGTTGAAACTTTGAATCTTTAAGGAGCTATTATTCCAAAAGTAGTTTCTCCAGATTTTTCTAAGATATTTTGAGATTTATTCTGATTTTAAAACATATCAAAAGTGGAGGGAAAGGCCATTTGGCTATTTTCTTAACTAACTTCTCTATTTTCTTTCTCTCATTTTCTCTCAATCCAAACACTTGTTTTCCAGAGAGTTGTTTCTGATTTTCTCACCTAAAATCCTCCTTTCAACATTCTTTTGATTCCTAATCAACATATCTTCAAAACCTCATCATTTGCTAGTTGATTCAACAAGGTTTTTGATTCCAAAAAGTGGAGAAACACAAGTTTGGAGGTAAGAACGTCCTTCTCCTCTAAACTATCAGTTCTTTACTGAAATTCCCAAGTTCTCAACTCTTAATTGAAGTTTTATTAAAGGATTTTAAGTGGTGAAATGGATCTTGGCTTATAATGCAAGATTTGGTGATTTTTGATGATTTTCGTTAAATATGATTAATCTGTGATTTGAGGTGTGTTTTTGATGTTAAATGAACTCTAAATTGATAAGGAAATGAGTTTTGATTAATGCAATCTCGGATAGGTTGTGTTTCCTAAGTTTAGCTTGTGATTCTTGGATGTTTTTGTGGTGATCTTGTGGATCTGATGTTGCTGGAGGTATAAGGATGTTTATAGGTTGTTTTTAGATGTTAGATGGTGTTAATGGATGTTAGGTTTTGCTGGTTTATGGCTGGGCTTTGTTGAGAAGTGGTTTTGTTGCAATTTCGGTTGTGTTTGGTGGCCGAAATTGGAATGTGAATGAGAGCAGCGAGTTTGAGTGCTTTCATTGAAGCTTTTGATGCATGATGATGCATTAAATCTCTGCTTTAATGTGTTTAATCAGGGGAGGCATCTTTGGATCCAAGTGGTGGTGATCCGGAGGCTTGATTTGGTGCTTCGGCAAGAGGCGAAGTGGAATCGGTGAGTGAAATTGGGTTTTCGGCTTTGAAACCAATGTCTTGGGAGCTTAGTTTAAGTCTAAACAACTTTGCTAAGCTCAAGTGTAAGTTTTCGGAAATACTCTCTAGTGGTGGCCATGATTTGGTTGTTGTGCAATGTGGTTTATTGCATGTTTTAAATTCTGTTTTGAAAGCATGATTTAGCATGGTTAATGCTGTTTTTGTAAGCCATATGTTGAAGGAAGCTCAAGGTAAGAGTTCCTTGTTTTTGGACATTGTTTAAATGTGGTTTGATGCTTTAAAATGCATGATGTTTATGGCTTGGTTAAATGCTTTAAAACAGTGAAATATTGATGATAATGATGTATATTGGCAAGTGATGTTTTGAAAAGGTTAAGGTCACTAAGGTGGTTAAAAGTCCTTGAGTGAGCCTTGTTACTTAAGAACATCAAGGTGGTTAAAAGTCCTTGGATGGTTCTTGTTACGGACACAAAGGTGGTTAAAAGTCCTTGTGTGGTCCATTCTATGGTGTTTAAAAGTCCATAGGCCAAGGTGTTTAAAAGTCCTTGGGGTCAAGGTGTTTAAAAGTCCTTGAGGTAATTCAATTCATGGTGTTTAAAAGTCCATGGCCAAGGTGTTTAAAAGTCCTTGGGGTCCAAGGTGTTTAAAAGTCCTTGGGGTGAAAGTTGATGAACTTGTTTTCAAAGAAATGAATTGTATCACTTGTGGCCAATATGACATGTAATGAAATGAAGCATGAGATGCTTGTTTAAGTATGCTTTTGAGCATGTGTAAATGATGATTTGAAGCATGATTTATAAGTGTTTTATAAATGCATTATTGAATGGTTTTACGAGCATTCCTCACTAAGCTTTTGCTTACGCTCTCTTCCGTTTTCTTAATTCAATAATGCAGAACATTAGAGTACTTGAGGGCAGCAAGGAGGGCAAGCATCCAAGTGGAAACAAAGCTCTAAGTATGTAAGGTTTTCTAAGTACATTTTAGCTTTTGGTAATTTGGCAATGGGGGACCAATGTATATGTTTTGGGAGGTGTTTAGTACTCCCTAAGTATGTTGTTTGATGTTGAGAAGGTTGGTTTTGGTGTTGGATCCTTACATCCTTACATGCCGGGTTAAGGGGGTTACACATATTCAATCTATTCATGATTCCAGATACACAGGTTCTTAATCAAATATTAATTTAGTATTAGTTTAATTAACAAGCAAGAAAAATCATACAAGTAGGAATTACATCGAACACAACCTCAAACTCAAGTCAAGTAACATATCTTACTCATGCTAAGTTGAGCTTTGCTTCACATAATTTTTATCACACAAACAAGGCTTATAATCTTATCATAGCAATCATATTCAACCACTTATATGTATATCTTCCAAGCCTTAATTTGTATTTTTACTTAAATTAGCATATCATATAGTACTTCATGATAAAGCCTTTATCTCGACAACCAATCCAAGTATCAAATATAACATATCTCTTACAAAGAAAAAAAATGTAAGTAATTTAATAAAGGATACTCGGGAAAGTTATAAGTTATACCGAGACTTTAACTACACTCACAATATTTTCGAGCTAAGATTGATCTCGATTCACTACTCTCATGTGCTTTTCCACAGCCTTACTAGCTTTGAGTCTTGCTACATCAAATACTTCTTGGTTTAACATAACAATAACAAACATGTATCAAAACTTAATTCTATTTTATTACAACATTATTATACGTTTACTTTATTTTGAGTGTATAAAAGTTCTATATTTTACCCCTCATTTACCCATATTTCTGCTGCATTCAAGCATAAATCATTGCATTTAGGATAGATTTCTGCATATACATCACAATTAGATAAAAAGGCACAGTTGCTACTGATTTTGGTTACTTTTGCAGGTATCTGCTGCGGCAGAGCCAGGGCAGCAAAGGAGCAGAGGCGGATTACAGAGCTGGAGTCGAGAAGCAAATGCTGCCGTGGTTATTGCTGTGGCAGGCATGACGACAGAATGTTGAGGTGGAAAAGTGAAGTGGAGCTCGACAGATAGAGGATTCCAAGTCGGTTTGTCGTGGACCACTCCCATATTTTTCTAAGCTCTGAAGCAGGATAAAGGCCAAGCCCAAAGTCCAAGGAAAAAACTCAAGGCAAGAAAAGAGGACGAATTAAAGGCATCTACTCAGAAGATTAAATCTTTAATAGAGTTGTACTTTAATTTAAACTTGTATTCTTTCCATATTAGAAAACTTGGACCCAAGGCCTATATAAAGGCATGTAATTCGACCTGGGAAGAATATCTCTTTCCTAGTCATCTTTCCCTAAACCCTTGTTGTTTTCCCTTCTTCATCATGTTCTAAATTCCCCCTAGGGCTAAGGGTTGCTTCTGTAAAGTAGTTGCAAGGATTTTATTGTTTTAGGAATTTTCTGTCATGAAATAAAAGCTTCAAGTTTATTTATTCTGGTTTTTCATATCTCACAAGAGTATCGAGAGAGCATTGTGAGGTTATCCATTTGATTGATATCGAGAGAGTCACACATACGAACGGAATAAATACGTGTTTTCCAGCTTATGGTTAAACAATCTTGGCTTAGGGATAAGTTCAAGGTTAAGTGGCTAGAAAAGAATTCAACAACATTGATGTCCACCCTTTGATTCACGCCGGGAGGTATCATCCGAGAAGTGTTTATCAGTAGAACTTGGGCCTAGAGATAGCTCAAGTCATAATCGGGATTCTTGCCAAGCTTGAAGTACAGAGTTGTTGATCGCTGCCGTGACGTAAACAGACCTCTACCGTGACATGTGCTGTCGCGACAGTAACGACGACAGAAAACAAAAGTTCCTCTAACAGTGCAACACCTACACTATTGAGCAAATCAATACCGACCTATTCGTGAAATCTGATTTCTTCATCTTTTACTTTAGTTGTTTCTCAAGATTACTACACCCATTCAATTAAACTATTTTCCCCCTCTTGTACAGCAATTCAAGGATAGAGTTATTTCCAGTCCCTCTGGAGACGATATCCGATACTCTCGTATCACTTTACTACTTGCGTCGTGTACACTTGCACTATTTGCGATAGGACTCTTTTACACGGAACAAGTTTTTGGCGCCGTTGCTGGGGACTGGCAACAGATCTTTACCCTTTTTATTACTGCACTTTTTTTTATATTTCTGTCTTTGGTGGTGTTATTTATCCCGTGCTTTTCACAAGGTTTTCTGTTTGCTTATGCGCAGATCTAGACGAGGTAAAGAACCTGAGTACGAACTAGACCCAGAAATCGAACGCACGTACCAACTCAGGAACCAAGCCCGACTCTTGATAGCAAGAAACAACTATCTTTAGGAGATAGTAGAAGCAATGGTGAACGAAAGGCAAGATGATGAGATAAATGACCCCAACAACAATAACCATAGAGTTATTGTTGATCCTCCCCAAGATGCCCGGAATCAACGGCCGCCGGCCGCTGCCGCACGACAGACCTGTCGAGAGTATGTGGAAAATGACCGTGTTGAACTGGAGACCACCTTGCCAGACGTGGAAGCTGAAAATTTTGAGATGAAACATGTCATGTTCATCATGATAAATTTCGCTGGCCAATTTAGTGGTTCTGTAACTGAGGATGCCCGAGAAAATCTTAAAAAGTTCCAAGAAATCTTTGGATAGTTTAGACTGCCAGGAATAAATCCGGAAGTACTGAGGCTCATGTTATTCCCCCATTCATTGAGAGATAGAGCTAAAACTTTGTGGAATAAATTAACGCCATGTTCGATAAGAACTTGGGCAGATCTCTCTCGTGAATTCCTTTCTCATTTTATTCCTTCTCATTTATCTGAAAGATTGCGTAACGAGATTGCTAGTTTTCAACAGGAAGATGACGAACCAATGTACGAGGCGTGGGGCAGATTTACAACTCTTTTACGAAACTGCCCGATGCATGGATTCCCCGTGTGGAATCAGGTTGTCAAATTCTACAACGCTGCCAATGCACATACTACACTGAGAATAGATTCAGCAGCAAATGGGCTATTGCTGAATAAAGAACCATACGAGGCAATGATAGTGTTAAAGAAGTTAGCAAAGAACGATGAGCAATTTCCTACAGCTTGGAGAGGAGGCAAACGAGGAATATCTGTAAAGGATTACGAAGCTGATAACTCGATGAAATCACATGTTGCATACCTCACAAAGATAGTCGAAAATCTATAGTGGAAAGACTCTAAAGTCGTATATTCTGCAGAAGAGGTATGTGAAACCTGTAGAGGAAACCACAGTTTATAAGACTGTCCTTTACAGTTGGAAGAAGAGATGTATGTTTGGAACTATAACGGGCAAAGAAACTATGATTCCAACAATTACAATCCCAACTGGAGAAAAGATCCTAAATTTTGGTGGAGTAATCCGAATAATGCACTGAATCCTTAAGTGCAAAACAACCAGAACCAAGGGGTACCCAAAATACTATCGCGACAGTAGCCACAACAGCAGCCACAACAGCAACCGGCATCAGCACCTAGTATACTAGAACAGACCTTGGCAACATTTATGTCACATATGGGAGCATACATGGCGAACATGGATCACTTTGTCAAGAAAACTGAATCATTCATGGATAAGAAAGAGATGAGGATGACAAACCATGAGGCTACCCTAAAATCTCTGGAGACACAAATGGGCCAAGTTTCACAGTATATCAAACCGAGGCAGAACGGAGGATTTCCTAATGACACTGAGGTCACTAGAAAACCCACACATGAGCAGTGTAAAGTAATTACAACAAGGAGTGGGAAACAGTTACAAGGGCTAGAGATGAAAGACATACCGAGTGAGGATCCGACCCTAGAGACACATGTCGTGAACACTGCCCCGACAGAGGAGAGACAACCTACTGTCGAAAAAACCTGCCACGACAGAAGAAGGGACAGAGGAGCAAACAGAAGATACTGAAGAACTCAAGCCTCCTCAGATTCGAATTCCATGTGAAGGACACCTTGAAGATTACCGTCCTCCACCTTAAAAAGATTTATGATATATTTAAGCAGGTACACATTAACATACCTCTGCTAGAGGCCATCAAGCAGATGCCCGGATATGATAAGTTTCTCTAGGACGCAATGTCCAAAAGGTCCAGACTTGGGGAATTCGAGACAGTGAAGATGACAGAAGGATGCATGACAATCTTGCATAAGCATCCTCCCCAAAAGAAGAAGGATCCTGGGAGCTTCACCATACCATGCATAATTAGCGATAAGTTCGTGGGTAAGGCCCTTTGTCATCTTGGTGCTAACATAAATCTAATGCCCAAATTTGTGTTTTAGAAATTAGGTATTGGACAAGCAAGGCCAGAGACAGTCATGCCCAAATTTTAACCACCTTGAACCTTAACCAAGAACCAACCATGGACTTTTAAACACCATGTTGTTCTTAATTAAACAAGGCTCACACAAGGAATTTTAACCACCTTTGTGACCTTAACCATCACTTGCCAATATGCATCATTAACAACAATATTCCACTGTTTTAAAGCATTTAACAAAGCCATAAACATCATGCATCTTTAAGCATCAAACCACATTAAAACAATGTTCAAAAACAAGGATCTCTTACCTTGAGCATCCTTCAACACATGGCTTACAATCTCAGCAAATAAACATGCTAAATATGCTTTCAAAACAGGATTTAAAACATGCAAACAAACCACATTGCATACAACCAATCCATGGTTCATCATCAAGAGAGTTTTTCCGAAAACTTACTCTTGAGCTTAGCTAAGTTGCTTAGACTTAAACTAAGCTCCCAAACCTTCAAAACATTGGTTTCATAGCTGAAATCCAAAATCCACTCACCGATTCCGTTTCGCCTCTTTCCGAAACACCAATCAAGCTTCTGGATCAACACCACTAGGATCCAAAGATGACTCCCATGTTTTAAACACATCAAAACAGTAGATTAACGCATCATCATGCATTAATATCCTCAATGAAAGCACCTAAACCCGCTGCTCTCATCCACACTCCATTTTCGGCTACCAAACACAACCGAAAATGCATCCAAACAACTCCACAACACTACCCAGCCAAGATCCATCAAATTTAAACATCCTTAAACATCAATTAACATCCAAAAAGGATCCTACCACGTCCTTATACCTCCAGCTATAACGGATCATCAAGATCACTCCAAAAAAAACCAAGAACACAAGCTAAACTTAGGAAATTCAACCTATCTGGGATTGCATTAATTAAACCTCAATTTCACATCAATTTAACATTCATCTACCATCAAATTGACACCTCAAAACACTGCCCAATCAGATCATACGAAATTTCATCAAAATCAATCAAATCTTGCATTTAAAAGCCAAAATCAAGAACACATCTATAAAACCTTTTATAAAACATAAATCAAGGATTGAGAACTTAGGAATTTCAGTAAAGAACTGAGAGTTTAGAGGAGAAGGACGTTCTTACCTCCAAACTTGAATTTTCTCCCTTTTTGGAACCAAATTCTTGAAAATCCACTTAGCAAATGCAAAGGTTTTGTTGAAGAGATGATTGAAGATCAAAAGAGAATTGAAATGAGATATTTAGATGGCAAAATCAGAGGGAAAAGCTCTGGAGAAATGTGTTTGGTTTGAGAGAAAAGATGAAAGAAAATGAAAATAGAAAATGTGGAAAGTTAGTTGGAAATTTAGGAAAATATCTTCCCTCCCTTTTCTTTTATTTAAAATCCATTTATTAAACCTTTAATATTTTAGAAAAATCTGGAGAAACTCCCATTGGGTAAATAGCTCCTTAAAGATTCAAAGTTTCAATCCTTTTTAAAACAGTCTCACAGTTTTCGAAAATTACATTTTGGTCACTAACCAAAATGTCACACTTCCAAACCTCATTTTGTAAAATTGATTTCACCAAACTCTTATATATAATAAAAGAGGATTTTAAGACATTTTTCCATATTTTTAATGCAACCCGAACTAGGTTTTCCTAAATTCACTCTTATATACTAGAACCGCGATCCGACCGAACCGGTCCGAATCCCAAAACTCCTAAGCCCAAAATTGGGGCGTTACAACTCTCCCCCCCTTAAGAAATTTCGTCCTCGAAATTTACCTGAAGTAAAGAGATACAGGAACTGCTTCAGCATGTCATCCTTCCGTTCCCACGTGGCTTCCTCAACACCACGATGTTTCCACAACACCTTTACCAGCTCAATGGTCTTGCCACGAAGAACCTTACTATCCGAATCCAGAATCCTCACCGGTTCCTTGTCATAGGTCAAATCCGGATTCAATTCCACTTCTTCCACAGGCATCACATGCGAAGGATCCGATCTATACTTCCGAAGCATAGAAACATGAAACACATCATGAATCTTCTCCAACTCTTGAGGTAACCTCAACTTGTACGCAACAGGACCCACACGCTAAACCACCTCGTACGGTCCAATGTATCTAGGGCTCAACTTACCCTTACGGCCAAACCTCATCACCTTTTTCCAAGGCGAAACCTTCAAAAACACACGGTCACCCACCGTATACTCAAACTGGCAAACATAGCCCTCAACTCAACAGCTACCTTCCTACTCAAGGCATCCGCTACAACATTAGCCTTCCCAGGGTGATACTCAATCGTCAAATCATAATCCTTGAGCAACTCCACCCAACGCCGCTGCCTAAGATTCAACTCCTTCTGAGACATCAGATACTTCAAACTCTTGTGATCCGTGTACACAGTACACTTCTCACCATACAGGTAATGTCTCCAGATTTTCAAAGCAAAAACCACCGCAGCCAACTCTATATCATGCGTAGGATAGTTGCGCTCATGCACCTTCAGCTGCCGCAATGCATAAGCCACCACCTTACCTTCTTGCATCAACACACATCCCAAACCAACATAGGACGCATCGCTATACAACACAAACTCTTTCCCTGATTCAGGTTGAACCAAGATAGGAGCTTGCGTCAAAGCTGCCTTAAGCTTCTCAAAAGCCTGCTGTCTCGCTTCCGTCCACTCATACTTAACATCTTTCTGCAACAACTTCGTCAAAGGTGTAACAATCTTAGAAAACCCATCCACAAACCTCCAATAGTATCCCGCCAAACCAAGGAAACTACGAACCTCATGAACAGACTTAGGAACCTTCCAATTCATCACCGCCTCAATCTTCTGAGGATCGACACAAATCCCTTCGGCAGAAACCACATGCCCAAGAAACACCACTTCACTTAACCAGAACTCAGACTTGCTCAGCTTAGCATAAAGCTGATTCTCCAACAAAGCTTGCAATACAATCCTCAAATGCTCTTCATGCTCCTCCTCAGTACGCGAGTACACGAGGATATCATCAATGAATACCACAACAAACTTATCCAGGTATTCATGAAACACACGATTCATCATGTCCATGAAAGCTGCAGGAGCATTTGTCAAACCAAACGGCATCACAAGGAACTCATAATGCCCATACCTCGTCCTGAAAGCTGTCTTAGGCACATCCACATCCTTTACCTTCAACTGGTAATACCCTGACCTCAAGTCAATCTTAGAGAACACAGCTGCTCCCCGAAATTGATCAAAGAGATCATCAATCCTCGGCAAAGGATACCGATTCTTGATAGTCAACTTGTTCAGCTGACGATAATCAATGCACATTCTCATAGTGCCATCCTTCTTCTTCACAAACAAGACCGGTGCACCCCAAGACGACACACTCGGCCGAATGAAACCACGATCAAGCAACTCTTGCAACTGCGTCTTCAGCTCTTTCAGCTCCTTAGGTGCCATTCGATAAGGGGTAATGGACACAGGAGTTGTATTCTCATACAACTCAATCCCAAACTCCACCTCGCGATTAGGAGGTAAACCAGGCAACTCCTCAGGGAACACACCAGGAAACTCTCGCACAATCCTGATATCTTGCACACGCAACTCCTTAGAACTAGGATTCATCACAAAAGCTAGGTAAGCTTCACAACCCTGCCTCAGCATCCGGCTCGCCTCCAAAGAAGACACCACATTGGCAAGAAACTTCACATTCTCACCAACCACAACAACCTCATAATCATCCGCAAGCTTCAACGAAACTCGCTTATTCTCACAATCCACAACAGCACGATGCTCAGCAAGCCAATCCATACCAAGGATTACATCAAAACCATAGAAAGGTAACTCCATAAGGTCAACATGAAAAACATGATCTTGCACGACCAAAGGACATCTTCTATAAAGCTTTCGAGTCACAACAGTCTCACCAAAAGAACTAGTGACACGCACACCAACATCCAAAGACTCAACAGGCAAACCAAGCAATTCAGCATGCTCACGCAATATGTATGAGTGCGTAGATCCAGAATCAATCAAGGAAAGTAATGACAAGGATTGCAAAGTAAAAGTACCTGCGATCACATCCGCGTCATTCCTTCCCTCTCGCTGAGCATACACCCTGGCTTGGCCGCCACCCTCAGGCTGAATAGCCACAACATGAGCCACACCCCGACCACCTTCCTCTCTCCACTGGAAGTTACCACGGCCGCGCCCACGACCTCTCTGTGGTGCAGCAACAACAGGAGCACGCACTTGGCCACCAACCAACATAGGGCACTCTCTCCTCATGTGATCCGTAGATCCACAATTCCATCACGCATTACCAGCTGCCACAACAGGAGCTTGCACCTCCCTCTCAGCACGAGGACAATCACGTTTCATATGGCCACGCGAACCACATGTCCAACAAGCACTCGGATCAACTCTAGCGTTACCTCCCCGAGCAGGCGCACCACCACCTCGCTTAGCTGAGGACTGATACTTCTGATCACGTCCCCTCTTGTTCCGTCCACCACCGGAACTATATTCAGCAGCTCGCTTCCCAGCACCAGAACCAGCACTTTTAGAAGATAAACCCAAGTTCATCTCAATATCCTTTGCTCGGCCCACCAGCACATCAAAATCATCATACTCGGTAGCCAGCACATACATCTTTACATCCGTCACCAAACCATAACGGAACCTTTCACACCTCGCTCGCTCATCCGGAACAAGCTCAGGTGCGTATTGACTGAGTCGAACAAACTGTACTTCATACTCAGCCACGGACATGCTCCCCTGGGTAAGAGACATGAACTCCCTTTTCTTCTCATCTAGGTACCTCACACCTAGATACCTTCTCTTGAACGCGTTCTGAAAGAACGTCCAAGTTACGTCAGCTTCAGCCATCCCAGCGATAGTGGTTGTCCACCACGTGTAAGCATCATCCTGTAGCAAGGATACTACACAGCCCAACTTCTGCACATCAGTGCAACTCATCTGACCCAAGATTCTCTTGGTACCCTCTATCCAAGACTCCGAACCTTCAGCAGACAACCCTCTGAACTCAGTACCTCATAGACTGCGCAAACGTTCCAAAGGTAGTCTAACTCCAGCATCTCCCTGATGCACAGCTCCTTGAGCTCCAGCTACTGCTGCTTGAAAAGCTCCAGCAATAGCTTGTATCAACACTGTCATGTCAGGAACAGCTTGCCCCTGACCAGCCTCAGGTCCAGCGACCCCAGCACCAGCTGCTGCTCCAGTTCCTTCACCCCCAGCACCACCACCACCAGGTGGAGGAGGTAAATCCACCGCACTCTCAACATTCTCATCATTCTCGTTCTCGTTCTGAGCCGTAGCTCGCACATTACTCCTTAACTCTCTACGAGGTGCCATACTCTAACAATGCAATCACAATGCAAATAAACATAGTCAGGCCCAGCAAGGTAAGCAATCCAAGTACTCAAGCTCATTTTCAATTAAAAACAATATCATTTCATTAGCTTTGATTTGGCAATGGGTACCCACAACATGCTTCACCACAGCATACACTACAATTGTAACATACTTACAATTCACACATCATGCTTTCACTCAACAAGCATACAAAGCATACATACTTTAATCACAAACACAACCATTCCCAATTACTCGAGAACTCAGCTCTGATACCACCAAATGTAACCCCCTTAACCCGGCCCAGACGGTTGAACCGAATTAAGAAGTTTACACGGGGAAAACCAAAGTCAACCCGAAAGTCAACCTTGATTAACGACCCCTTTTTTCTTTTAATCTTATCTAGATGCACGTTAACCCTAATTATGTTCATACAAACATCATACTCAAAGATCAGCGCAAACGGAAAACGTTTAGGGACTTAATTGAACAAAACACAAACTTAGGAACCAAAATGTAAATTCTGGAAATTACAAGGACTTAACCCACCTTTAAGTTACCAGTATGAAATTAGTCGTAATTCATGCTTGTTTGTCAAATTTCAGCTCAAACGGACATCACAAACTCATTTAATTGCACAAACAAGATTCAGGACCAAAACGCAAACAATGCAAAACATTTAACCAATAATTTCAGTGCCCAACGGTCGAGTGTTTCGGAACAGGGAAGACCCGTTCCGAAACGCGGGACCATTCTGCAACTGGTTTTGAAACAGTGCCTGGCAGTGGCATATCCGTTCCAGAACGGTTGCTTCCGTTTCGGAACGCCCAGGCCATTTCAGGCCCTCGTTCCGATACGGTAGCACCTGTTCCGAAACAGGCTGCCCAGATTGCAGAAAAATTGCTGGTTTAACACCCAATTGACCTATCAAACATGCTCCAAAGGCAACCATACTTTACCAGCAAGTCATTCAACATACAAAGAACATAATTGCATCAACCATTCATCAACATGGCATCAATTATGAAAATCCCCAATTCTATAGGCATGCATCCTACTTAGCAATCCATTCAAGCATCAAAACATCAATCCAAACACATAATGGCCAAATACAAGTTCCAACGACATTAACAACATAATACCAACTTAGGGAGTCCAAAACATCTCCCAAAACAACAACATAGGTCCCCCATTGCCAAATGCCCATAAGCTAATAGTGTTTAAGAAACCTTCACTATACATAAGCTTTGTTCACCACTTGGATTCTTGTCCACCTTGCTGTCGTCAATGCACTTTAAGGCTCTGTATTATTGGTTTAAGAAAAGAGAGAGCGTAAGCAAAAGCTTAGTGAGGAATGCTCGTTAAAACCACACAATAATGCATTTATAAAACACCTTTATAAATCATTGTTCAAAACCACAATATACATGCTCATAAGCATTTAAAACAAGCAAACCATGCTTCACGATCATAAAATGTCATATTGGCCACAAGTGATACAATCAACATAAGATCCACACATGGACTTTTAAACACCATTGTGATCTTACAATTTTCCAAGGACCACACATGGACTTTTAAACACCATTGCGTCCTTAACAAGAATCATCCATGGACTTTTAAACACCATGACAAGGACCACACAAGGACTTTTAAACACCTTTGTGTCCTTAACAAGAATCACCCAAGGACTTTTAAACACCTTGGTGTTCTTAAATAACAAGGCTTACACAAGGAATTTTAACCACCTTGAACCTTAACCAAGAACCAACCATGGACTTTTAAACACCATGTTGTTCTTAAATAAACAAGGATCACACAAGGAATTTTAACCACCTTTGTGACCTTAACCATCACTTGCCAATATGCATCATTAACAACAATATTCCACTGTTTTAAAGCATTTAACAAAGCCATACACATCATGCATCTTTAAGCATCAAACCACATTAAAAAAATGTTCAAAAACAAGGATCTCTTACCTTGAGCATCCTTCAACACATGGCTTACAATCTCAGCAAATAAACATGCTAAATATGCTTTCAAAACAGGATTTAAAACATGCAAACAAACCACATTGCATACAACCAATCCATGGTTCATCATCAAGAGAGTTTTTCCGAAAACTTACTCTTGAGCTTAGCTAAGTTGCTTAGACTTAAACTAAGCTCCCAAACCTTCAAAACATTGGTTTCATAGATGAAATCCAAAATCCACTCACCGATTCCGTTTCGCCTCTTGCCGAAACACCAATCAAGCTTCCGGATCAACACCACTAGGATCCAAAGATGACTCCCCTGTTTTAAACACATCAAAACAGTAGATTAATGCATCATCATGCATTAATATCCTCAATGAAAGCACCTAAACCCGCTGCTCTCATCCACACTCCATTTTCGGCTACCAAACACAACCGAAAATGCATCCAAACAACTCCACAACACTACACATCCAAGATCCATCAAATCTAAACATCCTTAAACATCAATTAACATCCAAAAAGGATCCTACCACGTCCTTATACCTCCAGCTATACAGATCATCAAGATCACTCCAAAAACAACCAAGAACACAAGCTAAACTTAGGAAATTCAACCTATCTGGGATTTCATTAATTAAACCTCAATTTCACATCAATTTAACATTCATCTAACATCAAATTGACACCTCAAAACACTGCCCAATCAGATCATATGAAATTTCATCAAAATCAATCAAATCTTGCATTTAAAAGCCAAAATCAAGAACACATCTATAAAACCTTTTATAAAACATAAATCAAGGATTGAGAACTTAGGAATTTCAGTAAAGAACTGAGAGTTTAGAGGAGAAGGACGTTCTTACCTCCAAACTTGAGTTTTCTCCCTTTTTGGAACCAAATTCTTGAAAATCCACTTAGCAAATGCAAAGGTTTTGTTGAAGAGATCATTGAAGATCAAAAGAGAATTGAAATGAGATATTTAGATGGCAAAATCAGAGGGAAAAGCTCTGGAGAAATGTGTTTGGTTTGAGAGAAAAGATGAGAGAAAATGAAAATAGAAAATGTGGAAAGTTAGTTGGAAATTTAGGAAAATATCTTCCCTCCCTTTTCTTTTATTTAAAATCCATTTATTAAACCTTTAATATTTTAGAAAAATCTAGAGAAACTCCCATTGGGTAAATAGCTCCTTAAAGATTCAAAGTTTCAATCCTTTTTAAAACAATCTCACAGTTTTCGAAAATTACATTTTGGTCACTAACCAAAATGTCACACTTCCAAACCTCATTTTGTAAAATTGATTTCACCAAACTCTTATATATAATAAAAGAGGATTTTAAGACATTTTTCCATATTTTTAATGCAACCCGAACTAGGTTTTCCTAAATTCACTCTTATATACTCGAACCGCGATCCGACCGAACCGGTCCGAATCCCAAAACTCCTAAGCCCAAAATTGGGGCGTTACAAAATAAAACTGCTGCCAAGGTTCTGCAATCCGGTCTCTATTGGCCCACACTGTTCAAGGATGCACAAGCTTTCTACAATAGTTGTGACAAGTGCCAAAGGACTGGGAATATATCGATAAGGCATGAGATGCCACTACAGAACATATTGGAGGTCGAAATCTTCGATGTATAGGGAATAAACTTCATGGGGCCCTTCCCAGCATCTTGTGGGAATTTGTACATCCTACTGGCAGTGGACTACGTGTCAAAGTGGGTAGAAGCGATCGCCAATCAAAAGAACGACGCCAAGACTGTGCAAAGATTTCTTCACAAGAACATCTTCTCCAAATTTGGCATTCCAAGAGCGATAATTAACGATGAGGAGAGACACTTCTCAATGATGCACTTTGGGCCTACAGAACAGCGTTCAATACACCATTGGAGATGTCACCCTATCAACTCATCTATGGGAAAACCTGTAATTTACCTATTGAGATAGAACGCAGAGCTTGTTGGGCTACCAAGGCAGTAAATATGGACTGAGATAAGGCAGGGCAGAAAAGGCTACTAGATCTGAATGAGATTGAGGAAATTCGAGAAATGGCCTACGACAATGCCAGGATCTATAATTACCAAACCAAGAAATGGCACGACAGGAAGCTGCTGCCACGACAGTTCTGCCCAGGGCAGCAAGTGTTTTTATTCAACAATAGGTTGATGCTTTTTCTAGGAAAGCTTAAATCTAGGTGGTCTGGTCCTTTCCAAGTTGTCCATGTTTTCCCCCATGGTGCCATTACAATCAGATCAATGAAGGATGGACACCAATTCAAGGTCAATGGACAAAGGCTCAAGCATTATCAGGGGACTGAAGCCCCAAGGATGCAGGAAGTAGTTACTTTAGGAGATGCCCCTCAAGGCATCCCTAATTTAACTTAGTTTTATTTTATTTTATTTATTTTTGGAAATATGATTTTAATTCAGTTTATTTATTTAAATATTTTTAGGAAATAAAGGAAGCAAAGTAAAGCGGAGGAATGAACCAGCCCACCGCATTCACAACAGCCCAAAGAAAGCCCAACGGACAAGCTTGTCGTCACAGCTTGTCACCAGTTGTCGTGACAGACGCTGAGAAGACAACTTGTCACGGAGCTGTCGCGACAGACACACAAATGCATAACAGACGCGCAGCAGACACAGAAACGTGTGACAGACGCGTCAGAAACCGCGTAACAGCTAGCCCTCTTATTCGTGCCCGCCGTACAGTCCCAACGGGCAGAAAAAACCCCGTTCTATATAAACCCCCCTCCCTTTTCATTTTTCATCTCAATTTCATTCTCTCAACTTGCTTCCGATATTTTAGATCTCAGAAAATTTTCTTTCATTTTGCTACAGTTCCTTGCAATGGCCAACATGACGCAGCGCTGCCTCCACCTCTGCCACGGCAGGGTCAACACCAAGCCACAACGGCATACCCAACTGGTTCGCATGTATGGACTCAGCAAAGAGGTACAACAGTTCATTCCAGAAGAGAGAAATGTGGGAAGAACGAGGGTTTATTTATACCCAACAGACGGGAGAGCTAGGGCTAGAAAGCATCATTGCCAAGAAGATCCTCGCCCTCAATAGGCCGAAATTTGATGCCCAGTCCGAAGGAATGAACGTAACCATTGTCTGTGAATTCCACGCTACCGTAACCGATAAGGATGCCACGACAGTGACTGTTCGAGGTAAAGCAATCTCTCTTGAGTCAGCGTACATCAACACGCTATATGGGCTGTATGTGAGCAAGAAGGATGACGCCCACCAGAGGTTCGTGAACAGTTTGTCACCGGCAGACTATGACGCTGTCATGGAAGAAGTGACAGAGGAGGGCACAGAGTGGAATGATGACCCGAAGCACCGATGGACCATGAGAAGGACCGAGCTTACCCCACAAGCCAAGTTGTGGAACCATTTTGTCAAGAAGCGCCTCATTCCTACCTCTCACAACACCATTGTCGACCGATAGAGATTTAGCCGTTGTTCACTCCATTCTAAATGAGAGGCAAATCAACGTCAGCCGCTACATCCGAGACGAAATCCTCGATTGTGCTCTCTGACCTTCAGACCCCCTAGTCTTCCCTTATCTCATCACCACACTCTACCGGGGCAACAACGTGCCAGAAACCAACGGCAGACCCTGGATCCCCTGAACCTGTCGCCGCATAACCAGAGCAGCCGTCAGCAGCACCACCGGCAGACACCTTCAGCCATATTCTGACGATGCTGCAACAGATGGAAGCACCACAACTCGGCCTAATGGGATTTCTAAGGGACTTCAGAGCCGCCACAGTAAATTTTATCAAGTCTGATTTAAATTTTCCCAATGTGCAATTCTCTATTTTCCCAGAAAATCTATTTGTTGCACCCACACCTACTGCTAACCCCAGAACCCCCTTTGCTGCCTCCACACCCACACCTTCCACGACCAGAGATGGCGGCAGAAAATATGCCACTCCCAAAGGAGAGAAAAGGAAGGACCCCTACCAGAGTTCGACCCAAAATACTTTGAAGGGTTCTCCTCCTCCTCCGTCTGGCAGGATTCTGATTCGGAGCCTTCCATCGTCCGGAACATCTCCAAGGACTTCCCTCCGATGAAAAGGAAGAAGCTGAACGAGACTGTCGAAGGACCCTGCCACGGCAGATCAGACAGCAGCTGTAACGCCCCGGTTTTGGGCTTAGAAGTTTTGGGCGTTGACCGGTTTGGTCAAAGTGTTGTTCGAATCTAAAAGGGTGAATTTAGGAAAGCCTAGTTCGGGTTGCATTAAAATTATGGAAAAATGTTCTAAAATCATCTTTTAATATATATAAGTGAACTGTGAAATCAATTTTGGAAAAATGAGTTTTGGAAGGGTGAAATTTTGGCTAGTGACCAAAATGTAATTTTTGAAAGTTTTGTGACTGTTTTAGAAAGGGTTGAAACTTTGAATCTTTAAGGAGCTATTATTCCAAAAGTAGTTTCTCCAGATTTTTCTAAGATATTTTAAGCTATATTCTGATTTTAAAACATATCAAAAGAGGAGGGAAAGCCATTTTGGTCATTTTGATAACTAACTTCCTATTTTCTTTTCTCTCATTTTCTCTCAACCCAAACACTTTCTTTCCAGAGAATTGTTTCTGATTTTCTCACCTAAATCTCTCCTTTCAACTCTCTTTTGATTCCTAATCATCATATCTACAAAACCTCATCATTTGCTACTTGATTCATCAAGGTTTTTGATTCCAAAAAGAGGAGAAACTCATGTTTGGAGGTAAGAACGTCCTTCTCCTCTAAACTATCAGTTCTTTACTGAAATTCCTAAGTTTTCAATCCTTAATTGATGTTTTATTAAAGGCTTTTAAGTTGTGAAATGGATCTTGGCTTATAATGCAAGATTTGGTGATTTTTGATGATTTTCGTTTGATTTGTTAAATCTATGATTGGAGATGTGTTCTTGATGTTATTTGAACTCTAAATTCATAAGGAATTGAGTTTTGATTGATGCAATCCCGGATAGGTTGGGTTTCCTAAGTTTAGCTTGTGATTCTTGTTTTTTTTTTGAGGTGATCTTGTGGATCTGGTGTTGCTGGAGGTATAAGGATGTTATTAGGTTCTTTTTAGATGTTAAATGATGTTAAAGGATGTTAGGTTTTGATGGTTAATGGCTGGGCTTTGTTGAGAAGTGGTTTGGATGCATTTTCGGTTGTGTTTGGTGGCTGAAAATGGAGTGGGGATGAGAGCAGCGAGTTTAGGTGCTTTCATTGAGGATGTTAATGCATGATGATGCATTAATCTACTGTTTTGATGTGTTAAAACAGGGGAGTCATCTTTGGATCCAAGTGATGGTGATCCGGAGGCTTGATTGGTGCTTCGACAAGAGGCGAAGTGGAATCGGTGAGTGAAATTGGGTTTTCGGCTTTGAAACCAATGTCTTGGGAGCTTAGTTTAAGTCTAAACAACTTTGCTAAGCTCAAGTGTAAGTTTTCGGAAATACTCTCTAGTGGTGGCCATGGTTTGGTTGTTGTGCAATGTGGTTTATTGCATGTTTTAAATTCTGTTTTGAAAGCATGATTTAGCATGGTTATTGCTGATTTTGTAAGCCATATGTTGAAGGAAGCTCAAGGTAAGAGTTCCTTGTTTTTGAACATTGATTAAATGTAGTTTGATGCTTTGAAATGCATGATGAATATGGCTTGGTTTAATGCTTTAAAACAGTGGATTTAATGATGAAATGATGTATATTGGCAAGTGATGTTTTGAAAAAGGTTAAGGTCACCAAGGTGGTTAAAAGTCCTTGAGTGAGCCATGTTACTTAAGAACATCAAGGTGGTTAAAAGTCCTTGGATGATTCTTGCTAAGGTCACTAAGGTGGTTAAAAGTCCTTGAGTGAGCCTTGTTACTTAAGAACATCAAGGTGGTTAAAAGTCCTTGGATGGTTCTTGTTAAGGACACAAAGGTGGTTAAAAGTCCTTGTGTGGTCCTTGCCATGGTGTTTAAAAGTCCATGGGCCAAGGTGTTTAAAAGTCCTTGGGGCCAAGGTGTTTAAAAGTCCTTGGGAAGAACACAAAGGTGGTTAAAAGTCCTTGTGTGGTTCTTGGAAATTATAAGATCACAATGGTGTTTAAAAGTCCATGTGTGAGTCCTATGTTGATCTTGTTTTTTTTAAAAGATGAAATGTATCACTTGTGGCCAATATGACATGTAATGATATGAAGCATGAGATGCTTGTTTAAAGTTTGCTTGTGAGCATGTTAAACTGTATCTTGAAGCATGATTTATGAATGAGTTTTATAAATGCATTATTGTGTGGTTTTAAGGAGCTTTCCTCACTAAGCTTTTGCTTACGCTCTCTTTCGTTTTCTTAAACCAATAATGCAGAACATTAAGGTGATTTGAGGGCAGCAAGGAAGGCAAGCAACCAAGGGAAAACTAAGCTCAAGTATGGAAAGGTTTTATCGAACACATTTAGCTTTTGGTGTATGGCAATGGGGGACCTTTGTGAATGTTGTTTGGAGATGTTTTGAACTCCTTGAGTATGTTTAATGTCGCTGATAATGCTGGTTTTGTAATTGGCCTTTACATGTATGGATTGGAGGTTTTATGCTCGAATAGTTGCTTGTGTAGGAAGCATGCCATTAGATTTGGGGCTTTTCATATGTGATGCTAACATGTTGATTGGTTGATGCAAACATGTCTCTTGTATGATGAATTGCATGCTGGTAAAGTTTGGTGGCATTTGGAGCATGATTGGTTGGTCAATTGCATGTTAAAGTAGGTAAAATTCTGCATTTTGTGCAGGCCGTTTCGGAACAGTGCCTGCCGTTTCGGAACGGGTGCCTCGAAGCAGCCCAGGCGTTCGAAACGGGCAACACCGTTCGAAGCAGGAGGAAGAAGTTGGTTCTGTGATGAAAAGTTCATCACCTGTTGTTCAGGAGGTGTTGGGAACATCTCAGGCTGTGGCAAAAGTGAAGTCAGTAGACGTGCTGGTGGTGGGATGTGTGGGTTTGTCGAAACAGCGTTTACATGATTTGGGAGCTGTGGAGTATCATGGTTCAACACCGGAGACGTTTGAGGCCTGGTTGGCCAGTGTGATTCTGATTTTGGATCAGAAAGGCTGTGATTATGCCTGTAAGCTGGGAAGTGTTGTCTCTTTGATGTTGGAGGATGCATGTGCCTGGTGGACATCTGTGGCGGTGGCATCGCACATCCACGATATTGATTGGGATTTCTTTGTGTCTGCCTTTTATTAAAGGTATCTTGGGGAAAAATTCCCAAGGGTTAAGCAAGTTGAAGGTAGAGCAGATCTGGGGCAAGTGCTGCTTGATCAAGGAGTGGAGGCTCAGCTACCAGTGTGTGACCGTTGTGGAAGGCGCCATGTTGGAGGTTGTTGGGGCGCGGGTGCTTGTTGGAACTGTGGTTCTAAAGAGCATGTGAAGCGAAATTGTTCTCTTGGGGTGAAGTCAGCTTCAGTGGTAGCCAAGGGGTCTCTAAAGGGTCGTGGGCATGGCCGAGGCAAGGTTCGGAGGTGGCAGAAAGAGCATAAAGTTGTGAAGAGTTTGGAAGAGGAGATCTGTTGGAAATGTGGGTCTGTTGGACACATGAGACGTGATTTTTTGATGTTGGCTAGGAACCGCCAGGGTTCTTTACCGCAGGGAGATGGTGGTGATCTTAGTGTGCTAGCTGATGCTGCGGCGGTGCAGCTGGAGGATGGTGGTTCTGCGTGGAAGAGAGCTCGTCTGTTGAAGCTTCAGGGCAGTGAGGTGTTTTCAGGTAACCTTGTTAAGTAGCCTTTGCTCTAGTATCCTAGTTTGGTATCTGTTGGTTTTTCTTGCGTAGTGAGTATGGTTTTGTTGTTAGCATGTTGAGATAGTTGATGTTGCTGTTTGGGAACATCCTTAGTGTGAAGAGGGCTTTAGTGAGTATCTTGTGGATAATGAGTTGTTAGAATGATAGAATGGGTCAAGTTAGAAGTGAGGTGGAGGGGTTGTTCTTAGACGGATTCTGAGGATGTTATTGGAGGGTGTGAACTGGCATTCATGCACAGTTAAAATCATTGTTATATGCTATATTTTATATGTGCTGGTCCATGCATACATGTGGCATGACATTAGAGGTTTTGCATACATGTACATTAGGCATTAGTAGGGCATATTGGTGACCATGCATACGAACGTTCACACTCGCTAATAACTAATCGAGTCTGTTAGTGTTGTGATAGAGTTAGGTTGGATGATGTGTTTTTAGAGGTTGTTTTGGTGCTAGGAAATGTTAGAAGTTGTGGAGGGTATTAAGCGAGCTGTTAGTAATAGTGAGTGCGGTATAGCATGTTGGTAGAAGGAAAGTGTTTGCTGCTTAATGGGCTTAATGGTGTGGCGGTGAGGAGATTGCTGGTTGAAGTCAGAACCGATCAGGTGGTTTTGAATGGCTAGTTGAAGTGGTAGTCCCTTGGTGTTAAGTGATGTTGCAGGTTAGTGGTTGTGTTTTTAAAGTGCCGGGGTAGCTTGGCATGGATGTTGTAATAGAAGGGTTGTTTATGTGGGTGAGAGTTCGTAGCAATCTTCGAGGAGTTGAGAAGATGGTATGTATGTTCAGGTTGGGCGGTGTTCTAGTAAGGCAAGTGTTGTGGTCAAAGCTTGTGGTGGAAAGGAAATGAAAGATGGAAGGCCATTGTTGGTTGAATGAGTTCTTGTGGGAAGTGGTTGGTTGGTTGTGAGTAAGTGAATTTTCTTTTTGAGTTCAGCTGGTGGTGTGTGGAATGGTGGGCAAAGCCAAGGTTGGGGTTAGTGACGTGATTATCTGTCGATGAGTGAGCAGTTCTGGTGAGTCGATGGTAAAGATTGTGGTGGATGTGAAGTAAGGACAGTAATACGTTGAGAAGTTTGGGTAAGCAGTTGTTGCTTAAGAATTTTTGCTTGTTGAGAAATCTTTGAAAGAGGTCGGGGAGGTTGCAAAGAGTATTAGAAGCAGTGAAGGTTGTGTGTTACATAGTGGCTGATTGAATTGGTTGGTGTCACTGTGTGAACAAGTTTTGGGAGTTGTGTGTTAAGGTGGAATATGTTGTAAAAAGTTTGAGGTTCTTCAGGTTGTTGTTGAGGCTATGTGCAGTCTGGAAGTGTGAAAGGTTAAGATGTGGTTAACATCTGAGTGTTTTGGAATTTGTGAACAGTATGTGGTGGTGTTGAGTTTGGGTGGAGTTTGTGGAGAGAGTGTTCAGTGGTGGTTAAGTCTCTTGTGTTGTTTGCGTGTTGCTTGAGAAGTTTGGTTGTGCTCTTTTCGCCAGTTGAAATTCCGGGGACGAAATTTCCTAAGGGGGGAGAGTTGTAACACCCCGGTTTTGGGCTTAGAAGTTTTGGGTTTTGGACCGGACCGGTCGGGTTGCGGTTCGAATATAAAAGGTGATTTTTAGGAAAGCCTAGTTCGGGTTGCATTAAAAATATGGAAAAATGTTCTAAAATTCTCTTTTATTATATATAAGAGAAATGTGAAATCAATTTTGCAAAATGAGGTTTGGAAGAGTGACATTTTGGGTTAGTGACCAAAATGTAATTTTTTAAAACTGTGTGACTGTTTTAAAAAGGATTGAAACTTTGAATCTTTAAGGAGCTATTTACCCAATGGGAGTTTCTCCAGATTTTTCTAAAATATTAAATGATTTATTAAAGGTTTTTAAATAAAAGAAAAGTGGAGGGAAGATATTTTGCCATTTCCAACTAACTTTTCCATTTTCCATTTTCCTTTTTCTCTCATCTTTTCTCTCAAACCAAACACATTTTTCTCCAGAGCTTTTCCTCTGATTTTTCCCCCTAAATATCACATTTCAATTCTCTTTTGATCTCTAATCATCTCTTCAACAAAACCTCACCATTTGCTATTTGGATTTTCAAGATTTTGGTTCCAAAAAGGGAGAAAACTCAAGTTTGGAGGTAAGAACGTCCTTCTCCTCTGAACTTTAGGTTCTTTATTGAAATTCCCAAGTTCTCAATCCTTAATTTGTGTTTTATAAAAGGATTTATTGATTTGTTCTTGATCTTGGCTTTTAAATGCAAGATTTGCTTGATTTTGTTGAAATTTCGTATGATCTGATTGGGCTGTGTTTTGAGGTGTCAAATTGATGTTAAATGAATGTTAAATTGATAAGGAATTGAGGTTTTATCAATGCAATCCCGAATAGGTTGAATTTCCTAAGTTTTGCTTGAGTTTTTGGTTGTTTTTGGAGTGATCTTGGTGATCTGTTATAGCTGGAGGTATAAGGACGTGTTTGTGATCATTTTGGATGTTAATTGATGATTAAAAATGGTTAGAAGTGATGGATCTTGGCTGGGTTAAGTTTCGGAAGTGTTTGGTGGTGATTTCGGTTGTGTTTGGTAGCCGAAATGTTGGATTTGTGATGAGCAACGAGTTTAGTTGTGTTGCTGGTGTTTTTAGTGCATTATGATGCATTAATCCTCTGATGTTATGTGCTTGAAACAGGGGAGGAAGATCCGTGAGCATTAGAGGTGGTGTGGAAGGTTTCGGATGCTTGGAAGGCTTGTTGGCTAGCCTTGTTTTGTGTATCGGTGAGTGAAGTTGGGTTTTCAGCTTTTAAACCGAGGTTTGATGGTTTTGGGAGCTTAGTTTAAGTCTAAACAACTTTGCTAAGCTCAAGAGTAAGTAAATGGATTTCTCTCTTGGTTTGTGTTGTGAATTGGCTTTTAAAGTATTTGTGATTGTTGGATGCAATGCATGTGGTTTGCATGTCTTAAATTCTGTTTTGAAAGCATATTTTAGCATGGTTTTATGCTGGTTTGAAAGCCGTGAGAGAAGGATGCTCAAGGTAAGAGATCCTTGGTTTTGTACATTGAAATTGTGGAATTGATGCATGGTGTTGCATGTTGTTTAATGGCTTTGTTTAATGCTTCAAAAACAGTGGATTGATGATGGTAAATGATGGTTTTTGCATTATGTTTATGCTTGTAAATCAATGGATTTATGTGGTAAGATGGTTATATTGGCAAGTGATGAAAGTGGTTCTTGGTTCTTTGATCGGATATAGTTAGCCGGCTATAGGATTGGGTGCACCGTGAATTAAGTCGCCTTGGATGTGGAGTGGTTAAGTGTGAACCGGTAAACTCCATCCAAGTATCCCAACGAGATGGTTAAGGTTATAATGGTGATTGGAATCCCATTCGAGGACCTTGGGTAAGCAAAGGTAATAATGGTGGTTAAAATTCCATTGGTGGACCTTGTGCTTGTTAAGATCACAATGGTGGTGTAAAGACCATGTGTGGATCTTGTATAGGGTGTCCCGGATCTCGTTAGTGATGTTATACAACTACCAATCGGTGATGCTAAGGTTATATGGTGTTTAAAAGTCCATATATGGGAACCTTGTGCATGTTAAGGTTGTATGGTGGTTAAAAGTCCATACATGGGAACCTTGTGAAAGTTAAGGTTGTATGGTGGTTAAAAGTCCATACATGGGAACCTTGTGAAAGTTAAGGTTGTATGGTGTTTAAAAGTCCATACATGGGAACCTTGTGAAAGTTAAGGTTGTATGGTGTTTAAAAGTCCATACATGGGAACCTTGTGAATGGTAAGGTCAAATGGTGTTTAAAAGTCCATTTGGGGACCTTGGATTGGTAGGGTGTATGAAGCGTAGGGGACAACGCTTGTGATCCGCGTATCCGATTGGATGTTGAGTTGAAAAGTGGATTTGGTTTATCACTTGGAAGCCAATATATGTTCTTGAATATAATGAAGCATGAGATGCTTGAAACGATGCATGGTTGCATGAGACATGTATAATGTATTATGAATGCATGCTTACTTGTTAGTTTGAACAAGTGTTGGTTATCTATTGAGAATGGTGCATGTGTGCATGAAATCTCTTTAGTGCATTGAAGTCTTGTGAAGACTTGTTTTTAAGGCATGTGATGCAAAGGTTGGTGATGTGGTTCATATGTTGCATTTGTTTAATGCACATGGTAAATTGAATGAGTAAGTGGTTTTAAGGGTTTCTTGCTTTAAAATGATATTCAAATATGAGCAAGGTATGATGTGAAGTGGAAGTGTTTTCCAAAGTTTTGAATTTAACCTTGCATGTGATGTTTATGCTTGGATTGGTTAAATTGTTGATTTTGTAAGTTGTGCTTTGAAAGGGTTTTCTTAGCTCTTCTAAGCTAAGGGTTTGTTTTTCATGTTTGAGCAATGCATGATGTTATGCATGTTGTTGAAAAGGGTTTTCAAACTTGCTTTGGTTTATTGAATCGAGTTTGCTTTTAAAAGTGGTTTTATGACTCGCTGCATTGATGGTGTTTTGGTTTTGGGCATTCCTCACTAAGCATTATGTGCTTACGCTCCTTTTTGTCCATCAATGCAGACATTTGAAGTTGGAGCAGCGAGAAGCAAGGGATTCAAGGGGGAACTCCACTTGAGATGTATGTCTCGGTTAATAGCTATAGATAATAAAGGCAATGGGGGAAGAATCTCTTATATTGTTGTTTAGAGAGGATTTGTATGTTGGACAAGTTTGGTTTATGATTTTGAACTATGTGGTGTAAGCTTGCAACGTTTGAATCTTCTTATGCTTAAGTTGTTATGCTATGCTTCTTGTTTGAAAAGCATGATTGAGTGTTGGATGTGTCGAATGAGTTGGTGCATCTAGGGGTGGTTTTGTATCTAGATTTTGATGCAAATTGGTAGGTTTGATGTTTGGCATGTTGTTGATTTATTGTGGAATGGTTTGGAGCATGTTTGATGGGGTTTAAAGGTGTTAAAACAGGCCAAACTGCTGTTTCTGGGTAGGGTGTTTCGAAACACCCTTGCCTGTTTCGAAACAAGCCCTTGTTTTGGCTAGGGTGTTCCTGAACGGCCTAGCCCGTTTCTGAACACTTTGGCTACTGCCAAGGGGTGTTCCTGAACGGCCTAGACCCGTTTCTGAACACCTGATGGTTTGCAAGCTTTACGTTTTAGTCCCGTTTCTTGTTTGTGCAATTGCTTGAGTTTGAGATGTCCGTTTGAGATGAAATTTTGCAGAGAGGCATGAAACATGACTAATTTCATAATGGTAGCTTAAAAATTGGTAAAGTCCTCTTAATTTTCAGAATTTACAATTTGGTCCCTAATTTCGTATTTTGTGCAATTGGGTCCCTTATCGTTTTCCGATTGCTATGATTTTTGAGTATGCTTATCTCAAGAGTATGCCTAGGTTAAATGTGCATCTAGACAAGTTTAAAAAGAAAAAAAAGGGTCGTTAATCAAGGTTGACTTTCGGGTTGACTTTGGTTTTCCCCGTGTAATCTTCGTAGTTCGGGTCAACCGTCTAGGCCGGGCTACGGGGGTTACATTTGGTGGTATCAGAGCTGAGTTCTCGAGTAATTGGGAATGTGTATGTGAATGTTTGATGTATGTCTGCTATATATGCTTGTTGAGTGAAAGCATGTTGAGTAGTATGTGAGTTTGATGCAATTGAGTTGTATGTTGTGATGAAGCATGTTGTGGGTACCCATTGCCATATCAAAGCTAAGAAATGATGTTGCTTTTAAATGAAATTGAGCTTGAGTACTTGGATTGTTTACCTTGCTGGGCCTGACTTTGTTTATTTGCATTGTGATTGCATGGTTAAAGTATGGCACCACGTAGAGAGTTGAGAAGTAATGTGCGAGCTACGGCTCTGAATGAGAATGAAAATGAAGAGAATGCGAGTAGTGCAGTGTTACCTCCTCCTCCACCTGGTGGTGGTGGTGCTGGGGCTGAGGAAGCTGGGGCTGCAGCTGGTGCTGGAGCTGCTGGACCTGAGGTTGGTCAGGGGCAAGCTATGCCTGACATGACGATGTTGGTACAAGCTATTGCGGGTGCTTTCCGAGCAGCAGTAGCCGGAGCTCAAGGAGCTGGGCATCAGGGAGATGCTGGTGTTAGACTACCTTTGGAGCGCTTACGTAGTCTTGGTGGGACTGAGTTTAGGGGTATGTCCGCGGAAGGTTCTGAAGCTTGGTTAGAGAGTACCAAGAGGATATTGGGCCAGATGAGTTGCACTGATGTGCAGAAGCTGGGGTGTGTTGTATCCTTGCTGCAGGATGATGCGTATACGTGGTGGACGACCACTATAGCTGTGATGGCTGAAGCTGACATAACTTGGACATTCTTTCTGAATGTGTTCAAGAGGAGGTATCTTGGTGTGAGGTACCTGGATGAAAAGAAGCGAGAGTTCATGTCTCTTACCCAGGGGAGCATGAATGTGGCTGAGTATGAAGTACAGTTTGTGCGACTCAGTCAGTATGCACCTGAGCTGGTACCTGATGAGCGGGCAAGGTGCGAAATATTTCGTTATGGTTTAGTGACGGATGTGAAGATGTATGTGTTGGCCACCAAATATGATGATTTTGATGTGTTGGTGGGTCGAGCCAAGGACATTGAGATGAACTTGGGTTTATCTGCGAAAGGTGCTGGAGCAAGTTTGGGTAAGAGAGCTGCTGAGTATAGTTCCGGAGGTGGACGGAACAAGAGGGGACGTGACCTGAAGTATCAGTCCTCAGCTAAGAGGGGTGGTGGTGCACCTGCTCGGGGAGGCAATGCTAGAGCTGATCCGAGTGCTTGTTGGATTTGTGGTTCACGGGGTCACATGAAGCGTGACTGTCCTCGTGCTGTGAGGGAGGTGCAAGCTCCTGTTATGACAGCTGGTAATGGTTGCTAGAATTGTGGATCTGCAGACCATTTGAGGCGAGATTGTCCTAGGTTGGCTGGTGATCAAGTGCGTGCTCCTGTTGTTGCTGCACCGCAGAGAGGTCGTGGGCGCGGCTGTGGTAATTTCCAGAGGAGAGAGGAAGGTGGTCGTGGAGTGGCCCATGTTGTGGCTATTCAGCCTGAAGGTGGAGGCCAAGCGAGGGTGTATGCTCAGCGTGAGGGAAGGAATGATGCGGATGTGATTGCAGGTACCTTTACTTTGCAATCCTTGTCATTGCTTTCTTTGATAGATTCTGGATCTACACATTCATACATTTTGCGTGAGTATGCTGAATTGCTTGGTTTGCCTGTTGAGTCTTTGGATGTTGGTGTTCGTGTCACTAGTTCTTTTGGTGAGACTGTTGTGACTCGAAAGCTTTATAGAAGGTGTCCCTTGGTTGTTCAAGAACATGTTTTTCATGTTGATCTTATGGAGTTGCCCTTTTATGGTTTTGATGTAATCCTTGGTATGGATTGGCTTGCTGAGCATCGTGCTGTTGTGGATTGTGAAAACAAGCGAGTTTCGCTTAAGCTTGCGGATGATTATGAAGTTGTTGTGGTTGGTGAGAATGTGAAGTTTCTTGCCAATGTGGTGTCTACCTTGGAGGTGAGCAGGATGCTGAGGCAAGGTTGCGAAGCCTATCTAGCTTTTGTGATGAATCCTAGCTCTAAAGAGTTGAGGGTGCAAGATATCAGAGTTGTGAAGGAGTTTCCTGGTGTTTTTCCTGAGGAGTTGCCTGGTTTACCTCCTAACCGCGAGGTGGAGTTTGGAATTGAGCTGTATGAGAATACAACTCCTGTGTCCATTACTCCTTATAGAATGGCACCTAAGGAGCTGAAGACGCAGTTGCAAGAGTTGCTTGATCGTGGTTTCATCCGGCCGAGTGTGTCACCTTGGGGAGCACCGGTCTTGTTTGTGAAGAAGAAGGATGGCACTATGAGAATGTGCATTGATTACCGTCAGCTGTACAAGTTGACTATCAAGAATCGGTATCCTTTGTCGAGAATTGATGATCTCTTTGATCAATTTCGGGGAGCTGCTGTGTTCTCTAAGATTGACTTGAGGTCAGGGTATTATCAGTTGAAGGTGAAGGATGTGGATGTGCCTAAGACAACTTTCAGGACAAGGTATGGGCATTATGAGTTCCTTGTGTTGCCGTTTGGTTTGACAAATGCTCCTGCTGCTTTCATGGACATGATGAATCGTGTGTTTCATGAATACCTGGACAAGTTTGTTGTGGTGTTCATCGATGATATCCTCGTGTACTCGCGTACTGAGGAGGAGCATGAAGAGCATTTGAGGATTGTGCTGCAGGCTTTGTTGGAGAATCAGCTCTATGCTAAGCTGAGCAAGTGTGAGTTCTGGCTTAAGGAGGTGGTGTTCCTTGGGCATGTGGTTTCTGCTGAGGGGATTCGTGTCGATCCTCAGAAGATTGAGGCTGTGATGAACTGGAAGGTTCCTAAGTCTGTTCATGAGGTTCGTAGTTTCCTTGGTTTGGCGGGATACTACCGAAGGTTTGTGGATGGTTTTTCCAAGATTGCTGCTCCTTTGACGAAGCTGTTGCAAAAGGATGTTAAGTATGAGTGGACGGAAGCGAGACAGCAGGCTTTTGAGAAGCTTAAGGTGGCTTTGACGCAAGCTCCTATCTTGATTCAGCCTGAATCAGGGAAAGAGTTTGTGGTTTACAGTGATGCATCCTATGTTGGTTTGGGGTGTGTGCTGATGCAGGAGGGTAAGGTGGTGGCTTATGCATCGCGGCAGTTGAAAGTGCATGAGCGCAATTACCCTACGCATGATATTGAGCTGGCTGCAGTGGTTTTTGCTCTGAAGATCTGGAGACATTATCTGTATGGTGAGAAGTGTACTGTGTACACAGATCACAAGAGTTTGAGGTATCTGATGTCTCAGAAGGAGTTGAATCTTAGGCAGCGGCGTTGGTTGGAGTTGCTCAAGGATTATGATCTGACGATTGAGTATCATCCTGGAAAAGCTAATGTTGTTGCGGATGCCTTGAGTAGGAAAGTAGCTGTTGAGCTGAGGGCTATGTTTGCTAGCTTGAGCATATCGCAAGATGGTGGTCTTGTTGCTGAGTTGCAAGTGAAACCATCTTTGGTTCAGTTGATCAAGGATAAGCAGTTGCTGGATGATTCCTTGGTGTCTCATGTTCAGGATATCGCGGAGGGTAGACCTTCGGATTTCTGCTTTAATGATGATGGTGTGTTGTGTTTTGGGAGTCGGATAGTAGTGCCTGCTGATGCTGAGTTGAGGCGTGCTATTCTGACTGAAGGTCATAGTAGTCCTTTTGCTATGCACCCTGGTAGTACCAAGATGTATCGTGATCTTCGTGATGAGTACTATTGGGTGGGTTTGAAGAAGGATGTTGCGGAGTTTGTGAGCAAGTGTTTGGTGTGTCAGCGAGTTAAGGCTGAGCATCAGGTTCCTTCAGGGTTGTTGCAACCGTTGAAAATCCCTGAATGGAAGTGGGAAAGGGTTACCATGGATTTTGTATCTGGTTTACCTTTGTCTCCCTTGAAGAAGAATTCTGTTTGGGTGATTATGGATCGCCGAACGAAGTGTGCGCATTTCTTGCCTGTGCATACTAAGCTTTCTTTGGATAAGTTGGCAGAGCTGTACATTGCTGAGATTGTGCGGCTGCATGGTGTGCCTAAGTCGATTGTGTCGGATAGGGATCCGAGGCTCACATCGCGTTTCTGGCAGTGTTTGCATCAAGCTCTGGGTACAAGGTTGCATTTCAGTACATCCTATCATCCTCAGTCGGATGGTCAGTCTGAGCGTGTTATCCAGATTTTGGAGGATATGTTGAGGTGCTGCGTGATTGAGTTTCAGGGTTCTTGGGAGAAGCATCTGCCTTTGGTTGAGTTTGCTTATAACAACAGTTATCAGGCAAGTATACAGATGGCACCTTATGAGGCTTTGTACGGGAGGAAGTGTAGGACTCCTCTTTGTTGGGCTGAGACTGGTCAAAAGTTGGTTTCGATGCCGGCTTTGATGAAAGGGGCCACAGAGAAGGTAAAGCTCATTTGTGAGCGGTTGAAGGCTGCCTCTGATCGGCAAAAGTCTTACGCGGATTTGAAGCGTAAGGAGATTGAGTATGCGGTGGGTGACCGTGTGTTCTTGAAGGTTTCGCCTTGGAAGAAAGTGATGAGGTTTGGCCGGAAGGGTAAGTTGAGCCCTAGGTACATTGGACCATATGAGGTGGTTGAGCGAGTGAGTCCTGTTGCGTACAAGCTGAGGTTACCTCAGAAGTTGGAGAAGATTCATGATGTGTTTCATGTTTCTATGCTCCGGAAGTATAGATCTGATCCTTCGCACGTGATGCCTGTGGAGGAAGTGGAATTGAATTCGGATTTGACCTATGATGAGGAACCGGTGAAGGTTCTGGATTCGGATAGCAGGGTTCTTCGTGGCAAGACCATTGAGTTGGTGAAGGTGCTGTGGAAGTATCGAGGTGTTGAGGAAGCCACGTGGGAGCGGAAGGAAGACATGCTGAAGCAGTTTCCTTATGTCTTTCCTTCAGGTAAATTTCGGGGACGAAATTTCTTAAGGGGGGGAGAGTTGTAACGCCCCAGTTTTGGGCTTAGAAGTTTTGGGCGTTGACCGGTTTGGTCAAAGTGTTGTTCGAATCTAAAAGGGTGAATTTAGGAAAGCCTAGTTCGGGTTGCATTAAAATTATGGAAAAATGTTCTAAAATCATCTTTTAATATATATAAGTGAACTGTGAAATCAATTTTGGAAAATGAGTTTTGAAAGGGTGACATTTTGGCTAGTGACCAAAATGTAATTTTTGAAAGTTTTGTGACTGTTTTAGAAAGGGTTGAAACTTTGAATATTTAAGGAGCTATTATTCCAAAAGTAGTTTCTCCAGATTTTTCTAAGATATTTTAAGCTATATTCTGATTTTAAAACATATCAAAAGAGGAGGGAAAGCCATTTTGGCCATTTTGATAACTAACTTCCTATTTTCTTTTCTCTCATTTTCTCTCAACCCAAACACTTTCTTTCCAGAGAATTGTTTCTGATTTTCTCACCTAAATCTCTCCTTTCAACTCTCTTTTGATTCCTAATCATCATATCTACAAAACCTCATCATTTGCTACTTGATTCATCAAGGTTTTTGATTCCAAAAAGAGGAGAAACTCAAGTTTGGAGGTAAGAACGTCCTTCTCCTCTAAACTATCAGTTCTTTACTGAAATTCCTAAGTTTTCAATCCTTAATTGATGTTTTATTAAAGGCTTTTAAGTTGTGAAATGGATCTTGGCTTATAATGCAAGATTTGGGGATTTTTGATGATTTTCGTTTGATTTGTTAAATCTGTGATTGGAGATGTGTTTTTGATGTTATTTGAACTCTAAATTGATAAGGAATTGAGTTTTGATTGATGCAATCCCGGATAGGTTGGGTTTCCTAAGTTTAGCTTGTGATTCTTGTTTGTTTTTTAGGTGATCTTGTGGATCTGGTGTTGCTGGAGGTATAAGGATGTTATTAGGTTCTTTTTAGATGTTAAATGATGTTAAAGGATGTTAGGTTTTGATGGTTAATGGCTGGGCTTTGTTGAGAAGTGGTTTGGATGCATTTTCGGTTGTGTTTGGTGGCCGAAAATGGAGTGGGGATGAGAGCAGCGAGTTTAGGTGCTTTCATTGAGGATGTTAATGCATGATGATGCATTAATCTACTGTTTTGATGTGTTCTAACAGGGGAGTCATCTTTGGATCCAAGTGGTGGTGATCCGGAGGCTTGATTGGTGCTTCGACAAGAGGCGAAGTGGAATCGGTGAGTGAAATTGGGTTTTCGGCTTTGAAACCAATGTCTTGGGAGCTTAGTTTAAGTCTAAACAACTTTGCTAAGCTCAAGTGTAAGTTTTCGGAAATACTCTCTAGTGGTGGCCATGGTTTGGTTGTTGTGCAATGTGGTTTATTGCATGTTTTAAATTCTGTTTTGAAAGCATGATTTAGCATGGTTATTGCTGATTTTGTAAGCCATATGTTGAAGAAAGCTCAAGGTAAGAGTTCCTTGTTTTTGAACATTGATTAAATGTAGTTTGATGCTTTGAAATGCATGATGAATATGCCTTGGTTTAATGCTTTAAAACAGTGGATTTAATGATGAAATGATGTATATTGGCAAGTGATGTTTTGAAAAAGGTTAAGGTCACCAAGGTGGTTAAAAGTCCTTGAGTGAGCCATGTTACTTAAGAACATCAAGGTGGTTAAAAGTCCTTGGATGATTCTTGCTAAGGTCACTAAGGTGGTTAAAAGTCCTTGAGTGAGCCTTGTTACTTAAGAACATCAAGGTGGTTAAAAGTCCTTGGATGGTTCTTGTTAAGGACACAAAGGTGGTTAAAAGTCCTTGTGTGGTCCTTGCCATGGTGTTTAAAAGTCCATGGGCCAAGGTGTTTAAAAGTCCTTGGGGCCAAGGTGTTTAAAAGTCCTTGGGAAGAACACAAAGGTAGTTAAAAGTCCTTGTGTGGTTCTTAGAAATTATAAGATCACAATGGTGTTTAAAAGTCCATGTGTGAGTCTTATGTTGATCTTGTTTTTTTTTTAAAAGATGAAATGTATCACTTGTGGCCAATATGACATGTAATGATATGAAGCATGAGATGCTTGTTTAAAGTTTGCTTGTGAGCATGTTAAAGTGTATCTTGAAGCATGATTTATGAATGAGTTTTATAAATGCATTATTGTGTGGTTTTAAGGAGCTTTCCTCACTAAGCTTTTGCTTACGCTCTCTTTCGTTTTCTTAAACCAATAATGCAGAACATTAAGGTGATTTGAGGGCAGCAAGGAAGGCAAGCAACCAAGGGAAAACTAAGCTCAAGTATGGAAAGGTTTTATCGAACACATTTAGCTTTTGGTGTATGGCAATGGGGGACCTTTGTGAATGTTGTTTGGAGATGTTTTGAACTCCTTGAGTATGTTTAATGTCGCTGATAATGCTGGTTTTGTAATTGGCCTTTACATGTATGGATTGGAGGTTTTATGCTCGAATAGTTGCTTGTGTAGGAAGCATGCCATTAGATTTGGGGCTTTTCATATGTGATGCTAACATGTTGATTGGTTGATGCAAACATGTCTCTTGTATGATGAATTGCATGCTGGTAAAGTTTGGTGGCATTTGGAGCATGATTGGTTGGTCAATTGCATGTTAAAGTAGGTAAAATTCTGCATTTTGTGCAGGCCGTTTCGGAACAGTGCCTGCCGTTTCGGAACGGGTGCCTCGAAGCAGCCCAGGCGTTCGAAACGGGCAACACCGTTCCGGAACGGATATGCTACTGCCCGACCCCGTTCCGGTACGCGTTGCGGAATGGCCCCGAGTTTCGAAACGGGCTGTCCCCCGTTTCGGAACGGCTGACCGTTGGGGGCTGACAGTGGAAGTTATATGTTTCGGTTTGTTTACAATTTGGTCCCTAAAGTTGTAAATTGTTCAATTGGGTCCTTGTTTGATCTCTGATGTTTATGATCTTTTAGTATGTCGTTTGTATGATCATTTTTAGGGTTAATGTGCATCTAGATAAGTTTTTAAAAGAAAAAAAAGGGTCGTTAATCAAGGTTGACTTTCGGGTTGACTTTGGTTTTCCCCGTGTGACTTTCTTAATTCGGGTCAACCGTCTAGGCCGGGTTAAGGGGGTTACAGCAGCAGCAGTAGTGATGATGATCTTGAGGTCCTGGACCAGCCCCACACATCTCACCAACCATAGTCCAGCCACCTCGAGAGGCTAAGAAGAAGATGGCCTCCTCGTCTCCCAGCATCCAGCCAGCCCCTTCCCTCAAAGTCACTGTCAGCCTGCAGCTCCAAGTCAGCAGCAGCGGCGACGACAACTCCTCCACTTAAGTGCTTTTACTTATATCTGTCGTCTTTGTTGTTGTTTTATCTATTTTGTGATGTAGCTTTTATGTTTTTCATTTTTATTGTGTCATGCATTGAGGGCAATGCAACCCTCGAGTTTGGGGGTGCGCATCCCTCCATTAATGAACTTGTCAGTTGTGTCTTTAATTTGTCTCTAATTTTTAAGTTTATTTTTGTGTCAAAAAAAATGATGATGAAAATAAAAACAAAAACTTAGCTTAAGTCTTTGAACTAAACTTACCTACTGCGACATCCTCTGTCGTGACAGTGCCTCTAGGATCTTTTTAGGAACTATTTAGAACCTTGTTATAGTTCTGATCATTAGAACACCCTTTGTGACTCTTATGCTGTTAGACTTCAGTAGTGAACTAGAATAGGGAGGTTTACCCACTTGAGTTGCCCCTAGAGGTGCCTATCACTGGCTCTAGGAAAGGAATAAAAGAAAGAAACATTTCAGACTCACTTGCCCGCAAAACTACCTTACAATGATTTTAGGAAGATTTTTCTTTGAGCTTAAGTTAGAAAAAACTAAAGGAGCCTAAGAATTGCCTCCATAAAAGATGAAGTCTAAGGTCAGAAAAAAACTAAAGGAGCCTAAGAATTGCCTCCAGAAAAAAAGAAGTTGAGTCAAGAGTCAGAAAAAACTAAAGGAGCCTAATAATTGCCTCTAGAAAAAATGAGATTGGCATAAAACTCAAGTTTGTAAGCATAACTATTCTGGTAAACTAAAGGAGTCTAGGCACATATTTGTTCACAAAACCTGCACACACTGCACAAAAACTATAGCATTGTTTCGGATAAATCCAGAAACACCCAACAAGGTACTGCTCTTGATAGCGAATGTGTGGTAGGTAATAAAACTTCACTGAATTAAGCCAAGCCATAAAGTTTTTACTTGTATTTAGGTCGTATTTGCTTGAGGACAAGCAAGAACTTGAGTTTGAGGGTGTGTTGAGTGTATAAAAGTTCTATATTTTACTCCTCATTTACCCATATTTCTGCTGCATTCAAGCATAATTCATTGCATTTAGGATATATTTTTGCATATACATCAAAATTAGATAAAATGGCACAGCTGCTACTAATTTTGGTTACTTTTGCAGGTATCTGCTGCGGCAGACCCAGGGTAGCAAAGGAGCAGAGGCGGATTGCAGAGCTGGAGTCGAGAAGCAAATGATGTTGTGGCTATTGTCGTGGCACCCATGACGACAGAATGCTGAGGTGGAAAAGTGAAGTGGAGCTCGACAGATAGAGGATTCCAAGCCGGTCTGTCGTGGACCATTCCCATATTTTTCTGAGCACTGAAGCAGAATGAAGGCCAAGCCCAAATTCAAGGGAAAAACTCAAGGAAAGAAAAGAGGACGAATTAAAGGCATTTACTCAGAAGATTAAATCTTTAATAGAGTTGTACTTTAGTTTAAACTTGTATTCTTGCCATATTAGAAAACTTTGACCCAAGGCCTATATAAAGGCATGTAATTCAACCTAGGGAAGGATACCTCATTCCTAGCCGTCTTCCCCTAAACCCTTGTTGTTTTCCCTTCTTCACCATGTTCTAAATTCCCCCTAGGGCTAATGGTTGCTTCTGTAAAGTAGTTGCAAGGATTGTATTGTTTTAGGAATTTTCTGTCATGAAATAAAAGCTTCAAGTTTATTTATTCTGGTTTTTCATATCTCACAAGAGTATCGAGAGATCATTGTGAGGTTATCCATTTGTTTGATACCGGGAGAGTCAAGCATACGAATGGAATAAATACGCGTTTTCCAGCTTATGTTTAAACCATCTTGCCTTAGGGATAAGTTCAAGGTTAAGTGGCTAAAGAAGAATTCAACAACATTGAGGTTCACCCTTTGATTCATGGTGGGAGGTATCATCCGAGAAGTGTTTATCAACAAAACTTGGGCGTAGAGATAGGACAAGCCATAACAGGGATTCTTGCCAAGTTTGAAGTACAGAGTTGTTGATCGCTGTCGCGACGTCGACAGACCTCTGCCGCGACAGGTGCTGCTGCGACAGGAACGACGGCAGAAAATAGAAGTTCCTCCAACAGTGCAACACCTGCACTACTGAGCAAATCAATACTGGCCTATTCTTTAAATCTGATTTCTTCATCTTTTACTTTAGTTGTTTCTCAAGATTACTACACCCATTCAATTAAACTTTTTTTCCTCTTGTGCAGCAATTCAAGGATAGAGTTATTTCCAGTCCATGTGGAGATGATATTCGATACTCTCGTATCACTTTACTACTTGCGTCGTGTACACTTGCACTATTTGTGATAGGACTCCTTTACACGCAACACTTTGTGTGACCCCCTCGACCCGGTCTGGGCGAAAGACCGAACCGAACGGATCACATGGGGAATATTGAAGTAAATCGGGAAGTTTCCCTCAATAACCGACCCTATTTTTTTATTTTATCTTGTATAGATGCTCATTATTAACCTATGTGATTCAACATCACAGCGGAACAAAAACAAACTCAATCAAACATCGATTTGAGACTCAATCGCATACAACCCCATTTTAGGGACCATTTTGTAATTTTATCAAACTACAAGTACTTCTTCATTTTTTTGTTACAAACCTTTAATTAATCACATAACATGCATCTCTTTCAAATATCGGTTCAAAAAATATCCATGCTCATTTAATTACATCCATAACGTTTAGAGACCAAAACGTAAAGGAACGGAACTTCAGAAGATTCCAATAATAAACTTAACAGCTTGCCGTTTCGGTACATGTTACCCTGTATCAAAACAGTCGTATCAAAATACGGTCAAGCGACTCAAAGATCGGGCCTGTATCGAAACAACCACAAGGGTGTTTCGAAACATGCAATTCAAGTAGCTAAACATACCGAAACAGCCTTCCCCGTTTCGATACCCTTAAGCCATTTTAGGCTCACCGTTTCGGTACAGACCCGAATGTACCGAAACACCTGGGCCAGTAATGAAACTTTTTGCTAGTTTTTCACACTTTAATCCATACAAAACCTCTCTGACATGCTTCCAACATGCATACAACATATTTAAACATCAAACCACAATCATACATGGCAGAAACAACATCATAACATGTCAATATGCAACAAAGGAATCTATAGGCATGCAACCTATGCAAAATAACCACTCAAGTTTCATAACAGAAACCAAGGCATAAACCAACAAGTAAAGGTCATTTACAAGTCATTAAAGGCAAAACAAACTTGCCACAAACAAGGAGTTTCAAAACACATCTCCCAAAACATTAAGGCATCCTCCCATTGCCAATTATTATTACTAGTAGGTAAATGTAAAACCATACTTGATCTTAATTTCACTCCTTGGAATCCTTCTTGCCTCTTGCTGCCCAAATATTCTAATTCTCTGCATTGTTGGAAAAAGAGAGCGTAAGCACAATTTCTTAGTAAGTGATGCTCAAAACAAACCATCAACAACAATGCATTTAAAAATAATTTATCTTTTAGAAATCTCTATCTCATCATACACTTTCTATCTCATGCTTGAAATCATTTTCAAAGCAAAAACCACATATACCATCTATCTCATGCATTCATGAAAATACAAAGTCTCAAGGCAAAGCCTTACATGCTTAAATCTCATAAAGCATATCTCAAATTATAATCTTATATGCAATCTCATTTCATTAAATCATTTATAAACAAGGTACATATGAATCTCATATATTGGCATTTTAGCAACATTACTCGGATATGCGAATAGCTTGACGGAATATCACATCGTCAAGTCCTACCCTGGTGGAATCTCTCATCACCACACTCTCACTTTAGAAGGGGATGCCACTACCCCCATTACTCGAACCAAAGAGCACGTACAAATTTTGTTTTTTATAGTGCACTTCTCATCCTATTGGTCAACCAATTATATCCGATAATATTAAATCTCATCTCATGCCAATATACACATTTTAAACATCTTTCACCTACTATTTTTCAGTGCATAAACATATATTTATCTCATCCCATTTCAAAAGCATAAACAATGCATAGCATTTTCTCAACAAGTTCTATCTTTGCAAAATCACAATTCTATCTCATGGGATCATATAAGTCATCAAATCATTTCTCAAAACATGCATAAAATAATAGGTTTACATTTATCTTCAAAACATAAGCATGATCATAAAATCAATTGGATAAAAACTGAAAAACGACAGCGAATCATCTCAAACTTACTTTTGGTCTTAGATCAGTGTTTCAAACTCAATCTAAACTCCCAAACCTTTCTTTCAAGTCTTTAAAAGGCTTTTAAAACTAATTCTACTCACCAACAACGCCTAACTCGCTTTGTCGAAGCGTAATCAAGCTTCCAAAGCCCCGAGAACTTCACCGGTCACTTCCGATATGTTCTCCCTGTTTATAACACACAAGAACATAGGATTAATGCATCTCAATGCATTAAAACCAATAGCAATCAAAGCTACCTCGCTGCTCCGCCCAAAACCCCCAAAACTTCTATCTGAATCAACCGAACACACCTTCGATTACTCTACAAACTTAACCCAGCCAAAACCTAACAATTACAACAAAATTTAATCATTAATTAACATCCAAAAACAATCAAATTTCATCATTATACCTTCAGCAATACGAGAACCACATTATCTCCACAAAAAATCCCAAATCTAACCATCTAACATCTAGAGACCAAATCTATTTCGGGATTATTATGATAAAACCTTTATTTCAACATCATATAACATCCAAATCATTATTAAAATCAATCTCAAATCAATCAAAACAGTAGCATTACGAAAATCATAAGAAATCACTTTTTAAAGCTTGATCTCATCATCTTCATCAAATAGATTACAAATCTTTATCAATAAACAAGATTAGTGAGCCAAAGACTTGGGAATTTCATTAAAATACCTTGATTAGAGGAGAGAAAAGAAAGATCGCCTCTAACACAAGCTTTTTCCCTTGATTGCAATGATTTAGATGAAAAGCTTCAACAAATGCATAGCTAGTTGATGTAGAAATTCATGAGAATCATTTAGAAATCAAAAGTGGATGAAAAGAGATAAATATCTGGAGATTTTAGTAATGAAAAGATAGTTTGGCTGATGGGAAAGTTTAGGAGAAAAGAAGTTACGTAAGAAAATGTTTTAGCCTTTTAATAAAAGCCATTTATTAAATCAATTAACTAAATCTTTTAAAAACAAAAAATTAAGGGGAAAGACTAATAAAACCTTGGTGTAATAGCTCCCTAAAGATTCTATGTTTTGGCCCTCTTCAAAGCAGTCCATAAAAACAGATTTTGCAACTCTTACAAAGTGGTCACTTAACCGAAATGTAAATCTTCCAAAAGTCATTTCCCGAAATTAACTTCACCCAACCTTTATATATATTGTTAGAAGACTTTAGGAATTTTCCCCATAATTTTATCATATCTCGAACCTTGTTTTCCCTGAACTACTCCCGAAAACTCGATTCTCTAATCTAGGTCCTACGAACCTCGAGTCAACCTCAAATATTCCTAAACCCAAAACTGGGGCGTTACAACTCTCCCTCACGTAGGAAATTTCTTCCTCAAAATTTTACCTGATGGAAAAAGGTAAGGAAACTGCTTCTTCATGTCATCCTTGCTTTCCCACGTGACTTCCTCAACACCACGATGTCGCCACAAGACCTTGACCAACTCAATGGTCTTACCACGAAGAACCTTATTGTCTGAATCTAAGATCTCAACTTGTTCTTCATCATACGACAAATTCAGATTCAACTCTATCACCTCAACAAGCATAACATGAGATAGATCTGATCTATATCTTCGAAGCATGGATACATGAAAAACATCATGCATCTTCTCCAACTCGGAAGGCAACTGTAAAGTGTCTAGAAATTCTAAATTTCATGCACATTCCATCTCATATTATTGTTGTTTTTAAGTACATTTTAGGCATAATTAGGTCATGCATTGCATAAATACAATATTCTTTGTTTTACCATGCTTTTATTGAATATTTGTTATTTGGTGAAGTAAAGATGTTGTTTTAGTGTACATTTAGTTTTCCAGGGCTAAAAGCTAACATGAGAAGGAAAATTCAGAGGAGAGGATGCTGAGGCAGCAGACGAGGGCATGAATGTGAGCCTAGTGCTACCCAGTGCACTAAACTAAGGAGTTGAAAAATGAGAGTGCGATCGACAGAGCAGAAAATCCTGATTCTAACGGTGCCGATCACGCAATTTTCTGACGCTTGTAGCAGAATGCAGAGCAACCCAAAGAGAACGAATGAGATAACTTGTGGAGCAAGCCAACGGGATAAGAAGTCCAAATTCAAAATAAATAAGTCAGATTTTAAAGTTGCATTTAATACAAAAGCCTTTTGAGGACTTCTACTCCAAGAAGGATTTCTACTCCAAGAAGGAATTCGAGTAGATCTTTGCCTATATAAACCACATGTATTTAGAAGATCATGAGAAGGAGATCTGAGGTTTTCTATAGACATAGCTTGAGTGTTCTTTGCCACCGCCATGTTCTAAACTTCTTTTGGGTTTGGGGTTATGTTGTAAATTAGTTGTGAGAACGATTGTTTAGGTTTCAAGTTTGTTTTCAATAAAATATTCCAAGTTTGCTTAATTCATGTTCTTCACTTCTTCAATTAGTTCCAAAAGTCCAGTTGAAGAAATCCTTTTGTCGGGCATGAGAGTGTCAAAATCACGAAAGAATTGAGTATAGTCTCATCATGTCGAGGTGATGACTAATTTTGCTTAGACATAAGTTAGAATTTTAGCGGCTAAAAGGAGCAACCAAATGTCGACTGCCTATGTTAGGTTTACGCTGAGATTGCTAGGTATTTCCTACATCACGTGGTGATAGAATCCTTGCCTACACATAGGAAGGATCACTTTAGAATTGCTCTGCCGAATTTGGAGTATCTGCCAGACTTGCCGCCAGGACTTCTCTCCGTTCCACCTGCCGAGATAGAGAAAGTTTCAAGGGCAGATATTCACTGCGGTAGCGAAAGGGTCACAACCTCAATTCACCATTACCCGCCGAGGTAGCATATCGTGGCAGCCCAAAACAACTTGGCCTTTTCAACGCAGTTTCACACTAAGTAGCAGGATAACCCTACCCTCTTTATCAACCTGATCACTTCCTCTTCTACTTGTGTTTTATTTTACTTTTCTTCTCAAACAACTATCTTACTTGTGCAGGAAAACCAAAAACCGAAGATCACTGTTCAATCCTCGTGGGATTCGACATCTTTTATACTATAATATGGCAGGAGTGTGCACTTGCGCTCTTACAAAAAAGGGTAACACATACACGCCCTACAAGTTTTTGGCGTCGTTGCCAGGGATTGGCAACAGTGACCATCGGTTTTACTTTTTTCTGCAATTTTCATTTCTGCCTTTAGTTTTATTTTTAAAATTTTTCTTTATCTCATTAAAAAAAGAAAAAAACAAAGAAAAAATTGTTGGAAAGCTCTTATTCATGTGCACTACAAGTCAAAGCCAGCCACATGTGGGAAGATTTCTGCGAATTTTTTGAAGGGAATCATGCGTTTGAAAGTTGTCCTCAGCTGTTCGCAAAAGACTTGTCGAGAAAAGCCACTCGAGAGTGGATGTCTGACTACGAACAACAGATGCCACTACCGTAGATGCCGCCACCGCAGCAGCAAGACTTTTCAGGGTATGATCAAAAATCCCAAAATTCTTTTTACTATATTAGTTTTGCAGCAGAAATCGACATGTCTGAGCAACAATCAACATCCTTGGAAGACATACTTCAAGCTTTCCTTTCGCTCACGGAAAAAGTGTCAATTGCTATTGATGCCAGCATCGCTAAGATGGATGCACGCATGAGCAATTCAGTCCTCAGTAATGCAATGAATGAACCTGAACAATTAAGCCTGAGGGATAATGATGTCCCAGGACAAGAGGACGAAGAGATAAGCAAGGAAGGATCCCTGAAGTGTGAGGAGCATCTAGAACCTCCAATCCAGGAGGATGCATAATGCTGCCCGAACAGCGAGATTGACAGCCGTCCTGACAGCCACTTAGAACATTGTCCTGAAGACGAACTGACAGCACCTAAATAAAGTAACACCACATCGACAACAAGAGAGACCGACAAAGAAATTGATGACACGAAAACATCATATGCCTCAACAACCATGCCCGCCTCGGTAGAAACATCGACAACCATGTACTACATATATTTAGAGGAGCCGAAGCTAGCAGCTTCAAAGCCACCGAAATCTCTACTGATGGAGATTTTTGAGGCACCTAAGGAAAGTAGTATGGGGAGTAATGAAGTGTATGAGCTTTCCCTAGACCTACACTGCATTATGACATAAGATTGTTGCAGTAACTGGCTGCCACAACAGCTACCATGACAGTAAAAGAATTTTTCCTCCATGACGAACTTTGACAAAGAGAAGGTAAGTACATGGTTAGGTACTGATATAATTTTTTGCTAATCACATGTACATGCCTTCATGAATAAAAACAAGGAAGAAGGTTCACATGGACTACAGGGGAACGAGGAGGAAGAACTCCTCCACCATAAGGATAATAACTAGATGGAGGGTGCGGATGGATTACAAGAAGTATCGAAAATGACCCTCATAAGCTAAACCGATAAGGGAGTAGTTACTTTAGGAGATGCATATCAATGCACTCCTAGAGTAACAAAATTTTGTATAAGTTTTTATTTTTCCAAATCTTTATTATTTTATTTAGGAGTGGATCTTACCTACTTATGACCAGATTTTATTTGTGTTTTATTCCAGTCTCACAACTACTTACCCAGATTCAAACCCTAATGAATCGAGCCGCCAAGCACAACAGGGGCAGCACTGCTGTAACCCGCAACTGGCGGAAGACAGATAGCTCCTTCACATCTTCTCCACCATTTGACAGCAACTAGGCCTGAGTTTTCTTTCCCTTTCTCATATTTATTTTTTAGTTTTAGTTTTATTTTGTGCAATAAGGGCAATGCCCATCTCGAGTTTGGGGGGATAGCTCTCGCTTCTTTTGTCTAGGCATACCTAGTTGCATATAGGTTGCATTGTACTTGCCTTAGTAATAATCGGGATAGTACAATTTGTTATAACTTGTGCCTATGATAGGATAGACGATTAATTTATTTTCGCACCAAATTAAAATTAAACATTATATGGAAAAAGCATGAAAAATGACTTAATTTTTTTCTTTTTGCAAAAACATTCAAACACCTATGTTACTTGCTGAATGTGTTAGAATATATAATGAACACTGCCAGTTTATTTTTAGAATTCTTTGTATAATTCTAAGAAATGATTACAGGTAGCCACCGAGGTAGGAAAAAAAACAGTAAAATACAGCACTGCCACGACAGCAGAAGTAAAAATAAAAAACATTGTTGTTTTACCCTAGAGGTGCCCGCAACAGGCTCTAGGAAGAATCATGTGCGAGGACACTATGCTCCTATCAAAAGTCCATGAATCTAAAATTTTTGAAGTGACAGTCAAATTAGCATGAGTGAATGAAAGTCTTCACGAGATGACTCTACTCCATGGGTTCGAGATTTTGTAGTTTGCTCCTATCTTAACTTAAGAGCTAGAAGAATAGTTGTGATAAGCTGAATCCCTCCTTGATATGATTAAAATATTATGCTCAAATGTGTTGCCTCGGAAGCAACCTTATATATCGTAACAACATCTTTGTTTATCTAGTTAATCTGCACATTCAGCTTGTACATAGACACGCACACACTGCACTGGCATTGGAAATTAATTCTAAGTTATAATCTTGCTATGTTCCCTTCACTAAATCTAATATAGGTGTTGCGGCCTTGAGGTATGAAATCAAGTTGAAAATAGGTTTTTCTTTCTGGTTACTATAAGGGCAAGTATGTTTATGTTGCATTGCTTGAGGACAAGCAATAGTTCGAGTTTGAGGGTGTGTAAAGTATCCATAAGTTCTATATTTCATGCATATTTCATCTCATATTATTGTTGTTTTTAAGTACATTTAGGCATAATTAGGTCATGCATTGCATAAATACAATATTCTTTGTTTTATCATGCTTTTATTGAATATTTGTTATTTGGTAAAGTAAATATGTTGTTTTAGTGTAGATTTAGTTTTCCAGGGCTAGAAGCTAACAGGAGAAGGACAAGCCAGAGGAGAGGATGTTGAGGCAGCAGACGAGGGTAGCAATGTGAGCCCAGTGCTACCTAGTGCCGCCCAGTGCAGCAAACTGAGGAGTTGGAGAAATCAGAGTGCGATCGATAGAGCAGAAAATCTTGATTCTAACGGTGCCAATCACACAATTTTCTGACGCTTGTAGCAGAATGCAGAGCCGCCCAAAGAGAAAGAATGAGATAACTTGTGGAGCAAGGAAACGGGATAAGAAGTCCAAATTCAACTCAAAGAAGTCAGATTTTAAAGTTGCATTTAATACAAAAGCCTTATGAGGACTTATAATCCCATAAGGATTTCTACTTCAAGAAGGACGTCTACTCCAAGAAGGACATAGACTAGATCTTTGCCTATATAAACCTCATGTATTGTTCAAATAGAGGGGAGGAGATCTGAGGTTTTCTATAGACATAGCTTGAGTGTTCTTTGCTGCCGCCATGTTCTAAACTTCTCTTGGGTTTGGGGTTATGTTGTAAATTAGTTGTGAGAATGGTTGTTTAGGTTTCAAGTTTGTTTGCAATAAAATATTCCAAGTTTTCTTAATTCATGTTCTTCACTTCTTCAATTAGTTCCAAAACTCCAGTTGAAGAATTCCATTTGTCGAGCACGAGAGTGTCAAAATCACGAAAGAATTAAGTACGGTCTCATCATGTCGAGGTGTTGACTAATTCTACTTTGATCTAAGTTAGAATTTCAGCGGCTAAAATGAACAACCAAACGTTGACTGCATGTGTTAGGTTTACGCTTAGATTGCTAGGTATTGCCTTCATCATGTGGTGACAGAATCCTTGCTTAGACATAGGACAGATCACTTTAGAATTTCTCTACCAAACATGGAGTATCTGCCAGACTTGCCGACAAGACTTCTCTTTGTTCCACCTGCCGAGACAACAAAAGTTGCAAGAGCAGAGATCCGTTGTGGAAGTGAAAGGGTAGCAGCCTCAATCTGCCATTACCCATCGAGGCCGCATATCATGGCAGCACAAAATAACATGGTGTTTTCAACGCAGTTTCACACTAAGCTGCAGCATAACCATGCCCTCTTTATCAACCTGATCGCTTCCTCTTCTACTTGCGTTTTAATTTACTTTTCTCCTCAAACAACTATCTTACTTGTGCATTTACTTTACTTGTGCAGGAAAACCGACAACCGAAGATCACTGTCCAATACTCGTGGGATTCAACATCTTTTATACTATAACTTGGCAGGAGTGTGCACTTGCGCTCTTACAAAAAGGGGAACACCTACACGCCCGACAACAACCTCAACCTATACGCAACAGGTGCAACACGCTCAAGCATTTCATAAGGTCCAATAAACGTCGGACTCAACTTGCCCTTTCGGGCAAATCTCATCACCTTCTTCCAAGGTGAAATCTTCAAAAACACCTTATCACCTACACCACACTCAACTTCCTTACACTTCAAATCCACGTAAGACTTTTGTCGATCCGAAGCCGCTTTCAACCTCTCACTAATAAGCTTCACATTAGGCAAAGAAACCAACTTCTGCGCAGCTTCCTCCCAACAAAGAGGCTTTTTACACTTCCTTCAATACAAGGCCTCATAAGGAGCCATTTGAATGCTCACCTGATAACTATTATTGTATGTGTTAGAGTATGCCCAAAGACCAATCATATGATGATTGTAATAACATATTATTTTACCAAATTTATGGAATAAAGGCATTGCCATTATTATCTTTTCATATGTTTCTGTGCATTAAACTATATAAATGATAATAACGTCCATACAATAATATGATTATTGTTAAATAGGATCCTTAGTCGAATATTATTACGGGTATGGACAGTGATAATTTATAAAGACTAATATGTGGTTGATGACAAGCGTTGTCATTGACATAGAGATGACAAAATCAACACATAAGTATTTGTTAGAGAACAACATACTGGATTGACCCGCTATGAGCATGTTTCTTGGGTAATTATATGACAGTGACAACATTGCTCATGATAAACTTGTGTATAATCCTCAGACTTGAGATCAACATGATTTCAACATAAAGATTTACGTATTTTGACATAGTCAAACGTGTGTTGTAACTGACTACATTATAAAGACTGGTGATTGGATACATGATGACCTATGTAGTGAAATATGGTTGATCAAGAAAGGATTTGTCCCTCGTAGATAATGGGAGAAATATCTTCGGCCACTTGATTGAGTGAGATTAGAAAATGCATGGTCATGCTCGAATGTTATGATATGAGATGTCATAGAGATTTGTTTATCATAATCTACTCAAGACATCAAGAAACACTAGATGGACAACGCAAGTGTGACTAACCCATGACTTGTGTTCATCTAAGATATAAAGGACAAAGGGATGAAATACATAAAGGAAGTTTATTCAGGAATTAGGAAAGTCAAACCATGACTTAATGCAACTTAGGTAGCAATGATGTATTGCTAGATGCCACTCATTGTTTGTAAAATTAGAACAGTTCTAATTTTGCTGCTAACGTTGCATGAACCTACAAGGGTCACACCCTTCGAATGAAACGAACAAAAATTGGAAACCATACTCCCTATTTTAGGGAGGTTGCCGAAAATCCCCTATGGGATAAATATTGTATTTATCAAATATTATTTAGAGTATGGAAAATATTTAGAGACTTAAATATTATAAAATAAGATTCTAGAAATTTAAATATTTATTTGGAATTTATATAATGTATATTTAATTCCAAGTTTATGTAGAATTAGATTCCATATAATTATAAAATATATATATTAAATATATTTAAATCCAAGTAAAGATAGAAGGAGATTCTATATAATATATATATATATATATTTGGGTTAAATTTAATGTATATTTAAATCCATGTTTTATGTAGAATAAGATTCTACATAATTAAATATATATATTTCATTTAATATTATTAAATATAATGTATATTTAATATAAACCAATTTCAAGTAGAATTAGATTCTATGAATTTTGGTTGAACTTGGATTTAAGAAATTCAACTAGAATTAAGTCTCTGAATACTATTTAAAGGGACAAGGGCTAGCAACCAAATCATCCCTCTTCCTCCTCTTGAAGATTTCGACAACACCCCTAGGGATTCCCCACTGGAATTCGGCATATCCCAGAAAGCTCTCTGAGAAGCTGTTCGATATTTTTCTGGTGTTCTACTTACCCCCTGCAAATCCCTGAAGGTTCCCTTGCTCGATTGCAAGTCCCGGTTGAACTCCTGGTCAATTTTAGACTCCCTCAGGAATCCCTGGAGGGATTTCGACTTCTCCCTGTAAGGTGTTCAAACTTGTCGAAATTTATCCCTAAGTGTTAGGGAGGCGGAAACTTTGTTCGTTTTGTTCGGGTGGACTCTTTAGAGGTCGTTGCGAACCTGTGACGATTCCGGTTTTACTTGACGTGGTTATTCCGACAAACCGTCAGTATTCCAGTTTCCAGAGTTATAAAAGGTAACTCTTCATCTTTTCACCTCGGATTCGTTCCTGTACATGGATCGTGGCTGGATTACGTCGGATTAATTTTTTCGCTGCGCCACGGGGCGTGCTGACATGACCCAACAGTGGTATCAGAGCCACTTGTATCATACGAATACAAACTTAAATTCTTGGGTGATGTTTATGTATGATATGCATGATGTTTGATTCGATTTAGATATTTATCGTTTATCGTATCACACCTAATAAAGACTTATTTCGATTATCACTTAATGATTAAAAGTTAATCATAACTATGTTAGGTTGCTTCAATGTTAAATGTTAACATGTTGAGACTAATAGTTAGTCTAGAAAACAAGTAGTTGTTCGTAGTTTCATAGATTTATGAAATCTCTGAAAGGGCTTCAAATTTGATAAAAGTTATCAAACTATCTTTCACGGTGAATCCATAAGAGTTATGGTTAGACGTTATGAAAAATGCATGTCTAGGATTGGCATCATCAAAGACCTGGTACTTAAGTGTGCCTAGTGCGCCACCTCTCTTTCATGTTGACCTACCTGGTGCATTTGTTCATTAACGCAAATGGTTTATGAAACCTCGTGATCCTTTATTGGCCCATTAACCGCAACATAAGGATAATCAGTTTAAAACTCCGTAAACACGTCGTTACTTTGTTCGCACGATGTTTGAAATGCATGTTTGATTGCACGGTGTTTATTTTGCATGGTTATAGCCCATAGCCTTTATAGTTTTGGTTTTTATAAATACGACATGCGTATCGTGCCTTTCTCTATCTTCTATTGTACTTCTCATCTCACTCCCTCGCATGTAACACGAGTTTCTGAAATTTGTAAATACTCATGGAGATAAAGCAAGGACCAACATAGCAGCGTGGTGGGCCTTCCCTTGTGGACCAGGCGTTTCAGAAGCATATTTTATCTTCAGTAGAATGGTCTTCCCATTGGCCTGGGACGGGTCGCCTTAGGTTAAGAAGGGCTATAATCATTGCATATTTATTTACCGCTTATATTTACCTTGTATGTGATGCAATGGATGTTTTATAAGCATGATTAAACATAGTTCTATTGATAGGATCAATGTTAAAATGATGAGATAATTAAGTAAATCCCTCACTATAATTCTAAGTCTGTTTTAACCATCCAATATTTACCCTCGTTAAAGCTTTGATCGATATAATGCGAGATTTGCCAAAGCAATGTCACATTTATCTATCTTAGTTAAACGTGAAGAATATGCTAGTGATATTCGCCGGTTGAGATATTGGTATTGACTTAGCTAGGTTGTTCTAATAGGATTAGAAAACCTAGTGGTTAAAAGTTTTGGTTAATCATAAGATGATTTAAAGAACAAGAGTTGTTCGCCAAAAGATGAGGAATTACATGAGATGTAATTAGTAAGGTGTTACTTACCTAAATAACCATTTCCTAAAAGACTGGCCAAAACAGATTAAGGAATGGTGAAATACGGATCCTCACTTTCTAGAAAACTATCGAAACGTTTTTCCGAAATTAAAACTAGAGGGTTTTTAATTTTGAAGAAAATAGTGAGAGTAAATTTATAGTAAAGACCTATCTATAAATTTTAAAATTTGGTAAAACTTACTTAGCATATTTCATTGTTGTAGAATTAAAGACAAACAACGCATTATCATTGCGATCAAATATTAAGGAATGACAAACTCAAAGGCTTAGGCTTCCTTAACTAGTTTCGAAGCTTGAGAATGGTTCACAAACGAAGAACTATAGATTGTGTCACTAAAGAAGTAAAAGAGGCAAATAAAACGCCCATTCCAGATATCTTTGTGATTGATGTTAATTTATCAACATCTTCGTCTTGGGTATTAGATACCGGTTGTGGTTCACAGATTTGTACTTCGGTACTTGGACTACAAAAGAAAAGAAATCTGGCTAAAGGAGATGTGGACCTACGGGTTGGAAATGGAGCAAGAGTTGCTACATTGACCATAGGGACATACATTTTATCTTTGCCTGGTGGACTTGTTTTAAATCTAGAAGATTGTTACTTTGTGCCTAGTTTGACTAAGAACATAATTTCTCTATCTTGTTTGGACAAGGTAGGTTTTGAGATTATCATCAAGAACAATTGTTGTTCTCTCTATCTCAAAAGTATCTTTTATGGTTCGACACAATTGGTTAATGGTCTTTACATTTTAAATCAAGATAATTCCATGTATAATATAAATACGAAAAGATCCAAGACAAATGAATCAAATCAAACTTTCCTCTGACATTGTCGTTTGGGCCATATAAGTGAAAAATGCATATTAAAGCTCCATAAAGATGGGCTTTTAGATTCATTTGTTTTCGAACAATTTGATGTATGCGAACCTTGCTTATTGGAAAAAAATGACTAAAACGCCCTTTAATGGTAAAGGTGAAAGTGCAAGTGACTTATTGGAACTAATACATACAGATGTATTCGGACCAATAAGCACACCACCTAGAGGAGGATTTCAATATTTCATTACTTTCACTGATGATTTCAGTCGGTATGGATATATTTACCTTATGCACCGTAAGTCTGAATCACTTGAAAAGTTCAAGTAATTCAAGAATGAAGTAGAGAATCAAACCGGGAAAAGGATTAAAGCACTTCGATCTGATCGAGGTGGAGAATACTTGAGCATAGAGTTTGATGATCTCCTAAAAGAGTGTCGGATTGTCTCACAGCTTACTCCACCTGGTACGCCACAGTGGAATGGAGTTTCAGAAAGAAGGAATCGAACCTTGTTAGACATGGTTCGATCAATGTTGAATCATAGCGATCTTCCAACTTCCTTTTGGGGACATGCACTAGAAACATTTGCTTTTACATTAAATCGTGTTCCTACTAAATCGCATCAGAAGACACCATATGAGATATGGACTGGGAGGCGTCCTAGTATGTCATTTATGAAAATTTGGGGTTGTGAAGCTTATGTTAAACATCAGATGTCTACAAAGCTAGAACCTAAATCTCATAAATGTATTTTTGTTGGATATACAAAAGAGACTAAAGGAAATTATTTCTTCAATCCTCTAAAGAACAAAGTGTTTGTTGCTCAAACAGGAGTATTTCTCGAAAGAGAATTCCTCTCGAAAGGGAAGAATAAGGATATTCAACTTGAAGAAATACAAAAAATTAACGAACCAGAGGTTGAAACCATTCCTCAAACATTTGAGGAACAACCAACGGATTTAGTTACACAACCACTGCGTAGATCTACAAGAGAACGCCACGTGCTTGAGAGATATGGATTTCTCATAACCACACATGGAGACATTCTCTTGTTAGATCAAGATGAGCGTAGGACTTATCAAGAAGCAGTATCTAGCCCAGATTCTAAGAAATGGCTTGAGGCCATGAGATCTGAAATGGACTCCATGTCTGAGAACCAAGTATGGACTTTGGTTGAAACACCCGAATGGATAAAACCCATAGGGTGCAAATGGGTTTTCAAGAAGAAAACTAATATGGATGGTATTGTACAAACATACAAAGGGAGATTAGTCGCAAAAGGCTTCCGACAGATTCATGGTATAGACTATGATGAAATTTTTTCTCCCGTAGCTATGTTTAAATCCATTCGGATCTTGCTTGCAATAGCTGCATACCATGATTATGAAATTTGGCAAATGGATGTCAAAACCGCTTTCCTCAATGGAAAGCTTGAAGAGGATGTGTATATGACACAACCAGAAGGTTTTGTAACTCCTGAAAATGCTGGAAAGTTTGTAAGCTACAAAGGTCCATTTATGGATTAAAGCAGGCTTCAAGAAGCTGGAATCTTCGTTTTAATGAAACCATCCAAGAGTTTGGTTTTATTAGAAACGAGGATGAGCCTTGCATATACAGGAAGGCTAGTGGGAGCATTGTTTCTTTCCTAATCTTGTATGTAGATGACATACTCATCATAGGAAATGATATACCAACCTTAGAGTCTGTTAAGACTTGGTTAAGTAATTGTTTCTCTATGAAAGATTTAGGTGAAGCTACGTATATTCTAGGAGTCAAGATCTATAGAGATAGAACAAGACGACTCCTAGGTCTGAGTCAAAGTACATACATAGACAAGGTACTGAAAAGGTTCAGTATGGAAGATTCTAAGAAAGGATTCTTGCCTATGAGGCATGGCATTTCTCTTACAAAAGATATGTGTCCTTCAACGCCACAAGAAAGAGAAAGAATGAATAAGATTCCATATGCCTCAGCTATTGGATCTATCATGTATGCCATGATATGTACACGACCGGATGTTTCATACGCCTTAAGCATGACGAGTCGATATCAAGTAAATACTGGTGAAAGTCAATGGGTGGCAATTAAGAACATCCTTAAGTACTTGAGAAGAACTTAGGATATTTTCCTTGTCTATAGTGGTGAAGAAAAGCTCAGTGTAATAGGTTATACTAATGCTAGTTTCCAAACAGACAAGGATGATTCCCGATCGCAATCTGGTTTTGTGTTTTGTCTTAATGGTGGTGCTGTAAGCTGGAAAAGTTCAAAGCAAGATACAGTAGAAGATTATACAACAGAGGCTGAATATATAGCAGCTAGTGAAGCAGCTAAAGAAGCAATTTGGATCAAAAAGTTCGTAACTGAACTCAGAGTAGTTCCTAGCATATTAGATGCTATAGAACTTCGTTACAATAGAGCCATTGCACAAGCAAAGGAACCCAAATCTCATCAACGATCCAAACACATTCTTAGACGATTTCATCTCATTCGAGAAATCATAGATCGAGGAGATGTTGAAATATGCAAAGTACACATAGATGATAACATTGTTGATCCCCTGACGAAAGCTTTGGAATAAAGGCATGATCGTCACACTGAGTCACTTGGTATTAGATACGTAAGTGATTGGTCTAACTGCTAGTGCGAGATTGTTAGAGTATGCCCAAAGACCAATCATATGATGATTGTAATAGCATACTATTTTACCAAATTTATGGAATAAAGGCATTGACATTATTATCTTTTCATATGTTTCTGTGCATTAAACTATATAATGATAATAACGTCCGTACAATAATATGATTATTGTTAAATAGGATCCTTAGTCGAATATTATTACGGGTATAGACAGTGATAATATATAAAGACTAATATGTGGTTGATGACAAGCGTTGTCATTGACATAGAGATGTCAAAATCAACACATAAGTATTTGTTAGAGAACAACATACTGGATTGACCCACAATGAGCATGTTTCTTGGGTAATTATGTGACAGTCACAACATTGCTCATGATAAACATATGTATAATCCTCAGACTTGAGATCAACATGATTTCAACATAAAGATTTACGTATTTTGACATAGTCAAACGTGTGTCGTAACTGACTACATTATAAAGACTGATGATTGGATACGTGATGACCTATGTAGTGAAATATGGTTGATCAAGAAAGGATTTGTCCCTCCTACATAATGGGAGAAATATCTTCGGCAACTTGATTAAGTGAGATTAGAAAATGCATGGCCATGCTCGAATATTATGATATGAGATATCATAGAGATTCGTTTATCATAATATACTCAAGACATCAAGAAACACTAGATGGACAACGCAAGTGTGACTAACCCGTGACCTGTGTTCATCTAAGATATAAAGGACAAAAGGATGAAATACATAAAGGAAGTTTATTCAAGAATTTGGAAAGTCAAACCATGACTTCATGCAACTTAGGTAGCAATGATGTATTGCTAGATGCCACTCATTGTTTGTAAAATTAGAACAGTTCTAATTTTGCTGCTAACATTGTATGAACCTACAAGGGTCACACCCTTCGAATGAAACGAACAAAAATTGGAAACCATACTCCCTATTTTAAGGTGGTTTCCGAACATCCCCTATGGTGTAGGGGAAATCGGCAACTCCCTTAAATGGGAATAATATTGGATAAATATTGTATTTATCAAATATTATTTAGAGTATAGAAAATATTTAGAGACTTAAATATTATAGAATAAGATTCTAGAAATTTAAATATATATTTGGAATTTATATAATGTATATTTAATTCCAAGTTTATGTAGAATTAGATTTCACATAATTATAAAATATATATTTAAATATATTTAAATCCAAGTAAAGATAGAATGAGATTCTATATAATAAAAATATATATATTTGGATTAAATATAATGTATATTTAAATCCATGTTTTATGTAGAATAAGATTCTACATAAATAAATATATATATTTCATTTAATATTATTAAATATAATGTATATTTAATATAAACCAATTTCAAGTAGAATTAGATTCTATGAATTTTGGTTGAACTTGGATTTAAGGAATTCAACTAGAATTAAGTCTCTGAATACAATTTAAAGGGACAAGGGCTAGCAACCAAATCATCCCTCTTCCTCCTCTTGAAGATTTCGACAACACCCCTAGGTATTCCCCACTGGAATTTGACATATCCTAGAAAGCTCTCTGAGAAGCTGTTCGATATTTTTATGGTGTTTTACTTTTTCGCTGGCAAATCCCTGAAGGTTCCCTTGCTCGATTGCAAGTCCCGGTTGAACTCCTGGTCGATTTCAGACTCCCTTAGGAATCTCTGGAGGGATTTCGACTTCTCCCTGGAAGGTGTTCAAACCTATCGAAATTTATCCTTAAGTGTTAGGGAGGCGGAAACTTTGTTCGTTTTGTTCGGGTGGACTCCGTAGAGGTCGTTGAGAACCTGTGACGATTCTGGTTTTACTTGACGTGGTTATTCCGACAAACCGTCAGTTTTCCAGTTTCTAGAGTTTTAAAAGGTAACTCTTCATCTTTTCACCCCGGATTCATTCTTGTACATGGATCCTGGCTAGATTACGTCGGATTAATTTTTCCGCTGCGCCACGGGGCGTGTCGACGTGACCCAACAGTATGCAAAATCCACTAAAGGCAATTGTTTCTCCCAAGAACCTTGGGAATCAATGATGCAACATCTCAACATATCCTCCAACACTTGGATAACTCGTTCAGACCAACCATCCATCTGACGATTATAAGAAGTACTAAAATTCAAACGCGTACCCAACGCTTGATGAAGACACTTCCAAAACTTCATTGTGAAATGTGGATCTCGATCCGAAACAATGGGCTTAGGTACCTCATGCAATCTTACAGTCTCAGCGATGTACAAATATGCCAACTTGTCTACTGTACACGTAGTATGCACTGCCAAAAAATGTGCACACTTCGTAAAACGATCCACAATCACCCAAATGGAATTATTCTTGGATGGTGTCAAAGGAAAATCCGTCACAAAATCCATGGTGATTCTGTAACATCCCGATTTAGGGTCTAGAAGATCCGGTGAGGTTTCGAGGTCCGAAAAGACCGGTGTTGGGAGTTGTGAGTGAGTTTAGGGAAAGTGGTCCTCGGATGGTTGGAAAAATATGAGCCTTTCGAGCTTATGTGCGATGCCAGCGACTATGCCATTGGAGCAGTGCTTGGACAGTAATGTGGCAAAGTTTTTCATGGCATATACTATTCCAACAGAACACTTAATGAAGCACAACTTAATTACACCACAACTAAGAAAGAATTTCTTGCAGTTGTATTTGCTTTTGATAAATTTATACCTTATTTGATAGGTAATAAAGTTGTTGTTTTCACAGATCATACATCACTGAAATACCTTTTGGCAAAGAAGGATGCCAAGCCGAGTTAATTCGATCGACGCTCCTTCTACAAGAATTTGATTTCGAGATCTGGGTTAAGAAGGGCAGCAAAAACTTAGTAGCTGATCACCTATCATGACTAGATCAAATCCATCAGGGATGAGTTCCCAGATGAGTATTTACTCATAGTGGATTTCGTGCCATGGTATGCCGACATCGTCAATTACTTGGTGAGGAATGTCATGCCACCAGATCTAGACTACAATGCCAAGAAGCATTTTTGCATTTTGTTTAGCAGTACTATTGGGATGAGCCTTTCCTATTTAAGCAATGTGTCGGTCAAGTAATTCGGCCTTGTGTCCCAGAAGATGAGCATCATGCTATTTTGCAAGCATGCCATGTCGCGCCATATGGTGGACACTTTGCAGGACTAAAAACTGCTGCCAAAGTGTTGCAGTCAGGTATTTACTGGCCTACGCTGTATAAGGATGCTCATGACTACACAAAGACATGTGATCCATGCCAATAGACTGGGAATATCTCTGGAAGACACCATCTTCCGCTCTAGAACATCATGCTGGTGAACTTGTTCGATGTTTGGGAGATAGACTTTAAGGGTCAATTTCCCTCATCTATTGGCAACATCTATATCCTAGTGGCAGTTGACTATGTTTCCTAATGGGTAGAGGTTGTAGCCCTGCCAACAAATGATGCCAAGGTCGTCGCAAAATTCTTGCACAAACATATCTTTACACATTTTGGTTCTCCTCGAGTGATCATACATGATGAGTGAACCCGTTTTAAATACAATATAATATCTAAAGCTTTGTCATGGTATGGGATACAACAAAGAATAGCCACAGCCTATCATCCATAGATGAATGGGCAAGCCGAAATTTCTAACAAGCATATCAAGAATATCTTAGAAAAGATTGTGGTCCTTTGAGAAAGGATTGGTCTTTGAGGCTAAATGAGGCTATGTGGGCTTATAGAACTGCCTTCAAAACTCTGTTGGGCACGTCACCTTTTAAGCTTGTATATGGTAAACCATGGCATTTACCAGTGGAGCTTGACCATAAAGCCTATTGGGCAATCAGAACACTTGACATGGCATGGGCCGCAGCAGGAGAAAAAAGGATGCTAGACCTCAACGAGTTAGAAGAATTTCGTGCACTTGCCTATGAGAATGCCAAGCTATATAAGGAAAGAACCAAACGATGGCATAATAAGAGAATTCTGCCAAGGCATTTTGAGGTAGGTCAACTTGTTCTTCTTTTTAACTCACGACTTAAATTGTTTTCTGACAAGCTTAGGTCAAGATGGTCGGGCACTTTTGAAGTAATATAGCCTTATTCCCATGGTGCCGTGGACATCAAGGATTTGAAGACTGGAGAAATTTTTAAGGTAAATGGTCAGCGCTTAAAGCACTATTTCGAGGGAAAGCAGAGAAATGTCAAAGAAACTGTTCGCTTGGAAGAATTACCATGACACCATCGATAGGTTTGAAGCTTTGTAAATATTAGGTTAGATATTTTTCTTTTAGGATTTAGGATTTTTCATCAGATTTTCCCTCTTCTTTTAGTTTTTTTTTTCGGGTTGAAAGGCAGATCTGGTGCCAAAAAGATACATTCATTGAGTGGCATGATTGAATGGTGTCGTGCCAGAAATGAAGCCCGTAACTGAGCTTGACGTGCAACGGGAGTAACTTTGGGGAAAATAAATTACCCTAGCTTGATTTAATTTACACCATGAGAGAAAAAATAAACCCTAGCCGCCCAAAAATTAAGGTAATTTAAATTCAATTTAATTACCTTATCACTCCATATCTTATCACCTTAAACTTTATCCTTATCACTTATGCTTTCCCTAAACTATAACGTGATCTTTTTTTCCTCTCCCCAGAACACACCAACTTTCATCATTACCTTCTTTAAACCCACCATAATTAGCTTTTATCCTCAACACTCCACCTTTCCATCTTTCAACCTATTCACTTTTTTGTTCTTTCCTTTACTTTTCACTTCATCTTCTTTACCTAGCCGTTCATCTCTCTCTCTTTTCACCCAAAGAAAATTAAGTTTTTGTTTCTTTTCCTTGAGAAAATCTCCATGGCGTCTTCATCTAGACCCTTCCAAACCTTTTTCAGTGAAGAGATCCAAAATAAGTATGAAGATAACTTTGCTTCAAAGTCTTTTTGCTTCGAGAGAAACTTCAGTTTTGAGCTTGAGAAGGATCAGGCCTTTCCCCCTAAAGTCATGGAAATCATCGCCAAACACAAGTGGAAGACGTTTTGCCAACAAAAGGGTGAGATATTTCCAAATCTTGTTCGTGAAGTTTACACACATTTAACTACTAAAGCTAACCCAATCTTGATGACTTGAGAAAAATGTGTGCATTTTGATGAAGGGGCTATCAATGCAATGCTGAGGTTGGATAGGGGAATGAGCTTGCCGAGTTTGCCACCAACATGACCGCTGCCAAGAGGAAGACTATCTTGGAAGATTTGTGTGAACCGGGCACGGAATGAACTATATCCTCCAAAGGGCATCACACGGTCAAAAGAGTACCCCTTAAACCACAAGCAAAGGGCTGGAAACATTTTCTCAAGGCAAGTCTGATGCCGACAACCTACAATGAGACCTTTTTGAAAGACCGACTAGTTTTGTTGCATTCAATTTCGACGAGTTAGAAGATTAATGTTTGCCAGATTATCATTGATGAGATTTACAAGTGTGCCCTAAAGCCAACTAGAGGGTTGTTCTTTCCACTTCTTATTAGCAATATTTATCGGTGACACTATATGCCCACGATAAAGGAAGACCTTGCCCTTGATGTGAAGGGTTACACAATTACCCCAACCGGCTAGAAGAATCTCACGAGCATTATTTTGATGGATACGGGCAAGGGTAAGGGCAAAGCTGCTACGCCAACACCCAAGGCTAAGGAACCAAAGGCAAAGCCAACAACCTCAATGCCAACGGATATAATGGAAAGGCTTGCCCAAATATATCTCCAGCAAGAAAAAATTCTTAGATAATTAGAAGAGGCTGAGGAGCAAAGGAAAAGGCTCTGATAATATGAGTGCGTCAAAGACGCTGCCATCAAAGAGACATTGGTGAGTCTTTCCCCAAGAGTCATGCCAGCGTTCTCTGCCTTCCCGTTAGGAATCTTTGCCGAGGATGATGCAATGCCAAGAGTCATGCCCAGTCCAGTTTTGTCGACTACCACAGAACTTGTCTTCCCTCTCAAAGATGAAACTATCAAGTCTGTTATACCACCAGTATCTGAGGAACAAAGTTATAAGGAACATGTTGCCCCTGCCGAGTTTGCTGCCAAGCCAACCTCATCTGAGCCAGTGAAGGTTGTGAAGGAAACCCCTCCCTCCACTGCTACTCAAAGGTAGAGCAGAAAGAAGAGGATGGCTCCTGACCGTGGCAGCCTATCCCAGAGAAAGACTCTTTCATTTCGTTTGCATTTAAATGTTCATGATTTTTAGTTTTCATTCATTGGGGACAATGCACATCTTGGGTTTGGGGGTGCGCATTTCCTCATATTTATGCCATGCCATTCATGTTTATTTTCAGTACTGCATTATTTTTTCATGCCATGACATATAGGTTATATTAGGATTAATGCCATGCATACCGAACCACTAAAAAAGTGAAAAAGAAAATTTTGTCTCGGCCGAATTTTGAAGCATGTTAACATAAGTTAGGCAAGTTTAAATTGACCTAGGTGTCTGCTAGATGAGGAAATTTGAAATTTTTAGATGCCTATGCCAACAGGATAGTATGCCAAGATTTCTTGTCAATTGATTTCTAGTTTAAGGAATTGAATTTACACTAAACATGTGATATGTATCTAGTTTCCTAGCAAACATAAGTTGTTTGAAACTATGCTCAGATTTAAAAAAAAAAAGAAGAAGAAGAAGGGGAAATAGAGAATAAAATGCCAAGGTAAAAATAGTGCACCAATGTGTGCCAAATGTTGTAGGACTTTAGAACACTCTTCTGCCTTAGAAGAATTATTAACTTGGGGCTTCGTGGTATGCTCCCTCTTAGTGCTCAAGCCAACATCACTTGAGGTATGAGTGTAATAGGTTAGTAAGTGATGTAGTCTTGACTAACGTGGGTATTCGTGGTATGCTCCCTCTTATATCTCACGCCAAACAGTGCATGACGGTACCCTTATTTAATGCCAGCAATAAAAAATATATACCTTTGGAAAAAACACGCAATAAAATAATCTGAGTTTTGGGTGTAAAATTGGCTAAGGGGTGAAAAGATACTTGATACATATTGCCAGAACTTCAGGCACTCTTCATGATCTTACACTAGATTTATATTGCTGCTCTTGAATTATTACCTACTTGACATTACTGCACAAGATAACTGAGGACAGACCAATGCCAACTTTTATTTGGCAGCATCGGTTAACATGCCAACCAAAATTTTGTCGAGGTATCATTTTCATCGTTTTTATTTTTACTTTTCATTTTTCATTACTTGAGGACAAGCAACGGGCTAGGTGTGGGGGAGTGTTCATGCTCCAAAAGTACTAAATTTTATGACTATTCACATGCTCTTTCTTGTCTTTTAAATGCATTTAGCTGCATTTAGGTTGTAAAATCATGCATTGCATAAAGAGTTAGAATTTGGTGTTATGACAATGTGAAGGGGTTGGTTTTTGAAGCCTTTTTGCAGGTTGGCATAGCTGATGGCAGAGCAGGAGCATGAGACGACACAAAGGAGGATGTCGAGTAGCCGTTGGCGCAAAAGGACCTTTAATTCCAAGCACCAGTTGGCAGAGAGTAACATTTGATGTCGGGCTAAGAAGATGTTGACCTCGAAAAAATAGGACAAGATTAGGCTGCGACAAAATAGGGATCAGATCATTCTCCGAAAAATAACAGATTACCATGAGTAGTGCCAAGCACGGTTGGCAGAACTATGCCAAATTGTGATGTCGGAAGAGGAATGGCACGTTGACGTCAGCCCTAACCTGATCAGCCTTAGGATTCAAACGTCGGATAAGATGATCACCATCCTTATCCCTGCACGATCAAATTCAAGATAATCCTAGGCTATTCATCAAGTCCTATTTAATCCTGATCAAAGAAAAATGAAGGTGTGATCGGACGAGAAGAGTGATCGGAGATAAGGTGCGACATTTGAGAGCCTGGCTGTGAGGAGCACCATCGAGAGACCCTCTTCTAGCTCATCCTCTTTGTTGTTATTTTTCTTAGTTTTAATGATGATGGATGTTGAAAATCATTATGGTTTTTTGGTTGTTACCCTCACCATTAACTTATTTCATAGTTGGTGAGGGGTGTTTCTGTAGAGCGTTAGGGTGTTCTCTATTTCTGAGCACAAGTGCACATTCCTGTCAAGTTATAGTATAAAAGACATCGTCTCCCACAGGGATTGGACAGCTTTATTCAAGTTGTTATTCCTGCACAAGAAAAGTAAATGCACAATTAAGTTGAATGTTTGAAAAGTAAAAGTAAAATAAAAACACAAGTAATTAAAAGGGGAGTGATCATATTGATAGAAAGGGCAGGGTTATGCTGCTGCTTAGTGTGAGACTGCGTTGAATAGGACAAGTTGTTTTGCGCTGCCAGACTTTGATGCCTCGGCGGTGGATGGCAAGTAGACTGTTAAGACCCTCCCATTGCCTCGATAGGGGAATGGAATTGTGTCTCGACGACAAACTCGGCAGAACTACAAGGCTCAGCAGAACGCTTCGAAAGTGACTTCGCTTATGTGTAAGTCAGAGTTCTGTTGATGCCCACTGCAGAAAATACCAGTCGCGACGTGAATCGTGCAAAGACAACAATGTTGATTCGTCCTCTTTTAGCAACCTTAAACCCTTAACCTATGTCTAGGCCGGATTGATCGCACTATCTATAGATGAAATCGTACTTACTCCTTTCGTGAGTTCGACTCTCTCGATACCGAACAAATGGATAGAATTCAACTAATCTTTTGCCTTAATTGAAAACTATGAAGAACATGGAATAAGTAAACCTTGTAATTTTATTGGCAAAAACAAACTTGAAATCCTAAGCAACCGTTCTCACAACTGATAACAACATAACCCAAACCCCAGGAGAAATTTAGAACATGTTGGCGGCAAGAAAACCTAAACTATGCCTAAGGAAAACATATGATATTTTGAACTAGAATTACAATGGATATATATAGGCATTAGCTAGGTCTAGTCCTTCTTGAAGTAGAAGTCTTCAAAGTAGCTTTTCACATTAAATGTTACTTTAAACTCTGACTTCTTTGTAACTCGCTCGACCCGGCCTGGCCTATAAACCGAACCGAATGGATCACACGAGGAATATTGAAGTAAACCAGAAAGGTTCACCTCAATAAACGACCCCTTTTTCTTTTAGACTTGTCTAGATGTAATTTAGGTTCCTAGGTGTTCGTACACAAGCACCAGATAGGACATCGACATGATTGGAAATTAATTAGAACTAATTAAGGATTAAGGACCATTTTGTAAATTTGACAATTTACAAGGGCTTTCACCAAATTCAAGTTACCAATCTTCAATTAGATTCATTACATACTTCTCGGTGAAATTTCAGCTCAAAAAGACATTTACAACCCATTCAATTGCGTGTAAGGAAAAAGGACCAAAATGCAAGAAACAGAACTAAGAACAATTCAAATACAGGTCCAACGGTCAAGTGTTTTGGAACAGAATGCCCCATATTAGAACGGTCGTTTTGAAACATGGTTGACCATTTTGATACGCGGGTTCGTTTTGAAACCCTAGAGACACGTTTCGGTACGATGGTTCAATGAGGAAAAATGTTCCGGAACGATACTTACCGTTCCGAAACACCAAGGTCATTATTACCAGCCACTGTTCAGGAACAGGTAAGGGCGTTCCGAAACGCCTAGGCCTGCAACTTTCAAAAATAATGGTTTTAATCAGCTTTTACCCTCTGGAATCATCCCGACAGATGCCCTAGTATACATACAAATTAAATACACACTAATGACCACATATACGAGGCACGAGCAACCTCATAAGATCATTCTCATAAACTTTGGAACTAAAGGAAAGCTCCCTAGAAGTTAAAAGTGTAACCCCCTTAGCCCGGCCTAGACGGTCGACCCGAACTACGAAGATTACACGGGGAAAACCAAAGTCAACCCGAAAGTCAACCTTGATTAACGACCCTTTTTTATTTTTAAACTTGTCTAAATGCGTATTATTCCTAGGTGAACTCTTGAGAAGAACATACTCAAAAATCACAGCAATCGGAAAACATTTAGGGACTCAATTGCACAACATACAAATTTAGGGACCCAAATGCAAATTCTGGAAATTAATAGGACTCAACATGTTTTAATGTTACCATTATGAAATTAATCATATTTCATGCCTCTTTGTCAAATTTCATCTCAAACGGACGTCACAAACTCAACCAATTGCATATACAAAGATTGGGACCAAAACGTAAGAATTTCAAAACATTTAACCATCAGATTCAGTGCCCAACGGTCGAGTGTTCCGAAACGGGGATCATCCGTTCCGAAACGCGGGACCGTTCCGAAACTTGTTGCGGAACAAGGCTTGGCAGTGGTAAAACCGTTTCGGAACAGCTCTACCTGTTTCGAAACGCCAAGGCCATTTCAGGCCACCTGTTCCGAAACAGTAGCACCCGTTCCGAAACGAGATGCCCAGAATTGCAGAATTTTGCTGGTTTAACAAGCAATTGACCCATCAAACACATTCCAATGACACTCAAATCGTACCAACAAGTTATCAAACACTTAAGGAACATATTAGCATCAACTAAACACAATCATGGCATCATTCAAAGAAATACCCAATTCTATAGGCATGCATCCTATATTGAAAACCATGCAACCATCAAATCACCAAAACCAAATACCAAAAGGCCATTTACATGTTCTAACATCATCAAAAGCATTAGCCAAACTTAGGGAGTCCAAAACATCTCCCAAAACCACAATGTAGGTTACCATTGCCAAATGCCAAAAGCTAATAGTGTTAGGAAAACATTCACCATACATGAGCTTAGTCTTTCACTTGGATCCTTGACCTCCTTGCTGCCCTTTATGCACTTCAATGCTCTGCATTATTGGTTTAAGAAAGAGAGAGCGTAAGCACATAGCTTAGTGAGGAATGCTCAATTAAAACATCACAATAATGCATTTGCAAAAAACACCTTTTCAAGGCCTTTAGTTTCAAAACAACATTTATCATGCTATTATGCATACAAACCAAGCATCTCATGCTTCAATCATCATCATGTCATATTGGCTTACAAGTGATAATCAATAACATTTTACAACTCAAAACACAATCGGATACGCGGATTACAAGCGTTGTCCCATACGCTTCCTACACACTACCAATATCAAGGTGGAGCATGGTACAATCACAACCCCTCAACACCCGTGATGGAGACTATGGTACAATCACAACCCCTCAACATCACTCATTGGTAGTTGTATAACATCACTAACGAGAACACAGGACATACAACACAAGATCCACACATGGACTTTTAACCACCATTGTGATCTTAACACAAGATCCACTCATGGACTTTTAACCACCATGATGATCTTAACCGTCTCGTTAGTGTACTTGGATGGAGTTACGGTACAATCACAACCCCTCAACATCCAAGGCGACTTTATTCATGGTGCACCCAATCCTATAGCCGGCTAACTATATCCTATTCAAGTACTTTAAAACCAACACATCACTTGCCAATATACATCATATAACATCATTAATCCACTGTTTTAAAGCATTTAACAAAGCCATTTAATCATCATGCATTACAATGCATTAAACCACATTTATCAATGTTCCAAAACAAGGATCTCTTACCTTGATCATCCTTCAATCCATGGCTTACAAAACCAGCATTAAACATGCTAAAATATGCTTTCAAACCAGAATTTAATCATGCAAACAAAACACATTGCATTCAACCATCTCATGGTTCATCAACAAGAGAGTTTCTCGAAAAACTTACTCTTGAGCTTAGCTAAGTTGTTTAGACTTAAACTAAGCTCCCAAAACCTTCCAACATTGGTTTCAAAGCTGAAAACCAAACTTCACTCACCGATTCCGTTTCGCAAGCTTGCCGAAACACCGATCAAGCCTCCGGATCAACACCACAAGGATCCGATGATGTCTCCCATGTTTTAAACACATCAAAGCAGTGGATTAATGCATCATCATGCATTAATATCTTCAACCAAGACACCTAAACCCACTGCTCTCATCAACACTCACATTTCGGCTACCAAACACAACCGAAATCACATCCAAACACCTCTACAACCTTACCCAGCCAAGATCTATCCATTCCAAACATTCTTATACATCAATTAACATCCAAAAAGGATCTAATCACGTCCTTATACCTCCAGCTATAGCAGAACATCTAAATCACCCCAAAAACCACCATTAACTCAATCAAACACTTAGGAAAATTAACCTATCCGGGATTGCATTGATTAAACCTCAATTACACATCATTTATACATCCAATAAACATCAAAAAGACATCTCAAAACACAGCCCAATCATTTAGTACGAATTTAATCAAAATTAAACCCAAATCTTGCATTTTAAGCCAAAATCAAGAACACAACATTAAAACCTTTAATAAAACTCAAATCAAGGATTGAGAACTTGGGAATTTCAGTAAAGAACTGAGTATTTAGAGGAGAAGGACGTTCATACCTCTAAATGTGAGTTTCTCCTTGTTTAAAGCCAAGATTCTTGAAAATTCAATAAGCAAATGATAAGGATTTGATGTAGGAATGATTAGAGATCAAATAGAGATTGAAATCTCATCTTTAGGTGTTAAAATCAGAGGGAAAATGGCTGGGGAAAATGTGTTTGGCTGAGAGAAAAGGGAGAGAAAATGAAGAGGCAAAATTTTGAGAAAAGTTAGTTATGAACTCAAAATATCTATTTCCCCTTTTTCCTTTTATTAAATATCATTTAATAAATGTTTAATATTAAGAAAAATCTGGAGAAAACTCTTCTTGGGTAAATTAGCTCCTTAAAGATTGAATGTTTCAATCCTTTTAAAACAGTCACCAACTTTTCAAAAATTACATTTTAGTCACTAACTTGAAATGTCACATTTCGAAACCTCATTTTGTAAAATTGATTTCACCACTCTCTTATATATAATAAAAGAGGATTTTTAGATATTTTCCCATATTTTTAATGCATCCCGAACTAGGCTTTCCCTAAACCACCTTTTATATTCGAACCGAAATCCGACCGGTCCGATTCAAACCCAAAACCTCTAAGCCCAAAATTTGGGTGTTACAACTCTCCCCCCTTAAGAAATTTTGTCCTCGAAATTTACCTGAAGGAAAGAGATACGGAAACTGCTTCAACATGTCATCCTTCCGTTCCCAAGTGGCTTCCTCAACACCACGATGCTTCCACAACACCTTTACCAACTCAATGGTCTTGCCTCGAAGAACCTTACTATCCGAATCCAGAGTCTTCACCGGTTCCTTATCATAGGTCAAATCTGAATTCAATTCCACTTCTTCCACAGGCATCACATGCGAAGGATCCGATCTATACTTCCGAAGCATAGAAACATGAAACACATCATGAATCTTTTCCAACTATTGCGGTAACCTCAACTTGTACGCAACAGGACCCACACGCTCAATCACCTCGTATGGTCCAATGTACCTAGGGCTCAACTTACCCTTTCGGCCAAACCTCGTCACCTTTTTCCAAGGCGAAACTTTCAAAAACACACAGTCACACACCGCATACTCAATCTCCTTATGCTTCAAATCCGCGTAAGACTTTTGGAAATCAGAAGCTGCCTACAGACGCTCACAAATGAGCTTCACCTTCTCGGTGGTTCCTTTCAATAAAGCTGGCATCGAAACCAACTTCTGACTCGTTTCAGCCCAACAAAGAGGAGTCCTACACTTCCTCCCGTACAAAGCTTCATAAGGTGCCATTTGAATACTTGCCTGATAACTGTTATTATAGGCAAACTCCACCAAAGGCAGATGTTTCTCCCAAGAACCCTGAAACTCAATCACGCAGCACCTCAACATATCCTCCAACACCTGGATAATACGCTCAGACTGTCCATCCGACTGTGGATGATAAGAAGTGCTGAAATTCAACCGTGTACCCAAAGCCTGATGCAAACACTGCCAGAAACGCGATGTAAACCTCGGATCCCTATCCGACACAATCGAATTTGGCACACCATGCAGCCACACAATCTCAGCAATGTACAGCTCTGCAAGCTTATCCAAGGTATACGTAGTATGCACAGGCAAGAAATGCGCACACTTCGTCAGGCGATCCACAATCACCCACACCGAATTCTTCTTCGGTGGCGACAAAGGCAAACCAGACACAAAGTCCATGGTAATCCTTTCCCACTTCCACTCAGGAATCGTCAACGGTTGCAACAACCCTGAAGGAAACTGATGCTCAGCTTTAACTCGCTGACAAACCATGCACTTGCTTACAAACTCAGCAACATCTTTCTTTAAACCCACCCAATAGTACTCATCACGAAGATCACGGTACATCTTAGTACTACCAGGGTGCATAGCAAAAGGACTACTATGACCTTCAGTCAAAATAGCATGCCTCAACTCAGCATCATTGGGCACTACTATTCGACTCCCAAAACATAAAACTCCATCATCATTAAAGCAGAAATCCGATGGCCTACCCTCTGCAATATCCTGAACATGTGGCACCAAAGAATCATCCAACAACTGCTTTTCCTTAATCAACTGAACCAATGATGGTTTCACCTGCAACTCAGCCACAAGACCACCATCACGTGAAATACTCAAACTGGAAAACATAGCCCTCAACTCAACAGCTACCTTCCTACTCAAGGCATCCGCTACAACATTAGCTTTACCCGGATGGTACTCGATCGTCAAATCGTAATCCTTAAGCAACTCCACCCAACGTCGTTGCCTAAGATTCAACTCCTTCTGAGACATCAGATACTTCAAACTCTTGTGGTCCGTGTACACCGTACACTTCTCACCATACAGGTAATGTCTCCAGATTTTCAAAGCAAAAACCACCGCAGCTAACTCAATGTCATGCGTAGGGTAATTGCGCTCATGCACCTTCAACTGCCGTGATGCATAAGCCACCACCTTACCCTCTTGCATCAACACACATCCCAAACCAACGTAGGACGCATCACTATACACCACAAACTCTTTCCCTGATTCAGGTTGAACCAAGATAGGAGCTTGCGTCAAAGCCGCCTTAAGCTTCTCAAAAGCTTGTTGTCTTGCTTCTGTCCACTCATACTTAACATCTTTCTGCAACAACTTCGTCAAAGATGCAGCAATCTTGGAAAACCCTTCCACGAACCTTCGATAGTATCCTGCCAAACCCAGGAAACTACGAACTTCATGAACAGACTTAGGAGGCTTCCAATTCATCACCGCCTCAACCTTTTGAGGATCAACACGAATCCCCTCCGCAGAAACCACATGACCAAGAAACACCACTTCTCTAAGTCAGAACTCACACTTGCTAAGCTTAGCATAGAGCTGATTCTCCAACAAAGCTTGTAACACAATTCTCAAATACCCTTCATGCTCCTCCTAAGTACGAGAGTACACGAGGATATCATCAATGAACACCACGACAAATTTTTCCAAGTATTCATGGAATACTCTATTCATCATGTTCATGAAAGCTGCAGGAGCATTCGTCATACCAAACGGCATCACCAAGAACTCATAATGCCCATACCTCGTCTTGAAAGTTGTCTTTGGCACATCCACATCCTTCACCTTCAACTGGTAATACCCTGACCTTAAGTCAATTTTAGAGAACACAACCGCTCCCCAAAATTGATCAAAAAGATCATCAATTCTCGGCAATGGATACCGATTCTTGATAGTCAACTTGTTAAGCTGACGGTAATCAATGCACATTCTCATAGTGCCATCCTTCTTCTTCACAAACAACACCGGTGCACCCCAAGGTGAAATACTCGGCCGAATGAAACCACGATCAAGCAACTCCTGAAGTTGCGTCTTCAGCTCTTTCAACTCTTTAGGTGCCATTCGATAAGGAGTAATGGACACTGGAGTTGTGTTTTTCATACAGTTCAATCCCAAACTCCACTTCTCGATTAGGAGGCAACTCCTCCGGAAACACACCAGGAAACTCTCGCACAGTCCTGATATCTTGCACTCGCAACTCCTTAGAGCTAGGATTCATCACAAAGGCTAGGTAAGCTTCACAGCCTTGCCTCAACATCCAGCTCGCTTCCAAGGTAGACACCACATTGGCAAGAAACTTCACATTCTCACCAACCACCACCACTTCATAATCATCCGCAAGCTTCAACGAAACTCGCTTATTCTCAAAATCCACAACAACGCGATGCTCAACAAGCCAATCCATACCAAGGATTACATCAAGCCATAGAAAGGCAATTCCATAAGATCAACATGAAAAACATGATCTTGTACAACCAAGGGACATCTTCTATAAAGCTTTCGTGTCACAACAGTCTCACCAAAAGAACTAGTTACACGCATACCAACATCCAAAGACTCAACAGGCAAACCAAGCAATTGAGCATGCTCACACAATATGTATGAGTGTGTAGATCCAGAATCAATCAAGGAAAGTAATGACAAGGATTGCAAAGTAAAAGTACCTGCGATCACATCTGTGTCATTCCTCCCCTCTCTTTGAGCATACACTCTGGCTTGGCCACCACCCTCAGGCTGAACAGCTACAACATGAGCCACATTCCTTCCACCATCCTCTCTACACTGGAAGTTACCACAGCCGCGCCCACGACCTCTCTGTGGTGCAACAACTCCAGGAGCACGTCCCTGGCCACCACTGGCCAACAGAGGACACTCCCTCCTCATGTGATCCGCCGATCCACAGTTCCAGCACGAGTTACCGGTCACCACAACAGGAGCCTGCACCTCCCTCGCTGCTCGAGGACAATCACGCCTCAGGTGTCCACGCGATCCACATGTCCAACATGTGTTCGAATCAGCTCTTGCCCTGTCTCCCTGAACAGGCGCACCTTGCCCTCCGCCACCTCGCCTAGCCGAAGACTGATACTTCCGATCACGGCCTCTCTTGTTCCGTCCGCCACCAGAACTATACTCAGCAGCTCGCTTGCCCACACTAGGACCAGCTCCTCTAGAAGATAAACTCAAATTCAACTCAATGTCCTTTGCCCTTCCAACCAGCACATCAAAATCAGTGTACTCAGCAGCCAGCATATAAGTCTTCACTTCCGTCACCAGACCATAACGGAAACGTTCACACCTCACCCGCTCATCAGGAACAAGCTCAGGTGCGTACTGACTGAGTCGGACAAACTGAACCTCGTACTCAGCCACTGTCATACTCCCTTGAGTAAAAGACATGAATTCCCTTTTCTTCTCATCCAGGTATCGCACACCCAGATACCTCCTCTTGAACGCGTTTAGAAAGAACGTCCAAGTTACATCAGCTTCCTCTATTCCGGAAATAGTGGTTGTCCACCACGTATACGCATCGTCATGCAACAGTGATATCACACAACCCAGCTTTTGCACATCATTGCAGTTCATTTGTCCCAAGATTCACTTGGTACTTTCCAACCAAGATTCAGAACCTTCAGCAGACAATCCCCTGAACTCAGTCCCTCCCAGACTACGCAAACGTTCCAGAGGTAGTCTTACATTAGCATCTCCCTGATGCCCAGCTCCTTGAGCTCCAGCTACCGCCTCCCGAAAGGCTCCAGCAATAGCTTGTATCAGCATTGTCATGTCAGGAGCAGCTTGCCCCTACCCAGCTTCAGGTCCAGCGACCCCAGCACCATCAGCAACACCAGCTTCTTCACCCCCAGCACCACCACCGCCAGGTGGAGGAGGTAAATCTACTACATTCTCAGCGTTCTCCTCATTCTCATTTTGAGCCATAGCTCACGTATTAATCCTCGTTTCTCTACGAGGTCACATTCACTAAACAATGCAATCACAATGCAATAAACAAAGTCAGGTTCAGCAAGGTAAGTAATCCAAGTACTCAAGCTCATTTCCAACTAAAAACAAATCATTTCATTAGCTTTGATTTGGCAATGGGTCCCTCTAACATGCTTCACCACAACATACACCACAATTGCCACATACTTACAATTTATACATCATACTTTCGCTCATCATGCATACATAGCAATCATGCACATATCACCCACATAACCATTCCCAATTACTCGAGAACTCAGCTCTGATACCACCAAATGTAACCCCCTTAGCCCGTCCTAGACGGTCGACCCGAACTATGAAGATTACACGGGGAAAACCAAAGTCAACCCGAAAGTCAACCTTGATTAACGACCCTTTTTTATTTTTAAACTTGTCTAAATGCATATTATTCCTAGGTGAACTCTTGAGAAGAACATACTCAAAAATCACAGCAATCGGAAAACATTTAGGGACTCAATTGCACAACATACAAATTTAGGGACCAAAATGCAAATTCTGGAAATTAAGAGGACTCAACATGTTTTAATGTTACCAATATGAAATTAATCATATTGCATGCCTCTCTGTCAAATTTCATCTCAAACGGACGTCACAAACTCAACCAATTGCATATACAAAGATTGGGACCAAAACGTAAGAGTTTCAAAACATTTAACCATTAGATTCAGTGCCCAACGGTCGAGTGTTCCGAAACGGGGATCATCCGTTCCGAAACGCGGGACCGTTCCGAAACTTGTTGCGGAACAAGGCTTGGCAGTGGCAAAACCGTTTCGGAACAGCTCTACCTGTTTCGAAACGCCAAGGCCATTTCAGGCCACCTGTTCCGAAACAGTAGCACCCGTTCCGAAACGAGATGCCCAGAATTGCAGAATTTTGCTGGTTTAACAAGAAATTGACCCATCAAACACATTCCGATGACACTCAAATCGTACCAGCAAGTCATCAAACACTTAAGGAACATATTAGCATCAACTAAACACAATCATGGCATCATTCAAAGAAATACCCAATTCTATAGGCATGCATCCTATATTGAAAACCATGCAACCATCAAATCACCAAAACCAAATACCAAAAGGCCATTTACATGTTCTAACATCATCAAAGCATTAGCCAAACTTAGGGAGTCCAAAACATCTCCCAAAAACACAATCTAGGTTCCCATTGCCAAATGCCAAAAGCTAATAGTGTTAGGAAAACATTCACCATACATGAGCTTAGTCTTTCACTTGGATCCTTGACCTCCTTGCTGCCCTTTATGCACTTCAATGCTCTGCATTATTGGTTTAAGAAAGAGAGAGCGTAAGCACATAGCTTAGTGAGGAATGCTCAATTAAAACATCACAATAATGTATTTGCAAAAAAACACCTTTTTCAAGGCCTTTAGTTTCAAAACAACATTTATCATGCTATTATGCATACAAACCAAGCATCTCACGCTTCAATCATCATCATGTCATATTGGCTTACAAGTGATAATCAATAACATTTTACAACTCAAAACACAATCAGATACGCGGATTACAAGCGTTGTCCCATACGCTTCCTACACACTACCAATATCAAGGTGGAGCATCGTACAATCACAACCCCTCAACACCCGTGATGGAGACTATGGTGCAATCACAACCCCTCAACATCACTCATTGGTAGTTGTATAACATCACTAACGAGAACACGGGACATACAACACAAGATCCACACATGGACTTTTAACCACCATTGTGATCTTAACACAAGATCCACTCATGGACTTTTAACCACCATGATGACCTTAACCGTCTCGTTAGTGTACTTGGATGGAGTTACGGTACAATCACAACCCCTCAACATCCAAGGCGACTTTATTCACGGTGCACCCAATCCTATAGCCGGCTAACTATATCCGATTCAAGTACTTTAAAACCAACACATCACTTGCCAATATACATCATATAACATCATTAATCCACTGTTTAAAAGCATTTAACAAAGCCATTTAATCATCATGCATTACAATGCATTAAACCACATTTATCAATGTTCCAAAACAAGGATCTCTTACCTTGATCATCCTTCAATCCATGGCTTACAAAACCAGCATTAAACATGCTAAAATATGCTTTCAAACCAGAATTTAATCATGCAAACAAAACACATTGCATTCAACCATCTCATGGTTCATCAACAAGAGAGTTTCTCGAAAAACTTACTCTTGAGCTTAGCTAAGTTGTTTAGACTTAAACTAAGCTCCCAAAACCTTCCAACATTGGTTTCAAAGCTGAAAACCAAACTTCACTCACCGATTCCGTTTCGCAAGCTTGCCGAAACACCGATCAAGCCTCCGGATCAACACCACAAGGATCCGATGATGTCTCCCATGTTTTAAACACATCAAAGCAGTGGATTAATGCATCATCATGCATTAATATCTTCAACCAAGACACCTAAACCCACTGCTCTCATCAACACTCACATTTCGGCTACCAAACACAACCGAAATCACATCCAAACACCTCTACAACCTTACCCAGCCAAGATCTATCCATTCCAAACATTCTTATACATCAATTAACATCCAAAAAGGATCTAATCACGTCCTTATACCTCCAGCTATAGCAGAACATCTAAATCACCCCAAAAACCACCATTAACTCAATCAAACACTTAGGAAAATTAACCTATCCGGGATTGCATTGATTAAACCTCAATTACACATCATTTATACATCCAATAAACATCAAAAAGACATCTCAAAACACAGCCCAATCATTTAGTACGAATTTAATCAAAATTAAACCCAAATCTTGCATTTTAAGCCAAAATCAAGAACACAACATTAAAACCTTTAATAAAACTCAAATCAAGGATTGAGAACTTGGGAATTTCAGTAAAGAACTGAGTATTTAGAGGAGAAGGACGTTCATACCTCTAAATGTGAGTTTCTCCTTGTTTAAAGCCAAGATTCTTGAAAATTCAATAAGCAAATGATAAGGATTTGATGTAGGAATGATTAGAGATCAAATAGAGATTGAAATCTCATCTTTAGGTGTTAAAATCAGAGGGAAAATGGCTGGGGAAAATGTGTTTGGCTGAGAGAAAAGGGAGAGAAAATGAAGAGGCAAAATTTTGAGAAAAGTTAGTTATGAACTCAAAATATCTATTTCCCCTTTTTCCTTTTATTAAATATCATTTAATAAATGTTTAATATTAAGAAAAATCTGGAGAAAACTCTTCTTGGGTAAATTAGCTCCTTAAAGATTGAATGTTTCAATCCTTTTAAAACAGTCACCAACTTTTCAAAAATTACATTTTAGTCACTAACTTGAAATGTCACATTTCGAAACCTCATTTTGTAAAATTGATTTCACCACTCTCTTATATATAATAAAAGAGGATTTTTAGATATTTTCCCATATTTTTAATGCATCCCGAACTAGGCTTTCCCTAAACCACCTTTTATATTCGAACCGAAATCCGACCGGTCCGATTCAAACCCAAAACCTCTAAGCCCAAAATTTGGGTGTTACAACTCTCCCCCCTTAAGAAATTTTGTCCTCGAAATTTACCTGAAGGAAAGAGATACGGAAACTGCTTCAACATGTCATCCTTCCGTTCCCAAGTGGCTTCCTCAACACCACGATGCTTCCACAACACCTTTACCAACTCAATGGTCTTGCCTCGAAGAACCTTACTATCCGAATCCAGAGTCTTCACCGGTTCCTTATCATAGGTCAAATCTGAATTCAATTCCACTTCTTCCACAGGCATCACATGCGAAGGATCCGATCTATACTTCCGAAGCATAGAAACATGAAACACATCATGAATCTTTTCCAACTATTGCGGTAACCTCAACTTGTACGCAACAGGACCCACACGCTCAATCACCTCGTATGGTCCAATGTACCTAGGGCTCAACTTACCCTTTCGGCCAAACCTCGTCACCTTTTTCCAAGGCGAAACTTTCAAAAACACACAGTCACACACCGCATACTCAATCTCCTTATGCTTCAAATCCGCGTAAGACTTTTGGAAATCAGAAGCTGCCTACAGACGCTCACAAATGAGCTTCACCTTCTCGGTGGTTCCTTTCAATAAAGCTGGCATCGAAACCAACTTCTGACTCGTTTCAGCCCAACAAAGAGGAGTCCTACACTTCCTCCCGTACAAAGCTTCATAAGGTGCCATTTGAATACTTGCCTGATAACTGTTATTATAGGCAAACTCCACCAAAGGCAGATGTTTCTCCCAAGAACCCTGAAACTCAATCACGCAGCACCTCAACATATCCTCCAACACCTGGATAATACGCTCAGACTGTCCATCCGACTGTGGATGATAAGAAGTGCTGAAATTCAACCGTGTACCCAAAGCCTGATGCAAACACTGCCAGAAACGCGATGTAAACCTCGGATCCCTATCCGACACAATCGAATTTGGCACACCATGCAGCCACACAATCTCAGCAATGTACAGCTCTGCAAGCTTATCCAAGGTATACGTAGTATGCACAGGCAAGAAATGCGCACACTTCGTCAGGCGATCCACAATCACCCACACCGAATTCTTCTTCGGTGGCGACAAAGGCAAACCAGACACAAAGTCCATGGTAATCCTTTCCCACTTCCACTCAGGAATCGTCAACGGTTGCAACAACCCTGAAGGAAACTGATGCTCAGCTTTAACTCGCTGACAAACCATGCACTTGCTTACAAACTCAGCAACATCTTTCTTTAAACCCACCCAATAGTACTCATCACGAAGATCACGGTACATCTTAGTACTACCAGGGTGCATAGCAAAAGGACTACTATGACCTTCAGTCAAAATAGCATGCCTCAACTCAGCATCATTGGGCACTACTATTCGACTCCCAAAACATAAAACTCCATCATCATTAAAGCAGAAATCCGATGGCCTACCCTCTGCAATATCCTGAACATGTGGCACCAAAGAATCATCCAACAACTGCTTTTCCTTAATCAACTGAACCAATGATGGTTTCACCTGCAACTCAGCCACAAGACCACCATCACGTGAAATACTCAAACTGGAAAACATAGCCCTCAACTCAACAGCTACCTTCCTACTCAAGGCATCCGCTACAACATTAGCTTTACCCGGATGGTACTCGATCGTCAAATCGTAATCCTTAAGCAACTCCACCCAACGTCGTTGCCTAAGATTCAACTCCTTCTGAGACATCAGATACTTCAAACTCTTGTGGTCCGTGTACACCGTACACTTCTCACCATACAGGTAATGTCTCCAGATTTTCAAAGCAAAAACCACCGCAGCTAACTCAATGTCATGCGTAGGGTAATTGCGCTCATGCACCTTCAACTGCCGTGATGCATAAGCCACCACCTTACCCTCTTGCATCAACACACATCCCAAACCAACGTAGGACGCATCACTATACACCACAAACTCTTTCCCTGATTCAGGTTGAACCAAGATAGGAGCTTGCGTCAAAGCCGCCTTAAGCTTCTCAAAAGCTTGTTGTCTTGCTTCTGTCCACTCATACTTAACATCTTTCTGCAACAACTTCGTCAAAGATGCAGCAATCTTGGAAAACCCTTCCACGAACCTTCGATAGTATCCTGCCAAACCCAGGAAACTACGAACTTCATGAACAGACTTAGGAGGCTTCCAATTCATCACCGCCTCAACCTTTTGAGGATCAACACGAATCCCCTCCGCAGAAACCACATGACCAAGAAACACCACTTCTCTAAGTCAGAACTCACACTTGCTAAGCTTAGCATAGAGCTGATTCTCCAACAAAGCTTGTAACACAATTCTCAAATACCCTTCATGCTCCTCCTAAGTACGAGAGTACACGAGGATATCATCAATGAACACCACGACAAATTTTTCCAAGTATTCATGGAATACTCTATTCATCATGTTCATGAAAGCTGCAGGAGCATTCGTCATACCAAACGGCATCACCAAGAACTCATAATGCCCATACCTCGTCTTGAAAGTTGTCTTTGGCACATCCACATCCTTCACCTTCAACTGGTAATACCCTGACCTTAAGTCAATTTTAGAGAACACAACCGCTCCCCGAAATTGATCAAAAAGATCATCAATTCTCGGCAATGGATACCGATTCTTGATAGTCAACTTGTTAAGCTGACGGTAATCAATGCACATTCTCATAGTGCCATCCTTCTTCTTCACAAACAACACCGGTGCACCCCAAGGTGACATACTCGGCCGAATGAAACCACGATCAAGCAACTCCTGAAGTTGCGTCTTCAGCTCTTTCAACTCTTTAGGTGCCATTCGATAAGGAGTAATGGACACTGGAGTTGTGTTTTTCATACAGTTCAATCCCAAACTCCACTTCTCGATTAGGAGGCAACCCAGGCAACTCCTCCGGAAACACACCAGGAAACTCTCGCACAGTCCTGATATCTTGCACTCGCAACTCCTTAGAGCTAGGATTCATCATAAAGGCTAGGTAAGCTTCACAGCCTTGCCTCAACATCCGGCTCGCTTCCAAGGTAGACACCACATTGGCAAGAAACTTCACATTCTCACCAACCACCACCACTTCATAATCATCCGCAAGCTTCAACGAAACTCGCTTATTCTCAAAATCCACAACAACGCGATGCTCAACAAGCCAATCCATACCAAGGATTACATCAAGCCATAGAAAGGCAATTCCATAAGATCAACATGAAAAACATGATCTTGTACAACCAAGGGACATCTTCTATAAAGCTTTCGTGTCACAACAGTCTCACCAAAAGAACTAGTTACACGCATACCAACATCCAAAGACTCAACAGGCAAACCAAGCAATTGAGCATGCTCACACAATATGTATGAGTGTGTAGATCCAGAATCAATCAAGGAAAGTAATGACAAGGATTGCAAAGTAAAAGTACCTGCGATCACATCCGTGTCATTCCTCCCCTCTCTTTGAGCATACACTCTGGCTTGGCCACCACCCTCAGGCTGAACAGCTACAACATGAGCCACATTCCTTCCACCATCCTCTCTACACTGGAAGTTACCACAGCCGCGCCCACGACCTCTCTGTGGTGCAACAACTCCAGGAGCACGTCCCTGGCCACCACTGGCCAACAGAGGACACTCCCTCCTCATGTGATCCGCCGATCCACAGTTCCAGCACGAGTTACCGGTCACCACAACAGGAGCCTGCACCTCCCTCGCTGCTCGAGGACAATCACGCCTCAGGTGTCCACGCGATCCACATGTCCAACATGTGTTCGAATCAGCTCTTGCCCTGTCTCCCTGAACAGGCGCACCTTGCCCTCCGCCACCTCGCCTAGCCGAAGACTGATACTTCCGATCACGGCCTCTCTTGTTCCGTCCGCCACCAGAACTATACTCAGCAGCTCGCTTGCCCACACTAGGACCAGCTCCTCTAGAAGATAAACTCAAATTCAACTCAATGTCCTTTGCCCTTCCAACCAGCACATCAAAATCAGTGTACTCAGCAGCCAGCATATAAGTCTTCACTTCCGTCACCAGACCATAACGGAAACGTTCACACCTCACCCGCTCATCAGGAACAAGCTCAGGTGCGTACTGACTGAGTCGGACAAACTGAACCTCGTACTCAGCCACTGTCATACTCCCTTGAGTAAAAGACATGAATTCCCTTTTCTTCTCATCCAGGTATCGCACACCCAGATACCTCCTCTTGAACGCGTTTAGAAAGAACGTCCAAGTTACATCAGCTTCCTCTATTCCGGAAATAGTGGTTGTCCACCACGTATACGCATCGTCATGCAACAGTGATATCACACAACCCAGCTTTTGCACATCATTGCAGTTCATTTGTCCCAAGATTCACTTGGTACTTTCCAACCAAGATTCAGAACCTTCAGCAGACAATCCCCTGAACTCAGTCCCTCCCAGACTACGCAAACGTTCCAGAGGTAGTCTTACATTAGCATCTCCCTGATGCCCAGCTCCTTGAGCTCCAGCTACCGCCTCCCGAAAGGCTCCAGCAATAGCTTGTATCAGCATTGTCATGTCAGGAGCAGCTTGCCCCTGCCCAGCTTCAGGTCCAGCGACCCCAGCACCATCAGCAACACCAGCTTCTTCACCCCCAGCACCACCACCGCCAGGTGGAGGAGGTAAATCTACTACATTCTCAGCGTTCTCCTCATTCTCATTTTGAGCCATAGCTCACGTATTAATCCTCGTTTCTCTACGAGGTCACATTCACTAAACAATGCAATCACAATGCAATAAACAAAGTCAGGTTCAGCAAGGTAAGTAATCCAAGTACTCAAGCTCATTTCCAACTAAAAACAAATCATTTCATTAGCTTTGATTTGGCAATGGGTCCCTCTAACATGCTTCACCACAACATACACCACAATTGCCACATACTTACAATTTATACATCATACTTTCGCTCATCATGCATACATAGCAATCATGCACATATCACCCACATAACCATTCCCAATTACTCGAGAACTCAGCTCTGATACCACCAAATGTAACCCCCTTAGCCCGTCCTAGACGGTCGACCCGAACTATGAAGATTACACGGGGAAAACCAAAGTCAACCCGAAAGTTAACCTTGATTAACGACCCTTTTTTATTTTTAAACTTGTCTAAATGCATATTATTCCTAGGTGAACTCTTGAGAAGAACATACTCAAAAATCACAGCAATCGGAAAACATTTAGGGACTCAATTGCACAACATACAAATTTAGGGACCAAAATGCAAATTCTGGAAATTAAGAGGACTCAACATGTTTTAATGTTACCAATATGAAATTAATCATATTGCATGCCTCTCTGTCAAATTTCATCTCAAACGGACGTCACAAACTCAACCAATTGCATATACAAAGATTGGGACCAAAACGTAAGAGTTTCAAAACATTTAACCATTAGATTCAGTGCCCAACGGTCGAGTGTTCCGAAACGGGGATCATCCGTTCCGAAACGCGGGACCGTTCCGAAACTTGTTGCGGAACAAGGCTTGGCAGTGGCAAAACCGTTTCGGAACAGCTCTACCTGTTTCGAAACGCCAAGGCCATTTCAGGCCACCTGTTCCGAAACAGTAGCACCCGTTCCGAAACGAGATGCCCAGAATTGCAGAATTTTGCTGGTTTAACAAGAAATTGACCCATCAAACACATTCCGATGACACTCAAATCGTACCAGCAAGTCATCAAACACTTAAGGAACATATTAGCATCAACTAAACACAATCATGGCATCATTCAAAGAAATACCCAATTCTATAGGCATGCATCCTATATTGAAAACCATGCAACCATCAAATCACCAAAACCAAATACCAAAAGGCCATTTACATGTTCTAACATCATCAAAGCATTAGCCAAACTTAGGGAGTCCAAAACATCTCCCAAAAACACAATCTAGGTTCCCATTGCCAAATGCCAAAAGCTAATAGTGTTAGGAAAACATTCACCATACATGAGCTTAGTCTTTCACTTGGATCCTTGACCTCCTTGCTGCCCTTTATGCACTTCAATGCTCTGCATTATTGGTTTAAGAAAGAGAGAGCGTAAGCACATAGCTTAGTGAGGAATGCTCAATTAAAACATCACAATAATGTATTTGCAAAAAAACACCTTTTTCAAGGCCTTTAGTTTCAAAACAACATTTATCATGCTATTATGCATACAAACCAAGCATCTCATGCTTCAATCATCATCATGTCATATTGGCTTACAAGTGATAATCAATAACATTTTACAACTCAAAACACAATCAGATACGCGGATTACAAGCGTTGTCCCATACGCTTCCTACACACTACCAATATCAAGGTGGAGCATCGTACAATCACAACCCCTCAACACCCGTGATGGAGACTATGGTGCAATCACAACCCCTCAACATCACTCATTGGTAGTTGTATAACATCACTAACGAGAACACGGGACATACAACACAAGATCCACACATGGACTTTTAACCACCATTGTGATCTTAACACAAGATCCACTCATGGACTTTTAACCACCATGATGACCTTAACCGTCTCGTTAGTGTACTTGGATGGAGTTACGGTACAATCACAACCCCTCAACATCCAAGGCGACTTTATTCACGGTGCACCCAATCCTATAGCCGGCTAACTATATCCGATTCAAGTACTTTAAAACCAACACATCACTTGCCAATATACATCATATAACATCATTAATCCACTGTTTAAAAGCATTTAACAAAGACATTTAATCATCATGCATTACAATGCATTAAACCACATTTATCAATGTTCCAAAACAAGGATCTCTTACCTTGAGCATCCTTCAATCCATGGCTTACAAAACCAGCATTAAACATGCTAAAATATGCTTTCAAAACAGAATTTAATCATGCAAACAAAACACATTGCATTCAACCATCTCATGGTTCATCAACAAGAGAGTTTCTCGAAAAACTTACTCTTGAGCTTAGCTAAGTTGTTTAGACTTAAACTAAGCTCCCAAAACCTTCCAACATTGGTTTCAAAGCTGAAAACCAAACTTCACTCACCGATTCCATTTCGCAAGCTTGCCGAAACACCGATCAAGCCTCCGGATCAACACCACAAGGATCCGATGATGTCTCCCCTGTTTTAAACACATCAAAGCAGTGGATTAATGCATCATCATGCATTAATATCTTCAACCAAGACACCTAAACCCACTGCTCTCATCAACACTCACATTTCGGCTACCAAACACAACCGAAATCACATCCAAACACCTCTACAACCTTACCCAGCCAAGATCCATCCATTCCAAACATTCTTATACATCAATTAACATCCAAAAAGGATCTAATCACGTCCTTATACCTCCAGCTATAGCAGAACATCTAAATCACCCCAAAAACCACCATTAACTCAATCAAACACTTAGGAAAATTAACCTATCCGGGATTGCATTGATTAAACCTCAATTACACATCATTTATACATCCAATAAACATCAAAAAGACATCTCAAAACACAGCTCAATCATTTAGTACGAATTTAATCAAAATTAAACGCAAATCTTGCATTTTAAGCCAAAATCAAGAACACAACATTAAAACCTTTAATAAAACTCAAATCAAGGATTGAGAACTTGGGAATTTCAGTAAAGAACTGAGTATTTAGAGGAGAAGGACGTTCATACCTCTAAATGTGAGTTTCTCCTTGTTTAAAGCCAAGATTCTTGAAAATTCAATAAGCAAATGATAAGGATTTGATGTAGGAATGATTAGAGATCAAATAGAGATTGAAATCTCATCTTTAGGTGTTAAAATCAGAGGGAAAATGGCTGGGGAAAATGTGTTTGGCTGAGAGAAAAGGGAGAGAAAATGAAGAGGGAAAATTTTGAGAAAAGTTAGTTATGAACTCAAAATATCTATTTCCCCTTTTTCCTTTTATTAAATATCATTTAATAAATGTTTAATATTAAGAAAAATCTGGAGAAAACTCTTCTTAGGTAAATTAGCTCCTTAAAGATTGAAAGTTTCAATCCTTTTAAAACAGTCACCAACTTTTCAAAAATTACATTTTAGTCACTAACTTGAAATGTCACATTTCGAAACCTCATTTTGTAAAATTGATTTCACCACTCTCTTATATATAATAAAAGAGGATTTTTAGATATTTTCCCATATTTTTAATGCATCTCGAACTAGGCTTTCCCTAAAACCACCTTTTATATTCGTACTGAAATCCGACCGGTCCGATTCAAACCCAAAACCTCTAAGCCCAAAATTGGGGTGTTACAAAAAGCACCATAAGGCTCAAATCCAAATGCAAGAATAAAACAAAACTCAAAGGCCATTTACAAAACAAAATACGCATCTCAAACTTGAACAAAACCAGAAAAATACCAAACTAACAACGTTCAAGCATTGGACACCCCCATTGCCCTTATTACACTAGTTCAAAAGCAGGACATACTTTTAGCAAAATGTCTTAGTTTGATCCCTCAAAGACGCTGCCTCCAAAAGCCTAATTATTTGCATTGATGAACAAAGAGAGTATAAGCATACTGTAACCCCCTCGTCCCGGGCTAGACGACAAACTGGTCTAAGAATGTTACACGGGGAAAATCGAAGCGAAATACGTTAAGGCTCCACTTCGATTAGCAACCCTAGAAAATTTTCTTTAACTTATCTTGTCTAAATGTATCATTTTGTCCTATGTGAAAACGACATCGGAAAACGAGAACGAAAAGATACAAACGAGGCATAACGTGATATAAATTTACCAAGTGTCAAGTTAGTCCATTTGCAAGCTTATGAGGCAAAACCATACATAAACGATGCATAAAAACTTAATACGTAAACAAACAGCTAACGGGACTAAAACCCGACATCTGAGAACCTTTGAAGAAGCGAAAAAGCCAAAATACAAGCTTGCGTTTTGAAATAGGCTTGCCCGTTTCGATACGTGGGCTCTAGTTCAAAAGCCAGACCAGGTCGTACCGATACGGTCCACTCGTTCCGGTACAGGGGTCTCCAGTGTTGAAACATTCCAGAACAGGTTCCGAAACGGGCACTCACAGAGGCAATTTGTATCGAAACGCATACCGAAACGGGGGCTCACAATGTCAAATCGTATCGAAACGGCACCACCTCCGTTCTGATACGACTATCCCTGGAGCTACACTCGTTCCGAAACAGCCACGAGCGTTTCGAAACACCTGCACTCTGTGTAACCCTAAAAATAGTTTTATGCATCTCTAAGTGTTCCCAAACATACCCCAAAACCACAAGAATCATGAAACATCAAACAAGCATACAATCTATAGGCATTCCATCCTACTACAAACATGATCAACCATAAAGCATACACAAATAAGGCAATTCATTCAAAGAAACATACATCCATATCACATAGCATAAAACATGGTTACATGCCTTCATAGCAACACATAAGCATTCATGAAGCAAGGTTTACATGCTTTCAAAACAACACATAAACATCTCATAAACATGGTTTACAAATCCACAACATAAAAGCATTAACAAAATAGGAGTCTACACATGCTCCTACATCACGTAGCATCCCCATTACTAAACTACTACATTATTTACTAAAACCATACTTGAGCAACCACAAACACGCTTGGATACTCTTTCCTTGCTCCTTGCTTACTCCACACTAGTGATCTACATTGTCGAAAACGAGAGCGTAAGCTAGAAGCTTAGGAGGGAGCTCTAAACCAAAACAACGACAATGCAGGGTTCAAGCATGACACCCTTAAGACATTCACAAGGCATACATATACACCAACATAGCAACATAGCTAAACCTTACAAGAATGCATGAACATGGCATCTTACCTCATGTTATGCTAAATAAAGATATAACAAATATCTTACACAACAACCACACATGAACTAGTATATTGGCAACCATTAGCTTACTCGGATATGCGGATAACTTCTGTTGGGATTTTCACCCCTAACGTACTCAACAACAATTACCTTCTGGTAGGATTACACTCATCACCATTTTCACTCATGGATGGGATTACACTCATCATCACATGCTAACATTTTCCGGTGGAATATTACCTCACCGTACTCCTCCTTGATGACTACACGTCACCAAGGCCACGGGCGAATTTGACTCTTACCGTGTGCACACTCATCCTAATGATCGATCATTTATATTCGGTAATTATAACTAGTGCCAATTATACTAAGCAAGTCTCACCATGATTTAACAATCATGCACACAACATATCATCACCAATAAACAACATCAATATATCAACATGAATAACAAATACATACTACAATTATGCACTTTAAGCAAGAACTCATAAAGGCAAACAAGAGATTAAGCTACCAACTTAATCTCCACCTTGGATTGGCCTACCAAGCACAATCCAACACCTCAACTACACACTTGAATCAATTTAAAATCATTTTAAATAATCCACTCACTAAACTCCCTTAAGCAAATAGAGAAAGCCGATCAAGCCTCCAAACTTCCCGAAATCAAGCCCGAAGCTTCTCCAACGATTTCCCGTGATTCTAATCAACCAAAAACAACATATTACTACACAAAGCATCCACAAAACACTGCCACTAATCAGATTTCAACCACAATATCATTTCTCTACAATTTCAAGCCAAAACGAACATAAAATCTCCATTTTCGAACTTACATTCAACCCAGCAGAAACCCATCGAATCCAACACCCAAATCATCATTAAACATCTTCAAAACAACCCTCAAGCATCACTATATCATCAGCCCCACTCTCCTACACCAAACTACCTCAAAAACCCAAGTTTTCAACCTTTTAAAATACCCACAAAAACCCATTTCGGGATTTTCATCAAAAACCCACCATTTTCACTTATAATACACTTAAGGGCAAGAGTTTAACATTAATAAACTTAACAAATCAAAAGATAAACGAAAAACCATTAAAGTATATTCCTTTTCTTAAAACTTGAAAACTTGAAAAACCTCAAAGATGTTGTTTATGAGAATCTAAAACCATGGAAATGTTCGGAATAAAGAGGAGAAGTCAAAACGCTCTTACCTTGATGAAAGCACTTGAAAACGTGAATAACCTTGATGGAATAGTAACTTGGGGGTAAGGGGGTGGTTATGTCGTGAAATAGCTAAAGGAAGAAGATGAAAAGAACATTTCAAAAAGCCCTTTTTTACTCATCTTTTCCCTTTATTTTGAAAATTACCTTTTTACCCTTAATGAAAACTCATGGCCCTTTTTATTAAAATCAAGCCTATTTTAAGTTTAAAAATGAAGTCCATCTTAATTAAAACGAGCCCAACGACTCGAACTGATTCTCATACCTAACACCCGACCCCTAAAACCGGGTGTTACAACTCTCCCCCACTTAAGGAATTTCGTCCTCGAAATTACCTGACTAAAAGAGCTACGAAAATTGTCTTTCCATATCCTTCTTTCTCTCCCAAGTGGCCTCATCCACACCTCGATGTTGCCACCTTACTTTGACCAACTCAATCGATCTACCGCGCAACACTTTGCTGTCTGAGGCTAAGATCTCAACTGGTTCCTCATCATACGTCAAATCCGGATTCAACTCAATCTCTTCCATAGGCATAACATAGGAAGGATCTGATCTATACTTACACAGCATCGAAACATGGAACACATTATGAATCTTCTCTAACTCGAATGGCAAACGTAACTGATAAGCAACCAGATTCGCTTCACAATCTCATACAGCCCAATGTATCTCGGACCCAATTTCCCTTTTCTCCCAAACTCATATCTCTCTTCCACATAGAGACTTTCAAGAACACTCTATCTCCCAAGGCAAACTCAACTTCGTTCCTCTTCAAATCGGCATAGGACTTCTGCGTATCCAATGCTGCCTTTAAATGGTCACAGATCAACTTCACCTTATCGGTAGTCCCCTTAAGTAAATCCGGCATCGGTAACAATTTCTGACCTGCTTCAGCCCAACAAATCGGAGTTCTACACTTTCTACCATACAAAGCCTCATACGAAGCCATCTGGATGCTCGACTGAAAACTGTTATTGTATGCGAACTCGACCAAAATCAAGTGTTTGTCCCAAGTACCCTAAAAATCAATGATGCAACAAAGCAACATGTCCTCTAAAATCTGTATAACTCTCTCTGACTGAGGAAGATACGACATACTGAAATTTAATCGGGTACCCAAAGTTGTATGCAAACACTCCCAAAATTGGGCTGTAAACCTCGGATCTTTGTCAGACACAATCGACTTCGGCACACCATGCAATCTCACAATCTCACCGATGTACAAATTGGCCAACTTATCTAAGGAGTAAGTCGATTAACGGCTAAAAAGTGAGCGCACTTTGTGAAGCGGTCAACTATAACCCAAACTGAGTTCTTCTTCGAAGGAGTCAAAGGCAAACATGAAACGAAATCCATGGTGATATTCTCCCACTTCCATTCCGGAATCCTCAACGGTTGCAACAAACCCGATGGAACCTGATGTTCTGCCTTCACTCTCTGGCATACTATACACTTGCTCACGTAATCGGCTACGTCTCTCTTCAAACCAACCCAATAGTATTTATTCTTCAGATCACGATATATCTTCGTACTACCGGGATGCATAGCAAACGGGCTACTATGTGCTTCGGTTAAAATAGTACGTCTCAAATCACTGTCATCCGGCAAAACTATCCTATCTCTGAAACACAAGACCCCATCAACATTGAAACTGTAGTCCGATGGTTTAACCTCAGCTATATCTTGCACGTGAGGTGCCAAAGATCTATCTAAAAAATGTTTCTCTCTAATCAATTGGCCTAAGGTAGGTCTAACCTGAAGCTCGGTCACTAGACCACCATCATCGGACAAACTCAAACTAGTAAATATGGCTCTCAACTCAACGGCTACCTTCCTACTCAAAGCATCTGCCACTACATTGGCTTTACCCGGATGGTACTCACTCGTGAGATCATAATATTTAAGCAACTCTTGCCACCTACGCTGTCTAAGGTTCAACTCTCATTGTGTCATTATATACTTCAGGCTCTTGTGATCTGTATACAATGTGCATTTCTCACCATACATATAATGTCTCCAAATCTTCAAGGCAAACACAACTACGGCTAGCTCTATGTTGTGTGCTGGATAATTACGCTCGTGAGTCTTCAATTGTCTCGAGGCATAAGCTACAACTCTTCTTTCTTGTATGAGCACACAACCTAAACCTACATATGAAGCATCACTGTAGATCACATAATCTTTCCCCGACTCTGGCTGAATCAAAATCGGTGCATTGGTCAAAGCTTCTTTCAATTTCTCAAAGGCTTGCTGTCTCGCATCTGACCATTCAAACTGAACATTCTTCTGACACAATTTTGTCAAAGGAGCGGCTATCTTCGAGAATCCATCCAAAAACCTCCTATAGTAACCGGCTAAGCCTAGGAAACTACGAATCTTTGTCACAGACTTTGGTTGCTTCCACTCAACAATAGCTTCTATCTTCTTCGGATCGACTCTAATCCCCTCGGCTGACACTACATGTCCTAGGAAGACAACTTCTCAGATCCATAACTCACACTTACTCAACTTAGCGTACAACTGGTTGTCTAGCAAAGTCTGCAAAACTACCCTCAAATGCCTATCACAATCTTCTTTGGTACGCGATTACACCAAAATTTCATCTATGAAAAAAACCACAAACTGATCTAAGTACTGCTAGAAGATTATGTTCATCATGTGCATGAAAGCAGCCGGTGCATTCGTCAACCAAAATGGCATAACTAAGAACTCATATTGACCATATCTAATCCTAAAAGCTATCTTCGGTACATCAACCTCTTTTACTTTCAACTGGTAATACACAGATCTCAAGTCAATCTTCGAAAAGACTGATGCCTCTCTCAAATGATCGAACAGATCATCAATACGCGGCAAGGGATACTTGTTCTTCACTGTCAACTGACTCAACTGTTTATAATCAATGCACATCCTCACACTACTATCTTTCTTCTTCACAAACAAAACCGGAGCGCCCCAAGGCGAAGAACCCGGGCGGATAAAACCTCTATCTGACAACTCTTGTAACCGAGTCTTCAACTTTTTTAGTTCTTTCAGTGACATATGGTACGGAGCAATCGAAACAGGAGTAAAATCTGAATATGTCTCTATAGCAAACTCTACCTCTCTATCAGGCAATAAACTCGGAAATTCTTCCAGAAACACACTCGAAAAATCACACATTGTCCTGATATCCTGAGGTCTAGCTTCATTCATGTTCGGATTCATCACATAGGCTAAGTACGCCTCAAAACCCAACTCAACTAACCTCTGAGCCTCTAAGGCTAAAACAACATTCGATAAGAACTTCACATTCTCACCTACTACCACAATCTCATAGTCATCTACAAGCTTCAAGAAAACTCTCTTTGTTTTGAAATATATCTTAGCTCTATGTTCTGTAAGCCAGTCCATACCCAAAATAACATCGAAACCATAGAACAGTAACTTCATCATATCCACTGAAAACATATGCCCATGAACCATTAACGAACACCTTATGTGCATCTTCCTAACCACTACTGTATCCCCGAAGGAACTAGTAACACTAACACCTACCTCTAGCACCTCAAAAAGTAAATTCAACATATTTGCATGCTCACTCAAAATATATGAATGCGTAGACCCGAAGTCAATCAAGGAAAGGAAATTCAGTGACTGTATCGAGAAATTACCTGCAATCACATCTGTGACGTTTTGTCCCTCTCGCTGAGCATAAACTCGAGCCTGACCTCCGCCCTCTGGCTGAACCACAACTACATGTGCTATGTTTCTCTGGCCATCATTTCTCGGCTGGAAGTTACCTCGACCGTGCCCACGGCCTCTCGGATAATCGATAGTCTAGCAGGAGCCTGAACCTGAACTGGTGCAAACCCAGCCTGATGTGGACAATCACGGCTAATGTGATCTCTACCCCACAGTTCCAACACGCATGGAAATTTCCCCAACACTCACCGATGTGATGCCTCCTGCATCTAGCGAACTCAGGCAAACGCCCACCAGCTCTCTGGCCCTAATGGCCTCTACCGTGGTTACCACCACCACATCTATGATCAAAATTATGCCTATTATCCCGATGCCTCTTGGCATCACCTTTATCGAAATCACCAAACCTCTTTCCGAAACTAGAAAAATCATAACTTTTGGTCAGACCCAAACTGTGCTCTATGTCCTTGGCCCTAGCGACAATGACATCAAAGTATGTGTAGTCTGTAGCCAAAGTGTACCTATTTATCTCCTTACTCAACACGTAACGGAAACGGTCACAATGATCCCTCTCAGTAGGAACTAACTCGGACGCATATTGACTCAATCTGACGAACCGTACCTCATACCCGGTCACTGTCATGTTCCCCTGAAGCAACGTCATGAACTCTCTCTTCTTCAAATCAAGATAACGAGGATCCACCAAGTAATCTCGGCATCTGGCATCCCGATAGTGATGGTGATCCATCAACTTTAGGCATCACCCTGAAGCAACGAAACAACACACCCTAGTCTGCGTGCTCAAGTACAACCAATTTGGCGAAAATATGGACAGTCTTTTCAAACCAAGATCCTCCTCCTCCCCCTGGTGGACCACTCGGTGGTGGTGGAGCTAGGGTTGGTGATGCTGGAGTTGGTGTTGGGGTTGCTGGACCCGAGGGAGTTCAGGGGCAAGCTGCTCCCGATATGTCTGTATTGATACAAGCTATTGCTGGAGCTTTCCAGGCAGCAGTAGCTGGGGCTCATGAAGCTGCACCACATGATGTTGCCAATGTAAGGTTGTCATTACAACGACTCCGCAGTATGGGAGGGACTGAGTTCAGAGGGTTGACCCCGGAAGGTTCTCAGTCTTCGTTGGAGAGTACCAAGAGGATACATGGACAGTTGAACTGCAACAATGTTTAGAAGTTGGGAAGCATTGTGTCCTTATTGCATGGTGATGCATATACATGGTAGACAACCACAATATCTGGGATTGATGATGAAGATGTGACTTGGACATTCTTCTTGAATGCTGTAACACCCCAATTTTGGGCTTAGAAGTTTAGGGTCTGAATCGGACCGGTTTGAGAAATGGTTCGAATATAAAAGGGAGTTTTAGGGAACACCTAGTTCGGGATGCTTTAAAAATATAGAAAAATATATAAAAATTCTCATTTAATATATATAGGTGAATGGTTAAATCAATTTTACAAAATAAGGTTTGGAAATATTACATTTCGATGTAGTAACAAAACGCAGTTTTTACAAAGTTTAGTAGTGACTGTTTTATAAAGGATTGAAACTTTGAATCTTTAAGGAGCTAATTTACCAAAAATATTTTCATCAGATTTTTCCTTAATTTGGGTGATTTAATTAATGATTTAATAAAATAAAATAAAGGTGATAAACTACTTTGACTTTCATAACTACTTTTCTCTAATTTTTTCTCATTTCATTTTCTCTCAAAATCCTATCAACCAAACACTTTTTCTCCAGAAAAATTTACTTTGATTTCCACTTCATTTGATGAGATTTCCATCACTCATTGATTCCTAATCAATCCTTCAACAAATCCATTTGATTTCTACATAGTATTTTCAAGGAAACTTGCCCAAATCAAGGAGAAATCATCTTTTAGAGGTAAGATTGTTCTTCTCCTTTAAATACTCAGTTCTTTACTGAAATTCCCAAGTTTTTAATCCTTTATTTAAGATTTATGAATGGTTTTGATGTTGGAAATAAGATTTTGGCTTAAAACTCAAGATTTTGGAAGAGATCTTGAAGATTTTTCGTGGTAATTGATTGGGATATGTTTTGATATGGTTTCCTAATGTATTTTGGATGGTAAATGATGTTAGAAATGAGGTTTTATCAATCCAATCCCGAATAGGTTATTTTTCCTAAGTTTTTGCTTGAGAAAATGGTGGTTTTTGGGGTGTTTTTGGTGTTCTGTTATAGCTGGAGGTATAAGGACGAGTTTAGGATTGTTTTGATGTTAATTGATGTTTAGAAAAGATTAGAAGTGGTGGATCTTGGCTGGGTTATGTTTTGGAAGAGTTTGGGGGTTATTTTGGTTGTGTTTGGTAGCCGAAATGTTTTGTTTAAGTAGAGCATCGAGTTTAGGAGTGTTGGATGAAGATTTCAATGCATGATGATGCATTAATCCTCTGCTCTTATGTGTCTAAAACAGGGGAGACATCTTCAGACACTTTTGGAGTTGATCCTGAAGCTTAATTGGCGTTGCGGCGAGCAAGCGAAATGTAAATTGGTGATTGTGATTGGGTTAGAAGTCCATGAGGACAAAAGTACAAGGTTTGGGGATTTAGGAGAGGTTTGAAACACCTTCCTAAATCCGGAAGTAAGTATGGTTTGAATTGCTCTCTTTAAAGTGGTGTTTGCCTCTAAAAAATGCTTTTACATTCTCATGGTTTGAGATTGATAAATTCCTACTGTTTTTATGCATGATTTATAGCATGAGATTATGCTTGTAGAGATGTCATGAGATGGCATATTGCATTGAAGAGATTTGAGCTTTTGGTTTGAAGTAAAGTATGATTTATGTTTTGAAATGTGATGAGAAAACCTTTGGCTAATATTGCATGAAAAGCAATAGGTGTGATGATGTTTTAACACATTATATTGACATAGATGTTGAGAAACTTACCGGATATAATTGATCGATCAATAGCATGAGAGTGCACTATAAACTAAAAATTCGTACGTGCTCTTTGGTTAAGCCAAGGGGAGATTTTTCGATGATGGGCATTCCATCGGGTAGGACTTGGCCAAATACCCAAGCTTTGTGGCGATGAGTGATTCCGCCATGTGAGTACGGTGATGAGAGATTCCATCGAAAGCCATGTTGCTAGACAAGTGAGTACGGTGATGCGAGATTCCACCGGAAGAGTCTAGTGTAAAAATGTGTCCGTATATCCGAGTATTAAAGAGATGTTAAATGCCAATATAAATGATGAAATGGTTTTTGTCATACATGTACCTTGATGAAATGATTTATGCTATGAGATATGCATATGAGATTTGTTTTAGAAGTGCTTTGATGATACAAGCATGTGTATGGCCTTGCCATGAGTTTTGTATTGGTAAATGCATGAGATAGAAATGAGGTACATGTGGTTTCAATGAGAAGTTTCTTTAAAAGATTTCTAAGCATGAGATAGAAATGAGCATGTGGTTTAAAAGCTTTTGATGAAAGTGTTTTCAAATGTGCATTATTGTGTTGGTTTTCTTTAGAGCATGCCTCACTAAGCATTTGTGCTTACACTCTCTCATTAACCAATAATGCAGATAATTGAGGTGTTTTCGGGCGGCAAGAAAGCTAAGTTCATCCAAGGAAGTTCAAGCTCATGTATGGTGAAGTATTTCATACACTTTAGTTTTGATAGATTGGCAATGGGAAACCAAGAATTGTATTTGGGAGATGTGTTAAACTCCCTAAGGTTGTGGCATGTTTGTTTTGGTTTGTTTGAATTGTAAATGGCCTTAATTGCTTGTTTTGAGGTTGGATTGCCTATTTGGATTATGATTTTAGGAAGCATGCCTCTAGACCAATGGGATTAGGTGTTTGATGCTATGATTGTGTTTGAGTGCTTCAAATATGTTCCTTATATGTATAATGACTTGTTGGTATGTTTAAAGAGTCATTGGGATATGTCCGAATGAGTTTTTGAGTGAAAAACCAGCTATTGTTGTTGTTTCTCGGCAACTCGTATTGAAACCCCCTTTAGTGTTTCGGAACGGGGGCCTATAATGGCCTTCATGTTTCGAAACGCTGGAGGCTGTTTCGAAACAGGACTCGGAATGCACCCGCGTACTGAAAAGGTCAACACCATTTTGATCCAGCGTTTTGATACGTCATGTTAGTGTTTCGAAACGGGTGACCGTTGGACCCAGATTTGAAATGTTTTAATGCTCGCATGTTTTACATTTTGGTCCTAAATGTTGAGATCACAGTTGCTTGAGTTTGAGATGTCTTTTTAAGTGGAAATTTGGCAGAGAAGCATGTAACATGACTAATTTCCTTAAGGTAACCTTAAATTTAATGAAGTCCCTCTAATTTACAGAAATTACAATTTGGTCCCTAAACTTGTGTGATGTGTAATTGAGTCCCCATGTGTTATCTGACCAATGTGTCCTTCTCAATCGTATTTTGTGAGTACTCACTTAGGGTTAATAAGTATCTAGACAAGATTAAAAAGAAAAAAAGGGTCGTGAATCAAGGTTAACTTTCAGGTTGACTTTGGTTCTCCTCATGTAATCTTCGTAGTGCGGGTCTTTCGTCTAGGCCGGGCTAAGGGGGTTACATTTGGTGGTATCAGAGCTTGGTTCTCGTGTAATTGGGGTTTGTTATGTAGATGATGTATGTGTCATTGCATGATGTGTCCTTTGGGTGAAAGAATGTTGTGTGAATAGTGATGTATGATGCAATTGAGATGTTTTTGTGATGTTATGCCATGTTCGGTGTGTGATAGGGGATCCCATTTCCATATCAAAACTAATGAGGGGAATTATTTTCGAAAATGAGCTTGAGTACTTGGATTTCTTACCTTATTGTGCCTAATTATGTTTATCGCATTTTTGTTAGTGCATTTTTTTCTTTATAAATGGGGCCACCTAGAGAGTTGAGGATAAATATAAGAGAAAAATTGAATTTTCAAATGAATAAGGGGGAGAAAATGAATAAGGGGGAGCTTTAATTGATTTCATATCTTTAGTCTCTTATTCACATTTTTAAAGTTAAAGGGGGAGAATCCCAAACAATTTTTCAAGAGAGATTTATTATATCAAAAAGGGGGAGATTGTAGAACTAATGTTTTGATATAATAATTGAAAAATGTTTTGGACTGATTTAAGAAGTATTTAAAACAATTTCCAAAGTCCAAATTTTCTGAAACTATGTTTAGGGATGTTTTTAAATGACTTTAATATGTTTTCAAAGGCCAAATTATACAAACCTGTCCAGGTGTTTCGAAACACCTTAGGGCGTTTCGAAACAGGGGATTCCAGTAGCGATTTCGTTTCGAAACATGTTTCGAAACGGGCTTTCCCTGGACTTGATTTTTGCCCGGCGTTTCGAAACGGGCTAGGCCGTTTCGATACGCCCACGTGGCAATGACCCCAACGGTCATAAACCCCAACGGCTATTTTCCTAACTAACCTTTAAATGCAGGCGTTTCGATACGGGCTTATAGCGTTTCGATACGCGTTTCGGAACGACCAGGAGGCGTTCCGAAACGGCCAGGAGGCGTTCCGAAACGGACAGGAGGTGTTCCGAAACGGATACCATGACAGACTGCAACGACTCTTTCTACATTGAGAGTGTTTCGAAACGGCTTCGAGCGTTTCGAAACGGGGAGCTGCAGAATGCATTTATGGTGGGAATTAAAGTCCTCAACGGCTCCAATTTGATCCTAACGGCTAGTAACGGCTACAAACTCAATTGGGAGTATAAAAGGGACCTCTAAGCATCAAGAGAAGGCTAATGCTTCAATTGTCAATCAACAAATGATCAAGAATTGTCTTAGAGCCTAAAGTGTCAATTATTGTATAGACAAACACTAGTGAGCCAAAATTGTCAAATTTGCTCAAGTGTTTTAGGTTTTGGGTGAGTGCTTAATTGTGCAAACAAACACCTATTAGAGGGATTTGTGTTTGCTTTCGTATCTCTTTGTAAAAGAGGGTTTGATCAAGGCTTTGGGTAGAAAGCTTGATCGGTGTAAAGGGTTTCCTCCTAAGCCTAAAAAAAGGGGACGAATCAATTAGTGGAATTGGTTGTGAAATCCTTAGTGGGGAGCTAAGGTAGTGGATGTAGACTTTGGTTAGAAGGTTGAACCACTATAAATCATTGTGTCAATTTTTCTTTTTAGCTTCCTAAACCCTTCCACCCAAAAATCCACCTCTCCACCACTTGGTGAGCATAATCGGTTGAACGAATCGAGCCCCACACAACTCAACAGACATTGAGGCGAATCTTGGTCTGGCTAGTCAAACGGGTGGATCTAGCTCCAGAAAGCGAGCGGCTGAACGCGATTATGGTAGAGATCGCAACAAGAGGCATAAGAATTGGAGGTCGCATTATGATGCTAGGAGTGGGGGTGGTAACCCTGGGAGAGGTCAGCAATGACCTAATGCTATTCAGAGGACTCCTGAGTGTAACCGTTGTGGTAGACGGCATGGTGGCGAGTGTTGGGGTAACCTTGTGACATGCTACAATTGTGGGAACCGTGGACATTTGAAGAAAGATTGTCCTCAGCCTCTGAGAGAGGGACAGGCTCCAGTGAGAGCAGATGAGCCACAGAGAGGTCGCAGGTGCGGCCGTGGTAATTTTTAGCGTAGGGATGATGGTGGCAGGAATGTAGCACATGTTGTGGCCGTTTAACCTGAGGGTGGCGGACAGGCTCGAGTGTATGCCCATCGTGAGGGAAGGAATGATATGGATGTTATCGTAGGTACATTTACTTTGCAATCCTTATCATTACATTCTTTGATTGATTCTGGATCTACACACTCGTACATATTGCGTGAACATGCTCAAATGCTTGGTTTACCTGTTGAGTCTTTGGATGTTGGCATGCGTGTGACTAGTTCCTTTGGTGAGACAGTTGTAACGCGATAGTTGTGGATTTCATGGAATTGCCATTCTATGGCTTTGATGTAATCATGTGTATTGATTGGCTTGTTCATCATCGAGCAGTGGTGGATTTTGAAAGCAAGCGAGTTTCGTTGAAACAGGCGGATGATTATGAAGTAGTGGTTGTGGGCGAGAATGTGAAGTTTATTGCCAAGTGGTGTCTACGTTGGAAGCAAGTCGAATGCTGAGGCAAGGTTGCGAGGCTTACCTAGCCTTTGTGATGAATCCTAGTTCCAAGGAGTTGCGCGTTCAGGATATAAGAACTGTACGTGAGTTCTCTGGAGTGTTTCCTGAGGAGTTACTTGGATTGCTGCCTAGTCGAGAGGTGGAGTTTGGAATTAAATTGTACGACAACACAACTCCTGTGACAATTGCTCCCAATCGCATGGCGCCTAAGGATTTGAAGGAGTTGAAGACGCAACTTCAGGAGTTGCTGGACCATGGTTTCTTTCAGCCTAGTGTGTCACCTTGGGGTGCACCGGTCTTGTTTGTAAAGAAAAAGGATGGCACTATGAGAATGTGCATCGATTATCGTTAGCTGAACAAGTTGACTATCAAGAATAGGTATCCTTTGCCGAGGATTGACGATCTTTTTTATCAGTTTCGAGGAGCGGCTGTGTTTTCAAAGATTGATTTGAGGTCAGGGTACTATCAGCTTAAGGTGAAAGATGTGGATGTGCCAACGACAGCCTTTAGAACAAGGTATGGGCATTATGAGTTCCTTGTAATGCCGTTTGGCTTGACGAATGCTCATGTTGCTTTCATGGACATGATGAATAGAGTGTTCCATGAATACTTGGACAAGTTTTTTGTGGTGTTCATTGACGATATCCTTGTGTACTCTCGTACTGAGGAGGAGCATGAAGGTCATTTGAGGGTTGTCTTGCAAGCGCTTCTAGAGAATCAACTTTATGCTAAGTTGAGCAAGTGTGAGTTTTGGCAAAAGGAAGTTGTGTTCCTTGGTCATGTGGTTTAGGCTGAGGGGATTCGTGTTGATCCTCAGAAGGTTGAGGCGGTGATGAATTAGAAGCCTCCTAAGTCCGTTCATGAAGTCCGTAGTTTCCTTGGGTTGGCAGGATAGTACCGGAGGTTTGTGGATGGATTTTCAAAGATTGCTGCCCCTTTGACGAAGTTGTTGCAAAAAGATGTTAAGTATGAGTGGACGGAAGCGAGACAACAAGCATTTGAGAAGCTTAAGGCAGCTTTGACGCAAGCTCCTATCTTGGTTCAACCTGAATCAAGAAAAGAGTTTGTGGTGTACAGTGACGCATCCTACGTTGGTTTGGGGTGTGTGCTAATGCAAGAGGGTAAGGTGGTGGCTTATGCATCGCGATAGTTGAAGGTGCATGAGCGCAATTATCATACGCATGATATTGAGTTAGCTGCAGTAGTTTTTTGCTTTGAAGATTTGGAGACATTATCTTTATGGTGAGAAGTGTACTGTGTACACAGATCACAAGAGTTTGAAGTATTTGATGTCAAGGAAGGAGTTGAATATTAGGCAACGACGTTGGGTGGAGTTGCTTAAGGATTACGATCTAACGATCGAGTACCATCCGGGAAAGGCTAATGTTGTGGTGGATGCCTTGGGCAAGAAGGTGGCAGTAGAGTTAAGGGCTATGATTGCTAGCTTGAGCATTTCGTGAGAGGGGGTCTTGTGGCTGAATTGCAAGTGAAACCATCTCTGGTTCAGGTTATTAAGGATAAGCAGTTGATGGATGATTCTTTGGTGCCACATGTTCAGGACATCGCTGAGGATAGTCCATCGGATTTTTGTTTTAATGATGATTGAGTTCTATGTTTTGGAAATCAGATAGTAGTGCCAAATGATGAGGAGTTGAGGTGTACTATTCTGACTGAAGCTCATAGTAGTCCTTTTGCTATGCACCCTGGTAGTACAAAGATGTACCGTGATCTGAAGGATGAGTACTATTGGGTGGGTTTGAAGAAGGATGTTGCGAAATATGTAAGTAGGTGTATGGTTTGTCAGAGGGTTAAAGCTGAGCATCAGTTTCCTTCAGGGTTGTTGCAACCGTTGAGGATTCCTGAATGGAAGTGGGAAAGAATCACCATGGACTTTGTGTCTGGTTTGCCTTTGTCTTCATCGAAGAAGAATTTGGTGTGGGTGATTGTGGATCGCCTTACGAAGTGTGCGCATTTCTTACCTGTGCATACCACGTATACCTTGGATAAGTTTACAGAGTTGTACATTGCTGAGATTGTACGTCTGCATGGGGTACCAAAATCTATAGTTTCGGATAGAGATCCGAGGTTGTTTCGATACGAGTTGCCCAGAAACAACAGCAATATCTGGTTTTTCACTCAAAAATCTATTCGAACATATCCCAATGACTCTTTAAACATACCAACAAGTAATCATACATATAAGGAACATATTTGAAGCACTCAAACACAATCATAGCATCAAACACCAAATCCCATTGGTCTAGAGGCATGCTTCCTAAAATCATAATCCAACTAGGCAATCCAACATCAAACCAAGCAATTAATGTCATTTACAATTCAAACAAACCAAAACAAACATGCCACAACCTTAGGGAGTTTAACACATCTTCCAAATACAATTCTGGGTTTCCCATTGCCATTCTATCAAAACTAAAGTGTATGAAAAACTTCACCATACATGAGCTTGGACTTCCTTGGATGAACTTAGCTTCCTTGACGACCGAAAACACCTCAATTATCTGCATTATTGGTCAATGAGAGAGCGTAAGCACAAATGCTTAGTGAGGCATGCTCTAAAGAAAACCAAAACAATAATGAACATTTGAAAACACTTTCATCAAAAGCTTTTAAACCACATGCTCATTTCTATCTCATGCTTAGAAATCTTTCAAAGCAACTTCTCATTGAAACCACATGTACCTCATTTCTATCTCATGCATTTACCAATGCAAAATTCATGGCAAGGCCATACACATGCTTGTATCATCAAAGCACTTCTAAAACAAATCTCATATGCATATCTCATAGCATAAATCATTTCATCAAGGTACATGTATAACAAAAACCATTTCATAATTTATATTGGCATTTAACATCTCATTAATGCTCGGATATGCGGACACATTTCTACACTAGACTCTTCCGGTGGAATCTCGCATCACCGTACTCACTTGTCTAGCAACATGGCTTCCGGTGGAATCTCTCATCACCGTACTCACATGGCGGAATCTCTCATCGCCACAAAGCTTAGGTATTTCACCAAGTCCTACCCGATGGAATGCTCATCATCGGAATATCTCCCTTTGGCTTAACCAAAGAGCACGCATGAATTTTTAGTTTATAGTGCACTCTCATCCTATTGATCGATCAATTATATCCGGTAAGTTTCTCAACATCTATTCCAATGTAATGTGTTAAAACATCATCACACTTACTGCTTTTCATGCAATATTAACCAAAGGTTTTCTCATCACATTTCAAAACATAAATCATACTTCAAACCAAAAGCTCAAATCTCTTCAATGCAACATGCCATCTCATGACATCTCGACAAGCATAATCTCATGCTATAAATCATGCATAAAAATAGTAGGAATTTATCAATCTCAAACCATGAGCATGTAAAAGCATTTTTAGGGGCAAACACCACTTTAAAGAGAGCAATTCAAACCATACTTACTTCCGGATTTAGGAAGGTGTTTCAAACCTCTCCTAAATCCCCAAACCTTGTACTTTTGTCCTCATGGACTTCTAACTCAATCACACTCACCAATTTACGTTTCGCGTCCTCATGGACTTCTAACTCAATCACACTCACCAATTTACGTTTCGCTTGCTCGCCGAAACGCCAATTAAGCTTCCGGATCAACTCCAAAAGTGTCCGAAGATGTCTCCCCTATTTTAGACACATAAGAGCAGAGGATTAATGCATCACCATGCATTGAAATATTCAGCCAACATTCCTAAACTCGCTGCTCTACTTAAACACAACATTTCGGCTACCAAACACAACCGAAATCACCCCCAAACTCTTCCAAAACATAACCCAGCCAAGATCCACCACTTCTAATCTTTTCTAAACATCAATTAACATAAAAAACAACCATAAACTCGTCCTTATACCTCCAACTATAACAGAACACCAAAAACACCCCCAAAACCGCCATTTTCTCAAGCAAAAGCTTAGGAAAAACAACCTATTCGGGATTGGATTGATAAAACCTCATTTATAACATCATTTAACATCCAAAATACATTAGGAAACCATCTCAGAACAGAGCCCAATCAATTACCACGAAAATCTTCAAGATCTCTTCCAAAATCTTAAGTTTTAAGCCAAAATCTTATTTCCAACATCAAAAGCATTCATAAATCTTAAATAAAGGATTGATAACTTGGGAATTTCAGTAAAGAACTAAGTATTTAGAGGAGAAGAATAATCTTACATCTAAAAGATGATTTCTCCTTGATTTCAGCAAGTTTCCATGAAAATACTATGTAGAAATCAAATGGATTTGTTGAAGGATTGATTAGGAATCAATGAGTGATGGAAGTCTCATCAAATGAAGTGGAAATCAAAGTAAATTTTTCTGGAGAAAAAGTGTTTTATTGATAGGATTTTGAGAGAAAATGAAATGAGAGAAAATTAGAGAAAAGTAATTATGAAAGTCAAAGGTAGTTTATCACCTTTATTTTATTTAATTAAATCATTAATTAAATCACCCAAATAAAGGAAAAATCTGATGAAAACATTTTTGGTAAATTAGCTACTTAATGATTCAAAGTTTCAATCCTTTACAAAACAGTCAATACTAAACTTTTTAAAAACTGCGATTTGGTCACTACATCGAAATGTAATATTTCCAAACCTTATTTTGTAAAATTGATTTCACCATTCACCTATATATATATTAAATGAGGATTTTTAGATATTTTTCTATATTTTTAAAGCATCCCGAACTAGGTGTTCCCTAAAACTCCCTTTTATATTCGAACCATTTCTCAGACCGGTCCGATTCAGACCATAAACTTCTAATCCCAAAATTGGGGTGTTAAAACTCTCCCCCTCTTAAGAAATTTCATCCTCGAAATTTACCTGGAGGAAAAAGGTAAGGAGACTACTTCTTCATATCATCTTTTCTTTCCCACGTGGCTTCCTCAACACCACGATGCCTCCACAACACCTTAACCAACTCAATGGCCTTACCTCGAAGAACTTTCCTATCCGAATCCAGAATCTCAACCGGCTCCTCATCATAGGTCAAATCTGGATTCAACTCAACTTCCTCCACAAGCATAACATGCGAAGGATCCGATCTATACCTCCGAAGCATGAAGACATGAAACACATCATGTATATTTTCCAACTCTTGTGGTAGCCTCAGCTTATAAGCAACAGGACCCATACGTTCTATCACCTTGTATGGTCCAATATACCGAGGGCTCAACTTACCCTTCCGGCCAAATCTCATCACCTTCTTCCAAGGTGAAACCTTCAAGAACACACGATCACCCACCGCATACTCAATCTCCTTACGCTTCAAATCCGCGTAAGACTTCTCCCGATCAGAACCTGCCTTCAACCGCTCACAAATGAGCTTTACCTTCTCGATGGTTCCTTTCAACAAAGCCGACATCGAGAACAACTTCTGATCTGTTTTAGCCCAGCAAAGAGGAGTTCTGCACTTCCTCCTATACAAGGCTTCATAAGGTACCATTTGAATACTTGCCTGGTAGTTATTATTCTAAGCAAACTCCACCAAAGGCAAATGCTTCACCCAAGAGCCTTGAAACTCAATCACGCAACACCTCAACATATCCTCAAGCACTTGGATGACACGCTCAGACTGTCCATCCGACTATGGATGATAAGAAGTACTGAAATTCAGCCGCGTACCCAAAGCTTGATGCAAGCATCCCCAAAATCGCGATGTAAACCCTTTAGTGTTTCGGAACGGGGGCCTGTAATGGCCTTCATGTTTCGAAACGCTGGAGGCTATTTCGAAACGATTTGGCTACTGGAATGCCATGTTTAGAAACAGATCTCGGAACGCACCCGCGTACCAAAATGGTCAACGTCGTTTCGATCCAGCGTTTCGATACGATAGGTGAGTGTTTCGAAACGGGTGACCGTTGGACCCATATTTGAATTGTTTTAATGCTCGCATGTTTTACATTTTGGTCCTAAATGTTGATATCGCAATTTCTTGAGTTTGAGATGTCTTTTTAAGTGGAAATTTGGCAGAGAAGCATGTAACATGACTAATTTCATTAAGGTGACCTTAAATTTAATGAAGTCCCTCTAATTTACAAAAATTACAATTTGGTCCCTAAACTTGTGTGATGTGCAATTGAGTCCCTACGTGTTACCTGAACGATGTGTCCTTCTCAATCGTGTTTCGTGAGTACTCACTTAGGGTTAATAAGTATCTAGACAAGATTAAAAAGAAAAAAAGGGGTCGTGAATCAAGGTTGACTTTCAGGTTGACTTTAGTTCTCAATCGTGTTGGTCTTTTGTCTAGGCCGGGCTAAGGGGGTTACAAATGCATTCAAGCGAAAATTTTTGGAAGTTCGCTACCTCGACGAGAAAAAGATGGAATTCATGTCCCTTGTGCAAGGGAGTATGACGGTGGCAGAATATGAGGCGCGGTTTGTACGCCTAAGCCAATATGCACCTGAGCTGATTCCTGGAGAGTGAGAAAGATGTGAAAGATTCCGTTACGGCCTGGTGGAGGATGTGAAAACCTATATGCTCGAAGCAGACTATACTGCTTTCGATGTCTTGGTCACCAGAGCCAAGGACATTGAGTTGAATCTTGGTCTGGCAAGTCGAGCAGGAGGATCTAGCTCAGGAAAGCGAGTTGCAGAGCGTGATCTTGGTAGGGATCTCTATAAGAGGCATAAGGATAGAAGGTCACATAGTGATGCTAGACGTGGGGGTGGTAACCCTGGGAAAGGTCAGCAAGGACCAAATGCTTTCATGCTGACTCCTCAGTGTAACCGGTGTGGTGGGAGGCATCCTAGTGAGTGTTGGGGAAATCTTGGTAAATGTTGGAATTGTGGTAATCGAGGGCACATGAAGAAAGATTGTCCTCAACCATTGAGAGAAGATTAGGCTCCGATAATGTAACGCCCCGGTTTTGGGCGTTGACCGGTTTGGTCAAAGTCCTGTTCGAATCTTAAGAGGTTAAATTAGGAAAGCCTAGTTCGGGTTGCATTAAAAATATGGAAAAATGTTCTAAAATCATCTTTTAATATAATTAGATGAACTGTGAAAACAATTTTGGAAAATGAGGTTTGGAAGGTTGACATTTTGGCTAGTGACCAAAATGTAATTTTCGCAAATTTGGTGGCTGTTTTGAAAAGGATTGAAACTTTGAATCTTTAAGGAGCTATTTGCCCAAAAGTGAATTCTCCAGATTTTTCTAAGATATTTTAATCCTAAATTCTGATTTTAAAGGTTTCATAAAAGGAGGGAAACTCATTTTTACTATTTTCTTTCCTAACTTCCTATTTTCTTCTCTCATTTTCTCTCCAACCAAACATTTCTTTTTCCAGAGATTTTGATCTGATTTCTTCATCTAAAATCATCCTTTCAACTCACAATTGATAGCAAATCATTGTGTCATCAAAACCTACTCAATTGCTACAAGTTTCAACAAGGTTTTCATTCCAAAAAGTGGAGAATCACAAGTTTGGAGGTATGAACGATTTCTCCTCTGAACTTTAAGTTCTTTAATGAAATTCCTAAAGTTTTCAATCCTAAATTTATGTTTAATTAAAGGTTTTCAAGTAGATTTGTGGATCTTGGCTAATTATGCAAGATTTTGATGTTTTCACTTGATTTTCGTTAGATCTGAGTAATCTGGGTTTTAAGAGGTGTTTTTGATGTTAAATGAACTCTAAATTGATAAGGAAATGAGTTTTGATCAATGCAATCCCGGATAGGTTGAGTTTCCTAAGTTTAGCTTGTGTTTTAAGGTGGTTTTTGAGGTGATCTTGGTGATCTGATGTTGCTGGAGGTATAAGGATGGTTGTAGGTTGTTTTTAGATGTTAAATGGTGATGATGGATGTTAGGTTTTGCTGGGTTATGGCTGGGCTTTGTTTAGAAGTGGTTTTGATGCATTTTCGGTTGTTTTTGGTGGCCGAAAATGGAGGTTGGATGAGAGCAGCGAGTTTGGGTGCTTTCATTGAAGTAATTGATGCATGGTGATGCATTAATTTACTGCTTTGATGTGTTGAAACAGGGGAGGCATCTTTGGATCCAAGTTTGGTTGTTTCGGAAGCTTGATTTCGTGCTTCGGCAAGTGGCGAAGTGGAAATCGGTGAGTGCAATTATGGAATTTGGATTTCAGCTTTTTAAACCAAGGTTTGAAGGTTTTGGGAGCTTAGTTTAAGTCTAAACAACTTTGCTAAGCTCAAGTGTAAGTTTTCGGATTTTCTCTCTAGTGGTGGCCATGATTTTGATGTGATGCAAAATGATGATTTGCATGTTTTAATTACTGTTTTGAAAGCATGTTTTAGCATGTTTTTGCTGATGATGTAAGCCATATGTTGAAGGTAACTCTAGGTAGGAGTTCCTTGATTTTGTACATTGAAATGATGTGGTTTGATGCTTTGAAATGCATGATGAAATGGCTTGATTTAATGCTTTAAAACAGTGGATTAAATGATGAAAATGATGTATATTGGCAAGTGATGTTTTTAAAATGTTAAGGTCACTAAGGTGGTTAAAAGTCCTTGAGTGAGCCTTGTTACTTATGAACATCAAGGTGGTTAAAAGTCCTTGGATGGTTCATGTTGCGGACACTAAGGTGTTTAAAAGTCCTTAGGTGATCCTTTCTATGGTGTTTAAAAGTCCATAGGCCAAGGTGTTTAAAAGTCCTTGGGATCAAGGTGTTTAAAAGTCCTTGATGAGATTCAATTCATGGTGTTTAAAAGTCCATGGCCAAGGTGTTTAAAAGTCCTTGGGATCAAGGTGTTTAAAAGTCCTTGATGAGATACTTTCTATGGTGTTTAAAAGTCCATAGGCCAAGGTGTTTAAAAGTCCTTGGGGCCAAGGTGTTTAAAAGTCCTTGGGAAGTTGTTGAACTTGTTTTATGAAATGGAATTTGTCACTTGAGCCAATATGACATGTTAAGTATGTAAGAAGCATGAGATGCTTGTTTTGATATATAATATGAAGCATGAGATTGCTTGTTTTAAAGTGTGCTTTGAGCATGTGCAAAGGTTGATTTTAAGCATGATTTATAAATGGTTTTAATTGCATTATTGAATTGCTTTTAATGAGCATGCCTCACTAAGATTTTGCTTACGCTCTCTACGTTTTCTTAATTCAATAATGCAGATCATTAGAGTACCTTAAGGGCAGCAAGAAAGGGCAAGCAATCAAGTTCAAGTGAAGCTCAAAGTATGAAGGTTTTATAAGTGCAATTTAGCTTTTGTATGTTTTGGCAATGGGGGACCAATGTGTATGTTTTGGGAGGTGTTTGAGGCTCCCTAAGTATGTTGGATGTTGATGTGTTTGCTGGTTTTTGCATTGGAACCATATATGCTTGTTTTGGAAGTTTGGTGTTGAATAGCTAGCTTGTTAGGAAGCATGCCACTAGAATTTGGGGCTTTTCATATGTGTTGGTTATATGTTGAATTGGTACTGCATTTATGGTCCTTGCATGTTGGTAGACTATGTGGTATGATTTGGTGTTGTTTAATTGAAGTTTGAAGCATGTTTGTTGCTGTTTAAAGTCGATTTCTGGCAGGAGTATCGATACTCGAGCTTGCGTATCGATACGCAAGAGCCAAATCTGCAGATTTCTGGCCATGCGTATCGATACGGGTTGGGTATCGATACTCATCCAAGTTTCTGTTTTCCCCGTGTATCGATACGACTCCAGGCGTATCGATACGCGACCGTTAATTTGGTTGAAAGTATCTTTTTATGTTTTGTTTGGTTTACGTTTTGGTCCTGAATCTTGTTTGTTCAATTGTATGAGTTTGGGAAGTCCTTTTGAGCTGAAATTTCACAGAGAAGCATGAAATCTATTTAATTTCAAGATGGTAACTTCAAATTTGGTTAAGTCCTTATATTTATCAGAAATTACAATTTGGTCCCTAAAGTTGTAATTTGTTCAATTGGGTCCCTGTTTGATCTCTGATGTTTGTGATCTTTTAGTATGTTGTTTGTATGATCACACATAGGTGTAATGCGCATCTAGATAAGATTAAAAAGAAAAAAAAAAGGGTCGTTAATCAAGGTTGACTTTCGGGTTGACTTTGGTTTTCCCCGTGTGACTTTCTTAATTCGGGTCAACCGTCTAGGCCGGGTTAAGGGGGTTACAGATAAGAGCAGTTGAGCCACAGAGAGGTCGTGGACGTGGCCGTGGTAACTTTCAGCGCAGAGATGAGGGTGGAAGGAATGTAGCACATGTGGTGGCTGTTCAACATGAGGGTGGTGGCCAGGCTCGAGTGTATGCCCATCGAGAGGGAAGGAATGACACAGACGTGATCACATGTACCTTTACTTTGCAATCCTTGTCATTACTTTCTTTGATTGATTATGGATCTACGCACTCGTACATATTGCGTGATCATGCTCAAATGCTTGATTTGCCTGTTGAGTCTTTGGATGTGGGTATGCGTGTGACTAGTTCCTTTGGAGAGACGGTTGTAACAAGGAGGTTGTATAGGAGATGCCCCTTAAAGGTGCAAGATCATGTGTTTCTTGTCGATCTTATAGAGTTACCATTCTATGGGTTTGATGTAATTCTTGGCATGGATTGGCTTGTTGAGCATAGAGCCGTTGTAGATTTTGAAAGCAACTGAGTTTCGCTGAAACGTGCGGATGATTATAAGGTTGTGGTGGTGGGAGAAAATGTGAAGTTTCTATCTAATATGGTGTCTACGCTTGAAGCGAGCCGGATGTTGCGTCAAGGATGTGAGGCTTATCTAGCCTTTGTTATGAATCCTAGTACAAAAGAGGTTCGTGTACAAGATATAAGGACCGTGTGTGAGTTTCCTAGAGTGTTTCCGAAGGAACTACCTGGTTTGTCGCCTAGTCGAGAGGTTGAATTTGGAATTGAGTTGTATAAGAACACAATTCCGGTGTCCATTGCTCCCTATCGCATGTCACCCAAAGAGTAGAAGACGCAACTTCAAGAGTTGCTAGACCGAGGCTTTATTCGGCCTAGTGTGTCACCTTGGGGTGCACCGGTCTTGTTTGTTAAAAAGAAAGATGGCACGATGAGAATGTGCATTGATTATCGTTAGTTGAATAAGTAGACCATCAAAAACAAGTATCCTTTGCTGAGGATTGATGATCTTTTTGACCAGTTTCGAGGAGCAACTGTGTTTTCAAAGATCGGTTTGAGGTCAGGGTACTATCAGTTAAAGGTGAAAGATGTGGATATGCCGAAAACAATCTTTCGAACGAGATATGGGCATTATGAATTTCTAGTGATGCCGTTTGGATTGACGAATGCTCCTGCTGCTTTCATGGACATGATGAACAAGGTGTTTCATGAATTCTTAGATAAGTTCGTTGTGGTGTTCATCGATGATATCCTTGTGTACTCTCGTACTAGGAAGGAGCATGAAGGTCACCTGAGGATCGTTTTGCAAGCGCTGTTAGAGAATCAGCTTTATGCTAAGCTGAGCAAATGTGAGTTCTGGCTAAAGAAAGTTGTTTTTCTTGGCCATGTGGTTTCGGCTAAAGGGATTCGTGTTGATCCTCAGAAGATTGAGGCGGTGATGAATTGGAAGCCTCCTACATCTGTTCATGAGGTTCGTAGTTTCCTTGGGTTGGCAGGTTACTACCGGAGGTTCGTGGATGGATTTTCTAAGATTGCTGCCCCTTTGACGAAGTTGTTGCAGAAGGATATTAAGTATGAATGGACGGAAGTGAGACAACAAGCTTTTGCGAAGCTTAAGGAGCTTTGACGCAAGCTCCTATCTTGGTTCAACCAGAATTAGGAAAAGAGTTTGTGGTGTATAGTGACGCATCCTATGTTGGTTTGGGGTGTGTGTTGATGCAAGAGGGTAAGGTAGTGGCTTATGCATCGCGACAGTTGAAACTGCATGAGCGCAATTATCCTATGCATGACATTGTGTTAGTAGTAGTGATTTTTGCTCTAAAGGTCTGGAGACATTATCTCTATGGTGAGAAGTGTACTGTGTACACGGATCATAAAAGTTTGAAGTACCTGATGTCTCAAAAGGATTTAAATCTTAGAAAACGGCGTTGGGTGGAGTTGCTTAAGGATTACGATCTAACGATCGAGTATCATCCGGGGAAGGCCAATGTTGTGGTCGATGCTTTGAGCAGGATGGTGGTAGTGGAATTAAGGGCGATGTTTGCTAGCTTGAGCATATCGCGAGATGGTGGTCTTGTTGCTGAATTGCAAGTGAAACCATCTCTAGTTCAGTTGATAAAGAACAAACAACTGTTGGATGATTCTTTGGTGCCGCATGTTCAGGATATTGCAGAAGGTAGGCCAACAGATTTCTGCTTCAATGATGATGGTGTTTTATGTTTTGGGAGTCAGATAGTGGTGTCGAATGATGTTGAATTGAGGCGCACTATTCTAACTGAAGATCATAGTAGTCTTTTTGCTACACACCATGGTAGTACAAAGATGTATCGTGATCTGAAGGATGAGTACTATTGGGTGGGATTGAAGAAAGATGTCGCTGAATATGTTAGCAAATGCATGGTTTGTCAGCGGGTTAAGGCTGAACATCAATTTCCTACAGGGTTGTTTCAGCCGTTAAGGATTCCTGAATGGAAGTGGGAGAGGATCACCATAGACTTTGTGTCTGGTTTTTTTGCCTTTAACGCCATCAATGAGGAATTTTGTCTAAGTGATTGTGGATCGCCTTACGAAGTGTACGCATTTCTTGCCAATGCATACTATGTACACCTTCAATAAGCATAGAGTTACAAAATCTATAGTGTCGGATAGGGATCCGAGGTTTACCGCAAGGTTTTGGGAGTGTTTGCATCAAGCATTGGGTACGCTGTTGAATTTTAGTACTTCTTATCATCCACAGACGGATGGACAGTCGGAGCGTGTTATTCAAGTGCTTGAGGATATGTTGAGGTGTTGTGTTATTGAATTTTAAGGCTCTTGGGAGAAGCACCTGCCTTTGGTGGAGTTTTCTTATAATAATAGTTACCAAGCAAGTATCCGAATGGCACCTTATGAAGCTTTGTACAGGAGGAAGTGCAGAACTTCTCTTTGTTGGGCTGACATGGGACAAAAGTTTGTTTCGATGCCAGCTCTGTTAAAAGGAACCACCGAGAGGGTGAAGCTCATTTGTGAGCGGTTGAGGACAGCATCAGATCAGAAAAAGTCTTACACGGATTTGAAGCGTAAGGAGATAGAATTTTTGTGGACGAGCGTGTGTTTTTGAATGTTTCACCTTGGAAGAAGGTGATGAGATTTGTCCGGAAGGGCAAGTTGAGCCCAAGGTTCACTGGACCATACGAAGTGATAGAACGTGTGGGTCCTGTTGCTTACAAGCTGAGACTGCCTCAAGAGTTAGAAAATATACTTAATGTGTTTCATGTATCCATGCTTCGGAGGTATAGATCGGATCCGTCGCATGTTATGCCTGTATAAGAGGTTGAGTTGAATCCAGACTTGACGTATGATGAGGAACCGGTTGAGATTCTGGATTCGTATAGTAAGGTTCTTCGAGGTAAGACCATTGAATTGTTCAAAGTTTTTTGGAGACAACGTGGTGTTGAGGAAGCCACATGGGAAAGGAATGAAGACATGAAGAAGCAATTTCCTTACCTTTTTCCTCCAGGTAAATTTCGAGGAAGAAATTACTTTAGAGGGGGAGAGTTGTAACGCCCTGATTTTGGGCCTAGAAGTTCTAGAGTTTGAATCGGACCGGTCGAGAACGGTTCGAACCTTTTAGGGAGATTTAGGGAACACCTAGTTCAGGATGCTTTAAAATATGGAAAAATGTCTAAAAATCCCCATTTATTATAAGAATGATTATGGTGAAAACAATTTTACAAAATAAGGTTTGGAATTACTATATTTCGGTGTAGTGACCAAATCATAGTTTTTGTAAAAGTTGATTAGTGACTGTTTTGTAATGGATTGAAACTTTGAATCTTTAAGGAGCTAATTTTACCAAAATGTTTTTAATCAGATTTATCTTTATTTTGGGTATTTTAATAATGATTTAATAAAGGGAATTAAGAGAAAAATCTATTTTGACTTTCATAACTACTTTACAATCTTTTTCCCTCTTTTCATTTTCTCTCAACTTCCACTCAGCCAAACACATTTCCTCCATCAATTATCCTCTGATTTTCATCCCTTTTAATGAGATTTCAATCTCCTTTTGATTCCTAATCTTTTCCTCATCAAATCCTCTTGTTTTCACTTTGGATTATCAAGGAAACTTGCCCAAATTAAGGAGAAATCAGCCATTAGAGGTAAGCATCATCCTTTTCCTCTAATGATCAGTTCTTTACTGAAAGTCCCAAGTTATCAATCCTTTGTTAATGATTTTTGAGTTGCTTTAATGTTAGAAAACATGAAATTGTGTTAAAACTCAAGATTCTTAGTGGGATCTTGATGACTTTTGTAACTATTGGTTAGGCTCTATTTTGAGGTTGATTTCTAATGTATTTTGGATGGTAATTGATGTTATAAATGAGGTTTTATCAAACAAATCCCGAATAGGTTTGGATTCCTAAGTTTTGCATGCTAGATTGGTGATTTTTGGGGTGGTTTTGGTGTTCTGTTGTAGCTGGAAGTTTAAGGTTGAGTTTATGTTGATTTTTGGTGTTGATTGAGGTTTAGAAATGTTTAGAAGTGATAGATCTTCGTTGGGCTTTGTTTTGGAAGAGTTTGGAGATGATTTCGGTTGTTTTTGGTGGCCGAAATGATACTTTTGGGTAGAGCAACGAGTTTTATTAGTTGGCTGGTGATTTCAATGCATGATGAAGCATTAATCCTCTTCTCTTATGTGTAATAAACAGGGGAGACATCTTCGGACGCTTTTCGTGTTGATCCGGAAGTGCCGGGAGCTTAGATATCGTTTCGGCGAGCAAGTGAAACGTAATCGGTGAGTGCGAATGGTTTTAGAAGTCCTTGAGGGACAAAGAAACAAGGTTTGGGAATTTAGGATTGGTTTCAAACACCATCCTAAGTCCGAAAGTAAGTATGGCTAGATTTGCTCTCAAATATGTGGTTGTTGCCCCTAAAATGCTTTTTCATGCTCTTGTTTTGAGATAGACAAATTCCTACTGTTTTATGCAAGCTTTGTTGCATGAGATGATGCTTTGTAGAGTTTTCATGAGATAGCATGTTGCATTGAAGAATTTTGAGATTTTGATTTAATGCAATGCATGAGATGTGATTTTGAAATGAGATGAAAAAGTCTTGAGAAATATTGCATAAAAACAGTAGGTGAGATGATGTTTTTGACATAATATATTGGCATAGAAGATGAGATAGTTACCGGATATAATTGATCGATCAATAGGATGAGAGTGCACTATAAACTAAAATTCGTATGTGCTCTTTGGAGTCGGGCAATGGGGAGTAGTGCCATCCCTATCCAAAGTGAGAATCCGATGATGAGAGATACCATCGGGGTAAGACTTGGTGAAATACCCAAGCTTTGTGGCGATGAGAAATACCGCCATGAGAGTCCGGTGATGAGAGATTCCACCGGGGTAGGACTTGACCTTGAGTCAAGCTAATCCGCATATTCGAGTAAAGATGAAATGTGAAATGCCAATATAAAATATGGAAATGTATTTGAATCGCATGTACCAAATGAAGAGATGTTTTATGCTATGAGAAATGCATATGAGATTATGATATGAAATGCTTTTGTTTTCATTGATCATGTGTATGGCCTTGCCATAAGATTTGCATTGGTTTAAATGCATGAGATTAAATAGAGGTACATGTGTTTTCAAATGGAGATTTCTTTGAAATGGTTTTCAAGCATGAGATAGAATGAGCATGTTGTAGAAAATGGCTTTTGAGAAAGGGTTTTGAATAATGCATTGTTGTGTTGGTTTCCTTAGAGCTTTCCTCATTAAGAAAACATGCTTACGCTCTCTTTTACCAACAATGTAGATAATTGAAGTGGTTTTGGGTAGCAAGAAGGTTAAGAACATCCAAGGAAGTGTAAAGCTCATGTATGGTGATGTTTTTACATACTTTAGTACTGATATTTGGCAATGGAGCTTCAAGGTTGTATTTGGGAGATGTGTTTGAACTCCCTATGTTTGTAGCAAGATTGTTATGGCTTTTTGTGGTTTGTAAATGGTCTTATATGGTTTGGTTTGAGGTTTGAGGTTCATATTTGGTTCATGAGGTTAGGAAGCATGTCTATAGACTAAATATTCATGTGTGTGATAACATGTCTTAGCTTAAGCTTCTTTAACATGTTCTTTTAAGGCTATTCTTGTTGCTGGTATGATATGGTAAGTCTTGGGACATTTTTGAGTGTGTAAAGATGTGAAAAACCAGAAAGGTATGTTGTTGCAGGGCAGGGTGTATTGAAACACCCTTATCTGTTTCGAAATAGGGGCCAGAAATGGCCATAGTGTTTCGGAACAAATGAAGGTGTTTCAGAACATTTTGGCTACTGGAGAGGTCTGTTTCGATACTGGTCTCGAACGCACCCGAGTACCAAAACGGTCAACATTGTTTCGATACAGGCTTTTCGATATGAAGATCAGTGTTCCGAAACGGCTGACCGTTTGAATGCAAATTTGAATTGCTTCAAGCTCTCATGTTTTACATTTTAGTCCTGGACGTTGTGCATGCAATTGTTTGAGCTTGGAATGTCCTTTTAAGCTGAAATTTGAAAGAGAGGCATGTAATATGACTAATTACATAATGGTAAGCTTAAAATTTGCAAAGTCCTTATATTTTCCAAAATTTACATTTTGGTCCCTAAAAGTGTAAATCCTACAATTGAATCCCTAATTGTTTTTTGATCGTTGTGCTTCTCTCTCCTATGATTCTTGAGTATTCACATAGGCTTAATGTGCATCTATAGAAGATAAAAAGAAAAAAAAGGTTGTTAAGCAAGGATGACTTTCGGGTTACTTTTTTTTCCCCGTGTAATCTTCGTAGTTCGGGTCAAGCGTCTAGGCCAGGCTAAGGGAGTTACAATACACCTTAAACTTACCTTACTAACCTACCCGAGGTCGCGGAAACCTCAGGCTATGATACCAACAAATGTAACCACCTCGTCCCGGCCTAGACGACAGACCGGTCCGAGCAGGTTATACGGGGAAAACCGAAGCAAAACCCGTTAAGGCTCCACTTCGATTAGCAGCCCTAGAAAATTTTCTTTAACTTATCTTGTCTAAATGTATCATTTTGTCCTATGCGAAAACGGCAGCGAAAAACGAGAACAAAAAGATACAAACGAGGCGTAAGGTGATATAAATTTACCAAGTGTCAAGTTAGTCGATTCGCAAGCTTACGAGGCAAGACCATACATAAACGATGCATAAAAACTTAACACAGAAACAAACAACTAACATGACTAAAACCCAACATCTGAGAACCTTTGAAGATGCTAAAAAGCCCAAATACAAGCATGCGTTTCGAAACAGGCTTACTCGTTTCGATACGCGGGCTCCAGTTCAAAAGCCAGACCAGGACGTACCGATAGGGTCCACTCCGTTCGGGAACACGGGTCTCCAATGTTGAAACGTTTCGGAACAGGTTCCGAAACGGGCACTCACAGAGGCAAACCATATCGAAACGCGTACCGAAACGGAGGCTCACAGTGTAAAATTGTATCGAAATGGCACCACCTCTGTTCTGATACGAGTATCCCTGGAGCTACACCCGTTCTGAAATAGCCACGAGCATTTCGAAACACCTACACTTTGTGTGACCCTAAAAACAATTTTATGCGTCTCCAAGTGTTCCCAAACATACCCCAAGACCACAAGAATAACGAAACAGCAAACAAGCATACAATATATAGGCATTCCATCCTACTACAAACATGATCAACCATAAAGCATACACAAACAAGGTCATTCATTCAAAGAAAAATACATCCATATCACATAGCATAAAACATGGTTACATGCCTTCATAGCAACACATAAGCATTCATGAAGCAAGGTTTACATGCTTTCAAAACAACACATAAACATCTCATAAACATGGTTTACAAATCCACAACATAAAAGCATTAACAAAATAGGAGTCTACACATGCTCCTACAACACATAGCATCCCTATTGCTAAACCACTACATTATTTACTAAAACCATACTTGAGCAACAACAAACGCGCTTGGATACCCTTTCCTTGCTCCTTGCTAACTCCACACTAGTGATCTGCATTGTCGAAAATGAGAGCGTAAGCTAGAAGCATAGTGAGGGAGCTCTAAAGCAAAACAACGACTGTAACACCCCAATTTTGGGCTTAGAAGTTTTGGGTTTGAACCGGACCGGTCGGATTTTCGGTTCGAATATAAAAGGTGGTTTTAAGAAAAGCCTAGTTCGGGATGCATTAAAAATATAGAAAAATATCTAAAAATCCTCTTTTAATATATATAAGAGGGTGGTGAAATAAATTTTACGAAATGAGGTTTGGAAATATGACATTTTGAGTTAGTGACTAAAATGTAATTTTTGAAAAGTTTATGACTGTTTTAAAAGGATTGAAACTTTGAATCTTTAAGGAGCTAATTTACCCAAGGGAGGATTTCTCCAGATGTTTCTTAATTTTTAAGACTCGTTTAATGTTTAATTAATAAAAAGAAAAGAGGGAAAAGGATATTTTTAGTTGAGATTTCATTTTCTCTCAAAATTCCCTCAGCCAAACACATTTCCACAACAACTTTTCCTTTGATTTTCACACCTAAAGTTGAGATTTCAATTCCTAAATGATTCCTAATCATTTCTACATCAAATCCTCACCATTTGCTTAATGAATTTTAAAGGATTTTGGCTCTAAACAAGGAGAAATCCACATTTAGAGGTATGAACGTCCTTCTCCTCTAAATACTCAGTTCTTTACTGAAATTCCCAAGTTCTCAATCCTTAAATTGAGTTTTATTGAAGGTTTTAATGTTGTGATCTTGATTTTGGCTTAAAATGCAAGATTTGGATTTAATTTTGAAGAAATTCGTAATAGATGATTGGGCTCTATTTTGAGATGTCTTTTTGATGTATTTTGGATGTCTAAATGATGTGAAATGGAGGTTTAATCAATGCAATCCCGAATAGGTTGATTTTCCTAAGTTTTTTACTTGTGAAAATGGTAGTTTTTGGGGTGATCTTAGTGTTCTATTAATGCTGGAGGTATAAGGACGAGTTTGGGTTCATTTTGGATGTTAATTGATGTTTAAAAATGGTTAGAAGTGATGGATCTTGGATGGGTTAAGTTTTGGAAGAGTTTGGAGGTGTTTTCGGTTGTGTTTGGTAGCCGAAATGTTGGATTTATGTAGAGCAACGAGTTGAGTTGTGTTGCTGGTGTTTTTAATGCATGATGATGCATTAATCATCTGTTGTTATGTGTTTAAAACAGGGGAGAATGATCCGGAAGCAATAGAGGTAGCGTTGGAGGGTTTCAGATGCTTGGAAGGCTTAACGGCTAGCGTAGTTTTGTGTATCGGTGAGTGAAGTTGGGGTTTTCAACTTTAAAACCAATGTTGAAGGTTTTGGGAGCTTAGTTTAAGTCTAAGCAACTTAGCTAAGCTCAAGAGTAAGTAAATGAAATTTCTCTCTTGGTTTGTTTTATGAATTGGTTTTTAAAGCACTTGAGATGGTTGGATGCAATGTATTTGATTTGCATGTTTAAATTCTGTTTTTAAAGCATGTTTTAGCATGGTTTAATGCTGGTTTTGAAAGTCATGTGTTGAAGGATGCTCAAGGTAAGAGATCCTTGGTTTTGTACATTGGAATTGTGGAATTGATGCATAGTGTTGCAAGTTGTTTAATGGCTTTGTTTAATGCTTTAAAACAGTGAATTGATGATGGTAATTGATGGTATTGGCAAGTGATGTAAGTGGTTGCTGGTTACTTTAATCGGATATAGTTAGCCGGCTATAGGATTGGGTGCACCGTGAATTGAGTCGCCTTGGATGTCGAGGGGTTGTAATGGTACCGTAAACTCCATCCAAGAATCCTAGCGATTGAGATAGATGGTGTCACTACGATGGAGGATGGCTCTCGTGGGTGGGCTTTGTTAAGTGCCACCACGATGGAGGATGGCTCTCGTGGGTGGGCTTGGTTAAGTGCCACCACGATGGAGGATGGCTCTCGTGGGTGAACCGTGTTAAACGTCACCACGATGGAGGATGGCTCTCGTGGGTGGACTTTGTTAAGTGTCACAACGGTGGAGGGTTGCTCCCGTGTGTGAGCTTGGTTAAGGTGATTACAATGGTTGTGGTAGCTTCTATGTGTAAGCCTTGTGATGTGTCCCGGCTCTCTCTAGTGTGTTATACAACTTCTGATGAGTGATGTTGAGGGGTTGTGATTGTACCGTTAAACTCCATCGCGGGTGTTGAGGGGGTTGTGATTGTACCGGTAAACTCCACCTTGTGTTGTTCGGTTGTGTGTATGAAGCGTGTGGGACAACGCTTGTAATCCGCGTATCCGATTGTGTCTTGTGTTGTGATGGTTTGTGAATTATCACTTGGAAGCCAATATAATGTTCTTGGATGTAATGAAGCATGAGATGCTTGAAATGATGCAAGGTTGCATGGGAAGTGTGTGATGTTCTAAGAATGCATGTATTACTTGTTAAGCTTGAACAAGTGTTTATCTTCTTTTATGAATGGTGTTTATGTGCAAGGAATCTCTTAAATGCATTGAAGTCTTGTGAAGACTTGTTTAGAAAGGCATGAAATGTAAATGTTGCTTTGGTAGATCATGTGTTGTGTATTTGTTGAATACATGAGATAGTCAGAGGGAACAAATGGTTTTCCAAAGATTTTGCTTGAATGGATCATTAAGCATGAGAAAAGCATGTTATGAAGAGGAAATGTTTTTCAAGGTATTTGAGTTTAACTTTGCATAAGTTGTTCATGCTTGGAAAGGTTTTAATTGATGGTTTTGCGAGAATGTGCTTTGAAGTGAGTTTTTAGCTTTTCTAAGCTAAGGGTTGGTTTTCATGATTGAGCAATGCATGATTTAAAGCATGTTGTTTAAAAAGGAGTTTTCAAACAATGCTTTGGTTTATCGAATTGTATCTACTTTTTAAGAAGGTTTTGTGATTCGTTGCATTGATGGTGTTTTGGTTTTGAGCATTCCTCACTAAGCATTATGTGCTTACGCTCCTTTTTGTCCATCAATGCAGATAATTGAAGTTGGGACAGCAAGAAGCAAGGGATTCAAGGAGAGCTCCACTTGAGAAGTATGTCTCGGTTAATAGCTTTAGATAATAAAGGCAATGGGGGGAGAGTCTTTTATATTGATGTGTAATGAGATTGTGTATGTTGGGCAAGTTTGGTTTATGATTTGAACTATGTGGTTTAACGCCTGCAACGTTTGAATCTTCTTATTCATAAGTCGTTATGCTATGCTTCTTGTCTTAAAAAGCATGATTAAGTGTTGGATGTGTTGAAAGAGTTGGTGCACCTAGGGGTTGTTTTGAATCTAGATTTTAATGCAATTTGGTAGTTATGATGCTTGGCATGTTGTTGATTTGTTGAGGATTGATTTAGAGTATGTTCGATGGTGTTTAGACGAGTTAAAACAGGCTTTTCTGCTGTTTTTGGGCAGGGTGTTTCGAAACACCCTTGCCTGTTTCGAAACAGGTGCTGGATTTGGCCTGGGTGTTTCGAAACGGGTAGAGGTGTTTCGAAACACTTTGGCTACTGCCAAGCCCCGTTTCTGAACGGTCTATTCCCGTTTCGAAACACTTGACCGTTGGGCACTGATTTGAATGGTTTTGAAGTTTGCAAGCTTTACGTTTTAGTCCTGATTTTTGTATGTGCAATTGCTTGAGTTCGAGATGTCCGTTTAAGGTGAAATTTGGCAGAGAGGCATGAAACATGATTAATTTCATAATGGTAACTCAAAAATTTGTAAAGTCCTCTTAATTTCCAGAATTTACAAATTGGTCCCTAAATTCGTATGTTTTGCAATTGAGTCCCTTATAGTTTTCCGATTGCTGTGATTTTAGAGTATGCTTATCTCAAGAGTATGCCTAGGTTTAATGTGCATCTAGACAAGTTTTAAAAGAAAAAAAAGGGTCGTTAATCAAGGATGACTTTCGGGTTGACTTTGGTTTTCCCCGTGTAATCTTCGTAGTTCGGGTCAACCGTCTAGGCCGGGCTAAGGGGGTTACAACGACAATGCAGGGTTCAAGCATGACATCCTTAAGACATTCACAAGGCATACATATACACCAACGTATCAACATAGCTAAACGCTTCAAGAATGCATGAACATGGAATCTTACCTCATGTTATGTTAAACAAAGATATAACAAATATCTTACACAACAACCACACATGAACTAGTATATTGGCAACCATTAGCTTACTCGGATATGCGGATAACTTCCGTTGGGATTTTCACCCCCAACGTACTCAACAACAATTACCTTCTGGTTGGATTACACTCATCACCGTTTTCACTCATGGATGAGATTACACTCATCATCACATGCTAACATTTTCTGGTGGAATATTACTTCACCGTACTCCTCCTTGACGACTACACGTCACCAAGGCCACGCGTGAATTTGACTCTTACCGTGTGCACACTCATCCTAATGATCGATCATTTATATCCGGTAATTATAACTAGTGCCAATTATACTAAGCAAGCCTCACCATGATTTAACAATCATGCACACAACATATCATCACCAATAAACAACATCAATGTATCAACATTCATAACGAATACATACTACACAGTCTACAATTATGCACTTTAAGCAAGAACTCATAAAGGCAAACAAAAGATTAAGCTACCAACTTAATCTCCACCTTGGATTGGCCTACCAAGCACAATCCAACACCTCAACTACACACTTGAACCAATTTAAAACCATTTTAAATAATCCACTCACCAAACTCCCTTAAGCAAACCGAGAAAGCCGATCAAGCCTCCAAACTTCCCAAAATCGAGCCCGAAGATTTTCCAACAATTTCCCTATATTCTAATCAACCAAAAACAACATATTACTACACAAATCATCCACAAAACACTGTCACTAATCAGATTTCAACCACAATACCATTTCTCTACAATTTCAAGCCAAAACTAACACAAAATCCCTATTTTCGAACTTACATTCCACCCAGTAGAAACCCATCGAATCCAACACCCAAATTATCATTAAACACCTTCATAACAACCCTCAAGCATCACTATATCAGCAGCCCCACTCTCCTACACTAAACTACCTCAAAAACCCAAGTTTTCAACCTTTTAAAATACCCACAAAAACCCATTTCGGGATTTTCATCAAAACCCCGCCATTTTCAATTATAATACACTTAAGGACAAGAGTTTAACATTAATAAACTTTACAAATTAAAAGCTAAACGAAAAACCATTAAAGTATCTTCCTTTTCTTAAAACTTGAAAAATTGAAAAACTTCAAAGATGGTGTTTATGAGAATCTAAAACCATGGGAACGTTCGGAATAAAGAGGAGAAGTCAAAAACACTCTTACCTTGTTGAAATAACTTGAGAACGTGAAGAACATTGATGGAATCGTAACTTGGGGGTAATGGGGAGGTTATCTCGTGAAATAGCTAAAGGAAGAAGATGAAGAGAACATTTCAAAAAGCCCCTTTTTACTCATCTTTTTCCTTTATTTTAAAAATTACCTTTTGCCCTTAATGAAAACTCATGGCCATTTTTATTAAAATCAAGCCTATTTTAAGTTTAAAAACAAAGTCCATCTTAATTAAAACGTGCCCAACGACTCGAATCCGATTCTCATACCTAACATCCGACCCCTAAACCTGGGTATTACACATACAAGCTTAGTGAGAAATGCTCAAAACCACATACATCATCAATGCTCAAACCATTTTTCATTCTTTCGAAACCGTTATGCCTTTCTTGACAAAACATGCACTTTTTCATCAATCTCATTGTATTAAGCATCATGCAACACTGTTTAAAAAACACCTTAAAAACTCACCCAAAAACACTTCAAAAACTAAGGATCTCAAGAATTTTGGGATCTATATGATTAAGACTCCACTTCAACACCAGAAACATTTCAGAACTCATTTAGAAACAATCTCAAACCAGCCAAATCAATCAAAATCTAGAAATCACCTTTTAAACCAATTTTTCATCAAGATTTCAAGAGTTTATTAATCTAACAACAAAACCTCAATCCAAATTAGTATTAAAGAGTCAAATATCTTTGGAATTTCATTATAGAACTTAGATTAGAGGGATAGCACGAAAATTATCTCCAATCCTTGCTTCTCCTCTAATTTGGAATGATTTTCTTGAAGAAACTTGAAGGAAAGTGGAAGAAATCAATGGAAAATAAATAAAAATCAAAAGAGGATTTAACAGAAAAGAAAATCTGGAGATTTGAGAGAAAATGAGAAGTGTTTGGCTGAAGTGAAAGAGATAACTGAAAAGCTCGTCAAAAATTTCATTAACCGATTAACTAACTTTTTAATTAAACCCAATTAAAAGCCTTTTTAATTTTAACAACATTCAAAACACATGTCAAATTAGGGAAAAGGCATAATTGCCAAGTAGCTCCTTAAATATTCTAAGATTTTGACTCTTCTTGAAAAACACATTTTTCCAACTTTTAAATCTTTACATTTTGGTCACCACTCAAAATATACACTTTAGAAAATCCGTTTTGTAAAATTGATTTGGCTAACCTCTTAAACATCAATTTAAATGATTTTATGAATTTTTATCATATTTTTATCCTATCCCGAACCTCGATCTCCCTAAACCACCTTTTAATAGTTCGAACAACCGACATCGGTTCCACCGGCCCGACGCGACTCGCCAAAACATCTATGCCCAAAACCGGGGAGTTACAACTCTCTCCCACTTAGTAAATTTCATCCTCGAAATTTTACCTGAAGGAAAAAGATGTGGGAATTGCCTCAGCATATCCGCCTTGCTTTCCCACGTGGCCTCCTCAACTCCTCGGTGTCGCCACAACACCTTCACAAGCTCAATCGTCTTGCCACGAAGAACTTTGCTACTCGTATCTAGAACCTTCACCGACTCCTCATTATAGGAAAAATTTGGATTCAACTCAATTTCCTCAACTGGTATCACATGCGAAGGATCTGATCTATATCTCCGCAACATAGATACATGAAATACATCATGGATCTTTTCCAACTCAGGAGGCAACCTCAACCGATAAGCCACCGGACCAACTCGCTCTACAACCTCATAGGGTCCAATAAACCTTGGACTAAGCTTTCCTTTACGCCCGAACCTCATCACCTTCTTCCAAGGCGATACCTTAAGGAACACGCGATCATCAACCGTAAACTCAGCCTCTTTACGCTTTAAATCTGCGTAAGACTTCTGACGATCCGATGCATCCTTCAACCGCTCAAATATGAGTTTTACCTTCTCTGTTGTTCCCTTGAGCATATCCGGCAACGAAAGCAACTTTTGCCCCGCCTCGGCCCAACAAAAAGGCGTTCTGCACTTTTTCCCATACAAGGCCTCATACGGTGCCATTTGAATACTTTCCTGAAAGCTATTATTATAAGCAAACTCAACCAGCGTCAGATGTTTTTCCCAAGAACCTTGGAAATCAAACACACATCACCGCAACATATCCTCCAGCACCTAGATAACTCGCTCTGACTACCCATCCGATTGAGGACGATGTAAAGTGCTGAAATTCAATCGCGCACCCAACGCCTGATGTTAACATTCCCAAAACCTTGTTGTAAACCTCAGATCTCTATCTGATACTATAGACTTGGGCACACCGTATAAACACACAATCTCATCAATATAAAACTCGGTTAACTTGTCCAACGTATACGTAGTATGCACAGCCAACAAATGTGCACACTTTGTAAGACGATCCACAATCACCCATACAGATTCTTCTTCGATCATGTCAAAGGCAACCCGAATACGAAATCCATTGTAATCCTTTCCCATTTCCACTCTGGTATCCTCAAAGGCTATAACAAATCGGAAGGAAAGTGATGCTCAGCCTTCACCCGTTGGCAAACCATACACTTGCTAACAAAATCAGCCACATCCTTTTCAATCCCACCCAATAGTACTCATCTTTCAAGCCACTATACATCTTGGTACTACCATGGTGTATAGCAAAAGGACTACTATGAGCCTCAGTCAAGATAGTGCGCCTCTACTCAGCATCTTCCGACACCACTATTCGACTTTTGAAACATAGAACCCCATCTTCATTAAAACAAAAATTTGTAGCCTTACCATCGGCTATGTCCTGAACATGAGGTACCAACGAGTTATCCAACAACTACTTTTCCTTAATCAACTAAATCAAAGAAGGTTTCACCTGTAACTCGGCTATCAACCCACCATCACGCGATATACTCAAACAAGAAAACATAACTCTCAGCTCAACAGCTACCTTCCTACTCAAAGCATCAGCCACAACTTTGGCATTCCAAGGATGATACTCAATGGTCAGATCGTAATCCTTAAGCAACTCCAACCACTTACGTTGCCTAAGATTCAACTCTTTTTGAGACATAAGGTACTTCAAACTCTTATGGCCAGTATAAACCACACACCTTTCACCATAAAGGTAATGTCTCCAAATCTTTAAAGCAAACACCACCGCTGTGAGTTCAAGATCATGCGCAGGATAGTTGCACTCATGCACCTTCAACTGTCTGGAAGCATAAGCCACAACCTTCCCACCTTGCATTAGTACGCAACCCAAACCAACATATGATGCATCGCTATAGACCACAAACTCCTTACCTGACTCTGGTTGAATCAAGACAGGATCTTACGTCAAAGCTTCCTTCAACTTTTCGAAAGCTTGCTCCCTAACATTCGTCCACTCGAAACGAACATTCTTTTGCAACAACTTAGTAAAAAGGAACATCAATCTTTGAAAAACCTCAAACAAACCTTCGGTCGTAACTAGCCAACCCAAGGAAACTACGCACTTCCGTCACTGACTTAGGTGTCTTCAACCTCATCACCGCCTCAACCTTGTGTGGATCCACCCGAATACCTTCGGCTGACACCACATGTCCAAGAAAAACCACTTCCTTGAGCTAAAACTCACACTTGCTCGGCTTAGCATAAAGATGATTCTCCAACAACACTTGTAACACAATCCTTAATGCTTATCATGATTCTCCTCGGTACGAGGGTACACAAGAATATCATCGATAAATACTACAACAAACTGATCTAGAAATTCATGAAACACCCTATTCATCATATCCATGAATGCAGCCGGTGCATTTGTCAAGCCAAACAGCATCACCAAGAACTCATAGTGGTCGTACCTAGTCTGAAAAGTTGTCTTAGGTACATCCACATCCTTAACCTTAAACTGATAGTACCCAAACCTCAAGTCTATATTTGAAAACACTGAAGCACCACGAAACTAATTGAACAAATCATCAATCCTTGGCAAAAGATAATTGTTCTTAATTGTCAACTTGTTCAGTTGCTGTAATCAATGCACATATGCATGGTACGATCCTTCCTCCTCACAAACAAGACCGGCATACCCCCAAGGTGAAATACTCTGCCTTATGAACCCTCGGTCAAGAAACTCTTGAAGTTAAGTCTTCAACTCCCTCAACTCCTTAGGTGCCATGCGGTCAGGAGCAATGGACACCGGAGTCGTATTCTCAAATAACTCTGTAACGCCCTGATTTTAGGCCTAGAAGTTTTAGAGTTTGAATCGTACCGGTCGAGAACGGTTCGAATCTTTAAGGGAGATTTAGGGAATAAATAATTCGGGATGCTTTAAAAATATGGAAAAATATCTAAAAATCCTCATTTATTATAAGAATGATTATGATGAAAACAATTTTCCAAAATATGGTTTGGAAATACTACATTTCGGTGTAGTGACCAAATCGCAGTTTTTGCAAAAGTTGACTAGTGACTGTTTTGTAAAGGATGTAACACCCCAATTTTAGGCTTAGAAGTTTTGGGTTTGAACTGGACCGGTCGGATTTTCGGTTCGAATATAAAAGGTGGTTTTTAGGAAAGCCTAGTTTGGGTTGCAGTAAAAATATGGAAAAATGTCTTAAAATCCTCTTTTATTATATATAAGAGAAAGGTGAAATCAATTTTACAAAATGAGGTTTGGAAGAGTGACATTTTGGGTTAGTGACCAAAATGTAATTTTTGAAAACTGGGTGACTATTTTAAAAAGGATTGAAACTTTGAATCTTTAAGGTGCTATTTACCCAAAAGAGTTTCTCCAGATTTTTCTGAATATTAATCAATTTAATTAATGGTTTTTAATTAAGTACAAAAGGAGGGAAAAGATATTTTGGCATTATAACTAACTTTTCTCTAAATTTCCATTTTCTTTTCTCTCAACTTTTCTCTCAACCCAAACACATTTCTCCAGCAAAATTCTCTCTGATTTTGACAACTAAAGATTTGATTTCAATCCTCATTTGATCTCTAATCAATTCTACAACAAAACCTTAGCATTTGCTTATTGGATTTTCGAGAATTGTGGTTCCAAAAAGGGAGAAACTCAAGTTTAGAGGTATGAACGTCCTTCTCCTCTAAATTCTCAGTTCTTTACTGAAATTCCTAAGTTCTCAATCCTTGATTTGTGTTTTATTAAAGGTTTTACAATTGTGTTCTTGATCTTGGCTTTAAAATGCAAGATTTGGTTAATTTGTGATGAAATTCGTATGAAATGGTTGGGTACTGTTTTGAGATGTGTTTTTAATGTAAAATGGATGTATATGTGATGAGAAATTGAGGTTTAATCAATGCAATCCCGAATAGGTTGATTTTCCTAAGTTTCTACTTGTGAAAATGGTGGTTTTTGGGGTGATCTTGGTGTTTTGTTAATGCTGGAGGTATAAGGACGTGTTTGGGATCATTTTGGATGTTAATTGATGTTTAAAAATGGTTAGAAGTGATGGATCTTGGCTGGGTTAAGTCTTGGAAGTATTTAGAGGTGATTTCGGTTGTGTTTGGTAGCCGAAATGTTGGTTTTGCAAAGAGCAGCGAGTTTAGGTGTGTTGCTGGTGTTTTTAATGCATTATGATGCATTAATCCTCTGTTGTTATGTGCTTTAAACAGGGGAGAATGATCCGTGAGCAATAGAGGTGGCGTTGAAGGTTTCGGATGCTTGGAAGGCTTGTTGTCTAGCCTTGTTTTGTGTATCGGTGAGTGAAGTTGGGTTTTCAGCTTTAAAACAAAGGTTTGAAGGTTTTGGGAGCTTAGTTTAAGTCTAAACAACTTAGCTAAGCTCAAGAGTAAGTAAATAGAATTTCTCTCTTGGTTGTGTTATGAATTGGTTTTTAAAGCACTTGTGATTGTTGGATGCAATGCATGTGATTTGCATGTTTTAAATTCTGTTTTGAAAGCATATTTTAGCATGGTTTAATGCTGGTTTTGAAAGCCATGTGTGAAGGTTGCTCAAGGTAAGATATCCTTGGTTTTGTACATTGAAATTGTGGAATTGTTGCATAGTGTTGCATGTTGTTTAATGGCTTTGTGTAATGCTTCAAAAACAGTGGATTGATGAGGAAAATTGGTGGTTTTGGCATTTTGGTTATGCTTGTAAAACAATGGATTAATGCGGTAAATTGGTTATATTGGCAAGTGATGTAAGTGGTTCTTGGTTACTTGAATCGGATATAGTTAGCCGGTTATAGGATTGGGTGCACCGTGAATAAAGTCGCCTTGGATGTGGAGTGGTTGTGATTGTACCGGTGACTCCATCCAAGTACACTAACGAGATGGTTAAGAACACCATGGTGGTTAAAAGTCCATGGGTGGGTCTTGTGTTAAGGTCATATGGTGGTTAAAATTCCATATGAGGACCTTGTGTATGTTAAGGTCATAATGGTGGTTAAAATTCCATTTGAAGACCTTGTGTATGGTAAGATCACAATGGTGGTGTAAAGTCCATGTGTGGATCTTGTGTGTATGTCCCGTGATCTCGTTAGTGATGTTATACAACTACCAATGAGTGATGGTAAGGTCATAATGGTGGTTAAAATTCCATTTGAGGACCTTGTGAATGTTAAGGTCATATGGTGGTTAAAAGTCCATATGAGGACCTTGTGTATGGTAAGGTCATAATGGTGGTTTAAATTCCATTTGGGGACCTTGAGATTGGTAGTGTGTATGAAGCGTGGGGACAACGCTTGTAATCCGCGTATCCGATTGTGTCTTGTGTTATGATGGTTTGTGAATTATCACTTGGAAGCCAATATAATGTTCTTGAATATGATGAAGCATGAGATGCTTGAAATGATGCACGGTTGCATGAGAAGTGAGTAATGTTCTATGAATGCATGTTTTACTTGTTAGCTTGAACAAGTGTTTATTTTCTATTGAGAATGTTGCGTTGTGTACATGGAATCTCTTTGGTGCATTGAAGTCTTGTGAAGGCTTGTTTTAAAAAGGGCGTGTAATGCAAATGTTGATTTTGTGGTTCATGTATTGCATTTGCTTAATGCATGAGATAGAATTGAGGGTGTAAGTGGTTTTTAAAGGTTTCTTGCTTTGAAATGATTTTCAAATATAAGAAAAGTATAATGTGAAGTGGAAGTGTTTTCCAAGGATCTTGTATTTAACTTTGCATAGGATGTTCATGCATGGAATGGTTAAATTGATGGTTTGGCAAGGTTGTGCTTTGAAGTGAATTACTTAGCTTTTCTAAGCTAAGGGTTGGTTTTTCATGTTTGAGCAATGCATGATTTAAAGCATGTTGTTAAAAGGGGTTTTCAAACATTACTTTGGTTTATCGAATTGTGTTTACTTTTAAAAGAGGTTTTATGACTCGCTGCATTGACGGTGTCTTGGTTTTGAGCATTCCTCACTAAGCATTATGTGCTTACGCTCCTTTTTGTCCATCAATGCAAATATTTGAAGTTGGGACAGCGAGAAGCAAGGGATTCAAGGAGAGCTCCACTTGAGATGTATGTCTCAGTTAATAGCTATATATAATAAAGGAAATGGGGGGAGAATCTCTTATGTTGATGTTTAATGAGATTGTGTATGTTGGACAAGTTTGATTTAAGATTTTGAACTATGTGGTTTAACGCTTGCAACGTTTGAGTCTTCTTATTCTTAAGTCGTTATGCTATGCTTCTTGCTTTAAAAGTATGACTGAGTGTTGGATGTGTTGAATGAGTTGGTGCACCTAAGGGTGGTTTTGTATCTAGATTTTGATGCAAATTAGTAGGTATGATGATTGGCATGTTGTTGATTTATTGTGGAATGGTTTGGAGCATGTTTGATGGGGTTTAAAGGTGTTAAAACAGGCCTATCTGCTGTTTCTGGGCAGGGTGTTTCGAAACACCCTTGCCTGTTTCGAAACAGGCCCTTGATTTGGCCAGGGTGTTCCTGAACGGCCTAGACCCGCTTCTGAACACTTTGGCTACTGCCAAGGGGTTTTCCTGAACGGCCTAGACCCGTTTCGGAACACCTGACCGTTGGGCATAAAATTTGAATGGTTTTGAGGTTTGCAAGCTTTACGTTTTAGTCCCGATTCTTGTATGTGCAATTTCTTGAGTTTGAGATGTCCGTTTGAGATGAAATTTGGCAGAGAGGCATGAAACATGACTAATTTCATAATGGTAACTTAAAAATTGGTAAAGTTCTCTTAATTTTCAGAATTTACAAATTGGTCCCTAAATTCATATTTTGTGCAATTGGGTCCCTTATTGTTTTCCAATTGCTGTGATTTTTGAGTATGCTTATCTCAAGAGTATGCCTAGGTTTGGTGTGCATCTAGACAAGTCTAAAAAGAAAAAAAAAGGGTCGTTAATCAAGGTTGACTTTCAGGTTGACTTTTGGTTTTCCCCGTGTAATCTTCGTAGTTCGGGTCAACCGTCTAGACCGGGCTACGGGGGTTACATTTGGTGGTATCCGAGCTGAGTTGCGAATGCTTGGGGAAGTGGTAAATTGTTGTAATAAATGTTTAATGTTTATTCTGATGTGTGGTTGAAAGTCGGTTGAAATGTGTGTCTGTGAATGAGTTGTTGATGTTTTTAGCATGCTTTTTGTTTGTGAATCTTCATTGAGTTAATGTGGATCTGTGCTGGTGATATGCTGGTGATGTGAGCTGATTTTATGAATGATGAAAGTGTGATGGGTATGATATGTTGATATTATGCTGTTGCGAGTGAATGTTGTTTGATGAGAGCATGATCGAAATATGTTGATTGATATGCTCAATGTTGTGATATCCATGTTTTTATTTACTGTTATGTCATGTAAAAGGGGAGAATTCGGGATACCCATTGCCTTATTATTGTAGCTATTGTGTTATTTTGGAGTTGGAGCTTTGAATCCTTGCTTAAAGCTGGTCTGATCGATTTGTTTGTTTTGTTATGATTGTTTGTTGTTAATAGCATGGTGAAATCGATGAGAGAATGGCAGTTGGGTGAGATGGTTGCTGCTTTAGAGCAGGTTGTTAAGGCGTGGAATTCACCTTTTGGTGGAGGTGTTTCGTTTCAGCCTACAGTGCCTGGAGTTGAGGTAGTGAGGCAGGAGGAAGAAGCTGGTTCTGTGATGAAGAGTTCATCACCTTTAGTTCAAGAGGTGTTGGGAACATCTCAGGCTGTGGCAAAAGTAAGGCCTGTAGACGTGCTGGCTGTGGGATGTGCGGGTTGGTCGAAACAGCGTTTACATGATTTGGGAGCTGTGGAGTATCATGGTTCGACGCCTGAAACGTTCGAGGCCTGGTTGGCCAGTGTAATTCTGATTTTGGATCAGGAGGGTTGTGACTATGCCTGTAAGCTGGGAAGTGTGGTCTCATTGATGTTGGAGGACGCTTGTGCCTGGTGGACATCTGTGGCGGTGGCATCGCACATCCACGATATAGATTGGGACTTCTTTGTGTCTGCCTTTTATGAAAGGTACCTTGGAGAGAAATTCCCAAGGGTTAAGCAACGTGAGGGTGTGGTATCAGTTTATGAAGGTGAGAAAAGTTTAAGCGAGAGAGTTGTGGGTACTGACCTCGAGAGCGGTCAGCGTAAGAGGCTACGTGATAGAAGGTTTTGCTTGAATCGAAGTCTGAGTGGTAGTGCAAATCTGGGTCAAGTGCTGCATGATCAAGAAGTGGAAGCTCAGTTACCAGTGTGTGACCGTTGTGGAAGGCGCCATGTTGGAGGTTGTTGGGGCGCAGGTGTTTGTTGGAACTGTGGTTCTAAGGAGCATGTGAAGCGAAATTGTCCTCATGTGGTGAGATCAGTTTCAGTGGTAGCAAAAGGGTCTCTGAAGGGTCGTGGGCATGACCGAGACAAGGTTCGAAGTTGGCAGGAAGGGCAGAAAGGTGTGAGGAGCTTGCAGAATGAATCTTGTTGGAATTGTGGGTCTGTTGGACATTTAAGACGTAATTGTTTGAAGTTGGCTCGGGGTAGTCAGGGTTCTTTACCGCAGGGAGATGGTGATGACCTTAATGTGTTAGCTGATGTTGTAGCAGTGCGGCTGGAGAATGATGGTTCTGCGAGGAAGAGAGCTCGTCTGTTGAAGCTCCGGGGTAGTGAGGTGTTTACAGGTAACCTTGTTAAGTAATCTTTGCCTTAGTTATCTTAGTTTGGTTTCAGTTGGTATTTCCCTTGTATAGTGGGTATGGTCTCGTAGCTAGCATGCTTGGGGTAGTAGTTGGTGTTGTTTTGAAAACAACTTTAGTGTGAAGAGGGCATTAGTGAGTATCTTGTGGATAGTGGGTTGAAAGAATGATGGAGTTGGTCAAGTTGGAAGTGAGATAGGAGGTTGTTTTAGGTGGATTCTGAGGATGTTATTGGTGGGTGTGAACCGACATACATGCACAGTTAAAATCATTTGTTATATGCTATATTATATATGTACTGGTCCATGCATACATGTGACATGACATTAGAGGTTTTGCATGCATGTACATCAGGCATTGATAGGGCATATTGGTGACCATGCATACGAACGTTCACACTCGCTGATAGTTAATCGGGTCCGTTAGAGTTGTGATGGGGTTAGGTTGGATGATGGGTTTTAAAAGTTGTGTTGGTGCTAGGAGAATGCTAGAAGTAATGGAGGGTATTAAGCGAGTTGTCAGTAATAGTGAGTGCGATATAGCGTGTTGGTAGAAGGAAAATGTTTGGCGCTTAATGAGTTTAGCGGGATGGTGGTGAGGAGATTACCGGTTGAAGTTAGAATCGGTTAGAGTGGTCGTGAATAGCTGGTAGAAGTGGTAGTTTCTTGGTGTTAAGTGATGTTGTAAGTTAGTGGATGTGTTCCAGAGTGCTGAGGTAACTTGGCATTGATGTAGTAGTAGAAGGGTTGTTTTGTAGGTGATGCTTCGTAGCAACCTTCGAAGAGTTGAGAAGAGGTTGTGTTGTGGGTTGTAGAAAGGGGTTAGCTTGGGAGAATAGAAGTTTCGTAACCTAAATATGTATGTATAAGTTGGGCGATGTTCCAGTAAGGCAAATGTTGTAGTCAAAACTTGAAGTGGAAAGGCAATGTAAGATCAAAGGCCATTGTTGGTTGGACGGGTTCTTGTGAGAAGTGGTTGGCTAGTTGTGTATGAGTAAATTCCGTCTGAAGACAGCTGGTGGTGTATGGAACGGCTGCCAGAGTCAAGGTTGGGGTTTTGTGATGTGATTTTCGGATGTTAGGTGAGTAGTTCTGGTGAATCGTTATGGAAATGATAGCGGCGGATGTGAAGGAATGTCAGCATTACGTTGAGAAATTTGGGTAAGCAGTTGATGCTTAATAATTTTTGCTTGTTGTGATAGTCTTTGAAAGAGGTTGAGTAGTTTTGCAAGGAGTTTTAGAAGCAGTGGAGGTGGTGGGTCACCTGGTGGCTGAACTGGATTGGTTGGTGTCACTGTGTGAACAAGTTTTGAGAGTTGTGAGTTAGGGTGGTGTATGCTGTAAAAGTTGGAGGTTCTTCAGGTTGTTGTTGGGGCTATGTGTAGTCCGGAAGTGTGAAAGGTTAAGATGTGGTTAACATTTGAGTGTTCTGGAATTCGTGAAAAGTATGTGTTGGTGTTGGGTTGGTGGAGTTTTGTGAGGAGAGTGTTCAGTGGTGGTTAAGTCTCCTGTGTTGCCTTGTGTGTTGCTTGAGAAGTTTGGTTGTTCTCTTTTCGCCGGTTGAAATTTCGAGGACGAAATTTCTTAAGGGGGGAGAGTTGTAACACCCCAATTTTGGGCTTAGAAGTTTTGGGTTTGAACTGGACCGGTCGGATTTTCGGTTCGAATATAAAAGGTGGTTTTTAGGAAAGCCTACTTCGGGTTGCAGTAAAAATATGGAAAAATGTCTTAAAATCCTCTTTTATTATATATAAGAGAAAGGTGAAATCAATTTTACAAAATGAGGTTTGGAAGAGTGACATTTTGGGTTAGTCACCAAAATGTAATTTTTGAAAACTGGGTGACTGTTTTAAAAAGGATTGAAACTTTGAATCTTTAAGGAGCTATTTACCCAAAAGAGTTTCTCCAGATTTTTCTAAATATTAATCAATTTAATTAATGGTTTTTAATTAAGTACAAAAGGAGGGAAAAGATATTTTGGCATTATAACTAACTTTTCTCTAAATTTCCATTTTCTTTTCTCTCAACTTTTCTCTCAACCCAAACACATTTCTCCAGCAAAATTCTCTCTGATTTTGACAACTAAAGATTTGATTTCAATCCTCATTTGATCTCTAATCAATTCTACAACAAAACCTTAGCATTTGCTTATTGGATTTTCGAGAATTGTGGTTCCAAAAAGGGAGAAACTTAAGTTTAGAGGTATGAACGTCCTTCTCCTCTAAATTCTCAGTTCTTTACTGAAATTCCTAAGTTCTCAATCCTTGATTTGTGTTTTATTAAAGGTTTTACAATTGTGTTCTTGATCTTGGCTTTAAAATGCAAGATTTGGTTAATTTGTGATGAAATTCGTATGAAATGGTTGGGTACTGTTTTGAGATGTGTTTTTAATGTAAAATGGATGTATATGTGATGAGAAATTGAGGTTTAATCAATGCAATCCCGAATAGGTTGATTTTCCTAAGTTTCTACTTGTGAAAATGGTGGTTTTTGGGGTGATCTTGGTGTTTTGTTAATGCTGGAGGTATAAGGACGTGTTTGGGATCATTTTGGATGTTAATTGATGTTTAAAAATGGTTAGAAGTGATGGATCTTGGCTGGGTTAAGTCTTGGAAGTATTTGGAGGTGATTTCGGTTGTGTTTGGTAGCCGAAATGTTGGTTTTGCAAAGAGCAGCGAGTTTAGGTGTGTTGCTGGTGTTTTTAATGCATTATGATGCATTAATCCTCTGTTGTTATGTGCTTTAAACAGGGGAGAATGATCCGTGAGCAATAGAGGTGGCGTTGAAGGTTTCGGATGCTTGGAAGGCTTGTTGTCTAGCCTTGTTTTGTGTATCGGTGAGTGAAGTTGGGTTTTCAGCTTTAAAACAAAGGTTTGAAGGTTTTGGGAGCTTAGTTTAAGTCTAAACAACTTAGCTAAGCTCAAGAGTAAGTAAATAGAATTTCTCTCTTGGTTGTGTTATGAATTGGTTTTTAAAGCACTTGTGATTGTTGGATGCAATGCATGTGATTTGCATGTTTTAAATTCTGTTTTGAAAGCATATTTTAGCATGGTTTAATGCTGGTTTTGAAAGCCATGTGTGAAGGTTGCTCAAGGTAAGAGATCCTTGGTTTTGTACATTGAAATTGTGGAATTGTTGCATAGTGTTGCATGTTGTTTAATGGCTTTGTGTAATGCTTCAAAAACAGTGGATTGATGAGGGTAATTGGTGGTTTTGGCACTTTGGTTATGCTTGTAAAACAATGGATTAATGCGGTAAATTGGTTATATTGGCAAGTGATGTAAGTGGTTCTTGGTTACTTGAATCGGATATAGTTAGCCGGCTATAGGATTGGGTGCACCGTGAATAAAGTCGCCTTGGATGTGGAGTGGTTGTGATTGTACCGGTGACTCCATCCAAGTACACTAACGAGATGGCTAAGAACACCATGGTGGTTAAAAGTCCATGGGTGGGTCTTGTGTTAAGGTCATATGGTGGTTAGAATTCCATATGAGGACCTTGTGTTTGTTAAGGTCATAATGGTGGTTAAAATTCCATTTGAAGACCTTGTGTATGGTAAGATCACAATGGTGGTGTAAAGTCCATGTGTGGATCTTGTGTGTATGTCCCGTGATCTCGTTAGTGATGTTATACAACTACCAATGAGTGATGGTAAGGTCATAATGGTGGTTAAAATTCCATTTGAGGACCTTGTGAATGTTAAGGTCATATGGTGGTTAAAAGTCCATATGAGGACCTTGTGTATGGTAAGGTCATAATGGTGGTTTAAATTCCATTTGGGGACCTTGAGATTGGTAGTGTGTATGAAGCGTGGGGACAACGCTTGTAATCCGCGTATCCGATTGTGTCTTGTGTTATGATGGTTTGTGAATTATCACTTGGAAGCCAATATAATGTTCTTGAATATGATGAAGCATGAGATGCTTGAAATGATGCACGGTTGCATGAGAAGTGAGTAATGTTCTATGAATGCATGTTTTACTTGTTAGCTTGAACAAGTGTTTATTTTCTATTGAGAATGTTGCGTTGTGTACATGGAATCTCTTTGGTGCATTGAAGTCTTGTGAAGGCTTGTTTTAAAAAGGGCGTGTAATGCAAATGTTGATTTTGTGGTTCATGTATTGCATTTGCTTAATGCATGAGATAGAATTGAGGGTGTAAGTGGTTTTTAAAGGTTTCTTGCTTTGAAATGATTTTCAAGTATAAGAAAAGTATAATGTGAAGTGGAAGTGTTTTCCAAGGATCTTGTATTTAACTTTGCATAGGATGTTCATGCATGGAATGGTTAAATTGATGGTTTTGCAAGGTTGTGCTTTGAAGTGAATTACTTAGCTTTTCTAAGCTAAGGGTTGGTTTTTCATGTTTGAGCAATGCATGATTTAAAGCATGTTGTTAAAAGGGGTTTTCAAACATTGCTTTGGTTTATCGAATTGTGTTTACTTTTAAAAGAGGTTTTATGACTCGCTGCATTGATGGTGTCTTGGTTTTGAGCATTCCTCACTAAGCATTATGTGCTTACGCTCCTTTTTGTCCATCAATGCAGATATTTGAAGTTGGGACAGCGAGAAGCAAGGGATTCAAGGAGAGCTCCACTTGAGATGTATGTCTCAGTTAATAGCTATATATAATAAAGGCAATGGGGGAGAATCTCTTATGTTGATGTTTAATGAGATTGTGTATGTTGGACAAGTTTGGTTTAAGATTTTGAACTATGTGGTTTAACGCTTGCAACGTTTGAGTCTTCTTATTCTTAAGTCGTTATGCTATGCTTCTTGCTTTAAAAGTATGACTCAGTGTTGAATGAGTTGGTGCACCTAAGGGTGGTTTTGTATCTAGATTTTGATGCAAATTGGTAGGTATGATGCTTGGCATGTTGTTGATTTATTGTGGAATGGTTTGGAGCATGTTTGATGGGGTTTAAAGGTGTTAAAACAGGCTTATCTGCTGTTTCTGGGCAGGGTGTTTCGAAACACCCTTGCCTGTTTCGAAACAAGCCCTTGATTTGGCCAGGGTGTTCCTGAACGGCCTAGACTCGTTTCTGAACACTTTGGCTACTGCCAAGGGGTGTTCCTGAACGGCCTAGACCCGTTTCGGAACACCTGACCGTTGGGCATAAAATTTGAATGGTTTTGAGGTTTGCAAGCTTTACGTTTTAGTCCCGATTCTTGTATGTGCAATTGCTTGAGTTTGAGATGTCCGTTTGAGATGAAATTTGGCAGAGAGGCATGAAGCATGACTAATTTCATAATGGTAACTTAAAAATTGGTAAAGTCCTCTGAAGTTTCAGAATTTACAAATTGGCCCCTAAATTCATATTTTGTGCAATTGGGTCCCTTATTGTTTTCCAATTGCTGTGATTTTTGAGTATGCTTATCTCAAGAGTATGCCTAGGTTTGGTGTGCATCTAGACAAGTCTAAAAAGAAAAAAAAGGGTCGTTATTCAAGGTTGACTTTCGGGTTGACTTTTGGTTTTCCCCGTGTAATCTTCGTAGTTCGGGTCAACCGTCTAGACCGGGCTACGGGGGTTACACCCTGATTTTAGGCCTAGAAGTTTTAGAGTTTGAATCGTACCGGTCGAGAACGGTTCGAATCTTTAAGGGAGATTTAGGGAATAAATAATTCGGGATGCTTTAAAAATATGGAAAAATATCTAAAAATCCTCATTTATTATAAGAATGATTATGATGAAAACAATTTTCCAAAATATGGTTTGGAAATACTACATTTCGGTGTAGTGACCAAATCGCAGTTTTTGCAAAAGTTGACTAGTGACTGTTTTGTAAAGGATTGAAACTTTGAATCTTTAAGGAGCTAATTTTACCAAAATGTTTTTAATCATATTTCTCTTTATTTTGGTTATTTTAATAATGATTTAATAAAGGGAATTAAAAGAGAAAAATCTATTTTGACTTTCATAACTACTTTACGATCTTTTTCCCTCTTTTCATTTTCTCTCAACTTCCACTGAGCCAAACACATTTCCTCCATCAATTAGCCTCTTATTTTCATCCCTTTTGATGAGATTTCAATCTCCTTTTGATTCCTAATCTTTTCCTCATCTAATCCTCTTGTTTTCACTTTGGATTTTCAAGGAAACTTGCCTAAATTAAGGAGAAATCAGCCATTATAGGTAAGCTTCTTCCTTCTCCTCTAATGATCAGTTCTTTACTGAAATTCCCAAGTTATCAATACTTTGTTAATGATTTTTGAGTTGCTTTAATGTTAGAAACTAGAAATTGTGTCAAAACTCAGTGTTCTTGGAGAGATCTTGATGATTTTCGTAACTATTGGTTAGGCTCTGTTTTGAGGATGATTTGTAATGTATTTTGGTTAGTAATTGATGTTATAAATGTTGTTTTATCAAACAAATCTCAAATAGGTTTGGATTCCTAAGTTTTGCATGCTAGATTGGTGGTTTTTGGGGTGGTTTTGGTGTTTTGTTGTAGCTGGGGGTATAAGGACGAGTTTACGGTGATTTTTGGAGTTGATTGAGGATTAGAAATGATTAGAAGTGATAGATCTTGGCTGGGCTTTGTTTTGGAAGTGTTTGGAGATGATTTCGGTTGTTTTTAGTGGCCGAAATGATACTTTTGGGTAGATTAGCGAGTTTGATTAGTTGGTTGGTGATTACAATGCATGATGATGCATTAATAGTCTGCTCTTATGTGTAATAAACATGGGACACATCTTCGGATGCTTTTTTTGTTGATCCGGAAGTGTCGGGTGCTTAGATATCGCTTCGGCGAGCAAGCAAAACGTAATCGGTGAGTGCGAATGGTTTTAGAAGTCCTTCAGGGACAAAGAAACAAGGTTTGGGGATTTGGGATTGGTTTGAAACACCGTCCTATGTCTGGAAGTAAGTATGGCTAGAATTGCTCTCAAATATGTGGTTGTTGCCCTAAAATGCTTTTACATGCTCTTGTTTTGAGATAAACAAATTCCTATTGTTTTATGCATGATTTGTAGGATGATATAATGCTTAATAGAGATTTCATGAGATAGGATGTTGCATTGAAGAGTTTTGAGATTTTGACTTAATGCAAATCATGAGATATGATTTTGAAATGAGATGAGAAAGACTTGAGAAATCTTGCATAAAAACAATAGGTGAGATGATGTTTTGACATAATATATTGGCATAGAAGATGAGATACTTACCGGATATAATTGATCGACCAATAGGATGAGAGTGCACTATAATCTAAAAATTCGTACGTGCTCTTTGGAATCAGGCAATGGGGGTAGTGCCATCCCGATCCAAAGTGAGAATCCGATGATGAGAGATATCATCGGGGTAGGACTTGGTGAAATACCCAAGCTTTGTGGCGAAGAGAGATATCGCCATGAGAGTCTGGTGATGAGAGATTCCTCTGGGGTAAGACTTGACTTTGAGTCAAGCTAATCCGCATATCCGAGTAAAGATGAAATGTGAAATGCCAATATAATATATGAAAATGTATTTGATTCACATGTACCAAATGTTGAGATGATTTATGCTATGAGAAATGTATATGAGATTTGAATGTGATTTGCTTTAGTTTTCACAAGCATGTGTATGGCTTTGCAATGAGATTTGCATTGGTTTAAATGCATGAGATAGAATAAGGGTACATGTGTTTTCAAATGGAGATTAACTTTGAAATGGTTTTCAAGCATGAGATAGAATGAGCATGTTGATGAAAATGAATTTTGAGAAAGTGTTTTGAATAATGCATTGTTGTGTTGGTTTTCTTTGAGCTTGCCTCACTAAGCAAATGTGCTTACGCTCTCTTTACCAACAATGCAGATAATTGAGACGATTTTGAGCAGCGAGAAGGTTAAGAACATCCAAGGAAGTGAAAGCTCATGTATGGTGAGGTTTTTACATGCTTTAGTATTGATATTTGGCAATGGGGCTTCAAGGTAGTATTTGCGAGATGTGTTTTGAACTCCCTATGTTTGTGGCAAGTTTGTGTTGGCTTTTGAAGTTTGTAAATGGTCTTATATATTTTGTGTTGAGTGGATCGATTGAATGATCAAGACAAAGAGGGGGTGAATTGAGATTTTAAAACTTTGTGGGAGTGAATGGACAATTTAAAATGAAGAACAAATGATTTTAGAATGGTTCAAGTTCCAAATGAACTCTACATCCACTACCTTAGCTACCACTAAGGATTTGCAACAATTCACTATTTGTTCTTCCCCTTTTCAAGGCTTAGGAGGTAACCTTTACACAACCGGTCAAATTTTCTACCCAAAATTTGACCAAACCCTAAAAAATGAACAAAGAAGAGATTGGACAAGAAGTATATCTCTCAAATAAAATTTTGTCCCTTGAAGTACAACACTCAACCCAAATTTGAAGATAGAATAAGAATTGAATACAACTCAATTTGGGGTTTACAAGAAATTGGAAAATAGGCACACTTGAGGTTGGATTTTTGCTTGGATGTTTGTCTTTAATGCAATAGTTGTTGTTGGTCTTCAAAGAGCTTCAATGTATACCTTCTCTATCAATTTTAGCCGTTTGGGTGGTTAGGGAATTGATTATAGCCGTTGGGACCCTCTCTTTCCACCATAAATGCACTTCTACAGCTATCTGTATCGGTACACGGGGAGCTGTATCGATACATGTCTCAAAACAGAAAGAGCTGTTGTACATAATAAAGAGGGCGTATCGAAACGCACGTAAGCGTATCAGTACGGGACAGGGACCGTTTCGATACGGAAGAGACTGTACCGATACCTTTTTCTCAACTTAGCTCACTGGAAGTTTTCGTTTCGATACGAGGGTTTACCGTATCGATACGGGTCAACTACCACTTTAAATGTTAGTTACCTAACGACAGACACCAACGGTCGAAAACATTTAAAACACTTCGAATTAAAAATTCATTTAAAATCGTATCTATACGGGTTAAGCCGTATCGGTACACCATTCAAACTCCTTCAGTTTTGCAGAGGGGCGTATCGATACAGATGGAATCTATTTCGATACGTTGTTTCGATACGGTTAAGAGCGTATCGAAACGCGTCTTTCCGGTAGACAACTTTGTAAAAAAGGTATCAATACGGCTGGAAGCGTATCGATACACCAGGACGGTTTTCAATACTTTGGCCTTGGAACACTTAGAAAATATTTGGAGTTTGAGTTTTTCAAATCAGTTTTAAAGTGTTGGTGATTTATAAATTATTAAAGGGACTTAGAAATCAATTTCAAGTTTTCATTTTAATCCTTAACAATTTAATTATATCAAAATTAAACATAGGTTTTACAATCTCCCCCTTTTTGATATAACAAAACCAAAACTTGAAATTTTTGACACTTTGAAAAACTTTGCAAAATAACTCCCCCTTAATATTAGCTAGGTAACTTTTTAAGTTGAAAATCAAAATTTTTAAGTGTTGTGAGCTTCCCTCTCCCCCTTTTTGTTAGATCAAAAATAATTGAGACAATGTAAAGTTCATAACTTAGGCAAAAAGGTATAAATAGGCAAGCAACATAAATATTATTAAGTTCAAATAAAGCATAACATCAACTTAAAAATCCAAAACAACAGAAAATCAAAGCATAGGTTTAAAATAATGTAAACTTAATCCTAAAAACATGAAGCAAAGGTGCATAAAATAAATATCCTAGATGATATGCACGGTATGCTAAGATAGGCTACTATGCATCATCATCGCCTTCTTCATCCTCTTCATCTTCGTCCTCAATTGGGTCATCATTCCTCAAGGAATGACGCCACTCGTCATGGAAAACGGTGAGAGAGATATTCATTGAATTATGACCGCCTTCAAGAGAAGTGAGTCGAGTCTCCACGTTCGTCATCCGTTCTTCAAGGCTTGTGAAACGAGTATCAATCGTGTTAAAGCCCGAAGCCATATCCGTGCGCAATCCCGTGAATTTCTCATTGAGGAAAGTCATTAGAGCATCCATGGAAGGTGGAGGAGGAGGAGGAGCTTGAGGAACTTGTTCAACTTGAGGATTAGCAAATTGTTCCACGGCCTCGGTAGGGAGCTCGGATAGACGTAACCAACTACCATTAAAATAATGGAACCTACCCCTTGTAAGAGAGCATTCATCGATGGGATCGGTGAGGGGAGTTAGGAAGTCATACGAGTAATCAATCACCTTTTGTAGGAAGAAGTAGCTTAGGGTCGTGCCATAGGTGAAGAAAGTGACAAGTGTGGTGTGGCGATGTTGAACAAGATAGACGATCTCCGCAAACATGATACGATCAAGGTTCGGACGTTTTCTCTCACGGAAGCATCAAATCCAAAAGTCATCCACTTGACGGATAGTAGAGTACTTCCCTCCGGAGGGCCTAAACCACCAAGAGACCATCAAATGTAGGATCCGATCCTGAGCATTTTGGGTGGTGACGGAACCACTAAGAACATGGCCAAGAGCATTCTCATCATCAAGGCTTTCATCCTCCAACTTAAAGACCTCACAAATATATTTAACATCTATAGTCGCCTTTTTACCCATAAGATAGGAATTAACCGCCGTAACAACACCATCTCGATTGGCACAACATTTGGCATTATCATAAAAGATTAAAACCAAAATACGAAAATAAAACCCTGGAATAGAGAGAAAATCCATAAACTTCCATTGTTGGAGCAAAGGTAGATATTCAAACTTGAATCGCTCCGAGTTAAGAAAAGGAATAGAGATTACCCTCTCCGGACGGATCTTATAGTTTTGGAATTAACGAAAATAGGTGAGAGCTCCGGGGGATTGAAAAGAGTGTTGATAGATTTGAGTGAGATTTGGACGAGCACTCTCTCCGGTATTGGATCCTTCACCGGTTTCATTAAGACGTGATATCTTCCTAGAAGGTGCCATGAACTAGTGAAAACAATGTATGCATTAAGATTTCTTCATTCAACTCATTGAAAAACCAAGAATCAAGGAAAAAAATTTTAAAACCAAATTTTGAAAAGAAATTTTAAAACCAAGTTTGGTTAAGAAGACAAAAAATAAAAACAAAACAAAAAAGTTTAAAAACGAAAAAAATAAGAAAAATTAAAAGAAAAAGAGAGGGTTTTACCTTGATATTGAGTAGAGAGGAATGGAAGAAGAGCTTAGCACCAAATTGATGAAAAAGCCTTAAAGCTTTGCTTGATTTTGAAACCCTCTTGATATTTTGAGTTGTGGTCTGAAAATATGAGGGAGGAAGAGGCTATTTATAGGCTAAAAACGGCTAGGGTTTTTAGGGTTTTGAGAAATTTTAATTTTGGTAAAAGTTGAACTCTTAAATGCCAAATTAAAGCTGTCTGCGCAATCGCGTATCGATACACCTGTGGGTGTAACGATACGGGGGTAAAAACGTAATTCCAATAAAAATGCCCGTTGAAGGATCGTATCGAAACGGATACAATCCGTATCGAAACGATTGTAGCTCGTATCGAAACGGGTTTAACCGTATCGTTACCCGTTTAAGGCAAAATGAAGTCTGGGATGCTAATGAAGTACTCGTATCGATACGCGTAGGGCCGTATCGATACCCTGTGTCCAGAAATACATTTTAGGCCTAAAGAACAACCAAAAAGTCGATTCTAACATCTCCTAAAGGAATGCAAATGATGAATGAGCAGTTCTAAGCATATTTTAACATAATCATACTCTCCCTAGCTATAGGCATGGATATTTTCAAGAGTTACAGCACACAAACATGCAATTTCACAAGATCAAGCAATTTTAAGCACAAAAGAGGTCCTAAAAGGTCAAGATAGGCTAGTTAGACCTAACTCTCTCCTAAGGGACCAAAAACGCTCTTTATCTAAAGGTTTTGTAAAGATATCCGCTAATTGATTTAAGGTGTCAACATACTCTATAACAACATCTTCTTTAAGGACATGTTCTCTAATGAAATGATGCCTTATTTCTATATGTTTGGTTCTAGAGTGATGGATGGGATTTTTTGTCAAACATATGGCACTAGTGTTATCACACTTAAGGGGTATGGTTTCGACTTTATTATCATAATCTAAGAGTTGTTGCTTCATCCAAAAGACTTGAGCACAACAACTCCCTAAGGATATGTACTCGGCTTCGGTGGTAGATAAGGCTACACTATTTTTTTTCTTCGAGAACTCAGATATGAGCATACTACCTAGGAATTGACAAGTTCCCGAAGTACTCTTCCTATCGATTTTACACCCCCCGTAATCCGCATCCGAATAAGCATGAAGGTTGAAGGTGGAGTCTCTAGGGTACCAAAGACCTAAACAAGGAGTATCTCTAAGGAACCTAAAGATTCTCTTAACGGCTATGAGGTGAGACTCTCTAGGACTAGCTTGAAACCTAGCACACAAGCAAACACTAAACAAGATATTTGGTCTACTTGCGGTAAGGTAAAGCAATGATCCAATCATAGAACGGTAAAACTTAGAGTCAACACACTTACCTCATTCATCTTTTTCAAGCTTTGTAGATGAGCTCATAGGTGTGGCTTGAGGCTTTGCATTCTCCAAGCCAAACTTCTTGAGCATATCCTTGATGTAGTTTTCTTGATTGATGAAGGTGTCATCCTTCCTTTGCTTGATTTGGAGTCCCAAAAAGAATGAGAGCTCCCCCATCATGCTAATCTCGAATTCACCTTGCATTAGCTTAGCAAACTCTTTGCAATGACATTCGTTAGTAGAACCAAAAATAATATCATCAACATAAATTTGTACTACTAAGATGTCATTTTTATACCTTTTTATGAAAAGTGTAGTGTCCACCTTACCTTTTTCAATTAAAAAGTTTGAAAGTCTTTCATACCAAGCTCCAAGAGCTTGTTTTAAACCATAAAGAGCTTTAGTAAGTTTGAAAACATGATTTGGAAATTTTGAGTCTTCAAAACCGGTGGTTGTTCCACATACACTTCCTCATTTATAAAACCATTTAGAAATGCGCTTTTAACATCCATTTGAAAAAGCTTGAAATCGTGATAACATGCATATGCAAGCAACATCCTAATGGCTTCCATTCTAGCTACGGGTGCATAGGTTTCATCAAAATTTATTCCCTCTTCTTGAGTGTAACCTTGTGCTACTAATCTAGGTTTATTTCTTACAATGTTACCACTCTCATCTAGTTTGTTCCTAAAGACCCATTTAGTTCCTATAGTAGATTGATTACTAGGCCTATCAACTAATGTTCAAACATTACTTCTCTCAAATTGATTTAACTCTTCTTGCATAGCCATAATCCAAAAATCATCTTTCAATGCTTCTTTTATATTCTTAGGCTCTATGCATGAGATAAATGCAACATGGTTCATAAGTTTAAGAGAAGATCTAGTGGTTACCCCCTTGGATGGATCACCCAAGATTTCACCATCTTTGACATAGTTGAACTCCCTTGGGTAGCTCACTTCCTTTTCCTCAAGAGCCAGGTCCTTCAAGGCTTCAAGAGGTGGATCTCTAGTAGCAAAATGTACCGGAACAGACCTACCCTATTTCAAAACCCTTAGGCCATTTCAAGCTCACACTTAAATCTATCCTAAATCAATCCAACATGCTTCCAACATGCATACATCATACATAAACATTAATCCAAAAACATCCATAACATACTTAGCATCAAATCATGGAAAATTGCATCAATAGAAAACTAAAGGCATGCAACTTAACAAATAAGCCCACTCAAGAGGCAAATCTCAAACCAATGCACAAACCATCAAATATAGGCCTTTTACAAGTATAAAAGCATAAAGCAAACATGCTCAACTAAGGTGTCTATACACATCACCCAAATAAACCATGGAACCCTCATTGCCCTTATTACTCTAGCCCATAGCCGAAACATACATTCAAAGCAAAGTCTCTTGCGATCCCCTTGCAAGTTGCTGCCTCCAAACACTCAATTATCTGTATTGATGGACAAAAAGAGCGTAAGCATACAAGCTTAGTGAGGAGTGCTCAAAAACCAAAAACATCATCAATGCATGAAACAGTTTTTCATCATTTGAAACCCATCATGCCCTCTTTAAATACCAAGCACTTTCCTTACAAAAATCAGCATGTCAAACATCATGCAACAAGTATTAAATACTCAACAGCAAGTCCATTTGCTTTCACTCAACTTAAGCCTTTCCATGCATAACTACCATATGCAAAGCTTAATGAGTAAATATGCATTTTCATGTTATGCATCCATATACATTTCATAACAATTTATCAATTATATTGGCTCACAAGTGATCATCAACATACTCATTTCTCAAAAGCATATCAGATACATGGATTCCCAAGTGTTGTCCCAACACTTCATACATTCTCACCGGCATTTCAAGGTTCACACACGGGAGCTACCCTCCACTGTTGTGACACCCGTGGTGGAGAATTCTGTACCTTACAACCCCTCAACACCACTCATCGATAGATGTATAACCCCACTAACGAGAGACGGGACATAACTCAATTTCCTCAATCGTTAAGGTACTTGGATTGAGTATTTGGTACGCTCACAACCTCTCAACATCAAAGGCGACTTGTTTATAGTGCACTCAATCCTATAGCCGGCTAACTATATCCAATTTCATTTATAAAACACTTTCTACAACATCACTTGCCAATATAATTCTCATTTAGCACAAACCTCATTGTTTTCAAAGCATAATCAAAATGCCACATTCCAAGTATTAAACCATGCTTCATTAAACATGTATAAGAATATACATACAAGGATCACTTACCTTGTGTATCCTTCATCAATGTAGCATCATAAATAGTAAACCTCTTACTCATAATCATGCTTAAAACAGTAGGTAACACATATAAAAAAACAAGTGCATCAGCAAGCTCATAACAGCACAATCCGAGGGAGAAAAATCACTTTACTTACTTCCCAAAATCACTTTTTAAGTGTTTCAAGCTGGAAAACTCATTTCCACTCACTGACACGCAAAACTTCAATCGTCAACGCGAAAATCAAGCGTCCGAAGCCCCCCGGATCTTTATCGGTTGCTTCCAAAGTATTCTCCCATGTTTATACCACACAAGAACATAGGATCAATGCATCATAATGCATTAATACCACCAGCAACTTAAATAATCTCGATGCTCTGCTCTAAAGCACCAAAATACCAATCCAAAACAACCGAAATCACCTTCGATTGTTCTCTAAACTCAGCCCAGTCATAATTTAACTCTTCCATCACATTTTAACCATCAATCAACATCCAAAAACATCCTAATATCATCCATATACATCCAGCAACTCAGATTTCACATTAACATCCCAAAAACCCAAAATCTAACAATTAGAGATCCAACTCAAATCAGGATTGCATTCATAAAACCATTATTTCATCATCATTTAACATTCAAATTAAGATAAAAATCATTCACAAATCAATCAAAATAGTGCTCAAATGAAAATATTGAAAATCCATCTTTCAAAGCTTTAATTAGCAAAATTCATCAATCCAATTACAAAATCTTGTTAATAAACAAAACTAGAGAGCTAAAGACTTGGGAGTTTCAATAAAGAACCTTGATTAGAGGAGTGAAAAGAAAGATCACCTCTAACACTAGCTTTCCCCTCTATTTGCAATGATTTTGATGAAATCCTTCAAGAAAGACTCTAGCTAGTTGAAGTAGAAATCCATGGGCATCAATTAAGAATCAAAAGTAAATGTAATAAGAAAATTCTCTGAAGATTTTAGTGAAGAAAATGGAGTTTGGCTGCTGGGAAAAGTTGAGAGAAAAGTTTGAAGGAAAGTAGTTACGTGAGAAAAAGATTTAGCTATTAAAATCTTTTTTAATGAAACTCTTTTATTAAAACCTTTAATTAAACCATTTAAAACATCAAATCAAAGGAGATAGCTGATACCAACTTGGTGTAATAGCTCCCTAAGGATTTTAAGTTTTGGCTCCCTTCGATTCAGCCATTAAAAGAGAATTTTCAATTTTTACATTTTAGTCACCAAGCCGAAATGTCGACTTCCCAAAACTAATTTTTCAAAATTAGTTTCACTTTCCCTCAATACATATTTACTTAAGAATTTTAGAAATTTTTCACACAATTGTATCACATCTCGAACTAAGATTTCGCTAAACTGACCGAATCTCTAATCTAGATTTGTCGAACCTTAAACCGTCCTTTAAAACCTCTAAGCCCAAAACTGGGGCGTTACATTTGACTTCCTAGTGTCTATTGGTATCCCCAAGGTAATTCTCTCTCTCTTCTTTGATATTAATTGTCATGTTTATTATTATTATTATTATTATTATTATTATTATTCTCATAATTGCCCTGACAACTTTCTCTTTCTTCTTTATATAGGGGTCTGATTGCTGGCGTCACTATTGACGTCAGCAATGCCAGCTAATGAGGAAGGAAAACCACAATTTGTGGCTAACTCCATTGGGCCAATGCTAGCACGACACATGTCTTGTTTGGGCAGGAAATGGAAGTTTTAGACCAAATTGTGCTTCTTGAGGTCAGATTTAATAGAAATAAGTGGGAAAGATAATAAAATGGGTTGTTGACAGACTTTAGAATATAGGGACTTGGGCTTTGAATGGGCTTTCGAGTTTTATAGATGTGAATAAACTTATATTGTATAAATGGGCTTATTTTTAGATATAGGCTATCTATTTTGGTTTACCTTTTTTTATATACTAACTATCTATTTATTTATATATACCCATACCCGAGTAAAATTAGGGTATTACAATATAGAACCGTGAATCTATTACTTTGGTTTCGCACGCCACTCGTCTTCCTCAATATTTTAACGTCGAAACGTTCTTTAAGTCCGGCCGAAAAATAAAATTGATGGGAATCACCATCAATCCTTTTTATTTAAGTGAAATTAGATCACCTTAAAATTCGGTTATTTTAATAGAAATTATGTTTTTATCAAAACCACGATTTTTGGATCTGTGTAATCAAAAAGTAGGTTCAGAATTCGGTTGTATTTGGGGATTGATTAACACCCTACAACGCCAAAATTAGTACCCAGTTGATTACTTAATGTCTTAACATAGGAAATTGTAAATTCAAATAAAATTTAAAATGTGATTCCTAAATGCAATGAAAATTATTTGTTCATCATTTAAACATGATGTCCTTCTATTTCGAACCTTAATAGGTAACAACCCAGTTAGCCAGGGGCATCACTTCTAATGTTTTAATAAATGAACACTGCCTCAAATATAGTAATTTTGTTAAAAGAATATTCCTTTATTTAGGATTATCAAAAAAATCACACCCTTGTTAGTCTAGAATACGTTTTCTCAAACTTCCTAGATAAAGGAATATTGTCTCGGTTCATAAAAAGTTTTAATTGTATGCAAATGATGTAAAATGAACATGATATGCAAAAAACGAGCGCGCACACACACACACACACACACACACACACACATATATATATATATATATATATATATATATATATTAAAATATAATACTTAAAGGTAAAATAGATTTACATTCAATATTACTTCTTATTAAAAATATACATATATATACATAATGATTTTCTGTGAAATGTTGAGGAGTTTAGGAAGGGTACCTTCAAGCGCTTTGTTTCTTTTCTCGCCTTGGAGCTTGAAGGTATTTTTTCTTTGTTGATTTCTCTATGGGGGCGTGACTAGTTGTCCTTGTTTGTAGGAGTGAGTGGGGTATCTTATACTTTGAGTGTTCGCGTGATGTTGGCAGTTTTAGTTTTGGTAGCTTTTGCGGATTGTGGTACCACTACAGCAAAATAGGTTTTTAGCCGAACTTTTAGCAGTGTTTTTTGAGTAAACGCCACGGAATACTGATATATGGTGGCATTTTTGAAGAAATGCCACTACAGACACGTACTTTAGTGGCGTTTGTCTAACAAACGTTGCAATAGGATTTAAATGTTTAAATCCCACATCGACTCCATTTATATCTTATTGTGTTGGGCTCGAATTACTCCAACCGAATATTGTCGATGAAAGGTGTGAAGATCTCCTTTGAATTTGGGAAGCAAAAACTGAAATAAAAATGACAATTTGGCACGATCGATTTTAGAGTGGTTCGACCTTCTCAGCCAAGATCTACATCCACACTAAGGATTTCCCAATTTACTGATGAATTTGTTGGGTTTTTCGGTGCTCGATCCGATCAACCGATTATGCTCGCCAAGTGGTGGAGAGGTGAATTTTTGGGTGGAAGGGTTTTGGAAGCTAGGAAGAATAATGACACGATGATTTATAGTGGTTCAACTCCTCAACCGAGTCTACATCCACTACCTTAGCTTCCTACTAAGGATTTCACAACCAATTCACTAATTGATTCGTCCCCTTTTCTAGGATCAGGAGGAAACCCTTTACACCCTCGAAGCTTTCTACCCAAAGCTTGAAGGAAACCCTCTCTTACAAAGAGATAAACAAAACAAACTTAAAACCTCTCAATAGGCGTTTGTTTGCACAATTAAGCTCTCACCCAAAAACCTAAACACTTGAGCAAATTTTAACAATGTAAGCTCACAAGTGTTGTCTAAGCAAAGAATGAACAATTAAGCACTAGACAAGGTTTTTCACTCCAAATGTTGTAACAATTTTTTTGCTCTTGTTGATCTTGATGCTTGGAGGTCTTATTTATACTCCAAATTGAGTTTCTAGCCGTTTATGGCCGTTGGGGATGTTTCATAGCCGTTGGGGATACAAAATAGCCGTTTATTTCCCACAAAATGCAGTTCAGCAGCCTAGTGTATCGATACACTATTCCCTGTATCGATACGGTCTTGAAAGTCTGATATAGCCGTTGAGCTTTCTGCTGATGTGTATCGATACGCATGCCTGGCGTATCGGTACGGTCCTGCAAAGTCAAGTGACCGTTGGGACTTTACCGTTAGGCGTATCGGTACGCGATACTACCGTATCGGTACGCGACTAGCCGTTGGGCTATTTAAAAACATACCGTATCGATACGTGTAAGCGTATCGGTACGGGTTTTAGACACCGTATCGATACGCATAGCCGTATCGATACGGGTTTTAGCTACTGGAATTCCTGTAGTTTGAAAACCCTAATGTGTATCGATACACTCTCCACTGTATCGATACTGTCACTTAAAATGCTCGGTTTTGACTACTTTAAATGTACTTTTAAGTCCATTCCAGATCTTTAAAAACCCTAAAACATATTTTCAAGTTGTTTTTGACTAAAAACATATTTTAAAATCTTTTCATTTTAGTCCAAAACATTTTTCAAATATTATATCAAAACCTCAGTTCTACAATCTCCCCCTTTTTGATATAATAAAACCAACTTGAAAAATTGTTTGGGATTCTCCCCCTTTAATTTTAAAAATGTGAATAAGAGATTAAGGATATGAAATCAAAATAAAGCTCCCCCTTATTCATTTGAAAAATCAATTTTTCAAAAAAAAAACATTTTTCAAAAAACCATTTCTCCCCCTTTTTGTTATATCAAAAAGAATTTAAAATAGCATTGAAGTTCAAGATAACATAGGAGGCCAAAAAAAAATTTTGACATACTTAAAATTTTGGTTTTTGTTAAAAAATCGGCTCCCCCTTACTCAAGGCATCATCAAATTGTTAGTCCAACATATAAGCGTATCTAGTTGAAAAATAAATCAAATAAAATTAAAAAACAACTAGATTTTTACCAACACTTGAACCCAAAGGGAGGATGTGAAGCCTTCCTTCTTCAAGTGTTCTTCTTTGTGTGCATGGAGCTCCCCCTCAATATTTGACTTGTTGATTATTCTCCATCACACCTAGTAAAAGACAATCAAGTAATTTTTGGTATCCAAATTGCTTTGGATCCATAGACGTTAGTAGCACAAAATTTAGTCCCCTTAGGAATCCATTTTTCAATTTCATCCTTTTTAGTTGAAGTGATTAGTCCTTTTGGGACCCAAACACTTCTAAAACATTTTCCATTTAAAAATCTAGGGGCACTAGATTGTCTTACATAAAAATTTGATTTTCCAAAATTATTTTTCTTTTCAAGCTCTTTGGAAATCAAATCTTTTTCCTTATTGAGATCATCAACTTCTTTTTGATGATCTCTTTCTATCGTTTGAAGCAAGTTTTGTAAATTTAAAACTTTAAGCTCAAAATCTTTGATTTTTGCTTCAAACTCTAAATTGGTTTTAGAAAGCAAATCATTTTCGATTTTTAATTTTGAAATTAATTTCTTGTTTTTCGAAAATGAAGCCTTGAATTCAAAAACCAATTCATCATAGGCTTCTTGTAACTCATCAAAAGAATATGAATTTGAACAAGATGAGTTAGAAGTTACCTCCCCCTCATTGAGGGCCATCATGCATAGGTGGGCTACTTCATTATCGGTGGAGTCTTCATCACTCCAAGTGGCCACATATGCTTGTTTAGAAGATGATCCCTTCTTTTTGGATTTGTGGGAATCCTTCATCTTCTTCATCGATTCATGCTTGGATTTTTCCATTTTGCTCTTCATGAATCGTGCGAGCTTGTTGAAGAGATAGTTCATCTCTTCATCTTCACTATCCTCCTCACTTGAATTTTCGTGATGACTTGTGGAGGATTCGAGAGCCAAGGCATTGAAGCCAAGCCTCTTGATCTTCTTCTCTCCCATAGCTCTAATTTCTTCCCTCTTTTTCTCATCCTCTTTATTTTTCTTTATGATTTGATGAGTAAGAAGAGACCCCATAAGTTCATCAAGCTTCAAAGTCTTCAAATTTTTTGCTTCGATGATGGCGGTCCTCTTTGAGTCCCAAGACTCGGGAAGTGAGTAGATGAGCTTTCGAACAAGCTTTTCTTCCGGAATGATTTCTCCATATCCTTTAAGACCATTGGTGATGGTGGAGAACCTATCAAACATCTTCTCGATGTTTTCCTCCGGTTTCATTTTGAAGTTTTCATACTCTAAGGTTAGGAGCCCAATCTTGGTCTCCTTGACTTCATTAGTCCCCTCGTATGTGACTTCAAGCTTGTCCCATACCTCCTTGGCATTTTCACAAGAAGACATTTTCTCATAGATGGTTGGGCCAAAAGCACAAAATAGCATGTGCAAGGCTCTACAATTAAGCTCCATCTTCTTGCGATCGTCGGCACTCCATTCCGCTTTGCTTCCTTTAGGCACGAACGGACCATCTTCAACTATGTCCCATAGTTTGTAATCTCTTGATTTCAAGAAGAGTTTCATCTTTGTCTTCCAAAGGGCATAGTGATCTCCGTCGAAAAAAGGCGGTATGTTGATGGATTGCGCCATTTTGAGCCGGTTGGTGAAGTGTTGATCGAGCTTGCCGGATCTTCTCAATAGGATGTTAATCCCCTTCAATTGAGCCAAGCTCTGATACCAATTGTTGGGTTTTTCGGTGCTCGATCCGATCAACCGATTATGCTCGCCAAGTGGTGGAGAGGTGAATTTTTGGGTGGAAGGGTTTTGGAAGCTAGGAAGAATAATGACACGATGATTTATAGTGGTTCAACTCCTCAACCGAGTCTACATCCACTACCTTAGCTTCCTACTAAGGATTTCACAACCAATTCACTAATTGATTCGTCCCCTTTTCTAGGATCAGGAGGAAACCCTTTACACCCTCGAAGCTTTCTACCCAAAGCTTGAAGGAAACCCTCTCTTACAAAGAGATAAATAAAACAAACTTAAAACCTCTCAATAGGCGTTTGTTTGCACAATTAAGCTCTCACCCAAAAACCTAAACACTTGAGCAAATTTTAACAATGTAAGCTCACAAGTGTTGTCTAAGCAAAGAATGAACAATTAAGCACTAGACAAGGTTTTTCACTCCAAATGTTGTAACAATTTTTTTGCTCTTGTTGATCTTGATGCTTGGAGGTCTTATTTATACTCCAAATTGAGTTTCTAGCCGTTTATGGCCGTTGGGGATGTTTCATAGCCGTTGGGGATACAAAATAGCCGTTTATTTCCCACAAAATGCAGTTCAGCAGCCTAGTGTATCGATACACTATTCCCTGTATCGATACGGTCTTGAAAGTCTGATATAGCCGTTGAGCTTTCTGCTGATGCGTATCGATACGCATGCCTGGCGTATCGGTACGGTCCTGCAAAGTCAAGTGACCGTTGGGACTTTACCGTTAGGCGTATCGGTACGCGATACTACCGTATCGGTACGCGACTAGCCGTTGGGCTATTTAAAAACATACCGTATCGATACGTGTAAGCGTATCGGTACGGGTTTTAGACACCGTATCGATACGCATAGCCGTATCGATACGGGTTTTAGCTACTGGAATTCCTGTAGTTTGAAAACCCTAATGTGTATCGATACACTCTCCACTGTATCGATACTGTCACTTAAAATGCTCGGTTTTGACTACTTTAAATGTACTTTTAAGTCCATTCCAGAGCTTTAAAAATCCTAAAACATATTTTCAAGTTGTTTTTGACTAAAAACATATTTTAAAATCTTTTCATTTTAGTCCAAAACATTTTTCAAATATTATATCAAAACCTCAGTTCTACAGAATTCTATCCTTTTTACAGGCTCAAGGAGATAACTTTTACATCCCTATCTTTTCAAAGGCTAAGATAAAACCTCTCTAGTTTTTCTAAGGCTCAACTAGAACCTATCCCTCAATTACGAGGTCTTGACAATGTAAACTTAATACCTTTCTAGGTGGGTGTTTACACAACTTTGGCTCACTAAGATTGGACTAAGAAATACATGAGATTACAAAGAAAAAGACAATTAAACACTACTCTCTTGATCTTTAAGCTTGGATGTCCATCCTCTTCTTCAAGCGTCCTTGGCTTCTATTTATAGTGTGGAATGAAAAACTAATCGTTTATAACCGTTGGGGATGAATTATAGCCATTGGAGACTTTATTTCCAGCATTAAATGCAGTTTTTGCAATCTTGGGTATTAGCACACGACCTTGGGTATCGGTACTTGCCAAAATAAGAAAGTCGTTGTAGCATTTAAGAAGAGCATACCGATACATGATAAATCCGTATTGGTATGATACTTCAGATATCAGTATAGAGGTTTCCATATCGGTACAAAAAGTGCTCTCTGGAATCTTAAAAACAAAAGCGTATCGGTACAAGGCATTGTCGTACTGGTACGAGCAGCTTCATATTGGTACTAGGAGTATCATACCTATACCAAAGGCCTGTTTTGACGCATAAACTAGGCATAGGCATGGGTCGGGTTAGGTTTTTGGCCCACCTGAACCCGACCCAAAAATAAGTACCCTAAAACTTACCCCGACCCGACCTGAAAATAAATACTCTAAACTCGACCCCAACCCGACCCGACACCATTCTTTAAAAAACCCAACCCGACTCAACCCAACCCAAAAATAAATACTCTAAAATCGACCATGACCCGACCCGACCTATAGAAAAAAATTAATCTTATAGACCTAATTGTAAAAAAAATAGTTTTAGGGGACTTAATTGTAAAAAATATTAATTTTAAGGACTCAATTGTAAATAAAAATTCAACTTTAAGGACCTAATTATAAAAAATATAAAGAGGGGTATTATTACAAATATCCCTAAAAATTAGGAAAAAATACATTATTAGTCTCGAGTCGGGTCGAAACGGGTCAGATATCTTTTTATTTAAAAAATCTGACCCGATCGGGTCGGGTTGGGTAAAATGCCCATCCTTAACTTAAACCATTTTGAAAATGTTTGTTCAAGTCAAAAACACTTTAAAAAGCTTTCAAACATATTTTTTCAAGTTAAATGGACTTTGACTTGTTTTTTGCAATATTTGTTCAAGTCTAAAAATATTTTTCTTTGAGTTATATCAAAATAAATATCTCAACATATTAAAACTTTATAAAGAATAAAATTACAAGTATAGATCGACGAGCTAAGTAATGAGGTGGGGGAAGAAGATACATAGTCAATAGCGGCGTTAGGAAGGACAAACGCCACTAAAGACAAGGTATATAGCGGCGTTTGGTGAGAAAACGCCACTAAAGATAAGGTAGTTTAGTGGCGTTTGGTGGAACAAATGCCACTAATGACAAGTTATTTAGCGGCGTTTGGTGAAACAAACACCACAAAAGACAAGGTATTTAGTGGTGTTTGCTGAAACAAACGCCACTAAAGACAAGTTATTTAGCGGCGTTTGGTGGAACAAACACCACTAAAGACAAGGTATTTAGCGGTGTTTGCTGAAACAAACGCCACGAAAGACAAGGTATTTCACTACGTTTGGAGGAACAAACGCCGCTATATATCTCGGCCTTTTGCGGCGATTTTTTGTTCACAAACGCCGCTAACTATTGTGGTGTTTGATTTAGCGGCCCTTCCTGTAGCGCTTTTGTTAGCGCTGGGAGGGTTTTTAGCGGCGCTTAAAAATACCGCTATATAATTAAAACATACCGCTAAAATCCTATTTTGTTGTAGTGTACATATGGTTGGCTAGGGTTGACTTTCTGAATTTTGTGGCCTTTGTCTTTTCTGCTATGTATTGGCAACTTTGGCTCTTTATATTATTAATAAACAAAGTAGTATTGTCGAGCCAAAAAAACAATAATGATTAAACTACTAACACACACATATAATATATATATATATATATATATAGAATTTATTTACATTATATACACAATTATGGATATAAGAAAATAATATATAGTATAATTTTGGGAAAACTACATATTCAGTCCCTTAACTATGCTTGTGTTACTATTTTTAGTACCTCTAACTATTATTTTGGCAAAATGATACCTAATGTTACATTTTTTTATCTGTTTTGGTACCTCTGCTGTTTAAAATTAACGGAAATAGTGACATGGCTTGGGTTAATAATAATTTAGTACAAAAACTTATACAATCTATCAATTTAGTCTAAAATTCTATCAATTTAAACATTATTTTAATTTTTGGATTAAAATTTTAAATTTCTCATATTCTTCTTCCATACGAACACTTTTTTGGGTTTTGGAGGATCAATGGGAGGCTAATGCATGGTCCTTTAGAGGACCCAAACTCAACGATCGAGATACCGAAGAGAAACGATGGGTGGGAAAGGGATGAGACAAAATTCCATCAAAATTAAGATGATGTTTTACCCCCAAAGTTAATATGATATTTTAAATTTATAGGTTTTGGACTAAATTGATCATATATATAAGTGTTTTGGACTAAAACTGTAACTATACCAAACCACATCATCATCTTCGTTAGTGTTTAACGACCGAGGTACCAAAACAGAACAAATATGTAATGTTAGGTACCATTTTGCCAAAAAATAATAATTGATGTACCAAACAATAATTCGGGCATATTTTGGGTACTAAATATGTACTTTTCCCTATAATTTTTTTTGAACAATGTCATCTGAATTTTATTAAACATCATGAGAGATATTACAAATACAATGCATCAAAAAGAGAAAAAAATGGATTAGCCCACTAAAAATCTCATACAAATGTGCAAAGAAAAGCAAACACTTTCATGGAGATTAGCATGCCATCAAAACCTTGAAACCTTCATGAATCTCCTTGTCTCTAGCAAACGAGATACATTACGGAATGAAAAATGAGTGGTGAGCGAACCAAGCTATCAAGCAGATTGCTCAGCTACACAGTTTTGATTACATCGGCTAAAAAATTATCAAACGAGTGGGGATCAATCTTTTCTATGATCACCAACAGAATAAAATCAGAAAACTAGCGTCGTAAGGATCTCTATACGAGCATCAAACGACTGCTAAAGTATGCTAAAATCGTGTCAAACAACAGATGAAACGAACCACAAAGCCAATGAAAAGTGTGTCACAAAGGCAAAGGAAACGCGTACCACAAGAGTAGAGATTCTTATTAAAATAAAGGAAAATTAAAGAAATAAACTAAAAATATAACAAATAAAAGTAAGAGAAATAATAAACACCGGTGATCGACAATCAATACCTAGATAATTGCGGATAGCCGGCTAAAACAAGGATGAAGAAAAGAGCAGCAACGCTTTTTGATTATTTTGAAAGAAAAAATTAGGGTTTGTGTGAAAGTCTCTCTACCTTTGTTTATTTTTTCTATAATTTTTAAATAAGATAAAAACATATAATATATATTTAATATATGGTACTATTATATTTATATGGTAATGTCACAAAAGGTTATATAGAAAATAACATGTTATATATAAAGGTTATATAGAAAATAACATGTTATATATATATATTCTATATGCATTAAAGGGGGTGTTTACTTACCAATGCCGAAAGAGTTCGTCGGCACATGAGGACTGAGAGTGGATGTGGATATTCTACATGTTGTACGAGACTGTCCCAAGGTCCGGCTATCCGCACTTACCAATCCGCACTTACCACTAAACACTTTGTCCGACTACAACATTGACATTTACCAATGTCAGTTTGTTGTACATGATGAACATTGGACTGTTTTATTTTCTTATTCTTTGTTGGATGATTTAGTTGACTCTGATTATGTGGAGAGGGAGGATATTATTATATCGAGTACACTCTATTTGTAGGCTGTGATTTCAACAAATGTAGGTGGTACTCTATTATGTGAAGGTAAATGTCAATGTTGTAGTTGGAGTCAATGATGGGGCTGCTGCAGTCGGACAAAGTGTTTAGTGGTTAATGCTGAACTTTAGGCAATCTATGATGCTATCCGACATGCGATTAGAAGTGGAATCGGATTGTCTAGAAGCGGTTACCAGCCTTAACAATGTGCAACAGGATCATATGGGGAATGCTCTCCTAATTGTAATCCAAAAAAAAAATTAAAACGAGATTAGGAGGTCACGTTGTGGCATTTTAGCCGAGTGGCTAATTCAGTTGCGGACAGACTTAAGTCGTTTATGAGGGGGGCAGCCGTTGAGTGCAGTTTGCTTTGCGATCCCACCTGCTCAAGTGCAGGATTTGCTACTGGCTTGATTTGCATAACAGTAATGTTGTTGAGTAGCTATTTGCTTGGTCCATTTCTAGCAAATAATAATAATATTATTAAGGGTTAACTACACCACTGACCACCGAACTAATTGAGGATTCCTATTTTGACCACCGAACTAACGAACTCGTCAATCAAACCACCGAACTTATAAAATCAACCTATTTTGACCACCACCATTAAAAACCTAACGGTTGGGTGACAGAACTGCCACGTGGCAGCTTACGCAAAATTTTTAAAATTACATATTTGGTCCATGTTATTTACTTATTAAATCAATTTGATCCTAATTTTATTTTAATTAAATAACTAAGTGGAGAAAACCCTACGCCTTTACCACTGAGCCAAGCTGCTCTTAATGGTATATTTTGCACACTTTCATATACATATCTTGTACTTCAGTAAATGTTAGAGAAAAAAATGAAAATGGTTGAAAGGGGCTCAAACTTAGATCACTTGAGATGTGTATAATCACACAAACATTCGATTTGGAAAAAATATTAAATAAAATAAATTAAAATTTGGTTAAATTAATCCAATTGGGTGATGACACGTGTTATCACCCAATTGGATGATTAATTTTATTTAATTAAAATAAAATTAGGATCAAGTTGATTTAATATGTAAATAACATGGATCAAATGTGTACTTTTAAAAAATTTCTGTTAACTGCCACGTGGCAGTTCCGTCACCCCACCATTATGTTTTTAACAGCGGTGGTCAAAATAGGTTGATTTTATAAGTTATGTGGTCTGATTGACGAGTTCGTTAGTTCAGTGGTCAAAATTGGAATCCCCAATTAGTTCGGTGGTCAGTGGTGTAGTTAACCCTAATAATAATAAAGAAAGATAATAACAAATATAGAAATATATATGTAAAGCAATATACTTACTAATATAATATAATGGTAAAAAGATAAATTGAATAGGGAATAAGAAAAAAATAAAAAGGTAATATAATAGATGATATTTTATAAATATAAATGACAGCAATAATAAAGAGGAACCAAAATGCATATAACAACAAAATAAAAGGCAAAGCAGTAATAAATTGTACTAAAAGTAAATAAATTACATAGCAGAGGGGGCATAAACAGAAATTACTGGAAATGACATACTAAAATTAAATAAACAGTAAATAAAAGTGATTATATTGAATGGAAATAGAAATTTAAAGGCATAAACATAAATATATTAAATGAAAAGGGACGAAATTCAATAAATAACAAAAACGGGTGGACTAAAGTGAAAATATCGCATTTTATTAAAAAAACGCGTGTTACAAGTTGGACAAAATGGCGCCATTTTAATAAGGTTATAAATACTCTTTTTCTTGCCATTTTTGGAGAAATTATTACGTGGTCCCGCCTCACCATATTATTTATGACCTCCGTCTACTAAAAATCAGTCAATTAATTTTTATTTTTATGTCATTTTTTCTTTTATAATTAATTTTAGGGGTGGAAATCGATCGGTTCAGGGATGGTTTTGCATTTCCCATTTCGTCCCCAACACTTGTAGGTACGGTGTTGGGTAATCCTCGTTACATGTTTCGGTGAATTTTTCGTTCCCATTCCCACACCCATCGGATTCCCACGGTTTTCGGGAAATCCCCCTCCCCAAAAGTTAAACAAAATATATTGTTTTACTGACCAAAATATATGGTCGATTTCAATTTACATGTCATATACTCAATACAGTTAAACATATGGTTGAAGGGGATCAAGGTTTTTTTGTGTAAAATGAACAACATAAATAGAGAGAGATAAATAGATTATATAATTAACAAAAATGATAAATTACTAGAGTGATCACCCAAACTTAATAAGGTTGTAACCCCCCTAAACACGACCTAAAAAAAGGTCAAATCTAGAAAGTCGCGTTGAAAAATTTAACCCTAAAGAAATCTAATTTTAAAAATTATACTTTAATTTAAATTAAAATAATAAATAAAACAATAATTTATTAAATCACTTGAAATAAATAAAAACATAAATGTCACAGTTAAAATTCGAATATTTAATGAAAATCTCTAAATAAAACCATAGTAAATAAATGCTAAAAACATAAATAGTCTCAAAGTATGAAATTAGATCAATGTCTCAAAATAAAAATAGTTCCGTACTGAATAACTGAATAATAAAAGGTTTAAACAAAAGACACAAATATATTAATAATAAGATAGGTAGATATACATGTAAATGAGAGTTAATTTTATCTATTTTAAAAAATTTGTAAAATATCAGGGATCCTTGTAGATATTTTTTGGGATCTCCGCAGTTATTCATACAGTTACGTTTCGGTTATCCACATGGTTCGGATATAGCAATCCTCGTCCCCATCCACATTTGAGCTTCGGTGATAAAATTTTTCCCATCCCCGTCCCCGTGAGTGAAGGTTTCGGTTATCTTCATCCCGTCGGTTTGGATCCCCACGATTTTCGGATATTCCTCACTCAATTCCCACTCCTATTTAATTTCTATGTAACCACTCACTCCCTATTTACATGACAAAAAAGTGAAGATTAATCTATAAAAGAATGACATAGAAAATAAAAAATTAATTTGTTATTTTTTAGTAGATGATACTTTAAATGATGTGGTGAACGGATATCATATAATAAAATTTTCCCATTTTTGGCATTTACACCAAATCTTTAGGGGGGAAATCAAGAAACCTTTGAATTATTTCGTCGTCGCTGACTATTATTTTTCATAATTCGATGAGGATTTGTAGCGTCGGTCGTCGCATATTAACATCGTCGCTTATTGGTGACAGAAATTAAAATACATGTATTTTGATTCATCTCCTTCTAAACTTGAATTTGAGCTCTAACCATTCAAAAGAAAAGTCAAACAACGTGAATCTAAATGAAAATTTTTCAACTTTCTCTTTTTCGACGACAGTGACCGCTACGTATGCTTTCTGATCATGGAGGGGATTTAAAGTATTACGTTATACATATAGTTCAAACAACAAAAATTATTAATTTAAATGTTTTCTATGCACCATTTCATTTAAATGTCTCGGTTTTTAAAAAAATTTCATTTTAATCAATATAATTTTTACTTTTTAAAATTTTCTTTACAAATACCCAATATTTGAAATTTTAGATTTTAATTTTATAATTAGTCCCAAAATACAAAAAAAAACATAAAGTCATTCATTGATGTCAGTGCCTTTGCCACATTTGGTGGCAGTCGTTTATGACTCCCCTTAATACTATAGAATTCAACTATTTTCTTAATATATGAATTGATATTATCTTGTAATCACCTTAACACCATTTAAAAAATTATTTTCTCAAATAATGTAACCCCCTTAGCCCGGCCTAGACGGTTGACCCGAACTACGAAGATTACACAGGGAAAACCAAAGTCAACCTGAAAGTCAACCTTGATTAACGACCCTTTTTTCTTTTTAATCTTGTCTAGAAGCACATTAGTCCTAAGCGAACACTTGAGAAACATATATGAGTAAAGCACAGCGATCGGATTGCAAAAAGGGACTCAATTGCACAATATACAAAGACTAGGGACCAAAATGTAAATTCTGGAAATTTGAAGGTCTTAACTGATTTTTAAGTGACCAATATTAAATTAGTCACATTACATGCATCTCTGTCAAATTTCACCATAATCGAACATATCAAACTCCTACAATTGCAATTACCACTTTCGGGACTAAAACGTAAAGCTTGCAAACCTTAAAAGCATTCAAATCAGTGCCCAACGGTCATCTGTTTCGAAACGGTGTTGACCGTTCCGAAACACGGGTTCGTTTCGAGACTTTTTTCCGAAACAGGGCTTGACAGTGGCCAAATCGTTCCGGAACGGCCTCCACCCGTTTCGAAACACCAAGGCCATTACAGGCCCCCGTTTCGAAACGCTAGTGCCCGTTCCGATACGGTTTGCCCAGAAGCTGCAGATTTTGCTGGTTTTTCATACACAAATCCATTTAATCACATCCTATTGACTTCCTAATCATGCCAACAAGTCATCATACATATAAGATACATGTTTGCAACCTCAAAACACATTCATAACATCAAACATGGAATTTCACAAGTCTATAGGCATGCTTCCTATTTTTCCGAAACCAAGCAACCAACCAATCACCAAAACAATCATTAGATGGCCATTTACAAACCAAAACACCAAAAGCAACATGCCACAAACTAGGGAGTCCAAACATCTCCCAAAACACAACCTTAGGTTCCCGTTGCCAAATTACCAAAACTATTAGTGTATGAAAACATCACCATACATGAGCTTAGTTTCCCTTGGACTCTTAACTTTATTCACGGTGCACCCAATCCTATAGCCGGCTAACTATATTCGATTCAAGTATTTTAAAACCATAACATCACTTGCCAATATACAACATATAACATCAATATTCTACTATTTTAAAGCATTAAACAAGTCATTTAACATCATGCATCACTATGCATCAAATCCACATTTTCAATATGTAAAAACCAAGGATCTCTTACCTTGAGCATCCTCAACATATGGCTTTCAAAACCAGCACTTACCATGCCAAAACATGCTTTCAAAACAGAATTTAAACATGCAAATATAATCAATGCATCGAACCACAACATGGCTCATCCAAGGGAGTTTTCCCGAAAACTTACTCTTGAGCTTAGCTAAGTTGCTTAGACTTAAACTAAGCTCCCAAAACCTTCAAACATTTGTTCCAAAGCTGGAAACCAAACTCCACTCACCAATTTCGTTTCTCAAGCTTGCTGAAACGCTGATCAAGCCTCCGGATCAACTCCAAAGGTGTCCGAAGATGCCTCCCCTGTTTTAAACACATCAAGCAAAGGATTAATGCATCATCATGCATTGAAATATTCAGCCAACACACTTAAACTCGCTGCTCTACCTAAAGCCAACATTTCGGCTACCAAACACAACCGAAATCACCTCCAAACTCTTCCAAAACTTAACCCAGCCAAGATCCATCACTTCTAACAAATTCTAAACATCAATCAACAACCAAAAAGAACCTAAACTCGTCATTATACCTCCAGCTATAACAGAACACCAAGATCACCTCAAAAACCACCATTTTCATAAGCAAAAACTTAGGAAATTCAACCTATTAGGGATTGCATTGATAAAACCTCATTTACACATCATTAGACATCCAAAATACATTCAAGAATCATTTCAAAACAGAGCCCAAACAATCACAACGAAATTCTTCAAGATTTCTTCCAAATCTTGAGTTTTAAGCCAAAACCAAGCTTCTATCATTAAAACCTTTGATAAAACTTCAATTAAGGATTGAAAACTTGGGAATTTCAGTAAAGAACTGAGTATTTAGAGGAGAAGAACATTTTTACCTCTAAATGGTGATTTCTCCTTGATTTGAGCCAATTTTCTTGAAAATCCAATGAGGAAATCAAAAGGATTTGATGTAAGATGGATTAGAAACTAATTGATGATTGAAATCTCATCAATTGAAGTGGAAATCAATGAAAAAGTTGCTGGAGAAAAGTGTTTGAATGATGGAATTTTGAGAGAAAAAGAAATGAGAAAATTTTAGGAAAAGTTAGTTATGAAAATCTAAAAAGTGGTTTCTCTTTTTCATTTAATTAATTAAACATTAATTAAATCATCTAAATTAAGGAAAAATCTGGAAAATAATTTTTGGGTAAATTAGCTCCTTAAAGATTCAAAGTTTCAATCCTTACAAAACAGTCACCACTGAACTTTTCAAAAATCGCATTTTAGTCACTATTCTGAAATGTTGTATTTTCAAACCTTATTTTGCAAAATTGATTTCATCACTCTCTTATATATATTAAAAGAGAATTTTTAGATATTTTTCCATATTTTTAAAGCATCCCGAACTAGGTTTTCCCTAAAGCGTCCTTTTATATTTGAACCGAAAATCAAACCGGCCCGGTTCAGACCCTAAACTTCCAAGCCCAAAATTGGGGTGTTACAACTCTCCCCCCTTACGAAATTTCGTCCTCGAAATTTACATGGAGGAAAGAGGTACGGAAACTGCTTCTTCATGTCATCCTTTCTCTCCCACGTGGCTTCCTCAACACCACGATACTTCCACAACACCTTAACCAATTCAATGGTCTTGCCTCGAAGAACTTTATTGTCCAAATCTAGAATTTCAATCGGCTTCCTCATCATAGGTCAAGTCTGGATTCAACTCCACTTCCTCTACAGGCATAACATGCGAAGGGTCAGATCTATACCTCCGTAGCATAGAAACATGAAACACATCATATATCTTTTCCAACTCTTGCGGCAACCTCAGCTTGTACGCAACAGGACCCACACGTTCAATCACTTCATATGGTCCAATGTACCTAGGGCTCAACTTACACTTTCGACCAAACCTCATCACCTTCTTCCAAGGCGAAACCTTCAAGAACACACGGTCACCTACCGCAAACTCAATCTCCTTACGCTTCAAATCTGTGTAAGATTTCTGTCTATCAGAAGCTGCCTTCAAACACTCACAAATGAGTTTCACCTTCTCGGTGGTTCCTTTCAACAAAGCTGGCATTGAAACCAACTTCTGACCTGTTTCAGCCCAACAAAGAGGAGTTCTGCACTTCCTCCCATACAAGGCTTCATAAGGTGCCATTTGAATACTTGCCTGATAGCTATTATTATAAGCAAACTCCACCAAAGGCAAATGCTTCTCCCAAGAGCCTTGGAACTCAATCACACAACACCTCAACATATCTTCCAGCACTTAGATAACACGCTCAGACTCTCCATCCGACTGTGGATGATAAGAAGTACTAAAATTCAACCTTGTACCCAAAGCTTGATGCAAACATTCCCAGAAACGCGATGTAAACCTCGGATCCCTATCCGACACTATAGACTTTGGCACACCATGCAGTTGCACAATCTCAGCAATGTACAACTCTGCAAGCTTGTCCAAAGTATACGTAGTATGCACAAGTAAGAAATGTGCACACTTCGTAAGGCGATCCACAATCACCCACACCGAATTCTTTTTCGATGGCGACAAAGGCAAACCAGACACAAAGTCCATGGTAATCCTTTCCCACTTCCACTCAGGAATCTTCAACGGCTGCAACAACCCAGAAGGAAATTGATGTTCAGCCTTAACCCGCTGACAAACCATGCACTTACTCACGTACTCCGCAACATCCTTCTTCAAACCCACCCAATAGTACTCATCCTAAAGATCACGATACATCTTAGTACTACCAGGGTGCATAGCAAAAGGACTGCTATGAGCCTCAGTCAGAATAGTACGCCTCAACTCAGCATCATTCGGCACTACCATCCGACTCCCAAAACATAGTACCCCATCATCATTAAAACAGAAATCCGATGGTCTATCCTCAGCAATATCCTAAACATGTGGCACCAAGGAATCATCCAACAACTGCTTATCCTTAATCAATTGAACCAAAGATGGTTTCACTTGCAATTCAGCCACAAGACCTCCATCTCGCGAAAGACTCAAACTGACAAACATAGCCCTCAACTCCATTTCCACTTTCCTACTCAGAGCATCTACTACAACATTAGCTTTTCCCGGATGGTACTCGATCATCAGATCGTAATCTTTAAGCAACTCCACCCAACATCGTTGCCTAAGATTCAACTCTTTTTGAGACATCAAATACTTCAAACTTTTCAAAGCAAAGACCACCGCAGCTAACTCAATATCATGCGTAGGATAATTACGCTCATGCACCTTCAACTGACGCGATGCATAAGCCACCACCTAACCCTCTTGCATCAACACACACCCCAAACCAACATAGGATGCGTCGCTGTACACTACAAACTCTTTCCCTGATTCAGGTTGAACCAAGATAGGAGCTTGCGTCAAAGCTGCCTTAAGCTTCTCAAAAGCCTGTTGTCCTGCCTCTGTCCACTCAAACTTGACATCCTTCTACAACAACATCGTCAAAGGTGCAGCAATCTTTGAAAATCCATCCACGAACCTCCGATAGTATCCTGCCAATCCAAGGAAACTACGAACTTCATGAACAGACTTAGGAGGCTTCCAATTCATCACCGCCTCAACCTTCTGAGGATCAACACGAATCCCCTCAGCAGAAACTACATGACCAAGGAAAACAACTTCCCTAAGCCAAAATTCACACTTGCTCAGCTTAGCATAAAGCTGATTCTCCAACAACGCCTGCAACACAATCCTCAAATGCCCTTCATGCTCCTCCTCAGTACGAGAGTACACAAGGATATCATCAATGAACACCACAACAAACTTGTCCAAGTATTCATGGAACACTCTATTCATCATGTCTATAAAAGTTGTAGGAGCATTCGTTAAGCCAAACGGCATCACAAGGAACTCATAATGCCCATACCTTGTTCTGAAAGTTGTTTTTGGCACATCCACATCCTTCACCTTGAGCTGATAATAACCTGACCTTAAGTCAATCTTAGAGAACACAGCCGCTCCCCAAAATTGATCAAAAAGATCATCAATCCTCGGCAAAGGATACCGATTCTTGATAGTCAACTTGTTCAGCTGACGATAATCAATGCACATTCTCATAGTGTCATCATTCTTCTTCACAAACAAGACCGGTGCACCCTAGGGTGACACACTCGGCCGATTGAAACCACGATCAAGCAACTCCTGAAGTTGCGTCTTCAGCTCCTTTAACTCTTTAGGTGCCATTCGGTAAGGAGTAATAGACACTGGATTTGTGTTTTCATACAACTCAATTCCAAACTCCACCTCTCGACTAGGAGGCAATCCAGGTAACTCCTCCGGAAACACTCCAGGAAACACTCGCACAGTCCTGATATCTTGAACCCGCAACTCCTTAGAGCTAGGATTCATCACAAAGGCCAGATAAGCCTCACAACCTTGGCTCATCATTCGACTTGCTTCCAAAGAAGACACCACATTGGCAAGAAACTTCACATTCTCACCAACCACCACAACCTCGTAGTCATCCGCAAGCTTCAACGAAACTCGCTTATTCTCAAAATCCATTACAGCTCGATGTTCAACAAGCCAACCCATACCGAGGATTACATCAAAACCATAGAATGGCAATTCCATGAGATCAACAAGAAAAACATGGTTTTGCACTTCCAATGGACATCTTCTATAAAACTTCCGTGTCACAACGGTCTCACCAAAGGAACTAGTTACACGCATACCAACATCCAAAGACTCAACAGGTAAACCAAGCAATTGAGCATGTTCACGCAATATGTATGAGTGTGTAGATCTAGAATCAATCAAGGAAACTAACGATAAGGATTGCAAAGTAAAAGTATATGCGATCACATTCGTATCATTTCTCCCCTCACGCTGAGCATACACTCGAGCTTGGCCACCACTCTCAGGTTGAACAGCCACCACATGAGCCACATTCCTCCCACCATCCTCTCTGCGCTGGAAATTACCACGGTCGCGCCCACGACCTCTCTGTGGTGCAACTACCCCAGTAGCACGTCCCTGACCACCACTGGCCAACAAAGGACACTCTCTCCTCATGAGGTCTGCCGAACCGCAATTCCAGCAAGAATTACCGTTCACCGCTACTGGAGCCTGAACCTCCCTCGCTGCTCGAGGACAATCTCGCCTCATATGGCCACGAGATCCACACGTTCAGCACGTGTTCTGATCAGCTTTCAACTTGTCTCCTTGAACAGGCGCACCATGTCCTCCACCACGCCTAGCAGAAGACTGATACCTCTTATCACATCCTCTCTTGTTCCGTCCACCACCAGAACTATAATCAGCAGCTCTTTTGCCTGAGCTAGAACCAACGCCTCTGGTAGATAAACCCAAGTTCTGCTCAATGTCCTTCGCTCTACTCACCAGCACATCAAAATCCGTATACTCAGTAGCAAGCATGTAAGTCTTCACATCCGTCACCAAACCGTAACGGAAACGTTCACACCTCTCCCGCTCATCAGGGATTAACTCAGGTGCATACTGGCTAAGGCGGAAAAACTGAACCTCTGTAGAACGTGGCAATCGATCGGATAAAACCAAGAGGGGGGGTGAATTGGATTTTTGAAAGTTGCGGCGGAAGCTAATTGCAAAGATAAAAATTGCAAAGCGATTTAGAGTGGTTCGACTTTCTAACCAAAGTCTACATCCACTACCTTAGCGTCCACACTAAGGATTTCCCACAAATTCACTAATTTGTCTTTCCTTTAAGGACAAGGAGTAACCTTACACACTTCAATAGACTTATACCCCAAAGCCTATTGAATCCTATCCCAAAGTTGGATACAAATGAGCAAACTAGAAAATCCTCACAAGGAAAGTGTTTGCGAAGTTTAAGCTCTCTCACACACCCGAAAAACACTAGCTCAAGAATTACAACGAAGAACACTCTAGTGTTTTTACAAGAAAGATCGAAAAATAAGCTCGATATAAACTCTTGGAAGCTTGAATGCTTGAATATGATTTCTTGATGTTTCTTCCTCTTTCTTGTTTCTTCAATATTGATCTAAGGCTGTATTTATAGTGTTGTTTGAGTCTATAGCCGTTAGGAGCCTTTGGAGAGTCTTTGGAGCCGTTGGGGATGTTTTTCTCACAACTTTTCAGCTTCCAGACGCCTACCGTTTCGGAACGGGGTCACCTGTTTCGGAACGGCTTTCAAATAATATAGCCGTTAGGAGCGTCTACGAGAGCCTGTTTCGAAACGCCTAGGGCCGTTTCGGAACGGCTATGCCACTGCCAAAGGGGTGTTTCGAAACGGCCTAAGCCCGTTTCGGAACGCCCTGTTTAATTTCAAAAATTTGTTTAAAGACCGTTGCCCTTTGTTCTTTTAAATGAAGAACAGTTTCGAAACGAGTCATACCGTTTCGAAACGCCTTGACCCGTTCCGATACCCGTTTCGGAACAGGTGCACATCGAACTGAAAGTGTTTCGAAACGCCTTGGGCCGTTTCGAAACGGGGCTTGAAAAATCACTGTTTCGACTTTTAAAATACTTAAAAAATATTTTGTAAGTCTTTGGTTTTAGCTATAAAATGGTCTTTAACAATATATAGGGAATTTTAAGGACTTTTAAATTTGTTTTGATATTTTCATTTTAGCCCTTAGGTTTTTAGTTATATCAAAATTAAAGCGTATGTTCAACAATCTCCCCCTTTTTGATATAACAAAACCAAAGTTAGAATTTTTAAGAATTTTGAAAATTTTGAAGATATTCTAACTCCCCCTTAATTTAAGATAGGTTTTGAAATTTAAAACTTGTGACTTTTGAAATCAATGATCAAAACCTTAAGACAAATTTAAAAATCTAAAAATTTTAATAGTTTGAAAAAATTTTTGGTGGCATGGCATGGCTATCTTCTCCCCCTTTTTGTTAGATCAAAAAGAAACAAGCTCATAAAGAAGATTAGTACCAATAATCAATAATAAGCAATCATAATTGATATCCAAAGCATAAACAATAAGTTCATAATCAAATTCCAAGATAATCGATCAATATTATAGGTTCCTAAAAACATGATAAAACATGAAGAAACAAACTCAATCCTAAATGCATAGATAATATAATATGATATGATATGATATGACTATCCTAAGCCTCGTCATCCGAATCATCATCATCATCATCCTTGGCTTGCGAACGATGAAACTTTGTCCATTGCCCATAAAGTGTAGAGAAGGAAAGATCAAGGTTGGCATGCGAAGTTGAGAGAGTATGAAGACCATCTTCAACGTTCTTCAACCGATTGCCCATAGATTCAAAGCTTGAAGCAATGCGAGTGTCCATAGTATCAAGTCTAGAATCTAAGGCATTGAAACGCTGGGTAAGGAGAGTAGTGAGAGCATCAGTGTTTCCCACTTGATCTTGAGGCGGAGGAGCAACAGGAGGAGGAACCGCTTCCCTATCAACCCTTTCCCAAATACCATTAACATAAGTGAATCCTGACTTGCGAAGAGAGGATTCTCCAATCTTGGTCTTGCGAGGTTCCGGGAAGTCATAGGTACAGTCAATATTGAGATGATGGAAGAGGAAACTCAAAACAACCCCATAGGTGAACGAAATTAACTCATTCGTGTCAATAAGCTTAATGTTATTGACAATCTCAGCAAAAATAATTTTAGGGACATTTGGGCGCTCACCCCTACGGAAACACTCTAGCCAAAAGTGATCTTTTTCTCGGATGTGGGAGTATTTACCCCCGGATGGTCGAATAAACCAAGAAACAATAAGATGAAGCACACGATCATGTACATCTAAATTTAGAGCTTTTCCGGTAAAAGTGCCAAAATGGCGTTCATCTTCAAGACCCTCATTTTTGAGTTTAAGGGCAGACTCCAAAAGAGCAATATTGATAACAAACTTCTTTCCCAACAAAGATGACTCAATTCCTACTATCTCGGTTTTGGTTTCATCGTAAAGAAAACGAGCATTAGAGTAGAAAAGGAGTACCATGTTTTTGTAGCAAATATCTTCGATGCTCAAGAAGAAAAGAAGATCCCACTCATCCAAACGACCAAGATACCGAAAGAGGAATCGCTCGGAATTAAGGAATTCGACATCAATAACTCTTTCCTTACGAACTGCAAAGTCCTTGACATAAGCAAAACGAGCACGCTGGTCTGGAGTTCTAAGAGTTTTTTGAAAGAGCTGAGTGATATTTGGACGAATGCTCGATTCACCGGATTGAACGGCTTTGCGCTTTTTGTTCGCTTGATCCGCCATCTAAAATATTAAGCAAGAGTTTTAAAATTGTATGCATTGATAGTTAAAATCAATCCAATAGGAAATCCCACTTAGGTTTTTGAAAAACAAAATTAAAAAAAATACGATTAAAAAATTTTATATTCGAATCAAAAATTTTGAGATTTTGAAAAGTTTTTACAAGATTCGAATAACCCACAACTAAAAACATATAATGTATACACGAATAAATTTTTCTATCCTATGATTCGAACATAATTTGAAAAAGAAGAAAAATAAGAAAAATTACCTTAGTTTGGGATTTTGGATGATTTGAGAGAAATCTTTGCACAAGATTGATGAAGCTTGCTTAGATATGTGTTTTAGATCAAAACCCCTCACAATTTTGTGAAAAACAAAGGGTTTTAGAGGGTATTTATAGAAGGGGGGTCGGTTAGGGTTTTAAGGGTTTTAAGAGTTTGATAAAAAATTAGGATTTTGAGCTTTTAGAAGCCCTAAATAGGGCTGTCCGCGAGGCCGTTTCGGAACGGTCATGACCGTTTCGGAACGGGGCGGCTAGGGTTTGACCCTTCTTAAAACCTTCAACAGATCGTTTCGAAACGGGTATGACCGTTTCGAAACACGTTTGACCCGTATCGGAACGCGTTCCGATACACCCTTACATCGAACCAAAAACGTTTCGAAACGCCTGTGTCCGTTTCGAAACGCCCTTCTCTCAGGACAAATTTTAACATACCCGTATCGGAACGGGTTAACCCGTTTCGATACACCTGGGCCTGGAAGTGCAGATGAGGCTCTAAAATGCAGAGAAGATGATTTTCTAAGAGGCCAAACATGCATATATGATATGATTGAGCAGGAACAGCATAAAAGAAATTAAGCACACATGCAAAACATAACTCCCCCTCACTAAAAGCATTTATACAACATATGGGGAATCTCAAACATGTTTTAACACAAAGTATTCATTTAAATCAACATGTAAGAGTAAATTTTGCACCAAAAAAAATGTTACCACTTGAGTCAAGATATGTCGATTGAACTTCTTCAAGTGTCCTTCCATTATGTGTGTCTAGAGCTTTCAAGATTCTTCAAATTTTGCATATCATGGCTCCAACACACCTACAAAAAGGAACTATGTATGTTTTGGTACCCAAACTCTTTTGGGTCCATAAGAGTTAGTTCCTAGTAATTTAGTCCCTTTGGGTATCCATTTTGACAATAGATCAAAATCTTTGTTAGCAATGAGTCCTTTTGGAACCCAAATGCTCCTAATCTTTTTTCGATTAGGTGATCTTTGTCTATACCCATGATAGTTCTTTCTAACATAGTTGGGTCTTGAATTTTCACATTTTTCAACTAATTTTGTCCCAACTTTGTTGAAAGAAGCTTTAAGATCATCAAGTTCCTTTTGATGATCTTCATGGACCTTTGAAAGTAAATTTTGCAAGTCTTTATTTTTCTTTTCAAAATTGTTTATTTGGGCTTGCATTTCTCCAAATTTACTTTCAAATTCCTTATTAGTCTTAGAGAGAGAGTCATTTTCATTTTTCAATTTTGAAGTAATTTTTCTATTTTTCAAAATCAACTTCTCATACTCTAAGGCTAATTCATTATAAACCTCTTGTAATTCATCAAAAGTATAATCAAATGAATAAGATGAATTAGAGGTTACCATTGAGTCATCCTCGAAGGCCATAAGACACAAGTTGGCTACTTCATCCTCGTCCTCGTCGGAAGAGTCATCGCTCCAAGTAGCTACGTGAGCCTTGTGCTTCTTCCTCTCATAGCTATTTTTATTTAGTTGAGGACAATCGATTCTGATATGTCCCGGTTTGTTGCACTCATAGCAAGTTAGAGGATCTCTCCCTTTGTTGCTTTTGAATCCCTCTTCTCTTTGGAATCTTCTTCCTTTGTTGGTCAACATGAAGTTTTTAAATCTTTTGGCAAACATTGCCATTTCTTTTTCTTCATCTTCTTCGCTAGAATCATCATCTTTTTTGGATGCTTTAAGAGCAAGACCAACTTTCTTTTTCTCCACTTCGTTCTTCTTTTCTTCCTTGCCCGTTGACATCATTTCGTGAGTAAGCAAGGAACCAATAAGCTCATCTAATTTGAGAACTTTGAGGTCCTTTGCTTCAATTATGGCCGTTTTCTTCGAATCCCATGTATTGGGAAGAGAGTAGATCATCTTCCTCACAAGTTTGTCTTCGGGGATTACTTCGCCATAACCTTTTAAACCATTTACGATTACGGAGAATCGATCGGACATGGTTTTGATGTCTTCCTCGGGGTCCATCTTGAAGTTCTCATAACTTAAATTGAGGAGCCCGATTTTGGTCTCCTTTACTTGATTTGTACCTTCATGTGTAACTTCAAGTTTGTCCCAAATTTCTTTTGCATTGGAACAAGATGACACCCTTCCATACTCGTCCGGGCCAAGGGCACAAAAGATGAGATGCATAGCCTTTGCGTTTGTTGAGAATCCCTTGTCTTCTTCAACGCTCCATGATTCAATATTGCTCGTTGGTGCTATGTATCCTCTCATGATGATTTTCCAAGCTTCAAGATCATAAGCTTGGATGAAGAGCTTCATGCGGTTTTTCCAATAGGCATAGTTTACTCCATTGAAGAAGGGAGGCTTGTTGGTGGGTTGAGAATCTCCCCAAGCTACAATATTTGAGGTGGATGCCATGGATGACTTTGTAGATGATTGCACACTTCTTGGATCTTTTTCAAGAGGTTGTAAGACCTTCTAATGAACCAAAGCTCTGATGCCAATTGTAGAACGTGGCAATCGATCGGATAAAACCAAGAGGGGGGGTGAATTGGATTTTTGAAAGTTGCGGCGGAAGCTAATTGCAAAGATAAAAATTGCAAAGCGATTTAGAGTGGTTCGACTTTCTAACCAAAGTCTACATCCACTACCTTAGCGTCCACACTAAGGATTTCCCACAAATTCACTAATTTGTCTTTCCTTTAAGGACAAGGAGTAACCTTACACACTTCAATAGACTTATACCCCAAAGCCTATTGAATCCTATCCCAAAGTTGGATACAAATGAGCAAACTAGAAAATCCTCACAAGGAAAGTGTTTGCGAAGTTTAAGCTCTCTCACACACCCGAAAAACACTAGCTCAAGAATTACAACGAAGAACACTCTAGTGTTTTTACAAGAAAGATCGAAAAATAAGCTCGATATAAACTCTTGGAAGCTTGAATGCTTGAATATGATTTCTTGATGTTTCTTCCTCTTTCTTGTTTCTTCAATATTGATCTAAGGCTGTATTTATAGTGTTGTTTGAGTCTATAGCCGTTAGGAGCCTTTGGAGAGTCTTTGGAGCCGTTGGGGATGTTTTTCTCACAACTTTTCAGCTTCCAGACGCCTACCGTTTCGGAACGGGGTCACCTGTTTCGGAACGGCTTTCAAATAATATAGCCGTTAGGAGCGTCTACGAGAGCCTGTTTCGAAACGCCTAGGGCCGTTTCGGAACGGCTATGCCACTGCCAAAGGGGTGTTTCGAAACGGCCTAAGCCCGTTTCGGAACGCCCTGTTTAATTTCAAAAATTTGTTTAAAGACCGTTGCCCTTTGTTCTTTTAAATGAAGAACAGTTTCGAAACGAGTCATACCGTTTCGAAACGCCTTGACCCGTTCCGATACCCGTTTCGGAACAGGTGCACATCGAACTGAAAGTGTTTCGAAACGCCTTGGGCCGTTTCGAAACGGGGCTTGAAAAATCACTGTTTCGACTTTTAAAATACTTAAAAAATATTTTGTAAGTCTTTGGTTTTAGCTATAAAATGGTCTTTAACAATATATAGGGAATTTTAAGGACTTTTAAATTTGTTTTGATATTTTCATTTTAGCCCTTAGGTTTTTAGTTATATCAAAATTAAAGCGTATGTTCAACAACCTCATACTCCGCCACCGACATGATTCCTTGCAAAAGAGACATGAATTCTCTTTTCTTTTCATCTAGGTATCGCACACCTAGATACTTTCGCTTGAACGCGTTCAGAAAGAACGTCCAAGTCACATCATTATCCTCCATTCCAGAGACAGTGGTCGTCCACCACGTATACGCATCATCGTGCAACAGCGATACCACACAACCCAACTTCTGTACATTGTTGCAATTCATTTGCCCCAAAATCCTCTTGGTGCTTTCCAACCAAGATTCAGAACCTTCAAGAGATAAACCTCTGAACTCAGTCCCTCCCAGACTGCGAAGACGTTCCAAAGGCAATCTCAAATTAGCATCACCCTGATGCGCAGCTCCTTGAGCTCCAGCTATTGCTGCCTGAAAGGCTCCAGCAATAGCCTGAATCAAAACAGTCATGTCAAGAGCAGCTTGCCCCTGAACACCTTCAGGTCCAGCGACCCCAGCACCAGCACCAACACCAACATTTTCACCTCCAGCACCATCACCTCCAGGTGGTCCACCACCAGGGGAGGAGGTAAATCCACAACATTATCAGCGTTTTCCTCGTTCTCATTCTGAGCCATAGCTCTCGTATTCATCCTCATCTCTCTGCGAGGCCCCATTTACGAAAACAATGCACTGACACAAATGCAATAAACATAATTAGGCACAACAAGGTAAGTAATCCAAGAACTCAAGCTCATTTTCCAAAAACAATTCCTTTCATTAGTTTTGATTTGGCAATGGGTACCCCTAACATGCTTCAACATAGCATAGCATCACAATTGCAACCATACATTACAATTCAAACAACATTCCTTCATCCAAAAGGCATATCATGCAAATACGCATACATCACCCACATAATCATTCCCATTACACGAGAACTCAGCTCTGATACCACCAAATGTAACCCCCTTAGCCCGGCCTAGACGGTTAACCCGAACTACGAAGATTACACGAGGAAAACCAAAGTCAACCCGAAAGTCAACCTTGATTAACGACCCTTTTTTATTTTTAATCTTGTCTAGATGCACATTAGTCCTAAGCAAACACTTGAGAAACATATACGAGTAAAGCACAGCGATCGGATTGCAAAAAGGGACTCAATTGCACAATATACAAAGACTAGGGACCAAAATGTAAATTCTGGAAAGTTGAAAGTCTTAATTGATTTTTAAGTGACCATTATTAAATTAGTCACATTACATGCATCTCTGTCAAATTTCACCATAATCGGACATATCAAACTCCTACAATTGCAATTACCACTTTCGGGAATAAAACGTAAAGCTTGCAAACCTTAAAACCATTCAAATCAGTGCCCAATGGTCATCTGCTTTGAAACGGTGTTGACCATTCCGAAACACGGGTTCGTTTCGAGACTTGTTCCGAAACAGGGCTTGACAGTGGCCAAATCGTTCCGGAACGGCCTCCACCCGTTTCGAAATACCATGGCCATTACAGGCCCCCGTTTCGAAACGCTAGTGCCCGTTCCGATACGGTTTGCCCAGAAGCTGCAGATTTTGCTAGTTTTTCATACACAAATCCATTCAATCACATCCTATTGACTTCCTAATCATGCCAACAAGTCATCATACATATAAGGTACATGTTTGCAACCTCAAAACACATTCATAGCATCAAACATGGAATTTCACAAGTCTATAGGCATGCTTCCTATTTTTCCAAAACCAAGCAACCAACCAATCACCAAAACAATCATTAGATGGCCATTTACAAACCAAAACACCAAAAGCAACATGCCACAAACTAGGGAGTCCAAACATCTCCCAAAACACAACCTTAGGTTCCCATTGCCAAATTACCAAAACTATTAGTGTATGAAAACATCACCATACATGAGCTTAGTTTCCCTTGGACTCTTAACTTCCTTGATGCCCTCAAACACTTCAATTGTCTACATTATTGGTACAAAAGAGAGAGTGTAAGAAAAATAGCTTAGTGAGGCGTGCTCTAAAGAAAACAACACAATAATGCCTTTTTGAAAACACTTTTAACAAGCTTTAAAACACAAGCTTAACTCTTTTCATGCAACCATGCATACTTTACAAGCATCTCATGCTTCATTACATCAATTAAACATATTGGCTTTCAAGTGATAATTCATAACCATTTTCAATCCAAAACACAATCAGATACGTAGATTACAAGCGTTGTCCCACACGCTTCATACACACTACCGTTCACAAAAGGTGGAGTTTTCGGTACAATCACAACCCCTCAACACCCCTCATCGGTAGTTGTATAACTTCCTAACGAGAGCACGGGACAAATAACACAAGGTCTACACACACGGACTTTTAACCACCGTTGTGACCTTAAAAAGATCCACACACGGACTTTTAACCACCGTTGTGATCATAACCCTCTCGTTAGGATACTTGGATGGAGTTTTCGGTACAATCACAACCCCTCAACATCCAAGGCAACTTTATTCACGGTGCACCCAATCCTATAGCCGGCTAACTATATCCGATTCAAGTATTTTAAAACCATAACATCACTTGCCAATATACAACATATAACATCAATATTCTACTATTTTAAAGCATTAAACAAGTCATTTAACATCATGCATCACTATGCATCAAATCCACATTTTCAATATGTAAAAACCAAGGATCTCTTACCTTGAGCATCCTTCAACATATGGCTTTCAAAACCAGCACTTACCATGCTAAAACATGCTTTCAAAACAGAATTTAAATATGCAAATATAATCAATGCATCGAACCACAACATGGCTCATCCAAGGGAGTTTTCCCGAAAACTTACTCTTGAGCTTAGCTGAGTTGCTTAGACTTAAACTAAGCTCCCAAAACCTTCAAACATTTGTTCCAAAGCTGGAAACCAAACTCCACTCACCAATTTCGTTTCGCAAGCTTGCCGAAACGTCGATCAAGCCTCCGAATCAACTCCAAAGGTGTCCGAAGATGCTTCCCCTGTTTTAAACACATCAAGTAGAGGATTAATGCATCATCATGCATTGAAATCTTCAGCCAACACACTTAAACTCGCTGCTCTACCTAAAGCCAACATTTCGGCTACCAAACACAACCGAAATCACCTCCAAACTCTTCCAAAACTTAACCCAGCCAAGATCCATCACTTCTAACCAATTCTAAACATCAATCAACAACCAAAAAGAACCTAAACTCGTCCTTATACCTCCAGCTATAACAGAACACCAAGATCACCTCAAAAACCACCATTTTCATAAGCAAAAACTTAGGAAATTCAACCTACTCGGGATTGCATTGATAAAACCTCATTTACACATCATTAGACATCCAAAATACATTCAAGAATCATTTCAAAACATAGCCCAAACAATCACAACGAAATTCTTCAAGATTTCTTCCAAATCTTGAGTTTTAAGCCAAAACCAAGCTTCTATTATTAAAACCTTTAATAAAACTTCAATTAAGGATTGACAACTTGGGAATTTCAGTAAAGAACTGAGTATTTAGAGGAGAAGAACATTCTTACCTCTAAATGGTAATTTCTCCTTGATTTGAGCCAATTTTCTTGAAAATCCAATGAGGAAATCAAAAGGATTTGATGTAAGATGGATTAGAAACTAATTGATGATTGAAATCTCATCAATTGAAGTGGAAATCAATGAAAAATTTTCTGGAGAAAAGTGTTTGAATGATGGAATTTTGAGAGAAAAAGAAATGAGAAAATTTTAGGAAAAGTTAGTTATGAAAATCTAAAAAGTGGTTTCTCTTTTTCATTTAATTAATTAAATCATCTAAATTATGGAAAAATCTGGAGAAATCATTTTTGGGTAAATTAGCTCCTTAAAGATTCAAAGTTTCAATCCTTACAAAACAGTCACCACTGAACTTTTCAAAAATCGCATTTTAGTCACTATTCTGAAATGTTGTATTTCCAAATCTTATTTTGCAAAATTGATTTCACCACTCTCTTATATATATTAAAAGAGGATTTTTAGATATTTTTTCATATTTTTAAAGCATCCCGAACTAGGTTTTCCCTAAAGCGTCCTTTTATATTCGAACCGAAAATCAAACCGGCCCGGTTCAGACCCTAAACTTCCAAGCCCAAAATTGGGGTGTTACAATAAATTTTGACATACACTATTTTCCTTTTGGAAAATTCTACAACGTGCGACGAACACCGCTGAACACCACAAATGTTGAACACCGTTGAATACCATTAAATTAATTAATAAAGATTTAAAATTTTAAGGACCCATCATACAAATAATAATTATTTTAAAAAAAATCAATCAAATTAGTTTTATATATTAAAATTTTATTTTTTTTAATAAGGGTAAACTATATATTTAGTACTTCACCTATTTTCGTATTTCTATTGAACCCTCATTATTTCAATGTTATTTCAATTTGACCCTATTCTTTATAAAAAAATAATTTAACCCTTAAACCTCAACCTTAAACCCGAAACTATTAAACCTTAAACCCTTAAACTCTTAAACCTATATGGAAATGAATATATATTTAAATATTATTTCAATTTGACACTATTCTCTTAAACCTAAAACCCTATATTGTCACTTAATGTAACATAAACCTTAATTTGTTATAACTATAGGATTACGACTTTTTTATTAAAATTATATCACTGAACTTCCATAAAAGTCTTAATCCCTGTAATGTAGTATGCAGCTTTACTGCTGACTTTTCATTTTTCTCTACTTCATTTGATTGTTGTCTATATTTGACACATATTAAGACATGGCTTTCCAAGGACCCTCAAAATGTATTGAAAATATTCGAAATCTCTTTTATTTGATACCCACACTTGAGTTAAGTAACAGTTATTCAATGCATTGGACCAGAGGTTCAGTTTTCTACCAAGTTATGGTGTTTGATGTCAGAAATATGTTTTAGTAACTCTTAAAAGTAATTTTATTTATCCTTTTTGTTTTCTAGCATAATTTTTCTCAGTTCACCTCCGCATTATTTTTGTCTTCTCATTGTTAGTTACGAATTGCATTTGAATCCTTCTCTTTTAAGGGCATCATGTAAGATACTAGATGCTAATTATTTCTGCTGTTATTTTAGAATGGATTGGATATCAAAGTGGAGAAATTAAGGAAGCAAATGAAGGAAAGGAAGAACATGGCTAAGAAGATCCGTGGAGTAAAGAAGGTAATATAAATTGTTTCTCTTTTCTTATCGTTACTTGAACCCATTTCACTTTCGAAACATCCGATGAGACTGATTTTCTGACTATTTTGCTTGATTAATATTAGACGAAGGTCGGTGAAGCAGCAAAGAAGAAGTGAGCTAAAAGGGATGAAGGAAAATGTGAAATCTATGTCTATCTTAGTGTCAAACTGCCAATGTTCACTACAAGAAAATGGATTATTAGTGACATCGAAAATAGTCACTAAAAGTATTAAATTTAGTCACTAAAATTGACCGTGACTATTTTTCTGAGTCGTCACATGTCGTCACTAATAACTCCGTCACTATTATATTAGTGACAACTTTTATGCATTTTGTCACAATTAGTTATATTTTTTATGACTATATTATTTGACACAAAAGATTAATAACAATGACTAAAATTTAGACACTAATGTTATTCTTATTAGTGGCAAACATTTTATCACAAATACATATTGAAATAGTATCTAAAATACGTTGTCACTTTCAATAATAATAAAATAATTCGTAATACACTTGAAAGGGACTCATCCCATACAAGTAAGCCTTCATCGCGTCACGTCCATTATCCAAGGACTTATTTCGATAGCGTCGTCTTATGATACGTCAAGTAACACGCACATTGAATATCAAATCCCGCAGTCCCAATTCCCGCACACCTAGGGACACATGAAGCATAGGAGAAGGTCACTTACACCAAGGTAGCTCGGCTGCTAGCACGTGGCGAGGGGGTTAATTATAGATGATGTGACATATTCATATATCAATTTTTAATAAATAAATATAATAGCATGGTTTTATGGGGATCGAACCTGGAAAATTTAGGGGGATAATGCAATGTCTGTCCACTAGGCTAAGCAAGAAATTTAATATTGTTCTGGAAGAAAAATATTATTTAGGTTAAATTGTAATTGAAATTAATTTTATTTATTTATTTTAAAAGTATGTATAATTATAACAGTAATTAATACAATAATAATTTAATTAATTTTTATATAGTTTCTTATACGAAATACGTTTGTTGAAGAAAATATATATAAAAATAATTGAGTCGGTTTTATAATATAAATATATGAATTTTAAGATTTACACCTAAAATATTAGATATTAGATATTATATTTTAATTAATTACATAAATTAATTTAATTTAAGTTAATTTAAATTATTGATAGAATTATCCTTTATGTAATAATTATTTAGTATACTGACAATGCAAATTTTAACTCCACAAGAAAACTTAAAACAAATATCAAGTGTGAATTTTGCACAAGATAAATTTTACTATCACATGTTATGCCAAGATTACATATTAGTCTTTTTACTTTAATTTGTTCACTTTAAGTTTATGCACTTTTTATTCAAAAAATATGTACTTTTTAAATTTTGAAATTTCTATCTTGACATGAATAGTAGTCTTTAAATATGTTAAGTGAAATTTGTGATTTTTAATCTTTTGTTCGATCATTTTTAGTCATTGTAATTTAGTCACATTGTCGTTGTCCCGTTTGCATTAGGATTGAAGTTTTAAAATTTCAAAAATATAGGGACTAAAATTGATCAAAACAGGATGACTAAAAGAACTATTTACACATAGTGTAGAGACTAATAGTATTATTTTACCTTTTGATAAACTAGTTTATAGTGACTTCAATTTTTATAATTGTTATTATTACTATAATTATAAAAATAAATTTATTATTGTGACAATATATCACTTGTCATTAAGTTTATTTTTCATTGATGACAAAATTTATCACAACAAAAGTAGAATTTTAAGTGACAAACAATTTCCTTGTCACAACAAATACCAATAATAGTGACCACTTTATATATTGTCACTATCATGTGTCAACGTTTTAGTGGCAATGAAATTTGTGTCACAATTATAGACTTATAGTGAGAATTTAATTGTGAAAAATGTAATCGTTACAATTACTACTATAATAGTGACAAAATAAAAATATATCACAATTACTTATACTAATAGTGTCGCATAAAAAAGCTGTCACAAAAGTTTAATATTTATGACAAAATTACTCTTAGTCACTGCCAATTTGTCACTAAAAGTATATATTGTTGTAGTGGTTTTTCAACAGTTGTTGTTTACTAGTCTCAAGTGTTTAGATGTTTGTTTGAACATGTTTTCCTTTACATTAAATGTAACTCGGTTTTGGTTATATTATGTAACCCCCTTAACCCGCCTAGACGGTTGACCCGAATTAAGAAGATTACACGGGGAAAACCAAAGTCAACCCGAAAGTCAACCTTGATTAACGACCCTTTTTTTAAAACTTGTCTAGATGCACATTAACCCTAGTTGTGATCATACAAACAACATACTCAAAGAACATAAACATCAGAGATCAAACAGGGACCCAATTGAACAAATTACAACTTTAGGGACCAATTTGTAAATTCTGATAATTATAAGGACTTAACCCAAAATAAAGTTACCAACTTGAAATTAATCATGTTTCATGCATCTCTTTCAAATTTCAGCTCAAACGGACATCCCAAACTCATACAATTGCACAAACAGGTTTCGTGACCAAAATGCAAACATTTTGAAACATATAACTGCCAATGTCAGCCCCCAACGGTCAGGTGTTCCGAAACAGGGAGAGCCTGTTTCGAAACGCGGGGCCGTTCCGCAACGCGTACCGAAACGAGGGCTGGCAGTGGCCTTTCCGTTTCGGAACGGTGTCTCCCGTTTCGGACGCCTGGGTTGCTACAAGGCACCCGTTCCGAAACGGTGGCTACTGTTCCGATACGGCCTGCACAGATTGCAGAAAATTTCATGCTTAAACACACAATTGACCAACCAATCATGCTCCAAATGCAACCAAACTTTACCAGCAACTCATACAACATACAAGAGACATATTTGCATCAACCAATTATCATTATATCGTCATATATGAAAAGCCCCAAATCTAAAGGCATGCTTCCTACTCAAGCAAACCATTCATGCACTAAAACCTCCAAACCAACACATAATGGCCAATTACATGTACCAACGTTAACAACAACATAAATCCAAAATAGGAAGTCCAAAACATCTCCCAAAACAACAACATATGTCCCCCATTGCCAAAAACCAATAGCTAAAGGTGTTTAAGAAAACCTTCCCATACATGAGCTTATCTTCCACTTGATTGTTTGCCTTCCTTGCTGCCCTTAATGCACCTTAATGTTCTGCATTATTGGTTTAAGAAAAGAGAGAGAGCGTAAGCAAAAGCTTAGTGAGGAATACTCATTAAAACCACACAATAATGCATTTATAGAACACTTTACAAGTCATACTTTAAAATACATTTAGACATGCTCACAAGCAATCTTAACCAAGCATCTCATGCTTCATATCATAACATGTCATATTGGCCACAAGTGATAACTACCATCTTTTAACAAGATCAACATAAGACTCACACATGGACTTTTAAACACCATTGTGATCTTATCTACATGGACTTTTAAACACCATGGCCCATGGACTTTTAAACACCATGGCAAGGACCACACAAAGACTTTTAAACACCTTTGTGTCCTTAACAAGTTTCACCTCAAGGACTTTTAAACACCTTGACCCCAAGGACTTTTAAACACCTTGGCCCATGGACTTTTAAACACCATGACATGAATCACCCCAAGGACTTTTAAACACCTTGGCCCCAAGGACTTTTAAACACCTTGGAAAGGACCACACAAGGACTTTTAAACACCTTTGTGTCCGTAACAAGAACCATCCAAGCACTTTTAAACACCTTGATGTTCTTAAGTAAACAAGGCTCACTTAAGGACTTTTAACCACCTTGGTGACCTTAACCTTTTCAAAACATCACTTGCCAATATATATCATTTATCATCAATAATCCACTGTTTTAAAGCATTTAACCAAGCCATAAACATCATGCATCTTTAAGCATTAAACCACATTTAAACAATGTTCAAAAGCAAGGAACTCTAACCTTGAGCTTCCTTAAACACATGGCTTATAATCTCAGCAAACAAACATGCTAGATATGCTTTAAAAACAGAATTAAAACATGCAACAAACACATTGCAGCCAACCATCACATGGTTCCTCATCAAGAGAGTTTTTCCGAAAACTTACTCTTGAGCTTAGCAAAGTTGTTTAGACTTAGACTAAGCTCCCAAACCACCAAAACATTGGTTTCAAAGCCGAAAACCAAAATCCACTCACCGATTCCGTTTCGCTTCTTGCCGAAACACCAAATCAAGCTCCCGGATCACCACCACTTGGATCCAAAGATGACTCCCCTGTTTTAACACATCAAAACAGTAGATTAATGCATCATCATGCATTAATAGCTTCAGTGAAAGCACCTAAACTCGCTGCTCTCATCCACACTCCATTTTCGGCCACCAAACACAACCGAAAATGCATCCAAACAACTCCTCAACAAAGCCCAGCCATAACCCATCAAAACTAAGCATCCTTAAACATCATTCAACATCTAAAAAGGACCTAACAACATCCTTATACCTCCAGCAACAACAGATCCACAAGATCACCCAAAAACAACCAAGAATCACAAGCTAAACTTAGGAAATTCAACCTATCCGGGATTGCATTAGTTAAAACTCAATTTCCAATCAATTTAACATTCATTTATCATCAATTATACACCTCAAATCACTGCTTTAACAGATCCAACAAAAATTCATCAAAAATCATCAAATCTTGCATTTTAAGCCAAGATCCATTACACAACTTTAAAACCACTTATAAATCATCAATTAAGGATTGAAAACTTGGGAATTTCAGTAAAGAACTTGAAGTTCAGAGGAGAAGGACGTTCTTACCTCCAAACTTGAGTTTATCCTCTTTTAGAACCAAAAAGCTTGAAGAATCAAATGGCAATTGTTGAGGTTTTGTTGATGAGATGATTAGCAACCAAAAGAGGATTGAAAAGAGAGATTTAAGTGACAAAATCAGAAGGAAAATCTCTAGAGAAAGATGTTTGGTTTGAGAGAAAATGAGAGAAAAGGAAAATGAGATTTTAGGAAAATTAGTTAGAAAATAACTTCCCTCCACTTTTCCTTTTGTTTAAAATCAGAATTAAAACATTAAATATCTTAGAAAAATCTGGAGAAACTCCCTTTGGGTAAATAGCTCCTTAAAGATTCAAAGTTTCAATCCTTTCTAAAATAGTCACGCAGTTTTCAAAAATTACATTTTGGTCACTAGCCAAAATGTCACCCTTCCAAACCTCATTTTGTAAAATTGATTTCACAGTTCACTTATATATATTAAAAGAGGATTTTAGAACATTTTCCCATATTTTTAATGCAACCCGAACTAGGTTTTCCTAATTTCACCTTTTTAGATTCGAACAGCACTTTGACTGAACCGGTCAACGCCCAAAACTTCTAAGCCCAAAACCGGGGCGTTACAACTCTCCCCCCTTAAGAAATTTCGTCCTCGAAATTTACCTGAAGGAAAGAGATAAGGAAACTGCTTCAGCATGTCATCCTTTCGCTCCCACGTGGCTTCCTCAACACCGCGATGCTTCCACAGCACCTTTACCAACTCAATGGTCTTGCCACGAAGAACCTTGCTATCCGAATCCAGAATCCTCACCGGTTCCTCATCATAGGTCAAATCCGGATTCAATTCCACCTCTTCCACAGGCATCACATGCGAAGGATCAGATCTATACTTCCGGAGCATAGAAACATGAAACACATCATGAATCTTCTCCAACTCTTGAGGTAACCTCAACCTGTACGCAACAGGACCCACACGCTCAACCACCTCGTATGGTCCAATGTACCTAGGGCTCAACTTACCCTTCCGGCCAAACCTTATCACCTTCTTCCAAGGCGAAACCTTCAGAAACACACGGTCACCCACCGCATACTCAATCTCCTTACGCTTCAAATCCGCGTAAGACTTCTGCCGATCAGAAGCTGCCTTCAAACGCTCACAAATGAGCTTCACCTTCTCGGTGGTTCCCTTCAACAAAGCTGGCATCGAAACCAACTTCTGACCCGTTTCAGCCCAACAAAGAGGAGTCCTACACTTCCTTCCGTACAAAGCCTCATAAGGTGCCATTTGAATACTTGCCTGATAACTATTGTTATAAGCAAACTCAACCAAAGGCAAATGCTTCTCCCAAGAGCCCTGAAACTCAATCACGCAGCACCTCAACATATCCTCCAAAATCTGGATAACACGCTCAGACTGACCATCCGACTGAGGATGATAGGATGTACTGAAATTCAACCTCGTACCCAGAGCTTGATGCAAACACTGCCAGAACCGCGATGTGAACCTCGGATCCCTATCCGACACAATCGACTTAGGCACACCATGCAGCCGCACAATCTCAGCAATGTACAGCTCCGCAAGCTTATCCAAAGAAAACGTAGTATGCACAGGCAAGAAATGTGCACACTTCGTCAGGCGATCCACAATCACCCACACCGAATTCTTCTTCAACGGTGACAAAGGTAAACCAGATACAAAATCCATGGTAACCCTTTCCCACTTCCACTCAGGGATTCTCAACGGTTGCAACAACCCTGAAGGAAACTGATGCTCAGCCTTAACTCGCTGACACACCATACACTTGCTGACAAACTCCGCAACATCTTTCTTTAAACCCACCCAATAGTACTCATCACGAAGATCTCGATACATCTTAGTACTACCAGGGTGCATAGCAAAAGGACTACTATGACCTTCAGTCAGAATAGCACGCCTCAACTCAGCATCATTGGGCACTACTATCCGACTCCCAAAACACAACACTCCATCATCATTAAAGCAGAAATCCGAAGGTCTACCCTCCGCGATATCTTGTACATGAGACACCAAGGAATCATCCAGCAACTGCTTTTCCTTGATCAACTGAACCAAAGATGGTTTCACTTGCAACTCAGCCACAAGACCACCATCGTGCGAAATACTCAAACTGGCAAACATAGCCCTCAGCTCAACAGCTACCTTCCTACACAAGGCATCCGCTACAACATTAGCCTTCCCAGGGTGATACTCAATCGTCAAATCATAATCCTTGAGCAACTCCACCCAACGTCGCTGCCTGAGATTCAACTCCTTCTGAGACATCAGATACTTCAAACTCTTGTGATCCGTGTACACAGTACACTTCTCACCATACAGGTAATGTCTCCAGATCTTCAGAGCAAAAACCACTGCAGCCAACTCAATGTCATGCGTAGGATAATTGCGCTCATGCACTTTCAACTGCCGCGATGCATAAGCTACCACCTTACCCTCTTGCATCAACACACATCCCAAACCAACATAGGACGCATCGCTATACACCACAAACTCTTTCCCTAATTCAGGTTGAACCAAGATAGGAGCTTGCGTCAAAGCCGCCTTAAGCTTCTCAAAAGCCTGCTGTCTCGCCTCCGTCCACTCATACTTAACATCCTTCTGCAACAACTTTGTCAAAGGTGCAGCAATCTTAGAAAACCCATCCACAAACCTTCGGTAGTATCCCGCCAAACCAAGGAAACTACGAACCTCGTGAACAAACTTAGGAACCTTCCAATTCATCACCGCCTCAATCTTCTGAGGATCAACCCGAATCCCCTTGGCAGAAACCACATGCCCAAGAAACACCACCTCCTTAAGCCAGAATTCACACTTGCTCAGCTTAGCGTAAAGCTGATTCTCCAACAAAGCTTGCAAAACAATCCTCAAATGCTCTTCATGCTCCTCCTCAGTACGCGAGTACACGAGGATATCATCAATGAACACCACAACAAACTTGTCCATGTATTCATGAAACACACGATTCATCATGTCCATGAAAGCAGCAGGAGCATTTGTCAAACCAAATGGCATCACAAGGAACTCATAATGCCCATACCTTGTCCTGAAAGCTGTCTTAGGCACATCCACATCCTTCACCTTCAACTGGTAATACCCTGACCTCAAGTCAATCTTAGAGAACACAGCAGCTCCCCGAAATTGATCAAAGAGATCATCAATTCTCGGCAAAGGATACCGATTCTTGATAGTCAACTTGTTCAGCTGACGGTAATCAATGCACATTCTCATAGTGCCATCCTTCTTCTTCACGAACAAGACCGGTGCACCCCAAGGCGACACACTCGGCCGAATGAAACCACGCTCAAGCAACTCTTGCAACTGCGTCTTCAGCTCTTTCAGCTCCTTAGGCGCCATTCTATAGGGAGTAATGGACACAGGAGTTGTATTCTCATACAGCTCAATTCCAAACTCCACCTCGCGATTAGGAGGTAAACCAGGCAACTCCTCAGGAAACACACCAGGAAACTCCTTCACAACCCTAATATCTTGCACACGTAACTCCTTAGAGCTAGGATTCATCACAAAAGCTAGGTAAGCCTCACAGCCTTGCCTCAGCATCCGGCTTGCCTCCAACGTAGACACCACACTGGCAAGAAACTTCACATTCTCACCAACCACAACAACTTTATAATCATCCGCAAGCTTCAGCGAAACTCGCTTATTTTCACAATCCACCACAGCACGATGCTCAGCAAGCCAATCCATACCAAGGATTACATCAAAACCATAGAAAGGTAACTCCATAAGGTCAACATGAAAAACATGATCTTGAACAACCAAAGGACACCTTCTATACAGCTTTCGAGTCACAACAGTCTCACCAAAAGAACTAGTGACACGCATACCAACATCCAAAGACTCAACAGGCAAACCAAGCAATTCAGCATGCTCACGCAATATGTAAGAGTGCGTAGATCCAGAATCAATCAAGGAAAGTAATGACAAGGATTGCAGAGTAAAAGTACCTGCAATCACATCCGCGTCATTCCTCCCCTCACGCTGAGCAAACACTCTAGCCTGTCCGCCACCCTCTGGCTGTACAGCTACAACATGAGCTACACCTCGGCCACCTTCCTCTCTCCGCTGGAAATTACCACGGCCGCGCCCACGACCTCTCTGCGGTGCCGCAACAACAGGAGCACGAACTTGGCCACCAGCCAACATAGGACAATCACGCCTCAAATGATCCGTAGATCCACAGTTCCAGCAACCATTACCAGCTGCCGCAACAGGAGCTTGCACTTCCCTCACAGCACGAGGACAATCACGTTTCATGTGGCCATGCGAACCACATATCTAACAAGCACTCGGATCAGCTCTAGCGTTGCCTCCCCGAGCAGGTGCTCCACCACCTCGCTTAGCCGAGGACTGATACTTCTGATCACGTCCCCTCTTGTTCCGTCCACCACCGGAACTATATTCAGCTGCCCGCTTACCAGCACTTGCTCCAGCACCTCTAGCAGATAAACCCAAGTTCATCTCAATATCCTTGGCTCGGCCCACCAACACATCAAAATCATCATACTCGGTAGCCAGCACATACATCTTCACATCCGTCACTAAGCCATAACGGAACCTTTCACACCTCGCTCGCTCATCCGGGACAAGCTCAGGTGCATATTGACTGAGTCGAACAAATTGTACTTCATACTCAGCCACCGTCATGCTCCCTTGGGTAAGAGACATGGACTCCCTCTTTTTCTCATCTAGGTACCTCACACCAAGATACCTTCTCTTGAACACATTCTGAAAGAATGTCCAAGTCACCTCAGCTTCTGTCATCCCAGCAATAGTGGTTGTCCACCACGTATATGCATCCTTCTGCAGCAAGGACACAACACAGCCAAGCTTCTGCACATCAGTGCAACTCATCTGACCCAAGATTCTCTTGGTACTCTCTAACCAAGCCTCAGAACCTTCAGCAGTCATACCCCTGAACTCAGTCCCTCCTAGACTGCGCAACCGCTCCAAAGGTAGTCTAACTCCATCATCTTCCTGATGCCCAGCTCCACGAGCTCCAGCTAAAGCTGCTTGAAAAGCACCAGCTATAGCTTGAATTAACACCGTCATGTCAGGAACAGCTTGCCCCTGACCAGCCTCAGGTCCAGCAGCCTCAGCACCAGCTACAGCTCCAGCTTCTTCAGCCCCAGCACCACCACCACCAGGTGGAGGAGGTAAAACCGCACTCTCAACATTCTCTTCGTTTTCATTCTCATTCTGAGCCATAGCTCGCACATTACTCCTCAACTCTCTACGAGGTGCCATACTCTAACTATGCAATCACAATGCAAATAAACAAAGTCAGGCCCAGCAAGGTAAGCAATCCAAGTACTCAAGCTCATTTCCAATTAAAATCAACATCATTTCATTAGCTTTGATTTGGCAATGGGTACCCACAACATGCTTCATCACAGCATACATCTCAATTGCAACATACATGCAATTTACTCAACATGCTTTCACCCAACAAGCATACAAGGCATACATACTTCAACATTCACACACACATTCCCAATTACTCGAGAACTCAGCTCTGATACCACCAAATGTAACCCCCTTAACCCGGCCTAGACGGTTGACCCGAATTAAGAAGATTACACGGGGAAAACCAAAGTCAACCCGAAAGTTAACCTTGATTAACGACCCTTTTTTTAAAACTTGTCTAGATGCACATTAACCCTAGTTGTGATCATACAAACAACATACTCAAAGAACATAAACATCAGAGATCAAACAGGGACCCAATTGAACAAATTACAACTTTAGGGACCAATTTGTAAATTCTGATAATTATAAGGACTTAACCCAAAATAAAGTTACCAACTTGAAATTAATCATGTTTCATGCATCTCTGTCAAATTTCAGCTCAAACGGACATCCCAAACTCATACAATTGCACAAACAGGTTTCGGGACCAAAATGCAAACATTTTGAAACATATAACTGCCAATGTCAGCCCCCAACGGTCAGGTGTTCCGAAACAGGGAGAGCCTGTTTCGAAACGCGGGGCCGTTCCGCAACGCATACCGAAACGAGGGCTGGCAGTGGCTTTTCCGTTTCGGAACGATGTCTCCCGTTTCGGACGCCTGGGTTGCTACAAGGCACCCGTTCCGAAACGGTGGCTACTGTTCCGATACGGCCTGCACAGATTGCAGAAAATTTCATGCTTAAACACACAATTGACCAACCAATCATGCTCCAAATGAAACCAAACTTTACCAGCAACTCATACAACATACAAGAGACATATTTGCATCAACCAATTATCATTATATCGTCATATATGAAAAGCCCCAAATCTAAAGGCATGCTTCCTACTCAAGCAAATAGCTAAAGGTGTTTAAGAAAACCTTCCCATACATGAGCTTATCTTCCACTTGATTGCTTGCCTTCCTTGCTGCCCTTAATGCACCTTAATGTTCTGCATTATTGGTTTAAGAAAAGAGAGAGAGCGTAAGCAAAAGCTTAGTGAGGAATACTCATTAAAACCACACAATAATGCATTTATAGAACACTTTACAAGTCATACTTTAAAATACATTTAGACATGCTCACAAGCAATCTTAACCAAGCATCTCATGCTTCATATCATAACATGTCATATTGGCCACAAGTGATAATTACCATCTTTTAACAAGATCAACATAAGACTCACACATGGACTTTTAAACACCATTGTGATCTTATCCCCATGGACTTTTAAACACCATGGCCCATGGACTTTTAAACACCATGGCAAGGACCACACAAGGACTTTTAAACACCTTTGTGTCCTTAACAAGTTTCACCTCAAGGACTTTTAAACACCTTGACCCCAAGGACTTTTAAACACCTTGGCCCATGAACTTTTAAACACCTTGGCCCATGAACTTTTAAACACCATGACATGAATCACCCCAAGGACTTTTAAACACCTTGGCCCCAAGGACTTTTAAACACCTTGGAAAGGACCACACAAGGACTTTTAAACACCTTTGTGTCCGTAACAAGAACCATCCAAGGAATTTTAAACACCTTGATGTTCTTAAGTAAACAAGGCTCACTCAAGGACTTTTAACCACCTTGGTGACCTTAACCTTTTCAAAACATCACTTGCCAATATACATCATTTATCATCAATAATCCACTGTTTTAAAGCATTTAACCAAGCCATAAACATCATGCATCTTTAAGCATTAAACCACATTTAAACAATGTTCAAAAGCAAGGAACTCTAACCTTGAGCTTCCTTAAACACATGGCTTATAATCTCAGCAAACAAACATGCTAGATATGCTTTAAAAACAGAATTAAAACATGCAACAAACACATTGCACCCAACCATCACATGGTTCCTCATCAAGAGAGTTTTTCCGAAAACTTACTCTTGAGCTTAGCAAAGTTGTTTAGACTTAGACTAAGCTCCCAAACCACCAAAACATTGGTTTCAAAGCCGAAAACCAAAATCCACTCACCGATTCTGTTTCGCTTCTTGCCGAAACACCAAATCAAGCTCCCGGATCACCACCACTTGGATCCAAAGATGACTCCCCTGTTTTAACACATCAAAACAGTAGATTAATGCATCATCATGCATTAATAGCTTCAGTGAAAGCACCTAAACTCGCTGCTCTCATCCACACTCCATTTTCGGCCACCAAACACAACCGAAAATGCATCCAAACAACTCCTCAACAAAGCCCAGCCATAACCCATCAAAACTAAGCATCCTTAAACATCATTCAACATCTAAAAAAGACCTAACAACATCCTTATACCTCCAGCAACAACAGATCCACAAGATCACCCAAAAACAACCAAGAATCACAAGCTAAACTTAGGAAATTCAACCTATCCGGGATTGCATTAGTTAAAACCTAATTTCCAATCAATTTAACATTCATTTATCATCAATTATACACCTCAAATCACTGCTTTAACAGATCCAACGAAAATTCATCAAAAATCATCAAATCTTGCATTTTAAGCCAAGATCCATTACACAACTTTAAAACCACTTATAAATCATCAATTAAGGATTGAAAACTTGGGAATTTCAGTAAAGAACTTGAAGTTCAGAGGAGAAGGACGTTCTTACCTCCAAACTTGAGTTTCTCCTCTTTTAGAACCAAAAAGCTTGAAGAATCAAATGGCAATTGGTGAGGTTTTGTTGATGAGATGATTAGCAACCAAAAGAGGATTGAAAAGAGAGATTTAAGTGACAAAATCAGAAGGAAAATCTCTGGAGAAAGATGTTTGGTTTGAGAGAAAATGAGAGAAAAGGAAAATGAGATTTTAGGAAAATTAGTTAGAAAATAACTTCCCTCCACTTTTCCTTTTGTTTAAAATCAGAATTAAAACATTAAATATCTTAGAAAAATCGGGAGAAACTCCCTTTGGGTAAATAGCTCCTTAAAGATTCAAAGTTTCAATCCTTTCTAAAACAGTCACGCAGTTTTCAAAAATTACATTTTGGTCACTAGCCAAAATGTCACCCTTCCAAACCTCATTTTGTAAAATTGATTTCAAAGTTCACTTATATATATTAAAAGAGGATTTTAGAACATTTTTCCATATTTTTAATGCAACCCGAACTAGGTTTTCCTAATTTCACCTTTTTAGATTCGAACAGCACTTTGACCGAACCGGTCAACGCCCAAAACTTCTAAGCCCAAAACCAGGGCGTTACATATTATGTCCTATTTCTGTTCTTCTAGTGTATAATTTTTGAAATATTATTATCTTACCTTTTCTGGAGGAATATAACTCGTACTTTTGGCGTCGAACAATAAAATTTGATAATGGTGCTGATGAAATAATGTTAAAATAATGAATATATATACCCCAAATTCATACAAATATATAGATTTTATTAAATCAAATTATTTTTAAGGGTATATGGTTTAGGATATAGGTTTAAGAGTTTAAGGGTTTAAGGTTTAATGGTTTAGGATTTTAGGTTGAGGGTTAAGGGTTAAATTATTTTTTTATAAAGAATATGCTCAAATTGAAATAATATTTAAATGATGAGGGTTCAATAGAAATACGGAAATAGATGAGGTACTAAATATATAGTTTACCCTTATTAAATTTTTTTAATATATATAAAAATAATTTAATTAAATTTTTTAAAGTAATTATTAATTATTTGATGGGTCCTTGAAATTTTAAATCTTTATTAATTAATTTAATGATGTTCAACACTGTTCAACATTAGTGGTGTTTAGCGGTGTTCGTCGCACGTGGTAGACTCATCCTTTCCTTTTTTGGTTTTCCCTAAATTAAATGCATACTTTATTTCTGTAGAACCTATAACCCCCTAAATCTGACCCCAAATATTATTGGCCAAATCTAGGAAGTCGGGTTGAAAACTTGCCCCTCAAGTAAGATTATTAGGTTTAGAAAATCCAATATTTAGGTTATTATTGAAAACGATGTCGTTTCACATTGAGTTCCTTTTTTTTAAAACACGGTCATATATATATAAACATCATATAATAAATTATTCAAATATCCAAATAAAAATTCTCATGCATGCTAAAACAGTTAAAAATCCCAAATAAATGTGTAAGTAATCGAAATTACATAAATCCCAAAATATTAACTAAAATAAAATAATTCTGTAAATCTGAAATGTCCATACTGAAGATTGAAATAAATCTGATAAATTGTGGTCCTCCAAGTACCGAAAGCCTATTTCTGAGAATCTAAAATAGGAACTAAGGGGGAGTCAGCTATTAAGCTAAGTGTGTCTCTAAAGTGCAGGCAATTGTTGAGTGTGCAAAAGTTCTTCAATATTTTACCCCTTATTTAACCCATATTTCTGCTGCATTCAAGCATAATTCATTGCATTTAGGTAGAGTTTTGCATATACATCACAATTAGATTAAATGGCACAGTTGCTACTGATTTTGGTCACTTTTGCAGGTATCTGCTATGACAGACGCAAGGCATCAAAGGAGCAGAGCTGGATCACAGGACTGGAGTCAAGGAGCACATGCTGCCGTGGCCACTGCCGAGGCAGCCATGACGACAGCATGGGTAAAGTGGAAAAGTGAAGTGGAGTTCGACAGATAGAGGATTTCAAGCCGGTCTGTCGTGGACCACTCCTATATTTTTCTGAGCCCGGAGGAAGAATGAAGGCCAAGCCCAAAGTTCAAGGAAGATAACTCAAAGCAAGAAAAGAGGACAAATTAAAGGCAATTACTCAGAAGATTTAATCTCCAATAGAGTTGTACTTTAGTTTAAACTTGTATTCTTTCCATATTAGAAAACTTGGACCCAAGGCCTATATAAAGGCATGTAATTCGACCTAGGGAAGGACATTTCAATCTTTAGCCGTCTTCCCCTAACCCTTGTCGTGTTTCCCCTTCTCATCATGTTCTAAACTTCCCCTAGGGCTAAGGGTTGATTCTGTAAAGTAGTTGCGAGGATTGTACTGTTTTAGGAATTTTTTGTTCAAAGCAATAAAACTTCAAGTTTATTTATTCTGGTTTTCACATCTCGCAAGAGTATCGGGAGAGCATTGTGAGGTTATCCATTTGTTTGATATCGGGAGAGTCAAGCATACGAACGGAATAAATACGCGTTTTCCAGTTTATGGTTAAACCATCTCGGACCTAGGGATAGGACGAGGTTCAGTGGCTAATAAAGAATTCACAAACATTGGTGTTCATACTTCGATTCACGCCGAGAGGTATCATCCAAGATGTGTTCATCGACAGACTTGGGCCTAGGGATAGGACAAGTCATAACAGGGATTCTTGCCAAACTAGAAGTGCAGAGTTGTGTGATCGCTGCCGCGACAACAACAGACTTCTGCCGCGATAGGTGCTGTCGCGAAAGGGACGACAACAGAATATAAGTTTCTATTCAGTGCAACACCTGCACTACCGAGCAATTCAATTTTAAATCCTTTGGGTCGTCAGTAAGCCCTACGGGCATGATGTTGAGTCCTCTTAGATTGACACTTCCAGAAATGATGAGAACTTTTGGATGGTGTCACAGTAAGATAGTTGGATGGTTGGGGCATGGTATTGACAAAGATATTAATCTTCTGGGGCCTCGGTTTAAAACAAAGGAAAAAGAAGAAGGGAAAAAAGAAAAATGATTCATGCTACCAGGAGAGAAGCACGAGAAATATCAACTTTATGATCAAATAGGTCACATGCAGTAGAAATAGATAGACTTATACAGAAGGAAACAAGATATTTGATATGAGTTTTAGATTGAAAGATGGAGATACCTTTGACAGAAAGTGGTGACTCTAAAGATCTCAGTGCTTCAAAATGGGAATTGAATATGTTTCATACTACTCCAATTTGAATTAATTGATGATGTTTCTTTTGCAAGTTTCGATTTTTGTTTACAGAGGCGAAACTCAAGATATACCAATTACAGAGGCGGGCCTGAAGACATTTTGTTTACTGAGGTGGAGATATCCCATTTACAGAGATGGATCTTAAGTTGTTCCGTTTGCAAAGACGAATTTCAAGATACTCTGTTTGCAAAGACAGATTTCAAGATACTCTGTTTACAGAGGCGAAGACATTTTGTTTACAGAGACAGATCTTGGTATAGAATTTCAACGTGTTTGAAGAAGTGGTGGATCCCGGCAAAGATGTTAACCTCTTGGGTTATCAGTTAAAAGAGAGAGAATGGAAACCAAGATGGATCGACCTTGAGCTAAAATGAAGAAGATTCATAGTTTAACTGGTCATGCAATTTCTGAGTGTAGAAAGAGATAGACCAATAGAGAATGCAACAAGAGATCAGACGCGAGTTTCAGATTGAAAGATCAAGACACCATAAGCAGAGAACCAGTGACTTTAAAGATTTCAGTGCTTCAAGCGGAAAATTGAAGATATCTTATATTTTACCAAGAAGAATCCTTATTAATTGACGATATTTCTTTTTGCAGGAATGGTGAGCTCCTAATGAGAAAGTTCCCCCAGTGAAGAAGGATTCATAATGAGAGGAGTCTACCCAGCGAAGAAGGATTCATAATGAGAATAGTCCGCCCAGTAAAGAAGAACTCCTAATGAGAAGAGTTTGTCCAGCAAAGAAGGATTCATAATGAGAAGAGTTCGTCCCAGCAGAGAAGGATTCCTAATGAGAAGAGTTCGCCAGCAAAGAACTCCTAATGAGAAGAGTTCACCAGCAAAGAAGAGCTCATGATGAGAAGAATTCGCCAACAAAGAAGGATTCCTAATGAGAAGAGTCCACCTTGACGAAGACAAAATTCTTAATTAGAAGAATTCGTCAAGCAAAAAAGAAGGGTTCGGTCAGCGAAGGAAGAATTTCTAATGAGAATAGTTCATCCTCAACTAAAGAAGAAGATAAAGGAAGATTGAAGAATTTCATAATGAGAAGAATAGCTTCAAGATTCCATGAACGGATGGTTCGGACAAAATTCGTGTCTTTTCAGTCTTTGCCCTATTCCTATGCCACAACAATGAGCAAAGAGGGGTAGATGTAGAACCCATATTTTGTCCAGGAATACCTATATAAATATATATACATATACATCTCTATAAATAAAACCAAAAATAAACAAATAAGTAAACCCTTATATAATCAGTCCAATAAGTAGTGTCCATTACATGTGTTCAAGGCCCAAATATCATAATAAGGCCCAAATCCATTTTACAAACTAAAATCCTCTTCCAAAAAAAAGCTTTTCCCGCCCAAAATTGTTAAAAAACAGCCCAAACAAACACAAATCAATTTGTGTTTTCTTTTCCCGCTCAAATAGTGCCATGAGGCGCTCTCTCATTCGTCTGTTGCCCTTCACGCGGATTAAGCCTTAGTCTAGATCCAGCTGGCACGCTGACGTCGACAATGACGTTAGCAAATTTAACCCCAATATATAATGAGGAGAGAGAAATGTTAGAGCCAATGATTACCACATTAATTACTACCATTAAATAATAATAATAATAATAATAATAATACAAAATAAACATTAATGAGAGGAGAGAGAGATACCGAATACCAAAGGTCACCGGGAGATTCTGAAGGTCGTCGGGGAAGATGAAGAGGTTGCCGGAAGCTCGTCGGAGATGTCGTATCGACTGGCGTTCGCCATGAGGTAAATTCGATCTCCCTTTTCAGTTTCTCTGCATTAAAATGTGTAACGCCCCGGTTTTGGGCTTAGAAGTTTTGGGCGTTGACCGGTTTGGTCAAAGTCCTGTTCGAATCTTAAGAGGTTAAATTAGGAAAGCCTAGTTCGGGTTGCATTAAAAATATGGAAAAATGTTCTAAAATCATCTTTTAATATAATTCGGTCTGGGTGATTGTGGATCGCCTGACGAAGTGTGCGCATTTCTTGCCTGTGCATACTACGTTTTCTTTGGATAAGCTGGCAGAGCTGTACATTGCTGAGGTGGTGAGGCTGCATGGTGTGCCTAAGTCGATTGTGTCGGATAGGGATCCGAGGTTCACATCGCGTTTCTGGCAGTGTTTGCATCAAGCTTTGGGTACAAGGTTGCATTTCAGTACATCCTATCATCCTCAGTCGGATGGTCAGTCTGAGCGAGTTATCCAGGTTTTGGAGGATATGTTGAGATGCTGCGTGATCGAGTTCCAAGGTTCTTGGGAGAAGCATCTGCCTTTGGTTGAGTTCGCTTATAACAATAGTTATCAGGCGAGCATACAGATGGCACCTTATGAGGCTTTGTACGGGAGGAAGTGTAGGACTCCTCTTTGTTGGGCTGAAACTGGTCAAAAGTTGGTTTCGATGCCTGCTTTGTTGAAAGGGACCACCGAGAAGGTGAAGCTCATTTGTGAGCGGTTGAAGGCTGCCTCTGATCGGCAGAAGTCTTACGCGGATTTGAAGCGTAAAGAGATAGAGTATGCGGTGGGTGACCGTGTGTTCTTGAAGGTTTCGCCTTGGAAGAAGGTGATGAGGTTTGGCCGGAAGGGTAAGTTGAGCCCTAGATACATTGGTCCATATGAGGTGGTTGAGCGTGTGGGTCCTGTTGCGTATCGGTTGAGGTTACCTCAAGAGTTGGAGAAGATTCATGATGTGTTTCATGTTTCTATGCTCCGGAAGTATAGATCTGATCCTTCGCATGTGATGCCTGTTGAGGATGTGGTTTTGAATCCGGATTTGACCTATGATGAGGAACCGGTGAAGGTTCTGGATTCGGATAGCAAGGTTCTTCGTGGCAAGACCATTGAGTTGGTGAAGGTGCTGTGGAAGCATCGAGGTGTTGAGGAAGCCACGTGGGAGCGAAAGGAAGACATGCTGAAGCAGTTTCCTTATCTCTTTCCTTCAGGTAAATTTCGAGGACGAAATTTCTTAAGGGGGGGAGAGTTGTAACGCCCCGGTTTTGGGCTTAGAAGTTTTGGGCGTTGACCGGTTTGGTCAAAGTCCTGTTCGAATCTTAAGAGGTTAAATTAGGAAAGCCTAGTTCGGGTTGCATTAAAAATATGGAAAAATGTTCTAAAATCATCTTTTAATATAATTAGATGAACTGTGAAAACAATTTTGGAAAATGAGGTTTGGAAGGTTGACATTTTGGCTAGTGACCAAAATGTAATTTTCGCAAATTTGGTGGCTGTTTTAAAAAGGATTGAAACTTTGAATCTTTAAGGAGCTATTTGCCCAAAAGTGAATTCTCCAGATTTTTCTAAGATATTTTAATCCTAAATTCTGATTTTAAAGGTTTCATAAAAGGAGGGAAACTCATTTTTACTATTTTCTTTCCTAACTTCCTATTTTCTTCTCTCATTTTCTCTCCAACCAAACATTTCTTTTTCCAGAGATTTTGATCTGATTTCTTCATCTAAAATCATCCTTTCAACTCACAATTGATAGCAAATCATTGTGTCATCAAAACCTACTCAATTGCTACAAGTTTCAACAAGGTTTTCATTCCAAAAAGTGGAGAATCACAAGTTTGGAGGTATGAACGATTTCTCCTCTGAACTTTAAGTTCTTTAATGAAATTCCTAAAGTTTTCAATCCTAAATTTATGTTTAATTAAAGGTTTTCAAGTAGATTTGTGGATCTTGGCTAATTATGCAAGATTTTGATGTTTTCACTTGATTTTCGTTAGATCTGAGTAATCTGGGTTTTAAGAGGTGTTTTTGATGTTAAATGAACTCTAAATTGATAAGGAAATGAGTTTTGATCAATGCAATCCCGGATAGGTTGAGTTTCCTAAGTTTAGCTTGTGTTTTAAGGTGGTTTTTGAGGTGATCTTGGTGATCTGATGTTGCTGGAGGTATAAGGATGGTTGTAGGTTGTTTTTAGATGTTAAATGGTGATGATGGATGTTAGGTTTTTCTGGGTTATGGCTGGGCTTTGTTTAGAAGTGGTTTTGATGCATTTTCGGTTGTGTTTGGTGGCCGGAAATGGAGGTTGGATGAGAGCAGCGAGTTTAGGTGCTTTCATTGAAGTAATTGATGCATGGTGATGCATTAATTTACTGCTTTGATGTGTTGAAACAGGGGAGGCATCTTTGGATCCAAGTTTGGTTGATCCGGAAGCTTGATTTCGTGCTTCGGCAAGTGGCGAAGTGGAAATCGGTGAGTGCAATTATGGAAATTGGATTTCAGCTTTTTAAACCAAGGTTTGAAGGTTTTGGGAGCTTAGTTTAAGTCTAAACAACTTTGCTAAGCTCAAGTGTAAGTTTTCGGATTTTCTCTCTAGTGGTGGCCATGATTTTGATGTGATGCAAAATGATGATTTGCATGTTTTAATTACTGTTTTGAAAGCATGTTTTAGCATGGTTTTTGCTGATGATGTAAGCCATATGTTGAAGGTAACTCTAGGTAGGAGTTCCTTGATTTTGTACATTGAAATGATGTGGTTTGATGCTTTGAAATGCATGATGAAATGGCTTGATTTAATGCTTTAAAACAGTGGATTAAATGATGAAAATGATGTATATTGGCAAGTGATGTTTTTAAAATGTTAAGGTCACTAAGGTGGTTAAAAGTCCTTGAGTGAGCCTTGTTACTTATGAACATCAAGGTGGTTAAAAGTCCTTGGATGGTTCATGTTGCGGACACTAAGGTGTTTAAAAGTCCTTAGGTGATCCTTTCTATGGTGTTTAAAAGTCCATAGGCCAAGGTGTTTAAAAGTCCTTGGGATCAAGGTGTTTAAAAGTCCTTGATGAGATTCAATTCATGGTGTTTAAAAGTCCATGGCCAAGGTGTTTAAAAGTCCTTGGGATCAAGGTGTTTAAAAGTCCTTGATGAGATACTTTCTATGGTGTTTAAAAGTCCATAGGCCAAGGTGTTTAAAAGTCCTTGGGGCCAAGGTGTTTAAAAGTCCTTGGGAAGTTGTTGAACTTGTTTTATGAAATGGAAGTTGTCACTTGAGCCAATATGACATGTTAAGTATGTAAGAAGCATGAGATGCTTGTTTTGATATATAATATGAAGCATGAGATTGCTTGTTTTAAAGTGTGCTTTGAGCATGTGCAAAGGTTGATTTTAAGCATGATTTATAAATGGTTTTAATTGCATTATTGAATTGTTTTTAATGAGCATGCCTCACTAAGCTTTTGCTTACGCTCTCTACGTTTTCTTAATTCAATAATGCAGATCATTAGAGTACCTTAAGGGCAGCAAGAAAGGGCAAGCAATCAAGTTCAAGTGAAGCTCAAAGTATGAAGGTTTTATAAGTGCAATTTAGCTTTTGTATGTTTTGGCAATGGGGGACCAATGTGTATGTTTTGGGAGGTGTTTGAGGCTCCCTAAGTATGTTGAATGTTGATGTGTTTGCTGGTTTTTGCATTGGAACCATATATGCTTGTTTTGGAAATTTGGTGTTGAATAGCTAGCTTGTTAGGAAGCATGCCATTAGAATTTGGGGCTTTTCATATGTGTTGGTTATATGTTGAATTGGTACTGCATTTATGGTCCTTTCATGTTGGTAGACTATGTGGTATGATTTGGTGTTGTTTAATTGAAGTTTGAAGCATGTTTGTTGCTGATTAAAGTCGATTTCTGGCAGGAGTATCGATACTCGAGCTTGCGTATCGATACGCAAGAGCCAAATCTGCAGATTTCTGGCCATGCGTATCGATACGGGTTGGGTATCGATACTCGTCCAAGTTTCTGTTTTCCCCGTGTATCGATACGACACCAGGCGTATCGATACTCGACCGTTAATCTGGTTAAAAGTATCTTTAAATGTTTTGTTTGGTTTACGTTTTGGTCCTGAATCTTGTTTGTTCAATTGTATGAGTTTGGGAAGTCCTTTTGAGCTGAAATTTCACAGAGAAGCATGAAATCTATTTAATTTCAAGATGGTAACTTCAAATTGGGTTAAGTCCTTATAATTATCAGAAATTACAATTTGGTCCCTAAAGTTGTAATTTGTTCAATTGGGTCCCTGTTTGATCTCTGATGTTTGTGATCTTTTAGTATGTTGTTTGTATGATCACACATAGGTGTAATGCGCATCTAGATAAGATTAAAAAGAAAAAAAAAAGGGTCGTTAATCAAGGTTGACTTTCGGGTTGACTTTGGTTTTCCCCGTGTGACTTTCTTAATTCGGGTCGACCGTCTAGGCCGGGTTAAGGGGGTTACATTTGGTGGTATCAGAGCTGAGTTTGCGAGTAATTGGGAATGTTTGTATGCATGATTGAAGTATGTATGCTATGAATGCTTGTTGTTTGAAAGCATGTTCAGTGGCTTGAGATGTTGATGCAACTGCGTTGTATGTTGTGATGTTGCATGCTGAGGGTACCCATTGCCAAACAAAAGCTAATGAAATGAAATTGATTTTGAATGAAATTGAGCTTGAATACTTGGATTGCTTACCTTGCTGGGCCTGATTTTGTTTTTATTTGTGTTGTGATTGCATGATAAAAGTATGGCACCACGTAGAGAGTTAAGGAGTAACGTGAGAGCTACGGCTCCTAATGAGAACGAGAATGAGGAGAGTGCGGTTCTACCTCCTCCACCTGGTGGTGGTGGAGCTGAGGGAGGTGGAGCTGAAGCAGCGGCTGATGCTGGAGCTGCAGGACCTGAGGTTGGTCAGGGGCAAGCTATGCCTGATATGTCTGCTTTGGTACAAGCTATTGCGGGTGCTTTTCGAGCAGCAGTAGCTGGAGCTCAGGGAGCTGGGCATCAAGGGGATGCTGGAGTCAGATTGCCTTTGGAGCGTCTGCGCAGTCTTGGTGGGACTGAGTTTAGAGGTTTATCAGCTGAGAGTTCTGAGGCTTGGCTTGAGAGTACCAAGCGTATCTTGGGTCAGATGAGCTGCACGGACGTGCAAAAGCTGGGTTGTGTTGTGTCCTTGCTGCAGGACGATGCTTATACATGGTGGACGACTACCATTTCTGGTATGGCTGAAGCTGATGTTACCTGGACATTCTTTCAGAATGTGTTTAAAAGAAGATATCTGGGAGTGAGATATCTGGATGAGAAAAAGCGGGAATTCATGTCTCTTACCCAAGGGAGCATGAGTGTAGCCGAGTACGAGGTACAGTTTGTACGGCTCAGTCAGTATGCACCGGAGCTGATACCTGATGAGAGGGCTAGGTGCGAGAGGTTTCGTTACGGTCTTGTGACGGATGTTAAGATGTATTTGCTGGCCGCCGAGTATGTTGATTTTGATGTGTTGGTGGGCCGAGCAAAGGATGTTGAGTTGAACCTGAGTTTGTCTGCTAAGGGAGCTGGCAAGCGAGTTGCTGAGTATAGTTCCGGAGGTGGACGGAACAAGAGGGGACGCGATCAGAAGTATCAGTCCTCAGCCAAGAGGGGTGGTGGTGCACCTGTTAGAGGTGGTTATGCTAGAGCTGATCCTAGTGCTTGTTGGATCTGTGGTTCCCGTGGTCACTTGAAGCGTGATTGTCCTCGTGCTGAGAGAGTGGCACAAGCTCCTGTTGTGACAGCTGGTAATGCTGGTGGAAATGGGTGCTGGAATTGTGGTTCTGCGGACCACATCAGGCGAGATTGTCCGAGGTTGGCTGGTGAGCAGGTGCGTGCTCCTGTTGTTGCTGCACCGCAGAGAGGTCGTGGCGCGGCCGTGGTAATTTCCAGAGGAGAGAGGAAGGTGGCCGAGGGGTAGCTCATGTTGTAGCTATTCAGCCAGAAGGTGGAGGCCAAGCGAGGGTGTATGCTCAGAGAGAGGGCAGGAATGATGCGGATGTGATTGCAGGTACCTTTACTTTGCAGTCCTTGTCATTGCTTTCTTTGATTGATTCTGGATCTACGCATTCATATATTCTTCGTGAGCATGCTGAATTGCTTGGTTTGCCTGTTGAGTCTTTGGATGTTGGTGTTCGGGTCACTAGTTCTTTTGGTGAGACTGTTGTGACTCGGAAGTTGTATAGAAGGTGCCCTTTGGTTGTTCAAGAGCATGTCTTTCATGTTGATCTTATGGAGTTGCCCTTTTATGGTTTTGATGTGATCCTTGGTATGGATTGGCTTGCTGAGCATCGTGCTGTTGTGGATTGTGAGAATAAGCGTGTTTCGCTTAAGCTTGCGGATGATTATGAAGTTGTGGTGGTTGGTGAGAATGTGAAGTTTCTTGCCAATGTTGTGTCTTCTTTGGAGGCGAGCAGGATGCTGAAGCAAGGTTGCGAAGCTTATCTAGCTTTTGTGATGAATCCTAGCTCAAAGGAGTTGAGGGTGCAAGATATCAGGGTTGTAAAGGAGTTTCCTGGTGTTTTTCCTGAGGAGTTGCCTGGTTTACCTCCTAACCGCGAGGTGGAGTTTGGAATTGAGCTGTATGAGAATACAACTCCTGTGTCCATTACTCCATATAGAATGGCACCTAAGGAGCTGAAGGAGCTGAAGACGCAGTTGCAAGAGCTGCTTGATCGTGGTTTTATTCGGCCGAGTGTGTCGCCTTGGGGTGCTCCTGTCTTGTTTGTGAAGAAGAAAGATGGCACGATGAGAATGTGCATTGATTACCGTCAGCTGAACAAGTTGACTATCAAGAATCGGTATCCTTTGCCGAGGATTGATGATCTCTTTGATCAATTTCGGGGAGCAGCTGTGTTCTCTAAGATTGACTTGAGGTCAGGGTATTACCAGTTGAAGGTGAAAGATGTGGATGTGCCTAAGACAGCTTTCAGGACAAGGTATGGGCATTATGAGTTCCTTGTGATGCCGTTTGGGTTGACAAATGCTCCTGCTGCTTTCATGGACATGATGAATCGTGTTTTTCATGAATACCTGGACAAGTTCGTTGTGGTGTTCATTGATGATATCCTCGTGTACTCGCGTACTGAGGAGGAACATGAAGAGCATCTGAGGGTTGTTTTGCAAGCTTTGTTGGAGAATCAGCTTTATGCTAAGCTGAGCAAGTGTGAGTTCTGGCTTAGGGAGGTGGTGTTTCTTGGGCATGTTGTCTCAGCTGAGGGGATTCGTGTTGATCCTCAGAAGATTGAGGCGGTTATGAGCTGGAAGGTTCCTAAGTCTGTTCATGAGGTCCGTAGTTTCCTTGGTTTGGCGGGATACTACCGAAGGTTTGTGGATGGTTTTTCCAAGGTTGCTGCTCCTTTGACGAAGCTGTTACAGAAGGATGTTAAGTATGAATGGACGGAAGCGAGACAGCAGGCTTTTGAGAAGCTTAAGGCGGCTTTGACGCAAGCTCCTATCTTGATTCAGCCTGAATCAGGGAAAGAGTTTGTGGTTTACAGTGATGCATCCTATGTTGGTTTGGGGTGTGTGCTAATGCAAGAGGGTAAGGTGGTGGCTTATGCATCGCGACAGTTGAAAGTGCATGAGCGCAATTATCCTACGCATGATATTGAGCTGGCTGCAGTGGTTTTTGCTCTGAAGATCTGGAGACATTATCTGTATGGTGAGAAGTGTACTGTGTACACAGATCACAAGAGTTTGAGGTATTTGATGTCTCAGAAGGAGTTGAATCTTAGGCAGCGGCGTTGGTTGGAGTTGCTCAAGGATTATGATCTGACGATTGAGTATCATCCTGGAAAGGCCAATGTTGTTGCGGATGCCTTGAGTAGGAAGGTAGCTGTTGAGCTGAGAGCGATGTTTGCTAGCTTGAGCATATCGCGTGATGGTGGTCTTGTGGCTGAGTTGCAAGTGAAGCCATCTTTGGTTCAGTTGATCAAGGATAAGCAGTTGTTGGATGATTCCTTGGTGTCTCATGTTCAGGATATCGCGGAAGGTAGACCTTCGGATTTCTGTTTCAATGATGATGGTGTGCTGTGTTTTGGGAGTCGAATAGTAGTGCCTGCTGATGCTGAGTTGAGGCGTGCTATTCTGACTGAAGGTCATAGTAGTCCTTTTGCTATGCACCCTGGTAGTACTAAGATGTATCGTGATCTTCGTGATGAGTACTATTGGGTTGGTTTGAAAAAGGATGTTGCAGAGTTTGTGAGCAAGTGTTTGGTGTGTCAGCGAGTTAAGGCTGAGCATCAGTTTCCTTCTGGGTTGTTGCAGCCGTTGAAAATCCCTGAATGGAAGTGGGAGAGGGTTACCATGGATTTTGTATCTGGTTTACCTTTGTCTCCATCAAAGAAGAATTCGGTCTGGGTGATTGTGGATCGCCTGACGAAGTGTGCGCATTTCTTGCCTGTGCATACTACGTTTTCTTTGGATAAGCTGGCAGAGCTGTACATTGCTGAGGTGGTGAGGCTGCATGGTGTGCCTAAGTCGATTGTGTCGGATAGGGATCCGAGGTTCACATCGCGTTTCTGGCAGTGTTTGCATCAAGCTTTGGGTACAAGGTTGCATTTCAGTACATCCTATCATCCTCAGTCGGATGGTCAGTCTGAGCGAGTTATCCAGGTTTTGGAGGATATGTTGAGATGCTGCGTGATCGAGTTCCAAGGTTCTTGGGAGAAGCATCTGCCTTTGGTTGAGTTCGCTTATAACAATAGTTATCAGGCGAGCATACAGATGGCACCTTATGAGGCTTTGTACGGGAGGAAGTGTAGGACTCCTCTTTGTTGGGCTGAAACTGGTCAAAAGTTGGTTTCGATGCCTGCTTTGTTGAAAGGGACCACCGAGAAGGTGAAGCTCATTTGTGAGCGGTTGAAGGCTGCCTCTGATCGGCAGAAGTCTTACGCGGATTTGAAGCGTAAAGAGATAGAGTATGCGGTGGGTGACCGTGTGTTCTTGAAGGTTTCGCCTTGGAAGAAGGTGATGAGGTTTGGCCGGAAGGGTAAGTTGAGCCCTAGATACATTGGTCCATATGAGGTGGTTGAGCGTGTGGGTCCTGTTGCGTATCGGTTGAGGTTACCTCAAGAGTTGGAGAAGATTCATGATGTGTTTCATGTTTCTATGCTCCGGAAGTATAGATCTGATCCTTCGCATGTGATGCCTGTTGAGGATGTGGTTTTGAATCCGGATTTGACCTATGATGAGGAACCGGTGAAGGTTCTGGATTCGGATAGCAAGGTTCTTCGTGGCAAGACCATTGAGTTGGTGAAGGTGCTGTGGAAGCATCGAGGTGTTGAGGAAGCCACGTGGGAGCGAAAGGAAGACATGCTGAAGCAGTTTCCTTATCTCTTTCCTTCAGGTAAATTTCGAGGACGAAATTTCTTAAGGGGGGGAGAGTTGTAACGCCCCGGTTTTGGGCTTAGAAGTTTTGGGCGTTGACCGGTTTGGTCAAAGTCCTGTTCGAATCTTAAGAGGTTAAATTAGGAAAGCCTAGTTCGGGTTGCATTAAAAATATGGAAAAATGTTCTAAAATCATCTTTTAATATAATTAGATGAACTGTGAAAACAATTTTGGAAAATGAGGTTTGGAAGGTTGACATTTTGGCTAGTGACCAAAATGTAATTTTCGCAAATTTGGTGGCTGTTTTAAAAAGGATTGAAACTTTGAATCTTTAAGGAGCTATTTGCCCAAAAGTGAATTCTCCAGATTTTTCTAAGATATTTTAATCCTAAATTCTGATTTTAAAGGTTTCATAAAAGGAGGGAAACTCATTTTTACTATTTTCTTTCCTAACTTCCTATTTTCTTCTCTCATTTTCTCTCCAACCAAACATTTCTTTTTCCAGAGATTTTGATCTGATTTCTTCATCTAAAATCATCCTTTCAACTCACAATTGATAGCAAATCATTGTGTCATCAAAACCTACTCAATTGCTACAAGTTTCAACAAGGTTTTCATTCCAAAAAGTGGAGAATCACAAGTTTGGAGGTATGAACGATTTCTCCTCTGAACTTTAAGTTCTTTAATGAAATTCCTAAAGTTTTCAATCCTAAATTTATGTTTAATTAAAGGTTTTCAAGTAGATTTGTGGATCTTGGCTAATTATGCAAGATTTTGATGTTTTCACTTGATTTTCGTTAGATCTGAGTAATCTGGGTTTTAAGAGGTGTTTTTGATGTTAAATGAACTCTAAATTGATAAGGAAATGAGTTTTGATCAATGCAATCCCGGATAGGTTGAGTTTCCTAAGTTTAGCTTGTGTTTTTTAAGGTGGGTTTTGAGGTGATCTTGGTGATCTGATGTTGTTGGAGGTATAAGGATGGTTGTAGGTTGTTTTTAGATGTTAAATGGTGATGATGGATGTTAGGTTTTGCTGGGTTATGGCTGGGCTTTGTTTAGAAGTGGTTTTGATGCATTTTCGGTTGTGTTTGGTGGCCGGAAATGGAGGTTGGATGAGAGCAGCGAGTTTAGGTGCTTTCATTGAAGTAATTGATGCATGGTGATGCATTAATTTACTGCTTTGATGTGTTGAAACAGGGGAGGCATCTTTGGATCCAAGTTTGGTTGATCCGGAAGCTTGATTTCGTGCTTCGGCAAGTGGCGAAGTGGAAATCGGTGAGTGCAATTATGGAAATTGGATTTCAGCTTTTTAAACCAAGGTTTGAAGGTTTTGGGAGCTTAGTTTAAGTCTAAACAACTTTGCTAAGCTCAAGTGTAAGTTTTCGGATTTTCTCTCTAGTGGTGGCCATGATTTTGATGTGATGCAAAATGATGATTTGCATGTTTTAATTACTGTTTTGAAAGCATGTTTTAGCATGGTTTTTGCTGATGATGTAAGCCATATGTTGAAGGTAACTCTAGGTAGGAGTTCCTTGATTTTGTACATTGAAATGATGTGGTTTGATGCTTTGAAATGCATGATGAAATGGCTTGATTTAATGCTTTAAAACAGTGGATTAAATGATGAAAATGATGTATATTGGCAAGTGATGTTTTTAAAATGTTAAGGTCACTAAGGTGGTTAAAAGTCCTTGAGTGAGCCTTGTTACTTATGAACATCAAGGTGGTTAAAAGTCCTTGGATGGTTCATGTTGCGGACACTAAGGTGTTTAAAAGTCCTTAGGTGATCCTTTCTATGGTGTTTAAAAGTCCATAGGCCAAGGTGTTTAAAAGTCCTTGGGATCAAGGTGTTTAAAAGTCCTTGATGAGATTCAATTCATGGTGTTTAAAAGTCCATGGCCAAGGTGTTTAAAAGTCCTTGGGATCAAGGTGTTTAAAAGTCCTTGATGAGATACTTTCTATGGTGTTTAAAAGTCCATAGGCCAAGGTGTTTAAAAGTCCTTGGGGCCAAGGTGTTTAAAAGTCCTTGGGAAGTTGTTGAACTTGTTTTATGAAATGGAAGTTGTCACTTGAGCCAATATGACATGTTAAGTATGTAAGAAGCATGAGATGCTTGTTTTGATATATAATATGAAGCATGAGATTGCTTGTTTTAAAGTGTGCTTTGAGCATGTGCAAAGGTTGATTTTAAGCATGATTTATAAATGGTTTTAATTGCATTATTGAATTGTTTTTAATGAGCATGCCTCACTAAGCTTTTGCTTACGCTCTCTACGTTTTCTTAATTCAATAATGCAGATCATTAGAGTACCTTAAGGGCAGCAAGAAAGGGCAAGCAATCAAGTTCAAGTGAAGCTCAAAGTATGAAGGTTTTATAAGTGCAATTTAGCTTTTGTATGTTTTGGCAATGGGGGACCAATGTGTATGTTTTGGGAGGTGTTTGAGGCTCCCTAAGTATGTTGAATGTTGATGTGTTTGCTGGTTTTTGCATTGGAACCATATATGCTTGTTTTGGAAATTTGGTGTTGAATAGCTAGCTTGTTAGGAAGCATGCCATTAGAATTTGGGGCTTTTCATATGTGTTGGTTATATGTTGAATTGGTACTGCATTTATGGTCCTTGCATGTTGGTAGACTATGTGGTATGATTTGGTGTTGTTTAATTGAAGTTTGAAGCATGTTTGTTGCTGATTAAAGTCGATTTCTGGCAGGAGTATCGATACTCGAGCTTGCGTATCGATACGCAAGAGCCAAATCTGCAGATTTCTGGCCATGCGTATCGATACGGGTTGGGTATCGATACTCGTCCAAGTTTCTGTTTTCCCCGTGTATCGATACGACTCCAGGCGTATCGATACTCGACCGTTAATCTGGTTAAAAGTATCTTTAAATGTTTTGTTTGGTTTACGTTTTGGTCCTGAATCTTGTTTGTTCAATTGTATGAGTTTGGGAAGTCCTTTTGAGCTGAAATTTCACAGAGAAGCATGAAATCTATTTAATTTCAAGATGGTAACTTCAAATTGGGTTAAGTCCTTATAATTATCAGAAATTACAATTTGGTCCCTAAAGTTGTAATTTGTTCAATTGGGTCCCTGTTTGATCTCTGATGTTTGTGATCTTTTAGTATGTTGTTTGTATGATCACACATAGGTGTAATGCGCATCTAGATAAGATTAAAAAGAAAAAAAAAGGGTCGTTAATCAAGGTTGACTTTCGGGTTGACTTTGGTTTTCCCCGTGTGACTTTCTTAATTCGGGTCAACCGTCTAGGCCGGGTTAAGGGGGTTACAAAATGTGTAAATTAAGGTTAGACCGTAATAGAAAATAAGAACTAAAAATGCAATTGAAAATATAAAAAGACAGAGGCGATTATAAATGTTTCTTGTTGGCCGGGGAGAGTTACGCATCATCGGCGGAGTGAGTCGGAGTCGAAAATGAGTGACCGGGATGGGTTCAGGTAGCCTAGGCCAGTGAATTCGAGGTGAAAAAATGAAAAAAATTAGGTTTTTTTGGTTCGAACGGCGGCGGCGGCGCAACAGCGAATGGCGGCCGGAAATTGCCTCACGGCGGTGACCGGTCACCGGAGACAAACCAGACGGTGACCGGAATAGGAGTGTTGGCCGGAGAAGACGACCGGAGCTTGGTCAAAGTTGCAGCGGTGATCGGAAACTTCCCGACTGGTGATCAGTGGTTTAGGTTGTCAGAGAAGATGATCGGAGACAATGACCGGTAAACACGTCAGAAAAGGTTATAGAGCCGGCTGTGGATTGAAATGGGGGAAAAGGGAGAAATCGATTTGAGTTCTTGGGGAATTTGTAGGTTGAATCTTAAAAAACATTATATGTAAGGAGTTTTTGTGTTAGTGCGGATTAAAGGGAAAAATTAGAAGAACATGAGTAGAGTTTTTGATGAAAACGTGTGTTTGATTCATGAAAAAACAAGAAAATAGGTGGTTAAAGTGTCTGTGTTGGATCGAAGGGTTGAAAAATGAAGAACATGGTTTGAATCTCGTGAAAAAGAAAGGTTTGATCCGAAATGGGTGCTGGGTATGAGAATTTGGGTGTTAGGTAGAGAGAAGGCAGAGAAAATTCGGCCTAGAGAGAGAAAGGGAATGAGAAATGAGGGGAAAAGAAATGATTTTTGGTTAAAAGAGGGTATATATAGTTGTATGAAAACGGTGCCGTTTTGAGCAAACAGGTTCGCGCGGGTGGATACCGGGTCGGGTATGAGGATCCGCATTTTTTTAAAAGGGTTTAATTGCTGGTCAGGTCCTTGCAACTTCGTGGTGAACTTCAATTTGGTCACCAATTTCTTGTATTTCGACTCTCCAGTTCCTAATTTAATTCAATTTCGCCCTCTCCCAGCTTTAATTTTCTTATTTACTTGTGTATATATTTTTGTTGATTTTAAATTGAGCAGGTAGCTTTATTACTTAGACAATTTGGTCAATTAATTAATAATTAGAGCCTTTAGCCTAGGTCTCTTAATTAAATAATTTGAATAGGAAAAGGCCATTATAGCAAATAAATGAATTTTTGAAACAATATTAGAATGTTCAATATTGGTTAGTATCACATTAAAGAGTGGTGTTAATCAATGAATGTTCCGATGAAGATCTCAATGTTTCATTTTAACCTAGAAAATGAGAATAATACACAATTAGATTAATTAAAACTAAAATAGGATAACTAATTAGAATCACCTTAATTAGGAATATTATTACTTTTGGATCCATTAAAGGTAGTGTCCAATATTATTTTGGATGTTACCAATTATGTCCAAAAATTAATAATATTCATAGATTTTTAATTAATGGAGCGTAATTAGGGTTTACTTAAAAATGATAAGACAATAATTGGTCATGCATTAAACCTTTTGTGTTGAGATACATTTTGAATATAAATTGAAGTGTCCTAATGAATTTGACGTTTCATAATTTTATTCGCCAAAAATGTATTTTCTTGCAAAAGGATATTCCCATTCGGAATAAAATCCATTTCACAGTTAAAAGATTTAATTAAATTCAGATTAATGTTCCAAATGCCACCTGTGATTAATAAGGTACCGATAACGGGTGTTCGTAGGGGTGCTAACCATTCCCTACACGTAACCGACTCTCGAACCTAAACTTTTCACAAAAGAATTTTCGGTACATTTTTATGGTGTCCGGCCTACCAAAGTGGCCGGTGGCGACTCCAAAACGATTTTTTAAAATAAATAAAAGGGATTTTGATTAAAATGAAAAATTCACTGAAATAAAATAAAAGGTTCGACTTTCTAAATTTCAATCGTCGGGCTGTTTTTATTCCAAACATAAAAAGCGGGTCGCGACAATTTCTTTTATTTTTAGAACAAAAGTATTGGAAAATTTGGTATAAAATATGTTAGGTATGTTACCTAAAATTATGTGTTAGATATAACTAATTGTTGGATAAATATAAATTTTAAAAGATAATATAGTATTTTAAAAAATAAACATAAGATAAAATCTTCTAAAAACTCTTATCTACTCATCACTTTTAATAATTTCTCATAAGAAATCCTATCAAATAATTTTTATTTCTATTTAATCAAAGGCAAATTAAGAATAAATTGTTGAAAATAAAAATTTTCAAATAATGAACGTGACCTGGCAGATTGTGATGGAATGGGACAGGAGCACGGGACAGCCGAATTCTATTCCCCGTATATCAATATGTGTCCATCACAGCTACCATTCAAGATATTATCTTAATTGCCCTTCTAAGTTCTACCCTTCTCTTCGCTCCATCTTACTGTAAACCAAATCAAACGCTTCCGATTATTCATTTTTATAATGGGTAGCATCCATAGGGACGGCGACGAGTTCCATCAGCCTTTATTAACGCAATCGAGTTCAAATTACGATGGTGAAGAAAAGGACTTAACTACAAGGCTATGGATCGAAACAGAGAAGTTATGGACCATCGTAGGACCTTCAATCATCAGTCGCGTCGCTTCCTACTCCATGAATATTATCACCCAAGCCTTTGCTGGCCACCTTGGTGATGTTGAACTCGCTGCTATTTCCATTGCCAATACTGTCATTGTTGGATTCAACTTTGGTTTGCTTGTAATTGATCCATTGTCTCAAACTTTTATTTCAGTTTTTACGAATCGGTATTTGTCTCTGACATGATTGTTTTTTTTTTTTTGTTCTACTAGCTAGGGATGGCGAGTGCTTTAGAAACCCTTTGCGGTCAAGCTTTCGGTGCAAAACAATACCATATGTTAGGCGTTTACATGCAAAGATCGTGGATCGTTTTATTTCTCTGTTGTTTCTTGTTACTGCCTTTTTACGTGTTCGCGACTCCGCTTCTGAAGCTCCTGGGACAGCCGGACGACGTGGCTGAGATGTCGGGAGTGGCGGCGGCTTGGATGATACCTTTGCACTTCAGCTTTGCGTTTCAGTTCCCGTTGCAGAGGTTCTTACAGAGCCAGCTGAAGACTCGGGTGTTAGCCTACGTGTCGTTCGTTGCCTTGGGGGTGAATGTGGTGACGAGTTGGGTGTTGGTATACGTCTTGGATTGGGGTGTGATTGGTGCCTCGATTGCGCTTGATGTTTCCTGGTGGGTCATGGTTTTGGGGCTGTACGGCTACACGGTTCTCGGAGGCTGCCCTTTGTCATGGACTGGCTATTCAATGCAGGCATTCAATGGTCTATGGGAGTTCCTCAAACTCTCAGCTGCTTCTGGAGTCATGCTATGGTACATGACAACTTAAATGATTTGTCTGATTCACAAAATCCAGACTAATTTCATTTATTATTGGTATTGCAGCTTGGAAAATTGGTACTATAGGATTCTGATATTGATGACTGGATACCTGCCAAATGCCACTTTGGCTGTGGATGCCTTATCCGTCTGGTATGTCACAGTTTTATTTTTGTTGGAATGGACAAAATGACTGTTAGTTGAATAATCAAATGTTGTTTTTGGCAGCATGAGTATCAATGGATGGGAGCTTATGATTCCGCTGGCTTTCTTGGCTGCTACCGGGTATTATGATTTATCATCTAATTCCTCTGACAAAACTTTTCCAAGGAAATTGAATCATTGATCTTGCTTCATTTCCCCACTAAACTCTCTTTCTCTTTCTCAAGAGTCCAATCATTTCCGGACAAAGTTTGGTACACGTGCATTAAGAGACGGGTAGCCATAAACTTTGACCCTTTTTTCATTTGTTTTTAAAGAAACATAGCAAAAGCAAAATTGTCTTTTAAGCCAATAAACACAGGATAAGATTTGTCATTATCATTTTGTTAGCAAGTGTTTGAAGGGAGAAGGTGATAAAACTGTGATTGGCATTCACAGAGTAAGGGTTGCAAATGAGCTAGGAGCAGGCAACGGGAAAGGGGCCAAATTCGCAACAAAGGTCTCGATCGTGCAATCGATAATCCTTGGACTTGTCTTCTGCGTAATTGTGTTAATACTTCGTGACAAAGTGGCACTGATTTTCACCTCCAGCTCTGATGTCCTTGACGAAGTTGATAAACTTTCTTACCTATTAGGCATTACAATTCTCCTTAACAGTGTTCAGCCAGTTTTATCAGGTATAACGCATTCAAATCTTTTAATTCCGAATATAATCTCTCTATTTTCTCATACCTACCTTTATACAGTTATTAATAGGTCTGAATTGATAAAATAAAGTAACATTACAAGTAATGATGTTATCAATTTAGACTACTAATAATAACATTATGAAATTATGTTAAATTAAATTTCAAATCTTAATGGACTAAAACTATAGTTATACCCGTTCAAATCTATAGCAAGTTGTTATAATGTTTTCAATTTTTCACTGTTTTAGGGGTGGCGATTGGATCGGGGTGGCAAGCATTGGTTGCTTACATAAACCTCGGTTGCTATTATATTATTGGACTCCCTCTTGGGTTTCTGATGGGATGGATTTTTGACTTGGGTGTTACGGTAAGATTTTTTCAACATCATCTATGTACTTTTTAAATAAACAAAATGGTTTTTATACATTAGAAATGATAGTAAAATGATTTTTTTAATAATTAAAAAAATAAAATTATTAATCTCTATAAAATAAATTTAATTAAATGATATAATATTATTTTAAAATATGATGTGGACTTTTTGATTAACATGACCTGTTCACTTGATATTATTTGAAAAGTATAGGGATCAAAATGCTCTGAGATCTAATATAAAGGACATGTATGGTACTTTTATCCTATCTGATTTAGGTTTGGTTTTTCAGGCTTTTCTAGTGAAAATATATTGGATATTATTAGGCTTGAAATGTTGACAAGTTGGTGTTATGGTAAAACCAGGGTATTTGGGGTGGGATGATCTTTGGAGGAACTGCTGTTCAGACAGTGATTTTGGGCATAGTCACAATGCGAACCGACTGGGAAGACGAGGTTAGAAAATTGGGTTTGGCTGATTTAAACAGTTGTTCATTTGTCTCGTTTCTGAAATTGTTGGAACCCATTTTTACAGGCTGAAAAGGCTAAGAAGAGAGTTCAAAGGTGGGGGTGAATGCTCAATCATACAACCCACAATGGAGGGATTTAACCATGGCTTAATTAGGGTTATAATTGATTGGTTTCGAGTTCGAATATTAAGAATATGTAAGGAGTTTACCTTCCATTTATCATTTATGCTTATTTGTCATAGAGTGTTTCTCATTTGGATTTTGAGTTGGTTTAGAGTTCAAAATAATTGAAATTTAATGTGAGTTTTTCTCTCAGAACACTGCCGCCTTGGGTTTTTTTTCTTTTTCTTTTTGTATGTTCGATGACAACATCAACTTTAGTTTTTATTTTTGACAGTGGGTGTTTATTATTTTTCTTATTTTAACATATAGTGTATTTTTTTTAATTTTTAATAAAAATATTTGTTAATGTGACACGTTTTTCCGTTGCCTTTGTGTCACGTATTCCTTTGTTGTGGCATGTTTTATTTTCCGCTTGACACGGTTTTCGTATACCTTAGAGGTCGTTTAGCGCTCGTACAAAGATCCTCACAATGCTTATTTTTTGACTTGGGTTTGGTGGTCATAGAAAGTTTGATCCTTTGATGTTTGTTTGCCTATATAATTAGATCTGTGTAGCAGAGTAATTTGCATGATAGTTTGGTTCGCTCATCACTTCTTTTTCACTGCGTAAAACGTCTCGTTTGAATAGAGATAAGGAGATTTATGAATGTTTTTGGGTTCTTTGACAATGTAGGTCAATCTAAAGTGAAGGGTTACTTTTCTTTGCACCTTTAAATTTCATGTTTTAGTTTTCTTATAAGTTTTCTGGTGGGACATAGTCCATATTTTTCTCTTTTCTAGTTGCATTGTATTTGTGATATTTTTTATTAATTTTTTAATAAAATTTAATTTTCATCGTAAAAAAACAAAAATAAAAAACAAGATAACGATAGCAAACGTGGATGACTTATTTATTTGGCAGAGTTCATTTTGTGCTATAAACTTAGACATGCAGACACAAATGTATGGAGTATGGAAGTAACAAAGTAGGGGGAAAAAAGCAAATGAACTCAGACAACTATTCGCCACCCACTCTAGCTGGATATTTTTGTTTTGTTTTAGTGAACAAAGGCATCATTATTATAACGTATTGTCTTTGGAGAAAGATTAAAATAAGGACCACAGAGGACAGGCAAATGCCAAATAATCACAAGGTCTTACCACTAAGGACCACCAATCTCACCTTCTGAGGGATCTTATTTTTAGGGAATGATAGCCGGACACAAGGACAGAGTCAAAATTTTATTTAAGAGGCGTCATTTTTTAAACGGTATTTAAGAAAAATTAATTATATATAAAGGAGTGTTATTTTATTTGTAATGGGAGTGTCAATTACATATATTTTTTATTTTTTGGCTTAAACGTCATATAGGTGCCCAAACTATACCATTTTTTTCAGTTAGGTGCCTAACGTTTGTTTCGGGCCACTTAGGTGCCTAACGTTTCATTCCGTAACCCATTTTAGGTTTTAGCCGTGACGGACGTTAAAATTTTTCGTTAAAGGACACGTGGCATGTTTTTAGATTTTCTAATATTAAAAATAATAAAAAAATAAATTAAATTAATTAAATCCCTTAAACCCATCTTCTTCTTCCCCCATCAAACCATCCCTCCCACTTCCCCTGTTCTTCTTCCCTCTCCTCTTCACCGTTGAACTACATCTCCACTGGTGAAAAACTGCTCATTGGCATTTCATCCCCGTTATCTACATCTTCGTCTCCGGCGTCACCTTTCTTCAACTTTTTTTATCTCTGTTGCAACATCCATCTTCTTCACATTTTCTTAACTTGAAAACCCGGCGAATGAGTCAGAGCTAAACTTGAAAACAACCCCACATTTACAATTGACACACTGCACATTTTCAGATAAGCGAGGAAGAAACAACATCGTGGAATTAGAATTCCAGGGGACTGAGTGGCCTAACAGATACATGATACAGAACAAAAGAACTACCTAACAATTTCAAGTTTTGATCTAAATAGATTCGCATTAGCTATTTCGGATTCCTGGCTTAACCCTGCACTGTTTTCTGGTTGGTGTCAAGAGTTTCAAACATTTTAAATAGTCTAAAAGAAAAGGGTAATTAATTTCTCAACTTTGAGGTCACCAATTTCCATATATTCAAAATCAACAACAAAAACAAACCCAAAATATATAAAGTAAAGATTCACCACCAAATATAATCATAGTAGCAAAATCTGAAACCATAACTCTAGGAACATACATAAACACCGTCACTCAAACAAAGGAGGTATGTGCATCAAAAAATAAAAATGGTAAGTGAATCAAAACTTTATTTAGGCACCAAGTTTAACTTAGCTGCACACTGCAAAAACAAGCATTTCAATATCATAAAGAGCAACGAGACTTGTAAACTAATCAAATTCCTGTTCACATATTATAGAAAATGAAATTAAGAAAATGTGAAGAAGATGGATGTTGCAACGGAGATAAAGAAGTCGAAGAAAGGTGACGCCGGAGACGAAGATGTAGATAACGGGGATGAAATGCCAATGAACAGTTTTCCACCAGTGGAGATGTGGTTCAACGGTGGAGAGGAGAGGGAATAAGAACAGGGGAAGGGGGAGGGATGGTTTGATGGGGAAGAAGATGGGTTTATGGGATTTAATTAATTTAATTTATTTTTTATTATTTTTAATATCAGAAAATCTAAAAACATGCCACGTGTCCTTTAACGGAAAATTTTAACGTCCGTCACGGCTAAAACCTAAAATGAGTTACGGAATGAAACGTTAGGCACCTAAGTGGCCCGAAACAAACGTTAGGCACCTAACCGGAAAAAAGAGTATAGTTTGAGCACCTATATGACATTTAAGCCTTATTTTTTATATACAAATTGACCCTTATTTCTTTATAATTTTTATAATTTAGTCCAATGATTTAAATATAATCATATTTTTGTTAAAATTAGTCCAAAATATATTTATTTAACCCGAAATTAACTCCAATTTATTTCTATTTTTATAATTTACTCCAATATTTTAAAAATAATTATACTTTTGTTCATTTTAGTCCTAAAAAACTTTATTTAACCTGAAATTAACCCTAACTCTTTTCTGATATTTATATTTTCCCAATATTTTAAATGTAATTATTTTTTCATTTTAGTCCTAAAAAATTTATTTAACCCAAAATCAACCCCAATTTCGTTCTAATCTTTATAATTTATTCCAATATTTTCAATATAATTATTTTTTTAATTTAGTCCTAAAAATATTTATTTGACCCAAAATTAACCCCGATTTTTTTCTAATTTTTAAAATTTAGTCTAATATTTTTTATATAATTAAATTTTTTCAGTTTAGTCCTAAAAATCTTTATTCAACCTAAAATTTGCCCCTATTTATTTCTAATTTTTATAAATTAGTCCAATATTTTTAATATGATGTCATTTCTGTTCATTTTAGTCCTAAAATTATTTATTTAACAAAAATTTGACCCTATTTCTTTCTATTTTTTATGACTAAAATAAACAAATATATACCTAAATTCCTAAATTTCTCCCATATGGCCACCAATTCAAACCACAACCGGCCATTCTTGCCTTTGTGGACCCTCACGACTAAAAATCCCATCATCACGTCGTTAAAAACCGACAAATGAACCGTCGATTGTTCCGTTGACGAATATCTAACAATGAAGGGGAAAAAGGCCGATTGGGTTTCTGATATACGACTAGAGGGTGGGAAATGCTAAACGGTGAGATACATGGCCGCTTGGGCGATGAACGGTGAACCACAGACGTGTGGGGGATGCCGAACGGTGAGAGTTGTGATTTGAGGGTTTGATTGAAAGAAATTAAAAAGTTGGGTCTGTTAAAAAATTCATATTTGCTCGCCCCCTTGTGTCCTGGTGGCAAAGGTAGATGTTCAACATCCCTTGGGACCCGGGTTCGAGCACCAGTAATGCATGTTGTGTGTGACGTCTTTAAAAAGACTAAGAAAGTTGAACAGATGCTACCCTTGCATCACACTAGCATATTAAAAATAATCATATTTTTAAAGATTTAAAAATTAAATAAATAAAAAATCAGATCACATGTCATATTATAATTGGATGACAAAATATTTTTAACACCGTTGATAAAAAACCTAATTTGAATCAGGAAAGTAAACATTAAATACCAATTTAGCCCGAAACAAAATTTAAACACATAACTAAAAAAAACATATACTTTTGAGTATCTTTACGACGTTTAAGCCTTTAAAAAAATAAGCTCCACTTCTATAGTTCTATTTCACTAGCTATAGCTTAAAATAGGATTAAAAATTTATCCTTTTGAGGGAAAGGAAAGATGCTCGATTCCTTTCTTTCCCTTTCCTTCCCCTTAAATGAAAAATTAAATCCAAACAAGGAAAAAATATTATCACTTTTCTTCTTTAAAAATCTTTTATTTTTAACTTTTAATTTTATCTACTACTACTGTCATACATTCACTAATTATAAATTAATATAAAATTTAATTAATTTTATATAGTGTAAATGAATTATTTGATTATATAAATATGGTAAGCCTTAGGCCGAAAATTGATTTTGAATCATCGCGATTTAAAGAATTTATTTTGTGTAAAATTAATTTTAATGTAACATGATTTATGTTTAATTTTTTTTATAAAACAATTATAATTGTGTAAAAAATATAGTGTAAAAATCACAACAAAACAGAAAAGCTAACTTTTTCTAAAATCACATTTGGTACCTAAATTTAATTTTAAATTTTTATATCCAAACAAAAAAAATCAAAATCCAATCCAATAGACTATTACAACTCAAATGATTATGTACACCACTAAAAAAAAAAACTCACAACGGCACAAAACAGTTGGGGCCGGGAAATGACTAGGTCAGAACTCAACCCACCTCTCCCGAGACGCCAACCGATACAACTCACTAAACCCAGTCAACCTCCTCGACTCAATCACCACCATTTTCCCTTCTTTCTCCTTCTTCTCCACCGCGGCCGCAAGATTCGCCTTCGTCTCCTTAATGGAATCCCACAAATCATCGTTCCTGTTTCTATTGACCAACAACAGAGATATCCTTTCCTTGTAACCATCCAACCTGTTTATGCAACTCAGAAACTCAATGCACTCCCTCAAACTCAAACCCCTTGTCCTCTCTCCGAGTTCCGTAAATCGGACAAAGATTTCACGTTGGACAAGTCTATAATCTTCGCTAACCAATCTTACAACCTCGTACACCAAGCTCTCCCGTTGAAGATAAAGCGAATCGGGCACAGTACTTAAATGGTCGGAAAAATTAATAAGAACATCAATTTCCTTCAATAAATCCGAGTTCAACAACCCCATGATCTTGTCTTTCTTGTTTTGTATCTCATTCTTGGATCGTGGAGGAGAATTAAGGTGATAACCTAACATCCTCGAAACCATCAAATCCTGTTCTAACATCCCAGCGTACCACCGGACCCACGCCGACCTTTCGGATGCTTCCAGATCGGAATCGTCTCGGAACGTCGACAAATTGATAAAATTTCGACCCCCAAACGACGGGTACACGGCGAGCTGATCTTTTAAGATAACGGAGCCTTTGCCTATAATGTTATGGATTGTGTACAGGCATTTCAGAGCAACCGTTGAATTCCTGGTGCGGTGTAGTCGGTCCATGATGGACTGGACACAAGTGCAAGCGGTGGCACGTGAACTTTGTCCGAGGGCGATAACGGCGTCAATTCGGTGATCTGCAGGTGGAACGGGGGAGCCGTGGGTGGTGGCGCGTAGAATGAGGCGACGAGCAGAAGCTTTGTGGCGCTTTGTTGATAAGGTTGTTTTGATCAATGAAGCCTTGTCTTTCAAGAGTCCGAACACAGCTCTAAGCCTTGTACGATACCCCATTGAAATCAAACAAAAATCGAGACAAAACACTTAAAATTTAGAGCAGAAGACGATGAACTTAACGGTTAATGTCATAAAAGAGACGTTGGTATAAATACCTAAAAAGACAGGGCAAAAGTGTAATTACATTAAATTATAAATTACAAGTAGGTGTTTTATATCGTCGACTTTCCAAGTTTTCGTCACAGGACATTTGGCATTTGCGGAAATTATTTGTGAGAATTGACTAAAAGAAAGGTTCAGCGTGTTTAATTTAATTGAGGTGAAAAAATAGGAAATTTCTAAGTCCATGGTTAATTTATTTAGTCAAGAAAATCTCGCGACTAAATCTCGTGATCGCGTGTGTGGAATATTCTACCCTTTTTCATTCACATTTTAACCAATTTATTACTTGAAATAGAATTTAAATCAGTCTTTTATACATATGATTAAATCTATAAACAATAAAATATGTTTAGGAAAAAAAATTAATCTCCATGGGAATAATATGCACAAAATCTTGTTTATATATATATATATATATATATATCTTTTTCATATTCAAATTTTAAAGATTTTGTATCTAAGAATATCATTATGTTTTTTTTTGCATAAGAATATCATTATGTAGCGACCTAAAATACGGAGTCGATAATATAATTTCCTTAAACAATAGGCTTGTTGGGCCAAGAAATAGGTTTTTTTTATTGAATTTGAGCCTATTTAGGCGAAGAGGGAGATTTGTGCAATTCTTACCGATGTTGAGGGGTTTGTGAAAGAATTTCTCCATTTTGAAAATGGGATTGATTTCCTTTGTTTTTATAGGCGAGTTTTGGAGACATTTGGTTGAGCAGAGCACTCTAATTCTTTGCAGCCACTCTTTTCTCATTGTCCCCCTTTGTCCCTTTTTCTTATTCTTCTTTTTCCTTCTTTTTCTTTCTTTCTCCGTATTTTAGCTCCAAACTTTATTCCAATATTGAAACTTTCTTAAACTTTACCTCCCATTCAATTATATTAAGGTAATCCTTTTTTGCTATTTTCACGGCCATTATAATGAGTTCGAAACTTTAAAATTTGTGTCATGACCAAATTTGGGTTTAATAGGATAATCATGATATGATTATAAGTAGTCTCGGGTATATTTCTGACTCCAAAGATGTTGAATATATGCTCTCAATATAATGTTGTACCTTCGATAAGTTTTTGATATGTGATATAGCACAATCTTTATGTGAAATGATACAATGAGACCTCATGAAAACTCAATGATTATGAATAAAAAGAACAAATTACATGTTAAGTCGATATGATACGATATAAGATGAATCTTGTTATACTATGCGTATTATACCAAATTAAGACTTAGAATTATTGATAGAAATTCGTAGGTGTCCCGAATTGTGAAAATGTTACATAAATAAATCAATGAAGAATTTTAGGATCATTTTGGGAACCTTAAACAAATATAGAGCTATATTAGAATGACTCAAGTGAATTCATAAGGGAATTCAGTGAATGCATGCAAAACTCCAACAAATTGAAGGACATGTACACGTGTCAATCCAATTTGATGGCAAGTGGGAGGGGGAAGATGGGAATCTCGGCACTTTGGGATGAAGGAAGCTAGACTAAGCTTCCATCTTCTTCCTTCTTAACTAAACCGTGACCAAAGTAGAGAAAGAGAGAGAAAGAGAGTTTAATGTCACAGACTTATTTTCTCAAGCTCAATCCGTGCGGCACTAGCACTCCCGACACAATGCTAGTAAGCCTTACTCACGCAACGATATGGCTAAACAAGTGAGAATTTAAGAAAGGAAGCTTTATTAGCTTGGAGAAAACTTTACAAGAGAGAACTTGTGGATATCATGGGATGCTTTACAAATGAGAGGGGTGGCCCTATTTATAGGCACCCACCTTCTCAACGGACGGTTAGGATCATTTTGATCCAACGACTACAATTTTGCCTCCTAAAATATCTAGGGGATCTAAACTATTCTAGAGATTTCTATAGGATTCTACATATATCTCTTAAGGACCTAAAGTATTCTAGATAACTCCTATAGATCTACACATTTCTATAGGTTTCTAGAATGTTCTGGAGATGTCCAGAGTTGTCCTGAGCCTTCCGGACTTGTCTCGAGCCTTCTTGATCACTCCCGGGTCTTCTAGGTTCTTCCAAATGAGCCTAGATGAGTGTGGAACCTTCTAGAACCCCTTAGATTCGTGTGGACAAGTGTGGGGCTCTCTAGGTCGTTCTAGATCCTTCCTTGGATCACCTTTGGCCTTAAAATGTGCATGGGTGCATTGTGCACGCCCAAAGCTCTTCATTTGGCCTCGGTTGGCCTCGATGCTTAAGGATGGGGCGTGACATCCTCCCCCACCTAAGCTCGTGATGCCCTCGTCGCGTCCTCGTTGGATTGGGATGTTGCTGGAGTGCTTCCCTCGACTCCTAGCTTGCTTTGCCTTTGCCCTCGGCTTGATAGCTCGATCCTGGGCAATCGTATCCGGTTGTGCCCGGCCATCAACCCCTTTGATGAAGGTAACAAGTTTCTTTCGTATTGGACATGACCTCATCATATGAGTCCCTTCACATAGGTAGCACTTCACCCTTGTGCTAGCCATTGGTGCGGACTTAGCCTTTGCGTTGCCACGATTCCCTCTCGTGGGCTTGACCTTGGTGACGCCACCATGCTTACCCCGTGCAAGCTTGGTCGGTGACTCGACCTTACCCTCGGCCTTTGGAGATGATGGGTCGCACTTGTGCTCCATGTCGAGCATTGACCCTGGCTTAAGTCCCTCGGTGTTATGTCCCTTCGGAGTGGAACTTCCCTCGTTCCTATCGGTGTCCTCAACCGATCGAAGTGCTGGAATCATCTGCATGGATCCCATTTGTGCACCTTCATCGCCACTGTCGATGTCACTACCTTCTCGATGCTTGGCAAGGAGTGAACTAAGGGCTTGGCGTTGTGAACATTCCCGCGTCCAGTGGCCACCATCACAAATGAAGCAACCGTTTGGCGTTGACTTCCTCATTCCTTGGAACTCCTTGGACTTACCCTTGTCCTTGCCCTTCAAAGGGGACGAGTCTCGATGCCTTGGTGAGTGGCCTTCTTGATGGCCCTCCTTGTGATAGCCCTTGTCTCCCCCACCTTTAGCATGACCGCCCTTCTCATCCCCCGGCTTTAGGGTGGTCTCCTTGTGGCTAGAATAGTCGACAAGGCTCTCGGCCACGGCAATTGCATCGACAAGGGTTTGGACTCCCCTTCGCCTTAGCTTGGTCTTGGCCCAACTCTGGAGACCATCTATAAAGTTGAAGAGCGAGTCTTTTTCGGACAGATCGAGGATCTCGAGCACCAAACTAGTGAACTCCATCACATAGTCGTGGATGCTCCCCGACTGCTTCAACCTTATTAGGCGAGCTCTTGCCTCGTCCTCGGCATTCTCCGGGTAGAATTTCCTTTTGAGCTCCCTTTTGAAATCGTTGAAGGTAGAGATGGTGCACGTACTTCTCTCGATGTCCAGACGCCTTCTCCTCCACCAAAGCATTACGGTGTCGGTAAGGTATAAGGTCGCGGTTTGGACCATAGAGGCATCCTCCCTGATGCCAACGGCCTCTAGATATTGCTCCAAGCCATACAAGAAGTTGTCTACTTCTTTGGCGTTGCGTGACCCCGAAAAGGTTTGAGGCTTGGGCACCTCGACCCTTCTAGCCTCCACGGTGGTGCTTGGCCCGACTGCCATAGCACGTTTACACAAGGCTAGGTCGCCTTGCAATGCTTCTAGTTGGGCATGCATGTTGTCAAGTTCACGTTGAAATAACTCACGTACCTTTGTGAGTTCTACCATGAGTGCTTCGCGTACTTCACCCATTTCCACGCGCAGGGTCTCCTCTAGCTTGATCTTTATGGCCCTCACGGCCGTGTGGATCTCGGCATCCTCCGCCTCGAGGCCTTCAATCCGCTCTTGAAGGTCGTCCACTTGGGCACCCACGCCCGAAACGCTTTCCTCCACGCGAGTCAAGCGCGACTCAAAGCTAGAGAATGTGTCCTTGGACTTGGCACGAGGCCTTGTCTCCCCAGGGTCGGTCTTTACTTCACCCGCACGTTGGTCATGTGTGACCTCGGTCTCCGACGGGCTAGCGACCTGAGTTTTGCCTGACTTGGCCATGCTCCCAACGATCGTAACACGCTCTGATACCAACTGTCACGGACTTATTCTTTCAAGCTCAATCCGTGCGGCACTAGCACTCCCGACACAATGCTAGTAAGCCTTACTCACGCAACGATATGGCTAAACAAGTGAGAATTTAAGAAAGGAAGCTTTATTAGCTTGAAGAAAGCTTTACAAGAGAGAACTTGTGGATTTCATGAGATGCTTTACAAATGAGAGGGGTGGCCCTATTTATAGGCACCCACCTCCTCAATGGACGGTTAGGATCATTTTGATCCAACGGCTACAATTTTGCCTCCTAAAATATCTAGGGGATCTAAACTATTCTAGAGATTTCTATAGGATTCTACATATATCTCTTAAGGACCTAAAGTATTCTAGATAACTCCTATAGATCTACACATTTCTATAGGTTTCTAGAATGTTCCGGAGATGTCCAGAGTTGTTTCGAGCCTTCCGGACTTGTCTCGAGCCTTCTTGATCACTCCCGGGTCTTCTAGGTTCTTTCGGATGAGCCTAGGTGAGTGTGGAACCTTCTGGAACCCCTTAGATTCGTGTGGACAAGTGTGGGGCTCTCTAGGTCGTTCTAGATCATTCCTTGGATCACCTTTGGCCTTAAAATGTGAATGGGTGCATTGTGCACGCCCAAAGCTCTTCATTTGGCCTCGGTTGGCCTCGATGCTTAAGGATGGGGCGTGACATTAAGCTTGGTTGTCTAAATTTCTAGCTCCATTGATTCGAGTAGCTTAAGGAGAAGGTAACATCACTTTTCCTTTCCTAAAATTCAGAATTCATTTAGAGAAATCATGAGAAATAGCTTCACATATGTTGCAATATTAAAATTTTAGAGATTTGATTTCATGAGTAAGAAATTGTAGTTGGTGATTTTGATGAACAACCATGAATTTGAAAACTTGTAACATAGGACAGGGTGACAGATTGCTTGATGATTGAGTTTTAGAAATTGTGATAAGATGTGTATTCGAATAATTCATTATTTGAGTGAATTGACCTAATTGATCAGGAAATTGGATTACATTGCTTGTTAAATTACAATTTGATTTGCTTCACGAATGTGTACATATGAATCTTGATAACGAGACTGTTTTTGGGACCTTGTAAGGATTGTTTTGATTGAAATTTACCAAAAAAACAAGAATTCAAACTCTTAGATGGCACAATAGATTTATGGAGACGCGGTGAGTCCATGGTTAGTCCGTGAATCGACTAAATCATGCTCTGATACCAATTTGTAACGTCCTCAAGTCGGCTTAGAAGAAAACCAGAGTTAAGAACGTTACTACAAAGAAAAACGAGAACCAGAACATGAAAATTTCAAATTTTCTCTTTAACTAATCATAAAATAACATTATAGTTGCTTATCTCTTATAAACTTTCTTGAATTCTACTTTCTCGGAATTATTAAATCATTAAAGACATAGTTCACATAGTATCAATTGATTGCATTAGAGGCTTGATTGATTCACTTGATAATATTTTAATGTTCATGAATTAAACATCTTGGAAACTAATTCATTAATCTGAAACTCCAAGGGAACAATCCCTTTCCCAAAAAGATCGATCCTACCAAGTTCATAGTCAATTTTACTATTTTTAGATATGACAATTAGTCTACTTAGCTAAACAATCTATCATTCAATCAAAACATGATTTTAACAAGATAATTACCAATCGGTTATGAAATAACCTTAAACCGACATTTTCAACTAGACACTTCCATGTTAATATCCAGTTATTATCAACCTTTACTCAACTTACTTCTTTTAGTTTATAATCACATGTTTCATGACCAAACTACTATATATGACAATTTAAGTACATGTGGTGTAATTCCCTATCTATATGCAAATATGTACATTTTAACCTAAATGAGCTTGAAAGCATGCAAATAATAAGGATTAAGGGTATATAAAATAGGTTAATTCAACGACTGCTGAAGAAAAGTCCATTGAGAATGAACCTTTGCAAAGCTGAAGAAAAGTCCATTGAGAATGAACCTTTGCTGAAGAAAAGTCTCTTAAATCAAGTTTTTTGGACTTATTTTGATTTGCAGGATGAGCCTTTAGCTTAACTTTTTTTTTCAACGACTGCTGAAGAAAAGTCCATTGAGAAAGACACAGACCATCTTAGAATGAACCTTTGCAAAGCTGAAGACAAGGTGATGTAACCCCTCAAAATAATCCCAATTTAGAATTCTCTAATTTTATAATATCTAATCAAACCTTAGAATTTGGGAATTCTAATTCGAAACCCTAATTGAATTTTAGGGCTCATTTAAGATTTTAAATTGAAGTGTGTGACCTTTTATTGAATCAATTTTGAAGTTTGGGACCATTCCGTAAAGTGTGTAAAGTTTTGTGCTCATAATGGAAACTCTCGCTTATCTTGGGCTTATTTCTAATGCAGTCATTCTCTCCGCCATTGGTGGTTGTTTCGTCATTGTCTCCTCCATCTTTGTTGTTGGGTAAGCTTCTTCTTTATCCTTTTGGTTTATGTTTTATATCGTTGAGTGATGTTTGTTAATTGGGTGTTAGTTGTTACTGCTGTGTCAACTGCCCTTCATGAATACCGACAAATTGACAAAACTTGCATCCTGATTCAACCTTGTTTGTCTTACCACGAGCGTGCTCTCTCTCAGTACATAATCCTAAGATGTACACCATGCCTGCTTTGTCCAACCAAATACGTGGTGCCCTCCTTTAGTTGCCTTAGGCAGACCATACCAAGCATTGTGAGTGTTTGCACCAATTTTAAAGCAATTATTTCTTTTATATTAAAAAAACCTTTCCTTTAATTCATAATATGTTGTTTAGTCATTATTTATTTATTATATTATGGTCATTTTTCACCAATATGAATATGATCTAATCTTTTTCTACAAGTCGGTGTAAATATCGAAGAATGATCCACACTCCTGATCTTGAAACATTCATATGAATCAAATTTAAATCGAAACAGGCTTGTGTTTGACCCATATGACTAGCCTCGCTCGAATCGTCTAGTTCGACTCACTGCGCGACGATTAAACTGTTTATCATGATCAAACTTTTGAGCTTGATGTTTTTTCAATTCAAAGATTTTCCATTTGATCCAACTATTCCTTCGAACGGCCTAGGGATTAGTTTTTCAAATTAGAAAACTCTTTAAACATTCAGATTATTGTTTTAGAGTTTAGTCTGGTGGCATAGTGATAATAATATTAATTGTTAAGTGCGCAAAAGTCCTATATTTATACCCTAGTTTAGCTCAATTATTGTTGTTTTTAAGTATATTTTAGGTTGCATTTAGTAGGTAACATACACAAAATAGCATAGATTATACAATCTGCCTTATTTGATGAATTTAGTTGATTTTATACATATGATAATACTCAAGTTCGTTTTCTACCTGTGTGTAGGTACCCGCCAAGGTAGATGCCGCCGAGGCAGCAAAAAGGGCAGATGAAGAGAAAGCTGAGAGATGAAGGATGAAGTTGTTGGAGCATCAAGAGAGCTGATCGAGGAGGAAAGAACCAAAATGCAGAGCTGTGCCAACCCCTGCACACCAGTCCATATCCCCACCAAGGCAGTCAACTACTTGCCACCGAGGCAACACTTCAATGAAGAATGAAAAATGTAAAGTGGTATGCGATAGAAAGATCTCATCAAGCCCGATTTCTAGAGACCACTTGCATGTGCATTGGAGCCCAGCATACAAAGAAAAGCCAGGTCAAAGTCAAGTTGAAGAAAAGTCAAATGGGAATTTAGGAGTATTTAATGATCTTTTAATGAGTTGTAATCATAGTCTATCTAGTATTCCTACCCTAAACCGACTTAGACCTAGGCTCCTCTCCTATATATATGTAATCGACTTGAAGGAGAGAACACAATGGAGATTTGAGAGAAACTCTTTCTTGTCGAAACCCTAGTGCCGTCCTAACCCACCATGTTCTAAACCTTCCCTAGGGCTAAGGGTTGGTTGTGTAGTAGTTGTGAGAGTCTTGTTGTATTCGTTTAGGATTTCAGTTTTGCAATAAAATTCAAGATTTGTTTACTCTTGGTTCTTCATTGTCGCAATCTTTTTCGGGAGAGAAGATGTAACACCCCAGTTTTCCCTAATTTAAAAAATTCTAAATTTTGAAATCCATAATTTAAAAACCCTAGCTTTTGGGAATTTAAATTCGAAAACCTAATTGTGAATTTGAGAATTAGTTAATCTTAATAGGTTTTTAGTGACCTAATTGAAGTAAATTGGAAATCAATGGATATTTTGAAAGATGTGTATAACTTGAGACCCTTGTTTCGTGATTAACCCACTCGTTAGGGTAAAAGTTAAAATCCCTAAAAGACTATTCAGCTTCTAGTTTGAAACATTTTTAGCCGTCTCTCATTCACACTCTCGATATCTCCCTCTCCTTTCAACCTCTCGGTCCGACGAAGCTCTGGCCAAGCATGTTTTGTTGTCCGTTCGTCGATCAGAGACCACTGGTGTGCTCGGGTTCCTTTCGCGATCAAACCCACCCAACGGTTTACCCTCGTCGATTTTTGTTTCCCTTAAACGACGTTAAACCGTTCGGTTTCCCTGCTCTGTCCGCCTCCATCGTCTCTCGCTCTGCCACTGTTTCGTTCTTTCGGCTGCTCCCTCCGCCTTTTTCTCCCACCGGTAGATTCATTTGGTGTCTTGAGTTGACCCCGACCCTTGGCTTTCCTCTTTGGCCGCGAGAGAACTGTGAAGAGCCGTTCGAATCTCCCCTTGCGTTGTCGTGCTCCACCGCTTCTCCTCCGAGCATCGTCCATTGTTTACACTAAGTCAAAGGGAAACAATTTGTTTTCCTTGCTCCAATCATCCCTCACGCTGTCATTCACCGTTTGTTTGTTGCCGTTTTGTTCCGATCGTGTGTGGCGGGCTGCCACCGTCCTTATCGTTCTCTGGAGCCATTGTGCACTATGAAAAGCCGCCGCCGCCGAAGGTATCGACACTGAGGCTGACGAGTAAACTCATTCTGTTCAAACCAACCGTACACATTCTTTGAGATCTTTTCATGAGTATACCTTCGGATTAGTCTTATGTTTTATAGTTGGTGGCTTAGTGATAGAAATATTTATTAATGTAGAGTTATCATTGTAGGTTCTATCTTGGCTAGATCTGAGTGTGAGGTCACCCTTCTCGACATTAGAGCTTCTGTTGCTTAAAGGTGTGTCTCTTCTTGTGCTACAAATTTATGTTTTTCTTTGGTGCTTTAAATAAATGTCTTTATACATTTTGTGTGAATTATTATATTGTGATTGATGAAAAGTTTAAGACATCATGCATAACATATCGATTGGGTTTTAACTAAAAATCGGATTTATCAATTACGAGATATCATATTTCCAGAATACGAAACTTTGGATTTACAGATTTATGCAACTTGAATTTTTAACAATTCATGTTTCAGATGAAATTCGAATTTTAAAATTAGCCTCATATCATTGAGTGTACATGGATTGGGATTTGTTCGGGGAAGTTTAGTGGTTTCATCATTGGGTTGAATTCCGCTTCGAATAAGTGGTTCCACCCTTCGGGCTGAGTTCCACTTTGGATGGTGACGATGGAGAGAGTAGGTTTAGGGGAACCTTACTCTTCGGGCAGTGTATCAGAGATTAGGTATGGAGTTTTCATGAGCATTGAACATATCATTGTGATTCAGATTTAATGTGTTTTCAAAAATATTTATTAGAAAAATAAAAATAATATTTTTGTTTGTGATTGATTGCACTTTAGAGACACACTAAGCTCTTTAGCTTACACCCCCATAGTTTCTCTTTCAGATATGCCCAGACTCTTATTAGGCAACTCGGTACCTGGAGCATCTCGAATTTTACTCGGATATTTTTACAAATCAGTATGAACACTCTTTTGATTATTTCAGACTATGGTTTAGTATGTTTTGAGATTTTATAAAATTCAGATATTGAGATTGTTTATAATTTGGGTTTTATTTGATGCATGTATTATAAGGTTATTTTTGGTTATTTAATCGAGTTATCATATTAATGTTATACGACTTTGTTTTATGATAAATGAAATGTTTTTATGTTTATCTACTTTTGATATTTTGCATTTTTAAAATATCTTAACCTAAGATTTATAACTTGAGGGGAAGTTTTCAAACCTAACTTCGTAGATTCGACCCATTTCTTCTGGGATGGATTTAGGGGGTTACATTTAGTGGTATCATAGCCTGGTTCAACCCTCGGACTGTGAGGCTCACAAAAGTTGTTTTCAAAATATTTTAAAATTTTGCATGCATCATAAATATTTTGGGATAAATGGGGATTTTCTAAAAAATATACTATGGTTTTATGTGATTTTGACTTCACTCATTCCAATGTGTCTTAAATTCGAGACTTCAATACTGATTCTAACTCTAGGTTATTACTCTTTATAGATAGTATTCTAAGCCACTAAGTATGAGTTCTAGCTTTGTGAGAGGTCGAGGTCGTGGCCGAGGTCGTAACGCCGTTTCTAGTGGTGGTCATCTATCTTCTGTTGAGCAAACAAAAAATTAGAATGAGATATCGGATAATGAGAACGAGCCGTTGGGAGGACATCAGATTAGAAGTGATGACTCACTTGATGAGGATGACACTGAGACAGTTCAGCTTGATAGTGCCATGGTGCACCGAGAGTTGTTGTGTTATCTCTATCAGTCAGAGGGTCCGAGGAAACCTATTTCTACAGAATTTATAGCTACTAGGATGAAATTGTTTGAGGGTAAAACTGGTACACATCCATCTGATGTAGAGTATTAGCTAAAGAAATTACAACGGTTATTTGTTGAGATGGATTACCCTACTAATCAGAAATTGAGGGCCACTGTATCTTTGTTAGAGGGTGAAGCTCAAAAATGGTGGGAGTCGGTGGTTGATACTGTTCCATCTAGTCAGGTCACATGGGAGTTTTTCCGACATGCTTTTCAGGATTGATATGTGGGAGCCGAGTTCTTAGCGAAGTGTCACGATGATTTTATTAATCTAAAACAGAACAATATGTCAGTGAATGATTATGAGATAAAGTTTTGGAGGTTGGCCAAATATGCTCTTGGGTTAGTTGTGACTGAGAAAGATAAATGTGATTGATTTTTGAAGGGACTTCGTCTACTGATTCGAAGAGATGTTGCAACACATCATGATAAAATGTTCAGCGACCTAGTTAGTCGAGCTAAGACTCTTGAAAGGATACTTGCACTTATGGAAGTTGAGGAAGTTCATAATTCTAAGAAAGACGTGAAGCAATCGAACACATCTGTTCAACCTAGTTTTGTAAACTCGTCTGGGAATAGGCCTAGAGATGAGTTTGTTCCTCATAGTTATCAGAATGTGAGACCTGCAACACCGATAGTTCCATCTGGCAGCGTGGGTAGTTCAAAAGTTCGTCGGCCTATTTTTGTATGTGGTTATTTCAATAAGAAACATAACGTAGAGTGTAGATTGATGAACAAAATGTGTTTTAGATGTGGATATCATGATCATTACTTAAAGAATTGTCCACGTTCACCCACTGGTTCATCCGTTCAGGGTCAGACACATGCGTCAGTTCAGACACCTCACTGAGGTAGAGGTCAGCTTAGGTCAGTTGCTTCTGGTACGGCTAATAGAGGTAGACATACTTAGAGTGGTGGATCGGCTAGATCCGAGGTTAAACGTCCAGGTTCAGTATATTCGATTGGAACTTGTGTTGGACATGATGTTATGCACGACGACATAACAGGTACATTTTGATATGTTCAGATAATTATGTTTATGATGGATCACGAATTCAGAATGAGAGAATATAAGCTTATGTCAGTAAGTTTTGGGTATTTGTTGTCAAGTTTGAAAAATTTCAAGGACGAAATTTCTTTTAAGGGAGGGAGAGTTGTAACACCCCGATTTTTCCCCAATTTAGAAATTTCTAAATTTTGAAATCCCTAATTTGAAAACCCTAGCTTTTGAGAATTTAAATTCGAAACCTAATTGTGAATTTGGGAATTAGTTAATCTTAATAGGTTTTTAGTGACCTAATTAAAGTAAATTGGAAATCAAATGTTATTTTGAAAGATGAGTATAACTTGAGACCCTTGTTTCGTGATTAACCCACTCGTTAGGGTAAAAGTTAAAATCCCTAAAAGACTATTCAGCTTCTAGTTTGAAACATTTTCAGCCGTCTCTCTCTCACACTCTCGATATCTCCCTCTCCTTTCAACCTCTCAGTTCGACGAAGCTCTGGCCAAGCCCGTTTTGTTGTCCGTTCGTCGATCAGAGACCAATGGTGTGCTTGGGTTCCTTTCGCGATCAAACCCACCCAGCGGTTCACCCTCGTCGATTTTCGTTTCCCTTGAACGACGTTAAACCGTTCGGTTTCCCTGCTCTGTCCGCCTCCATCGTCTCTCGCTCTGACACTGTTTCATTCTTTTAGCTGTTCGCTCTGCCTTTTTCTCCCACTGGCAGATTCATCTGGTGTCGTGAGTTGACCCTGACCCTTGGCTTTCCTCTTTGACCGTCGTTGCGAGAGAACCGTGAAGAGCCATTCGAATCTCCCCTTGCGCCATCGTGCCCTGTCACTTCTCCTCCATGCATCGTCCATTGTTTGCACTAAGTCAAAGGGAAATAATTCGTTTTCCTTGCTCCATTCATCCCTCACGCTTTCGTTCACCGTTTGCTTGTCACCGTTTTGCTCTGATCGCGTGTGGCGGACTGCCACCGTCCTTACCGTTCTTTAGCGCCGTTGTGCATCGTGACGAGCCGCCGCCGGTGAAGGTATCGACATTGAGGCTGACGTGTTACCTCATCCTGTTCAGACCGACCATACACATTCTTCGAGATTTTTTCGTGAGTATACCTTCGGATTAGTCTTATGTTTTATAATTGGTGGCTTAGTGATAGAAATATTTATTAATGTAGAGTTATCATCGTAGGTTCTATCTTGGCTATATCTGAGTGTGAGGTCACCCTTCTCGACATTAGAGATTCTGTTGCTTAAAGGTGTGTCTCTTCTTGTGTTATAAATTTATGTTTTTCTTTGGTGCTTTAAATAAATGTCTTTATACACTTTGTGTGATTTATTCTGTTGTGATTGATGAAAGGTTTCAGACATCATGCATAGCGTATCAATTGGGTTTTAACTAAAAATCAAATTTATCTATTACGAGATATCTGATTTCCAAAATACGAAACTTTGGATTTACAGATTTATGCAACTTAATTTTTTAACAATTCATGTTTCAGATGAAATTCAGATTTTAAAATTAGCCTCATATCATTGAGTGTACATGGATTGGGATTTGTTCAGGGAAGTTCAGTGGTTTCATCCTTCGGGTTGAATTCCGCTTCAGATCAATGGTTCCACCCTTCGGGCTGAGTTCCACTTCCGATGGTGTCAATGGAGAGAGTAGGTTTAGGGGAACCTTACTCTTCGGGCAGTGTATCAGAGATTAGGTATGGAGTTTTCATGAGCATTGAACATATCATTGTGATTCATATTTAATGTGTTTTCAAAAATATTTATCAGAAAAATAAAAATAATATTTTGTTTGTGATTGCATGCACTTTAGAGACACACTAAGCTCTTTAGCTTACACCCTCATAGTTTCTCTTTCAGATATGCTCAGACTCTTATTAGACGACTCGGTACCTAGAGCATCTCGCATTTTACTCGGATATTTTTACAAATCAGTACGAACCCTCTTCTGATTATTTCATACTATGGTTTAGCATGTTTTGAGATTTTATAAAATTCAGATATTGAGATTGTTTCTAATTTGGGTTTTATTCGATGCATGTATTATAAGGTTATTTTCGGTTATTTCATCAAGTTATCGAATTTATCTTATACGACTCTGATTTTTGATAAATGAAATGTTTTTAAGTTGATATACTTTTGATATTTTGCATTTTAATAATATCTTAACCTAAGATTTATAACTTGAGGGGAAAGTTTTCAAACCTAACTTCCTAGATTCGGCCCATTTCTTCTGGGCTGGATTTAGGGGGTTACAGAAGAGGGCTTCAATCCATTTGTTCAATATCGGGAGAGTTGAACTCACGAAACGAGTAAACATAGTTTTATCCAACCATATGGTAAAGCTACTTCTAGTTAGGGATAATTTAAGAAGTTCAAAGGCTAAAAGAGGATCCATAATCGGTTGGTGTTCGCCCTTAGATTCATGCCGGGAGGTATCATCCAAGACGTGTGATATGAACCCGATAATGTGACTCGAGTCATATAGATGTGCCCGATCGTGATTCTTGTAAGAAATATTCTTTGCTACGCTTTGAACTCTGAGATATCATAAAACATACATGTGAGATGAATATCAATATAATAAAAAAATTAATGAAGAAAGGAATTGGATAGGTAATTTGGATAGTATGGTGGCTAAGGATGGAGGATGATAATCATGGAAAGGTGTAAATCAAAGGAGTGATGGGAGATGCTAAAGGCGGCGTGGATTTGTATGGTTGCAAGGATAGCGAATTGTGACCCTCTAGCTATAACGAGCTAGAAACCAACAATATACTTTGATGGAGTCTTTGTTATTCTTTGTGCGTGGAAGCCCTAGCACAAAATCCATTGAAATGTCCATCCATGGTGCTTCTGGAATAGGTAGTGGCGTGTAGAGTCCATGTGGCATGGCTTTAGACTTAGCCTTCTTGCAAGTGATGCAACGTTCACATAACCTCTCTACATCTCGTCTCATCTTTGGCCAATATAAATGCTCTTGAAGTATGGCCAAAGTCTTTGCTATTTCAAAATGTCCCATTAAGTCTCCTCCATGGGCTTCTTTGATAAGTAATTCACGTGTGGAACCTTGTGGAATACAAAGTCTTCCTTCCTTGAATAGGAACCCATTGTCCCTATAATAGTTTTCAAACGTTCCTTTCTCACAAGCTTTGTAAATTTTTTCAAAGTCAGAATTAGATTTGTATAAATCCTTAATGAAAACAAAACCCAACAACTTAGATTCTAAGGTGTTTAGAAGAGCGTACCTCCGAGACAATGCATCGGCAACTATATTCTCTTTACCTTTCTTATATTTGATCACATAGGGAAAAGATTCAAGAAACTCCACCCATTTGGCATGTCGTTTGTTGAGTTTATGTTGCCCCCGAATGTGCTTCAATGCCTCATGATCGGTGTGAATAATGAACTCCTTAGGCCATAGATAGTGTTGCCATGTTTCCATTGCGCGAACAAGGGCATACATCTCCTTATCATATGTTGGATAATTCAACGTGGCTCCACTTAATTTCTCACTGAAATATGCTATAGGACGTCCACCTTGAGATAATACCGCTCCAATTCCCACAACTGATGCATCACATTCAATTTCAAACGTTTTGTTAAAATCAGGTAAGGTAAGCAAAGGGGCATGAATTAAACATTCTTTAATGTCATTAAAAGATTTCTCTTGGTCTCCCCCAGAAAAAGTTAGCATTCTTCTTGATGACCCTAGTTAAAGGGGCGGCAATGGTGCTGAAGTTTGGCACAAATCTCCGGTAAAAGCTTGCAAGTCCATGGAAACTCCTAACTTGGGAAATTCTTGCTAGTCGTGGCCATTCTTAAATGGCTTCAACCTTCTCTTTGTCAACCTCTAAGCCTTTAGAACTGACAACAAAACCAAGAAAGACAACTTTGTCAGTACAAAATGTACACTTGTCTAAATTAGCATATAACTTCTCCTTTCTTAAAACCAACAAAACTGACCTCAAGTGTTGAACATGTTCTTCCATTGATTTACTATAGATTAAGATGTCATCAAAATAAACCACACAAAATTTACCCAAAAACGGTCTAAGAACATGGTTCATTAACCTCATGAAAGTACTTGGTGCATTAGTTAAGCCAAAAGGCATAACAAACCATTCATAGAGTCCTTGCTTTGTTTTAAATGCTGTTTTCCATTCATCACCTTCCCGCATCCTTATTTGGTGATAACCACTCTTAAGATCAATCTTAGAGAAAAGGTTAGAACCACTAAGCTCATCTAACATGTCATCTAAACGAGGAATAGGGTGGCGATACTTTACCGTAATTTTGTTTACCGCTCGACAATCTACACACATGCGCCAAGTTCCATCCTTCTTTGGCACAAGTAATACTGGAACGGAACATGGGCTAAGGCTCTCCCTCACGTAGCCTTTGGCCATTAGTTCAGCCACTTGCCTTTGTAACTCCTTGGTTTCCTCGGGATTGCTTCGGTAAGCTGGATGGTTAGGAATGACGGCACCGGGAATGAAATCTATTTGATGTTCAATGCCACTGATTGGTGGCAGCCCACTTGGTATCTCCTCCAGAAATAATTCGTCAAATTTATGCAACAAAGACACAATAGAAGAAGGCAAAGTGTGATCAAGTTGGTTAGTGTTCAATAAACTTTCCTTGTACACAAGTACAAGTAATTCCTTTCCCGACAGCAAACACTTTCTCAACTCTATTTCTTTGGTAAAAACACTCATTTTCGCACCCTCACTTTGCTTACTCTCACTTGCTTTTACCTCCATTTTTGATTCTCTCTCTTTGGCTCTTTCAATACTTTCTCTCAAATGTATTTGGTCTTTGTGAATTTGTTTTGGTGAAAGAGGGGCTAAGGTAATCTTTCTTACTCTATGGGTGAGTGTATACCGATTGGTATATCCATCATGCATGACTCGTTTATCGAATTGCCATGGCCTCCCAAGTAGTAAATGGCCAGCGTGCATCGGAACAACATCGCAAAGAACTTTATCCTTATACTTTCCAATGGAGAAAGCAACAAGAACTTGCTTGGTAACCTTGAGTTCTCCTCCGTCATTAAGCCACTGCAGCTTGTAGGGATGTGGATGCTTTGTGGTTGCTAATCCAAGTTTTTCTACCATATGAGTACTAGCAACATTAGTACAACTACCTCCATCAATAATGACAAAGCATACCTTTCCATTAACATGGCAGCGAGTATGAAAGATATTCTCGCGTTGCTCATTCCCTTCATTCGCTTGCACACTTAGGCTCCTTTTCACAATAAGGGCCTCTCCTTCTGCTGCATACTCTATATCATCATCTTCATCTTCTTGTATGGCAGCAACTTCATCTTCCTCCTCTTGTTCGGATTCAACCTCTCCATCATCACGAAGAAGCATAGTGTTTCGATTTGGGCATTGTCTTGCAATATGCCCTCTTCCCAAGCACTTGAAGCATTGTATATCTCGGGAACGGTTTGGAACGTTTGGAGCCTTACCTTTGCTAGTTTCGGCAATGGGTTTGGCACTCTTTGTTGGAACGCTTCGTTCTTTAGGCGTAAAGGATGCCTTCTGTTTGTAGGTACCCTGCCCCCATTTAGGAGAAGAGCCTCCATAGGCACGAGTTGTGCCCTTCCTTTTGAGTTGCCTCTCGACCTTCATGGCCATATGAACCATGTCTTCGATCTCCACATAATGTTACAACTCAACATTGGCCGCAATATTAGGATCAAGGCCGGATAGAAATCTGGCCATGGTGGCTTCTCGATCCTCATCAATGTTGGCTCGGATCATGGCTACTTCCATCTCTTTAAAGTAATCCTCAACACTACGGTTGCCTTGGGTGAGATTTTGAAGCTTGTTGAACAACTCCCTATGATAGTGAGTTGGAACGAACCTCCTACGCATAACAGCCTTCATCTCATTCCAAGTAGAAATTGGATGTTCTCCATTGCGTCTCCTGCTAGATGTCAACTGATCCCACCATATTAGTGCATAATCTGTAAATTCAATGGCTGCAAGTTTTACCTTCTTAAGCTCGGAGTATTTGTGGCACTAAAAAATGTGCTCAACTTTTTTTCCCATACAAGATAGGCTTCAGGATCCGTTCATCCTTGGAAATGAGGAATGGTTATTTTGATGTTGCTAAGATTATCATCAACCCTTGGCCGAGCTCTTTGGTACCTAGGTTCTTGACGCCTCAAACTTTGCTGTGAGGCTCGCTCGTCTATGAGTTCTTCGTCCACCTCTCCCTCATACTCTTCCTCGTGATCTGAATTATGCCTTCGTTGAGATCTTTCCTCCAAATGATCTAATCGTTCTTGCATCGGCCCCAACCTTTGTTGCAACAACCTATCCATCTCTCAGATAATATCTTGAAGATTGGAGTTAGTTGCATCTACGTTAACATTATTACTTCCTCCAACAGAGTTTCTCACGAAATTTTGAGACATTATTAGTAAAAAAAAAAACCTCACAAACACAAAACCTCACCTACTCCACTCCAAGAAAATGCACTCACACTCGTGTTTCACTCGGGATGGCTTTTACCCTTGATGTGCACTCTTGCCTTTTTCCACTCTTGCTCTCAATCAAGTCATTTTAAGAACTTCCTCAAGGCTTGCAAATGGCTTGTAGAATTCGGCTGAAAAAAAAACAAAACTTGGCGAAAAGAATTTGGAAGGTGGGATAAGAAAAAGTGGCAACAACAAAAAAAGGTAAATTGTGAGAGTTGGTAAAGATGACAAAATAGTAGCAAAAGAAGAAATGATGTAAGATTTTTTTAAAGAAGAATAGAGAATACGGTGCCCCCTCCCTCTTTAATTTTCTCTAATTTTTTTTCAATTTTTTTCTTTTCTTTTTTCTTTTCTTTTCTTTTCAGAAGAGAGACAGTGACTATCTTACTGAATCAACCTTGCTCTGATACCAATTGATATGAACTCGATAATGTGACCCGAGTCATATAGATGTGCCCGATCGTGATTCTAGTAAGAAATATTCTTTACTACGCTTTGAACTCTGAGATATCATAAAACATACATGTGAGATGAATAGCAATATAATAAAAAAATTAATGAAGAAATGAATTGGATAGGTAATTTGGATAGTATGGTGGCTAAGGATGGAGGATGATAATCATGGAAAGGTGTAAATCAAATGAGTGATGGGAGATGCTAAAGGCGGCATGGATTTGTATGGTTGCAAGGATAGCGAATTGTGACCCGCTAGCTATAACGAGCTAGGAATCAACAATATACTTTGATGAAGTCGAGGTGGAGGAGTGTGGAACGTGACCCACAAGCTATAAGAGAGCTTGGAACCAACGCTATAGCAAAATGAAATGGATAGAAGACTACAAGCACAACTTGAAGCCGATAGAGTTCTCGCAAGAACAAGATGAAAGCAATCTTTCGAAGGTTTATATTCTCCAAAAAAAAGTCCTTTACAAATGAACCTAAGGTGCCTATTTATAGTGCGGATAGGCACCATATGAAAAGTCACACAAATGAGAGATGAATGCTCATCTAAATGCTATTGAATAAAAATAAATGAAATATTTCTTTCTTATCCTTTAGATGGATGAATTTTGCTTTAAATTGAGATGAATTTAGCCTTAAATTCGTCCAAAAGGAGTGGTGACTCTTGGGCTGCTTCATTTTGCTTGCAAATGGATAAAAGGGATTGGATGTGGACATAAGATGAATGTAGACATCCCACAAATCCAAATCAGCTTGTCTCTTTGAATTCCTTGATGATTTTATCACTTAATTTGATGATTAAATGACATTAAACCAGCCTTCATTGCTTGCCCATTTGTGGAATATGATCAACCTTCAAAAAATGATAAATATAGGTCTTGAATGCATAATTTGAATGCTGATTATTGCATGTCCCTTCTCTTGAACGTGAATGACCTTCATTGGTTCATAATTTCAACCTTGAATAGGTGAATTATGAAGCTTAAATGCTTTGTTACTCTAAGAAGATGAACAGCCTTGAAAAGATGAAAAGAATTCAGCCTTCAATTGCCTTCAATTGCCTTGTTTGCATGAGTAAAGATGGCCATCAATGACTTGTTTCCAAGTTGAAGTTGAAAAGTCTCTTCTTTAATCTACACGTCACATGAACCTAGACACACACAAATGATTTATTCAAACTTAAAATAATAGATGCATGAAACAATTAAAGAGTTAGTTAATTGAGTGAACTAGTTAAATGAATGAACTAGTTTAATTAAAGAACTAACTTTATTGAATTTAACTAAATGCATGAATGAAGTAGTTTAACGAATGATTTAAGATACATAATTAAACTACTTCCCTAAATGAACTAAAACTATAAATGAAATGCATGCTTTAATGACCAACACACTTTATCAATGTAGTGGAAGTTTGAAATACTTAAATTCTCATGCAAATGCATGCATGAGCAAGGTAAGGCATTCCTCCCTTATCATTTCTTCTTTCTCACGTTCATGGCTTGTTGTAAACAAGCTTTCCATGGCTGATTGAAACTCCTTGGCCCGTGCACATGTAATGGGGCCACTTGGGTACTTCTCTGGGTCCTTGTTCTTGATGGTCATATCAACGTGTTCACCAATAGTACTTCAAGCTTCGGGAGAAGAGGGAGTCATAGAAGCTCAAACCTTGAATCACCGCTTAACTGCCCAGGCAGTCACTTGCTCTCTGCCGAGGCGGGCGCCTACCGAGGCATAGTCATGGGCGGCTGTTGAAAGTTGTTAAGTTGATCTGCAAAACTGTGCCGAGGCAGTACATCAATTATTCACACTACGAAACATCTAATACCGGCCCATTCTCTCACTCTGATATCTCAATTTATTTTACTTGTTTTAGTTTTAGCTTCAATCAAACCAGCTCATAATATCTGTGTTTTTACTTTACTTGTGTAGAAAAGTGAACTCTGAAAAGCTGTCACAATCCCAGTGGAGACGATATATTAAGTACTACAACTTGGCACCGTGTACACTTGCACGCTAATTGCGCATTACTTTTGCACGCAACAAGTTTTTGGCGCCTTAGCCGAGGATTGGCGTACAACTTTTTATTTTTTTCGTTTAATCCCCTTGTTTTCTCTGGTTTATGACCAGAGCCAACCAGAAATTACCCTTGCGAGAATACGATTCAAAGCCTGAACGTACTACACGCAGATTAAGACAAGTAAACAAGGAACCCATGGCGGATCTAGAAAACATCCAGAACCTACCACAACCACTCCAGACGACAATGCCGCGTCGGGCAATGACATACAACTTCTTGCCGCATGGCGATTAGTTAGAGACTACATTGAGGAAGATCTTAGAAGATTGAACTCTAGCATGATCGATCCTGAAATAGAAGCGGACCACTTCGAGCTCAAACTCGTCATGTTCAACATGCTAAATACGCTTGGACAGTTTTGAGGTTCCGCCGCTGAAGATGCCCACCAACACATGAAGTCTTTCTTGGACATCTGCAAGTCCTTCAAAATCCATGTAGTTCATCCGGACGTGCTGCGTCTCAGATTATTTCCCTATTCACTGAGAGATAGGGAAAAGACATGTTTTAATAGTCTACCATCGGAGTCCATTGAATCTTGCACAAAATTATGCAGAGATTTCTTAGCTCGATTTAATCCTGTCAATTTGACTAATAAACTACAAACTGACATCACTACGTTTCGACAGGCAGATGATGAACCAATGTACGAGGCATGAGAGAGATACTGCGAATTTCTGAATAAATGCCCCTCCCACAGTTTTCTAGAATGGACACTAGTATCTATATTCTACAACGGTGTGAATACACCAACAAGGATGATGCTGGATTTCTCTGCCAATGGTACATTGCTCAACAAAAAGCCCGCAGAAGCAATTCAAATTCTGAACAGGATGGCCAAAAACGACTATCAGTTTCCTAATGCCCGCTGAGGCGGCATAAGAAGGCAGGCCACAACAAACGAGCTTGGAACATCAGATACACTCGTAGCACAAGTGGCACGATTGACGAAGATGGTACAAGCGATGCAAGGGCAGAACAATACACAACAAGTCAAAGAAATTGAAGCCTTTTGCGACCAATGTGGGGGAGACCATGACTCATTTGAGTGCCAACAAGGGACAGAGACTAGCTTCTTTGTAGGAAACTTCAACAGAAACAACAACCTTAAATCGAACACCTACAACCCTGGTTGGAAGACGCACCCTAACTTTTTGTGGAGTAACCCCAACAATGCTCTGAACCCAGCTGCTTAGACAAATCAATCGCAAGGATTTCAGCAAACGATATCGCGGCAGCAGCCGCCGCAACAGGCAACCTAGTGCCTTAGAACAAACTCTTTGTGCCTTCATGACTCAGACAGATACCTATATGTCCAACATGGATTTATTTGTTAATAAGACTGATGCTTTCATGAACAAGACTGAGACGAGAATGAAAAATCACGAAGCTACTCTTAAGTCACTATAAATCTAGGTAGGACAGTTTACGTGTCTACTGAATACTGGAAATAGTGGAGTATTGCCCAGCGACACTAAAGTCGCAAGGATATCCACACATGAACAGTGCATGGTAATCACAACCAGGAGTGGAAATCAACTTAAGGAACCATGCACTGACGAATCGAAGAAGATAGATCCAGCCCCTGCGACAGACCTTAACGCCACTGCCTCGGCAGAATCAGAACCAACTCTTCTCACACCCAATTCTGCCGATAACCCAGACAAGGCTAAAGAGAAGACAGAAGAGCTGAAACAGATCACACTCCCTCAAATTAGATTCCCATGCAAGGAGGGTATTGAAAATATTTGACCGCCTCCCCCATTCCCTCAGCGGTTGAAGCAACAAAAACAAGAGTACCGGTTTAAGAAATTCTTGAACATTCTCAAACAGGTACACATCAACATACCCTTCGTCGAGTCCATAGAGAAAATGTCAAATTATGCAAAGTTCCTCAAGGACATGGTGTCAAAGCAAGCAAGGATAGGGGAATTCGAAACAGTTTCCATGACAGAAGGATGCATGGCGATGTATCAAAACTGAGCACTGCCTAAACTAAGAGACCCAGACAGCTTCCTTATTCCATGCACGATTGGAAACTACTACAAATGGAAAACCTTGTGTGATCTCGGGGCAAGCATAAACTTAATGCCCAAATGGGTGTTTCAGAAGCTGGGAATTGGGAAGGCTCAACCCATAACATACATGCTCCAATTAGCCGTCCGCTCATACGTGCATCCGGAAGGAAAGATCGAAGACATCTTGGTAAGTTGATAAATTTATTTTTCCGGCTGACTTCCTCATTTTAAATTGTGAAGCAGATGAGAATGCACCAATCACACTGGGAAGACCATTCCTGGCCACGGGCAGAACGCTAATTGATGTGGAGAAGGGAGAACTGACCATGAGGGTAAACGACCAACACATAAAACTCAATGTACTTCAGACCCTCAGGAAAACAGAAAGCAAAGAAAAGTGCCAACTAATCCAGACAAAAACGGAATTACTTTTTACATTGGATGCCCTTTGCCTCAACAGTCACTACCCGGACAGAGATCCTGAACACTGTCGAGGCAGATACTTAGAGGACTGCCTCGACATCTATCTCGGAAGCTTGCCTGACGACTTCTTTGACGACACTAAAGAGGTAAACTGGACCAGTACTTGTCCAGGTAAGTACTTCGAACCCCCTTAAATATACAACGAAAGAAAGTACTGTCGAAAAGCCATCTATTGAACAACCGCCTAAACTAAAAATGAAACCCCTGCCCGAACAACTAAAATATGTTTTCCTTGGAGAAAATGATACTCTGTCCGTAATCATCTCTTCCAAGTTAACGCAGGAACAAGAACAACGGCTAGTTACAATGCTTGGGCGGCATAAGCAAGCCATTGGATGGAAAATAGCTAACTTGAAGGGAATCAGTCCCGCAATCTGCATGCATAAGATCCTCCTAAAGATGATCATAAGCCGACAGTTGATGCCCAAAGGCGGCTGAATGAGGCAATGAAGGATGTCGTGAGAAAATAAATAATAAAGTGGCTCGATGCATGAATTATTTACGCCATATCCGACAACAAATGGGTGAGCCATGTCCAATGCGTGCCTAAGAAAGAATGGATGACATTCATTACAAATGAAGACAACGAATTAATCCCAACCAAGACTGTGACCGGTTGGAGGGTTTGTATGGACTATCAAAAGCTAAACAAAACTACTCGAAAGGACCACTTCCCCTTACCTTTATTATATCAAATGTTGGATAGGTTGGCTGGGAAACATTACTATTGTTTTCTTGATGGTTACTCAGGATACAACCAGATTGCTATAGCCAAGAGGACCAAGGGAAAACTACTTTTACATGCCCATATGGAACGTACGCCTTTAGAAGAATGTCGTTCGGACTCTGAAACGCACTAGCAAGTTTCCAACGATGTATGATGGCCATTTTCTCAGTCATGGTGGAGGATTTCCTAGAAATCTTCATGGATGATTTTTCAGTTTTTGGGGATAGTTTCGACAGATGCCTTGACAACTTGGAAAAAGTACTCGAAAGATGTGAAGAATCCAATCTGGTCTTAAACTGGGAAAAATGCCATTTCATGGTAGACGAGGGCATTGTCCTGGGCCATAAAATTTCTCGCCGCGACATCGAAGTTGACAGAGAAAAAATTGATGTTATCGAAAAACTGCTGCCGCCCACCAACATTAAAGGGATCAGGAGTTTTCTGGGACACGCTGGTTTTTATCGACGTTTTATTGAATTTTTTTTTGAAAATCACTAAACCATTGTGTTCTTTACTTGAGCAGGATAAGCCCTTCAGCTTCGTTGATCAATACACTAAGGCATTTGAGACATTAAAGCAGAAACTGGTAGCAGCCCCCATTGTAGTACCCCATGGCTGGACTATACCCTTCGAAATAATGTGTGATAACAGTGGACTCGCTGTTGGGGGCAGTGCTCGGGTAGAGGAAACATAAAGTCCTTCATGTCATATACTACACCAGCAAAACACTTAACGAAGCCCAAGTGAACTACACTACCACCGAAAAGGAACTGTTGGCAGTATTCTTTGCTTTCGACAAATTCTGAGCATATCTCCTTGGGGCAAAAGTGATCGTACACACATATCACTCAACCATCAAATACACGTTCTCAAAGAAAGATGTGAAACCAAGGCTGATACAATGGATCCTACTCCTGCAATAATTCGATGTAGAAATTAAAGATAGGAAGGGGACAAAAAACCAGGTGGCTGATCACTTGTCACGAATAGAGAGGAGACCTACAGATTCAACAGAAATCCAGGAGAACTGTTGCGTGTCAAAAGTCCTATCACAATGTAGTGCAAGTGTACACGACGCAAGTAGTAAAGTGATACACGAAGTATCAGATGTCGAATCCACAGGGACTGGAAGTAGCTTTATCCTTGGATTGCTGCACAAGAGAGAAAGAAAATAGTTTAATTGGTTTCGGAATAATATTGGAGAATAATGAATATAAAATAACAAAGTTTTCAGGGTTAAGAAATAAGCCGATATTGATCTTCTTGGTAGTGCATGTGTTGCACTGTATACGAATCCATGTTCTGTCGTCGTCCCTGTCGCGGCAGCACCTGTCGCGGCAGTAGTCTGTTGTTGTCGCGACAGTGATCATACAACTCTGTACTTCAAGCTTGGCAAGAATCCCTGCTGTGACTTGTCCTATCCATAGGTCCAAGTACTGTTGATGACACTTCTCAGATGATACCTCCCGGCGTGAATCAAAGGGTGAACACCAATGTTGTTGAATTCTTCCTTAGCCACTTAACATCGTCCTATCCCTAGGTCCGAGATAGTTCAACCATAAACTGGAGAACCCACACTTATTCCTCTCGTATACTTTACTCTCCCGATATTAAGTAAATAGATAATCTCACAATGCTCTCCCGATACTCTTGTAAGATGCTGGAAACCAGAATAAGCAAACTTGAAGTTTTATTTCAATGAACAGAAAAATTCCTAAAAACAATACAATCCTTGCAACTACTTTACAGAATCAACCCTTAGCCCTAGGGGAAGTTTAGAACATGATGAGAAGGGGGAAAACGACTAGGGTTTTAGGGAAGACGACTAGAGAATGAGATCCCCTTCCCTAGGTCGAATTACATGCCTTTATATAGGCCTTGAGTTCAAGTTTTCTAATAAGGTAAGAATACAAGTTCAAACTAAAGTACAACTCTAATTAAGATTAAATCTTCTGAGTAGATGCCTTTAATTCGTCCTCTTTTCTTGCTTTGGGTTTCTTCCTTGAACTTTGGGCTTGGCCTTCATTCTAATCTAGGGCTCAGAAAAATATAGGAGTGGCCCACGACAGACTGGCTTAATTTCCTCTATCTGTCGAGCTCCACTTCACTTTTCCCTTCACCATTGCTGTCGTCATGGCTGCCACGACAGTGGCCACGATAGCGTCCTCCTTCTTGACTCCAGTCCTGTGTTCCAGCTCTGCTTCTTCACTGCCCTGAGTCTGCCACAGCAGCTACCTGCAAAAACAACCAACATTAGTAGCAACTGTGCCATTTTATATAATTGCGATGTATATGTGAAATCTATCATAAATGTAATGAATTATGCTTGAATGCAACAAAAATATGGGTTAAATAAGGGGTAAAAAGTAGAACTTTTGCACACTCAACACACCCCCAAACTCAAGTTTTTGCTTGTCCTCAAGCAATTATGACTTAACTAACTACAAAAGTTAATAGAAACTTTTTGTTTGGCTTAAATCAGTGAACTTTTCCTTACCTACCATTCATGCCCTATCGCGAACAACACCTTGTTGGACATTTCTGGATTTATTCGGAACCTTGATATAATTCTCGTGTAGTGTGTGCATGTTTTGTGAACAATTATATGCCTTGACTCTTTTAGTTTACTAGAATAGCTAAGCCACTCACTTGAATTTTTATGCCAACTTTCATTTTCTTGGAGGCAATTCTTAGGATCCTTTAGTTTTTCTTAGACTCGGTTTTCTTTTCTTATTTTAAGTTTGACTAGAGCCTGTTTTCGAGCACCTCTAGCTAACTTCCTAGAGCTGGTTTTGGGCACCTCTAGGTATATTGAGTCTAACTTTTCTTAACTTCTTTTCCTAGAGCCAGTGTTAGGCACCTCTAGGGGCAACTCAAGTGTTTAAGCTTTTCCTATTCTAGTTTACTAAGAGAAGTCTAGACAGTATAAGAGTCACAAAGGGTGTTTAAAGATAAGAACTATAGTAAGGCTCTAAACTGTTCCTAAAAATATCCTAAAGGCACTGCCACGACAGAGTCTGTCATGGCAGTTAAGTTCAGTTCAAAGACTTATGTCATTTTTTAAGCAAAAATAAACTTAAATAACACTTAACACTAAGACGCAATTTTAAAACCTAAGAGACACTTCATTACTGGAGGGATGCCACCCCCAAACTCGAGGGTTGCATTACCCTCAATGCATGATGACGGAGATGAAAAAGAAAAACAAAATACATCACAATATAAATAAAACAGCACGACAACAAAAATAAGATAGAAACTTAATTTGAGGAGCTGTCATCGCTGATGCTGCTGCTAATCTGTAGCTGCCGGCGGGCAGTGACCTTCATTGTGGGTGCCGAAAGAGTGCTAGGAGAGGCGGAGGCAGTTTTCTTCTTGGCTTCCCTTGGCGGCTGGATGCGAGTGGGTGAGATCTAGGGTGGCTTTTCCAGCACTTGTACCTCATCTAATGAGTTGCTGCTGCTGCTACTGCTGCTGCGGGCAGACTTGCCCTGGCCGGATGATCCTTCACCAGCTTGGTTGGGCTTCTGCCATTTCATAGGAGTGAACTCCTTTGAAAGGTTTCTAGCGACAGAGGGCTCCCCATCAGAGTCTTGCCAGATGGAGGATGATGAGAACCCTGTTAAGTAGTCGTCATCGAGTTCTGGCAGCGGCTCCTTTCGTTTCTCACCTCTGGCAGAGGCAGTGGTAGTGTGGCTGCCACCTTCAGCTCTCACGGCCGGAGTTGGAGTGGACGCAGCAGATGGTGTTTTTGGTGTGGCAGCAGGAGTGGGAGTAGGGGTAGGTGTAGGGGCAGCAAAATATTGCTCTGGGAAGGCAGGAAATTGTACATTTGCAAAATTTAAATTATTTTGAATGAAATGTACCGTGGCTGCCGTGAAGTCTCTGACGAAACTCATCAGACCGAGCTGCCTTTCCTCCATCTTTTTTAGTGTGGCCAGAATTTGAGTGGAGGCGTCTGATGGAGGGGCTGCTGTTGTTGGCTGCTGCTGCTTTGCTGCGGCAGGTTCTGGCTGAGTGGGGTCTGTCGGCTCCTCTGTTGCGGTAGACGGGTTGAAAAAGGAGAGTGGTGTGGCTGCTTTCAGTTCCATTAAGCTGAAGATGTTGCGCTCCGTCCATCCCTTCCCTCGGACTTTGAAATCTTCGAGGATTTCTGGAACGTTGTGGCCTTGGCAGATCTCGATGATGAGGTACGGGAAGACAAGAGGTCTCGACGGTCAGAGAGCACATTCCAAAATCCCCTCCCTTATGTATCGGCTGACATTTATGGGCCTCTCATTTAAAATTGAATGAACGAGAGCTAACCTGGGTCGGTCGACCATGCTGTTATGGGAGGAAGGCATTATCCTCTTCTTTACAAGTGGTTCCATAGATTGGCCTCGGGAGTGAGTTGAGTGCGTTTCACCATCCACCGATGCTTGGGGTCGGTGTTCCATTCTGTCCCCTCCTCCGTTACCTCTGCCATCACAACATCATAGTCTGTCGGCGACAGACTCTCGACGAATCTCTTGTGTCCGTTCTCCTTTTTGCTGACATAGATGCCATATAGGGTGTTGATGTAAGCAGGCTCGAAAGTGAGTTCTTTAGCTCGCACTGTCACGGTCTTGGTATCCTTGCTGTAGACGGCAGCGTAAAATTCCTGGACCAACGTGACATTCATTTCTTCTGGCTGGGCAGAAAACATCTGCCATTTGAGGGCCTTGATTTTTTGTGCGATGAACGATTCAAGCCCGAGGTCTTCCGTGCGTTTGATGTAAAGAAACCCTCTTTCTTCCCACATCTCCCTCTTTTGGAAGGAGCAGTAATATCTGCCGGCGGAGTCGGTGGAGGCGAAGCGGTTTGGGATGGCACTGTGGCTGGGTGTGCTGGCTGCTGCGGCAGAGCTGGAGGCAACACTTCTATTAGTCTGACTGGTAGTCATAGTTGCAAGGATGTGGAAGATAAAAGAAATTTGAGATCTAGAGAGAAAGCAAGTTAAGAGAGTAAAAGTGAGGTGAAAAATGAATAGTAAATAGGGTTTACATAGATGAATGGTTTTCTGCCCGTTGGAGCTGTAACGGAAGGCGCAAATAACGGGGCCAACTGTTATGCGGTTTCTGACGCGTCTGTCACGTGTTTCCGTGTTTGCTGCGTGTATGTTACGCGTTTGCGTGTCTGTCGCGACAGCATGGTGATAGGCTGTATTTTCCGCATCTGTCGCGACAACTGATGACAGGCTGTGACGACAGACTCCTCCGTTGGGCTTTTTGGGCTGCTGTTGAGATGGTGGGCTGTTTCACTTCTTCTCCTCTCCTTGTTTCCCTTATTTCCTAAAAATAATTAAAATCAAACTTTAGTTCCTAAAAATAAAATAATTCTTAATTCCTAATAAAATACATAAATAATAAAAATAAATAAAAAATAAAATTAAGTTAAATTAGGGATGCCTTGAGGGGCATCTCCTAAAGTAACCACTTCCTGCATCCTTGGGGCTTCAGTCCCCTGATAATGCTTTAGTCTCTGTCCGTTGACTTTGAATTGGTGCCCGTCTTTTAAGGATTTGATCGTGATGGCACCATGGGGAAAAACCTGCACAACTTGGAATGGGCCGGACCATCTAGATTTAAGCTTTCCTGGGAAAAGTTTCAACCCAGAGTTAAACAACAACACAAGTTGCCCTAGGTAGAACTGTCGTGGCAGCAATTTCTTGTCATGCCACCTTTTCATTTTATCTTTGTAAATTCTTGCGTTGTCGTAGGCCATTGCTCAAATTTCTTCAATTTCATTCAAGTCAAGTACCCTCTTCTTTCCTGCCTTATCTAAGTCCATGTTTACTGCCTTGATAGCCCAGTAAGCCATGTGCTCTATCTCGACAGGTAAATGGCATGTTTTCTCATATATAAGCCTGTAGGGTGACATTCCCAATGGTGTCTTGAATGTTGTTCTATAGGCCCAGAGTGCATCATTGAGGTGTAAAGACCAGTCCTTTCAAGTAGGTTTAACCATTTTCTCAAGAATGTTCTTTACTTCCTTGTTGGATATTTCGGCCTGTCCATTGGTTTGGGGGTGATATGCTGTTGCAATATGGTGCTTTACGCCGTATTTCCTTAAGGCAGTAGTTATTACCCTATTGTCGAAATGTCTCCCTTAATCACTGATGATCGCCTTAGGTATGCCAAACCTAGAGAAAATGTTTTTGTGGAGAAATCTCTAAACAGTCTTGGCATCGTTTTTCTGTGTGGCGGTCGCTTCAACCCATTTGGATACATAATCCACTGCCAGTAGGATATATAGATTCCCACATGATGCTGGGAATGGTCCCATGAAATCAATCCCCCATACATCGAAGATTTCGACTTCTAGGATGTTTTGCAGTGGCATCTCATGTCTTCTTGAGATGTTCCCAGTCCGTTGGCACTTATCACAACTTTTGTAGAATGCTTGGGCATCTTTGAACAGTGAGGGCCAATAAAAACCAGATTGCAAAACAATGGCAGCGGTTTTGTTTCCACCTAAGTTTCCTCTATATGGTGAAGCATGGCAGTGGTGAAGCACAGCTTCCTGCTCATCCTGTGGTACACACCTCCTGGTAATTTGATCTGCACAATGTTTGAAGAGAAGAGGTTTTTCCCAATAATAATGTTTTGCATCATTTTGGAACCTCTTCCTTGCTTGGTAATTAAGTTGAGGAGGTAGTACTCCGCTAACTATGTAATTAACAAAATCAGCGTACCAAGGAAGTTCAGAAAACTTACTTGCCGCCATGGCTGTCGTGGCAGTGGTTGTGGCAGAAAACAGCTGCTCGTCAAGGTAAGTCTCCAGTATGTGGGTCTTTTCTGTCGCTAGACTTTTTCCCATCTCTAATCTTGACAAGTGGTCTGCAACTTGGTTCTTTGTCCCCTTTTTATCCTTGATTTCAATGTCGAACTCTTGCAGCAGCAGAATCCAACGTATCAGTCTAGGTTTTGCATCTTTTTAGCGAACAAATACTTCAGTGCTCAGTGGTCTGTATGGACCACCACCTTCGTTCCAAGTATGTACGAACTAAACTTTTCAATCGAGAACACCACTGCTAACAGTTCCTTTTCTGTTGTGGTGTAATTCACTTGGGCATCATTTAGTGTTTTGCTGGCATAAATAATTACGTGGAACAGCTTGTCCTTCCTCTGCCCAACTGCTACCCCTACAGCATAGTCACTGGCATCACACATAATTTTAAATGGCAAACTCCAGTCTGGTGGCTGTACAATTGGGGCTGTTACCAGCTTTTCTTTCAGGATTCTGAATGCCTCAGTACATTCAGTATTGAAGTCAAAGGGACGATTCTGCTCTAGTAGGTGGCATAAAGGCTTGGTAATCTTCAAAAAAGTTGCAATAAACCTTCGATAAAACCCAGCATGCCCTAGGAAACTCCGAATTCCCTTGACTGTGGTGGGCGGTGGCAACTTTTCAATCACTTCTATCTTTGCTCTGTCAACCTCTATGCCGCGGCAGCTTACCTTGTGGCCTAGGACTATCCCCTCACCCACCATGAAGTGACATTTTTCCCAGTTTAATACCAAGTTCGCTTTCTCGCATCTTTCGAGCACCTTCTGTAGGTTGCCTAAACATCCTTCAAAACTATCTCCAAAGACGGAAAAATCGTCCATGAATATTTCCAGGAAGTCCTCCACCATGTCAGAGAATATCACCATCATACACCTCTGGAATGTTGCTGGAGCATTGCAGAGTCCAAGTGGCAATCTCTAGAAAGCATAAGTGACGTATGGGCAAGTGAAAGTCGTTTTCTCTTGATCCTCCGGTGTAATAGCTATCTGGTTATAACCCGAGTAACCATCAAGAACACAATAATAAGGTTTCCCCGCTAATCTATCAAGCATTTGATCAATAAAAGGTAGGGAAAAATGGTCTTTCCGGGTAGCTTTGTTAATCTTCCAGTAATCCATACAAACCCTCCAACCGGTCACAGTCCTGGTTGGGATTAGTTCATTCTCTTCATTGGTCACCACGGTTATTCCTCCCTTTTTCGGAACACACTGCACCGGGCTCACCCACTTACTATCCGAGATGGCATAAATTATCCCAGCGTTAAGCCATTTGATAATTTCTTTTCTCGCCACTTCTCGCATAACATCGTTTAAGTGTCTCTAGGCATCAATGGTCGGCTTATGATCATCCTCTAGAAGAATTTTGTGCATAAATAGTACCAGACTGATGCCTTGGATATCAGCTATCGTCCATCCAATAGCCTTTTTTTGTGCTGCCACAGCATCCCTATTAGCTGTTGTTCCTGTTTTTGCATTAACTTGGAAGAGATGATTACGGGCAACATATCATTTAAACCAAGGAAAACATATTTAAGCTGCCCTGGCAGGGGCTTAAGGTCTAAAACAGGTGGTTCTACAGTTGAAGGCTTTTGGATTATGTGTTCATTCGAGGTATAGTTTAGGGGCTCGAATAACTTACCTGGACGATTTCCTATCCAGTTTACCTCCTCATGACCTTCAGTGTCGGATGTATCTGAATCGGAGGAGTTGCTGTCGTCGTTGCTGCCGTGACAGTCTTCCAGAAGGCTGCTGAGGCAGTGACCGAATTTAATGCCATGGCAGCTCGACCTGATGCAGGGTTGGTCAAGGATTACTTCAGTGATGGCCTTGTATTCTTCTTCTGCATCAACATGTTTAATTGTCTGGAGAACATTAAGCTTGATCTCTTGATCATTTACTCTCATTGTAAGTTCTCCCTTCTCTACATCAATCAGTGATCTGCCTGTGGCTAGGAAGGGTCACCCTAGGATGATTAGTGCGTTCTCATCTGCTTTACAGTCTAAAACAAGAAAGTCACCAGGAAAAATGAACTTATCCACTCTTACCAGAATATCTTCAATCTTCCCTTCTGGTTGTACGTAAGAGCGGTCTGCCAGCTGCAGCATAACTATCGTGGGTCGTGCTCGTCCAATACCTAATTTCTGAAACATAGATTTTGGCATTAAATTAATACTAGCACCTAGATCACAAAGTGCCTTATCCACAAATTTGTAACCAATTATGCACGGTATGATGAAGCTCACAGGATCCTTCTTTTTCTGGGGTGGATGCATGTGTAGAATAGTCATGCATCCTTCTGTCATTTTTACCGTTTCGAATTCCCCAAGTCTGGATCTTTTCGACATAGCATCCTTGAGAAATTTCGCATAACCGGGCATCTGCTTGATGGCCTCTAACAGCGGTATATTGATGTGGACCTGCTTTAAAATATCATAGATCTTTTTGAGCTGGTACTCCTGTTTCTGCTTTTGTAACCGCTGTGGAAAAGGAGGTGGAGGACGGTAATCTTCCAGTCGTCCTTCACATGATATTCGGATCTGAGAAGGCTTAGGTTCTTCATCATTCTTGTCTTTCTCCTATGTCCCTTCTGCTGTCGTGACAGGTATGGCTGCAGCATGTTCTTTATCTTCTGCCAGGGCAATGTTCGCGGCAGATGTTTCTAGGGCTGGTTCCTCAATCGGTACGGTTTTCATCTCTGGCCCTTGCAGTTGTTTCCCACTCCTAGTTGTAATGACTTTGCACTGCTCATGTGTGGGTTGTCTAGCGACCTCAGTATTGCTAGGGAATCCTCCGTTTTACCTTGGCTTAATATGCTGCGAAACCTAAGCCATCTGTGTCTCCAGTGATTTCAGTATAGCTTCATGGTTTGTCATTCTCATCTCTGTTTTATCCATGAACGACTCAGTCTTCTTGACGAAGTGATCCATGTTTTCCATGTAAGCTCCTGTCTGTGACATAAATGTGGCCAATGTCTGCTCCAGTATACTAGGTGTGGCTGCCGGCTGCTGTTGCGGTTACTGCCGTGTCAGGATTTTAGGTGCCCCCTGGTCTTGAGTGTTCTGCATTTGAGGATTCAGTGCGTTGTTTTGGTTACTCCAGGAGAACTTGGGGCCTTTCCTCCAGTTGGGATTGTAATTGTTGGAGTCGTAATTTCTCGGTTTGTTATAGTTTCCAACATACATCCCTTCCTCTAGTTGTAACGGGCAGTCTTCCGAACTGTGATTCCCACTGCAAGTTTCACATACCTCTTCTGCAGAGTAGACAGGTTTTGAATCTTTCTTTAGCAAATTTTCTACTGTCTTTGTGAGGTACGCAACATGTGTCTTTAGGGAATTGTCGGCTTCATAGTCTTTCATAGCTAGCACTCGTTTACCTCTCCTCACTATGGGAAATTGCTCTTCATTCTTTGCTAGATTTTTAAATATTACCATGGCTTCATCTGGATCTTTATCCAACAGCAGTCCATTCGCCGCTGAATCTATTATCATCCTAGTGTGTGTTGGAAGCATTGTAGAATTTGATGACTTGATTCCATGTGGGGAATCCGTGCATCGGGCAATTCCTTAGAAGAGTGGTAAACTTGTCCCATGCCTCTTGCCTTGGTTCGTCATCTTCTTGTTGAAAAGTAGCAATTTCATTACGTAATCGCTCAGATAAATGGGAAGGATTAAAACGAGATAAAAATTCATGAGTGAGATCCGCCCAAGTTTGTATTGAACCCGGCGTTAGTTTATTCCACCAAGTTTTCGCTCTGTCCCTCAGTGAATGAGGAAATAACTGAAGCCTCAGTATCTCCGGATTTACTCCTGGTAATCTAAACGATCCACAGATTTCTTGAAACGTTTTCAGATGTTCTCTGGCATCCTCTGTAGCAGCAACACTAAATTGGCCAGCGGAATTGATCATGTTGAACATCACAGGTTTCAGCTCGAAATTTTTAGCTTCCACGTCTGGCAGGGTGGTCTCCAGTTCCACATGATCATTGATCATGAATTCACGACATGACCGTTGTGCGGCCACGGCAGCGCAGGCTGTCCATTCCCTTCATCCACGAGAGGATCTTCAGGATTCCTCGGGTTGTTTCCCCCGTTATGCATTGCTTCTAACTGTTCCTTAAGATAATCGTTTCTGGCTATCAAAAGATGGACTCGGTTCCTGAGATTGCACGAGCGCTCAATTTCAGGGTCTAGTTTATACTCAGGTTCTTTGCCTCGTCTTGATCTGCGCATAAGCAAACGAAAAACCTTGTGAAAAGCACAGGGTAAACAGTCCCAATAAAAATAGAAAAATTAAAAAGAAAGTGCAGTAAAAGTAAGGGTAAAGATATGTTGCCAGTCCCCAGCAACGACGCCAAAAACTTGTTGCGTGTCAAAAGTCCTATCGCAATGTAGTGCAAGTGTACACGACGCAAGTAGTAAAGTGATACACGAAGTATCGAATGTCGAATCCACATGGACTGGAAGTAGCTTTATCCTTGGATTGCTACACAAGGGAGAAAGAAAAGATTTTAATTGATTTCAGAATAATATTGGAGAATAATGAATATAAAATAACGGAGTTTTCAGGGTTAAGAAATAAGCCGGTATTGATCTGCTTGGTAGTGCAGGTGTTGCGCTGTATTGGAATCCCTATTCTATCGTCGTCCCTGTCGCAGCAGTAGTCTGTTGTTGTCGCGGCAGCGATCATACAACTCTGTACTTCAAGCTTGGCAATAATCCCTGATGTGACTTGTCCTATCCCTAGGTCCAAGTACTGTTGATGACACTTCTCGGATGATACCTCCCGGCGTGAATCAAATGGTGAACACCAATGTTGTTGAATTCTTCCTTAACCACTTAACCTCGTCCTATCCCTAGGTCCGAGATAGTTCAACCATAAACTAGAGAACCCACACTTATTCCTTTCGTGTACTTAACTCTCCCGATATTAAGTAAATAGATAATCTCACAATGCTCTCCCGATACTCTTATAAGATGTTGGAAACCAGAATAAGCAAACTTGAAGTTTTATTTCAATGAACAGAAAAATTCCTAAAACAGTACAATCCTTGCAACTACTTGACAGAATCAACCCTTAGCCCTAGGGGAAGTTTAGAACATGATGAGAAAGGGGAAAACGACTAGGGTTTTAGGGAAGACGACTAGAGAATGAGATCCCCTTCCTTAGGTCGAATTACATGCCTTTATATAGGCCTTGGGTTCAAGTTTTCTAATAAGGTAAGAATACAAGTTCAAACTAAAGTACAACTCTAATTAAGATTAAATCTTCTGAGTAGATGCCTTTAATTCCTCCTCTTTTCTTGCTTTGGGTTTCTTCCTTGAACTTTGGGCTTGGCCTTCATTCTGATCTAGGGCTTAGAAAAATATAGGAGTGGCGCACAACAGACCGGCTTAATTTCGTCTATCTGTCAAGCTCCACTTCACTTTTCCCTTCACCATTGTTGTCGTCATGGCTGCCACGGCAGCGTCCTCCTTCTTGACTCCAATCCTGTGTTCCAGCTCTGCTTCTTCACTGCCCTGAGTCTGCCACAATAGCTACCTGCAAAAACAACCAACATCAGTAGCAACTGTGCCATTTTATATAATTGCGATGTATATGTGAAATCTATCCTAAATGCAATGAATTATGCTTGAATGCAACAGAAATATGGGTTAAATAAGGGGTAAAAAGTAGAACTTTTGCACACTCAACAAGAACTTTCAAGATGAACAAATCTTAGCCGTCGCAGCAGCAGACCACATAATTGCCGAGGAAGCGTACGCCATAGCCGCCGCGGTAGACTCTCTGGCAGCCAAGATAGACTCCACCACACTCTGGTATGCTGACATCGTAAATTTTCTCGTTAGTGGCATTTTTCCTCCTGACATGAATTACTAAGGGAAAAAGAGGTTCCAAAATGATGCAAAACATTATTATTGGGATGAACCTCTCCTTTTTAAACAATGTGCAGACCAGGTAATTCGGAGATGCGTACCAGAGAAAGAACAACATGAAATTCTCCAACATTTCCACAATTCACCATATAGAGGACATTTTGGAGGAACCAGAACCGCCACTAAGGTTCTCCAATCGGGATTCTACCTGCCAACATTATACAAGGATGCATAGGCATACTACAAGCAGTGCAATAAATGCCAACGAATAGGCAATATCTCAAGGAGAAACGAGATGCCATTGCAGAATATCCTAGAATTCGAACTATTTGATGTGTGGGGAATCGATTTTATGGGCCCGTTCCCATCATCCTATGGGAACTTATAAATAATACTGACAGTAGATTACGTGTCCAAGTGGGTGGAGGCCATAGCTACACCAAAGGATGACTCCAAGACCGTGTTGAACTTTCTTCATAAACACATCTTTACAAGATTTGGAGTTCCCAGAGCCATAATAAGTGACGAAGGGAAGCACTTCGATAACAAACTGATTGCCAAGGCATTGGCTAAATATGGTGTCACACATAAGCTTTCCATGACATACCATCCTCAAACAAACGGGCATGTCAAAGTCTCAAATAAGGAACTGAAAAGCATTCTTGAAAAGGTGGTTAACCCATCCAGGAAGGATTGGTCCCTTCGGATCCAGGATGCATTATGGGCATACCGAACTACTTTCAAAACCCCATTGGGCATGTCACCCTATAGACCAGTATATGGTAAGAGTTGCCATTTTCCTATCGAGATTGAACATAAGGCATATTGGGCCATCAAGACGGTAAACTTAGACTAGGAAAAATCTGGGCAGAAAAGACTCGTGGACCTCAATGAAATTGAAGAATTTAGAGCTGCAGCATACGACAACGCCAGGATATATAAAGAGAAAACCAAGAAGTGGCACGGCAGGAAGTTGCTGCCGCGACAGTTCATGCTCGAGCAGCATGTTTTACTCTTCAATTCTTGATTAAAGCTAATCCCAGGAAAGTTAAAATCAAGATGGTCTGGACCCTTCGAGGTGGCCAAAGCATTCCCACATGGTGCAGTCACTATAAAATCCAACAAGGATGGCCATGAATTCACAGTGAATGGGCAGTGACTAAAACACTATACAGGAACCCACATCACCAAAGACCAGGAAGTGGTTATGTTAGGAGACGCATGCCAATGCACTCCTAACAAAGCCTAATTTTTTTTATTTCATTTTATGCTTTATGAATTAGGTTTATTTTTAGGATGCATTTTTCTATTTTATCTTTGATTTATTTTTTTTATTTTTTTCAGTTTGTTTCAGGAAGCTCTCTCAACTCTACCTTCCCGCCAACAGCCGCCAAGGGTGGCCAAGCGCTTCAAGATGGAAGCACGGAAGAGGGTGATCATTGACAACAACGACAGCTCCTCCGAATCCTAACCAATTTAAGCTTCTCTCCCCTTTTTCTCTTTTGTTATTCTTATCTAATCTAAGCATTAATTTTGTGTATGTAGGCATGCATTGAGGACAATGCTCCTCTCGAGTTTGGGGAGGGGGGATTAGTCCTCTAATTGTCTTTTCTTTTTCTTTCTTTTGTTTTTTGTGTTTTCTAGTTTTCTTTGTGTTTTTTTTTTGTTTTAATTAGGTTCTAATTGTAACATGCCTTTATTTAAAGCCTAGTGAACTCTTAGTTTGAGAAAAATTCTTGAGTATTCTTTACCCGCCGCGGTAGATGGCCTGCCTAGGCGGCAATCTTAGCATGACTTTAGGTTAACTTAGAATCCTACTATGGTCTGAACTAAAAAAACACTATTTGAGATTAGTTTGATTTTAGGACTTATAGGAAACTTAGGTATTTCACCTAGTAAACTTGAGTAGAACTTGAAGTTTGGAAAAAAAGTTCAGACGTCCTAGAGGTGCCTGAAATTGGCTCTAGGATAAGCTAGAGGTGCCCGAAACTGGCTCTAGATAATAAAATATTGCAATCATTAGAAAAGCCTATTATCGGCGACTAGTGGTTAAATTGGAAAAGAAACTAGAGGGAAACCCAAGGGAATTAAAGTGTTTATCGAATGTTTAGTTAGAAGCTGAAGAATCATGCTTATCACAAGGAACACACACACTCACGAGATACATAGTTCGGTTTTGAGTAAATCTTTTTTCATTCAAAGGGTTGCTAATTAGGAATAAATCTACATGGTATGTAAAGGTTGCTCAAGATGCTTTCTCTACTTAGTTTGCACATGATTTTAAGTTTTGGCATGTTATTATTAGATTGCATTGCTTGAGGACAAGCAATAGTTCGAGTTTGGGGATGTGTTAAGTGCGCAAAAGTCATATATTTATACCCTAGTTTAGCTCAGTTATTGTTGTTCTTAAGTATAGTTTAGGTTGCATTTAGTAGGTAACATACACAAAATAGCATATATTAGACAATCTGCCTTATTTGATGAATTTAGTTGATTTTATACATATGATACTTCTTAAATGCATTTTCTCATTGTGCGCAGGTACCCGCCCAGGTAGATGCTACTGAGGCAGCGAAAAGAGCAGATGAAGAGAAAGCTGGGAGCTAAAGGATGAAGCTGTTGAAGCATTAGGAGAGCTGATCGAAGAGAAATGAACCATAGTGCAGAGCTGTGCCAACCCCTGTACACCAGTCCATATCCCCACCAAGACAGTCAACTACTTGCCGCCGAGGTAGCACTTCAAGGAAAAATGGAAAAATGCAAAGTGGTATGCGATAGAAAGCGCTCATCAAGCCCGTTTTTTAGAGACCACTTGCACGTGCATTGGAGCCCAGCAAACAAAGAAAAGCCAGGACAAAGTCAAGTTGAAGAAAAGTCAAACGGGAATCTAGGAGTATTTAATGATCTTTTAATGAGTTCAATATCGGGAGAGTTGAACTCACGAAACGAGTAAACACGATTATATTCAACCATAGGGTAAAGCTAATTCTGCTTAGGGATAAGTTAAAAAGTTCAACGGCTAAAAGAGGATCCATAATCGGTTTGTGTTCGCCCTTAGATTCACTCCGAGAGGTATCATCCAAGACGTGTTCACCAATAGTACTCCAAGCTTCGAGAGAAAAGGGAGTCATGGATGGGAGCCTTGCCGAACCTTGAATCATCGTTTAACAGCTCAGACAGTCACTTGCTCTCTGCTGAGGCGGGCGCCTGCCGAGGCATAGTCGTGGGCGGCTGTTGAAAGTTGTTAAGTTGATATGCAAAATTGTGCTGAGACAGTACATCAATTCTCCACACTACGAAACATCCAATACCAGCCCATTATCTAACTCTGATATCTCAATTTATTTCACTTGTTTTAGTTTTAGCTTCACTCAAACCAACTCCTAATATCTGTGTTTTTACTTTACTTGTGCAGAAAAGTGAACTCCGAAAAGCTGTCACAATCCCTGTGGAGACAATATCTTAAATACTATAACTTGGCACCATGTACACTTGCTCGCTAATTGCGCATCACTTTTGCACGCAACACTAATATAAGAATTATTTCATAGGTATCGATATAGTTGGACTTAGTATTTCTGATCATGGGAAGCACATCATTCAATAGTGTGAAACCGATAAGTAATTTTGATATAACTAAAGAATTTAAGGTCTAATTTGAAAAAGATAAAAAAAAATTTTAAGTCCTCAAACCTCTCTATATATTTAAAGGAAAATGGTTAAGTTAAAAACTCAAGTTGTCAAAACTTTTCTAAGTGTTTTTGAAGCCAAAGCAATGATTTTCGAGTCACCGTTTCGAAACGGCCTTAGGCGTTCCAGAACACTTTTTAAACTGTGAACCTGTGTTTCAGAACGTGTTTCAAAACGGTTTTGAAATTGTGAACCTTTGTTTCGGAACGAGTTTCGAAACGGGTGAAGAACATCGAAACGGTTTGACCCGTTTCGATACGGTAGTATCGAAATGACTTCAAACGTTTCGAAACGGCATTCAAACTGTGTTTTAAAAACATGATCGTTGAAGTTTTTAACCGTTTTTATACTGGTCGTTAAGGCGTATCAAAACACCTTCAATCTGTTTCGATACGAGCTTTGACAGTAGCTAAGTGCTTCGAAACGGGTTTCAAAATGGCTCTTAATCGTATCGAAACGATCGTGCCCGTTTCGGTACGGTCTATTTAGTACACCCCAACGGCTCTTTCTTTTTTGGTCGGTTTCGAAACAGGATTGGGCGTTTCAAAACGAATGGTTGCAGACTGCATTTATGGAGGGAAGATAACATCCCCAACGACTCTATTGATGAATGCAACAACCCCAACGACTAGAATTCAATGAGAAGGTATAAAAGAGACCTCTAAAAGCTTCAGCAACAACTATTGATCTTAAAGCAAACATCCAAACATCAAATCCAAGCAATTGAGCCTAAATCCCATTATTTCTTGTAAATCCCAATTATGAAATTGTAATTTCCATTCTTATCCTTTCAGTTGGGTTGAGTGCTTGTAATTGGGTTACATTTTTGTATTGAGAGATACTTGTTTAGCCACCATCTTGTTTGTAATTCTTGTGTGAGGATTGGGTCAAATTTTGGGTAGAAAATTTGACCGATATTGTAACGGTTACCTCCTTAGCCTAGAAAAGGGGAAGAGCAATTAGTGGAATTGTTGAAAATCCTTAGTGATGCTAAGGTAGTGGATGTAGAGTTCGATTGGGACTTGAACCACTCTAAATCCTCTTGTCTATCTTTTTATTTGTCAATTCCACTACCAAAAAGTCTAAAAATCCAATTCACCCCCTCTTGGTTTATATCGATCATTTGATCCACTTAACAATTGGTATCAGAGCCTACCTCTTTGAAGGATTAACAACCACAAGAGGAGTTCCTAGGAAGAGTGTGATCATCCATAAATCAAGTCATGGCATCTACCTTCGGATCAAGCATGTACAAGTCTCAATCAACCACAAAACCGCCATTCTTCAATGGTGATAATTATACTTTTTGGAAGAACCGGATGTGCCTCTTCATCAAATCCAACGATTACCTTGTTTGGGATGTCTTTGAAGATGGTCCCTATATTCCATTGAAGATGGATGATGAAGGAAAATTGGTCATAAAAAAGAAGATTGAGATGAGTGAAGATGAGAGAAAGAAGATCCAAATCAATGATAAAGATCTTCACATGCTATTTTGCTCTTTCGGTCCCGACATCTACTCCAAAGTCTTCTCCATTGAAAGTGCCAAGTAAGTATGGGATACACTAGAGACCACCTATAAAGGAACTAGTGATGTGAAGAAGACCAAGATTGGAATTCTCAATCTTAGTTATGAGAATTTCAAGATGGAGCTCGACGAAATCTTGTCCAAAATGTTCGATCGCTTTTCAACTATTGTAAACATGCTAAAGGGTTTTGGAGAGACAATCCCGGAAGACAAACTAGTCCCAAAGCTACTCTACTCACTTCCCAAATCTTGGGATGGGAAGAGAACCGCCATCATCGAGGCCAAAAACTTGAAGACACTAAAACTTGATGAGCTAGTGGGTTCTCTCCTTACTCATGAGATAATGAAGCAATGAAGGGAAGATGAAAAGAAGAAGGAAGAGAAAAGAGTGGAGAAGCTAGAAGTAGAAAATAAGAAGAAGATAGTAGTGGCTCTCAAAGCTTCATTACATGAGGAGAGCACTTCTAGTGAGGAGGATGATTTAGAAGAATTGGCTATGATAGCCAAAAGATTCTCACGATTCATGAGGTCTAACCGAGGAAGGAAGATTCAAGGAAAAATGGACTTCAAAGGGAAAAACAAAGAAGAAGAGAGGGATCAAATCATTTGCTACGAGTGAAAAAAGCCCGTTCACATTCGTACGGAGTGCCCTCAACTCAAGAAGAAGGGCTTTGAGAAGAAGAAGAAGCTCAAAGCCAAGCTTGCTACTTGGAGTGACGAGGAGTCATCTGAGGATGACGAACACAAAGTGGCCAACCTTTGCCTCATGGTACTTGAGGAGGATTCCTCCATGGTAACCTCTAACTCATCATCTTTTGACTTTACATTTGATGAATTACATGATGCATATGATGAGTTGCAAGAGGTTTTTGATGAGTTAGTTAAGAAGTACAAAGAGTCGGTCATTAGAAATAAGAAAATTATTTCAGAATTAAATGATAAAAATGACTCACTTTCTCAAGCTAACTTAAAATTTGAGAAAAAGATTTTAGGTTTAAAAGATGAACTTAAATTCTTCCAAGATGAAAATGTAGACCTAAATAATCTTCTTTCTCAATGCAATAGTGAACACCAAAAGGTGTTAGATGAGCTTAACAAGCTCAAAGAGTCTTTCAAAAATGTTGGTAATGTGAAGCATGAAAAAGGTGAATCATCTAAAACAATCCAACCTAGGAGAAAGACTAATAACTACAAAAAAGTAGCTTCCCTAGACATAATAAAACTAAAAAGATTAGGAGTGTATGGGTTCCTAAGGAACTTGTCAAATCTAATAATATTGTTGCTATGTCACCTTGGATTCCTAAGGGAACCAAGCTATTGGGAGCTAACACTCGTGGACCCAAAATGATTTGGGTACCAAAAACAAAAGTTTAATATCTTTGTTTGTAGGGGGAGCATTGCTACAAGGCCAAAGCACAAAGTCAAAATTCTTGGTACCTTGATAGTGGATGCTCGAGGCATATGACCGGAGACAAGTGTAAATTCATGGACTTAAAGCCAAAAAATGGAGGAGTAGGGACATTTGGTGACAACTCCAAAGGCCACATTAAAGGTATTGGCTCCATAGGTAATCACTCTACTATTATTATTGAAATTGTTTTATATGTCGATGGTCTTAAACATAATTTGTTGAGCATAAGCCAATTATGTGATAAATGGTTTAATTTCTTATTTGATAAGAATTGGTGTAAAATTATTGACATTAAACCAAATAGTATTATGCTCATAGGTCATCGCATAGGTAATATTTACATGATGCATTTAGATGACATATATACATCACATGCATGTTTAGTAGCTCAAAATGAAAATGATAAATGGCTATGGCATAGGAAACTAGGACATGCTAGCATTAGTGTTTTAGAAAAATTAGTTTCCCTTGATCTAGTTAGAGGTTTACCCAAGATTAAGTTCTCAAATGACAAAATTTGTGATGCATGCTCTAAGGGTAAACAACATAAATCATCCTTTAAACCCATTAATGATGTTTCTACAAGTAGGTGTTTACAACTTATTCACATGGATTTATTTGGGCCTATTAGGACTATGAGCTTGGGTGGTAAATCTTATGCATTTGTACTTGTTGATGATTTTTTCTAGATTTACTTGGGTTCTATTTTTAAGTACTAAAGATGAGACTTTAGAAAAATTCATCACATATTCAAAATTAACCCAAAATGATCTTGAACTTAGAATTTCTCATATTAGAAGTGATCATGGAACCGAATTTCAAAATATAGGGTTTGAAGAGTTTTTAAATGAAAATGGTATTAGCCACAATTTTTTGGCTCCTTGAACTCCTCAACAAAATGGGGTAGTTGAGAGGAAAAATAGAACTTTACAAGAAATGGCTAGAACCATGCTTTGTGAAAACAATTTACCTAAATATTTTTGGGCGGAAGCCACAAACACCGCTTGCTACATTGTAAACCGAGTAATGATTAGGCCACTTTTAAAGAAAACACCATATGAGATTTTAAAATCTAAAAAGCCTAACATTAGCTATTTTCATCCATTTGGTTGCAAGTGTTTTGTTTTAAATAATGGAAAAGATAACTTAGGTAAGTTTGATGCAAAAAGTGATGAAGCTATTTTCATAGAATATTCCTTAAAATCTAAAGCCTATCGTGTATTTAACAAGAGAATTTTAGTAGTAGAAGAGTCTATACATGTTGTATTCGATGATAACCTCCTTCCAAGGAAGGATTTTTGTGATGATGATGATGTAGGAATCATTAATGCCTTTGATGGAGGACAAACTTCAAAGAAGGATGGGATTCCAACAAAAGAAGAAGATACACAAGATCCACCTCTTGAAGCCTTGAAGGACTTGGCTCTTGAGGAAAAGGAAGTGAGCTACCCAAGGGAGTTCAACTATGTCAAAGGTGGTGAAATCTTGGGTGATCCATCCAATGGGGTAACCACTAGATCTTCTCTTAAACTTATGAATCATGTTGCATTTATCTCATGCATAGAGCCTAAGAATATAAAAGAAACATTAAAAGATGACTTTTGGATTATGCCTATGCAAGAAGAATTAAATCAATTTGAGAGAAGTAATGTTTGGACATTAGTTGATAGGCTTAGTAATCAATCTACTATAGGAACTAAATGGGTCTTTAGGAACAAACTAGATGAGAGTGGTAACATTGTGAGAAATAAAGCTAGATTAGTAGCACAAGGTTACACTCAAGAAGAGGGAATAGATTTTGATGAAACCTATGCACCCGTAACTAGAATGGAGGCTATTAGGATGTTGCTTGCATATGCATGCTATCATGATTTCAAGCTTTTTCAAATGGATGTTAAAAGCGTATTTTTAAATGATTTTATAAATGAGGAAGTGTATGTGGAACAACCACCGGGTTTTGAAGACTCAAAATTTCCAAACCATGTTTTCAAACTTACTAAAGCACTTTATGGTTTAAAACAAGCTCCTAGAGCTTGGTATGAAAGACTTTCAAACTTTTCGATTGAAAAAGGTTTTGAAAAAGGTAAGGTGGACACTACACTTTTCATAAAAAGGTATAAAAATGACATCTTAGTAGTACAAATATATGTTGATGAAATTATTTTTGGATCTACTAATGAGTGTCATTGCAAGGAGTTTGCCAAGTTAATGCAAGGTGAATTCGAGATGAGCGTGATGGGGGAGCTCTCATTCTTTTTGGGACTCCAAATCAAGAAAAGGAAGGATGACACCTTCATCAATCAAGAAAAGTGCATCAAGGATATGCTCAAGAAGTTTGGCTTGGAGAATGCAAAGCCTCAAGCCACACCCATGAGCTCATCTACAAAGCTTGACAAAGATGAAGGAGGTAAGTGTGTTGACTCTAAGCTTTACCGTTCTATGATTGGATCATTGCTTTACCTTACCGTAAGTAGACCGTATATCTTGTTTAGTGTTTGCTTGTGTGCTAGGTTTCAAGCTAGTCCTAGAGAGTTTCACCTTATAGCCGTTAAGAGAATCTTTAGGTACCTTAGAGATACCCCTTGTTTAGGTCTTTGGTACCCTAGAGACTCAACCTTCAACCTTCATGCTTATTCGGATGCGGATTATGGGGGGTGTAAAATCGATAGGAAGAGTACTTCGGGAACATATCAATTCTTAGGTAGTATGCTCATATCTTGGTTCTCTAAGAAACAAAATATTGTAGCTTTTTCTACCACCGAAGCCGAGTACATATCCTTAGGGAGTTGTTGTGCTCAAGTCCTTTGGATGAAGCAACAACTCTTAGATTATGGTATTAAATTTGAAACCATACCCATTAAGTGTGATTACACTAGTGTCATATGCTTGACAAAAAACCCATCCAACACTCTAGAACCAAACATATAGAGATAAGGCATCATTTCATTAGAGATCATGTCCTTAAGGAAGATGTTGTTATAGAGTACGTTGACACCTTAAACCAACTAGCGGACATCTTTACAAAGCCTTTAGATAAAGAGCGTTTTTGGTCCCTTAGGAGAGAGTTAGGTCTAACTAGCCTTTCTTGACCTTTTAGGACCCTTTTGTGCTTAAATTGCTTGATTTCTTGAAAATGCCATGTTTATGTGTTTTTACTCCTAATTCCATCCATGCTAATAGTTAGGGGAGTATGTTTTTGTTTATGCATGTCTTTCATGCTCATTCATGTCATTCATGCATATTAGGACTTCATAAAATCCATTTTTCTGCAAAATTAGAGCCTCATCTGCACTTCCAGGCCTAGGTGTATCGAAACGGGTCCAACTATTTCGATACGGGTGCCTTAAAAGATCTATCTGTGAGAATGGTGTTTCGAAACGCCTTAAATGGGTTTTGAAATGTTTTTGCCACTGCCAAAGGGTGTATCGAAACGAGTTTCGATACGGGTCAACGAAGATTCGATACGGTCAAAGCCGTATCGGAACGGTTAGCTGGACTTGAAACATCAGTCAACGTTTCATTATACGTGTTTCGGAACGGTCGAGCCTGTTCCGAAACGGGTATGCAGACAACTTTAAAGAGGGCTTTTAATGTTAAAATTCACTTTAATTAAAACTCTTTCAAAACCCTAAAAACCCTAGATTGATTTTTCCCTATAAAAACCCTCTAAACCTCAATGTTTTTCACCATATCTTGAGGGCTTTTACACTCAAACACAAGTCTAAGCAAACCTCATCAATATTGTGCAAGAGTTTCCACTCATTCATCCAAAATCCCCTTTCTAAGGTATATTTTCTTTTTTTTTTATTTTTCCTTTGATTTAATTCGATTCTTAGGTTAGAAAATTTTAATTTTGTATAGGTTATATGTTTTTCATCTTAGATTTTTCAAACTTGTAAAAAAATTCAAAATCTTAAATTTTTTGGTTCGAATATATTATTTTTTACTCGTATTTTTTCAGTTTTTCAAAAGTTGTTTTTCTTTTAAATATTTTTCTAAAATCTTTTTAAACCTAAATGTGATTTGTTATTGGATTGAATTGAGGATATTCATGCATACACTTTAATTTCAAAATTGCTTGCTTTATGTTTTTAGGAGTTTTTCAATGGAGAACGTTAACAAGAAACGTAAGTCGAGTCAATCAAGTGATGCCGGTATCCGTCCTAATCTCACCCAGCTGTTTCTCAAAAGTCTTTAGACTCCATAGATGAGGGACCGTTTCACTTATGTCAGGGAGATTGTCGTTCGTCGCGAACGTGTGGTTGATGTTCCGTTCCTTGATTCGGAGTGTTTTGCCTTCCGTTATCTAGGGCGTCTACGTGAATGGAACTTCATGGCTCTCTTGAACATACCAGATGTGGTCTACAAGCACATGGTTCTCATCTTCTACTCGAATGCTCAACTTGTTGATAATGAGGATCACTCTGAAGTTGTTGGCATTGAGTCCTTTCTCTTGTGGAAGAGTTTCGTCATAGACATACCCTTTTTAGAGACCACTCATGGCCTTAAGAACGAAGGCATCGAGAATAAGACTCATTTTGGTTCTCACACCGGTTCTGTGCTTGCCTTGGATGCTCATGATAGGTTCCTCCACTTGATGATCTCGTGGTTTATTCGCCCCTCCGGAGGTAAATTCTCTCACATTCGTCAAGTTGATTATTTTTGGCTTGAATGCTTTCGCCGTGGAGAACGCCCAAATCTTGTAAAGATTATGTTTGCCGATATGGTCAACAATGTGAAGCTTCGTGAAACTGATGCTCTCAAATCCTTCACATATGGGACTACTTTGAGCTATATCTTTGGAATGCTCAATTTGGATTGCACTTATGACTCTTCGAAACCCCGTAAGCAAAAGATTGGTAAAGCCTCTCTCCACAAATCCGGGTTCCATTACAACATTAATGGCCAATGGGAACGAGTTGATAGGCATGCTCCTCCACCACAAGTTGAACCACAACCTCAAGCTCCGGCTCCTAACAATGAAGCTCTTATGGCTTTTCTCACCGAGCGGTTCAACACCATGGAGACGGGTCTTGGTACTATTAATAATCACTTGCAATCCGTGGAAAATCGTCTTACCTCCCTTGAGAATCAACATCAATCAATGTACTTGTCATTCTCCACCTTTTATGGTCAATGGATGACCTTTCGTCGCTCTCAAGCTAGGGACAATGATGACTCCTCTGATGTTGGTGGTGACGATGACGAGGCTTAGGATTTTTTTATTGCATCTCATATTAGACTATCATATTAGGATTAAGTTTGCACCTTTATTTCTGTATGTTTCATGAACCTATGCTTTGATTACTTTATTTGGGATTGAGCTTTGAACCTTATTGTTTAAGTTTTATGTTTGGATTTGGATTATATGAATCTATATTATGTTGCTTATTGCTTTTAACCTTGTTTCTTCTATTTGAGCCTTGTTTATTATTCTTTTTGATCTAACAAAAAGGGGGAGAAAATATAAGAGCCAAAAATTTGTTTTAAGTGGTTTTGAGTTTTAAAACTTAAATTTTAAATCTTTTCAAAACTTTAAAACCCATCTTAAATTGATGAGGAGTTAGAATGTATTCAAAAGATCAAAACTCTTAAAAATTCTAACTTTGGTTTTGTTATATCAAAAAGGGGGAGATTGTGAAACCGATAATTAATTTTGATATAACTAAAGAATTTAAGGACTAATTTGAAAAAGATAAAATAAATTTTTAAGTCCTCAAACCTCTCTATATATTTAAAGGAAAATGGTTAAGTTAAAAACTCAAGTTGTTAAAACTTTTCTAAGTGTTTTTGAAGCCAAAAGATTGATTTTCGAGTCACCATTTTGGAACGGCCTTAGACGTTCCGGAACACTTTTGAAACTGTGAACATGTGTTTCAGAGCGTGTTTCGAAACGGTTTTGAAACTGTGAACCTTTGTTTCGGAACGGGTTTCGAACATCGGAACGGTTTGACCCGTTTTGATACGGCGGTATCGAAACAACTTCAAACGTTTCGAAACGACATTCAAACTGTGTTTTAAAAATATGACCGTTGAAATTTTTAACCGTTTTTATACTGGTCGTTAAGGCGTATCGAAACACCTTCAATCCGTTTCGATACGGGCTTTGACAGTAGCTAAGTGTTTCGAAACGGGTTTCGAAACGGCTCTTAATCGTATTGAAACGATCGTGCCCGTTTCGGCACGGTCTATTTAATACACCCCAACGGCTCTTTGTTTTTTGGTCTGTTTCGGAACAGGATCGGGCGTTTCGAAACGGGTGGTTGCAGACTGCATTTATGGAGGGAAGATAACATCCCCAACGGCTCTATTGATGAATGCAACAACCCCAATGGCTAGAATTCAATGAGAATGTATAAAAGGGACCTCTAAAAGCTTCAGCAACAACTATTGATCATAAAGCAAACATCCAAACATCAAATCCAAGTAATTGAGCCTAAATCCCATTATTTCTTGTAAACCCCAATTGTGAAATTGTAATTTCCATTCTTATCCTTTCAATTGGGTTGAGTGCTTGTAATTGGGCTACATTTTTGTATTGAGAGATACTTGTTTAGCCATCATCTTCTTTGTAATTCTTGTGTGAGGATTGAGTCAAATTTTGGGTAGAAAATTTGACCGATATTGTAACGGTTACCTCCTTAGCCTAGAAAAGGGGAAGAGCAATTAGTGGAATTGTTGGAAAATCCTTAGTGAAGCTAAGGTAGTGGATGTAGAGTTCGATTGGAACTTGAACCACTCTAAATCCTCACGTCTATCTTTTTATTTGTCAATTCCACTACCAAAAAGTCTAAAAATCCAATTCACCCCCTATTGGTTTATATCGATCATTTGATCCACTCAACAGATAGGTTGAGTTTTGCTTTGGCTAAGGTGTGTTTCTTTCGATGCTATAAATAAATGATTTTTCTATGTGTTTCTTATTGTGCTACATACTTGTGTGTTTCTTATTGTTCCTTAAATTATAAATTAGTTTAACCTAAAATCGTTTTTTGAGGTACAAATTTTAGATTGTAACTTCTTAAATTCGGTTATTTCTTCTAAGTCGGGTTTAGGGGTTACATGTGATAACTAAAAAGTTTAAAGACTGAGTGATTGTGAAATTTGCATTTCCCTCTTCAGAACCTAATAAGATATTTTGTTCTTATAGGTCAAACTTTTGTTCGATGAAAACAATTTATTGAATGATGAGAACAAAAGATTACTAGGGCAATACCACAAAGAAAAGTATCTCCATGATTCGGGTGGGAAGCATTTTGGTAGCGCACGTAGTAATTTGCTCGATTCTTTGTATTTGTTGGTACTGCACATGAGTGCTTGTTCTCACATGTAAGGATAAGTTCACTTCGTGTATGTGTCTGTTCAATAATTACTGGTTTATTAATGTAATTATTATTTGCTTGACTCTCTCTTAAACAAGCAAAAATCAAGTCCAAAGATCTGTAGTACGAGGTACATCATAGAACAAAATAGGTAGTTTTACGGTACGGCAGGCTACAATGCGGTATTAACTGAAAATGTTATAAGATTTCGGTATTTATAAAATTTAAAATGTTATCAGAAGCGATACAAGTTTCGATACTTACCACCAACCGAAAATGTTATGAAATAGTGTAACATTTTTAATTTCGTATTCTAAATTTTATAACATTTTCAGTTGGTGCCGCATCGTAGCCTGCCATTTAGACACGCCCAAACAAATATTTTTTTTTACTTTTTCTTTTTGTAATACAAGTATTCATACAATTTTTACTATTTTACCTTTTTCTTTTTGTAATATTGCCTTTCAGATATCCATCAGATTTGATTGATACGAGGTACATGTGCAGTTGAATGACTCATTTGTACATTCTCTTTGAAAATATGCAAAGTTTTCCCTCAATTTTAATCCAAGGCTTTTTATTATTTGGAAAGATGTATATAAGTTTATAGTGGAAAGGATTTATATAAAAACATCATGGTAATTGGTATGGTAAAAAGAGAGGTATCGATATAAAAACCCTGTAATTCTTAATATTCAAACTTTAAATTTATTAATACAACTTCAAAATAATTATATTGACCGAGATTTGGGCCGTGCATGATGTACTGAAGCCTGCCTAGAGTATTGGAGCTGGGATTTTGGGTTTTTTATTTTAACACATGGTTCTACAGCATTACAAAATCAAGTTATTACAGACGCCGTTAGAGCACTTTTATGTTGTTATTTGATTCGAAGAGAAGAAAATAAAGTTGTTGGAGAGGCGTGGACAACCTTGCATTTGTGAAGTCGTTGAATCAAGGAAATTTATAGTCTCCTTCTCAGCCTCTGTACAACCAAAAAGTTGGAATTAACCTCAAGCACTCTTAAACATTACGTTGATATTAGATTTGTTTGTCGGAATGAATTAGAATGATATTTTATGGCATGGCCACATTATTACATGTAGCACGCGTAACACTTTTTTCATTTTTTATTTCCAGAAAAAAATGATAAGTTTCTTCTATGGTGGCGGGTGAGGCTGAGGTCCCATTAGCCAAAAAGGGGGAAATGCATGGACTTTGCACACTTGTGAAGACCAAAGGAATCTTAAGCTTACCACCAAAGTAGGGATTTGGGATCCACAAAAGGGTGTGCGGTTGGTGAAACCATTGCTATTATCAAATTTCAAAAATGATGGAATTAAATCTTCCAGTCAAATGAATGGTTCTACCCATATCATTTTGTTAGTTTAATAGTTCGTTTTAGAATTATATGTTAATTTGAATTTTTTTTTTACAAATGCTATCCTTAATCTTACCTATAGAGGAGAAAAAGAAGACATTTTATAGGAAAAAAAGTGAAACGTTCTTAATGAGTCTATAACCCACGACATAATAGAATGTAAAGAAATAAAGATGAACAACTTGACTAAACGGTCAAATGTACTTGTTTAGATGTTAATTTGAATTACTTACATAAAATACAAGCTTATGTGAAACATTTAAGTTTATAGTTAAATTGGCAAAAAGACTCCTAAAATAACACTTTAATTTAAAGAAATTTTTTGACAAATTTTAATTCTACTTAGAGGAGAGAGAAAGGCGAAATCTTGGTAAAAAAATGGAGTGTTTCTGGTGAGTTTAGAACTCGTAACCTAAGAAAATAAAAAATTAAAAATGAATAACTTAATCAACTTATCAATTATGCATGCTAAGGATTTAATTACAATGTTTTGAAATTTAGAGACGAACTTAAAATTTATCTCAAATAGTTCACATGGACATGGGCGGATGTAGCATAGAAAGTGAGGGTACAATTGATCTCACTTGATTTGTTGGGTATATGATTTTTAATGCGGTAATATAAAAAATTTATAGGAAATATTTGATTTGACCTCAATTTATTGAGGTATGGGGTCGACAATACTTATTATAATAGTATAGAAATATTTCATACTTTATATTTTATTTCTGACTCCGCTAAATAAAAATTCTGACTCTACCATCACACATGGACAGAAGAATACTTGACCAACTGACCAGGCCTTGGATAGCCAGAGTCGCATCGCAGTTTGCCTTAACAAACTGGACCCCAGCAGCTGAATCAATCAAACCAAACCCTTTTTTCATAAAAAAAATTAAGTGTATGAATTATGTGCCTTCTGGTGTGCTTTTGGCAGCTTCTTTACTTTGGGTAATTATTTGCATTTCTTTTTTACATGAATTGAGTTAAATTATGGCATGAAGACTTTTAGTGTAATGTTAGGTGGAAGGTTAGGATCAAAATCTGATTCTCCAAAACCATTTTTGGACAAATTCAAAGAGAACACTCGTAAGCAAAGGATATACATAGCTATTGTACTTCTTTAAACCCCTTTCCTTTCTTTCACTTTTTCTGCTTTATACTTTGCTCATTTTTATTACTTTATCAAGCAAATAAATGCCTTTACATTCATCCTTCTCCCATAATCTAATAATGTCCGACGAAAAGGAAAATACACAGCGACCATAATAAAGACCGCATTTCTTTCATTTTTTTTAATATTATCGAGTAATTACACTATTCGAACCCGAATTTTTTAGGAGAAACAACGTCATCCTATACTATTGGGATCACTCAATGAGTTCTAAAGACAGGGGCAGAAAATAAGGAGAAAAAGGGGTTTGGTCCCCACCATTTTTTTCATTAAAAAAGGAATAGATTTTTCTAGAAAAAAAATAAAATTACCTCTATAATTCCTTCAAAGTTTTTAAAATCTTAGTATGACCTCCTCAATATTTTAAATTTCATTTTAGCCCCCTTTATAAATTTCATTTTAGCCCCCTTTATAAATTTCTAGTTCCGCCCCTGTCTAAAGGTCACATTTATTTAAAGAGTAGTTTCGAAGCATGTTATGGGCTGTTCTCTTCTATTTCATAATGCTCGAATTTGACATTAGTAATTTGTTTTGAAAATAACTTGTAACAGAATACCAGAGGTGGCAAATCATCAAGATGACAACTAATGACCTACTTCTCAAACAATAATAAGAAAACAAGAAATATTTCCATGCTTTTTCTTCATTAAGAATCCACCATAAATTGGCTAAAAGGATCACTTTATATCTATACATTAAATGTATATCAATGGAGTTCCTTTAGTTTGTGGAAAGCATGATTAATGCCTTTTGATCTGGCTTTGTAGCATTGAACATATTGACACCATTAGGTAACCCTACTTATCCATTATTTAAGCCACCATCATTTGAGTGAAGGGAAATTAAAAAAAAAGAGAGAGAAGAAGATGGGACTAGAGATATTAAGGATTAGACTTATTCGAAAGAGTTGAGTCATTTAATTTATGAATAAAGAAGAGTTTTTCCTATTTGATCTTAAAGAAAGGTCCTGGTAATTTAAGAAGTCATGCATTATAAAAAAAATTGTAAATTTATATGGGTGTCAATATGAGTGTTCTAATAAGTCAATAGATGATTGTATATGAAGATTTTTAAGATATTTCGGGTTGAATTTGAACCAACATGAATTTTTTTAAAAAAAAAATTGAATTCAATCCGACTTGACCAATAAACTTGCGGGTCCCTCAAGTCCATAGAGTTGGTATTATAAAAGGAACTCCATTCACAAATTGTCATCACAACTGCTTTTCTTTTACATTTCTCTGTTCCTACAGTTCCACAAGAAAATGGGGAGCTCAAATGTAGCCATGGTCTGTCTTTTGCTAGTCTTATGCATGGTTTTCGTGCCAAGTTTGGCCACGGTTTACACTGTTGGTGACACTTCTGGCTGGGCGACTGGTGTCGATTATAGCTCATGGACTAAAGGCAAGACCTTCAAAGTTGGCGATTCCCTCGGTGAGTTCTTAAACCCCAATCTCCTTGTAACTTTACATACATGTTCCACGTTCATGGTACCTTACCTAGTCAAATAATGTGTTAAACATTTTCAATTTTTGGCTCCATAGTTTTCAATTACCCAACAAGCCATACAGTGGACGAGGTAAGTTCCAGCGACTACAACACATGCACGGTGGGCAATTCAATAACAACGGACAACACCGGCGCCACCACCGTGGCTCTCAAGACCGCCGGGACACATTACTTCATTTGTGGTGTGTTCGGGCATTGCGGGAACGGCATGAAGCTTGCGGTCAAAGTGGAGTCTGGCTCACCATCTTCTTCTACCGATAAGCCAACAACCACCACGCCATCTACTACGACTACATCGACGACTAAGGCCCCGGTGGATTCCTCATCTTCATGGAGTGTTTCCCCATTTATGGCTGTTGTTGTAACTTGGGTTGCATTGTTTGTGATGGTTATTTCGTAAACTTTTGGGCTTGGGTGGCCGAGTGTGTAGGCCTTGGGTCAGGATGGAGGCAGTGCTGATTTCCTTTTAAATTTGTTTGTATTTTGGATTATGCATATCTTTATGAATGAGCAGATTACTTTTTCATGTCCTTAGGCATAATATGTATAAGTTATTGTTTATTGTTGTATCAGGTTTAAATGTGGACATTGATTGATATTTTCAATAACCCCTTTAACTCTTTTTTTATTAAATTGTATGCTTTTATTAATGATAAAAACATACGAGAAAAATTTCCATGTGCCTCGTTAAAAACCCCCTAATCCTAGTTGGAGGAAAAGAGTACACATGAAAATTACAACACAAAAATTATAAAAAGCAAATATCAACCAAATTACGACCGAGCATGAGCTTTATCCTCATGACATAACCGCACAAGCTCCACCGGCATCTTTGGAAATTCCCGACAATCCAAAGAACCGTCACGCATGAATTTTGCCAACCAATCCGCCACTCTATTCGCTTCTCTAAAAATATGCCTAATCCGAACATCCCAATCCCGCCGAAGAAGTTCCATAATTTTAAACCACAAGGGTCCATATGTGCCTCCGCCATCCTTATTATTTAGAAGCCGAACCGCCTCCAAATTATCCATATCAATCCGAACCTGCCGAAATCCAAGATACCAAGCATGGCGCAATCCCTCAAACACTCCCCACAACTCTGCTTCCATCACCGAACACATCCCAATCGACTTCGCAAACCCAAACTCCCACACCCCTTCGCTATTACGTATAACACCACCGCACGACGCAATGGAATCCGGGTGCGCCACGGCACCATCCACATTGAGCGCCACAAAGCCCCCAGTCGGCAGCTTCCACCGACGCTCCGCACCAACCAAATCCCCTACCGCGCCACGCCCACACACTCCAGCAGCAGGTTGGCTCGCGTCACTGCCAGCACCAGCGTGCACAGCAGTACCAGCCTGCACGCCCCCACCCCTGCTGCCCAAACCAGCCCGCAAAGCAGCAGCACCACAAGCTTCCGCGGTCAAACGAGCACAAAGCTCTCCTCGCGTTTCACGCGCAACAAGCATAGGATTGAAAACAACACGATTCCTCGATGTCCATAAAACCCACAAAGCGACACCAAAGCTTATATGGCCCTCGTCTTCTTTTCATGCAAAATATTCAGGAGAAAGGATATTTTTCCGAAACCAAACCCAAAAATCCAAAGCGAAAAATTCCACCCAATGCTCTTGCTTAACCAATCCCATCCAAACATCCATCGCCAATGGGAACCATCGGAAAATATGATCCAGAGACTCCACATCCGCACCACAAGTTCCACACCTCATATCGTTAGCCATATGGCGTCTCACTCTCTCTTCATTTGTTAACACGCGCCCATGAGCAACAAGCCATAAAAACATCCTTACCCGCGGACTACCTTTATACCCGGCGATAGCTCCCCAAAGATGATTTAGAGTCCCAAAGACCTTCGGGATACGACTTGCATATGCGGCCTTTAAAGTGAAGAGCCGTCGCTCGCTTCCTTCCCAACCGAAGCCATCTTCACAAATATTAGCATCCGGTGGCACTATCGCAACAATCTTGAGTATAATCTGATACGGTAGCTTATTCTCAAACTCCGACCAACTCCACTGTCCCAACAGATCAACCATACCAGCAAATGATACATACGGTAAGCTCCCCGCTATCGTCGGGGAAACATAAGTGATTAAAGGTTCGACATCCTGTATCCAACGATCTCGCCAAAAATCAATATTACTCCCGTTTCCAATAGTGCAAATAGTTCCATTTCGCACATCATTCCACACCACACTCAGGCCTTTCCAAAGACGAGAACAGTTCCGCCTCTCAATCGAAACCGGAAGTCGCCCTTCCCATTTATACTTTGTACGCAGAACCTGAACCCACAGCTGATCAGGCTTACATATAACCTGAAAAGCCATCTTCATCATGAACGCCTCGTTCTGATCAGCAATATGACGTAATCCCAATCCACCCTCCGTTACCGGACAACAAACTTCATCCCACTTAACAAGATGCATACCTTCCTTGTTGTCATTACGGCCCCAAATAAATCGCCTAATACATTGTTCGATCTCTTCGCACGTGCTCTTGGGCAGGACAGTTGTCTGCATCACATAATTAGGAATAGCCGCAAGAACCACCTTAGCAAGCGTTACTCTACCTGCCAGTGATAGCGTCTTCGCCTTCCACCCCGTCAGGCGGTCTTTAACCCTTTAAACCACATACTGATACGATTCTTTAGTAACCCTCTTGTGCAAAAGCGGCACCCCCAGATATCGACCAAGGTCCAGAACCTCCGTGAAACCAAACTGACCACTGATATGATTGCGCAAGCCAGCATCTACATTTTTGGAGAAGTAAATACTCGTCTTCGCAATACTAACCTTATGCCCGGATACCTCACAAAACCTAGCCATGACACGACTGAGCACATCCAACTAGGAAGAAGAAGCTTCCGCGAAGAGAACCATATCGTCCGCGAAAAAAAGATGCGAAATACGCAGACCATGCCTCACAAATCTAATTGCCTTCCACTTGTTACCTTGAACCTCACCATGAATCGCCTGAGCTAAGCGCTCCATGCATAACACGAACAAATATGGCGACAAAGGATCCCCTTGTCTAATACCTCTAGTAGGGAGAAAAGCATCAGTCAAATTACCATTCCAAAGCACCTGAGTAGACACTGATGAAACGCACTGCATGATCAATCTCCGTAAATCACCTGGAATACCCAAATCACAAAGCGTATCCTCAATAAAACCCCACTCAAGTTTGTCATACGCTTTCTCCAAATCTACCTTGATCGCCATCCAACCCTTCTTGCCTTTCTTCCGACACATAGAATGAACCACCTCCTGAGCAATAACAATGTTGTCATTGATTGATCTCCCAGGAACAAAACTAGCCTGACTAGGCGATATCCAATCAGGCAAGAACAACTTCAGCTTGTTAACAACAATCTTAGTAACCACCTTATACAGCACCGTACAAAGGCTAATCGGCCAGAACTGGCTCATCGACTCAGGCGCAGAAACCTTCGGAATGAGAACCAAAATTGTCCGATTTATCGCATCCTCCATCGGACGCCCTGCAAAAACCTCATGCACATAACGACAGACACTCGGACCAACCGTACCCCAGTTCTTTTGATAAAAACCAACATGTAGCCCATCAACACCAGGGGCCTTAAAAGCATTCATACCAAAGACCACACCCCGAATCTCATCATCCGTAACGTCCATAGATAAAGCTGCAAGACCTGTAGAGCTAACAGGCGGAAAGCACCCTCTGATAGGGTAAGAAGCAGTATCACAACCTGAACTGGTAAAAAGCTCTTTAAAGAAACTGATAGCTATGCCCCTCAGCTCACTCTGATCCGAACACCAGGAATTATCAGCCTTCTTCAGCGCTAAAATTGTGTTTGCGCGTCAACGGCTAGAGGCACAAGAATGGAAAAATTTAGAATTCCTATCACCAAACAGATTCCATTGGCTTCTCGCCTTCTGAAACCACAAGGTTTCCTCATAGAGCAGCACTTCATCAAGTACTTCCCGCAAGGATCTTTCCAACTCAATAAGGAAGGAAGAATGCTTAACACGCAGCGCCTTTTCAATGCCCCTAATTCTTGCTTTTAACTCTCGCTTCCGCACGCCAATATTACCAAACACATTCTCATTCCAATCAGTAACCTTAGACTTAAACAAATCCATATTAGCAAGAACATTACCATCACTGGGCCAGTGTTGCAACAAGAAATCCACAAAACTCGGATGCTTCTGCCACACAGCTATAAACCGAAAAGGCCTCTCACCTTGATACAACTGTTTCGCCTGGGTCCTAAAGAAAATGGGGCAATGGTCTGACCCCAATCTATCCAGATGGATAACATGAGACTCCGGATACCTTATCGCCCATGCACAGTTAATCAAACACCGGTCAAGTCTCTGATACAGATCCCCTCGCCTCCACGTAAACGGATCCCCCCTAAACGGTACCTCCAGCAAACCAGAATCAACCATGAAATCCTAAAATAATTTACTCACCCCTAAACCTGAACAAGTTCCACCCAACCGCTCATCACCACGAAGGATAGAGTTGAAATCCCCACCCAACAACCAAGGTTTATCAAGGCATGGGTTGAGATCAAGAAGATGGTGCCCCAGAAACTTACGTTGCGTCGCAACCGGACAAGCATACACAGCAGTAAAAAAGATACCCTCAACCTCGTTCACTCTTCGAACATACCCATGAATGAACTAATTAGCAATAATAACCCCTTTAACTCTTTAACAACATTAGAATACTAGAGGAAAAAATTGGGAAAATAAACCAGAGGTCACTTAATTATGGGTTTGTTAATTCTCTTCTAAAAATAACAATTTAGTCATCCAATTAAAATTTTATGACAAACAAGTCACTTTTATATTAAAGGAAACAATTTACTCACTTGATTAAAATTTTGTGATAAACAGGTTTGTAACCCTCTCAACCCGGCCTAGCCGCCAGACCGCATCGAACGGGTTACACGGGGAAAACCGAAGCGAAACCCGTTAAGGCTCCACTTCGATTTACAACCCTAGAAAATTTCTTTTAAAGTTATCTTGTCTAGATGCTTTAGTTATATCCTATGTTAGAGGACACGCAACGGAAACACACACGTATACAAAACGCGCAGAACAAACAATCACGAAAACTATTTTTAACTTTTACAACAGGCTGTATCGACATGCTAGAGGACCGTATCGATACGCTCTCAACGGTCAACTTCCCAAGGTCAAACTACGAAGACCGTACCGATACCCTCAGGACCCGTACCGATACGCCAAAATCTCGTCAATTTCTCAAATTTCCATAGAGCTTTTGGCGTATCGATACACCCCCGCGTACCGGTACGCATAACCTAAAACAAGGTTCAAAGCAGGGGACCGTATCGATACAACCCTTAAGCGTATCGTTACGCCCTGCACTGCAAACCTTATTTTGGCTGCTAAAAACACAAGGACTCGACTCTAGAGGTATCAACCGACTAGTAAAGCAACATACAAACTCAAACACAACACAAGACATCCATGGGTAAGCACACGAAGCAATTTAAACACCGAACGATGCAACATTCATCATGATAGGAATTTAAAAGGGAGACATGCATACAAAACATTCACCAACATAGCCAAAAGTTAAATAAAAGCATACTTTAACATGTCATAAGGCAATACAAGCCCAAAACGACTAAACATACTTGTCTAAGCAAAAGAACATGCAATCAACATCACAAAACACAAATGTCCTATTCTATTGCTTAAATACTAATTATCGAAGTCTAAACCATACTTGAGCAAACTAAATTCCCTTGTTCCTCGAGCTGCTCTGAAGGTCTAAGGGCATGCATTGTTGGAAAAGAGAGCGTAAGCGTTTAAGCTTAGTGAGCGGTGCTCAAAGAGGTAACTACAATAATGCAGTTTTAAAACATAGTTTGCTTGAAAACCAAACCCTTTTCCAAATCATTTTCCACATGCTAAAACACATAACAACATGCATTTTACTTTCCCGTGCATTTACCGAATGGAACCACCAACCATAGGCTTACCATATGCTCATTCTCAAAACGCAAGCAAAGTAAACCACAATGCATAAACATAAGCTTAAATGGATAGAATCATCAACATGCTTAACATGAGAAATAAAGCATTCAATGGTATATTGACATTCAACGTTTTTTACTCGGATATGCGAATAGCTTTCTCAAACCCACTAGACACTTACGGTGGAATCTCACATCACCGTACTCACTCGTCTAGTAAAAACATAATTTTCGGTGGAATCTCACATCACCGTACTCCTTCTTAGTGGAATCTAACATCACTAAGGCCACGGGCGAATTTCACCTCAAGTGCACTCTAATCCTATTGATCGATCAATTATATTCAGTAATAACCAACCACATGTCAATATACTCAATTACAACCACAAGCATTATCGATGCTTGAACCACTTACCAATTCCAAACTTCCATGCAAGGCATGTACTCACAATGCAAGTATAAACACAAGACAAAAGTCTGAACATGCATAACAGTGCAATTCAAGCATAACGACATAGCATACTCAACTTGCATTCAAGAATCGTAAAAACACAATTTACTTGCATAAACCTTTAAAACTTACTCTCGAGCTTGGATTGGCCTTTCAAGATCAATCCAAACTCCCAAAACATTCCTTTAACAACGTTAAGGCTTTTAAAATCGATTCACTCACCAGCCAACACACAACCAATGTCCAAGATGCCGAATCAAGCCTCCGAACTACTCGGATTTCCGTCCACAAAGCCCAAATCCAAATCCTCTGTTTTGAGCAACCCAAAATCGAACATTAGAGCACAAACACACTCTTAAACACAGCGAAGACTCGGAACTCAACAACCTTGCATCAATACACTTCGATTCAAACCCAAACTTCACCCAAAATATAGCGATTTCAGTCTCAAACTACTAACAGTCACAACCAACGAATTTACCATAAAAAATCTACCTTTTTACATCCCTACACATCAATCCAAAGCTACCAAACCTCCAGCTTCCATTTCGAATCAAAACCCAACCAAAAACTCAAGCTTTCTAACTCTTAAAATCACCCACAACACTCATTTCGGGTTTCCATTAAAAACCCACTATTTTTATGTTATTCTTGTGTTAAAACAAAGATAAAAACACTCTCAACTCAGCCTTAAATCAACCCAACGAAAACCCAAAGATTTCTTTTCATTTCCAACCAAACTTTAAAAATCAAAGTTTTATCCATGAGTTTTACAAAAAATATTAATATATAGGACTCAAGGAAGATGAGACTAAGTTAGGGAATCATTTACCTTGAAGAAATCACTTAGTTGAGAGCTTGAAATTCAATGGAATAGTGACTAGGGTTTAGGGAGGTTTTTAGAACGTGAATTTCAAATGGAGAAGGAGATGACTTTTTTTATTTATAAAAATCCCACTTTTTTTATTCTCTTTTATGAAAAATTCCTTTTTGCCCTTTAGTCTTTTAAAATTCTTTTTGGTGTATTAAAAATAGTTTTTCTTCAAATTAATTTAACTGAGCCGGTCTAACAAACCCGATAACTCACAGCCCTAAACTCGGGGCGTTACAAGGTCACAATGTCGTTAAAATTGAAACACGACATGGTATAACAACAGTTTAAGTCTCCAAAACTTATACATTCTATTAATTTTGTCCTAATTCAAAAATAATTCAATAAATTTAACCATTCATATTTAATAAGTCCGACACTGCAATCTCCAAACACACCATTCGACCACATTGTTGAACTTTGTGCTACTGTCCATCAACTCAATAACTAACAGATGTGATAGCTTGACAAACACAGTCAATTCACTACTAGACAGATAACAAACTAATGGAACATACCCATTATGACCTTAACTTCACTAATAATTTTTTTAAAAAAAATATGGGGTTAAATTTATTGAATTAGGACTAAGTTAATAAAATTTATAACTTTTAGGGACTAGAATTATTATTATACCAAGTTTTATGATTAAATTTTAATGGCAAATTGACATTTTTTGTTAAAAAAATTTAATTTGAGTATGTGTTTGTCATAAAATTTTAATTAACTAAAATTATAACTTTTAGAAGAAAAGTGTTAGGTTTGTCACAAAAGTTTAATTAAGTGACTAAACTGTTATTTTTAGAAGAAAAAAAACGACATTTATTACAAAATTATAATTGACCAAATTGTTATTTTTAGAAGAATATTGACATATTTATTACTATATTTATAATTAAATGATTTATGATGTAATTTACTAAAACAAAATTATAATCATCGACAAAACATAGAATAGTAGAAAAGTAAAAGTTAATTTCGTTAAGTTTCTTTTTAAAAAATCTAGAGTCTTGGTTCGAGAAAACATTGGACTTATTCTTTTTGAAAAATAAAAACGATAAAGATAACACATTTGATTATAAAATTAGAAAATAAAAAAATAAAAACAGTAAAAACTTGAAAACATAAAAAAAATATTTTAATTATTTTCTTTGAAAATATTTTAGAAAAGTAAAAATAAGAAAACAATAATTTTTAATTTTAACTTTATTTATTCCGAGTTCGAATTCTTCTAATAACAGTTTTTATTGATTTTAAAACTTTATTTTATTTATCATATTTTATTTTTATTATTATAATAGAAAAAATTTCTAATAATAATATTTTATTTAATTATTTAATATTTTTTATTTTTATTCTAAAAATTAGATACTAAACACATTTTTACTTTTGAAAACAACATTTTATTTTTATTAACCAAACATGTTTTTAATATTTGAAAAACTGAAATTAAAAATTATTTTTAAAAAATGAAATTATAAAATAAAACTAAAAATATTTTTTAAAACCAAACAGACCCTTAGTCTCGAAATTCAAACACAATAAATATCATCTTTTATCACAATTTCCCCCTAAATTATATTTATTTTATTGAGATGTTTCTTATTTTTTTATCGTTTAACCCTCTAACATTTATCTCTGTTACTAATTTCCCATCAACATGCTAAAAATTCTTTGACCATTAAGATCGCATCATGTGAAATATCTGACAAAAAATGTATTTGACTTTAATGAAAATGATAGATTGCATGTCTAAGTTTTCTGATTTTTACTTTTTTAGTTTAATCTTTAAAATATTATTTAATACAAAGTTAATCTTTATTTATTTCAAAAATTTATAATTTAATCTAATATTATTTTATAATATTACATTTTTAGTATTTATTTTTTTAATATAGAATGTAACCGGGCATACCCAAACTAAAGACCTTTGGAATTTTAGTCCAAAATAAACCATTAAGTCAAGCTTGGAACTTATAATCATGTTAAAAAAATATATTTTAACTAAAAACAAATAACCTAATATACCTAGTCATGTCTTTCACGTTTCCTCCGAAATTATCGGAGCAGCATGGGCAAGTATCGGCGGCGGAGTACAACGACTCTGGGGGCCAGCCGCCGGGAGGGGTGGAGATGGTAGTGCCGCCAGTGTTAGAGCGGCCTGGTTCCCATGCCATGATGGAGGAGCAGCCGGCGGCGAAGAAGGCCCGTGAGATGGATGTTGTGATGGCTGATAGGGCCATGACAGAAGCGAAGGACAGTGAAGATGCTGTGGAGATGGAGGTGCAGGCGGCGAATAGTGACAGGCCTCCGTTGTTGTACGCGGCTATGGTGTCGGGTGTGTCGGCCGGCGGTGGTCATGCAATGGCAGGGAATTCCGAGGAAGGGATTGAGGTGTTGGATGCGGATTTTTCGATCGATCGCAGTGGTGTGTTTCCCAAGATTACTTTCTCTGAAAGAGTCCATGAACGTATTGATGAAAGCATGCAGCGTACTATCATAGTTCGTCCTTTAGGGAGGGCGATCGGCTTCAAGACCCAGGTGAACTGCATTCATACTCTATGGAAGACAGAGAAGAACTTTCAGGTGATCGATTTGGATAATAATTATTTCTTGGTGAAGTTTGAATCTGTCGACGATTATACTAAGGTGCTCATAGGAGGTCCTTGGACTTTGTTTGGTTGTTATTTAACGGTGCAGCCGTGGTCGAGAAACTTTTCGACATCAGAAAAGCACCCGTCACAAGTAGTGGTGTGGGTGCGATTGCCGGGGCTTCCATACCGTTATTATTCGAAGGCGTTGTTTCGAAGGATAGCTGATGTGATCGGACATGTGATTAAAATAGACTATAGTACGTCATTGGGTGAGCGAGGTCGTTTTGCACGCTTAGCTGTGGTGGTTGATCTGAACAAACCCTTACTGTCTTGTATTGGTATCGATGGTTTTATTCAAAAGCTTGAATATGAGGGCCTCCACCTAATTTGTTACAAGTGTGGTCGATATGGCCACTCACAAGATTTGTGTGGGGGTAGTGCTGATGTTTCCGGGGTCGTAGAAGGGGAAAAATTGGTAGCGAACAATTCTACTGCAACGTCGGCGGAAGTGATTTCTGAGGATAATTTGTTTGGACCTTGGATGGTTGTTGATCGACAACGTCGACGAGCATCAAGGGTGGTAGGGAACAAGAGCGATGGTATTCAAGTCGACCGTAGTGGTTCGCGGTTCGATGTCTTGCGAGGAGATCATGAGGAGGGTGACGTTGGGAATGTTTCTAATGCTGTTTTGTCGCAAGAGAGAGGGCAGGAAGCCTCTCGGTCGCGGGAGAATTTCGCGGGACAAGGTGCTAAGAGAACGACACCGGGTTGAAAAGGTATGGTTGCTCAGCCGAGTGGTCCCAAGGGAGTAGTGATAAATGCGGGTGATCGGATTGCTACTGGTGTCGGTAGTTCAGGGGCGAAGGAGAATGGTGTGAAGGTTAGCGTAAAACCGATTGAGAAAGGTAAGGGGGTCTTGTCGGTTGAGTGTTTGGATGAGGCAACGGGGCGTGTGCAGCTTCGGGATGTATCTAATGTTAGGGGTTTTGTTTCGGAGGGTAATGGGTATGACGTCATACATGTAGTTCCTTCTGTTACGGGTGTGGAACCACACACAGTTGAACACATACCGGGGATTGTATCCGGTTCTCACAGAGCTCTCTCGATTACGGAAGGGAACCATGATGTCAAATCGACGGCAAGGTTGAAACATGGTTTGATTTCGGGAAAGGGAGGAGCAGCGATACGGGCAGTGCAGAAGAAGAGCTTAAAGGTGTCACGGAAACCGGAACCACGTGTGCCGCCTCGTCCGGTATTGACAGAATGGGTTCAGTCTCTTTCATCGAAGTTGGACAAGCTTCAGGCCCCTGGAATAGATACAGTTGCGGGAGTGGCCTCTGATACAGCCGATGTGGTTTCTACAGCGGTGCATGGGCTGGTCGATGGGAAGGAGAACCTTCCTTCCCTTCAGTAAGTCTTTCCTCCTCGTTTATTTGGTTGTTATGAATACTATGATGTTTTGGAATACACAGGGGGTGGCGAGTGCTGAGTTTCGCCGCCACCTTAAGAATTTTGTTAGAGCTAACAATCCGCAGGTGGTTGCTCTATTTGAACCACGTGTCAGCTTTGCTGAAGCTGATAGAGTTATTCAACGGTTTGGGTTTCCGAATTCTTTTCGTGTGGAGGCAAGAGGTTTTAGTGGGGGTATCTGGATTCTTTGGCGAGATGGATTAGAGGTTGAGTTCTTATCAATTTCTAATCAATTTGTGCATGGTAAATTTCGTGAGGCTGCAGGGGATAAGTGGTTTTTCTTTACGGCTGTGTATGCTAGTCCAAATGCGAGTATCCGACGGAGTCTATGTGATAAGTTGATCCAGTTAAATCCGGGGGCTGACGTACCGTGGATTTTAGGTGGTGACTTTAATGCTATCCTTCGTAAAGATGAGCGCTGTGGGGGTTCGAGTGCGGTTCTTGGAACTAGCACTCTTTTATGGGACTTTATTAATAGTGTGGAATTGGTTGAGATGGATTATAAGGGGGATGATTTTACTTGGAGTAGGGGTGACCTGTATTAGAGGATTGATCGTTGTTTAGCTAACGCCGCTTGGTTCATTGAGTTTCCGATGTCGATTGTTGTGCATTTAGATCGGGTTGGCAGCGATCATTATCCTCTCTTTGTTCAGCCAGTGGGTGTAAGGGGTAGTAGTGATTCACGTCCTTTCTATTTTTTAGCTGCTTGGCAGGATCATCCGGGGTTCAAATCGATGCTTGGATAATTCTGGGATAGCTCGTCTTCGGTGGTTGACAACATTCAACATTTTCAGGAGGTTGTGAAACGCTGGAATGTAGAAGAGTTTGGTCACATTGGGTGAAGGAAGAAGAGGGTGCTGGCACGGCTCCGGGGTATTGATAAGGCCTTGAGGAGGAATCCGTCAGATTTCTTGATTGATTTATTGCATAAACTGCGGGATGAGCTTGACATTATTCTCGAGGAGGAGGAATCTTCGTGGTTCCAAAAATCACTGAGCCAATGGATTTTACTAGGTGACAGGAATACTCGCTACTTCCATGCGTCGACAATGGCACGTCGAAGGGCAAGAACAATTGTTGCGCTCAAGGTGAGTGATGGTACTTGGAGCACTGATCAGGATGTTCTACGTCAACAGGCAATCGATTTTTATAGGGTGTTATTTACGGCTGATACAAGTCGTTCAGGGGAATATCAGGTTCGTGGAATGTTTCCCGGCATAAGTGATCACATGCGTCATTCGCTAGGTGGACCAATTTTTGATGCGGAGATTAAAGCAGCCGTGTTTGATATGGGTCCGTGGAAAGCTCCAGGTATTGATGGCATGCACGCAAGGTTTTATCAGAGGAATTGGGACATTGTGGGACTGAATGTGTGTCAGTATATAAGAAGTATTTTCGATGGAGAGTCGTCCCCCTCTTCTATTAACAATACTCTCATGGTTCTTATTCCCAAAGTTACTTTGCCTGAAACGATGAGTCAGTTTCGCCCTATCAGTCTGTGCACTGTGCTGTATAAAATAGTGACAAAAGTGGTGGTTAATCGCATTAAGCCTTTTTTGTCGAATTGGGTTTCGGAGAATCAGACTAGCTTTGTTCCTGGACGGTCTTTTTCTGGTAATATTATAATGACGCAGGAAATTGTGCATTCGATGAAGAGGAAATCTGGAAAGAAGGGCTGGATGGCGTTGAAGATTGATTTGGAAAAAGCTTATGACAGGTTGGAATGGGCATTTATAGATGATACGTTGCAGGATATTGGTTTTCCTTTGAACATTCGGCACCTTATTCTTGAGTGTGTTTCTAGTGTCTCTACTCAACTCATTTGGAATGGTGCGGTCACTGAGCCTTTCACGCCTACCAAGGGTATCCGGCAAGGGGACCCCATATCGCCTTATCTTTTTGTATTATGTATGGAACGACTGACGCAGGCGATCAACCAGAAAGTGGCTTTGGGTCAGTGGAAGGGTTTTTGTACCTCTCGGCGTAGCCCTGTTATTTCACATTTGATGTTTGCGAATGATATGGTTCTTTTTGCGGAGGCGTCACTGGAACAATTGGATGTGATTCGGGAAGTTCTGATAGATTTCTGTAAGCATTCAGGACTGAAGGTTAGTGTGCAAAAGTCGAATATATTTTTCTCAAAGAATGTGGACACTGATTTGAGACGGGCTCTGAGTAATGTGGTGGGGTTTTTCGGAAGTAACGGATCTAGGTAGGTAACTCGGTGTTCCTATGTTACATAACCGGGTTTCTAAATCAACATATGCCTATTTGATACAGAAAGTACGTGACCGTCTATCAGGGTGGAAGGCTAAGTACCTTTCGTTTGCGGGACGTATTACTCTTGCGAAGGTCGTGTTGTCGACATTGCCATTCTATGCAATGCAAACGACGAAATTACCGTTAGGTGTGGGTGACGAAATTGAGCGTTTGATTCGAAACTTTGTTTGGGGGCACTGTGACGGTAAAAAAGGGGTGCATTTGGTGAATTGGGCTGAATTATGCAAGCCTACTTCGATGGGCGGGTTGGGTTTTAAATGTTTGAGAGATCAGAATGACGCGTTCCTCATGAAACTCGCGTTTAATTTAGTTGATAAGCGAGAGCATCTTTGGGTGCGTTTTATTCGCGCTAAATACAAATGTAATGAGTTCGTCCCGAAAACACTTTTTAGGCGGAATTGCTCCCATTTGTGGCGAGGAATATCGTCGATTTGGTTGGATGTTAGGGAGGGTTTGGTTTGGAGAGTTGGTAATGGAGAATGCATCGACTTTTGGCGTGACAATTGGATTCAGGGTGTTGGTCCGCTTGTGGATCTCGCTACTGTTCCGAGTGGATTGCAACAATGCTTTGTTTCCCTGAAGGACATGCGAAATAGAGAGGGAAATTGGGACTTTGATCGTTTTGCACACACCTTGCCAAGGGATGTGGTTGATAGAATTGCCGCCATATATTCCCCTGTCGCGACTGATGTAGTCGACGCCATGGGTTGGAGCTGGAGTGCGAACATGAAGTTTTCGGTTAAGTCGGCTTATGCGGCGAAACAGGGTGAGCTAGAAGCAACGGGGGATAATCTTTGGCGAAGATTGCAGCAGTTTCCGGGACCTCAGCGTATCTGTTTGTTCTTGTGGCTGCTGTGCAAGGGTCGTGTGTTGACCAATAGTGAACGGACACGAAGGCACCTTGTGGACACAACAACATGTTTGTTGTGCGGGCACAGTGACGAGACGATCGACCATGTTTTTCGTCAATGTTCAACGGCGAAGGGCCTTTGGTTGCGTTTGGTTCCAGCTGCTAATCGTCGTTGGTTTTTCACGTCTTCCATCGAGGAGTGGATCACCGGAAATTTGCGAGATAATGCTGGCAGTGGCGAGGAGCAGTGGGGGCTGCTGTTTCGGGCCATTGTTTGGCATCTATGGTTGGCAAGGAATAGCTTTGTGTTTGGCAGTGTGAGTCTCAGCATGGACGATGTGTTGGGGAAGGCTAGACGATTGGTGCAGGGGACGACTAGGGTGCTGTTAGGCGGGAGAGCTGTGTTGCACAGTAGTTCTGGGAGAGCTTCGGTGGTGGATGCGCGTCTGCATTTGATGTGGTCTCCACCGCCTGCGAATGTGTGGAAGATCAACGTGGATGGGGCATGTGATCTATCCGGGGGTCGTGCTTCATGTGGAGGTGTTATTCGCGATTTTGTGGGTAATTGGATTAGTGGTTTCTCGAAATTCATTGGTCGATGTAGTGCCTTTGAGGCGGAAATATGGGTGATCCATGAGGTTTTGCTATGTGCGCTCGAATGTAACGCTGGGGCGTTGATAGTTGAGTCGGATTGTCTTGAGGTGGTTCGTTTGCTATAGAAGGAGCAGGACGATGTTGGTCCGTTGTCTCTGTTAGGATATGTTCGTCGTTTATTTACAAAGGTCAGTATGCTCGAGATTTGTCATATTTCTCGGAATGCTAATCGCATTGCCGATGTTCTTGCTAAATTGGGTTCTTGGAATGGTTACGATGCGAGCTATTTTTGTGCCCCGTCGGATGCGGTGCTAGCGCTTTTACATGAGGAATTACCTAGTCCTATAGTTTGATTTGTGTGTATTTGTCGGGTTAATCCCGGGCTTCTGTAATGCTATGGTGGGTACTCTTTTCCTACATTTAGGTTAGGGAGGTTTTTAACGAGGCCTGCCATAGTATCCCCTTTATTAATAATATATATATATATATATATATATATATATATATTTAACTTGTATTTTGGTTTTATTTTTATCTAAAAAGTAATATTTTTATAAAATAATATTGATTACATAAATATTTATGGAAATATTTTTGTTGAGTGGATCGAAAGATCGATATGAACCAAGAGGGGGGGGGGGTGAATTGAATTTTTAAAAGTTTAGGTAGTGGAAATTGCAAATTAAAAGGATGGACAAGGAATTTTAGAGTGGTTCAAGTTCCAAATGAACTCTACATCCACTACCTTAACTTCACTAAGGATTTGCAACAATTCCACTAATTGCTCTTCCCCTTTTCTAGGCTAAGGAGGCAACCCTTACAATTTCGGTTAAATTTTCTACCCAAAATTTAACCCAATCCTCACACAAAGGTAAACAAAGAGTTTGATGGATAAGATAGTATCTCTCAATACAAATTGTAGCCCAATTACAAGCACTCAACCCAATTGAAAAAGATAAGAATTAAAATTACAATTGGGGTTTCTAGACAATTTTGGGAATTTAGCACAAATGCTTGGATTTGATGTTTGGATGTTTGCTTTTGGATCAATAGTTGTTGCTGGAGCTTTTAGAGGTCCCTTTTATACCTTCTCATTGATTTCTAGCCGTTGTGGTTGTTGCATTCATCAATAGAGCCGTTGGGGTGTAATCTCACCTCCATAAATGCAGTCTGCAACCACCCGTTTCGGAACGCGGGAACCTGTTTCGAAACGGACCAAAATAGAAAGAGCCGTTGGGGTTGCATTTAAGAGCCCGTTTCGAAACGGATTGAACTCGTTTCGAAACACTTTTGCCACTGTCAAGGGTCGTTTCGAAACAGCTTGAGCCCGTTTCAAAACACCCTAACGGTTTCTGAAAATTCAGTTAAAAACAATGCAACGGTCATATTTTTTTCAAACCAAAATGAAGAACCGTTTCGAAACACTTGAAGTCGTTTCGATACGAGTTCTTATGTTCTAAAGCCGTTTCGATACCCGTTTAGGAACAGGGGTTAGCAGTGGTGAAATCGTTTCGAAACGCCTTAGGCCGTTTCGAAACAGGGACTTGAAAAACATTGTTTCGGCTTTAAGAACACTTAGAAAATATTTGAAAACTTAGTTTTTAACTTAGGCATATTCTTTAAATAAAATGGGGACGTTTGAGGACTTAAAAATTCGTTTTGACTTTTTCAATTTAGTCCTTAGGTTCTTTAGTTATATCAAAATTAAAATATCGGTTTCACAATCTCCCCCTTTTTGATATAACAAAACCAAAGTTAGAATTTTTAAAAGTTTTGAAAATTTTGAACACATTCTATCTCCCCCTTAATCTAAGATAGGTTTTTAAAGTTTTAAAAAGATTTAACTTTGAAACTCAAGTTTTAAAACTTAAAAACCCTTTAAACATTTAAAACAAATTTTTGTGGCTCTTAAATTTCTTCTCCCCCTTTTTGTTAGATCAAAAATAATAAATAGGCTCATAGAGAAGAGAAAGGGTTAGTACCAATAAGCATTAAGTAATAAGCAACAATAATATTAATTCATAAAATTAAAATATCCAAAAAATAAATCAACATTAAGTCCAAAACATAATCCCAAATAAGATCAAAAGCATAGGTTCCTAAAACATAATGAAACTTAAAGATGCAAACTTAAACCTAAAATGCATAGATAATATGATATGATATGAATATCCTAGGCCTCGTCACCACCATCATCATCATCATCCGAAGTCTCACCATCGCTCTTGACTTGAGAACGGTGAAACTTCGTCCATTGGCCATAGAGGGTAGAGAAGGACAAATCCATGTTCAAGTGAGAAGCCTCAAGGGATTAGAGTCGATCCTCTATATTTTGCAAGCGAGTGTTGATGGCACCAAAACCCGAAGCCATGTTAGTGTCCATGGCATTGAACCGCTCGGTAATCAAAGTCGTGAGAGCTTCATTGTTTGCAACAGGAGCTTGAGGTTCAACGGGAGGAGGAGGAGGAGGTGCGGCTTTATCAACACGTTCCAAAACATGGTTCACATAGTGAAAACCGGACTTGCAAAGAGAGGACTCACCAATCTTAGACTTGCGGGGTTCCGGAGAGTCGTAGGAGCAATCGAGACCGATCTTGCTAAAGATATGACTCAAAATCGTGCCATAAGTAAAAGATTTCAAGGCATCGGTGTCAATAAGCTTAACATTATTAACCATCTCAGCAAATATGATCTTGACAACATTAGGGCGCTCACCACGACGGAAACATTCAAGCCAAAAGTAATCTACTTGATGGATATGAGAATATTTACCTCCGGAGGGGCGAAGGAACCGTGATACCATCAAGTGGAGAAAACGATCGTGCACATCCAAAGTAAGCACTTGACTTGTATTAGTACCAAAGTGACGTTCATTCTCAATTCCTTCATCCTCAAGGGAAAAAGTAGACTCCAAGAGAGCAATATCAACAACAAACTTCTTTCCCAAAATAAAAGATTCAATCCCAACAACCTCAGTATTAGTTTCATCATTAATAAGACGAGCATTGGAGTAAAAGATGAGTACCATGTGTTTGTAGCGAATATCCGGGATGCTCAACAAAGGAAGAAGATTCCATTCGCTCAAACGCTCGAGGTAACGGAAAAGGAATCGCTCGGAGTTGAGGAATTCAAGATCAATGACACGCTCACGACGAACTTCGAAATCCTTGACATATTTGAAACGAGCACGCATCTCTGGAGTTTGAAGGGATTTTTGAAAGAGCTGAGCGAGATTCAGACGCACACTCGAGTCACCGGATTGAACGGACTTACGCTTTTTGCTAACATTCTCCGACATCTTAAAAACATTAATCAAGCAAGTTTTTTTAGGAAAAAATGAGTGTATGCATAGATTTCGTGATTCAATCCAATAATAAATCCCACTTAGGTTTAAAAAAGTTTTTAAAAACAGTAAACAAATCAAAATAAAATAGAAAAACAGAATTTTTTTTTAGAGAAAACAGTAAAAAAAATACGACTGAAGAATTTTATATTTGAATCAGAAAATTGAAGATTTTGAAATTTTTTACAAAATATGAAAAACTCAAGCATCAAAACATATATACTATACAAAAACAAATTTTTCTAACCTAAGATTCGAATAGAAATTGAAAGAAAAAGAAAAAGAGGAAAAATACCTTAGTTTGGGATTTTGGATGAATGGAAGAAAATCCTTGCACAATGTTGATGAAACTTGCTTAGACTAGTGTTTTAGAGAAAAAACCCCTCAAGATTTGATGAAAACAATGAGGTTTAGAGGGTTTTTATAGGGAAAAAGTCGGGTTAGGGTTTTTAGGGTTTTAAAGAGTTTTAATTAAAAGAGAACTTTAACATTAAAAGCCCTACTTAAAGCTGTCCGTGAAACCGTTTCGGAACGGTCCTGACTGTTTCGAAACGCGAGGAAGAGAGTTTGACCGTTTTAAGGATTCCAGCTGACCATTTTGATACGGTGTTGACCGTATCGAAGCCCCATTGACTCGTATCGAAACTCGTTTCGATACACCCCTTGGCAGTAGCAAAAACGTTTCGAAACCCTTTTGAGGCGTTTCGAAACGCCCTTCTCTCAGACATGATTTTTAGGCATCCGTATCGAAACAGGTTGACTCGTTTCGATACACCTGGGCCTGGAAGTGCAGATGAGGTTCTAAAAGTGCAGAAAATTGAGTTTTTCTAAGGCCTAACTTGCATGAATGACATGAATGAGCAGGCAAAACATATGCAAACATAAACATACTCCCCCTAGCTATAACCATGGATGAAATTAGGAGTTAAAACACATAAACATGTCATTTCACAAGATCAAGCAATTTTAAGCACAAAAGAGGTCCTAAAAGGTCAAGATAGGCTAGCTAGACCTAACTCTCTCCTAAGGGACCAAAAACGCTCTTTGTCTAAAGGTTTTGTAAATATGTCCGCTAATTGATTTAAGGTGTCTACATACTTTATAACCACATCTTCTTTAAGGACATGATCTCTAATGAAATGATGCCTTATTTCTATGTGTTTGGTTCTAGAGTGTTGGATGGGATTTTTTGTTAAACATATAGCACTAGTGTTGTCACATTTTAGGGGTATGGTTTCAACTTTAATTCCATAATCTAAGAGTTGTTGCTTCATCCAAAGGACTTGAGCACAACAACTCCCTAAGGATATGTACTCGGCTTCGGTGGTAGATAAGGCTACACTATTTTGTTTCTTAGAGAACCAAGATATGAGCATACTACCTAGGAATTGAGAAGTTCCCGAAGTACTTTTCCTATCAATTTTGCATCCCCCATAATCCGCATCCGAATAAGCATGAATGTTGAAGGTGGAGTCTCTAGGGTACCAAAGATCTAAACAAGGAGTATCTCTAAGGTACCTAAAGATTCTCTTAACGACTATAAGGTGAGACTCTCTAAGACTAGCTTGAAACCTAGCACACAAGCAAACACTAAACAAGATATCTGGTCTACTTGCGGTAAGGTAAAGAAAAGATCCAATCATAGAACGGTAAAGCTTAGAGTCAACACACTTACCTCCGTCATCTTTGTCAAGCTTTGTAGAAGAGCTCATAGGTGTGGCTTGAGGCTTTGCATTCTCCAAGCCAAACTTCTTGAGCATATCCTTTATGTACTTTGCTTGATTGATGAAGGTGCCATCCTTCTTTTGCTTGATTTGGAGTCCCAAAAAGAATGAGAGCTCCCCCATCATGCTCATCTCAAATTCACCTTGCATTAGCTTTACAAACTCTTGACAATGACATTCGTTAGTAGAACCAAAAATGATATCATCAACATAAATTTGAACTACTAAGATGTCATTTTTATACATTTTTATAAAAAGTCTAGTGTCCACCTTACCTTTTTCAAAGCCTTTTTCAATTAAAAAGTTTGAAAGTCTTTCATACCAAGCTCTAGGAGCTTGCTTTAAACCATAAAGAGCTTTAGTGAGTTTGAAAACATGATTTGGAAATTTTGAATCTTCAAAACCCGGTGGTTGTTCCACATACACTTCCTCATTTATAAAACCATTTAAAAACGCGCTTTTAACATCCATTTGAAAAAGCTTTAAATTATGATAACATGCATAAGCAAGCAACATCCTAATGGCTTCCATTCTAGCTACGGGTGCATAGGTTTCATCAAAATCTATTCCATCTTCTTGAGTGTAACCTTGAGCTACAAGTCTAGCTTTATTTCTCACAATGTTACCACTCTCATCTAGCTTGTTCCTAAAGACCCATTTAGTTCCTATGGTAGATTGATTACTAGGCCTATCAACTAATGTCCAAACGTTACTTCTCTCAAATTGATTTCACTCTTCTTGCATAGCCATAATCCAAAAATCATCTTTCAATGCTTCTTTTATATTCTTAGGCTCTATGCATGAGATAAATGCAACATGATTCATTAATCGAAGAGAAGATCGAGTGGTTACCCCCTTGGATGGATCACCCAAGATTTCACCATCTTTGACATAGTTGAACTCCCTTGGGTAGCTCACTTCCTTTTCCTCAAGAGCCAAGTCCTTCAAGGGTTCAAGAGGTGGATCTTGTGTGTCCTCTTCTTTTGTTGTTGGAATCTCAACCTCCTTTGAAGTTTGTCCTCCATCAAAGGCATTTATGATTCCTACATCATCATCATCACAAGAATCCTTCCTTGGAAGGAGGTTATCATCGAATACAACATGTATAGATTCTTCTACTACTAAAGTTCTTTTGTTAAATACTCGATAGGCTTTAGATGTTAAAGAGTAACCTATGAAAATAGCTTCATCACTTTCTGCATCAAATTTACCTAAGTTGTCTTTTCCATTATTTAAAACAAAACACTTGCAACCAAAAGGGTGAAAATAGCTAATGTTAGGCTTTTTAGATTTTAAAATCTCATAGGGTGTTTTCTTTAAAATTGGCATAATCATTACTCTATTAACAATATAGCAAGCGGTGTTTGTGGCTTCCGCCCAAAAATATTTAGGTAAATTGTTTTCACAAAGCATAGTTCTAGCCATTTCTTGCAAAGTTCTATTTTTCCTCTCAACTACGCCATTTTGTTGAGGAGTTCGAGGAGCCAAAAAATTGTGGCTAATACCATTTTCATTTAAAAAATCTTCAAACCCTAAATTTTGAAACTCGGTTCCATGATCACTTCTAATATATGAAATTCTAAGTTCAAGATCATTTTGAGTTAGTTTTGAAAATGTGATGAATTTTTCCAAATCCTCATCTTTAGTACTTAAAAATAGAACCCAAGTAAATCTAGAAAAATCATCAACAAGTATAAATGCATAAGACTTACCACCCAAGCTCATAGTCCTAATTGGCCCAAATAAGTCCATATGGATTAGTTGTAAACATCTACTTGTAGAAACATCATTAATGGATTTAAAGGAAGACTTGTGTTGTTTACCCTTAGAGCATGCATCACAAATTTTATCATTTGAAAATTTAATCTTGGGTAAACCTCTAACTAGATCAAGGGAAACTAGTTTTTCTAAAACACTAATGCTAACATGTCCTAGTTTCCTATGCCACAACCATGCATCATTTTCATTTTGTGCTACTAAGCATGCATGAGATGTATGAATGTCATCTAGATGCACCATGTATATGTTTCCTATGCGATGACCTATGAGCATAATATTATTAGATTTAATGTCTACAATTTTGCATCCATTTTTATCAAATAAAACATTAAATCCTTTATCACACAATTGACTTATGCTCAACAAGTTATGTTTAAGACCATCGACATACAATACATTTTCAATGAGAATAGTAGAGTGATTACCTATGGAGCCAATACCTTTAATGTGGCCTTTGGAGTTGTCACCAAATGTCACCACTCCTCCACTTTTTGGCTTTAGATCCATGAATCTACTCTTGTCTCCGGTCATATGCCTTGAGCATCCACTGTCAAGGTACCATGAGTTTTGACTTTGTGCTTTGGCCTCGTAGCAATGCTCCCCCTACAAACAAAGATATTAAGCTTTTGTTTTTGGTACCCAAATCATTTTGGGTCCATGAGTGTTAGCTCCCAAAACCTTGGTTTCCTTAGGGATCCAAGATGACATAGCAATAATGTTATTAGATTTTACAAGTTCCTTAGGAACCCATACACTTCTAATTCTTTTAGTTCTTCTATGTCTATGAAGACTACCTTGTTTGTAGTTATTAGTCCTTTTCTTAAGTTGGTTTGTTTTAGAAGATTCACCAATTTCATGCTTCATACTACCAACATTTTTAAAGGACTCCTTGAGCTTGTTAAGCTCATCTAACACCTTTTGGTGTTCACTACTACATTGAGATAAATGATTATTAAGGTCAACATTTTCATCTTGAAAAAATTTTAGTTCATCTTTCAACCCTAATACCTTTTTCTCAAATTTTGAATTAGCTTGAGAGAGTGAGTCATTTTTCTCTTTTAGTTCCAAAATAATTTTCTTATTCCTAATGACCGACTCCTTATATTTCTCAACTAATTCATCATATACCTCTTGTAACTCATCATATGCATCATTCAATTCATCATATGTAAAATCTAAAGTTGATGAGTTAGAGGTTACCATAGAGGAATCTTCCTCAAGTGCCATGAGGCAAAGGTTGGCCACTTCTTGTTTGTCATCCTCCGATGACTCCTCATCACTCCAAGTAGCAAGCTTGGCTTTGAGCTTCTTCTTCTTCTCAAAGACCCTCTTCTTGAGTTGAGGGCACTCCGAACGTATGTGGCCGGGTTTATTGCACTCGAAGCAAATGATTTGATCCCTTGCTTCTTCTTTGTTCTTGCCTTTGAAGTCCATCTTCCTTTGAATTTTTCTTCCCCGGTTGGACCTCATAAAGCGTGAGAATCGTTTGGATATCATAGCCAATTCTTCTAGCTCATCCTCCTCACTAGAATAGCTCTCCTCAAGTAGTGAAGCTTTGAGAGCTATTCCCATCTTCTTCTTCTTTTCAACCTCTAGCTTTTCTGCTCTCTTCTCTTCTTTCGTCTTCTCTTCTTCCCTTCCTTGCTTCATAATCTCATGTGTAAGTAGAGAACCCACAAGCTCATCAAGCTTTAAAATCTTCAAATTCTTAGCTTCTATGATGGCGGTTCTCTTCCCATCCCATGATTCGGGAAGTGAATAGAGTAGCTTCCGGACAAGCTTGTCTTCCAGTATGATCTCTCCAAAACCTTTGAGCCCATTGACTATAGTGGAGAACCGATCAAACATCTTGGACACCGTCTCATCGGGATCCATCTTGAAATTCTCATAACTAAGATTGAGAATTCCAATCTTAGTTTCTTTGACATCGTTGGTTCCCTCATAGGTAGTCTCAAGAGTGTCCCATACTTCTTTCGCACTCTCAATGGATGACACTTTAGAATAGATGTTCGGACCGAATGAACAAAAGAGCATGTGGAGAGCTTTGTCATTTACTTGAATTTTTTTCTTTCTTCTTCACTCATCTCCATCTTCTTCTTCAAGACCATCTTGCCTTCGCTATCTTGCTTCAATGGTATGTAAGGGCCATCTTCAATGACATCCCAAACTAAGTAGTCATTGGACTTGATGAAGAGACACATTCTATTCTTCCAAAAAGAATAGTTGTCACCATTGAAGAAGCGATGCTTTGTAGTGGATTGAGACTCATACATGCCCGAACAGAAGGTTGAAGCCATCTCTTGGTATTTTGATGATCACACTCTTCCTAGGAACTCCTCTTGTGGCTATTAATCCTCAAAGAGGTAGGCTCTGATACCAATTGTTGAGTGGATCGAAAGATCGATATGAACCAAAAGGGAGGGTGAATTGGATTTTTAAAAGTTTAGGTAGTGGAAATTGCAAATTAAAAGGATGGGCAAGGAATTTTAGAGTGGTTCAAGTTCCAAATGAACTCTACATCCACTACCTTAGCTTCACTAAGGATTTACAACAATTCCACTAATTGCTCTTCCCCTTTTCTAGGCTAAGGAGGCAACCCTTACAATTTCGGTTAAATTTTCTACCCAAAATTTAACCCAATCCTCACACAAAGGTAAACAAAGAGTTTGATAGCTAATATAGTATCTCTCAATACAAATTGTAGCCCAATTACAAGCACTCAACCCAATTGAAAAAGATAAGAATTAAAATTATAATTGGGGTTTCTAGACAATTTTGGGAATTTAGCACAAATGCTTGGATTTGATGTTTGGATGTTTGCTTTTGGATCAATAGTTGTTGCTGGAGCTTTTAGAGGTCCCTTTTATACCTTCTCATTGATTTCTAGTCGTTATGGTTGTTGCATTCATCAATAGAGCCGTTGGGGTGTTATCTCACCTCCATAAATGCAGTCTGCAACCACCCGTTTCGGAACGCGGGAACCTGTTTCGAAACGGACCAAAATAGAAAGAGTTGTTGGGGTTGCATTTAAGAGCCCGTTTCGAAACGGATTGAATTCATTTCGAAACACTTTTGCCACTGTTAAGGGTCGTTTCGAAACAGCTTGAGCCCGTTTCGAAACAGCTTGAGCACGTTTCGAAACACCCTAACGGTTTCTGAAAATTCAGTTAAAAACAATGCAACGGTCATATTTTTTTCAAACCAAAATGAAGAACCGTTTCGAAACACTTGAAGTCGTTTCGATATGGGTTCTTATGTTCTAAAGCCGTTTCGATACCCGTTTCGGAACAGAGGTTGGCAGTGGTGAAATCGTTTCGAAACGCCTTAGGCCGTTTCGAAACAGAGACTTGAAAAACACTGTTTCGGCTTTAAGAACACTCAGAAAATATTTGAAAACTTAGTTTTTAACTTAGGCATATTCTTTAAATCAAATAGGGACGTTTGAGGACTTAAAAATTCGTTTTGACTTTTTCAATTTAGTCCTTAGGTTCTTTAGTTATATCAAAATTAAAATATTTGTTTCACAATTTTAATTATAAAATATTATAATATTATATTTATTGTAATACCTCAAATTTTGGTTAGTGATCAAAATGAATAAAATGAAAAGATTAGGGGCAAAAGTGTAAACTTGGGAAAATTTCAGGGACTAAATTATAATTTTTAAAAATTATGTATTTTAGTCCCATAAATGAATAGTTTACCCCCAAGAATGACATTTTCGAGTTACCTGGATTTTTGGTACGAAAATCGTATTAAAAGCTATGAGTTAAATTTGAGGAAAAATCTGGAAAATCAGATTGAAACAAATAATTTAAGATATTTTATTTAAATATCAAGCAAGAGTAAAAATGTATTTTTCATGCTTATTTCTAGAAGAACTAACATGGACCATTGGATTTAGGTTAATTTTTCCATGTTAAATATGAACCGATGGATGAAAATGGCAAGATTTTAATTTTAGAAGATTACAAGGGCAAAATGGATAACTACTAACTAGTTGGTTTATTTTTGACCCTTGAATGAATATTTTGACATGTGACAAGTTATGAGGCATTGAATTTTAAGGGCAAAATAGTCATTTAACTATTAAGAAGATTTTTATTTATTATATTAGATATTAATGCATTTTGGCATAATTAGAAAAGAAAAAAAAGAATAGAAAACTTGTTCATCTTTCTCTACAATACGTGGGATATTTGGGAGGAAGAAAAAATATTTAAAGTGTAAATTTTAAACATTTAGAGTTGGATTCAAAGTTATTTCATAAAATACAAAGTTATTCTCCATTAAATTATCTTTCATTTGATATAATTTTTACATAATTTTCTTGCTTCTAAGTTGATATTAGTGGTTAAGGTGAATGAAGGACATGTTGGAATTTCATGTTTTAAGGTTTATTCAAGTTGAAAATGAGGTTGTGATATTGTTTCTATGCTTAAACTGATGCAAATCCTATGGTATATGGTATAGGGACCATTTGGCTATAAAGAGAAGCTGAGGGGAAATATTGTAAAAATTATTTTATAGATGAAAATAGTTAGAATGATGTTCTTTATGCTTGATTATGTAATTTAAGATTAATTTATAATGTTGGAATGGTTAAAGGGTGATAAATATTAGAGTCATGAAATCTGCTCAGAATTTTAGATTTTGGTAGTGAGTTAGGAAATTCACCAAATATTTCACAAATCGAATTAGAAGATGAATATAATATGTATGACTGGAAATTAAGTCTAGTTTTGTTTAAAAGAAACGGTGACTGATTTCGAGTTTTATACTAAAAGATATGAATTTTTAAGTGATGAAAGGTCAGAAAACAGAGTACCAGACTACTCTGAAATTCAGCACTGGAATTCGACTTTAAAAATTCGTCATAAATTGTACGAGTTGAATTTGGGCTATTAGTTTATATGGTTGAAAACATTATCGAATCTAGATTCTTTCAAAACAAATTAAATCGAATTATGAGTTGTAGAGTATTTTATAGAAATATTTCTTTGAAGGTAGCGCAGTTTGATAGATTAGAAATTGAGGTATCATGCTTGAATAATTGTTGGAATGATTGATGAATCATTCTTTGATTTGGATATTAAAGGAAATTTGAAGTGTCGAGAATGGTATGAATCGTATGAAAAGAATTAGTATTGAATAAACTTTGAAAGAAATTATAGGAATTTTTTCCTATTACGTATCTATTTTAGTATGATACTAACATGTACATGTGTTGTAAATGACGAACGTATGGAGCGTGATCAAAATTGAAATCGAGCTAGCAATCAAGCAAAGGAAAAGGATCAACATTAAATCTTAGTGAAGATTTAAATTTTTACATATACAAAGCGTTAAGGTGAGTGCAATGCATATTTATCATGATACATGGATATTTTATACATTAGGGGTAAGACTTGTGATAAGTTTACCTTATTTATATTAGCATAATATTGATGTTATTGATTACATGTTGGATATATTTTAAATATGTCCAAGGATGATTATAAACGCATGATCACTAGTATATATGACATTATGGTATGAATGTTATTTTGGGGTATGAACTGCCCAAAGATATATTATGATGATATACATTGCCATGGATGAAATAAATATGAAATATTTGCCTAAATACGGTGTTGAGGGACATAGTTTAGTTGGCTTGCCATAGGGTCCAGCAACTTCGATACGAGATAACACTTCGGTGCGGGACAGCACTTCGGTGCATATTTTGACTCGTGTACTCAGAGTCCTCATAGTCTTATGTTTGGGCTATAGTTTATTGGTTAATAAATAATAAACATGTTATTAAGCTTTTGAGCTTATGGGATAAATGGCAAGTATATTGGTAAGATATTTGATATTCTGATTATATTATGTTAATACATGGTTAACATGACGGTAAGACATATCCAGTGATCTTGATGCATGGTTATGCTTATAATAGTACATTTATAAATATGTAGCATTGCACTCTATATTTTATTATTGCCTCAGTAAGTGTATACTTAGCGTGTGATGGTTTTCACGCGTAGGTAAATATCAACGTTCGGAGTAAGAAGTTAGAAATGCATCGGAATCAGGAAGTTTTTTACAGTATCGGTAATGACATCCTTAAATATATTTTGCTATTACTAGTTGGTATGTATATATTAAGAACTAGTGGGTGTTAAGTTTAGTATTAATAGGGTTGGCAATAACTTATAAATTAGTTTATATTATTAGCATATGATGGCTAATTATATTTATAGAAATGATTATTAATATTACTAGTTATTTATCGGGTAACCTAGAGAAAAAATTAAATGACTAACAATTAGACGTTTAAATACTGGTAAGAGTGTTACAATTATTGGTATTAGGGCTACAGATTTAGCCGGTTCTGAACATGAATCAGGTTTGTAGAGAGTAAAAAATATATACATGCACTAGGATGTCAAAAATTACTAATAATTGTATAGAAATGCTTTGATGCCTATTAGTTAGTAATGTTGCTCATTACTAATGGGGAAGATTGTGACATTAGCAGATGTTAGATCATCAAGAATCTCGTAGAGGAGTTGAGGGAAATGTCCCTCCTCAAAGTGAAAATAATGATGTGAACCAGGATCCACCTTCTGTTCAGCAAAATGTAGGGCAGCCAGCACAAGAACATCAGAATATGACTGTACAGGACAAAGGTTTATTTCTTCAGGAATTGGATACGATTATGAATCGTCGAGCCCCAATATCGGTGCCAAAGAAATTAAGAAATATGAAAGTACCATAATTTCATGGAGATGCTGATGCAACTCTAATGGCTACTGACTACTGTTTAAATGATATTAAAATTATGCTGAGCAGAATTCCTTGTGAAGATCAAGGAAAACTAGAGGGAGTAGTATCATTGTTGATGGAACCAACGAGCATGTGGTGGAATGTGATTACTGCACAAGTCCCTCCAGAGAAGACTACATGGGAATTCTTTTTGAAAGAATTCAAGGAAAAATATATCAGGGACGTGTTTATCGAAGAAATGAGACAACAATTCCTGAATCTGAAACAACATGGCAGGTCAATTTATGAATATGAATGTGAGTTCAATAGACTGAGCCGATCTTATGGAATTACCCTTCCAAGAGTTTGAAGTCATTCTTGGAATGGATTGGTTATCGACATATGATGCTACAGTTGAATGCCGATTTAAAAGAGTAATTTTAAAAGGAACTAGAGGGTTCGAAAATAATATTTATATGTGAAAAGTTGGATAATCAGAGGAATGTGACATCAGTTGTAACTGTTGGGGAGTTAATATCATACGAGTTTGAAGCCTATTTAGCTCATGTGATAAATAATCTGGAAAAAAAGACAAATCTGGAAGATATACACACGGTGCGAGAATTTACAGATGTCTTCCCAGATGAATTACCGAGGTTACCTCTAGATCGAGAGGTGGAATTTGGTATTGATGTGCTTCCTCGAACATCACCAATATCAATGGCACCTTACAGGATGGCTCCTAAAAAACTTAGAGAGTTGAAGGCTCAATTATAAGAATTATTAGATTGAGGTTTTATACGGCCTAGTATATCACCTTGGGGAGGTCCAGTCCTGTTTGTGAAAAAGAAAGATGGATCAATAAGGTTGTGTAGATTATCGTCAACTTAATAAAGTGACGATGAAGAATAAATATCCTCTGCCATAGATTGATGATCTTTTTGATCAACTTAAAGGAGCTACGAAGTTTTCTAAAATTGATCTTCAATCGGGGTATCATCAATTAAAGATCAAAGAAGCAAATATACCAAAAACAACTTTTAGAACGAGATACATGCATTATGAGTTTGTGGTAATGCCTTTTAGACTCACCAATGCACCGTCAACATTTATGGATTTAATGAATCGGGTGTTTCAACGCTATTTAAACCAGTTTGTGGTGGTATTCATAGATGATATATTGGTTTACTCTAAAACCAAAGAGGATCACGATACTCATATCAGAATAGTTCTTCAGATCCTCCGAGAAAAAAAATTATATGCAAAGCTGTCTAAGTGTGGATTTTGGCTATCAGAAGTAGCTTTTCTTGGACATATAGTTTCAGCCGAAGGGATTCGAATTGATCCTTAGAAGGTTCAAGCAATCTTGGAATGGAAAAATTCCTAAAAATGTCTATGAAGTGAGAAGCTTCTTAGGATTAGCGGGTTATTATTGGCGGTTCGTGAAAGATTTTATGATGATTGCCGCTCCAAGGACTAATTTGTTCAGGAAGGATATGCCATTTGTTTGGTTAGATAAATGTTAGAAAAGCTTTGATAAGCTGAAGAAGATATTAACGGAAGCTCATGTATTGGTACAAATAGAATCTAGAAAGGATTTCATAATTTATAGTGATGCATCGCATAAAGGTTTGGGGTGTGTACTGATGCAGGAAGGAAAGGTGGTAGCATATGCTTCTCGACAACTCAAAAATCATGAAATAAATTGCCCTACTCATGATTTAGAGTTGTTCGCGGTGGTGTTTACCTTGAAGATTTTGCGTCACTACTTATACGGTGAAAGATGTTATATTTACATTGATCATAAAATCTTGAAATACTTGTTGTCTCAAAAAAAAGCTTAACTTGAGGATATGAAGGTGGATAGAGTTGATCAAAGATTATGATATGATTATTGACTATCACCCAGGAAAGGCTAATGTGGTAGCAGACGCACTTAGCCGAAAGACATTTGCTGGCTTGAGAACATTAAATGCTCAGTTGAAATATCAAGAAGATGGTGCAATAGTGGCTGAACTTAGGATTAAGCCTATTTTGATAGAAATGATTAAAGAGTTACAAGCAAAGGATGAAGAATGTTTGGAAAAGATTAAGCAAGCTAAATGTGGAGAATCTAAAGGTTTTGAAATAAGACTCAATGGGTGTTTATACTATAAGGGATGTATATACATTCCTAATGATGAGGAATTAAAGAAGGAAATTCTGATGGAGGCACATTTCAGTCCTTTGACTATGCATCATGGAGGCAAGAAAATGTACCAAGATATAAAGAGTCTATATTGGTGGTCGGGATGAAATGAGCTATCACATAGTTTGTTGTAAATGATTAACTTGTCAACAAGTAAAAGAAAAACATCAAGTCCCATCAGGACTTCTACAACCAATGTCAATTCTACAATGGAAGTGGGAGCAAGTCACTATGGACTTTGTAACAGGTTTGCCGCTAACACCAAAAAAGAAAGATTTGATCTGGGTGATTGTGGATCGATTGACTGAATCAACACACTTCATACCAGTACGAACCGACTACTCTTTAAACAGGTTAGCCAAGTTATATATTAAGGAAATTGTTAGATTACATCGTGTTCCTATGTCTATCATATCTAATAGAGATCCAAAGTTTTCTACAAAATTTTGGAAAGCTTTACATGAAACTTTGGGAACTCGGCTACACTTCAGTACTACTTTTCATCCTTAGACTGATGGACAATCAGAAAGGATTATCCAAATACTTGAAGACATGCTTAGAGCGGGTATAATGAATTTTGCTGGTTCATGGAAAAAAATATCTTCCCTTAATTGAGTTTGCTTACAACAACAGTTATCAATCAAGTATAAAGATGGCTTCTTATGAGGCTTTAGACGGAAGGAAATGCCGAACACTATTAAAATGGTTCAAGCAGGAGGATCGAAAGATCATTGGACCCGATCTTGTTCAGGCGGTGGAAGAAAAGATAAGAATAATTCAAGATAACCTCAAAGCTTCTTCTAACAGGAAAAAGTTATATGCAAATATTAAAAGAAAAGCTATTGAGTTTGAAATGGGAGACAAGGTGTGTCTGTAAGTTTCACGTTGGAAAAAGATCTTACGATTTGGACAAAAGGGTATACTTAGTCCAAGATATATTGGTCCTTGTGAAATTTTGAAAAGGGTTGGTCTTGTGGTTTACCAACTAGCATTACCACCAGAGATGAGTAAAACCCATGATGTGTTTCATGTATCCATGCCGCAGAGATATCGATCAGATCCTTTGCATATCATCACACCGGAAGAAATTGAGATTCAACCAGATTTGACATACGAAGAAGAACCGGTAAGGATCTTAGCTTGAGGAGAAAAACAACTAAGGAAAAAAAAGATTCCTTTGGTGAAAGTCTTATGGAGAAATCACAAGGTGGTGGAAGCTACTTGGGAAACGGAGGAAACTTTGAGGAAATAGTATCTGTACCTTTTTGAATCAAGTACGTAAGGAAAATTCGAGGAAGAATTTTCTTAAGGGGAAGAACTGTAATACCTAAAATTTTTGTTAGTGACCAAAATGAAAAGTTTAGGGGTAAAAGTGTAAACTCGGGAAAATTTCAGGGAATAAATTGTAATTTTTAGAAATTATGTATTTTAGTCCCATAAATGAATAGTTTACCCCCAAGAATGACATTTTCGAGTTACCCAAATTTTTTGTACGAAATTCGTATTAAAAGCTATAAGGAGTTAACTTTGAGGAAAAATCTGGATAATCGGATTAAATCGAATAGTTTGAGATATTTTATTTAAATATCAAGCAAGGGTAAAAATGTCTTTTCCATGCTTATTTCTATAATAACTAACATTGAACATTGGATTTATGTTGATTTTTCCATGTTAAATATTAATCGTTGGATGAAAATGGCAATATTGTGATTTTAGAAGATTACAAGGGTAAAATAGGTAACTACTAACTAGTTGGTTTATTTTTGACCCTTGCATGAATATTTTGACATGTGACAAGTTATGAGGCCTTGGATTTTAAGGGCAAAATAGTCATTTAACTATTAAGAAGATTTTTATTTATTATATTAGATATTAGTGCTATATTGGCATAATTAGAAAAGAAAAAAGACTAGAAAAATTGTTCATCTTTCTGTACGATACGCGAGACATTTGGGAGGAAAAAAAATATTTCAAGTTCAAATTTCTAGCATTTAGAGTTGGATTCAAGGTTAGTTCATGAAATACAAAGTTATTCTTCATTAAATTCTCTTTCATTTGATAAAATTTTTACATGGTTTTCTTGCTTCTAAGTTGATATTGATGGTTAAGGTGAATGAAAGACATGTTGGAATTTCATGTTTTAAGGCTTATTCAAGTTGGAAATGAGGTTGTGATGTTATTTCTATGCTTAAAGTACTGAAAATCCTATGGTATATGGTATAAGGACCATTTGTCTATATAGAGAAGTTGAGGGAAAATATTGTAAAAAATATTTTTAGAGATGAAAATAGTTAGAATGATGTTCTTTATGCTTGATTATGTAATTGAAGATTAATTTATAGTGTTAAAATGGTTAAAGGGTGATAAATATTAGAATTATGATATCTGCTCAGAATTTTAAATTTTGGCAGTGAGTTAGGAAATTCACCAAAAAATTTCTCAAATCGAATTAAAAAGTGAATATTATATGTATGGACTGAAAATTGAGTATAGATTCTTTTAAAAGAAACAATGACTGATTTCGGGTTTTGTACTAAAAGATATGAATTTTAAGTGATGAAAGGTCAGATAACAGAGTACCAGACTGCTCCGAAATTCAGCACTGGAATTCGACTTTGAAAATTCGCCATAAACCGTATGAGTTGAATTTGGGCTATTAGTTTATATGGTTGAAAAGCTTATCTAATCTAGATTATTTCATAACAACTGGAATTGAATTTCGAGTTGTAGAGTATTTTATAGAAATATTTCTTTGAAGGTAGCACATGTTGATAGATTATAAATTGAGGTATCATGCTTGAATAATTGTTGGAATGATTTATGAATGATTATTTGATTTGGATATTAAAGGAAATTTGAAGTGCCGAGAATGGTATGAATCGTATGACATGAATTAGTATTGAATAAAATTTGAAAGAAATTATAGGAATTTCTTTTCCTACTACGTATCTATGTTAGTATGATACTAACATGTACATGTGTTGTAAATGACGAACGTATCGATCGTGATCAAAGTTGGAATCGAGCTAGCAATCAAGGAAAGAAAAAGGATCACCAGTAAAGCTTAGTGAAGATTCAAATTTTTACATATTTAAAGTGTCAAGGTGAGTGCAATGCATATTTATCATGATACATGGATGTTTTATACATTAGGGGTAAGACTTGTGATAAGTCTACCTTATTTATATTAGCATAATATTGATGTTATTTATTACATGTTGGATATATTTTAAATATGTCCAATGATGATTATAAATGCATGATCACTAGTATATATGACATTATGGTATGAATGTTATTTTGGGGTATGAACTGCCCAAGGATATGTTATGATGATATACATTGACATGGATGAAATAAATATGGAATATATGCCCAAATACGATATTGAGGGATATGGTATAGTTGGAATGCCATAGGGTCCAGCAGCACGCTGCATACTCGGGATAATACTTCGGTGCGGGATAGCACTTCAGTGCGGTAAAGTACTTCGGTGCGAGATAGCACTTCAGTGCATATTTTGACTCGTGTACCCAGGGTCCTCATAGTCTTATGTTTGGGGTATAGTTTATTGGTTAATAAATGATAAACATGTTATTAAGCTTTTGAGCTTATGGGATAAATGTCATGTATACTGGTAAGATATTTGATATTCGGATTATATTATGTTAATACATGGTTAACATGATGGTAAGGCATATCTAGTGAACTTGATGCATGGTTATGTTTATAATAGTACATTTATAAATGTGTAGCATTGCACTGTATATTTTATTATTGCCTCACTAAGTGTATACTTAGCGTGTGATGGTTTTCACGCGTAGGTAAATATCAGCGTTCGAAGTAAGAAGTTAAAAAAGCAACGGAATCAGGAAGTATTTTTGCAGTATCGGTAATGACATCCTTAAATATATTTTGCTATTACTAGTTGGCATGTATATATTAAGAACTAGTGGGTGTCAAGTTTAGTATTAATAGGGTTGGCAATAACTTATAAATTAGTTTATATTATTAGCATATGACGGATAATTATATTTATAGAAATGATTATTAATATTACTAGTTATTTATCGGGTAACCTAGAGAAAATATTAAACGACTAACAATTAGATGTTTAAATACTGGTAAGAGTGTTACATTTATTGTTATCCGAGCTACAGGTTTAGCCGGTTCAGGACATGAATCAGGTTTGTAGAGAGTAAAAAATATATACATGCACTAGGATGTCAAAAATTACTAATACTTGTATAGACATGCTTTTATGCCTATTAATTAGTAATGTTGCTCATTTCTAATGGGGAAGATTATGATATTAGCAGATGTCAGATCATCAAGAATCTCGTAGAGTAGTTGAGGGCAATGTCCCTCCTCAATGTGAAAGTAATGATGTGAACCAGGATCCACCTTCTGTTCAGCAAAATGTAGGGCAGCCAACACAAGAACATCAGAATATGATTGTACAAGACCAAGGTTTATTTCTTCAGGCATTGGATACTATTATGAAGCACCGAGCCCCAGTATCGGTGCCAAAGGAATTAAGAAAGATGAGAGTACCAGAATTTCATGGAGATGCTGATGCAACTCTAATGGCTACTGACTATTGTTTAAATGATATTAAAATTATGCTGAGCAGAATTCCTTGTGAAGATCAAGGAAAACTGGAGGGAGTAGTATCATTGTTGATGGAACCAGCGATCATGTGGTGGAATGAGATTACTGCACAAAGCCCTCCAGAGTAGGCTACATGGGAATTCTTTTTGAAAGAATTCAAGGAAAAATATATTGGGGACGTGTTTATCGAAGAAATGAGACAACAATTCCTCAATCTGAAACAACATGGCAGGTCAATTTATGAATATGAATGTGAGTTCAATAGACTGAGCCGATCTTATGGAATTAACCTTCCAAGAGTTTGAAGTCATTCTTGGAATGGATTGGTTATCGACATATGATGCTACGGTTGAATGCCTATTCAAAAGAGTAATTTTAAAAGGAACTAGAGGGATCGAAAATAATATTTATATGTGAAAAGTTGGATAAACAGAGGAATGTGACATCAGTTGTAACTGTTGGGGAGTTAATATCATACGAGTTTGAAGCCTATTTAGCTCATGTGATAAATACTCTGAAAAAAAAGACAAATCTGGAAGATATACACACGGAGCGAGAATTTACAGATGCCTTCCGAGATGAATTACCGAGGTTACCTCTAGATCGAGAGGTGGAATTTGGTATTGATGTGCTTCCTGGAACATCACCAATATCAATGGCACCTTACAGGATGGTTCCTACAAAACTTAGAGAGCCGAAGGCTCAATTACAGGAATTATTAGATTGAGGTTTTATACGGCCTAGTATATCACCTTGGGAGGTCCAGTCCTCTTTGTGAAAAAGAAAGATGGATCAATAAGGTTGTGTGGATTATCGTCAACTTAATTAAGTGACAGTGAAGAATAAATATCCTATGCCAAGGATTGATGATCTTTTTGATCAACTTAAAGGAGCTAAGAAGTTTTCTAAAATTGATCTTCAATCGGGGTATCATCAATTAAAGATCAAAGAAGCAAATATACCAAAAACAACTTTTAGAACGAGATACATGCATTATGAGTTTGTGGTAATGCCTTTTAGACTCACCAATGCACCATCAACATTTATGGATTTAATGAATCAGGTGTTTCAACGCTATTTAAACCAGTTTGTGGTGGTATTCATAGATGATATATTAGTTTACTCTAAAACCAAAGAGGATCACGATACTCATCTCAGAATAGTTCTTCAGATCCTCTGAGAAAAAAAATTACATGCAAAGCTGTCTAAGTGTGGATTTTGATGATTGCCGCTCCAATGAATAATTTCTTAAGGAAAGATATGCCATTTGTTTGGTCAGACAAATGTTAGAAAAGCTTTGATAAGCTGAAGAAGATATTAACGGAAGCTCATGTCTTGGTACAACCAGAATCTAGAAAGGATTTCATAATTTATAGTGATGCATCCCATAAAGGTTTGGGATGTGTACTGATGCAGAAAGGCAAGGTGGTAGCATATGCTTCTCGACAACTCTACCCTACTCATGATTTAGAGTTGTCTGCGGTGGTGTTTGCCTTGAAGATTTGGCGTCACTACTTATACGGTGAAAGATGTTATATTTACATTGATCATAAAAGCTTGAAATACTTGTTGTCTCAGAAGGAGCTTAACTTGAGGCAATGAAGGTGGATAGAATTGATCAAAGATTATGATATGATTATTAACTATCACCCAGGAAAGGTTAATGTGGTAGCAGACGCACTTAGCCGAAAGACATTTTCTGGCTTGAGAACATTAAATGCTCAGTTGAAATATCAAGAAAATGGTGCAATAGGGGCTGAACTTCGGATTAAGCCTATTTTGATAGAAAGGATTAAAGAGTTACAAGCAAAGGATGGAGAATGTTTGGAAAAGATTAAGCAAGCTAAATGTGGAGAATCTAAATCTTTTGAAATAAGACTCAATGGGTGTTTATACTATAAGGGATGTATATACATTCCTAATGATGAGGAATTAAAGACCCATTTAGTTCCTATGGTAGATTGATTACTAGGCCTATCAACTAATGTCCAAACGTTACTTCTCTCAAATTGATTTCACTCTTCTTGCATAGCCATAATCCAAAAATCATCTTTCAATGCTTCTTTTATATTATTAAGCTCTATGCATGAGATAAATGCAACATGATTCATTAATCGAAGAGAAGATCGAGTGGTTACCTCCTTGGATGGATCACCCAAGATTTCACCATCTTTGACATAGTTGAACTCCCTTGGGTAGCTCACTTCCTTTTCCTCAAGAGCCAAGTCCTTCAAGGGTTCAAGAGGTGGATCTTGTGTGTCCTCTTCTTTTGTTGTTGGAATCTCAACCTCCTTTGAAGTTTGTCCTCCATCAAAGGCATTTATGATTCCTACATCATCATCATCACAAGAATCCTTCCTTGGAAGGAGGTTATCATCGAATACAACATGTATAGATTCTTCTACTACTAAAGTTCTTTTGTTAAATACTCGATAGGCTTTAGATGTTAAAGAGTAACCTATGAAAATAGCTTCATCACTTTCTGCATCAAATTTACCTAAGTTGTCTTTTCCATTATTTAAAACAAAACACTTGCAACCAAAAGGGTGAAAATAGCTAATGTTAGGCTTTTTAGATTTTAAAATCTCATAGGGTGTTTTCTTTAAAATTGGCATAATCATTACTCGATTAACAATATAGCAAGCGGTGTTTGTGGCTTCCGCCCAAAAATATTTAGGTAAATTGTTTTCACAAAGCATAGTTCTAGCCATTTCTTGCAAAGTTCTATTTTTCCTCTCAACTACCCCATTTTGTTTAGGAGTTCGAGGAGCCGAAAAATTGTGGCTAATACCATTTTCATTTAAAAAATCTTCAAACCCTAAATTTTGAAACTCGGTTCCAAGATCACTTCTAATATGTGAAATTCTAAGTTCAAGATCATTTTGAGTTAGTTTTGAAAATGTGATGAATTTTTCCAAAGCCTCATCTTTAGTACTTAAAAATAGAACCCAAGTAAATCTAGAAAATTCATCAACAAGTATAAATGCATAAGACTTACCACCCAAGCTCATAGTCCTAATTGGCCCAAATAAGTCCATATGGATTAGTTGTAAACATCTACTTGTAGAAACATCATTAATGGATTTAAAGGAAGACTTGTGTTGTTTACCCTTAGAGCATGCATCACAAATTTTATCATTTGAAAATTTAATCTTGGGTAAACCTCTAACTAGATCAAGGGAAACTAGTTTTTCTAAAACACTAATGCTAACATGTCCTAGTTTCCTATGCCACAACCATGCATCATTTTCATTTTGTGCTACTAAGCATGCATGAGATGTATGAATGTCATCTAGATGCACCATGTATATGTTTCCTATGCGATGACATATGAGCATAATATTATTAGATTTAATGTCTACAATTTTGCATCCATTTTTATCAAATAAAACATTAAATCCTTTATCACACAATTGACTTATGCTCAACAAGTTATGTTTAAGACCATCGACATACAATACATTTTCAATGAGAATAGTAGAGTGGTTACCTATGGAGCCAATACCTTTAATGTGGCCTTTGGAGTTGTCACAAAATGTCACCACTCCTCCACTTTTTGGCTTTAGATCCATGAATCTACTCTTGTCTCTGGTCATATGCCTTGAGCATCCACTATCAAGGTACCATGAGTTTTGACTTTGTGCTTTGGCCTCGTAGCAATGCTCCCCCTACAAACAAAGATATTAAGCTTTTGTTTTTGGTACCCAAATCATTTTGGGTCCATGAGTGTTAGCTCCCAAAACCTTGGTTCCCTTAGGGATCCAAGATGACATAGCAATAATGTTATTAGATTTTACAAGTTCCTTAGGAACCCATACACTTCTAATTCTTTTAGTTCTTCTATGTCTAGGAAGACTACCTTGTTTGTAGTTATTAGTCCTTTTCTTAAGTTGGTTTGTTTTAGAAGATTCACCAATTTCATGCTTCATACTACCAACATTTTTAAAGGACTCCTTGAGCTTGTTAAGCTCATCTAACACCTTTTGGTGTTCACTATTACATTGAGATAAATGATTATTAAGGTCAACATTTTCATCTTGAAAAAATTTTAGTTCATCTTTCAACCCTAATACCTTTTTCTCAAATTTTGAATTAGCTTGAGAGAGTGAGTCATTTTTCTCTTTTAGTTCCAAAATAATTTTCTTATTCCTAATGACCGACTCCTTATATTTCTCAACTAATTCATCATATACCTCTTGTAACTCATCATATGCATCATTCAATTCATCATATGTAAAATCTAAAGTTGATGAGTTAGAGGTTACCATAGAGGAATCTTCCTCAAGTGCCATGAGGCAAAGGTTGGCCACTTCTTGTTTGTCATCCTCCGATGACTCCTCATCACTCCAAGTAGCAAGCTTGGCTTTGAGCTTCTTCTTCTTCTCAAAGCCCCTCTTCTTGAGTTGAGGGCACTCCGAACGTATGTGGCCGGGTTTATTGCACTCGAAGCAAATGATTTGATCCCTTGCTTCTTCTTTGTTCTTGCCTTTGAAGTCCATCTTCCTTTGAATTTTTCTTCCCCGGTTGGACCTCATAAAGCGTGAGAATCGTTTGGATATCATAGCCGATTCTTCTAGCTCATCCTCCTCACTAGAATAGCTCTCCTCAAGTAGTGAAGCTTTGAGAGCTATTCCCATCTTCTTCTTCTTTTCAACCTCTAGCTTTTCTACTCTCTTCTCTTCTTTCGTCTTCTCTTCTTCCCTTCCTTGCTTCATAATCTCATGTGTAAGTAGAGAACCCACAAGCTCATCAAGCTTTAAAATCTTCAAATTCTTAGCTTCTATGATGGCGGTTCTCTTCCCATCCCATGATTCGGGAAGTGAATAGAGTAGCTTCCGGACAAGCTTGTCTTCCAGTATGATCTCTCCAAAACCTTTGAGCCCATTGACTATAGTGGAGAACCGATCAAACATCTTGGACACCGTCTCATCGGGATCCATCTTGAAATTCTCATAACTAAGATTGAGAATTCCAATCTTAGTTTCTTTGACATCGTTGGTTCCCTCATAGGTAGTCTCAAGAGTGTCCCATACTTCTTTCGCACTCTCAATGGATGACACTTTAGAATAGATGTTCGGACCGAATGAACAAAAGAGCATATGGAGAGCTTTGTCATTTACTTGAATTTTTTTCTTTCTTCTTCACTCATCTCCATCTTCTTCTTCAAGACCATCTTGCCTTCGCTATCTTGCTTCAATGGTATGTAAGGGCCATCTTCAATGACATCCCAAACTAAGTAGTCATTGGACTTGATGAAGAGACGCATTCTATTCTTCCAAAAAGAATAGTTGTCACCATTGAAGAAGCGATGCTTTGTAGTGGATTGAGACTCATACATGCCCGAACAGAAGGTTGAAGCCATCTCTTGGTATTTTGATGATCACACTCTTCCTAGGAGCTCCTCTTGTGGCTATTAATCCTCAAAGAGGTAGGCTCTGATACCAATTGTTGAGTGGATCGAAAGATCGATATGAACCAAAAGGGAGGGTGAATTGGATTTTTAAAAGTTTAGGTAGTGGAAATTGCAAATTAAAAGGATGGGCAAGGAATTTTAGAGTGGTTCAAGTTCCAAATGAACTCTACATCCACTACCTTAGCTTCACTAAGGATTTACAACAATTCCACTAATTGCTCTTCCCCTTTTCTAGGCTAAGGAGGCAACCCTTACAATTTCGGTTAAATTTTCTACCCAAAATTTAACCCAATCCTCACACAAAGGTAAACAAAGAGTTTGATGGCTAATATAGTATCTCTCAATACAAATTGTAGCCCAATTACAAGCACTCAACCCAATTGAAAAAGATAAGAATTAAAATTACAATTGGGGTTTCTAGACAATTTTGGGAATTTAGTGCAAATGCTTGGATTTGATGTTTGGATGTTTGCTTTTGGATCAATAGTTGTTGCTGGAGCTTTTAGAGGTCCCTTTTATACCTTCTCATTGATTTCTAGCCGTTATGGTTGTTGCATTCATCAATAGAGCCGTTGGGGTGTTATCTCACCTCCATAAATGCAGTCTGCAACCACCCGTTTCGGAACGCGGGAACCTGTTTCGAAACGGACCAAAATAGAAAGAGTTGTTGGGGTTGCATTTAAGAGCCCGTTTCGAAACGGATTGAATTCATTTCGAAACACTTTTGCCACTGTCAAGGGTCGTTTCGAAACAGCTTGAGCCCGTTTCGAAACAGCTTGAGCCCGTTTCGAAACACCCTAACGGTTTCTGAAAATTTAGTTAAAAACAATGCAACGGTCATATTTTATTCAAACCAAAATGAAGAACCATTTCGAAACACTTGAAGTCGTTTCGATATGGGTTCTTATGTTCTAAAGCCGTTTCGATACCCGTTTCGGAACAGAGGTTGGCAGTGGTGAAATCGTTTCGAAACGCCTTAGGCCGTTTCGAAACAGAGACTTGAAAAACACTGTTTCGGCTTTAAGAACACTTAGAAAATATTTGAAAACTTAGTTTTTAACTTAGGCATATTCTTTAAATCAAATAGGGACGTTTGAGGACTTAAAAATTCGTTTTGACTTTTTCAATTTAGTCCTTAGGTTCTTTAGTTATATCAAAATTAAAATATTTGTTTCACAATTTTAATTATAAAATATTATAATATTATATTTATTGTAATACCTCAAATTTTGGTTAGTGATCAAAATGAATAAAATGAAAAGATTAGGGGCAAAAGTGTAAACTTGGGAAAATTTCAGGGACTAAATTATAATTTTTAAAAATTATGTATTTTAGTCCCATAAATGAATAGTTTACCCCCAAGAATGACATTTTCGAGTTACCTGGATTTTTGGTACGAAAATCGTATTAAAAGCTATGAGTTAAATTTGAGGAAAAATCTGGAAAATCAGATTGAAACAAATAATTTAAGATATTTTATTTAAATATCAAGCAAGAGTAAAAATGTATTTTTCATGCTTATTTCTAGAAGAACTAACATGGACCATTGGATTTAGGTTAATTTTTCCATGTTAAATATGAACCGATGGATGAAAATGGCAAGATTTTAATTTTAGAAGATTACAAGGGCAAAATGGATAACTACTAACTAGTTGGTTTATTTTTGACCCTTGAATGAATATTTTGACATGTGACAAGTTATGAGGCATTGAATTTTAAGGGCAAAATAGTCATTTAACTATTAAGAAGATTTTTATTTATTATATTAGATATTAATGCATTTTGGCATAATTAGAAAAGAAAAAAAAAGAATAGAAAACTTGTTCATCTTTCTCTACAATACGTGGGATATTTGGGAGGAAGAAAAAATATTTAAAGTGTAAATTTTAAACATTTAGAGTTGGATTCAAAGTTATTTCATAAAATACAAACTTATTCTCCATTAAATTATCTTTCATTTGATATAATTTTTACATAATTTTCTTGCTTCTAAGTTGACATTAGTGGTTAAGGTGAATGAAGGACATGTTGGAATTTCATGTTTTAAGGTTTATTCAAGTTGAAAATGAGGTTGTGATGTTGTTTCTATGCTTAAACTGATGCAAATCCTATGGTATATGGTATAGGGACCATTTGGCTATAAAGAGAAGTTGAGGGGAAATATTGTAAAAATTATTTTATAGATGAAAATAGTTAGAATGATGTTCTTTATGCTTGATTATGTAATTTAAGTTTAATTTATAATGTTGGAATGGTTAAAGGGTGATACATATTAGAGTCATGAAATCTGCTCAGAATTTTAGATTTTGGTAGTGAGTTAGGAAATTCACCAAATATTTCACAAATCGAATTAGAAGATGAATATAATATGTATGACTGGAAATTAAGTCTAGTTTTGTTTAAAAGAAACGGTGACTGATTTCAAGTTTTATACTAAAAGATATGAATTTTTAAGTGATGAAAGGTTAGAAAACAGAGTACCAGACTACTCTGAAATTCAGCACTGGAATTCGACTTTAAAAATTCGTCATAAATTGTACGAGTTGAATTTGGGCTATTAGTTTATATGGTTGAAAAGCTTATCGAATCTAGATTCTTTCAAAACAAATTAAATCGAATTATGAGTTGTAGAGTATTTTATAGAAATATTTCTTTGAAGGTAGCGCAGTTTGATAGATTAGAAATTGAGGTATCATGCTTGAATAATTGTTGGAATGATTGATGAATCATTCTTTGATTTGGATATTAAAGGAAATTTGAAGTGTCGAGAATGGTATGAATCGTATGAAAAGAATTAGTATTGAATAAACTTTGAAAGAAATTATAGGAATTTTTTCCTATTACGTATCTATTTTAGTATGATACTAACATGTACATGTGTTGTAAATGACGAACGTATGGAGCGTGATCAAAATTGAAATCGAGCTAGCAATCAAGCAAAAGAAAAGGATCAACATTAAATCTTAGTGAAGATTTAAATTTTTACATATACAAAGCGTTAAGGTGAGTGCAATGCATATTTATCATGATACATGGATATTTTATACATTAGGGGTAAGACTTGTGATAAGTTTACCTTATTTATATTAGCATAATATTGATGTTATTGATTACATGTTGGATATATTTTAAATATGTCCAAGGATGATTATAAACGCATGATCACTAGTATATATGACATTATGGTATGAATGTTATTTTGGGGTATGAACTGCCCAAAGATATATTATGATGATATACATTGCCATGGATGAAATAAATATGAAATATTTGCCCAAATACGGTGTTGAGGGACATAGTTTAGTTAGCTTGCCATAGGGTCCAGCAACTTCGATACGGGATAACACTTCGGTGCGGGACAACACTTCGGTGCATATTTTGACTCGTGTACTCAGAGTCCTCATAGTCTTATGTTTGGGCTATAGTTTATTGGTTAATAAATAATAAACATGTTATTAAGCTTTTGAGCTTATGGGATAAATGGAAAGTATATTGGTAAGATATTTGATATTCTGATTATATTATGTTAATACATGGTTAACATGACGGTAAGACATATCCAGTGATCTTGATGCATGATTATGCTTATAATAGTATATTTATAAATATGTAGCATTGCACTCTATATTTTATTATTGCCTCACTAAGTGTATACTTAGCGTGTGATGGTTTTCACGCGTAGGTAAATATCAACGTTCAGAGTAAGAAGTTAGAAATGCATCGGAATCAGGAAGTTTTTTACAGTATCGGTAATGACATCCTTAAATATATTTTGCTATTACTAGTTGGTATGTATATATTAAGAACTAGTGGGTGTTAAGTTTAGTATTAATAGGGTTGGCAATAACTTATAAATTAGTTTATATTATTAGCATATGATGGCTAATTATATTTATAGAAATGATTATTAATATTACTAGTTATTTATCGGGTAACCTAGAGAAAAAAATTAAATGACTAACAATTAGACGTTTAAATACTGGTAAGAGTGTTACATTTATTGGTATTAGGGCTACAGATTTAGCCGGTTCTGAACATGAATCAGGTTTGTAGAGAGTAAAAAATATATACATGCACTAGGATGTCAAAAATTACTAATAATTGTATAGAAATGCTTTGATGCCTATTAGTTAGTAATGTTGCTCATTACTAATGGGGAAGATTGTGACATTAGCAGATGTTAGATCATCAAGAATCTCGTAGAGGAGTTGAGGGAAATGTCCCTCCTCAAAGTGAAAATAATGATGTGAACCAGGATCCACCTTCTGTTCAGCAAAATGTAGAGCAGCCAGCACAAGAACATCAGAATATGACTGTACAGGACCAAGGTTTATTTCTTCAGGCATTGGATACGATTATGAATCGTCGAGCCCCAGTATCGGTGCCAAAGAAATTAAGAAATATGAAAGTACCATAATTTCATGGAGATGCTGATGCAACTCTAATGGCTACTGACTACTGTTTAAATGATATTAAAATTATGCTGAGCAGAATTCCTTGTGAAGATCAAGGAAAACTAGAGGGAGTAGTATCATTGTTGATGGAACCAACGAGCATGTGGTGGAATGTGATTACTGCACAAGTCCCTCCAGAGAAGACTACATGGGAATTCTTTTTGAAAGAATTCAAGGAAAAATATATCAGGGACGTGTTTATCGAAGAAATGAGACAACAATTCCTGAATCTGAAACACCATGGCAGGTCAATTTATGAATATGAATGTGAGTTCAATAGACTGAGCCGATCTTATGGAATTACCCTTCCAAGAGTTTGAAGTCATTCTTGGAATGGATTGGTTATCGACATATGATGCTACGGTTGAATGCCGATTTAAAAGAGTAATTTTAAAAGGAACTAGAGGGTTCGAAAATAATATTTATATGTGAAAAGTTAGATAATCAGAGGAATGTGACATCAGTTGTAACTGTTGGGGAGTTAATATCATACGAGTTTGAAGCCTATTTAGCTCATGTGATAAATACTCTGGAAAAAAAGACAAATCTGGAAGATATACACACAGTGCGAGAATTTACAGATGTCTTCCCAGATGAATTACCGAGGTTACCTCTAGATCGAGAGGTGGAATTTGGTATTGATGTGCTTCCTCGAACATCACCAATATCAATGGCACCTTACAGGATGGCTCCTAAAAAACTTAGAGAGTTGAAGGCTCAATTATAAGAATTATAAGATTGAGGTTTTATACGGCCTAGTATATCACCTTGGGGAGGTCCAGTCCTGTTTGTGAAAAAGAAAGATGGATCAATAAGGTTGTGTAGATTATCGTCAACTTAATAAAGTGACGATGAAGAATAAATATCCTCTGCCATAGATTGATGATCTTTTTGATCAACTTAAAGGAGCTACGAAGTTTTCTAAAATTGATCTTCAATCGGGGTATCATCAATTAAAGATCAAAGAAGCAAATATACCAAAAACAACTTTTAGAACGAGATACATGCATTATGAGTTTGTGGTAATGCCTTTTAGACTCACCAATGCACCGTCAACATTTATGGATTTAATGAATCGGGTGTTTCAACGCTATTTAAACCAGTTTGTGGTGGTATTCATAGATGATATATTGGTTTACTCTAAAACCAAAGAGGATCACGATACTCATATCAGAATAGTTCTTCAGATCCTCCGAGAAAAAAATTATATGCAAAGCTGTCTAAGTGTGGATTTTGGCTATTAGAAGTAGCTTTTCTTGGACATATAGTTTCAGCCGAAGGGATTCGAATTGATCCTTAGAAGGTTCAAGCAATCTTGGAATGGAAAAATTCCTAAAAATGTCTATGAAGTGAGAAGCTTCTTAGGATTAGTGGGTTATTATTGGCGGTTCGTGAAAGATTTTATGATGATTGCCGCTCCAAGGACTAAGTTGTTCAGGAAGGATATGCCATTTGTTTGGTTAGATAAATGTTAGAAAAGCTTTGATAAGCTGAAGAAGATATTAACGGAAGCTCATGTATTGGTACAAATAGAATCTAGAAAGGATTTCATAATTTATAGTGATGCATCGCATAAAGGTTTGGGGTGTGTACTAATGCAGGAAGGAAAGGTGGTAGCATATGCTTCTCGACAACTCAAAAATCATGAAATAAATTGCCCTACTCATGATTTAGAGTTGTCCGCGGTGGTGTTTGCCTTGAAGATTTTGCGTCACTACTTATACGGTGAAAGATGTTATATTTACATTGATGATAAAATCTTGAAATACTTGTTGTCTCAAAAAAAGCTTAACTTGAGGATATGAAGGTGGATAGAGTTGATCAAAGATTATGATATGATTATTGACTATCACCCAGGAAAGGCTAATGTGGTAGCAGACGCACTTAGCCGAAAGACATTTGCTGGCTTGAGAACATTAAATGCTCAGTTGAAATATCAAGAAGATGGTGCAATAGTGGCTGAACTTAGGATTAAGCCTATTTTGATAGAAAGGATTAAAGAGTTACAAGCAAAGGATGAAGAATGTTTGGAAAAGATTAAGCAAGCTAAATGTGGAGAATCTAAAGGTTTTGAAATAAGACTCAATGGGTGTTTATACTATAAGGGATGTATATACATTCCTAATGATGAGGAATTAAAGAAGGAAATTCTGATGGAGGCACATTTCAGTCCTTTGACTATGCATCATGGAGGCAAGAAAATGTACCAAGATATAAAGAGTCTATATTGGTGGTCGGGATGAAATGAGCTATCCCATAGTTTGTTGTAAATGATTAACTTGTCAACAAGTAAAAGAAAAACATCAAGTCCCATCAGGACTTCTACAACCAATGTCAATTCTACAATGGAAGTGGGAGCAAGTCACTATGGACTTTGTAACAGGTTTGCCGCTAACACCAAAAAAGAAAGATTTGATCTGGGTGATTGTGGATCGATTGACTGAATCGGCACACTTCATACCAGTACGAACCGACTACTGTAACCCCCTTAACCCGGCCTAGACGGTTGACCCGAATTAAGAAAGTCACACGGGGAAAACCAAAGTCAACCCGAAAGTCAACCTTGATTAACGACCTTTTTTTTCTTTTTAACCTTACGTAGGTGCACTTTAGACCTAATTGTGATCACACATACATCATACCAAAAGATCACAAACATCAGAGATCAAACAGGGACTCAATTGAACAAATTACAACTTTAGGGACCAAAATGTAAATTCTAATAATTATAAGGACTTAACCCAAATTTAAGTTACCAACTTGAAATTAATCATATTTCATGCTTCTCTGTGAAATTTCAGCTCAAAAGGACTTTCCAAACTCATACAATTGCACAAACAAGTTTCAGAACCAAAACGCAAACATTCCAAAACATATAACTGCCAATGTCAGCCCCCAACGGTCACTCGTTCCGAAACAGGCATAGCCCGTTTCGAAACTCGGGGCCGTTCCGCAACGCGTACCGAAACGGGGGTCTGGCAGTAGCCTTTCCGTTTCGGAACGGTCCCTCCCGTTTCGGACGCCTGGGCTTGTTTAAGGCACCCGTTCCGAAACGGTAGGTGCTGTTCCGAAACACCCTGCACAGATTGCCCAAAAATGCATACTTAAACATGCAATTGACCAACCAAACATGCTACAAATGCAACCAAACTTTACCAGCATGCAATTAAACATAGAAGGGACATATAAGCATCTTCAATTCAACCAAATAACATCATAAGCAAAAAGCCCCAAATCTATAGGCATGCTTCCTACACAAGCAAGCCATTCAAGCATAAACTTCCAAAACAAGCATGAAAAGACCAACCACAAAAACCAGCATTCTCAACAACCTTCAACATACTTAGGGAGTACAAAACATCTCCCAAAACATATACATTGGTCCCCCATTGCCAAATTACCAAAAGCTAAAATGTACTTAGAAAACCTTCCATACTTAGAGCTTTGTTTCCACTTGGATGCTTGCCCTCCTTGCTGCCCTCAAGTACTCTAATGTTCTGCATTATTGATTTGAGAAAACAAAGAGAGCGTAAGCAAAAGCTTAGTGAGGAATGCTCAATAAAACCATCCAATAATGCATTTATAAAACACTTATAAAACATGCTTCAAAACATCATTTACACGTGCTCAAAAGCATACTTAAAACAAGCATCTCATGCTTCATTTCATTACATGTCATATTGGCCGCAAGTGATACATTTCATTTCTTTGAAAACAAGTTCATCAACTTTCACCCCAAGGACTTTTAAACACCTTGGACCCCAAGGACTTTTAAACACCTTGGCCATGGACTTTTAAACACCATGAATTAGGTCACCTCAAGGACTTTTAAACACCTTGACCCCAAGGACTTTTAAACACCTTGGCCATGGACTTTTAAACACCATGAATTGAATCACCTCAAGGACTTTTAAACACCTTGAGCCTAAGGACTTTTAAACACCTTGGCCTATGGACTTTTAAACACCATAGAAAGGACCACACAAGGACTTTTAAACACCTTTGTGTCCGTAACAAGAATCATCCAAGGACTTTTAACCACCTTGATGTTCTTAAGTAACAAGGCTCACTCAAGGACTTTTAACCACCTTAGTGACCTCAACCTTTTCAAAACATCACTTGCCAATATACATCATTTTCATCAATTAATCCACTGTTTTAAAGCATTAAACCAAGCCATATTCATCATGCACTTAAAAGCATCAAACCACATTTAATCAATGTTCAAAAACAAGGAACTCTTACCTTGAGCTTCCTTTAACATATGGCTTATCAAAACAGCAAATACCATGCTAAATCATGCTTTCAAAACAGTAATCAAAACATGCAATAAACCACATTGCATCACAACAAAGTCATGGCCACCACTAGAGAGATTTTCCGAAAACTTACACTAGAGCTTAGCAAAGTTGTTTAGACTTAAACTAAGCTCCCAAGACATTGGTTTCAAAGCCGAAAACCCAATTTCACTCACCGATTCCACTTCGCCTCAAGCCAAAGCACCAATTCAAGCTTCCGGATCAACAACTCTTGGATCCAAAGATGCCTCCCCTGATTAAACACATTAAAGCAGAGATTTAATGCATCATCATGCATCAAAAGCTTCAATGAAAGCACTCAAACTCGCTGCTCTCATTCACACTCCAATTTTGGCCACCAAACACAACCGAAATTGCATCAAAACCACATCTCAACAAAGCCCAGCCATAAACCAGCAAAACCTAACATCCATTAACACCATCTAACATCTAAAAACAACCTATAAACATCCTTATACCTCCAGCAACATCAGATCCACAAGATCACCACAAAAACATCCAAGAATCACAAGCTAAACTTAGGAAACACAACCTATCCGGGATTGCATTAATCAAAACTCATTTCCTTATCAAATTAACATTCATTAATAATCATTTTAACACCTTAAAACACTGCTTAAACAGATCCAACGAAATTTCATCAAAAACACACCAAATCTTGCATTTTAAGCCAAGATCCACTAAACAGTCTTAAAAGCCATTTATAAAACATCAATTAAGGATTGAGAACTTAGTAATTTCATTAAAGAACTTGAAGTTCAGAGGAGAAGGACGTTCTTACCTCCAAACTTGAGTTTCTCCTCTTTTAGAGCCAAAAAGCTTGATGAATCAAGTAGCAAATACAAAGGTTTTGATGAGGAGATGATTAGTAATCAAATGAGGATTGAAAAGAAGTATTTAGGTGATAAAAATCAGAGGAAAAGATCTGGAGAGAATGTGTTTGGTTTGAGAGAAAAGATGAGAGAAAATGGAAAATGGAAAATTTAGAAAGTTAGTTAAAAATGACTAAAATATCTTTCCCTCCTTTTTACTTTTATTTTAAACCATTATTAAATCATTTAATATTCTAGAAAATCTGGAGAAACTCCCCTTTGGGTAAATAGCTCCCTAAAGATTCAAAGTTTCAATCCTTTTTAAAACAGTCACAAAACTTTCAAAAATCGCATTTTGGTCACTAGCCAAAATGTCACCCTTCCGAAACTCATTTTCCAAAATTGATTTCACAGTTCACTTAATTATATTAAAAGATGATTTTAGAACATTTTTCCATATTTTTAATGCAACCCGAACTAGGCTTTCCTAATTTCACCTCTTTAGATTTGAACAGCTCTTTGACCAAACCGGTCAACGCCCAAAACTTCTAAGCCCAAAACCGGGGCGTTACAACTCTCCCCCCCTTAAGAAATTTCGTCCTCGAAATTTACCTGAAGGAAAGAGATAAGGAAACTGCTTCAGCATGTCTTCCTTCCGCTCCCACGTGGCTTCCTCAACACCGCGATGCTTCCACAGCACCTTCACCAACTCAATGGTTTTGCCACGAAGAACCTTGCTATCCGAATCCAGAACCTTCATCGGTTCCTCATCATAGGTCAAATCCGGATTCAGTTCCACTTCCTCCACAGGCATCACATGCGAAGGATCAGATCTATACTTCCGGAGCATAGAAACATGAAACACATCATGGATCTTCTCCAACTCCTGAGGTAACCTCAACCGATACGCAACAGGACCCACACGCTCAACCGCCTCATATGGTCCAATGTACCTAGGGCTCAACTTACCCTTCCGACCAAACCGCATCACCTTCTTCCAAGGCGAAACCTTCAAGAACACACGGTCACCCACCGCATACTCTATCTCCTTACGCTTCAAATCCGCGTAAGACTTCTGCCGATCAGAAGCAGCCTTTAACCGCTCACAAATGAGCTTTACCTTTTCTGTGGTCCCTTTCAACAAAGCCGGCATCGAAACCAACTTTTGACCAGTTTCAGCCCAACAAAGAGGAGTCCTACACTTCCTCCCGTACAAAGCCTCATAAGGTGCCATCTGTATACTCGCCTGATAACTGTTGTTATAAGCAAACTCAACCAAAGGCAGATGCTTCTCCCAAGAACCTTGGAACTCAATCACGCAGCACCTCAACATATCCTCCAAAATCTGGATAACTCGCTCAGACTGACCATCCGACTGAGGATGATAGGATGTACTGAAATGCAACCTTGTACCCAGAGCTTGATGTAAACACTGCCAAAACCGCGATGTGAACCTCGGATCCCTATCCGACACGATCGACTTAGGCACACCATGCAGCCGCACAATCTCAGCAATGTACAGCTCTGCCAGCTTATCCAAAGAAAACGTAGTATGCACAGGCAAGAAATGCGCACACTTCGTCAGGCGATCCACAATCACCCAGACCGAATTCTTCTTCGATGGAGACAAAGGTAAACCAGATACAAAATCCATGGTAACCCTCTCCCACTTCCATTCAGGGATTTTCAACGGTTGCAACAACCCTGAAGGAAACTGATGCTCAGCCTTAACTCGCTGACACACCAAACACTTGCTAACAAACTCCGCAACATCCTTCTTCAAACCCACCCAATAGTACTCATCACGAAGATCACGATACATCTTAGTACTACCAGGGTGCATAGCAAAAGGACTACTATGACCTTCAGTCAGAATAGCACGCCTCAACTCAGCATCATTGGGTACTACTATTCGACTCCCAAAACACAGCACACCATCATCATTGAAACAGAAATCCAAAGGTCTACCCTCCGCGATATCCTGAACATGAGACACCAAGGAATCATCCAACAACTGCTTATCCTTGATCAACTGAACCATAGATGGCTTCACTTGTAACTCAGCCACAAGACCACCATCTCGCGATATGCTCAAACTAGCAAACATGGCTCTCAGCTCAACAGCTACCTTCCTACTCAAGGCATCCGCAACAACATTAGCCTTCCCAGGATGGTACTCAATCGTCAGATCATAATCCTTGAGCAACTCCAACCAACGCCGCTGCCTAAGATTCAACTCCTTCTGAGACATCAGATACCTCAAACTCTTGTGATCTGTGTACACAGTACACTTCTCACCATACAGATAATGCCTCCAGATCTTCAGGGCAAAAACCACTGCAGCCAGCTCAATATCATGCGTAGGGTAATTGCGCTCATGCACTTTCAACTGCCGCGATGCATAAGCCACCACTTTACCCTCCTGCATCAGCACACACCCCAAACCAACATAGGATGCATCACTGTAAACCACAAACTCTTTCCCTGATTCAGGCTGAATCAAGATAGGAGCTTGCGTCAAAGCCGCCTTAAGCTTCTCAAAAGCCTGCTGTCTCGCTTCCGTCCACTCATACTTAACATCCTTCTGCAACAGCTTCGTCAAAGGAGCAGCAATCTTGGAAAAACCATCCACAAACCTTCGGTAGTATCCCGCCAAACCAAGGAAACTACGGACCTCATGAACAGACTTAGGAACTTTTCAATTCATCATCGCCTCAATCTTCTGAGGATCAACACGAATCCCCTCCGCTGAAACCACATGTCCAAGAAACACCACCTCCCTTAACCAGAACTCACACTTGCTCAGCTTAGCATAAAGTTGATTCTCCAATAAAGCTTGCAAAACAATCCTCAAATGCTCTTCATGTTCCTCCTCAGTACGCGAGTACACGAGGATATCATCAATGAACACCACAACAAACTTGTCCAGGTATTCATGAAACACACGATTCATCATGTCCATGAAAGCAGCAGGAGCATTTGTCAACCCAAACGGCATCACAAGGAACTCATAATGCCCATACCTTGTCCTGAAAGCTGTCTTAGGCACATCCACATCCTTCACCTTCAACTGATAATACCCTGACCTCAAGTCAATCTTAGAGAACACAGCAGCTCCCCGAAATTGATCAAAGAGATCATCGATCCTCGGCAAAGGATACCGATTCTTGATAGTCAACTTGTTCAGCTGACGGTAATCAATCCACATTCTCATAGTGCCATCCTTCTTCTTCACAAACAAGACCGGTGCTCCCCAAGGTGACACACTCGGCCGGATGAAACCACGATCAAGCAACTCTTGCAACTGCGTCTTCAGCTCCTTCAGCTCCTTAGGTGCCATTCTATAGGGAGTAATGGACACAGGAGTTGTATTCTCATACAGCTCAATTCCAAACTCCACCTCGCGGTTAGGAGGTAAACCAGGCAACTCCTCAGGAAAAACACTAGGAAACTCTTTCACAACCCTGATATCTTGCACCCTCAACTCCTTAGAGCTAGGATTCATCACAAAAGCTAGATAGGCTTCGCAACCTTGCCTCAGCATCCTGCTCGCCTCCAAAGAAGACACCACATTGGCAAGAAACTTCACATTCTCGCCCACCACAACAACCTCATAATCATCCGCAAGCTTAAGCGAAACCCGCTTGTTCTCACAATCCACAACAGCACGATGCTCAGCAAGCCAATCCATACCAAGGATCACATCGAAACCATAGAAGGGCAACTCCATAAGATCAACATGGAAAACATGCTCTTGAACAACCAAGGGACACCTTCTATAAAGCTTCCTAGTCACAACAGTCTCACAAAAAGAACTAGTGACTCGAACACCAACATCCAAAGACTCAACAGGCAAACCAAGCAATTCAGCATGCTCACGCAAAATGTATGAATGCGTAGATCCAGAATCTATCAAAGAAAGCAATGACAAGGATTGCAAAGTAAAGGTACCTGCAATCACATCCGCATCATTCTTGCCCTCTCGCTGAGCATACACCCTCGCTTGGCCTCCACCCTCAGGCTGAATAGCCACAACATGGGCCACTCCACGACCACCTTCCTCTCTCCTCTGGAAATTACCACGGCCGCGCCCACGACCTCTCTGCGGTGCAGCAACAACTGGAGCATGCACCTGATCACCAGCCAACCTAGGACAATCACGCCTCAAATGGTCTGCGGATCCACAATTCCAGCACCCATTACCAGCTGCCGCAACAGGAGCTTGCACCACTCTCTCAGCACGAGGACAGTCACGCTTCATGTGACCACGGGAACCACAGATCCAACAAGCACTAGGATCAACTCTAGCACTGCCACCCCAAGCAGGTGCACCACCACCTCTCTTGGCTGAAGACTGATACTTCTGATCACGTCCCCTCTTGTTCCGTCCACCTCCGGAACTAAACTCAGCAGATCGCTTGCCAGCACCCTTAGCAGATAAACTCAAGTTCATCTCAACGTCCTTGGCTCAGCCCACCAATACATCAAAATCATCATACTCGGCGGCCAGCAAATACATCTTCACATCCGTCTCTAAACCATAACGGAACCTCTCGCACCTTGCCCGCTCATCAGGTACCAGCTCAGGTGCATACTGACTGAGTCGCACAAACTGCACTTCATACTCAGCCACACTCATGCTCCCTTGGGTAAGAGACATGAATTCACGCTTCTTCTCATCAAGATATCTCACACCAAGATATCTCCGCTTGAACACATTCTGAAAGAATGTCCAAGTCACATCAGCTTCTGCCATCCCAGCAATAGTGGTTGTCCACCACGTATACGCATCCTTCTGCAACAAGGACACAACACAACCCAGCTTCTGCACATCAGTGCAACTCATCTGGCCCAAGATTCGCTTGGTACTCTCTAGCCAAGCTTCAGAACTCTCAGCCGACATACCCCTGAACTCAGTCCCACCAAGACTGCGCAGACGCTCCAAAGGTAGTCTGACACCAGCATCTTCCTGATGCCCCGCTCCACGAGCCCCAGCTACCGCTGCTTGAAAAGCACCAGCAATAGCTTGCACTAACATCGTCATATCAGGCATAGCTTGCCCCTGACCAACCCCAGGTCCAGCAGCTCCAGCACCAGCTGCAGCTCCAGCTTCCTCAGCCCCAGCACCACCACCACCATGTGGAGGAGGAGGTAACACCGCACTACCCGTTTTTTCCTCATTCTCGTTCTCGTTAGGAGCCGTAGCTCGCACACTACCTCGTAACTCTCTACGTGGTGCCATACTTTTACCATGTAATCACAACATAAATAAAACAAAGTCAGACCCAGCAAGGTAAGCAATCCAAGTATTCAAGCTCAATTTCATTTCAAAACAACATCTTTCCTTTAGCTTTGATTTGGCAATGAGTACCCACAACATGCTACATCACAGCACATACTTCAATTGCATCAAAATCACAAGCCATTAAACATGCTTTCACTCAACAAGCTTACAAGGCATACCTACTTCAATCATGCATACATACATTCCCAATTACTCGAGAACTCAGCTCTGATACCACCAAATGTAACCCCCTTAACCCGGCCTAGACGGTTGACCCGAATTAAGAAAGTCACACGGGGAAAACCAAAGTCAATCCGAAAGTCAACCTTGATTAACGACCTTTTTTTTTCTTTTTAACCTTACCTAGGTGCACTTTAGACCTAATTGTGATCACACATACATCATACCAAAAGATCACAAACATCAGAGATCAAACAGGGACTCAATTGAACAAATTACAACTTTAGGGACCAAAATGTAAATTCTGATAATTATAAGGACTTAACCCAAATTTAAGTTACCAACTTGAAATTAATCATATTTCATGCTTCTCTGTGAAATTTCAGCTCAAAAGGACTTTCCAAACTCATACAATTGCACAAACAAGTTTCAGGACCAAAACGCAAACATTCCAAAACATATAACTGCCAATGTCAGCCCCCAACGGTCACTCGTTCCGAAACAGGCATAGCCCATTTCGAAACTCGGGGCCGTTCCGCAACGCGTACCGAAACGGGGGTCTGGCAGTAGCCTTTCCGTTTCGGAACGGTCCCTCCCGTTTCGGACGCCTGGGCTTGTTTAAGGCACCCGTTCCGAAACGGTAGGTGCTATTCCGAAACACCCTGCACAGATTGCCCAAAAATGCATACTTAAACATGCAATTGACCAACCAAACATGCTCCAAATGCAACCAAACTTTACCAGCATGCAATTAAACATAGAAGGGACATATAAGCATCTTCAATTCAACCAAATAACATCATAAGCAAAAAGCCCCAAATCTATAGGCATGCTTCCTACACAAGCAAGCCATTCAAGCATAAACTTCCAAAACAAGCATGAAAAGACCAACCACAAAAACCAGCATTCTCAACAACCTTCAACATACTTAGGGAGTACAAAACATCTCCCAAAACATATACATTGGTCCCCCATTGCCAAATTACCAAAAGCTAAAATGTACTTAGAAAACCTTCCATACTTAGAGCTTTGTTTCCACTTGGATGCTTGCCCTCCTTGCTGCCCTCAAGTACTCTAATGTTCTGCATTATTGATTTGAGAAAACAAAGAGAGCGTAAGCAAAAGCTTAGTGAGGAATGCTCAATAAAACCATCCAATAATGCATTTATAAAACACTTATAAAACATGCTTCAAAACATCATTTACACATGCTCAAAAGCATACTTAAAACAAGCATCTCATGCTTCATTTCATTATATGTCATATTGGCCGCAAGTGATACATTTCATTTCTTTGAAAACAAGTTCATCAACTTTCACCCCAAGGACTTTTAAACACCTTGGACCCCAAGGACTTTTAAACACCTTGGCCATGGACTTTTAAACACCATGAATTAGGTCACCTCAAGGACTTTTAAACACCTTGACCCCAAGGACTTTTAAACACCTTGGCCATGGACTTTTAAACACCATGAATTGAATCACCTCAAGGACTTTTAAACACCTTGAGCCTAAGGACTTTTAAACACCTTGGCCTATGGACTTTTAAACACCATAGAAAGGACCACACAAGGACTTTTAAACACCTTTGTGTCCGTAACAAGAATCATCCAAGGACTTTTAACCACCTTGATGTTCTTAAGTAACAAGGCTCACTCAAGGACTTTTAACCACCTTAGTGACCTCAACCTTTTCAAAACATCACTTGCCAATATACATCATTTTCATCAATTAATCCACTGTTTTAAAGCATTAAACCAAGCCATATTCATCATGCACTTAAAAGCATCAAACCACATTTAATCAATGTTCAAAAACAAGGAACTCTTACCTTGAGCTTCCTTTAACATATGGCTTATCAAAACAGCAAATACCATGCTAAATCATGCTTTCAAAACAGTAATCAAAACATGCAATAAACCACATTGCATCACAACAAAGTCATGGCCACCACTAGAGAGAATTTCCGAAAACTTACACTAGAGCTTAGCAAAGTTGTTTAGACTTAAACTAAGCTCCCAAGACATTGGTTTCAAAGCCGAAAACCCAATTTCACTCACCGATTCCACTTCGCCTCAAGCCAAAGCACCAATTCAAGCTTCCGGATCAACAACTCTTGGATCTAAAGATGCCTCCCCTGATTAAACACATTAAAGCAGAGATTTAATGCATCATCATGCATCAAAAGCTTCAATGAAAGCACTCAAACTCGCTGCTCTCATTCACACTCCAATTTTGGCCACCAAACACAACCGAAATTGCATCAAAACCACATCTCAACAAAGCCCAGCCATAAACCAGCAAAACCTAACATCCATTAACACCATCTAACATCTAAAAACAACCTATAAACATCCTTTAGAGCCAAAAAGCTTGATGAATCAAGTAGCAAATACAAAGGTTTTGATGAGGAGATGATTAGGAATCAAATGAGGATTGAAAAGAAGTATTTAGGTGATAAAAATCAGAGGAAAAGATCTGGAGAGAATGTGTTTGGTTTGAGAGAAAAGATGAGAGAAAATGGGAAATGGAAAATTTAGAAAGTTAGTTAAAAATGACTAAAATATCTTTCCCTCCTTTTTACTTTTATTTTAAACCATTATTAAATCATTTAATAATCTAGAAAATCTGGAGAAACTCCCCTTTGGGTAAATAGCTCCCTAAAGATTCAAAGTTTCAATCCTTTTTAAAACAGTCACAAAACTTTCAAAAATCGCATTTTGGTCACTAGCCAAAATGTCACCCTTCCGAAACTCATTTTCCAAAATTGATTTCACAGTTCACTTAATTATATTAAAAGATGATTTTAGAACATTTTTCCATATTTTTAATGCAACCCGAACTAGGCTTTCCTAATTTCACCTCTTTAGATTCGAACAGCTCTTTGACCAAACCGGTCAACGCCCAAAACTTCTAAGCCCAAAACCGGGGCGTTACAACTACTCTTTAAACAGGTTAGCCAAGTTATATATTAAGGAAATTGTTAGATTACATCGTGTTCCTATGTCTATCATATCTAATAGAGATCCAAAGTTTTCTACAAAATTTTGGAAAGCTTTACATGAAACTTTGGGAACTCGGCTACACTTCAGTACTACTTTTCATCCTTAGACTGATGGACAATCAGAAAGGATTATCCAAATACTTGAAGACATGCTTAGAGCGGGTATAATGAATTTTGCTGGTTCATGGAAAAAAATATCTTCCCTTAATTGAGTTTGCTTACAACAACAGTTATCAATCAAGTATAAAGATGGCTTCTTATGAGGCTTTAGACGGAAGGAAATGCCGAACACTATTAAAATGGTTCGAGCCAGAGGATCGAAAGATCATTGGACCCGATCTTGTTCAGGCGGTGGAAGAAAAGATAAGAATAATTCAAGATAACCTCAAAGCTTCTTCTAACAGGAAAAAGTTATATGCAAATATTAAAAGAAAAGCTACTGAGTTTGAAATGGGAGACAAGGTGTGTCTGTAAGTTTCACGTTGGAAAAAGATCTTACGATTTGGACAAAAGGGTATACTTAGTCCAAGATATATTGGTCCTTGTGAAATTTTGAAAAGGGTTGGTCTTGTGGTTTACCAACTAGCATTACCACCAGAGATGAGTAAAACCCATGATGTGTTTCATGTATCCATGCCGCGGAGATATCGATCAGATCCTTTGCATATCATCACACCGGAAGAAATTGAGATTCAACCAGATTTGACATAAGAAGAAGAACCGGTAAGGATCTTAGCTTGAGGAGAAAAACAACTAAGGAAAAAAAAGATTCCTTTGGTGAAAGTCTTATGGAGAAATCACAAGGTGGTGGAAGCTACTTGGGAAACGGAGGAAACTTTGAGGAAATAGTATCTGTACCTTTTTGAATCAAGTACGTAAGGAAAATTCGAGGAAGAATTTTCTTAAGGGGAAGAACTGTAATACCTAAAATTTTTGTTAGTGACCAAAATGAAAAGTTTAGGGGTAAAAGTGTAAACTCGGGAAAATTTTAGGGAATAAATTGTAATTTTTAGAAATTATGTATTTTAGTCCCATAAATGAATAGTTTACCCCCAAGAATGACATTTTCGAGTTACCCAAATTTTTTGTACGAAATTCGTATTAAAAGCTATAAGGAGTTAAATTTGAGGAAAAATCTGGATAATCGGATTAAATCGAATAGTTTGAGATATTTTATTTAAATATCAAGCAAGGGTAAAAATGTCTTTTCCATGCTTATTTCTATAATAACTAACATTGAACATTGGATTTATGTTGATTTTTCCATGTTAAATATTAACCGTTGGATGAAAATGGCAATATTGTGATTTTAGAAGATTACAAGGGTAAAATAGGTAACTACTAACTAGTTGGTTTATTTTTGACCCTTGCATGAATATTTTGACATGTGACAAGTTATGAGGCCTTGGATTTTAAGGGCAAAATAGTCATTTAACTATTAAGAAGATTTTTATTTATTATATTAGATATTAGTGCTATATTGGCATAATTAGAAAAGAAAAAAGACTAGAAAAATTGTTCATCTTTCTGTACGATACGCGAGACATTTGGGAGGAAAAAAATATTTCAAGTTCAAATTTCTAGCATTTAGAGTTGGATTCAAGGTTAGTTCATGAAATACAAAGTTATTCTTCATTAAATTCTCTTTCATTTGATAAAATTTTTACATGGTTTTCTTGCTTCTAAGTTGATATTGATGGTTAAGGTGAATGAAAGACATGTTGGAATTTCATGTTTTAAGGTTTATTCAAGTTGGAAATGAGGTTGTGATGTTATTTCTATGCTTAAAGTGCTGAAAATCCTATGGTATATGGTATAAGGACCATTTGGCTATATAGAGAAGTTGAGGGAAAATATTGTAAAAAATATTTTTAGAGATGAAAATAGTTAGAATGATGTTCTTTGTGCTTGATTATGTACTTGAAGGTTAATTTATAGTGTTAAAATGGTTAAAGGGTGATAAATATTATAATTATGATATCTGCTCAGAATTTTAAGTTTTGGCAGTGAGTTAGGAAATTCACCAAAAAATTTCTGAAATCGAATTAAAAAGTGAATATTATATGTATGGACTGAAAATTGAGTCTAGATTCTTTTAAAAGAAACAATGACTGATTTCGGGTTTTGTACTAAAAGATATGAATTTTAAGTGATGAAAGGTCGGATAACAGAGTACCAGACTGCTCCGAAATTCAGCACTGGAATTCGACTTTGAAAATTCGCCATAAACCGTATGAGTTGAATTTGGGCTATTAGTTTATATGGTTGAAAAGCTTATCTAATCTAGATTATTTCATAACAATTGGAATTGAATTTCGAGTTGTAGAGTATTTTATAGAAATATTTCTTTGAAGGTAGCACATGTTGATAGATTATAAATTGAGGTATCATGCTTGAATAATTGTTGGAATGATTTATGAATGATTCTTTGATTTGGATATTAAAGGAAATTTGAAGTGCCGAGAATGGTATGAATCGTATGACATGAATTAGTATTGAATAAAATTTGAAAGAAATTATAGGAATTTCTTTTCCTACTACGTATCTATGTTAGTATGATACTAACATGTACATGTGTTGTAAATGACGAACGTATCGATCGTGATCAAAGTTGGAATCGAGCTAGCAATCAAGGAAAGAAAAAGGATCACCAGTAAAGCTTAGTGAAGATTCAAATTTTTACATATTTAAAGTGTCAAGGTGAGTGCAATGCATATTTATCATGATACATGGATGTTTTATACATTAGGGGTAAGACTTGTGATAAGTCTACCTTATTTATATTAGCATAATATTGATGTTATTTATTACATGTTGGATATATTTTAAATATGTCCAATGATGATTATAAATGCATGATCACTAGTATATATGACATTATGGTATGAATGTTATTTTGGGGTATGAACTGCCCAAGGATATGTTATGATGATATACATTGACATGGATGAAATAAATATGGAATATATGCCCAAATACGATATTGAGGGATATGGTATAGTTGGAATGCCATAGGGTCCAGCAGCACGCTGCATACTCGGGATAATACTTCGGTGCGGGATAGCACTTCAGTGCGGTAAAGTACTTCGGTGCGAGATAGCACTTCAGTGCATATTTTGACTCGTGTACCCAGGGTCCTCATAGTCTTATGTTTGGGGTATAGTTTATTGGTTAATAAATGATAAACATGTTATTAAGCTTTTGAGCTTATGGGATAAATGTCATGTATACTGGTAAGATATTTGATATTCGGATTATATTATGTTAATACATGGTTAACATGATGGTAAGGCATATCTAGTGAACTTGATGCATGGTTATGTTTATAATAGTACATTTATAAATGTGTAGCATTGCACTGTATACTTTATTATTGCCTCACTAAGTGTATACTTAGAGTGTGATGGTTTTCACGCGTAGGTAAATATCAGCGTTCGAAGTAAGAAGTTAAAAAAGCAACGGAATCAGGAAGTATTTTTGCAGTATCGGTAATGACATCCTTAAATATATTTTGCTATTACTAGTTGGCATGTATATATTAAGAACTAGTGGGTGTTAAGTTTAGTATTAATAGGGTTGGCAATAACTTATAAATTAGTTTATATTATTAGCATATGATGGATAATTATATTTATAGAAATGATTATTAATATTACTAGTTATTTATCGGGTAACCTAGAGAAAATATTAAACGACTAACAATTAGATGTTTAAATACTGGTAAGAGTGTTACATTTATTGTTATCAGAGCTACAGGTTTAGCCGGTTCAGGACATGAATCAGGTTTGTAGAGAGTAAAAAATATATACATGCACTAGGATGTCAAAAATTACTAATACTTGTATAGACATGCTTTTATGCCTATTAATTAGTAATGTTGCTCATTTCTAATGGGGAAGATTATGATATTAGCAGATGTCAGATCATCAAGAATCTCGTAGAGTAGTTGAGGGCAATGTCCCTCCTCAATGTGAAAGTAATGATGTGAACCAGGATCCACCTTCTGTTCAGCAAAATGTAGGGCAGCCAGCACAAGAACATCAGAATATGACTGTACAAGACCAAGGTTTATTTCTTCAGGCATTGGATACTATTATGAATCACCGAGCCCCAGTATCGGTGCCAAAGGAATTAAGAAAGATGAGAGTACCAGAATTTCATGGAGATGCTGATGCAACTCTAATGGCTACTGACTATTGTTTAAATGATATTAAAATTATGCTGAGCAGAATTCCTTGTGAAGATCAAGGAAAACTGGAGGGAGTAGTATCATTGTTAATGGAACCAGCGATCATGTGGTGGAATGTAATTACTGCACAAGGCCCTCCAGAGCAGGCTACATGGGAATTCTTTTTGAAAGAATTCAAGGAAAAATATATTGGGGACGTGTTTATCGAAGAAATGAGACAACAATTCCTGAATCTGAAACAACATGGCAGGTCAATTTATGAATATGAATGTGAGTTCAATAGACTGAGCCGATCTTATGGAATTAACCTTCCAAGAGTTTGAAGTCATTCTTGGAATGGATTGGTTATCGACATATGATGCTACGGTTGAATGCCTATTCAAAAGAGTAATTTTAAAAGGAACTAGAGGGATCGAAAATAATATTTATATGTGAAAATTTGGATAAACAGAGGAATGTGACATCAGTTGTAACTGTTGGGGAGTTAATATCATACGAGTTTGAAGCCTATTTAGCTCATGTGATAAATACTCTGGAAAAAAAGACAAATCTGGAAGATATACACACGGTGCGAGAATTTACAGATGCCTTCCGAGATGAATTACTGAGGTTGCCTCTAGATCGAGAGGTGGAATTTGGTATTGATGTGCTTCCTGGAACATCACCAATATCAATGGCACCTTACAGGATGGTTCCTATAAAACTTAGAGAGCCGAAGGCTCAATTACAGGAATTATTAGATTGAGGTTTTATACGGCCTAGTATATCACCTTGGGGAGGTCCAGTCCTCTTTGTGAAAAAGAAAGATGGATCAATAAGGTTGTGTGGATTATCGTCAACTTAATTAAGTGACAGTGAAGAATAAATATCCTCTGCCAAGGATTGATGATCTTTTTGATCAACTTAAAGGAGCTACGAAGTTTTCTAAAATTGATCTTCAATCGGGGTATCATCAATTAAAGATCAAAGAAGCAAATATACCAAAAACAACTTTTAGAACGAGATACATGCATTATAAGTTTGTGGTAATGCCTTTTAGACTCACCAATGCACCATCAATATTTATGGATTTAATGAATCAGGTGTTTCAACGCTATTTAAACCAGTTTGTGGTGGTATTCATAGATGATATATTAGTTTACTCTAAAACCAAAGAGGATCACGATACTCATCTCAGAATAGTTCTTCAGATCCTCTGAGAAAAAAAATTATATGCAAAGCTGTCTAACTGTGGATTTTGACTATCAAAAGTAGCTTTTCTTGGACATATAGTTTCAGCCGAAGGGATTCAAGTTGATCCTTAGAAGGTTCAAGCAATCTTGGAATGGAAAAATTCCTAAAAATGTCTCCGAAGTGAGAAGCTTCTTAGGATTAGTGGGTTATTATTGGCGGTTCGTGAAAGATTTTTTGATGATTGCCGCTCCAATGAATAATTTCTTAAGGAAAGATATGCCATTTGTTTGGTCAGACAAATGTTAGAAAAGCTTTGATAAGCTGAAGAAGATATTAACGGAAGCTCATGTCTTGGTACAACCAGAATTTAGAAAGGATTTCATAATTTATAGTGATGCATCCCATAAAGGTTTGGGATGTGTACTGATGCAGAAAGGCAAGGTGGTAGCATATGCTTCTCGACAACTCAAAAATCATGAAAGAAATTACCCTACTCATGATTTAGAGTTGTCTGCGGTGGTGTTTGCCTTGAAGATTTGGCGTCACTACTTATACGGTGAAAGATGTTATATTTACATTGATCATTAAAGCTTGAAATACTTGTTGTCTCAGAAGGAGCTTAACTTGAGGCAATGAAGGTGGATAGAATTGATCAAATATTATGATATGATTATTAACTATCACCCAGGAAAGGCTAATGTGGTAGAAGACGCACTTAGCCGAAAGACATTTTCTGGCTTGAGAACATTAAATGCTCAGTTGAAATATCAAGAAAATGGTGCAATAGGGGCTGAACTTCGGATTAAGCCTATTTTGATAGAAAGGATTAAAGAGTTACAAGCAAAGGATGGAGAATGTTTGGAAAAGATTAAGCAAGCTAAATGTGGAGAATCTAAAGCTTTTGAAATAAGACTCAATGGGTGTTTATACTATAAGGGATGTATATACATTGCTAATGATGAGGAATTAAAGAAGGAAATTATGATGGAGGCACATTTCAGTCCTTTGACTATGCATCATGGAGGCAACAAAATGTACCAAGATATAAAGAGTCGATATTGGTGGTCGGGATAAAATGAGCTATCACATAGTTTTTTGCTAAATGATTAACTTGTCAACAAGTAAAAGCAAAACATCAAGTCCAATCAGGACTTCTACAACCAATGTCAATTCCACAATGGAAGTGGGAGCAAGTCACTATGGACTTTGTAACAGGTTTGCCGCTAACACCAAACAAGAAAGATTCGATCTGGGTGATTGTGGATCGATTGACTGAATCAGCACACTTCATACCAGTACGAACCGACTACTCTTTAAACAGGTTAGCCAAGTTATATATTAAGGAAATTATTAGATTACATCGTGTTCCTATGTCTATCATATCTAATAGAGATCCAAAGTTTTCTACAAAATTTTGGAAAGCTTTACATGAAACTTTGGGAACTCGGCTACACTTCAGTACTACTTTTCATCCTTAGACTGATGGACAATCAGAAAGGATTATCCAAATACTTGAAGACATGCTTAGAGCGGGTATAATGAATTTTGCTGGTTCATGGAAAAAAATATATCTTCCCTTAATTGAGTTTGCTTACAACAACAGTTATCAATCAAGTATAAAGATGGTTTCTTATGAGGCTTTATAAGGAAGGAAATGCCAAACACCATTAAATTGGTTCGAGCCGGAGGATCGAAAGATCATTGGACCCGATCTTGTTCAATAGGTGGAAGAAAAGATAAGAATAATTCAAGATAACCTCAAAGTTGCTTCTAACAGGAAAAAGTCATATGCAAATGTTAAAAAAAGATATTGAGTTTGAAGTGGGAGACAAGGTGTTTCTGAAAGTTTCACCTTAGAAAAAGATCTTACGATTTGGACAAAAGGGTAAACTTAGTCCAAGATACATTGGTCCTTATGAAATTTTGAAAAGGGTTGGTCCGGTGGTTTACCAACTAGCATTACAACCAGAGATGAGTAAAATCCATGATGTGTTTCATGTATCCATGCCGCGGAGATATCGATCAGATCATTTGCATATCATCACACCAGAAGAAATTGAGATTCAACCGTATTTGACATACGAAGAAGAACCGGTAAGGATCTTAGCTTGAGGAGAAAAACAACTAAGGAAAAAAAAGATTCCTTTGGTGAAAGTCTTATGGAGAAATCACAAGGTGGAGGAAGCTACTTGGGAAATAGAGGAAACTTTGAGGAAATAGTATTTGTACCTTATTGAATCAAGTACGTAAGGAAAATTCGAGGAAGAATTTTCTTAAGGGGGAAGACATGTAATACCAAAATTTTTTGTTAGTGACCAAAATGAATAAAATGAAAAGTTTAAGGGTAAAAGTGTAAACTTGGGAAAATTTCAGGGAATAAATTGTAATTTTTAGAAGTTATGTATTTTAGTCCCATAAATGAATAGTTTACCCCCAAGAATTCCATTTTCGAGTTACCCAAATTTTTGGTACTAAATTCGTATTAAAAGCTATAAGGAGTTAAATTTGAGGAAAAATCTGGATAATCGGATTAAATCGAATAGTTTGAGACATTTTATTTAAATATCAAGCAAGGGTAAAAATGTCTTTTCCATGCTTATTTCTAGAATAACTAACATGGAACATTGGATTTATGTTGATTTTTCCATGTAAAATATTAATCGTTGGATGAAAATGGCAATATTGTGATTTTAGAAGATTACAAGGGTAAAATAGGTAACTACTAACTAGTTGGTTTATTTTTGACGCTTGCATGAATATTTTGACATGTGACAAGTTATGAGGCCTTGGATTTTAAGGGCAAAATAGTTATTTAACTATTAATAAGATTTTTATTTATAATATTAGATATTAGTGCCATATTGGCATAATTAGAAAAGAAAAAAGACTAGAAAATTTGTTCATCTTTATGTACGATACGTGAGACATTTGGGAGGAATAAAAAATATTTCAAGTTCAAATCTCTAGCATTTAGAGTTGGATTCAAGGTTAGTTCATGAAATACGAAGTTATTCTCCATTAAATTCTCTTTCATTTGATAAAATTTTTACATGGTTTTCTTGCTTCTAAGTTGATATTGATGGTTAAGGTGAATGAAAGACTTGTTGGAATTTCATGTTTTAAGGTTTATTCAAGTTAGAAATGAGGTTTTGATGTTGTTTCTATGCTTAAAGTGCTGAAAATCCTATGGTATATGGTATAGAGACCATTTGGCTATATAGAGAAGTTGACGGAAAATATTGTAAAAAATATTTTTAGAGATGAAAATAGTTAGAATGATGTTCTTTATGCTTGATTATGTAATTGAAGGTTAATTTATAGTGTTAGAATGGTTAAAGGGTGATAAATATTAGAATTGTGATATCTGCTCAGAATTTTAAATTTTGGCAGTGAGTTAGGAAATTCACCAAAAAAATTCTCAAATTGAATTAGAAAGTGAATATTATATGTATGGACTGTGTAACGCCCTAAAATTGGGCCTAGATGTTTAGAGTCTGAACCGGATCGGTCTGGAAAACGGTTCGAATCTAAAAGGGAGTTTTAGGGAACACCTAGTTCGGGATGCTTTAAAAATATAGGAAAATATCTAAAAATCCTCATTTAATATATAAAAGAGAATGGTGAAATCAATTTTACAAAATAAGGTTTGGAAATACTACATTTCGGTGTAGTGACCAAATCACAGTTTTTGCAAAGTTAAGTAGTGAATGCTTTGTAAAGGATTGAAACTTTGAATCTTTAAGGAGCTAATATTACCAAAATGTTTTCATCAGATTTTTTCCTTAATTTGGGTGATTTAATTAATGTTTTAATTTAAGAAAATGAAGGGGATTAAAATAGAAAACCACCTTTGACTTTTTCATAACTACTTTTCACAAATTTTCCCTCATTTCATTTTCTCTCAAATTCCTTTCAACCAAACACATTTTCTCCAGAAAATACACTTTGATTTCTAATTCATTTGATGAGATTTCAATCACTCTTTGATTCCTAATCAATCCATCATCTAATCCACTTGATTTCTACATTGAATTTTCAAGAAAACTTGCCCAAATCAAGGAGAAATCATCCATTAGAGGTAAGCTTCATCCTTCTACTATAATGATAAGTTCTTTACTGAAATTCCCAAGTTATCAATCCTTTATTAATGATTTTTAAGTGGTTTTAATGTTAGAAACAAGAAATTGGCTTAAAACTCAAGATTTTGAAAGAGATCTTGATGATTTTCGTGGTGATTGATTGGGCTCTGTTTTGAGATGGTTTCTAATTTATTTTGGATGTTAATTGATGTTATAAATGAGGTTTTAACAATACAATCCCGAATAGGTTTGTTTTTCCTAAGTTTTGCTTGCTAGAATGATGGTTTTTGAGGTGATTTTGGTGTTCTACTATGGCTGGAGGTATAAGGACGTGGTTGTGTTAGTTTTTGATGTTAATTGATATTTAGAAATGATTAGAAGTGATGGATCTTGGCTGGGTTTGGTGTTGGAAGAGTTTGGAGGTGATTTCGGTAGTGTTTGGTAGCCGAAATGTGGTTTTTGTGTAGAGCAGCGAGTTTAGGTGTGTGGCTGATGATATCAATGCATGATGATGCATTAACCCTCTGCTCTTATGTGTTTAAAACAGAGGAGACATCTTCGTACGCCTTTGGAGTTGATCCGGAAGTTTAGATAGCGTTTCGGCAAGCAACCGAAACGTAATCGGTGAGTGCGTATGGTTTTAGAAGTCCTTGAGGGACAAAGAAACAAGGTTTGGGGATTTAGGAAAGGTTTGAAACACCTTCCTAAGTCCGAAAGTAAGTATTGGCTAGATTGCTCTCTTGAAATGTGGTGATTGCCCCCAAAATGCTTTTACATGCTCATGGTTTTAGATTGATAAATTCCTACTGTTTTTATGCTTGAATTATAGCATGAGATGATGCTTGAAATGATTTCATTAAGTAACATGTTGCATAGATGAGATTTGAGCTTTTATGTTAAAGCATAGCAAATGTTATGATTTTGAAATGAGATGAGAATGTTGAGTTTTAATGCATGAAAAACAGTAGGTGAGATGTTGATTTCACATAATATATTGGCATAGATGTTGAGATACTTACCGGATATAATTGATCGATCAATAAGATGAGAGTGCACTATAAACTAAAAATTTGTACGTGCTCTTTGGTTAAGCCAAAGGGAGAGAACCGATGATGGGCATTCCATCGGGTAGGACTTGGTGAAATACCCAAGCTTTGTGGCGATGAGAGATTCCGCCATGTGAGTACGGTGATATGAGATTCCACCGAAAACTATGTTGCTAGACGAGTGAGTACGGTGATGAGAGATGCCACCGGAAGTGTCTAGTGAGCTGTTCGCATATCCGAGTAATAAAGAGATGTGAAATGCCAATATAAAATATGTTATGGTTTTTAATTCACATGTACCTTTGATGAAATGGTTTATGCTATGAGAAATGCATATGTGATATGTTTATGAAATGCTTTAGAGTACAAGCATGAGTTCGGCTTTGCCATGAGTTTTGCATTGGTTTAAATGCATGGGATAGAATGAAGGTACATGTGTTTTCAATGAGAAATTGCTTTGAAAGGTTTCCAAGCATGAGATAGAATGAGCATGTGGTTTAAAAGCTTTTGAGAAAGTGTTTTCAAGATATGCATTATTGTGTTTGTTTTCTTTAAGAGAATGCCTCACTAAGCATTTGTGCTTACGCTCTCTCTTTTACCAATAATGCAGATAATTAAGGTGTTTTCGGGCATCAAGGAAGCTAAGTTCATCCAAGAAAGTCCAAGCTCATGTATGGTGAAATTTCCACACACTTTAGTTTTGGTAAATTGGCAATGGGAATCCAAGAATTGTATTTGGGAGATATGTTGAACTCCCTAAAGTTGTGGCATGTTTGTGTTAGATTGTTTGAAATGTAAATGGCCATAATTGTTGGTTTGGGGTTGGTTTGCTGATTTTGGGTTTGTGATAGGAAGCATGCCTCTAGAATAATGAGATTTTGTGTTTGATGCTATGATTGTGCTTGAATGTGCCAAATATGTTCCTTGTCTGTATGAAGACCTAATGGTATGAGTTGGGAGTCTTTGGGGCATGTTTAAGTATGTTGTTGAGTGAAAAACCAGTATTTGTTGCTGATTCTGGGCAGGGTGTATCGAAACACCCTATGGTGTTTCGGAACGGGGGCCGGAAATGGCCTTGGGATTTCGAAACGTAAGGGGCTGTTTTGATACATTTTAGCTATTGGAAGGTCGTGTTCCGGAACTGGTCTCGGAACATACCCGCGTACCGAAATGGTCAACGTCGTTTTGATACAGCGTTTTGGTACGGTAGGTGGGTGTTCCGAAACGGGTGACCGTTGGACACATGTTTGAATTGTTTTGATGTTTGCATGCCTTACATTTTAGTCCTAAATGTTGTAAATGTAATTGTTTGAGCTTGAGATGTCTTTTTAAGATGAATTTTGGCAGAGAAGCATGTAACATGATTAATTTCATATTGGTAATCCTGAAATCAATGAAATCCCGCTAATTTACAAAAATTACATTTTGGTCCCTAGTCTTGTGTGAAGTGCATTTGAGTCCCTATTTGTTATTCGATCGTTGTGCTTTTCTCAATCGTGTTTCGTTAGTACTCGCTTAGGGTTAACATGTATCTACACAAGATTAAAAATAAAAAGGGTCGTTAATCAAGGTTGACTTTCAGGTTAACTTTGGTTTTCCCCGTGTAATCTTCGTAGTTCGGGTCAATCGTCTAGGGCGGGCTAAGGGGGTTACAGACTGAAAATTGAGTCTAGATTCTTTTAAAAGAAACAATGACTGATTTCGGGTTTTGTACTAAAAGATATGAATTTTTAAGTGATGAAAGGTCAGATAACAGAGTACCAGAATGTTTCGAAATTCACCACTGGAATTCGACTTTGAAAATTCACCATAAATCGTATGAGTTGAATTTGGGCTATTAGTTTATATGGTTGAAAAGTTTATCTAATCTTGATTCTTTCAGAACAAATGGAATTGAATTCAGAGTTGTAGAGTATTTTATAGAAATATTTCTTTGAAGGTAGCACATGTTGACAGATTATAAATTGAGGTATCATACTTGAATAATTGTTGGAGTGATTTATGAATCATTCTTTGATTTGGATATTAAAAGAAATTTGAAGTGCCGAGAATGGTACGGATCGTATGACATGAATTAGTATTGAATAAAATTTGAAAGAAATTATAGGAATTTCTTTTCCTACTACGTATCTATGTTAGTATGATACTAACATGTACATGTGTTGTAAATGACGAACGTATCAATCGTGATCAAAATTGGAATCGAGCTAGCAATCATTGAAAGAAAAAGGATCACTAGTAAAGCTTAGTGAAGATTCAAATTTTTACATATTTAAAGTGTCAAGGTGAGTGCAATGCATATTTATCATGATACATGGATGTTTTATACATTAGGGGTAAGACTTGTGATAAGTCTACCTTATTTATATTAGCATAATATTGATGTTATTTATTACATGTTGGATATATTTTAAATATGTCCAATGATGATTATAAATGCATGATCACTAGTATATATGACATTATGGTATGAATGTTATTTTCGGGTATGAACTACCCACGGATATGTTATGATGATATACATTGTCATGGATGAAATAAATATGGAATATATGCCCAAATACGATATTGAGGGATATGGTATAGTTGGAATGCCATAGGGTCCAGCAACACGCTGCATACTCGGGATAATACTTCGGTGCGGGATAGCACTTCAGTGCGGTAAAGTACTTCGGTGCGAGATAGCACTTCAGTGCATATTTTGACTCGTGTACCCAGGGTCCTCATAGTCTTATGTTTGGGGTAGTTTATTGGTTAATAAATGATAAACATGTTATTAAGCTTTTGAGCTTATGGGATAAATGTCAAGTATATTGGTAAGATATTTGATATTCGGATTATATTATGTTAATACATGGTTAACATGATGGTAAGGCATATCTAGTGAACTTGATGCATGGTTATGTTTATAATAGTACATTTATAAATGTGTAGCATTGCACTGTATATTTTATTATTGCCTACTAAGTGTATACTTAGCGTGTGATGGTTTTCACGCGTAGGTAAATATCAGCGTTCGAAGTAAGAAGTTAAAAAAGCAACGGTATCAGGAAGTATTTTTGCAGTATCGGTAATGACATCCTTAAATATATTTTGCTATTACTATTTGGCATGTATATACTAAGAATTAGTAGGTGTTAAGTTTAGTATTAATACAATTTGTAATAACTTATAATTTAGTTTATATTATTAGTATATGATGGATAATTATATTTATGAAAATGATTATTAATATTACTAGTTATTTATTGGGTAACCTAGAGAAAAAAATTAAATGATTAACAATTAGATGTTTAAATTCTAGTACGAGTGTTACATTTATAATATTAATTGATATAATTAATATTTTATAATTAATGTTATAAATATAAATATAAATATATATATATATATATTAGCATCATAAGACTGTAATATTTTATAATTTATGTCATACATATATTTTTATAATAAATATACATTGGTATATATACTATATTTTATTAATTATAAATAAATTACTTACATTCATATTATTTCATTATTTCAACCACAATATAATCTAGTATAAACATATTTTCTTTTAAAAAAATTAAAACTAATAGAATGGAAATTTTATGTTAGTTGTTTAATAATTATATAATTTTTATTTTTTATGGAAATATGTTTAAATGAAAATTTTATGTCAATTTTTTTTTATTGAAAAAGGAAAATGGTTATCCGGGCACCTCGTTAAAAACCTCCCTAACCTAAATTGGAGGAAAAAGAGTGCACCCGGTAACCTACATAAAGCCAAACATCAAACGTCTTCACTAATGTCCGAATGGAAAACATTTAACACAAAATCCGGAGGATGACAGAAAACAGCCACCTTACTCACACAATTCAAACCATGTTTGGGGTTACACAGATACCTTTCCAAATGTGAGATTGATTACCTCGCATTACAATATTCAGAATCAACCCATCGCACCTGTATTTAGAATGCAGAACCCGTACCCAAAACCTATCAAGTTGAGCAACCAGGCTGAAAGCCAATTTCATCAAGAAAGCTGCATTCTGATCCTCCAAATGCTTAAAACCCCTGCCACCGTCAACCTTGGGCTTACACAGAGTATTCCAGTCTACCAGATGCACGTGATGACCATCAGACGAGTTCCCCCAAATAAATTTCCTGATCAGCTTCTCAATCTCCATACATACCCCTTTAGGCAATAAGGTGGTTTGCATGGTATAGGAAGGAATTGCCTCTAAAACCGCTTTCGCCAACATAATATACCCGGCTAAAGATAAAGACTTAGCTGACCATCCTGACAAACGATCACTAACTTTCTAAATTAAGAACTGGCAAGTCCCATTAGTAACCCGTTGATGCAATAAAGGCACACCTAGATATTTACCTAAGTCCGAAACTTCAGTAAAACCAAAACCACAACTGAGAAAACCACGACTAGCATCATCCTCATTGCTGGAAAAGAAAATATTAGTCTTCTGCACACTCACCTTATGACCCGAAGTAGTGCAAAAGTCACTCATGACACGGTTAATAACGTGGAGTTGGGATACCGAGGCTTCAGTGAGCAAAACTAAATCATCGGCAAAGAATAAGTGGGATATACCTGGGCCATTACGTGCAAGAGTGACGGGTTTCCAAGCCCCCGACTAGACTTCCCTCACAATAGCATGCGCCAACCTTTCCATACAAAGAACAAAAATGTACGACGATAAAGGGTCACCTTGCCGGATACCCCTAGGCGGAGTGAACGAATTTGACGGCGAACCATTCCAAATCACTTGCATCGTCAAGGACATAATACATCGCATAATTAACCTCCGAAAACAGTCTGGTAACCTAATCTCACGAAGAGTATTATCAATAAAAGACCACTCCAACCTATCATATGCTTTCTCCAGATCAACCTTAATGGCCATCCACCCTTTGCGACCAGATTTCTTACGCATCGAGTGAATAACCTCTTGTTCAATAACAATGTTGTCCGAAATCAAACGCTCGGGAACAAAACTAGTCTGAGCTTCCAAAACATAATCAGGTAGAAACGGCTTTAACCGATTAACTATAACCTTTGTAATCAACTTGTATAGCACAGTACAAAGGCTTATTGGCTGAAATTGACTAATATGCTCAGGCCTGGGAACTTTAGGCAAAAGAACCAACAGAGTCTGATTCAGGGAAGGATCAATGGGCATACCAGCGAAGATATCACGAACAAAATTACATATACTAGGACCCACAATGTTCCAATTTTGTTGATAAAAGAAAGCATGAAAGCCATCAATACCTGGGGCTTTAAGCGGCCCCATAGTAAAAAGAGCTGTACGTACCTCCTCATCACTAACTTGCCGGTGTAGAGATGAAACTTCATTAGCTGCAAGGGCCGGAAAACCCCCGCGGATAGGGTACTCATACCCATCATTACCTTCACTCGAAAACAAATTATGGAAGAAATTCACAGCCATAGATTTCAACACACCGTCGTTAGAAACCCAACACCCATTGTCGTCACGCAAGGCCCGAACAATATTCTTCCTCCGTCTAGCGTTAGCAAACCGATGATAGAACTTTGTATTGCGATCCCCTTCCAATACCCACTGACATCTCGCTTTTTGCATCCACATACTCTCTTCCTATAGTAACACATTATTTAATTTTGTACTAAGCAAATGCTGCAGATTCACAAGGAATCCGGAATGTCTATTTTGTAATGCCTTTTCAATACCCCCGAAACCTTCGTAGAAGCTCATTTTTCCGCTTCCCCACATGCCCAAATATAGATCTGTTCCATTCGGCCAAAACATCTTGCGAAGAAGATAAATTCGAAAGAACCTCCCTACCATTATCCCACTTCGATTCAATAACCTTAGCGAACTCAAGATGATCTTGCCAGGCTGCCATAAACTTGAACGGTCTGTCAATATGTGCAACAGCAGTCGAATCCAACTGAACAAGTAACGAGCAATGATCAGAGCCAATACGGTCAAGGTGCGCTATCTGAGTATCCGGAAAAGTCTGAAGCCATCAATCACTTACTAAGCACCGATCCAGATGTTGATACAGATTTCCTCTATTCCAAGTGAAAAGTGGCCCAGAAAAAGGAATATCAATCAAACCTGAGTCAAAAACAAAATTTTGAAATAAACGGCTAAAACCCAGAGCTGATAACGAACCACCCTGACGTTCCTCCGGGCTAAGAATCGCGTTAAAGTCGCCTCTTAGAATCCATGGCTGATCTGATGTCGGGGCAAGCTCCAATAATATCGGCCATAGCCATTTTTGTTTAGCAGTCGACGGACTGGCGTAGACTGCGGTAAGCAGAAAACATTTACAAGATTCAAGAAACAAAATATTGCAATGGAAGAACTGATTAGAAACTTTCAGAACCTCAATCTCAAAGTCCTCGCGCCATAATAACCAAATACCACCACTAAAACCATGGGCTTCCACACGGAAAGAATTCGGAAAACCTAGCTGTTTAACCACCCTATAAGCAGAAGAACCACTAATGCGCGGCTCCTTGATAGCGACAACTTGGGGATGAAATCTCCTCATGAAATCCCGAAAATGACACCTAAAGTCAGGGCTAGCAGCACCCTGACAATTCCAGAAAAGACATTAATCATTATAAAAGAAAAATAAAGAAACATCTAACCTCACAGGCGAGGCTCAACATTCTCATTGTCCAGATGCATCGCAACTGAATCATCATTCACATCCCGATCCACCACCGACGACACCTGAGGAGCTACACCAACACTCTCCCCATTACTACTAATACCCAGATCAGCGGAGGCAGGCAAAAGTTTCTGTGCAGCCAAATCCTTTCCTGATGTTCCCTACATATTATGCACCCATTCCGATAAGATCATCGGGGGTGGAAATTGGAATGCACTTCGCTTCTTCACGCTAAGACCTTTACGCACCAGAGGAGTTACAGCTTTAACCATTCCCTTGTTCTTCCATTCATCCTAGAACTCCATCTCTCCGGACCTCCATCATCCGATATAACTATTGATGAATGCTTACCACCCTTTATAAGAGGAACATGAGTATCAACCACCAGGTCCTACCTGTCACCCAAAGATACAAATTGAGGTACTGTTATACCATGGTTGGTACCGTTAGCCGCAGCCCGTGGCGACACCACCCTTTCGCCATTCTTACCGCTCGATGATCCTGCAGACCCTTTCATGTTACCATTGTCAGACGGCAAGGGTTCCTGGACGGCATCATCTAAATCCTGGAGAGCATCAAACCTTGACCCCATCCCCTTGCGCGAAGGTGCAGAGGCTCTAACCGTAGTCCCACTTGCTTTAGAGTACCGACGCTTGCACGGCTCCGCAAGCATCTATGGACCAAACACTTCCTCCGGTTTATCATAATTCCACACTAGGCCAGCACTCTTCTCCACATCCACAGGTCTAGGATCGGCAAAACCGCAAACCGCCGCCGAATGCCCATACACTCCACATTTAAAACAAATATCGAGAAGCCCCTCATACTCAATGGCCTGAACAAAGTTATCAATCCTGATGCAGGGGAGTAAAGGTTTTGTCAGATCCACCATAACAACAAGCCGAGCGAAACGACCTCTATCCCCAGTATCCGTCTTATAATCCACCCGAATAACCCGACCAATATTCTTAGCAATGTGCCGAAAAAAACCTTTAGAGTAATACTTGTATGGTAAACTCGGTAAACGAACCCAAACAATCACGTGAGAAGGATACCGTTCCTCAGAGGAAAACGCCCTACTCCATGGTTGAACGGTCAAATAGCTTCCATAAATCGTCCATGGACCATCCGTTAACACTTTTACAAAGTCGTCTTCCAAAGCAAACCAGACGAAAAAATACTCATTCTCAATATCCACGAGTTGAAACTCCCCTTGAAGTTTCCATAACGTCTTTATCCGACTAAGCAACGCTCCGTATCCAATTCTCCGCCCCAAAAGCCTAACGATAACCGACTTGCTCATGCTCTGATCATACAACTCATGCACCCTGTCCGGAAATTGCACAATCGGAAATTTTCCATCCCTGATGACTCTAACATCCTGATCCGGCACAACCACCTCATCGTTCGAGATATGGGTACTGAAGAACCGCCGCTCACCGCCTTCCCTGCCACCGCAGACGTGTAGGAGGGACGAAACGCCGCTGCACCATGCGCTGCATCAGACGAACCACCCGGTGCTGCCTCATGCAAACCAACCGGTGTTGCCTCATTCAAACAAACCGGCGCTGCATCAGCCTCCGTCGACCACTGAATAGGACCACCACTTTCGTCCACCATAACGTCATCCACGGCAGCTTCCCCGAACGACGTGTGCTCATCCTCCACAAGCTTGCCCCGCTTCACCTCACGTCGGCTCTCCTCAACCAACGCGTCTTCAGCCCATTCCAGCACCAGCGACACGGTAGCCTGCACCAACGATCAACCCCTGAGCCTAACTACGGTCTCTCCGGGAGGGTCTGGCAAGCCCTCAAGAGGTTCCCTATCCGGCGGCACCGCTGGACAGTTCTCAAGGTTTGACAAAGACTGCTTTGCGATACCAAAACTTGGCGTCCCGAGATTCTCGGAGCTCTTCATCGATTCTAGGGTTTGCGTTAAATTTTATGTCAAATTTGAAAAATCTTATCTAACTATATTAAATAGTGTTATAAATATATTCATATATTTTTTTGAATTTATGTTATAACTAATATATTTCCATAAGTATATAAGTAATGTTTTTTCCGTTATTACAGAAACTAGACCATAGACTGGATGAATGTGAAACTTTCTTTATCAACCAACTCGGCTAACCCCATTGGGGGTACAATAAAGAAACATTCTCCAACAGCCAAACCATGGGACAAAACAACTAAGCCATCCGCGACACAGTTCATTTGTCCTGGAATGTGGTGCACCCTTACCTCCCAATCATAGCACTCACCAGAGTAAAATTTGCTAATGCTGAAGAGTAACCATTGAGAATTTTCGAAGCTTCAAGGTTGTCGGTTTCAAGCTCGACTCGACGATAGCCAAGTCTCCATGAGTAAACTAGCGTGTCATGCAATCTCTAAAGCTCAGCCACTAGCACAAAGCAACTGCCAAGGCTGCGAGAGAAGTCAAATAACCACGCTCCATCTGTGTCACGAAGAACCCCTCCACCAACATCATCCCATTTTGTACATTAACTGCACCATCAGAGTTGAAAAGAATTCGAGAATCCCTCTCCGCCACTATTTCACTAGAGAAGCGAACACAATGCAATAACAAGTCCTCTTGTACAGAGAATAAAAGATCACACCTTCGCTTCCATCATTTCCAACATAAAACAACAAAGAGAGTCAACCAATTATGAACATCCTTCCTAAACCTACCCTTGTCATGTAAGTTCAACATCACTCATTCATGAATAGGCATTGCCAAGAAATCCTCCAACTTATAAACCAAAATGACCCGAGACCAAATACTTTTGGCAATATAGCAAGATCGAAAAAATGGTGAATATCCTCAGGTTCATTATGCCAAATATGAAATAAATTAGAAGTCACATTATGTCTACGAATACGTTCCACATTAGTTAACAAACTATTCCGCAGCACCAAGCCACCAACCACAAGTACATCTTAAATCCGTTAGGGAAGAGCGAGACGCCACAGAAATTTTCAATCAACTCATTGGCCATTCAAAACCTTAAACATATTGGACTGAGGACTCTTCCCATCTCTAGCCAGTCTTGTCATTCCCCTGCGACGCATGTGGTAGAACCATATAGGCAATCTTGCACAAAATAAAACTCAGGAGAACACAAGAAAAATGTGACCAATCCCAATGGCCGGATTCAGTGAGCATAGAAGCAACTGGCATTGGTGTAGGAGACATATCTGATAACCAATACATAACAAGAGAAGCATTACCATCCAACTAGATATCAAACCAAAAATCGGTAGATTTCCCATCATAGACATTCCAACATATACATTAGCGAACCTCGTCTCATATATTATGCAAGCTTCGCTACAATCTAAAACAATTTTGATGATGGATCATATTCAGTATTTTCTCACGCCATTTGTACTTGTGTTTAAGAACCTTCACCCATAACTTGTCGACACAGGAAATTAACTAAAATCCTAATTTCATTAGAAAAGCACGATTATGTTGGTTCAAATCTTTCTAACCCAACCCTTCTTCCTCAATCAGAGCCCACACCACCTCCCACCGAACCAAAGACATACTAGGTTGATCATTAGTAGAACCCCAAACAAAACGACGAATCAACCGCTCCATTGCTCCACAAACACCAACAAGTAGCCAAGTGGATTGCATACATAATTGGGGATCGCTTGCAAAACTGCTTTGGCTAGCATTATATGTCCCGCAAGAGACAAAGTCTTAGTTGTCTAACCTGATAATCTTTGATTAATTTTAACGAGTAGATATATGTATGTTGCATTAGTGACTCTACTATGCAAAAGAGGAACATTGAGATATTTACCAAGATTTGTGACTACCTCAAACCCAAAATTATCAACTATAGCATGTCGAAGATCGACATCAAAATTCTTGGCAAAGAACATTTGAGTCTTCGCCATACTAAAACGATGACAAGAGATATCACAAAAACAGTCCAAAGTATCTTTAATCACCCATATTTGATGTAGAGATGCTTCTGCAAAGAGAACAAGGTTGTCTGCCAAGCATAAATGGGACTTACCATGACCCCCTACGAGATAAAAACAGATTTGTTTCCATAGCCCCTGAGAAACTTTGGAATCAATCAGATGCGACATCTTTTCCCTGCACAAAACAAAAATATATGGGACAAAAGATCCCCTTGGCGAATTCTTCTTGAAGGATGAAACTCCTCTATGGTTTCACCATTCCACAACACCTGAGTTGTAACATAGCGGACACATTGGATGATTAACATAATAAAACGGTTCAGAAATTAATAAAATCCCATTCAAGGTGATCATAAGACTTCTCTGATTCATCGAGTGGATAACTTCTTGCACCACAATAACATTGTCAGTGATGTGTTTACCTGGAATGAAGCTCGCTTGCCTCTGTGACACCCAATCCAGTAGGAATGGTTTAAGGTGTTTCGCCATGACCTTAGTTATGACCTTGTACAAAGTCGTGAATAAAATAATAGGTCTGAATTGGCTCAACGATTCTGGTGCATAGACCTTGGGAATCAAGACTAAAAGGGTCTGATTAACCCACTCCTCCTAAGGTTCTCCCTCAAAAAATTGGACACCAAACGGTAAATCGCTTACTACATTTTTTATCAATTTTTCTAAAAGAAAGATGCTTGAAAACCATCGAATCCAGGAGCTTTCAAAGGATCCATGCTGAAAACCACACTTCAGACCTCCTCTAAAGTAATTGTAGCCAAAAGGGGACGTAGTTGAACCTTTTCAAATTAATGAAAATTGCCCAAATCAATAACATTAGGTTTATTTGAGCCTCACTTGTAAAAAGCCGAGAAAAAAAAGCTTCATAGTATGTTCCTTGAGTACTCTCGGGTCATCACTCCAAAAATCATTATTAGTTTTTCAGCATACGAATAAAATTTCGCCTTTTCTATTCATTGTTAAAGCATGGAGGAACATCATATTGCGGTCGCCTTTCGCAACCCAATTATTTCGAGATTTCTAGTGCCAGAGACTCCTCTTGTACCAAAACCTTATGTAGATCATTATTCAACTCATTCTTCAAAGCTGTAAGAATGGGGAATCTGAACACTCGAAAGCCTTCTCGATCCACCTTATCCAACCTAACAATAGAGTTTTCTGTCATCAAATATGGCCAAACATATCTCTATTTATTATACTTAACCATTTCTGTTAGAGAAGTATAGTTAGAGTGTAGGTTAGTTAGTTATCCATTTATGTTATTTTTGGTGGTTCTTTATTTGCTATATAATAGTTGATTTCCAACGATGATTTCAACTATGGTAGTAATCCCTATTACCTTCATTAGTCCGATAACCCTGGCATGAGTCTGGTGACACAACCATTGACAAATGACAACTACAACTCTTGGAAGCGTTCCATGGCAATGGCGTTGTCTGCCAAGAACAAACTCGGTTTCGTAGATGGCTCCATTGTTGCTCCTGCAGTTACAGATCAGGTACGCTACGAATCTTGGAAGCGGGCAAACAATCTGGTCAACTCTTGGCTTCTTAACTCAGTATCGAAAGACATTGTTGTAAGTTTGATTTTTCATTCTTGTGCTGTTGACATCTGGAAGGATCTTGAAAATAGATTTCAACAGAACAATGCACCTCGAATTTTTCATTTGAAAAAGAAATTACATGAATTAACTCAGGGGTCTTTAACTGTGAGTGCTTATTATACTCAGTTAAAAATAATTTGGGAGGAGCTTGCTTTTGTAAAATCTATTTGTACTTGTTCGACTTGTACATGTGATGGTGTACGCAAGATGATTGAAGAACAACGAAAAGAACTGATAATGCAGTTTCTCATGGGATTAAATGAGTCCTTTGCTCATGCTCGTGGCCATATATTGTTGCTTGATCCCTTACCCTCGATTACAATTTTTTTTTCTTTAGTGGCACAGGAAGAAAACCAAAGATCCATTCGATTGTCCAATCCAATTACTGAAGCCACCTTTGCAGTAAAAATTTATAATGGTGCTAAGAAAAGTCATCCTCAGTGTAATCATTGCGGTTTGTTAGGGCATATCAAGGATAAATGTTATAAATTGCATGGATATCCCCATGGCTATACAAATCGTTCCAAGAAATCTCATTTGAATATTGCTAATGCTGTTCCAGAGGTTCTATCTTCTGATTCTCATCCTAGTTCATCTTTTGTATTTGCCAATGATTCATTAACTACGCAGCAGTGCCAACAACTTATCTCCATGCTGACCAGTCAGTTGCAGGCAGCCTCAGTAACTGATCTTTCTTCCTCCTCTGTCAATGTGGCAATGCAAGGCAAGGTCCCTTCTTTTGTTAATCATTTTAGCTCCTTTAGTAATAAACATTGTTGGGTTATTGATTCTGGAGCCTCCAGACAAGTTTGTTCTTCTAAGGATATGTTTGAATCTTTGAAGCATATTGATACGAGTGACATTTTGCTTCCTAATAAATCTGTTGTTAAGGTGCAATTTTCTGGAACTTTTTGCCTTTCTCCTCAGATAGTTCTCAAGGATGTTCTTTATGTGCCAGAATTCAGCTTTAATCTTTTGGTTGTCAGCTGTTTGATTCGAGATTCTATGCTTAATGTGTTGTTTTATCCTGATGTTTGCTTAATCCAGGACCAATGTCGTGTGATTGGGAAGGGTGAGTTGCATAACGGGTTGTATTTGCTGCGTCTACATGGTCCTTGTCCTATGACACATGCACAGTCTGATAGTTTGCTTGTTCAAAATCATGTAAATAGTGTTTCTTGGCACGATAAGCTTGGCCATCCTAGTATTCCAGTGTTGAAATCATTGAAGAATGTATTACCTTCTTTGAAATGTAATAAAGATGATGTTTGTTCCATTTTTTCATTAGCAAAACAACAACGCCTTCCTTTTCCATCTTCTTTTACTCGTGCTGAACATCCCTTTGATTTGGTTCATTGTGATGTCTGGGGACCCTTCAAAGAACCTACTTATGGAAACCAACACTTTTTCTTAACATTGGTGGATGATCATACACGATCTACATGGACCTATCTAATGCAACATAAGTCAGATGTGTCCACTATTGTTTCTCATTTTATCTCCATGGTCAAAAGACAGTTTGGATTCGACATTAAAGTTTTCCGATCAGACAATGCTCCAGATTTGAAGTTTACTGAGTTGTTGAACAAGTTGGGTATCGTTCACCAATTTTCTTATGTTGAAACACCTCAACAGAACTTTGTGGTTGAACGCAAGCATCAACATCTCCTCAGTGTTGCAAGAGCTTTATTTTTCCAATCCAATGTTCCTCTATGATTCTGGGGTGAATATGTGCTCACTGCCACATATCTGATTAATCGGTTGTCTTCTCCAGTCTTGGGAAATCAATCTCCTTATGAGGTCTTACACAAATCGGCTCCCAATTATCTGTTTCCCAAAGTTTTTGGTTGCCTTTGCTTTGTATCGACACTTCAAGCACATAGGAATAAGTTCTCTGAGCGTGCATTGCTTGGTATTTTCATTGGATATTCACCAGGAGTTAAAGGCTACAAGGTTTATATTTTGAAGACTCGTTCGATTGTTGTATCACAAAATGTTGTGTTCCATAAGGGCATATTTCCTTTCCACTCGATTTCTTCTATTGATATTGATGTTGACTTATTTCCTGACACTGTTTTACCACGTGCCAAGTCTGACGTTGTACATGGCCATGAACAGCTTGAGCCACAAGAAGTTGCTACGCACCAAGCTTCTTCAGCAAGCCAACCTATAGTTCCTCTTCGACGATCGTCTCGCACTGTCCACAGACCTACTTATCTTCAGGAGTATCATTTAAATAGCATTGGTTCATGCTCTTATCCAATTGAAGATTATATCTCTAGTGTGCAATTATCACCTGACTATGCTGCTTTCATTGCCAATGTTTCTGCCCTTAAAGAGCCTATGTTTTATCATCAAGTTGTGACTTCTTCTGATTGGAGACATGCCATGCATGAAGAGTTGCAGGCAATGGATTCGAACAACACATGGACAGTTGTTTCATTACCCGATGGGAAACACCCTATCAATTGTAAGTGGGTATATCACATCAAATATAACGCCGATGGCTCCGTTGATCATTACAAGGCCCGGTTGGTGGCAAAAGGATTCACTCAAGTTGAAGGTATTGACTACGTTGATACCTTCTCCCATGTGGCTAAAATGAATTCTTTTAAGGTTCTTCTAGCTCTAGCTGCTATTAATGGTTTGCATCTTTTGCATCTTGATATCAATAATGTTTTCCTCAATGGGTTTCTCAATGAAGAGGTCTACATGCGGCTTCCCCTTGGTTATACTCCTCCTGCTCAAGGTCAGAATTTGGTATGCAAATTAAATAAGTCCATTTACGGGCTTAAGCAAGCTTCATGCCAGTGGTTCACTACTTTTTCACGAGTTGTTCTTCAGTTTGGTTTTACTCAGTCGCCCTTCGATCACTCTCTTTTTGTTAAGGGTTCTGGTGACAACATGGTTGCCCTCCTTGTATACGTCGATGATATTTTCCTTACAGGAAAGTACTTAGACAATCTGGCAGCTGTGAAAGCATTTCTTCAGCAACATTTGAAGCTTAAAGATCTTGGCACTTTGCTGTATTTTCTTGGATTTGAGATTGCTCAAAACTCTTCTGGCATTTCTTTATCTCAACGGCGATATGCTTTGCAGCTCTTGGAAGATACGGGTTCCTTGGCTAAGAAACATGCTGATTTTGGGCCTAGAAGTTTTAGAGTTTGAATTGGGCTGGTCGGGAACGGTTCGAATCTTTAAGGGAGATTTAGGGAACACCTAGTTCGGGATATTTTAAAAATATTGAAAAATATCTAAAAATCATCATTTATTATATGAATGATTATGGTGGAAAATATTTTACAAAATATGATTTGGAAATACTACATTTTGGTGTAGTGACCAAATCGCAGTTTTTGCAAAAGCTGACTAGTGACTGTTTTGTAAAGGATTGAAACTTTGAATATTTAAGGAGCTAATTTTACCAAAATGTTTTTATCAGATTTCTATCTAATTTTGGGTGTTTTAATAATGATTTAATAAAGGGAATTAAAAGAAAAAAAATCATATTTTGACTTTCATAACTACTTTACGATATTTTTCCCTCTTTTCATTTTCTCTCAACTTCAACTCAGCCAAACACATTTCCTTCATCAATTAACCCCTGATTTTCATCCCTTTTGATGAGATTTTATTCTCCTATGGATTCCTAATCTTTTCCTCATCAAATCCTTTTGTTTTCACTTTGGATTTTCAAGAAAACTTGCCCAAATTAAGGGGAAATCAGCCATTAGAGGTAAGCTTCGTCCTTCTCCTCTAATGATAAGTTCTTTACTGAAATTCCCAAGTTATCAATCCTTTGTTAATGATTTTTGAGTTGCTTTAATGTTAGAAACATGGAATTGTATTAAAACTCAAGATTCTTGGAGAGATCTTGATGATTTTCGTAACTATTGGTTAGGCTCTGTTTTGAGGTTGATTTCTAATGTATTTTGGATGGTAATTGATGTTATAAATGAGGTTTTATCAAACAAATCCCGAATAGGTTTGGATTCCTAAGTTTTACATGCTAGATTGGTGGTTTTGGTGTTCTGTTGTTGCTGGAGATATAAGGACGGGTTTATGGTGATTTTTGGTGTTGATTGAGGTTTAGAAATGATTAGAAGTGATAGATCTTGGCTGGGCTTTATTTTGGAAGAGTTTGGAGATGATTCTGGTTGTTTTGGGTAGCCGAAATGGTGCTTTTGAGTAGAGCAGCGAGTTTGTTTAGTTGGCTGGTGATTTCAATGCATGATGATGCATTAATCCTCTTCTCTTATGTGTAATAAACAGGGGAGACATCTTCGGACGCCTTTGGTGTTGATCCGGAAGTGCCGGGAGCTTAGATATCATTTCGACAAGCAAGCGAAACGTAATCAATGAGTGCGAATGGTTTTAGAAGTCCTTGAGGGACAAAGAAACAAGGTTTGGGGATTTAGGATTGGTTTGAAACACCATCCTAAGTCCGGAAGTAAGTATGGCTAGATTTGCTCTCAATTATGTGGTTGATGCCCCTAAATACTTTTACATGCTCTTGTTTTGAGATAGACAAATTCCTACTGTTTTATGCATGTTTTGTAGCACGAGATGATGCTTTTTAGAGATTCTATGAAATAGCATGTTACATTGAAGAGTTTTGAGATTTTGACTTAATGCAAAGCATGAGTTATGATTTTGAAATGGGATGAGAAAGATTTGAGAAATGTTGCATAAAAACAGTAGGTGAGATGGTATTTTGACATAATATATTGGCATAGAAGATGAGATACTTACCGGATATAATTGATCGATCATAGGATGAGAGTGTACTATAATCTAAAAATTCGTACGTGCTCTTTGGAGTCGGGCAATGAGGGTAGTGCCACCCCGATCCAAAGTGAGAATTCGATGATGAGAGATACCACCGGGGTAGGACTTGGTGAAATACCCAAGCTTTGTGGCGATGAGAGATACCGCCATGAGAGTCCGGTGATGAGAGATTCCACCGGGGTAGGACTTGACCTTGAGTCAAGCTAATTCGCATATCCGAGTAAAGATGAAATGTGAAATGCCAATATAATATATGAAAATGTATTTGATTCACATGTACCAAATGTTGAGATGATTTCTACTATGAGAAATGCAAATGAGATTTGTATATGAAATGCTTTAGTTTTCGCAAGCATTTGTATCGCTTTGCCATGAGATTTGCATTGGTTTAAATGCATGAGATAGAATAGAGGTACATGTGTTTTCAAATGGAGATTTTCTTTGAAATGGTTTTCAAGCATGAGATAGAAAGAGCATGTTGTTGAAAATGGCTTTTGAGAAAGAGTTTTAAATGATACATTGTTGTGTTGGTTTCCTTTAGAGCTTGCCTCACTAAGCAAATATGCTTACACTCTCTTTTACCAACAATTTAGATAATTGAGACGAATTTGGGCAGCGAGAGGGTTAAGAACACCCAAGGAAGTGAAAAGCTCATGTATGGTGATGTTTTTACATACTTTAGTATTGATATTTGGCAATGGGGCTTCAAGGTTATTTTTGGGAGATGTATTTTGAACTCCCTATGTTTGTGGCAAGTTTGTTATGGCTTTTAAAGTTTGTAAATGGTCCTATTTGGTTTGGTTTGAGGTTTGAGGTCTATATTTGGTTTTGTGGTTAGGAAGCATGCCTATAGACTAAATGTTCATGTGTTTGATGCCATGCTTTAGCTTAAGCTTCTTAAATATGTTCTTTAATGTTTAATCGTGTTGCTGGTATGTTATGGTATGATTTGGGATATGTATGAATGTGAAAAACCAGAAAATTTTAAGGTTGCAGGGCAGGGTGTATCGAAACACTCTTATCTGTTTCGAAACAGGGGCCTGAAATGGCCATAGTGTTTTGGAACAGGTGAAAGTGTTTCGGAACACTTAGCTACTGGAGAGGCTTGTTTCGATACTGGTCTCGGAACGCACCCGAGTACCGAAACAGTCAACTCCGTTTCGATATGACTGTTTCGATACCAGGGTCAACATTTCGAAACGGTTGACCGTTGGTCTGTGTTTTTGAATTGTTTCAAGTTCTCGTGTCTTACATTTTAGTCCTTGATGTTGTGGATGCAATTGATTGAGCTTGGAATGTCCTTTTAAGCTGATATTTGATAGAGATGCATGTAAAATGACTAATTACATATTGGTAAGCTTAAAATCTGCAAAGTCTTTATATTTTCCAAAATTTACATTTTGGTCCCTAAAAGTGTAATTCTTACATTTGAATCCCTAATTGATTTTCGATCGCTGTGCCTTTCTCTCCTATGATTCTTGAGTAATCAGATAGGGTTAATGTGCATTTAGAAAAGATAAAAAGAAAAAAGGGTCGTTAAACAATGTTGACTTTCGGGTTGACTTTGGTTTTCTCCGTGTAATCTTCGTAGTTCGGGTCAAGCGTCTAGGCCGGGCTAAGGGGGTTACATTACCTATGGTTCCTTCTAATAAGTTGAGTGCAACTGAAGGAGATTTCTTACCTGATCCTCAGATTTGTCAAAGGTTGATTGGACGCTTATTGTATGTTACGCATAGCAGGCCAGACATTGCATACAATGTCCATCAATTGAGTCAATTTGTTGCTTCTCCACGGTGCCCCCATCTCATGGCTGTCCATCATCTTCTCGCATATGTCAAAAGGACTCCTACTCTTGGTTTGTTTTTCTCCTCAGCATCCAACATGCAGCTCAATGGTTTTGTCGATGCTGATTACGGGGCTTGTCCAGACACCAGGCGATCTGTCATGGGATTTTTCGTCTTCCTTGGCAATAACCCGGTCTCTTGGAAAGCCAAAAAGCAACAGATTGTCAGTCGATCCTCTTGTGAGGCCGAGTATCGTGCCATGGCTACTGCTGTTTGTGAACTTGTTTGGCTTCGTTCGCTGTTATCTTCTTTTAAGATTGAAGTTTCCACTGCTTCATTATATTGCGATAATCAGTCAGCCATCCATCTTGCAACCAACCAGGTGTTTCACGAACGCAGCAAGCATGTTGAGGTCGATTGCCACTTCATTTGCTACAAGGTCCGAGATGGTTTCATAAAGATTTTTCATGTTCGCTCCGCCAACCAACTTGCTGACATCTTCACGAAAGCCCTTCACTCACCAGCCTTCAATTCTCTCGTTCTCAAGATGGGTCTCTTGAACATCCACTCGTCTCCATCTTGAGGGGGGCTATTATACTTAACCATTTCTGTTAGAGAAGTATAGTTAGAGTGTAGGTTAGTTAGTTATCCATTTCTGTTATTTTTTTCGGTTCTTTATTTGCTATATAATAGCTGGTTTCCCGTGTATCAAACACAGAATGAATAAAGAAAACTTTCTTTGATTCTTATTCACTATTATACTATTCCATATTCGACTTTTCTCTTGAAAACTCATTAAATTACCAATCAGTGACTGATCATTGTTCCAAGATTGTTTAAGCAAGCTACCAAACTCGGGATAATCATTCGAAGCAACCACAAAACAGAAAAGACGATTGCCCAATAAAATCTCTGAGCAACCTGTGAAGAGTAAAATTGGCCGATGGTCCGACCCTAGTTTTTGTAAATGAAGAACATTGTAATTTACAAAAGAATCATACCATGCTTCATTGCATAAACAACGTTCAAGCCGCTGCGATAAGGACGTCTGTTCCCAAGTAAATTGAGAGCTATTGAATCCCATGTCCAATAATCCCAAGTAAGTAATAACTTTTTAAGACAAAGACAAAATGACTGTTTAGGTCGAATACTAATTTTGTCAACAACTTTACAAGTTTTGAGCTTGGCTTAGTGGTTAAGTCTTGAACTAATATTCTCAAGGTTCTTTGATTTGGGCATACTTAGTTGCATTTCACTTTTTTCATTATTTTCTCTAATAAAATGATAAATTATAATTATAATATAATAAAATGATATCAAACTAAATTTAAAATTTTGAAACACATGTGTCAATCTCAGATTAAATAAAAAAATTTAAAGACTAAATTAAATAAAATTAATACTCGAGATTTGACATGTCATTTACATTTTTTTCATTTAAGTCAGGTTTATTTTTTGGTCAAAAGTACCATGTGACGTGTACTAATTTATCAATTTTTTAACTCTTTGTGGTGAAATGTATAACAAAATTAAACATTAGAGAACATAACTATACATATTTTAGAATAACTGAGTAAAATAAATATAATTTAGGGGAGAGTTGTCCCTTAATCCTCTTTTAAAGGCTACTATCTCTACTTATAAATTGAATTCTTTCCACACAATACGATAAATATGTTGAGGAACTAATCTAATAGGATTTTTTAGGATTAATATGTTGAATTTTTTCTTAAAAGTTATGACACTCTAATTTTAGTTGTTTAATAATCAAACCGAAAAGGTAACTCTATTTGGATGACGACATAAGAAAAGTGTTAGAAAATAATAATTTTAGAGATTTGAATGAGAAATTTATCCAAATGTTGTTGAGGGAAAAAGTGGAAACAAATGTTGGTTAGTAAACGTGCGATGATGCACAAAGTGGGTAACGTGAATGTCCGGACCGGTCTGGCCTTTGTGAGCTTGCAGATATTTTAACTCAAATATTTCCTCAAAAAGAGCATACCATTTCTAATTATGTTTTATAATTAGAAGGATAAATATTAAATGCTTGCTTTAATTCAGAAAATAATGTTGAAATGGCTCTTTAAAGCTAATTAATTCTCAAATCATAAATGTTCCATTAGTTCAAAAGTTTCTTTATACCCCTCGTGTAAACCTTCTAGGTTAAACAAAACTTGAAATCACAACACAAAACACGGAGAATTTTCTATTGTTTTACTCTATGATTTTCAAAATTGGTTTTTGGTGATAGAAGAAGGAGAGGTTACGGTTCGCTGGTCACTACAGATGTGCCACTACTGTGTTCATTCCGTTGTTGTATCTTGGGAGATAGACGTCCAACGTTTCTCAAGCACCATAGAAGCGGACGAATATGTCTTAAAAAACTGTGTGCTACATAAGCCTCAATGATTTTGCTCATCTGAATTGATGTCCAAATACAAGTAAACAATTTCAATTTACCATTTTTAATATTCGATTTATATTAAGAATATTCTTGTATTTATTTTAGATTATGTTCGATTCAATAATAATATCTATATTTCATTTTACAGTTTAAATTTACTTCTTGAATTAATGATTTTTCTAACAATCTTAAATAGATCCGTTCAGTTAATCCAAGACGAAGTAATACAATAAAACATCACGGTATACGAATATATATAGTTGATTTTTATGCTTTGTGCACGTGCTTATATCTATATAAAAAATACCATGGGATTTTACAATTTCTATGCTTGGTGTATATTGGTTCACGTCGCTACACCCTATGGTGCAGTGGAAAAATTATCCGGTGATTTTTACTAGAGAACTATATACGAGAAACAAATTAAGGTGAATAAGGGTGGAGAATTACGCGTTTAAAATTTGGAATTCTGATGTTGGAGGAGATAGATATTCAATCACGATTCCACGATGTCGATTCCTAAGCCGCAACAATAACGATCCGACCTCTACGTAGTTCACCCAGTTGAAACGCGTATATAGAAACTCTCTAAACCATTTAGAAGGGAACGAACATATAAAAACACTCTAATCTATTTAGAGGGTTTTTCCCAAAAAAATATTAATTACTGCTAGATCTCTCATGACTTTATATAGGCTTTGAAATCCTAATTTAACTAATATTAAGATTTCAAAATATATATATATATATTAAATATATATAATCTTAATTCAACTTAATTAGGATTTCAATATATATTAAATATATATAATCCTAATTTAACTTAATTAGGATTTCAAAATATATATATATATATATATTAAATATATATAATCTCAATTCAACTTAATTAAGATCTTAATATATATATATTAAATATATATAATTATAATTCAACTTAATTAGAATTTTAATATTTATATATTAAATAAATATAATCTCAATTCAACTTGATTAGGATTTTAATATATATATATATATATATATATATATATATATTAAACATATAGTCTCAACTCAATTTAATTAAGATTTCAATATATATATTGATTTAAAACGAATTATATTATTTATATATTAAAAGAGACATAATTACAATAATTATTTTTCTTTTAATATCTACCCAATAGTTAAATTATATATATATATATATATATATATATATATAGTAATTTAACTGAATTCGTGTACAACAAATTTATACATATATAATTCGTTTAATATATGCTCATTTCAACTGTGGGTGTGACCCTGTAGGTTCATGTAATGTTAGTAGTAAATATTAGAACATTTCTAATATTACAAACAATGAGTGACATCTAGCAATATGTCATTGTCACCTAAGTTACAAGAAATCATGATTCGACATAACCTTTTCATGATTAACTCTATTTATATATTACTTCATTTTGTCCTTTATATCTAGATTGGACACAAGTTATGGAACAATCACACTTGTATAGTCCATTTAATATTTCTTGATATCTTGAGGAGACTATTATAAACGAATAACTATGATATCTCATATCAACTTATTCGAGCATGACCATGCATTTCTAGTCTCACTCAATCAAGTGGCCTGCGATATTACTCCTATTATGTAAGAGGGACAAATCCTATCTTGATCAACCATATTCCACTACATAGATTGTGACATGTACAATATCAGTCTTTATAATGTAGTCAGTTATGACACACGTTTGACTGTACCAAAATATGTCACTCACGATGTTGAAATAATGATGACCTCAAGTCTGAGGATCATACATGTAGTTATCACTATGAGCAATGTTGTGACTGTCACATAAGAATCCAAGAAACATGCTCATAGCGAGTCAGTTCAATATGTCGTTCTCTAATACATACTTATGTATTGATTTTGACATCTCCATGTCAATGACAACACTTTGTCATCAATCAACTACATATTAGTCTTAATACATTATTATTGTCCATGCCCACAATAATACTCGACTAAGGACATTTTAGAATAATCATATTATTCTAAAGACTTCATTATAACTCAGTTTATTTATGCACGCAGAATTGTAACTGAAAATAATAATGGCAATGCCTCTTTATGAATAAACAAGGTAAAAACAAATGTCATTTACAATCATCTTATGATTGGTCTTTGGGCATACTCTAACAGTGCAGGCATATGATTTTATGGAACATATCTAAATGAATTATTGGAGCATAAATCGACGAGGTATGCGAACTCATTATTGCTATTGGAGCTATATTGCGTCTTATGCTTTTATGTTTATAATGGAAATATATTTTATACATTAATTATTTCTTAATGAGCTTGTTTCCTTATGAAAGTTGGTATAATATTTTTATACAAGGAAAATGCTTTCCAATCGTGAGATGGATTGTAGTGGCAAGGCAAAGATTTGTCAATTTCCAAACTTGAAATGTATTATTAAGGTAAATTCTTAAATCATTATACTATTAAGGTAATTTCTAATATTCTTTAATAATTTTATCAATAATTATTTATATAATTACATGTGTGCATGTATTATGGTAATTTTAATATCTTGGATTATGATATTATTTTGATCATATTATATTAGTACTATCATAACAAGATTTTACCCACAACTGTGCATTAATTGTGATATTATTATGATAATATTCATTTTGTTATTATCTTAATATTTTTTGTCTTTTAATATGTGTTGAGTGGATCGAATGATCGAAAGAAACCAAGAGGGGGATGAATTGGATTTTTAAAGTTTTTTGTGGTGGAATTTGCAAATAAAAATGGTAGACAAGGAATTTTAGAGTGGTTCAAGTTCCAATCGAACTCTACATCCACTACCTTAGCTTCACTAAGGATTTGCAACAATTCCACTAATTGCTCTTCCCCTTTTCTAGGATAAGGAGGTCACCCTTACAATTTTCGGTCAAATTTTCTACCCAAAATTTGACCCAATCCTCACACAATAGAAACAAAGAAGTTGTTGGCTAAAACAAGTATCTCTCCATACACAATATAGCCCACTTACAAGCACTCAACCCAATTGAAATGATAAGAATGAAAAATACAATTGGGGTTACAAGACAATAATGAGATTTAGGCACAAATGCTTGGATTTGATGTTTGGATGTTTGCTTTAGGATCAATAGTTGTTGCTGAAGCTTTTAGAGGTCCCTTTTATACCTTCTCATTGAATTCTAGCCGTTGTGGTTGTTGCATACATCAATAGAGCCGTTGGAGATGTTATCTTGCCTCCATAAATACAGTCTGCAACCAACCGTTTCGAAACGCCCGACCCTGTTTCAAAATAGACCAAAATAGAAAGAGCTGTTGGGGTGCATTAAAGAGCCCGTATCGAAACGGTTAAGAGTGTTTCGATACGCTAAGAGCCATTTCGAAACCCGTTTCGAAACATTTTTGCCACTGTCAAGGACCGTTTCGAAACAAATTGAATCGTTTCGATACGCCTTAACGATTTCTGAAAAATCAGTTAAAAACTTTCTAACGGTCATATTTTTCAAATCTGATTGAATACCGTTTCGAAACATTTGATGTCGTTTCGATACGGTGTCTCGATGTTCTTAAGCCGTTTCGAAACTCGTTTCGAAACACGGGTTAACAGTGTTGAAATCGTTTCGATACCCGTTCCGAAACATGAGCTCACAGTTTCAAAAGTGTTTCGAAACGCCTTAGGCCGTTTCGAAATGCTGACTCGAAAAACATTGGTTTGGCTTCAAGAACACTTAGAAAACTTTTGATAATGAAAGTTTTTAACTTAGGCATTTTGTTTAAAACATATAGAGAGGTTTGAGGACTTAAAAATTAGTTTTCACATTTTCAATTTAGTCCTTAAATTCTTTAGTTATATCAAAATCAAATTATCGGTTTCACAATCTCCCCTTTTTTGATATAACAAAACCAAAGTTAGAATTTTTAAGAGTTTTCAAAATTTTGAATACATTCTAACTCCCCCTCAATTTAAGATGGGTTTTTAAAGTTTTAAAAAGATTTAAATCCAAGTTTTAAAACTTAAAAACACTTAAAACGAATTTTGGCTCTTAGATTACTTCTCCCCTTTTTGTTAGATCAAAAATAATAAACAAGGCTCATAGAGAAGAGATAAGGTTAAAAGCAATAATTAATAAGCAATAAGCAACATAATATAAATTCATAAATTCAAATATCCAAAACATAAATCTTAAACAATAAGTTCAAAGCATAATCCCAAACAAAATCAAAGCATAGGTTCATAAAACATAATGGAAATAAAGATGCAAACTTAATCCTAATATGCATAGCTAATATGAGATGACATGAGAATCCTAAGCCTCGTCGTCACCATCCTCATCCATAGAATCATCACCATCCTTAGCTTGAGCGCGACGAAAATCCATCCATTGTCCATAAAAGGTGGAGAAGGACATGTCCATAGATGTATGTTGATTCTTAAGGAATGTGAGTCGATTCTCATTTGCAAGAAGACGATCCTCCACGGATTTCAAGCGGGTATCGATAGCACCAAACCCTCTAGACATGTTAGTGTCCAAAGTGTTGAACCACTCGGTAAGGAAAGCCGTGAGAGCTTCATTGTTAGCAACCGGAGCCTGTGGTTGAGGTTCAACTTGATGTGGAGGTGCTTCCCTATCAACACGTTCCCATTGCCCATTGATGTAGTGAAATCCGGACTTGTGGAGAGAGGACTCACCAAGTTTTGACTTGCGGGGTTCCGGAGAGTCATAAGTGTAATCAATCTCAAGCTTCTCAAAGATAAAACTCAAAACAGTCCCATAAGTGAAGGACTTAAGCGCATCGGTTTCACGGAGCTTAACATTATTCACCATCTCGGCAAACATGATCTTAACAAGATTAGGTTGCTCTCCACGACGAAAACATTCAAGCCAAAAATAATCTACTTGACGAACGTGAGAAAATTTACCTCATGAGGGGCGAATAAACCACGAGACCATCAAGTGGAGAAACCAATCGCGAGCATCCAAGGCAAGCATTGAACCGGTGTGGGAACCGAAGTGAGTCTCACTCTCGATTCCTTCGTCCTTAAGCCCAAAAGTAGTCTCTAAGTAAGGTATTTCAATGGCAATATTCTTTCCTAAGATCTGAGACTCAATGCGAACAACTTCGAAATTGTCTTCATTGTTGAAGAGTTGGGCATTCGAGTAGAAAAGAAGAACCATGTGCTTGTAGCAAATATCCGGGATACTCAAGAAACCGATAAAGCTCCATTCTCATAAACGGGGGAGATAACGGAAGAGGAAGCGCTCAGAGTCAAGAAACGAGAGGTCAACAACACGCTCACGACGAACGCCATACGTCTTGACATATTGGAAACGCGTCTTTAACGCGGGAGTTTTGAGACTCTTGAGAAACAATTGAGTAAGGTTAGGACGGAGAGCGGCTTGGTTTGAAGCTTCACCCGATTGAGGCGCCTTACATTTCTTGTTAACGGGATCCATTGAAACAATCCTAAAAACATAAAAGCAAGCAACTTAAAACAAATTTTAAGTGTATGCATGAAATTTCTTAATTCAATCCAATGGCAAATCCCACTTAGGTTTAAAAACAAATTTTAAAAACAAAGATACAAAACAAAACAAGAGAAAAACAATTTAAAAAAACAGTAAAGAAAATACGAGTGAAAAATTATATATTCGAATAAAAAAATAGAAGATTTTGAAAATTTTTTACAAGATTTGAAAAACCCAAGTATCAAAACACATAAACTATACACAAATAAAATTTTCTAACCTAAGATTCGAATACAAATTTAAGGAAAAAGAAAAAGATGAAAATATACCTTAAATTGGGATTTTGATGAATAGATGAAAATCCTTGCACAAAGTTGTTGATGCTTGCTTGGACTTGTGTTTAAGAGTAAAAGCCCTCAAGATTTGGTGAAAAACAATGAGGTTTAGAGGGTTTTTATAGGAAAAAATTGTTCTAGGGTTTTTAGGGTTTGAGGGGAGTTTTAATTAAAGTAGAACTTTAACATTAAAAGCCCTCTATAAAGTTGTCCGCTAACCCATTTCGGAATGGTGTCGACCGTTTCGAAATGCAGGCACCGAGGGTTGACCGACTTTTCAACTCCAGCTGACCGTTTCGATACGGCTTTGACCGTATCGAATCCCCGCTGACTCGTATCGAAACACGTTTCGATACACCCCTTGGCAGTAGCAAAAACGTTTCAAAACCCTTGGAAGGCGTTTCGAAACACCCTTCTCTCATATGTAATTTTAAAGCATCCGTATCGAAATAGGTGGACCCGTTCCGATACACCTGGGCCTGGAAGTGCAGATGAGGCTCTAAAAGTGCAGAAAAATGAAATTTTTGAAGGCCTAAATTGCATGAATGACATGAATGAGCATGAATAACATGTGTAAACATAAACATACTCCCCCTAGCTATAGGCATGGATGAAATTAGGAGTAAAAACATATAAACATGGCATTTCACAAGATCAAGCAATTTTAAGCACAAAAGAGGTCCTAAAAGGTCAAGATAGGCTAGTTGGACCTAACTCTCTCCTAAGGGACCAAAAACGCTCTTTGTCTAAAGGTTTTGTAAATATGTCCGCTAATTGATTTAAGGTGTCAACATACTCTATAACAACATCTTCTTTAAGGACATGATCTCTAATGAAATGATGCCTTATTTCTATATGTTTGGTTCTAGAGTGTTGGATGGGATTTTTTGTCAAACATATGACACTAGTGTTATCACACTTAAGGGGTATGGTTTCAACTTTAATACCATAATCTAAGAGTTGTTGCTTCATCCAAAGGACTTGAGCACAACAACTCCCTAAGGATATGTACTCGGCTTCGGTGGTAGATAAGGCTACACTATTTTGTTTCTTAGAGAACCAAGATATGAGCATACTACCTAGGAATTAACAAGTTCCCGAAGTACTCTTCCTATCGATTTTACACCCCCCATAATCCGCATCCGAATAAGCATGAAGGTTGAAGGTGGAGTATCTAGGGTACCAAAGACCTAAACAAGGAGTATCTCTAAGGTACCTAAAGATTCTCTTAACGGCTATAAGGTGAGACTCTCTAGGACTAGCTTGAAACCTAGCACACAAGCAAACACTAAACAAGATATCTGGTCTACTTGCGGTAAGGTAAATCAATGATCCAATCATAGAACGGTAAAGCTTAGAGTCAACACACTTACCTTCTTCATCTTTGTCAAGCTTTGTAGATGAGCTCATAGGTGTGGCTTGAGGCTTTGCATTCTCCAAGCCAAACTTCTTGAGCTTATCCTTTATGTACTTTGCTTGATTGATGAAGGTGCCATCCTTCCTTTGCTTGATTTGGAGTCCCAAAAAGAATGAGAGCTCCCCCATCATGCTCATTTCGAATTCTCCTTGCATCACCTTAGCAAACTCTTTGCAATGACATTCGTTAGTAGAACCAAAAACTATATCATCAACATAAATTTGCACTACTAAGATGTCATTTTTATACCTGTTTATGAAAAGTATAGTGTCCACCTTACCTTTTTCAAAACCTTTTTCAATTAAAAAGTTTGAAAGTCTTTCATACCAAGCTCTAGGAGCTTGTTTTAAACCATAAAGAGCTTTAGTGAGTTTGAAAACATGATTTGGAAATTTTGAGTCTTCAAAACCCGGTGGTTGTTCCACATACACTTCCTCATTTATAAAACCATTTAAAAACGCGCTTTTAACATCCATTTGAAAAAGCTTGAAATCATGATAACATGCATATGCAAGTAACATCCTAATGGCTTCCATTCTAGCTACGGGAGCATAAGTTTCATCAAAATCTATTCCCTCTTCTTGAGTGTAACCTTGTGCTACTAGTCTATCTTTATTTCTCACAAAGTTACCACTCTCATCTAGTTTGTTCCTAAAGACCCATTTAGTTCTTATAGTAGATTGATTACTAGGCCTATCAACTAATGTCCAAACATTACTTCTCTCAAATTGATTTAACTCTTCTTGCATAGCCATAATCCAAAAATCATCTTTCAATGCTTCTTTTAAATTCTTAGGCTCTATGCATGAGATAAATGCAACATGATTCAAAATGTAACCCCCTTAACCTGGCCTAGACGGTTGACCCGAATTAAGAAAGTCACACGGGGAAAACCAAAGTCAACCCGAAAGTCAACCTTGATTAACGACCCTTTTTTTTCTTTTTAAACTTGTCTAGATGCATATTAATCCTTAGATATGATCATACAACAGCATACTCAAAGATCATAAACATCAGAGATCAAACAGGGACCCAATTGAACAATTTACAACTTTAGGGACCAAATTGTAAATTCTGATAAATATAAGGACTTAACCCAAATTAAAGTTACCATCTTGAAATTAATCATGTTTCATGCTTCTCTGTGAAATTTCAGTTAAAAAGGACTTCCCAAACTCATACAATTGCACAAACAAGATTCAGGACCAAAACGCAAACATTCCAAAACATATAACTGCCAATGTCAGCCCCCAACGGTCACCCGTTCCGAAACAGGCATAGCCCGTTTCGAAACTCGGGGCCGTTCCGCAACGCGTACCGAAACGGGGGTCGGGCAGTAGCCTTTCCGTTTCAGAACGGTCCCTCCCGTTTCGGACGCCTGGGCTTGTTTAAGGCACCCGTTCCGAAACGGTAGGTGCTGTTCCGAAACACCCTGCACAGATTGCCCAAAAATGCATACTTAAACATGCAATTGACCAACCAAACATGCTCCAAATGCCACCAAACTTTGCCAACATGCAATTCAACATATATGAGACATACTTGCATCAACAATTCATCAAAACATCCACATATATGAAAAGCCCCAAATCTATAGGCATGCTTCCTACACAAGCAACCATTCAAGCATAAACTTCCAATTCAAGCATATAAAGGCCAACCACAAAAACCAGCATACTCAAAAACATTCAACATACTTAGGGAGTTCAAAACATCTCCCAAAACATACACATAGGTCCCCCATTGCCAAATTACCAAAAGCTAAGTGTACTTAAGAAAACCTTCCATACTTTGAGCTTTACTACCACTTGAATGCTTGCCTTCCTTGCTGCCCTCAAAGTACTTTAATGCTCTGCAATATTGGTTTGAGAAAACAAAGAGAGCGTAAGCAAAAGCTTAGTGAGGAATGCTCAATAAAACCATCCAATAATGCATTTATAAAACACTTATAAATCATGCTTCAAATCATCATTTACACATGCTCAAAAGCATACTTTAACAAGCATCTCATGCTTCATTTCATTACATGTCATATTGGCCACAAGTGATACAATTCATTTCTTTGAAAACAAGTTCATCAACTTTCACCCCAAGGACTTTTAAACACCTTGGACCCCAAGGACTTTTAAACACCTTGGCCATGGACTTTTAAACACCATGATATAAATTACCTCAAGGACTTTTAAACACCTTGACCCCAAGGACTTTTAAACACCTTGGCCTATGGACTTTTAAACACCATAGAAAGGACCACACAAGGACTTTTAAACACCTTTGTGTCCGTAACAAGAATCATCCAAGGACTTTTAACCACCTTGATGTTCTTAAGTAACAAGGCTCACTCAAGGACTTTTAACCACCTTAGTGACCTCAACCTTTTCAAAACATCACTTGCCAATATACATCATTATCATAAATTTATCCACTGTTCTAAAGCATTAAACCAAGCCATATTCATCATGCATTTAAAAGCATCAAACCACATTTAATCAATGTTCAAAAACAAGGAACTCTTACCTTGAGCTTCCTTCAACATATGGCTTACAAAAACAGCATTAACCATGCTAAATCATGCTTTCAAAACAGAATTTAAAACATGCAATAAACCACATTGCACAACAATCAAATCATGGCCACCACTAGAGAATATTTCCGAAAACTTACACTTGAGCTTAGCAAAGTTGTTTAGACTTAAACTAAGCTCCCAAGACATTGGTTTCAAAGCCGAAAACCCAATTTCACTCACCGATTCCACTTCGCCTCAAGCCAAAGCACCAAATCAAGCCTCCGGATCACCACCACTTGGATCCAAAGATGCCTCCCCTCCAAACTTGTGTTTCTCCACTTTTTGGAATCAAAAACCTTGTTGAATCAACCAGCAAATGATGAGGTTTTGAAGATATGTTGATTAGGAATCAAAAGAATGTTGAAAGGAGGATTTTAGGTGAGAAAATCAGAAACAACTCTCTGGAAAACAAGTGTTTGGATTGAGAGAAAATGAGAAAAAGAAAATAGAAAAGTTAGTTAAGAAAATAGCCAAATGGCCTTTCCCTCCACTTTTGATATGTTTTAAAATCAGAATAAATCTCAAAATATCTTAGAAAAATCTGGAGAAACTACTTTTGGAATAATAGCTCCTTAAAGATTCAAAGTTTCAACTCTTTATAAAATAGTCACAAAACTTTCAAAAATTACATTTTGGTCACTAGCCAAAATGTCACTCTTCCAAAAACCCATTTTTCAAAATTGATTTCACAGTTCACTTAATTATATTAAAAGATGATTTTAGAACATTTTCCATATTTTTAATGCAACCCGAACTAGGCTTTCCTAATTTCACTCTCTTTAGGTTCGAACAGCACTTTGACCAAACCGGTCAACGCCCAAAACTTCTAAGCCCAAAACCGGGGCGTTACAACTCTCCTCCCCTTAAGAAATTTCGTCCTCGAAATTTACCTGAAGGAAAGAGATAAGGAAACTGCTTCAGCATGTCTTCCTTCTGCTCCCACGTGGCTTCCTCAACACCTCGATGCTTCCACAGCACCTTCACCAACTCAATGGTCTTGCCACGAAGAACCTTGCTATCCGAATCCAGAACCTTCACCGGTTCCTCATCATAGGTCAAATCCGGATTCAGTTCCACTTCCTCCACAGGCATCACATGCGAAGGATCAGATCTATACCTCCGGAGCATAGAGACATGGAACACATCATGAATCTTCTCCAACTCCTGAGGTAACCTCAACCGATACGCAACAGGACCCACACGCTCAACCACCTCATATGGTCCAATGTACCTAGGGCTCAACTTGCCCTTCCGGCCAAACCTCATCACCTTCTTCCAAGGCGAAACCTTCAAGAACACACGGTCACCCACCGCATACTCTATCTCCTTACGCTTCAAATCCGCGTAAGACTTCTGCCGATCAGAAGCAGCCTTCAACCGCTCACAAATGAGCTTTACCTTCTCTGTGGTCCCTTTCAACAAAGCCGGCATCGAAACCAACTTTTGACCAGTTTCAGCCCAACAAAGAGGAGTCCTACACTTCCTCCCGTACAAAGCCTCATAAGGTGCCATCAGTATACTTGCCTGATAACTGTTGTTATAAGCAAACTCAACCAAGGGCAGATGCTTCTCCCAAGAACCTTGGAACTCAATCACGCAGCACCTCAACATATCCTCCAAAATCTGGATAACTCGCTCAGACTGACCATCCGACTGAGGATGATAGGATGTACTGAAATGCAACCTTGTACCCAGAGCTTGATGCAAACACTGCCAGAAACGCGATGTGAACCTCGGATCCCTATCCGACACAATCGACTTAGGCACACCATGCAGCCGCACAACCTCAGCAATGTACAGCTCTTCCAGCTTATCCAAAGAAAACGTGGTGTGCACAGGCAAGAAATGCGCACACTTCGTCAGGCGATCCACAATCACCCAAACCGAATTTTTCTTCGATGGAGACAAAGGTAAACCAGATACAAAATCCATGGTAACCCGTTCCCACTTCCACTCAGGGATTTTCAATGGTTGCAACAACCCTGAAGGAACCTGATGTTCAGCCTTAACTCGCTGACACACCAAACACTTGCTCACAAACTTCGCAACATCCTTCTTCAAACCCACCCAATAGTACTCATCACGAAGATCACGGTACATCTTAGTACTACCAGGGTGCATAGCAAAAGGACTACTATGACCTTCAGTCAGAATAGCACGCCTCAACTCAGCATCATTGGGCACTACTATTCGACTCCCAAAACACAGCACACCATCATCATTGAAACAGAAATCCGAAGGTCTACCCTCCGCGATATCCTGAACATGAGACACCAAGGAATCATCCAACAACTGCTTATCCTTGATCAACTGAACCATAGACGGCTTCACTTGTAACTCAGCCACAAGACCACCATCTCGCGATATGCTCAAGCTAGCAAACATGGCTCTCAGCTCAACAGCTACCTTCCTACTCAAGGCATCCGCAACAACATTAGCCTTCCCATGATGGTACTCAATCGTCAGATCATAATCCTTGAGCAACTCCAACCAACGCCGCTGCCTAAGATTCAACTCCTTCTGAGACATCAGATACCTCAAACTCTTGTGATCTGTGTACACAGTACACTTCTCACCATACAGATAATGTCTTCAGATCTTCAGAGCAAAAACCACTGCAGCCAGCTCAATATCATGCGTAGGGTAATTGCGCTCATGCACTTTCAACTGCCGCGATGCATAAGCCACCACCTTACCCTCCTGCATCAGCACACACCCCAAACCTACATAGGATGCATCACTGTAAACCACAAACTCTTTCCCTGATGCAGGCTGAATCAAGATAGGAGCTTGCGTCAAAGCCGCCTTAAGCTTCTCAAAAGCCTGATGTCTCGCTTCCGTCCACTCATACCTAACATCCTTTTGCAACAGCTTCGTCAAAGGAGCAGCAATCTTGGAAAAACCATCCACAAACCTTCGGTAGTATCCCGCCAAACCAAGGAAACTACGGATCTCATGAACAGACTTAGGAACTTTCCAATTCATCACCGCCTCAATCTTCTGAGGATCAACACGAATCCCCTCAGCTGAGACCACATGCCCAAGAAACACCACCTCCCTTAACCAGAACTCACACTTACTCAGCTTAGCATAAAGTTGATTCTCCAACAAAGCTTGCAAAACAATCCTCAAATGCTCTTCATGCTCCTCCTCAGTACGCGAGTACACGAGGATATCATCAATGAACACCACAACAAACTTGTCCAGGTATTCATGAAACACACGATTCATCATGTCCATGAAAGCAGCAGGAGCATTTGTCAACCCAAACGGCATCACAAGGAACTCATAATGCCCATACCTTGTCCTGAAAGCTGTCTTAGGCACATCCACATCCTTCACCTTCAACTGATAATACCCTGACCTCAAGTCAATCTTAGAGAACACAGCAGCTCCCCGAAATTGATCAAAAAGATCATCAATCCTCGGCAAAGGATACCGAATCTTGATAGTCAACTTGTTCAGCTGACGGTAATCAATGCACATTCTCATAGTGCCATCCTTCTTCTTCACAAACAAGACCGGTGCTCCCCAAGGTGACACACTCGGCCGGATGAAACCACGATCAAGCAACTCTTGCAACTGCGTCTTCAGCTCCTTAGGTGCCATTCTATAGGGAGTAATGGACACAGGAGTTGTATTCTCATACAGCTCAATTCTAAACTCCACCTCGCGGTTAGGAGGTAAACCAGGCAACTCCTCAGGAAAAACACCAGGAAACTCCTTCACAACTCTGATATCTTGCACCCTCAACTCTTTAGAGCTAGGATTCATCACAAAAGCTAGATAGGCTTCGCAACCTTGCCTCAGCATCCTGCTCGCCTCCAAGGTAGACACCACATTGGCAAGAAACTTCACATTCTCGCCCACCACAACAACCTCATAATCATCCGCAAGCTTAAGCAAAACCCGCTTGTTCTCACAATCCACAACAGCACGATGCTCAGCAAGCCAATCCATACCAAGGATCACATCGAAACCATAAAAAGGTAACTCCATAAGATCAACATGAAAAACATGTTCTTGAACAACCAAGGGACACCTTCTATAAAGCTTACGAGTCACAACAGTCTCACCAAAAGAACTAGTGACTCGAACACCAACATCCAAAGACTCAACAGGCAAACCAAGCAATTCAGCATGCTCACGCAAAATGTATGAATGCGTAGATCCAGAATCTATCAAAGAAAGCAATGACAAGGATTGCAAAGTAAAGGTACCTGCAATCACATCCGCATCATTCCTTCCCTCACGCTGAGCATACACCCTCGCTTGGCCTCCACCTTCAGGTTGAATAGCCACAACATGGGCCACTCCACGACCACCTTCCTCTCTCCTCTGGAAATTACCACGGTCGCGCCCATGACCTCTCTGCGGTGCAGCAACAACAGGAGCATGCACCTGATCACCAGCCAACCTAGGACAATCATGCCTCAAATGGTCTGCGGATCCACAATTCCAGCACCCATTACCAGCTGCCGCAATAGGAGCTTGCACCTCTCTCACAGCACGAGGACAGTCACGTTTCATGTGACCACGTGAACCACAGATCCAACAAGCACTCGGATCAGCTCTAGCATTGCCTCCTCTAGAAGGTGCACCACCACCTCTCTTAGCTGAAGACTGATACTTCTGATCACGTCCCCTCTTGTTCCGTCCACCTCCAGAACTATACTCAGCAGCTCGCTTGCCAGCACCCTTAGCAGATAAACTCAAATTCATCTCAACGTCCTTGGCTCGGCCCACCAACACGTCAAAATCATCATACTCGGCGGCCAGCAAATACATTTTCACATCCGTCTCTAAACCATAACGGAACCTCTCGCACCTTGCCCGCTCATCAGGTACCAGCTCTGGTGCATACTGACTGAGTCACACAAACTGCACCTCATACTCAGCCACACTCATGCTCCCTTGGGTAAGAGACATGAATTCACGCTTCTTCTCATCTAGATATCTTACACCCAGATATCTCCTTTTGAACACACTCTGAAAGAATGTCCAAGTCACATCAGCTTCTGCCATCCCAGCAATAGTGGTTGTCCACCACGTATACGCATCATTCTGCAGCAAGGACACAACACAACCCAGCTTCTGCACATCAGTGCAACTCATCTGGCCCAAGATTCGCTTGGTACTCTCTAGCCAAGCTTCAGAACTCTCAGCAGACATACCCCTGAACTCAGTCCCACCAAGACTGCGCAGACGCTCCAAAGGTAGTCTAACTCCAGCATCTTCCTGATGCCCCGCTCCACGAGCCCCAGCTACTGCTGCTTGAAAAGCACCAGCAATAGCTTGCACTAACATCGTCATATCAGGCATAGCTTGCCCCTGACCAGCCCCAGGTCCAGCAGCTCCAGCGCCAGCTGCAGCTCCAGCTTCCTCAGCCCCAGCACCACCACCACCAGGTGGAGGAGGAGGTAACACCGCACTACCCGTGTTTTCCTCATTCTCGTTCTCATTAGGAGCCGTAGCTCGCACATTACCTCGTAACTCTCTACGTGGTGCCATACTTTTACCATGCAATCACAACACAAATAAAACAAAGTCAGGCCCAGCAAGGTAAGCAATCCAAGTATTCGAGCTCAATTTCATTTCAAATCAACATCTTTCCTTTAGCTTTGATTTGGCAATGGGTACCCACTACATGCTACATCACATCACATACTTCAATTGCATCAAAATCACAAGCCATTAAACATGCTTTCACTCAACAAGCATACAAGGCATACATACTTCAATCATGCATACATACATTCCCAATTACTCGAGAACTCAGCTCTGATACCACCAAATGTAACCCCCTTAACCCGGCCTAGACGGTTGACCCGAATTAAGAAAGTCACACGGGGAAAACCAAAGTCAACCCGAAAGTCAACCTTGATTAACGACCCTTTTTTTTTCTTTTTAAACTTGTCTAGATGCATATTAATCCTTAGATATGATCATACAACAGCATACTCAAAGATCATAAACATCAGAGATCAAACAGGGACCCAATTGAACAATTTACAACTTTAGGGACCAAATTGTAAATTCTGATAAATATAAGGACTTAACCCAAATTGAAGTTACCATCTTGAAATTAATCATGTTTAATGCTTCTCTGTGAAATTTCAGTTAAAAAGGACTTCCCAAACTCATACAATTGCACAAACAAGATTCAGGACCAAAACGCAAACATTCCAAAACATATAACTGCCAATGTCAGCCCCCAACGGTCACCCGTTCCGAAACAGGCATAGCCCGTTTCGAAACTCGGGGCCGTTCCGCAACGCGTACCGAAACGGGGGTCGGGCAATAGCCTTTCCGTTTCGGAACGGTCCCTCCCGTTTCGGACGCCTGGGCTTGTTTAAGGCACCCGTTCCGAAACGGTAGGTGATGTTCCGAAACACCCTGCACAGATTGCCCAAAAATGCATACTTAAACATGCAATTGACCAACCAAACATGCTCCAAATGCCACCAAACTTTGCCAACATGCAATTCAACATATATGAGACATACTTGCATCAACAATTCATCAAAACATCCACATATATGAAAAGCCCCAAATCTATAGGCATGCTTCCTACACAAGCAACCATTCAAGCATAAACTTCCAATTCAAGCATATAAAGGCCAACCACAAAAACCAGCATACTCAACAACATTCAACATACTTAGGGAGTTCAAAACATCTCCCAAAACATACACATAGGTCCCCCATTGCCAAATTACCAAAAGCTAAGTGTACTTAAGAAAACCTTCCATACTTTGAGCTTTACTACCACTTGAATGCTTGCCTTCCTTGCTGCCCTCAAAGTACTTTAATGCTCTGCAATATTGGTTTGAGAAAACAAAGAGAGCGTAAGCAAAAGCTTAGTGAGGAATGCTCAATAAAACCATCCAATAATGCATTTATAAAACACTTATAAATCATGCTTGAAATCATCATTTACACATGCTCAAAAGCATACTTTAACAAGCATCTCATGCTTCATTTCATTACATGTCATATTGGCCACAAGTGATACAATTCATTTCTTTGAAAACAAGTTCATCAACTTTCACCCCAAGGACTTTTAAACACCTTGGACCCCAAGGACTTTTAAACACCTTGGCCATGGACTTTTAAACACCATGATATAAATTACCTCAAGGACTTTTAAACACCTTGACCCCAAGGACTTTTAAACACCTTGGCCTATGGACTTTTAAACACCATAGAAAGGACCACACAAGGACTTTTAAACACCTTTGTGTCCGTAACAAGAATCATCCAAGGACTTTTAACCACCTTGATGTTCTTAAGTAACAAGGCTCACTCAAGGACTTTTAACCACCTTAGTGACCTCAACCTTTTCAAAACATCACTTGCCAATATACATCATTATCATCAATTTATCCATTGTTCTAAAGCATTAAACCAAGCCATATTCATCATGCATTTAAAAGCATCAAACCACATTTAATCAATGTTCAAAAACAAGGAACTCTTACCTTGAGCTTCCTTCAACATATGGCTTACAAAAACAGCATTAACCATGCTAAATCATGCTTTCAAAACAGAATTTAAAACATGCAATAAACCACATTGCACAACAATCAAATCATGGCCACCACTAGAGAATATTTCCGAAAACTTACACTTGAGCTTAGCAAAGTTGTTTAGACTTAAACTAAGCTCCCAAGACATTGGTTTCAAAGCCGAAAACCCAATTTCACTCACCGATTCCACTTCGCCTCAAGCCAAAGCACCAAATCAAGCCTCCGGATCACCACCACTTGGATCCAAAGATGCCTCCCCTCCAAACTTGTGTTTCTCCACTTTTTGGAATCAAAAACCTTGTTGAATCAACTAGCAAATGATGAGGTTTTGAAGATATGTTGATTAGGAATCAAAAGAATGTTGAAAGGAGGATTTTAGGTGAGAAAATCAGAAACAACTCTCTGGAAAACAAGTGTTTGGATTGAGAGAAAATGAGAAAAAGAAAATAGAAAAGTTAGTTAAGAAAATAGCCAAATGGCCTTTCCCTCCACTTTTGATATGTTTTAAAATCAGAATAAATCTCAAAATATCTTAGAAAAATCTGGAGAAACTACTTTTGGAATAATAGCTCCTTAAAGATTCAAAGTTTCAACTCTTTATAAAACAGTCACAAAACTTTCAAAAATTACATTTTGGTCACTAGCCAAAATGTCACTCTTCCAAAACCCATTTTTCAAAATTGATTTCACAGTTCACTTAATTATATTAAAAGATGATTTTAGAACATTTTTCCATATTTTTAATGCAACCCGAACTAGGCTTTCCTAATTTCACTCTCTTTAGGTTCGAACAGCACTTTGACCAAACCGGTCAACGCCCAAAACTTCTAAGCCCAAAACCGGGGCGTTACACATAAGTTTAAGAGAAGATCTAGTGGTTACCCCCTTGGATGGATCACCCAAGATTTCACCATCTTTGACATAGTTGAACTCCCTTGGGTAGCTCACTTCCTTTTCCTCAAGAGCCAAGTCCTTCAAGGCTTCAAGAGGTGGATCTTGTGTGTCCTCTTCTTTTGTTGGAATCTCATCCTCCTTTGAAGTTTGTCCTCCATCAAAGGCATTTATGATTCCTACATCATCATCATCATCACAAGAATCCTTCCTTGGAAGGAGGTTATCATCGAATACAACATGTATAGATTCTTCTACTACTAAAGTTCTCTTGTTAAATACACGATAGGCTTTAGAGGTTAAAGAGTATCCTATGAAAATAGCTTCATCACTTTTTGCATCAAATTTACCTAAGTTGTCTTTTCCATTATTTAAAACAAAACACTTGCAACCAAATGGATGAAAATAGCTAATGTTAGGCTTTTTAGATTTCAAAATCTCATAAGGTGTTTTCCTTAAAATTGGCCTAATCATTACTCGGTTCACAATGTAGCAAGCGGTGTTTGTGGCTTCCGCCCAAAAATATTTAGGTAAATTGTTTTCACAAAGCATGGTTCTAGCCATTTCTTGTAAAGTTCTATTTTTCCTCTTAACTACCCCATTTTGTTGAGGAGTTCGAGGAGTCGAAAAATTGTGGCTAATACCATTTTCATTCAAAAACTCTTCAAACCCTAAATTTTGAAACTCGGTTCCATGATCACTTCTAATATGAGAAATTCTAAGTTCAAGATCATTTTGGGTTAGTTTTGAAAATGTGATGAATTTTTCTAAAGCCTCATCTTTAGTACTTAAAAATAGAACCCAAGTAAATCTAGAAAAATCATCAACAAGAACAAATGCATAAGATTTACCACCCAAGCTCATAGTCCTAATTGGCCCAAATAAATCCATATGGATAAGTTGTAAACACCTACTTGTAGAAACATCATTAATGGATTTAAAGGAAGACTTATGTTGTTTACCCTTAGAGCATGCATCACAAATTTTATCGTTTGTGAACTTAATCTTGGGTAAACCTCTAACTAGATCAATGGAAACTAATTTTTCTACAACACTAATGCTAGCATGTCCTAGTTTCCTATGCCACAACCATGCATCATTTTCATTTTGAGCTACTAAACATGCATGAGATGTATGTATGTCATCTAGATGCACCATATAAATGTTACCTATGCGATGACCTATGAGCATAATGTTATTAGATTTAATGTCAACAATTTTGCACCCATTTTTATCAAATAATACATTAAATCCTTTATCACATAATTGGCTTATGCTCAACAAATTATGTTTAAGACCATCGACATACAAGACATTTTCAATAAGAATAGTAGAGTGATAACCTATGGAGCCAATACCTTTAATGTGGCCTTTGGAGTTGTCACCAAATGTCACCACTCCTCCACTTTTTGGCTTTAGATCCATGAATCTACTCTTGTCTCCGGTCATATGCCTCGAGCATCCACTATCAAGGTACCATGAGTTTTGACTTTGTGCTTTGGCCTTGTAGCAATGCTTCCCCTACAAACAAAGATATTAAACTTTTGTTTTTGGTACCCAAATCATTTTTGGGTCCACGAGTGTTAGCTCCCAATAACTTGGTTCCCTTAGGAATCCAAGGTGACATAGCAACAATATTATTAGATTTTACAAGTTCCTTAGGAACTCATACACTTCTAATCATTTTAGTTCTACTATGTCTAGGAAAGCTACTTTGTTTGTAGTTATTAGTCTTTTTCCTAGGTTGGTTTATTTTAGAAGATTCACCTATTTCATGCTTCACACTACCAACATTTTTAAAATACTATTTGAGCTTGTTAAGCTCATCTAACACCTTTTGGTGTTCACTATTACATTGAGAATGAAGGTTATTAAGGTTAACATTTTCATCTTGGAAGAATTTTAGTTCATCTTTCAACCCTAAAATCTTTTTCTCAAATTTTAAATTAGCTTGAGAAAGTGAGTCATTTTTATCATTTAATTACGAAATAATTTTCTTATTCCTAATGACCGACTCCTTGTATTTCTCAACTAATTCATCATAAACCTCTTGCAACTCATCATATGCATCATGTAATTCATCAAATGTAAAGTCAAAAGATGATGAGTTAGAGGTTACAATGGAGGAATCTTCCTCAAGTGCCATGAGGCAAAGGTTGGCCACTTCTTGTTCGTCATCCTCGGATGACTCCTCATAACTCCAAGTAGCAAGCTTGGCTTTGAGCTTCTTCTTCTTCTCAAAGCCCTTCTTCTTTAGTTGAGGGCACTTCGAATGAATGTGACCGAGCTTATTGCACTTAAAGCAAATGATTTGATCCCTCACTTCTTCTTTGTTTTTACCTTTGAATTCTATCTTTCTTTGAATTTTCCTTCCTCGGTTGGACCTCATGAAGCGTGAGAATCTTTTGGCTATCATAGCCAATTCTTCTAGCTCATCCTCCTCACTAGAAGAGCTCTCCTCGAGTAATGAAGCTTTGAGAGCTATTCCCATCTTCTTCTTCTTTTCCACCTCTAGCTTCTCTACTCTTTTCTCTTCCTTCTTCTTTTCTTCTTCCCTTCCTTGTTTCATAATCTCATGAGTAAGGAGAGAACCCACTAGCTCATCAAGTTTTAGAGTCTTCAAGTTTTTGGCCTCTATGATGGCGGTTCTCTTCCCATCCCAAGATTCGGGAAGTGAGTAAAGTAGCTTCCGGACAAGCTTATCTTCCTGTATAGTTTCTCCAAATCCTTTAAGCCCATTGACTGTGGTTGAGAAGCGATCAAACATCTTGGACACCGTCTCATCGGGATCCATCTTGAAATTCTCATAACTAAGATTGAGAATTCCAATCTTGGTTTCCTTCACATCATTGGTTCTTTCATAGGTGGTCTCAAGAGTATCCCACACTTCGTTGGCACTCTCAATGGATGAGACTTTGGAGTAGATGTCCGGACCGAAAGAACAAAAGAGCATGTGAAGAGCTTTGTCATTTATTTGGATCTTCTTCCTCTCTTCTTCACTCATCTCCATCTTTTTCTTCAAAACCATCTTCCCTTCATTATCTTGCTTCAATGGAATGTAGGGGCCATCTTCAATGACATCCCAAACCAATTAATCGTTGGACTTGATGAAGAGGCGCATCTGATTCTTCCAAAACGGATAGTTGTCACCATTGAAGAAAGGTGGTTTTGTAGTGGATTGAGACTCATACATGCTCGAACCAGACGTAGATGCCATATCTTGATTTTTGGATGATCACACTCTTCCTAGGAACTCCTCTTGTGGTTGTTAATTCTTCAAAGAGGTAGGCTCTGATACCAATTGTTGAGTGGATCGAATGATCGAAATAAATCAAGAGGGGGTGAATTGGATTTTTAAAGTTTTTGGTGGTGGAATTTGCAAATAAAAATGGTAGACAATGAATTTTAGAGTGGTTCAAGTTCCAATCGAACTCTACATCCACTACCTTAGCTTCACTAAGGATTTGCAACAATTCCACTAATTGCTCTTCCCCTTTTCTAGGCTAAGGAGGTAACCCTTACAATTTTCGGTCAAATTTTCTACCCAAAATTTGACCCAATCCTCACACAATAGAAACAAAGAAGTTGTTGGATAAAACAAGTATCTCTCCATACACAATATAGCCCAATTACAAGCACTCAACCCAATTGAAATGATAAGAATGAAAAATACAATTGGGGTTACAAGACAATAATGGATTTAGGCACAAATGCTTGGATTTGATGTTTGGATGTTTGCTTTAGGATCAATAGTTGTTGCTGAAGCTTTTAGAGGTCCCTTTTATACCTTCTCATTGAATTCTAGCCGTTGTGGTTGTTGCATACATCAATAGAGCCGTTGGAGATGTTATCTTGCCTCCATAAATACAGTCTGCAACCAACTGTTTCGAAACGCCCGACTCTGTTTCAAAATAGACCAAAATAGAAAGAGCTGTTAGGGTGCATTAAAGAGCCCGTATCGAAACGGTTAAGAGTGTTTCGATACGCTAAGCGCCGTTTCGAAATCCGTTTCGAAACATTTTTGCCACTGTCAAGGACCGTTTCGAAACGACTTGAATCGTTTCGATACGCCTTAACGATTTCTGAAAAATCAGTTAAAAACTTTCTAACGGTCATATTTTTCAAATCTGATTGAATACCGTTTCGAAACATTTGATGTTGTTTCGATACGATGTCTCGATGTTCTTAAGCCGTTTCGAAACTCGTTTTGAAACACGGGTTGACAGTGTTGAAATCGTTTCGATACCCGTTCCGAAACATGAGCTCACAGTTTCAAAAGTGTTTCGAAACGCTGACTCGAAAAACACTGGTTTGGCTTCAAGAACAGTTAGAAAACTTTTGATAATGAAAGTTTTTAACTTAGGCATTTTGTTTAAAACATATAGAGAGGTTTGAGGACTTAAAAATTCGTTTTCACATTTTCAATTTAGTCCTTAAATTCTTCAGTTATATCAAAATCAAATTATCGGTTTCGCAATATAGAATATTAAATGATACGAATAAAGAATATTTTATGTCATGTTTTGCGTTTTTGGAAATACGGTGGATTTTATTCTCGTACTAATAATTTTCTTTGAGAAAATTTTATAGAGACGAACAGACTATCCAGAAGAAAGCTTTTTTTTTTTGGAAATTGAGATCTAGAAAATAAATTCGTTTTCGGAAATTTAATTATTTTTGTCTTAACGGGTTTACTTGATCTCATTTCCAAACGAAAATCAACAAAATTAACGTCAAAGAATTATTTCCTTTTGATTTATGTTCGTTAAATAGAATCAAATTACCTTGATATCTCTGTTTCGTGTTTTAGTGCTACTAATCTCATAATTTAACAGAAGATATAACATGAAATAAGAGAGATAAATCATTGAATTTATTTCTCCATTAGAATCTTGCGCTGATTCTAACTTTGTAAGGAAAATAAATCGTTGGATTTATTTTCTTGGGATCTTGTATGATACTATTTTGGAAAAGGAAATAAATCATTGAATTTAATTTCTTGAAAAATAAATCGTCGAATTTATTTATTGACGATATTGTTTGCAAATTGAGATATTTTAATAAATTTATTTTCAAGAATTTAATTCATGTCGTTTAACGGGTTGACTTGATCTAGTTCCAAACAACGTGGAAAGATCTGTTTTAACGAAAATTGTCATTATAAGTAACATTGGTTACTATTTTGTTCAACATAACCTAGAGCGTTGATTTCGACCGAGGTCTTGAATCACATCACGAGAGAACTTTGTTTTCTATGTCAAAATTAAATTCTCAAAGTCTAGTCCGATGCACGTTATAAAGTGTACAATGTTAAAAAAATAACTAAAGAATTGTGAGGGTCGTTGGACCATAAATACAAAATAGAAGATGTCGGTGCTAAGAAATTCTTAGTTACCAAATTCTAAGTTTTTTAATGATTGATTCTAAATTGTTGTGAGTGAAAGGCAGTGACTTTAATTGGTCACTCACGATATTCTCGCAAAAAGAATGGTTATAAGTTAATCCGTTCAGACGTTAGTCATTTGAAAAGCTAACCCTTCTTTAGAACAACTTCAAGAACTTCCGTATGCGTAAGAGAATGAGATCAATAAACGAATGATTGAAAAACAATATGAAAGTGCATGTCTAGGATTGGTTCTTTGAAAGACATGATATTTAAGCGTGCCTAGTGCACCACCTCTCTTTCCATAAGTTACCTACATGGTGCATTGTTCATTATCACATTTAATAGATTCATAATATATGTTTTTGTTTTATGAATATGAGTTACAATGGAAAATTAGTGAGCTCAATGGAAAGAATTTCAAAACGTGGCAACAAAGAATATTGTCTATTTGACCATGTTAAACTTGGTCAAAAATCTGAAGGATGATCCTGCTATTATTAGAGAGGATAAGGTAAATGTTGTTACCACCTTCAAATGTTGTTGAGATAAATATTGTTGTGACAAAAATTGCCAGGACGAATGTAGTGAAAGTAAAAAAAAAAAGACTTCAAGAAAACAAACCGTAGACAAGGTCTTATCTGAGACCAAAACGGTGGTGTGTTCAAGAAGCAAAATTTCATGGGAAATGTTTCAATTGCCATAAGATGGGGAACAAGTCATCGAACTATAAACTTTCAAACGATGTCAATTTTATTGGCGTAACAATTGACATGGCAAAATATTGTTTGAAGGGATACATTTTTTACCTTTATTGACGATAGCACAAAAACAATGTTATGTATATTTGCTTAAAAGCAAAGATAAAGATATAGATAAATTATTCTCTATAAGCATGATGTTGAAACTCATACTTAATAAAGGATTAAGATGAGAGAAACTCTATATGAGTAACGTTGGTATTATAATTTTAAAGATGACTTATGAAAAGAGCTAAAACTTAAAAAATATGCCTAACATGTGGGTGGAAGTTGTTATATCAACTAATTAACTTTTAAATAAGGTTTTCCACAATAAAAAAAACTAAGACACCATATGAGTTATGAAAGGAAATAAAACTTTCTTACAACTACTTAAAAATATGGGGTGTCGTGCAAAGGTAATAACCTTATTACCAAAGTAAATGAAAATAAGTCTCCAAATGGTGGTCTGTATTTTCATTGGCTATGCAGATCATAGCAACACATATCAGTTTTTTGTGTGTAAATCAAAGAATCTTGAGATTTACAAGAATATGATAAAGGAATCAAAGAATGTCTCATTCTTTGAAAATATACTTCCTAATATAAGTAAGGAAGTTAATCCAAGTTCAACGAAACGAACTTTAGAGACTATCAATGAAGATAGTCCAGATGTTTAACAAAAGGTTGAAACTAAGATATTGTCATGATGAAAAATAAGTGTGACAAATGTGCGTATGTCAAGCCTAACAACATTAGGATATATGATCCTATGTTGATGACATACTTATTTTTATAAGTAACAATAAAATGGTAAAACGTATCAATGACATGTTAAATTTAAGATTTGACATGAAATATATGAGACTAGACAATAAAATTTTGGGCATCCAAATCAAATGGTCACTTGAAGGTCTCATATTGACTTAGTCACACTATGTGGACAAATTCTTGAGAAATTTGGCAAGAATGATTCTGGTATAGCCAAGATTTGTCCAAGAATAAAGGTCAAATTGTTGACCAAGTAGAATATGCAAGGGTCATAAGCAGTCTAATGTATCTCATGAGTTGCACTAGACCATTTATTGCTTTTATTGTGAGCAATTTAAGTAGATTAACAAGCAATTCAGGTGAAACCACTAGAAATCAATTGTGAGAGTATTGAGATATCTTAGATACACTCGAGATTATGCATTGCATTATTCTAGAGATCCTACTGTTTAGAACGATACTCTGATGCTAGTTGGATATTTGATATTAAAGATATCAAAGGCACAAGAAACTTAATAAATTAATAAAATTACGAAGTAGATAAAATGCAATAAGAAACTTACTCATAATGACATAATGCTGTTGAACCAATCAGAGAGTCGAAGCAAGAACAATAGTAAATAATTAAGAGAATTTGGTAATTGCAAAAGTGAATAATCTTAACCTATGTTTTTTCTTTTATAAACTAAGAAAACCCACTCATCATACGATGTTTTTTTTTTCAAGTAAGAGGGCAAGTGTTATAATCTCCACCACATATCCTCCACAAACATTACCCCATCCTATCCCTTCATTGTATATCACATGAAAGCATTGTTCATGCCCACAATTAATATTACTTTGGCTTATTACACCATAAAAATATTCATTAATGGTAAGAAATCTTAGTCAAGAAGATTTATTTGGAATTGTTAATTTTTGTAATCAAGTAATAGGCCTATAAATAGATAGTAGGAATTAGTCTTAGAATTAAGACGTTGACAAGAGATATAGTCAATAAATGATCTTTTATGTTAGAGGATTTGTAACTTGCTTCGTGCAAAATTTGCACATCATTGTTGTGAGTATGATTTTATTTTTTTTAGATGAGTTTATAGCTTTATTCGTGAAAGCGTTACATACTTAATGGAATGACGTTTTTGATATTTTGGGATCTAAAAAATAAGTTAGAAGGGTCGAACTATGTTAAATAGTATCTTCTTCGAGTGTAGTTAGTTTATTTATTTATTTTATCTTCAACTCGTGTTGGTTATTTTTTGTGTCCCATAAATACCCAATAAAATTGAACAATATCGTTTATGATCTTAAACTTATTGGCAACGACTGATCATCAAGTTGATAGTTTATAGCTTCATTCATTAAAAGGATGCACAAAAGCTAATCTTGAAGACAATTAAGAAAATTTTGAATTTTGTCACAAAATGGACTTTGAGTTGGTAGATGCCATTAATAGTAGACTAATTAGGTATGTTCATCTAATTAAAGTAATATATTAGTTGTTACAATATGGTCATTGTACTATGTAAATGTTACAAAATTATCATTGAACTATTTTATTAGTCTTCCTTGCTTGGATAATGATATTGAAAAAAATTGGTGAAATGAGGCATGTCAAAGATTATTTGGTGAACTGGAGGCACTGATACAGTACCACGACAAAGTCATCCTCTCTTCCTAACGAGTTTGGGAACTTGTCAACATCACACGACAATTTAGGAAAAAGTCATCCTCCTTACACTGTGTGTAACACCTTAATTTTTTTTCCAATTCGAAAACTCTAAAATTTTAAATCCCTAAATCAGTAACCCTAGAATTTGGGAATTTTATGTTTAAAACCCTAATTTGAATTATGGCTTTAATTGGGCAAAATCAGAATATTAGTGACCTTTTTGAGCAAAAATCAGAACTTTGGGGGATTATATGTAAATCGGATAAGTTGGGACCCTTCCCTTGTTTTTTTACCCTTTGGGCATGGTATAAAATCATGCTTTCAGATTAGGTTTTGCCTTGAACCTAGCTGCAGCCGCACCCTCCTATTTTCTCCCCTCTCTCCCGACTTAGCTCTCCCCCCCACATCTCCGGCGAAGCCCCGACCAAGCCTCCACCGCCGTTCGTGGCTTGCACGACCACTATCGCTGAGACTGTCTTGGTCCCACGATCAAACCCCACCCACTAAACTAGCCTCATCGGCCTCCATTTGCTCAGTAATGATAGGAAATCGTTCGACTTCACCTTTGCGCCGTCGTACCCTTAGAGCCTTCCTCTTCGTTTTTAATCTTTTGGGCAAGCCTTTTTGTTATGTTTTCTTGTTTATGTATTGGGGTTGTATTAATCATTCGTTTTTGTTTATTCTGAGTCGAAATTGGGCTTTTTTATGTCGTCAGAGGTATCGCCGGTGCGCCACCAACGCTCTATCGTTTTGTCCCTACCGCCTAGTCGTGCTGCGCCACTGTTGCCGGATTGTTGTATGGCCGCCGTCCAGGATGAGTCTTAAAACCCTAACATTCAAGGGGTTGCGTTGTTGAGTTGGGCCACGTATGTTGGGCTATGTATCAAGCACCATGATAATATCCTTCTTTGCTCATTGTTTCTTGTTAAATAATTTGTGTAACACATGATCGTGAGGCCCAATTGATGGACCATATCTGACTAGACTTGGCAAACTTGACCCGAGTCCCGAAATTCGAACAGAATTACCCGAACCGAAACCCGATTTTGACCTGAAATGATGATCCGAAGTTGACCCGAAACCCGAAATAAACCGAACCGAACCGAAATTTTTTGTTGAACTGAAATGGACCCGAACCGATTTGACCCGAACCGAATGCTACATACCGAAAGCTGAACCGAATATCGACCCGATTTTAACCCGAATATCTATTTTTAACAATATAATAAATAATAAAATGAAGTATAGAAATTTGAGATCTTGGTTACTAATTTTATAATTTCACCATAAAATATAGCATAAAATTGAAATTGTGGACTAAATTGACAAATTGGAAGTGGAGAAATTTGAAAGTCCAATGACCAATTTTATAATTATATCATATAAATAAATAGGGGTCAATTTTGGCTAAAAATTTAATCTTAGAAATTAAAATGAATGAAAATATTATTATATTAATTTAATAGACTAAATTACAAAGATTAGTTAATTTCAACTAAAAGTAAAGTTTTAGAGACTAAATATCACTACGGGGAGGGGATTTCTATAGCCGAAGTCTAAACCGTGAGGATACTTGTGACTAAGTTAAATTAAACTAAAACTTAAAGTTGACTAAAATGTAACATTTTAAATGCAACATGACCTAAAAAGTAATTAATCTATAGCTTAAAAAATTGGTGGCTTATTTCCCTCTAAAATTTTGTCTTTTCTCTCTTTTTTTTTTAATTGTCTTTTTTTTTTTCAATATAGCTTAAAAAATTAGTGGCTTATATCCCTCCAAAATTTTGTCTTTTCTCTCTCTCTATTTTTACCAATTGTCTTTCTCTTTTTCTTTTTCTTAATTTAATTGAGTTTCAATTTAAATTAATTTAATTGAAATTTCACATTTAGTTTTAGAATTATTTTAATTATGTCCGTGATTTATGTTTTTAGATTTTAGTTAGCTCAATTAGATCTTAAGTTTAATAAATTAATTTATTTCAAACATTATTATTATTATTACATATAATAAACTTTGATTTAATATAATTATACAAAAAATTTTGATATGGATACATGAAGCTTTGATTTAAATATTTAATCAAATTCAAATGCATAGATTAACAAGTTGAATCAGAATTAATTTCATACACCAATAACTCTAAACTAAACCATAAATACTAAACCTCAAACTTTTAACCCAACTCAAATCGAATTGACCCAAAAATTTAAATGTTGACCCGACCAGAAATTGACCCGACCCGAAAGCGACCCGAACGACCCGATTTTAACCCGAACCGAAAGGGACCGATCCGATATTGACCCGACCCAAAAACAACCGATCCGATTTTAACCCGATCCAATACCCGAACCGAATCCGACTCATCACAGACCCGAATTAGACCCGAACCCGAACCGACCCGAACCGAATATAAACCGATTCTAGATAGACCCGAAACGACCCGAACCGAAATGACCCGAACCGAACCCGAACCGAATGACCCGATTGCCACCTCTATATCTGACCAGGCCATTGAGTGCAAAGGAAATTATTAGTACCATAACATTGACTCAGATCTGCAAACCAAATCAGATGTATGATATCAGACTAGTTTATGGACCAAATGGGTTGGATCCAAATGAACCGTTCTTGGGACCCGAACCAGTAAACTGAACTAGATCTGTATTCTGAACCAGATCTGTATTCTGAACCGAACCGGTTTAAATAAATTGAACTGGATTTGTGAACCAAATTGGTTTATGAGTCTTGAATCGTTTGACCGAATTGGACCTTGACCCGTTTGACTCTACAGTTGACCTTTGATCGACTCATTTGACTAGTTTGACATTGACCAATTTAACTTTGACTTTGACCAGAGTTGACTTTTTTGGACAATCTCTCTCTTGACCTTTCTCGATGTCTTGAATACGAATTCGCTGCTTGTTTTGTCTAATTCGAACCAGAAAACATGTTTTGCAAATTTCAATCAGTTATAGCATAATTTTGGTAAGTTATGGATTTCATAATCTAATTCGGAATATTCTCGTGTTCAGGTATCGACACTGAGGCTGACGAGTTACCTCATCTTGTTCAGACCGACCGTACACGTTATTCGAGATCTTTCCATGAGTATACCTTTCGGATTAGTCTTATGTTTTATAGTCGGTGGCTTACTGTTAGTTATAAATACTAATATATTATTCATATCTCGTAAGTCGTGATTCAGCTAGATCTGAGCGTGAGACGCGCTTTTCTCGGCATTAGAGTTATTGTCTGCTAAGGTGTGTTTCTTCCCGTGCTATAAATAAATGTTTTATTCCTGCTTGATTTATTTATTTGAATTGAGATTTGAGACTGTTTGAAACATCATGCAACGCATACTAAGTTGTGTTTTTAAATCAAGCATCGGATTTTCGAAAATGAAACACTCGTAATAGTTCAGATTTATGGTTTTAAAAATCATATCATGAGTCATGGGATCATAAATGTGTTCGGAAAAAGCGAGGGAAACCTCCACTCCGGTGAGCAAAAGTTCCACTCTGGCGAGCGAAAGATCCACTCTAGCGAGGGCAACCTCCACTTTGTATGATATCGGACAGTCGAGTATTGAGTCTTGCATCGGACATCATAGCATTTATGATTTTGATTTATCGGATACACTGTGTTTTTAGAAATGACTTTATTGAAAAATAAAATATTGTTTTTGTTTGTGTTTTGTTGCACTTTAGAGACACACTAAGCTCTTTAGCTTACACCTCCATAATTTTTTATTTCAGATATCTTCAGACTTTTTAGGCGACTCGGTAATTGGAGCTTCTCGTGTTTTACTCAGATATTATATCAGTATGAACTATTTTAATTAAACTTTCAGATTATTACTTTATGTTTTGAAACATTTATGTAATCAGACTTTGAGACTTTTATATTTTGAGATTACTTTAATGCATGCATCTACAGACTTTGATTTGGATATTTTATTATGTTATCAGAATATTTTATAACGTTTGAGTTTTGTAAATGATGTGACGTTTTATGATTATAATTTTTAATTGATATTTATTTTTGGTTTGATAAAACTATTAAACCTAAGATTTATTACTTGAGGGACAAATTTACCATCGTGACTTCCAAGATTCGGTCCATTTTTTCTGGGCCAGGTTTAGGGGGTTACACAGTGATTTTGGGGAAATTCGTTCGTCCTACACGACAACTTTGGTGGGAAACTTGTGCTTTGGTTACTGTTGATTTATCTTTAGATGAGCAAATAATCTATGGGACACTTTATTTTAGTAAATCTTATTTTACAACAACAATATTTGAGAAAATATCTCATTTTATTATGAGTTATGCTGCAATTTTTTTGCAGTTGATTTTTGAGAGACTTTGTTCTTAGAAACATTCAAATGAAAGAATAAAATGGTTTTTTATTTCCAAAAACGTTTAAATCCTTTCATTTGAAAGGTTTTTAGAAACAAAAAGGCATAAGGTTAATTTTAGCCCTTAACGTTTTTTATTTCTGTCATTTTGGCCATTATCCTATTTTTAAGATAAATTTAACCCTCAACCTATATCTTTTTGTTAAATTATACATTTTTAACTAACTTGCTAACTAGCTAACTAGACGGTTAAAAAATTAACGATAATGACATGACACATGCACATTACAATACATTTTAAATGGCATGTCATCTAACCTATCACATGTTACATGTAGAATATAATTTTAATATAAAATATAAAAACAATTGAACTTTAAATAAAATATTTAAAAGCAATTAAAATTTAAAGCAAAAACAAATGTGGAAAAATTCATTTGGAATCAAATCTTCCTTTAAAAAATTTGAATCACTTGAATCAAATCTTCTCTTTAAAACTCGAATCATTTTGAATCAACTGGCAACATAAGAATTGCAATGAAAACTTGATGTGATTATGAGCGTTGCAGAGATTGTTTATTGTTGAATTAAAGGTATGAGCTTTATAATTAATCAATTGGGTTTTTATGATTTTAGTTTAAGGTTCAAGAATTTTGATCTTTAATTTAATTAGGAGGGTTTAGAATTTTGGTTTAAAAATTTAGAATTTGAACATGAATTCAAAAATAATATCATGAAAATTTAGTTTGTTGTTTACTGTATATTAAAATAAAATAAAATAATATTTCACATGTACGGCCGACACTAACATTGAGAGACGAAAGCTAGGGGGGTGAATGGGAAGTTAGATGTCATGCCATTTAAAATGTATTGTTATGTGTAAGTATCGTGTCATTACCGTTAAAATTTTAACGGTCTAGCCAACATGTTAGTTAAAAAAATTGTAATTTGACAAAAAGATATAGGTTGAGGGTTCAATTCACCTTGTTTACATAATGTATGCACATTGTAAAATGGTTAAGAATATCTATGAACAGATACTACCTTATAATCACCTTTAGCCAACATGTTAGTTAAAATAATTTGTAATTTGACAAAAAGATATAGGTTGAGGGTTAATTTTTTCTTAAAAATAGGATGATAGCCAAAATGACAAAAAATGATAAACGTTAAGGGCTAAAATTATCCTTATGACAAACAAAAACCCCTTAATACCTTTCATTTGAAATGGTTCTAGAAACAAAAAAAAAATCATTTCAAAATGAAACATTTCTGAAATGTCTCTTGAAATCAACTAAAATAATTGCTCTATAGCATGTAATAATAAATTATTTTGTAAAAATTAAATAGTTCGATGACTATTTTATAGCAATTACATAGTGTATTAATAATTTTATAGCATTCAAATAGTTCAATGATTATTCTGCAACATTTACAAAGTCATTGACTAATTTGTAACAACTAATATATTACTTTAATTAGGTGGACATGCTCATTTAGTCCGTAGTTAGGTTGTTAACAACTTTTAACGATTTGTGTCTATTTTATACTAAAATTCAAAGTTTAATGTGCATTTTTAAATTTTAGAAAGTTATGTACCAAAAAAATCATTTTGAAATAATATAGCGATAATTTGTGAACTTTACCCGGACGAATACAATATATTATTCGTTCAGAACAAATTCAAGCATATCAGACCTTTCAAACTCAAGTGATTGGTTTCTAAGATTAGTCAGCTTCGGTGGTACGTAAGAAACATCATAAATTAGTTTTTTTATTGTAATACTGAAAAAAATATAAGAAGTTATAAATTTGAAAGAAAATTTTAAAAATGATTGATTGAAACTTTTTATGGATTTTGATATACACAGTCTTAAGGCTGTGCATAAGAACTACTTGATTCGTATTATTAATGTTTATTTTACTTTTTAATAAAATTTATTAGAATGTAATTAATTAAAGTACATTCCTAAAAAATTAAACACCATTAATTTAGGGTATTTAATGCAATTAAATCCTAACATTCTAGACCATAAACCCTAAAACCATAAAAATACTACAACACTAAAACCAAAAAATAATAAACCCTAAACCCCTAAATACCTATTAGCACCCATAAACATCTGCCACCACGTGTCGAAACCAGAGCAAGTAAGACCACGGACGATATTATATAAGAGACGTTCGGCGATGAGCATCACAACACAGACGGACCACAACGCAGAGGATCGCCCGCGAACTAAGCGATATCCTCCCCAATATGCGGTGAGCATACAAAACCACGAACAACATCGCGCCTCATCTACTGGCCACACGACTACACACATGCCCATCACAGACGCCAAGGAGAACTTGAGACGTTAGGTCATATGTAACCCCCTTAACCCGGCCCAGACGGTTGAACCGAATTAAGAAGTTTACACGGGGAAAACCAAAGTCAACCCGAAAGTCAACCTTGATTAACGACCTTTTTTTCTTCTTTTTAATCTTGTCTAGATGCACGTTAACCCTAGTTATGTTCATACAAACATCATACTCAGAGATCAGCGCAACCGGAAAACGTTCAGGGACTTAATTGAACGAAATACAAACTTAGGGACCAAAATGTAAATTCTGGAAATCACAAGAACTTAACCCACTTTTAAGTTACCAATATGAAATTAGTCATATTTCATGCTTGTCTGTCAAATTTCAGCTCAAACGGACATCACAAACTCATTTAATTGCATAAACAAGATTCAGGACCAAAACGTAAACAATGCAAAACATTTAACCAACAATTTCAGTGCCCAACGGTCGAGTGTTTCGGAACAGGGAAGACCCGTTCCGAAACGCGGGACCGTTCCGCAACTGGTTCCGAAACAGTGCCTGGCAGTAGCATATCCGTTCCGGAACGCCCAGGCCATTCCAGGCCCCCGTTCCGATACGGCAGCACCTGTTCCGAAACAGGCTGCCCAGATTGCAGAAAAATTGCTGGTTTATCACACAATTGGCCTATCAAACATGCTCCAAAAACAACCATACTTCACCAGCAAGCCATTCAACATACAAAGAACATAATTGCATGAACCATTCATCAACATGGCATCAATTATGAAAATCCCCAATTCTATAGGCATGCATCCTACTTAGCAATCCATTCAAGCATCAAATCATCAATCCAAACACATAATGGCCAAATACAAGTTCCAACAACATTAACAACATAATACCAACTTAAGGAGTCTGTAACGCCCCGGTTTTGGGCTTAGAAGTTTTGGGCCTTGACCGGTTTGGTCAAAGTGCTGTTCGAATCTAAAGAGGTGAAATTAGGAAAGCCTAGTTCGGGTTGCATTAAAAATATGGAAAAATGTTCTAAAATCATCTTTTAATATAATTAAGTGAACTGTGAAATCAATTTTGGAAAATGAGTTTCGGAAGGGTGACATTTTGGCTAGTGACCAAAATGTAATTTTTGAAAGTTTTGTGACTGTTTTAAAAAGGATTGAAACTTTGAATCTTTAGGGAGCTATTTACCCAAAGGGGAGTTTCTCCAGATTTTCTAGAATATTAAATGATTTAATATTGGTTTAAAATAAAAGTAAAAAGGAGGGAAAGATATTTTTAGTCATCTTTAACTAACTTTCTAAAATTTTCCATTCTTTTTTTCTCTCATCTTTTCTCTCAAACCAAACACATTCTCTCCAGATCTTTTCCTCTGATTTTTATCACCTAAATACTTCTTTTCAATCCTCATTTGATTCCTAATCATCTCCTCATCAAAACCTTTGTATTTGCTACTTGATTCATCAAGCTTTTTGGCTCTAAAAGAGGAGAAACTCAAGTTTGGAGGTAAGAACGTCCTTCTCCTCTGAACTTCAAGTTCTTTAATGAAATTCCTAAGTTCTCAATCCCTAATTGATGTTTTATAAATGGCTTTTAAGATGGTTTAGTGGATCTTGGCTTAAAATACAAGATTTGGTGTGTTTTTGATGAAATTTCGTTGGATCTGTTTAAACAGTGTTTTAAGGTGCTAAAATGATGATTAATGAATGTTAATTTGATAAGGAAATGAGTTTTGATTAATGCAATCCCGGATAGGTTGTGTTTCCTAAGTTTAGCTTGTGATTCTTGGATGTTTTTGTGGTGATCTTGTGGATCTGATGTTGCTAGAGGTATAATGATGTTTATAGGTTGTTTTTAGATGTTAAATGGTGTTTATGGATGTTAGGTTTTGCTGGTTTATGGCTGGGCTTTGTTGAGAAGTGGTTTTGATGCAATTTCGATTGTGTTTGGTGGCCGAAATTGGAGTATGAATGAGAGCAGCGAGTTTGAGTGCTTTCATTGAAGCTTTTGATGCATGATGATGCATTAAATCTCTGCTTTAATGTGTTTAATCAGGGGAGGCATCTTTGGATCCAAGAGTTGTTGATCCGGAAGCTTGAATTGGTGCTTCGGCAAGAGGCGAAGTGGAATCGGTGAGTGAAATTGGGTTTTCGGCTTTGAAACCAATGTCTTGGGAGCTTAGTTTAAGTCTAAACAACTTTGCTAAGCTCTAGTGTAAGTTTTCGAAAATTCTCTCTAGTGGTGGCCATGATTTTGTTGTGATGCAATGTGGTTATTTGCATGTTTTGATTACTGTTTTGAAAGCATGATTTAGCATGGTATTTGCTGTTTTGATAAGCCATATGTTAAAGGAAGCTCAAGGCAAGAGTTCCTTGTTTTTGAACATTGATTAAATATGGTTTGATGCTTTTAAATGCATGATGAATATGGCTTGGTTTGGTGGCATTTGGAGTATGATTGGTTGGTCAATTGCATGTTTAAGTATGCATTTTTAGGCAATCTGTGCAGGGTGTTTCGGAACAGCACCTACCGTTTCGGAACAAGTGCCTTAATTGTGCCCAGGCGTCCGAAACGGGAGGGGCCGTTCCGAAACGGAAAGGCCACTGCCAGACCCCCGTTTCGGTACGCGTTGCGGAACGGCCCCGAGTTTCGAAACGGGCTATGCCTGTTTTGGAACGGGTGACCGTTGGGGGCTGACATTGGCAGTTATATGTTTTGGAATGTTTGCGTTTTGGTCCTGAAACTTGTTTGTGCAATTGTATGAGTTTGGGAAGTCCTTTTGAGCTGAAATTTCACAGAGAAGCATGAAACATGATTAATTTCAAGTTGGTAACTTCAATTTGGGTTAAGTCCTTATATTTATCAGAATTTACAATTTGGTCCCTAAAGTTGTATTTTGTTCAATTGAGTCCCTGATTGATCTCTGATGTTTGTGATCTTTTAGTATGATGTTTGTGTGATCACAATTAGGTCTAAAGTGCATCTAGACAAGGTTAAAAAGAAAAAAAAAGGTCGTTAATCAAGGTTGACTTTCGGGTTGACTTTGGTTTTCCCCGTGTGACTTTCTTAATTCGGGTCAACCGTCTAGGCCGGGTTAAGGGGGTTACATTTGGTGGTATCAGAGCTGAGTTCTCGAGTAATTTGGAATGAATGTATGCATGATTGAAGTATGTATGCCTTGTATGCTTGTTGAGTGAAAGCATGTTTAATGGCTTGTGATTTTGATGCAATTGAAGTATGTGCTGTGATGTAGCATGTGTGGGTACCCATTGCCAAATCAAAGATAAAGGAAAGATGTTGTTTTGAAATGAAATTGAGCTTGAATACTTGGATTGCTTACCTTGCTGGGCCTGACTTTGTTTTATTTGTGTTGTGATTGCATGGTAAAAGTATGGCACCACGTAGAGAGTTACGAGGTAATGTGCGAGCTACGGCTCCTAATGAGAACGAGAATGAGGAAAACACGGGTAGTGCGGTGTTACCTCCTCCTCCACCTGGTGGTGGTGGTGCTGGGGCTGAGGAAGCTGGAGCTGCAGCTGGCGCTGGAGCTGCTGGACCTGGGGCTGGTCAGGGTCAAGCTATGCCTGATATGACGATGTTAGTGCAAGCTATTGCTGGTGCTTTTCAAGCAGCAGTAGCTGGGGCTCGTGGAGCGGGGCATCAGGAAGATGCTGGTGTCAGACTACTTTTGGAGCGTCTGCGCAGTCTTGGTGGGACTGAGTTCAGGGGTATGACGGCTGAGAGTTCTGAAGCTTGGCTAGAGAGTACCAAGCGAATCTTGGGCCAGATGAGTTGCACTGATGTGCAGAAGCTGGGTTGTGTTGTGTCCTTGCTGCAGAAGGATGCGTATACATGGTGGACAACCACTATTGCTGGGATGGCAGAAGCTGATGTGACTTGGACATTCTTTCAGAGTGTGTTCAAGCGGAGATATCTTGGTGTGAGATATCTAGATGAGAAGAAGCGTGAATTCTGTCTCTTACCCAAGGGAGCATGAGTGTGGCTGAGTATGAGGTGCAGTTTGTGCGTCTCAGTCAGTATGCACCGGAGCTGGTACCTGATGAGCGGGCAAGGTGCGAGAGGTTCCGTTATGGTCTAGATACGGATGTAAAGATGTTTTTGCTGGCCGCCGAGTATGATGATTTCGACGTGTTGGTGGGTCGAGCCAAGGATGTTGAGATGAACTTGGGTTTATCTGTGAGAGGTGCTGGAGCAAGTGCTGGGAAGAGATCAGCTGAGTTTAGTTCCGGAGGTGGACGGAACAAGAGGGGACGTGATCAGAAGTATCAGTCTTCAGCCAAGAGAGGTGGTGGTGCACCTGCTAGGGGTGGCAATGCCAGAGCTGATCCGAGTGCTTGTTGGATATGTGGTTCACGTGGTCACATGAAGCGTGACTGTCCTCGTGCCGAGAGAGTGGTGCAAGCTCCTGTTGCGGCTGCTGGTAACGGGTGCTGGAGTTGTGGTTCTGCAGACCACTTGAGGCGAGATTGTCCTAGGTTGGCTGGTGATCAGGTGCGTGCTCCTGTTGTTGCTGCACCGCAGAGAGGTCGTGGGCGCGGCCGTGGTAATTTCCAGAGGAGAGAGGAAGGTGGTCGTGGAGTGGCCCATGTTATGGCTATTCAGCCTGAGGGTGGAGGCCAAGCGAGGGTGTATGCTCAGCGAGAGGGCAGGAATGATGCGGATGTGATTGCAGGTACCTTTACTTTGCAGTCCTTGTCATTGCTTTCTTTGATTGATTCTGGATCTACGCATTCGTACATTTTGCGTGAGCATGCTGAATTGCTTGGTTTGCCTGTTGAGTCTTTGGATGTTGGTGTTCGAGTCACTAGTTCTTTTGGTGAGGCTGTTGTGACTAGGAAGCTTTATAGAAGGTGTCCCTTGGTTGTTCAAGAACATGTTTTCCATGTTGATCTTATGGAGTTGCCCTTCTATGGTTTCGATGTGATCCTTGGTATGGATTGGCTTGCTGAGCATCGTGCTGTTGTGGATTGTGAGAACAAGCGGGTTTCGCTTAAGCTTGCGGATGATTATGAAGTTGTGGTGGTTGGCGAGAATGTGAAGTTTCTTGCCAATGTGGTGTCTACCTTGGAGGCGAGCAGGATGCTGAGGCAAGGTTGCGAAGCTTATCTAGCTTTTTGTGATGAATCCTAGTTCTAAAGAGTTGAGGGTGCAAGATATCAGAGTTGTGAAGGAGTTTCCTGGTGTTTTTCCTGAGGAGTTGCCTGGTTTACCTCATAACCGCGAGGTGGAGTTTGGAATTGAGCTGTATGAGAATACAACTCCTGTGTCCATTACTCCCTATAGAATGGCACCTAAGGAGCTGAAGGAGTTGAAGACGCAGTTGCAAGAGTTGCTTGATCGTGGTTTCATCCGGCCGAGTGTGTCACCTTGGGGAGCACCGGTCTTGTTTGTGAAGAAGAAGGATGGCACTATGAGAATGTGCATTGATTACCGTCAGCTGAACAAGTTGACTATCAAGAATCGGTATCCTTTGCCGAGGATCGATGATCTCTTTGATCAATTTCGGGGAGCTGCTGTGTTCTCTAAGATTGACTTGAGGTCAGGGTATTATCAGTTGAAGGTGAAGGATGTGGATGTGCCTAAGACAGCTTTCAGGACAAGGTATGGGCATTATGAGTTCCTTGTGATGCCGTTTGGGTTGACAAATGCTCCTGCTGCTTTCATGGACATGATGAATCGTGTGTTTCATGAATACCTGGACAAGTTTGTTGTGGTGTTCATTGATGATATCCTCGTGTACTCGCATACTGAGGAGGAGCATGAAGAGCATTTGAGGATTGTTTTGCAAGCTTTGTTGGAGAATCAGCTTTATGCTAAGCTGAGCAAGTGTGAGTTCTGGTTAAGGGAGGTGGTGTTTCTTGGGCATGTGGTCTCAGCTGAGGGGATTCATGTTGATCCTCAGAAGATTGAGGCGGTGATGAGTTGGAAAGTTCCTAAGTCTGTTCATGAGGTCCGTAGTTTCCTTGGTTTGGCGGGATACTACCGAAGGTTTGTGGATGGTTTTTCCAAGATTGCTGCTCCTTTGACGAAGCTGTTGCAAAAGGATGTTAAGTATGAGTGGACGGAAGCGAGACAGCAGGCTTTTGAGAAGCTTAAGGCGGCTTTGACGCAAGCTCCTATCTTGATTCAGCCTGAATCAGGGAAAGAGTTTGTGGTGTACAGTGATGCATCCTATGTTGGTTTGGGGTGTGTGCTAATGCAGGAGGGTAAGGTGGTGGCTTATGCATCGCGGCAGTTGAAAGTGCATGAGCGCAATTACCCTACGCATGATATCGAGCTGGCTGCAGTGGTTTTTGCTCTGAAGATCTGGAGGCATTATCTGTATGGTGAGAAGTGTACTGTGTACACAGATCACAAGAGTTTGAGGTATCTGATGTCTCAGAAGGAGTTGAATCTTAGGCAGCGGCGTTGGTTGGAGTTGCTCAAGGATTATGATCTGACGATTGAGTACCATCCTGGAAAAGCTAATGTTGTTGCGGATGCCTTGAGTAGGAAGGTAGCTGTTGAGCTGAGGGCTATGTTTGCTAGCTTGAGCATATCGCAAGATGGTGGTCTTGTTGCTGAGTTGCAAGTGAAACCCTCTTTGGTTCAGTTGATCAAGGATAAGCAGTTGTTGGATGATTCCTTGGTGTCTCATGTTCAGGATATCGCGGAGGGTAGACCTTCGGATTTCTGTTTCAATGATGATGGTGTGCTGTGTTTTGGGAGTCGGATAGTAGTGCCTGCTGATGCTGAGTTGAGGCGTGCTATTCTGACTGAAGGTCATAGTAGTCCTTTTGCTATGCACCCTGGTAGTACTAAGATGTACCGTGATCTTCGTGATGTGTACTATTGGGTGGGTTTGAAGAAAGATGTTGTAGAGTTTGTGAGCAAGTGTTTGGTGTGTCAGCGAGTTAAGGCTGAGCATCAGTTTCCTTCAGGGTTGTTGCAACCGTTGAAAATCCCTGAATGGAAGTGGGAGAGGGTTACCATGGATTTTGTATCTGGTTTACCTTTGTCTCCATCGAAGAAGAATTCGGTCTGGGTGATTGTGGATCGCCTGACGAAGTGTGCGCATTTCTTGCCTGTGCATACCACGTTTTCTTTGGATAAGTTGGCAGAGCTGTACATTGCTGAGATTGTGCGGCTGCATGGTGTGCCTAAGTCGATTGTGTCGGATAGGGATCCGAGGTTCACATCGCGGTTTTGGCAGTGTTTGCATCAAGCTCTGGGTACAAGGTTGCATTTTAGTACATCCTATCATCCTCAGTCGGATAGTCAGTCTGAGCGAGTTATCCAGATTTTGGAGGATATGTTAAGGTGTTGCGTGATTGAGTTCCAAGGTTCTTGGGAGAAGCATCTACCTTTGGTTGAGTTTGCTTATAACAACAATTATCAGGCGAGCATACAGATGGCACCTTATGAGGCTTTGTACGGGAGGAAGTGTAGGACTCCTCTTTGTTGGGCTGAAACTGGTCAAAAGTTGGTTTCGATGCCGGCTTTGTTGAAAGGGACCACAGAGAAGGTAAAGCTCATTTGTGAGCGGTTAAAGGCTGCTTCTGATTGGCAGAAGTCTTACGCGGATTTGAAGCGTAAGGAGATAGAGTATGCGGTGGGTGACCGTGTGTTCTTGAAGGTTTCGCCTTGGAAGAAGGTGATGCGGTTTGGCCGAAAGGGTAAGTTGAGCCCTAGGTACATTGGACCATATGAGGTGGTTGAGCGTGTGGGTCCTGTTGCGTATCGGTTGAGGTTACCACAGGAGTTGGAGAAGATTCATGATGTGTTCCATGTCTCTATGCTCCGGAAGTATAGATCTGATCCTTCGCATGTGATGCCTGTGGAGGAAGTGGTTTTGAATCCGGATTTGACCTATGATGAGGAACCGGTGAAGGTTCTGGATTCGGATAGCAAGGTTCTTCGTGGCAAGACCATTGAGTTGGTGAAGGTGCCGTGGAAGCATCGCGGTGTTGAGGAAGCCACGTGGGAGCGGAAGGAAGACATGCTGAAGCAGTTTCCTTATCTCTTTCCTTCAGGTAAATTTCGAGGACGAAATTTCTTAAGGGGGGGGGGAGAGTTGTAACGCCCCGGTTTTGGGCTTAGAAGTTTTGGGCGTTGACCGGTTTGGTCAAAGTGCTGTTCGAATCTAAAGAGGTGAAATTAGGAAAGCCTAGTTCGGGTTGCATTAAAAATATGGAAAAATGTTCTAAAATCATCTTTTAATATAATTAAGTGAACTGTGAAATCAATTTTGGAAAATGAGTTTCGGAAGGGTGACATTTTGGCTAGTGACCAAAATGTAATTTTTGAAAGTTTTGTGACTGTTTTAAAAAAGATTGAAACTTTGAATCTTTAGGGAGCTATTTACCCAAAGGGGAGTTTCTCCAGATTTTCTAGAATATTAAATGATTTAATATTGGTTTAAAATAAAAGTAAAAAGGAGGGAAAGATATTTTTAGTCATCTTTAACTAACTTTCTAAAATTTTCCATTCTCTTTTTCTCTCATCTTTTCTCTCAAACCAAACACATTCTCTCCAGATCTTTTCCTCTGATTTTTATCACCTAAATACTTCTTTTCAATCCTCATTTGATTCCTAATCATCTCCTCATCAAAACCTTTGTATTTGCTACTTGATTCATCAAGCTTTTTGGCTCTAAAAGAGGAGAAACTCAAGTTTGGAGGTAAGAACGTCCTTCTCCTCTGAACTTCAAGTTCTTTAATGAAATTACTAAGTTCTCAATCCTTAATTGATGTTTTATAAATGGCTTTTAAGACTGTTTAGTGGATCTTGGCTTAAAATGCAAGATTTGGTGTGTTTTTGATGAAATTTCGTTGGATCTGTTTAAGCAGTGTTTTAAGGTGCTAAAATGATTATTAATGAATGTTAATTTGATAAGGAAATGAGTTTTGATTAATGCAATCCCGGATAGGTTGTGTTTCCTAAGTTTAGCTTGTGATTCTTGGATGTTTTTGTGGTGATCTTGTGGATCTGATGTTGCTGGAGGTATAAGGATGTTTATAGGTTGTTTTTAGATGTTAAATGGTGTTTATGGATGTTAGGTTTTGCTGGTTTATGGCTGGGCTTTGTTGAGAAGTGGTTTTGATGCAATTTCGGTTGTGTTTGGTGGCCGAAATTGGAGTATGAATGAGAGCAGCGAGTTTGAGTGCTTTCATTGAAGCTTTTGATGCATGATGATGCATTAAATCTCTGCTTTAATGTGTTTAATCAGGGGAGGCATCTTTGGATCCAAGAGTTGTTGATCCGGAAGCTTGAATTGGTGCTTCGGCAAGAGGCGAAGTGGAATCGGTGAGTGAAATTGGGTTTTCGGCTTTGAAACCAATGTCTTGGGAGCTTAGTTTAAGTCTAAACAACTTTGCTAAGCTCTAGTGTAAGTTTTCGGAAATTCTCTCTAGTGGTGGCCATGATTTTGTTGTGATGCAATGTGGTTATTTGCATGTTTTGATTACTGTTTTGAAAGCATGATTTAGCATGGTATTTGCTGTTTTGATAAGCCATATGTTAAAGGAAGCTCAAGGCAAGAGTTCCTTGTTTTTGAACATTGATTAAATGTGGTTTGATGCTTTTAAATGCATGATGAATATGGCTTGGTTTAATGCTTTAAAACAGTGGATTAATTGATGAAAATGATGTATATTGGCAAGTGATGATTTGAAAAGGTTAAGGTCACTAAGGTGGTTAAAAGTCCTTGAGTGAGCCTTGTTTATTTAAGAACATCAAGGTGGTTAAAAGTCCTTGGATGATTCTTGCTACGGACACAAAGGTGTTTAAAAGTCCTTGTGTGGTCCTTTCTATGGTGTTTAAAAGTCCATAGGCCAAGGTGTTTAAAAGTCCTTGGGCTCAAGGTGTTTAAAAGTCCTTGAGGTGATTCAATTCATGGTGTTTAAAAGTCCATGGCCAAGGTGTTTAAAAGTCCTTGGGGTCAAGGTGTTTAAAAGTCCTTGAGGTGATCTTTCATGGTGTTTAAAAGTCCATGGCCAAGGTGTTTAAAAGTCCTTGGGGTCCAAGGTGTTTAAAAGTCCTTGGGGTGAAAGTTGATGAACTTGTTTTCAAAGAAATGAAATGTATCACTTGAGGCCAATATGACATGTAATGAAATGAAGCATGAGATGCTTGTTTTAAGTATGCTTTTGAGCATGTGTAAATGATGATTTGAAGCATGATTTATAAGTGTTTTATAAATGCATTATTGGATGGTTTTATTGAGCATTCCTCACTAAGATTTTGCTTACGCTCTCTTTGTTTTCTCAAATCAATAATGCAGAGCATTAGAGTACTTGAGGGCAGCAAGGAGGGCAAGCAACCAAGTGGAAACAAAGCTCTAAGTATGGAAGGTTTTCTAAGTACATTTTAGCTTTTGGTAATTTGGCAATGGGGGACCAATGTATATGTTTTGGGAGATGTTTAGTACTCCCTAAGTATGTTGTTTGATGTTGAGAAGATTGGTTTTGGTGTTGGATCTTTATATGCTTGTTTTGGAAGTTATGCTTGAATGGCTTACTTGTGTAGGAAGCATGCCTATAGATTTGGGGCTTTTTGCTTATGATGTTGTTTTGCTGAATTGATGATGCTTATATGTCCCTTATATGTTGAATTGCATGTTGGCAAAGTTTGGTGGCATTTGGAGTATGATTGGTTGGTCAATTGCATGTTTAAGTATGCATTTTTAGGCAATCTGTGCAGGGTGTTTCGGAACAGCACCTACCGTTTCGGAACAAGTGCCTTAATTGTGCCCAGGCGTCCGAAACGGGAGGGGCCGTTCCGAAACGGAAAGGCCACTGCCAGACCCCCGTTTCGGTACGCGTTGCGGAACGGCCCCGAGTTTCGAAACGGGCTATGCCTGTTTCGGAACGGGTGACCGTTGGGGGCTGACATTGGCAGTTATATGTTTTGGAATGTTTGCGTTTTGGTCCTGAAACTTGTTTGTGCAATTGTATGAGTTTGGGAAGTCCTTTTGAGCTGAAATTTCACAGAGAAGCATGAAACATGATTAATTTCAAGTTGGTAACTTCAATTTGGGTTAAGTCCTCATATTTATCAGAATTTACAATTTGGTCCCTAAAGTTGTATTTTGTTCAATTGAGTCCCTGTTTGATCTCTGATGTTTGTGATCTTTTAGTATGATGTTTGTGTGATCACAATTAGGTCTAAAGTGCATCTAGACAAGGTTGAAAAGAAAAAAAGGGTCGTTAATCAAGGTTGACTTTCGGGTTGACTTTGGTTTTCCCCGTGTGACTTTCTTAATTCGGGTCAACCGTCTAGACTGGGTTAAGGGGGTTACAAAGTCCAAAACATCTCCCAAAACAACAACATAGGTCCCCCATTGCCAAATGCCCATAAGCTAATAGTGTTTAAGAAACCTTCACCATACATGAGCTTTGTTCACCACTTGGATTCTTGTCCACCTTGCTGTCCTCAATGCACTTTAATGCTCTGCATTACTGGTTTAAGAAAAGAGAGAGCGTAAGCAAAAGCTTAGTGAGGAATGCTCGTTAAAACCACACAATAATGCATTTATAAAACACCTTTATAAATCATTATTCAAAACCACAATATACATGCTCGTAAGCATTTAAAACAAGCAAACCATGCTTCAAGATCATAACATGTCATATTGGCCACAAGTGATACAATCAACATAAGATCCACACATGGACTTTTAAACACCATTGTGATCTTACAATTCTCCAAGGACCACACATGGACTTTTAAACACCATTGTGTCCTTAACAAGAGTCATCCATGGACTTTTAAACACCATGACAAGGACCACACAAGGACTTTTAAACACCTTTGTGTCCTTAACAAGAATCACCCAAGGACTTTTAAACACCTTGGTGTTCTTAAATAACAAGGCTTACACAAGGAATTTTAACCACCTTGAACCTTAACCAAGAACCAACCATGGACTTTTAAACACCATGTTGTTCTTAAAATACACAAGATCCACACAAGGACTTTTAAACACCTTTGTGATCTTAACCAAGAACCAACCATGGACTTTTAAACACCATGTTGTTCTTAAATAAACAAGGCTCACACAAGGACTTTTAACCACCTTTGTGACCTTAACCATCACTTGCCAATATGCATCATTAACAACAATATTCCACTGTTTTAAAGCATTTAACAAAGCCATAAACATCATGCATCTTTAAGCATCAAACCACATTAAAACAATGTTCAAAAACAAGGATCTCTTACCTTGAGCATCCTTCAACACATGGCTTATAATCTTAGCAAATAAACATGCTAAATATGCTTTCAAAACAGGATTTAAAACATGCAAACAAACCACATTGCATACAACCAATCCATGGTTCATCATCAAGAGAGTTTTTCCGAAAACTTACTCTTGAGCTTAGCTAAGTTGCTTAGACTTAAACTAAGCTCCCAAACCTTCAAAACATTGGTTTCATAGCTGAAATCCAAAATCCACTCACCGATTCCGTTTCGCCTCTTGCCGAAACACCAATCAAGCTTCCAGATCAACACCACTAGGATCCAAAGATGACTCCCCTGTTTTAAACACATCAAAACAGTAGATTAATGCATCATCATGCATTAATATCCTCAATGAAAGCACCTAAACTCGCTGCTCTCATCCACACTCCATTTTCGGCTACCAAACACAACCGAAAATGCATCCAAACAACTCCACAACACTACCCAGCCAAGATCCATCAAATCTAAACATCCTTAAACATCAATTAACATCCAAAAAGGATCTTACCACGTCCTTATACCTCCAGCTATAACAGATCATCAAGATCACTCCAAAAACAACCAAGAACACAAGCTAAACTTAGGAAATTCAACCTATCCGGGATTGCATTAATTAAACCTCCATTTCACATCAATTTAACATTCATTTAACATCAAATTAACACCTCAAAACACTGCCCAATCAGATCATACGAAATTTCATCAAAATCAATCAAATCTTGCATTTAAAAGCCAAAATCAAGAACACATCTATAAAACCTTTTATAAAACATAAATAAAGGATTGAGAACTTAGGAATTTCAGTAAAGAACTGAGAGTTTAGAGGAGAAGGACGTTCTTACCTCTAAACTTGAGTTTTCTCCCTTTTTGGAACCAAATTCTTGAAAATCCACTTAGCAAATGCAAAGGTTTTGTTGTAGAGATGATTGAAGATCAAAAGAGAATTGAAATGAGATATTTAGATGACAAAATCAGAGGGAAAAGCTCTGGAGAAATGTGTTTGGTTTGAGAGAAAAGATGAGAGAAAATGAAAATAGAAAATGTGGAAAGTTAGTTGGAAATTTAGGAAAATATCTTCCCTCCCTTTTCTTTTATTTAAAATCCATTTATTAAACCTTTAATATTTTAGAAAAATCTGGAGAAACTCCCATTGGGTAAATAGCTCCTTAAAGATTCAAAGTTTCAATCCTTTTTAAAACAGTCTCACAGTTTTCGAAAATTACATTTTGGTCACTAACCAAAATGTCACACTTCCAAACCTCATTTTGTAAAATTGATTTCACCAAACTCTTATATATAATAAAAGAGGATTTTAAGACATTTTTCCATATTTTTAATGCAACCCGAACTAGGTTTTCCTAAATTCACTCTTATATATTCGAACCGCGATCCGACCGAACCGGTCCGAATCCCAAAACTCCTAAGCCCAAAATTGGGGCATTACATCATAGCTAGTCCAATCAACGTGCCACGATAACCCCATTTTGACACCTGTCCGAGTAATATAAAACTGGGCATGCAGCCGAGAGGGACTAAGGCCTTCTGTAACCCCCTTAACCCGGCCTAGACGGTTGACCCGAATTAAGAAAGTCACACGGGGAAAACCAAAGTCAACCCGAAAGTCAACCTTGATTAACGACCCTTTTTTTTTCCTTTTTAATCTTGTCTAGATGCACATTACACCTAAGTGTGACCATACAACCAACATACTAAAAGATCACAAACAACAGAGATCAAACAGGGACCCAATTGAGCAAATTACAACTTTAGGGACCAAATTGTAAATTCTGTTAAATTAAAGGACTTAATCCAAATTGAAGTTACCAACTTGAAATTAATCAGGTTTCATGCTTCTCTGTGAAATTTCAGCTCAAAAGGACATCCACAGCTCATACAATTGCACAAACAAGATTCAGGACCAAAATGCAAACCATTCAAAACACATAACTGCCAATGTCAGCCCCCAACGGTCGACCGTTCCGAAACGGGGGACAGCCCGTTCCGAAACGCGGGGCCGTTCCGAAACAGGCATAGCCCGTTTCGAAACGGGGGTCTGGCAGAGGCTTACTCGTTCCGAAACGGCCCTCCCCGTTTCGGATGCCTGGGTTCATGCAAGGCACCCGTTCCGAAACGGGGCACCCAGTTCCGAAACGCCTGCACCAGAATGCTCCAAAACTCAACTTTAATCATGCAATTACACACTCAAACATGCTCCTAACACTACCAACTTTGCCAACATGCAATTTAACATATAAACAACATATTAGCATCAACAATTCATCCATTCATCATCATATGCAAAAAGCCCCAATTCTAGATGCATGCTTCCTACACAAGCTAGGCATACAAACACCAAACTTACAAAGCAAGCATATAAGGTTCCAATTCAAAAGCCAGCAAACACATCAACATTAAACATACTTAGGGAGTCTCCAACACCTCCCAAAACATACACATTGGTCCCCCATTGCCAAATCATACAAAAGCTAAAATGTTTAACAAAACCATCCATACATTGAGCTTCACTTGAACTAGATTGCTTGACCCTTCTTGCTGCCCTCAAGGTACTTTAATGCTCTGCATTATTGAATTCAGAAAACGAAGAGAGCGTAAGCAAAAGCTTAGTGAGGAAAGCTCTTAAAAACCATTCAATAATGCAATTCAAAACATTTACAAAACATGCTTTAAATCAACCATTTTCACATGCTCAAAAGCATTCATAACAAGCAATCTCATGCTTAAACATAAACATAAAAACAAGCATCTCATGCTTCTCAATATCCTCAACATGTCATATTGGCTCAAGTGATACATTTCCATTTATTAAAACAAGTTCATCAACTTCCCAAGGACTTTTAAACACCTTGGCCCCAAGGACTTTTAAACACCTTGGCCTATGGACTTTTAAACACCATAGAAGTAACCCATCAAGGACTTTTAAACACCTTGATCCCAAGGACTTTTAAACACCTTGGCCATGGACTTTTAAACACCATGAATGAAACACATCAAGGACTTTTAAACACCTTGATCCCAAGGACTTTTAAACACCTTGGCCTATGGACTTTTAAACACCATAGAAAGGATCACCTAAGGACTTTTAAACACCTTAGTGTCCGCAACATGAACCATCCAAGGACTTTTAACCACCTTGGTGTTCATAAGTAACAAGGCTCACTCAAGGACTTTTAACCACCTTAGTGACCTTAACATTTTCAAAACATCACTTGCCAATATACATCATTTTCATCATTTACAACACTGTTTTAAAGCATAAAACCAAGCCATATTCATCATGCATTTCAAAGCATTAAACCACACCATTTCAATGTATAAAAGCAAGGCACTCCTACCTAGAGCTACCTTCAACATATGGCTTACAACAACAGCAAAACCCATGCTAAAACATGCTTTCAAAACAGTATGTAAAACATGCAAATCATCATTTTGCAATACATCAAAATCATGGCCACCACTAGAGAGAAAATCCGAAAACTTACACTCGAGCTTAGCAAAGTTGTTTAGACTTAGACTAAGCTCCCAAGACATTGGTTTCAAAGCCGAAAACCCAATTTCACTCACCGATTCCACTTCGCCTCTTGCCGAAGCACGAATTCAAGCTTCCGGATCAACAACTCTTGGATCCAAAGATGCCACCCCTGCTTCAACACATCAAAGCAGTAAATCAATGCATCATCATGCATCAATTACCTCAATGAAAGCACTCAAACTCGCTGCTCTCATCCATCCTCCATTTTCGGCCACCAAACACAACCGAAAATGCATCAAAACCACTTCCAAACATAACCCAGCCATAAACCAGCAAAACCTCACTTCTATTAACATCAATCAACATCTAAAAACAACCTACAAACATCCTTATACCTCCAGCAACAACAGATCCACAAGATCACCACAAAAACTACCTTAAAACACAAGCTAAACTTAGGAATCTTAACCTATCCGGGATTGCATCAATCAAGACTCATTTCCATATCAATTTAATGATCAAATAACATCAAAAACACTTCTCAAAACCCAGATTTAACAGATCAAACGAAAATCAATTGAAATCATCAAAATCTTGCTCAATTAGCCAAGATTCTTAAATCAACTTACAAACCTTTAATTAAACATACATTTAGGATTGAAAACTTTAGGAATTTCATTAAAGAACTTAAAGTTCAGAGGAGAATCGTTCATACCTCCAAACTTGTGATTTCTCCACTTTTTGGAATGAAAACCTTGTTGAAACTTGTGGCAAATGAGTAGGTTTTGAAGATATGTTGATTTGCAATCAAATGAAAGTTGAAAGGAAGAATTTAGGTGAGGAAATCAGATTAGAATCTCTGGAAACGGTGATGTTTGGTTGGAGAGAAAAGGAGAAGAGAAAATAGGAAGTTAGTTGGGAAAATAGAGAAAATGAAACTTCCCTCCACTTTGATATCTTTAAAATCAGATTTTAGGATTAAAATATCTTAGAAAAATCTGGAGAATTCAATTTTGGGCAAATAGCTCCTTAAAGATTCAAAGTTTCAATCCTTTTTAAAACAGCCACCAAATTTGCGAAAATTACATTTTGGTCACTAGCCAAAATGTCAACCTTCCAAAACTCATTTTCGAAAATTGTTTTCACAGTTCATCAATATATATTAAAAGATGATTTTAGAACATTTTTCCATATTTTTAATGCAACCCGAACTAGGCTTTCCTAAATTAGCCACTTACGATTCGAACAGCACTTTGACCAAACCGGTCAACGCTCAAAACTTCTAAGCCCAAAACCGGGGCGTTACAACTCTCCCCCCCTTAAGAAATTTCGTCCTCGAAATTTACCTGAAGGAAAGAGATAAGGAAACTGCTTCCGCATGTCTTCCCTCCGCTCCCACGTGGCTTCCTCAACACCGCGATGCTTCCACAGCACCTTCACCAACTCAATGGTCTTGCCACGAAGAACCTTACTATCTGAATCCAGAACCTTCACCGGTTCCTCATCATAGGTCAAATCCGGATTCAGAACCACATCCTCAACAGGCATCACATGTGAAGGATCAGACCTATACTTCCGAAGCATAGAGACATGGAACACATCATGGATCTTCTCCAACTCCTGAGGTAACCTCAACCGATACGCAACAGGACCCACACGCTCAACCACCTCATATGGTCCAATGTATCTAGGGCTCAACTTGCCCTTCCGGCCAAACCTCAACACTTTCTTCCAAGGTGAAACCTTCAAGAACACACGGTCACCCACCGCATACTCTATCTCCTTACGCTTCAAATCCGCGTAAGACTTCTGCCGATCAGAAGCAGCCTTCAACCGCTCACAAATGAGCTTCACCTTCTCTGTGGTCCCTTTCAACAAAGCAGGCATTGAAACCAACTTTTGACCAGTTTCAGCCCAACAAAGAGGAGTCCTACACTTCCTCCCGTACAAAGCCTCATAAGGTGCCATCTGTATACTCGCCTGATAACTATTGTTATAAGCGAACTCAACCAAAGGCAGATGCTTCTCCCAAGAACCTTGGAACTCAATCACACAGCATCTCAACATATCCTCCAAAATCTGAATAACTCGCTCAGACTGACCATCCGACTGAGGATGATAGGATGTACTGAAATGCAACCTTGTACCCAAAGCTTGATGCAAACACTGCCAAAAACGCGATGTGAACCTCGGATCCCTATCCGACACAATCGACTTAGGCACACCATGCAACCGCACAATCTCAGCAATGTACAGCTCTGCCAGCTTGTCCAAAGAGAACGTAGTATGCACAGGCAAGAAATGCGCACACTTCGTCAGGCGATCCACAACCACCCAAACCGAATTCTTTTTCGACGGAGACAAAGGTAAACCAGATACAAAATCCATGGTAACCCTCTCCCACTTCCACTCAGGGATTTTCAACGGTTGCAACAAACCAGAAGGAAACTGATGCTCAGCCTTAACTCGCTGACACACCAAACACTTGCTCACAAACTCCGCCACATCCTTCTTCAAACCAACCCAATAGTACTCATCACGAAGATCACGATACATCTTAGTACTACCAGGGTGCATAGCAAAAGGACTACTATGACCTTCAGTCAGAATAGCACGCCTCAACTCAGCATCAGTAGGCACTACTATTCGACTCCCAAAACACAGCACACCATCATCATTAAAACAGAAATCCGAAGGCCTACCCTCCGCAATATCCTGAACATGAGACACCAAGGAATCATCCAACAACTGCTTTTCCTTGATCAACTGAACCAAAGATGGTTTCACTTGCAACTCAGCAACAAGACCACCATCTCGCGATATGCTCAAGCTAGCAAACATCGCCCTCAGCTCAACTGCTACCTTCCTACTCAAGGCATCCGCAACAACATTGGCTTTTCCAGGATGATACTCAATCGTCAGATCATAATCCTTGAGCAACTCCAACCAACGTCGCTGCCTAAGATTCAACTCCTTCTGAGACATCAGATACCTCAAACTCTTGTGATCCGTGTACACAGTACACTTCTCACCATACAGATAATGTCTCCAGATTTTCAGAGCAAAAACCACTGCCGCCAGCTCAATATCATGCGTAGGGTAATTGCGCTCATGCACTTTCAACTGCCGCGATGCATAAGCCACCACCTTACCCTCCTGCATCAGCACACACCCCAAACCAACATAGGATGCATCACTGTAAACCACAAACTCTTTCCCTGATTCAGGCTGAATCAAAATAGGAGCTTGCGTCAAAGCCGCCTTCAGCTTCTCAAAAGCCTGCTGTCTCGCTTCTGTCCATTCATACTTAACATCCTTCTGCAACAGCTTCGTCAAAGGAGCAGCAATCTTGGAAAAACCATCCACAAACCTCCGGTAGTATCCCGCCAAACCAAGGAAACTACGGACCTCAGGAACAGACTTAGGAACCTTCCAGCTCATCACCGCCTCAATCTTCTGAGGATCAACACGAATCCCCTCAGCTGAGACAACATGCCCAAGAAAAACCACCTCTCTTAACCAGAACTCACACTTGCTCAGCTTAGCATAAAGCTGATTCTCCAACAAAGCTTGCAAAACAACCCTCAAATGCTCTTCATGCTCCTCCTCAGTACGCGAGTACACAAGGATATCATCAATGAACACCACAACGAACTTGTCCAGGTATTCATGAAAAACACGATTCATCATGTCCATGAAAGCAGCAGGAGCATTTGTCAACCCAAACGGCATCACAAGGAACTCATAATGCCCATACCTTGTCCTGAAAGCTGTCTTAGGCACATCCACATCTTTCACCTTCAACTGATAATACCCTGACCTCAAGTCAATCTTAGAGAACACAGCAGCTCCCCGAAATTGATCAAAGAGATCATCAATCCTCGGCAAAGGATACCGATTCTTGATAGTCAACTTGTTCAGCTGACGGTAATCAATGCACATTCTCATAGTGCCATCTTTCTTCTTCACAAACAAGACAGGAGCACCCCAAGGCGACATACTCGGCCGGATAAAACCACGATCAAGCAGCTCTTGCAACTGCGTCTTCAGCTCCTTCAGCTCCTTAGGTGCCATTCTATATGGAGTAATGGACACAGGAGTTGTATTCTCATACAGCTCAATTCCAAACTCCACCTCGCGATTAGGAGGTAAACCAGGCAACTCCTCCGGGAAAACACCAGGGAACTCCTTCACAACCTTGATATCTTGCACCCTCAACTCCTTAGAGCTAGGATTCATCACAAAAGCTAGATAGGCTTCACATCCTTGCCTCAGCATCCTGCTCGCCTCCAAAGAAGATACAACATTGGCAAGAAACTTCACATTCTCACCAACCACCACAACTTCGTAATCATCCGCAAGCTTAAGCGAAACACGCTTATTCTCACAATCCACAACAGCACGATGCTCAGCAAGCCAATCCATACCAAGGATCACATCAAAACCATAAAAGGGCAACTCCATAAGGTCAACATGAAAGACATGCTCTTGAACAACCAAAGGACACCTTCTATAAAGCTTCCTAGTCACAACAGTCTCACCAAAAGAACTAGTGACCCGAACACCAACATCCAAAGACTCAACAGGCAAACCAAGCAATTCAGCATGCTCACGGAGAATATATGAATGCGTAGATCCAGAATCAATCAAAGAAAGCAATGACAAGGACTGCAAAGTAAAGGTACCTGCAATCACATCTGCATCATTCCGGCCCTCTCTCTGAGCATACACCCTCGCTTGGCCCCCACCTTCAGGCTGAATAGCTACAACATGAGCTACCCCACGGCCACCTTCCTCTCTCCTCTGGAAATTACCACGGCCGCGCCCACGACCTCTCTGCGGTGCAGCAACAACAGGAGCACGCACCTGCTCACCAGCCAACCTCGGACAATCTCGCCTGATGTGGTCCACAGAACCACAATTCCAGCATCCATTTCCACCAGCATTACCAGCTGTCACAACAGGAGCTTGTGCCACTCTCTCAGCACGAGGACAATCACGCTTCAAGTGACCACGGGAACCACATATCCAACAAGCACTAGGGTCAGCTCTAGCATTACCTCCTCTAGCAGGCACACCACCACCTCTCCTGGCTGAGGACTGATACTTCTGATCTCGTCCCCTCTTGTTCCGTCCACCTCCGGAACTATACTCAGCAGCTCGCTTGCCAGCACTCTTAGCAGACAAACTCAGGTTCATCTCAACATCCTTAGCTCGGCCCACCAACACATCAAAATCAACATACTCGGTGGCCAACAAATACATCTTGACATCCGTTACAAGACCGTAACGAAACCTCTCGCACCTAGCCCTCTCATCAGGTATTAGCTCCGGTGCATACTGGCTAAGGCGCACAAACTGTACCTCATACTCAGCCACACTCATGGTTCCCTGGGTAAGAGACATGAATTCCCGCTTTTTCTCATCCAGATATCTCACTCCCAGATATCTCCTTTTAAACACATTCTGAAAGAATGTCCAGGTAACATCAGCTTCAGCCATCCCAGCTATGGTGGTCGTCCACCATGTATAAGCATCGTCCTGCAGCAAGGACACAACACAGCCCAGCTTTTGCACATCCGTGCAACTCATCTGACCCAAGATACGCTTGGTACTTTCAAGCCAAGCCTCAGAACTCTCAGCTGATAAACCTCTAAATTCAGTCCCTCCAAGACTGCGCAGACGCTCCAAAGGCAATCTGACTCCAGCATCTCCCTGATGCCCAGCTCCCTGAGCTCCAGCTACTGCTGCTCGAAAAGCACCCGCAATAGCTTGTACCAAAGCAGACATATCAGGCACAGCTTGCCCCTGACCAACCTCTGGTCCAGCAGCTCCAGCACCAGCATCAGCTGCAGCTTCAGCTCTCGCACCTCCAGCACCACCACCAGGCGGAGGAGGGGGTAACACAGCACTATCAGCGTGCTCTTCATTCTCATTCTCATTGGGAGCCGTAGCTCGCACACTACCTCTCAACTCTCTACGTGGTGCCATACTTTACCATGCAACAACAATGCAAAATAAAACAAGTCAGGCCCAGCAAGGTAAGCAATCCAAGTATTCAAGCTCAATTTCATTTCAAAACAACATGTTTCCTTTAGCTTTTGTTTGGCAATGGGTACCCTCAGCATGCAACATCACAACATACACTCAATTGCATCAACATCTCAAGCCACTGAACATGCTTTCAAACAACAAGCATACAAGGCAAACATGCTTCAATCATGCATACAAACATTCCCAATTACTCGAGAACTCAGCTCTGATACCACCAAATGTAACCCCCTTAACCCGGCCTAGACGGTTGACCCGAATTAAGAAAGTCACACGGGGAAAACCAAAGTCAACCCGAAAGTCAACCTTGATTAACGACCCTTTTTTTTTCCTTTTTAATCTTGTCTAGATGCACATTACACCTAAGTGTGACCATACAACCAACATACTAAAAGATCACAAACAACAGAGATCAAACAGGGACCCAATTGAGCAAATTACAACTTTAGGGACCAAATTGTAAATTCTGTTAAATTAAAGGACTTAATCCAAATTGAAGTTACCAACTTGAAATTAATCAGGTTTCATGCTTCTCTGTGAAATTTCAGCTCAAAAGGACATCCACAGCTCATACAATTGCACAAACAAGATTCAGGACCAAAATGCAAACCATTCAAAACACATAACTGCCAATGTCAGCCCCCAACGGTCGACCGTTCCGAAACGGGGGACAGCCCGTTCCGAAACGCGGGGCCGTTCCGAAACAGGCATAGCCCGTTTCGAAACGGGGGTCTGGCAGAGGCTTACTCGTTCCGAAACGGCCCTCCCCGTTTCGGATGCCTGGGTTCATGCAAGGCACCCGTTCCGAAACGGGGCACCCAGTTCCGAAACGCCTGCACCAGAATGCTCCAAAACTCAACTTTAATCATGCAATTACACACTCAAACATGCTCCTAACACTACCAACTTTGCCAACATGCAATTTAACATATAAACAACATATTAGCATCAACAATTCATCCATTCATCATCATATGCAAAAAGCCCCAATTCTAGATGCATGCTTCCTACACAAGCTAGGCATACAAACACCAAACTTACAAAGCAAGCATATAAGGTTCCAATTCAAAAGCCAGCAAACACATCAACATTAAACATACTTAGGGAGTCTCCAACACCTCCCAAAACATACACATTGGTCCCCCATTGCCAAATCATACAAAAGCTAAAATGTTTAACAAAACCATCCATACATTGAGCTTCACTTGAACTAGATTGCTTGACCCTTCTTGCTGCCCTCAAGGTACTTTAATGCTCTGCATTATTGAATTCAGAAAACGAAGAGAGCGTAAGCAAAAGCTTAGTGAGGAAAGCTCTTAAAAACCATTCAATAATGCAATTCAAAACATTTACAAAACATGCTTTAAATCAACCATTTTCACATGCTCAAAAGCATTCATAACAAGCAATCTCATGCTTAAACATAAACATAAAAACAAGCATCTCATGCTTCTCAATATCCTCAACATGTCATATTGGCTCAAGTGATACATTTCCATTTATTAAAACAAGTTCATCAACTTCCCAAGGACTTTTAAACACCTTGGCCCCAAGGACTTTTAAACACCTTGGCCTATGGACTTTTAAACACCATAGAAGTAACCCATCAAGGACTTTTAAACACCTTGATCCCAAGGACTTTTAAACACCTTGGCCATGGACTTTTAAACACCATGAATGAAACACATCAAGGACTTTTAAACACCTTGATCCCAAGGACTTTTAAACACCTTGGCCTATGGACTTTTAAACACCATAGAAAGGATCACCTAAGGACTTTTAAACACCTTAGTGTCCGCAACATGAACCATCCAAGGACTTTTAACCACCTTGGTGTTCATAAGTAACAAGGCTCACTCAAGGACTTTTAACCACCTTAGTGACCTTAACATTTTCAAAACATCACTTGCCAATATACATCATTTTCATCATTTACAACACTGTTTTAAAGCATAAAACCAAGCCATATTCATCATGCATTTCAAAGCATTAAACCACACCATTTCAATGTATAAAAGCAAGGCACTCCTACCTAGAGCTACCTTCAACATATGGCTTACAACAACAGCAAAACCCATGCTAAAACATGCTTTCAAAACAGTATGTAAAACATGCAAATCATCATTTTGCAATACATCAAAATCATGGCCACCACTAGAGAGAAAATCCGAAAACTTACACTCGAGCTTAGCAAAGTTGTTTAGACTTAGACTAAGCTCCCAAGACATTGGTTTCAAAGCCGAAAACCCAATTTCACTCACCGATTCCACTTCGCCTCTTGCCGAAGCACGAATTCAAGCTTCCGGATCAACAACTCTTGGATCCAAAGATGCCACCCCTGCTTCAACACATCAAAGCAGTAAATCAATGCATCATCATGCATCAATTACCTCAATGAAAGCACTCAAACTCGCTGCTCTCATCCATCCTCCATTTTCGGCCACCAAACACAACCGAAAATGCATCAAAACCACTTCCAAACATAACCCAGCCATAAACCAGCAAAACCTCACTTCTATTAACATCAATCAACATCTAAAAACAACCTACAAACATCCTTATACCTCCAGCAACAACAGATCCACAAGATCACCACAAAAACTACCTTAAAACACAAGCTAAACTTAGGAATCTTAACCTATCCGGGATTGCATCAATCAAGACTCATTTCCATATCAATTTAATGATCAAATAACATCAAAAACACTTCTCAAAACCCAGATTTAACAGATCAAACGAAAATCAATTGAAATCATCAAAATCTTGCTCAATTAGCCAAGATTCTTAAATCAACTTACAAACCTTTAATTAAACATACATTTAGGATTGAAAACTTTAGGAATTTCATTAAAGAACTTAAAGTTCAGAGGAGAATCGTTCATACCTCCAAACTTGTGATTTCTCCACTTTTTGGAATGAAAACCTTGTTGAAACTTGTGGCAAATGAGTAGGTTTTGAAGATATGTTGATTTGCAATCAAATGAAAGTTGAAAGGAAGAATTTAGGTGAGGAAATCAGATTAGAATCTCTGGAAACGGTGATGTTTGGTTGGAGAGAAAAGGAGAAGAGAAAATAGGAAGTTAGTTGGGAAAATAGAGAAAATGAAACTTCCCTCCACTTTGATATCTTTAAAATCAGATTTTAGGATTAAAATATCTTAGAAAAATCTGGAGAATTCAATTTTGGGCAAATAGCTCCTTAAAGATTCAAAGTTTCAATCCTTTTTAAAACAGCCACCAAATTTGCGAAAATTACATTTTGGTCACTAGCCAAAATGTCAACCTTCCAAAACTCATTTTCGAAAATTGTTTTCACAGTTCATCAATATATATTAAAAGATGATTTTAGAACATTTTTCCATATTTTTAATGCAACCCGAACTAGGCTTTCCTAAATTAGCCACTTACGATTCGAACAGCACTTTGACCAAACCGGTCAACGCTCAAAACTTCTAAGCCCAAAACCGGGGCGTTACACCTTCCATTCCCAGCACCATCACCACCCAAAAGCAAGAGCAATACTTAAGCTCTAACTTGGAACATGCACTCCTACCACCTTCGGACACCCGTCTTCGACCCCTAATCATTTTCACCATCAACAATTGGTGCAGTGAGCGTAGAGCCCTCACCTTTCGGTCTGACTCTCAAGAAGTGACGTAAAGCGACCCCCAACAAGAGAAATCAGGGAAGAACATAGGGAGAAAGAAAATAACCAGGAAGAGATGGAAGAGGAAACACCCTTCTTTTCAACACAACAAACATGCAGAGCAAACTGGAAATTATGGAAGAGTATACCCATGCCGCACTGAAACAACTTAGACAACAACAAGAATATATCAGAGGGCGAATGTAACGTTCGAAAAGAGAGTATGATGAGGAGACTATGGAGAAATTCGGAGCAATTACAACCAATGCAATGAGGGAGCAATGTACGCATGTAATAGAAATCGGCCGGGGAGCCACGACAGTAAATTCCTTAAGGGATTCAATAGAAAGCATACAAAGTTCAGAACCCAAAACCACAACAAGGGGGATGAAGCTTACTATCCTGTAGGAGTAGAGGAGAACCGCAAAAATAAGAAAATAATCACAGTGTTACCTAGAAAGCAGAAGCAAAGGGCTCAAGCAAGAAAAAAGGACCATTCAGCACGCGAAAAGCCGGGTCAGAAAAGGGTCACCTCTTAGTTTCCAAACGTATCACCCTCTAACGGACCCGCCATCGTGTATCCTACACCATACAAAACATCTAAAAATTTTGAAGCCCCCACCACTGATGAGGCCTAACGAAATTAGAGAAAAGTTGGATAAAAGGTGCGAATTTCACAAGGGGCAGGGGCACGACATAGATGAATGTATTCATCTAAAAAATGCGATAGAGTTAGAAGTTAGAAGGAGACAGTTAGAGGAGTTCGTTAAAGATAAAGGGGACAGGTACCAAGAAGAAGCGCAAGCGAAGAGCAAAAAGTGTTCGGATGAGGAATCTATGCAACCCTTATGACCATCTAGCTAAATGAAAGGAGGCAATCCCTGGTGATTAGATTCGAAGCCACAAAACTCAGTAAATAGAGCAGAACCCCCTCCCTGAATTCTTCGGCAACCGAAGCAAACAGTCACAAACGGAGTCCGAAGTAAAGCTCTGAGCCATTCAGTAGCCACGTCCAGTATTAGAGACACGAAAAGTGGTGACTGGTTACCGAACAGAAACACACCAAACAGGCAAAGGTACAACCTAACTTGTCTAATTCAATAGACATTTTGTTTTAACCTTTTATGAACGTTTTAACTCGTGGGTTTAATATTATATCCAAATGATTTAATTAAATAAATGCCTTTTCCTACTAATGTGTTTTTTGTGCATAGAAAAGCGACCGCAAAGATAAAAAAGTCACTAGCCGCTCCCGAAGTGAGTGTGCATAGAAAAGTGACCGTAATGATAAAAAAAGCTCACTAGCTGCTCCCGAAGGGAGTGTGCATAGAAAAGCGGCCGCAAAGATGAAAAAGCTCGCTAGCCACTCTCAAAGTGAGTGTGCATAGAAAAGCGACGCAAAGATGAAAAAGCTCGCTAGCTGCTCCCTAAGTGAGTGTGCATAGAAAAGCGACCGCAAAGTTAAAAAAGCTTGCTAGGCACTCTTGAAGTAAGTGTGCATAGAAAAGAGACCGCAAAGATAAAAAAATCTTGCTAGCCACTCCCGAAGAGAGTGTGCATAGAAAAGTGACCGCAAAGATAAAGAAGCTCGCCAGTCGCTCCCGAAGTGAGTGCGAATAGAAAAGCGACCGCAAAGATGAAAAAGCTCGCTAGCTGCTCCCAAAGTGAGTGTGCATAGAAAATCGATAACAAAGATGAAAAAGCTCGCTAGCAGCTCTAAAGTTAATGTGCATAGAAAAGCGACTGCAAAGATGAAAAAGTTCGCTAGCCCTTCCCAAAGTGAGTGCGCATAGAAAAGCGACCGCAAAGATGAAAAAAAACATGCTAGCCGCTCCCGAAGTAAGTGTGCATAGAAAATCAACCGCAAATATGAAAAAGATCAACGACTGCCGCCTCCAAAGCAAGCGAACCAAAATAAAAACATCATTAAGGGGGCATGAATCCCTCAATTTGCAATATACTATACAGTACATTTGACTTTCAGAAGAAACAAAATCCCTTTATCTTATAGGAGCATGCGAGCATACAACAAAAGATACTTCACCGCCCTCAAAGTATCACAAACTATCAATATTGGAAGCAGATACACACAACCAAATTCCTCGCATGACAATTTGAATAAGACTACTACAAAGTCGACTGCGAACGTACTTAAAACAAGGAAACAAAGAAAACCAGTCTTCCCGCATATGCCAATTACCTGACAACGGCGAACATTAAAACATAGTGTTTTACTGCCTATGAGGAAAAGTCCTCCCAAAAAGTAACTATTGACGTAAAAATGCAGCCCACTTCGGGAAGGCGATGTTGTTCTATAAGAAACAAAGGAAAACAAGCCCCCACAAGACCCCAGCTAGTTACGGGTAAAAGGGGGGTCCTCTAAATTATTCGCATACAACAAGAGAATAGGGCGTTAATATATACCACAATCAAATAAATAAGCTACGAATAAATCAACACACGAGTAAGTAAATGTACAACAATACAACCTACCTCATGTAGGGGGTAAGGATTCTCCCAATTTAAAATCTCACAAGTATACTTAACGTCATTCACCCCAAGAGCGCGATATCAAAAGAAACACCCCTGCCAACTCAAGATAGTTATCTCATCTATAGCAAAAAATGCCAATAGGTACAACATTATAAACCACACAAACAATTGCCATTCCCAAACAGGGATCCATAAATAATAACATTGCTTCGCATTCCTATAGAGCACGACGCTTGGAATACGAAAAAAAACACAAAGAATATGCAACTTATATTACTGCAAACTATTCCTCCAAAGGAAGGCGGGTTGTTCACCTCATCGTTAACCCCTCCAAGTCGCGCTCACTATTAACGCAAGGAAATGAACAAGTATCTCTCCCGTCTAAGCGAGAGCGTAATAAAACGATTAATTTGCACATACGCGAATCAACAGTTTATCACAAAAGTAATATCACTCGGGGGAAAAAGTCCTCCCAATTCTATCTAACTATGTAAATATACACTCCGCTCCGAGAAAGTAATGTCGTTTCATGAAAAACGATGCAAAGCGAGCTTCCCCAGGAATCTGATTGCAAAACGAACACAAATTCTTTACCCTTTACCCTACAAAGATCGCAAAATTTCAAGATCCATATTATCGTACCACCACTCTCAAAGCAGGAAAATACAAAAATAAGCAGTGCCGTAATCTGTAACCCCCGTACCTCGGCATAGCAGCTAACACCGAGTTACAAAAACCATATTAGATTTTCCGAAGGAAACCCAAACTAAACCTTATTAAACTGGTCCATTTTTTCCTTTATATCTTATCTAGATGCAAGTTAACCCTAAGGTGATTTATCTATATACAAGTTAACCCTAAGGTGGTTAGCAACAACAGAGGAAATACATCATCGTATGCACACGAATTGGACATTCACTTGACGAGAATGATTCCTAGGGACTAAAACGTATTTTGCATAAATTGATGACCAAACTTGCATTTTAAGTTACCAACTCTTAATTAAATTCAATATATGCCACTAAGTGAAATATCATTGGATTTTATACACAATATTACCATCAATCAAATATATCATGAAACGACGACCATTTAGCAAAGATTCAAACTTCAGCAAGTATTTACTAAAAAATCTTGTCTCATTATCAATACCAGCAAGCCCGTATCGATATATGTTCCTAATTTGCAAAGGTTATCGATACGGTTCCACGTGTACCAATACATATAGCAAAATATTGAGACAGTGGATTCTAGTAGCTTAAATGCGTACAGGTACAGTTGCCCGTGTACCGAAACCAAGTGTAAAAATATAGGGGAGTACCAATATGGTGTCTACATGTACCGATAACTATGTTCAATTTTTCCAAAATTGAGCCTTTCTCAGCCCCCACGTACCGATCCCAGGGGACCTATATTGGTACGACTGGAATTATAATGGCATAGCATATGACACTTTGGCTCAATGAAACATCACCTAAACATCGTATAAACCAAAAGACATCATCATACTACAAATCCACATATGCAAGATCAACCTTAAAAGCTTGGAAAATAGTAACAAAATCCTATAGGCATGCTCTCTACCCAAACATGCAAAAGCTTACCCAAGCCCAATATCAAACTTCAAACACCACAAAACACATCCATTGCAGCATAGAAATATGCTCAAAAGTAGGGAGCAACACATTACATGTCTCCCTAAACCTAAGGTCACATTGCCCTTTTATTGCTACAAAAGTCCGTGTATGTAAACCATACTTGTAAATCCAAAATCTTGGAAAATCCACTGCCCAAATGCTGCCTCCAAAGCTTACTTGTCTGCAAGGATGAGAATGGAGCGTAAGCAAAAGATGCTTAGTGAGGGATGCTAAAAAACACTCATCAATGCAATTAAAACCGTAGTATAAAACCAAGCTTTGACGCTAAGTACTTATTTGATAAACCTCCAATGCTTTTACAAATATTTCTCAAAACGTGTCAAAACATATGCTTTTCAATTTATCATGGATTACATGCATAGTCTCATATGCAAAACCTCAACTTATGCTTTGATATGCATAAACATTTCAAATAGCATAACTTAAGGAGCATCATCATCATAAAACACATCATATCCATCATGATACATTATTTTATATATTGGCATTATAGTGACCAAAACCGTTTCATCACATTTTTGTGAAAACACATCAGATACTCGGATTTCCATGGTGGTACCTTTAAACTCACCTTTTACCTTGGTTGTAAGTTTACACAACCTTTTATCCACCAACTAGAGTAACCCCTCAACAGTTGCAATTCTCAATGATTGGGGATTACCCTTTAACAAACCATGAGGTGACTCATTATAGTACACTTTAAGTCCTATGGCATACCAACTATATCCGATAACATTCATTTCATTGCCACTTAGCCAATATATAATTTTAATCCACGTTACCTTACTGTTATTCGATATGCAACATTTAAACTAATTTACAATGCAATAATCCTGTTGAAAACATTGAAATTTTCCCTTTCAAAAAGCCTTTTCAAAATATCATAAGCATTTATATATATATATATATCATTTGCATTGCACTATCGTGGAAAATCAAGTATAAAATAGTAGGTAACAAACCATGCTTGCAATTTGTTAGGCTCGATGCACTCCAATCGATTGTGACAAAAGGGTTGAATTTGCTTCCCGAATGAATCGGCTAAAAATGAAAATAGTAAACAATATTGCATGATGATTTTAGAGTAGTTTGACTACCCAACCAAGTTTACATCCACTACTTTAGCACACCACAAAGGATTTTCCAATTCAATTCTTCAATTTTTACGAGTTTAAGGGGTAACCTTACATCCCCATCTTTTCACGGGCTAAGATAGTTTTGAGTTGATCAAACGATTGTAAATGGCCAAGAGGGGGGTGAATTGGCAATTAAAAATTTGAAGGTGGAAATTGGATGAATGAAAATTTGACACAAGGCAATTTATTGTGGTTCAAGTTCCTAAATGAACTCTACCTCCACTACCTTAGCTCCCACTAAGGATTTTTGACCAATCCACTAATTTATTCTTCCTCTTTTCTTGGATTAGGAGGAAACCTTACAAAATCGATTAAGCTTTCTACCCAAAGCTTAATCCAACACACTCTTTACAAAGAAGGAATTTGGTAAACCTTACAAGTACCTCTCAAAGGTTGATGCTTACCCAAATACAATCAAACACTCCCCAAACTCTCAATAAAAATTACAATGATAAACTCAATTGAGTTGGGTACAAAGATTTGACTCTAAATGAACAAAGTTTGGATTTGAATGTTTTGATGTTGCTTTAAGGCTCAAATGGTTGTTGCTGTAGCATTTGAGACTTGTTTTTATACCCTTGCATTGATTTCTAGCCGTTTGGGTGGTTGATGTCATTAATCAAGTCGTTGGGTTGCAATTTCCCGTAATAAATGCTCCTCGACAAGCTACCGTATCGGTACAGTTTGTGGGTGTATCGGTACCTGTGTCAATGAAGAAAGAGTCGTTGTGACTGAAAAAAGGGCGTATCGATACGCTTGAAGGGCGTATTGGTAAAATATTAAGGAGCGTATCGATACGATATACCGTATCGATACGAATTTTGCTCACTGGAATCCTGAATTGAGTTTTGCTAAAAAGTGTATCGGTACGCTTCCTTAGCGTATCAATACCGTTCAACGGTCATTTAAAATTTTTGGATTCCAATAACTGACAAGTCAACGTTCAAATATTAAATTCAAAGATTTTTGCAAGGTTCAACATATCGTATCGATACGGTGACATACCGTATTGGTACGCTATAGCAAAGAATATTTTTATTTGAAAACTGTATTGATACGATCCCAATGTGTATCGGTATGCTATAGCTAAATGTCTTGCCTAGATGAATATCGTATCGATACGGGGTTAGACCGTATCGGTACGCTATGAACGATTAAAATTCTAGTGTTGAAAAACCGTATCGATACACATAAGGGTATCAATATGCATGGGCATTTTGTTGCTTTTTGGCTTGAAAGCATGTAGAAAATTTTAACCCTTTTAATGTGTTTTGACTTGAGATAGTGTTTGGTTCAAAACGGCTTGTCCAATTGTGAGTCTTTGAAAATACTTAAAAATTTATTGTTTAAAATTTAGTTCTTAAGGTAAATTGTTATATCAAAATCAATTTTGGTTTTACAATCTCCCCCTTTTTGATATAACAAAACCAAATTTAAATTTTTAAGTTTTGAAACCTTTGGAAAGCTTACTCCCCTTAATTTAATATAGGTTTTCAAAATTAAGTTTCAAAATTGGCTCTATATAATACTTCTCCCTCTTTTTTTAGATCAAACATAATAGCACAATGTAAGGATAATAGAAACATAATATCATTAAATTCAAATTGCGAACTTAATAATTCAAAGCAACCAATAGTTCAAAAGCATAAAGCCAAACTCAAATCCTAACAACATAAATGAAAGCATAGGGTTCAAATAGATAGGTGCAAAAACTAGAAAAACTAAATGAGATGTGATGAAATGCACGACTAGTCGTTCCCACCATCGTCATCATCCTCGTCCTCTTCATCCTCATCATCTTGATTCAGTTGAGGCCTCCTAGTTTGATTGAGCCAAGCACCATGGAAGGCGATGAGAGAGACATCCATGGAATTTTGTTGAAGAGCAACGACTTTGAGTTGATCCTCCAAAGATGTGAAGCGAGTATCAAGGTCATTGACTCGATCTTCCAATGATGTGAATCGAGTGTCAATAGCGGCAAACCCGTCTTCTATGTTGTTGAATTTTTCATTAAGGAACGTCATGAGAGTTTCCATGGAGGATGGAGCAATAGGAGCACCTTGAGAGCCTTGTGGAGCTTAGGCTTGAACTTCTTGGCGAAGAGCTCGAGGGACACGAACCCATTCATTGTTGACGTAGGCAAAGTGAGCACGGGTGAGGGAACACTCATCTATGGGTAGGCCAAGGGGTTCAGGCTAGTCATGGGTACAATCTATCTTAAGGGAGTGAAACAAATGACCCAACGCCGTTGAATAGTAAAAAGACTTAACTTGATTGGTGTGATGGTGTTGAACAAGGTAGACAAGATCGGCAAACATAATTTGACAAAGATTAGGGCGCTTACCCTCATGAAAACACCTAAGCCAAAAATCGTCAACTTGACGAATAGTTGAAAATTTCCCACCCGAGGGACGAATAAACCATGAAATTAGGAGATGAAGAATATGGTCTTGGGCATTTAAAAAATTGACAGAACCAAGAGGACCATGACCTAAGGAATTCTCATCATCAATCCCAAAATTTTCAAAACCAAAAGCGTTATAAAGAACATCTTGATTAACTCAAAAAGTTGTGCCCATAAGATGAGACTCTATAGCAGCAACATGTTCCCTTCTTGCATCTTGAATGCATTTGGCATTTGAAAAGAAAAAGCATCATGAATGCATTTGGCATTAGGCTCTCTTTTTGGGTGCCATAATCCTAAAAAACAACATCAAAACAAATCGAATATGTATACAATTATCATCTCATTCAACCCAACAATAAATTCCAATAATTCAAGGTATTGAAGAAATAATTTAATATTAAAAATATATACAAATATAAAAGAAAATTTTGGTGAATTTTTTTAAAAATAGTTTATAAAAATATACGGTATAAAATTATATTCGAATGAAAATTTTTCGGATTTTGAAAAGTTTTCGTAAAAAGTTGAAAACCCATATCATAAGTATATGTTTTATACAAAAATTATTTGAAAACAACTAATAAAATCAAACGAAAATTAAAAAGAAAAAATAAAGAAAAAGTTTATACCTTGAGTTATAAGAGTGGATGAATGGGGTGATGAGAATGCACAAGATTGCTAACAAAGCTTGGCCTTGATGTGTTGATGAAAAACCCTCAAATAATTTGAAGTTTGATGTGAAGAATTTGAGAGATTGAGGGGGGTTTTATAAATATTTTCGGCTAGGGTTTTGAGAGAAAAGGAGGGGAAATTTTAATGTAAAAGTTTTTTTACAATTAAAGGCCCGATTTTAAGTTTCTGCCGAAACTGTATCAGATCGCTTGTAGAACATATCGATACGCCTTGCCCTAATTTTAATTTTTTTAATACCGTATCGATATGCATGACCGTATCGATACAATTTGACCTGTATCACTTCTCATTGACGAACCCGTATCGATACGCCTCAAACCGTATCGATACGCCATTACTAGAAAGTGCATTTTGGACAGTTTCAAGTCAAAAAATCCAACTTTAAAGTTTCCTAAGTGCATGTGAATGACATATGATCAAGATTTATTGTAATGCCCTGAGTTTAGGGCCGGTAATTATCGGATTAGTTAAACCGATTTGGGTTAAAATTTAAATTGGAGAAAAACTATTTTAACACACCTAAAGTGTTTTAAAGGAAGAAAGGCAAAAAGAGGATTTTGTAATTCCAAAAAGGTTTTTCAAAAGCCATCATCTTCTCCAAATTTGCTTTTCATGTTCAAAACCTCTCAAAAACCCTATTTCACTATTCCATTGCCCCAAGCTCTCAATCCAAGTAATTTCTTCAAGGTAAATGATTTCATAACTTGGTTTTATCTCCTTTGAGTCATAAATGCTAAGATTTATGCAAAACCTATGGTTTAAACATGTTTTGATTTTTAAAGATTGGTTGGAAATGGAAAGGAGTTTATGGGTTTTTCATTTGGGTTGGTTATGGCTGAGTTTGGGTGTTTTTTAACTTTGTTTTATTGCTAAAATAACATGAAAATGATGGGTTGTTATAGGAAACCCGAAATGGATATTGTGGGTGATTTTGGGAGTTGAAAATCTTGAGTTTTTGGATGGGTTTTGGGTCTAAATGACAGCTGAAGGTTTGATAGCGTTGGGTTGATATTTTGGAATGTTAAAAGGTAGATTTTTGATGGTAAATTCGTTGAGTGTGGCTGCAAGTAGTTTGGGACTGAATTGATATGTTTGGGGTGAAATCTAGGGCTTGAATCGATGTGTGTTGTTGCATGATTGTTGAGTTCCGTGTTATTGCTGTGTTTGTGAGTGTATTAGTGTTCTAATGTTCAGTTTTTGGTTGCTTAAAACAGAGGAATCAGATTCGGGCTTTGTGGACGGAAATCCAAGTAGTTCGAAGGCTTGATTCGACATCTTGGACATCGTTTATGTGTTGGCTGGTGAGTGGATCGATTTTTAAAAGCCTTATCGTGGTTAAGGGAATGTTTTTGAAGTTTGGATTAAAAGCTCAAGAGTAAGTTTTAAAGGTTTTATGCAATTAAATTGTGTTTTACGATTCTTGATGCAAGTTGAACATGTTATGTTGTTATGTGTAAGTTTGCATTGTTATACATGTTGAGACTTATGACTTGTGTTTATACTTGCATCGTGAGTACATTCCTTGCATGGAAGTTTGGACATGGTAAGTGGTTCAAGCATTGGTAATGCTTGTGGTTGTGAATGAGTACATTCACACATGTTGAGTTGTTACCGGATATAATTGATCGATCAATAGGATTAGAGTGCACTCGAGGTGAAAGTCGCGCGTGGCCTTAGTGATGTTAGATTCCACTAAGGATGAGTATGGTGATGTGAGATTCCACTAGAAGTTAGGTTTTTACTAAAAGGGTGAGTACGGTGATGTGAGATTCCACCGAAAGTGTCTAGTGCGTTTGAGAAACTATCCGCAAATCTGAGTAAAAATGATGAATGCCAATATACCTATGATGCTTTAATTCTCATGTTAAGCATGTTGTCGGTTTCTTCTTTTATGCTTATGCATTGTTGGTTACTTTGCTTGCGTTATGAGAATGAGCATGTGGTAAGCCTATGACTTGTTGTAGAACTAATGTTTTGATATAATAATTGAAAAATGTTTTAGACTAATTTGAAAAGAATTTAAAACTTGTTTTTAAGTCCAAACAACTTGAAATTATGTTTGAGGTATTTTAAGAGGTTTTTGGCAAAGACTTTTCACGTTTTTAATAGCCAAACTTGTGTTTTCAGAGTACCAGTATCGATACGGTAAACCCTCGTACCGATACCTTTTTGCCTCAGTTTGGCCACTATCAAAACCCGTATCGATATAGGTCCTTACCGTATCGATACAGAGTGGGGTCGTTTCGATACGCCAGGTAAGCGTACCAATCCCATTTCAACTATCCCAACGGCTATTTCCCAACGACCATTTAAATGTGAACTAGTACCGATACGCCCTCAAGCGTATCGATACTCCCAGGCTGGCAAGAGCCCAACGGCTAGTTCCTATGGAGGTCGTATCGATACCGTTCCACGCGTATCGATACCCTTAGCTGCAGAACAGCATTTATGAAGGGAAATAAAGTCCTCAACGGCTCCAAATTGATCCCAACGGCTAGTAACAGCTACAAACTCATTTGGGAGTATAAAAGGGACCTACAAGCATCAAGAGAAGGCTAATGCTCATATTGTCAAACATCAAATGATCAAGAAATTGTCTTAGTGCTTAATTTGTCATTTCTTGTATAGACAAACACTAGTGAGCCAAAATTGTCAAATTTGCTCAAGTGTTTTAGGTTTTGGGTGAGTACTTAATTGTGCAAACAAACACCTAGTAGAGGGTTTTAAGTTTGCTTTGTTTATCTCTTTGTAAAAGAGGGTTTCGATCAAGGCTTTGGGTAGAAGCTTGATCGTTTGTAAGGGTTACCTCCTAAGCCTAGAAAATGGGACGAATCAATAGTGGATTGATTGAGAAATCCTTAGTGGGGAGCTAAGGTAGTGGATGTAGACCTTGGTTAGAAGGTTGAACCACTATAATTCATTGTGTCAATTCTCTTTTTAGCTTCCTAAACCCTTCCACCCAAATATCCACCTCTCCACCACTTGGTGAGCATTATCGATTGAACGAATCGAGCCCCACACAACTTAACAATTGGTATCAGAGCTTGGCTCAATCGAAGGGGATTCACATCCTATTGAGAAGATCCGGCAAGCTCGATCACTAGTTCATCAACCGGCTCAAATGGCACAATCAATCGACAAACCGCCTTTCTTTGACGGAACCCACTATGCCCATTGGAAGACAAAGATGAAGTTCTTCATCAAATCTAGAGATTACAAGCTATGTGATATAGTTGAAGATGGTCCGTTCGTGCCTCAAAGAAGCAAAGTGAAATGGAGTGCCGACGATCGCAAGAAGATGGAGCTTAATTGCAAGGCCTTGCACATCTTGTTTTGTGCTTTTGGCCCATCCATCTATGAGAAGATGTCTTCTTGTGAGAGTGCCAAGGAGGTATGAGACAAGCTTGAAGTCACATATGAGGGAACCGATGAAGTCAAGGAGACCAAGATTGGGCTCCTAACCTTAGAGTATGAGAACTTCAAAATGGATCCGGAAGAGAACATCGAGAAGATGTTTGATAGGTTCTCCACCATCACCAACGGTCTTAAAGGTTATGGAGAAGCCATCCCAGAGGAGAAGCTCGTCCGAAAGCTCATCTACTCACTTCCCGAGTCTTGGGACTCAAAGAGGACCGCCATCATCGAAGCCAAAAACTTGAAGACTTTGAAGCTTGATGAACTCATGGGGTCACTCCTTACTCATCAAATCATGATGTAGAACAAAGAGGATGAGAAGAAGAAGGAAGAAATTAGAGCTATGGGAGAGAAGAAAATCAAAGGGCTTGGCATCAATGCAAGTGCCATGGCTCTCAAATCCTCCACTTGCCATCATGTCTACTCATGTGAAGAGGAGGATGAAGATGAAGAGATAGTCCATCTCTTCAAGAAGTGTGCCCCGTTCATGAAGAAAGCCTTGAGAGAGCTTGAACGAGAACCTAAAAGAAAGGAGAAGGCAAGCACTTCAAGCCATAAGAAAAAGGCACATGTGGCTACTTGGAGTGATGAGGACTCCACCGACGATGAACAAGCCAACCTTTGCCTTATGGCCATCGAAGAAGATTCAAGGGTAACTTTTAATTCATCTACTTCATGTTCTTATTCCTTTGATGAATTACAAGATGCCTATGATGATTTGGTTTTAGACTTTAAAAGCCACATTTTGAAAAACAATAAATTGATTTCAAAGTTAAAAATTCAAAATGATTTGCTTTCTAAAACCAAACTTGAACTTGAAGCAAAACTTGAAGAGTTTGAATTAAAATGTTTTGATTTACAAAAATTGCTTCAAAAAGTTCAAGAAGAAAAAGATTTGATTTCCAAAGAACTTGAAAAGAAAAACAATTTTGGAAAATCAAATTTTTATGTTAGACAATCTAGTGCCCCTAGATATATTAAAGGAAAATGTTTTAGAAGTATTTGGGTCCCAAAAGGACTTAGTACTTCAATTAAAAAGGATGACATTGAAAAATGGATTCCTAAGGGGACTAAAATTTGTGCTACTAATGTTCATGGATCCAAAGCAATTTGGATACCAAAAATTACTTGATTGTCTATTGCTAGGTGTGATGGAGATGTTCAACAAGTCAAACATTGAGGGGGAGCTCCATGCACACAAGGAAGAACACTTGAAGAAGGAGGCTTCACATCCTCTCTTGGGTTCAAGTGTTGGTAAAATCTAGTTGTTTTAGTGTTTATTTGTTTTATTTTTATTTATGTCAACTAGATGATCATATATGATGGACTAACACTTTTGATGATGCTTTGAGTAAGGGGGAGCCATTTTAAAACCAAAATTTTATTTTTGACATTTTTTTACCTCCATTGTTATTTTTGAACTTAATGTTTTTAAATTCTTTTTGATATAACAAAAAGGGGGAGAAATGGTTTGAAAAATTGCTTTTTCAAATGAATAAGGGGGAGCTTTATTTGATCTCATATCCTTAATCTCTTATTCACATTTTTAAAGATAAAGGGGGAGAATCCCAAACAATTTTTCAAGTTAGTTTTATTATATCAAAAGGGGGAGATTTTAGAACTAATGTTTTGATATAATAATTGAAAAATGTTTTGGACTAATTTGAAAAGAATTTAAAACTTTTTTTTAAGTCCAAACAACTTGAAATTATGTTTGAGGTATTTTAAGAGGTTTTTGGCAAAGACTTTTCATGTTTTTAATAGCCAAACTTGTGTTTTCAGAGTACCAATATCGATACGGTAAACCCCCGTACCGATACCTTTTTGCCTCAGTTTGGCCACTGTCAAAACCCGTATCGATACAGGTCCTTACCGTATCGATACGGAGTGGGGTCGTTTCGATACGCCAGGTAAGCGTACCGATCCCATTTCAACTACCCCAACGGCTATTTCCCAACGGCCATTTAAATGTGAACTAGTACCGATACGCCCTCAAGCGTATCGATACTCCCAGGCTGGCAAGAGCCCAACAACTAGTTCCTATGAAGGTCGTATCGATACCGTTCCACGCGTATCGATACCCTTAGCTGCAGAACAGCATTTATGAAGGGAAATAAAGTCCTCAACGGCTCCAAATTGATCCCAACGGCTAGTAACAGCTACAAACTCATTTGGGAGTATAAAAGGGACCTCCAAGCATCAAGAGAAGGCTAATGCTCATATTGTCAAACATCAAATGATCAAGAAATTGTCTTAGTGCTTAATTTGTCATTTCTTGTATAGACAAACACTAGTGAGCTAAAATTGTCAAATTTGTTCAAGTGTTTTAGGTTTTGGGTGAGTGCTTAATTGTGCAAACAAACACCTATTAGAGGGTTTTAAGTTTGCTTTGTTTATCTCTTTGTAAAAGAGGGTTTTGATCAAGGCTTTGGGTAGAAGCTTGATCGTTTGTAAGGGTTACCTCCTAAGCCTAGAAAAGGGGACGAATCAATAGTGGATTGATTGAGAAATCCTTAGTGGGGAGCTAAGGTAGTGGATGTAGACCTTGGTTAGAAGGTTGAACCACTATAATTCATTGTGTCAATTCTCTTTTTAGCTTCCTAAACCCTTCCACCCAAATATCCACCTCTCCACCACTTGGTGAGCATTATCGGTTGAACGAATCGAGCCCCACACAACTTAACACTTGTGGTTTCATTCGGTAAATGCACGTGAAGGTAAATGCATGTTGTTATAAGTTCAAGCATGTGGAAATGATTTGGAAATGGTTTTGGTTTTTAGGCAAACTACGTTTTAAAACTGCATTGTTATAGCTACCGTTTTAAGCACCGCTCACTAATGTTAAACGCTTACGCTCTCTTTTCCAACAATGCATGCCTTTAGACCTTCGGAGCAGCTCGGGGAACAAGGGAGAATCCAAGGGAGTTTGGTTTGCTCAAGTATGAGTTTAGACTTCAATAATTAGTATTAAGCAATAGGATATGACCTTTATGTTTTGAGGAGTTGTTGGCATTTCTCTTGCTTTAGACAAGTTTGCTAGGTTGTGTTTGACTTGTAATGCCTTTTACCATGATGATTTATGCTTTGGTTTAACTTTTGGCTATGTTGGTGAATGCTATGTATGCTTGTTTTCTCTAAGAATCTTGTCTTGTTGGATGTTGCATCGTTGGATGATTAAATTGCTTTATATGTTTATCCATAGATGCCTTGTGTTGTATGTGTGTTGGTATGTTGCTTAAATGCTTGTTAATTCCTCTTGTGTTGAGTTCCTTGTGCTTTTAGCAGCTAAAATTAGTTTTACAGGGTAGAGCGTATCGATACGCTCAAGGGCGGTATTGATACGATCCCTTGTTTTGGGTAAGGCGTACCGGTACGCGGGGGCGTATCGATACCCAACATGCTCTCTGGAAATCTGAGAAATTGATGAGATTTTGGCGTATCGGTACGGGTCTGAGAGTATCGGTACGGTCTTTGTAGTTGACTAAGGGAAGTTAACCTTTGAGGGCGTATCGATACTCACATTGTGGGTATCGATACAGTTTCCCTAGGTTTGACTTGGGGTTTTGACCAAGTACAGGCGTATCGATACGGTCCTTTAGCGTATCGATACGGCCTATTGAAAAATATGAAAAGGGTTATCTTAATAGCAAGTTTTGCTTTTTTTGTATCCTTGTGTGTTTTCCGCTACGTATCCTCTCACATGGGATATAATTAATGCATCTAGACAAGATAACTTTAAAAGAAATTTTCTAGGGTTGCTAATCGGAGTGGAGCCTTAATGGGTTTCACTTCAGTTTTCCCCGTGTAACCCATTCGATGCGGTCTGGTGGCTAGGCCAGGTCGAGGGGGTTACATTTATGGACTAAAATTAATGCATACTCCTCCTAGCAACATGCATAGAAACAAAATGAGGCAAATTAACATAAGCATGAATATCAACCAAGATCATGCAAAATTTTGACCATTTGGGACCTAAAAGGGTCAAGAAAGGCTAGTTAAACCTATCTCTCTCCTAAGGGTCCAAAAAAGCTCTTTATCTAAAGGTTTGATAAATATATCCGCTAATTGGTTCAAGGTGTCAACATATTCTAGAACAACATCATTTTTCAAAACATGGTCTCTCATGAAATGATGTCTAATTTCTATATGTTTGCTTCTAGAGTGTTGGATGAGATTCTTAGTGAGACAAATGGCACTAGTGTTGTCACACCTAAGGGGTATAACATTTACTTGAACACCATAATCTAAGAGTTGTTGCTTCATCCAAAGGACTTTAGCACAACATCTCCCTAAGGGTACTTTTCCTATATATTTTGCACTCCCCATAATTCGCATCTAAATAATCATGAAGGCTAAAGGAGGAATCCTTAGGATACCAAAGACCTAAGTTAGGTGTGTCTCTAAGGTATCTAAAAATTCTTTTAATGGCTACTAAGTGTGATTCTGTAAGACTAGCTTGGAACCTAGCACACAAGCAAACACTAAACATAATCTCTGGTGTACTTGCGGTAAGGTAAAGCAAAGAACCTATCATAAATCTTTAAAGCTTAGAATCGACACACTTACCTCCTTCATCTTTGTCAAGCTTTATAGAAGAGCTTATAGGAGTGGCTTGAGGCTTCACATTCTCCAAGCTGAACTTCTTGAGCATATCGTTCACGTACTTTGCTTGATTAATGAAGGTGCCATCCTTCCTTTGTTTCATTTGGATCCACAAAAGAATGAGAGCTCCCCCATCATGCTCATCTTGAACTCACCTTGCGTTAGCTTAGAAAATTCTTTACAATAACATTCATTAGTAGAACCAAAAATGATATCATCAACATAAATTTGCGCTACTAAGATGTCATTACAATATCTTTTTATGAAAAGTGTAGTGTCCACCTAGCCTTTTTCAAAACCTTTTTTCAATCAAAAAGTTTGAAAGTCTTTCATACCAAGCTCTAGGAGCTTGTTTTAAACCATAAAGAGCTTTGGTTAATTTAAAAACATGATTTTGAAATTTAAGAACCTCAAAACCCGGTGGTTGTTCAACATACACTTCTTCATTTATAAAACCATTTAGAAAAACACTTTTTACATCCGTTTGAAAAAGCTTGAAATCATGGTAACATGCAAATGCTAGAAGCATCCTAATAGCTTCCTTTCTAGCTACGGGTGCATATGTTTCATCAAAATCAATTCCCTCTTCTTGAGTGTAACTATTGCGTGTAATTGTAACTATTGCAATAGTGCAAGTGTACACGACGCAAGTAATATAGTGATACGGAAGTATCGGATATCGTCTCCACAGGGACTGGGCTAACCTTATCCTTTAACTATCTGCACAGAGAAAAGAAGGGGATTTAATAAATTGATTGAAGATTGTCACGAATAAATCAAGTAAGAGAAAAATAAGAAATATAAAACAGGCAGGAATTGAATTGCTCCGTAGTGCAGGTATTGCACTGTTCAAGGACGTCTATTCTGTGTCTGGCTTCTGTCACGGCAGCACCTATCGTGGCAGCGGTCTGTTGCTGTCGCGGCAGTTATAAGCAACTCAGTTTCTTCAAGTTCGGCAAGAATCCCTGGATTGACTTGTCCTATCCCTAGATCCAAGCTTGTCGGCGAACACGTCTTGGATGATACCTCCCGGCGTGAATCGAAGTATGAACACCGATGTTTATGAATTCTTCTTTAGCCGCTTAACCTCGTCCTATCCCTAGGTCCGAGATAGTTCAACCATAAACTGGAGAACCCGTACTTATTCCTTTCGTATACTTAACTCTCCCGATATTAAGTAAATAGATAATCTTACAATGCTCTCCCGATACTCTTGCGAGATGTTGAAACCAGAATAAGCAAACTTGAAGTTTTATTTCATTGAACAGAAAAATCCTAAGAACAGAACAACCCTTACAACTACTTTACAATATCAACCCTTTGCCCTAGGGGAGGTTTAGAACATGGTGAAGAAGGGGAACGACTAGGGTTTTTAGATGAGAGGTATGGGATGTGATGGAAGACGGCTAAGAACTAGGTTAATGTCTCTCTAGGTCGAATTGCAAGCATATATAGGCCTTGGGTACAAGTTTTCTTAATAGCCAAGATTATTAGTTCGAATTAAAGTACAATTCACTAAAGACCAAATCTCTGAATAAACGTCCTTTAGTTCATCCTATCTTCTTGCTTTGACTTTCTCCTCAAACTTTGGGCAAGGCCTTTCTAGTGCTTCTGGGCTCCAAAAATTATATGAGTGGTCTCTAAAAATTAGGCTTGAAATCCTCTATCAGTCGAACTCCACTTCACATTTTCCATCTCTTCTTCTTCAATGTCGTCACCTCTGTCACGACATATGTCACGACAACGAGTTATAAGGCAGTTTGCTTCAACACTGTCGCCACTTCTGTCATGACATCACTGTCATGACATCGCTGTCACGACATCACTGTCACGACAATGATGTATGAGGCAATTTTCTTCACTCCAGCTTTTCTGTTCCTCTGCTGCCCTGGATGCTGCCATGACAGTTAGCTTCTGTTCCTCTGCTATCCTGGATTTTGCCACGATAGTTATCTTTTGTTCCTTTGCTGCCCTGGATGCTGCTATGACAGATATCTGCAAAAAGTGACCGAAATCAGCAGCATCTGTGCAATTTTATCTATTTGTGATGTAAATGCAAAACTTAACCGAAAATGCAGTTAAACATGCTTGAGTGCAACAAAAATAAGGATAAATGAGGGGTAAAATATAGGACTTTTAGACACTCAACACACCCCCAAACTCGAATACTTGCTTGTCCTCAAGCAAATGCAACCTAACTAACATGCATGCATACATATGTATATGTTTTTTTCTTGGCTTAAGTCAGTGAACAATCCTTACCCACAACACCATCCCCATCATGTTTAGCACCTGTTCAAATATTTAAGGATCTACTTAGAGCAAAAGTATAGTTCCCGTGCATGTGTGTGCATTTATTGTGAACATACATGAATATAGACTTCCCTAGCAACTAGAATATTATACTTAGCTTGTTTAGAGTTTTCCTTCGAGGCTTAATTCTTTTTTCTTACTAGAGCCAGTATCAGACACCTCTAGTTGTTTTCCTTCTTTTTCTGAATTTTTCTCTTTTCTACTAGAGCCAGTATTTCAGGCACCTCTAGTTAACTATCTAGAGTCGGTGATAGTCACCTCTAGAAGTTTTTCTCTGGTTATTTTCCTAGAGCCAGTGATAGGCACCTCAAAAACTTGTTGCGTGTAAAAGTGTCTATCGCAATATAGTGCAAGTGTGCACGACGCAAGTAGTAAAGTGACATGGAAGTATCGAATATCGTCTCCACAGGGACTGAGCTAATAGCTTCACCTTGGAATTACTGCACGAGAGGAAAAAGAATAGTTTAATAAGTTTGTCACGAAGTAATAAAGAGTGCTGGAAATTAAGAGTAGAGAAATCAAGATAGAGAGAATGGGCCGAAATTGAATTGCTCAGTAGTGTAGGTGTTGCAAAGTCGAGGAAACTCTGTTCTGTCGTCGTGCCTGCTGCGGCAGCACCTGTCGCGGCATCGGTCTGTTGGTTATCGCGACATCGATTACTCAACTCTTTACTTCAAGCTTGGAAAGAATCCCTGCTATGCCTTGGCCTATCCCTAGGTCCAAGTCAGTCGATGAACACGTCTTTGATGATACCTCCCGGCGTGAATCGAAGGATGAACACCGATGTTGTTGAATTCTTCCTTAGCCACTTAACCTCGTCCTATCCCTAGGTCCGAGATAGTTCAACTATAAACTAGAGAACCCACACTTATTCCTTTCACATACTTAACTCTCCCGATATTAAGTAAATAGATAATCTCACAATGCTCTCCCGATACTCTTGCAAGATGTTGAAAACCAGAATAAGCAAACTTGAAGTAATTTTATTTAACAGAAAAATTCCTAAACAAAAGCAATCCTTGCAACTACTTTACAAAGCAACCCTTAGCCCTAGGGGAAGTTTAGAACATGTTGAGGAAGGGAAAACGACTAGGGTTTTGGGAAGAAGGCTAGAGAATGATGATGTCCTCTCCTAGGTCGAATTACATGCCTTTATATAGGCCTTGGGTTCAAGTTTTCTAATATGGCAAGAATACAACTTTAAATTAAAGTACAACTCCATTAAAGACTAAATCTTCAGAGCATAAGTCTTTAATTCGTCCTTCCTTCTTTCTTGGAGTTTCTTCCTTGAACCTTGGGCTTGGCCTTCATTCTGATCTAGAGCTTGAAAAAATATAAGGGTGATCCACGACAGATGGGCTTGATTTTATCTTTCTGTCGAGGTCCACTTCACTTTCTTCCATTCACTATCGCTGTCGTCCTTGGCTGCCACGGCAGCGGCCATGGCAGCATCGTCCTACACGTCTGCTCATCCAGTTCCAGCTCTGCTTCTTCACTGCCTAGCGTCTGCTACAGCAGCTACCTGCAAAAAGCAACCAATTTCAGTAGAAACTGTGCCAATTGATATATTTGTGATGTATAACTGAAATCTAACCTAAATGCAATGAATTATGCTTGAATGCGGCAGAAATATGGGTTAAATAGGCGGTAAAATATAGAACTTTTACACACTCAACACACCCCCAAACTCAAGTTTTTGCTTGCCCTCAAGAAATTCAGACCGAACAAAGAAAAATAAAAATTTTTGTTTGGCTTAAAACAATGAACTTTCCCTTACCTACCATTTCATTCCCTATTGCAAGCAACACCTTGTCAGATAATTCAGGATTCATTCGGAACCATGCTATAATTCTCATGTAGTGTGTGCATGCTTTGTGAACAATTATATGCCTAGACTCACTTAGCTTACTAGAATAGCTGAAACTTCTAACTTGAATTTTTATGCCAATTTTCATCTTTTTGGAGGCAATTCTTAGGCTCCTTTAGTTTTTATGCAGACTTGATTCTATTTCTCAAGCTTAAGTTTGACTAGAGCCGGTTTCGGGCACCTCTAGCTAACTTCCTAGAGCCGGTTTCGGGCACCTCTAGGTGTGAGAGTCTATTTTTCTTAACTTCTTTTCCTAGAGCCAGTGTTAGGCACCTCTAGGGGCTATTCAAGTATTAAGCTTTTCACTATTCTAGTTTACCAGTAAAGTTCTAGACAGTATAAAAGTCACAAATGGTGTTTAAGTTTCAGAACTATAGCAAGACTCTAAACTGCTCCTAAAACTATCCTAAAGGCACTGCCACGATAGAGGTTGTCACGACAGTTAAGTTCAGTTTAAAGACTTAATCCAATTTTTTTAAACAAAAATAAACTAAGTAAAAGACACAAATTTTAAACTTAAAAGACTCCATTAAAGGAGGGATGCCACCCCCAAACTCGAGGGTTGCATTGCCCTCAATGCAAATGACAGTTAAAAGAAAATGAAAAGTACATCACAAAATATATATATAAAAAGGCAGACAATAATATAAGATAAGAAACTTAAAATTTAAGCGCTGTCGTCGCCGCTGCTGTTGCTGCTGAGCTGGATCTGCCGACGGGCAGGGACCTTCTTGGCTGGTTCTGGCTGTCGGATGGGAGATGCAGAGGTATTCTTTGTTTTGGCCTCCCTTGGCGGTTGAATACGGGTAGAGGAGATATGGGGAGGTTTCTCCATTGCCTGAACCTCTGAGCTGCTGCTACTGCTGCTACTGCTGCTGCTGCTGTCGCTATCTTCTTTTCCTTTGTCTGCTACCATTTTCTGCCGTTTTACTGGTGTGAACTCTTTGGACAAATTCCTCTTGACGGAGGGTTTGCCATCAGATTCCTCCCAGATTGAGGAAGAGGAGAAACCTGCTATATATGCATCGAGTTTATCGGACGACATCCTTCTCTTGGTTCCCCTTGCAGAAGTGTCGGCTGTGCGGCTGCCGCCTGCAGCTGTTGTGGCAAGGGTTGGTGTGGACGCATCAGTTGGCGTTTTGGGCGTGGCAGCAGGTGTAGGGGTATGGGCAGGGGTGGGGGCAGCAAAGTATTGACTGGGGAAAGTAGGGAACACAGCATCAGAGAAATTTAAGGAGGTTTGGATAAAGTGTACCGTGGCAGTGGTGAAGTCGCGGATGAAGCTCATGAGTCCTAGCTGTCTTTCCTCCAACTTTTGTATTGCAGCAAGGATCTGGGAGGAGGTGTCAGCTGGAGGGGCTGCTGCTGTAAGCTGCCTGGGTTCTGTGGCAGCAGGCTCGGTGTCAGTGGGTGCTGTCGGCTCTGCTGCTGTGGCAGTAGGGTCGAAAGATGACAGCGGGGTGGCAACAGTGAGTTCCATTAGGCTGAGTAGATTTCTTTCTGTCTAGCCCTTCCCTTGGACTCATAGATCTATGGCAGCTTCTGGTACATGATGGCCGCGGCAGAGGGCGGTGATGAGATAAGGGAAGAAGAGTGGTCCTGTCGGCCGGTACGCACATTCCAATATACTCTCCCGGATGTATCTGCCAACGTTAATTGGCCTCTCATTTAAAATAGAGTGAATGAGGGCTAACCTTGGTTGGTCAACGGTTGTGTTGTACGAGGAGGGCATAATTCACTTTTTGATGAAGGCGTTCCACAGCTTGGCCTCCGAGGTGAGTTGGACTCTCTTCACCGTCCTTGGGTTTTTCGGATCCATGTTCCACTGTGTTCCTTCTTCCGTGAGTTCTACCATCACAGCGTCGTATGCAGCAGGAACTAGCCTCTCGAGAAATTGCTGGTGACCATCTTCGTTTATGCCCACATAGAATCCGTAGAGAGTGTTGATATATTCTGGCTCGAAGGGCACCTCTCTCCCTCTGACTGTGATTGCTGTCGCGTTCCTTCTGCCGATGGCAGCATAAAAGTCTCGGACAAGAGACACGTTCATCTCCTCTGGCTGTTCTGCGAATAGCTGCCACTGCAGGGCTCTGATTTTCCTAGCTATGAATGGCTGCATTCCCAGGTTCCCCGTTTTGGAAGTGTAGATAAAACCCTTCTCCTCCCACATGTCTCGGATCTGGAAGGATCGAGGAGTTGATGCTGCCGGGGCGGATCTTGAGGCAGCACTTCGGAGGGTGTTTCTAGAAGACATGTTGCAAGGATTGTGTAAGAAAATGAAAGCAAGTAAAAATTTCTAGAGAAAGCAAGTAGAAGGAGTAGAAGTGAGTGAAAAATGAATAGTGAAACGGGGTTTATATAGGGGAGAGTTTGCTGCCGTTGGAGCTGTAACGGTAGGCGCGAATAACGGGGCCAGCTGTTACGCGGTTTCTGACGCGTCTGTCACGCATTTCTGTGTCTGCTGTGCGTCTGTTACGCGTTTGCGTGTCTGCCGCGACAGCGTGTTGACAGGCTGGATTTTCCGCGTTTGTCGCGGCAGCTGTAACGGCAGGCTCCAAAATTGGGCTTTTTTGGGCTGATGGAAAGATGGTGGGCTGGATTCACTTCTCATCTTCTCCTTGTCTCCTTTATTTCCTAAAAATAAGATAATAAAAATAAAAACTTTAGTTCCTAAAATTTAAAATAATTCTAATTACCTAATATATATATAATAAAAATAAATAAAAATAACAACACAAGCTGCCCTGGGAAACTCTGTTCTATCGTCGTGCCTGCTGCGGCAGCACCTGTCGCGGCAGCGTTCTGTTGGTTATCGCGGCAGCGATTACTCAATTCTGTACTTCAAGCTTGGCAAGAATCCCTGCTATGCCTTGGCCTATCCCTAGGTCCAAGTCTGTCGATGAACACGTCTTTGATGATACCTCCCGGCGTGAATCGAAGGACGAACACCGATGTTGTTGAATTCTTCCTTAGCCACTTAACCTCGTCCTATCCCTAGGTCCGAGATAGTTCAACTATAAACTAGGGAACCCGCACTTATTCCTTTCATATACTTAACTCTCCCGATATTAAGTAAATAGATAATCTCACAATGCTCTCCCGATACTCTTGCAAGATTTTGAAAACCAGAATAAGCGAACTTGGAGTAATTTTGTTGAACAGAAAAATTCCTAAACAAAAGCAATCCTTGCAACTACTTTACAAAGCAACCCTTAGCCCTAGGGGAAGTTTAGAACATGTTGAGGAAGGGAAAACGACTAGGGTTTTGGGAAGAAGGCTAGAGAATGGTGATGTCCTCTCCTAGGTCGAATTACATGCCTTTATATAGGCCTTGGGTTCAAGTTTTCTAATATGGCAAGAATACAACTTTAAATTAAAGTACAACTCTATTAAAGACTAAATCTTCAGAGCATAAGTCTTTAGTTCGTCCTTCCTTCTTGCTTGGAGTTTCTTCCTTTAACCTTGGGCTTGGCCTTCATTCTGATCTAGGGCTTGAAAAAATATAAGGGTGATCCACGACAGATGGGCTTGATTTTCTCTTTCTGTCGAGGTTCACTTCACTTTCTTCCCTTCACTATCGCTGTCGTCCTTGGCTGCCACGAAAGAGGCCATGGCAGCATCGTCCTACACGTCTGCTCATCCAGTTCCAGCTCTGCTTCTTCACTGCCCAGCGTCTGCTACAGCAGCTACCTGCAAAAAGCAACCAATTTCAGTAGAAACTGTGCCAATTGATATATTTGTGATGTATAACTGAAATCTAACCTAAATGCAATGAATTATGCTTCAATGCAGTAGAAATATGGGTTAAATATGGGGTAAAATATAGAACTTTTACACACTCAACAGTAACCTTGAGCAACAAGCCTAGACTTGTTTCCTAAAGACCCATTTAGTTCCTATAGTAGATTGATTACTAGGCCTTTCAACTAATGTCGATACTTTACTTCTCTCAAATTGATTAAGTTCTTCTTGCATGACCAAAATCCAAAAATCATCTTTTAATGGCTCTTTGATATTTTTAGGCTCAATGCATGAAAGAAATGCAACATGGTTCATTAGTTTGAGAGAGGATCTAGTAGTTACCCTCTTGGATGGATCACCCAAGATTTCATCAACTTTGACATAGTTGAACTCCCTTGGGTACGTTACCTCCTTTTCCTCAAGAGCCAAGTCCTTCAAGGCTTCAAGGGGTGGGTCTTGTGCATCTTCTTCTTTGGTTGGAATCTCATCCACCTTTGATGGTTGTCCTCCATCAATGACTTCAATGATTCCTACATCATTATCATCACAAGAATCCTTCCTCGAAAGGAGGTTATCATCGAAAACAAGATGCATAGACTCTTCTACTGCTAAAGTTCTCTTATTAAATACACGATAGTCTTTAGAGTTTAAAGAATATCTTAAGAAAATAGCTTCATCACTTTTAGCATCAAATTTACCTAAATTGTCTTTACCATTGTTTAAAACAAAACACTTGCAACCAAATGGATGAAAATAACCAATGTTAGGCTTCTTAGATTTTAAAATCTCATATGGTGTTTTCTTTGAAACAGTCCTAATCATTACTTGATTTATAATGTAGCAAGCGGTATTTGTGGCTTCCACCCAAAAATATTTTGGTAAATTATTTTCGCAAAACATGGTTCTAGCCATTTCTTCTAAAGTTCGATTTTTCCTCTCAGCTACTCCATTTTGTTGAAGTGTGCGAGGTGTGGAAAAATTATGGCTAATCCCATTTTCATTTAAAAATTCTTCAAAACCCAAGTTTTGAATTTCGGTTATGTGATCACTTCTAATGTGAGTAATTTTAAGCTCAAGATCATTTTGGGTTATTTTAGAAAATGTGATAAATTTGTCTAAAGCCTCATCTTTGTACTTAAGAATAGAACACAAGTAAACCTAGAATAGTAATCTACAAGCAAAAAAGCATATGATTTACCACCCAAGCTCATATTTCTAATTGGCCCAGAAAGATCCGTATGAATCAATTGTAAGCATCTGCTAGTAGAAACATCATTAATGGATTTAAATGAAGTTCTACGTTGTTTACCCTTAGAGCATGCATCACATATTTTATCACTGGAGAACTTAAGTTTGGGTAAACCTCTAACTAGATTAAGGGAGACTAATTTCTCTAAAAAACTCATGCTAGCATGTTCTAATTTTCTATGCCAAAGCCATGAATCATGTTCATCGTATACAACTAAGCATGCATTGGATGTTTTTATTTCATCTAAGTGCACCATATATATATTGTCTATCTTATGCCCTATGAGCATCAATTGATTTGTTTTAATGTTCATTATTTTACAACCGCTTTGATCAAAGAGGACATTAAAACCTTTATCACATAATTGACTAATGCTCAACAAGTTGTGTTTTAGACCATTGACAAGCAATACATCTTCAATGAGTACGATTGAGAGATTACCAATAGAGCCAATACCCTCAATATGGCCTTTAGAGTTGTCACCAAATGTCACTACTCCACTATGCTTTGGCTTGAGCTCCTTGAATCTACTATTGTCTTCGGTCACGTGTCTTGAGCATCCACTATCAAGGTACCAAGTTTTTTTACTTGAAGGTTTGGCCTTGTAGCAATGCTACACCTACAAACAAAGATTAGTTCCTTGATTTTGGTACCCAAATCATTTTAGGTCCATGAGTGTTAGCTCCCAAAAGCTTAGTTCCCTTAGGAATCGAAGAAGCAATATCATTAACATTTTTAGAAACAATGAGTTCCTTAGGAACCCATACACTTCTAATTCTTTTAACTTTGGATTGCTTTTGAAAACCTCCTTGTTTTGGGTAAAATGGTTTTCTCTTAACATATTGGGTTTTTGAAGAACTTCCTTTTTCAAAATCATTTTTCCCAATAGTAAGAGAAATTTTAAGATTATCTACCTCCTTGGTGTGATAATCTTGAAAATTGGAAAGAAGTTTTCCAAAATCAAGAATTTTTTTGAGATCATTTGAAAGATTAATCAAATACAAAACCTTCTTTTCCAATTCAGAATTGGTTTTTGAAAGAGACTCATTTTTATTTTTCAAATCGGAAATATTTTTCTTATTTTTCAAAATAGACTCATTGTATTTTTCAACCAACTCGTCATAAACATCTTGTAACTCATCATAAGCATCATATAATTCATTGTAAGTAAGAGATGATAATTTAGGGTTTACCGTTGGTTCTTCCTCAAATGCCATGAGACAAAGGTTGGCCACTTCCTCCTCCTCTTCGGATGACTCATCGTCACTCCAAGTTGCCACTTGAGCATTGATTTTGTTCTTCTTCCCAAAGCTTTTTTTTCTCAATCGAGGGCACTCAGATCGGATATGGCTAGTCTTCTTACACTTATAGCAAGTGATTTGGTCCTTCTCTTCTTCTTTACTCCTATTCTTGAAGTTCCCTTTTCTATTGAATTTTCTTCCTCTATTGGACTTCATGAATCGTGTGAATCTTTTAGCCAACATGGCCATCTCCTCATCTTCCTCTTCACTAGAATCGATATCGTTGTATGAAGCTTTAAGTGCGATTCCAATCTTCTTCTTCTCAACTTTCTTCTCTTATTTCTTCTTCTCTTCTTCCCTCCCTTGTTTCATGATCTCATGAGTGAGTAGAGATCCAACAAGGGCATCAAGCTTGAGAGTCTTTAAATCTCTAGCTCCGATGATAACCGTTCTTTTTCCATCCAATATTTCGAAAGAGAATATAGGAGTTTTTGATCTAGCTTGTCTTCGGGAATGACTTTATCGAAGCCCTTTAATCCGTTGATGATGACCGAGAACCGATCAAACATCTTAGAGACGCTTTCACCGGGATCCATCTTGAAATTTTCATAGCTTAAATTAAGCAGCCCGATCTTTGTCTCTTTAACATCGCTAGTTCCCTCATATGTCGTCTCGAGGGTATCCTAAACTTTCTTGGTGCTTTCGACGGAAGACACCTTTGAATAGATATCGGGACCGAGAGCACAAAAGATCATATACAAGTCTTTATCATTGACTTGCAACCGTCTTCTATCTTCATCGGTCATTTCGTCTTTGATCTTTGGGACTAATCTTCCTTCACCATCTATCTTCATAGGAATGCTTGGTCCGTCTTCTACAACGTCCCATACCATGTTGTCTTTGGATTTGATGAAGAGTCACTAGTTATCCCCATTGAAGAATGGTGGTTTGATGGTGGATTGAGACTCATAGAGGTTGGGGCCGGAGGTGGATGCCATTACTTCAAGTTGTTGTTGATCAAACTCTCCTAGAATCGACTCTAGAGGGTTGTAACCCTTCCAATGAGTGTAGCTTTGATACCGATTGTTGAGTTGATCAAACGATTGCCAATGGCCAAGAGGGGGTGTGTAAATTGTCCGCAAGTTCTATATTTCATGCACATTCCATCTCATATTATTGATGTTTTTAGTAGATTTTAGGCATAATTAGGACCATGCATTACATTTTACAGTATTTCTTTACTTCGCCATGTTTTTCTAGATTATCCTTTGTTTGGTAAAGAAAAGGTACCATTTCAGTGCACTTTTGGTTTTAGGTACTAGAGGCAGACAGAGGGAAAGAGAAGCTGCGGATGTGATGCTGAGACAACGAACCAAGGAGCTGCACTGATGTAGTTTTAGACAGAGACAACAACTGCCGAGTAGCTGTCGCCGCCCACCGTGCTGCCCAAGACAGCAGACTATGCAGTTGGAAAACCGGAGTGTGATTTGTAGAGTATAAAATCTTGATTCTATCGATGATGTCCACTATATTTTCCAACATTTGTAGCAGCAGACAGAGCCGCCGAAGGTGGAATCTCAAGATTGCTTGTGGAACAAGGCAACATGATAAAGTCCACATTCAACTCAAAGAAGTCTTAGTTTAAAGTCACATTTAATGTGGAAAGCTACTTTGAAGACTTCTACTTCAAAAAGGACTAGACCTAGCTAATGCCTATATATACCGATTGTAATTCTAATTCAAAATAACTTAGGTTTTCCTTAGGCATAGTTTAGGTTTTCTTGCCGCGACATGTTCTAGTTCTCTCCTTGGGTTTGGGTTATGTTGTAATTAGTTGTGAGAACATTTGTTTAGGATTTCAAGTTTGTTTTTGCAAATAAAATTACAAGGTTTACTCATTCCATGTTCTTCAATTAAGGCGAAAGATTAGTTGAATTCTATGCATTTGTTCAGCATCGAGAGAGTCGAACTCACGAAAGGAGTAAGTACGATTTCATCTATAGACGGTGCGATCAATCTGGCCTAGACATAGGTTAAGGGTTTAAGACAACTAAAAGAGGACGAATTAACATTGTTGTCTTTGCATGATTCACGCCGCGATTGGTATTATCTGCAATGGGCATCAACAAAACTCTTACTTAGACATAAGCAGAGTCACTTTCGAAGCGTTCTACCGAGCCTTGTAGTTCTGCTGAGTTTGCTGCCGAGACACAGTTCCATTCCCCATCCGAGGCAGCGAGAGGGTCTCAACAGTCTACCTGCCTTCCACCGCCGTGGCAGCAGAATCTGGCAGCGCAAAACAATTTGACCTATTCAACGCAGTTTCACACTGAGCAACAGCATAATCCTGCCCTCTCTATCAATCTGATCACTTCCTTTTTAATTACTTGTGTTTTTAGTTTACTTTCCTTCTCAACATCCACCTTACTTTTGCATTTACTTTTCTTGTGCATGAACAACAATTCGAATTAAGCTGTCCAATCCCCATGAGAGACGATATCTTATATACTATAATTTGACAGGAGTGTGCACTTGCGCTCATAAATAGAGAACACCCCAACGCTCTACAAGCTTTTGGCTCCGTTGCCGGGGATTTGTAACAGCGAAATTCGTCTTTAAATTTCTGCACTCTTATTTCTTTATAGTTTAATTTATTTTTAATCAAAAGAAAAGAATTTTACAGTTTCCTTTGCTAGTGTATGACCAGGGCGAATTCAAAAGGAGAAATCCTCTTCTACGGCGATATCGAACGAAGAGCAAGAGAGCTCAACAAGGAAATTAGAGTAACCCTAGGGAAAACCAAAGATGAAAAAGAAAAGGCAAAGGTAAACATGTACCCGACCAACAATCCTGCGAATGACAAGGATGGGCAGCAAGACTTGCCGCCCAGAGAACAACAAGACCCACCAAGGCAGCAACTCCCTCTTCCGCCCAGGCAGCCCTAGAATGTTCGAACAACTAGAGATTATCTGGAACATGACTTCAGAGGGTTCGATCTGACAGTTACAGAACCAAAGATTGAGGCGGATCACTTCGAGTCGAAGCCCGTTATATTTAACATGATCAACACGTTAGGGCAATTTGGAGGGACTGCAACAGAAGATGCTCGACAACACTTGAGAGGATTCCTGGACATCTGCAGAGCATTCAAAATACACGGGGTCCATCAAGATGTATTGAGGCCGAGACTATTTCCCTATTCACTGAGGGATAGGGCAAAACAGTGGCTAAACAACTAGCCATTAGGGTTGTTCAACACATGGACGAGCTGTGTAAAGATTATTGGACCGTTTCAGATCGTCCAATGTCACAGACAGACTACAAAACGAAATAACGTCCTCTTGACAAGGGGATGACGAGCCGATGTATGAAACATGAGAACGGTACCAACAAATGCTGAACAACTATCCGCTACATGGTTTTCCAGCTTGGACACAAGTATTAATGTTCTACAACAGGGTGAACCAACCAACACGAATGATGATTGATGCCTCAGCCAACGGAATCATCCTTGACAGACCACCAGAGGAGGCACTACGGATTCTGAACCAAGCCACCAAGAATGACTACAAGTATCCAACAGCCCGCCGAGGCGGCGTTAGGCGGCCAACCACTGTGAACGAGGTAGAAGCCTCAGAATCTATCAATGCCCGCCTTGACATGCTGATAGAGCTGGTCATCAGCATCGTGAAACCTGCTGGAAAAGTCTATGAGGTAAAGGCTGTGGAGCCATTCTGTGACAATTGTGACGACAACCATGATTCCTCTGGCTGCACCGCATCTGCAAACTTTATGGGAGGATACGAGAGGAACATAAGACCTTCCCAGAACACCTACAACCCTGGATGGATGAACCATCCCAACTTCTCCTGGAGCAACCCAAAGACTGCTGCAAACCCTCAACAACAACAGGGAGGCTACCAACAAAACCTGTCCAGACAGCATGCTCAGTAGCCACAAAACAATAATTCACTAGAAGAAACTCTTCATACTTTTTTGTCTAGAACTAGTGATTTTATTGTTCGCACTAATAAATTTATTGATAAATCTAATTCTTTCATGGACAGGACGGAGATGAAGATGAACAACCATGAGACTGTTATAAGGAACTTGGAAACACAATTTGGGAAGTTCACAGAGATCTTCAGCAGCAGAACAATTGGAGCAGCATCCATCAGCACAGAGGCAACACCTAAACCCACTTACGAGCAGTGCAAAGTCATATCAACCAGAAGTGGGAAGCAGTTGGATGAACCCAGGGTGGAAAAACAACCAGAAACACATCCATCAAAAAAAGAACAATCTGTCGCAACAGCATCGACACCAGCTGCCCCATTAGCTGAACATGACAACGGTCCTGAAGCAGATTCTTGGATATTTTAAAGTAGGTGCACATAAACATCCCTCTAATAGAAGCCATTCAGAATATGCCCAACTATGCAAAATATCTCAGGGACATGGTTTCTAAAAGAAAGAGGATTGGGGAGTTTGAAACAATTGTTGTAATAGAGAAGTGTATGGCAATGCTACACAACAAACTACTACCCAAGCAAACAGACCCGGGCAGCTTTCTTATTCCATGCAAGATATGCAATAAGCACGAAACAAAAGCCCTATGCGACTTGGGAGCCAACATCAACCTAATGCCTAAGGCAGTCTTTGATAAATTAGGAATTGGGCCAGCCAAACCCACCTCCGTCATGCTAAAACTTACCGATCATTCTTTTGTGCAACCGGAGGAAAAAATCGAAGACATCCTAATGAAGGTGGGAAACCTTATTCTTCCAACTAATTTCCTCATCCTAGACTGTGAGGCCGATAAAAAATCCCCTATCAACCTTGAGCGACCTTTCTTGGCCACAGGCAGAACGTTAATAGATGTGGAACATGGGGAGCTGACCTTAAGGGTAGACAACTAGAGCATTAAGTTAAATGCACTTCTACCCTTACGAAAAGAAAAGGAAGGATTCCCAGATGGTAAAGCTGCAAAAATCAGCATAGAGACATGCCAAAGCAGCAGCTGTCGCAACAGACCCAAGGGCAGGCTGAAGGACCCAACAACACATCACCTGAAGGAACAAGAGGACCCCCAGGAGGGAAGGACAAGCCAAATTACCTCAGGAAGTGGTTATGTCTGGGAGATGCACCTAAATGCACTCCCAACATAACTTAATTTTTAATTCTTTTTTTTTAATTTTTAATTTTATGCATTAGGATTAGAATTTATTTTATTGCAATTTTTTAGGATTAGATTAATTACCACATCTTTAATTTTCAGAATTTATTTTTAATATTTAATTATCTTTAGTTAGTATTTCAGGATTAGGAATAAAAGTGCCGGATCAAGAAGGAGGCCCAGCAAGGAGCCCGCCTACCATCCCGCCGAGATAGCCTAGGGCAGCCCAGCGCAGAAACGCGTAACGACTAGTTGACCGCTAACGGTTAGCTGCCAACAGCTACAAAAATAACGAGCATATATCCTGTAACGTGCGCGAGACAACTGGACATTTAGACATTTAATGCTGCCACGACACCTCTCGGCAACCTCTATTTAAACCCTTTTCACTTCATTCATTTACTTTACTTTTACTTTCTTGCTAATCTTATTCTTGCATCCACTGCTCTCACCTATTTTCTTTCAAGTTTCAGTAAAACTTCAACCGTCTCACATGGCTTCCTCATCAGCACCCAAACCCACCTTCCAACGCTTCTTCTCCCCCAAAGATGAAAAGAGATACCAAACCCCGTTCGAAAAACAGGCCATATGGGAGGAACAAGGCTTTCATTATACAAGGCAGACATGAGATATAGGCCTAGAACCAAATCTGTTCGAAACCATCCACAAAAAGGGATGAGAAATCTTCGCACAACAGCCGGAGATAGTCAACATCACCATGGTTAGGGAGTACTATGCCCACCATCCCCGCCCGAAGATGTCGTTCATGTTCGTCTGAGGGGAACCTGTCCAGCTCAACACTTCTGTCATCAATAGTTTTTTATGGTCTGGATATGAACGACAACCCTCACGAGGAGTGGAGGCAGTCACTGACGGCTGCCGATTATGAGAAAATCAATGCCAAAATGTGCAAGGCCAACACGCCGTGGGTGGCAAGAAAACACGTAGGATCTTTCCAACGCCGCCACCTACTGCCTGAGGCAATGCTGTGGAACACATTCGTAAAGAGGCGCCTACTGCCCACCTCCAAAAACTCTACCGTAGATCGGCCGCACCTAGCCCTAATCCAAAACATCATTATGTACCGGCTCATCAATGTTGGGGAAGTTATCTACAAAGAGATCCACACCTGCTTCCGAAAGACGAAAGGTAGGTTGTACTTCCCGTCCCTCATCACAGGCCTTTGCGCCAACTTTGGTGTTCCAACCGACCCCAAAGATGAGATGACGACAGCCAAAGAAGGGTGGACTAGAAAAGTCTGCCTGTAGATGATGCAGGCCCTGCAAACAAAGCCTATAACTCCAAGCCAGCCTTATACCGCCCAGCCTGACACTTCAGCCTCCTCCGGCAGTAGTGAAGCTGCCCCAGAAAACGAGGTCTTCACGTTGCTAGCACCCTTATTGACAGCAACAAAGGCATCGAGCAACAACAACTGACCTTCATGAAATACGTGGGGGAAGTCCAAGAAGCCTTTTTGGTTTATCTCCTGCGGAAGTTCCCTGATGATGGCCCCACCCTACCTCTATACCCTACAGACCTTGCCATAGCAGCCCCAGCATAAGGAACGCCATCCGCCGCCGCTGTCCGCCATGCCTCTTCCCGCCGCCATGTGCCTTTTCCGACGCACTACCCATCTAACTCAGCCATCACAGCATCCAACACGGTGGTAGACTCGACGGGAGGCATCAACAGCACCATTCACCTGCCTACATAACAGCGACAGTGGCGAATACCTCCTCATCGATGGAGATTGAGCAACAGCCGCCAGAACCAGCAACAACATTTGTAGCAGCAGCAACATCAGCCATCTCAATGGAAATAGATCCTCTGGCAGCACCCATAGAAGAAGGCACCAGAAAGGAGAAGCAGCACATCATAGCCGTCGAGCATGCGGAAGAAGAGACAGAGTCAGAAGAGAGCGAAGCACCTCCTGTCGCTCCCTCTGCTGAACCTCAAGAAGAGCCTCGCCCTACGCCCAAGAGAGTCCAACCGTCGCGGACAACAAAAATCTCACCTGCTATGTCTGTCGCCAAGACATCTACCGGCCGATGCTTCATCATCCAAACCTCTTCCTCCTCTTCAGCAGCAAAGACTTAAGCCTCTTATCAACCCTTAGCCAACTTTTAGTTTTTTTTCTTTCTCTTTTCTTTATTTTATCTTCTCTGTTTTCTTCTTTATTTCTTGTATTTATTTTTCTTTTATTCTTTTTCTATTTTATTTTGTACATTGAAGGTAATGACCATCTCGAGTTGGGGGGGGGGGGGGTAGCTCTCGCATCTTTTGTGTAGCCATACTTAGTAGCATATAGATTGCATTGTACTTGCCTTAGTGTTAATCGGAACATAAAATTTGTTATATAACTTATGCCTATGACAGTTAGCCGATTACTTATTTTCGCACCAATAATAAATTGAACTTTATATGGGAAAAGCATGCAAAATGACATAGAATTTTTTTTATTGCCAAAACTGTCAAGCACAAACATTGCACAAATATACAACATACATTCAGAGAATTCATCACTACACGTATTTAAACTTACCAACCACTTACCAATGCCCCAATTGTTCGCTAACCTGGCTCTGATACGAACAAATGTAACCTCCTTAGCCCGGTCTAGACGGATGACCCGAACCAAAGAGCTACACGGGGAAAACCGAAGCCAACCCGTTAAAGCCAACTTCGATTAGCGACCCTTTTTTTCTTTTTATCTTTTCTAGATGCAATTTAGATCCCATGTGATCGTCAAAGAACATAGGAAGAAACGACACAGCGATCGGATTTCATTTAGTGGTTTAATTGCATAAATTAAGCATTTAGGGACCAAAATGTAAATTCTGTAAAATACAAAGACATTTCTGATTTTAAGGTTACGAATGTTCGATTAGTCTTATTTCATGCTTCTCTGCAAAATTTCATCACAATAAGATCATACAAACTCACCTAATTGCATACCCGATGTTCAGGGACTAAAACGTAACGTTTTAGGACTTCAAAAGATGCTTTTAACATCATTTAACGATCGAGTATCGGTACACCAAGGAACCATATCAATACGCGGGAAGGCAATGGCCAAACTTGGGAAAAAGGTATCGATACACCTTTCCAAGTATCGATACGCCCTTCAAATTTGCCCAGACGTATCGATACTCTCCCCAGTCGTACCGATACCCCTGGACCAATTGGCACAAATTTTGCTTATGAGTATCGATACGCAATGTAACCCCCTTAACCCAGCCAGACGGTTGACCCGAATTAAGAAAGTCACACGGGGAAAACCAAAGTCAACCTGAAAGTCAACCTTGATTAACGACCCTTTTTTTTTCTTTTAAAAACTTATCTAGATGCACATTAACCCTAAAAATGATCATACAAACGACATACTAAAAGATCATAAACATCAGAGATCAAACAAGGACCCAATTGAACAATTTACAACTTTAGGGACCAAATTGTAAATTCTGATAAATATGAGGACTTAGCCCAAATTAAAGTTACCATCTTGAAATTAATCCAGTTTCATGATTCTCTGCCAAATTTCAGCTCAAAAGGACATTCCAAACTCATACAATTGCACATACAAGATTCAGGACCAAAATGTAAACAATCCGAAACATATAACTGCCACTGTCAGCCCCCAACGGTCAGCCGTTCCGAAACGGGGGACAGCCCGTTTCGAAACTCGGGGCCGTTCCGCAACGCATACCGGAACGGGGTCGGGCAGTAGCATATCCGTTCCGGAACGGTGTTGCCCGTTTCGAACGCCTGGGCTACTTCGAGGCACCCGTTCCGAAACAGCATGCACTGTTCCGAAACGGCCTGCACAAAATGCAGAATTTTACCTACTTTAACATGCAATTGACCAACCAATCATGCTCCAAATGCCACCAAACTTTACCAGCATGCAATTCATCATACAAGAGACATGTTTGCATCAACCAATCAACATATTAGCATCACATATGAAAAGCCCCAAATCTAATGGCATGCTTCCTACACAAGCAACTATTCAAGCATAAAACCTCCAATCCATACATGTAAAGGCCAATTACAAAACCAGAATTATCAGTGACATTAAACATACTCAAGGAGTTCAAAACATCTCCAAACAACATTCACAAAGGTCCCCCATTGCCATACACCAAAAGCTAAATGTGTTCGATAAAACCTTTCCATACTTGAGCTTAGTTTTCCCTTGGTTGCTTGCCTTCCTTGCTGCCCTCAAATCACCTTAATGTTCTGCATTATTGGTTTAAGAAAACGAAAGAGAGCGTAAGCAAAAGCTTAGTGAGGAAAGCTCCTTAAAACCACACAATAATGCATTTATAAAACTCATTCATAAATCATGCTTCAAGATACACTTTAACATGCTCACAAGCAAACTTTAAACAAGCATCTCATGCTTCATATCATTACATGTCATATTGGCCACAAGTGATACATTTCATCTTTTAAAAAAAACAAGATCAACATAAGACTCACACATGGACTTTTAAACACCATTGTGATCTTATAATTTCCAAGAACCACACAAGGACTTTTAACCACCTTTGTGTTCTTCCCAAGGACTTTTAAACACCTTGGCCCCAAGGACTTTTAAACACCTTGGCCCATGGACTTTTAAACACCATGGCAAGGACCACACAAGGACTTTTAACCACCTTTGTGTCCTTAACAAGAACCATCCAAGGACTTTTAACCACCTTGATGTTCTTAAGTAACAAGGCTCACTCAAGGACTTTTAACCACCTTAGTGACCTTAGCAAGAATCATCCAAGGACTTTTAACCACCTTGATGTTCTTAAGTAACATGGCTCACTCAAGGACTTTTAACCACCTTGGTGACCTTAACCTTTTTCAAAACATCACTTGCCAATATACATCATTTCATCATTAAATCCACTGTTTTAAAGCATTAAACCAAGCCATATTAATCATGCATTTCAAAGCATCAAACTACATTTAATCAATGTTCAAAAACAAGGACCTCTTACCTTGAGCTTCCTTCAACATATGGCTTACAAAATCAGCAATAACCATGCTAAATCATGCTTTCAAAACAGAATTTAAAACATGCAATAAACCATATTGCACAACAACCAAACCATGGCCACCACTAGAGAGTATTTCCGAAAACTTACACTTGAGCTTAGCAAAGTTGTTTAGACTTAAACTAAGCTCCCAAGACATTGGTTTCAAAGCCGAAAACCCAATTTCACTCACCGATTCCACTTCGCCTCTTGTCGAAGCACCAATCAAGCCTCCAGATCACCACCACTTGGATCCAAAGATGACTCCCCTGTTTTAACACATCAAAACAGTAGATTAATGCATCATCATGCATTAGTATCCTCAATGAAAGCACCTAAACTCGCTGCTCTCATCCCCACTCCATTTTCGTCCACCAAACACAACCGAAAATGCATCCAAACCACTTCTCAACAAAGCCCAGCCATTAACCATCAAAACCTAACATCCTTTAACATCATTTAACATCTAAAAAGAACCTAATAACATCCTTACACCTCCAGCAACACCAGATCCACAAGATCACCTCAAAAACAATCAAGAATCACAAGCTAAACTTAGGAAACCCAACCTATCCGGGATTGCATCAATCAAAACTCAATTCCTTATCAATTTAGAGTTCATATAACATCAAAAACACATCTCCAATCACAGATTTAACAGATCAAACGAAAATCATCAAAAATCACCAAATCTTGCATTATAAGCCAAGATCCATTTCACAACTTAAAAGCCTTTAATAAAACATCAATTAAGGATTGAAAACTTAGGAATTTCAGTAAAGAACTGATAGTTTAGAGGAGAAGGACGTTCTTACCTCCAAACTTGAGTTTCTCCTCTTTTTGGAATCAAAAACCTTGATGAATCAAGTAGCAAATGATGAGGTTTTGTAGATATGATGATTAGGAATCAAAAGAGAGTTGAAAGGAGAGATTTAGGTGAGAAAATCAGAAACAATTATCTGGAAAAAAGTTTTTGGGTTGAGAGAAAATGAGAGAAAAGAAAATAGGAAGTTAGTTATCAAAATGGCCAAAATGGCTTTCCCTCCTCTTTTGATATGTTTTAAAATCAGAATATAGCTTAAAATATCTTAGAAAAATCTGGAGAAACTACTTTTGGAATAATAGCTCCTTAAAGATTCAAAGTTTCAACCCTTCCTAAAACAGTCACAAAACTTTCAAAAATTACATTTTGGTCACTAGCCAAAATGTCACCCTTCCAAAACTCATTTTCCAAAATTGATTTCACAGTTCACTTATATATATTAAAAGATGATTTTAGAACATTTTTCCTTAATTTTAATGCAACCCGAACTAGGCTTTCCTAAATTCACCCTTTTAGATTCGAACAGCACTTTGACCAAACCGGTCAACGCCCAAAACTTCTAAGTCCAAAACCGGGGCGTTACAACTCTCCCCCCCTTAAGAAATTTCGTCCCCGAAATTTACCTGAAGGAAAGAGATAAGGAAACTGCTTCAGCATGTCTTCCTTCCGCTCCCACGTGGCTTCCTCAACACCTCGATACTTCCACAGCACCTTAACCTACTCAATGGTCTTGCCACGAAGAATCTTGCTATCCGAATCCAGAACCTTCACCGGTTCCTCATCATAGGTCAAATCCGGATTCAATTCCACTTCCTCCACAGGCATCACGTGCGAAGGATCAGATCTATACTTCCGGAGCATAGAAACATGAAACACATCATGAATCTTCTCCAACTCCTGAGGTAACCTCAGCTTGTACGCAACAGGACCCACACGCTCAACCACCTCGTATGGTCCAATGTACCTAGGGCTCAACTTACCCTTCCGGCCAAACCTCATCACCTTCTTCCAAGGCGAAACCTTCAAGAACACACGGTCACCCACCTCATACTCAATCTCCCTACGCTTCAAATCCGCGTAAGACTTTTGCCGATCAGAGGCAGCCTTCAACCGCTCACAAATGAGCTTTACCTTCTCTGTGGTCCCTTTCAACAAAGCCGGCATCGAAACCAACTTTTGACCAGTTTCAGCCCAACAAAGAGGAGTCCTACACTTCCTCCCGTACAAAGCCTCATAAGGTGCCATCTGTATACTTGCCTGATAACTGTTGTTATAAGCAAACTCAACCAAAGGCAGATGCTTCTCCCAAGAACCCTGAAACTCAATCACGCAGCACCTCAACATATCCTCCAAAATCTGGATAACACGCTCAGACTGACCATCCGACTGAGGATGATAGGATGTACTGAAATGCAACCTTGTACCCAGAGCTTGATGCAAACACTGCCAGAAACGCGATGTGAACCTCGGATCCCTATCCGACACAATCGACTTAGGCACACCATGCAGCCGCACAATCTCAGCAATGTACAGCTCTGCCAACTTATCCAAAGAAAACGTGGTATGCACAGTCAAGAAATTCGCACACTTCGTTAGGCGATCCACAATCACCCAAACAGAATTCTTCTTCGAGGGAGACAAAGGTAAACCAGATACAAAATCCATGGTAACCCTTTCTCACTTCCATTCAGGGATTTTCAACGGTTGCAACAACCCTGAAGGAACCTGATGCTCAGCCTTAACTCGCTGAAACACCAAACACTTGCTCACAAACTCCGCAACATCCTTCTTCAAACCCACCCAATAGTACTCATCACGAAGATCACGATACATCTTGGTACTACCAGGGTGCATAGCAAAAGGACTACTATGACCTTCAGTCAGAATAGCACGCCTCAACTCAGCATCAGCAGGCACTACTATCCGACTCCCAAAACACAACACACCATCATCATTAAAGCAGAAATCCGAAGGTCTACCCTCCGCGATATCCTGAACATGAGACACCAAGGAATCATCCAGCAACTGCTTCTCCTTGATCAACTGAACCAAATATGGTTTCACTTGCAACTCAGCAACAAGACCACCATCTTGCGATATGCTCAAGCTAGCAAACATAGCCCTCAGCTCAACAGCTAATTTCCTACTCAAGGCATCCGCAACAACATTAGCTTTTCCAGGATGATACTCAATCGTCAGATCATAATCCTTGAGCAACTCCAACCAACGCCGCTGCCTAAGATTCAACTCCTTCTGAGACATCAGATACCTCAAACTCTTGTGATCTGTGTACACAGTACACTTCTCACCATACAGATAATGTCTCTAGATCTTCAGAGCAAAAACCACTGCAGCCAGCTCAATATCATGCGTAGGGTAATTGCGCTCATGCACTTTCAACTGCCGCGATGCATAAGCCACCACCTTACCCTCGTGCATCAGCACACACCCCAAACCAACATAGGATGCATCACTGTAAACCACAAACTCTTTCCCTGATTCAGGCTGAATCAAGATAGGAGCTTGCGTCAAAGCCGCCTTAAGCTTCTCAAAAGCCTGCTGTCTCGCTTCCTTCCACTCATACTTAACATCCTTTTGCAACAGCTTCGTCAAAGGAGCATCAATCTTGGAAAAACCATCCACAAACCTTCGGTAGTATCCCGCCAAACCAAGGAAACTACGGACCTCATGAACAGACTTAGGAACCTTCCAGTTCATCACAGCCTCAATCTTCTGAGGATCGACACGAATCCCCTCAGCAGAAACCACATGCCCAAGAAACACCACCTTCTTAAGCCAGAACTCACACTTGCTCAGCTTAGCATAGAGCTGATTCTCCAACAAAGCCTGCAGCACAATCCTCAAATGCTCTTCATGCTCCTCCTCAGTACGCGAGTACACGAGGATATCATCGATGAACACCACAACAAACTTGTCCAGGTATTCATGAAACACACGATTCATCATGTCCATGAAAGCAGCATGAGCATTTGTCAAACCAAACGGCATCACAAGGAACTCATAATGCCCATACCTTGTCCTGAAAGCTGTCTTAGGCACATCCACATCCTTCACCTTCAACTAATAATACCCTGACCTCAAGTCAATCTTAGAGAACACAGCAGCTCCCCGAAATTGATCAAAGAGATCATCAATTCTCGGCAAAGGATACCGATTCTTGATAGTCAACTTGTTCAGCTGACGGTAATCAATGCACATTCTCATAGTGCCATCCTTCTTCTTCACAAACAAGACCGGTGCTCCCCAAGGTGACACACTCGGCTGGATGAAACCACGATCAAGCAACTCTTGCAACTGCGTCTTCAGCTCCTTCAGCTCCTTAGGTGCCATTCTATAAGGAGTAATGGACACAGGAGTTGTATTCTCATACAGCTCAATTCCAAACTTCACCTCGCGGTTAGGAGGTAAACCAGGCAACTCCTCAGGAAAAACACCAGGAAACTCCTTCACAACTCTGATATCTTGCACCCTCAACTCTTTAGAGCTAGGATTCATCACAAAAGCTAGATAGGCTTCGCAACCTTGCCTCAGCATCCTGCTCAACTCCAAGGTAGACACCACATTGGCAAGAAACTTCACATTCTCACCAACCACAACAACTTCATAATCATTCGCAAGCTTAAGCGAAACTCGCTTGTTTTCACAATCCACAACAGCACGATGCTCAGCAAGCCAATCCATACCAAGGATTACATCAAAACCATAAAAGGGCAACTCCATAAGATCAACATGAAAAACATGTTCTTGAACAACCAAGGGACACCTTCTATAAAGCTTTCGAGTCACAACAGTCTCACCAAAAGAACTAGTGACACGAACACCAACATCCAAAGACTCAACATGCAAACCAAGCAATTCAGCATGCTCACGCAAAATGTATGAATGCGTAGATCCAGAATCTATCAAAGAAAGCAATGACAAGGATTGCAAAGTAAAGGTACCTGCAATCACATCCGCATCATTCCTTCCATCACGCTGAGCATACACCCTCGCTTGGCCTCCACCTTCAGGCTGAATAGCCACAACATGGGCCACTCCACGACCACCTTCCTCTCTCCTCTGGAAATTACCACGGCTGCGCCCACGACCTCTCTGTGGTGCAGCAACAACAGGAGCACGCACTTGATCACCAGCCAACCTAGGACAATCTCGCCTCAAATGGTCTGCAGATCCACAATTCCAGCAACCATTACCAGCTGTCGCAACAGGAGCTTGCACCTCCCTCATAGCACGAGGACAGTCACGCTTCATGTGACCCCGTGAACCACAAATCCAACAAGCACTCGGATCAGCTCTAGCATTGCCTCCCCGAGCAGGTGCACCACCACCCCTCTTAGCTGAGAACTGATACTTCAGGTCACGTCCCCTCTTGTTCCGTCCACCTCCGGAACTATACTCAGCAGCTCTCTTACCCGAACTTGCTCCAGCACCTTTCGCAGATAAACCCAAGTTCATCTCAATATCCTTGGCTCGACCCACCAACACATCAAAATCATCATATTCGGTGGCCAACACATACATCTTCACATCCGTCACTAAACCATAACGAAATCTTTCGCACCTTGCCCGCTCATCAGGTACCAGCTCAGGTGCATACTGACTGAGTCGCACAAACTGTACTTCATACTCAGCCACATTCATGCTCCCCTGGGTAAGAGACATGAACTCTCGCTTCTTTTCATCCAGGTACCTCACACCAAGATACCTCCTCTTGAACACATTCAGAAAGAATGTCCAAGTTATGTCAGCTTCAGCCATCCCAGCTATAGTGGTCGTCCACCACGTATACGCATCATCCTGCAGCAAGGATACAACACACCCCAGCTTCTGCACATCAGTGCAACTCATCTGGCCCAAAATCCTCTTGGTACTCTCTAACCAAGCTTCAGAACCTTCCGCGGACATACCCCTAAACTCAGTCCCACCAAGACTGCGTAAGCGCTCCAAAGGTAGTCTAACACCAGCATCTCCCTGATGCCCAGCTCCTTGAGCTCCGGCTACTGCTGCTCGGAAAGCACCCGCAATAGCTTGTACCAACATCGTCATGTCAGGCATAGCTTGCCCCTGACCAACCTCAGGTCCAGCAGCTCCAGCACCAGCTGCAGCCCCAGCTTCCTCAGCCCCAGCACCACCACCACTAGGTGGAGGAGGAGGTAACACCGCACTACCCGTATTCTCTTCATTTTCATTCTCATTCGGAGCCGTAGCTCGCACATTACTTCTCAACTCTCTACGTGGTGCCATACTTTAACCATGCAATCACAATGCAAATAAACAAAGTCAGGCCCAGCAAGGTAAACAATCCAAGTACTCAAGCTCAATTTCATTTAAAAGCAACATCATTTCTTAGCTTTGATATGGCAATGGGTACCCACAACATGCTTCATCACAACATACAACTCAATTGCATCAAACTCACATACTACTCAACATGCTTTCACTCAACAAGCATATATAGCAGACATACATCAAACATTCACATACACATTCCCAATTACTCGAGAACTCAGCTCTGATACCACCAAATGTAACCCCCTTAACCCGGCCTAGACTGTTGACCCGAATTAAGAAAGTCACATGGGGAAAACCAAAGTCAACCCGAAAGTCAACCTTGATTAACGACCCTTTTTTTTCTTTTAAAAACTTATCTAGATGCACATTAACCCTAAAAATGATCATACAAACGACATACTAAAAGATCATAAACATCAGAGATCAAACAAGGACCCAATTGAACAATTTACAACTTTAGGGACCAAATTGTAAATTCTGATAAATATGAGGACTTAGCCCAAATTAAAGTTACCATCTTGAAATTAATCCAGTTTCATGCTTCTCTGCCAAATTTCAGCTCAAAAGGACATTCCAAACTCATACAATTGCACATACAAGATTCAGGACCAAAATATAAACAATCCGAAACATATAACTGCCACTGTCAGCCCCCAACGGTCAGCCGTTCCGAAACGGGGGACAGCCCGTTTCGAAACTCAGGGCCGTTCCGCAACGCGTACCGGAACGGGGTCGGGCAGTAGCATATCCGTTCCGGAACGGTGTTGCCCGTTTCGAACGCCTAGGCTGCTTCGAGGCACCCGTTTCGAAACGGCAGGCACTGTTCCGAAACGGCCTGCACAAAATGCAGAATTTTACCTACTTTAACATGCAATTGACCAACCAATCATGCTCCAAATGCCACCAAACTTTACCAGCATGCAATTCATCATACAAGAGACATGTTTGCATCAACCAATCAACATATTAGCATCACATATGAAAAGCCACAAATCTAATGGCATGCTTCCTACACAAGCAACTATTCAAGCATAAAACCTCCAATCCATACATGTAAAGGCCAATTACAAAACCAGAATTATCAGCGACATTAAACATACTCAAGGAGTTCAAAACATCTCCAAACAACATTCACAAAGGTCCCCCATTGCCATACACCAAAAGCTAAATGTGTTCGATAAAACCTTTCCATACTTGAGCTTAGTTTTCCCTTGGTTGCTTGCCTTCCTTGCTGCCCTCAAATCACCTTAATATTCTGCATTATTGGTTTAAGAAAACGAAAGAGAGCGTAAGCAAAAGCTTAGTGAGGAAAGCTCCTTAAAACTACACAATAATGCATTTATAAAACTCATTCATAAATCATGCTTCAAGATACACTTTAACATGCTCACAAGCAAACTTTAAACAAGCATCTCATGCTTCATATCATTACATGTCATATTGGCCACAAGTGATACATTTCATCTTTTAAAAAAAACAAGATCAACATAAGACTCACACATGGACTTTTAAACACCATTGTGATCTTATAATTTCCAAGAACCATACAAGGACTTTTAACCACCTTTGTGTTCTTCCCAAGGACTTTTAAACACCTTGGCCCCAAGGACTTTTAAACACCTTGGCCCATGGACTTTTAAACACCATGGCAAGGACCACACAAGGACTTTTAACCACCTTTGTGTCCTTAACAAGAACCATCCAAGGACTTTTAACCACCTTGATGTTCTTAAGTAACAAGGCTCACTCAAGGACTTTTAACCACCTTAGTGACCTTAGCAAGAATCATCCAAGGACTTTTAACCACCTTGATGTTCTTAAGTAACATGGCTCACTCAAGGAATTTTAACCACCTTGGTGACCTTAACCTTTTTCAAAACATCACTTGCCAATATACATCATTTCATCATTAAATCCACTGTTTTAAAGCATTAAACCAAGCCATATTCATCATGCATTTCAAAGCATCAAACTACATTTAATCAATGTTCAAAAACAAGGAACTCTTACCTTGAGCTTCCTTCAACATATGGCTTACAAAATCAGCAATAACCATGCTAAATCATGCTTTCAAAACAGAATTTAAAACATGCAATAAACCACATTGCACAACAACCAAACCATGGCCACCACTAGAGAGTATTTCCGAAAACTTACACTTGAGCTTAGCAAAGTTGTTTAGACTTAAACTAAGCTCCCAAGACATTGGTTTCAAAGCCGAAAACCCAATTTCACTCACCGATTCCACTTCGCCTCTTGTCGAAGCACCAATCAAGCCTCCGGATCACCACCACTTGGATCCAAAGATGACTCCCCTGTTTTAACACATCAAAACAGTAGATTAATGCATCATCATGCATTAATATCCTCAATGAAAGCACCTAAACTCGCTGCTCTCATCCCCACTCCATTTTCGGCCACCAAACACAACCGAAAATGCATCCAAACCACTTCTCAACAAAGCCCAGCCATTAACCATCAAAACCTAACATCCTTTAACATCATTTAACATCTAAAAAGAACCTAATAACATCCTTACACCTCCAGCAACACCAGATCCACAAGATCACCTCAAAAACAATCAAGAATCACAAGCTAAACTTAGGAAACCCAACCTATCCGGGATTGCATCAATCAAAACTTAATTCCTTATCAATTTAGAGTTCAAATAACATCAAAAACACATCTCCAATCACAGATTTAACAGATCAAACGAAAATCATCAAAAATCACCAAATCTTGCATTATAAGCCAAGATCCATTTCACAACTTAAAAGCCTTTAATAAAACATCAATTAAGGATTGAAAACTTAGGAATTTCAGTAAAGAACTGATAGTTTAGAGGAGAAGGACGTTCTTACCTCCAAACTTGAGTTTCTCCTCTTTTTGGAATCAAAAACCTTGATGAATCAAGTAGCAAATGATGAGGTTTTGTAGATATGATGATTAGGAATCAAAAGAGAGTTGAAAGGAGAGATTTAGGTGAGAAAATCAGAAACAATTCTCTGGAAAGAAAGTGTTTGGGTTGAGAGAAAATGAGAGAAAAGAAAATAGGAAGTTAGTTATCAAAATGGCCAAAATGGCTTTCCCTCCTCTTTTGATATGTTTTAAAATCAGAATATAGCTTAAAATATCTTAGAAAAATCTGGAGAAACTACTTTTGGAATAATAGCTCCTTAAAGATTCAAAGTTTCAACCCTTTCTAAAACAGTCACAAAACTTTCAAAAATTACATTTTGGTCACTAGCCAAAATGTCACCCTTCCAAAACTCATTTTCCAAAATTGATTTCACAGTTCACTTATATATATTAAAAGATGATTTTAGAACATTTTTTCTTAATTTTAATGCAACCCGAACTAGGCTTTCCTAAATTCACCCTTTTAGATTCGAACAGCACTTTGACCAAACCAGTCAACGCCCAAAACTTCTAAGCCCAAAACCGGGGTGTTACACGCAAGCCCAAGTATCGATACACATACCAAAAGCATACCAAAACCCACCACAAATTCACACTTAACATCACCAAATCATCACCAAAACATATAGACATGATAGCTACATCAATACTAACACAAAGGCATCCAATTCTAAGCACATGACAAGCATTTGGTATAACATCACAAGAAAGCAAGGCATATAAAAGAGCATGCTATAACCAAAAATCATAAGCATCCCAAAAGGCAAGCTAAAGCAACAAAACAAATATAATGGCCTTCTACAAACCAAAAAGAGCACACATAACTTGATGCAACTGCAGGGAGTCCAAAATGCATCTCCCAAAACAACCGATAAATCTCATTGCCATATATCATCACTAAGGTAAATGTAAAATATCATACTTGAGCTTATCTATTCCTTGGATTTCTTTAAGCCTCCTTGTTGCCCAAGATGTCTCAATTGTCTGCATTGTTGGTGAAAGAGAGCGTAAGCACAAAAGCTTAGTGAGGCATGCTCTAAAAACACCAACACAACAATGCAAGCTTTTAAAACATAATCTTGAAATCCATTTCTAAAACCATGCTCTTTCTATATCATGCTTGGAATCCATTTCAAAGCAAAACACCATTTGAAAACCACATGTATCATCTATCTATCTCATGCATTCAACTAATGCAAAACTCATGGCAAGGCCACACATGCTTGATATACAAAAGCATTTCATAATCTCAAAATCTCATATGCATTTCTCATAGCATAAAACATTTGAAACATTGGTACATGTCAATCATAGCTCATTCTCATATATTGGCATTTCATTTTCTATCTTTACTCGGATATACGGGTTAGCTTGACATAAGTCAAATCCAACCCCGGTAGAATATCGCATCACAGGACTCTCATGGCGGTATCTATCTTCGCCACAAAGCTTGGGTGTTTTACCAAGACCTACCCCGATGGAATCTCTCATCATCGGACTCTCAGTTTGGATCGGGATGGCACTACCCCCATTGCCCAACTCCAAAGAGCACGTACGAATTTTAGTTTGAGTGAAATTTACATCCTATTGGTCGACCAATTATATCCGGTAACAACTCATCAATTATGCCAATATATTATATTAAAATCATCATCTCACCTACTTTTTTGATGCAACATTTCTACACAAGACACAACTCATTTCAAAATCAAATGCATGCATAGTATTTGATCAAAATCTCAAAACTCTTTGCAATATTGTTCAATCTTATGGGATCAATATAAAACATCATCTCATGTCATAAATCATGCATAAATTAGTTGGAATTTATCTTTCCCAAATCAAGAGCATGTCAGAAGCATTTAGGGGCATCATCCACATTTCGAGAGCAAATCTAAACATACTTACTTCTGGACTTAGGATGGTGTTTCAAACCAATCCTAAATCCCCAAAACTCGTTTCCTTGTCCCTCGAGGACATCTAAAACCATTTTTCACTCACCGATGACGTTTCGCTTGTTTGCCGAAACGATTTCTAAGCTTCTAGTGCTTCCGGATCAACACCAAAAGCATCTGATGAAGTCTCCCCTATCCAACACACATAAGAGCATAGGATTAATGCATCACCATGCATTAAAATCACCAGCCACTCATTCTAACACGCTGCCCTGCTCAAAACTAGCATTTCGGCTATCCGAAATAACCGAAAGCACTTCCAAACTTCCACCAATCAAAGCCCATACAAGATCTACCAATTCTAACCTTTTCTAAACTCTAATTAACAACAAAAATCAACATAAACACGACCTTATACCTCCAGCAATAGCAGAACATCAAAAACCACAAATCTAACATCTTAAACTTAGGGACCCAAACCTATTCGAGATTTATTTGTTAAACCTCATTCTCAACATCAAATAACATCCAAAATATGTTAAAAATCAACGTCAACTCGGGTCATAACATACTAATACGAAAATCACAAAGATCTCATTAAGAATCTTGAATTTAACAACTCTTTCTTGTTTATAACATTAAAACAACTCAAAAACCATTAACAAAGGATTGATAACTTGAGAATTTCAGTAAAGAACTGATCATTAGAGGAGAAGAATGAACCTTACCTCTAATAGTTGATCTCTCTTTAATTTGGGCAAGTTTTCTTAAAAAATCCAAAGCAAAATCTATGTGATTTGATGAAACAAAGTTGAGAATCATTTAGAGAATGAAATCTCAGCAATTAACGTGAAAATCAAAGTTTCTTTGATAAGGGAAAAGTGTTTGGCTGAATAGAAGTTGAGACAAAATGAGGATAGAAAAACTAACGTAAAATTGGTTATAAAAAGTCAACTTTTAGTTTCCTTTTTATTTCCCTTTATTTTATTATAAAACCATTTATTAAAAGCTCCCAAATTAAAGAGAAATTTGATGAAAATAATTGGTAAAAATAGCACCTTAAAGATTTAAAGTTTCAATCCTTTACAAAACTGTCACTAGCCAACTTTTGCAAAAACTGCATTTTTGTCACTATACAAAAATGTAATATTTACAAAACTCATTTTGTAAAATTGTTTTTACCTTAATAGTTTACATAATAAATAATGATTTTTATATATTTTTAAAACATCTCGAACTAGGTTTTCCCTGAACCGACCTCAAGGATTCGAACCATTCCTGATCGGCCCGATCCAATGTCTAAAATATCTAGGCCCAAAACTAGGGCGTTACACTTCACGGGATGACTCTACTCCATGGGTTTGGGTTTTTTTAGTTTGCTACTATCTTAATTTCAGACCTAGAAGAGTAGTTGTGATAAGCTGAAGCCCTCATTGCCATGATTAAATATTGTGCTCGACAGCAACCTTATATATCATAACATCATCTTCGTTTATCTAGTTATTCTGCATAATTCAGCATGTATACAGTCCTGCACTGGCATTAGAAATTAATTCTGAGTTATTCTCTTGCTAAGTTCCCTTCATTAATCCAACATAGGTGCCAGGGCCTTGAGGTAGGAAATCAAGTTGAAAACATGTCTTTCTTTCTGGTTAATATGAGAGCAAGTATGTTTAGGTTGCATTGCTTGAGGACAAGCAATAGTTCAAGTTTGGGAGTGTGTAAAGTGTCCACAAGTTCTATATTTCATGCACATTCCATCTCATATTATTGCAATTTTTTAGTATATTTTAGGCATAATTAGGACCATGCATTGCATTTTACAGTATTTCTTTACTTCGCCATGTTTTTCTAGATTATCCTTTGTTTGGTAAAGAAAAGGTATCATTTCAGTGCACTTTTGGTTTTAGGTACTAGAGGCAGACAGAGGGAAGGAGAAGCTGGGGATGTGATGCTAAGACAACGAACCAAGGAGCTGCGCTGATGTAGTTTTAGACAGAGACAACAGCTGCCGAGTAGCTGTCGCCGCCCACCGTACTGCCCAAGACAGCAGACTATGCAGTTGGAAAACCGGAGTGCGATTTGTAGAGTATAAAATCCTGATTCTATCGATGATGTCCACTCAATTTTCCAACATTTGTAGCAGCAGACAGAGCCGCCGAAGGTGGAATCTCGAGATTGCTTGTGGAACAAGGCAACATGATAAAGTCCACATTCAACTCAAAGAAGTCTTAGTTTAAAGTCACATTTAATGTGGAAAGCTACTTTGAAGACTTCTAATTCAAAAAGGACTAGACCTAGCTAATGCCTATATATACCGATTGTAATTCTAATTCAAAATAACTTAGGTTTTCCTTAGGCATAGTTTAGGTTTTCTTGCCGCGACATGTTCTAGTTCTCTTAGTTTAGGTTTTCTTGCCGCGACATGTGTTTCTAGATTATCCTTTGTTTGGTAAAGAAAATGTAATGTTTTAGTGTACTTTTGGTTTTAGGTACAAGAGCCTGACATAGGGAAAGAGGATATGAGGATGTGATGCTGAAGCAGCGAACCAAGAAGTTGTACTGATGCTGTTCCAGACAGATACAACAGCTGCCGAGTAGCTACCGCCGCCCACCGTGCCGCCCAAGACAACAGACTATGGAGTTTGAAAACCGGAGTGCGATTTGTAGAGCAAAAAATCTTGATTCTATCGATGCTGTCAACTCAATTTTCTGACGTATGTAGCAGCAGACAGAGCCGCCGAAGGTGGAATCTCGAGATTTCTTTTGGAACAAGGCAACATGATAAAGTCCACATTCAACTCAAAGAAGCCAGAGTTTAAAGTCACATTTAATGTGGAAAGCTACTTTGAAGACTTTCTACTTCAAGAAGGACTAGACCTAGCTAATGCCTATATATACCCATTGTAATTCTAATTCAAAATAACTTAGGTTTTCCTTAGGAATAGTTTAGGTTTTCTTGCCGCCGACATGTTCTAATTCTCTCATTGGGTTTGGGTTATGTTGTAATTAGTTGTGAGAATGGTTGTTTAGGATTTCAAGTTTGTTTTTGCAAATAAAATTACAAGGTTTACTTATTCCATGTTCTTCATAGTTTTCAATTAAGGCGAAAGATTAGTTGAATTCTATCCATTTGTTCGGTATCGAGAGAGTTGAACTCACGAAAGGAGTATGTACAATTTCATCTATAGATGGTGCGATCAATTCGGCCTAGACATAGGTTAATGGTTTAAGGCGTCTAAAAGAGGACGAATTAACATTGTTGTCTTTGCATGATTCACGCTGCGACTGGTATTATCTGCAGTGGGCATCAACAGAACTCTGACTTAGACATAAGCGGAGTCACTTTCGAAGTGTTCTGTCGAGCCTTGTAGTTCTGCCGAGTTTGCTGCCGAGACACAGTTGCATTCCCCTACCGAGGCAGTGAGAGAGTCTCAGCAGTATACCTGCCATCCACCGCCGAGGCAGCTGAATCTTGCAGCGCAAAACAACTTGACCTATTCAACGCAGTTTCACACTGAGCAACAGCATAACCTTGCCTTCTCTATTAATCTGATCACTTCCTTTTTAACTACTTGTGTTTTTAGTTTATTTTCCTTCTCAACATCAACCTTACTTGTGCATTTACTTTTCTTGTGCAAGAACAACAATTCGAATTATGTTGTCCAATCCATGTGGCAGACGATATCTTATATACTATAACTTGACAGGAGTGTGCACTTGCGCTCATAAATAGAGAACACCCCAACGTTCTACATGGTGAATTGGCAATTAAAAATTTGAAGGTGTAAATTGGATGAATGAAAATTTGACACAAGGCAATTTATAGTGGTTCAAGTTCCTAAATGAACTCTGCCTCCACTACCGTAGCTCCCACTAAGGACTTTTAACAAATCCACTAATTGATTCTTCCCCTTCTCTTGGATGAGGAGGAAACCTTATAAGACCGATTAAGCTTTCTACCCAAAGCTTAATCCAACACACTCTTTACAAAGAAGGAATTTGGTAAACCTTACAAGTACCTCTCAAAGGTTGATGTTTACCCAAATACAATCAAACACTCCCCAAACTCTCAAAAAAATTACAATGATAAACTCAATTGAGTTGGGTACAAAGATTTGACTCTAAATGAACAAAGCTTGGATTTGAATGCTTTGATGTTGCTTTAAAGCTCAAATGGTTGTTGCTATAGCATTTGCGACTTGTTTTTATATCCTTGCATTGATTTTCTAGCCGTTTGGGTGGTTGAGGTTATTAATCAAGCCGTTGGGCTTCAATTTCCCACAGTAAATGCTCCTCAACAACCTACTGTATCGGTACGGTTCATGGGCGTATCGATATCTATCTCAAAGAAGAAAGAGTCATTGTGACTGAAAAACAGGGTGTATCAATACGATATTAAGGGGCGTATCGATACATGTTTTGCTCACTAGAATCTTGAATTGAGTTTTGCTAAAAAGCGTATCGATACCGTTCAACGATCATTTAAAATTCTTGGATTCCAATAACTGACAAGCCAACGTTCTAATATTAAATGCAAAGATTTTTGCAAAGGTTAGCATACCGTATCGATACGGTTACATATCGTACCGGTATGCTAAAGCAAATAATATTTTTATATGAAAACTGTATCGATACGGTCCCAATGCGTATCGATACGCTATAGCTTAAAGTTTCTCCCAGATGAATATCGTATCGATATGGGGTTAGTCCGTATCGGTACGCTATGAACGATTAAAATTCTAGTGTTGAAAAATCGTATCGATACGCATAAGGGTATCGATATGCCTGGGCATTTTGTTGCTTTTTGGCTTGAAAACACTTAGAATATTTGAACCCTTTTAATGTGTTTTGACTTGAAATAGTGTTTGGTTCATAATGGCTTGTCAAATTGTGAGTCATTGAAAATACTTAAAAATTTATTGTTTTACAATTTAGTCCTTAAGGTAAATTGTTATATCAAAATTAATTTTAGTTTTATAGATAGAACTCTCTCCCTAGTTTTTATCAGGATCAACTAGAACCTATCACTCAACAATGAGGTTTTGACATTGTAAACAATTTACCTCTCAAGGTGGGTTTTTATACAATTTAGCTCACTAGGATTGGACTAAAGAGTTTACGAGAGATTACAAAATAAACAATGAAAAACATAACTCTCTTCATCTTTAAGCTTGGATGTCCATCCTCTTCTCCTTCAAGTGTGTCAAGCCTTGTTTTATAGTGTGGAATGAGCTGCTAGCCGTTTATATCCGTTGGGGATGGTTTGGAGCCACTGGGAAACTTTAGAATAGAGCATTCAATGCTCACCTGCATATAAGTTTCGAAACTAGTCAAAGAGTTTCGAAACTCTTCGATTCGGATTTGAAAATTTGACTATTGGAGCCCAAAGTTTCGAAATTTACTCTATGCTTTCGAAACTTGAAAACTGTCTGGAATCAGAAGCTTAGAAACTTCTGCAGAAGTATGAAAACTCTTGTAAGAGGGATTTTCAAAACTTCTGGTAAGGTTTAGAAACTTTGCTCCAGAATTTTCAAGAGTTTAGTAGTTTTGACTTTATGGAAATATTTTAATTTGAGGAATGAGTCAAAACACTTAGAAAACATTTTTAAACATATTTTTCAAGTTTTATGGACTTTGAAATGCTTTTGCAATATTTGAATAAGTCCAAAAACATTTTTCATTGAGTTATATCAAAATAAATATATCAACAATCTTCCCCTTTTTGATATAACGAAACCACTTGAAAAATTGTTTTTGAAAATCTCCCCCTTAGAAAAATAATTTTAGAAAAAGAGAATATTTTAGCAATATATTAAAGCTCTCCCTTTTTCTTTTTGAAATTAAAATTTTCAAATTTATCTCTCCCATTTTTCCTTATATAAAAAATAATTCAAAATCAATTAAAATTTAAAATAACAATGGAGAGTAAGTAAATTCTTTTGAAAACAAAAGCTCCCCTAATAAGTGCATTCCATTTTTAAAATTTTAGCTCAAACATTGACACTTAAGGAAATGATTGAATTTCAAGAAAAATGCTCAAGTTTTAAAATCCATTAAATTCAATTTATCCATATCTTTTTAAGTTTATGCAAAAATAAGAATGAGTATATTAAACACACTTATGCATAAAAACTCTTTCGATGCCATGCATTTATAAAAATTTAACAATTAAATATGTACGAACATTTAAAAAATCATTAAAAATAAGTAACCATATAATCAAAGAGATTAAGCTTAGAGGTTACCCATCATTAATGTGTGAGCATGCCACCTTTGCAGTTGAGAGGAAAAACAATTCATCTTGATTTCTTGAGCTTGTTGTCCAACAAATTAGCCCTTCAAGGTCAGTTAAATGTAGAAATGGATCGAACACTTCTTGGATCTTCTCAATGGTTGCTAGACAATCGATTTGAGTCATGCTCTGATATCAATTGCTAGGCTCGATTCATTCCAACCAATTGGGCCAAGATGGTTGAATTTGCTTCCTGAATGAATTGGCCAAAAAATGAAAAATAATAGACAATATTGCACGATGATTTTAGTGTGGTTCGACTACCCAATCGAGTATACATCCGTTATCTTAGCACATCACTAAGGATTTCCCAATTCACTACTATGAATTCTTCCCTTTTTACAGGTTTAATGGGTAACCTTACATCCCTATCTTTTCACGGGCTAAGATAGAACCCTCTCCCTATTTTCTATAAGGATCAACTAGAACCTATCCCTCAACAATGAGGTCTTGACATTGTAAACAATTTTCCTCTCTAGGTGGGTGTTTTCACTATTTAGCTTACTAGGATTGGGCTAAAGAATTTACAAGAGATTATAAAATAAACAATGAAAACACAACTCTCTTGATCTTTATGTTTGGATGTCCATCCTTTTCTTCTTCAAGTTTCTCAAGCCTTCTTTTATAGTGTGGAATGAGCTACTAGGCGTTTATATCCGTTGGGGATGGTTGGGAGCCATTGGAAAACTTTAAAACAAAGCATTCAATTCTCACCTAGATATAAGTTTCGAAACTACTCAAAGAGTTTTGAAACTTTTCGAGTCGGATTTGAAAATTTGACAGTTGGAGCCCAACCTTTCGAAACTTGAAAACTGTATGGAAACAGAAGTGTTGAAATTTTCGCAGAAGTATGGAAACTCTTGTAAGAGGGAGTTTTAAAACTTCTTGTAAAGTTTAGAAACTTTGCTCTAGCATTTTCAAGAATTAAGTAGTTTGACTTTATGAAAATATTTTAAGTTGAGGAATGAGTCAAAACACTTAGAAAACATTTCTAATCATATTTTTTTTTTTAAAGTTTTATGAACTTTGAAATATTTTTTGCAATATTCGAATAAGTTCAAAAACATTTTTCATTTAGTTATATTAAAATAAATATCCAATACAATCAAACAAAAGCTAAATCATCATTGGTTAAAAACTGAGACATCGAGATAAATTCGTCTTTTACTTACTTCTGAGTCTAAACAATCTTGCTAGGCTGAAATTAAACTCCCAAGATAGCTTTCCAAACCTTTAATATGCTGCAAAACCAATTCCACTCACCAATAACACAAAGCTTTCCTCGTCGATGCGAATTTAAGCTTCTGACGCCTCCAATCCTTCGTCAATCGCTGTAGGATCAATCTCCCCTGTTTTTTCACATAATAATAGAGGATGAACGCATCATTGTGCATCCATAATCCCAACAACATCAATCTCCAACAACACCTAACTATACACTATCAATCGCCTTCAAAAAACACCCGAAAACACTTCTAATTTCATCCTAAACAAAGCCTAGCCATATTCTAACAATTTGAATCACTTAAAATCATCAATTAACATCTAGAAACATTTCTAAACCCACCTTATACCTCCAACAAACTCAGAACACCATAAACACCTCAAAATCAAACTATTAGCAACCTAGAAAATTAGAAATCCAATTAGTTTCAGGATTTTTTTTGTAAATCTTATCTCAAGACATTAAAATACACCTTATATGTGATATAAATCAATCAAGATCACCAAAAATCATATTCATCAATTCCTTAATAAAACCAATATCAAACCTTTAAATCTTGATTATATCATTAATACGTATCAAAAACCGATTACAAAGGATCAAGAACTTGGGAATTTCAGTAAAGAGCCATTGATTAGAGGAGAGAAACAAAAATCACCTGTAATTGTAGAATCCTTCCATAATTGGCTTGATTTTGATGAAATCTCCAAGGTAGAAGTAGAAGATCAATTGTTGAAATGGAAAGCAAGATTAGAAAGATGAATCCATAGGATTCTTAGAGAGAAAAGAGTAGTTACATAAGAAAACATTTTGACTAATTAAAACAAAACCAATTAAAATAATTTTATTCCATTTAATTAAAACCTTTAAAAACTATTTTAAAATAGCCAAAATTAAGGAAATTGTCTGATAGAACTAAGTGGTTTAATAGCTACTTAAAGATTCTAAGTTTTGACCCTTTTTAATTCAAATTTATTTTATCAAATTGAGACCTCAAATATGTTTAATATATTAATTAAACATTTTAGGATATTTTTCCAAATTTTATTTTATCCAAAACCCATTTATTTGAATTTATTTTTCAAAACCATTTCGAACCGTCTAACCGGTTCACTCGAACCGTCTAAATCTATCTAGCTAACTCCTAGGCCCAATTCAAGACGTTTCAACTCTCCGCCACTTAAGAAATTCCATCCTCGAAATTTACCTAAAGGGAAAAGATAAGGAAATTGCTTCTTTATGTTCGCTTTACTTTCCCATTTGGCTTCTTCGACACCTCGATGTTGCCACAACACCTTCACTAGCTCAGTTGTGTTCCCACGAAGTAGCTTCCTGCAACTATCCAAGATTTTCACCGGTTCCTCATCATAGGTCAAATCAGGACACAACTCAACCTCTTCAATAGGCATTACATGCGACGAATCTGATCTATACTTCTGAAGCATCGACACCTGGGAAACATCATGTATCTTTTCCAGTTCCGCCAGAAATTTGAAATGGTAAGCCACTGGACCAATACGTTTCAAAACCTCAGACTCAATTTACACTTACGTCCATACCTCATCACCTTCCTCCAAGGTGAAACCTTAAGGAAAACCTTATCATACAAACCTCATTACTTACGTCCAAACCAATACGTTTCAAAACCTCAGACTCAATCTCGCTACGCTTCAAATCCGCGCAGGACTTCTGTCGATCCGAAGCCCCCTTCAACCATTCACTAATGAATTTCACCTTTTCAGTAGTACCTCTCAACACATCAGGCATCATAACGTATTTATCTCTTGCATCCACCGAACAAAGTGGTGTACGACACCTCCTACCAGACAAAGCTTCATACGGAGCCATCTGAATGCTCGCCTGATAACTATTATTATAAGAAAACTCCACCAACGGTAGTTGCTTCTCCCAAGAACCTTGGAACTCTATAATACAACACCGCAACATATCTTCCAAAACTTGGATAATACGTTCAGAATGACCATCCTATTGAGGATGATACGAAGTACTGAAATTCAACCGAGAACCTAACGCTCCATGTAAACTCTCCCAAAACGTCGACGTAAAACGCAGATCTCTATCCGAGACGATAAACTTGGGCACTCTGTGAAACCTTACAATCTCCGCGATATACAAATCTACCAACTTATCCAATGTATACCACGTCAAAGGCAATCCTGAAAGGAAATCCATCGTTATTCTTTCCCACTTCCATTTTGGTATCCTCAAAGGTTGTAACAACCCAAAAGGAAACTGATGCTCAACTTTAACCCATTGACACACCATACAACGAGCCAAAAATCTGCCACATCCCTCTTCAAAACAACCCAAAAATACTCTTCCTTCAAAACCAGTACATCTTTTTACTGCCCGGATGCATAGTAAAATGACTAGAATGAGCCTCAGTCAGAATAATACGCCTTAACTCAACATCGTCCAACACCACTATCCGACACTTGAAGCAAAAAACCCCATCATCATTGGAAAAAAAAGTCCATCGTATTACCCTCCATAATATCCATAACATGTGGAATCAATGATTCATCATACGGTCGCTTTGCCTTAATCATTTGTGACAATGACGACTTAACTCGCAATTCAGCCAACAAACCTCCATCTCGCGTCACACTCAACCTCACAAACATCACCCTTAGCTCAACCACGATTTTCCTACTCAAGGCATCGTCTACAACATTAGCCTTATCGGGTGATATTCAATCGCCAAATCATAATCCTTAAGAAACCCCAACCACCTATGTTGCCTAAGATTCAACTCCTTCTATAACATCAAATACTTCAAACTCTTATGATCCATATAGACAAGACACTTCTAACAATAAAGGTAATGTTTCTAAATTTTCAAAGCAAAAACCACCGTAACAAGCTCAAAATCATATGTAGGATAGTTGTGCTCGTGCACCTTTAGTTGTCGAGATGCATAAGCTACAACTCCCCCTTTTTGCATTAACACGCATCCCAAACCAACATAAGATGCATCGCTATAGACTACAAACTCGTTTCCTAACTCAGGTTGAATCAAGATTAGACCTTGTGTCAAAGCATCTTTCAACTTCTCGAAAGCTTGATGCCTTCCCTCCGTCCACTCAAAACGAACATCCTTTTGCAACAATTTGGTCAATATAGCAGTTATCTACAAAAAACCATCCACAAACCGACGATAATAATCGGCCAACTCCAAGAAACTATGAACTTCCGTAATAGACTTCGGTTGCTTCCAATTCACTACCACCTCAATCTTCTGCGGATCCACACGAATACCTTTCGCCGAAACATAATGACCAAGTAAAACTACCTCTTTAATCCAAAACTCGCAGTTGATCAACTTAGCATATAACTGGTTATCCAACAAGGCTTACAACAAAATCCGTAAATGTCGATCATGCTCATCCTCAATACGAGAGTACTCAAGAATATCGTCAATGAATACCATCACAAATTGATCCAAGTATTCATGGAATACCCGATTCATTATATCCATGAAAGCAACAATTGCATTAGTCAAGCCAAACAGCATCACCAAGAACCTACAATGCGTATATCTCGTGCGAAAAGCAGTTTTCGGCACATCCTTATCCTTAAACTTCACTTGATAGTATCTAGATCTCGAATCAATTTTAGAAAACATCGTAGCACCCCAAAACTGATCAAACAAATCATCAATTTGATGCAAAGGATACTTATTCTTAATCATCAACTTGTTTAATTGCCGATAATTAACGTACATCCTTATAGTTCCATCTTTCTTTTTCACAAACAACCCTAGTGCTCCCCAAGGTGAAACACTAGGCCGGATGAAACCACGATCCAGCAACTCCTAGAGTTTCATTTTCAACTCTTTCAACTCATTCGGTGCAATGTGATAAGGAGCAATCGACATCGGAGCCTCATCTACATATGTTTCAATACAAAACTCTACCAGCCTATCCGGTGGCAATACAAGCAATTCCTCCAGAAACACCCCAAAAAAATCACATATTGCGCAGATATCCTGTACACGAACATCCTTCGCACTCAGATTCATAGCATATGTTAAATATGTTTGACATCCTTCTTCCAACAACCTTTGTGCTTCCAAAGCCGAAACAACATTGAATAAGAACTTAGCATTCTCATCCACCACAATGACCTTGTAATCATCCGCTAGCTTCAACGAGATTCGTTTTGTTTCAAAAACAACTACAACTCTATTCTCGCTCAACAAATCCATTCCTAAAATCACATCAAAACCATAAAATGGTAGCTCCATCAAGTCCATCGCAAACATGTGACCTTGAACCCTCAAAGGAAATCTCCTATACAAACTCCTAACAACAACCGTCTCGCCAAAAGAACTAGTTACTCGAACACCCACAATTAAAACTTCTATAGGGATATTATGCAACTGTGCATGCTCACATAAGATATATGAATGAGTAGAACTAGAATCTACTAAAGAAAGCAATGACATGTATTGTAAAGTAAACGTACATGCAATGACATCTGTGTCATTCCGCCCCTCGCGGTGTACATACACTCTCGTAGGTCCGCCTTCCTCAAGTTGAACAACTACATCATGAGAAACAATCTTCTGACCTTCCTCCCTATGTTGGAAATTACCAAAACCACGACCACGCCCTCACTGGTGCAGCAACCATCGCCGTAGGAGTAAATCTAGTACCTGCTATCTTAATCGAAACTTATAGATCACTGACAGCGTACAAGAAATCAGGGGAAGGAAGATTTTGGGGATGTGCACAACTGCTTGAGTTTTGGTTCATAGGTCATAGGTGGAACACTCCTTACAAAGGTATCAGGTATCTCGATACATACTCACTAGTAGAAAAACATTTAACCAATTTCTCGTTGGAGAAAAAGAACGAGAGACAATGGGAAGAATATTTAAAGAATATGAAGGACACCGATGTTGTGTGGAGGGCCCCTCGTTGAGCAAGGGGACAACCTTTTTATATCGATGTTGAGACAGAGATCTGGTCCCGTTTCCTGGAATTAGGGGATGAACAACCTATTGCCCCATGTTGGTGTCCAGACAATTTGGTTCAAGGAAGTTTGTACCAGCCACTGCGGGTATGGCTAAATTCGAATATGCGTACAAAATAAATCATTATAAAGGGATAGTAGCTCCAACTGTGAAAGCATGGGAAAAGCCGAGGAGGGTTTAACCGTATCAGGATCTGGAAATGATGGCAAGATATGAGGAATGGAGGACACAAAGGGTTTATTATAATACGTTTCAAGAAAGACATGTGAATGCCAGCTCATCTGCACAACGTGTTAGAGAAGCTCCTTCTACATTGGAAAAACTTAGGCAAGATCGAGAGTTGGACTTGAAGAAATATGAGAAAGGAATCAATGTCCTTACTAAAGAACTAACCATGGCAAAGCTGCAAGTGAATATGCATGAAGGGAAGGAAAAAAAGTTAATGGAGCAAAACAAAAAGATCAGTCGGGATCTGAAGGAGCTGCAAGAAATTCATGACAATTACAAGGCGAAGCAAAAAGGAGGGACAAGTAAGGTGGTGAAAAACTTGTTAGAGAAATTGGACGCCATGAAAAAAGAAATATATTATTACAAAAAGATGTACGAGAGGAAGTCCCGGGCGAGCAAGGAATCAAGCAGCAAGACGATAAAGAAACTAGAGAAAGAACAAGCCAGAAACTTTCACCTAACAAGTCAAGTGACACAGTTAGAACAATTAATCACGAAATAGCATAATGAAGACAAGGTCCAGATGGAACAGGAGAAGGAAGGGTTGTAGAAAAATATCTCGGAGTTGGAAAATGACGTTCAAGATTTGAAAGAGAAGCTCGTAGGATATGATGGAGCGCTATACCAAGAAAGCGGAGCATGGAAAGATAAGTATGAAGTAGCACAATGCACCATCGAAAACCAGAATGACGAATTGGTAAATTTCAAGAGACAAGTCAGGAGCGTTGCTTCATATGTGCAGATATTTTCGAGGCAAGCCACGAGCCTGTTGGAATGATCGAACGTCGAGTTGGAGCACGAAGAAGTCATTACTCGTTTGCTACATGAATTAGTCTATCTAGGAGTTAGGGATAGTAGCTTTCTTTATAAGAAATTGTCTTTTTCTTGTATTTGGACCTTCGAGCAAATGAATATTTCCAAAAGACTAGTTCTTGAATTCGATGTCTTCTTGCATTCATGCATACATCCATACATGTACACAATAATATTACATTTTATTCTGCAAAAGTAAGTACTTTAATATGGAAAGGTTTTATAGCAGTTTGTTTTTAAGCCGAAATCATTCCGCATTCATATGGAACTCGCTTGTGCTTTTTAGCCATGAGTGTTGAGGATCGAATTGCGAGTTTGGAGAATGATCGAGTGGAAACGCAAAACCGCTTTGATAGAATGGAGCAATCTATCATGGATTATTTTGATTAGTATCAAAGAGAGATTATCAATCAGCTAACTGCTCTGCTGGGACCAAAAGAGTCTGGAAAGGCCAAAATACCTGAGGGTGCTTCCAATGAAATGAATGACCAGGCAGAAACCATATCAATCTGGCAAGAGCAACGCCTAGTCATCTAGTGTACGTTGGAGCAAATTTTGGAAGTGGTGAAGAGGTTTCTGACCTGAGTACTTTGAATGAGATAGAGAAAATTTGCACCGAGATCAAAAAGAAGTATGGGGAACATTGTAAAGCTTTAGAGGACTGCTTGTTGAAAATATAGAAAGTGAATCAGACAGAACCTGGTGCAGTTGAAATGAGTTTAGTGGTCGATCTGATTCTTCCTCCGAAGTTTAAGGCCCCGGATTTCAAGAAATATGATGGTACTGCCTGCTCGAAAGCCAACCTCACAATGTACTACCGGAAGATGGTTGCTCACATGAAAGACGAAAAACTATTGATAAATTGCTTTCAGGACAATTTAACTGGTTCAACGGCGCGGCGGTACACACAACTAAGATGTATGAACATTCAATCATGGAAGGATATCTCTGGAGCTTTCGTAGAACATTACAAGCACGTGACGGAAATGATTCCTAGTTGGGTCATGTTGCAAGGCATGGAATAGAGAAGTGATGAAACACTCCGATAATATGATCCGAGATGGAGGGATATAGAGGCCAAAGTGCCACCTCCATTGATGGAAAGTGAGGTTGCCTATATGTTCGTACAGACTTTGAGATGTCCACCTTTTGAGAAATTGATCAGTAATGCTACACCAAAATTTGCTGACATAGTAACGACTAAGGAAATGATAGAGGCATCAGTTAAAAGTTGTAGGATCGAGAGTAGGGAGAGATCTCGTAGGAAATACAAGAGGAAGGATAATGAGGTGAACAACACGAGTGCATATGGGGCTCCTAAGAAATTCACAGGGTTCAAATAAGAAAGATTCTCGTGGCTCAAGAAATGACAGGATAAATTTTAGACCAATACTGATGTCGTATGCTAAACTATACCCACAGTATTACGAAGTGGATTTGATAAGGCCATATTATCTGACCCCTCTGCAGCCTCCTTATCCATCATGGTATAAACCTGATGCTCATTGTGAATTCTATGTCGGAATACCGAGGCATTCGATCGAGACCTGCATGACATTTAAAAAGGTGGTTCAGAATCTGATTAACAATGGGATTTTGAAGTTTGATGAGCCTAGTATTGTAGTGAATCCCTTGCCGAGTCACGGTGGGCGAGAACTGAATGTCATAGAGGAAGATGATGAAGCGAAGCGATTGAAGACTGATGTATTAGAAATATGATCTCCGTTGAGGTGGGTATTCGAGCAATTGTATAATGCCAAGATGATTGAAATAGGCATGAAAGTAGAGATGGAAGTGCAATCTGATGTGTACTATGAGTATCACAAGGAATGTGACCATGAGATTCAACACTGCTTAGAGTTTAGAAGTTTGGTATAGAAGATGATGGATAATAAAGAAATTGATTTCTTTGAGAAAACGAGAGTGAAGAATGAAGTGGAGGTATGTTCTTTCGAATGTTCTAGAGTCAAATACGGAATTCACAAGCCTTTGGTTGTTTTTGTTAGAGCCAAGGCCGGAGGCTCATCAGATGTAAAGCGGGCAGTGGCTCCTAAGGTTTTGATTTCATCTCCCGCGCCGTTTCTTTTCAAGAGCACCCACAAAGTTTCCTAGAATTACGCAACTAATGTGACTATACCTAAAGAAGGAAAACCACATGAGAATATAAAGTCACTAGACGAAATGAAGACAATGCCGGAAGAGAAGAATGATGAACAACTTGGTACAAAAATAGTGAATGAGGTGGGACAATGTAAAGTGTCCACAAGTCTTATATTTCATGCACATTATATCTCATATTATTGCCATTTTTTGAGCTCATCTTAGGCATAATTAAGATCATGCATTGCATTTTGCAGTATTTCTTTGTTTTACCTTGTTTTTATAGATTATCTTTCATTTGGTAAAGAAGATATACTGTTTTAGTGCATTCATGGTTTTAGGTACTAAAGGCTGAAAGAGGAAAGAGGAGCTAAGGATGCAATGCTAAGGCAGCGAAGCAAGGAGCTGTACTGATGCAGTTCCAGCTAAAGACAATAGCTGCCGAGTGCTGTTGCTGCTGACCTTGCTGCCCACGACAGCAAACTATAGAGTTGGAGAATCGGAGTGTGTTTTGTAGAGCCAAAAACCCTGATTCTATCGATGCCGACCACTTGATTTTCCGAAGTCTGTAGTAGCGGGCAGAGCTGCCGAAATAAAATCTCAAGATTGCTTGCAGGCTAAGGCAACATGATAAAGTCCACATTTAACTCAAAGAAGTCAGAGTTTAAAGTCACATTAAATGTGGAAAGCTATTTTTGAGGACTTCTTCTTTAAGGAGGATTTGCCCTAGCTATTTGTCTATAAATACTCATTATACTCCTAGTTCAAATCATCCTAGGTTTTTTATAGACATAACTTGAGTGTTCTTTGCCGCCGCCATGTTCTAACCTTCTCTTGGGTTTGGGGTTATGTTGTAAATTAGTTGTGAAACTGTTGTATTAGGTTTTTGAGTTGTTTTCAATAAAATATTCCAAGTTTGCTTAATTCTTGTTCTTCAATTCTTCAATTAGTTCCAAAATTCCAGTTCAGCAAATCCATTTGTCGGGCACGAAAGTGTAAGACTCACGAAAAAATTAAGTACGGTCTCATCATGTCGAGGTGTTGACTAATTCGGCTTAGACATAAGTTCGAGTCTAGCGGCTAAAAGGAGTAACCAAACGTCAACTGGATGTGTTACGTTTCTACTGAGATTTCTAGGTATTGCCTACATCACATGGTGACAGAATCCTTGCCTAGACATAGGAAGGATCATATTAGAATTGCTCTGCCGAACTTGGAGTATATGCCAGAATTGCCGCCAGGACTTCTCCCCATCTCACCTACCGAGACAGCAAAAGTTGCATGTGCAGAGATCCTGCGGCAGCGAAAGGGTCGCAGCCTCAATCCGCCAGTACCCGCCAGGGCAGCATATCGTGGCAGCGCAAAACAACTTAGCCTATTCAACAAAGTTTAACACTAAGCGGCAACATAACCCTGCCCTCTTTATCAACTTGAATCACCTCTTTTATTACCTGTGTTTTATTTTATTTTACTTTTCATCTCAACAATCACCTTACTTGTGTTTTTTACTTTACCCTGTACAAGAACTACAAATCGAACAAAGCTGACCAATCCTCGTAGGATTCGACATCTTTTATACTATAACTTGGCAGGAGTGTGCACTTGCGCTCTCACAAAAAGGGAACACCTACACACCCTACAAGTTTTTGGTGCCGTTGCCGAGGATTGTTAACATCGAATTTCGTTTTAAATTTATGCACTTTTCTTTACTTTTTATTTTATTTTAGTTTTAATTAAAAAGAATTTTACAGTGTCCTTTGCTAGTGCTGACCAGAGAAAACCCAAAAGGAGAACTCCTCTTTTACGACGATATCGAGCGTAAGGCAAGATAACTTAAGAAGGAGATCAAGGTAGTCCTAGCAAAAAACAAAGAAGAAAAAGGAGAAGCAAAGGAAAACATGGACCCACCCAACAATGCCGCAAATGACAAGGAAGGGCAGCAAGACTTGCCGCCGAGAGGTCCGCAAGATCCATCGAGGCAGGGCCCTCCTTTACCTCCCAGGCAGCCCCAGCCAGTTCGAACCACTAGAGACTATCTCGAACATGACTTCAGAGGGTTCGATCCAATAGTGACAGAACCTGATATTGAGGCGGACCACTTCAAGTTAAAGACGGTCCTGTTTAACATGATCAATACATTAGGGAACTTTGGAGGGACTGAAACTAAAGATTATCGGCAGCATTTGAGAGGATTCCTAGATATCTGCAGAGCATTTAAAATACACGGGACCCATCAAGATGTATTGAGGTTGAGGTTATTTCCCTATTCAATAAGGGATAGGGCTAAACAGTGGTTGAATAACCAGCCAGCTGGGTCGTTCAACACATGGACAGAGCTTTGTCAAGACTTCCTGGACCGATTCAGCCCGTCCAACGTCACAGACAGGCTGCGGAACGAGATAACAACCTTCAGGAAAGGGGATGATGAGCCGATGTACGAAGCATGGGAGTGGTGCCAATAGATGCTGAATAACTGCCTGCTACATGGTCTTCCGGCTTGGACGCATGTATCAATATTCTACAACGGGGTGAACTACCCAATACGAATGATGATTGATGCCTCCGCCAATGGAATCATACTCGACAGACCACCAGAGGAGGCACTGCGACTGCTGAATAAAGCCACCAAAAATGACTACAAGTATCCGACAGCCCATCGAGGCGGCTTGAGGCAGCCAGCCACTATGAACGATGTAGAAGCCTCAGGCACTGTTAATGCTCGCCTTGATACGCTGATGGAGCTGGTCATGAGCATCGTGGAACCCGCTGGGAAGGTCAATGAGGTAAAGGCTATGGAATTGTTCCGTGGCGAGTGTGAGGGCAACCATGATTCCTCTGACTGCACCGCATCTGCCAATTATATAGGAGGATACGAGAGGAACAATAGACCAGCCCAGAACACTTACAACCCTAGATGGAAGAACCATCGCAACTTCTCCTAGAGCAACCCAAAGACGGCTGAAAACCCACAACAGCTATAGGGAGGCTACCAACAAAACCAGTCCATACAACAAACTCAGCAGCTGCAAAACAATAATTCACTAGAAGCAACCCTTCACACTTTTATGTCTAGAACTAGTGATTTTATTGTTCGTATCAATAAATTCATTGATAAAACTCAGTCTTTTATGGATAGGAAGAAGATGAGGATAAACAACTAGGAGGCTTCTATAAAGAACCTGGAGACCCAATTTGGGCAGTTCACTGAGATCTACTGTAGCCGGACAATGGGAGCAGCATCCAACAACTCAGAGGCAGCAGCCAAACCCACTTACGAACAGTACAAGGCCATGTCTACAAGAAGTGGGAAGAAGTTAGATGAACCTAGGGTGGAGAAATAGCCAGAAACTCAGCCAGACAAGGAAGAAAAGCCTGCTGCAGCAACACCAACACCAGCCACCCCAGCGAACATGACAGCGGTCCTGAAGCAGATGATCCTCCTCAAACTAAGCCCCCAAGCAAGGAGCATATAGAGGACATCCGCCTACCAGTACCTTTTCCCAGAGGCTCAAGCAACATAAGCAAGAACACGAGTTTAGAAAGCTCATGGACATTCTAAAATAGGTGCACATCAACATACCTCTAATAGAAGCCATTCAAAGTAGGCCCAACTATGCCAAACATCTTAGAGACATGGTTTCTAAAAAGAAGAGGATTGGGGAATTCGAGACAATTGTTGTCATAGAAGAGTGCAAGGCAATGCTGCACATCAAGCTACTGCCCAAGCGGACAGACCCGGGCAGCTTTGTTATCCCATGCAGGATAAACAACAAACATGAAACCAGAGCCCTGTGCGACTTGGGAGCTAGCATCAACCTTATGCCTAAGGTCGTCGTCGATAAACTAGGTATTGGGCCTGCCAAACCTACCTCTGTCATGCTAAAACTTGCTGACCATTCGTTTGTACAACCGGAGGGAAAAATCGAAGACATCCTGGTAAAGGTGGGAAACCTGATTCTTCCCACCGATTTCCTCATCTTAGATTGTAAGGCTAATGAAAAAGCGCCTATCATTCTTGGGCGACCATTCTTGGCCACATGCAGAACGCTTATAGATGTGGAACTTGGGGAGATGACCATGAGGGTAGACGACCAAAGCATCAAGATGAATGTGCTACAACCATCAAAAAAAGAAAAAGGTTGCCCATATGAAAGAGCTGCCAAAATCAGCATAGAAACAAGCAAGGGTAGTATTGCTGCGACAAACCAAAGGGCAGGCAAAAGGAACCGGCAACACAAAACCTAAAGGAACATGAGGACCCACATGAGGAGAGGAATGACATACCTGGACGAAAAGCCAAACACAAAATCCTCAGGAAATGGTTATGTTTGGGAGATGCACCTCCCAACATAACCTAATTTTCATTTTATTTTTATGCATTAGGATTAGAGTTTAATTTAGGATTAAATTTGTTTTCAGATTTTTATTTTTCAGAAGTTATTGAATTACTTTTGTTTTGCGTTTATTTTTATTTCAAGTTTAAGAATAAAAAAGCCAGACCAAGAAGAAGGCCCAACAAGGAGCCCACCCACCATGCTGCCGAGACAGCCCAAGGCAGCACAACACAACAACACGTAACGACTAGTTGGTCGCCAATGGCTAGTTGCAAACGGCTCCAAAAATAACAGGTAAAAACCCCGTAACGTGCGCAAGACAACCGGACCGTTGGGCATTTAATGCCACCACGGAACCTCTCGGCTACCCCTATTTAAACACATCTCACCCATTCATTTACTTTACTTTCACCTTCTTGCTCTTTTTTTCTTGCTTCCACTGCTGTCTAATTATTTCTCTTTCTAGTTTCAGTTACATACAACCGTCTCACTTGGCATCCGCATCGCAGCCCAAACCTACTTACACAAGATTTTGCTCCAAGACGGACAAGAAAAGATATAGAGATTAGTTCTCTAAGCAGGCAATCTAGGAGGAGCAAGTTTTCCATTACAAAAAGCAAATGGGAGACCTTGGTTTAGAGCCTGCCATGTTCGAATCCATCCACAACAAAGGATGAGAGATGTACGCTCGTCAGCCAGAGATAGCCAACATCACCATGGTCAGGGAATTCTACTCCCACCACCCCTGCCTAGAGCATCCATTTGTCTATGTCCGTGGGGAGCCAGTCAAGCTTAACGCCGCTATCATCAACAAATATTATGGCCTTGATATGCACGACAACCCTCACGAGGAGTGGATGCAGTCACTGATGGCTGCTGATTATGAGAAAATCAAGGCCAAACTCTGTAAGCCAAACACGCCATAGTTGGCAGGCAAACATTTGGGATCTGTCCAGCGCCGCCACCTGCTGCCCGAGGCCATGCTGCGGAACACTTTTGTAAAAAGGCGTCTGCTGCCCACCTCCAACAACTCAACAGTTGATCGGCCGCGCCTTGCACTACTTCACAGCATCCCGATGATCCGTCCGATAAACGTTAGGGAAATTATATGCACGGAGATCCACAATTGCTTCAAAAATAAGAAAGACAGGTTATACTTATCATCTCTCATCAGAGGCCTCTGCACCAACTTATGTGTCCCAGCATAGCCTATAGATGAGTTAATGACTGCAAAAGAAGGCTGGACCAGAAAAGTCCGCATACAGATGATGCAAGACACGAAGAAAGAGCCAACAACTCCAAGCCAGCCTTCTGCCGCTCAGCCTAACACTCCAGCCGCCCCCGGCAGTACTGAAGCTGCCCTAGAAAATGAAGTCCTTACACTGCTGCACACCTTTCTAGACAACACAAAGTGCATCTAGCAGCAACAACTGAGCTTCATGAAATTCGTAGGGGAGGTCCAATAAGCCTTTGTGGCTTATCTTCTACAGAAATTCCCTGGTGAAGGACCCATCCTGCCTCCATACCCTGCGGAGCTTGCAGCAACAACCCAAGCACAAGGAACGCCACCTCTCGCCGCTGCCCGCCAGACTGACCACCAGGTGCCCTCTCCGACGCACTATCCAACCTACTCAGCCACCACCCTATCCAACATAGTGGCAGACTCCCCCGAGAGGCACCGGAAGCACCATGCAAATGCAGGCACAACAAGGACAGTGGCAGACACCTCCTCATTAGAGGAGATTGAGCACCAGCCTTCGGAGCCAGAAACATTAGTGGTAGCAACAACAACAACCATCCTAATGTCGATTGTCCCTCTAACATCACCGATGGAGGAAGGCACTAGGAAGAGAAAGTAGCACATAATAGATGTCGATCTTGTGCACTTCAAGACGAAGTCAGAAGAGAGCGACGTACCTCCTGTCGCTCTTCCTGCCGAACCTCAAGAAGAGCCACACCATACACCGAAAATAGTCCAGCAGCCGCGGAAAGCTAAAACCTCACATGCTAAGACCACTGCCAAGACATATGCTGGCCACCGCTTCGTCATCTACACCTCTTCCTCCTCCTCAGCAGAAAAGACTCCAGCCTCCTCTCAACCCTCAACCAACTTTTAGTTTTCTCTTTCTCTTTTCTTTTATTTTTCTTTTTTTGTTTTATTTATTTTTAACTTGTATTTATTTTTCTTTTATTTTTTCCTATTTTGTGCATTGAGGGCTGTGATAAGGTTTTTGAAAAACGAACCAACTAAGGTCCTATCACTTCCTTTTTGAAATTTCTGTTTTGTTAAAAAGAGGGGAAATTCGTATTTTGGAAAACCTTAAAAATTTGGAGTCGCCACCGGCAACTGAGGTAGGCCGGACACCACGAAACCAGAGATTCATTTAAAAATGGGTTCGGGAGTTGATTACGTGTGGGGAAGGATTAGAACCCCCATCACGCCCGAAAATCGGTACCAAATAACTTGTTGCCTTTAGTCGATAGAAATTATTTAAGATCCAAAGTGAATTTAATAAAAATGTTCATAAATGAAAATGGGAATTAATTAGCACAGGATATATCAAATTATGGCCTTATAATTAATTAAACATTTAATTAAAAAGGATGACGGTACACCGGACCATAGACTAAACCGACATCATATAAGACTGACTGTCGTGTTAGTTTAGGGTTCAGATCCCGTACGTCACTTTTATGCATGATGCAAACAAATAAAGGATGATGCGTATTATTTTCATATTTACGCTTTCGCTTACCTAGAGACGGTGAAAATTAACCCAAATATTCGATCGACATCCATTAAGCTAGGACTGTCGTTTTTCAGATACCGGGGTTAATTAATACCTCTCTTGGGGTATATTTTTAAGTCCGGTTATCATGCTTGACAATTGAGCCTCATGAATGATAAGTATATATATGCATGTCATAAAAAACCAACAAAAGCCCAAAAGGCCCAAAATTCACAATAAATGAAGCATGCCTTTATTTAGCCCGAATTAACATTTCGTATCTTTAGAAACAAATCATAACGGTTCAACCAATTGAATATGAGAGCTAACAACAAATATACCAAGCTAACATCTTAACACATTCAATCCATTAATATCGTAACTTAGGCATACATCATATCAACCCCAAACAAATCATCATATATTCGAAAAAACGGGAATCAAGCAATAAAACGAATCATGCAAGACCCACAAGATTATAAAAAGCATATTGTGTCAACAAACATATTCGATTAAAAGAATAACACATGGCATTAAAAGGCATTCATTAACACATACTAATAATAAATAGAGAAAAAACGTACCAAATTGCAAGAGATGCAAAAACAGTGGCAAAAATTAAAATAAAACAGAAACTTAACCCTGGGAACAGGGACCAATTTGAAAACCGAGCGGAACACGGGGGACAGGGTGGACGATTTGACCAAAAATGACTTCATCTGGGACGAAAAGATGAAACAACTCAACACCCCAGGGACCTAAGGTGCTATTTTCCCACGCGGAAACCCCTAAGACGCTAATAACTCGACGCGAAGGGACCTAACGTGCTAATAAACCACAAATAAAACGCCAAGACTCTATAAATACCTTTCTAAACCCATCGGACACCCCTTTTGCCCAAAACCTAGACCTAGCCATCACCCTCACATTCTCTCCCGTGTCCCGAACGCCGGCCGGTGATATTCACCGTCCGGCAACCCTAAAACTCTCCCCGACCAGAGAAAAACCAACCCTAAAGAAAACCTAGAAACAACCTAAAGAAATCCCTTTAGATCTGACTCTCCTCAAAACCAAACCCCGACACCATCCTATTCTTTTCGAAAAAAAACCCAGAAAACAAAGCCCATAAAAAACCTATCGTAACCAGAGAGACGGAACGACACAGAGACGAAGGGAGACCCTTCTCGTTTCCCCCGACCGAGTCACCTTTTAGACCCACCGGATGGCTAGGCTTATCCTCGGCAGAGGAGTGAGAAGTCGAAGAAAAGAAGACGAAAGGTAAAAAAGGAAAAAACTTTTCTTTTTATTTTCTATTTGCATGCAACAACGGAGATGAGATTACCTGAAATTATGGCTGATATTAGTATTGCTCTTCGTGCTTTTTTTGCGGGAGATCACGAATCCCGCTATAATGAATATCAATTCGGCTTTATAGTCGATTTTTCGATTGTTTTTACATTTTAGTTTATCGGATGGAAAATGCCCATTGGCTCGTATATTTCCTTTGGCCGGATTCATGTGTGATTCTGTCATTCCCCTGACATTATGTTGCCTTTTGTTTGTTTTCCTTTTCCTTTTCCCTTTTTTTGGTTTGCTACATTTTGATACTTGTTGATCCCCCTTTTTTGTGTGCATGGTTCGTACGGCAGACTGTCGTGGCCACCGGATCGGTTGTTGGATCGGACGGGGACGATGTGGTGAGCTCTCGATTGCATTCGAAGGGTTAGGCGTGTGCAACACGCGCGCGTGTGGTGATCTGAGGCGTCACGCGTGGCCGCAAGTGTGGTCCTTGTGGCATCCGAACCGTCATATCACATTTTGATCCAACGGTTCAGGCTTGAGGTGGCGCGAGATCATCCTAGGGTTTCTGTGGGGGGCAATCTAGATCGTTGGATCTTCATGTGATCCAAGGGCTCTGAGCGTGTGGCGCGGACCCGGGCAAACCCTTTCCTAGGGTTTCTGGCAGCTTCCGTCTGGGCCGTCAAATTAGATCTAGACATGACGGCTGGTAATTGCCTGCGCAGACAACATTGGGTTAGGGTTTCTTGATCAGCATTAGGCTAACATCTGGGCCAACGGGCCATGTAATGGCGTTTTTAGATTTTTTCTTACTTGTAAATTGACTCTAGTATTGAATAAACAATTGGGCTTTTATTCATTAATATTAATATCAGGCTTGTTTATTTATTAGTTTTTATATTTCCAGATTTAATAAATATAATAACAATAATAATAATAGTAATAGTAATAGTAATACTAATAGATATCGATAATAGATATTAATAGTAATACTAATAATAATAATGTATGTTATACGGTAATACATAGTAATAGTAATGGATAAAGATAATAATAATAAATATGATAATTAGATAAGATAATAATAGTAGATATGGGTAAAATGTAGTAACATATTAATAGGAGTAATAGATGATTAAAAACCTACTAATACCAATAACTCTAATGACATATATATACTATTTTTTCTTTTGTTTTTAATTATTATCATAACACATATATATAAGTATCAAAGCCCATTATTAAAAGAAAAGATAGATGTTAACCCGGATAAAATTAGTGATTAGAGTTGCCCCTCTTTGCTTGTACTTTGTGAAACAAGTATAAAGCAAAGACCATAAGCACTAATTTTGTCCAACTTCCCTGTTTGGGTGATTTGCTCCTCCAAAGCGGCAGAAACAAAGTGGGTATCGTTGGCATGTCCTCCCAGAACGGCAAGGGACATAATTGATTCATTCTTCCGAAGCGGCAAAGAACAAACCCAAATAACTTGTTTTCCCGAAGCGGCAAAAACAAACTGAGCAGCATTGGCATGTCCTTCCGGAACGGCAAGGGACATAATTGATTCATTCTTCTGAAGCGAAAAAGAACAAACCCAAATAACTTGTTTTCCCGAAGCGGCAAAAACAAACTGAGCAGCGTTGGCATGTCCTTCCGGAACGGCAAGGGACATAATTGATTCATTCTTCCGAAGCGGCAAAGAACAAACCCAAATAACTTGTTTTCCCGAAGCGGCAAAAACAAACTGAGCAACGTTGGCATGTCCTTACGGAACGGCAAGGGACATAATTGATTTATTCTCTCGAAGCATCAAAGAACGAACCCAAATAACTTGTTTTCCCGAAGCGGCAAAAACAAACTGAGCAGGCCTTCTGGCTTTTCTGCCCGAAAATCCTTGAGCTCTTTTGCTCTTAGATCCTGATGCGGCGAGTTTGAAATTCTTCGCCTGAAGCCATGTTTGCTCCTCCGAAGCGGCAGGAACAAAGTGGGTAGCGTTGGTATGTCCTTTCGGAACGGCAAAGGACATAGTCGATTTATTCCTCTGAAGCGGCAAAGAACAAACCCAGATAACTTGTTTTCCCGAAGCGCCAAAAACAAACTGAGCAGGCCTTTCGGCTTTTCTACCCAAAAATCCTTGAGCTCTTTTGCTCTTAGATCCTGATGCGGCGATTTTGAAATCCTTTGCCTGAATTTTGTTCCTTTTGCGTTGTTCGCTTCCTTTTTGTTGGAAGATGCCTTCTCGTATCAGTAAAAAGAAAATATTATGATGCTATATGTTAGTATGATCCTAGCACATGTATGCCTATGATGATGCATGAATGAGAATGCCGTATATGGGCCTGGTGCCACAACTTCTTCTGCCGATCTCTCTTGAGCTTTTTCTTTCTCTTCAATGCCGATATTTGTCTCACACTCCAGTTTAACCATTAGATCTTTTGGGAAGCCCTCTTTGCGGATTCTAGCCTCGGGTTTTTCCTCCCAAAGCGCCTTTTAAGGTTTCACTTTGGTATTTATCTTTTTATGAAGCGCCTTTCCGGGTTTTCACTTTATTTTTTCTTTTATTTTTTCTTTTGTTCTTTTTCTTCTTTTCTTTCTTCTTTTCTTCTCTTTTTCTTTTCTTTGGTCTGTGCAACACTTATCTCATCAAAGCCTGGCTGTGGCCAGCTACCTGAAATTCTTTTCTTCAGGGTCCTCGTCACTTATCCCGATATCGGGCCGATTTAGCTTCTTTTATTCACATGCATTCAAGAGATCAAACCACAGAAATACCAAGAAATATTTAGCTTTGTAAGTCTATTTCAAACTGCTCGAGTAATTCTTCGAAAAGAGATGAATGAAGACGCCATATAATATTTATTAATACACTTTGAAGTTCATGAAAAGTTCATGTATCATGCATGGAGAGAACAAATGATGCAATATCTTAAGCATTTTCCTCGTGAATGATGTGGGAATCCATCGACCTAGGCAGACCCTTTGCTAGCATTATCCTGCCTGTTTCTGAATTCTGAAAGATCCTACTCGCTGATCGTGTAATTATTGGTACTTCCTTGCAGATACCCTCTTCAAGTCAACTCCCCCTTAATCTCAAGACGCCCTTTTTGAGTTTTTGTCCTACGATTCCGCCTTTTTCTCCATTTTTCTTCTTTTTTTTGTTTTGTTTTGTGACGCGCCCTTTCAGGTTTTTACTCCACCTTTTCCCTCTCTTTTTTTAATACTTAAAGCGCTCTTTTTGGGTTTTCACTTTCAAGTATTTATTTCACGCGAGGCGCCCTTTCGGGTTTTCACCCCACTTCGTCTTTCACGCATAGTACTTCTTGACCGAATTTGAATTCACTGGATTGCCCAACTCTTCCCCATCCATTTCCATCAGGATCAGTGCTCCTCCAGAATAGGCCTTTTTAACCACGTAGGGCCCTTCCCAATTTGGCATCTATTTCCCTCGAGAATCTCTTTGGGTGGATAATACCTTTCGCAGTAGCAAGTCTCCTTCCTGAAACTCTCTCGGATGTACCTTCTTGTCATAAGCTCGCATCATTCTTTTCTGGTACATTTGACCATGGCAAATGGCCCTCAGTCGCTTCTCCTCAACGAGATTCAACTAATCAAACCGAGCTTGTATCCATTCAGCTTCTTCTAGTTTTACCTCGTTCAATATCTTGAGAGATGGGATTTCTACCTCCATAGGCAATACTGCTTCTGTACCATAAACCAGAGAGTACGGTGTTGCCCCATTCGAAGTACGTATGGACGTCCTGTATGCAAAGAGAGCAAATGGCAACTTCTCATGCCAATCCTTGAATGTATCCATGGTCTTGGCTATAATCTTCTTGATGTTCTTATTTGCGGCCTCTATTGCCCCATTCATTTTTGGGCGATATGCAATGGAGTTATGGTGTTTTATTTTGAACTGCTCGCATACTTCGTCCATCATCTTATTATTCAGATTGGAAGCATTGTCAGTAATGATTCTTTCCGGCATCCCATATCGGTAAATGATCTCCCTTTTCAGGAACTTGCACACCGTTGTCCTAGTAACATTGGCATAGGAAGCAGCTTCTACCCACTTAGTGAAGTAGTCAATGGCAACAAGGATGAAGCGATGTCCATTGGAAGCCTTGGGGTGGATCTGGCCAATCACGTCCATTCCCCACATGGAAAAAGGCCAATGGGAATTCATGGTATGCAATGGCATCGGTGGTGAATGTATTTTATCAGCATATATCTGACATTTATGACACCGCTTAGCGAATTCCATACAGTCCCCTTCCATGGTTGATCAAAAGTAGCCATACCTTACGATCTTTCGGGCCATTGAGAAGCCGTTGGCGTGAGTCCCACACAACCCATCGTGAACTTCTGCCAGAATGCTTTTGGCCTCCCGAGCGTTAATGCACCTCAGCAGTACTTGGTCATTTCCCTTTTTGTACAAGATTACCTCGTCTAGGACATATCCGGCCGCCATTCTCCTAATGGTCCTCTTATCATTCTCAATAGCTTCTGCGGGGTATGTCTGGTATCTAATGTACTGCAAGATGTCATGATACCATGGATTACCGTCCACCTCTTCTTCTATGCTGTAGCAGTGGGCTGGTACTTCCAACATTCGCATCTTAATCGGTCTCATCTCTGCACCCGAGCCTACCTTGAATGTGGCAGCTAAGGTTGCTAGGACGTCTGCCATATGATTATCCTCCCTGGGGTGGTGAGTAAAACTGATCTGCTCAAAATTCTTGATCAGTCTCTAAACCAAGTTATAATACTTGACCAACTTTGGATCCCTGGTCTCCTATTCATCCCTGAGCTGATATATTACCAAGGAAGAATCCCCAAACACATGTAGTTTCTTTATCCTTCTTTCAATGGCTGCACGTAACCCCATGATGCACGCCTCATATTCGGCCATGTTGTTGGTACAGAAAAAGTCCAGTCTACTGGTGAGAGGGTAATGTATCTCTTCCGGAGAAACCAGCACTACGCCGACTTCGTGGCCTAGAGTGTTGGATGCCCCATCAAAGTATCACCTCCACGATTCTCCTTCATCTGTGTCATTCTCCTCCTTAGTTATACACATCATATTTTCGTCCGGGAAGCTGAAGTCTAATGGTTCATAATCATCTGAGGCCCGGCTTGCCAGGAAGTCTGCTATAGCACTCCCCTTTACTGCCTTTTGACTCACATACATGATATCAAATTAAGACAACAACATTTGCCAACGGGCTAACTTTCCTGTGAGCGCTGGCATTTCCATCAGAAATTTTAAAGGGTCCAATTTTGAGATCAGCCACGTGGTGTGGTACAACATGTATTGTCTAAGCCTCTTGGTTGCCCATACTAGGGCACAACATAACTTCTGAATTTGCGGGTATCGAGTCTCACACTCGGTAAACTTCTTACTCAGGTAGTAGACTGCCCTTTCTTTCTTGCTGGTCTCATCATGCTGCCCAAGGACACACCCCATCGAATACTAAAAAACTGTCAAGTATAGGATCAGCGGCCTATCTGGTACCGGGGGTACTAAAACTGGAGCGTTAGTCAAATACCTCTTGATCTTATCTAGATCATCTTGACACTCTTCATCCCAAACCCCGGGGTTATTCTTTTGAAGTAGTCTGAAGACAGGGTTGCATTTGTTGGTTAACTGGGAGATAAACCGGGATATGTAATTCAACCTCCCTAGGAACCCTCGAACTTCCTTTTGGGTCCGAGGCGGTGGGAGATTCTGGATAGCTTTTACTTTGTCGGGATCAATCTCAATCCCCCTCTTGCTAACCACAATGCCTAGAAGCTTACCAGATGTGACGGCAAAAGTGCACTTCGTTGGGTTGAGTTTCAACTGATAGTACCTCAACCTTTGGAATAATTTCCTCAAGTTCTGAATATGCCCTCCTTCAGTCTGGGACTTTGCTATCATGTCGTCCACATAGACCTCGATTTCTTTGTGCATCATATCATTGAAGAGCGACACCATGGCTCTTTGATACGTTGCCTCGGCAATTTTCAAACCAAAGGGCATTACCTCATAACAAAATGTCCCCCACATTGTCACAAATGTCGTCTTGGTCATGTCATCAGGATCCATTTTTATTTGGTTGTATCCTGAGAAACCGTCCATGAAGGAGAACCACGAGTGACCCGCTGCGTTGTCTACTAGGGTATCGATATGAGGTAGAGGGAAGTTATTCTTTGGGCTTGCCTTGTTGAGATCTCTATAATCTACACACATACGAACCTTTCCATCCTTCTTGGGGACATGCACTATGTTGGCCACCCATTCTGAATACTCGACCACCTTTAGGAACCCAGCTTGATACTGCTTTCTTACTTCATCCCGGACTTTCAGCAAGATATATGTTCTCATCCTTCTCAATTTCTATTGGAGCGGCTTGCACTCTGGCCTGATTGGTAGCTTGTGCACCACAATACTCGCGTCTAGATCTGGCATGTGTTGGTAGGTCCATGCAAAGATGTCCTTGAATTCTAACAACAAGCTCATTAGCTCAACCCTGGTTTCGGACGAAAGTGTTGTGCCAATCTTGACCTCCTTCCGATCTTCATCATCATTCCCCAAATTTTGGATCTCTATCTCCTCTTGGTGAGGGACTATTTGTCTATCTTCACTCTCCATTAGTCTGAGGAATTCTGTAAGAATTTCATACTCCTCCTCATTACCCTCTTCTTCGCCAATTTCAGCTAGATACAATGGTTGCTAAAAATCTACCTCGGGATTAAATTCAGCATCATTCACAAAGTTAATAATAGGAGTTCTGCAAAATTTATGAAAAGAATGTGTATTGGGAAAACAAATGTATATATTATTTACAGAGTGGGTGGAATAATAAATTATAAACGAATAATGAATGAAATGAATGGGATGCTTGCAATTTTATGGAAAAGCGTCTTTTTATTGAATTAAAAACGAGCAAATTAACATAGGTGCCTTTTACAAAAGATCCCTATTGCTCGCGGGCACAAGCAAATAGGGTGAGTTCTGAGTATTACTCTAGCTTATACCTAAAGATTACAGGCGCATCCTGAACAGTCCAGTTGTTAAGAGCCTCTCCAGGAAGACAAGGGCGGATTCCTGCCAAGAAGGTCGAGCTCCCCTCATCTTTGGATATCATATTAACATCCAACTCTCCTAATGCCTCGTTGATCTTCTCTTCCTCACAAAGTTTGGCAGTCTCCACATTGGCCTCATGTACCATCTGTTCGGGGTTGATGACTCCACCCGACACAAAGATGTTTCTCATATTGGTATAGACAATTGGCTCCCATAACATGTCTTCTCCTCGGAGTCTAGTCATTCTCCGTTCGGCTCTCTTCTTCCATTCCAATTTTCTTCGCTGAAATGTGGGCTTATGACCAAGCCCAAATCTGTATTGCTTGTTGATAACACCTCTGACGCGCAAACATCCTTGCAAGTTTCTACCGAGTCCTCTTCCTTTCTTTTCTCCCCATCCCAAAGTCTGCCATACTTGCATCTTAGCGCATTTAGATAATTTTGGGCACGAGATCTTGCTTACCTCCGTCACAAATGTTGCATTGACGAATTCAAGGGCCCTAAAGGCACATTCGACTGCGTCCTCATCAGCTTGGACATATGAAGCATCAGTAGCCAAAAATGCTATAATGTCCTGTTCGGCCGACACGCTCACTAACTTTCCCTCGATAACAAACTTTAGCTTCTGGTGCAATGACGAAGGCACAGCTCCCGCCGAATGGATCCAAGGCCTCCCTAATAGGAAATTATAGGTTGGCTTGATATCCATCACCACAAATTCGACCACGTACTCGGTAGGTCCGATTAGCAACGATACCTCGATCTTCCCCACAACTTCCATTTGGGTTCCATCGAAAGGTCTAACTGAATTCTGACAAGGCTTCATATGTGAACTGTCTGTGGGCAACCTTTGTAGAGTTGCCATCGGCATCACCTTCAAAGCTGAACCGTTATCAACAAGCACCCCCGGTAGGACATACCCTTTGCAGTGTGTAATTATATTCAAAGCCTTTATTGACCCCATTCCTACGTCTGGGATCTCGTCATCACTGAAGGTAATGAAATTATCCGCAGCGATGTGACCTACAATTCGGTCTAGCTTGTTGACCGAAATGTCATCTGGGACAAACGTCTGGTTTAGTACCTTTAGCAGTGCATCACGGCGTTTCTCAGAATTCAGCAACAATTCTAACACTGAAATCCGGGCCTGCTGCTTCGGAAGTTGATCGACAATGCTATACTCGTTGTGCTTCAAAAATCTCAAAAACTCTTGAGCCCGTGCTTCCGTCACTGGTTCATTAATTTTGGGAGGAGGGCACTCTCCAAACAACTTTTTAGTCTCCGGCTCGGTCGACTTTTCTTTTCCCTTCAGATCCACCTCTTTGGGAGTGTTCGGTGAATAACACCTCCAACTTCTTGTGAAATTCCCCACCTCGTTTACTACTTCAATTTCCGACTCTTTCGGGCCACCTTCATTCTTGTGCTCTTTCTCATTAGGCGACATGCTTTCTTTCATCAGATTCGCATTCCCTAGCACCGAGACATGGGCAGCATAGTTCCATGGAACCTTCCTTTCGTCCTTAAGAGGGAAGGACGTCGGGCGAGATATTCTCAATTTCGGGGCCAATTTAGGGCTTTCTCCCTCGGATATGCTTCCCCTCTTCGCCTTGCGAGGTATAACAAAGGGTCGGCCTAAGCCAAACTTGACTTTGGCGTCATCAGACGCACACACCTCTAGGTTCCCACTTTCTTCATTCTTCTAAAAAAATTCAATTTCTTTATTGTCCATCATTCCTTGGACCACTTGCTTGAACTCCTCACAACACTGAATGTCATGCCCCTCTTGCTGGTAGTATTCGTAGTAGGGTCCACACCCCACCTACATAACTTCCATCCCCCGGTCAATTAGACGTGCCATGCATAGCTGCTGAAACACCCATCGTAACGGGGACCTGACCTCAGACACACTGGCTTTAGCCCTTCTGGTGTACTCCTCCTCGATTGCATTCACTCCTCGACCCGCATGATTCGGCAACGGGTTAGTGGTGTTATTTTGCTCATCTAGCTGTAATACCCCAGTTTTAATCAAATGTTGTACAAACTTCTTAAAAGCTATGCAATTATCAATTCTATGCCCCAGAACACCACCATGATACTCGCAGTTGGCTTTCTCATCATACCAAGCCGGGAATGGTTGCTTGAATGGAGTGACATGGTAGGGTGGAACCGATTTTGCCTCGTACAAGTGAGTGTACAAGTCAGCGTAGGATATTGGGATCGGGGTGAAATTCATCTTTTCATCCTCATTCTTGGGAGCCCTAGTCTCCTTGTTATTCGAACTCTGTCCCCCGCCAGATGTAGCATGCGGTGCCGAAAGGGTAAAACTCTTTTGGGTCGTATAGGTGTTCACAGTATTCACCTCGTTTTCCTTCTTCTTATAGTTCTTGCGATGACTTTCTCCAATGTCGATCCTCCCACTTTTGATGGCCACTTCAATGGACTCCCTTGTCTTTACCATGTCTGCAAAGTTCTGAGTAGTATTATTTATCAACCAGTTAAATACTGTCCCTTCAATGTGTTGATGAACATTGGGGTGATCTCGTGTTCTGGAATCGAGGGTTGGATCTGAGCAGCCACATCCCTCCACCTCTGGGCGTATTGGTGCAAACTCTCATTCACTCTTTGCTCCATTCCCTCCAACATAATCCGATTTGGAGTCATATCTGTCACATGCTTATAGTGATCTATGAAGGCCCTTGAGAGGTCCTTCCAAGTCTTGACATTCACTCGGCTAAGCGTAGTATACCACCTGATGGCAGAGCCGGTCAAACTATCCTAAAAACAGTGGATGAACAGCTTCTCATCATTGACAAAAGCGGCCATCTTTCGACAGTACATAGTGATGTGTGCTGATGGGCAGGTGGTGCCATCATATTTATCAAAGTCAGGGACCTTGAACTTGGGCGGAAGCAATAAATCTGCCACCAGACTCAAATCACTGGCATTGTTTCCTTGTTCATCCACCTCTTAGATATTTCTAAGCTTCTTCTTGAATGACCGAAATTTCTCCTCGTATTTCTTCTCTATCTCGGCTCTGACCCTTTCTACCTCTTCTAACAGGCTCAAATCTGGCACCTCATTCTCCTGGTCGCCTTCTATATCAACAGGCTGACTTGCTGCCACTCCGCCGGGGCGACTAGCAGATGCCCTCGTGAGGTTAATGAAGACCTTCTTCCCTAACTCTAGCACTTCCTGGTTAAACCTCGTGCGAGACGCAACACCTTCGTGTTCTTCCACATGTGAGTTGTCAGCAGAAAGTCCTTCCTTTCCCTTCATCTTGGCTAACAAACTAGTCATCTGAGCAATGATGGACACTTGCGACTGTGCTATCTGGTCGTTGATATTCCTGTTAACCCCATCCAAACGGTTCTCCAAATCCTTCTGGCCTTGTTCGACTTTAGCCAACCTTTCCTCCGTGACTCGATACTAGGATCGTGTACCGTACGAATGTGGAATGGTTGAATTTTTTAAAGAACCAAAATGCAATTCTTATTTGAAATGCAAAGTCTTTTAGTTAAGTTCAAATTATTTAAACAACATGTGTAAATAAATGTTCAAATAGATGTATAATGTATGGATGTTCAAATAAATGTATAATGTATGACTATTCAAATAAATCTATAATGTATGAATGTATGAATGTATGGATGTTCAAATAAATGTGTAATTGCTCCAAAGTGGGCGTAGGGCGTACTTGAATTGCCCCCTGATGCTCTCAATGCGATCTTTAAGCTTTTGTACCTTGGTTTCTAGCTCGTCGATGCGATCCCTCGAGACATGGTTTTTTGACTCACTCGCTTTGAGTTTGCTAGTTGACCCCTTATGCCTGAAAATAGGCTTTTCCAAATTCTTCACTTGGTCTTTCAAGGTCCCATTCTGATTCACCTCTCTCTCGAGCTGCCCTGAATACTCGGTGCATAGGCTCTTCATTTATTGAGTCAAAGTAAGTACCCGATCTTTGAACTCATGGTAACCTCTCTTATAGTTTTCAGCCCTTACCCTTTCTTCCTTGAGACGGAGTTCAGCCCCCTGACTCGCCCCACCTTCTCTAGCTCTCTTACCCTTGTTCATCATTTGCAACTTTTGTATTTCCTCCTTTTCCAACCTTAGCTCAAGCTGTAACTCGTCATTCTTCTTTTGTAATCCCATAATATTCCCTTCATATCACACTTTTTCTAGTTTGAAATCAAACTTCTCTCTATTTGCCCTCTCTTCAAGCTGTGCATACTTCTTTTGTTCCTCCTCAAGTTGTTCCCTCATTATGTCTGCTTCGGTAGGAAGTGAAGCCAATCTTTCTCTCATGGTCCTCCTCTTGTCCGGGTTCAACCGGGGAACATTATCATCGACGCGGTTAAACCTCCACACCTCGTATTCTGGGGTGACCATGTGAGGACCATTTAGGATCCTTACTTGCCTCGCATTATTCCATGCTGAAGAAGCGGTAAACATCATTCCTTTGTAGCCTTTTTCTTTCTAGTAGTCGATGTCGAAATCATTCAAACCATTCGTAGCTAGCACAAACTGCTTTGACCCATAATGTCTTAAAACTAACAGAGGTGCGTAGGCCGTGTGTCCCCAAAGTCCCAACAAAGTTACACACGAGTACATCCCACACCTATAGCGAATACTTTTTGCTGACAACCATGGGACTCTCCAAACAACGTCATCGGCATTCAAATTCTGAAGCACATCAAGCCAAACTTCCTCGGTTCGCTTTGTAGGCCAATTCCCTTTGTTCAAAAATTCTTCTAAAGCTGAAAACTTACTATCATAAACCGGCCTTGGAAAAATGACATATGTCCAAAAGTGGCTATAGAACCACACTGTTAAGAGCTGAGGACATCCCAAGAAACAACCACCTCTGTGCTTTCTACAAAATCTTAAAGACTGGAAGGTTTCTGACAGAATGACCGGAACTGGATTACCTCCCTCGACCAATTTATCGAACAAATCTAACACTGTCGGATGGATGAAGCCTAAGGCTTTAGGAAAGAGGACCAACCCATAAATCAACAGTGCGAATAAATTCCGCTGAACCCTACCCGCCAGAAGTACCGAGGCTAAGGCTAAAATCCCATCAACCTTTAGGTACTCCTTGTTGTTCCATGTCCCAACTTGTTGGTCTACCCATAATGCCAAAGTATCTGAAAGCTTCAGAAGTTTTGCCCGAAACTGTTTGTACTTGTTTGTCTTCGAAAAGACACGATCCTCTTGTATTTTCTTGCAATTAACAAGATCTTGTTACTCTTTGATAGTCGGTGTCAAGTCTAAATCCCCAATCGTAAAGCAACTGTAGGCTGGGTTCCAAAACTCGGCTAAGGCTCGAAGTAACGCTTGATCAACTGGGACGTACAACAGATACGCTATGTCACCAAACTCACCTTTGAAAGCGGTCATTGCTTCAGAATCCCAACTGTTCCACACTTGCCCTGACACATCATTGATTTATGTGTTCATGAAAGTCTTGTTAGCCATCTCCGACCTGAACCCAACGGCAATGCTATCTCCTTCATGTTGCTGCTCTCCTTCTGACCACACTTGTACCTCTGAATTCTTTTCATTCATACTCCTCACTATTTCCCCCATAATGCTCGCCTTTAATTTAGACTATTTCCAAACCAATGTGCTTTTTATGACATGATGATATATGCAAAATAAGAGAAAAGGGGAAGAAAGGCAAATGTGTTAGTCATATGATAAACATAAATCATAAGGCAAGCAATGAAATTCAAGCATTAATGAAAAAAGAAGCGTAGAAACTAGCAATTAGCAAGAAAAACCTAGACACTCTAAACTCTAGGGTTATCCGCATGGCTCTAATGGGGTAGGTTTCTCAATTCTCACGCATGAGTTCGGTTCTAATAAACGGTACCCGAACCTATCTTATCACCTACTAAGGCAATAAGAACCCCAATTCTGGCCCATTACATGCTTGCGAATTGGTTTCAGCTCGAGGGAAAGCACGACCTAATGACGTGGAGGGCTGCTCACATGTCAAAAGGCATGGATTCCGAAAGTGAATTACTGACCCGTGGAGGGATACTCACGTGGGTATGGGCGTTTCACTCTCACTTAAAAAGGGTAGGTCGGCTATAGAGCTTAATTAAATGGAAAATTAATTCGAATGTCACAAATTTTCAAAGCTCGTTCAACTTAAGTCGTATTTTCATAAAAGAACGAACTTATTAATTTCACTTTGATCTTTAAATATTTTATATCGATTAAAAGGCAACAAGTATTTTATTGGCTTAACTCTCTTTTTTGTTTTGTAAAAATAAAAATTCGTCCCCAGCGGAGTCGCCAAACTGTGATAAGGTTTTTGAAAAACGAACCAACTAAGGTCTTATCACTTCCTTTTTGAAATTTATGTTTTGTTAAAAAGAGGGGAAATTCGTATTTTGGAAAACCATAAAAATTTGGAGTCTCCAACGGCCGATGAGGTAGGCCGGACACCAGAAAAGCAGAGATTCGTTTAAAAACAGGTTCGGGAGTTGGTTACGTGTGGGGAAGGATTAGCACCCCCATCACGCTCGGAAATCGGTACCAAATAACTTGTTGCCTTTAATCGATAAAAAATATTTAATATCCAAAGTGAATTTAATAAAAATATTCTTAAATGAAAATGTGACATAATTAGCACGGGCTATATCCAAAGTACCTCTAGGATTAGCACCCCCATCTCGCTTAATTCCTTTCACGAATTTAATATAGGTGCAACGACCTTGAGGCATAAAATCAAGTTAAAAATAGGTTTATCTTTCTGATTATTATTAAAGCAAGTATGTTAGGTTGCATTGCTTGAGGACAAGAAATAGTTTGAGTTTAGGGGTGTGTAAAGTGTCCATAAGTCCTATATTTCATGCACATTCCATCTCATATTATTGCCGTTTTTGAGCTTATCTTAGGCATAATAAGGATCATGCATTGCATTATACAATATTTCTTTGTTTTACCTTGTTTTTATAGATTATCTTTCATTTGGTAAAGAAGAGATAATGTTTTAGTGTATTCTTGGTTTTAGGTACTAAAAGCTGAAAGAGAAAAGAGGAGCTGGGAATGCAATGCTGAGGCCGCGAAACAAGGAGCTGTACTAATGCAGCTCCAGCTAAAGACAGTAGCTGCTTAGTGCTGGTACCGTCGACCTTGATGCCCATGGCAGCAAACTATGGAGTTGGAGAATCGAAGTAGGATTTGTAGAGTCAAAAACCCTGATTCTATCGATGCCAACCACATGATTTTCCGACGTCTATAGCAGCGGGCAGAGCCACCGAAGTAAAATCTCAAGATTGCTTGTGGGATAAGGCAACGTGATAAAGTCCACATTTAACTCAAAGAAGTCAGAGTTTAAAGTAACATTAAATGTGGAAAGCTACTTTTCAGGACTTGCCCTAGCTATTTGTCTATAAATACTCATTGTACTCCTAGTTCAAATTATCCTAGGTTTTCTATAGACATAACTTGAGTGTTCTTTTCCGCCGCCAAGTTTTAATCTTCTCTTGGGTTTGGGGTTATGTTGTAAATTAGTGTTGAAACGGTTGTATTAGGTTTTGAGTTGTTTTAAATAAAATATTCTAGGTTTGCTTAGTTCGTGTTCTTCACTTCTTCAATTAGTTCCAAAAGTCCAGTTGAGGAAATCGATTTGTCGGGCACGAAAGTGTAAGACTCATGAAAGAATTAAGTACGATCTCATCATGTCGAGCTGTTGACTAATTCGTCTTAGACATAAGTTCGAGTTTCAGCGACTAAAAGGAGTAACCAAACGTCGATTGCCTACGTTAGGTTTACGCTAAGATTGCTAGGTATTGCCTACATCACGTAGTGATAGAATCCTTGCCTAGACATAGGAAGGATCATATTAGAATTGCTCTGCCGAACTTGGAGTATCTGCCAGACTTGCCGCCAGGACTTCTCTCCATCTCACCTGCCAAGACAGCAGAAGTTGCAAGTGCAGAGCTCCGCTACGGCAGCGAAAGGGTCGCAGCCTTAATCCGCTAGTACCCGCCGAGGTAGCATATTGTGGCAGCGCAAAACAACTTAGCCTATTCAATACAGTTTCACACTAATCGGCAGCATAACCCTGCCCTCTTTATCAACCTGAATCACCTATTTTATTACTTGTGTTTTATTTTATTTTACTTTTCATATCAACAATCACCTTACTTGTGTTTTTACTTTACCCTTTGCATGAACTACAAATCGAACCAAGCTGACCAATCCTCATGGGATTCGACATCTTTTATACTATAACTTGGTAGGAGTGTGCACTTGCACTCTCACAAAAAGAGAACACCTACACGCCCTACAGACATTTTAGTCGTAGCGGTATATGTGATTCTTCTCCTGAAGTATCTAAGGAAGCGGAGAAAATTAAAGGAAAGGTTGTGGTAGTACCAAAGAAATTTTTGGGGGAAGAACCCCAAAATAAACAAGCCAGTAACAGAAGAGCAAGCTCAAGAGTTTCTAAAATTTCTAAAGCACAATGAGTATAGCATAGTCGAGCAGTTGAAAAGGAAACATGCAAGAATTACTATCCTGGAGCTGTTGCTAAGTTCTGAGCGATGCTACATTTCTCTAATAAAGGTGCTCAATCAGACGTTCATGCCAAATGACATATCTGTGAATAAGCTGGACATGATAGTGAATCATATTATTGCCGAAAATTATATTACATTCTCTGATAACGAGATCCCTAAAGTGGGAATCGGATTCGTAAAGGCTATAATCAACAACACACACTTCAAGGGCTATGTGCTGCCAGGAGTCCTGATAGATAACGTTTAGCTCTGAATGTTCTGTCGATGACAACTCTACAAAGTTTGGTAATCGACGATTCACACATGAAGGTATATAAGAATGCGGTGAAGGCCTTTGATGGTACCACTCGAGACATACTGGGAAAAATTGAGGTGCCACTGCTAATCAGGCTAGTAGTTTTTAATGTATATTTCATGGTGATGGACATTAAACCCACATATAATTGTATGTTGGGTAGACCTTAGATTCATTCAGCTTGTGCGGTGCCATCGTCCCGGCATCAGAAGTTAAAGTTTCTGATAGAATTGAAATTAGTCAGCGTTGGAATAGAAGAAGATATCATTGTTTCGGTAACCACTGATGCTCCATATATTGAAGCTAATGATAATGCCCTCGAATGTTCTTTTAGAGCTTTGGAGTTTGTCAATGCAACTTTTGTCGCTAAAGGTAAACCGTTTCCTCGACCAAAGCTGTCGAATTGCACCAAGCATCACCAGGGATGCCTACGTCCAAAACCCGTTTCCTCAGATTTGGTTTTATGCCCAGTATACAAGAGAGGCTAAAAGATCTGAAAAGAAGGGAAAAACAAAGGAGGGCCAGTTTTTTTTGAAACCAAAGCTCCTTCCAAAGCTGTGACCTCATTTGACCTGGCTAATATTTTCAATTCACGAGGATTTGAAAACGTTGAGAAGCAACTCGAAGAGGTCAATCATGAAACTGCAAAGTTACATGAGGAGGAGATTTTTGGTAATGACCTGGAAGGGCTTTTTGTCATAGGAATCTTTGAGAGGGATCAAGATGGGAGATTTCTAAAGAAGATCTGCACATGCTTCTTTGGCGAGGTTCTTGGCCATCATATCTATTGAGGAGCTTTCTCTAGTGTCAAAGAATAAAACAGAGTAAATACCATGGAAAACTCTATACCTTTGCCCGCGGGTATATGGAGTTATATGTAAAGGGCCATCATATCAGTTCATTTTAATAAAGATGCTTTCATGCTCATTCACTAATGGCAAACATGTTTCTTGTTTTTTCGCATCCTTTCCAAAATATATACTATTATTTTCTTAGCAGGTCTTCAATTATCGATTGCATGAATGATCATAAACCTAATCCTAGAGTAGATACTGAGCGGCTCGTGAGTTTAATGGAAGTCAGTGATGTTGAGGATGAAATAAAATGTGAAATCCTTGAAGAATTACTGAGGTTGGTGGAAAAGGAGGACAAGCAGATCCTACCTCATAAAGAGGAATTAGAGATTCTCAACTTGGGAACTTATGAAATTAGAAGAAGGGTAAAGATAGGGACTGCTTTCTCGCCAAAAGCAAGACAAGGGTTGATTGATTTGTTGTGAGAGTTCAAAGATGTCTTCTATAACACCCCGGTTTTGGGGCTAGATGTTTTAGGCATCGGTTGGGTTAGTTGAACCTAGAATTAGAGATCCGAGCCTTTAGAAGCGGTTCATGGAAAACGTGGTCTGGGATGGGATAAAATTATGAGAAAATTGCTAAAATCTTTTAAAAATATATATATTGAAGGGTGGTAAAATCAATTTTTGGAAATGAGTTTTAGAAAGTCGAGATTTCATAAAGTGACCATTTTGTAAAAAGTACAAAGTTGGATTTTAAGGACTAAACTGAAAATCTTTTTGTAGACCTTTTCTCTCAAATTGACCACTTTAATTATTCTAATAAAACTATTTTAAAAAGGGTTTCAAATTAAAAGGGGATTTTAATTAAAACAAGAGAAGAGTTTGCGTAACTAACTTCTCTCATTTTGCACTCAGCCAAACACTAATTATTTTCTAATAATCAGAGAGTTTTTCCATCTTTTCTAATCCTTTTTGAATAGCAAAAGAGTTCTTTGATTCTCCTATCATTTATCATTGAGGTTACTTGAAGATTTCATCAAAATCTTGTCATTTGAGGAGAATAGGCAAGGTTAGAGGTAAGATTTCATTTAACTCCTCTAATCAAGGTTCTTTAATGAAATTCCCAAGTCTTGTGCCTCCTAAGTATGTTTATTAACCTTGTTTTATAATTGATTAATGGGGAATTGGCTAAAAATGACTTTATTTGGTGATTTTCCAAGATTTTCGTTAGGGCACTATTTTGGTTGATTTTGGATTGATTTTAAAGTTATTTTGGATATAAAATGATGTTGAAATAAAGGCTCGAACATAATAATCCCAGATTAGGTTGGATCTCTAAAGGTTTAGGTTGTTAGTTATGAGTTTTTGGCTTGGAAATGTGAATATGATGTTGTTGGGCGTTATTAGAAGTAATTAGAGTGTTTTTGGATGTTAATCAATGGTTAAAAGTGAATGGAAGTGATGGATTGAGGCTGGGATAAGTTTAGAATATGATCGATTGAGTTTTCGGTTGTTTTGGATGGGAATTTTAGGTGTCTTGGACAGAGCAACGAGATTGTATAAGTTTCTGGTGGTTTTGATGCATTATGATGCATTGATCCTATATTCTTATGTGGTATAAACATGGGAGAATACTTTGGAAGCAATCAGTGAAGATCCGGGGGCTTCGGACGCTTGATTTTCACGTCGGCGATTGAGGTTTCGCGATTCAGTGAGTGGAAATGCGATTTCCAACATTGAAACACCTTTAAAGTGGTTTTGGGAACTTAGTGTAAGCTTGAAACGCTTTACTAAGTTCGGAAGTAAGTAAAGTGATTTTCTCCCTCAGATTGTAATATTATAGGCTTGTTGATGCACTTGATTTTATATGTGTTTACCTATTGTTTCTAAGCATGATTTTGGGTAAAAGATTTGCTATTTATGATGCCATATTGTTAAAGGATGCACATGGTGAGTGATCCTAGTATGTATATGTTTATACATGTTTTATGAAGCATGGTTTGATGCTTGGAAATATGGCTTATTGTGAATGCTTTGAAAATAGTGAGGTTTGTACTAATTGATGATTATATTGGCAAGTGATGTTGTGTAAAGTGGTTTATAAATGAAATTGGATATAGTTAGCCGGCTATAGGATTGAGTGCACTATAAACAAGTCGCCTTGGATGTTGAGGGGTTGTGAAAGTAACGAAAACTCCATCCAAGTACCCTAACGATTTAGGAAATTGATTTGTATCCCGTCTCTCGTTAATGGGGTTATATATCTACCGATGAGTGGTGTTGAGTTGTTGTAAGGTAATGAATACTCCACCACGAGTGTCAAAATGGTGGAGGGTAGCTTCCGTGTGTGAACCTTGAGATGCCGGTGAGAATGTATGAAGTGTTGGGACAACACTTGGGAATCCGTGTATCCTATATGATTTGAGAAATGAGTATGTTGATGATCACTTGTGAGCCAATATAATTGATAAATTTCTATGAAATGTATATGGATGCATAGTATGGAAAAACATGTTTTAATCTTTAAGCTTTGCATATGGTAGCTATGCATGGAAAGGCTTAAGACGAGTGTTGGCAAATGATTTTGTTCTTGAAGCATGTGATACTTGTTGCACGATGAATAACATGCTGATTTTGTTAATGAAGTGCATGGATTTTCAATAAAGGCATGATGGTTTTCAAATGGTGTAAAAATGGTTTTCAAGAATTGATGGTGTTTTTGGTTTTGAGCATTCCTCGCTAAGCTTGTATGTTTACGCTCTCTCTTTTGTCCATCAATGTAGATAACTCAATGTTTGGAGGCAGCAACTTGCAAGGGGACCTAAGGAGACTTCACTTTTAAATGTATGTTTCATTTTATGGACTAGAGTAATAAGGGCAATGGGGGTACCATAGTCTATTTGGGAGAGGTGTATGAACTCCCTTTATGTGCATATTTGGTTATTGGTTTTGAACTTGTAAAAGGCCTTTATATGATGGTTTAAGCCATGACTTGAGTTTTGACTTTTGGATGGTTTGATTTTCATAGGAAGCATGCCTCTAGAATACATTGATGACAATTGCCATGTTTAATTGATTGAAACTGCTATGTATGCTTAGGGAATGTTGTTTAGTTTTCATTGGATATGTTGAAAAGTATGTTGCATTGCTTATGAGTGAGTCTAAATAGGTAAAACCAACTTTCAGTGTAATTGCAAACTGCAGGGTATCTATACCCTTCTTATAGTATCAGTACGATCTTGCAAATTGGGAAGGGGGTACCGATACGCGGGGACGTATCAGTACCAATTTTGGCTACTGGTTTTGGGCGTACGGATACGGGCTCGAAAGGTATCGGTACGACATCTGTCACATTAAATTTGAGTGTTGCATCAGTCGATGGCGTATTGATACCCTCTTCAAGGTTATTGGTACGATGGTCGTTATGGTAGTTGAAAGCTTATTTAAATATTCTATTTTTCTTACGTTTTAGTCCTTGGATGTTGTGGATGCAATTAATTGAGTTTAAATGCTTATTTTGAGCTGAGAATTGTCTAAGATGCATGTAATTTGACTAATTAAATGTTGGTAACACAAAATGGCTTAAGTCCGTATAAACCACAAAAATTACAAATTGGTCCCTAAAGCCGTAGTTAAACGTAAATGATGATCGATGGAGTTACGAATGTTCCGCTGCAATGGTTAACACATAGGATTCTAATTAGCATCAAAATAATATAAAAAGAAAAAAATAGTGTTGTTTACTGAGGTAAACCTTCCCGGTTTACTTCAATAATCCCCGTGTGACTTGTTCGGTTCGAACTATCGGCTAGGCTGGGTCGAGGGGGTTACATCTTCGCCTGGTCATAGTGGTACACAAATTTCCCATAAGACCAAAGTGTAATCATGTTCAACATAATCTTAGAAGACTAAAGCCGAAATGGAACTAAAGATAAAGGAAGAGGTACAAAATCAAATTGATTTTGGCTTTCTCTAGGGTATCCCAATATCTAGAATGAGTGGCTAATATAATTTATGTACCAAAGAAAGATGGAAAGGTACGCATGTGCGTGGATTACAGAGATCTGAATATATCCAACTCGAAGGATAATTTTACCTTGCTCTATATAGACATCTTGATTGACAATATGTCATGGCATTCATGGTTCTCCTTGATGGATGGATTTTTGGGGTATAACCAGATAAAGATGAACCCAAAGAACATGATCAAAACGACATTCATAACCTTGTGGGGCACATATTGTTACAAAGTGATGCCTTTTAGACTAAAGAATGCCGCAACAACTTATCAGTGGCAATGGTTACCTTGTTCGACGACATGATGCCCAAAGAAACTGAGGTGTATGTGGGTGACATGATTGCTAAATCTCAGACTGAAGAGGAGCATATTTAGAACCTGAGGAAGTTGTTTTTGAGGTAGAGGAAGTACTAGTTGAAACTCAATCCCAATAAATGTACTTTTGGAGTAACATCATGAAAACTCCTGGGATTTGTTGTTAGCATAAAAGGATTTGAAATAGATCCAAATAAGGTGAAGGCAATTCAGAACTTGCCGCCGCCCAGTTCACAAAAAATGTTCGTGGATTCCTCGGGAGGTTGAATTATGTTTCTCAATTCATTTCTCAGTTGACCGATAAATGCGATTCAATCTTCAAATTGTTTAAAAAGAATAATCGATGATAATGGAACCAAGAATTCCAAGAAACATTTGACAAAATTAAGAAGTACTTGACGAATGCTATGATACTAGTTGTACCGGTTCCTGATAGGCCACTCATCCTGTATCTAACAATTTATAAGAACTCAATGGGATTTGTGTTGGGGTAGCATGATGACACATGAGAGAAAGAAAGAGCCATTTACTAATTGAGTAAAAAATTCAAAGAGTGTGAAGCACGATATCCACCAATTCAAAAGTTATAATGTGCTTTGGTTTGGGTAACTCGTAGACTCGGACAATACATGTTATACCACACTACTTGGTTAATTTCTCGCGTTGAACCGTTTAAGTTTATGATGGAGGTACCAGCATTAACTGGGAGATTGGCACGTTGACAACTGTTGTTTTCATAATTCAACATTATAAATGTGAGCCAGAAAGCAGTAAAAGGAAGTGCTATAGCAAACATCCTAGCAAGCCATGCTTTAGAAGATTTTGAGCCCCTAGACTTTGATTTCCCAAATGAGGATGTGATGAATATCTCCATGAAATAAAATGGAATCTCAAATAACGAAACCTGGAAATTGTATTTTGATGGAGCATCGAATTCCCTAGGACGTAGAATTGGAGCAATATTGATTTCTCCAAACAATGTACACTATCCTTTCACAAGCAAGCTAGATCTTATTTGTACTAATAACTTGGCAAAATGTGAAGCTTGTGTCATGGGCTTGCGGGCTTCTATTAAAAGAAAGATAGAGGTCCTGAAAGTATACGAGGATTCAAACTTGGTTATTTACCAGCTTCGTGGAGAGTGGGAAACAAAAGATGTAAAGTTCAACGAGTATCGAAAATTGATCCTGGAGCTAATAAAAGAGTTTGAAGAAATTACTTTTACATACATTGCAGGGAGGATAATCAAATGGCATATGCCTTAGCTACATTGGCTTCGATATTCTTAGCAAATAAACCAGAAGACATGATGTCAATTCGAATGCAGAGTTATGAGACCTATGCTCACTATTTAGCATAGAAAAGGAATCAGATAAAAATCCTTGGTATTTTGATATATTGCAATACCTTAAATTTTAGGCTTATCTTTTGGAGGCAAATGATAATGACAAACGGACTATTAGAAGGATGGCTTGAGAATATGTGCTCGATACAGAGATCTTGTACAAAAGAGGCAAAGATCGGGTCATGTTAAGTTGTGTTAATGCCAATGAAGCTAGAAATATTATGGCAGAAGTGCATGATGGAATATGTGGTACACATGCAAATGGATTTCGATAGCTAGGAAGATCATGAGATACATCTATTACTGGGAAACCATGGAAGGAGATTGCATTCAATATGCCAGGAAATGCCATAAATGCTAGATATATGCTGACAAGATTAATTCCCCGCCAGTACCTCTTCATATGATGAATTCACCTTGGCCTTTTGTTGTCTAGGGCATGGATGTTATTGGGAAGATTCACCAAAAGGCTCCTAACAGTCATCGTTTCAACCTTGTGGCCATTGATTACTTCACCAAATGGGTAGAAGTAGATTCTTATGCCAATATCATGAGAACAACCGTCTGCAAGTTTCTAAAGAAATAAGTAATTTGTCGGTATGGATTACCAGAAAGAATTTTTACTGATAATGCCACCAATTTCAACAACAACATAATAGAAGAAGCGTGTGAGCGGTTCAAAATCATGCATCACAATTTTGTGACTTATCACCCTAAGATGAACGGAGCAGTTGAGGCGGGAAACAAAAACATCAAGAAAATCATATCGAAGACAACAAAAACTTACAAACACTGGCAAGCAAAGCTACCTTTTTGTGCTGTTTGCAAATCGAACTTCAATACGGACCTCAACTGCAACCTCCTATACCCGCCTATGCATTACCACAGATCCTTGGAAGTCACATTAGTGTCACAAGAACGACCCTTAGAAAAAATCCACATAAAAATATTTTTCCTTAAAACACTTATTAAATTGTAAAGTTAACTTCTGTTTAAAATAGCCTTTCAGGAAATCATTTAAACACATAACAATAATTTCAGAAAACGTTTTACATATACAATCATAAAACTATACAAGACATACACGCCCACTAGTTGTACCAGTACCGTACTCCAAAAGCAACGTCAAGGGAACTCTGAACACTAATGTCAGTCATTGTACCAAGATAAATTTCTTTTAACCTGCGATGGTAAAAACAACGTAAGCTTCAGAAAGCTCAATAATACAAAACTAACAAAATATGCTACAAGCAACATGCAGTTATAAGGTCGTGCATAAAGTTGTCATAAAGTTTTGGGCAACTACAGAGTCCGATTATGATTCGATATTTCAGTGAAGCATTATATTTGAATATAATTTTTTTTCTTTTCAATCACTGAGTATGGGGCGATAAACTTATAGCCCGGAGATGGAGAAGAGATATAGTTTACAAAATTTGAATTAGGGAGTTTAGTTGTTTCACTAAGCACATATTAGAAGCATACTAAGAGTTTGACTTTGGTAAATTAATTTAGTAGGGTGGATTTTAGAAGGGGCCAGAAAGTTTTATTTTAATCACCTAACTAGCCTCCAACCATACGCCAATATGCAGTATCCCAGAACTATATCCAGAAACACTTACCCTAGGCACATTGGGCGTAGGAGCTTATAGATAGACTCCCCTAGGCCCGTTGGGTGTAAGGGATATCTTAGGTCCAAAAGGACTTACCATCGCCGAGCCTACAAATCTTCAATCATATCCCAAATAGAATTAGTTTTTTATCCAGTAAACAATAATATCAGAAAACATATATCAGATATATTTTATATTATAAGACATTTGTCAGATTTATTTTTGTATCAAAAGACAAGTATCATATATATTTATGTATCAAAAGGCAGAAGCCAGAGATTGCTTTCATTTCGAATAACAACGTCATACTTTTAATTCAGAGCATATAGCATCGGTTTAAAACAAAGAGAATATTCATGGACACATGAAACACAATATCTAGTCCATTTGACACTTAGAGTCCCTTGATAATCATAGAAGGGGCACATAGAACTAAAGTCCGATCTAGACTGATTTTAGAATCAAGGACCTTATTCGTAGGAATTTGATAAATATAAACTTCAACCAAGTATTCAAGAATGATACATCATGACTACGCATGAATTCAAATATATCAAGATATATTCTTGGAATCTAGATAGATCAGGATCGGTCAAGATTTCAGATTTATCAAGAGAGTTCTAGTCAATTTAGCTTATAAGAGCATTTCGGTCATTTTAACACTCAAGGGCAATTTTGTAGTTTAACCATGATAGGGTAAGTCAGAAATTAGTTGTACATAAGATTGCTGACGGCTTGCCAGGCTTTCAAGTCTATCCCATTAACCACATCTCTTCAATGCATTACATGCCAAGCAGTAAAATTGGTACATCTTATCTGTGTTCAACATTTTGTTCTAGTTACGTTGTACATCTGAACGGAACATTGTCACATATTATCTCAGAACAAGCCTCGAAAGTTTGAACATGTATTTATGCAATATTCTTCCATTATTGTTACATTGTTAAGAATGACTGATATACATAAGTCCTGCCTCCAACCCACAGGGGGATTACGGTCATTTGTGGTCTATCAGAAATTTCATGATTTTCTAATCTTCCACTTATCTTAAGTCATGAGGTTATTTCAATCAATAAAGCACTTGATGTTAATTCAGTCATCTCGGTCCTTTCGGTTCTTCCAAAGCATCTATTTATTTCAAGACTCGGGGGCATATCCGTCATTTCAGTTAATTTAGAAAATTTGGTGCTCGAGGATACTTTAGTCTTTTTGGTCATTACGATCATTCTGATCAATTTATCCTTATCAACATTTCTAATCATTTTAGTCATTTTAACCAATTCAGTCTTTTCTGTCATTTCATTAATTTAGACATACAAAAAACTTCTCGTAAATTTATCTTCGAAGACTTATTCAGACATTATGTGTAACCCCCTTAACCCGACCTAGACGGTTGACCCGAATTAAGAAAGTCACACGGGGAAAACCAAAGTCAACCCGAAAGTCAACCTTGATTAACGACCCTTTTTTTTAAAAAAAAAAACTTGTCTAGATGCATATTAAGCCTTAGATATGATCATACAACAGCATACTCAGAGAAGCATGAAACATGATTAATTTCAAGTTGGTAACTTCAATTTGGGTTAAGTCCTTATAATTGCTGAGATTAACCACCAAATGTAACCCCCTTAACCCGGCCTAGACGGTTGACCCGAATTAAGAAAGTCACACGGGGAAAACCAAAGTCAACCTTGATTAACGACCCTTTTTTAAAAAAAAAAAACTTGTCTAGATGCATATTAAGCCTTAGATATGATCATACAACAGCATACTCAAAGATCATAAACATCAGAGATCAAACAGGGACCCAATTGAACAATTTACAACTTTAGGGACCAAATTGTAAATTCTGATAATTATAAGGACTTAACCCAAATTGAAGTTACCAACTTGAAATTAATCATGTTTCATGCTTCTCTGTGAAATTTCAGTTCAAAATGACTTCCCAAACTCATACAATTGCACAAACAAGATTCAGGACCAAAATGCAAACATTTCAAAACATTTAACTGCCAATGTCAGCCCCCAACGGTCACCCGTTCCGAAACGGGAGACAGCCCGTTTCGAAACACGGGGCCGTTCCGCAACGCGTACCGAAACGGGGGTCGGGCAGTAGCCTTTCCGTTTCGGAACGGTCCCTCCCGTTTCGGACGCCTGGGCTTGTTTAAGGCACCCGTTCCGAAACGGTAGGTGCTGTTCCGAAACACCCTGCACAGATTGCCCAAAAATGCATACTTAAACATGCAATTGACCAACCAATCATGCTCCAAATGCCACCAAACTTTGCCAACATGCAATTCAACATATATGAGACATACTTGCATCAACAATTCATCAAAACATCCACATATATGAAAAGCCCCAAATCTATAGGCATGCTTCCTACACAAGCAACCATTCAAGCATAAACCTCCAATTCAAGCATATAAAGGCCAACCACAAAAACCAGCATTCTCAACAACATTCAACATACTTAGGGAGTTCAAAACATCTCCCAAACATACACATAGGTCCCCCATTGCCAAATTACCAAAAGCTAAATGTACTTAAGAAAACCTTCCATACTTTGAGCTTTACTACCACTTGAATGCTTGCCTTCCTTGCTGCCCTCAAAGTACTTTAATGCTCTGCAATATTGATTTGAGAAAACAAAGAGAGCGTAAGCAAAAGCTTAGTGAGGAATGCTCAATAAAACCATCCAATAATGCATTTATAACTCTTTTAAAATCATGCTTCAAATCATCATTTACACATGCTCAAAAGCATACTTTAACAAGCATCTCATGCTTCATTTCATTACATGTCATATTGGCCACAAGTGATACATTTCATTTCTTTGAAAACAAGTTCATCAACTTTCACCCCAAGGACTTTTAAACACCTTGGACCCCAAGGACTTTTAAACACCTTGGCCATGGACTTTTAAACACCATGATATAAATTACCTCAAGGACTTTTAAACACCTTGACCCCAAGGACTTTTAAACACCTTGGCCATGGACTTTTAAACACCATGAATTAAATCACCTCAAGGACTTTTAAACACCTTGACCCCAAGGACTTTTAAACACCTTGGCCTATGGACTTTTAAACACCATAGAAAGGACCACACAAGGACTTTTAAACACCTTTGTGTCCGTAACAAGAATCATCCAAGGACTTTTAACCACCTTGATGTTCTTAAGTAACAAGGCTCACTCAAGGACTTTTAACCACCTTAGTGACCTCAACCTTTTCAAAACATCACTTGCCAATATACATCATTATCATCAATTTATCCACTGTTCTAAAGCATTAAACCAAGCCATATTCATCATGCATTTAAAAGCATCAAACCACATTTAATTAATGTTCAAAAACAAGGAGCTCTTACCTTGAGCTTCCTTCAACATATGGCTTACAAAAACAGCATTAACCATGCTAAATCATGCTTTCAAAACATAATTTAAAACATGCAATAAACCACATTGCACAACAATCAAATCATGGCCACCACTAGAGAGTATTTCCGAAAACTTACACTTGAGCTTAGAAAAGTTGTTTAGACTTAAACTAAGCTCCCAAGACATTGGTTTCAAAACCGAAAACCCAATTTCACTCACCGATTCCACTTCGCCTCTTGCCGAAGCACCAAATCAAGCCTCCGGACCACCACCACTTGGATCCAAAGATGACTCCCCTGTTTTAACACATTAAAACAGTAGATTAATGCATCATCATGCATTAATAGCTTCTATGAAAGCACCTAAACTCGCTGCTCTCATCCACACTCCATTTTCGGCCACCAAACACAACCGAAAATGCATCCAAACCACTTCTCAACATAGCCCAGCCATTAACCAACAAAACCTAACATCCTTTAACATCATTTAACAACTAAAAAGAACCTAACAACATCCTTATACCTCCAGCAACACCAGATCCACAAGATCACCTCAAAAACAACCAAGAATCATAAGCTAAACTTAGGAAATTCAACCTATCCGGGATTGCATTAATCAAAACTCAATTCCTTATCAAATTAACATTCATTAATCATCATTTTAACACCTTAAAACACTGCTTAAACAGATCCAACGAAATTTCATCAAAAACACACCAAATCTTGCATTTTAAGCCAAGATCCATTAAACAATCTTAAAAGCCATTTATAAAACATCAATTAAGGATTGAGAACTTAGGAATTTCATTAAAGAACTTGAAGTTCAGAGGAGAAGGACGTTCTTACCTCCAAACTTGAGTTTCTCTTCTTTTGGAACCAAAAAGCTTGATGAATCAAGTAGCATATACAAAGGTTTTGATGATGAGATGATTAGGAATCAAAAGAGGATTGAAAAGAAGTATTTAGGTGATAAAAATCAGAGGAAAAGATCTGGAGAGAATGTTTTTGGTTTGAGAGAAAAGATGAGAGAAAATGGGAAATGGAAAATTTAGAAAGTTAGTTAAAAATGACTAAAATATCTTTCCCTCCTTTTACTTTTATTTTAAACCATTATTAAATCATTTAATATTCTAGAAAATCTGGAGAAACTCCCTTTGGGTAAATAGCTCCTTAAAGATTCAAAGTTTCAATCCTTTTTAAAACAGTCACAAAACTTTCAAAAATTACATTTTGGTCACTAGCCAAAATGTCACCCTTCCGAAACTCATTTTCCAAAATTGATTTCACAGTTCACTTAAATATATTAAAAGATGATTTTAGAACATTTTTCCATATTTTTAATGCAACCCGAACTAAGCTTTCCTAAATTCACTCTCTTAGATTCGAACAGCACTTTGACCAAACCGGTCAACGCCCAAAACTTCTAAGCCCAAAACCGGGGCGTTACATTAGGAAAATACAAGTATTTACATTTTCGAAGGGTTGAATCCTGTTACCATAACTTTCTAGTCACCAAAGTATTAGAGTTATTGCAGTGCCCAAGGCGTTACAGTCATTTCTGTACTTAACGCTATTTTTAGACACTTCGGAACCTAGAAACATTTTAGTCATTTCAATCATTCATTAATAAAGTATACCTCCAGTAATTTGGCCTTTAGATATTTATTTAGAAAATTTCCAGAAAAAATGATTTTTCAAACGTTTATTCAAACAAATAGGGAACTTAGGCATTTCCCATATCATTTCCACCTCTAGGGTATTGAGGTCCATTTTGCACCTCAAGGGTATTTCGTCATTTCATAACTGAGCATCAATATAATCAAATATTTTAACAAGCGTTGCACGTAATTAGTGCTTCGAAAAATTGGTGCAAGTGTACACGTCACAAGTTATAGTATAGAAAGATATTGTCTCCAAAAGGATTGGTGCTACTTCAGGAATTTAACTTCTAGCACTGTAAAATAAAAACACAAGTAGGTGATTGTGGGAGTTCTAATTAACAAATAAACTAAGATCAAGAAAATAAAAGAAAAATGTAATCAAGTAAGAGAGAATAGGTCGAGTTATTGTGAGTTGAGGAGTGATAGTTGAATGGATCGTCTTGGTAAAAGAGTGAAACATCTATTCAATTGTCACGAGAATTGGTAACAATCGGGTTGTCAAGGCAAGTGGAATAGAGGTTTCTGGGGCAACTACTATAACGATGCCTAGGCGATGATTGCTAGAGCAACAACTTGGGCAACTGGGCGGCAATCTTCAAGATTCGGCGAAGTGTTCTTCAATGGCTCATCCTTATCCCTAAGTCGAAACTCTAGTTAACTGTGCATGCCTTGATGATACATCCCTGTGTTAATCAAGCGTGAACAACATCCAATCTTGCGCCCCTCTTAGCCGTTGAAATTCGTAACTTTTTCCTAAGCCGAATTAGTCTTCATTGATTTGGGCAAAACCCATGCTCATTCATTTCTTGAATATAACTCTCATGATATTAGATAAATAGATGAAATTACGAGATCCTCTCTCAATTCACTCACAAGAAAATTTAAAAGCCAAGAATGAGCAAACCTTGGATAAAAAGTGCAAACTTCATTACCTAAACAAAATCCAATTGTTTCTCACAACCAAAAAAAGCAATAACCTTAGCCAACTAGATTTAGTTCATGGCTAGGTTCAAAAGAAACACAAAATAAAGTTTTTCTAATATAAACCTAATAAATAGAAGAAGGAAAAGATGAAGAAGATGTCAACAACCCTCTTGGTCTCTCTCTCTCTCAATCGAGCATGCTTGGCTTGGGTGGCTTGGCCATCTTTATATAGGAGATGGCTAGGTCAAGTTTTTCTAACATAACCTGTTTTATGTTAGTGACAGGGAATGACATGAAATAACTTTGATTTATTCTTCAGATCATCATAACTATTCTCCGGGTCTGAAGCTATGATAGGTGCACTCTACGAAACTCCGAACCCTTTGAATAGAGTCATCCCGTGAAGACTTTCATTCACTCTTGCTAATTTGTCCGTCACTTGGTTTAGATTCATAGACTTTTGATAGCAGAGGAGTGTCCTTGCTCATGATCCTTCCTAGAGCCTGTTTCGGGCACCTCTAGGGTATTTACTTTTCTTTTTTGCCTAGAGCCTGTTTCGGGAACCTCTAGGGTTTACATATTCTTTGTTGTGATGCCCTGAGCTGCCGTGGCGGCAAACCTGTATTCAGTCAAGAACTTTTATGAAGTAAGGCAGGCAATGTTAAACTCAAAACTCAAGGAAAATTTAGCATTTAACAGACAAGTGTAAAGATAATTAGCAGAAAGAAAAAAAAATCTAAGTGTTTTTCATGCTTCTTCCCATAGTTAGATTGAATTTTTTTTTGAATGGTGCGAATATAAGTAGTCGGCTAAGCTATCATAGGCACAAGTTTTGAACTAAAGATTTCTATTTCATTAAGTGTTAGGGGCAAAATTCACATATGCATCTAAATGCTATGAACCTAAAACAAAGAGGACTAATTCCCCCCAATCTCAAGGTTGCCATTGTCCTCAATGCCTCTACAAAACAAAAATTAAAAACAAAATATAAAAAATTAAAAGAAAAATAAAAAAATAAAACAAAAAGGGAAATAAAATAAAACATAAAAATTAAAAAGAAAAGAAAGAAAAATGGTGCTATAAGCTGGGGGAGTTCCCCTCTGTTGCTGTCGCGTCAGAGGAGGAATCTGAGGAGGTAGGCAGGATGAGGCGGCGCGTAGCGGATGGTCGTTCTACTGGGCTCTTCGTCGAGCTACACGTCGGTTGGATGCCGTTGGGGGTGGCTTTCTTGGTTTGCCTTTCAGCTTCTCCATCCTGTGATCTGCTGTTGACCGGTTTCTCTTTCTATCTGCATCTACTGGTTCATCGTCAAGGGAGTCTAAAATCTCCATGTCTGAGTAGTCGGTGTCCTTGGCAGCGGTCGTTTTAGCTGCTGGGGAGGCAGTAGTGGTTTCTTCCACCTTCTCTGATTCTGATGAGGAAGAGTAGTCGTATGGTTGGATAGGGGTTGGAGAGGTTCTTTTCTTGGGTGGATGATGCGGCCCCTCGCTGTCGTCGGCAGCAGGAGCAGCAGCTAGTCTTGGAGTGATCTGGATTGGCTTGGAAGCTGCTAACTCCATCGGAAAGGCGGGCAATTGTGGGTCGGCGTCCTGGTACTTATCCAGTAGGTAGGCCACAAAGGCCTCGTGCACGTCCGCTACGTATTTGGTGAATATCACCTGCTTGTGTTCAATCCTCTGGCAGCTTTCCACTAGGCTGCGCAGTAAAGGAATTGCGACGGACCGGAGGGCGGCTTCAGTACTCCCTGCTGCGGCTGGGGTGGCGGCAGCTAGGCGGTGGAAGGTGTGTCTCGCTCTGCGCTATGCACCATTTGTCGGCGTACCCTTCTTGTCCATCCTTCCTTGGCAGGAAGAATTTTATCTTTTGGGTGCAGCGGCACGCTAAAATTGGCACACATGCTAGTGCTGAGTGCTGGGAAGAAAAGGGGGCCTTTGGTATTTGGCTTTTCTACGTGGGCATAAATCTGCTTTATTATTACCTCGCCAACGTTTATCTGTCGCCCCTTCATTATGCTGCAGATAAGGTCGAGCAGCGGCCTGTTGATTGTTGATCCGTGTGAGGTGGGCATTAGGCGGCTTTGAACAAATTAACTCCAAAGGGCTGCCTCTGGCAGCAAGTCTCCGCGGTTGACTGACCCATTATTTTTGCCTGTCAGCCATTGGGTGTTTGGCTTACACAGTTCCTTCTTGATCTTTTTGTAGTCAGCCGCTGTCAGATATGATTCACATTCTCCGTGCAGGTCACCGCTGACCTCTATGTTGTAAAAGTTGTTGATCATGTCGGTAGTGAACTTGACACCTTCTCCCTGGACGTAGACGAAAGGACTCTCCGGGTTTGGCCGGTGGGCGTAAAATTCTCGCAAATGGTTACTGTTGATTCCTTCTAGCCGCCGTAAGAATTGGTCCCAGTCCATATTGTGGATTCGTTCGAATAGGAAGGGTTCCAACCCATAATCACCATCAGATTGCGTGTATTGAAAGCCCATCTCCTCCCATAGTTGCCTTTCTCTGTAGAACTTGTTGTAGGTCTCCTCGACAGCGTGTTTGAAGAACCTTTTGTATGAAGTTTTTGAGGTGACGGTGGTTTGCTGTGATGAGGCCATAGTTTGAGGGATGGTTGTGTTTCCTAAAGAAAGAAAAGAAATAACGTTAAAAAAGCAAATAAAATCTTGGAAGCAAAGATTGCAGAAAGAGTTCAGAATAGAGAAGAAAGCAAAGTGAAGAACGGGCGGGAGTAGTTGGCCTTATATAGCCGTTTCTCTCCACTGCCTTGGCGGGAACACTGTCAACAGGCGGCAATTATTGCAACGTGAATAACGGGATTCTAGCCGTTACACAGATATTTGTTCCACTCGCTGGGGGAAAATGTAGCTGTTGCGGCTAGCCGTTATGCTTATCTACCATAGGCTGCCTTGGCCGCTAGCTGGGCCTCTCCTTTATTCTTTCATCTTTCTTGATCTTTCCTTCGTTCCTAACCTGAAATAGATTAAATACAAAATTAAATAAAAATTAAATCTAATCCAAATGCTTAAAAATAAATTAAAGGTAAAAATTAAAAATTAAAATTAAAATAATAATTAGGTTATGTTGGGCTGCGCTTTTCCAAAACATAACCACTTCCTAAGGGTCTTTGTGTTTGGCTATTCATCTAGGCATGTCCTTCCCCTCCTCAGGTGGATGTTGCTGCCAACTTTGCTCCCCTGGCTGGTCATACACCATGAAAGCAAAGAGGCTTTTTTTTTCAAATAAAAGAAAAGAGATTTAATGTGCAAAAACTAAATAGGAGTGCAGATATTCAAACGTAGTTGCTGTTGCCAGTCCCCGGCAACGTCGCCAAAAACTTGTAGAACGTCTAAGTGCTATCCATTTATTAGCGCAAGTGCACAATCTTGTCAAGTTATAGTATAAAAGATATCGTCTCCCACATGGATTGGAGCAGCTCCTATGAATGGTTTCCTGCACCAAGATTTAGTAAATGCGCCATTAAATCTCATGATGTGGAAATATAAAAATACAAATAAAAGAAAGATAGTGATGAGAGAGATGATAGGGAGTGATTCCGGAGATAAGCTGGGTAAGACTGGTGCAGCTCAGTAGCGTGTGGACTGCATTGTATAAGTTGAGCATGTTTTGCGCTGCCATGAGTTGCTGCCTCGGCGGGTATGGCAGGCGGCAAACTACGACCCTGTCACGCGGCCGCAGCAGGTCACAGCCACTGCAGGGGTGTGTACTATCTCGGGAAGTGGAACAAAAAGAAGTCATGATGGCTTATCTGGCAGAGATTCTAAGTTCGGCAGGATAGTCGACAGTGATCCCTCCTATTTCTAGGTTAGGATGCTCGAGATGCTAACTTGAGGAGTAGTGTGGAACAAAATTAGTCAACTCGGTTGGTACTCCCTTTTAGCCGCTGAAAATTGTGGTCTAGTGTGGAACCAAGTTAGTCATACCTTTGTAAGTTGTGATCATGCTTAACCCTTCCGTGAGCCTTGCACATTCGTGCCCGACAAATGGATTTTCTCTTCAACTGACTGGTGTAGACTAATTGAACGAACAAAGAACATAGATTAAGCAAACTCATAATTTTATTGAAAACAACTTAAAACTATACAATCGTTTCCCACAAATTACTTTACATACACACGCCTAAACCCTAGGAGAGTTGGGCCGCGACCCCCAACACTCCAACCTATCTAGCTACATCTTCGTTGTGCGGTTGCTCAGGCTTGCATCCCTTCACCCTCGTCATGCCCTTATACCCTTACATACATTGGGTATATATAGGGCTCATGGCTTAAGTTTGAGCCCTTTTTGAAGTTAGAGTTCTAAAAGTAAATTACATTAAATATAGACTCCTTCATTACTTAAATATGGACTCTTTGGATGTTATCTTCTTCTGCAAGTAAGGATAAGTGCTTCTACTTATCGATTTTTGGATCAGCTCTACCGGCCGCTACAGGCTTCAGAAAATTACAAGACTGGGCTCGTTGGGCTTAGGAAATTTCTCTCTTTAAATCATGACCCATCTTGGCTAAGTCGGTGTAACTCATGCTCAGGCGGTACTTGGCGGCAATGCTGCTTTGGCAGCGTCCTTGGTGGCATCTTGAGCTGCTTAAGTACAACTCCTCTAGTTCCAACTTTCTGTCCTATCCTGTCGTGTCCTCTCCTCTCCTCTCTTAGCTATAGCACCAGTGAATATAAACTAAACTAAAACAATAACTTTTCTCAAGCAAACATAAAATATTCAATAGAAACATGGTAAAAGAGAAGATATTGTCATAATGCATGTAATGCACCTAAATATGCCAACATGAGCTTAAGAACAACAATATTAAGGGCAGGAATGTGGACAAAATATAGAACGTTTGGACACTCTACAGTCAATATGAACAATTACCTTAGTTCCAATCAAGTAGGAGTGAAATTTGTCAAAGACAAAATATAGAACTTTTGGACACTCTACAGTCATTAAGAGTTTTAATAGCGTAGTATATAACATGGAAAATTTTACTTGTTCTTTGGTCTAGAGCTGCTCCTACTTCAAAATAACTTGCATCACACATGATTTCGAAAGGTAAAGTCCAATCGGGTGAAACAACAATGGATGTCGAGGCAAGTTTTTCTGTAAGAGTTTTGAATGATTGGGCACAAGAATCATCAAAATTGAAGGCCTTGTTCTGTTCAAGCAAGTTACACAAGGGTTTAGTAATTTTAGAAAAATTATGTGTAAACCTTTTGTAAAAACATGCGTGTCCTAGGAAGCTTCGAATTCCCTTGACTGAATTTGGTGGAGGTAATTTTTCAATCACTTTCACATTGGCTCTATCAACTTCGATGCCCTTGAATGAAATATTATGGTCGAGCACAATTCCTTCATCCACCATAAAACGGCACTTCTTCAAGTTAAGCACTAGGTCAGATTCATCACATCTTGTCAGCACCTTTTCCAAATTGTCGAGGAAATTGTGGAAGTCGTCCCCAAACACCGGGATGTCGTCCATAAAGATCTCAAGGAAGTCTTCAACCATGTCAGAAAAAATTGTCATCATGCATTGCTGGAAATTTTCTGGGGCATTGCATAATCCGAATGGCATCTTTCGAAAAGCATAAGTGTCGTTTGGGCATGTGAAGGTGGTCTTTTCTTGGTCATCTGGTGCTATGGCAATTTGGTTATAACCTGAATAACCATCATGAAAACAATAAAAGGGTTTACCTGCAAGACGGTCAAGCATTTGATCAATAAAGGGTAAAGGGAACTGATCTTTCCTAGTAGCTTTATTCAACTTACGATAATCCATGCAAACCCTCAAGCCAGTCACAGTCCTGGTTGGAATAAGTTCATTTTTTTATTACCTACCACAGTTATACCTCCCTTTTTTGGTACACATTGTACTAGACTTACCTATGTAGTGTCGGAGATAGGGTAGATGATACCGACATCTAGCAAATTGATGATTTCTTTCCTCGCAATTTCCTTCATAACACGGTTAAGTCTTCTTTGTGCCTCAATTGTCGATTTATGATCATTCGTCAAAAGGATTTTGTGCATGCACACCACCGGACTAATTTCCTTCAAATCAACAATTGTCCACCCTATTGCTTTTTTGTGCAGCATTAGCATGTCAATAAACCTCTTTTCCTGTTCAGGCTGCAACTTAGAAGAAATAATTACGGGCAATGTATTTTCGGTTCCCAGATAAACATATTTCAATTGCCATGGCAATCGTTTCAACTTAAGAATAGGAAGTTCTTCAATTGAGGGTTTCTCGAGTTTACCTTCCTTACATGGACAGTCTATTGATTCGAAGTATGTACTTGGCCGAGTGGTTATCCACTTTGCCTCGTCTTGATCTTCATCTTGCGGGTCTTCAAATTCCTCATCTTACTCTAGTTCGTCAATAAAATTATTGATCCATGGACACATTGATATACCGAGGCAACTTTCCTCCCTGTCAAAGTCTAACTCTATCGTAGAATAGATGAGTTGACATTCTTCTCGATCATCGACATGCTTTAGAGTGTTGAACATGTTCAGTTTTACTTGGTGGTCGTTCACCCTCATTGTGAGTTTTCCCTTTTTGACATCGATCAAGGTTCTTCTCGTTGCTAAGAAGGGTCTCCCGATGATAATGGGTGCGTTCTCATCTACTTCACATCCCAAAACAATAAAGTCAGTGGGAAAATTAAATTTATCAACTCTTACCAATATATCCTCGATTTTTCCCTCTAGGTGCACATATGATCTGTTTGCAAGCTTTAGCATCATAGTTGTAGGTCTCGCCTTCCCTATGCCTAATCGTTGGAAGACAGATTTGGGCATAAGGTTTATGCTTGCTACTAGATTGCATAAAGCCTTCCCTTCATAGTGAGTTTCGATTGCACATAGTATTGTAAAATTATCGGGATCTTTAAGCTTGGGTGGCATCTGGTTATGTAGCATTGCCATGCATCCTTCTGTCACAGCAACCGTTTCAAATTCTCCTAACCTAGTCCTCTTAGAGACTATGTCTTTAAGGAACTTAGCATACTTTGGCATTTTCTCAATTGCCTCGACCAACGACAAGTTGATGTGAACTTGTTTTAAGATGTCGAGGAACTTCTTGAATTGGTATTCCTGTTTTTGTCGCTTCAACCTCTGTTGGAAAGGTGGTGGAAGTTGAATATCCTCAATTTTTTCATTGGTTTGGAACTTGATTGATGGTATTTCCACGACATGAGTAGTTGGTGTTGCCGAGGCATTTGTACTTGTAGTTTCCAAGGCATCAGGACTTGCCTTAGCATTTTCCGGTTCACCAATTTTGCCAGAGGTTTCTTTACTGGATTCTTCCTCCTAGATACAGGATTGCTCCTTCGGTAGAGTGTTCTCTGTTAAATTGGTTTGAGCTTCCTTAAATTGTTAGCCACTCCGAGTGGTGATTGCTTTGCACTACTCATGGCCAATTCTCCTTACGACCTCAGAATCGCTGGGTAGACCTCCTTGTGGTCTTGTATTCAGATGGCTAATTATGCAACTAATATGAGCTTAAGTCTAGCAATTTCATGAGTAAAAAGGGTTATAAGAATAGGACTTTTGAACAATTAACAACAATCATAAATCAAACTGCAAGTTTTGAGTTTATTTGCTTTATCAGATTTTTCACTGAGTTCGTGTTTACCGACCGTTCATCAAACTTCTTATTCGAGTCATTCAGATCTTATCTAGTTCATTATCTTTCTACCGTAATCAGCACGATTTTGAGGTATTCAAGCATTAATCATAAGCATTCATGCATTAACCTATACCGACAAGTTTCTTAAAGCATGCAAGAGGAAGTAAAGTATTACCTTTAATCCTTGCTACATCAGTCAGTCTTTGAAACGACATTCGAATATTCTTGAATCTGAAATCAACATCCTCTTCATCTCGGATACTTTCAGCCAATATCTCTCAAATCCTCATCCAAGCTTCCCAAATATTCCACTCGATCTGATATCCGATCCCGAATAATCTTGGTATACCAATTAATAATGCAAGCATCACTTAAACACATATTTTAATGAATTCAAAGTGTTGAACGCATAAAAAAAGCTTTCCATGTTCAAATTTGGCAAAATAGACTACTCCATTGGATCCAGAACGTCGAGAAACCCCCAAGTAGGGACTCCCAAAAAGTCAACTCGGGTCAAAAAGTCAACGGCCAACGCCCGGTCAAACGGCTCGATGGCTCGGTCAAACAGCTCAACAGCTCAGTCAAATGGCTCGGTGGCTCGGTCAAATAGCTTAGCGGCTCAGTCAAACGGGTCGGCTCAGATGGCTACAACCACCCAAAACGAAACCCACTCGTGGCCGGCGGTGCGTGTGGCGCGTGTAGTGGCTGTGGGCGGCCGTTGGCCACCAAAATTTGCAGACTGATAGTTTTCAATCTCTTGAACACGGTGGTAGCCTCAGATTTTCAAAATTCAAACTCAAAGTTCGAATACTATCCTTTCAGTTTTTCTGACGATACACATACACCCCATCCAACGGTGACTCCAATGATGATGTCGTTAGTACCGGTGAACTCGTCTTGAATAGATTAACGCATTGGTGGTGGAGTTGTTGACAACATATGATTGAATCTTCATAGATCGGAGAATGAAGTTTTAAAGTGTGGGAGAAAGAATAGGGAGAGAAAATTTGTTTCCCCCCACTGCTTATGCCTTTGATATTATTGTCTCCCAAACAAAAATGGGTAAATTATACCCATGGCCATGGAACTTTTGGGAGTTCAAAAAATTGTCTCCAAACTTTATCTCGTCTTCATATTGGTCATCAATTCCTTATAAATTGAGCTTCCAAGTTCCGAATTCATTCAATTTAGTACCAAAACTTATTATTTCAAAATAATTTAATCTCCCAAAATTCTTAAAACTTTACTAGTCCCATTTGCGGTTGTTACATAAACTGGGGCAACACCCTATTCTTTAGTCTACGGGACAGAAGTAGTACTTTCAATTGAGGTTGCAATTCCATCTCTTCATGTTTTGTTCGAAGTAAAGTTAGACAACGTGGGGTGGAAACAAGTTTGATTTGACCAACTAAATCTTATTGAAGAAAAGAGGTTGAAGGCTGTTTGCCACAGTCAAATGTACTAGAAAATAATGATGCAGGCATATGATAAGAAAGTTCGGCCCAGAAAGTTCCGAGAAGGAGATCTTGTGCTGAAAAAGATCTTGCAAATACACCGAGATGATCGTGGGAAATGGATGCCTAACTGAGAAGGGCCTTATGTTGTTAAAAAGGAATTCTCTAGAGGAGCGTTGATTCTGAGTGAAATGGATGGCAAGGAGTTACACAAACCAGTGAACTATGATTCAGTCAAGAAATATTATATTTGAAGAATTTAGAAAGAGATTGAAAAAAAAAAGGAAAGAAAAAAGCCTATTTAAAACCCAAAAAGGGCGCTTCACAAAATGAAAATAACTATGGTGAAAGCCTGAAAGGGCACATTAGATATTAAAAAAAGATAGAAAAGGAAACAAAGGTGGGTTCAAGATGGAAATTCGCAAAGGGCATCTTGAAACCAAAGAAGGATCTGGGTTGAAAACCTGTAAACGGTGGTTCAAATATCTGAGAATATGCATATAGAAATTAGAACCTCTAAGACTTCTGGTATTTCAGAAGGGATTTTACATTTGTAAACATCATGACAATGTTTGAAGTCTGTTGGACAATGGTTCGAGCTCAGAGCTACATTTGGTTGATGGGGTTGTGGTATCCTTCATGTTGTGGATGCCCGAAGATTTGACTTTGTTTCTTGATTTTGTTGTTTTAGTTTGCCATGAGTTTTTCAAAACTCTATTGTATCTCGATTTATAAGCTTCAACAAAATTCATGAATTCACTTCTGAGCTTTCTTTTTATTCTAAAGCATCATAAAATGGCTGATACAATGCATAAAAGCAGATAATTTCTTGGTATTGCTATGTTTTGAAAGATAGAGGTGAACTTTAACACTCTGGGTTACTAAAGAAGAGTGTATAAAGCAAAGACTATGTTGAATGTCATACAAGCAAGAATTGAAAGGCAGAATTCAAAGCTCACGAAAATCGTTGGAGAAAAGTGTCATGATTGGCTTTAGCAGAGATTCTCATATTAAAATGGGACCATCATTGACAACAAAGTATGTCACCCGAAGAACAATAATTTTTATCTTTCTGTTCATGCTAGGATGATTGGAACCACAAGGTCAACACATTATCATGATTAGAACTTGTCCATTCTCTGACCTATGTGTATCAAAGGAACATCATTTCCATCTTTGCTATTAGTCCTGACAGCCGTGATTACTCTGAAACATCTCTGTAGGAATAGTTTATGAAGTTTGAAGCAGATTCTTAGAGATATTGATGTAGTCAATCTGAGCTCTCAAGAAAAGGAAAAGAAAAAAAGAAAGGAAAAAAGAAAAAAGAAGGAAAAAGAAAAAAGAAGAAAAAGGGAAAAAGAAAAAAGAAAAATCAAGGTGAAAACCTGAAGGGGCGTCTTGGAAAAAAGAAAAGGAATAAAGAAAAAATCCAAAGTGAAAACCCGAAAGGGCGCTTTAGAGCAAAGGGCCAGAAACGCGGAAAGGAGATCTTGACGACCAATCTTGAATGTGAGATGAGATATCAAGGAAAATGAGAATTAACAAAGAAGAAAAAAAGAAAGTACCGTAACAGATTCTCGGAGAGCACAAGCTGATTGATGAATCTCAGCAAGTTGGGTTCAAGCATCACATAGGAAACAAGGATCATGCTAACCCTCATATTTTAGTTTGTTTTGACATAAAACTAATGAAGAGGAAAGAACTCCTAATGTGAAGAGTTCGCCTAGGAGATAAAGAACTTTTAATGTGAAGAGTTCACCCTATAGAAAAAGAGCTCCTAATGTGAAGAGGTTGCTAAGCAAAGAAAGGACTCTTGATGTGAAGAGTTCATCCCCAGCAAAGAAAGAACTTCAAATGAGAAGAGTTCATCCCAAACAAAGAAAGAACTTCAAATAAGAAGAGTTCACCCAACGAAGATAGAATTCCCAATAAGAAGAGTTCGTGCCGATGTTATAAATGAGAAGAGTCTATTCTTTTGAAGAATGAGGAAGTCCAAAATAAGAAGAGCATTCTCTTTCGACGTCTTTATAGAGAGGCATATTAGTAGAGGAGAGATTGAAGCGTTACATAATTAGATGAACAACTTCAAGTTGCAGCAGTCAGACGATTCAGACAAAATTCGTGTCTTTTCAGTCTTTGTCTTATTCCTATTCCATAACAATGAGCAAAGAGGGGAAGTTGTAATACCCGTATTTGTATGTGTACCTATATATATAGTTCTCTATAAACAAAACCAAAATAATAGTAATAATAAATAAATAAATCACATAAATAATTGTCCATTAAATAAAATAAATATTCATAAGAGAGTCCAATAATAGATAAATTTCAATTACAAAAAAGACCATTTGCAATATATAAACCCTTTTACACCTTTAAGTATACCAGACCCAAGTTAAAATCCTAAAGCCCATACATTTTAAGCCATTCCCACCCATGTTTGCCTAAAAACAGTTAAAAAAGCCCAAACTAACACACATGTGTTTCTCAGCCCCCAAAAGTTCCACTTGTCTCACCGTTATTGGAAAAAATGGATTTTATGCGGATTTAAGATCCACTTATGTCATCGACGTCAGCAGCTATAAATAGCTTGGAAGAGAGAGAAAAAATCAATTATTAGGAAATTAAGGGCAATTATTATAGTAATTAAAAAGAAAAGAGAGAGGAATTTGAAAAGCCTCACCAGAAAAGCCGGAAGGACGTCGAGAAGGACGAAACACTAAAATAAACCAGAACGCTGGAGAACAACGCTGGGATTCACTCACCACCACCAAGAGGTAAATCTCTGCCACCTCTTTATTTTTTTCTGCACAAAACACTAAAATAAATCAGATCCAAGTTCTAAAACTCTAAAAATAGTAGCTAAACATAAAAAGTAAAAACATAATGGCTGGAGTTCTTATCTTGATGCTTGAGTATGGTAATGAGATGGCTGGAGCGTTTAAAGGTGCGGCAGAGTCGAAAAGGGTAGATCTATACTCAGTTCGGGTAGTTAGGACAAGGAAACGGGTGAAGACGGGTGGATTCTATTGAATCCGGGCTTAGAATAGGGTTTAGGGAGAATAATTAAATTTTTGGAGTTTTTTTAGGTTTCCGGCATGGTTGCTGGAAATCGCCTAGCGGCGTCTGACGGTGGCTGGAATTGAACCAGATGGTGGCCAGAGCAAGGGCAGGGATGACCGAAGTTGCAGGGTTGATCGGAAGGGATGACCGGAGTTATAGGGTTGAATGGAAGGGGATGACCGAACGACGACCGGTTGTCGGCATCACCTCCAACGACCGACGAACAGGTTGAGGACTATTCTAGGTGTGCTGGAAGATCAAAGTGAGAAAATATGAAGAACATGGTATGAGTTTTGAAGGAAAATGGGTTTTGATCTTCATGAATACGAAAAAATATGAGTTTAGGTGTTTGTTTCGATCAAAATGAAGAAAATGAAGATCTGGTGATGAACTCGGTGCGAAAAAAAAGGGTTTTGATCGAAAATTGAGATTGGTTCTGGTATTTTTTATGTTCGTGTAGAGAGGATTTGAGGGAGAGTGAGAGTAGAGAGAGAGTGATTCGGAGAAAATGACTGAGTTGGCTCGGTTTAGGGCAATATATACCCGAGCCAACATGATGTTTTTTCGAACCGGGTTAAAGGGGATACGCGTGCTGCTATTTAGGTCGGATCGAAGGATCTGCGCCCAAGTTTTAGATTTTGAGAGTTTTGGCTTTTTATTTTGTGATCCTTACAATATGGTCATCAATTTAATGAAATCGGGCTATCTAGTTTGCATTTCTTTCGATTATGATCCTAAATTTTATTATTAATTATTTGTATGTTTGCATATTTTTAAATAGGCATGTAGTATATTTTTTTAGGTAACTAATTCACTTAGTGTAAATAATTAGAGCCTTCAAACTTAAGTTCTTTAATTAAATTAAATAATCTAAATAGATGAGATTATTGTAGAAAATAAATGAATGTTAAATGGAAACTTTAAAGTTCTAAGTTGATTAGCGTCTCATTGCATTGAGATGTTAATCGAGGGAATATTTTAGTTGAATATTTAATATTTCATTAAAACTTAAAACACTGAAATCACATAGTTAATCTAATTAAATTAAAATTAAGATAAGATTCAAATAGTTAGTGACACTAAATAATTAGGAATATTGTTAAATTGGGGCCTAATATGGATAGCTCACAATTGTTTGGGTGTTATCATATGAACCCTAAATTTGATAATGTTCATAGTTTTCTTAATTAAATCAATGGGAACTCTAATTAGGTCTCAACATAAAATTGACAAGAAAATTAAATGGACATGCATTAAAACCTTCTGTGTTGACATACATTTTTAATATAAATTGAAGTATCCTGAAGTAAAAGGATGTTTCAAAACTTATATTCGCTTTTAATGTATTTTCTTGGAAAATGATATCACCATTCGAAATGAAATTCAGTTAACAATTAATGATTTAATTATATTCAAATTATTGCTCAAAATGCCAATATGTTACGTGAAATTAATAAGGTACTGATAACGAGTGTTTGTAGGGGTGTTAATCTTTCCTCATATGTAACTGACTCCCAAACCCTAATTTTAATAAAAAGAATCTATGCTTTGTTTTTTTGGTGTCCCGTCTTCCAAAGTAACTGGTGGTGACTCCAAATTGATTTTCAAGAATAAATAAAGGAAATTCGACTAAAAAGTGAAAAACCCCTAATTTTTTAGAATTAAACGGATTAAAGTGAATAAAAACCTAATTTTAAAAAGAATCAATCGTCAGGCTATATTTACACTCGGTTTTAAAAATGGTCACGACACTAGGCTTAAATTAAACTCTAAAGACAACTTTCGAAACCATTAATATACTGCAAAACACAATTCCACTCACCAACAACGCAAAGCTTTCATTGCCGATGCGAATTCAAGCTTGCAACGCCTCCAATCCTTCGTCAATCGCTGTAGGATCAATATCCCTTATTTTTTCACATAATAATAGAGGATTAATGCATCATTGTTTATCCATAATCCCAACAACATTAATCCCCAACAACACCTCACTATACACTATCAATCGCCTTTCTAAAACACCCAAAAACACCTCTAATTTCATCTAAACAAAACCCAGCCATATTCTAACGATTTGAATCACTTAAAATCATCAGTTAACATCTAGAAACATTTCTAAACCCACCTTATACCTCTAGCAAACTCAAAACACCATAAACACCTCAAAATCTAACTATTAACAACCTAGAAAATTAGCAATCCAATTAATTTCAGGATTTTTTGTGTAAATCTTGTCTCATGACATTATAATACAACTTATATGTGATCTAAATCAATCAAAATCACCAAATTTCAGATTCATAACATAAATCCATCAATTCCTTAATAAAACCAATATCAAACCTTTAAATCTTGATTAAATCATTAACACATATCAAAATCGATTACAAAGGATCAAGAACTTCAGAATTTAGTAAAAAACTTGTAATGCCCCGATTTGGGCCTAGAAGTAATTGAGGTTGACTCGAGCTTCGAATGACCTAGACTAGAGATCTGGGTTAGTTCGGGAATGGTTCATGGAAAACAAGGTTCGGGTTATGATAAAAATATGAGAAAATTCTTTAAAAATCATTATTAATTATATAAATGTTTTTGGTAAAATCAATTTTAAGAAAAGGACTTTGGAAGTGGGATATTTTGATTTAGTGACAAAAATGTGATTTTTACAAAGTTGTTTTAGTGACTGTTTTGTAAAGGGATTGGAATTTTGAATCTTTAAGGAGCTATTTGACCTACCTATTTTTATCAGCTTTTTCTCTCAATTAGGATCATTTTAAAGGATTTTAATTAATGATTAAAAGGATTTAATAAAGGGAGAGTTGGTTACTTCATTAAAAGTCATTTTACGTCATTTTCTCTTAAAGTTTTCACTCATCCAAACACTCTCAATTTTCAAGAAACTTGAGGTGAAGCTCTTGATTTGCTAAGCTTTTGATTTCTAAAGGATTCTTTAGTCTTGATTTATAATACCTTATTGTCTTTCCTTTGATTTTTCAAGAAAAACACATCCAATTGAGAGAGATTTCATCCATTAGAGGTAAGGTTCGTTCTTCTCTTCTAATGATCAGTTCTTTACTGAAATTCCCAAGTTATCAATCCTTTACATATGTTTTCTAAGTTGTTTTGATGAGTTAATCATGGAAATTTTTTAAAATTGAGGATTATTGGTTGCAATCTTATGATTTTTGTAATGCTACTATTTTATTTGATTTGAGATTGATTTTAATCATGATTTGGATGTTAAATGATGTTGAAATAAAGGTTTTATAATAGTAATCCTGAAATGAGTTGGATCTCTAATTGTTAGATTTGGGGGTTTTGTGGTGTAATGTGGATTTGGTGTTGCTGGAGGTATGAGGATGTAATTAGATTGTTTTTGGAGGTTAATTGATGATTAAAAATGGATGAAAGTGATAGGTTTTAGCTGGGTTGAGTTTGTTGTGTAATCGAAGGTGTTTTCGGTTGTTTCGGATAAGCGTTTTGGTGTTTTTGGGAAGAGCAGCGGGGTAGCTTTGTTTTCTGGAGATTTTAATGCATTTTGATGCATTAATCCTCTATTTTTGTGTGGTATAAAAAGGGGAGAATGTACAGGAAGCAATCAGTGAAGGTTCATGAAGTTTGATTACTTCGATTCGCGTCAGATAGTCGAGTTTGCGCGTGTCAGTGAGTGAGAACGTGAATTTTAGTTTTGAAAGCTTTAAAAGATGATTTGGGACGTAGTGGTAATCTTGAAATGCTTAACTAAGTTCAGAAGTAAGTGAAATGAATTTTCTCTGTCGGTTGTGCTATTATGTGATGCTTTATGCACTATTTTGAATTAATGGTTTTACCTACTGTTAAAGCAAGTTTAAAAGAGTGTCGTTACTGTTTTTAATGATGTGATGCTGAAGGATGCACATGGTAAGTGATCTTTGTAAGTATATGATTTATACGTGTCATTTTAAGCATGGTTTAATGCTTGGAAATGTGATTTATTGATTAAGCTTTGAAAACAGTGAGGCATGTGTTAAATGTGAATTATATTGGCAAGTGATGTTGTGAAATGGTTTATAAATGATATCAGATATAGTTAGCTGGCTATAGGATTGATTGCACTTTAAAAAGTCGCCTTGGATGTCGAGGGGTTGTTGTCCCGTGTCTCCGTCCAAGTACCCTAAAGATCGAGGAGGTTGGTGTCCCGTCTCTCGTTAGTGGTTAAGCATCTAACCAAGGATAGGGTTGGTGTTCTTATGGGTTGTAATTGTACTAGGTTGATAGAGTACCTTTGATTGTGATTGTACCAATTCTGGTTAGGATGGCTTGAAGTGTCGAGTAGACACTTGTTGTAACCTGTGTACCTGCTATGTGGTTTTGAGTTGTGAACTTGTTTAATGATCACTTGTAAGCCAATATTATTGATGATGTATCATGGAATGGTTTATGTTGCATAATGTGGTTTATGCATGTTTTACTCTTTAAGCTTTGCATATGGTAGCTATGCATGGGAAGGCTTAAATTGAGTGTCGTTTGGAACTTGTCGATGATTCATGGTACATGTGGTTCGATGTTTAACATGTTGATTTTGGTTAAGGATAGTGCATGGTTTTAAAAAGGGCATGATGGTTTTCAAATGATGTTTTAGTAAATAGAAATGAGATTTCAATGTGGACATGAAAATGGTTTTAATGCATTGATGGTGTTTTTCTTATGAGCCTCTTCACTAAGCGTTGTGTGCTTACGCTCTCATTTGTCCATCAATGCAGATAATTGAGGTTTTGGAGGGAGTAAGTAGCAAGAGATCTCAAGAGATTCCGTTTAAGAATGTATGTTTTGGTTTAGAATAAAGTAATATGGGCAACGGGGGATCTGTTGAGTTGTTTGGAGATTTGTGTAAACTCTCTTTCGAGCAGGTTTGGTATGTTGTTTTAGGCTTGTAAATGGCCTTTGATATTTGGTTTATGCCTTGCTTTGCATTTTGGGCATATTTCTTGGCTTGACACTAGGTTGCATGCCTATAGTTTACCTTTGATGCAATTTGCCATGTTATGATGATGATTATGCCATGGATGTTTGAAGATTGATGTTTAAATATGTTGTATGCATGTCGGAAGCATGTTAGAATGATTATGATTGGGTTTAAGTATGAAAAACCAGAAAAAAGTGTCATTACAGGCCCAAATGTTTCGGTACACTCGAGCATGTACCGAAACAATGAGCCTAAAATGGTATAAGGGTTTCGAAACAGGGTTGGGCTATTCGGGTATGATTTGCTACTGGAATACCCTGTTCCGAAACACCCTCAAGGGTGTTTCGATACGGTCCCGAGCTTCAAGACGCTCGACCCTGTTCCGTTATAGGTGTTTCGGTACAGGGCATCCTGTACCGAAACGGAAAGTTGTTAAGTTAGTTATTGGAATCTTCTGATGTTCTGTTTCTTTATATTTTGGTCCCTGAATGTTGTGGATGCAATTAAATGAGTTTAGGTTATTGTTTTGAGCTAAGATTTGACAGAGAAGCATGTAATGTGACTAATTAAAGGTTGGTAACATAAAAATGAAATTAGTCCATGTGTTATGGTAAAATTACAAAATGGTCCCAAAACTTAGATTGCATGCAATTGAGCTCCTAATCGTTGTTTGATCGAGTTGTAATATGTTCCACTGTGAAGTTTATCACTTAGGATAATAATGAGCATCTAGACAAGATAAAAAGAAAAAAAATTAGGGTCGTTTATTGGAGTAAACTTCCTGGTTTACTTCAATATTCCCCTTGTGACCCGTTCGGTTCGGTCTAATGCCTAGACCGGGTCAAGGGGGTTACAAAACTTTTGATTAGAGGAGAGAAATAAAAGTCACCTCTATTTGTGGACTCATTCCTTAATTGGTGTAATTTTGATGAAATCTCCAAGGAAGAAGTGAAGATCAATTGTTGAAATGAAAAGCAAGATTAAAAAGTTGAATCCATAGGATTCTTAGAGAGAAAATAGTAGTTTGGTTTCTGAGAATTTGAGAGAGAAATTTTGGAGAAAATTAGTTACGTAAGAAAACAATTTGGCTAATTAAAACACAACCAATTAAAATCTTTTTTATTCCATTTAATTAAATCCTTCAAAAACTATTTTAAAATAGCTAAAGTTAAGGAAAAAGTCTGATAGAACCAAGTGGCTTAATAGATCCTTAAAGATTCTAAGTTTTAACCCTTTTAAGATTTAGTTACCAAAGCAGTTTTGAAATCTTTACATTTTGGTCACCAAAGCAAAATGTCATTTAATCCGAATTTATTTTGTCAAATTGATACCACGAATATGTTTAATACATTAATTAAACAGTTTATGATATTTTTTCATATTTTATTTTAGCTAAAAACTATTTATTTGAATTTATTTCCTGAAACCAATTCGAACTGTCTAATCTTGTTCATCCGAACCGTCTAATCTATCTAGCTAACTCCTAGGCCCAAATTCGGAGCGCTACATAATCTAAAACAAAATTCTTTGTACGTGAAAAAATAGCATTTTCAAATCAAATAACAAGACATGGTCGCTACTGAAGGGACACACGATTAATGAGGAAAGGCATTTGAACAACCTTACCCCAACAAAATAATAATGTCCGCAACTGTAAAATAAAAAAACAAGCAAAAACTGCATCTTATCTTACAAATTTACAACCTACATAAATCTACATTAGTAGACAGACACATTAAAGAAAAGAAAATACAATAACAAACACGAAACACTAAACCAATGAGTACCAAGTGAAGCACCAAAACACAGTGGTCTAGTTCTCAAAGTAGTAGACACACGTCTTGTCTCGCACAACCATCAAAAATATGGAAATGTTAAATAGCATTATAAAATTAAATCTACTACATAGCTTCACCAACTTAAAAAGACTAAATAAAAGACACAAGGTAGCATATTACAAACTATGAAAAAGTCAAAAACTAAATGATTCCAAATTATTCAAATTATTCTAGTTCCTCTTATAAGTCAAATTTCAATAAGAAATCTATTGGGCAGAAGCAACTTACGCAGGGTATACCCAAAAGTGATAAAAAGAGAAACATCCAAGCAAACACAACATATAAAAGCAGCACCCTTGCTGCTTAGCGAGTACACCAACGAAATTCAACAAGGGAGAATAAAAGAGGAGTAGTTTCACCTTCCGCTAAAACAAAAACAAATCAGATATTAGAGCTTATAAAGAAATAAGAAAACACGAATCAGCCATTTAAATGAATCATTCCATTTTAAGCAATAAGGGAATACAATTATTCTCGGCTCGTCTAGACTTGCGATCTAACAGAAAGACGGTCAGGTTTTTCAGCTTTTTCACAATAAAAATTATTTCAAATAGGTTATCTGCTGTAAAAATAGCAGGCAAGATGAACCCCAACATGAAATATATATATATATATATATATATATATATATATATATATATATATATATATTACCCAAAATAACCCCCAAAATAAGTTCTTCCATCACGCGACAAAACAAAGAAATAAATACCAACAATAGTTATACACCCCTACTACAATCACCTAAAGCACCACTACCGTCTACTCCATTTGCAGAACCGCTGGAGTCGTTCAGGGAAGAGGACACATCTAAACCAGGTGCATAAGAAACTACAACGGTTCTATATTTCGCAAAAAAAATTGCTATAAGTGCCCAGAGGGGTTTTGCACATCAAAATCCCTGCCCACCTCACAAAAAACACCAAAATCCACACCTTTGACATCGAAAGGACCTCGCGCCAACTAAAAGCTAAGAATGGTAGTATCTTGGGACCTCTCCATCCCGTCAACCATAAAGGCAGAAGTGGTGTCCGCAATTGCCTCAAATTTCTCCTCTACATCAACATCATGAGTAGCCTCCAGCACCATAATCTCACTTTTGTGCGATTCTTTAAGCTTTTTCAATTTCCTTGTTAAATTTGAAAAGCATTCATCTGTCGCTCTCTTCGCTTCCTCCATCTCATCTCTTAGACCTCGAATCTCGGTCTCAAAACTCTGCTCCTTGGTCTCAAGCAACTTATTCTTAATTCTAAGAGAATGATCACTCTCCTTTTGTTTCTCATCAATCTCCTCACATGCCTCCTACGCAAGTCCCTAACTGCGCTCGAACATCTGCCTCGTGCTTTTCTTACAACTCCCTCAGCTGAGCAGTATAACATTCCACTTGAGAACACAAATCAACATTCTCCTCAAGAAGACTTGAGTAACCACCCACCTATGAACGCAACTTCACATTTTCCTCATGAAGGACCTTCACATTCCTTTCCATGTTAAGCTGAACACAACTTGTTTCCTAAATGAGACCCCAACCACCCTTAACGCTCCTGATTATATTAGTATAATATGGAAAAGTGCCACCACTATTCACGTACAAATCATATAACTTCCTACAAGCATATTAAGGATGGAACCAATTTTTCGACTCCGACACCCCCTCTAATGATAAAACGCGCTCCATGGAGTGAAGATGTAACCCCCTCGACCTGGCCTGGGTGAAAGACCGAACCGAATGAGTCACACAAGGAATATTGAAGTAAACCGAGAAGTTTACTCCAGTAAACGACCGTATTTTTTTTCTTTTCTAGATTCTCATTAATGCCTTATGTGATAAACAACGTAGAAGAACAATTTGCGATTCGAACAAACAGTGATAATGGATTCAGTTGCATACAAGCACCTTTTAGGGTTTACAAGGGATCTTTCCAATTTTAGATTACCAACCTTTAATTAGTCGCATTACATGCTTCTCTTTCAAATCTCAGCTCAAACAATCATCCAAACTAATTTAATTACACCCAAAACATTCAGGGACTAAAAGGTAATGAAACAGAACAATTAAAGACACTTTTAACTACCTTAATAGTCAACCACATCGATACCCTAGAGACAATATTGATACGCCCATGACAAGCATGTTCGCAGGTTCAAATTCAACATGACCATATCGATTCCCTCTAAGCTCGTAGCGATATCCAAAAACCAATAGCATAAAATAGAATCGATATGCCCCCGTGTATCGATACGCCCCCATGTATCGATACTCCCCTTTAATTTTGTATGGTCCGTATCGGTACCCTTTCTACCGTACCGGTACGCATGGACCTGTAATGTCATATTTTGCTTGTTTTTCACACTTTAATCCATACAAAACTATTCCAACATGCATACAACATATTTAAAACATCAACCCACAATCACACATGGCAGAAACAACATCATAACATGAACATTTGCATCAAAGGTAAACCATAGGTATGCAACCTATTGTCAAGCCAAGAAAGATGCCAAAATACAAGGTAAAGCATAAACCAAATACCAATGGCCATTTACAAATCCAAAACAGCAAACCAAACTTGCACAAAAGGAAGTTTACACAAATCTCCCAATAATTTAACGGATCCCCCATTGCCCTTATTACTTTACTCTAAACCGAAACACGCATTGTTAAGCGAAGTCGCTTGGAGTCCCTTGCCTCTAGCTACCTCTAACACCTAAATTATATGCATTGATGGAAAAATTAAAGCGTAAGCACACAAGCCTTAGTGAGGAGGCTCAAAAACCGAAACACCATCAATGAATTTAAATCCCTTTACAAGTCCACATTAAAATCTCATTTCAATTTCTCAAAACATCATTGAAAACCATCATGCCAATTTTAAAAACATGCACTTTCCTTACACAAAATCAACATATTAAATCTCATGCTCATATATCATGAATCATCAACACATTCCAAATCCACACACTATTTTAAGCTTTCCCATGCATAGCTACCATATGCAAAGATTAAAGTGTAAAACATTCATACACCACTTTATGCAACAAAAACCATTCCATGATACATCATCAATTATATTGGCTTACAAGTGATCATTAAAAAAGTTCACAACTCAAAACCACATATCGGGTACACGGATTACAACAAGTGTCTACTCTACACTTCAAGCCATCTTAACCAAAATTGGTACATTCACAACAAAAGTTACTCTATCAACCGAGTATAATTACAACCCATAGAGACACCAACCCTTTCTTTGGTTAGATGCTTAACAACTAACGAGATACGAGACACCAACCTCCTCGATCGTTAGGGTACTTGGATGGAGACAATGGGCATCAACCCCTCGACATCCCAGGCGACTTTTTCTAGTGCACTCAATCCTATAGACGGCTAACTATATATGATATCATTTATAAACCATTTTCTCAAGCATCATCAATAGAACACATTTCCAAGAATTAAACCTTGCTTAAAACCACAAGAATAAATTGCATACTTACAAGGATCATTTACCATATTCATCCTTCAACATCACATCATTAAAAACAATATACACATCCTGAAAAGATCCTTTAACAATGGGTAAAACCATTAAATCAAAACAAAGCAAAAAACATCGCATAATAGTACAATCCGAGAGAGGAATTCCTTTTACTTACCTCCAAACTTAGTTAAGCAGTTCAAAATTACAACTAAGTTCCCAAAGCCACTTTAAAAACGTTTCAAAGCTGAAAACCACATTTCCACTCACTGACACGCGTAAACTCGACTAGCCGACGTGAATCCAAGCAACCGAAACTCACGAATCTTCATTGATTGCTTCCGATATGTTATCCTCTTTTTATACCACACAAGAATAGAGGATTAATGCATCACAATGCATTAAAAATATCCAGCAAACAAAGCTAACTCGTTGTTTTACCAAAAAAAACCAAAATGGCTATCGGAAACAACCAAAAACTCCTTTGATTACACTACAACCTTAAGTCAGCCAAAACCTAACACTTCCATCCACTTTTAAATATCAATCAACATCCAAAATCAACCTAATTTCATCTTTATACCTCCAGCAACTCAACTTTCATACAAACATCACAAAAACAAAAAATCTAACAACCTAACAACTAGACATCTAATCTAATCCAAGATTATTATGATAAAGCCTTTGTTTAAACATCATTTAACATCCAAATCATGATTAAAATCAACCTCAAATCAATCAAAACAGTATCATTACAAAAATCTTGTGAAATGATCTTTCAAAGCTTGATTTAGCCATTTTCATCAAATAGATTATAAAACCTTGTCATCAAACACAAATAAAGAGCCAAAGACTTGGAAATTCAATAAAGAACCTTGATTAGAGGAGGGAAAAGAAAGATCACCTCTAACACAAGCTTTTCCCCTTGATTGCAATGATTAGAAGAAATCCTTCACGAAATCCTTAGCTAGTTGATGTAGAAATCCATGAGAATCATTTAGAAATCAAAAGTGGATAAAAAGAGATAAATCTCTAAAGATTTTAGTGATGGAAAGATAGTTTGGCTGTAACACCCGTAGCCCGGTCTAGACGGTTGACCCGAACTACGAAGATTATACGGGGAAAACCAAAGTCAACCTTGATTAACGACCCTTTTTTTTTCTTTTTAGACTTGACTAGATGCACACCAAACCTAGGCATACTCTTGAGATAAGCATACTCAAAAATCACAGCAATCGGAAAACAATAAGGGACCCAATTGCACAAAATACGAATTTAGGGACCAAAACGTAAATTCTGGAAATTATAGGGACTTAACCAACTTTTAAGTTACCCTTATGAAATTAGTCATGTTTCATGCATTTCTGCCAAATTTCAACTCAAACGGACATCTCAAACTCATTCAATTGCATACACAAAGTTCAGGACCAAAACGCAAAGGTTTCAAAACATATAACCGTCAATTTCAGTGCCCAACGGTCGGGTGTTTCGGAACAGGGATGATCCGTTCCGAAACGCGGGACCGTTCCGAAACCCGTTGCGCAACATGGCCTGGCAGTGGCAAAACTGTTCCGGAACGGCTCTGCCCGTTTCGAAACGCCTAGGCCATTTCAGGCCCTCTGTTCCGAAACGGAAGCACCTGTTCCGAAACAGGCTGCCCAGATTGCAGAAATTTCGCTGATTTATCACACAATCGATCCATCAAACATGCTCCAAAAGCAACAAAAATATACCAGCAAGTCATTCAACACTCAAAGAACATAATGGCATCAACAATTCATAAACATGGCATCAAACAAGGAAAGCCCCAATTCTATAGGCAAGCATCCTATATTGAAAACCATTCAAACACCAAATCACCAAACAATCCTCATAAAGACCATTTACATGTTCCATCATCAACAACAACATAAAATCAACTTAGGGAGTCCAACGTACACAATCTCATTAAACGTCAACATAAGAGATTCTCCCCCCATTGCCTTTATTATATATAGCTATTAACCGAGACATACATCTCAAGTGGAGTTCTCCTTGAATCCCTTGCTTCTCGTTGTTCCAACTTCAAATATCTGCATCGATGGACAAAAAGGAGCGTAAGCACATAATGCTTAGTGAGGAATGCTCAAAACCAAAACACCATCAATGCAGCGAGTCATAAAACCTCTTTTAAAAGCATTACAATTCGATAAACCAAAGCAATGTTTAAAAACCCTTTTAACAACATGCTTAAATCATGCATTTCTCAAACGTGAGAACCAACCCTTAGCTTAGAAAAGCTAAGTAATTCACTTCAAAGCACAACCTTGCAAAACTATCAATTTAACCATTCCATGCATAAACATCGTATGCAAAGTTAAATACAAAATCCTTGGAAAACACTTCCACTTCACAACATACATTTCTGATACATTGAAAATCATTTCAAAGCAAGAAACCCTTAAAAAACTACCTCCTCATTCAATCTATCTCATGCATTAAACAAATGCAACATATGAACCACAAAATCAATATTTTCATTTCATGCCTTTAAAAACAAGTCTTCGCAAGACTTCAATGCACTAAAGATATTTCATGCACACATGCACCATTCTCATTAGAAAATAAACTCTAGTTCAAGCTAACAAGTAAACATGCATTTATAGAACATTACACACACTTCTCATGCAATCATGCATCATTTCAAGCATCTCAAGCTTCATCATATTCAAGAACATTATATTGGCTTCCAAGTGATAATTCACAAACCATCATAACGCAAGACACAATCGGATACGCGGATTACAAGCGTTGTCCCCACGCTTCATACACACTACCAATCACAAGGTCCTCATATGGACTTTTAAACACCATATGACCTTAACATTCACAAGGTCCTCAAATGGAATTTTAACCACCATTATGACCTTACCATACACAAGATCCTCATATGGACTTTTAAACACCATATGACCTTAACGTTCACAAGGTCCTCAAATGGAATTTTAACCACCATTATGACCTTACCATCACTCATTGGTAGTTGTATAACATCACTAACGAGATCACGGGACATACAAGATCCACACATGGACTTTACACCACCATTGTGATCTTACCATACACAAGGTCTTCAAATGGAATTTTAACCACCATTATGACCTTAATGTACACAAGGTCCTCAAATGGAATTTTAACCACCATATGACCTTAACACAAGACCCACACATGGACTTTTAAACACCATGGTGTTCTTAACCATCTCGTTAGTGTACTTGGATGGAGTTACCGGTTCAATCACAACCACTCCACATCCAAGGCGACTTTATTCACGGTGCACCCAATCCTATAGCCGGCTAACTATATCCGATTCAAGTAACCAAGAACCACTTACATCACTTGTCAATATAACCAATTTACCACATTAATCCATTGTTTTACAAGCATAACCAAAATGCCAAAACCACCAATTACCATCATCAATCCAATGTTTTTGAAGCATTACACAAAGCCATTAAACAACATGCAACACTATGCAACAATTCCACAATTTCAATGTGCAAAACCAAGGATCTCTTACCTTGAGCAACCTTCACACATGGCTTTCAAAGCCAGCATTAAACCATGCTAAAATATGCTTTCAAAACAGAATTTAAAACATGCAAATCACATGCATTGCATCCAACAATCACAAGTGCTTTAAAAACCAATTCATAACACAACCAAGAGAGAAATTATATTTACTTACTCTTGAGCTTAGCTAAGTTGTTTAGACTTAAACTAAGCTCCCAAAACCTTCAAACCTTTGTTTTAAAGCTGAAAACCCAACTTCACTCACCAATTTCCGTTTCGCCACTTGCCGAAACACCAATCAAGCTTCCGGATCAACACCACAAGGATCCGAAGATGTCTCCCCTGTTTTAAACACATCAAAACAGTAGATTAATGCACCATCATGCATTAATATCCTCAGCCAAGACACCTAAACTCGCTGCTCACATCAACACTCACATTTCGGCTACCAAACACAACCGAAATCACATCCAAACACTTCCAAAACATAACCCAGCCAAGATCCATCACTTCTAACCATTTTTAAACATCAATTAACATCCAAAATGATCCCAAACACGTCCTTATACCTCCAGCTATAGCAGAACATCAAAATCACCCCAAAAACCACCATAAACTCAAACAAAACTTAGGAAAATCAACCTATCCGGGATTGCATTGATTAAACCTCAATTTCTCATCAACTATACATCCAATTTACATTAAAAACACACCTCAAAACAGTGCCCAACCATTTCATACGAATTCCATCACAAATTAACCAAATCTTGCATTTTAAAGCCAAGATCAAGAACACAATTGAAAAACCTTTAATAAAACACAAATCAAGGATTGAGAACTTGGGAATTTCAGTAAAGAACTGAGAATTTAGAGGAGAAGGACGTTCATACCTCTAAACTTGAGTTTCTCCCTTTTTGGAACCACAATTCTTGAAAATCCAATAAGCAAATGCTAAGGTTTTGTTATAGAATTGATTAGAGATCAAATGAGGATTGAAATCTAATCTTTAGTTGTCAAAATCAGAGAGAATTTTGCTGGAGAAATGTGTGTGGGTTGAGAGAAAAGAAAATGGAAATTTAGAGAAAAGTTAGTTAAAATGCCAAAATATCTTTTCCCTCCTTTTGCACTTAATTAAAAACCATTAATTAAATTGATTAATATTCAGAAAAAATCTGGAGAAACTCTTTTGGGTAAATAGCTCCTTAAAGATTCAAAGTTTCAATCCTTTTTAAAACAGTCACCCAGTTTTCAAAAATTACATTTTGGTCACTAACCCAAAATGTCACTCTCCCAAACCTCATTTTGTAAAATTGATTTCACCTTTCTCTTATATATAATAAAAGAGGATTTTAAGACATTTTTCCATATTTTTAATGCAACCCGAACTAGGCTTTCCTAAATTCACCCTTTTATATTCGAACCGCAACCCGACCGGTCCGGTCCAAACCCAAAACTTCTAAGCCCAAAATTGGGGTGTTACAACTCTCCCCCCTTAAGAAATTTCGTCCTCGAAATTTCAACTGGCGAAAAGAGAACGACCAAACTTCTCAAAGCAACACACAAGGCAACACAGGAGACTTAACCACCACTGAACACTCTCCTCACAAAACTCCACCAACCCAACACCACCACATACCGTTCACAGATTCCAGAACACTCAGACGTTAACCACATCTTAACCTTTCACACTTCCGGACTGCACACAGCCCCAACAACAACCTGAAGAACCTCCAAACTTTTACTACATACACCACCTTAACTCATAACTCCCAAAACTTGTTCACACAGTGACACCACCCAATCAAGATCAGCCACCATGTGACTCACAATCTTCACAGCTTCTAAACTCCTTGCAAAACTACTCAACCTCTTCCAAAGGTTACCACATCACAAAACCCCAACCTTGACTCCGCCAGCCGTTCCATACACCACCAGCTGTCTTCAGACGGAATTTACTTAATCACAACCAGCCAACCACTTCTCACAAGAACCCGTCAAACCAGCCATGGCCTTTAACCTTACATTGCCCTTCCACTTCAAGTTTTGACTACAACATTTGCCTTACTGGAACATCGCCCAACTTATACACACATTTAGGTTACGAAACTTCTATTCTCCCAGGCTAACTCTTTTCTACAACCCACAACACAACATCTTCTCAACTCTTCGAAGGTTGCTACGAACCATCACCTACAAAAACAACCCTTCTACTACAACATCAATGCCAAGTTACCTCAGCACTTTGGAACACCTCCACTAACTTACTACATCACTAAACACCAAGAAACTACCACTTCTACCAGCTATTCACAACCACATTGACTGATTCTAACTCAAACGGTAATATCCTCACCACCATACCGCTAAACTCATTAAGCGCTAAACACCTTCCTTCCACCAACATGCTATACCGCACTCACAATTACGGTCAGCCCGCTTAATACCCTCCATTACTCCAAACATTCTCCTAGTATCGAAACAACTTTTAAAACCCATCACCTAACCTAACCCTATACCGACACTAACGGACCCGATTAACTATCAGCGAGTGTGAACGTTCGTATGCATGGTCACCAATATGCCCTATCAATGCCTGATGTACATGCATGCAAAACCTCTAATGTCATGTCACATGTATGCATGGACCAGTACATATATAATATAGCATATAACAAATGATTTTAACTGTGCATGTATGTCGGTTCACACCCACCAATAACATCCTCAGAATCCGCCTAAAAACAACCTCCTATCTCACTTCTAACTTAACCAACTCCATCCTTCTAACAACCCATTGTCCACAAGATACTCACCAATGCCCTCTTCACACTAAAGTTGTTTTCAAAACAACACCAACTACTACCCCAAACATGCTAGCAACGAGACCATACCCACTACACAAGGGAAATACCAACTGAAACCCAACTAAGATACTAGAGCAAAGGTTACTTAACAAGGTTACCTGTAAACACCTCACTGCCCCGGAGCTTCAACAGAAAAGCTCTCTTTCTCGCAGAACCATCATCCTCCAGCCGTACCGCTGCAGCATCTGCTAACACATTAAGGTCATCACCATCTCCCTGTAGTAAAGAACCCTGACTACCCCGAGCCAACTTCAAACAATTACGTCTCAAATGTCCAACAGACCCGCAATTCCAACAAGATTCATTCTCCAAGCTCCTCACACCTTTCTGCCCTTCCTGCCATCTTCGAACCTTGTCTTGGTCGTGCCCACGACCCTTCAGAGACCCTTATGCTACCACCAAAGCTAATCTCACCACTTGAGGACAATCCCGCTTCACATGTTCTTTAGAACCACAGTTCCAACAAACTCCTGCGCCCCAACAACCTCCAACATGGCGCCTTCCATAACGGTCACACACTGGTAGCTGAGCTTCCACTCCTTGATCATGCAGAACTTGCCCCAGATTTGCACTACCACTCAGACTTCGATTCAAGCAAAACCTTCTATCACGTAGCCTCTTACGCTGACCGCTCTCGAGGTCAGTACCCATAACTCTCTTGCTTAAACTTTTCTCACCTTCATAAACTGAAACCACACCCTCACATTGCTTAACCCTTGGGAATTTCTCTCCAAGATACCTTTCATAAAAGGTAGACACAAAGAAGTCCCAATCTACATCGTGGATGTGCGATGCCACCGCCACAGACGTCCACCAAGCACAAGCGTCCTCCAACAACAATGAGACAACACTTCCCAACTTACAGGCATAGTCACAACCTTCCTGATCCAAAATCAGAATTATACTGGCCAACCAGGCCTCGAACGTCTCAGGTGTCGAACCATGATACTTCACAGCTCCCAAATCATGTAAACGATGTTTCGACAAACCCGCACATCCCACAGCCGGCACGTCAACAGGCCTTACCTTTGCCACAGCTTGAGATGTTCCCAACACCTCTTGAACTATAGGTGATGTACTCTTCATCACAGAACCAACTTCTTCCTCCTGCCTTACAACCTCAACTTCAGGCACTGAAGACTAAGACGAAACACCTCCATTAAAAGGTGAATTCCACGCCTTAACAACCTGCTCTAAAGCAGCAACCATCTCACCTAACTGCCATTCCCTCATCGATTTCACCATGCTATTAACAACAAACAATCATAACAAAACAAACAAATCGATCAGACCAGCTTTAAGCAAGGATTCAAACTCCAACTCAAAAATAACACAATAGCTATAATAATAAGGCAATGGGTATCCCGAATTCTTCCCTTTTACATGACATAACAGTCAATAAAAACATGGATATCACAACATTGAGCATATCAATCAACATATTTCGATCATGCTCTCATCAAACAACATTCACTCGCAACAGCATAATATCAACATATCATACCCATCACACTTTCATCATTCATAAAATCAGCTCACATCACCAGCCTATCCCCAGCACAGATCCACATTAACTCAATGAGGATTCACAAACAAAAAACATGCTAAAAACACCAACAATTCGCTCACAGACACACATTTCAACCGACTTTCAACCACACATCAGAATAAACATTAAACACTTATTACAACAATTTACCATTTCCCCCAAGCATTCGCAACTCAGCTCTGATACCACCAAATGTAACCCCCGTAGCCCGGTCTAGACGGTTGACCCGAACTACGAAGATTACACGGGGAAAACCAAAGTCAACCCGAAAGTCAACCTTGATTAACGACCCTTTTTTTTCTTTTTAGACTTGACTAGATGCACACCAAACCTAGGCATACTCTTGAGATAAGCATACTCAAAAATCACAGCAATCGGAAAACAATAAGGGACCCAATTGCACAAAATACGAATTTAGGGACCAAAACGTAAATTCTGGAAATTATAGGGACTTATCCAACTTTTAAGTTACCCTTATGAAATTAGTCATGTTTCATGCTTCTCTGCCAAATTTCAACTCAAACGGACATCTCAAACTCATTCAATTGCATACACAAAGTTCAGGACCAAAACGCAAAGGTTTCAAAACATATAACCGTCAATTTCAGTGCCCAACGGTCGGGTGTTTCGGAACAGGGATGATCCGTTCCGAAACGCGGGACCGTTCTGAAACCCGTTGCGCAACATGGCCTGGCAGTGGCAAAACTGTTCCGGAACGGCTCTGCCCGTTTCGAAACGCCTAGGCCATTTCAGGCCCTCTGTTCCGAAACGGAAGCACCTGTTCCGAAACAGGCTGCCCAGATTGCAGAAATTTTGCTGATTTATCACACAATTGATCCATCAAACATGCTCCAAAAGCAACCAAAATATACCAGCAAGTCATTCAACACTCAAAGAACATAATGGCATCAACAATTCATAAACATGGCATCAAACAAGGAAAGCCCCAATTCTATAGGCAAGCATCCTATATTGAAAACCATTCAAACACCAAATCACCAAACAATCCTCATAAAGACCATTTACATGTTCCATCATCAACAACAACATAAAATCAACTTAGGGAGTCCAACGTACACAATCTCATTAAACGTCAACATAAGAGATTCTCCCCCATTGCCTTTATTATATATAGCTATTAACCGAGACATACATCTCAAGTGGAGTTCTCCTTGAATCCCTTGCTTCTCGCTGTTCCAACTTCAAATATCTGCATCGATGGACAAAAAGGAGCGTAAGCACATAATGCTTAGTGAGGAATGCTCAAAACCAAAACACCATCAAAGCAGCGAGTCATAAAACCTCTTTTAAAAGCATTACAATTCGATAAACCAAAGCAATGTTTGAAAACCCTTTTAACAACATGCTTAAATCATGCATTGCTCAAACGTGAGAACCAACCCTTAGCTTAGAAAAGCTAAGTAATTCACTTCAAAGCACAACCTTGCAAAACCATCAATTTAACCATTCCATGCATAAACATCGTATGCAAAGTTAAATACAAAATCCTTGGAAAACACTTCCACTTCACAACATACATTTCTCATACATTGAAAATCATTTCAAAGCAAGAAACCCTTAAAAAACCACCTCCTCATTCAATCTATCTCATACATTAAACAAATGCAACATATGAACCACAAAATCAATATTTGCATTTCATGCCTTTAAAAACAAGTCTTCGCAAGACTTCAATGCACTAAAGAGATTTCATGCACACATGCACCATTCTCATTAGAAAATAAACTCTTGTTCAAGCTAACAAGTAAACATGCATTTATAGAACATTACACACACTTCTCATGCAATCATGCATCATTTCAAGCATCTCAAGCTTCATCATATTCAAGAACATTATATTGGCTTCCAAGTGATAATTCAGAAACCATCATAACACAAGACACAATCGGATACGCGGATTACAAGCGTTGTCCCCACGCTTCATACACACTACCAATCACAAGGTCCTCATATGGACTTTTAAACACCATATGACCTTAACATTCACAAGGTCCTCAAATGGAATTTTAACCACCATTATGACCTTACCATACACAAGGTCCTCATATGGACTTTTAAACACCATATGACCTTAACATTCACAAGGTCCTCAAATGGAATTTTAACCACCATTATGACCTTACCATCACTCATTGGTAGTTGTATAACATCACTAACGAGATCACGGGACATACAAGATCCACACATGGACTTTACACCACCATTGTGATCTTACCATACACAAGGTCTTCAAATGGAATTTTAACCACCATTATGACCTTAATGTACACAAGGTCCTCAAATGGAATTTTAACCACCATATGACCTTAACACAAGACCCACCCGTGGACTTTTAAACACCATGGTGTTCTTAACCATCTCGTTAGTGTACTTGGATGGAGTTACCGGTTCAATCACAACCACTCCACATCCAAGGCGACTTTATTCACGGTGCACCCAATCCTATAGCCGGCTAACTATATCCGATTCAAGTAACAAAGAACCACTTACATCACTTGTCAATATAACCAATTTACCACATTAATCCATTGTTTTACAAGCATAACCAAAATGCCAAAACCACCAATTACCATCATCAATCCACTGTTTTTGAAGCATTACACAAAGCCATTAAACAACATGCAACACTATGCAACAATTCCACAATTTCAATGTGCAAAACCAAGGATCTCTTACCTTGAGCAACCTTCACACATGGCTTTCAAAACCAGCATTAAACCATGCTAAAATATGCTTTCAAAACAGAATTTAAAACATGCAAATCACATGCATTGCATCCAACAATCACAAGTGCTTTAAAAATCAATTCATAACACAACCAAGAGAGAAATTCTATTTACTTACTCTTGAGCTTAGCTAAGTTGTTTAGACTTAAACTAAGCTCCCAAAACCTTCAAACCTTTGTTTTAAAGCTGAAAACCCAACTTCACTCACCGATTTCCGTTTCGCCACTTGCCGAAACACCAATCAAGCTTCCGGATCAACACCACAAGGATCCGAAGATGTCTCCCCTGTTTTAAACACATCAAAACAGTAGATTAATGCACCATCATGCATTAATATCCTCAGCCAAGACACCTAAACTCGCTGCTCACATCAACACTCACATTTCGGCTACCAAACACAACCGAAATCACATCTAAACACTTCCAAAACTTAACCCAGCCAAGATCCATCACTTCTAACCATTTTTAAACATCAATTAACATCCAAAATGAATCCAAACACGTCCTTATACCTCCAGCTATAGCAGATCATCAAAACCACCCCAAAAACCACCATAAACTCAAACAAAACTTAGGAAAATCAACCTATTCGGGATTGCATTGATTAAACCTCAATTTCTCATCAATTATACATCCAATTTACATTAAAAACACACCTCAAAACAGTGCCCAACCATTTCATACGAATTCCATCACAAATTAACCAAATCTTGCATTTTAAAGCCAAGATCAAGAACACAATTGAAAAACCTTTAATAAAACACAAATCAAGGATTGAGAACTTGGGAATTTCAGTAAAGAACTAAGAATTTAGAGGAGAAGGACGTTCATACCTCTAAACTTGAGTTTCTCCCTTTTTGGAACCACAATTCTTGAAAATCCAATAAGCAAATGCTAAGGTTTTGTTGTAGAATTGATTAGAGATCAAATGAGGATTGAAATCTAATCTTTAGTTGTCCAAATCAGAGAGACATTTGCTGGAGAAATGTGTTTGGGTTGAGAGAAAAGAAAATGGAAATTTAGAGAAAAGTTAGTTAAAATGCCAAAATATCTTTTCCCTCCTTTTGCACTTAATTAAAAACCATTAATTAAATTGATTAATATTCAGAAAAATCTGGAGAAACTCTTTTGGGTAAATAGCTCCTTAAAGATTCAAAGTTTCAATCATTTTTAAAACAGTCACCCAGTTTTCAAAAATTACATTTTGGTCACTAACCCAAAATGTCACTCTCCCAAACCTCATTTTGTACAATTGATTTCACCTTTCTCTTATATATAATAAAAGAGGATTTTAAGACATTTTTCCATATTTTTAATGCAACCCGAACTAGGATTTCCTAAATTCACCCTTTTATATTTGAACCGCAACCCGATCGGTCCGGTCCAAACCCAAAACTTCTAAGCCCAAAATTGGGGTGTTACATTGGCTGATAAGAAATTTGAGAGAAAAGTTTAGGAGAAAAGTAGTTATGTAAGAAAATGTTTAACCCTTTTAAAATCTTTTTTAATAAAACTCTCTTATTAAATCAATTAATTAAATCCTTTAAAAACACAAAATCAAGGGAAAAGGCTGATAACACCTTGTTGTAATAACTCCCTAAGAATTCTAAGTTTTGGCCCTCTTTCAAAACGGTCCGTAAAAATAGATTTTGCAACTTTTACAAATTAGTCACTAAACCGAAATATAAGTCTTCCAAAAGCCATTTTCCAAAATTGGCTTCACCAAACCTTTATAAATATATTTTAGAAGATTTTAGGAATTTTCCCATGATTTTATCACATCCCAAACCTTGTTTTCCCTTAACCACTCCCAAACTAACCTAGATCTCTAGTCTAGCTCCTACGAACCTCGAACTACTTCTAGGCCCAAAATCGGGGCGTTACAACTCTCCCCAACTTAGGAAATTTAATCCTCAAAATTTTTACCTAAAGGAAAAAGGTGCGAAAACTGCTTTATCATGTCGCCTTGCTTTGCCTCCTCAACTGCTCGATGTCGCCACAACACCTTTACAAGCTCAATCATCTTACCACGAAGAACTTTTCTACTAGAATCAAGAATCCCAATTGGTTCCTCATCAAATGAAAAATCCAGATTCAACTCAATCTCCTCAACAATCATACCATTGGACGAATCTGATCTATACCTTCGCAACATCGAAACATAAAATACATCATGAATTTTCTCCAACTCGGGAGGTAACCTCAACCGATAAGCAACAAGACCAACACGCTCCACCACTTCATATGGTCCAATAACCCTTGGACTAAGCTTAGCCTTACGTCCAAACCTCATCACCTTCTTCCAAGGCGATACTTTCAAAAACATACAATCACCAACCGCAAACTCAATCTCCTTACGCTTTAAATCCGCGTAAGACTTTTGACGATCCGATGCTACCTTCACCCGATCACAAATAGGCTTAACATCTCCTTCGTTCCATTAAAAAAATACGGCAATGAAACCAACTTTTGCCCTACTTCCGCCCAACAAAGAGGTGTTCTACACTTCCTTCCATACAAGGCTTCATACCGAGCCATTTGTATACTCACTTGAAAGCTATTATTATAGGCAAACTCCACCGAAGGCAACTATTTTGCCCAAGAACCTTGGAAATCTATAACATAACACCTCAACGTATCCTCAAGCACTTGGATAACTCGCTTAGACTAACCATTCATCTGAGGATGATATGAGGTATTGAAATTCAAACGCGTACCCAACGCTTGATGTAGACACTCCCAAAACCTTGTTGTAAACCTCGGATCCCTATCTGACACCATAGATTTAGGTACACCGTTCAACCTCACAATCTATAATTACCCAAATAGAATTATTCTTTGTCGGGGTCAAAGGCAAACCAGACACAAAATCCATCGTAATCGTCTCCCACTTCCATTCCGTTATCTTCAAATGTTGCAACAACCCGGAAGGAAATTGAAGCTCAGCTTTCACGCGTTGACAAACCATACACTTACTCGCAAAATCAACAACACCCTACTTCAACCCAACCCAATAGTACTCGTCTTTCAACCCACGATACATCTTTGTACTACCAGGGTGCATAGCAAATGGACTACTATGAGCCTCAGTCAAAATAGTGTTCCTCAACTCAATATCCTCTAGCACAACTATTCGACTTTTAAAACAGACGACACCATCATCATTGAAACAAAAGTTCGTTGCATCACCATCCGCTATGTCCTGAACATGAGGCAGTAAAGAATCATCTAGAAACTACTTCTCGTTAATCAACTGAACCAAGGAAGGTTTCACTTGCAACTCAGTTATCAATCCACCATCTCGATATATACTCAATGGAGCAAACATCGCCTTAAACTCTACAGCCACCTTCCTACTCAAAGCATCGACCACAACATTGGCATTTCCACGGTGATACTCTATCGTCAAGTCGTAATCCTTTAGCAACTCCAACCATCTTCATTGCCTAAGATTCAACTCTTTTTGAGACATTAGATATTTCAAACTCTTATGATTTGTATAAACAACACACTTCTGACCGTAAAGGTAATGCCTCCAAATCTTTAAAGCAAACACAACAGTAGCAAGCTCTTGATCATGCGTATGGTAGTTACGCTCATGCACCTTCAATTGCCTATATGCATACGCCACAACCTTTCCACCTTGCATCAACACACAACCTAGACCAACATACGATGCATCACTATAAACTACAAACTCCTTACCCGATTCAGGTTGAATCAAGACAGGAGCTTGCATCAAAGCTTTCTTCAACCTCTCGAAAGCTTGTTGCCTAACAACCGACCACTCAAAGCGAACATTCTTTTGCAACAACTTGGTTAACAGAGCAGCAATCTTAGAAAACCCATCCACAAACCTTTGATAGTAACCCGCCAAACCAAGGAAACTACGAACTTCCGTCACCGATTTAGGTGTCTTCCAATTCATCACCGCCTCAATCTTATGTGGCTCAACCCGGATACCTTCGACCGACATCACATGTCCAAGAAAAACAACTTCTCTCAGCCAAAACTCATACTTACTCAACTTCGCATAAAGCTGTTTTTCCAACAACACTTGCAACACAATTCACAAATGCTTCTCATGATTCTCATCAGTACGAGAGTACACGAGAACATCATCAATAAACACAACTACAAACTGATCTAAAAACTCATGGAACACACGATTCATCATGTCCATGAATGTCGTTGGTGCATTAGTCAAGCCAAACGGCATCACCAAAAACTCATAATGCTCGTACCTTGTATGAAAAGTTGTCTTAGGCACATCCACCTCCTTTACCTTCAATTGATAATATCTAGACCTCAAATCAATCTTAGAAAACACTGAAGCACCTCTAAACGGATCAAACAATTCATCAATTCTTGGCAAAGGATACTTATTCTTAATCATCAACTTCTTCAGTTGCCGATAATCTATACACATTCACATCGTGCCATCTTTCTTCTTCACAAACAAAACCGATGCACCCCAAGGTGAAACACTAGGTCAAATAAACCCTCGATCAAGCAACTTATGAAGTTGCATCTTCAACTCTTTCAACTCTTTTGGGGCCATTGAATAGGGAGCAATAGACACTAGAGTCGTATTTTAATACAACTCTATGCCAAACTCAACCTCTCTACTCGGCGGCAACCCATGCAACTCTTCCGAAAATACGCCCGGAAACTCACATACCATACGTATGTTCTTTACACGCACTTCCTTCGATCCCGGATTCATTACATAAGTTAAGAAAGCTTCACAACCCAACTCCATCAAACGACTCGCTTCAAGAGCTGAAATTGCATTGGACAAAAATTTTACATTCTCACCCACGATTAACACCTCGTAATCATTAGCAAGTTTCAAGATAACTCGCTTAGCATCAAAATCAACCACAACCCTATGTTGGGTTAACCAATCAATCCCAAGGATTACATCAAAACCATAGAAAAGTAACTCCATTAAATCAACTACAAACACATGGCCTTGAACAGATAAAGGACATCTCCTATACAACCTTCTCGTAACAACAGTTTCACCAAAAGAACTAGTTACTTGCATTCCCACATCTAACATCTCAACAAGGATATCAAGCAAATGTGCATACTCACTCAAGATATATGAATGCGTAGAGCCAGAATCAATCAAAGATAACAACGACAAGGAATGCAGAGTGAAAGTACCTGCAATCACATCGGTGTCATTGCATCCCTCGCGATGTGCGTACACCCTCGCAGAACCACAACCCTCAGGTTGGACAGCCATAACAAGTGCTACAACTCTTTGACCATCCTTTATACGCTGGAAATTACAACGTCTGCGCCCACGGCCTCGCTGTGGTGCAACAACTGGTGCTCTAACCTGACCACCTCCAGCCAACAAAGGACAATCACATCTCAAATGGTCAGTTAAACCACAACTCCATCAAGCATTGGCCGTCACAGTCGCAGGAGCCTGCACCTCTCGAGCCAAACGAGGACAATCTCGCCTCATGTGCTCACATGATCCACATACCCAACAAGAATCAAAAGTCGATCTAGCCTGAGCACCCTGCCCAAAAGCTCCTCGTCTAGGGCTTCCTCCACCTCGCTCTGCATCAGTGTGATGCCTCTTATCACGTTGCCTTCTATTCTGTCCACCTCCAGGACCGAAATCTATAGCTCTCTTACCCGAGCTAGAACCATCCTCACGAGGAGTCAAGCCCAGACTCATCTCGATATCCTTGGCTCACGCCACCAACAAATCAAAATCCGTGTAATTAGAGGCTAACATGAAAGTCTTCACCTCTTGCACCAATCCATAACAGAAACAGTTGCAACGGTGCCTATCACTCGGCACCAACTCAGGAGCATACTGGCTCAAATGAACAAACTGAACCTCATATTCAGCCACATACATGCTACCCTAAGCCAAAGACATAAACTCAAGTTTCTTGTTATCCATGTATCTAACTCCTAGATACTTCTTCTTAAAGGCAGCTTGGAAAAATACCCATTCCACAACATTAGGCTCTATAGCCACAATTACAGTGGTCCACTAATTGTAAGCATCACCTTGCAACAATGAAAAAGCACATCCCAGCTTATGTGTATCATTACACCCCATTTGATCCAAAATCCGGATCATACTGGCCATCCAAGCCTCGGATGCCCCGGGCAACAAACAACGATACTCAACCCCACCAAAAATACGCAAGCATTCTAACGGCAATCCCAATTCCCTTGCAGCAGGTGCTTTCACTTGCACTCTAGTAACAGCAACCTAGAATGCTCCAGTTATCGCCTGAACTAGAGGCATCAAATCACGCAACACAAACCTAACTTTACCACGATCTCCTTGCTCCTCACCCCCGGGTGGAGGCGGTGGAGGAGGTAAATTCCCACCAGGAGGAACCTCGTTCTCCTAACTTCCCTTCACACCAGCAGGAGCAATCGTACCATATCGCAACTTTCTCCTTGGTCTCATTTTGCTATTATAATTAAGGCATGATAATAAAACAAAAAAAAGAAATCAGGCTAGCTTCAAGCAAGGATCTAAGACTTCCAATTCAATTTAAAACACATTACTATAGTAATAAGCAATGAGTATCCCAATTTCCCCTCAATCATGGCATACAACAATCCACATACATATTGCAAACATCGTGCATAGTAATCAACCAAATCCAGCCCATAACATCATCATGTATATAACAAAACTTGTACAACACAACCATCATGCATGGCATCAATATCACTTGTTCATTAACAACATGATTATAACAATCATCGTGCAAAGAAAACATCATCATCACTTGGAATCACATCACATCAACTTACTAATAAATTAACATCATCCCACTCGTTCAAAACCTGGCTCTGATACCACCAAATGTAACCCCCGCGACCCGACCTGGGTGAAAGACCAAATCGAACGAGTCACACGGGGAATATTGAAGTAAACTGGGAAGTTTACTCCAATAAACGACCCTATTATTTTAGCTTTTATAGATGCTCATTAACGTCTTATGTGATAAACATCGCAGCGGAACAATTTGAAACTCAAACAAACAACAATAAGGGATTTAGTTGCACACAGACACCTTTTAAGGACCATATTGTAAATTTGATAAATTACAAGGGCTCTTTCTAATTTTAGATTACCAACCTTTAATTAGTCACATTACATGCTTCTTTGTCAAATCTCAGCTCAAAACAACCATCCAAACTCATTTAATTACATCCTCAACTTTTAGGGACTAAAACATAAAAAACAAAACAATCAAAGATACTTTTAACTACCTTAACAGCCAACAATATCGATACCTTAGAGACAGTATCGATAAGCCTACGGCAAGTATGTTACCAGGTTTAAATTCAACATGACCGTATCGATACCCTCTAAGCTCGTACTGATACCCCAAAAACTAGTTGCATAAAACCGTATCTATATGCCCCGGTGTATCGATACGCCCCTTCAATTTTTCCTGGTCCGTATCGGTACCCTTTCTACCGTACTGATACCCATGGATCTGTAATATTATTTTTTCTAGTTTTTCACACATTAATCCATATAAAACCATTCCAACATCCATATTTAAAACATCAACCCACAATCACACATGGCAGAAACAACATCATAACATGAACATTTGCATCAAAGGTAAACTATAGCCATGCAACCTATTGTCAAGCCAAGCGAGATACCAAAATGCAAGGTAAAGCATAAACCAAATACCAATGGCCATTTACAAGTCCAAAACAGCAAACCAAACTTGCACAAAAGGGAGTTTACACAAATCTCCAACAATTCAACGGATTCCCTTTGCCCTTATTACTTTAATCTAAACCGAAACATACATTCTTAAGCAAAGTCTCTTGGAATCCCTTTCCTCTTGCTGCCTCTAACACCTCAATTATATGCATTGATGGATAAATGAAAGCGTAAGCACACAAGGCTTAGTGAGGAGGCTCAGAAACTGAAACATCATTCGTGCATTTAAATCTCGTTATAAGTCCATGTTGAAATCTCATTTCAATTTGTAACACCCTGGTTTTGGGTCTAGATGTTTTAGACATCATATCTGACTGGTCGAGAACGGTTCGAATCGCGTAAGGTGGTTTAAGGAAATCAAGGATCGGGATAGGATAAAAATGTGGTAAAAATTGCTAAAATCCTCTAAAAATATGTTTAAGATGTTGGTCAAGTCAATTTTACAAAATGGATTTCAGAAATGGGACATTTCGAGTAGTGACCAAATTGTAAAGTTTCAAAACTGTGAAAATGTGATTTTTAAGGTGGAAGCCAAAATCTTAGAATCTTTAGGGGGCTTTAAGTCAATTTGATCTTTCCTCAATATGACATGTGGTTTAAAAGGCTTTTAATTAAATGGATTTAATTAGATTTATATTAATTAATTAATATAGTTAGTTAAGTGAGATTTTCAATTACGTAACTACCAACTCTTTCTCATTTTCAGACAAACACTAATTCTCTCATCTTTTCTCAGAATTCTTTCTTCCAAAAATTCTCTAAACATTTTCTAAACCATTTTCAAGAGATCTTTCCTAATTCTTCAAGGTTTTGTTAAGGAAAAGTTGTCATTCATTGAGAGAAGCAAGGATTGGAGGTAAATCTCGTTCTCAACCTCTAATCTAAGTTCTTTATTGAAATTCCCAAGATATTTGGCTTCTAAATACTATTTTTTGTTGTGTTTTCATTATAGTTTTGATTGGAGATCAAAATCTTGTAAAAATATGGTTGAAATCTTAATTTTCAGACTTGATGAGTTAAGCTCTGTTTTGTGTTGATTTTAATTGAGTTTAAAGTTGTTTAATATGTTAAAATGATGTGTTGTTAACATAGATCCCGAAATCCTTGAGATCCTTGAGTTTCTTGGTTGTTTTAAGTGGGTTTTTGAGGTGAAATGGTGGAATCTTGCTTGCTGGAGGTATAAGGTTGGGTTAGGGTTTTTGTTAGATGTGTTTTGATGTTTATAATGCTTTGGAAGTGATGTATGTTGGCTGGGCTTGGTTTAGGAAGCAATCGATTGAGGTTTCGGTTGTTTTGGATGGGTATTTTGGTGTAGTCTGGGTGAGCAACGAGTTTGTGAATTGTTGCTGGTGTTAGAATGCATTTTAATGCACTTAGATCTCTGTTTTGATGATGTGATAACATGTGATCTTGATCCGGAAGCAAACGAGGTGTTGTTGGAGGCTCCGGAAGAGTAAATTTCGTGTCGGCGAGCAAGGCTTCGCATATCAGTGAGTGGAAATGTAACCCCCTTAACCCGGCCTAGACGGTTGACCCGAATTAAGAAAGTCACACGGGGAAAACCAAAGTCAACCCGAAAGTCAACATTGATTAACGACCCTTTTTTTTCTTTTAAAACTTGTTTAGATGCATATTAAGCCTTAGATATGATCATACAACAGCATACTCAAAGATCATAAACATCAGAGATCAAATAGGGACCCAATTGAACAATTTACAACTTTAGGGACCAAATTGTAAATTCTGATAAATATAAGGACTTAACCCAAATTGAAGTTACCATCTTGAAATTAATCATGTTTTATGCTTCTCTGCGAAATTTCAGTTCAAAAGGACTTCCCAAACTCATACAATTGCACAAACAAGATTCAGGATCAAAATGCAAACATTTCAAAACATTTAACTGCCAATGTCAGCCCCCAACGGTCACCCGTTCCGAAACGGGAGACAGCCCGTTTCGAAACACGGGGCCGTTCCGCAACGCGTACCGAAACGGGGGTCGGGCAGTAGCCTTTCCGTTTCGGAACGGTCCCTCCCGTTTCGGACGCCTGGGCTTGTTTAAGGCACCCGTTCCGAAACGGTAGGTGCTGTTCCGAAACACCCTGCACAGATTGCCCAAAAATGCATACTTAAACATGCAATTGACCAACCAATCATGCTCCAAATGCCACCAAACTTTGCCAACATGCAATTCAACATATATGAGACATACTTGCATCAACAATTCATCAAAACATCCACATATATGAAAAGCCCCAAATCTATAGGCATGCTTCCTACACAAGCAACCATTCAAGCATAAACTTCCAAATTCAAGCATATAAAGGCCAACCACAAAAACCAGCATTCTCAACAACATTCAACATACTTAGGGAGTTCAAAACATCTCCCAAAACATACACATAGGTCCCCCATTGCCAAATTACCAAAAGCTAAGTGTACTTAAGAAAACCTTCCATACTTTGAGCTTTACTACCACTTGAATGCTTGCCTTCCTTGCTGCCCTCAAAGTACTTTAATGCTCTGCAATATTGGCTTGAGAAAACAAAGAGAGCGTAAGCAAAATCTTAGTGAGGAATGCTCAATAAAACCATCCAATAATGCATTTATAAAACACTTTATAAATCATGCTTCAAATCATCATTTACACATGCTCAAAAGCATCTTTAAACAAGCATCTCATGCTTCATATCATTACATGTCATATTGGCCACAAGTGATACATTTCATTTCTTTGAAAACAAGTTCATCAACATTCACCCCAAGGACTTTTAAACACCTTGGACCCCAAGGACTTTTAAACACCTTGGCCATGGACTTTTAAACACCATGATATAAATTACCTCAAGGACTTTTAAACACCTTGACCCCAAGGACTTTTAAACACCTTGGCCTATGGACTTTTAAACACCATAGAAAGGACCACACAAGGACTTTTAAACACCTTTGTGTCCGTAACAAGAATCATCCAAGGACTTTTAACCACCTTGATGTTCTTAAGTAACAAGGCTCACTCAAGGACTTTTAACCACCTTAGTGACCTCAACCTTTTTAAAACATCACTTGCCAATATACATCATTATCATCAAATTATCCATTGTTCTAAAGCATTAAACCAAGCCATATTCATCATGCATTTAAAAGCATCAACCACATTTGATCAATGTTCAAAAACAAGGAACTCTTACCTTGAGCTTCCTTCAACATATGGCTTACAAAAACAGCATTAACCATGCTAAATCATGCTTTCAAAACAGAATTTAAAACATGCAATAAACCACATTGCGCAACAATCAAATCATGGCCACCACTAGAGAGTATTTCCGAAAACTTACACTTGAGCTTAGCAAAGTTGTTTAGACTTAAACTAAGCTCCCAAGACATTGGTTTCAAAGCCGAAAACCCAATTTCACTCACCGATTCCACTTCGCCTCTTGCCGAAGTACCAAATCAAGCCTCCGGATCACCACCACTTGGATCCAAAGATGACTCCCCTGTTTTAACACATTAAAACAGTAGATTAATGCATCATCATGCATTAATAACTTCAATGAAAGCACCTAAACTCGCTGCTCTCATCCACACTCCATTTTCGGCCACCAAACACAACCGAAAATGCATCCAAACCACTTCTCAACTAAGCCCAGCCATTAACCATCAAAACCTAACATCCTTTAACATCTTTCAACATCTAAAAAGAACCTAACAACATCCTTATACCTCCAGCAACACCAGATCCACAAGATCACCTCAAAAACAACCAAGAATCATAAGCTAAACTTAGGAAATTCAACCTATCCGGGATTGCATTAATCAAAACTCAATTCCTTATCAAATTAACATTCATTAATCATCATTTTAACACCTTAAAACACTGCTTAAACAGATCCAACGAAAATTCATCAAAAACTCACCAAATCTTGCATTTTAAGCCAAGATCCATTAAACAATCTTAAAAGCCATTTATAAAACATCAATTAAGGATTGAGAACTTAGGAATTTCATTAAAGAACTTGAAGTTCAGAGGAGAAGGACGTTCTTACCTTCAAACTTGAATTTCTCCTCTTTTGGAACCAAAAAGCTTGATGAATCAAGTAGCAATTACAAAGGTTTTGATGATGAGATGATTAGGAATCAAAAGAGGATTGAAAAGAAGTATTTAGGTGATAAAAATCAGAGGGAAAGATCTGGAGAGAATGTGTTTGGTTTGAGAGAAAAGATGAGAGAAAATGGGAAATGGAAATTTAGAAAGTTAGTTAAAAATGACTAAAATATCTTTCCCTCCTTTACTTTTATTTAAAACCATTATTAAATCATTTAATATTCTAGAAAATCTGGAGAAACTCCCTTTGGGTAAAATAGCTCCTTAAAGATTCAAAGTTTCAATCCTTTCTAAAACAGTCACAAAACTTTCAAAAATTAAATTTTGGTCACTAGCCAAAATGTCACCCTTCCGAAACTCATTTTCCAAAATTGATTTCACAGTTCACTTAAATATATTAAAAGATGATTTTAGAACATTTTTCCATATTTTTAATGCAACCCGAACTAAGCTTTCCTAAATTCACTCTCTTAGATTCGAACAGCACTTTGACCAAACCGGTCAACGCCCAAAACTTCTAAGCCCAAAACCGGGGCGTTACAACTCTCCCCCCCTTAAGAAATTTCGTCCCCGGAATTTACCTGAAGGAAAGAGATAAGGAAACTGCTTCAGCATGTCTTCCTTCCGCTCCCACGTGGCTTCCTCAACACCTCGATGCTTCCACAGCACCTTCACCAACTCAATGGTCTTGCCACGAAGAACCTTGCTATCCGAATCCAGAACCTTCAACGGTTCCTCATCATAGGTCAAATCCGGATTCAAAACCACTTCCTCCACAGGCATCACATGCGAAGGATCAGGTCTATACCTCCGGAGCATAGAGACATGGAACACATCATGAATCTTCTCCAACTCCTGAGGTAACCTCAACCGATACGCAACAGGACCCACACGCTCAACCACCTCATATGGGCCAATGTACCTAGGGCTCAACTTGCCCTTCCGGCCAAACCTCATCACCTTCTTCCAAGGCGAAACCTTCAAGAACACACGGTCACCCACCGCATACTCTATCTCCTTACGCTTCAAATCCGCGTAAGACTTCTGCCGATCAGAAGCAGCCTTCAATCGCTCACAAATGAGCTTTACCTTCTCTGTGGTCCCTTTCAACAAAGCCGGCATCGAAACCAACTTTTGACCAGTTTCAGCCCAACAAAGAGGAGTCCTACACTTCCTGCCGTACAAAGCCTCATAAGGTGCCATCTGTATACTTGCCTGATAACTATTGTTATAAGCAAACTCAACCAAAGGCAGATGCTTCTCCCAAGAACCTTGGAACTCAATCACGCAGCACCTCAACATATCCTCCAAAATCTGGATAACTCGCTCAGACTGACCATCCGACTGAGGATGATAGGATGTACTGAAATGCAACCTTGTAACCAGAGCTTGATGCAAACACTGCCAGAACCGCGATGTGAACCTCGGATCCCTATCCGACACAATCGACTTAGGCACACCATGCAGCCGCACAATCTCAGCAATGTACAGCTCTGCCAACTTATCCAAAGAAAACGTGGTATGCACAGGCAAGAAATGCGCACACTTCGTTAGGCGATCCACAATCACCCACACCGAATTCTTCTTCGAGGGAGACAAAGGTAAACCAGATACAAAATCCATGGTAACCCGTCCCCACTTCCACTCAGGGATTTTCAACGGTTACAACAACCCTGAAGGAAACTGATGCTCAGCCTTAACTCGCTGACATACCAAACACTTGCTAACAAACTCCGCAACATCTTTCTTCAAACCCACCCAATAGTACTCATCACGAAGATCACGGTACATCTTAGTACTACCAGGGTGCATAGCAAAAGGACTACTATGACCTTCAGTCAGAATAGCACGCCTCAACTCAGCATCAGCAGGCACTACTATCCGACTCCCAAAACACAACACACTATCATCATTAAAACATAAATCCGAAGGTCTACCCTCCGCGATATCCTGAACATGCGACACCAAGGAATCATCCAGCAACTGCTTATCCTTGATCAACTGAACCAAAGAGGGTTTCACTTGCAACTCAGCAACGAGACCACCATCTTGTGATATGCTCAAGCTAGCAAACATAGCCCTCAGCTCAACAGCTACTTTCCTACTCAAGGCATCCGCAACAACATTAGCTTTTCCAGGATGATACTCAATCGTCAGATCATAATCCTTGAGCAACTCCAACCAACGCCGCTGCCTAAGATTCAACTCCTTCTGAGACATCAGATACCTCAAACTCTTGTGATCTGTGTACACAGTACACTTCTCACCATACAGATAATGTCTCCAGATCTTCAGAGCAAAAACCACTGCAGCCAGCTCAATATCATGCGTAGGGTAATTGCGCTCATGCACTTTCAACTGCCGCGATGCATAAGCCACCACCTTACCCTCCTGCATCAGCACACACCCCAACCCAACATAGGATGCATCACTGTAAACCACAAACTCTTTCCCTGATTCAGGCTGAATCAAGATAGGAGCTTGCGTCAAAGCCGCCTTAAGCTTCTCAAAAGCCTGTTGTCTCGCTTTCGTCCACTCATACTTAACATCCTTTTGCAACAGCTTCGTCAAAGGAGCAGCAATCTTGGAAAAACCATCCACAAACCTTCGGTAGTATCCCGCCAAACCAAGGAAACTACGGACCTCATGAACAGACTTAGGAACTTTCCAATTCATCACCGCCTCAATCTTCTGAGGATCAACACGAATCCCCTCAGCTGAGACCACATGCCCAAGAAACACCACCTCCCTTAACCAGAACTCACACTTGCTCAGCTTAGCATAAAGCTGATTCTCCAACAAAGCTTGCAAAACAATCCTCAAATGCTCTTCATGCTCCTCCTCAGTATGCGAGTACACGAGGATATCATCAATGAACACCACAACAAACTTGTCCAGGTATTCATGAAACACACGATTCATCATGTCCATGAAAGCAGCAGGAGCATTTGTCAACCCAAACGGCATCACAAGGAACTCATAATGCCCATACCTTGTCCTGAAAGCTGTCTTAGGCACATCCACATCCTTCACCTTCAACTGATAATACCCTGACCTCAAGTCAATCTTAGAGAACACAGCAGTTCCCCGAAATTGATGAAAGAGATCATCAATCCTCGGCAAAGGATACCGATTCTTGATAGTCAACTTGTTCAGCTGACGGTAATCAATGCACATTCTCATAGTGCCATCCTTCTTCTTCACAAACAAGACCGGTGCTCCCCAAGGTGACACACTCGGCCGGATGAAACCACGATCAAGCAACTCTTGCAACTGCGTCTTCAGCTCCTTCAGCTCCTTAGGTGCCATTCTATAGGGAGTAATGGACACAGGAGTTGTATTCTCATACAGCTCAATTCCAAACTCCACCTCGCGGTTAGGAGGTAAACCAGGCAACTCCTCAGGAAAAACACCAGGAAACTCCTTCACAACTCTGATATCTTGCACCCTCAACTCTTTAGAGCTAGGATTCATCACAAAAGCTAGATAGGCTTCGCAACCTTGCCTCAGCATCCTGCTCGCCTCCAAGGTAGACACCACATTGGCAAGAAACTTCACATTCTCACCAACCACAACAACTTCATAATCATCCGCAAGCTTAAGCGAAACTTGCTTGTTTTAACAATCCACAACAGCGCGATGCTCAGCAAGCCAATCCATACCAAGGATTACATCAAAGCCATAAAAAGGTAACTCCATAAGATCAACATGAAAAACATGTTCTTGAACAACCAAGGGACACCTTCTATAAAGCTTACGAGTCACAACAGTCTCACCAAAAGAACTAGTGACACGAACACCAACATCCAAAGACTCAACAGGCAAACCAAGCAATTCAGCATGCTCACGCAAAATGTATGAATGCGTAGATCCAAAATCTAACAAAGAAAGCAATGACAAGGATTGCAAAGTAAAGGTACCTGCAATCACATCCGCATCATTCCTTCCCTCACGCTGAGCATACACCCTCGCTTGGCCTCCACCTTCAGGCTGAATAGCCACAATATGGGCCACTCCACGACCACCTTCCTCTCTCCTCTGGAAATTACCACGGCCGCGCCCACGACCTCTCTGCGGTGCAGCAACAACAGGAGCACGCACCTGATCACCAGCCAACCTAGGACAATCACGCCTCAAATGGTCTGCGGATCCACAATTCCAGCACCCATTACCGGCTGCCGCAACAGGAGCTTGCACCTCTCTCACAGCACGGGGACAGTCACGTTTCATGTGACCACGTGAACCACAGATCCAACAAGCACTCGGATCAGCTCTAGCATTACCTCCTCTAGCAGGTGCACCACCACCTCTCTTAGCAGAAGACTGATACTTCTGATCACGTCCCCTCTTGTTCCGTCCACCTCCAGAACTATACTCAGCAGCTCGCTTGCCAGCACCCTTAGCAGATAAACTCAAGTTCATCTCAACGTCCTTGGCTCGGCCCACCAACACATCAAAATCATCATACTCGGCGGCCAGCAAATACATTTTCACATCCGTCTCTAAACCATAACGGAACCTCTCGCACCTTGCCCGCTCATCAGGTACCAGCTCAGGTGCATACTGACTGAGTCGCACAAACTGCACTTCATACTCAGCCACACTCATGCTCCCTTGCGTAAGAGACATGAATTCACGCTTCTTCTCATCAAGATATCTCACACCAAGATATCTCCGCTTGAACACATTCTGAAAGAATGTCCAAGTCACATCAGCTTCTGCCATCCCAGCAATAGTGGTTGTCCACCACGTATACGCATCCTTCTGCAGCAAGGACACAACACAACCCAGCTACTGCACATCAGTGCAACTCATCTGGCCCAAGATTCGCTTGGTACTCTCTAGCCAAGCTTCAGAACTCTCAGCAGACATACCCCTGAACTCAGTCCCACCAAGACTGCGCAGACGCTCCAAAGGTAGTCTGACTCCAGCATCTTCCTGATGCCCTGCTCCACGAGCCCCAGCTACTGCTGCTTGAAAAGCACCAGCAATAGCTTGTACTAACATCGTCATATCAGGCATAGCTTGCCCCTGACCAGCCCCAGGTCCAGCAGCTCCAGCTGTAGCTCCAGCTTCCTCAGCCCCAGCACCACCACCACCAGGTGGAGGAGGAGGTAACACCGCACTACCCGTGTTTTCCTCATTCTCGTTCTCATTAGGAGCCGTAGCTCGCACATTACCTCGTAACTCTCTACGTGGTGCCATACTTTTACCATACAATCACAACACAAATAAAACAAAGTCAGGCCCAGCAAGGTAAGCAATCCAAGTATTCAAGCTCAATTTCATTCAAAATCAACACCATTTCACTAGCTTTTATTTGGCAATGGGTACCCACAACATGCTACATCACAACATACATCTCAAATGCAACATACATGCAATTCGCTCAACATGCTTCCACTCAACAAGCACACAAAACATACACACTTCAATCATGCACACATTCATTCCCAATTACTCGAGAACTCAGCTCTGATACCACCAAATGTAACCCCCTTAACCCGGCCTAGACGGTTGACCCGAATTAAGAAAGTCACACGGGGAAAACCAAAGTCAACCCAAAAGTCAACCTTGATTAACGACCCTTTTTTTTTCTTTTAAAACTTGTTTAGATGCATATTAAGCCTTAGATATGATCATACAACAGCATACTCAAAGATCATAAACATCAGAGATCAAACAGGGACCCAATTGAACAATTTACAACTTTAGGGACCAAATTGTAAATTCTGATAAATATAAGGACTTAACCCAAATTGAAGTTACCATCTTGAAATTAATCATGTTTCATGCTTCTCTGCGAAATTTCAGTTCAAAAGGACTTCCCAAACTCATACATTTGCACAAACAAGATTCAGGATCAAAATGCAAACATTTCAAAACATTTAACTGCCAATGTCAGCCCCCAACGGTCACCCGTTCCGAAACGGGAGACAGCCCGTTTCGAAACATGGGGCCGTTCCGCAACGCGTACCGAAACGGGGGTCGGGCAGTAGCCTTTCCGTTTCGGAACGGTCCCTCCCGTTTCGGACGGCTGGGCTTGTTTAAGGCACCCGTTCCGAAACGGTAGGTGCTGTTCCGAAACACCCTGCACAGATTGCCCAAAAATGCATACTTAAACATGCAATTGACCAACCAATCATGCTCCAAATGCCACCAAACTTTGCCAACATGCAATTCAACATATATGAGACATACTTGCATCAACAATTCATCAAAACATCCACATATATGAAAAGCCCCAAATCTATAGGCATGCTTCCTACACAAGCAACCATTCAAGCATAAGCTTCCAAATTCAAGCATATAAAGGCCAACCACAAAAACCAGCATTCTCAACAACATTCAACATACTTAGGGAGTTCAAAACATCTCCCAAAACATACACATAGGTCCCCCATTGCCAAATTACCAAAAGCTAAGTGTACTTAAGAAAACCTTCCATACTTTGAGCTTTACTACCACTTGAATGCTTGCCTTCCTTGCTGCCCTCAAAGTACTTTAATGCTCTGCAATATTGGTTTGAGAAAACAAAGAGAGCGTAAGCAAAAGCTTAGTGAGGAATGCTCAATAAAACCATCCAATAATGCATTTATAAAACACTTTATAAATCATGCTTCAAATCATCATTTACACATGCTCAAAAGCATCTTTAAACAAGCATCTCATGCTTCATATCATTACATGTCATATTGGCCACAAGTGATACATTTCATTTCTTTGAAAACAAGTTCATCAACATTCACCCCAAGGACTTTTAAACACCTTGGACCCCAAGGACTTTTAAACACCTTGGCCATGGACTTTTAAACACCATGATATAAATTACCTCAAGGACTTTTAAACACCTTGACCCCAAGGACTTTTAAACACCTTGGCCTATGGACTTTTAAACACCATAGAAAGGACCACACAAGGACTTTTAAACACCTTTGTGTCCGTAACAAGAATCATCCAAGGACTTTTAATCACCTTAATGTTCTTAAGTAACAAGGCTCACTCAAGGACTTTTAACCACCTTAGTGACCTCAACCTTTTTAAAACATCACTTGCCAATATACATCATTATCATCAAATTATCCACTGTTCTAAAGCATTAAACCAAGCCATATTCATCATGCATTTAAAAGCATCAACCACATTTGATCAATGTTCAAAAACAAGGAACTCTTACCTTGAGCTTCCTTCAACATATGGCTTACAAAAACATCATTAACCATGCTAAATCATGCTTTCAAAACAGAATTTAAAACATGCAATAAACCACATTGCGCAACAATCAAATCATGGCCACCACTAGAGAGTATTTCCGAAAACTTACACTTGAGCTTAGCAAAGTTGTTTAGACTTAAACTAAGCTCCCAAGACATTAGTTTCAAAGCCGAAAACCCAATTTCACTCACCGATTCCACTTCGCCTCTTGCCGAAGTACCAAATCAAGCCTCCGGATCACCACCACTTGGATCCAAAGATGACTCCCCTGTTTTAACACATTAAAATAGTAGATTAATGCATCATCATGCATTAATAACTTCAATGAAAGCACCTAAACTCGCTGCTCTCATCCACACTCCATTTTCGGCCACCAAACACAACCGAAAATGCATCCAAACCACTTCTCAACTAAGCCCAGCCATTAACCATCAAAACCTAACATCCTTTAACATCTTTCAACATCTAAAAAGAACCTAACAACATCCTTATACCTCCAGCAACACCAGATCCACAAGATCACCTCAAAAACAACCAAGAATCATAAGCTAAACTTAGGAAATTCAACCTATCCGAGATTGCATTAATCAAAACTCAATTCCTTATCAAATTAACATTCATTAATCATCATTTTAACACCTTAAAACACTGCTTAAACAGATCCAACGAAAATTCATCAAAAACTCACCAAATCTTGCATTTTAAGCCAAGATCCATTAAACAATCTTAAAAGCTATTTATAAAACATCAATTAAGGATTGAGAACTTAGGAATTTCATTAAAGAACTTGAAGTTCAGAGGAGAAGGACGTTCTTACCTCCAAACTTGAATTTCTCCTCTTTTGGAACCAAAAAGCTTGATGAATCAAGTAGCAATTACAAAGGTTTTGATGATGAGATGATTAGGAATCAAAAGAGGATTGAAAAGAAGCATTTAGGTGATAAAAATCAGAGGAAAAGATCCGGAGAGAATGTGTTTGGTTTGAGAGAAAAGATGAGAGAAAATGGGAAATGGAAATTTAGAAAGTTAGTTAAAAATGACTAAAATATCTTTCCCTCCTTTACTTTTATTTAAAAACATTATTAAATCATTTAATATTCTAGAAAATCTGGAGAAACTCCCTTTGGGTAAAATAGCTCCTTAAAGATTCAAAGTTTCAATCCTTTCTAAAACAGTCACAAAACTTTCAAAAATTACATTTTGGTCACTAGCCAAAATGTCACCCTTCCGAAACTCATTTTCCAAAATTGATTTCACAGTTCACTTAAATATATTAAAAGATGATTTTAGAACATTTTTCCATATTTTTAATGCAACCCGAACTAAGCTTTCCTAAATTCACTCTCTTAGATTCGAACAACACTTTGACCAAACCGGTCAACGCCCAAAACTTCTAAGCCCAAAACCGGGGCGTTACAGGAAATGCAATTTCCTACTTTGTAACGCTTTGAGCTTGGTCTTGGGAGCTTAGTGTAAGTTTGATACACTTAGCTAAGCTCAAGAGTAAGTGATTCGGAAATCCCTCTCTTGGAAATGTGCTATGTTTGATGAAATTGCACTTGAGTTGAGTGTGTATTTGTTTACTGTTTTTAAGCATGTTTTAATGCTGGATTTTAATGCCATTATGTTAAGGATGCACTAGGTAAGTGATCCTTTTTTTGCATGTGTTAAATGCATATGATATTAAGCATGTTATGCTTGTGGAAATGGCATTGTGGTTATGCTTGTAAAACAGTGGATTAATGTGGTTAAATGAGTATATTGGCAAGTGATGAAAATGGTTTTTGGTTACTTTAATCGGATATAGTTAGCCGGCTATAGGATTGGGTGCACCGTGAATAAAGTCACCTACGATGTCGAGGGGATGTGATTGTGCCGTAATCTCCATCCAAGTACCCTAACGATTGAGGTTAAGATCACAACGGTGAATGGTTAGTCCCGTGTGTGTCTTGTGTATGTGTCCCATACTCTCGTTAGAGGAATTATACAACTACCGATGAAGTGATGTTGAGGGGTTGTGATTGTGCCATTAATCTCCATCACGGGTGTTGAGGGGTTGTGATTGTGCCATTGATCTCCACCTTGTGTAGTCCGGTAGTGTGTATGAAGCGTGTGGGACAACGCTTGTAATCCGCGTATCCGATTGTGTCTTATGTTGAAATGGTTTATGGATTATCACTTGTGAGCCAATATAATGTAATTGAATAATGTGAAGCATGAGATGCTTGTAAATGATGCAAGAATGCATGAGATGCTTGGTAAAGCATGAGCAATGGTTTAATTGTTGTTTTTATGTTGTTTCATATGAGCATGTGTTTATAAAAGGCATTGATGTCTAGAGAAGACATGCTTTATGAAAAGGCATGTGATAAAAGTGGTGGTCTTGCAAGCCATGTGAAATGCATTAATGAATGTTGTTAGCGATCCTCACTAAGCTATATGCTTATGCTCTTTTGTTTCATCCATGCAGAGAATTGAACGTTTCAAGGTAGCCCAAAAGCAAGAGGAATCCAAGGCTTTGTTTAAGAAATGTATGTGGATCACCCTTAGTGTAATAAGTGGCAATAAGTGGGATTTATATTTCCTGAATTTGTTGGAGATGTTTGCTGTTCCAAGTATGTTTAGTTTCTGATTGTGGACTTGTATTTGGCCTTTAAGTAGTTCTATGGTTTGTTTGTGGTGTTTTACCTTTTCTATAGCTTGATATCTTAAGCATGCTAGAATAGCTAAATGTCATCATGATATGATGTGGTTGATGAGTAAGATTTGTTGTTTGATGGTGTTTAAAAGTCTATTAGATAGATTATATCTTGTATGCATGTTTTGAACTAGATCGGATGCGTTTTTGTATGTTTAAATGAAGTTGGATGAAGTCAATCCGGTATGTGTATCGATACACGGGAAAGCGTATCGATACGCTAAGGCAAAATGAGGCATTTCTGTACAGGGGTATCGAAACGGATTGCCCGCGTATCGATACGACTAGGCCAAGTTTGAAGGTCGTACCGATACGCGGGAAAGCATTTCGATACGCTCAACCCTTCTTTAGCTACTGTCTTCCCGCGTATCGATACATGCCCAAGTGTATCGAAACGAGTAGTTAAATTTCAGTTAAAAGTATCTTTTAGAGTTTGGAAATGTTGCATTTTGGTCCCAGATCTTTGTGTGTGCAATTGAATGAGTTTGAATGATCCGTTTGGGCTGAAATTTGGCATGTTGGCATGTTACATGACTAATTAAATATTGGTATCTTTAAAATCTTGAAAGTCCCTGTATTTTATGGAAATTACTGTTTAGTCCCTAAAAGTCAAATGTATGCATTTGAACCCCTAATTGAACTCCAATCGATGTGCCGTTTTCACCTGATCGCTTTGCTGAACATATAGGATAATAATATGCATCTAGAGAAGGTAAAAGGAAAAAGGGGTCGTTAATCGAGATTTAGTTTAACGAGTTGGCTTCGGTTTTCCCCGTGTAATCTTCTTAGTTTGGGTCGGGCATCTAGGCCGGGCTAAGGGGGTTACACAATTTCTCAAAACATCATTCGAAAAGCATCATGCCCAAACATGCACTTTCCTTACACAAAAGCAACATATCAAATCTCATTCTCATTTATCATGAATCATCAACACATTCTGAATGCACACACTATTTAAGCCTTCCCATTCATAGCTACCATATTGAAAGCTTAAAGAGTAAAACATGCATAAACCACATTATGCAACATAAACCATTCCATGATAAATCATCAATTATATTGGCTTACAAGTGATTATTAAACAAGTTCACAACTCAAAACCACATATCAGGTACACAGATTACAACAAGTGCCTACTCGACACTTCCAACCATCTTAACCGGAATTGGTACATTCACAACCAAAGGTACTCTATCAACCTAGTACAATTACAACCCATAGGGACACCAACCCTATCTTTTGTTATATGCTTAACCACTAACGAGAGACGGGACACCAACCTCCTCGACATCCAAGGTGACTTTTTCTAGTACACTCAACCCTATAGCCGGCTAACTATATACGATATCATTTATAAACCATTCTCTCAACATCACTTGCCAATATAATTCACATTTAACACATACCTCACTATTTTCAAAGCATCGTCAATAAAACACATTTCCAAGCATTAAACCTTGCTTAAAACCACAACTATAAATCGTATACTTACAAGGATCACTTACCATGTGCATCCTTCAACATCACATTATTAAAAACAGTATACACATCCTTAAAACATGTTTTAATTGTGGGTAAAACCATTAAATCAAAACAGTGCATAAAACATCACATAATCGGACAATCCGAGAGAGAAATTTCTTTTACTTACTTCTGAACTTAATTAAGCGTTTCAAGCTTACAACTAAGTTCCCAAAGCCACTTTTAAAACATTTTGTAACGCCCCGGTTTTGGGCTTGGAAGTTCTGGGCATTGACCGGTTCGGTCAAAGTGTTGTTCGAATCTATAAGGGTGAAATTAGGAAAGCCTAGTTCGGGTTGCATTAAAAATATGGAAAAATGTTCTAAAATCATATTTTAATATATATAAGTGAACTGTGAAATCAATTTTGAAAAATGAGGTTTGGAAGGGTGACATTTTGGCTAGTGACCAAAATGTAATTTTTGAAAGTTGCGTGACTATTTTATAAAGGATTGAAACTTTGAATCTTTAAGGAGCTATTATTCCAAAAGGAGTTTCTCCAGATTTTTCTAAGATATTTTAATGTTTAATTCTGATTTTAAAGCTAAAGAAAAGTGGAGGGAAATCATTTTGGCTATTTTGTAACTAATTTTCCTATTTTCCCAATTTTCCTTTTTCTCTCATTTTCTCTCAATCCAAACACTTTCTCTCCAGAGATTTCTTTCTGATTTTGTCACTCAAATCTATCTTTTCAATTCTCTTTGGATTTCTAATCATCTCTACAACAAAATCTTGCAATTTGCTCTTTTGGATTTTCAAGCTTTTTGGTTCTAAAAGGGAGGAAATTCAAGTTTGGAGGTAAGAACGTCCTTCTCCTCTAAACTCTCAGTTCTTTACTGAAATTCCCAAGTTCTCAATCCTTAATTGATGTTTTATTAAAGGCTTTTAAAGTTGTGAAATGGATCTTGGCTTTAAATGCAAGATTTGGTGATTTTTGAGATTTTCGATAGATCTGTTAAAGCTGTGATTTGAGATGTGTTTTTGATGATAAATGAACATTAATTTGATAAGGAATTAAGTTTTGATTAATGCAATCCCGGATAGGTTGAATTTCCTAAGTTTAGCTTGTGATTCTTGGTTGTTTTGGAGTGATCTTGTGGATCTGTTGTTGCTGGAGGTATGAGGATGTTGTTAAGCTCTTTTTAGATGTTAAATGATGTTATTGGATGTTTAGTCTTGATGGTTTGTGGCTGGGCTTTGTTGAGAAGTTGATTGGAGGCATTTTCGGTTGTGTTTGATGGCCGAAAATGGAGTGTGATGAGAGCAGCGAGTTTAGGTGCTTTCATTGAAGCTATTAATGCATGATGATGCATTAATGTACTGTTTTAATGTGTTAAAACAGGGGAGTCATCTTTGGATCCAAGTGGTGGTGATCCGGAAGCTTGATTTGGTGTTTCGGCAAGAGGCGAAACGGAATCGGTGAGTGGATTTTTGTTTTCGGCTTAGAAACCAATGTTTTGGAGGTTTGGGAGCTTAGTCTAAGTCTAAACAACTTTGCTAAGATCAAGAGTAAGTTTTCAGAAAAACTCTCTTGTTGAGGAACCATGTGATGGTTGGGTGCAATGTGTTTGTTGCATGTTTAAATTCTGTTTTTAAAGCATATCTAGCATGTGTGTTTACTGAGATTATAAGCCATGTGTTTAAGGAAGCTCAAGGTTAGAGTTCCTTGTTTTTGAACATTGTATAAATGTTGTTTGATGCTTAAAGATGCATGATGTTTATGGCTTGGTTAAATGCTTTAAACAGTGGATTATTGATGATATATGATGTATATTGGCAAGTGATGTTTTTGAAAAGGTTAAGGTCACTAAGGTGGTTAAAAGTCCTTGAGTGAGCCTTGTTTACTTAAGAAAATCAAGGTGGTTAAAAGTCCTTGGATGGTTCTTGTTACGGACACAAAGGTGTTTAAAAGTCCTTGTGTGGTCCTTTCCAAGGTGTTTAAAAGTCTTTGGGCCAAGGTGTTTAAAAGTCCTTGGGGTGATTCATATCATGGTGTTTAAAAGTCCATGGCCAAGGTGTTTAAAAGTCCTTGGGGTCAAGGTGTTTAAAAGTCCTTGAGGTGAAACTTGTTAAGGACACAAAGGTGTTTAAAAGTCCTTGTGTGGTCCTTGCCATGGTGTTTAAAAGTCCATGGGCCAAGGTGTTTAAAAGTCCTTGGGGATAAGATCACAATGGTGTTTAAAAGTCCATGTGTGAGTCTTATGTTGATCTTGTTTTAAAGATGGTAATTATCACTTGTGGCCAATATGACATGTTATGATGTGAAGCATGAGATGCTTGTTTAAGATTGCTTGTGAGCATGTCTAAATGTATTTTGAAGTATGATTTATAAATGAGTTTTATAAATGCATTATTGTGTGGTTCTAAGGAGCTTTCCTCACTAAGCTTTCGCTTACGCTCTCTCTCTTTTCTTAAACCAATAATGCAGAGCATTAAAGTGCTTTGAGGGCAGCAAGGAGGGCAAGCAATCAAGTGGAGGTTAAGCTCATGTATGAGAAGGTTTTCTTAAACACTTTTAGCTTTTGGCATTTGGCAATGGGGGACCTATGTTGTTATTTTGGGAGATGTTTGGAACTCCCTAGGTTGGATTTATGTTGTTGATAATGTTGGTATTTTTTGTAATTGGCCATTATGTGTTGGTTTGAAGGTTTTTGTGCATGAATGGTTGCTTGTGTAGGAAGCATGCCTTTAGATTTGGGGCTTTTCATATATGTTGATATAATGATGAATTGTGGATGCAAATATGTTTCTTGGTTGTTGTATGAGTTGCTGGTAAAGTTTGTTAGCATTTGGAGCATGATTGGTTGGTCAATTGCATGTTTAGGCAAGCAAATTTCTGCATTTTTTGCAGGCCGTATCGGAACAATGCCTACCGTTTCGGAACGGGTGCCTCGAAGCAACCCAGGCGTTCGAAACGGGTGACACCGTTCCGAAACGGAAAGGCTACTATCAGCCCTCGTTTCGGTACGCGTTGCGGAACGGCCCCGCGTTTCGAAACGGGCTGTCTCCCATTTCGGAACGGATGACCGTTGGGGGCTGACTTTGGCAGTTTTATGTTTCAAAATGTTTACAGTTTAGTCCCGAAACTTGTTTGTGCAATTGTATGAGTTCGGAATGTCCGTTCGAGCTGAAATTTGACAGAGATGCATGAAACATGATTAATTTCAAGATGGTAACTTTAATTTGGGTAAAATCCTTATATTTATCAGATTTTACAATTTGGTCCCTAAAGTTGTTAATTGTTCAATTAGGTCCCTGTTTGATCTCTGATGTTTATGTCTTTTGGTATGTTGTTTGAATGATCATATCTAGGGTTAATGTGCATATAGACAAGCTTAAAAAGAAAAAAAAGGGTCATTAATCAAGGTTGACTTTCGGGTTGACTTTGGTTTTCCCCGTGTGACTTTCTTAATTCGGGTCAACCGTCTAGGCCGGGTTAAGGGGGTTACACATTTCAAAGCTGAAAACCACATTTCCACTCACCGACACGTGCAAACTCGACTAGCCGATGCGAATCCAAGCAACCGAAACTCACGAACCTTCACAGATTGATTCCAATATGTTCTACCTTGTTTATACTACACAAGAACAAATGATTAATGCATCACAATGCATGAAAATATCAAGCAAACAAAGCTAACTCGCTGCTCTGCCCAAAAACACCAAAACGACTATCCGAAAACTCCTTCGATTACACTACAACCTTAACCCAGCCAAAACCTAACACTGCCATCCACTTTTAAACATCAATCAACATCCAACATCAACCTAATTTCACCCTTATACCTCCGGCAACTCATATTTCACACAAACACCACAAAACCCAAAATCTAACAATCTAACAACTAGATATCCAATCTAATTCGGGATTATTATGATAAAATCTTTATTTCAACATCATTTAACATCCAAATCATGATTATAATCAAACTCAAATAATCAAAACAATATCATTAGGAAAGTCTTGAGAAATCATCTTTCAAAGCTTGATGTAGCCATTTTCATCAAATAGATTATAAAACCTTGTCATCAAACACAAATAGAGAGCCAAAGACTTGGGAATTTCAATAAAGAACCTTGATTAGAGGAGAGAAAAGAAACATCACCTCTAAAACAAGCTTTTCCCCTTGATTGCAATGATTAGAAGTAATCCTTCAAGAAATCCTTTGCTAGTTGATGTAGAAATCCATGAAAATCATTTAGAAATCAAAAGTGGATAAAAAGAGATAAATCTCTGGAGATTTTAGTGATGGAAAGATAGTGTGGCTAATGAGAAAGTGGAGAGAAAAGTTTAAGAGAAAAGTAGTTATGTAAGAAAATGTTTAACCCTTTTAAAATCTTTAATAAAACTCTCTTATTAAATCAATTAATTAAATCTATTAAAAACACAAAATCGAGGGAAAAGGCTGATAACATCTTGTTGTAATAACTCCCTAAGAATTCTATGTTTTGGCCCTCTTTCAAAACGGTCCTTAATAATATATTTTGCACCTTTTACAAATTAGTCACTAAACCGAAATGTAAGTCTTCCAAAAGCCACTTTCCAAAATTGACTTCACCAAACCTTTATATATATATATATATATTGAAGATTTTAGGAATTTTTCCCATAATTTTATCATATCCCGAACCTTGTTTTCCCTGAACCACTCTCGAACTAACACGGATCTCTAGTCTAGCTCCTACGAACCTCGTGATACTTCTAGGCCAAAAATCGGGGTTTTACTGAAGGGTTCTCTACCTTCATACGAAGAGATGTCACTGGAAAAAGAGACTGGAGGAGTCACAGCAGCATCTGTAAAAGTTGCGAGCCCAGCAGATGCAACCACAGAGTGTACGTTTTTGGAGGAACAATGAATAACAATGGACCAAAGTGACTAAAAGTAACAATAATACATTACTTAAAATACCTAATGGCGCACAAACAGTAGACAGACCAACACTCAAGCTGGAAAGAACATCGCCCCCAATGGCACTCGTCGTATCCTTGTGAGAGGAACTATGAAGCTCGAGAATAGATTGAGGATCATAGTTTAGCCCAAGAAAAACTTCAGTAACCCCAACATAGAGCACTGGCCTTTTTCCCAACATCTTTTCATGAGCACTAAAAGGACGCTTTTTGAGCTATAAGCCTTCATTCGCATTGCCACACTTTCTCGTGTCGCCTCCACAACGTCTGTTTGCACTCATACAAAGGCATGCTGGTAATGAGGGAAAATTCCCAATTAAGGAGTAGTAGGAGTTGGACCTGTCAAAGACGTCAACGCAGTAGCCAATGCCACCGAACAATGTGAACTCACTTCTCTCTAGTTAAAAGCATTCGATGGCGCCATTATTACCAGCTCTTACGAAATAAATAGATCGTTGCTAGCCACAAAGGTTGGGTTATACATCACCAAAATCCGATCTATCGTTTCATCGCTAATGATGTAACCTTCTTAGCCTGGTCTAGTCGCAAGACCAAACCAAGTGAGCCACACTGGGAAAACTGAAGAAAAACTTGCTAAGATTTCCCTTCGATTAACAACCTTTTAGCAACATTTTATTAACTTTTTATCTTTTCTAGAGGCTTCACATTAATCCTACATGTTCATTCCAGCAGCGGTTAAAACCTCACCGCAATCGGGCATCAATTCGAAGTCCAATTGGCCCTTACAGTTATTATGGACCAAAACGCAAAGAAACAAAACTTCATAACAGTCTATAACTATCAAAACAGACACATATTTCAGAACAGACCAAGCCTATTTTGGAACTACCAATTCCAGTAGCAAAACGTACCGAAACAGGGCTCACCTGTTTCGAAACCCTCATGCCTGGGATGATTCCCCGTCCTCAAATACAACAGAGGCGTATCAAAATGACCTCGCGTTTCGATACAGGCCTGAAAATGGCCTTGGAGTCTCTAAATGACCCTTATGTGTTTCGGAACATCTATAACAGATATGCATATCGTATTGAAACGGTAGCAGCCGTTTCGAAACACATACCAGAAAACAGACTCACTGCAGCAAATTTAAACACTAAAACATGATTCAAACAACATGCTAACATTATAAACAAACATTCTATAGGCAAAAGATCTTAGCACAACCAACCACAATGCATTAGATCATAAATAGGCAACTTTAAGCATATATGGAAAGCTTTAAGCATCCAACAAGTTTAAGCAACCACATAAAAGGCCAAACTTAAAACCAGACCATTATCCAACGTATAAAGGTCATAAAAAAGACCAAAAAGGCATTATAAACATGTATCAACACAGAGAGTCTCAAAACAAAATCTCTTAAAGCATAAAGGTCCTATCCCATTGCTAATTTACTATTATTTGATGCCAAAAACCATACTTGAGCAAAATATAGACTCTTGGACACCTTCTTGTTTCCTTGCTGGAACAAATGGTCTACGGATTTGCATTGTTGGAAAAGAGAGCGTAAGCAAGAATGCTTAGTGAGCGGTGCTCCAAACAACAGCAACAACAACAACAATGCAATTTTGAAACCATTTTGCTTGCTTTTGAAAACAAAATCATTTCACAAATCATTTCTCAAACATAAACCTTCAACATAACATGATCATTTTAACACATGCTTGTGCTACAAATCAAGGCATAACATTCATAACCATATGCAATCATATATCTAAAGCTTCAGAACATCATCAATACAATAAAACATAAAGATCAATTTGAGTCACATGAGTATATTGACAATTTAGCACTTTTACTCGGATATGAGAATAACGTTCGGTGGAATGCCCGTCACCGTAATCATGACAACAAGACAACTTCTGATGGAATACCTATCACCGTACTCACAACGTCCAGCAAATATATGCTTCTGGTAGAATGCACATCATTGTACTCCTCCTTAGTGGAATGTAACATCACTAAAGCCACACACGAATTTTACCATTATAGTGCACTCTCGTCCAATTGGTTGACCAATTATATCCGGTAATAATATCTCATCAAGTGTCAAATATACCCATCAAGACCACATTTACCCACTGTTTTTCAAGGCCACAAGCATAACATTTTTCATCCCATTTTCATACACATTTCCATGCACAGCATGTACTCAACAATATATATCTCTTTAAAAACACAATTGAAACATGGGATTACATGATTCAACATCTTAACATATCAACATATATGAAATCGGTAAGATTCATCATTTGCAACAAAACATATTTAGGCTCAACAAAATAAAGGTAAAAAGCCGAAAACAACCAAACTTACTCTCGAGCTTAGATTGGCTTTTCAAGCTCGATCTAAACCCCCAAAATCTTTTCCTTAACCACGTTAAGGCTTTACAAAATAGTTCCACTCACCAGCACTACACAAATGCTAGTCGAACACCCAAATCAAGCTTTTAGATTGTCCGATATTGCATCTGAAGTTCCCAAAATAGTTTCCCCTACTTCTATTCAATTCAAAATAGAGCATTAGAGTGATTCCAATCCCTTAAACTTGCTGCAACTCCAAAACCAAGCATCTAGCATCAATCGCCCATCAATTCAATCTAAAATCAATCGAAAACATCAATAAACCAACTCTAAATTAACTCCAGCTAAAACCCATCAAGATTATCATCAAAATCAAATCTATTAACAACTAAAAACACCAACCTAAAAAAAAGAAACCATCAGCTACTGATTCTTCACAAAACCAAGGCAAAACTCAAGAACTTCAACCTTAAACACTATCAACTCAACTAGTTTCGGGTTTTAAATTATCAAACCATCATTTCAACATTATATAACATCAAAAACACATTTATTAACATCCACAAACCCATCAACACAAAATCCATCAGAAAATCACACAAAACCACATTAAATAGTTTGATTAATCTTTCCATCAAACCCAATATAAAACCTTTGCATAAATACTATAAAAGAATCAATAACGTTGGAATTTCAATAAAGAACTTACATTAGAGGAGAAAAATCTAGCTCACCTCTAATGATGAATTTTCCCCCTTTTTCCAATGAAAATCCTTGAGAAAACTAAAGGAAAAAGATTGGGTTTTAGAGAGAAATCATTAGAAATGAGTTTGATGATGAAAAATCAATGTAAATAAAGATTTACCTTTGAAATCTTGAGTGAAAATGGTTGTTTGGATGAGAGTTCTTTGAAAGAAAGGTTGAGAGAAATATAAGGTCAATTTAGCATAAAGATGATAACCTTTTAAAATTATCCTTTTATTACATTTAAAAGCCCTTTTTAAAACATTTTAGAAACCAAAATATTTAGAGGAAAATCTGAAATTAGACTTGGCTAAATACCTCCTTAAAGATTCAACGTTTTGATTCTTTTACAAACTAGTCACCAAAACAATTTTTAAACTTTGCATTTTAGGCACTAGACTAAAATGTCCATTCTCCAAAAACAATTTTCCAAAATTGTTTCCACCACAAATCATATATACATAAATAATGATTTAAATCCATTTTTCCATAATTCTAATTCTTCAAAAACCTTTTATTTAAAATAAATCCCGAAACTATTCTCAACCGATAAAACTAACCTAAACGAACCTTAAACCAAATCCAGCTACCTTCCAGACCCTAAACTCGGTGCGTTACAACTCTCCCCCACTTTCGAAATTTCATCCTCAAAATTTACCTGGCGCAAAGAGATACAGAAATTGTTTCTTCACGTCATCCTTTTCGCTCCCAAGTGGCATCATCCACACCTCGTTGTTGCCACTTAACCTTGACCAATTCAATGGTTCTACCACGCAACACTTTGTTGTCCGAAGCCACGATCTCGACTGGTTCTTCATCATAAGTCAAATCTGGATTCAATTCAATCTCTTCAACATGCATGATATGTGACGGATCCGATCTATACCTTCAGAGCATCGAAACATGGAATACATCATGAATCTTCTCTAATTCCGATGGAAATCTCAATCTATACGCAACGAGACCAACTCGTTCAATTATCTCATAAGGTCCAATGAATCTCGGACTCAACTTACGTTGCCTCCAAAATCTCATCACCTTCTTCCAAGTTGAAACTTTCAGAAACACTTTGTCGCCCACTACATACTTTATTTCTCTACATTTCAAATCTGCATACGAATTTTGTCGATCCATAGCTACCTTCAAACAATCATATATTAACTTCACTTTCTCAGTGGTACCCTTAAGCATATCCGACAAAGATAATAATTAAGTCCCACTTCGGCTCAACAAACAGGTGTTCTATATTTTCTGCCATACAAAGCTTCATAATGTGCCATCTGAATACTTGCTTGGTAGCTATAGTTATAGGAAAACTCTACTAATGGTAGATGTTTTTCCCATTAACCCTAATAATCAAATAATACAACATCTCAAAAAGTCCTCTAAAACTTGTATGACTCTTTCCGACTGACCATCTATCTGAGGATGATAAGAAGTGCTGAAATTCAATAGAGTACCTAAGGCACTATGCAAACTCTCCCCAAATCTATCTATGAACCTCGAATCTCTGTCTGACACAATCCATTTAGGTACACCGTGCAATCTCACAATCTCACTGATGTAAAAATCAGCCAACTTATCTAAAGTATATGTAGTATGAACAACCAAGAAATGTGCACATTTTGTAAGACGATCAACAATTACCCAAACAGAATTCTTATTAGAAGGTGTTAAAGGAAAACATGGTACAAAACCCATAGTAATTCTCTCCCACGTCCAATCGAGAATTCTCAACGGTTGCAACAACCTAGAAGGAAACTGATGTTCGGCCTTAACACGCTGGCAAACCATACACTTGCTCACAAATTCAGCAACATCTTTCTTCAAGCCAACCCAGTGGTACTCATCCTTCAACCCGCGATACATCTTTGTACTCCCCGGATGCATGGCGAACAGACTATTATGAGCTTCGGTCAGAAGGGTACGCCTCAAATCAACATCATTTAGTACAACAAACTTACCTTTGAAGCATAGAACACCATCATCATTATAACAGAAATCTGACGGTTTACCTTCCGCTATGTCTAGAACATGTGGTACCAACGGTCCATCTTGCAACTACTTTTCTCTAATCAATTGAATCAATGAAGGTTTAAATTGCAATTCCGCCACTAGACGACCATCATGTGACAAACTTAGCCTAACAAACATTGCTCGCAACTCAACTTCCATTTTCCTACTCATAGCATCAGCCACTACATTGGCTTAACCCGGATGGTACGCAATGGAAAGATCATAATCTTTAAGCAATTCTACCCATCTACGCTGCCTAAGGTTCAACTCATTTTGCGACATCAAATATTTCAAACACTTATGATCCGTATATACTGTACAGTTCTCACCGGAGAGATAATGTCTACAAACCATCAAAGCAAACAACACTACATCAATCTCTATGTCATGTGTAGGATAATTGCGCTCATGAACCTTCAACTACCTAGATGCATAGGCTACTACTCTTCCTTCTTGCATTAATACACAACCTAGGCCAACATAAGACATGTCACTATAGATTACACACTCCTTCCCTGTCACAGGCTTAACCAAAACGGGAGCTTTCGTTAAAGATTCTTTAAATTTCTCAAAAGCTTGTTGTCTCGCTTCTGTCCACTCAAAACGAACATCCTTTTGCAACAGTTTTGTCAAAGGAGTAGAAAATTTAGAGAATCCCTCTACGTAATGTCGGTAGTAACCTGCCAAGCCCAAGAAACTACGAATCTCTGTCACTGACTTTGGTTGTTTCCAACTCACAGCTGCCATATCCATTTTTTTAGGATCCATTATGATTCCCTCGGCTGATACTATATGCCCCAAGAATACTACTTCCCTAATCCAAAATTCACACTTGCTTAGCTTAGCATATAGTCGATTATCTAACAAGGTCTGTAATACCAAACACAAATGCTTATCGTGGTCCTCTTCGGTACGGTAATAAATCAAAATATCATCAATGAACACTACTACGAATTTATCCAAATATTCATGAAATACTCTATTCATCATATCCATAAATGCAACTGGTGCATTAGTCAAACCAAAAGGCATCACCAAGAACTCATAATGTCCATAGCGAGTGCGAAAGCTATCTTCGGTACATTTTTATCTTTTACCTTCAAATGATAGTAACCAGATCTCAAATCTATCTTGGAAAACACTGAAGTAGCTCTCAACTGATCGAACAGATTGTCAATCTATTGCAAAGGATACTTATTCTTCACCGTCAACTTATTCAATTGCCGGTAATCTATACACATTCTCAAGCTACCGTCATTCCTTTTCACAAACAACACTAGTGCACCCCACGGTGAGATACTAGGACAAACGAATCCTCGATCCAACAGTTCCTAAAGCTGTGTCTTCAACTCTTTCAGCTCTTTAGGGGCTATACTATATGGAGCAATGGATACTGAAGCAAAACCGATATATGTCTCTATTACAAACTCAACCTCTCAATCAGGCGGCAAACCAGACAACTCTTCCGAAACCTCTGGAAAATCACAAACAGTTCTGATGTCTTGCGGTCGTGCTTCATTCATGTTCAGTTTTATAATGTAAGCTAAATATGTCTGACAACCAACATCCATCAACCTCTGATCCTCTAAAGCTGAAATAACATTAGACAAGAACTTAATGTTCTCACCCACTACTACTACTTCATAATCATCTGTAAGCCTCAAGGAAACTCGCTTTGTCTCAAAAACCACTTAAGCCTTATGTTCTACAAGCTAATCCATACCCAAAATCACGTCAAAACCATAAAACGACAATTCCATCATATCTACTGGAAACACATGACCCTGAACCATCAAAGAACATCTTCTATATACTTTCCTAACCATAACAGTTTCACCAGAAGAACTTGTAACAGTAATTCCCACAACTAATATCTCACACGGTATATCCAACAACTTCGCATGCTCACACAAAATGTACGAATGTGTAGAGCCATAATCAATCAAAGAAACAAAGTCAAAGACTGTAATGAGAAATTACCTGCAATCACATTTGTATCATTCCTGCCCTCGTGATGCGCATACACTGTAGCTAGTCCACCACCCTCGGGCTGTACAGCAACCACATGAGCTACATTTCTCTGGCTATCAGCCCTAGGCTAAAAGTTACCTCGACCGCGCCCACGGCCTCTCTGATGCTCAACGGCTCGTGTCGGAGCATGTCCATCTCTAGTCGGATGTGGACAATAACGTTTCAAATGTGCTCGAGACCCACAGTTCCAACATGAGCCATAATCACCCCAACACTCACCGAAATGACATCTTTCACATTTAGCACACTCAGGTGTGCGAAAAACAGCTCTTTGACCCTGATGGCCACGCCCCGGGTTAACACCTCCAAGCCTTATGGCCAGGTTGGTACCTCTTATCTTTGTGCCTCTTGGCACAGTCTCTATCCCATTCGGCAGACCTTTTTTCTGAACTAGATCCACCACTACGAGTAGCCAACCCCAAACTCTATTTGATATCCTTGGCCCTAGTAACCAAGACATCAAAGTCCACATAGTCTAAAGCCAACATAAAGTTATTCACCTCATGAACCAAGCCATATCGGAAACGTTCGCTGTTGCGTGTAAAAGTGTCTATCGCAATGTAGTGCAAGTGTACACGACGCAAGTAGTAAAGTGATACGTAAGTATCGGATATCGTCTCTACAGGGACTGGGCAAATAGCTTTAACCTTAGATTTGCTGCACAAGAAGGAAAAGAAATAGTTTAATTGTTTGTCACGAGATAATAAGAAAAACTGAAAATAAAGGATGAAAATATTCAGAGTAAAGAACGAGCTGGTATTGATCTCCTCCGCAGTGCAGGTTTTGCAAGTCTAGGACTCCTCTGTTGTGTCTTAGCACCTGTCGAGGCAGCACCTGTCGCGGCAGCGGTCTGCTGTTGTCGCGGCAGCGAACACACAACTCCGTACTCCAAGCTTGGCAAGAATCCCTGCTGTGCCTTAGCCTATCCCTAGGTCCAAGTCTGTCGATGAACACGTCTTTAATGATACCTCCCGACGTGAATCGAGGGATGAACACCGATGTTGTTGAATTCTTCCTTAGCCACTTAACCTCGTCCTATCCCTAGGTCCGAAATAGTTCAACCATAAACTGGAGAACCCGTACTTATTCCTTTCGTATACTTAACTCTCTCGATATTAAGTAAATGTATAATCTCGCAATGCTCTCCCGATACTCTTGCAAGATGTTGAAAACCAGAATAAGCAAACTTGAAGTCTATTTTATTGAACAGAAAAAATCCTAAAACAAGCAATCCTTGCAACTACTTTACAGAATCAACCCTTAGCCCTGGGGGGAGTTTAGAACATGATGAGAAACGGAAAACGGCTAGGGTTTTGGGAAGAAGGCTAGAGAAGATGATGATATCCTCTCCTCTAGGTCGAATTACATGCCTTTATATAGGATTTGGGTTCAAGTTTTCCAATATGGCAAGAATACAAGTTTAGACTAAAGTACAACTCTATTAAAGACTAAATCTTCAGAGTTTAACTCTTTAATTCGTCCTTCCTTCTTGCTTGGAGTTTCTTCCTTGAACTTTGGGCTTGGCCTTCATTCTGATCTAGGGCTCAGAAAAATATAAGAGTATGCCACGACATACCAGCTTAATTTCCTCTTTCTGTCGAGGTCCATTTCACTTTCTTCCTTCACCATTGTTGTCGTCCTTAGCTGCCATGGCAGCGGCCATGCCAGCGTCGTCCTCCTTGTTTGCAATTCCAGTTCCAGCTCTACTTCTTCACTACCCAGCGTTTGCTTCTCCACTGCCCTCCATCTGCTACAGCAGCTACCTGCAAAAACAACCGATTTCAGTAGAAACTGTGCCATTTGATATAATTGTGATGTATAAATGAAATCTAACCTAAATGCAATGAATTATGCTTGAATGTAGCAGAAATATGGGTTAAATAGGGGTAAAATATAGAACTTTTACACACTCAACACACCCCCAAACTCAAGTTTTTGCTTGCCCTCAAGCAATTCTGACCTAAAAAGAAATACAAAATTTTTGTTTGGCTTAAAACAATGAACCTTTCATTACCTACAATTCATTCCCTATTGTAAGCAACACCTTGTCGGATAATTCAGGATTCATTCGGAACCATGCTATAATTCCCGTGTAGTGTGTGCATGCTTTGTGAACAATTATATGCCTAGACTCACTTAGTTTACTAGAATAGTTGAAGCTTCTACTCGAGTTTTTATGCCAACTTTCATCTTTTTGGAGGCAATTTTTGGTCTCATTTAGTTTTATTGCTTAGACTCGATTTTTCTTAGCTTTATGTTTGACTAGAGCCGGTTTCGGGCACCTCTAGCTAACTTCCTAGAGCCGGTTTCGGGCACCTCTAGGTGTATTGAGTCTATTTTCCTTTAACTTCTTTTCCTATAGCCAATGTTAGGCACCTCTAGGGGCTACTCAAGTGTTAAGCTTTTACCTATTCTAGTTTACCAGTAAAGTTCTAGACAGTATAAAAGTCACAAATGGTGTTTTAAGATTCAGAACTATAGTAAGGCTCTAAACTGCTCCTAAAACTATCCTAAAGGCACTGCCACGACAGAGGCTGTCACGGCAGGTAAGTTCAGTTCAAAGACTTAAGCCAATTTTTTTAAGCAAACTTAAACTAATTAAAAGACAGAATTTTTAAACTTAAAGACACTTCATTAATGGAGGGAGGCCACCCCCAAACTCAAGGGTTGCATTGCCCTCAATGCAAATGACAGAAATGAAAAAGAAAATTAAAAAAGACATCACAAAATATAACAAAATGGCAGACAGCAAGAATAAAAGAAGAAACTTAAATTTTCAAGTGATGTCGTCGCTACTGCTGCTGCTGATATGAACCTGCCGACGGCAGTGACTTTCCTTGCCGATGCTAGCAGACGGATGGGAGAGGCAAAAATGTTCTTGGTTTTGGCTTCCCGTGGAGGTTGGATGCGGGTAGGGGAGATATGAGGTGGTTTCTCCAATACCAGAATCTCGTCGGAGCTGCTACTGCTGCTGCTGCCACTGCTACTGCTGTTGCTGGATTTCTCTTGGTTGGATGGGTCAACACTAGGGCCTATTTTCTGCCGTTTCTCCTGGGTAAACTACTTGGACAAGTTCCTCTTGACAGAGGGCTCGTCATCGGATGCCGCCTAAATTTCAGAAGAGGAGAACCCAGCAATATACCTGTCGAGGTCGGACTTAGGCTCCATTCTCTTGGCTCCCCTAGTAGATGTCTCAGATGTGCGGCTGCCGCCTGCAGCTGTTGTGGCAGGGGTCGGAGTGGACGCGGCAGATGGCGTTTTTGGTGTGGCAGCAGGGGTAGGGGTATGGACAGGGGTGGGTGTAGGAAAATAGTGGTTTGGGAAAGTAGGAAACAATACATCAGGGAAATTAAGAGAGGTGTGGATGAAATGTACCGTGGCAGTGGTGAAGTCTCGGATGAAACTCATCAGGCCTAGCTGTCGTTCCTCCATTTTCTGAATGGCAGCGAGTAGTTGTGTGGAGGTTTCGGCTGGAGGAGCTGCTGCAGTGGGCTGCCTGGGCTCTGTGGCGGCAGGTTCGGTTTTTGTGGGGTCTGTCTGCTCACCTGCCACGGTAGTGGGGTTTAAAGACAACAGGGGTGTGGCAGCTTTGAGTTCCATCAGGCTGAGGATGTTCCTGTCTGTCCAGCCTTTTCCTCGAACTCTTAAGTCCTCGGCAGCTTCCGGGATATTGTGGCCATAACAGAGGGCCGTGATGAGGTAAGGGTAGAAGAGTGGTCCTGACGGCTGGTATGCATAGTCCAATATTCCCTCCGGAAAGTATTTGCCAACGTTAATTGGCCTCTCATTTAAAATAGAATGGATGAGGGCTAACCTTGGTTGGTCGAATGTTGTGTTTTGCGAGGAGGGCATAATCCGTTTCTTGATAAATGCATTTCAAAGTTTTGCATCCGGTGTGAGTTGAACTCGTTTTACCGTTCTTGGATGTTTAGGATCAGTATTCCACTCGATACCTTCTTCTGTGAGTTCTGCCATCACAGCATCGTAGTCTGTCGGCTCTAAAGTTTCGAGAAATCTTTTGTGGCCATCTTCCTTGCTCCCAACATAGAAACTGTAGAGTGTGTTGATGTATTCGGGCTCAAACGGTACCTCCTTTCCTCGGACTATAACTGCTGTCACTTCCCTGCTGTCAATGGCAGCATAAAATTCTCGTGCGAGGGTCACGTTCATTTTCCCCGGCTGTTCGGCGAACATCTGCCACTGCATGGCTCTGATTTTGCGGGCTATGAATGGTTGCAGCCTAAGGTTCTCCGTTCTGGTGGTGTAGATGAAGCCTTTCTCCTCCCACATGTCTCAGATCTGGAAGGAGCTTGGAGTGGATGCTGCTGGGGCAGATCCTGAGGCAGCGCTTCTGCGGGTATTTCTGGTACTCATGTTGCAAGGATTGTGGAAAGAAAATGAAAGCAAGTGAAATTCTAGAGGAAACAAGTAGAGAGAGCAAAAGTGAGTGAAAAATGAATAGTAAAATGGGGTTTATATAGAGGGGGAGTTTATTGCCCGTTGGAGCTGTAACGGCAGGCGTGAATAACGGGGCCAACTGTTACGCGGTTTCTGACGCGTCTGTCACGCGTTTCTGTGTCTGCTGCGCGTCTGTTACGTGTTTGTGTGTCTGTCGCGACAGCGTGTTGACAGGCTGGATTTTCTGTGTCTGTCGCGGCAGCTCTAACGGCAGGCTCCTAAGTTGGTCTTCTTGGGCTGATGAAAAGATGGTGGGCTGAATTCACTTCTCCTCTTCTCCTTGTCTCCTTTATTTCCTAAAAATAATTCCAATTGCCTAATATATATAAATAAATAATAAAAAAATAAAATTAGGTTAAATTAGGGATGCAGGAGGGGCATCTCTTAAAGTAACCACTTCCTGCATTCTTGGGGCTTCAGTCCCCTGATAATGTTTCAATCTTTGTCCATTGACTTTGAATCGGTGCCCGTCTTTTAATGATCTGATCGTAATGGCACCATGGGGAAAAACTTGTACCACTTGGAATGGGCCGGACCATCTAGATTTTAACTTTCCTGGAAAGAGCTTCAACCTAGAGTTGAATAACAACACAAGCTACCCTTGGCAGAACTGTCGTGGTAGCAGTTTCTTGTCATGCCACTTCTTTGTCTTGTCTTTGTAAATCCTTGCGTTGTCATAGGCCATTATTCGAATTTCCTCTATCTCATTCAAATCAAGCAGCCTTTTTTGGCCTACCTTTTCCAAGTCCATATTCACTGCCTTGATGGCCCAGTAGGCTCTGTGCTCAATCTCGATAGGTAGATGGCATGTTTTTCCATAAATCGGCTGGTAGGGTGACATTCCCAATGGAGTTTTGAATGATGTTCTGTAGGCCCATAATGCATCGTTGAGGTGTAGAGACCAGTCCTTCCGAGTTGGCTTAACCATCTTTTCAAGAATGTTCTTAACCTCTCTATTTGATATTTCAGCCTGTCCATTGGTCTGAGGATGGTATGCTGTTGCGATCCGATGTTTAACTCCATACTTCTTTAAGGCAGCAGCTATAACCCTATTATCGAAATGCCTCCCTTCATCACTGATGATCGCCTTGGGGATGCCAAATCTGGAAAATATGTTTTTATGCAAAAACCTCTGAACCGTCTTGGCATCATTTTTCTGAGTAGTGATCGCTTCAACCCATTTAGACACATAGTCCACTGTCAGGAGGATGTATAAGTTCCCACATGAAGTTGGGAATGGTCCCATAAAATCAATCCCCCAAACGTTGAAGATTTCGACTTCAAGAATATTTTTACAGTGGCATCTCATGTCTCCTTGAGATGTTTCCAGTCCTTTGACATTTGTCACAGTTTTTGTACAATGTCTGGGCATCCTTAAACAGTGACGGCCAATAGAATCCCGACTGTAAAACCTTGGCAGCAGTTTTGTTACCACCTAAGTGTCCTCCATATTGTGAATCATGGCAGTGATGAAGCACAGCTTCCTGCTCATCATGTGGTATGCATCTCCTAATAACCTGATATGCACAATATTTGAAAATAAGAGGTTCGTCCCAATAATAATGCTTAACATCATTTTGGAACCTCTTCCAAGGTTGATAATTAAGGTCAGGAGGAATTATTCCGCTAACTAAATAATTAACGAAATCAGCATACCAGGGGAGTTCAGAAAACTTACCTGCCGCCATGGCTGTCGCGACAGTGCTTGTGGCAGCGAACAGCTGCTCGTCAGGGAAGGTCTTCAGTATGTGTGTCTCGTCTGTTGGAAGACTCTTTCCCTTCTATAATCTTGACAATTGATCTGCAACTTGGTTTTCTGTCCCCTTTTTTCCCTTGATTTCTAGATCGAACTCTTGCAGCAGCAGAATCCAACGTATAGGTCTAGGCTTTGTATCCTTTTTGGGGAACAGATACTTTAATGCAGAGTGGTCTGTATGGACAATGACCTTCGTTCCAAGTATGTATGAATGAAACTTGTCAATTGAGAACACTACAGCTAACAATTCCTTCTTTGTTGTGGTGTAGTTCACTTGGGCATCATTCAGTGTTTTGCTGGCATAGTATATAACATGAAAGAGCTTGTCTTTCCCCTGCCCAAGAGCTGCCCCGACAACATAGTCACTCGCATCACACATGATCTCAAATGGTAGTTTCCAATCTGGTGGTTGTACTATTGAGGCTGTTACCAGCTTTTCTTTCAGAACCTTGAATGCCTTAGTACATTCAGTGTTGAAGTCGAAGGGACGGTTCTGCTCTAGAAGATGGCATAAGGGTTTGGTGATCTTCGAAAAGTTTGCAATAAACCTCCTATAAAAACCAGCATGCTCTAGAAGATGGCATAAGGGTTTGGTGATCTTAGCTCTGTCAACTTCTATGCCGCGGTAACTTACTTTATGTCCTTCATCCACCATGAAGTGACTTTTTTCCCAGTTCAATACTAGGTTCGCTTTCTCGCATCTCTCGAGCACTTTCTGTAGGTTGCCTAGGCAGCTTTCAAAACTGTCTCCAAAAACCGAGAAATCGTCCATGAATATCTCCAGGAAATCCTCCCACCATATCGGAGAATATTGCCATCATGCACCTTTGAAAAGGTTGATGGTGCATTACAAAGTCCAAATGGCATCCTCCGAAAAGTGTAAGTACCGTATGGGCAAGTGAATGTCATCTTCTCTTGATCTTCCGGTGCGATGGCTATTTGATTATAACCTGAGTATCCATCAAGAAAACAATAGTAAGGCTTTCCCGCTAATCTATCAAGCATTTGATCAATAAAAGGCAGGGGAAAGTGGTCCTTCCGGGCAGCTTTGTTAAGCTTCCGATAGTCCATACAAACCCTCCAACCGGTCACAGTCCTGGTTGGGATTAACTCGTTTTCTTCGTTGGTTACCACGGTTATTCCTCTTTTCTAAGGAACGCACTGCACCGGGCTCACCCATTTGCTATCCGAGATGGCATAAATTATTCCAGCATCTAGCCATTTGATGATCTCCTTATGAACCACCACTCGCATAGCATCGTTTAGACGTCTCTGGCATCAATTGTCGGCTTGTGGTCATCCTCTAAAAGGATTTTATGCATGCAAAGTGCCGGACTGCTGCCTTAGATATTAGCTATCGTCCATCCGATAGCCTTTTTGTGCTGCTGCAGCATCCCTATCAGCTGCTATTCCTGTTCCTGCATCAACTTGGAAGAGATGATTACGGGCAACGTAAAGTTTAATCCAAGGAAAACATATTTGAGCTGCCCTGGCAGGGGCTTAAGATCTAGAACAGGTGGCTCTACAGATGATGGCTTTTGGACTATATGTTCATTCGAGGTGTAGTTCAAGGGCTCGAATAACTTACCTGGATGATTACCTATCCAGTTTACCTCCTCATGATCTTCAGTATCAGATATGTCAGAGTCTGAGGATCTGCTGTCATCGTCGCTGCCATGATAGGTATCTAAATGGCTGCTGGGGTAGTGGCCAAATTTGATGTCATGGCAGTTTGACCTGATGCATGGTTGATCAAGGATAACTTCAGTGATAGCCTTGCATTCTTCGTCTGTATCAGCTTGTTTCATTGCTTGGAGAACTTTCAGTTTGATCTTTTGATCGTTCACTCTCATAGTGAGTTCTCCCTTTTCTACATCAATTAGTGATCTTCATGTGGCTAAGAAGGGTCGCCCCAGGATAATTGGTGCATTCTCATCTGCTTCACAATCTAAGAAAAGAAAGTCAGCAGGAAAAATAAACTTATCCACTCTTACCAGAATATCTTCAATTTTTCCTTCAGGTTGCACGTAAGAGCGGTCTGCCAGCTGTAGCATAACAGTTGTGGGTCGTGCTCGTCCAATACCTAATTTCTGAAATACAGATTTGGGCATTAAATTTTTACTAGCACCATGATCACAAAGTGCCTTACCCACAAATTTATCTACGACTATGCACGGTATTATGAAGCTCCCAGGATCCTTCTTTTTCTAGGGTGGATGCTTGTGCAGAATAGTCATGCACCCTTCTGTCATTTTAACCGTCTCAAATTCCACAAGCCCTGATTTCTTCGACATTGCTTCCTTGAGAAATTTGGCATAACCGGGCATTTCACTAACGGCATCTAAGAGTGGAATATTGATGTGAACCTGCTTAAAAATATCGTAGATTTACTTAAGCTAGGATTCTTGTTTCAACTTCTGTAACGCCCCGGTTTTGGGCTTATAAGTTTTGGGCGTTGACCGGTTCGGTCAAAGTGCTGTTCGAATCTAAAAAGGTGAAATTAGGAAAACCTAGTTCGGGTTGCATTAAAAATATGGAAAAATTTTCTAAAATCCTCTTTTAATATATATAAGTGAACTGTGAAATCAATTTTACAAAATGAGGTTTGGAAGGGTGACATTTTGGCTAGTGACCAAAATGTAATTTTTGAAAACTGCTTGACTGTTTTAGAAAGGATTGAAACTTTGAATCTTTAAGGAGCTATTTACCCAAAGGGAGTTTCTCCAGATTTTTCTAAGATATTTAATGTTTTAATTCTGATTTTAAACAAAAGGAAAAGTGGAGGGAAGTTATTTTCTAACTAATTTTCCTAAAATCTCATTTTTCCTTTTCTCTCATTTTCTCTCAAACCAAACATCTTTCTCCAGAGATTTTCCTTCTGATTTTGTCACTTAAATCTCTCTTTTCAATCCTCTTTTGATTGCTAATAATCTCATCAACAAAACCTCACCAATTGCTATTTGATTCTTCAAGCTTTTTGGTTCTAAAAGAGGAGAAACTCAAGTTTGGAGGTAAGAACGTCCTTCTCCTCTGAACTTCAAGTTCTTTACTGAAATTCCCAAGTTTTCAATCCTTAATTGATGATTTATAAGTGGTTTTAAAGTTGTGTAATGGATCTTGGCTTAAAATGCAAGATTTGATGATTTTTGATGAATTTTCGTTGGATCTGTTAAAGCAGTGATTTGAGGTGTATAATTGATGATAAATGAATGTTAAATTGATTGGAAATTGAGTTTTAACTAATGCAATCCCGGATAGGTTGAATTTCCTAAGTTTAGCTTGTGATTCTTGGTTGTTTTTGGGTGATCTTGTGGATCTGTTGTTGCTGGAGGTATAAGGATGTTGTTAGGTCCTTTTTAGATGTTGAATGATGTTTAAGGATGCTTAGTTTTGATGGGTTATGGCTGGGCTTTGTTGAGGAGTTGTTTGGATGCATTTTCGGTTGTGTTTGGTGGCCGAAAATGGAGTGTGGATGAGAGCAGCGAGTTTAGGTGCTTTCATTGAAGCTATTAATGAATGATGATGCATTAATCTACTGTTTTGATGTGTTAAAACAGGGTAGTCATCTTTGGATCCAAGTGGTGGTGATCCGGAAGCTTGATTTGGTGTTTCGGCAAGAAGCGAAACGGAATCGGTGAGTGGATTTTGGTTTTCGGCTTTGAAACCAATGTTTTGGAGGTTTGGGAGCTTAGTCTAAGTCTAAACAACTTTGCTAAGCTCAAGAGTAAGTTTTCGGAAAAACTCTCTTGATGAGGAACCATGTGATGGTTGGGTGCAATGTGTTTGTTGCATGTTTAAATTCTGTTTTTAAAGCATATCTAGCATGTTTGTTTGCTGAGATTATAAGCCATGTGTTTAAGGAAGCTCAAGGTTAGAGTTCCTTGCTTTTGAACATTGTTTAAATGTGGTTTAATGCTTAAAGATGCATGATGTTTATGGCTTGGTTAAATGCTTTAAAACAGTGGATTATTGATGATAAATGATGTATATTGGCAAGTGATGTTTTGAAAAGGTTAAGGTCACCAAGGTGGTTAAAAGCCTTGAGTGAGCCTTGTTTACTTAAGAACATCAAGGTGTTTAAAAGTCCTTGGATGGTTCTTGTTACGGACACAAAGGTGTTTAAAAGTCCTTGTGTGGTCCTTTCCAAGGTGTTTAAAACTCCTTGGGGCCAAGGTGTTTAAAAGTCCTTGGGGTGATTCAAGTCATGGTGTTTAAAAGTCCATGGGCCAAGGTGTTTAAAAGTCCTTGGGGTCAAGGTGTTTAAAAGTCCTTGAGGTGAAACTTGTTAAGGACACAAAGGTGTTTAAAAGTCCTTGTGTGGTCCTTGCGATGGTGTTTAAAAGTCCATGGGCCATGGTGTTTAAAAGTCCATGGGGATAAGATCACAATGGTGTTTAAAAGTCCATGTGTGAGTCTTATGTTGATCTTGTTAAAAGATGGTAATTATCACTTGTGGCCAATATGACATGTTATGATATAAAGCATGAGATGCTTGGTTAAGATTGCTTGTGAGCATGTTTAAATGTTGCTTGAAGTATGATTTATAAAAGTGTTTATAAATGCATTATTGAATGGTTTTAATTGAGCTTTCCTCACTAAGCATTTGCTTACGCTCTCTCTCTTTTCTTAAACCAATAATGCAGAACATTAAAGTGCATTGAGGGCAGCAAGGAAGGCAAGCAATCAAGTGAAAGATAAGCTCATGTATGGGAAGGTTTTCTTAAACACCTTTAGCTTTTGGGTTTTTGGCAATGGGAGACCTATGTTGTTGTTTTGGGAGATGTTTTGAACTCCCTAAGCTTGATAAATGTTGATAATAATGCTGGGTTTTGTAATTGGCCATTATGTGTTGGTTTGGAGGTTTTAGTGCATGAATGGTTTGCTTGAGTAGGAAGCATGCCTTTAGAATTGGGGCTTTTCATATATGATGATATAATGATAATTGGTTGATGCAAATATGTCTCTTGTATGTTGTATGAGTTGCTGGTAAAGTTTGGTTGCATTTGGAGCATGATTGGTTGGTCAATTGTGTGTTTAAGCAAGAAATTTTCTGCAATCTGTGCAGGTCGTATCGGAACAGTAGCCACCGTTTCGGAACGGGTGCCTTGTAGCAACCTAGGCGTCCGAAACGGGAGACACCGTTTCGAAACGGAAAGGCCACTGCCAGCCCTCGTTTCGGTACGCGTTGCGGAACGGCCCCGCGTTTCGAAACAGGCTCTCCCTGTTTCGGAACACCTGACCGTTGGGGGCTGACATTGGCAGTTATATGTTTCAAAATGTTTGCATTTTGGTCCCGAAACTTGTTTGTGCAATGGTATGAGTTTGGGATGTCCGTTTGAGCTGAAATTTGACAGAGATGCATGAAACATGATTATTTTCAAGTTGGTAACTTTAATTTGGGTTAAGTCCTTATAATTATCAGAATTTACAAATTGGTCCCTAAAGTTGTATTTTGTTCAATTGGGTCCCTGTTTGATCTCTGATGTTTATGTTCTTTGAATATGTTGTTTGTATGATCACAACTAGGGTTAATGTGCATCTAGACAAGTTTAAAAAGAAAAAAGGGTCGTTAATCAAGGTTGACTTTCAGGTTGACTTTGGTTTTCCCCGTGTAATCTTCTTAATTCGGGTCAACCGTCTAGACCGGGTTAAGGGGGTTACATTTGGTGGTATCAGAGCTGAGTTCTCGAGTAATTGGGAATGTGTTTGTGAATTCTTGAAGTATGTATGCTTTGTATGCTTGTTGGGTGAAAGCATGTTGGGTGAGTTGCATGTATGTTGCAATTGAGATGTATGCTGTGATGAAGCATGTTGTGGGTACCCATTGCCAAATCAAAGCTAATGAAATGATGTTGATTTTAAGTGGAAATGAGCTTGAGTACTTGGATTGCTTACCTTGTTGGGCCTGACTTTGTTTATTTGCATTGTGATTGCATAGTTAGAGTATGGCACCTCGTAGAGAGTTGAGGAGTAATGTGCGAGCTACGGCTCAGAATGAGAATGAAAACGAAGAGAATGTTGAGAGTGCGGTTTTACCTCCTCCACCTGGTGGTGGTGGTGCTGGGGCTGAAGAAGCTGGAGCTGCAGCTGGTGCTGAGGCTGCTGGACCTGAGGCTGGTCAGGGGCAAGCTGTTCCTGACATGACGATGTTAATTCAAGCTATAGCTGGTGCTTTTCAAGCAGCGGTAGCTGGAGCTCGTGGAGCTGGGCATCAGGAAGATGCTGGAGTTAGACTACCTTTGGAGCGGTTGCGCAGTCTAGGAGGGACTGAGTTCAGGGGTATGTCTGCTGAAGGTTCTGACGCTTGGTTAGAGAGTACCAAGAGAATCTTGGGACAGATGAGTTGCACTGATGTGCAGAAGCTTGGCTGTGTTGTGTCCTTGCTGCAGAAGGATGCATATACGTGGTGGACAACCACTATTGCTGGGATGGCAGAAGCTGATGTGACTTGGACATTCTTTCAGAATGTGTTCAAGAGAAGGTATCTTGGTGTGAGGTACCTAGATGAGAAAAAGAGGGAGTTCATGTCTCTTACCCAAGGGAGCATGACTGTGGCTGAGTATGAAGTGCAGTTTGTGCGACTCAGTCAATATGCACCTAAGCTGGTACCTGATGAGCGGGCAAGGTGCGAAAGGTTCCGTTATGGTTTAGTGACGGAGGTGAAGATGTATGTGCTGGCCATCGAGTATGATGATTTTGATGTGTTGGTGGGCCGAGCCAAGGATATTGAGATGAACTTGGGTTTATCTGCTAGAGGTGCTGGAGCAAGTGCTGGTAAGCGGGCAGCTGAGTATAGTTCCGGTGGTGGACGGAACAAGAGGGGACGTGATCAGAAGTATCAGTCCTCGGCTAAGCGAGGTGGTGGAGCACCTGCTCGGGGAGGCAACGCTAGAGCTGATCCGAGTGCTTGTTGGATATGTGGTTCGCATGGCCACATGAAACGTGATTGTCCTCGTGCTGTGAGGGAGGTACAAGCTCCTGTTGCGGCAGCTGGTAATGGTTGCTGGAACTGTGGATCTACGGATCATTTGAGGCGTGATTTTCATATGTTGGCTGGTGGCCAAGTTCGTGCTCCTGTTGTTGCAGCAGCACAGAGAGGTCGTGGGCGCGGCCGTGGTAATTTTCAGCGGAGAGAGGAAGGTGGCCGAGGTTTATCTCATGTTGTAGCTGTACAGCCTGAGGGTGGCGGACAGGCGAGAGTGTTTGCTCAGCGTGAGGGGAGGAATGACGCGGATGTGATTGCAGGTACTTTTACTTTGCAATCCTTTTCATTACTTTCCTTGGTTGATTCTGGATCTACGCACTGTTACATTCTGCGTGAGCATGCTGAATTGCTTGGTTTGCCTGTTGAGTCTTTGGATGTTGGTATGCGTATCACTAGTTCTTTTGGTGAGACTGTAGTGACTCGAAAGCTGTATAGAAGGTGTCCTTTGGTTGTTCAAGATCATGTTTTTCATGTTGACCTTATGGAGTTACCTTTCTATGGTTTTGATGTAATCCTTGGTATGGATTGGCTTGCTGAGCATCGTGCTGTGGTGGATTGTGAAAGTAAGCGAGTTTCGCTGAAGCTTGCGAATGATTATGAAGTTGTTGTGGTTGGTGAGAATGTGAAGTTTCTTGCCAATGTGGTGTCTACGTTGAAGGCAAGCCGAATGCTGAGGCAAGGCTGTGAAGCTTACCTAGCTTTTGTGATGAATCCTAGCTCTAAGGAGTTGCGTGTGCAAGATATCAGGGTTGTGAAGGAGTTTCCTGGTGTGTTTCCTGAGTAGTTGCCTGGTTTACCTCCTAATCGTGAGGTGGAGTTTGGAATTGAGTTGTATGAGAATACAACTCCTGTGTCCATTACTCCCTATAAAATGGCACCTAAGGAGCTGAAAGAGCTGAAGACGCAGTTGCAAGAGTTGCTTGAGCGTGGTTTCATTCGGTCGAGTGTGTCGCCTTGGGGTGCACCGGTCTTGTTCGTGAAGAAGAAGGATGGCACTATGAGAATGTGCATTGATTACCGTCAGCTGAACAAGTTGACTATCAAGAATCGGTATCCTTTGCCGAGAATTGATGATCTCTTTGATCAATTTCGGGGAGCTGCTGTGTTCTCTAAGATTTACTTGAGGTCAGGGTATTACCAGTTGAAGGTGAAGGATGTGGATGTGCCTAAGACAGCTTTCAGGACAAGGTATGGGCATTATGAGTTCCTTGTGATGCCGTTTGGTTTGACAAATGCTCCTGCTGCTTTCATGGACATGATGAATCGTGTGTTTCATGAATACCTGGACAAGTTTGTTGTGGTGTTCATTGATGATATCCTCGTGTACTCGCGTACTGAGGAGGAGCATGAAGAGCATTTGAGGATTGTTTTGCAAGCTTTGCTGGAGAATCAGCTTTACGCTAAGCTGAGCAAGTGTGAGTTCTGGCTTAAGGAGGTGGTGTTTCTTGGGCATGTGGTTTCTGCTAAGGGGATTCGGGTTGATCCTCAGAAGATTGAGGCGGTGATGAATTGGAAGGTTCCTAAGTCTGTTCACGAGGTTCGTAGTTTCCTTGGTTTGGCGGGATACTACCGAAGGTTTGTGGATGGGTTTTCTAAGATTGCTGCACCTTTGACAAAGTTGTTGCAGAAGGATGTTAAGTATGAGTGGACGGAGGCGAGACAACAGGCTTTTGAGAAGCTTAAGGCGGTTTTGACGCAAGCTCCTATCTTGGTTCAACCTGAATCAGGGAAAGAGTTTGTGGTGTATAGTGATGCGTCCTATGTTGGTTTGGGGTGTGTGTTGATGCAAGAGGGTAAGGTGGTAGCTTATGCATCGCGGCAGTTGAAGGTGCATGAGCGCAATTATCCTAGGCATGACATTGAGTTGGCTGCAGTGGTTTTTGCTCTAAAGATCTGGAGATATTACCTGTATGGTGAGAAGTGTACTGTGTACATGGATCACAAGAGTTTGAAGTATCTGATGTCCCAGAAGGAGTTGAATCTCAGGCAGCGACGTTGGGTGGAGTTGCTCAAGGATTATGATTTGACGAATGAGTATCACCCTAGGAAGGCTAATGTTGTAGCGGATGCCTTGAGTAGGAAGGTAGCTGTTGAGCTGAGGGATATGTTTGCCAGTTTGAGTATTTCGCGCGATGGTGGTCTTGTGGCTGAGTTGCAAGTGAAACCATCTTTGGTTCAGTTGATCAAGGAAAAGCAGTTGCTGGATGATTCCCTGGTGTCTCATGTACAGGATATCGCGGAGGGTAGACCTTCGGATTTCTGCTTTAATGATGATGGAGTGTTGTGTTTTGGGAGTCGGATAGTAGTGCCCAATGATGCTGAGTTGAGGCGTGTTATTCTGACTGAAGGTCATAGTAGTCCTTTTGCTATGCACCCTGGTAGTACTAAGATGTATCGAGATCTTCGTGATGAGTACTATTGGGTGGGTTTAAAGAAAGATGTTGCGGAGTTTGTCAGCAAGTGTATGGTGTGTCAGCGAGTTAAGGCTGAGCATCAGTTTCCTTCAGGGTTGTTGCAACCGTTGAGAATCCCTGAGTGGAAGTGGGAAAGGGTTACCATGGATTTTGTATCTGGTTTACCTTTGTCACCATCGAAGAAGAATTCGGTGTGGGTGATTGTGGATCGCCTGACGAAGTGTGCGCATTTCTTGCCTGTGCATACTACGTTTTCTTTGGATAAGCTTGCGGAGCTGTACATTGCTGAGATTGTGCGGCTGCATGGTGTGCCTAAGTTGATTGTGTCGGATAGGGATCCGAGGTTCACATCGCGGTTCTGGCAGTGTTTGCATCAAGCTCTGGGTACGAGGTTGAATTTCAGTACATCCTATCATCCTCAGTCGGATGGTCAGTCTGAGCGTGTTATCCAGATTTTGGAGGATATGTTGAGGTGCTGCGTGATTGAGTTTCAGGGCTCTTGGGAGAAGCATTTGCCTTTGGTTGAGTTTGCTTATAACAATAGTTATCAGGCAAGTATTCAAATGGCACCTTATGAGGCTTTGTACGGAAGGAAGTGTAGGACTCCTCTTTGTTGGGCTGAAACGGGTCAGAAGTTGGTTTCGATGCCGGCTTTGTTGAAGGGAACCACCGAGAAGGTGAAGCTCATTTGTGAGCGTTTGAAGGCAGCTTCTGATCGGCAGAAGTCTTACGCGGATTTGAAGCGTAAGGAGATTGAGTATGCGGTGGGTGACCGTGTGTTTCTGAAGGTTTCGCCTTGGAAGAAGGTGATGAGGTTTGGCCGGAAGAGTAAGTTGAGCCCTAGGTACATTGGACCATACGAGGTGGTTGAGCGTGTGGGTCCTGTTGCGTACATTTTGAGGTTACCTCAAGAGTTGGAGAAGATTCATGATGTGTTTCATGTTTCTATGCTCCGGAAGTATAGATCTGATCCTTCGCATGTGATGCCTGTGGAAGAAGTGGAATTGAATCCGGATTTGACCTATGATGAGGAACCGGTGAGGATTCTGGATTCGGATGGCAAGGTTCTTCGTGGCAAGACCATTGAGTTGGTTAAGGTGCTGTGGAAGCATCGCGGTGTTGAGGAAGCCACGTGGGAGCGAAAGGATGACATGCTGAAGCAGTTTCCTTATCTCTTTCCTTCAGGTAAATTTTGAGGACGAAATTTCTTAAGGGGAGGAGAGTTGTAACGCCCCGGTTTTGGGCTTAGAAGTTTTGGGCGTTGACCGGTTCGGTCAAAGTGCTGTTCGAATCTAAAAATGTGAAATTAGGAAAACCTAGTTCGGGTTGCATTAAAAATATGGAAAAATGTTCTAAAATCCTCTTTTAATATATATATGTGAACTGTGAAATCAATTTTACAAAATGAGGTTTGGAAGGGTGACATTTTGGCTAGTGACCAAAATGTAATTTTTGAAAACTGCGTGACTGTTTTAGAAAGGATTGAAACTTTGAATCTTTAAGGAGCTATTTACCCAAAGGGAGTTTCTCCAGATTTTTCTAAGATATTTAATGTTTTAATTCTGATTTTAAACAAAAGGAAAAGTGGAGGGAAGTTATTTTCTAACTAATTTTCCTAAAATCTCATTTTTCCTTTTCTCTCATTTTCTCTCAAACCAAACATCTTTCTCCAGAGATTTTCCTTCTGATTTTGTCACTTAAATCTCTCTTTTCAATCCTCTTTTGATTGCTAATCATCTCATCAACAAAACCTCACCAATTGCTATTTGATTCTTCAAGCTTTTTGGTTCTAAAAGAGGAGAAACTCAAGTTTGGAGGTAAGAACGTCCTTCTCCTCTGAACTTCAAGTTCTTTACTGAAATTCCCAAGTTTTCAATCCTTAATTGATGATTTATAAGTGGTTTTAAAGTTGTGTAATGGATCTTGGCTTAAAATGCAAGATTTGATGATTTTTGATGAATTTTCGTTGGATCTGTTAAAGCAGTGATTTGAGGTGTATAATTGATGATAAATGAATGTTAAATTGATTGGAAATTGAGTTTTAACTAATGTAATCCTGGATAGGTTGAATTTCCTAAGTTTAGCTTGTGATTCTTGGTTGTTTTTGGGTGATCTTGTGGATCTGTTGTTGCTGGAGGTATAAGGATGTTGTTAGGTCCTTTTTAGATGTTGAATGATGTTTAAGGATGCTTAGTTTTGATGGGTTATGGCTGGGCTTTGTTGAGGAGTTGTTTGGATGCATTTTCGGTTGTGTTTGGTGGCCGAAAATGGAGTGTGGATGAGAGCAGCGAGTTTAGGTGCTTTCATTGAAGCTATTAATGCATGATGATGCATTAATCTACTGTTTTGATGTGTTAAAACATGGGAGTCATCTTTGGATCCAAGTGGTGGTGATCCGGAAGCTTGATTTGGTGTTTCGGCAAGAAGCAAAACGGAATCGGTGAGTGGATTTTGGTTTTCGGCTTTGAAACCAATGTTTTGGAGGTTTGGGAGCTTAGTCTAAGTCTAAACAACTTTGCTAAGCTCAAGAGTAAGTTTTCGGAAAAACTCTCTTGATGAGGAACCATGTGATGGTTGGGTGCAATGTGTTTGTTGCATGTTTAAATTCTGTTTTTAAAGCATATCTACCATGTTTGTTTGCTGAGATTATAAGCCATGTGTTTAAGGAAGCTCAAGGTTAGAGTTCCTTGCTTTTGAACATTGTTTAAATGTGGTTTAATGCTTAAAGATGCATGATGTTTATGGCTTGGTTAAATGCTTTAAAACAGTGGATTATTGATGATAAATGATGTATATTGGCAAGTGATGTTTTGAAAAGGTTAAGGTCACCAAGGTGGTTAAAAGTCCTTGAGTGAGCCTTGTTTACTTAAGAACATCAAGGTGTTTAAAAGTCCTTGGATGGTTCTTGTTACGGACACAAAGGTGTTTAAAAGTCCTTGTGTGGTCCTTTCCAAGGTGTTTAAAAGTCCTTGGGGCCAAGGTGTTTAAAAGTCCTTGGGGTGATTCAAGTCATGGTGTTTAAAAGTCCATGGGCCAAGGTGTTTAAAAGTCCTTGGGGTCAAGGTGTTTAAAAGTCCTTGAGGTGAAACTTGTTAAGGACACAAAGGTGTTTAAAAGTCCTTGTGTGGTCCTTGCCATGGTGTTTAAAAGTCCATGGGCCATGGTGTTTAAAAGTCCATGGGGATAAGATCACAATGGTGTTTAAAAGTCCATGTGTGAGTCTTATGTTGATCTTGTTAAAAGATGGTAATTATCACTTGTGGCCAATATGACATGTTATGATATAAAGCATGAGATGCTTGGTTAAGATTGCTTGTGAGCATGTTTAAATGTTGCTTGAAGTATGATTTATAAAAGTGTTTATAAATGCATTATTGAATGGTTTTAATTGAGCTTTCCTCACTAAGCTTTTGCTTACACTCTCTCTCTTTTCTTAAACCAATAATGCAGAACATTAAGGTGCATTGAGGGCAGCAAGGAAGGCAAGCAATCAAGTGAAAGATAAGCTCATGTATGGGAAGGTTTTCTTAAACACCTTTAGCTTTTGGTTTTTTGGCAATGGGAGACCTATGTTGTTGTTTTGGGAGATGTTTTGAACTCCCTAAGCTTGTTAAATGTTGATAATAATGCTGGGTTTTGTAATTGGCCATTATGTGTTGGTTTGGAGGTTTTAGTGCATGAATGGTTTGCTTGAGTAGGAAGCATGCCTTTAGAATTGGGGCTTTTCATATATGATGATATAATGATAATTGGTTGATGCAAATATGTCTCTTGTATGTTGTATGAGTTGCTGGTAAAGTTTGGTTGCATTTGGAGCATGATTGGTTGGTCAATTGTGTGTTTAAGCAAGAAATTTTCTGCAATCTGTGCAGGCCGTATCGGAACAGTAGCCACCGTTTCGGAACGGGTGCCTTGTAGCAACCCAGGCGTCCGAAACGGGAGACACCGTTCCGAAACGGAAAGGCCACTGCCAGCCCTCGTTTCGGTACGCGTTGCGGAACGGCCCCGCGTTTCGAAACAGGCTCTCCCTGTTTCGAAACACCTGACCGTTGGGGGCTGACATTGGCAGTTATATGTTTCAAAATGTTTGCATTTTGGTCCCGAAACTTGTTTGTGCAATGGTATGAGTTTGGGATGTCCGTTTGAGCTGAAATTTGACAGAGATGCATGAAACATGATTAATTTCAAGTTGGTAACTTTAATTTGGGTTAAGTCCTTATAATTATCAGAATTTACAAATTGGTCCCTAAAGTTGTATTTTGTTCAATTGGGTCCCTGTTTGATCTCTGATGTTTATGTTCTTTGAATATGTTGTTTGTATGATCACAACCAGGGTTAATGTGCATCTAGACAAGTTTAAAAAGACAAAAAGGGTCGTTAATCAAGGTTGACTTTCGGGTTGACTTTGGTTGTCCCCGTGTAATCTTCTTAATTCGGGTCAACCGTCTAGACCGGGTTAAGGGGGTTACAACTTCTGTAACCACTGAGGAAAAGGTGGTGGAGGACGATAATCTACAATGCGTCCTTCCCACTGCATTCGGATCTGAGGAGGCTTAGATTCTTCATCTTTCTCCTCTGTCCCTTCTGTTATCGTAACATGTTCATCGGCAGCATGATGTTTGTTGTCTGCCAGGGCAGCGTTCTTGGCAGTTGATTTCAGGGCTGGTTCCTTAACTGGTTCAGCTTCCTTCTCTGGCCCTTGTAATTTCTTCCCACTCCTTGTTGTGATGGCTTTACACTGCTCATGTGTGGGTTGTTTAGCGTTTTCAGTATCGCTAGGGAATCCTCCATTCTGCCTCGGTTTAATATGCTGGGAAACTTGTCCCATCTGTGTCTCCAGGGATTTCAGAGTAGCTTCATGATTAGTCATCCGCATCTCTGTTTTATCCATGAATAACTCAGTCTTCTTGATGAAGTGATCCATGTTTGCCATGTAAGTTCCTGTTTGAGACATAAACGTAGCCAAGGTCTATTCTAATATACTAGTCGTGGCAGCTGGTGGCTGTTGCGGCTGCAGCTGTGGTTGCTGCCGAGTTAGTAATCTAGGTCCCCCTTGATTCTGTGTGTTCTGTGCTTGAGGATTCAGGGCATTGTTGGGGTTGCTCCAAGAGAATTTGGGATCCTTTCTCTAGTTGGGATTGTAGTTGTTGGAATTGTAGTTCTGCTTTTTATAATTTCCAACATACATTCCCTCCTCTAGCTGTATCGGGCAATCGTCCGAACTATGATTTCCACTGCAAGTTCCACATACCTCTTCTGCAGCATAGACTGGTTGAGAGTCCTTCTTCAGCAAGTTCTCAATTGCCTTTGTGAGATATGCAACTTGTGTTTTTAGGGAAGTATCGGCCTCATAGTCTTTCACAGCTAGTACTCGTTTACCTCCTCTTCTTGCTGTAGGAAATTGTTCCTCGTTCTTTGCCAAGTTTTTCAATACTACCATTGCTTCATCTGGGTCTTTGTCCAAAAGCAATCCATTTGCTGCTTAATCAATTATCATACGAGTTTGTAAGTTGGCAGTATTATAAAACTTAATTACCTGGTTCCAAACGGGGAATCCATGCATTGGGTAGTTCCTTAGCAGAGTGGTAAATCTGTCCCATGCCTCGTGCATTGGCTCGTCATCTTCCTGTTGAAAAGTAGCAATTTCGTTACGTAATCGCGCAGATAAATGTGATGGATTAAAATGAGACAAAATTTCCCGAGTTAAATCTGCCCAAGTTCGTATTGAACCCGGCGTTAGTTTATTCCACCAAGTTTTCTCCCTGTCCCTCAACGAATGAGGAAATAAACGAAGCCTCGGTATCTCCGGATTTACTCCTGGTAGTCTAAACGAACCACAGATTTCCTGGAACATTTTCAGATGCTCCCTAGCATCCTCTGTAGCAGCACCACTAAATTGGCCAGCGTTATTAATCATGCTGAACATGACAGGTTTTAGCTCAAAATTTTTAGCTTCTACGTCTGGCAAGGTAGTCTCTAATTCCACATGATCATTGATCATGTAGTCTCGGCATGACCGTCGTGCGGCAGCGGCAGCAGGATTGGCAGGTTGTCCGTTCCTTCCATCTCCAGCAGGATCTTCAGGACCCTGGGGGTTTCCTTGGTTGTTCCTTCTTTCTCCGTGCCTTTCGTTCACCATTGCTTCTAATTGTCACTCCAAGTATTCGTTTCTCTCTACAAGGAAATAGACTCTCTTCCTGAGATTGCACGTACGTTCGATTTCAGGATCTAACTGGTGCTCAGGTTCTTTTCTTCGTTGAGATCTGCGCATAAACAAACAAAAGACCTTGTGAAAGGTATAGGTTGAACAACCCAAGTAAAAACAGAAAAATAAAAAGAATGTGCAGTAAAAGGGTAGGGTAAAGATATGTTGCCAGTCCCCGGCAACGGCGCCAAAAACTTGTTGCGTGTAAAAGTGTCTATCGCAATATAGTGCAAGTGTACACGACGCAAGTAGTAATGTGATACATAAGTCTCGGATATCGTCTCCACAGGGACTGGGCTAATAGCTTTAACCTTAGATTTGCTGCACAAGAAGGAAAAGAAATAGTTTAATTGTTTGTCACGAGATAATAAGGAAAACTGAAAATAAAGGATGAAAATATTCAGAGTAAAGAACGGGCTGGTATTGATCTGCTCCGTAGTGCAGGTGTTGCAAGTCTAGGACTCCTCTATTTTGTCTTAGCTCCTGTCACGGCAGCGGTCTGCTGTTGTCGCGGCAGTGAACACACAACTCCGTACTCCAACTTGGTAAGAATCCTTGTTGTTCCTTGGCCTATCCCTAGGTCCAAGTGTGTCGATGAACACGTCTTTGATGATACCTTCCGGCGTGAATCGAAGGATGAACACCGATGTTGTTGAATTCTTCCTTAGCCACTTAACCTCGTCCTATCCCTAGGTCCGAGATAGTTCAACCATAAACTGGAGAACCCGTACTTATTCCTTTCGTATACTTAACTCTCCCGATATTAAGTAAATGTATAATCTCACAATGCTCTCCCGATACTCTTGCAAGATGTTGAAAACCAGAATAAGCAAACTTGAAGTCTATTTTATTGAACAAAAAAAATCCTAAAACAAGCAATCCTTGCAACTACTTTACAGAATCAACCCTTAGCCCTAGGGGGAGTTTAGAACACGATGAGAAAGGGAAAACGGCTAGGGTTTTGGGAAGAAGGCTAGAGAAGATGATGATATCCTCTCCTCTAGGTCAAATTACATGCCTTTATATAGGCATTGGGTTCAAGTTTTCTAATATGGCAAGAATACAAGTTTAGACTAAAGTACAACTCTATTAAAGACTAAATCTTCAGAGTTTAAGTCTTTAATTCGTCCTTCCTTCTTGCTTGGAGTTTCTTCCTTGAACTTTGGGCTTGGCCTTCATTCTGATCTAGGGCTCAGAAAAAATATAAGAGTATGCCACGACAGACCAGCTTAATTTCCTCTTTCTGTCGAGGTCCACTTCAATTTCTTCCTTCACCATTGCTGTCGTCCTTAGCTGCCACGGCAGCGGCCATGGCAGCGTCATCCTCCTTGTCTGCAATTCCAGTTCCAGCTCTACTTCTTCACTGCACAGCGTCTGCTTCTCCACTGCCCTCCATCTGCTACAGCAACTACCTGCAAAAACAACCGATTTCAGTAGAAACCGTGCCATTTGATATAATTGTGATGTATAAATGAAATCTAACCTAAATGCAATGAATTATGCTTGAATGCAGCAGAAATATGGGTTAAATAGGGGGTAAAATATAGAACTTTTACACACTCAACATTCACATCGTTCCCTCTCAGTGAGAACCAACTCATAAGCATACTGACTCAAACGTACAAATTGTACCTCATACTCGGATACTGTCATACTACTCTGAACCAAGGCCTTAAACTCTCTTTTCTTCTCATCATGATATCGAGGATCAAGGAACTTCTTATGGAAGGTGGTTCTGAAAAATTCCCAAGTAACCTCACTACTGGCATACCGGACGTAATAGTAGTCCACCAAGCATAGGCGTCTCCCTGAAGCAATGAAACAATGCAACCCATTTTACGTGCATCTGAGCACTCCATCTATCCCAAAATACAGATTGTACTCTCAAGCTATGCCTCTGAACCCTCGAGAGACATCCCATAGAATTCAACTCTGCCCAAACTACGAAGTCGCTCTAAAGGCAAACCAGTTCCTGCTCCCTGAGGTGGTGCTGCAACATGTACACCAGCTAAGGCTGTCTAAAAAGCCCCGACTATAGCCTGAATCAGAGGAGTCATATCTATCCCAGCCTGTCCCTAGCCAACTTGAGGTCCAACACCTCCGACACCCCACTCTAACACCACCCCCGGGAGGAGAGGGAGGAGGAGGAGGCAAATTCTCTTCAGTCGCATGCCCACCATTCTCGTTCCCCGGAGTACCCACTATAGGCCCTCGTCTCGGTCACATACTTACAAGAAATGCAATCTAACAACAACAAACATAAACAACAAAAATGATTTGGGTCAGCAAAAAGCAAGGATTTCCAAGACGCCCAAGTCTTTTAATCAAACCACTTTTCACTAATAATATTATCGCAATGGGTGCCTTTATCTACCATCCAAATAACTCAAAACCAAGGAACATGCTCACAAACACCGTGCATCACAATCAACACCCAAAACATCAAAAAATTTACCTCACTTACCTTCTCAATGTTCGCAAAACCTGGGCTCTAATACCAACAAATGTAACCCTATATGCACGATTTAGTCGCAAGACCAAACCAAGTGAGCTACATAGGGAAAACCAAAGAAAACCCCGCTAAGATTTCACATCGACTAACAACCCTTTAGAAACATTTTATTAACTTTTTATCTTTTCTAGAGGCTTCACATTAATCCTACATCTTCATGCAAGAAGCGGGTTAAACCTCACCTCAATCGAACATCAATTTGAAGTCCAATTGGACATTACAACGATTAGGGACCAAAACGCAGAGAAACAAAACTTCAAAATAGTCTACAACTAACAAAACAAACACTTGTTTCGGAACAAACCAAGCATGTTTCAAAACTACCAATTCCAGTAGCAAAACGTACCGAAACATGGCTCACATGTTTCGAAACCCTCATGCCTGGGATGATTCTCCTGCCTAATATACAATAGAGGCGTATAGAAACGACCTCGTGTTTCGATACAGGCTTGAAAATGACCTTGGGGTCTCGGAACAACCCTTATGTGTTTCGGAACATCTAGGCCAAATATGCATACCGTATCGAAACAGTAGAAACTGTTTCGAAACACATACTAGGAACAGACTCACTGCAGCAAATTTAAACACTCAAACATGATTCAAACAACATGCTAACATTATAAACAAACATTTTATAGACAAAGGATCCTAAGACAATCAACCACAATGCATTAGATCATAAGTAGGCAACTTTAAGCATATATGGAAAACTTTAAACATCCAGCATGTTTAAGCAACCACATAAAAGGCCAAACTAAAAACCATACCATTATCCAACATATAAAAGTCATAAACAAAACCAAAAAGGCATCATAAACATGTCTCAACACATGGAGTCTCAAAATAAAATCTCCCAAAGCATAAAGGTCATATCACATTGCTAACATACTATTATTTGATGTCAAAACCATACTTGAGCAAAATATAGACTCTTGGACATCTCCTTGCTTCCTTGCTGCCATGAATGGTCTACGGATCTGCATTGTTGGAAAAGAGAGCGTAAACAAGAATGCTTAGTGAGCGGTGCTCAAAACAAAAACAACAACAACAATACAGTTTTTAAATCATTTTCTTGCTTTTGGAAACAAAACCATTTCACAAATCATTTCTCAAACATAAACCTTCAACATAACATGCTCATTTTAACACATGCTTGAGCTACAAATCAAGGCATAACATCTATAACCAAATGGAATCATATATCTCAAGCTTCACAACATCATCAACATAATAAAACATAAAGAGCAATGTGAGTCACATGAGTATATTGGCATTTTAGCACTTTTACTCGGATATGCGGATAACGTTCGGTGGAATACCCATCGCCGTAAAGAAGACAACTTCCGGTGGAATACCCATCACCGTACTCACAACGTCTAGCAAATATAAGCTTCCGATGGAATGCTCATCACCGTACTCCTCCTTAGTGGAATCTAACATCACTAAGGTCACGTGTGAATTTTACCATTATAGTGCACTCTCATCCTATTGGTCGACCAATTATATCCGGTAATAATATCTCATCAAGTGTCAAATATACCCATCAAGGCCACACTTACCCACTGTTTTTCAAGGCCACAAGCATAATATTTCTCATCCCATTTTCATACACATTTCGATGCATAACATGTACTCAACAACATATATCTCTTTAAAACACAATTCAAACAAATGATTACATGATTCAACATCTTAGCATCTCAACACATATGAAATCGGCAAGATTCATCATTTGCAACAAGACATATTTAGGCTCAACAAAATCAAGGTAAAAAGCCGAAAACAAAGGCGAAAACAACCAAACTTACTCTCAAGCTTAGATTGGCTTTTCAAGCTCAATCTAAACCCCCAAAATAGGATAGATTGTATTTCACCTTCCAAAGCTTTCCTTAACTCTTCTCAAAAATCTCAAAAGCAACAAATAAGACAAACAAAGTAAAACCTAAGAATGCCTACTAAAGTTCATTTATAACTAAAAGCTATATCTCTCTCGACACTCTTTGCTATTGAAAATATTCATCATGTGACGCTTCACATGCAATGATTACTATCAAAGAAAACAGACCGATTCGTCAATAAATTCCATTTATATGACGTTTCAAAAGACACTCATGCCTCTCATAATAGCAGTCACCCTATTCAAATTCCCCAGGTTCGCCAATGTCACTTTATAACCTTCATTCACCTGAGGGCAATTCTTAGCACCTACAAATACCTGGTGCCACGTGTAGAAACCAGAGCAAGTAAGACCACGAACGATATAATATAAGAGATGTCCGACGATAAACGTCAAAACACTGACGGACCACAACACATTGGATCGCCCACGAACTATGCGATACCCCTCGCAAAATGCGGTGAACAAACAAAACCACGAACAACATGACACCTCATCTACTGGCCACGTGACTACACACGTACCCATCACAGATGCCGAGGAGCACCTAGGATGCCAGGTCATAGCTAGTCAAATAAACGTGCCACGACAACCCAATCTTGACACATGTCCGAGTAATATAAAACTAGGCATGAATCCGAGAGGGACTAAGGCCTTCCATTCCCGACACCCTCACCACCCAAAAGCAAGAGCAATTCTTATGCTCTAACCTGGAACGAGCATTCCTACCACTATCGGACCACTGTCTCCGACCCCTCATCATGTTGACCATCAACAATACCCTAAATCATAAACCCTAGAAACCATAAATTACTACAACAAAAAAACCTAAACTCTAAAATTGTAAACCATAAACCCTAAACACCTAAACCATTTTATGTTACTTTTAATTACATTAAACACTCTAAATCAATGATGTTTAATATTTTAGGAATGCAATTAATTACATTCTAATAGATTATATTAGAAAGTAAAATAAACATTAATGATAGGAATCTAGTAGTTCAGCAAAACTCATTTTTTATTAAATGAGATCTACTAATTTCTTAATGTATAAGGATGCGCATATTATCTCATCTTGAATGAGTTTAAATCTCAGTATAGAAATATATTATCTCTATTTGGATGAGTCTACCACGCGCGACGAACATCGATGAACACCACTAATGATGAACACCGATAAACACCATTAAATTAATTAATAAAGATTTAAAATTTCAAGGACCCATCATACAATTAATAATTATTTTAAAATTTTAATTAAATTATTTTATATATATATTAAAATTTTATTTTTTTTAATAAGGGTAAATTATATATTTAGTACCTCACTTATTTCCATATTTTTATTGAACCCTCATTGTTTAAATATTATTTCAATTTAACCCTATTCTATATAAAAAATAATTTGACCCTTAACCTAAAACCCTAAACTATTAAACCTTAAACCCTTAAACTCTTAAACATATATCCTAAACCATATACCATTTAAAATAATTTCACCATCATTGATTCAATTCAATTCAATGAATCATTGAATTCTTCTAAAAAAATTAATTTAATTATTTTTTATATATATCAAAATTAATTAAACTTGAATAAAACTTTATCTTCATACAAGTCTAGTTTACCTTCAATCATCCTCATTAAATCTCTCGAAAGCTCAGACCATCCACCCATTGTTTCTTCTATTCCTGTACTGCAAATACAAACCAGTTTCAACGCCTACACAAAATAAAGAAAAATAATCAAACAGATTGGCACTCAAAAAGACAAGACAATTAAGATTCAAGCCATAGTTAAAACGACTCCCAACTGTTAACATACCCGACCAAGGTGTAACGCCCCGGTTTTGGGCTTAGGAGTTTTGAGTTTCGGACCGGTTCGGTCGGATCGCGGTTCGAATATATGAGAGTGAATTTAGGAAAACCTAGTTCGGGTTGCATTAAAAATATGGAAAAATGTTCTAAAACCCTCTTTTATTATGAATAAGAGAATGGTGAAATCAATTTTACAAAATGAGGTTTGGAAGTGTGACATTTTGGTTAGTGACCAAAATGTAATTTTCGAAAACTGTGAGACTGTTTTAAAAAGGATTGAAACTTTGAATCTTTAAGGAGCTATTTACCCAATGGGAGTTTCTCCAGATTTTTCTAAGATATTAAATGATTTATTAAAGGTTTTTAAATAAAAGAAAAGTGGAGGGAAGATATTTTATCATTTTCTAACTAACTTTTCCATTTTCCATTTTCTCTCATCTTTTCTCTCAAACCAAACACATTTTCTCCAGAGCTTTTCCTCAGATTTTGTCACCTAAATATCACATTTCAACTCTCTTTTGATCTCTAATCATCTCTTCAACAAAACCTCACCATTTGCTAAGTGGATTTTCAAGATTTTGGTTCCAAAAAGGGAGAAAACTCAAGTTTGGAGGTAAGAACGTCCTTCTCCTCTGAACTTTAAGTTCTTTACTGAAATTCCCAAGTTCTCAATCCTTAAATTGTGTTTTATAAAAGGTTTTATTGATTTGTTCTTGATCTTGGCTTTTAAATGCAAGATTTGATTGATTTTGATGAAATTTTCGTATGATCTGATTGGGCTGTGTTTTGAGGTGTCAAATTGATGTTAATTGAATGCTAATTTGATGTGAAATTGAGTTTTAATCAATGCAATCCCGGATAGGTTGAATTTCCTAAGTTTAGCTTGTGTTCTTGGTTGTTTTTGGAGTGATCTTGTTGATCTGTTATAGCTGGAGGTATAAGGACGTTGTTAGATCCTTTTTGGATGTTATTTGATGTTTAAGGATGCTTAGATTTGATGGATCTTGGCTGGGTAGTGTTGAGGAGTTGTTTGGATGCATTTTCGGTTGTGTTTGGTAGCCGAAAATGGAGTGTGGATGAGAGCAGCGAGTTTTGATGCTTTCATTGAGGGTGTTTATGCATGATGATGCATTAATCTACTGTTTTGATGTGTTTAAAACAGGGGAGTCATCTTTGGATCCTAGTGTTGTTGATCCGGAAGCTTGATTGGTGTTTCGGCAAGAGGCGAAACGGAATCGGTGAGTGGATTTTGGTTTTCGGCTTTGAAACCAATGTTTCGAAGGTTTGGGAGCTTAGTCTAAGTCTAAACAACTTTGCTAAGCTCAAGAGTAAGTTTTCGGGAAAACTCTCTTGTTGAGGAACCATGTGATGGTTGGGTGCAATGTGATTGTTTGCATGTTTTAAATTCTGTTTTTAAAGCATATCTAGCATGTGTATTTGCTGATATTGTAAGCCATGTGTAGGAGGAAGCTCAAGGTGAGAGTTCCTTGTTTTTGAACATTGTTCTATTGTGGTTTGATGCTTAAAGATGCATGATGTTTATGGCTTTGTTAAATGCTTTAAAACAGTGGAATATGGTTGTTAATGATGATTATTGGCAAGTGATGGTTAAGGTCACAAAGGTGTTTAAAAGTCCTTGTGTGAGCCTTGTTTATTTAAGAACAACATGGTGTTTAAAAGTCCATGGTTGGTTCTTGGTTAAGGTTCAAGGTGGTTAAAATTCCTTGTGTAAGCCTTGTTAATTAAGAACATCAAGGTGTTTAAAAGTCCTTGGATGATTCTTGTTAAGAACAACATGGTGTTTAAAAGTCCATGGTTGGTTCTTGGTTAAGGTTCAAGGTGTTTAAAAGTCCTTGTGTAAGCCTTGTTACTTAAGAACATCAAGGTGTTTAAAAGTCCTTGGATGGTTCTTGTTGAGGACACAAAGGTGTTTAAAAGTCCTTGTGTGGTCCTTGTCATGGTGTTTAAAAGTCCATGGGTTAAGGACACAATGATGTTTAAAAGTCCATGTGTGGTCCTTGGAATTTATAAGATTACAATGGTGTTTGAAAGTCCACATGTGAATCTTATGTTGAATGTATCACTTGTTGCCAATATGACTTGATAAAGATTGAAGCATGAATTGCTTGTTTTAATTCTTGTGAGCGTGATCAAATGTTGTTTTGAAGTATGATTTATAAAGGTGTTTTGTAAATGCATTATTGTGTGGTTTTATTGAGCATTCCTCACTAAGCTTATGCTTACGCTCTCTCTTTTTTCTTAAACCAATAATGCAGAGCACTAAAGTGCATTTGAGGGCAGCAAGTTCGTGAAGAATCCAAGTGGTGAACAAAGCTCATGTATGGTGAACATTTTCTCAAACTATTAGCTTTTGGGTATTTGGCAATGGGGAACCTATGTTGTTGTTTTGGGAGATGTTTTGGACTCCCTAAGTTGTATAAATGTTGTTAACATTGTTGGTTCTTGTAATTGGCCATTATGGGTTTGAATTGATGGTTTGATGCTTGAATGGTTTGCTAAATAGGATGCATGCCTATAGAATTGGGGATTTTCATAATTGATGCCATGTTGATATTTGGTTGAGGCAATTATGTTCCTTGAATGTTGTATGACTTGTTGGTAAAGTTTGGTTGTCTTTGGAGCATGTTTGATAGGTTAATTGTGCATTAAACCAGCTATTTTTCTGCAATCTGGGTAGCCTATTTCGGAACAGGTGCTACCGTATCGGAACAGGGGCCTGAAATGGCCTGGGCGTTCCGAAACGGATGCATCCGTTCCGGAACGGAAGTGCCACTGCCAGGCACTGTTTCGAAACCTGTTGCAGAACGGTCCCGCGGTTCGGAACGGGTCTCCCTGTTTCGGAACACTCAGCCGTTGGGCACTGAAATTGTTGGTTATATGTTTTGTTTTGTTTGCGTTTTGGTCCTGAATCATGTTTACGCAATTGATTGAGTTTGTGATGTCCGTTTGAGCTGAAATTTGACAGACAAGCATGAAATATGAATAATTCCATATTGGTAACTTAAAAGTGGGTTAAGTCCTTGTATTTTCCAAAATTTACATTTTGGTCCCTAAAGTCTTGATTTGTTCAAATTAAGTCCCTGAACGTTTTCCATCTGCGATTATCTTTGAGTACGATGTTTGTATGAACATAACTAGGGTTAACGTGCATCTAGATAAGATTTAAAAGAAAAAAAAGGGTCGTTAATCAAGGTTGACTTTCGAGTTGACTTTGGTTTTCCCCGTGTAAACTTCTTAATTCGGTTCAACCGTCTGGGCCGGGTTAAGGGGGTTACATTTGGTGGTATCAGAGCTGAGTTCTCAAGTAATTGGGAATGTTTATGTGAATGTTTAAAGTATGTATGCTTTGTATGCTTGTTGGGTGAAAGCATGTTGAGTGAATTGCATGTATGTTGCAATTGAGATGTGTGCTGTGATGAAGCATGTTGTGGGTACCCATTGCCAAATCAAAGCTAATGAGATGAAGTTGTTTTAATTGGAAATGAGCTTGAGTACTTGGATTGCTTACCTTGCTGGGCCTGATTTTGTTTATTTGCATTGTGATTGCATAGTTAGAGTATGGCACCTCGTAGAGAGTTGAGGAGTAATGTGCGAGCTACGGCTCAGAATGAGAATGAAAATGAAGAGAATGTTGAGAGTGCGGTCTTACCTCCTCCACCTGGCGGTGGTGGTGCTGGGGCTGAAGAAGCTGGAGCTGCAGCTGGTGCTGGGGCTGCTGGACCTGAGGCTGGTCAGGGGCAAGCTGTTCCTGACATGACGGTGCTGATTCAAGCTATAGCTGGTGCTTTTCAAGCAGCGGTAGCTGGAGCTCGTGGAGCTGGGCATCAGGAAGATGCTGGAGTTAGACTACCCTTGGAGCGTTTGCGCAGTCTGGGAGGGACGGAGTTCAGGGGTATGTCTGCTGAAGGTTCTGAGGCTTGGTTAGAGAGTACCAAGAGAATCTTGGGTCAGATGAGTTGCACTGATGTGCAGAAGCTTGGCTGTGTAGTATCTTTGCTACAGAAGGATGCTTATACGTGGTGGACAACCACTACCGCTGGGATGGCGGAAGCTGATGTAACTTGGACATTCTTTCAGAATGTGTTCAAGAGAAGGTATCTAGGTGTGAGGTACCTAGATGAAAAGAAGAGGGAATTCATGTCTCTTACCCAGGGGAGCATGACGGTGGCTGAGTATGAAGTGCAGTTTGTTCGACTCAGTCAATATGCACCTGAGCTGGTTCCGGATGAGCGAGCGAGGTGTGAAAGGTTCCGTTATGGTTTAGTGACGGATGTAAAGATGTATGTGCTGGCTACCGAGTATGATGATTTTGATGTGTTGGTGGGCCGAGCAAAGGATATTGAGATGAACTTGGGTTTATCTGCTAGAAGTGCTGGATCAAGTGCTGGTAAGCGAGCTGTTGAATATAGTTCCGGTGGTGGACGGAACAAGAGGGGACGTGATCAGAAGTATCAGTCCTCAGCTAAGTGAGGTGGTGGTGCGCCTGCCCGGGGAGGCAATGCTAGAGTTGATCCGAGTGCTTGTTGGACATGTGGTTCGCATGGCCATATGAAACGTGATTGTCCTCGTGCTGTGAGGGAGGTGCAAGCTCCTGTTGTAGCTGCTGGTAATGTGTGCTGGAATTGTGGATCTGCGGATCATATGAGGAGAGAGTGTCCTATGTTGGCTGGTGGCCAAGGGCGTGCTCCTGTTGTTGCAGCACCACAGAGAGGCCGTGGGCGCGGCCGTGGTAATTTCCAGCGGAGAGAGGAAGGTGGTCGGGGTGTGGCTCATGTTGTAGCTGTACAGCCAGAGGGTGGTGGCCAGGCTAGAATGTTTGCTCAGTGGGAGGGGAGGAATGACGCGGATGTGATCGCAGGTACTTTTACTTTGCAATCCTTGTCATTACTTTCCTTGATTGATTCTGGATCTACGCACTCTTACATATTGCGTGAGCATGCTGAATTGCTTGGGTTGCCTGTTGAGTCTTTGGATGTTGGTGTGTGTGTCACTAGTTCTTTTGGAGAGACTGTTGTGACTCGAAAGCATTATAGAAGGTGTCCTTTGGTTGTTCAAGATCATGTTTTTCATGTTGACCTTATGGAGTTACCTTTCTATGGTTTTGATGTAATCCTTGGTATGGATTGGCTTGCTGAGCATCGAGCTGTTGTGGATTGTGAGAATAAGCGAGTTTTTTTGAAGCTTGCGGATGATTATGAGGTGGTTGTGGTTGGTGAGAATGTGAAGTTACTTGCCAATGTGGTGTCTTCTTTGGAGGCGAGCCGGATGTTGAGGCAAGGTTGTGAAGCTTACCTGGCCTTTGCGATGAATCCTAGTTCTAAGGAGTTGCGTGTGCAAGATATCAGGATTGTGCGAGAGTTTCCTGGTGTGTTTCCTGAGGAGTTGCTTGGTTTACCTCCTAATCGCGAGGTGGAGTTTGGGATTGAGCTGTATGAGAATACAACTCCTGTGTCCATTACTCCCTATCGGATGGCACCTAAGGAGCTGAAAGAGCTGAAGACGCAGTTGCAAGAGTTGCTTGATCGTGGTTTCATTCGGCCGAGTGTGTCGCCTTGGGGTGCACCGGTCTTGTTTGTGAAGAAGAAGGATGGCACTATGAGAATGTGCATTGATTATCGTCAGCTGAACAAGTTGACTATCAAGAATCGGTATCCTTTACCGAGGATTGATGATCTCTTTGATCAATTTCGGGGAGTAGCTGTGTTCTCTAAGATTGACTTGAGGTCAGGGTATTACCAGTTGAAGGTGAAAGATGTGGATGTGCCTAAGACCGCTTTTAGGACGAGGTATGGGCATTATGAGTTTCTTGTGATGCCGTTTGGGTTAACAAATGCTCCTGCAGCTTTCATGGACATGATGAATCGTGTGTTTCATGAATACCTGGATAAGTTTGTTGTGGTGTTCATTGATGATATCCTTTTGTACTCGCGTACTGAGGAGGAACATGAAGAGCATTTGAGGATTGTGTTGCAAGCTTTGTTGGAGAATCAGCTTTATGCTAAGTTGAGCAAGTGTGAGTTCTGGTTAAGTGAAGTGGTGTTTCTTGGGCATGTGGTTTCTACCGAGGGAATTCGTGTTGACCCTCAGAAGATTGAGGCGGTGATGAATTGGAAGGTTCCTAAGTCTGTTCATGAGATTCGTAGTTTCCTTGGTTTGGCGGGATACTACCGGAGGTTTGTGGATGGGTTTTCTAAGATTGCTGCACCTTTGACAAAGTTATTGCAGAAAGATGTTAGGTATGAGTGGACGAAAGCGAGACAGCAGGCTTTTGAGAAGCTTAAGGCGGCTTTGACGCAAGCTCCTATCTTGGTTCAGCCTGAATCAGGGAAAGAGTTTGTGGTGTATAGCGATGCGTCCTATGTTGGTTTAGGATGTGTGTTGATGCAAGAGGGTAAGGTGGTGGCTTATGCATCACGGCAGTTGAAGGTGCATGAGCGCAATTATCCTACGCATGACATTGAGTTGGCTGCGGTGGTTTTTGCTTTGAAGATCTGGAGACATTACTTGTATGGTGAGAAGTGTACTGTGTACACGGATCACAAGAGTTTGAGGTATCTGATGTCTCAGAAGGAGTTGAATCTTAGGCAGCGGCGTTGGGTGGAGTTGCTCAAGGATTATGATTTGACGATTGAGTATCACCCTGGAAAAGCTAATGTTGTAGCGGATGCCTTGAGTAGGAAGGTAGCGGTTGAGTTGAGGGCTATGTTTGCCAGTTTGAGTATTTCGCGTGATGGTGGTCTTGTGGCTGAGTTGCAAGTGAAACCATCTTTGGTTCAGTTGATCAAGGAAAAGCAGTTGTTGGATGATTCCTTGGTGTCCCATGTTCAGGATATCGCAGAGGGTAGGCCTTCGGATTTCTGTTTTAATGATGATGGTGTGTTGTGTTTTGGGAGTCGGATAGTAGTGCCCAATGATGCTGAGTTGAGGCGTGCTATTCTGACTGAAGGTCATAGTAGTCCTTTTGCTATGCACCCAGGTAGTACTAAGATGTATCGGGATCTTCGTGATGAGTACTATTGGGTGGGTTTGAAGAAGGATGTGGCTGAGTTTGTAAGCAAGTGCATGGTGTGTCAGCGAGTAAAGGCTGAGCATCAGTTTCCATCAGGTTTGTTGCAACCGTTGAAGATTCCTGAATGGAAGTGGGAAAGGGTTACCATGGATTTTGTATCTGGTTTACCCTTGTCACCGTCGAAGAAGAATTCGGTGTGGGTGATTGTGGATCGCCTGACGAAGTGTGCGGATTTCTTGCCTGTGCATACTACGTTTTCTTTGGATAAGCTTGCGGAGCTGTACATTGCTGAGATTGTGCGGCTGCACGGTGTGCCAAAGTCGATTGTATCGGATAGGGATCCGAGGTTTACATCGCGGTTCTAGCAGTGTTTGCATCAAGCTTTGGGTACACGGTTGAATTTCAGTACATCTTATCATCCTCAGTCGGATGGTCAGTCCGAGCGTGTTATCCAGGTTTTGGAGGATATGTTGAGGTGCTGCGTGATTGAGTTCTAGGGCTCTTGGGAGAAACATTTGCCTTTGGTGGAATTTGCCTATAACAATAGTTATCAGGCGAGTATTCAAATGGCACCTTATGAGGCTTTGTGTGGGAGGAAGTGTAGGACTTCTCTTTGTTGGGCTGAAACGGGTCAGAAGTTGGTGTCGATGCCGGCTTTGTTGAAAGGAACCACCGAGAAGGTGAAGCTCATTTGTGAGCGTTTGAAGGCAGCTTCTGATCGGCAAAAGTCTTACGCGGATTTGAAGCGTAAGGAGATTGAGTATACGGTGGGTGACCGTGTGTTTTTGAAGGTTTCGCCTTGGAAAAAGGTGATGAGGTTTGGACGTAAGGGCAAGTTGAGCCCTAGGTATATTGGACCATACGAGGTTGTTGAGCGTGTGGGTCCTGTTGCGTACAAGTTGAGGTTACCTCAGGAGTTGGAGAAGATTCATGATGTGTTTCATGTTTCTATGCTTCGGAAGTATAGATCGGATCCTTCACATGTGATGCCTGTGGAAGAAGTGGGATTGAATCCGGATTTGACCTATGATGAGGAACCGGTGAAGGTTCTGGATTCGGATAGCAAGGTTCTTCGTGGCAAGACCATTGAGTTGGTGAAGGTGTTGTGGAAGCACCGTGGTGTTGAGGAAGCCACGTGGGAACGGAAGGATGACATGCTCAAGCAGTTTTCGTACCTCTTTCCTTCAGGTAAATTTCGAGGACGAAATTTCTTAAGGGGGAGAGTTGTAACGCCCCGGTTTTGGGCTTAGGAGTTTTGAGTTTCGGACCGGTTCAGTCGGATCACGGTTCGAATATATGAGAGTGAATTTAGGAAAACCTAGTTCGGGTTGCATTAAAAATATGGAAAAATGTTCTAAAACCCTCTTTTATTATGAATAAGAGAATGGTGAAATCAATTTTACAAAATGAGGTTTGGAAGTGTGACATTTTGGTTAGTGACCAAAATGTAATTTTCGAAAACTGTGAGACTGTTTTAAAAAGGATTGAAACTTTGAATCTTTAAGGAGCTATTTACCCAATGGGAGTTTCTCTAGATTTTTCTAAGATATTAAATGATTTATTAAAGGTTTTTAAATAAAAGAAAAGTGGAGGGAATATATTTTATCATTTTCCAACTAACTTTTCCATTTTCCATTTTCTCTCATCTTTTCTCTCAAACCAAACACATTTTCTCCAGAGCTTTTCATCAAATTTTGTCACCTAAATATCACATTTCAACTCTCTTTTGATCTCTAATCATCTCTTCAACAAAACCTCACCATTTGCTAAGTGGATTTTCAAGATTTTGGCTCCAAAAAGGGAGAAAACTCAAGTTTGGAGGTAAGAACGTCCTTCTCCTCTGAACTTTAAGTTCTTTACTGAAATTCCCAAGTTCTCAATCCTTAAATTGTGTTTTATAAAAGGTTTTATTGATTTGTTCTTGATCTTGGCTTTTAAATGCAAGATTTGATTGATTTTGATGAAATTTTCGTATGATCTGATTGGGCTGTGTTTTGAGGTGTCAAATTGATGTTAATTGAATGCTAATTTGATGTGAAATTGAGTTTTAATCAATGCAATCCCGGATAGGTTGAATTTCCTAAGTTTAGCTTGTGTTCTTGGTTGTTTTTGGAGTGATCTTGTTGATCTGTTATAGCTGGAGGTATAAGGACGTTGTTAGATCCTTTTTGGATGTTATTTGATGTTTAAGGATGCTTAGATTTGATGGATCTTGGCTGGGTAGTGTTGAGGAGTTGTTTGGATGCATTTTCGGTTGTGTTTGGTAGCCGAAAATGGAGTGTGGATGAGAGCAGCGAGTTTTGATGCTTTCATTGAGGGTGTTAATGCATGATGATGCATTAATCTATTGTTTTGATGTGTTTAAAACAGGGGAGTCATCTTTGGATCCTAGTGTTGTTGATCCGGAAGCTTGATTGGTGTTTCGGCAAGAGGCGAAACGGAATCGGTGAGTGGATTTTGGTTTTCGGCTTTGAAACCAATGTTTCGAAGGTTTGGGAGCTTAGTCTAAGTCTAAACAACTTTGCTAAGCTCAAGAGTAAGTTTTCGGGAAAACTCTCTTGTTGAGGAACCATGTGATGGTTGGGTGCAATGTGATTGTTTGCATGTTTTAAATTCTGTTTTAAAGCATATCTAGCATGTGTATTTGCTGAGATTGTAAGCCATGTGTAGGAGGAAGCTCAAGGTGAGAGTTCCTTGTTTTTGAACATTGTTCTATTGTGGTTTGATGCTTAAAGATGCATGATGTTTATGGCTTTGTTAAATGCTTTAAAACAGTGGAATATGGTTGTTAATGATGATTATTGGCAAGTGATGGTTAAGGTCACAAAGGTGTTTAAAAGTCCTTGTGTGAGCCTTGTTTATTTAAGAACAACATGGTGTTTTAAAGTCCATGGTTGGTTCTTGGTTAAGGTTCAAGGTGGTTAAAATTCCTTGTGTAAGCCTTGTTAATTAAGAACATCAAGGTGTTTAAAAGTCCTTGGATGATTCTTGTTAAGAACAACATGGTGTTTAAAAGTCCATGGTTGGTTCTTGGTTAAGGTTCAAGGTGTTTAAAAGTCCTTGTGTAAGCCTTGTTACTTAAGAACATCAAGGTGTTTAAAAGTCCTTGGATGGTTCTTGTTGAGGACACAAAGGTGTTTAAAAGTCCTTGTGTGGTCCTTGTCATGGTGTTTAAAAGTCCATGGGTTAAGGACACAATGGTGTTTAAAAGTCCATGTGTGGTCCTTGGAATTTATAAGATTACAATGGTGTTTGAAAGTCCACATGTGAATCTTATGTTGAATGTATCACTTGTTGCCAATATGACTTGATAAAGATTGAAGCATGAATTGCTTGTTTTAATGCTTGTGAGCGTGATCAAATGTTGTTTTGAAGTATGATTTGTAAAGGTGTTTTGTAAATGCATTATTGTGTGGTTTTATTGAGCATTCCTCACTAAGCTTATGCTTACGCTCTCTTTTTTTTCTTAAACCAATAATGCAGAGCACTAAAGTGCATTTGAGGGCAGCAAGTTGGTGAAGAATCCAAGTGGTGAACAAAGCTCATGTATGGTGAACATTTTCTCAAACTATTAGCTTTTGGGTATTTGGCAATGGGGAACCTATGTTGTTGTTTTGGGAGATGTTTTGGACTCCCTAAGTTGTATAAATGTTGTTAACATTGTTGGTTCTTGTAATTGGCCATTATGGGTTTGAATTGATGGTTTGATGCTTGAATGGTTTGCTAAATAGGATGCATGCCTATAGAATTGGGGATTTTCATAATTGATGCCATGTTGATATTTGGTTGAGGCAATTATGTTCCTTGAATGTTGTATGACTTGTTGGTAAAGTTTGGTTGTCTTTGGAGCATGTTTGATAGGTTAATTGTGCATTAAACCAGCTATTTTTCTGCAATCTGGGTAGCCTATTTCGGAACAGGTGCTACCGTATCGGAACAGGGGCCTGAAATGGCCTGGGCGTTCCGAAACGGATGCAGCCGTTCCGGAACGGAAGTGCCACTGCCAGGCACTGTTTCAAAACCTGTTGCAGAACGGTCCCGCGTTTCGGAACGGGTCTCCCTGTTTCGGAACACTCGGCCGTTGGGCACTGAAATTGTTGGTTATATGTTTTGTTTTGTTTGCGTTTTGGTCCTGAATCATGTTTACGCAATTGATTGAGTTTGTGATGTCCGTTTGAGCTGAAATTTGACAGACAAGCATGAAATATGAATAATTCCATATTGGTAACTTAAAAGTGGGTTAAGTCCTTGTATTTTCCAAAATTTACATTTTGGTCCCTAAAGTCTTGATTTGTTCAAATTAAGTCCCTGAACGTTTTCCGTCTGCGATGATCTTTGAGTACGATGTTTGTATGAACATAACTAGGGTTAACGTGCATCTAGATAAGATTTAAAAGAAAAAAAAGGGTCGTTAATCCTGGAAAAGCTAATGTTGTTGCGGATGCCTTGAGTAGGAAGGTAGCTGTTGAGCTGAGAGCCATGTTTGCTAGCTTGAGCATATCGCGTGATGGTGGTCTTGTGGCTGAGTTACAAGTGAAGCCGTCTATGGTTCAGTTGATCAAGGATAAGCAGTTGCTGGATGATTCCTTGGTGTCTCATGTTCAGGATATCGCGGAGGGTAGACCTTCGGATTTCTGTTTCAATGATGATGGTATGCTGTGTTTTGGGAGTCGAATAGTTGTGCCCAATGATGCTGAGTTGAGGCGTGCTATTCTGACTGAAGGTCATAGTAGTCCTTTTGTTATGCACCCTGGTAGTACTAAGATGTACCGTGATCTTCGCGATGAGTACTATTGGGTGGGTTTGAAGAAAGATGTTGCGGAGTTTGTTAGCAAGTGTTTGGTATGTCAGCGAGTTAAGGCTGAGCATCAGTTTCCTTCAGGGTTGTTGCAACCGTTGAAAATCCCTGAGTGGAAGTGGGAACGGGTTACCATGGATTTTGTATCTGGTTTACCTTTGTCTCCATCGAAGAAAAATTCGGTTTGGGTGATTGTGGATCGCCTGACGAAGTGTGCGCATTTCTTGCCTGTGCACACCACGTTTTCTTTGGATAAGCTGGAAGAGCTGTACATTGCTGAGGTTGTGCGGTTGCATGGTGTGCCTAAGTCGATTGTGTCGGATAGGGATCCGAGGTTCACATCGCGTTTTTGGCAGTGTTTACATCAAGCTCTGGGTACAAGGTTGCATTTCAGTACATCCTATCATCCTCAGTCGGATGGTCAGTCTGAGCGAGTTATCCAGATTTTGGAGGATATGTTGAGGTGCTGCGTGATTGAGTTCCAAGGTTCTTGGGAGAAGCATCTGCCTTTGGTTGAGTTTGCTTTTAACAACAGTTATCAGGCAAGTATACAGATGGCACCTTATGAGGCTTTGTACGGGAGGAAGTGTAGGACTCCTCTTTGTTGGGCTGAAACTGGTCAAAAGTTGGTTTCGATGCCGGCTTTGTTGAAAGGGACCACAGAGAAGGTAAAGCTCATTTGTGAGTGGTTGAAGGCTGCTTCTGATCGGCAGAAGTCTTACGCGGATTTGAAGCGTAAGGAGATGGAGTATGCGGTGGGTGACCGTGTGTTCTTGAAGGTTTCGCCTTGGAAGAAGGTGATGCGGTTTGGCCGAAAGGGTAAGTTGAGCCCTAGGTACATTGGACCATATGAGGTGGTTGAGCGTGTGGGTCCTGTTGCGTATCGGTTGAGGTTACCTCATGAGCTGGAGAAGATTCATGATGTGTTCCATGTCTCTATGCTCCGGAGGTATAGATCTGATCCTTCGCATGTGATGCCTGGGGAGGAAGTGGTTTTGAATCCGGATTTGACCTATGATGAGGAACCGGTGAAGGTTCTGGATTCGGATAGCAAGGTTCTTCGTGGGAAGACCATTGAGTTGGTGAAGGTGCTGTGGAAGCATCGAGGTGTTGAGGAAGCCACGTGGGAGCGGAAGGAAGACATGCTGAAGTAGTTTCCTTATCTCTTTCCTTCAGGTAAATTTCGAGGACGAAATTTCTTAAGGGGGGAGAGTTGTAACGCCCCGGTTTTGGGCTTAGAAGTTTTGGGCGTTGACCGGTTTGGTCAAAGTGCTGTTCGAACCTAAAGAGAGTGAAATTAGGAAAGCCTAGTTCGGGTTGCATTAAAAATATGGAAAAATGTTCTAAAATCATCTTTTAATATAATTAAGTGAACTGTGAAATCAATTTTGAAAAATGGGTTTTGGAAGAGTGAAATTTTGGCTAGTGACCAAAATGTAATTTTTGAAAGTTTTGTGATTGTTTTATAAAGAGTTGAAACTTTGAATCTTTAAGGAGCTATTATTCCAAAAGTAGTTTCTCCAGATTTTTCTAAGATATTTTGAGATTTATTCTGATTTTAAAACATATCAAAAGTAGAGGGAAAGGCCATTTGGCTATTTTCTTAACTAACTTTTCTATTTTCTTTCTCTCATTTTCTCTCAATCCAAACACTTGTTTTCCATAGAGTTGTTTCTGATTTTCTCACCTAAAATCCTCCTTTCAACATTCTTTTGATTCCTAATCAACATATCTTCAAAACCTCATCATTTGCTAGTTGATTCAACAAGGTTTTTGATTCCAAAAAGTGGAGAAACACAAGTTTGGAGGTAAGAACGTCCTTCTCCTCTAAACTATCAGTTCTTTACTGAAATTCCCAAGTTCTCAACTCTTAATTGAAGTTTTATTAAAGGATTTTAAGTGGTGAAATGGATCTTGGCTTATAATGCAAGATTTGGTGATTTTTGATGATTTTCGTTAGATATGATTAATCTGTGATTTGAGGTGTGTTTTTGATGTTAAATGAACTCTAAATTGATAAGGAAATGAGTTTTGATTAATGCAATTCCGGATAGGTTGTGTTTCCTAAGTTTAGCTTGTGATTCTTGGATGTTTTTGTGGTGATCTTGTGGATCTGATGTTGCTGGAGGTATAAGGATGTTTATAGGTTGTTTTTAGATGTTAAATGGTGTTAATGGATGTTAGGTTTTGCTGGTTTATGGCTGGGCTTTGTTGAGAAGTGGTTTTGATGCAATTTCGGTTGTGTTTGGTGGCCGAAATTGGAGTGTGAATGAGAGCAGCGAGTTTGAGTGCTTTCATTAAAGCTTTTGATGCATGATGATGCATTAAATCTCTGCTTTAATGTGTTTAATCAGGGGAGGCATCTTTGGATCCAAGTGGTGGTGATCCGGAGGCTTGATTTGGTGCTTTGGCTTGAGGCGAAGTGGAATCGGTGAGTGAAATTGGGTTTTCGGCTTTGAAACCAATGTCTTGGGAGCTTAGTTTAAGTCTAAACAACTTTGCTAAGCTCAAGTGTAAGTTTTCGGAAATATTCTCTAGTGGTGGCCATGATTTGATTGTTGTGCAATGTGGTTTATTGCATGTTTTAAATTCTGTTTTGAAAGCATGATTTAGCATGGTTAATGATGTTTTTGTAAGCCATATGTTGAAGGAAGCTCAAGGTAAGAGTTCCTTGTTTTTGTACATTGATTAAATGTGGTTTGATGCTTTTAAATGCATGATGAATATGGCTTGGTTTAATGCTTTAGAACAGTGGATAAATTGATGATAATGATGTATATTGGCAAGTGATGTTTTGAAAAGGTTAAGTTCACTAAGGTGGTTAAAAGTCCTTGAGTGAGCCTTGTTAGTTAAGAACATCAAGGTGGTTAAAAGTCCTTGGATGATTCTTGTTACGGACACAAAGGTGTTTAAAAGTCCTTGTGTGGTCCTTTCTATGGTGTTTAAAAGTCCATAGGCCAAGGTGTTTAAAAGTCCTTGGGGTCAAGGTGTTTAAAAGTCCTTGAGGTGATTTAATTCATGGTGTTTAAAAGTCCATGGCCAAGGTGTTTAAAAGTCCTTGGGGTCATGGTGTTTAAAAGTCCTTGAGGTAATTTATATCATGGTGTTTAAAAGTCCATGTCCAAGGTGTTTAAAAGTCCTTGGGGTGAAAGTTGATGAACTTGTTTTCAAAGAAATGAATTGTATCACTTGTGGCCAATATGACATGTAATGAAATGAAGCATGAGATGCTTGTTAAAGTATGCTTTTGAGCATGTGTAAATGATGATTTGAAGCATGATTTATAAGTGTTTTATAAATGCATTATTGGATGGTTTTATTGAGCATTCCTCACTAAGCTTTTGCTTACGCTCTCTTTGTTTTCTCAAACCAATATTGCAGAGCATTAAAGTACTTTGAGGGCAGCAAGGAAGGCAAGCATTCAAGTGGTAGTAAAGCTCAAAGTATGGAAGGTTTTCTTAAGTACACTTAGCTTTTGGTAATTTGGCAATGGGGGACCTATGTGTATGTTTTGGGAGATGTTTTGAACTCCCTAAGTATGTTGAATGTTGTTGAGTATGCTGGTTTTTGTGGTTGGCCTTTATATGCTTGAATTGGAAGTTTATGCTTGAATGGTTGCTTGTGTAGGAAGCATGCCTATAGATTTGGGGCTTTCCATATATGTGGATGTTTTGATGAATTGTTGATGCAAGTATGTCTCATATATGTTGAATTGCATGTTGGCAAAGTTTGGTGGCATTTGGAGCATGTTTGGTTGGTCAATTGCATGTTTAAGTATGCATTTTTGGGCAATCTGTGCAGGGTGTTTCGGAACAGCACCTACCGTTTCGGAACGGGTGCCTTAAACAAGCCCAGGCGTCCGAAAAGGGAGGGACCGTTCCGAAACGGAAAGGCTACTGCCCGACCCCCGTTTCGGTACGCGTTGCGGAACGGCCCCGAGTTTCGAAACGGGCTATGCCTGTTTCGGAACGGGTGATCGTTGGGGGCTGACATTGGCAGTTATATGTTTTGGAATGTTTGCGTTTTGGTCCTGAAACCTGATTAATTTCAAGTTGGTAACTTTAATTTGGATTAAGTCCTCATATTTATCAGAATTTACATTTTGGTCCCTAAAGTTGAATTTGTTCAATTGAGTCCCTGTTTGATCTCTGATGTTTATGATCTTTGAGTATGCTGTTGTATGATCATATCTAAGGATTAATATGCATCTAGACAAGTTTAAAAAGAAAAAAAAGGGTCGTTAATCAAGGTTGACTTTCGGGTTGACTTTGGTTTTCCCCGTGTGACTTTCTTAATTCGGGTCAACCGTCTAGGCCGGGTTAAGGGGGTTACATTTGGTGGTATCAGAGCTGAGTTCTCGAGTAATTGGGAATGTATGTGTGCATGATTGAAGTGTGTATGCTTTGTGTGCTTGTTGAGTGGAAGCATGTTGAGTGAATTGCATGTATGTTGCATTTTAGATGTATGTTGTGATGTAGCATGTAGTGGGTACCCATTGCCAAATCAAAGCTAAAGGAAAGATGTTGTTTTGAAATGAAATTGAGCTTGAATACTTGGATTGCTTACCTTGCTGGGCCTGACTTTGTTTTATTTGTGTTGTGATTGCATGGTAAAAGTATGGCACCACGTAGAGAGTTACGAGGTAATGTGCGAGCTACGGCTCCTAATGAGAACGAGAATGAGGAAAACACGGGTAGTGCGGTGTTACCTCCTCCTCCACCTGGTGGTGGTGGTGCTGGGGCTGAGGAAGCTGGAGCTGCAGCTGGCGCTGGAGCTGCTGGACCTGGGGCTGGTCAGGGGCAAGCTATGCCTGATATGACGATGTTAGTGCAAGCTATTGCTGGTGCATTTCAAGCAGCAGTAGCTGGGGCTCGTGGAGCGGGGCATCAGGAAGATGCTGGTGTCAGACTACCTTTGGAGCGTCTACGCAGTCTTGGTGGGACTGAGTTCAGGGGTATGTCTGCTGAGAGTTCTGAAGCTTGGCTAGAGAGTACCAAGCGAATCTTGGGCCAGATGAGTTGCACTGATGTGCAGAAGCTGGGTTGTGTTATGTCCTTGCTGCAGAAGGATGCGTATACGTGGTGGACAACCACTATTGCTGGGATGGCAGAAGCTGATGTGACTTGGACATTCTTTCAGAATGTGTTCAAGCGGAGATATCTTGGTGTGAGATATCTTGATGAGAAGAAGCGTGAATTCATGTCTCTTACCCAAGGGAGCATGAGTGTGGCTGAGTATGAGGTGGAGTTTGTGCGACTCAGTCAGTATGCACCTGAGCTGGTACCTGATGAGCGGGCAAGGTGCGAGAGGTTCCGTTATGGTTTAGAGACGGATGTGAAAATGTATTTGCTGGCCGCCGAGTATGATGATTTTGATGTGTTGGTGGGCCGAGCCAAGGACGTTGAGATGAACTTGAGTTTATCTGCTAAGGGTGCTGGCAAGCGAGCTGCTGAGTATAGTTCTGGGAGTGGACGGAACAAGAGGGGACGTGATCAGAAGTATCAGTCTTCAGCTAAGAGAGGTGGTGGTGCACCTGCTAGAGGAGGTAATGCTAGAGCTGATCCGAGTGCTTGTTGGATCTGTGGTTCACGTGGTCACATGAAACGTGACTGTCCTCGTGCTGTGAGAGAGGTGCAAGCTCATGTTGCGGCAGCTGGTAATGGGTGCTGGAATTGTGGATCCGCAGACCATTTGAGGCGTGATTGTCCTAGGTTGGCTGGTGATCAGGTGCGTGCTCCTGTTGTTGCTGCACCGCAGAGAGGTCTTGGGCGCGGCCGTGGTAATTTCCAGAGGAGAGAGGAAGGTGGTCGTGGAGTGGCCCATGTTGTGGCTATTCAGCCTGAGGGTGGAGGCCAAGTGAGGGTGTATGCTCAGCGTGAGGGAAGGAATGATGCGGATGTGATTGCAGGTACCTTTACTTTGCAGTCCTTGTCATTGCTTTCATTGATTGATTCTGGATCTACGCATTCATACATTTTGCGTGAGCATGCTGAATTGCTTGGTTTGCCTGTTGAGTCTTTGGATGTTGGTGTTCGAGTCACTAGTTCTTTTGGTGAGACTGTTGTGACTCGTAAGCTTTATAGAAGGTGTCCCTTGGTTGTTCAAGAACATGTTTTTCATGTTGATCTTATGGAGTTACCTTTTTATGGTTTCGATGTGATCCTTGGTATGGATTGGCTTGCTGAGCATCGTGCTGTTGTGGATTGTGAGAACAAGCGGGTTTTGCTTAAGCTTGCGGATGATTATGAGGTTGATGTGGTGGGCGAGAATGTGAAGTTTCTTGCCAATGTGGTGTCTACCTTGGAGGCGAGCAGGATGCTGAGGCAAGGTTGCGAAGCCTATCTAGCTTTTGTGATGAATCCTAGCTCTAAAGAGTTGAGGGTGCAAGATATCAGAGTTGTGAAGGAGTTTCCTGGTGTTTTTCCTGAGGAGTTGCCTGGTTTACCTCCTAACTGCGAGGTGGAGTTTGGAATTGAGCTGTATGAGAATACAACTCCTGTGTCCATTACTCCCTATAGAATGGCACCTAAGGAGCTGAAGACGCAGTTGCAAGAGTTGCTTGATCGTGGTTTCATCCGGCCGAGTGTGTCACCTTGGGGAGCACCGGTCTTGTTTGTGAAGAAGAAGGATGGCACTATGAGAATGTGCATTGATTACCGTCAGCTGAACAAGTTGACTATCAAGAATCGGTATCCTTTGCCGAGGATTGATGATCTTTTTGATCAATTTCGGGGAGCTGCTGTGTTCTCTAAGATTGACTTGAGGTCAGGGTATTATCAGTTGAAGGTGAAGGATGTGGATGTGCCTAAGACAGCTTTCAGGACAAGGTATGGGCATTATGAGTTTCTTGTGATGCCGTTTGGGTTGACAAATGCTCCTGCTGCTTTCATGGACATGATGAATCGTGTGTTTCATGAATACCTGGATAAGTTTGTTGTGGTGTTCATTGATGATATCCTCGTGTACTCGCGTACTGAGGAGGAGCATGAAGAGCATTTGAGGATTGTTTTGCAAGCTTTGTTGGAGAATCAGCTTTATGCTAAGCTGAGTAAGTGTGAGTTCTGGTTAAGGGAGGTGGTGTTTCTTGGGCATGTGGTCTCAGCTGAGGGGAATCGTGTTGATCCTCAGAAGATTGAGGCGGTGATGAATTGGAAAGTTCCTAAGTCTGTTCATGAGGTCCGTAGTTTCCTTGGTTTGGCGGGATACTACCAAAGGTTTGTGGATGGTTTTTCCAAGATTGCTGCTCCTTTGACGAAGCTGTTGCAAAAGGATGTTAGGTATGAGTGGACGGAAGCGAGACAGCAGGCTTTTGAGAAGCTTAAGGCGGCTTTGACGCAAGCTCCTATCTTGATTCAGCCTGAATCAGGGAAAGAGTTTGTGGTTTACAGTGATGCATCCTATGTTGGGTTGGGGTGTGTGCTGATGCAGGAGGGTAAGGTGGTGGCTTATGCATCGCGGCAGTTGAAAGTGCATGAGCGCAATTACCCTACGCATGATATTGAGCTGGCTGCAGTGGTTTTTGCTCTGAAGATCTGGAGACATTATCTGTATGGTGAGAAGTGTACTGTGTACACAGATCACAAGAGTTTGAGGTATCTGATGTCTCAGAAGGAGTTGAATCTTAGGCAGCGGCGTTGGTTGGAGTTGCTCAAGGATTATGATCTGACGATTGAGTATCATCCTGGAAAAGCTAATGTTGTTGCGGATGCCTTGAGTAGGAAGGTAGCTGTTGAGCTGAGAGCCATGTTTGCTAGCTTGAGCATATCGCGTGATGGTGGTCTTGTGGCTGAGTTACAAGTGAAGCCGTCTATGGTTCAGTTGATCAAGGATAAGCAGTTGCTGGATGATTCCTTGGTGTCTCATGTTCAGGATATCGCGGAGGGTAGACCTTCGGATTTCTGTTTCAATGATGATGGTGTGCTGTGTTTTGGGAGTCGAATAGTTGTGCCCAATGATGCTGAGTTGAGGCGTGCTATTCTGACTGAAGGTCATAGTAGTCCTTTTGTTATGCACCCTGGTAGTACTAAGATGTACCGTGATCTTCGCGATGAGTACTATTGGGTGGGTTTGAAGAAAGATGTTGCGGAGTTTGTTAGCAAGTGTTTGGTATGTCAGCGAGTTAAGGCTGAGCATCAGTTTCCTTCAGGGTTGTTGCAACCGTTGAAAATCCCTGAGTGGAAGTGGGAACGGGTTACCATGGATTTTGTATCTGGTTTACCTTTTTCTCCATCGAAGAAAAATTCGGTTTGGGTGATTGTGGATCGCCTGACGAAGTGTGCGCATTTCTTGCCTGTGCACACCACGTTTTCTTTGGATAAGCTGGCAGAGCTGTACATTGCTGAGGTTGTGCGGCTGCATGGTGTGCCTAAGTCGATTGTGTCGGATAGGGATCCGAGGTTCACATCGCGTTTCTGGCAGTGTTTACATCAAGCTCTGGGTACAAGGTTGCATTTCAGTACATCCTATCATCCTCAGTCGGATGGTCAGTCTGAGCGAGTTATCCAGATTTTGGAGGATATGTTGAGGTGCTGCATGATTGAGTTCCAAGGTTCTTGGGAGAAGCATCTGCCTTTGGTTGAGTTTGCTTATAACAACAATTATCAGGCAAGTATACAGATGGCACCTTATGAGGCTTTGTACGGGAGGAAGTGTAGGACTCCTCTTTGTTGGGCTGAAACTGGTCAAAAGTTGGTTTCGATGCCGGCTTTGTTGAAAGGGACCACAGAGAAGGTAAAGCTCATTTGTGAGCGGTTGAAGGCTGCTTCTGATCGGCAGAAGTCTTACGCGGATTTGAAGCGTAAGGAGATGGAGTATGCGGTGGGTGACCGTGTGTTCTTGAAGGTTTCGCCTTGGAAGAAGGTGATGCGGTTTGGCCGAAAGGGTAAGTTGAGCCCTAGGTACATTGGACCATATGAGGTGGTTGAGCGTGTGGGTCCTGTTGCGTATCGGTTGAGGTTACCTCAGGAGCTGGAGAAGATTCATGATGTGTTCCATGTCTCTATGCTCCGGAGGTATAGATCTGATCCTTCGCATGTGATGCCTGTGGAGGAAGTGGTTTTGAATCCGGATTTGACCTATGATGAGGAACCGGTGAAGGTTCTGGATTCGGATAGCAAGGTTCTTCGTGGCAAGACCATTGAGTTGGTGAAGGTGCTGTGGAAGCATCGAGGTGTTGAGGAAGCCACGTGGGAGCGGAAGGAAGACATGCTGAAGTAGTTTCCTTATCTCTTTCCTTCAGGTAAATTTCGAGGACGAAATTTCTTAAGGGGGAGAGTTGTAACGCCCCGGTTTTGGGCTTAGAAGTTTTGGGCGTTGACCGGTTTGGTCAAAGTGCTGTTCGAACCTAAAGAGAGTGAAATTAGGAAAGCCTAGTTCGGGTTGCATTAAAAATATGGAAAAATGTTCTAAAATCATCTTTTAATATAATTAAGTGAACTGTGAAATCAATTTTAAAAAATGGGTTTTGGAAGAGTGACATTTTGGCTAGTGACCAAAATGTAATTTTTGAAAGTTTTGTGACTGTTTTATAAAGAGTTGAAACTTTGAATCTTTAAGGAGCTATTATTCCAAAAGTAGTTTCTCCAGATTTTTCTAAGATATTTTGAGATTTATTCTGATTTTAAAACATATCAAAAGTGGAGGAAAGGCCATTTGGCTATTTTCTTAACTAACTTTTCTATTTTCTTTCTCTCATTTTCTCTCAATCCAAACACTTGTTTTCCATAGAGTTGTTTCTGATTTTCTCACCTAAAATCCTCCTTTCAACATTCTTTTGATTCCTAATCAACATATCTTCAAAACCTCATCATTTGCTAGTTCATTCAACAAGGTTTTTGATTCCAAAAAGTGGAGAAACACAAGTTTGGAGGTAAGAACGTCCTTCTCCTCTAAACTATCAGTTCTTTACTGAAATTCCTAAGTTCTCAACTCTTAATTGAAGTTTTATTAAAGGATTTTAAGTGGTGAAATGGATCTTGGCCTATAATGCAAGATTTGGTGATTTTTGATGATTTTCGTTAGATATGATTAATCTGTGATTTGAGGTGTGTTTTTGATGTTAAATGAACTCTAAATTGATAAGGAAATGAGTTTTGATTAATGCAATTCCGGATAGGTTGTGTTTCCTAAGTTTAGCTTGTGATTCTTGGATGTTTTTGTGGTGATCTTGTGGATCTGATGTTGCTGGAGGTATAAGGATGTTTATAGGTTGTTTTTAGATGTTAAATGGTGTTAATGGATGTTAGGTTTTGCTGGTTTATGGCTGGGCTTTGTTGAGAAGTGGTTTTGATGCAATTTCGGTTATGTTTGGTGGCCGAAATTGGAGTGTGAATGAGAGCAGCGAGTTTGAGTGCTTTCATTGAAGCTTTTGATGCATGATGATGCATTAAATCTCTTCTTTAATGTGTTTAATCAGGGGAGGCATCTTTGGATCCAAGTGGTGGTGATCCGGAGGCTTGATTTGGTGCTTTGGCTTGAGGCGAAGTGGAATCGGTGAGTGAAATTGGGTTTTCGGCTTTGAAACCAATGTCTTGGGAGCTTAGTTTAAGTCTAAACAACTTTGCTAAGCTCAAGTGTAAGTTTTCGGAAATATTCTCTAGTGGTGGCCATGATTTGATTGTTGTGCAATGTGGTTTATTGCATGTTTTAAATTCTGTTTTGAAAGCATGATTTAGCATGGTTAATGCTGTTTTTGTAAGCCATATGTTAAAGGAAGCTCAAGGTAAGAGTTCCTTGTTTTTGAACATTGATTAAATGTGTTTTGATGCTTTTAAATGCATGATGAATATGGCTTGGTTTAATGCTTTAGAACAGTGGATAAATTGATGATAATGATGTATATTGGCAAGTGATGTTTTGAAAAGGTTGAGGTCACTAAGGTGGTTAAAAGTCCTTGAGTGAGCCTTGTTACTTAAGAACATCAAGGTGGTTAAAAGTCCTTGGATGATTCTTGTTACGGACACAAAGGTGTTTAAAAGTCCTTGTGTGGTCCTTTCTATGGTGTTTAAAAGTCCATAGGCCAAGGTGTTTAAAAGTCCTTGGGGTCAAGGTGTTTAAAAGTCCTTGAGGTGATTTAATTCATGGTGTTTAAAAGTCCATGGCCAAGGTGTTTAAAAGTCCTTGGGGTCATGGTGTTTAAAAGTCCTTGAGGTAATTTATATCATGGTGTTTAAAAGTCCATGGCCAAGCTGTTTAAAAGTCCTTGGGGTCCAAGGTGTTTAAAAGTCCTTGGGGTGAAAGTTGATGAACTTGTTTTCAAAGAAATGAATTGTATCACTTGTGGCCAATATGACATGTAATGAAATGAAGCATGAGATGCTTGTTAAAGTATGCTTTTGAGCATGTGTAAATGATGATTTGAAGCATGATTTATAAGTGTTTTATAAATGCATTATTGGATGGTTTTATTGAGCATTCCTCACTAAGCTTTTGCTTACGCTCTCTTTGTTTTCTCAAACCAATATTGCAGAGCATTAAAGTACTTTGAGGGCAGCAAGGAAGGCAAGCATTCAAGTTGTTGAGAAATATTTTGATATAACAATTATGTGAAAAATGTTTTTGGACTTGTTTAAAGATTTCAAAAATAATTCAAAAGTCCTTAAAAACTTGAAAAATATGTTTCAAATGATTTCTAACTTTAGCCGATCTTTTTCAAAACATGTATGATCCGTTTTTGCACTAAAGCTGTTTTTTCAGTCTCCAAGGCAAAAAGGATCGATCCCCTGGAAAAAGGGATCGATCCCTTTGTTGGCAGATTCGTTCAATTTCTGCTTCCAGCCTCCAAGTGCAAAAGGATCGATCCCCTGGTGAATAGGATCGATCCCTTCACTGTAACGGTCATATATTTGAAAAAGGATCGATCCCTCTAGAAAAAGGATCGATCCCTTGTGTTGTAAATGCTGAACTTTTTGTAGGTAACGGCTATTTTGCATCCCCAACGGCTCCGAAACATCCCCAACGGCCATAAACGGCTAGATACTCATTCCACACTATAAATACACCCCAAGGACACTTGAAGATAGTAAGAAACAAGATCCAAGCTAAATGTTCAAGAGAAATCGAGTTTAAGTCTTCATTTCCTTCATTTCTCTTGTAAATATTGTATAGAGAGTGTTTTCATTGTTTTTATTCTTTACACTCTTGTGAGCTCAATCTCGTAAACACCCACCTTGTGAGGTTTATTTGTTTACAACTTTCTACCCTTGTATAAGGAGAGGTTCTAGTTTAGCCTTGAGAGAAAAACTAGAGTGGTTCTATCTTAGCCATTGAAAAGATAGGATTGTAAGGTTACCCTTTGTCCTCAAAAGGAAGAATTCATTGTTGAGTGAATTGGGAAATCCTTAGTGGTGTGCTAAGGTAGTGGATGTAGACTTTGGTTAGAAAGTCGAACCACTCTAAAATCATCGTGCAAATATTGTCTACTATTTTCGGTTTTAGCCAATTCAACCACCAAACAATTACAACCCTCTTTGACGGTTTCGGTGATCAATTCGAGCGTGCCTAAAAATCCCAACAATTGGTATCAGAGCCTCGTCTCCATCGAAGGACTAACATCCAGGTGTAAAGATCCAACGCTCGTAGTCCACCGTACAAGAAAATGGCAAGCGGTTCTACAATGATTTCATTTGAAGAAGGCCGCTCTATCATGTGTCCTCCTCTCTTCAAAGGAGAAGGTTACTTCCAATGGAGCAACATTATGAAATATTTCATCCAAGGATTCAACCTTGACATTTGGAAGATTATCATAAATGGACATTCGGAAGCTCCTAAGAAGAAGAAGAAAAGGAGTGTCGAAGACACAAAGAAGGACCATCTCAATGCAAAGGCTATGCACATTCTTCTCTGTGCCCTAAGTGAAGAAATTTCCAAGAAGGTCTCCCCATCCAAAAGTGCCAAAGAAATTTGGGAGAAGCTTGAGAAATTCTATGGGAAAGAAGAGAAGAAAGATGATGCTTCATCATGTGCAATCCTCCCCTCAACACCTAAGGTGGATGGTGTTTTGGCTCTCGATGAGCCCGAGGTATCTTCTAACTCAGATGAATTAAATTCACACTCTTTTGATGAGTTACAAGATGCTTTTAATGAATTATATTTGGAATTTGAGACCATGAATTCCAAATTTAGGAAAATGATTTCAAAACTCGAAACTGAAAATGATTTTCTTTTAAAAACAAAAATGGATTTTGAAAATCAAAATGAAATTTTGAAAAATGATTTAGAATTTTCAAAAACAAACAAAGATATTTTAGAAAAAGAAAATCTTGATTTAAAGGTTAAGCTTGAAAGCTTAGCAAAAGAAAAAGAAATCATTTTTAATAATTCATTTCATCCCATAATGGCAAAATGCTCACATTGCCATTATCATGGTCATTCGTTGCATACTTGTCCTATAAAGAAAAGAAAAACTTATAGGATTAGACAAGTATGGGTTCCTAAGGGAACTAGAGACATCGAGATTAATGTTAATGGATCCAAAGCAATTTGGATACCAAAATCGAAGTAAATGTCTCTTGTAGGTGTGTTGGAGCAAAGGCAAGAAAAGCAAGAATCTTAAATGCTCTAGTCACACAAGTGAAGAAGATAGGTAACCTCTAAGCTTATTGTTTTTATTTATATTTTTTTGGTTATCTAATTTCTAATGTTCATGCATTTGAGCTTTTATTCAAATATCTAAACAAGCATGACATTATTTGAAAATTTTATGCATATGAGTCTAATGGTTTCATTCATATGTTTGCATAATTTTTTTTAAGTCTTGGATAAATTGAATTTCAAATGTTCTTAATTTGATTTTATTTTGAAATTCAATACCTTTAAGTGTCAAGTTTGTGCTAAAAATTTAATGGAATGCTTGAGTAAGGGGGAGCCAAATTTTAAAACAAAATTTTTAAACTGAATCAAAATTTTTAAACCTCCATTGTTATTTCGAGCTTAAAGTATTTTAAATTCTTTTTGATATAACAAAAAGGGGGAGAATTTGGTTTGAAAAATTGTATTTTCAAATGAATAAGAGGGAGCTACTTACTTTTCAGATTTTCATCTCTTATTCACATTTTTAAACGTTTTAAACTTAAAGGGGGAGAATCCCAAATAATTTTTCAAGTTGGTTTTATTATATCAAAAAGGGGGAGATTGAAGAACTAATGTTTTGATATAATAATTGAAAAATATGTTGGACTGATTTAAAAAGAATTTAAAACATTTCCAAAGTCCAAACAACTTGAAATTATGTTTAGGGAAGTTTTTAAAAGGGTTTTACAAAGCCAAAATTTAAAAACTGTCCAGGCGTTTCGAAACACCTTAGGAGTGTTTCGATACGGGGATTTTCAGTAGCAAAATTGTTTCGATGCTCGTCATCGAAACATGCATTCCCTGGATAGGATTTTTGCCCAGCATCTCGAAACGGGCTATGACGTTTCGATACTCCCACATAAACCCCATTGTTATTATGTACTATAAAGATTTGAATTATTTTTGATATAACAAAAAGGGGGAGAAATAAGTGAAAAATTAAGGGGGAGCTTTTTGTCAAAAACAATTTTTCAAAGAAGTTTTGTTATATCAAAAAGGGGGAGATTGTTGAGAAATATTTTGATATAACAATTATGTGAAAAATGTTTTTGGACTTGTTTAAAGATTTCAAAAATAATTCAAAAGTCCTTAAAAACTTGAAAAATATGTTTCAAATGATTTCTAACTTTAGCCGATCTTTTTCAAAACATGTATGATCCGTTTTTGCACTAAAGCTGTTTTTTCAGTCTCCAAGGCAAAAAGGATCGATCCCCTGGAAAAAGGGATCGATCCCTTTGTTGGCAGATTCGTTCAATTTCTGCTTCCAGCCTCCAAGTGCAAAAGGATCGATCCCCTGGTGAATAGGATCGATCCCTTCACTGTAACGGTCATATATTTGAAAAAGGATCGATCCCTCTAGAAAAAGGATCGATCCCTTGTGTTGTAAATGCTGAACTTTTTGTAGGTAACGGCTATTTTGCATCCCCAACGGCTCCGAAACATCCCCAACGGCCATAAACGGCTAGATACTCATTCCACACTATAAATACACCCCAAGGACACTTGAAGATAGTAAGAAACAAGATCCAAGCTAAATGTTCAAGAGAAATCGAGTTTAAGTCTTCATTTCCTTCATTTCTCTTGTAAATATTGTATAGAGAGTGTTTTCATTGTTTTTATTCTTTACACTCTTGTGAGCTCAATCTCGTAAACACCCACCTTGTGAGGTTTATTTGTTTACAACTTTCTACCCTTGTATAAGGAGAGGTTCTAGTTTAGCCTTGAGAGAAAAACTAGAGTGGTTCTATCTTAGCCATTGAAAAGATAGGATTGTAAGGTTACCCTTTGTCCTCAAAAGGAAGAATTCATTGTTGAGTGAATTGGGAAATCCTTAGTGGTGTGCTAAGGTAGTGGATGTAGACTTTGGTTAGAAAGTCGAACCACTCTAAAATCATCGTGCAAATATTGTCTACTATTTTCGGTTTTAGCCAATTCAACCACCAAACAATTACAACCCTCTTTGACGGTTTCGGTGATCAATTCGAGCGTGCCTAAAAATCCCAACACAAGTGGTAGTAAAGCTCAAAGTATGGAAGGTTTTCTTAAGTACACTTAGCTTTTGGTAATTTGGCAATGGGGGACCTATGTGTATGTTTTGGGAGATGTTTTGAACTCCCTAAGTATGTTGAATGTTGTTGAGTATGCTGGTTTTTGTGGTTGGCCTTTATATGCTTGAATTGGAAGTTTATGCTTGAATGGTTGCTTGTGTAGGAAGCATGCCTATAGATTTGGGGCTTTTCATATATGTGGATGTTTTGATGAATTGTTGATGCAAGTATGTCTCATATATGTTGAATTGCATGTTGGTAAAGTTTGGTGGCATTTGGAGCATGTTTGGTTGGTCAATTGCATGTTTAAGTATGCATTTTTGGGCAATCTGTGCAGGGTGTTTCGGAACAGCACCTACCGTTTCGGAACGGGTGCCTTAAACAAGCCCAGGCGTCCGAAACGGGAGGGACCGTTCCGAAACGGAAAGGCTACTGCCCGACCCCCGTTTCGGTACGCGTTGCGGAACGGCCCCGAGTTTCGAAACGGGCTATGCCTGTTTCGGAACGGGTGACCGTTGGGGGCTGACATTGGAGTTATATGTTTTGGAATGTTTGCGTTTTGGTCCTGAAACTTGTTTGTGCAATTGTATGAGTTTGGGAAGTCCTTTTGAGCTGAAATTTTACGGAGAAGCATGAAACCTGATTAATTTCAAGTTGGTAACTTTAATTTGGATTAAGTACTCATATTTATCTGAATTTACATTTTGGTCCTTAAAGTTGTAATTTGTTCAATTGAGTCCCTGTTTGATCTCTGATGTTTATGATCTTTGAGTATGCTATTGTATGATCATATCTAAGGATTAATATGCATCTAGACAAGTTTAAAAAGAAAAAAAAAAGGGTCGTTAATCAAGGTTGACTTTCGGGTTGACTTTGGTTTTCCCCGTGTGACTTTCTTAATTCGGGTCAACCGTCTAGGCCGGGTTAAGGGGGTTACAATCCAAGTGGTGAACAAAGCTCATGTATGGTGAACATTTTCTCAAACTATTAGCTTTTGGGTATTTGGCAATGGGGAACCTATGTTGTTGTTTTGGGAGATGTTTTGGACTCCCTAAGTTGTATAAATGTTGTTAACATTGTTGGTTCTTGTAATTGGCCATTATGGGTTTGAATTGATGGTTTGATGCTTGAATGGTTTGCTAAATAGGACGCATGCCTATAGAATTGGGGATTTTCATAATTGATGTCATGTTGATATTTGGTTGAGGCAATTATGTTCCTTGAATGTTGTATGACTTGCTGGTAAAGTTTGGTTGTCTTTGGAGCATGTTTGATAGGTTAATTGTGCATTAAACCAGCTATTTTTCTGCAATTTGGGCAGCCTGTTTCGGAACAGGTGCTACCGTATCGGAACAGGGGCCTGAAATGGCCTGGGCGTTCCGAAACGGATGCAGCCGTTCCGGAACGGAAGTGCCACTGCCAGGCACTGTTTCGGAACCTGTTGCGGAACGGTCCCGCGTTTCGGAACGGGTCTCCCTGTTTCGGAACACTCGACCGTTGGGCACTGAAATTGTTGGTTATATGTTTTGTTTTGTTTGCGTTTTGGTCCTGAATCATGTTTACGCAATTATTTGAGTTTGTGATGTCCGTTTGAGCTGAAATTTGACAGACAAGCATGAAATATGACTAATTCCTTATTGGTAACTTAAAAGTGGGTTAAGTCCTTGTATTTTCCAAAATTTACATTTTGGTCCCTAAAGTCTTGATTTGTTCAAATTAAGTCCCTGAATGTTTTCCGTCTGCGATGATCTTTGAGTATGATGTTTGTATGAACATAACTAGGGTTAACGTGCATCTAGATAAGTTTTAAAAGAAAAAAGGGCCGTTAATCAAGGTTGACTTTCGAGTTGACTTTGGTTTTCCCCGTGTAAACTTCTTAATTCGGTTCAACCGTCTGGGCCGGGTTAAGGGGGTTACACAAGGTTCCTTTTAAAACCGACATACTACAAAAAAGCAGACATACTACAAATTGAGGGGGAGAAGGGAGAACATACATGGGAGTTATGATCCTTGAAACTTATTATTATTATCAGACCACAAACTGAAGGTACAACCTCGGAATCTATAGATATTTATAGTTGGGCTAAGGTGCAAGACGTATATTTGTCGAAAAAGGATTGTGGAAATTTGACATTAACCTAAACACCTTGCAAACCGAATACATGTAGGAAAAGGATTGTTCCACTCTGAAATTAATTAACAAAAAACAGCAAAGCTTCGTGCAACGACGAGTGCTTGATATACCCTTTAAGCAGAGTGTAATAAAAAACCTCGGGTTTATCATCGATGGGTTCTAGGAGATTCGAGTTCAATTAATTTTGATATATATAAAAAATAATTTAATTAAATTTTTTAGAAGAATTCAACGATTCATTGAATTGAATTGAATCGATGATGGTGAAATTATTTTAAATGGTATATGGTTTAGGGTATATGGTTTAGGGTATATGTTTAAGAGTTTAAGGTTTAATAGTTTAGGGTTTTAGGTTAAGGGTTAAATTATTTTTTATAAAGAATAGGGTCAAATTGAAATAATATTTAAATAATGAGGGTTCAATAGAAATACGGAAATAAGTGAGGTGCTAAATATATAGTTTACCCTTATTAAAAAAATAAAATTTTAATATATATAAAAAATAATTTAATTAAATTTTTAAAATAGTTATTAATTGTATGATGGATCCTTGAAATTTTAAATCTTTATTAATTAATTTAATAGTGTTCATCGGTGTTCATCATTAGTGGTGTTCATCGATGTTCGTCGCACGTTGTAGAATTTTCCATCTCTATTTAATCAAAATAATATATTAAATATTTAAATAAAATATTTCTAATAATAAATATTATTGTCATATATTAAAAATACTTAAATGTTATCTTTTATTTAATAAGGGTAATTCCATAAAATATCTTCTCCTTTCTATGAAGATTTTCTGCGAACCAATCAATTAATGTAATATTCTCAAGATTTTAATCATTACTTTCCAAGATTTATCGAACATTGTAAAGTGATTTTGTTATATTCACATTCTCAACAATCACATCTTAAAAGAATCACTCTCATAAGAACCCAACGAATGATTTTAATGAAAAGAAATAATATTTATCTTATAAGATCCGAATTTAGGTAAATTTATTTACAAGGTGTGTATATTATTAAAAAATTAAAAAATATCAATAGATATTACTTTATTCATTCAACTTAAGACTATTAAAAAAATTACTTTCATTCGAAGCATGAGAAAACATCACTGTTAAAAAAAACATCAAAAAGTCATAAATGCTATGTAAAATATGGCGTTTTTTTTAATTAAAAAGAGAACCAAAAGTTATACATGGCAATAAGTGGACCACACTTTAAGAGTAATAAATACTAATATTATATAAAGAACGTTTGTCCATTTCAAGGAATTGGTATTGCAAAATAAGCAAGGCGAAATTTGAGGAGAAAATGGGAAGGTCAGGGAATGGAGCGACAATGGCGGTTGTGGTGGCAGTGATGTGGTGTATGGTGGTGGAAGCTAATGTTTTAACCGTTGGAGAGAGAAGGGGCTGGGTTACTGGTGTCGATTATAATGCCTGGGCTAAATCCAAGACCTTTAAAGTTGGTGATCTCCTTGGTTAGTCCTCAACCTTTTATTTACATTATTCAATTTCAATATATAGTGAAATAGAAAAAGTTAAAAGTATGTGAAATTTTAATTTTATTAAAAGATGTATATTTATTCTATGTATTTATTCAGTACGTAAGTAGGATACAGTGTTTATAAGGTAAATTTTTTGGTTGGATACAGTGTTCGATTATTCGAGTGCGTATTCAGTGGATGAAGTATTTGAAAGTGACTATAACAGTTGCAATGTGGATCATCCGATCTTCTCCGACGACAGCGGCTCCACCGCCTTTAATCTCATTACTGCCGGTCCTCGCTACTTCATCTGCGGCGACTCCAACCTCTGTAAACAAGGCATGAAGCTGTTCGTCAATGTCACCACTTAACCTAATAGAGACTTGCTTATCTTAATTTCCGTTTCTGTACATCTGAATTAAATCACAATAATAAACATCACATTATTATTATTATTATTATTATTATTATTATTATTATTATTATTATTATTGTTGTTGTTATTATTATTATTATAACTTTCGATAACAATTAAAATTTAATGTAATTTTTTTCTTTACTTCAATTCGATTATTATTCTCCTTGAGATTTCTCTTTTAAGAATATCATTAGATCAAAGCGAACGGAAACAATGGTAAACGTTTGGGACACCAAAAACTTTCCAATTAATCTCAATAAATGATTGTCTTCGATTCAGATTTTCAAAAATCTTTTTCAAATGATCACCAAAAAATCAATATTTTTATGTGGTTTATCTATTAAATATAAATTTGATGTCCTTAGATTTTTATATGATAGTTATTTTTTATGCCTATAAATATAAAGCTTGAACAAGACATTGTATACTAACTTTGATAATACATGCAAGTCTCTCTCATCTCCTTTATTTTTTTTACTTTATTTATAATATTTTTAAAATTATTAAAAGAAAAATTATTTTAAAAAATAATATTATTAAATAAAATAACAGTAATAAATATGATAATAAAAGTAATAATATTGAGGTCTACTAATTGGCCTAGTGGCTAAGGATGATCATCTTGTCCCATCTTTTATGGGTTTGAATCTCGACATGAAAATGTAATATCTATATTTAATAAAAATAATATTATTAAAAAAATCATAATATCTATGATAAGATAGAAAGGAAATTTATTATATAATCATGACAATTATAATAATAAAAGTATACTATTTACCGAGAAAATAAAAGTAGTATTTTATAATAATAAAATAAAAATATAAAAAATTTACAATGTAATAAATAATTGACAAAATTCAGAAAAATACTAAATAAAAAACTTGTTAAGGGATCAATTTGAATAAAATTTAAGCTTCAAAGAGTCGAAATAGTAAGTAATTATGCAAAGGGTAAACTACCTGGGTGACCACCCAACTATTGGGTCTGGCCTATTTTAACCACCGAACTACAAAAAATTAAAATTCAACTATCCAATATTTAATTGGACCTATTTTGACCACCAACAGTTAAAATCTAACGGAGAGAGGTGACGTAACAGTTAAATAAAATTTGTATAGTTACAAATTTGGTCCTTGTTAATTATATATTATATTAACTTAGTCATAATTTTAATTTAATTAAATAGAATTAATCAACCAATCCGATTGGCTTAGATTTGTTCAACTGTGGAACAACAACGATCAATCCCCAGATCTACCCTTGAATGAGGTACCCTTTTATCACTATAATAAATCTCCAAAAAAAGAAAGCAAGAATGTTAACAATTGGTTTTTTTCTCATTTTCTAGGAAGCTAGTAATATTGTAAGTGCGGTGGAAGTGAAGAAAAATGGTGGAGCATTCCAACAGTACCAGAGAGAAAAAAAAGTACAGAAAAAATGTTCAATCATCTGTAGTAGAAAAAATCAATGCCTCAGCTACAAGTACTTTCACAACAGAAAGTGGGACTAGAGGTGGATATGTTAGGCCTAGAAGTATTTGAGGTCAAGTCGAGGTTCGTAAGCGTAGATTAGAGATCCAAGTTTTTGAGAGTGGTTCAGGGAAAACATGATTCGAGATATGATAAAATTATGGGAAATTTTCCTAAAATCCTCTAGAAATATATATAAAGATTTGGTGAAGTCAATTTTGGAAAATGAATTTTGGAGGATTGACATTTTGGGTTAGTGACTATTTTGTAAAAATGTAAAATATGTTTTAAGGACCGTTTTAAAATATGGCCAAAACTTAGAATCTTTAGGGAGCTAATATATATTTAATGAACATTTTCCTTTAATTGGTCATTTTTAAAAGGTGTTTATTAAAAAATATCTTATTAAAAAAGATTTAATCATCTAAAATCTATTTTGGCATAACTTCCTTTTTCTCTCATTTTTTCATCAGCCAAACACTTCTTTTTCTCTCAAACTTCCAGATATATTTCTCTTCTTACTTAAATTTGATTTACAAATGATTTTCTTGATGATTCTACCATTCAACTCAAAGGATTCTTGAAGATTTCTCATCTAAACTTGTCAATTGAAGGAATATGCAAGGGTTAGAGGTAAATTTCGTTCAACTCCTCTAATCAAGGTACTTTAATGAATTTCCCAAGTCTTTGGCTCTCTAATCTTGTTTATTGATAAACATTTGTAATCTATTTGATAAAAATTGTGAGATCAAGCTTTAAAAAGTGATTTCTTGAGATTTTTGTAATACTACTGTTTTGATTAGTTTGAGATTGATTTTAATCATGTTTTGGATGTTAAATGATGTTGAAGTAAAGGTTTTATCTTAATAATCCCGAATATGTTTGGATCTCTAGTTGTTAGATGGTTAGATTTGGGATTTTTGTGAAGTTATTGTGGATCTAGTGTTGTTGGAGGTATAAGGATGGAATTATATTGTTTTTAAATGTTATTTGGTGATTAAAATTGGATGGAAGTGTTAGAATATGGCTGGGTTGAGTTTGGAGAGTAATCGAAGGCGTTTTCGGTTGTTTCAGATAGTTGTTTTGGTGTTTTTGGGCAGAGCAACGAGGTAGCTTTGATTGCTGGTGGTTTTAATGCATTGAGATGCATTAATAATGTGTTCTTGTGTGTTATAAATAGGGGAGAATATATCGGACGAGATTGGTGAAGTTCCGGAAGCTTGATTACGCTTCGGCAAAGCGAGCATGACGTTGTCGGTGAGTGAAATTGATTTTAAAAGCCTTAAAAAGACTTGAAAGCAAGGTTTGGGGATTTAGGTTGATTTCAAAACACTAACCTAAATCCGGAAGTAAGTTTGAGTTGTTTCGCTCTCGTTTCTCGATTTTTATCCCATTGGTTTTATGATCATGCTCTTGTTTTGCAGATAAAATTACACCTACTGTTTTATGCATGTTTTGAGAAATGATATGATGATTTACGTGATCCCATGAGATAGAATTGTTATTTCAAAGAGATAGAACTATTTGAGAAAATGTTATGCATTGTTTATGCTTTTGAAATGGGATGAGATAGATTTATATTATGCATTGAAAAACAATAGTTAAATGATGTTTAAAATGGGCAAATTGGCATGAGATGAGATAATTGTTACCGAATATAATTGGTCGACTAATAGGATGAGAAGTGCACTATAATATACAAAATTCGTTCGTGCTCTTTGGTTCGGCAATGGGGGTAGTGCCATCTCGTTCCAAAGTGAGAGTGTGGTGATGAGAGATTCCACCACGGTAGGTCCTGATGACACACTCATGCCTTTTGGCGATGGGAGATGCCACCATGAGAGTCCGGTGATGTTAGATTCCACCGGGGTAGGACTTGACAATGTGAGATTCCGTTAAGCTATCCGCATATACGGGTAATGTTGCTAAAATGCCAATATATGAGATTCACATGTACCTTATTGTAAATGATTTTATGCAAGGTGTTTTGCATATGAGAATATGATTTGAGAAATACTTTATGAGATTTAAGCATGTAAGGCCTTGCCTTGAGATTTTGCATTTTGATGAATGCATGAGATAAAATGTTACATGTGGTTTAAATGATGTGGTTTTGCTTTGAAAATGTTTTCAAGCATGATGAGATAGAGATTTCCAAATGAGAAATGGTTTTAAAATGCATTATTGTGGTTGGTTTGTTTTGAGCACCCCTCACTAAGCAAATGTGCTTACGCTCTCTCTTTCCAACAATGCAGAGAATTAGCATATTTGGGCAACAAAGAGGCAAGGAGGAATCCAAGAAGTGTGGTTAAGCTCAAGTATGATTTTATATTTGCTTATTAGTAATAATGGTTGGCAATAGGAAGATACCTTTTGTGTTTTGGGAGATGTGTTTTGAAACTCCCTGGGTTGTGGCAAGTTTGAAATGACCTTTAACTGCTGGTTTATGTTTTGGTTTGAGTTTTGACTCTTAAGTGGCTATTTTGCATAGGTTGCATGCCTATAGGTCCTTTGATGCATATGGACCTATTATGATGATGTTTCTGCTAAGTATGTTTTGTGGATTGATGTTTAAATATGTTGTATACATGTTGGAAGCCTACTGGAACATGTTAGAATGGATTAAATTGCGAAAAAACAACAAAATAATGCATATTTGGTACATACGTGTAACACCCGGGTTTGAGGGTCGGGTGGAATTAAAATATTAAAATAATTTTTCAGGTTTTCCCTTTTTAAAAAAATTATTAAATATGTTGGACCCAATTTTGGTTTAAAGCCCAAATTTTCATGGATTTTAGAGTATTGGATGATGGCCATTTTTCATTAGTGGCAGTTTTGTGATTAAATGGTCTTTGTAAAATAAAACCTCTTTTTATTTCAAATACCCAAAATTCCTATCATCTTCTACCTCCAAAACAAACCAACGTGAACTCCTCCCCTCCTTTGGAAGCCACTGTTCCATCACCATCCTCCTTCACCCTTGGTGATTTTCAAAAGGTAAGCATACTCCCATGTTGTCTTCATCTTCCCCTTGCTACTCATGTTTTTAGTTTTCATTGAAACCCATTACTTTGTACTTTGAGATTTTTGGGTTTTAAGTTAAAAATCTAAACTTTATTAACCTTTAAGTAAGCTTTTGATTCTCTGATGTTAGACATGTTCTTAGCATCATTAAAGGGCCAATATATATGATTTTTACAAAGTTTTAACAATATTTTCGGATATGTGTTTATTGAGGGTTTTAGAGGGGTTTAAAGTTAGATTTTGGGGCTGTTTTGGATAAGAAATTGAGGGCTGATGATAGTGTCATGGTTAAAGGTTAATTTGAAGATGTTAGATGACATTTTGGAGGTTGGAAATATGGTTTTCTGGTTTGGCTTTTTGGCAGCTCGAAATTAGCACTTTTGGGATTGTCTCTAGCTTGAATTCGTGTGATTTATGCTTGGATTGTATTTTGGATTTGCTCCATTGAATTGTGGACTGAAATGTGATTTTTTTACTTGTGTTGGATTGCTTAGAACCAAGGTTTTGTGTCGGAGAGACATCGGGAACTAATCCGGGAAGCTTGGAAGATTAATTGGCTTGAGTTGTTGGGCTTGGATAGTCGGTGAGTGGTTCTTCGGTTCTTAATTGGATTTCAAATACCTTGGTTCGAGCATGTAAACCTAAGTCGAGCTTGGTAAACCCACCTAGAGCTGGGAATAGATTGGTAGTCTAATCCCAAGCTTTAGTTTAGAAGACTATGGTTGAACTTGTGAATGTTGTGTTTATTTCTCATGTGCTAATTGTGATTGATGTTGTTATGCATATTGTGGCTATGTGTAATGATGAGGCATGATGATTTATTTATGCATTGTGATATGCATGTAGTTGTTGAAATGTGGGTTGCATGATTGTAAATCATGGTGGATACGTGCTAGGCACGGGAAATGGTAAGGATATTGTGTTATGATGAGCTTGTGATGAGTTAGTATTGGCACTAGTATGCTTGGGTACAAATGACCGATCATTAGGATATTAGTGTGCACACAAGTGTCGAAATGCGCGCTTCATCTTGGTGTTGGTAGTCACAAAGATGGAGTACAGGTACTCCCAAAAATCTTCATTTATATCTTAGTCGATGATGAGTGGAATCCCATCGACGGGGCGGAGGATGAGCGGAATCCCCTCCGCGTGGAATGGTGATGAGTGGAATCCCACCGTAAGGTAATGTAATGGTTGAGTTGTTGGATGTGAGTTCCAACGGTTTTTATCCGCATATTCGGGTCATAGTTAGGTGCCAATACGGTTTGTTAAATGTGTTTCCATATGGTTGTATTATGGACATGTTGAGCATGGCATGATAATTGAGGTTATGTTCATGCATTTCATATATTTGATTCTTGTGGTTCCGAAGGTAAGGAAACATGCATTCATCCTTAGTTTTGTATCTCGTGCTTGGACCCTGCATTGTCGAGGTTTGTTTTATGAGCTTACCCTCACTAAGCTTTGCGCTTACGCTCTCCTTTTTTCGACAATGCATATTCTTAGTTCGTGGGTTGCTTGCACGAGGAGAAGGGCCTCCAAGTGTGCTATTTTCAACCTTCAAGTATGGACTTTTAAGTTAATTGATGTAATAGCTAAGCAATGAGATTCGTGTATATTGCTTTGTGTTAAGGAGCTTGTTAGGACTCCTCTAGCATGTTGATGTTTTGGTGTGGCTTGTAAATGTCTTAATTTGGATTGTAAACAATGCTTATGTGTTTGGTCTTAAGGCATGAAAACCTCAGTGCGATGTCTTTTTTGGTGAATGCTTGGTTCCTTTCAATGTATGGCCTTTTCATGTATGTTGTGTGTTTGGTCATGCTTGAAGTAAGCTGTGATGTCTTAGAGTTCGTGAATGCATGTTTGGAGGTCCTAGTTTGGTGTCTTTGAGGAAGCCTTTGTGCCTTAACCAGCTAAAACCAGTGTGATCGAGTCAGGGGTATCGATATGGTTGGGCCCGTATCGATACGGCCTTCTTGTTTTAGGCCAAGCGTATTGATACTTGGGAAGGCGTACCGATACCATTTTTGCTACTGGAAATCTGAGATTTTGACGAGAAATTGAGGATATCGGTACGAGCTTAGGTGTATCGATACGGTCTTCGTAGCTTTGACCACGAGAAGTTGACCATTGAGGGTGTATTTGTACGGTCAACTAGTGTACCGATACGGTCTCCCCAGGTTGACTTTGGTCAGTTGACCAGGTCAAGGCGTATCGATACCCTATTCTAGTGTCTCGATACTGCCTGTTGTATAAACTAAAATGGTCTGTTTTAAATTGCTTGTTTGATTGTTTCGCATCGCTTTGTTTCTTCCACTGTCGTTGTTTCACATAGGATGCATTAAAGCCTTTAGACAAGATAATAAATAAAAGAAAGTTTTCTTGGGTTGTGAACAGAAGTGGAGCCTTAACGGGTTTCGCCTCGGTTATCTCTATGTAACCCACTCGGACTGGTCAGTTGCCCAGACCGGGACGAGGGTGTTACACTTGTTGGTATCAGAGCCTGAGGTTTCTGAGACCTCGAGCAGGTAAGTGAGGTAAGTTAAATTCTTGTATTGGAATTGCCCTATGTGTGCTTGCTTACCAAGTATGCTTTGATGTTTGTTTAATGGATCGTATGTGTGTGATGTTTGAAGCATGTTGATGTATTATTTGTCCGTTAAGTGTTGAGTAGAGTCTCATTGCTTCTATTACATCGAAAAAAGAGATTTTTATGTGAGGTAAAAACATACTTGAGCCACTTGGACCCTTGCCCTTGCTTACCCTATTTTGTATGTTGTTGTTGTAGTTGTTATCTGTGAGCTGTTATGTCGAGGCCTAGAGATAGACCCAGGCTAGTTCATCAGGAACCTCGTGTTGGGGCTCCTGCTGGTGAGCCGGTGGGTAGGGTAGAGGCTCCTGTGGAAGAGCCTGTTGTTGGAGTCGGAGCTCCACCACCACCACCACCTCCTCAGCCAGATGAGGGAGGCGAGGCTAGAGCAGAGGGAGTGGGACCTCAGGTTGGCCAGGGTGGCCAAGGTCCTGCAGGGATAGATATGGCTCCGCTAGTTCTGGCTATAGCGAGAGCGTTTTAGGCTACAGTTTCCAGAGCTCAGGCTGCAACACAACCGAGAGGAGATGATGCTAGCTTACCCTTACAGAGGCTTCGTAGCCTTGGAGCGGATGAGTTCAAGGGATCTATAACTGAGAGATCAGAGTTATGACTAGAGAAGACGGTTCGTATTTTGGCTCAGATGGGATGTGTTGGGTCTCGTAAGTTGGGCTGTGTAGTTTCGTTGCTTCAGGGTGATGCCTACACCTGGTGGGTCACCATTACTTCCAGCATGCCTGAGGCCGAGATCAGTTGAGATTTCTTTGAGGCTACTTTCAAGTGGAGATATTTTGCCCGAGATATTTAGATGAGAAGAAGAGGGAGTTCATGGCTCTTGTTCAGGGAGACACATTAGTGACAGATTACGAGATCCGCTTTGTACGATTGAGTCAGTATGCTCCGGAGTTGGTTCCTACTGAGAAGGACCGTTGAGATCGGTTCAGGTATGGACTTCATGAGGAGGTCAAGAGGTACACCTTGGCTACATATTATTCTGATTTCGATGTCTTGGTCGCTAGGGCCAAGGACATCGAGCATAGCTTGGGGCTGACCAAGCATTCGGGAGGATCCGGTTCAGGGAAGAGGCACAACAACTTTGATCGTGGTGATGCCAAGAGGCATCGAGGCAGTGGACAGCAGTATGATCATAGGCGTGGTGGTGGCCACCACGGTAGAGGCCATCAAGGCGAGAAAGCTGGAGGGCGTTTGCCCGAGTGTGCCCGATGTGGGAAACAACATTCAGGAGAGTATTGGAGAAACTATCATGCTTGCTGGAAATATGGATTGAGAGACCACTTCAGGAGAGAGTGTCCGCATCAGGCGGGACAAGCACCGATTCAGGCACAGGCTCCTGCGAGAGCGATCGACTATCCGAGAGGGCGTGGTTACTTCCAGCCGAGGGATCTTGCTCATGTAGTGGCAGTTCAGCTAGAGGCTGGTGGACCAGATAGAGTCTACGCACATAGAAAGGCAGGGAATGACACAGATGTGATAGTAGGTAATTCGAGTTACAGTCTATGTCTTTGCTTTCCTTAGTCGATTCGGGTTCCACGCATTCTTATATTTTGAGTGAGCATGCAAAGAAGTTAGACATACCTGTTGAGATTTTAGACGTAGGGATGCATGTGACTACTTCCTTCGGTGAGACAGTTGTAGTTAGACGGATGTATAAGAGGTGTCCGTTGAAGATTCAGGGTCATGTGTTTCCTGTTGATATGATGGAGCTTCCGTTCTACAGTTTTGATATCATTTTGGGTATGGATTGGTTGGTTGAGCACAGAGCTAGTGTATATTTTGAGACGAAGAGAATTTTATTGAAGCTTTTTGATGATTACGAGGTAGTTATAGTAGGCGAGAACGTTAAGTTCTTGTCGAACTTTGTGTCGGCTTTAGAGGCTCATAGGTTGATGGACTCCGGTTGTGGGGCTTATTTACCGTACATGATGAATCCGAATATGAGTGAGGTTAGACCGAAAGATATCATGACAGTTTGTGATTATCCGGATGTGTTTCCAGAAGAGTTACAGGGTTTGCCTCATGACAGAGATGTAGAGTTTGTGATTGAGACTATTTCCGGGTCTACTCCAGTTTCTATTGCTCCGTACCGTATGGCTCCGAAGGAGTTGAAAAGTCAGCTTCAGGAGTTGTTAGACCAAGGTTTTATTAGGCCTAGTAGTTCGCCTTGGGGTGCTCCCGTGTTGTTTGTGAAGAAGGAGGATGGTAATATGAGGATGTGTATCGACTATAGGCAGTTGAACAAGTTGACAGTAAAGAACAAGTATCCGTTGTCGCGTATAGACGACCTGTTTGATCAGTTGAGAGGTGCCTTAGTGTTTTCGAAGATAGATTTGAGATCAGGGTACTATCAGTTGAAGGTAAAAGAACGTGATGTACCGAAGACATCTTTTAGGACTAGTTACGGTCATCATGAGTTCCTAGTGATGCCATTTGGGCTCACGAATGCACCGACAACTTTCATGGACATGATGAACAGAGTTTTCCGAGACTATCTGGACCGATTTGTAGTTGTCTTCATAGACGACATCCTTGTGTACTCGAGATCAGAAGAAGAACATGATGAGCACTTGAGACTTGTTTTGCAAAGGTTGTTGAGCAACCAGTTGTATGCTAAGTTGAGTAAATGCGAGTTCTGGATCAGAGAGGTTGTGTTCCTTGGCCAAGTTGTGTCAGTTGAAGGTATCTGTGTTGATCCGAAGAAGATTGAAGCCATTGTTGAGTGGAAACAACCTAAGTCAGTGGCTGAGATTAGAAGCTTCCTAGGACTAGTTGGTTACTATAGGAGATTCGTTGATGGATTCTCTAGGGTAGCTGCTCCGTTGACTAAACTTTTTCAAAAAGGAGTGAAGTTTGAGTGGCCAGATGCGAGACAGAGTGCCTTTGAGAAGTTGAAAGAGGCTTTGACGAATACACTAGTGTTAGTACAGCCAGTTTCAGGGAGAGAGTTCGTAATCTATAGCGATGCTTCCTACGTAGGTTTAGGTTGTGTTCTGATCCAAGGAAGGAGAGTTGTTGCTTATTCTTCGAGACAGTTGAAGGTGCACGAGAAGAACTACCCGACTCACGATATTGTGTAACGCCCCGGTTTTGGGCTTAGAAGTTTTGGGCGTTGACCGGTTTGGTCAAAGTCCTGTTCGAATCTTAAGAGGTGAAATTAGGAAAGCCTAGTTCAGGTTGCATTAAAAATATGGAAAAATGTTCTAAAATCATCTTTTAATATAATTAAGTGAACTGTGAAATCAATTTTGAAAAATGGGTTTTGGAAGTATGACATTTTGGCTAGTGACCAAAATGTAAATTTTGAAAGTTTTGTGACTATTTTATAAAGAGTTGAAACTTTGAATCTTTAAGGGGCTATTAATCCAAAGGTGATTTCTCCAGATTTTTCTAAGATATTTAGAGTTTTAATTCTGATTTTAAAGTGAATCAAAAGGAGGGAAAAACTCATTTGACAATTTTCTCAACTAACTTCCAATTTTCTTCTCTCTTTTTTCTCTCAAACCAAACACATCATTTCCAGAGATTTGATTCTGTTTTTCTCACTTAAATCTCTCCTTTTAACTCTCATTTGATTCCTAATCAACATATCTTCAAAACCTCTTCAATTGCTTCTTGATTCTTCAAGGATTTTCATTCCAAAAAGTGGAGAAACACAAGTTTGGAGGTAAGAACGTCCTTCTCCTCTAAACTACCAGTTCTTTAATGAAATTCCCAAGTTCTCAACTCTTAATTGATGTTTAATTAAAGGCTTTTGAGTTTGGAATTGGATCTTGGCTTATAATGCAAGATTTGATGATTTTTCATGATTTTCGTTAGATCTGATTAATCTGTGATTTGAGATGTGTTTTTGATGTTAAATGAACTCTAAATTGATAAGGAAATGAGTTTTGATTAATGCAATCCCGGATAGGTTGAGTTTCCTAAGTTTAGCTTATGTTTCTTGGATGTTTTTGTGGTGATCTTGTGGATCTGTTGTTGCTGGAGGTATAAGGATGTTTCTAGGTTGTTTTTAGATGTTAAATGGTGTTGATGGATGTTAGGTTTTGCTGGTTTATGGCTGGGCTTTGTTGAGAAGTGGTTTTGATGCAATTTCGGTTGTGTTTGGTGGCCGAAATTGGAGTATGAATGAGAGCAGCGAGTTTGAGTGCTTTCATTGAAGCTTTTGATGCATGATGATGCATTAAATCTCTGCTTTAATGTGTTTAATCAGGGGAGGCATCTTTGGATCCAAGGGTTGTTGATCCGGAAGCTTGAATTCGTGCTTCGGCAAGTGGCGAAGTGGAATCGGTGAGTGAAATTGGGTTTTCGGCTTTGAAACCAATGTCTTGGGAGCTTAGTTTAAGTCTAAAAAACTTTGCTAAGCTCGAGTGTAAGTTTTCGGAATTTCTCTCTTGTGGTGGCCATGATTTTGTTGTGATGCAAAATGATTATTTGCATGTTTTACATACTGTTTTGGAAGCATGTTTTAGCATGGTTTTTGCTGATGATGTAAGCCATATGTTGAAGGTAACTCTAGATAGGAGTTCCTTGCTTTTGTACATTGAAATGATGTGGTTTAATGCTTTTAAATGCATGATGAATATGGCTTGGTTTTATGCTTTAAAACAGTGATGTAAGTGATGAAAATGATGTATATTGGCAAGTGAGGTTTTGAAATGTTAAGGTCACTAAGGTGGTTAAAAGTCCTTGAGTGAGCCTTGTTACTTATGAACATCAAGGTGGTTAAAAGTCCTTGGATGGTTCATGTTGTGGACACTAAGGTGGTTAAAAGTCCTTAGGTGATCCTTTTCTATGGTGTTTAAAAGTCCATAGGCCAAGGTGTTTAAAAGTCCTTGGGGTTCAAGGTGTTTAAAAGTCCTTGAGGTGATTCAATTCATGGTGTTTAAAAGTCCATGGCCAAGGTGTTTAAAAGTCCTTGGGATCAAGGTCTTTAAAAGTCCTTGATGTGATACATTCTATGGTGTTTAAAAGTCCATAGGCTAAGGTGTTTAAAAGTCCTTGGGGCCAAGGTGTTTAAAAGTCCTTAGGGTGAAAGTTGATGAACTTGTTTTTAAAGAAATGGAATTTATCACTTGAGGCCAATATGATATGTTGTGATGTGATGCATGAGATGCATGTTTTAAGTATGCTATTAAGCATGTACAAATGATGTTTTGAAGCATGATTTACAAATGTTTTTGTTATTGCATTATTGAATGGTTTTACGAGCATTCCTCACTAAGCTTTTGCTTACGCTCTCTTCGTTTTCCTTAATTCAATAATGCAGAGCATTAGAGACCTTTTGAGGGCAGCAAGAAGGGCAAGAATTCAAGTGCAAGTAAAGCTCAATGTATGGAAGGTTTTTGTTAAACATTTTAGCTTTTGGGTGATTTGGCAATGGGGAAACAATGTGTATGTTTTGGGAGGTGTTTTGTACTCCCTAAGTATGTTTCTTGATGTTAAGATTGATGGCTTTTGGATTGCATCTTTATATGCTTGTTTTGTAAGTTTGGTGCTTGAATAGCTAGCTTGTGTAGGAAGCATGCCTATAGAATTGGGGCTTTTTGCATATGATGATGATTGGTTGAATTGATGATGCCTATATGTCCCTTATATGTTGAATTGCATGTTGGCAAAGTTTGGTGACATTCAGAGCATGATTGGTTGTGTAATTGCATGTTTAAAGTGGAGTTTTGGAGCAATCTGGGCAGGGTGTTTCGGAACAGCACCTACCGTTTCGGAACGGGTGCCTTAATTGTGCCCAGGCGTCCGAAACGGGAGGGGCCGTTCCGAAACGGAAAGGCCACTGCCAGACCCCCGTTTCGAAACGGGCTATGCCTGTTTCGGAACGGCCCCGCGTTTCGAAACGGGATATGCCTGTTTCGGAACAGGTGACCGTTGGGGGCTGACATTGGCAGTTATATGTTTTGTAATGTTTGCGTTTTGGTCCTGAAACTTGTTTTTGCAATTGTATGAGTTTGGGAAGTCCTTTTGAGCTGAAATTTTGCAGAGAAGCATGAAACATGATTAATTTAAAGTTGGTAACTTCGAATTGGATTAAGTCCTTATAATTATTAGAATTTACAATTTGGTCCCTAAAGTTGTATCTTGTTCAATTGGGTCCCTGTTTGATCTCTGATGTTTGTGATCTTTTGGTATGATGTTTGTGTGATCACAATTAGGCTTAATATGCATCTAGACAAGTTTTAAAAGGAAAAAAAAGGGTCGTTAATCAAGGTTGACTTTCGGGTTGACTTTGGTTTTCCCCGTGTGACTTTCTTAATTCGGGTCAACTGTCTAGGTTGGGTTAAGGGGGTTACATTTGGTGGTATCAGAGCTGAGTTCTCGAGTAATTGGGAATGGTTGTATGCATGATTAAACTATGTATGCTATGAATGCTTGTTGTTTGAAAGCATGTTCAGTGGTTTGAAATGTTGATGCAGTTGAGTTGTATGCTCTGATGTTGCATGTTGAGAGTACCCATTGCCAAACAAAAGCTAAAGGAAAGATGTTGTTTTGACATGAAATTGAGCTTGAATACTTGGATTGCTTACCTTGCTGGGCCTGACTTTGTTTTATTTGCATTGTTGTTGCATGGTAAAAGTATGGCACCACGTAGAGAGTTAAGAGGTAATGCGAGAGCTACGGCTCCTAACGAGAATGAGAATGAAGAGCACACTGGTAGTGCTGTGTTACCCCCTCCTCCGCCTGGTGGTGGTGCTGGAGGTGCGAGAGCTGAAGCTGCAGCTGGTGCTGGTGCTGGAGCTGCTGGACCAGAGGTTGGTCAGGGGCAAGCTATGCCTGATATGTCTGTTTTGGTACAAGCTATTGCGGGTGCTTTTCGAGCAGCAGTAGCTGGAGCTCAGGGAGCTGGGCATCAGGGAGATGCTGGAGTCAGATTGCCTTTGGAGCGTCTGCGCAGTCTTGGAGGGACTGAGTTTAGAGGTTTGTCAGCTGAGAGTTCTGAGGCTTGGCTGGAAAGTACCAAGCGTATCTTGGGTCAGATGAGTTGCACGGATGTGCAAAAGCTGGGCTGTGTTGTGTCCTTGCTGCAGGACGATGCTTATACATGGTGGACGACTACCATTTCTGGAATGGCTGAAGCTGATGTTACCTGGACATTCTTTCAGAATGTGTTTAAAAGAAGATATCTGGGAGTGAGATATCTGGATGAGAAAAAGCGGGAATTCATGTCTCTTACCCAAGGGAGCATGAGTGTAGCTGAGTACGAGGTACAGTTTGTACGGCTCAGTCAGTATGCACCGGAGCTGATACCTGATGAGAGGGCTAGGTGCGAGAGGTTTCGTTACGGTCTTGTGACGGATGTTAAGATGTATGTGCTGGCCACTGAATATGATGATTTTGATGTTTTGGTGGGTCGAGCCAAAGACATTGAGATGAATCTGGGTTTGTCTGCTAGAGGTGCTGGAGCAAGTGCTGGGAAGAGGTCAGTTGAGTTTAGTTCCGGTGGTGGACGGAACAAGAAGGGACGAGATCAGAAGTATCAGTCCTCAGCCAGGAGAGGTGGTGGTGTGCCTGCTAGGGGTGGCGGTGCTAGAGCTGATCCTAGTGCTTGTTGGATCTGTGGTTCCCGTGGTCACTTGAAGCGTGACTGTCCTCGTGCTGAGAGAGTGGCACAAGCTCCTGTTGCAACAGCTGGGAATGCTGGGAGTGGGTGCTGGAATTGTGGCTCTGCGGACCACTTGAGGCGAGATTGTCCGAGGATGGCTGGTGAGCAGGTGCGTGCTCCTGTTGTTGCTGCACCACAGAGAGGTCGTGGGCGCGGCCGTGGTAATTTCCAGAGGAGAGAGGAAGGTGGCCGAGGGGTAGCTCATGTTGTAGCTATTCAGCCTGAAGGTGGAGGCCAAGCGAGGGTGTATGCTCAGAGAGAGGGCAGGAATGATGCAGATGTGATTGCAGGTACCTTTACTTTGCAGTCCTTGTCATTGCTTTCTTTGATTGATTCTGGATCTACGCATTCATATATTCTTCGTGAGCATGCTGAATTGCTTGGTTTGCCTGTTGAGTCTTTGGATGTTGGTGTTCGGGTCACTAGTTCTTTTGGTGAGACTGTTGTGACTCGAAAGTTGTATAGAAGGTTCCCTTTGGTTGTTCAAGAGCATGTCTTTCATGTTGATCTTATGGAGTTGCCCTTCTATGGTTTTGATGTGATCCTTGGTATGGATTGGCTTGCTGAGCATCGTGCTGTTGTGGACTGTGAGAATAAGCGTGTTTCGCTTAAGCTTGCGGATGATTATGAAGTTGTGGTGGTTGGTGAGAATGTGAAGTTTCTTGCCAATGTGGTATCTTCTTTGGAGGCGAGCAGGATGCTGAGGCAAGGTTGCGAAGCCTATCTAGCTTTTGTGATGAATCCTAGCTCTAAGGAGTTGAGGGTGCAAGATATTAGGGTTGTAAAGGAATTTCCTGGTGTTTTTCCTGAGGAGTTGCCTGGTTTACCTCCTAACCGCGAGGTGGAGTTTGGAATTGAGCTGTATGAGAATACAACTCCTGTGTCCATTACTCCCTATAGAATGGCACCTAAGGAGCTGAAGGAGCTGAAGACACAGTTGCAAGAGTTGCTTGATCGTGGTTTCATCCGGCCGAGTGTGTCACCTTGGGGAGCACCGGTCTTGTTTGTGAAGAAGAAGGATGGCACTATGAGAATGTGCATTGATTACCGTCAGCTGAATAAGTTGACTGTCAAGAATCGGTATCCTTTGCCGAGGATTGATGATCTCTTTGATCAATTTCGGGGAGCTGCTGTGTTCTCTAAGATTGACTTGAGGTCAGGGTATTATCAGTTGAAGGTGAAAGATGTGGATGTGCCTAAGACAGCTTTCAGGACAAGGTATGGGCATTATGAGTTCCTTGTGATGCCGTTTGGGTTGACAAATGCTCCTGCTGCTTTCATGGACATGATGAATCCTGTGTTTCATGAATACCTGGACAAGTTTGTTGTGGTGTTCATTGATGATATCCTCGTGTACTCGCGTACTGAGGAGGAGCATGGAGAGCAATTGAGGATTGTTTTGCAAGCTTTGTTGGAGAATCAGCTTTATGCTAAGCTGAGCAAGTGTGAGTTCTGGTTAAGAGAGGTGGTTTTTCTTGGGCATGTTGTTTCAGCTGAGGGGATTCGTGTTGATCCTCAGAAGATTGAGGCGGTGATGAGCTAGAAGGTTCCTAAGTCTGTTCATGAGGTCCGTAGTTTCCTTGGTTTGGCGGGATACTACCGAAGGTTTGTGGATGGGTTTTCCAAGATTGCTGCTCCTTTGACAAAGCTGTTGCAGAAGGATGTTAAGTATGAGTGGACAGAAGAGAGACAGCAGGCTTTTGAGAAGCTGAAGGCGGCTTTGACGCAAGGTCCTATCTTGATTCAGCCTGAATCAGGGAAAGAGTTTGTGGTTTACAGTGATGCATCCTATGTTGGTTTGGGGTGTGTGCTAATGCAGGAGGGTAAGGTGGTGGCTTATGCATCGCGGCAGTTGAAAGTGCATGAGCGCAATTACCCTACGCATGATATTGAGCTGGCTGCAGTGGTTTTTGCTCTGAAGATCTGGAGGCATTATCTGTATGGTGAGAAGTGTACTGTGTACACAGATCACAAGAGTTTGAGGTATCTGATGTCTCAGAAGGAGTTGAATCTTAGGCAGCGGCGTTGGTTGGAGTTGATCAAGGATAAGCAGTTGTTGGATGATTCCTTGGTGTCTCATGTTCAGGATATCGCGGAGGGTAGACCTTCGGATTTCTGTTTCAATGATGATGGTGTGCTGTGTTTTGGGAATCGGATAGTAGTGTCCAATGATGCTGAGTTGAGGCGTGCTATTCTGACTGAAGGTCATAGTAGTCCTTTTGCTATGCACCCTGGTAGTACTAAGATGTATAGTGATCTTCGTGATGAGTACTATTGGGTTGGTTTGAAGAAGGACGTTGCGGAGTTCGTGAGCAAGTGTTTGGTGTGTCAGCGAGTTAAGGCTGAGCATCAGTTTCCTTCTGGTTTGTTGCAACCGTTGAAAATCCCTGAATGGAAGTGGGAGAGGGTTACCATGGATTTTGTATCTGGTTTGCCTTTGTCTCCATCGAAGAAGAATTCAGTCTGGGTGATTGTGGATCGCCTGACAAAGTGTGCGCATTTCTTGCCTGTGCATACTACGTTCTCGTTGGATAAGCTGGCAGAGCTGTACATTGCTGAGATTGTGCGGCTGCATGGTGTGCCTAAGTCGATTGTGTCGGATAGGGATCCGAGGTTCACATCGCGGTTTTGGCAGTGTTTGCATCAAGCTCTGGGTACAAGGTTGCATTTCAGTACATCCTATCATCCTCAGTTGGATGGTCAGTCTGAGCGAGTTATCCAGATTTTGGAGGATATGTTGAGGTGCTGCGTGATTGAGTTCCAAGGTTCTTGGGAGAAGCATCTGCCTTTGGTTGAGTTTGCTTATAACAATAGTTATCAGGCGAGTATACAGATAGCACCTTATGAGGCTTTGTACGTGAGGAAGTGTAGGACTCCTCTTTGTTGGGCTGAAACTGGTCAAAAGTTGGTTTCGATGCCGGCTTTGTTGAAAGGCACCACAAAGAAGGTAAAGCTCATTTGTGAACGGTTAAAGGCTGCTTCTGATCGGCAGAAATCTTACGCGGATTTGAAGCGTAAGGAGATAGAGTATGCGGTGGGTGACCGTGTGTTCTTGAAGGTTTCGCCTTGGAAGAAGGTGATGCGGTTTGGCCGGAAGGGCAAGTTGAGCCCTAGGTACATTGGACCATATGAGGTGGTTGAGCGTGTGAGTCCTGTTACGTATCGGTTGAGGTTACCTCAGGAGTTGGAGAAGATTCATGATGTGTTCCATGTCTCTATGCTCCGGAGGTATAGATCTGATCCTTCGCATGTGATGCCTGTGGAGGAAGTGGAATTGAATCCGGATTTGACCTTTGATGAGGAACCGGTGAAGGTTCTGGATTCGGATAGCAAGGTTCTTCGTGGCAAGACCATTGAGTTGGTGAAGGTCCTGTGGAAGCATCGCGGTGTTGAGGAGGCCACGTGGGAGCGGAAGGAAGACATGCTGAAGCAGTTTCCTTATCTCTTTCCTTCAGGTAAATTTCGAGGACGAAATTTCTTAAGGGGGGAGAGTTGTAACGCCCCGGTTTTGGGCTTAGAAGTTTTGGGCGTTGACCGGTTTGGTCAAAGTCCTGTTCGAATCTTAAGAGGTGAAATTAGGAAAGCCTAGTTCGGGCTGCATTAAAAATATGGAAAAATGTTCTAAAATCATCTTTTAATATAATTAAGTGAACTGTGAAATCAATTTTGAAAAATGGGTTTTGGAAGTATACATTTTGGTCACTAGCTTGTGTAGCTAGCTTGTGTAGGAAGCATGCCTATAGAATTGGGGCTTTTTGCATATGATGATGATTGGTTGAATTGATGATGCCTATATGTCCCTTATATGTTGAATTGCATGTTGGCAAAGTTTGGTGACATTCGGAGCATGATTGGTTGTGTAATTGCATGTTTAAAGTGGAGTTTTGGAGCAATCTGGGCAGGGTGTTTCGGAACAGCACCTACCGTTTCGGAACGGGTGCCTTAATTGTGCCCAGGCGTCCGAAACGGGAGGGGCCGTTCCGAAACGGAAAGGCCACTGCCAGACCCCCGTTTCGAAACGGGCTATGCCTGTTTCGGAACGGCCCCGCGTTTCGAAACGGGATATGCCTGTTTCGGAACGGGTGACCGTTGGGGGCTGACATTGGCAGTTATATGTTTTGTAATGTTTGCGTTTTGGTCCTGAAACTTGTTTTTGCAATTGTATGAGTTTGGGAAGTCTTTTTGAGCTGAAATTTTGCAGAGAAGCATGAAACATGATTAATTTCAAGTTGGTAACTTCGAATTGGATTAAGTCCTTATAATTATCAGAATTTACAATTTGGTCCCTAAAGTTGTATCTTGTTCAATTGGGTCCCTGTTTGATCTCTGATGTTTGTGATCTTTTGGTATGATGTTTGTGTGATCACAATTAGGCTTAATATGCATCTAGACAAGTTTTAAAAAGAAAAAAAAGGGTCGTTAATCAAGGTTGACTTTCGGGTTGACTTTGGTTTTCCCCATGTGACTTTCTTAATTCGGGTCAACCGTCTAGGCTGGGTTAAGGGGGTTACATATTGAGTTAGCAGCAGTTGTGTTTGAGTTGAAGATTTGGCATCACTACTTGTATGGTGAGAAGTGCATGGTTTACACTGATCATAAAAGCTTGAAGTATCTGATGACTCATAGAGAGCTAAACTTGAGGCAAAGAAGATGGCTTGAACTGTTGAAAGACTATGATTTGACTATTGAGTACCATCCGGGTAAGGCAAATGTAGTGGCCGATGCGTTGAGCAGAAAAGTTGCAGTTGAGTTGCGAGCTATGTTTGCTAGGCTGAGTGTATCAAAGGACGGTGGTTTGATTACAGAGTTGCAAGTGAAGCCTTCGTTGATTTAGATGATCATAGAGAAACAATTGCAAGATGTATCATTAGCTTCACATGTGCAGGACATTGCGGAAGGTAGACCGACAGAGTACAGTTTCAGTGATGAGAGTGTGTTGTGTTTCAGAAACAGAGTGGTAGTGCCTGCAGATGTTGAGTTGAGACGTATGATTCTGAGCGAAGCACATTCGAGTCCTTTTTCTATGCATCCAGGCAGTACTAAGATGTACCGAGATCTGAAGAATGATTATTTCTGGGTTGGTTTGAAAAAGGATGTGGCCGAGTATGTGAGCCGTTGCATGGTATGTCAGAGAGTAAAGGCAGAACATCAGGTTCCTTCAGGTTTGTTACAGCCTTTGAAAATTCCGGAATGGAAGTGGGAAAGGATCACTATTGATTTTGTGTCAGGTTGCCGCTGTCTCCTTCGAAGAAGAATTCTGTCTGGGTGATAGTCGATAGATTCACTAAGTGTGCTCATTTCTTAGCAGTGAACACCACAGATTCTTTAGATAAATTGGCAGATTTGTACATCCGCGAGATTGTGAGACTGCATGGAGTTCTGAAGTCAATTGTATTAGACAAAGATCCGAGATTCACATCGATGTTCTGGAGTTGTTTGCATAGTGCCCTAGGTAGTCATTTGCATTTCAGTACTTCATATCATCCGCGGTCAGATGGTCAGCCAGAGCGAGTGATACAAGTATTAGAGGATATGCTCCGTTGTTGTGTGATCGACTTCCAGGGATCATGGGAGAAGCATTTACCCTTAGTCGAGTTTGCTTACAACAACAGTTACCAGGCTAGTATCCAGATGGCTCCTTATGAGGCATTGTATGGTAGGCGATGTAGGACTCTGATTTGTTGGGTCGAAGTGGGTCAGAAGTTGTTACCTATGTCGGATTTGCTTAAGGGGACAACCGATAAAGTGAAGTTGATTTGTGACCGTCTGAAAGCAGCTTCCGATCGTCAGAAATCTTACGCATATTTGAAGAGAAAAGAGATTGAGTTTTCGGTGGGTGAGAAAGTGTTTCTGAAAGTGTCTCCGTGGAAGAAGGTAATGCGATTTGACCGGAAAGGCAAGTTGAGTCCGAGGTTTATCGGTCCGTAGGAGATAGTTAAGCGGATTGGGCCAGTAGCTTACCGTTTGAGATTGCCTTCAGAGTTAGAGAAGATGCACCATGTATTCCATGTGTCGATGCTCAGGAGATATATATCGGACCCATCTCATGTTATGCTCGTTGAAGAAATAGAATTGAATCCAGATTTGTCGTATAATGAAGAACCAGTTGAGATACTTGCTTCAGATAGCAAGGTGTTGCGTGGCAAGACCATAGAGTTGGTCAAGCTGTTGTGGCAACATAGAGGCGTGGAAGAGGCCACGCGGGAGAGGAAAGCAGATATGCTTTAGTAGTTTCCGTATCTATTTCCACCAGGTAATTTCGAGGACGAAATTCCTTAAGTGGGGGAGAGTTGTAACACCCGGGTTTGGGGGTCAGGTGGAAGTAAAATATTAAAATAATGTTTCGGGTTTTCCCTTTCTTTTAAAAAATTTATTTAATATGTTGGACCCGATTTTGATTTAAAGCCCAAATTTCCATGGATTTAGAGTCTGGATGATGACCATTTTTTCATTAATGGTAGTTTTGTAATTAAATGGTCTTTGTAAAATAAAACCTCTTTTTATTTCAAATACCCAAAATTCCTATCATCTTCTACCTCCAAAACAAACCAACGTGAACTCCTCCCCTCATTTGGAAGCCACTGTTCCATCACCATCCTCCTTCATCCTTGGTGATTTTCAAAAGTAAGCATACTCCCATGTTGTCCTCATCTTCCCCTTGCTACTCATGTTTTTAGTTTTCATTGAAACCCATTACTTTGTACTTTGAGATTTTTGGGTTTTAAGTTAAAAATCTAAACTTTATTAACTTTTAAGTAAGCTTTTGATTCTCTGATGTTAGACATGTTTTTAGCATCATTAAAGGTCCAACATATATGATTTTTACAAAGTTTTAACACCATTTTCGGATATGGGTTTATTGGGGGTTTTAGAGGGGTTTAAAGTTAGATTTTGGGGCTGTTTTGGATAAGAAATTGAGGGATGATGATAGTGTCATGGTTAAGGGTTAATTTGAAGATGTTAGATGACATTTTGGCGGTTGGAAATATGGTTTTATGGTTTGGCTTTTGGGCAGTTCGAAATTTGCACTTTTGGGATTGTCTCTAGCTTGAATTCGTGTGATTTATGCTTGGATTGTATTTCGGGTTTGCTCCATTGAATTGTGGGCTGAAATGTGATTATTTTTGCTTATGGTGGATTGCTTAGTACCAAGGTTTTGTGTCGGTGAGACATCGAGAACTAATCCGGGAAGCTTGGAAGATTAATCAGCTTGAGTTGTTGGGCTTGGATAGTCGGTGAGTGGTTCTTCGGTTCTTAATTGGTTTTCAAATATCTTGGTCCGAGCATATAAACCTAGGTCGGGCTTGGTAAACCCACCTAGAGTTGGGATAAGATTGGTAGTCTGATCCCAAGCTTTAGTTTAGAAGACCAGGGTTGAACTTGTGAATGCTGTGTTTATGTCTTATGTGCTAATTGTGATTGATGTTGTTATGCATATTGTGGCTATGTGTAATTATGAGGCATGATGATTTATTTATGCGTTGTGATATGCATGTAGTTGTTGGAATGTGGGTTGCATGATTGTAAATCATGGTGGATACGTGCTAGGCACGGGAAATGGTAAGGATATTGTGTTATGATGAGCTTGTGATGAGTTAGTATTGGCACTAGTATGATTGGGTACAAATGATCGATCATTAGGATGTTAGTGTGCACACAAGTCTCGAAATGCGTGCGTGGTCTTGGTGATGGTAGTCACCAAGATGGAGTACGGGTACGCCCGAAAATCTTCATATATATTTTAGTCGATGATGAGTGGAATCCCATCGACGGGGCGTGAGGATGAGTGGAATCCCCTCCGCGTGAAACGGTGATGAGTGGAATCCCAACGTAAGGTAATGTAATGGTTGATTTGTTGGATGTGAGTTCCAACGGTTGTTATCCGGGTATTCGGGTCATAGCTAGGTTCCAATACGGTTTGTTAAATGTGTTTTCATATGGTTGTATTATGGACATGTTTAGCATGGCATGATAATTGAGGTTATGTTCATGCATTTCATATATTTGATTCTTGTGGTTTCGAAGGTAAGGAAACATGCATTCATCCTTAGTTTTGTTGCTCGTGCTTGGACCCTGCATTGTCGAGGTTTGTTTTATGAGCTTACCCTCACTAAGCTTTGCGCTTACGCTCTCCTTTGTTCGACAATGCAGATCCTTAGTTCGTGGGCTGCTTGTGCGAGGAGAAAGGCCTCCAAGTGTGCTATTTTCAACCTTCAAGTATGGACTTTTAAGTTAATTGATGTAATAGCTAAGCAATGGGATTCTTGTATGTTGCTTTCTGTTAAGAAGCTTGTTAGGACTCCTCTAGCATGTTGATATTTTTGTGTGGCTTGTAAATGTCTTAATTTGGATTGTAAACCATGCTTATGTGTTTGGCCTTAAGTCATGAAAACCTCAGTGCGATGTCTTTTTTGGTGAATGCTTGGTTCCTTTGAATGTATTGCCTTTTCACGTATGTTGTGTGTTTGATCATGCTTGAAGTAGGGTGCGATGTCTTAGAGTTCGTGAATGCATGTTTGGAGGTCCTAGTTTGGTATTTTTGAGGCAGCCTGTGCCTTAACTAGCTAAAACCAGTGTGATCGAGTCAGGGGTATCGATACGGTTGTGCCCGTATCGATATGGCCTTCTTGTTTCAGGCCAAGCGTATCGATTCTCGGGAAGGCGTACCGATACTATTTTTGCTACTGGAAATCTGAGATTTTGACGAGAAATTGAGGGTATCAGTACGAGCTTAGGTGTATCGATATGGTCTTCGTATCTTTGACCACAAGAAGTTGACCATTGAGGGCGTATCGGTACGGTCAACCAGTGTACCAATATGGTCTCCCTGGGTTAACTTTGGTCAGTTGACCAGGTCAAGGCGCATCGATACCTTCTTCTAGTGTATCGATACGGCCTGTTGTATAAACTAAAATGGGATGTTTTAAATTGCTTGTTTGATTGTTTCGCATCGCCTTGTTGCTTCCGTTGTCATTGTTTCACATAGGATGTATTAAAGCCTTTAGACAAGATAATAAATAAAAGAAAGTTTTCTTGGGTTGTTAACCGAAGTTGAGCCTCAACGGGTTTCGCCTCGGTTATCCCCGTGTAACAACCTCAGACTGGTCAGTCGCCCAAACCGGGACGAAGGGGTTACAATGCGTATCGATACTTGGGAAACTGTATCAGTACGAGTAAGCCAATTTTGGCTTGGCGTACCGGTACGGTGGAAAGGGTACCAATACGGTCTTAGTGAAAATGAAGGGGCTTATCGATTCACGGGGGCGTACCGATACAGATTTTAGCTACTGGAAAATTGGGTATCGGTACGGTCCTAGAGGGTATAGGTACGGGCTAATTGTCGTTGAACTTGGAGTCTTGAATGTCGAGGGCGTATCCATACTGGCTTAAAGGTACCGATACGGCCAGCCGTTATGTTAGTTAAAAGTATCTTTTGTTGTTCTGATTATACACGTTTTGATCCCTGAATGTTGTGGATGCAAGTAAATGAGTTTGGATGATTATTTTGAGATGAGATTTGACATAGAGTCATGTAACATGATTAATTAAAGGTTGGTAACATAAAAATGGAATAAGTCCATGTAATTTGGCAAAATTACAAAATGGTCCTTAAAACGTGTTAGTATGCAATTGGATCCCTAATCGTTTTCTTTTTGTGCTGCAAATCGTTACACTTTGAAGTTTATCGCTTATGTTAATAATGAACATCTAGACAAGATAAAATGGAAAAATAGGAATTTTTATTGGTGTAAACTCCCCGGTTTACTTCAGTATTCCCTGTGTGATCCGTTCGGTTCGGTCTATCGTCCAGACCGGGTCGAGGGGTTATAGGAGAAGCCAATTATAAAGTTAAAATCCATTTACATGTGATTATTTCATCTTTAATTTATTGAAACACGTTGTTATATTTTAGGGATGAATAAATAGGGTTTTCGTTTTGGGAAATTGAAATGCTTTTTCAGAAAAATACTATCGGATTTAAGTTTTTGCGTAGTCTAATATTTATTTTTCATGTGTTTTATCTATTTCAGAAATATAGATTGCACACGAGGAAACCAAGTCCATCTGTCCAACACAATGCCAATCCGCAAGCACCTCAATTTGTGGTGGTCAAAGGCATTTGGGTACCATCTCCACCAGACTATGCCACAATGATTGAAACGACATCGACGAACAGAGCCAAAGTGACACCAACCAGCGGAATCTACACTCCCATAGAAACTCCATTGTTGATACTTACTCAACCATCAGGAACAATGGTGCAAAGAGCGCGACCATCACATTCTGAAGAAAGGGGTAGCCACAGTAAAGAGAGAATTCATTCGAATTCACCGTCGATGTCTTCCTCTACCCACACCACCACCGATTCACCCGTGTTATAGATCTCATGACATTGAGAACATGAACTTTGAGGGGTTGATTAGGTTAATTCTTTTGTATTATTTTGGGATTTTGGGGGTTTCTTTGGATATTGGTTTACTTGGTTGGTTTCAAACAGTGTTTTAATTCATTGTTGTTAATGGTTTGTTGAGTTGGAAGCTTGGGACCAAATTGATATAATATGTAACTAACATGGATCAAACTTGTAATTATACAAATTTACTTTAACTGCCACGTCGCATCTCTGTTAAATTTTAACGGCTGACGGTCAAAATAGGTCCAATTAAATAGTTGGGTGGTTAAATTTTAAATTTTTATTGTTCGGTGGTAAAAATAGATCAGACTCAATAGTTGCCCAAGTAATTTACCCTTATGCAAAATTAGACTACAGTAAAAAGAGGAATGGCCAAAATCACAATTAAACCTGACATAGAAAAAATCCCTTTATTTTTTTTTGGATTTTAGGATAATCCAAAACTCAGAATATCATGATCAATATCAAATTTTTCGATCGAAAATATTCGAACATAAAGAATGAATAGAATATCATAATTTTTGAATTGGATCATCAAATAAACAAATCAAATTTCTCGGATCGAAATATTTTGAACAGCTTTACTCACAATACAAGCTTCTAAAGCTTCAAGATTCGCTACGACACTTGGTGCATTTCCCCAAGGGTGTTCTAAAGTTCATCCATCGAATTGTAGTACGAAATCATCTCCAAAGGTCTTGGTCAAAATAGGTATACACCAAACGTGAATACCCCCGAAGCTACAGGAGAAAGCATCTGGTAGAGAAACACAATCTTGTGTGAAATGAATACAACAGTTTGAATCTTTTTCAATAAAATCTTCATGCTATAAATCAACAAAACCGAAAGTTATTTCCTTTTTCCCTTCAAATTCACTACTATTATACCAACATGAATATGATCTCCACCAGACATACATAAAGCTTTAGTTAATACACGAAAGTGTATACCATGATTCTTATGCCTATCAATAACTGCATGTATTGCGCGATGGTATGAAAATTTAGACCATTATCTCGACAATAATGACCCAACACAGTATTTGTAGTGAATCCACATGTTAAGTACTCATGCAATACGATAGGAACTATTGGTTCTCTGGCACACTAGTCTTTTTCATCATTTATTCACATCTACCCGCAATAGCATTGAAGTAATGCCCTTTGATTTGACGTATTTCAGCCAGTGCATTATAAATTGCTTCGGAACAAAATAAGAAACGGTCTCTCCAACACATAAATGGTTGGGAGTTCACATACTCATCATCTTTGGAAAAATCAAGTCCACCGCGTATATATTCAAAAAAATGCACTATCATAGTTCTTAGCGGATAACCCCATTTTAGGTTTCATAGTACATCCATGTAAGGGACGACTTGAATTTATCCCTTTCAACCTGGATTCCATGAGGTGAAAATTAGAAAGTTCTAATATAATAAGTAGGGATTCACAAATCTTTTAAACATAGGTGCACGAGGCTTTGAACCCAATTACACGACCCATGATGAAAATAAACATCTTAGTAACATAACCTTCTTAAAAAAGTCGCCTAATATCGAATCCTGATGTTATACTACGTCAATCATATTGGTCTTTTTTTGTAACGTTCGACTTTTAGTGACATGGTGTGCCCAACCTATTTGTTGAGTGGATTAAATGAATGTGATTTGGCGAAGAGGGGGTGAATTGGCTTTTGAAATTTGAAGGAAGCAAATTGGAAATTGAAAAGTGAAGAACAAGGCAAATTATAGTGGTTCAAGCTTCTAACAAACTCTACATCCACTACCTTAGCTCCCACTAAGGATTTTCAACAATCTCCACTAGATGTTCTTCCCCTTTTCAAGGCTAAAGAGGTAACATTTACAATCGGTCAATCTTACTACCAAAAGATTGACCCAAAAGACTCTCTTTACGAACAAGAAATTTGGCAAATGAAAATATATCTCACAAGACTGAAAATTTGCCCAATTACAATCAAACACTCCCCCAAACTTAAACTAATGATTTACAATAAGGATTACTACAAGGTGGGTACAATATATGACTCTTATAAAGCAAAAAGATTTAGAATATAGCTTGGATGTTGCAAGTAGGTTCAATAGTTGTTGATGGTACTTTGGAAGCTTACTTTTATACCCTTGCATTGAATTCTAGCCGTTTGGGTGGTTGAGATCATTAATCTAGCCGTTGGGTTGCATTTTCCCGCAATAAATGCTATTCAACTACCTAACATATTGATACCCTCATGACCGTACTGGTACCTATCTTAAAGAAGAATGAGCCGTTGTGACCGAAAAACAAGGGGCGTATCGATACACGGGAAGGCGTATCGATACAGTCATTGTGAAAAACATGGGGCGTATTGATACTCATATATCGTATCGATACGAATTTTTCTCAATGGAATCCTAGATTGAACTTCACCCAAAAAGTGTATCGGTACGCTGTATGAGCATATCGATATGATTAACGGTCATTTTGAAATTTTGGATACCAATAACTGATAAGCAACATTCGAATCATTAAATGAAAAGATTTTGTAATCATCTTGAAATCGTATCGATACGGGTATTATCGTATCGGTATGCTATAGCTTGAAAACTTTCCCAGATGAATATTGTATCGATACGGGGTTAACTGTATTGGTAAACTTTTAACGATTGAAATTCTAGTGAAGGAAAACCGTATCGATACTGCTTAAGTGTATCGATACGTCTGGGCCTATAATTGAAGTTAGGCTTGAAAATACTTAGAGAATCTTTTAACACTTTGGATCTCGCCACCGGACTCTCATGGCGTTGTCTATCCTCGCCACAAAGCTTGAGTATTTTACCAAGACCTACCCTGATGGTATCTCTCCATCGGACTCTCACTTTGGATCGGGATGGCACTACCCCCATTGCCCGACTCCAAAGAGCACGTACAAATTTTTAGTTTATAGTGCACTCTACATCCTATTGGTCGACGAATTATATCCGATAATCTTCACATCATTTATGCAAATATATTACATTAAAATCATCATCTCACCTACTATTTTGATGCAACATTTCTAAAATCAATCTCATCCCATTTCAAAACCACCATTCATGCATAGCATTTAATCAAAATCTCAAAACTCTTTGCAATGTCATTCTATCTCATGGGATCAACATGTAACATCATTTCATGTTATAAATCATGCATAAAACAGTAGGAATTTCTCCATCTCAAATCAAGAGCATGTCAAAAGCATTTTGGGGCATCAAGCACTTTTCGAGAGAAAATCTAAACATACTTACTTACGGACTTAGGATGGTGTTTCAAACTAATCCTAAATCCCCAAACCTTGTTTCCTTGTCCCTCAAGGACTTCTAAAACCATTTGCACTCACCGATAACGTTTCACTTGCTTGTCGAAACGATTTCTAGGCTTCCGGCACTTTCGGATCAACACCAAATGCGTCTGATGAAGTCTCCCCTATTCATTACAAATAAGTGCATATGATTAATGAATCATCATGCATTAAAATCACAAGCCACACATTCAACTCGCTGCTCTACTCAACACTAGCATTTCGGCTATCCGAAATAACCTCCAAACTTTCTGAAATCAAAGCCCAGCCACGATCCATCAATTCTAACCTTTTCTAAACCTCAACCAACATCAAAAATCACCACAAACACAACCTTATACCTATAGCAACAACAAATTACCATAAACTCCTCAAAAACCACAAATCTAACACCTCAAACTTAGGAACCCAAACCTATTCTAGATTTATTTGTTAAAACCTCATTCTCAGCATCAAATATCATCCAAAATATATTAGAAATCAACCTCAAAATAGATCTTAACATGGAAATACGAAAATCACCACGATCTCATCAAGAATCTTGAATTTAGCAACTATTTCTTGTTTATAACATTAAAACAGCTCAAAAAACATTAACAAAGGATTGATAACTTGGGAATTTCAGTAAAGAATTGATCATTAGAGATGAAGGACGAAGCTTACCTCTAATAGTTGATATCTCCTCAATTTGGGCAAGTTTTCTTGAAAATCCAAAGCAAGAATCAAAAAGGATTTGATGAAACAAAGATAGGAAATCCTTTGGAAGATAAAATCCCAGCAAACAAGATGAAAATCAGAGGAGAGGAAAGTGTTTGGATGATTGGAAGTTGAGAGAAAAAGGAAAAGAGAACTATCGTGAATTAGTTATGAAAAGTCAACTTTGATTTCTTTTTTTAATTCCCTTTTATTTCATTATTAAAAAACATTATTAAAAGCTACCAAATTAAAGAGAAATCTGATGAAACAAATGGTAAAATTAGCTCCTTAAAGATTCAAAGTTTCAATCCTTTACAAAACAGTCACTAATCAACTTTTGCAAAAACTGCATATTGGTCACTATACCAAAATGTAATATTTCCAAATCTCATTTTGTAAAATTGTTTCTACCATAATCATTTATATAATAAATGATGATTTTTAGATATTTTCCCATATTTTTAAAACATCCTGAACTAGGTGTTCCCTAAACCAACCTCAAGGGTTCGAACCGTCCCCGACCGACCCAATTCAACATCTAAAACATCTAGGCCCAAAATAGGGCGTTACAGTTCAGAAAATTCCTGGATGTTCTGAAGCAAGTAAAAATCAATCTTCCATTGGTGGAGTTGATCGAACAGATGCCCAGATATGCTAAGTTCCTAAAGGATATGGTATCTAAAAGAACAAGAATCGGGGAATTTGAGACAATGGCAGTAACAGAGGGATGGATGGCTATGTTGCACAATAAGGCGCCGCCCAAACAGAAAGATTCGGGAAGCTTCATAATTCCCTGTAAAATAGGCAGCAACCACTCCGTAAAAGCCCTGTGTGACCTAAGGGCAAGCATCAACTTAATGCCCAATTCTATTTTCCAGAAAATGGGGATAGGAGATGCCCGCCCAACGACAGTAACGCTGCATATAGCCGACAAAACGTATGTACAACCGGAAGGAAAGATTGAAGACATCCTGCTAAAGGTGGACAAATTCATTTTCCCTGCCGACTTCCTGGTTCTAGATTGTGAAGCAGATGAAAGGGCACCGATAATCCTAGGGTGACCATTCCTTGCTACATGCAGAACGTTTATCGTTGTAGAAAAAGGTGAACTTAAAATGAGGGTCAATGATAAGCAAGTAATGTTGAATGTCTTCCAAACTATGAGGCAAGCTGATGATCCTGAAGAATGCCAGCTAATGAAGGCCACCTCAGAGTTCAATTTCGAAGCCAACAGAGCCTGCCAGGGCAGTAACCTCGACAATTAAGTATTTCGAACTATTAAATTATACAGAAAAGGGTGGCAAAATGTTCAAACCATCTATTGAACAATCCCCTACCCTTGAATTAAAAGCCTTACCTGCACAACTTAAGTATGCTTATTTGGGACCCGATAATACGCTGCCCGTAATAATTTCCTCCAAGTTGCAGCCTGCCCAAGAACAGAAACTGATAGCGCTACTGCAGTAGCACAAGAAGGCAATAGACTGGACCATTGCAGATATAAAAGGGATCAGCCCAAAAATCTGCATGCACAAAATCCAACTTGAAGAGGATCAAAAGGCAGCTGTAGATGCCCATAGGAGATTAAACGACGCCATTAGAGAAGTTGTCAAAAAGGAGATAATCAACTGGTTAGATGCTGTAATCATATACCTTATCTCTGACAGCGAATGGGTAAGCCCAGTACAGTGTGTACCAAAGAAAGATGGTATAATTGTGGTAAGCAATGATAATAATGAGTTAATTCCAATTAGGACAGTAACCGGTTGGAGAATATGCATGGATTACCGCAAGTTAAATAAAGCAACTAATAAGGATCACTTCCCTCCACCTTTTATTGATCAAATGCTTGGCCGCCTTGCTGGCAAACCTTTTTATTATTTCTTGGATTGATATTTAGGTTATAACAAGATTGCCATTGCACCAGAAGACCATGCCAAGACAACCTTCACATGCCCATATGGCATCTATGCCTTTCGAAGAATGTCGTTAGAAATATGTAACGCCCCTGCCACATTCCAGTGCTGCATGTTGGCTATTTTCTCAGACATGATAGAGGACTTCATGGAGATATTTATGGACGACTTCTCTGTCTTTGGCAGTAGCATCGAAAACTGCCTCAGCAACCTCGAAAAGTACTTACCAGATACGAGGACACAACCTAGTACTAAACTGGGAAAAATGCCACTTCATGGTCGATGAATGCATAGTCATGGGATATAAAATATCAGCACAAGGAATAAAAGTAGATAAGGCAAAGATCAAAGTAATCGTCAACTTGCCACCGCCGACCTCTGTCAAGAGCATTTGAAGTTTTCTATGACACGCAAGTTTCTATTGTAGATTCATTGAAAATTTCTCTAAAATTTCTAAACCATTATGTACCTTGCTGGAACAGGATAAACCATTCAACTTCGACGAGGCATGCATGGAAGCATTCAAAACTCTTAAATAAAAGCTCGTGACAGCACCTGTGGTAGTCCCCCCTGATTGGAGCCAGCCATTTGATGTAACCCCCTTAGCCCGGCCTAGACGGTTGACCCGAACTACGAAGATTACACGGGGAAAACCAAAGTCAACCCGAAAGTCAACCTTGATTAACGACCCTTTTTTTCTTTTAAACCTTGTCTAAATGCATATTAACCTTAGGTGTACTCTTGAGATAAACATACTCAAAAATCACAGCAATCGGAAAATGATAAGGGACTCAATTGCACAACATACGAATTTAGGGACCAAAATGTAAAATTGGAAATTAAGAGGACTTTACCAATTTTTAAGTTACCATTATGAAATTAGTCATGTTTCATACCTCTCTGCCAAATTTCACCTCAAACGGACACCTCAAACTCAACCAATTGCACATACAAAAATCAGGACTAAAACGTAAAGCTTGCAAACCTTAAAACCATTCAAATCAGTGCCCAACGGTCAAGTGTTCCGAAACGGGTCTAGGCCATTCAGGAACACCCCTTGGAAGTAGCCAAAGTGTTTCGAAACACCTCAGCCCGTTTAGAAACACCCAGGCCAAAATATGCACCTGTTTCGAAACAGGCAAGGGTGTTTCGAAACACCCTGCCCAGAAACAGCAGAAAAGTCTGTTTTTCACACTTCCGACCCACCAAACACATACATATGACTTCCATATCATTCCAACAAGTCATCAAGCATTAAAGGAACATATTTGCATCATCAAAGCTCAATCAAAGCATCATTTAGGAAAAACTACAAGTCTATAGGCATGCATCCTATAATGAAAAGCAAGCAATCATCAAATCTCCAAAACAAATACCAAATGGCCATTTACATGTTCCAACATCATCATAGGCATTAAACCAACTTAGGGAGTCCAAAACATCCCCAAAAAACACAACCTAGGTTCCCATTTCCAAATACAAAAAGCTAATAGTGTTGTGAAAGTAGTCACCATACAAGAGCTTAGTCTTTCACTTGGATCCTTGACCTCCTTGCTGCCCTTTAAGCACTTCAATGCTCTGCATTATTGGTTCAAGAAAGAGAGAGCGTAAGCACACATGCTTAGTGAGAAATGCTCTAATGAAACAACACAATAATGCACTTTGTAAAAATACCTTTCCAAGGCCTTTAATTTCAAAACAACATTTATCATGCATCCATGCATATAAACCAAGCATCTCATGCTTCAATACATAAACATGTCATATTGGCTTTCAAGTGATAATCCATAACCATTTTCAACTCAAAACACAATCGGATACGCGGATTACAAGCGTTGTCCCATACGCTCCATACACACTACCAACATACAAGGTGGAGTTTACCGGTACAATCACAACCCCTCAACACCCGTGATGGAGTTTAACGGTACAATCACCACCCCCTCCACATCACTCATTGGTAGTTGTATAACATCACTAACGAGAACACGGGACACACAACACAAGATCTTCACATGGCATTTTAACCACCATTATGATCTTAGACATCTCGTTAGTGTTCTTGGATGGAGTTTACGGTACAATCACAACCCCCTCAACATCCAAGGCGACTTTATTCACGGTGCACCCAATCCTATAGCCGGCTAACTATATCCGATTCAAGTACTTTTAAACCAACACATCACTTGCCAATATACATCATTTATCATCATCAATCCACTGTTTTTAAGCATTAAACAAACCCATTACATAATCATGCATCACTATGCATCAAACCACATTTATCAATGTCCAAAACAAGTATCTCTTACCTTGAGCATCCCTCAACACATGGCTTACAAAACCAGCATTAAACATGCTAAAATATGCTTTCAAAACAGAATTTAAACATGCAAAATAAACACATTGCATTCAACCATCTCATGGTTCATCAAAAAGAGAGTTTCTCCGAAAAAACTTACTCTTGAGCTTAGCTAAGTTGTTTAGACTTAAACTAAGCTCCCATAACCTTCCAAGATTGGTTTCAAAGTAGAAAACCAAACTTCACTCACCAATTCCGTTTCGCAAGCTTGCCAAAACGCCGATCAAGCCTCCGGATCAACACCACAAGGATTCGATGATGCCTCCCCTGTTTTAAACACATCAAAGCAGAAGATTAATGCATCATCATGCATTAAAATCTTCAACCAAAACACCTAAACTCACTGCTCTCATCAAAACTCACATTTCGGCTACCAAACACAACCGAAATCACATCCAAACACCTCTACCACATTACCCAACCAAGATCCATCAAATCCAATCATTCTTAAACATCAATTAACATCCAAAAAGGACCTAATCACGTCCTTATACCTCCAACTATAGCAGAACATCGAAATCACCCCAAAAACCACCATTTTCTCAAGTCAAAACTTAGGAAAATCAACCTATTCGGGATTGCATTGATTAAACCTCAATTACAAATCATTTAGACATCCAAAATACATCAAAAAGACATCTCAAAACATAGCCCAGTCATCTATTACGAATTTCTTCAAAATTAAATCCAAATCTTGCATTCTAAGCCAAAATAAAGAACACAACATTAAAACCTTTAATAAAACTCAATTTAAGGATTGAGAACTTGGGAATTTCAGTAAAGAACTGAGTATTTAGAGGAGAAGGACGTTCATACCTCTAAATGTGAGTTTCTCCTTGTTTAGAGCCAAAATCCTTGAAAATTCAATAAGCAAATGATGAGGATTTGGTGTAGAAATGATTAGAAATCATTTAGAGATTGAAATCTCAACTTTAGGTGTGAAAATCAAAGGAAAAGTGGCTGTGGAAATGTGTTTGGCTGAGGGAAAATTGAGAGAAAATGAAATGGGAAAATTTTGGCAAAAGTTAGTTATGAAACTAAAATATATATTTTCCCTCTTTTTCTTTTTATTAAATCACATTAAATGAGTCTTTAAAATTTAAGAAAAATCTGGAGAAACTCCCCCTTGGGTAAATTAGCTCCTTAAAGATTCAAAGTTTCAATCCTTTTAAAACAGTCACCAACTTTTCAAAAATTACATTTTAGTCACTAACTTGAAATGTCATATTTCCAAACCCCATTTTGTAAAATTGATTTCACCACTCTCTTATATATAATAAAAGAGGATTTTTAGATATTTTTCCATATTTTTAATGCATCCCGAACTAGGCTTTCCCTAAAATCACCTTTTATATTCGAACCGCAATTTAAACCGGTCCGGTTCAGACCCTAAACTTCCAAGCCCAAAATCGGGGTGTTACAACTCTCCCCCCTTAAGAAATTTCATCCCCGAAATTTACCTGGAGGAAAAAGATACGGAAACTGCTTCAACATGTCATCCTTCCGTTCCCATGTGGCTTCCTCAACACCACGATGCTTCCACAACACTTTTACCAACTCAATGGTCTTGCCTCGAAGAACTTTACTATCCGAATCCAGAATCTCCACCGGTTCCTCATCATAGGTCAAATTCGGATTCAACTCCACTTCCTCCACAGGCATCACATGAGAAAGATCCGATCTATACTTCCGAAGCATAGAAACATGAAACACATCATGAATCTTTTCTAACTCTTGCGGTAACCTCAACTTGTACGCAACAGGACCCACACGCTCAATCACCTCGTATGGTCCAATGTACCTAGGGCTCAACTTACCCTTTCGGCCAAACCTCATAACCTTTTTCCAAGGCGAAACTTTCAAAAACACACGGTCACCCACCGCATACTCGATCTCCTTACGCTTCAAATCTGCGTAAGACTTCTGCCGATCAGAAGCTGCTTTCAATCGCTCACAAATGAGCTTCACCTTCTCGGTGGTTTCTTTCAACAAAGCGGGCATCGAAACCAACTTTTGACCTGTTTCAGCTCAACAAAGAGGAGTCCTACACTTCCTCCCGTACAAAGCTTCATAAGGTGCCATTTGAATACTTGCCTGATAACTATTATTATAGGCAAACTCCACCAAAGGCAAATGTTTCTCCTACGAACCCTGAAACTCAATCACGCAACACCTCAACATATCCTCCAACACCTGGATAACACGCTCAGACTGTCCATCCGACTGCGGATGATAAGATGTACTGAAATTCAACCGTGTACCCAAAGCCTGATGCAAACACTGCCAGAAACGTGACGTAAACCTCGGATCTCTATCTGACACAATCGACTTTGGCACACCATGCAACCGCACAATCTCAGTAATGTACAGCTCCGCAAGCTTATCCAAAGTGTACGTAATATGCATAGGCAAGAAATGCGCACACTTCGTCAGGCGATCCACAATCGCCCACACCGAATTCTTCTTCGATGGCGACAAAGGCAAACCAGACACGAAGTCCATGGTAATCCTCTCCCACTTCCACTCAGGAATCCTCAACGGTTGCAACAACCCTGAAGGAAACTGATGCTCAGCCTTAACTCGCTGACAAACCATGCACTTGCTTACAAACTTAGCAACATCTTTCTTTAACCCCACCCAATAGTACTCATCACGAAGATCACGGTACATCTTAGTACTACCAGGGTGCATAGCAAAAGGACTACTATGAGCTTCAGTCAGAATAGCACGCCTCAACTCAGCATCATTGGCCACTACTATCCGACTTCCAAAGCATAAAACTCCATCATCATTAAAGCAGAAATCCGATGGCCTATCCTCTGTAATATCCTAAACATGTGGCACCAAGGAATCATCCAACAACTGCTTTTCCTTAATCAACTGAATCAAGGATGGTTTCACTTGCAACTCAGCCACAAGACCACCATCACGCGAAATGCTCAAACTGGCAAACATAGCCCTCAACTCCACAGCTACCTTCCTACTCAAGGCATCCGCTACAACATTAGCTTTACCCGGATGGTACTCGATCGTCAAATCGTAATCCTTAAGCAGCTCCACCCAACGTCGCTGCCTAAGATTCAACTCTTTCTGAGACATCAGATACTTCAAACTCTTGTGGTCCGTGTACACAGTACACTTCTCACCATACAGGTAATGTCTCCAAATTTTCAAAGTGAAAACCACCGCAGCTAATTCAATGTCATGCGTAGGATAATTGCACTCATGCACCTTCAACTGACGCGATGCATAAGCCACCACCTTACCCTCTTGCATCAACACACATCCCAAACCAACGTAGGACGCGTCACTCTACATCACAAACTCTTTCCCTGATTCAGGTTGAACCAAGATAGGAGCTTGCGTCAAAGCTGCCTTAAGCTTCTCAAAAGCCTATTGTCTCGCTTCCGTCCATTCATACTTAACATCCTTCTGCAATAACTTTGTCAAAGGTGCAGCAATCTTTGAAAACCCATCCACGAACCTCCGATAGTATCCCGCCAAACCAAGGAAACTACGGACTTCATCAACAGACTTAGGAGGCTTCCAATTCATCACTGCCTCAATCTTCTGAGGATCAACACGAATTCCTTCAGCAGAGACCACATGACCAAGAAACACAACTTCTCTAAGCCAGAACTCACACTTGCTCAGCTTGGCATAAAGTTGATTCTCCAACAAAGCTTGCAACACAATTCTCAAATGCCCCTCATGCTCCTTCTCAGTACGAGAGTACACAAGAATATCATCAATGAACACCACAACAAATTTATCCAAGTATTCATGGAACACTCTATTCATCATGTCCATGAAAGCTGCAGGAGCATTCGTCAAACCAAACAGCATCACAAGAAACTCATAATGCCCATACCTCGTCCTGAAGGCTGTCTTTGGCACATCCACATCCTTCACCTTCAGCTGATAATACCCTGACCTTAAGTCAATTTTAGAGAACACAGCTGCTCCCCAAAATTGATCAAAAAGATCATCAATTCTCGGCAAAGGATACCGATTCTTGACAGTCAACTTGTTAAGCTGACGATAATCAATGCACATTCTCATAGTGCCATCCTTTTTCTTCACAAACAAGACCGGTGCACCCCAAGGTGACACACTCGGCCGAATGAAACCACAATCAAGCAACTCCTGAAGTTGCATCTTCAGCTCTTTCAACTCTTTAGGTGCCATTCGATAAGGAGTAATGGACACTGGAGTTGTGTTTTCATACAGCTCAATCCCAAACTCCACTTCGCGATTAGGAGGCAATCCAGGCAACTCCTCCGGAAACACACCAGGAAACTCTCGCACAGTCCTGATATCTTGCACACGCAACTCTTTAGAGCTAGGATTCATCACAACGGCTAGGTAGGCTTCACAACCTTGCCTCAGCATCCGGCTCGCTTCCAAAGTGGACACCACATTGGCAAGAAACTTCACATTCTCACCCACCACCACTACCTCATAATCATCCGCAAGCTTCAACGAAACTCGCTTATTCTCAAAATCCACTACAGCTCGATGCTCAACAAGCCAATCCATACCAAGGATTACATCAAAACCATAGAAAGGCAATTCCATAAGATCAACATGAAAAACATGGTCTTGCACAACCAAGGGACACCTTCTATAAAGCTTTCGCGTCACAACAGTCTCACCAAAAGAACTGGTTACACGCATACCAACATCTAAAGACTCAACAGGCAAACCAAGCAATTGAGCATGTTCACGCAATATGTATGAGTGTGTAGATCCAGAATCAATCAGGGAAAGTAATGACAAGGATTGCAAAGTAAAAGTACCTGCGATCACATCCGTGTCATTCCTCCCCTCCCTCTGAGCATACACTCTGGCCTGATCACCACCCTCAAGCTGAACAGCTACCACATGAGCCACATTCCTTCCACCATCCTCTCTACGCTGGAAATTACCACGGCCACGCCCACGACCTCTCTGTGGTGCAACAACTCCAGGAGCACGTCCCTGACCACCACCAGCCAACAGAGGACACTCTCTCTTCATGTGATCCGCCGAACCACAGTTCCAACACGAATTACCGGTCACCACAACAGGAGCCTGCACCTCCCTCGCTGCTCGAGGACAATCACGCCTCAGATGACCACGCGATCCACATGTCCAACATGTGTTCTGATCAACTCTCGCCATGTCTCCCTGAACAGGCGCACCTTGCCCTCCACCACCACGCCTAGCTGAAGACTAATACTTCCGATCACGTCCTCTCTTGTTCCGTCCGCCACCGGAACTATACTCAGCAGCTCGCTTGCCCGCACTAGGACCAGCTCCTCTAGAAGATAAACTCAAATTCAACTCAATGTCTTTTGCTCTTCCAACCAGCACATCAAAGTCAGTGTACTCAGTAGCCAGCATATAGGTCTTTACATCCGTCACCAAACCATAACAGAAACGTTCACACCTCTCCCGCTCATCAGGGATAAGCTCAGGTGCGTATTGACTGAGTCGGACAAACTGAAACTCGTACTCAGCCACTGACATGCTCCCTTGAGTAAGCGACATGAATTCCCTTTTCTTCTCATCCAGGTACCGCACACCTAGATACCTCCTCTTGAACGCGTTCAGAAAGAACGTCCAAGTCACGTCAGCATCCTCCACTCCGGAGATAGCGGTTGTCCACCAGGTATATGCATCGTCATGCAACAATGATATTACACAGCCCAGCTTCTGCACTTCATTGCAGTTCATTTGTCCCAAAATCCTCTTGGTACTTTCCAACCAAGACTCGGAACCCTCAGCAGACAAACCCCTGAACTCAGTCCCTCCCAGACTGCGCAAACGTTCCAGAGGTAGTCTAACATTAGCATCTCCCTGATGCCCAGTTCCATGAGCTCCAGCTACCGCCGCCTGAAAGGCTCCAGCAATAACTTGAATCAGCACTGTCATGTCAGGAGCAGCTTGCCCCTGCCCAGTTTCAGGTCCAACGACCCCAGCACCAGCACCAGCTCCAACTCCCTCACCCCCAGCACCACCACCACCGGGTGGAGGAGGTAAATCCACTACATTTTCTACATTCTCTTCGTTCTCATTTTGAGCCATAGCTCGCGTATTAATCCTCGTCTCTCTACGAGGTCCCATCACTATACAATGCATTCACAAATGTAATAAACATAGTCAGGCTCAGCAAGGTAAGCAATCCAAGTACTCAAGCTCATTTCCAATTTAAAACAAATCATTTCATTAGCTTTGATATGGCAATGGGTCCCTCTAACATGCTTCACCACAGCATACACCACAATTTGCAACATTTTTACAAATCATACATCATACTTTCACTCAACAAGTATACAAGCAATCATACACATATCACCCACATAACCATCCCCAAATACTAGAGAACTCAGCTCTGATACCACCAAATGTAACCCCCTTAGCCCGGCCTAGACGGTTGACCCGAACTACGAAGATTACACGGGGAAAACCAAAGTCAACTCAAAAGTCAACCTTGATTAACGACCCTTTTTTTTCTTTTAAACCTTGTATAAATGCATATTAACCTTAGGTGTACTCTTGAGATAAACATACTCAAAAATCACAGCAATCGGAAAACGATAAGGGACTCAATTGCACAACATACGAATTTAGGGACCAAAATGTAAAATCTGGAAATTAAGAGGGCTTTACAAATTTTTAAGTTACCATTATGAAATTAGTCATGTTTCATACCTCTCTGCCAAATTTCACCTCAAACGGACATCTCAAACTCAACCAATTGCACATACAAAAATCAGGACTAAAACGTAAAGCTTGCAAACCTCAAAACCATTCAAATCAGTGCCCAACGGTCAAGTGTTCCGAAACGGGTCTAGGCCGTTCAGGAACACCACTTGGCAGTAGCCAAAGTGTTTCGAAACACCTCAGCCCGTTTCGAAACACCCAGGCCAAAATATGCACCTGTTTCGAAACAGGCAAGGGTGTTTCGAAACACCCTGCCCAGAAACAGCAGAAAAGTCTGTTTTTCACACTTCCGACCCACCAAACACATACATATGACTTCCATATCATGCCAACAAGTCATCAAGAATTAAAGGAACATATTTGCATCATCAAAGCTCAATCAAAGCATCATTTAGGAAAAACCACAAGTCTATAGGCATGCATCTTATAATGAAAAGCAAGCAATCATCAAATCTCCAAAACAAATACCAAATGGCCATTTACATGTTCCAACATCATCATAGGCATTAAACCAACTTAGGGAGTCCAAAACATCCCCAAAAACACAACCTAGGTTCCCATTGCCAAATACCAAAAGCTAATAGTGTTGTGAAAATTGTCACCATACAAGAGCTTAGTCTTTCACTTGGATCCTTGACCTCCTTGCTGCCCTTTAAGCACTTCAATGCTCTGCATTATTGGTTCAAGAAAGAGAGCGCGTAAGCACACATGCTTAGTGAGAAATGCTCTAATGAAACAACACAATAATGCACTTTGTAAAAACACCTTTCCAAGGCCTTTAATTTCAAAACAACATTTATCATGCATCCATGCATATAAACTAAGCATCTCATGCTTCAATACATAAACATGTCATATTGGCTTTCAAGTGATAATCCATAACCATTTTCAACTCAAAACACAATCGGATACGCGGATTACAAGCGTTATCCCATACGCTCCATACACACTACCAACATACAAGGTGGAGTTTACCGGTACAATCACAACCCCTCAACACCTGTGATGGAGTTTAACGGTACAATCACAACCCCCTCCACATCACTCATTGGTAGTTGTATAACATCACTAACGAGAACACGGGACACACAACACAAGATCTTCACATGGCATTTTAACCACAATTATGATCTTAGACATCTCGTTAGTGTTCTTGGATGGAGTTTATGGTACAATCACAACCCCCTCAACATCCAAGGCGACTTTATTCACGGTGCACCCAATCCTATAGCCGGCTAACTATATCCGATTCAAGTACTTTTAAACCAACACATCACTTGCCAATATACATCATTTACCATCATCAATCCACTGTGTTTAAGCATTAAACAAAGCCATTACATAATCATGCATCACTATGCATCAAACCACATTTATCAATGTCCAAAACAAGGATCTCTTACCTTGAGAATCCCTCAACACATGGCTTACAAAACCAGCATTAAACATGCTAAAATATGCTTTCAAAATAGAATTTAAACATGCAAAATAAACACATTGCATTCAACCATCTCATGGTTCATCAAAAAGAGAGTTTCTCCGAAAAACTTACTCTTGAGCTTAGCTAAGTTGTTTAGACTTAAACTAAGCTCCCATAACCTTCCAAGATTGGTTTCAAAGCAGAAAACCAAACTTCACTCACTGATTCCGTTTCGCAAGCTTGCCGAAACGCCGATCAAGCCTCCGGATCAACACCACAAGGATCCGATGATGCCTCCCCTGTTTTAAACACATCAAAAGCAGAAGATTAATGCATCATCATGCATTAAAATCTTCAACCAAAACACCTAAACTCGCTGCTCTCATCAAAACTCACATTTCGGCTACCAAACACAACCGAAATCACATCTAAACACCTCTACCACATTACCCAGCCAAGATCCATCAAATCTAATCATTCTTAAACATCAATTAACATCCAAAAAGGACCTAATCACGTCCTTATACCTCCAGCTATAGCAGAACATCGAAATCACCCCAAAAACCACCATTTTCTCAAGTCAAAACTTAGGAAAATCAACCTATGCGGGATTGCATTGATTAAACCTCAATTACAAATCATTTAGACATCCAAAATACATCAAAAAGACATCTCAAAACATAGCCCAATCATCTATTACGAATTTCTTCAAAATTAAATCCAAATCTTGCATTTTAAGCCAAAATCAAGAACATAAACATTAAAACCTTTAATAAAACTCAATTTAAGGATTGAGAACTTGGGAATTTCAGTAAAGAACTGAGTATTTAGAGGAGAAGGACGTTCATACCTCTAAATGTGAGTTTCTCCTTGTTTAGAGCCAAAATCCTTGAAAATTCAATAAGCAAATGATGAGGATTTGGTGTAGAAATGATTAGAAATCATTTAGAGATTGAAATCTCAACTTTAGGTTTGAAAATCAAAGGAAAAGTGGCTGTGGAAATGTGTTTGGCTGAGGGAAAATTGAGAGAAAATGAAATGGGAAAATTTTGGCAAAAGTTAGTTATGAAACTAAAATATCTATTTTCCCTCCTTTTCTTTTTATTAAATCACATTAAATGAGTCTTTAAAATTTAAGAAAAATCTGGAGAAACTCCCCCTTGGGTAAATTAGCTCCTTAAAGATTAAAAGTTTCAATCCTTTTAAAACAGTCACCAACTTTTCAAAAATTACATTTTAGTCACTAAATTGAAATGTCATATTTCCAAACCCCATTTTGTAAAATTGATTTCACCACTCTCTTATATCTAATAAAATAGGATTTTTAGATATTTTTTCCTTATTTTTAATGCATCCCGAACTAGGCTTTCCCTAAAACCACCTTTTATATTCGAACCGTAATTTAAACCGGTCCGGTTCAGACCCTAAACTTCCAAGCCCAAAATTGGGGTGTTACATTTGAGCTAATGTGTGACACTAGTGATACTACTGTCGGAGCCGCCCTCGGACGTCGTAGGGACAAAATCATTCATGTCATCTACTACGCCAGCAGAAAACTGAATCTCGCCCAGACCAACTACACCACCACCGAGAAAGAACTATCGGCAGTGGTGTTCCCCTTCGATAAGTTCCGACCCTATCTAATTGGAACAAAAGTGATCGTCCAAACAAATCATTCAGCCTTAAGGTACTTGTTCGCAAAGAAGGATGACAAACCTCGCCTGATCCGTTGAATCCTTCTACTGCAAGAGTTCAACCTGGAAATTCGAGACAAGAAGGGCACAGAAAATCTAGCGGGCCATTTATCTCGGCTCGAGGATGAAAAAGGAAAGGCACCCATCAGTGAAATCCAGGATGCATTCCCTGATGAACAGCTATTAATGGCTCTGCCCTGGTAGTCTCCTTGGAAGCGGAAGGCATCTCACTGGCCGCCCATGAAGAGCTGTGACAGCAACGTCAACAACCACACCATGGTACGCAGATATCGTTAATTACTTAGTAATTGGTGTTTTAGCTTATGACCTTAACTACCAAGGAAAGAAACAATTTCAATATGATGCTAAGCATTATTTTTGGGACGAGCCTTTCTTGTTTAAAAACTGTGCAGATCAGGTCATTAGAAGCTGTGTCCTTGAGGATGAACAACGAGCCATACTATCTCAGTTGCACACAACATCATATGGAGGTCATTTCGGAGGGCAGCGCACGGCAACAAAAGTACTCCAATCGGGTTTTTTCTAGCCAACATTGCATAAAGATGCCTATTCCTTCTACAAACAGTGCGACAGATGCCAAAGAACAGGAAACATATCAAGAAGGAACAGAATGCCTCTACAAACCATCCTTAAGGTTGAATTATTTGATGTTTGGGGGATTGATTTTATAGTACCATTCCCATCTTCTTGTGGCAACATGTACATCCTCTTAGCGGTTGACTACGTCTCCAAGTGGGTAGAAGCCATTGCCACTCCTCACAATGATGCAAAAACCGTCTATATATTCCTACAGAAGAACATATTCACAAGGTTCAAAATCCCAAGAGCCATCAGTAGCAACGAGGGCACCCATTTTGACAACAAACTAATTGCCAAGGCAGTCCAAAAAGTGGGTGTCACGCACAAGATTGTCGTGGCATACCACCCGGAAACAAATGGGATGGCAGAGATTTCAAATAGAAAAGTCAAAACCATCTTGGAAAAGGTTGTCAACCCAAGTAGGAAAGATTGGTCATTGAAACAAGACGATGCCCTTTGGGCGTATCGAACAACGTACAAAATGCCACTCCGAATGTCCCCTTATTGATTAGTATACGACAAGGCATGCCACCTCCATGTTGAAATAGAACACACGACATATTTGGCAGTCAAGGCGGTAAATATGGATTGGAAGCAGGTTGGCGAAAACAAACAACTAGATCTGACCAAAATGGAGGAATTCCGGCGGGAGGCATACGAGAATGCCAAGTTGTACAAGGAAAAAGTCAAAAGATGGCACGACAACAAGATCCAACAAAGGTAGTTTTTTCCCGGGCAACAAGTGTTGTTGTTCAACTCCCGGCTGAAGCTGTTTCCCGGGAAATTAAAATCCAGATGGTCAGGACCGTTCGAAGTGGTCCAAGCTTTCCCACATGGTGCCGTGAAAGTAAAGCCAATGACTAGAGATGCTATCTCGAGATAACATGAAGTATTTACTTTGGGGGATGCTAACCCCACTGTACATAATTTTTATCTGTCCACATCTTTATTGCTTTTTTAGCAGTAGATTTTTAGGACTAGATTTTATTTTTAATACATTATTACTATTTATTCCCGTCTCACAACTATTTATCCAGATTCAGACCCTGAAGAATCATGCCGTTGTGCACAACTAAGGGCAGCACTGCCCAACCCCGCAATTGACGACATAGCAGATAACTCCTCCGAATCTTTTCCACCATTTGACAACAACTAAGTCTAAGTTTTCTTTCCCTTCTCATGTTTATTTTTCAGTTTCAGTTCTAATTTTCATTATTTTGTGCATTGAGGGCAATGCCCATATCGAGTTTGGGGGGGGGGGGGGGAGCTCTCATATTTTTGTTTAGGCATCATAGTAGCATATAGATTGCATTTTACTTGCCTTAAAAAATTAATCAAAAGAAAAATGAAAATTTTTGTTAGAACTTGTGCTTATGATAGGATAGCCGACTTTAAATTTTTTGCACCAATTAAAAAGACCTTAATTTTGGGGAAAGCATGAAGTAAACTTAGAATTTTTCTATTAATGCCAAAAATTAAAAACACTAATGTTACTTGTTTAATTTGTTAGAATTTCTGGTAAACATTGCCTGCTTGAATTATTTGTAAAATTCTAACATGGTTGCAGGAAGCTGCCACGACATGCAACAAATAGAAAAAAAGAACTACCACGACAGGAAAGAAAATTTTATGATGTCTTTCCCTAGAGGTGCCCTAAACCGGCTCTAGGAAGAATCATGTGCAAGGACACTCCGCTGCTATCAAAGTCCATGAATATGTAATTCCTTGAAGTGACGGACAAATTAGCATGAGTGAACGAAAGTCTTCACGGGATGACTCTGCTCAATGGGTTCGATGTTTTGTAGTTTGCTCCTATTTTAATTTCAGACCAAGAAGAGTAGTTGCGATGGGCTGAAGCCCTTATTGCCATTATTATAAATTGTGCTAAATTATGCTGCCTCGGCAAAAACGTTATATACCATGACAACATCCTTGTTTACTTAGAATGTTCTTCAGATTCAGCTTGTACGCATTTTCTGCACACACTGCACTGGCATTATAGTTTAATTCTGAGGTAATTTATGCTCTTCTCCTTTCACTAATATAATGCAGGTGCCACATCCTTGAGGTGGTAAATCAAGTTTAAAACGGGTTTTTCTTTCCGGTTAGTGCAAGGGCAAGTATGTTTAGGTTTGCATTGCTTGAGGACAAGCAATAGTTCGAGTTTGGGGGTGTGTAAAGTGCTCATTAGTCCTATATTTTTATATGCATTCCATCTCATATTATTGATGTTCTTAAGTACATTTTAGGCATATTTAGGTTCATGCATTGCTTATTTACAATATTCTTCACTTTCCCCTGATTTTATTGAATATCTTTAATTTGGTAAGGAAAATATGTTGTTTTAGTTTAGTTTGCATTTCAGGGCTACAAGTTGTTAGAACGAGGACATACCATAGGAGAGGATGTAGAGGCAATAGATTAGGGAGCTGTATTGATGCAGTTCCAAGCAGAGAAAGCTGCTGCCGTGTAGCCGCCGACACCGTACCTGCCGCCTAGGGTAGTAAGTTAAGGAATTGGAGAATTGGAGTGTGATCTGTAGAGTAGAAAATCATGATTCTAACGATGCCATCCACTCAATTTTCTAACGCTTGGAGCAGCGGACAAAGCCGCCGAAGGATGAGATCAAGATAACTTGCAGTGCAAGGCAACGAGAAGGAGTCCACATTCAACTAAAAGAAGTCAGAATTAAAGGTTGCATTTAATGCAAAAGATACTTTGAAGACTTCTACTCCAAGGAGGACTTGGCCTAGCTAAAGCCTATGTATACTTGACATATTTAGTAATTGGGACATATTAGGTTTTCTTTGGGCATAGTCTAGGTTTTCTTGCCGCCATTATGTTCTAAATTTTCTCTTGGGTTTGGGTTATGTTGTAATGTAACCCCCTTAACCCGGCCTAGACGGTTGACCCGAATTAAGAAAGTCACACGGGGAAAACCAAAGTCAACCCGAAAGTCAACCTTGATTAACGACCCTTTTTTTTTCTTTTAAAAACTTATCTAGATGCACATTAACCCTAAAAATGATCATACAAACGACATACTAAAAGATCATAAACATCAGAGATCAAATAAGGACCCAATTGAACAATTTACAACTTTAGGGACCAAATTGTAAATTCTGATAAATATGAGGACTTAGCCCAAATTAAAGTTACCATCTTGAAATTAATCGTGTCTCATGCATCTCAGCCAAATTTCAGCTCAAAAGGACATTCCAAACTCATACAATTGCACATACAAGATTCAGGACCAAAATGTAAACAATCCGAAACATATAACTGCCACTGTCAGCCCCCAACGGTCAGCCGTTCCGAAACGGGGGACAGCCCGTTTCGAAACTCGGTGTAACCCCCTTAACCCGGCCTAGACGGTTGACCCGAATTAAGAAAGTCACACGGGGAAAACCAAAGTCAACCCGAAAGTCAACCTTGATTAACGACCCTTTTTTTTCTTTTTAACCTTGTCTAGATGCACTTTAGACCTAATTGTGATCACACAAACATCATACTAAAAGATCACAAACATCAGAGATCAAACAGGGACCCAATTGAACAATTTACAACTTTAGGGACCAAATTGTAAATTCTGATAATTATAAGGACTTAACCCAAATTGAAGTTACCAACTTGAAATTAATCATGTTTCATGCTTCTCTGTGAAATTTCAGCTCAAAAGAACCTCCCAAACTCATACAATTGCACAAACAAGTTTCAGGACCAAAACGCAAACATTCCAAAACATATAACCGCCAATGTCAGCCCCCAACGGTCACCCGTTCTGAAACAGGCATAGCCCGTTTCGAAACTCGGGGCTGTTCCGCAACGCGTACCGAAACGGGGGTCTGGCAGTGGCCTTTCCGTTTCGGAACGGCCCCTCCCGTTTCGGACGCCTGGGCACAAATAAGGCACCCGTTCCGAAACGGTAGGTGCTGTTCCGAAACACCCTGCACAGATTGACTAAAAATGCATACTTAAACATGCAATTGACCAACCAATCATGCTCCAAATGCCACCAAACTTTGCCAACATGCAATTCAACATATAAGGGACATATAAGCATCATCAATTCAGCAAAACAACATCATAAGCAAAAAGCCCCAAATCTATAGGCATGCTTCCTACACAAGTAAGCCATTCAAGCGTAAACTTCCAAAACAAGCATATAAAGATCCAACACCAAAACCAATCTTCTCAACATCAAACAACATACTTAGGGAGTACTAAACATCTCCCAAAACATATACATTGGTCACCCATTGCCAAATTACCAAAAGCTAAAATGTACTTAGAAAACCTTCCATACTTAGAGCTTAGTTTCCACTTGGATGCTTGCCCTCCTTGCTGCCCTCAAGTACTCTAATGTTCTGCATTATTGATTTGAGAAAACAAAGAGAGTGTAAGCAAAAGCTTAGTGAGGAATGCTCAATAAAACCATCCAATAATGCATTTATAAAACACTTATAAATCATGCTTCAAATCATCATTTACACATGCTCAAAAGCATACTTAAAACAAGCATCTCATGCTTCATTTCATTACATGTCATATTGGCCTCAAGTGATACATTTCATTTCTTTGAAAACAAGTTCATCAACTTTCACCCCAAGGACTTTTAAACACCTTGGACCCCAAGGACTTTTAAACACCTTGGCCATGGACTTTTAAACACCATGAAAGATCACCTCAAGGACTTTTAAACACCTTGACCCCAAGGACTTTTAAACACCTTGGCCATGGACTTTTAAACACCATGAATTGAATCACCTCAAGGACTTTTAAACACCTTGAGCCCAAGGACTTTTAAACACCTTGGCCTATGGACTTTTAAACACCATAGAAAGGACCACACAAGGACTTTTAAACACCTTTGTGTCCGTAGCAAGAATCATCCAAGGACTTTTAACCACCTTGATGTTCTTAAGTAAACAAGGCTCACTCAAGGACTTTTAACCACCTTAGTGACCTTAACCTTTTCAAAACATCACTTGCCAATATACATCATTTTCATCAATTAATCCACTGTTTTAAAGCATTAAACCAAGCCATATTCATCATGCATTTAAAAGCATCAAACCACATTTAATCAATGTTCAAAAACAAGGAACTCTTACCTTGAGCTTCCTTTAACATATGGCTTATCAAAACAGCAAATATCATGCTAAATCATGCTTTCAAAACAGTAATCAAAACATGCAAATAACCACATTGCATCACAACAAAATCATGGCCACCACTAGAGAGAATTTCTGAAAACTTACGCTCGAGCTTAGCAAAGTTGTTTAGACTTAAACTAAGCTCCCAAGACATTGGTTTCAAAGCTGAAAACCCAATTTCACTCACCGATTCCACTTCGCCTCTTGCCGAAGCACCAATTCAAGCTTCCGGATCAACAACTCTTGGATCCAAAGATGCCTCCCCTGATTAAACACATTAAAGCAGAGATTTAATGCATCATCATGCATCAAAAGCTTCAATGAAAGCACTCAAACTCGCTGCTCTCATTCACACTCCAATTTCGGCCACCAAACACAACCGAAATTACATCAAAACCACTTCTCAACAAAGCCCAACCATAAACCAGCAAAACCTAACATCCACTAACACCATTTAACATCTAAAAACAACCTATAAACATCCTTATACCTCCAGCAACATCAGATCCACAAGATCACCACAAAAACATCCAAGAATCACAAGCTAAACTTAGGAAACACAACCTATCCGGGATTGCATTAATCAAAACTCATTTCCTTATCAAATTAACATTCATTAATCATCATTTTAGCACCTTAAAACACTGCTTAAACAGATCCAACGAAATTTCATCAAAAACACACCAAATCTTGCATTTTAAGCCAAGATCCACTAAACAATCTCAAAAGCCATTTATAAAACATCAATTAAGGATTGAGAACTTGGGAATTTCATTAAAGAACTTGAAGTTCAGAGGAGAAGGACGTTCTTACCTCCAAACTTGAGTTTCTCCTCTTTTAGAGCCAAAAAGCTTGATGAATCAAGTAGCAAATACAAAGGTTTTGATGAGGAGATGATTAGGAATCAAATGAGGATTGAAAAGAAGTATTTAGGTGATAAAAATCAGAGGAAAAGATCTGGAGAGAATGTGTTTGGTTTGAGAGAAAAGATGAGAGAAAATGAGAATGGAAAATTTAGAAAGTTAGTTAAAGATGACTAAAAATATCTTTCCCTCCTTTTTACTTTTATTTTAAACCATTATTAAATCATTTAATATTCTAGAAAATCTGGAGAAACTCCCTTTTGGGTAAATAGCTCCCTAAAGATTCAAAGTTTCAATCCTTTTTAAAACAGTCACAAAACTTTCAAAAATTACATTTTGGTCACTAGCCAAAATGTCACCCTTCCGAAACTCATTTTCCAAAATTGATTTCACAGTTCACTTAATTATATTAAAAGATGATTTTAGAACATTTTTCCATATTTTTAATGCAACCCGAACTAGGCTTTCCTAATTTCACCTCTTTAGATTCGAACAACACTTTGACCAAACCGGTCAACGCCCAAAACTTCTAAGCCCAAAACCGGGGCGTTACAACTCTCCCCCCCTTAAGAAATTTCGTCCTCGAAATTTACCTGAAGGAAAGAGATAAGGAAACTGCTTCAGCATGTCTTCCTTCCGCTCCCACGTGGCTTCCTCAACACCGCGATACTTCCACAGCACCTTCACCAACTCAATGGTCTTGCCACGAAGAACCTTGCTATCCGAATCCAGAACCTTCACCGGTTCCTCATCATAGGTCAAATCCGGATTCAAAACCACTTCCTCCACAGGCATCACATGTGAAGGATCAGATCTATACCTCCGGAGCATAGAGACATGGAACACATCATGAATCTTCTCCAACTCCTGTGGTAACCTGAACCGATACGCAACAGGACCCACACGCTCAACTACCTCATATGGTCCAATGTACCTAGGGCTCAACTTACCCTTTCGGCCAAACCGCATCACCTTCTTCCAAGGCGAAACCTTCAAGAACACACGGTCACCCACCGCATACTCTATCTCCTTACGCTTCAAATCCGCGTAAGACTTCTGCCGATCAGAAGCAGCCTTTAACCGCTCACAAATGAGCTTTACCTTCTCCGTGGTCCCTTTCAACAAAGTCGGCATCGAAACCAACTTTTGACCAGTTTCAGCCCAACAAAGAGGAGTCCTACACTTCCTCCCGTACAAGGCCTCATAAGGTGCCATCTGTATACTTGCCTGATAACTGTTGTTATAAGCAAACTCAACCAAAGGCAGATGCTTCTCCCAAGAACCTTGGAACTCAATCACGCAGCACCTCAACATATCCTCCACAATCTGGATAACTCGCTCAGACTGACCATCCGACTGAGGATGATAGGACGTACTGAAATGCAATCTTGTACCCAGAGCTTGATACAAACACTGCCAGAAACGCGATGTGAACCTCGGATCCCTATCCGACACAATCGACTTAGGCACACCATCATCATTGAAACAGAAATCCGAAGGTCTACCCTCCGCGATATCCTGAACATGAGACACCAAGGAATCATCCAACAACTGCTTATCCTTGATCAATTGAACCAAAGAGGGTTTCACATGCAACTCAGCCACGAGACCACCATCTTGCGATATGCTCAAGCTAGCAAACATGGCTCTCAGCTCAACAGCTACCTTCCTACTCAAGGCATCCGCAACAACATTAGCTTTTCCAGGATGATACTCAATCGTCAGATCATAATCTTTGAGCAACTCCAACCAACGCCGCTGTCTAAGATTCAACTCCTTCTGAGACATCAGATACCTCAAACTCTTGTGATCTGTGTACACAGTACACTTCTCACCATACAGATAATGCCTCCAGATCTTCAGAGCAAAAACCACTGCAGCCAGCTCAATATCATGCGTAGGGTAATTGCGCTCATGCACTTTCAACTGCCGCGATGCATAAGCCACCACCTTACCCTCCTGCATCAACACACACCCCAATCCAACATAGGATGCATCACTGTAAACCACAAACTCTTTCCCTGATTCAGGCTGAATCAAGATAGGAGCTTGCGTCAAAGCCGCCTTAAGCTTCTCAAAAGCCTGCTGTCTCGCTTCCATCCACTCATACTTAACATCCTTCTGCAACAGCTTCGTCAAAGGAGCAGCAATCTTGGAAAAACCATCCACAAACCTTCGGTAGTATCCCGCCAAACCAAGGAAACTACGGACCTCATGAACAGACTTAGGAACTTTCCAACTCATCACCGCCTCAATCTTCTGAGGATCAACACGAATCCCCTCAGCTGAGACCACATGCCCAAGGAAAACCACCTCCCTTAACCAGAACTCACACTTGCTCAGCTTAGCATAAAGCTGATTCTCCAACAAAGCTTGCAAAACAATCCTCAAATGCTCTTCATGCTCCTCCTCAGTACGCGAGTACACGAGGATATCATCAATGAACACCACAACAAACTTGTCTAGGTATTCATGAAACACACGATTCATCATGTCCATGAAAGCAGCAGGAGCATTTGTCAACCCAAACGGCATCACAAGAAACTCATAATGCCCATACCTTGTCCTGAAAGCTGTCTTAGGCACATCCACATCCTTCACCTTCAACTGATAATACCCTGACCTCAAGTCAATCTTAGAGAACACAACAGCTCCCCGAAATTGATCAAAGAGATCATCGATCCTCGGCAAAGGATACCAATTCTTGATAGTCAACTTGTTCAGCTGACGGTAATCAATGCACATTCTCATAGTGCCATCCTTCTTCTTCACAAACAAGACCGGTGCTCCCCAAGGTGACACACTCGGCCGAATGAAACCATGATCAAGCAACTCTTGCAACTGCGTCTTCAGCTTCTTCAGCTCCTTAGGTGCCATTCTATAGGGAGTAATGGACACAGGAGTTGTATTCTCATACAGCTCAATTCCAAACTCCACCTCGCGGTTAGGAGGTAAACCAGGCAACTCCTCAGGAAAAACACCAGGAAACTCCTTCACAACTCTGATATCTTGCACCCTCAACTCTTTAGAGCTAGGATTCATCACAAAAGCTAGATAAGCTTCGCAACCTTGCCTCAACATCCTGCTCGCCTCCAAGGTAGACACCACATTGGCAAGAAACTTCACATTCTCGCCAACCACCACAACTTCATAATCATCCGCTAGCCTAAGCGAAACCCGCTTGTTCTCACAATCCACAACAGCACGATGCTCAGCAAGCCAATCCATACCAAGGATCACATCGAAACCATAGAAGGGCAACTCCATAAGATCAACATGGAAAACATGCTCTTGAACTACCAAGGGACACCTTCTATAAAGCTTCCTAGTCACAACAGTCTCACCAAAAGAACTAGTGACTCGAACACCAACATCCAAAGACTCGACAGGCAAACCAAGCAATTCAGCATGCTCACGCAAAATGTATGAATGCGTAGATCCAGAATCAATCAAAGAAAGCAATGACAAGGACTGCAAAGTAAAGGTACCTGCAATCACATCCGCATCATTCCTTCCCTCTCGCTGAGCATACACCCTCGCTTGGCCTCCACCTTCAGGCTGAATAGCCACAACATGGGCCACTCCACGACCACCTTCCTCTCTCCTCTGGAAATTACCACGGCCGCGCCCACGACCTCTCTGCGGTGCAGCAACAACAGGAGCACGCACCTGATCACCAGCCAAACTAGAACAATCTCGCCTCAAATGGTTTGCGGATCCACAACTCCAGCACCCGTTACCAGCAGCCGCAACAGGAGCTTGAACCACTCTCTCGGCACGAGGACAGTCACGTTTCATGTGACCACGGGAACCACAGATCCAACAAGCACTAGGATCAGCTCTAGCACCGCCACCCCTAGCAGGTGCACCACCACCTCTCTTGGCTGAGGACTGATACTTCTGATCACGTCCCCTCTTGTTCCGTCCACCTCCGGAAATAAACTCAGCTGATCGCTTGCCAGCACTTGCTCCAGCACCTCTCACAGATAAACCCAAGTTCATCTCAACATCCTTGGCTCGGCCCACCAACACGTCGAAGTCATCATACTCGGCGGCCAGCAAATACATCTTTACATCCGTCTCTAAACCATAACGGAACCTCTCGCACCTTGCCCGCTCATCAGGTACCAGCTCCGGTGCATACTGACTGAGTCGCACAAACTGCACTTCATACTCAGCCACACTCATGCTCCCTTGGGTAAGAGACATGTATTCACGCTTCTTCTCATCTAGATATCTTACACCCAGATATCTCCTCTTGAACACATTCTGAAAGAATGTCTAAGTCACATCAGCTTCTGCCATCCCAGCAATAGTGGTTGTCCACCACGTATACGCATCCTTCTGCAGCAAGGACACAACACAACCCAGCTTCTGCACATCAGTGCAACTCATCTGGCCCAAGATTCGCTTGGTACTCTCTAGCCAAGCTTCAGAACTCTCAGCAGACATACCCCTGAACTCAGTCCCACCAAGACTGCGCAAACGCTCCAAAGGTAGTCTGACACCAGCATCTTCCTGATGCCCCGCTCCACGAGCCCCAGCTACTGCTGCTTGAAAAGCACCCGCAATAGCTTGCACTAACATCGTCATATCAGGCATAGCTTGCCCCTGACCAGCCCCAGGTCCAGCAGCTCCAGCGCCAGCTGCAGCTCCAGCTTCCTCAGCCCCAGCACCACCACCACCAGGTGGAGGAGGTGATAACACCGCACTACCCGTGTTTTCCTCATTCTCGTTCTCATTAGGAGCCGTAGCTTGCACATTACCTCGTAACTCTCTACGTGGTGACATACTATTACCATGCAATCACAACACAAATAAAACAAAGTCAGGCCCAACAAGGTAAGCAATCCAAGTATTCAAGCTCAATTTCATTTCAAAACAACCTCTTTCCTTTAGCTTTGATTTGGCAATGGGTACCCACAACATGCTACATCACAGCACATACTTCAATTGCATCAAAATCACAAGCCATTAAACATGCTTTCACTCAACAAGCATACAAGGCATACATACTTCAATCATGCATACATACTTTCCCAATTACTCGAGAACTCAGCTCTGATACCACCAAATGTAACCCCCTTAACCCGGCCTAGACGGTTGACCCGAATTAAGAAAGTCACACGGGGAAAACCAAAGTCAACCCAAAAGTCAACCTTGATTAACGACCCTTTTTTTTTCTTTTTAAGCTTGTCTAGATGCACTTTAGACCTAATTGTGATCATACAAACATCATACTAAAAGATCACAAACATCAGAGATCAAACAGGGACCCAATTGAACAATTTACAACTTTAGGGACCAAATTGTAAATTCTGATAATTATAAGGACTTAACCCAAATTGAAGTTACCAACTTGAAATTAATCATGTTTCATGCTTCTCTGTGAAATTTCAGCTCAAAAGGACCTCCCAAACTCATACAATTGCACAAACAAGTTTCAGGACCAAAACGCAAACATTCCAAAACATATAACCGCCAATGTCAGCCCCCAACGGTCACCCGTTCCGAAACAGGCATAGCCCGTTTCGAAACTCGGGGCCGTTCCGCAACGCGTACCGAAACGGGGGTCTAGCAGTGGCCTTTCCGTTTCGGAACGGCCCCTCCCGTTTCGGACGCCTGGGCACAAATAAGGCACCCGTTCCGAAACACCCTGCACAGATTGACTAAAAATGCATACTTAAACATGCAATTGACCAACCAATCATGCTCCAAATGCCACCAAACTTTGCCAACATGCAATTCAACATATAAGGGACATATAAGCATCATCAATTCAGCAAAACAACATCATAAGCAAAAAGCCCCAGATCTATAGGCATGCTTCCTACACAAGTAAGCCATTCAAGCGTAAACTTCCAAAACAAGCATATAAAGATCCAACACCAAAACCAATCTTCTCAACATCAAACAACATACTTAGGGAGTACTAAACATCTCCCAAAACATATACATTGGTCCCCCATTGCCAAATTACCAAAAGCTAAAATGTACTTAGAAAACCTTCCATACTTAGAGCTTAGTTTCCACTTGGATGCTTGCCCTCCTTGCTGCCCTCAAGTACTCTAATGTTCTGCATTATTGATTTGAGAAAACAAAGAGAGCGTAAGCAAAAGCTTAGTGAGGAATGCTCAATAAAACCATCCAATAATGCATTTATAAAACACTTATAAATCATGCTTCAAATCATCATTTACACATGCTCAAAAGCATACTTAAAACAAGCATCTCATGCTTCATTTCATTACATGTCATATTGGCCTCAAGTGATACATTTCATTTCTTTGAAAACAAGTTCATCAACTTTCACCCCAAGGACTTTTAAACACCTTGGCCATGGACTTTTAAACACCATGAAAGATCACCTCAAGGACTTTTAAACACCTTGACCCCAAGGACTTTTAAACACCTTGGCCATGGACTTTTAAACACCATGAATTGAATCACCTCAAGGACTTTTAAACACCTTGAGCCCAAGGACTTTTAAACACCTTGGCCTATGGACTTTTAAACACCATAGAAAGGACCACACAAGGACTTTTAAACACCTTTGTGTCCGTAGCAAGAATCATCCAAGGACTTTTAACCACCTTGATGTTCTTAAGTAAACAAGGCTCACTCAAGGACTTTTAACCACCTTAGTGACCTTAACCTTTTCAAAACATCACTTGCCAATATACATCATTTTCATCAATTAATCCACTGTTTTAAAGCATTAAACCAAGCCATATTCATCATGCATTTAAAAGCATCAAACCACATTTAATCAATGTTCAAAAACAAGGAACTCTTACCTTGAGCTTCCTTTAACATATGGCTTATCAAAACAGCAAATATCATGCTAAATCATGCTTTCAAAACAGTAATCAAAACATGCAAATAACCACATTGCATCACAACAAAATCATGGCCACCACTAGAGAGAATTTCCGAAAACTTACGCTCGAGCTTAGCAAAGTTGTTTAGACTTAAACTAAGCTCCCAAGACATTGGTTTCAAAGCCGAAAACCCAATTTCACTCACCGATTCCACTTCGCCTCTTGTCGAAGCACCAATTCAAGCTTCCGGATCAACAACTCTTGGATCCAAAGATGTCTCCCCTGATTAAACACATTAAAGCAGAGATTTAATGCATCATCATGCATCAAAAGCTTCAATTAAAGCACTCAAACTCGCTGCTCTCATTCACACTCCAATTTCGGCCACCAAACACAACCGAAATTGCATCAAAACCACTTCTCAACAAAGCCCAGCCATAAACCAGCAAAACCTAACATCCACTAACACCATTTAACATCTAAAAACAACCTATAAACATTCTTATACCTCCAGCAACATCAGATCCACAAGATCACCACAAAAACATCCAAGAATCACAAGCTAAACTTAGGAAACACAACCTATCCGGGATTGCATTAATCAAAACTCATTTCCTTATCAAATTAACATTCATTAATCATCATTTTAGCACCTTAAAACACTGCTTAAACAGATCCAACGAAATTTCATCAAAAACACACCAAATCTTGCATTTTAAGCCAAGATCCACTAAACAATCTTAAAAGCCATTTATAAAACATCAATTAAGGATTGAGAACTTGGGAATTTCATTAAAGAACTTGAATTTCAGAGGAGAAGGACGTTCTTACCTCCAAACTTGAGTTTCTCCTCTTTTAGAGCCAAAAAGTTTGATGAATCAAGTAGCAAATACAAAGGTTTTGATGAGGAGATGATTAGGAATCAAATGAGGATTGAAAAGAAGTATTTAGGTGATAAAAATCAGAGGAAAAGATCTGGAGAGAATGTGTTTGGTTTGAGAGAAAAGATGAGAGAAAATGAGAATGGAAAATTTAGAAAGTTAGTTAAAGATGACTAAAAATATCTTTCCCTCCTTTTTACTTTTATTTTAAACCATTATTAAATCATTTAATATTCTAGAAAATCTGGAGAAACTCCCCTTTGGGTAAATAGCTCCCTAAAGATTCAAAGTTTCAATCCTTTTTAAAACAGTCACAAAACTTTCAAAAATTACATTTTGGTCACTAGCCAAAATGTCACCCTTCCGAAACTCATTTTCCAAAATTGATTTCACAGTTCACTTAATTATATTAAAAGATGATTTTAGAACATTTTTCCATATTTTTAATGCAACCCGAACTAGGCTTTCCTAATTTCACCTCTTTAGATTCGAACAGCACTTTGACCAAACCGGTCAACGCCCAAAACTTCTAAGCCCAAAACCGGGGCGTTAAACTCGGGGCCGTTCTGCAACGCGTACCAGAACGGGGTCGGGCAGTAGCATATCCGTTCCGGAACGGTGTTGCCCGTTTCGAACGCCTGGGCTGCTTCGAGGCACCCGTTCCGAAACGGCAAGCACTGTTTCGAAACGGCCTGCACAAAATGCAGAATTTTACCTACTTTAACATGCAATTGACCAACCAATCATGCTCCAAATGCCACCGAACTTTACCAGTATGCAATTCATCATACAAGAGACATGTTTGCATCAACCAATCAACATATTAGCATCACATATGAAAAGCCCCAAATCTAATGGCATGCTTCCTACACAAGCAACTATTCAAGCATAAAACCTCCAATCCATACATGTAAAGGCCAATGACAAAACCAGCATTATCAGCGACATTAAACATACTCAAGGAGTTCAAAACATCTCCAAACAACATTCACAAAGGTCCCCCATTGCCATACACCAAAAGCTAAATGTGTTCGATAAAACCTTTCCATACTTGAGCTTAGTTTTCCCTTGGTTGCTTGCCTTCCTTGCTGCCCTCAAATCACCTTAATGTTCTGCATTATTGGTTTAAGAAAACGAAAGAGAGCGTAAGCAAAAGCTTAGTGAGGAAAGCTCCTTAAAACCACACAATAATGCATTTATAAAACTCATTCATAAATCATGCTTCAAGATACACATTAACATGCTCACAAGCAAACTTTAAACAAGCATCTCATGCTTCATATCATTACATGTCATATTGGCCACAAGTGATACATTTCATCTTTTAAAAAAAACAAGATCAACATAAGACTCACACATGGACTTTTAAACACCATTGTGATCTTATAATTTCCAAGAACCACACAAGGACTTTTAACCACCTTTGTGTTCTTCCCAAGGACTTTTAAACACCTTGGCCCCAAGGACTTTTAAACACCATGGCAAGGACCACACAAGGACTTTTAACCACCTTTGTGTCCTTAAAAAGAACCATCCAAGGACTTTTAACCACCTTGATGTTCTTAAGTAACAAGGCTCACTCAAGGACTTTTAACCACCTTAGTGACCTTAGCAAGAATCATCCAAGGACTTTTAACCACCTTGATGTTCTTAAGTAACATGGCTCACTCAAGAACTTTTAACCACCTTAGTGACCTTAACCTTTTTCAAAACATCACTTGCCAATATACATCATTTCATCATTAAATCCACTGTTTTAAAGCATTAAACCAAGCCATATTCATCATGCATTTCAAAGCATCAAACTACATTTAATCAATGTTCAAAAACAAGGAACTCTTACCTTGAGCTTCCTTCAACATATGGCTTACAAAATCAGCAATAACCATGCTAAATCATGCTTTCAAAACAGAATTTAAAACATGCAATAAACCACATTGCACAACAACCAAACCATGGCCACCACTAGAGAGTATTTCCGAAAATTTACACTTGAGCTTAGCAAAGTTGTTTAGGCTTAAACTAAGCTCCCAAGACAATGGTTTCAAAGCCGAAAACCCAATTTCACTCACCGATTCCACTTCGCCTCTTGTCGAAGCACCAATCAAGCCTCCGGATCACCACCACTTGGATCCAAAGATGACTCCCCTGTTTTAACACATCAAAACAGTAGATTAATGCATCATCATGCATTAATATCCTTAATGAAAGCACCTAAACTCACTGCTCTCATCCCCACTCCATTTTCGGCCACCAAACACAACCGAAAATGCATCCAAACCACTTCTCAACAAAGCCCAGCCATTAACCATCAAAACCTAACATCCTTTAACATCATTTAACATCTAAAAAGAACCTAATAACATCCTTATACCTCCAGCAACACCAGATCCACAAGATCACCTCAAAAACAATCAAGAATCACAAGCTAAACTTAGGAAACCCAACCTATCCGGGATTGCATCAATCAAAACTCAATTCCTTATCAATTTAGAGTTCAAATAACATAAAAAACACATCTCCAATCACAGATTTAACAGATCAAACGAAAATCATCAAAAATCACCAAATCTTGCATTATAAGCCAAGATCCATTTCACAACTTAAAAGCCTTTAATAAAACATCAATTAAGGATTGAAAACTTAGGAATTTCAGTAAAGAACTGATAGTTTAGAGGAGAAGGACGTTCTTACCTCCAAACTTGAGTTTCTCCTCTTTTTGGAATCAAAAACCTTGATGAATCAAGTAGAAAATGATGAGGTTTTGAAGATATGATGATTAGGAATCAAAAGAGAGTTGAAAGGAGAGATTTAGGTGAGAAAATCAGAAACAATTCTCTGGAAAGAAAGTGTTTGGGTTGAGAGAAAATGAGAGAAAAGAAAATAGGAAGTTAGTTATCAAAATGGCCAAAATGGCTTTCCCTCCTCTTTTAATATGTTTTAAAATCAGAATATAGCTTAAAATATCTTAGAAAAATCTGGAGAAACTACTTTTGGAATAATAGCTCCTTAAAGATTCAAAGTTTCAACCCTTTCTAAAACAGTCACAAAACTTTCAAAAATTACATTTTGGTCACTAGCCAAAATGTCACCCTTCCAAAACTCATTTTCCAAAATTGATTTCACAGTTCAACCACCTCATGAATCTTCTCCAACTCCTGAGGTAACCTCAACTTGTACGCAACAGGACCCACACGCTCAACCACCTCGTATGGTCCAATGTACCTAGGGCTCAACTTACCCTTCCGGCCAAACCTCATCACCTTCTTCCAAGGCGAAACCTTCAAGAACACACGGTCACCCACCGCATACTCAATCTCCTTACGCTTCAAATCCGCGTAAGACTTTTGCCGATCAGAGGCAGCCTTCAACCGCTCACAAATGAGCTTTACCTTCTCTATGGTCCCTTTCAACAAAGCCGGCATCGAAACCAACTTTTGACCAGTTTCAGCCCAACAAAGAGGAGTCCTACACTTCCTCCCGTACAAAGCCTCATAAGGTGCCATCTGTATACTTGCCTGATAACTGTTGTTATAAGCAAACTCAACCAAAGGCAGATGCTTCTCCCAAGAACCCTGAAACTCAATTACGCAGCACCTCAACATATCCTCCAAAATCTGGATAACACGCTCAGACTGACCATCCGACTGAGGATGATAGGATGTACTGAAATGCAACCTTGTACCCAGAGCTTGATGCAAACACTGCCAAAAACGCGATATGAACCTCGGATCCCTATCCGACACAATCGACTTAGGCACACCATGCAGCCGCACAATCTCAGCAATGTACAGCTCTGCCAACTTATCGAAAGAAAACGTGGTATGCACAGGCAAGAAATGCGCACACTTTGTTAGGCGATCCACAATCACCCAAACAGAATTCTTCTTCGAGGGAGACAAAGGTAAACCAGATACAAAATCCATGGTAACCCTTTCCCACTTCCATTCAGGGATTTTCAACGGTTGCAACAACCCTAAAGGAACCTGATGCTCAGCCTTAACTCGCTGACACACCAAACACTTGCTCACAAACTCCGCAACATCCTTCTTCAAACCCACCAATAGTACTCATCACGAAGATCACGATACATCTTGGTACTACCAGGGTGCATAGCAAAAGGACTACTATGACCTTCAGTCAGAATAGCACGCCTCAACTCAGCATCAGCAGGCACTACTATCCAACTCCCAAAACACAACACACCATCATTATTAAAGCAGAAATCCGAAGGTCTACCCTCCGCGATATCCTGAACATGAGACACCAAGGAATCATCCAGCAACTGCTTATCCTTGATCAACTGAACCAAAGATGGTTTCACTTGCAACTCAGCAACAAGACCACCATCTTGCGATATGCTCAAGCTAGCAAACATAGCCCTCAGCTCAACAACTACTTTCCTACTCAAGGCATCCGCAACAACATTAGCTTTTCCAGGATGATACTCAATCGTCAGATCATAATCCTTGAGCAACTCCAACCAACGCCGCTGCCTAAGATTCAACTCCTTCTGAGACATCAGATACCTCAAACTCTTGTGATCTGTGTACACAGTACACTTCTCACCATACAGATAATGTCTCCAGATCTTCAGAGCAAAAACCACTGCAGCCAGCTCAATATCATGCGTAGGGTAATTGCGCTCATGCACTTTCAACTGCCGCGATGCATAAGCCACCACCTTACCCTCCTGCATCAGCACACACCCCAAACCAACATAGGATGCATCACTGTAAACCACAAACTCTTTCCCTGATTCAGGCTGAATCAAGATAGGAGCTTGCGTCAAAGCCGCCTTAAGCTTCTCAAAAGCATGCTGTCTCGCTTCCGTCCACTCATACTTAACATCCTTTTGCAACAGCTTCGTCAAAGGAGCAGCAATCTTGGAAAAACCACCCACAAACCTTCGGTAGTATCCTGCCATCCCAAGGAAACTACGGACCTCATGAACAGACTTAGGAACCTTCCAGTTCATCACAGCCTCAATCTTCTGAGGATCGACACGAATCCCCTCAGCAGAAACCACATGCCCAAGGAACACCACCTCCTTAAGCCAGAACTCACACTTGCTCAGCTTAGCATAGAGCTGATTCTCCAACAAAGCCTGCAGCACAATCCTCAAATGCTCTTCATGCTCCTCCTCAGTACGCGAGTACACGAGGATATCATCGATGAACACCACAACAAACTTGTCAAGGTATTCATGAAACACACGATTCATCATGTCCATGAAAGCAGCAGGAGCATTTGTCAAACCAAACGGCATCACAAGGAACTCATAATGCCCATACCTTGTCCTGAAAGCTGTCTTAGGCACATCCACATCCTTCACCTTTAACTGATAATACCCTGACCTCAAGTCAATCTTAGAGAACACAGCAGCTCCCCGAAATTGATCAAAGAGATCATCAATTCTCGGCAAAGGATACCGATTCTTGATAGTCAACTTGTTCAGCTGACGGTAATCAATGCACATTCTCATAGTGCCATCCTTCTTCTTCACAAACAAGACCGGTGCTCCCCAAGGTAACACACTCGGCCTGATGAAACCACGATCAAGCAACTCTTGCAACTGCGTCTTCAGCTCCTTCAGCTCCTTAGGTGCCATTCTATAAGGAGTAATGGACACAGGAGTTGTATTCTCATACAGCTCAATTCCAAACTCCACCTCGCGGTTAGGAGGTAAACCAGGCAACTCCTCAGGAAAAACACCAGGAAACTCCTTCACAACTCTGATATCTTGCACCCTCAACTCTTTAGAGCTAGGATTCATCACAAAAGCTAGATAGGCTTCGCAACCTTGCCTCAGCATCCTGCTCACCTCCAAGGTAGACACCACATTGGCAAGAAACTTCACATTCTCACCAACCACAACAACTTCATAATCATCCGCAAGCTTAAGCGAAACTCGCTTGTTTTCACAATCCACAACAGCACGATGCTCAGCAAGCCAATCCATACCAAGGATTACATCAAAACCATAAAAGGGCAACTCCATAAGATCAACATGAAAAACATGTTCTTGAACAACCAAGGGACACCTTCTATAAAGCTTTCGAGTCACAACAGTCTCACCAAAAGAACTAGTGACACGAACACCAACATCCAAAGACTCAACAGGCAAACCAAGCAATTCAGCATGCTCACGCAAAATGTACGAATGCGTAGATCCAGAATCTATCAAAGAAAGCAATGACAAGGATTGCAAAGTAAAGGTACCTGCAATCACATCCGCATCATTCCTTCCCTCACGCTGAGCATACACCCTCGCTTGGCCTCCACCTTCAGGCTGAATAGCCACAACATGGGCCACTCCACGACCACCTTCCTCTCTCCTCTGGAAATTACCACGGCCGCGCCCACGACCTCTCTGCGGTGCAGCAACAACGGGAGCACGCACTTGATCACCAGCCAACCTAGGACAATCTCGCCTCAAATGGTCTGCAGATCCACAATTCCAGCAACCATTACCAGCTGTCGCAACAGGAGCTTGCACCTCCCTCACAGCACGAGGACAGTCACGCTTCATGTGACCCCGTGAACCATAAATCCAACAAGCACTCGGATCAGCTCTAGCATTGCCTCCCCGAGCAGGTGCACCACCACCCCTCTTAGCTGAGGACTGATACTTCAGGTCACGTCCCCTCTTGTTCCGTCCACCTCCGGAACTATACTCAGCAGCTCTCTTACCCGAACTTGCTCCAGCACCTTTCGCAGATAAACCCAAGTTCATCTCAATGTCCTTGGCTCGACCCACCAACACATCAAAATCATCATATTCGGTGGCCAACACATACATCTTCACATCCGTCACTAAACCATAACGAAATCTTTCGCACCTTGCCCGCTCATCAGGTACCAGCTCAGGTGCATACTGACTGAGTCGCACAAACTGTACTTCATACTCAGCCACATTCATGCTCCCCTGGGTAAGAGACATGAACTCTCGCTTCTTTTCATCCAGGTACCTCACACCAAGATACCTCCTCTTGAACACATTCAGAAAGAATGTCCAAGTTATGTCAGCTTCAGCCATCCCAGCTATAGTGGTTGTCCACCACGTATACGCATCATCCTGCAGCAAGGATACAACACACCCCAGCTTCTGCACATCAGTGCAACTCATCTGGCCCAAAATCCTCTTGGTACTCTCTAACCAAGCTTCAGAACCTTCCGCAGACATACCCCTAAACTCAGTCCCACCAAGACTGCGTAAGCGCTCCAAAGGTAGTCTAACACCAGCATCTCCATGATGCCCAGCTCCTTGAGCTCCGGCTACTGCTACTCGGAAAGCACCCGCAATAGCTTGTACCAACATCGTCATGTCAGGCATAGCTTGCCCCTGACCAACCTCAGGTCCAGCAGCTCCAGCACCAGCTGCAGCCCCAGCTTCCTCAGCCCCAGCACCACCACCACCAGGTGGAGGAGGAGGTAACACCGCACTACCCGCATTCTCTTCATTTTCATTCTCATTCGGAGCCGTAGCTCGCACATTACTTCTCAACTCTCTACGTGGTGCCATACTTTAACCATGCAATCACAATGCAAATAAACAAAGTCAGGCCCAGCAAGGTAAACAATCCAAGTACTCAAGCTCAATTTCATTTAAAAGCAACATCATTTCTTAGCTTTGATATGGCAATGGGTACCCACAACATGCTTCATCACAACATACAACTCAATTGCATCAAACTCACATACTACTCAACATGCTTTCACTCAACAAGCATATATAGCTACATACATCAAACATTCACATACACATTCCCAATTACTCGAGAACTCAGCTCTGATACCACCAAACGTAACCCCCTTAACCCGGCCTAGACGGTTGACCAGAATTAAGAAAGTCACACGGGGAAAACTAAAGTCAACCCGAAAGTCAACCTTGATTAACGACCCTTTTTTTCTTTTAAAAACTTATCTAGATGCACATTAACCCTAAAAATGATCATACAAACGACATACTAAAAGATCATAAACATCAAAGATCAAACAAGGACCCAATTGAACAATTTACAACTTTAGGGACCAAATTGTAAATTCTGATAAATATGAGGACTTAGCCCAAATTAAAGTTACCATCTTGAAATTAATCGTGTCTCATGCATCTCAGCCAAATTTCAGCTCAAAAAGACATTCCAAACTCATACAATTGCACATACAAGATTCAGGACCAAAATGTAAACAATCCGAAACATATAACTGCCACTGTCAGCCCCCAACGGTCAGCCGTTCCAAAACGGGGGACAGCACGTTTCGAAACTCGGGGCCGTTCCGCAACGCGTACCGGAACGGGGTCGGGCAGTAGTATATCCGTTCCGAAAAGGTGTTGCCCATTTCGAACGCCTGGGCTGCTTCGAGGCACCCGTTCCGAAACGGCAGGCACTGTTCCGAAACGGCCTGCACAAAATGCAGAATTTTACCTACTTTAACATGCAATTGACCAACCAATCATGCTCCAAATGCCACCAAACTTTACCAACATGCAATTCATCATACAAGAGACATGTTTGCATCAACCAATCAACATATTAGCATCACATATGAAAAGCCCCAAATCTAATGGCATGCTTCCTACACAAGCAACTATTCAAGCATAAAACCTCCAATCCATACATGTAAAGGCCAATTACAAAACCAGCATTATCAGTGACATTAAACATACTCAAGGAGTTCAAAACATCTCCAAACAACATTCACAAAGGTCCCCCATTGCCATACACCAAAAGCTAAATGTGTTCGATAAAACCTTTCCATACTTGAGCTTAGTTTTCCCTTGGTTGCTTGCCTTCCTTGCTGCCCTCAAATCACCTTAATGTTCTGCATTATTGGTTTAAGAAAACGAAAGAGAGCGTAAGCAAAAGCTTAGTGAGGAAAGCTCCTTAAAACCACACAATAATGCATTTATAAAACTCATTCATAAATCATGCTTCAAGATACACTTTAACATGCTCACAAGCAAACTTTAAACAAGCATCTCATGCTTCATATCATTACATGTCATATTGGCCACAAGTGATACATTTCATCTTTTAAAAAAAAAACAAGATCAACATAAGACTCACACATGGACTTTTAAACACCATTGTGATCTTATAATTTCGAAGAACCACACAAGGACTTTTAACCACCTTTGTGTTCTTCCCAAGGACTTTTAAACACCTTGGCCCCAAGGACTTTTAAACACCATGGCAAGGACCACACAAGGACTTTTAACCACCTTTGTGTCCTTAACAAGAACCATCCAAGGACTTTTAACCACCTTGATGTTCTTAAGTAACAAGGCTCACTCAAGGACTTTTAACCACCTTAGTGACCTTAGCAAGAATCATCCAAGGACTTTTAACCACCTTGATGTTCTTAAGTAACATGGCTCACTCAAGGACTTTTAACCACCTTAGTGACCTTAACCTTTTTCAAAACATCACTTGCCAATATACATCATTTCATCATTAAATCCACTGTTTTAAAGCATTAAACCAAGCCATATTCATCATGCATTTCAAAGCATCAAACTACATTTAATCAATGTTCAAAAACAAGGAACTCTTACCTTGAGCTTCCTTCAACATATGGCTTACAAAATCAGCAATAACCATGCTAAATCATGCTTTCAAAACAGAATTTAAAACATGCAATAAACCACATTGCACAACAACCAAACCATGGCCACCACTAGAGAGTATTTCCGAAAACTTACACTTGAGCTTAGCAAAGTTGTTTAGGCTTAAACTAAGCTCCCAAGACATTGGTTTCAAAGCCGAAAACCCAATTTCACTCACCGATTCCACTTCGCCTCTTGTCGAAGCACCAATCAAGCCTCCGGATCACCACCACTTGGATCCAAAGATGACTCCCCTGTTTTAACACATCAAAACAGTAGATTAATGCATCATCATGCATTAATATCCTCAATGAAAGCACCTAAACTCGCTGCTCTCATCCCCACTCCATTTTCGGCCACCAAACACAACCGAAAATGCATCCAAACCACTTCTCAACAAAGCCCAGCCATTAACCATCAAAACCTAACATCCTTTAACATCATTTAACATCTAAAAAGAACCTAATAACATCCTTATACCTCCAGCAACACCAGATCCACAAGATCACCTCAAAAACAATCAAGAATCACAAGCTAAACTTAGGAAACCCAACCTATCTGGGATTGCATCAATCAAAACTCAATTCCTTATCAATTTAGAGTTCAAATAACATCAAAAACACATCTCCAATCCCAGATTTAACAGATCAAACGAAAATCATCAAAAATCACCAAATCTTGCATTATAAGCCAAGATCCATTTCACAACTTAAAATCCTTTAATAAAACATCAATTAAGGATTGAAAACTTTGGAATTTCAGTAAAGAACTGATAGTTTAGAGGAGAAGGATGTTCTTACCTCCAAACTTGAGTTTCTCCTCTTTTTGGAATCAAAAACCTTGATGAATCAAGTAGCAAATGATGAGGTTTTGTAGATATGATGATTAGGAATCAAAAGAGAGTTGAAAGGAGAGATTTAGGTGAGAAAATCAGAAACAATTCTCTGGAAAGAAAGTGTTTGGGTTGAGAGAAAATGAGAGAAAAGAAAATAGGAAGTTAGTTATCAAAATGGCCAAAATGGCTTTCCCTCCTCTTTTGATATGTTTTAAAATCAGAATATAGCTTAAAATATCTTAGAAAAATCTGGACAAACTACTTTTGGAATAATAGCTCCTTAAAGATTCAAAGTTTCAACCCTTTCTAAAACAGTCACAAAACTTTCAAAAATTACATTTTGGTCACTAGCCAAAATGTCACCCTTCCAAAACTCATTTTCCAAAATTGACTTCACAGTTCACTTATATATATTAAAAGATGATTTTAGAACATTTTTCCATAATTTTAATGCAACCCGAACTAGGCTTTCCTAAATTCACCCTTTTAGATTCGAACAGCACTTTGACCAAACCGGTCAACGCCCAAAACTTCTAAGCCCAAAACCGGGGCGTTACATGTAAACTAGTGTGAGAACGGTTGTTTAGGAATTAAGTTTGTTTTTGCAATATATCTTCCAGAATTGCTTATTCCATGCTCTTCATAGTTTTCAATTAAGTTCGAAAGATTAGTTGTTAACTATCTATTTGTTCGGTATCGAGAGAGTCAAACTCAGGAAAGGGATATGTACGATCTTCATCCTAATCTGGTGTTAATCAATTCAGCCTAGACGTAGGTGCGAGTTTAAGGCGGCTAAGAGAGGACGGACCAAGGTTTCTGTCTTTGCAAGATTCACATTGTGACGGGTATTATCTGCAGTGGGCAACAACAGTATTCTGATTTAGACATAAGCGGGATCAAAACGAAGCGTTCTGCCGAGCCTTGAAGGTTTGTCGAGTTTGCCGCCAAGCCAATCGTCTGTTCCACTGTTGAGGCAGCGAAAGCGTCGAAGCAGCCAAAGGCAGCAAAGTCTGGCAACGCAAAGCAACTTAACCTATTCAACGCAGTTTCACACTACTAAGCAACTTAACCTAACCCATTCTATCACCTTGATCTCTTCTATCAATTACTTGTGTTTTATTTACTTTTTTTCTTTTATAAACTAAAATTACTTGTGCATTTATTTTTTGTGCAGGAATTACAATTCGAATAAGCTGTGCAATCCATATGGGAGACGATATCTTTTATACTATAACTTGACAAGAGTGTGGACTTGCACTCATATTTAGAGAACACCCCAACGCTCTACACATGGTCAAAGTCAAGGTGGAAAAAGTCAAACAGGAATCTATGAAGATTTAATGTTAGATTTGTTCTTTTAAAGAGTTGTAATTATGTTCTAACTAGTATTCCTGCCCTAAACCGACTTAGACCTAGGCTTCTCCCCTATATATATGTAATCGACTTGAAGGAAAAAGAACAAGAGAGATTAGAGAGAAAACTCTTTCTTGTCGAGAAACCCTTGTGCTGCCGTCCTCCATTATGTTCTAAACCTTCCCTAGGGCTAAGTGCTGGTTGTGGATAGTTGTGAGAGTTTGCTTGTATTTGTTTAGGTTTTCAGTTTTTGAAATAAAATTCAGGGTTTGTTTACTCTTGGTTCTTCATTGTTGCAATATTTATCGATACTGAAGGGGGCATCAATCTATTTGTTCAATTTCGGGAGAGTTTGAATAACGAAACGAGTAAACACGGTTTTATCCAACCACATGGTAAAGCTACATCGGCTTAGGGATAAATTAGAAGTTCAACGGGTAAGAGAGGCTTCATAATCGGTTGGTGTTCATCCTTAGATTCATGCCGGGAGTTATCATCCAAGATGTGCTCGCCAATAGTACCTCAATCTTAGTGATAAGAGGAAGTCATTGGAGGGAGCCTTGCCGAACCTTGAATCATCAATTAACTGCCTAGGAAGTGACTTTGGTCTCTACCGAGGCGGGCACCTACCGAGGCCTCGTGGGCGGCTGTTGAAGTTGTTGAGTTGTTCTGCAAAACTGTACTGAGATAGTGCATAAAATCTCCACACTACGAAGCATTCAAATATCGGCCCATTCTCTCACTCTGATTTCTAAATTTATTTTATTTGCTTTAATCTTTGTTTTAATCAAAACAACTCTCAGTATTTGTGTTCTTACTTTTTACTTGTGTAGAAAATTGAACTCTGAAGGTTGTCACAATCCATGTGGAGACGCTATCTTAAATACTATAACTTGGCACCGTGTACACTTGCAAGCAATTTGCGCATCACTTTTGCACGCAACAAGTTTTTGGCGTTGTTTCCAGGGATTGGCATACAACTTTTTGTTTTTATTTTTCTACATTTTTTATTTTTCTGTTTAACTTCCTTCCGAGAATAGATTGATGCCCAACCAGAAATCACCCTTGCGAGAATACGTTCCAGAGCCTGAACGTACTGCACGCAGATTAAGACAAGTATATAGAGAAGCATGAATGACCAAGCAAACATCCAGGACCATCCTCCACTACCACTACCCCCAATCGATAATGCCGTGGCTGGTAAGGCAGGCAACCTCGTGCCACTCGGCGGCTAGTTCGTGACTTCTTGGAGGAGGATCTCAGAAGACTGAACTCTTGCGTGATTGATCTAGAAATAGAAGTGGACCACTTCGAACTCAAACCAGTCATGTTCAATATGCTAAATGCACTGGGACAGTTTGAAGGATCCTCCACTGAAGATGCCTGCCAGCATATGAAATACTTCCTGGATATATGCAAATCCTTCAAAATCTATGGAGTCTACTCTGACGTTCTACGGCTCAGATTATTTCCCTATTCACCGAGTGATAGAGCAATAACTTGGTTCAATAGTCTACCATCAGAGTGCATTGAATCTTTGATGAAATATGCCGAGATTTCTTAGCTCGATTTAATCCTGTCAATTTGACTAATAAATTATGGACTGACATCACTACTTTTCAACAGGTAGATGATGAACCAATGTACAAGGCATGAGAAAGATATTGTGAGATGCTCAATAAATGCCCCTCCTATGGATTTCCTGAATGGCTACTAGTATCCATATTCTACAATGGTGTGAACACACCAACATAGATGATGTTGGATTCCTCTGCGAATGGTACACTGCTCGATAAGGAGCCCACCGAAGAAATTCGAATTTTGAATAGGATGTCCAAAACGACTACTGATTCCCTAATGCCCGCCGAGGCGACATAAAGAGGTAGGCCACATCAAACGATCTAGGAACATTAGATGCAGTGGTAGCACAAATTGCTCGGTTGACAAATATGGTAGAAGCTATGCAAGGGCAGAACAATACATAGTTGGTTAAAGCCATCGATGCCTTCTGCGACCAATGTGAAGGAGACCATGACTCGTTCGAGTGCCAACAAGGAACAGAAACCAGCTGCTTTGTGACGAACTTCAACAGAAACAACAACCCTACATCAAACACCTTCAATCCAGGCTTGAAGAGGCAACCTAATTTTTCATGGAATAACCCTAACAACTCTTTGAATCCAAATAACCAGATGAACCAATCACAAGGATTCTAACAGACTATGCCGCGGCAGCAGCTACCGCAATAGCAACAGGTAGCACCCAGTGCGTTGGAGCAGACATTAAATGCCTTCATGACTCATTTGTGAAGAAAACTAATACTTTCATGGATAGGATCGAGATGAGAATGAAAAATCACGAGGCAACCTTAAAGTCGCTAGAAAATTAGGTAGGGCAGTTTGCGCACCTACTGAATACTAGACATATTGGAGGATTGTCGAGCGATACTGAAGTCGCAAGGAGATCCACTCATGAACACTGCAAGGCAATCACAACCAGGAATGGGAAACAACTCAAGCAACCATATGCCAAAAAACCAAAGGAGACCGATCCAACCACCACGGCAGACCCTGATGGTACTGCTTCGGCAGAGTTAGAACCACTTATTCCAAAACTAAATGGAAAGCAGAAAAACCAGAACATATCACACTCCCTCAAATCATATTCCAATGAAAGGAAGGTATTGAAAATATTCGGCCGCCTCCCCCATTCCTTCAACGGTTGAAGCAGCAGAAGCAAGAGTACCAGTTTAAGAAATTCATGGACATTTTGAAACAGGTACACATCAACATATCCTTCGTCGAGGCCATAGAAAAAATGCCAAATTATGCAAAGTTCCTCAAGGATATGGTGTCAAGGCGAGCAAGGATAGGGGCATTCGAAACATTGTCCATGTCAGAAGGTTGCATGGCAATGTACAAAAACTGAGCACCGCCCAAGCTGGGAGACCTAGACAACTTCCTCATTCAATGCGCTATTGGGAACCATTACAAGGGGAACGCTTTATGTGATATGGGGGGAAAGCATTAACTTGATGCCCAAATCGGTGTTTGAAAAGCTGGGAATTGGGAAAGCTCAACCCACCACATTCATATTCAAGTTAGCTGATCGCTCTTACGTACATCCAGAAGAAAAATTGAGAACATCTTAGTAAGAGTAGATAAATTTATTTTTCCGGTTGATTTCCTCATTTTAGAACTCTAATTGATGTGGAGAAGGGAGATCAAACCATGAGGGTAAACGACCAGCACATAAAACTCAATGTACTTTAGACCATCAAGCAAGCGGACAACAAAGAAGAGTGTCAGCTGACTCAAACAAAAACGGAACTGCTTCTCACAATGGATGCCTGCTGCCTTAGCAGTCACTGCCTGGGCAGAGATCCTGAACACTGCCTTGGCAGTAGTTATTCAAACGACTACCTCGACATCTACCTCAGCAGCCTGTCAGACGGCTTCTTTGATGACACTGAAGTGGTAAACTGGACAGGTACTCATCCATGTAAGTACTTCGAACCTCTTAAATATACAACGAAAGAGAGTACCATTGAAAAGCCATCTATTGAATAGTCGCCTAAACTGGAAATGAAACCTCTGCCCGAACAACTTAAATATGTTTACCTTGAACAAAACGATACTTTGCCCGTAATCATCTCTTCCAAGTTAACACAGGAACGACGGTTAGTCACAATGCTCGGGTGGTATAAACAAGCCATCAGATGGACAATAGCTGACCTAAAAGGAATCAATCCGACAATATACATGCATAAGATACTCCTCGAAGACGATCATAAGCCTACTATTGATGCCCAAACACGGCTAAATGAGGCAATGAAGGATGTAGTGAGAAAAGAAATAATCAAGTGGCTCGATGCTAGTATCATTTACGCCATATCCGATAGTAAATGGGTGAGCCCCATCCAATGCGTGCCCAAGAAAGAAGGGATGATAGTTATTACAAATGAAGACTACAAATTAATCCCAACCATGACTGTGACCGGTTGGAGGGTTTGTATGGACTATCGAAAGCTAAATAAAGCTACTCAAAAGGACCACTTCCCCTTACCTTTCTTAGACCAAATGTTAGACAGATTGGCTGGAAAACCTTACTATTGTTTTCTTGATGGGTACTCAGGTTACAACCAGATCGCTATTGCCCCTAAGGACCAAGAGAAAACTACATTCACATGCCTATATAGAACATACGCCTTGATAAGAATGATGTTTGGACTATGCAACACACCAGCAACGTTCCAACGATGTATGATGGCCATCTTCTCAGACATGGTAGAGGATTTACTGGAAATCTTCATGGACAACTTTTCAGTATTTGGTGATAGCTTCGACAGATGCCTCAGCAACCTGGAGAAGGATAAGCCTTTCAACTTTGATGATAAATGCATTAAGCATTTGAGACATTAAAGCAGAAACTTGTAGCAGCTCCTATTGTACTACCCCGGATTGGACTACGCCCTTTGAGATTATGTGTGATGCCAGTGACCACGATGTTGGGGCAGTGCTCGGGCAGAGGAAAAACAAAGTACTCCATGTCATATACTATGCCAGCAAGATGCTCAACGAAGCCCAAGTGAACTACACCACCACTGAAAAGGAGTTGTTGGCAGCAGGCTCTGCTTTTGATAAGTTCCAAGCATATCTCCTTGGGGCAAAGGTGATTTTGGGAACTTTTCTCAACAAACCCAGAAGTAATAACATTCCTAATTAAGATGTCTCTAAATCATTAATTCTATTTTAATTTCAAAATTTACCTAATTATTGAATTATTTTGATTTTCTAAGTTGAAGTGAAAAATTGAAACCTTTATCGGAACACTCATTGGTTAACATCACTCTACATTGTGACATTAGCCAATATTGAGTTTTCCAACATTGTTTCAAATATCCACTTATTTTCTACAATGATCTCCCTTATTTAATTATGTTTAAGTGAACTACACTAATGGCTCTTATCCTATTTTTTAACATGTGATTTAATTATCCAAACAATATATGATATGATGTTTTAAAATGTACAAGCATGTAAATTAATTAAACAATTAAATAAAGAAATTAAATAAAACAATTAATCAAAACAATTAATTAAAACAAATGAATGCTGGAAAGGACCAAATCGAATAAAATTGAAGACTAGGTGGTCAAATTACAAGAAAATTGTGACTGATTTATAAGGAAAATAAAACATGAGATCCCAAATCTAAAGCACTTAAAAGCTAAGCCCAAGCCCGTTTGAATCAAGCCCAAAACCATCAGCCCACTAGACTAAAACCCAAGCCCAGTCCTGCTTTTAAATCATCCGGGTCACGGACCCGTTTATAAACACGTGAATCCCTTGCGATCCATCCAACTTAAAACGACGTCGTTCCCAACTCAGTATAAATAGCCCAAACCGAGTTGGAACGACTATTTGGCCTCTCCCCTCTCTCTCTCCTCAACTCTCTCTCTCTCTTAAATCCTCTATACTCGAACACTCAAAAACCCTAAAACCAAAACCAATTTCGATCAAAACCACCTATTTCCTTCTTGTTCTTCACTAGTTCTTCCAAATTCCCTCATTTGATCCTCACAAACACTTTTCAAAATCCTTCACTTCGATCTTCATCCCTTCCCAAAAACCTATTCGACGTGTTTCTTGGCCGCCGGGATGATATCGATCACCGGATATCATCTCTGGTCTTCTCCTACTTCTTTCCGATGACTGAACCTTCTTCGGTCATCTTCTCTGGCACCTTTGTAAACTCTGACTACCGTACGATCATCTTCAACATTTTTCCGATGACCGGACCTTCTCCAGTCATCTTCTCCGGCCAACCCTGGCTTTTCTGACCACCATCTGCAACTCCGACCACCGCCTCTGCCGTCGCCGGAACCCTAGATCTACCCAAAAAACTCCATTTTTCATCCTAAACCTAGATCTAAGCCCCATTTTTCAGAAACATCCCACTTCGCCCAATCATAAGCTATCTACCTAAAAAACAGTAGCGTCTCCACTTTATTATCACTCAAATCCTCACTCCGGCAACTCCTCCGGCGACAATAGAGCAAGATAAGCCACTCAAACCTTCTTTTACTATTTTTATTTATTTTTTACAATTATTTATGTTTCGAACTAGATTTATTTTAGTGATTTGAGATCTGTTTATTTTTTTCTAGATCTAGGTTTTATTAAATGTTATAGATCTGACTTTAGGATTTAGGTTTAGATTTAGATTTAGGAAAAGTTTATGTTTGAGATATCTTTTTGGACAGATTAGGTTCGGTTTTAGGGATGTTGACTTTATTTAGTGTTTTCAAATAGATTAAATGAGGAAATGAAGTGAATAGAGGTAAAAATACCTCAGCTCGATGTTTTTGTGGCTCTTACGAGCTTCCGACATGGTGCTTTTGCTCCGGTTATCATTCTCGAGCTACTTTAGTTCTCCAGGTAACCTCTCAGCTCCCCTGACTTTTTCATTTTTTTTCTTTTTTAGTAATTATTAGGGTAATAATTTTTTATCATTAATGCCTTTTTCTCTCTCTTTGCAGGCATTTATACCCGCTGACGGTTATGACGTCACCTTGCAGGGCTGGCGATGCCAGCTGGTTCCAGATCGATGGGAATCTATATGAAAAGGGCGGAACCAATGTCGTCTCGCCACGTGTCCATTGGTGCTCGAGTTTGAGCGGGAAAAAGAAACATAAATGGATCAGATGGCATTTTGTGTTTGTTGGGCTGTATATGGGTTGTAATGGGCCACTAAACAGCTGTATATGGGTTGTAATGGGCCACCGAACATCTGTAATGGGTTTTTAGTATTTTGGTTCGGGCTTTGTAACATTTTGGGCATTTGTATATACATTTCGGGCTCTGTAATTATTCTGGACTCTAATATTTAATTTTTGGGCTTTTTATTATTCAGTTTTTATTTTTTTATTATTATCTCATATATATATATATACGGGCTCGTACAAAATCCTGGTTCTACAGCTGCCCCTCTTTGCTCATTGTTGTGGAACAAGAATAGGGCAAAGACTGAAAAGACACAGAATTTGTGTGAATCATCTATTCATCAAACCTAGAAGCTGTTCTTCTCATTGGGAAATTCTTCAATCTTTGAGGATCTGGCGTTGCTCCATAGCATTCTTCATCTTCTGAGGTCTAAAGTTGTTCTTCTTATTATGAAATTCTTCGTTCCTCATTCTTTCGCTGGTTCACATTTCTGCAACGAAACTTAATAAACAAGCTCTTCTCACTTGGAACTTACTCTTTCTTCAACGAACGAACTCTTCTCATTATGAATTTTCTTTGCTGGACGGACTCTTCTCATTATGAATCCTTCTTTGCTGGGCGGACTCTTCTCATTATGAATCCTTCTTTGCTGGGCGGAATCTTCTCATTATGAATCACTCTTTATCATTTTGCTGTTAAAATAAATGAAATATGCAGGTTAACATGATCCTAATATCCTATATGATGCATGAACCATGATTTACTTAGATCCATCAATCAACCTCTGCTCTTTTAGGTCCTTTCCTGGATGCTTCTTGTCTAATTTCATCCCACACCAGGACTCGGTCATTGTAACTTCCTTTCTGCGTTTCCGGCCCTTCGCTCTAAAGCACCCTTTCGGGTTTTCACTTTGTTTTTTTCTTTTTCTTTTCTTTTTCTTTCTTTCTTCTTTTTTCCGAAAGGCGCCTTTTCATATTTTCACCTCCCTTTTTCTTTTCTTTTTTTCTTTTTTTTCTTTTTGAAACTCTTATGGACAATGAAGTTTTGCTTTGATTAGCCATATGCTGCTTTTATTGATGATGTCCAATCTTTCAACATGAAATTTTGCTAAACCCAAGAGTTTCTACTGAGCTATGAACATACTTCTCTTCTCAATCCCCGCAAATTGTCCTAATTGCAACATTGACTCAGAGGAACCTTGTAGTGCCTTGTCCTCATATTTCTAATCATCTCATCATGAGTAAATCATTGTTCTTCGGGTGACAGTCTCCGTTGCTACATTCATGATCAACTTTCAGCTTTACACTGCCTCATCATGTACACTCTTCTCCAATTCCTAGAGTGACAAGGTTCACTTGCATTTCTAAAACAAGGTAATACCAGGAAATTATCTGTTTTTTCATCATATCAACCATTTTAAGATGCTTTGAAATAAAAAAGAAGGCTCGGAAGTGAATTCATGAATTTTATTGAAGCTTATAAATTTGAATACAACAAATTTTAAAATACTCATGGCAAACAAAATCGAGAAACAAAGTCAGATCTCCAGGCATCCAAAGCATGAAGGATACAACCACCCTGTCAACCAGTAATAGGGCTGAGTTTGCATTCATGGTTGACTGTCTTCAAATGTTGCTGGAATGCTTTCGAATGTGAAATCCCTTCCAAAATACCAGGTGTCCGAGAGGTCTTGATTACCAGATGCCTAACTTCACTCATCCGAGCTGCTTTTCAGGTTTTCAACTCAGATCCTCCTTTTGTTTCAAGACGCCCTTTGCAGGTTTTCATTTTAAACCCCCCCTTTTATTTTATTTCTCACTCTTTTTAATATCTATGTCACCCTTTTGGGGTTTTCACCATAGATATTTTCTTTTTGCGAGTGCGCCCTTTCAGGTTTTCACTCTGCTTTTTTTCTTTTTCTTCTTTTCTTTTTTCAATCTCTTTTTGTATTCTTCAAGCATAATACTTTTTGACCGAATTGGAATTCACCGGCTTGTGTAGCTCTTTGCCATCCATTTCAGCCAGTATTAGTGCTCCTCCGGAGAAGGCTTTCTTAACAACATAGGGCCCTTTCCAGTTAGGTATCCATTTCCCGCGATCATCTCGATGTATTTCTAAGACCTTTTTAGCACAAGATCCCCCTCTCAGAATTCTCTCGGGCGCACCTTTTTGTCATATGCTCGCATTATCCTCTTTTGGTACATCTGGCTGTGAAAAATTGCCCTTAATCTCTTTTCGTCAATGAGATTTACTTGGTCGAATCGAGCCTGCAAACCTTTCGCATCATCTAACTTTGTTTCTGACAATATTTGAAGCGACGAAATCTCAGCTTCAATGGGAAGCACCGCCTCTGTCCCATAAACCAAAGAATAAGGTGTTGCCCCGGTCGAGGTCCGTATCGATGTTCGATATGCAAATAGGGCAAACGGTAGCTTCTCATGCCAGTCTTTGTAAGTTTCTATTGTCTTTGATATGATCTTCTTTATATTCTTGTTCGCCACTTCTACTGCCCCATTCATCTTTGGGCGATAGGTTACTGAATTGTGGTGAATGATCTTGAATTGTTCACACACTTCCATTATCACTTTGTCGTTGAAATTTGTAGCGTTATCAGTAACGATTCTTTCTGGTAGTCCATATCGGTAGATTGTTTCTTTCTTCTGGAACTTACGGACTTTGGTTCATGTGATGTTGGCATAAGAGGCAGCTTCCACCCACTTAGTAAAATAATCTATTGCCACAAGGATAAAATGTTGTCCATTTGAAGCTTTAGGATGAATTTGTCCAATAACATCCATGCCCCAAGCAGCAAAAGGCCATGGTGAATTTATGGTATGTAAAGGGACTGGTGGAGAATTAATCTTGTCAGCATATATCTGAGAGTCCATTTGCATGCGTGCCACATATCCCATCATGTACTTCTGCCATTATATTCTTTGCTTTGTTGGCATCGACACATCTTAACAAAATATGATCTCTGCTCCTTTTGTATAGGATTTCCCCGTTGAGTACATATCCTGAAGCCACTCTTCTGATAGTTCTTTTTTCATTGTCATTTGCCCCTAGGGGATAAGTCTAATATTTTAGATATTGCAAAATATCATGGTACGAAGGATATTGATCAATTTCCTCTTCTATGATGTAGCAGTGAGCATAGGTTTCATATCTCTGCATATGGATAGGCACCAAATCTTCTAATCTGTTTGCTAGGAATACCGAAGCCAGTGTAGCTAAGGCATCCGCCATTTGGTTATCTTCCTTGTGGATGTATACAAAGGTTATTTCCTCAAAGTCCTTTATTAGCTCCAGGATCAACTTTCGGTACTCAATTAATTTTACATCTTTTGTTTCTCATTCTCCACGAAGTTGGTAAATCACCAATGTCGAATCCCCATACTCTTTTAAGACTTCTATTTTCCTTTCGATAGCAGCTCGTAGGCCCATGACACATGCTTCATATTTTGCCATGTTATTGGTACAAAGAAATTCCAGCCTGCTTGTGAACGTGTAATGTACATCATCTGGTGAAATCAATACTGCTTCAATGCCCCGACCAAGGGCATTGGCTGCTCCATCAAAATACAATTTCCAAGTTTTTCTTTCTGGAATTTCGACTTCTATCATGGAGACGTTCATCACATCTTCATCTGGGAAATCAAAGTTCAAGGGTTCATAATCCTCCATTGCACGACAGGCTAAGAAATCTGCTATGGCACTTCCTTTTATTGTCTTTTGGCTCACATACACAATATCAAATTCTGACAACAACATTTGCCAACGTGCCAGTCTTCCAGTCAGTGCTGGTATTTCCATCATAAATTTCAATGGATCAAGGCGAGAGATCAGCCATGTAGTGTGGTATAACATGTATTGCCTGAGCCTTCGGGTTACCCAGACCAGAGCACAACATAGGTTTTGAATAGGTGGGTACCGTACCTCGCATTCAGTTAACTTTTTGCTCAAGTAATATATGGCCCTTTGTTTCTTTCATGTGTCATCATGTTGCCCCAACACAGAGCCCATTGAATTTTTGTAACCCCCTTAGTCCAGCCTAGACGCCCGACCCGAACTACGAAGGTTACACGGGGAAAACCAAAGTCAACCCAGAAGTCAACCTTGATTAACGACCCTTTTTTTCTCTTTATCTTATCTATATGCACCTTATTAACCTACGTGATTAGCAAAGCATTTCAGCGGAAGTGACACAGCGAACGGAACTCAAATAGAGGTTCAATTACATAGAAACATCTTTTAGGGACTAAAACGTAAATTACCAGAAATTTAGAAGACTTAGCAAGACGAAAGATTACCAAACCAAAATTAGACTTATAATAAACCAACTTGGTAAATTTCAACTTAAAAAAGATCAACCAAACTCATTTAATTAAACATGTAAGGTTCTGGGACTAAAATGCAAGAAACAGAAACCTGAAATAATTCAAATTCAAACTTCAACGGTCAGGTGTTCCGAAACGTAGAGACCTGTATCGGAATGGTCGTTTCGAAACCAGGTTGACCGTTTCGATACTCGGGTGCGTTTCGAAACCCATATCGAAACACCCCTTTCTAGTAGCAAAATCGTTTCGGTACGTCCCTACCCGTTCCGAAACCTCATGGCCATTTCAGGCTTCTGTTCCGAAACATGCAAGGGCGTTCTTATACGCCTTGCCCTGCAACAACAGATTTTGCTGGTTAATCACATCTTTTCATGTTCGATTACATCCCAACATGTGCCACAACAAACATACAACATATTTATGCATCAAGGATCATCATATAAAGCAAAAGCTAATGCATAACATCGATCATGCAAATAATGACACTATAGGCATGCTCCCTGGTCAACCAAAGCCATACAAACCTAAAATCAACATTTAAACATTAATCAATCCCTAAAGGCCATTTACAACTCAAGGACCAACAACCAAACATGCTCAAAGTAAAAAGGAAAATCCACAACCATCCAAGAGTGTGAATTCCCACCCATTACCTCTTATTACACCCAAAGTAAAGCCACATACTTTGCGAAAACAAAATGCTTTGATTCCCTTGCTTGTGTGCTACCTCAATCTCCAAATTCTCTACATTGATGAAACAAATGATCGTAAGCACAAAGCTTAGTGAGGATCGCTAAACAACATTCATCAATGCATGCCACAAGATTTGTAAAACCACCACTTTTCAACACATGCCTTTTCATAAAACATGTCTTCTCAAGACATCAATGCACCTTATAAATACATGCTTATATGCAACATTTTAAAACAGTAAATAAACCTTTGCTCATGCTTTACCAAGCATCTCATGCATTCTTGCATCATTTACAAGCATTTCATGCTTCACATTAATCATTAACATTATATTGGCTCACAAGTGATAATCCATAAACCATACCACAAAAGACACAATCAGATACGTGGATTACAAGCGTTGTCCCCCACGCTTCATACACACTACCGGACTACACAAGGCTCACACATGAGAGTAACCCTCCATCGTTGTGACACCCGTGGTGGAGTATAATGGTACAATCACAACCCCTCAACACCACTCATCGGTAGTTGTATAATTCCACTAACGAGAGCACAAGACACATAACACAAGATCCACACACGAGATTAACATCCACCGTTGTGATCTTAACCTCAATCGTTAGTGTACTTGGATGGAGTATACGGTACAATCACAACCCTCGACATCCAAGGTGACTTTATTCACGGTGCACCCAATCATATAGCCAGCAAACTTTATCCGATTAACACAACCAAAAACCATTTCCATCACTTGCCAATATAATCATTTAACCTCATTAATCCACTGTTTTACAAGCATAAACACAATGCTATTTCCACAAGCATATCATGCTTAACATCACATGCATTTAACACATGAACACCAAGGATCGCTTAACTAGTGCATCCTTAACATAATGGCATTAAAATCCAGCAACATTCAGGCTTAAAACATGCTTTAAAACAATAAACAAATCCACACTTAACTCAAGTGCATTTTCATCAAACATAGCACACTTCCAAGAGAGGGATTTCCGAATCACTTACTCTTGAGCTTAGCTAAGTGTATCAAACTTACACTAAGCGCCCAAGACCACGCTCAAAGCGTTACAAAGCAAAAACTTGCATTTCCACTCACCGATACGTGAATCCTTTCTCACCGACACGAAAATTACTCTTCTGAAGCCTCCAACAACACGTCGTTTGCTTCCGGATCAAGATCCCCTATTTTCACATCATCAAAACAGAGATCTAAATGCATTTCAACACCAGCAACAATTCACAAACTCGTTGCTCACCCAAACTACACCAAATTACCCATCCAAAACAACCGAAAACCAAATTGATTGCTTCCTAAACAAAGCCCAGCCAACATACATCACTTCCAAACCATTATAAACATCAAAGCACATCTAACAAACAACCTAACCCAACCTTATACCTCCAGCAAGCAAGATTCCACCATTTCACCTCAAAAACTCACTTAAAACAAACAAGAAACTCAAGGACCTCAAGGATTTCGGGATCTATGTTATTAACACTTCATTTCAACATATTAATCAACTTAGAACTCAATTAAAAGCAACACAAAAAAAGTTTAACACATCAAGTCCAAAAATTAAGATTTCAACCACAATTTCACAAGATTTTGATCTCCAATCAAAACTATAATGAAAACTCAACCAAAAATAGTATTTAGAAGCTAAATATCTTGGTAATTTCAATAAAGAACTTTGATTAGAGGTTGAGAAAGGGATTTACCTCCAATCCTTGCTTTCCTCAATGAATGATAAGTTTTCTTTAGCCAAATCTTGAAATGCTTGAAAGGATTTCTTGAGAATTTATTAGGAAATGTTAGAAGAATGTTTGGGAGAAAATATTTCTGGAAAAAGATGAATGAAAGTAGTGTTTGGATGAAAATGAAAAGAAGTTGGTAGTTATGTAATTGAAAATCTCTAAATAACTACCTAATTTAATTAATTAAAGTAAAACCAAATAAAACCATTTAATTAAAAACCATTTAAAGTACAAGTCATATTAAGGAAAGGCTAAATTGCCATAAAGCCCCTAAGGATTCTATGAATTTGGCTTCTTCTTTAAAAATCACATTTTCTATAGTTTTGAAACTTTACAATTTGGTCACTACTCAAAATGTCTCATTTCCGAAATCCGTTTTGTAAAATTGACTTGACCAATCTATTAAACATATTTTTAGAGGATTTTATCAATTTTACCACATTTTTATCCTATCCCGATCCTTGATTTCCTTAAATCACTTTACGCGATTCGAACCGTTCTCGACCGGTCCGATCCGATGTCTAAAATGTCTAGGCCCAAAACCAGGGCGTTAGAATGTTCGTAGACCGTCAGGTAAAGGATTAGCGGCATGCCAGGAACTGGTGCTACTAATATGGGAGCATTGGATAGATATTTCTTAATCATGTCAAATTCCTCTAAACACTCTTCATTCCATTCTCCGTGGTTATTCTTTTTCAACATCTTAAAGATTGGATCACATTTATCAGTCAATTGTGAAATGAACCGAGAAACATAATTTAATGTGCCAAGGAACCCACGAACTTCTTTTTGTGAGCTGGGTGGCGGCAGGTTCAGGATAGCCTTCACTTTATCGGGATCTATCTCGATTCCCCTTCTACTAACAACGAACCCAAGAAGTTTTCTAGGTGTTACTCCAAAGGTGCATTTGTTAGGATTGAGCTTCAATTGGTATTTCCTCAATCTAAAGAATAACTTCCTCAGATTTTGGATGTGCCCCTTCTCAGTATGGGACTTGGCGATCATGTCATCTACATACACTTCAACTTCTTTATGCATCATGTCATAAAACAAAGTCACCATCGCTCGCTGGTACGTTGCCCCAGCATTCTTTAATCCGAAGGGCATCACCTTGTAACAATATGTGCCCCATAAAGTTATAAAGGTGGTCTTGATCATGTCTTCTAGACTCATCTTTATCTGATTATATCCCGATAATCCATCCATAAGGGAAAACCAGGAATGCCCTGACGTATTGTCGACCAGAATGTCTATGTGTGGCAAAGGATATTTATCTTTTGGACTGGCCCTATTCAGGTCCCTGTAGTCGACACACATCCGTATTTTCCCATCTTTCTTTGGCACATGAACTATGTTAGCCACCCATTCTAGATACTGAGATACCGCAAGGAAACTGGAATCAATCTGTTTCAGTACCTCTTGTTTTATCTTTATTACCATTTCCGCCCTCAATCTTCTAAGCTTCTGTTGAACCGGTCTGCATTCAGGTCTAATGGGCAATTTGTGTACCACTATGTCAGTGTTCAATCCTGGCATGTCTTGATAGGACTAGGCGAAGACATCTTTGAATTCGCGCATCAAATCGATTAATTTCTGCTTCTTTCTAGGCGAAAACGTTGCCCCTATCTTCACTTCTCTTTTGATTTCCTCTGTTCCCAAATTGAGAATCTCTAATTCTTCCTTGTGGGGAAGGATCTGTTTATCTTCTTTTTCCACCATCCTCAGTAATTCTTTAGGGATTTCACATTCTAATTCATCCTCAACTTCATTGATTTCTTCTAGACATACTGGTTGTTGAGGTCCTACTTTAGGATTGGGTTTAGGATCATTCATGCAGTCGATAGTTGAAGACCTGCAAAGAAAGTAATAATATATTTTGAAAATGATGTGAAAAATAAAAACTCGTTTGCCATTTGTGAATTAGCATGGAAATCATCTTTATTAAAATAATTGTATAATGGCCCTTTACATATAATCCCCTTATACTTGTGGACAAAGGTATAAGGTGGTCCTGGTATTTACTCTGTTTCAATATTGGTTACAAGGGAAGTTTCTTCAGTTGTCCAATTCTTCAATGTCTCGTCTGGGGCACAGGGACAGATCATTCTATGATATTCACCAGGTAGAGCATCCTCAAAGATTCCACCAACAAAAAGCCCATCCAGATTATTGCCAAAAATTTCCTCCTCATGCAGTCTTATCGTTTATTGATTGACTTCCTCCAGCTGCTTCTCGACATTGGTGAACCCACGCGATTTGAAAATCTTTGTCATGTCAAAAGATGTCACCAATCGAGAGGATGTCTCTATTCCTTGCATGCGGGCTTTCCTTTATTCCCTCTTCTTCTTCAACTCTCTCAATCAATCTTTCATAGTACGAGCGAACCCCAATCCAAAATGATCCTTCTTTACCACAATGGGCCTTGGTCGCAAACTTCCCTGCAGGTATTTTTCAAGCCCCTTGCCTGTCTTCGCACCCCTTCCAAGTATCTCTCCTACAATCATTTTGGTGCAATTTGAAAACCTTGTTCGTGGAAATGGTTTTCCCTCGGCCACGAAGGTAGCATTTACAAATTCCAGCGCCCGAAACGAACACTCCAAGGTATTCTCGTCTGTCTGGATGTAAGGCACATCTATTGTTACAGAGGCAAAGATGTCTTCCTCTGCTCCAACACTGACCAACTTCCATTCTATGACAAACTTGAGTTTCTGGTGTAGAGACGATGGGACTGCCCCTACTGAGTGAATCCAGGGTCGCCCAAGCAAGCAATTGTATGTAAGCTTAATATCCATCACCACAAAATCAATATTGTAAACTGTCGGTCCTATTAGCAATGGTACTTCTATCCTCCCCAGTACATCTCGGGTTGTTCCATCGAAAGCTCTCACAGTGTTTTGGTATGCCTTCATATGGGAATCATCAATAGGCAACCTTTGCAGAGTCGCCATTGGCATAACGTTCAAGGCAGATCCATTTTCAATTAGGACTCCTGGCAGCACATATCCTTTACAGTGCGTGGTAATATTCAAAGCTTTCACTGACCCCATTCCTCCTTCTGGAATTTCATCATATGTAAATGTTATTGTAACACCCCAATTTTGGGTTTGGAAGTGGTGGGTCTGAACCGGACATGTCTGATTTTTAGTTCGAATATAAAAGGTAGTTTTAGGGAAAGCCTAGTTCGGGATGCATTAAAAATATGTAAAAGTATCTAAAAATCCTCTTTTAATGTATATAAGAGAGTGGTGAAATCAATTTTACAAAATAAGGTTTGGAAGTGTGACATTTCAAAATAGTGACTAAAACGTAATTTTTGAAAAGTTCAGTGGTGACTGTTTTGTAAGGATTGAAACTTTGAATCTTTAAGGAGCTAATTTACCCAAGGAAGGATTTCTCCAGATTTTTCTTAATTTTAATGACTCATTTAATGTTTAATTAATTAAAGGAAAAGAGGGAAAACCATATTTTAGTTTTCATAACTAACTTTTGTTAAAAAATTTCCCATTTCATTTTCTCTCAAAATTCTCTCAGCCAAACACAATTCCACAGCAGCTTTTCTTTTGATTTTCACTCTAAATGATGAGGTTTCAATCATCAATTGATTCCTAAGCTTTTCTACATCAAATCATCTTTATTTGCTTATTGAATTTTCAAGGATTTTGGCTCTAAACAAGGAGAAATCTACATTTAGAGGTAAGGATGTTCTTCTCCTCTAAATATTCAGTTCTTTATTGAAATTCCCAAGTTCTCAATTCTTAAATTAAGTTTTATAAAAGGTTTTGATGTTGTGATCTTGATTTTGGCTTAAAACTCAAGATTTTGATTAAATCTTGAAGAAATTCGTAATGAATGTGTGGGCTCTGTTTTGAGATGTCTTTTTAAAGTATTTTGGATGTTTAATGATGTGCAATCGAGGTCTAATCAATGCAATCCCGAATAGGTTGTTTTCCCTAAGTTTTTACTTGTGAAAATGGTGGTTTTGGGGTGATCTTGGTGTTCTGTTGTTGCTGGAGGTATAAGGACGAGTTTAGATCCTTTTTGGATGTTAATTGATGTTTAGGAATGTTTAGAAGTGATGGATCTTGGCTGGGTTGTGTTGTGGATGAGTTTGGATGTGATTTCGGTTGTGTTTGGTAGCCGAAATGTTAGATTTGGTGAGAGCAGCGAGTTTAGGTGTTGTGGCTGAAGATTTTAATGCATGATGATGCATTAATCCTCTGCTTTGATGTGTTTAAAACAGGGGAGGCGCATTCGGATCCTTGTGGTGTTGATCCGGAGGCTTGATCTGCGTTTCGACAAGCTTGCGAAACGGAATCGGTGCTTGAAGTTTGGGTTTCAGCTTTGAAACCAGTGTTTGAAGGTTTTGGGAGTTTAGTTTAAGTCTAAACAACTTAACTAAGCTCAAGAGTAAGTTTTCGGAGAAACTCTTTCTTTGATGAACCATGAGATGGTTGGATGCAATGTGTTTAATTTGCATGTTTAAATTCTGTTTTGAAAGCATGTTTTAGCATGATTAATTTTGGTTTTGAAAGCCATGAGTTGAAGGATGCTCAAGGTAAGAGATCCTTTGTTTGAAATTGATAAATGTGGTTTAGATGCATAGTAATGCATGATGGTTTAATGGCTTTGATGAATGCTTAAAAACAGTGGATTGTTGATTATAATTGATGTATATTGGCAAGTGATGTATTGGTTTTTAAGTACTTGAATCGGATATAGTTAGCCGGCTATGGGATTGGGTGCACCGTGAATGAAGTCGCCTTGGATGTTGAGAGGTTGTAATGGTACCGTAAACTCCATCCAAGTACACTAACGAGATGTTTAAGATCACAATGTGGTTAAAAGTCCATGTGTGGATCTTGTGTTGTGTGTCTCGTGTTCTCGTTAGTGATGTTATACCACTACCAATGAGTGATGTAGAGGGGTTGTGATTGTACCGTTAAACTCCATCACGGGTGTTGAGGGGTTGTGATTGTACCGGTAAACTCCACCTTGTGTGTTTGGTAGTGTGTATGAAGCGTATGGGACAACGCTTGTAATCCGCGTATCCGATTGTGTTTTATGTTGAAAATGGTTGTGGTATCACTTGGAAGCCAATATGACATGTTAATGTTTATGAAGCATGAGATGCTTGTTGTTTATGACATGTTGATGATTATAAGGCATGAGATGCTCGTTGTTTATGCATTGTTGCATGAAAATGATTTTTTTATGAATGGAAAGGCCTTATGAAATGTGTTTAGTAAAAGTGCATTATTGTGTTGTTTCTTTAGAGCATACCCCACTAAGCATTTGTGCTTACGCTCTCTTTCTTGAACCAATAATGGAGAGAATTGAAGTGCTTAAAGGGCAGCAAGGAGGCTAAGAATCCAAGGAAGGACTAAGCTCATGTATGGTGACTATTTTTCCAAACTATTAGCTTTTGGTATTTGGCAATGGGAACCTAGGTTGTGTTATTGGGAGATGTTTGGACTCCCTGAGTTTGGTATGATGCCTATGATGTTTTGGGATTGTAAATGGACATTATATTGCTTGTTTTGATGACTTGATGCTTGGATGGTTTTCAACATTAGGTTGCATGCCTTTAGACTTGTGAATTGTCTTAAGTGATGCTATGATTGTGGGATGGTGATGCAAATATGTTCCTTATATGTAAAATGATTTGTTGGCATGATTAGAATGTCATAGGAATGTGTTTGAGTGGTTAATTGTTTGTTAAACCAGCAAAATCTGCATTTTCTGGGCAGTTCGTATCGGAACGGGCACTACTGTTTCGAAACGGGGGCCTGTAATGGCCTTCGTGTATCGAAACGGGTAGAGGGCGTTTCGAAACGGATTTGCCACTGTCAAGCCCTGTTTCGAAACAAGTCTCGAAACGAACCCGCGTTTCGGAACGGTCAACCCCTGTTCCGAAACACTTTACCGTTGGGCACTGATTTGAATGGTTTAAGGTTTGCAAGCTTTACGATTTAGTCCTGAATTTTGTTTATGCAATTGCTTGAGTTTGAGATGTCCGTTTGAGGTGAAATTTGACAGGGAAGCATGTAATATGATTAATTTCATAATGGTAATCTAAAAATAAATTAAGTCCTTCATCTTTCCAGAATTTACATTTTGGTCCCTAAAGTTGAAGTTTGTGCAATCGAGTCCCTTATCGTTGTCCGATCGCTGTGCTTTTCAAGTATGCTCTTCATGAGGGAACGCTTAGGTTTAATATGCATCTAGACAAGTTTAAAAAGAAAAAAAGGGTCGTTAATCAAGGTTGACTTTCGGGTTGACTTTGGTTTTCCCCGTGTAATCTTCGTAGTTCGGGTCAACCGTCTAGGCCGGGCTAAGGGGGTTACAGTTATGTAGTTGTCAGTAGCAATATGATTCACAATTTTTTCTAGCTTATCCATTGAGATATTATTTGGCACAAACGTCTGATTTAGCACCTTTATCAAAACATTACGGTGCCCCTCAAAACTCAGCAATAACTCCAAGACTGAAATCCTTGTATGTTGTCGCTTTAGTTGTTCTACTATGCTGTACTCATTGTGCATTAAAAACCTCAAAAATTCTCGGGCTTGCTCCTCTGTCATAGGTTCATTTATCTTTGGAGCGGGGTCTTCTTCAAAAATCTTTTCGGGAGCAGCAGATACCTTTTCCTTAGCCTTCTAGGCCTCTTGCATCACTTCCGGGGAGGAGTAACATCTGCCACTTCGGGTGAAATGGCCTACTTCGTTCACTGCCTCCACGTTTGACTGCTTTTATTTCTCTGATTCTTCCTTTATTTCTTCTCTTGGTGTTATCTCTTGCAATTTCTCCTTTTCTAGTATTGACACACTGGCCGTGTAATTCCAAGGGACCGTATTAGTGCTTTTGAAAGCAAACGGAGCAGGAGTTGAGATTACTATTTTTGGTGTCACCACTTGCTTTGTGCTTGCAGCCCTTGGCTTGACGGATACAACCAAAGGTTTGTGCACCCTATATTTTACTCCAGAGCTTTTCGATGCGCACACCTCAACCTCTTTCCTTGTTCCAGCCTTCTAAAGTGTGAAACAAATATTTTAATTTTGATATAACTAAAACCTAAGGACTAAATCGAAAATGTCAAAACAAATTTTAAGTCCTCAAAACATCCCTATATAATTTCAAGATTATGCCAAAGTTAAAAACAAAGTTTTTCAAATATTTTTCTAAGTGTTTAAAGCCAAAACAGTGATTTTCAAGCTCCTGTTTCGAAACGGCCTAAGGCGTTTCGAAACGTTTTCATCACTGTCAACACTTGTTCCGAAACGTGTATCAAAACACTTGAACCCGTTTCGAAACGGCCTAAGGCGTTTCGAAACGTTTTCATCACTGTCAACACTTGTTCCGAAACGTGTATCAAAACACTTGAACCCGTTTCGAAATGGCCTCATATGTTTCGAAACAGTTCTTCAATTTTAATTTGAAAAACATAACGGTTGTTAAATTAATTGACCTATTTTACAAAGATAAATAGGGTGTTTCGAAACGGGCTAAGGCTGTTTCGAAACGACCCTTGACAGTAGCAAAACCGTTTCGAAACGAAGCCAAGCATTTCGAAACAGCTCTTAAGTCTAAATTGAAAAATATGACCGTTGAAGTTGTTTTTAACTGATTTTCTGAAAACCGTTAAGGTGTTTCGAAACGGGCTAAGACCGTTTCGAAACGACCCTTGACAGTGGCAAAAGTGTTTCGAAACGGCCCTAAGGCGTTTCGAAACGGGCTCTTAAATGCACCCCAACGGCTCTTTCTATTTTAGTCCGTTCCAAAATAGATACCCCGCGTTTCGAAACTGGTTGTTGCAGACTGCATTTATGGTGGTGAGATAACATCCCCAACGGCTCTATTGATGAGTGCAACAACCACAACGGTTAGAAATCAATGAGAAGGTATAAAAGGGACCTCTAAAAGCACCAGCAACAACTATTGATCCAAAAGCAAACATCCAAACATCAAATCCAAGCAATTGTGCAAAAATCCCATTTGGTCTAGAAACCCCAATTGTAATTTTCATTCATATCTTGTTCAATTGGGTTGAGTGCTTGTAATTGGGCTATCATTTGTATTGAGAGATACTTTATTAGCCATCAAATTTCTTTGTTCACTTGTGTGAGGATTGGGTTGATTTTTGGGTAGAAAAATCAACCGAAATTGTAAAGGGTTGCCTCCTTGTCCTAGAAAAGGGGAAGAGCAATTAGTGGAATTGTTGCAAATCCTTAGTGAAGCTAAGGTAGTGGATGTAGAGTTCATTTAGAACTTGAACCACTCTAAATCCCTTGTCTATTATTTTCAATTTGCAATTTCCACCATAAAACCTTTAAATTTCCAATTCACCCCCCCTCTTGGTCAATATCGATCTTGCGATCCACTCAACAATTGGTATCAGAGCTTAACTCTTTGAGGATTAACAACCACAAGAGGAGATCCTTGGAAGAGTGTGATCATCAAAATATCAAGAGATGGCTTCAACCTCCGGTTCGGGCATGTACGAGTCACAATCCACTACAAAGCCTCCCTTCTTCAACGGTGATAACTATTCTTTTTGGAAGAATATGATGCGTCTCTTCATCAAATCAAATGACTATCTAGTGTGGGATGCCATTGAATATGGGCCATATATCCCTTTGAAGCAAGATAGTGAAGGCAAGATGGTCTTAAAGAAGAAAGTGGAGATGAGTGAAGAGGAGAGGAAAAAGATTCAAGTCAATGATAAAGCTCTCCACATGCTATTTTGTTCCTTCGGTCCGGACATCTATTCCAAGGTCTCATCCATTGAAAGGGCCAAAGAAGTGTGGGACACTCTTGAGACCACTTATGAAGGCACCAATGATGTCAAGGAAACTAAGATTGGAATTCTCAATCTTAGTTATGAAAATTTCAAGATGGAGCCCGATGAGACGGTGTCAAAGATGTTTGATCGATTCTCCACGATTGTCAATGGTCTAAAGGGTTTTGGAGAGATCATACCGGAAGACAAGCTTGTTCGGAAGCTACTCTATTCACTTCCCTAGTCTTGGTATGGGAAGAGAACCGCTATCATCGAAGCAAAGAATTTGAAGACTTTGAAGCTTGATTAGCTTGTGGGTTCTCTCCTTACTCATGAGATCATGAAGCAAGGAAGGGAAGATGAGAAAAAGAAAGAAGAGAAAAGAGTAGAGAAGCTTGAAGTTGAGAAGAAGAAGAAAATGGGAATAGCTCTCAAGGCTAAAGCTTCACAACATGATGAGAGCTCATCTAGTGATGAGGATGAACTTGAAGAATTGGCTATGATAGCCAAACGATTCTCACGCTTTATGAGGTCCAACCAGGGAAGAAAAATCCAAAGGAAGATGGACTTCAAAAGCAAGAACAAGAAAGATGAAAAGGATCCAATCATTTGCTTTGAGTGCAAACAACCCAGCCACATACGTTCGGAGTGCCCTCAACTCAAGAAGAAGGGCTTTGAGTAGAGGAAAAAGCTCAAAGCCAAGCTTGCTACTTGGAGTGATGAGGAGTCATCGGAGGATGACGAACAAGAAGTGGCTAACCTTTGCCTCATGGCACTTGAGGAAGATTCCTCCATGGTAACCTCTAACTCATCTACTTTAGATTTTTCATATGAAGAATTAAATGATGCATAAGATGAGTTACAAGAGGTCTATGATGAATTAGTTGAGAAATATAAGGAGTCGGTTATTAGGAATAAAAAGATTATTCTAGAATTAAATGAGAAAAATGACTCACTTACTCAAGCTAATTCTAAATTTGAGAAAAAGATATTAGGATTAAAAGATGAACTTAAATTCTTTCGAGATGAAAATGTTGATCTTAATAATCTTTTATCTCAATGTAATTGTGAACACCAAAAGGTGTTGGGTGAGCTAAATGAGCTCAAAAAGTCTTTAAAAAATGTTGGTAATGTCAAGCATGAAGTAGGAGAATCCTCTAGAACACACCAACCTAAGAAAAAGACTAACTACTACAAACAAGGTAGCTATCCTAGACATAGTAGAGCTAAAAGAATTAGAAGTGTATGGGTTCCTAAGGAACTTGTTAAATCTAATAATATTATTGCTATGTCATCTTGGATTCCTAAGGGAACCAAGGTTTTGGGAGCTAACACTCATGGACCCAAAATGATTTGGGTACCAAAAACCAAGGTTTAATATCTTTGTTTGTAGGGGGAGCATTGCTACAAGGCCAAAGCACAAAGTCAAAACTCATGGTACCTTGATAGTGGATGCTCGAGGCACATGACCGGAGACAAGAGTCGATTCATGGATCTAAAGCCAAAAAGTGGAGGAGTAGTAACATTTGGTGACAACTCCAAAGGCCACATTAAAGGTATTAGCTCCATAGGTAATCACTCTACTATTCTCATTGAAAATGTTTTATATGTCGATGGTCTTAAACACAATTTATTGAGCATAAGTCAATTGTGTGATAAATGATTTAATGTTTTATTTGATAAAAATGGATGCAAAATTGTAGACATTAAATCTAATAGTATTATGCTCATAGGTCATCGCATAGGGAATCTATACATGGTGCATCTAGATGACATTCATACATCTCATGCATGCTTAGTTGCTCAAAATGAAAATGATGCATGGTTGTGGCATAGGAAGCTAGGACATGCTAGCATAAGTGTTTTAGAAAAACTAGTTTCCCTAAATCTAGTTAGAGGTTTACCCAAGATAAAATTTTCAAATGATAAAATTTGTGATGCATGCTCAAAGGGTAAACAACATAGGTCTTCCTTTAAATCCATTAATGATGTTTCTACTAGTAGATGTTTACAACTAATTCACATGGATTTATTTGGGCCAATTAGGACTATGAGCTTGGGTGGTAAGTCTTATGCTTTTGTGCTAGTTGATGATTTTTCTAGATTTACTTGGGTTCTCTTTTTAAGTACTAAAGATGAGGCTTTGGAAAAATTCATCACATTTTCAAAATTAACCCAAAATGATCTTGAACTTAGAATTTCACATGTTAGAACTTATCATGGAACCGAGTTTCAAAATTTAGGGTTTGAAGATTTTTTAAATGAAAATGGTATTAGCCATAATTTTTCGGCTCCTCGAACTCCTCAACAAAATGGGGTAGTTGAGAGGAAAAATAGAACTTTACAAGAAATGGCTAGAACTATGCTTTGTGAAAACTATTTACCTAAATATTTTTGGGCGGAAGCCACAAACACCGCTTGTTATATTGTAAATCGAGTAATGATTAGGCCAATTTTAAAGAAAACACCTTATGAGATTTTAAAATCTAAAAAACCTAACATTAGCTATTTCCACCCTTTTGGGTGCAAGTGTTTTGTTTTAAATAATGGAAAAGAAAACTTAGGTAAATTTGATGCAAAAAGTGATGAAGCCATTTTTATAGGTTACTCTTTAACCTCTAAAGCCTATCGAGTATTTAACAAAAGAACTTTAGTAGTAGAAGAATCTATTCATGTTGTATTCGATGATAACCTTCTTCCTAGGAAGGATTCTTGTGATGATGATGATGTAGGGATCATAAATGCCTTTGATGGAGGTCAAACTTCAAAGGAGGATGAGATTCCAAAAAAGGAAGAGGACTCACAAGATCCACCTCTTGAAGCCTTGAAGGACTTGGCTATTGAGGAAAAGGAAGTGAGCTACCCAAGGGAGTTGAACTATGTCAAAGATGGTGAAATCTTGGGTGATCCATCCAAGGGGGTAACCACTCGTTCTTCTCTTAGATTAATAAACCATGTTGCATTTATCTCATGCATAGAGCCTAAAAATATAAAAGAAGCATTGAAAGATGACTTTTGGATTATGGCTATGCAAGAAGAATTAAATCAATTTGAGAGAAGTAATGTTTGGACATTAGTTGATATGCCTAGTAATCAATCTACAATAGGAACTAAATGGGTATTTAGGTACAAACTAGATGAGAGTGGTAACATTGTGAGAAATAAAGCTAGACTTGTAGCACAAGATTACACTCAAGAAGAGGGAATAGATTTTGATGAAACCTATGCACCCGTAGCTAGAATGGAAGCCATTAGGATGTTGCTTGCATGTGCATGTTATCATAATTTCATGCTTTTTCAAATGGATGTTAAAAGCGCATTTTTAAATGGTTTTATAAATGAAGAAGTGTATGTGGAACAACCACCGGGCTTTGAAGATTCAAAATTTCAAAATCATGTTTTCAAACTTACCAAAGCTCTTTATGGTTTAAAACAAGCTCCTAGAGCTTGGTATGAAAGGCTTTCAAATTTTTTGATTGAAAAAGGATTTGAAAAAGGTAAGGTGGACACATAAAAATGTATAAAAATGACATCTTAGTAGTTCAAATTTATGTTGATGATATTATTTTTGGTTCTACTAATGAATGTCATTGTCAAGAGTTTGCTAAGTTAATGCAAGGTGAATTTGAGATGAGCATGATGGGGGAGCTCTCATTCTTTTTGGGACTCCAAATCAAGCAAAAGAAGGATGGCACCTTCATCAACCAAGCAAAATACATAAAGGATATGCTCAAGAAGTTTGGCTTGGAGAATGCAAAGCCTCAAGCCACTCCTATGAGCTCATCTACAAAGCTTGACAAAGATGAAGGAGGTAAGTGTGTTGACTCTAAGCTTTATCGTTCTATGATTGGATCTTTGCTTTACCTTACCACAAGTAGACCGGATATCTTGTTTAGTGTTTGCTTGTGTGCTAGGTTTCAAGCTAGTCCTAGAGAGTCTCACCTTATAGCCGTTAAGAGAATCTTTAGATACCTTAGAGATACTCCTTGTTTAGGTCTTTGGTATCCTAGAGACTCTACCTTCAACCTTCATGCTTACTCGGATGCGGATTATGGGGGTTGCAAAATTGATAGGAAAAGTACTTCGGGAACTTGTCAATTCTTAGGTAGTATGCTCATATCTTGGTTCTCTAAGAAACAAAATAGTGTAGCCTTATCTACCATCGAAGCCGAGTACATATCCTTAAGGAGTTGTTGTGCTCAAGTCCTTTGGATGAAGCAACAACTCTTAGATTATAGAATTAAAGTTGAAACCATACCCCTAAAATGTGACAACACTAGTGCAATATGTTTAACAAAAAATCCCATCCAACACTTTAGAATCAAACACATTGAAATAAGGCATCATTTCATTAGAGATCATGTCCTTAAGGAAGATGTTGTTATAGAGCATGTAGACACCTTGAATCAATTAGCGGACATATTTACAAAACCTTTAGACAAAGAGCGTTTTTGGTCCCTTAGGAGAGAGTTAGGTCTAGCTAGCCTATCTTGACCTTTTAGGACCTCTTTTGTGTTTAAATTTGCTTGATCTTGTGAAATGCCATGTTAATGTGTTTAGACTCCTAATTTTATCCATGCCTATAGTTAGGGGGAGTATGTTTATGCTTGAATATGTTTTGCTTGCTCATTCATGACATTTATTCATGTTAGGCCTATTAAAACCTCATTTTTCTGCACTTTTAGAGCCTCATCTGCACTTCCAGGCCCAGGTGTATCGAAACGGGTGACCCAGTTTCGATACGGATACCTTAAATCCAGTTCTGAGAGAAGGGCATTTCGAAACGCCTCCAAGGTGTTTCGAAACGTTTTGGCTACTGCCAAGGGGTGTATCGAAACGTGTTTCGATACGGGTCAATAGGGCTTCGATACGGTCAACACTGTATCGAAATAGTCAGCCTATGGTCTCAAAACGGTCAAACCCTAGTCGTCCCGTTTCGAAACGGTCCTGGCCGTTCCGAAACGGAATCGCGGATAGCTTTATCTAGGGCTTTTAATGTTAAAATCCTACTTTTTATCAAACTCTTAAAAACCCTAAAAACCCTAAACCGCCTCCCTCTCTATAAATACCCTCTCAAACTCATTGTTTTTCACAAAATTGTGAGGGGTTTTACTCTAAAACTCAAGCCTAAGCAAGTATCATCAACATTGTGCAAGGATTTTCATCAAATCATCCAAAATCCCCAACTAAGGTATTTTTTTTATTTCTTTTTTTTTCTTTCAATTTCTGTTCGAATTTTAGGATAGAAAATTTTATTTTTGTATAAATTATATGTTTTCCTTTGTGTGTTTTCCATATCTTGTAAAAAAATCTCAAAATCTCAAAATTTTTGATTCGAATATAAAATTTTTCTGTCGTATTATTTTTTTTATCTTTTTATTTATTTTTAATTTTGTTTCAAAAACCTAAGTGGGATTTATTATTGGATTGATTCTAAATATCAATGCATACACTTAATTTTAAAATATACTTGCTTAATGTTTTTAGATGGCGGAACAAGCTAACAAAAAGCGTAAGGCCGTTCAAACCGGTGATTCGAGCATTCGTCCGAATCTTGCCCTGCTTTTTCAGAAATCCCTTAAAACTCCGGAGATGCGCGCTCGCTTCTCTTTTGTCAAGGATTTCGCAGTTCGTAGAGAACGTGTCATTGATCTTGATTTCCTCAATTCCGAGCGATTCCTATTCCGTTATCTCGATCGTTTGAGTGAGTGGAATCGTCTCTTTTTCTTGAGCATTACAGATATTCGCTACAAACACATGGTACTCCTTTTTCTACTCTAATACTCGTTTTATTCATGATGAGACCAAAACCGAGATTATAGGAATTGAATCTTTGTTATTGGGCAAAAAGTTTGTTGTTAATATTGCTCTCTTGGAGTCAATTTTTCAACTTAAAGATGAGGGTCTTGAGGATGAACGTCACTTTGGCAATTTCACCGGTAAGGCACTTACTTTGGATGTGCACGATCGCGTTCTTCACTTGATGGTTTCATGGTTCATTCGACCTTCCGGCGGTAAATACTCTCATATCCGTCAAACTGATCATTTTTGGCTTGAATGTTTCCGTAGAGGTGAGCGCCCTAATGTGCCTAAAATCATTTTTGCCGAGATAGTCAATAATATTAAGCTTATTGACACAAACGATTTGAAGTCTTTTACCTATGGCACACTCTTGAGCTTCATCTTTAATGATCTTGATATCGATTGTACCTACGACTCTCCGGAACCTCGCAAGTCCAAGATTGGTGAATCCTCCCTTCGCATGTCCGGGTTTACATATGTGAATGATGTTTGGGAAAGAGTTGATAGAGAAGATGTTCCTCCTCCCGTTGCTCCTCCACCGCAAGTTCAAGTTGGAAACAATGAAGCCCTCACGGCTCTCATTACCAAGCGGTTCAATGCTTTGGATACTAGCACTGCTTCGGGTTTTACTGCCATGGACAATCGTTTGAAAAATGTCGAGGATCGTCTTCATACTCTTGAGACCTCCCATTCAAATTTGGATTTGTCCTTCTCTACTCTCTATGGGCAATGGACGAAGTTTCACCGTTCTCAAGTCAAGAGCGATGATGATACTTCCGATGATGATGACGAGGCCTAGGATCTTCATATCATATTATATCATATTATCTATGCTTTTTAGGTTTAAGATTGCATCTTTATGTTTCATTATGTTTTAGGAACCTATGCTTTTGATCTTTTGTTTGGGATTTTATTATGAACTTAATGTTGGTTATGTTTTGGATATTTTTATATTATGAATTAATATTATTGTTGCTTATTAATGCTTATTGGTACTAATCCTTGTCTTCTCTATGAGCTTTAATTGTTCTTTTTGATCTAACAAAAAGGGGGAGAAGAAATTTAAGAGCCACAAACTAAAATTTGTTTTAAAATTTTTAAAAGGTTTTTTAAGCTTTACAACTTGGATTTTAAGTCAAACATTTTTTTTAACTTTAAAAACCTATCTTAAATTAAGGGGGAGTTAAAATTATTTCAAAACTTTCAAAATTCTTAAAAATTCTAACTTTGGTTTTGTTATATCAAAAAGAGGGAGATTGTGAAACAAATATTTTAATTTTGATATAACTAAAAACCTAAGGACTAAATCGAAAATGTCAAAACGAATTTTAAGTCCTCAAAACATCCCTATATAATTTCAAGATTATGCCAAAGTTAAAAACAAAGTTTTTCAAATATTTTTCTAAGTGTTTAAAGCCAAAACAGTGATTTTCAAGCTCCTGTTTCGAAACGACCTAAGGCGTTTCGAAACGTTTTCATCACTGTCAACACTTGTTCTGAAACGTGTATCGAAACACTTGAACCCGTTTCGAAACGGCCTCATACGTTTCGAAACAGTTCTTCAATTTTAATTTGAAAAACATAACGGTTGTTAAATTAATTGACCTATTTTACAAAGATAAATAGGGTTTTTCGAAATGGGCTAAGGTTGTTTCGAAACGACCCTTGACAGTAGCAAAACCGTTTCGAAACGAAGCCAAGCGTTTCAAAACAGCTCTTAAGTCTAAATTGAAAAATAAGACCGTTGAAGTTGTTTTTAACTGATTTTCTGAAAACTGTTAAGGTGTTTCGAAACGGGCTAAGACCTTTTCGAAACGACCCTTGACAGTGGCAAAAGTGTTTCGAAACGGCCCTAAGGCGTTTCGAAACGGGCTCTTAAATGCACCCCAACGGCTCTTTCTATTTTAGTCCGTTCCGAAACAGGTACCCCGCGTTTCGAAACTGGTTGTTGCAGACTGCATTTATGGTGGTGAGATAACATCCCCAACGGCTCTATTGATGAGTGCAACAACCACAACGGTTAGAAATCAATGAGAAGGTATAAAAGGGACCTCTAAAAGCACCAGCAACAACTATTGATCCAAAAGCAAACATCCAAACATCAAATCCAAGCAATTGTGCAAAAATCCCATTTGGTCTAGAAACCCCAATTGTAATTTTCATTCATATCTTGTTCAATTGGGTTGAGTGCTTGTAATTGGGCTATCATTTGTATTGAGAGATACTTTTTTAGCCATCAAATTTCTTTGTTCACTTGTGTGAGGATTGGGTTGATTTTTGGGTAGAAAAATCAACCGAAATTGTAAAGGGTTGCCTCCTTGTCCTAGAAAAGGGGAAGAGCAATTAGTGGAATTGTTGCAAATCCTTAGTGAAGCTAAGGTAGTGGATGTAGAGTTCATTTGGAACTTGAACCACTCTAAATCTCTTGTCTATTATTTTCAATTTGCAATTTCCACCATAAAACCTTTAAATTTCCAATTCACCCCCCTCTTGGTCAATATCGATCTTGCGATCCACTCAACATAAAGGAACTCAATTTCTTTGTTATCCATCATCTTTTGAACCAGGTCCCTGAACTCCTGACAGTACTGAATTTCATGATCACATTCCTGATGATATTCACAATACACCTTAGCATGTACTTCCATCTCAATTTTCATGCCAATTTCAATCATCTTGGCATTATATAACTGTTCGAACACCCATCTCAACAAAGACTGAATCTCTGATACATCAGTCTTTTGCCTCTTTGCCTCGTCATATTCCTCTATCATATTCACCCCACGTCCTCCATGACTCGAAAGGGGATTAGCTGCAATATTGGGTTCATCAAACTTCAATATCCCAGTATTGATCAGATTCTGCACCACTTTCTTGAATGTTGTGCATGTTTCAATCGAATATCCCGGTATTCTAGCATGGAATTCACAATGGGCATCAGCTTTGTAACATGGAGGGTAAGGAGGCTGTAGAGGTGTCAGATGATACAGCCTCACCAGATCCGCCTCATGCAATTAAGGGTATAATTCAGCATATGACATTTAGATGGGTGTAAAATTCATTCTATCGTTTCTCGGTCATCGAGAATCCCTCTTGTTCAAGTTTTGAGAGTTTCTTGCTGCAGTTCCTGGTGATGTAATGGTCACATTTTTCGGTGCCTCATACGTGCTTGCATTATTCACTTCATTGTCTTTCCTCTTATAGTTCCTGTGAGAACTCTCTCCACTCTCGATTCTTCCGCTCTTTATTGCGGCTTCTATCAGCTCTCCTGTCATCACAATGTCAGCAAAGTTTTTGGTGACATTGCTGATAAGCCTTTCAAAGAGTGGGTGTGTATACCAGTGAACTGCTGAGCCAGTTAAACTGTCTTGGAAACATTGTATCAATAACTTTTCATCCTTAAGATAAGCGGCCATTTTCAGCAATACATCATAAGATGAGCCTTTGGACAAGAAGTGCCATCGTATTTCTCGAAATCTCAAGCTTTGAACTTAGGAGGAAGTACTAAGTCAGTTACCAAGCTCATCTCAACAACACCTGGTCCCATCTCATTAGCTTCCTGTAGTTCCAACAAGCGATCCTCTAGAGCCTTATAGCGCTCTTCATACTTTCGCTCAATTTCAACACGTATCTTCCCAATTTCATCAAGAGTGTTCAAGTCTGACACTTCTTCAACAATCCCAAAGTTTGCACCAATATGAATCGAGTGACTCGGTGTTGTTCCCGCCAGGTTAATGTGGACCTTCTTTACAGTAGGAGGTTTCTCTGCTGCATCCTAATGTGGGATGTAGTTTCGACATTGTTCCTTGCTATGGTGCTTAGTGGTTTCAGTGTCACTAGGCAGACTTCCTTGTGGTTGCACATGCAAGGTTTGAGCTATCTGACCAACTTGTGTTTCTAAGGATCGGAGAGAGGAACTATGGCTTTGCAATAAGGCTCCTTGATTTTTAATGTTTACTGCAAGATCCTGTAGAAAAACTTTCATAGTTCCCATGAAATCTTTTGTCATAGCCATAAATTCTTTGAATGTAGTCTCCAGTGAACTGTTCGATGAAGATGCTGCTCCCTTGTGACCTTGCCATGGCATCATCTAGTTAGAAGATGGTGCTTCGATCAGATTTTGCTGTGGTGTTGGCTGTGTAGAATTACCGTGCCCTTGATTACCCCAACTGAAATTTGGATGCTGAAGCCATCCTTGGTTGTAGGTATTGGTGTAACACCCCGGTTTTGGGCTTGGAAGTTTTGGGCGTTGACCGGTTCGGTCAAAGTGCTGATCGAATATATAAGAGTGAATTTAGGAAAGCCTAGTTCGGGTTGCATTAAAAATATGGAAAAATGTTCTAAAATCATCTTTTATTATATAAAAGTGAACTGTGAAATCAATTTTGGAAAATGAGGTTCGGAAGGTTGACATTTTGGCTAGTGACCAAAATGTAATTTTTGAAAGTTGCGGGACAATTTTATAAAGGATTGAAACTTTGAATCTTTAAGGAGCTATTATTCCAAAGGGGATTTCTCCAGATTTTTCTAAGATATTTTAAGGCTTATTCTGATTTTAAAGATTAAGAAAAGGAGGGAAATCATTTTAACTACTTTTCTAACTACTTTTTCTATTTTCTCTCCATTTTCCTTTTCTCTCATTTTCTCTCAAACCAAACAAAATTCTCCAGATTTCTTTCTCAGATTTTGGCATCTAAATCTCCCATTTCAACTCTCATTTGATTCCTAATCATCTCATCAACAAAACTTCTCAATTTGCAAGTTGTTTCATCAAGCTTTTTGGCTCTAAAAAGGAGAAATCCAAGTTTGGAGGTAAGAACGTCCTTCTCCTCTGAACTTCAAGTTCTTTATTGAAATTCCCAAGTTCTCAATCCTTGTTTCATGATTTGTTAATGGTTTTTCAAAAGAAATCTTGATTTTGGCTAAAATGCAAGATTTGGCGATTTTGGTGGAATTTTCGTGTGATCTGTTTGGGCAGTGTTTTGAAGTGTCAAAATAATGTTAAATGAATGCTAAGTTGATTAAGAATTGATGTTTAACTAATGCAATCCCGGATAGGTTGAATTTCCTAAGTTTTGCTTGAGTTTTTGGTTGTTTTTGGAGTGTTTTTGGTGATCTGTTATACCTGGAGGTATAAGGATGTGTTTGTAATCATTTTGGATGTTAATTGATGTATAAGAATGGTTAGAAGTGATAGATCTTGGCTGGGTTAAGTTTTGGTAATGTTTGGAGGTGTTTTCGGTTGTGTTTGGTGGCCGAATTGCTAGATTTGTGATGAGCAGCGAGATGTGTTGTTGTTGCTGGTGTTTTAATGCATAAGGATGCATTAATATTCTGTTTTTGTGTGCTTGAAACAGGAGAGTTTGATGCTTGAGCTTTGAAGGTGTTTGCGGAAGGTTTCGGAAGCTAGGAAGGCTTGGTAGCTAGCTTTGTTTTGGTTGTCGGTGAGTGAAGTTGGTTTTCGGCTTTTAAACAAAGGTTTGAAGGTTTTGGGAGCTTAGTTTAAGTCTAAACAACTTTGCTAAGCTCAAGTGTAAGTAAATGGTTTTCTTACTTGGTTTGTGATATGAGTTGGCTTTTGAGCAATTGTGGTTGATGATTGAGATGCATGTGTTTTGCATGGTTTAAATCTGTTTTGAAAGCATATTTTAGCATGGTTTAATGCTGGTTTTGAAAGCCATATGTAAAGGATGCTCAAGGTAAGAGATCCTTGGTTTTATACATTGTATATGTGGTTTTGATGCATGGTGTTGCATGATGTTCATTGGCTTTGTTTAATGCTTTAAAACAGTGAGTTAATGTTGTTGAATGATGGTTTTGCATATTGGTTATGCATGTGAATCATTGGTTTATTATGAATGGTTTTGCATATTGGTTATGCATGTGAATCATTGGATAAATGTGATATGGTTGTGCATATTGGTTATGCATGTGAAACATTGGATTAATGTGGTAAGATGGTTATATTGGCAAGTGATGTATGTGGTTCTTGGTTCATTGATCGGATATAGTTAGCCGGCTATAGGATTGGGTGCACCGTGAATAAAGTCGCCTTGGAGGTGGAGTGGTCATAGTGGAGGTTGTTGCCCACTCGAGGACCTAACCGGATAAGCTCCCTTCAAGTTTCCTAACGAGATGAGGTCATAGTGGAGGTTGTTGCCCACTCGAGGACCTAGGTTATTTAAGGTCATAATGGAGGTTGTTGCCCATTCGAGGACCTTGGTTAAGTAAAGGTTATATGGTGTTTAAAAGTCCATATGTGAAGACCTTGTGCTTGTTGAGATCACAATGGCAGTGTTAAGTCCATGTGTGGATCTTTGGTGGGGTGTCCCGGATCTCGTTAGATGATGTTCTACAACTACCAATCGGTTATGCAAAGGTTGTATGGTGGTTAAAAGTCCATACGGGAGAACCTTGTGCATGTTGAGGTTGTATGGTTGTCCATACATGGGAACCTCGGGTAAGCTAAGGATGTATGGTGTTTAAAAGTCCATGCATGGGAACCTTAGGCTTGTAAGGTCATAATGGATGTGTTGCCCATTCGAGGACCTTGGATTGGGTAGGGTGTAGGGAGCGTAGGGACAACGCTCGGAATCCGCGTATCCGATTGGGTGTTGAGTTGAAAAGTGGATGTGATTGATCACTTGAAGGCCAATATGATATTCTTGATGCAAGGTTGCATGTGAAGCATGAGATGCTTGGAATGATGCATGGTTGCATGTGAAGCATGAGATGCTTGAAATGATGCATGTTTGCATGTGAAGCATGAATTGCTTGAAAGGATGCATTGTTGCGTGAAAAGTGTAAGATGCATGTGAATGCATGTTTATGTTTATCATTTGGTAAATGATGTATGTGAGCATGATTATCTTAAATGCATTGAAGTCTTGTGGGATTTGTTTTAAAAGGCATGTGATGATGATAGTATGGTTTATATGTTGCATTGGTGTAATGCATGTGATGGTTGGTTGTGAAATGGTTTTAAAGGATTTATGTTGAAATGGCTTTCAAGTTTATGAAAGGTATGTTGTGAAATGGAAGTGGTTTTTCCATGGTTTTGTCTTAGCTTTGCATATGGTGTTTATGCATGGTTGGTGCTTGTTGTTGAAAAGGTTTTCAAACAAGGTTTTGTAAACAAATCGGGTTTGTTTTACATATGTTTATGACCCGCTGCATTGATGGTGTTTTGGTTTTGAGCTTTCCTCACTAAGCATTATGTGCTTACGCTCTTTTTGTCCATCAATGCAGATCTTTGAAGTTTGGACAGCAAGGAGCAAGGGATTCAAGGTGGACTCCAAGTGAGACGTATGTCTTGGTGAATAGCTATAGTTAATAAGGGCAATGGGGGTAGAATCCCTCTTGGATTGTTGTGTTTGTGATCGTTTATGTTAATCATAAATGTTTTAAATGTTGTTAATGTTGTTGGAACATGTTGTGGCTTAGTTGAGATCGTTTGGATGGTTTATGCCTAAAGTGTTGCTTGTGTAGGAAGCATGCCTATAGATTTGGGGCTTTTTGCATATGATGTGTTTCCGATGAATTGTTGATGCAAGCATGTCTCTTTTATGTTGAATTGCATGTTGGCAAAGTTTGGTGGCTTTTGGAGCACGTTCGGGTGGCCAATTGTGTGTTTGAGTGAGCAAAATGCAGCATTCTGGGCTAGGCGTTTCGGAACATGTTGCACCGTTTCGGAACGGGTGCCCTGCATGAACCCAGGCGTCCGAAACGGGTGAGACCGTTCCGAAACGGAAAGGCCTCTGCCCGACCCCCGTTTCGAAACGGGCTATGCCTGTTTCGGAACGGCCCCGCGTTTCGGAACGGGCTGTCCCCCGTTTCGGAACGGTCGACCGTTGGGGCTGACATGTGGCAGTTATATGTTTCAAATTGTTTGCATTTTGGTCCTGAATCTTGTATGTGCATTTGTATGAATTTGGGATGTCCGTTTGAGCTGAAATTTGGCAGGGAAGCATGAAACCTGATTAATTTCAAGATGGTAACTTTAATTTGGGTTAAGTCCTTTTAATTATCACAAATTACAATTTGGTCCCTAAAGTTGTAATTTGTTCAATTGGGTCCCTGTTTAATCTCTGATGATTGTGATCTTTGAGTATGTTGTCCGTGTGATCACACCTAAGGTTAATGTGCATCTAGACAAGTTTAAAAAGAAAAAAAAAGGGTCGTTAATCAAGGTTGACTTTCGGGTTGACTTTGGTTTTCCCCGTGTGATCTTCGTAGTTCGGGTCAACCGTCTAGGCCGGGCTACGGGGGTTACATTTGGAGTATGGATTGTTGTTGTGGTTATAATTCCTCACATAGTTGGCTGACTCTTGATTGTCAGGGCATTCACTCAAATGGTGATTGCCATCGCATCTGAGACATGAGGTTGTGGACTTCACTTCCTTGACTTTGTTGGGACGTTGGAGGTTCTTTAGCATATTTGTGATAGCAGCTAACTGGGTGGCTACCGAGTCATCAGCTTCACTGTCTCGAGTTACTTGGGTTCTCCTTCCCGTTCCAAGCCTAGTGGTCGAAAACTGGTAATCAATGTTGGCTACCCTATCAAGAATATCAAATGCTTCCTCCGGTGATTTGTCTAACAAGGTCCCATTTGCTGAAGCATCTAGCATCATCCTTGTAGGAGCATTTACCCCATTATAGAACATAACCACTTGGGTCCAGTCATGAAAACCATGGTTTGTGCACTTCCTCAATAATCCCTTGAATCGATCTCTACACTCATACATGGATTCGTCATCAGCTTGACGAAAAGAAGCTATATCATTTCTCAACTGAGTGTTTCTATTTGGTGGATTATACCGTAGCAAAAAACTTTTGCATAGATTTGTCCAAGTCTCCATTGATCCAGCTGGCACTCCACTTAGCCATGCTCTAGCACGATCACATAAAGAATATTGAAACAGTTTAAGCTTTAGCACATCCTTGTGCACTCCTTGCTGTCTGAACGAGTCACAAACTTCCAAGAAAGCATGGATATGTTGTCTTGCATCTTCGTGAGGCATACCTCCAAACTGACCAATAGTGTTCAACATGTTGAACATAACAGATTTAAGCTCGAACTGGGTTGCCTGAATTTCTGGAGCTACTATTCCGGGATAGAGATCGTCCAAGATAGGAGTTAAATGATCTCTAATAGCTCGTGGTCGAGCTACTTCTCCCTGGCCATTTGCCATAGCATCTACGTTACCTTGAGGTGGTGGTATTTCTCCGTTCATGTCTCTAGTCTCTTCTCGTCGAACACGTCTCCTAAGTCTCTAGAAATGCTCGATCTCAGAAATAGGTGATTGCAGGGGTCCTCTAGGTCGCCTCCTGGTCATACACTAGCAAGACACCTAAAAAGAAAAACTAAAAACCTAAAATAAATATGTACAAAAACAAAAAGAACAAGCGATAAAAACAAAAACTGTAAACAACCAATTGCCAATCCCCAACAACGGTGCCAAAAACTTGTTGCCCGATCTTGCAATACTATAAATGATACGCAAATGGTGCAAGTATACACATCAAACGAGTAATTAAATAATGACTGAGTATTGTCTCCACATGGATTGGAGGTATTCATGGTTGCTGTAACAATAAAGATTGAACTTTTTGCCAATGACAATGCTATTGTAAAAGAAATGGTGCAAAATAATGTTGAAGCAAAACAATGCAGAGAAAGATGAGATAATCAACATGATAGACATGTCCCCTTTCGTATGCGAAACTCACTACGGAATGACTGGCTGGGAATGATGGACAACCTAACTCAAGCTTCTTAACGATACTAAGGCTATTCAGCTATCTTCTATGCTAGGCGGGATTTACTAAGAATGTTTCTAAACTATCTCTAGCCAGGAAACTGGGAGTAAAAAATGCTACAGCCATACCTCTCGGTGTAAACTCTTAACAATCCCCTACCCTTTACGTACTATCCTTCTTAGCCCTTGAAACCTATCACTTATCTCTAAGGTAGGTTAGAGTCTGCCTCTCAACAGTCACTCCATTGCTTATGAGGGTTCTAAGGCTAGCTCTCTTGATTACTAACCCCAACATACACTTAAAGAACGGCCAACTCTCGAAGGCGTTTAAGGTAGGGCCTATCTCTCAAAGCACTTACAACCCTAAGCTCTTACAACTTTAAGGAAATGAGAAATGCATAAGCAAAGCATATAATCATGATAAACACTGAAAAAGATATAACATGCATTAAAAAGTACTCAAAATAAAGTCATCCATCAAATCCAAGCCACCTAAAACAGTTCGTGGCTGGGCAATATCATCCAACGTATCATTGTGATAACATCACCAAATATAAAGATATGACAATAAATTGCTATAGCGACAGAAAGAAAGGTGAACTCCCTCTTTGCCATGGACTGCCCAACTGTCTTAGGCTCACTACCTCTCTCGACAACTGCAGCAAGCTTTAGATCATGAGTAGGATAGTTGCGTCCATGCACCTTCAATTGCCTAGATGCATACCCCACAACCTTCCCACCTTGCAACAACACACAACCTAGACTAACATACGATGCATCACTGTAAACCACAAACTCCTTACCCAATTAAGGTTGAATCAAGAGAGGAGCTTGCGTCAAAGCTTCCTTCAATTTCTCGAAAGCTTGTTGCCTAACATTCGTCCACTCAAAGTGAACATTCTTTTGCAACAACTTAGTTAACGGTGCAGCAATCTTAGAGAAACCTTGTACAAACCTTCGATAATATCCTGCCAAACCACGAAAACTATGCACTTCCGTCACCAATTTAGGCGTCTTCCATTTCATCACCTCCTCAATCTTACGTGGGTCAACTCGGATACCCTCAGCTGACACTACATGTCCAAGGAAGATAACTTCTCTGAGCCAAAACTTGCATTTGCGCAATTTAGCATAAAGATGATTATGCAACAACACATGCAACATTATCCTCAAATGCTTATCATGATCCTCCTCGGTACGAGAGTACACGAGAATATCATCAATAAACACTACCATGAATTGATCCAAAAACTCATGGAACACACGATTCATCATGTCCATGAACGTAGCCGGTGCATTTGCCAAACCAAACGACATCACCAAGAACTCATAATGTTTGTACCTTGTATAAAAAGCTATCTTAGGCACATCTACGTCCTTGACCTTCAATTGATAATAACCAGACCTCAAATCAATCTTAGAAAACACAAAAGCACCTCGAAACTGCTCAAACAAATCATCAATCCTTGGCAAAGGGTACTTGTTCATAATCGTCAACTTGTTCAGTTGCCGATAATCTATACACATACGCATCGTGCCATCTTTCTTCTTCACAAACAAGAACGGTGCACCCTAAGGTGAAACACTTTGTCTTATGAACCCTCGATCTAGCAACTCCTAAAGTTGCATTTTCAATTCCTTCAACTCCTTTGGTGTCATCCGATAATGAGCAATTGACACTGGAGTCAAATTCTCGTACAACTCAATGCCAAACTCAACTTCTTTGTTTGGTGGCAAACCAATCAACTCTTCCAGAAAGACACCCAGAAATTCACATATCGTCCGTATGTCTTGTACTCGCACCTCCTTTGTACCAGGGTTCATTACATAAGCTAGGAAAGCTTCACAACCCAGCTCCATCATACGACTTGCTTCAAGAGCCGAAATTGCATTGGACAAGAATTTCACATTCTCACCCATGATTACCACTTTGTAATCATCAGCAAGTTTCAAGGTAACATGCTTAACATCAAAATCAACCACAACCCTATGCCCTGTCAACCAACCCATCCAAAGGATTACATCAAAACCATAGAAAAGGAAACTCTATCAAATCAACTGAAAACACATGGCCTTAAAAGATAAAGGACATCTCCTATACAATTTCCTCGTAACGACAATTTCACCAAAAGAGCTAGTTACTTGCATTCCCACATCTAACATCTCAACAGGGATATCAAGCAAATGTGCATGCTCACTCAAGATGTATGAATGCGTAGATCCAGAATTAATTAAAGCTAACAATGACAAGGATTGCAAAGTGAAATTACCTGCAATCACATCGGTGTCATTACGTCCCTCGCGATGTGCATACACTCTCGCATGACCACGGCCCTCAGGTGGAAGAGCAACAACATGCGCCACAGCTCTCAGTCCATCCTCCCTACGCTAGAAATTACCACTACTGTGCCCATGACCTCTCTGTGGTGCAACAACAGGTGCCCGACCCTGACCACCTTCAGCCAACAAGAGAAATTTACGCCTCAAATGTTCAGTCAAGCCACAGTTCCAAGAAGAATTAGCCACCCCAGCCGCAGGAGCCTGCGCTTCTCGAGCCATACGAGGACAATCTCGCCTAAAATGATCTCGCAATCCACCTGCCCAACAAGTATTTTGTTCAGATTTCGTTCTGTTACCCTGAACTAGCGCACCTCGCCCAAAATTACCTCGCCTCAGGCCGATACCTACGATCACGATGCCTCTTATAGTGTCCACCACTAAGACCAAAATCCGCAGCTCTCTTACCTGAGCTAGAACCACCCACGCGAGAGGACAAGCCCAAACTCTGCTTGATATCCTTGGCTCCCGTCACCAACACATCAAAATTTGTATAGTCGAAGGCTAGCATGAAAGTCTTCACCTCCTACACTAAGCCATAACGGAAGCGATCACATCGATGCCTATCACTCGGCACCAATTCCAGAGCATACTGGCCCAAACGTACGAACTGGACCTCATACTCAGCCACTTTCATGTTACCTTGCCCAAAGGACATGAACTCACGCTTCTTGTCGTCCAAGTATAGAACCCCTAGATACTTCTTCTTAAAGGCAGCTTGGAAGAACTCCCAATCGACCTCATTGGGCTCCATAGCTGCAGTCACAATCGTCCACCAACTGTATGCATCACCATGTATCAAAGAAACAACACATCCTAACTTGCGTGCATCATTGTACCCCATCTAATCCAAAATCCAGATCGTACTAGCCATCCAAGCCTCGGATGCTTCAGGAGACAATCCACGATACTCGATGCCTCTTAAACTTTGCAAGTGTTCCAACGGTAACCCTAATTTCCAAGCAATAGGTGCTTGCACTTGCACTCCAGCAACAACAGCCTAGAATGCCCTAGTCATCGCCTAAACCAAAGGTGTTTAATCACCCAACACAAGACTAGCTTGCCCATGTTGTACTTGCTCCTCACCCCAAGATGGAGGCGGTGGAGGAGGTAAATTCCCACCAGGAAGAACCTCATTCTCCTGATTTCCCTGCTCACCAGCAATATAACCCCCTAAACCCGACCTAGAAGAATTAATCGAATTTAGGAAGTCACAATTGAAAATTTTACCCTCAAGAAATTAATTTGAATTCTAATATATTAAAATAAATTATTTCTGATAATAATATAAAATGTCTCGATATTTATAAAATCCAAATGTTAAAATAATAATCTTATAATTTAAATAAAACTCTAAAAATTTAATGTCTAAAAATGCATGGTAAAAATAATAAGCCCCAAATATGAAATTATATCAAAATCCCAAAATAATCTTAATAATAAAATTGTTGCGTGTAAAAGTGTCTACCGCAATGTAGTGCAAGTGTACACGATGCAAGTAGTAAAGTGATACGTAAGTATCGGATATCGTCTCCACAGGGATTGGGCTAATAGCCTTAACCTTCGATTTCTGCACGAGAAGGAAAAAGAGAGATTTTAATATTTTTCCACGAGATAATAAAGAAGACTGAAAATAAAATATGAAAATATTCAGAGTAAAGAATGGGCCGGTATTGATCTGCTCTTTAGTACAGGTGTTTGCAGAGTCTAGGACTTCTCTGTTATGTCGTAGCGCCTGTCGCGGCAGCGGTCTGTTGTTGTCGCGGCAGCGAACATACAACTCAGAACTTCAAGCTTGGCAAGAATCCCTGCTATGCCTTGGCCTATCCCTAGGTCCAAGTCTGTCGATGAACACGTCTTTGATGATACCTCCCGGCGTGAATCGAAGGATGAACACCGATGTTGTTGAATTCTTCCTTAGCCACTTAACCTCATCCTATCCCTAGGTCTGAGATAGTTCAACCATAAACTGGAGAACTCGTACTTATTCCTTTCGTATACTTAACTCTCCCGATATTAAGTAAATGTATAATCTCATAATACTCTCCCGATACTCTTGTAAGATGTTGAAAACCAGAATAAGCAAACTTGAAGTCTATTTTATTGAACAGAAAAATTCCTAAAACAAAGCAATCCTTGCAACTACTTTACAGAATCAACCCTTAGCCCTAGGGGAGGTTTAGAACATGATGAGAAGGGGGAAAACGGCTAGGGTTTAGGGGAAGACGGCTAGAGAATAAGATGATATCCTTCCCTAGGTCGAATTACATGCCTTTATATAGGCCTTGGGTTCGAGTTTTCTAATAGGGCAAGAATACAAGTTTAAATTAAAGTGCAACTATATTAAAGACTAAATCTTCAGAGTTTGTATCTTTAATTCTTCCTTCCTTCTTGCTTAGAGTTTCTTCCTTGAACTTTGGGCTTGGCCTTCATTCTGATCTAGGGCTCAGCAAAATATAAGAGTGTGCCACGACAGACCGGCTTAATTTCCTCTTTCTGTCGAGGTCCACTTCCACTTCTTCCCTTCACCATTGCTGTCGCCCTTAGCTGCCACCGCAGCGGTCATGGCAGCATACTTCTTCTCAGCTGCAGTCCAGTGTTCCAGCTCTGCTTCTCCACTGCCCTTCATCTGCTACAGCAGCTACCTGCAAAAGCAACCAATTTCAGTAGAAACTGTGCCATTTGATATAATTGTGATGTATGAATGAAATATGTCCTAAATGCAATGAATTATGCTTGAAAGCAGTAGAAATATGGGTTAAATATGGGGTAAAATATAGAACTTTTACACACTCAACACACCCCCAAACTCAAGTTTTTGCTTGCCCTCAAGCAATTCAGACCTAACAAGGAAAATAAATTTTTTTGTTTGGCTTAAAACAATGAACCTTTTATTACCTACCATGCATTCCCTATTGTAAGCAACACCTTGTCGGATAATTCAGGATGCATTCGGAACCATGCTATAATTCTCGTGTAGTGTGTGCATGCTTTGTGAATAATTATATGCCTAGACTCACTTAGTTTACTAGAATAGCTAAGCTTCTAACTTGAATTTTTATGCCAATTTTCATCTTTTTGGAGGCAATTCTTAGGCTCCTTTAGTTTTTATTTAGACTCGATTCTATTTTTCTCAAGCTTAAGTTTAACTAGAGCCAGTTTCGGGCACCTCTAGCTAACTTCCTAGAACTGGTTTCGGGCACCTCTAGTTGTATTGAGTCTATTATTCTTAACTTCTTTTCCTAGAGCCAGTGTTAGGCACCTCTAGGGGCAATTCAAGTGTTAAGCTTTCTATTCTAGTTTACTAACAGAGTTCTAGACAGTATAAAAGTCACAAATGGTGTTTAAGATTTAGAACTATAGTAAGGCTCTAAACTGCTCCTAAAACTATCCTAAAGGCACTGCCACGATAGAGGCTGTCGTGTCAGGTAAGTTTAGTTCAAAGACTTAAGCCAAATTTTAATCATTTTTAAGCAAAAATAAACTAAGTGAAAGACACAATTTTTAAACTTAAAGACACTTCATTAATGGAGGGATGCCACCCCCAAACTCAAGGGTTGCATTGCCCTCAATGCAAATGACAGAAATGAAAGAAGGAAAATAAAAACATCACAAAATATAACAAAAAGGCAGACAACAATGTAAGATAAGAAACTTAAATTTTCGAGCACTGTCATCGCTGATGTTGCTGCTGCTGAGTTGAATCTGCCGACGGGCAATGACTTTCCTTGTTGGTGCTGGCAGACGGATGGGAGAGGCAGAAGTGTTCTTGGTTTTGGCTTCCCGTGGAGGTTTGATGCGGGTAGGGGAGATATGAGGTGGTTTCTCCAATACCTGAACCTGCTCGGAGCTGCTACTGCTGCTGCTGCCACTGCTACTGCCGCTGCTGCCGTATTTCTCCTGGTCGGATGGGTCAACTCCGAGGCCTGTTTTCTGCCGTTTCTCCGGGGTAAACTCTTTGGACAAGTTCCTCTTGACAGAGGGCTCGTCATTGGATGCCGCCCAAATTTCAGAAGAGGAGAAGCCAGCAATATAACTGTCGAGGTTGGACATAGGCTCCTTTCTCTTGGCTCCCCTAGCAGATGTCTCAGCTGTTCGGCTGCCGCCTGCAGCTGTTGTGGCAGGGGTCGGAGTGGATGCGGAAGATGGCGTTTTTGGTGTGGCAGCAGGGGTAGGGGTATGGGCAGGGGTGGGTGCAGCAAAATAGTGGTTGGGGAAAGTAGGGAACAGCACATCAGGGAAATTAGAAGAGGTGTGGATGAAATGTACCGTGGCAGTGGTGAAGTCTCGGATGAAACTCATCAGGCCTAGCTGACGTTCCTCCATTTTCTGAATGGTAGCGAGTATTTGTGTGGAGGTGTCGGCTGGAGGAGCTGCTGCGGTAGGCTGCCTGGGCTCTGTGGAGACAGGTTCGGTTTCAGTGGGGTCTGTCTGCTAACATGCCGCGGCAGTGAGGTCAAAAGACGATAGAGGTGTGGCAGCTTTGAGTTCCATCAGGCTGAGGATGTTCCTGTCTGTCCAGCCTTTTCCTCAAACTCTTAAGTCTTGGCAGCTTCCGGTATATTGTGGCCGCGGCAGAGGGCAGTGATGAAGTAAGGGTAGAAGAGTGGTCCTGACGGCCAGTATGCACAGTCCAATATATCCTCCCGAACGTATCTGCCAATGTTAATTGGCCTCTCATTTAAAATAGAATGGATGAGGGCTAACCTTGGTTGGTCGACTGTTGTGTTGTGCGAGGGGGCATAATCCGTTTCTTGAGAAATGCATTCCAAAGTTTTGCCTCTGGAGTGAGTTCAACTCGTTTTACTGTCCTTGGATGTTTAGGATCGGTATTCCACTCGATACACTCTTTTGTGAGTTCTGCCATCACAGCATCGTAGTCTGCCAGCTCTAAGCTTTCGATAAATCTTTGGTGGCCATCTTCCTTTCTCCCAACATAGAACCCGTAGAGTGTGTTGATGTATTCGGGCTCAAACGGTACCTCTTTTCCTCGAATTGTAACTACTGTCGCTTCCTTGCTGTCAATGGCAGCATAAAATTCTCGTACGAGGGTCACGTTCATTTCCTCTGGCTGCTCGAAAAATATCTGCCACTGCAGGGCTCTGATTTTGCGGGCTATGAACGGTTGCAGCCTAAGGTTCTCCGTTCTGGTGGTGTAAATGAAGCCTTTCTCCTCCCACATATCTCGGATCTGGAAGGAGCTTGGAGTGGATGCTGCTGGGGCAGATCCTGAGGCAGCGCTTCGACGGGTATTTCTGGTACTCATGTTGCAAGGACGGTGGAAAGAAAATGAAAGCAAGTGAAATTCTAGAGGAAAAAAGTAGAGAGAGTAAAAGTGAGTGAAAAATGAATAGTAAAACGGGGTCTATATAGTGGGGGAGTTTGCTGCCCATTGGAGCTGTAACGGCAGGCGCAAATAACGGGGCCAACTGTTACGCGGTTTCTGACGCGTTTGGCACGTGTTTCCGTGTATGCTGCGCGTCTATTATGCGTTTGCGTGTTTGCCACGACAGCATGTTGATAGGATGGATTTTTCGCGTCTGTCGCGGGAGTTGTAACGGCAGGCTCCAAAGTTGGGCTTTTTGTGCTGATGGAAAGATGGTGGGCTGGATTCACTTCTCCTCTTCTCCTTGTCTCCTTTATTTCCTGAAAATAATAAAAATAATAATAATAATAAAATTAGGTTAAATTAGGGATGCCATGAGGGGCATCTCCTAAAGTAACCATTTCCTGCGTTCTTGGGGCTTCAGTCCCCTGATAATGCTTCAATCTTTTTCCATTGATTTTAAATTGGTGCCCGTCTTTTAAAGATCTGATTGTGATGGCACCATGGGCAAAAACCTGCACCACTTGGAATGGGCCAGACCATCTAGATTTCAGCTTCCCTGGGAAGAGTTTCAACCTAGAATTGAACAACAACACAAGCTGCCCTGGGCAGAACTGTCGTGGCAGCAACTTCTTATCATGCCACTTTTTTGTCTTGTCTTTGTAGATCCTTGCGTTGTCATAGGCCATTGCTCGAATTTCTTCTATCTCATTCAAATCAAACAACCTTTTTTGTCCTGCTTTTTCCAAGTCCATATTCACTGCCTTGATGGCCCAGTATGCTCTGTGCTCAATCTCAACAGGTAGATGGCATGTCTTCCCATAAATCAGCCGGTAGGGTGACATTCCCAATGGATTTTGAATGCTGTTCTGTAGGCCCATAATGCATCATTGAGGTGTAGAGACCAATCCTTCGGAGTTGGCTTAACCATCTTTTTAAGAATGTTCTTAACCTCTCTGTTGGATATTTCAGCTTGTCCATTGGTCTGAGGGTGGTATGTTGTTGCGATCCGATGTTTGACACCATACTTTTTTAAGGCAGCAGCTATAACCCTATTATCGAAATGCCTCCCTTCATCACTGATGATTGCTCTAGGGATGCCAAATCTGGAAAATATGTTTTTGTGTAAAAACCTCTGAGCCGTCTTGGCATCGTTTTTCTGAGTAGCAACAACTTCAACCCATTTGGACACATAGTCCACTGCCAGCAGGATATATAAGTTCCCACATGAAGTTGGGAATGGTCCCATAAAATCAATCCCCCAAACGTCGAAGATCTCGACTTCAAGAATGTTTTGCAGCAGCATCTCATGTCTTCTTGATATATTTCCAGTCCGTTGACATTTGTCACAGTTTTTGTAGAATGTCTAGGCATCCTTGAACAGTGACAACCAATAGAATCCAGACTGCAAAACTTTGGCAGTAGTTTTGTTACCACCTAAGTGTCCTCCATATTGTGAAGCATGGCAGTGATGAAGCACAACTTCCTGTTCATCCTGTGGTACGCATCTCCTGATAACTTGATCTGCACAATATTTGAAAAGAAGAGGTTCGTCCCAATAATAATGCTTAACATCATTTTGGAACCCCTTCCTAGCTTGATAGTTATGGTCAAGAGGGGTTATTCCGCTAACTAAATAATTAACGAAATCAGCATACCAGGGGAGTTCAGAAAACTTACCTGTCGCCATAGCTGTCGCGGCAGTGCCTATGGCAGCGAACAACTGCTCATCTGGGAAGGTCTCCAGTATGTGTATCTCGTCTGTTGGGAGACTCTTTCCCTTCTCTAGTCTTGACAAGTGATCTGCAACTTGGTTCTCTGTCCCCTTTTTGTCCTTGATCTCAAGGTCGAACTCTTGCAGTACCAGAATCCAACGTATCAGTCTAGGCTTTACATCCTTTTTGGCAAACAGATACTTTAATGCAGAGTGGTCTGTGTGGATAATGACCTTCGTTCCAAGTATGTATGAACGAAACTTGTCAATTGAGAACACCACAGCTAACAGTTCCTTCTCTGTTGTGGTGTAGTTTACTTGAGCTTCCTTCGGTGTTTTGCTGGCATAGTATATAACATGAAAGAGCTTGTCTTTCCTCTGCCCAAGAACTGCCCCGACAACATAATCACTCGCATCACACATGATCTCAAATGGTAGTTTCCAATCTGGTGGCTGTACTATTGGGGCTGTTATCAGCTTTTCTTTCAGAACCTTGAATGCCTCAGTACATTCAGTGTTGAAGTCGAAGGGACGGTTCTGCTCCAGAAGATGGCACAAGGGTTTAGTGATTTTTGAAAAGTTTGCGATAAACCTCCGTTAAAACCAGCATGCCCTAAGAAACTCCTGATTCCCTTGACTGTGGTGGGTGGCGGCAGCTTTTCAATTACCTCGATCTTAGCTCTGTCGACTTCTATGCCGCGGCAGCTTACTTTATGGCCTAGGACTGTCCCTTCATCCACCATGAAGTGACATTTCTCCCAGTTCAACACTAAGTTTGCTTTCTCACATCTCTCGAGCACTTTCTGCAAGTTGCGTAGGTAGCTCTCAAAGTTATCTCCAAAGATAGAGAAATCATCCATGAATATCTCCAGGAAATCCTCCACCATTTCGGAGAATATTTCCATCATGCACCTTTGAAAGGTTGCTGGTGCATTACAAAGTCCAAATGGCATCCTCCGAAAAGTGTAAGTACCGTATGGGCAAGTGAATGTCGTCTTCTCTTGATCTTCCGGTGCGATGGCTTTTTGATTATAACCTGATTATCCATCAAGAAAACAATAGTAAGGCTTTCTCGCTAATCTATCAAGCATTTGATCAATAAAGGGCAGGGGAAAGTGGTCCTTCCGGGTAGCTTTGTTAAGCTTCCGGTAGTCCATACAAACACTCCAACCGGTCACAGTCTCGGTTGGGATTAACTCATTTTCTTCGTTGGTTACCACGGTTATTCCTCCTTTCTTTGGAACACACTGCACCGGGCTCACCCACTTGCTATCTGAGATGGCGTAAATTATTCCAGTATCTAGCCATTTGATGATCTCCTTACAAATCACCTCTCGTATACCATCGTTTAAACGTCTTTGAGCATCGATGGTCGGCTTATGATCATCCTCTAAGAGGATTTTATGCATGCATAGTGCCGGACTGATGCCTTGGATATCAGCTATCGTTCATCCAATAGCCTTTTTGTGCCGCTGCAGCATCCCTATCACATGCTGTTCCTGTTCCTGCATCAACTTGGAAGAGATGATTAGTGCAACGTATCATTTAATCTAAGAAAAACATATTTAAGCTGTCCTGGCAGGGGCTTAAGATCTAGAATAGGTGGTTCTATAGTTGATGGCTTTTGGACTATGTATTCATTTGATGTGTAGTTTAAAGGCTCGAATAACTTACCTGGACGATTGCCTATCCAGTTTACCTCCTCATGATCTTCAGTATCAGATATGTCAGAGTCTTAGGAGTTGCTGTCGTCGTCGCTGCCGTGACAGGCATCTAAATGGCTGCTGGGGCAGTGGCTAAATTTGATGTCATGGCAGTCCGACCTGATGCATGGTTGGTCAAGGATAACTTCAGTGATAGCCTTGCATTCTTCCTCTGCATCAGCTTGCTTAATCGCTTGGAGAACATTCAGCTTGATATCTTGATCATTCACTATCATAGTGATTTCTCCCTTTTCTACATCAATCAGTGATCTTCTTGTGGCTAAGAAGGGTCACCCCAGGATGATTGGTGCATTCTCATCTGCTTCACAATCTAAGACAAGAAAGTTAGCAGGAAAAATAAATTTATCCACTCTTACCAGAATATCTTCAATTTTCCCTTCCAGTTGCACGTAAGGGCGGTCTGCCAGCTGCAGCATAACTGTTGTGGGTCGTGCTCGTCCAATACATAATTTCTGAAATACAGATTTGGGCATTAAATTTATACTAGCACCAAGATCACAAAGTGCCTTACCCACAAATTTATCTCCGATTATGCATGGTGTTATGAAGCTCCCAGGATCTTTTTTTTTCTGGGGTGGATGCTTGTGTAGAATAGTCATGCATCCTTCTATCATCTTAACTGTCTCAAATTCCACAAGTCTGGATTTCTTCTACATGGTCTCCTTGAGAAATTTGGCATAACCGGGCATTTCCCTAACGACATCTAACAGTGGAATATTGATGTGAACCTGCTTAAAAATATCATAGGTTTTTTTAAGTTGGGATTCCTGTTTCAATTTCTGTAACCGCTGAGGAAAAGGTGGTGGAGGACGATAATCTGCAATGCGTCCTTCCCACTGCATTCGGATTTGAGGAGGCTTAGGTTCTTCATCCTTCTACTCTATCCTTTCTGCTGTCGTGACAGGTTCATCGGCAGCAGGTTGTTTGTCGTCTGTCGGGGCAGCGTTCTCGGCAGTAGATTTCAGGGCTGGTTCCTTAACTGATTCAGCTTCCTTTTCTGGCCCTGGTAATTTCTTCCCACTCATTGTCGTGATGGCTTTACACTGCTCATGTGTGGGTTGTCTAGCGTTTTCAGTATCGCTAGGGAATCCTCCGTTCTGCCTCGGTTTAATATGTTGGGAAATCTGACCCATATGTGTCTCCAATGATTTTAGAGTATCTTCATGATTAGTCATCTACATCTCTGTTTTATCCATGAATGACTCAGTCTTCTTGACGATGTGATCCATGTTTGCCATGTAAGTTCCTGTCTGGGACATAAACGTAGCCAAGGTCTATTCCAATATACTAGTCGTGGCAGCTGGTGGCTGTTGCGGCTGCTGCTGTGGTTGCTGCCGAGTCAGTAATCTTGGTCCCCCTTGATTCTGTGTGTTTTGTGCTTGAGGATTCAGGGCATTGTTAGGGTTGCTCCAAGAGAATTTGGGATCCTTTCTCCAGTTGGGATTGTAGTTGTGGGAATTGTAGTTCTTCGTGTTATAATTTCCAACAGACATTCCCTCCTCTAGCTGTATCGGGCAGTCGTCCGAACTATGATTTCCACTGCAAGTTCCACATACCTCTTCTGCAGCATAGACATGTTGAGAGTCCTTCTTCAGCAAGTTTTCAACCGCCTTTGTGAGATATGCAACTTGTGTTTTCAAGGAATTATCAGCCTCATAGTCTTTCACAGCTAGTACTCGTTTACCTCCTCTTCTTGCTGTAGGAAACTGTTCCTCGTTTTTGCCAGGTTTTCAATACTACCATTGCTTCATCTGGGTCTTTGTCCAACAGCAATCCATTCGCTGCTGAATCAATTCTCATACGTGTCTGTAAGTTAGCAGCGTTGTAAAACTTAATTACCTGGTTCCAAATGGGGAATCCATGCATTGGGTAGTTCCTCAGTAGAGTGGTAAATCTGTCTCAAGCCTCGTGCATTGGCTCATCGTCTTCCTGTTGAAAAGTAGCAATTTCATTACGTAATCGCTCAGATAAACGTGAAGGATTAAAACGAGACAAAAATTCACGAGTTAAATCTGCCCAACTTCGTATTGAACCCGACGTTAGTTTATTCCACCAAGTTTTTGCCCTGTCCCTCAACGAATGAGGAAATAACCGAAGCCTCAGTATCTCCGGATTTACTCCTGGTAGTCTAAACGAACCACAGATTTCCTGAAACGTTTTTAGATGCTCCCTAGTATCCTCTGTAGCAGCACCACTGAATTGGCCAGCGTTATTAATCATGCTGAACATGACAGGTTTTAGCTCGAAATTTTCAGCTTCTACGTCTGGCAGGGTGGTTTCTAGTTCCACATGATCGGCGTGCGGCAGCAGCAGCAGGAGGTACGACAAGTCATTCGTTTCCTCCATCTCCGAGGGGATTGTCAGGACCTCAGAGATCCCCTTGGTTGTTCCTTCTTTCTTCGTGCCTTTCGTTCACCATTGCTTCTAACAGTTCCTCTAGGTATTCGTTTCTTTCTACGAGGAGGTGAACTCTTTTCCTGAGATTGCACGTTCATTCGATTTCAGGATCTAGCTGGTGCTCAGGTTCTTTTCCTCGTTGAGATCTGCGCATAAGCAAACAAAAGACCTTGTGAAAGGTATAGGTTGAACAATCCAAGTTAAAACAGAAAATAAAAGAAGTGCAAGAAAAGGATATGGTAAAGATATGTTGCCAGTCCCCGGCAACGGGGCCAAAAACTTGTTGCGTGTAAAAGTGTCTATCGCAATGTAGTGCAAGTGTACACGACGCAAGTAGTAAAGCGATACATAAGTATCGGATATCGTCTCCACAGGGACTGAGCTAATAGCCTTAACCTTTGATTTCTGCACGAGAGGGAAAAAGAAAGAGTTTAATTGTTTGTCACGAGATAAAAAAGAAGACTGCAAATAAAACATGAAAATATTCAGAGTAAAGAATGGGCCGGTATTGATCTGCTCCATAGTGCAGGTGTTTGCAGAGTCTAGGACTTCTCTGTTCTGTCGTAGCGCCTGTCGCGGCAGCACCTGCTGCGGCAGCGGTCTGTTGTTGTCGCGGCAGTGAACACACAACTCAGCACTTCAAGCATGGCAAGAATCCCTGCTATGCCTTGGCCTATCCCTAGGTCAAAGTCTGTCGATGAACACGTCTTTGATGATACCTCCCGGCGTGAATCGAAGGATGAACACCGATGTTGTTGAATTCTTCCTTGGCCACTTAACATCATCCTATCCCTAGGTCCGAGATAGTTCAACCATAAACTCGAGAACCCGTACTTATTCCTTTCGTATACTTAACTCTCCCGATATTAAGTAAATGTATAATCTCGCAATGATCTCCCGATACTCTTGTAAGATGTTGAAAACCAGAATAAGCAAACTTGAAGTCTATTTTATTGAACAGAAAAATTCCTAAAACAAAGCAATCCTTGCAACTACTTTACAGAATCAACCCTTAGCCCTAGGGGAGGTTTAGAACATGATGAGAAGGGGAAAATGACTAGGGTTTAGGGGAATACAGCTAGAGAATAAGATGATATCATTCCCTAGGTCGAATTACATGCCTTTATATAGGTCTTGGGTTCAAGTTTTCTAATATGGGAAGAATACAATTTTAAATTAAAGTTCAAATATATTGAAGACTAAATCTTCAGAGTTTGTATCTTTAATTAGTCTTTCCTTCTTGCTTGGAGTTTCTTCCTTGAACTTTGGGCTTGGCCTTCATTCTGATCTAGGGCTCAAAAAAATATAAGAGTATCCCACGACAGACCGGCTTAATTTCATCTTTCTGTCGAGGTCCACTTCTTCCCTTCACCATTGCTGTCGTCCTTAGCTGCCACGACATCGGCCATGGCAGCATACTTCTTCTCAGCTGCAGTCCAGTGTTCCAGCTCTGCTTCTCCACTGCCCTTCATCTGCTACAGCAGCTACCTGCAAAAGCAACCAATTTCAGTAGAAACTGGGCCATTTGATATAATTGTGATGTATGAATGAAATATGTCCTAAATGCAATGAATTATGCTTGAATGCAGCAGAAATATGGGTTAAATAGGGGGTAAAATATAGAACTTTTACACACTCAACAAAAATATTCCCGAAAATAAAGTATGTCCATACTGAAGAAAAAATAGATTCGATAAAATAAATAGATCCACCGAGTACCAAGTCACCAAGAGTCCATGATATCTAAAAAAAGGAAGACTATGGGGGGTAAGCTAAAGAGCTTAGCGTGTCTAAAGTGCAAGAAAATCATAGTCGTAAAAACATAGTAGTATTTTTTAAAATTCTTTAAAGCATAACACATAAATCACAAGCGCAATGCAATGTACCCAACTACAACCGCCAAGAGGAAAGTTCCCCAGAACTCCTCACTACAACTGCCAATCCGAAGTGAAATTCAGCCCGAATGGTGAAACCACTGAACTTCGCCGATCAGATCCCAACCCATGCTCATACAATGATATGACGATTAAAAATCAAATTTCATAAACAAAGTTCCATAAATCCAATATTTCGTAAACATACTTCATAAATCATAGTCCATAAGTCCATAGATCGTAGTCCATAAATCACAGTTCGTAAATCGTAGTAAAAAACATATTCTGAAAACGCATGCATGTGATGTCAACCATAAAAATCATAATACATATAAATAATCACATAAAGGGTAAAACACCAACACATAGAAAAATAACAAATAATTTAATTATAGCACCGGAAGAAACACACCTCTAACGGCCAATAGCTTTAACGTTGCGGAAGACGTCTCCCTCACTTAGATCTAATACTAGTTCTGATGTATTAATTCATGGTTATGACTTGACGTTGTTTAACAATATACATTTACAGGAGCAGAGTACGGACGCATCAAGAACTTGGCTGAGATGGCTTTTCGCTCAAAATTGAGCAAACTGGTATTTGAGCTTCACAAACAGCCGTCTAAGCATTTGTGTGAAAAAAGAGAAAAAATAGGGTAGAAAACAAAAGGTTGTGCGGCGGAAGTTGGAACTGAATTGGGGGTTATTTGGGTGTTCGTTTTGCAAGATAGGTTACAATATATACATAGTTTTGATTAATAATAATAATAATAATAATAATAATAATAATAATAATAATAAAATATCAAATTGAAATATTTTAATAAAATAAACAAAGTAGAAAATCATAATATAAAAACCTTACGACAATAAGGGAAACATTGTTTTGCATTAGTAAGTGGGTAAATTTTATATGTGGTCCTTAGACTATGAAGAAATTGCAAATTAACTTTTAAGTTTGATCAAAATTCTATTTAGTCACTCATAAAAAAATTAGGGTTCTAAATTAAAAATTTTCAATTGTTAGGGTTTTCAATTAGGGATTTAAAAACTAGGCTTCTAAATTATGGATATTTTTCGAATCTATGATTTACAATTTGGGCGTAATTTTTGGAGTGTTACAACCCTTTCACCCTTAAAAGTAATTTTGACCTCAAAATTTGCAGACTTAATGATGTTTAGATAAAAGTTTAAAAGAGCATTTCGAATCAGGTTATGAATGACAACACATGATTTTCATATAGACTTTGATGCCAAATTCATAAGAACCAGTATGATCACGATCGGTCACTAATCTAGAGCTCATACGAGGTGGCATAAACATCTATCTACAAAAGAAATTAATCCTAAAGTTAGATTTGGTACTTGGAGTATCTATTCAAAATACATTTTTAATTCTTTAAAATAATAAATTTATCATAAAATCCCAATTTCCCCTAAACATTTAATATGCATGCAAAAATCATTTTTGGCTTAAAATTTTAAGTGAGCCTCACAGTCTGAGGGTTTGAACTTGGCTCCGATACCACTAAATATAACCCCCTAAACCCGACCTAGAAAAAACAGTCAAATTTAGGAAGTCGCAATTGAAAATTTTACCCTTAAGAAATTAATTTGAATTATAATATATTAAAATATCGTAAAATAAATTATTTATGATAATAATATAAAATGTCTCGATATTTATAAAATCCAAATGTTGAAATAATAACCTTATAATTTAAATAAAACTCTAAAATTTAATGTCTGAAAATGCATGGTAAAAATAATAAGCCCCAAATATGAAATTATATCAAAATCCCAAAATAATCTTAATACTAAAATATTCCCGAAAAAAGTATGTCCATACTGAAGATAAAATAGATTCGATAAAATAAATAGATCCTCTGAGTACCAAGTCACCTAGAGTCCATGATATCTGGAAAAAAAAGAGAAGAAAACTATGGGGGTAAGTTAAATAGCTTAGCCTGTCTCTAAAGTGCAAGAAAATCATAGTCGTAAAAACATAGTAATATTTTTTTTTAAAATTCTTTAAAGCATAACACATAAATCACAAGCACAATGCAATGTACCCAACTACAACCGCCAAGAGGAAAGTTCCCCAGAACTCCTCACTACAACCGCCAATCCGAAGTGAAATTCAGCCCGAAGGGTGAAAGCACTGAACTTCCCCGATCAGATCCCAACCCATGCTCATACAATGATATGATGATTAAAAATTAAATTTCATAAACAAAATTCCATAAATCCAATATTCTGTAAACATACTTCATAAATCATAGTCCATAAGTCCATAAATCATAGTTCATAGATCGTAGTCCATAAATCACAGTTCGTAAATCGTAGTAAAAAAACATATTCTGAAAACGCATGCATGTGATGTCAACCATAAAAATCATAATACATATAAATAATCACATAAATGGTAAAACACCAACACATAGAAAAATAACAAATAATTTAATTATAGCACCGAAAGAAACACACCTCTAACGCCCAATAGCTTTAACGTTGTGGAGGACGTCTCTCTCACTTAGATCTAATACTAGTTCTGATGTATTAATTCATGGTTATGACTTGACGTTGTCTAACAACACACATTGACACGAGCAGAGTACGGACGCATGAAGAACTTGGCTGAGATGGCTTTTCGCTCAAAATTGAGCAAACTGGTATTTGAACTTCAAAAACAGTCGTCTAAGCATTTGTGTGAAAAAAAGAATAAAAATAGGGTAGAAAACAAAAGGTTGTGCGGCGGAAGTTGGAACTGAATTGGGGGGTTATTTGGGTTTTCGTTTTGCAAGATAGGTTATAATATATATATAGTTTTGATTAATAATAATAATAATAATAATAATAATAATAATAATTTATTAAAATAAACAAAGTAGAAAATCATAATATAAAAACCTTACGAAAATAAGGGAAACATTGTTTTGCATTAGTAAGTTGGTAAATTTTATATGTGGTCCTTAGATTATGAAGAAATTGCAGATTAACTTTCAAGTTTGATCAAAATTCTATTTAGTCACTCATAAAAAAATTAGGGTTCTAAATTAAAAATTCTCAATTGTTAGGGTTTTCAATTAGGGATTTAAAAACTAGGTTTCTAAATTATGGATATTTTTCGAATCTAGGATTTACAATTGGGCGTAATTTTTGGGGTGTTACAAGCACCAACAATCGTACCAGATCGCAACTCTCTCCTCGGTCCCATTGCGCTATTATATTTAAGGCATGATAAATAAACAAAACAAGAAATCATGCCAGCTTCATGCAAGTATCCAAGACATCAAATTCAATTTAAAAAGACTTTACTATATTAATAAGGCAATGGGCATCCCAATTATCCCCAAACATGGCATAAGGCATACAACCTACATGTCACAACCATCGTGCATCACAACCAATCAAATTAAGCCCATAACATCATGTATATAACAACTCACACATACACCACAATCATTATATGTGGCATCACTATCATTTGATCATCATTAACATGCTTATAACAATCACCATGCAAAGGAAACATCATCAATCATATAGAACCAGGTCACATAAACTTACCATTAACCTACCATCATCACATTCTTTCGAAACCTGGCTCTGATACAACCAAATGTAACCCCTACACCCAGTCTAGGCGATAGACCGATCCGAACAGGTCACACAGAGAATATTGAAGTAAACCGAGAAGGTTTACCTCAATAAACAATCCTATATTTTTTTCTTTTATCTTGTCTAGATGCTCATTAGAAACCTAAGTGTTTATCATTGCAACGTATCGTACATAACATAATTCGAACATTAATTAAAAATCAATTGCCTTAAGATAGGATTTTAGGTACCATTTTGTAAACTTATCAAATTACAAGGCGTTCCCTCAATTTTAGATTGCCCTCTTTAAATTAATCATGTTTCATGCATCTCTGTCAAAACTCAGCTCAAAACAATTATTCATGCTCACTTAATTGCATCCACCACATTCAGGGACCAAAACGCAAAGAATCAGAACTTCAGAACATTCCATTAACTAACATAACTGCCAGTCGTTCTGGTAGAGGCTAACCCTGTACTGAAACAGGTCCTCATGGCTCAGAACACGGGCCCGTATCGAAACACCTCAGAGGTGTTTCGGAACTATGGTTTCCAATAGAAAATAGCACCGGAACAGACCACACCCGTTTCGAAACCCCTAGGCCATTTCAGGATCACTATTTCGATACAGGAACAAGTGTACCGAAACACATGGGCCTGTAATGACACTTTTTGCTGGTTTTTCACACTTAAATCCATCATAAATCAATCCAACATGCTTCAAACATGCCTACATTATATTTAAACATTTATGGCAAATTCATCATCAAGTCATGGCAAAATGCATCCAAGATAAATTATAGGCATACAACCTAGCAAATAAGCCACACAAGAGTCAAACTCAACCCAATGCACAAACCATCAAATATAGCCTTTTACAAGTATAAAACCATAAAGAAAATGTACATTCAAAGCGAAGTCTCTTACGATCCCCTTACAAGTTGCTGCCTCCAAACACCTAATTATCTGCATTTATGGACGATAGAGAGCGTAAGCATACAAGCTTATTGAGGAGTGCTAAAAAACCAAAACACCATCAATGCATAAAAAACATTTTTCCATCATTTGCAAACAATCATACCCTCTTTAAAATCCATGCACTTTCCTTATAAAATCAGCATGTTAAATATCATGCAATAAGTATTAAATACTCAATAGCAATTCCATTTGCTAACACTCAACTTAAGCCTTTCAATGTATAGCTACCATATGCAAAACTTAAAGAGTAAAACATGCATTTTCACATTATGCATTCATATTCATTTCATAACAATTTATCAATTATATTGGCTCACAAGTGATCATCAACATACTCATTTCTCAAAACCATATCGGATATACGGATTCCCAAGTCCTGTCCCAACACTTCATACATTCTCACAGGCATCTCAAGGTTCACACACAAGAGCTACCCTCCACCGTTGTGACACCCGTGGTGGAGTATTTGGTACCTTACAACCCTCAACACCACTCATCGGTAGATGTATAACCCCACTAACGAGAGACGGGACACTATCCACATTCCTCAATCGTTAGGGTACTTGGATGGAGAATTCGGTGCAGTCACAACCCCTCAACATCCAAGGCGACTTATTTATAGTGCACTCAAACCTATAGACGGCTAACTATATCAGATTTCATTTACAAACCACTTTCACAACATCACTTGACAATAAAATTCTCATTTAGTATAAATATCATTGTTTTGAAAGCATTTACAATAAGCCACATTTCTAAGCATGAAACCATGCTTCATAAAACATGTATAAGCATATACATACAAGGATCACCTACCATGTGCATCCTTCAACGATATGGCATCATAAATAGTAAATCTCTTACTATAAATCATGCTTTAAACAATAGGTAAAACACATTTAAATTCAAGTGCATCAATAAATTCATAACGGCGCAATCCGAGGGAGAAAATCACTTTACTTACTTCCGAACTTAGTAAAGTGTTTCAAGCTTAGATTAAGTTCCCAAAACCACCTTTGAAGTGTTTCAAAGCTGGAAAACTCATTTCCACTCACCGACTTGCGAAAACAAGATTTGCCGACGCAAATTTAAGCGTATGAATCCCCCAGATCTTCACCGAATGCTTCTGATGTAACCTCCCATGTTTATACCACTCGAGAACGGAGGATTAATGCACCTAAATGCATTAAAACATCCAGCAACGTAAACAATCTCGTTGCTCTGCCCTAAAGAACCAAAATACCCTTCCAAAATAACTGAAAACTCAATCGATCTTACTTGAAACTTAATCCAGCCACAATCCATCACTTTCATTCACTTTTAACCATCAATCAACAATAAAAAATAGCCTAATAACATCTAATAACTCCCAGCAACACCAAATTCGCATTTCCAAGCCAAAAACCCTTAACTAACAACCTAAACTTTTAGCGATCCAACCTAATCCGAGATTATTATGATTAAGCATTCACTTTAACATCATTTAACAATCAAAACAACTTTAAAATCATTTCCAAACCAATCAAAACAATGATCAAACGAAATACTTAGAAAATCATCAATTAAAGCCATTTTACCCAATTATTCATTAATCAAATCATAAAATTCAGTTAATAATTATAGTATGGAGGCACAAGACTTGGGAATTTCATTTAAGAACCTTGATTAGAGGGTTGATCAGCTGTTACCTCTAATCTTAGCTTTTTCCCTCAATTGACAAAGATTTGTAAGAAAACTTCAAAGCTTCATTGATTGAATTGATAGATCACTTTTAGGAAATCATAAAGAAAGAGAAAAAGGTGATAGTATCTAAGATATTTAGGAGAAAAGAAAGTGTTTGGCTATTTAGAAAGTGAGGAAATGAAAGTTATGTAAAATCCTTTTGACCTCAAAAATCCTTTTTAATTAAAAACTTTTTCTTTTTATTCCTTTTTAATAATACTATTTAAAATGGGTCAAATTTAGGAAAAATGCTTTTAAACACATGTAAGCTCCATAAAAATTCTAAGTCTTGTCCCCTTTTTAATTTAGTCCTTAAAAACCAATTTTGCAACTTTTTTACAAAATGGCCACTTTTTGAAATCTTGACTTTCCAAAACTTGTTTTCCAAAATTGACTTTACCAACCTTCAATATCTATTTTGAAAATAATTTAGCAATTTTCTCGTAATTTTATACCATCCCGAACTACGAATTTGTTGAACCACTTCTAAAGGCTCGGATATCTAATTCTAGGTTCGACTAACCCAAACCGATGTCTAAGACGTCTAGGCCGGAAATCAGGGTGTTACAATATCTTCCGGCTTAAACCTTGCACCCATTGAAAAGTAGAGTACATGTGTAAAACCAACGCATTTGCATAATTCTTTTGAAAGCATAACATGCATAACCACCATATGCATCAAAGCAATTTTTCACAAGTCTCATTCTTAATCAAACCAAAATATTTCTCATTTGTTTCCAAAACAAATCATGCAATTGACCTTTCCAAAAATATGCATATTAAACCATAAGCAACATGTATCATGTATCATGGATCAACGACAAAATCTCATTCGCAACTCTAAACTTAAGCTTTCCCAAGCATAACAACCTCGGAAGAAGGTGATGCGATTCAGACGTAAGGGTAACCTTATTCCGAGGTTTATTGCACCATATGAGGTTGTGGAGTGTGTAGGTCCTGTGGCTTATCGATTGAGGTTGCCTCCTATGTTGGAAAAGATTCATGATGTGTTTCATGTATCAATGTTGCAGAGGTATAGATCATATCCATCACATGTTACGTCGGTGGAGGAGATTGAGTTGCAACTGGATCTTTCTTATGATGAGGAACCTGTAGAGATCCTTGATTCTAGCAGTAAGGTTCTTGTGGCAAGACAATTGATCTTGTAAAAGTGTTGTGGCGACATCGTGGAGTTGATGAGGCCACGGGGGAAAGCAAGACTGACATGAAGAAATAGTTTCCGCATCTTTTTTAACGCCCCGGAAAATGGGCTAGAAGATTTAGGTGAATTACTTGTATCAAGTTAGAATTTTATGTAAGGATTTAGCTAGTTAATTAATTTTTGAAAATAATTTGGGTAATTAAATGATTTATCGTGACAAATATTTGTGAAAAATATATTTCATAAGTTTCATAAAGGATGAAATTGAGTTTAAATAATTTTCATTGGGTTGTTTTAATTGTAACACCCCAATTTTGGGCTTGGAAGTTTAGGGTCTGAACCGGACCAGACTGATTTTTGGTTCGAATATAAAAGGTGGTTTTAGGGAAAGCCTACTTCGGGATGCATTAAAAATATGGAAAAATATCTAAAAATCCTCTTTTAATATATATGAGAGTAGTGAAATCAATTTTACAAAATAAGGTTTGGAAGTGTGACATTTCGAAATAGTGACTAAAATGTAATTTTTGAAAAGTTCAGTGGTGATTGTTTTGTAAGGATTGAAAGTTTGAATCTTTAAGGAGCTAATTTACCTAAGGAAGGATTTCTCCAGATTTTTCTTAATTTTAATGACTCATTTAATGTTTAATTAATTTAAAGAAAAGAGGAAAAACCATATTTTAGTTTTCATAACTAACTTTTGTTAAAAATTTTCCCATTTCATTTTATCTCAAAATTCCCTCAACCAAACACAATTCCACAGCAGCTTTTCTTTTGTTTATCACACTAAATGATGAGGTTTCAATCATCAATTGATTCCTAAGCTTTTCTACATCAAATCCTCTTCATTTGCTCATTGAATTTTCAAGGATTTTGGCTCTAAACAAGGAGAAATCTACATTTAGAGGTAAGGATGTTCTTCTCCTCTAAATATTAAGTTCTTTATTGAAATTACCAAGTTCTCAATCCTTAAATTAAGTTTTATAAAAGGTTTTAATGTTGTGATCTTGATTTTGGCTTGAAACTCAAGATTTAGATTAAATCTTGAAGAAATTCGTAATGAATGTTTGGGCTCTGTTTTGAGATGTCTTTTTAATGTATTTTGGATGATTAATGATGTGTAATTGAGGTTTAATCAATGCAATCCCGAATAGGTTGATTTTCCTAAGTTTTTACTTGTGAAAATGGTGGTTTTTGGAGTGATCTTGGTGATCTGTTATAGCTGGAGGTATAAGGACGAGTTTAGATCCTTTTTGGATGTTAATTGATGTTTAAGAATGTTTAGAAGTGATGGATCTTGGCTGGGTAATGTTGTGGATGAGTTGGGTAGTGATTTCGGTTGTGTTTGGTAGCCAAAATGTTAGATTTGTTGAGAGCAGCGAGTTTAGGTGTTGTGGCTTGAGATTTTAATGCATGATGATGCATTAATCCTCTGCATTGATGTGTTTAAAATAGGGGAGTCATCTTTGGATCCTTGTGGTGTTGATTCGGAGGCTTGATCAGCGTTTCGGCAAGCTTGCGAAACGGAATTGGTGAGTGGAGTTTGGTTTTCAGCTTTGAAACCAATGTTTGAAGGTTTTGGGAGCTTAGTTTAAGTCTAAGAAACTTAACTAAGCTCAAGAGTAAGTTTTCGGAGAAGCTCTCTCTTGATGAACCATGAGATGGTTGGATGCAATGTGTTTATTTTGCACGTTTAAATTCTGTTTTGAAAGCATGTTTTAGCATGATTAATGCTGGTTTTGAAAGCCATGTGTTGAAGGATGCTCAAGGTAAGAGATCCTTGGTTTGATGTTGATAAATGTGGTTTTGATGCATAGTGATGCATGATGGTTTAATGGCTTTGGTTAATGCTTTAAAACAGTGGAATGTTGTTGATAAATGATGTATATTAGCAAGTGATGTTTGGTTTTTAAGTACTTGAATTGGATATAGTTACCCGGCTATAGGATTGGGTGCACCGTGAATAAAGTCGCCTTGGATGTTGAGGGGTTGCAATGGTACCGTAAACTCCATCCAAGTACACTAACGAGATGTTTAAGATCACAATGGTGGTTAAAAGTCCATGTGTGGATCTTGTGTTGTGTGTCCCGTGTTCTCGTTAGTGATGTTATACAACTACCGATGTGTGATGTGGAGGGGTTGTAATTGTACCGTTAAACTCCATCACGGGTGTTGAGGGGTTGTCATTGTACCGGTAAACTCCACCTTGTGTTCGGTAGTGTGTATGAAGCGTATGGGACAACGCTTGTAATCCGCGTATCCGATTGTGTTTTATGTTGAAAATTTTTATGGATTATCACTTGGAAGCCAATATGACATGTTAATGTTAATGAAGCATGAGATGCTTGTTGGGTATGCATTGTTGCATGAGAAATGATGTTTATGTTTTTAAAGGCCTTTGAAAGGTGTTTTATAAAGTGCATTATTGTGTTGTTTCTTTAGAGCATTCCTCACTAAGCATTTGTGCTTACGCTCTCTTTCTTGAACCAATAATGCAGAGAATTGAAGTGCTTTAAGGGCAGCAAGGAGGCCAAGAATCGAAGAGAAAGACTAAGTTCATGTATGGTGACTATTTTTACAATATTATTAGCTTTTGGTATTTGGCAATGGGAACCTAGGTTGTGTTTTTGGGAGATGTTTTGGACTCCCTGAGTTTGGCATGATGCCTATGATGTTTTGGACTTGTAAATGGCCATTATGTTGCTTGTTTTGGTGATTTGATGATAGTTGGTTTTGAGCATTAGGATGCGTGCCTATAGACTTGTGGTTTTTCCTAATTGATGCCATGAATGTGTTTTGATGATGCATGTATGTTCTTTATATGTTTGAAGTCTTGTTGGCATGATTAGGAGGTCATAGGGATGTATTTGAGTGATTAATTGTATGATAAACCAGCAAAATCTGCACTTTTTGGGCAGTCCGTATCGGAACGGGCACTACCGTTTCGAAACGGGGGCCTATAATGGCCTTCGTGTATCGAAACGAGTAGAGGGCTTTTCGAAACGGATTTGCCATTGTCAAGCCTTGTTCCAAAACAAGTCTCGAAACGAACCCGCGTTTCGGAATGGTCAACCCCCGTTCCGAAACAGGTGATCGTTGGGCACTGATTTGAATGGTTAAATATTTGCAAGCTTTACGTTTTAGTCCTGAATTTTGTATATGCAATTGCTTGAGCTTGAGAAGTTTGTTTAAGGTGAAATTTGGCAGGGAATCATTTAATATGACTAATTTCATAATGGTAACTTAAAAATCAGTTAAGTCCTCTTAATTACCAGAATTTACATTTTGGTCCCTAAATGTTGTAATTTGTGCAATTGAGTCCCTTAACGTTTACCGATCGTTGTGCTTTTCAAGTATCTTTTTCTCAAGGCTACGCCTAGGGTTAATATGCATCTAGACAAGATTAAAAAGAAAAAAAAAGGGTCGTTAATCAACGTTGACTTTGGTTTTCCCCGTGTAATCTTCGTAGTTCGGGTCAACCGTCTAGGCCGTGCTAAGGGGGTTACATTTGGTGGTATCAGAGCTGAGTTCTCGAGTAAACGGGAATGGTTGTGTGGGTGATATATGTATGATTGCTTTGTATGCTTTTTAAGTGAAAGTTTGAGTAGTGAATTGTAAAGTATGTTGCAATTGTGATGCTATGCTATGTTGAAGCATGTTAGAGGGACCCATTGCCATATCAAAACTAATGAAATGAATAGTTTTTGAAAAATGAGCTTGAGTGCTTGGATTACTTACCTTGTTGGGCCTAATTATGTTTATTGCATTGTGTTAGTGCATTGTTTAGTGAATGGGACCTCGTAGAGAGATGAGGATTAATACGCGAGCTATGGCTCAGAATGAGAATTAGGAGAATGCTGATAATGTAGTAGATTTACCTCCTCCTCCTGGTGGTGGTGGTGCTGGAGGTGATGGAGCTGGTGTAGATGTTGGTGCTGGGGTCGCTGGACCTGAAGCTGGGCAGGGGCAAGCTGCTCCTGACATGCCAGTTTTGATACAAGCTATTGCGGGAGCCTTTCAGGCGGCAGTAGCTGGAGCTCATGGAGCTGGGCACCAGGGAGATGCTAATGTTAGACTACCTTTGGAATGTTTGCGCAGTCTAGGAGGGACTGAGTTCAGAGGTTTGTCTGCTGAAGGTTCTGAGTCTTGGTTGGAAAGTTCCAAGAGGATATTGGGACAAATGAACTGCAATGATGTGCAGAAGCTAGGATGTGTGGTATCGCTGTTACATGATGATGTGTATACCTGGTGGACGACCGCTATCTCCGGAATGGAGGAAGTTGATGTGACTTGGACGTTCTTTCTGAACGCGTTCAAGCGGAGGTATCTGGGTGTACGATACCTGGATGAAAAGAAAAGAGAGTTCATGTCTCTGACACAAGGAAGTATAACGGTAGCTGAGTACGAGATCCAGTTTGTTCGTCTCAGTCAGTAAGCACCTGAGATTGTCCATGATGAGCGGGAGAGGTGTGAGCGTTTCCGTTATGGTTTGGTGACGGATGTAAAGACCTATATGCTTGCGGCTGAGTACACTGATTTTGATGTACTGGTTAGTAGGGCGAAGGATATTGAGCAGAACCTAGGTTTGTCTTCCAAGAGTGTTGGTTCTGGCTTGGGCAAGCGAGCTGCTGAGTATAGTTCCGGTGGTGGACGGAACAAGAGAGGACGAGATAAGAAGTATCAGTCTTTTGCTAGGCGTGGTGGTGGAGGGCATGGTGCGCCTGTTCAGGGAGACAAGACGAGAGCTGATCAGAACACATGTTGGGCGTGTGGATCGCGTGGCCATTTGAGGCGTGATTGTCCTAGAGCTGCGAGGGAGGCACATGCTCATGTTGTTGTAGCTGGTAATTCATGCTGGAATTGTGGTTTGGCAGATCACATGAAGAGGGAGTGTCCTTTGTTGGCCGGTGGTTGTTAGGGATATGCTCCTGGAGTTGTTGCACCACAGATAGGTCGTGGGCGCGGCCGTGGTAACTTCCAGTGTAGAGAGGATGGTGGAAGGAATGTGGCGCATGTGGTGGCTGTCCAACCTGAGGGTGGTGGCCAGGCTCGAGTGTATGCGCAACGTGAAGGGAGGAATGACACGGATGTGATCGCATGTACCTTCACTTTGCAATCCTTGTCATTACTTTCCTTGATTGATTCTGGATCTACACACTCATACTTATTGCGTGAACATGCTCAATTGCTTGGTTTGCCTGTTGAGTCTTTGGATGTTGGTATGCGTGCAACTAGTTCTTTTGGTGAGACCGTTGTGACACGGAAGTTGTATAGAAGGTGTCCCTTGGTTGTGCAAAACCATGTTTTTCATGTTGATCTTATGGAATTGTCTTTCTATGGTTTTGATGTAATCCTTGGTATGGATTGGCTTGTTGAACATCGAGTTGTGGTGGATTTTGAGAACAAGCGAGTTTCGTTGAAGCTTGCGGATGATTATGAGGTAGTGGTGGTTGGTGAGAATGTGAAGTTTCTTGCCAATGTGGTGTCTACATTGGAGGAGAGCCGGATGCTGAGGCAAGGTTGTGAAGCCTACCTAGCCTTTGTGATGAATCCTAGCTCTAAGGAGTTGCGAGTGCAAGATATCAGGACTGTGCGAGAGTTTCCTGGTGTGTTTCCAGAGGAGTTGCCTGGGTTGCCTTCTAACCGAGAGGTGGAGTTTGGGATTGAGCTGTATGAGAATACAACTCCAGTTTCCATTACTCCTTATCGAATGGCACCTAAGTAGTTGAAAGAGCTGAAGACGCAACTTCAAGAATTGCTTGATCGTGGTTTCATTCGGCCGAGTGTGTCACCTTGCGGTGCACCGGTCTTGTTTATGAAGAAAAAGGATGGCACTATGAGAATGTGCATCGATTACCGTCAGCTGAACAAGTTGACTATCAAGAATCGGTATCCATTACCGAGGATTGATGATCTTTTTGATCAATTTCGGGGAGCGGCTGTGTTCTCTAAGATTGACTTAAGGTCAGGGTACTACCAGTTGAAGGTGAAGGATGTGGATGTGCCAAAGACAGCCTTCAGAACGAGGTATGGGCATTATGAGTTCCTTGTGATGCCGTTTGGTTTGACGAATGCTCCTGCAGCTTTCATGGACATGATGAATAGAGTGTTCCATGAATTTTTGGACAAGTTTGTTGTGGTGTTCATTGATGATATCCTCGTGTACTCTCGTATTGAGGAGGAGCATGAGGGGCATTTGAGGATTGTGTTACAAGCTTTATTGGAGAATCAGCTTTATGCTAAGTTAAGCAAATGTGAGTTCTGGCTCAGGGAGGTTGTGTTCCTTGGTCATGTGGTTTCTGCGGAGGGGATTCGTGCTGATCCTCAAAAGGTTGAGGCGGTGATGAATTGGAAGCCTCCTAAGTCTGTTCATGAAGTCCGTAGTTTCCTTGGTTTGGCGAGATACTACCGGAGGTTCGTGGATGAATTTTCGAAGGTTGCTGCACCTTTGACGAAGTTGTTGTAGAAGGATGTTAAGTATGAGTGGACGGAAGCGACACAGCAGGCTTTTGAGAAGCTGAAGGCAGCTTTGACGCAAGCTCCTATCTTGGTTTAGCCTGAATCGGGGAAAGAGTTTGTGGTGTATAGTGACGCGTCCTACGTTGGTTTGGGATGTGTGTTGATGTAAAAGGGTAAGGTGGTGGCTTATGCATCGCGCCAGTTGAAGGTGCATGAGCGCAATTATCCTACGCATGACATTGAATTGGTTGCGGTGGTTTTTGCCTTGAAAATTTGGAGACATTGCCTGTATGGTGAGAAGTGTACTGTGTACACAGATCACAAGAGTTTGAAGTATCTGATGTCTCAGAAGGAGTTGAATCTTAGGCAACGAAGTTGGGTGGAGTTGCTTAAAGATTACAATCTGACGATCGAGTATCATCCGGGAAAAGCTAATGTTGTAGCGGATGCCTTGAGTAGAAAAGTGGCAGTGGAGTTGAGGGCTATGTTTGCCAGTTTGAGTATATCGCGAGATGGTGGTCTTGTGGCTGAATTGCAAGTGAAACCATCCTTGGTTCAGTTGATAAAGGATAAGCAGCTGTTGGATGATTCCTTGGTGCCACATGTTCAGGATATTGCTGAGGATAGGCCATCGGATTTCTGCTTTAATGATGATGGAGTTTTATGTTTTGGGAGTCGGATAGTAGTGCCCAATGATGCTGAGTTGAGGCATACTATTCTGACTGAAGCTCATAGTAGTCCTTTTGCTATGCACCTTGGTAGTACTAAGATGTACCGTGATCTTTGCGATGAGTACTATTGGGTGGGTTTAAAGAAGGATGTTGCTGAGTATGTGAGCAAGTGCATGGTTTTTCAGCGAGTTAAAGCTGAGCATTAGTTTCCTTCTGGGTTGTTGCAACCGTTGAGGATTCCTGAGTGGAAATGGGAAAGAATTACCATGGACTTTGTGTCTAGTTTGCCTTTGTCGCCATCGAAGAAGAATTCAGTGTGGGTGATTGTGGATCGCCTGACGAAGTGTGCGCATTTCTTGCCTGTGCATACTACGTATACCTTGGATAAGCTTGCAGAGCTGTACATTGCTGGGATTGTGCGGCTGCATGGTGTACCAAAGTCGATCGTGTCGGATAGAGATCCGAGGTTTACATAGCGTTTCTAGCAGTGTTTGCATCAGGCTTTGGGTACACGGTTGAATTTCAGTACTTCTTATCATCCACAGTCGGATGGACAGTCTGAGAGTGTTATCCAAGTGCTGGAGGATATGTTGAGGTGCTGTGTGATTGAGTTTCAGGGCTCTTGGGAGAAGCATTTTCCGTTGGTGGAGTTTGCTTATAACAATAGCTATCAGGCAAGTATTCAAATGGCACCTTATGAAGCTTTGTACGGGAGGAAGTGTAGGACTCCTCTATGTTGGGCTGAAACAGGCCAGAAGTTGGTTTCAATGCCAGCTTTGTTGAAAGGAACCACCGAGAAGGTGAAGCTCATTTGTGAGCACTTGAAGGCAGCTTCTGATCGACAGAAGTCTTACGCGGATTTGAAGCGTAAGGAGATTGAGTATGCGGTAGGTGACCGTGTGTTTTTGAAAGTTTCGCCTTGGAAGAAGGTGATGAGGTTTGGTCGAAAGGGTAAGTTGAGCCCTAGGTACATTGGACCATACGAGGTGATTGAACGTGTGGGTCCTGTTGCGTACAAGCTAAGGTTACCGCAAGAGTTGGAAAAGATTCATGATGTGTTTCATGTCTCTATGCTACAGAAGTATAGATCAGATCCTTCGCATGTTATGCCTGTGGAGGAAGTGGAGTTGAATCCGGATTTGACCTATGATGAGGAGCCGGTGGAAATTCTGGATTCAGACAGTAAAGTTCTTCGAGGCAAGACCATTGAGTTGGTAAAGGTGTTGTGGAAGCATCGTGGTGTTGAGAAAGCCACGTGGGAAAGGAAGGATGACATGTTGAAGCAGTTTCCATACCTTTTTCCTCCAGGTAAATTTTGAGGACGAAATTTCTTAAGGGGGAGAGTTGTAACACCCCAATTTTGGGCTTGGAAGTTTAGGGTCTGAACCGGACCGGTCTGATTTTTGGTTCGAATATAAAAGGTGGTTTTAGGGAAAGCCTAGTTAGGGATGCATTAAAAATATGGAAAAATATCTAAAAATCCTCTTTTAATATATATAAGATAGTGGTGAAATCAATTTTACAAAATAAGTTTTGGAAGTGTGACATTTCAAAATAGTGACTAAAATGTAATTTTTGAAAAGTTCAGTGGTGACTGTTTTGTAAGGATTGAAACTTTGAATCTTTAAGGAGCTAATTTACCCAAGGAAGGATTTCTCCAGATTTTTCTTAATTTTAATGACTCATTTAATGTTTAATTAATTTAAAGAAAAGAGGGAAACCCATATTTTAGTTTTCATAACTAACTTTTGTTAAAATTTTCCCATTTCATTTTCTCTCAAAATTCCCTCAGCCAAACACAATTCCACAGCAGCGTTTCTTTTGATTTTCACACTAAATGATGAGATTTCAATCATCAATTGATTCCTAAGCTTTTCTACATCAAATCCTCTTCATTTGCTCATTGAATTTTCAAGGATTTTGGCTCTAAACAAGGAGAAATCTACATTTAGAGGTAAGGATGTTCTTCTCCTCTATATATTCAGCTCTTTATTGAAATTCCCAAGTTCTCAATCCTTAAATTAAGTTTTATAAAAGGTTTTAATGTTGTGATCTTAATTTTGGCTTGAAACTCAAGATTTAGATTAAATCTTGAAGAAATTCGTAATGAATGTTTGGGCTCTGTTTTGAGATGTATTTTTAATGTATTTTGGATGATTAATGATGTGTAATTGAGGTTTAATCAATGCAATCCCGAATAGGTTGATTTTCCTAAGTTTTTACTTGTGAAAATGGTGGTTTTTGGAGTGATCTTGGTGATCTGTTATAGCTGGAGGTATAAGGACGAGTTTAGATCCTTTTTGGATGTTAATTGATGTTTAAGAATGTTTAAAAGTGATGGATCTTGGCTGGGTAATGTTGTGGATGAGTTGGGTAGTGATTTCGGTTGTGTTTGGTAGTCGAAATGTTAGATTTGTTGAGAGCAACGAGTTTAGGTGTTGTGGCTGGAGATTTTAATGCATGATGATTCATTAATCCTCTGCTTTGATGTGTTTAAAATAGGGGAGTCATCTTTGGATCCTTGTGGTGTTGATCCGGAGGCTTGATCGGCGTTTCGGCAAGCTTGCGAAACAGAATTGGTGAGTGGAGTTTAGTTTTCAGCTTTGAAACCAATGTTTGAAGGTTTTGGGAGCTTAGTTTAAGTCTAAGCAACTTAACTAAGCTCAAGAGTAAGTTTTCGGAGAAGCTCTCTCTTGATGAACCATGAGATGGTTGGATGCAATGTGTTTATTTTGCATGTTTGAATTCTGTTTTGAAAGCATGTTTTAGCATGATTAATGCTGGTTTTGAAAGCCATGTGTTAAAGGATGCTCAAGGTAAGAGATTCTTGGTTTGATGTTGATAAATGTGGCTTTGATGCATAGTGATGCATGATGGTTTAATGGCTTTAGTTAATGCTTTAAAACAGTGGAATGTTGTTGATAAATGATGTATATTGGCAAGTGATGTTTGGTTTTTAAGTACTTGAATCGGATATAGTTAGCCGGCTATAGGATTGGGTGCACCGTGAATAAAGTCGCCTTGGATGTTGAGGGTTTGTAATGGTACCGTAAACTCCATCCAAGTACACTAACGAGATGTTTAAGATCACAATGGTGGTTAAAAGTCCATGTGTGGATCTTGTGTTGTGTGTCCCGTGTTCTCGTTAGTGATGTTATACAACTACCGATGAGTGATGTGGAGGGGTTGTAATTGTACCGTTAAACTCCATCACGGGTGTTGAAGGGTTGTGATTGTACCGGTAAACTCCACCTTGTGTTCGGTAGTGTGTATGAAGCGTATGGGACAACGCTTGTAATCCGCGTATCCGATTGTGTTTTATGTTGAAAATTGTTATGGATTATCACTTGGAAGCCAATATGACATGTTAATGTTAATGAAGCATGAGATGCTTGTTGGGTATGCATTGTTGCATGAGAAATGATGTTTATGTTTTTAATGGCCTTTGAAAGGTGTTTTATAAAGTGCATTATTGTGTTGTTTCTTTAGAGCATGCCTCACTAAGCATTTGTGCTTACGCTCTCTTTCTTGAACCAATAATGCAGAGAATTGAAGTGCTTAAAGGGCAGCAAGGAGGCTAAGAATCCAAGGAAAGGCTAAGCTCATGTATGGTGATTATTTTTACAACATTATTAGCTTTTGGTATTTGGCAATGGGAACCTAGGTTGTGTTTTTGGGAGATGTTTTGGACTCCCTGAGTTTGGCATGATGCCTGTGATGTTTTGGACTTGTAAATGGCCATTATGTTGCTTGTTTTGGTGATTTGATGATTGGTTGGTTTTTAGCATTAGGATGCATGCCTATAGACTTTTGGTTTTTCCTAATTGATGCCATGAATGTGTTTTGATGATGCAAGTATGTTCTTTATATGTTTGAAGACTTGTTGGCATGATTAGGAGGTTATACGGATGTATTTGAGTGATTAATTGTATGATAAACCAGCAAAATCTGCACTTTCTGGGCAGTCCGTATCGAAACGGGGGCCTGTAATGGCCTTCGTGTATCGAAACGGGTAGAGGGCGTTTCGAAACGGATTTGCCACTGTCAAGCCCTGTTCCGAAACAAGTCTCGAAACGAACCCGCGTTTCGGAACGGTCAACCCCCATTCCGAAACAGGTGACTGTTGGGCACTGATTTGAATGGTTAAAGATTTGCAAGCTTTACATTTTAGTCCTGAATGTTGTATATGCAATTGCTTGAGCTTGAGAAGTCCGTTTAAGGTGAAATTTGGCAGGGAAGCATGCAATATGAATAATTTCAAAATGGTAACTTAAAAATCAGTTAAGTCCTCTTAATTTCCAAAATTTACATTTTGGTCCCTAAATGTTGTAATTTGTGCAATTGAGTCCCTTAACGTTTACCGATCGCTGTGCTTTTCAAGTATGTTTTTCTCATGGCTACGCCTAGGGTTAATATGCATCTAGACAAGATTAAAAAGGAAAAAAAAAGGTCGTTAATCAATGTTGACTTTCGGGTTGACTTTGGTTTTCCCCGTGTAATCTTCGTAGTTCGGGTCAACCGTCTAGGCCGGGCTAAGAGGGTTACATTAATATTAATTAAATGGTGACTATTTTACAAAAGTTTGCCAAATATCAAAAATGAAAATTTTGTAAAAAAGAACTAAAGTGGTGGTTTTATGGGATTATTTGAACCATTTACTAAATAAGTATTTTACTACATATTTCTAATTAGAATTTTTCGATGATTATTATTTTCTAAAAAAAACTATTTCTAAATTTATGTCTCTTTTTCTCTAAAGATTCTTTCAAACACCATTTTAATCTTCTTTGATTTTTTTATTCCAATATTATTCATTTTCTTTCTAAACCATTTCTAATCAATAGCCACACAAGAGATTTTGATTTCTCTCATCTTGTTCAATGCACTACACGTTGGAAGATTGGAAGTGAAATCTTCATTTTCTATTTTCAATTTATTTGGGTAAGCGTTGATTTTCTAAAGACCTCTTAATTTTTTTTGTTGATTTTCTATCAATTCCATTATCTTTTGATATTAAAATAAATTTTAATGGATTGATTTAATTTCTAGATGCTAAAGAGTGAATTATGATTTGATAGATGAAATCAAAATGCTTTAATTGGATTATGAGTTTGTCTTGTGGGTTAGATATAATCTAAACTCAATTTTAATAAATTTATTCTAAAATTAATCTAATTGGTTGAATTTAAATTTGAGTTCTTAGATCGGGTAATTGGTATAATGGTTTATTGATGTGTTGGATCATATATTAGTGTGTATCGTTAGTATCTGATGAATTTACCGTGAGGAGTTTACTTAGCGGAAAGAATAAAAAAACAAAAGATTTGAAAGTGCGATCCAGGCCAGGCATATCGCAAACAGGAGCTGGGCGTTGCTGCATTTATGTTCATGTGTGCGAATCGTGGTTTGTGTATTATGATTTCCCTGTAGGAAATAATTATAACAATAAAAAAAGATTGTCAGGGGAATTAAATGGTTTGGCAGTGAGTTAAAGGAGATTTAATAAATGATTGAAACAGGGCTGTGTGCGTGAAAATTTGAAAGGGGAATTGGTTCTTTCCAGTGCCGTGAAATTGTTGGGGAAATTTTAAGTGGTTCCAATAATTGTTGTACGATGTGCAATGGGAAGTATTTTAATTAAGTGATTACTTTAGTGTGGTCAAATTTATATTGACCTTTGTATTTTTTGTGTGGAAGATGGCAAGTGTTCGAATGTTTTCCAGTTAGACGTCAAGGAGTTGGCGTCAAGACTTTGGTGAGACGGTAGCAAGTTAGTGAGTGTAAATGTGTTTGGTTATTATAAAAATGTTTGAATTATGGCTTTGGGAGTTTAGTTAAAGCCTAACAAGCTTAGCTAAGCTCGGAAGTATATTTTTCCTATTTTCGCCTTTTGAATATCGGTATGATGTGAGACTTGATTTACATGTTTGATTGCACATCCGGATTCAAATCAATCTCCTCAACTGGCATTGCATGAGATGTATCCGATCTATACCTCCATAACATAAAAACATGAAACACATCATGGATCTTCTCCAATTCGGGAGGCAATCTCAACCGATATGCAACAGGACTCGCTCGCTCTACAACCTCATAAGGTCCAATAAACCTCGGACTAAGCTTACCCTTACATCTGAACCTCATCACCTTCTTCTAAGGCAATATCTTTAGGTACAGACGATCTCCAACCGCAAACTCAATCTCCCTACGCTCTAAATCCGTAGAAGACTTCTGACGATCCGAAGCAGCCTTCAACCGCTCACATATGGGTTTCACTTTCTCAGTCGTTACCTTAAGCATATCCGGCAAGGAAACCAACTTTTGCCCCGCCTCTGCCCAACAAAGAGGCGTTCTACACTTTCTCCCATACAAGGCCTCGCACGGAGCCATTTGTATACTCGCTTGAAAATAGTTATTATAGGCAAACTCAACCAAAGGCAATTGTTTTTCCCAAGAACCTTGGAAATATATCACATAACATCTCAACATGTCCTCCAGCACCTAGATAACTCGTTCCGACTGTCTGCCAGTCTGAGGATGATACGAAGTGCTGAAATTCAAACGCGTACCCAGCGCCTTGTGTAAACATTCCCAAAATCTCGATGTAATCCTCGGATCTCTACCCGACACTATGGACTTAGGCACACCATGCAAACGCACAATCTCAACAATATATAACTATGCCAACCTATACAACGTATACGCAGTATGCACAACCAAGAAATGCGCACACTTCGTAAGACGATCCACAATCACCCAAATGGAGTTCTTATTGGATGGTGTCAAAGACAGACCGGACACAAAATCCATCATAATCCTCTCCCACTTCTATTCCAGTATCCTCAAAGGTTGTAACAAACTAGAAGGAAACTGATGCTCAACATTAACACGCTGACAAACCATACACTTGCTTACGAAATCAGCAACATTATTTTTCAACCACACCCAATGGTACTCATCCTTCAAACCACGATACATCTTAGTACTACCAGGGTGCATAGCAAAAGGACTACTATGAGCTTCAGTAAAAATAGTGCGCCTCAACTCAACATCTTCTGGGACAACTATTTGACTTTTAAAGCATAAAACACCATCATCATTGAAACAGAAATCCGTACCATTACCATCAGCTATATCCTGAACATGAGGCACCAACGAATCATCATGCATCTGTTTCTCCTTGATTAGCTGAATCAAGGAAGGCTTTACATGCAACTCCGCTATCAACACACCATCACGCGATATACTCAATCGAGCAAACATCGCTCTCAACTCCACAACCACCTTCCTACTTAAAGCATCGACCACAACATTGGCCTTTCAAGGGTGGTACTCAATCGTTAGATCATAATCCTTAAGAAACTCCAACCACCTTCGTTGCCTAAGATTCAACTCCCTTTGAGACATAAGATAGTTTAAACTTTTATGATCGGGGTAAACCACACAATTTTCACCATAATGGTAGTGCCTCCAAATCTTAAAAACAAACACAACCGCATCAAGCTCTAGATCATGAGTATGATAGTTACACTCATGCACTTTCAATTGTCTAGACGCATAAGCTACAACCTTCCCACCTTGCATCAACAGGCAACCCAAACCAACATATGATGCATCACTATAAACTACAAACTCCTTACCCGATTCTGGTTGAATCATGACAGGAGCATGCGTCAAAGCTTGTTTCAACTTCTCGAAAGCTTGTTGCCTAACATTCGTCCATTGAAAGCGAACATTCTTTTGCAACAACTTGGTCAAATGAGCAGCAATCTTAGAAAAACCTTCAACAAACCTTCGATAATATCCAGCCAACCCAAGGAAACTACGCACCTCCGTCACCGATTTCGGCGTTTTCCAACTCATCACCACCTCGATCTTGTGTGGATCAACACGAATACCCTCGGCTGACACCACATGTCCAAGAAAGACCACTTCATTGAGCCGAAACTCACACTTGCTCAGCTTAGCATAAAGCTGATTCTCCAACAACAGTTGCAACACAATCCTCAAATGCTAATCATGATCCTCCTCGGTACACGAGTACACGAGAATATCATCGATAAATACTACCACGAACTGATCTAAGAACTCATGGAACATCGGATTCATCATATCCATGAACGCAGTCGATGCATTTGTGAACCCAAACCGCATCACCAAGAACTCATAATGGCCATACCTTGTCCAAAAAGTTGTCTTGGGTACATCCACATCCTTAACCTTCAATTGATAATACCTAGTTGTAACCCCCTTAGCCCGGCCTAGACGGTTGACCCGAACTACGAAGATTACACGGGGAAAACCAAAGTCAACCCGAAAGTCAACCTTGATTAACGATCCTTTTTTTTCTTTTTAAGTTTTCTAGATGCACATTAACCCTAGGTGTACTCTTGAGGTAAGCATACTAAAAATCACAGCAATCGGAAAACAATAAGGGACTCAATTGCACAACATACGAATCTAGGGACCATTTTGTAAATTCTGGAAATTAAGAGGACTTTACCAATTTTTAAGTTACCATTACGAAATTAGTCATGTTTCATGCCTCTCTGCCAAATTTCACCTTAAACGGACATCTCGAACTCAAGCAATTGCACATACAAAAATCAGGACTAAAACGTAAAGCTTGCAAACCTCAAAACCATTCAAATCAGTGCCCAACGGTCAAGTGTTTCGAAAAGGGGATAGACAGTTCAGAAACGGGGCTTGGCAGTAGCCAAAGTGTTTCGAAACACCTCTGCCCGTTTCGGAACACCCAGGCCAAATCAAGCACCTGTTTCGAAACAGGCAAGGGTGTTTCGAAACACTCTACCCAGAAACAGCAGAAAAGCCTGTTTTAACTCGTCTAAACACCATCGAACATACTCTAAATCAATCCTCAACAAATCAACAACATGCCAAGCATCATAACTACCAAATTGCATTAAAATCTAGATACAAAACAACCCCTAGGTGCACCAACTCTTTCAACACATCCAACACTTAATCATGCTTTTAAAACAAGCATAGCATAACGACTTATGAATAAGAAGATTCAAACGTTGCAAGCGTTAAACCACATAGTTCAAATCATAAACCAAACTTGTCCAACATACACAATATCATTACACATCAATATAAAAGACTCTCCCCCCATTGCCTTTATTATCTATAGCTATTAACCGAGACATACTTCTCAAGTGGAGCTCTCCTTGAATCCCTTGCTTCTTGATGTCCCCACTTCAATTATCTGCATTGATGGACAAAAAGGAGCGTAAGCACATAATGCTTAGTGAGGAATGCTCAAAACCAAAACGCCATCAATGCAGCGAATCACAAAACCTTCTTAAAAAGTAGATACAATTCGATAAACCAAAGCATTGTTTGAAAACTCCTTTTTAAACAACATGCTTTAAATCATGCATTGCTCAATCATGAAAACCAACCCTTAGATTAGAAAAGCTAAAAACTCACATCAAAGCACATTTTCAGAAAACCATCAATTAAAACCTTTCCAAGCATGAACACCTTATGCAAAGTTAAACTCAAATACCTTGAAAAACATTTCCTCTTCATAGCATGCTTTTCTCATGCTTAATGATCCATTCAAGCAAAATCTTGGGAAAACCATTTGTTCCCACTAACTATCTCATGTATTCAACAAATGCACAACACATGATCTACCAAAGCAACATTTACATTTCATGCCTTTCTAAACAAGTCTTCACAAGACTTCAATGCATTTAAGAGATTCCTTGCACATAAACACCATTCATAAAAGAAGATAAACACTTGTTCAAGCTTAACAAATAATACATGCATTCTTAGACCATCACACACTTCCCATGCAACCTTGCATCATTTCAAGCATTTCATGCTTCATTACATCCAAGAACATTATATTGGCTTCCAAGCGATAATTCACAAACCATCACAACACAAGACATAATCGGATACGCGGATTACAAGCGTTGTCCCACACGCTTCATACACACAACCGAACAACACAAGGTGGAGTTTATCGGTACAATCACAACCCCCTCAACACCCGTGATGGAGTTTAACGGTACAATCACAACCCCTCAACATCACTCATCGGAAGTTGTATAACACACTAGCGAGAGCCGGGACACATCACAAGGCTTACACATGGAAGCTACCACAACCATTGTAATCATCTTAACCAAGCTCACACACGGGAGCAACCCTCCACCGTTGTGACACTTAACAAAGTCCACCCACGAGAGCCATCCTCTATCGTGGTGACGTTTAACAAGGTTCACCCACGAGATCCATCCTCCATCGTGGTGGCACTTAACCAAGCCCACCCACGAGAGCCATCCTCCATCATGGTGGCACTCAACAAGCCCACCCACGAGAGCCATCCTCCATCGTGGTGACACCATCTATCTCAATCGCTAGGATTCTTGGATGGAGTTTACGGTACCATTACAACCCCTCAACATCCAAGGCGACTCAATTCACGGTGCACCCAATCCTATAGCCGGCTAACTATATCCAATTAAAGTAACCAACAACCACTTACATCACTTGCCAATACCATCAATTACCATCATCAATTCACTATTTTAAAGCATTAAACGAAGCCATTAAACAACATGCAACACTATGCATCAATTCCACAATTCCAATGTAGAAAACCAAGGATCTCTTACCTTGAGCATCCTCAAACACATGACTTTCAAAACCAGCATTAAACCATGCTAAAACATGCTTTCAAAACAAAATTTAAACATGCAAATCACACACATTGCATCCAACCATCTCAAGTGCATTAAAAACCAATTCATAACACAAACCAAGAGAAAAATTCCATTTACGTACTCTTGAGCTTAGCTAAGTTGCTTAGACTTAAACTAAGCTCCCAAAACCTTCAAACATTGGTTTTAAAGCTGAAAACCCCAACTTCACTCACCGATACACAAAACTACGCTAGCCGTTAAGCCTTCCAAGCATCCGAAACCCTCCAACCCTACCTCTATTGCTTCCGAATCATTCTCCCCTGTTTTAAACACATAACAACAGAGGATTAATGCATCATCATGCATTAAAAACACCAGCAACACAACTCAACTCGCTGCTCTACATAAATCCAACATTTCGGCTACCAAACACAACCGAAAACACCTCCAAACTCTTCCAAAACTTAACCCAGCCAAGATCCATCACTTCTAACCATTTTTAAACATCAATTAACATCCAAAATGAACCCAAACTCGTCCTTATACCTCCAGCATTAACAGAACACCAAGATCACCCCAAAAACTACCATTTTCACAAGTAAAAACTTAGGAAAATCAACCTATTCGGGATTGCATTGATTAAACCTCCATTTCACATCATTTAGACATCCAAAATACATCAAAAAGACATCTCAAAACAGAGCCCAATCATCTATTACGAATTTCTTCAAAATTAAATCCAAATCTTGCATTTTAAGCCAAAATCAAGATCACAACATTAAAACCTTTAATAAAACTCAATTTAAGGATTGAGAACTTGGGAATTTCAGTAAAGAACTGAGTATTTAGAGGAGAAGGACGTTTATTCCTCTAAATGTGGATTTCTCCTTGTTTAGAGCCAAAATCCTTGAAAATTCATTAAGCAAATGGTGAGGATTTGATGTAGAAATGATTAGGAATCATTTAGGAATTGAAATCTAAACTTTAGGTGTGAAAATCAAAGGAAAAGTTGTTGTGGAAATGTGTTTGGCTGAGGGAATTTTGAGAGAAAATGAAATGGGAAAATTTTGGTAAAAGTTAGTTATGAAACTAAAAATATCTTTTTCCCTATTTTCTTTTTATTAATTGAACATTAAATGAGTCTTAAAAATCAAGAAAAATCTGGAGAAATCCTCCCTTGGTTAAATTAGCTCCTTAAAGATTCAAAGTTTCAATCCTTTTAAAATAGTCACAAACTTTTCAAAAATTACATTTTAGTCACTAACTCAAAATGTCATATTTCCAAACCTCATTTTGTAAAATTGATTTCACCACCCTCTTATATATATTAAAAGAGGATTTTTAGATATTTTTCCATATTTTTAATGCATCCCGAACTAGGCTTTCCTTAAAACCACCTTTTATATTCGAACCGAAAATCCGACCGGTCCGGTTCAAACCCAAAACTTCTAAGCCCAAAATTGGGGTGTTACACTAGTCCTCAAATCAATCTTTGAAAACACTAAAGCATCACTAAACTGATCAAACAAATCATCGATCCTTAGCAAAGGGTACTTGTACCTAATCGCCAACTTGTTCAGTTGCTGATAGTTTATATACATACGCATCGTATCATCATTCTTTTTCACAAACAAGACCAGTGCACCCTAAGATGAAACACTTGGCCTTATGAACCCTCGATCAAGTAACTCTTGAAGTTGCATTTTCAACTCCTTCAACTCCTTCAACTTCTTAGGTACCATCCGATAAGGAGCAATGGACAATGGAGTCATATTTTCATACAGCTCAATGCCAAACTCAACTTCTTTGTCAGGTGGTAAACCAGACAACTCTTCCGAAAAAACACCCGGAAATTCACATATAGTTCGTATGTCTTGCACTTGCAGTTTCTTCGTACTAGGGTTCATCACATAAGCTAGAAAGCTTCGAACCCAACTCTATCATCCGACTCGCTTCAAGAGCCAAAATTGCATTGGAAAAGAACTTCACATTCTCGCCTACAATTACTACTTCGTAATCATCAGCAAGTTTCAAGGTAACTCGCTTAAAATCAAAATCAACTAGAGCTTGATGCTTAGTCAACCAATCCATTCTAAGAATCACATCAAAACCATAGAAAGACAATTCCATCAAATCAACTATAGTAATAAGGCGTGAATATAAAACAAAACAAAAGATCAGGCCAGCTTCTAGCAAGGATCCTAGACTTCAAATTCAATTTAAAACATTTCACTATAGTAATAAGACAATGGGGATTCCAATTCCCCCCAATATAGCATAACGCATACGACATACATGTCACAACCATCATGCATCACAAACATTAAGATTTAGTCCAATTTAACATCACCTATAACAGCTCAGATTCATATTACAATCACCAGACATAACATCACCCTCACATAATCAACATTAGCATGCTTATGACATTCAATGAGCAAAATAAACATCACCAAGTACACACATTCACCTCTCATTTACTTACCATCATCCCAAACTTTCGAAACATGGCTCTAATACCACCAAATGTAACCCCCTCGACCCGACCTAGCCGATAGACCGAACCGAATGGGTCATACGAGAAATATTGAAGTAAACTGGCAAGGTTTACCTGAATAAACTACCCTATTTTTTCTGTTTATCTTGTCTAGATGCAAGTTAGGTTCATATGTGTTCAACAAAGTAGCATTGTTGAGTGGGTAAAAGTTATATTATTTACACCCTTTTTAACCCATATTTCTACTGCATTCAAGCATTATTCATTGCATTTAGGTCAGTTTACAGCAAAACATCACAAATATATTAAAGGCACAGATTCTACTAAAAATGGCTATTTTTGCAGGTATCCGCCATAGCTGACGGAGAAGGCACGTGCTGGGCAGAGAAGCAGAAGAGCTTAACTGGACAAGCAGACAAAGAGGACGATGCTGCCATGGTGCCGCCGTGACAGCATGGTGACAGCAGTTTTGTGGAGAGAAAAAGCAAAGTGGACCTCGATAGATAGAGAAAATTCCGCTCGTCTGTCGTGTGAAAACCTCATATTTTTCCGAGCCCCAGATCAAAAGATATGTCAAGCCCAAAGTTCAAGGAGAGAAAATCCCAAGAAACAAGGAGGACGGCTGGAAAGTAGATTCCTTGAAGATTAAGTCTTTATTAGAACCATACTTTTAATTAAAGTTGTAATCCTTGTTAACTTAGAATACTTGAGCCCAAAGCTTATATAAGGGCATGTATTTTAACATAGGAGAGATATCCCATAACCCATAGCCGATTTCCCCTTAAACCGACAACCAAAAACCCCTCCGCCGTTTACCCGCTGTCGATATGTTCTAAACCCCCCCTAGGGCCACGGGTTGATTTGTAAAGTAGTTGCAAGGGTTGCTTTTGTTTTAGGAATTTTCAGTTCAATAAAATAAACTTCAAGTTCTCTTATTTTGGTTATTAATATCTTGCAAGAGCATCGGGAGAGTATTGTGAGGTTATCTATTTACTTAGCATCGGGAGAGTTAAGTATACGAAAGAAATAAGAGCAAGTTCTCTAGTTTATAGTTGAACTATCTCGTGCCTAGGGATAGGGCGAGGTTAAGTGGCTAAAGAAGAATTCATACACATCGGTGTTCATCCTTCGATTTACGCCGGGAGGTATCATCAAGACGTGATCATCGACAGACTTGGACCTAGGGATAGGCCAAGGCAGATCTGGGATTCTTGCCAAACTTGAAGTACTGAGTTGGTGTGTTTGCTACCGCGACGATCAACGGACTGCTGCCGCGACAGGTGCTGCCAGCGACAGGCGCTACGACAGAACTGGAGTTCCTAAGCATTGCAATACCTGCACTACTGAGCAATTCAATACCAGCTCATTCTCTCTATCTTGATATCTTAATTATTTATTTACGTTTTCTTCAATATTCTCGTGACAACTTTCTAAACTATTTTCTTTACTTCGTGCAGTGAATTAAGGTGAAGCTATTAGCCCAATCCCTGTGGAGACGATATCCGATACTTCGTATCACTTACTACTTGCGTCGTGTACACTTGCACTACAATTGCGATAGACTATTTTACACGTAACAAGTTTTTGGCGCCGTTGCCGGGGATTGGCAACATAACTCTACCTTTCTTTTACTGCACTTTTCGTTTTAGTTTTTGCTTTTATTTTTCTTTTTCTTTTTCTATTTTTCGTTGGTACTTTCAACTCTTGCTTTTCACGAGGTTTTCTTGTTTATACGCAGATCTAAAAGAGGTGAAGATCCTGAGTATCCTTTAGATCCGGAAGTTGAACGTTCCTTCAATCTCAAGAAACAACTTCGTCACCTTTTAGCCAGGAACGAATACCTTGAGGAACAGCTAGAGAAGATGGCCCGTAACCCACCCGCTGGTGATGGTATACCGCCTGTCGGCGACCCGCCTGCAGCAGCCGGACGACGGTCCTGTCGTGACTACATGTTGAATGATCATGTAGAGTTAGAGACCACGCTGCCAGATATTGAAGTTGATAACTTTGAGCTAAAACCTGTCATGTTTAGTATGATCAACAATGCCGGGCAGTTTAGTGGTGCTGCGAAAGAGGATGCTAGGGAGCATCTCAAAACGTTCCAGGAAATCTGTGGTTCGTTTAGACTACCAGGAGTTAATCCGGAGATACTGAGGCTTCGATTATTTCCCCACTCATTGAGGGACAGAGCTAAAACTTGGTGGAATAAACTTACGTCGGGTTCAATTATGACTTGGGCAGGTTTATCTCGTGAATTTTTATCTCGTTTTAATCCTTCGCATTTATCTGAGCGATTACGTAATGAAATTGCTACTTTTCAACAGGAAGATGACGAGCCGATGCACGAAGCCTGGGACAGATTTACTACTCTTCTTCGGAACTGCCCAATGCATGGATTCCCCGTCTGGAATCAGGTAAGAAAGTTCTATAATGCTGCTAACTTACAAACTCGCATTCGAATTGATTCTGCAACGAATGGACTATTATTGGATAAAGATCCGGACGAGGCATTACAAGTTTTGAAAAATCTGGCCAAGAATGAGGAGCAGTTTCCAACTGCAAGAAGAGGGGGTAAACGGGTACTTGCTGTCAAGGATTATGAAGCCGACAGCACTATGAAATCACAGGTAGCATTCCTTACTAAAGCAATGAAAAGGTTATTGAATGATGATGGATTACAAGGATTTGCTGTTTAGGAAGTATATGACATCTGTGAGGGAAATCATAGTAGAGATGAGTGCCCAATACAGTTAGAAGAGGGAAAGTATGTTGGAAATTACAACAAGCCGAATTACAACTCCAACAACTATAATCCCAATTGGAGGAAGGATCCCAAATTTTCCTGGAGTAATCCTAACAATGCCCTAAATCCCCAAGCACACAATCAGAATCAGGGAGGACCTAGATTGCTGACGCGACAGCAACTGCCGACGCACTTGCCGCCGCAGCAGCAACAACAGCCACCAGCTGCCATGAGCAGTATACTGGAACAGACTCTGGCCACCTTTATGTCTCAGACAGGTTCTTATATTGAGAATATGAATCAGTTTGTCAAGAAGACAGAGAATTTCATGGATAAAACAGAGATGAGAATGACAAATCATGAGGCTACTTTAAAATCTCTGGAGACACAAATGGGTCAGGTTTCCCAACATATTAAGCCGAGGCAGAGTGGAGGATTCCCTAGTAATACTGAAAATGCTAGGCCACCCACACATGAGCAGTGTAAGGCAATTACTACTAGGAGTGGGAAGAAACTAACAGGGCCGGAAAAAGAATCTGAAACATTAAAGGAACCAGCCTTGGACAAACCTGCCGAGGAAGCTGCCCCGACAGGTGAGAAACAGACTGCTACCGATGAGCCTGTCACGACAGCAGAAGCAATAGAGGAGAAAATTGATGAACCTAAACCTCCTCAGATTCGTATGCAGTGGGAAGGACGTATTGCTGATTATCGTCCCCCACCTCCTTTTCCTCAACGGATACAACAAGCTAAGCAAGAATCTCAACTTAAAAAGATTTATGATATTTTTAAGCAGGTTCATATTAATATTCCGTTGTTAGATGCCGTTAGGGAGATGCTCGGTTACGCCAAATTTCTCAAGGATGTCATGTCAAAAAAATATAAACTGGGGGAATTTGAAACGGTAAGGATGGCAGATGGTTGCATGAGTATTCTTCATCGGCAGCCACCCCAGAAAAAGAAGGATCCGGGGAGCTTCATCATACCTTGTGTAATCGGAGACAAATACGTGGGTAAGGCACTTTGTGATCTTGGTGCTAGTATCAATTTAATGCCAAAATCTGTTTTTCAGAAATTAGGTATTGGAAAGGCGCGACCCACGACAGTAATTCTGCAGCTTGCAGACCACTCTTACGTTCATCCAGAAGGAAAATCGAAGATATTCTGGTAAGAGTGGATAAATTTATTTTTCCTGCTGACTTTCTTGTTTTAGATTGTGAAGCAGACGAAAACGCACCAATCATCCTTGGGCGACCCTTCTTAGCCACGGGAAGATCACTGATTGATGTGGAAAAAGGAGAACTCACCATGAGAGTGAATGACCAAGAGATTAAGTTGAATGTTCTCCAAGCAATGAAGCATGCTGATGCAGACGAGGAGTGCAAGGCTATCACTGAAGTTATCCTTGATCAACCCTGCATCTGGTCGGGCTGTCACGACATAAAAATCGGGCACTGCCGCGGCAGCCACCTACAGGGCTATCACGACAGCACTGACGACAGCACCGACGACAGCAACTCCTCTGACTCCGATACATCTGATACTGAAGATTGGGAGGAGGTAAACTGGATAGGCAATCGTCCAGGTAAGTTATTCGAACCTTTGAATTACACTTCGGATAACCATTTAATCCAAAATCCATCTACTGTTGAACCACCTGCCTTAGAACTTAAGCCCCTGCCAGGGCAGTTAAAATATGCTTTTCTTGGTTCAAATGACACAATGCATGTAATCATCTCTTCTAAGCTGCCACAGGAACAAGAACGACAGCTAATCGGCATGCTAAGGCAGCACAAAAAGGTGATTGGATGGACGATTGCTGATATACAAGGCATTAGTCCGGCGTTATGCATGCACCAAATCCTTGTAGATGAAGATCATAAGCCGACTATTGATGCCCAAAGGCGGCTAAACCATGCGATGAAAGAGGTGGTGCGTAAAGAGATAATCAAATGGTTAGATGCTGGTATTATTTACGCCATCTCCGACAGCAAATGGGTGAGCCCGGTGCAATGCGTTCCCAAGAAAGGAGGAATGACCGTGGTGACCAATGAAAACAACGAGTTAATCCCAACCAGGACTGTGACCGGTTGGAGGGTTTGTATGGACTATCGGAAGCTTAACAAACCTACCCGAAAGGACCACTTTCCTTTACCCTTTATTGATCAAATGCTCTATAGATTAGCGGGTAAGCATTATTATTGTTTTCTTGATGGTTACTCAGGTTACAATCAAATTGCTATTGCACCAGAAGATCAAGAAAAGACGACTTTCACATGTCCCTACGGAACGTACGCTTTTAGGAGGATGCCGTTTGGACTATGTAATGCACCTGCCACCTTCCAAAGGTGCTTGATGGCCATATTCTCCGATATGGTAGAGGACTTCCTTGAGATATTTATGGATGATTTTTCTGTCTTTGGAGACAATTTTGAGAGCTGCCTCGGCAATCTAAAAAAGGTACTTGAAAGATGTGAAAACGCCAATCTAGTCTTGAATTGGGAAAAATGCCACTTTATGGTGGATGCAGGGATAGTCCTTGGCCATAAGATTAGCTGCCGTGGGATAGAAGTCGACAGGGCCAAAATAGAAGTGATCGAGAAGCTGCCGCCGCCGACCACAGTCAAGGGTATTAGAAGTTTATTAGGGCATGCTGGTTTTTATCGAAGATTCATTGCAAATTTCTCAAAAATCACCAAGCCCCTATGCCATCTTTTGGAGCAGAACCGACCCTTTGCCTTTAATGATGAATGTACTGAAGCATTCAAGGTTCTGAAGGAAAAACTGGTAACAGCCCCAATAGTACAGCCACCAGACTGGACACAGCCATTTGAGATCAAGTGTGATGCTAGTGACTATGCTGTCGGGGCAGCACTTGGGCAGCGGAGAGACAAATTGTTTCATGTCATCTACTATGCCAGCAAGACACTGAATGAAGCCCAAGTGAACTACACCACCACAGAAAATGAGTTATTAGCTGTTGTATTCTCCATTGACAAGTTTCGTTCTTACATACTTGGAACGAAGGTTATAGTGCACACAGACCATTCTGCCTTGAAGTATCTGTTTGCGAAAAAGGATGCAAAGCCTCGATTGATAAGATGGATCTTGCTACTGCAAGCATTCGACCTTGAAATCAAGGACAAAAAAGGGACAGAAAATCAGGTGGCAGATCACTTGTCAAGGTTGGAGAAGGGACAGAGTCTACCAATAGATGAGACAAACATACTGGAGACCTTCCCAGATGAGCAGCTCTTTGCTGCCGCAATCGCTGCCGCGACAGCCATGGCGGCAGGTAAGTCTTCTGAACTCCCCTGGTATGCTGATTTCGTTAATTTTATAGTTAGCGGAATACTTCCTTCTGATCTTAATTATCAAGCCAGGAAGAGGTTCCAAAATGATGTTAAGCATTATTATTGGGATGAACCTCTTCTTTTCAAAATGTGTGCAGATCAGGTTATAAGGAGGTGTGTACCACAGGAAGAGCAAGAAGACATTCTTCATCACTGCCATGCTTCACAGTATGGAGGTCACTTAGGAGGCAACAAAACTGCTGCCAAGGTGCTGCAGTCAGGGTTCTACTGGCCGACACTGTATAAAGATGCACATGACTTCTACAAGAACTGTGATAGGTGCCAGCGGACAGGTAACATCTCGAGGAGAAACGAGATGCCACTGCAGAACATTCTAGAAGTCGAGATCTTCGACGTTTGGGGGATTGATTTTATGGGACCTTTTCCATCTTCATGTGGAAATCTATACATCCTCCTAGCAGTGGATTATGTCTCTAAGTGGGTTGAAGCTATCGCTACACAAAGGAATGATGCCAAGACAGTCCAAAAATTTCTACACAAAAACATCTTTTATAGGTTCGACATCCCTAAGGCGATAATCAGTGATGAAGGGAGACATTTTGACAATAGGGTTATTGCTGCCGCCTTGAAGAAATATGGTGTCAAGCATCGGATCGCGACAGCATACCACCCACAGACCAATGGACAATGTAACCCCCGTAGCCCGGCCTAGACGGTTGACCCGAACTACGAAGATTACACGGGGAAAACCAAAGTCAACCCGAAAGTCAACCTTGATTAACGACCCTTTTTTTTCTTTTTAAACTTGTCTAGATGCACATTTAACCTAGCCATACTCTTGAGATAAGCATACTCAAAAATCACAGCAATCGGAAAACGATAAGGGACCCAATTGCACAAAATACGAAATTAGGGACCAAATTGTAAATTCTGAAAATTAAGAGGACTTTACCAATTTTTAAGTTACCATTATGAAATTAGTCATGTTTCATGCCTCTCTGCAAAATTTCATCTCAAACGGACATCTCAAACTCAAGCAATTGCACAAACAAGAAACGAGACTAAAACGTAAAGCTTGCAAACCATCAGATGTTCAGAAACGGGTCTAGGCCGTTCAGGAACACCCCTTGGCAGTAGCCAAAGTGTTCAGAAACGGGCTAGGCCGTTCAGGAACACCCTAGCCAAAACAAGGGCCTGTTTCGAAACAGGCAAGGGTGTTTCGAAACACCCTGCCCAGAAACAGCAGTTTGGCCTGTTTTAACACCTTTAAACCCCATCAAACATGCTCCAAACCATTCCACAATAAATCAACAACATGCCAAACATCAAACCTACCAATTTGCATCAAAATCTAGATACAAAACCACCCCTAGATGCACCAACTCATTCAACACATCCAACACTCAATCATGCTTTTCAAACAAGAAGCATAGCATAACAACTTAAGCATAAGAAGATTCAAACGTTGCAAGCTTACACCACATAGTTCAAAATCATAAACCAAACTTGTCCAACATACAAATCCTCTCTAAACAACAATATAAGAGATTCTTCCCCCATTGCCTTTATTATCTTTAGCTATTAACCGAGACATACATCTCAAGTGGAGTTCCCCCTTGAATCCCTTGCTTCTCGTTGCTCCAACTTCAAATGTCTGCATTGATGGACAAAAAGGAGCGTAAGCACATAATGCTTAGTGAGGAATGCTCAAAACCAAAACACCATCAATGCAGCGAATCATAAAACCACTTTTAAAAGCAACTCGATTTCATAAACCAAAGTATTGTTTGAAAACCCCTTTTCAACAACGTGCTTAAAACCATGCATTGCTCAATCATGAAAACCAATCCTTAGCTTAGAAAGCTAAGCAAGCCTTTTCAAAACATAAACTTGCAAAACCATCAATTTAACCACACCATGCATAAACACCATATGCAAGGTTAAATTCAAACCCTTGGAAGTCACTTCCAATTCACAACATACCTTTCTCATCCTTGATTATCACTTTAAGCAATAAACCTTTTAAACCATTTTCTCATTCATTAAAACACATGCATTACAAATGCAACATATGAACCACAACATCAATATTTGCAACTCATGCTTTTGAAAACAAGTCTTCAGAAGACTTCAATGCACTAAAGAGATCTCATGCACACATGCACCATCCTCAATAGATAATCAACACTTGTTCAAACTAACAAGTACACATGCATTCATAATACATTAAGCAAATCTCATGCAACCATGCATCAATTCAAGCATCTCATGCTTCATTAAATTCAAGAACATTATATTGGCTTCCAAGTGATCAACCAAATCCACTTTTCAACTCAACATCCAATCGGATACGCGGATCACAAGCGTTGTCCCCACGCTTCATACAACCTACCAATCCAAGGTCCCCAAATGGACTTTTAAACACCATTTGACCTTACCATTCACAAGGTTCCCATGTATGGACTTTTAAACACCATACAACCTTAACTTTCACAAGGTTCCCATGTATGGACTTTTAAACACCATACAACCTTAACTTTCACAAGGTTCCCATGTATGGACTTTTAACCACCATACAACCTTAACTTTTACAAGGTTCCCATGTATGGACTTTTAAACACCATACAACCTTAACTTTCACAAGGTTCCCATGTATGGACTTTTAAACACCATATAACCTTAGCATCACCGATTGGTAGTTGTATAACATCACTAACGAGATCCGGGACACCCTATACAAGATCCACACATGGAATTTACACCACCATTGTGATCTTAACAAGCACAAGGTCCACCAATGGAATTTTAACCACCATTATTACCTTTGCTTACCCAAGGTCCTCGAATGGGATTCCAATCACCATTATAACCTTAACCATCTCGTTAGGATACTTGGATGGAGTTTACCGGTTCACACTTAACCACTCCACATCCAAGGCGACTTTATTCACGGTGCACCCAATCCTATAACCGGCTAACTATATCCGATCAAAGAACCAAGAACCACTTACATCACTTACCAATATAACCATCTTACCACATTAATCCTTTAATTCACATGCATAACCATAATGCAAAATTCATCATTTACCATCATCAATTCACTGTTTTTAAAGCATTACACAAAGCCATTAAACAACATGCAACACCATGCATCAAAACCACAATTTCCATGTACAAAACCAAGGATCTCTTACCTTGAGCATCCTTCACATATGGCTTTCAAAACCAGCATTAAACCATGCTAAAACATGCTTCCAAACAGAATTTAAAACATGCAAATCATATGCATTGCAACCATCAATCACAATTGCTTAAAAAGCCAATTCCCAACACAAACCAAGAGCGAAAATCCATTTACTTACTCTTGAGCTTAGCAAAGTTGTTTAGACTTAAACTAAGCTACCAAACCTTCAAACCTTGGTTTAAAAGCTGAAAACCCAACTTCACTCACCGATACACAAAACAAGGCTAGCCAACAAGCCTTCCAAGCATCCGAAACCTTCCACACCACCTCAAATGCTCACGGATCTTCCTCCCCTGTTTCAAGCACATAACAACAGAAGATTAAGGCATCATTATGCATTAAAAACACCAGCAACACAACTAAACTCGCTGCTCATCACAAATCCAACATTTCGGCTACCAAACACAACCGAAATCACCACCAAACACTTCCGAAACTTAACCCAGCCAAGATCCATCACTTCTAACCATTTTTAAACATCAATTAACATCCAAAATGATCACAATCACGTCCTTATACCTCCAGCTATAACAGATCATCAAAAACACCCCAAAAACAACCAAAAACATCAAGCAAAACTTAGGAAATTCAACCTATTCGGGATTGCATTGATAAAACCTCACTTCCTTATCAATTTAACATTCATTTAACATCAATTTGACACCTCAAAGCACTACCCAAACAGATCTCACGAAATTTCACCAAAAATCACCAAATCTTGCATTTTAAAGCCAAAATCAAGATTACCATTGTAAAACCTTTAATAAATCATAATTCAAGGATTGAGAACTTGGGAATTTTAGTAAAGAACTGAGAGTTTAGAGGAGAAGGACGTTCTTACCTCCAAACTTGAGTTTCTCCCTTTTTGGAACCAAAATCTTGAAAATTCCACTTAGCAAATGGTGAGGTTTTGTTGAAGAAATGATTAGAGATCAAAAGAGAATTGAAAAGAGATGTTTAGGTGACAAAATCAGAAGAAAATCTCTGGAGAAAAGATGTTTGGGTTGAGAGAAAATGAGGGAAAAGAAAATAGAAGATTGAGAGAAAAGTTAGTTAGAAAATGACAAAATATCTTCCCTCCACTTTTCTTTTATTTAAAAACCATTTAATAAACCTTCAGAAGAAAATCTCTGGAGAAAAGATGTTTGGGTTGAGAGAAAATGAGGGAAAAGAAAATAGAAGATTGAGAGAAAAGTTAGTTAGAAAATGACAAAATATCTTCCCTCCACTTTTCTTTTATTTAAAAACCATTTAATAAACCTTTAATATTTTAGAAAAATCTGGAGAAACTCTCATTGGGTAAATAGCTCCTTAAAGATTCAAAGTTTCAATCCTTTCTAAAACAGTCACGCAACTTTCAAAAATTACATTTTGGTCACTAGCCAAAATGTCACCCTTCCCAACCTCATTTTGTAAAATTGATTTCACAGTTCACTTATATATATTAAAAGAGGATTTTAGGACATTTTTCCATATTTTTAATGCAACCCGAACTAGGCTTTCATAATTTCACCTTTATATATTCGAACCGCAACCCGACCGGTCCGGTCCAAACCCAAAACTTCCAAGCCCAAAACCGGGGCGTTACAACTCTCCCCCTCTTAGGAAATTTCGTCCCCAAAATTTCAACTGGCGAAAAGAGCACAACCAAACTTCTCAAGCAACACGCAAACAACACAAGAGACTTAACTACCACTGAACACTCTCTCCACAAACTCCACCCAAACTCAACACCACCACATACTGTTCACAAATTCCAGAACACTCAGATGTTAACCACATCTTAACTTTTCACACTTACAGACTGCACATAGCCTCAACAACAACCTGAAGAACCTCAAACTTTTTACAACATATTCCACCTTAACACACAACTCCCAAAACTTGTTCACACAGTGACACCAACCAATTCAATCAGCCACTATGTAACACACAACCTTCACTGCTTCTAATACTCTTTGCAACCTCCCCGACCTCTTTTAAAGATTTCTCAACAAGCAAAAATTCTTAAGCAACAACCGCCTAGCCAAACTTCTCAACATAAAGCTGACATTCCTTCACATCTGCTGCTGTCATTGTCATAACAACTCACCAGGGCTACTCACACAAAATCCAAAATTTACACCACAAACCCCAACCTTGACTCCGCCAGCCGTTCCACACAGCACCTACTGATTTCAAAAGAAAATTCACTTACTCACAACCAACCAACCACTTCCCACAAGAACTCATTCAACCAACAATGGCCTTCGATCTCACAATGCCTTTCCACCTCAAGCTTTGACCACCACACTTGCCTTACTAGAACACCGCCCAACCTGAACATACATACCATCTTCTCAACTCCTCGAAGATTGCTACGAACTCTCACCCACATAAACAACCCTTCTATTACAACATCCATGCCAAGCTACCTCAGCACTTTAAAAACACAACCACTAACCTGCAACATCACTTAACACCAAGGAACTACCTCTTCTACTAGCCATTCAAAACCACTTGACCGTTTCTAACTTCAACCGGTACTCCTCTCCACCAAACCACCAAACTCATTAAGCACCAAACACCTTCCTTCTACCACATACTATACCGCACTCACTATTACTAACAGCTCGCTTAATACCCTCTACAACTTCTAACATTTCCTAGCACCAAAACAACCTCTAAAAACCCATCATCCAACCTAACTCTATCACAACACTAACAGACTCGATTAGTTATTAGCGAGTGTGAACGTTCGTATGCATGGTCACCAATATGCCCTACAATGCCTGATGTACATGTATGCAAAACCTCTAATGTCATGTCACATGTATGCATGGACCAGCACATATATAATATAGCATATAACAAATGATTTTAACTGTGCATGTATGTCAGTTCACACCCACCAATAACATCCTCAGAATCTGTCTAAAAACAACCTTCTATCTCACTTCCAACTTGACCAACTCCATCATTCATCAACCATTAACCACAAGATACTCGCTAAGGCCCTATTCACACTAAAGTTGTTTTCAAAACAACAACAACAACTACCTCAACATGCTAGCAACGAAACCATACCCTCTACGCAAGGAAAAACCAAACCAAAACCAAACTAGGACACTAGAGCAAAGGCTACTTAACAAGGTTACCTGAAAACACCTCACTGCCCTGAAGCTTCAATAGACGAGCTCTCTTCCACGCAGAACCACCATTCTCCAGCTGCACCGCCGCAGCATCAGCTAGCACACTAAGATCACCACCATCTCCCTGCGGTAAAGAACCCTGGCGGTTCCTAGCCAACATCAAACAATCACGTCTCATGTGTCCAACAGACCCACATTTCCAACAGATTTCCTCTTTCAAACTCTTCACAACTTTCTGCTCTTTCTGCCACCTCCGAACCTTGCCTCGGCCGTGCCCACGACCCTTCAGAGACCCCTTGGCTACCACTGAAGCTGACTTCACCCCAAGAGAACAATTTCGCTTCACATGCTCTTTAGAACCACAGTTCCAACAAGCACCCGCGCCCCAACAACCTCCAACATGGCGCCTTCCACAACGGTCACACACTGGTAGCAGAGCCTCCACTCCTTGATCAAGCAGCACTTGCCCCAGATCTGCTCTACCTTCGACTTGCTTAACCCTTGGGAATTTTTCCCCAAGATACCTTTCATAAAAGGCAGACACAAAGAAATCCCAATCAATATCGTGGATGTGCGATGCCACCGCCACAGATGTCCACCAGGCACATGCATCCTCCAACATCAAAGAGACAACACTTCCCAGCTTACAGGCATAATCACAACCTTCCTGATCCAAAATCAGAATCACACTGACCAACCAGGCCTCAAACGTCTCAGGTGACGAACCATGATACTCCACAGCACCCAAATCATGCAACTGCTGTTTCGGCAAACCCACACATCCCACAGCCAGCATATCCACTGACCTTACCTTCGCCACAACCTGAGATGTTCCCAACACCTCCTGCACAACAGATGATGAACTATTCATCACAGAACCAACTTCTTCCTTCTGGCTTACCATCCCAACCCCAGGCACAGAAGACTGAGACGAAACATCTCCACTAAAGGGTGAATTCCATGCCTTAACAACCTGCCCTAAGGCAGCAACCATCTCACCCAACTGCCATTCTTTCATCGACTTCGCCATACTATTAACAACAAGCAATCACAACAAAACAAACAAAACCATTAGACCAGCTTAAAGCAAGGATTCAAACTCCAACTCCAAAATAACACAATAGCTATAATAATAAGGCAATGGGTATCCCGAATCCTCCCCTTTTTCATGACATAACAGTCAACACAAACATGGATATCTCAACATCAAGCATATCAAACAACATTTCGATCATGCTTACATCAAACATCGTCCACTTGCAACAGCATAACATCATCAACATATCATACCCATTACACTTCCATCATGCATAAAATCAGCTCGCAACATCAACTTGACATCAGCACAAACCACATGAGCTCAACGAAGATTCATAACCACAAAGCATGCTTGAAAACATCATCAATTTGCTCAGAAACACGTGTTTCAACCAACTTTCAACCACACATCAGGGTAATATCAAACACACATTAAAACAACTTACCGCTTTCCCCAAGCATTCGCAACTCAGCTCTGATACCACCAAATGTAACCCCCGTAGCCCGGCCTAGACGGTTGACCCGAACTACGAAGATTACACGGGGAAAACCAAAGTCAACCCGAAAGTCAACCTTGATTAACGACCCTTTTTTTCTTTTTAAACTTGTCTAGATGCACATTTAACCTAGCCATACTCTTGAGATAAGCATACTCAAAAATCACAGCAATCGGACAACGATAAGGGACCCAATTGCACAAAATACGAAATTAGGGACCAAATTGTAAATTCTGAAAATTAAGAGGACTTTACCAATTTTTAAGTTACCATTATGAAATTAGTCATGTTTCATGCCTCTCTACAAAATTTCATCTCAAACGGACATCTCAAACTCAAGCAATTGCACAAACAAGAAACGGGACTAAAACGTAAAGCTTGCAAACCATCAGGTGTTCAGAAACGGGTCTAGGCCGTTCAGGAACACCCCTTGGCAGTAGCCAAAGTGTTCAGAAACGGGCTAGGCCGTTCAGGAACACCCTAGCCAAAACAAGGGCCTGTTTTGAAACAGGCAAGGGTGTTTCGAAACACCCTGCCCAGAAACAGCAGTTTGGCCTGTTTTAACACCTTTAAACCCCATCAAACATGCTCCAAACCATTCCACAATAAATCAACAACATGCCAAACATCAAACCTACCAATTTGCATCAAAATCTAGATACAAAACCACCCCTAGATGCACCAACTCATTCAACACATCCAACACTCAATCATGCTTTTCAAACAAGAAGCATAGCATAACAACTTAAGCATAAGAAGATTCAAACGTTGCAAGCTTACACCACATAGTTCAAAATCATAAACCAAACTTGTCCAACATACAAATCCTCTCTAAACAACAATATAAGAGATTCTTCCCCCATTGCCTTTATTATCTTTAGCTATTAACCGAGACATACATCTCAAGTGGAGTTCCCCCTTGAATCCATTGCTTCTCGCTGCTCCAACTTCAAATGTCTGCATTGATGGCCAAAAAGGAGCGTAAGCATATAATGCTTAGTGAGGAATGCTCAAAACCAAAACACCATCAATGCAGCGAATCATAAAACCACTTTTAAAAGCAACTCGATTTCATAAACCAAAGCATTGTTTGAAAACCCCTTTTCAACAACGTGCTTAAAACCATGCATTGCTCAATCATGAAAACCAATCCTTAGCTTAGAGAGCTAAGCAAGCCTTTTCAAAACATAAACTTGCAAAACCATCAATTTAACCACACCATGCATAAACACCATATGCAAGGTTAAATTCAAACCCTTGGAAGTCACTTCCAATTCACAACATACCTTTCTCATCCTTGATTATCACTTTAAGCAATAAACCTTTTAAACCATTTTCTCATTCATTAAAACACATGCATTACAAATGCAACATATGAACCACAACATCAATATTTGCAACTCATGCTTTTGAAAACAAGTCTTCAGAAGACTTCAATGCACTAAAGAGATCTCATGCACACATGCACCATCCTCAATAGATAATCAACACTTGTTCAAACTAACAAGTACACATGCATTCATAATACATTAAGCAAATCTCATGCAACCATGCATCAATTCAAGCATCTCATGCTTCATTAAATTCAAGAACATTATATTGGCTTCCAAGTGATCAACCAAATCCACTTTTCAACTCAACATCCAATCGAATACGCGGATCACAAGCGTTGTCCCCACGCTTCATACACCCTACCAATCCAAGGTCCCCAAATGGACTTTTAAACACCATTTGACCTTACCATTCACAAGGTTCCCATGTATGGACTTTTAAACACCATACAACCTTAATTTTCACAAGGTTCCCATGTATGGACTTTTAAACACCATACAACCTTAACTTTCACAAGGTTCCCATGTATGGACTTTTAACCACCATACAACCTTAACTTTTACAAGGTTCCCATGTATGGACTTTTAAACACCATACAACCTTAACTTTCACAAGGTTCCCATGTATGGACTTTTAAACACCATATAACCTTAGCATCACCGATTGGTAGTTGTATAACATCACTAACGAGATCCGGGACACCCTATACAAGATCCACACATGGACTTTACACCACCATTGTGATCTTAACAAGCACAAGGTCCACCAATGGAATTTTAACCACCATTATTACCTTTGCTTACCCAAGGTCCTCGAATGGGATTCCAATCACTATTATAACCTTAACCATCTCGTTAGGATACTTGGATGGAGTTTACCGGTTCACACTTAACCACTCCACATCCAAGGCGACTTTATTCACGGTGCACTCAATCCTATAGCCGGCTAACTATATCCGATCAAAGAACCAAGAACCACTTACATCACTTACCAATATAACCATCTTACCACATTAATCCTTTAATTCACATGCATAACCATAATGCAAAATTCATCATTTACCATCATCAATTCACTGTTTTTAAAGCATTACACAAAGCCATTAAACAACATGCAACACCATGCATCAAAACCACAATTTCCATGTACAAAACCAAGGATCTCTTACCTTGAGCATCCTTCACATATGGCTTTCAAAACCAGTATTAAAGATGTTTGGGTGACAAAATCAGCATTGAAGAAATGATTAGAGATCAAAAGAGAATTGAAAAGAGATGTTTAGGTGACAAAATCAGAAGAAAATCTCTGGAGAAAAGATGTTTGGGTTGAGAGAAAATGAGGGAAAAGAAAATAGAAGATTGAGAGAAAAGTTAGTTAGAAAATGACAAAATATCTTCCCTCCACTTTTCTTTTATTTAAAAACCATTTAATAAACCTTTAATATTTTAGAAAAATCTGGAGAAACTCCCATTGGGTAAATAGCTCCTTAAAGATTCAAAGTTTCAATCCTTTCTAAAACAGTCACGCAACTTTCAAAAATTACATTTTGGTCACTAGCCAAAATGTCACCCTTCCCAACCTCATTTTGTAATATTGATTTCACAGTTCACTTATATATATTAAAAGAGGATTTTAGGACATTTTTTCATATTTTTAATGCAACCCGAACTAGGCTTTCCTAATTTCACCTTTATATATTCGAACCGCAACCCGACCGGTCCGGTCCAAACCCAAAACTTCCAAGCCCAAAACCGGGGCGTTACAGACAAGCTGAAATATCCAATAGGGAAGTTAAGAACATTCTTGAGAAGATGGTTAAGCCAACTAGGAAAGATTGGTCTTTACTTCTAAATGATGCATTATGGGCATATAGGACAGCATTCAAGACTCCATTGGGCATGTCTCCATACCGATTGATTTATGGGAAAACCTGTCATCTTCCTGTCGAGATAGAGCACAGGGCATACTGGGCAATCAAGGCAGTGAATATGGACTTGGACAAGGCAGGCCAGAAAAGGCTGTTAGATCTGAACGAGATTGAAGAAATACGGACAATGGCCTACGACAATGCAAGAATCTACAATGAGAAAACTAAGAAGTGGCATGACATGAAGTTGCTGCCACGACAGTTCTGCCCAGGGCAGCTTGTGTTGTTGTTCAATTCTAGACTGAAACTCTTCCCAGGGAAGCTAAAATCTAGATGGTCTGGCCCGTTCCAAGTTGTACAAGTTTTTCCCCATGGTGCCATCACAATTCGATCATTAAAAGACGGGCACAAGTTCAAAGTCAACGGACAACGCCTCAAGCATTATCAGGGGACTGAAGCCCCAGGAATACAGGAAGTGGTTACCTTAGGAGATGCCCCACAAGGGACCCCTAATTTAACCTAATTTTTATTTTTATTTTTACTATTTATTATTTATTAGGAAATTAGGTTTATTTTATTTGAATAATGTTTTTATGTTTTCTGTTTTTAGGAAATAAAGGAGTCAAGAAGAATAGGAGAAGTGACCCAAGCCCACCATCCATCCATCAGCCCAACAAAGCCCAATATTGAAGCCTGTCGTTCCAGCTGCCGCGACAGACACGGAAAAGACAGGCTGTCACCAGACTGTCACGACAGATGCGGAAACGTGCGACAGACGCGTAACAGACGCATAAATGCGTGTCAGACTCGTCAGACACGCAAAAGCTCAACAGTCGCCCCGTTATTCACGCCTGTCGTTACATCATTAAACGGGCATCAACTCTTCCTCTATAAAACCCCGTTTCATTTTCCTCACTTCTGCTTATTCTTACTTGCTCTCCCCTTAGTTTTTCTCTGTTTTCTTTACTTTCAAACAAACCCTTGCAACTAACATGTCTTCCAGAAGAACCCGCCGCAGTGCTGCCTCAGCCTCTTCGCCAGCAGCACCCACCCCGTAGTCCTTCGCAACTAAGGATCTATGGGAAGAACGAGGTTTCATTTACACTACAAGGGCAGTGAATATGGGTCTCAAGCCTTTCATCACAAGGACGATCAGAGCCCTTAGGTGGGAACAATTTGCAGAGCGACCAGCAGAAATGAATGGAACACTGGTGAGGGAATTATATGCTGCCATCGACAGCAGGACGACAACAACAGTGACTATCCGTGGGACAGAAGTGCCATTCACAGCAGAATGCATCAACAATTTTTATGGCCTCTACTTCGGCCCCAACGACGATGCCCACCAGCAGTTCCTGGACACCCTCGACACCGCTGCCTTCGATGCTGTCATGGCAGAAGTGACAGAAGAAGGAACTGAATGGAACACGAGCAAGAAAAATCCCAACACCGTAAGAAGGGGGCAGCTGCTTCCAGAAGCCAAATTATGGAACGCTTTCATCAAGAAGCGGATTCTGCCATCCTCCCATCATACCACAGTGGACCAGCAGAGGCTAGCCCTAATCCACTCAATCATGAACAACCGGCCCATAAATGTGGGACGCTACATGCGGGAGAGTATCTTGGATTGCACGCACAGATCAACAGCCCTCCTCTGCCTGCCCTTCTTGATTACATCCCTCTGCCGCTGCTCTGCCATACCAGAAGCCACCACCGATCGACTAGTGAAAGACGGGGCTGGACAGACAATAATATTATCAGCCTCATGGAGCTGACAGTGGTGACCCCCATTTCGTCCGTCAACCCTAATGCCGCCCCAGCAGAATCATCAGAGGAGCCCAACACTGAACCTTCCGCAACAGCTGCTCTGACAGACACATCCACTCAAATCGTTGCTGCCATTCAGAGGGTGGAAGACAGACAGCTGGGTCTGATGACATTCATCAGGGATTTTGCCAACTCCACGGTAAATTTTATTAACCATACTTTAAATTATCCCGATGTTGTCTTTCCCACCTTCCCTGCCCACTATATCACCATCCCCTCCCCTACCCCCACACCTACACCTGCTGCCACACCTCATCAATCTGCTGCGTCCACCCCATCACCTGCCCCGACGACAGCCGGCAGCCCTCAGGCTGACACATCCGCCCGAATGACGAAGCGACCGCCCTCGGATGACATTGATGCCTTCGTCGCTGGTTTTTCTTCTTCCTCTGTCTGGGCTGAAAGCGAGGCAGAACCCTCTATTTGGAGGAACCTGGAGAAAGAATTCACGCCTGTCAAGAGGCAGAAAAAGATGGCCAACAAAAAGCTTATGGCAAAGGCCAGCACCACCACCAGCAGCAGCAGCACTTGGGACAGCGGCAGCAGCTCTGACATCCAGGTCGTAGAGCAACTAGTCCAGCCTGCCCCACAGCCCAGAATCCGCCGCCAAATCCGTGTCAGCAGCAGCAGTGAAGACAATGCTTAAAATTTAAGTCTTTTATTTTCTTCTTATTGCTGCTTTCCTTATCTATATTTTGTGATGTACTGCCTTCATTTATTTTGCTTTTTATTTTGTCATTTGCATTGAGGGCAATGCAACCCTTGAGTTTGGGGGTGGCAACCCTCCATTTTAATGGAGTCTAAGTACATCTTTTTAATTAATTGTTGTGTCTTTATTTAAAGTTCTCTTAAAAAAAACAACAGAAAATTTTGGCTTAAAACTGTGATTTGAACTTACCTGTCGTGACAGCTCTGCCGTGGCAGGAACTTTAGGATAGTTTTAGGAGAAGTTTAGAGCCTTTCTATAGTTCTGAAAATTTAAAACACCATTGTGACTGTTATACTGCTTAGATTTCTTTTAGCCAAACTAGAATAGGAAGCTTAGCACTTGAATAACCCCTAGAGGTGCCTAACACTGGCTCTAGGAAAGAAGTTTAGCAAAATAGACTCAATAGCCCTAGAGGTGCCCGAAACCGGCTCTAGGAAGTTAGCTAGAGGTGCCCGAGACCGGCTCTAGTGAAACTTTAGCTTAAAAACTAAAAAAAAATCAAGTCAAAACAGAAAATCAAAGAAGCATGAAAATGTGCCTTCAAAAAGATAAACTTTGGCATAAAAATTCGAGTTAAGAGTTGAATATTCTAGTGAAACTAAGAGAGTCTTGGCATATAACTGTTCACAAGCATGCACACACTGCACGAGGACTATAGGGAGATTCCGGACAGATCCTAAATTATCCGACAGGTTGCTGCCGTCACAGGGAACGAAGGACGGGTAAGGGAAAATCCACTCTTTGAAAGCCAAAACAAAAATATTTCATTTTTCTTTTAGGTCTTAGTTGCTTGAGGGCAAGCAAAAACTTGAGTTTGGGGGTGTGTTGAGTGGGTAAAAGTTCTATTATTTACACCCTTTTTAACCCATATTTCTGCTGCATTGAAGCATTATTCATTGCATTTAGGTCAGTTTACAGCAAAACATCACAAATATATTAAAGGCACAGATTCTACTAAAAATGGCTATTTTTGCAGGTATCCACCATAGCTGACGGAGAAGGCAGGCGCTGGGCAGAGAAGCAGAAGAGCTGAACTGGACAAGCAGACAAAGAGGACGATGCTGCCATGGTGCCGCCGTGACAGCATGGTGACAGCAGTTTTGTGGAGAGAAAAAGCAAAGTGGACCTCGATAGATAGAGAAAATTCCGCTCGTCTGTCGTGTGAAAACCTGATATTTTTCCGAGCCCCAGATCAAAAGAAATGTCAAGCCCAAAGTTCAAGGAGAGAAAATCCCAAGAAACAAGGAGGACGGCTGGAAAGTAGATTCCTTGAAGATTAAGTCTTTATTAGAATCATACTTTTAATTAAAGTTGTAATCCTTGTTAACTTAGAATACTTGAGCCCAAAGCTTATATAAGGGCATGTATTTTAACCTAGGAGAGATATCCCATAACCCATAGCCGATTTCCCCTTAAACCGACAACCAAAAACACCTCTGCCGTTTACCCGCCGTCGATATGTTCTAAACCCCCCTAGGGCCACAGGTTGATTTGTAAAGTAGTTGCAAGGGTTGCTTTTATTTTAGGAATTTTCAGTTCAATAAAATAAACTTCAAGTTCTCTTATTTTGGTTATTAATATCTTGCAAGAGCATCGGGAGAGCATTGTGAGGTTATCTATTTACTTAGCATCGGGAGAGTTAAGTATACGAAAGAAATAAGAGCAAGTTCTCTAGTTTATAGTTGAACTATCTCGTGCCTAGGGATAGGGCGAGGTTAAGTGGCTAAAGAAGAATTCATACACATCGGTGTTCATCCTTCGATTCACGCCGGGAGGTATCATCAAGACGTGATCATCGACAGACTTGGACCTAGGGATAGGCCAAGGCAGATCTGGGATTCTTGCCAAACTTGAAGTACTGAGTTGGTGTGTTTGCTCCCGCGACGATCAACAGACTGCTGCCGCGACAGGTGCTGCCAGCGACAGGCGCTACGACAGAACTGGAGTTCCTAAGCATTGCAATACCTGCACTACTGAGCAATTCAATACCAGCCCATTCTCTCTATCTTGATATCTCAATTATTTTATTTACGTTTTCTTCAATATTCTCGTGACAATTTTCTAAACTATTTTCTTTAATTCGTGCAGTGAATTAAGGTGAAGCTATTAGCCCAATCCCTGTGGAGACGATATCCGATACTTCGTATCACTGACTACTTGCGTCGTGTACACTTGCACTACAATTGCGATAGACTATTTTACACGCAACAATCATATCAAACAACAACTCAAACGCTCATTGATAATTATCAAATTTCAGTTTTAGGGACCATTTTGTAAACCTATCAAATTACTAGGGTTTTCCCATTTTGGTTTACCAACCTTTAATAATTCTCATTACATGCATCTCTGTCAAAACTCAGCTCAAATTAACCATTAAGACTCATTTAATTGCATCCATAAGAATCAGGGACTAAAACGTAATGATTCAAAGCATTCAAGATGACATCGAACCAATTTAACTAACAGTGTATCAGTACCCTTAGGGAGGGTATCAATACGCCCTCGACAATCAAGCTTCCCAAGCTTAGCATTACAAGGATCGTATCGGTACGCTTGTGCACCATATCGATACACCCTAGACCATTGGCTAAAAACGGTGTAGATACACTCCTCCCATTTATAAAGGTCGTATCGATACACTACTAAGTGTATCGATACGCTTCAGTCCGCAATTTCCCAAAATGCTGGTTTAACTCACTTTAAGCTATCTCAATTCTTTCCAACATGCATTTAAACATATGTACGATTCAAATACAACTCAACCATAAACAACACATGGCAGAAACATCATCAAAGCAACACTATCAACAACATTGAGTTCTAGATGCATGCTTCCTATGAAAATCAAGCAATAAAAGGTCAATTCTCAAACCCAAGCATAAACCAACATTTAGAAGCCATTTACAAACTAAAATATGCATACCAAACTTGTACCCAACCAGAAAATACCAAAACAAGTAATATTCAAAACAGTGAACACCCCATTGCCTTTATTACACTAGTCAAAAACCAAGACATACATTCAATGAAGTCTCTTGGAAATCTTTTGGAAGTTGATGCCTCCAATCACTTAATTATCTGCATTGGTGAGCAAAAGAGAGCATAAGCATACAAGCTTAGTGAGGAATGCTAAAAACCAAAAACACCATCAATGCTCAAAGCAATTTTCACTCTTTTGAAAACCATCATGCATTCTTTAAAAATCCATGCACTTCATCATTAAAATCAATATGCTACACACCATGCAACAAGTATCACATACTTCTCAGCAATTAAACCATTGCTAAACAAAAGTCAAGCCTTTCAAGCATATTCACCAATATGAAAGGCTTAGGACAAAACATGCTTTTTTCATATCATACATCATCAACATTTCCGTAACATTTCAATCCATTGTATTATCTTACAAGTGATTAACAACATTCTAATTTCTCAAAAAGCATATCGGATACACGAATTACCAAGTGTTGTCCCAAAACATTTCATACACTCTACCGGTATCTCAAGGCTCACACACGGGAGCGACCTTCCACCGTTATGATACCCATGGTGGAGTTTTCGGTACAATATCAACCCCTCAACACCACTGATCGATAGATTTATAACCCACTAACGGGAGACGAGACACATACAAGGTTCACACATGAGAGCTAACCTCTACCGTTGCAACCTTAAAAATTCCTCAATCATTAGGGTACTTGGATGAAGTTTTCGGTAAAATCACAACCCCTCAACATCCAAGGCGACTTGTTTATAGTGCACTCAATCCTATAGCCGGCTAACTATATCCGTTTTCATTTACAAAACACTTTATAAAACATCACTTGCCAATATAATCCACATTTCATGCATAACTCACTGTTATCCAAAGCATTCATAATAAGCCACATTTCAAGCATTAAACCATGCTTCAAAAACCATGCATCAACACATGCACACAAGGATCACCTACCTAGTGCATCCTTAAACCATATGGCATCATCAACCACATTTTATAAATTCAAAACATGTTTTAAAATAGTAGGTAAGCGCAATAAAAACAAGTGCATTCAAAGGCTCATAATAGCACATTCCGAGGGAGAAAATCACTTTACTTACTTCCGAACATAGTATAGTGTTTTAAGCTTACACTAAGTTCCCAAAACATCTTTTATAAAGTTTCAAAGCTAGAAATCTCATTTCCACTCACCGACTTGCGAAACCACACTCGCCGATGCAACAATCAACAATCTAAAGCCTCCAAAACCACTTCGACTGATACCGAAACACTATCCCCTATTTTCAACACATTAAAAATAGAGATTCAATGCACCATAATGCATCCAAACACCAGCACTTAATTAGAAACCCACTGCTCTGCTCTAAAGCATCAAATTACCCATCCAAAACAACTGAAATCACATTCGATTGATCTCTAAACTCAGCCCAGCCATCAATCAACACTTCCAACACATTTTAACCATGAATCAACATCCAAAAACATAAAACCATCCTTATACCTCCAGTAACTCAGATCTCACATAACACCCCAAAAACCCAACCATAAACACCTTAAAAACCAAAGATATCAAGGATTTCAAGATTAATATGACTAAGACTCTATTTCAACATCATAAACCTTTCAAAACTGGATTAGAAATAATCACAAATAAATCAAATCAAAACAACTCCAAAAATCACAATAAATCATCTTTTTCAATAAGATTTCATCATTTTATCAAAACCACAATGAAACATCAATCAAAAACATAAATAAAGAGTCAAATATCTTTGGAATTTCATTTAAGAACCTTGATTAGAGGGTTAGCATGAAATTTACCTACAACCCTTGCTTCTCTTCTAATTTGGCAAGTTTGCTTTCAAGAATCTTGAAGAGATTTGAGAGAAATCACAATAGAAAAGTTGAAAATCAAGAGAGGAAATGAAAGTGAAAGAAATCTAAAAAATTAGAGAACTGAGAGAGTGTTTGACAAATGTGAAATGAGGAAAATGAAAATGACATCCATTTTGTTTAACCAACATAACTACATTTTAATTAAATCAATAAAAGTCATTTTTATCATTTAATAAACCATTTAAAACACATGCCAAATTAGTGAAAAGGCTTAATTGCCATTTAGCTCCCTAAAGATTCTAAGATTTTGAATCTTTTGAAAAACACCCATTTTTCAACAGTTTTAAAACTTTACATTTTGGTCACTACGCAAAATGTATACTTCCCAAAACTCGTTTTGAAAAATTGATTTGATCAACCTCTTAAATATAATTTTAGAGGATTTCAGAAAATTTTACCACATTTTTATCCCATCCCAAACCTTGATTTCCCTGAACCACCTTTTAACATCTCGAACAACCGATTACCAATTCCAGTAGCCTAACTCGACGCACAAAACACCTAGGCCCAAAATCGGGGTTTTATAGAAGCTTCCTTGAGCTTGCTGGATATTATGGGAGATTCGTAAAGGGGTTCTCTATGATAGTCGCTCCTTTAACCAAGTTGTTATGGAAAGAAGCTCCTTTTGTTTAAACTGAGGATCAACAACGGAGTTTCAATCAGTTGAAACAAGTATTGACCTTAAGTTGCATCTTGGGTTAGGGTGATACATTGCATCTTGGGTTAGGATGTGTATTGATGCAAGAAAGCAAAGTTATCGCTTATGCTTCGAGACAACTTAAGTTGCACGAAATAAATCACCCTACTCATGACCTTAAGTTGGCTGCAGTTGTCTTTGCATTGAAAATCTGGAGACATTACCTCTACGGAGAAAAATGTTACCTCTTCACCGATCATAAAAGCCTTTAGTATCTATTATCCCAAAAGGAGTTGAATCACCGACAACAAAGGTGGATCGAACTTCTTAAAGATTACGATCTCATCATAGATTATCATCTGAGCAAGGCCAATGTTGTAGCTGATGTACTTAGCTGCAAACCTTTGCTTGGTAAGTGTTGACAGTGGATATAGTGTTATATGTGTTGTATGGTACATTAACTCGTTGTAATGTCACTATCTTGTAGCGTTTCGAGCAATTAATGCTCACTTCCGGCTTCAGAAGCATTGTTTTCTTGTAGCTGAACTTCAAGTTCAGTCTAACATTGTTTCACAAATCAAGGTTTTGCAAGAGCAAGATCCTAAGCTTCAATCCATTGTTTCTAAGTTATCGGACAACCCCGACTTCAAAATTAATTGTGAAGGGCTCATGTGTTTTCATGATCGGGTTTGTGTACCTAATGATGAATCTCTTCATACTGACATCCTTTCATAAGCTTATTCCAGTTCCTTTTATGTTCACCCCGGGTCCGTGAAGATGTATAAAGACCTTCGTGAACTCTATTGGTGGCCGGGTATGAAGCATGCCATAGTCAATTACATATCCAAGTGTTTCATGTGTTAACGTGTTAAAGCAGAACATTGTGCTCCCATCAGACTATTGCAACCTATCGATCCACCGAATTGGAAGTGGGAGAAGATCACTATGGATTTTGTTAGTGGTCTACATTTAACTTCCGCAAAACATGATGCCATATGGGTCATGGTAGATCGTTTCCCAAAGTCAGCTCATTTTATACTGATTAGAATGGACTATGGTCTCCCTAAATTAGTTGACTTGTATATGAAGGAAATGATCCAACTCCACAGAGTACCTAAGTTGATTATCTCCATTGAGATCCCCGTTTTGCATCTTGATTCTAGAGGACTTTAAAAAGAGCTTTGGACACAAAAGTTAATCTTAGCACAACCTTTCATTCTCAATCTGACGACCAATCAGAAAGGGTAATTCAAGTAATTATTGAAAGACTCTTCTATTGAACTCTCGAAAATCTGTATTGTTATTGAACCTTCCTATATAGATCTTGAAGATATGCTTCGAGCGTGCATCATTGATTTTCGTGGAACTTGGGAGAAATCCCTACCCCTTGTTGAGTTTGCCTAGAATAATAGCTATCAGGCATCAATCCAAATGGCCCCGTATGAAGCATTGTATGGCAGGCGATGTCAGATTCCATTGTGTTGGTCTGAATTTGTTGAAGGTAAAATGTTGGGCCCTGACTTACATCAGGAAATTGAAGAACGGGTCACCAACATTCATGATCGCTTGAAAGCTGCTTTTGATCGAGAAAAGGCCTATGTTAGTCTCAAGTAAAGAGACATTGAGTATGAAGTTGATGAAAAAGCATTTCTCAAAGTATCACTGTGGAAGAAGGTTTTACGATTTGGCAAGAAGGGAAAATTGAGTCCCCGATTCATTGGACCCTTTGAAGTCATTGAAAGAGTTGGCCTCGTGGCATATCAATTATTGTTTCTCTCAGAATTTAGTAAAATCCATGATGTTTTTCATGTATCGATGATCCGAAAGTATCGTTCTGATCCTTCACACATTATCGAACCTGAATCAGTAGAAATTCAACCAAATTTGTCTTACGAGGAAGAACCGGTTCAGATTCTTGCAAGTGAAGTCAAGAGGCTTCGCAACAAAATTGTACCGTTAGTTAAAGTGCTCTAGAGGAGCCACACTGTTGAAGAAGCTACCTAGGAACCTAAAGAGACCATGAAATAGCAATATCTGCATCTCTTTAGTTTAGGTAAAAATTCGAGGACGAATTTTTCTTAAGGGGAGAGTTGTAACACCCCAAAACCCGGTCTAGCCCGAATTGGGTTCTAGTGATCGAAAATCTCACATCGGTAATGTTTAAATATTGTATCGGCTTGTTAATAATTTGATGTTGGGCTCTAATTGTGTCAATTTACTGAACATGGACTTTATTGAATAGTATCAAAATCATTTAGTGGCTAAATTGAGGAAATTGCAAGATTGAGGACAGAATCATGGTATAGTAGGAGTTAAGGGACTAATCTTGCGATTAGCCCCTTTTTCATTAAAATTACCATACGTGGGAATGTCTAGAGACCTTCCTTCATTGGAAGGAAAGCTGCTCAAATTTAAAAGCTAAATGATTAGCCAAATTGAAGTCTCAACGAGACTTAGGAAAGCAAGCAAGCACCTCCAAATTCTCTATCTTCATCATCTTCCTCCAAGCTAGAACCTCCATTATAGAGCAAGCTTTAGCTTAGTTTTTCTTCGATTTATTGATATCGAATTGTTTTTATCGTTCAGGTAAGCTATAATCTTCAAACAATTGGCATTGGATATTGAATATAAATATTGACATTGAAACCTTGGATTTGAATGGACATTGGATATAATTGGCACACCATAGAATTCATGAGCTCAGTGTACGGGTGGACTATGGTCCTCGGGCTACGGCCTATATTGATTTGGCGAGGTGAGGGATGTGTTTTGGTATTGGTCATATTGGTGAGGTAGAGGGACTAGACCATTCATTGATATGGCGAGGCGTAAGAATTCGCGTATCCACTATCTTGGTTCAATCCAAGGGTTAATAATGAATTTAGGATGTTAAACGTTGTATAATGAAACATAGTATTGACATTGATAGGCATGAGATTATGTTTATGCATTATACATTGTTATTTACATTCTTTGTGACTACCTCACTAGGCAATGTATGCCTAACGTGTGTCATCTCATGCATTTTAGGTTAAGGAATCGACCCCTTTTGAAGATCGGATAAGTCGCGGCAAGATAAGTCACTACAAGCCAAAGTACTGCATATTGACCTTAGAAACTACTAGGAAGGTGGAAAAGTAGTTAAACTAGTCTCTTGTGTATATTTTGGTATGCTTGTAAGATACATAAGTTGTAATAATGTTAAAAGCCCTAAAATGACTTTTGGAATGGCTAAAAGTGGGTAAAAATTACATATTTTCCTCACATAGGTGAAATCCTAGTAAACATATTCAAATGATCGTGAAACATGGCATGATAGTAATTTATAGTATTGAAAAGTTGTGTGTAAAGTTTCATTGCATTTTAACATCATTTGGTAGGTCAATTTGATTAAAAACCAGCAAAAAGCTGTCATTATAGGTCAGACCTTATTGATACGGGGTAATGGCGTATCGATACCGTTAAGCAAAATTGAATGTAAGGAACATGGCGTATCGATACAGTTTAGAGCTATATCGAAACATTTTTCTATTGGAATCCTCTGTTTCGATACGGGTCTAACTCGTATCCAAACGGGTCAAAGTCAAAGACAATGAGAGTCAACCCTTACCGCTACATGGCTTGCCCGTATCGATACGGTTGTAGAGTGTCGACAAGTTCTATATTTTATACATATTCATGCCCTTATTATTGCTGTTCTTAAGCTCATTTATTCATATTTAGGTGCATTTCATGCATAATAACAATATTTTCTCTTTTATCATGCTTTTATTGAATATTCTATGTTTGGATAAGAAACGATACTATTTTAGTTTAGTTTTTATTTTCAGGTGTTGTAGCTTAGTAGAGGAGGAGAGGACAGGAAAGCAGGGAGCAAAAAGAGTTGTACTAAAGCAGTTCTAGATGCCGCCAAGGATGCTGCCGCAATAGCATTCCCGTCGAATGCCACCCAGGCACGAGTTAAACCAACTTAGCCAAGATGGGTTGCGATTGAAAGAGGGCAATTTTGTGAACCCAATGAGTCCAGTCTTATAATTTTCTGATGCCTGTAGCGGCCTGAAGAGCTGATTAAAGATTGATAAGTAAGAGTATTTTTCTTTACTTGCTGAAGAAGGAAACGTCCAAAGAGTCCACATTCAAGTAAAAAAGGAGTCAATATTTATTGTAAAGTTACTTTAAGGACTTCTACTCCAAGGAGGACTCAAACTTAGGCCAAGCCCTATATATACCCATTGTTTGTGAGGGTATAGGGCATAACTAAGAGGTAGATTGATAGGTCGCGACCCAATTCTCTCTTAGGCTTTAGGTTTTTGTATGTAAAGTAGTTGTGAGAAACGGTTGTAATAGTTTAAGTGTGTTTTCAATAAAATACTCTCAAGTTTGCTTAATTCATGTTCTTCACTTCTTCAATTAGTTCCAAAAGTCCAGTTGAGGAAATCCATTTGTCGGGCACGAGAGTGTCAAACTCACAAAAGAATTAAGCACGGTCTCATCATGTCGAGGTGTTGACTAATTCGTCGTAGACATAAGTTCGAGTTTTAGCGACTAAAAGGAGCAACCAAACGTTGACTACCTGTGTTAGGTTTATGCTGAGATTGCTTGGTATTGCCAAAATCACGTGGTGACAGAATCCTTGCCTAGACATAGGAAGGATCACTTCAGAATTGCTCTGTCGAACTTGGAGTATCTGCCAGACTTGCTACCGGGACTTCCCTCCATCTCACCTGCCGAGACAGCGAAAGTTGCAAGTGCAGAGTTCCGTTGTTGCAGCAAAAATTGTCACCGCGTCGATCCGCCATTACCCACCGAGGCAGCAGATCGTGGTAGCGCAAAACACACTTAGGCTTTACAACGCAGTCTACACACTACTGAGCTACAACTACCTGAACCGATCTATCAACCTTATATCTCCCTATCACTATCTTTAATTATTTGTGTTTTTTTCACATTCAGAAATTTAATTGTTCAATTTACTATTTCCTTGTGCAGGAAAACACTCATAGTAGTTGCTCCAATCCATGTGGGAGACGATAACTTTTATACTATAACTTGACAAGAGTGTGCACTTGCGCTCCTAAAAAGGGGAACACCTTCACGTCCTACAAGTTTTTGGCACTGTTGCCGGGGATTGGCAACAACAACTCCGTTTGAATTTCTGCACTTCTATTTTAGTTTTTGCACTTAAATTTCTGCTTATTTTATTTTATTTTACAAAAAAATAGTATGCCTCTTGTTAGTCTTTGGTGTATGTCCCGCCAGGGTAGCAAAGATGGCATCCAACACCCACCTGAAGAGAGGAAGGACATACCTGGACGAAAAGCCAAACGCAAAACCCTCAGGAAGTGGTTATGTTTGGGAGATGCGCAACCCAACATAACCTAATTTTTATTTTTTCTTTATTTTTATGCATTAGGATCTGATTTAATTTTCAGTTATTTTTATTAAATTTTTTCATTTAATTTATTTCAGGTTAGGAATGAAGGCAAGACCAAGAAGGACGAAGAATATAGGAGAAACCCAACCCAGCGGCCAAGGCAGCATAAGGCAGATGAGGATAACGACTAGCTGCTTCATAATGGCTAGCCGCAACGGTTACATTTGCAACAGCTGGCAAAACGACTATCTGCGTAACGGCTAAAAGCGCGTAAATCGCGCCGCAAAAATTGTCACCCGTTGGTAGTGTGCCCGCCAAGGCAGCAGAGAGTAGCGGCTATATAAGGCCAACTATTCTCTCCTCATTCTTCACTTTGCTCTCTATTTTACTCTCAATTCTTCTTGTCATCTTTGCTTTCAAGATTTCATTTGCTTTACTTTTTTGCATTTTCTTTCTTTACCTTAGGAAACACAACCATTCTCACAACAATGGCAACATCAAAACAAACCACCTTAACCCCCAAGCCAACATTCCAGAGGTTCTTGAATCGTGATGTAGCGGAAACTTACCGACAATACTACGTTGATCGGCAACTATGGGAAGAAATAGGCTTTCAATACACAAGACAAGATGGGGATCTTGGCCTGGAGCCCATCATATTCGAAAGGGTCCACACCCTATGATGAGACATTTTCGCACGACAGCCAGAGGAGATAAACATCAATCTAGTGCGAGAGTTTTATGCTCACAAGCCTACCCTATGAAATCCTTTTGTTTACGTCCGCGGCGAGGGTGTCAAGCTCACAGCGGCAACAATCAACAACTTCTATAGGATAGAAATTAGAGGGAATCCACATGAACAATGGATGTCATATCTAAGGGCAGCAGATTACGAAAAGATTAAAAAAGAAATTTTCCATCCCAGCACCAAGTGGCTAACCGGTAAGAATAACAGTTTAGTCAACCTTCGTGATCTGCTACCAGAGGTAATTCTTTGGAGTAACTTCATCCAGCACCGCCTAATGCCCACTTCACACGGATCTACAGTCAACAGGCCGCGACTAGCCCTCATCCATAGCATAATGAAGGGGCGGCCGATCAACGCTGGAGAAGTTATTCTTGAATAAATTTATGCCCAAGCAGACAAGCTGTAAAACCAAAATTGATTTTGATATAACACATAAACTTAAGGACCAATTTGCAAAACAATAAATTTTTAAGTACTCTTTAAAGTCTCACAATTGACAAGTATTTTTGAACAAAATAATATTTAAAGACTAGCTCTTAAACATATATAATTCCCTAAGTCTTTGCTTATGTTTTTCAAGCCTAAGTATGCAAAAACGCCCAGGCGTATCGATACCCCTTATGCTTATCGATACCCTATTTTACCACTGGAATTTTAATGGAGTTACCGTACCAATACGCCTTGCAACCGTATCGATACGATATTCATATGGGCAACTGTTTTCATGAAACCGTACCGATACGCCTTGCAACCGTATCGATACGATAAGCTCATCTTTGAAAAATATGAGCATTTAATTATTTGACCGTTACTTGTCAGTTGGTTGGTTTCCCAATTTTCAAAAGATCGTTATACCGTACCGATACGCTTGGTATGCGTATCAATACACTTTTTATGTAAACTTGGCTTGGGATTCCAGTGAGCAAAAACCGTATCAATACGACCTTCCGTATCGATACGCCCCTTAAAACCGTACCGGTACGCCTTCTATGCGTATCGATACGCCCTGTTTTCAGGCACAACGGCTCTTTCCTCTTTGATGCAGGTATCGATACGCCCTTCCCGAGTACCGATACGGTAGGTTGCAGAGCTGTATTTAATGCGGGAAAATTGCTCCCAACGGCTCTATTGATTATCCCAACTACCCAAACGGCTAGAAATCAATGCAAGGTTATAAAAACAAGCTTAAATTGACCAGGCAACAACTATTGAACCCACAAGCAACATCAAAGCAAAAATCCAAACCCTAGTGCTCTTCAAAGTCAAATTCTTGTACCCAACTCTATTGTTTTCAATTGTCATTTGTATTGTGAGTTTGGGGTGATTGAAATTGTAATTGGGTAGACATTTTTCCTTTGTGAGGAATTATTTGAGTTTACCAAAACTTCTCTTTGTAAATTGAGTGGATTAAGCTTTGGGTAGAAAGCTTAATCGAATTTGTAAGGTTACCTCCTCATCCATGAAAAGGGGAAGAATTCAAGTAGTGAATTGGTTTAAAATCCTTAGTGGGAACTAAGGTAGTGGATGTAGAGTTCATTTGGAGAACTTGAACCACTCTAACTACTTGTGTCATCTTTTATTTTTTGCCAATTCTTCCCACCAAATTTTTAATTGCCAATTCACTCCCCTCTTGGCCATTTGCAATTGTGTGATCAACTCAACACAAGCCCAACTCCAAGGGACCCCTCGTCTTCCCCGCACTCATCACAGGCCTCTGCGCTAAATTTCGTGTGCTGCAGCACCCAATAGATACCATCATTGCCACCAATGAAGGGAGGACAAGGAAGGCGCGCCTCCAGATGATGTAGGAGCCGGATCCTGAAACGCCGACAACTCAGTTGCCGTCCCAACCTGACGCTACAACAGCCACAACAGGCAGTACTGATGTTGCCCTCCGCCGTAATCCCTCTGCTGCGAAGCCTAGTGGAAAGCTGCGAGAGGATCAAGCACAAGCATGTAATCATCACCAAATACATTGCGGAGGTGCAAGAGGCCTTTGTGGCCTACTTGCTAGAAAAGTATCATGACGACGACCCAAAGTTGCATGCCTTCCCATCAGAGTTAGCAGCTTCCAAACCAACCCAGATCACACCTAGACTAGTTGCAACTCCAGCCGCCGCCGACAGCAAGGGGTTGTACATCCGCCCCAAGAGAAGGACCTCACCCACTCCCATCCAGCCGTACAACCTCACTTCCTCATCAGATTCAGAGAAAGATGATGAGACTACCGTCGCATCGCCAGCAACAAATGAGGCAGCAGCCAAAGAAGCCGAGGACTCGGACATGGAGATATTTGATTCCTTCGACGATGAACCGGTAGAGGCATCAAAGAAAAGAAAGCGGGCCCACCGGTGCAACCGAGCCTCAAGGTGGAGGGTCTGAACCTGAGCTAGAAAGACCATCCAAGAGACCCACTCCCAGCCGCATCCAGGCGCCACATGGCAAGAAGAAGAGACCAACCGCCAAACCTTCCGCCAGACGCTGCCTCGTCCTGCCCGCCTCCTCAGAATCTTCCTTCGACGGAGCAACAATAGAGGGGAACTCCCCTAGTCTATAGCACCATTTTCTTATTTTTATTTCTTTTATGTTTTCTTTTAGTTTTCTGTTTTCTGTTTTTCTTTTTATGTTTTATTTCCTTTTTTGTTTTTTATTTTATATTTGGTGTAAGGCATTGAGGACAATGCCAACCTTGAATTTGGGGGGGGGGGTTAGTCCTTTTTGTTTTCTTTGTTTCTTTAGATTCATGTAGCAGCATATAGTAGAATATGTAAATTCTGCCCTAGAACTCAATGAAATAGAAATTCTTCTTTTAAAAACTTGTTCCTATGATAGTTAGACGATTACTTATTTTCGCACCATACTTAAAATTTAACTTAACCATGGGAAGAAGCATGAAAAATACTTAGAGTTTTTTCTCTTTTGCCTATTATTCTTACACTATCTGTTCAATGCTCAGTTTTGCTTGAGTTCTAAGTTTAACACTGCCTGCTGTACATAATGAAATTTTTTTAATTGGATACAGGTTTGCCACCACGGCAGCATAGGGCAGCAGCACAAAGAAGTTTAATACCCTAGAGGTGCCCGAAACAAGCTCTGTAACCCCCTTAACCCGGCCTAAACGGTTGACCCGAATTAAGAAAGTCACACAGGGAAAACCAAAGTCAACCCGAAAGTCAACCTTGATTAACGACCCTTTTTTTTCTTCTAAAAACTTATTTAGATGCACATTAACCCTAAAAATGATCATACAAACGCCATACTAAAAGATCATAAACATCAGAGATCAAACAAGGACCCAATTGAACAATTTACAACTTTAGGGACCAAAATGTAAATTCTGATAAATATGAGGACTTAGCCCAAATTAAAGTTACCATCTTGAAATTAATCGTGTCTCATGCATCTCAGCCAAATTTCAGCTCAAAAGGACATTCCAAACTCATACAATTGCACATACAAGATTCAGGACCAAAATGTAAACAATCCGAAACATATAACTGCCACTGTCAGCCCCCAACAGTCAGCCGTTCCGAAACGGGGGACAGCCCATTTTGAAACTCGGGGCCGTTCCGCAACGCGTACCGGAACGGGGTCGGGCAGTAGCATATCCGTTCCGGAACGGTGTTGCCCGTTTCGAACGCCTGGGCTGCTTCGAGGCACCCGTTCCGCAACGGCAGGCACTGTTCCGAAACGGCCTGCACAAAATGCAGAATTTTACCTACTTTACATGCAATTGACCAACCAATCATGCTCCAAATGCCACCAAACTTTACCAGCATGCAATTCATCATACAAGAGACATGTTTGCATCAACCAATCAACATATTAGCATCACATATGAAAAGCCCCAAATCTAATGGCATGCTTCCTACACAAGCAACTATTCAAGCATAAAACCTCCAATCCATACATGTAAAGGCCAATTACAAAACCAGCATTATCAACGACATTAAACATACTCAAGAAGTTCAAAACATCTCCAAACAACATTCACAAAGGTCCCCCATTGCCATACACCAAAAGCTAAATGTGTTCGATAAAACCTTTCCATACTTGAGCTTAGTTTTCCCTTGGTTGCTTGCCTTCCTTGCTGCCCTTAAATCACCTTAATGTTCTGCATTATTGGTTTAAGAAAATGAAAGAGAGCGTAAGCAAAAGCTTAGTGAGGAAAGCTCCTTAAAACCACACAATAATGCATTTATAAAACTCATTCATAAATCATGCTTCAAGATACACTTTAACACGCTCACAAGCAAACTTTAAACAAGCATCTCATGCTTCATATCATTACATGTCATATTGGCCACAAGTGATACATTTCATCTTTTAAAAAAACAAGATCAACATAAGACTCACACATGGACTTTTAAACACCATTGTGATCTTATAATTTCCAAGAACCACACAAGGACTTTTAACCACCTTTGTGTTCTTCCCAAGGACTTTTAAACACCTTGGCCCCAAGGACTTTTAAACACCTTGGCCCATGGACTTTTAAACACCATGGCAAGGACCACACAAGGACTTTTAACCACCTTTGTGTCCTTAACAAGAACCATCCAAGGACTTTTAACCACCTTGATGTTCTTAAGGAACAAGGCTCACTCAAGGACTTTTAACCACCTTAGTGACCTTAGCAAGAATCATCCAAGGACTTTTAACCACCTTGATGTTCTTAAGTAACATGGCTCACTCAAGGACTTTTAACCACCTTGGTGACCTTAACCTTTTTCAAAACATCACTTGCCAATATACATCATTTCATCATTAAATCCACTGTTTTAAAGCATTAAACCAAGCCATATTCATCATGCATTTCAAAGCATCAAACTACATTTAATCAATGTTCAAAAACAAGGAACTCTTACCTTGAGCTTCCTTCAACATATGGCTTACAGAATCAGCAATAACCATGCTAAATCATGCTTTCAAAACAGAATTTAAAACATTCAATAAACCACATTGCACAACAACCAAACCATGGCCACCACTAGAGAGTATTTCCGAAAACTTACACTTGAGCTTAGCAAAGTTGTTTAGACTTAAACTAAGCTCCCAAGACATTGGTTTCAAAGCCGAAAACCCAATTTCACTCACCGATTCCACTTCGCCTCTTGTCGAAGCACCAATCAAGCCTCCGGATCACCACCACTTGGATCCAAAGATGACTCCCCTGTTTTAACACATCAAAACAGTAGATTAATGCATCATCATGCATTAATATCCTCAATGAAAGCACCTAAACTCGCTGCTCTCATCCCCACTCCATTTTCGGCCACCAAACACAACCGAAAATGCATCCAAACCACTTCTCAACAAAGCCCAGCCATTAACCATCAAAACCTAACATCCTTTAACATCATTTAACATCTAAAAAGAACCTAATAACATCCTTATACCTCCAGCAACACCAGATCCACAAGATCACCTCAAAAACAATCAAGAATCACAAGCTAAACTTAGGAAACCCAACCTATCCGGGATTGCATCAATCAAAACTCAATTCCTTATCAATTTAGAGTTCAAATAACATCAAAAACACATCTCCAATCACAGATTTAACAGATCAAACGAAAATCATCAAAAATCACCAAATCTTGCATTATAAGCCAAGATCCATTTCACAACTTAAAAGCCTTTAATAAAACATCAATTAAGGATTGAAAACTTAGGAATTTCAGTAAAGAACTGATAGTTTAGAGGAGAAGGACGTTCTTACCTCCAAACTTGAGTTTCTCCTCTTTTTGGAATCAAAAACCTTGATGAATCAAGTAGCAAATGATGAGGTTTTGTAGATATGATGATTAGGAATCAAAAGAGAGTTGAAAGGAGAGATTTAGGTGAGAAAATCAGAAACAATTCTCTGGAAAGAAAGTGTTTGGGTTGAGAGAAAATGAGAGAAAAGAAAATAGGAAGTTAGTTATCAAAATGGCCAAAATGGCTTTCCCTCCTCTTTTGATATGTTTTAAAATCAGAATATAGCTTAAAATATCTTAGAAAAATCTGGAGAAACTACTTTTGGAATAATAGCTCCTTAAAGATTCAAAGTTTCAACCCTTTCTAAAACAGTCACAAAACTTTCAAAAATTACATTTTGGTCACTAGCCAGAATGTCACCCTTCCAAAACTCATTTTCCAAAATTGATTTCACAGTTCACTTATATATATTAAAAGATGATTTTAGAACATTTTTCCATAATTTTAATGCAACCCGAACTAGGCTTTCCTAAATTCACCCTTTTAGATTCGAACAACACTTTGACCAAACCGGTCAACGTCCAAAACTTCTAAGCCCAAAACCGGGGCGTTACAACTCTCGCCCCCTTAAGAAATTTCGTCCCCGAAATTTACCTGAAGGAAAGAGATAAGGAAACTGCTTCAGCATGTCTTTCTTCCGCTCCCACGTGGCTTCCTCAACACCTCGATACTTCCACAGCACCTTCACCAACTCAATGGTCTTGCCACGAAGAACCTTGCTATCCGAATCCAGAACCTTCACCGGTTCCTCATCATAGGTCAAATCCGGATTCAATTCCACTTCCTCCACAGGCATCACGTGCGAAGGATCAGATCTATACTTCCGGAGCATAGAAACATGAAACACATCATGAATCTTCTCCAACTCCTGAGGTAACCTCAGCTTGTACGCAACAGGACCCACACACTCAACCACCTCGTATGGTCCAATGTACCTAGGGCTCAACTTACCCTTCCGGCCAAACCTCATCACCTTCTTCCAAGGCGAAACCTTCAAGAACACACGGTCACCCACCGCATACTCAATTTCCTTACGCTTCAAATCCGCGTAAGACTTTTTCCGATCAGAGGCAGCCTTCAACCGCTCACAAATGAGCTTTACCTTCTCTGTGGTCCCTTTCAACAAAGCCGGCATCGAAACCAACTTTTGACCAGTTTCAGCCCAACAAAGAGGAGTCCTACACTTCCTCACGTACAAAGCCTCATAAGGTGCCATCTGTATACTTGCCTGATAACTGTTGTTATAAGCAAACTCAACCAAAGGCAGATGCTTCTCCCAAGAACCCTGAAACTCAATCACGCAGCACCTCAACATATCCTCCAAAATCTGGATAACACGCTCAGACTGACCATCCGACTGAGGATGATAGGATGTACTGAAATGCAACCTTGTACCCAGAGCTTGATGCAAACACTACCAGAAACGCGATGTGAACCTCGGATCCCTATCCGACACCATCGACTTAGGCACACCATGCAGCCGCACAATCTCAGCAATGTACAGCTCTGCCAACTTATCCAAAGAAAACGTGGTATGCACAGGCAAGAAATGCGCACACTTCGTTAGGCGATCCACAATCACCCAAACAGAATTCTTCTTCGAGGGAGACAAAGGTAAACCAGATACAAAATCCATGGTAACCCTTTCCCACTTCCATTCAGGGATTTTCAACGGTTGCAACAACCCTGAAGGAACCTGATGCTCAGCCTTAACTCGCTGACACACCAAACACTTGCTCACAAACTCCGCAACATCCTTCTTCAAACCCACCCAATAGTACTCATCACGAAGATCACGATACATCTTGGTACTACCAGGGTGCATAGCAAAAGGACTACTATGACCTTCAGTCAGAATAGCACGCCTCAACTCAGCATCAGCAGGCACTACTATCTGACTCCCAAAACACAACACACCATCATCATTAAAGAAAAAATCCGAAGGTCTACCCTCCGCGATATCCTGAACATGAGACACCAAGGAATCATCCAGCAACTGCTTATCCTTGATCAACTGAACCAAAGATGGTTTCACTTGCAACTCAGCAACAAGACCACCATCTTGCGATATGCTCAAGCTAACAAACATAGCCCTCAGCTCAACAGCTACTTTCCTACTCAAGGCATCCGCAACAACATTAGCTTTTCCAGGATGATACTCAATCGTCAGATCATAATCCTTGAGCAACTCCAACCAACGCCGCTGCCTAAGATTCAACTCCTTCTGAGACATCAGATACCTCAAACTCTTGTGATCTGTGTACACAGTACACTTCTCACCATACAGATAATGTCTCCAGATCTTCAGAGCAAAAACCACTGCAGCCAGCTCAATATCATGCGTAGGGTAATTGCGCTCATGCACTTTCAACTGCCGCGATGCATAAGCCACCACCTTACCCTCCTGCATCAGCACACACCCCAAACCAACATAGGATGCATCACTGTAAACCACAAACTCTTTCCCTAATTCAGGCTGAATCAAGATAGGAGCTTGCGTCAAAGCCGCCTTAAGCTTCTCAAAAGCCTGATGTCTCGCTTCCGTCCACTCCTACTTAACATCCTTTTGCAACAGCTTCGTCAAAGGAGCAGCAATCTTGGAAAAACCATCCACAAACCTTCGGTAGTATCCCGCCAAACCAAGGAAACTACGGACCTCATGAACAGACTTAGGAACCTTCTAGTTCATCACAGCCTCAATCTTCTGAGGATCGACACGAATCCCCTCAGCAGAAACCACATGCCCAAGAAACACCACCTCCTTAAGCCAGAAGTCACACTTGCTCAGCTTAGCATAGAGCTGATTCTCCAACAAAGCCTGCAGCACAATCCTCAAATGCTCTTCATGCTCCTCCTCAGTACGCGAGTACACGAGGATATCATCGATGAACACCACAACAAACTTGTCCAGGTATTCATGAAACACACGATTCATCATGTCCATGAAAGCAGCATGAGCATTTGTCAAACCAAACGGCATCACAAGGAACTCATAATGTCCATACCTTGTCCTGAAAGCTATCTTAGGCACATCCACATCCTTCACCTTCAAGTGATAATACCCTGACCTCAAGTCAATCTTAGAGAACACAGCAGCTCCCCGAAATTGATCAAAGAGATCATCAATTCTCGGCAAAGGATACCAATTCTTGATAGTCAACTTGTTCAGCTGACGGTAATCAATGCACATTCTCATAGTGCCATCCTTCTTCTTCACAAACAAGACCGGTGCTCCCCAAGGTGACACACTCGGCCGGATGAAACCACGATCAAGCAACTCTTGCAACTGCGTCTTCAGCTCCTTCAGCTCCTTAGGTGCCATTCTATAAGGAGTAATGGACACAGGAGTTGTATTCTCATACAGCTCAATTCCAAACTCCACCTCGCGGTTAGGAGGTAAACCACGCAACTCCTCAGGAAAAACACCAGGAAACTCCTTCACAACTCTGATATCTTGCACCCTCAACTCTTTAGAGCTAGGATTCATCACAAAAGCTAGATAGGCTTCGCAACCTTGCCTCAGCATCCTGCTCACCTCCAAGGTAGACACCACATTGGCAAGAAACTTCACATTCTCACCAACCACAACAACTTCATAATCATCCGCAAGCTTAAGCGAAACTCGCTTGTTTTCACAATCCACAACAGCGCGATGCTCAGCAAGCCAATCCATACCAAGGATTACATCAAAACCATAAAAGGGCAACTCCATAAGATCAACATGAAAAACATGTTCTTGAACAACCAAGGGACACCTTCTATAAAGCTTTGGAGTCACAACAGTCTCACCAAAAGAACTAGTGACACGAACACCAACATCCAAAGACTCAACAGGCAAACCAAGCAATTCAGCATGCTCACGCAAAATGTATGAATGCGTAGATCCAGAATCTATCAAAGAAAGCAATGACAAGGATTGCAAAGTAAAGGTACCTGCAATCACATCAGCATCATTCCTTCCCTCACGCTGAGCATACACCCTCGCTTGGCCTCCACCTTCAGGCTGAATAGCCACAACATGGGCCACTCCACGACCACCTTCCTCTCTCCTCTGGAAATTACCACGGCCGCGCCCACGACCTCTCTACGGTGCAGCAACAACAGGAGCACGCACTTGATCACCAGCCAACCTAGGACAATCTCGCCTCAAATGGTCTGCAGATCCACAATTCCAGCAACCATTACCAGCTGTCGCAACAGGAGCTTGCACCTCCCTCACAGCACGAGGACAGTCACGCTACATGTGACCCCGTGAACCACAAATCCAACAAGCACTCGGATCAGCTCTAGCACTGCCTCCCCGAGCAGGTGCACCACCACCCCTCTTAGCTGAGGACTGATACTTCAGGTCACGTCCCCTCTTGTTCCGTCCACCTCCGGAACTATACTCAGCAGCTCTCTTACCCGAACTTGCTCCAGCACCTTTCGCAGATAAACCCAAGTTCATCTCAATGTCCTTGGCTCGACCCACCAACACATCAAAATCATCATATTCGGTGGCCAACACATACATCTTCACATCCGTCACTAAACCATAACGAAATCTTTCGCACCTTGCCCGCTCATCAGGTACCAGCTCAGGTGCATACTGACTGAGTCGCACAAACTGTACTTCATACTCAGCCACACTCATGCTCCCCTGGGTAAGAGACATGAACTCTCGCTTCTTTTCATCCAGGTACCTCACACCAAGATACCTCCTCTTGAACACATTCAGAAAGAATGTCCAAGTTATGTCAGCTTCAGCCATCCCAGCTATAGTGGTCGTCCACCACGTATACGCATCATCCTGCAGCAAGGATACAACACACCCCAGCTTCTGCACATCAGTGCAACTCATCTGGCCCAAAATCCTCTTGGTACTCTCTAACCAAGCTTCAGAACCTTCCGCAGACATACCCCTAAACTCAGTCCCACCAAGACTGCGTAAGCGCTCCAAAGGTAGTCTAACACCAGCATCTCCCTGATGCCCAGCTCCTTGAGCTCCGGCTACTGCTGCTCGGAAAGCACCCGCAATAGCTCGTACCAACATCGTCATGTCAGGCATAGCTTGCCCCTGACCAACCTCAGGTCCAGCAGCTCCAGCACCAGCTGCAGCCCCAGCTTCCTCAGCCCCAGCACCACCACCACCAGGTGGAGGAGGAGGTAGCACCGCACTACCCGCATTCTCTTCATTTTCATTCTCATTCGGAGCCGTAGCTCGCACATTACTTCTCAACTCTCTACGTGGTGCCATACTTTAACCATGCAATCATAATGCAAATAAACAAAGTCAGGCCCAGCAAGGTAAACAATCCAAGTACTCAAGCACAATTTCATTTAAAAGCAACATCATTTCTTAGCTTTGATATGGCAATGGGTACCCACAACATGCTTCATCACAACATACAACTCAATTGCATCAAACTCACATACTACTCAACATGCTTTCACTCAACAAGCATATATAGCAGACATACATCAAACATTCACATACACATTCCCAATTACTCGAGAACTCAGCTCTGATACCACCAAATGTAACCCCCTTAACCCGGCCTAGACAGTTGACCCGAATTAAGAAAGTCACACGGGGAAAACCAAAGTCAACCCGAAAGTCAACCTTGATTAACGACCCTTTTTTCTTTTAAAAACATATTTAGATGCACATTAACCCTAAAAATGATCATACAAACGACATACTAAAAGATCATAAACATCAGAGATCAAACAAGGACCCAATTGAACAATTTACAACTTTAGGGACCAAATTGTAAATTCTGATAAATATGAGGACTTAGCCCAAATTAAAGTTACCATCTTGAAATTAATCGTGTCTCATGCATCTCAGCCAAATTTCAGCTCAAAAGGACATTCCAAACTCATACAATTGCACATACAAGATTCAGGACCAAAATGTAAACAATCCGAAACATATAACTGCCACTGTCAGCCCCCAACGGTCAGCCGTTCCGAAACGGGGGACAGCCCGTTTCGAAACTCGGGGCCGTTCCGCAACGCGTACCGGAACGGGGTCGGGCAGTAGCATATCCGTTCCGGAACGGTGTTGCCCGTTTCGAACGCCTGGGCTGCTTCGAGGCACCCGTTCCGAAACGGCAGGCACTGTTCCGAAACGGCCTGCACAAAATGCAGAATTTTACCTACTTTACATGCAATTGACCAACCAATCATGCTCCAAATGCCACCAAACTTTACCAGCATGCAATTCATCATACAAGAGACATGTTTGCATCAACCAATCAATATATTAGCATCACATATGAAAAGCCCCAAATCTAATGGCATGCTTCCTACACAAGCAACTATTCAAGCATAAAACCTCCAATCCATACATGTAAAGGCCAATTACAAAACCAGCATTATCAGCGACATTAAACATACTCAAGAAGTTCAAAACATCTCCAAACAACATTCACAAAGGTCCCCCATTGCCATACACCAAAAGCTAAATGTGTTCGATAAAACCTTTCCATACTTGAGCTTAGTTTTCCCTTGGTTGCTTGCCTTCCTTGCTGCCCTTAAATCACCTTAATGTTCTGCATTATTGGTTTAAGAAAATGAAAGAGAGCGTAAGCAAAATCTTAGTGAGGAAAGCTCCTTAAAACCACACAATAATGCATTTATAAAACTCATTCATAAATCATGCTTCAAGATACACTTTAACACGCTCACAAGCAAACTTTAAACAAGCATCTCATGCTTCATATCATTACATGTCATATTGGCCACAAGTGATACATTTCATCTTTTAAAAAAAACAAGATCAACATAAGACTCACACATGGACTTTTAAACACCATTGTGATCTTATAATTTCCAAGAACCACACAAGGACTTTTAACCACCTTTGTGTTCTTCCCAAGGACTTTTAAACACCTTGGCCCCAAGGACTTTTAAACACCTTGGCCCATGAACTTTTAAACACCATGGCAAGGACCACACAAGGACTTTTAACCACCTTTGTGTCCTTAACAAGAACCATCCAAGGACTTTTAACCACCTTGATGTTCTTAAGTAACAAGGCTCACTCAAGGACTTTTAACCACCTTAGTGACCTTAGCAAGAATCATCCAAGGACTTTTAACCACCTTGATGTTCTTAAGTAACATGGCTCACTCAAGGACTTTTAACCACCTTGGTGACCTTAACCTTTTTCAAAACATCACTTGCCAATATACATCATTTCATCATTAAATCCACTGTTTTAAAGCATTAAACCAAGCCATATTCATCATGCATTTCAAAGCATCAAACTACATTTAATCAATGTTCAAAAACAAGGAACTCTTACCTTGAGCTTCCTTCAACATATGGCTTACAAAATCAGCAATAACCATGCTAAATCATGCTTTCAAAACAGAATTTAAAACATGCAATAAACCACATTGCACAACAACCAAACCATGGCCACCACTAGAGAGTATTTCCGAAAACTTACACTTGAGCTTAGCAAAGTTGTTTAGACTTAAACTAAGCTCCCAAGACATTGGTTTCAAAGCCGAAAACCCAATTTCACTCACCGATTCCACTTCGCCTCTTGTCGAAGCACCAATCAAGCCTCCGGATCACCACCACTTGGATCCAAAGATGACTCCCCTGTTTTAACACATCAAAACAGTAGATTAATGCATCATCATGCATTAATATCCTCAATGAAAGCACCTAAACTCGCTGCTCTCATCCCCACTCCATTTTCGGCCACCAAACACAACCGAAAATGCATCCAAACCACTTCTCAACAAAGCCCAGCCATTAACCATCAAAACCTAACATCCTTTAACATCATTTAACATCTAAAAAGAACCTAATAACATCCTTATACCTCCAGCAACACCAGATCCACAAGATCACCTCAAAAACAATCAAGAATCACAAGCTAAACTTAGGAAACCCAACCTATCCGGGATTGCATCAATCAAAACTCAATTCCTTATCAATTTAGAGTTCAAATAACATCAAAAACACATCTCCAATCACAGATTTAACAGATCAAACGAAAATCATCAAAAATCACCAAATCTTGCATTATAAGCCAAGATCCATTTCACAACTTAAAAGCCTTTAATAAAACATCAATTAAGGATTGAAAACTTAGGAATTTCAGTAAAGAACTGATAGTTTAGAGAAGAAGGACGTTCTTACCTCCAAACTTGAGTTTCTCCTCTTTTTGGAATCAAAAACCTTGATGAATCAAGTAGCAAATGATGAGGTTTTGTAGATATGATGATTAGGAATCAAAAGAGAGTTGAAAGGAGAGATTTAGGTGAGAAAATCAGAAACAATTCTCTGGAAAGAAAGTGTTTGGGTTGAGAGAAAATGAGAGAAAAGAAAATAGGAAGTTAGTTATCAAAATGGCCAAAATGGCTTTCCCTCCTCTTTTGATATGTTTTAAAATCAGAATATAGCTTAAAATATCTTAGAAAAATCTGGAGAAACTACTTTTGGAATAATAGCTCCTTAAAGATTCAAAGTTTCAACCCTTTCTAAAACAGTCACAAAACTTTCAAAAATTACATTTTGGTCACTAGCCAAAATGTCACCCTTCCAAAACTCATTTTCCAAAATTGATTTCACAGTTCACTTATATATATTAAAAGATGATTTTAGAACATTTTTCCATAATTTTAATGCAACCCGAACTAGGCTTTCCTAAATTCACCCTTTTAGATTCGAACAGCACTTTGACCAAACCGGTCAACGCCCAAAACTTCTAAGCCCAAAACCGGGGCGTTACAAGCTCTAGGAAGGATACTTAATACCCTAGAGGTGCCCGAAACATGCACTAGGAGGGATAATGAGCAAGGAAACTCCGCTGCTATCAAAGTCCAAGCATCTGAAATTAATTGAAGTGATGGACAAATTAGCAAGAGTGAATGAAAGCCTTCACGAGATGACTCTATTCAAAGGGTTCAGAGTTTCGTAGTGTGCACCTATCTTAGTCTCAGACCCGGAGAATAGTTGTGATGAGTTGAAGCCCTAAAGGCCATGATCAGTAAAAGAGAAAAAGAAGTGCTTGACTGTGCCACCAAGGCATCAACTCATATCGTCTTTAGTAATTTAATTATTTTTAGCATTATCTGTTTACTTAGTATACTCAACATGTTTAGCACGGACACAAACCTGCACACACTGCACATGCACTAAAGAAAATTAAATTCTAAGTTATTTCATGCTATTCCCTATCATTAACATTAAATAGGTGCCACGACCTTGAGGTAAGAAATCAAGTTAAATGCTAAGTTTCTATTAATTTTGTGCAAGGCGCATGTTTACTAGTTAGGTTGCATTGCTTGAGGACAAGCAATAGTTCGAGTTTGGGGGTGTGTAGAGTGTCCACAAGTTCTATATTTTGTACATATTCCTGGCCTTATAATTGCTGTTCTTAAGCTCATTTAGGCATATTTAGGTGTATTTCATGCATAATAACAGTATTTGCTCTTTTAACATGCTTTTATTGAATATTCTATGTTTGGTTAAGAAAAGATAATGTTTTAGTTTATTTTTTATTTTTAGGTGTTGTAGCTGAGTAGAAGAGGAGAGGACAGGAAAGCATGGACCAAAAGGAGCTGTACTGAAGCAGTTCCAGGTGCCGCCGCAACAACATTGCAGCCGACTGGCACCCAGACAAGAGTTAAACTGACTTAGCCAAGATGGGTTGCGATTGAAAGAGGGCAATTGCCGGAGCCTAATGAGCCAAGTCTTGCAATTTTCTAAAGCCTGTAGCGGCCTGAAGAGCTGATTAAAGATTGATAAGTAGGAGTACTTATCTTTACTTGCTGAAGAAGGCAACGTCCAAAGAGTCCACATTCAAGTCAAAAAGGAGTCAACATTTAATGTAAAGTTACTTTAACGACTTCTACTCCAAGGAGGATTCAAACTTAGGCCAAGCCCTATATACCCAATGTTTGTGAGGGTATAGGGGCATATCGGAGAGGTAGAAAGATAGGTTTAGTGGGGGGTTTTGGAGGTCTCCACCCAATTCTCTCTTAGGGTTTAGGTTTTTGTATGTAAAGTAGTTGTGAGAAACAGTTGTAATAGTTTAAGTGTGTTTTAAATAAAATACTCTCAAGTTTACTTAATTCATGTTCTTCACTTCTTCAATTAGTTCCAAAAGTTAAGTTGAGGAAATCCATTTATCGGGCACGAGAGTGTCAAACTCACGAAAGAATTAAGCATGGTCTCATTATGTCGAGGTGTTGACTAATTTGGCTTAGACATAAGTTTGAGTTGTAACGGCTAAAAGGAGCAAACAAACGTCGACTGTCTGTGTTAGGTTTACGCTGAGATTTCTAGATATTGCCTACATCACGTGGTGACAGTATCCTTGCCTAGATATAGGAAGGATCACTTCAGAATTGCTCTTCCGAACTTGGAGTATCTGCCAGACTTGTTGTCGGGACTTCCCTCCATCTCACCTGCCAAGACAACGAAAGTTGCAGGCGCAGAGTTCCGCTGTGGCAGTGAAAGTTGCCGCTGCCTCAATCCGCCATTACCCGCCGAGGTAGCAGATCGTGGCAGCGCAAAACACACTTAGGCTTTACAACGCAATCTACACACTACTGTGCTGCAACTACCTAAATCGATCTATCAACCTTATCTCTCCCTATCACTATCTTTAATTATTTGTGTTTTTATTTTTCCACATTCAGAAATTTAATTGTGCAATTTACTATTTCCTTGTGCAGTAAAACACTCATAGTAGTTGCTCCAATACCTGTGGGAGACGATATCTTTTATACTATAACTTGACAAGAGTGTGCACTTGCGCTCCTAAAAAGGGAAACAATTTCACGCCCTACAACGGTGTAATGGGAAAAGTCAACAAAGGTTGACCATTGTGCACCCGTATCGAAATAGTATCAAAGCGTTTCGATACAGGGTTAGTTAAGTTGGTTAAGAAGGCATAATCTGAAAGTTTACAATGTTTACAGATTGGTCACTGAATCTAGGACGAGTTAATTGTTTGAGTAAATGAACTCTAAATTGCACGAAATTTTACAGGTTTGTTGTTATTGTGTTGAATTTCAATAAAATATAATCAATTACATTGAAAAACCTCTAATTTATCAAGATTTACAGTTTAGTACCTAAAATTTAAAATCGCATGTGAATTGGTCCTATATGATTAATTACCATTTCATATTGATGTAGTGGACTAAAATGCATGTTTAGTAATGATTTATTAGTATTACATTGATCATATGGTATTATGAAATGAAATTTATCGCACTGAATATTGTACAGTTCATCGGTAGCACATTACGACCCGATTCTCGACCAGGCCGAGAAGGGGCTGTTACATATGATAAATAGGTGCGCCCAAGAGAATTCCGAGGGGGAAATCTTGTATTAAAAATGGTCTTGCAAATACATCGAGACGACCGTGCAAAATGGATGCCTAACCGTGAAAATGCTTTCTCTGGGTGAGCGTTGTATTTGACTGAAATAGATGGCAAAGAGTTGCATAAGCCAATGAACTCTAATTCAGTTAAGATGTATTATGCTTGAAGAATTCAAAAAGAGAATGAAAAAAAGGAAAAAGAAAGAAAAAATGGAGTGAAAACCTAAAAAAGGCACTTCGCAAAATGAAAATATCTATGGTGAAAACCCAAAAAGGGCACCCTATATATATTGTAACGCCCCAGTTTTGGGCCTAGATGTTTTCGACATCGGTTTAAGTGGTCGAACCTAGAGTTGGAGATTCAAGTCTTTAAGATCGGTTCAGGGAAATCATGATTCGGGATAAGGTAAAAATATGGTAAAATTTTCTAAAGTCATATGAATGGGTTTGGTAAAATCAATTTTACAAAATGGATTTTGGAACATGTACATTCCGGCAGTGACCAAAATGTAATGATTTAAAACTGTGTAAAAAGAGTTATTTTCAAAGGAGATTAAAATTCTTAGAATATTTAGGAAGTTCTATGGAAATTAAGCCTTTGCTTTAATTGACATATAATTTTAATGTTTTGATTAAAATGGAAGAGGGAGATTTTATTAAAAGAGATATTTAATTTGTTAAATCATTTTACGTAACTTTTCTATTTCTCCTTTTCTCATCACCCAAACATTCCCTCTTTTCTATCAATTTCCATAATTATTTTCATCCTTTTTGCTCATTTGTTCCACAACTCTTTTCTAAATATTTTTCTCAAAGATTTACAAGGATTTCTTAAAGCTTCTTGAGTTGGAAAACTTGCCAATTGGAAGAAAAGCAAGGATTGGAGGTATTTCGAGCTACTCCTCTAATCAAGGTTATTTAATGAAATTCAAAAGTATTTGATTCTTGATTTGTGTTTTTAATTAAGGTTTTAATGTTGATTTAGTAAAATTGCCGAAATCTTGCTAAAAGATTAGATTAAATGTGATTTTCGTTTGGACACTGTTTTGATTCATTTGATAATGATTTTAAGGTTGATTTGGATGTTAAATGATGTTAATAATGAGCTTTAATCATAAAAATCTCGAAATCATTGAGATCTCTAATTTTTAGGTTGTTAGTTTTGGGTTTTTTGGCTTGGAAATGTGGAATCTGAGTTGCTTTATGGTTTAAATGTGGTATAAGGATGATATTAGGGTGTTTTTGGATGTTGATTTATGGTTTAAATGTGTTGGGAGTGTTGATTGATGGCTGGGTTGAGTTTAGTGATAAATCGAAGGTGATTTCAGATAGGTATTTTTTGTGTGTTTGGGCAGAGCTACGAGTTTTTAGTATTTGCTGGTCGTTTTAATGCATTGATCCTATGTTCTTGTATGGTATAAAAAGGGGAGGATTCTTTGGAAGCATTTGGCGAAGTTCCGGGGACTTCAGACGTTTGATTTTTGTGTTGGCGAGTGAGGTTCGCGAGTCGGTGAGTAGAAAGGGGAATTCTAGCTTTGAAACACTTTTAAAGTGGTTTTGGGAACTTATTGTAAGCTTGAAACGCTTTACTAAGTTCGGAAGTAAGTAAAGTGATTTTCTCCCTCTAATTGTGATATTGTAAGCTTGTGGATGCACTTGTTGTTAAATGTGTTTACCTACTGTTTTAAAGCATGTTTTGAGCATATATTCATCTGTTTATGATGCTATATTGCTGAAGGATGCACTAGGTAAATGATCATTGTAAGTATGTGTTATACTTGTTTTATGAAGCATGGTTTAATGCTTAGAATACGGTTTATTATGAATGCTTTAAAAAACAATGAGGTTTGCATTAAAAGTGAGATATATTGGCAAGTGATGTTGTGTAAAGTGATTTTAAAATGAAATCTGATATAGCTAGTCGGCTATAGGATTGAGTGCACTATAAACAAGTCACCTTGGTTGTTGAGGGGTTGTGATTGTACCAAATACTCCGTACAAGTACCCTAACGATCGAGGAATGTTTAAGGTGTCACAACGGTGGAGGATAGCTGCCGTGAGTGAACCTTGTATAGTGTCTCGTCTCTCGTTAGTGGGTTATACATCTACCGATGAGTGGTGTTGAGGGGTTGTGATCGTACCGAATACTCCACCACGGGTGTAACAATGGTGGAGGGTGTTGAGTGAATAAATGTTCTATATTTTAACCATCATTTATCCATATTATTGAAGAACTCAGGCATGTTTAGTTGCATTTTAGGATAGAATTTCATAAAGATCACGGATGGATAATTTTGCACAAAAGCTGCTGATTTCGGTCAATTCTTGCAGGTAACTGTCGTGGCAGAATCCAGGGCAGAAAAGGAACAGAAGATAACTATCGTGGTAGATTCCACGGCAGCAGAGGAACAAAAGATAAATGTCGTGGCAGAATCCAGGGCAGCAGAGGAACATAAGATAACCATCGTGGAAGAATCCATGGCAGTAGAGGAACAGAAGATAACTATCGTGGCAGAATCTAGGGAAGCAGACGAACAGAAGATAATTGTCGTGGCAGTATCTAGGGCAGCAGAGGAACAGAAGATAACTATCGTGGCAGAATCCAGACCAACAAAGAAACGGAAGATAACTGTCGTGGTAGAATCTAGGGCAGCAAAGAAACATAAGATAACTATCGTGGCAGAATCCAGAACAAAAGATAACTGCAGAGCAAGAGTGAAGGGTTGAATAAAACTGCGTCATACATCAGTGTCGTGACAGCTGCCGTGACAGAAGTAGCGAAAGTGTTGAAGAAAACTGCCTTATAAATCACTGTCGTGACAGTTGCCGTGACATTTTTCGTGATAGTTGCCATGACAGAAGTGGCGATAGTGAAGAAGAAGAGATGGAAAATGCGAAGTGGAGTTCGACTGATAGAGTATTTCAAGCCTAATTTTTAGAGACCACTCGCATATTTTTTGAAGCCCAGAAGCACAAGGAAGGCCTTGCCCAAAGTTTGAGGAGAAAGTCAAATAAAAAAGTTAGGGCGAACTAAAGGACATTTATTCAGTGATTTAGTCTTTAATGAATTGTACTTTAATTCGAACTAGTATTCTTGGCCATTAAGAAAACTTATACCCAAGGCCTATATATATGCTTGTAATTCGACCTAGAGAATGGATATCAAGCTTCTAGTTGTCTCCCCCCAAAACCCTAGTCGTTTCTCTCTCTCCATCAAGTTATAAACTTCCCCTAAGGCTAAGGGTTGATCTTGTAAGGTAGTTGTAAGGATTATATTGTTCTTAAGATTTTTCTGTTCAAGTAATAAAAGCTTCAAGTTTATTTACTCCGGTTTCAACATCTCATAAGAAAATCGGGAGAGCATTGTGAGGTTATCCATTTACTTAATATCAGGAGAGTTAAGTATACGAAAGGAGTAAATACGTGTTTTCCAGTTTATGGTTATACCATCTTGGCCTAGGGATAGGTACAAGGTTAAGCAGCTAAGGAAGAATTCACAAACATCGGTGTTCATCCTTCGATTCACGCCAGGAGGTATCATCTGAGACGTGTTCATCGACAGAACTTGGATCTAGGGATAGGACGGGTCACAACAAGAATTCTTGCTGAACTTGAAGTAAAAAGTTGTTGTTCGCTGCCGCGACCTCGACAGACCTCTGCCGCGACAGGTGCTGCCACGACAGGCTCGACGACAGACGCAACAGAAGTCCTCTAAACAGTGCAACACCTGCACTACTAAGCAAATCAATACCAACCTATTTTCTCAATCTGATTTCTTTATCTATTTTAGTTTACTTTCAATAATACTCAAAAAGCTCTATTAAATTTATCTATTTTCTTGTGCAGGAAAATTAATTCTAAAGTTGTCCCAATCCCTATGGAGACGATATCTTTTATACTATAACTTGACACGGGTGTGCACTTGCGCTCCAATTTAATAGGATTCTTTTACACGCATCAAGTTTTTGGCGACGTTGCCGGGGATTGGCACACAACTTCGTTTTTTCTGCACTTATATTTATTTTTTACCTTATTTTATTCGTTTTTTTCTTTGGTAAAAAAAAACTCAGGTGCAATACAGGTTCAAGGGCATCAACATGTCAGGAAAAACCTTTCGAGAACTGATGTGGGAAAGTTCTTGCAACTACCGTAAAGGTAATCATGCACTCGAAAGTTGTCCCCATTTTTTCGATGAATATATGGGCAACCAACGATGGAACCAACAAGAACAAGATATACCGCCACAACAGCAACAAGGACAACAGATGTTGTTGTCGCAGTAGCAAATTTTTTTATGGTATGATCAAAACCCGCAAATTTTTTTATGGTATGATCAAAACCCGCAAATTTTTTTGTACCATAACAGTTTTGCTGCAGAACCCAACATGTCCTGGCAATTTCATCATCCTCAAGAGTAGTCAAAATCCTTAAAAGATACGCTGCAAGCCTTCATGACACTCACTCAAGAATTGTCGTCTTTTATGGACAAAAGAACCGCCAAGGAGGATGCAATCTTGTGCACACCGGTCTTCATTCATGCCACGGATGAACCTGAAATCCCGAGGCAAGATGACAAGGATGCCAGTGAAAGAGACTGCCCAACACATGATGATCCTGAGCAGCAACTTGCCTTGGCAATGATCGAGGAGCCTGAACGGAACAACGTCGCAACAACACCTAGTGAAGTTGAGAAAAATGTCACGACGGCAACCACTTCCGAAGCAGAAACCTCAGTCGAAGCAGAAACTGCCGCCTCAGCAGTGAATAATTCTAAAGCAGCAACCACTGCCGAGGCAAAACCTCAACCCACTGCCTCGGCTATGCCCGACAAAGATTGCATAAATCCACCTTCGCCATGGCACTCGCACAACCTCATGCAAGAGCAACTCGATGAAAATGCCTCGCCAATGGAATATGAGCAGGTAATAAACGAACCTTTTGAAATCTTTAAAAACTCACCAATTCCATCACATGTATTTGAGGAACCAACGCCGGTGGATTTAGAATCATCAAGATCTCTACTGATGGAGACCTACGAGTGGCCATTAAAAATTGATATGGGGAGTCATGGCACTTTCCAATGTCCCCTTGACTTTCAAAGGAACCTGACAAAGGACTGTCAAAATAATTGGCCGTCGCAGCAGCAGACACGACAACAAAGGCTACTTCCCACCATAACGAACTTCGACAAGAATGAGGTAAGTACATTGTTAGATATGGATATAATTTTTCCTAAACACATGTTCATGTGTTCAGGAACACTGCCAAGATGCGAGGACTTTATGGACTACAAAGGAACCAGAAAGAAAGTCACCTCCAGCATGATAAAACAAAAAGGATTAGCCACGAGCACATTGGCCCAACCCTTTTTGGGCAAAATTGTAACTCGATGGAGGGTGCGGATGGACAATAAGAAATATCAGAAATGACGATCCTCAAATTTTATTTAGTTTTAGTTTTTAATTTCGTTATTTTAGGATAAGAGTTTCAAGGATTAATTGCCTCTTGAACTCTTAAGTTTGTATTTTATTTGTTTTTCTTGTCTTTACAAATAAAGAACTCACAGCAACCTAAAAACCCAAGGCCATCAAGACATGATGTTCTCTACCTCGGCAGTATCTAGTTTCGCTGCCCTGGCAGTAGAGGAGACATCCTTTGAAAGATCGACAACCCAAGCATCTGCCACACGACATAACTAATGCTGCCGCCCTGCACCCGCCACCCGGCATAACTGATGTTGCCGCCCTGCACCCGCCGCCCAGCATCTTCTGCCCACCCTGCCGCGACAGTGGAGACAGTAGTAGAAGCACCAGCAAAAGCAAAATGTGAGCTTGAGATTCTGGATAAAGCTCCAAAAGTTTCACCTACCAGAATCCAGCCACCTCGAGAGGCAAAGAAGAAGGTAGCCTTCTCCTTTCCAACCATAAAGCTAGCCTCTACTACAAAAGAAGCTGCCCGCCGACAGCTACGCAGAGACAACAGCATTGACGATAACACTTCAACTTATGTTTTTTTACTCTTTTTGTCGTCTGTGCATCTATTTGAAATTTGTGATGTTTTTATATTTCTATTTGTCATGCATTGAGGACAATGCAACCCTCGAGCTTGGGGGTAGACATTCCTCCTTTCATTAATGAACTTATCATATTTTGTGTTTCATAACTATTTATTTTGTGTCTAAAAAAATTGGCTTAAGTTTTTGAACTTTCGTTATTTGTCGCGGTATTCCCTGTCGTGACAGTAACTTTAGAATGTTTTAGGAAGTATTTAGAGCCTTACTATAGTTCTGAACTCTTAAGAACACCTTTGTGACTTATATGTCGTTAAGACTCTGTTAGCAAACTTAAAATAGGAAGCTTAGCCACTTGAGTTAGAAAGAAAACTTAGATTCAGTTTACTCCTAGAGGTACCTAACACTGGCTCTAGACAAATAACTAGAAGTACTCCTAGAGGTGCCTAACACTGGCTCTATGAAATTAAACTAGAGGTGCCCAAAATCGGCTCTAGTAAAAATAGAAAAACTTTAGAGGAAAACTAGAGGTGCCCGTAATTGGCTCTAGTTAAAAATTATTTATGAAGTAAAACTCAAGTAAGTTAAGTAACTATTCTGGTTGCTAATAAGTCTAAGCTCGTATTTGTTCACAAAACTCGCACACACTCACACAAGAATTATAGTATTGCTCCGGATAAATCCATAAACATTCGAAGAGGTATTGATCTTGATGGTGAAGATGCTGTAGGTAATGGTTGCTCAAGTAAGTTAGATTGCATTTGCTTGAGGACAAGCAATAATTTGAGTTTGGGGTGTGTTGAGTGAATAAATGTTCTATATTTTAACCCTCATTTATCCATATTATTGAAGCACTCAAGCATGTTTAGTTGCATTTTAGGATAGAATTTGCATAAACATCACAGATGGATAATTTTGCACAGAAGCTGCTGATTTCGGTCAATTCTTGCAGGTAACTGTCGTGGAAAATTCCAGGGCAGCAAAGGAACAGAAGATAACTGTCATGGCAGAATCCAGGGCAGCAGAGGAACAGAAGATAACCGTCGTGGCAGAATCCAGGGCAACAGAGGAACAAAAGATAACTGTCGTGGCAGAATCCAGGGCAGCAGAAGAATAGAAGATAACTGTCGTGGCAGAATCCAGGGCAGCAGAGGAACAGAAGATAACTGTCATGGCAGAATCCAGAACAGAAGATAACTACGGAGCATGAGTGAAGGGTTGAAGAAAATTGCCTCATACATCACTGTCCTGACAGAAGTGGCGACAATGTTGAAGAAAACTGCCTTATAAATCATTGTCGTGACAGTTGCCGTGACAGTTGCCATGACAGAAGTGTCGACAGTGGAGAAGAAGAGATGGAAAATGTGAAGTGGAGTTTGACTGATAGAGGATTTCAAGCCTAATTTTTAGAGACCACTCGCATAATTTTTGGAGCCCAGAAGCACAAGGAAGGCCTTGCCCAAAGTTTGAGGAGAAAGTCAAATCAAGAAGATAGGGCGAACTAAAGGACATTTATTCAGAGATTTAGTCTTTAATGAATTGTACTTTAATTCGAACTAGTATTCTTGGCCATTAAGAAAACTTGTACCCAAGGCCTATATATATGCATGTAATTCTACCTAGAGAAGGGATATCATGCTTCTAGCTGTCTCCCCCCAAAACCCTAGTCGTTTCTATCCCTCCATCAAGTTCTAAACTTCCCCTAAGGCTAAGGGTTGATCTTGTAAGGTAGTTGCAAGGACTGTATTGTTCTTAGGATTTTTCTGTTCAAGTAATAAAAGCTTCAAGTTTATTTACTCCGGTTTCAACATCTCATAAGAGAATCGGGAGAGCATTGTGAGGTTATCCATTTACTTAATATCGGGAGAGTTAAGTATACGAAAGGAGTAAATACGTGTTTTCCAGTTTATGGTTAAACCATCTTGGCCTAGGGATAGGTACAAGGTTAAGCAGCTAAGGAAGAATTCACAAACATCGGTGTTCATCCTTCGATTCACGTTGGGAGGTATCATCTAAGACGTGTTCATCGACAGAACATGGACCTAGGGATAGGACGAGTCACAACAGGGATTCTTGCTGAACTTGAAGTACAGAGTTGTTGTTCGCTGTCGCGACATCAACAAACCTCGGCCGCGACAGGTGCTGCCGCGATAGGCTCGACGATAGACACAACAGAAGTCCTCTAAAGAGTGCAACACATGCACTACTGAGCAAATCAATACCATCCTATTTTCTCAATCTGACTCCTTTATCTATTTTAGTTTACTTTCAAGAATACTCAAAAATCTCTATTAAATTTATCTCTTTTCTTGTGCAGGAAAATTAATTCTGAAGTTGTCCCAATCCCTGTGGAGACGATATCTTTTACACTATAACTTGACACGGGTGTACACTTGCGCTCCAATTTAATAGGACTCTTTTACACGCATCAGAGGGTTGCTCCCGTGTGTGGGCCTTGAGTTGCCGGTTGTAACCCCCTTAGCCCAATCTAGACGTTTAACTTGATTTAAGATAATTACATGGGGAAAAACAAAGTCAACTCATGAAATTCAAACTCGAATAGCAACCCTTTTTTTCTTTAACTTGTCTAGATGTAACCCCCTTAGCTCGACCTAGATGCCCGACCCGAACTAAGAACATTACACGGGGAAAACTGAAGTCAACTCGCTTAAGTCAACATCGATTAACGACCCTTTTTCATTTTATCTTTTCTAGATGCACATTATTATCCTATACGATTAGCATTTTGTTTTGGCGAAAGCGACAGAGCAACCGGAGTTCAATTAGGGGTTTAATTGCATACAAACATCATTTAAGGACTAAATTGTAAATTTCAAAAATTTTAAGGACTAAACAAATTTTAAAGTTACCAATCAAAAACTAGTCATATCACATGCCAGCATGTCAAGTTTCATCTCAAACGGACCAACCAAACTCATTTAATTAAGCATAAAATATTCAAGGACCAAAACGTAAGAAATAGAAACCTGAAACAATTCAAATTCAACACCTAACGGTCAAGTGTTTCGAAACAGAAGACCTCGTATCGTAACGACCGTTACGAAACTAGGTTGACCATTTCGATACGCGGTTGCGTCCAAAGCCCGTTTTGAAACAATGCTTTACAGTGGCAAAATGTTCCGGAATGTGCCTACCCGTTCCGAAGCACCATGACCATTCCAGGCCACCGTTCCGAAGCAGATAAGGGTGTTCCGAAATGCCTTGCCCTGCAATTCCCCAAATTGATTGTTTTACTCAACTATCCACCTCTGAAATCATCCCAATACATGCCACATCACACATATAATATGAATAAGCATCAAAGATCACCATTACGAAGCACAAGCTAAAATATAGCATCAAACTTGAAAGCTTAAGAACTATAGGCATGCTTCCTAGATGTAAAAACCACACAAAAGCTAAAAACCACATTCAAGTTCAAATTAACATTCACAAGCCATTTACAAACCAAATTAGGCAAACCATACATGCTCAAGGTGTTCAACATCTCCAAATAAATCCAAGAGTAGAAATCTCACCCATTGCCGCTTATTACAATTAGGTAAAACCACATACTTTGTCTAGTCAAAAGAGGTTGGATTTCCCTTGCTTCTTGCTGCCTCAAAAGCCTAGTTTTCTGCATTGATGAAACAAATGAGCGTAAGCATGAAGCTTAGTGAGAATCGCTAAAACCAAACATTCATCAATACATTTTACAAACCGGAAATATCATCAATTGTCATCTCATGCCTTTCCTTAAAACATGCTTTTTAAAGCATCAACGCACTTTTTAAACCACATGCTCATAACATCATCAAAATAACATCAAATAATCTTTTGCTCATGCTTAAACCAAGCATCACATGCATTCTAGCATAAACCACAAGCATCTCATGCTAAAACCATTAATCAACAACATTATATTGGCTTGCAAATGATCAATTTCCAACCCATACTAAAACCAACACAAATGATACAATCAGATACGCGGATTACAAGCGTTGTCCCACACGCTTCATACACACTACCGGACAACACAAGGCTCACACGCGAGAGCAATCATCTATCGTTGTGACACCCGTGGTGTAGTATAACAGTACAATGACAACCCCTCAACACCACTCATTGGTAGTTGTATAATTCCACTAACGAGAGCACGGGACACATACCACAAGATCCACACCGGGGGTTAACCATCCACCGTTGTGATCTTAGCCTCAATTGTTAGGGTACTTGGATGGAGTATACGGTACAATTACAACCCCTCGATATCCAAGCCGACTTTATTCACGGTGCACCCAATCCTATAGCCGGCTAACTATTTCCGATTAAAGTAACCAAAAACCATTTCCATCACTTGCCAATATAATCATTTAACATCATTATTCAAATGTTTTACAAGCATAAAAACAATGCAATTTTCACAAGCATAAACATGCTTAATATCAAATGCACTAATCACATAAATCCAAGGATCACTTACCATGTGCATCCTTAACAAAATGGCATTAAAAACCATCATCATTGATGCTCAAAACATGCTTAAAAACAGTAGTTAAAATCACATTCAATTCAAGTGCATTTTCCATAAAAAACATAGCACATTCCGAGAGAGACTTTCGAATCACTTACTCTTGAGCTTAGCTAAGTGTTTCAAACTTACACTATGCTCCGAAGACCACGCTCACAGTATTACAAAGCTGGAAAATCCATTTCCACTCACCGATACGCAAAGCCTTTCTTGCCGACACGAAAAACACCCTTCCAAAGCCTCCAAAATCGTCTCGTTTGCTCCCGGGTTAAGATCCCTTGTTATTTATCACCAAAAAAGAGATCCAATTGCATTAAAATACATTCCAACACCAGCAACTAAACACAAACTCGTTGCTCACCCAAACTACACCAATTTACCCATCTGAAACAACCGAAAACTCAATCAATTGCTTCCTAAACGAAGCCCAGCAAACATACATAACTTTCAACCATTTATAAACATCAAAACACATCTAAAACAACCTAAACCCATCCTTATACCTCCAGCAAGCATTACTACATTATTTCACCTCAAAAACCCAACTAAAACCATCAAGAAACTCAAGGATCTAAAGGATTTCAGGATCTATATCATCAAAGCCCTCTTTCAACATAATAATCAACTTAAAACCCAATTAAAATCAATCCAAAACAGAGCTTAACAAATCAAATACGAAAACCAAGATTTATATCATATTTTTGCACGATTTCCATCTCAAATCAAAACTAAAATGAAAACTCAGCAAAAACATCTATCAAAAGCCAAAGATCTTGAGAATTTCAATAAAGAACCTAGATTGAAGGTTGAGAACGGGATTTACCTCCAATCCTTGCCTTCCTCAATGATTGACAAGTTTTCCTTAACAAAATCTTGAAGAGAACTCTTGGAATTTGTTTAGAAATCAAAGGGAGAGTGTTTGAGAGAAAAGAAATCTGGAGAAAAGAGGTGGGAAAATGATTTTGCTGAAATGATAGGTAGTTACGTCAAATGAAATCTCAATTTCTCATTTTATTAATTTTAATTAAAGAAAAACATTTTATTAAATCATTTAAAACCCTTTTAAAACACATGTATAATTAAGAAAAGGCTAAATTTCCATAAAGCTCCCTAAGGATTCTAAGATTTTTTGCTCCTCTTTTAAAATAACATTTTCCACAATTTGGAAACTTTACATTTTGGTCACTACCCAAAATGCACCACTTCCGAAACCTTTTTTGTAAAATTGATTTGACCAACCCCTAAAACATTATTTTAGAGGATTTTAGCAATTTTTACCATATTTTTATCCTATCTCGATCCTTGATTTCCTTATATCACCAAACACGATTAGAATTGTTTCTGACTGGTCCGATCCGATGTCTAAAACATATAGGCCCAAAACCAGGGCGTTACAACTCTCCCCCAATTAGGAAATTTCGTCCTCAAAATTTTTCCTAGAGGAAAAACGTGTGGAAACTGCTTCAACATGTCCGCCTTCCTTTCCCACGTGGCCTCCTCAACTCCTCGGTGTCGCTACAACACCTTCACAAGTTCTATCGTCTTGCCACGAAGAACTTTACTGCTCGCATCTAGAATCCTCACTCGTTCCTCATCATATGACAGATTCAGATTCAACTCTATCTCCTCAACAGGCATCACATGCGAAGGATCCGATCTGTACCTCCGTAACATCGAGAAATGAAACACATCATGTATCTTTTCTAGCTCCAAAGGTAACCTCAACCGATATGCCACTGGACCAATACGCTTCACAACCTCATAAGGTCTAATAAACCTCGGGCTAAGCTTACCCTTACGCCCAAATCTCATCACCTTCTTCCAAGGCGATACTTTCAAAAACACTCGTTCGCCCAACGCGAACTCAATCTCCTTACGCTTCAGATCCGCGTAAGACTTTTGCCGATTCGATGCTGCCTTCAAACACTCACAAATGAGATTCACCTTCTCGGTGGTTCCTTTCAACATAGCCGGCAACGGAATCAACTTTTTCCCAGCTTCTGCCCAACAGAGAGGGGTCCTACACTTTCTCTCATACAAAGCCTCGTATAGATCAATTTGAATGCTTGCCTGGTAACTATTGTTGTAAGCGAACTCAACCAACGGCAAGTGCTTCTCCCAAGAACCCTAGAAATCTATTACGCATCACCTCAACATGTCCTCAAGAATCTGGATCACACGTTCCGACTGTCCATCCCTCTAAGGATGATACGATGTACTGAAATTCAATTGTGTACCCAAGGCTTGATGCAAACATTCCCAAAATCGCAATGTAAACCTCGGATCCCTATCCTATAGTATAAACTTCGACACACTGTGCAACTGCACAATCTCAGCAATATACAACTCTACCAACTTATCCAACGTATACGTAGTATGTATAGGCAAGAAATGTGCACACTTCGTAAGGCGATCCACAATCACCCAAACCGAGTTCTTCTTTGACAGTGACAAAGGCAAACCAGACACAAAATCCATGGTAATCCTTTCCCACTTCCACTCCGGGATTCTCAAAGGTTACAACAACCTCGAAGGTACTTGATGTTCAGTTTTCACCCGCTGACACACCATGCACTTACTAACGAACTCAGCCACAACCTTTTTCCAAACAAAATACATCAAAACATGCCGAGCTCACTTACCATCATTCCCAATTCTTTCAAAACTTGGCTCTAATACCAACAAATGTAACCCCCTTAGCCCGACCTAGACACCCGATCGGAACTAAGAAGATTACATGGGGAAAATCAAAGTCAACTCGTTAAAGTCAACCTCGATTAACGACATTTTTTTATTTTTATCTTTTCTAGATACACATTATTATCCTATATGATTAGCATTTTGTTTTGGCAAAAGCGACACAGCAACCAGAGTTCAATTAGGGGTCCAATTGCATACAAATGTCTTTTAAGGACTAAATTGTAAATTTCAAAATTATAAGGACTAAACAGATTTTAAAGTTACAAATCCAAAATTAGTCATATAACATGCCATCATGTCAAGTTTCATCTCGAACGGGCCATCCAAACTCATTTAATTAAGCATTCAATATTCAAGGACCAAAACGTAAGAAACATAAACCTGAAACAATTCAAATTCAACACCCAACGGTCAAGTGTTTCGAAACACAAGACCCCGTATCGGAACGGCCGTTTTGAAAACAGGTTGACCGTTTCGATACGCGGGTGCGTTCCAAAACCCATTTCGAAACAATGCTTTATAGTGGCAAAACGTTCCAGAACGTGCCTACCCGTTCCGAAACACCATGACCATTCCAGGCCACCGTTCCGAAACAAGTAAAGGCATTTCGAAACGCCTTGCCCTACAATTTCCCAAATTGCTTGTTTTACTCAACTATCCACCTCCGAAATCATCCCAATACATGTCACATCACACATATAATATGAATAAGCATTAAAGATCACCATTATGTAGCACAAGCTAAAACATAGCATCAAACTTGCAAGCTTAAGAACTATAGGCATGCTTCCTAGATGTAAAAACCACACAAAATCTAAAAATCACACTCAAGTTCAAACCAACATTCACAGACCATTTACAAACCAAATTAGGCAAACCATACATACTCATGGTGTTCAACATCTCTAAATAAATCCAAGAGTAGAAATCCCACACATTGCCTCTTATTACACTTATGTAAAACCACATACTTTGTCTAGTCAAAAGAGCTTGGATTTCCCTTACTTCTTGCTGCCTTAAAAGCCTAGTTTTCTGCATTAATGAAACAAATGAGTGTAAGCATGAAGCTTAGTGAGGATCGCTAAAACCAAACATTCATCAATGCATTTTACAAACCGGAAATATCATCAATTGTCATCTCATGCCTTTCCTTAAAACATGCTTTTTAAAGCATCAACGAACTTTTTAAACCACATGCTCATAACATCATCAAAATAACAGCAAATAATCTTTTGCTCATGCTTAAACCAAGCATCACATGCATTCTAGCATAAACCACAAGCATCTCATTGTTAAACCATTAATCAACAACAATATATTGGCTCGCAAGTGATCAATTTCCAATCCAAACCAAAACAAACACAAATGACACAATCTGATACGCAGATTACAAGCGTTGTCCCACACGCTTCATACACACTATCGGACTACACAAGGCTCACACACGAGAGCAATCCTCTACTGTTGTGACACCCGTGGTGGAGTATAACAGTACAATGAAAACCCCTCAACACCACTCATCGGTAGTTGTATAATTCCACTAACGAGAGCACGGGACACATACCACAAGATCCACCCACGGGGTTAACCATCCACCGTTGTGATCTTAGCCTCAATCGTTAGGGTACTTGGATGGAGTATACGGTACAATTACAACCCCTCGATATCCAAGGCGACTTTATTCACGTTGCACCCAATCCTATAGCCGGCTAACTTTATCCGATTAAAGTAACCAAAAACCATTTCCATCACTTGCCAATATAATCATATAACATCAATATTCCACTGTTTTAGAAGCATAAACACAATGCCATTTTCACAAGCATAAATATGCTTAATATCAAATGCACTAATCACATAACTCCAAGGGTCACTTACCATGTGCATCCTTAACAAAATGGCATTTAAAACCAGCATCATCGATGCTCAAAACATGCTTAAAAAATAGTAATTAAAATCTCATTCAATTCATTTGCATTTTCCACAAAAACATAGCACATTCCGAGAGAGACTTTTGAATCACTTTGTAACGCCCTGGTTTTGGGCCTAGATGTTTTAGAGGTTGAATCGGACCGGTCGAGAGCGGTTCAAATCTTTAAGGTAGGTTTAGGGAACTCCTAGTTCGGGAGGCTTTAAAAATATGGGAAAATATCTAAAAATCCTCATTTATTATATAAATGGTTATGGTGAAAACAATTTTACAAAATATGATTGGGAAATATTATATTTTGGTGTAGTGACCAAATTGAAGTTTTTGCAAAAGTTGACTAGTGACTTTTTTGTAAAGGATTGGAACTTTGAATCTTTAAGGAGCTAATTTTACCAAAAAAAATTTCATCAAATTTCTCTTTAATTTGGGAGTTTTAATAATGATTTAATTAAAGGAATTAAGAGAGAAATTCTATTTTGCTTTCCATAACTACTTTACGATACTTTTCCCTCTTTTCATTTTCTCTCAACTTCCACTAAGCCAAACACATTTCCCTCACCAAATAATCTTTGGTTTTCATCTATTTTGCTGAAATTTCATTCTCCTAAGGATTTCCAATCTTTACATCATCAAATCCTTTTGTTTTTACTTTGGATTTTCTAGAAATCTTGCCCAAATTGAGGAGAAATCAGCCATTAGAGGTAGGCTTTGTCCTTCTCCACTAATGATCAGTTCTTTACTGAAATTCCCATGTTATCAATCCTTTGTTGATGGTTTTTAAGTAGTTTTTATGTTATCAATGTGAAATGGTTGTTAATTTCAAGATTCTTGATGAGATCTTGGTGATTTTCGTATTTCTATGTTAAGCTCTGTTTTAAGGTTGATTTCTAATGTATTTTGGATGATATTTGATGTTGAAAATGAGGTTTTAACAAATAAATCTCGAATAGGTTTGGATTCATAAGTTTGAGATGTTGGATTTGTGGTTTTGGTGATTTGCTATTGCTGGAGGTATAAGGAAGTGTTAGTGATGATTTTTTGGTGTTGATTGAGGTTTAGAAATGATTAGAGTTGATAGATCATGGCTGGGCTTTGGTTTGGGAAAGTTTGGAAGTGATTTCGGTTATTTTGGATAGCCGAAATGGTGTTTTTGAGTAGTTCAGCGAGTTTGAATGAGTAACTGGTGACTTCAGTGCATGATGATGCCTTAATCCTCTGCTCTTATGTGTAATGAACAAGGGAGACATCTTCAGACGCTTTTGGTGTTGATCCGAAAGTGCTGGAAGCCTAGGAATCGTTTTGGCAAGCAAGCGAAACGTAATCGGTGAGTGCGAATGGTTTTAGAAGTCCTTGGGGGACAAGGAAACAAGGTTTGGGGATTTAGGTTTGGTTTGAAACACCATCCTATGTCCGGAAGTAAGTATGTCTAGATTTGCTCTCGAGATGTGGTTGATGCCACTAAATGCTTTTAACATGCTCTTGATTTGTGTTAGACAAATTCCTACTGTTTTATGCATGATTTATAACATGAAAGATGTTATGTATTGATCCCATGAGATAACATGTCTATGAAAAGAGTTTTGAGATTTTGACTAGATGAAATGCATGAATTGTGGTTTTGAAATGGGATGAAAATGATTTGAGACATGTTGCATCGAAACAGTAGGTGAGATGATGATTTTAATGTAATATATTGGCATAAATGATGAGATGATTACCAGATATAATTGGTCTTCTAATAGGATGAAAGTGCACTGTAAACTAAAAATTCGTACGTGCTCTTTGGAGTCGGACAATGGGGGGTAGTGCCATCCTGATCCAAAGTGAGAATCCGATGATGAGAGATACCATTGGGGTAGGTCTTGGTGAAACGCCCAAGCTTTGTGGCGAAGAGAGATACCGCCATGAGAGTCTGGTGATGTGAGATTCCACCGGGGTAGGACTTGGCTTTATGTCAAACTAATCCGCATGTCCGAGTAAAGATGTATTATGAAATGCCAATATATGAGATTGTATTTGATTCACATGTACCAAATGTTGAGATGTTTTATGCTATGAGAAATGCATATGAGACTTATGGTTTATGAAATGCTTTTGTTTACATTAAGCATGTGTATGGCTTTTCCATGAGATTTGCATTGGTTAAATGCATGAGTTAGGTTGAAGGTACATGTGATTTTCAAATGGAGGATTGCTTTGAAATGGGTTTCAAGCATGAGATGGAAAGAGCATGTTGTAGATAATAGTTTTTGAGATAGAGTTTTAAAGTTGCATTGTTGCGTTGGTTTTTCATAGAGCTTGCCTCACTAAGAAAATGTGCTTACGCTTTCTTTTACCAACAATTCAGATAATTGAGACACTCTTGGGCGGCAAAGAGGCAAAGGATTTCCATGGAATTGAAAAGCTCAAGTGTAACACCCCAATTTTGGGCTTAGAAGTTTTGGGTTCTGGACCGGACCGGTCGGGTTGCGGTTCGAATATAAAAGGTGATTTTTAGGAAAGCCTAGTTCGGGTTGCATTAAAAATATGGAAAAATGTCTTAAAATACTCTTTTATTATATATAAGAGTTTGGTGAAATCAATTTTGTAAAATGAGGTTTGGAATAGTGACATTTTGGGTTAGTGACCAAAATGTAATTTTTGAAAACTGTGTGCCTGTTTTAAAAAGGATTGAAACTTTGAATCTTTAAGGAGCTATTTACCCAATGGGAGTTTCTCCAGATTTTTCTAAGATATTAAATGATTAATTAAAGGTTTTTAAATAAAACTAAAAAGGAGGGAAGATATTTTGGCATTTTCCAACTAACTTTTCCTAAAGTTTCATTTCCATTTTTCTCTCATCTTTCTCTCAAACCAAACACATTTTCTCCAGAGCTTTTCCCTCTGATTTTGTCACCTAAATAACTCATTTCAATTCTCTTTTGATCTTCAATCATCTCTTCAACAAAACCTTTGCATTTGCTAAGTGGATTTTCAAGAATTTGGTTCCAAAAAGGTTTGGAGGTAAGAACGTCCTTCTCCTCTAAACTCTCAGTTCTTTACTGAAATTCCCAAGTTCTCAATCCTTGATTTGTGATTTATTAAAGGTTTTACAATTTTAATCTTGATCTTGGCTTTAAATGCAAGATTTGGTTGATTTTTGGTAAAATTTCGTATGATCTGTTTGAGCAGTGATTTGAGGTGTCTTTTTGATGTTGAATGAATGTATAATTGATGAGAAATTGAGGTTTTATCAATGCAATCCCGAATAGGTTAATTTTCCTAAGTTTTGCTTGAGTTTTTGGTTGTTTTTGGAGTGATCTTGGTGATCTGTTATTGCTGGAGGTATAAGGATGTGGTTAGATCCTTTTTGGATGTTAATTGATGATTAAAAATGGTTAGAAGTGATGGATCTTGGCTGGGTTAAGTTTTGGAAGTGTTTGGAGGTGATTTCGGTTGTGTTTGGTAGCCGAAATGTTGGATTTGTGTAGAGCAGCGAGTTGAGTTGTGTGGCTTGTGTTTTTAATGCATAATGATGCATTAATCCTCTGTTGTTGTGTGCTTGAAACATGGGAGATTGATCCGTGAGCATTGGAGGTGGTGTGGAAGGTTTCGGATGCTTGGAAGGCTTGTTGGCTAGCCTTGTTTTGTGTATCGGTGAGTGAAGTTGGGTTTTCAGCTTTTAAACCAAGGTTTGAAGGTTTTGGGAGCTTAGTTTAAGTCTAAACAACTTTGCTAAGCTCAAGAGTAAGTAAATGGATTTTCCCTCTTGGTTGTGTTGTGAATTGGTTTTAAAGCATTTGTGATTGTTTGATGCAAAGCATGTGATTTGCATGTTTTAAGTTCTGTTTTGAAAGCATATTTTAGCATGGTTTAATGCTGGTTTTGAAAGTCATGTGTGAAGGATGCTCAAGGTAAGAGATCCTTGGTTTTGTACATTGGAGTTGTGGAATTGATGCATAGTGTTGCATGTTGTTTAATGGCTTTGTGTAATGCTTCAAAAACAGTGGATTAATGAGGGTAAATGGTGGTTTTTGCATTTTGGTTATGCTTGTAAATCAACGGATTAATGTGGTAAGATGGTTATATTGGCAAGTGATGTAAGTGGTTCTTGGTTACTTAAATCGGATATAGTTAGCCGGCTATAGGATTGGGTGCACCATGAATAAAGTTGCCTTGGATGTGGAGTGGTTGTGAGTGAACTGGTAACTCCATCCAAGTACACTAACGAGATGGTTAAGAGCACCATGGTGGTTAAAATTCCATGGGTGGGTCTTGTGTTAAGGTCATAATGGTGGTTGAAATTCCATTCGAGGACCTTGGGTAAGCAAAGGTTATAATGGTGGTTAAAATTCCATTTGAGGACCTTGTGCTTGTTAAGATCACAATGGTGGTGTAAAGTCCATGTGTGGATCTTGTGGAGTATGTCCCGGATCTCGTTAGTGAAGTTATACAACTACCAATGGATAATGTTAAGGTTATATGGTGGTTAAAATTCCATATGGGAACCTTGTGAATGTTAAGGTTATATGGTGGTTAAAATTCCATATGGGAACCTTGTGAATGTTAAGGTCATATGGTTGTTAAAATTCCATATGAGGACCTTGTGTATGGTAAGGTCAAATGGTGGTTAAAATTCCATTTGGGGACCTTGGGATTGGTAGTGTGTATGAAGCGTGGGGACAATGCTTGTGATCCGCGTATCCGATTGGATGTTGTGTTGAAAAGTGGATTTGGTTATCACTTGGAAGCCAATATAATGTTCTTGAATATAATGAAGCATGAGATGCTTGAAATGATGCATGGTTGCATGAGAAGTGTGTAAAGTACTTTGAATGCATGTTTGCTTGTTAGGCTAATCAAATGTTGATTATCTATTGAGAATGGTGCATGTGTACATGAAATCTCTTTACTGTATTGAAGTCTTGCGAAGACTTGTTTTTAAAGGCATGTGATGCAAATATTGATGATGTGGTTCATATGTTGCATTTGTTTAATGCACGTATTAGATAGAATGAGTAAATGGTTTTAAAGGTTTCTTGCTTTAAAATGATATTCAAGTATGAGAAGGGTATGATGTGAAGTGGAAATGTTTTCCAATGATTTGAATTTAGCTTTGCATATGATGTTCATGCATGGAATGGTTAAATTGATGGTTTTGCAAGTTTGTGCTTTGAAAAGGTGTATTTAGCTTTTCTAAGCTAAGGGTTGGGTTTTCATGTTTGAGCAATGCATGATTTAAAGCATGATGTTGAAAAAGGGTTTTCAAACTTTGCTTTGGTTTATCGAATCGAGTTGGCTTTTAAAAGTGGTTTTATGACTCGCTGCATTGATGGTGTTTTGGTTTTGAGCATTCCTCACTAAGCATTATATGCTTACGCTCATTTTTGTCCATCAATGCAGATATTTGAAGTTGGAACAGCGAGAAGCAAGGGATTCAAGGAGAACTCCACTTGAGATGTATGTCTCGGTTAATAGCTATAGATAATAAAGGCAATGGGGGAAGAATCTCTTATGTGGATGTTTAATGAGGTTGTGTATGTTGGACAAGTTTGGTTTATGATTTTGAATCATGTGGAGTAATGTTGCAACGTTTGAATCTCCTTATGCTTAAGTTGTTATGTTATGCTTCTTGTTTAAAAGCATGTTTGAGTGTTGGATATTTTGAATGAGTTGGTGCACCTAGGGATGGTCTTGTATCTAGGTTTTGATGCAATTATGTCCCTTGTATGTTGAATGACTTGCTGGTGTGTTTTGGTTGCCTTTGGAGCATGTTTGATGGGTCAAATGTGTGTTAAACCAGCAATTTTTCTGCAATCTGGGCAGCCTGTTTCGGAACAGGTGCTACCGTATCGGAACGGAGGCCTGAAATGGTCTGGGCGTTCCGAAACGGAAGGAACTGTTCCGGAACGGTTTGGCTACTGCCAGGCCCTGTTTCGGTACCAGTTTCGGAACGGTCCCGCGTTTCGGAACAGGTCCTCCCTGTTTCGGAACACTCGACCGTTGGGCACTGAAATTGTTGGTTAAATGTTTTGAAAACCTTGCGTTTTGGTCCTGAACTTTGTATATGCAATTGGATGAGTTCGAGATGTCCTTTTGAGCTGAAATTTGGCAGTGAAGCATGAAACATGACTAATTTCATACTGGTAACTTTTAATTGGGTTAAGTCCCTGTAATTCTCAGAATTTACAATTTGGTCCCTAATTCCTTAATTTGTGTAATTGAGTCCCTGAATGTTCTCTGATTGGTATGATCTTGGTGTATGCTGTTCTTGTGAACATATCTAGGGTTAATAAGCATCTAGACAAGATTAAAAAGAAAAAAAAGGGTCGTTAATCAAGGTTGACTTTCGGGTTGACTTTGGTTTTCCCCGTGTAAACTTCTTAATTCGGTTCAACCGTCTGGGCCGGGTTAAGGGGGTTACATCAAGTATGGTTACATTTTACGTAGACTTTAGTAATGATAATTGGCAATGAGGATCTATGGTTACTTTTGGGAGATGTAGTTTTGAACTCCCTATGGTTGTTGCAAGTTTATTATGATATATGTGGTTTGTTAATGTCCTTTATGGTTTGGTTTGTGGTTTGTGGGTTTCGTATGGTTTTCATGACTAGAAAGCATGCCTTTAGAACTTATGCTTGTATGTTTGATGCTAGGTTTTGGTTCATACTTCGTAATATCTGACATTGATGCTTAAACATGTTGTGGTATGATTTGGAACATTCCCGAATGTGTTTGGGTGTGGAAAACCAGCAAAGTTTTTAGTTGCAGGGCTGGGCATATCGAAACGCTCTTATTTGTTTCGAAACGGTGGCCTGAAATGGTCATCAGGTTTCAGAACGGGTAGGAACGTTTCAGAATGCTTTGGCTACTGGAAAGCCATGTTTCGATATGAGTCTCGGAATGCACCCGAGTACCGGAATGATCAACTCAGTTTCGATACGACCGTTTTGATACAGGGCTCAGCGTTTCGAAACACCTGAGCGTTGGTCTTGATTTTGAACTGTTTCAGGTTCTTGTTTCTTACATTTTAGTCCCTGATGTTTATGAATGCAATTGAATGAGTTTGGAATGTCTGATTGAGTTGATAATTGACAGAGTTGCATGAAATAGGACTAATTGAATATTGGTAACCTTAAAATCTACGTGGTCCTTGTAATATACAAAGTTTACATTTTGGTCCCTAAATGTCTAATTTTTGCAATTAAACCCCAAATTGAATTCCGATCGATGTGTCTGTTCTTCCTATGATCTTGGGTTGTCACATAGGTTTAATATTGCATATATATAAGATAAAAGGAAAAAAGGGTCGTCAGTCAGAGTTAACTTTAAGTAGTTGGCTTCGGTTTTCCCCGTGTAATCACCTCGGTTCAGGTCAACCGTCTAAACTAGGCTAAGAGGGTTACATTTGTTTGTATCAGAGCCAGGTTTGCGAATAATTGGGCTTGGTGGGTGGTAAATAGGTGTGAATATGAATGGTTATGACTTTTTGTGAAAGCATGTTGTGTGATTGTTTGATGTTCTATCTCTAATGAGATGTAATGCATGCAAGATGGTGGATTGAGATGAATTTGTGATGATATGATATGTTTGGGGTATAGCTGGTGTACCCCTTAGCCCGGCCTAGACGGTTGACCCGAACTACAAAGATTACACGGGGAAAACCAAAGTAAACCCGAAAGTCAACCTTGATTAACGACCCTTTTTTTCTTTTTAACTTTGTCTAAATGCATATTAACCTTAGGTGTACTCTTGAGATAAACATACTCAAAAATCACAGCAATCGGAAAACAATAAAGGACTCAATTGCACAATATACAAATTTAGGGACCAAAATGTAAAATCTGGAAATTAAGAGAACTTTTCCAATTTTTAAGTTACCATTATGAAATTAATCATGTTTCATGCTTCTCTGCCAAATTTCATCATAAACGGACATCCCAAACTCAAGCAATTGCACATACAAAAATCAGGACTAAAACGTAAAGCTTGCAAACCTCAAAACCATTCAAATCAGTGTCCAACGGTCAAGTGTTTCGAAACGGGTCTAGGCCGTTCAGAAACAAGGGCTGGCAGTAGCCAAAGTGTTTCGAAACACCTCAGCCCGTTTTGAAACACCGAGGCCAAAATATGCACTTGTTTCGAAACAGGCAAGGGTGTTTCGAAACACCCTGCCCAGAAACAGCAGAAAAGTCTGCTTTTACACTCTTTCGACCCACCAAACATGCTCATATGACCTCCACATCATTCCAAAAAGTCATCAAACATTAAAGGAACATATTTGCATCATCAAAGCTCAATCATAACATCATTTAGAAAAAACCACAAGTCTATAGGCATGCATCCTAAAATGAAAAGCAAGCAATCATCAAATCTCCAAAACAAATACCAAATGGCCATTTACATGTTTCAACATCAACATAGGCATTAAACCAAACTTAGGGAGTCCAAAACATCTCCCAAAAACTTAATCTAGGTTCCCATTGCCAAATACCAAAAGCTAATAGTGTTGTGAAAATAGTCACCATACATGAGCTTAGACTTTCACTTGGATCCTTGACCTCCTTGCTACCCTTAAAAAACTTCAATGCTCTGCATTATTGGTTCAAGAAAGAGAGAGCGTAAGCACATATGCTTAGTGAGAAATGCTCTAATGAAACAACACAATAATGCACTTATAAAAACACCTTTCCAAGGCCTTTAATTTCAAAACAACTTTTATCATGCATCTATGCACACAAACCAAGCATCACAAGCTTCAATACATCAACATGTCATATTGGCTTTCAAGTGATAATCCATAACCATTTTTCAACTCAAAACACAATCGGATACGCGGATTACAAGCGTTGTCCCATACACTTCATACACACTACCGAACACACAAGGTGGAGTTTACCGGTACAATCACAACCCCTCAACACCCGTGATGGAGTTTAACGGTACAATCGCAACCCCTCCACATCACTCATCGGTAGTTGTATAACATCACTAACGAGAACACGGGACACACAACACAAGATCCACACATGGCCTTTTAACCACCATTATGACCTTAGACATCTCGTTAGTGTTCTTGGATGGAGTTTACGGCACAATCACAACACCTCAACATCCAAGGCGACTTTATTCACGGTGCACCCAATCCTATAGCCGGCTAACTATATCCGATTCAAGTACTTTTAAACCAACACATCACTTGCCAATATACATCATTTACCATCATCAATCCACTGTTTTTAAGCATTAAACAAAGTCATTACACAATCATGCATCACTATGCATCAAATCACATTTATCAATGTCCAAAACAAGGATCTCTTACCTTGAGCATCCCTCAACACATGGCTTACAAAACCAGCATTAAACATGCTAAAATATGCTTTCAAAACAGAATTTAAACATGCAAAATAAACACATTGCATTCAACTATCTCATGGTTCATCAAAAAGAAAGTTTCTCCGAAAAACTTAGTCTTGAGCTTATCTAAGTTGTTTAGACTTAAACTAAGCTCCCATAACCTTCAAAGATTGGTTTCAAAGTTGAAAACCAAACTTCACTCACCGATTCCGTTTCGCAAGCTTGCCGAAACGCTGATTAAGCCTCCGAATCAACACCACAAGGATCCGATGATGTCCCCCCTGTTTTAAACACTTAAAAGTAGTGGATTAATGCATCATCATGCATTAAAATCTTCAACCAAAACACCTAAACTCGTTGCTCTCATCAAAACTCACATTTCGGCTACCAAACACAACCGAAATCACATCCAAACACCTCTACAACATTACCCAGCCAAGATCCATCAAATCCAATCATTCTTAAACATCAATTAACATCTAAAAAGGACCTAATCACGTCCTTATACCTCCAGCTATTGCAGAACATCAAAATCACCCCAAAAACCACCATTTTCTCAAGTCAAAACTTAGGAAAATCAACCTATTCGGGATTGCATTGATTAAACCTCAATTACACATCATTTAAACATCCAAAATACATCAAAAAGACATCTCAAAACAGATCCCAATCATCTATTACGAATTTCTTCAAAATTAAATCCAAATCTTGCATTTTAAGCCAAAATCAAGAACACAACATTAAAACCTTTAATAAAACTCAATTTAAGGATTGAGAACTTGGGAATTTCAGTAAAGAACTGAGTATTTAGAGGAGAAGGACGTTCATACCTCTAAATGTGAGTTTCTGCTTGTTTAGAGCCAAAATCCTTGAAAATTCAATAAGCAAATGATGAGGATTTGGTGTAGAAATGATTAGAAATCATTTAGAGATTGAAATCTCAACTTTAGGTGTGAAAATCAAAGGAAAAGTGGCTGTGGAAATGTGTTTGGCTGAAGGAAAATTGAGAGAAAATGAAATGGGAAAAATTTGGCAAAAGTTAGTTAGGAAACTAAAATATCTCCTTTCCCTCTTTTCTTTTTATTAAATTACATTAAATGAGTCTTTAAAATTTAAGAAAAATCTGGAGAAACCCTCCCTTGGGTAAATTAGCTCCTTAAAGATTCAAAGTTTCAATCCTTTTAAAACAGTCACCAACTTTTCAAAAATTACATTTTAGTCACTAACTTGAAATGTCATATTTCCAAACCCCATTTTATAAAATTGATTTCACCACTCTCTTATATATATTAAAAGAGGATTTTTAGATATTTTTCCATATTTTTAATGCATCCCGAACTAGGCTTTCCCTAAAAACCACCTTTTATATTCGAACCGTAATTTAAATCGGTCCGGTTCAGACCCTAAACTTCCAATCCCAAAATTGGGGTGTTAAAACTCTCCCCCCTTAAGAAATTTCGTCCTCGAAATTTACCTGGAGGTAAAAGGTACGGAAACTGCTTCAACATGTCATCCTTCCGCTCCCACGTGGCTTCCTCAACACCACGATGCTTCCACAACACCTTTACCAACTCAATGGTCTTGCCTCGAAGAACTTTACTATCCGAATCCAGAATCTCCACCGGTTCCTCATCATAGGTCAAATCCAGATTCAACTCCACTTCCTCTACAGGCATCACATGAGAAGGATCCGATCTATACTTCCGAAGCATAGAAACATGAAACACATCATGAATCTTTTCTAACTCTTGCGGTAACCTCAACTTGTATGCAACAGGACCCACACGCTCAATCACCTCGTATGGTCCAATGTACATAGGGCTCAACTTACCCTTTCGGCCAAACCTCATCACTTTTTTCCAAGGCGAAACTTTCAAAAACACACGGTCACCCACCGCATAATCAATCTCCTTACGCTTCAAATCCGCGTAAGACTTCTGCCGATCAGAAGCTGCCTTCAATCGCTCACAAATGAGCTTCACCTTCTCGGTGGTTCCTTTCAACAAAGCGGGCATCGAAACCAACTTCTGACATGTTTTAGCCCAACAAAGAGGAGTCTGACACTTCCTCCCGTACAAAGCTTCATAAGGTGCCATTTGAATACTTGCCTGATAACTATTATTATAAGAAAACTCCACCAAAGACAAATGTTTCTCCCAAGAACCCTGAAACTCAATCACGCAGCACCTCAACATATCCTCCAACACCTAGATAACACGCTCAGATTGTCCATCCGACTGCGGATGATAAGATGTCCTGAAATTCAACCGTGTACCCAAAGCCTGATGCAAACACTGCCAGAAACGTGACGTAAACCTCGAATCCCTATCCGACACAATCGAATTTGACACACCATGCAACCGCACAATCTCAGCAATGTACAGCTCCGCAAGCTTATCCAAAGTGTACGTAGTATGCACAGGCAAGAAATGCGCACACTTCGTCAGGCGATCCACAATCACCCACACCGAATTCTTCTTCGATGGCGACAAAGGCAAACCAGACACGAATTCCATGGTAATCCTCTCCCACTTCCACTCAGGAATCCTCAACGGTTGCAACATCCCTGAAGGAAACTGATGCTCAGCCTTAAATCGCTGCCATACCATGCACTTGCTTACAAACTCAGCAACATCTTTCTTTAAACCCACCCAATAGTACTAATCACGAAGATCACCGTACATCTTAGTACTACCAGGGTGCATAGCAAAAGGACTACTATGAGCTTCAGTCAGAATAGCACACCTCAACTCAGCATCATTGGGCACTACTATCCGACTTCCAAAGCATAAAACTCCATCATCACTAAAGCAGAAATCCGATGGCCTATCCTCTACAATATCCTGAACATGTGGCACCAAGGAATCATTCAACAACTGCTTTTCCTTAATCAACTGAATCAATGATGGTTTCACTTGCAACTCAGCCACAAGACCACCATCACGCGAAATGCTCAAACTGGCAAACATAGCCCTCAACTCCACTGCTACCTTCCTACTCAAGGCATCCGCTACAACATTAGCTTTACCCGGATGGTACTCGATCGTCAAATCGTAATCCTTAAGCAACTCCACCCAACGCCGTTGCCTAAGATTCAACTCTTTCTGAGACATCAGATACTTCAAACTCTTGTGGTCCGTGTACACAGTACACTTCTCACCATACAAGTAATGTCTCCAAATTTTCAAAGCGTAAACCACCGCAGCTAACTCAATGTCATGCGTAGGATAATTGCGCTCATGCACCTTCAACTGACGTGATGCATAAGTTACCACCTTACCCTCTTGCATCAACACACATCCTAAACCAACGTAGGACGCATCACTATACACCACAAACTCTTTCCCTGATTCAGGTTGAACCAAGATAGGAGCTTGCGTCAAAGCTGCCTTAAGCTCCTCAAAAGCCTGTTGTCTCACTTCCGTCCACTCACACTTAACATCCTTCTGCAACAACTTTGTCAAAGGTGCAACAATCTTTGAAAACCCATCCACGAACCTCCGATAGTACCCCGCCAAACCAAGGAAACTACAGACTTCATGAACAGACTTAGGAGACTTCCAATTCATCACTGCCTCAATCTTCTGAGGATCAACACGTATTCCTTCAGCAGAGACTACATGACCAAGAAACACAACTTCTCTAAGCCAGAACTCACACTTGCTCAGCTTGGCATAAAGCTAATTCTCCAACAAAGCCTGCAACACAATTCTCAAATGCCCCTCATGCTCCTCCTCAGTACGAGAGTACACGAGAATATCATCAATGAACACCACAACAAATTTATCCAAGTATTCATGGAACACTCTATTCATCATGTCCATGAAAGCTGCAGGAGCATTTGTCAAACCAAACGGCATCACAAGGAACTCATAATGCCCATAACTCGTTCTGAAGGCTGTTTTTGGCACATCCACATCCTTCACCTTCAGCTGATAATACCCTGACCTTAAGTCAATTTTAGAGAACACAGCTGCTCCCCGAAATTGATAAAAAAGATCATCAATTCTCGGCAATGAATACCGATTCTTGATAGTCAACTTGTTAAGCTGACGATAATCAATGCACATTCTTATAGTGCCATCCTTTTTCTTCACAAACAATACCGGTGCACCCCAGGGCGACACACTCGGCCAAATGAAACCACGATCAAGCAACTCCTGAAGTTGCGTCTTCAGCTCTTTCAACTCTTTAGGTGCCATTCGATAAGGAGTAATGGACACTGGAGTTGTGTTTTCATACAGCTCAGTCCCAAACTCCACTTCGCGATTAGGAGGCAATCCAGGCAACTCCTCCGGAAGCACACCAGGAAACTCTCGCACAGTCCTGATATCTTGCACTCGCAACTCTTTAGAGCTAGGATTCATCACAAAGGCTAGGTAGGCTTCACAACCTTGCCTCAGCATCCGGCTCGCTTCCAATGTGGACACCACATTGGCAAGAAACTTCACATTCTCACCCACCACCACTACCTCATAATCATCCGCAAGCTTCAACGAAACTCGCTTATTCTCAAAATCTACTACAGCTCGATGCTCAACAAGCCAATCCATACCAAGGATTACATCAAAACCATAGAAAAGCAATTCCATAAGATCAACATGAAAAACATGGTCTTGCACAACTAAGGGACATCTTCTATAAAGCTTTCAAGTCACAACAGTCTCACCAAAAGAAATAGTTACACGCATACCAACATCCAAAGACTCAACAGGCAACCCAAGCAATTGAGAATGCTCACGCAATATGTATGAGTGTGTAGATCCAGAATCAATCAAGGAAAGTAATGACAAGGATTGCAAAGTGAAAGTACCTGCGATCACATCCGTGTCATTCCTCTCCTCCCTCTGAGCATACACTCTGGCCTGACCACCACCCTCAGGCTGAACAGCTACCACATGAGCCACATTCCTTCCACCATCCTCTCTACGCTGGAAATTACCACGGCCGCGCCCATGACCTCTCTGTGGTGCAACAACTCCAGGAGCACGTCCCTGACCACCACCGGCCAACAGAGGACACTCTCTCTTCATGTGATCCGCCGAACCACAGTTCCAACACGAGTTACCAGTCACCACAACAGGAGCTTGTACCTCCCTCGCTGCTCGAGGACAATCACGCCTCAGATGACCACGCGATCCACATGTCCAACATGTGTTCTGATCAGCTCTCGCCCTGTCTCCCTGAATAGGCGCACCTTGCCCTCCACCACCACGCCTAGCTGAAGACTGATACTTCCGATCACGTCCTCTCTTGTTCCGTCCGCCACCGGAACTATACTCAGCAGCTCGCTTGCCCGCACTAGGACCAGCTCCTCTAGAAGATAAACTCAAATTCAACTCAATGTCTTTTGCTCTTCCAACCAGCATATAGGTCTTTACATCCGTCACCAAACCATAACGGAAACGTTCACACCTCTCCCGCTCATCAGGGATAAGCTCAGGTGCATACTGACTGAGCCGGACAAACTGAACCTCATACTCAGCCACTGACATGCTCCCTTGCGTAAGAGATGAATTCCCTTTTCTTTTCATCCAGGTACCGCACACCCAGATACCTCCCCTTGAACACGTTCAGAAAGAACGTCCAAGTCACATCAGCATCCTCCATTCCGGAGATAGCGGTGGTCCACCAGGTATACGCATCGTCATGCAACAATGATATTACACCACCCAGCTTCTGCACTTCATTGCATTTCATTTGTCCCAAAATTCTCTTGGTACTTTCCAACCAAGACTCAGAACCCTCAGCAGACAAACCCCTGAACTCAGTCCCTCGCAGACTGCGCAATCGTTCCAGAGGTAGTCTAACATTAGCATCTCCCTGATGCCCAGCTCCATGAGCTCCAGCTACCGCCGCCTGAAAGGCTCCAGCAATAGCCTGAATCAGCACTGTTATGTCAGGAGCAACTTGCCCCTGCCCAGCTTCAGGTCCAGCAACCCCAGCACCAGCACCAACTCCCTCACCCCCAGCACCACCACCACCGGGTGGAGGAGGTAAATCCACTACATTTTCCGCATTCTCTTCGTTCTCATTTTGAGCCATAGCTCGCGAATTAATCCTCGTCTCTCTACGAGGTCCCATTCACTATACAATGCAATCACAAATGCAATAAACATAATCAGGCTCAGCAAGGTAAGCAATCCAAGTACTCAAGCTCATTTCCAATTAAAACAAATCATTTAATTAGCTTTGATATGGCAATGGGTCCCTCAAACATGCTTCACCACAGCATACACCATAATTGCAACATTCTTACAATTCATACATCATACTTTCACTCAACAAGTATACAGGCAATCATACACATATCACCCACATAACCATTCCCAAAAACTTGAGAACCTGGCTCTGATACCACCAAATGTAACCCCCTTAGCCCGGCCTAGACGGTTGACCCGAACTTCGAAGATTATACGGGGAAAACCAAAGTCAACCCGAAAGTCAACCTTGATTAATGACCCTTTTTTTTCTTTTTAACTTTGTATAAATGCATATTAACCTTAGGTGTACTCTTGAGATAAACATACTCAAAAATCACAGCAATCGGAAAACAATAAAGGACTCAATTGCACAATATACAAATTTAGGGACCAAAATGTAAAATCTGGAAATTAAGAGGACTTTTCCAATTTCTATGTTACCATTATGAAATTAATCATGTTTCATGCTTCTCTGCCAAATTTCATCTTAAACGGACATCCCAAACTCAAGCAATTGCACATACAAAAATCAGGACTAAAACGTAAAGCTTGCAAACCTCAAAACCATTCAAATCAGTGTCCAACGGTCAAGTGTTTCGAAACGGGTCTAGGCCATTCAGAAACACGGGCTGGCAGTAGCCAAAGTGTTTCGAAACACCTCAGCCCGTTTCGAAACACCCAGGCCAAAATATGCACCTGTTTCGAAACAGGCAAGGGTGTTTCGAAACACCCTGCCCAGAAACAGCAGAAAAGTTTGCTTTTACACTCTTTTGACCCACAAAACATGCTCATATGACCTCCACATCATTCCAACAAGTCATCAAACATTAAAGGAACATATTTGCATCATCAAAGCTCAATCATAAGATCATTTAGGAAAAACCACAAGTCTATAGGCATGCATCCTAAAATGAAAAGCAAGCAATCATCAAATCTCCAAAACAAATACCAAATGGCCATTTACATGTTTCAACATCAACATAGGCATTAAACCAAACTTAGGGAGTCCAAAACATCTCCCAAAAACTCAATCTAGGTTCCCATTGCCAAATACCAAAAGCTAATAGTGTTGTGAAAATAGTCACCATACATGAGCTTAGACTTTCACTTGGATCCTTGACGTCCTTGCTGCCCTTAAAGAACTTCAATGCTCTGCATTATTGGTTCAAGAAAGAGAGAGCGTAAGCACATATGCTTAGTGAGAAATGCTCTAATGAAACAACACAATAATGCACTTGTAAAAACACCTTTCCAAGGCCTTTAATTTCAAAATAACTTTTATCATGCATCTATGAACACAAACCAAGTGTAACGCCCAGTTTTGGGCTTAGAAGTTTTGGGCGTTGACCGGTTTGGTCAAAGTGCTGTTCGAATCTAAAAGGGTGAATTTAGGAAAGCCTAGTTCGAGTTGCATTAAAATTATGGAAAAATGTTCTAAAATCATCTTTTAATATAATTAAGTGAACTGTGAAATCAATTTTGGAAAATGAGTTTTGGAAGGGTGACATTTTGGCTAGTGACCAAAATGTAATTTTTGAAAGTTTTGTGACTGTTTTAGAAAGGGTTGAAACTTTGAATCTTTAAGGAGCTATTATTCCAAAAGTAGTTTCTCCAGATTTTTCTAAGATATTTTAAGCTATATTCTGATTTTAAAACATATCAAAAGAGGAGGGAAAGCCATTTTGGCCATTTTGATAACTAACTTCCTATTTTCTTTTCTCTCATTTTCTCTCAACCCAAACACTTTCTTTCCAGAGAATTGTTTCTGATTTTCTCACCTAAATCTCTCCTTTCAACTCTCTTTTGATTCCTAATCATCATATCTACAAAACCTCATCATTTGCTACTTGATTCATCAAGGTTTTTGATTCCAAAAAGAGGAGAAACTCAAGTTTGGAGGTAAGAACGTCCTTCTCCTCTAAACTATCAGTTCTTTACTGAAATTCCTAAGTTTTCAATCCTTAATTGATGTTTTATTAAAGGCTTTTAAGTTGTGAAATGGATCTTGGCTTATAATGCAAGATTTGGTGATTTTTGATGATTTTCGTTTGATCTGTTAAATCTATGATTTGAGATGAGTTTTTGATGTTATTTGAACTCTAAATTGATAAGGAATTGAGTTTTGATTGATGCAATCCCGGATAGGTTGGGTTTCCTAAGTTTAGCTTGTGATTCTTGATTGTTTTTGAGGTGATCTTGTGGATCTGGTGTTGCTGGAGGTATAATGATGTTATTAGGTTCTTTTTAGATGTTAAAGGATGTTAGGTTTTGATGGTTAATGGCTGGGCTTTGTTGAGAAGTGGTTTGGATGCATTTTCGGTTGTGTTTGGTGGCCGAAAATGGAGTGGGGATGAGAGCAGCGAGTTTAGGTGCTTTCATTGAGGATATTAATGCATGATGATGCATTAATCTACTGTTTTGATGTGTTAAAACAGGGGAGTCATCTTTGGATCCAAGTGGTGGTGATCCGGAGGCTTGATTTGGTGCTTCGGCAAGAGGCGAAGTGGAATCGGTGAGTGAAATTGGGTTTTCGGCTTTGAAACCAATGTCTTGGGAGCTTAGTTTAAGTCTAAACAACTTTGCTAAGCTCAAGTGTAAGTTTTCGGAAATACTCTCTAGTGGTGGCCATGATTTGATTGTTGTGCAATGTGGTTTATTGCATGTTTTAAACTCTATTTTGAAAGCATGATTTAGCATGGTTAATGCTGTTTTTGTAAGCCATATGTTGAAGGAAGCTCAAGGTAAGAGTTCCTTGTTTTTGAGCATGGTTAATGCTGTTTTTGTAAGCCATTGATTTAATGCTTTAAAACAGTAGATAAATTGATGATAATGATGTATATTGGCAAGTGATGTTTTGCAAAGGTTAAGGTCACTAAGGTGGTTAAAAGTCTTTGAGTGAGCCTTGTTTACTTAAGAACATCAAGGTGGTTAAAAGTCCTTGGATGATTCTTGCTACGGACACAAAGGTGGTTAAAAGTCCTTGTGTGGTCCTTTCCATGGTGTTTAAAAGTCCATGGGGCCAAGGTGTTTAAAAGTCCTTGGGGCCAAGGTGTTTAAAAGTCCTTGGGGTGAAACTTGATACGGACACAAAGGTGGTTAAAAGTCCTTGTGTGGTCCTTTCCATGGTGGTTAAAAGTCCATGGGTCAAGGTGTTTAAAAGTCCTTGGGGCCAAGGTGTTTAAAAGTCCTTGGGGTGAATGTTGATGAACTTGTTTTTAAAGAAATGGAACTTATCACTTGTGGCCAATATGACATGTTATGATATGAAGCATGAGATGCATGTTTAAGTATGCTTTTGAGTATGTGTAAATGATGATTTGAAGCATGATTTATAAAGTGTTTTATAAATGCATTATTGAATGGTTTTATTGAGCATTCCTCACTAAGCTTTTGCTTACGCTCTCTCTTTGTTTTCTCAAATCAATAATGCAGAACATTAAAGTACTTTGAGGGCAGCAAGGAAGGCAAGCATTCAAGTGGAAGTAAAGCTCAAAGTATGGAAGGTTTTCTTAAGTACATTTAGCTTTTGGTAATTTGGCAATGGGGGACCTATGTGTATGTTTTGGGAGATGTTTTGTACTCCCTAGGTATATTGAATGTTGTTGAGAATGCTGGTTTTTGTGGTTGGCCATTATATTCTTGAATTGGAAGTTTATTCTTGAATGGTTGCTTGTGTAGGAAGCATGCCTATAGATTTGGGGTTTTTCACATATGTTGATGTTTTGATGAATTGTTGATGCAAGTATGTCTCATATATGTTGAATTGCATGTTGGTAAAGTTTGGTGGCATTTGGAGCATGATTGGATGTTTAATTGCATGTTTAAGTATGCATTTTGGGGTAATCTGTGCAGGGTGTTCCGGAACAGTACCTACCGTTTCGGAACGGGTGCCTTAAACAAGCCCAGGCGTCCGAAACGGGAGGGACCGTTCCGAAACGGTTGGCTACTGTCAGCCCGTGTTGCGGTATGCGTTGCGGAACGGCCCCGCGTTTCGAAACGGGCTCTGCCTGTTTCGGAACGGGTGACCGTTAGGGGCTGACATTGGCAGTTAAATGTTTTGAATTGTTTGCATTTTTGTCCTGAATCTTGTTTGTGCAATTGTATGAGTTTGGGAAGTCCTTTTGAGCTGAAATTTCACTGAGAAGCATGAAACCTGATTAATTTCAAGTTGGTAACTTTAATTTGGGTTAAGTCCTTATATATATCAGAAATTACAATTTGGTCCCTAAAGTTGTAATATGTTCAATTGGATCCCTGTTTGATCTCTGATGTTTATGATCTTTGAGTATGCTGTTGTATGATCATATCTAAGGTTTAATATGCATCTAGACAAGTTTAAAAAGAAAAAAAGGGTCGTTAATCAAGGTTGACTTTGGTTTTCCCCGTGTGACTCACTTAATTCGGGTCAACCGTCTAGGCCGGGTTAAGGGGGTTACACCAAGCATCACATGCTTCAATACATCAACATGTCATATTGGCTTTCAAGTGATAATCCATAACCATTTTTCAACTCAAAACACAATCGGATACGCGGATTACAAGCGTTGTCCCATACGCTTCATACACACTACCGAACACACAAGGTGGAGTTTACCGGTACAATCACACCCCCTCAACACCCGTGATGGAGTTTAACGATACAATCACAACCCCTCCACATCACTCATCGGTAGTTGTATAACATCACTAACGAGAACACGGGACACACAACACAAGATCCACACATGGCCTTTTAACCACCATTATGACCTTAGACATCTCGTTAGTGTTCTTGGATGGAGTTTACGGTACAATCACAACCCCTCAACATCCAAGGCGACTTTATTCACGGTGCACCCAATCCTATAGCCGGCTAACTATATCCGATTCAAGTACTTTTAAACCAACACATTACTTGCCAATATACATCATTTACCATCATCAATCCACTGTTTTTAAGCATTAAAAAAGCCATTACACAATCATGCATCACTATGCATCAAACCACATTTATCAATGTCCAAAACAAGGATCTCTTACCTTGAGCATACCTCAACACATGGCTTACAAAACCAGCATTAAACATGCTAAAATATGCTTTTAAAACAGAATTTAAACATGCAAAATAAACACATTGCATTCAACCATCTCCTTGTTCATAAAAAAGAGAGTTTCTCCGAAAAACTTACTCATGAGCTTAGCTAAGTTGTTTAGACTTAAACTAAGCTCCCATAACCTTCAAAGATTGGTTTCAAAGCTAAAAACCAAACTTCACTCACCGATTCCGTTTCGCAAGCTTGCCGAAACGCCGATCAAGCCTCCGGATCAACACTACAAGGATCCGATGATGTCCCCCTGTTTTAAACACATCAAAGCAGTGGATTAATGCATCATCATGCATTAAAATCTTCAACCAAAACACCTAAACTCGCTGCTCTCATCAAAACTCACATTTCAGCTACCAAACACAACCGAAATCACATCCAAACACCTCTACAACATTACCCAGCCAAGATCCATCAAATCCAATCATTCTTAAACATCAATTAACATCTAAAAAGGACCTAATCACGTCCTTATACCTCCAGCTATTGCAGAACATCAAAATCACCCCAAAAACCACCATTTTCTCAAGTCAAAACTTAGGAAAATCAACCTATTCAGGATTGCATTGATTAAACCTCAATTACACATCATTTAAACATCCAAAATACATCAAAAAGACATCTCAAAACAGAGCCCAATCATCTATTACGAATTTCTTCAAAATTAAATCCAAATCTTGCATTTTAAGCCAAAATCAAGAACACAACATTAAAACCTTTAATAAAACTCAATTTAAGGATTGAGAACTTGGGAATTTCAGTAAAGAACTGAGTATTTAGAGGAGAAGGACGTTCATACCTCTAAATGTGAGTTTCTCCTTGTTTAGAGCCAAAATCCTTGAAAATTCAATAAGCAAATGATGAGGATTTGGTGTAGAAATGATTAGAAATCATTTAGAGATTGAAATCTCAACTTTAGGTGTGAAAATCAAAGGAAAAGTGGCTGTGGAAATGTGTTTGGCTGAAGGAAAATTGAGAGAAAATGAAATGGGAAAAATATGGCAAAAATTAGTTAGGAAACTAAAATATCTCTTTTCCCTCTTTTCTTTTTATTAAATTACATTAAATGAGTCTTTAAAATTTAAGAAAAATCTGGAGAAACCCTCCCTTGGGTAAATTAGCTCCTTAAAGATTCAAAGTTTCAATCCTTTTAAAACAGTCACAAACTTTTCAAAAATTACATTTTAGTCACTAACTTGAAATGTCATATTTCCAAACCCCATTTTCTAAAATTGATTTCACCACCCTCTTATATATAATAAAAGAGGATTTTTAGTTATTTTTCCATATTTTTAATGCATCCCGAACTAGGCTTTCCCTAAAAACCACCTTTTATATTCGAACCGTAATATAAACCGGTCCGGTTCAGACCCTAAACTTCCAAGCCCAAAATTGGGGTGTTACAGTTGGGGATCTCATTGCCATATCATTACTATTGGAAAAAATTGTTTTTAAAATGAGCTTGAGTACCTTGGATTCCTTGTCTTATATTGCCTAATTGAAATTTATTACATTTAGTTAGTTGCATTGTTTTCAAATGGGGCCACGTAGAGAGCTTAGAATAAATGCGCATGTTGCGGCTGAAAATAAGAATGACGAGCATGTTGAGAATCTACCGCCTCCTCCTTCTAGGGGACCACCCGGTGGTGGTGGAGCGGGGGTTGGTGCTGCGGGAGTCAGAGTAGGGGTTGCTGGACCCGAGGGAGTACAAGGACAAGATGCTCCTGATATAACAATGTTAATACAAGCTATTGCTGGAGCTTTTCGGGCGGTAGTAGCTGGAGCTCATGTGGCCGCACCTCAGGCAGGTGCTGGTGCGAGTTTGCCCCTGGAGCGACTCCGTAGCCTGGAGGGGCTGAGTTTAGGGGGCTGACCCCTGAGGGTTCCGAGTCTTGGATGGAGAGTACCAAGAGAATCCTTGGACAAATGAACTATAATGATGTCCAGAAACTGGGGTGTATTGTATCTTTGTTGCATGGTGATGCCTATACGTGGTGGACGACCACAATTGCTGGCTTGGATGAGGCTGAGGTATCTTGGACGTTCTTTCTGAACGCGTTCAAGAGGTAATATTTGGGGGTCCGTTATCTGGATGAAAAGAAGAGCGAGTTTATGTCCCTAGTGCAAGGAAGTATGTCGGTGGCGGAGTATGCGGTGCAGTTTGTACGCCTTAGCCAGTATGCACCCGAGCTGATCCCTAGTGAACGGGAGAGATGCGAACGATTCAGATATGGGTTGGTGGCTGATGTGAAAACATATATGCTCGCAGCAGACTACACTGATTTTGATGTCTTGGTCACTCGAGCCAAGGATATTGAGTTGAATCTCGGACTAGCCAGTCGGGTAGGAGGGTCTAGCTCAGGGAAGAGACCTACGAATCATGATCTTGGAAGAGATTGGTTCAAGAGACCTAAGGATAGAAGGCCACACACGGATGCGAGACGTGGGGGAGGTAACCCTGGAAGAGGTCAGCAAGGGCCGAATGCTTTCATACGGACACATGAGTGTAATCTGTGTGGTAGGAGGCACACTTTTCAGTGCTGGGGTAACCTGGGTACGTGCTGGAATTGCGCTAATCGTGGGCACATCAAAAAGGGATTGTATGTAGCCGATAAGAGAGGGTCTGGCTTCAGTGAGAGCAGATGAGCCACAAAGAGCTGTGGGCGCGGCCGTGGTAACTTTCAGCGTGGAGACGATGGTGCAAGAAATGTAGCACATGTGGTGGCTGTTCAGCCTGAAGGTGGTGGCCAGGCCAGAGTGTATGCCCATCGGGAAGAGAGGAATGACACGGACGTGATCGTAGGTACCTTTGCTTTGCAGTCATTGTCATTACTTTCTTTGATTGATTCTGGATCTACACAGTTGTACATATTGCGTGAACATGCCCAAATGATTGGTTTGCATGTTGAGTCTTTGGATGTGGGTAAGTGTGTGACTAGTTCTTTTGGTGAGACGGCTGTAACAAGGAGATTGTATAGGAGATGTCCCTTAAATGTTCAAGAGCATGTGTTTTTAGTTGATCTTATGGAATTACCATTTTATGGATTCGATGTAATCCTTGGTATGGATTGGCTTGTTGAGCATAGGGTCGTTGTGGATTTTGAAAATAAGCGAGTTTCACTTAAACTAGCGGATGATTATGAGGTTGTGGTGGTGGGAGAAAATGTGAAATTCCTGTCTAATATGGTGTCGACGCTTGAAGCAAATCGGATGTTGCGTCAGGGATGCGAGGCTTATCTAGCCTTTGTTATGAATCCTAGTACAAAGGAGGTTCGTGTACAGGATATAAGGACCGTGTGTGAATTCCCTGGGGTGTTTCCGGAGGTACTACCTGGATTGCCGCATAGTCGGGAGGTTGAGTTCGGAATTGAGTTGTATGAGAACACAACTCCGGTGGCCATTGCTCCCTATAGCATGGCACCCAATGAGTTGAAGGAGTTGAAGACGCAACTTCAAGAGTTGCTCGACCGAGGCTTTATTCGGCCTAGTGTGTCACCTTGGGGTGCACCGATCTTGTTTGTTAAAAAGAAAGATGGCAAGATGAGGATGTGCATTGATTATCTCCAGCTGAATAAGTTGACTATCAAGAATAAGTATCCTTTACCAAGGATTGATGATCTTTTTTATCAGTTTCGAGGAGCGGCTGTGTTCTCAAAGATAGATCTGCTGTCAGGATATTATCTGTTGAAGGTTAAGGATGTGGATGTGCCGAAGACATCTTTCTAAACGAGATATGGACATTATGAATTTCTAGTGATGCCGTTCGGATTGACGAATGCCCCTACTGCTTTCATGGATATGATGAACAAGGTGTTTCATGAATTCTTTGATAAGTTCGTTGTGGTGTTCATTGATGATATCCTTGTGTACCCTCGTACCGAGGAGGAGCATGAGGAACATTTGAGGATTGTTTTACAAGTGATGCTAGAGAATCGGCTTTATGATAAGTTGAGTAAAAGTGAGTTTTGGTTGAAGGAGGTTGTTTTCCTTGGTCATGTAGTTTCGGCTGAGGGAATTCGTGTTGATCCTCAGAAGATTGAGACAGTGGTGAATTGGAAGCCTCCTAGGTATGTTCATGAAGTTCGTAGTTTCCTTGGGTTGGAGGGTTACTACCGAAGGTTTGTGGATGGATTTTGTAAGATTGCTGCCCTTTGACGAAGTTATTACAAAAGGATGTTAAGTTTGAGTGGACATAAGCGAGACAACAAGCTTTTGAGAAGCTAAAGGAAGCTTTGACGCAAGCTCATATCTTGGTTCAACCTGAGTCAGGAAAAGAGTTTGTGGTGTATAGTGACGTATCTTATGTTGGGTTGGGGTGTGTGCTGATGCAAGAAGGTAGAGTGGTAGCTTATGCGTCGCGACAGTTGAAGGTGCATGAGCATAATTACCCTACGCATGACATTTAGTTAGCGACAGTGGATTTTGCTTTAAAGATTTGGAGACATTACCTATATGGTGAGAGGTGTACTGTGTACACAGATCATAAGAGTTTGAAGTACCTTATGTCTAAGAAGGATTTGAATCTTAGGCAACGACGATGGGTGGAGTTGCTTAAGGATTACGATCTAACGATCGAGTATCACCCGGGGAAGGCCAATGTTGTAGCTGATGCTTTGAGCAGAAAAGGTGGCGGTAGAATTGAGGGTGATGTTTGCTAGCTTGAGCATATCGCGAGATGGTGGTCTTGTTGCTGAGTTGCAAGTGAAACCATCTTTGGTTCAGTTGTTAAAGGATAAACAGTTGTTGGATGACTCTCTGGTACAGCATGTTCAGGACATCGCAGAGGAAGGCCTTCAAATTTCTATTTCAATGATGATGGTGTTTTATGTTTTGGGAGTTGGATAGTGGTGTCAAATTATATTGAGTTAAGGCACACTATTCTGAGTGAAGCTCATAGTAGTCATTTCGCTATGCACCCTGGTAGTACAAAGATGTATCATGATTTGAGAGACGAGTACTATTGGGTGGGATTGAAGAAAGATGTCACTGAGTTCGTTAGCAAGTGAATGGTTTATCAGTGGGTTAAGGCTAAACATCAAGTTCCTTCCAGGTTGTTGCAGCCGTTGAGAATTCCAGAATGGAAATGGGAGAGGATTACTATGGACTTCATGTCTGGTTTGCCGTTGTCGCCATCGAAGAAGAATTTTGTTTAGGTGATTGTGGATCGCCTTAAGAAGTGTGCACATTTCTTGCCTGTGCATACTACGTATATCTTGTATAAGCTTGTTGAGATTGTGTGTATTCTTGGGGTGCCAAAATCTATAGTGCCGGATAGAGATCCGAGGTTCACAACAAGGTTATGGGAATGTTTACATCGAGCTTTGGGTACGCGGCTAAATTTCAGTACTTCTTATCATCCACAAATGGATGGGCAGTCGGAGCGTGTTATCCAAGTGCTTGGAGATATGTTGAGGTGTTGTGTTATTGAGTTTCAGGGCTCTTGGGAAAAGCACTTGCCTTTAGTTAAGTTCGCTTATAATAATAGTTATCAGGCAAGTATTCGAATGGCACCTTATGAGGCTTTATATGGGAGGAAGTGTAGAACTCCCCTTTGTTGGGCTTAGACAAGACAAAAGTTGGTGTCGATGCCATCTATGTTGAAAGGCGATAGAGTTCGCAGTGGGCGAACGTGTGTTTTTGAAAGTTTTACCTTGGAAGAAGGTGATGTGGTTTGGTCGGAAGGGCAAATTGAGTCCAATGTTCATTGGACCATGTGAGGTGATAGAACGTGTGGGTCCTGTTGCTTACAAGCTGAGACTGCCTCAAGAGTTGGAAAAGATACATAATGTGTTTCACGTATCCATGCTTCAGAGATATAGATCGGATTCGTCGCATGTTATGCATGTGGAAGAAGTTGAGCTAAATCCAGACTTGACGTATGATGAGGAGCCCGTTGAGATTTTGGATACAGATAGTAAGGTTCTCCGAGATAAGACTATCGAGCTGGTCAAAGTTTTTTGGAGACATCGTGGCGTTGAGGAATCCACGTAGGAAAGGAAGGGTGACATGAAGAAGCTATTTCCTTACCTTTTTCCGCAAGATAAATTTCAAGGACGAAATTTCTTAAGTGGGGGAGGGTTGTAACGCACTGGTTTTGGGCCTAGATGGTTTAGAGGTTGAATCGGGCCGGTCGAGAGTGGTTCGAATCTTTAAGGTAGGTTTCGGGAACACCTAGTTCGTAATGCTTTAAAAATATGGGAAAATATCTTAAAATCCTCATTTATTATATAAATGGTTATGGTGAAAACAATTTTACAAAATGTGATTTGGAAATATTACATTTTGGTGTAGTGACCAAATTGCAGTGTTTGCAAAAGTTGACTAGTGATTGTTTTGTAAAGGATTCGAACTTTAAATCTTTAAGGAGCTAATTTTACCAAATTGTTTTTCATCAGATTTCTCTTTAATTTGGGAGTTTTAATAATGATTTAGTTAAAGGAATTAAGAGAGAAATTTTGTTTTGACTTTTCATAACTACTTTACGATACTTTTTCACTCTTTTCATTTTCTCTCAACTTCCACTCAGCCAAACACATTTCCATCACCAAATAATCTATGGTTTTCATCTCTTTTGCTGAGATTTCATTCTCCTAAGGATTCCCAATCTTTACTTCATCAAATCCTCTTGTTTTTACTTTGGATTTTCAAGAAATCTTGCCCAAATTGAGGAGAAATCATCCATTAGAGGTAAGCTTCGTCCTTCTCCTCTAATGATCAGTTCTTTACTGAAATTCCCAAGTTATCAATCCTTTGTTGATGGTTTTTAAGTTGTTTTATGTTACCAATGTGAAATGGTTGTTAATTTCAAGATTCTTGATGAGATCTTGGTGATTTCGTATTTCTATATTAAGCTCTTTTTAAGGTTGATTTCTAATGTATTTTGGATGATATTTGATGTTGAAAATGAGGTTTTAACAAATAAATCCTGAATAAGTTTGGATTCCTAAGTTTGAGATGTTGGATTTGTGGTTTTGGGGTGGTTTTGGTGATCTGCTATTGCTGGAGGTATAAGGACGTGTTTGTGATGATTTTTGGTGTTAATTGAGGTTTAGAAATGATTAGAAATGATAGATCTTGGCTGGGCTTTGGTTTGGGAAAGTTTGGAAGTGATTTCAGTTATTTCGGACAGTTGAAATGGTGTTTTTGAGTAGTGCAGCGAGTTTCATTGAGTAACTGGTGATTTCAATGCATGATGATGTATTAATCCTCTGCTCTTATGTGTAATGAACAGGGGAGACATCTTCGGACGCTTTTGGTGTTGATCTAGAAGTGCCGGAAGTGTAACACCCCAATTTTGGGCTTAGAAGTTTTGGGTTTGGACCGGACCGGTCGGGTTGCGGTTCGAATATAAAAGGGTGAATTTAGGAAAGCCTAGTTCGGGTTGCATTAAAAATATGGAAAAGTTTCTTAAAATCCTCTTTTATTATATATAAGGGAAAGGTGAAATCAATTTTACAAAATGAGGTTTGGGAGAGTGACATTTTGGGTTAGTGACCAAAATGTAATTTTTGAAAACTGGGTAACTGTTTTAAAAAGGATTGAAACTTTGAATCTTTAAGGAGCTATTTACCCAAAAAGAGTTTCTCCAGATTTTTCTTAATATTAATCAATTTATTAATGGTTTTAATTAAGGTAAAAAGGGAGGGAAGAAGATATTTTGTCATTTTAACTAACTTTCTCAAATTTTCCATTTTCTTTTCTCTCAACCCAAACACTTTTCTCCAGCAAATTTCCCTCTGATTTTGACATTCAAAGATGAGATTTCAATTTCCTTTTGATCTCTAATCATTTCTGCAACAAAACCTTAGCATTTGCTTATTGGATTTTCAAGAATCTTGGTTCCAAAAAGGGAGAAACTCAAGTTTAGAGGTATGAACGTCCTTCTCCTCTAAATTCTCAGTTCTTTACTGAAATTCCCAAGTTCTCAATCCTTGAATTATGTTTTATTAAAGGTTTTGTAATTGAGTTCTTGATCTTGGCTTTAAAATGCAAGATTTGCTTTAAATTTGATGAAATTCGTATGATCTGATTGGGCATTGTTTTGTGATGTGTTTTTGATGTAAAATGGATGTATAATTGATGAGAAATTGAGGTTTAATAAATGCAATCCCGAATAGGTTGATTTTCCTAAGTTTTGTTTAAGTTTTTGGTGGTTTTTGGAGTGATCTTGATGTTCTGCTATAGCTGGAGGTATAAGGACGTGATGAGATCCATTTTGGATGTTAATTGATGTTTAAAAATGGTTAGAAGTGATGGATCTTGGCTGGGTTAAGTTTTGGAAGTGTTTGGATGTAATTTTGGTTGTGTTTGGTAGCCGAAATGTGAGTGTTGATGTGAGCAGCGAGTTTAGGTGTCTTGGTTGAGGATATTAATGCATGATGGTGCATTAATCTACTGTTTTGATGTGTTTAAAACAGGGGAGACATCTTCGGATCCTTGTGGTGTTGATCCGGAAGCTTGATTGGTGTTTCGGCATGTGGTGAAATGGAAATCGGTGAGTGAAGTTGGGTTTTCAGCTTTAAAACAAAGGTTTGAAGGTTTTGGGAGCTTAGCTTAAGTCTAAACAACTTAGCTAAGCTCAAGAGTAAGTAAATGGCATTTCTCTCTTGGTTGTGTTATGTATTGGTTTTTAAAGCACTTGTGATTGTTGGATGCAATGCATGTGATTTGCATGTTTTAAATTCTGTTTTGAAAGTATATTTTAGCATGGTTTAATGCTGGTTTTGAAAGCCATGTGTGAAGGATGCTCAAGGTAAGAGATCCTTGGTTTTGTACATTGGAATTGTGGAATTGTTGCATAGTGTTGCATGTTGTTTAATGGCTTTGTGTAATGCTTCAAAAATAGTGGATTGATGATGGTAATTGGTGGTAGTGGCATTTTGGTTATGCTTGTAAAACAATGGATTAATGTGGTAAATTGGTTATATTGGCAAGTGATGTAAGTGGTTCTTGGTTACTTGAATCGGATATAGTTAGCCGGCTATAGGATTGGGTGCACCGTGAATAAAGTCGCCTTGGATGTGGAGTGGTTGTGATTGAACCGGTAACTCCATCCAAGTACACTAACGAGATGGTTAAGAACACCATGGTGTTTAAAAGTCCATGGGTGGGTCTTGTGTTAAGGTCATATGGTGGTTAAAATTCCATATGAGGACCTTGTGTACATTAAGGTCATAATGGTGGTTAAAATTCCATTTGAAGACCTTGTGTATGGTAAGATCACAATGGTGGTGTAAAGTCCATGTGTGGATCTTGTATGTCCCGTGATCTCGTTAGTGATGTTATACAACTACCAATGAGTGATGTTAAGGTCATATGGTGTTTAAAAGTCCATATGAGGACCTTGTGTATGGTGAGGTCATAATTGTGGTTAAAATTCCATTTGAGGACCTTGTGAATGTTAAGGTCATATGGTGTTTAAATGTCCATATGAGGACCTTGTGATTGGTAGTGTGTATAAAGCGTGGGGACAACGCTTGTAATCCGTGTATCCGATTGTGTCTTGCGTTATGATGGGTTTTGAATTATCACTTGGAAGCCAATATAATGTCCTTGAATATGATGAAGCTTGAGATGCTTGAAATGATGCATGATTGCATGAGAAGTGTGTGTAATGTTCTATAAATGCATGTTTACTTGTTAGCTTGAACAAGAGTTTATTTTCTAATGAGAATGGTGCATGTGTGCATGAAATCACTTTAGTGCATTGAAGTCTTGCGAAGACTTGTTTTTAAAGGCATGAAATGCAAATATTGATTTTGTGGTTCATATGTTGCATTTGTTTAATGCATGAGATAGATTGAATTAGGATGTGGTTTTTAAAGGTTTCTTGCTTTGAAATGATTTTCAATGTATGAGAAATGTATGTTGTGAAGTGGAAGTGTTTTCCAAGGATTTTGTATTTAACTTTGCATACGATGTTTATGCATGGAATGGTTAAATTGATGGTTTTGCAAGGTTGTGCTTTGAAGTGAATTACTTAGCTTTTCTAAGCTAAGGGTTGGTTCTCACGTTTGAGCAATGCATGATTTAAGCATGTTGTTAAAAGGGTTTTCAAACATTGCTTCGGTTTATCGAATTGTAATTGTAACCCCCTTAACCCGGCATAGACGGTTGACCCGAATTAAGAAAGTCACACGGGGAAAACCAAAGTCAACCCGAAAGTCAACCTTGATTAACGACCCTTTTTTTTTAAAACTTGTCTAGATGCACATTAACCCTAGTTATGATCATTCAAACAACATACTCAAAGATCATAAACATCAGAGATCGAACAGGGACCCAATTGAACAAATTACAACTTTAAGGACCAAATTGTAAATTCTGATAATTATAAGGACTTAACCCAAATTAAAGTTACCAACTTGAAATTAGTCATGTTTCATGCTTCACTGTCAAATTTCAGCTCAAACGGACATCCCAAACTCATACAATTGCACATACAAGTTTCAGGACCAAAATGCAAACTTTTTGAAACATATAACTACCAATGTCAGCCCCCAACGGTCATCTGTTCCGAAACGGAAGACAGCCCGTTTCGAAACGCGGGGCCGTTCCGCAACGCGTACCGAAACGAGGGCAGACAGTAGCCTTTCCGTTTCGGAACGGTGTCACCCGTTTCGGACGCCTGGGCTGCTTCGAGGCACCCGTTCCGAAACGGCAGGCACTGTTCCGATACGGCCTGCACAAAATGCAGAAATTTGCTTGCCTAAACATGCAATTGACCAATCAATCATGCTCCAATTGCTATCAAACTTTACCAGCATCTCATACAACATACACGAGACATATTTGCATCAACCAATCATCATTATATCAACATATATGAAAAGCCCCAAATCTAAAGGCATGCTTCCTACACAAGCAACCATTCATGCACAAAAGCCTTCAAACCAACACATAATGGCCAATTACAAAAACCAACATTAACAACAACATAAATCCAACTTAGGGAGTTCCAAACATCTCCCAAAACAACAACATAGGTCCCCCATTGCCAAATGCCAAAAGCTAAAAATGTTTAAGAAAACCTTTCTATACTTGAGCTCAACTTCCACTTGATTGCTTGCCTTCCTTGCTGCCCTCAATGCACCCTAATGCTCTGCATTATTGGTTTAGGAAGAGAGAGAGCGTAAGCAAAAGCTTAGTGATGAATGCTCATTAAAACCACACAATAATGCATTTATAAAACTCATTTATAGATCATACTTCAAAATACATTTAGACATGCTCACAAGCAATCTTAAACAAGCATCTCACGCTTCACATCATAACATGTCATATTGGCCACAAGTGATAATTTCCATCTTTAAAACAAGATCAACATAAGACTCACACATGGACTTTTAAACACCATTGTGATCTTATCCCCAAGGACTTTTAAACACCTTGGCCCATGGACTTTTAAACACCATGGCAAGGACCACACAAGGACTTTTAAACACCTTTGTGTCCTTAACAAGTTTCACCTCAAGGACTTTTAAACACCTTGACCCCAAGGACTTTTAAACACCTTGGCCATGGACTTTTAAACACCATGATATAAATCACCCCAAGGACTTTTAAACACATTGGCCCCAAGGACTTTTAAACACCTTGGCCATTGACTTTTAAACACCATGATATAAATCACCCCAAGGACTTTTAAACACCTTGGCCCCAAGGACTTTTAAACACCTTGGAAAGGACCACACAAGGACTTTTAAACACCTTTGTGTCCGTAACAAGAACCATTCAAGGACTTTTAACCACCTTGATGTTCTTAATTAAACAAGGCTCACTCAAGGACTTTTAACCACCTTAGTGACCTTAACCTTTTCAAAAACATCACTTGCCAATATACATCATATATCATTAATAATCCACTGTTTTAAAGCATTTAACTAAGCCATAAACATCATGCATCTTTAAGCATCAAACAACATTTATACAATGTTCAAAAAACAAGGAATTCTAACCTTGAGCTTCCTTAAACACATGGCTTATAATCTCAGCAACACACATGCTAGATATGCTTTAAAAACAGAATTTAAACATGCAACAAACACATTGCACCCAACCATCACATGGTTCCTCAACAAGAGAGTTTTTCCGAAAACTTACTCTTGAGCTTAGCAAAGTTGTTTAGACTTAGACTAAGCTCCCAAACCTCCAAAACATTGGTTTCAAAGCCGAAAACCAAAATCCACTCACCGATTCCGTTTCGCCTCTTGCCGAAACACCAAATCAAGCTTCCGGATCACCACCACTTGGATCCAAAGATGACTCCCCTGTTTTAACACATTAAAACAGTAGATTAATGCATCATCATGCATTAATAGCTTCAATGAAAGCACCTAAACTCGCTGTTCTCATCCTCACTCCATTTTCGGCCACCAAACACAACCGAAAATGCCTCCAAACAACTCTTCAAGAAAGCCCAGCCATAAACCATCAAGACTAAGCATCCTTAAACATCATTTAACATCTAAAAAGAGCTTAACAACATCCTCATACCTCCAGCAACAACAGATCCACAAGATCACTCCAAAACAACCAAGAATCACAAGCTAAACTTAGGAAATTCAACCTATCCGGGATTGCATTAATTAAAACTCAATTCCTTATCAAATTAATGTTCATTTATCATCAAAAACACATCTCAAATCACAGCTTTAACAGATCTAACGAAAATCTATCAAAAATCACCAAATCTTGCATTTAAAGCCAAGATCCATTTCACAACTTTAAAAGCCTTTAATAAAACATCAATTAAGGATTGAGAACTTAGGAATTTCATTAAAGAACTTGAAGTTCAGAGGAGAAGGACGTTCTTACCTCCAAACTTGAGTTTCTCCTCTTTTAGAACCAAAAAGCTTGAAGAATCCAATGGCAATTGGTGAGGTTTTGTTGATAAGATGATTAGCAATCAAAAGAGGATTGAAAAGATAGATTTTAGTGTCAAAATCAGAGGTGAAATCTCTGGAGAAAAGTGTTTGGTTTGAGAGAAAATGAGAGAAGAGAAAAATGAGATTTTAGGAAAATTAGTTAGGAAATAACTTCCCTCCACTTTTCCTTTTGTTTAAAATCAGAATTAAAGCATAAAATATCTTAGAAAAATCTGGAGAAACTCCTTTTGGAATAATAGCTCCTTAAAGATTCAAAGTTTCAATCCTTTATAAAACAGTCACGCAACTTTCAAAAATTACATTTTGGTCACTAGCCAAAATGTCACCCTTCCAAACCTCATTTTTTCAAAATTGATTTCACAGTTCACTTATATATATTAAAATATGATTTTAGAACATTTTTCCATATTTTTAATGCAACCCGAACTAGGCTTTCCTAATTTCACCCTTATAGATTCGAACAGCACTTTGACCGAACCGGTCAATGCCCAGAACTTCCAAGCCCAAAACCGGGGCGTTACAACTCTCCCCCCCTTAAGAAATTTCGTCCTCGAAATTTACCTGAAGGAAAGAGATAAGGAAACTGCTTCAGCATGTCATCCTTCCGCTCCCACGTGGCTTCCTCAACACCACGGTGCTTCCACAACACCTTTACCAACTCTATGGTCTTGCCACGAAGAACCTTGCTATCCGAATCCAGAACCTTCACCGGTTCCTCGTCATAGGTCAAATCCGGATTCAATTTCACTTCCTCCACAGGCAACACATGCGAAGGATCAGATCTATACTTCCGGAGCATAGAAACATGAAACACATCATGAATCTTCTCCAACTCTTTTGGTAGCCTCAACTTATACGCAACAGGACCCACACGCTCAACCACCTCGTATGGTCCAATGTACCTAGGGCTCAACTTGCCCTTCCGGCCAAACCTCATCACCTTCTTCCAAGGCGAAACCTTCAAGAACACATGGTCACCAACCGCATACTCAATCTCCTTACGCTTCAAATCCGCGTAAGACTTCTGCCGATCAGAAGCTGCCTTCAAACGCTCACAAATGAGCTTCACCTTCTCGGTGGTTCCTTTCAACAAAGCCGGCATCAAAACCAACTTCTGACCCGTTTCAGCCCAACAAAGAGGAGTCCTACACTTCCTCCCATACAAAGCCTCAAAAGGTACCATTTGAATGCTCGCCTGATAACTATTGTTATAAGCAAACTCAACCAAGGGCAAATGCTTCTCCCAAGAGCCCTGAAACTCAATCACGCAGCACCTCAACATATCCTCCAAAATCTGGATAACACGCTCAGACTGACCATCCGACTGAGGATGATAGGATGTACTGAAATTCAACCTCGTACCCAGAGCTTGATGCAAACACTGCCAGAACCGCGATGTGAACCTCGGATCCCTATCCGACACAATCGACTTTGGCACACCATGCAGCCGCACAATCTCAGCAATGTACAACTCCGCAAGCTTATCCAAAGAAAACGTAGTATGCACAGGCAAGAAATGCGCACACTTCGTCAGGCGATCCACAATCACCCACACCGAATTCTTCTTCGACGGTGACAAAGGTAAACCAGATACAAAATCCATGGTAACCCTTTCCCACTTCCACTCAGGGATTCTCAACGGTTGTAACAACCCTGAAGGAAACTGATGCCCAGCCTTAACTCGCTGGCACACCATACACATGCTGACAAACTCCGCAACATCCTTTTTCAAACCCACCCAATAGTACTCATCACGAAGATCTCGATACATCTTAGTACTACCTGGGTGCATAGCAAAAGGACTACTATGACCTTCAGTCAGAATAGCACGCCTCAGCTCAGCATCATTAGGCACCACTATCCGACTCCCAAAACACAACACTCCATCATCATTAAAACAGAAATCCGAAGGTCTACCCTCCGCGATATCCTGAACATGCGGCACCAAGGAATCATCCAGCAACTGCTTTTCCTTGATCAACTGAACCAAAGATGGTTTCACTTGCAACTCAGCCACTAGACCACCATCACGCGAGATACTCAAACTGGCAAACATAGCCCTCAGCTCAACAGCTACCTTCCTACTCAAGGCATCCGCTACAACATTAGCTTTCCCAAGGTGATACTCAATCGTCAACTCATAATCCTTGAGCAACTCCACCCAACGTCGTTGCCTGAGATTCAACTCCTTCTGAGACATCAGATACTTCAAACTCTTGTGATCCGTGTAAACAGTACACTTCTCACCATACAGGTAATGTCTCCAGATCTTCAGAGCAAAAACCACTGCAGCCAACTCTATGTCATGCGTAGGATAATTACGCTCATGCACCTTCAACTGCCGCGATGCATAAGCTACCACCTTACCCTCTTGCATCAACACACATCCCAAACCAACATAGGATGCATCACTATACACCACAAACTCTTTCACTGATTCAGGTTGAACCAAGATAGGAGCTTGCGTCAAAGCTGCTTTAAGCTTCTCAAAAGCCTGCTGTCTCGCCTCTGTCCACTCATACTTAACATCCTTCTGCAACAACTTTGTCAAAGGTGCAGCAATCTTAGAAAACCCATCCACAAACCTCCGATAGTATCCTGCCAAACCAAGGAAACTACGAACCTCGTGAACAGACTTAGGAACCTTCCAATTCATCACCGCCTCAACCTTATGAGGATCAACCCGAATCCCCTTAGCAGAAACCACATGCCCAAGAAACACCACCTCACTTAACCAGAACTCGCACTTGCTCAGCTTAGCATAAAGCTGATTCTCCAACAAAGCCTGCAAAACAATCCTCAAATGCTCTTCGTGCTCCTCCTCAGTACGCGAGTACATGAGGATATCATCGATGAACACCACAACAAACTTGTCCAGGTATTCATGAAACACACGATTCATCATGTCCATGAAAGCAGTAGGAGCATTGGTTAAACCAAACGACATCACTAGGAACTCATAATGCCCATACCTTGTTCTGAAAGCTGTCTTAGGCACATCCACATCCTTCACCTTCAACTGGTAATACCCTGACCTCAAGTCAATCTTAGAGAACACAGCAGCTCCCCGAAATTGATCAAAGAGATCATCAATTCTCGGCAAAGTATACCGATTTTTGATAGTCAACTTGTTCAGCTGACGGTAATCAATGCACATCCTTATAGTGCCTTCCTTCTTCTTCACAAACAAGACCGGTGCACCCCAAGGCGACACACTCGGCCGAATGGAACCACGCTCAAGCAACTCTTGCAACTGCGTCTTCAGCTCTTTCACCTCCTTAGGTGCCATCCTATAGGGAGTAATGGACACAGGAGTTGTATTCTAATACAGCTCAATTCCAAACTCCACCTCGCGATTAGGAGATAAACCAGGCAACTCCTCAGGAAACACACCAGGAAACTCCTTCACAACCCTGATATCTTGCACACGCAACTCCTTAGAGCTAGGATTCATCACAAAAGCTAGGTAGGCTTCACAGGCTTGCCTCAACATTCGGCTCGCCTCCAATGTAGACACCACATTGGCAAGAAACTTCACATTCTCACCGACTACAACAACTTCATAATCATCCGTAAGCTTCAGCGAAACTCGCTTATTTTCACAATCCACCATAGCACGATGCTCAGCAAACCAATCCATACCAAGGATTACATCAAAACCATAGAAAGGTAACTCCATAAGGTCAACATGAAAAACATGATCTTGAACAACCAAAAGACACCTTCTATACAACTTTCGAGTCACAACAGTCTCACCAAAAGAACTAGTGACACGCATACCAACATCCAACGACTCAACAGGCAAACCAAGCAATTCAGCATGCTCACGCAATATGTAAGAGTGCGTAGATCCAGAATCAATCAAGGAAAGTAATGACAAGGATTGCAGAGTAAAAGTACCTGCGATCACATCCGCGTCATTCCTCCCCTCTCGCTGAGCAAACACTCTAGCCTGCCCGCCACCCTCTGGCTGCACAGCTACAACATGAGCCACACCTCGGCCACCTTCCTCTCTCCGCTGGAAATTACCACGGCCGCGCCCACGACCTCTCTGCGGTGCTGCAACAACAGGAGCACGAACTTGGCCACCAGCCAACATAGGACAATCACGCCTCAAATGACCCGAAGATCCACAGCTCCAGCAACCATTACCAGCTGCCGCAACAGGAGCTTGCACCTCCCTCACAGCACGAGGACAATCACGTTTCATGTGACCATGTGAACCACATATCCAACAAGCACTCGGATCAGCTCTAGCGTTGCCTCCGCGAGCAGGTGCTCCACCTCCTTGCTTAGCCGAGGACTGATACTTCTGATCACGTCCCCTTTTGTTCCGTCCACCATCGGAACTATACTCAGCTGCTCGCTTACCAGCACCTTTAGCAGATAAACCCAAGTTCATCTCAATATCCTTTGCTCGACCCACCAGCACATCAAAATCATCATACTCGGTGGCCAGCACATACATCTTCACATCCGTCACTAAGCCATAACGGAACCTTTCACACCTCGCCCGCTCATCCGGGATAAGCTCAGGTGCATATTGACTGAGTCGAACAAACTGTACTTCATACTCAGCCACCGTCATGCTCCCTTGAGTAAGAGACATGAACTCACGCTTCTTTTCATCTAGGTACCTCACACCCTGATACCTTCTCTTGAACACATTCTGAAAGAATGTCCAAGTCACATCAACTTCGGCCATCCCAGCAATAGTGGTTGTCCACCACGTATATGCATCCTTCTGCAGCAAGGACACAACACAGCCAAGCTTCTGCACATCAGTGCAACTCATCTGACCCAAGATTCTCTTGGTACTCTCTAACCAAGCCTCAGAACCCTCAGCAGACATACCCCTGAACTCAGTCCCTCCTAGACTGCGCAAACGCTCCAAAGGTAGTCTAACTCCAGCATCTTCCTGATGCCCAGCTCCTCGAGCTCCAGCTACCGCTGCCTGAAAAGCACCAGCTATAGCTTGAATTAACACCGTCATGTCAGGAACAGCCTGCCCCTGACCAGCCTCAGGTCCTGCAGCCTCAGCACCAGCTGCAGCTCCAGCTTCCTCAGCCCCAGCACCACCACCACCAGGTGGAGGAGGTAAAACCGCACTCTCAACATTCTCCTCATTTTCATTCTCATTCTGAGCCGTAGCTCGCACATTACTCCTCAACTCTCTACGAGGTGCTATACTCTAATTATGCAATCACAATGCAAAATAACAAAGTCAGCCCCAGCAAGGTAAGCAATCCAAGTACTCAAGCTCATTTCCAATTAAAATCATCATCATTTCATTAGCTTTGATTTGGCAATGGGTACCCACAACATGCTTCATCACCGCATACATCTCAATTGCAACATACATGCAATCCACTCAACATGCTTTCACTCAACAAGCATACAAAGCATACACACTTTAAACATTCACATACACATTCCCATTTACTCGAGAACTCAGCTCTGATACCACCAAATGTAACCCCCTTAACCCGGCCTAGACGGTTGACCCGAATTAAGAAAGTCACACGGGGAAAACCAAAGTCAACCCGAAAGTCAACCTTGATTAACGACCCTTTTTTTAAAACTTGTCTAGATGCACATTAACCCTAGTTATGATCATTCAAACAACATTCTCAAAGATCATAAACATCAGAGATCGAACAGGGACCCAATTGAACAAATTACAACTTTAAGGACCAAATTGTAAATTCTGATAATTATAAGGACTTAACCCAAATTAAAGTTACCAACTTGAAATTAGTCATGTTTCATGCTTCACTGTCAAATTTCAGCTCAAATGGACATCCCAAACTCATACAATTGCACATACAAGTTTCAGGACCAAAATGCAAACTTTTTGAAACATATAACTACCAATGTCAGCCCCCAACGGTCATCCGTTCCGAAACGGAAGACAGCCCGTTTCGAAACGCGGGGCCGTTCCGCAACGCGTACCGAAACGAGGGCAGACAGTAGCCTTTCCGTTTCGGAACGGTGTCACCCGTTTCGGACGCCTGGGCTGCTTCGAGGCACCCATTCCGAAATGGCAGGCACTGTTCCGATACGGCCTGCACAAAATGCAGAAATTTGCTTGCCTAAACATGCAATTGACCAACCAATCATGCTCCAATTGCTATCAAACTTTACCAGCATCTCATACAACATACACGAGACATATTTGCATCAACCAATCATCATTATATCAATATATATGAAAAGCCCCAAATCTAAAGGCATGCTTCCTACACAAGCAACCATTCATGCACAAAAGCCTTCAAACCAACACATAATGGCCAATTACAAAAACCAACATTAACAACAACATAAATCCAACTTAGGGAGTTCCAAACATCTCCCAAAACAACAACATAGGTCCCCCATTGCCAAATGCCAAAAGCTAAAAATGTTTAAGAAAACCTTTCCATACTTGAGCTCAACTTCCACTTGATTGCTTGCCTTCCTTGCTGCCCTCAATGCACCCTAATGCTCTGCATTATTGGTTTAGGAAGAGAGAGAGCGTAAGCAAAAGCTTAGTTAGGAATGCTCATTAAAACCACACAATAATGCATTTATAAAACTCATTTATAGATCATACTTCAAAATACATTTAGACATGCTCACAAGCAATCTTAAACAAGCATCTCATGCTTCACATCATAACATGTCATATTGGCCACAAGTGATAATTTCCATCTTTAAAACAAGATCAACATAAGACTCACACATGGACTTTTAAACACCATTGTGATCTTATCCCCAAGGACTTTTAAACACCATGGCAAGGACCACACAAGGACTTTTAAACACCTTTGTGTCCTTAACAAGTTTCACCTCAAGGACTTTTAAACACCTTGACCCCAAGGACTTTTAAACACCTTGGCCATGGACTTTTAAATACCATGATATAAATCACCCCAAGGACTTTTAAACACCTTGGCCCCAAGGACTTTTAAACACCTTGGCCATGGACTTTTAAACACCATGATATAAATCACCCCAAGGACTTTTAAACACCGTGGCCCCAAGGACTTTTAAACACCTTGGAAAGGACCACACAAGGACTTTTAAACACCTTTGTGTCCGTAACAAGAACTGTAACCCCCTTAACCCGGCCTAGACGGTTGACCCGAATTAAGAAAGTCACACGGGGAAAACCAAAGTCAACCCGAAAGTCAACCTTGATTAACGACCCTTTTTTTCTTTTTAAACTTAACTAGATGCATATTAATCCTTAGATATGATCATACAACAGCATACTCAAAGATCATAAACATCAGAGGTCAAACAGGGACCTAATTGAACAAATTACAACTTTAGGGACCAAATTGTAATTCCTGATAATTATAAGGACTTAACCCAAATTGAAGTTACCAACTTGAAATTAATCAGATTTCATGCTTCTCTGTGAAATTTCAGCTCAAAAGAACTTCCCAAACTCATACAATTGCACAAACAAGATTTAGGACCAAAATGCAAACAATTCAAAACATATAACTGCCACTGTCAGCCCCAACGGTCAGCCGTTCCGAAACGGAAGACAGCCCGTTTCGAAATGCGGGGCCGTTCCGCAACGCGTACCGAAACGAGGGCAGATAGTAGCCTATCCGTTTCGGAACGGTCCCACCCGTTTCGGACGCCTGGGCTTGTTTAAGGCACCCGTTCCGAAACGGTAGGTGCTGTTCCGAAACACCCTGCACAGATTGCCCCAAAATGCAAACTTAAACATGTAATTAAACATCCAATCATGCTCCAAATGCCACCAAACTTTACCAGCATGCTATTCAACATATATGAGACATACTTGCATCAACAATTCATCAAAACATCAACATATATGGAAAGCCCCAAATCTATAGGCATGCTTCCTACACAAGCAACCATTCAAGCATAAACTTCCAAATCAAGCATATAAAGGTCAATTACAAAAACCAGCATTCTCAACAACCTAAAACATACTTGGGGAGTTCAAAACATCTCCCAAAACATACACATAGGTCCCCCATTGCCAAATTACCAAAAGCTAAATGTACTTAAGAAAACCTTCCATACTTTGAGCTTTACTTCCACTTGAATGCTTGCCTTCCTTGCTGCCCTCAAAGTACTTTAATGTTCTGCATTATTGGTTTGAGAAAACAAAGAGAGCGTAAGCAAAAGCTTAGTGAGGAATGCTCAATAAAACCATTCAATAATGCATTTATAAAACACTTTATAAATCATGCTTCAAATCATCATTTACACATGCACAAAAGCAATCTTTAAACAAGCATCTCATGCTTCATATCATTACATCTCATATTGGCCACAAGTGATACATTTCATTTCTAAAAAAAACAAGTTCATCAACTTTCACCCCAAGGACTTTTAAACACATTGGCCCCAAGGACTTTTAAACACCTTGGCCTATGGACTTTTAAACACCATAGAAATGACCACACAAGAACTTTTAACCACCTTTGTGTCCGCATCAAGTTTCACATCAAGGACTTTTAAACACCTTGATCCCAAGGACTTTTAAACACCTTGGCCATGGACTTTTAAACACCATGATATAAATCACCTCAAGGACTTTTAAACACCTTGACCCCAAGGACTTTTAAACACCTTGGAAAGGATCACACAAGGACTTTTAAACACCTTTGTGTCCGTAACAAGAACCATCCATGGACTTTTAACCACCTTGATGTTCTTAAGTAAACAAGGCTCACTCAAGGACTTTTAACCACCTTAGTGAACTTAACCTTTGCAAAACATCACTTGCCTATATACATCATTATCATCAATTTATCCACTGTTTTAAAGCATTAAACCAAGCCATATTCATCATGCATTTAAAAGCATCAAACCACATTTAATCAATGTTCAAAAACAAGGAACTCTTACCTTGAGTTTCCTTCAACATATGGCTTACAAAAACAGCATTAACCATGCTAAATCATGCTTTCAAAACAGAATTTAAAACATGCAATAAACCACATTGCACAACAATCAAATCATGGCCACCACTAGAGAGTATTTCCGAAAACTTACACTTGAGCTTAGCAAAGTGGTTTAGACTTAAACTAAGCTCCCAAGACATTGTTTCAAAGCCGAAAACCCAATTTCACTCACCGATTCCACTTCGCCTCTTGCCGAAGCACCAAAACAAGCCTCCGGATCACCACCACTTGGATCCAAAGATGACTCCTCTGTTTTAACACATTAAAATAGTAGATTAATGCATCATCATGCATTAATAGCTTCAATGAAAGCACCTAAACTCGCTGCTCTCATCCATACTCCATTTTCGGCCACCAAACACAACCGAAAATGCATCCAAACCACTTCTCAACAAAGCCCAGCCATAAACTAACAAAACCTAACATCCTTTAACACCATTTAACATCTAAAAAGAGCTTAACAATATCCTTATACCTCCAGCAACAACAGATCCACAAGATCACTCCAAAAACAACCAAGAATCATAAGCTAAACTTAGGAAATTCAACCTATCCGGGATTGCATTAATCAAAACTCAATTCCTTATCAAATTAACATTCATTAATCATCATTTTAACACCTTAAAACACTGCTTCAACAGATCCAACGAAATTTCATCAAAAACACACCTAATCTTGCATTTTAAGCCAAGATCCATTAAACAATCTTAAAAGCCATTTATAAAACATCAATTAAGGATTGAGAACTTGGGAATTTCAGTAAAGAACTGAGAGTTTAGAGGAGAAGGATGTTCTTACCTCCAAACTTGAGTTTCTCCTCTTTTAGAGCCAAAAAGCTTGAAGAATCAACTTGCAAATTGAGAGGTTTTGTAGATTTGATGATTAGGAATCAAAAGAGAGTTGAAAGGAGAGATTTAGGTAACAAAATCAGAAGAAACTCTCTGGAGAGAAAGTGTTTGGGTTGAGAGAAAATGAGAGAAAAGAAAATGAGAAGTTAGTTACAAAATAGCCAAAATGACTTTCCCTCCTTTTTTTCTTATGTTTTAAAATCAGAATAAAACCTTAAAATATCTTAGAAAAATCTGGAGAAACTACTTTTGGAATAATAGCTCCTTAAAGATTCAAAGTTTCAATCCTTTATAAAACAGTCACGCAACTTTCAAAAATTACATTTTGGTCACTAGCCAAAATGTCACCCTTCCAAACCTCATTTTTCAAAATTGATTTCACAGTTCACTTATATATATTAAAAGATGATTTTAGAACATTTTTCCATATTTTTAATGCAACCCGAACTAGGCTTTCCTAAATTCACCCTTTTAGATTCGAACAGCACTTTGACCAGACCGGTCAACGCCCAAAACTTCTAAGCCCAAAACCGGGGCGTTACAAGAACCATTCAAGGACTTTTAACCACCTTGATGTTCTTAAGTAAACAAGGCTCACTCAAGGACTTTTAACCACCTTAGTGACCTTAACCTTTTCAAAAACATCACTTGCCAATATACATCATATATCATTAATAATCCACTGTTTTAAAGCATTTAACTAAGCCATAAACATCATGCATCTTTAAGCATCAAACAACATTTATACAATGTTCAAAAAACAAGGAACTCTAACCTTGAGCTTCCTTAAACACATGGCTTATAATCTCAGCAACACACATGCTAGATATGCTTTAAAAACAGAATTTAAACATGCAACAAACACATTGCACCCAACCATCACATGGTTCCTCAACAAGAGAGTTTTTCCGAAAACTTACTCTTGAGCTTAGCAAAGTTGTTTAGACTTAGACTAAGCTCCCAAACCTCCAAAACATTGGTTTCAAAGCCGAAAACCAAAATCCACTCACCGATTCCGTTTCGCCTCTTGCCGAAACACCAAATCAAGCTTCCGGATCACAACCACTTGGATCCAAAGATAAATCCCCTGTTTTAACACATTAAAACAGTAGATTAATGCATCATCATGCATTAATAGCTTCAATGAAAGCACCTAAACTCGCTGCTCTCATCCTCACTCCATTTTCGGCCACCAAACACAACCGAAAATGCCTCCAAACAACTCCTCAACAAAGCCCAGCCATAAACCATCAAGACTAAGCATCCTTAAACATCATTTAACATCTAAAAAGAGCTTAACAACATCCTCATACCTCCAGCAACAACAGATCCACAAGATCACTCCAAAACAACCAAGAATCACAAGCTAAACTTAGGAAATTCAACCTATCCAGGATTGCATTAATCAAAACTCAATTCCTTATCAAATTAATGTTCATTTATCATCAAAAACACATCTCAAATCACAGCTTTAACAGATCTAACGAAAATCTATCAAAAATCACCAAATCTTGCATTTAAAGCCAAGATCCATTTCACAACTTTAAAAGCCTTTAATAAAACATCAATTAAGGATTGAGAACTTAGGAATTTCATTAAAGAACTTGAAGTTCAGAGGAGAAGGACGTTCTTACCTCCAAACTTGAGTTTCTCCTCTTTTAGAACCAAAAAGCTTGAAGAATCCAATGGCAATTGGTGAGGTTTTGTTGATAAGATGATTAGCAATCAAAAGAGGATTGAAAAGAGAGATTTTAGTGTCAAAATCATAGGTGAAATCTCTGGAGAAAAGTGTTTGGTTTGAGAGAAAATGAGAGAAGAGAAAAATGAGATTTTAGGAAAATTAGTTAGGAAATAACTTCCCTCCACTTTTCCTTTTGTTTAAAATCAGAATTAAAGCATAAAATATCTTATAAAAATCTGGAGAAACTCCTTTTGGAATAATAGCTCCTTAAAGATTCAAAGTTTCAATCCTTTATAAAACAGTCACGCAACTTTCAAAAATTACATTTTGGTCACTAGCCAAAATGTCACCCTTCCAAACCTCATTTTTTCAAAATTGATTTCACAGTTCACTTATATATATTAAAATGTGATTTTAGAACATTTTTCCATATTTTTAATGCAACCCGAACTAGGCTTTCCTAATTTCACCCTTATAGATTCGAACAGCACTTTGACCGAACCGGTCAATGCCCAGAACTTCCAAGCCCAAAACCGGGGCATTACAGTAATGCTTTTAAAAGAGGTTTTATGACTCGCTGCATTGATGGTGTTTTGGTTTTGAGCATTCCTCACTAAGCATTATGTGCTTACGCTCCTTTTTGTCCATCGATGCAGATATTTGAAGTTGGAACAGCGAGAAGCAAGGGATTCAAGGAGAACTCCACTTGAGATGTATGTCTCGGTTAATAGCTATATATAATAAAGGCAATGGGGGGAGAATCTCTTATGTTGACGTTTAATGAGATTGTGTATGTTGGACTCCCTAAGTTGATTTCATGTTGTTGTTGATGATGGAACATTTAAATGGTCTTTATGAGGATTGTTTGGTGATTTAGTGTTTGAATGGTTTTCAATATAGGATGCATGCCTATAGAATTGGGGCTTTCCTTGTTTGATGCCATGTTTATGAATTGTTGATGCCATTATGTTCCTTGAGTGTTGAATGACTTGCTGGTATATTTTGGTTGCTTTTGGAGCATGTTTGATGGATCAATTGTGTAATAAATCAACAAAATTTCTGCAATCTGGGCAGCCTGTTTCGGAACAGGTGCTGCCGTTTCGGAACAGAGGGCCTGAAATGGCCTAGGCGTTTCGAAACGGGCAGAGCCGTTCCGGAACAGTTTTTCCACTGCCAGACCATGTTGCGCAACGGGTTTCGGAACGGTCCCGTGTTTCGAAACGGGTCATCCCTGTTCCGAAACACCCGACCGTTGGGCACTGAAATTTACGGTTATATGTTTTGAAACCTTTGCGTTTTGGTCCTGAACTTTGTGTATGCAATTGAATGAGTTTGAGATGTCCGTTTGAGTTGAAATTTGGCAGAGAAGCATGAAACATGACTAATTTCATAAGGGTAACTTAAAAGTTGGTTAAGTCCCTATAGTTTCCAGAATTTAAGTTTTGGTCCCTAAATTCGTATTTTGTGCAATTGGGTCCCTTATTATTTTCCGATTGCTGTGATTTTTGAGTATGCTTATCTCAAGAGAATGCCTAGGGTTAATGCGCATCTAGACAAGTTTAAAAAGAAAAAAAGGGTCGTTAATCAAGGTTGACTTTGGTTTTCCCCGTGTAATCTTCGTAGTCCGGGTCAACCGTCTAGGCCGGGCTAAGGGGGTTACGTTTGGTGGTATCAGAGCTGAGTTGCGAATGCTTGGGGGAAATGGTAAATTGTTGTAATAAGTGTTTAATGTTTATTCTGATGTGTGGTTGAAAGTCGGTTGAAATGTGTGTCTGTGAGCGAATTGTTGGTGTTTTTAGCATGCTTTTTGTTTGTGAATCCTCATTGAGTTAATGTGGATCTGTGCTGGTGGTAGGCTGGTGATGTGAGCTGATTTTATGAATGATGAAAGTGTGATGGGTATGATATGTTGATATTATGTTGTTGCGAGTGAATGTTGTTTGATGAGAGCATGATCGAAATATGTTGATTGATATGCTCAATGTTGTGATATCCATGTTTTTTTACTGTTATGTCATGTAAAAGGGGAGAATTCGGGATACCCATTGCCTTATTATTATAGCTATTGTGTTATTTTGGAGTTGGAGTTTGAATCCTTGCTTAAAGCTGGTCTGATCGATTTGTTTGTTTTGTTATGTTTGTTTGCTGTTAATAGCATGGTGAAATCGATGAGGGAATGACAGTTAGGTGAGATGGTTGCTGCTTTAGAGCAGGTTGTTAAGGCGTGGAATTCACCTTTTAATGGAGGTGTTTCGTCACAGTCTTCAGTGCCTGAAGTTGAGGTTGTAAGGCAGGAGGAAGAAGTTGGTTCTGTGATGAAGAGTTCATCACCTATAGTTCAAGAGGTGTTGGGAACATCTCAAGCTGTGGCAAAGGTAAGGCCTGTAGACGTGCCGGCTGTGGGATGTGCGGGTTTGTCGAAACAGCGTTTACATGATTTGGGAGCTGTGGAGTATCATGGTTCGACATCTGAGACGTTCGAGGCCTGGTTGGCCAGTATAATTCTGATTTTGGATCAGGAATGTTGTGACTATGCCTGTAAGCTGGGAAGTGTTGTCTCATTGTTGTTGGAGGACGCTTGTGCTTGGTGGACGTCTGTGGCGGTGGCATCGCACATCCACGATATAGATTGGGATTTCTTTGTGTCTGCCTTTTATGAAAGGTATCTTGGAGAGAAATTCCCAAGGGTTAATCAATGTGAGGGTGTGGTTTCAGTTTATGAAGGTGAGAAAAGTTTAAGCAAGAGAGTTGTGGGTACTGACCTCGAGAGCGGTCAGCGTAAGAGGCTACGTGATAGAAGGTTTTGCTTGAATCGAAGTCTGAGTGGTAGTGCAAATCTGGGGCAAGTGCTGCATGATCAAGGAGTGGAAGCTCAGCTACCAGTGTGTGACCGTTGTGGAAGGCGCCATGTTGGAGGTTGTTGGGGCGCAGGAGTTTGTTGGAACTGTGGTTCTAAAGAACATGTGAAGCGGGATTGTCCTCAAGTGGTGAGATCAGCTTCAGTGGTAGGAGAAGGGTCTCTGAAGAGTCGTGGGCACGGCCAAGACAAGGTTCGAAGATGGCAGGAAGGGCAGAAAGGTGTGAGGAGCTTGGAGAATGAATCTTGTTGGAATTGTGGGTCTGTTGGACATTTGAGACGTAATTGTTTGAAGTTGGCTCGGGGTAGTCAGGGTTCTTTACCGCAGGGAGATGGTGATGACCTTAATGTGTTAGCAGATGCTGCAGCGGTGCGGCTGGAGAATGATGGTTCTGCGAGGAAGAGAGCTTGTCGAAGCTCCGGGGCAGTGAGGTGTTTACAGGTAACCTTGTTAAGTAACCTTTGCTCTAGTATCTTAGTTGGGTTTCAGTTGGTATTTCCCTTGTGTAGTGGGTATGGTCTCGTGTCTAGCATGTTTGGGGTAGTAGTTGGTGTTGTTTTGAAAACAACTTTAGTGTGAAGAGGGCATTGGTGAGTATCTTGTGGACAATGGGTTGTTAGAAGGTGGAGTTGGTTAAGTTAGAAGTGAGATAGGAGGTTGTTTTAGGTGGATTCTGAGGATGTTATTGGTGGGTGTGAACCGACATACATGCACAGTTAAAATCATTTGTTATATGCTATATTATATAGGTACTGGTCCATGCATACATGTGACATGACATTAGAGGCTTTGCATGCATGTACATCAAGCATTGATAGGGCATATTGGTGACCATGCATACGAACGTTCACACTCGCTAATAGTTAATCGGGTCCGTTAGTGTTGTGATAGGGTTAGGTTGGATGATGGGTTTTAAAAGTTGTGTTGGTGCTAGGGGAATGTTAGAAGTAATGGAGGGTATTAAGCGGGCTGACCGTAATAGTGAGTGCGGTATAGCATGTTTGTGGAAGGAAGGTGTTTGGCGCTTAATGAGTTTAGCGGTATGGTGGTGAGGAGATTACCGTTTGAGTTAGAATCAATCAATGTGGTTGTGAATAGCTGGTAGAAGTGGTAGTTTCTTGGTGTTAAGTGATGTAGTAAGTTAGTGGAGGTGTTCCAAAGTGCTGAGGTAACTTGGCATTGATGTTGTAGTAGAAGGGTTGTTTTTGTAGGTGATGGTTCGTAGCAACCTTCGAAGAGTTGAGAAGATGTTGTGTTGTGGGTTATAGAAAAGGGTTAGCCTGGGAGAATAGAAGTTTCGTAACCTAAATATGTATGTATAGGTTGGGTGATGTTCTAGTAAGGCAAGTGTTGTGGTCAAAACTTGTAGTGGAAAGGCAATGTAAGGTTAAAGGCCATGGCTGGTTGGACGGGTTCTTGTGAGAAGTGGTTGGCTGGTTGTGATTAAGTAAATTCCGTCTGAAGACAGCTGGTGGTGTATGGAACGGCTGGCGGAGTCAAGGTTGGGGTTTTGTGATGTGGTTTTCGGGTGTTAGGTGAGTAGTACTGGTGAATCGTTATGGTAATGATAGCGGCGGATGTGAAGGAATGTCAGCAATACGTTGAGAAGTTTGGGCAAGCAGTTGATGCTTAGGAATTCTTGCTTGATGTAGTAACCTTTGGAAGAGGTTGAGTAGTTTTGCAAGGATTTTTAGAAGTAGTGAAGGTTGTGGGTCACATGGTGGCTGAACTGGATTGGTTGGTGTCACTGTGTGAACAAGTTTTGAGAGTTGTGAGTTAGGGTGGTGTATGCTGTAAAAGTTGGAGGTTCTTCAGGTTGTTGTTGGGGCTCTGTGCAGTCTGAAAGTGTGAAAGGTTAAGATGTGGTTAACGTCTGAGTGTTCTGGAATCTGTGAACGGTATGTGGTGGTGTTGGGTTGGTGGAGTTTTGTGAGGAGAGTGTTCAGTGGTGGTTAAGTCTCCTGTGTTGCCTTGTGTGTTGCTTTGAGAAGTTTGGTTGTTCTCTTTTCGCCAGTTGAAATTTCGAGGACGAAATTTCTTAAGGGGGGGAGAGTTGTAACACCCCAATTTTGGGCTTAGAAGTTTTGGGTTTGGACCGGACCGGTCGGGTTGCGGTTCGAATATAAAAGGGTGAATTTAGGAAAGCCTAGTTCGGGTTGCATTAAAAATATGGAAAAATGTCTTAAAATCCTCTTTTATTATATATAAGAGAAAGGTCAAATCAATTTTACAAAATGAGGTTTGGGAGAGTGACATTTTGGGTTAGTGACCAAAATGTAATTTTTGAAGACTGGGTGATTGTTTTAAAAAGGATTGAAACTTTGAATCTTTAAGGAGCTATTTACCCAAAAGAGTTTCTCCAGATTTTTCTTAATATTAATCAATTTATTAATGGTTTTAATTAAGGTAAAAAGGGAGGGAAGAAGATATTTTGTCATTTTAACTAACTTTCTCAAATTTTCCATTTTCTTTTCTCTCAACCCAAACACTTTTCTCCAGCAAATTTCCCTCTGATTTTGATATTCAAAGATGAGATTTCAATTTCCTTTTGATCTCTAATCATTTCTACAACAAAACCTTAGCATTTGCTTATTGGATTTTCAAGAATCTTGGTTCCAAAAAGGGAGAAACTTAAGTTTAGAGGTATGAACGTCCTTCTCCTCTAAATTCTCAGTTCTTTACTGAAACTCCCAAGTTCTCAATCCTTGAATTATGTTTTATTAAAGGTTTTGTAATTGAGTTCTTGATCTTGGCTTTAAAATGCAAGATTTGCTTTAAATTTGATGAAATTCGTATGATCTGATTGGGCATTGTTTTGTGATGTGTTTTTGATGTAAAATGGATGTATAATTGTTGAGAAATTGAGGTTTAATCAATGCAATCCCGAATAGGTTGATTTTCCTAAGTTTTGTTTAAGTTTTTGGTGGTTTTTGGAGTGATCTTGATGTTCTGCTATAGCTGGAGGTATAAGGACGTGATGAGATCCATTTTGGATGTTAATTGATGTTTAAAAATGGTTAGAAGTGATGGATATTGGCTGGGTTAAGTTTTGGAAGTGTTTGGATGTGATTTCGGTTGTGTTTGGTAGCCGAAATGTGAGTGTTGATGTGAGCAGCGAGTTTAGGTGTCTTGGTTGAGGATATTAATGCATGATGGTGCATTAATCTACTGTTTTGATGTGTTTAAAACAGGGGAGACATCTTCGGATCCTTGTGGTGTTGATCCGGAAGCTTGATTGGTGTTTCGGCATGTGGCGAAACGGAAATCGGTGAGTGAAGTTGGGTTTTCAGCTTTAAAACAAAGGTTTGAAGGTTTTGGGAGCTTAGCTTAAGTCTAAACAACTTAGCTAAGCTCAAGAGTAAGTAAATGGCATTTCTCTCTTGGTTGTGTTATGTATTGGTTTTTAAAGCACTTGTGATTGTTGGATGCAATGCATGTGATTTGCATGTTTTAAATTCTGTTTTGAAAGTATATTTTAGCATGGTTTAATGCTGGTTTTGAAAGCCATGTGTGAAGGATGCTCAAGGTAAGAGATCCTTGGTTTTGTACATTGGAATTGTGGAATTGTTGCATAGTGTTGCATGTTGTTTAATGGCTTTGTGTAATGCTTCAAAAACAGTGGATTGATGATGGTAATTGGTGGTATTGGCATTTTGGTTAGGCTTGTAAAACAATGGATTAATGTGGTAAATTGGTTATATTGGCAAGTGATGTAAGTGGTTCTTGGTTACTTGAATCGGATATAGTTAGCCGGCTATAGGATTGGGTGCACCGTGAATAAAGTCGCCTTGGATGTGGAGTGGTTGTGATTGAACCGGTAACTCCATCCAAGTACACTAACGAGATGGTTAAGAACACCATGGTGTTTAAAAGTCCATGGGTGGGTCTTGTGTTAAGGTCATATGGTGGTTAAAATTCCATATGAGGACCTTGTGTACATTAAGGTCATAATGGTGGTTAAAATTCCATTTGAAGACCTTGTGTATGGTAAGATCACAATGGTGGTGTAAAGTCCATGTGTGGATCTTGTATGTCCCGTGATCTCGTTAGTGATGTTATACAACTACCAATGAGTGATGTTAAAGTCATATGGTGTTTAAAAGTCCATATGAGGACCTTGTGTATGGTGAGGTCATAATGGTGGTTAAAATTCCATTTGAGGACCTTGTGAATGTTAAGGTCATATGGTGTTTAAAAGTCCATATGAGGACCTTGTGATTGGTAGTGTGTATGAAGCGTGGGGACAACGCTTGTAATCCGCGTATCCGATTGTGTCTTGCGTTATGATGGGTTGTGAATTATCACTTGGAAGCCAATATAATGTCTTTGAATATGATGAAGCTTGAGATGCTTGAAATGATGCATGATTGCATGAGAAGTGTGTGTAATGTTCTATAAATGCATGTTTACTTGTTAGCTTGAACAAGAGTTTATTTTCTAATGAGAATGGTGCATGTGTGCATAAAATCTCTTTAGTGCATTGAAGTCTTGCGAAGACTTGTTTTTAAAGGCATGAAATGCAAATATTGATTTTGTGGTTCATATGTTGCATTTGTTTAATGCATGAGATAGATTGAATGAGGAGGTGGTTTTTAAAGGTTTCTTGCTTTGAAATGATTTTCAATGTATGAGAAATGTATGTTGTGAAGTGGAAGTGTTTTCCAAGGATTTTGTATTTAACTTTGCATACGATGTTTATGAATGGAATGGTTAAATTGATGGTTTTGCAAGGTTGTGCTTTGAAGTGAATTACTTAGCTTTTCTAAGCTAAGGGTTGGTTCTCACGTTTGAGCAATGCATGATTTAAGCATGTTGTTAAAAGGGTTTTCAAACATTGCTTCGGTTTATCGAATTGTAATGCTTTTAAAAGAGGTTTTATGACTCGCTGCATTGATGGTGTTTTGGTTTTGAGCATTCCTCACTAAGCATTATGTGCTTACGTTCCTTTTTGTCCATCGATGCAGATATTTGAAGTTGGAACAGCGAGAAGCAAGGGATTCAAGGAGAACTCCACTTGAGATGTATGTCTCGGTTAATAGCTATATATAATAAAGGCAATGGGGGGAGAATCTCTTATGTTGACGTTTAATGAAATTGTGTATGTTGGACTCCCTAAGTTGATTTCATGTTGTTGTTGATGATGGAACATTTAAATGGTCTTTATGAGGATTGTTTGGTGATTTAGTGTTTGAATGGTTTTCAATATAGGATGCATGCCTATAGAATTGGGGCTTTCCTTGTTTGATGCCATGTTTATGAATTGTTGATGCCATTATGTTCCTTGAGTGTTGAATGACTTGCTGGTATATTTTGGTTGCTTTTGGAGCATGTTTGATGGATCAATTGTGTAATAAATCAGCAAAATTTCAGCAATCTGGGCAGCCTGTTTCGGAACAGGTGCTGCCGTTTCGGAACAGAGGGCCTGAAATGGCCTAGGCGTTTCGAAACGGGCAGAGCCGTTCCGGAACAGTTTTTCCACTGCCAGACCATGTTGCGCAACGAGTTTCGGAACGGTCTCGCATTTCGGAACGGGTCATCCCAGTTCCGAAACACCCGACCGTTGGGCACTGAAATTGACGGTTATATGTTTTGAAACCTTTGTGTTTTGGTCCTGAACTTTGTGTATGCAATTGAATGAGTTTGAGATGTCCGTTTGAGTTGAAGTTTGGCAGAGAAGCATGAAACATGACTAATTTCATAAGGGTAACTTAAAAGTTGGTTAAGTCCCTATAGTTTCCAGAATTTACGTTTTGGTCCCTAAATTCGTATTTTGTGCAATTGGGTCCCTTATTGTTTTCCGATTGCTGTGATTTTTGAGTATGCTTATCTCAAGAGAATGCCTAGGGTTAATGCGCATCTAGACAAGTTTAAAAAGAAAAAAAAGGTCGTTAATCAATGTTGACTTTCGGGTTGACTTTGGTTTTCCCCGTGTAATCTTCGTAGTCCGGGTCAACCGTCTAGGCCGGGCTAAGGGGGTTACAGGAAGCCTAGGAATCATTTTGGCAGGCAAGCGAAACGTAATCGGTGAGTGCGAATGGTTTTAGAAGTCCTTGAGGGACAAGGAAACAAGGTTTGGGGATTTAGGTTTGGTTTGAAACACCATCCTAAGTCCGGAAGTAAGAATGGCAAGATTTGCTCTCGATATGTGGTTGATGCCCTAAATGCTTTTAACATGATCTTGATTTGTGTTAAACAAATTCCTACTGATTTATGCATGATTTATAACATGAAAGATGTTATGTATTGATCCCATGAGATAGCATGTCTATGAAAAGAGTTTTGAAATTTTAACTAGACGAAATGCATGAATTGTGGTTTTGAAATGGGATGAGAATGATTTGAGACATGTTGCATCAAAACAGTAGGTGAGATGATGATTTTAATGTAATATATTGGCATAAATGATGAGATGATTACCAGATATAATTGGTCGACCACTAGGATGAAAGTGCGCTATAAACTAAAAATTCGTACGTGCTCTTTGGAGTCGGACAATGGGGGTAGTGCCATCCCGATCCAAAGTGAGAATCCGATGATGAGAGATGCCATCGGGTAGGTCTTGGTGAAACACCCAAGCTTTGTGGCGAAGAGAGATACCGCCTTGAGAGTCTGGTGATGTGAGATTCCACCGGGGTAGGAATTTGCTTTATGTCAAGCTAATCCACATATCCGAGTAAAGATGTAATATGAAATGCCAATATATGAGATTGTATTTGATTCACATGTACCAAATGTTGAGATGTTTTATGCTATGAGAAATGCATATGAGACTTGTGGTTTATGAAATGCTTTTGTTTACATTAAGCATGTGTATGGCTTTGCCAAGAGATTTGCATTGGTTAAATGCATGAGTTAGATTAAAGGTACATGTGATTTTCAAATGGAGAATTGCTTTGAAATGGTTTTCAAGCATGAGATAGAAAGAGCATGTTGTAGAAAATGGTTTTTGAGATAGAGTTTTAAAGTTGCATTGTTGCGTTGGTTTTTCTTAGAGCTTGCCTCACTAAGAAAATGTGCTTACGCTCTCTTTTACCAACAATGCAGATAATTGAGACACTCTTGGGCGGCAAGGAGGCTAAGGATTTCCAAGGAATTGAAAAGCTCAAGTATGGTGACGTTTTACGTAGACTTTAGTAATGATAATTAGCAATGGGGATCTATGGTTAATTTTGGGAGATGTAGTTTTGAACTCCCTATGGTTGTTATAAGTTTATTATAATATATGTGGTTTGTAAATGTTCTTTTTGGTTTGGTTTGTGGTTTGTGACTTTCGTATGGTTTTCATGACTACGAGGCATTCCTTTAGAACTTATGCTTAAATGTTTGATGCTAGGTTTTGGTTCATACTTCGTAATATCTGACATTGATGCTTAAACATGTTGTTAGTATGTTGTGGTATGATTTGGAACATTCCCGGATGTGTTTGGGTGTAGAAAACTAGAAAAGTTTGTAGTTGCAGGGCTGGGCGTATCGAAACGCTCTTATCTGTTTCGAAACGGTGGCCTGAAATGGTCATCAGGTTTCGGAACGAGTAAGAACGTTCCGGAACGCTTTGGCTACTTGAAAGCCATGTTTCGATACGGGTCTCGAAACGCACCCGAGTACCAAAACGGTCAACTCAGTTTCGATACGACTGTTTCGATACACCCGACCGTTGGTCTTGATTTTGAACTGTTTCAGGTTCTTGTTTCTATCATTTTAGTCCCTGTTGTTTATGAATGCAATTGAATGAATTTGGAATGTCTGATTGAGTTGATAATTGACAGAGTAGCATGAAATAGGACTAATTGAATATTGGTAACCTTAAAATCTGCGAGGTCCTTGTAATTTACAAACTTTACATTTTGGTCCCTAAATGTCTAATTTGTGCAATTAAAACCCTAATTGAATTCTGATCGTTGTGTCTTTTCTTCCTATGATCTTGGGTGGTCACATAGGTTTAATATTGCATATTAAAAAGATAAAAGGAAAAAAAAGGTCGTCAATCGGACTTAACTTTAACGAGTTGGCTTCGGTTTTCCCCGTGTAATCACCTCGGTTCGGGTCAACCGTCTAGACCGGGCTAAGGGGGTTACAAACTTACTCTTGAGATTAGCTAAGTGTTTCAAACTTACACTAAGCTCCAAAGACCACACTCACAGCGTTACAAAGCTGGAAAATCCTTTTCCACTCACCGATACGCGAAGCCTTCCTCGCCAACAGGAAAATCACCCTTCCGGAGACTCCAAAATCGTCTCGTTTTCTCCCGGATCAAGATCCCCTATTTTTGATCACAAAAACAGAGATCCAAATGCATTAAAATGCATTCCAACACCAGAAACTAAACACAAACTCGTTGCTCACCAAAACTACACCAATTTACCCATCCGAAACAACCGAAAACTCAATCGATTGCTTCCTAAACAAAGCCCAGCCAACATACATCACTTTCAACCATTTATAAACATCAAAACACATCTAAAACAACCTAAACCCATCATTATTCTAGAACTAATGTTTTGATATAATAATTGAAAAATGTTTTGGACTAATTTGAAAAGAATTTAAAACATGTCTTTAAGTCCAAACAACTTGAAAATATGTTTGGGTATTTTTAAAAGGTTTTTGGCAAAGTTTTTAATGCTTTAAAGTAGTCAAACTTGACTTTTCAGCAAGCCCGTACCGATACGGTATACCCCGTATCGATACCCTTTTGCCCAAGTTTTGAATCTGCCAAAACTCGTACCGATACGGGTGAGACCGTATCGATATAGATAGGGATCGTTTCGATACGCCCCTTAAGCGTACCGATTCCTATTTTAACAACCCCAACGTCTATTTCCCAACGGTCTTTTATATGACATACCGTACTGATACACCTTCAAGCGTATCGATACGCTTAGGCTGACAAAGAACTCAACGGCTAGTTCTAGAGAAGGGCATACCGATACGCCTCCACATGTACCGATACGGTAGGCTGCAGAACTGCATTTATGGTGAGAAATAAAGTCTCCAACGGCTCCAATTCAACCCCAACGGCTAGTAACGGCTACAAACTCATTAAGGAGTATAAAAGGGACCTCCAAGCATCAAGAGAAGGCTAATGCTTCATTTGTCAAACATCATATGATCACAAATATGTCTTAGTGCTTTAATTGTCAATTCCTTGTATAGACAAATACTAGTGAACCAAAATTGTTATATTTGCTCAAGTTTTTTAGGATTGGGTGGGAGCTTAATTGTGCAAACAAATACCTATTAGTGGGATTTGAGTTTGCATATTTTTATCTCTTTGTAAAGAGGGTTTGATCAAGGCTTTGGGTAGAAAGCTTGATCAGTTTGTAAGGGTTTCCTCCTAAGCCTAAAAAAGGGGACGAATCAATAGTGGATTGATTGGAAATCCTTTGTGGGAAGCTAAGGTAGTGGATGTAGACCTTGGTTAGAAGGTTGAACCACTATAAATCATCTTGTCTTTATTATTTTTAGCTTCCACACCTCTATCACCCAAAATTCCACTTCTCCACCACTTGGCGAGCAAGAACGCTTGAAGAAATCGAGCACCTAAAAACTCAACAATTGGTATCAGAGCTTGGCTCAATTGAAGATGATTAACATCCTATTGTGAAGATTCGGCAAGCTCGATCAATATTTCAAACAACCGGCTCAATGGCACAATCCATCGACAAACCACCCTTCTTCGACGGAACACACTATGCCCATTGGAAGACGAGAATGAAGTTTTTCATAAAGTCTAAGGACTACAAGCTTTGGGACGTAGTGGAAGATGGTCCATTCGTGCCACAACAAAGCAAGGCAGATTGGAGTGTTGAAGATCGCAAGAAGATGGAGCTTAATTACAAAGCCTTGCACATCTTTTTGTGTGCTTTTGGCCCTAACATCTATGAGAAGATGTCTTCTTGCGAGAGTGCCAAGAAAGTTTGGGACAAGCTCGAAGTTACATACGAGGGGACAAACGAAGTAAAAGGAGACCAAGATCGGGATCCTCAACCTAGCGTATGAAAACTTCAAGATGGATCCGGAAGAGAACATTGAGAAGATGTTCGATAGGTTTTCCACCATCACCAATGGACTCAAAGGTTATGAAGAAGCCATCTCGAAAGAGAAGCTTGTCTGAAAGCTCATCTACTCCCTTCCCGAGTAATGGGACTTAAAAAGGACCGCCATCATCGAAGCTAAGAATCTCAAGACCTTGAAGCTTGATGAGCTAATGGGGTCACCTCTCACTTACCAAATAATGAAGGAAAACAAAGAAGTGGAGAAGAAGAAGGAAGAGATTAGAGCTATGGGGGAGAAGAAGCACAAAGGGCTTGACATCAACACAAATGTCATTGCTCTCAAATCCTCCACATGCCATCATGTTGATTCAAGTGAAGAGAAGGATGAAGAAGAAGAGATAGTTCATCTCTTCAAGAAGTGGGCCCCTTTCATGAAGAAAGCCTTGAAAGAGCTTGAACGAGAATCCATGAAGAAGAAGAGGGCAAGCACTTCAAGCCATAAAAAGAAGGTATATGTGGCTACTTGGAGTGATGAAAACTCCACGGATGATGAACAAGCCAACCTTTGCCTTATGGCCATCGAAGAAGATTCAAGGGTAACTTCTAATTCATCTACTTCATGTTCATATTCTTTTGATGAATTACAAGATGTCTATGACGTTTTGGTTTTAGAGTTTAAAAATCACATTTTGAAAAACAAGAAAGTGATTTCAAAGTTGAAAATTCAAAATGATTTGATTTCTAAAACCAAAATTTAACTTGAACCAAAACTCGAAGAGTTTGAACAAAAATGTTTTGATTTACAAAATTTTCTTCATAAAGTTCAAAAAGAAAAGGATTTGATTTCCATAGAGCTTGAAAAGAAAAATAATGTTGGAAAATCAAATTTTTATGTAAGACAATCTAGTGCCCCTAGATTTGTAAATGGTAAAGTTTTTAGAAGTATTTGGGTCCCAAAAGGACTAAGCACTTCAACTAAAAAGGATGAAATTGAAAAATGGATTCCTAAGGGGACTAAATTTTGTGCTACTAACGTCTATGGATCCAAAGCAATTTGGATACCAAAAATTACTTGATTGTCTTATGATAGGTATGATGGAGAGTGTTCAACAAAGTCAAAATTTGAGGGGGAGCTCCATACACACAAGGAAGAACACTTGAAGAAGGAAGGCTTCACATCCTCCCTTGGGTTCAAGTGTGGTAAAATCTAGTTGTTATTTCTTTTATTTGATTTATTTTTACTTATTTCAAGTAGATTATCATATGTTGTGACTAACATTTTTTTATGATGCTTTGCGTAAGGGGGAGCCATTTTAAAACCAAAATTCTTAATTTTGTCTTTTTCAACCTCTATTGTTATTTTGAGCTTAAATGTGTTTAAATTCTTTTTGATATAACAAAAGGGGGGAGAAATGGTTTGAAAAATTGAATTTTCAAATGAATAAGGGGAGCATTAATTGATTTTAAATCTTAATTCTCCTATTCAAAATTTATTTCACAATGGGGGAGAAATCCCAAACAAATTTTCAAGTTGGTTTTATTATATCAAAAAGGGGGAGATTGTAGAACTAATGTTTTGATATAATAATTGAAAAAAGTTATGGACTAATTTGAAAAGAATTTAAAACATGTCTTTCAGTCCAAACAATTTGAAAATATGTTTGAGGTATTTTTAAAAGGTTTTTTGCAAAGTTTTTAATGCTTTAAAGTAGTCAAACTTTACTTTTCAGCAAGCCCGTACCGATACGATATACCCCGTATCGATACCCTTTTGCCCATGTTTTGAATCTGCCAAAACCCGTACCGATATGGGTGAGACCGTATCGATACGAATAGGGATCGTTTCGATACGCTCCTTAAGCGTACCGATCCCTATTTAAAAACCCCAACGACTATTTCCCAACGGTCTTTTAAATGACATACCGTATCGATACGCCCTCAAGCGTATCGATACGCTTAGGCTGACAAAGATCCCAACGACTAGTTCTGGAGAAGGGCGTACCGATACGCCTCACGTGTACCAATACGATAGGCTACTGAACTGCATTTATGGTGGGAAATAAAGTCTCCAACGGCTGCAATTCAACCCCAACAGCTAGTAACAGCTACAAACTCATTAAGGAGTATAAAAGGGACCTTCAAGCATCAAGAGAAGGCTAATACTTAATTTGTCAAACATCATATGATCAGAAATATGTCTTACTGCATTAATTGTCAATTCCTTGTATACACAAACACTAGTGAGCCAAAAATTTTATATTTGCTCAAGTGTTTTAAGATTGGATGAGAGCTTAATTGTGCAAACAAATACCTATTAGAGGTATTTGAGTTGACTTATTTTTATCTCTTTGTAAAGAGGGTTTGATATATAGGCTTTTGGTAGAAATCTTGATCGGTTTGTAAGGGATTCCTCCTAAGCCTAGAAAAGGGGATGAATCAATAGTGGATTGATTGGAAATCCTTAGTGGGAAGCTAAGGTAGTGGATGTAGACCTTGGTTAGAAGGTTGAACCACTATAAATCATCGTGTCTTTATTATTTTTAACTTCCATAGCTCTATCACCCAAAATTCCAATTCTCTACCACTTGGCGAGCAAGAACGGTTGAAGAAATTGAGCACCTAAAAACTCAACACTTATACCTCCAGCAAGCATTACTACATCATTTCACCTCAAAAACCCAACTAAAACCATCAAGAAACTCAAGTATCTCAAGGATTTCGAGATCTATATCATCAAAGCCCTCTTTCAACATAATAATCAACTTAAAACCCAATTAAAATCAATCCCAAACAGAGCTTAACAAATCAAATCTGAAAATCAAGATTTTAATCATATTTTTGCAAGACTTTGATCTCAAATAAAAAATATAATGAAAACTCAGCCAAAAACATCAATTAGAAGCCAAAGATCTTGGGAATTTCAATAAAGAACCTAGATTGAATGTTGAGAATGGGATTTACCTCCAATCCTTGCCTTCTTCAATGATTAACAAGTTTTCCTTAACAAAATCTTGAAGAGAACTCTTGGAATTTGTTTAGAAATCAAAGGGAGAGTGTTTGAGAGAAAAGAAATCTGGAGAAAAGAGGTGGGAAAATGATTTTGCTGAAATGAGAGGTAGTTACGTCAAATGAAATCTTAATTTCTCATTTTATTAATTTTAATTTAATAAAAACATTTATGAAATCATTTAAAACCTTTTAAAAAACATGTCAAATTAAGGAAAGGCTAAGTTGCCATAAAGCTCCCTAAAGATTCTAAGATTTTAGGCTCCTCTTTTAAAATTACATTTTTCCAGAGTTTTGAAACTTTACATTTTGGTTACCACCCAAAATGTACCACTTCCGAAACTTTTTTTGTAAAATTGATTTGACCAACCCCTAAAACATGATTTTAGAGGATTTTTATCAATTTTTACCATATTTTTATCCTATCCCGATCCTTGATTTCCTTAAATCACCAAACACAATTCGAACCATTTCCGACCGGTCCGATGTCTAAAACATCTACGCCCAAAACCAGGGCGATGCACTAGATGCATAATTAAATCCTATATAATTCATTCACGCAACGAGTACAACTTCATTAAAAGAGTACTTCAACCGATCATTCATTGCAAACAATCTAAGATGAGGTCAAGATTTCAAGTTAGTGTTATCAACCTTTAATTAGGTTCATTACATGCTTGCAGGTAAAATATCAACATCATATGATAATTAAAACATTCGTAATAGCCAATCATATAAACAGGGACTGAAATGTAAAAAATCAAAACTAATAAAACAGGCCCAATTAACTAACTTAACTACCCTGTTTCGAAACAGATACCCCCTGTATTGAAACCATGCTTTCCAGTGGCAAATTGTACCGGAACGGACCCTAGACGTTTCGAAACCATGTGCCCAGATTAACCTCCCCTACATTCAAACACAACAGATCCGTATCGAAATGACCTCGTGTTTCGATACAGGTACAAATTATAACTAGGTGTACCGAAACAGCCTAGCAGTGTTCCGAAACAATAAGACCAAATATGCAAGTTGTATCGAAACAACTGCAATTGTTTCGAAACACTCACCAGAACTGCACTAGAACATCAACATTTAAGCACCCTTGAACATACCATATGGCCAGAAATCACCATACAATCATAAGTAAACGTCAAACACATATCTATCCAACACATAGGCATCATCAATGGTATCTTCCATCATGAATTTTAAAACATGAATACTCTAGAGACATGCAACCTATAGGTAATCCACAGAGAGCATCAAAATCCACAAAACAAAGCATAACAACATATAAAGGCTCATTACGAGTCTTATAGGGCAAAACACATTTGCCAAACCATGGAGTTTAAACAATCATCTCCCAAAAACCGAGGTACCCTCCCCACTACCATTTCTACCCTATTAAAAGTTTCAAAACCTATACTTGTAAATCGAGTGTCGTCTTGGGGGAAATTCCTTGCTAATTTGCTGCCAACGATCTCACTAATCTGCATTGTTGGAAAGAAGAGTGTAAGCATATTTTTTTAGTGAGGGAAAGCTGAATTAAACAACAACAATGCACTTTTCAAAACTATGTTTCCTTTAAAACATATCCACATCATGCTCAACTTTCTCATGCTTTTGAAACCACAATTAAAAGCATCTTTACAAACCAAATGTATCATTATCTCATGCATAACTCAATGCAAAACCAAATCTAGCTTCTCATGCTTAAATCTCACAAAGCATAAACGTCATGTATATATGTCATTATACAAAAGCATTTCAAAACCATGATACATGTTCAACTCATAAGTGAACCAGATAGAATCTACCCCTATCTATTAATGATCGGATATACATAAACACTTGATGGAATCAACCCCCGCCAAGCCCTTGATAGAATAGACCCCTTTCAAGTCACATGGTGAAATCAACCCTCACCATAATCTCACTTTGGTCGGGATGCCCCTACCCGCATTACCTGTGGTGATATAATCTACCCATATCACTCGCAACACAATAAAATCTACCCCTATTGTGTAACCGAAGAATTTATTACACGCGCGAATTTTATATATTATAGTGCACTTTATATCCTATTGGTCGGCCAACATATCTGATAATAGAAATCTCATCACTAAGCCAATATATCATTAAAATCCATGTTAACTCATTGCTTTCAACGCATTAATAAAATCACCATATATCCCATCTTAAAACATGCTTCAAATATAACATAATATTTCATCAAGAATATAACCTCTTGAAACATAACCAAATCATTTCATGGGATATAAATCAGCAAAACCATGCTTATAAAACATGTATAACAGTGAGTAACAAAATATAAATCCAAAACATGGGCATGATAATCCACATGGATTTTAAACTGAAAACCGAGAGCTTTAGTAACCATACTTACTTCCGAGATTAGCTAAGCATTTCAAGCTCACACTAACCTCCCAAAAACTTATTTCCAAGCTTATAAAAACGTTCAAACCACATCCACTCACCGAAACTCCAAAAAGGTGCCCTCTAATGATCAAGCAACGTCTTGCCTTGCTCCTAATCAAGGAAAAATAGAGGATTAATGCCCACTCTTGCATCAAAACCTCCAGTAACACAAACTCCCACTCAACTCCAACATTCGCCAAGCAATTAACTATCGATACAGCCGAAAACATCGACAAAACTACTCTAAATCGTTCCCAAACATTACCCAGTAAAAACAACCATCAATCTTCATCCATTTACAACCTAAAACACTTCCCCAAACTCTATAAACCTCCGGCTATCAAGAAATCACAACAACATCCCCTAAAACTCAAGATTTCATCACTAACTTCTAGCAATCTAACTAGTTTCAGGATTACACAACAAAATCCATCAAGCTAACATTATTAGCCATTAACAACATGTTAATGATCAATCATTAACTCAGAAATTAACACCAAATCCAACGATCCACAATAAATCTTCAAGAAACGTCAATTAAACATGATTTCATTAATTATTGTATAAAAACCCATTAAAACAATATGTAAAAGACTAAATACTTGGGAATTTCAGTAAAGAACATGTCTAGAGGAGAAGAACAAACCTACCTCTAATGATGAGCTCTTCCTCCATTTTTGAAAAGAAACCAAAAGGAAACCAAAGAGAAAAGAGTGTATTCAATAGGAAATCAATAGTAAATAGATAAGTCTTTAAAATCAAAATCAAATTTAGAGTTTACCTTGAAAATCTTGTTGTTTGGATGAAGGAAACTTGAGAGAAAATGAGAGAAGAAAACTATCGTCAAATGAAAATGAGTAACCGTCTCTACAAATTCCCTCTATCCTTTTTATTATAATTATTTAATTAAAATTATAAAATAGGAGGAAAAGTCTCTATTAGCCCTTGGTATTTCTCCTTAAAGATTCAAAGCTTTAGCCTTTTACGTTTTTACCCTTAAATCAAACTTTACCATTTTTACAATTTAGTCACTAAACCAAAATGTCCAATTTCCAAAATTGTTTTCATTAAATTACCTTTACCAAAATTAATCACATGTATAATAATGATTTTAGGAAATTTTCTCATATTTTATCTGACCAAAACCTTTTGATTTAATCATTTCTCAAAACTAGACTAGAGCGTTGAACTAGTTCGAACTAAACCGCCTAACCAAATCTGGCTAACACCTAGGCCCAAAACCGGGGCGTTACAACTCTCATTCACTTAAGAAATTTCGTCCTCAAAATTTACCTGGTGGAAAGAGATAGGGAAACTATGTTTTTATATCTTCATTCTTTTCCCATGTCGCTTCTTCGACACCTCGGTGTCTCCAAAGCACCTTCACCAACTCAATGGTTTTTCCACGAAGCACCTTACTATCTGAATCCAAGATCTCTATCGGTTCGTCATAATAAGATAAGTCTGGATTCAACTCTACTTCCTCAACTAAAAACATATGCGAAGGGTCCAAACGATACCTCCGAAGCATAGATACATGGAAAACATCATGTATCTTCCTCAACTCCGGCGGTAACCGCAAACTATACGCAACAGGGCCAATCCTATCAAGATCCTCATAAGGTCCAATAAACCTCAGACTCAACTTGCCCTTTTGTCCGAACCTCATCACCTTCTTCTAAGGTGAAACTTTCAAGAAAACCTTCTCACCAACCTCAAACTCAATTTCTTTACGCTTCAAATCCATGTAAGACTTCTAACGATCCGAAGCCTCCTTTAGACGATCTCAAATGAGCTTCACCTTATAGGTGGTACCCTTGAGCATATCCAGCAAAGGAATTTACTTTTGCCCCACTACTGCCTAACACACGGGTGTACGACACTTCCGATCATACAAAGCCTCGTACGGTGCCATTTGTATGCTAGCCTGATAGCTATTATTATAGGCAAACTCTACCAATGACAACAACTTGTTCCACGAACCTTGGAAATCAATAACACAACACCGGAGCATATCCTCCAACACCTGGATAACCTGGTCCGATTGACCATCCATCAAAGGATTATAAGACGTGCTAAAACTCAACCTCATTCCCAAGGCTCGATGCAAACACTCCCTAAACCTCGATGTGAACCACAAATCCCTATCTGAAACTATAGACTTAGGAACACCATACAACCACACAATCTTCGCAACATAAAGCTTTGCCAGCTTATCCAGGGTAAACGTAGTAAGTACGGATAGAAAATGTTCACACTTTGACAACTTATCCACGATTACCTACACGAAATTCTTCTTTGATGGTGTCAAAGGGAAACCTGTCAAAAAATCCATCGTGATCCTCTCCCATTTCCTTTCCAGAATCCTCAAAGGCTGCAACAGACCGGATGGAAACTGATGTTCAGCTTTCACACGCTGACACACCAAACACTTGCTAACAAACTCTGCCACATCCTTTTTCAAGACCACCTAGTAGTACTCATCTCGCAACCCCTGATACATCTTAGTACTACCCAGATGCATGGAAAATGGACTATTGTAAGCTTCCATCAAAATAGTGCGCCTCAGCTCAACATTCTCTGGCACAACTACCTGACCCTTAAAGCACAAGATGCCATCATCACTGAAACTGAATCCGACAGATTACCCTCCGCTATGTCCGTAAGATGCGGAACCAATGAATCATCAAGCAATTGATTTTCCTTAATCAATTCAATAAAAGATGGTTTTACTTGAAGCCTAGTCACCAAGCCACCATCAAAAGACAAACTGAAACGAGCAAACATCGCTCTCAACTCCACTGCAACCTTTCAGCTCAAGGCATCAGCCACCACATTGGCCTTTCCAGGGTGGTACTCGATCATAAGATCGTAATCCTTCAGCAATTCCATCCATCGACGCTGGCGGAGATTCAATTCCCTCTGAGACATAAAAAGATACTTGAGACTCTTATAATCCGTTTACATGTTACACCTCTCGCCATAAAGATAATGCCTTCATATCTTTAGAGAGAATACCACATCCGCAAGCTCAAGATTGTGAGTAGGATAATTACGCTCATGCACCTTCAATTGCCTCGACGCATAAGCAACTACTCTACCCTCTTGCATCAACACACATCCTAAACCTACAAGGATGCATCACTATACACCAGAAACTATTTTCCCGATTTAGGTTGAATCAAGATCGGAGCATGCACCAAAACTTCCTTCAACCTTTGAAAAGCATGCTGCCTCGCCTCTGTCCACTCAAACTTAACATCTTTTTAAAGCAACTTCGTCAGCGGAGCAGCTATCTTAGAAAACCCATCCACGAACCGACGATAATATCCAGCCATGCTTAGAAAACTACGAACCTCCGTCACTGATTTCGGTTGATCCCAACCCACATATGCCTTAATCTTTTGAGGATCTACACGGATACCCTCGATTGACACCACATGACCAAGAAACACCACATCCCTAATCCATAACTCGCATTTACTCAACTTTGCATAAAGTTGATTATCCAACAAAGTCTATAGCACTATCCTCAAATGCCTATCATGATCCTCCTCGGTACGAGAGTACACAAGGATATCATCGAAAAACACTACCACAAACTGATCAAGGTACTCATGGAACACTCAGTTCATCATGTCCATAAACGCAGTCGGTGCATTGGTCAAACCAAAACGCATCACCAGAAACTCGTAATGCCCGTACCTTGTACAAAAAGCTGTCTTCGATACGTCCTTATCCTTCACCTTAAGCTGATAATACCCCGACCTTAGATCAATCTTTGAAAACATAGCTGCGCCACGAAACTGATCAAAAAGATCATCAATCTAAGGTAAAGGATACTTGTTCTTTATCGACAACTTGTTCAATTGACGATAGTCTATACACATCCGCATCGTCCCATCCTACTTCTTGACGAACAAAACTGGAGCTCCCCAAGGCGAGATACTTGGCCTAATAAAACCACGATCTAATAACTCCTGAAGCTGCATCTTTAACTTCGTTAACTTCTTTGGTGCCATTTGATAAGGTGCAATAGATACTGGAGCCGTATCCGCACGTGTCTCTATGCAAAACTCAACCTCCCTATTAGGTGGCAAACCAAGTAACTCTTCCGAAAAAACCCCTGGAAAATCACAAACTGTCCAAATATCTTGCGAATGTGCTTCCTTCATATTTGCATTCATCATATACGCCCAATAAGCTTGGCAACCACCAATCAACAATTTGTGAGCTTCCACCGCCGAAACAACATTGGACAAGAACTTTATGTTCTCACGCACCACAACAACTTCAAAATCATCAGCAAGCTTCAATGAAACACGCTTGGCCTCACAATCAACCATATCTTTATGTTTCGACAAGCAATCCATCCCAAGGATAACATCGAAACCATAGAAAGGTAACTCTATTACATCAACAGGAAACACATGTCCTTGAACCATCAAAGGACACCTTCTATACAACTTCCTAACAACTACGATTTCGCCAAACGAACTCGTAACTTGCATACCCACAACAAGATATTCTAAAGGCACATCAAGCAACAGAGCATGCTCATGCAAAATGTATGAATGTGTAGAACCAGAATCTATCAAAGCAAGCAATGACAAGGATTGCAAGGAGAAGGTACCTACGATCACATCCGTCTCATTCCGGCCCTCACAGTGAGCATAGACTCGAGCTGTTCCTCCACCCTCTGGCTACACTGTGACTACATGCGCCACATTCCTCTTACCATCCTCTCAACGCTGAAAATCACCTCGGTCGCACCCACAACCCTTCTAAGGCTCCATAGCACGAGCTGGTGCTTGCCTCGGTAACTGTGGACAGTAACGCTTCACATGACTTTGAGCTCCATACTGCCAACATACACCAGGATTACCCCACAAGTCTCCCATGTGATTCTTCACACAACGGTTACACATATGACCACGTGTAGCAACATTTTGACCATATTGGCCTCGGCCCGATCCACCACCACCGCCTCGACGATGGTGTCGCTGATAGATCTTATCCTGTAATCTCTTGCCTTGATCATGCCTTCCATCAAACTCAGCAACTCTCTTCCTGGAGCTAGAACTCCCCGAGTGTGAAGTCAATCCCAGATTATGCTTGATGACTTTGGCTCGAGTAACCAACACATCAGAATAGGGATACTCAGTCGCAAGCATATAGGTCTTCACTTCCTTCACTAACCCATAGCGAAACTTGTAACACCCCAATTTTGGGCTTGGAAGTTTAGGGTCTGAACCGGATCGGTTTAAATTTCGGTTCGAATATAAAAGGTTGTTTTAGGGAAAGCCTAGTTCGGGATGCATTAAAAATATGGAAAAATATCTAAAAATCCTCTTTTAATATATATAAGAGAGTGGTGAAATCAATTTTATAAAATGAGGCTTGGAAATTTGACAATTTGAGTTAGTGACTAAAATGTAATTTTTGAAAAGTTTGTGACTGTTTTGAAAGGATTGAAACTTTGAATCTTTAAGTAGCTAATTTACCCAAGGGAGGATTTCTCCAGATTTTTCATGATTTTTAAAGACTCATTTAATATTTAATTAATAAAAAAAAGAGGGAAAACCCATATTTTAGTTTCATAACTAACTTTTGCTAAAAATTTTCCAATTCATTTTCTCTCAAAATTCCCTCAGCCAAACACATTTCCACAGCAACTTTTCTTTTGATTTTCACACCAAATGATGAGATTTCAATCCTTAAAGTATTCCTAATCATTTCTACATCAAATCCTCTTCATTTACATATTGAATTTTCAAGGATTTTGGCTCTAAACAAGGAGAAATCCACATTTAGAGGTATGAACGTCCTTCTCCTCTAAATACTCAGTTCTTTAATAAAATTCCCAAGTTCTCAATCCTTAAATTAGGTTTTATTAAATGTTTTAATGTTATGATCTTGATTTTGGCTTAAAACTTGAGATTTTGATCAAATCTTGAAGAATTTCGTGGAGGTTGTTTTGGCTCTGTTTTGAGATGCCTTTTTAATGTATTTTGGATGTTTAATGATGTGAAATTGAGGTTTAATCAATGCAATCCCAAATAGGTTGATTTTCCTAAGTTTTTACTTGTGAAAATGGTGGTTTTGGGGGTGATTTTGGTGTTCTGTTATAGCTGGAGGTATAAGGACGTGATTAGGTCCTTTTTGGATGTTAATTGATGTCTAAGAATGTTTAGAAGTGATGGATCTTGGCTGGGTAATGTTGTGGAAGTGTTTGGATGTGTTTTCGGTTGTGTTTGGTAGCCGAAATGTGAGTTTTGGTGAGAGCAGCGAGTTTAGGTGTAATGGCTGAAGATTTAAATGCATGATGATGCATTAATCCTCTGCTTTGATGTGTTTAAAGCAGGGGAGACATCTTCGGATCCTTGTGGTGTTGATCCGGGGGCTTGAACGGCTTTTCGGCAATCTTGCGAAACGGAATTGGTGAGTGGAGTTGGATTTCCAGCCTTGTATTGAATAATTGAAGGTTTGGGAGCTTAGTTTAAGTCTAATCAACTTAACTAAGCTCAAGAGTAAGTTTTCGGAAAAACTCATTTGGATGAGCCATGGATTGGTTCGATGCATTTGTCGATAATTGCATGTTTAAATTCTGTTTTTGAAAGCATATTTAGCATGGTTAATGCTGGTAATGAAAGCCATTTGTTGAAGGATGCTCAAGGTAAGAGATCCTTGGTTTGATTTGTTAAAATGTGGATTAATGCATAGTGATGCATATTGTTAAATGGCTTTGTTTTAGATGCTTAAAAATAGTGGAATATTGATGATAATTGATGTATATTGGCAAGCGATATGTTGGTTTTAAAGTACTTAAATCGGATATAGTTAGCCGGCTGTAGGATTGGGTGCACCGTGAATAAAGTCGCCTTGGATGTTGAGGGGTTGTAATGGTACCGTAAACTCCATCCAAGTACACTAACGAGATGTCTAAGATCATAATGGTGGTTAAAATGCCATGTGTAGATCTTGTGTTGTGTGTCTCGTGTTCTCGTTAGTGATGTTATACAACTACCAATGAGTGATGTGGAGGGGTTGTGATTGTATTATTAAACTCCATCACGGGTGTTGAGGGGTTGAGATTGTACCGGTAAACTCCACCTTGTGTGTTTGGTAGTGTGTATGAAGCGTATGGGACAACGCTTGTAATCCGCGTATCCGATTGTGTTTTATGTGGAAAATGGTTATGGTATCACTTGGAAGCCAATATGACATGTTAATGTTTACGAAGCATGAGATGCTTGTTGTTTAAGATATGTTGATGATTATAAAGCATGAGATGCTTGTTGTTAATGCATTGTTGCATGAAAATGATTTATGAATGAAAAGGCCTTGTGAAAGGTGTTTTGTGTAAGTGCATTATTGTGTTGTTTCATTAGAGCATGTCTCACTAAGCATATGTGCTTACGCTCTCTTTCTTGAACCAATAATGCAGATAATTGAAGTGCTACAAGGGCAGCAAGGAGGTCAAGAATCCAAGAGAAAGACCAAGCTCATGTATGGTGACTATTTTACAACACTATTAGTTTTTGGTATTTGGCAATGGGAACCTAGGTTGTGTTTTTGGGAGATGTTTTGGACTCCCTAAGTTTGGCTTAATGCCTATGACGTTTTGGATATGTAATTTGGCCATTATGATGTTTGCTTTATTGGTATGATGTTTGGTTGGTTTGATATAATAGGTTGCATGCCTATAGATTGAGGTTTTCCCTAATTGATGTCATGAATATGTTTGGTTGATGCAATTATGTTCCTTTGATGCATGATGACTTGTTGGTATGATTTGGGGGTCATAGGGATGTGTTTGATGGGTCGAATGTGTGATAAACCAGATAATTTTCTGTAATTCTGGGCAGCCCATATCGGAACGGGTACTACTGTTTCGAAACAGGGGTCTGAAATGGCCTTGGTGTTTCGTAACGGGTAGAGCCGTTCCGAAACACTTTTGCTACTGCCAAGCCCTGTTTCGGAACAGGTTTCGAAACGGTTCCGCGTTTCGAAACGGTCAACTCCCGTTCCGGAACACTTGACCGTTGGGCACTGAATTATATGGTTTTATGTTTTGAAATCTTCACGTTTTAGTCCTGAACTTGGTTTATGCAATTGCTTGAGTTTGGGATGTCCGTTTGAGGTTAAATTTGGCAGAGAAGCATGAACCATGACTAATTTCATATTGGTATCTTAAAAATTGGTAAATTCCTCTTAATTTCCAGAATTTACAATTTGGTCCCTAAATTCGTATGTTGTGCAATTGAGTACCTTTTTGCTCTCCGATTGCTGTGATCTTTGAGTATGCTTTTCTCTAGAGTACGCCTAGAGTTAATGTGCATCTAGACAATATTAAAAAGAAAAAAAGGGTCGTTAATCAAGGTTGACTTTCGGGTTGACTTTGGTTTTCCCCGTGTAATCTTCGTAGTTCAGGTCAACCGTCTAGGCCGGGCTAAGGGTGTTACATTTGGTGGTATCAGAGCTGGGTTCTCGAGTAATTGGGAATGGTTATGTGGGTGATATGTGTATGATTGCTTTGTATACTTGTTGAGTGAATGTATGATGTGTGAAATTGTAAGTACGTTGCAATTGTGATGTATGCTGTGGTGAAGCATGTTAGACGGACCCATTGCCATATCAAAACTAATGACATGATTTGTTTTTAATTGGAAGTGAGCTTGAGTACTTGGATTTCTTACCTTGCTGAGCCTGATTTTGTTTATTGCATTTTTGTTAGTGCATTGTTTAGTGAATGGGACCTCGTAGAGAGACGAGGATTAATACGCGAGCTATGGCTCAGAATGAGAATGAAGAGAATGCTGATAATGTAGTGGATTTACCTCCTCCTCCTGGTGGTGGTGGTGGTGCTGGAGGTGATGGAGTTGGCGTTGATGCTGGTGCTGGGGTCGCTGGACCTGAAGCTGGCCAGGGGCAAGCTGCTCTTGACATGACAGTGCTGATTCAGGCTATTGTTGGAGCCTTTCAGGCGGCAGTGGATGGGGCTCATGGGGCTGGGCATTAGGGCAATGCTAATGCTAGACTACCTTTGGAACGTTTGCGCAGTCTAGGAGGGACTGAATTCAGAGGTTTGTCTGCGGAGGGTTCCGAGTCTTGGTTGGAAAGTACCAATAGAATTTTGGGACAAATGAGCTGCAATGATGTGCAGAAGCTAGGCTGTGTGGTATCGTTGTTACATGATGATGCGTATACCTGGTGGACGACCACTGTCTCCGGAATGGAGGAAGCTGATGTAACTTGGACGTTCTTTCTGAACGCGTTCAAGAGGAAGTATCTGGGTGTGCGATACCTGGATGAGAAGAAAAGGGAGTTCATGTCTCTTACTCAAGGGAGCATGTCAGTGGCTGAGTACGAGGTTCAGTTTGTCCGTCTCAGTCAGTACGCACCTGAGCTTATCCCTGATGAGCAGGAGAGGTGTGAACGTTTCCGTTATGGTTTGGTGAGGGATGTAAAGACTTATATGCTGGCTGCTGAGTATACTGACTTTGATGTGTTGGTTAGTAGATCGAAGGATATTGAGCTGAATCTGAGTTTATCTTCTAGGGGTGTTGGTTCTAGCTCGGGCAAGCGAGATGTTGAGTATAGTTCTGGTAGTGGATGGAACAAGAGAGGACGTGATCGGAGGTATCAGTCTTCGGCTAGGCGTGGTGGTGGAGAGCAAGGTGCGCCTGTTTAGGGAGACAGGGCGAGAGCTGATCAGAACACGTGCTGGGCGTGTGGATCGCGTGGTCATTTGAGGCGTGATTGTCCTTGGGCAGCAAGAGAGGTGCAGGCTCCTGTTGTGGTGACCGGTAATTCGTGCTGGAACTGTGGTTCGGCGGATCACATGAGGAGAGAGTGTCCACTGTTGGCCGGTGGTGGTCAGGGACGTGCTCCAGGAGTTGTTGCACCACAGAGAGGTCGTGGGCGCGGCCGTGGTAACTTCCAGTGCAGAGAGGATAGTGGAAGGAACGTGGCTCATGTGGTGGCTGTTCAGCCTGAGGGTGGTGGCCAGGCCCGATTGTATGCTCAGAGGGAGGGGAGGAATGACACGGATGTGATAGCAGGTACTTTCACTTTGCAGTCCTTGTCATTACTTTCCTTGATTGATTCTGGATCTACGCACTCATACATATTGCGTGAACATGCTCAATTGCTAGGTTTGCCTGTTGAGTCTTTGGATGTTGGTATGCGTGTAACTAGTTCTTTTGGTGAGACTGTTGTGACACGAAAGCTTTATAGAAGATGTCCCTTGGTTGTGCAAGACCATGTTTTTTATGATGATCTTATGGAATTGCCTTTCTATGGTTTTGATGTGATCCTTGGTATGGATTGGCTTGTTGAACATCGAGTTGTGGTGGATTTTGAGAATAAGCGAGTTTCGTTGACGCTTGCAGATGACTATGAGGTAGTGGTGGTTGGTGAGAATGTGAAGTTTCTTGCCAATGTGGTGTCTACATTGGAAGCAAACCGGATGCTGAGGCAATGTTGTGAAGCCTACCTAGCCTTTGTGATGAATTCTAGCTCTAAGGAGTTGCGAGTGCAAGATATCAGGACTGTGTGAGAGTTTCCTGGTGTGTTTCCGGAGGAGTTGCCTGGATTGCCTCCTAATCGCGAAGTGGAGTTTGGAATTGAGCTGTATGAAAACACAACTCCAGTGTCCATTACTCCTTACCATATGGCACCTAAGGAGTTGAAGGAGCTGAAGACGCAACTTCAGGAGTTGCTTGATCGTGGTTTCATTTGGCCGAGTGTGTCACCTTGGGGTGCACCGGTCTTGTTTGTGAAGAAAAAGGTTGGCACTATAAGAATGTGCATCGATTACCGTCAGCTTAACAAGTTGACTATCAAAAATCAGTATCCATTACCGAGAATTGATGATCTTTTTGATCAATTTCGCGGAGCGGCTGTGTTCTCTAAAATTGACTTAAGGTCAGGGTATTACTAGTTGAAGGTGAAGGATGTGGATGTGCCAAATACAGCCTTCAGAACGAGGTATGGGCATTATGAGTTTCTTGTGATGCCGTTTGGTTTGACGAATGCTCCTGCAGCTTTCATTGACATGATGAATAGGGTGTTTCATGAATACTTGGATAAGTTTGTTGTGGTGTTCATTGATGATATTCTCGTGTACTCTCGTACTGAGGAGGAGCATGAGGGGCATTTAAGGATTGTGTTGCAGGCTTTGTTGGAGAATCAGCTTTATGCCAAGCTGAGCAAGTGTGAGTTTTGGCTTAGAGAAGTTGTGTTTCTTGGTCATGTGGTTTCTGCTGAAGGGATTCGTGTTGATCCTCAGAAGATTGAGGCAGTGATGAATTGGAAGCCTCCTAAGTCTGTTCATGAAGTCCGTAGTTTCCTTGGTTTGGCAGGACACTACCGGAGGTTCGTGGATGGATTTTCAAAGATTGCTGCACCTTTGACGAAGTTGTTGCAGAAGGATGTTAAGTATGAGTGGACGAAAGCGAGACATCAGGCTTTTGAGAAGCTTAAAGCGGCCTTGACACAAGCTCCTATCTTGGTTCAACCTGAATCAGGGAAAGAGTTTGTGGTGTATAGTGACGTGTCCTACGTTGGGTTGGGATGTGTGTTGATGCAAGAGGGTAAGGTGGTGGCTTATGCATCGCGCCAGTTGAAGGTGCATAAGCGCAATTATCCTACGCATGACATTGAGTTAGCTACGGTGGTTTTTGCTTTGAAAATTTGGAGACATTACTTGTATGGTGAGAAGTGTACTATGTACACGGATCACAAGAGTTTGAAGTATCTGATGTCTCAGAAAGAGTTGAATCTTAGGCAACGACGTTGGGTGGAGTTGCTTAAGGATTACGATTTGACGATCGAGTACCATCCGGGTAAAGCTAATGTTGTAGCGGATGCCTTAAGTTGGAAGGTGGCAGTGGAGTTGAGGGCTATGTTTACCAGTTTGAGCATTTCGCATGATGGTGGTCTTGTGGCTGAGTTGCAGGTGAAACCATCCTTGGTTCAGTTGATAAAGGATAAGCAGTTGTTGGATGATTCCTTGGTGCCACATGTTCAGGATATTGCTGAGGATAGGCCATCGGATTTCTGCTTTAATGACGATGGAGTCTTATGCTTTGGGAGTCGGGTAGTAGTGCCCAATGATGCTGAGTTGAGGCATGCTATTCTGACTGAAGCTTATAGTAGTCCTTTTGCTATGCACCCTGGTAGTACTAAGATGTATCGTGATCTTCGTGATGAGTGCTATTGGCTGGGTTTAAACCCTGGTATGTCAGCGAGTTAAGGCTGAGCATCAGTTTCCTTCTGGGTTGTTGCAAACGTTGAGGATTCCTGAGTGGAAGTGGGAAAGAATTACCATGGACTTCGTGTCTGGTTTGCCTTTGTCACCATCGAAGAAGAATTCGGTGTGGGTGATTCTGGATCACCTGACGAAGTGTGCGCATTTCATACTCGTGCATACTACGTACACTTTGGACAAGCTTGCGGAGCTGTACATTGTTGAGATTGTGCGGCTGCATGGTATGCCAAAGTCGATCGTGTTGGATAGAGATCCGAGGTTTACATCGCGTTTCTGGCAGCGTTTGCATCAGGCTTTGGGTACACGGCTGAATTTCAGTACATCTTATCATCCGCAGTCAGATGGACAGTCTGAGCGAGTTATCCAAGTGTTGGAGGATATGTTGAGGTGCTGTGTGATTGAGTTTCAGGGCTCTTGGGAGAAATATTTACCTTTGGTGGAGTTTGCCTATAATAACAGTTATCAGGCAAGTATTCAAATGGCACCTTATGAAGCTTTGTACGGGAGGAAGTGTAGGACTCCTCTTTGTTGGGCTAAAACAGGTCAGAAGTTGGTTTCGATGCCAGCTTTGTTGAAAGGAACCCTGAGAAGGTGAAGCTCATTTGTGAGCAATTGAAGGCAGCTTCTGATCGACAAAAGTCTTACGTGGATTTGAAGCGTAAGGAGATTGAGTATGCGGTGGGTGACCGTGTGTTTTTGAAAGTTTCGCCTTGGAAAAAGGTGATGAGGTTTGGTCGGAAGGGTAAGTTGAGCCCTAGGTACATTGGACCATACGAGGTGATTGAGCGTGTGGGTCATGTTTCGTACAAGTTGAGGTTACCGCGAGAGTTGGAAAAGATTCATGATGTGTTTCATGTCTCTATGCTTCGGAGGTATAGATCGGATCCTTCGCATGTTATGCCTGTGGAGGAAGTGGAGTTGAATCCGGATTTGACTTATGATGAGGAACCGATGGAGATTCTGGATTCAGACAGTAAAGTTCTTCGAGGCAAGACCATTGAGTTGGTAAAGGTGTTGTGGAAGCATCGTGGTGTTGAGGAAGCCACGTGGGAGCGGAAGGATGACATGATGAAGCAGTTTCCATACCTTTTTCCTCCAGGTAAATTTCGGGGATGAAATTTCTTAAGGGGGGGAGAGTTGTAACACCCCAATTTTGGGCTTGGAAGTTTAGGGTCTGAACCTATAACGCCCCGGTTTTGGGCTTAGAAGTTTTGGGCGTTGACTGGTTTGGTCAAAGTGTTGTTCGAATCTAAAGAGGTGAAATTAGGAAAGCCTAGTTCGGGTTGCATTAAAAATATGGAAAAATGTTCTAAAATCATCTTTTAATATAATTAAGTGAACTGTGAAATCAATTTTGAGAAATGGGTTTTGGAAGAGTGACATTTTGGTTAGTGACCAAAATGTGATTTTTGAAAGTTTTGTGACTGTTTTATAAAGAGTTGAAACTTTGAATCTTTAAGGAGCTATTATTCCAAAAGTAGTTTCTCCAGATTTTTCTAAGATATTTTGAGATTTATTCTGATTTTAAAACATATCAAAAGTGGAGGGAAAGGCCATTTGGCTATTTTCTTAACTAACTTCTCTATTTTCTTTCTCTCATTTTCTCTCAATCCAAACACTTGTTTTCCAGAGAGTTGTTTCTGATTTTCTCACCTAAAATCCTCCTTTCAACATTCTTTTGATTCCTAATCAACATATCTTCAAAACCTCATCATTTGCTAGTTGATTCAACAAGGTTTTTGATTCCAAAAAGTGGAGAAACACAAGTTTGGAGGTAAGAACGTCCTTCTCCTCTAAACTATCAGTTCTTTACTGAAATTCCCAAGTTCTCAACTCTTAATTGAAGTTTTATTAAAGGATTTTAAGTGGTGAAATGGATCTTGGCTTATAATGCAAGATTTGGTGATTTTTGATGATTTTCGTTAGATATGATTAATCTGTGATTTGAGGTGTGTTTTTGATGTTAAATGAACTCTAAATTGATAAGGAAATGAGTTTTGATTAATGCAATCCCGGATAGGTTGTGTTTCCTAAGTTTAGCTTGTGATTCTTGGATGTTTTTGTGGTGATCTTGTGGATCTGATGTTGCTGGAGGCATAAGGATGTTTATAGGTTGTTTTTAGATGTTAAATGGTGTTAATGGATGTTAGGTTTTCCTGGTTTATGGCTGGGCTTTGTTGAGAAGTGGTTTTGATGCAATTTCGGTTGTGTTTGGTGGCCGAAATTGGAGTGTGAATGAGAGCAGCGAGTTTGAGTGCTTTCATTGAAGCTTTTGATGCATGATGATGCATTAAATCTCTGCTTTAATGTGTTTAATCAGGGGAGGCATCTTTGGATCCAAGTGGTGGTGATCCGGAGGCTTGATTTGGTGCTTCGGCAAGAGGCGAAGTGGAATCGGTGAGTGAAATTGGGTTTTCGGCTTTGAAACCAATGTCTTGGGAGCTTAGTTTAAGTCTAAACAACTTTGCTAAGCTCAAGTGTAAGTTTTCGGAAATACTCTCTAGTGGTGGCCATGATTTGATTGATGTGCAATGTGGTTTATTGCATGTTTTAAATTCTGTTTTGAAAGCATGATTTAGCATGGTTAATGCTGTTTTTGTAAGCCATATGTTGAAGGAAGCTCATGGTAAGAGTTCCTTGTTTTTGAACATTGATTAAATGTGGTTTGATGCTTTTAAATGCATGATGAATATGGCTTGGTTGAATGCTTTAAAACAGTGGATAAATTGATGATAATGATGTATATTGGCAAGTGATGTTTTGAAAAGGTTAAGGTCACTAAGGTGGTTAAAAGTCCTTGAGTGAGCCTTGTTTACTTAAGAACATCAAGGTGGTTAAAAGTCCTTTGATGGTTCTTGTTACGGACACAAAGGTGGTTAAAAGTCCTTGTGTGGTCCATTCTATGGTGTTTAAAAGTCCATAGGCCAAGGTGTTTAAAAGTCCTTGGGGTTCAAGGTGTTTAAAAGTCCTTGAGGTAATTTATTTCATGGTGTTTAAAAGTCCATGGCCAAGGTGTTTAAAAGTCCTTGGGGTCAAGGTGTTTAAAAGTCCTTGAGGTAACTTATATCATGGTGTTTAAAAGTCCATGGCCAACGTGTTTAAAAGTCCTTGGGGTCCAAGGTGTTTAAAAGTCCTTGGGGTGAAAGTTGATGAACTTGTTTTCAAAGAAATGAATTGTATCACTTGTGGCCAATATGACATGTAATGAAATGAAGCATGAGATGCTTGTTAAAGTATGCTTTTGAGCATGTGTAAATGATGATTTGATGCATGATTTATAAGTGTTTTATAAATGCATTATTGAATGGTTTTACGAGCATTCCTCACTAAGCTTTTGCTTACGCTCTCTTCCGTTTTCTTAATTCAATAATGCAGAACATTAGAGTACTTGAGGGCAGCAAGGAGGGCAAGCATCCAAGTGGAAACAAAGCTCTAAGTATGGAAGGTTTTCTAAGTACATTTTAGCTTTTGGTAATTTGGCAATGGGGGACCTATGTGTATGTTTTGGGAGATGTTTTGAACTCCCTAAGTGTGTTGAATGTTGTTGAGAATGCTGGTTTTTGTGGTTGGCCTTTATATGCTTGTTTTGGAAGTTTATGCTTGAATGGCTTACTTGTGTAGGAAGCATGCCTTTAGATTTGGGGCTTTTTGCTTATGATGTTGTTTTGCTGAATTGATGATGCTTATATGTCCCTTCTATGTTTAATTGCATGCTGGTAAAGTTTGGTGGTGTTTGGTGCATGATTGGATGTTTAATTGCATGTTTAGTAAGGCTTTTTGAGGCAATTTGTGCAGGGTGTTTCGAAACAGCACCTACCGTTTCGGAACGGGTGCCTTAATTGTGCCCAGGCGTCCGAAACGGGAGGGGCCGTTCCGAAACAGAAAAGGCTACTGCCAGACCCCCGTTTCGGTACGCGTTGCGGAACGGCCCCGAGTTTCGAAACGGGCTATGCCTGTTTCGGAACGGGTGACCGTTGGGGCTGACATTGGCAGTTATATGTTTTGGAATGTTTGCGTTTTGGTCCTGAATCTTGTTTGTGCAATTGTATGAGTTTGGGAAGTCCTTTTGAGCTGAAATTTTACAGAGAAGCATGAAACATGATTAATTTCAAGATGGTAACTTCAATTTGGGTTAAGTTCTTATAATTATCAGAATTTACAATTTGGTCCCTAAAGTTGTAAATTGTTCAATTGGGTCCCTGTTAGATCTCTGATGTTTATGATCTTTGAGTATGCTGTTGTATGAACATATCTAAGGCTTAATATGCATCTAGACAAGTTTTAAAACAAAAAAAAGGGTCGTTAATCAAGGTTGACTTTCGGGTTGACTTTGGTTTTCCCCGTGTGACTTTCTTAATTCGGGTCAACCGTCTAGGCCGGGTTAAGGGGGTTACATTTGGTGGTATCAGAGCTGAGTTCTCGAGTAATTGGGAATGAATGTGTGCATGATTGAAGTATGTATGCCTTGTATGCTTGTTGAATGAAATTGAGCTTGAATACTTGGATTGCTTACCTTGCTGGGCCTGACTTTGTTTTATTTGTGTTGTGATTGCATGGTAAAAGTATGGCACCACGTAGAGAGTTACGAGGTAATGTGCGAGCTACGGCTCCTAATGAGAACGAGAATGAGGAAAACACGGGTAGTGCGGTGTTACCTCCTCCTCCACCTGGTGGTGGTGGTGATGGGGCTGAGGAAGCTGGAGCTGCAGCTGGCGCTGGAGCTGCTGGACCTGGGGTTGGTCAGGGGCAAGCTATGCCTGATATGACGATGTTAGTGCAAGCTATTGCTGGTGCTTTTCAAGCAGCGGTAGCTGGGGCTCGTGGAGTGGGGCATCAGGAAGATGCTGGTGTTAGACTACCTTTGGAGCGTTTGCGCAGTCTTGGTGGGACTGAGTTCAGGGGTATGTCTGCTGAGAGTTCTGAAGCTTGGCTAGAGAGTACCAAGCGAATCTTGGGCCAGATGAGTTGCACTGATGTGCAGAAGCTGGGTTGTGTTGTGTCCTTGCTGCAGAAGGATGCGTATACGTGGTGGACAACCACTATTGCTGGGATGGCAGAAGCTGATGTGACTTGGACATTCTTTCAGAATGTGTTCAAGAGGAGATATCTGGGTGTAAGATATCTAGATGAGAAGAAGCGTGAATTCATGTCTCTTACCCAAGGGAGCATGAGTGTGGCTGAGTATGAGGTGCAGTTTGTGCGACTCAGTCAGTATGCACCGGAGCTGGTACCTGATGAGCGGGCAAGGTGCGAGAGGTTCCGTTATGGTTTAGAGACGGATGTGAAAATGTATTTGCTGGCCGCCGAGTATGATGATTTTGACGTGTTGGTGGGCCGAGCCAAGGATGTTGAGATGAACTTGAGTTTATCTGCTAAGGGTGCTGGCAAGCGAGCTGCTGAGCATAGTTCTGGAGGTGGACGGAACAAGAGGGGACGTGATCAGAAGTATCAGTCTTCAGCTAAGAGAGGTGGTGGTGCACCTGCTAGGGGTGGCAGTGCTGGAGTTGATCCTAGTGCTTGTTGGATCTGTGGTTCCCGTGGTCACCTGAAACGTGACTGTCCTCGTGCTGAGAGAGTGGTGCAAGCTCCTGTTGTGGCAGCTGGTAATGGGTGCTGGAATTGTGGATCCGCTGACAATTTGAGGCGTGATTGTCCGAGGTTGGCTGGTGATCAGGTGCGTGCTCCTGTTGTTGCTGCACCGCAGAGAGGTCGTGGGCGCGGCCGTGGTAATTTCCAGAGGAGAGAGGAAGGTGGTCGTGGAGTGGCCCATGTTGTGGCTATTCAGCCTGAGGGTGGAGGCCAAGCGAGGGTGTATGCTCAGCGAGAGGGCAGGAATGATGCGGATGTGATTGCAGGTACCTTTACTTTGCAATCCTTGTCATTGCTTTCTTTGATTGATTCTGGATCTACGCATTCATACATTTTGCGTGAGCATGCTGAATTGCTTGGGTTGCCTGTTGAGTCTTTGGATGTTGGTGTTCGTGTCACTAGTTCTTTTGGTGAGACCGTTGTGACTCGTAAGCTTTATAGAAGGTGTCCCTTGGTTGTTCAAGAGCATGTTTTCCATGTGGATCTTATGGAGTTACCTTTTTATGGTTTCGATGTGATCCTTGGTATGGATTGGCTTGCTGAGCATCGCGCTGTTGTGGATTGTGAAAACAAGCGAGTTTCGCTTAAGCTTGCGGATGATTATGAAGTTGTTGTGGTTGGTGAGAATGTGAAGTTTCTTGCCAATGTGGTGTCTACCTTGGAGGCGAGCAGGATTCTGAGGCAAGGTTGCGAAGCCTATCTAGCTTTTGTGATGAATCCTAGCTCTAAAGAGTTGAGGGTACAAGATATCAGAGTTGTGAAGGAGTTTCCTGGTGTTTTTCCTGAGGAGTTGCCTAGTTTACCTCCTAACCGCGAGGTGGAGTTTGGAATTGAGCTGTATGAGAATACAACTCCTGTGTCCATTACTCCCTATAGAATGGCACCTAAGGAGCTGAAGGAGCTGAAGACGCAGTTGCAAGAGTTGCTTGACCGTGGGTTCATCCGGCCGAGTGTGTCACCTTGGGGAGCACCGGTCTTGTTTGTGAAGAAGAAGGATGGCACTATGAGAATGTGCATTGATTACCGTCAGCTGAACAAGTTGACTATCAAGAATCGGTATCCTTTGCCGAGGATTGATGATCTTTTTGATCAATTTCGGGGAGCTGCTGTGTTCTCTAAGATTGACTTGAGGTCAGGGTATTATCAGTTGAAGGTGAAGGATGTGGATGTGCCTAAGACAGCTTTCAGGACAAGGTATGGGCATTATGAGTTTCTTGTGATGCCGTTTGGGTTGACAAATGCTCCTGCTGCTTTCATGGACATGATGAATCGTGTGTTTCATGAATACCTGGACAAGTTTGTTGTGGTGTTCATTGATGATATCCTCGTGTACTCGCGTACTGAGGAGGAGCATGAAGAGCATTTGAGGATTGTTTTGCAAGCTTTGTTGGAGAATCAGCTTTATGCTAAGCTGAGCAAGTGTGAGTTCTGGTTAAGGGAGGTGGTGTTTCTTGGGCATGTGGTTTCAGCGGAGGGGATTCGTGTTGATCCTCAGAAGATTGAGGCGGTGATGAATTGGAAAGTTCCTAAGTCTGTTCATGAGATCCGTAGTTTCCTTGGTTTGGCGGGATACTACCGAAGGTTTGTGGATGGTTTTTCCAAGATTGCTGCTCCTTTGACGAAGCTGTTGCAAAAGGATGTTAAGTATGAGTGGACGGAAGCGAGACAGCAGGCTTTTGAGAAGCTTAAGGCGGCTTTGACGCAAGCTCCTATCTTGATTCAGCCTGAATCAGGGAAAGAGTTTGTGGTTACAGTGATGCATCCTATGTTGGTTTGGGGTGTGTGCTGATGCAGGAGGGTAAGGTGGTGGCTTATGCATCGCGGCAGTTGAAAGTGCATGAGCGCAATTACCCTACGCATGATATTGAGCTGGCTGCAGTGGTTTTTGCTCTGAAGATCTAGAGACATTATCTGTATGGTGAGAAGTGTACTGTGTACACAGATCACAAGAGTTTGAGGTATCTGATGTCTCAGAAGGAGTTGAATCTTAGGCAGCGGCGTTGGTTGGAGTTGCTCAAGGATTATGATCTGACGATTGAGTATCATCCTGGAAAAGCTAATGTTGTAGCGGATGCCTTGAGTAGGAAAGTAGCTGTTGAGCTGAGGGCTATGTTTGCTAGCTTGAGCATATCGCGAGATGGTGGTCTTGTGGCTGAGTTACAAGTGAAGCCGTCTATGGTTCAGTTGATCAAGGATAAGCAGTTGTTGGATGATTCCTTGGTGTCTCATGTTCAGGATATCGCGGAGGGTAGACCTTCGGATTTCTGTTTCAATGATGATGGTGTGTTGTGTTTTGGGAGTCGGATAGTAGTGCCCAATGATGCTGAGTTGAGGCGTGCTATTCTGACTGAAGGTCATAGTAGTCCTTTTGCTATGCACCCTGGTAGTACTAAGATGTACCGTGATCTTCGTGATGGGTACTATTGGGTGGGTTTGAAGAAGGATGTTGCGGAGTTTGTGAGCAAGTGTTTGGTGTGTCAGCGAGTTAAGGCTGAGCATCAGTTTCCTTCAGGGTTGTTGCAACCGTTGAAAATCCCTGAGTGGAAGTGGGAACGGGTTACCATGGATTTTGTATATGGTTTACCTTTGTCTCCCTCGAAGAAGAATTCGGTCTGGGTGATTGTGGATCGCCTAACGAAGTGTGCGCATTTCTTGCCTGTGCATACCACGTTTTCTTTGGATAAGTTGGCAGAGCTGTACATTGCTGAGATTGTGCGGCTGCATGGTGTGCCTAAGTCGATTGTGTCGGATAGGGATCCGAGGTTAACATCGCGGTTCTGGCAGTGTTTGCATCAAGCTCTGGGTACAAGGTTGCATTTCAGTACGTCCTATCATCCTCAGTCGGATGGTCAGTCTGAGCGAGTTATCCAGATTTTGGAGGATATGTTAAGGTGCTGCGTGATTGAGTTCCAAGGTTCTTGGGAGAAGCATCTGCCCTTGGTTGATTTTGCTTATAACAACAGTTATCAGGCAAGTATACAGATGGCACCTTATGAGGCTTTGTACGGGAGGAAGTGTAGGACTCCTCTTTGTTGGGCTGAAACTGGTCAAAAGTTGGTTTCGATGCCGGCTTTGTTGAAAGGGACCGCGGAGAAGGTAAAGCTCATTTGTGAGCGGTTGAAGGCTGCTTCTGATCGGCAGAAGTCTTACGCGGATTTGAAGCGTAAGGAGATAGAGTATGCGGTGGGTGACCGTGTGTTCTTGAAGGTTTCGCCTTGGAAGAAGGTGATGCGGTTTGGCCGAAAGGGTAAGTTGAGCCCTAGGTACATTGGACCATATGAGGTGGTTGAGCGTGTGGGTCCTGTTGCGTATCGGTTGAGGTTACCTCAGGGGTTGGAGAAGATTCATGATGTGTTCCATGTCTCTATGCTCCGGAGGTATAGATCTGATCCTTCGCATGTGATGCCTGTGGAGGAAGTGGTTTTGAATCCGGATTTGACCTATGATGAGGAACCGGTGAAGGTTCTGGATTCGGATAGCAAGGTTCTTCGTGGCAAGACCATTGAGTTGGTGAAGGTGTTGTGGAAGCATCGTGGTGTTGAGGAAGCCACGTGGGAGCGGAAGGAAGACATGCTGAAGCAGTTTCCTTATCTCTTTCCTTCAGGTAAATTTCGAGGACGAAATTTCTTAAGGGGGGGGGGAGAGTTGTAACGCCCCGGTTTTGGGCTTAGAAGTTTTGGGCGTTGACTGGTTTGGTCAAAGTGTTGTTCGAATCTAAAGAGGTGAAATTAGGAAAGCCTAGTTCGGGTTGCATTAAAAATATGGAAAAATGTTCTAAAATCATCTTTTAATATAATTAAGTGAACTGTGAAATCAATTTTGAAAAATGGGTTTTGGAAGAGTGACATTTTGGTTAGTGACCAAAATGTGATTTTTGAAAGTTTTGTGACTGTTTTATAAAGAGTTGAAACTTTGAATCTTTAAGGAGCTATTATTCCAAAAGTAGTTTCTCCAGATTTTTCTAAGATATTTTGAGATTTATTCTGATTTTAAAACATATCAAAAGTGGAGGGAAAGGCCATTTGGCTATTTTCTTAACTAACTTCTCTATTTTCTTTCTCTCATTTTCTCTCAATCCAAACACTTGTTTTCCAGAGAGTTGTTTCTGATTTTCTCACCTAAAATCCTCCTTTCAACATTCTTTTGATTCCTAATCAACATATCTTCAAAACCTCATCATTTGCTAGTTGATTCAACAAGGTTTTTGATTCCAAAAAGTGGAGAAACACAAGTTTGGAGGTAAGAACGTCCTTCTCCTCTAAACTATCAGTTCTTTACTGAAATTCCCAAGTTCTCAACTCTTAATTGAAGTTTTATTAAAGGATTTTAAGTGGTGAAATGGATCTTGGCTTATAATGCAAGATTTGGTGATTTTTGATGATTTTCGTTAGATATGATTAATCTGTGATTTGAGGTGTGTTTTTGATGTTAAATGAAATCTAAATTGATAAGGAAATGAGTTTTGATTAATGCAATCCCGGATAGGTTGTGTTTCCTAAGTTTAGCTTGTGATTCTTGGATGTTTTTGTGGTGATCTTGTGGATCTGATGTTGCTGAAGGCATAAGGATGTTTATAGGTTGTTTTTAGATGTTAAATGGTGTTAATGGATGTTAGGTTTTGCTGGTTTATGGCAGGGCTTTGTTGAGAAGTGGTTTTGATGCAATTTCGGTTGTGTTTGGTGGCCGAAATTGGAGTGTGAATGAGAGCAGCGAGTTTGAGTGCTTTCATTGAAGCTTTTGATGCATGATGATGCATTAAATCTCTGCTTTAATGTGTTTAATCAGGGGAGGCATCTTTGGATCCAAGTGGTGGTGATCCGGAGGCTTGATTTGGTGCTTCGGCAAGAGGCGAAGTGGAATCGGTGAGTGAAATTGGGTTTTCGGCTTTGAAACCAATGTCTTGGGAGCTTAGTTTAAGTCTAAACAACTTTGCTAAGCTCAAGTGTAAGTTTTCGGAAATACTCTCTAGTGGTGGCCATGATTTGATTGATGTGCAATGTGGTTTATTGCATGTTTTAAATTCTGTTTTGAAAGCATGATTTAGCATGGTTAATGCTGTTTTTGTAAGCCATATGTTGAAGGAAGCTCATGGTAAGAGTTCCTTGTTTTTGAACATTGATTAAATGTGGTTTGATGCTTTTAAATGCATGATGAATATGGCTTGGTTGAATGCTTTAAAACAGTGGATAAATTGATGATAATGATGTATATTGGCAAGTGATGTTTTGAAAAGGTTAAGGTCACTAAGGTGGTTAAAAGTCCTTGAGTGAGCCTTGTTTACTTAAGAACATCAAGGTGGTTAAAAGTCCTTGGATGGTTCTTGTTACGGACACAAAGGTGGTTAAAAGTCCTTGTGTGGTCCATTCTATGGTGTTTAAAAGTCCATAGGCCAAGGTGTTTAAAAGTCCTTGGGGTTCAAGGTGTTTAAAAGTCCTTGAGGTAATTTATTTCATGGTGTTTAAAAGTCCATGGCCAAGGTGTTTAAAAGTCCTTGGGGTCAAGGTGTTTAAAAGTCCTTGAGGTAACTTATATCATGGTGTTTAAAAGTCCATGGCCAAGGTGTTTAAAAGTCCTTGGGGTCCAAGGTGTTTAAAAGTCCTTGGGGTGAAAGTTGATGAACTTGTTTTCAAAGAAATGAATTGTATCACTTGTGGCCAATATGACATGTAATGAAATGAAGCATGAGATGCTTGTTAAAGTATGCTTTTGAGCATGTGTAAATGATGATTTGATGCATGATTTATAAGTGTTTTATAAATGCATTATTAAATGATTTTACGAGCATTCCTCACTAAGCTTTTGCTTACGCTCTCTTCCGTTTTCTTAATTCAATAATGCAGAACATTAGAGTACTTGAGGGCAGCAAGGAGGGCAAGCATCCAAGTGGAAACAAAGCTCTAAGTATGGAAGGTTTTCTAAGTACATTTTAGCTTTTGGTAATTTGGCAATGGGGGACCTATGTGTATGTTTTGGGAGATGTTTTGAACTCCCTAAGTGTGTTGAATGTTGTTGAGAATGCTGGTTTTTGTGGTTGGCCTTTATATGCTTGTTTTGGAAGTTTATGCTTGAATGGCTTACTTGTGTAGGAAGCATGCCTTTAGATTTGGGGCTTTTTGCTTATGATGTTGTTTTGCTGAATTGATGATGCTTATATGTCCCTTCTATGTTTAATTGCATGCTGGTAAAGTTTGGTGGCGTTTGGTGCATGATTGGATGTTTAATTGCATGTTTAGTAAGGCTTTTTGAGGCAATTTGTGCAGGGTGTTTCGGAACAGCACCTACCGTTTCGGAACGGGTGCCTTAATTGTGCCCAGGCGTCCGAAACGGGAGGGGCCGTTCCGAAACGGAAAGGCTATTGCCAGACCCCCGTTTCGGTACGCGTTGCGGAACGGCCCCGAGTTTCGAAACAGGCTATGCCTGTTTCGGAACGGGTGACCGTTGGGGGCTGACATTGGCAGTTATATGTTTTGGAATGTTTGCGTTTTGGTCCTGAATCTTGTTTGTGCAATTGTATGAGTTTGGGAAGTCCTTTTGAGATGAAATTTTACAGAGAAGCATGAAACATGATTAATTTCAAGATGGTAACTTCAATTTGGGTTAAGTCCTTATAATTATCAGAATTTACAATTTGGTCCCTAAAGTTGTAAATTGTTCAATTGGGTCCCTGTTAGATCTCTGATGTTTATGATCTTTGAGTATGCTGTTGTATGAACATATCTAAGGCTTAATATGCATCTAGACAAGTTTTAAAAGAAAAAAAAGGGTCGTTAATCAAGGTTGACTTTCGGGTTGACTTTGGTTTTCCCCGTGTGACTTTCTTAATTCGGGTCAACCGTCTAGGCCGGGTTAAGGGGTTTACAGAACCGGACCGATTTAAATTTCGGTTCGAATATAAAAGGTGGTTTTAGGGAAAGCCTAGTTCGGGATGCATCTTTAACTTCGTTAACTTCTTTGGTGCCATTTGATAAGGTGCAATAGATACTGGAGCCGTATCCGCACGTGTCTCTATGCAAAACTCAACCTCCCTATTAGGTGGAAAACCAGGTAACTCTTCCGAAAAAACCCCTGGAAAATCACAAACTGTCCAAATATCTTGCGAACATGCTTCCTTCATATTTGCATTCATCACATACGCCCAATAAGCTTGGCAACCACCAATCAACAATTTGTGAGCTTCCACCACCGAAACAACATTGGACAAGAACTTTATGTTCTCACGCACCACAACAACTTCAAAATCATCAGCAAGCTTCAATGAAACACGCTTGGCCTCACAATCAACCATATCTTTATGTTTCGACAAGCAATCCATCCCAAGGATAACATCGAAACCATAGAAAGGTAACTCTATTACATCAACAGGAAACACATGTCCTTGAACCATCAAAGGACACCTTCTATACAACTTCCTAACAACTACGATTTCACCAAACGAACTCGTAACTTGCATACCCACAACAAGATATTCTAAAGGCACATCAAGCAACAGAGCATGCTCATGCAAAATGTATGAATGCGTAGAACCAGAATCTATCAAAGCAAGCAATGACAAGGATTGTAAGGAGATGGTACCTACGATCACATCCGTGTCATTCCGGCCCTCACAGTGAGCATAGACTCGAGCTGGTCCTCCACCCTCTGGCTGCACTGTGACTACATGCGCCACATTCCTCTTACCATCCTGTCAACGCTGAAAATCACCTCGGTCGCGCCCACAACCCTTCTAAGGCTCCATAGCACGAGCTGGTGCTTGCCTCGCCAACTGTGGACAGTAACGCTTCACATGACCTTGAGCTCCACACTGCCAACATACACCAGGATTACCCCCACAAGTCTCCCATGTGATTCTTCCCACAACGGTTACACATAGGACCATGTGTAGCAACATTTTGACCATATTGGCCTCGGCCCGATCCACCACCACCGTGTAACGCCCCAGTTTTGGGCTTAGAAGTTTTGGGCGTTGACCGGTTTGGTCAAAGTGCTGTTCGAATCTAAAGAGGTGAAATTAGGAAAGCCTAGTTCGGGTTGCATTAAAAATATGGAAAAATGTTCTAAAATCATCTTTTAATATAATTAAGTGAACTGTGAAATCAATTTTGAAAAATGGGTTTTGGAAGAGTGACATTTTGGTTAGTGACCAAAATGTAATTTTTGAAAGTTTTGTGACTGTTTTATAAAGAGTTGAAACTTTGAATCTTTAAGGAGCTATTATTCCAAAAGTAGTTTCTCCAGATTTTTCTAAGATATTTTGAGATTTATTCTGATTTTAAAACATATCAAAAGTGGAGGGAAAGGCCATTTGGCTATTTTCTTAACTAACTTTTCTATTTTCTTTCTCTCATTTTCTCTCAATCCAAACACTTGTTTTCCAGAGAGTGGTTTCTGATTTTCTCACCTAAAATCCTCCTTTCAACATTCTTTTGATTCCTAATCAACATATCTTCAAAACCTCATCATTTGCTAGTTGATTCAACAAGGTTTTTGATTCCAAAAAGTGGAGAAACACAAGTTTGGAGGTAAGAACGTCCTTCTCCTCTAAACTATCAGTTCTTTACTGAAATTCCCAAGTTCTCAACTCTTAATTGAAGTTTTATTAAAGGATTTTAAGTGGTGAAATGGATCTTGGCTTATAATGCAAGATTTGGTGATTTTTGATGATTTTCGTTAGATATGATTAATATGTGATTTGAGGTGTGTTTTTGATGTTAAATGAACTCTAAATTGATAAGGAAATGAGTTTTGATTAATGCAATCCCGGATAGGTTGTGTTTCCTAAGTTTAGCTTGTGATTCTTGGATGTTTTTGTGGTGATCTTGTGGATTTGATGTTGCTGGAGGTATAAGGATGTTTATAGGTTGTTTTTAGATGTTAGATGGTGTTAATGGATGTTAGGTTTTGCTGGTTTATGGCTGGGCTTTGTTGAGAAGTGGTTTTGATGCAATTTCGGTTGTGTTTGGTGGCCGAAATTGGAGTGTGAATGAGAGCAGCGAGTTTGAGTGCTTTCATTGAAGCTTTTGATGCATGATGATGCATTAAATCTCTGCTTTAATGTGTTTAATCAGGGGAGGCATCTTTGGATCCAAGTGGTGGTGATCCGGAGGCTTGATTTGGTGCTTCGGCAAGAGGCGAAGTGGAATCGGTGAGTGAAATTGGGTTTTCGGCTTTGAAACCAATGTCTTGGGAGCTTAGTTTAAGTCTAAACAACTTTGCTAAGCTCAAGTGTAAGTTTCGGAAATACTCTCTAGTGGTGGCCATGATTTGGTTGTTGTGCAATGTGGTTTATTGCATGTTTTAAATTCTGTTTTGAAAGCATGATTTAGCATGGTTAATGCTGTTTTTTTTGTAAGCCGTATGTTGTAGGAAGCTCAAGGTAAGAGTTCCTTGTTTTTGGACATTGTTTAAATGTGGTTTGATGCTTTAAAATGCATGATGTTTATGGCTTGGTTAAATGCTTTAAAACAGTGAAATATTGATGATGAATGATGTATATTGGCAAGTGATGTTTTGAAAAGGTTAAGGTCACTAAGGTGGTTAAAAGTCCTTGAGTGAGCCTTGTTTACTTAAGAACATCAAGGTGGTTAAAAGTCCTTGGATGGTTCTTGTAACGGACACAAAGGTGGTTAAAAGTACTTGTGTGGTCCATTCTATGGTGTTTAAAAGTCCATAGGCCAAGGTGTTTAAAAGTCCTTGGGGTTCAAGGTGTTTAAAAGTCCTTGAGGTAATTCAATTCATGGTGTTTAAAAGTCCATGGCCAAGGTGTTTAAAAGTCCTTGGGGTCAAGGTGTTTAAAAGTCCTTGAGGTAACTTATATCATGGTGTTTAAAAGTCCATGGCCAAGGTGTTTAAAAGTCCTTGGGGTCCAAGGTGTTTAAAAGTCCTTGGGGTCCAAGGTGTTTAAAAGTCCTTGGGGTGAAAGTTGATGAACTTGTTTTCAAAGAAATGAATTGTATCACTTGTGGCCAATATGACATGTCATGAAATGAGGCATGAGATGCTTGTTAAAGTATGCTTTTGAGCATGTGTAAATGATGATTTGAAGCATGATTTATAAGTGTTTTATAAATGCATTATTGAATGGTTTTACGAGCATTCCTCACTAAGCTTTTGCTTACGCTCTCTTCCGTTTTCTTAATTCAATAATGCAGAACATTAGAGTACTTGAGGGCAGCAAGGAGGGCAAGCATCCAAGTGGAAACAAAGCTCTAAGTATGGAAGGTTTTCTAAGTACATTTTAGCTTTTGGTAATTTGGCAATGGGGGACCAATGTATATGTTTTGGGAGATGTTTAGTACTCCCTAAGTATGTTGTTTGATGTTGAGAAGGTTGGTTTTGGTGTTGGATCCTTACATGCTTGTTTTGGAAGTTTATGCTTGAATGGCTTACTTGTGTAGGAAGCATGCCTTTAGATTTTGGGCTTTTTGCTTATGGTGTTGTTTTGTTGAATTGAAGATGCTTATATGTCCCTTCTATGTTTAATTGCATGCTGGTAAAGTTTGGTGGCGTTTGGTGCATGTTTGGATGTTTAATTGCATGTTTAACAATGCTTTTTGAGGCAATTTGTGCAGGGTGATTCGGAACAACACCTACCGTTTCGGAACGGGTGCCTTAATTGTGCCCAGGCGTCCGAAACGGGAGGGGCCGTTCCGAAACGGAAAGGCTACTGCCAGACCCCCGTTTCGATACGCATTGCGGAACGGCCCCGAGTTTCGAAACGGGCTATGCCTGTTTCGGAACGGGTGACCGTTGGGGGCTGACATTGGCAGTTATATGTTTTGGAATGTTTGCGTTTTGGTCCTGAAACTTGTTTGTGCAATTGTATGAGTTTGGGAAGTCCTTTTGAGCTGAAATTTTACAGAGAAGCATGAAACATGGTTAATTTCAAGTTGGTAACTTCAATTTGGGTTAAGTCCTTATAATTATCAGAATTTACAATTTGGTCCCTAAAGTTGTAAATTGTTCAATTGGGTCCCTGTTAGATCTCTGATGTTTATGATCTTTGAGTATGCTGTTGTATGAACATATCTAAGGCTTAATATGCATCTAGACAAGTTTTAAAAGAAAAAAAAAGGGTCGTTAATCAAGGTTGACTTTCGGGTTGACTTTGGTTTTCCCCGTGTGACTTTCTTAATTCGGGTCATCCGTCTAGGCCGGGTTAAGGGGGTTACACACCGCCTCGACGATGGTGTCGCTGATAGATCTTATCCTGTAATCTCTTGCCTCGATCATGCCTTCCATCAAACTCAGCAACTCTCTTCCTGGAGCTAGAACTCCACGAGTGTGAAGTCAATCCCAGATTATGCTTGATGTCTTTGGCTCGAGTAACCAACACATCAGAATAGGGATACTCCGTCGCAAGCATATAGGTCTTCACTTCCTTCACTAACCCATAGCGAAACCTGTAACACCCCAATTTTGGGATTGGAAGTTTAGGGTCTGAACCGGACCGGTTTAAATTTTGGTTCGAATTTAAAAGGTGGTTTTAGGGAAAGCCTAGTTCGGGATGCATTAAAAATATGGAAAAATATCTAAAAAATCCTCTTTTAATATATATAAGAGAGTGGTGAAATCAATTTTATAAAATGAGGCTTGGAAATATGACAATCTGAGTTAGTGACTAAAATGAAATTTTTTGAAAAGTTTGTGACTGTTTTGAAAGGATTGAAACTTTGAATCTTTAAGGAGCTAATTTACCCAAGGGAGGATTTCTCCAGATTTTTCATGATTTTTAAAGACTCATTTAATATTTAATTAATAAAAAGAAAAGAGGGAAAAACCATATTTTAGTTTCATAACTAACTTTTGCTAAAATTTTCCCATTTCATTTTCTCTCAAAATTCCCTCAGCCAAACACATTTCCACAGCAACTTTTCTTTTGATTTTCACACCAAATGATTAGATTTCAATCCTCAAATGATTCCTAATCATTTCTACATCAAATCCTCTTCATTTACATATTGAATTTTCAAGGATTTTGGCTCTAAACAAGGAGAAATCCACATTTAGAGGTATGAACGTCCTTCTCCTCTAAATACTCAGTTCTTTACTGAAATTCCTAAGTTCTCAATCCTTAAATTAGGTTTTATTAAATGTTTTAATGTTATGATCTTTATTTTGGCTTAAAACTTGAGATTTTGATCAAATCTTGAAGAATTTCGTGGGGGTTGTTTGGGCTCTGTTTTGAAATGCCTTTTTAATGTATTTTGGATGTTTAATGATGTGCAATTGAGGTTTAATCAATGCAATCCCGAATAGCTTGATTTTCCTAAGTTTTTACTTGTGAAAATGGTGGTTTTGGGGGGGATTTTGGTGTTTTGTTATAGCTGGAGGTATAAGGATGTGATTAGGTATTTTTTGGATGTTAATTGATGTCTAAGAATGTTTAGAAGTGATGGATCTTGGCTGGGTAATGTTGTGGAAGTGTTTGGATGTCTTTTCGGTTGTGTTTGGTATCCGAAATGTGAGTTTTGGTGAGAGCAGCGAGTTTAGGTGTAATGTCTGAAGATTTAAATGCATGATGATGCATTAATCCTCTGCTTTGATGTGTTTAAAATAGGGGAGACATCTTCGGATCCTTGTGGTGTTGATCCGGGGGCTTGAACGGCGTTTCAGCAATCTTGCGAAACGGAATTGGTGAGTGGAGTTGGATTTCCAGCCTTGTATTGAATAATTGAAGGTTTGGGAGCTTATTTTAAGTCTAATCAACTTAACTAAGCTCAAGAGTAAGTTTTCGGAAAAACTCATTTGGATGAGCCATGGATTGGTTCGATGCATTTGTTGATAATTGCATGTTTAAATTCTGTTTTTGAAAGCATGTTTAGCATGGTTAATGCTGGTAATGAAAGCCATTTGTTGAAGGATGCTCAAGGTAAGAGATCCTTGGTTTGATTTGTTAAAATGTGGATTGATGCATAGTGATGCATATTGTTAAATGGCTTTGTTTTAGATGCTTAAAAATAGTGGAATATTGATGATAATTGATGATAATTGTTAAATGGCTTTATTGGTATGATGTTTGGTTGGTTTGATATAATAGGTTGCATGCCTATAGATTGAGGTTTTCCCTAATTGATGTCATGAATATGTTTGGTTGATGCAATTATGTTCCTTTGATGCATGATGACTTGTTGGTATGATTTGGGGGTCATAGGGATGTGTTTGATGGGTCGAATGTGTGATAAACCAGATAATTTCTGCAATTCTGGGCAGCCCGTATCGGAACGGGTACTACTGTTTCGAAACAGGGGTCTGAAATGGCCTTGGTGTTTCGAAACGGGTAGAGCCGTTCCGAAACACTTTTGCTACTGCCAAGCCCTGTTTCGGAACAGGTTTCGAAACGGTCCCGCGTTTCGGAACGGTCAACCCCCGTTCCGGAACACTTGACCGTTGGGCACTGAATTATATGGTTTTATGTTTTGAAATCTTCACGTTTTAGTCCTGAACTTGGTTTATGCAATTGCTTGAGTTTGGGATGTCCGTTTGAGGTGAAATTTGGCAGAGAAGCATGAAACATGACTAATTTCATATTGGTATCTTAAAAATTCGTAAAGTCCTCTTAATTTCCAGAATTTACAATTTGGTCCCTAAATTCGTATATTGTGCAATTGAGTACCTTTTTGCTCTACGATTGTTGTGATCTTTGAGTATGCTTATCTCCATAATACGCCTAGAGTTAATGTGCATCTAGACAAGATTAAAAAGAAAAAAAGGGTCGTTAATCAAGGTTGACTTTTGGGTTGACTTTGGTTTTCCCCGTGTAATCTTCGTAGTTCGGGTCAATCGTCTAGGCCGGGCTAAGGGGGTTACAAAACCTATCACACCTCTTTCGCTCATCCGGTACCAGTTCAGGGGCGTACTGGCTCAATCGGACAAACTGCACCTCATACTCTGCAACGGTCATGTTGTCTTGCATCAACGCCATGAACTCCCCCTTCTTCTCATACAAATAATGGACACCCACTTACTTCTTCTTGAAAGCATTCACAAAGAATGCCCAGGTAACATCATCAGGCTCCATACTAGCTGTGATGATCATCCACCACGTGTAAGCAACTCCGTGAAGCAAGGAGACCACGCAACCCAACTTCTGTACATTATTGCAATTCATCTGCCCTAAAATCCTCTTGGTGCTTTCGAACCAAGCTTTTGAACCCTCCAGAGATAAACCTCTTAACTCTATCCCGCACAGACTGAGCAGAAGCTCTAAAGGTAAACCAGCATTGGCACCAGGCTGAAGTGCGGCCGCGTGCATGCCTGCCATTGCAGCCTGAAAGGCTCCAGCAATATCTCGAATCAAAGGTGTCATGTCAAGAGCAACTTAACCCTGGGCTGCTTGAGGTTCAACACCCCCACCACCAACTCCTATCTCAGCTCCACCTCCACCAGGAGGAGGAGGCAGCAAATTCTCAACATCCACCTCATTCTCAACTACATTCCGGACATTGCCTCTCAGCTCTCGTCTCGGTCCCATGATATGATATACAGTTCTACCATGCAAATACAATAACAAAAATAGTTAGGCTTACAAATAGCAAGAACCCAAGTCACTCATTCCACCTTTTAAAAGAAAAACTATTTTCCTTACCAGTTGTATTGGCAATGGGTACCCTAGTTGCACATATCAATTCATCACACAATCATCATACATCACATACTATCAATCAGAACATTATACAACCATTCACCGTACTTAGCATCGAATACAACATGCTATCAATCATAATTCAACATTTAGCATACCTCCCAATCTTTTAACCTGGCTCTGATACCAACAAATGTAACCCCTTTAGCCTTGTCTAGACATTCAACCCGAATTAAGAGAATTACACAGGGAAAGCCGAAGTCAACTCATGAAAGTCAACCTCGATTAGCAACCACTTTTTTCATTAACTTGTCTAGATGCATAATTAAATCTTATTGAATTCATTCGCGCAACGAATACAACTTCATTAAAAGCGTACTTCAACTGATCATTCATTGTGAACAAACTGATATGAGGTCAAGATTATAAATTAGTGTTACCAACTTTTAATTAGGTTCATTACATGCTTGTAGATGAAATATCAACATCATATGATCATTAAAACATCCGCAATAGCCAATCATATAAACATGCACTAAAATGTTAACAATCAAAACTGAGAAAACATGCCAAATTAACTAACTTAACTAGCTTGTTTCGAAACTTATACCCCCTATTTCGAAACCATGCTTTCCAGTGGAAAATTGTATTGAAACAGACCCTACCCATTTCGAAACCATGTGCCCAGATTAACCTCCCCTGCATTCAGACATAACAGAGCCATATCGAAACGACCCCGTGTTTCAATACGGGTACAAATTATAACTAGTTGTACCAAAACAACCTAGCAGTGTTCCGAAACAATAAGACCAAATATGTAAGTTGTATCAAAATAGCTGCAACTATTTCGAAACACGTACCAGAACGGCACTAGAACAACAATATTTAAGCACCCTTGAACATACCATATGGCCACAAATCATTATACAATCGTAAGTAAACATCAAACACATATTTATCCAACACATAGGCATCATCAATGGTATCTAGCATCATGAATTGCAAAACATGAATACTCTAAAGACAAGGAACCTATAAGCAATCCACATAGAGCATCAAAATCCATAAAACAAAGCATAACAACATATAAAGGCACATTACAAGTCTTATAGGGAAAAACACACTTGCCAAACCACAGAGTTTAAACAACAGTCTCCCAAAAATCGAGGTACCCTCACCATTGTCATTTCTACCTTATTAAAAGTTTCAAAACCAATACTTGTAAATCGAGTGACGTCTTGGGTGAAATTCCTTGCTAATTTGATGTCAATGAGCTCAGTAATCTGCATTGTTGGAAAGGAGAGTGTAAGCATATTTACTTAGTGAGGGAAAGCTCAATTAAACAACAACAATGCGCTTTTCAAAACCATGTTTCCTTTAAAACATATCCACATCATGCTCAACTTTCTCATGCTTTTGAAACCACAATTAAAAGCATCTTTACAAACCACATGTATCATTATATCATGCATAACTAAATGGAAAAACAAATCTAGCTTCTCATGCTTAAATCTCATAAACCATAAACGTCATGTATAAATGTCACTATACAAAAGCATTTCAAAACCAAGATACATGTTCAACTCATATATTGGCATTTCAAGTGAACCGAATAGAATCTACCCCTATCTATTAATGATCGGATATACAGACACACTTGACGGAACCAACCCCCCCAAGCCCTTGATAGAATCAACATGTATCAAGTCACATGGTGAAATCAACCCTCACCATAATCTCACTTCGGCCAGGATGCCACTACCTGAATTGCCCGTGGTGATAGAATCTACCCCTATCACTCGCAACACAATAGAATCTACCCCTATTGTGTAACCGAATAATTTATCACACGCGTAAATTTTATATATTATAGTGCACTTTACATCATATTGGTCGACCAACATATCTGATAATAGAAATCTCACCGCTTTCAATGCACTAATAAAATAACCATATATCCCATCTTAAAACATGCTTTAAATATAGCATAATATTTCATCAAGAATATAACCTCTTGAAACATAACCATATCATTTCATGGGATATAAATCAGCAAAACCATGCTTATAAAACATGCATAACATTGAGTAACAAAATATAAATCCAAAACATGAGCATGATAATCCACTTGGATTTTAAACTGAAAACCAAAAACTTTAGTAAACATACTTACTTCTGAGATTAGCTAAGGATTTCAAGTTTACACTAATCTCCCAAAACTTTGTTTCCAAGCTTATGAAAACGTTCAAATGACATCCACTCACCGATACAACTTCACCACACTTGCCGAAGCTATTCCAAGCATATGAAACTCCAAAAAGGTTCCCTCCAATGATCAAGCAACGTCTTGTCCTGCTTCTAATCAAGGAAAAAGAGAGGATTAATGCACACTCTTGTATCAAAACCTCTAGCAACACAAACTCGTACTCAACTCCAACATTCGCGAAGCAATCAACCATAGATACAACTGAGAACATCGACAAAACTACTCTAAACCGTTCCCAAACATTACCCAGCTAAAACAGCCATCAATATTCATCTATTTACAACCTAAAACACTTCCCCAAACTCTATAAACCTCCAGCTATCAAGAAATCACAACCACAGCCCCTAAAACTCAAGATTTCATCATTAACTCTTAGCAATCTAACTAGTTTCGAGATTATTCAACAAAATTCATCAAGTTAACATTATTAGCCATTAACAACATGTTAATAATCAATCATTAACGCAGAAATTAACACGAAATCCAAAGATTCGCCATAAATCTTCAAGAAACCTCAATTAAACTTGATTTCAACAATATATATATATATAAAAACCCATTAAAAACAATACGTAAAAGACTAAATACATGGGAATTTGATTAAAGAACATGTCATTAGAGGAGAAGAACGAACCTACCTCTAATGATAAGCTCTTCCTCCATTTTTGAAAAGAAACCAAAAGGAAACCAAAGAGAAAAGGGTAGATTCAATAGGAAATCAATAAAAAATAAATAAGTCTTCTAATTCAAAATCAAATTTAGAGTTTACCTTGAAAATCTTGTCGTTTTGATGAAGGGGACTTGAGAGGAAATGAGAGAAGAAAGCTATCGTCAAATAAAAATGAGTAACTGTCTGTACAAATTCCCTCTATCCTTTTTATTACAATTATTTAATTAAAATTGTAAAATAGGAGGAAAAGTCTCTATTAGCCCTTGGTATTGCTCCTTAAAGAATCAAAGCATTAGCCTTTTACGTTTTACCTTTAAATCAAACTTTACCATTTTTATATTTTAGTCAGTAAACCAAAATGTCCAATTTCCAAAATTGTTTTCTTTAAATTACCTTTACCAAAATTAATCATATATATAATTATGAATTTAGTAAAATTTCTCATATTTTTATCTGACCAAGACCTTATGATTTAATCATTTCCTGAAACTAGACTAGATCGCTAAACTGGTTCGAACTGAACCGCCTAAAAAAACTCAGCTAACACCTAGGCCCAGAACAGGGGCTTTACACCAGTAGAGTATATGAAGTGTTTGGGACAACACTTGGTAGTTCGTGTATCTGATACGTTTTGAGAAATGAGAATGTTATTGATCACGTGTGAGCCAATATAATTGATTAATTGCTATATAAATGTTTATGGATGCATAATATGAAAAATGTATGTTCCTCCTTTAAGTTTTGCATATGGTTGATATACATGGATAGCTTGCATTATGTGTTAGCAAAAGGATTTTTTCTATTGAAGTATTGATACTTGTTGCATGGTGTATAACATGCTGGTTTTAATGATGAAGTGCATGGATTTCAAAGAGGGCATGATGGTTTTCAAAAGTGTGAAAATGATTTTAAGCATTGATGGTGGTTTTGGTTTTGAGAATTCCTCACTAAGCTATTTGCTTTCACTCTCCTTTTTCCATCAATGCAGATAACTAAGTGTTTGGAGGCAGCAACTTGCAAGGGGGTCTAAGAAGACTTCACTTCAAAAGTATGTTTCAGTTATGAACTAGAGTAATAAAGGCAATGGGGGATATCAAGTTTTGTTTGAGTGGTGTGCATAAACACCCTTTGAGCATGTTTGTTATATGATTTTATACTTGTAAAAGGCCTTTAATTAGTGTTTGAAGTTTTGGTTTGAGTTTTGACTCTTGAGTGGCTTACTTGCTAGGATGCATGCCTTTATATTTTCCTTGATGCAATTAGCCATATTTTGATGCTTAATATACTGCTTATGTTTGAGGAATGATGTTTATAATTGATGTATGCGTGTTAGAAACATGTTGGATTGGTTTAAGTTGGAATTATGGGTGAAAACCAGCAAAATCAGTCATTACAGGCCCAAGTGTTTCGAAACACTCGAGCTTGTATCAAAATAGGGTACCTAAAATGGCCTTAGGGTTTCAAAACTGGTATGGTCTGTTCCGGTATGATTTGCAGCTGAAAACCATGGTTTCGAAACACTTCAAAGGCATTTTGATATGAGCCCGTGTTTCGAAACAGGGATTTAGAGTTTCGAAACAAGTGACAATTAGGTTAATTATTGGAGTGTTTTGTGTTTCAAAACAAGGCTTCAGTGTTCTGAAAGAGCGGGTAGTTGTGTTAGTTGATGGCATGTTCTGAAATTCTGCTTCTTTGTGTTTTAGTCCCTGAATGTTGTGGATGCAATTGAATGAGTATGAATGGTTATTTGAGCTGAGTTTTGACTGAGATGGAAGTAATGAGACTAATTAAAGGGTGGTAACACTGAAATGGCTTAAGTCCCTGTGAATCGAAAAATTATGAAATGGTCCCTAAAAGTTGTAATTAGATGAAATTGATCTACGCTTGAGTTGTAAATGATCTACTGCAATGCTAAACATATAGAAACCTAATTTGAATCTAGACAAGATAAAAAGAAAAAAAATAAGGTTGTTTATTGAGGTAAACCTTCCTGGTTTACTTCAATATTCCCCGTGTGACTTGTTCGGTTTAGTCTACCGGCTAGGCTGGGTCGAGGGGTTACATTTGGTGGTACTAGAGCCATGTTACGAAAGAATGGGTTGATAGTAAGTTAAAGGTAAGTCAATGTGGTGTGATTGTATGTATTTGGTGATGACTGTTTTGTACGGTGAATGTTATAAGCATGTTAATGTTGATCAAATGATGGTGTTGCTATGTATAGTGATTGTGATATTAGTATGAGCTGTTATATATGATGATGTTGTGGGCTGAACTTTATTGATTGGGATGCACGATGGTTGAGACATGTATGTTGTATGCTTTATGCTATGATAGGGGGAAAATTGGGATGCCCACTGCCCTATTACTCTACTAAAGTGTTTTTTTATGGAATTTGAAGTCTTGGATCCTTTCTTGGAGTTGCACTAAGTGTTTTGTTTCATTTTGTTAGTTTGTTATCATGCCTTAAATATAATAACACAATAAACCAAGGAGAGAGTAGCAATCCGGTATGATTGATGTTGTCGATGGGCATGGAATAGAGGAGTGTGTAATGTCTCCTGGGTCTTGATGCCTCGATGTGTCTCGATGTAAGTACAACTTGTGTCAGTTGGGAAAGTGTTGGATGGCATGGCGCCTGGGATATAGGCGATATCCAGAGCTTGGGAATTTGTTAATGCTAGAGTATATGTGACTGCACTAGCTAGTCGATGTTTGTGAGCTACTGTTAGAGTGCTTACATACTTTGGAAGAAGAAGGGTTCGAGGGTTGTCATCGGAGGAATCCATGGAGTGGATGACCTGTACGAATAGGATTATGGAACAAACAGGGTGTAATGATGCCCATAGTGTGAAGATGAGTTATATCTCAGTTTTATGGAGATGTGTATAGTTGGTGGACAATTGTGGTTGTGGGCATGGGACCTGATGTTGTGTTTTGAGAGTTGTTTTGAACTATTCTAAAGGAGAAGTATCTGAGATTTAGATACTTGGATGTCAAGGAATGTGAATTTCTGGTTTGGGTCCAAAATCGTAAGTTTGTAGTCGAGTTAAGGCACATATTGTTTAGTTGAGCGGGTATGCTCCCAGACTGGAAGTGGATGTGAGACATCGATGTGATTGACACTTTTATGGGTTCGTGCATGATGATAGACTAGATATGATGTCTATATTGGCTACACCATTTTCGACGTGTTGGTAACATCGGTAAGCTACTTTGAGTGGAACCTAGGTTTATTAATGCGTGCGTGTGAGGGGTTCTAGCTCTAGAAAGTTAGTTGTGAACTTTGGTTTTGGTGGTAGCTAGTATAAGAATAGTCATGCTAAAAGGGTATCGCCAAGTTTGAGGCGAGGTTATAGTAAAGTTGGGAAAGAACCATAGGGTCGATGTGTCGAGGCTTGAATAACGTTTGATACCTATTGAGTAGGTAGATCACATGACCATGTGAGGTGAGATTGCCCACGTTTGATTGGTGGGATATAACTTTCTGCGCCTGTTGTCGCTAATGTTGCTGGGAGTTATGGCTTGAACGTTCATTTCAAAGGTGTTAGATGTGAGAATATTAGTAACTAGTTTCTTTGGTGAAACTGTTGTTACGAGGAAACTATATATGAGATGTCCTTTACCTGTTCAAGGCTATGTGTTTTCACTTGATTTGATGGAGTTGCCTTTCTATGGTTTTGATGTGATACTTGGGATAGAGTGGTTATCTGAGCATATAGCCGTAGTTGATTTTGACGTTAAGCAAGTTACCTTGAAACTTGCTTATGATTACGAAGTGGTAATCGTAGGTGAGAATGTGAAATTTTTATCTAATGCAATTTCAGCTCTTAAAGCGAGTCGGGTTGTGAAGCTTTCCTAGCTTATGTGATGAACCCTGGGACAAAAGAAGTACGAGTACAAGACATACAAACAATATGTGAGTTTCCGAGTGTTTTTCTAGAAGAGTTGCTTGGTTTGCCACTGAACAGAGAAATTGAGTTTGGCATTGAGTTGTATGAAAGTACGACTCTAGTGTCTGTTGCTCCTTATCGGATGGCACCTAAAGAGTTGAAGGAGTTGAAAACGCAACTTCAAGAATTGCTTGATCGAGGGTTCATAAGGCCAAGTGTTTCACCTTGGGGTGCACTGGTCTTGTTTGTAAGGAATAAGGATGGCACGATGCATATGTGTATAGATTATCGGCAACTGAACAAGTTGATGATTCAGAACAAGTACCCTTTGCCAAGGATTGGTGATTTGTTTGATTAGTTCCGAGGTGCTGCAGCGTTTTCAAAAATTGATTTGAAGTCCGTATATTATCAACTGAAGGTTAAGGATGTGGATGTACCTAAAACAAATTTTCGGACAAGGTACGGACATTATGAGTTCTTAGTGATGTCCTTTGGGTTGACGAACGCACCGGCTGCATTCATGGATATGATGAATTGTGTGTTCCAGGAGTATGTAGATCAGTTTGTGGTAATGTTTATCGATGATATTCTCCTGCACCGAGGAGGATCAAGAAAAGCATTTGCGGATTGTGTTGCAAGTGTTGTTGGAGAAGTAGTTTTATGCTAAGCTGAGCAAGTGTGAGTTTGGGCTTAGGGAAGTAGTTTTTCTTGGACATGTAGTGTCAGCTGAGGGTATTCGGGTTGACCTAGACAAGATTGAGGCGGTGATGAATTGGAAGACGCCTAAATCAGCGACGGAAGTGCGTAGTTTCCTTGGTTTGGCTTGGTATTATCGAAGGTTTGTGGATGGTTTTTCTAAGATTCCTGCATCGTTGACTAAATTGTTACAAAAGAAGGTTCGCTTTGAGTGGACGGATGTTAGGCAACATGCTTTCATGAAGTTGAAGGGAGCTTTGATGCAAGCTCCTGCCTTGATTCAACCAGAATCGGGTAAGGAGTTTTTCGTTTATAATGATGCGTCATATGTTGGTTTAGGTTGTGTGTTGATGCAAGGTGGGAAGGATGTAACATATGCATCTAGACAATTGAAGGTGCATGAGCGCAACTACCTTACTCATGATCTAGATCTTGTTGCACTTGTGTTCACATTGAAGATTTGGAGGAACTATCTTTACAGCGAAAAATGTGTGGTTTACACCGATAATAAAAGTTTGAATTATCTAATGTCTTAGAGAGAATTGAATCTTAGGAAACGAAGATGGTTGGAGTTGCTTAAGGATTATAATTGTTGAGTGGATCGAAAGATCGATATGAACAAAGAGGGGGGTGAATTGGAAATTTAAAGTTTTTTTGGTGGAAATTGCAAAATAAAAGATTGACAAGGGATTTTAGAGTGGTTCAAGTTCCAAATGATCTCTACATCCACTACCTTAGCTTCACTAAGGATTTGCAACAATTCCACTAATTGCTCTTCCCCTTTTCTACGCTAAGGAGGCAACCCTTACAATTTCGGTTAAATTTTCTACCCAAAATTTAACCCAATCCTCACAACAAGGTAACAAAGAATTTGATGGCTAAATAGAGTATATCTCAATACAAATTGTAGCCCAATTACAAGCACTCAACCCAATTGAACAAGATAAGAATGAAAATTACAATTGGGGTTTCTAGACAATATGGGATTTTTGCACAATTGCTTGGATTTGATGTATGGATGTTTTCTTTAGGATCAATAGTTGTTGTTGGAGCTTTTGGAGGTCTCTTTTATACCTTCTCATTGAATTCTAGCCGTTTGGGTGGTTGGGAACATAAATGGAGCCGTTGGAACCCTCTCTTACCACCATAAATGCACTTCTGCAGCTATCCGTATCGGTACACAAGGAGCCGTATCGATACCTGTCTCATAAAAGAAAGAGTCATTGTGTGCAATAAATAAGGGGTATCGATACGCACGTAAGCGTATCGGTACGGGGTATCGAAACGAGGGTTTACCGTTTCGATACCTTTTTCTCAACTTAGCTCACTGTCGATTTCCGTATCGGTACGAGGGTTTGGCGTATCGATACGGGTCAACGACCAATTTAAAATTTGGTTACCAACCAACTGACACCAACGGTCGAAATATTTAAACCGACTTGAATTTAAAATTCATTAAAACTGTATCGATACGGGTGAAGTCGTATTGGTACGCCATTCAAAACTCTTTAGACTTTTACGCAGGAGCGTATCGATACAGATTGAATCTGTTTCGATACGAGTTCCTCCAGTAGCCAACTTTGGTGAAAAGGTATCGATATGCTTGGAAGTGTATCGATACACTTGGACGTTTTTCAATAGTTTGGCCTTGGAACACTTAGAAAATATTTTGAGTTTGAGTTTTTCAAATCAGTTTTAAAGAGTTGGTGATTTAAAACTTATTAAGGGACTTATAAAACAATTTTAAGTTTTTCAAATTGATCCTTAAAGATTTAATTATATCAAAATCAAACATAGGTTTTACAATAATCTGACGATTGAGTACCATCCTGGAAAGGCCAATGTGGTGGCCGATGCCTTGAGTAGAAATGTGGTTGTTGAGTTGATAGCTATGTTTGCTCGGTTGAGTATATCGCGTGATGGTGGGTTGATAACCGAGTTACAAGTGAAACCTTCCTTAATTCAGTTAATTAAGGATAAGTAGTTCCTTGATGATTCTTTGGTGCCTCTTTTTCAGGATATAGCTAATGGTAATGTAATAGATTTTTGTTTCATTGATGATAGAGTTATATGTTTTAAAAGTTGGATAGTTGGGCTGGAGGATGTTGAGTTGAGGTGCACTATTTTGACTGAAGCTCATAACAGTCCTTTTGTTTTGCATCCAGTTAGTAAAAAGATGTATCGTGGTTCTGAAGATGAGTACTATTGGGTTGGGTTGAAAAAGGATGTTGCTGATTTTGTGAGCAAGTGTATGGTTTGTCAATGTGTGAAAGCTGAGCATCAGTTTCCTTCTGGTTTGTTGCAACCTTTGAGGACACCGGAATGGAAATGGGAAAGGATTACGATGAATTTTGTGTCCGGTTTGCCTTTGACACCATCAAATAAGAACTCCATTTGGGTGATTGTAGATTGCCTTTCGAAGTGTGCACATTTCTTTGTTGTACATACTACGTATTCGTTGGATAAGTTAGCAGAGTTGTATATTGATGAGATTGTGTGTTTGTATGGTGTGCCTAAGTCTATAGTGTCGAATGGAGATCCGAGGTTTACAGCGAGATTTTGGGAGAGTCTACACCAAACGTTGGGTGTGCGCTTGAACTTTTGTACCTCATATCATCCTCAGACGGATACACAATCGGAGCGAATTATCCAGGTGCTAGAGGATATGTTGAGGTGTTGTGTGATAGATTTCCAAGGTTCTTGGGAAAAACAGTTGCCCTTGGTGGATTTTGCCTATCATAATAGTTTCCAGGCTAGTATACAAATGGCTTCGTCTGAAGCTTTGTATGGAAGAAAGTGTAGAACGCCTCTTTGTTGGGCGAAGGCAGGGCAAAAGTTGGTTTCCTTGCCGGATTTTCTTAAGGGAACAACTAAGAAGGTGAACTCATATGTGAGCGATTGAAGGAAGCTTCGGATCGTCAAAAGTCTTACGTAGATTTAAAGCGTAAGGAGTTTGAGTTTGCGATTGGAGATCGTGTATTCTTGAAAGAATCACCTTGGAAGAAGCTGATGAGATTTGGACGTAAGGGTAAGCTTAGTCCAAGGTTTATTGGACCTTATGAGGTTGTGGAGCGAGTTGATCCTGTTGCGTATCAGTTGAGGTTGCCTCCCGAGTTGGAGAAAATTCATGATGCGTTTCATGTTTCAATGTTGCGAATGTATAGATCGGATCTGTCTCATGTGACGCACGTTGAAGAGATTGTGTTGAATCCGAATTTATCTTATGATGAGGAACCAGTGGGGAACCTTGATTCTTGTAGTAAAGTTCTTCATGCTAAGACGATTGAACTTGTGAAGGTGTTGTGGCGACATAGAGGAGTTGAGGAGGTCGCGTAAGAAAGTAAGGTGGACATTTTGAAGCAGTTTTCGCATCTTTACCTTTGGGTAAAATTTTGAGGACGAAATTTCCTAAGTGGGGGAGAGTTGTAATGCCCCGGTTTTGGGCCTAGATGTTTTGGGCATCGGATTAAGTGGTCGAACCTAAAGTTGGAGATTCAAGTCTTTAAGATAGGTTCAGGGAAATTGTAACCCCCTCGACTCGGCCTAGCTGATAAACTGAATTGAACGGGTCACACGGGGAATATTGAAGTAAACCGGGAAGGGTTACCTCAATAAACAACCCTATTTTTTTCTTTTTATCTTGTCTAGATGCTAGTTAGGTTCCTATGTGTTCAACAAGCACCGGATTAAACAATGACACATACGCTCATCGATTATTACCAATTTCAGTTTTAGGGACCAATTTGAAAACTTAACAGATGGCAAAGGTTTTTCCCAAATTTGGTTTACCAATCTTTAATTAAACTCATATCATGCATCTATGTATAAACTCAGCTCAAATTAACCACTAAAGCACATTTAATTGTATCCATAAGAATCAGGGATTAAAACGTAAAGATTCATAACATTCAAGATGACATCCAACCAATTTAACTAACAGGGTATCAGTACCATTAGGGAGGGTATCGATACGCCCTCGACGATCAAGCTTCCCAAGCTCAGCATTACATTGACGCTATCGGTACGCTAGGGTACCATATCGGCACACCCTAGACCAGTGGCTAAAAAGGGTATCGATACACCCCCATGTATCGGTACACTCCTCCCATTTATGAAGGCTGCATCGATACAATACTAAGTGTACTAATACGCTTAGTCTGCAATTTCCAAAAAATGTTGGTTTAACTCACTTTAAGCCATCCCAAATCGTTCCAACATGCATTTAAACATATATAAGATTCAGAGACATCTCAACCATAAAAAACACATGGCAGAAACATCATCAAGGCAACACTATCATCAACATTGAGTTCTAGATGCATGCTTCTTATGAAAATCAAACATCAAAAGGTCAATTCTCAAATCTAAGCATAAACAAACATTTAGAGGCCATTTACAAACTAAAAACTTGTACCAAACTAGAAAATACCAAACAACTAACATTCATATTATTGGACACCCCCATTGCCTTTATTACACATGTCCAAAACCAAGACATACGTTCAATGAAGTCTCTTGGAAATCCTTGGAAAGTTGCTGCCTCCAATCACTTAATTATTTGCATTGATATGCAAAAGAGAACATAAGCATACAAGCTTAGTGAGTAATGCTCAAAACCATTTTCACTCTTTTGAAAAACATCATGCCCTCTTTGAAAATCCATGCACTTCATCATTAAAATCAGCATGCTAAACACCATGCAACAAGTATCACATACTTCACAGCAATTAAACCATTGCTAAACAAAAATCAAGCCTTCCAAGCATATTCACCAATATGCAAATCTTGAGGTAAAACATGCATTTTCCACATTATGCATCATCAATATTTCCATAACATTTCAATTCAATATATTGGCATACAAGTGATTAACAACATTCTCACTTCTCAAAAAGCATATCAGATACACGAATTAACAAGTGTTGTCCCAAACACTTCATACACTCTATCGACATCTCAAGGCTCACACACGGGAGCAACCCTCCACCGTTGTGACACTCGTGGTGGAGTATTCGGTACAATTACAACCCCTCAACACCACTCATTGATAGATGTATAGCCCACTAACGTGAGACGAGACACATACAAGGTTCGCACCCAAGAGCTACCCTTTACCGTTGAAACCTTAAACATTCCTCAATCGTTAGGGTACTTGGTTGGAGTTTTCGGTATAATAACAACCCCTCAACATCCGAGGCAACTTGTTTATAGTGCACACAATCCTATAGCCGGCTAATTATATCTGATTTCATTTACAAAACACTTTATACAACATCACTTGCCAATATAATCAACATTTCATGCATACCTCACTGTTTTTCCAAAGCATTCATGATAAGCCATATTTCAAGCATTAAACCATGCTTCAAAGCTCATGCATCAACACATGCATACAAGGATCACCTAACTAGTGAATCCTTAAACCATATGGCAACATCAATCACATTTTATAAACTCAAAACATGCTTTAAAATTGTAAGTAAACACAATTAAAATAAGTGCATCCAAAGGCTCATAATAGCACAATCCAAGGGAGAAAATCACTTTACTTACTTCCGAACTTAGTAAAGCGTTTCAAGCTTACACTAAGTTCCCAAAACCTCTTTTATGAAGTTTCAAAGGTGGAAATCTCATTTCCACTCACCGACTTGCGAAACCAAACATGCCAACGCAACAATCAATCATCAGAAGCCTCCAAAACCACTTTGACCGGTTCCGGAGCACTATCCCCTGTTTTCAACACATTAAAAATAGAGATTCAATGCATCATAATGCATCCAAACACCAGAACTTTATTAGAAACCCGCTTACATGCTCTAAAGCATCAAATTACCCATCCAAAACAACCAAAATCTCAATCGATTGATCTCTAAACTCAGCCTAGCCATCTATCAACACTTCCAATACATTTTAACCATAAATCAACATCCAACAACAACCTAAAACCATCCTTGTACCTCCAGCAACTCAGATCTCACATAACACCCTAAAACCCAACCATAAACACCTTAAAAACCAAAGATCTAAAGGATTTCGGGATTAATATGATTAAGGCTCTATTTCAACATCATAAACCTTTCAAAACTCGAATAGAGATCATCTCAAACAAATCAAATCAAAACAACTCCGAAAATCACATTAAATCATCTTTTTCAACAAGATGTCATCATTTTATCAAAACCACAATGAAACTTCAATCAAAAAGATTAATAAAGAGTCAAATATCTTTGGAATTTCATTAAAGAACCTTGATTAGAGGTTTAGCATGAAATTTACCTCCAATCCTTGCTTCTCTTCTAATTTCCAAGTTTGCTTTCAAGAATCTTGAAGAGATTTGAGAGAAATCACAAGAGAGAAGTTGAAAATCAAGAGAGGAAATGAAAGGGAAAGACATCAGGAAATGTGAGAATTGAGTGAGTGTTTGGCTGATGTGAAATGAGGAAGATGAAAATGACGTCCATTTTGTTTAACCAAAATAACTACCTTTTAATTAAATCAATATAAGTCACTTTTATTATTTAATAAACCATTTAAAACACATGCCAAATTAGAGAAAAGGCTTAATTGTCATCTAGCTCCCTAAAGATTCTAAGATTTTGACTCTTTTGAAAAAAAACACCCCTTTTTCCACAGTTTTATAACTTTACATTTTGGTCACTACCCAAAATGTAAACTTCCCAAAACTTGTTTTGCAAAATTTATTTGATCAACCTCTTAAATATAATTTTAGAGGATTTTAGAAATTTTTACCATATTTTTATCCCATCCTGAATCTTGATTTCCCTCAACCGCCTTTAACGTCTTGATCAACTGATTACCGGTTCCACTAGCATGACCCAACGCACAAAACACCTAGGCCCAAAACTAGGGTGTTACAACTCTTCCCCAATTAGGAAATTTTGTCCTCGAAATTTTACCTGGAGGAAAAAGATGCAGAAACTGCTTCAACATGTCTGCCTTGCTCTCCCACATGGCCTCCTTAACGCTTCAGTGCCACCACAACACCTTCACAAGCTCAATCGTCTTACCACGAAGAACTTTACTACTCAAATCATGGATCCCTATTGGTTCCTCATTGTAGGATAAATCCAGATTCAACTCAATCTCTTCAACTAGCATCAAATGAGATGGATCCGATGTATACCTCCGTAACATAGAAACATGAAACACATCATGGATCTTCTCCAACTCGGGAGGCAACCTCAACCGATATGCAATAGGACCTACTCGTTCTACAACCTTATAAGGTCCAATAAACCTCGGACTTAGCTTTCCCTTACGTCTGAACCTCATCACCTTCTTCCAAGGCGACACCTTTAGGAACGCGCGATCTTCAACTGCAAAATCAATCTCCCTACACTTTAAATCCGCGTAAGAGTTCTGACGATCTGAAGTAGCCTTCAACTGCTCACATATGAGTTTCACTTTCTCAGTTGTTCCCTTAAGCATATCCGGCAATGAAACCATCTTTTGCCCCGCCTCCGCCCAACAAAGAGGCGTTCTACACTTTATCCCATACAAGGCGTCATACGGAGCCATTTGAATACTCGCTTGAAAACTGTTATTATAGGCAAACTCAACCAAAGGCAACAATATTTCCCAAGAACCTTGGAAATCTATCACACAACATCGCAACATATCCTCCAGCACGTGGATGATTCACTCTGACTGTCCATCCGTCTGAGGATGATACGAAGTGCTGAAATTCAAACGCGTACCCAGTGCTTGGTGTAAGCATTCCCAAAATCTCGTTGTAAAGCTCGGATCTCTATCCGACACTATAGACTTAGGCACACCATGCAAACGCACAATCTCAACAATATACAACTCCGCCAACCTATCCAACGTATATGTAGTATGCACAACCAAGAAATGTGCCCACTTCGTAAGACGATCCAGAATCACCCAAATGGAGTTCTTTTTAGACTGTGTCAAAGGCAGACCGGACACAAAATCCATCGTAATCCTCTCCCACTTCCATTCCGGTATCCTTAAGGGTTGTAACAAACAGAAGGAAACTGATACTCAGCTTTCACACACTGACAAACCATACACTTGCTTGCGAAATCAGCAACATCCTTTTTCAACCCCACCCAATAGTACTCATCCTTCGAACCACGATACATATTAGTACTACCAGTGTGCATAGCAAAAGGAATGCTATGACCTTCAGTTAAAATAGTGCGCCTCAACACAACATCCTCCGACACAACTATTCAACTTTTGAAGCATAAAACTCCATCATCATTAAAACAGAAGTATGTTGCATTACCATTAGCTATATCCTAAACATGAGGCACTAACGAATCATCAAGAAACTGCTTCTCCTTGAATAGCTGAATCAAGGAAGGCTTTACCTGCAACTCGGCTATCAACCCACCATCACGCGATATACTCAACCGAGCAAACATCGCTCTCAGCTCAATAGCCACCTTCGTACTCAAAGCATCGGCCACAACATTGGCCTTTCCAAGATGATACTCAATCGTCAGATCATAATCCTTAAGCAACTCCAACCATCTTCGTTGCCTAGGATTCAACCCCTTTTGAGCCATGAGTAGTGTCTCCAAATCATAAATGTAGTGTCTCCAAATCATCAAAGCAAACACCACTGCAGCAAGCTCTAGATCATGAGTAGGATAGTTGCGCTCATGCACCTTCAGTTGTCTAGACGCATAAGCTACAACCTTTCCCTTGTATCAACACGATACCCAAACCAACATATGAGGCCTCACTATGAACTACAAACTCCTTACCTGATTCTGATTGAATCAAGAGAGGAGCTTGCGTCAAAGCTTCCTTCAACTTCTCGAAAGCTTGTTGCCTAACATCATTCCATTCAAAACGAATATTCTTTTGCAACAACTTTGTCAAAGAAGTAACAATCTTACAAAAACCTTCAACAAACCTTCGATAATATCCAGCCAACCGAAGGAAACTACACACTTTTGTCACCGATTTAGGCGTTTTCCAACTCATCACCACCTCGATCTTGTGTGGATCAACCCGAATACCTTCGGTTGACACCACATGTCCAAGAAAAACCATTTCCCTGAGCCAAAACTCACACTTGCTCAGCTTTGCATAAAGTTGATTCTCCAACAGCACCTGCAACACAATCATTAAATGTTTATCATGATTCTCCTCCTTACACGAGTACACGAGAATATCATCGATAAACACTACCACGAACTGATCTAGGAACTCGTGGAACACCCGATTCATAATATCCATGAATGTAGCCGGTGCATTTGTCAACCCAAAAGGCATTACGAAGAACTCATAATGGCCATACCTTGTCCTAAAAGTTGTTTTAGGTACATCCACATCCTTAACCTTTAGTTGATAATACCTAGACCTCAGATCAATCTTTGAAAATATTGAAGCACCCCAAAACTGATCAAACAAATCATCAATCCTTGGCAAAGGGTACTTGTTCTTAATTAGTTGCTAATAATCTATGCACATACGCATCATACCATCCTTCTTCTTCACAAACAAGACCGACGCACCCTATGGTGAAACACTTAGCCTTATGAACCCTCGATCAAGCAACTCTTGAAGTTGCGTATTCAACTCCTTCAACTTCTTAGGTGTCATCCGATAAGGAGCAATGGACACTGGAGTCATATTTTAGTACAGCTCAATGCCAAACTAAACTTCTCTATTTGGTGGAAAACCAGGCAACTCTTCTAGAAAAACACATGGAAACTCACATATTGTTCGTATGTCTTGCACTCGCACTCCCTTCGTACCAGGGTTCATCGCATAAGCTAGAAAAGCTTCACAACCCAACTCCATCATCCGACTCGCTTCAAGAGCCGAATTTGCAATGGATAAGAACTTCACGTTCTTGCCTATGATTACCACTTCGTAGTCATCCGCAAGTTTCAAGGTAACTCACTTAACATCAAAATCAACTACATCTTGATGCTCAGACAACCAATCCATTCCAAGAATCACATCAAAACCATAAAAATGAAATTCCATCAAAAATCAACTGAAAATACATTGCCTTGAACAGATAAAAGACACCTCCTATACAGTTTTTGGGTAACAACAATTTCACCAAACGAACTTGTTACTTGCATTCCTACATCTAGCATCTCAACAGGAATATAAAGCAAATGTGCATGCTCACTCAAGATGTATGAATGCATAGATCCAGAATCAATCAAAGCTTACAAAGTTAAGGATTGCAAGGCGAAGGTACCTGCAATCACGTCGGTGTCATTACGTTCCTCACGATGTGCATACACCCTCGCAGGACCACCACCCTCCGGTTGAACAACAACAACATGAGCCACACCTCTCTGCCCATCCTCCCTTCTTTGAAAGTTACCACGGCCGCGCCCACAACCTCTTTATGGTGCAACAATAGGTGCACGACCCTAACCACCTCCTGCTAACAAGAGACACTCACGTCTCATGTGATCAACAGATCCACAGTTCCAACAAGAATTAGCCCCAGCCACGGGAGCCTGCACCTCACGAGCCATGCAAGGACAATCTCGCCTCAAGTGCTCACGCGATCCATATGACCAGCAGGTATTTTGCTCAAACCTCGCCTTGTTACCTTGAGCTGGCGCACCTCGCCCAAAATTACCTCGCCTCGCCTCTGGCCGATACCTACGGTCACGATTCCTCTTATTCTACCCACCACTAAGGCCAGCATCATCAGCTCTCTTACTCGAGCCAGATCCACCCATGCGAGATGTCAGTCCCAAACTTTCCTCTATGTCCTTGGCTTGCATCACCAGCACATCGAAATTCGTGTAATCAGATGCGAGCATGAACGTCTTCACGTCCTGCACCAAACTATACAGGGAGCGATCACATCGATGCCTATCACTTGGCACCAACTCCGGAGCATACTGGCTCAAATGTACGAACTGAACCTCGTACTCAGCCACCGTCATGTTCCCCTGTACCAGGATATGAACTCCCGCTTTTTATTTTCCAAGTATATGGCTTCTAGATGCTTTTTTTAAAGGAGGCCTGAAAGAAATCCCAATCCATCTCGTTTGGCTCCATGGCCGTATTCACAGTCGTCCACCATGCGTAAGCATCACCATGCAACAACGACACAACATATCCCAGCTTTCGTGCGTCATTGCACCCCATCTAATCCAAAATTCAGATTGTACTGGCCATCCAAGCCTCGAATGCCTCAGGAGACAAACCACGATACTCCACGCCTACCAAACTTTGCAAGTGCCCCAACGACAAATCTGATTGCCCAACAGCAAGTGCTTGAACTTGCACTCTAGCAACAGCAGCCTGGAATGCTTCAATCATCGCCTGAACCAAAGGCGTTAAATCACCCAACGTCAGACCAGCCTGTTCACGTTGCTCTTGCTCCTCACCCCCAGGCGGTGGGGGTGGAGGAGGTAAATTTGCACCAGGAAGAACTTCGTTCTCCTGATTTCTCTACTCATCAGGCGGAGCAACTGACCTATAATGTAGCTCTCTCCTTGAACCCATTGTGCTATTAACATTAAGGCATGAATATAAAACAAAACAAAAGATCATGCCAGCTTCTAGCAAGGATCCAAGACTTCAAATTCAATTTAAAACATTTCACTATAGTAATAAGGCAATGGGCATTCCAATTCCCCCCCTAACATAGCATAACGCATACAACATACATGTCACAACCATCATGCATCACAAGCATTAAGATTTAGCTCAATCTAACATCACCTATAAAAGCTCACATTCATGTTACAATCACCATACATAGCATCACCCTCATATAATCAACATTAGCATGCTTATGACATTCTCCGGGCAAGACGAACATAACCAAGAACACACATTCACATCTCTTTTACTTACCATCAACTTACCATCATCCCAAACTTTCGTAACCAGTCTCTGATACCACCAAATGTAACCCCCTTGATCCGACCTAGCCGATTGACCGAATCGAACGTGTCACACGGGGAATATTGAAGTAAACCGGGAAGGTTTTCCTAATAAACGACCCTATTTTTTTCTTTTTATCTTGTCTAGTGGCGAGTTAGGTTCCTATTTGTTCAACAAGCAGCGAATTAAACAATGACACGTATGCTCATCGATTATTACCAATTTTAGTGTTAGGGACCAGTTTGAAAACTTAATAGATGGCAAGATTTTTTCCCAAATTTGGTTTACCAATCTTTAATTAAACTCATTTCATGCATCTTTGTGTAAACTCAGCTCAAATTAGCCACTAAAACACATTTAATTGTATCCATAAGAATCAGGGACTAAAACGTAAAGATTCAGAACATTCAAGATGACATCCAACCAATTTAACTAACAGCGTATCGGTGAAACTCTCTCTTTGATGGACCATGAGATGGTTGGATGCAATGTATTTAATTTGCATGTTTAAATTCTATTTTGAAAGCATGTTTTAGCATGATTAATGTTGGTTTTGAAACCCATGTGTTGAAGGATGCTCAAGGTAAGAGATCCTTGGTTTGTTATGGATAAATGTGGTTTTAATGCATAGTGATGCATGATGGTTTAATGGCTTTGATTAATGCTTTAAAACGGTGGATTGTTGATGGTAAATGATGTATATTGGCAAGTGATGTAATGGTTTTAAAGTACTTGAATCGGATATAGTTAGCCGGCTATAGGATTGGGTGTACCGTGAATAAAGTCACCTTTGGTGTTGAGCGTTTGTAATTGTACCGTAAACTCCATCCAAGTACACTAACGAGATGTCTAAGATCATAATGGTGGTTAAAAGGCCATGTGTGGATCTTGTGTTGTGTGTCCCGTGTTCTCGTTAGTGATGTTATACAACTACCGATGTGTGATGTGGAGGGGTTGTGATTGTACCGTTAAACTCCATCACGAGTGTTGAGGGATTGAGATTGTACCGGTAAACTCCACCTTGTGTGTTCGGTAGTGTGTATGAAGCGTAAGGGACAACGCTTGTAATCCACGTATCCGATTGTGTTTTATGTTGTAAAAGGTTATGGTTTATCACTTGGAAGCCAATATGACATGTTGATGTTAATGAGCGGGAGAGGTGTGAGCGTTTCCGGTATGGTTTGGTGACGGACGTAAAGACCTTTATGCTTGCTACTTAGTACACGGATTTTGATGTGCTGGTGAGTAGGGCAAAGGACATTGAGCAGAACCTGGGTTTGTCTTCCAGGGGTGTTAGTTCTGGCTCGAGCAAGAGAGCTGCTGAGTATAGTTCTGGTGGTGGACAGAACAAGAGAGGACGAGATAGGAGATATCAGCCTTCTGCTAGGCGTGGTAATAGAGGGCATGGTGCGCCTGTTCAGGGAGACAGGGCGAGAGCTGATCAGAACACTTGCTGGGCGTGTAGAACGCGTGGTCATTTGAGGCGTGAATGTCCTCGGGCAGCGAGAGAGGTGCAGGCTCCTGTTGCCAGCTTTTAGTGAGTGAGGATCCGTATTTCACCATTCCTAAATCAGCTTTGGCCAGCTTTTAGGAAATGGTTATTTAGGTAAGTAACACCTTACTAATTACAACTCATGTAATTCCTCATCTTTTGGTGAACAACTCTTGTTCTTTAAATCATCTTATGATTATCCAAAACTTTTAACCACAAGGTTTTCTAATCCTATTAGAACAACCCAGCTAAGTCAATACCAATATCTCAACCGACGAATATCACTAGCTTATTCTTCGCGTTTAACTAAGATAGATAAATGTGACATTGCTTTGGCAAAGCTCGCATTATATCGATCGAAGCTTTAACGAGGGTAAATATTGGATGGTTAAAACAGACATAGAATTATAGTGAGGGATTTACTTAATTATCTCATCAGTTTAACATTGATCCTATCAATAGAACTATGTTTAATCATGCTTGTAAAACATCCATTGCATCACATACAAGGTAAATATAAGCGGTAAATAAATATGCAATGATTATAGCCCTTCTTAACCTAAGGCGACCCGTCCCAAGCCAATTGGAGGACCATTCTACTGAAGATAGAATCTGCTTCTGAAACGCCTGGTCCACCAGGGAAGGCCCACCACGATGCTATGTTGGTCCTTGCTTTATCTCCATGAGTATTTACAATTTTCAGAAACTCGCGTTACATGCGAGGGAGTGAGATGAGAAGTGAAGTACAATAGAAGATAGAGAAAGGCACGACACGCAGGCCGTATTTATAAAAACCAAAACTATAAAAGCTATGGGCTATAACCATGCAAAACAAACACCGTGCAATCAAACATACATTTCAAACATCTTACGAACAAAGTAACGATGTGTTTACGGAGTTTTAACCTGATTATCCCTATGTTGCAGTTAATGGGCCAAAGAAGGATCACGAGGTTTTATAAACCATTTGCGTTAACGAACAAATGCACCAGGTAGGTCAACATGAAAGAGAGGTGGCGCACTAGGCACACTTAAGTACCAGGTCTTTGATGATGCCAATCCTAGACATGCATTTTTCATAACGTCTAACCGTAACTCTTATGGATTCACTGTGAAAGATAGTTTGATAACTTTTATCAAATTAGAAGCCCTTTCAGAGATTTCATAAATCTATGAAACTACGAACAACTACTTGTTCTCTAGACTAACTATTAGTCTCAACATGTTAACATTTAACATTGAAGCAACCTAAGATAGTTATGATTAACTTTTAATCATTCAGTGATAATCGAAATAAGTCTTTATTAGGTGTGATACGATAAACGATAAATATCTAAATCGAATCAAACAGCATGCATCTCAAACATAAACATCACCCAAGAATTTAAGTCTGAATTCGTATGATACAAGTGTCTCTGATACCACTGTTGGGTCACGTCGGCACGCCCCGTGGCGCAGCGGAAAAATTAACCCGACGTTATCCAGCCAGGATCCATGTACATGAATGAATCCGGGGTGAAAATATGAAGAGTTACCTTTTTAAAACTCTAGAAACTGGAAAATCGACGGTATGTCGGAATAACCACGTCAAGTAAAATCGGAATTGTCACAGGTTTGCAACGACCTCTACGGAGTCCACCCGAACAAAACTAACAAAGGTTCCGCCTCCCTAATACTTAGGGATAAATTTCGACAGGTTTGAACACCTTTCAGGGAGAAGTTGAAATCCCTCCAGAGATTCCTAAAGGAGTCTGAAATTGACCATGAGTTCAACCGGGACTTGCAATCGAGCAAGGGAACCTTCAGGGATTTTCTAGGGGGAAAGAGGAACACCACAAAAATATCGAACAGCTTCTCAGAGAGCTTTCTGGGATATGTCGAATTGCAATGGGGAATCCCTAGGGGTGTTGTCGAAATCTTCAAGAGGAGGAAGAGGGATGATTTGGTTGCTAGCCCTTGTCCCTTTAAATAGTATTCAGAGACTTAATTCTAGTTGAATTCATAGAATCTAATTCTACTTGAAATTGGTTTATATTAAATATACATTATATTTATTAATATTAAATGAAATATATATATTTAATTATGTAGAATCTTATTCTACATAAAACATGGATTTAAATATACATTATATTTAATCCAAATATATATATTTTTATTATATAGAATCTCATTCTATCTTTACTTTGATTTAAATATATTTAAATATGTATTTTATAATTATGTGGAATCTAATTCTACATAAACTTGGAATTAAATATACATTATATAAATTCCAAATATATATTTAAATATCTAGAATCTTATTCTATAATATTTAAGTCTCTAAATATTTTCCATACTCTAAATAATATTTGATAAATACAATATTTATCCAATATTATTCCCATTTAAGGGAGTTGCCAATTTCCCCTATCCCATAGGGGATTTTCGGCAACCTCCCTAAAACAGGGAGTATGGTTTCCAATTTTTTGTTCGTTTCATTCGAAGGGTGTGACCCTTGTAGGTTCATGCAACGTTAGCAGCAAAATTAGAACTGTTCTAATTTTACAAACAATGAGTGGCATCTAGCAATACATCATTGCTACCTAAGTTTCATGAAGTCATGGTTTGACTTTCCTAATTCCTGGATAAACTTCCTTTATGTATTTCATCCTTTTGCCCTCTATATCTTAGATGAACACAAGTCATGGGTTAGTCACACTTGCGTTGTCCATCTAGTGTTTCTTGATGTCTTGAATAGATTATGATAAACGAATCTCTATGATATCTCATATCATAATATTCGAGCATGGCCATGCATTTTTTAATATCACTCAATCAAGTGGCCGAAGATATTTCTCCCATTATGTAGGAGGGACAAATCCTTTCTTGATCAATCATATTTCACTACATAGGTCATCACGTATCCAATCATCAGTCTTTATAATGTAGTCAGTTACGACACACGTTTGACTATGTCAAAATACATAAATCTTTATGTTGAAATCATGTTGATATCAAGTCTGAGGATTATACATATGTTTATCATGAGCAATGTTGTGATTGTCACATAATTACCCAAGAAACATGCTCATAGCGGGTCATTCCAATATGTTGTTCTCTGACAAATACTTATGTGATGATTTTGAGATCTCTATGCCAATGAAAGCGCTTGTCATCAACCACATATTAGTCTTTATATATTATCACTGTCCATACCCGTAATAATATTCGACTAAGGATCCTATTTAACAATAATCGTATTATTGTATGGACATTATTATCCAATTGTTAGTTTGATGCACAGAAACATACCAAATGATAATAACGGCAATGCCATTACTTGATAAATCTAGTAAAATAGTATGTCTATTCAATCATCATATGATTGGTCTTTGGGCATACTCCAACATAAATGTGATTTTTGTTTGGACATTGTTTAAGGTTTATTTGACTCTATTCAAGGTTCTTTAATGAAATTCCAAATTATTTAAGGTTTATTTGGATGTTAAATGATGTTAATAATGAGCTTTGATCATAAAAATCTCGAAATCATTGAGATCTCTAATTTCTAGGTTGTTAGTTTTGGGTTTTTGGCTTGGAAATGTGGAATCTAAGTTTAGTGATCAGTTGAAGGTGATTTCAATTGTTTCGTATGGGTATTTTGGTGCCTTTAGCCAGAGCTACGGGTTTTTAGTGTTTTCTGGTGGTTTTAATGCATTGAGATGCATTAATCATCTGTTCTTGTGTGGTATAAACATGGTAGGATTCTTTGGAAGCATTTGGCGAAGTTCCAGGGACTTTGGACATTTTAGCATTGGCGGTTGAGGTTTCGCAAGGCGATTGAGGTTTCGCGAGTCGGTGAGTGGAAATGGGATTTCCATCTTTGAAACACTTTTAAAGTGGTTTTGGGAACTTATTATAAGCTTGAAACGCTTTACTAAAATCTGAAGTAAGTAAAATGTTTTTCTCCCTCGGATTGTGATATTGTAAGCTTGTGGATGCACTTTTTTAAAATGTGTTTGCCTACTATTATAAAGAATTTTTTGAGCATATATGTAATGCCCCGATTTTGGACCTAGATGTTTTGTGTGTCGGGTTAGGCTACTGGAACCGGTAATTAGTTGTTTGAAGCGTTAAAAAGTGGTTTAGGGAAATCAAGGCTCGGGATGGGATAAAAATGTGATAAAAATTCCTAAAATCTTTTAAAATTATATTTAAGGGGTTGGTTAAATCAAATTGGCAAAACGAGTTTTGGGAAGTATACATTTTGGTAGTGACCAAAATGTAAAGTTTTAAAACTGTGGAAAAATAGTGTTTTTCAAAAAGAGTCAAAATCTTGCATGTGTTTTAAATGATTTATTAAATATTAAAATGGCTTTTATTGGTTTAATTAAAGAGGTAGTTATTTTGGTTAAGAGATTTTGACGATCATTTTCATTCTCTCCTTTTCACTTCAACCAAACTCTCTCCATTTTCTCTCAATTTCCAAATTTCCTTCACTTTCTTTTCCTCACTTGATTTTCAACTTCTCCTTTTTGATTTCTCTCAAATTTCATCAAGTTTCTTGGAAGCAAACTTGCCAAATTAGTAGAGAAGCAAGGATTGGACGTAAATTTCATGCTAACCCTCTAATCAAGGTTCTTTAATGAAATTCCAAAGATATTTGACTCTTTATCTATGTTTTTTATTGAGGTTTCAATGTGGTTTTGATAAAATGATGAAATCTTGTTGAAAAAAGATTATTTAATGAGATTTTCAGAGTTTTTTTATTTGATATGTTCTAGATGGTTTCTAATTGAGTTTTAAAAGATTTATGATGTTGAAATAGAGTCTTAATCATATTGATCCCAAAATTCTTGAGATCTTTAGTTTTTAAGGTGTTTATGGTTGGATTTATTGGGGTGTTATGTGGGAATTGAGTTGCTGGAGGTATAAGGATGGTTTTAGGTTGTTTTTGGATGTTGATTTATGGTTAAAATGTGTTGGATGTGTTGGTTGATGGCTGGGCTGAGGTTAGAGATCAATCAATTGAGTTTTCGATTGTTTCAGATGGGTAATTTGATGCTTTAGAGCAGATTTTCGGGTTTCCTTTTGAGTGCTGGTGTTTGGATGCATTATCATGCATTGAATCTGTGTTTTTAATGTGTTGAAAGCATAGGATTGTGTTCCGGATTTGAACGAAGTGGTTTTGGAGGCTTCGAACGGTTGATTGTTGTGTCGGTGAGTGTGTTTTCGCAAGTCGGTGAGTGGAAATTGATTTTCCAGCATGGAAACATTTTAGAAAAGGTTTTGGGAACTTAGTAAGAGCTTGAAACACTTTACTAAGTTCGGAAGTAAGTAAAGTGAATTTCTCTCTCGGTTTGTGCTATTATGAGCCTTTGGTTGCACTTGACTTAAAATTGTGATTATCTACTGTTTTAAAGCATGTTTTGAGTTTATAAAATATGGTTGATGATGCCATATGGTTTAAGGATGCACTAGGTAAGTGATCCTTGTATGCATGTATTGATGCATGAGTTTTGAAGCATGGTTTGATGCTTGGAATATGGCTTGATATGAATGCTTTGGAAAAACAGTGAGATATGCATGAAATGTGGATTATATTGGCAACTGATGTTGTGTAAAGTTTTTATAAATGAAATCGGATAGAGTTAGTCGGCTATAGGATTGAGTGCACTATAAACAAGTCGCCTTGGATGTTGAGGGGTTGTGATTATACCGAAAACTACATCCAACTACCCTAACGATTGAGGAATCTTAAGGATGCAACAGTTGAGGGTAGCTTCCTGGTGTGAACCTTGTGTGGGTCCCGTCTCTCGTTAGTGGGTTATACATCTACCAATGAGTGGTGTTGAGGGGTTGTAATTGTACCAAATACTCAACCACGGGTGTCACAACGGTGGAAGGTTGCTCCCGTGTGTGAGCCTTGAGATGCAGGTAGAGTGTATGAAGGGTTTGGGACAACCCTTGGTAATCCGTGCGTCCAATAAGTTTTTGAGAAATGAGAATGTTGTTAATCACTCGAAAGCCAACATAATGGATTGATATGTTATGGAAATGTTGATGATGCATAGTTTTGAAAATGCATGGTTTACCTTAAGCTTTGCATATTGGTGAATATGCATGGAAGGCTTGATTTTGTCTAGCAATGGTTTAATTTGTTGTGAAGTAATTGATACTTGTTGTATGATGTTTACATGATGATTTTAAAAAGAGTGAAAGATGATTTTATGCATTGATGATCTTTTTTTATTTTGAGCATTCCTCACTAAGCTAGTATGCTTATGCTCTCTTTTTCTCATCAATGCAGATAATTAGAGGTTTGGAGGCAGCAACTTCAAGAGATTTCTATGTGACTCCATTGAAAGTGTGTTTTGGTTTTGAATTAGTGTAATAAAGGCAATAGGGGTGTCAAATGCTATGAATGTTGGTTGTTTTGGTATTTTCAGTTTTGGTACAAGTTTGGTATGCGTATTTGAGTATGTAAATGGCCTTTAGATGTTGGTTTATGCTTGGATTTAAGAATTGACCTTTTGGTGATTGTTTATCTTATGAAGCATGCCTTTAGATATCATTGATGTTGATAGTGATGCTTTGATGATGCCTTTGCCATGAAATGATGATTGTTGAAGTGCATTTGAGTTGCAAGCATGTTTATGTAAATGTTGGATTAGTTTCGGATGATTAGACTTGAGTTAAACCAACAAAATTAAACATTGCAGGCCCGAGTGTTTCGAAACACCCTTGCTTGTTTCGAAATGGGTGTTCAAAAATGCCTTGGGGTATCGAAACGAGGAGGTCAATTTCGGTACGTTTTGAAACTGTGAACCTGTTGGGTCACGTCGGTACGCCCCGTGGCGCAGCAGAAAAATTAATCCAACTAGGATCCATGTACAGGAACGAATCCGGGGTGAAAAGATGAAGAGTTACCTTTTAAAACTCTGGAAACTGGAAAACCGACGGTATGTCGGAATAACCACGTCAAGTAAAACCGAAATCGTCACAGGTTCGCAACGACCTCTACAGAGTCCACCCAAACAAAACGAACAAAGTTTCCACCTCCCTAACACTTAGGGATAAATTTCGACAGGTTAGAACACCTTCCAGAGAGAAGTCGAAATCCCTCCAGGGATTCCTGAGGGAGTCTAAAATCGACCAGGAGTTCAACCGGGACTTGCAATCGAGCAAGGGAACCTTCAGGGATTTGCCAAGGGGCAAGTAGAACACCAGAAAAATATCGAACAGCTTCTCAGAGCGCTTTCTGGGATATGTCGAATTCCAGTGGGGAATCCCTAGGGGTGTTGTCGAAATCTTCAAGAGGAGGAAGAGGGATGATTTGGTTGCTAGCCCTTGTCCCTTTAAATAGTATTCAGAGACTTAATTCTTGTTGAATTCCTTAAATCCAAGTTCAACCAAAATTCATAGAATCTAATTCTACTTGAAATTGGTTTATATTAAATATACATTATATTTAATAATATTAAATGAAATATATATATTTAATTGTGTAGAATCTTATTCTACATAAAACATGGATTTAAATATACATTATATTTAATCCAAATATATATATTTTATTATATAGAATCTCATTCTATCTTTACTTGGATTTAAATATATTTAAATATATATTTTTAATTATGTGGAATCTAATTCTACATAAACTTGGAATTAAATATACATTATATAAATTCCAAATATATATTTAAATTTCTAGAATCTTATTCTATAATATTTAAGTCTCTAAATATTTTCCACACTCTAAATAATATTTAATAAATACAATATTTATCAAATATTATTCCCATTTAAGGGAGTTGTCGATTTCCCCTATCTCATAGGGGTTTTTCGGCAACCTCCCTAAAATAGGGAGTATGGTTTCCAATTTTTGTTCGTTTCATTCGAAGGGTGTGACCCTTGTAGGTTCATGCAACGTTAGCAGCAAAATTAGAACTGTTCTAATTTTTACAAACAATGAGTGGCATCTAGCAATACATCATTGCTACCTAAGTTGAATGAAGTCATGGTTTGACTTTCCTAATTCCTGAATAAACTTTCTTTATGTATTTTATACTTTTTTCCTTTATAACTTAGATGAACACAAGTCATGGGTTAGTGACACTTGCGTTGTCCATCTAGTGTTTCTTGATGTCTTGAGTAGATTATGATAAACGAATCACTATGATATCTCATATCATAATATTCGAGCATGGCCATGCATTTTCTAATCTCACTCAATCAAGTGGCCGAAGATATTTCTCCCATTATGTAGGAGGGACAAATCCTTTCTTTATCAACCATATTTCACTGCATAGTTCATCACGTATCCAATCATCAGTCTTTATAATGTAGTAAGTTACGACACATGTTTGACTATGTCAAAATACGTAAATCTTTATGTTGAAATCATGTTGATCTCAAGTATGAGGATTATACATATGTTTATCATGAGGAATGTTGTGACTGTCACATAATTACCCAAGAAACATGCTCATAGCGGGTCATTCCAATATGTTGTTCTCTAACAAATACTTATGTGTTGATTTTGACATCGCTATGTCAATGACAACTGTAACGCCCCGGTTTTGGGCTCAGAAGTTTTGGGCGTTGACCGGTTCGGTCAAAGTGCTGATCGAATATATAAGAGTGAATTTAGGAAAGCCTAGTTCAGGTTGCATTAAAAATATGGAAAAATGTCCTAAAATCATCTTTTAATATAATTAAGTGAACTGTGAAATCAATTTTGGAAAATGAGGTTCGGAAGGTTGACATTTTGGCTAGTGACCAAAATCTAATTTTTGAAAGTTCGGTGACAGTTTTATAAAGGATTGAAACTTTGAATCTTTAAGGAGCTAATATTCTAAAAAGAGTTTCTCCAGATTTTTCTAAGATATTTTAAGGCTTTATTCTGATTTTAAAGTTTATGAAATGTGGAGGGAAATCATTTTATCATTTTATAACTAACTTTTCTATTTTCTCTCAATTTTCCTTTTCTCTCATTTTCTCTCAACCCAAACACATTCTCCAGATTTTCTTCTTTGATTTTGTCAATCTAAATCACTCATTTCAACTCTCATTTGATTCCTAATCATCTCATCAACAAAACCTCTCAATTTGCAAGTTGTTTCATCAAGCTTTTTGGCTCTAAAAAGGAGAAACTCAAGTTTGGAGGTAAGAACGTCCTTCTCCTCTGAACTTCAAGTTCTTTATTGAAATTCCCAAGTTCTCAATCCTTGATTTATGATTTGTTAAAGGCTTTTCAATTGAAATCTTGATTTTGGCTAAAATGCAAGATTTGGTGATTTTGGTGGAATTTTCGTATGATCTGTGTAAGCAGGGTTTTGAAGTGTCAAAATGATGTTAAATGAATGCTAAATTGATTAGAAGTTGAGGTTTAATTAATGCAATCTCGGATAGGTTGAATTTCCTAAGTTTTGCTTGAGTTTTTGGTTGTTTTTGGAGTGTTTTGGTGATCTGTTATACCTGGAGGTATAAGGACGTGTTTGTGATTATTTTGGATGTTAATTGATGTTTAAAAGTGGTTAGAAGTGATGGATCTTGGCTGGGTTAAGTTTTGGAAGTGTTTGGAGGTGATTTCGGTTGTGTTTGGTAGCCGAATTGTTGGATTTGTGATGAGCAGCGAGTTGTGTTGTGTTGCTGGTGTTTTTAATGCATAATGATGCATTGATCTTCTGTTGTTGTGTGCTTGAAACAGGGGAGTTTGATCCGTGAGCTTTAGAGGTGTTGCGGAAGGTTTCGGATGCTTGGAAGGCTTGTTGGCTAGCCTTGTTTTGGTTATCGGTGAGTGAAGTTGGGTTTTCAGCTTTTAAACCAAGGTTTGAAGGTTTTTGGGAGCTTAGTGTAAGTCTAAACAACTTTGCTAAGCTCAAGAGTAAGTGAATGGATTTTCGCTCTTGAATTATGATTGTGAAATTGGCTTTTAAGCAATTGTGGTTGATGATTGAAATGCATGTGTTTTGCATGGTTTAAATCTGTTTTGAAAGCATATTTTAGCATGGTTTAATGTTGGTTTTGAAAGCCATATGTGAAGGATGCTCAAGGTAAGAGATCCTTGGTTTTATACATTGAAAATGTGGTTTTGATGCATGGTGTTGCATGTTGTTCAATGGCTTTGTTTAATGCTTTAAAACAGTGAATTAATGTTGGTAAATGATGGTTTTTGCATTATGGTGTTGCATGTGAAACATTGGACTAATGTGGTAAGGTGGTTATATTGGCAAGCGATGTAAGTGGTTCTTGGTTCTTTGATCGGATATAGTTAGCCGGCTATAGGATTGGGTGCACCGTGAATTAAGTCGCCTTGGAGGTGGAGTGGTCAAGAGTGGACCGGTAAACTCCCTACAAGTATCCTAACGAGATGGTTGAGGTCATAATGGAGGTGTTGCCCATTCGAGGACCTTGGTTGAGCAAAGGTTATATGGTGTTTAAAAGTCCATATGTGGGAACCTTGTGCTTGTTGAGATCACAATGGCGGTGTTAAGTCCATGTGTGGATCTTGTGTAGGGTGTCCCGGATCTCGTTAGTGATGTTATACAACTACCAATCGGTGAATGCAAAGGTTGTATGGTGTTTGAAAGTCCATACATGGGAACCTTGTACATGTCAAGGTTGTATGGTGTTTGAAAGTCCATACATGGGAACCTTGGGGAAAAGTTGAGGTTGTATGGTGTTTGAAAGTCCATACATGGGAACCTCGGGAAAGCTAAGGTTGTATGGTGTTTAAAAGTCCATACATGGGAACCTTAGGATGTTGAGGTCAAATGATGTTTAAAAGTCCATTTGGGAGACCTTGGATTGGTAGGGTGTATGTAGCGTAGGGACAACGCTCGGAATCCGCGTATCCGATTGGGTGTTGAGTTGAAAAGTGAATGTGGTTGATCACTTGAAGGCCAATATGATGTTCTTGATTGTGATGAAGCATGGGATGCTTGAAATGATGCATAATTGCATGTGAAGCATGAGATGCTTGAAAAGATGCATGGTTGCATGGAAAGTGTATAATGCTTGTGAATGCATGTTTACTTGTTAAGTTGAACAAGTGTTGATTATCATTTGGAAAATGATGCATGTGAGCATGAAATATCTTTAGTGCATTGGAGTCTTGTTAAGACTTGTTTTTAAAGGCATGTGATGATGATGTTATGGTTCATATATGTTGACTTTGGTTTAATGCATGTGTTGGTTGGTTTGTGAAATGGTTTTAAAAGATTCTTGCTTGAATTGGCTTTCAAGTTTAAGAAAGGTATGTTGTGAAATGGGAGTGTTTTCCAAGGTTTTGTTTTAGCTTGCATATTATGTTTATGCATGGTTTGGCTAAATGGATGATTTTGTAAGTTGTGCTTTGAAAAGGTTATATGGTGTTTATGCATGGTTTTGAGCTTGTTGTTGAAAAGGGGTTTTCAAACATGGCTTTGGTAAACAAATCGAGTTTGTTTTAAAAGTGATTTATGACCCGCTGCATTGATGGTGTTTTGGTTTTGAGCATACCTCACTAAGCATTATGTGCTTACGCTCCTTTTTGTCCGTCAATGCAGATTCTTGAAGTTTGGACAGCAAGGAGCAAGGGATTCAAGGTGGACTCCACTTGAGATGTATGTCTCGGTGAATAGTTATAGTTAATAAAGGCAATGGGGTAGAATCTCTCGGGTTTTTGTGTATGTGTTCGTTTATGTTTGGACAAGGATGTTTTTATGTTGATGATGTTGTTGGATCATGTTTCGGTTTTAATGAGATTGATTTGGAAGGTTTGTGCCTAAATGGTTGCTTGTGTAGGAAGTATGCCTTTAGAATTGGGGCTTTTCATGTATGATGTTATATTGATGAATTGTTGATGCAAGTATGTCCCATTTATGTTGAGTTGCATGTTGGTAAAGTTTGGAGGCTTTAGGAGTATGATTGGATGGCCAATTATGTGTTTGAGTGAGCAAAATGCAGCAATCTGGGCAAGGCGTTTCGGAACAGTTGACACCGTTTCGGAACGGGTGCCCTGCATAAACCCAGGCGTCCGAAACGGGTGCCACCGTTCCGGAACGGGTTGGCTACTGCCAGTCCCCCGTTGCGGTACGCGTTGCGGAACGGCCCCGTGTTTCGAAACGGGCTCTGCCTGTTTCGGAACGGGTGACCGTTGGGGACTGATATGGGCGGTTAAATGTTTCAGAATGTTTGCATTTTGGTCCTGAAACTTGTTTGTGCAATTGTATGAGTTTGGGTTGTCCGTTTGAGCTGAAATTTGGCAGAGAAGCATGAAACATGATTAATTTTAAGTTGGTAACTTAAAATCTGGTTAAGTCCTTAAGGTTTTCAGAATTTACAATTTGGTCCCTAAAGTTGTAAATTGTTCAATTGGGTCCCTGTTTGATCTCTGATGTTGGTGGTCTTTGAGTATGATGTTTGTGTGATCACATCTAGGGTTAATGAGCATCTAGACAAGATTAAAAAGGAAAAAAAAGGGTTGTTAATCAAGGTTGACTTTCGGGTTGACTTTGGTTTTCCCCGTGTAATCTTCTTAATTCGGGTCAACCGTCTAGGCCGGGTTAAGGGGGTTACATTTGGTGGTATCAGAGCTGAGTTGCGAATGCTTGGGGAAAACGGTAAGTTGTTGTGATGTGTGTTGATGTTTACCTTGTTGTGTGGATGAAAGTTGGTTGAAACACGTGTTTCTGGGCATGATGCTGATGTTTCTGAGCAAATTGTTGATGTTTCTGATCAAGTTGCTGATGTTTTCGAGCATGCTTTGTGTTTATGAATCATTGTTGAATTAATGTGGATATGTGCTGATGTTGTGAGCTGGTGTTATGCTTGATGATTGTGTAATGAGTATGTTATGTTGATAATATGCTGATGCAAATGGATGCTGTTGGATGTAAGCATGATCGAGTATGTTGATTGATATGCTTGATGTTGTGATATCCATGTTGTGTTGACTGTTATGTCATGTAAAGGGGAGGATTCGGGATACCCATTGCCTTATTAATATAGCTATTGTGTTATTTTGGAGTTGGAGTTTGAATCCTTGCTTAATGCTGGTCTAACTGGTTTGTTTGTTTGTTGTGATTGTATGTTTGTTGTTGTTAGTAGTATGGCTAAGTCGATGAAAGAATGGCAGTTGGGTGAGATGGTTGCTGCCTTGGGGCAGGTTGTTAAGGCGTGGAATTCACCCTTTGGTAGAGGTGTTTTGTCTCAGCTTTCTGTGCCTGGGGTTGAGGTGATAAGGCAAGGGAAAGAAGCTGGTTCTGTGGTGAAGAGTTCATCATCTGATGTTCAGGAGGTGTTGGGAACATCTCAGGCTGTGGTAAAGGTAAAGTCAGTGGATGTGCTGGTTGTGGGATGTGTGGGTTTGCCGAAGCAGCGTTTGCTTGATTTGGGTGCTGTGGAATATCATGGTTCTACACTGGATATGTTTGAGGCCTGGTTGACCAGTGTGGTTCTGATCTTGGATCAGGAAGGCTGTGATCTTGCTTGTAAGCTGGGGAGTGTTGTTTCTTTGATGTTGGAGGATGCCTGTGTCTGGTGGACATCTGTGGCTGTGGCGTCACATATTCCTGATTTTGATTGGGATTTCTTTGTATCTGCCTTTTATGAAAGGTATCTTGGAGGGAAGTTTCCAAGGGTTGAGCAATGTGACGGTGGTGTTGTTGTAGAGCAAGTGTTGCTTGGGCAAGGAGTGGAAGTTCAGCCACCGGTGTGTGACCGTTGTGAAAGGCGCCATGTTGGAGGTTGTTGGGGCGCGGGTGCTTGCTGGAACTGTGGTTCCAAAGTGCATGTTAAGCGTGATTGTCCTCTTGGAGTGAAGTCAGCTTTGGTGTTAGCCAAAGGGTCTCAGAAAGGTCATGGGCACGGCCGAGGCAAGGTTCAGAAGTGGCAGAAAGAGCAGAAAGTTGTGAAGAGTGTGGGAAAGGAGAATTGCTGGAAATGTGGGTCTGCTGGACACATGAGACGTGATTGTTTGATGTTGGCTCGGAACAGCCAAGGTCCCTTACCGCAAGGAGTTGGTGGTGACCCTGGTGTGTTAGCTGGTGCTGCAGTGGTGCGGCAGGAGGATGATGGTTCCGCGAGAAAGAGAGTTCGTCTGATGAAGCTTCAGGGTGGTGTTGTGCTTTCAGGTAACCTTGTTTAGTAATCTTTGCTCTAGTTACCTTAGTTTGGTTTCTGTTGGTTTTCCTTGCGTGGTAAGTTTAGTCTTGTTGCTAGTTGTTGGGGTAATAGTTGTAGTTTGGAAACATCTTTGGTGTGAAGAAGGCTTAGGTGAGAATCTTGTGGTTAATGGTGAGACTTTAAAGAGTACTTAAAATTTTATTATTTTGCAAATTGGTCCTTAAGTTTAGATGTTATATCAAAATAAATTTTGGTTTCACAATCTCCCCCTTTTTGATATAACAAAAACACAAATAAAATTTAAATTTTAAGTCTCTTATTCAATTTTTAAAATACAAAGGGAGAGAGAATCCCAAACAATTTTTCAAGTTGGTTTTATCATATCAAAAAAGGGGAGATTGTAGAACTAAGTGTTTTGATATAATATTTGAAAAATATTTTGGACTAAATTGAAAAGAATTTAAAATATGTTTTTAGTCAAAAACAACTTGAAAATATGTTTAAGGGTTTTACAAGGCTTTGGAACAATTTAAAGTACATTTAAAGTAGCTAAAACCATGAACTTCAGGTGTCCGTACCGATACGGTCTTGGACCGTACCGATACGCCTTAGGGTTTCAACTACCTGAATTTTCTAGTAGCCAAAACCCGTACCGATACGCTTAGCTGTATCGATACGGTGTGTTTTGAAATAGCCCAATGGCTAGTCGCGTACCGATACGAGTGTATCGCGTACCGATACGCCTAACTACCCCAACGGTCATTTTCCTAATGGTTTTTAATTTGCAGGACCATACCGATACGCTAGGTAAGCGTATCGATACGCATCAGCTGAAGAAGCCCAACGGCTAATTCCTTATCGGGACCGTATCGATACAGTTTGAAGGGTATCGATACGTCAAGCTGCAGAACTGCATTTATGGAGGGAAATAAAGACCCCAACGGCTCCAATTCAATCCCAACGGCTAGTAACGACTACAAACTCATCAAGGAGTATAAAAGGGACCTTCAAGCATCTTGTAATGGTTAATGCTTCAATTGTTACAACATTATGATGTCAAAATTTTTCTAGAGCTTTAATTGTACATTTCTTGCTTAGACAACACTTGTGAGCTTAACATTGTTAAATTTGCTCAAGTGTTTAGGTTTTGGGTGAGTGCTTAGTATTGCAAACACATACCTTTTAGAGGGATTTCTAGTTTGCTAAGTTTTTTTCTTGTAAGAGAGTGTTTGATCAAGCTTTGGGTAGAAAGCTTGATCGTTGTAACGGTTTCCTCCTTAGCTGAGAAAAGGGGCCGAAATTCTTAGTGAATTTGTTTGAAAATCCTTAGTAGGAAGCTAAGGTAGTGGGTGTAGGTGCTTGTTAGAAGGCCGAACCACTCTAAATCATTGTGTATATCTTTTATTTTTAGCTTCCACCTAATCACCCAAAAATCCAATCTTCTCCAAACTTGGAAACCACATCGATTGAAGTAAATTGAGCCCCTAAAATCTCAACAATTGGTATCAGAGCTTGGCTCAATCGAAGGGGATTCACATCCTATTGAGAAGATTCGGCAAGCTCGATCATTATTTCACCAACCGGCTCAATGGCACAATCAATCGACAAACCACCCTTCTTCGACGGAAATCACTATGCCCATTGGAAGACAAAGATGAAATTCTTCTTGAAATCAAGAGACTACAAGCTATGGGAAATAGTTGAAGATGGTCCGTTCGTGCCTCAAGGAAGCATAGCGGAATAGAGTTCCGACGATCGCAAGAAGATGGAGCTAAATTGCAAAGCCTTACACATCTTGTTTTGTGCCTTTGGCCCAACCATCTATGAGAAGATGTCTTCTTGTGAGAGTGCCAAGGAGGTATGGGACAAGCTTGAAGTTACATACGAGAGGACTAATGAAGTAAAGGAGACCAAGATTGGGCTCCTCACCTTAGATTATGAGAACTTCAAGATGGACCCGGAAGAGAACATCGAGAAGATGTTTGATAGGTTCTCCACCATCATCAATGGTCTTAAAGGTTATGGAGAAGCCATCCCGGAAGAGAAGCTTGTCCAAAAGCTCATCTACTCCCTTCCCGGGTCATGGGACTCAAAGAGGACCGCCATCATCGAAGCCAAGAATCTCAAAACCTTGAAGCTTGATGAACTCATGGGGTCACTTCTCACTCACCAAATAATGAAGAAAAACAAAAAAGAGGAGAAGAAGAAGGAAAAGATTAGAGCTATGGGGAAGAAGAAGATCATGGAGCTAGGAATCAATGCAAGTGTTGTTGCTCTCAAATCCTCCACATGCCATCATGTAGATTCAAGTGAGGAGGAAAGTGAAGATGAAGAGATGGCCTATCTCTTCAACAAATTTGCCCGGTTCATGAAGAGCAAAATGGAAAAATCCAAGCATGAATCGATGAAGAAGATGAAGGACTCCCACAAATCCAAAAAGAGGGGATCATCTTCAAAACAAGCATATGTGGCCACATGAAGTGATGAAGACTCCACCGATGATGAAGTATCCCACCTATGCTTGATGGCCCTCAATGAGGGGGAGTTAACTTCTAACTCATCTCTTTCAAATTCTTATACATTTGATGAGTTGCAAGATACCTATGATGATTTGCTTTTGGAATTCAAGGCATCATTTTCCAAAAACAAAAAGTTGATTTCAAAAATAAAAATTGAAAATGATTTGCTTTCCAAAACAAATCTTGAACTTGAAGCAAAATTGAAAGATTTTGAACAAAAATGTTTTGATTTACAAAATTTGCTTCTTAAAGTTCAAAAAGAAAAAGATTTGATTTCCAATGAACTTGAAAAGAAAAATAGTTTTGGAAAATCAAATTTTTATGTAAGACAATCTAGTGCCCCTAGATTTGTGAATGGTAAATGTTTTAGAAGTGTTTGGGTCCCAAAAGGACTAACCACTTCAACTAAAAAGGATGAAATTGAAAAATGGATTCCTAAGGGGACTAAATTTTGTGCTACTAATGTCTATGGATCCAAAGCAATTTGGATACCAAAAATTACTTGATTGTCTTTTGCTAGATGTGATGGAGAGTGATCAACAAATCAAAAATTGAGGGGAGCTCCAAGAACACAAAGGAAGAACACTTGAAGAAGGAGGGCTTCACATCCTCCCTTGGGTTCAAGTGGGGTAAAATCTAGTTGTTTTAGTTCTTATTTGATTTATTTTCATTTATGTCAACTAGATAATCATATATGTTGAACTAACATTCTTATGACGCTTTGAGTAAGGGGGCAATTTTTAAACCAAGTTTTTAAGTGTGTCAAATTTTCTTTTTACCTCCTAAGTTATTTTGAGTTCAATGTCATTTTAAATTCTTTTTGATATAACAAAAAGGGGGAGAATTGGTTTGCAAAATTGATTTTTCAAGTTTTTCAAAAGAATAAGGGGGAGCCTTAATCAAATTTAAAATTTAAGTCTCTTATTCAATTTTTAAAATAAAAAGGGAGAGAGAATCCCAAACAATTTTTCAAGTTGGTTTTATCATATCAAAAAGGGGGAGATTGTAGAACTAAGTGTTTTGATATAATGTTTGAAAAAAAATTGGACTAAATTGAAAAGAACTTAAAATATGTTTTTAGTCAAAAACAACTTGAAAATATGTTTAAGGGTTTTACAAGGCTTTGGAACAATTTAAAGTACATTTAAAGTAGTCAAAACCATGAACTTCAAGTGTCCGTACCGATACGGTCTTGGACCGTACCGATACGCCTTAGGGTTTCAACTACCTGAATTTTCACTAGCCAAAACCCGTACTGATACGCTTAGCCGTATCGATACGGTGTGTTTTGAAATAGCCCAACGGCTAGTCGCGTACCGATACGAGTGTATCGCATACCGATACGCCTAACTACCCCAACGGTCATTTTCCCAACGGTCTTTAATTTGCAGGACCGTACCGATACGCTAGGTAAGCGTATCGATACGCATCAGTTGAAGAAGCCCAACGGCTAATTCCTTATCGGGACCATATCAATACGGTTTGAAGGGTATCAATACGCCAAGCTGCAGAACTGCATTTATGGAGGGAAATAAAGACCCCAACGGCTCCAATTCAATCCAAACGGCTAGTAATGGCTACAAACTCATCAAGGAGTATAAATGGGACCTCCAAGCATCTTGTAATGGTTAATGCTTCAATTGTTACAACATTATGATGTCAAAATTTTTCTAGAGCTTTAATTGTACATTTCTTGCTTAGACAACACTTGTGAGCTTAACATTGTTAAATTTGCTCAAGTGTTTAGGTTTTGGGTGAGTGCTTAGTATTGCAAACACATGCCTTTTAGAGGGATTTCTAGTTTGCTAAGTCTTTCTCTTTTAAGAGAGTGTTTGATCAAGCTTTTGGTAGAAAGCTTGATCGTTGTAACGGTTTCCTCCTTAGCCGAGAAAAGGGGACGAAATTCTTAGTGAATTTGTTTGAAAATCCTTAGTAGGAAGCTAAGGTAGTTGATGTAGGTGCTTGTTAGAAGGCTGAACCACTCTAAATCATTGTGTATATCTTTTATTTTTAGCTTCCACCTAATCACCCAAAAATCCAATCTTCTCCAAACTTGGCAACCACATTGGTTGAAGTAAATCGAGCCCCTAAAATCTCAACACTGTTAATTCAGTTTTTGGAATATTTTGAGGTTCTACTTCTTTGCAATTTGGTCCATGTTTGTCTTGTATGCAATTAAGTGAGTCCTATTGGTTAATTCGAACTGAGTTTCGGTAGAGATGCATGTAATAAACTTAATTAAAGATTGGTAATCCAACTTTTGGAAAAACCTTTACAATTTGTTAAGTTTACAAAATGGTCCCTACATTTGGATTTGGTAATAATTGATGAATGCTCGCATTGTCATTCAATCCGCTGCTTGCCGATCACATACGAATGTAACTTGAATCTAGTCAAGATAAAAAGAAAAAATAGGGTCGTTTATTGAGGTAAAATTTCCCGGTTTACTTCAATATTCTCCCTGTGACTCGTTCGATTCGGTCTATCGGCTAGGCCAGGTCGAGCGGGTTACAATATAATCTGTTGTATATGATGCTATATTGCTGAAGGATGTACTAGGTAAGTGATCCTTGTAAGTATGTGTTATACTTGTTTTATGAAGCATGGTTTAATGCTTGGAATGTGGCTTATTGTGAATTCTTTGAAAAACAGCGAGGTTTGCATTAAAAGTGAATTATATTGGCAAGTGATGTTGTGTAAAGTTTTTTGCAAATAAAATCGGATATAGTTAGCCGGCTATAGGATTGAGTGCACTATAAACAAGTTGCCTTGGATGTTGAGGGGTTGTGATTGTACCGAATACTCCATCCAAGTACCCTAACGATCGAGGAATGTTTAAGGTGTCGCAACGGTGGAGGATAGCTCCCGTGTGTGAACCTTGTATAGTGTCCCGTCTCTCGTTAGTGGGTTATACATCTACCGATGAGTGGTTTTGATCGTACTGAATACTCCACCACATGTGTCACAACGGTGGAGGGTTGCTCCCGTCTGTGGGCCTTGAGATGCCGGTAAAGTGTATGAAGTGTTTGGGACAAGACTTGGTAATCTTTGTATCTGATATGTTTTGAGAAATGAGAATGTTATTGATCACTTGTGAGCCAATATAATTGATTAATTGCTATGGAAATGTTTATGGATGCATAATATGAAAAATGCATGTTCTTTCTTTAAGCTTTGCATATGGTTGATATACATGGAAAGCTTGCGTTATGTGTTAGCAAATGGATTTTTGCTGCAGAATGATTGATACTTGTTGCATGGTGTATAACATGTTGGTTTTAATGATGAAGTGCATGGATTTCAAAGAGGGCATGATGGTTTTCAAAAGTGTGAAAATGATTTTAAGCATTGTTGGTGGTCTTGGTTTTGAGCATTCCACACTAAGCTATTTGCTTAAGCTCTCCTTTGTCTATCAATGCAGATAACTAAGTGTTTGGAGGCAGCAACTTGCAAGGGGATCTAAGAAGACTTCACTTCGAAAGTATGTTTCGGTTCTGAACTAGAGTAATAAGGGCAATGGGGGATTTCAAGTTTTGTTTGGATGGTGTGTATAAACACCACTTGAGCATGTTTTTTATATGCTTTTATACTTGTAGAAGGTCTTTAATTGACGTTTGAAGTTTTGGTTTTAGTTTTGACTCTTAAGTGGATTACTTGATAGGATGCATGCCTTTAGATTTTCCTTGATGCAATTAGCGATGCTTTGATGCTTAATATGTTGGTTATGTGTGAGGAATAATGTTTATAATTGATGTATGCATGTTAGAAACATGTTGGATTGGTTTAAGTTGAAATTTTGGGTGAAAACAAGCAAAATTTGTCATTACAGGCCCAAATGTTTCGAAACACTCGAGCCTGTATTAAAACGGGGTACCTGAAATGTCCTTAGGGTTTCGAAACGGGTAGGGTCTGTTCTGGTACGATTTGCTACTGGAAACCATGGTTTCGAAACACTTCAAATGTGTTTCGATACGAGCCCGTGTTTCGAAACTGGGCTTTAGAGTTTCGAAACGAGTGACAGTTATGTTAGTTAATGGAGTGTTCTATGTTTCAAAATAGGGCTTTAGTGTTCCGAAACATGAGGCAGTTAAGTGAGTTGATGGCATGTTCTAACGTTCTGATTCTTTGCGTTTTAGTCCCTGAATGTTGTGGATGCAATTGAATGACTATGAATTATTATTTTGAGCTAAGTTTTGAATGAGATTCATGTAATGAGACTAATTAAAAGGTGGTAACACTGAAATGGCTTAATTCCTTGCGAATCGGAAAAATTAGAAAATGGTCCCTAAAAGTCGTCATTGGATGAAATTGATCTAAGCTTGAGTTGTGAATGATCTGATGCAATGTTAAAAACATAGGAACCTAATTTGCATCTAGACAGGATAAAAAGAAAAATAGGGTTGTTTATTGAGGTAAACCTTCCCGGTTTACTCCAATATTCCTCGTGTGACATGTTCGGTTCGGTCTACCAACTAGGTCGGGTCGAAGGGGTTACATATATCAAAATAAATAAATAAATAAATAAATAAAAAGAAAGAAAAGAAAAAAATAAAAGGGGGGTTCAAGATGAAAATCTACAAAGGGCGTCTTGAAACCAAATGAGGATTTGAGTTGAAAACCTGTAAAGGGCAGCTCAAATAATGAGGTTAGGTATTTGGTAATTAGAATCTCTCGGACACCTGGTATTTTGAAAGGGATTTCACATCTGTAAGCTTCTCGACAACGTTTGAGGACTATTGGACTTGAGTTCAAGTTTAGCTCGATATCTGGTCGATGGGGTGGTTGTATCCTTCATGCCTTGGATGTCTGGAGATCTGATCTTATTTCTTGATTTTGTCATTTCAGTTTGATAATCGATTTTTAAAATTACCAGGGACCCAGAGGATTTTTACACCAATTTGTTAATCGATTTTTCATATATTCTGTTTGTAAAAGTTCAACTTGAAAAACTAAATTATTAATCCAATTTTATTCAAAAACTAAATAAATCGAGGGCAAAATTGTTGTAATTAAATGACTTCGAGGGAAATTTTGCATGAATGAATTCACCATTAACTACCACGTCAGCACTTTAACGGTTAACGTTGGTCAAAGGACAATATTGCTGCAATTGATTGAATTTTAGGTCAAAATTACGGAAAATAAAAAGTAGGGGCAAAATTGTTGATTTCAGATTACTACAGGGGCAAATTTAACCCTTTAGCCTTTTATTTAAGATATGGCAACTTGATTGACTATGTATTACGTTATTTGATGATTGTATTTAACTATTAAGGTGCTAGTATTATTATTTTAATGGTTGTATACTTGATAGTTATGATCTAATGATTTAAATGGTTTAAATAATGATTGGATGGATTGTTTGTGTTCTAAGAGTACATATGGTCACATGCTTTAATTTCTTATTTGATCTATTGCCTATGTTCAGGTCTTGACTATTTGGTTCTTTTTGGATAATTTTTTTATATTGTTAAGAAGCGTGCCTCTAGATTACTTGTTAAAATATGAATTATGTTGAATATTTGGTATGTAATTATTTGAGCATGTGTGTTTAATGGTGGTATAATATTAGAAGCATGATTAATGTTGTTTGTAAGTAATTGGATAAGTTGAGTTGCGATTCGGATTCTCAAAATGCATTGAGTGCAGCCCGAGTATTGGAATGGCTTGTAGTTAATTCGGTTAATGGATTTTACCATGTTTAGATTCTTTACATTTTGGTCACAGTATGATGTTCCATCAATTGAATAGGTAAATAACGACCGTTTGAATTGAGATTTTGCAAACACACTTTTAATGTATCTAATTGCTGTGTGAAGCTTTTATAAACGTGTTAGTCCCTATATTTTGGTTGTTTTACAATTTAGTCCTTAATTTCGTATTTTGCTAAATTGGATGCGTTTTTGTTATCCGTTTGAGCTGAAATTTGACACAATGGCATGAAATATGATTAATAAAATATTGGTAACCTGAAACTTGAATAAGTCTATGTAATTATTCGAATTCACATTTTGCTCCCTAGAATGCTTGTATTTGCAATTGAGTGCCTTATTGATATTTGTATCGAATAAAAATTGAACCACTGCTTGTATGAACACCATAGGTGTTACTAATGCATCTAGATAAGTAAAAACACAAAAAATGGACTGTAATTTGAGTATGTTAGTTCGGGTTTGTTTCGGCAAACCCATTGTGATCTTCTTGGTTCGGGTCTTAACATCTAGGCCGGGTTAAGGGGGTTACATGGCTTACTAAGAGTGTACTTGGAATCTCATAGCCATCAAGTACCTCACAACATTAAATGGAATCACGCATCTATTAGCTATGCTGCATCACCATCACATGGTATCGTATCATTGAGGATCCCTCACTACGGATGAAGGGACTCTTGGTTGACGCTCAACCACTAGTTGATCAAAAGCATGTCTCCTTAACCGTACCATAAAGGTCACCCATGGAACCTGCAGAGTCTTACCACTAGAAATTCTCACAGTGAAACTAAAGGCTTCAAGGCAGCTTATGCCACAAAACTACGAGTATTACTCGAGTGATGGGAGAAGGGCGCACCCTAAATTCTTTCATCTTTTCGTGATTGAAACTATCTCAACGTCAAAATTGGTGACACACACAAGAATACAGGGCACACCATCCTTGAAAGAGTACAAATTTAAACGCAAGGGCTCGTATTCACTAGACCCCTATCTATGACTCCTAACCACCCCGTGTCTTTTCCTTGAACAGGCGAAACCTAGGCTCTAATACCACTAAATATAACACCCCTGACCCGAGTGTCACATTTAGGCCTCAAGCCCAACCCGGAACAAAAAAAATTTGGTCTAGTCCAGCCCAATCCATAATCCAATTTCTATAAAAATCATTTAGTCCAATAACTTAAACATAGATAATAATTTTGAAAACATTTACAAGGGAGATTGATGTGAGCACATCTATGCCAGTTCCTGAAGCAGATCCGGATGTCCTTCAAACAGGACCTATCACTCGATATAAGGCAAAACAATTCAGGGAAGTTCTTTCTCTTACTTGTACTAAAGTTTCCAAATCATTTACAAGTGTTTGTGCCTTAGAAAATAGGAATTATAATGTGTAACATATTGATGTGTAACATCATGTTATCTATACTTAGTATAGATGTGTGTGTATAATCATTACTAAGTAATATATGTTTTTAATAAGTTTTTCAGCTCATAAGTGTGTTTGCGTTGAATTTACAGCTTGTTAATAAGTTTTCAATAAGTTTGTAATACTTTGATGGATGTTTGTTGTGTTTTCAATAAGGTAAAAATAAAGTACAGCAGCTCAAGACTTTCCTCTTAGCTCGGTTGAAGTTCAAGTCAGTGTATGTAGCTCATCTCAGCTTAAATCAACTCAGAGGCGTTGTTCTGAGCTCATTACACTCCAAGATAGTTGAATTCAGCTTAACTTAGCTCCATTCAGCTCAACTTCAGCTGACAAGTCCGGAAGTAGCTGAAAGGTGACCTACACCTGGGGAGAGTGTCCTACGGCATGTGCATGGCATGTGGAGCATCTAAACATGTGAGAGGCACATGAGCAAGCATGTGTTTTGTTCAATTCAAACACAACCACAAGTTTGGGCGACATTAGTTGATTCAAGGGAGGTTTAATTTTCAAATTTTAAAGGCTGAAATATTTAAATTTTAGCCAAGTAAATGGGCAGCAGAATGTACAACCAACTTCTCTTGTTTTCAAATAAATACACCAAATTTTAATGTACCAAAGTTAGACACTTTATGATCAATATATTTGTGAGAATTTTCTCTCAATTTTGGTTCTTCATTGAACTATTTTCTTGACATTTCAAGTCTATCTTGTTGTGTCAATTCCCTTGATACTTCGGGTTCTTGATTTCAATAATCAGCGAGTCCAAGTCCTTGCAAGCATTGAACGTATAAGGTCCAAGTTTATACTTTTTAGTATAGGTTCTTCCTTGTTCTTTGTTTTTTTCTTGAATTTCTAGCATTTTCCACCATTATTGAACGCTCGGGTGAACTTCATCTTCAACCTTTGAACTTCTGAAAATTTCCAGCAACTTTCTTTTTCTTTTCTTCATCAAAATTACACCATTTTCTTACCAATCTAACACCATGCAACCTACATCATAAATCTTCTTTTTGGTTCAACTTTCTACGAAGTTTTCCTTATTTCAATCCTAGATTTGTAACAATCGAAGGAAGTCTTCTCCAAGAGGGTTCCTCGTATCATATCGTATCAGAGCCAGGTTGGATTCAAGTAAGTAATCTGCAAATTCAAAAAAATGAAAATTCAAAAAAAATCAAAGTTAACAAAAAAGTCAAAACGTCAAAGTCAAAAAAATTCAAAAATTTCAAAAAAAAATCCATAATTGAAAATATGGAAAGAATCACCACTACAATGTGTTATTCAAAGTCGAAAAGCCTGAAATCAATCCAAAATAAAGATTCTTCGATTGTTCGGTGATAGAATTGTTGTAAGGCTTTAATTGCAGTAAGTTTTTCTAATTTTCTTCTTTTCTTCATTTCTCTTCAATTCCGTTCTATTTCTAAGCCTTTCCTTAACCTTGTTTCCTTTTTGCAATAACCGTTGTTGTTTTCCTTTAAGCCGACACACTTACAGGTCTTGAAAGATTGAAATTAATTCCTTTAAGAACTGATTACGAGAGAGAGAGTGGGAAAAGGCAATCTGGGCGTGTGAGAATAGAAGGTGAATCAAAAGAGCCATTCAAGTGTTCCCGAGTGAAACACGAGTGTTGAGTGCCATAATTTTCTTTCCTTGGAGTGAAATCGAGAGGTCTCTTGTGTGTGTGTGTGCAGTGAGGTCCTTATTTTTCAATTGTTTGTATTTGTGTTGTTTTTACTAACATGACAGGTTCAAGTGATGACAATCAGGGTGGCCAGCAACCAAATTTGCAAATGTAGGCCATTACGCGTGAAATTCAAAAGGTATTAAGGGCTGAACTCGTCCCTTTACAATCGAGGCTGGACAAAATTGATGGTGGATCCCAATCTATTCATGACGAACATAATGATAAGAATGAAATTGAACAGTCTCCGAGACAGAGTTTAAGACAAGGGCGTGCACCAATAGATGATAATTTGACTAACATCAAAGTTACTATTCCTCCTTTTCAGGGAAGAAGAGATCCTGATGCGTATCTTTCTTGGGAAAACAAAGTCGAACATGTTTTTTATTGTTATAATTATTCTGAACAAAAGAAAATCTGATTAGCAGTAATGGAATTTGATGATTACGCACTAATCTAGTGGGATCAATTACTGATTAGTCGAAGACGATCCAGTGAAGGTCCAATGACTACTTGGAACGAAATGAAGCAAGTCATGCGAAAACGGTTTGTACCATCGTGATTTGTTTTAGAAACTGCAAAATTTGAAACAGGGAAATCGAAGTGTTGAAGATTATTTCAAGGAGATGGAGATGGCTATGGTGTGTGCGAACATCGAGAAAGATCGAGAAGCAACGATGACATGTTTTCTTGTAGGTTTGAACTCGGAGATTGCCAATGTTGTTGAGTTGCAACATTACATCGGACTAGACGATATGGTGCACATGGCAATCAAAATTGAACGTCAACAACGAAGAAAGTTATCATCTCGAGGTAATAATTCTTTTAAAACTTTTTCAAATCCTCTTTTCAATCCTACTAACAATTTTAGGAAGCAAACACCGCTTCAAATCAAAGAAAAGGGTGAAACGAGCAAGCCATGGCCCCCGGTTGTAGATGTTGGCCATGGGAAGCAGCCGATGCAACCATAACATATGAGAGACATACAATGTTTCAAATGTCTTGGTAGAGGACATGTTACAAGTCAATGTCCAAACTGAAGGACTATGTTGATGTTAGAGAATGGGGAGTTCGAGTCAGATCATGAAAACGATGGACATGAACCCCCTAAAGAGGACGATGAAGATGATGATCTGGAATTGGCAGCAAACGAAGAAATTCTTGTTGTCAAACGAAGTCTGAATGTGCTATCGACACAAGAAGAAGAACAGCGAGAAAACATTTTTCATACAAGATGTCACGTCAAAGATAAGGTATGTGTTGTGATTATTGATAATGGTAGTTGTACTAACGTTGCAAGTTCTCTTATAGTTGACAAGTTAGGTCTAATGAAGACAAATCATCCCAATCCATACAAATTACAGTGGTTGAATGATGGTGGTGAACAGAAAGTCACTAGACAGGTTGTTGTGCTATTTGCCATTAGAAAGTACAAGGACAGAGTCCTTTGTGATCAAATGCATGATGATCAAATCCATTTGAGAAAGAATATCGAAGAAGCACAAGAGAAGAAAAAGATGAACGTTTTTGTAAGCAGGAAAGATATCAGGAAAGGTATTTCCTCTCAACAATCTTTGTTATTATTAATGTTTAAAGGAAGTTATTTGTTAACAGATATTCCTACTGATTTGCCTGCTTTTATTGCATATCTTTTGTAGGAATTTGAAGATGTATTTCCGGATGAAACTCCAAGTGGGTTACCTCTTATTCGAGGTATTGAGCATCAAATTTATTTCATTCCAAGAGCTACTATCCCAAATAAGCCAGCATATCGAAGTAACCCCGAAGAAATGAAGGAACTTCAGAAGCATATCACTCAGTTGATGGAGAAAGGTTACATTCGAGAGAGTTTGAGTCTGTGTGCTATACCAGTGTTGTTAGTGCCTAAGAAAGATGGAACTTGAAGAATGTGTGTTGATTGTCGAGCCGTGAATCAGATCACTATCAAGTATCGACATCCTATTCCTCGCCTTGATGACATATTTGATGAACTATGTGGTGCGAGTATCTTCTCCAAAGTTGACTTGAAGAGTGGATATCATCAGATTCGGATGTGAGAAGGCGACGAATGGAAGACATCCTTCAAAACGAAGCTTGGTTTGTATGAGTGGTTAGTAATGCCTTTTGGTTTAACTAACGCTCCTAGCACTTTTATGAGGCTGATGAATCATGTTTTGCGTCCTTATATTGGAAAATATTATGTTGTGTATTTTGATGATATTCTTATCTATAGTAAGTATTTGCAGGAACATGAAGAGAAATGTTCTTGGCACTTTGAGAAAGGAGAGACTATTTGGCAACTTGCAAAAAAAATGTGTGTTTTGTTCTAACAAACTTACATTTCTTGGATTTATTGTGAGTGCACAGGGTGTGGAAGTCGATCCTGAAAAGATTAAGGAAATTCAGGAATGGCCTCGACCGACGTCAATAAGTCAGGTTAGATCTTTTCATGGTTTAGCTAGTTTTTATTGCCGGTTTGTACCTAACTTCAGTTCTATTACCGCTCCCTTAACCGGGATTATAAAGAAGAATTCTATCTTTAATTGGGGTAATGAACAGGAGGAACCCTTTTTGAAAATAAAGGATTGTTTGACTAAGGCACAGTGTTAGCCTTACCTAACTTTGACAAATGGTTCGAGATTGAGTGTGATGCTTCAGGTATAGGAATTTAAGCAGTTTTGCTACAGGAAAAGCATCCTATTGTATACTTCAGTGAAAAGCTAAATGGAGCTGCATTGAACTATCCAGTTTATGACAAAGAGATGTATGCATTAGTTCGAGCACTCGAGACATGACAGCACTATCTTTTGCCGAAAGAGTTTGTTATCTACACTGATCATGAGGCTTTGAAGCATATGACAAGTCAGAACAAATTAAATAAAAGGCATGCTATTGGGTTGAATTCTTAGAATCTTTTCTTTATGTCATTCGTTACAAGAAAGGAAAGGATAATGTTGTAGCAGATGCCTTGTCCTGCAGGTCTGTACTTCTGAATTACTTGGATTCTCATTTGATTGGTTTTGCTTATATTAAAGATCTTTATGCTACTGACCCCGATTTTGGAGAAAGATATGTTTCATGTGAAAAAGGTGCAGATGAGAAGTTTTATCGACATGATGGTTATCTTTTCAAAGAAGGAAGAATCTGAATTCCTCAAGGGTCGATTCGAGAATTCCTCATTCGAGAAGCACATGAAGGTTGACTTATGGGAGATTTTGGAGTCACGAAGACGTTACACATTCTGAAGGAGCATCTATTATGGCCGAAGATGCGCAGAGACGTCGAACGAATATGTGAACATTGTGTGACATGTAAGAAAGCTAAATCGAAGGTTCTACCACATGGTATGTATATGCCTTTACCTATTCCTGATTCTCCTTGGCTGGATATTTCGATGGAATTTGTGTTGGGTTTTCCTCGAACTAGGAATGGTAGAGATAGTATATTTGTTGTGGTTGACATGTTTTCGAAGATGGCACATTTCATTCCGTGTCATAAGACTCATTATACTATTAATGTGGCTAACTTATTTTTCAAAGAAATTGTTCGATTACATGGTATTCTTAGGTCTATTGTTTCTGACAAGGGTGTTAAGTTTTTGAGTCATTTCTGAAGGACTCTTTGGTGCAAATTAGGTACGAAGTTGATGTTTTCTACCACTTGTCATCCATAAATTGATGGACAAACTGAGGTTGTTAATCACGTTTTATCTACTTTGTTGCGTTCTATCATCAAAAAGAACATCAAGACTTGGGAAGATTGTTTGCCACACGTCGAGTTTGCTTATAATCACTCTGTTCATTCTGCTACTAAATTTTCACCTTTTGAGGTTGTTTATGGTTTTAATCCTATCACTCCTATCGATCTTTTGCCATTACCTCATGAACAGGTTTTGAACAAGAATGGAAAAGAAAAGGCTGAATACGTGAAGAAACTTCATCAGCAAGTTAAGGAGAACCTTGAATGGAGAACTCAACAGTACGAGCAGCAAGCGAACAAAGGACGCAAGCGAGTTACCTTTGATGTTGGTTATTGGGTTTGGGTTCACTTTCGAAACGAACGTTTTCCAGCCCAACGACGGTCCAAGTTGTTACCGAGAGGAGATGGTCCTTTCCAAGTGTTGGAAAAAGTGAATGATAATGCTTATAAGTTGGACTTACCAGGAGAGTACAATGTAAGTGCTACATTTAATGTTTCTAATCTATCCTCTTATGATGATTCTGCAGATTTGAGGACAAATCGCTTAAAAGAAGAGGGATGATGTGAGCACATCTATGCCAGTTCCTGAAGCAAAATTTGAAAGTCCTTCCAAATAGGAGCTATCACTCAATCTAAGGCAAAACAATTCATGGAAGTTCTTTTTCTTACTTGTGCTAAAGTTTTCAGATCATTTACAAGTGTTTGTGCCTTAGAAAATAGGACATATAATGTATTACATACTGATGTGTAACATCATGTTATCTATACTTAGTATATATATATATATATGTGTGTGTGTATTATCATTACTAAGTACTATATGTTTTTAATAAGTTTTTCAGTTCATAAGTGTGTTTGCTTTGAGTTTACAGCTTGTTAATAAGTTTTCAATAAGTTTGCAATACTTTGATGGATGCTTGTTGTGTTTTCAATAAGGTACGATAAAAGACAGCAGCTCAAGGCTTTCCTCTTAGCTCGGTTGAAGCTCAAGTTAGTGTATGCAGCTCATCTCAACTCGAATCAACTCAGAGGCATTGCTTTCAGCTCAGCTCATTACACTCCAAGTTAGCTGAATTTAGCTCAACTCAGCTCCATTCAGCTCAACTCTAGCTCCATCACCTCAACATCAGCTGACAAGTCCGAAAGTAGCTGAAAGGTGACCTACACCTGGGGAGAGTGTCCTACGGCATGTGCATGGCATGTGAGGCGTCCAAACATGTGAGAGGCACATGAGCAAGCATGTGCACGGCATATGGGCAGATTGTGCATGTGTGCAAGTGTGCAAGCATGCGGCAGATTCAAGTGAAGTTACCAGCAGGCTTTACTTTGAATTTTAAACACATTAATCATGTTTTTTATTCAATTCAAACACAGCCGCAAGTTTGGGCGGCATTAGTTGATTCAAGGGATCTTTAATTTTCAAATTTTAAAGGCTGAAATAGTTCAATTTCAGCCAAGTAAATGGGCGGCAAAATGTACAGCCAACTTCTCGTGTTTTCATATAAATACAACAAACTTTAATGTGCCAATGTTAGACACTTTTATGATTAATATATTTGTGAGAATTTTCTCTCAAATTCGGTTCTTCATTGAACTCTTTTCTTTACATTTCAAGTATGTCTTATTGTGTAAATTCCCTTGATACTTCGGGTTCTTGATTTCAATAATCAACGGGTCCAAGTCCTTGCAAGCATTGAACGTATAAGGTTCGTGTTTATACTTTTTATTATAGGTTCTTCCTTGTTCTTTGTTTTTTCTTGAATTTCCAGAATTTCCAGCATTTTCCATCATCGTTGAACGCTCGGATGAACTACATCTTCAACCTTTGAACTTCTGAAAATTTCCAGCAACTTTCTTCTTCTTTTCTTCATCAAAATTACACCATTTTCTTACCAATCTAACACCATGCAACCTACATCAGAAATCTTCTTCTTCGTTCAACTTTCTGCAGAGTTTTCCTTACTTCAATCCTAGATCCGTAACAATCGAAGGAAGTCTTCTCCAAGAGGCTTCCTCGTACCATAACTTAAACATAGATAATAATTTTGAAAACGTTTACAAGGGAGCTTCTTTTTAAAATTACATTATAAAGGCTTTCGACTCACACTTAAAAATCCAAAATATGAGTTACAATACAAAACCACAGGGTCCTACGAATACATATCCCACTAATTCTAAGTACTGTAGTCTAATAAGGCGATGCTGGAATCCTTCTCTGATGGTGCTTCTCTAAAACAGCGTGCCAACCTTCAAACTTGCGAACGGAAACAACAATTTTGAGCACTGAGCTAACAAGCTCAGTGGATACACTTCCACTCTACCATACTTCTTGCAAATCATAAACATGAGCATGTAGCTCAAGATGATGACATGGCATATACATCAACATACGACGCTACCACTAGTCGCCTAAACACATAGCAAAACAATTCATAGATTCACCAAATCTCACACAACAATCATAAGCATCATACCACAAACTTGGAGTGAGGCACAGTGTAACACAGCCTCAAGAACATACACACTCTCTCTTTAGATGATGCTTGGTGTCACACAACCTCGAGAATGTACTCGAGTGTCTTTGAATGAGGCCTGATATAACACAGCCTCGAGAACATACACCTACACTCGACGTCTCTCCTCGAGTGTCTTTGAATAAGGCTCGATGTCACATAGCCTCGGGAGCATACATTTGGTGTCTCATCTCTTGGTGTTGCAACACTCTCACTAGGTATCTGGATCCCATCGTCCAAGGTGACTCAACCATACAAATGTCCATTATATGACACAACATAGACACATCTACCATACAACACACAACATCACTCGATCCACCAAGGATCTCCTATGGTTGCTATTACAAAAATCCACCCAAGGTTTTACCAAAATATTACACATTATGCTCGTATAAGAGTATGTTATCTCGATTTCTCAGTTTTACAATTCATTTTATCACATTAGGAGCCCACCAGGCGATAACCCTTGAATTATTAGCCCTCGAACTCAAAACATATTTTTCGGGCAAATTGCCTAGTGGGTACCGGTATTGTGCCTCGCTTACCGATACAGTACCCCTTAGGTACCGGTACTCACATGTGTACTGATACAATTTGAGCTTATTGGAATTTCATCCGGCCTACGTGTACATGCACATGTCAACCCCTACTGATACCTCTTTACAAGGTGTATTGGTACATGTTAAACATCGTACTAGTACCCCCTTCATTGTTCCTTTTAATGGAACAATGTTCTTAAACCTAGAACACTAGGGTATCAGTACTGCCTCCCTGCGTACCAATACCGAAGCCCAGATATTGCTTCCTAGGCTCAAGAAATTGCTTCCCAAGCCTCCAAATTGCAACCATTAGCCTTATAACTCGGTTCTACAACTTATGGGAGTTTTTTAGGTTGTTTACTACCAGTTTTACATGTTATTACCATGAAATCCGGATTATACCGTTAAAGAGGGCCTCTAACCTCGAACACCCAAACTCAACAACAGACATCAAGTTTAAGCAACAAAGCAATAAAATTTATGATGCTCATGAACACATAGGAGTTCGTAGTGTACTAACATTAAGCAAGAATCTCGAACCCAAGCTTCAACTCAAGCTTTCTCACATTTACTTCAAACTTCAAGCTCTCAAAGGTCCTCCAACCTCTTCCACTTGCCACACAAACATGAAATCTGAAACAAAACTTGGATTAGAGCTCATGGAGGAATTTGCTACAAGATACAATCTTAAGATCAAGAGAAATCTTCCTAAAGCCTTAAACCTCCCAAAACCCCACCATTTCCATCCTCCACAAAACTTAAAAGATTTTTACCTTAAAATGTAGATCCTTGAACGTAGATTACACTTCCCTTGACAAGAATTTCAAGATTCATACTAAAAACCACAAAGTTTGGACCTTTACCTTTGAATCTAAGGTGAAAGAGAAAAGAGAGAGAGATGATGGGAGTTATGAGGGTGATGAAAGAATGTCTTACTTTTCCTTGTCTTCACATTGGTTTTGCAAGACAAATCTAACACCCCTTTAGAAAATTACTAAATCTCCTTATGCCCCTCTTTACTCTTCCATCTCTCAACCAAAGTATAACCCAAGCCCAACAAGAAAACATGGAGCCCAATAAAGCTCTCTTGAGCCTTCAAAGGCCCAAACTCTTGGCCCAAAGCGTGACGCCCACGACTCAGGTTGAACCAACCCACGGATTTTGAAATCTCAGTCGTTACAAACCTATCTTTTCACGGGCTAAGATAGAACCATCTCTCTAGATTTTATAAGGATCAAGTAAAACCTATCTCTCAACAATGAGGTTTGACATTTGTAAAAAAAAATACCTCTCTAGGTGGGTGTTTACACCTTTTGGCTCACTAGGATTGAACTAAAGAAATACAAGAGATTACAAGAAATATACAATAAAATTCTACTCTCTTGATCTTTAAGCTTGGATGTCCATCCTCTTATTTTTCAAGTGTCCAAGGCTTGTATTTATAGAGTAGAACGAAAAACTAGATATTTACAGCCATTGAAAACTAGTCGTTGGGGATGAAAACTAGCCGTTGGAGACTTTAATTCCAGCCATAAATGCATTTTTGCAACTTTGGGTATCGGTACTCGAAAGTGGGAATCGGTACCTACCAAAATAAGAAAGAGTAATTGTACATAAATGTAGAGCGTATCGGTACACGATACATCTGTATCAGTACAATACTTCATGTATCAATACGGAGGCTTCTATATTGATACACGAAGTGCTCTCTAGAATTGGAAAACAAAAGAGTATCAGTATAGGGCAACTTCATATCGGAAATGGGAATATTGTACTGGTATCGAAGGCCTATTTTTTACTTTTAAATCACTTGAAAATATTTGTTTGATTCAAAAACACTTTTAAAAGCTTTCAAACATATTTTTCAAATTAAATGGACTTCGAATTATTTTTGCAATATTTGTTCAAGTCCAAAAACATTTTTCACTTTGTTATACCAACATAAATATCTCAACAAGGTAGGTTTTGAAGGGAAAATCTAAATATTTTCTTTCTCTTCCTTTTCCCTTCCCCTTCTTTTCTCTATGTTCCCTCTTTTTCTTCTCTCTCCCTCAAGCATGCAACTTAGATTGGCAACCAACTAAGCCATTATGTGCCACACCACTACATCATCATGATTTCTTTATCGTCTAGAGTCAACTGATACCAACGATGTCACCATTGGAGGTCAAAGTAGGTGAAGAGAGGAAAGTTTTGGGTTGTTGGAAATTGATTTCCGCTGCTCACCACCACAAACTAGAACCACCACCAAACTCCTCAAGATGACGTAGTCCATTTCTAGATTTTACTATCGCCAACCGGTTATCGGAGGTCGTCTCACGCGCCGTACTCGTTGTCACTTGCGTGTGGGCGTGCCTCACTAGCAGTTAAGCAATCAGACCAAGCCATTTATGCCAACTTCGTGAGCCGGCCTAGCAATCGTTAGGCCAATCCAACAAGCCATCCTGTTGAGCTGAATCGAGCCAGCCTACTGAGCCGTGGCTCAATGCACCGCATCTCGCTGCACCGTATCACACCTCACTACGTTGATCAGCATTGACCAACAATTAAATTTTTTGGGGACCCTACTCATGAGTTTTTCGGCGTCCGGAGTCTGTTTCACCAAATTCAAATTTGGTAAGTTGTTTTTCCTCGTTTAATTCTAAAGATTAGTCATATTATGTGATTCATTGATATGTCTTGTATTTTTATTTATATGAGAATTATTCGGAGAATCTCAATTAAGGATTGCTCGATAGTAACCATCAGATTTTTCATCTAAGGTTAGCCCATGTTGAACTTTGAAGTGTTTCATGAATGTCATAAATATGATGCTTTTGTGTGTGATGCATATGAATGTACGAGTGATGTAGAGATTCAAATATTAATAGAGTAATTTATCGAAATACCCCTTATGAGGGAGTATGACTAATATTCCTTTGTATGTAGAAATTATCAAAATATACGTTGATGGTAGAAATTATTAAAACACTATTACTTTTGGTAAAAAGATTAAATTAGCCTTGTGGTTATCCAAAGAGTTTTAGGATGTTTTAAATGCTAATAATAACTAATTAATGATCAACTAAGTATAGTTTTATATCAATAAAGCTCGAGTAGATAACATTACCTAAAAGCAGATGGACATCTTGTATGAGTATCGGTATTGGCTTCTGACAGTACCAATATTGTTCGTCATGTACTGATACTATTATGGTCCACGATATTGATAGGTTAATTGGAAACATTGGGGCTTAATTCAGTATCGGTACTCGAATAGAGTACTAATACCCGTAGGACTAGCACTAGTATTGAGAGGAGAATATCGATACTAATTTGATAATTGGAAACACCGAATGATTGTTTGGTATTGATACTGAACGTTAGTACCAATACCACTTAACGTCAGTATTGATACCATGTAGGAGTATGAGTACCCACTGTTGGTTATGACATAAAGAATGAGAACGTGATAAACCCTTATATTGGTTTGAATAACGGCATAATAAAATACACACTTAAGCATAATGAACCTAGATGATAAAGCCTTGGTTGAGTTAAGATACTGAACTATCTAGTAATAGACCGTAATTGATTAATGTATGATATTGGCCTTGGGTAACTTGATTGAATGATTTGACTGTGATGTGTGGGATCCGAATACTTAATGATTGTACTACAATACTTGTGAGCTAATGTGTACATAATGACTTTGTGACCCTGAGTAACATTCATCGTACTTGATGCTTTTGAGATACAAGATATGATTGTGTTGGATTGTATTTGATGACTAGGTGATCCCAAATATGATTATGAGGTACTTGATTACTAGATAATATAGATGCATTTGCGGTACGCATTATTACTTTGTGATCATAGACGACATTTATTTATGGTCTATTTACATTGTGATGATTAAGATTGATGATATTAATGATATTGATGCATTGATCTATGATAGTTAGCATGTGTAGCGTAGACGTGAAACCATAGATAGGATGTTGTACTCATGTTGTATGACTTATTTCTTGTCATGCATGTTTATGTTTTATGAACCTCGTGAAATATAGTAGAGGGGATGTATACCACTAAGCTTTGTAAGTTCAATGTTCGAAATCGTTGTTTTCGTTCGCATGTTCGTAGATTGATCGTGAGCTTGAGGAGCACTATCAGTTCGGGATTTTAGCATGCGCTTTTTATCAAAGTACAATTCTTGTATTTATTGACCTTTGTATTCATAGGACATTACATTGTTGAGTCTATAACTATTTTACTATCCAAATATTTTAATTATAAGTTGATTTAAAATCAGAGCTTTGTGTTTTACGAAATATGTCATATTTGGTTCATATTTTATCATCTGACTTAAAAAAGTAATAGGTTGGTCTGGTGCCATTTAAAATTTAACAAATGATGATGTGATAGTTAAAAAGTGGTATGATAACACATTTAGTCCTCCATATTTACACATTCAATCAATTTAGTCCTAATTTATAAAAATTCAATTTATTTAATTATCTTTATTTACTCATCCTATCAATTTAGTTCTATTATAAATTAGAAATTATTTAATAATTTTTGGACAATAAGTATTAGTCATTTATCATTGAAATTTATATTGAATGGCAAGTATCGCATTAATTAATTCCTTAGACGCAACAGAGGCCAGACAGAAGATCGTCGGAGCATGGAGGTTGTGCCAAAGTGGAGGGTTAAATTTATAGAATGAGTAAATAAAGAGGCTAATTTTATTGAATTTATTTGAATTGAGACTAAATTGATTGAATGTGTAAATATGAATAACTAAATTTGTTATTACACCAATTTTATTAATTGCCACGTCCTAGGCATTAAAGTTTTAACGACGTCAATATTTTTTAAACCAGAGGACCATTTATAACTTTCCATAGTCAAGGGACTCAAGAATAACATGCCCTATGATCGGGGAAATATTATATAGTTTTTTAAACAATTTCTACCTAAGGGAAGGGGAGGGAAATTTTGCTCCTAATGGGTCTAGAACCCACAACCTAGGGGAAGGGGAGGGTGTCAACTTGAGAGCCTAACCACTTACTTGCTTTAGAGATTGTTGATGGAACTATTATATAGTTTGCCCTTTAATATATTGGTTGTCTCATTTTTCATACTTAGTAAAATATTTTCAATTTTCTCACTCTTTTTTTAATTAAATAAAGATATATTTGCATTCCCAAAATAAATGCCGAGTGTCGAATTCATATAAGACGGGATAACATGAACATCGTTGATCACTCCGCCAATTAGTGGATCTCTATTTTTTTCAATCTTTTTTGTTAGTTATAAATTCAAATTTTCTAAAAGGCTTAACTATAGATTTAGTACCTAAACTAAACATCTTCTACCAAGCTAGTACCTGAACTTTAATTTCATCCTCTATTTTGATAACTACATTAATATTATTAGTCCCCAAAACTTATGCATTCTATCAATTTGGTCCTAATTCAAAATAATTCAATAAATTTGCCCCCCCATAGTTAAAAATTCTATCGATTTAGTCATTTTTTGTGACATTGTCAAACCAAGCGAATCTATCAGATAAAAGTATCAGTTGGATAATTGCATTATACCATAAAGAAATAAGTTATTGTTAAACTTTTATTATATTAGAAAAGTAATACTCCCTCTGTAACACCCGGGTTTGGGGGCCGGGTGAAATAAATAAATAAAATAATATCTCAGTTTTTGTTTTGGAAAATTAAATTTAAAGAGTTGGACCAAATTTTTGATATTTAAGCCCAATAGCCATTTTAATGGCATTTTTGTAAATAGTTGGACTTCCAAATTAAAAACCCCCCATTTCTAATTAAAACACAAAATTGTCATCTTCCTCCCTCCTCATCTCTCCATTCTCACGACAAGGGGAGAGTTTTTCTCCAAGTTACTATCCCACCTTCTTTCTCCTCCATTTTGGCTCGATTTTGAAAGGTAATTACATTTTCGACTTGCTCCCATCTTCCCCTCTTTAAAAGTACAACTAGATTTCATTTTGGTTCAAGTTTTAGAATTTGGGTTTTTGGAAGATTTGAATAAAAATGATATCTTTATTGTTTTTAACTTAAGATTTTGATTTAATATTGTTAGTTATTGTAACCCCCGTAGCCCGGCCTAGACGGTTGACCCGAACTACGAAGATTACACGGGGAAAACCAAAGTCAACCCGAAAGTCAACCTTGATTAACGACCCTTTTTTTTCTTTTTAATCTTGTCTAGATGCACATTAGTCCTATATGTGATCACACAAACATCATACTCAAAGATCACAACCATCAGAGATCATTCAAGGACCCAATTGCACAAAACACAACTTTAGGGACTAATTTGTAAATTCCGAAAACTTTGAGGCCTTAACCAGATTTTAAGTTACCAACTTAAAATTAATCATATTTCATGCATCTCAGCCAAATTTCAGCTTAAACGGACATCTCAAACTCATACAATTGCTCAAACAAGAATCAGGACCAAAATGCAAACATTTTGAAACACATAACTGCCATTGTCAGCCCCCAACGGTCAACCGTTCCGAAACGGGAGACAGCCCGTTTCGAAACGCGGGGCCGTTCCGAAACAGGCATAGCCCGTTTCGAAACGGGGGTCTGGCAGAAGCCTTTCCATTTCGGAACGGTGTCACCCGTTTCGGACGCCTGGGCTGCTTCGAGGCACCCGTTCCGAAACGGTTCACCCTGTTCCGAAACAGTCTGCACAAAATGCAGAAATTTGCCTATTTAAACATGCAATAGGCCAACCAAACATGCTCCAAACGCTACCAAACTTTGCCAACATGCAATTTAACACAAAGGAGGCATACTTGCATCAACAATTCAACAAAATTACAACATATACAAAAAGCCCCAAATCTAAATGCATGCTTCCTACACAAGCAACCACTTAAGCACAAACTTTCCAAACCAAACTCATTTATGCCAATACATGATCCAACAACAACATTAACATAAAAACATCCTTGTCAAACATAAACGAACACATACACGTTAACCCCGAGAGATTCTACCCCCATTGCCTTTATTAACTATAGCTATTCACCGAGACATACATCTCACTTGGAGTCCACCTTGAATCCCTTGCTCCTTGCTGTCCAAACTTCAAGAATCTGCATTGATGGACAAAAAGGAGCGTAAGCACATAATGCTTAGTGAGGAATGCTCAAAACCAAAACACCATCAATGCAGCGGGTCACAAAACACTTGTAAAACAAACCCGATTTATTTACCAAAGCCATGTTTGAAACCCTTTTCAACAACAAGCATCAAAACCATGCATTGCACATACATGAAAACCAACCCTTAGCTTAGCAAGCTAAGAAAACCTTCTTAAAGCACAACTTACAAAACATCCATTTAGCCAAACCATGCATAACACCAAATGCAAAGCTAAAACAAAACCATGGAAAGCACTTCCATTTCACAACATCCCTTTCTTAACCTTGAAAGCCTTTTAAAGCAAGAATCCTTTTAAAACCATTACTCAAGCAATCCATTACATGCATTTAACCAAGGCAAAAATATAAACCATTCTATCATCATCACATGCCTTTTAAAACAAGTCTTCCAAGACTCCAATGCATTAAAGATATATCATGCTCACATGCATCATTTATCAAATGATAATCAACACTTGTTCAACTTAACAAGTAAACATGCATTTACAAGCATTATACAATTTCCATGCAACCATGCATCTTTTCAAGCATTTCATGCTTCACATGCAATTATGCATCAATTCAAGCATCTCATGCTTCACATGCAAATATGCATCATTTCAAGCACCTCATGCTTCATCACAATTAAGAACATCATATTGGCCTTTAAGTGATCAATCACATCCACTTTTCAACCCAACATCCAATCGGATACGCGGATTCCGAGCGTTGTCCCTACGCTCCCTACACCCTACCAATCCAAGGTCCTCGAATGGGAAACACCTCCATTATGACCTCAACATCCTAAGGTTCCCATGTATGGACTTTTAAACACCATACAACCTTAGCTTTTCCCGAGGTTCCCATGTATGGACAACCATACAACCTCAACATGCACAAGGTTCTCACATATGGGCAACACCTCCATATAACCTTTGCATTCACCGATTGGTAGTTGTAGAAATCACTAACGAGATCCGGGACACCCTATACAAGATCCACACATGGACTTAACACTGCCATTGTGATCTCAACAAGCACAAGGTTCTCACATATGGACTTTCAAACGCCATATAACCTTTGCTCAACCAAGGTCCTCGAATGGGCAACACCTCCATTATGACCTTAACCATCTCGTTAGGATACTTGAAGGGAGTTTCCCGGTCCACTCTTGACCACTCCACCTCCAAGGCGACTTAATTCACGGTGCACCCAATCCTATAGCCGGCTAACTATATCCGATCAAGAATCAAGAACCACTTACATCACTTGCCAATATAACCATCTTACCACATTAGTCCAATGACTCACATGCATAGCCAATATGCAAAACCATTACCACATTAATCAAATGATTCACATGCATAACCAATATGCAAAAACCATCATTTACCAATATTAATTCACTGTTTTAAAGCATTAGACAAAGCCATAGAACAACATGCAACACCATGCATCAAAACCACATTTTCAATGTATAAAACCAAGGATCTCTTACCTTGAGCATCCTTCACATATGACTTTCAAAACCAGCATTAAACCATGCTAAAATATGCTTTCAAAACAGAATTAAACCATGCAAAACACATGCATTTCAATCATCAACCACAATTGCTTAAAAGCCACTTCATATCACAAATCAAGTAAGAAATCCATTTACTTACTCTTGAGCTTAGCAAAGTTGTTTAGACTTAAACTAAGCTCCCAAACCTTCAAACCTTTGCTTAAAAGCCGAAAACCCAACTTCACTCACCGATAACCAAAACAAAGCTAGCCACCAAGCCTTCCAAGCATCCGAAACCTTCCGCAACACCTCTAAAGCTCACGGATCAAGCTCCCCTATTTCAAACACACAAAAACAGCACATTAATGCATCATTATGCATTAAGAACAGCAGCCACACAACCAAACTCGCTGCTCATCACACAACCAACAATTCGGCTACCAAACACAACCGAAATCACCTCCAAACATTACCAAAACTTAACCCAGCCAAGATCCATCACTTCTAACCATTTTTAAACATCGTTTAACATCCAAAATGATCACAAACACATCCTTATACTCCCAGGTATAACAGATCACCAAAAACACTCCAAAAACAACCAAAAACTCAAGCGAAACTTAGGAAATTCAACCTATCCGGGATTGCATTCATTAAACCTCAACTTCTAATCAATTTAGCATTCATTTTACATCATTTTGACACTTCAAAACACTGCCCAAACAGATCACACGAAAATTTCACCAAAATCACCAAATCTTGCATTTTAAGCCAAAATCAAGATTTCTATTGAAAAGCCTTTAACAAAACACAAACCAAGGATTGAGAACTTGGGAATTTCAGTAAAGAACTGATAGTTTAGAGGAGAGAGACGTTCTTACCTCCAAACTTGAATTTCTCCTTTTTAGAGCCAAAAAGCTTGATGAAACAACTTGCAAATTGAGAGGTTTTGTTGATGAGATGATTAGGAATCAAATGAGAGTTGAAATGAGAGATTTAGATGCCAAAATCAGAGAAGAAAAATCTGGAGAATTGTGTTTGGGTTGAGAGAAAATGAGAGAAAAGGAAAATGGAGAGAAAATGAAAAGTTAGTTAAGAAATGGTAAAAATGATTTCCCTCCTTTTTCATAATCTTTAAAATCAGAATAAAGCCTTAAAATATCTTAGAAAAATCTGGAGAAATTCTTATTGGAATAATAGCTCCTTAAAGATTCAAAGTTTCAATCCTTTTTAAAACAGTCACCAAACTTTCAAAATTTACATTTTGGTCACTAGCCAAAATGTCAACCTTCCGAACCTCATTTTCCAAAATTGATTTCACAGTTCACTTTTATATATTAAAAGATGATTTTAGAACATTTTTCCATATTTTTAATGCAACCCGAACTAGGCTTTCCTAAATTCACTCTTATATATTCGATCAGTACTTTGACCGAACCGGTCAACGCCCAAAACTTCTGAGCCCAAAATCGGGGTGTTACAACTCTCCCCCCCTTAGGAAATTTCGTCCTCGAAATTTCAACCGGCGAAAAGAGAACAACAACCTTCTCAAAACACACACAAGGCAACACAAAAACCTCAACCAGCACTGAACACTTTCCACACAAAACTCCACTGAACCCAACACCACCACATGCTGTTCACAAACCCAGAACACTCAAAGATAGCCATAACTTAACCTTTCACACATCCGGACTGTACACAGCCCCAACTTCAATCATGAAGAACTTTAACTTTCACAGCACACATTACTGTAACACAAAACTTCCAAGACTGGTTTACACAGGGACTCTAACCAATCCAATTCAACCACCATACAAACTTCTCTGCTTCCAAAACTCTTGCAACTCTCAAACCTCTTCCAAGAATCTTCCCAACAAGCAAAAATTCTTAAGCATCAACTGCTTACCCAAACTCCTCAACAAAAGCTGATAAACCTCCACAACTGTTGCCAACATTACCAAAACGACTCACCAGGTCTACTCACTCACAAACCAAAATTACATCACAACCTCAACTCGGCTCCGCCAGCTGCTCCATACACCACCAGCTGACCTCAAAAGAATTTCACATACACACAACCAGCCAACCGCTTCTCACAAGAATCCTTCCAAACAACACAAGCCTTCGATCCTTCATGATCCTTCCACTTCAACTTAAAAGCTAAGCTACCTCAGCACTTGAAAAAAACAACCACCAAACTGCAACCTCACTTAGCACCAAAGAACTACCACTCCCACTTAGCTATCAAACCACCTGATCGATTCTAACCTCAACCGGTACCTCTCACCACCAAACCACTAAACTCATAAAACATCAAACACCAATCTTCTACCAACAGGCTATACCACCCTCACTATTACTAGCAACTAGCTTAACAAACTCCATTACCTCTAACTTCCACTCAGCACCAACACGACCTCTAAAAACCCACCAACAACCTAACAGATTCGATTAATTATTAGCGGGTGTGAACATCGTATGCATGATCACCAACATGCCCTATCAATGCCTGATGTACATGTATGCAAAACCTCTAATGTCATGCCACATGTATGCATGGACCAACATATATAATATAGCATATAACAATGATTTTAACTGTGCATGAATGCCAGTTCACACCCTCCAATAACATCCTCAAATCCGTCTAAGAACAACCTCCTACCTCACTTCTAGCTTATCTAACTCCATCATACCAGCAACTACTAACCACAAAATTCTCACAAAACCCTCTTCACACCAAAGACATTTCCAAACTACAACCATTACCCCAAACATGCTAGCAACAAGACTAAACTTACCACGCAAGGAAAACCAACAGGAACCAAACTAAGGTAACCAGAGCAAAGATTACTAAACAAGGTTACCTGAAAACACAACACCTCTCTGAAGCTTCATCAGACGAGCTCTCTTCCTCGCGGAACCATCATCCTCCTGCCGCACCACTGCAGCACTAGCTAACACACTAGAGCCACCACCAACTCCTTGCGGTAAAGAACCTTGACTGTTCCGAGCCAACATCAAACAATCACGTCTCATGTGTCCAGCAGACCCACATTTCCAGCAACGCTCTTTTTCCACATTCTTCACAACTTTCGGCTCTATCTGCCACTTCTGAACCTTGCCTCGGCCGTGCCCACGACCTTTCTGAGATCCTTTGGCTAACACCAAAGCTAACTTCACTCCATGAGGACAACCACGCTTAACATGCACTTTGGAACCACAATTCCAACAAACACCTGCGCCCCCACAACGTCCAACATGGCGCCTTTCACAACGGTCACACATCGATGGCTGAACTTCCACTCCTTGCCCAAGCAACACTTGCTCTACAACAGCACCACCATCACAATGCTCAACCCTTGGAAACTTCCCTCCAAGATACCTTTCATAAAAGGCAGATACAAAGAAATCCCAATCAATATCAGGGATATGTGACACCACCGCCACAGATGTCCACCAGGCACATGCATCCATCAACATCAGGGAAACAACACTCCCCAACTTACAAGCAAGATCACAGCCCTCCTGATCCAAGATCAGAACCACACTGGCCAACCAGGCCTCAAACATCTCCGGTGAAGAACCATGATATTCCACAGCACCCAAACCAAGCAAACGCTGCTTCGGCAAACCCACACATCCCACAGTCAGCACATCCACTGACTTTACCTTTACCACAGCCTAAGATGTTCCCAACACCTCCTGAACATCAGATGATGAACTCTTCACCACAGAACCAGCTTCTTCCCCTTGCCTTACCACCTCAACACCAGGCACAGAAAACTGAGACAAAACACCTCCACAAAAGGGTGAATTCCACGCCTTAACAACCTGCCCCAAGGCAGCAACCATCTCACTCAACCGCCATTCTTTCATCACCTTTGCCATACCACTAACAACAACAAACATACAATCACAACAAGCAAACAAACCAGTTAGACCAGCATTAAGCAAGGATTCAAACTCCAACTCCAAAATAACACAATAGCTATATTAATAAGGCAATGGGTATCCCGAATCCTCCCCTTACATGACATAACAGTCAACACAACATGGATATCACAACATCAAGCATATCAAACAACACACCTTGATCATGCTTACATCAAACAGCATCCACTTGCAACAGCATATTATTACATAACATACTCACAGCACTTTCATCATGCATAAAACCAACTCACAGCATCAGCTTAACATCAGCACAAACCACATAAGCTCAACCAAAATTCATAACCATAAAACATGCTTGAAAACATCAGCACCATGCTCAGAAACACCAGCATCATGCCCAGAAACACGTGTTTCAACCGACATTCAACCACACATCAGGGTAAACAACAAGCACACATCACAACAACTTACCGTTTTCCCCAAGCATTCGCAACTTGTCTCTGATACCACCAAATGTAACCCCCGTAGCCCGGCCTAGACGGTTGACCTGAACTACGAAGATTACACGGGGAAAACCAAAGTCAACCCGAAAGTCAACCTTGATTAACGACCCTTTTTTTTCTTTTTAATCTTGTCTAGATGCACATTAGTCCTATATGTGATCACACAAACATCATACTCAAAGATCACAACCATCAGAGATCATTCAAGGACCCAATTGCACAAAACACAACTTTAGGGACTAATTTGTAAATTCTGAAAACTTTGAGGCCTTAACCAGATTTTAAGTTACCAACTTAAAATTAATCATATTTCATGCATCTCAGCCAAATTTCAGCTTAAACGGACATCTCAAACTCATACAATTGCTCAAACAAGAATCAGGACCAAAATGCAAACATTTTGAAACACATAACTGCCACTGTCAGCCCCCAACGGTCAACCGTTCCGAAATGGGAGACAGCCCGTTTCGAAATGCGGGGCCGTTCCGAAACAGGCATAGCCCGTTTCGAAACGGGGGTCTGGCAGAAGCCTTTCCGTTTCGGAACGGTGTCACCCGTTTCGGACGCCTGGGCTGCTTCGAGGCACCCGTTCCGAAACGGTTCACCCTGTTCCGAAACAGTCTGCACAAAATGCAGAAATTTGCCTATTTAAACATGCAATAGGCCAACCAAACATGCTCCAAACGCTACCAAACTTTGCCAACATGCAATTTAACACAAAGGAGGCATACTTGCATCAACAATTCAACAAAATTACAACATATACAAAAAGCCCCAAATCTAAATGCATGCTTCCTACACAAGCAACCACTTAAGCACAAACTTTCCAAACCAAACTCATTTATGCCAATACATGATCCAACAACAACATTAACATAAAAACATCCTTGTCAAACATAAACGAACACATACACGTTAACCCCGAGAGATTCTACCCCCATTGCCTTTATTAACTATAGCTATTCACCGAGACATACATCTCACTTGGAGTCCACCTTGAATCCCTTGCTCCTTGCTGTCCAAACTTCAAGAATCTGCATTGATGGACAAAAAGGAGCGTAAGCACATAATGCTTAGTGAGGAATGCTCAAAACCAAAACACCATCAATGCAGCGGGTCACAAAACACTTGTAAAACAAACCCGATTTATTTACCAAAGCCATGTTTGAAACCCTTTTCAACAACAAGCATCAAAACCATGCATTGCACATACATGAAAACCAACCCTTAGCTTAGCAAGCTAAGAAAACCTTCTTAAAGCACAACTTACAAAACATCCATTTAGCCAAACCATGCATAACACCAAATGCAAAGCTAAAACAAAACCATGGAAAGCACTTCCATTTCACAACATCCCTTTCTTAACCTTGAAAGCCTTTTAAAGCAAGAATCCTTTTAAAACCATTACTCAAGCAATCCATTACATGCATTTAACCAAGGCAAAAATATAAACCATTCTATCATCATCACATGCCTTTTAAAACAAGTCTTCCAAGACTCCAATGCATTAAAGATATAGCATGCTCACATGCATCATTTATCAAATGATAATCAACACTTGTTCAACTTAACAAGTAAACATGCATTTACAAGCATTATACAATTTCCATGCAACCATGCATCTTTTCAAGCATTTCATGCTTCACATGCAATTATGCATCAATTCAAGCATCTCATGCTTCACATGCAAATATGCATCATTTCAAGCACCTCATGCTTCATCACAATTAAGAACATCATATTGGCCTTTAAGTGATCAATCACATCCACTTTTCAACCCAACATCCAATCGGATACGCGGATTCCGAGCGTTGTCCCTACGCTCCCTACACCCTACCAATCCAAGGTCCTCGAATGGGAAACACCTCCATTATGACCTCAACATCCTAAGGTTCCCATGTATGGACTTTTAAACACCATACAACCTTAGCTTTTCCCGAGGTTCCCATGTATGGACAACCATACAACCTCAACATGCACAAGGTTCTCACATATGGGCAACACCTCCATATAACCTTTGCATTCACCGATTGGTAGTTGTAGAAATCACTAACGAGATCCGGGACACCCTATACAAGATCCACACATGGACTTAACACTGCCATTGTGATCTCAACAAGCACAAGGTTCTCACATATGGACTTTCAAACGCCATATAACCTTTGCTCAACCAAGGTCCTCGAATGGGCAACACCTCCATTATGACCTTAACCATCTCGTTAGGATACTTGAAGGGAGTTTCCCGGTCCACTCTTGACCACTCCACCTCCAAGGCGACTTAATTCACGGTGCACCCAATCCTATAGCCGGCTAACTATATCCGATCAAGAATCAAGAACCACTTACATCACTTGCCAATATAACCATCTTACCACATTAGTCCAATGACTCACATGCATAGCCAATATGCAAAACCATTACCACATTAATCAAATGATTCACATGCATAACCAATATGCAAAAACCATCATTTACCAATATTAATTCACTGTTTTAAAGCATTAGACAAAGCCATAGAACAACATGCAACACCATGCATCAAAACCACATTTTCAATGTATAAAACCAAGGATCTCTTACCTTGAGCATCCTTCACATATGACTTTCAAAACCAGCATTAAACCATGCTAAAATATGCTTTCAAAACAGAATTAAACCATGCAAAACACATGCATTTCAATCATCAACCACAATTGCTTAAAAGCCACTTCATATCACAAATCAAGTAAGAAATCCATTTACTTACTCTTGAGCTTAGCAAAGTTGTTTAGACTTAAACTAAGCTCCCAAACCTTCAAACCTTTGCTTAAAAGCCGAAAACCCAACTTCACTCACCGATAACCAAAACAAAGCTAGCCACCAAGCCTTCCAAGCATCCGAAACCTTCCGCAACACCTCTAAAGCTCACGGATCAAGCTCCCCTATTTCAAACACACAAAAACAGCACATTAATGCATCATTATGCATTAAGAACAGCAGCCACACAACCAAACTCGCTGCTCATCACACAACCAACAATTCGGCTACCAAACACAACCGAAATCACCTCCAAACATTACCAAAACTTAACCCAGCCAAGATCCATCACTTCTAACCATTTTTAAACATCGTTTAACATCCAAAATGATCACAAACACATCCTTATACTCCCAGGTATAACAGATCACCAAAAACACTCCAAAAACAACCAAAAACTCAAGCGAAACTTAGGAAATTCAACCTATCCGGGATTGCATTCATTAAACCTCAACTTCTAATCAATTTAGCATTCATTTTACATCATTTTGACACTTCAAAACACTGCCCAAACAGATCACACGAAAATTTCACCAAAATCACCAAATCTTGCATTTTAAGCCAAAATCAAGATTTCTATTGAAAAGCCTTTAACAAAACACAAACCAATTATTGAGAACTTGGGAATTTCAGTAAAGAACTGATAGTTTAGAGGAGAGAGACGTTCTTACCTCCAAACTTGAATTTCTCCTTTTTAGAGCCAAAAAGCTTGATGAAACAACTTGCAAATTGAGAGGTTTTGTTGATGAGATGATTAGGAATCAAATGAGAGTTGAAATGAGAGATTTAGATGCCAAAATCAGAGAAGAAAAATCTGGAGAATTGTGTTTGGGTTGAGAGAAAATGAGAGAAAAGGAAAATGGAGAGAAAATGAAAAGTTAGTTAAGAAATGGTAAAAATGATTTCCCTCCTTTTTCATAATCTTTAAAATCAGAATAAAGCCTTAAAATATCTTAGAAAAATCTGGAGAAATTCTTATTGGAATAATAGCTCCTTAAAGATTCAAAGTTTCAATCCTTTTTAAAACAGTCACCAAACTTTCAAAATTTACATTTTGGTCACTAGCCAAAATGTCAACCTTCCGAACCTCATTTTCCAAAATTGATTTCACAGTTCACTTTTATATATTAAAAGATGATTTTAGAACATTTTTCCATATTTTTAATGCAACCCGAACTAGGCTTTCCTAAATTCACTCTTATATATTCGATTAGTACTTTGACCGAACCGGTCAACGCCCAAAACTTCTGAGCCCAAAATCGGGGCGTTACAGTTATCGTGTTTGTGAACCAAATGTTCCAACATATATGATTTTTACATGATTTTATACATATTCCCGAATTTGGGTTTTGGTGGGTTTTTAGAAGGGTTTTGAGTTGAGTTTTAGGTGTGTTCTATGTTGGAATTTGAGGGTTGATGTTAGGGTAATAGTTGGGGGCAGTTTTGGAAGCATTTGAGTGTGCTAAAAAGGTTAAAATCTTGAGTTTTGGACTGTTTTTCATGGCTGCTCGGGTTTGGTGTTTTTGGGGGTTGTTTTTGGCTTGGAATCATGTGTTTTGTGCTTGATTAGTGTTCCAGGTTTGCTACATTAATTGGTGAATTGATTTGAGGTTGTTTTGATTGTGTTGATATGATTAGAAGCAAGATTTTGTGTTGGTGAAGCTTCGGGAGTGAATCCGGAAACTTGAAGACCTTGGTTGCTTGGTAGTGGAGCTTGGAGGTGAAGGTGAGTGGTTATTGCTTTTAAATGGTTTTAAACATTGGTTCAAGCATGTGGACCTAGGTTGGGCTTGGTAAACCCACCTAGAGTTGAGATTAGGGTGGTAGCCTAATCTCAAGCTTAGCTTAGGAAACCTTTGGTTGAACTCCTAATTGCTTATTATGCCTCATGTTTAATTGTGATTGTGTTGGCTATGTATAATGTGTTATACATGTATATTGAGGCTTGGATTGATGCATTGATATATGCATGTGGATTGTGCATGATAGTGGTCATGGTGAGTACGTGCTAAGCACAAAAGTTGTTTTGAAATGATGTTGTGAAAGGTTATGAATTGTGTTTAATATTGGCACTAGTATGCTTGGGTACAGTGATCGATCATTAGGATTAGTGTGCACACGAGAGTCAAAGTCGCGCGTGGCCTTGGTGGCGTTGAGGCACCAAGGAGGAGTACGGTGATGTAATATTCCACCGGAAATGTTTATGTATTAGTCGGTGATGAGTGGAATCCCATCAACAGGGCGTGAGGATGAGTGGAATCCCCTCCGCGAGAACCGGTGATGAGTGTAATCCCACCGAAGGTAATGGTTGTGTTAGAAATGCGTTCCAACTTGTTATCCGCGTATTCGAGTCATAGCTAGGTGCCAATATGATATGAAATGTGATTTCCAATATTGATTGAGATATGTTGTTAATAATACATTGATATATGTATCTTCGTGGGTTGAGCTTATGAATTGTTGATCATGGCATAGTGATGATTATATGTTCATGCATCATGTATATTTTGGCTCATGTGGAACGGAAGTATGATCATACATTCCATCATGGTAGTTGCTCGTGCTTGGACCCTGCATTGTCGAAGGTTTGTTTTATGAGCTTACCCTCACTAAGCTTTTATGCTTACGCTCCTTTTTGTTCGACAATGCAGATCAGTAGCTCGTGGGTGGCAAGGGCAAGGGAAGGTCTCCAAGTGTTGCTTTTGGTTAGCTCAAGTATGATCTTTAAATTGTAGATTGTAATAGTCAAGCAATGGGTTAGGTGTTGTTGATGTGAATGTTTTGTTGTATGCTAATGTTGTTCTGGCTTTTGGATGCCATATTTGACTTGTAAGTCATGTTTAAATTGTCTATCTTGAATGCCTAAGTGTGAGCCTTGTTGAAGCATGTTACCTTTAATGTTATGTTTGGATGTATGATTCTTAAGTTGTTGAATTCCTTCAATGCATGGTTTTGATATGTTTGATGTGTGTAAGCATGCTTGTTATGTTTGGTCTGCCTTAGTGTTGTTGTATGTGTGTTGTGTGAGGCTTTAGTGGGGTTTTGGGGCATCCTTGTGCCTTAAAACCAGCTAAAACCAATCTGCAGACAGAGGGCGTTTCGAAACGGTCGACCCCGTTCCGATACGACCCCTTTGTTTTTTGGCCAATCGTTTCGATACACCTAAGGAACGTTTCGATACGATTTTGCCACTAGAATTCTGAGAATTTGACGATAAATTGATGTATCGAAACGGGCCTTAGCGTTTCGGAACGGTCTTCGTATCGTTGACCACGAGAAGTTGACCGTTGACCTCGTTTCGATACGGTCCACCCCTGTTTCGAAACGGTCTCATCGGGTTGACTTTGGCCAGTTGACCAAGTCATGGCGTTTCGAAACACCTTAAGGGCGTTCCGATACGGCCTGCTGTAAAGGATTAAAATGGACTGTTTTGATGAGATGTTCAGTTGTTTTTGTCTCGTATGATCTTCCGTTGTTGCCTTCCTCGCATAGGATTCAATAATGCATCTAGATAAGATAAAATTAAAAGAAATTTTCTAGGGTTGCTAACCGAGGTGGGACCTTAACGGGTTTCGCGTCGATTTTCCCCGTGTAGCCTACTCGGACCGGTCATCCGGCCAGACCGGGACGAGGGGGTTACACCCTCCATCCCACTAAATTTGTCCAGTATTGTCTTTTAAAAAGTCAAATATTTAAACTTTGACCTTAAATATTTTAATTAATTAAATTTTATACAATATATATTTTTAAACTACAAGATCGTTAATAAATTTAAAGCAATAAGAAGTCAAATTTTAAAAGAAAAATTGAATAAACAAAGTCAATATTGGACATGTTTAGTGGGACGAAGGGAGTATAACATTTCCGAGAGAAAAACAAACAATTTATGAGAATAACAAAGAGTAAATAGATATGATTTTAAATATAGAGGGTTGACTTTATTAATTGAATAGTTTTAAATTAAGACCAAATGTATAAGTACCAAATTGAGAAAATGTTTGTACTTTAGGTACCAATTTGAGATAAAAAAATTCTTTAAGTACCAATATGGGAGAAGCATAGTTCAGGCACCGAATGAATTTTTAAGCCTTTCTAAAAGGGAAGAATTTAAAGTTTATATATAGGTGATTTAATTTTTTAGAGGTATTATTAAAAATGTAAAATACTCAATTTAGAGGTTTAGAGGAGTTATGAATAGTTTAAAGATTATTTTAAGTATAAATATTGATATCAATTGACTGATTAATTTAGATCGAGTACTGCATAGATATATATATATATTATTAAAAGTTTGATTTGTAATTGAATATTTCATATTAAAAATATTTTATAAAAATGATATTTTAACTATCATTCAATAGTAAAAGATATTAATTTTAATAATTTAAATATATAGTTATTTTATTTTTAGTATAACTACTAGAATCCGATCAATTAATTGACTAATCTGGATTAGGTATTGTAAAGGCCCATTACAGGCAATCCTTTCAATCTAGTTTGCTTCAATCACACGAAAATTGAACGTTATTTAAGAGACATAACACTAGGGTCGTGCAAAACCGGGTTCAGTTAACCGTTAATAAATTATTTCGGCTAATTGGTAAATTCGAATCCCTCAATTTTTCGAACATAAACTGAACCAATTAAATTAGATAACTGAATGACCTATTAACCAGAATATTCAGTTCGGATAATGATTTTTTTATTGTTCTTAGTAAAAATATTAAATTTAATAGCACGATAGAAAAAATATATAACTTTTATAAACTCGTACATGATATCAATATATTTCTCAATACTATCAAGTTAAACTTCATAAAAATCTAACCATGACATTAGCAAGTTCACTTCCCACTCTCAAGACCAATATAAAGTAGCAATGTTATTATTTTTTAATAATCGGTTAATCCGGATTTCTCAAAACCGTGAACCTTTAAAAAGTAACTCATACCAAAGTCGAATTTTTCGGTTCGGTTAAACAAATTTTTGGATCGATTTTTTCGGATTTAGAATTTGGTTTCGGTTTGTCAAATTTTTTGCAAAGCCCTACCTAACGTCTATCGATTAGATTAATTTATTGTTGATTTATAAAATTATTTTATTGATTATTATGTGTATAGCATAAATTTGAATTTGTGAAACTAAAATTGATTTTGATATAACACTTAGACTTATGGACTAAATTGTAAAACAATAAAATTTTAAGTACTTTTCAAAGTCTCACTTTTTGACAAGCCATTTTGAACCAAACAATATTTCAAGTCAAAACATACTCAAAGGTTCAAATTTCACTAAGTCTTTTTATGTGTTTTCAAGCCCAACTTCAACAAAACGCCTAGGCGTATCGATACCCTTATGCGTATCGATACGGTTTTTCAACACTTGAATTTTAATCGTTCATAGTGTACCGATACGGTATAGCCCTGTATCGATACAAAATTCATTTGGGCAAGACTTTAAACTATAGCGTATCGATACACATTGAAACCATATCGATACATGTTTCTTATTAAAACATTATTTTGCTATAGCGTACCGATACAGAATGTCACCGTATCGATACGATATGCTGACCTTCGCAAAATCCTTGCATTTAATTTTCGAACGTTGGTTTGTCAGTTAGTTGGTATCCCAAATTTTAAATGACCGTTGAACCGTACCGATACGCTAAGATAGCGTACTGATACGCATTTTATCAAAACCAAAATTGGGATTCCAGTGAGCAAAATCAGTATCGGTACGGCTAATCGTATCGATACATCCCTTAATACCGTACTGATACACCCTCAAAGCGTATTGATACGCCTTGTTTTTTCAGTCACAACGACTCTTTTTATTTGAGACAGGTACCGATACGCCCACGAGCCGTACCGATACGGTAGGTTATTGAGCAACATTTATTGCGGGAAATTGCAGCCCAACGACTCTATTGATGATCTCAACCACCCAAATGACTAGAATTCAATACATGGGTATAAAAACAAGTCTCAAATGCACCAGCAACAACTATTGAACTTACAAGCAACATCAAAGCACTCAAATCCAAACTTTGTACCTTTAGAGTCAAATCTTTGTACCCAACTCTTGTGTTCCTCATTGTAATTTCTTATTCTGAGTTTGGGGAGTGTGAAATTGTAATTAGGTAAACATTATCCTTTGAGAGGAATTTTTAGAGTTTACCAAATAATCTTCTTTGTAAAAGTGAGTGGATTAAGCTTTGAGTAGAAAGTTTAATCAAATTGTAAGGTTTCCTTCTCATCCAAGAAAAAAGGAAGAATTCAAGTAGTGAATTGGTTGAAAATGCTTAGTGGGAGCTAAGGTAGTGGATGCAGAGTTCATTGGAGAACTTGAACCACTCTAATTGTCTTGTGTCACCATTTTTATCGCCAATTCACCCCCGTCTTGGTCATTTGCAATTGTGTGATCAACACAGCAATTGGTATCAGAGTCACACTCATTGGAAGGATTACAACCCTCTTGAGTCGATTCTAGGAGAGTTTGATCAACAACTAGTCAAGCAATGGCATCCACCTCCACATCCAACCTCTACGAGTCTCAATCTACCAACAAACCACCATTTTTCAATGGGGATAACTACCATATTAGAAGAATAGGATGAGACTCTTCATCAAGTCTACCGACAAAATGGTGTGGGATGTAGTTGAAGAAGGGCCATACATACCGATGAAGAGAGACGTTGAAGGAAGAAGTGTCCCAAAGGTCAAAGTCGAAATGACCGAAGATGATAGATGAAGGATGCAAGTCAACGATAAAGCTCTACATGTCATCTTTTGTGCTCTTGGTCCGGATATCTACTCCAAGGTGTCATCGGTCGAGAATGCCAAGGAAGTTTGGGACACCCTCGAGACAACATATGAGGGAACTAGCGACGTCAAGGAAACAAAAATCGGGCTACTCAATCTAAGCTACGAAAACTTCAAAATGGATCCCGGTCAGAGTGTTTCCAAGATGTTTAATCGATTCTTGGTCATCGTCAATGGATTGAAGGGCTTCGGTGAGATCATCCCCAAAGACAAGCTAGTGAGGAAGTTGTTGTATTCTCTTCCGGAATCATGAGATAGCAAGAGAACGACCATTATTGAAGCTCGAGATTTGAAGGCTCTCAAGCTAGATGCTCTTCTTGGATCTCTACTCACTCATGAGATCATAATGAAAGGAAGAGAAGAATAGAAGAAAATGGAGGAGAAAAAGGTTGAGAAGAAGAAGATTGGAATCGCTCTTAAAGTTTCATATCATGAAAGCGATTCCAGTGAAGATGAAGATGAGGAGATGCCCATGTTGGCCAAACGATTCACTCGCTTCATGAAGAAAATGGGGTGGGAATTTGGTTGTCGATGAAGGTGAGAAAGGGGTAGGGTTGGGGGTGAAGGTGAGAGAGGTGAGGTAAATTTTGATTTTTTTTAATTTAAATATTTTATTTTATGATGTGTATTATAAAAATATATTATTATTATTATTATTATTATTATTATTATTATTATTATTATCACGTCATAACAGAGTTAGAGAATTAACGGTAGAGTGACCAAAACAGGTCAATATTTAAAGTTCAGTGATAAAATTGAACATTTTGAAAGTTGAGTGACCAAAATAGGTCCCATGGCAAAGTTGAGTGATGATCTAGGTAGTTTACCCATATTATATTAATTTAATATCACGAATTAAACGGTAGTAAATCAAATCGATTAAAGAAATTTCTCGAAAACCAATTTGCAAAGGTGTTTCTATTCTATATACAAGAATTAGCATAAGATTGTGGGGGAAAATAACATAGAATGCTAATATGTATGTAGAAAGCCAAATCTGAGTTTCTACCTCCGCTTGAAGCCGCCAATAAGCAATGAGGAAAAGAACAGTTAAAATTTTAGTAATAAATCAACTAATCAAAACCAAATAAACCATCTCTTTTAGGATATGAAAAACATACTAACACGCAGCAATCTGGAAAGCAACCTTCGAGCAAAAGATGAGAGTTTCTGCATTTATGCCACTAAACATAAGTCACAATATCCTCTATGTTAATTACTGAAACTGCACAATGATCTATGGTTAACGGGTGAATAGGATATGATATTGGATCATGTTAAATATATCAATTCAACCCAGATTATAATGTGAGGAATGAACATGTCATGTTATACTCGAATTGACACCACATCATTTAAGTCTATTTATCGAAATAAAATATGTCCTGACATATAAAGAAAAAATACGACTAACAAAACATGTTGTCTATATGACAATCAAATTCTGGGAAGGTGCGGCTAACAAGACACACTTTTACCTACGTTACAATCAAATTCCAGGAATCCAGCTTATAGGATATGCTCTCACCTAAGTGGAATGATTCTCGGAAGAAGCGGCAGACGAAACGTGTCTTTGTTAGGTTATAAAGTAAGGTAGCACAATTTAAGGACTAAAATGAAGGAATTTAAAAGTACCGGAAAATATTAAATAATTTTTTTCCAAAGGATATAATACATGTGGTACATGTTCACACGAGCACATACAGGGCCAAGTAACGACAACAACGTATGTGTATGGATTTTCTCTTCAATATATGTTAAAAGGTTATATTTAAAGGAGCGAGAGAAAAAAAAATCAAACGAATGTGAGATTATTCATGCAAATCTCGCATCGAATAGATTGTTTTTTTTTTTCGAATGCTTAAATATAGTCTTTTTAAAATGCGGCGTATTATATCTTTTTGGACTATTTTTTTTTTTCATTGCATTTAATTCTTTTGATCCTGGTCCTTCAATTGAACCACCTTACTTAAAACTCAGCAAATGCGCATTTCGTGAGCCGTGGCTTCTCAAGATCATGCCACTTATACAAAAGTGTCCCTGTCAGCCGCGTCTGCACTGTGTATCAAAATGAGTGTCATTTTGGTAAATAATGTTCGTTGGGTTATTTCGTAATTAATTATAATAAAATGTATATTTAGGTAAAAATGACTCTTGAACCCGGGATATAAATATAAAGTTCGAAGAAAACTCCTAAAATTATAAGATATTGCAATGAAGTTGCTGGGTGGGTACTCGAACAAAAATACTATGATACTAACTTTTTAATGCCTTTTTTATGTTCCAATACCAAAAAATACTAAAAAATTTAAATTTTAAGTCTTAACTCTATATTTTAAATTTTAAATTTAAATCATAAACTCTAAACCTTACACTTTATACCCTAAAAATATACTATATTCTAAATTTTCTAAACCCTAACCACAAACTCTAATCTTAACCTTAAATTCTAAACCTTAAACTTAATTTTTATTGTGAGGGCATAAATAGAAAAACCGAAAAAGAGCGGAAAATTTCTATTCTTAAGCATGCCTTTTTTACGCCCTATGTAAAAAATACACTTAAAAAATAAATTATAAACCCTAACCCTAAATTTCAAATTCTAAACTCTACCCTTAAAAAATATATTCTACCTTAAATTTTTTATACTTTAAACCCTAATTCTAAACTCTAAAACTTAATTTGAGTGTCGGGCATAAATAGAGAAATGATAGTACAGGCGATTTCCATCCGTGGGTACACATGGAAACAGATGGGGTGAAAAATAATTGGACAGACATCGAAAACTTCATGAAACCAATGAGACAAATAAATATCGTAGTTTAAGAAGAAGAAAAGTATTGATAATTTATTTACCTTTGAAGCCACTGCTAGATCACATCCTCAAAGATGAGTCATATAACCAGGATAGCGCAGTATGAAGGAAAGTAGCTTTCCTTTTGGGACGACAAATCATATTCATAAGACCTGTTTAATTACTTGCAGAAGACGTAGAGGCTGCAGCTGCCTCTGCTATTAATGAAATTGGCTGGCGAGCCTGCAGGCAAGCCGCGATGTCGAAGGGATTCAACTCTGCACCATCAAAAATAAGGTTAACACCAGGAAGGATTACTTCATTGCTGTCAGGTTCATCGGGGTCGACTTTAGGTGCAGTTACTGAGAAGGAATCTTCATATACAGGAGCCACCGCATATGATCTGTAAATGCTCCATATTTCAACCCCAGGAATAAATAAGCGCAAACGAATACGGAAGAGAAGAAAAGAAAAAAGGAGACTGATTTCACAGACCTTAGAATGCTACCATCAAAACTCAAAACATCAGACCGGCTACGCTGCCGATGGCAAAGTTTTAACCTTTGATGCTCACTAGATGCCCCAGAAATGGGAGAAGAAGGGTCTACCAGTGGATTCCACTTTCCACTACCAGGATAGCTGGTGAGATACTCTGAATCCTTGGAACCATCCTTTGGCTGCTCCTTTAGGTAAAGAAGTTTGGCTGCAGGACCTGTTGCTTGATACTCTGCACAGAACTCACGCAGCTTTCTATGTATGCTTTGCATTGAATCATGATGCTGTGTAAGTGAATCTGCTTGAAGCAACTCTGAGGAGACAATCCTTTCACATATATTATTGCATAATTTAGGGTTGAAAAGTGGCATCCCGAATTCAATAGTCAGTGGAACCCATTCATACTTCTCGCCGGGAAAAAAATTATTCGATTCCGGTTCTTTAAAAAGTTTTAGTAAGCGAATGTAACCGACCGTCCATAACTCTATCTTGTGAGCCAAAGCAGCTAATAGATCATTCAATTTCAAACGTTCCTCTGCACATAACCCGAGCTTGTCCCCTACATGAGCAACTGAACCATCAGAGTTCTTAAGGGGCAAGGGTATGTCAACTGTAACAACTTTTCCAGAACCATCAAGGTCATATATGCTGAAGGGCTGCACTATAACAGCGGAGTATTTGAGAATCGAATTCAAACAGTGTAAAAGTATACTTCCATTAACTAAATTTCCTTCAAAATTTTCACCCAAGCTTCCCATTGTTGAACTATCCCAAGACCATATAAGGGCCTTTTCACAACCGGCTAACGGTGCAGGTAAAATGCGTAGACACAGTCCTTTCATCAGAACAACCGATAAAGGCCCACTAGCCACTCTTGAATATAGCACCAATTTCATCCAAGGTGTCATCGATGAGTGAGAGGGAGGACCAAAATGAATAGGACCTGATGGTCCAGGAAGAACAGATGAAGGTGGAAGAGGAATCATAGACACAATAATATCATAGTCACGAAGAAATAACCGATCTAAGGTTGCCTTTGGCAGAGAAGCCAAGCTTTCACAGCGGAGGATATCCACTCGATATTTCTTTCTCTTCCTTGGAGTTCCTTTTCCTACGTCAGGTCCTTCGGTATGTATTGTTTTCTCACCATTCCGGACATTAATTTTCAGGCCTGACTTGGAAACCTCACTCGTGAGCTTACCATCTGATAGGGTAGCAGATCCATCATTACCAGCGGTTTCAGGTGCAGAGTTATCCAAAAAAGAATCTTCCTGTGATGTTTCTAAGTTATTGTTACCATTAACGTTTTCTTCAGTTTCATTGGCAGAAGATTGTTCTGACACATCAGTCAACCGTATGTCAGCTACTGTACTAGACTCATCATAGCCTGAATTCGACACTCGTATTCTATCAACAACTTCCGTAGATCTAGTATCAGCAGCAACACCACCAGATAGTAGACACTCCAACACACAGCGAAGACTATATGCATGATTTGCAAATTCCTGCAACACTCCTTCAAATTTTGTACCCTCCAACGTGCTCAGGTCTTTGCAAAGATCTCCAATGCTAGCATGGCCTAGTTTCCCTGCTTCATATAACGTCACAGCATGAGATTTCAACCCTGCAAAAATTTAAGTGACATGACATACAAATTATGTTAGAGAAGAGGAAACAATAAGTACATGTAGATGCAGATGCAGAGAACAATAAACAGTCAGAAATTATTACATGCAATACAGGGGCCTGTCAATGACAGGACTATCTGTAATAGTGTATTCCTCCCCATGATGATACCAGCACCATGGAGTACCAAATACTTCCTCTTGGACGTTTAAAACAAGTCTTCAAATTTTAATACAAGATAGAAATTAGCTTTTTTTGTACATTCTTATTTTGCATTAATGGTTATGATGTCCACCAGGAAAAGGTTATCGGGGACTACGACATAAAAACTAGACATTTGAAAGGGTGAAAAGAAAAGGAAACCAACCTGGTGAAACAGAGCCCATCATAAGATAAGATGTTATGTTAGCATCAACAACAAAAGCAACCCGAGAATCATAAGAACGTGATGCATAGGTTTCTGTTCCCCAAAAATCTCCTTGATGAGCATCGCCATCAATGGACACATTTGCTGAGGTTGAACTGCGGCGAGAGGATTCATCTTCATCTGTGAGAACGACACCATGAGGTACCATTGTGTTTTCTTGAAGAACAGATGCTGGGTCAATTACTTTTTGTGCCCATCCCAAGCGGCAAACAAAAGATGCAGCAGCCTGCAGTATCCTAAGATCCGCTTGTAATGTTGCTGCCAACTCAGCAATAGTAGCATGCTCACTTGAAACAACAAAAACTGCATATAGCAACCTGAATAATGCAGATATTAGCATTAAGAAAATCCAAGTTACACTGCTATTATACGACACAGAATGACCAAAACATCAGAGAGTAACTTACTCCTCTATAGGATCCTCATAAGACTGCTCCTTGTTTGAAATGAACCCTTCAAGCCTAAAAACTGAACAAGAATAGTATTAACAGCTTGATTCAAAAACCAAAAAGGACTTACACAGAGGTGGTCAAGGACCTTTCCATTCCGTTTAAAAAACTCAAAACACATTTAAGCAGAAGACAGATCCATAGAATTAAACGCTAGAGAACTTGCAATAGAGAAAACAGCTATACATAAAGCATTCTAAAGAAAGAAGAGAAAAAAAATTGGTAATGTCTATTGTAAATGTCATATTTTTAGGGAAAAATTACAGAGATCTCAAGCAGAATGCTTGGATGCTTATTAGTTCACTTATTAGTCTTAGCCCCCCTCCGTTACTACACACACCCCTTATGAAATGCAATTGGATGTATAATTTTATCATCTTTTGATTCAATTAGAAAGCAGAGTTGGGAAAGGATTTTTTTTTTTTGTGTTTAGGGATGACCAAGAGTCTATTAACACTATATTCTTTCTTCCTCCTTTCTATTCCAATAGAAGTTTTTTTCTTATCTCCTAAGTATAAATACAAGGAGTAACAACGTTAAGTACACCTTCCAAAACCAAGCGCACTTTTAAAGAAGAGAAAATGGCAGATCTTGACATGTGGCTTTGGGGGAGATAGATTAAAAGACATGTTTCCAATGAAATCTTTAACTTGAAGATGAAAATAGTAGTGAAAGGCCAAATAAAAATCCTAATATTTAAAATTTTCGTTAAAGTTCATATAATTGATAATTGTTCGGGGGAGATAGATTAAAAGACACGTTTCCAATAATAATCTTTAACTTGCAGTGTATAGTACATCAAATTGAATTATTTTAAAGAAGAGCTTAAGACAGATAAATGTAGAGATCTTACTTTGGCAGAGAGAGTATGAAAGCAAACAACTAACCTTTAATACGGTCATCTGGATATACAGGAACATCAAAATAGATCAATTCCCGTCGATAAAGAGCTTTTATAATGTCAGGATCAAAATGGACAAGTGCATTAGCTTCTTCCCTACAGATTTTATCTATCATTGCTGTTTCATCTTCTGAAAGTTTCTATAAAAGAAACAAAGAACTATGAAGATGTAGATTAGACTAACAAAAACCGATGACACTCTTTAGATAATAAGCCAAAGGACCATCAGGAACCTCACCTTAAACTCTTCCACGGTAAAGTTAACAAGACAAACACCCCACCAAGGTTCAACTGGAAAGTTCACGGGTTGGGTAGGCAACAACTCTTTTGCAATCGACTTGTTCAGCTTCCACATGATTTTCTGGATAGCTCCAGACAAGTAACCAACAGGTAAGATGATAAAAAGCTACTATAGTGGATTTATAAATTTAATCTAGTTTTCATAACATAGAACAAATTTGACATCAATATTCACAGGGTGAATCATTTTGTCTAAAATGGAAACTCCATAAAAAATAACTATATTGTTTTGGATGCATTTGTGGGGAGAACTTATGCTCGAAAGGGACGTGCAAGAACTGCGATGGAAGATGCTACTTGATGGCGTCATTTGCTCCAATTATTATTATCATCATTATTATTATTAGGAGTGTAACGAACCGAATTTCTGAGCCAACGGTTGGGCATTGACCCGGGTTATGAACCTTCGTGTTGGGTTGAATAATTAAACCCATTGGGCCAAGTTCAGGCCTTATTGGATGAGAATTGGCTATATGGGCTTGGGTAGTGACCATTTTATAACAAGTGTGAAAGTGGAGAGTTTTATGTTGCGATTATAGCTTTATTTAAAGAAAAGGCTGATATCCCTTTATAACATTTTGTCTTCACGTTAGGGGTGAAGGGAGACAATGTGATATCATCCCTTCCCACATTTTTTTTCTTCACCATCTTCTTTCATCTTCCTCACCAAACCCCATAACCATCAAAGCTTAAAAAAATCAAGCTTTCTTTAAGGATGGTCTCAGGGCGGGCCGGATTTTTGGTCGCCCCGATCTATAAGCCCCTAAACCCGACCCCACCTAGGATTAAAATATTAGTTTACCCCCACCCTGATATACCAACTCTTAAATCTGACCCCGAAACGACTCGACTCAAAAAATTGAAAAAAATCTTAATCTCCGACGACAATAAAAATTAGATCCGATCAATCCACCATTACGGCCACAAAATTTAGTTTCAAAAGACTTTAAACCTATATAAAAATAAAATAAAACCCAATTTTAAATTACGCACAAGAAAAATTACATATTTAAAAAATAATCTTAAACCATTGACCGTCAGAATCAGATATGTTAAAACTTGAACAACATCTAAAAAAACTACAATAAGCACAAACAAAAAAATTAGCTTAACAACCATAAAAGTGTGTTTATATAGTGGTATTTTTATAAATATAATATATATATATAAATATATATCGGGGCAGGGGCAGGGGCAGGGTGGGGAATTTCTAGCATATACCCGAACCCACCCCGCCCCGACTCAACACTATAAATAACTCGACCGGGCGGATCGGGCACACTGGGTCGGTTCAAGTTCGGGTTAGGGTTACTTGGCCATCCCTAGATTTCTTCATCATTTATTTCATTCGAGATTCAAGAATCAAATACGTTAATCTCCTCTTCGAGAGCTTCAAGTAAAGCATAATATTGTGGTGGAAAGGTAAGATACCATTTTGTGGGTTTTTGGGTGTTTTAGGGTTTCAAGAGTTTTCATCCATTTTCTTTGCTACAAATTCGTAGCTAAGCTTACCCCTACCATTATTTCAAGTCTTGATTCGTTTTTCATGTTTGTATGGCAAGAGGAGATGATTGGGGGTTTCTTCCAAGCTTGAGTCGAGAGGAAGGTTTAAAGGAGCTAAGGGTAAGAGCTCATTTCGAGATTTATGGCTAAAGGTCATTAGAACTCTGACTCTTTTACTTCCTAAAGATCATAAAATGATTGCTTTGCTTGATTGTATGGTATGGTAGGTGTTGTATCGGGGGAACTTGTCTTGAGAAATCAAAGTAATGATTTTAGTGATAAATATGTTGTTATATAACTCTAATATGCTTATAAATAATCTAGTAAATTTTAATAACCACTTGGGGTGGATTCGAGATGTTTAAAGACAGGTTAGGAGTGATTTCCGAGCCTTTGGAAGCCATTTCTGTGCTTTAGTACAGGTACGCAGGGTTTCTATATCGGTACCCCTTGTTCAAACTGAAAAACATGAATGAACTGTGAGTGGAGTACCGGTATGGGCTCCAACCTATACTGGTACACTATTCAAGCTGTATCAGTACATGTTGTGTAAGATGTATAAGATTAGTAGAGTTAGAGTTATCATGTAATGTAAATTAAATCTTATCCTAGATCTAGTTGATAAGAGAGAAATTGTATATAGTTAAAACTCACAGTAGTAATTAAACTCTTGTACTAAAGTCTTTAAAAGACTCTATAACGTATTATATTTCTTAATGAGAATGAAGCAGAAACCTTACTCTATTTTCATTAGAATCTACATGGTATCAATTTAGGTATAGATCCTAAATTCTAATCGATGGGTGCTACCTCAACAACCTCTAATATGAATTCCCTAGCATATCATAATTCTGTTATTGATGATTTCCTATATATTTCTAGTTCGACAGTTACTTTCCATCGATTTGTTGGCCACAATTATCTTTAGTGGTCTTAATCCGTCAAGATTTTCCTTATTAGGCGAGGAAAACTTGGGTATATCTCTGGCAAGAGTATGAACCCCTCTTGCTACTGACCCAGGGTATGAACAACGGATACGTGAAAATGGGAGAGTTATGTCATGGTTGATCAATACCATGTCCCTTGAAGCTATTGCAAATTTTCTCTTGTATGAAACAACAACAGATATTTCACGTGCTTTTAAGGACGTATTCAAGTACTGACAACATCTCTAATCTATTTGACATTGAGAGTATGGCATCCAATTTAAAGCAAGAGGGTATGAGTGTCACTGTGTACTATAACACTTTGACAAGTTTTTGGTAGCAGAACACTTATATGAAGACAATGATTGGGAAACTCCAACTGATGCAGCCTTATATAGAACGATTACAACACAGAAGAGAGTGTTTCAGTTTCTCAATGGTCTAAATAGAGAAGGGATGCAGTGAAGGCTAGAATCCTTAGCAGCAGGCCTTTCCTCTACATTCGTGACGTTCTTTCAGAACTAAGAAGAGAGGAAAGTAGGTCATTTATGCTTCCTAATGTTTCCCCCAATAAAGGTTTTGCCCTTGTTACTTAGTCCTCTTGTTCCAAAAAACATAGGAGTGGAAAACCCGTCTGACTATTGAAAAAAAGTAAGCCACTTGAAAGAGCAGTGTTGGAAGCTCTATGGCAAGCCTAGAGATTGGAAGTCTTCTCCAAATAGGACATCTCGAGAATTTCAGTCTAATGCAGTAAGCACAGTTGGTGTTAGCGGTTTTTCTAAACAATAGATTGTATAACTACAAAAGATGTTTGGTATAGTTAATGGACTTGGTGAATCAAATTTGGCCGTGACAGAAGCTGAATGTACAAAGAGCAGTCCTTTTCCTACTTCTCTTCTATCTTCCCAATCTGCTCTAGAATGGATCATTGACTCAAGAGCATCTGATCACATGACTGGTAACAAGGATTTGTTTTGTACATTTTCAGCTTCATCTCCAGAGAACTCTATTAAAATAGCTGATGGTTCTTTATCTCCTATTATGGAGGGAGGTTCTGTGTTTCTTAATGATAATATCCTACTTCATGATGTATTGTTTGTGCCTAATTTAGCCTACAACCTCTTGTCTGTTAGTAAACTTTCCAGGGATTTGAAATGTTTTTCAAAGTTTACTGATCCTAGTTGTGTATTGCAGGCAATGGACTCGGAGAAGATGATTTGCAATGATAGGATGCAAAATGGGCTCTATGTTCTCTATGGCTATCAACCGTTTGTTTCCGAGCTTTATCTAGTAGTTTAGTTTCTTCCTTAGGACAAATTGATGATATCATGTTACGACATTTTAGGTTAGTACATCCAAACTTTCATTATCTTGCTAAATTGTTTCATACTTTATTTATCAATAAAAAGCCAATTTTATTTAAATGTCATATCTGCCCCCATCCTAAACAAACTAAAACATTTTATTTACCATCAAAACATAAACCATCTCAACCTTTCTCTTTAATTCACAGTGATTTATGGTCCTTCTAAAGTGAAGAATGTAAATGGTTGTAGGTGGTTCATCTCTTCTATAGATGATCACATTAGGATTACATGGACCTATTTAATGAAAGAAAGGTTTGAAACTGTGTCCATTTTTGAAAAATTCTATAGCATGGTTGAAACCCAGTTTGGTAGTAAAATTCAAATTTTTAAATATGGTAATGGGGGAGAGTACTTTGCTATGTCCTTGGGCGAGTTTTTCAGAAAAAGGTATTGTATACATTAGTTCTTGTGTGGATTCACCACAACAAAATAAGATTGCATAGAGGAAAAATAGGCATTGGTTGGAGGTCACTAGGTTTCTGTTGTTTACTAGTAATGTTCCTAAATATTTGTTGGGAGAAGCCTTGTTAACTGCTACTTATTTGATAATCCGAATGCTAGCAAGGTGTTAAAATTCAGAACACCTAGGTTTGTCTTTTTGGAGCATTATCCACATTTTAAACCCATGTCTTCAATGCTTCCTTTAAAATTGTTTGGGTGCATTGTGTTTGTACATAATACAGATCCTTGAGGGGAGTGTAAGTTGGGATTATACTATGTATACTCACCAGCTAGCTGATGTGCTTACCAAAGAACTACCTAAGATATATTTTGATAGGTTTCTATACAAGCTGGAATTATACTATGTATACTCACATGCTCGAGGGGAGTGTAAGTTGTATACGATTAGTAGAGTTAGAGGAAGCATGTAATATAAATTAAATCTTATCCTAGATCTAGTTGATAAGAGATAGAAGTTGTATATAGTTAGAACTCCTAGTTCTAATTAAATTCTTGTACTAAAGTCTTTAAAAGACTTTGTAACGTATTATATTTCTTAATGATAATGAAACAGAAACCTTACCCTGTTTTCATCAGAATCTACTGGTTGACATGTATTAGTACTCGAAGGTTGGCTTCGATTCCAGTGAGCAAGAATCGTATCGGTACGCCTCTGCGTACCGATACCCGAAGCACCGTATAAATGCTCAAACTCGAGTAATGGTACTGGGTGACCTCTAGGAAGTCCAGTAAAGAAATCTCTTATCGTTATGCATCTAGGAGTACGAGTACCCAAGGGTACCGTACCAGTACTCGTGATCCAATACCGATACGCACTGGGCAATCTGCCAAAAAATGTTACTTTTGAATTGGAAAGCTCAAAAAATTTTGGTTGATGGTTTAATACCTCGCCTATGCCACCCCATGACATAATTAATCTAATAAACGAGCTTCTGATCTTGTACACATGCATAATGATGAATACTTTCCATAATTACCTCAGGTTTGATAATTATAATTGATACATGACTCATACTTGGATAGCGTAATGCCTTGGGGCATTTCTTGATAGTTTGGCCGTGGAGGCCACTTACCTCGTGATGAGGTGTATGAATGCTCAGAGAACATATCTTATCTTATGATAATCTTAATAAACGAGCTTCTGATCTTGTACACGTGCATAATGATGAATACTTTCCATAACGTACCTCAGGTTTGATAATTATAATTGATACATGACTCATACTTAGATAGTGTAATGCCTTGGGGCATTGCTTGATAGGTTGGCCGTGGATGCCACTTACCCCGTGATGAGGTGTATGAATGCTTGGGAAACATATCTTATCTTATGATTTTTGTAAAGGAATCCGAATGTCATAGAGTGAGTACTATGGTACAATATCAGGACACTACACCAAACTTGGTATACATCGGCACTTTTAGAGGCATTTTAGACGAAAACGCCGCTAATTTTGAACATATCGCGGCATTTACTAATAAAACGCCACAAATAACAAATATCGTGGCATTTTTATTAGAAACACCGCAATCAACACATATTTTTACGGCAGTTTTACTAGAAACGCCGCAATAATTTAGTGCTTAGTGGTGTTTATATGAAAAACGCCGCAATAAGTCTTACGTTAGTGGCATTTTTAGAAAAACGCCGCGCAAGGTATTATGTGTAGTGACGTTTTGTTATAAAACGCTGCAATAGTTTAATGCTTAATGGCGTTTGTAAAATCAAACGCCGCAATAGAGAATAAAACTCATTGTTTTGTTTTTGGAGAAACACCTCTGTCACTCTCCCTCCCTCACCCGATCTCCAAATCAAAACCCACCCAATCCCTAATATCTCAGTCATCACTCACCCACCTCACCTTAATCGTCTCTCACCCCGATCCATTTGTCTCCAAATCATTCAAATCCATGGTACTGGTCAGTTTTTGTCTCTAAAGCTATGGTGGTATTGGTTGGTCTTTGGAGCAAAGCCAGCGATCTAAGGGTGTTGCAGGCTCCCACTCAGGTATTTCATTTTGATGATGAGAATAATACACTACACATTGTAAAGGCACACATGAAATTTACACCCAACTTTCGCTTTCTTAGAGTAAATATAAGACATAGTAGAATTATTTAAAAAAAAAAAGAGATTTTGGTTGACATACATAGTTAGTAATTTAAAATGGCGGGTTTTGGATAATATTGAATTATTTGTTGTTGAATCAAATAAGAGTATTGAACCTTAGGAAATAGGGAGCATTATGATTGACAATTTGATGAATGTGTTATTTATTTTCATCAAATATATAGCATTCATACATTTGGAAGTCGTGTTGATTCATTCATGTTGAAGATAATCATGATCAACTAGCTAACCCTAGCTAGAGTTTTGCTCATCCACCCAAACTACAAACACTAGTTTTGTAAGCCCATTAGGACAATAATGATGTTTTGTTATTTAGTCTTAACACCCAATGTGAGCATATTGGATCCTTTTCCAATGACGAGGAGTGGTAAGAGTTTTTATTTAATGTGTAATTAGAGTTTATTCCTAAGTTAGTAGTTTAAATTTACTAGAAGTCTTATTTCAATTCGGAATAAGTATTATTTAAATTAAAGATAAAAGTATAGTTTTAATTATATTAAAACTCTATATCAGCCTATTTAAAGGTTTCCTTTGTATACATTTGATAATTAAGAGTAATAAAAAAATACAGAGAACCACATTGTTTTCTCTGAAAAATATCACGTTCATCTTCTTCAAACAACAAAACCCTAACCTCCGATCACACACAAACCACCATTATTCGTTTCATCTCCGGCCACCATGGCCCCTTTCTCACCTGGTATCATGAGACAACAACGGTCTTGATGCCGTCACCACTGCTGCCATCTCTTATCTGAAATAGATCGGCGACGATCTAATTTTTCAGATGCACATCGTTTTTCTTTTCCACTGCTGTCATTAGGCCACACACGTTCTTTGGCTTATCCCTCGTTGGAATCTTACATCTCTGGTGAAATTTCTACTCGTTTAATTTTTTTCGTTTTCTTCTCTATTAATGGTTCTATCTTAGCCAATCAAAAAGATAGATAAAACGATTATATTTTAGCCTTAAAAACTATTTGGTTCTATCTTAGTCATCCATCCTAAAAGATATGAGAAGAGGTTATAGTTTAACCTTAAAAACTAGATAATATATTTTTAAGAGATTCTACATCAAAGACCCAAGCTGGAACTCTAGTTTGTGTAACTAGCTTGAGGGGGTGTAGATTCCTGTGATCACTTCCTACATCGTTCGCATCAGACCTTTTAGTCAAGAACTACATGTTGGAGCAGTCTTTGTATTCCATCTGATGCATCAACCATCTCAAGCGTACCATAAGTTGAATGGCATCAACAATTGCTGCGCAAGAACATCATGGTTCTATCCTCACTCTTCAAATCAAAGACTCCCAAGAATGGGGAGCATTTTTCTCTAAGAAATAACATAAGAAATATGAGTAGGGCATCACATCCAAGATCCAAGTTGGTGCTCTACTACGTTTGCTCACCAGCTTGAGGGGGAGTGTAAGTTATCCGAGAAGTGTTAGAATTGAGGGGGAGTGTAAGTTGACGAGAAGTGCTAGAGTTTTTATTTAATGTGTAATTAGAGTTCATTCTCAAGTTAGTAGTTTAGATTTACTAGAAGTCTTGTTTAAATTAGGAATAAGTATTATTTAAATTAAAGATAAAAGTATAGATTTCATTATATTAAAACTCTATATCAGCCTATTTAAAGGCTTCCTTTGTATACATTTGATAATTAAGAGTAATAAGAAAATACAGAGAAACACATTGTTTTCTCTGGAAAATATCTTGTTCATCTTCTTCTAACAACAAATCCCTAACCTCTGATCACACACAAACCACCATTATTCGTTGCATCTCCGACCACCATGGCCCCTTTCTCACAATAAATATGTGATGTGCCTTTGCGTTAAGTATGTCCCAAAGTAGTTTAGACGCACAAACTCATAATCTTGTATTTATTTCAACATTATAGTGAATTTTCTCCCCCTCCACCTGTTGTTTTTCCCGAAATGGTCTTCCACATAAAATCTTGATATCTTTTTCTTTATTGTGCAATCGTTATTAATTGAAATTATCATCATCTATAGTATAACATAAGGCAATATACACCTTTTTATGTGTATTTGATTTGTAAGAAGTAGTTGAGGGGCTTAGGGTTGAGTTTGGGGGCATTTCTTGGCATTCTTGAGCTCTACTCATGATTTTTGTACAATAGTTTCGAAACCAAAGGTCTGAGTTTCGAAACTACTGTAAAAAGACTTAAATAATGCATCTTTTAAGCTTGGGTTACGAAACCCACATGGACAATGTGCCTCAGTGGTTCCAATACTAACCTAGGGTTTTGAAACCTTGGGTTTAGACTAGGCCCATTTGTCACTCAACCCATCTAGAACGACCTTTAAACCTAATTTGAGGCCCTAATCATTGGAAAATGCTAATGGTGAACATGTATGGAGTCTTATATATTTATGTATGTGTTTGTGATTATTTGGATGATTATGACCTAATGGCAACAACTATGTAGCCCTAGTGGAGTTCAAGCAACAACGTTGACAATTGAAATCAACATGGAATTTGGCCCTTTAGACCCGTGACTATCTGAATTCCTAACATCTTAAACATATATACAACTATATGTCAACAATCAAACAATTATCTGTCAAACAACAATAATATTTATGTGGATACTCACCTCTGTTTGTGATAACCTATTCAATTTGATGTTTAGTGACTTGTTAGAATGTAGCTAATGATTTGATATTGATAAGCTCTTTTGTGTTTAGGTAATTGTTAAGTTTTAATAAGCTTGGGGGTAAGGCCAAAATTATGGTCTTATGTGAGTTCTGAATCATGTTATATGCCATAGACATTTCATGTCATATTTACGCTTAACTTGCTTGCACTACATGTATCATGTAGAATTTGTTAAGTAATTGTGTATCTTTGAACTTTGTAAGATCAGGGTTTCGAATTATTTCCTCGTGTGAAGGTTGTTAAATCTTGTTGGTTCAAGTCAGGACATCATCATCATCTCTCGAGCTTTAGTTTCATTTGTGAGAAAAGGGTTATAGTGGCCAGAGATGCAATGAATAATGGTGGTTTGTGTTTGATCGATGGTTAGTGATTTGTTATTTGAAGAAGATGAACATGATATTTTTCAGAGAGAATAATGTGTTTCTCTGTATTTTCTTATTACTCTTAATTATTCAAATGTGTGTAAGGTGAGCCTTTAAATAGGCAATTACAGAGTTTTAGTATAGTTAAACTATACTTTTATCTCTAATTTAAATAATATTTATCCCTAATTTAAATAAGACTTTTAGTAAATCTAAACTATTGACTTGGAATTAAACTTTAATTACACATTAAATAAAACTCTACCACTTCTTGGATAACTTACATCATTTGTATCGGAGTACAATACTATGTCACTCTAGTTGGACATGCATTATTCGTAGGACTGTTATTTTGCAATTCAGTTAGTAAACTCATTTTTACTTATTATCGAACTTTTGAATAATTGTTTTATTTGGGGAGATTCAATTTTTTAAACTCATTTGTTTTATGAATTATCGATTTTGGTTATTTTAAATTGACTAATTTGAAGCATTGGTTTTGGAGAAATTTTGTTGAATCACTTTGGTAACCAGAATGTAAACTATTGGATCTGTTGGATACTTTGAGTCAGGTTTAGCTTTTTACACATGGAAGATTTTGGTTCATTGGAATATCTTGCTGAAGCTGGCGCGACTTGGGAAGAACTGGAGGACTTTCACAAAGCCTATCCTAGTTACAAGATTGAGAACAAGCTCTTTTTTCAGGAAGAGGGTAATGTTACGGCTGCATTTGTTGGGAAAACTTATGCTCAAAAGACACATGCAAGAGCTACAACGGAAGATGTTTCTTAATGGTGTCATTTGCTCCAATTATCAGTTTATTATTATTATTATTAAGTCAGACTTCATTATAAGACTTATTTGGAATAAGTGTATTATCTTTATGAGACTTTATTAATATCTTGCATTCATAGGAGTCTTTCTATAGTTGGATTTCTTGTTTAGTAAGAGTTCTGTTAAACATTTTTGTAGGAATATACTTACCGAAATACTACTTATATTAGGACTCTAATATTTAAATTTCTTCCTGTCGATATAGTTTACTTGTATTAGGACTTTAACTCTATCTCTACTCTTGTATAGGTTAACTAGGAGTCTTAGAGTTCTACTTTAAGTTAGCCTTATCTTGGTAGGAGTTTTACCTAACATAGGAGTTTTATTATTAGTCTAATTCCAACTCTTGTAGCCTATATAAAGGCACCCTATTCGACATAATTAATATAAGGATAAACCTTTCTTCTGTCCATATCAATTACTTACATGGTATCAGCCTAAATACTTTTCTGGCGAAATTTTCCCCTCCTCTTGAACCGACGGAATATTTTTTCTGTCCATACTAGACAAATTTTCTTTTTCCCTTCTCCTCTTGCCTCGTTTATTCTAGCATGGCTCCCTCCAAATCTTCATCTTCTGGTATCTGATTCACTAAAGACCAGATGATGGAAATTCAGAAATTGTTTGAGAAATTTCAAGGAACTCGTGAGGCTCATTTAACTGTTGCAGAACAAGACGGTACTCCTCTCTCCTCTACTCTTACTACTTCCAAAACAACTCCGATTTGGATTTTGGATTCTGGTGCGTCAGATCATATGACTGGGGATCGAAGTCTCTTTTCTACCTATCAACCGACAACTGGTACGAGTATTCGAACTGCTGATGGGACTATTTCTCAGATCACAGGCCGTGGATCCATTCAAGTGGATAACTTAATCCTTGAGGATACTCTCCTTGTTCCTAATCTCACATTTAATCTCATTTCTGTGAGCAAATTATCAAGGATTTCAATTGCTATTTTAATGCTTCTGGTTTTACTTTGCAGGCACTGAATTCACAGAAGAGGATTGGTGCAACTAGGTTGCAAAATGGGCTCTACGTACTCTCTCAAATTTCTCCCACATTAGTTACTGTTTCGCATTTAAATTTTGTTATGTTATGGCACAATCGTTTAGGTCATCCCAGTTTTCATTATCTTGCTAAACTTCAACCTTCATTTTTTGTTAATACAAAATCAAGTTTATTTCATTGTGATGCATGCTCTATTGCGAAACATACTAAGAAACCTTATCCTCCATCGAAATACAAACCCTCGCATCCCTTCTCTTTGATTCATAGTGATATTTGGGGACCTTCTCGGGTACAAAATGTGAACCATTGTAAGTGGTTTATTACATTTATTGATGATCATACTCGCCTTACTTGAACCTTTCTTATGCGAGAAAAATCCGATACTCCTGTCATCTTTGAACAATTCTATAAAATATGGTTCTAACCCAATTTCATACCCGAATACAACAGTTTCATTCTGACAATGGTAGGGAATATTTTGCTCACTCCTTGGTATCATTCTTTCACAAACATGGGATTGTTCGCTTAGTTCCTGTGTTGACACCCCACAACAAAATGGTATTGCCGAAAGAAAAAATCGTCATCTCCTTGAGGTAACCTGAGCCCTTCTTTTTACTACCCATGTTCCTCATTATCTTTGGAGTGAAGCTTTATTGACTGCGACTTATCTTATCAACCGAATGCCAAGTAAGGTTCTTGCCTTTAAATCACCTCAATCTTTGTTCTTGGAGTATTATCCTAGTTTTAAACCTATTTCTTCTATTCTACCTCTCACAATGTTTGGTTGTACCATTTTCATTCAAAATCATAAACCAAACAAATCCAAACTTGAACCCTGAGCTATTAAATGTGTGTTTGTTAGGTATTCCTCCAGACAAAAAGGGTATAAAGTTTTTCACCCTCCCTCCAAAAAATATTTTATCACTATGAACCTTACTTTTCTTGAACATGAGCCTTACTTCCAACCTACCAAAGCTCAGGGGGAGTCTTCTCAACCTTTCTTGCCAATTTCTGAGGTAATAACCCCTTCTTTTTCCTTCCCACAATTAAATTTGTCGCCTTCTTTACAGCAGCCAGAACTAGAATCCTCCCCACCCGAACCTGTTGTTCCAAATTCTACTCCACCACAGCCCACTCCTTCCTCTTTCGAGAATGATATATCACCCGAAAACATCCCAAAACAGTCCACAACTTCTGTCCCACCTATTGTTCGTGTTTATAACCGACGAAAACGTATCCCTGAGTCCATCTTGCAATCTACTACACGCCAAGAATTGGATATGAATTCAGCAGCCCCTATTAATGAGAAAAGTAAGCATTCTTCACAGAATTTAGATGATTTTCCTATTGCCATTCGTAAAGGAGTTTGAGCATGTACTAAGCATCCTATACAAAAGTTTGTTGCTTATTCTTCTCTCATGCCCTCCTTTCAAGCATTTACAGCTAGCCTTGATGCCCACCAAATTGCTAAAGATATTATTGAAGCTCTTAGTGATCCACGGTGGAAGAGAGCTGTCCAAGAAGAACTCTCGGCACTTGAAAAAACTGCTACTTGGATGGTTACTGATTTACCTTCTGGAAAGAAAGTTGTTGGATGCAAATGGATATTTGTGATCAAATATAATTTCAATGGGAGTATTCAACGATATAAGGCATGGTTAGTGGCTAAAGGTTTCACACAGACTCATGGCATTGATTTTACCGAGACTTTTGCATCGGTAGCCAAACTTAATACTGTTAGAGTTCTTCTTAGCATTGCTGTCAATCTTGACTGGAACCTACATCAACTTGATGTAAAAAATGCCTTTCTCAATGGGCATCTTGATGAAGAAGTTTATATGAAGATTCCTCCCGGACTTCAAGCTTTTGGAGGAGCAAAGAAAGTGTGTAAATTGAATCGGTCTTTATATGGCCTTAAACAATCTCTGCGGGCTTGGTTCGGAAGATTTGCTATGGTTATCCTTAAAAGTGGATACAATCAATCCCTTGCCGATCACACACTCTTCTTCAAAGCATGCTCGAATGGGAAGAAGGTTCTTCTACTTGTCTATGTCGATGACATTATCATCACCGTGGATGATGAAGCAAAAAGTGCTAAACTCAAACAAACACTTCAGTGGGAGTTTGAGACTAAGGACATGGGCAAACTTCGGTACTTCTTGGGAATGGAAGTAGCTCGATCTCGGCAAGGATTAGTCATTAATCAATGGAAGTATGTGCTTGATCTTCTCAAAGAAGCTGGTTTACTTGGATGCAAACCGGTCGATACTCTTATGGATGCTAATCTTTCATTCAACTCGGCAGCTCCTCCTCTTCGAGATAAAGAAAGATTTCAGAGGCTTGTTGGGAAACTCATTTATTTATCACTTACTCGGCCTGATATAACATTCTCTGTTAATGTTTTAAGTCAACATATGAGCAGCCCTACTGAAGAGCATATGGCAGCAGCTTATCGAGTCCTCAAGTATCTCAAAAAGACGCCCGGACATGGCTTAATTTTTTGGAAAGGTACAGACAGATTTGTTAAGATCTATACGGACTCAAGTTGGGCTGGAAATTTGACATATCGAAGATCCACAACTGGGTATTGTTCCTTTGTTTGGGGTAATCTTGTGACATGGAAGAGTAAGAAACAACATGTCATTTCTCGAAGTAGTGCGGAAGCTGAATTTCGAGCACTAGCCCAAGGCATGTGTGAAGGCCTTTGGCTTCTTAAACTCCTCAATGAAGTGGACCCTCGAACTGCTAGTGATTTTGAGATTCTTAGTGATAACCAATCTGCTATAAAAATTGCTAAGAACCCAGTTCAACATGATCGTACCAAACATGTTGAAGTTGATAGGCATTTTATAGCCGAAAAAGTCAAGCATGGGACTGCTCGACTATCATACGTCCCATCCGCTAGCCAACTTGAGGGGAGTGTAGGAATATACTTGTCGAAATACTACTTGTATTAGGACTCTAATATTTAATTTCCAAGCTGGGCATATACAATGTATATTTCCTGCGTTTATTTCCAAGCTGGGCATATACAATGTATATACAATGTATATACAATGTATATACTTGTCGGGGAGTGTAGGAATATACTTGTCGAAATACTACTTGTATTAGGACTCTAATATTTAATTTTCTTCCTGCCGATATAGTTTACTTGTATTAGGACTTTAACTCTATCTCTACTCTTGTATAGGTTAACTAGGAGTCTTAGAATCCCACTTTAAGTTAGCCTTATCTTGGTAGGAGTTTTACCTAACATAGGAGTTTTATTATTAGTCTAATTCCAACTCTTGTAGCCTATATAAAGGCACCCTATTCGACAGAATTAATATAAGGAAAAACTTTTCTTTTGTCCATATCAATTACTTACAATTTGTAATCTATATTTAAGGGGATTATATCCAATAATAAAAATTAAAGTCAAATTTTATTTAAAAAATCTTATGAGGTTTATGACTCTCTATAAACGAGTCTAAAGTTTGAATTTCCTAAAGCAAGTTCCATCTAATAATCATAGATCATAATCGAGGAAGAAGTAAGAATTTATAAAGAAACTATGAAGCATCATACGACGACTCGAACCATTAATCAGTACCATAATATATACCCAATAAATCAAGGGGGAACGACTAGATCTTACCCATTTTTTTTGACAATATACTAGATCTTACCCAGTTTGTAAAACAATCCTACCCTGTACTAAATAAGGCAAAAAGCCTATGCTTAAACTAGTGGTGTTGTTGCCAAAGTATTACTTTATAAACATCAAAGCAATGAGATAATGTAGGGCAATTCTAGGGTGAGGAATACTAGAAAAAGGTAAATTTAAGATAAAATTACATAATGTTACCAAATTGCACAAATTGTTATAAGTTTGCTAACATTTTGTGTAAACTTTGCTAATATTATGTGTAATTGAGTAATTACACAAAATGTTATTAAACTAAACAAATTGTTAGAAATTTGATAATATTTTGTGTAATGCTCAGATTTATGTGTAAGTACACAAAATATTACCCCAAATAGTATTATTTTGTGTAATTAAGCAATGCTATCAAAGTTGTAACAATTTGTGTAATTTGATTACATTTTGTGTGAAATTTACCTTTTTGTAAATTCTTTACTCCCCAATAATACTGCCCCCAAAAAGATATATGTTGCAAATCTGCCTATTAGAATGCGAAAGGAACAAAAGAACAATGGGTAAACTATAACCAAGGTTACTTAACTATGGTTTTAGTAATAAGCAGATCATTCAATTAACGTATTGTTACAAGCAGTTCACTCAATTAACATATTGTTACAAGCAGTTCACTCAATAACATATTGTTACAAGCATGTTACTCCTCTTTGTGTTAATTGAGTGACTTGCTTGTATAATATGTTAATTGAGTGACATGTTTGTAAGCAAAGTGACTTGTTTGTAACTTTTAAAAAAAAAGTGACATGTTTATTACTAAACCTATATTTAGGTGACCTTGGTTGTAGTTTACCCAAGAATAATCCAAGATACAACTGCCACATTACCAAGCAAGATGATGAGTGTTAACCAGTGTGTGAGTGCATGCTTTTGACTTGGATAACTTGTGCAGGCATATGATCAAGGAGAAGGACGAGGCTGAAGCTACCAAAACCATGCTTCATGCTTCCTAATACATAATTTCATGCAATGAAAGCAAAAATAGGATCCATTACCTTAGACTTGCATTTGTTCATGATGTCAATAAACTCATTTCTCCCAATTCCAGTAAGTCTCAAGGCATCAGCGGCACTGAAATTTGGGATACTGTCATAAGGTTGCTCTGTCAACAATAAGAAATGCCTAGGAATGGTCAGTACCTAAATATGAAGGCAATACTGATTCATAAAGAAGCAATGGGTGGTGAAAGATAACTTCTGCGTAGGACATGCATTCTTATGTATCCTGATCAGTCACAGCATTACATAAAAAGGTAGTTGCAGGAGAAAACCAATAGATGGTTGCAATTACCATTTCTCATAAGATCGAATATCATATCACAGTAATATCGGAAAGGAGACACCCTCATCACACGACAAACATACTGAGCAAGGTAGTAAGGGAATAACTGCAATCAAGAAATTAAAGAAGTTAACTGCAAAGAACCACTAGAAATATTTCAGGGGGGAAATAAAGGGCAGAATCATTTAACATCTTCTATAAACTGCGGCTAACAGGAACAGTTTTTACTATGTATTCGAGCAGTCAAACTATGAAAGCAATTCTTTATGTTCAGTTCCAAACTTCAAAAGTTTTTCTAACAATATACCATATGCTATAACAGATCATTACCACAAGTACTAAATTAGGAAAAAGATTAAAAGAACTTTCTTTAACACGCACCGCTAGACTCTTTCGCAAAAAGCGCATCATCTCGTCATAATATTCATTTTCCTTACATAATTTGCGAGCGAAAGAAGTGTTCCATTGGAGCCTTTTCTTGATACAATGGTCAATAATACTAAACGGAAAAAAAGAAGGGGTAAGATCATGAAATAGAAATGAAAACTGATCCAAGAGCACATGAAAAAATGAGCATTATTAATTTTAATGACTAATCAGGATAGATAAGGATGCATATTCAGTTTCAACATGGGATCAAAACTAAGAGTGTTTTCAGAAACAATCTAAAACTATAATGTTCATAATTTCTAATAGGAGCAACACCAAACCATACACGAATTCTTGTTTAGGGAAGACGAACCTCAATTCTTAATAGGAGCACCTAAATGCCGGTCCTAATTATTTCTAATTAGTTTCAGGAACTATTTCACAAAACTCCCTTACAAAAAGGTTAACTAATCCATCAATCATATATAGAAATGAACATGACAAACGTATATCCTAGTTCAGCGAATTGATCCAAAATTTCTCTCTAGATCAAAACAATGGAGTGGTTCAAAGATAAAGTAGACGATCCTTAATCCTTATGAATGCAATTTAGAAAGTAAAGCAAGGATCAAACTAACCTTCTGTGCCATTCATCTTTAGAATTAAAAATGGCATGAAGCCGTTTGGGCAAATTCTCCCACGGGCATTCATCCTTAACCGCTTTCAAAAACAACTGTTCCTCGACAGTCGTCGGAATGTGCTGCATTTTTATAGATCATTCAATCTCCTCCCCCTCCGAAAATCGATCGACGGATCAAACAATCAGCTGGCGAAATAATTCATTGGCAAAACAACTTCCGATCCATAAATGAGCATTACGCGGTGGATGGAACCTGAAAGAGAGATAATAAAAGGGAGCTTTGATCTCAGTGGCGATGGGGGATCAGGCTACAGTTTTATTTTTTTCTCCCTTAATAAATTGCTGGAAGGGAAGATCCAAATCTAAACAACTGAAAATTCAGAAAATGCGAAACGCTAGAATTGCCACCGCTACGTGCTGCATGCATGCCTGTGTTATGGCATGGATGCGGGTGCGGCCCTTTGCATGGACATGGATTTACCCAATCCACTGTAATAACTTTCCAAATTCTATAGGCTTTTCTTGGCCCAAACTAGGTTATTGGGTATTCAGTTGCAAATAACATCTAACAAAATTAATATTTGAGTGATAAACGTTAGGGCTAAGCATGCCAAACCGAAAACCGATACGAATTGAGATGTTTGAATGGTTTTATTATAGTTTAATACTTTGCAGTTAATCGAATCAAATGAGATAAAATTTAAATTTTTTATTTTATAACTAATTTTAAATATTTTATAATATAAAATAACTATTTTATACAATTATACTTAAAAATAGTGAAAAAAAACTTTAACTTTTGATATATGAAATATTAATTTTTTTTATTTACTTGAAAAATTATTTTTTTAATAAATGAAAATATATTAAAAATTTTATCAAATAATGTTCAAAGGTGATCAAATAAAGTTATTTTTTCAAAATAAAATATAAAAATCTCAAAATCTAATGTTAACGTGGAAAAATCGATAACAGAGAGTAATCAAACCGAAAACCGAATGATCATTAATTTTTTTTTTCAAATGAACCGAACCATATACACCCCTAATAAACACCGATGCCTTAATTTCATAAAACCGCTGCATATTAAAAATTTGAGGAATAAGCTTTTACTTGTATAGATTACAAATATAAAGGCAGATGAAGATGCGAAATAGTTTGCTTCGGCTTCAACAAATTCCCCGGGGAAATTATCACGGTAAGTTTTGGATATCCGCAGGCGGCAGAGAGATTGAGTTTGGTCTTACTACTTCATCGGCCTTCAATTAAAATTTGCATATCATATTGTTTATTTGTTTTAAACATACAAATTAATACAATGCATGTACTACATAAACTCTTCTTATCCATAAAAGGATATTGAGCATTTAAACATGTTTAATCTTATGTCATTTGTGTATTGTACTAACAATAATGTTAATCGAACTAAACTCAATCAATTAATTATGCATATTTTTTAACTATTATTATCTTTTTCAATTTAAACCGTCAATAATATTTTTTTTAACCTTCACCTGATAGTATCTCAACTTTCAATTCTAATATTATGAATAAAAATATTGTTTTTTAGGTGAAGAAAGATTATTACCATATGCCTCGTTAAAAAATTTCCTAAGCCTAAATGAGAAAAAAGTGCACATGTAATTACACAACGAAACATCTTAAAACATCACTAACAAACCCTAATAAAACAAAACAAATGATTAGATGCACTCTCTTCCTGTAATAAGGTTAACATCGTAGCAGAAGGGTCTGTAAACATAATGCAATCCAAGACGGTCTATGGTGTCTTCTTAGTTACCTGATCCGCTATACGATTTCCTGACCCAACTACATGTTGGAATTTCACCTCCCAGTAACGCTAAATTAACACTGTAATATGCGACATAAGAGTGATTCGATGCTACCGTTCAATGCCTTATTAAGACCCTTGATGGCCTTTAAATTGTCCGTTTCCATGATGATTTTCCGGCCACCACAATCCCAGGCACATTGGAGTCCCAAGTAGATATCCCACAATTCCGCCTCCAACACCGAACAAATACAAAGAGCTTTCGCAAAGCCCAACCTCTACGCCCCCAAATGGTCCTGTAAGACTCCACCACACGCAGCTTATCCTGTAACTGTGTGTTTTGCGCCAACATAATTGATCTTAAGGCAGTCCATCGGTTGAGGCTGCCAATAATTCAAACCGCAATCGATACGTCTCTGCAATTGGCTGCGACATCCCATGACTAGAGCTTGGCAGGAGATCTCCATCATATATTTGCTCATTTCCGGTACAGATCTTTTATCATCTAAAGGCGAATCAAACATTACAAAATTCTTATAGAGCCATAAGTTCTATAGAATAGATCTGAAGAGAATGTCCCAGTTATCAATGTCACCAACGAAGTCATTAGCATCTCGAAGATTCAAAACAATCCATTGTTTCAAATCCATTTATAGGAACTCATTGAGCCGAACCCTCTTGACCAACGTGGCCCAAATAGTAAAAGCAGACGGGCACAATCGTAGTAAGTGATTAATGTCCTCAACAGAACCGACACACAAAGGGAAACAAATGTGAACCGAAAAATGACGGCAAGTCCTCTCAGCATTCATCATCAACCGGTTACAACACACCAGCCATATAAAAGTCTTGATTCTCTGCAGGCCCCTAAACTTATTTACCGCCATTCAAACATTTTCGGACGTCGCACGAACATAACCGCTACGAATCTCATATATGTTTATTTCACCGAGAAACGTCGATCAACCCTTGTTCCCCAACCAACAACATCAATTGCAATATATGGCATTGGTCCCTTTTTGGCAGCAATCCGTAACAGCACATGCCATAACAAATAACGGTAAAAAAGATCCCACTTCCAATTACCATCCTCATTCACCTTATCGACCACTGAATACCTATGCATATTGCTATCTCCCGCTGCTGTGACATACTCAATCAAAGGTCTGTAGTCGTCCAACCAAGCATCGAACCAAAAGTCCACCGATCGGCCATTACCGATGCACCAACAAATATTCTGACGTACATCCTGCCATATACAAGCCATGCCCTTTCGAAGCTAAGAGCAGTTCCGATCACGCAAGAACTATGATATACCTTCTAGACATTTGTACTTTTCTCGATGAAATCTCACCCACAATTGTTAGGTTTGGCAAGAATATTAAACGCAATTTTCAATAGAAACGCATCGTTTTGCATCTCCAGATTTCGAAAACCATGACCTCCCTGTTGAATCGGACGACAAACATTTTTCCATTTAATTCCCCAGACAAAACGCTTGATTAACCTCTCAATTTCCTAACAACCCCGCCTTGGAATGACTGTCGATTGCATAGTATAAATGGGTAATGCGTCTATAACTGATTTTGCAAGTGTAATTCGTCCTGCCAAAGAAAGAGACATCATCTTCCACCCACTTAATCTATCCCAAACCATTTGGATAAGGTACTGGTAAGACAGCGATGTTACTCGACCATGCAAGAGGGAAACACCGAGATATTTCCCATATGTGTCACAACTGCAAATCCCAAATTAGAACTAATTTGAGCTCGTACCTCTAAACTAACATTCTTAGAAAAATACATGGTCATTTTCGGGATACTAACCTTGTGACTAGATACTTCACAAAATTTTGTGAGTATAGAGCTTAGCAGAAGTCCATGCTCATGTGTCGTTTCGGAAAAGAAAATCATATCATCCGTAAAAAATGAGATGGGAGATAACAGGGCCTGTGCGCGTTGTCTAGAATGGTTTCCAACTACCTCGACAAATCTCCAATTGGATCGACTGGGCGAGTCTTTCCACGCATAGCACAAAAAGATATGACGACAAGGGATCATCTTGGCGAATTCCACGAGAAGGAACAAACGTCTCAGTCATGGATCCATTCCATAAGATACGAGTAGACACGATGGACACAAAATGTATGATAAGATTTTTAAGCGAATCTAGAATCCCCAAGTAAGATAAAGTGTCCTATATGAATGAACATTCTAGGAGATCATACGCCTTCTCCAAATCTATTTTATTGAGAACTTTTCGATTATGCTATATGGAAAATTGATTCTAAGCCAATGGCATTTATGTTTCTATTCCTTGCTTGCATAATATTATGAACATGATGTATAGCAGTGAGAGATCCTTTGAATGCTTGTTAGCTAGCTCATTTATTAAGTTTAAAATGTTTCTCACTAAGCTTATGCTTATTAAATTCCCATTTACTACTTTACAGGATAAACTTTGAGGGAAGATCTTCTTATTGAAATGTTTGACCAAGTCACTTGCGGTGCCATATGTATGTACCTTCTTTTGTTTCTACTCCTAGGATGGTGGCACTTAGGTACTTAGATATGTAGGCAACTTTTTTGTTATGGTTTTGTATATACTAAACCTTAAATATTTATATGTAATATCAAGTAGGATTAGATGTTTGACTATGATGTTGAAGTTAGAATGGTTACTATCTAATTATACATGTTTCGATGGACTGCTTGGATGATAACCTTGTTATATGTTGCGTGCAAAAGTGATGCGCAAATTGCGTGCAAGTATGCACGGTGCCAAGTTATAGTATTTAAGATATCGTCTCCACAGAGATTGTGACAGCTTTTCGGAGTTCGCTTTTCTGCACAAGTAAAATAAAAACACAAATATTAGGAGTTGGTTTGATTGAAGCTAAAACTAATACGAGTAAAGTAAATTGAGAAATTAGAGTGAGAGAATGGGCCGGTATTGGATGTTTCGTAGTATGGAGAATTGATGTATTGTCTCGGCACTGTTTTGCTGATCAACTTAACAACTTCAGCCATCGCCCAGAAGTATGCCTTGGCAGGCGCCCGCCTTGGCAAAGATTTGTGAGATCGCCTGGGCAGTTAAGCGATGATTCAAGGTTCGACAAGGCTCCCTTCTATGACTCCCTCTTCTCCCGAAGCTTGAAGTACTATTGGCAAACATGTCTTGGATGATACCTCTCGGTGTGAATCTAAGGGTGAACACCAACCGATTATGAAACCTCTCTTAGCCGCTGAACTTCTAAGCTTATCCCTAAGCCGAAGTAGCTTTACCCTATGGTTGGATAAAACCGTGTTTACTCGTTTCGTAGGGGTGTTCATGGTAGGTTAACCGCACCGTTCAGCTTAAACGGTTGGTTAACCGTTATAGCGGTTATTATTCGTAACTTAACCGTTACTAACCAATAAGAAACGGTTAACCGTTAATTTTTTAAATGGTTAACCATTATAGTGGGTAACCGTTAAGGAACGGATCGATTATAGGTTAACATGTAACCTCTTACGATTTTCTTTTCAAATGTTCAATATTTCTTTTTTAGAATAATAAATATATCTCTCTGATAAATATTGTATTAATTTTTTTTAAATTAACTTAAATAGAGAAATTTTAAACGCAAACTTTATACTTAGTTAAAATAAAGTACCTATAGGTTAACATATAGGTTAACCATTAACCGTCTTTTTTAGCGGTTCGGTTAACCGAAACCGTTTAACCTTAACGGATAGGTTAATTAACCTATAAAATGAACAGTTATACCGGTTAACGGTTACGATTTATTTTGCACACCCATATCGTTTCATGAGTTCAACTCTCCCGATATTGAACAAATAGGTTGCCACCCTCTTCTCTCCCGATAAAGATTGCAACAATGAAGAACCAAGAGTAAAAAAACCTTGAGTTTTATTGCAAAACTGAAATCCTAAACGAATATAACAAAACTCTCACAACTACTACACAACCAACCCTTAGCCCAAGGGAAGGTTTAGAACATGATGGGTTTGGATGGCACTAGGGTTTCGACAAGAAGAAGTTTCTCGTTAGAATATGATTACAAATCATTAAAAGATCATTAAATCATCCTAGATTCCCGTTTGACTTTTCGCCAATTTGACTTTGACCTTGGCTTTTCTTTGTCTACTGGGCTCCAATGCTCGTTCAAGTGGTCTCTAAAAATCGGGCTTGATGAGCTCTTTCTATCGCATACCACTTTTCATTTTTCCGCTTTTCCTCGAGTTGCTGCCTTGGCGACAAGTAGTTGACTACCTCGGTAGAGGTGTGGTCTGGTGTGCAGGGGTTGGCACAACTCTTCATTATGGTCCTTTCTTCCTCGATCAGCTCTCTAGATGGTCCAAAAGCTTCCTCCTTCAGTTTCCATCTTCTCCTCTTCTGCCCTCTCGGCGACGTCTGCCTGGGCGGGTACCTGCGCACAGGGAGAAAACACACCTAAGCAGTATCATATATATAATCGATTAAGTTCATCAAATAAGGCAAAATATCTAATCTATGTTATTTTGTGTATGTTTACCTAATAAATGCAACTAAACTAAACTAAACTTAAGAACAACAATAATTGAGTTAAACTAGTGCATAAATATATGACTTTTGCACACTTAACATTATGATAGTTGAATCTCTTAGTTATTGTATGCATGTAATCTAAGCTTAGACTTAGGTGACCCTAACTTTATAATGTTGAAGCCTAGATCTGTTAAGCTGGAGCTACATGTGTTGTTGATAGTTTAACTGATTAGGTTACCCTATGTGTGGTTGTTAGCCATTTTAAACTAGTAAGTTGAGATTAAGGTATGTATATCTTCAAAACTGGAATCTTTTGGTAGATGCTTATGACCAATTTTCCATGTTTGATTGATGGTTGTTAAGATGTTGATTGAAATGTTATCTATGAAATACCTAAAGTGAAAAACTTGGAACCGAACTCATATAATAAAACTATATAGATCACGTTAAGGTCTCTCAATGTATCTAGCATTTTAGGCGAGGATTTAGTGGCTTCGAAACTTTTAATTATTTAAGTTGAAATACCAAAGTGCTATATCTCTTACCATGAATATGCCATTTAGGCTTGAATTGCATTTATATATGTGGTTTGTTTTGGAAGAGTTCCCAAAATCTTTTTTCTTAATCAATAGAGCTCTATTATAACCATCCTTAACTCTATGATATTGTAGTTTTGTTGTTGCTCGAATGTTTTTCCTTCCTTGAAATTTAATTTATTATGATATGGTAAAGAGTTTCTTTAAGTAGATGCTACAACATGACTTGATAGTGTATTATACTTCTCCTCATCTTCGAATGGTTTCTTAAGCATCAAGAAATCTCTTAATACTATAAATTCTTGTTTGATTGCCCTTGTTCGATTGACTATTTCTTCTAGGCTAGATTTGGTATGTTACAATAACTCCCCACAGTAACATCCCCAAATTGGGCCTAGAAGAATGTTATTAAAATTAATAACATTAAAATTCTTTTGCCTTGTCCTTAAATGTTGAATGAGGTGATTAAGGGCTTAGATAAGATAAATGAAGAAATGAATAACTTTAGTAAGAGCACTAAAAAGATAAATTATAACAAATTAAGCTTGCATGTTAAATAATTTATATTTTTAGGGCCTTAACACTTGTCTAAAGGAAAAGGTAGCATGGAGTAATGACCGACCATGTGGTCTAAGATTAGCTAAGGAGTCATTCCTTCCTCTAGGGAGAGACCGAAACAAAAAAATGCTTGAGAGAGGGAGAAAGCTTAAGATAGCCATTGAAGTTTAAGAATAAATTGATCTTGTTGCTTAATCTTACATGGAGTTTGAAGTCAATAAGAAATGGGTAAGTGTTCTTGAAATATTCATGTTAGAATTTAAGGTAGAATTCCATGTTTATGAATCTCCTTGGTAAAGCTGTGAATTTTATGTTTATAATATGGTAATATAGTTGCTTTTGGGGTAAAATTATTTGAAAGTAGACATTGAGACGATGGTGGTTCGAATGAAATGTATTCGTGAAGCAAATTTCTTGAAATTATATGGAATTTGTAAAATGTCGGGATGATTAGAAAATATATTGACTTCAAGTAGATTGGATTAATTGATGACTTCTTATGCTATGGTTTTTGAGGTTCTGTAACCCCCTCGACCCGGTCTAGACGATATACCGAATCAAACGGGTCACACGGGGAATATTGAAGTAAACCGGGAGATTTACCTTAATAAACAACCCCAATTTTTTTATTTTATCTTGTCTAAATTCTCTTTAAGATCCTAAGTCTTAACATCGCAGCGGAACAGTTAACAACTCGATCAAACATCGATTTGAGATTCAATTTCATTCAATTACACTTTAGGGACCGCTTTGTAAATCTAACAAAATACAGGGACCTATTCACTTTTTAAGTTACCATCCTTTAATTAGTCATATTGCATGCCTCTCTGTCAAATCTCAGCTCCAAACATGTGTACCATGGTCGTTTAATTGCATTTTCAACATTCAGGGGTCAAAACATAAAGAAACAAAACTTTAGAATATTCCATCAACTTACATAACAGCCAGCTGTTTCGGTATAGACTAGCCTTGTATTGAAACATGTGTACCGAAACAGGTTCTCTTGGCTCGGAACACGAGCACGTATAGAAACACCTCTAAGGTGTTTCGAAACTGTGGTTTCTAGTAGCAAAACGTACCGGAACAGACCACACCTGTTTCGAAACCCTTAGGCCATTTCAGGCTCACTGTTTCGGTACAAATTCAAGTGTAACGAAATACATGGGCCTGTAATGACACTTTTTGCTGATTTTTCACACTTTAATCCACATTAAACCATTCCAACATGCTTCCAACATGCATACAACTTATTTAGGACATCAGACCACAACATACATGGTAGAAACAACATCATAGCAAGTTCATAAGCATCAAGGGTATCTATATGCATGCAACCTATGCAAAAATAGGCATATAGAAGACAAAACACAAACCAAGGCATAAACCAAACATTAAAGGCTATTTAGAAGTCTTTAAGGGCATTTCAAACATGCCTTAAACCAAGGAGTTCCAAAATACAACCTCCCAAACACAAAGCATTCTCCAATTGCCAACTATTATTACTAATGCTTAAATGTATACCATACTTGAGCTTAACCACACTTCTTGGATTTCTTCTTGCATCTTTTCTGCCCAAACAAGCTAATTCTCCACATTGTTGGAAAAAGAGAGCGTAAGCATAATTGCTTAGTGAGGGATGCTCAAAACAACCAACCACAACAATACATTTTAAATCCATTTCATATTTAGAAAACTCTATCTCATCATGCTCTTTCTATCTCATGCTTAAAATCATTTTCAAAGCAAAACCACATCATTAAAATCACATGTACCATCTATCTCATGCATTCACAAATGCAAGGTCTCAAGGTAAAGCCTTACATGCTTAATTCTCATAAAGCATTTCTCAAATCATTATCTCATATGAAAAATATCATGCATAAAATCATTTATAACAAGGTACATGTAAATCTCATAATCAATCTCATATATTGGAATTTTAGCAACATTACTCGGATATGCGGATAGCTTGACTAAATGTCAAGTCCTACCCCAGTGGAATCTCACATCACCGGACTCTCATGATGGCATCACTCATCGCCACAAAGCTTGGGTGTTTCACCAAGACCTACCCTGATGGAATCTCACATCATCGGACTCTCACTTTCGAACGAGATGACACTACCCCCATTGCCCGAACCAAAGAGCAGGTATGAATTTTGTATATTATAGTGCACTTCTCATCCTATTGGTCGACCAATTATATCCGGTAACGATAATCTCATATCATGTCAATATATTCATTTTAACAACATTACCCACTGCTTTTCAATGCATCAATCTAAAACATTCTCATCCCATTTCAAAAGCATGTACAATGCATAGCATTTTCACAAATAGATCCATCTCATTGAAATATCAATTCTATCTCATGGGATCATTTAAATCATTATTTCATTTCTCAAATCATGCATAAAATGGAAGATAAACAAGAACATGATCATAAACCAATAGGGTAAAAACCGAGAATCGAGAGCGAAATATCTTGAACTTACTTCCAGGCTTAGATTATTGTTTCAAACTCAATCTAAACCCCCAAACCTTGCTTTCAAGTCCTTCAAAGACTTTTAAAACCAATTCCACTCACCGATCATGCCTCGCTTGCCTCGCCGAAGCGAAATCAAGCTTTCAAAGCTTCCGAAACTTCACCAAACGTGTCCGATACAAACTCCCCTATTTATACCACACAAAAACAGAGAATTAATGCATCTCAATGCATTAAAAACTCCAGCAACCACTGTTATCTCGTCTCTCTACCCAAAATATCCAATTCGTCCAACCGAAAAAACCAAAAACACCTTCGATTGCTCACAAAACTTCATCCAGCCAAAATCTAACACTCTAAACCACTTTAATCATCAAATAACATCCAAAAACTATCTAATCACGTCCTTATACCTCCAGCAACCCAAATTTCACAGAAACACCACAAAACCCCAAATCTAACAACTAGAGATATAAACCAATTCGGGATTATAATGATAAAAACCTTATTTTAACATCGCTTAACATCCAAATCATAAATAAAATCAACCTTAAAATCATAAAAATAGTAGCAATACGAAAATCCTTAGAAATCATGTTTTAAAGCTTGATTCATTAATTTTCATCCATAAACACCAAAAAATTGTTAATAACTATATTTAGAGAGCCAAAGACTTGAGAATTTCATTAAAGAACCTTGATTAGAGGAGTTAAACGAAATTTACCTCTAACCTTTGCCTTTTCCTTCAAATGACAAGATTTTGTAGAATTCCTTCAAGATTGCTTTAAGAGTATTGATGGAGAAGCTTAGAAAATCATTTGCGAAAAAAAAGAAGTTAAAAGATGATGGTATCTGGAACTTTTGAAAGAAAATAGAGTGTTTAGCTGATTGGAAAATTGAGAGAATAGAAGTTACGTCAAACAACCTTTTGGTAGTTAAAATATTTTTTTATTAAAATCTATTTTTTTATTTCATTTTATTAAATCATATAAAATGGTCAAATTAAAGGAAAATGTTCATTAATTAAATGGTAGCTCCCTAAAGATTATAAGTTTCGGCCCTCTTTCAAAACGGTCCTTCAAAACTGATTTTGCACATTTTACAAAATAGTCACTAAACTGAAATCTCAATCTTCTAAAATCCATTTTCCAAAATTGACTTTACCAAACCTTTCTACATATTTTTAGAAGATTTTAGAAATTTTCTCATAATTTTATCATATCCCGAACTACATTTTCCTAAATGGATCCTGAAAACTCGGATCTCTAGTCTATACTCTAGGTTCTCAAATCGACCGTAAATTCTTCTAGGCCCAAGATCGGGGCGTTACAACTCCCCTCCACTTAGGAAATTTCGTCCTTGAAATTTTTACATGGAGGAAAAAGATGAGGAAACTGCTTCTTCATGTCATCCTTTCTTTCCCACGTGGCTTCTTCAACATCACGATGTCACCACAAGAACTTGGACAACTAAATGGTCTTACAACGAAGAACTTTATTATCCGAATCCAAGGTCTCCACTGGTTCTTCATCACAGAACAAATCCAGATTCAACTCAATCTCTTCAACGGGAAATACATGGGACAAACCCGATCTATATCTCTAAAGCATGGATACAGAGAAAACATCATGTATCTTCTCCAACTCGGAAGGCAACCTCAACCTATAAGCAACATGTCCAACACGTTCTAGCACCTCATACGGTCCAATAAACCCTAGACTCAACTTGCCCTTCCGACCGAATCTCATCACCTTTTTTCCAAGGTGAAACCTTTAGAAACACCTTATCTCCCACATCATACTCAATCTCTTTACGCTTCAAATCCGCGTAATACTTTTGCCGATTTGAAGCCGCTTTCAACCTCTCACTAATGAGCTTCACTTTCTCCATAGTGCCCTTCAGCACATTAGGCAAAGAAACCAACTTTTGTCTTGCTTCTACCCAACAAAGAGGTGTTCTACACTTCCTTCCATGCAAAGCTTCATACAGAGCCATTTGACTCCTCGCTTGATAACTATTATTATAAGAAAACTCCACCAAAGGTAATTGTTTCTCCCAAGAACCCTGGAAATCAATGATGCAACAACTTAACATACCCTCCAACACTTGGATAACCCTCTCAGACTGACCATTCGTTTCAGGATGATACGATGTACTAAAATTCAACCGTGTACCCAAAGCTTGGTGAAGACAAACCCAAAAACTTGCTGTGAAGCGTGGATCTCGATATGAAACAATGGACTTAGGCACCCCATGTAACCTCACAATCTTAGAGATGTACAAGTTTGCCAACTTATCTAACGTATATGTAGTATGCACTGCCAAGAATTGTGCACACTTCGTAAAACGATCAACAATCATGCAAATGGAATTCTTCTTGGACGATGTCAAAGGTAAACCCACCACGAAATCCATGGTGATTCTCTCCCATTTCCATTCTAGAATCTTCAAGGGTTGCAACAATCTAGAAGAAAATTGATGCTCGGCTTTTACTCGTTGAAAAACCATGCACTTACTAACAAAATCAACAACGTCTCTTTTCAAACCAACACAATAATACTCATCTTTCAACCCACGATACATCTTTGTACTACCAGGATGCATAGCAAAAGGACTGCTATGAGCCTCAGTCAGAATAGTGCGCCTTAGCTCAACATCCTTCGGCACAATTATTCGACTCTTAAAACATAAAACACCATCATCATTGAAACAAAAGTCCGTTGGATTTCCTTCCGCAATATCCTGAACATGCGGTACCAACGAATCATCTAAAAGCTGCTTTTCCCTAATCAACTCTACCAACGAGGGTTTCACTTGCAATTCAGCCACTAAACTACCATCCCGAGATACACTCAACCGAGCAAACATCACCCTTAACTCTACTTCCACCTTCCTACTTAAAGCATCGGCTACAACATTAACCTTCCTTGGATGGTACTCAATCGTCAAATCATAATCTTTAAGCAACTAAATCCACCTTCGTTGCCTAAGATTCATATATTTTTGGGACATCAAGTACTTCAAACTTTTGTGGTCCGTGTACAACATACACTTTTCACCATAGAGGTAATGCCTCAAGATTTTCAAGGCAAACACCACAACAGCCAACTCGATATCCTGCGTAGGATAATTACGCTTGTGCACCTTCAATTGCCTAGATGCATAAGCTACCACCCTAATGCATCACTATAAACCACAAACTCTTTTTTCGATTCAGGTTGAATCAAGATAGGAGCTTGCGTCAACGCTTCCTTTAACTTCTCAAAAGCTTGTTGTCGAACCTCTTTCCATCGAAACTTTACATCCTTTTGCAACAACTTTGTCAAAGGAGTAGTAATCCAGAAAAAATCATCCACAAACCTACGGTAGTATCCCGCCAAACCAAGGAAACTGCACACCTCATGAACTAACTTAGGTGATTTTCAATTCATCACCGCTTCAACCTTTTGAGGATCGACTCGAATTCCTTCGGCTGAAACCACATGAACAAGGAAAAAAACTTCCTTAAAACAAAACTCACACTTGCTCAACTTAGCATAAAGCTAATTTTCCATCAAAACTTGCAACACAATCCACAAATGGTTATCATGATCCTCCTCGGTACGTGAGTACATGAGAATGTCGTCGATAAACATAACAACAAACCTAACCAAGAACTCATGGAACACACGATTCATCATATCCATGAACACAACAGGGTATTAGTCAAACCAAAAGGTGTTGAGTGTATAAAAGTTCTATATTTTACCCCTCATTTACCTATATTTCTGCTACATTCAAGCATATTTCATTACATTCAGGATAAATTTCTGCATATACATCACAACTAGATAAAATGGCACAATTGCTACTAATTTTTGTCACTTTTGCAGGTATCTGCTGCGGCAGACTCAGGGAAACAAAAGAGGAAGAGGTGGATCGTAGAACTAGAGTCGAGAAGCAAACGCTGTCGTGGCAGCCATGACGACAGAATGGTGAGGTGGAAAAGTGAAGTGGAGCTCGACAGATAGAGGATTTCAAGCCGGTCTGTCATGGACCACTCCCATATTTTTCTGAACCCTGAGGCAGAATGAAGGCCAAGCCCAAAGTCCAAGGAAGAAACTCAAGGCAAGAAAAGAGGACGAATTAAAGGCATCTACTCAGAAGATTTAATCTTTAATAGAGTTGTACTTTAGTTTAAACTTGTATTCTTTCCATATTAGAAAACTTGGACCCAAGGCCTATATAAAGGCATGTAATTCGACCTAGGGAAGGATATCTCATTCCTAGCCATCTTCCCCTAACCCTTACCGTTTTCCCCTCTTCATCATGTTCTAAACTCCCCCTAGGGCTAAGGGTTGATTCTGTAAAGTAGTTGCAAGGATTGTATTGTTTTAGGAATTTTCTGTCAAGTAATAAAAATTTCAAGTTTATTTATTCTGGTTTTTCATATCTCAGTAGAGTATCGGGAGGGCATTGTGAGGTTATCTATTTGTTTGATATCAGGAGAGTCAAGCATACGAACGGAATAAATACGCGTTTTCCAGTTTATGGTTAAACCATCTCGGCTTAGGGATAAGTACGAGGTTAAGTGGCTAAGGAAGAATTCAACAACATTAGTGTTCACCCTTCGATTCACGCCGGGAGGTATCATCTAAGAAGTGTCCATCAACAGAACTTGGGCCTAGGGATAGGACAAGTCATAGCAGGGATTCTTGCCAAGCTTGAAGTACAAAGTTGTGTGATCGCTGCCGCGACATCAACAGACCTCTGTCGTGACAGGTGTTGCCGCGACAGGAACAACGACAGAAAACAGAAGTTCCTCTTATAGTGCAACACATGCACTACTAAGCAATTCAATACCGGCCTATTCTTTAAATCTGATTTCTCTATCTTTTACTTTACTTGTTTCCTCAAGATTACTTCACCCATTCAATTCAACTATTTCTCTCTCTCTGGAGCAGGAATTCAAGGATAGAGTTATTTCCAGTCCCTGTGGAGATGATATCCGATACTCCGAGTATCACTTTACTACTTGCGTCATGTACACTTGCACTATTTGCGATAGGACTCTTTTAAACGCAACAAGTTTTTGGCGCCGTTGCTAGGGACTGGCAACATATCTTTACCCTTTTTGTTACTGCACTTTTTCTTTTTATTTTCTATTTTTTTAGTGGTGTTATTTATCCCGTGCTTTTCACAAGGTTTGTTGTTTGCTTATGTGCAGATCTAGACGAGGTAAAGAACCTAAGTACGAACTAGACCCAGAAATCGAACGCACGTACCAACTCATGAACCAAGACTGACTCTAGATAGCAAGAAACAACTATCTTGAGGAGATACTAGAAGCAATGGTGAACAGAAGGCAAAACAATGAAGTAGATGACCCCAACAACAATAACCAGAGAGTTATTGTTGATCCTCCCCAAGATGCCTGGAATGAACGGCCCGCTGCCGCTGCCGCACGGCAGTCCTGTCTCGACTACATGGACAATGACCATGTTGAATTAGAAACCACCTTGCCAGACGTGGAAGCTGAAAACTTCAAGCTGAAACCTGTCATGTTCAACATGATAAATTCCGCTGGCCAGTTTAGTGGTTTTGCAATTGAGGATGCCCGAGAACATGTGAAAACGTTCCAAGAAATCTGTGGATCGTTTAGACTGCCAGGAATAAATCCGGAAGTACCGAGGCTCCAGTTATTTCCCCATTCATTGAGAGATAGAGCTAAAACTTGGTGGAATAAATTAACGCCAGGTTCAATAAGAACTTGGGCAGATCTCTCTCGTGAATTCCTTTCTCATTTTAATAATTCTCATTTATCTAAAAGATTGCGTAACGAGATTGCTACTTTTCAACAGGAAGATGATGAACCAATGCATGAGGCGTGGGATAGATTTACAACTCTTTTACGGAACTGCCCGATACATGGATTCCCCGTGTGGAATCAGGTTGTCAAATTCTACAATGCTGCTAATTCACACACTCGACTGAGAATAGATTCAGCAGTGAATGGACTATTACTGGATAAGGAACCAGACGAGGCAATGATAGTGTTGAAGAAATTAGCAAAGAACGATGAGCAATTTCCTACAGCTAGGAGAGGGGGCAAACGAGGAATATCTGTAAAGGATTACGAAGCTGATAATTCGATGAAATCACAGGTTGCATACCTCACAAAGATAGTCAAAAATCTGCAGCGAAAGTATTCTAAAGCCGTATATTCTGCAGAAGAAGTATGTGAAACCTGTAGTGGGAACCACAGTTCAGAAGACTGTCCTTTACAGCTGGAAGAATGAATGTATGTTGGGAACTATAACAAACAAAGAAATTATGATTCCATCAATTACAATCACATCATCACCAATCAACACACATCCTCAGCACATCATCATCGTACAAACATATTTTACTCACATCCGATCATAACAACCAAGTATGGCATAAACACCAATATTTAACCAAAAACATGCTTTCTTCAAACAACATGCCATTTAACATTGATTCAAACATCAAAACATACCAATTTCACTTACCATCATCCCCAATTCTTTCGTAACCTGGCTCGGATACAAACAAATGTAACCCCCTTAGCCCGGTCTAGACGCTCGACCCGAACTAAGAAGATTACACGGGGAAAACCAAAGTCATCTCGTTAAAGTCAACCTTGATTAACGACCTTTATTTTTCTTTTTATCTTTTTTAAATGCACATTATTATCCTATATGATTAGCAATTTTATTAGGCGAAAATGGCACAACGATCGGAGTTCAAATAGGGGTTCAATTGTATAGATTTGACCTTTAGAGACTAAATTGTAATTTCCATAAAATACAAGGACTTTCAAGATTTTTAAGTTACCAATCTTCAATTAGTCATGTAACATGCCAACATGCCAAATTACAACCCAAACGGATCATTCCAACTTATTTAATTAAGCATACAATATTCAGGAACCAAAACGTAAGAAACAGAAACCTAAAACAATTCAAATTCAAGACCCAACGGTCAAATGTTTCGAAACACAAGACCTCGTATCGGAATAGCCGTTTCGAAACCAGGTTGACTGTTTCGATATGCGGGTGCGTTCAGAAACCTGTTTCGAAATAATGCTTCACAGTGGCGAAATGTTCCGAAACATTCCTACTCGTTACGAAACACCATGACCATTACAGGCCACCATTCCGAAATAGGTAAGGGCATTCTGAAACGCCTTGCCCTGTAACTTCTCAAAATACTGGTTCTTCTCACATAATCACCTCCGGAATCATTCCAATTCATGCCACAACATACATACATCATGTTTAAGCATCAATGACCAACATTACGAAGCATTAACTAAAACATAGCATCATTCATGCAAGCATTAGATCTATAAGCATGGTTTCTAGTCTTCAAATCCATACAAAAGCTAAGAGCCACATTCAAGCACAAATCAAACTCATAGGCCATTTACAAACCAAAATAAGCAAACAAAACATGCTTAAGGTGTTTAACATCACCAAATACTAACAAGAGTAGAAATCCCACCCATTGCCACTTATTACACTAAAGGTGAACCACATACATCGCTCAGTCAAAACTCTTGGAATCCCCTTGCTTTTAGACTGCCTTGAATGCTCAATTCTCTGCATTGATGAAACAAATGAGCGTAAGCATAAAGCTTAGTGAGGACCGCTAAAATCAAACATTCATCAATGCATTTTATAAAACCAAAACATCATCATGTGTTAACATATGCCTTCCTTTTAAACATGCACTTTAAAGCATCAATGCACTTCCAAATTCACATGCTCAAAGCATCATTAATTCCACAGCAAAAGCCTTTGCTCATGCTTAAACCAAGCATCACATACGTTCTAGCATAAGTCTCAAGCATCACATGCTTCCTCAAAACCAAAGCAAACCATTCTTTAACCATGTCCCACATATATCATTAGTCAGATGCATTGCTCACAATGCAAAATCACATTAAGCCTCACTTGCTTAATTCACATGTATAGATTTGTCCTATGCAACATCTCATCATCGATCCTCTCATGCACAATAATCCATTATGCATTCATTATAATCATGATACATGTGCAGCAATAAACACATATATTGGTTTATAACATTTCGGCATAGGCTCACCCCTATCCGTTGTGATAGATTCACCTCTATCCGTTGTGATAGACTCACCTCTATCACCTTTACAACAATATTGGATACACAAACTAGTATAAGCTCACCCCTATACTCAATGATAGACTCACCTTCATCTCAAAGGCTACTTATAGAATTAGGCTCACCCCTAACCCATAGTGATAGGCTCACCCCTACCACCCGCAATAGGCTCACCCCTATTACGTCACGTAGCTGGACACATGTACAATTTATAGATTATAGTGCACTCACATCCTATTGGTCAACCAACGTATCCGTATGTGAACAATAGATCACATATTTGCCAATATAATCAACTTTCATCAACATCTTACTGTTCTATAAAGCATAATCCACAATGCCATTTCACAAGCATAAACCATGCTTAAAACCAAGTATTAAACCACATAAACTAAAGGATCACTCACCATGTGCATCCTTAACAAAAATGGCATTTAAAACCAGTAATATCATTGCTCATAACATGCTTTATAACAATAACCAAACCACATTTAAATCAAGTGCATTTTTAACCAAAACATAGCACAAGCCGAGGGAGATTTTCGCTTCACTTACTCTTGAGCTTAGCTAAGTGTTTCAAACTTACACTAAACCCTCAAAACCACGTTCAAAACGTTTCAAAGCTGGAAAATCCTTTTCCCACTCACCGATACGTGTAGCCTTGCTCGCCGACACGAAAATCACTCATCTGGAGCCTCGAAAAACGTCTCGTTTGCTCATGGATCAAGATCCCCTATTTTCACATCATTAGAACAGAGATCCAAATGCATTATAATGCATTTCAACACCAGCAACCAATCACAAACTCGTTGCTCACCCAAGATACACCAATATACCTATCCAAAACAATCGAAAACTCAATCGATTGCTTCCTAAACCAAGCCCAGCCAACATACATCACTTCTAATCAATTATAAACATCAAAACATTACCTCATCATTCCTCCTCAACAACTCAACTAGAACTATCAAGAAACTCAGGGATCTCAAGGATTTCGGGATCTATATCAACAAAACCTCTTTTCAACATATTAATCACCTCAAAACTTAATTAAAAGCAATCCAAAACAAAGCTTAACAAATCAAGTCTGAAAATCAAGAGTTTCATCACATTTTTCTAAGATTTCAATCTCAAATTAATATTATAATGAAAATCAACTAAAAACATTAATTAGAAGCCAAAGATCTTCGAAATTTCAATAAAGAACCTAGATTGAAGGTTGAGAACGGGATTTACCTTAAATCCTTGCTTTCCTCAATGAATGATAAGTTTTCTTTAGCAAAAATCTTGAAGAACTTGAAAGAAATCTTGTAATTTGTTTATAAAATGATGAAAGAGTGTTTCATTAAGCACTAGACAGGATTTACAATGCAACTATATGCAACTACATGCTTAACAAAATAACATGAGGACTAACCCCCTCCCCCCCAAACTCAAGGCGGGCATTGGCCTCAATGCCTTAGACAAAATAAAATCTAAACAGAAAAACATAAAATAAAGTAGAAAAAATAAAGAAAACAATGGTGCTAGAAGCTGCCCGAGTTGTCTTTTAACTCGGTGGACTTGGAGGAAGATGAGAGGACTAGGTGGCAGGTGGCGGGTGATTTGGTGACGAGGCTCTGATTCTGGCAGTGAGCTGGCTGGACTCTGATGGGAGTGGGTCTCTTTGGTTACTGCTCCAGCTCGGTCTCTGGCCTTTCATCCTCTGGCTCGTCCGCTATCACGTGCCTCTTTTCTTTTCTTTGTTTCCTCGGCCAGTTTTGCATTATCGAAGGAATTAGACACCTCCTCGTCAAGGGAATCAGTGGCCTGGGCTGTCTCTTTTACTGTCGTCTCTGCCACTTGGACGGCTATACTTTGTCTGCCCCTCACCTGTCTTGGCGGCTTGCCTTTTATAGTAGGGTCTAAATCTAGATAAGTAGTTGTGAGACGGACTTAATAAAAATAATATAACTGAAAATAAAATATGGTCCTAAGCTTATTAAGATTTATTTATAAAGAAAACGGTGATTATTCTCATGGGGGAGTCTTTCTTCTTATAGTCCACTCGCACCCTTCATCGAGTGATTATTCTCATGGGGGAGTCTTTCTTCCTCGTTCCCTTGTAATCCATGTGAATCCTCCACCTTGTTTCTTTTCTTGAAGCCATGAACATGTGATTAGTAAAAATTATATCACTATCCAACGATGTACTTACCTTATCTTGGTCGTGGTTTGTTATGGCGGAGGGTGGCTTTTGCTGCCAAGGCAGCTTTTCGGGCGGCAAACTGTCAGGGCAGTAGTCTGTCATAATGTGGTGAAGGTCAAAGAAAAACTCAAAATCCTGAAAAGCTTGATGACTTCCCACACCATTTTCTTTAGTCTCCTAAAAAATCTCCATCAGTAGAGATTTTGATGGCCTTAAATCTTCCAACATCGACTCCTCTAAATATATGTAGTCAATGGTTGTCGAGGTTTCTGATTAGGCGGGCATGGTTACTGTGATTGCTGTTGAGGCCAACAATGTTGCCGAAGCTGCTGTTGCGGCGGACATAGTTGCTGAGGTTGTTGCTGAGGCGGGCGTAATTTCTGAGGCTTTTGATATTATCGTGACATCATCAATTTCTATGTCGGCCTCGGCCTCACTAGCTGTTTCTGTAGCCTTGCTCTGTTCAAGTTCCGCAATTCCTACTTGGTCAATTTCTTATATGGGTTCATCATGTGTGGGGTAGTCCATTGCATCCTCTTCCCATGAGATATCAGTATCCCTAGGTCTCAACTTTCGGTGATCCATGGGTTCCGCGACAGGGGTTTTATGTTCATCCACGACATTTATTGGGGCAGAGTTGCTCAAAAGTGCATCCATCCTGGCGAGTTTTGCCTCCATAAAGGTTGACACGTCTTGAATGAGCGGGAGGAAAGTTTGAAACCTGTTTTCTAAGAAATTTGATTGCTCTTGAGGAGGACTGCATTGCTAGGGCTTGTGTACTGCTGCAGCGGCAAAATTATCATAGTAAAAAAATTTTGAGGTTGTTGATCGTACCATGAGAAATTCTGTTGCGGCGGCAGATTCTACAGTCCTTTTTGTTGTGGATGCGACATCTGCCCTTGGTCCCATTTTGGTTCGTCCATGTCTTCTCCGAAATGTAAGGGGCAATTTTCGAACACATGATTCCCTCACATAGATTGCAAGAATTGTCCAACATCAGCTCTCGTATAGTTTTCATCGACATTGTGATGCCCTTGGACTTGTAGCGTACCTGAAATTTTTTATTTTATTTTTTATATATACAAAAGAAACTAAAAGTTAAAAACCTGAAATTTAAATTCAATTAAATAAAGAGTGCAGAAAACAAAACGAAGTCGCTATTGCCAGTCCCCGACAACGACGCCAAAAACATTTAGGGTGTTTAGGTGTTCTCTTTTTATGAGCGCAAGTGCACACTCATGTCAAGTTATAGTATAAAAGATGTTGGATCCCACGAGGATTGGAATAGTTCCTTTGAGTGTATATCTGCACAAGAAGTTTAAATGAACAATTAATTTCATGTTTGTTTAAATGAATAAAACTAAAAACATAATTAATTAAAGTAGGGGAGATCAGAATGATAGAATGGGCCAGGTAATTGCTGCTCAGTAGTGTGTAGACTGCATTGCATAGGTTAAAGTTGGATTGCGCTGCCTCGAATGCTGCCTCGGCGGGTATTGGCGGGCGACGCAGTGGCACTTTTGCTGCCACATTGGGTATCTCTGCACTGTAACTTTTGCTTGTGTGACAGGTGACAGGAATACGTCCTGGCGGCAAGTCGGGCAGATATTCCAAGCTCGGCGGGATAGTCGACAATGATCCTCCCTATGTCTAGGAAAGGATGCTCGAATTCTCGCGTGGTGTAGGCAATACCTAGCAATCTCAGCGTAAACCTATCACAAGCTAGTCAATTCGGTTGGTGATCCCTTCGAGCCGCTGAAACTTGTGAACATTTGGAACCAAGTTAGTCACGCCTCTACACGTTGTGACCGTGCTTAACCCTTTCGTGAAGTTGACACTTTCGTGCCCCTAAATGGATTCTCTCAACTGAAGGGTTAGAACTAACCGAAAGCATGAAGTGCATAGATTAAGCAAACTTGGAATATTTATTGCAAAACAAATTAACCTAATACAATCGTTTCTCACAACTACTTTACAAGCAAAACCTAAAACCTATAGAGAACTAGAACATTAGATCTAGCCGACTCCCTCTCTCTATCCCTCTCTCTCTCTCTATGCCCCTATACCCTCACATACATGGGTATATATAGGGCTTGGCCTAAGTTTAAGTCCTCCTTGGAGTAGAAGTCTTCATTGGTGATAAAATAGCTTTAACATTTAATGCTTCATTCAATTCTGACTTAAATATGGACTCCTTTGGATGTTTACTTGTTGAGCAAGTCAGTATAAGCCACCTTGCTTATCGATCTTCAATCAGCTCTCTACACCGCTCCAGGCCTCGAAAAAATGCAAGATGAGGCTCAATGGACTCAGAAAAATGTCCTCTATCAAATGAGACCCATCTTGACTATGTTAGTTTATTGCCGTATGGGCAACATTCTACGACGGTGGCGTCCTTGGCGACAGCATTCTACAGCAGCAGCGTCTTTGGCGGCAACTAGAACTGGTTCAGTACAACTCCTCATGCTCTCAGCTTTCCTGTCCTCTCTTCCTCTGATTAGCAACCAACACTTGAAATAGAAAACTAACTAAAACAATATCTTTTCTTAGCCAAAACGTAAAATTTTCAATAAAAGCATGACAGAAAAAAAATTGTATAATGCATGATATGCAGCTAAATATGACTAAATGAGCTTGAGAACAATAATAATATGAGCAGGAATGTGCATAAAATATAGGACTTCTAGACACTCTACACATGTTGCTAGAGGGAGTACGCATTAATTATAGTCATTAAAACTTTTTCATACGTCATACACATGCATTTAGGAACGTTTAAAGTTGGATTTTTGAAGTTAAATCGGCCAAAAATGCCTCATCTGGTAAAGGCGTATCGATACTACTGAAAGCGTATCGATACGGGTTCATCAAAGGGAAATGATAAAATTTAAAAGGGTATCGATACGACCCCGCGTTTCGATACAGATAAGTCAAGGGAAGTGATACAGGTCAAACAGTACCGATACGGTCCCGCGTATCGATACATTCGTCCATTCTAACAAATCAAAGTATAAACTTTTTTTCTTCTATTTTTCTATTTTCGTTTGATTTTAGTAATTGTTTCAACTTAGTTTTTGTACAAAACACACACATATATATATATAACATGGGTTTCAAATTTTTTACCAAAATTTTTCAAAATCAAATTATTTTTCATTCGAATATATTTTCGCATCGTATATTTTTTAATCTGTTTTCAAAATTTGTTTTGACCAATCTTTTCTATTATATATGTATATATTTTTAACATTGTAATTTTCTTTTAAAAATACCTTGAATTATTAGAATTTATTGGTTTGAATGAGATGTTAATTACATACATATTCGAATCGTTTTGATGTTTTCAGGGTTATAGCACCGAAAAAGAGAGCTAGACGTCACCTTGCCACTTCCGATCCTATGGATGATGAAGAGGGTAACCCTAAACCAAATCTTCCTTATATTCTCCAATGTAGTTTTCCTAACCCTTCGGATATGCCATGTTATAAGCTCATTCAAGGTTTCACTCTTAGGGAAGAACGTATCGTGTATCTTCCATTTTTAAACTCAGAACGTTTTAAATTTCAATACCTTTCTTTCCTTCGAAAATGGAAATTTATTAAATATTTAAACCTTCCTCCCATTGTCTATAGGAACTTGGTCATTATCTTCTTTTATAATGCTATATGTATTCATGATGAAGATAGAGAACATGTTGTTGTAATCGAGTCACATGTTATGGGCAAAACCTTTCAAATTGATCAATATGTTCTTTACAAGACATTTGGTTTTGAAAACGTAGGGATTGATGATGAAAAGTCCTTAGGTCAAGGTCCTTTAGGTTCCGTAAAAGTCTTAAATGCTCATGACAGAATTCTTCATCTTATCATTACTTGGTTTTTGCGTCCATCGGGAGGGAAATTTTCCACAATCCATCAAGTAGATGATTTTTGGCTTAGGTGCTTTAGAGAGGGTCAACGTCCTAACATTTGTCAAATTATGTTTGCCGACCTTGTCTATCTTGTTCAACACTGTCACACCGACAATGTAAAATCCTTTTACTACTTTACGGCGTTGAGTTCCCTATTCCATTCCCTTGAGATTGATTGTTCACATGATTTTCCCGAACCCCTTGGCTAACCTATCAATGAATGTTCCCTCTCTCGTGCTCATTTCTCTTATGTTAAAAATGAATGGGTTCATGTCCCTCATGCTCCTCAAAAAGATGATCCGGTTGATGCTCCACATGCTCCTTCAAGCTCTCAACGTGCTCCAGTTACTTCTTCCTCCATGGACAATCTAATGACAATCCTCAATGAGAAGTTCACAAACATGGAAGTCGGGTTTGCAGCCATTAACACTCGATTCACATCCTTGGAAGATCGAGTCAAGGGTGTTGACACTCGATTCACATACTTGGAAGATCAAGTCAAGGGTTTTGACACTCACTTCACATCATTGGAGGATCAAGTGAAAGGCATCGCTCTTCAACAAAACTCCATGGATGTCTCTCTCAATGCTTTCCATGGTGCTTGGCTTAACCAATCTAGGAGGAATCAACCTACTCAAGACAATGAGGATGAAGAGGGAAAAGATGATGATGATGGGGATGAGTAGTTTTTGTATATCATCTCATGTCATTTAGTTTCTTTAGTTTTGCACCTATGTTTAGTACTCTATGCTTTTTATTTATGTTTTTAGGATCTAAGTTTGGATTTATAACTTTGAACTATTAAGTTACTTTTAATTTGAAGTTTGCTTTGAATTCAATCATATTATTGTTGCTATTATCCTTGTGCTTATGTTTGATCTAACAAAAGGGGGAGAAGGATTATAGAGCCATTTTTTGAAAACTTAAAATTGATTTTGAAAATCCATCTTAAATTAAGGGGGAGTAAGCTTTTCAAAAGTTTCAAGAACTTAAAAATTTATATGTGGTTTTGTTATATCAAAAAGGGGGAGATTGTGAAACTAAAATTGATTTTGGTATAAACCCTAGACTTATGGACTAATTTGCAAAACAATAAATTTTTAAGTACTTTTCAAAGTCTCACTTTTTGACAAGTATTTTTGAACCAAACTATATTTCAAGACAAAACTATCTTAAAAGTTCAAAATCTACTAAGTCTTTTTATGTATTTTCAAGCCAAACTTCAGCAAAACGCCCAGGCGTATCGATACCCTTAGGCGTATCGATACTGTTTTTCAACACTGGAATTTTAATAGACCATAATGTACCGATACGGTATTACCCCGTATCGATACCGTATTCATCTGGGCATGACTTTAAACTATATCGTATCGATATGCATTGTAACCGTATCGATACGATTTGCTTATCTTTGCATTTAATTTTTGACTGTTGGCTTGTCAGTTAGTTGGTATGCAAAAATTTAAATGACCATCACACAGTACCGATACGGTTTTTATCAAAACCAAAAATGGGATTCCAGAGAGAAAATTCTGTATCAATACGCCATTCCGTATTGATATGTGTAACACCCTAAAAAAGTATGCCCAAATTGTAAACTCTAGTTTCGAAAGATCCCTAATTTAGAAACATAATTTCAAAATCCCTAATTCTTAAAACCCTAATGATTTGGGAATTCAAAACCCTAAATTTCTATGATAGACTAAATATGAATTTTTATTAAACTTGAAAGTTAATATGAAATTTCTTAAAAGTTTAAGGATTGACTACATAAATAACCGTTTTATCAAATTGAATTTAAATTCAATTAGTTTCTTCCCTACATTTTTTAATTATTTAATATATTTTTTAACGTAATTTCTTTTTAAATTGAATTCCAATTCCCCTTTTTCCTACGGTTAAACTAACTCTCTTTTTTCAAATTAAATTCTTGTTTTTACTATTATTATTATTATTATTATTATTATTATTATTATTATTATTATTATTATTATTATTATTATTATTATTATTATTATTATTATATTCTAAACCTATTTTGTTTAGATTACCACCGCTCAACTATATATATATAGTCATAGTTACTACGTACAGAAATAAAACTAAGCCTTAAGTTTTAAAGTGTTGTCGCTCTTAGTTATTCCCATGCTTTATGAATTCCTCTTGGATTGACGTTGTCATCACCTTACATCGAAGCCGCAACCACCCTTTGTCGTCGTTAGATCTATTGTTTGCTTAAGGTGTGTTTTCTTCCGATGCTATAATTAAATTATATGTATTTTTCTATGTGCTGGTGTTTTACTCGTTATGTGATTATTTATATGTATTATGATTTTTATGGTTGACATCACATGCATACGTTTTTAGAATATGTTTTTACTACGATTTACGAACTGTGATTTACGGGCTACGATTTATGAACTATGATTTATGGACTTATGGACTATGATTTATGAAGTATGTTTACGGAATATCGGATTTATGGAACTTTGTTTATGAAATTTGATTTTTAATCATCATGTATGTATGAGCATGGGTTGAGATTTGTATGGAGGAAGTTCAGTGGTTTCATCCTTTGGGCTGAATTCCACTTCGGATCAGTGGTTCCACTCTTCGGGCTGAGTTCCACTTCGGATGGTGACGATGTAGTGAGGGGTTCTGGGGAACCTACCTCTTTTAATGGCGATTGTAGTTGGGTGCATTGCATTTTGAATGTGATATTTGTGTTATGATTTTTTAAAGATTTTAAGAAAATAATACTATATTTTATAATTATGATTTTCTTGCACTTTAGAGGCACACTAAGCTCTTTAGTTTACTCCCCCATAGTTTCCTCTTATAGATATCTTCAAAATTAGGCGACGTGGTACTTGGAGGATCTCAGATTTTATCCGGTTATTTATTATTTAGTACGAAACTATTTTAGTTTAATCAGATTTCTATTTATTATTTTGGGACATGGATGCAATTTTAGACTATTTATATTTTGATTCAGAGATTTTATCTACTGTTATTTTAATTCAGAGATTTTATATAATTATTCGAATATCTATTATGATATTTTTATTTTTATTTATTATTAAATTTATGTGATTTTATTTTAATTAAAGTATAATTTTCAAAATTGGATTTCTTAAGGAAACGTTTTCAAACGTAACTTCCTAAATTCGGTCTATTCTTCTAGGCCGGGTTTATGCAGTTACAATATGCCCCTTAAAACCGCACCGATACGCCCTCTAAGCATATCGATACATGTAGTTTTTCAGTCATAACGACTCTTTCTTGTTTGAGACATGTACCGATACGCCCCCTAGTCGTACCGATACGGTAGGTAGCTGAGCAGCATTTATTGCAAGAAATTGCAGCTCAACGGCTCTATTGATGTTCCCAACTACCCAAACGGATAGAATTCAATACAAGGGTATAAAAACAAGTCTAAAATACACCAGTAAGAACTATTGAACCTACAAACAACATCATAGCACTTAAATCCAAATTTTGTACCTTTACAGTCAAATTCTTGTGAGTTTGGGGAGTGTGAAATTGTAATTGGGTAAACAATTATCCTTTGAGAGGAACTTTTAGAGTTTACCAAATACTTCTCTTTGTGAAAGTGAGTTGATTAAGCTTTGGGTAGAAACCTTAATCAAATTGTAAGGTTTCCTCCTCATCCAAGAAAAGGGGAAGAATTCAAGTAGTGAATTGGCTGAAAATCCTTAGTGGGAGCTAAGGTAGTGGATGTGGAGTTCGTTTGGAGAACTTGAACCACTCTAATTGCCTTGTGTCACATTTTAATTTTTCCAAATTTTCACCCTCCAAATTTTTATCTCCAATTCACCCCCTCTTGGCCATTTGCAATTGTGTAATCAACTCAACAAAAACCACATCATTAAAATCACGTGTACCATCTATCTCATGCATTCATAAATGCAAGGTCTCAAGGCAAAACCTTACATGCTTAATTCTCATAAAGCATTTCTCAAATCATAATCTCATATGCAAAACATCATGCATAAAATCAATTATAACAAGGTACATGTGAATCTCATAATCAATCTCATATATTGGCATTTTAACAACATTACTCGGATATGCGGATTGTAACGCCTTGGTTTTGGGCCTAGATGTTTTAGAGGTTGAATCGGGCCGGTCGGGAACGATTTGAACCCTTTAAGGTTGGTTTAGGGAACACCTAGTTTGTGATGCTTTAAAAATATGGAAAAATATCTAAAAATCCTCATTTATTATATAAATGTTTATGGTGAAAACAATTTTACAAAATGTGATTTGGAAATATTACATTTTGGTGTAGTGACCAAATTGCAGTTTTTGCAAAAGTTAACTAGTGACTGTTTTGTAAAGGATTGAAACTTTGAATCTTTAAGGAGCTAATTTTACCAAATTGTTTTTCACCAGATTTCTCTTTAATTTGTGAGTGTTAATAATTATTTAATTAAAGAAATTAAAAGAAAAATCTTATGTTGAGTTTTCATAACTACTTTACGATACTTTTCCCTCTTTTCATTTTCTCTCAACTTCCACTCAGCCAAACACATTTCCCTCGTCAATTAATCTCTGGTTTTCATCTCTTTTGCTGAGATTTCATCTTCCTAAGGATTTCCAACCTTTACTTCATCAAATCCTTTTGTTTTCACTTTGGATTTTCAAGAAATCTTGCCCAAATTGAGGAGAAATCAACCATTAGTGGTAAGCTTCGTCCTTCTCCTCTAATGATCAGTTCTTTACTGAAATTCCCAAGTTATCAATCCTTTGTAAATGATCTTTAAGTTGTTTTAATGTTATAATCAAGAAATTGTTGTTAAATTCATGGTTCTTGAGGTGATTTTTATGATTTTCGTATTTCTGAGTTAAACTATGTTTTGAGGTTGATTTCTAACATTTTTTGGATGATATTTGATGTTAAGATTGAGGTTTTATCAAGTAAATCCTGAATAGGCTTGGGTTCCTAAGTTTTACATGTTAGATTTGTGGTTTTTGGGGTGTTTTTGGTGATATGCTATTGCTGGAGATATAAGGATGTGTTTGTGATGATTTTTGATTTTGATTGAGGTTGGGAAGTGATTAGAATTGATAGATCTTGGCTGGGCTTTGATTTGAGAAAGTTTGGAGGTGATTTCGGTTATTTCGGATAGTCGAAATGGTGTTTTTGGGTAGTGCAGCGAGTTTGAATGAGTGGATGGTGATTTCAATACATGATGATGCATTAATCCTCTACTCTTATGTGTAATGAACAGGGGAGACATCTCCGAACGCTTTTGGTGTTGATCCGGAAGTGCCGGAAGCCTAGGAATCATTTCGGCAAGCAATCGAAACGTAATCGGTGAGTGCGAATGGTTTTTAGAAGTCCTTGAGGGACAAGGAAACAAGGTTTGGGGATTTAGGATTGGTTTGAAACACCATCCTAAGTCTAGAAGTAAGTATGGCTAGATTTGCTCTTGATATGTGGTTGATGCCCTAAATGCTTTTAACATGCTCTTGATTTGTGTTAGACATATTCCTACTATTTTATGCATGATTTATAACATGAAAAGATGTTATGTGATGATCCCAAGAGATAGCATGGCTATGCAAAGAGTTTTAAAATTTTTATTAAATGCTACGCATGAATTGTGGTATTGAAATGGGATGAGTTAGATTTGAGAAATGTTGCATCAAAACAGTAGGTGAGATGATGATTTTAATGTAATATATTGGCATAAATGATGAGATGATTACCGGATATAATTGGTCGACCAATAGGATAAAAGTGCACTATAAACTAAAAATTCGTACGTGCACTTTGGAGTCGGGCAATGGGGGTAGTGTCATCCCGATCCAAAGTGAGAAACGGATGATGAGAGATACCGCCGGGGTAGGTCTTGGTGAAATATCCAAGCTTTGTGGCAAAGAGAGATACCGCCATGAGAGTCCGGTGATGCGAGATTCCACCAAGGTATGACTTGGCTTTAAGTCAAGCTAAACCGCATATCCGAGTAAAGATATAATATGAAATGCCAATATATGAGATCGTATTTGATTTACATGTACCAAATGTTGAGATGTTTTATGCTACGAGAAATGCATATGATATTTGAAGTTTATGAAATGCTTTAATTACATTAAGCATGTATATGGCTTTGCCATGAGTTTTTCATTGGTTGAATGCATGAGTTAGATTGATTGTACACGTGCTTTTCAAATGAAGATTTGCTTTGAAAGGTTTTCAAGCATGAGTTAGAAAGGGCATGTTGTAGAAAATGGATTTTGAGAATGAGCTTTAAAGTTGCATTGCTGTGTTGGTGTTTTTAGAGCATGCCTCACAAAGCAAATGTGCTTATGCTCTCTTTTACCAACAATGCAGATAATTGAGACACTATTGGCAGCAAGGAGGCTAAGGATTTCCAAGGAATTGAAAAGCTCAAGTATGGTGATATTTTACGTTTACTTTGGTAATGATAATTGGCAATGAGAACCAATGGGTTGCTTTGGGAGATGTATTTTAAACTTCTTGTGGTTGTTGTAGGTTTAATACAGTTTATGTGGTTTGTAAGAGGCCTTTATGGTAGTTTTGGTGCTTTATGTTACTATTTGGTATGTTCATGGTTTGTGTCATAAGCATGTTTCATGATTTGCTTTGCTATGATTGAGATAGTCAACCAAATGATATTATATGGTTAGGAATTGCAGGTTTATATGTTTAAGTAATTGCCATTAACATGTAAGTATGATTTGAGGTTATTTGATTAATGTTTGAAGTGTTATCAATGCTGAGAATGGGGCAGATCTGTTATGCGTATGGATACACGGGCTTGCGTATCGATACACATAAGCCAAATTTGTACTTTGCTGTACAAGTGTTTCGGTACGTTTGCGAGGTGTTTCGGTACGAGCTTGAAGGGCGTTTCGATACGCGAGGAAGAGTATCGATACACCCTCAATGACTTTTGTCACTGCCATCCCACGTACCAATACGGTCTCAAGCGTATCGATACGCGACCATTAATTCAGTTAAAGGGATCTTCATAAGTTTGATTTTGTTACATTTTAGTCCCCTAACTTTATGGATGCAATTGAATGAGTTTGGAATGTCTGATTGTGGTGAAAATTGACAAAGTGGCATGAAATGGGACTAATTGAATATTGGTAACTCTAAAATCAGTAAAGCCCTTATAAATTATAGAAATTACCTTTTGGTCCCCAAATGTCCATTTTGTTCAATTGAAACCCTAAACGTGGTCCAATCATTGTGTCGTTTGTTCCTATGATCAGTGGTGGTCACATAGGTTTAATATTGCATTTAGAAAAGTAAAAAAAGGGGCCTTCAATCGGAGTTTACTTTAACAAGTTGGCTTCGGTTTTCCCTGTGTAATCACCTCAGTTCGGGTCAACCGTCTAGACCGGGCTAAGAGGGTTACATTTGTTAGTATCAGAGCCATGTTTCGAATAATTGGGGCTTGGTAGGTGGTTGATAGGTGTGAATATGAATGGTTATGATTTTTTGTGAAAGCATGTTGTGTGACTGTTCGATGTTCTAGCTTTAATGAGATGTAATGCATACAAGTTGATGGATTGAGATGAAATTGTGATGCTATGTTATGTTTGGGGTATAGATGGGGAACTCATTGCCATTTCATTTCTATTGGAAAGAATTGGTTTGAAAATGAACTTGAGCACCTTGGATTTCTTGCCTTATAATGCCTAATTGTGATTTATTTCATTTTTGCTAGTTGCATTATTTTGAAATGGGACCACGTAGAGAGCATAGAATGAACATGCGTAATGCAGTCGAGAATGAAACGAATGAGAATGAAGAGCGTGTCGAGAATCTACCGCCTCCTCCTCCTGGTGGACCACCTGGTGGTGGTGGAGCGGGGGTTGGTGCTGCGGGAGCCGAAATAGTGGTACTGAACCCGGGGGAGCATAAGGGCAAGCTGTTCCTGACATGACTGTGCTAATATAAGCTATTGCTTGAGCCTTTCGAGCGGCAGTAGCTGGAGCTCATGTGGCTGCACCTCAGGCTGGTGTTGGTGCGAGTTTGCCTCTGGAGTGACTCCGCAGTTTTGGAGGGACTGAGTTTAGGGGGCTGACCCCTGAGGGTTCCGAGTCTTGGTTGGAGAGTACCAAGAGAATCCTTGGACAAATGAACTGTAATAATGTCCAGAAGTTGGGGTGCATTGTATCTCTGTTGCATGGTGATGCCTACACATGGTGGACGACCACTATTGCTGGTTTGGAGGATGCTGAGGTATCTTGGACGTTCTTTTTGAACGCGTTCAAGAGGAAATATTTGGGGGTCCATTATCTGAACGAGAAGAAGAGGGAGTTTATGTCCCTAGTACAAGGTAACATGTCGGTGGCGGATTATGAAGTACAGTTTGTTTGCCTTAGCCAGTATGCGCCAGAATTGGTTTCGAGTGAACGGAAGAGGTACGAGCGGTTCAGATATGGGCTGGTGGCTGACGTGAAAACTTATATGCATGCATCAGACTATATCGATTTTGTTGTCTTGGTCACTCGAGCCAAGGACATCGAGCTGAACCTTGGTCTGGAAAGTAGAGCAGGAGGATCTAGCTCGGGGAAGTGACCTGCGGATCGTGATCTTGGAAGAGATTGGTTCAAGAGACCTAAGAATAGTAGGACACACATGGATGCTAGACGTGGGGGAGGTAACAATGGGAGAGATCAACAAGGGCCGAATGCTTATGTCTGTACCCCTAAATGTAACTGGTGTGGCAGGAGACACACGGGAAAGTTCTGGGGCAATGTTGGTACGTGCTGGAATTGTGGTTCTCGTGGGCACATGAAAAGGGATTGTCCTCAGCCGGTACGAGAAGGGCATGCTCTGGCGAGAGCAGCTGAGCCACAAAGGGGTCGTGGGCGCGACCAAGGCAATTTCCAGCGTAGGGATGAGAGAGCAAGGAATGTGGCACACGTGGTAGCTGTTCAGCCTGAAGGTGGTGGCCAGGCCAGAGTGTACACCCATCGTGAAGGGAGGAATGACACGGACGTAATTGTAGGTACCTTTACTTTGCAGTCCTTGCTATTACTTTCTCTAATTGATTCTAGATCTACACACTCGTACATATTGCGTGAACATGCTCAAATGCTTGGTTTGCATGTTGAGTCTTTGGATGTTGGTATGCGTGTAACGAGCTCTTTCGGTGAAACGATAGTAACAAGGAGGTTGTATAGGAGATGTCCCTTAAAGGTCCAAGAACATGTGTTCTTGGTGGATCTTATGAAATTGCCTTTCTATGGATTCGATGTAATCCTTGGTATAGATTGGCTCGTTGAACATAAGGCAGTCATGGATTTTGAAAATAAACGAGTTTCGCTGAAACTTGCTGATGATTATGAAGTTGTGGTAGTGGGAGAGAACGTGAAGTTCTTATCTAATGTAGTTTCGACGCTTGAAGCGAGCCGGATGTTGCGTCAAGGATGTGAAGCTTATTTAGCCTTTGTAATGAATCCTAGCACGAAGGAAGTATGGGTGTAGGATATAAGGATGGTGCGTGAATTCCCTGGGGTATTTCCGGAGGAGCTGTCTGCTTTGCCGCCTAGTCGGGAGGTTGAGTTCGAAATTGAGTTGTATGAGAACACATCTCCGGTGTCCATCGCTCCCTACCGAATGGCACCAAAGGAGTTAAAAGGAGTTGAAGACACAACTTCAGGAGTTGCTGGGTCAGGGTTTTATCCGACCTTGTGTGTCGCCTTGGGGTGCACCAGTTTTGTTCGTGAAGAAGAAAGATGGCACGATGAGAATGTGCATTGATTACCGCCAGCTGAATAAGTTGACTATCAAGAATAAGTACCCTTTACCAAGGATTGATGATCTTTTCGATCAGTTTCGAGGAGCGGCTGTGTTCTCAAAGATAGATCTGCGGTTAGGATATTATCAATTGAAGGTTAAGGATGTGGATGTGCCGAAAATAGCTTTTCGAACGAGATATGGGCATTATGAATTTCTGGTGATGCTGTTTGGTTTGACGAATGCTCTTGATGCTTTCATGGATATGATTAACAGGGTGTTTCATGAGTTCTTGGATAAGTTTGTCGTGGTGTTTATCGACGATATCCTTGTGTACTCTTTTTTGCTATGAGAAATGCATATGAGATTTGAAGTTTATGAAATGCTTTAATTACATTAAGCATGTATATGGCTTTGCCATGAGTTTTGCATTGGTTGAATGCATGAGTTAGATTGATGGTACATGTGCTTTTCAAATGAAGATTTGCTTTGAAAGATTTTCAAGCATGAGTTAGAAAGAGCATGTTGTAGAAAATGGATTTTGAGAATAAGCTTTAAAGTTGCATTGTTGTGTTGGTGTTTTTAGAGCATGCCTCACTAAGCAAATGTGCTTACGCTCTCTTTTACCAACAATGTAGATAATTGAGACACTTTTGGCAGCAAGGAGGCTAAGGATTTCCAATGAATTGAAAAGCTCAAGTATGGTGACGTTTTACGTTTACTTTAGTAATGATAATTGGCAATGGAAACCAATGGGTTGCTTTGGGAGATGTATTTTAAACTCCCTGTGGTTGTTGTAGGTTTAATACGGTTTATGTGGTTTGTAAGAGGCCTTTATGGTAGTTTTGGTGATTTATGTTACTATTTGGTATGTTCATGGTTTGTTTCATAAGCATGTTTCATGATTTGCTTTGCTATGATTGAGATAGTCCACCAAATGATGTTATATGGTTTGGAATTGCAGGTTTATATGTTTAAGTAATTGCCATTAGCATGTAAGTATGATTTGAGGTTGTTTGATTCATGTTTGAAGTGTTTTCAATGCTGAGAATGGGGCAGATCTGGTATGCGTATCGATACACGGGCTTGCATATCAATACACATAAACCAGATTTGTACTTTGCTGCATAGGCGTTTCGATACATTTGCGAGGTGTTTCAGTATAGGCTTGAAGGGTGTTTCGATACGCGGGGAAGCGTATCGATACACCCTCAGTGACTTTGGTCACTGCCATCCCGCGTACCGATACGGTCTCAAGCGTATCGATACGCGACTGTTAATTCAGTAAAAGGCATCTTCATAAGTTTGATTTTGTTACATTTTAGTCCCCGGACTTTATGGATGCAATTGAATGAGTATGGAATGTCTGATTGTGTTGAAAACTGATAGAGTGGCATGAAATGGGACTAATTAAATATTGGTAACCCTAAAATCAGTAAAGCCCTTATAAATTATAGAAATTACCTTTTGGTCCCCAAATGTCCATTTTGTTCAATTGAAACCCTAAACGTGGTCCAATCATTGTGTCGTTTGTTCCTATGATCAGTGGTGGTCACATAGGTTTAATATTGCATTTAGAAAAGTAAAAAAAGGGCCTTCAATCGGAGTTTACTTTAACAAGTTGGCTTCGATTTTCCCTGTGTAATCACCTCAATTCGGGTCAACCGTCTAGACCGGGCTAAGGGGGTTACACGGATAGCTTGACTAAATTTAAAGTCCTACCCCGGTGGAATCTCAAATCATCAGACTCTCATGACGGGATCTCTCATCACCACAAAGCTTGGGTGTTTCACCAATACCTACCCTGATGGAATCTCACATCATCGGACTCTCACTTTGGAATGGGATGGCACTACCCCCATTGCCCGAACCAAAGAGCACGTACGAATTTTGTATATTGTAGTGAACTTCTCATCATATTGGTTGACCAATTATATCCGGTAACAATAATTTCATCTCATGCCAATATATTCATTTTAACATCTTTACCCATTGTTTTTCAATGCATCAATCTAAAACATTCTCATCCCATTTCAAAAGCATGTACAATGCATAGCATTTTCACAAATAGATCTATCTCATTTAAATATCAATTCTATCTCATAAGATCATTTAAATCATAATTTCATTTGTCAAATCATGCATAAAACAGTAGGTATAAATCTATCTTCAAAACAAGAGCATGATCACAAAATCAATGGGGTAAAAACTGAGAATCGAGAGCGAAATATCTCGAACTTACTTCCAGGCTTAGATTAGTGTTTCAAACTCAATATAAAACCCCAAACCTTGCTTTCATGTCCTTCAAATACTTTTAAAACCAATTCCACTCACCGATCACGCATCGATTGCCTTGCCGAAGTGAAATCAAGCTTCCAAAGCTTCCGAAACTTTACCAAACATGTCCTATACAAACTCCCTTATTTATGCCACACAAAAACATAGAATCAATGCATCTCAATGCATTAAAAACACTAACAACCATTGTTATCTCCCCGCTCTACTCAAAATCACAAATTCACCCCAAGGAAACAACCGAAAACACCTTCGATTGCTCAACAAACTTCACCCAGCCAAAATCTAACACTCTAAACCACTTTTAATCATCAAATAACATCAAAAAACTATCGAATCACGTTCTTATACCTCCAGCAACCCAAATTTCACACAAACACCACAAAACCCCACAAATCTAACAATCAACAACTAGAGATCTAAACCAATTCGCGATTATAATGATAAAACCCTTATTTTAACATCACTTAACATCCAAATCATAACTAAAAAAATCAACCTCAAATCATACAAAATAATAACAATACGAAAATCCATAGAAATCACGTTTTAAAGCTTGATTCGTCAATTTTCATCCATAAAACCCCAAAACATTGTTAATAACTATTTTAGAGAGCCAAAGACTTGGGAATTTCATTAAAGAACCTTGATTAGAGGAGTTAAACAAAATTTACCTCTAACCTTTGCCTTTTCCTTCAAATTACAAGATTTTGTAGAAATCCTTCAAGATTGCTTTTAGAGTAATGATGGAGAAGCTTAGAAAATCATTTGTGAAACAAAAAGAAGTTAAAATATGATGATCCCTTGAACTTTTGAAAGAAAATAGAATGTTTGGCTGATTGGAAAATGAGAGAATAGAAGTTACATCAAATAACCTTTTTGGTAATTAAAATCTTTTTTTATTAAAATCTCTGTTTCATTTCATTTTATTAAATCATATAAAATGGTCAAATTAATGGAAAAAGGTTCATTAATTAAACGGTAACTCCCTAAAGATTCTAAGTTTTGGCCCTCTTTCAAAATAATCCTTAAAAACAGATTTTGCACATTTTCCAAAATTGTCACTAATCCGAAATCTTGATCTTCCAAAGGACTTTTTCCAAAATTGACTTTACCAAACCTTTCTACATATTTTTAGAAGATTTTGGAAACTTTTTCTCATAATTTTATCATATCTCGAACTACGTTTTCCCTGAACCAATCCTGAAAACTCAGATCTCTAGTCTATGCTCTATGGTCCTCAAATTGACCCTAAATTCTTCTAGGCCCAAGATCGGGGCATTACAAGTTTATTCTATTTGGTAGTACTATTGAAGAAATGAAACTAAAAGCGATAATAAATTAATTTTCGAATTGAGCTAAGAATGTTGGATGTTGATAGATTTTTATAAGGGTTGCTTGCTCGGAATTTGATCTTAGGTGCTCCTTAGATGTTTGGTTAGGTGTAAACATTTTTAGGGACTGATTTGGTGGTTTGAGAACAGAGGGATTCTGTTTGCTTTTAATTTGGGACTGTTAGATAGGAAATGAAGACTTTCGGGACAATTTTAAAAGTTTAAAATAAGGTTACGAAAATCTGCCTAGTTTGTGGTGTTCTTAGGCTTAAATTAGACTATTTTTTATGGACAAAACTAGAAATTTATGTGTGGTTTTGATGGACCCTTGAATTAAGATTAAAAAATTGAGTTTAGAGATTGTTTTAAGGTGACTAAATGTGCATACATGTGATATGATTGTTTTGCTGAAAATGTAAAATTGTGGACTGTCTTGGCAGCAAATAAATAGATTTAAGGCTATTTGAATAAACTTGAATGCGTATACTTGTGTTAGTGGTCTGATCGGTGTGGAAATTTAGTTTATACTTGATGGTATGAGTAAGTACAAATGAGTATTGTTAAAATTTATTCTAAGCATGGATATTGAGATATCATGGACTATTTTGCTTTGCCAATTTGTGTGTTCACACTAAGTAAACTGTTTTGGATAAATTGATTGAAAAGGGGACTGTTTTCATGACATTTTGTGTACATACCTGTTGGTTGGATAGATTAGATTGATTTTAATATACATAGCTACATTATTGTTAGGTTTAAACCATGAGGAGGCTAGGCATGGATTTGTTAAGTGGCACGAAAGGGAGTGAGGATTCAGGTACCCCGTAATGTCGAGATAAGAAGTAAGCGTAGTTTTAATCTCGGGGTTGGTCAGAAGCTTTTCCATGCATTTTCATTCAATTCAAATAAATCGGTACTATAATTTGGATAACCAATGCATGTTCTATGCTTGGAATCTAATGTACGTAACTACTGTTTAAAGTAGTCTATGATGTGTAAATGTGTTATAGGATTATGTGTGCTTTGAATGATGATATGGTGTTAGTAAGCATATGTTTGCTAAGAAAAAGGTAAAGTTGGTTACTACTTTAATAAGAAGTAATGCTTGATTGATTCAGATATGATATACGTATAACATGTAATATGAGTACATGACTATAAGCTAAGGCTTTGTTTGGAATTTCTTTTTAAACCAACTTTTGGCTCCAAAAGCTATGCTAAACAACTAGCTTTTGGAGAAACAACTGATTTTGATTTTCAACCCAAACGCAAAAGATAAAATTTTTATAAATTTATTTATAATTTAACCTTCATTTTCTATTGTGTTTATTTATAATTTATAAATTTATAATTCTTTACGAAGATATAATTATAAAAAATAATTATTTTTTAATTTTAAAATGATATATATTTATTCATGTCAAGTTTTTTAAATAAAATATTTCAAATTTGTTATATTTTCATGGAACACGTACAATTGTTAAAAAATATATTATTAATAAAAATATTTTTTATATTTTTATAATAATTTAAGTTGATATATTTCATATATTATAACATTAGAATATTTGAATATCATATATATATATATACACACATATATATATAACTTACAATATCATGTCCAAAATGGTCATTTATCATCTTAAAAGCACTTTTTGACAGCAATATCGAACACTAAAATCTTACAACCAACTTTTTAAAATCTCTTTTGAAAATCCCTTTCTAACAGCACTTTTAAAAATCTTTTCAAAAGAAATAATTGAGATGTTATGAAATTGTATGATTTGTGAAAGAATTATATGTTTGAGTATACTATGGAAATGTTTGATTGTGAAATGGAATGCAAACCCTTGCTCACACTATATTTATAGCTATGATTGATAACTTGATAACCAAGAAAGATGTAAATGGAACTTGACGATAGAAACGTTGGCTTTAAGGCCATTGAACGAGGGAATGAAATAATGAGACATTAATATGTCCTTAATGTGAAGCTATGCTCACTATGTGCAGATAAAGAATGATAATTATATGCTAAAGCCTTGGACTCGAGTCAGTCGTAGGTACAGTTGGCATGCCATAGAGTCCGCTTGTTGTTAAAGATTAAATGGTCTATTTGGTACTATTTGTGTACCCCTATTTTGATATTATTTTTATACCCTTGTAATTGTACCTTGAGTACCTCTGTTTCGGTACTTGGTGTATCGTCTATTTGATATTAAATTTAGAGGATTCGTGTATCTAGGTTGTTGCTTGAGTCACAAAGCTGGATTAAAAGAAGTATAAAAGTTATATATTAACATGGCGTAATTGGCTATGATTGAAATAAAAGAAGTTATAACCATTATGGATGGATACTTGATTAGATACTAATAGAAAATGTTATGATACATACAATGGTTCAAATAACTCTCTATATAGAAAATGTATGATACATACAATCCCTGAAGCGAAGAATCCAATAAAGTTTATAAACATTTTGTAAGGATCTAGTTAATTGTTAAGAAGGATAATAATTTCGATATAGTCCTATATGGGGGAGAAATAGCATAATAAGAAATATATGATTTGGGAATTTACTCAAAAAGGGAATATATCCTAAAGCTAGGTTTAATAGGATATCTTGGTACATTGTTATGATAAATAGTGTCTTGTAGAATGAGTAGTTTGATTTCTGAACAAAGATAAGAAATTTCAGACTTATCATAAGTATCTAATAATGAACGTGAGTTGGTTGCTGGTAGTATCTTTCTTATAAATATTAAAAACTGTTACTTGTTGATTGAATTGAGAAATTACATGTTTAAAATGGTACATGCCAGTTGCTCTATTTGAATTACATAAAGATAATAAATTTCGGGTTAAGGGAACCTTGTTCGAACTGAAATTTCATTACCTCATTAAGTATAGGCTTACAACGTGTTCTCTTAACTCCTTGCAGGATGGTTGAGACCTCAGGTTCCTTACGAGATGTAACCCCCTTGACCCGGCCTAGCCACCAAACCGAACCGAATGGGTTACACGGGGAAAAGCGAAGCGAAACCCGTTAAGGCCTCACTTCGATTAGCAACCATATTTTTGTTCTTTTAAAATTTATCTTGTCTAAATGCCATCTTTAACCTATGTGAGGTGACATGCAACGAAAAAGCAAACACGAACACGAACCAAACAAGACGGACAACAGAGGTAACATTTTTATGAATTTTCCACAGGCCTATCGATACACCTAGGGCCCGTATCGATACGCCTACAATGGTCAAACTCCCAAAGGTCAACATCAAGTGACCGTTTCGATACTGCCCTTGAGCGTATCAGAACACCCTTAATGGTCAAACTCCCAAAGTCAACTTCAAGGACTGTACCGATATGCCTAAGGCACGTACCGATACCCCAATTTCTCGCCAAAATCTCATATTTCCAGAGACCCAAAACGGTATCAGTACGCCCCCGCGTATCGATACGATAGGCTTAAAACTTGGGACCGTATCGATACTACCCTTGAGCGTATCGATACGCCCTGCCCAGAAAGATTGGTTTCTGCAATTTTTAGCGTAAGGGGAAACAACACAACTCATATACAAGCACCCAATTGACTTCTAAACATCCATACAACTTAAGGTAAACATTCTAGAGACAAAATACCCTAAAAACACGTCCCAATCATACATACACACAAATATTAATCTCAAACTCAAAAGCCCAAAAGAACACTTCAATTCAAAACACTAACAAGCCAAAACACAAGGCATTTAACCAAAAGCCAAAACGAGTCTAAACATAGCATGGTTTCTACACTTAAAACAGTAGCAACATGATCAAACACATGGGAGTTCACAACAATCTCCCTAACCACAAAAGCAAGTATTCCCATTGCTAATATATTATTACAACTTAAAACCATACTTGAGCTTAAGCTACGATCACTGAAGCCTTTCCCTCGCCTTCCTTTGCTTCCCGGATCACTAACGATCTGCATTGTTGGAAATGAGCGCGTAAGCATAAGAGCTTAGTGAGTGGTGCTCAAAATCACAACTACAACAATGTAGTTTTAATAAAACTATTTATGAGATGAAAAACAAAACCACAACGAATATCCACAAGCACGAAAATCCATCAACATGATTATCAACAGTCCTACATATTCTTGGCATCTTACATCAATCAATGCATCAACATATAACAACATAGCATAGCTCTCAACCACTAACATGATAGCATTCAATCTTTTAGCACAAGGAGTATATTGGCAACTTTGGTTACATTACTCGGATACAGGGATTGGATTCGATGGCATCTTACATCACCGAATCTATAAGAACAACAAGACTCATGATGATATCTTACATCACCGAGGTCTATTAATAAAGCTTCCGATGGCATCTTATATCACCGTACTCCTCCCTAATGGCATCTTACATCACTAGGGCCACACGTGAATTTTATTAGTGCACTCTAACCCTATGGTCGACCAATTATACCCGGTAAGACTCTCATATTTGTCAATACTCATACACCATGTAATCTAACCATAACAATATCACACTCATTTATCAAATACACACATTCACCTAATCTCATATGAACAATGCATAACAACATAAACATTTAATACTTACTCTCGAGCTTAGGTTGACCTTTAAAGTACAACCTAAACTCTCAAAGACATTTCCACTCACCGGTAGAACCCAAACGATAGGCAAAACACCGATTTCAAGCCTCCGCAATGTCGGTTATTGCGTCCAAAGTACCCAAATCTCTATCCGCTGCTTCTACCCAAATCAAAACAAGGAGTTAACGTACTTTTCAACAATCAAACCCATTGAAATCAACCCTATCACAATTCGACAACATCCATTCCCGATTTCTACTTGAAACTAACCAGAACCATTGTCATTTTCAATCTAACCGAAAATCAGCCATAACTTCACCATTTTAACATCTAAAACATACCCGAAAGCTTCAAAATCATCAATACACATCCACAAACCACTTAGGAACCATTTCCAACCATAAACAACCCAAAAACCCATATTTCTCTAACTCAAAATTTTCCCATTTATTTCATTTCGGGATTTCTTGTCAAACACATCATCTTAACATTATTTTAAAGTCGAAATATGTTTTAAAACACACCTAAATCACTGTTTTAACAAAATTTGCTTAAACCCCTCAAAAACCCATTTTACACAAAATGAGAGAACTTGAGAAATCATCAAGCTTATGGAAAGGAAAAGCTACAAGCAAGATTGAAATGAAGAGAAGAGTGAAATCCAAGTTGTTTACCTCCTTGAATCCTTCAAAATGGTGAAGATTGGTGAAAATGGATGGTGGCTAGGCTTAGACATTTTTAACGTGAAAATGAATTAGAAAGGGAAGAAGAAAGAAAGTGGATATCTTTTTTTTGAAATATACTATTTTACTTCCCTTTTATTTGAAAACCCTCTTTTTAACAAAATTCCTTTCTTGCCTTATTTTCTTTGTATTTACCCTTAAAAACTCAATTTAATTTTAAAACTCTTTTTTGAAACTCTTTCCATTTAAAGACCACCCGAACCCCAAAACTCGATTTACAAACCTTTCCTGGGTCTCGGTCCGAACTCCCAGACTCTAAACCCGGGGCGTTACAACTCTCCCCCACTTAAGGAATTTCGTCCTTGAAATTTACTTGATGGGAAGAGGTACGTAATTGCTCTTCCATGTCCGTTTTTCTCTCCCAAGTGGCTTCTTCCACAGCCTGATGTCTCCACAAAAACTTGACCAACTCAATGGTCCTCCCACGCAAAACTTTACTATCCGTAGCAAGAATCTCAACTGGTTCTTCATCATATGATAAATATGGATTCAACTCAATCTCTTCCAATGGCATCACATGAGACGAATCTGATCTATACTTTCGGAGCATCGAAACATGGAACACATCATGAATCTTCTCAAGCTCGGATGGCAATCTCAACCTATAAGTAACAGGACCAATCCTCTCAACTATCTCGTAAGGACCATTGAATCGCGAACCTAACTTCCCCTTTTTACCAAGCCTCATTCCCTTCTTCCACGGGGAAACCTTCTAGAACACTTTGTCGCCAATAGCATACTCAATCTTTTTTCTCTTCAAATCTACTTACGATTTTTGTCTGTCTGAAGCTGTCTTCAAGCGATCACAAATAAGTTTTACCTTCTCGGTAGTGCCCTTAAGCAAGTCTGGCATGGGTTTAAGCCAATGTCCGGCTTCGGCCTAACAAACATGCGTTCTACATTTCCTACCATACAGAGCTTCATACGGGGCCATCTGAATACTAACCTGATAACTGTTATTGTTCGCAAACTCTACTAGGGGTAGATGTTTCTTCCATGAACCCTGAAAGTCGATGATGCAACACCTCAACATGTCCTCTAACACCTGAATAACTCTCTCTGACTGCCCATCTGATTTTGGGCGATACGAAGTACTAAAGTTCAACCAAGTCCACAAGGCACGATGCAAACACTCCCAAAATCTAGCTGTAAATCTCGGATCCCTTTCTAACACAATAGACTTCGGTACAGAATGTAGCCTCGCAATCTCACTGATATACAACTCGGTCAACCTATCTAAGGTGTAAGTAGTATGAACAAGTATGAAATGGGCACACTTAGTGAATCTGTCAACTATTACCCATACTGAATTCTTCTTCGAAGGAGTCAACAACAAACCTGACACAAAATCTATAGTGATTGGTTCCCACTTTCATTCCAGAATCTTCAATGGCTGTAACAAACCTGAAGGAAAATGATGCTCGACCTTAACTCGCTGACAAACCATACAGTTACTCACAAAGTCGACCACATCTTTCTTCAACCCTATCCAGAAGTATCCATCTTTCAACCCACGGTACATCTTCGTACTACCCGGATGCATAGCAAAAGGACTGTTATGAGCTTCATTTAAAATAGTACGTCTCAACTCGGCATCTTCTTGAACAACTACTATATTCTTAAAACATAAAATCCCATTCTCACTAAAGCAGAAATCTGTGGGTTTACCTTCGGCTATATCTTGCATGCGAGGTGCCAAAGATCTGTCTTGCAACTGTTTCTCTTGAATCAACTGAACTAAAGAAGGTTTAACCTATAGATCGGCTATCAAATCGCCATCCTGTGACACACTCAATCTTGCAAACATAGCCCGCAACTAAACTACCACCTTTCTACTCAAGGCATCGGCCACTAAATTTGCTTTACCTGGATGGTACTCTATTGTGAGGTCATAGTCTTTAAAAAGATCTAACCACCTACGATGTCTAAGGCTCAACTCTTTCTGAGTCATCAAATATTTCAAACTCTTATGGTCAGTGTAGACTGTGCATTTCTCACCATAAAGGTGGCGTCTCCGAATCTTCAAAGCAAAGACCACGATCGCTAACTCTATGTCATGGGTCGGGTAATTCTTCTCGTGAACCTTCAACTCTCTCAAAGCATAAGCTACAACTCTTCCTTCTTGCATAAGCACACACCCTAAACCTACATACGATGCATCACTGAAGATTACGAACTCTTTCCCTGGTTTAGGCTGAATCAAAATAGTTGCTTTTGTCAATGCTTTCTTCAACTTTTCAAACACTTGTTGCCTTGCATCTATCCACTCGTACGAAACATTTTTCTGTAATAGTTTAGTCAAAGGTGCAACAATCTTCGAGAATCCCTCAACAAATCTTCGATAATACCCGACCAAACCTAGAAAACTACAAATTTCGGTCAGTGACTTCGGTTGTTTCCAACTCACTATTGCTTCTATATTCTTGGGATCCACACTAATCCCATCGGCTGAGATCGCATGACATAGAAAGACTACTTCCCTAATCAAAAACTCACATTTGATCAACTTGGCTTACAATTGATTCTCAAGCAAGGTCTGAAGTAGAGGAAATCATGGAAGTAATAAACGAAAAACCTGCCAACAATGCTCAAAACGGCAGGGATGGGCAGCAAGACCCGCCGCCCAGAGAACAACATCAAGTTCCACCAAGGCAGCCGCCCACTGTTCTTCCCAAGCAGCCATAGTACGTTCGAACCACCAGGGATTACTTGGAACATGACTTCAGAGGGTTCAATCCTACAGTAAAAGAACCTGAAATTGAGGCGGATCACTATGAGCTGAAGCCCGTGATGTTCAACATGATCAACACGTTGGGGTAATTTGGAGGGACTGCCACAGAAGATGCTCGGCAGCACTTAAGAGGATTCTTGGACATATGCAGGGCATTCAAAATACACGGAGTACACCAAGACGTGCTAAGGCTAAGGCTATTCCCCTATTCACCGAGGGATAGGGCAAAGCAATGGTTAAACAACCAGCAAGCAGGGTCATTCAACACATGGATAGAGTTGTGCAAGGATTTCCTGGATCGTTTCAACCCATCCAATGTCATAGACAGATTGAGAAATGAGATCACAACCTTCAAGGGGATGATGAGCCAATGTATGAAGCATGGGAGCGGTACCAACAGATGCTTAACAACTGCCCGCTCCATGGTTTTTCGGCTTGGACACAGGTGTCAATGTTCTACAATAGGGTGAACTACCCAACGTGGATGATGATTGATGCCTCAGCCAATAGAATCATCCTCGACAGACCACCAGAGGAGGCAGTGATGATTTTGAACCAAGCCGCCAAGAACAACTATAAGTACCCAATAGCCTGCCGAGGCGGCGTTAGGCGGCCAACAGTTGTGAACGAAGTGGAAGCCTCAGAATCTGTCAATGCCCTCCTCGACAAGCTAACAGAGATGGTTATGAACATGGTGAAACCCACTAGGAAAGTCTATGAGGCCAAGGCTATAGAGCCATTCTGCGATGAGTGTGGGGGTAACCACGATTCCTCTGAATGTATTGCATCTGCCAATTTCATGAGAGGATACAAGAGGAACAACAAGCCTACCACGAACACGTACAACCCTGGATGGAAGAATCATCCAAACTTCTCCTGGAGCAACCATAAAACAGTTGCCAATCTACAACAGCAACAGGGAGGCTACCAACAAAACCAGTCCAAATAGCAAGCTCAGCAGCCGCAAAACAATAATTCACTAGAAGCAACCCTTCAAACTTTTATGTTTAGCACTAGTGAATTTATTGTTCATACTAATAAATTCATTGATAAAACTGAGTTGTTTATGGACAGGACGGAGATGAGGATGAACAACCAGGAGGCTACGATAAAGAACCCGAAGACCCAGTTTGGGCAGTTCACTGCGATCTTCAGCAGTAGGAAAATGTTTGCAGCATCCAGCAGTATAGAGGCAGTAGCCAAGCCCACATATGAGCAGTTCAAAGCCATACCAACCAGAAGTGAGAAATAGTTGAATGAGCCAAGAGTAGAAAAGCCAGAAGAGAAACAACCAACACAAAAAGAACTACTTGCCACGAAAGCATCCAAACCAGTCGCCCCAACAGCTGAGCCTGACAGCAGTCCTGAAGTAGATGATCCTCTACAGATAAAATTCCCATGCAAAGAACGTATAGAGAACATCCGTCTTCCAGCACCTTTCCTCCAAAGGCTTAAGCAACAGAAACAGAAGCACCAGTTCAGGAAATTCTTAGATATTCTGAAGTAGGAGCACATAAATATCCCTCTCATAGAAGCCATTCAGAACATGCTCAACTATGCCAAACACCTCAGAGACATGGTTTCTAAGAGGAAGAGAAATGGGGAGTTCGAAATAGTTGTTGTAACAGAGGAGTGCATAGCCATGCTACATAACAAGTTGCCGCCCAAGCAAAAAGATCCAGGCAACTTTTTTATACCATGCAGAATAGGAAGCAAGCATGAAACAAAAGCCTTGTGTGACTTAGGAGCCAGCATAAACTTGATGCCCAAGGCAGTCTTCGACAAACTAGGAATGGGGCAAGGCAAACCTGCCTCCATTATGTTGAAACTTGCTTATCATTCATTTGTACAACCGGAGGGCAAGATCGAAGACATCCTAGTTCGAGTGGGCAACCTTATTCTTCCAGCTGACTTCCTCATCTTAGACTGTGAGGCCGATGAAAACGCCCCCATCATCCTAGGGCGGCCATTTTTGGCCACGGGCAGAACTCTAATATATGTGGAACATGGGGAGCTGACCATGAGGGTAGACAATCAGAGCATCAATTTAAATGTATTACAACCCCCAAAAAAGGAAAAGGAAGGATGTCCGGATGCTCAGGCCGCCAAAATCAGCATAGAGACAGGTCAAGGCAGCAGCTGTCACGGCAGACCCAAGGGCAGGCTGAAGGACCCAATAGCACACCACCTTTCAGAACAAGAGGACCCTCCAAGAGGGAAGACAAGAAACACCACCTCAGGAAGTGGTTATGTCTGGGAGATACACCCAAATGCACTCCCAACATAACTTAATTATTTTTATCATTATTTTCTTTATTTTTATTTTTATGCTTTAGGAATAGAATTTAATTTATTGCAATTTATTTTTCCTTAGGATTAGATTTTAAATTTACTTTTCACTTTTTTATTTTTTAGAATTTATTTTTAGTATTTAATTATCTTTATTTTTATTTCAGGCTTCAGGAATAAAATATATGGATAAAGAAGAAGGCCAAACAAGGAGCCCGCCCACCATCCCGCCGAGACAACCAAGGGCGGCCCAGCGCAGACAGCGCGTAATGGCTAGTTGTCCGCTAATGGCTAGCTACTAACGCCTACAGTAATAACGGGCAGGAACCCCGTAACGTGCGCGAGACAACTTGACCGTTGGACATTAAATGCCACCACGGCACCTCTCGGCAACTTCTATTTAAACCTCACCTATTACATTCATTTACTTTACTTTCACCTCCTTGCTATCTTATTATTGCATCCATTTCTATCTATCTAATTACCTTCTTTTTCAAGTTTTAGTTAAATTTCAATCGTCTCACACATGGCTTCGACATCAGCACCCAAACCCACCTTCCAACGCTTCTTCTCCCGTGATGATGAAAAAAGGTACATAGCCTAATTTGCAAAGCAAGCCGTTTGAGAGGAACAAGGGTTCCATTACTCCAAGAAGACAAGAGATCTTGGCCTAGAGCCTGCCATGTTCGAGAAAATACACGGTGAAGGTTGGGAGATATTCACGCGACTACAGGAAACATCACGATGGTCAGGGAATTCTACGCCCACATCCCCCACTCAGAGCTACCATTCATGTTTGTACGAGGGGAGCCTTTCAATTTAAACGATGTTGTCATCAACAATTTCTACGCCCTAGAGATGGAGGACAACCCTCACGAGGAATGGAGGTAGTCACTGACGGTTGTCGACTATGACATACTCAAGGCCAAGCTGTGCTAGCCCAACACGCCGTGGTTGGCAGGAAAGCATGGCGGCTCTGTCCAACGCTGCCACTTGTTGCCCGAGCCTATGTTGTGCATCACTTTTATATAACGCCGTCTGCTGCCCACCTCCCACAACTCCATTATCGACCAGCTGTGCCTTGCTCTCATCCACAACATCATGGTGAATCGGCCCATCAATGTTGGGGAAATCATATGTAAGGAGATCCACAATTGCTTCCGCAAGACGAAGGGCATGCTATACTTCCTATCACTCATCACCGGCCTTTGCGCCAATTTCAATGTCCCAACCGACCCCGAGGATGAATTGACAACTACCAAGGTGGGGTGGACTAGGAAAGTCCGCTTGCAGATGATGCGGGCCCCAGAGATAGAGCCCATCATCCCCAACCAGCCCTCTGTCGCCCAGCTAGCCACTCCAGCCGCCCCCGGCAGTATAGAAGCCGCCCTGACCAATGAAGTCTTCACTTTGCTGCGCACCCTCATTGAAATAAACAAACGGATCGAGCATCATCAATTAACCTTCATGAAGTACGTGGGGGAGGTAAAAGATGCCTTTGTGGCATATCTTCTTCAGAAATTTCCAGACGATGGCCCCACCCTGCCAACCTACCATGCCGATCTAGCCGCCGCAGCTGCCCCAGCACAAGGAACGCCCTCAACCGTAGTTGCCCCCACGCCGCCTTCCGCCACCAGATATCGTCTCCAATGCATTACCCACCGCATTCCGCCACCTTCGCTTCCAACATGGTGGTAGACTCCCCCGAGAGGCATCAACATCATCATTCCCCCTTCTGCACAGCAGCAACGGTGGCAAACACCTCCTAATCAGAAGAGGTCGAGCAGCAGCAGCAACAAAAGCAAAAGCCCCAATGGCGATTGACCCTCTGGCAGCACCACCAACGGTAGGAACAAGGAAGAGGAAGTGACACATCGTAGCCGCCGAGTCAGTGGACGATGAGATAGAATCAACAGAGAGCGAAGCACCTCCTTTAGCTCCTCTTGTAGAACCTCAAGAAGAGCCTCGCCTCACTCCTAAAAGAGTCCAGCCGCCGCGGATAGCAAAGGTCTCACCAGCCAAGTTTGTCGCTCGAGCATCTATTGGCCGCCGCCTAATCATCCAATCCTCCTCTTCCTCCTCTGCCCCTAAGACCCAAGCTTCCTCTTAACCATCTGCCAACTTATAGTTTCTTCTTTTCTTCTCTTTCTTTTATTTTTTCTATTTTTACATCAATTGTATTTATTTTTCTGTTTTTATTTTGTGAATTGAGGGCAATGCCAATCTCGAGTTTTGGGGGGGTTAGCACTCATTATTTTGTAGGCATATTCTAGTGCATATTAGGTTGCATAATGTACTTGCCTTAGAAAATTAATCGAATTTTTTTGTTAGAACTTGTGCCTATGATATGATAACATACTTTAAATTTTCGCACCAAGTTAAAATAAACTTAATATTGAGGGAAAAGCATGAATTAAACTTAGGATTTTTCTATAGTTGCCAAAAATTAAAAACACTACTGTTACTTGCTGAATTTGTTTGAGTTTCTGATAAACATTGCCTATTGAATTGTTTGTAAAATTCTAACATGGTTGCAGGAAGCTGCTGTGGCAGGAAACAAATAGAAAAAAACAAAAGTACTGCTAAGACAGGCAAAAGAAAAATTTTATGTTATCTATCCATAGAGGTGCCCGAAACAGGATCTAGGAAGAATCATGTGCGAGGACACTCCGCTGCTATCATAGTCCATGAATCTGAAAATTTTGAAGTGACGGACAAATTAGCATGAGTGAATGAAAGTCTTCACAGGATGACTCTACTCCATGGGTCCGGGGTTTTGTAGTTTGCTCCTATCTTAATTTCAGACCTAGAAGAGTAGTTGTGATGAGCTGAAGCCCTTATTGCCATGATTATTTAAATTGTGTTTAAATATGTTGTCTCGGCAACAACCTTGTATATCATGACATCATCTCTATTTATTTAGAATATTCATCAGATTCAGCTTGTACACAGTTCTGCACACACTTCACTGGCATATTATAGTTTAATTCTGAGGTAATTCGTGTTATTCCCCTCTCACTAATCTAATGACAGGTGTCACGGCCTTGAGGTATTAAATCAAGTTTAAAAGAGATATTTTTTCTTCTTGATTAGTTTAAAGGGCAAGTATGTTTAGGTTGCATTGCTGGATGACAAGCAATAGTTTGAGTTTGGAGGTGTGTAAAGTGTCCATAAGTTCTATATTTCATGCACGATCCATCTCATATCATTATTGTTTTTGAGTACATTTTAAGCATAATTAGGATCATGCATTGCATTTTACAGTATTCTTTACTCTGCCATGCTTTGTATTGATTTTCTCTTATTTGGTAAGGAAAAGGTATTGTTTTAGTTTAGTTTTAGTTTCAGGTACTAGAGGCTGACAAAAGGAGAGAGGAGTTGAGGACACGATGCTGAGGCAACAGACTAAGGAGATGTACTGATGCAGTTCCAGACAGAGACACCAGCTGCCGAGTAGCTACCGCCGCCCTACCTGGCACCCAAGACAGCAAACTGAAGACTTGGAGAACTAAAGTGTGATCTGTAGAGCAGAAAATCGTGAACTTAATGATGTTGTCCATTCAATTTTCCAATGACTGTAGTAGCGGCCAGAGCTGCCGAAGGAGGAATGCGAGATCACTTGCGGAGCAAGGCAACATGAAGAAGCCCATATTCAACTCAAAGAAGTCAGAATTTAAGGTTGCATTTAATGCAAAAGCTACTTTGAAGACTTCTACTTCAAGAAGGACTAGACTTAGCTAATTCCTATATATACCCATTGTACTCTTACTTCAAAACAACTGAGGTTTTCCCTTAGGCATAGTTTAGGTTTTCTTGCCACCATTATGTTCTAAAATTCTCTTTGGGTTTGGGTTATGTTGTAATTAGTATGAGAACGGTTGTTTAGGATTTTAAGTTTGTTTTTGCAATAAAGCTTCAAGGTTTGCTTATTCCATGGTCTTCATAGTTTTCAATTAAGTCGAAAGATTAGTTGATTTCTATCCATTTGTTCGGTATCGAGAGAGTCGAACTCACGAAAGGAGTAAGCACAATCTCATCTATAGACGGTGTTGATTAATCCAGCCTAGACATAGGTTATGGTTTAAAGCGGCTAAAAAAGGATGAATCAACTTTGTTATCTTTGCACGATTTACGTCGTGACTAGTATTATCTGCAGTGGGCATCAACAGCATTCTGACTTAGACATAAGCAGGATCACTTTTGAAGCGTTCTGACGAACCTAGTAGTTCTGCCGAGTTCGCCGTCGAGACACACATCCATTCCATTTTCGGGGCAGCGAGAGCGTCACAGTAGCCAATCTGTCATCTCCCACCGAGGCAGAAAAGTTTGGCAGCGTAAAGCAACTTATCCTATTCAATGCAGTTTCACACTAAACAGCAGCATAACTCAGCCCATTCCATCAATCTGATTTTCTTCCTTTTATTTACTTGTGTTTTATTTTATTTTCTTCTTAAACAAACGAACTTATTTGTGCATTTACTTTTCTTGTGCAAGAACAACGAATCGAGTCAAGCTGTCCAATTCCTGTGGGAGACGACATCTTTTATACTATTACATGACAGGAGTGTGCACTTGCGCTCATATTTAGAGAACACTAAAACCCTCTACAAGCGTATCGATACGCCCTGCCCAAAAAGACTGGTTTCTAAAATTTTAAGAGTAAGGGAAAACAACACAACTCACATACAAGCACCCAATTGACTTCTAAACATCCATACAACTTAAGGCAGCCATTCTAGAGACAAAACACCCTAAAACACATCCCGATCATACATACACACAAACATTAATCTCAAACTCAAAAGCCCAAAAGAACACTTCAATTCAAAACACTAACAAGCCAAAACACAAGGCATTTAACCAAAAGCCAAACGAGTCTAAACATAGCACGGTTTCAACATTTAAAACATGTAGCAACATGGTCAAACACATGAGAGTTCACAACAACCTCCCTAACCACAAAAGCAAGTATTCCCATTGCTAATATATTATTACAACTTAAAACCATACTTGAGCTTAAGCTACGATCAACAGAGCCTTTCCCTCGCTTGCCTTTGCTTCTCAGATCACTAACGATCTGCGTTGTTGGAAAGGAGCGCGTAAGCATAAGAGCTTAGTGAGTGGTGCTCAAAACCACAACTACAACAAGGCAGTTTTAATAAAACCATTTATGAGATGAAAAACAAAACCAAAACGAATATCCACAAGCACGAAAATCCATCAACATGATTATCAAAATTCTTACATATGCTTGGCATCTCACATCAATCAATGCATCAACATATAACAACATAGCATAGCTCTCAACCACCAACATTATAGCATTCAATGTTTTAGCACAATGAGTATATTGGCAACTATGGTTACATTACTCGGATACACGGATTGGATTTTTTGACATCTTACATCATCGAATCTATAAGAACAACAAGACACACGATGGCATCTTACATCACTGAGGTCTATTCATAAAGCTTCTGGTGGCATCTTACATCATCGTACTCCTCCCTAATGGAATCTTACATCACTAGGGCCACGCGCGAATTTTATTAGTGCACTCTAACCATATTGTCGACCAATTATACATGGTAAGACTCTCATACTTGCCAATACTCATACACCATGTAATCCAACCATAACAATATCACACTCATTTATCAAAAACACACAATCATCTAATCTCATATCAACAATGCATAACAAGATTGAAGTATAGAATTCTGGAAAAGTAAAACGTAAACATTTAATACTTACTCTCGAGCTTAGGTTGGCCTTCAAGCACAACCTAAACTCTCAAAGAAATTTCCACTCACCGGCAGAACCCAAACGATAGCCGAAACACCGATTTCAAGCCTCTGCAACACCGGTTATCACGTCCAAGGTACCCAAATCTATATCTGTTGCTTCTACCCAAATTAAAACAAGGAGTTAACACACTTTTCAACTATCAAACCCACTAAAATCAACCCTATCACAATTCGACAACATCCATTCCTGATTTCTACCTAAAACAAACCAAAACCATTCTTATTTCCATTCTAACCGAAAATCAGCCATAACTTCACCATTTTAACATCCAAAACATACTCGAAAGCCTCAAAATCATCAATACACATCCACAAATCCCTTAGGAACCATTTCCAAACAAAAAATCCATATTTCCCTAACTCAAAATTTACCCATTTATTTCATTTCGGGATGTATTGTTAAACTCATCATCTTAAAATTATTTTATACTCGAAATATGGTTTAAAACACACCCAAATCACTATTTTAACAAAATTTTCTTAAACCCCTCAAAAACCCATTTTACCCATTATGAGAGAACTTGAGAAATCAACAAGCTTTTGGAAAGGAAAAGCTACAAGCAAGATTTAAATGAAGAGAAGAGTGAAATCCAAGTTGTTTACCTCCTTGAATCCTTCAAAATGGTGAACATTGGTGAAAATGGATGGTGGCTAGGCTTAGGACATTTTTAACGTGAAAAGGAATTGGAAAGGGAAGTAGAAAGAAAGTGAAAATCTTTTTTTTTTGAAATATACTATTTTATTTTCCTTTTATTTTAAAACCCTCTTTTTAACAAAAATCCTTTCTTGCCTTATTTTCTTTGTATTTATCCTTAAAAACTCAATTTAATTTCAAAACTCTTTTATGAAACCCTTTTTCATTTAAAGACAACCTGAACCCCATAACTCAATTTACAAACCTTTCCCGAGTCTCGGTCCGAACTCCCAGACCCTAAACACAGGGCATTACACGAGCTAATCACGAATGCAAGAGATCTCGTTCGGTTCGGACCAACCTCTTGTTTACTCCAAGGATGGTGGCATCATGTTAAATTTTCAAGAGCATATAGATTCTAAGGTGGCTTGTATATATGTATATAAGCTCCAAGGAGCAATAAGTTGTATTAAGGGGCCTTTATAGCTATCTTTTCTTGAGTGCTCATTTTTTATTGTTTAGCTAGCATGATTATGTTCCTTGATACATGCTTGGTATGGTTAGCATGCTTGGTTTGATCTCCTTGTTGCTTGCGTTTGGGATCATAGAATATCATGAGTTCGTTTATGACTAAAAAAAGAAATTATTATTAAGGGCACATCATTTTGAGTAATTAGATAAATGGTTAGATTAATCAATAATTGATTAGTTAGCTTTGAAGTGTGAGCTTGGGTAAGGGAATATTAAACTAGTGTTATTTGAATAGAGTAAAAGGGTGCTAATTCTATAAAGAGGGGAGATTATTCTCTAGGGCCTTGTTACATGATACTTTAGTAAACATTCCTTAAAATATCATGAATCTTAATATTCGATATACTGGAAGTAAGAGTCTTCTAACAAGTGGCTTTTCTTATATCAAATGTGCTGAGTTTCGATGTATTGTATAATTGATTGTTGCAAATAGTTATGAATCAATCCCAGGGATTAGAGTTTTGTTATCTTCATAAAGGCTAATTAGGTACCCTAATTGTAAATACTTTAATGTGTTTATACCTTAGTTTTAGAGCGATCTTAAATCTAACTAAGTCTATTGAAAAGTTTTATTTTTTCTCTAAATTCTCCTTGTTTAATCGTTTCTTTAAGTGCAAACTCAATCTTAATTGCTTGCTTGTTTGTCTTTAACGTGTCTTAACTCATTTTATCTTCTAGACCAGGTTAAGGGATGTTACAATTGGTATCAGAGCATGATTTAGTCGATTCTCATACTAAACATTGACTCACTTCATCTCTGTAAGTCTATTGTGCCACCTAGGAGTTTAATTTTGACAAACATTTGTGACCTGTGAATTATACAAACTTATTTGATGTATATTGTGAACATCAGTAAAGAGTAATTATAATACGAAATTGTTAAAAAGTTTTGTTACATGTTAATATGACAACCAGATGTTTGGAACATCTTCGTCGAGATAATGAACGGTCGGATAACTCCATTGGTAATGAAGGTGGAATTGTGTTGAATAGTTTCATAATAGTAATTGTCCTAGTAAAGAACATCAGATTATTTGATTCCTTGAATAAGATTGTGAAGTTGGAACATGTGAATAATTAAAATCAGATTGGATTATGAACGATATGTAGCTGTTGTGCCAAGACATGTATACCTGAATGTATAAACGGATTTGTATAATATAAGTTCACCAGACTATCTACTAGAAAGATTAATGTTTTTTAAAACTACTTGGTTCGGTATTTGGATTGAAAAAAAAAACCTCAATTATATGGTTATAGTTGATGGAGTTACCTGTTAACTAGGGTGAAAACACTCAAGTCCTTGTTGGGAAGGAATTTTCATGTTAACTGATTTCTCTGAATACAAAAAAAAAAGGTAACCTTCATCCTTGGTTAGCTTATTTTGGAACTAGAAATTTTATGTTGTTGCTATAAAATCATGTCTGATCATCTAGTCAAGAATATTGATGTTTTATAATGCATTAAATTCTAAATTAAGATAAGACCTCGCATGGTTTCATGAAACTACTTGATGCATGATAGTAGAAAATAGTAACAAATGTTATAATATGCTCTTGATAAGATTAGAAGATCTTGCATCACTTTGTAATAGTACCTTTAGTTACTATAATCGAGATCAATTAGAGCATCCTTGTAATTCAGTCAAATGCCTAAAGCATACTCGAGTTAGACTAAATTATTGTTTCACTAATAATTCTTTTGATGTGTGCCTTATGAATTTGGTAGCCTTCGAGTTTATAGTAACAAATTTGTTACCCCTGACCTTGTACTTGCCTAGCTGTTCATATATCTTAGGAAACTGAGCATTTAGTTTTGAATTGTTTGTTCTTTACTTGTGTTACAAGTAAATTTGTTTGCTTTCCGGGAACGCTAGGCTACAGTTGAATGAAGCTTGATGATGCCTAATAATTTGATTGAATGGATTAACTGTTTGTTAGAATCAAAGGTTTGTAATCACTTTGATTTGTTATTTTGTTTTGATAATCAGAATACATGGATATATTATGAGTATATATATAAGGTTCTTGTCAGTATTAGTAATAACATGTGTTAGAACAGTGAACTCTGTTATTCAGTTAATGAGAAATTCAAGGACAAATTTTTTTAAGGGGAGAGGAATTGTAACATCCCCGAAATGGGCGTAGAATAATGGTATTAAAATTAATAACATTTAAATTCGTTTCCTTTGTCCTTAATTGTTGAATGAGGTGATTAAAGGCTTAGATGAGATAAATGAAGAAATGAATAACTTTAGTAAAAGCACTAAAAAGATAAATTATAGGAAATGAAGCTTGCATGTTAAATTATTTATATTTTTGGGGCCTTAATACTTGTCTAAATGAAAAGGTAGCATGGAGTAATGACCGGCCATGTGGTCTAAGATTAGCTAAAGAGTCATCTCCTTCCTTTAGGGAGAGACCGAAACAAAAAAAAAATTCTTGAGAGGGAGAAAGCTTAAGATAGCCATTGAAGTTTAAGAAGAAATTGAGCTTGTTGCTTAATCTTACATGGAGTTCGAAGTCAATAAGAAATGGGTAAGTGTTCTTGAAATATTCATGTTAGAATTTAAGAGAATTCCATGTTTGTGAATCACCTTAGTAAAGCTGTGAGTTTTATGTTTATAATCTGGTAATATAGTTGCTTTTGGGGTAAAATTATTCGAATGTAGACATTGAGAAGATGGTGGTTCGAATGAAATGTATGCATGAAGGAAATTTCTTGAAATTTTATGGAATGTGTAACATATTAGGATGATTAGAAAATATGTTAACTTCAAGTAGAGTGGATTAATTGAAGACTTCTTATGCTATAGTTTTTTAGATTCATTCTATTTGGTAGTACTATTTATGAAATGAAATTAAAATCTATAATACATTATGTTTCGAATTGAGCTAAGAATGTTTGATGTTGATAGAGTTTTATAAGGTCTGCTTGCTGGAAATTTGATCTTAGGTGTTCCTTAGATGTTTGGTTAGGTGTACACATTTTTAGGGACTAATTTGTTGGTTTTATAACAGTGGAATTCTGTTTGCTTTTAGTTTGAAGCAGTTCGATAGGAAACGAAGACTTTCGGGACAGCTTTATTAGTTTAAAATAAGGTTATGAAAATCTCCCATGTTTGTGGTGTTCTTAGGCTCAAATTAGACTGTTTTAATGGAAAAAAAAACTAGAAATTTATGTGCTGTTTTGATGGACCCTTGAATACATAAGTAACTAGGCAGTTTGGATTAAAAGAATGAATTTTAGAGATTGTTTTAAGGTGACTAAATTTTGCATACATGTGATATTGATTTTTTTGCTGAAAATGTAAACTTGTGGACTGTCTTGGCAGCAAATAAATAGATTTAAGGCTGTTTGAATAAACCTTAACACGTACAATTGTGTTAGTGATCTGATCGGTGTGGAAATTTAGCTTATACTTGATGGTATGAGTAGGTACAAATGAGTATTGTTAAAATTTATTCTAAGCATGGATATTGAGATATCATGGACTGTTTTTCTTTGCCAATTTGTGTGTTCACACTAAGTAAACTGTTTCGGATAAATTGATTGAGAACATGACTATTTTCATGACATTTTGTGTACATACCTGTTTGTTGGATAGATTAGATATATTTGAATATACATAGCTACATTATTGTTATGTTTAGACCATGAGGAGGCTAGGAATGGATTTGTTAAGTGGCACAAAAGGGAATGAGGATTCAAGTATCTCGTAACGTCAGGATAAGATTTAAGCGTACTTTAAAGTCTCGGGGTTGGTCAGAAGCTTTCCCGAGCATTTTCATTCAATTCGAATAAATATGTACTATAATTTGGCTAAACAATGCATGTGCAATGCTTGGAACCTAAGGTACGTAACTGCTGTTTAAAGTAGTCTATGATGTGAAAATGTGTTATAAGATTATGTGTGTTTCGAATGACGATATGGTATTATTAAGCATGTGTTTAATAAAAAAGGGTAAAGTTGGTTACAACTTTGATCAGAAGTAATGCTTGATCGATTCATATATGATCACTACACCAAATATGTTCTATAGCGGCGCTTTTCGTGGCGTTTTAAGAGCAAACGCCACTACAATTACACTTATCGCGGCGTTTATTGGTTGATCGCCGCAGAAAAAGAAATATAGCGGCGTTTGTGGAAAAAGCGCCGCTAATGAATAGCATATCGTGGCGTTTGTAGGAAAAACGCCGCTAATGAATAGCATATCGTGGCGTTTATGGGAAAAACGCCGCTACTGAATAGCATATCGTGGCGTTTGATAGGGAAAACGCTGCGAAATATAAAACGTGTTTATCAGGCCATTTTCCCCCTCCCCAAATCAATCGTCAAAAATCAAATCCTTAACTGCTTTTGCGATCCTCACGTTCTCCTGGTCGCTGTACTCATGTTCGCCGTCGATCCTCGTCAGTGGTCGTTCCTCGCCGTCGATCCTCGTCAGTGGTCGTTCCTCGCCGTCGATCCTCGTCAGCGGTCGTTCCTCGCCGTCGATCCTCGTCAGTGGTCGTTCCTCGCCGTCGATCCTCGTCAGCGGTCGTTCCTCGCCGTCGATCCTCGTCAGCGGTCGTTCCTCAGGAATATCAATCGCACCAGCAAGCCAAAGGTCACTCTCGTCTCTTTCGTTGTATCACTGCAATTTTTTATCTCTCTAATTTTTGCATTAATTTTTATCTCTGAGCACGATGGTTGCTATCACTGCATGTCCCCAAAGTTGCTGGGTTTTTTTTTGGAATTTTGTGCTGCGGGGATTTGAATGAGGAGAACGCAATTACTATTGTGAAATCGAAGTTGAAGAACCGGCTGAGTTCATGGCCACCGCGGAGTTGCAGATGAGTCCGCAGTTGGAGCAGATCCATGGCGAAATCCGCGATCTTTTCCGTGCTCTGTCGTATGCCCCCTTCTACTTTCCTTTATCTTGTTTACTACTCAAACGATATGTCCATGTATTGTAATCTGCTTACCAAGTGTTTTGACTTTAGTATTTTTCTTTGGACTAGATTTCGACTTTATTGTTTTGAGTTGTCCTTCAAACTTCTAAAATCTGATGAATGATGCTTTTCTTTTCAGAAATGGGTTTCAAAGGTTGGATAAGATGAAAGATTCAAATAGGCAAAGCAAACAGTTGGAAGAGCTTACTGGCAAGATGAGGGAATGTATTCAGCTACAAAAATGGGTTTGGTGCAGGCCATCTTTGAGAGATTCGATAGGGACAAGAGTGGCAAAATCGATGCCATCTTTGAGGATAGAATTTTTGGCTATCTTAATCTATTCTCTGATGGTGTTGTAAGTATAATTTTTCTGTGTATTCTCGAAATTCAATGGTCTTGTCCTTGAATATTAGTTCTTTTCAGTTTATTTATACTGGATTGAGTGGAAATATTTTATTTAGTTAGATGTTACTTTTTGCTATTGCAGCACAATTTTACAGATGGGATGGCTTTAGGCAGTGCGTTTTTGCTCCATGGATCTGTTGGTGGGTGGTCCAGAACTTTATTTTTGCTTGCACATGAGCTTCCCCAAGAGGTTTGAGTTCCTTTATGATTTGATGAGAGTAATTTATGATTTTAAAGATGTCCTTTAAATTTGTAAATAAGATTGATATCTGGGAATATGCATGCAATACGAAAACGAAAAGAAGGGTTGAAGATATGTGTTAGAATCATTATGTTAATTGCTAAGCTTCTCTAGTGTTAAGTAACTTGAAATGTTATTTATAATCAAGTTACTTTTTCAGCAGCTATTAGTGGCAAAAATGAATTAGATTAAGGTAATGTCCACTTTACTTTTCTAGTCTGAAACTACTTCACATGAAATGCTTGCACCTTTTACAAGAGAGTAGGATTTTGACATGATCTTTTCTACATAAATGTGGATTTAGAAGTCCTCTTTTTAATTAAAAGAGCAGCTATCGGTGTAAGGGACATTATCTAAGCAGGACACGGAGAACATTACCAGGTAATCTCATATTTTCTTCTTCCATTCAGTCATTGTTACTATTTTAATTAAAAGAAGTTGGGATTTGATTGAGCTAGCACTTTTTTGTTCATGTTCACTGACGGTATTGAACAAAAGTTCAATATTTTTGGGTAGAAATTACTTTTTATTAGAGCAAATGCAGACTCAGTTAATATATTATATTCCTTCGATGTAATCTGAACTGGATATAGGCATGTGTCGTCTATGCTTCTGTTTAAAATTTAGTTTTAAATTGAGTGATCTTTTTCATTGAATTTTCTTGAAACTATGCTTTCTTGTAGGGACTAGGGAGAGCCGCCCCAGAAAAAGTTATTTACAGCGTTGACACTATTCTTTTCGGTCTGCTTAGTGGGAAGTACATCCCTCGCAGTCATGTAAAAAGATTAAAGTAAAGAATCATGATGTACTCCCTTCACATTTCAATTCCTTTTCTTTGGATGCCGAAATAACTTAACTTGGTGCAACATTTGTTAATTTAACATGTCCAAATAATAGTATTATTTTTACTATTCAAAATTAGTATTATTTTTTTTTGAGTTTTTTTTTTTGAAAGCATGGTTTTATTCGCGGCGTTTGTAAATACAAACGCCACTACAGAACAGTTTTTCGCGGCGTTTGTATTTACAAACGCCACTACAGAACAGTTTTTCGCGGCGTTTGTATTTACAAACGCCACTACAGAACAGTTTTTCGCGGCGTTTGTAATACAAACGCCACTACAGAACAGTTTTTCGTCAGGTTTTTCGCGGCGTTTGTAAAATCAAACGCCACTAAAGAACAGTTATTAGCGGCGTTTGTTAATACAAACGCCGCCATAGATCTTGACTTTTTGTGGCGTTTCTTACCTAAAAACGCCGCGAACTATTGCGGCGCAGGTTTCACCGGCGCTTCTTGCGGCGTTTTTCTAAGCGCCGGGAAAGTTTTTAGCGGCACTAAAAAACGCCGCTATAGAACTAAAAAAACGCCGCCAAAGAACTGTTTTGCTGTAGTGGATATACGTATAACATGTAATATGTGTACATGACTATAAGCTAAGTCGAATTGGAGTGAAAAGATTATGGGATCATTTATTGACCTTACAGTGGAATAATTGAGATGTTATGAAATTGTAGGATCTGTAAAAGAATTCTATGTTTGGGTATACTATGGAAATGTTCAATTGTGAAATGGAATGCAAACCCTTGCTCACACTATATTTATAGCTGTGATTGATAACTTGATAACAAGGAAATATGTAAATGGAACTTGGTGATGGAAACCATAGCTTGAAGGCCATTCGAACAAGGGAATGAAATAATGAGTCATTGATATGTCCTTATTGTGAAGCTATGCTCACTATGTGCAGATAAAGAATGATAATTATATGCTAAAGCCTTGGTCTCGAGTCAGTCATAGGTACAATTGGCATGCCATAGAGTCCGTCGAGCTCGCTAGTCTGGACTACGGTTCGCTTGTTGTTAAAGATCAAATGGTTTATTTCGTACTATTTGTGTACCCCTATTTTGATATTATTTGTGTACCCTTGGAATGGTAGTTGGAGTACCCCTATTTCGGTACCTAGTGTACCGTCTGTTTGATATTGAATTTAGAAGATTCATGTATCTAGGATGTTGCTTAAGTCTCAAGGTTGGATTAAAAGAAGTATAAAAATTATAGATTAACATAGCCTAATTGGCTATGATTGAAATGAAATAAGTTATAACCATTATGGGTGGATACTTGATTAGATACTAATAGAAAATGTTATGATACATACAATGGTTCGAATAACTCTTTGTATAGGAAGTCATGTATGATTTATGCTAGATCGAGTAATTACTTGTAGTTTAAGACATGTTATGATTCATGTTTGTTCGATTAATTACTTGAAATTAAAAAGAGGTTATAATACTTATTAGGTCAAATGCTTGTCTATCACGAAAGTAATATTAGATAATGATTTGTTGATTTGAAGTTAGAAGTATGTGATTCAATGATCAGAATTTGCCATGTAAAGGTGAATTGTTCTTGCTTATAGCAAGTTCATTAGATATACTAATAGAATGGTAGGGATGGTTAGTCTAATCCTTAGAGATCTAATTAAAATGGTAAAATCTAGTATTGAGTAATTCTGGTAATAACAATCCCTGAAGTGAATAATCTAATAAAGTTTATAAACGTATTGTAAGGATCTTGTTACTTGTTAAGAACATTAATAATTTGGATATAGTCCTATATAGGAAGAAATAGTATAATAAGAAATATATGATTTGGGATTTTACTCAAAAAGGGAATATATCCTAAAGCTAGGTTTAATAGGATATCTTGGTACACTGTTATGATAAGCAGTGTCTTGTAGAATGAGTAGTTTGATTTCTGAACAAAGTTCAGAAATATCAGATTTATTGTAAGTATCTGATAATGAACGTGAGTTGGTTGCTGGTAGTAACTTTATTATAAATATTAAGGACTGTTACTTGTTAATTGAATTGAGAAATTACATGTTTAAAATGGTACATGCAAGGGGCTCTAGTTGTATTATAGAAAGATAATAAATTCCGGGTTAAGGGAGCCTTGTTCGAACTAAATTTCATTACCTCATTAAGTACATGCTTACAACTTATTCTCTTAACTCCTTGCAGGGTGGTTGAGACCTCAGGCTATTTAGTAACTAATCACGAATGAAGGAGATCTCAATCGGTTCGGACCAACCTCTTGTTTACTCCTAGGATGGTGGCACTTAGTTAAATTTTCATAAGCATATAGATTCTAAGGTGGCTTGTATATATGTATATATGCTCCAAGGAGCATTAAGTTGTATTAAGGGGCCTTTATTACTATCTTTTCTTGGGTGCACATTTTTTTATTGTTTAGCTAGCATGATTATGTTCCTTGATACATGCTTGGTATGGTTAGCATACTTGGTTTGATCTCCTTGTTGCTTGTCTTTGGGATCATAGAATATCTTAAGTTTGTTTATGATTAAAAAATAAATTATTATTAAGGGTATGTCATTTTAAGTAATTAGATAAATCGTTAGATTAATCAATAATCGATTAGTTAGCTTTGAAGTGTGAGCTTGCGTAAGGGAATATTAAACTATGTAATTTAAATAGAGTGAAAAGGTGCTAATTCTATAAAGAGGGAAATTATTCTCTAGGGTGTTGTTACATGATACTTAACTTAACATTCTTTAAAACATCATGAATCTTCATATTCGAACTACTGAAAGTAAGAGTCTTCTAACAAGTGCCTTTTCTTATATCAAATGTCCTGAGTTTCGATGTATTGTATAGTTGATTGTTGCAAAATAGTTAGGAATCAATCCTAAGGATTAGAGTTTTTTTATCTTCATAAAGGCTAATTAGGTACCCATAATTGTAAATACTCATATGTACACTTATACCTTAGTTTTAGAGTGATCTTAAATCTGACTAAGTCTATTGAAAACTTTTATTTTTTTCTCAAAATTCTCCTTGTTTAATTGTTTCTTTAAGGGCGAAGTCAATCCTAATTCCTTGATTGGTTGTCTTTAACGTGCCTTCACTCGGTTTATCTTCTAGATTGGGTTAGGGGACGTTACAATTGGTATTAGAGCATGGTTTAGTCGATTCTCGGACTAAACATGGACTCGCTGCATCTCCGTAAGTCTACTATGCCACCTAGGAATTTAATTTTGACAAACATTTGTGATATGTGAATTATACAAACTTATTTGATGTATATTGCGAACATTAGTAAAGAGTAATTGTAATACGAAATTGTTAAAAAAAAACTCTGTTACATGTTAAAAGGACAACCACATGTTTAGAACATCTTCGTCGGGATAATGTAATCTCGGATAACTCCATTGGTAATGGAGGTGGAATTGTGATGAATAGTTTCAAAATAATGATTTTCCTAGAAAAGAACATCAGACTACTTGATTCCTTGAATAAGATTTTGAAGTTGGAACATGGGAATAATTAAAATCATATTAGGTTATGAACGCTATGTAGCTGTTGTGGCAAGACATGTATACCTGAATGTGTAAATGAATTTGTATAATAGAAGTTCACCAGACTGTCTACTGGAAAGATAATTGTTTTCTAAAACTACATGGTTTAGAAAATTGGATTGAAAAAAACTCAATTATATGCTTATAGTTGACGGAGTTACCTGTTAACTAGGGTGAAAACATTCAAGTCCTTGTTGGGAAGGAATTTTCATGTTAACTGATTTCTCTGACTACTAAACAAGGTAACCTTCATCCTTGGCAAGCTTATTTTGGAACTAGAAATGTCATGTTGTTGCTTGAAAATCATGTACGATAATCTAGTCAAGAATATTCATGTTTTAATACATTAAATTCTAAATTAAGATAAGACCTCAGATGGTTTAATGAAACTGCTTGATGCATGATAGTAGGAAGTAGTAACAAATGTTGTAATATGCTCTTGATAAGAATAGATTATCTTGCATCACTTCGTAATAGTACCTTTAGTTACTATAATCGAGATCAATTATAGTATCCTTGTAATCCAATCAAATGCCTAAAGCGTACTCCAGTTGGACTAAATTATTGTTTCACTAATAATTCTTTTGATGTGTGCCTTATGAATCTGGTAACCTTCGAGTATATAATGACAAATTTGTTGCCACTGACCTTGTACTTGCCTGGTGGTTCGTATATCTTAGGGAATCAAGCATTTAGTTTTGAATTATTTGTTTTTTACTTGTGTTACAAGTAAATTTGTTTGTTTGCCGGGAACGCTAGGTTTAGTTGAATGAAGCTTGATGATGCCTAATAATTTGAATGAATGGATTAACTCTTTGTTAGAATCAAAGGTTTGTAATCACTATGATTTGTTATTTTGTTTTGAAAATCAGAATACATGAGGATATTATGAGTATATATATAAGGTTCTTGTTAGTATTAGTAATAGCATGTGTTAGAGCAGTGAACAATGTTATTCAGTTTATGAGAAATCGAGGACAAATTTCTTTAAGGGGGAGGAATTGTAACATCCCCAAATTGGGCCTAGTGGAATGTTATTAAAATTAATAACATTTAAATTCGTTTGCCTTGTCCTTAAATGCTGAATGAGGTGATTAAGGGCTTACAGGAGATAAATTAAGAAATGAATAACTTTAGTAAGAGCACTAAAATAATAAATAATAAGTAATGAAGTTTGCATGTTAAATAATTTATAATTTTGGGGCCTGAACACTTGTCTAAAGGAAAAGGTAACATGAAGTAATGACCGGCCATGTGGTCTAAGATTAGCTAAGGATTCATCTCCTTCCTTTAGGGAGAGATCGAAACAAAAAAAAAATGCTTGAGAGAGGGAGAAAGCTTAAGATAGCCATTGAAGTTTAAGAAGAAATTGAGCTTGTTGCTTAATCTTACATGGAGTTCGAAGTCAATAAGAAATGGGTAAGTGTTCTTGAAATATTCATGTTAGAATTTAAGATAGAATTCTATGTTTATGAATCATCTTTGGTAAAGCTGTGAATTTTATGTTTATAATCTGGTAATCAGGCCCGGCCCTGGGCAGGGGCAGAAAGGGCACCCGCCCAGGGCCCACAGCTTAAGCAAGTTATTATAATTTTATTCGAATTATATTTGTTTTTAATAGTCTAATTTTTTTAATACTTATTATTAGGGGCCCAATTTTTTTAATATTTGTTAATAGAAATTTAATTTTTTCCAACATTTATTATTAGGGGCCTACTCTTAAAATTCAACTTTTTCTAATATTTGTTATTAGGGGCCTGTTTTTTTTTTAATATTTGTTATTTTGGGCATACTTTTAAAATTCATTTTTTTCAATTATTGTTATTAGGGGCCCAATTTTTCAATACTTGTTATTATGGACCTACTCTGAAAATTATTATTTTTTTTATTACTTGTTATTAGGGACATAGATTTAAATAATAGTATGCAACCGTAACAACGACTGTTACATGACGATAGCGGTAGTGTCGGAGCTAGAATTTTCTTATAGTGAGGTCACGAGTGAAGTATGATGTATTGAGGATTTCTATACCACTAGAATAAGCATTGTTGACCCAAACAAATTAAGTGGGGTCAAATCTAATATTTCCTATGAAAAATTTATATTACCTCCTTAAAAGTCTTATGCCCCAACAAATCAAGTAGAGTCAATTGCACCCCCAATTTATATGCTACATCCGCTCATGGATATCGACACCATCTTAAACCGCGTTACTTGCAATTTTTATGTCCACAATAACATATGTTATTAAGAGATTTCACAACCACGATATTTGTAGTGACCGAAATAGCATCTATAATGCCCGCAACCACAATAAAACCTAACATGACTGTAAATACGACAACAATCGCAATTTAAATTTCTAATTTGGGGCCCATATTTTATATTCGCCCTGGGCCACCAAAAATCTAGGACCGGCCCTGCTGGTAATATAGTTGCTTTTGGTGTAAAATTATTCGAATGTAGACATTGGGACGATTGTGGTTTGAATGAAATTTATGCATGAAGGAAATTTCTTGAAATTCTATGGAATGTGTAAAATGTCGGGATGATTAGAAAATATATTAATTTCAAGTAGAGTGGATTAATTGATGACTTCTTACGCTATGGTTTTTGAGGTTCATTCTATTTGGTAGTACTATTTAAGAAATGAAATTAAAATCGATAATACATTAAGTTTCTAATTGAGCTAAGAATGTTGGATGTTGATAGACTTTTATAAGGGTTGTCAGCTGGAAATTTGATCTTAGGTGTTCCTTAGATGTTTTGTTAGGTGTACACATTTTTAGGGACTGATTTGGTGGTTTGAGAACAGAGGAATTATGTTTGCTTTTAATTTGGGACTGTTCGATAAGAAACGAAGACTTTCGGGACAATTTTAGTAGTTTAAAATAAGGTTACAGAAATACGCCTTGTTTGTGGTGTTCTTAGGCTCAAATTAGATTGTTTTTTATGGACAAAATTAGAAATTTGTGTGATTTTTAATGGACCCTTGAATACATAAGTAACTACGAAGTTTCGATTTAAAGAATGGAGTTTAGAGAATGTTTTAAGGTGACTAAATGTGCATACATGTGATATTGATTGTTTTGCTGAAAATGTAAAATTGTGGACTGTCTTGGCAGCAAATAAATAGATTTAAGGCTGTTTTAATAAACTTGAATGCCTATACTTGTGTTAGTGATACGATCGGTGTGGAAATTTAGCTTATACTTGATGGTATGAGTATGTACAAATGAGTTTTGTTAAAATTTATTCAAGCATGGATATTTGGATATCATGGACTGTTTTGCTTTGCCAATTTGTGTGTTCACACTAGACAAACTATTTCAGATAAATTGATTGAAAATGGGACTGTTTTCATGACATTTTATGTACATACCTGTTAGTTGGATAGATTAGATTGATTTCAATATACATAGCTACATCATTATTATGTTTAGACCATGAGGAGGCTAGGAATGGATTTGTTAAGTGGCACGAAAGGGAGTGAGGATTCTGGTATCCCGTAATGTCGGGATAAGAGATAAACGTAGTTTAAAGTCTCGGGGTTGGTCAGAAGCTTTCCCGAGCATTTTCATTCATTTCGAATAAATTTGTACTATTATTTGGCTAACCAATCCATGTGCTATGCTTGGAATCTAAGGTATGTAACTTCTGGTTAAAGAAGTCTATGATGTGTAAATATGTTATATGATTATGTGTGTTTTGAATGATGATATGGTGTTAGTAAGCATACGTTTGCTAAGAAAAAGGTAAAGTGGGTTACTACTTTGATAAGAAGTAATGCTTGATTGATTCATATATGATATACGTATGACATGTAATATGAGTACATGACTATAAGCTAAGTCGAAATTGAGTGAAAAGATTATGGGATCATGTATTGACCTTATAGTGGAATAATTGAGATGTTTTGAAATTGTTTGATCCGTGAAAGAATTCTACGTTTGGGTATACTATGGAAATGTTTGAGTGTGAAATGGAATGCAAACCCTTGCTCACACTATATTTATAGCTGTGATTGATAACTTGATAACCAAGAAAGATGTAAATGGAACTTGACGATAGAAAACGTGGCTTTAAGGCCATTCAAACAAGGGAATGAAATAATGAGCCATTGATATGTCCTTAATGTGAAGCTATGTTCACTATGTGCAGATAAAGAATGGTAATTATATGCTAAATCCTTGGTCTCGAGTTAGTGGTAGTTACAGTTGGCATGCCATAGAGCCCGCCGAGCTCGCTAATCCAGACTACAGTCCACTTGTTGTCAAAGATAAAATGGTCTATTTGGTACTATTTTTGTACCCCTATTTTGATATTATTTCTATACCCTTGTAATGGTAGTTGGAGTACCCCTGTTTCGGTACTTAGTGTACCGTCTGTTTGATATTGAATTTAGAAGATTCGTGTATCTAGGATGTTGCTTAAGTCTCAAGGTTGGATTAAAAGAAGTATAAAAATTATAGATTAACATGGCCTAATTGGCTATGATTGAAATAAAATAAGTTATAACCATTATGGATGGATACTTGATTAGATACTAATAGAAAATGTTATGATACATACAATGGTTCGAATAACTCTTTGTATAGGAAGTCATGTATGATTTATGCTAGATCGAGTAATTACTTGTAGTTTATGACGTTATGATTCGTGTTTGTTAGATTAATTACTTAAAATTAAAAAAGAGGTTATAAAACTTATCAAATCAAATGCTTGCCTGCCATGAAAGTAATGTTAGATAATTATACGTTGATCTGAAGTTAGAAGTATGTGATTCAATGATCCAAATTGGCCATGTAAAGGTGAATTGTTCTTGCTTATAGCAAGTTCATTAGATATACTAATAGAATGGTAGGGATGGTTAGTTTAATCCTTAGATATCTAATTAACATGCTAAAATCGAGTATTGAGTAATTCTGGTAATAACAATTCCTGAAGTGAATAATCCAATAAAGTTTATAAACGTATTGTAAGGATCTTGTTACTTGTTAAGAACGATAATAATTTGGATATAGTCCTATATGGGAAGAAAGAGTATAATAAGAAATATATGATTTGGGAATTTACTCAAAAGGGGAATATATCCTAAAGTTAGGTTTAATAGGATATCTTGGTACATTGTTATGATAAGCAGTGTCTTGTAGAATGAGTAGTTTGTTTTCTGAACAAAGTTCAGAAATTTCAGATTTATCGTAAGCATCTGATAATGAACGTGAGTTGGTTGCTGGTAGTATCTTTCTTATAAATATTAAGGAGTGTTACTTGTTGATTGAATTGAGAAATTACATGTTTAAAATGGTACATGTCAGGTGCTCTAGTTTTATTACATAAAGATTATAAATTGCGGGTGAAGGGAAGCTTGTTTGAACTAAATTTTATTACCTCATTAAGTATAGACTTACAACGTATTCTCTTAACTCCTTGCAAGGTGGTTAAGACCTCAAGATGCTTACGAGCTAATCACGAATGCAAGAGATCTCATTTGGTTCGGACCAACCTCTTGTTTACTCCTAGGATGATGACACCTAGTTAAATTTGCATAAGCCTATAGATTCTAAGGTGGCTTGTATATATGTATATAAGCTCCAAAGAGCATTAAGTTGTATTAAGGGGCCTTTATTGCTATGTTTTCTCGTGTGCTCATTTTTTCATTGTTGAGCTTGCATGATTATGTTCCTTGATACATGCTTGGTATAGTTAGCATGTTTGTTTTTATCTCCTCGTTGCTTGTGTTTGGGATCATAGAATATCATGAGTTTGTTTATGATTAAAAAAGAAATTGTTATTAAGGGTACATCATTTTCAGTAATTAGATAAATAGTTAGATTAATCAATAATCAATTAGTTACTTTGAAGTGTGAACTTGCATAAGGGAATATTGAACTAGTGTTATTTGAATAGAGTAAAAGGGTGTTGATTCTATAAAGAGGAGAGATTATTCTCGAGGGTTTTGTTACATGATACTTTAGTAAACATTCTTTAAAACATCATGAATTTTCATATTCGAAATACTGGAAGTAATAGTCTTCTAACAAGTGGCTTCTCTTATATCAAATGTCTTGAGTTTCGATGTATTGTATAATTGATTGTTGCACAATAGTTAGGAATCAATCCCAAGGATTAGAGTTTTGTTATTTTCTAGAACAGGTTAGGGGACGTTACACCCACACTTAACTTTTTTTAACATGTAATCTCTTAGTCTTCTAAAATTTTGGTTTAGTCCATACAAATTTAGCTAGTCACCTTTTCTTATTTCTAAAATGGTCCTACATTTCTTACATAAGCTTTCATGTCACACAAATTTTAATGTCCAATTTTTTGGGATATCACATGAAATTTAACCGGAATGCATGTAACCTGATTAATTGAGGTTTGGTAACTTCGAATTTAAGTAAGTCCTCTCAATTTTTTAGGTTTGCAATTTGGTCCCTAAAATTACAATTACGCACAATTGGATGTTAATTCGATTCATGATTCAAATAAGAATTTATCCGCTGCCAGCATGTACACTTGGGAATTAAATAAGCATCTAGAAAACATAAAAAGGAAAAATAGACTTAAGTTTGAGTAAAATGTTTCAGGTTTGTTTCGCCAAACCTAATGTAGTTCACTCGATTCGGTCTGACATCTAGGCCGGGTTAAGGGGATTACAAATGCCATGGCCGGAGACTTATTGGATATCGAGAGCAGAAGTCATTGCACAAGAAGTACACTGTGTTTGGGGAGAAGTAAACCTCTGACTTGACCTTTTTAACTTTTTGGCTCGAGTAGTACCCAAACTCGGCAAGAATATGGTCAACTAAGCTTGATCAAATGTAGCCTTTGCATACAAAATTAAGTCATCAACGAAAAAAGATGTGAGATAGGAAGGCATCCTCTAACAAATTTGAAAGATGACCATGATCTGTTTTCCACAGCATTCACAATATGATGGCCAAGTCTTTTCATTGTTAATAAAAAAACATACTGAGATATGGGATCACTTTGTCATGCGCTTATCTCAGGTTTGAATTGTTTACAAAGGGCGCCATTAAATTAAACTTGCATAGATGAAGTGAAAATGCAGTGCAGGATCAGACGAATGAAAAAGGGCAAAAGACAAGCTTCTTACAGTTAATCAAAGATGAAATCCCAATGAACTTGCGCCTATCTCAAGTTCCACTTTAACTTCAATCCAACCATTGTCGCCTCTCTTAAGTTCCACTTTAAGTTTCTTAGTGATAGTTCTTCCAGAAAGGAAGCTTGTTTAATTTAGAGCAATAAGGCGAGGCATAACATTCTAAAGACAACGAACATGGGTTCTTTGTAATTATATGTGTACAAGACTGAACAAAAGTTAATTGGTCGAAAATCTTTGAAGCAAGTTGGACTTGAAATCTTGGGGATTAGTGTGAGATCTATTCTATTTAGTTTAGGATCAATATCAGCTCCATAAATGACTTGCTGGATCATATTACATTCAAAAGGTTCAAAAATTTGTCAATGATTTTGGTAAAATTGAGCATGAAGACCATAGGCACCAAGCGATTTTCGGAGAGCTATATTACAATTTAATTTCAATCAGGTTAAACATGAGGTCAAGAATTTGAGGCCCACTTTACCATCTGAGGAATGTAGGTTCTGAAAGAAGTCAATAGCTTCATCTTGAAACGACTCTTCATATGAGCACCAATCACCCGAAGTGAGTTGAAGCGACGAGATGTGATAAGTTCGCCTATTCATAATTTCTTTTTTGTAAAAATATTGGCCAATTTTTTTGCGCAAGAAAATAAGGTTGATCCGTATCATCTTGACTTGGTTATGATTTCTCTATTTTTTAAGAATACCACATCTTCTACTCGTATCGAATAGAAATGTTAAGACAAACCTTCTACATATAAAACCTGCTTGATTTAGATCGGGCAGTTGATAATTGTATCCAACTTTTTTCATTATTTTTGTATTTGTAATAGAGCGAAAGGAAAGCCTGACTCTATGTTGTTCACGAATAGTGGGGTTGTTGTGTATCTCGATCCTTTGAATTAGGATTAGTCTATTCTATTTATTGATAGGGGCAGGGAAAGAATGTAACTAAGTCGTTGAACGCCACATTAATGTGGTGTAAGTCATTAGTTCGAGCATGATTATTCTTAAATCTAATGTGAGTTTTTTATTTGCCTTGCTCCCATGCCATGATAGAATAAGAAAGGATAAGAGGCTCGTTAGATTGACGTTAAGGGGTAAGGATAGTTATTATTTTGGGAGAGAACTCCATGCGAATATGAAGCGCAAAATTAATCCAATTTGAACAAAATTTAATTCCAAAGAGCTCATCTTAAATACCAATTTTTTTTGTGTGAAAATATTCTTAACAATTTTTCGATAAAGCTTTTTTTTCGTTCTTGAACTTAGCTATTTTTCCACATTATATTTTGAAATTAGTTCACATTTTGTCCATGAATTAAGATTTAGATAAAAAGAACTTTTTGTTTGAGGGAAACATCAATTAAGCTCTATTTATGTTTTTATTTTAGTTCTTAATCAATTTGTAATTACATCAAACATCAATATTTATGTTTTTATTTTAGTTCTTAATCAATTTGTAATTACATCAAACATCAATGTTAGCAGTCGCAAGAGTCAAATTTCAGAGTGAATGAAATAGTGGGACTAATGTAAATAAAAGAAAACAAATTCTAGGAATAACGTGGACATAAAAAAATAAATTTAATCTTAATGTTAATATATTGATCTAATATATTTTTATTTGAGTTAAACAATTTAATCTTAATCTCAAAAATAATTTAAGCATTTAACACCCAATGCTGTTGAAGAAAGAAGGGAAAAACAAGGATGAAATATATTGATCTCAAAGCAATTACAGGGTTGAGAGACAGACCGTGAAATAGCAAAATTACGGTAAATAATACACTACGTAAGAGCTGCCAAGTACAAATCATGATGCAAAAAATTTATTTTTATTCAGAGCACTCGCTCTGCATAAAACCGTATAACGTTCATTATAAAAGAGTCCTCCATCTAGGAATGGATGGCTTAAGCATCCATACGAACCACGCAACGCAGACCCTCGCCTGCGAGCATGTACTCGAATGCCTTGTTGATCTCCGGAAATGGGACAGAGTGAGTGATGAATTTATCCAGCTCAAGCTCCTGCAACACCAACAGATTACAATGTCACTCTTTTTATTTTCATTAGTGTTAGTAGAAAGGGGTTCGGATCGGAGAGCCCTTCGATTAAGAAAATGCAGTAGATCATAAGTTTACCTTCTTCATATATTTCTCAACAACACCGGGGATATCGGATCGAGGTTTGTAGTTGCCAAAGAAAGTACCCTTGAGGGTCCTCTCATTCAAGAATTTGGCAGGATGAGTTTGGAATGCATCATCTTTGTTCGGCACACCGACAAGAACAGCAACACCCCAACCCTGAAAATGAGGGCTTTCAGTCAGGAAAAAAAGCCCCAATTAAACAGACAGATCTAATCTTTATTCTTTGAGTGAAGTTTGAGAAGCTAATTACATCATGGACACATTCAAATGCAGAAATCATGGCCTGGATGCTCCCGGTGCATTCAACACTACGATCAACTCCTCCACCAGTCATCTCCGCAATCACCTAATCATTAGCCAATGTCAACTCCTAGGAAAATGTAAATTGTACAATGCAAGTTTTAATGTAAGGTGATCTTTATAACTATATGGTCTTGTTGGAATCCTTAATGATTTTTTAAGCTAGAAGTGGGAACAAACCTCTTGAACAGGTTTGTTATGATCTTTCGGGTTCACAAACTCGGTACAACCAAATTTCTTTGCTGCAAGAAGTAACACAGAGAAACGATCAATCTTGTAACTATGATTAATCAGGCACAAAAGCAATCCTTGAATGCTTTAATGTAATGATAAGTATATTAAAGCTACCTTCTTCAAATCTGTTGGGGTTCAAGTCAATACCAATGATTCTAGAAGCCCCACAAACTCTTGCTCCTTCAGCAGCCTAAGTTACACAAAAAGAATTAAATATAATAAAAGTTCTCTAGTTACCAAATGGAGAAAATAGAAAAGCAACAAGCCCCACAAACTCACAGCAAGACCAACAGCACCAAGTCCGAAAATTGCGACAGACTGACCCTTTTTGGGTTTGGCAACATTCACAGTGGCACCAAAACCTGAAAGAAGAGAAGAAATATAAGTTGTTAAAGCAACATCGTTCTTTATCACTAACATTATTCATGTATGTTGAAATTAAAGGGAAAAACAGAGTTGTTGCGAAGTCCCGAACCTGTGGACATTCCACAGCTAAGAACACACACTTTATCAAGTGGAGCCTCTGGATTGATCTTGGCAACTTGGCCAACATGGAGAACGGTGTATTCACTAAAAGTTGATGTGCCAAGAAAGTGGTGGATAGGTTTTCCATCTTTTGAAAACCTCGGTTTTCCATCGTTAATCATTCCACCCCTCTCAGTGTTGATCCTGAGTAGATCACACATGTTGCTTTCTTCAGATAAGCAATGAGGACACTCCTTGCATTCTCCGGTGAAGATAGGGAGAACATGATCACCTGGTTGAAGATCAGTCACACCCTCACCTACACTCTCAACAATCCTACATCAAAAGATACAAGTATTTCAAGAGAATTCAATCAAACCAATGGAACATCCAAAAATACTACTTCAATTGTTTTAATGAAATTTGAAGGTTATATGTACATACCCTCCAGCTTCATGACCAAATATGCGAGGGAATAGAGGATTTTGTCCCTAGAAATGGAAGGAAAATGTTGTCAATGAGAATCGAATAAGAGACAGATAGATGAATATGGTTGAAATGAAAGCAAAAGTGTAACCTTAGCCTCCCAGAAGTAGACATCAGTGTGGCATAGAGAAGTGAAGAGAATCTTAACACGAACTTCATGCTTTTGAGGGGGTGCCACTTCAATTTCCTCTATTGACAGTGGCTTCCCTGCCTCCCATGCCACAGCAGCTGCAAAACCATAATCACGGAAATTAGCAATTGAAACAACAATTAGTGAACCCTGATCATCGTAAATTGTATTTTAATATCATATATTCTCAGATAATCAAAATTTAAATGTTGTCATAGTGAAAATGATCAAAAAATTAAATATCAACTAAACGCTAAAACATTATGTTTCAATTCCTCCCCCTTTTATTGATATAGAATAAGGAATTCAAGAAAAAAAATAAGAAGTGAATCTTTTGAATCAATCAAACTCATTATCAATATCAACCGTCTGGAGTCTAAAAGAGTAATAATAACCCAAGAATTTTATTGCACAAAGTTGCAAAAAAGAAATAATCTCAAAAGTTGAAGCAAATGAAAGATATAGAAATGGATTCCAACGCACCAAAATCTCAAAATCACAAATATGAAATTAAATACAATACCCAAACCCAGAAAAGAAAAAGTGACAGATAAATCACCTTTGCATTTGATGACCTGACCAACAGTACTCATGGTTATAATTGTCTGACAATGTTTTTGTTCCTTCTGCAGTGAATCGAATTATGAGATGAGAAAATGGAGCAAAAGGAGGCTGTATTTATATGCCCAAAATGAAAAAGTGGATGTGGTGGACAATAAATAAAAGAATCAGTTACCATATGCATGACGCTTTTGGTGGCACGTGTTTTAGATCTTGAAAGTTGGTACATATTTGCTCACAATGAGACATTTGCTCATGAGGAAGATATATTAGTAATTTAAAAAAGGGTAAACTACTTAAATGACCACTTAAATATGGGGTTGATGTTGATAGGACCATTATATTTTTAATTTTGACAATTTTATCACTTAAATATTTTAGCGGTTTCAATCAAGTCACCCACCGTTAAAACATAACGGAAAGGCTGATGTGGCTGTTAAACAAAACTTGTATAGTTATTTATTTGGTCTTCATTGTTTACATATTATATCAATTTGGTCTTAATTTGAATATAATTTAATTTTTTCCTCTAGTCAGATTGTGACACGTGTCACCACATTCATTTCATAAAAAATCATTTTATCATTTTTTATACGAGAGCTCTATTTAAAATACATAATTAAAAAGCATTTGACTCACGAGTAAAAATCCAAAATAGAGTTACAATACAAACATAGTATCCTACGAGTACATGGCCCAATATAATCTAAGTATTGTACTCGAACACAAGTCGATGCTGAAGTCCTACTCTGATGGTGCTCCAACCATGCACGCCAACCTACTAACCTGTGAACGGAAATAACAATTCCGAATGCGGAGCTAACAAAGCTCAGTTGATACACTTCCACTCAACCATACTTCATACAAATCATAATTATGAGCATGTAGCTAAGAAAATGATATAATGGTAAGGCACAATAACATTGGTGCTACCTCTAGCCGCCTAAACACATAGCAAACAAATAGGAAAATGCATATATCTCACACAACACATATGCATCATACCAACAAACTTGGAGTGAGGCTCAGTGCCACACAACTCCGGGAATTTACACCCATGCTTAGAATCTCTCGTCGAATATCTATAAATGAGACCCAATGCCACATAGCTTTGGGAACGTACGTTCGACAATCTCTTACCATGGTGTTGCAACACACTCTTTCTCACACTAGGTATCCAGATCCCATCATTCAAGTGCCCACATAGCACATCGCATCTACACATAACCATATCATCCTATGGTTGCTATCAGCACATAAGTCATCCAAGACTTTTACAAAGTTATTAAGTTTTATGCTCAAGTAAAAGGAGATTTCTAAGTTTCTCAGTTTTACAACTCACTATAGGCCATTAAGGGTCTATTGATCAAATAATATACTTTTTCAGCCTTCTTGGCAAAAGTCGACATTTTTGGGCAGATTGTCAGTGGGTACCGGTATTGGTCGTCACGTACCGATACGAGTACCCTTTGAGTATCGACACTTACATGCACACGGATATGATTTTAGCTCACTGAAATTTGCCAAAGTTGTAACGATACGGGTCGACCTGTACCGATACCAGATTTCCTGGTGTACCGGTACAGGTTGAACACCGTATCGGTACCCCTTTGTGTAAAACTAATGAATTGATTTTGATATAACAAAGGAATTAAGGACTAAATTAAAAAAGAGAAAATGAATTTTTAAGTCCATAAAACCTCTCTATGTGTTTAAAGAAAAATGTCCAAGTCAAAACTTAAACTTATCAAATATTTTCTAAGTGTTTACCAAGTTAAAAGAGTAATTTTTGAGTCACCATTTCGAAACGACCTTTAGGCGTTTCGGAACGTTTTGAAACTGTTAACCTCTGTTTTGGAACCAGCCTTCCCATTTCGATACGGGTGTATCAAAACTGGTCTTTGTGTTTCGAAACGGATGAAGAACAACGGAACGGATTGAACCGTTTCGATACGGTTGTATCGAAACAACCTCAAACATTTTCGAAATGACTTTCAAACTTGGTTTCAAAATATGACCATTGAACTTTTAACATTTTTTTTAAAGATATAGTTAACGCGTATCGAAACGCTTTTAAGTCGTTTCGATACAGGTTTTGATAGTGGCAAAATGTTTCGAAACGGGCTTCAGCACGCTTCGGAATAGGCTCTTAGCGTATCGAAACGTTCGTGTTCGTTTTGGCACGGCCTATTTATTACACCCCAACGGCTATTTCTATTTTGGTCTATTTCGAAATAGGGTCGGGCGTTTCAGAACGGGTAGTTGCAGACTACATTTATGGAGGGAAGATAACATCCCAACAACTATAATAATGAAGACAACAACCCCAACGACTATAATAATGAAGGCAACAACCCCAACGACTAGAATTCAATGAGAAGGTATAAAAGGGACTTCTAAAAGCACCATCAACAACTATTGATCCTAAAAGAAACATCCAAACATCAAATCCAAGCAATTGTACTAAAATTATATATTTTCTTATAAACCCCAATTGTAGAATCTTGTAATTCCAATCTTATTTGTTTAATTGGGTTGAGTGCTTGTAAAGAGGGCTACATTTATATTGAGAGATACTAGCTATTAGCCTTAATCTTCTTTATAATCTTTGAGTGAGGATTGGGTCAATTTTTGGGTAGAAAAATTTACCACTTTGTAAAGGTTATCTCCTAAGCCTAGAAAAGGGGAAGATTAACTAGTGGGGTTGTTGGAAAATCCTTAGTGAAGCTAAGGTAGTGGATGTAGAGTTCAACTGGAACTTGAACCACTCTAAATCTCTTGTCTAGCAAATTTTTATTTTCCACTCCACCACCAAAATTTCTAAAAATCCAATTCACCCCCTCTCGGCTTAAATCGATTCTACGATCCACTCAACAATTGGTATCAGAGCCTACCTCTTTGAAGGATTAACAACCACAAGAGGAGTTCCTAGGACAGTGTGATCTATTCTAAAGACAAGTCATGACATCTACTTCAACCTCCAACCTCTATCAGTCACAATCAACCACTAAACCACCCTTCTTCAATGGGGACAACTACCCATATTGGAAGAATCGGATGCGTCTCTACATCAAGTCAACGGATTACATGGTTTGGGATGTAGTGGAAGAAGGCCCCTACATTTCGGTTAAGAGAACCGATGAAGGAAGACTAGTTCCAAAAGTAAAGTCAGAGATGACCGAGGAAGATAGACGAAAGATGCATGTCAACAACAAAGCTCGACATATCATATTTTGTGCACTTGGTCCGGATATCTACTCAAAGGTTTCATCTATTGAAAGTGCAAAGGAAGTGTAGGTCACTTTGGAGACGACTTATGGAGGCACTAGCAATGTGAAAGAGACGAAGATTGGGTTACTAAACTTGAGTTATGAGAATCTTAAAATGGACCCTGATGAGAGCGTCTCTAAGATGTTTGATCGGTTTTCGATCATCGTCAAAGGCCTTAAAGGATTCGATGAAGTAATTCCCGAAGATAAGCTAGTAAGAAAGCTTCTATACTCTCTCCCGGAGTCTTGGGATGGTAAGAGGACGACCATCATTGAAGCAAAGAATTTGAAAAGTTTGAAGCTTGATGAGCTTGTTGGGTCTCTTCTTACACATGAGATTATGAAGCAAGGAAGAGAGGCAGAGAAGAAGAAGGAAGAGAGAAGCATGAGGTAGAGAAGAAGAAGAAGCTAGGAGTTGCTCTCAAAGCCTCTCTACAAGAGGAGAGCTCTTCTAGTGAGGAGGAAGACTTTGAGGAATTGGCTATGATAGCCAAACGATTCTCACAGTTCATGAAGTCCAACCGTGGGAGAAAATTTCAAAGAAAGATGGATTTCAAGAACAAAAGCAAAGAAGAAGAGAGGAATGAAATTATTTGCTTTGAGTGCAAGAAGCCGAGTCACATACGTTCTGATTGCCCTCAACTCAAGAAGATGGGTTTTGAGAAGAAGAAGAAGCTCAAAGCCAAGCTTGCTACTTGGAGTGATGAGGAGCCATCCGAGGATGAGGAACATGAAGTGGCCAACCTTTGCCTCATGGCTCTTGAGGAGGATTCTTCTATGGTAACCTCTAACTAATCTACTTTTAATTTTACTTATGATGAACTTCTAGATGCTTATGATGAGTTGCAAGAGGTATATGATGAGTTGGTTGAGAAATACAAGGAGTCTATTTTAAAAAATAAGAAAATGATTTCAGTTTTAAGGACTCAAAATGACTCCATTTCTAAAACCAACTCGGAATTAGAAAAGAAGGTCTTGGTTTTACAAAATTCCTCAAATGAGTTTGAAAAGAAATCAAATGATATAATGACCTTCTTGAAAAATATCATGTTTAACACCAAGAGGAGGTGAGTAAACTCAAAGCTTCTCTAACAAATGTTGGGAAAACAGTTTTGAAAAAGCATCTTCTTCAAAATCCCAACATGTGAAGAGAAACTTTGTTGACCACAAACAAAGAGGCTCCCATAAGTATCATAAGAACAAGAAAGTTAGAAGTGTATGGGTTCCTAAGGAACTTGTTATTTCTAACAATATTGTAGCCATTTCATCTTGGATTCCTAAGGGAACCAAGTATTTGGGAACTAACACTCATGGACCCAAAATGATTTGAGTACCAAAAATCAAAGCTTAACTCTTTGTTTGTAGGGGGCATTGCTACAAGGCCAAAGCACAAAGCCAAAATTCATGGTACCTTGATAGTGGATGCTCCATAGGTAATCACTCTACTATACTAATTGAAAATGTTTTGTATGTCAATGGTCTAAAACACAATTTATTGAGCGTTAGTCAATTGTGTGATAAAGGGTTTAATGTCTTGTTTGATAAAAATAGGTGTAAAATTGTTGACATTAAATCAAATGAAATCATGCTTATTGGTCATCGCATAGGTAATATTTATATGGTGCATCTAGATGATATTCATACATGACATGCATGTTTTGTTGCTCAAGATGAAAATGATGCATGGTTATGGCATAGGAAACTAGAACATGCTAGCATTAGTGTTTTAGAAAAATTAGTTTCCCTAAATCTAGTTAGAGGTTTACCCAAGATCAAGTTCTCAAATGATAAAATATGTGATGCATGCTCTAAGGGTAAACAACATAGATCATCCTTTAAATCCATTAATGATGTTTTTACAAGTAGGTGTTTACAACTAATTCATATGGATCTATTTGGGCCAATTAGGACAACTAGCTTGGGTGGAAAACCATATGCTTTTGTGCTTGTTGATGATTACTCTAGATATACTTGGGTTCTCTTTTTTAAGCACCAAAGATGAGGCTTTAGAAAACTTCATCACATTTTCAAAATTAACCCAAAATGATCTTGAACTTAAAATTTCACATATTAGAAGTGATCATGGAACGAAATTTCAAAATATGGGTTTTAATGAATTTTGTAATGAAAATGGGATTAGCCATAATTTTCCGGCTCCTCGAACTCCTCAATAAAATGGGGTAGTTGAGAGGAAAAATAGAACTTTAGAAGAAATGGCTAAGACTATGCTTTGTGAAAACAATTCACCTAAGTATTTTTGGGCGGAAGCCACTAACACCGCTTGTTATATTATTAACCGAGTAATGATTAGGCATATTTTAAAGAAAACTCCTTATGAGATTTTAAAATCTAAAAAGCCTAACATTAGCTATTTTCACCCTTTTGGTTGCAAGTGTTTTGTTTTAAATAATGGAAAACACAATTTAGGTAAATTTGATGCAAAAAGTGATGAAGCTATTTTTTCTAGGTTACTCTTTAAACTCTAAAGCATATCGTGTGTTTAACAAAAGAAATTTAGTTGTTGAGGAATCTATTCATGTGGTTTTCGATGATAACCTCCTTCTGAGGAAGGAATCTTGTGATGATGATGATGTAGGAATCCTTGATGCCTTTGATGGAGGACAAACTTCAAAGGAAGATGAGATTCCAACTAAAGAAGATGATGGACAAGATCCACCTCTTGAAGCCTTGAAGAACTTGGCTCTTGAGGAAAATAAAGCGAGCTACCCAAGGGAGTACAACTATGTCAAAGGTGGTGAAATCTCGGGTGATCCATCCAAGGGGGTAACTACTCGCTCTTCTCTTAAAATGCTTAATCATGTTGTATTTATCTCATGCATTGGGCCTAAGAATATTAAAGAAGCTTTAAAAGATGATTTTTAGATTATGGCCATGCAAGATGAGTTAAATCAATTTGAGAGAAGTAAATTGTGGTCATTAGTTGAAATGCCTAGAAATCAATCTACTATAGGAACTAAATGGGTATTTAGGAATAAACTAGATGAGAGTGGTAACATAGTGAGAAACAAAGCTAGGCTAGTTGCTCAAGGTTACACTCAAGAAGAGGGAATAGATTTTGATGAAACCTATGCACCTGTAGCTAGAATAGAAGCTATTAGGATGTTACTTGCATATGCATGTTATCATGACTTCAAGCTTTTTCAAATGGATGTCAAGAGTCCATTTTTAAATGGCTTTATAAATGAAGAAGTGTATGTGGAACAACCATCGAGTTTTGAAGATCCAATTTTTACAAACCATGTTTTTAAATTGGCAAAAGTTTTATATGGTTTAAAACAAGCTTCTAGAGCTTGGTATGAAAGACTTTCAAGTTTTCTAGTTGGAAAAGGCTTTGAGAAAGGAAAGATGAACACAACACTTTTTTATTAAAAACAATGGCAAAGATATATTAGTAGTTCAAATTTATGTTGATGATATTATATTTGGTTCTACTAATGAATTTCTTTGTCAAGATTTTTCTAAGTTGATGCAAGGTGAATTTGAAATGAGCATGATGAGGGAGCTCTCATTCTTTTTAAGACTCCAAATCAAACAAATGAAGGATGGCATCTTCATCAATCAAGCCAAGTACATCAAGGATATGCTCAAGAAGTTTGGCTTGGACAATGCAAAGCCTCAAGCCACGCCAATGACCTCATCCACAAAGCTTGAAAAAATTGAAGGAGGTAAGTGTGTTGACTCTAAGCTTTATCGCTCTATGATTGGATCATTGCTTTACCTTACCGCAAGTAGACCAGATATATTGTTTAGTGTTTGCTTGTGTGCTAGGTTTCAAGCTAGTCCTAGAGAGTCTCACCTTATAGCCGTAAAGAGGATCTTTAGGTACCTTAGAGTTACTCCTTGTCTAGATCTTTGGTATCCTAGAGACTCAACCTTGAACCTTCATGCTTATTCAGATGCGGATTACGGGGGTTGTAAAATTGATTGGAAAAGTACTTCCGGCACTTGCCAATTCTTAGGTAGTATGCTCATATCTTGGTTCTCTAAGAAACAAAATAGTGTAGCTCTTTCTACCACCGAAGCCGAGTACATATCCTTAGAGATTTGTTGTGCTCAAGTCATTTGGATGAAGAAACAACTCTTAGATTATGGTGTTAAAGTTGAAACCATACCCATTAAGTGTGACAACACTAGTGCTATATGCCTAACCAAAAATCCCATCCAACGCTCTAGAACCAAACATATAGAAATAATGCATCATTTCATTAAAGATCATGTCCTTAAGAAAGATGTTGTTTTAGAGTTTGTAGACACCTTAAATCAACTAGCGGACATATTTACAAAACCTCTAGATAAGGGCGTTTTTGGTCCCTTAGGAGAGAGTTAGGTCTAACTAGCCTATCTTGACCTTTTAAGACCTTTTTTTGTGCTTAAGTTGCTTGAATTCTTGCAAAATGTCATGCTTATGTGTTTTTATCCTAATTTTATCCATGCTTATATTTAGGGGGAGTATGTTTATGTTTTTACATGTTTCTCTTGCTCATACATAGCATTTATGCATTTAAGACTTATTAGAATTCATTTTTTTCTGCATTTTAGAGCCTCATCTGCACCTCCAGGCCTATGCGTATCGAAACAGGTCAATCTGTTTCGATACGGGTGCCTTAAAAGAATGGTTTATGACTAGGGTGTTTTGAAACGCCGAAAAGGGTTTCGAAACGTTTTGCATTTGCCAAGAATTGTATAGAAACGACCCAAAAGCGTTTCGATACGGGTTACCATGTGGGATTCGATACAGTCAAAGCCGTATTGGAACGGTCAACAGGATTTGAAACGACAGTCATCGTTTCGGTATGACCGTTTCGGAACGATCGTGCATGTTCCGAAACACGTATCTGGACAGCCTTTTAAGGGCTTTAGTTGCTAAAGTTTGCTTTTCATTAAAACTCCTAAAAACCCTAAACCCATTTTTTCCCTATAAAAACCCTCCAAACATCATTGTTTTTCATCAAATCTTGAAGGCTTTTACTCACAAATTAAAGTCTAAGCAAGCTTCAACAAATTGGTGCAATTTCTTCCATTCATTCATCCAAAAATCCTTTTTGAGGTATTTTTCATCCTTTTCTTTTTTCCTTTGATTTGATTCGTATCTTAGGTTAGAAAATATTAGTTTTGTATTGTTTATATGTTTTGCAACTTGGATTTTTCAAAATTTGTAAATTTTTTAAAAAATCTCAAAGTTTTTTATTTGAATATATTTGTTTTTACTCGTATTTTTTTTTCTAAAGTTGTTTTCTTCTTCAATTTTTTTATATGTATATACATTTTTAAAGTGTTTTTCTTTTAAACCTTAATGGGATTTTTCATTAGATTGAATTAAGGATTTACATGCATACATTTAAATCTTTATTTGCTTGCTTTATGTTTTTAGGAATTTCATGGAAAACATTAACAAGAAACGCAAGACTCCAACGGGTGAAGCTTCAACCCAAGCGAACATCCGTCCTAACATCACCCTCCTTTTTCAAAAGAGTCTTCAGAATCAAGAGACTAAGGATCGTTTCAAAGTTATCAAAGATTTAGCCGTTCGCTGAGAGCGTGTTGTGGATATCACGTTCCTTGACTCCGAGCGCTTAGAATTCCGCTACCTAGCTCTCTTGCGAGAATGGAGCTTTATGGCCTTTTTGAGCATTCCAGATATTGTCTACAAGCATATGGTCCTACTATTCTAATTAAATGTCGTTCTTATTGATAATGAAGATCATACCAAGGTGATTGGCATTGAGTCGTACCTCTTGGGCAGAAAATTTACTATTAATATATCCGTTTTAGAGAAAGCTCTTGGGCTCAAAGATGAAGGCATTGATGATGAGAACCACTTTGGTGCTCAAACCAGATCCGTTCTCACATTGGATGCTCATGGCCGGTTCCTTCATTTGATGATCTCTTTGTTCATCCGCCCTTCAGGAGGTAAGTTTGCCAACGTTCGTCAAGTTGATTACTTTTGGTTGGAGTGTTTTCACAAACCACAACGCCCGAACTTGGTCAAAATTATGTTCGCCGAGATGGTTCATCAAGTGAAGATTCACGAAACCGATGCACTTACATCCTTCACTTATGGGACTGTTTTAAGTTATGTCTTCGTTTCTCTCAATTTTGACTGTTCTTTTGATTCTCCGGAACCCCGCAAGCAAAAGATTGGTGAGTCTTCTCTTATCAAGTCCGGGTTTCGCTATACTCTTGGCCAATGGGTTCGTGTTGATAGGCGAGCTCCGGCACCTCAAGTTGAGCCTCCACCTCAAGCTCCTAACAATAAGGCACTTATGGCTTTCCTTACCGAGCAGTTCAAGTCGATTGATACGAACAAGGCTTCAGGATTTGGTGCTATCAACACTCGTTTGCAATCCGTGGAGGATCATATTCTTGGAAACGAGAATCGTCTTACCGCTCTTGAGAATCAACAATCATCTATGGACTTATCCTTCTCCACATTCTATGGTGATTGGAGGAACTATCGTTGTGCTCAAGCTAAAAAACAATGATGATTCTCTTGATGATGATGGTGGTGACGATGATGACGAGGCTTAGGATTTCCATTGCATATCATACCAGTTTATCATATTAGGAATTAGTTTGCACCCTTCTATCTTTTTATGTTTTAAAGACCTATGCTTTGCTTATTTTGTTTAGGATGGAGCTTAAACTCTATTGCTTTAAGTATTTATGTTTGTTTATTTGTTTGTTGAACTTAACTCTATCTATATTATGATGCTTGGTTTCTTTCTTTTAACCTTGTTTCTTCTCATGATTAGCCTTGATTATTATTCTTTTTTATCTAAGAAAAAAGGGGAGAAGTAATATCATAGCCAAATTTTCTTTAAGTTGGTTTAAGTTTCAAACATGTAAAATTTTAAATCTCTTCAAAACTTTAAAACCCATCTTACATTGAGGGGGAGTTAGAACATCTTCAAGATTTCAAAATTCTTAAAAATTCAAACTTGGTTTTGTTATATCAAAAAAGGGGAAATTGTAAAACTAATAAATTGATTTTGATATAACAAAGGAACTAAGGACTAAATTGAAAAAGAGAAAATGAATTTTTAAGTCCTCAAAACCTCTCTATGTGTTTAAAGAAAAACGTCCAAGTAAAAACTTGAACTTATCAAATATTTTTTAAGTGTTTACCACGTCAAAACACTAATTTTCGAATCACCATTTCGGAATGGCCTTTAGGCGTTTTGGAACGTTTTGAACTTATTAACCTCTATTTCGAAACCATCCTTCCTGTTTCGATACGAGTGTATTGAAACAGGTCTTTGTGTTTCGAAACGGATGAAGAACAACAAAATGGTTTGAACCGTTTCGATACGGCTGTATCAAAACGACCTCAAACGTTTCGAAACTACTTTCAAACTTGGTTTCAAAATATGACCGTTTATAAAGATATAGTTAACGCGTATCAAAATGCTTTTAAGCCATTTTGATACAGGTTTTGACTGTGGCAAAATGTTTCGAAACGGGCTTCAGCACGTTTCAGAACAGGCTCTTAGCGTATCGAAACATTTGTGTCTGTTTCGGTATGACCTATTTATTACACCCCAACAGCTATTTCTATTTTGGTTTGTTTCGAAACAGGGTCGGGCGTTTCGGAACGGGTAGTTGTAGACTGCATTTATGGAGGGAAGATAACATCCCAGCGGCTATAATAATGAAGGTAACAACCCTAACGGCTAGAATTCAATGAGAAGGTATAAAAGATACTTCTAAAAGCACCAGTAACAACTATTGATCCTAAAAGAAACATCAAATACAAGAAATTGTGCTAATATCCTATATTTTCTTATAAACCCCAATTGTAGAACATTATAATTCCAATCTTATTTGTTCAATTGGGTTGAGTGCCTATAAAAGGGCTACATTTGTATTGAGAGATACTAGCTATTAGCCTTAATCTTCTTTGTAATCTTTGAGTAAGAATTAGGTCAATTTTTGGGTAGAAAAATTGACCACTTTGTAAACGTTACCTTCTAAGCCTAGAAAAGGGGAAGATCAACAAGTGGAGTTGTTTGAAAATACATAGTAAAGCTAAAGTAGTGGATGTAGAGTTCAATTGAAACTTGAACCACTCTAAATCTCTTGTCTAGCAAATTTTTATTTTCCACTCCACCACCAAAATTTCTAAAAATCCAGTCACCCCATCTTGGCTTAAATCGATTCTACGATCCACTTAACACTTTGTTGTTCATACAATAAAACAATTTTCTTCTAACCCAGAACACTAGAGTATCAGTACCGTCTCCCAACGTACCGATACCGAAGCCCAAAAATGGCTTCTTAGGCTTAGCAAAGCATTTCACAAACCCTCAATTCTAGACCATTAACCTTCAAACTCTACCCTACATCTTATGGGAGTATTTAGGGCGGTTTACTAACTTTTTTTACAAGTTTTTAACACATAATCTGAATATTACCATTAAAAAAGGTCTCAAGCATCCGGACTATGGTCCGCTTGTTGTTAAAGATCAAGTGGTCTATTTGGTACTATTTGTGTACCCCTATTTTGATATTATTTGTATACCCTTGTAATGGTTCTTGGAGTATCCCTATTTTCGTACTTGATGCGCCGTCTATTGATATTGAATTTAAAGGATTCGTGTAACTAGGTTGTTGCTTAAGTCTCAAGGCTAGATTAAAAGAAGTATAAAAGTTATAGATTAACATGGCATAATTGGCTATGATTGAAATAAAAGAAATAAAAGAAGTTATAACCATTATGGATGGAGACTTGATTAGATACTAATAGAAAATGTTATGATACATACAATGGTTCGAATAACTCTCTGTATGGAAAGTCATGTATGATACATGCTAGATCGACTAATTACTTGTGGTTTAAGCCATGTTATGATTCATGTTTGTTCGATTAATCACTTGAAATTAAAAAGAGGTTATAATACTTATCATATCAAATGCTTACCAGTCACGAAAGTAATGTTAGATAATTATCTATTGATATGAAGATAGAAGTATGTGATTCAATGATCGAAATTGGCCATGTGAAGGTGAATTGTTCTTGCTTATAACAAGTTCATTAGATATACTGATAGAATGGTTGGGATGGTTAGTCTAATCCTTAGAGGTCTAGTTAACATGCTAAAATCGAGTATTGAGTAATTTTTTTAATAATAATCCATGAAGTGAATAATCCAATAATGTTTATAATCGTATTATAAGGATCTTGTTAATTGTTAAGAATAGTAATAATTTGGATATAGTCCTATATGGGAAGAAAGAGTATAATAAGAAATATATGATTTGGGAATTTACTAAAAAAGGTAATATATCCTAAAGCTAGGTTTAATAGGATATCTTGGTACACTGTTATGATAAGCAGTGTTTTGTAGAATGAGTAGTTTGATTTCTAAACAAAGTTTAAAATTTTTAGATTTATCGTAAGTATCTGATAATAACGTGATTTGGTTGCTGGTCGTATCTTTCTTATAAATATTAAGAAATGTTACTTGTTGATTGAATTAAGAAATTACATGTTTAAAATGGTACATGCCAGGTGCTCTAGTTGTATTACATAAAGATAATAAATTTCGGGTGAAGGGAACCATGTTCGAACTAAGTTTTATTACCGCAGTAAGTATAGGCTTACAACGTATTCTCTTAAATCCTTACAGGGTGGTTGAGACCTCATGTTGCTTACGAGCTAATCACGAATGCAGGAGATCTCATTCGATTCGGACCAACCTCTTGTTTACTCCTAGGATGGTGGCACCTAGTTAGATTTGCATAAGCATATAAATTCTAAAGTGGCTTGTTTATATGTATATAAGCTCCAAGGAACGAGAAATTATACCATAGGCCCTTCCTACCACCTAGGATATGGGCCCAACCACTAAGATTTTTACATGTCATTATTTTTTACATGTCACCTTATACATGTCATCAGATTATCCTAATCATCTTTACATGTCATTAGCCCTAATATTAAATACAAAAAAGAAAAAAAAGGGGGGAAACGTTGTCTCTGTGCAAATTCCCAAACAAATTTCACGACATCTGCAGAAGAAAAAAACCTAACCCCTATTTTTAATTCTACAATTTCTTCGATCTCTAAACTTTCAAATAAAAATTGTTTTGCTTTCACCAACCGACTTCTCTTCTCGCAAAATCTGATGGCTCAAGGTTCATTTCTCATTCTCTCGTTCTTACAAAATTTCTCATGATTATTGATTTACTTTCTGCTTGGTTTCAACATTTGATTTTACTTTTATTTATTATTTTGTATTATCGATTTTAGTGATCGAACCCTTCACAATAATAATAGATGAATTCAGCACTACTGTTGGAATTGAAAAGTGAATCTTAATTTACCTAGACAATCGATCAAAACTATATGTTGGGTATGCTAATAACTATGATTATTTGTTAAATTTGTTTATTTGCTGGGTATGCTTTCATTGGATTTAATAATTTTGAACAACGTTGTAATTAGATTTGGCACATTTAATCAGTAAATATTATATATGTTTATTTATATGATGGGTATGCTTTCATTGGATTTAATAATCTTAAATTTTCAACAAAATCTGTTAATTTTGAACAGGTTTCGACAAGCTATAAGTAAATATTATATATGTTTATTTATATGTCTATGTATAGATTGAATCAGTTTTGATTGTTGGTATTGGTCTTTATATTGTTTTAGTATATATTTTCACTTTTGTATTGATAGTTCATAAATTATGATTTTTTTTTATAATTTGTTTTATATTGGTATTGGTCTCCTAAACTGTACAGTAATTGAGTGCTTGCTTGTTATTGTTATATATTGTTTTATATTTTCACTTTTGATCGATTTGTAGCTGTAATGTTAAAATTGTTGACATATTTTGTGCTGAGATATCTTTACTCAACTCTTAGCTTTGACAATCATCTTTTTTTAATGAATATTTTAATTTTTCTTTAATATTGCCAGAAAACTAGTCAGCAATAGAGAAGTCATGTACTCTTATTATTCACTATGACAAAGAAACACCTGCAATTGCTAATGGGAATAAAGAAGCACTTGAAAGAAATGTGTTCCTGCAAAGATTGAAGCTATGGATAAAGCAATTGTGCTTTTATTGACTGGTGTATTGTCAAATAAGTTTTGCCTTCAGAAGATCATACAGTCTAAAAGCTTTTGCTTCTGTACTTGGAGATAATTGGGAAAGCTGATATTGATATGTTAAAATTTGAGGAACATTCGTTAACATCCAAATGAATATATTTGTAGTGTTACCTTGCGGTTTGTTGATCAAATTAAGATAATTTCTCATTGATGTTTGGTTTAGATCGATTCTGGTAATGTTAATTCTCCTAGAATTTCATGTATTTTATTTTGGTGAATAAAAATGAGGTTGTTATTTGTAACGATGAGGGTGTAAATGAGACCTATAATACTATTCAAGAGCATCGTTTTATAATATCATTATTATTTATATATGTTCAACTCGTCATGTTGTTGCTTATTTTGATTTTAGTGGTCATGTTTCCGCTATTCTGATTTTCGTGGGCATGTAGGATTCACATGAGCTTTAGATGGATGTAACTCGACGAAAGTGACTCGAAAAACCGAATATAACGTGCCAACTTTGTTTGATGTTAACAAGTCAAAACTTTTCGTGGGATGCTCCCTCTGACTAACAATTCAGCTTGCCATAAGTTTATTTACTAGGAGAAATTACAAACAAATTTATAGTCAAATAAAATAGATGCTCAATTTTAAGATATAATAGTGTTTGGAGGTCCATTGTAAATTATTTTGCTAAATAACAAATCTCATTACCTTTAAAAAAACAAATCTCATTATATGAAAATCAAGTCATATGCTTGAAGATAAAAAATGTATTGAAATTATGTACTGTTTATTTGTAAGAATGTAAAAAATAAATAAAATATGATCTTCACAATAGAATTTAACTTATGCTTGTATAGTTAACTAAGAGGAGATTTTTTTAAAACTCCATCAAAATATAAAGTTTAATGTAGTAATGTAACTCCATCAACAAATGTTCATATGAGAATTTTAACCTGCATCATTTGAAGAAAAAAATAGCGTTAAACTTGTGTAGAATAAATTCACTCTCAAACAAAATAAAATTAAGCATGAAATTGCATTATATATTTTTTTGTTTGAAATAAAATAACTAACCTATGTTTATAGTTTTGGATGTCCTTCAGAACTTCCGTAAGATCCCTATAATTAATATAACATAAAATTAAACTTAAAAATTAAACTTCTTTAATAATACATTAAGATAAAATTATATATTTACCTGTATATTTGGTGTAAAACTAAAATTCTGTGCATAAAACATGTTTGGTTCTTCCATTCTCCATTCACTAGATGTCTATAATTAAAAATAATTAAAAACAAGTTAAAGTTGAGATATATATGGCAATGACTATGATTTTGAGTTTAAGAAAAATACCTGTCTCAAATTTCGAGTAGCTACCCCATTATTTTGTTGCACAATTCTATGAGGTAAGTTGAAAGCATCATAGTGCCAACTACTACTTGAACCCTAAAAAACAAAAATAAAATCATTTAAATGTATTTTAAGAGTAATTAAAGGTTAATTGAGTATTATAATTACTTACCGTATTGAAAATTTGCATTGTGTTTTGATACGGAGGTCTATAAATATTGTTTGTTGGCATCATCATTGGAGGAACGATCTATAAAATAAAAGAAAATTATAATAAATTGTAACAACAAAAATAGTTGAAGATAATATGGTATTAAATAATCTTATACATACAATATTCTCATAATTTGGAGTGGTGCCAACCGAAACATTTATAGGCTGTTCAATCCTTGATTGTTTTATTTTTTCTGTAAAATAAACAAACATAACAAAATAAATATAACTTAAAAGATAAATAAATTTTAACAAAAGAATAATATCTTACTTTGTTTGGTCGACTTAGATGCTTTTGATTTTCTTTTCTCAAAATGACCTTTAAGTCTAGCATTAGAAACTCCTTTTGGCCTAACACACAGAGGATCTAAGACAGGAGAATTGTTATTTTCACATGTTTTCTCAATCTCATCACCACTATTTGGCAACTCTTCAATTAATGACCTTCTTACATTTCCTACACAAAAGATAAATTATTATCATATATCTTAAAAAGACATGAAATAAACTAGTTTTAGAGGTATAATAACTTACTTGCTCGTGCCATTACATTCGGTGCTCCCGGCTTATCTTTTTTGAGCTCAAAATCCTTGTTGGCATCTAACTTTCTCAATTCTTCTTCAACTTTCAAATCGCCTTCGTATAAAATCTTTTGACAGAGTTCTCTTGTTTTCTCATTTTTTTGACTTTTTATAACAAAGTCATAAGCAAAGCGAATCATACGATTACGAAATACACATTCACTGTCAGCTTCAGTAGTGTACTGTTGTGAGAACTCACCAACATTATCACCGTGTACGTTCTTCTTAGCATCTTTAGTCCATCTTTTGGAGATGTACTGCTCGGGAATTTTCTTAATGTTTTTAACACTAAGAATTCGCAAGGCATGAGAGCAAAGATATAAACAAAAATCAAACTTCTTGCAAGAACAACGAATGTCCAGGGTAGATGCGTTAAATTCCACTATTCGTATTCTTGAAACATTCTCCTCCATCATCACTTCATATGTACACATTGGGCCATCTTGAGCAACTTCTCTCCATGTCAAGGGAATCCCATCAAGAAATTCTTTCTGAAAGCACTTAAATATTTCATGAGTATAAACTTTCGATGCATGAATTAAAATACCACAATTTTTAATTGCACACATAACCGATCCATTTTTGCATTGAAAATCTTTTTCACCTTCAGAAGAACGCCATCTTGTAACTAAATGCTCAAACTCTAAAACAAATTCTGTAAGAGAAGTAGTGGCCTTCGAAATACCATGTAAAACATTATTTGTGACTTCAGCTCTCTGGGATGATTTAATTTGAGAAGAAAAGATATCAATGCTAAATGCAGTACTCCATTTTTCACGACATTTATACAAACCTTTCAACCATCGGTGATCATGAAGCTTATGGTCATTTATCATTTTTGTCCAATTTTCTTCAAATTCTGCTTCTGATTCACAACCTTGCATGCATTTATAAAATAAAGCATGAAATTCCGCATTTGCATTAAGACTACCAAGATGTGAAGGAGCATTCTTAGAAATATGCCATAGGCATAACCTATGACGTGAATCAGGAAATACTTCTTCGATTGCTTTACTAATTGCATGATCCTGATCTGTCATTATAATCTTCGGTGATTGATTTCCCATTGACTGCAAGAAGGACTTGAACAACCATACAAAAGATGCAGCTGTCTCATCTAATAGAAAAGCACAGCCAAACATTATAGTCTGTCGGTGATGATTAATCCCTACAAAGGGAGCACATATCAGGTTATATCTGTTGGTACGGTAAGTTGTATCAAAAACCACAATATCACCAAAAGAGTCATAATCAAATCTGGATCTACTATCTCTCCAAAAAAAATTTGTCATTCGATTTTCTTGATCCACTTGAACCGTGTAGAAAAACATCGGATCTTCAGTAGCTCTAACCTTGAAGTGATTAAGTAAGCTTTGACCATCTCCCGCTTCAATAACCATCATTTTTTGTTTATTTACATAATTATAGCAATCTCTCTTAGTAAACCCAATATTTTCATATCCACATGCTTCCTTTGACAAGTAAGAATAAACATCTGTAGGACGTATCCCAGCACTAACCATTGAACTAATCACATCTGCTTTGGCTGTCGAAAGAGATCTCGATGACCTAAGTAAATGTCTTTTAGAAGGAGTTGCCAACTCATGATTATGCTCTGAAATAAAACGAGTGACTGTCCAATGGTTATCTTGTACCGTAAAACGAATCATCGCTGAACATCCAGTTCTAGTTTCTAATTTATTATATTGTTTCATATTGGTACCATTTTCAAATTCTTTGAAACCTTCTTTAGAACAGTAAAAATCTTTGCAACGAATATCCTTGGTGCCAGAAACATACCTATTTTTTCCTCTTCGGACACTAAAACCTATACCATGAGCATAAGCTTTATACATGTCATAAGCAGCATCTTCACTATCCACTGTAACTCCCATCAGACTAACACTTTCATTTTCTTTTCTTCCTATGCAATTCAAATCTTTTAAATTTGCATCACCGTTATTAGGGATCGTATCTGTAAAAAATTATCATAATATTAGTTTTTATTAGAAATATAAAAACAAATTGTAATAAAAATTCATAATTTATGAACGATCAATATAAAAGTGAAAATATATACTAAAACAATATAACGACCAATACCAACAATCAAAACTGATTCAATCTATACATAGACATATAAATAAACATATATAATATTTAACAAAACGATCAAAAGATCTTAAATTAGGTAGCTTTGAAAGTGAGATTGCTTTGAGAAAAATTAATGATTACTGGAAAGTTCATCAGCTTAGTTAAAATTGAAATGATAAATTAGCTTTATGATAAGAAAATATCTTTAATTAAGAATTTACAGTTGGGACTTGTATAAACAATAACAAGCAAGCACTCATTACTGTACAGTTTAGGAGACCAATACCAATATAAAACAAATTATAAAAAAAAATCATAATTTATGAACTATCAATACAAAAGTGAAAATATATACTAAAACAATATAAAGACCAATACCAACAATTAAAACTGATTCAATCTATACATAAACATATAAATAAACATATATAATATTTACTTATAGCTTGTCGAAACCTGTTCAAAATTAACAGATTTTGTTGAAAATTTAAGATTATTAAATCCAATGAAAGCATACCCATCATATAAATAAACATATATAATATTTTGCGAAGGGTTCGATCACTAAAATAGATCACTAAAATCAAATAAACACTAGTGCTGAATTCATCTATTATTATTGTGAAGGGTTCGATCACTAAAATCGATAATACAAAATAATAAATAAAAGTAAAATCAAATGTTGAAACCAAGCAGAAAGTAAATCAATAATCATGAGAAATTTTGTAAGAACGAGAGAATGAGAAACGAACCTTGAGCCATCAGATTTTGCGAGAAGAGAAGTCGGTTGGTGAAAGCAAAACAATTTTTATTTGAAAGTTTAGAGATCGAAGAAATTGTAGAATTAAAAATAGGGGTTAGGTTTTTTTCTTCTGCAGATGTCGTGAAATTTGTTTGGGAATTTGCACAGAGACAACGTTTCCCCCCCTTTTTTTTTCTTTTTTGTATTTAATATTAGGGCTAATGACATGTAAAGATGATTAGGATAATCTGATGACATGTATAAGGTGACATGTAAAAAATAATGACATGTAAAAATCTTAGTGGTTGGGCCCATATCCTAGGTGGTAGGGAGGGCCTATGGTATAATTTCTCCCAAGGAACATTAAAGTGTATTAAGGGCCTTTATTGCTATCTTTTCTCGGGTGCTCATTTATTTATTGTTTAGCTAGCATGACTATGTTCCTTGATACATGCTTGGTATGGTTAGCATGCTTGTTTTGATCTCCTTGTTGCTTGTTTTTTGGATCATAGAATATCCTGAGTTTGTTTATGATTAAAAAAAGAAATTACTATTAAGGGCACGTTATTTTGAGTAATTAGATAAATGGTTAGATTAATCAATAATCGATTAGTTAGCTTTGAAGTGTGAGCTTGCGTAAAAGAATATTAAACTAGTGTTATTTGAATGGAGTAAAAGGGTGCTAATTCTATAAAGAGGAGAGATTATTCTCTAGGGTTTTGTTACATGATACTTTAGTAAACATTCTTTGAAATATCATGAATCTTCATATTCGGAATACTGAAAGTAAGAGTCTTCTAACAAGTGGCTTTTCTAATATCAAATGTCCAAAATTTTGATGTATTGTATAATTGATTGTTCAAAAAATGCTAGGAATAAATATCAGGGATTAGAGTTTTGTTATCTTCTAGATCGGGTTAGGGACGTTACACACACACTTAACTTTTTTAAACATGCAATCACTGAGTCTTCTAGAATTTTGGTTTAGTCCATACAAATTTAGCTAGTCACCTTTTTTATTTCTAAAATGGTCTTAAATTTCTTACTTAATATTTCATGTCACACAAATTTTAATGTCCAATTTAACTAGTGTTAATAGAATTATACTAAGCACCTTTTTTGGGATATCACATGAAATTTAACCGGCATGCATGTAACCTGATTAATTGAGGTTTCGTAACTTTAAATTTAAGTAAGTCCTCTTAATTTTCTAGATTTACAATTTAGTCCTTAAAATTACAATTATGCTCAGTTGGATGCCAATTCAATGCATGATTCACTCAAGATATTATTCGCTGCCAGCATGTACACTTAGGAATTAAATAAGCATCTAGAAAAGATAAAAAGGAAAAATGGACTTAAGTTTGGATATCGGTAGCATAACTCATTGCACAAGTAGTACGCTGTGTTTGTGGAGAAGTAAACCTGTGACTTGGCCTTTTCAACTTTGTGGCTCGACTATTACCCAAACTCTGCAAGAATATGGTCAACTAAGTTTGTTCAAATGTAGCCTTTACATACAAAATTAAGTCATTGACGAAAAAATATGTGAGAGAGGAAGGCATCCTCTAACTAATTGGAAAGACGACCATAATCCATTTTCCACAACATTCACAATATGATGGCCAAGTCTTTTCATTGTTAATAAAAAAACATACTGCGATATGGGATCACTTTGTCATGCGCCTATCTCAGGTTTGAATTGTTTACTAAGGGCGCCACTAAATTGAACTTGCATAGATGAAGTGAAAATGCAGTGCAGGATCAAACGAATGAAAAAGGGCAAATGACAAGATTCTTACAGAGAATCAAAGATGAAATCCCAATGAAGCCAGTCTCAAGTTCCACTTTAACTTCCATCCAACCATTGCCGCCTCTCTTAAGCTTCATTGTTTGGATGATTTTCCGGTTCATAATAGTTTCTTTGTGATAGTTCTTCCAGAAAGGAAGCTTGTTTAATTCAGAGCAATAAGGCAAGGCATAACATTCTGAAGACAACGAATATGGGTTCTTTGTAATTATATTTGTACAAGACTGAAAAAAAGTTAATTGGTCGAAAATCTTTGAAGCAAGTTGGATTTGAAACCTTGGGGATTAGTGTGAGATCTATTCTATTTAGTTTAGGATCAATATTAGCTCCATAAATGACTTGCTGGATCATATTACATACAAATGGTTCAAAAATTTGTCAATGATTTTGGTAAAATTGAGCATGAAGACATAGGCACCAAGCGATTTTCAGAGAGCCATATTACAATTTAATTTCAATCAGGATAAGCATGAGGTCAAGAATTTGAGGCCCACTTTACCATCTGAGGAATGTAGGTTCTGAAAGAAGTCAATAGCTTCATCTTGAAAGGACTCTTCATATGAGCATCAATCACCCGAAGTGAGTTGAAGCGACTAGATGTGATAAGTTCGCCTATTCATAATTTCTTTTTTGTAAAAATATTGGCCAATTTTTTTGCGCAAGAAAATAAGGTTGATCCGTATCATCTTGACTTGGTTATGATTTCTCTATTTTTTAAGAATACCACATCTTCTACTCGTATCGAATAAAAATGTTAAGACAAACCTTCTACATATAAAACCTGCTTGATTTAGATCGGGCAGTTGATAATTGTATCCAACTTTTTTCATTATTTTTGTATTTGTAATAGAGCGAAAGGAAAGCCTGACTCTATGTTGTTCACGAATAGTGGGGTTGCTGTGTATCTCGATCCTTTGAATTAGGATTAGTCTATTCTATTTCTTGATAGGGGCAGGGAAGGAATGTAACTCAGTCGTTGAACGCCACATTAATGTGGTGTAAGTCATTAGTTCGAGCATGATTATTCTTAAATCTAATGTGAGTTTTTTATTTGCCTTGCTCCCATGCCATGATAGAATAAGAAAGGATAAGAGGCTCGTTAAATTGACGTTAAGGGGTAAGGATAGTTATTATTTTGGGAGAGAACTCCATGCGAATATGAAGCGCAAAATTAATCCAATTTGAACAAAATTTAATTCCAAAGAGCTCATCTTAAATACCAATTTTTTTTGTGTGAAAATATTCTTAACAATTTTTCGATAAAGCTTTTTTTTTCGTTCTTGAACTTAGCTATTTTTCCACATTATATTTTGAAATTAGTTCACATTTTGTCCATGAATTAAGATTTAGATAAAAAGAACTTTTTGTTTGAGGGAAACATCAATTAAGCTCTATTTATGTTTTTATTTTAGTTCTTAATCAATTTGTAATTACATCAAACATCAATATTTATGTTTTTATTTTAGTTCTTAATCAATTTGTAATTACATCAAACATCAATGTTAGCAGTCGCAAGAGTCAATCAGAGTGAATGAAATAGTGGGACTAATGTAAATAAAAGAAAACAAATTCTAGGAATAACGTGGACATAAAAAAATAAATTTAATCTTAATGTTAATATATTGATCTAATATATTTTTATTTGAGTTAAACAATTTAATCTTAATCTCAAAAATAATTTAAGCATTTAACACCCAATGCTGTTGAAGAAAGAAGGGAAAAACAAGGATGAAATATATTGATCTCAAAGCAATTACAGGGTTGAGAGACAGACCGTGAAATAGCAAAATTACGGTAAATAATACACTACGTAAGAGCTGCCAAGTACAAATCATGATGCAAAAAATTTATTTTTATTCAGAGCACTCGCTCTGCATAAAACCGTATAACGTTCATTATAAAAGAGTCCTCCATCTAGGAATGGATGGCTTAAGCATCCATACGAACCACGCAACGCAGACCCTCGCCTGCGAGCATGTACTCGAATGCCTTGTTGATCTCCGGAAATGGGACAGAGTGAGTGATGAATTTATCCAGCTCAAGCTCCTGCAACACCAACAGATTACAATGTCACTCTTTTTATTTTCATTAGTGTTAGTAGAAAGGGGTTCGGATCGGAGAGCCCTTCGATTAAGAAAATGCAGTAGATCATAAGTTTACCTTCTTCATATATTTCTCAACAACACCGGGGATATCGGATCGAGGTTTGTAGTTGCCAAAGAAAGTACCCTTGAGGGTCCTCTCATTCAAGAATTTGGCAGGATGAGTTTGGAATGCATCATCTTTGTTCGGCACACCGACAAGAACAGCAACACCCCAACCCTGAAAATGAGGGCTTTCAGTCAGGAAAAAAAGCCCCAATTAAACAGACAGATCTAATCTTTATTCTTTGAGTGAAGTTTGAGAAGCTAATTACATCATGGACACATTCAAATGCAGAAATCATGGCCTGGATGCTCCCGGTGCATTCAACACTACGATCAACTCCTCCACCAGTCATCTCCGCAATCACCTAATCATTAGCCAATGTCAACTCCTAGGAAAATGTAAATTGTACAATGCAAGTTTTAATGTAAGGTGATCTTTATAACTATATGGTCTTGTTGGAATCCTTAATGATTTTTTAAGCTAGAAGTGGGAACAAACCTCTTGAACAGGTTTGTTATGATCTTTCGGGTTCACAAACTCGGTACAACCAAATTTCTTTGCTGCAAGAAGTAACACAGAGAAACGATCAATCTTGTAACTATGATTAATCAGGCACAAAAGCAATCCTTGAATGCTTTAATGTAATGATAAGTATATTAAAGCTACCTTCTTCAAATCTGTTGGGGTTCAAGTCAATACCAATGATTCTAGAAGCCCCACAAACTCTTGCTCCTTCAGCAGCCTAAGTTACACAAAAAGAATTAAATATAATAAAAGTTCTCTAGTTACCAAATGGAGAAAATAGAAAAGCAACAAGCCCCACAAACTCACAGCAAGACCAACAGCACCAAGTCCGAAAATTGCGACAGACTGACCCTTTTTGGGTTTGGCAACATTCACAGTGGCACCAAAACCTGAAAGAAGAGAAGAAATATAAGTTGTTAAAGCAACATCGTTCTTTATCACTAACATTATTCATGTATGTTGAAATTAAAGGGAAAAACAGAGTTGTTGCGAAGTCCCGAACCTGTGGACATTCCACAGCTAAGAACACACACTTTATCAAGTGGAGCCTCTGGATTGATCTTGGCAACTTGGCCAACATGGAGAACGGTGTATTCACTAAAAGTTGATGTGCCAAGAAAGTGGTGGATAGGTTTTCCATCTTTTGAAAACCTCGGTTTTCCATCGTTAATCATTCCACCCCTCTCAGTGTTGATCCTGAGTAGATCACACATGTTGCTTTCTTCAGATAAGCAATGAGGACACTCCTTGCATTCTCCGGTGAAGATAGGGAGAACATGATCACCTGGTTGAAGATCAGTCACACCCTCACCTACACTCTCAACAATCCTACATCAAAAGATACAAGTATTTCAAGAGAATTCAATCAAACCAATGGAACATCCAAAAATACTACTTCAATTGTTTTAATGAAATTTGAAGGTTATATGTACATACCCTCCAGCTTCATGACCAAATATGCGAGGGAATAGAGGATTTTGTCCCTAGAAATGGAAGGAAAATGTTGTCAATGAGAATCGAATAAGAGACAGATAGATGAATATGGTTGAAATGAAAGCAAAAGTGTAACCTTAGCCTCCCAGAAGTAGACATCAGTGTGGCATAGAGAAGTGAAGAGAATCTTAACACGAACTTCATGCTTTTGAGGGGGTGCCACTTCAATTTCCTCTATTGACAGTGGCTTCCCTGCCTCCCATGCCACAGCAGCTGCAAAACCATAATCACGGAAATTAGCAATTGAAACAACAATTAGTGAACCCTGATCATCGTAAATTGTATTTTAATATCATATATTCTCAGATAATCAAAATTTAAATGTTGTCATAGTGAAAATGATCAAAAAATTAAATATCAACTAAACGCTAAAACATTATGTTTCAATTCCTCCCCCTTTTATTGATATAGAATAAGGAATTCAAGAAAAAAAATAAGAAGTGAATCTTTTGAATCAATCAAACTCATTATCAATATCAACCGTCTGGAGTCTAAAAGAGTAATAATAACCCAAGAATTTTATTGCACAAAGTTGCAAAAAAGAAATAATCTCAAAAGTTGAAGCAAATGAAAGATATAGAAATGGATTCCAACGCACCAAAATCTCAAAATCACAAATATGAAATTAAATACAATACCCAAACCCAGAAAAGAAAAAGTGACAGATAAATCACCTTTGCATTTGATGACCTGACCAACAGTACTCATGGTTATAATTGTCTGACAATGTTTTTGTTCCTTCTGCAGTGAATCGAATTATGAGATGAGAAAATGGAGCAAAAGGAGGCTGTATTTATATGCCCAAAATGAAAAAGTGGATGTGGTGGACAATAAATAAAAGAATCAGTTACCATATGCATGACGCTTTTGGTGGCACGTGTTTTAGATCTTGAAAGTTGGTACATATTTGCTCACAATGAGACATTTGCTCATGAGGAAGATATATTAGTAATTTAAAAAAGGGTAAACTACTTAAATGACCACTTAAATATGGGGTTGATGTTGATAGGACCATTATATTTTTAATTTTGACAATTTTATCACTTAAATATTTTAGCGGTTTCAATCAAGTCACCCACCGTTAAAACATAACGGAAAGGCTGATGTGGCTGTTAAACAAAACTTGTATAGTTATTTATTTGGTCTTCATTGTTTACATATTATATCAATTTGGTCTTAATTTGAATATAATTTAATTTTTTCCTCTAGTCAGATTGTGACACGTGTCACCACATTCATTTCATAAAAAATCATTTTATCATTTTTTATACGAGAGCTCTATTTAAAATACATAATTAAAAAGCATTTAACTCACGAGTAAAAATCCAAAATAGAGTTACAATACAAACATAGTATCCTACGAGTACATGGCCCAATATAATCTAAGTATTGTACTCGAACACAAGTCGATGCTGAAGTCCTACTCTGATGGTGCTCCAACCATGCACGCCAACCTACTAACCTGTGAACGGAAATAACAATTCCGAATGCGGAGCTAACAAAGCTCAGTTGATACACTTCCACTCAACCATACTTCATACAAATCATAATTATGAGCATGTAGCTAAGAAAATGATATAATGGTAAGGCACAATAACATTGGTGCTACCTCTAGCCGCCTAAACACATAGCAAACAAATAGGAAAATGCATATATCTCACACAACACATATGCATCATACCAACAAACTTGGAGTGAGGCTCAGTGCCACACAACTCCGGGAATTTACACCCATGCTTAGAATCTCTCGTCGAATATCTATAAATGAGACCCAATGCCACATAGCTTTGGGAACGTACGTTCGACAATCTCTTACCATGGTGTTGCAACACACTCTTTCTCACACTAGGTATCCAGATCCCATCATTCAAGTGCCCACATAGCACATCACATCTACACATAACCATATCGTCCTATGGTTGCTATCAACACATAAGTCATCCAAGACTTTTACAAAGTTATTAAGTTTTATGCTCGAGTAAAAGGAGATTTCTCAGTTTCACCGTTTTACAACTCTTTATAAGCCATTAAGGGTGTATTGTATCGAATTATATAATTTTCCAGCCTTCCCGGAGAAAGTCGACATTTTTTGGCAGATTGCCTAGTGGGTACTGGTATTCGTCCTCGTGTACCGTGTAACCCCCTTAACCCGGCCTAGACGGTTGACCCGAATTAAGAAAGTCACACGGGGAAAACCAAAGTCAACCCGAAAGTCAACCTTGATTAACGACCCTTTTTTTTCTTTTAAAACTTGTTTAGATGCATATTAAGCCTTAGATATGATCATACAACAGCATACTCAAAGATCATAAACATCAGAGATCAAACAGGGACCCAATTGAACAATTTACAACTTTAGGGACCAAATTGTAAATTTTGATAAATATAAGGACTTAACCCAAATTGAAGTTACCATCTTGAAATTAATCATGTTTCATGCTTCTCTGTGAAATTTCAGTTCAAAAGGACATCCCAAACTCATACAATTGCACAAACAAGATTCAGGACCAAAATGCAAACATTTCAAAACATTTAACTGCCAATGTCAGCCCCCAACGGTCACCCGTTCCGAAACGGGAGACAGCCCGTTTCGAAACACGAGGCCGTTCCGCAACGCGTACCGAAACGGGGGTCGGGCAGTAGCCTTTCCGTTTCGGAACGGTCCCTCCCGTTTCGGACGCCTGGGCTTGTTTAAGGCACCCGTTCCGAACCGGTAGGTGCTGTTCCGAAACACCCTGCACAGATTGCCCAAAAATGCATACTTAAACATGCAATTGACCAACCAATCATGCTCCAAATGCCACCAAACTTTGCCAACATGCAATTCAACATATATGAGACATACTTGCATCAACAATTCATCAAAACATCCACAAATATGAAAAGCCCCAAATCTATAGGCATGCTTCCTACACAAGCAACCATTCAAGCATAAACTTCCAATTCAAGCATATAAAGGCCAACCACGAAAACCAGCATTCTCAACAACATTCAACATACTTAGGGAGTTCAAAACATCTCCCAAAACATACACATAGGTCCCCCATTGCCAAATTACCAAAAGCTAAATGTACTTAAGAAAACCTTCCATACTTTGAGCTTTACTACCACTTGAATGCTTGCCTTCCTTGCTGCCCTCAAAGTACTTTAATGCTCTGCAATATTGGTTTGAGAAAACAAAGAGAGCGTAAGCAAAAGCTTAGTGAGGAATGCTCAATAAAACCATCAAATAATGCATTTATAAAACACTTATAAAATCATGCTTCAAATCATCATTTACACATGCTCATAAGCATACTTTAACAAGCATCTCATGCTTCATTTCATTACATGTCATATTGGCCACAAGTGATACAATTCATTTCTTTGAAAACAAGTTCATCAACTTTCACCCCAAGGACTTTTAAACACCTTGGACCCCAAGGACTTTTAAACACCTTGGCCATGGACTTTTAAACACCATGATATAAATTACCTCAAGGACTTTTAAACACCTTGACCCCAAGGACTTTTAAACACCTTGGCCATGGACTTTTAAACACCATGAATTAAATCACCTCAAGGACTTTTAAACACCTTGACCCCAAGGACTTTTAAACACCTTGGCCTATGGACTTTTAAACACCATAGAAAGGACCACACAAGGACTTTTAAACACCTTTGTGTCCGTAACAAGAATCATCCAAGGACTTTTAACCACCTTGATGTTCTTAAGTAACAAGGCTCACTCAAGGACTTTTAACCACCTTAGTGACCTCAACCTTTGTAAAACATCACTTGCCAATATACATCATTATCATCAAATTATCCACTGTTCTAAAGCATTAAACCAAGCCATATTCATCATGCATTTAAAAGCATCAACCACATTTGATCAATGTTCAAAAACAAGGAACTCTTACCTTGAGCTTCCTTCAACATATGGCTTACAAAAACAACATTAACCATGCTAAATCATGCTTTCAAAACAGAATTTAAAACATGCAATAAACCACATTGCACAACAATCAAATCATGGCCCACCACTAGAGAGTATTTCCGAAAACTTACACTTGAGCTTAGCAAAGTTGTTTAGACTTAAACTAAGCTCCCAAGACATTGGTTTCAAAGCCGAAAACCCAATTTCACTCACCGATTCCACTTCGCCTCTTGCCGAAGCACCAAATCAAGCATCCGGATCACCACCACTTGGATCCAAAGATGACTCCCCTGTTTTAACACATTAAAACAGTAGATTAATGCATCATCATGCATTAATAACTTCAATGAAAGCACCTAAACTCGCTGCTCTCATCCACACTCCATTTTCGGCCACCAAACACAACCGAAAATGCATCCAAACCACTTCTCAACTAAGCCCAGCCATTAACCATCAAAACCTAACATCCTTTAACATCTTTCAACATCTAAAAAGAACCTAACAACATCCTTATACCTCCAGCAACACCAGATCCACAAGATCACCTCAAAAACAACCAAGAATCATAAGCTAAACTTAGGAAATTCAACCTATCCGGGATTGCATTAATCAAAACTCAATTCCTTAACAAATTAACATTCATTAATCATCATTTTAACACCTTAAAACACTGCTTTAACAGATCCAACGAAATTTCATCAAAAACACACCAAATCTTGCATTTTAAGCCAAGATCCATTAAACAATCTTAAAAGCCATTTATAAAACATCAATTAAGGATTGAGAACTTAGGAATTTCATTAAAGAACTTGAAGTTCAGAGGAGAAGGACGTTCTTACCTCCAAACTTGAATTTCTCCTCTTTTGGAACCAAAAAGCTTGATGAATCAAGTAGCAAATTGAGAGGTTTTGTAGATATGATGATTAGGAATCAAAAGAAGATTGAAAAGAGAGAAATGAGTGACAAAATCAGAAGGAAATCTCTGGAGAGAAAGTGTTTGGATTGAGAGAAAATGAGAGAAAAGAGAAATTGGAAAATATGAGAATTAGTTACAAAATAACCAAAATGATTTTCCCTCCACTTTTCTTTTGCTTGAAAATCAGAATTAATCATTAAAATATCTTAGAAAAATCTGGAGAAACTCCCTTTGGGTAAATAGCTCCTTAAAGATTCAAAGTTTCAATCCTTTCTAAAACAGTCACAAAACTTTCAAAAATTACATTTTGGTCACTAGCCAAAATGTCACCCTTCCGAAACTCATTTTCCAAAATTGATTTCACAGTTCACTTAAATATATTAAAAGATGATTTTAGAACATTTTTCCATATTTTTAATGCAACCCGAACTAAGCTTTCCTAAATTCACTCTCTTAGATTCGAACAGCACTTTGACCAAACCGGTCAACGCCCAAAACTTCTAAGCCCAAAACCGGGGCGTTACATACCGATACAAGTACCTTTTGAGTATCACACTCACATGCACACCGATATGATTTTAGCTCACTGAAATTTTTCAAAGCTATAGCGTAACGATACAGGTCGACCCGTACCGATACCATATTGCTTGGTGTATCGGTACAGGTTGAACACCGTATCGGTACCCTTTTGTTGTTCATCCATTAAAACAATCTTCTTTTGACCCGGAACACAAGGGTATCAGTACCGTCTCCCAGCGTACCGATATCAAATCCCAGAAATGGCTTCCAAGGCTTGGAAAAGCATTTCCCAAACCCTTAATTCTAGACCATTAAACTCTAAACTCTACCCTATATCTTATTGAAGTATTTAGGATGGTTTACTACCTTTTTTACAAGTTTTTAACACATAATCTGAATCTTACCGTTAAAAAGGGTCTCAAGCATCCATACTACGGTCCGCTTGTTGTTAAAGATCAAATGGTCTATTTGGTACTATTTGTGTAACCATGTTTTGATATTATTTGTATACACTTGTAATGGTACTTGGAATACATTGTTTCAGTACTTGGTGTATCGTCTGTTTGATATTGAATTTAGAGGTTTCGTGTATCTAGGTTGTTGCTTAAATCTCAAGGCCGGATTAAAAGAATTATAAAAGTTATAGATTAACATGGCCTAATTGGCTATGATTGAAATAAAAGAAGTTATAACCATTATGGATGGATACTTGATTAGATACTAATGGAAAAATGTTCTGATACATAAAATGGGCTGAATAACTCTCTATATGGAAAGTCATGTATGATACATGCTAGATCGAGTATGTAACACCCCAATTTTGGGCTTGGAAGTTTAGGGTCTGAACCGGACCGGTCTGATTTTCGGTTCGAGTATAAAAGGACGTTTTAGGAAAGCCTAGTTCAGGATGCTTTAAAAATGTGGAAAAATATCTAAAAATTCTCTTTTAATATATATAAGAGAGTGGTGAAATTAATTTTACAAAATAAGGTTTGGAAGTGCTACATTTCGGTGTAGTGACTAAAATGCGATTTTTGAAAAGTTTAGTGGTGACTGTTTTGTAAGGATTGAAACTTTGAATCATTAAGGAGCTAATTTACCCAAATATGGTTTCTCCAGATTTTTCCTTAATTTAGATGATTCAATTAATGTTTTAATTAATTAAAAGAAAAAGGGAAACCACTTTTTAGAATTTCATAACTAACTTTTCCTAAAATTTTCTCATTTCTTTTTCTCTCAAAATTTCAACATCCAAACACTTTTCTCCAGCAGCTTTTGCTTTTATTTCCACTTCAATTGATGAGATTTCTATCATCAATAAGTTCCTAATCAATCCTACATCAAATCCTTTTGATTTCCTCATTGATTTTTCAAGGAAATTGGCTCAAATCAAGGAGAAATCACCATTTAGAGGTAAGATTGTTCTTCTCCTCTAAATATTAAGTTCTTTACCGAAATTCCCAAGTTGTCAATCCTTAATTTAAGTTTTATAAATGGTTTTAATGGTAGAAACTTGAATTTGGCTTAAAACTCAAGATTTGGATGAAATCTTGAAGAATTTCGTGGTGGTTGTTTGGGCTCTGTTTTGAGATGATTCTTAAATGTATTTTGGATGTCTAATGATGTGTGAATGAGGTTTTATCAATGCAATCCCGAATAGGTTGAATTTCCTAAGTTTTTGCTTATGAAAATGGTGGTTTTTGAGGTGATCTTGGTGTTCTGTTGTAGCTGGAGGTATAAGGACGAGTTTAGGTTTATTTTGGATGTTGATTGATGTTTAGAAATGGTTATAAGTGATGGATCTTGGCTGGGTTAAGTTTTGGAAGAGTTTGGAGGTGATTTCGGTTGTGTTTGGTAGCCGAAATGTTGGCTTTAGGTAGAGCAGCGAGTTTAAGTGTGTTGGATGAAGATTTCAATGCATGATGATGCATTAATCCTCTGCTTTGATGTGTTTTAAACAGGGGAGGCATCTTCGGACACCTTTGGAGTTGATCTGGAGGCTTGATCGGCATTTCGACAAGCTTGCGAAACGGAATTGGTGAGTGGAGTTTGGTTTCCAGCTTTGGAACAATTTTTGAAGGTTTTGAGAGCTTAGTTTAAGTCTAAGCAACTTAACTAAGCTCAAGAGTAAGTTTTCCGAGAAACTCTCTTGGATGAGCCATGAAGTGGTTCGATGCATTGGATAGTTTGCATGTTTAAATTCTATTTTGAAAGCATGTTTTGGCATTGTTAATGCTGGTTTTGAAAGCCATATGTCAAAGGATGCTCAAGGTAAGAGATCCTTGGTTTTACACATTGAAAATGTGGATTTGATGCATAGTGATGCATGATGTTAAATGGCTTTGTTTAATGCTTTAAAACAGTGGAATGTTGATGTTATATGTTGTATATTGGCAAGTGATGTTGTGGTTTTAAAGTACTTGAATCAGATATAGTTAGCCGGCTATAGGATTGGGTGCACCGTGAATAAAGTCGCCTTGGATGTTGAGGGGTTGTGATTGTACCGAAAACTCCATCAAAGTATCCTAACGAGAGAGGTAAGATCACAACGGTGGTTAAAAGTCCGTGTGTGGATCTTGTTAAGGTCACAACGGTGGTTAAAAGTCCGTGTGTGGGCCTTGTGTTATGTGTCCCGTACTCTCGTTAGGAAGTTATACAACTACCGATGAGTGATGTTGAGGGGTTGTGATTGTACCGTAAACTCCATCACGGGTGTTGAGGGGTTGTGATTGTACCTTAAACTCCACCTTATGTTGTTCGGTAGTGTGTATGAAGCGTGTGGGGCAACGCTTGTAATCCGCGTATCCGATTGTGTTTTGAGTTGTAAAAGTTTATGAATTATCACTTGGAAGCTAATATGTTGAATTGATGTAATGAAGCATGAGATGCTTGTAAAGTATGCAAGGTTGCATGAAAAGAGTTAAGCTTGTGTTTTTAAACTTGTTGAAAGTGTTTTCTAATAAGGCATTATTGTGTTGTTTTCTTTAGAGCATGCCTCACTAAGCTATTGTGCTTACGCTCTCTCTTTTGTACCAATAATGCAGAAAATTGAAGTGTTTGAGGGCAACAAGGAAGCTAAGAGTCCAAGGGAAATTAAGCTCATGTATGGTGATGTTTTCATACACTATTAGTTTTGGTAATTTGGGAATGGGAACCTAAGGTTGTGTTTTTGGGAGATGTTTTGGTCTCCCTAGTTTGTGGCATGATGCCTTTGATGTTTTGGATTTGTAATTGGCCTTTTGATGTTGATTTGGAGTTTGGATGGTTGTTTGGTTTTGGTTATTAGGATGCATGCCTATAGACATGTGATGTTTAATGTTTGATGCCATGAATGTGTTTTGAAGTTGCAAACATGTACCTTATATGTATGATGACTTGTTGGCATGATTAGGAAGTCAATAGGATGTGATTGAATGGATTTGTGTATGAAAAACCAGCAAAATCTGTAGCTTCTGGGCAAACCGTATCGGAACGGGCACTAGCGTTTCGAAACGGGGGCCTGTAATGGCCTTCGTGTTTCGAAACGGCTGGAGGCTGTTCCGAAACGTTTTGGCTACTATCAAGCCCTGTTTCGAAACAAGTCTCGAAACGAACCTGTGTTTCAGAACGGTCAACACCGTTTCGAGACAGTTGACCGCTGGGCACTGATTTGAATGGTGTAAAGGTTTGCAAGCTTTATGTTTTAGTCCTGAATGTTGTATTTGCAATTATATGAGTTTGAGATGTCCGTTTAAGGTGAAATTTGACAGAGATGCATGTAATGTGACTAATTTAATATTGGTAACTTAAAAATCAGTTAAGACCTTCTAATTCCCAGAATTTACAGTTTGGTCCCTAATATTTGTACTTTGCGCAATTGAGTCCCATTTTGAAATCCGATTGCTGTGCTTTTCACGTATATGTTTCTCAAGTGTTCGCTTAGGGTTAACGTGCATCTAGACAAGATTAAAAAGAAAAAAAAGGGTCGTTAATCAAGGTTGACTTTGGTTTTCCCCGTGTAATCTTCGTAGTTCGGGTCAACCGTCTAGGCCGGGCTAAGGGGGTTACAGAGTAATTACTTGTAGTTTAAGACATGTTATGATTCATGTTTGTTCGATTAATTACTTGAAATTAAAAAGAGGTTATAATACTTATGAAATCAAATGCTAGCCTATCAAAAAAGTAATGTAAGATAATTATATGTTGATATGAAGTTAGAAGTATGTGATTCAATGATCGAAATTGGCCTTGTAAAGGTGAATTGTTCTTGCTTATAGCAAGTTCATTAGATATACTAATAGAATGGTAGGGATGGTTAGTCTAATCCTTAAAGATCTAATTAACATGCTAATATCGAGTATTGAGTAATTCTGGTAATAACAATCCCTCAAGTGAATAATCCAATAAAGTTATAAACGTGTTGTAAGGATCTTGTTACTTGTTAAGAACGATAATAATTTTGATATAGTCTTATGTGGGAAGAAAGAGTATAATAAGAAATATATGATTTGAGAATTTACTCAAAAATGTAATATATCCTAAAGCTAGGTTTAATAGGATATCTTGGCACACTGTTATGATAAGCAATGTCTTGTAGAATGAGTAGTTTGATTTCTGAACAAAGTTCAGAAATTTCAGTTTTATCGTAAGTATCTGATAATGAACGTTAGTTGGTTGCTAGTAATATATTTCTTATAAATATTAAAGAATGTTACTTGTTGATTGAATTGAGAAATTACATGTTTAAAATGGTACATGCCTGGTGCTCTAGTTGTATTAAATAAATATAATAAATTTCGGGTGAAGGGAACCTTGTTCAAACTAAATTTTATTACCTCATTAAGTATAGGCTTAAAACATATTCTCTTAACTCCTTGCAGGGTGTTCGAGACCTCAGGTTGCTTACGAGCTAATCACGAAGGCAGGAGATCTCATTCGGTTCAGACCAACCTCTTGTTTACTCATAGGATGGTGGCATCTAGTTAAATTTGCATAAGCATATAGATTCTAAGGTGGCTTGTATATATGTATATAAGCTCCAAGGAGCATTAAGTTTTATTAATGGGCCTTTATTGCTATCTTTTCTCGAGTGCTCATTTTAATTGTTTAGCTAGCATGATTATGTTCTTTGATACATGCTTGTTTTGATCTCCTTGTTGCTTGTGTTTGGGATCATAGAACATCATGAGTTTGTTTATGATTAAAAGAAAGAAATTATTATTAAGGGCACGTCATTTTGAGTAATTAGATAAATGGTTTGAATAATCAATAATCGATTAGTTAGATTTGAAGTGTGAGCTTGCGTAAGGGAATTTTAAACTAGTGTTATTTGAATAGAGTAAAAGGGTTCTAATTCTATAAAGAGGGGAGATTATTCTCTAAGGTTTTGGTACGTGATACTTTACTAAACATTCTTTAAAACATCATGAATCTTCATATTCGAAATACTGGAAGTAATAGTCTTCTAACAAGTGGCGTTTCTTATATCAAATGTCCTTAGTTTCGGTGTATTGTATAATTGACTGTTGCAAAATAGTTAGGAATCAATCCCACTGGTTAGAGTTTTGTTATCTTCTAGATCGGGTTAGGGTACCTTACACCCACACTTAACTTTTTTTAACATGCAATCACTTAGTCTTCAAGAATTTTAGTTTAGTCCATACAAACTTAGCTAGTCACCTTTTCTTATTTTCTAAAATAGTCCTAATTTCTTACTTAATCTTTCATGTCACACAAATTTTAATGTCCAACTTAAGTAGTATGATAATAGAATTATAGTAAGCACCTTTTTTTAGGATATCATATGAAATTTAACCGGCATGCATGTAACCTGATTAATTGAGGTTGTGTAACTTCAAATTTAAGTAAGTCCTCTCAATTTTCTAGATTTGTAATTTGGTCCATAAAATTGCAATTATGCTCAATTGGATGTCAATTCGATGCCTGATTCAATCAAGAATTTATCCGCTGCCAGCATGTACACTTGGGAATTAAATAAGCATATAGAAAAGATAAAAAGGAAAAATGGACATAAGTTTGAGTAAAATGTTTTGAGTTTGTTTCGGCAAACCCAATGTAGATTGCTCGATTCGGTCTGGTATCTAGGCCAGGTAAAGGGAGTTACAAATGCTATGGTAGGAGACTTATTGTGATAGAGTAGCACAATTGTAGATTCGGAAGCCTTCAATCAAGTTGTTGCAAGAACTAGGGGCTCTAGACTCAATAAAGAAGATTACGCGATTACCTAGACAAGTTGTAGTGTGAAGATGATCTCCCTCACAAGAACTCGCCGAACTTATGTTGAAGAAGACTTCTAAGGCACAAGTAATCAAAGAAAACCAGAATAATCTGAATTACAATGGTGGAGGCTTCATCCTTTTATAGGTGAAGGATAGCCAAAGTAATTTAACTTCTACTAAAACAAGGAAACCCTAATTTAATTAAAAAAATAAAAGAAAACAACCTTTAAACTCCTTGTGCTTGGGCTGCAAGTGATAAGCTGATAAGAGCTGCTTGGGAGAAGGGTGGCTGGTTCTTAATGTATATAAAACCCTAAAACATAATTTAAGTGTTAATAATTAAGTTGGGCTAAGTCTAATTCGTCCAAAAGTTTTATATAATAGATTTTGGGCTGAATTTTACAAAATTCCGTAGTAATCTTGTATTTAGTTTTCTGCATGCGCAGTTTTCAGTAAAATAGACGTATCTTGTATTCCCGATTTCCAATTGATGAGTTTCAAGATGCATTGGAAAGGTAACTGAATGCCGGTCAATTTGTTAGAAGACAACTCTGCCCAAATATGCTCGAATCCCATACAAAATGTCGTCGCAAGTTGGCAGACTTTCCAGACTTCACAAACAGATTCTGCTTCTTGTCCAATATGCATTGCTTTAGCCCTCCCATGCATGTATCATATTGGTTACCAAGAGCAGTACTCATTACACAAGTAGTACCATGTGTTTGGGGAGAAATAAACATGTGACTTGACCTTTTTAACTTTGTGGCTCGAGTAGTACCGAAACTCGGCAAGAATATGGTCAACTAAGCTTGATCAAATGTAGCCTTTGCATACAAAATTAAGTCATCGACGAAAAAAATATGTGAGATAGGAAGACATCCTCTAACTAATTGGAAAGACGACAATGATCCGTTTTCCACAGCATTCACAACATGATGGCCAAGTCTTTTCATTCATAATACAAAAACATAATGCGATATGGGATCTCTTTGTTGCGCGCTTATCTCAGGTTTGAATTGTTTACAAAGGGCGCCATTAAATTGAACTTGCATATATTAAGTGAAAATGAAGTCCAGGATAAGACAAATGAAAAAGGGAAAAAGACAAGCTTCTTACAGAGAATCAAAGATGAAATCCCAACGAAGCTAGTCTCAAGTTCCACTTTAATTGCAATCCAACCATTGCCGCATCTTTTAAGCTTCATTGTGTGGATGATTTTCCGGTTCATAATAGTTTCTTTATGATAGTCTTTCCAGAAAGGAATCTTGTTTAATTCAGAGCAATAAGGCGAGACATAACATTATGAAGACAACGAACACAAGATCTTTGTAATTATATTTGTACAAGATTGAACAAAGGTTAATTGGTCGAAAATCTTAGAAGCAAGTTGGACTTGAAACCTTTGGGATTAGAGTGAGATCTATTCTATTTAGTTTAGGATCAATTTCAGCTCCATAAATGACTTGCTGGATCATATGACATACAAAAGGTTAAAAAATTTGTCAATGATTTTGTAAAATTGAGCATGAAGACCATAGGCACTAAGCGATTTTCGGGGAGCCATATTACAATTTAATTTCAATCAGGTTAAGAACGAGGTCAAGAATTTCGAGCCAAATTTAGCATATGAGGAATGTAGGTTCTGAAAGAAGTCAATAGCTTCATCTTGAAAGGTCTCTTCATCTGAGCACCAATCACCCGAAGTGAGTTGAAGCGAAGAGATGTGATAAGTTCGGCTATTCATAATTGCTTATTTGTGAAAATAAGATATGTTCCTGTTGCTAAAATTAACCAATTTTTTATGCAAGAAATAAAGGTTGCTCTGTAACATCTTGACTTGGTCCTGATTTCTGTATTTTTTAAGAATACCACCTCTTCTACTCGCATCGAATACAACATGTTGAGGCAAACCTTCTTCATGTAAAATGCTGCGTGTAAATAAGACTATCGCAATTGAGTGCAAGTATACATGACGCAAGTAATATAGTGATACGAAGTATCAAATATCGTCTCCACAGGGACTGGAAATACTTCTAACTTCAAAACTCTGCACAAGAAAAGAAATAGATTTAATAAGATGTTTTGAGAATTCTGGAAGATAAACTAAAATAGATGAAGAAATAAGATTGATAAAGCAGGCTGGTATTGATTTGCTCAGTAGTGCAGGTATTGCACTGTACAGAGAACTTCTGTTGTGTATGTCGTCAAGCCTGTCGCGGCATAGGTATGCTGTTGTCGCGGCAGCGATCAACAACTCTGTTACATCAAGTTCGGCAAGAACCTATATTGTGACTTGTCCTATCCTTAGGTCCAAGTTCTGTCGATGAACACGTCTTGGATGATACCTCCCAACGCGAATCGAAGGATGAACACCGATGTTGTGAATTCTTCTTTAGCCGCTTAACCTTGTACCTATTCCTTGGCCAAGATAGTTTAACCATAAATTGGAAAATTGTATTTACTCCTTTCGTATACTTAACTCTCATGATATTAAGTAAATAGATAACCTCACAATGCTCCCCCGATACTCTTATGAGATGTTGAAACCAGAGTAAATAAACTTGAAGTTTTATTGATTGAACAGAAAATCCTAAGAAACAGTTTAACCCTTACAACTACTTTACAAGATCAACCCTTAGCCCTGGGGAAGGTTTAGATCATGATGGAGAAAAAGCTAGGGTTTATGATGGAAGACGGCTAGGAGCTAGGTTATCCCTCCGCTTGTCGAAATACAAGCATATATATAGGCCTTGGGTGTAAGCTTTCTTAATGGCTAAGAATACTAGTTTGAATTAAAGAACAATTTATTTAAAGACTAAATCTCTGAGTAAACATCCTTTAATTCGTCCTATCTTCTTGCTTTGACTTTCTCCTCAAACTTTTAGGCAAGGCCTTCCTTGTGCTTCTAGGCTCCAAATATTATGCAAGTGGTCTACAAAAACCAGGCTTGAAATCCTCTATCAATCGAACTCCACTTCCCAATTTTCCATCTCTGTGGTCTTCACTATCGCCACTTCTGTCACGGCAGTTGTCACGACAGTGATGTATGAGGCATTTTTCTTCAACCTTTCACTCCATCTCTGCAGTTATCTTATATTCTTCTACTGCCCTAGATACTGCCACAATAGGTACCTGCAAGAATTAACCGAAATCAGCAGTATCTGTGCAAATTATCTATCTGTAATATTTATGCAAATTCTATCCTAAAATGCAACTAAACATGCTTGAGTGCATCAATAATATGGGTAAATGAGGGTTAAAATATAGAACATTTATGCACTCAACACACCCACAAACTCAAGTTATTGCTTGTCCTCAAGCAGATGCAATCTAACTAAAGATGAAACTTTTTGGCTTTGGCTTAACTCAATGAACAACCATTACCTAAAGCACCTTCACCATCAAGATCAATACCTTTTCGAATGTTTACGGGCTTATCCGGAGCAATACTATAATTCTTGTGTGAGTGTGTGCAGGTTTTGTGAACAAATATGAGCCTAGACTCTTTAGCAACCATAATAGTTACTCAATTCACTTTTTTTTTATTTCAAAAATAATTCCTAACTAGAGCCAATTTCGGACACCTCTAGTTTACCTCTAAAGTTTTTCTATTTCTACTAGAGCCGGTTTCGGGCACCTCTAGTTTATTTTTCTTAGAGCCAGTGTTAGGCACCTTTAGGAGTACTTCTAGTTATCTTCCTAGAGCCAGTGTTAGGCACCTCTAGGAGTAAACTGAGTCTAAGTTTTCTTTCTAACTCAAGTGGCTAAGCTTTCTATTCTAAGTTTACTAACAGAGTCTTAACAACATATAAGTCACAAAGGTGTTTTAAGATTTCAGAACTATAGTAAGTGTTGAGTTGAGAGGTGCTCGATTTGTTCAACCGATATGGCTCAGCAAGTGGTGGAGAGGTGGATTTTTGGGTGGAGGTGGTGTGGAAGCTAAAATGATAAGTGACACAATGATTTATAGTGGTTCAACCTTCTAACCAAGGTCTACATCAACTACCTTAGCTCCCCACTAAGGATTTCCAATCAATCCACTATTGATTCATCCCCTTTTCTAGGCTTAGGAGGAAACCCTTATACATCGATCAAGCTTTCTACCCAAAGCCTTGATCAAACCCTCTTTTACAAAGAGATAAATAAAGCAAAAACAAATCCCTCTAATAGGTGTTTGTTTGCACAATTAAAGCACTGACCCAAAACCTAAAACACTTGAGCAAATTTGACAATTTTGACTCACTAGTGTTTGTCTATACAAGAATTGACAATTTAGGCACTAAGACAATATTTGATCATTTGTTGATTGACAATGAGCATTAACCATATCTTGATGCTTGGAGGACCCTTTTATACTCCTTGATGAGTTTGTAGCCGTTACTAGCCGTTGAGGTTGATTTGGAGCCGTTGAGGACTTTAATTCCCACCATAAATGCACTTCTATAGCTCACCGTTTCGAAACAGTCGTGCCTGTTTCGAAACACCCTTTAAGTAAAAAGAGCCGTTGCAGTCTAATGAGGCACCCGTAACGGAACGCCTTTTGCCGTTTCGGAACACGTATCGAAACGCCTAGTCCCGTATCGAAACGACCTGCGTTTAAATGTTAGATGGGAAATAGCCGTTGGGGTTTATGACCGTTGTGGTCGAAGCCACGTAGGCGTATCGAAACGACATAGCATGTTTCGAAATGCTACTCAAAACTTCCATCCAGGGATAGTCCGTTTCGATACCCGTATCGAAACACTTTTGCTACTGGAGACTTCCGTATCGAAACGCCCTAAGGTGTTTCGAAACGCCTTGAAGGTTTTGTGTAGTTTGGCCTTTGAAAAACATGTAAAATCCTTTGAAAATGTCCCTAAACATAGTTTCAAGTTATTTGGTCTTTGGAAATTGTTTTAAATACTTTTTAAATCAGTCCAATTTTTTTTCCAATTATTATATCAAAACATTAGTTCTACAATCTCCCCCTTTTTGATATAATAAAACTATCTTGAAAAATTGTTTGGGATTCTCTCCCTTTAACTTTAAAAATGTGAATAAGAGATTAAGAATATGAAATCAAATAAAGCTCCCCCTTATTCATTTGAAAATTCAATTTTTCAAACCATTTCTCCCCTTTTTGTTATATCAAAAAGAATTTAAAACATTAAGTTCAAAATAACTATAGAGGAAAATTTTTGACAAAAATAAGAATTTGGTTTTAAAATGGCTCCCCCTTACTCAAAGCATCATAAAAAATGTTAGTCCAACATATATGATCATCTAGTTGAATTAAATAAAAAAAATAAAACAAATAAAAGCAAAAAACAACTAGATTTTTACCAACACTTGAACCCAAAGGGAGGATGTGAAGCCTTCCTTCTTCAAGTGTTCTTCCTTGTGTGCATGGAGCTCCCCTCAAAGTTTGACTTGTTGATCACTCTCCATCACACCTAGCAAAAGACAATCAAGTAATTTTTGGTATCCAAATTGCTTTGGATTCATGAACATTACTAGCACAAATTTTAGTCCTCTTAGGAATCCATTTTTCAATGTCATCCTTTTTAGTTGAAGTGGTTAGTCCTTTTGGGACCCAAACACTTCTAAAACATTTTCCTTTTACAAATCTAGGGGCACTAGATTGTCTTACATAGAAATTTGATTTTCCAAAATTGTTTTTCTTTTCAAGCTCTTTGGAAAACAAATCTTTTTCTTCTTGAACTTTTTGAAGCAAATTTTGTAAATCAAAATATTTTAATTCAAACTCTTCGAGTTTTGCTTCAAGTTCAAGTTTGGTTTTAGAAATCAAATCATTTTGAATTTTCAACTTTGAAATCAATTTATTGTTTTTCAAAATGTGATTTTTAAACTCTAAAACCAAATCATCATAGGCATCTTGTAATTCATCAAAAGAGTAAGAACATGAATTAGATGAATTAGAAGTTACCCTTGAATCTCCTTCGATGGCCATAAGGCAAAGGTTGGCTTGTTCATCGTCGGTGGAGTCCTCAACACTCCAAGTAGCCACATATGCCTTCTTCTTATGGCTTGAAGTGCTTGCCCTCTCATTTTTCTTGGATTCTCGTTCAAGCTCTCTAAAAGCTTTCTTTATGAACGGGACACACTTCTTGAAGAGATGAACTATCTCTTTTTCTTCATCATCCTCTTCACTTGAATAAACATGATAGCAAGTGGAGGACTTGAGAGCCATGACATTGGTGTTGAATCCAAGCCCATTGAGCTTCTTCTCTCCCATAGATCTAATTTCTTCCCTATTTTTCTCATCCTCTTTGTTCTTCTTCATGATTTGATGAGTAAGGAGTGACCCCTTGAGTTCATCAAGCTTCAAGGTCTTCAAATTCTTTGCTTCGATGATGGCGGTCCTCTTTGAGTCCCAAGACTTGGGAAGTGAGTAGATGAGCTTTCGGACAAGTTTCTCCTCTGGAATGGCTTCTCCATAGCCCTTGAGACCATTGGTGATTGTGGAGAACCTATCAAACATCTTCTCGATGTTCTCTTCCGGATCCATCTTGAAGTTCTCATACTCCAAAGTGAGGAGCCCAATCTTTGTCTCCTTGACTTCATCGGTTCCCTCGTATGTGACTTCAAGCTTGTCCCATACCTCCTTGGCACTCTCACAAGAAGACATGTTCTCATAGATGGTTGGGCAAAATGCACAAAAGAGAATGTGCAAGACTTTGCAATTTAGCTTCATCTTCTTGCGATCGTCGGCACTCCACTCCGCTTTGCTTCGTTGAGGCATGAACGGTCCATCTTCAACTATGTCCCATAGCTCGTAGTCTCTGGACTTGATGAAGAACTTCATCTTTATCTTCCAATGGGTATAGTAGGTTCCGTCGAAGAAAGGCGGTTTATCGATGGATTGCGCCATTTGAGCTGGTTGGTGAAATGATGATCGAGCTTGCCGGATCTTCTCAATAGGATGTTAATCCTCTTCGATTGAGCCAAGCTCTGATACCAATTATTGAGTTGAGAGGTGCTCGATTCGTTCAACCGATATGGCTCACCAAGTGGTGGAGAGGTGGATTTTTGGGTGGAGGTGGTGTGGAAGCTAAAATGATAAGTGACACAATGATTTATAGTGGTTCAACCTTCTAACCAAGGTCTACATCATCTACCTTAGCTCCCCTCTAAGGATTTCCAATCAATCCACTATTGATTCGTCCCATTTCTAGGATTAGGAGAATACCCTTATACACGATCAAGCTTTCTACCCAAAGCCTTGATCAAACCATCTTTTACAAAGAGATAAATAAAGCAAACACAAATCCCTCTAATAGGTGTTTTTTTGCACAATTAAAGCACTCACCCAAAACCTAAAACACTTGAGCAAATTTGACAATTTTGGCTCACTAGTGTTTGTCTATACAAGAATTGACAATTTAGGCACTAAGACAATATTTGATCATTTGTTGATTGACAATATGAGCATTAACCATATCATGATGTTTGGAGGACCCTTTTATACTCCTTGATGAGTTTGTAGCCTTTACTAGCCGTTGGGGTTGATTTGGAGTCGTTGAGGACTTTAATTCCCACCATAAATGCACTTCTACAGCTCACCGTTTCGAAACAGTCGTGCCCGTTTCGAAACACCCTTTAAGTAGAAAGAGCCGTTGTAGTCTGATGAGGCACCCGTATCGGAACACCTTTGGTCGTTTCAGAACACTTATCGAAACGCCTAGTCCCGTATCGCAACGACCTGCATTTAAATGTTAGTTGGGAAATAGCCGTTGGGGTTTATGACCGTTGTGGTCGAAGCAACGTAGGCGTATCGAAACGGCATAGCCTGTTTCGAAACGCTACTCAATACTCTCATCCAGGGAAAGTCCGTTTCGATACCCGTATCGAAACACTTTTGCTACTGGAGACTTCTGTATCGAAACGCCTGGAAGGTTTTGTGTAGTTTGGCCTTTGAAAAACATGTAAAATCCTTTGAAAATGTCCTTAAACATAGTTTCAAGTTATTTGGTCTTTGGAAATTGTTTGAAATACTTTTTAAATTAGTCCAAAACATTTTTCAATTATTATATCAAAACATTAGTTCTACAATCTCCCCCTTTTTGATATAATAAAACTATCTTGAAAATTTTGTTGGGATTCTCCCCCTTTAACTTTAAAAATGTGAATAAGAGATTAAGAATATGAAATCAAATAAAGCTCCCCCTTATTCATTTGAAAATTCAATTTTTCAAACCATTTCTCCCCTTTTTGTTATATCAAAAAGAATTTAAAACATTAAGTTCAAAATAACTATCGAGGAAAAATATTGACAAAAATAAGAATTTGGTTTTAAAATGGCCCCCCCTTACTCAAAGCATCATCAAAAATGTTAGTCGAATATATATGATCATCTAGTTGAATTAAATAAAAAAATAAAACAAATAAAAGCAAAAAATAACTATATTTTTACCAACACTTGAACCCAAAGGGAGGATGTGAAGCCTTCCTTCTTCAAGTGTTCTTCCTTGTGTGCATGGAGCTCCCCCTCAAAGTTTGACTTGTTGATCACTCTCCATCACACCTAGCAAAAGACAATCAAGTAATTTTTGGTATCCAAATTGCTTTGGATCCATGAACATTAGTAGCACAAATTTTAGTCCCCTTAGGAATCCATTTTTCAATGTCATCCTTTTTAGTTGAAGTGGTTAGTCTTTTGGGACCCAAACACTTCTAAAACATTTTCCTTTTACAAATCTAGGGGCACTAGATTGTCTTACATAGAAATTTGATTTTCCAAAATTGTTTTTCTTTTCAAGCTCTTTGGAAATCAAATCTTTTTGTTCTTGAACTTTTTGAAGCAAGTTTTGTAAATCAAAACATTATAATTCAAACCCTTCGAGTTTTGCTTCATGTTCAAGTTTGGTTTTAGAAATCAAATCATTTTGAATTTTCAACTTTGAAATCAATTTATTTTTTTTCAAAATGTGGTTTTTAAACTCTAAAACCAAATCATCATAAGCAAACACAAATCCCTCTAATAGGTGTTTGTTTGCACAATTAAAGCACTCACCCAAAACCTAAAACACTTGAGCAAATTTGACAATTTTGGCTCAATAGTGTTTCTCTATACAAGAATTGACAATTTAGGTACTAAGACAATATTTGATCATTTGTTGATTGACAATATGAGCATTAACCATATCTTGATGCTTGAAGGACCCTTTTATACTCGTTGATGAGTTTGTGGCCGTTACTAGCCGTTGGGGTTGATTTGGAGCCGTTGAGGACTTTAATTCCCACCATAAATGCACTTCTGCAGCTCACTGTTTTGAAACAGTCGTACCCGTTTTGAAACACCCTTTAAGTAGAAAGAGTCGTTACAGTCTGATGAGGCACCCGTATCGGAACGCCTTTGGCAGTTTCGGAACACGTATCGAAACGCCTAGTCCCGTATCGAAACGACCTGCATTTAAATGTTAGTTGGGAAATAGCCGTTGGGGTTTATGACCGTTGTGGTCGAAGCCACGTAGGCGTATCGAAACGACATAGCCTGTTTCGAAACGCTACTCAAAACTCTCATCCAGGGATAGTCCGTTTCGATACCCGTATCGAAACACTTTTGCTACTGGAGACTTCCGTATTGAAACGCCCTAAGGTGTTTCGAAACACCTAGAAGGTTTTGTGTAGTTTGGCCTTTGAAAAACATGTAAAATCCTTTGAAAATGTCCCTAAACATAGTTTCAAGTTATTTGGTCTTTGGAAATTGTTTTAAATACTTTTTAAATCACTCCAAAACATTTTTGAATTATTATATCAAAACATTAGTTCTACAATCTCCCCTTTTTGATATAATAAAACAATCTTGAAAAATTGTTTGGGATTCTCTCCCTTTAACTTTAAAAATGTGAATAAGAGATTAAGAATATGAAATCAAATAAAGCTCCCCCTTATTCATTTGAAAATTCAATTTTTCAAACCATTTCTCCCCCTTTTTGTTATATCAAAAAGAATTTAAAACATTAAGTTCAAAATAACTATAGAGGAAATTTTTTTACATAAATAAGAATTTCGTTTTAAAATGGCTCCCCTTACTCAAAGCATCATAAAAAATGTTAGTCCAACATATATGATCATCTAGTTGAATTAAATAAAAAAATAAAACAAATAAAAGCAAAAAACAACTATATTTTTACCAACACTTGAACCCAAAGGGAGGATGTGAAGCCTTCATTCTTCAAGTGTCATTCCTTGTGTGCATGGAGCTCCCCCTCAAAGTTTGACTTGTTGATCACTCTCCATCACACCTAGAAAAAGACAATCAAGTAATTTTTGGTATGCAAATTGCTTTGGATCCATGAACATTACTAGCACAAATTTTAGTCCCCTTAGGAATCCATTTTTCAATGTCATTCTTTTTAGTTGAAGTGGTTAGTCCTTTTGGGACCCAAACACTTCTAGAATATTTTCCTTTTACAAATCTAGGGGCACTAGATTGTGTTACATAGAAATTTGATTTTCCAAAATTGTTTTCTTTTCAAGCTCTTTGGAAATCAAATCTTTTTCTTCTTGAACTTTTTGAAGCAAATTTTGTAAATCAAAACATTTTAATTCAAACTCTTCGAGTTTTGCTTCAAGTTCAAGTTTGGTTTTAGAAATCAAATCATTTTGAATTTTCAACTTTGAAATCAATTTATTGTTTTTCAAAATGTGATTTTTAAACTCTAAAACCAAATCATCATAGGCATCTTGTAATTCATCAAAAGAGTAAGAACATGAAGTAGATGAATTAGAAGTTACCGTTGAATCTCCTTCGATGGCCGTAAGGGAAAGGTTGGCTTGTTCATCGTCGGTGGAGTCCTCATCACTCCATGTAGCCACATATGCCTTCTTCTTATGGCTTGAAGTGTTTGCCCTCTCCTTTTTCTTGGATTCTCGTTCAAGCTCTCTCAAAGCTTTCTTCATGAACGGGACACACTTCTTGAAGAGATTAACTATCTCTTCTTCTTCATCCTTCTCTTCACTTGAATAAACATGATGGCAAGTGGAGGACTTGAGAGCCATGGCATTTGTGTTGATGCCAAGCCCCTTGAGCTTCTTCTCTCCCATAGCTCTAATTTCTTCCCTCTTCTTCTCATCCTCTTTGTTCTTTTTCATGATTTGATGAGTAAGGAGTGACCCCATGAGTTCATAAAGCTTCAAGGTCTTCAAATTCTTTGCTTCGATGATGGCGGTCCTCTTCGAGTCCCAAGACTCGGGAAGTGAGTAGATGAGCTTTCGAACAATTTTCTCCTCCAGAATGGCTTCTCCATAGCCCTTGTGACCATTGGTGATTGTGGAGAACCTATCAAACATCTTCTCGATTTTCTCTTCCGGATCCATCTTGAAGTTCTAATACTCCAAAGTGAGGAACCCAATCTTGGTCTCCTTGACTTTATCGGTTCCCTCGTATGTGACTTCAAGCTTATCCCATACCTCTTTCGCACTCTCACAAGAAGACATCTTCTCATAGATGGTTGGGCCAAATGCACAAAAGAGAATGTGCAAGGCTTTGCAATTTAGCTCCATCTTCTTACGATCGTCGGTACTCCACTCCGCTTTGCTTCGTTGAGGCACGAACGGACCATCTTCAACTATGTCCCATAGCTTGTAGTCTACAGACTTGATGTAGAACTTCATCTTTATCTATCAATGGGCATAGTAGGTTCCGTCGAAGAAAGGCGATTTGTCGATAAATTGCGCCATTTGAGCCGATTAGTGAAATAATGATCAAGCTTACCGGATCTTCTCAATAGGATGTTAATCCTCTTCGACTGAGCCAAGCTCTGATACCAATTGTTGAGTTGAGAGGTGCTCGATTCGTTCAACCGATATAGCTCACCAAGTGGTGGAGAGGTGGATTTTTGGGTGGAGGTGGTGTGGAAGCTAAAATGATAAGTGACACAATGATTTATAGTGGTTAAACCTTCTAACCAAGGTTTACATCCAGTACCTTAGCTCCCAGTAAGGATTTCCAATCAATCCACTATTGATTCGTCCCCTTTTCTAGGCTTAGGAGGAAACCCTTATACACCGATCAAGCTTTCTACCCAAAGCCTTGATCAAACCCTCTTTTACAAAGAGATAAATAAAGCAAACACAAATCCCTCTAGTAGGTGTTTGTTTGCACACTTAAAGCACTCACCCAAAACCTAAAACACTTGAGCAAATTTGACAATTTTGGCTCACTAGTGTTTGTCTATACAAGAATTGACAATTTAGGCACTAAGACAATATTTGATCTGTAACGCCCCGGTTTTGGGCTTAGAAGTTTTGGGCGTTGACCGGTTTGGTCAAAGTCCTGTTCGAATCTTAAGAGGTGAAATTAGGAAAGCCTAGTTCGGGTTGCATTAAAAATATGGAAAAATGTTCTAAAATCATCTTTTAATATAATTAAGTGAACTGTGAAATCAATTTTGAAAAATGGGTTTTGGAAGTATGACATTTTGGCTAGTGACCAAAATGTAAATTTTGAAAGTTTTGTGACTATTTTATAAAGAGTTGAAACTTTGAATCTTTAAGGGGCTATTAATCCAAAGGTGATTTCTCCAGATTTTTCTAAGATATTTAGAGTTTTAATTCTGATTTTAAAGTGAATCAAAAGGAGGGAAAAACTCATTTAACAATTTTCTCAACTAACTTCCAATTTTCTTCTCTCTTTTTTCTCTCAAACCAAACACATCATTTCCAGAGATTTGATTCTGTTTTTCTCACTTAAATCTCTCCTTTTAACTCTCATTTGATTCCTAATCAACATATCTTCAAAACCTCTTCAATTGCTTCTTGATTCTTCAAGGATTTTCATTCCAAAAAGTGGAGAAACACAAGTTTGGAGGTAAGAACGTCCTTCTCCTCTAAACTACCAGTTCTTTACTGAAATTCCCAAGTTCTCAACTCTTAATTGATGTTTAATTAAAGGCTTTTGAGTTTGGAATTGGATCTTGGCTTATAATGCAAGATTTGATGATTTTTTCATGATTTTCGTTAGATCTGATTAATCTGTGATTTGAGATGTGTTTTTGATGTTAAATGAACTCTAAATTGATAAGGAAATGAGTTTTGATTAATGCAATCCCGGATAGGTTGAGTTTCCTAAGTTTAGCTTATGTTTCTTGGATGTTTTTGTGGTGATCTTGTGGATCTGTTGTTGCTGGAGGTATAAGGATGTTTGTAGGTTGTTTTTAGATGTTAAATGGTGTTGATGGATGTTAGGTTTTGCTGGTTTATGGCTGGGCTTTGTTGAGAAGTGGTTTTGATGCAATTTCGGTTGTGTTTGGTGGCCGAAATTGGAGTATGAATGAGAGCAGCGAGTTTGAGTGCTTTCATTGAAGCTTTTGATGCATGATGATGCATTAAATCTCTGCTTTAATGTGTTTAATCAGGGGAGGCATCTTTGGATCCAAGGGTTGTTGATCCGGAAGCTTGAATTTGTGTTTCGGCAAGTGGCGAAGTGGAATCGGTGAGTGAAATTGGGTTTTCGGCTTTGAAACCAATGTCTTGGGAGCTTAGTTTAAGTCTAAACAACTTTGCTAAGCTCGAGTGTAAGTTTTCGGAATTTCTCTCTTGTGGTGGCCATGATTTTGTTGTGATGCAAAATGATTATTTGCATGTTTTACATACTGTTTTGGAAGCATGTTTTAGCATGGTTTTTGCTGATGATATAAGCCATATGTTGAAGGTAACTCTAGATAGGAGTTCCTTGCTTTTGTACATTGAAATGATGTGGTTTAATGCTTTTAAATGCATGATGAATATGGCTTGGTTTTATGCTTTAAAACAGTGATGTAAGTGATGAAAATGATGTATATTGGCAAGTGAGGTTTTGAAATGTTAAGGTCACTAAGGTGGTTAAAAGTCCTTGAGTGAGCCTTGTTACTTATGAACATCAAGGTGGTTAAAAGTCCTTGGATGGTTCATGTTGTGGACACTAAGGTGGTTAAAAGTCCTTAGGTGATCCTTTTCTATGGTGTTTAAAAGTCCATAGGCCAAGGTGTTTAAAAGTCCTTGGGGTTCAAGGTGTTTAAAAGTCCTTGAGGTGATTCAATTCATGGTGTTTAAAAGTCCATGGCCAAGGTGTTTAAAAGTCCTTGGGATCAAGGTGTTTAAAAGTCCTTGATGTGATACATTCTATGGTGTTTAAAAGTCCATAGGCCAAGGTGTTTAAAAGTCCTTGGGGCCAAGGTGTTTAAAAGTCCTTGGGGTGAAAGTTGATGAACTTGTTTTTAAAGAAATGGAATTTATCACTTGAGGCCAATATGATATGTTGTGATGTGATGCATGAGATGCATGTTTTAAGTATGCTATTAAGCATGTACAAATGATGTTTTGAAGCATGATTTACAAATGTTTTGTTATTGCATTATTGAATGGTTTTACGAGCATTCCTCACTAAGCTTTTGCTTACGCTCTCTTCGTTTTCCTTAATTCAATAATGCAGAGCATTAGAGACCTTTTGAGGGCAGCAAGAAGGGCAAGAATTCAAGTGCAAGTAAAGCTCAATGTATGGAAGGTTTTTGTTAAACATTTTAGCTTTTGGGTGATTTGGCAATGGGGAAACAATGTGTATGTTTTGGGAGGTGTTTTGTACTCCCTAAGTATGTTTCTTGATGTTAAGATTGATGGCTTTTGGATTGCATCTTTATATGCTTGTTTTGTAAGTTTGGTGCTTGAATAGCTAGCTTGTGTAGGAAGCATGCCTATAGAATTGGGGCTTTTTGCATATGATGATGATTGGTTGAATTGATGATGCCTATATGTCCCTTATATGTTGAATTGCATGTTGGCAAAGTTTGGTGACATTCGGAGCATGATTGGTTGTGTAATTGCATGTTTAAAGTGGAGTTTTGGAGCAATCTGGGCAGGGTGTTTCGGAACAGCACCTACCGTTTCGGAACGGGTGCCTTAATTGTGCCCAGGCGTCCGAAACGGGAGGGGCCGTTCCGAAACGGAAAGGCCACTGCCAGACCCCCGTTTCGAAACGGGCTATGCCTGTTTCGGAACGGCCCCGCGTTTCGAAACGGGATATGCCTGTTTCGGAACGGGTGACCGTTGGGGGCTGACATTGGCAGTTATATGTTTTGTAATGTTTGCGTTTTGGTCCTGAAACTTGTTTTTGCAATTGTATGAGTTTGGGAAGTCCTTTTGAGCTGAAATTTTGCAGAGAAGCATGAAAAATGATTAATTTCAAGTTGGTAACTTCGAATTGGATTAAGTCCTTATAATTATCAGAATTTACAATTTGGTCCCTAAAGTTGTATCTTGTTCAATTGGGTCCCTGTTTGATCTCTGATGTTTGTGATCTTTTGGTATGATGTTTGTGTGATCACAATTAGGCTTAATATGCATCTAGACAAGTTTTAAAAAGAAAAAAAAGGGTCGTTAATCAAGGTTGACTTTCGGGTTGACTTTGGTTTTCCCCGTGTGACTTTCTTAATTCGGGTCAACCGTCTAGGCCGGGTTAAGGGGGTTACATTTGGTGGTATCAGAGCTGAGTTCTCGAGTAATTGGGAATGGTTGTATGCATGATTGAAGTATGTATGCTATGAATGCTTGTTGTTTGAAAGCATGTTCAGTGGTTTGAAATGTTGATGCAGTTGAGTTGTATGCTCTGATGTTGCATGTTGAGGGTACCCATTGCCAAACAAAAGCTAAAGGAAAGATGTTGTTTTGAAATGAAATTGAGCTTGAATACTTGGATTGCTTACCTTGCTGGGCCTGACTTTGTTTTATTTGCATTGTTGTTGCATGGTAAAAGTATGGCACCACGTAGAGAGTTAAGAGGTAATGCGAGAGCTACGGCTCCTAACGAGAATGAGAATGAAGAGCACACTGGTAGTGCTGTGTTACCCCCTCCTCCGCCTGGTGGTGGTGCTGGAGGTGCGAGAGCTGAAGCTGCAGCTGGTGCTGGTGCTGGAGCTGCTGGACCAGAGGTTGGTCAGGGGCAAGCTATGCCTGATATGTCTGTTTTGGTACAAGCTATTGCGGGTGCTTTTCGAGCAGCAGTAGCTGGAGCTCAGGGAGCTGGGCATCAGGGAGATGCTGGAGTCAGATTGACTTTGGAGCGTCTGCGCAGTCTTGGAGGGATTGAGTTTAGAGGTTTGTCAGCTGAGAGTTCTGAGGCTTGGCTGGAAAGTACCAAGCGTATCTTGGGTCAGATGAGTTGCACGGATGTGCAAAAGCTGGGCTGTGTTGTGTCCTTGCTGCAGGACGATGCTTATACATGGTGGACGACTACCATTTCTGGAATGACTGAAGCTGATGTTACCTGGGCATTCTTTCAGAATGTGTTTAAAAGAAGATATCTGGGAGTGAGATATCTGGATGAGAAAAAGCGGGAATTCATGTCTCTTACCCAAGGGAGCATGAGTGTAGCTGAGTACGAGGTACAGTTTGTACGGCTCAGTCAGTATGCACCGGAGCTGATACCTGATGAGAGGGCTAGGTGCGAGAGGTTTCGTTACGGTCTTGTGACGGATGTTAAGATGTATGTGCTGGCCACTGAATATGATGATTTTGATGTTTTGGTGGGTCGAGCCAAAGACATTGAGATGAATCTGGGTTTGTCTGCTAGAGGTGCTGGAGCAAGTGCTGGGAAGAGGTCAGCTGAGTTTAGTTCCGGTGGTGGACGGAACAAGAAGGGACGAGATCAGAAGTATCAGTCCTCAGCCAGGAGAGGTGGTGGTGTGCCTGCTAGGGGTGGCGGTGCTAGAGCTGATCCTAGTGCTTGTTGGATCTGTGGTTCCCGTGGTCACTTGAAGCGTGACTGTCCTCGTGCTGAGAGAGTGGCACAAGCTCCTGTTGCAACAGCTGGGAATACTGGGAGTGGGTGCTGGAATTGTGGCTCTGCGGACCACTTGAGGCGAGATTGTCCGAGGATGGCTGGTGAGCAGGTGTGTGCTCCTATTGTTGCTGCACCACAGAGAGGTCGTGGGCGCGGCTGTGGTAATTTCCAGAGGAGAGAGGAAGGTGGCCGAGGGGTAGCTCATGTTGTAGCTATTCAGCCTGAAGGTGGAGGCCAAGCGAGGGTGTATGCTCAGAGAGAGGGCAGGAATGATGCAGATGTGATTGCAGGTACCTTTACTTTGCAGTCCTTGTCATTGCTTTCTTTGATTGATTCTGGATCTACGCATTCATATATTCTTCGTGAGCATGCTGAATTGCTTGGTTTGCCTGTTGAGTCTTTGGATGTTGGTGTTCGGGTCACTAGTTCTTTTGGTGAGACTGTTGTGACTCGAAAGTTGTATAGAAGGTGCCCTTTGGTTGTTCAAGAGCATGTCTTTCATGTTGATCTTATGGAGTTGCCCTTCTATGGTTTTGATGTGATCCTTGGTATGGATTGGCTTGCTGAGCATCGTGCTGTTGTGGACTGTGAGAATAAGCGTGTTTCGCTTAAGCTTGCGGATGATTATGAAGTTGTGGTGGTTGGTGAGAATGTGAAGTTTCTTGCCAATGTGGTATCTTCTTTGGAGGCGAGCAGGATGCTGAGGCAAGGTTGCGAAGCCTATCTAGCTTTTGTGATGAATCCTAGCTCTAAGGAGTTGAGGGTGCAAGATATTAGGGTTGTAAAGGAATTTCCTGGTGTTTTTCCTGAGGAGTTGCCTGGTTTACCTCCTAACCGCGAGGTGGAGTTTGGAATTGAGCTGTATGAGAATACAACTCCTGTGTCCATTACTCCCTATAGAATGGCACCTAAGGAGCTGAAGGAGCTGAAGACGCAGTTGCAAGAGTTGTTTGATCGTGGTTTCATCCGGCCGAGTGTGTCACCTTGGGGAGCACCGGTCTTGTTTGTGAAGAAGAAGGATGGCACTATGAGAATGTGCATTGATTACCGTCAGCTGAATAAGTTGACTGTCAAGAATCGGTATCCTTTGCCGAGGATTGATGATCTCTTTGATCAATTTCGGGGAGCTGCTGTGTTCTCTAAGATTGACTTGAGGTCAGGGTATTATCAGTTGAAGGTGAAAGATGTGGATGTGCCTAAGACAGCTTTCAGGACAAGGTATGGGCATTATGAGTTCCTTGTGATGCCGTTTGGGTTGACAAATGCTCCTGCTGCTTTCATGAACATGATGAATCGTGTGTTTCATGAATACCTGGACAAGTTTGTTGTGGTGTTCATTGATGATATCCTCGTGTACTCGCGTACTGAGGAGGAGCATGGAGAGCATTTGAGGATTGTTTTGCAAGCTTTGTTGGAGAATCAGCTTTATGCTAAGCTGAGCAAGTGTGAGTTCTGGTTAAGAGAGGTGGTTTTTCTTGGGCATGTTGTTTCAGCTGAGGGGATTCGTGTTGATCCTCAGAAGATTGAGGCGGTGATGAGCTGGAAGGTTCCTAAGTCTGTTCATGAGGTCCGTAGTTTCCTTGGTTTGGCGGGATACTACCGAAGGTTTGTGGATGGGTTTTCCAAGATTGCTGCTCCTTTGACAAAGCTGTTGCAGAAGGATGTTAAGTATGAGTGGACAGAAGAGAGACAGCAGGCTTTTGAGAAGCTGAAGGCGGCTTTGACGCAAGCTCCTATCTTGATTCAGCCTGAATCAGGGAAAGAGTTTGTGGTTTACAGTGATGCATCCTATGTTGGTTTGGGGTGTGTGCTAATGCAGGAGGGTAAGGTGGTGGCTTATACATCGCGGCAGTTGAAAGTGCATGAGCGCAATTACCCTACGCATGATATTGAGCTGGCTGCAGTGGTTTTTGCTCTGAAGATCTGGAGGCATTATCTGTATGGTGAGAAGTGTACTGTGTACACAGATCACAAGAGTTTGAGGTATCTGATGTCTCAGAAGGAGTTGAATCTTAGGCAGCGGCGTTGGTTGGAGTTGCTCAAGGATTATGATCTGACGATTGAGTATCATCCTGGAAAAGCTAATGTTGTTGCTGATGCCTTGAGTAGGAAGGTAGCTGTTGAGTTGAGAGCCATGTTTGCTAGCTTGAGCATATCGCGAAATGGTGGTCTTGTGGCTGAGTTACAAGTGAAGCCATCTTTGGTTCAGTTGATCAAGGATAAGCAGTTGTTGGATGATTCCTTGGTGTCTCATGTTCAGGATATCGCGGAGGGTAGACCTTCGGATTTCTGTTTCAATGATGATGGTGTGTTGTGTTTTGGGAGTCGGATAGTAGTGCCCAATGATGCTGAGTTGAGGCGTGCTATTCTGACTGAAGGTCATAGTAGTCCTTTTGCTATGCACCCTGGTAGTACTAAGATGTATCGTGATCTTCGTGATGAGTACTATTGGGTTGGTTTGAAGAAGGACGTTGCGGAGTTCGTGAGCAAGTGTTTGGTGTGTCAGCGAGTTAAGGCTGAGCATGAGTTTCCTTCTGGTTTGTTGCAACCATTGAAAATCCTTGAATGGAAGTGGGAGAGGGTTACCATGGATTTTGTATCTGGTTTGCCTTTGTCTCCATCGAAGAAGAATTCGGTCTGGGTGATTGTGGATCGCCTGACAAAGTGTGCGCATTTCTTGCCTGTGCATACTACGTTCTCGTTGGATAAGCTGGCAGAGCTGTACATTGCTGAGATTGTGCGGCTGCATGGTGTGCCTAAGTCGATTGTGTCGGATAGGGATCCGAGGTTCACATCGCGGTTTTGGCAGTGTTTGCATCAAGCTCTGGGTACAAGGTTGCATTTCAGTACATCCTATCATCCTCAGTCGGATGGTCAGTCTGAGCGAGTTATCCAGATTTTGGAGGATATGTTGAGGTGCTGCGTGATTGAGTTCCAAGGTTCTTGGGAGAAGCATCTGCCTTTGGTTGAGTTTGCTTATAACAATAGTTATCAGGCGAGTATACAGATGGCACCTTATGAGGCTTTGTACGGGAGGAAGTGTAGGACTCCTCTTTGTTGGGCTGAAACTGGTCAAAAGTTGGTTTCGATGCCGGCTTTGTTGAAAGGGACCACAGAGAAGGTAAAGCTCATTTGTGAACGGTTAAAGACTGCTTCTGATCGGCAGAAATCTTACGCGGATTTGAAGCGTAAGGAGATAGAGTATGCGGTGGGTGACCGTGTGTTCTTGAAGGTTTCGCCTTGGAAGAAGGTGATGCGGTTTGGCCGGAAGGGCAAGTTGAGCCCTAGGTACATTGGACCATATGAGGTGGTTGAGCGTGTGGGTCCTGTTGCGTATCGGTTGAGGTTACCTCAGGAGTTGGAGAAGATTCATGATGTGTTCCATGTCTCTATGCTCCGGAGGTATAGATCTGATCCTTCGCATGTGATGCCTGTGGAGGAAGTGGAATTGAATCCGGATTTGACCTTTGATGAGGAACCGGTGAAGGTTCTGGATTCGGATAGCAAGGTTCTTCGTGGCAAGACCATTGAGTTGGTGAAGGTGCTGTGGAAGCATCGCGGTGTTGAGGAAGCCACGTGGGAGCGGAAGGAAGACATGCTGAAGCAGTTTCCTTATCTCTTTCCTTCAGGTAAATTTCGAGGACGAAATTTCTTAAGGGGGGGAGAGTTGTAACGCCCCGGTTTTGGGCTTAGAAGTTTTGGGCGTTGACCGGTTTGGTCAAAGTCCTGTTCGAATCTTAAGAGGTGAAATTAGGAAAGCCTAGTTCGGGTTGCATTAAAAATATGGAAAAATGTTCTAAAATCATCTTTTAATATAATTAAGTGAACTGTGAAATCAATTTTGAAAAATGGGTTTTGGAAGTATGACATTTTGGCTAGTGACCAAAATGTAAATTTTGAAAGTTTTGTGACTATTTTATAAAGAGTTGAAACTTTGAATCTTTAAGGGGCTATTAATCCAAAGGTGATTTCTCCAGATTTTTCTAAGATATTTAGAGTTTTAATTCTGATTTTAAAGTGAATCAAAAGGAGGGAAAAACTCATTTGACAATTTTCTCAACTAACTTCCAATTTTCTTCTCTCTTTTTTTCTCTCAAACCAAACACATCATTTCCAGAGATTTGATTCTGTTTTTCTCACTTAAATCTCTCCTTTTAACTCTCATTTGATTCCTAATCAACATATCTTCAAAACCTCTTCAATTGCTTCTTGATTCTTCAAGGATTTTCATTCCAAAAAGTGGAGAAACACAAGTTTGGAGGTAAGAACGTCCTTCTCCTCTAAACTACCAGTTCTTTACTGAAATTCCCAAGTTCTCAACTCTTAATTGATGTTTAATTAAAGGCTTTTGAGTTTGGAATTGGATCTTGGCTTATAATGCAAGATTTGATGATTTTTCATGATTTTCGTTAGATCTGATTAATCTGTGATTTGAGATGTGTTTTTGATGTTAAATGAACTCTAAATTGATAAGGAAATGAGTTTTGATTAATGCAATCCCGGATAGGTTGAGTTTCCTAAGTTTAGCTTATGTTTCTTGGATGTTTTTGTGGTGATCTTGTGGATCTGTTGTTGCTGGAGGTATAAGGATGTTTGTAGGTTGTTTTTAGATGTTAAATGGTGTTGATGGATGTTAGGTTTTGCTGGTTTATGGCTGGGCTTTGTTGAGAAGTGGTTTTGATGCAATTTCGGTTGTGTTTGGTGGCCGAAATTGGAGTATGAATGAGAGCAGCGAGTTTGAGTGCTTTCATTGAAGCTTTTGATGCATGATGATGCATTAAATCTCTGCTTTAATGTGTTTAATCAGGGGAGGCATCTTTGGATCCAAGGGTTGTTGATCCGGAAGCTTGAATTCGTGTTTCGGCAAGTGGCGAAGTGGAATCGGTGAGTGAAATTGGGTTTTCGGCTTTGAAACCAATGTCTTGGGAGCTTAGTTTAAGTCTAAACAACTTTGCTAAGCTCGAGTGTAAGTTTTCGGAATTTCTCTCTTGTGGTGGCCATGATTTTGTTGTGATGCAAAATGATTATTTGCATGTTTTACATACTGTTTTGGAAGCATGTTTTAGCATGGTTTTTGCTGATGATGTAAGCCATATGTTGAAGGTAACTCTAGATAGGAGTTCCTTGCTTCTGTACATTGAAATGATGTGGTTTAATGCTTTTAAATGCATGATGAATATGGCTTGGTTTTATGCTTTAAAACAGTGATGTAAGTGATGAAAATGATGTATATTGGCAAGTGAGGTTTTGAAATGTTAAGGTCACTAAGGTGGTTAAAAGTCCTTGAGTGAGCCTTGTTACTTATGAACATCAAGGTGGTTAAAAGTCCTTGGATGGTTCATGTTGTGGACACTAAGGTGGTTAAAAGTCCTTAGGTGATCCTTTTCTATGGTGTTTAAAAGTCCATAGGCCAAGGTGTTTAAAAGTCCTTGGGGTTCAAGGTGTTTAAAAGTCCTTGAGGTGATTCAATTCATGGTGTTTAAAAGTCCATGGCCAAGGTGTTTAAAAGTCCTTGGGATCAAGGTGTTTAAAAGTCCTTGATGTGATACATTCTATGGTGTTTAAAAGTCCATAGGCCAAGGTGTTTAAAAGTCCTTGGGGCCAAGGTGTTTAAAAGTCCTTGGGGTGAAAGTTGATGAACTTGTTTTTAAAGAAATGGAATTTATCACTTGAGGCCAATATGATATGTTGTGATGTGATGCATGAGATGCATGTTTTAAGTATGCTATTAAGCATGTACAAATGATGTTTTGAAGCATGATTTACAAATGTTTTGTTATTGCATTATTGAATGGTTTTACGAGCATTCCTCACTAAGCTTTTGCTTACGCTCTCTTCGTTTTCCTTAATTCAATAATGCAGAGCATTAGAGACCTTTTGAGGGCAGCAAGAAGGGCAAGAATTCAAGTGCAAGTAAAGCTCAATGTATGGAAGGTTTTTGTTAAACATTTTAGCTTTTGGGTGATTTGGCAATGGGGAAACAATGTGTATGTTTTGGGAGGTGTTTTGTACTCCCTAAGTATGTTTCTTGATGTTAAGATTGATGGCTTTTGGATTGCATCTTTATATGCTTGTTTTGTAAGTTTGGTGCTTGAATAGCTAGCTTGTGTAGGAAGCATGCCTATAGAATTGGGGCTTTTTGCATATGATGATGATTGGTTGAATTGATGATGCCTATATGTCCCTTATATGTTGAATTGCATGTTGGCAAAGTTTGGTGACATTCGGAGCATGATTGGTTGTGTAATTGCATGTTTAAAGTGGAGTTTTGGAGCAATCTGGGCAGGGTGTTTCGGAACAGCACCTACCGTTTCGGAACGGGTGCCTTAATTGTGCCCAGGCGTCCGAAACGGGAGGGGCCGTTCCGAAACGGAAAGGCCACTGCCAGACCCCCGTTTCGAAACGGGCTATGCCTGTTTCGGAACGGCCCCACGTTTCGAAACGGGATATGCCTATTTCGGAACGGGTGACCGTTGGGGGCTGACATTGGCAGTTATATGTTTTGTAATGTTTGCGTTTTGGTCCTGAAACTTGTTTTTGCAATTGTATGAGTTTGGGAAGTCCTTTTGAGCTGAAATTTTGCAGAGAAGCATGAAACATGATTAATTTCAAGTTGGTAACTTCGAATTGGATTAAGTCCTTATAATTATCAGAATTTACAATTTGGTCCCTAAAGTTGTATCTTGTTCAATTGGGTCCCTGTTGGATCTCTGATGTTTGTGATCTTTTGGTATGATGTTTGTGTGATCACAATTAGGCTTAATATGCATCTAGACAAGTTTTAAAAAGAAAAAAAAGGGTCGTTAATCAAGGTTGACTTTCGGGTTGACTTTGGTTTTCCCCGTGTGACTTTCTTAATTCGGGTCAACCGTCTAGGCCAGGTTAAGGGGGTTACATGATCATTTGTTGATTGACAATATGAGCATTAACCATATCTTGATGCTTGGAGGACCCTTTTATACTCCTTGATGAGTTTGTAGCCTTTACTAGCCATTGGGGTTGATTTGGAGCCATTGAGGACTTTAATTCCCACCATAAATGCACTTTTACAGCTCACTGTTTCGAAACAGTCGTGCCCGTTTCGAAACACCCTTTAAGTAGAAAGAGCCGTTGTAGTCTGATGAGGGACCCGTACCAGAACGCCTTTGGCCGTTTCGGAACACATATCAAAACACGTAGTCCCGTATCGAAACGACCTGCATTTAAATGTTAGTTGGGAAATTGCCGTTGGGGTTTATGACCGTTGTGGTCGAAGCCACGTAGGCGTATCGAAACGGCATAGCCTGTTTCGAAACGGTACTCAAAACTCTCATCCAGGGAAAGTCCGTTTCGATACCCGTAACGAAACACTTTTGCTACTGGAGACTTTCGTATCGAAACGCCCTAAGGTGTTTCGAAATGCCTGGAAGGTTTTGTGTAGTTTGGCCTTTGAAAATGTCCCTAAACATAGTTTCAAGTTATTTGGTCTTTGGAAATTGTTTTAAATACTTTTTAAATCAGTCCAAAACATTTTTCAATCATTATATCAAAACATTAGTTCTACATTAAGGCTCTAAATACTTCCTAAAACATTCTAAATTCAATGTCACGACAGTGGATACCGCGTTAGGTAAGACAAGTTCAACAACTTAAGCCATTTTTTAGACACAAAAATAAATAGTTATAAACACAAAATATAATAGGTTCATTAATAATAGGAGGACTGCCTACCCCAAAACTCGAGGGTTGCATTGTCCTCAATGCATGACAATTAAAAACAGAAATATTAAAAAACATCACAAATAGCAATTAGAAACACAGAAGACAGAAAGAGTAAAAAAACTTAAGTTGAAGTGCCAACATTGTTGTCGTCACTGCTGTCGTTTATGCGGAGTTGTCGGCGGGCAGTTACTTCAGTGGCTGAGGCTAGCTTCATAGTTGGAGAGGATGAGGCTGCCCTCTTAATTGCCTCTCGAGGTGGCTGGATCCTGGCAGGTGAAATTTTTGGAGCTTTGTCCAGAATCTCGAGGCCACTGTCACTTTTGCTGCCGTTTCTACTGTCGCGGCAGGGTCCCTCTACATCGAGATCAAGCTTTTTTTCTTCATAGGAGGGAAGTCCTTGGCTATTTGGCAGACGACAGAAGGTTCTAAGTCTGAATCATCTTGCCAGACTGAAGAGGAGGAGAAACCTTCAAAATATTTTGGATCGATTTCTGGTACTGGTTACTTTCTCTTGGCTCATCGAGATGACTGGTCCTTCTCCTTGGGAGATGTGGGAGTACACAAGGGTGATTCAGACCTTCTGTCGCCTGGTCTTGTCGCGGCAGATGGCGAGGTGGAAGCAGCTGTTGGTGTGGCTTTTTTGGGAGAGGTGACAGTAGATGGGGTAAAGACAAGATTTTCTGGAAAAGGTGGGAACTACACGTTGGGAAAATTAAGTTAAACTTTAATAAAATTTACCGTTGAAGTGTGGAAATCCCTCATATACTCCATATAGCCTTGCTGTTGTGCCTCCATTCGTTGCAGCAAGTGAATGATGTGGCTGGAGGAAGTGCCTGCTGGTATGTCAGGTTCTGTATGATCAGGCTCTGTCGTGGCAGGTTCTGTTGAGTCGGGTTCTGTCGTAGCAGAAGGGTCGATGTATGCCATTGGTGTGGCTGCCTTGAGCTCTATCAGGCTGTAAAGGTTTTGCTGTGTCCAACTCTTGCCTTGGATCTTGACATCCGCTTCAATCTCGGGGGACATTCTTTGCTCTACATAGGGCTATGATCAAATGAGGGAAGAAAAGGGGACCTTTATCTTTATGTCAGCACTCGAAAATTCCATCGAGAATGTACTTCCCCACATTGATCTGTCATTCATTTATAATAGAATGAACGAGGGCTAGCCTTTGTCGATCCATTATCGTGTTGTGTGATATGGGCATGAGGCTTTTCTTCAAAAAGTGGTTCCATAGCTTGGCAACATGTGTGAGTTGAGTCCTTCGAACAGTCCACTGATGTTTTGGGTCATCATTCCAGCTAGTGCCTTCTGTCGTGAGGTCTGCAATGATGCTGTCGTAGTCTGCTGGTGACAGATTTTCATTGAACTATTTGTGCTTGTCCTCTTGCCTGCCCACGTAAATGCCATACAGGGAATTGGTATAAGATGGTTCTAAATCAATTGTCTTACCCCTATGGTGACTTGAGATGTGTCCTTGGTGGGATTTGCAGCATATAATTCTTGAATAACGGTGACATTCATTTCCTCAAGTTGCTCGGTAAACATCTACCATTTCAGACCGATGGTTATTTTTGCGATGAACCCCTCTAAACCCAAATCTCCTCTCTTCTTCTGGTAGATAAAACCCCTATATTCCCACATTTCTCTCTTCTAGAATGATTCGTAATATCGTTTCTCCGTTTCAGCAGAGAGGAACCTTCTTTAGATTCTGCTGTGTGTTGGAGTGGAGACTGCTGCGACAGAGGTGGAGGCAGAGCTTCTGCGGGTTGGTCTCATTGTCATCGTAAGGGTACTGTTGAAACAAAAGGAAAGAAAATACTGAAAGCTAAAAAAATATTCTGAAACAAAGTAGAGAGAGTAGAATGAAGGTGAAAAATGAAATGGGAGTGAGTGTTTATATAGAACGGGTTTTCTCCCCGTTGAAGTTGTAACGGTTGGAGTGGAAAACAGAGCCAGTTGCCACGCGGTTTCTGGATGCGCCCGTTACGCGTTTCCGTGGTTTTCCCGCGTCTACCGCGTGTCTGCCGCAACAGCTGGTGACAGTCTGTCTTTGCGTGTCTACCGCGACAGATGGTGATAGTCTGTCATGACAACCTTGTTACCATTGAGCTCTCTCTCTTGGTTTTTTTTGGGCTGAGGTGAGTGTGATGGGCTGGTCCGTTCCTTCTCCTTCCTCTGTTTCCTTTATTTTCTTGAAAACTTAAATAAACTAATATTAAATTCCTACTTCCTAAAGCAATAAAAATAAAAGAAATAAAATAAAATAAAAATAAATTAAGTTAAATTAGGGATGCCTTGAGGGGCATCTTCTAAACTAACCAGTTCCTGTTCTCTTGGGGATTCAGTCCCATGATAGTGCTTAAGTGTAACGCCCCGGTTTTGGGCTTAGAAGTTTTGGGCGTTGATCGGTTCGGTCAAAGTGCGGTTCGAATATATATAAGAGTGAATTTAGGAAAGCCTAGTTTGGGTTGCATTAAAAATATGGAAAAATGTTCTAAAATCCTCTTTTAATATAAATAAGTGAACTGTGAAATCAATTTTACAAAATGAGGTTTGGAAGGGTGACATTTTGGCTAGTGACCAAAATGTAATTTTTGAAAGTTGCGTGACTGTTTTAAAAAGGATTGAAACTTTGAATCTTTAAGGAGCTATTTACCCAAAGGGAGTTTCTCCAGATTTTTCTAAGATATTTTATGTTTGAATTCTGATTTTAAACAAAAGGAAAAGTGGAGGGAAGTTATTTTCTAACTAATTTTCCTAAAATCTCATTTTCTCTTCTCTCATTTTCTCTCAAACCAAACACCTTTCTCCAGAGATTTCTCTTCTGATTTTGTCACTTAAATCTCTCTTTTCAATCCTCTTTTGATTGCTAATCATCTTATCAACAAAACCTCACCAATTGCCATTGGATTCTTCAAGCTTTTTGGTTCTAAAAGAGGAGAAACTCAAGTTTGGAGGTAAGAACGTCCTTCTCCTCTGAACTTCAAGTTCTTTACTGAAATTCCTAAGTTCTCAATCCTTATTTGATGATTTATAAATGGTTTTTAAAGTTGTGTAATGGATCTTGGCTTTAAATGCAAGATTTGATGATTTTTGATGAATTTTCGTTGGATCTGTTAAAGCAGTGATTTGAGGTGTATATTTGATGATAAATGAATGTTAATTTGATATGGAATTGAGTTTTAACTAATGCAATCCCGGATAGGTTGAATTTCCTAAGTTTAGCTTGTGTTTCTTGGTTGTTTTTGGGTGATCTTGTGGATCTGTTGTTGCTGGAGGTATAAGGATGTTGTTAGGTCCTTTTTAGATGTTAAATGATGTTTATGGATTTTTAGTTTTGATGGTTTATGGCTGGGCTTTGTTGAGGAGTTGTTTGGATGCATTTTCGGTTGTGTTTGGTGGCAGAAAATGGAGTGTGAATGAGAGCAGCGAGGTTAGGTGCTTTCATTGAAGCTATTAATGCATGGTGATACATTAATCTACTGTTTTAATGTGTTAAAACAGGGGAGTCTTCTTTGGGTCCAAGTGGTGGTGATCCAGAAGCTTGATTTGGTGTTTCGGCAAGAGGCGAAACGGAATCGGTGAGTGGATTTTGGTTTTCGGCTTTGAAACCAATGTTTTGGAGGTTTGGGAGCTTAGTCTAAGTCTAAACAACTTTGCTAAGCTCAAGAGTAAGTTTCGGAAAAACTCTCTTATTGAGGAACCATGTGATGGTTGGGTGCAATGTGTTTGTTGCATGTTTAAATTCTGTTTTTAAAGCATATCTAGCATGTTTGTTTGCTGAGATTATAAGCCATGTGTTTAAGGAAGCTCAAGGTTAGAGTTCCTTGTTTTTGAACATTGTTTAAATGTGGTTTAATGCTTAAAGATGCATGATGTTTATGGCTTGGTTAAATGCTTTAAAACAATGGATTATTGATGATAAATGATGTATATTGGCAAGTGATGTTTTGAAAAGGTTAAGGTCACTAAGGTGGTTAAAAGTCCTTGAGTGAGCCTTGTTTACTTAAGAACATCAAGGTGGTTAAAAGTCCTTGGATGATTCTTGTTACGGACACAAAGGTGTTTAAAAGTCCTTGTGTGGTCCTTCCCAAGGTGTTTAAAAGTCCTTGGGGCCAAGGTGTTTAAAAGTCCTTGGGGTGATTCATATCATGGTGTTTAAAAGTCCATGGGCCAAGGTGTTTAAAAGTCCTTGGGGTCAAGGTGTTTAAAAGTCCTTGAGGTGAAACTTGTTAAGGACACAAAGGTGTTTAAAAGTCCTTGTGTGGTCCTTGCCATGGTGTTTAAAAGTCCATGGGCCATGGTGTTTAAAAGTCCATGGGGATAAGATCACAATGGTGTTTAAAAGTCCATGTGTGAGTCTTATGTTGATCTTGTTAAAAGATGGTAATTATCACTTGTGGCCAATATGACATGTTATGATTTGAAGCATGAGATGCTTGTTTTAAGATTGCTTGTGAGCATGTCTAAATGTATTTTGAAGCATGATTTATAAATGTGTTTTATAAAGGCATTATTGTGTGGTTTTAAGGAGCATTCCTCACTAAGCATTTGCTTACGCTCTCTCTCTTTTTTTAAACCAATAATGCAGAGCATTAAGGTGCATTGAGGGCAACAAGGAAGGCAAGCAATCAAGTGGAAGTTAAGCTCATGTATGGGAAGGTTTTCTTAAACACTTTTAGCTTTTGGCATTTGGCAATGGGGGACCTATGTTGTTGTTTTGGGAGATATTTTGGACTCCCTAAGCTTGATTTATGTTGTTGTTAATGTGGTTTATGTAATTGGCCATTATGTGTTGGTTTGGAGGCTTTTGTGCATGAATGGTTTGCTTGTGTAGGAAGCATGCCTTTAGTTTTGGGGCTTTTCATATATGATGTGATAGTGATGATTGGTTGATGCAATTATGTCTATTGTATGTTGTATGAGTTGCTGGTAAAGTTTGATAGCTTTTGGAGCATGATTGGTTGGTCAATTGTGTGTTTAAGCAAGCAATTTTCTGCAATCTGTGCAGGCCGTATCGGAACAGTGCCTACCGTTTCGGAACGGGTGCCTCGAAGTAGCCCAGGCGTCCGAAACGGGTGACACCGTTTCGAAACGGAAAGGCCACTGTCAGCCCTCGTTTCGGTACGTGTTGCGGAACGACCCCGCGTTTCGAAACAGGCTGTCTCCCGTTTCGGAACGCATGACCGTTGGGGGCTGACATTGGCAGTTATATGTTTCAAAATGTTTGCATTTTGGTCCCGAAACTTGTTTGTGCAATTGTATGAGTTTAGGATGTCCGTTTGAGCTGAAATTTGACAGAGATGCATGAAACATGATTAATTTCAAGCTGGTAACTTTAATTTGGGTGAAGTCCTTATAATTATCAGAAATTACGTTTTGGTCCCTAAAGTTGTAAATTGTTCAATTGGGTCCCTGTTTGATCTCTGATGTTTATGATCTTTGAGTATGTTGTTTGAATGATCATAACTAGGGTTAATGTGCATCTAGACAAGTTTAAAAAGAAAAAAAAAGGGTCGTTAATCAAGGTTGACTTTCGGGTTGACTTTGGTTTTCCCCGTGTGACTTTCTTAATTCGGGTCAACCGTTTAGGCCGGGTTAAGGGGGTTACATTTGGTGGTATCAGAGCTGAGTTCTCGAGTAATTGGGAATGTGTATGTGAATGTATGAAGTATGTATTCTTTGTATGCTTGTTAAGTGGAAGCATGTTGAGTGAATTGCATGTATGTTGCAATTGAGGTGTATGCTGTGATGAAGCATGTTGTGGGTACCCATTGCCAAATCAAAGCTAATGAAATGATGTTGATTTTAATTGGAAATGAGCTTGAGTACTTGGATTGCTTACCTTGCTGGGCTTGACTTTGTTTTATTTGCATTGTGATTGCATAGTTAGAGTATGGCACCTCGTAGAGAGTTGAGGAGTAATGTGCGAGCTACGGCTCAGAATGAGAATGAAAATGAGGAGAATGTTGAGAGTGCGGTTTTACCTCCTCCACCTGGTGGTGGTGGTGCTGGGGCTGAGGAAGCTGGAGCTGCAGCTGGTGCTGAGGCTGCTGGACCTGAGGCTGGTCAGGGGCAAGCTGTTCCTGACATGACGGTGTTAATTGAAGCTATAGCTGGTGCTTTTCAAGCAGCGGTAGCTGGAGCTCGTGGAGCTGGGCATCAGGAAGATGCTGGAGTTAGACTACCTTTGGAGCGTTTGCGCAGTCTAGGAGGGACTGAGTTCAGGGGTATGTCTGCTGAAGGTTCTGAGGCTTGGTTAGAGAGTACCAAGAGGATCTTGGGTCAGATGAGTTGCACTGATGTGCAGAAGCTTGGTTGTGTTGTGTCCTTGCTACAGAAGGATGCATATACGTGGTGGACAACCACTATTGCTGGGATGGCAGAAGCTGATGTGACTTGGACATTCTTTCAGAATGTGTTCAAGAGAAGGTATCTGGGTGTGAGGTACCTAGATGAGAAAAAGAGGGAGTTCATGTCTCTTGCCCAAGGGAGCATGACAATTGCTGAGTATGAAGTACAGTTTGTTCGACTCAGTCAATATGCACCTGAGCTTGTCCCGGATGAGCGAGCGAGGTGTGAAAGATTCCGTTATGGCTTAGTGACGGATGTGAAGATGTATGTGCTGGCTACCGAGTATGATGATTTTGATGTGTTGGTGGGCCGAGCAAAGGACATAGAGATGAACTTGGGTTTAGCTGCTAGAGGTGCTGGAGCAAGTGCTGGTAAGCGGGCAGCTGAATATAGTTCCGGTGGTGGACGGAACAAGAGGGGACGTGATCAGAAGTATCAGTCCTCGGCTAAGCGAGGTGGTGGAGCACCTGCTCGGGGAGGCAACGCTAGAGCTGATCCGAGTGCTTGTTGGATATGTGGTTCGTATGGTCACATGAAACGTGATTGTCCTCGTGCTGTGAGGGAGGTGCAAGCTCCTGTTGCGGCAGCTGGTAATGGTTGCTGGAGCTGTGGATCTACGGATCATTTGAGGCGTGATTGTCCTATGTTGGCTGGTGGCCAAGTTCGTGCTCCTGTTGTTGCAGCAGCGCAGAGAGGTCGTGGGCGCGGCCGTGGTAATTTTCAGCAGAGAGAGGAATGTGGCCGAGGTGTAGCTCATGTTGTAGCTGTACAGCCAGAGGGTGGCGGACAGGCTAGAGTGTTTGCTCAGCGTGAGGGGAGGAATGACGCGGATGTGATCGTATGTACTTTTACTCTGCAATCCTTGTCATTACTTTCCTTGATTGATTCTGGATCTACGCACTCTTACATATTGCGTGAGCATGCTGAATTGCTTGGTTTGCCTGTTGAGTCCTTGGATGTTGGTATGCGTGTCACTAGTTCTTTTGGTGAGACTGTTGTGACTCGGAAGCTGTATAGAAGGTGTCCTTTGGTTGTTCAAGATCATGTTTTTCGTGTTGACCTTATGGAGTTACCTTTCTATGGTTTTGATATAATCCTTGGTATGGATTGGCTTGCTGAGCATCGTGCTGTGGTGGATTGTGAAAATAAGCGTGTTTCGCTGAAGCTTGCGGATGATTATGAAGTTGTTGTGGTTGGTGAGAATGTGAAGTTTCTTGCCAATGTGGTGTCTACGTTGGAGGCAAGCCGGATGCTGAGGCAAGGATGTGAAGCTTACCTAGCTTTTGTGATGAATCCTAGCTTTAAGGAGTTGCGTGTGCAAGATATCAGGGTTGTGAAGGAGTTTCCTGGTGTGTTTCCTGAGGATTTGCTTGGTTTACCTCCTAATCGCGAGGTGGAGTTTGGAATTGAGCTGTATGAGAATACAACTCCTGTGTCCATTACTCCCTATAGGATGGCACCTAAGGAGCTGAAAGAGCTGAAGACGCAGTTGCAAGAGTTGCTTGAGCGTGGTTTCATTCGGCCGAGTGTGTCGCCTTGGGGTGCACCGGTCTTGTTTGTGAAGAAGACAGATGGCACTATGAGAATGTGCATTGATTACCGTCAGCTGAACAAGTTGACTATCAAGAATCGGTATCCTTTGCCGAGAATTGATGATCTCTTTGATCAATTTCGGGGAGCTGCTGTGTTCTCTAAGATTGACTTGAGGTCAGGGTATTACCAGTTGAAGGTGAAGGATGTGGATGTGCCTAAGACAGCTTTCAAGACAAGGTATGGGCATTATGAGTTCCTTGTGATGCCGTTTGGTTTGACAAATGCTCCTGCTGCTTTCATGGACATGATGAATCGTGTGTTTCATGAATACCTGGATAAGTTTGTTGTGGTGTTCATTGATGATATCCTCGTGTACTCGCGTACTGAGGAGGAGTATGAAGAGCATTTGAGGATTGTGTTGCAGGCCTTGTTGGAAAATCAGCTTTATGCTAAGCTGAGAAAGTGTGAGTTCTGGTTAAGGGAGGTGGTGTTTCTTGGGCATGTGGTTTCTGCCAAGGGGATTCGTGTTGATCCTCAGAAGATTGAGGCGGTGATGAATTGGAAGGTTCCTAAGTCTGTTCATGAGGTTCGTAGTTTCCTCGGTTTGGCGGGATACTATCGGAGGTTTGTGGATGGATTTTCTAAGATTGCTGCACCTTTGACGAAGTTGTTGCAAAAAGATGTTAAGTATGAGTGGACGGAGGCGCGACAGCAGGCTTTTGAGAAGCTTAAGGCGGCTTTGACGCAAGCTCCTATCTTGGTTCAGCCTGAATCAGGGAAAGAGTTTGTGGTGTATAGTGATGCATCCTATGTTGGTTTGGGATGTGTGTTGATGCAAGAGGGTAAGGTGGTGGCTTATGCATCGCGGCAGTTGAAGGTGCATGAGCGCAATTATCCTACGCATGACATAGAGTTGGCTGCGGTGGTCTTTGCTTTGAAGATCTGGAGACATTACCTGTATGGTGAGAAGTGTACTGTGTACACGGATAACAAGAGTTTGAAGTATCTGATGTCTCAGAAGGAGTTGAACCTCAGGCAGCGACGTTGGGTGGAGTTGCTCAAGGATTATGATTTGACGATTGAGTATCACCTGGAAAAGCTAATGTTGTAGCGGATGCCTTGAGTAGGAAGGTAGCTGTTGAGTTAAGGGCTATGTTTGCCAGTTTGAGTATTTCGCGTGATGGTGGTCTTGTGGCTGAGTTGCAAGTGAAACCATCTTTGGTTCAGTTGATCAAGGAAAAACAGTTGTTGGATGATTCCTTGGTGCCGCATGTTCAGGATATCGCGGAGGGTAGACCTTCGGATTTCTGCTTTAATGATGATGTAGTGTTGTGTTTTGGGAGTCGGATAGTGGTGCCTAATGATGCTGAGTTGAGGCGTGCTATTCTGACTGAAGGTCATAGTAGTCCTTTTGCTATGCACCCTGGTAGTACTAAGATGTATCGAGATCTTCGTGATGAGTACTATTGGGTGGGTTTGAAGAAAGATGTTGCGGAGTTTGTTAGCAAGTGTATGGTGTGTCAGCGAGTTAAGGCTGAGCATCAGTTTCCTTTAGGGTTGTTGCAACCGTTGAGAATCCCTGAGTGGAAGTGGGAAAGGGTTACCATGGATTTTGTATCTGGTTTACCCTTGTCACCATCGAAGAAGAATTCGGTGTGGGTGATTGTGGATCGCCTGACGAAGTGTGCGCATTTCTTGCCTGTGCATACTACGTTCTCTTTGGATAAGCTTGCGGGGCTGTACATTGCTGAGATTGTGCGACTGCATGGTGTGCCTAAGTTGATTGTGTCGGATAGGGATCCGAGGTTCACATCGCGTTTCTGGCAGTGTTTGCATCAAGCTCTGGGTACGAGGTTGAATTTCAGTACATCCTATCATCCTCAGTCGGATGGTCAGTCTGAGCGTGTTATCCAGATTTTGGAGGATATGTTGAGGTGCTGCGTGATTGAGTTTCAGGGCTCTTGGGAGAAGCATTTGCCTTTGGTTGAGTTTGCTTATAACAATAGTTATCAGGCGAGCATTCAAATGGCACCTTATGAGGCTTTGTACGGGAGGAAGTGTAGGACTCCTCTTTGTTGGGCTGAAACGGGTCAGAAGTTGGTTTCGATGCCGGCTTTGTTGAAAGGAACCACCGAGAAGGTGAAGCTCATTTGTGAGCGTTTGAAGGCAGCTTCTGATCGGCAGAAGTCTTACGCGGATTTGAAGCGTAAGGAGATTGAGTATGCGGTGGGTGACCGTGTGTTCTTGAAGGTATCGCCTTGGAAGAAGGTGATGAGGTTTGGCCGGAAGGGTAAGTTGAGCCCTAGATACATTGGACCATACGAGGTGGTTGAGCGTGTGGGTCCTGTTGCGTACAGGTTGAGGTTACCTCAAGAGTTGGAGAAGATTCATGATGTGTTTCATGTTTCTATGCTCCGGAAGTATAGATCTGATCCTTCGCATGTGATGCCTGTGGAGGAAGTGGAATTGAATCCGGATTTGACCTATGATTAGGAACCGGTGAAGGTTCTGGATTCGGATAGCAAGGTTCTTCGTGGCAAGACCATTGAGTTGGTGAAGGTGTTGTGGAAGCACCGCGGTGTTGAGGAAGCCACGTGGGAGCGGAAGGATGACATGCTGAAGCAGTTTCCTTATCTCTTTCCTTCAGGTAAATTTCGAGGACGAAATTTCTTAAGGGGGGGAGAGTTGTAACGCCCCGGTTTTGGGCTTAGAAGTTTTGGGCGTTGACCGGTTCGGTCAAAGTGCGGTTCGAATATATATAAGAGTGAATTTAGGAAAGCCTAGTTCGGGTTGCATTAAAAATATGGAAAAATGTTCTAAAATCCTCTTTTAATATAAATAAGTGAACTGTGAAATCAATTTTACAAAATGAGGTTTGGAAGGGTGACATTTTGGCTAGTGACCAAAATGTAATTTTTGAAAGTTGCGTGACTGTTTTAAAAAGGATTGAAACTTTGAATCTTTAAGGAGCTATTTACCCAAAGGGAGTTTCTCCAGATTTTTCTAAGATATTTTATGTTTTAATTCTGATTTTAAACAAAAGGAAAAGTGGAGGGAAGTTATTTTCTAACTAATTTTCCTAAAATCTCATTTTTCTCTTCTCTCATTGTCTCTCAAAACAAACACCTTTCTCCAGAGATTTCTCTTCTGATTTTGTAACTTAAATCTCTCTTTTCAATCCTCTTTTGATTGCTAATCATCTTATCAACAAAACCTCACCAATTGCCATTGGATTCTTCAAGCTTTTTGGTTCTAAAAGAGGAGAAGCTCAAGTTTGGAGGTAAGAACGTCCTTCTCCTCTGAACTTCAAGTTCTTTACTGAAATTCCTAAGTTCTCAATCCTTATTTGATGATTTATAAATGGTTTTTAAAGTTGTGTAATGGATCTTGGCTTTAAATGCAAGATTTGATGATTTTTGATGAATTTTCGTTGGATCTGTTAAAGCATTGATTTGAGGTGTATATTTGATGATAAATGAATGTTAATTTGATATGGAATTGAGTTTTAACTAATGCAATCCCGGATAGGTTGAATTTCCTAAGTTTAGCTTGTGTTTCTTGGTTGTTTTTGGGTGATCTTGTGGATCTGTTGTTGCTGGAGGTATAAGGATGTTGTTAGGTCCTTTTTAGATGTTAAATGATGTTTATGGATGTTTAGTTTTGATGGTTTATGGCTGGGCTTTGTTGAGGAGTTGTTTGGATGCATTTTCGGTTGTGTTTGGTGGCAGAAAATGGAGTGTGAATGAGAGCAGCGAGTTTAGGTGCTTTCATTGAAGCTATTAATGCATGGTGATGCATTAATCTACTGTTTTAATGTGTTAAAACAGGGGAGTCTTCTTTGGGTCCAAGTGGTGGTGATCCAGAAGCTTGATTTGGTGTTTCGGCAAGAGGCGAAACGGAATCGGTGAGTGGATTTTGGTTTTCGGCTTTGAAACCAATGTTTTGGAGGTTTGGGAGCTTAGTCTAAGTCTAAACAACTTTGCTAAGCTCAAGAGTAAGTTTCGGAAAAACTCTCTTATTGAGGAACCATGTGATGGTTGGGTGCAATGTGTTTGTTGCATGTTTAAATTCTGTTTTTAAAGCATATCTAGCATGTTTGTTTGCTGAGATTATAAGCCATGTGTTTAAGGAAGCTCAAGGTTAGAGTTCCTTGTTTTTGAACATTGTTTAAATGTGGTTTAATGCTTAAAGATGCATGATGTTTATGGCTTGGTTAAATGCTTTAAAACAATGGATTATTGATGATAAATGATGTATATTGGCAAGTGATGTTTTGAAAAGGTTAAGGTCACTAAGGTGGTTAAAAGTCCTTGAGTGAGCCTTGTTTACTTAAGAACATCAAGGTGGTTAAAAGTCCTTGGATGATTCTTGTTAAGGACACAAAGGTGTTTAAAAGTCCTTGTGTGGTCCTTCCCAAGGTGTTTAAAAGTCCTTGGGGTGATTCATATCATGGTGTTTAAAAGTCCATGGGCCAAGGTGTTTAAAAGTCCTTGGGGTCAAGGTGTTTAAAAGTCCTTGAGGTGAAACTTGTTAAGGACACAAAGGTGTTTAAAAGTCCTTGTGTGGTCCTTGCCATGGTGTTTAAAAGTCCATGGGCCATGGTGTTTAAAAGTCCATGGGGATAAGATCACAATGGTGTTTAAAAGTCCATGTGTGAGTCTTATGTTGATCTTGTTAAAAGATGGTAATTATCACTTGTGGCCAATATGACATGTTATGATTTGAAGCATGAGATGCTTGTTTTAAGATTGCTTGTGAGCATGTCTAAATGTATTTTGAAGCATGATTTATAAATGTGTTTTATAAAGGCATTATTGTGTGGTTTTAAGGAGCATTCCTCACTAAGCATTTGCTTACGCTCTCTCTCTTTTTTTAAACCAATAATGCAGAGCATTAAGGTGCATTGAGGGCAACAAGGAAGGCAAGCAATCAAGTGGAAGTTAAGCTCATGTATGGGAAGGTTTTCTTAAACACTTTTAGCTTTTGGCATTTGGCAATGGGGGACCTATGTTGTTGTTTTGGGAGATGTTTTGGACTCCCTAAGCTGGATTTATGTTGTTGTTAATGTTGGTTTATGTAATTGGCCATTATGTGTTGGTTTGGAGGCTTTTGTGCATGAATGGTTTGCTTGTGTAGGAAGCATGCCTTTAGTTTTGGGGCTTTTCATATATGATGTGATAGTGATGATTGGTTGATGCAATTATGTCTATTGTATGTTGTATGAGTTGCTGGTAAAGTTTGATAGCTTTTGGAGCATGATTGGTTGGTCAATTGTGTGTTTAAGCAAGCAATTTTCTGCAATCTGTGCAGGCCGTATCGGAACAGTGCCTACCGTTTCGGAACGGGTGCCTCGAAGTAGCCCAGGCGTCCGAAACGGGTGACACCGTTTCGAAACGGAAAGGCCACTGCCAGCCCTCGTTTCGGTACGTGTTGCGGAACGGCCCCGCGTTTCGAAACAGGCTGTCTCCCGTTTCGGAACGCATGACCGTTGGGGGCTGACATTGGCAGTTATATGTTTCAAAATGTTTGCATTTTGGTCCCGAAACTTGTTTATGCAATTGTATGAGTTTGGGATGTCCGTTTGAGCTGAAATTTGACAGAGATGCATGAAACATGATTAATTTCAAGCTGGTAACTTTAATTTGGGTGAAGTCCTTATAATTATCAGAAATTACGTTTTGGTCCCTAAAGTTGTAAATTGTTCAATTGGGTCCCTGTTTGATCTCTGATGTTTATGATATTTGAGTATGTTGTTTGAATGATCATAACTAGGGTTAATGTGCATCTGGACAAGTTTAAAAAGAAAAAAAAGGGTCGTTAATCAAGGTTGACTTTCGGGTTGACTTTGGTTTTCCCTGTGTGACTTTCTTAATTCGGGTCAACCGTTTAGGCCGGGTTAAGGGGGTTACATTAAGTCTATGTCCATTGACTTTGAACTGGTGCCCGTCCTTGATAGATCTTATTTTGATGGCACCATGGGGAAAACTTGAACTACCTAAAAGGGTCCAGACCATCTAGACTTTAGCTTCCCTAGGAAGAGCTTCAACCGGGAGTTGAACAACAACACCTTTTGGCCTGGTGTGAATTTTCGAGGCAGAAGTTTTCTGTCATGCCACTTCTTTGTCTTATCCTTATAGATTCTGGCATTGTCGTAGGCCATGGTTCGAATTTCTTCAATTTCTTTTAAATCCAAGAGCCTTTTCTGCCCTGCTCTATCCTAATCCATGTTAACTGTCTTAATAGCCCAATATGATTTATGTTCTATCTCAACATGTAGGTGGCATGTTTTTCCAAAGATGAGTCGGTAAGATGACATTTCAGTGATGTTTTAAAAGCAGTCCTGTAGGCCCATAATGCATCATTCAAGTGAAGAGACCAGTCCTTCATAGTTGGCTTAACCATCTTTTCCAGAATGTTCTTCACTTCTCTATTGGAGATCTCAACCTTCCCATTGGTCTGAGGGTGATATGCTGTTGCTATTCTGTGGGTCACTCCATACTTCTTTAACGCGCTAGCAATCACCCTATTGTCAAAATGCCTACCTTCATCACTAATGCTAGCCCTTGGGATGCCAAACCTGGTGAAGATGTGTTTCTGTAAAAATATCTGGACAGTTTTGGCATCATTATTTTGTGTGGCGATGGCTTCTACCCACTTGGACACATAATCTACTGCTAGTAGTATATACAGATTCCCACAAGAAGCTGGGAATGGTCTCATGAAGTCGATTCCCCAAACATCGAAAATTTCAACTTCGAGAATGTTCTGCAGGGGCATCTCATGTCTTCTAGATATGTTTCCTATCCTTTGGCATTTGTCACAACGCCTGTAAAAGGCTTGTGCATCTTTGAACAATGTAGGCCAAAAAAAAAACTAGACTGCAGAACCTTGGCAGCAGTTTTGTTTCCTCCAAAGTGTCCTCCATAAGGAGCAGCATGGCAGTGGTGGAGTACTTTTTCCTGCTCTTCCTTTAGTATGCATCTCTTGATAATCTGATATGCACAATGTTTGAACAGAAGAGGTTCGTCCCAATAATAATGTTTTGCATCATTTTGGAACATCTTCCTTGCTTGATAGTTAAGTTCAAGAGGTAATAAACCACTAACGAGATAGTTTACTATGTCGGCATACCAAGGAACATCAGAAAACTTACCCGTCATCGTGGTTGTCGCGGCAACACTTGTGTGTACTTCTATGTCAGTGAAGAACTGCTAATTATGGAAAGTCTCATGTATGTAACCTTGTTTTTATCTTGATCCTTTCCCATATCCAGTCTTGACAAGTGATCAGCTACTTGGTTTTCTGTTCCCTTTATGTCTTTGATTTCTATATCAAACTCTTGTAACAACAGAATCCAACGTATCAATCGTGGCCGTGCATCCTTCTTGGTGAACATGTATTTTATTGCTGAATGATCCGTGTGAACCACCACTTTTTTTCCAAGTATGTATGGTCTGGACTTGTCAAAGGAGAATACAACAGCTAGCAACTCCTTCTCTGTCGTGGTGTAGTTTATCTAGGTATTGTTTAAGGTCTTGTTGGCATAGTATATTACGTGGAAGAGTTTCTTCTTCCGCTGCCCTAATGCTGCCCCCACAACATAGTCACTGGCATCACACATTATATCGAACGGTAAACTCCAGTCCGGTGGCTGTACTATTGGGGCTGTTACCAGCTTAATTTTCAGTGTCTTGAATGCTTCAGTACATTCGGTATTGAAATCAAAGGCCTTATTCTGTTCCAACAAAAGACATAAAAGTTTAGTAATCTTAGAAAAATTAATAATAAATCTACGATAAAAACATGCGTTTCCTAAGAAACTCCTAATGCCCTTGACTGTGGTGGGTGGCGATAGTTTTCCGATGACTTCGATTTTGGCTCGGTCTACTTCTATGCCCCGACAGGAGACTTTGTGTCCCAACACTATGCCCTCATCTACCATGAAATGGCATTTTTCCCAGTTCAGTACAAGATTTGCCTCTTCACATCTTTCAAGCACTTTCTTCAAATTGCCTAGGCAGTTGTTGAAGCTATCTCCAAAGATGGAAAAGTCGTCTATGAAGATCTCCATGAAATCTTCCACCATATCAGAGAATATTGCCATCATACACCGCTGAAAAGTTGCTGGTGCATTACACAATCCAAATGACAATCTCCTGAAGGCGTATGTTCTATAGGGGCATGTGAAGGTTGTCTTCTCCTGGTCTTCTGGTGCAATGGCAATCTGATTGTAACCTGAATAACCATCAAGGAAGCAATAATAAGGTTTTCCCGCTAATCTATCTAGCATTTGGTCAATAAAAGGCAAGGGGAAGTGGTCCTTCCGGGTAGCTTTATTAAGCTTCCGGTAGTCCATACAAACCCTCCAACCGGTCACAGTCCTGGTTGGGATTAGCTCATTATCCTTGTTGGTTACGATAGTTATTCCTCCTTTCTCGGGCACACATTGCATATGGCTCACCCACTTGCTATCCGAGATGGCATAAATAATTTTGGCGTCAAGCCGCTTGATAATTTCCTTTCGCACCACGTCTTGCATAGCTTATGATCATCCTCCAAGAGGATTTTATGCATGCAAATTGCCGGACTGATGCCCTGGATATCGGCAATGGTCCATTCAATTGCCTTCTTATGCTGTTGTAGCATACCAATATGCTGTTGTTCCTGTTCCTGCATCAACTTAGAAGAGATGATCATGGGCAACGTATCATTGAGACCAAGAAAAACATATTTAAGTTTCCCTAGCAAGGGTTTAAGATCTAATGCAGGTGGCTGATCTTTGGAAGGCTTTTGAATTACATGTTCGTTAGAGGTATAGTTCAGAGGTTCGAAGAACTTACATGGATGCATGCCTATCTAATTTACCTCCTCAGGACCTTCAGTGTCAAATATGTCATTGTTTGAGGAGTTGCTGCCACCAGTGCTGTCGTGGAAGTCTTCTAGGTGGCTGTGGCAACAATGACCAATTTATCTGTCGTGACAGCTTGACCTGATGCAGGGTTGGTCTACAATTACCTCTGATATTGACTTACATTCTTCCTGTACATCAGCTTGTTTCATGGCTTGGAGAACATTTAGTTTTATCTGCTGGTCGTTGACTCTCATAGTCGGTTGTCCCTTCTCTACATCGATCATTGTTCTACCTGTGGCTAGGAAGGGTCGCCCTAGGATGATCGGTGCATTCTCATCTGCTTCACAGTCTAGAACAAGGAAGTCAGCGGGAAATATGAATTTATCCACTCTTGCCAAGATGTCTTCAATTTTTCCTTCCGGCTGCACGTAAGAGCGGTCTGCCAATTACAGCATGACTGTTGTGGGTCTTGCTTGTCCAATACCTAATTTCAGAAAAACAGATTTGGGCATTAGATTAATACTAGCTCCAAGATCATAAAGTGCCTTACCCGCATACTGATCACCGATTATGTATGTTATAATGAAACTCCCAGGATCCTTCTTCTTTGGGGTGTACGGTTATGTAGGATTGTCATGCAACCTACTGTCATGACTACAATTTCAAACTCCCCAAGTCTGGATCTCCTGAACATTGCATCCTTAAGGAACTTGTCATAACCAGGCATCTGCTTAACGGCCTCCAACAACGGAATATTGATATGTACTTGCTTAAAAACATCATAGATCTTCTTAAGCTGACACTCTTGTTTATGTTTCTTTAACCGCTGTGGAAAAGGGGGTGGAGGACGACAATCTTCGAGACGTCCTTTACATGGAATTTAGATATGAGGAGGCTCACATTCTTCAACTTCTTCTGTCGTCTCCTCCAATTCTTCTGCTATCGTGGCAGGGGTGGCGATAGTAGATTGTTTCACGTCTGCTGGGGCAATGTCGTTGGCAGGTGTCTTTAGGGTTGGTTCCTTACTAGGTGTTTCTTTAATTTTCGGACCTTGTAACTTTTTCCAACTTCTCGTTGTTATAGCTTTACATTGCTCATGTGGTGGTTTTCTAGTGACCTCAGTATCACTAGGGAATCCTCCATTCTGTCTGGTATTGATGAACTGTGATACCTGACCCATCTGTGTCTCTAGAGACTTTAATGTGGCCTCATGGTTTGTCATTCTCATCTCTGTTTTATCCATAAATGTTTCAGTCTTCTTGACAAAGTGATCCATGTTGGCCATATATGCTCCATTTTGAGGCATGAAAGCTGCTAGGGTCTGTTCTATTTTACTTGTGGATGATGCTGGCTGCGGTTGTGGCTGCTGTCGTGACGATATTCCGGGAGCTCCTTGATTCTGATGATTTTGGATTGGAGGATTCAAGGCATTTTTTGGGTTACTCCAGGAGAATTTAGGGTTCTTTCTCCAGTTTGGGTTGTAATTGTTAGAGTCATAACCTTTATTCTTTTTGTAGTTTCAAACATACATTATTGTTTCCAATTGTAGGGGACACTCCTCTGTACTGTGGTTTCCACTGCAAGTTTCACACATCTCCTCGGCAGAAAATACCGCCTTAGATTCGTTCTTCCATTGTAGGTTTTCAACTACCTTAGTGATGTATGCTAATTGGGTTCATACCGAGTTGTCAGATTCGTGTTCCTTGTCAGACACGCCTCGTCTTCCTCCTCTTCGTTCCATAGGGAACTGTTCGTCGTTCTTTGCTAACCTTTTCAACACAAGAATTGCATCTTCCGACTCTTTGTCCAATAGCAAACCTTAGCTGCCGAATCTATCCTCATTCGAGTGGGTGCATTGGCAGCATTGTAGAATTTGATGACCAGGTTCCATACAGGGAATCCATGCATCGGGTAGTTTCGTAAGAGAGTTGTAAAATGATCCCATGCCTCATGCATTGGTTCATCATCTTCCTGTTATAAAGTAGCAATTTCGTTACGCAATCTTTTAGTTAAAGGAGAAGGATTAAAACGAGAGAGGAATTCATGATAAAGATATGCCCAAGTTCTTATTGAACTCGGCGTTAACTTATTCCACCAGGTTTTTGCTCTATCGCTTAATGAATGGGGAAATAGTCGGAGTCTCAGTACTTTCGGGCTTATTCCTGGTTGTCTAAATGATCTGCAGATCTCCTGGAAGGTTTTCAAATGTTCGTGTGCATCCTCTGTAGCAGAACCACCAAATTGTCCGGCTGAATTTATCATGCTGAACATCACAGGTTTTAGTTCAAAGTGTTCAGCTTCCACGTATGGCAGTGTAGTTTACAGTTCAGCTTGATCATTGTCCATATATTCTCGGCATGTCTGTCGTGCTACCAGGGCAGCATGAGGTTGTCGGTTGTTTTGAGCATTAGCAAGAGGAATAACATCAACCCTGGGGTTGTTGTTATTGTTGTTGTTGTTATTTACCCCATCGCCTTGTCCTTCGTTCTCCATTGCTTAAAGTCTTTCCTCAATATAGCGGTTTCTTTCTATCAAGAGTCAGGCTTGGTTCCTGAGATAGTACGTCCGATTGACTTCAAGATCTAGTTCGTATTCAGGATTGGTACCGCGTCTCGATCTGCGCATAAGCAAGAGAAGAAAGCTTGTGAAAGGGACATGGAAATATAACAACTAGAAATAGAAAAGAAATAAAAATACAAATAAAAATAAAAAGTGCAGTAATTAAAGCTTTCGTATACTTAACTCTCCCGATATTAAGTAAATAGATAGCCTCATAATGCTCTCCCGATACTCTTATGAGATGTTGAAACTAGAGTAAATAAACTTGAAGTTTTATTGACTGAACAGAAAATCCTAAGAAACAGTTTAACCCTTACAACTTCTTTACAAGATCAACCCTTAGCCCTGGGGATGGTTTAGAACATGATGGAGAAAAAGCTAGGGTTTATGATGGAAGACGACTAGGAGCTATGTGTAATCACTAAGTTTGTCCGTGGTACTCTTGTATTTTCGTTTTATAATAATGGGCTTATATGGGATACTGTTTAAATTTAACTATATAAATGTGTGTAAGTGGTTGTCATCAAAATCCAAAAAAAGCAAAAAATACTAATATTAGTATTATTATATCATTTACGTGAAAAACCCCTAAACACTACTATTATTACTAACATTATTTTTTTTTTATTTTTGACACTGTCATTATTATTACCTATTATTATTACTATCTATTATATTATTATTATTACTATTATTATCGTATTATTATATACTATATAATATTAATATTATTAGTATTAGTTATTATATTATTATTACCATTATAATTATTATCTTATTATTATTATTATTATTATTAATATTATTATTATTATTACCAAAATAGATCTGAAAATCCAAAAAAAAAGAGACTAATACATATATAATAAAAGCCCAAATAAATAAACATATAAAGGCCAAACTGAAATAAAGCCCAAGTTTTAATAATTAAAAGAGTCTATTTACAAATTAAAAACCCAAAAATGAATACAAGGCCCGTCGGCCTAAAAATAAACCCTAATCTGATCTAACCCTAATTCTCTCTTCTGTTGTGCAGCCGCCCCAATCTCAGCCTTTAGATTTGGGATAGATCTAACAGCACAGATTACCCCTCGAAAGGAAACCCTAGCCGGCCTCTTTTTTCCCTAGAGCAGCATTCGTCTGAGCCGTCGGATTAAGCTTGCCATCAATGGTCCAGATTCAATGGAGAAACACTCTTTAGGTCCCCACTCGCGCGTGGAGCTCACCGCCTAACGCATCGGCTCCACCAATCGCGCGTGCGCCTCACGCCGCGACCATCACGCTTCCGATCTCCACCAACGGCCCGGGTTACGGCCTCCAGCGTCCTCTGGTCCCCTCCTCTCTCTAGCAAACAACGCATGCAACAAACGAACAAAAACATCAGAGGCAAAAAAATACAAAAGCAACAGAAAATCAGAGGCAACAAGCATTTCAGCAGAGGTGAATACGAACAAAAGAATAGGCAACAAATAGGGTCTTTTCCTCCGATTTATGTAAACTAGAAATTCTAGTATTTCGGGCTATATAAAGCTGAAATCAACCATTGCAATGTAACGGTCATTCGAAAAAAAAACAAAGAAATACAGAGCAAAAAAAGCCTCAGTTTGCAAGAGGTATCTTTCGTCTTACGTTTCTTTTCTTTTACGCATCATAAAAAAAATAAAAGACAAAAACAGTGAGGTTTTTTTACCTTTGACGTTTGAGCTTCTCGGTGCATCGGTTCGCATCCGCCCACCGTCAACATGCATCGCATGGTGAGACGGTGGAGTGGTAACCGAAAGGGGCTTAGGTTCTAAAAAAAGGTGAAGTTCTTTCGACCTAAAAATTATTTTCGGATCTGCTTTCAAAAAAAAGGTTTTGATTTCACGAAAGGTTTTTTTTATTTCTTTTGGGGTTTTCGAAGATTAAGAAAAGAAAGGGTTTCGAAAAAGAGGGGGTGTTTTTAGGGTTTTGAGCTCGCCGGCCGTCGAATATCGATGACCGGCATAGTGACGGCGTCGGGAGATGAGAGGAAGAAGGCTAGGGTTTGTTTTCGAAATGGTTTCAGAAATGCAAAAAGGGGTAAAAATGATTTTAAAACGACTTATATAGTGATTTAGTCTTTTAAAATCGGGTTAATCCAGTTTTAAGGACCTCCGTGTCCCTTTAATTACGCAATGAGGGCTTCCGCCTCTTAAAATCCCGCCCGCAGTCCGCGTATGTTTTTTAGCTTTTTCAATTTCATCCCTATTTTTGCTCTAATCGATTGCGGGTGGTCAAATTACCCTTTTAGTCCCCGTGGCTTTTCAGTCCCTTTCAATTTCATCCCATTTCATGTTTTGGCCAATTATCTTTAAATGGGTTTATTGCATTTGTAGTCCATGCCAGTTTGCATCTTATATATTTAACTTGCATATTGTTTTTTGTGATATTATATGTTGTTATCCATGCCCTTTTAATACATGTTAGTATCGAATATATGTTTTTCCATGTTGTGATGTTTATTTAACATAAATGTGTGAGATGTGGTAGATGTATTTTTTTATATGTGGTCATATGTTTTTAAGTTTAGCACGTTTAATTTTATGCATTTAATGTACCTTCATCATATATTATGCATGCTTTTTTTTATCGTATATGTAGCCTAGTTGCTTTTACGTCGTTCGAATATGTTTGCATGACATGCATCTGCACTTGTCATTCACGAGGCCCAATAATCAACCATGATAATCGGACTAAAAAATATACCTCGAGAGAGGTATTAATTAACCCCGATATTCGAAAAACGACAGTCCTAGCTTAATGGATTTCGATCGAATATTTGGGTTAATTTTCACCGTCTCTAGGTAAGCGAAAGCACAAAAATGAAAATACCACGCATCATCCTTTATTCCTCTACATCATGCATAAAGGTGACGTACGGGATCCGAACCCTAAACTAACACGCCAGTCAGTCTTATATGATGTCAGTTTAGTCTTCGTTCCGGTGTACCGTCATCCTTTCTAATTAAATGTTTAATTAATTCCAAAGCCACAATTCGATATAGCCCGTGCTATTTAAGTCACATTTTCATTTAAGAACATTTTTATTAAATTCACTTTGGATCTTAAATAATTTCTATCGATTAAAAAGGCAACAAGTAATTTGGTACCGATTTCTGGGCGTGATGGGGGTGCTAATCCTTCCCCACACGTAACCAACCCCCGACCCGTTTTAAAACAAATCTCTGGTTTTGTGGTGTCCGGCCTACCTTAGTGGCCGGTGGCGACTCCAATATTTTACTATTTTCCAAAATACGAATTTCCCCCCTTTTCAATAAAATTCTTTTCAAGAAGAGATAGTGATGAGGCCTCACTTAGCGATTTTCAAAAAAACCTTTTCACAGTTTGGTGACTCTGCTGGGGAGAAATTTTTTGTTTTTTACAAAACAAAAAATGAGAGTTAAGCCAATAAAACGCTTGTTGCCATTTAATCGATAGAAAATATTTAAAATTCGAAGTGAAGCTAATAAGTTTGTTCTTTTATGAAAATACGACTTAAGTTGAACGGGATTTGAAAATTTGTGACATTCGAATTAATTCTTCATTTAATTACGCAGGAGTCACCGACATGTGTTGCACCATGATCACTAAGCTCTATACCCGAGTTACCTTTCTTATGTGAAAGTGAAACGCCCATACCCACGTGAGCATCCCTCCATGGGTCGGTAATTCACTTTCGGAATCCACGCCTTTTGACATGTGAGCAGCCCTCCACGTCATTAGGTCGTGCTTTCCCTCGAGCCAAAACCAATTCGCAAGCCTGTAATGGGCCAAAATTGGGGTTCTTATTGCCTTAGTAGGTGATAAGATAGGTTCGGGTACCCTTTATTAGAACCTAACTCATGTGTGAGAATATAAGAAGCTCACCCCATAGAGCCATGCGGATAACCATAGAGCTAAGAATGGCTAGGGTCATCTTGTTAATTACTTGCCTTCTTTATTTTGCTTATATTTAGTTCTCTGTGCTTATATTGTAACTAACACGTTTTCTTTTTCCCCCTCTTATTTTGCATATTTCATCATTTCATAAAGAGCACATTGAGTTGGAAATAGTTCGAAATTAAAGACTTTATCAGTGGGAAATTTGGTCCGCAACAATAGTGACAAGGACCTCGACGAAAATATAGCCACAAGGAGAACGACTACATGGTTGGGGTTTCGAGACAAGAAAGGCTTTCAAAAACAAAAAAGGGCCACCTCACGTATTTTTTAGACGTTCCAGGTAAGTGACCAGTACTCCAAATCTTGGAGTTCAACCTACATTTTTTCCACGATTGCCAACTTTGATTTGACTACAACAGTTGGGAAATACCGAGTCTTGCAAGGAAATTAGCGAGAACCACAAGAACTAAGCTTTCCGGGGCAAGATCGGAAGTTTCTCGGGCATAGCGAGAACCACAATCAAGTCTCAACCTAGAACAAGAAAAATATTTCAAGTAAGAGGGAATTCCGACCTCACCCCCGATGCGCCTTGAAGGTTAGACTCAGTGGGACCCTTTCGAAGAGTAAGTCAAGAGTACCAAATATCGACAGCGGATCAATCATAATTCGTCACCTACACCACTTGGGGGCAGGATCAAGAGTAAGAAAAGAAAGGGTTTCGAAAAGAGGGGTGTTTTTAGGGTTTCAGGCTCGCCGACCGTCGAATATCGACGACCGACATAGTGACAGCGCCTGGAGATGAGAGGAAGAAGGTTAGGGTTTGTTTTCGGAATGGTTTCAGAAATGCAAAAAGGGTAAAAATGATTTTAAAACGACTTATATAGTGATTTAGTCTTTTAAAATTAAGTTAATCCAGTTTTAAGGACCTCCGTGTCCCTTTAATTACCCGGAGAGGGCTTCCGCCTCTTAAAATCCCACCCGCAGTCCCCGTATGTTTTTTTAGCTTTTTCAATTTCATCGCTATTTTTGTTCTAATCGATTGCGGGTGTGTTGAGTTGATCACACAATTGCAAATGACCAAGAGGAGGGTGAATTGACAATTAAAAATTTGGTGGGAGGAATTGGTGTAAAATAAAAGATGACACAAGTAGTTAGAGTAGTTCAAGTTCTCCAAATGAACTCTACATCCACTACCTTAGTTCCCACTAAGGAATTTCAACCAATTCACTACTTGAATTCTTCCCCTTTTCTTGGATGAGGAGGTAACCTTACAAATTCGATTAAGCTTTCTACCCAAAGCTTAATCCACTCAATTTACAAAGAGAAGTTTTGGTAAACTCAAATAATTCATCACAAAGGATAAATGTCTACCCAATTACAATTTCAATCACCCCAAACTCACAATACAAAATGACAATTGAAAACAATAGAGTTGGGTACAAGAATTTGACTTTGAAGAGCACTAGGGTTTGGATTTTTGCTCTGATGTTGCTTGTGGGTTCAATAGTTGTTGTCTGGTCAATTGAAGCTTGTTTTTTATACCCTTGCATTGATTTCCAGCCGTTTGGGTAGTTGGGATCATCAATAGAGCCGTTGGGAGCAATTTTTCAGCATTAAATGCAGCTCTGCAGCCTACCGTATCGGTACTCGGGAAGGGCGTATCGATACCTGCATCAAAGAGGAAAGAGCCGTTGTGCCTGAAAACAGGGTGTACCGATACGCATAGAAGGCGTACCGGTACGATTTTAAGGGGCGTATCGATACGGAAGGCCGTATCAATACGGTTTTTGCTCACTGGAATCCCAAGCCAAGTTTACATAAAAAGTGTATCGATACGCATACCAAGCGTATCGGTACGGTATAACGATCTTTTGAAAATTGGGAAACCAACCAACTAACAAGTAACGGTCAAATAATTAAATGCTAAGATTTTTCAAAGATGTGATTATCGTATCGATACGGTTGCAAGGCGTATCGGTACGGTTTCATGAAAACAGTTGCCCAGATGAATATCGTATCGATACGGTTGCAAGGCGTATCGGTACGGTTACTCCATTAAAATTCCAGTGGCGAAAGAGGGTATCGATACACATAAGGGTATCGATACGCCTGGGCGTTTTTGCATACTTAGGCTTGAAAAACATAGGAAAAGACTTAGGAAATTATATATGTTTAAGAGCCAGTCTTTAAATATAATTTTGTTCAAAAATACTTGTCAATTGTGAGACTTTAAAGAGTACTTAAAAATTTATTGTTTTGCAAATTGGTCCTTAAGTTTATGTGTTATATCAAAATCAATTTCGGTTTTAAAATCTCCCCCTTTTTGATATAACAAAACCATAAATAAATTTTTAAGTTTTTGAAACTTTGAAAAGTTTTCTCCCCCTCACTTTAAGATAGATTTTCAAAAAAACAAATTGACTCTATGATCCTTCTCCCCCTTTTTGTTAGATCAAAATAGAATACAAGGATAATAGCAATATAAAGCAACAATAATTCATTAAACTTAAAGCAAGCATAAGAGCTCAAATGCATAAACTTCAAAATAAACATAAAGGTTCAAATGCATAAATTTCAAAGCAACCATCATAATCCAAACTTGTAAAATCCTAAAAACATAGATAATAGGCATAAACTTCAAATCCTAAAAACAAAAGTGCAATAACAAAGATAAAAGACTAAAAGTCCTAAGATGAGATGCATGATCTACTCGTCCCAGTCTTCATCATCATCGTCCTCGTCATCTTCTTCTTCATCTTCTCGAGAGGGTTGATTCCTTCGGTTTTGATTGATCCAAGCACCATGGAAGGCGGTAAGAGAGATATCCATGGAGTTTTGGCGAGCGGCCATGGTGTCTATCTTCTTTTCCATGCCTTGGACGCGATCCTCTAAGGATGTGAAACGATTATCCATCGCGGTGAACTTCTCATTTAGGAAGGTCATGAGAGTATCCATGGAGGAGGAATCAAGAGGAGCACGATGAGAGCTCGAAGAAGCACGAAAGGCATCGACCGGAGCATCGTGCGGAGGATCTTGAGCATTGCGAACCCAATCATTATCAACATAAGTGAAACCGGAACGAGCTAGGGAATGCTCATCGATGGGTAGGCCAAGGGTTTCGGGAAAATCATGTGAACAATCAATGCCAAGGGAATGAAATAGAAAACTCAAAGCCGTGGAGTAGTAAAAGGATGAGACTTGTTTGGTGTGACGGTGTTGAACTAAAAAGACAAGGTCGGAAAACATAATTTGACACAAATTTGGACGTTTACCTTCTCTAAAACACCTAAGCCAAAAATCATCAGTTTGACGAATAGTTGAATATTTCCCACCCGATGGACGGATAAACCAAGAGATAAGAAGATGAAGGCTACGGTCATGAGCATTTAAAACTTTTGTTGAGCCTAAAAAACCCGTACCCAAAGATTGTTCATCATCAATACCAACATCTTCAAAACCAAAGACATTACATAAAACTTTTTGATCAATTTGAAAGGTTTTGCCCATAATAGAAGATTCAATGGCAATGACATGCTCCCTAGGTTCATCATGTATGCATTCGGCATTAGAAAAGAATACAATGACTAGGTTCCTATATAGGATAGGAGGAATACTCAAAAAGGTTAAGAATTTCCATTGCTTAGTTAAAGATAGGTATTGAAACTTGAAACGGGCAGAATTTAAGAAAGGGATTGACACAACTCGCTCTTCCATAAGGTTCATTCCTTGAAAAACTTTATATCGTTCCATATCACCATCATCGGGAAAACTTAATTGGATAATATAAGGAAGGTTAGGTGTAGGATTACCCTCGACATCCTCAATAGGATAGGAAGTAGAGCGATGACGCTTAGTACCCTTTTCCGGTGCCATAACCCTGAAAACACATTAAAAAGATTCGAATATGTATGCAATTAACATCCTATTTAATCCAATAAATTCTAATAATTCAAGGTAATTTGTAAAAAAGAATTTTAATTTAAAAGAGATATTCACAATTTTAAAAAAATAAAAGGCAACAGTTTAAAAAAAATCGAATATAAAATATATTCGAATGAAAAATTTTAATTTTAAAAAAAAAATTATAAAAAAGTTGAAACCCATAACTATCAAACAAGGTTTGTACAAAAAATCAGTTGAAACAACAATTAAAAACAAACGAAAATTAAAGAAAATAGAAAAGAGAAGTTTTATACCTTGAATCTTAGAATGGATGAAAGAGGGGATGTGAATGCACAAGATTTAATGCCAAAGCTTTGCCTTGATGTGTAGAGTAAAAACCCTCAAGGAATTTTGAAGATTGATGGTAAAATTTGAAGGATTAAGGGGGTTTATATAGGGTTTCGCGGCTAGGGTTTTTGAGAGAAAAGGGGTTTATGAGTTTTAAAGAGTTTTAACAATTGCAGCCCTAAATAGCCTCTCCGTCGAGGCCGTATCGATACGCTATACACGCGTATCGATGCCCTTTAACCCTAATTTTATATTCGTCGTTACTACCGTATCGATACGCGGGGCCGTATCGGTACGCTTGGCTTTGACTATTTCCCTTGACTTGTACCTTATCGATACGCTTGGCCGTATCGATACTCGTTCACCCTAAAAAATTCCCAGTTATCAACCCGTATCGATACGCTTTACAGCCGTATCGATACACCTTTACCAGATTATGCAGATTTGACAGATTTAAGTGCAAAAATCCAATTTGAAACGTCCCTAAATGCATGTACATGTCATATGAACAAGTTTTAGTGTAACCCCCTTAACCCGGCCTAGACGGTTGACCCGAATTAAGAAAGTCACACGGGGAAAACCAAAGTCAACCCGAAAGTCAACCTTGATTAACGACCCTTTTTTTTTCCTTTTTAATCTTGTCTAGATGCACATTACACCTAAGTGTGACCATACAACCAACATACTAAAAGATCACAAACAACAGAGATCAAACAGGGACCCAATTGAGCAAATTACAACTTTAGGGACCAAATTGTAAATTCTGTTAAATTAAAGGACTTAATCCAAATTGAAGTTACCAACTTGAAATTAATCAGGTTTCATGCTTCTCTGTGAAATTTCAGCTCAAAAGGACATCCACAGCTCATACAATTGCACAAACAAGATTCAGGACCAAAATGCAAACCATTCAAAACACATAACTGCCAATGTCAGCCCCCAACGGTCGACCGTTCCGAAACGGGGGACAGCCCGTTCCGAAACGCGGGGCCGTTCCGAAACAGGCATAGCCCGTTTCGAAACGGGGGTCTGGCAGAGGCTTACTCGTTCCGAAACGGCCCTCCCCGTTTCGGATGCCTGGGTTCATGCAAGGCACCCGTTCCGAAACGGGGCACCCAGTTCCGAAACGCCTGCACCAGAATGCTCCAAAACTCAACTTTAATCATGCAATTACACACTCAAACATGCTCCTAACACTACCAACTTTGCCAACATGCAATTTAACATATAAACAACATATTAGCATCAACAATTCATCCATTCATCATCATATGCAAAAAGCCCCAATTCTAGATGCATGCTTCCTACACAAGCTAGGCATACAAACACCAAACTTACAAAGCAAGCATATAAGGTTCCAATTCAAAAGCCAGCAAACACATCAACATTAAACATACTTAGGGAGTCTCCAACACCTCCCAAAACATACACATTGGTCCCCCATTGCCAAATCATACAAAAGCTAAAATGTTTAACAAAACCATCCATACATTGAGCTTCACTTGAACTAGATTGCTTGACCCTTCTTGCTGCCCTCAAGGTACTTTAATGCTCTGCATTATTGAATTCAGAAAACGAAGAGAGCGTAAGCAAAAGCTTAGTGAGGAAAGCTCTTAAAAACCATTCAATAATGCAATTCAAAACATTTACAAAACATGCTTTAAATCAACCATTTTCACATGCTCAAAAGCATTCATAACAAGCAATCTCATGCTTAAACATAAACATAAAAACAAGCATCTCATGCTTCTCAATATCCTCAACATGTCATATTGGCTCAAGTGATACATTTCCATTTATTAAAACAAGTTCATCAACTTCCCAAGGACTTTTAAACACCTTGGCCCCAAGGACTTTTAAACACCTTGGCCTATGGACTTTTAAACACCATAGAAGTAACCCATCAAGGACTTTTAAACACCTTGATCCCAAGGACTTTTAAACACCTTGGCCATGGACTTTTAAACACCATGAATGAAACACATCAAGGACTTTTAAACACCTTGATCCCAAGGACTTTTAAACACCTTGGCCTATGGACTTTTAAACACCATAGAAAGGATCACCTAAGGACTTTTAAACACCTTAGTGTCCGCAACATGAACCATCCAAGGACTTTTAACCACCTTGGTGTTCATAAGTAACAAGGCTCACTCAAGGACTTTTAACCACCTTAGTGACCTTAACATTTTCAAAACATCACTTGCCAATATACATCATTTTCATCATTTACAACACTGTTTTAAAGCATAAAACCAAGCCATATTCATCATGCATTTCAAAGCATTAAACCACACCATTTCAATGTATAAAAGCAAGGCACTCCTACCTAGAGCTACCTTCAACATATGGCTTACAACAACAGCAAAACCCATGCTAAAACATGCTTTCAAAACAGTATGTAAAACATGCAAATCATCATTTTGCAATACATCAAAATCATGGCCACCACTAGAGAGAAAATCCGAAAACTTACACTCGAGCTTAGCAAAGTTGTTTAGACTTAGACTAAGCTCCCAAGACATTGGTTTCAAAGCCGAAAACCCAATTTCACTCACCGATTCCACTTCGCCTCTTGCCGAAGCACGAATTCAAGCTTCCGGATCAACAACTCTTGGATCCAAAGATGCCACCCCTGCTTCAACACATCAAAGCAGTAAATCAATGCATCATCATGCATCAATTACCTCAATGAAAGCACTCAAACTCGCTGCTCTCATCCATCCTCCATTTTCGGCCACCAAACACAACCGAAAATGCATCAAAACCACTTCCAAACATAACCCAGCCATAAACCAGCAAAACCTCACTTCTATTAACATCAATCAACATCTAAAAACAACCTACAAACATCCTTATACCTCCAGCAACAACAGATCCACAAGATCACCACAAAAACTACCTTAAAACACAAGCTAAACTTAGGAATCTTAACCTATCCGGGATTGCATCAATCAAGACTCATTTCCATATCAATTTAATGATCAAATAACATCAAAAACACTTCTCAAAACCCAGATTTAACAGATCAAACGAAAATCAATTGAAATCATCAAAATCTTGCTCAATTAGCCAAGATTCTTAAATCAACTTACAAACCTTTAATTAAACATACATTTAGGATTGAAAACTTTAGGAATTTCATTAAAGAACTTAAAGTTCAGAGGAGAATCGTTCATACCTCCAAACTTGTGATTTCTCCACTTTTTGGAATGAAAACCTTGTTGAAACTTGTGGCAAATGAGTAGGTTTTGAAGATATGTTGATTTGCAATCAAATGAAAGTTGAAAGGAAGAATTTAGGTGAGGAAATCAGATTAGAATCTCTGGAAACGGTGATGTTTGGTTGGAGAGAAAAGGAGAAGAGAAAATAGGAAGTTAGTTGGGAAAATAGAGAAAATGAAACTTCCCTCCACTTTGATATCTTTAAAATCAGATTTTAGGATTAAAATATCTTAGAAAAATCTGGAGAATTCAATTTTGGGCAAATAGCTCCTTAAAGATTCAAAGTTTCAATCCTTTTTAAAACAGCCACCAAATTTGCGAAAATTACATTTTGGTCACTAGCCAAAATGTCAACCTTCCAAAACTCATTTTCGAAAATTGTTTTCACAGTTCATCAATATATATTAAAAGATGATTTTAGAACATTTTTCCATATTTTTAATGCAACCCGAACTAGGCTTTCCTAAATTAGCCACTTACGATTCGAACAGCACTTTGACCAAACCGGTCAACGCTCAAAACTTCTAAGCCCAAAACCGGGGCGTTACAACTCTCCCCCCCTTAAGAAATTTCGTCCTCGAAATTTACCTGAAGGAAAGAGATAAGGAAACTGCTTCCGCATGTCTTCCCTCCGCTCCCACGTGGCTTCCTCAACACCGCGATGCTTCCACAGCACCTTCACCAACTCAATGGTCTTGCCACGAAGAACCTTACTATCTGAATCCAGAACCTTCACCGGTTCCTCATCATAGGTCAAATCCGGATTCAGAACCACATCCTCAACAGGCATCACATGTGAAGGATCAGACCTATACTTCCGAAGCATAGAGACATGGAACACATCATGGATCTTCTCCAACTCCTGAGGTAACCTCAACCGATACGCAACAGGACCCACACGCTCAACCACCTCATATGGTCCAATGTATCTAGGGCTCAACTTGCCCTTCCGGCCAAACCTCAACACTTTCTTCCAAGGTGAAACCTTCAAGAACACACGGTCACCCACCGCATACTCTATCTCCTTACGCTTCAAATCCGCGTAAGACTTCTGCCGATCAGAAGCAGCCTTCAACCGCTCACAAATGAGCTTCACCTTCTCTGTGGTCCCTTTCAACAAAGCAGGCATTGAAACCAACTTTTGACCAGTTTCAGCCCAACAAAGAGGAGTCCTACACTTCCTCCCGTACAAAGCCTCATAAGGTGCCATCTGTATACTCGCCTGATAACTATTGTTATAAGCGAACTCAACCAAAGGCAGATGCTTCTCCCAAGAACCTTGGAACTCAATCACACAGCATCTCAACATATCCTCCAAAATCTGAATAACTCGCTCAGACTGACCATCCGACTGAGGATGATAGGATGTACTGAAATGCAACCTTGTACCCAAAGCTTGATGCAAACACTGCCAAAAACGCGATGTGAACCTCGGATCCCTATCCGACACAATCGACTTAGGCACACCATGCAACCGCACAATCTCAGCAATGTACAGCTCTGCCAGCTTGTCCAAAGAGAACGTAGTATGCACAGGCAAGAAATGCGCACACTTCGTCAGGCGATCCACAACCACCCAAACCGAATTCTTTTTCGACGGAGACAAAGGTAAACCAGATACAAAATCCATGGTAACCCTCTCCCACTTCCACTCAGGGATTTTCAACGGTTGCAACAAACCAGAAGGAAACTGATGCTCAGCCTTAACTCGCTGACACACCAAACACTTGCTCACAAACTCCGCCACATCCTTCTTCAAACCAACCCAATAGTACTCATCACGAAGATCACGATACATCTTAGTACTACCAGGGTGCATAGCAAAAGGACTACTATGACCTTCAGTCAGAATAGCACGCCTCAACTCAGCATCAGCAGGCACTACTATTCGACTCCCAAAACACAGCACACCATCATCATTAAAACAGAAATCCGAAGGCCTACCCTCCGCAATATCCTGAACATGAGACACCAAGGAATCATCCAACAACTGCTTTTCCTTGATCAACTGAACCAAAGATGGTTTCACTTGCAACTCAGCAACAAGACCACCATCTCGCGATATGCTCAAGCTAGCAAACATCGCCCTCAGCTCAACTGCTACCTTCCTACTCAAGGCATCCGCAACAACATTGGATTTTCCAGGATGATACTCAATCGTCAGATCATAATCCTTGAGCAACTCCAACCAACGTCGCTGCCTAAGATTCAACTCCTTCTGAGACATCAGATACCTCAAACTCTTGTGATCCGTGTACACAGTACACTTCTCACCATACAGATAATGTCTCCAGATTTTCAGAGCAAAAACCACTGCCGCCAGCTCAATATCATGCGTAGGGTAATTGCGCTCATGCACTTTCAACTGCCGCGATGCATAAGCCACCACCTTACCCTCCTGCATCAGCACACACCCCAAACCAACATAGGATGCATCACTGTAAACCACAAACTCTTTCCCTGATTCAGGCTGAATCAAAATAGGAGCTTGCGTCAAAGCCGCCTTCAGCTTCTCAAAAGCCTGCTGTCTCGCTTCTGTCCATTCATACTTAACATCCTTCTGCAACAGCTTCGTCAAAGGAGCAGCAATCTTGGAAAAACCATCCACAAACCTCCGGTAGTATCCCGCCAAACCAAGGAAACTACGGACCTCAGGAACAGACTTAGGAACCTTCCAGCTCATCACCGCCTCAATCTTCTGAGGATCAACACGAATCCCCTCAGCTGAGACAACATGCCCAAGAAAAACCACCTCTCTTAACCAGAACTCACACTTGCTCAGCTTAGCATAAAGCTGATTCTCCAACAAAGCTTGCAAAACAACCCTCAAATGCTCTTCATGCTCCTCCTCAGTACGCGAGTACACAAGGATATCATCAATGAACACCACAACGAACTTGTCCAGGTATTCATGAAAAACACGATTCATCATGTCCATGAAAGCAGCAGGAGCATTTGTCAACCCAAACGGCATCACAAGGAACTCATAATGCCCATACCTTGTCCTGAAAGCTGTCTTAGGCACATCCACATCTTTCACCTTCAACTGATAATACCCTGACCTCAAGTCAATCTTAGAGAACACAGCAGCTCCCCGAAATTGATCAAAGAGATCATCAATCCTCGGCAAAGGATACCGATTCTTGATAGTCAACTTGTTCAGCTGACGGTAATCAATGCACATTCTCATAGTGCCATCTTTCTTCTTCACAAACAAGACAGGAGCACCCCAAGGCGACATACTCGGCCGGATAAAACCACGATCAAGCAGCTCTTGCAACTGCGTCTTCAGCTCCTTCAGCTCCTTAGGTGCCATTCTATATGGAGTAATGGACACAGGAGTTGTATTCTCATACAGCTCAATTCCAAACTCCACCTCGCGATTAGGAGGTAAACCAGGCAACTCCTCCGGGAAAACACCAGGGAACTCCTTCACAACCTTGATATCTTGCACCCTCAACTCCTTAGAGCTAGGATTCATCACAAAAGCTAGATAGGCTTCACATCCTTGCCTCAGCATCCTGCTCGCCTCCAAAGAAGATACAACATTGGCAAGAAACTTCACATTCTCACCAACCACCACAACTTCGTAATCATCCGCAAGCTTAAGCGAAACACGCTTATTCTCACAATCCACAACAGCACGATGCTCAGCAAGCCAATCCATACCAAGGATCACATCAAAACCATAAAAGGGCAACTCCATAAGGTCAACATGAAAGACATGCTCTTGAACAACCAAAGGACACCTTCTATAAAGCTTCCTAGTCACAACAGTCTCACCAAAAGAACTAGTGACCCGAACACCAACATCCAAAGACTCAACAGGCAAACCAAGCAATTCAGCATGCTCACGGAGAATATATGAATGCGTAGATCCAGAATCAATCAAAGAAAGCAATGACAAGGACTGCAAAGTAAAGGTACCTGCAATCACATCTGCATCATTCCGGCCCTCTCTCTGAGCATACACCCTCGCTTGGCCCCCACCTTCAGGCTGAATAGCTACAACATGAGCTACCCCACGGCCACCTTCCTCTCTCCTCTGGAAATTACCACGGCCGCGCCCACGACCTCTCTGCGGTGCAGCAACAACAGGAGCACGCACCTGCTCACCAGCCAACCTCGGACAATCTCTCCTGATGTGGTCCACAGAACCACAATTCCAGCATCCATTTCCACCAGCATTACCAGCTGTCACAACAGGAGCTTGTGCCACTCTCTCAGCACGAGGACAATCACGCTTCAAGTGACCACGGGAACCACATATCCAACAAGCACTAGGGTCAGCTCTAGCATTACCTCCTCTAGCAGGCACACCACCACCTCTCCTGGCTGAGGACTGATACTTCTGATCTCGTCCCCTCTTGTTCCGTCCACCTCCGGAACTATACTCAGCAGCTCGCTTGCCAGCACTCTTAGCAGACAAACTCAGGTTCATCTCAACATCCTTAGCTCGGCCCACCAACACATCAAAATCAACATACTCGGTGGCCAACAAATACATCTTGACATCCGTTACAAGACCGTAACGAAACCTCTCGCACCTAGCCCTCTCATCAGGTATTAGCTCCGGTGCATACTGGCTAAGGCGCACAAACTGTACCTCATACTCAGCCACACTCATGGTTCCCTGGGTAAGAGACATGAATTCCCGCTTTTTCTCATCCAGATATCTCACTCCCAGATATCTCCTTTTAAACACATTCTGAAAGAATGTCCAGGTAACATCAGCTTCAGCCATCCCAGCTATGGTGGTCGTCCACCATGTATAAGCATCGTCCTGCAGCAAGGACACAACACAGCCCAGCTTTTGCACATCCGTGCAACTCATCTGACCCAAGATACGCTTGGTACTTTCAAGCCAAGCCTCAGAACTCTCAGCTGATAAACCTCTAAATTCAGTCCCTCCAAGACTGCGCAGACGCTCCAAAGGCAATCTGACTCCAGCATCTCCCTGATGCCCAGCTCCCTGAGCTCCAGCTACTGCTGCTCGAAAAGCACCCGCAATAGCTTGTACCAAAGCAGACATATCAGGCACAGCTTGCCCCTGACCAACCTCTGGTCCAGCAGCTCCAGCACCAGCATCAGCTGCAGCTTCAGCTCTCGCACCTCCAGCACCACCACCAGGCGGAGGAGGGGGTAACACAGCACTATCAGCGTGCTCTTCATTCTCATTCTCATTGGGAGCCGTAGCTCGCACACTACCTCTCAACTCTCTACGTGGTGCCATACTTTACCATGCAACAACAATGCAAAATAAAACAAGTCAGGCCCAGCAAGGTAAGCAATCCAAGTATTCAAGCTCAATTTCATTTCAAAACAACATGTTTCCTTTAGCTTTTGTTTGGCAATGGGTACCCTCAGCATGCAACATCACAACATACACTCAATTGCATCAACATCTCAAGCCACTGAACATGCTTTCAAACAACAAGCATACAAGGCAAACATGCTTCAATCATGCATACAAACATTCCCAATTACTCGAGAACTCAGCTCTGATACCACCAAATGTAACCCCCTTAACCCGGCCTAGACGGTTGACCCGAATTAAGAAAGTCACACGGGGAAAACCAAAGTCAACCCGAAAGTCAACCTTGATTAACGACCCTTTTTTTTTCCTTTTTAATCTTGTCTAGATGCACATTACACCTAAGTGTGACCATACAACCAACATACTAAAAGATCACAAACAACAGAGATCAAACAGGGACCCAATTGAGCAAATTACAACTTTAGGGACCAAATTGTAAATTCTGTTAAATTAAAGGACTTAATCCAAATTGAAGTTACCAACTTGAAATTAATCAGGTTTCATGCTTCTCTGTGAAATTTCAGCTCAAAAGGACATCCACAGCTCATACAATTGCACAAACAAGATTCAGGACCAAAATGCAAACCATTCAAAACACATAACTGCCAATGTCAGCCCCCAACGGTCGACCGTTCCGAAACGGGGGACAGCCCGTTCCGAAACGCGGGGCCGTTCCGAAACAGGCATAGCCCGTTTCGAAACGGGGGTCTGGCAGAGGCTTACTCGTTCCGAAACGGCCCTCCCCGTTTCGGATGCCTGGGTTCATGCAAGGCACCCGTTCCGAAACGGGGCACCCAGTTCCGAAACGCCTGCACCAGAATGCTCCAAAACTCAACTTTAATCATGCAATTACACACTCAAACATGCTCCTAACACTACCAACTTTGCCAACATGCAATTTAACATATAAACAACATATTAGCATCAACAATTCATCCATTCATCATCATATGCAAAAAGCCCCAATTCTAGATGCATGCTTCCTACACAAGCTAGGCATACAAACACCAAACTTACAAAGCAAGCATATAAGGTTCCAATTCAAAAGCCAGCAAACACATCAACATTAAACATACTTAGGGAGTCTCCAACACCTCCCAAAACATACACATTGGTCCCCCATTGCCAAATCATACAAAAGCTAAAATGTTTAACAAAACCATCCATACATTGAGCTTCACTTGAACTAGATTGCTTGACCCTTCTTGCTGCCCTCAAGGTACTTTAATGCTCTGCATTATTGAATTCAGAAAACGAAGAGAGCGTAAGCAAAAGCTTAGTGAGGAAAGCTCTTAAAAACCATTCAATAATGCAATTCAAAACATTTACAAAACATGCTTTAAATCAACCATTTTCACATGCTCAAAAGCATTCATAACAAGCAATCTCATGCTTAAACATAAACATAAAAACAAGCATCTCATGCTTCTCAATATCCTCAACATGTCATATTGGCTCAAGTGATACATTTCCATTTATTAAAACAAGTTCATCAACTTCCCAAGGACTTTTAAACACCTTGGCCCCAAGGACTTTTAAACACCTTGGCCTATGGACTTTTAAACACCATAGAAGTAACCCATCAAGGACTTTTAAACACCTTGATCCCAAGGACTTTTAAACACCTTGGCCATGGACTTTTAAACACCATGAATGAAACACATCAAGGACTTTTAAACACCTTGATCCCAAGGACTTTTAAACACCTTGGCCTATGGACTTTTAAACACCATAGAAAGGATCACCTAAGGACTTTTAAACACCTTAGTGTCCGCAACATGAACCATCCAAGGACTTTTAACCACCTTGGTGTTCATAAGTAACAAGGCTCACTCAAGGACTTTTAACCACCTTAGTGACCTTAACATTTTCAAAACATCACTTGCCAATATACATCATTTTCATCATTTACAACACTGTTTTAAAGCATAAAACCAAGCCATATTCATCATGCATTTCAAAGCATTAAACCACACCATTTCAATGTATAAAAGCAAGGCACTCCTACCTAGAGCTACCTTCAACATATGGCTTACAACAACAGCAAAACCCATGCTAAAACATGCTTTCAAAACAGTATGTAAAACATGCAAATCATCATTTTGCAATACATCAAAATCATGGCCACCACTAGAGAGAAAATCCGAAAACTTACACTCGAGCTTAGCAAAGTTGTTTAGACTTAGACTAAGCTCCCAAGACATTGGTTTCAAAGCCGAAAACCCAATTTCACTCACCGATTCCACTTCGCCTCTTGCCGAAGCACGAATTCAAGCTTCCGGATCAACAACTCTTGGATCCAAAGATGCCACCCCTGCTTCAACACATCAAAGCAGTAAATCAATGCATCATCATGCATCAATTACCTCAATGAAAGCACTCAAACTCGCTGCTCTCATCCATCCTCCATTTTCGGCCACCAAACACAACCGAAAATGCATCAAAACCACTTCCAAACATAACCCAGCCATAAACCAGCAAAACCTCACTTCTATTAACATCAATCAACATCTAAAAACAACCTACAAACATCCTTATACCTCCAGCAACAACAGATCCACAAGATCACCACAAAAACTACCTTAAAACACAAGCTAAACTTAGGAATCTTAACCTATCCGGGATTGCATCAATCAAGACTCATTTCCATATCAATTTAATGATCAAATAACATCAAAAACACTTCTCAAAACCCAGATTTAACAGATCAAACGAAAATCAATTGAAATCATCAAAATCTTGCTCAATTAGCCAAGATTCTTAAATCAACTTACAAACCTTTAATTAAACATACATTTAGGATTGAAAACTTTAGGAATTTCATTAAAGAACTTAAAGTTCAGAGGAGAATCGTTCATACCTCCAAACTTGTGATTTCTCCACTTTTTGGAATGAAAACCTTGTTGAAACTTGTGGCAAATGAGTAGGTTTTGAAGATATGTTGATTTGCAATCAAATGAAAGTTGAAAGGAAGAATTTAGGTGAGGAAATCAGATTAGAATCTCTGGAAACGGTGATGTTTGGTTGGAGAGAAAAGGAGAAGAGAAAATAGGAAGTTAGTTGGGAAAATAGAGAAAATGAAACTTCCCTCCACTTTGATATCTTTAAAATCAGATTTTAGGATTAAAATATCTTAGAAAAATCTGGAGAATTCAATTTTGGGCAAATAGCTCCTTAAAGATTCAAAGTTTCAATCCTTTTTAAAACAGCCACCAAATTTGCGAAAATTACATTTTGGTCACTAGCCAAAATGTCAACCTTCCAAAACTCATTTTCGAAAATTGTTTTCACAGTTCATCAATATATATTAAAAGATGATTTTAGAACATTTTTCCATATTTTTAATGCAACCCGAACTAGGCTTTCCTAAATTAGCCACTTACGATTCGAACAGCACTTTGACCAAACCGGTCAACGCTCAAAACTTCTAAGCCCAAAACCGGGGCGTTACAACTCTCCCCCCCTTAAGAAATTTCGTCCTCGAAATTTACCTGAAGGAAAGAGATAAGGAAACTGCTTCCGCATGTCTTCCCTCCGCTCCCACGTGGCTTCCTCAACACCGCGATGCTTCCACAGCACCTTCACCAACTCAATGGTCTTGCCACGAAGAACCTTACTATCTGAATCCAGAACCTTCACCGGTTCCTCATCATAGGTCAAATCCGGATTCAGAACCACATCCTCAACAGGCATCACATGTGAAGGATCAGACCTATACTTCCGAAGCATAGAGACATGGAACACATCATGGATCTTCTCCAACTCCTGAGGTAACCTCAACCGATACGCAACAGGACCCACACGCTCAACCACCTCATATGGTCCAATGTATCTAGGGCTCAACTTGCCCTTCCGGCCAAACCTCAACACTTTCTTCCAAGGTGAAACCTTCAAGAACACACGGTCACCCACCGCATACTCTATCTCCTTACGCTTCAAATCCGCGTAAGACTTCTGCCGATCAGAAGCAGCCTTCAACCGCTCACAAATGAGCTTCACCTTCTCTGTGGTCCCTTTCAACAAAGCAGGCATTGAAACCAACTTTTGACCAGTTTCAGCCCAACAAAGAGGAGTCCTACACTTCCTCCCGTACAAAGCCTCATAAGGTGCCATCTGTATACTCGCCTGATAACTATTGTTATAAGCGAACTCAACCAAAGGCAGATGCTTCTCCCAAGAACCTTGGAACTCAATCACACAGCATCTCAACATATCCTCCAAAATCTGAATAACTCGCTCAGACTGACCATCCGACTGAGGATGATAGGATGTACTGAAATGCAACCTTGTACCCAAAGCTTGATGCAAACACTGCCAAAAACGCGATGTGAACCTCGGATCCCTATCCGACACAATCGACTTAGGCACACCATGCAACCGCACAATCTCAGCAATGTACAGCTCTGCCAGCTTGTCCAAAGAGAACGTAGTATGCACAGGCAAGAAATGCGCACACTTCGTCAGGCGATCCACAACCACCCAAACCGAATTCTTTTTCGACGGAGACAAAGGTAAACCAGATACAAAATCCATGGTAACCCTCTCCCACTTCCACTCAGGGATTTTCAACGGTTGCAACAAACCAGAAGGAAACTGATGCTCAGCCTTAACTCGCTGACACACCAAACACTTGCTCACAAACTCCGCCACATCCTTCTTCAAACCAACCCAATAGTACTCATCACGAAGATCACGATACATCTTAGTACTACCAGGGTGCATAGCAAAAGGACTACTATGACCTTCAGTCAGAATAGCACGCCTCAACTCAGCATCAGCAGGCACTACTATTCGACTCCCAAAACACAGCACACCATCATCATTAAAACAGAAATCCGAAGGCCTACCCTCCGCAATATCCTGAACATGAGACACCAAGGAATCATCCAACAACTGCTTTTCCTTGATCAACTGAACCAAAGATGGTTTCACTTGCAACTCAGCAACAAGACCACCATCTCGCGATATGCTCAAGCTAGCAAACATCGCCCTCAGCTCAACTGCTACCTTCCTACTCAAGGCATCCGCAACAACATTGGCTTTTCCAGGATGATACTCAATCGTCAGATCATAATCCTTGAGCAACTCCAACCAACGTCGCTGCCTAAGATTCAACTCCTTCTGAGACATCAGATACCTCAAACTCTTGTGATCCGTGTACACAGTACACTTCTCACCATACAGATAATGTCTCCAGATTTTCAGAGCAAAAACCACTGCCGCCAGCTCAATATCATGCGTAGGGTAATTGCGCTCATGCACTTTCAACTGCCGCGATGCATAAGCCACCACCTTACCCTCCTGCATCAGCACACACCCCAAACCAACATAGGATGCATCACTGTAAACCACAAACTCTTTCCCTGATTCAGGCTGAATCAAAATAGGAGCTTGCGTCAAAGCCGCCTTCAGCTTCTCAAAAGCCTGCTGTCTCGCTTCTGTCCATTCATACTTAACATCCTTCTGCAACAGCTTCGTCAAAGGAGCAGCAATCTTGGAAAAACCATCCACAAACCTCCGGTAGTATCCCGCCAAACCAAGGAAACTACGGACCTCAGGAACAGACTTAGGAACCTTCCAGCTCATCACCGCCTCAATCTTCTGAGGATCAACACGAATCCCCTCAGCTGAGACAACATGCCCAAGAAAAACCACCTCTCTTAACCAGAACTCACACTTGCTCAGCTTAGCATAAAGCTGATTCTCCAACAAAGCTTGCAAAACAACCCTCAAATGCTCTTCATGCTCCTCCTCAGTACGCGAGTACACAAGGATATCATCAATGAACACCACAACGAACTTGTCCAGGTATTCATGAAAAACACGATTCATCATGTCCATGAAAGCAGCAGGAGCATTTGTCAACCCAAACGGCATCACAAGGAACTCATAATGCCCATACCTTGTCCTGAAAGCTGTCTTAGGCACATCCACATCTTTCACCTTCAACTGATAATACCCTGACCTCAAGTCAATCTTAAAGAACACAGCAGCTCCCCGAAATTGATCAAAGAGATCATCAATCCTCGGCAAAGGATACCGATTCTTGATAGTCAACTTGTTCAGCTGACGGTAATCAATGCACATTCTCATAGTGCCATCTTTCTTCTTCACAAACAAGACAGGAGCACCCCAAGGCGACATACTCGGCCGGATAAAACCACGATCAAGCAGCTCTTGCAACTGCGTCTTCAGCTCCTTCAGCTCCTTAGGTGCCATTCTATATGGAGTAATGGACACAGGAGTTGTATTCTCATACAGCTCAATTCCAAACTCCACCTCGCGATTAGGAGGTAAACCAGGCAACTCCTCCGGGAAAACACCAGGGAACTCCTTCACAACCTTGATATCTTGCACCCTCAACTCCTTAGAGCTAGGATTCATCACAAAAGCTAGATAGGCTTCACATCCTTGCCTCAGCATCCTGCTCGCCTCCAAAGAAGATACAACATTGGCAAGAAACTTCACATTCTCACCAACCACCACAACTTCGTAATCATCCGCAAGCTTAAGCGAAACACGCTTATTCTCACAATCCACAACAGCACGATGCTCAGCAAGCCAATCCATACCAAGGATCACATCAAAACCATAAAAGGGCAACTCCATAAGGTCAACATGAAAGACATGCTCTTGAACAACCAAAGGACACCTTCTATAAAGCTTCCTAGTCACAACAGTCTCACCAAAAGAACTAGTGACCCGAACACCAACATCCAAAGACTCAACAGGCAAACCAAGCAATTCAGCATGCTCACGGAGAATATATGAATGCGTAGATCCAGAATCAATCAAAGAAAGCAATGACAAGGACTGCAAAGTAAAGGTACCTGCAATCACATCTGCATCATTCCGGCCCTCTCTCTGAGCATACACCCTCGCTTGGCCCCCACCTTCAGGCTGAATAGCTACAACATGAGCTACCCCACGGCCACCTTCCTCTCTCCTCTGGAAATTACCACGGCCGCGCCCACGACCTCTCTGCGGTGCAGCAACAACAGGAGCACGCACCTGCTCACCAGCCAACCTCGGACAATCTCTCCTGATGTGGTCCACAGAACCACAATTCCAGCATCCATTTCCACCAGCATTACCAGCTGTCACAACAGGAGCTTGTGCCACTCTCTCAGCACGAGGACAATCACGCTTCAAGTGACCACGGGAACCACATATCCAACAAGCATTAGGGTCAGCTCTAGCATTACCTCCTCTAGCAGGCACACCACCACCTCTCCTGGCTGAGGACTGATACTTCTGATCTCGTCCCCTCTTGTTCCGTCCACCTCCAGAACTATACTCAGCAGCTCGCTTGCCAGCACTCTTAGCAGACAAACTCAGGTTCATCTCAACATCCTTAGCTCGGCCCACCAACACATCAAAATCAACATACTCGGTGGCCAACAAATACATCTTGACATCCGTTACAAGACCGTAACGAAACCTCTCGCACCTAGCCCTCTCATCAGGTATTAGCTCCGGTGCATACTGGCTAAGGCGCACAAACTGTACCTCATACTCAGCCACACTCATGGTTCCCTGGGTAAGAGACATGAATTCCCGCTTTTTCTCATCCAGATATCTCACTCCCAGATATCTCCTTTTAAACACATTCTGAAAGAATGTCCAGGTAACATCAGCTTCAGCCATCCCAGCTATGGTGGTCGTCCACCATGTATAAGCATCGTCCTGCAGCAAGGACACAACACAGCCCAGCTTTTGCACATCCGTGCAACTCATCTGACCCAAGATACGCTTGGTACTTTCAAGCCAAGCCTCAGAACTCTCAGCTGATAAACCTCTAAATTCAGTCCCTCCAAGACTGCGCAGACGCTCCAAAGGCAATCTGACTCCAGCATCTCCCTGATGCCCAGCTCCCTGAGCTCCAGCTACTGCTGCTCGAAAAGCACCCGCAATAGCTTGTACCAAAGCAGACATATCAGGCACAGCTTGCCCCTGACCAACCTCTGGTCCAGCAGCTCCAGCACCAGCATCAGCTGCAGCTTCAGCTCTCGCACCTCCAGCACCACCACCAGGCGGAGGAGGGGGTAACACAGCACTATCAGCGTGCTCTTCATTCTCATTCTCATTGGGAGCCGTAGCTCGCACACTACCTCTCAACTCTCTACGTGGTGCCATACTTTACCATGCAACAACAATGCAAAATAAAACAAGTCAGGCCCAGCAAGGTAAGCAATCCAAGTATTCAAGCTCAATTTCATTTCAAAACAACATGTTTCCTTTAGCTTTTGTTTGGCAATGGGTACCCTCAGCATGCAACATCACAACATACACTCAATTGCATCAACATCTCAAGCCACTGAACATGCTTTCAAACAACAAGCATACAAGGCAAACATGCTTCAATCATGCATACAAACATTCCCAATTACTCGAGAACTCAGCTCTGATACCACCAAATGTAACCCCCTTAACCCGGCCTAGACGGTTGACCCGAATTAAGAAAGTCACACGGGGAAAACCAAAGTCAACCCGAAAGTCAACCTTGATTAACGACCCTTTTTTTTTCCTTTTTAATCTTGTCTAGATGCACATTACACCTAAGTGTGACCATACAACCAACATACTAAAAGATCACAAACAACAGAGATCAAACAGGGACCCAATTGAGCAAATTACAACTTTAGGGACCAAATTGTAAATTCTGTTAAATTAAAGGACTTAATCCAAATTGAAGTTACCAACTTGAAATTAATCAGGTTTCATGCTTCTCTGTGAAATTTCAGCTCAAAAGGACATCCACAGCTCATACAATTGCACAAACAAGATTCAGGACCAAAATGCAAACCATTCAAAACACATAACTGCCAATGTCAGCCCCCAACGGTCGACCGTTCCGAAACGGGGGACAGCCCGTTCCGAAACGCGGGGCCGTTCCGAAACAGGCATAGCCCGTTTCGAAACGGGGGTCTGGCAGAGGCTTACTCGTTCCGAAACGGCCCTCCCCGTTTCGGATGCCTGGGTTCATGCAAGGCACCCGTTCCGAAACGGGGCACCCAGTTCCGAAACGCCTGCACCAGAATGCTCCAAAACTCAACTTTAATCATGCAATTACACACTCAAACATGCTCCTAACACTACCAACTTTGCCAACATGCAATTTAACATATAAACAACATATTAGCATCAACAATTCATCCATTCATCATCATATGCAAAAAGCCCCAATTCTAGATGCATGCTTCCTACACAAGCTAGGCATACAAACACCAAACTTACAAAGCAAGCATATAAGGTTCCAATTCAAAAGCCAGCAAACACATCAACATTAAACATACTTAGGGAGTCTCCAACACCTCCCAAAACATACACATTGGTCCCCCATTGCCAAATCATACAAAAGCTAAAATGTTTAACAAAACCATCCATACATTGAGCTTCACTTGAACTAGATTGCTTGACCCTTCTTGCTGCCCTCAAGGTACTTTAATGCTCTGCATTATTGAATTCAGAAAACGAAGAGAGCGTAAGCAAAAGCTTAGTGAGGAAAGCTCTTAAAAACCATTCAATAATGCAATTCAAAACATTTACAAAACATGCTTTAAATCAACCATTTTCACATGCTCAAAAGCATTCATAACAAGCAATCTCATGCTTAAACATAAACATAAAAACAAGCATCTCATGCTTCTCAATATCCTCAACATGTCATATTGGCTCAAGTGATACATTTCCATTTATTAAAACAAGTTCATCAACTTCCCAAGGACTTTTAAACACCTTGGCCCCAAGGACTTTTAAACACCTTGGCCTATGGACTTTTAAACACCATAGAAGTAACCCATCAAGGACTTTTAAACACCTTGATCCCAAGGACTTTTAAACACCTTGGCCATGGACTTTTAAACACCATGAATGAAACACATCAAGGACTTTTAAACACCTTGATCCCAAGGACTTTTAAACACCTTGGCCTATGGACTTTTAAACACCATAGAAAGGATCACCTAAGGACTTTTAAACACCTTAGTGTCCGCAACATGAACCATCCAAGGACTTTTAACCACCTTGGTGTTCATAAGTAACAAGGCTCACTCAAGGACTTTTAACCACCTTAGTGACCTTAACATTTTCAAAACATCACTTGCCAATATACATCATTTTCATCATTTACAACACTGTTTTAAAGCATAAAACCAAGCCATATTCATCATGCATTTCAAAGCATTAAACCACACCATTTCAATGTATAAAAGCAAGGCACTCCTACCTAGAGCTACCTTCAACATATGGCTTACAACAACAGCAAAACCCATGCTAAAACATGCTTTCAAAACAGTATGTAAAACATGCAAATCATCATTTTGCAATACATCAAAATCATGGCCACCACTAGAGAGAAAATCCGAAAACTTACACTCGAGCTTAGCAAAGTTGTTTAGACTTAGACTAAGCTCCCAAGACATTGGTTTCAAAGCCGAAAACCCAATTTCACTCACCGATTCCACTTCGCCTCTTGCCGAAGCACGAATTCAAGCTTCCGGATCAACAACTCTTGGATCCAAAGATGCCACCCCTGCTTCAACACATCAAAGCAGTAAATCAATGCATCATCATGCATCAATTACCTCAATGAAAGCACTCAAACTCGCTGCTCTCATCCATCCTCCATTTTCGGCCACCAAACACAACCGAAAATGCATCAAAACCACTTCCAAACATAACCCAGCCATAAACCAGCAAAACCTCACTTCTATTAACATCAATCAACATCTAAAAACAACCTACAAACATCCTTATACCTCCAGCAACAACAGATCCACAAGATCACCACAAAAACTACCTTAAAACACAAGCTAAACTTAGGAATCTTAACCTATCCGGGATTGCATCAATCAAGACTCATTTCCATATCAATTTAATGATCAAATAACATCAAAAACACTTCTCAAAACCCAGATTTAACAGATCAAACGAAAATCAATTGAAATCATCAAAATCTTGCTCAATTAGCCAAGATTCTTAAATCAACTTACAAACCTTTAATTAAACATACATTTAGGATTGAAAACTTTAGGAATTTCATTAAAGAACTTAAAGTTCAGAGGAGAATCGTTCATACCTCCAAACTTGTGATTTCTCCACTTTTTGGAATGAAAACCTTGTTGAAACTTGTGGCAAATGAGTAGGTTTTGAAGATATGTTGATTTGCAATCAAATGAAAGTTGAAAGGAAGAATTTAGGTGAGGAAATCAGATTAGAATCTCTGGAAACGGTGATGTTTGGTTGGAGAGAAAAGGAGAAGAGAAAATAGGAAGTTAGTTGGGAAAATAGAGAAAATGAAACTTCCCTCCACTTTGATATCTTTAAAATCAGATTTTAGGATTAAAATATCTTAGAAAAATCTGGAGAATTCAATTTTGGGCAAATAGCTCCTTAAAGATTCAAAGTTTCAATCCTTTTTAAAACAGCCACCAAATTTGCGAAAATTACATTTTGGTCACTAGCCAAAATGTCAACCTTCCAAAACTCATTTTCGAAAATTGTTTTCACAGTTCATCAATATATATTAAAAGATGATTTTAGAACATTTTTCCATATTTTTAATGCAACCCGAACTAGGCTTTCCTAAATTAGCCACTTACGATTCGAACAGCACTTTGACCAAACCGGTCAACGCTCAAAACTTCTAAGCCCAAAACCGGGGCGTTACATTTAGTAGCTAAACTTAATACATACTCCCCCTAGCAACATGCATAGAAGCAAAAGGAACAAAATTAACACAAGCATGATTCACAAACAATTTCAAGCAAATTTAGACATTTTGGGACCTAAAAGGGTCAAGAAAGGCTAGTTAAACCTAACTCTCTCCTAAGGGTCCAAAAGCGCTCTTTATCTAAAGGTTTTGTAAATATATCCGCTAATTGGTTCAAGGTGTCAACAAACTCTATAACAACATCATTTTTCAAAATATGATCTCTAATGAAATGATGTCTAATTTCTATGTGTTTAGTTCTAGAGTGTTGGATGGGATTCTTAGTGAGACAAATGGCACTAGTGTTGTCACACCTAAGGGGTATGGTTTCTATTTTAAGACCATAATCTAAGAGTTGTTGCTTCATCCAAAGGACTTGAGCACAACAACTCCCTAAGGATATGTACTCGGCTTCGGTGGTAGATAAGGCTACGCTATTTTGTTTCTTAGAGAACCAAGATACGAGCATACTACCTAAGAATTGGCATGTCCTGGAAGTACTTTTCCTATCTATCTTACACCCCCCATAATCCGCATCCGAAAAAGCATGAAGGCTAAAGGAAGAAACTTTAGGATATCAAAGGCCTAAGGTAGGTGTGTCTCTAAGGTATCTAAAAATTCTTTTAATGGCAACTAAGTGTGATTCTCTAGGACTAGCTTGAAACCTAGCACACAAGAAAACACTAAACATGATATCCGGTCTACTTGCGGTAAGGTAAAGCAAAGAACCTATCATGGATCTATAAAGCTTAGAATCAACACACTTACCTCCTTCATCTTTGTCAAGCTTTATGGAAGAACTCATAGGTGTGGCTTGAGGTTTTGCATTCTCCAAGCCGAACTTTTTGAGCATATCATTCACGTACTTAGCTTGATTTATGAAGGTGTCATCTTTTCTTTGTTTGATTTGGAGTCCCAAAAAGAATGAGAGCTCCCCCATCATGCTCATCTCGAACTCACCTTGCATTAGCTTAAAAAATTCTTTACAATAACACTCATTAGTAGAACCAAAGATGATATCATCAACATAGATTTGTACTACTAAGATGTCATTGTTATATCTTTTTATGAAGAGTGTAGTGTCCACTTTTCCTTTTTCAAAACCCTTTTCAATCAAGAAATTTGAAAGTCTCTCATACCAAGCTCTAGGAGCTTGTTTTAAACCATAGAGAGCTTTTGTTAGTTTAAACACATGGTTTGGAAATTTTAAATCCTCAAAACCCGGTGGTTGTTCCACATACACTTCTTCATTTATAAAACCATTTAAAAAGGCACTTTTCACATCCATTTGAAAGAGCTTGAAGTTATTATAACATGCAAATGCTAAAAGCATCCTAATTGCTTCCATCCTAGCTAAGGTGCATATGTCTCATCAAAATCAATTTCCTCTTCTTGGGTATAGCCTTGAGCAACAAGCCTAGCCTTGTTTCTCACTATATTACCACTTTCATCTAATTTATTCCTAAATACCCATTTAGTTCCTATAGTAGATTGATTACTAGGCCTTTCAACTAATGTCCAAACTTTACTTCTCTCAAATTGATTTAATTATTCTTGCATGGCCAAAATCCAAAAGTCATCTTTTAAAGCTTGTTTAATATTTTTAGGCTCTATGCATGAAAGAAATGCAACATGGTTCATTAATTTGAGAGAGGATCTAGTAGTTACCCCCTTGGATGGATCACCCAAGATTTCACCACCTTTGATATAGTTGAACTCCCTTGGGTAAGACACCTCCTTTTCCTCAAGAGCCAAGTCCTTCAAGGCTTCAAGAGGTGAATCTTGTGTATCCTCATCTTTAATTGGAACCTCATCCACCTTTGACATTTGTCCTTCATCAATGGCATCAAGGATTCCTACATCATCATCATCACAAGATTCCTTTCTCGGAAGGAAGTTATCATCGAAAACAACATGTATTGACTCTTCAACTACTAGAGTTCTTTTGTTAAACACACGATAGGCTTTAGAGTTTAAAGAGTACCCTAAGAAAATAGCTTCATCACTTTTAGCATCAAATTTACCTAAGTTTTCTTTACCATTATTCAAAACAAAACACTTGCAATGAAAATGATGAAAATAGCTAATGTTAGGCTTCTTAGATTTCAAAATCTCATAAGGCGTTTTCTTCAAAATTGGCCTAATCATTACTCGATTTCTAATATAGCAAGCGGTATTTGTGGCTTCCGCCCAAAAATATTTAGGTAAATTATTTTTGCAAAGCATGGTTCTAGCCATTTCATCTAAAGTTCGATTTTTCCTCTCAACTACCCCATTTTGTTGAGGAGTGCGAGGTGCGAAAAAATTGTGGCTAATCCCATTTTCATTTAAAAACTCATCGAAACCTAGATTTTGAAATTTGGTTCCATGATCACTTCTAATGTGAGAAATTTTAAGTTCAAGATCATTTTGAGTTATTTTAGAAAATGTGATGAATTTTTCTAAAGCCTCATCTTTTGTACTTAAGAATAGAACCCAAGTAAACCTAGAATAGTCATCTACAAGCACAAAAGCATATGATTTACCACCCAAGCTCATTGTTCTAATAGGCCCAAAAAGAGCCATATGAATCAATTGTAAACATCTACTAGTGGAGACATCATTAATGGATTTAAATGAAGTTCTATGTTGTTTACCCTTTGAACATGCATCACAAATTTTATCATTAGAAAATTTAAATTTGGGTAAACCTCTAACTAGATTAAGGGAAATTAATTTCTCTAAGACACTCATGCTAGCATGTCCTAATTTTCTATGTCAAAGCCATGAGTCATGTTCATCATGTGCAACTAAGCATGTATGAGATGAATGGATGTCATCTAAATGCACCATGTAAATATTGCTTATTCTATGTCCTATGAGCATTAGTTGATTTGTTTTAATGTTTACAATTTTACAACCACTTTTATCAAATAAAACATTAAAACCCTTATCACATAATTGACTAATGCTCAACAAATTATGTTTAAGACCGTTGACATACAAAACATTTTCAATGAAAATAGAGGAGTGATTACCAATGGATCCTATTCCTTCAATGTGGCCTTTGGAGTTGTCACCGAAAGTCACCACTCCACCACTCTTTGGCTTTAGTTCCACGAATCTACTCTTGTCACCGGTCATGTGTCTTGAGCATCCACTATCAAGGTACCAAGAATTTTGGCTTGAAGCTTTAGCCTTGTAGCAATGCTCCCCCTACAAACAAAGAAATTTGGTACCCAAATCATTTTGGGTCCATGTGTGTTAGCCTTCAAAATTTTGGTTCCCTTAGGAATCCAAGAAGCAATAGCATTCATATTATTAGAAATAATGAGTTCCTTAGGAACCCAAACACTCCTAACTCTTTGACCTCTAGATTGCTTATTAAAATTTCTTTGTTTATGAATAAATGGTTTTCTTTTTACATATCGGGATTTAGAATGATTTCCTTTTTCAAAATTGTTTTTCCCAATAGCAATAGATGTTTTAAGATTATCCACTTCCTTTGCGTGATAATCTTGAAAATCGGAAAGAAGTTTTTCAAGTTCAAGATTTTTAGTTTTAAGATCATTTGAAAGATTTACTAAAAACAAAACTTTCTTTTCCAATTCGGAGTTAGCTTTAGAAAATGTCTCATTTTGATTTTTAAATCAGAAATGATTTTCTTGTTTTTCAAAATAGATTCTTTGTATTTTCCTACTAACTCATCGCAAACCTCTTGCAATTCATCATAAGCATCTTGAAGTTCATCAAAAGTAAAATCGAAATTGGATAAGTTAGAATTTACCTTTGGTTCATCATCAATGCCCATGAGACATAGATTGGCCACTTCCTCCTCTTCCTCGGATGACTCATCGTCACTCCAAGTTGCTATTTGAGCTTGTTCTTCTTCCCAAAGCTCTTCCTCTTCAATTGAGGGCATTCGGAACGGATGTGACCCGACTTCTTGCATTCATAGCAAGTGATTTGGTCATTCTCCTCTTCCTTACTCTTGCTCTTGAAGTCTCCCTTTCTAATAAATTTTCTTCCACGATTGGACTTCATGAACCGAGTAAACCGTTTGGCCAACATAGCCATCTCCTCATCTTCATCTTCACTTGAATCGCTTTCTTGCTGTGAAGCTTTAAGAGCGATTCCCACTTTCTTCTTCTCAACTTCTTTCTTCTAGACCATTTTCTTCTCTTCTTCTCTTCCCTTCCTCATGATCTCATGGGTGAGTAGAGATCCAACAAGAGCATCGAGATTGAGAGTCTTCAAATCTCTAGCTTCAATAATAGCCGTTCTCTTGCCATCCCATGACTCCGGAAGAGAGTACAACAATTTCCTCACTAGTTTGTCTTCGGGGATGATCTCGCCGAACCCCTTCAAACCGTTAACAATGACCGAGAATCGATCAAACATCTTGGAGACACTTTCATCGGGATCCATCTTGAAGTTTTCATAGCTTAGATTGAGTAGCCCAATATTTGTCTCCTTGACATCACTAGTTCCATCATATGTTTTCTCGAGGGTGTCCCAATCCTCCTTGGCATTTTCTATTGAAGACACCTTGGAGTAGATATCCGGACCAAGTGCACAAAATATCACATGGAGGGTTTTGTCATTCACTTGCATACTTCTTCTTTCATCATCCGTCATCTCGGCTTTTACCTTTGGGACGAGTCTTTCTCCATCTCTCTTCATGGGAATGTATGAACCTTCTTCAACCACATCCCACACCATGTAGTCGGTAGACTTGATGAAAAGCCTCATCATATTCTTCCAATATGGGTAGTTATCCCCATTGAATAATGGTGGCTTGGTGGTGGATTGAGACTCATAGTTGGAGGTTGATGCCATTGGTTGACTAGTTGTTGATCAAACTCTCCTAGAATCGACTCAAGAGGGTTGTAATCCTTCCAATGAGTGTAGCTCTGATACCAATTGTTGAGTTGATCACATAATTGCAAATGCCCAAGACGGGGGTGAATTGGCAATTAAAAATTTGGTGGGAGGAATTGGTGAAAAATAAAAGATGACACAAGTAGTTAGAGTGGTTCAAGTTCTCCAAATGAACTCTACATCCACTACCTTAGTTCTCACTAAGGATTTTAAACTAGTTCACTACTTGAATTCTTCCCCTTTTCTTGGATGAGGAGGTAACCTTATAAATTCGATTAAGCTTTCTACCCAAAGCTTAATCCACTCAATTTACAAAGAGAAGTTTTGGTAAACTCAAATAATTCCTCACAAAAGGATAAATGTCTACCCAATTACAATTTCAATGACCCCAAACTCACAATACAAAATGACAATTGAAAACAATAGAGTTGGGTACAAGAATTTGACTTTGAAGAGCACTAGGGTTTGGATTTTTGCTTTGATGTTGCTTGCGGGTTCAATAGTGGTTGTCTGGTCAATTAAAGCTTGTTTTTATACCCTTGCATTGATTTCTAGACGTTTGGGTAGTTGGGATCATCAATAGAGCTGTTGGGAGCAATTTTCCAGCATTAAATGCAGCTCTACAGCCTACCGTATCGGTACTCGGGAAGGGCGTATCGATACCTGAATCAAAGAGGAAAGAGCCGTTGTGCCTGAAAACAGGGTGTATCGATACGCATAGAAGGCGTACCGGTACGGTTTTAAGGGGCGTATCGATACAGAAGGCCGTATCGATACAATTTTTGCTCACTAGAATCCCAAGCCAAGTTTACATAAAAAGTGTATCGATACGCATACCAAGCGTATCGGTACGGTATAACGATCTTTTGAAAATTGGGAAACCAACCAACTGATAAGTAACGGTCAAATAATTAAATGCTCAGATTTTTCAAAGATGTGATTATCGTATCGATACGGTTGCAAGGCATATCGGTACGGTTTCATGAAAACAGTTGCCCAGATGAATATCGTATCGATACGGTTGCAAGGCGTATCGGTACGGTTACTCCATAAAAATTCCAGTGGCAATAGAGGGTATCGATACGCATAAGGGTATCAATACGCTTGGGCGTTTTTGCATACTTAGGCTTGAAAAACATAGGAAAAGACTTAGGAAATTATATATGTTTAAGAGCCAGTCTTCAAAAATATAATTTTGTTCAAAAATACTTGTCAATTATGAGACTTTAAAGAGTACTTAAAAATTTATTTTTTTTGCAAATTGGTCCTTAAGTTTATATGTTATAACAAAATCAATTTCAGTTTTACAGGGTGGTCAAATTGCGCTTTTAGTCCCCGTGGCTTTTCAGTCCCTTTCAATTTCATCCCATTTCGTGTTTTGGTCAGTTTTCTTTAAATGGGTTTATTGCATTTGTAGTCCCTGCCAGTTTGCATCTTATATATTTAACTTGCATATCGTTTTTTTGTGATATTATATGTTGTTATTCATGCCCTTTTAATACATGTTGGTGTCGAATATATGTTTTTTCCATGTTGTGATGTTTATTTAACATAAATGTGTGAGATGTGGTAGATGTGTTTTTTATATGTGGTCATATGTTTTTAAGTTTAGCACATTTAATTTTATGCATTTAATGTACCTTCGTCATATATTCTGCTTGCTTTTTTTTCGTATATTGAGCCTAGTTGCTTTTACGTCGTTCGAATATGTTTGCATGACACGCATCTGCACTTGTCATTCACGAGGCCCAATAATCAAGCATGATAATCGGACTAAAAATATACCTCGAGAGAGGTATTAATTAACCCCGATATCCGAAAAACGACAGTCCTAGCTTAATGGATGTCGATCGAATATTTGGGTTAATTTTCACCGTCTCTAGGTAAGCGAAAGCACAAAAATGAAAATACCACGCATCATCCTTTATTTGTCTACATCATGCATAAATGTGACGTACGGGATCCGAACCCTAAACTAACACGGCAGTCAGTCTTATATGATGTCGGTTTAGTCTTCGGTCTGGTGTATCGTCATCCTTTCTAATTAAATGTTTAATTAATTCCAAAGGCACAATTTGATATAGCCGGTGCCATTTAAGTCAAATTTTCATTTAAGAACATTTTTATTAAATTCACTTTGGATCTTAAATAATTTCTATCGATTAAAAAGGCCACAAGTAATTTGGTACCGATTTTCGGGCGTGATGGGGGTGCTAATCCTTCCCCACACGTAACCAACTCCCGAACCCGTTTTAAAACGAATCTCTGATTTTGTGGTGTCCGACCTACCTTAGTGGCCGGTGGCGACACCAAAATTTTACTGTTTTCTAAAATACGAATTTCCCCCTTTTCAATAAAATCCTTTTCTAGAAGAGATAGTGATGAGGCCTCACTTAGAGGTTTAAAAAAAAACTTATCACACTAGGTTATCCCTCCCCTTGTGGAAATACAAGCATATATATAGGCCTTGGGTGTAAGCTTTCTTAATGGCCAAAAATACTAGTTTGAATTAAAGTACAATTTATTTAAAGACTAAATCTCAGAGTAAACATCATTTAATTCGCCCTATCTTCTTGCTTTGACTTTCTCCTCAAACTTTTAGGCAATGCCTTCCTTGTGCTTCTGGGCTCCAAAAATTATGCGACTGATCTACAAAAATCAGGCTTGAAATCCTCTATCAGTCGAACTCCACTTCCCAATTTTCCATCTCTGTGGTCTTCACTGTCGCCACTTCTGTCACGGCAGTTGCCACGACAGTGATGTATGAGGCAGTTTTATTCAACCTTTCACTCCAGCTCTGCATTTATCTTCTCTTCCTCTGCTGCCATGGATACTGCCACGACAGGTACCTGCAAGAATTAACCGAAATCAACAGTATCTGTGCAAAATTATCTATCTGTAATGTTTATGCAAATTCTATCGTAAAATGCAACTAAACATGCTTGAGTGGATCAATAATATAGGTAAATGAGGATTAAAATATAGAATATTTATGCACTCAACATAAAACCTGCTTGATTTAGACCGGGCAGTTGATAATTGAAACCAACTTTTTCCATTATTTTCGTACTCTTAATAGTGCCAAAGGAAAGCCTGACTCTATGTTGTTCATGAATAGTGGGGTTGTTGAGTTTCTCGATCCTTTGAATTAGGATTAGTCTATTCTATTTCTTGATAAGGGCAGGGAAGGAATGTAACTCAATCGTTGAACGTGACCTTAACGCGGTGTAAGCCATTAGTTCGAGCATGATTATTCCTAAATATAATGTGAGTTTTTTATTTGCCTTGCTCCCCTGCCATGATCGAATAAAAATGGATAAGAGGCTCGTCAGATTGACGTGAGGGTGTAGGGATGGCTATTTTTCTGGGAGAGAACTCCATGCGAATTTGAAGCCCAAAATTAATCCAATCCGAACAGAATTTTGTTCCAAAGAGCTCATCTTAAATACCAATCTTTCTTTTGTGAAAATATTCTTAACAATTTTTCGATAAAGCTTTTTTTAGTTCTTGAATTTAGCTATTTTTCCACATTATATTTTGAAATTAGTTCACATTTTGTCCATGAATTAAGATTTAGATAAAAAGAACTTTTTGTTTGAGGGAAATATCAATTAAGCTCTATTTATGTTTTTATTTTAGTTCTTAATCAATCAGTAATTACATCAAACATCAATGTTAGCACTTGCAAGAGTCAAATTTCAGAGTGAATGAAATAGTGGGAAAGGGACTAATGTTGATAAAAGAAAACAAATTCAAGGAATAATGTGGACATAAAAGAAAATAAATTTAATCTTATTGTTAATATATTGGTCAAGTATATTTTTATTTGAGGTAAAGAATTTAATCTTAATCTTAAAAATAATTTAAGCATTTAACACCCAATGTTGTTGAAAAAAGAAGGGGAGACAAGGATGAAATATATTGATCTCAAAGCAATTACAGGGTTGAGAGACATACCGTGAAATAGCAAAATTACGGTAAATAATACACTACGTAAGACCTGCCAAGTTCAAATCTTGTTGCAGAAAATTTATTTTTATTCAGAGCACTCGCTCAACATAAATCGTATTACGTTCATTATAAAAGAGTCCTCCATCCAGGCATGGATGGCTTAAGCATCCATACGAACCACACAACCAAGACCCTCGCCTGCGAGCATGTACTCGAATGCCTTGTTGATCTCCGAAAATGGGACAGAGTGAGTGATGAATTTATCCAGTTCAATCTCCTGCAACACCAACAGATTACAATGTCACTCTTTCTCTTCCGTAAGTTTTAGTAGAAAGGGCTTTCAGTCAGGAAAGAAAGCCCCAATTAAACAGACAGATCTAATCTCTATTCTTGGAGTGAAGTTTGAGAAGCTAATTACATCATGGACACATTCAAATGCAGAAATCATGGCTTGGATGCTGCCGGTGCATTCAACACTACGATCAACTCCACCACCAGTCATCTCCGCAATCACCTAATCATTAGCAAATATCAACTCCTACGGAAAATGTAAATTGTACAATGGTAGTTTTAATGTAAGGTGATCTTTATAACTATATGGTCTTGTTGGAATTCTTAATGATTTTTAAAGCTAGAAGTGGGAACAAACCTCTTGAACAGGTTTATTATAATCTTTTGAGTTCACAAACTCTGTACAACCAAATTTCTTTGTTGTAAGAAGTAACATAGAGAAACGATCAATCTTGTAACTATGATTAATCAGACAAAAAAGCAATCTTTGAATGCTTTAATGTAATGATAAATATATTAAAGCTACCTTCTTCAAATCTATTGGGGTTCAAGTCAATACCAATGATTCTAGAAGCCCCACAAACTCTTGCTCCTTCAGCAGCCTATGTTACACAATAATAATTAAATATAATAAAAGTTCTCTAGTTACCAAATGGAGAAAATAGAAAAGCAACAAGAATAACTCACAGCAAGACCAACAACACCAAGTCCGAAAATTGCGACAGTCTGACCCTTTTTGGGTTTGGCAACATTCACAGTGGCACCAAAACCCAGAAGCACAGAAGAAATATAAGTTGTGAAAGCAACATCGTTCTTTATCACTAACATCATTTATGTATGTTGAAATTAGAGGGAAAAAACATATTTGTTGCGAAGTCCCGAACCCGTGGACATTCCAGAGCTAAGGACACACACTTTATCAAGTGAAATGCCCAAGTTGTAATATGATTAATGGCCCTAAATGTCCTTTTTGGTTGGCTTAAAATGGTTTAAAAGTGCATTCTTGGCTTATAAAGGTCAAAACATAGTAAATGTATTTGTATGATCATGAAATTTGGCATGCTAGTAGTTTATACCATTGAAATATTGTGTATGAAGTTTCGATGCATTTGGACATCGTTTAGTGGGTCAAATTGAATAAATACCAACAAAAACTCTACCATTACAGGTCAAACCATATCGAAATGGGTGATGGCGTTTCGATACGGGTAAGCATAATTGAGCCTGAAGAATAGGGCGTATTAGAACGGTTCATGGTCGTTTCGAAACATTTTGCCTCTGGAATCCTTTGTTTCGATATAGGTTTATAGCGTATCGAAGCGAGTCAAAGTTAAAGTTAAATGAAGTCAACCTGCTTCGATACGAGGCATGCCCGTATCGATACGGTGTAAAGGGTAAAGTCAAAAAGGGTTGATCATCGTTCAACCGTTTCGAAACAGCCCTAGGGTGTTTCGATACGGGGTTAGTTAAGTTAGTTAAAGGCATATTAAATAGTTTAAAAGGTTCGCAGTTTAGTCACTGAATATTGAAATATTAAATTGAATGAGCTAGGGGTCTCCAAATTGTATGAAATTTTACAGGTGTGTTAACAATGTTGTGAATTCCATTCTGGTAAAGTCTATTGCATTGAAGGACCTCTAAATTGTTGAATTTATAGTTTAGTCCCTAAGACATATATTAGTTGCAATTTAGCCCTGATTGATTAATTATTGCTTCATTTGGATTAATTGGACTAAATTGTATTGAGGCATTGTGTTATTGTACGATATTGGTTTAAAGATTAATATTAAAAAGAAATTTTATCGCACTGTCTACTATATTAAGTATCGATATCACCTGCCGACCTGGTTCTCGACCAGACCGGGAAGGGGGTGTTACACTTACGTCCAAAATGATTACAAACTGGTGAGCTTGTACTCTTTTGTGAGCCCTCCAAGCTCATCATGGATGAAGACGAAGGCCTCCTATGGTTCGATCTCGAATTTTGGTTCCAAGCTCCTCTACCTTGGCTCCAACGGTTTCTATTCCACGAGGAATAAGACTACGAGTTGTTAATGAAGTTCTGATTCCTCCCACTCAAACCTTCGTGCCCACCAACTGGGACATAGGTCAAACCTTGCACTTGCTCAAGCAACTTGCCACTAACTGTCAATTCTGAAAACACTTTCTGTGGGCCATTTTACGCCCTGGTTTTAGGCCTAGGGGTTTGTGGGTTAAATAAACGGTTCGATGGATCGGGTTAGAGATTCGAGTCAGATTTGGGATTCAATATTTTTGTGTGAGATAAAATATGGAAAATGGTTAAAAATCCTTATTTAATATATAATGATAAATGGTGAAATCAATTTTGAGAAATACAATTTGGAAATGTGACATTTTGGACTAGTGACTAAAATATAATTTTGGCAAAACTATTTTGGTGACTGTATTGTAAAGAGTCAAAACTTTGAATATTGAAGGAACTATTTAATTTTAATCATGTATTTCCCTTAATTTATTCCTTTTTAATAAATGTTTTAATTAAATGATAATTAAGGATGAGAATGATTTTAATAAAAGAGTTTAGTTAAACAAAACATTTTCTTACGTAACTTCCTTTGACTCTCAACTTTTCTCTCTACTTTATTCTCAGCCAAACTAACCTTTCTCTTCTAAAATCTCCAGAGATATTTTCCTTTTCATCCAACTTTGATTTCTAAATGATTTCCTTGGATTTCTACAACAAGTTTCATTTGTTTTCTTGAGGATTTCAATCCAATCTTTCCAATTAAGAGAAAAGTAAGGGATTATAGTTAATCTTTGTTCTTCTCCTCTAATAAAGGTTCTTTATTGGGTAATATGTTTTCTAATGATGTTTTATGATTTAATTGGGTAATATGATTAAATTGATGGATTTATTTGATTTTCGAATTGGTCTATTTTGTTGGGTTCTTGATTGACTCTAATCATGATTTTGATGTTTAATGATGTTGAGAAAATGGTTTTAACATTGAAATCCCGAAACTAAGTGAATCTCTAATTGTTTAGGTTGATAGTTATGTGTTTTTGAGGAGTTTAGGTGGTGTAACGGTTGCTGGAGGTATAAGGATGTTATGAGATGGTTTGAGATGTCTTTTGATGTTAATTGATGGTTGAAAGTGTTAGGTTTTGGTTGGGTTACGTTTGGTGGTCAATCCATGTTGTTTTCGTTTGTTTCGGATGGGCGTTTAGTAGCTTTTAGCAATGCAATGTTGAGGAATTGCTTGTTGGGATTTTGAAAGCATTAATCCTTTGTTTTAATGTGGTTAAAATAGGGAAGGTTGATCCGTTTGCTACCGGTGAAGCGTTGGAGGCTTCAGACACTTGATTTGCGTCAACGAGTTGAAGTTTCGTGTGTTGGTGAGCGAGGACAAAACCTACAGCTTTAAAAAGGTTTGAAGATTGTTTTGGGAACTTAGATTGAGCTTTAAATGCTAGTCTAAGTTCAAAAGTAAGTATAAGTGGATTTTCTCTCTCGGTCATGCTTTTATGAAATGGTTTATGCACTTGTTTTTGATTTCATAGAACCTACTGTTTATGCATGTTTTGAGTATGTGATATACTATTTTAAATCATGACATGGTGATGGATGCACGTGCTAAGTGATCCATGTAAATATGTATTTTATACTTGTTTAAAAGGATGGTTTGTTGCTTTTGAAAAGTTATTTTGTGTTGATGTATATGAAAACATTGGGTTAACATTTAGTAATGAATTATATTGACAAGAGATGTGGTTTAAAATGTTATCGGATATAGTTGGTCGGCCATAGGATTGAGTGAACTGTAAATAAGTCGCCTTGTATGTCGAGGGGTTGGTGTCCCGTAACTCTATCCAAGTACCCTAACGGTTGAGGGGTTGGTGTCTTGTAAGCTCCCATTAGTGGGTTAAGCATCTAACCGATGGTTGGGGTTGGTGTCCCTAAGGGTTGTGATTGTACCCAGTTGTTATTGTACCTTGATTGTGATTGTATCGCTATTCTGGTGGAGATGGCTTGAAGTGTTGTAAGAACACTTGTTGAATCCGTGTATATGATATGATATTTTGGAAATGGAACTTGGGTAATGACCACTTGTAAGCCAATACAATTGTTGATGTATAATGTGAAATATAATGTGATTTATCCATGTTTACTCATTAAGCTTTGCATATGGTTTGTTATGCATGGGAAGGCTTAAATTGAGGTTTAGCAAATGGTATTTGTTGTTGGTTAATGATACATGTAGCATATGGTTCAATATGTTGGTTTTCAAAAGTGTTAGATGCATGGTTTTCGAAGATTGACGTTTTAAATGATGGTTTAAAAGATGATTGAAACGAGGTTTCAATGTGGTTTTGATAAATGGTTTCTAATGCATTGATGGTGTGTTGTTTTAGAGCACTCCTCAGTAAGCCTTGTGTGCTTACGCTCTCTTTGTCCATCAATGCAAAGAATTAATGTCAAGGGCAGGAAGGAAGCAAGGGATCGCTCAAGCCTTGACGTTGAAAGTATGTTTTTGAATTGGACTATAAGTAATAAGGGCAATGAGAGTTCAATTGTTATTTTGGGAGATGTATGTTAAACTCCCTATTTGAGTTGCTGTTATGGACATGTAAATGGCCTTTAATGGTTGGTATTTGCTTTGGTTTCGGTATTCATGTTTTGCTTGACTTGGTTTATAGGAAGCATGCCTCTAGCCTTACTTTCAAAACATGATGCTTGGATATGATAATAACTCTGATGTATTTAGCTGAGGATCGATCCTTAAATATGTTGGATATATGTTAGGAGCATGTTAGGGTGTTTGGTATCCTCAAATGCATGATAAACCAGCAAAAAGTGAACATTTCAATTCCAACTGTATTGGTACGCGTGTCCTCATATCCTTACGGTTAAGCCATTCCAGGCTTAGCATTTCGGTACGCGGGCTGAGTGTATCGGTACAGACAAGCTAATTCAATCATAGCATTTCGGTACGCGAGAAATCGTTTCGGTACGAGGTAGTGTTTTTGGGCGAGGCGTATTGGCACGCGTAGGCATATCGATACGAATTTGATCTACTGGAAATTGTGGATTTAAAATCAAGCAAAGTGTACCGATACATTTCTCAGTGTACCGATAGGGTTGGCCGTTGTTTTAGTTATTGGGTTGTTCTAAAGTTTTGTTTCCTTACGTTTTGGTCCCTGAATATTGTTGATGCAATTGTATATGTTTGAGTCATTGAATTGGGTTGAAAATTGACATATGGCCATGAAAAATGAATAATTGTAGGTTGGTAACTTAAATGAGGTTATGTCTTTGTAGTTTGCTAGATTTGTAATTTGGTCCCTTAACATTTTTATTGCAATTGAATGCTCTATTGATGTCAGATTTGAATGAGATTTTAATCGTTGGCAGCATCTTTATTATAGATTACTAATTTACATCTAGACAAGATAAAAGAAAAAATGGACGTGTTTCGAGTTAATTCTTTCCGGTTTGCTTCGGCAAACCTAATGTAGCTCACTCAATTCGGTCGAGCGTCTAAGTCGGGATGAGGGGGTTACTTTTATTGGTATCAGAGCCAGGTTTGCGATAATTGGGAGGTGAGTTTGTGATTGTTTAGTGTTGTTTATGATTGTTTAAACTAGGTTTGCGATAAATTGGGATGTTGATATTGGTTGAATAATGTTGATTGCTATGCACAATGATTGTTATATGTACGTTGATTGTGATATGCCATGTGAGGATTGTTTTTGGGAAACCATTGTCTTGTTACTATAGTCTGAAATGTTTTGAGTTGAAATAAAAGTTTTGGATCCTTTTTTAAAGCTGGCCTGATTGCTTTGTTTTGGTTTATTATCATGCCTTAGACATTTTAGCACGATGGGACCGCGGAGAGAGTTGCGATTTAGTACGCTTGCTGTTGCCGGAGGGCAGGTAAATCAGAATAATGATGTACCACATGGTGGTTTGCCACCTATTTTACCTAATCATCCTGAGGGTAGAGAGTAAGTACCCCTACGCCAGCTGTGCCAGTGTTGGGTGATTTGATGCCTTTAGTTCAGGCAATGACTGGAGCTTTCCAGGCAGCTGTTGCTGGAGTGCATGCACTTGCGCCTGCTGTTAGACAAACGAGTTTTCCGTTGGAGCGTTTGCATAGTCTTGGACGAGTTGAGTTTCGAGGGTTTGCACCCGTAGCCTTCGAGAAGTGGATGGCTAGCACATATTAGATTTTGGATCAAATGGGGTGCAATAAAACCCGTAAGTTGGGATGTGTTGTATCTCTGTTGCTGGGAGACACGTATAGCTGGTGGACTACTATGATCGCGGGGATAGAACCCTGTATTGTGACATGCGATTTCTTTCAATTTGCCTTTAATAAGAAGTATCTAGGAGTTAGATACTTAGATGAGACAAAACGCGAGTTTATGGATCTAGTGCAAGGCAGTATGTCTGTGGCTGAGTACGAGGTACAATTTGTTCGATTGAACAAGTATGCTTCTAAGTTAGTACCAGATGAGAGGAATCACTATGATCAATTCCATTACAAATTGGTACAAGATGTTAGGATTTTTATGTTGGCTTCGAATTACACTGTTTCGATATATTGGTTACACGTGCGAAGGATATTGAGTAGAATTTGGTTTATCATCTCTTGTTAGTGGCTTTCGATCGGGTAAGAGAGTTGCGGACTCTAGCTACAGTGGTGGTCAATATAATAGGTAACGTGACAAGAAGAATCGTCCTGATGCAAGGCGTGCTGGATGTAGTGTTGGGCGTGGATCGCAAGGTTAGGTAGCTAAAGCTAGATCGGCTTTTAACACCTTTTGGGTGTGTGGATTGCGTGAGCACTTGAGGCGAGACTGTCCACGTTTTTCTCGTGAGGGACAGGCTCTTACTGTCGTGGGGGCTAACTCTTGTTCAAGTTGTGGATCGGTTGATTATTTGAGACATGATTGTCCATCGTTGGCTTGTGGTGGTCAAGCTAGGGCACCTGTTGTTGCACCACAAAGAGGTCGTGGGTATGGTGGTGGTAACTTCCAGCATAGGGAGGATGGTCAGAAGAATGTGGCTCATGTGGTGGTGGTTAAACCTAAGGGTGGTGGTCTTGCGAGGGTGTACACACATCGTGAAGGACGTAATAACAACGATGTGATTGCAGGTACATTTACTTTGCATTCTTTGTCATTATTATGTTCGATTTATTCTGGTTCTACGCATTCATATATCTTGTGTGAGCATGTGCATTTGCTTGATATGCCGATTGAGGTGTTAAATGTGGGAATGCAAGTAACTAGTTCTTTTGGTGAAACGGTTGTTACAAGAAGGTTGTTTAGGAGATGTCTTGTAGCCTCCTCGACCCAGCCTAGGTGAGAGACCGAACTGAACGAGTCACACGGGGAATATTGAAGTAAATCAGGAAGGTTTACCTCAATGAACCAGCTCTGTCATAAATCAGCTCAAAATAATCATTCAAACTCATTTAATTGCATCATCAATATTTAGGGACCAAAATGTAAAGATGTAGAACTTCAAAAATATTCCATCAAGTAACATAATCACCATTTGTTTCGGTACAGGCTAGCCTTGTATCGAAACGGGGTATCGAAATGGTACTTCACGGCTCGGAACACGGGCCCATATCGAAATTGTTGTTTCCAGTGGCAAAACGTACCGAAACAGACCTTCCCGTTTCGAAACACTAAGGCCATTTCAGGCTCACCGTTTCGGTACATGCTCGATTATACCGAAAGACATAGGCTTGTAATGACACTTTTTTGCTTGGTTTTCACTCCTAAACCCATCCTAAACTAATCCAACATGTTTTCAACATGCATACATCATACTTAGACATTAATCCACAACCAATCATAGCATCATATCATGGCAATTAGCATCAATGGAAAACTAAAGCCATGCAGCCTAACAAATAAGTCATTCAAGAGGCAAAACTCAAACCAATACTCCAAACACCAAATATAGGCCATTTACAAATATAAATCCATGAAGCAAACATGCTCAAAAGGGTGTTCAAACACATCACCCAAATAATCCATGGAACCCCCATTGCCCTTATAACTCTAGTTCATAAAATGAAACATACATACGAAGCGAAGTCTCCTATGATCCTCTTGCAAGTTGCTGCCTCCAAACACTTAGTTATCTGTATTGACGCTTATTACTAAAAATACCATCAATTCTCATAATCATTGTACTCCATTTAAAAACCATCATGCCCTCTTTGAAAACCATGCACTTCATTAACAGTATTAGCATGTTATACATCATGCAACAAGTATTACATACTTGAAAAGCAAAACCATTTGCTAAAACTAATTCTAAGCCTTTCCATGCATAGTCACCGTATGCAAAGCTTAAAGAGTAAAACATGCATTTTATTCACATTATGCACCTATAATCATTTCATAACAATTTATCAATTATATTGGTTCACAAGTGATCATCAACATTCCCATTTCTCAAAACATATCGGATACACAGATTCCCGAGTGTTGTCCCAACACTTCATACATTCTCACCGACATCTCAAGGTTCACACACGAGAGCTACCCTCCACCGTTTTGACACCCATGATGGAGTATTCGGTACCTTATAACCCCTCAACTCCACTCATCGGTAGATGTATAACCCCGCTAATGAGAGACAAGACACAACTCAATTTCCTCAATCGTTAGAGGTACTTGGATGGAGTTTCCAGTACATACACAACCCCTAAACATCCAAGGCGAATTGTTTATAGTGCACTCAATCCTATAGCCGGCTAATTATATCTAATTTCATTTGTAAACCACTTTATACAACATCACTTGCCAATATAATTCTTATTTAGTACAAACCTCACTGTTTTCAAAGCATTCACAATAAACTATATTTCAAGCATTAAACCATGCTTCAGTAAACATGTATAAGCATATACATACAAGGATCACTTACCTAGTGCATCCTTTAACAATATGACATCATATACAACAAATATTTATCTCAAAAACATGCTTTAAAACAGTAGATAACATATATAAAATCAAGTGCATCATCAAGCTTACAATGGCACAATCCAAGGGAGAAAATCACTTTACTCACTTCCGAACTTAGTAAATTGTTTCAAGCTTACACTCAGTTCCCAAAACCACTTTTAAGATGTTTCAAAGCTAGAAATCCCATTTCCGCTCACCGACTCACGAAACCTCAATTAACGATGCAACCAACAGCCCCAGCTCAGCCAAACCCTCTATCGCGATACTAGAGGGTTCGTCCGCCATCTACCGGTCATGGACGACAACGATGCCGGGACTGGCCAGTCCGCCTCATTGTCACCATCACGTGGCCACCAACCCCGCTTACCGCCGCCGCCTGTGCTCCCTGGAATCTACAATAAACCAAGATGAGTAGTTAAACCCTAGGCTCGAATCAAGGGGAAAATTCAGCTCGAATATTCAACTAAATCGGATGAGGATAGAGGGCTATTGCCGAGAATCAAGCCCTTGGTCAGATTTAGGCTTCAATTAGGGGGATTAAATCCCGATTTTGCTTGAATTTGAAGCTCATTTTTTAGTATAAATACCCTCTCCCTCATGCGTGTTCAACACACACAAATTCAAGAAAAAACACTTGAAATGGCTTGGAAAAAATCTGAAAAATTCTCTGAAATTTTCAAGAGTTGGCTGGAAATTTTTGGAGAAGAAGTTCAAGTTTGAAGCAATTTTTCGGAGGTGGTTTGGAGCAATTCAAGAAGCTTGAATTCGAGTTCATCATTCGTCGAATTTTTTGGTAAAATTTCTATCTTTTCTTTGTTTATTTTTATGTTGATTTTATGTTTGTTCTTGGTTGAATTTTGGTGTTTTTGCTTGTGTTGTCTGTGAATTTTTAGGTTGCTTTCTCAAAGTGGGAAAATCGTTCACGTTTCCGGTAACTTTCTTTTTGTTTAGAGTTTTGTTTTAATTCTAGTTTGATCTTAAAATTTTTGCATGCTTTAAAAAATGTTGTTACAGTTATTTAGATCTTTAGAAATGTAGAAAATAATTTTAAAGATGCTTAGATTTTAAATGCATGAATAAACTAAATAAATGTGGTTAAATTGAAAAACAAATTTAGGGATTTAATTAGGAAAAATAATAAGGTGAGGAGTGAAATAATAAATGGGCTTGATTTAAAAAAAATATAAAAAGATTTTTTGTGAAATTTAGTTTTAAATAATAGATGGGCAAAAAAGATTTTAAATGAAAAAAATAAATAAAGACTTTTTTTTTGAAAAAAAAGAAATAAGTTTTTCAAGAAAAAGAAAATAAAAGGGTTTTAAAATAAAAATTAGGGTCTAGGATTTAAAATAAATTTTTTGAAGAAAAGAAAAGCTAAAAAAGTAGTCTTTTTAGGAAGAAATAAAGTTTACTTTTTGAAATGGGTTGTTTTAAAAGAAAAACATAAAAAAGTTAAAAAATAAAAATGTTTTTAAAAAGTGTAAAAAATCTTTTGATAAAAAAGGAAAACATAAAATGGTAAAAACATAAAAAATGAAAAAGGTGAAAATGCATAAAGAGATTTTGGCTTAGAAAATAAAAGAATTAAAAAGTAATAAAAGGGTTTTTAAAGGAATAATTAAAATGGTAAAAATTCAAAAAGAATAAAAGTTTGCTCGCTTGTTTTAGAAATAGGTGAAAACTTAGGATTAGGGGCTAAAGCGTAGATAGAGACTTGTTTGTTGAAAAATGTTCTTCATAAAAATAAAATACACTTAAGCATACTCAATCCTTAAATTAGGAATAAAAGATTTAGACGTTTTTTAGGGCTTTTAATAATCAAACATAAAGTTAACTAAAAATGTTTAAAACACTAAATTTATTTGTTTCTTGAAAAGTGAAAACTTAATTTAATGCGGTGTCTTATCAAACGGGAATGACGAGTTAGCGCCAGAAATGTTGGCGGTGATTAAAGTTCATCTTCCGAGCGATAAGGCCGTTAAAATAGACTAATATTCTTTAAATGGACAAGTAAAGTCGACCTTTTTGAACTTGCAAATTCCAGTTTTAAAAATGATTTTAAAACCATTTAGGTACAAATTTTGGGTGTCGTGAGGGTGCTAACCCTTCCCCACGCGTAATCGACCCTCAAACTTGTTTTCTTGTTTTTTGTAGACCAAAACCGTTGTTTTATTAAAACCAAAAAATATTTTATTAAAATAACCTTATTTTTTAAAAGTGATCCAATCACACTTTTTTTTCAAAATATGATTGGTGGCGACTCCGTTGATTTTAAAAGTGTTTTTCCAAAACATCAAAGCCTCCTAAAAGTGGTTATGACAGCTTGACGACTCTGCTGGGGATGTGTTTTTGTTTTTTAATAAAAACAAAAGAGGGTTACACCACAAATTGGTTTTAAATGATTTTCAAAAATAAGTTTTTCTAAAAAAATATAGAATTTGCAAGTTCATCATAGGTTCTATTTATTTGTCCGTTTAAATGAATATAATTCTATTTTACGCATTTAAGACTTAATTCCAAGCTCTATTCCCTAGCTTTGTCTCGTTCGTTTAAATGGGGGGAACACACTTTGCTCATGTAAGAATATTGATTCTTCGTATGACCATCGCAAAGTACCATCGGGACTCAATCCCTTTGCCTTCTTAAGAATATTAATTCTTCGAGAAGGCTTCGGTGGTAAATCCTCCTGAGTTGAACTCGATTCGTTTGTAGCCTATAATGGGTGAGAATCGAGGGCCTTGCTACTCTTAGTAGAGGACAACAAGGACAATTCGGGAACCTTTTTTTTAGAACCAAACCAAGCTTGAGAATTTAGAGCCTACCCCTAATAGAGCCACGCGAAAAGCATATGGTGTTGAGTTGTAGGAATAATCCGTGGAGACATATCCTGAAATGTTGGAATGTCGGCCCAAGATTATTATGTAATTATTTTGGATCTTTTAGGTTTTATTTCTGTTTTTTTATTACCAACCTTCGTGTGTGTGAGTTTTGCTTTGTAGCATATTTATTTGTTGCTAACCTTTGTGTGTGTGAGTTTTGTTTTGTAGCATGATTATTTGTTACTAATCTTCTTGTATGTGAGTTTTGTTTTGTTTTTTTAGTATATTTATTTGTTACTAACCTTTTTTGTATGAGTTTTGTTTTGTTTTTTTAGCATATTTGTTTATTGCATGTGTAACACCCCAATTTTGGGCTTGGAAGTTTAGGGTCTGAACCGGACCGGTCTGATTTTTAGTTCGAATATAAAAGGTGGTTTTAGGGAAAGCCTAGTTCGGGATGCTTTAAAAATATGGAAAAATATCTAAAAACCCTCTTTTAATATATATAAGAGAGTGGTGAAATCAATTTTACAAAATAAGGTTTGGAAGTGCAACATTTTGAAATAGTGACTAAAATGTAATTTTTGAAAAGTTTAGTGGTGACTGTTTTGTAAGGATTGAAACTTTGAATCTTTAAGGAGCTATTTTACCCAAGGAAGGATTTCTCTAGATTTTTCTTAATTTTAATGATTCATTTAATGTTTAATTAATTAAAAGAAAAGAGGGAAACCATATTTTAGCTTTTCATAACTAACTTTCTTAAAAACTTTCGCATCTCATTTTCTCTCAAAATTCCCTCAGCCAAACACATTTCTACAGCAACATTTCTTCTGATTTTCACACTAAATGATGAGGTTTCAATCATCAATTGATTCCTAATCCTTTCTACATCAAAACCTCTTGATTTGCTTATTGAATTTTCAAGTATTTTGGCTCTAATCCAGGAGAAATCTACATTTAGAGGTAAGGATGTTCTTCTCCTCTAAATACTCAGTTCTTTACTGAAATTCCCAAGTTCTCAATCCTTAAATTAAGTTTTATAAAAGGTTTTAATGTTGTGATCTTGATTTTGGCTTAAAACTCAAGATTTGGATTAAATCTTGAAGAAATTCGGGGTGATTGTTTGGGCTCTGTTTTGAGATGGCTTTTTAATGTGTTTTGGATGTTTAATGATGTGTAATTGTGGTTTAATCAATGCAATCCCAAATAGGTTAATTTTCATAAGTTTTTGCTTGTGAAAATTGTGGTTTTTGGGGTGATCTTGGTGTTCTGTTATAGCTGGAGGTATAAGGACGAGTTTAGGTTCTTTTTGGATGTTAATTGATGTTTAAGAATGTTTAGAAGTGATGGATCTTGGCTGGGTAATGTTGTGGAAGAGTTTGGAAGTGATTTCGGTTGTGTTTGGTAGCTGAAATGTTAGATTTGGTGAGAGCAGCGAGTTTAGGTGTAATGGATGAAGATTTTAATGCATGATGATGCATTAATCCTATGCTTTGATGTGTTTAAAACAGGGGAGATATATTCGGATCCTTGTCGTGTTGATCCGGAGGCTTGAACGGCGTTTCGGCAAGCTTGCGAAACGGAATTGGTGATTGAAGTTGGGATTTCCAGCTTTGTAATGAATGTTTGAAGGTTTGGGAGCTTAGTTTAAGTCTAAGCAACTTAACTAAGCTCAAGAGTAAGTTTTCGGGAAAACTCTCTCTCTTGATGAACCATGAGATGGTTGGATGCAATGTATTTAATTTGCATGTTTAAATTCTGTTTTGAAAGCATGTTTTGGCATGATTAATGCTGGTTTTGAAAGCCATGTGTTGAAGGATGCTCAAGGTAAGAGATCCTTGGTTTGTTATGGATAAATGTGGTTGATGCATAGTGATGCATGATGATTTAATGGCTTTGATTAGTGCTTTTAAAACAGTGGATTGTTGATGATAAATGATGTATATTGGCAAGTGATGTGTTTGTTTTAAAGTACTTGAATCGGATATAGTTAGCTGGCTATAGGATTGGGTGCACCGTGAATAAAGTCGCCTTGGATGTTGAGGGGTTGTAATTGTACCGTAAACTCCATCCAAGTACACTAACGAGATGGTTAAGATCATAATGGTGGTTAAAAGGCCATGTGTGGATCTTGTGTTGTGTGTCTCGTGTTCTCGTTAGTGATGTTATACAACTACCGATGAGTGATGTGGAGGGGTTGTGATTGTACCGTTAAACTCCATCACGGGTGTTGAGGGGTTGTGATTGTACCGGTAAACTCCACCTTGTGTGTTCGGTAGTGTGTATGAAGCGTATGGGACAACGCTTGTAATCCGCGTATCCGATTGTGTTTTATGTTGAAAATGGTTATGGATTATCACTTGGAAGCCAATATGACATGTTGATGTTAATGAAGCATGAGATGCTTGTTGTGTATGCATTGTTGCATGAGAAATGATGATCATGTGTTTAAAGGCCTTATGAAATGTGTTTTATAAAATGCATTATTGTGTTGTTTCTTTAGAGCATGCCTCACTAAGAAAATGTGCTTACGCTCTCTTTGTTGAACCAATAATGCAGAGAATTGAAGTGTTTTGAGGGCAGCAAGGAGGCTAAGAATCCAAGGGAAAGCTAAGCTCATGTATGGTGACTTTTTCACACATTATTAGTTTTTGGTATTTGGCAATGGGAACCTAGGTTGTGTTTTTGGGAGATGTTTTGGACTCCATAGTTGTGGCATGATGCCTTAATTGTTTTGGACTTGTAAATGGCCATTTTGGTGTTTGCTTTGATGCTTTGATGATTGGGTGGTTTTGAGTATTAGGATGCATGCCTATATACTTGTGGATTTTCCTAATTGATGCCATGAATGTGTTTCGATGACACAAACATGTACCTAATATGTATGATGATTTGTTGGCATGATTAGGAGGTCATTAGGATGTGTTTGAGTGGATAAATGTATGTTAAACCAGCAAATTCTGCACTTTCTGGGCAATCCGTATCGGAATGGGCACTAGCGTTTCGAAACGGGGGCCTATAATGACCTTCGTGTATCGAAACGGGTAGAGGCCGTTCCGAAACGTTTTGGCCACTGCCAGGCCCTGTTTCGATATAGGTCTCAAAACGAACCCGCGTATCGGAACGATCAACCCCCGTTCCGAAATAGTTGACCGTTGGGCACTGATTTGAATAGTTTAAGGTTTGCAAGTTTTACGTTTTAGTCCTGAATATTGTTTTTGCAATTGCTTGAGTTTGAGATGTCCGTTTAAGATGAAATTTGGCAAGGAAGCATGTAATATGATTAATTTCATATTGGTAACTTAAAAATCAGTTAAGTCCTCTAAATTTCCAGAATTTACAATTTGGTCCCTAATAGTTGTAATTTGTGCAATTGAGCCCATTAACGTTTTCCGATCGCTGTTCTTTTCAAGTATGCTTTTCTCAAGAGTACGCTTAGGATTAATATTCATCTAGACAAGATTTAAAAAGTAAAAAAAGGGTCCTTAATCAAGGTTGACTTTCGGGTTGACTTTGGTTTTCCCCGTGTAATCTTCGTAGTTCGGGTCAACCGTCTAGGCTGGGCTAAGGGGGTTACATTTGGTGGTATCAAAGCTGAGTTCTCGAGTAAACGAGAATGGTTATGTGGGTGATGTATGTGTGTTTGCATGATACGTCTTTTAAGAGAAAGTATGATGCATGAATTGTAAAGTATGTTGCAATTGTAAAGTATGAATTGTAAAGTATGTTGCCATATCAAAACTAATGAAACGAATTGTTTTTGAAAAATGAGCTTGAGTGCTTGGATTACTTACCTTATTGAGCCTAATTATGTTTATTGCATTTGTGTTAGTGCATTGTTTTAGTGAATGGGACCTCGTAGAGAGACGAGAGTTAATACGCGAGCAATGGCTCAGAACGAGAATGAGGAGAATGTTGATAATGTTTTGGATTTACCTCCTCCTCCTGGTGGCGGACCACTCGGTGGTGGTGGTGGTGGAGGTGATGGAGCTGGTGTTGGTGCTGGTGCTGGGGTCGTTGGACCTGAAGCTGGGCAGGGGCAAGCTGCTCCTGACATGACAGTTTTGATACAGGCTATTGCTGGAGCCTTTCAGGAAGCAATAGCTGGAGCTCATGGAGTTGGGCATCAGGGTGATGCTAATGCAAGCCTACCTTTGGAATGTCTGCGCAGTCTGGGAGGGACTGAGTTCAGAGGTTTGTCTGCTGAGGTTTCTGAATCTTGGTTGGAAAGTACCAAGAGGATATTGGGACAAATGAACTGCAATGATGTGCAGAAGTTAGGATGTGTGGTATCGCTGTTGCATGATGATGCGTATACCTGGTGGACGACCACTGTCTCCGGAATGGAGGAAGTTGATGTGACTTGGACGTTCTTTCTGAACGCGTTCAAGTGGAGGTATCTAGGTGTGTGATACCTGGATAAAAAGAAGAGAGAATTCATGTCTCTTGTTCAAGGAAGCATGACGGTGGCTGAGTACGAGATTCAGTTTGTCCGTCTTACTCAATACGCACCTGACCTTATCCCTGATGAGCGGGAGAGGTGTGAGCGTTTCCGATATGGTTTGGTGTCGGATGTAAAGACCTTTATGCTTGCAGCTGAGTACACAGATTTTGATGTGCTGGTTAGTAGGGCGAAGGATATTGAGCAGAACCTGGGTTTGTCTTCCAGGAGTGTTGGTTCTGGCTCGGGCAAGAGAGATGCTGAGTATAGTTCCGGTGGTGGACGGAATAAGAGAGGACGAGATAGGAGATATCAGTCTTCTGCTAACCGTGGTAGTGGAGGGCATGGTGCGCCTGTTCAGGGAGACAGGGCGAGAGCTGATCAGAACACGTGCTGGATGTGTGGATCGCGTGGTCATTTGAGGCGTGATTGTCCACGGGCAGCGAGAGAGGTGCAGGCTCCTGTGGCAGTGACAGGTAATTCGTGCTGGAATTGTGGTTCGGCAGACCACATGAAGAGAGAGTGTCCTTTGTTGGCCGGTGGTGGTCAGGGACGTGCTCCTGGAGTTGTTGCAGCACAAAGAGGTCGTGGGCGCGGCCGTGGTAGCTTCCAGCACAGAGATGATGGTGGAAGGAATGTGGCACATGTGGTGGCAGTCCAACCTGAGGGTGGTGGCCAGGCTCGAGTGTATGCGCAACGAGAGGGGAGGAATGAAACAAATGTGATCGCAGGTACCTTCACTTTGCAATCCTTGTCATTACTATCCTTGATTGATTCTGGATCTACACACTCATACATATTGCGTGAACATGCTCAATTGCTTGGTTTGCCTGTTTAGTCTTTGGATGTTGGTATGCGTGTAACTAGTTCCTTTGGTGAGATCGTTGTGACACAGAAGTTGTATAGAAGATGTCCCTTGGTTGTGAAAGATCATGTTTTTCATGTTGATCTCATGGAATTGCCATTCTATGGTTTCGATGTAATCCTTGGTATGGATTCGCTTGTTGAACATCGAGCTGTGGTGGATTCTGAGAACAAGCGAGTTTCGTTGAAGCTTGCGGATGATTATGAGGTAGTGGTGGTTGGTGAGAATGTGAAGTTTCTTGCCAGTGTGGTGTCTTCCTTGGAGGCCAGCCGAATGCTGAGGCAAGGTTGTGAAGCCTACCAAGCCTTTGTGATGAATCCTAGCTCTAAGGAGTTGCGTGTGCAAGATATCAGGACTGTGCGAGAGTTTCCTGGTGTGTTTCCAGAGGAGTTACCTGGACTGCCTCCTAACCGAGAGGTGGAGTTTGGAATTGAGTTGTATGAAAACACAACTCCAGTTTCCATTACACCTTATCGAATGGCACCTAAGGAGTTGAAGGAGCTGAAGACGCAACTTCAGGAGTTGCTTGATCGTGGTTTCATTCAGCCGAGTGTGTCACCTTGGGGTGCACCGGTCTTGTTTGTGAAGAAAAAAGATGGCACTATGAGGATGTGCATCGACTACCGTCAGCTGAACAAGTTGACTATCAAGAATCGGTATCCATTGCCGAGGATTGATGATCTTTTTGATCAATTTCGGGGAGCGGCTGTGTTCTCTAAAATTGACTTAAGGTTAGGGTATTACCAGTTGAAGGTAAAGGATGTGGATGTGCCAAAGACAGCCCTCAGAACGAGGTATGGGCATTATGAGTTCCTTGTGATGCCGTTTGGTGTGACGAATGCTCCTGCAGCTTTTATGGACATGATGAATAGAGTGTTCCATGAATATTTGGACAAGTTTGTTGTGGTGTTCATTGATGATATTCTTGTGTACTCTCGTACTGAGGAGGAGCATGAGGGACATTTGAGGATTGTGTTGCATGCTTTGTTGGAAAATCAGCTTTATGCCGAGCTAAGCAAGTGTGAATTCTAGCTTAAAGAAGTTGTGTTCCTTGGACATGTGGTTTCTGCTGAGGGGATTCGTGTGGATCCTCAGAAGATTGAGGCAGTGATGAATTGGAAGCCTCCTAAATCTGTTCATGAAGTCCGTAGTTTCCTTGGTTTGGCAGGATACTACCGGAGGTTCGTGGATGGATTTTCAAAGATTGCTGCACCTTTGACGAAGTTGTTGCAAAAGGATGTCAAGTATGAATGGACGGAAGCGAGACATCAGACTTTTGAGAAGCTGAAGGCAGCTTTGACGCAAGCTCCTATCTTGGTTCAGCCTGAATGAGGGAAAGAGTTTGTAGTGTACAGTGACGCATCCTACGTTGGGTTGGGGTGTGTGTTGATGCAAGAGGGTAAGGTGATGGCTTATGCATCGCGCCAGTTAAAGGTGCATGAGCGCAATTATCCTACGCATGACATTGAGTTAGCTGCGGTGGTTTTTGCTTTGAAAATCTGGAGACATTACCTGTATGGTGAGAAGTGTACGGTGTACACGGATCACAAGAGTTTGAAGTATCTGATGTCTCAGAAAGAGTTGAATCTTAGGCAACGATGTTAGGTGGAGTTGCTTAAATATTACGATCTGACAATCAAGTACCATCCGGGAAAAGCTAAAGTTGTAGCGGATGCTTTGAGTAGGAATGTGACAGTGGAGTTGAGGTCTATGTTTGCCAGCTTGATCATTTCGCGAGATGGCGGTCTTGTGGCTGAGTTGCAAGTGAAACCTTCCTTGGTTCAGTTGATAAAGGATAAGCAGTTGTTGGATGATTCCTTGGTGCCACATGTTCAGGATATTGCTGAGGATAGGCCATCGGATTTCTGCTTTAATGATGATGGAGTTTTATGTTTTGGGAGTCGGATAGTAGTGCCCAATGATGCTGAGTTGAGGCGTGCTATTATGACTGAAGCTCATAGTAGTCCTTTTGCTATGCACCCTTGTAGTACTAAGATGTATCGTGATCTTAGAGATGAGTACTATTGGGTGGGTTTAAAGAAAGATGTTGCTGAGTATGTGTCAAGTGCATGGTTTGTCAGCGAGTTAAGGCTGAGAATCAGTTTCCTTCTGGGTTGTTGCAACCGTTGAGAATTCCTGAGTGGAAGTGGGAAAGGATTATCATGGACTTTGTGTCTGGTTTACCTTTGTCGCCATCGAAGAAGAATTCGGTGTGGGTGATTGTGGATCGCCTGACGAAGTGTGCGCATTTCTTACCTGTACGTACTATGTATACTTTGGACAAGCTTGCAGAGTTGTACATTGCTGAGATTGTGCGGCTGCATGGTGTGCCAAAGTCGATCGTGTCGGATTGAGATTCGAAGTTTACATCGCGTTTCTGGGAATGTTTACATCAGGCTTTGGGTACACGGCTGAATTTCAGTACTTCTTATCACCCATAGTCGGATGGACAGTCTGAGTGTGTTATCCAAGTGCTGGAGGATATGTTGAGGTGCTGCGTGATTGAGTTTCAAGGCTCTTAGGAGAAACATTTGCCTTTGGTGGAGTTTGCGTATAATAATAGTTACCAGGCAAGTATTCAAATGGCACCTTATGAAGCCTTGTACGAGAGGAAGTGCAGAACTCCTCTTTGTTGGGCTGAAACAGGTCATAAGTTGGTTTCAATGCCAGCTTTGTTAAAAGGGACCACTGAGAAGGTGAAGCTCATTTGTGAGCGTTTGAAGGCAGCTTCTGATCGACAGAAGACTTACGCGGATTTGAAGCGTAAGGAGATTGAGTATGCGGTGGGTGACCGTGTGTTTTTAAAAGTTTTGCCTTGGAAGAAGGTGATGAGGTTTGGTAGGAAGGGTAAGTTGAGCCCTAGGTACATTGGACCATACGAGGTGATTGAGCGTGTGGGTCCTGTTGCGTACAAGTTGAGGTTTCCGCAAGAATTGGAAAAGATTCATGATGTGTTTCATGTCTCTATGCGTCGGAGGTATAGATCGGATCCTTCGCATGTTATGCCTGTGGAGGAAGTGGAGTTGAATCCAGACTTGACCTATGATGAGGAGCCGATGGAAATTCTGGATTTAGACAGTTAAGTTTTTCGAGGCAAGACCATTGAGTTGGTAAAGGTGTTGTGGAAGCATCGTGGTGTTGAAAAAGCCACGTGGGAAAGAAAGGATGACATGTTGAAGCAGTTTCCGTACCTCTTTCCTCCAGGTAAATTTCAAGGACGAAATTTCTTAAGGGGGAGAGTTGTAACACCCCAATTTTGGGCTTGGAAGTTTAGGGTCTGAACCGGACCGGTCTGATTTTCGGTTCGAATATAAAAGGTGGCTTTAGGGAAAGCCTAGTTCGGGAGTGGTGAAATCCTCTTTTAATGTATATAAGAGAGTGGTGAAATCAATTTTACAAAATAAGGTTTGGAAGTGCAACATTTCGAAATAGTGACTAAAATGTAATTTTTGAAAAGTTCAGTGGTGACTATTTTGTAAGGATTGAAACTTTGAATCTTTAAGGAGCTATTTTACCCAAGGAAGGATTTCTCCAGATTTTTCTTAATTTTAATGATTCATTTAATGTTTAATTAATTAAAGGAAAAGAGGGAAACCATATTTTAGCTTTTCATAACTAACTTTCTTAAAAACTTTCTCATCTCATTTTCTCTCAAAATTCCCTCAGCCAAACACATTTCTACAGCAACATTTCTTCTGATTTTCACACTAAATGACGAGGTTTCAATCATCAATTGATTCCTAATTCTTTCTACATCAAAACCTCTTGATTTGCTTATTGAATTTTCAAGGATTTTGGCTCTAATCAAGGAGAAATCTACATTTAGAGGTAAGGATGTTCTTCTCCTCTAAATACTCAGTTCTTTACTGAAATTCCCAAGTTCTCAATCCTTAAATTAAGTTTTATAAAAGGTTTTAATGTTGTGATCTTGATTTTGGCTTAAAACTCAAGATTTGGATAAAATCTTGAAGAAATTCGTGGTGATTGTTTGGGCTCTGTTTTGAGATGGCTTTTTAATGTATTTTGGATGTTTAATGATGTGTAATTGAGGTTTAATCAATGCAATCCCGAATAGGTTGATTTTCCTAAGTTTTTGCTTGTGAAAATGGTGGTTTTTGGGGTGATCTTGGTGTTCTGTTGTAGCTGGAGGTATAAGGACGAGTTTAAGTTCTTTTTGGATGTTAATTGATGTTTAAGAATGTTTAGAAGTGATGGATCTTGGCAGGGTAATGTTGTGGAAGAGTTTGGAAGTGATTTCGGTTGTGTTTGGTAGCCGAAATGTTAGATTTGGTGAGAGCAGCGAGTTTAGGTGTAATGGCTGAAGATTTTAATGCATGATGATGCATTAATCCTCTGCTTTGATGTGTTTAAAACAGGGGAGACATATTCGGATCCTTGTGGTGTTGATTCGGAGGCTTGAACGACGTTTAGGCAAGCTTGCGAAACGGAATTGGTGAGTGAAGTTGGGATTTCCAGCTTTGTAATGAATGTTTAAAGGTTTGGGAGCTTAGTTTAAGTCTAAGCAACTTAACTAAGCACAAGAGTAAGTTTTCGGGAAAACTCTCTCTCTTGATGAACCATGAGATGGTTGGATGCAATGTATTTAATTTGCATGTTTAAATTCTGTTTTGAAAGCATGTTTTGGCATGATTAATGCTGGTTTTGAAAGCCATGTGTTGAAGGATGCTCAAGGTAAGAGATCCTTGGTTTGTTATGGATAAATGTGGTTGATGCATAGTGATGCATGATGATTTAATGGCTTTGATTAATGCTTTAAAACAGTGGATTGTTGATGATAAATGATGTATATTGGCAAGTGATGTGTTGGTTTTAAAGTACTTGAATCGGATATAGATAACCGGCTATAGGATTGGGTGCACCGTGAATAAAGTCGCCTTGGATGTTGAGGGGTTGTAATTGTACCGTAAACTCCATCCAAGTACACTAACGAGATGGTTAAGATCATAATGGTGGTTAAAAGGCCATGTGTGGATCTTGTATTGTGTGTCCCGTGTTCTCGTTAGTGATGTTATACAACTACCGATGAGTGATGTGGAGGGGTTGTGATTGTACCGTTAAACTCCATCACGGGTGTTGAGGGGTTGTGATTGTACCGGTAAACTCTACCTTGTGTGTTCGGTAGTGTGTATGAAGCGTATGGGACAACACTTGTAATCCACGTATCTGATTGTGTTTTATGTTGAAAATGGTTATGAATTATCACTTGGAAGCCAATATGACATGTTGATGTTAATGAAGCATGAGATGCTTGTTGTGTATGCATTGTTGCATGAGAAATGATGATCATGTGTTTAAAGGCCTTATGAAAGGTGTTTTATAAAATGCATTATTGTGTTGTTTCTTTAGAGCATGCCTCACTAAGCAATTGTGCTTACGCTCTCTTTGTTGAACGAATAATGCAGAGAATTGAAGTGTTTTGAGGGCAGCAAGGATGCTAAGAATCCAAGGGAAAGCTAAGCTCATGTATGGTGACTTTTTCACACATTATTAGTTTTTGGTATTTGGCAATGGGAACCTAGGTTGTGTTTTTGGGAGATGTTTTGGACTCCCTAGTTGTGGCATGATGCCTTAAGTGGTTTGGACTTGTAAATGGCCATTTTGGTGTTTGCTTTGATGCTTTGATGATTGGGTGGTTTTGAGTATTAGGATGCATGCCTATATACTTGTGGATTTTCCTAATTGATGCCATGAATGTGTTTCGATGATACAAACATGTACCTAATATGTATGATGATTTGTTGGCATGATTAAGAGGTCATTAGGATGTCTTTGAGTGGATAAATGTATGTTAAACCAGCAAATTCTGCACTTTCTGGGCAATCCCTATCGGAACGGGCACTAGCGTTTCAAAACGGGGGCCTGTAATGGCCTTCGTGTATCGAAACGGGTAGAGGCCGTTCCGAAACGTTTTGGCCACTGCCAGGCCCTGTTTCGATACAGGTCTCGAAACGAACCCGTATTTCGGAACGGTCAACCCCCGTTCCGAAACAGTTGACCGTTGGGCACTGATTTGAATGGTTTAAGGTTTGAAAGTTTTACGTTTTAGTCCTGAATATTGTTTTTGCAATTGCTTGAGTTTGAGATGTCCGTTTAAGATAAAATTTGGCAGGGAAGCATGTAGTATGATTAATTTCATATTGGTAACTTTAAAATCAGTTAAGTTCTATAAATTTCCAGAATTTACAAATTGGTCCCTAATAGTTGTAATTTGTGCAATTGAGCCCCTTAACATTTTCCGATCGCTGTGCTTTTCAAGTATGCTTTTCTCAAGAGTACGCTTAGGATTAATATGCATCTAGACAAGATTTAAAAAGAAAAAAAAAGGTCGTTAATCAAGGTTGACTTTCGGGTTGACTTTGGTTTTCCCCGTGTAATCTTCGTAGTTCGGGAAGCCTTTCACTCATCATTGATGTATCAACCACATTGGTAGAAGATCTTGAGATATTTGTCTACAAGGATCGATTGTTTTCGATGAAGCAAAGAGATATGAAGAATGAGAATGGAGAAGCATTGACAATTGAAGAAGTCTGTCCTTCCAACCAAGAGTACAAGATAACTTGATTAATTGAGCAAAGATTGGATGTTTTCCCTTGAGTCAGAAAAAAATACAGAGAAAAAGTATGAATGTTTATATGGATTTAAGCAAGTAAACATGTGGAATAATCAATTTTGAGAAAAAAAATTCAAAAAACAAAAGAAATGAGACACGCATTCATGTTTTAGGCATCCCTAAGGGCATGCACATCATAACTGCATTAAGTATTGCATTTTTCACGTACACGAAGGACCTTTCAGAAAAAGAACCTGCCCATACGTTCGAGCATTTGGAGAATGGAACCCGCTTATTCATCCAAGCATAAGGTGGATGAAACACTTTTTGGAACCTGCTTATTCATCCGAGCATGAGAAGGATTGAGCCATTTTTTAGAGCCTGCTTATTCATCCAAGCTTAAGGTGGATGAAACACTTTTTGGAACCCTCTTATTCATCCAAGCGTGAGGTGGATGAAACACTTCTTGCAACCCGCTTATTCATCCAAGCATAAGGTGGATGAAACACTTTTTGGAACCTGCTTATTCATCCAACCATAAGGAGGATGAATTTTTTCAGAAGATTCGCTTATCCGTTCAAGCGTAAGGAGAATGGAATTTGTTTAATCATCCAAGTGTAAGGTGGATGAAACAATTTTTGGAATCTGCTTATTCCTCTGAGCATGAGAAGGATGGAACCCTTTTTAGAACCCGCTTATTCATCCAAGCATAAGGAGGACGAAGTTTTTACTGAAGATTCACCTAGCCAGGCGTAAGGAAAATAGAGGTTGCTTATTCATACAAGCATACGTAGGATGAAGTTTTTTTAGAAGGTTCTCCTATCCGATTGGGTGCAACGAAAATAGAGTTCGTTTATTCATCCAAGCATAAAGAGGATGAAGTTTTCCTGAAGATATACTTATCTATTCGAGCACAAGGAGAATAGAACTCTCTTATTCAGACAAGCATTAGTAGGATGAAAATTTTCAGAGGTTTTCTTATTCATCCAAGCATAAGGAGGATCAAATTTCTTTAGAAGATTCACTTATTCGTTCAGGCGTAAAGAGAATGGAGCCCGCTTATTCATCCAAGCATAAGGAGGATGATTTTTTTCCAGAAGTTTGCTTATTCATCCAAGCATAAGGAGGATGAAATGTTTCAGAATATCCGCTTATTCGTTCAGGCGTAAGGAGAATGGAGTTCGCTTATTCATCCAAGCATAAGGAGGATGAAATTTTTCAGAAGTTTGCTTATTCATCCAAGCATAGGAAGGATGAATTTTTTTTTAGAAGTTTCTCTTATCCGTTCAGGAGTAAGGAGAATAGAGTTTGCTTAGTCATCCAAGCACAAGGAGTATGAAATTTTTTAGAAGACCCACTTATTTATCCAAGCATAAGGAGGATGAATATTTTTAGTTGTTTTCTTATTCATCCAAGCATAGTGAGGATGAAATTTTTTTAGAAGATTCGCTTATCCGTTCAGGCGTAAGGAGAATGGAGTTTGCTTATTTATCCAAGCACAAGGAGGATGAAATTTTTTAGAAGACCCGCTTATTTATCCAAGCATAAGGAGGATGAAATCTTTTCAGAGTTCGCTTATTCATCCAAGCATAATGAGGATGAAGTTTTCAGAAGATTTCGCATGTTTGAGTATATGGGAGAATAGAACCCAACTCAACAATTCGGGCATTTGGGAGAATAGAACCCAACTCAGCTATTCGAGCGTAAGGAGAATAGAATCAGCCTGCCAATTTGAGCGTGGAACCCAGCTCAGTTGTTTAGGCATTTGGGAGGATAGAACCCAGCTCAGCTATTCGAGCATAAGGAGAATAGAACCAGCCTATCCGTTCGGGCGTTTGGAGAATGGAATCCGCTCATCTATTCGGGCAAAAAGAGAATAGAACAAACCTATCTGTTTAGGCATTTGGAGAATGGAGCCAATTCGGAAAGTCGGTGAAAATTAGTGCCTTTTGGTCTTTGCTTTATTTCTGTTGCAAAGATATAAGCAAAAAGGGAAGCTGTTGTCACTAAATTTTCACCTACGTTTTTAAAATCCAAAAAAATCATTTTTCCCTTTAAATAATAAAATACTCACCCTTTTTAAATTAAAACAATACAAACCTATATTTCAAAACCCATTTTTAAAGCCCATTTCAAAAGGAAAAAACAGAGCTCATTTTGTTATGTTGAAGCCCGTTTTTAAAGTAAAAGGAAAAAAAAAAGAAAAAAAGAAAAGGAAAAAAATATGACGATGTTTAATAATTATGAAAAAGGGGAAATAAAATGAGGCAATAATTATAAAAATGTGATAAAAACAACAAAAAGAAGCCAAAAATCAACAAAAAAGAGAGAAACGAAACAAAAAAGGCCCACGCGCGGGGTTACGCGCTCGAGCCAACAGCCCCAGTCCAGCCAAACCCTCTGTCGCGATGCTGGAGGGGTTCGTCCGCCGTCTACCAGTCACGGCAGGCGACGATGCCAGTACCGGCCGGTACGCCTCGCCGTCGGCGTCACGTGGCCACCAACCCCGCTCGCCGTCGCCGCCTGTGCTCGCCGAAATCTGCAAAAAGTCGAGATGAGTAGTCAAACCCTATGCCCGAATCAAGGGGAAAATTCAGCTCGAATATTCAACCAAATCGGATGAGGATAGAGAGCTATTGCAGAGAATCAAGCCCTTGGTCGGATTTGGGCTTCAATTTGGGGATTAAATCTCGATTTTGCTTGAATTTGAAGCTCAATTTTCAGTATAAATACCCCTTCCCTCATGCTTGTTCAACACACACAAATTCAAGAAAAAGCACTTGAAAAGGCTTGGGAAAAATCCGAAAAATTCTCAGAAATTTTCAAGAGTTTGGTGGAAATTTTTGGAGAACAAGTTCGAGTTTGGATCAATTTTTCGGAGGTGGTTTGGAGCAATTCGAGAAGCTTGAATTCGAGTTCATCATTCATCGATTTCTCAGTAAAATTTCTATCTTTACTTTGTTTACTTCTATGTTGATTTTATGTTTTTTCTTGGTTGAATTTTGGTGTTTTTGCTTGTGTTGTATGTGAATTTTTAGGTTGCTTTCTGGAAGTCAGAAAATCGTTCACGTTTCCAGTAACTTTTTTTTAGAGTTTTGTTTTAATTCTAGTTTAATCTTAAAATTTTTGCATGGTTTAAAAAATGTTGTTAGGGTTATTTAGATCTTTAGAAATGTAGAAAATAATTTTAAAGATGTTTAGATTTTAAATGCATGAATAAACTAAATAAATGTTGTTAAATTGAAAATTTTGAAATTAGGGATTTAATTAAGAGAAATCATAAAGTGAGGAGTGAAATAATAAAGGGGTTTGATTTAAAAAAAATATAAAAATATTTTTTGTGAAATTTAGTTTTAAATAATAGATGGGCAAAAAAGATTTTAAAAGAAAAAATAAATAAATATGTTTTTAGAAAAAAAAGAAATAAGTTTTTCAAGAAATAAGAAAATAAAAGGGTTTTAAAATAAAAATTAGGGTCTAGGATATAAAATAAATTTTTTGAAGAAAAGAAAAATTAAAAAAGTAGTGTTTTAGGAAGAAATAAAGTTTACTTTTTAAAATGGGTTGTTTTAAAAGAAAAACATAAAAAAAATTTTAAAAATGAAAATGATTTTAAAAAGAGTAAAAAATCTTTTGAAAAAAAGGAAAACATAAAATGGTAAAAAACATAAAAAATGGAAAAGGTGAAAAATACAAAAAGAGATTTTGGCTTAGAAAATAAAAGAAGTAAGAAGAAATAAAGGTTTTTTTAAAGGAATAATAAAAATATTAAAAAGAATAAAAGTTTGCTTGCTTGTATTAAAAATATGTGAAAACTTAGGATTTGGGACTAAAGCTTAGAAAGAGACTTGTTTGTTGAAAAATTTCTTCATTAAAATAAAATACACTTAAGCATACTCAAACCTTAAATTAGGAATAAAAGACTTAGATGTTTTTAGGGCTTTTAATAATCAAACTTAGAATTAAATAAAAATGCACAACACACTAAATTTCTTTGTTGCTTGAAAAGTGAAAACTTAATTTAATGCGGTGTCTTATGAAACGGGAATGACGGGTTATCGCCAGAAATGTTGGCGGTGATTAAAGTTCATCTCCCAAGCGATAAGACAGTTAAAATAGACTAATATTCATTAAACAGACAAGTAAAGTCGAACCTTTTTGAACTTGCAAATTCCAGTATTGAAAACGATTTTAAAACCAATTAGGTAGAAATTTTTTGCATCGTGGGGGTGCTAACCCTTGCCCACGCGTAATCGTCCCTCGAACTTGTTTTCTTGTTTTTTTGTAGACCAAAATCGTTGTTTTATTTAAACCAAAAAACATTTTATTAAAAACCCTAGTTTTTAAAAGTGAACAAATCACATTTTTTTTCAAAAAAAGATTGGCGGCGACTCTGTTGATTTTAAAAGTGTTTTTCCAAAACGTCGAAGCCTCCTAAAAGTGGTTGCGACAGGCGGTAGAGTTGACTGCCTTAACGGATCCACCTCCGCCGACTACTTTAAGACCAAGCCTCTTTGCTTCTTCCAACGAAACAAAATTATGGGACACACTTGTGTGAAGCATGCCCCTCGATGCTTTTCCATTAATGGTGACATCCATGTATAGCAACCCCTTGTGTAACACCCCAGTTTTGGGCCTAGATGTTTTGACGAGTCGGGTTGGGCTGATGGAACCGGTGTTGGTTGTTCGATCTGTTGAAAAGGTTGTTTAGGGAAATCAAGGTTCGGAATGGGATAAAAATATGACAAACATTCCTAAAATCCTCTAAAATTATATTTTTGGGGTTGGTTGAAACAATTTTGCAAAATGGGTTTTCGAAAGTATACATTTTGGGCCTTGACCAAAATGTAAAGATTTAAAAGTTGGGAAAATGAGTTTTTTCAAGAATAGTCAAAATATTAGAATCTTTAGGGAGCTACATTTTGGCATGTGTTTTAATTAATTGATTAAATAAGTGTTAGTTAAACGGTTAAAGAAAAATTTGACGAGCCTTCTCATTTCTCTTCTTCATTCGGCTAAACACTCTCCACTTCCTCTCAATTTTCCAGAAATTCTTTTCTCTCAAATCCTCTTTTGATTTCTATTCTTTTCCTTATTGATTTTTTCCATTTTCCTTCAACTTTGTTCATGCAAATCTTGCCAAATTAGAGAAGCAAGGATTGGAGGTAATTTTCGTGCTAACCCTCTAATCTAGGTTCTTTAATGAAATTCCAAAGATATTCGACTCTTTAATACTGATTTTGATTGAGGTTTTGTTGTTAGATTGATAAACTCTTGAAATCTTGACTGAAAAATGGATTTTAATGTGATTTTCGGAGTTTGATTTAAATGGCTGGTTTGAGATTGTTTCTAAATGAGTTTTGAAAGGTTTTTGGTGTTGAAGTGGAGTCTTAATCATATAGATCCCGAAATCCTTGAGATCATTAGTTTTTAAAGTGCTTTTGACTGTTGAAGCTAGGTAATGGCTGGATTGAGTATAAAGGGCAATCAGTTGAGTTTTCGGTTGTTTCGGATGGGTGTTTGATGCTTTAGAGCAGGTCTGCGGGATTTCTTGTGAGTGCTAGTGTTTTGGATTCATTTTAATGCATTGAACCTCTGTTTTGGTGTGTTGAAAACAAGGGATATTATTCCAGAAGCAAACGAAGTGGTTTTGGAGGCTTCGGACGATTGATAGTTGCGTCGACAAGCATGGTTTCTCAAGTTGGTGAGTGGAACTTGATTTTCCAGCAAGGGAATGTTTTAGAAAAGGGTTTGGGAACTTAGTAAGAGCTCGAAATTCTTTACTAAGTTCAGAAGTAAGTAAAATGAATTTTTACTCTCGGATTGTGCTAGTTTTGGACCAATGGTTCCACTAGATTTTACTTGCATTAACCTACTTTTTTAAAGCATGTTTTGAATGTATAAAATATGTATGTTGATGCCATGTGGTTTAAGGATGCACTAGGTAAGTGATCCTTGTATGCATGTATTGATGAATGAGATTTGAAGGATGGTTTAATGCTTGATTTATGGCTTATCATGAATATTTTGTAAAAATAGTGAGTTAAGCATGAGGTATGGGTTATATTGGCAAGTGATGTTGAATAAAATGCTTTATAAATGTAATCGGATATAGTTAGCCAGATAATGGATTGAGTGCACTATAAACAAGTCGCCTTGGATGTTGAGGGGTTGTGATTGTATCGAATACTCCATCCAAGTACCCTAATGATTGGGGATTGTTTAGGGTTGCAACTGTTGAGGGTAGCTTCCGGGTGAGAACCTTGTGTGTGTCCCGTCTCTCGTTAGTGGATTATACATCTACCGATGAGTGGTATTGAGGGGTTGTGATTGTACCGAATACGGCACCACTGGTGTCAAAATGATAGAGGGTCGCTCTCGTGTATGAACCTTGAAATGCCGGTAGAGTGTATGAAGGGCGTAGGACAACCCTTGGTAATTCGTGTATCCGATATATGTTTTTGAGTTTGTTGTTTATCACTTGTGAGCCAATATAATGAATTGAAAATATTGTGGAAAATGATGTTGAAGCATATTTTGAAAGATGCTTGTTTTTAGCATAAGGTGTTTATGCTTGGAAAGCTTGGAAAATGTATATAAATGTTTTAATTATTGAATTTATATGAATCATGTTGCATGATGTTCAATAGAATGAGATTGATGAAAAAGTGCATGTTTTGGTAATAAAGGCATAATGCTTTCGAAAGAATGAAAATGGTTTTGATCATTGATAATGTATGTGGTTTTGAGCAATCCTCACTAAGCTTGTATACTCATGCTCTCTTTGTTCATCAATGCAGATAATTTGACTTCGGAGGTAGCATCTTCAAGGGTATCATCCAAGCCATTTGCTAAAAGTATGTTGTGATCTTGAACTAGTGTAATAAGGGCAATGGGGGTGTACAATGCTTTTACTGTTATTAGTTTGATATTTTCTGGCTTTGCGCAAGTTTGAGATGCATATTTGGACTTGTAAATGGCATTTGAGTTTTGTTTTATGCTTGCATTTGGATTTTTGCCTTTTGTGCTTCTAACTTTTATGTCGCATGCCTTTAGTTCCTTTTCTTCCGGGAATGTTGCTATGTTGTTGCTTATGCTTTGTATAAGTTGTCTTTGATATTTATTTAAGTTGCCTATTTGTTAGGGCATGTGTCGAGATGGTTTTCGATGGTAAAAATTAACTTAAACCAGCTTTTTAGAACATTGCAGGCCCAGGTGTTTCGAAACACCCTTGTCTGTTTCGGAATGGCGGCCTTAAATGGCCTTGGTGTTTCGGAAAAGTGGGGTCTTTTTCGAAACATTTTGCCTCTGTGAACCATCGTACCGAAACATGTCTTGAGGAGTTTCGAAACGAAACCACGTATTGAAACGGTCAGTTGCGTTTCGAAAAGGTCGTTCTGATACGGGTCATTCTGTTTCAAAATGTTTGACCGTTGAACATGTTTTTGAATTGCTCTGAATTTTTGGTTCTTGCGTTTTGGTCCCTGTTTGACTTGTATGCAATTGAATGGGTTCTAGATGTCATTTTGAGTTGAGATTTCATCGAGAAGCATTTAATAAATCTAATTAAAGATTGGAAACCCGAATTTGCCGTTAACCCTTATAACTTTTCAGAATTACAAAATGGTCCCTAAACCATAATCGGCTTAAATCGATGGGCGATTGTGTTGATGTTTTATCCGTTGCTTGTGTATGTACACATAGGAACCTAAGTTGCATCTAGACAAGATAAAAAGAAAAATAGGTCGTTTATTGAGGTAAACCTTCCCGGTATACGTCAGTATTCCCCGTGTGATCCGTTGGGTCCAGTCTATCGGCCAGGCCGGGTCGATGGGGTTATATTTGGTGGTATCAGAGATAGGTCACGAAAGGTTGGGATGATGGTAAGTTGTGGGTAGGTGAGTTGCGATGTGGATATGTATTTTTGTGATATTTTCTTTGTCTGGTAAATGTTTAAGCGTTCTTAAGTGAATGTGTGATAGTGATGCTATACATGATGAATGAATATGGATGTGAATTGGTGTTATGATGTTTGATTGGGCTGAATCATGATGCTTGAGTCTCATGATGGTTGATATATGCATGTGGTATGCATTATGTTAAGTTGGGGAGAAATTTGAATGCCCATTGCCTTATTACCTAGTGAAATATTTAAAATTGGTTTTGAAAGTCTTGTGATCCTTGTTAAGAGCTGGGCTGATCTTTTTTTTGTTTTATGTTCAAGCTTTAATTTAACTAGCACAATGGGACCGAGATGTGAGTTACGATCTGAAACAGTTGCAGGCGATGACGAGAGCATTTCAAGTTGTTGTTGCTGGAGTGCATGTTCAGGCTCCTGCTGCTGGGCAAGTGGGATTGCCCCTAGAGAGATTGAGGAGTTTGGGAGGAGTAGAATTTCACGGATTATCTCCCGAGGCTTCTAAGGCATGGCTGGCCAGTACGATCCGAATATTGGATCAGATGGGATGCAATGATGCACGAAAGTTGGGCTACGCAATATCGTTGTTGCATGGTGATGCATATACATGGTGGACGACTGCGACTACATCCTTGGAGCCGGAGAAGGTAGATTGAACGTTCTTCCGGTATGCTTTTAAAAGAAAGTATCTTGGGGTTAGATACTTAGACGATAAGAAGAGAGAGTTTATGTCTCTGGTTTAGGGGAATATGACAGTAGCTGAGTACGAGGTTCAGTTTGTACGGCTGAGCCAATACGCTCCGGAGTTGGTGCCGAGTGATAAGCACTGGTGTGATCATTTTCTTTATGGCCTGCTGCAAGACGTGAAGACGTACATGCTAGCCACTGATTATACGGAATTTGATGTGCTCATGACTCGAGCCAAACATATAAAGCAAAGCTTGGGTCTGATCTCGCGTGGGGGTGATTCTGGTTTAGGCAAGAGAGTTGTTGATGCTGGCCCTAGTGGTGGGCAGAATAAGAGGAAATGGGACCGTAGATATCAGCCTACGACTATGCATGGTAACTTTGAGTGAGGTGCACCGGCTCAGGGCAACAGGCAGAGGTTTGAGCAGGGTACATGTTGGACGTGTGGTTTATGGGAGCACTTGAGGAGAGATTGCCCTCGTGCGGCTCGTGAGGTGCAGGCTCCTGTGGTTGGAGCTAATTCATGTTGGAACTGTGGATCCGCTGACCATATGAGCCGTGAGTGTCCCCTATTAGCGGGAGGTGGTCAGGGTCGTGTACCAGATGTTGCTCAGCAGATAGGCCGTGGAAGCGGCCGTGATAGCTTTCAGAGGAGAGAGGATGGTCAGATAGGTGTGGCACATGTGGTTGCTGTTTAGCCGAAGGGAGGTGATCCCGCGAGGGTGTATGCACATCGTGAGGGACGTAACGACATCGATGTGATTGCAGGTACCTTCACCTTGTAATCCTTATCTTTGTTAGCATTGATTAATTCTGGATCTATGTATTCATACATCTTGAGTGAACATGCTCATTTATTTGATATTCTTGTTGAGATGCTAGATGTAGGAATGCAAGTAACAAGTTCATTTAGTGAGACTGTTGTTAGAAGGAAATTGTATATGAGGTGTCCGTTGTCTGTTCAAGGTCATATTTTCTCCGTTGATTTGATGGAATTACTTTTTTATGGCTTTGACGTGATTCTTGGAATGGACTAGTTAGTTGAGTATCGAGTTGTGGTGGATTTTGATGTTAAGCGGGTTACACTAAGGCTTGTAGATGATTGCGAAGTGGTAATCATAGGCGAGAACGTGAAGTTCTTGTCTAACGCAATTTCAGCTCTTGAAGCGAGTCGGATGATGGAGTTGGGATGTGAAGCTTTCCTAGCATATGTAATGAATCCTAGTACAAAGGAAGTGCGTGTGCAAGACATAAAAACCATATGCGAGTTTCTGGGTGTCTTTTCGGAAGAGTTGCCTGGATTGCCTCCCAATCGAGAGGTTCAGTTTGGTATCGAGTTTTATTTGAATACGACTCTGTCGTCCATTGCTCTTAATCGCATGGCACCAAAGGAGATGAAGATGCAACTTCAAGAGTTACTTGATCGGGGTTTATAAGGCAAAGTATTTCACCTTGGGGTGCGCCGATCTTGTTCATGAAGAAGAAGGATGGTACCATGTGTATCGTCATAGATTATCGACAACTGAACAAGTTGACAATTAAGAACAAGTACCCTTTGCCGAGGATTGATGATTTGTTCGACCAGTTTCGTGGTGCTTCAGTGTTTTCAAAGATAGATTTGAGGTCTAGGTACTATCAGCTTAAGGTTAAGGATGTGGATGTACCTAAGATAACTTTTCGGACGAGGTACTGCCATTATGAGTTCTTGGTGATGTCGTTTGGTTTGACGAACGCACTGGCTGTATTCATGGACATGATGAATAGGGTTTTCCATGAGTTTCTGGATTAGTTCGTGGTAATGTTTATCGATGATATTCTCGTGTATTCGCATACCGAAGATGATCATGATAGGCATTTGAGAATTGTGTTGCATGTGTTGTTGGAAAATCAGCTTTATGCTAAGCTAGGCAAGTGTGAGTTTTGGCTCAAAGAAGTGGTTTTTCTTGGACATGTGGTGTCAGCTGAAGGTATTCGAGTTGATCCACACAAGGTTGAGGCGATGATGAGTTGGAAGACGCCTAAGTCAGTGACGGAAGTGCGTAGTTTCATTGGGTTGGCAGGTTACTACCGAAGGTTTGTCGAAGATTGCTGCTCCTTTGAAGAAGTTATTGCAAAAGAATGTTCGTTTTGAGTGGACGGATGTTAGGTAGCAAGCTTTTGAAAAGTGAAGGGAGGCTTTGACGCAAGCTCCTGTCTTGATTCAACCAGAATCAGGTAAGAAGTTTGTGTTCTATACCGATGCATCCTATGTGGGTTTGGGGTGCGTGTTGATGTAGGGTGGGAAGGTTGTGGCTTATGCGTCTAGAAAGTTGAAGGTGCATGAGCACAACTACCCTACGAATGATCTAGAGCTCGCGACGGTGGTGTTTTCTTTGAAGTTTTGAAAACACTACCTTTATGTTGAAATGTGTGTGGTTTATACTGACCATAAGAGTTTGAAGTATCTTATGTCGCAGACGAAGTTGAATCTTAGGCAACGAAGATGATTGAAGTTTCTTAAGGATTACAATTTGACCATTGAGTATCATCCTGGAAAGGCCAATGTTGTGGCTGATGCTTTGAGTAGGAAGGTAGCTATTGAGTTGAGAGCTATGTTTGCTCGTTTGAGTATATCGCGCGATGGTGGCTTGATAGCCGAGTTGCAGGTGAAACCTTCCTTGATTCAGTTGATTAAGGAGAAGCAGTTGTTAAATAATTTGTTGGTGTCTCATGTTCAAGACATAGCTGATGGTAAGGTTACAAATTTCTGCTTTAATGATGATGGAGTTCTATGTTACCAAATTCGGATAGTGGTGCCGGAAGATGTTGAGTTGAGGCGCACTATTTTGATTGAGGCTCATAGCATTCCTTTTGCTATGCACTATGGTAGTATTAAGATGTATTATGGCTTGAAGGATGAGTACTATTGGGTGGGGTTGAAAAAGGATGTGGCTGATTTTGTAAGCAAGTGTATGGTTTTCCAACGGGTGAAGGCTGAGCATCAGTTTCGTTCTGGATTGTTACAACCTTTGAGGATACCAGAGTGGAAATGGGAAATGATTATGATGGATTTTGTGTCCGGGTTGCCTTTGACACCGTCAAAGAAGAATTTCGTGTGGGTGATTGTGGATCGTCTTACGAAGTGTGCACATTTCTTAGGTGTACATACTACGTATACGTTGGATAAGTTGGCAGAGTTGTATCTTTCAGAAATTGTGCGTTTGCACGGTGTGCCCAAGTCCATAGTGTCGGATAGAGATCCAAGGTTCAGAGCGAGGTTTTGGGAGTGTTTACATCAGGTGTTGGGTATGCGATTGAATTTAAGCACATCATATCATCCTCAGTTGGATGGGCAGTCGGAACGAGTTATCCAGGTGCTAGAAGATATGTTGTGTTGCTGTGTGATTGATTTCCAATGTTATTGGCAAAAACATCTACCTTTGGTTGAGTTTGCCTAGAATAACAGTTTTCAGGCAAGTATACAAATGGCTCCATATGAGGCCTTGTATGGGAGGAAGTGTAGAACACCTCTTTGTTGGGCAAAGGTGGGGTAAAAGTTGCTTTCCTTGCCAGATATGCTCAAGGGAACAACTAAGAAGGTGATGCTCATATGTGAGCGGTTAAAGGCTACATCGGATCGCCAAAAGTCTTACGCAGATTTAAAGCATAAAGAGATTGGGTTTGCGGTTGGAGATCGCGTGTTCCTTAAGGTATCGCCTTGGAATTATGTGATGAGATTCAGACGTAAGGGAAATCTCAGTCTGAGGCTTATTGGACCTTATGAGGTTGTGGAGCGGGTTGGTGCTGTGGCTTATCGGTTGAGGTTGCCTCCCGAGTTTGAAAGGATCATTGATGTGTTTCATGTTTCTATGTTTCTATGTGATGCCGGTTGAGGAAATTGAGTTGAATCCGAATTTGTCCTATGATAAGGAACTGGTGAGAATTCTGGATTCAAGTAGCAAAGTTCTTCGTGGCAAGACAATTGAGCTTGTGACGGTGTTGTGGCGACATTGAAGAGTTGATGAGGCCACGTAGGAAAGCAAGGCATATATGCTGAGTCAATTCCAGCATCTTTTTCCTTTAGGTAAAATTTAGAGGATGAAATTTCCTAAGTGGGGGAGAGTTGTAACGCCTCGATTTTGGGCGTAGATGTTTTGATGAATCGGGTTGGGCCGGTGGAACTGGTGTCGGTTGTTCGATCCGTTAAAAAGGTGGTTTAGGGAAATCAAGGTTCAGGATGGGATAAAAATATGACAAAAATTCTTGAAATCCTCTAAAATTTTATTTTAGGGGTTGGTTGAAACAATTTTACAAAACGAGTTTTCGAAAGTATACATTTTGGGAAGTGGCCAAAATGTAAAGATTTAAAAGTTGGGAAAATGAGTTTTTTCAAGAAGAGTCAAAATCCTAGAATCTTTAGGGAGCTACTTGGAAATTATGTCTTTTCCCTAATTTGACAAGTGTTTTAAATGTTTATTAAATAATTAAAAGGGTTTTAATTAATTGATTAAATAAGAGTTAGTTAAACGGTTAAAGAAAAATATGACGAGCCTTTTCATTTTTCTTCTTCATTCAGCCAAACACTCTCTATTTCCTCTCAATTTTCTAGAAATCCATTTCTCTCAAATCCTCGTTTGATTCCTATTCTTTTCCTTATTGATTTCTTCCATTTTCATTCAAGTTTCTTCAAGTAAATCTTGCCAAATTAGAGAAGAAGCAAGGATTGGAGGTAATTTTCATACTAACCCTCTAATCTAGGTTCTTTAATGAAATTCCAAAGATATTGACTCTTTAATACTGATTTTGATTGAGGTTTTGTTGTTAGATTGATAAACTCTTGAAATCTTGATTGAAATATGGATTTTAATGTGATTTTTGGAGTTTGATTTAAATGGCTGGTTTGAGATTGTTTCTAAATGAGTTTTGAAAGGTTTTTGGTGTTGAAGTGGAGTCTTAATCATATAGATCCCGAAATCCATGAGATCCTTAGTTTTTGAAGTGCTTTGGGGAGAGTTTTTGGGGTGTTCTTGAGGAATTAGAGTTGCTGGAGGTATAAGGATGGTTTTAGGTTGTTTTTGGATGTTGATTAATGCCTAAAATGTGTTGGATGAGTTTGTAATGGCTGGGCTTAGGTTAGAGGATAATAGATTGAGTTTTCAGTTGTTTCGGATGGGTGTTTTGATGCTTTAGAGCATGGCTACGGGATTTCTTGTTAGTGCTGGTGTTTTGGATGCATTTTAATGCATTGAACCTCTGTTTTAGTGTGTTGAAAACAAGGGATATTATTTCAGAAGCAAATGAAGTGGTTTTGGAGGCTTCAGACGATCGATAGTTGTGTTGGTAAGCGTGGTTTCGCAAGTTGGTGAGTGGAACTTTGTTTTCTAACAAGGGAACGTTTTATAAAAGGTGTTGGGAACTTCGTAAGAGCTTGAAACGCTTTACTAAGTTCGGAAGTAAGTAAAGTGATTTTTTACTCTCGGATTGTGCTAGTTTTGGACCAATGGTTGCACTAGATTTTACTTGCATTAACCTACTTTTTTAAAGCATATTTTGAATGTATAAAATGTGTATGATGACGCTCTGTGGTTTAAGGATGCACTTGGTAAGTGATCCTTGTATGCATGTATTGATGCATGATATTTGAAGCATGGTTTAATGCTTGATTTATGGCTTATCATGAATGCTTTGTAAAAACAGTGAGTTATGCATGAGGTATGGGTTATATTGGCATGTGATGTTGAACAAAATGTTTTATAAATGAAATCGGATATAGTTAGTCGGCTATAGGATTGAGTGCACTATAAACAAGTCGCCTTGGATGTTGAGGAGTTGTGATTTTACCGAATACTCCATCCAAGTACCCTAACGATTGAGGATTGTTTAATCTTTCAACGGTTGAGGGTTGCTCTCGGGATTGAACCTTGTGTGAGTCCCGTCTCTCGTTAGTGGATTATATATCTACCAATGAGTGGTGTAGAGTGGTTGTGATTGTACCGAATACTCCACCACGAGTGTCGCAACGATGGAGGGTCGCTCTCATGTGTGAACCTTGAAATGTCGGTAGAGTGTATGAAGGGTATGGGACAACCCTTGGTAATCTGTGTATCCGATTTATATTTTTGAGTTTGTTGTTTATTACTTGTGAGCCAATATAATGAAATGAATTATTGTGGAAAATGATGTTGATGCATATTTTGAAAGATGCATGTTTTGGTTTAAGCTTAGCATAATGGTGTTTATGCTTGGAAAGCTTGGAAAATGAGTAGCAATGTTTTAATTGTTGAATTTTTATGAATCATGTTGCATGATGTTCAATACAATGAGATTGATGAAAAAGTGCATGTTTTGGCAATGAAGGCATAATGGTTTCGAAAGAATGAAAAATGGTTTTGAGCATTGATGATGTGTTTTGAGCAATCCTCACTAAGCTTGTATGTTTATGTTCTCTTTGTTCATCAATGCAGATAATTAGACTTCAGAGGCAGCATCTTCAAGGTTATCTTCCAAGACATTTGATAAAAGTATGATGTGATCTTTGTAACGCCCCGGTTTTGGGCTTAGAAGTTTTGGGCGTTGACCGGTTTGGTCAAAGTGCTGTTCGAATCTAAGAGAGTGAATTTAGGAAAGCTTGGTTCGGGTTGCATTAAAAATATGGAAAAATGTTCTAAAATCATCTTTTAATATATTTAAGTGAACTGTGAAATCAATTTTGGAAAATGAGTTTCGGAAGGGTGACATTTTGGCTAGTGACCAAAATGTAATTTTTGAAAGTTTTGTGACTGTTTTAGAAAGGATTGAAACTTTGAATCTTTAAGGAGCTATTTACCCAAAGGGAGTTTCTCCAGATTTTTCTAAGATATTTTAATGATTAATTCTGATTTTCAAGCAAAAGAAAAGTGGAGGGAAAATCATTTTGGTTATTTTGTAACTAATTCTCATATTTTCCAATTTCTCTTTTCTCTCATTTTCTCTCAACCCAAACACTTTCTCTCCAGAGATTTCCTTCTGATTTTGTCACTCATTTCTCTCTTTTCAATCTTCTTTTGATTCCTAATCATCATATCTACAAAACCTCTCAATTTGCCACTTGATTCATCAAGCTTTTTGGTTCCAAAAGAGGAGAAACTCAAGTTTGGAGGTAAGAACGTCCTTCTCCTCTGAACTTCAAGTTCTTTAATGAAATTCCTAAGTTCTCAATCCTTAATTGATGTTTTATAAATGGCTTTTAAGATTGTTTAATGGATCTTGGCTTAAAATGCAAGATTTGGTGAGTTTTTGATGAATTTTCGTTGGATCTGTTTAAGCAGTGTTTTAAGGTGTTAAAATGATGATTAATGAATGTTAATTTGATAAGGAATTGAGTTTTGATTAATGCAATCCCGGATAGGTTGAATTTCCTAAGTTTAGCTTATGATTCTTGGTTGTTTTTGAGGTGATCTTGTGGATCTGGTGTTGCTGGAGGTATAAGGATGTTGTTAGGTTCTTTTTAGATGTTAAAAGATGTTAAAGGATGTTAGGTTTTGATGGTTAATGGCTGGGCTTAGTTGAGAAGTGGTTTGGATGCATTTTCGGTTGTGTTTGGTGGCCGAAAATGGAGTGTGGATGAGAGCAGCGAGTTTAGGTGCTTTCATTGAAGTTATTAATGCATGATGATGCATTAATTTACTGTTTTAATGTGTTAAACAGGGGAGTCATCTTTGGATCCAAGTGGTGGTGATCCGGAGGCTTGATTTGGTGCTTCGGCAAGAGGCGAAGTGGAATCGGTGAGTGAAATTGGGTTTTCGGCTTTGAAACCAATGTCTTGGGAGCTTAGTTTAAGTCTAAACAACTTTGCTAAGCTCAAGTGTAAGTTTTCGGAAATACTCTCTAGTGGTGGCCATGATTTGATTGTTGTGCAATGTGGTTTATTGCATGTTTTAAATTCTGTTTTGAAAGCATGATTTAGCATGGTTAATGCTGTTTTTGTAAGCCATATGTTGAAGGAAGCTCAAGGTATGAGTTCCTTGTTTTTGAACATTGATCAAATGTGGTTGATGCTTTTAAATGCATGATGAATATGGCTTGGTTTAATGCTTTAGAACAGTGGATAATTTGATGATAATGATGTATATTGGCAAGTGATGTTTTAAAAAGGTTGAGGTCACTAAGGTGGTTAAAAGTCCTTGAGTGAGCCTTGTTACTTAAGAACATCAAGGTGGTTAAAAGTCCTTGGATGATTCTTGTTACGGACACAAAGGTGTTTAAAAGTCCTTGTGTGGTCCTTTCTATGGTGTTTAAAAGTCCATAGGCCAAGGTGTTTAAAAGTCCTTGGGGTCAAGGTGTTTAAAAGTCCTTGAGGTGATTTAATTCATGGTGTTTAAAAGTCCATGGCCAAGGTGTTTAAAAGTCCTTGGGGTCAAGGTGTTTAAAAGTCCTTGAGGTAATTTATATCATGGTGTTTAAAAGTCCATGGCCAAGGTGTTTAAAAGTCCTTGGGGTCCAAGGTGTTTAAAAGTCCTTGGGGTGAAAGTTGATGAACTTGTTTTCAAAGAAATGAATTGTATCACTTGTGGCCAATATGACATGTAATGAAATGAAGCATGAGATGCTTGTTAAAGTATGCTTTTGAGCATGTGTAAATGATGATTTGAAGCATGATTTATAAGTGTTTTATAAATGCATTTTTGGATGGTTTTATTGAGCATTCCTCACTAAGCTTTTGCTTACGCTCTCTTTGTTTTCTCAAACCAATATTGCAGAGCATTAAAGTACTTTGAGGGCAGCAAGGAAGACAATCATTCAAGTGGTAGTAAAGCTCAAAGTATGGAAGGTTTTCTTAAGTACATTTAGCTTTTGGTAATTTGGCAGTGGGGGACCTATGTGTATGTTTTGGGAGATGTTTTGAACTCCCTAAGTATGTTGAATGTTGTTGAGAATGCTGGTTTTCGTGGTTGGCCTTTATATGCTTGAATTGGAAGTTTATGCTTGAATGGTTGCTTGTGTAGGAAGCATGCCTATAGATTTGGGGCTTTTCATATTTGTGGATGTTTTGATGAATTGTTGATGCAAGTATGTCTCATATATGTTGAATTGCATGTTGGCAAAGTTTGGTGGCATTTGGAGCATGATTGGTTGGTCAATTGCATGTTTAAGTATGCATTTTTGGGCAATCTGTGCAGGGTGTTTCGGAACAGCACCTACCGTTTCGGAACGGGTGCCTTAAACAAGCCCAGGCGTCCGAAACGGGAGGGACCGTTCCGAAACGGAAAGGCTACTGCCCGACCCCCGTTTCGGTACGCGTTGCGGAACGGCCCCGTGTTTCGAAACGGGCTGTCTCCCGTTTCGGAACGGGTGACCGTTGGGGGCTGACTTTGGCAGTTAAATGTTTTGAAATGTTTGCATTTTGGTCCTGAATCTTGTTTGTGCAATTGTATGAGTTTGGGAAGTCCTTTTTAACTGAAATTTCACAGAGAAGCATGAAACATGATTAATTTCAAGATGGTAACTTCAATTTGGGTTAAGTCCTTATATTTATCAGAATTTACAATTTGGTCCCTAAAGTTGTAAATTGTTCAATTGGGTCCCTGTTTGATCTCTGATGTTTATGATCTTTGAGTATGCTGTTGTATGATCATATCTAAGGATTAATATGCATCTAGACAAGTTTAAAAAGAAAAAAAAGGGTCGTTAATCTAGGTTGACTTTCGGGTTGACTTTGGTTTTCCCCGTGTGACTTTCTTAATTCGGGTCAACCGTCTAGGACGGGTTAAGGGGGTTACATTTGGTGGTATCAGAGCTGAGTTCTCGAGTAATTGGGAATGAATGTGTGCATGATTGAAGTGTGTATGCTTTGTATGCTTGTTGAGTGGAAGCATGTTGAGTGAATTGCATGTATGTTGCATTTGAGATGTATGTGGAGATGTAGCATGTTGTGGGTACCCATTGCCAAATAAAAGCTAGTGAAATGGTGTTGATTTTGAATGAAATTGAGCTTGAATACTTGGATTGCTTACCTTGCTGGGCCTGACTTTGTTTTATTTGTGTTGTGATTGCATGGTAAAAGTATGGCACCACGTAGAGAGTTACGAGGTAATGTGCGAGCTACGGCTCCTAATGAGAACGAGAATGAGGAAAACACAGGTAGTGCGGTGTTACCTCCTCCTCCACCTGGTGGTGGTGGTGCTGGGGCTGAGGAAGCTGGAGCTGCAGCTGGCGCTGGAGCTGCTGGACCTGGGGCTGGTCAGGGGCAAGCTATGCCTGATATGACGATGTTAGTGCAAGCTATTGCTGGTGCTTTTCAAGCAGCAGTAGCTGGGGCTCGTGGAGCGGGGCATCAGGAAGATGCTGGAGTCAGACTACCTTTAGAGCGTCTGCGCAGTCTTGGTGGGACTGAGTTCAGGGGTATGTCTGCTGAGAGTTCTGAAGCTTGGCTAGAGAGTACCAAGCGAATCTTGGGCCAGATGAGTTGCACTGATGTGCAGAAGCTGGGTTGTGTTGTGTCCTTGCTGCAGAAGGTTGCGTATACGTGGTGGACAACCACTATTGCTGGGATGGCAGAAGCTGATGTGACTTGGACATTCTTTCAGAATGTGTTCAAGCGGAGATATCTTGGTGTGAGATATCTTGATGAGAAGAAGCGTGAATTCATGTCTCTTACCCAAGGGAGCATGAGTGTGGCTGAGTATGAAGTGCAGTTTGTGCGACTCAGTCAGTATGCACCTGAGCTGGTACCTCATGAGCGGGAAAGGTGCGAGAGGTTCTATTACGGCTTAGAGACGGATGTGAAAATGTATTTGCTGGCCGCCGAGTATGATGATTTTGATGTGTTGGTGGGCCGAGCCAAGGACGTTGAGATGAACTTGAGTTTATCTGCTAAGGGTGCTGGCAAGCGAGCTGCTGAGTATAGTTCTGGAGGTGGACGGAACAAGAGGGGACGTGATCAGAAGTATCATTCTTCTACTAAGAGAGGTGGTGGTGCACCTGCTAGAGGAGGTAATGCTAGAGCTGATCCGAGTGCTTGTTGGATCTGTGGTTCACGTGGTCACATGAAACGTGACTGTCCCCGTGCTGTGAGAGAGGTGCAAGCTCCTGTTGCGGCAGCCGGTAATAGGTGCTGGAATTGTGGATCCGCAGACCATTTGAGGCGTGATTGTCCTAGGTTGGCTGGTGATCAGGTGCGTGCTCCTGTTGTTGCTGCACCGCAGAGAGGTCGTGGGCGCGGCCGTGGTAATTTCCAGAGGAGAGAGGAAGGTGGTCGTGGAGTGGCCCATGTTGTGGCTATTCAGCCTGAAGGTGGAGGCCAAGCGAGGGTGTATGCTCAGCGTGAGGGAAGGAATGATGCGGATGTGATTGCAGGTACCTTTACTTTGCAATCCTTGTCATTGCTTTCTTTGATAGATTCTGGATCTACGCATTCATACATTTTGCGTGAGCATGCTGAATTGCTTGGTTTGCCTGTTGAGTCTTTGGATGTTGGTGTTCGTGTCACTAGTTCTTTTGGTGAGACTGTTGTGACTCGTAAGCTTTATAGAAGGTGTCCCTTGGTTGTTCAAGAACATGTTTTTCATGTTGATCTTATGGAGTTGCCCTTTTATGGTTTTGATGTAATCCTTGGTATGGATTGGCTTGCTGAGCATCGTGCTGTTGTGGATTGTGAAAACAAGCGAGTTTCGCTTAAGCTTGCGGATGATTATGAAGTTGTTGTGGTTGGTGAGAATGTGAAGTTTCTTGCCAATGTGGTGTCTACCTTGGAGGCGAGCAGGATGCTGAGGCAAGGTTGCGAAGCCTATCTAGCTTTTGTGATGAATCCTAGCTCTAAAGAGTTGAGGGTACAAGATATCAGAGTTGTGAAGGAGTTTCCTGGTGTTTTTCCTGAGGAGTTGCCTGGTTTACCTCCTAACCGCGAGGTGGAGTTTGGAATTGAGCTGTATGAGAATACAACTCCTGTGTCCATTACTCCCTATAGAATGGCACCTAAGGAGCTGAAGGAGCTGAAGACGCAGTTGCAAGAGTTGCTTGATCGTGGTTTCATCCGGACGAGTGTGTCACCTTGGGGTGCACCGGTCTTGTTTGTGAAGAAGAAGGATGGCACTATGAGAATGTGCATTGATTACCATCAGCTGAACAAGTTGACTATCAAGAATCGGTATCCTTTGCCGAGGATTGATGATCTCTTTGATCAATTTAAGGGAGCTGCTGTGTTCTCTAAGATTGACTTGAGGTCAGGGTATTATCAGTTGAAGGTGAAGGATGTGGATGTGCCTAAGACAGCTTTCAGGACAAGGTATGGGCATTATGAGTTCCTTGTGATGCCGTTTGGGTTGACAAATGCTCCTGCTGCTTTCATGGACATGATGAATCGTGTGTTTCATGAATACCTGGACAAGTTTGTTGTGGTGTTCATTGATGATATCCTCGTGTACTCGCGTACTGAGGAGGAGCATGAAGAGCATTTGAGGATTGTTTTGCAAGCTTTGTTGGAGAATCAGCTTTATGCTAAGCTGAGTAAGTGTGAGTTCTGGTTAAGGGAGGTGGTGTTTCTTGGGCATGTGGTCTCAGCTGAGGGGATTCGTGTTGATCCTCAGAAGATTGAGGCGGTGATGAATTGGAAAGTTCCTAAGTCTGTTCATGAGGTCCGTAGTTTCCTTGGTTTGGCGGGATACTACCGAAGGTTTGTGGATGGTTTTTCCAAGATTGCTGCTCCTTTGACGAAGCTGTTGCAAAAGGATGTTAAGTATGAGTGGACGGAAGCGAGACAGCAGGCTTTTGAGAAGCTTAAGGCGGCTTTGACGCAAGCTCCTATCTTGATTCAGCCTGAATCAGGGAAAGAGTTTGTGGTTTACAGTGATGCATCCTATGTTGGTTTGGGGTGTGTGCTGATGCAGGAGGGTAAGGTGGTAGCTTATGCATCGCGGCAGTTGAAAATGCATGAGCGCAATTACCCTACGCATGATATTGAGCTGGCTGCAGTGGTTTTTGCTCTGAAGATCTGGAGACATTATCTGTATGGTGAGAAGTGTACTGTGTACACAGATCACAAGAGTTTGAGGTATCTGATGTCTCAGAAGGAGTTGAATCTTAGGCAGCGGCGTTGGTTGGAGTTGCTCAAGGATTATGATCTGACGATTGAGTATCATCCTGGAAAAGCTAATGTTGTTGCGGATGCCTTGAGTAGGAAAGTAGCTGTTGAGCTGAGGGCTATGTTTGCTAGCTTGAGCATATCGCAAGATGGTGGTCTCGTTGCTGAGTTGCAAGTGAAACCCTCTTTGGTTCAGTTGATCAAGGATAAGCAGTTGCTGGATGATTCCTTGGTGTCGCATGTTCAGGATATTGCGGAGGGTAGACCTTCGGATTTCTGTTTTAATGATGATGGTGTGTTGTGTTTTGGGAGTCGGATAGTAGTGCCTGCTGATGCTGAGTTGAGGCGTGCTATTCTGACTGAAGGTCATAGTAGTCCTTTTGCTATGCACACTGGTAGTACTAAGATGTACCGTGATCTTCGTGATGAGTACTATTGGGTGGGTTTGAAGAAAGATGTTGCGGAGTTTGTTAGCAAGTGTTTGGTATGTCAGCGAGTTAAGGCTGAGCATCAGTTTCCTTCAGGGTTGTTGCAACCGTTGAAAATCCCTGAGTGGAAGTGGGAACGGGTTACCATGGATTTTGTATCTGGTTTACCTTTGTCTCCCTCGAAGAAGAATTCGGTTTGGGTGATTGTGGATCGCCTGACGAAGTGTGCGCATTTCTTGCCTGTGCACACCACGTTTTCTTTGGATAAGTTGGCAGAGCTGTACATTGCTGAGATTGTGCGGCTGCATGGTGTGCCTAAGTCGATTGTGTCGGATAGGGATCCGAGGTTCACATCGCGTTTCTGGCAGTGTTTGCATCAAGCTCTGGGTACAAGGTTGCATTTCAGTACATCCTATCATCCTCAGTCGGATGGTCAGTCTGAGCGAGTTATCCAGATTTTGGAGGATATGTTGAGGTGCTGCGTGATTGAGTTCCAAGGTTCTTGGGAGAAGCATCTGCCTTTGGTTGAGTTTGCTTATAACAACAGTTATCAGGCAAGTATACAGATGGCACCTTATGAGGCTTTGTACGGGAGGAAGTGTAGGACTCCTCTTTGTTGGGCTGAAACTGGTCAAAAGTTGGTTTCGATGCCGGCTTTGTTGAAAGGGAGCACAGAGAAGGTAAAGCTCATTTGTGAGCGGTTGAAGGCTGCTTCTGATCGGCAGAAGTCTTACGCGGATTTGAAGCGTAAGGAGATAGAGTATGCGGTGGGTGACCGTGTGTTCTTGAAGGTTTCGCCTTGGAAGAAGGTGATGAGGTTTGGCCGGAAGGGCAAGTTGAGCCCTAGGTACATTGGACCATATGAGGTGGTTGAGCGTATGGGTCCTGTTGCGTATCGGTTGAGGTTACCTCAGGAGTTGGAGAAGATTCATGATGTGTTCCATGTCTCTATGCTCCGGAGGTATAGATCTGATCCTTCGCATGTGATGCCTGTGGAGGAAGTGGTTTTGAATCCGGATTTGACCTATGATGAGGAACCGGTGAAGGTTCTGGATTCGGATAGCAAGGTTCTTCGTGGTAAGACCATTGAGTTGGTGAAGGTGCTGTGGAAGCATCGAGGTGTTGAGGAAGCCACGTGGGAGCGGACGGAAGACATGCTGAAGCAGTTTCCTTATCTCTTTCCTTCAGGTAAATTTCGGGGACGAAATTTCTTAAGGGGGGGAGAGTTGTAACGCCCCGGTTTTGGGCTTAGAAGTTTTGGGCGTTGACCGGTTTGGTCAAAGTGCTGTTCGAATCTAAGAGAGTGAATTTAGGAAAGCTTAGTTCGGGTTGCATTAAAAATATGGAAAAATGTTCTAAAATCATCTTTTAATATATTTAAGTGAACTGTGAAATCAATTTTGGAAAATGAGTTTCGGAAGGGTGACATTTTGGCTAGTGACCAAAATGTAATTTTTGAAAGTTTTCTGACTGTTTTAGAAAGGATTGAAACTTTGAATCTTTAAGGAGCTATTTACCCAAAGGGAGTTTCTCCAGATTTTTCTAAGATATTTTAATGATTAATTCTGATTTTCAAGCAAAAGAAAAGTGGAGGGAAAATCATTTTGGTTATTTTGTAACTAATTCTCATATTTTCCAATTTCTCTTTTCTCTCATTTTCTCTCAACCCAAACACTTTCTCTCCAGAGATTTCCTTCTGATTTTGTCACTCATTTCTCTCTTTTCAATCTTCTTTTGATTCCTAATAATCATATCTACAAAACCTCTCAATTTGCTACTGGATTCATCAAGCTTTTTGGTTCCAAAAGAGGAGAAACTCAAGTTTGGAGGTAAGAACGTCCTTCTCCTCTGAACTTCAAGTTCTTTAATGAAATTCCTAAGTTCTCAATCCTTAATTGATGTTTTATAAATGGCTTTTAAGATTGTTTAATGGATCTTGGCTTAAAATGCAAAATTTGGTGAGTTTTTGATGAATTTTCGTTGGATCTGTTTAAGCAGTGTTTTAAGGTGTTAAAATAATGATTAATGAATGTTAATTTGATAAGGAATTGAGTTTTGATTAATGCAATCCCGGATAGGTTGAATTTCCTAAGTTTAGCTTATGATTCTTGGTTGTTTTTGAGGTGATCTTGTGGATCTGGTGTTGCTGGAGGTATAAGGATGTTGTTAGGTTCTTTTTAGATGTTAAAAGATGTTAAAGGATGTTAGGTTTTGATGGTTAATGGCTGGGCTTAGTTGAGAAGTGGTTTGGATGCATTTTCGGTTGTGTTTGGTGGCCGAAAATGGAGTGTGGATGAGAGCAGCGAGTTTAGGTGCTTTCATTGAAGTTATTAATGCATGATGATGCATTAATTTACTGTTTTAATGTGTTAAACAGGGGAGTCATCTTTGGATCCAAGTGGTGGTGATCCGGAGGCTTAATTTGGTGCTTCGGCAAGAGGCGAAGTGGAATCGGTGAGTGAAATTGGGTTTTCGGCTTTGAAACCAATGTCTTGGGAGCTTAGTTTAAGTCTAAACAACTTTGCTAAGCTCAAGTGTAAGTTTTCGGAAATACTCTCTAGTGGTGGCCATGATTTGATTGTTGTGCAATGTGGTTTATTGCATGTTTTAAATTCTGTTTTGAAAGCATGATTTAGCATGGTTAATGCTGTTTTTGTAAGCCATATGTTGAAGGAAGCTCAAGGTATGAGTTCCTTGTTTTTGAACATTGATCAAATGTGGTTGATGCTTTTAAATGCATGATGAATATGGCTTGGTTTAATGCTTTAGAACAGTGGATAATTTGATGATAATGATGTATATTGGCAAGTGATGTTTTAAAAAGGTTGAGGTCACTAAGGTGGTTAAAAGTCTTTGAGTGAGCCTTGTTACTTAAGAACATCAAGGTGGTTAAAAGTCCTTGGATGATTCTTGTTACGGACACAAAGGTGTTTAAAAGTCCTTGTGTGGTCCTTTCTATGGTGTTTAAAAGTCCATAGGCCAAGGTGTTTAAAAGTCCTTGGGGTCAAGGTGTTTAAAAGTCCTTGAGGTGATTTAATTCATGGTGTTTAAAAGTCCATGGCCAAGGTGTTTAAAAGTCCTTGGGGTCAAGGTGTTTAAAAGTCCTTGAGGTAATTTATATCATGGTGTTTAAAAGTCCATGGCCAAGGTGTTTAAAAGTCCTTGGGGTCCAAGGTGTTTAAAAGTCCTTGGGGTGAAAGTTGATGAACTTGTTTTCAAAGAAATGAATTGTATCACTTGTGGCCAATATGACATGTAATGAAATGAAGCATGAGATGCTTGTTAAAGTATGCTTTTGAGCATGTGTAAATGATGATTTGAAGCATGATTTATAAGTGTTTTATAAATGCATTTTTGGATGGTTTTATTGAGCATTCCTCACTAAGCTTTTGCTTACGCTCTCTTTGTTTTCTCAAACCAATATTGCAGAGCATTAAAGTACTTTGAGGGCAGCAAGGAAGGCAATCATTCAAGTGGTAGTAAAGCTCAAAGTATGGAAGGTTTTCTTAAGTACATTTAGCTTTTGGTAATTTGGCAATGGGGGACCTATGTGTATGTTTTGGGAGATGTTTTGAACTCCCTAAGTATGTTGAATGTTGTTGAGAATGCTGGTTTTCGTGGTTGGCCTTTATATGCTTGAATTGGAAGTTTATGCTTGAATGGTTGCTTGTGTAGGAAGCATGCCTATAGATTTGGGGCTTTTCATATTTGTGGATGTTTTGATGAATTGTTGATGCAAGTATGTCTCATATATGTTGAATTGCATGTTGGCAAAGTTTGGTGGCATTTGGAGCATGATTGGTTGGTCAATTGCATGTTTAAGTATGCATTTTTGGGCAATCTGTGCAGGGTGTTTCGGAACAGCACCTACCGTTTCGGAACGGGTGCCTTAAACAAGCCCAGGCGTCCGAAACGGGAGGGACCGTTCCGAAACGGAAAGGCTACTGCCCGACCCCCGTTTCGGTACGCGTTGCGGAACGGCCCCGTGTTTCGAAACGGGCTGTCTCCCGTTTCGGAACGGGTGACCGTTGGGGGCTGACTTTGGCAGTTAAATGTTTTGAAATGTTTGCATTTTGGTCCTGAATCTTGTTTGTGCAATTGTATGAGTTTGGGAAGTCCTTTTTAACTGAAATTTCACAGAGAAGCATGAAACATGATTAATTTCAAGATGGTAACTTCAATTTGGGTTAAGTCCTTATATTTATCAGAATTTACAATTTGGTCCCTAAAGTTGTAAATTGTTCAATTGGGTCCCTGTTTGATCTCTGATGTTTATGATCTTTGAGTATGCTGTTGTATGATCATATCTAAGGATTAATATGCATCTAGACAAGTTTAAAAAGAAAAAAAAGGGTCGTTAATCAAGGTTGACTTTCGGGTTGACTTTGGTTTTCCCCGTGTGACTTTCTTAATTCGGGTCAACCGTCTAGGACGGGTTAAGGAGGTTACATTTGGTGGTATCAGAGCTGAGTTCTCGAGTAATTGGGAATGAATGTGTGCATGATTGAAGTGTGTATGCTTTGTATGCTTGTTGAGTGGAAGCATGTTGAGTGAATTGCATGTATGTTGCATTTGAGATGTATGTGGAGATGTAGCATGTTGTGGGTACCCATTGCCAAATAAAAGCTAGTGAAATGGTGTTGATTTTGAATGAAATTGAGCTTGAATACTTGGATTGCTTACCTTGCTGGGCCTGACTTTGTTTTATTTGTGTTGTGATTGCATGGTAAAAGTATGGCACCACGTAGAGAGTTACGAGGTAATGTGCGAGCTACGGCTCCTAATGAGAACGAGAATGAGGAAAACACAGGTAGTGCGGTGTTACCTCCTCCTCCACCTGGTGGTGGTGGTGCTGGGGCTGAGGAAGCTGGAGCTGCAGCTGGCGCTGGAGCTGCTGGACCTGGGGCTGGTCAGGGGCAAGCTATGCCTGATATGACGATGTTAGTGCAAGCTATTGCTGGTGCTTTTCAAGCAGCAGTAGCTGGGGCTCGTGGAGCGGGGCATCAGGAAGATGCTGGAGTCAGACTACCTTTAGAGCGTCTGCGCAGTCTTGGTGGGACTGAGTTCAGGGGTATGTCTGCTGAGAGTTCTGAAGCTTGGCTAGAGAGTACCAAGCGAATCTTGGGCCAGATGAGTTGCACTGATGTGCAGAAGCTGGGTTGTGTTGTGTCCTTGCTGCAGAACGTTGCGTATACGTGGTGGACAACCACTATTGCTGGGATGGCAGAAGCTGATGTGACTTGGACATTCTTTCAGAATGTGTTCAAGCGGAGATATCTTGGTGTGAGATATCTTGATGAGAAGAAGCGTGAATTCATGTCTCTTACCCAAGGGAGCATGAGTGTGGCTGAGTATGAAGTGCAGTTTGTGCGACTCAGTCAGTATGCACCTGAGCTGGTACCTCATGAGCGGGAAAGGTGCGAGAGGTTCTATTACGGCTTAGAGACGGATGTGAAAATGTATTTGCTGGCCGCCGAGTATGATGATTTTGATGTGTTGGTGGGCCGAGCCAAGGACGTTGAGATGAACTTGAGTTTATCTGCTAAGGGTGCTGGCAAGCGAGCTGCTGAGTATAGTTCTGGAGGTGGACGGAACAAGAGGGGACGTGATCAGAAGTATCAGTCTTCTACTAAGAGAGGTGGTGGTGCACCTGCTAGAGGAGGTAATGCTAGAGCTGATCCGAGTGCTTGTTGGATCTGTGGTTCACGTGGTCACATGAAACGTGACTGTCCCCGTGCTGTGAGAGAGGTGCAAGCTCCTGTTGCGGCAGCCGGTAATAGGTGCTGGAATTGTGGATCCGCAGACTATTTGAGGCGTGATTGTCCTAGGTTGGCTGGTGATCAGGTGCGTGCTCCTATTGTTGCTGCACCGCAGAGAGGTCGTGGGCGCGACCGTGGTAATTTCCAGAGGAGAGAGGAAGGTGGTCGTGGAGTGGCCCATGTTGTGGCTATTCAGCCTGAAGGTGGAGGCCAAGCGAGGGTGTATGCTCAGCGTGAGGGAAGGAATGATGCGGATGTGATTGCAGGTACCTTTACTTTGCAATCCTTGTCATTGCTTTCTTTGATAGATTCTGGATCTACGCATTCATACATTTTGCGTGAGCATGCTGAATTGCTTGGTTTGCCTGTTGAGTCTTTGGGGCTTTTCATATTTGTGGATGTTTTGATGAATTGTTGATGCAAGTATGTCTCATATATGTTGAATTGCATGTTGGCAAAGTTTGGTGGCATTTGGAGCATGATTGGTTGGTCAATTGCATGTTTAAGTATGCATTTTTGGGCAATCTGTGCAGGGTGTTTCGGAACAGCACCTACCGTTTCGGAACGGGTGCCTTAAACAAGCCCAGGCGTCCGAAACGGGAGGGACCGTTCCGAAACGGAAAGGCTACTGCCCGACCCCCGTTTCGATACACGTTGCGGAACGGCCCCGTGTTTCGAAACGGGCTGTCTCCCGTTTCGGAACGGGTGACCGTTGGGGGCTGACTTTGGCAGTTAAATGTTTTGAAATGTTTGCATTTTGGTCCTGAATCTTGTTTGTGCTATTGTATGAGTTTGGGAAGTCCTTTTTAACTGAAATTTCACAGAGAAGCATGAAACATGATTAATTTCAAGATGGTAACTTCAATTTGGGTTAAGTCCTTATATTTATCAGAATTTACAATTTGGTCCCTAAAGTTGTAAATTGTTCAATTGGGTCCCTGTTTGATCTCTGATGTTTATGATCTTTGAGTATTCTGTTGTATGATCATATCTAAGGATTAATATGCATCTAGACAAGTTTAAAAAGAAAAAAAAAGGGTCGTTAATCAAGGTTGACTTTCGGGTTGACTTTGGTTTTCCCCGTGTGACTTTCTTAATTCAGGTCAACTGTCTAGGCCGGGTTAAGGGGGTTACAATCTTGAACTAGTGTAATAATGGCAATGAGGGTGTCCAATGCTTTGAATGTTGTCAGTTTGATATTTTCTGGCTCTGCGCAAGTTTGAAATGCATATTTGGACTTGTAAATGGCCTTTAAGTTTTGTTTTATGCTTGCATTTGGATTTTTGCCTTTTGGTGCTTTTAACTTTTAGGTAGCATGCCTTTAGTTCATTTTCTTCCGGGAATGTTGCTATGTTATTGCTTATGCTTTGTTTAAGTTGTCTTTGATAGGTATTTAAGTTGCATATATGTTAGGGCATGTGTAGGGATGGTTTTGGAGGGTAAAAATCGACTTAAACCAGCTTTTTAGAACACTGCAGGCCCATGTGTTTCGAAACACCCTTTCATGTTTCGGAACGGTGGCCTGAAATGGCCTTGGTGTTTCGGAACAGTGGGGTCTGTACTGTTTCGGAACATTTTGCCTATATGAACCATCGTACCGAAACATGTCTTGAGGAGTTTCGAAACGAACCCGCGTATCAAAACTGTAAGCTACGTTTCGAAACGACCGTTTCGATACATGGCATTTTGTTCCGAAACAATTGACTGTTGAACTTGTTTTTGAATTGCTCTGAATTTCTGGTTCTTGCATTTTGGTCCCTGTTTGACTTGTATGCAATTGAATGAGTTCTAGATGTCGTTTTGAGCTGAGATTTCACCGAAAAGCATTTAATGAATCTAATTAAAGATTGGAAACCAGAATTTGCCGTTAACCCTTATAATTTTTCAGAATTACAAAATGGTCTCTAAACCTTAATCGGCTTAAATCGATGGGCAATTGTGTTGATGTTTTATCTGCTGCTTATGTACGTACACATAGGAACCTAAGTTGCATCTAGACAAGAGAACAAGAAAAAAAAGGTCTTTTATTGAGGTAAACCTTCCCGGTTTATATCAATATTCCTCGTGTGATCTGTTCGATTCGGTTTATCGGCCAAGCCGGGTCGAGGGGGTTACACCTTGGCTTCGGTCTTTGGGGTAGATTAGATACCGTTCAACAGTTTCATTGATCCCATTTGTGCATCTTGGCCTTCATTGGCATCAATACCTTTACTGGCATCATTTCCCTCTTGATGCGTTGCTAGGAGCGAGTTGAGGGCTTGACGCTGTGGGCACTCTCAGACCCAATGATCACCATCACAAATGAAGCACATATTTGGTGGTGATCTCTTCGTGCCTTGAAATTCCTTGGACTTGCCTTTGTCCTTGCCCTTCCACGAGGACGAGTCCTTGTGTTTGGAAGGGTTGTCCTCTTGGTAGCCCTCCTTATGTGGGCTCTTGTCTCTCCTACCATTGGTGTGCCCGCTCTTCTTATCCCTCGGCTTATCGGTGGACTCTTTGTTGTTAGCGTAGTCGATAAGACTCTCAGCTACGACTATGGCATCAACAATGTTTTGAACCCCACGAAACCTTAACTCATTTTTGGCCCACATTTGGAGTCCATCTAAAATGTTAAAGAGCGAGTCTTTGTCGGAGAGATCAGGGATCTCAAGCACTAGACTAGTGAACTTCTTGACATAGTCGCGGATGCTCCCCGATAGTTTAAGTCGACCCAAGCGTGCTCTTGCTTCGTCTTCGGCATTCTCCGGATTGAGTTGCCTTTTGAGCTTCCTCTTAAAGTCATTGAAGGTAGAGATGGTGCATGTACCTTTCTCAAAATCAATACGCCTTCTCCTCCACCATAGCATGGCGGTGTCAGTGAGATAAACTGAGGCAGTTTGAATCTTGGATGCCTCGTCCATAATACCAATCGCAACAAGCTATTACTCTAATCCATACAAGAAGTTGTTCACTTCTTTAGCATCGCGTGACCCCGAAAAGGTCTTGGGTTTGGGCACCTCGACCCTCCTATTCTCATATGTTGTGCTTGGCCCGACGATAATGGCTCACTTGCACAATGCAAGGTCGCTTTGTAATTCCTCAAGCTTGGCACGCATGTTGTCAAGCTCTTGTTGGCAATAATCACAAACCATTGAGAGCTCTCCCATGAGAAGATCGCAGATTTTCCCCATCTCCGCGTGTAGGTTCTCCTCTAACTTCACCATCATGGCCCTCATGGCCGTGTGGATCTCTGCATCCTCCGCCTCAAGGTCGTCTACCTGATCTTGAAGGTCGTCCACTTGGGCACCCATGCCTCCAACGCTTTTCTCAACATGAGTCAAGAGTGACTCCAAGCTAGAGATCACATCCTTGGACTTGGCTCTTTGCCTTGTCACTTTAGGATCGACCATCTCCTCTCGCCCTCGTTGCTCATGCATGACCTCCATGTCAGATGAGATTACCACTTGGTTCTTCCTTGTTTTAGCCATGTTTCGACTGTATTGAACACGCTCTGATACCAACTATCACAGACTTATCTTTCTCCCATTGATCTGTCTGGCATTAGCACTCCCGACACAATGCTAACAAGGCTTTCCCACGCGACGCGATGGCTAACACACACAAGTATTGAGAAGGCAATAACACTTTCAAGGAAAAGAACCTTGTATTGAACTTAAGAAAGCTTTACAAGAGAGCTAGATTTGTGAACTTATGAGATTTATTACAAATAACCATGGCTAGCCTATTTATAGGCTTCCACCTCCTCAATTTACGGTGGAGATTGACTCGATCCTACGGCTACTATTTTGCCTCCAAAAATATTTACAAGACCTATAATATTCTAAAGATCTCTAAATTAGTCCCTAATTATTTAAAGTTTTCTAGAGAACTCTACATGTATCTATACATGTCTACAACTATCTAAAAGCTTCTAGAATGTTCCAGAGATGTCCAGACTAATTCTAAACCTTCTAGAGTCTTCTAGGTTCTTCGGGTTCAGCCTAGATGGGTGTGGAACGTCCTGGAACCTCCTAGAACGTGGTGGAATAGTTTCAAGATTGTTATGTGCCTCTCTAGGCTGTTCTAGATGCCTCCTTGGGTCATGCCCTACTTTAAAACGCCCAAGGAGCATCATTTGCCCTCGGTTAGCCGTGGTGCTCAATGGTGGGGCATGACAGTAAGCCCAAGTGTTGAGTGAATTGCATGTATGTTGCAATTGAGATGTATGCTGTGATGAAGCATGTTGTGAGTACCCATTGCCAAATCAAAGCTAATGAAATGATGTTGATTTAATTGGAAATGAGCTTGAGTACTTGGATTGCTTACCTTGTTGGGCCTGACTTTGTTTATTTGCATTGTGATTGCATAATTAGAGTATGGCACCTCGTAGAGAGTTGAGGAGTAATGTGCGAGCTACGGCTCAGAATGAGAATGAAAATGAGGAGAATGTTGAGAGTGCGGTTTTACCTCCTCCACCTGGTGGTGGTGGTGCTGGGGCTGAGGAAGCTGGAGCTGCAGCTGGAGCTGAGGCTGCTGGCCTGAGGCTGGTCAGGGGCAAGCTGTTCCTGACATGACGGTGTTAATTCAAGCTATAGCTGGTGCTTTTCAAGCAGCTGTAGCTGGAGCTCGTGGAGCTGGGCATCAGGAAGATGCTGGAGTTAGACTACCTTTGGAGCGTTTGCGCAGTCTGGGAGGGACTGAGTTCAGGGGTATGTCTGCTGAAGGATCTGAGGCTTGGTTAGAGAGTACCAAGAGGATCTTGGGTCAGATGAGTTGCACTGATGTGCAGAAGCTTGGCTGTGTTGTGTCCTTGCTGCAGAAGGATGCATATACGTGGTGGACAACCACTATTGCTGGGATGACAGAAGCTGATGTGACATGGACATTCTTTCAGAATGTGTTCAAGAGAAGGTATATGGGTGTGAGGTACCTAGATGAGAAAAAGAGGGAGTTCATGTCTCTTACCCAAGGGAGCATGACAGTGGCTGAGTATGAAGTACAGTTTGTTCGACTCAGTCAATATGCACCTGAGCTTGTCCCGGATGAGCGGGCGAGGTGCGAAAGGTTCCGTTATGGCTTAGTGACAGATGTGAAGATGTATGTGCTGGCTACCGAGTATGATGATTTTGATGTGTTGGTGGGCCGAGCCAAGGATATTGAGATGAACTTGGGTTTATCTGCTAAAGGTGCTGGTAAGCGAGCAGCTGAGTATAGTTCCGGTGGTGGACGGAACAAGAGGGGACGTGATCAGAAGTATCAGTCCTCGGCTAAGCGAGGTGGTGGAGCACCTGCTCGGGGAGGCAACGCTAGAGCTGATCCGAGTGCTTGTTGGATATGTGGTTCGCATGGTCACATGAAACGTGATTGTCCTCGTGCTGTGAGGGAGGTGCAAGCTCCTGTTGTGGCAGCTGGTAATGGTTGCTGGAACTGTGGATCTACGGATCATTTGAGGCGTGATTGTCCTATGTTGGCTGGTGGCCAAGTTCGTGTTCCTGTTGTTGCAACAGCACAGAGAGGTCGTGGGCGCGGCCGTGGTAATTTTCAGCGGAGAGAGGAAGGTGGCCGAGGTGTAGCTCATGTTGTAGCTGTACAGCCAGAGGGTGGCGGACAGGCTAGAGTGTTTGCTCAGCGAGAGGGGAGGAATGACGCGGATGTGATCGTAGGTACTTTTACTCTGCAATCCTTGTCATTACTTTCCTTGATTGATTCTGGATCTATGCACTCTTACATATTGCGTGAGCATGCTGAATTGCTTGGTTTGCCTGTTGAGTCTTTGGATGTTGGTATGTGTGTCACTAGTTCTTTTGGTGAGATTATTGTGACTCGAAAGCTGTATAGAAGATGTCCTTTGCTTGTTCAAGATCATGTTTTTCATGTTGACCTTATGGAGTTACCTTTCTATGATTTTGATGTAATCCTTGGTATGGATTGGCTTGCTGAGCATCGTGCTGTGGTGGATTGTGAAAATAAGCGAGTTTCGCTGAAGCTTGCGGATGATTATGAAGTTGTTGTGGTTGGTGAGAATGTGAAGTTTCTTGCCAATGTGGTGTCCACGTTGGAGGCAAGCCGGATGCTGAGGCAAGGCTGTCAAGCTTACCTAGCTTTTGTGATGAATCCTAGCTCTAAGGAGTTGAGGGTGCAAGATATCAGGGTTGTGAAGGAGTTTCCTGGTGTGTTTCCTGAGGAGTTGCCTGGTTTACCTCCTAATCGCGAGGTGGAGTTTGGGATCGAGCTGTATGAGAATACAACTCCTGTGTCCATTACTCCCTATAGAATGGCACCTAAGGAGCTGAAAGAGCTGAAGACGCAGTTGCAAGAGTTGCTTGAGCGTGGTTTCATTCGACCGAGTGTGTCGCCTTGGGGTGCACCGGTCTTGTTTGTGAAGAAGAAGGATGGCACTATGAGAATGTGCATTGATTACCGTCAGCTGAACAAGTTGACTATCAAGAATCGGTATCCTTTGCCGAGAATTGATGATCTCTTTGATCAATTTCGGGGAGCAGCTGTGTTCTCAAGATTGACTTGAGGTCAGGGTATTACCAGTTGAAGGTGAAGGATGTGGATGTGCCTAAGACAACTTTCAGGACAAGGTATGGGCATTATGAGTTCCTTGTGATGCCGTTTGGTTTGACAAATGCTCCTGCTGCTTTCATGGACATGATGAATCGTGTGTTTCATGAATACCTGGACAAGTTTGTTGTGGTGTTCATTGATGATATCCTCGTGTACTCGCGTACTGAGGAGGAGCACGAAGAGCATTTGAGGATTGTGTTGCAGGCTTTGTTGGAGAATCAGCTTTATGCTAAGCTGAGCAAGTGTGAGTTCTGGTTGAGTAAGGTGGTGTTTCTTGGGCATGTGGTTTCTGCAGAGGGGATTCGTGTTGATCCTCAGAAGATTGAGGCGGTGATGAATTGGAAGGTTCCTAAGTCTGTTCATGAGGTTCGTAGTTTCCTCGGTTTGGCAGGATACTACCGGAGGTTTGTGGATGGGTTTTCTAAGATTGCTGCACCTTTGACGAAGTTGTTGCAAAAAGATGTTAAGTATGAGTGGACGGAAGCGAGACAGCAGGCTTTTGAGAAGCTTAAGGCGGCTTTGACGCAAGCTCCTATCTTGGTTCAGCCTGAATCAGGGAAAGAGTTTGTGGTGTATAGTGATGTGTCCTATGTTGGTTTGGGATGTGTGTTGATGCAGGAGGGTAAGGTGGTGGCTTATGCATCGCGGCAGTTGAAGGTGCATGAGCGCAATTATCCTACGCATGACATAGAGTTGGCTGCGGTGGTCTTTGCTTTGAAGATCTGGAGACATTACCTGTATGGTGAGAAGTGTATTGTGTACACGGATCACAAGAGTTTGAAGTATCTGATGTCTCAGAAGGAGTTGAATCTCAGGCAGCGACGTTGGGTGGAAAGGCTAATGTTGTAGCGGATGCCTTGAGTAGGAAGGTAGCTGTTGAGTTAAGGGCTATGTTTGCCAGTTTGAGTATTTCGTGTGATGGTGGTCTTGTGGCTGAGTTGCAAGTGAAACCATCTTTGGTTCAGTTGATCAAGGAAAAGCAGTTGCTGGATGATTCCTTGGTGCCGCATGTTCAGGGTATCGCGGAGGGTAGACCTTCGGATTTCTGCTTTAATGATGATGGAGTGTTGTGTTTTGGGAGTCGGATAGTGGTGCCTAATGATGCTGAGTTGAGGCGTGCTATTATGACTGAAGGTCATAGTAGTCCTTTTGCTATGCACCCTGGTAGTACTAAGATGTATCGAGATCTTCGTGATGAGTACTATTGGGTGGGTTTGAAAAAGGATGTTGCGGAGTTTATGAGCAAGTGTATGGTGTGTCAGCGAGTTAAGGCTGAGCATCAGTTTCCTTCAGGGTTGTTGCAACCGTTGAGAATTCCTGAGTGGAAGTGGGAAAGGGTTACCATGGATTTTGTATCTGGTTTACCCTTGTCACCATCGAAGAAGAATTCGGTGTGGGTGATTGTGGATCGCCTGACGAAGTGTGCGCATTTCTTGCCTGTGCATACTACGTTTTCTTTGGATAAGCTTGCGGAGCTGTACATTGCTGAGATTGTGCGGCTGCATGGTGTGCCAAAGTCGATTGTGTCGGATAGGGATCCGAGGTTCACATCGCGGTTCTGGCAGTGTTTGCATCAAGCTCTGGGTACGAGGTTGAATTTCAGCACATCCTATCATCCTCAGTCGGATGGTCAGTCTGAGCGTGTTATCCAGATTTTGGAGGATATGTTAAGGTGTCGCGTGATTGAGTTTCAGGGCTCTTGGGAGAAGCATTTGCCTTTGGTTGAGTTTGCTTATAACAATAGTTATCAGGCGAGCATTCAAATGGCACCTTATGAGGCTTTGTACGGGAGGAAGTGTAGGACTCCTCTTTGTTGTGCTGAAACGGGTCAGAAGTTGGTTTCGATGCCGGCTTTGTTGAATGGAACCACCGAGAAGGTGAAGCTCATTTGTGAGCGTTTAAAGGCAGCTTCTGATCGGCAGAAGTCTTACGCGGATTTGAAGCGTAAGGAGATTGAGTATGCGGTGGGTGACCGTGTGTTTCTGAAGGTTTCGCCTTGGAAGAAGGTGATGAGGTTTGGCCGTAAGGGTAAGCTGAGCCCTAGATATATTGGACCATATGAAGTGGTTGAGCGTGTGGGTCCTGTTGCGTACAGGTTGAGGTTACCTCAAGAGTTGGAGAAGATTCATGATGTGTTTCATGTTTCTATGCTCCGGAAGTATAGATCTGATCCTTCGCATGTGATGCATGTGGAGGAAGTGGAATTGAATCCGGATTTGACCTATGATGAGGAACCGGTGAAGGTTCTGGATTCGGATAGCAAGGTTCTTCGTGGCAAGACCATTGAGTTGGTGAAGGTGTTGTGGAAGCACCGCGGTGTTGAGGAAGCCACGTGGGAGCGGAAGGATGACATGCTGAAGCAGTTTCCTTATCTCTTTCCTTCAGGTAAATTTCGAGGACGAAATTTCTTAAGGGGGGAGAGTTGTAACGCCCCGGTTTTGGGCTTAGAAGTTTTGGGCGTTGACCAGTTCGGTCAAAGTGCGGTTCGAATATATAAGAGTGAATTTAGGAAAACCTAGTTCGGGTTGCATTAAAAATATGGAAAAATGTTCTAAAATCCTCTTTTAATATATATAAGTGAACTGTGAAATCAATTTTACAAAATGAGGTTTGGAAGGGTGACATTTTGGCTAGTGACCAAAATGTAATTTTTGAAAGTTGCGTGACTGTTTTAGAAAGGATTGAAACTTTGAATCTTTAAGGAGCTATTTACCCAAAGGGAGTTTCTCCAGATTTTTCTAAGATATTTAATGTTTTAATTCTGGTTTTAAACAAAAGGAAAAGTGGAGGGAAGTTATTTTGTAACTAATTTTCCTAAAATCTCATTTTCCTTTTCTCTCAAACCAAACATCTTTCTCCAGAGATTTCTCTTTTGATTTTGACACTAAAATCTCTCTTTTCAATCCTCTTTTGATTGCTAATCATCTCATCAACAAAACCTCACCAATTGCCATTTGATTCTTCAAGCTTTTTGGTTCTAAAAGAGGAGAAACTCAAGTTTGGAGGTAAGAACGTCCTTCTCCTCTGAACTTCAAGTTCTTTACTGAAATTCCTAAGTTCTCAATCCTTATTTGATGATTTATAAATGGTTTTTAAAGTTGTGTAATGGATCTTGGCTTTAAATGCAAGATTTGATGATTTTTGATGAGTTTTCGTTGGATCTGTTAAAGCAGTGATTTGAGGTGTATTTTTGTTGATAAATGAATGTTAAATTGATTGGAAATTGAGTTTTAATTAATGCAATCCCGGATAGGTTGAATTTCCTAAGTTTAGCTTGTGATTCTTGGTTGTTTTTGGGTGATCTTGTGGATCTATTGTTGCTGGAGGTATAAGGATGTTGTTAGGTCCTTTTTAGATGTTGAATGATGTTTATGGATGCTTAGTTTTGATGGTTTATGGCTGGGCTTTGTTGAGGAGTTGTTTGGGTGCATTTTCGGTTGTGTTTGGTGGCCGAAAATGGAGTGTGGATGAGAGCAGCGAGTTTAGGTGCTTTCATTGAAGCTATTAATGCAAGACGATGCATTAATCTACTGTTTTAATGTGTTAAAACAGGGGAGTCTTCCTTGGATCCAAGTGGTGGTGATCCGGAAGCTTGATTTGGTGTTTCGGCAAGAGGCGAAACGGAATCGGTGAGTGGATTTTGGTTTTCGGCTTTGAAACCAATGTTTTGGAGGTTTGGGAGCTTAGTCTAAGTCTAAACAACTTTGCTAAGCTCAAGAGTAAGTTTTCGGAAAAACTCTCTTGATGAGGAACCATGTGATGGTTGGGTGCAATGTGTTTGTTGCATGTTTAAATTCTGTTTTTAAAGCATATCTAGCATGTTTGTTTGCTGAGATTATAAGCCATGTGTTTAAGAAAGCTCAAGGTTAGAGTTCCTTGCTTTTGAACATTGTTTAAATGTGGTTTAATGCTTAAAGATGCATGATGTTTATGGCTTGGTTAAATGCTTTAAAACAGTGGATTATTGATGACAAATGATGTATATTGGCAAGTGATGTTTTGAAAAGGTTAAGGTCACTAAGGTGGTTAAAAGTCCTTGAGTGAGCCTTGTTTACTTAAGAACATCAAGGTGTTTAAATGTCCTTGGATGGTTCTTGTTACGGACACAAAGGTGTTTAAAAGTCCTTGTGTGGTCCTTTCCAAGGTGTTTAAAAGTCCTTGGGGCCAAGGTGTTTAAAAGTCCTTGGGGTGATTCATGTCATGGTGTTTAAAAGTCCATGGGCCAAGGTGTTTAAAAGTCCTTGAGGTGAAACTTGTTAAGGACACAAAGGTGTTTAAAAGTCCTTGTGTGGTCCTTGCCATGGTGTTTAAAAGTCCATGGGCCAAGGTGTTTAAAAGTCCTTGGGGATAAGATCACAATGGTGTTTAAAAGTCCATGTGTGAGTCTTATGTTGATCTTGTTTTAAAGATGGAAATTATCACTTGTGGCCAATATGACATGTTATGATATGAAGCATGAGATGCTTGTTTAAGATTGCTTGTGAGCATGTCTAAATGTAATTTGAAGTATGATTTATAAATGAGTTTTATAAATGCATTATTGTGTGGTTTTAAGGAGCTTTCCTCACTAAGCTTTTGCTTACGCTCTCTCTCTTTTCTTAAACCAATAATGCAGAACATTAAAGTGCTTTGAGGGCAGCAAGGAAGGCAAGCAATCAAGTGAAAGATAAGCTCAAGTATGGGAAGGTTTTCTTAAACACTTTTAGCTTTTGGCATTTGGTAATGGGGGACCTATGTTGTTGTTTTGGGAGATGTTTTGGACTCCCTAAGCTGGATTTATGTTGTTGTTAATGTTGGTTTATGTAATTAGCCATTATGTGTTGGTTTGGAGGCTTTTGTGCATGAATGGTTTGCTTGTGTAGGAAGCATGCCTTTAGTTTTGGGGCTTTTCATATATGTTGTGATAATGATGGTTGGTTGATGCAATTATGTCTATTGTATGTTGTATGAGTTGCTGGTAAAGTTTGATAGCTTTTGGAGCATGATTGGTTGGTCAATTGCATGTTTAGGCAAGCATTTTTCTGCATTTTGTGCAGGCCGTATCGGAACAGTGCCTACCGTTTCGGAACGGGTGCCTCGAAGTAGCCCAGGCGTCCGAAACGGGTGACATCGTTTCGAAACGGAGAGGCCACTGCCAGCCCTCGTTTCGGTACGCGTTGCGGAACGGCCCGCGTTTCGGAACAGGCTGTCTCCCGTTTCGGAACGCATGACCGTTGGGGGCTGACATTGGCAGTTATATGTTTCAAAATGTTTACATTTTGGTCCTGAACTTGTTTGTGCAACTGTATGAGTTTGGAATGTCCGTTTGAGCTGAAATTTGACAGATATGCATGAAATATGATTAATTTCAAGTTGGTAACTTTAATATGGGTGAAGTCCCTATAATTATCAGAATTTACAATTTGGTCCCTAAAGTTGTAATTTGATCAATTGGGTCCCTGTTTGATCTCTGATGTTTATGATCTTTGAGTATGTTGTTTTAATGATCATAACTAGGGTTAATGTGCATCTAGACAAGCTTAAAAAGAAAAAAAAGGGGTCGTTAATCAAGGTTGACTTTCGGGTTGACTTTGGTTTTCCCCGTGTGACTTTCTTAATTCGGGTCAACCGTCTAGGCCGGGTTAAGGGGGTTACAAAAACAAAAGACCATCAATGTATTTTAAAACCACGTTCTAAAACCACATTGAAATCTCATTTCAATTACTTCAAATCGTCATTTGAGGCATCATGCCCTTTAAAACCATGCACTTTAACCATTAAAAACTAGCATATTAAACCATATGCAACATGTATCATTAAACCACAACAACTCACACTGCTAACCTTAATTTAAGCCTTCCCATGCATCACATACCATATGCAAAGCCTTCCCATGCCTTTCCAAAACTCACGTGTCGTCTCAATTTCGTTTGGAATTATGTTTGTACTTAATTTGCTTTGGATTTTATTGCTTAATGATATTGAGTTGCTTATTTATGCTTTACATTGTGCTCATGTTTATTATTCGTATTTCATGCATTAATTAAGTTTGATATAACAAAAAGGGGGAGAAGTGTACGAGCCAATTTTTTGAAAACTTATCTTATACTTAGGGGGAGTAAGCTTTTCAAAATATAAAAATTTATACATGGTTTTGTTATATCAAAAAGAGAGAGATTGTGAAACTAAAATTGATTTTGATATAACAAATTACTTTAGGGCTTAATTGAAGAACAATAAATTTTTAAGTATTTCAAAGACTCACTTATTTGAAAAGCATTTTTAAACCAAGTACTCTTTAAAGTCAAAACATATTTAAAAGGTTCAATTTTCACTAAGTCTTTTCATGAGTTTTCAAGTCAAATTTCAGCAAAATGCCCAGGCGTATCGATACCGTTATAGCGTATCGATACGGATATTCATTACTGGAATTTTAATCGACCATGGCGTACCAATACGGTTTAACCCTGTATCGATACTATATTCCTCAGGGTAAGACTTTAAGATATATCACATCGATACTCATCGGGACAATATCGATAAGGTTTTCAAAGAAAAAGATTCTAATGCTATAGCGTATCGATACGGTATGTTACCGTATCTATACAATATGTTGACCATTGCAAAATCTTCACATTTATTATTCGAACGTTGGCTTGTCAGTTATTGGAATCCTAAATTTTAAATGGTCATTGGACTGTATCGAGACGCAAAGGGAGCGTATCGATATGCTTTTTTATCAAAACACAAATAAGGTTTCGAGTGAGCAAAATTCGTATCGATACGACATTTCATATCGATATGCCCCTTGTGACCGTACCAATACACCCTTCCTGCGTATCAATACGCTTTATTTTTTTCAGTCACAACGGCTCTTTCTTCTTTGAGATAGGTACCGATACAGTCACGATGGGTACCAATACGGTATGCGGTTGAGGAGTATTTATTGCGAGAAAATAAAGCCCAACTACTAGATTAATGGCCCCAACCACCCAAACGACTAGAAATCATGACATGGGTATAAAAACAAGTCTCCAAAGCTACAACAACAACTATTGAACCTTCAAGCAACATCAAAGCATTAATTCCAAACTCTTGACCCTATTAGAGTCAAATTGTGTACCCAACTTGTAAAATTCTCAATTGTTCATCTTTCTTTCATGTTTAATTTGGCAATATATTAGTCTTGTAAGAGATACATTTCAAATTGCCTTTTTGCTCTTTGTAATTGAGAGTTTTGTCATTCAATCTTTGGGTAGAAAGATTGAATTTGTAAAGGTTGTCTCCTTAGCCTAGAAAAGGGAAGAACAAATTAGTGAAGAGTTTGTTGAAAATCCGTTGTGGGAGCTAAGGTACTGGATGCAGAGCTTGTTTAGAAGCTTGAACCACTATAAGTGCCTTGTTCTTCATTTTAATTTTTCCTTTTGCTCCCTTCAATTTTTAAAGTTCCAATTCACCCCCTTCTTGGCCATATTAGTTAAATTGATCCATTCAACAATTGGTATCAGAGCCTACCTATTTGAAGGCTTCACAACCACAAGAGGAGATCCTAGAAGAGTTTTGATCAACCTCTATATCAAGCCATGAAATCTACCTCCGGGCCAAGCATGTACTAGTCTTAATCTACCACCAAACCACCTTTCTTCAATGGGCATAACTGTCCCTATTGAAAGAACTGAATGTGTCTCTTCATTAAATCATGTGATTGCCTCCAGTGGGATATAGTAAAAGATGGACCAAATATTCCCATGAAGAGAGATGATGAAGGAAGACTTGCTCCAAAGAAGAAGGTGGAGATGAGTGAAGATGATAGAAAGAAAATGCAAGTGAATGACAAAGCCTTGCACATGCTATTTTGTGCTCTTGGACCAAACATCTACTCCAAAGTGCCCTCAATAACAAGTGCTAAAGAAGTGTGGGACATTCTTGAAACCATATATGAAGGAACAAACGATGTGAAGAAGTAGAAGATCGGGATCCTCAATCTTAGTTACGAGAAATTAAAGATGGAGGTAGATGAGACAGTAACAAAGATGTTTGATCACTTCTCCGTTATCGTCAATGGTTTGAAGGGCTTCAAAGAGATCATCCTCGAAGATAAGTTAGTCTAGAAGCTACTCTACCCTCTTTCCGAATCATGGGATGGGAAGAGAACTACCATCATCGAAGCAAAGAATTTGATAACCTTAAAGCTCGGTGAATTAGTTGGTTCTCTCCTTACACATGAGATCATGAAGCAAGGGAGAGAAGAAAAGAAGAGAAAAAAGAAAGAAGAATTGTTAAGCAAGAGGTAGAGAAGAAAAAGCAAGGAGTTTCTCTCAATGCCTCTCTACCATAAGAGGAGAGCACTTCTAGTGGGGAAGATGAATTTGAAGAATTTGACATGATAGCCAAAAGATTCTCAAGGTTCATGAAGTCTAATCGTGGTAGAATGTTTTCAAGAAGAAGAGACTTCAAGAACAAGAACGAAGATGAAGAAAAAGAACAACTCATTTTCTATGAGTGCAAGAAGCCAAGTCACATTCGCATTGATTGCCCTCAACTAATGAAGAAGAGCTTTGAGAAGAAGAAGAAGAAGCTCAAGGATCAAGTAGCAACTTGAAGTGATAAGGAGTCATCATTCGAGGATGAGGAGAATGAAGCGGTCAACCTTTGCCTTATGGCCCTTGAGGAGGGATCTATGGTAAACTCTAACTTATCATCTCTTACTTATGATGAATTATATGATGCATATGACGAGTAGGAAGAAGTTTAGGATGAATTGGTTAAAAAATATAAAGAGTCTATTTTTGGAAAACAATAAAATCATTTCCGATTTGAAAACCAATTCCAATTTGGAGGATGAGTCTCTTTCAAAAATCAATTCCGAATTGGAAAAGAAAGTTTTATACTTGATAAATCTTTCAAATGAGCTTAAAAGAAAAATCTTGATGTTGAAAAACTTCTTTCTGATTTCTAAGATTATAACACAAAGGAAGTGGATAATCTCAAAAATTCTCTTACTATTGGGAAAGATGCTTTTGAAAAGGGAAATTCTTCAAAAACCCAATATGTTAAGGGAAAACAATTTTACCCCAAAAAAGATATTTTCAAAAGCAATATAAAGTTAAAAGATTTAGGAGTGTATTGGTTCCTAAGTAAATCATAATGTAAATGCAATTGCTTCTTGTATTCCTAAGGGGACCAAGCTTTTGGGACCTAACTCTCATAGACCCAAATCATTTTGGGTACCAAAAATCAAAGCTTAATCTCTTTGTTTGTAGGAGGAGCAATGCTTCAAGGTGAAAGCTTCAAGTAAGATCACGTGGTACCTTGATAGTGGTTGCTCGAGAAACATGACCCGAGACAAGAGTATATTCTTGGTGCTTAAACCAAAAAGTGGAGGTTGTGTGACATTTGGTGACAACTCCAAATGCCACATTGAAGGCATATGCTCCACTGTTATTCTCTCATCTACATTCATTGAAAATGTTTTATATGCCAATGGTCTGAAACATAATCTTTTGACCATTAGTCAACTTTGTGATAAAGGCTTTAATGTTCATTTTGATACAAATGGGTGTAAAATTGTGAACATTAAAACAAATAAAATAATGCTCATTGGTCATCGCATAGGAAATATTTATATGGTGCATTTAGATGGCATACATTCATCCCATGCATGTTTAGTTGCACATGATGAGAATGATGCATGGTTGTGGCATAAAAAACTAGGGCATGCTAGCATAAGTGTTTTAGAAAAATTAGTTTCCCAGAATCTAGTTTGAGGTTTGCCCAAACTAAATTTTTCATTAGATAAAATTTGTGATGCTTGTGCTAAGGGTAAACAAAAGAGGACATCATTTAAACCCATTAATGATGTTTCGACTAGTAGGGTGTTACAGCTAATCCACATGGATTTGTTTGGGCCTATTAGAACTATGAGCTTGGTTGGTAAGGAATATGTATCTGTATTGGTACATGACATTTCTAGATACAATTGGGTTCTATTCTTAAGTACTAAGGATTAGGCTTTAGAAAATTTTATTACATTTACAAAATTACCCTAAATGATCTTGATCTTAAAATCTCACACATTAGAAGTGATCATGGAAAAAAATTCAAGATATGGGTTTTGAAGATTTTTGTAATGAAAATGGTATTAGCCACGATTTTTTAGCTTCTCACACTCCTCAACAAAATGGGGTAGTTGAGAGGAAAAATAGAAATTTAGAAGAGATGGCTTGGACAATGCTTTGTGAAAACAATTTACCTAAGTAATTTTTGGTAGAAGCCACTAATGCATCTTGTTATATTATTAATAGAGTAATGATTATGCCTATTTTAAAGAAAACATCTTATGAAATTTTAAAATCCAAAAAGCCTAACATTAGCTATTTCCACTCTTTTGGCTGTTAATGTTTTGTTTTAAACAATGGAAAAGACAACTTAGGTAAATTTGATGCTAAAAGTGATGAAGTAATATTTTTCGTAAACTCTAAATTATACTGTGTATTTAATAAAAAGAACATTGGTTGTTGAAGAGTCTATACATATTGTTTTCGATGATAACCTCCTTCCGAGGAAGGAATCTTGTGATGATGATGTTGTAGGAATCATTGAAGCCATTGATGGAGGACAAACATCAAATGTTGACGAGATTCCAACTAAAAAAGATGAAGCACAAGATCCACCTCTTGAAGGACTTAGCTCTTGAGGAAAAGGAGGTGACAGACCCAAGGGAGTTGAAGATCCATTTTTTACAAACCATGTTTTTAAATTGTCAAAAGCTTTATATGATTTAAAACAAGTTCCTAGAGCTTGGTATGAAAGACTTTCAAGTTTTCTAGTTGCAAAAAGGCTTTGAGAAAGGAAAGGTGGACACAACACTTTTTATTAAAAACAATGGCAAAGATATATTAGTAGTTCAAATTTATGTTGATGATATTATATTTGGTTCTACTAATGAATTTCTTTGTCAAGATTTTTCTAAGTTGATGCAAGGTGAATTTGAAATGAGCATGATGGGGGATCTCTCATTCTACTAATGAATTTCTTTGTAAAGATTTTTCTAAGTGTATGTAGAACAACCACCCGATTTTGAAGATCCAAAATTTTCAAACCATGTTTTTACACTAACAAAAGCTTTATATGGTTTGAAACAAGCTCCTAGAGCTTGGTATGAAAGACTTTCAAACTTTTCCATTGAAAAGGGTTTTGAAAAAGACAAGGTGGATACTACACTTTTCATTAAAATATATGGGAATGACATCTTATTAGTTCAAATATATGTTGATGATATTATTTTTGGTTCTACTGCAAGGTGAATTTGAGATGAGCTTGATGGGAGAGCTCTCATTCTTCTTGGGGCTCCAAGTCAAGCAAATAAAAGATGACACCTTTATTAATCAAGCTAAATACATCGAGGATATGCTCAAGAAGTTTGGCTTGGAGAATGTGAAGCCTCAAGCCACTCCTATGAGCTCATCAATTAATCTTGTGAAGGATAAAGGAGGTAAGTCTGTTGATTCTAAGCTTTATTGTTCCATGATTGGATCTTTGCTTTACCTTACTGCAAGTACACCCGATATCATGTTTAGTGTTTGCTTGTGTTCTAGGTTTCAAGCTAGTCTTAGAGAATCACAACTAGTTGTCATTAAAAGAATCTTTAGATACCTTAGATATACACCTTGTTTAGGTCTTTGGTATCCTAGAGACTCTTCCTTTGACCTCTATGCCTTCTCTGATGTGGATTATGTGGGATGTAAGATAGATAGGAAAAGTACCTCCCGAACATGTTGTTGTGCTCGTATCTTGGTTCTCTAAGAAACAAAATAATGTAGCATTATCTAGCATCGAAGCGAAGTACATATCCTTAGGGAGTTGTTGTGCTCAAGTTCTTTGGATGAAGCAACAACTCTTAGATTATGGTGTTCAAGTAGATATCATACCCCTTAAGTGTGACAACACTAGTGCCATTTGTCTCACTAAGAATCTCATCCAACACTTTAGAACCAAACATATAAAAATTAAACATCATTTCATTAGAGATCATGTCTTGAAAAATGATCTAGTTCTAGAATATGTTGATACCTTAAAACAATTAACGGATATATTTACCAAACCTTTAGATAAAGAGCGTTTTTGGACTCTTAGGAGATAGCTAGGTTTAACCATCCTTCCTTGACCCTTTTAGGTCCCAAATGGCAAAAAATGTGCTTGAAATTAATTGATGCTCATGCATATGTTGATTTGCATGCTTTTGCATCTATGCTTGTTGTTAGCGGTAGTATGCATCAGTTTTAGTCATTAAATCTTGCTCGTATATCATTCACATGCATTTAGAGTCGTTCAAAGTTGAAATTTTGGACTTAAAATTGTCAAAAATGTATTTTCTGGTAATGGTGTATCGATACGGCTACAAGCGTATCGATACGACTACAAGCGTATCGATACGACTACAAGCGTGTCGATACTGGTTCGTCAATAGGAAGTGATGCACTTCAAACTGTATCGATACGGTCACACGTATCGATACGATATTAACAATGAATTTAAAATTAGGGCAAAGCATATCGATACACTCTACAAGCGTACCGATACGATTTTAGCGAAAACTTAAAATCGGGCTTTTAAATGAGAAATCACTTTTACATTAAAACTTCCCCTCTTTTTCTCTCAAAACCCTAGCCAAAAACAACTATAAAACCCCCCTCAATATCTCTAATTCTTCACATCAAACCTAAAATCAATTGAGGGTTTTTCATCAACACGTCAAAGCCAAACTTTGCTAGCAATCTAGTGCATTCTCATCTCATCATTCATCCATTCTCCATAACTCAAGGTATAAACCTTTTTTTTTAATTTTCGTTTAATTTTGTTGGTTTTTTTCAATTGATTTTTGTATAAAACGTATACATATATTATGGGTTTACAAGTTTTTGCAAAAAAATCTTTAAAATCCGAATTTTTTTATTTGAATATAAAATTATACCGTACATTTTTCAAATCTGTTTTTCAAAATTCTTTTCACCAAAAATTTCTTTTATACTTGTATATATATATATATATATATATATATATATATATATATATATATTTAACCTATAAAATATAGTATTTTTTAACAATACCTTGAATTATTGGAATTTACTTTGGGTTGAATGTGATGATAATTGCATACATGTTCGAATGGTTTTGATGTTGTTTTCAGGATTATGGCACCTAAAAGGGGAGAGAAGATATTTAGCATCTACCTCCGAACCTATTGAAGATAATGAGGGTAATCCTAAACTGAACCTCCCTTTCATAATCCAAAGTAGTTTTCCTAATCCTTCGGATTTGACATGTTACAAGCTTTTTCAAGGTTTTACTCTTAGGGAAGAACGCGCCATCTCAATCTCGTTTGGAATTATGTTTGTACTTAATTTGCTTTGGATTTTATTACTTAATGATATTGAGTTTCTTATTTATGCTTTACATTGTGCTCGTGTTTATTATCCTTATTTCATGCATTGATTATGTTTGATCTAACAAAAAGGGGTAGAAGTGTACGAGCCATTTTTTTGAAAACCTAACTTATACTTAGGGGAGTAAGCTTTTCAAAACATAAAAAATTATACTTGGTTTTGTTATATCAAAAAATGGATAGATTGTGAAACTAAAATTGATTTTGATATAACAAATTACTTTAGGGACGTAATTGAAAAACAATTTTTTTTTTAAGTATTTCAAAAACTCACTTATTTGACAATCATTTTTGAACCAAGTACTCTTTCAAGTCAAAACATATTTAAAAGTTTCAATTTTCAATAAAGTCTTTTCATGAGTTTTCAAGTCAAATTTCAGCAAAACGCCCAAGTGTATCGATATCGTTATAGCGTATCGATACAGATTTTCACTACTGGAATTCTAATTGACCATGGCCTACCCGTATCGATACGATATTCTTCTGGGTAAGACTTTAAGCTATAGCGTATCGATACTCATAGGGACAATATCAATACGATTTTTCAAAGAAAAATATTTTAATGATAGGCGTACCGATACGGTATGTCACCGTATCGGTAAGATGTGTTGACCATTGCAAAATCTTCACATTTAATATTCGAACGTTGTCTTGTCAGTTATTAGAATCCTAAGTTTTAAATGGTCATTGGACCGTATCGATACGCAAAGGGAGCGTTCCGATACGCTTTTTATCAAAACACAAATAAGGATTCCAATGAGCAAAAACTGTATCGGTATGACATTTTGTATCGATACACCCCTTATAATCGTACCGATACACCCTTCCCGCGTATCGATAAGCATTGTTTTTCAGTCACAACGGTTATTTCTTCTTTAAGACAGGTACCGATTCGGTCACAATAGGTACCAATACGGTATGCAGTGGAGGAGCATTTATTGCGGGAAAATGCAGCCCAAAGGCTATATTAATGACCTCAACCACCCAAACGGCTAGAAATCAATGCAGGAGTATAAAAACACGTCTCCAAAGCTACATCAACAACTATTGAACCATCAAGCAACATCAAAGCAATTATTCCAAACCCTTGAGCCTATTACAGTCAAATTGTGTACCCAACTTGTAAAATTCTCAATTGTTCATCTTTCTTTCAAGTTTGGGAAGTGATGGTGTGTAATTGGGCAATATATTATTCTTGTGAGAGATACATTTCAAATTGACTCTTGTTCTTTGTAATTGAGAGTCTTGTCATTAAATCTTTGTGTAGAAAGATTTCATTTGTAAAGGTTGTCTCCTTAGCCTAGAAAAGGGGAAGATCAAATTAGTGAAGAGTTTGTTGAAAATCCTTAGTGGGAGCTGAGGTAGTGGATGTAGAGCTTGTTTAGAAGCTTCAACCACTATAAGTGCATTGTTCTTCATTTTTAATTGTTCCTTTTGCTCCCTTCATTTTTAATGTGCCAATTCACCCCCTCTTGGCAATATCGATTCAATCGATCCACTCAACATATTGGCTTTCAAGTGATCACTAATCAAGTTCCATTCTCAAAATATCATATCGGGTACACGGATTCAATAAGTGTTCTCTTACCACTTCAAGCCATCTTTAACGAAATAATGGTACAATCACAACAGTAAAGTGTCATAAGTCTTATATTTTGTATGCATTTCATATCATATTATTGCTACTCTCAATTGCATTTTAGACATATTTAGGTGCATGCATGCATTATTTACAGTATTCTTTGCTTTGCCTTGTTTTTATTGAATATCTTTGATTTGGTAAGAAAAGATAATGTTTTAGTTTAGTTTTAGTTTTACATGCTAGAAGCTGTCATGAGGAGGAGAAATCAGAGGAGCTGATGCTGAAGCAGTAAACCAAGGAGTTGTACTGAAGAAGTTCATCATAGAGAGAGATGTTTCCGAGCAGCTGTCGCCGCCATATCTGTCGCCCAGGGCAGCAACTTGAGGAATTGGTGAATTGGAGTGCGTTTGATAGAGCATAATTTTCTGAGACCAATGAGCCCATCCACGCAATTTACTGATGCTAGAAACAACGGACAAAGCCGCCGAAGGAGAAATTGAGGTTTGCTTGCGGCACAAGGCAATGGAAAGAGGAATCTAAATTCAAGTCAAAGAAGTCAGAATTAATGGATGCATTTAATGCAAAAAGCTACTTTATCATGAGGAAAACTTCTACTCCAAGGAGGACTTAACCTAGGCAATGCCCTATATATACTTGATCATATTTTGTATTTTAGACATCTTAGAATAGTCAGCATAGCTTAGTTTCTCTTGTGTTTTCTTGTCGCCGTTATGTTCTAAATTCTATAGGGTTTTGGTTTTGTTGTAAAGTAGTTGTGAGAACGATTGTTTAGGTTTAAGTTTGTTTTTGCAATAAATTCGAGGTTTGCTTATTTCATGTTCTTCATTTCTTTTAATTGAGTTCGAAAGATCAATTGTGAGCAATCCATTTGTTTGGTATCAAAAGATTTAAACTCACGAAAGAAGTAAGCACGATCTCATCCATACCATGTGTTGATCAATCCAGCCTAGACATAGGTTAGGGTTTAAGGCGGCTAAAAGAGGACGAACCAAAAGTTGTTGTTCATTGCAAGATTCACGTCGACGAGTATTATCTGCAGCGGACATCAACATGATTATGACTTAGACATAAGTTGAATCATTCTCGAAGCGTTTTGCCATGCCTTGAAGGTCTGCCGAGTTTGCCGCTGAGTCAGTCGTTCGTTCCACCTGCCGAGGCAATGAAAGTTGTTTAAGCACCAATCTGCCATCTTCCGCCGAGGAAGCAAAGTCTGGCAGCGCAATACAACTTAAACTATTCAACGCAGTTTCAGACTACAGAGCAGCATAACCTGACCCATTCCATCAATCCGATCTCTTCTCTTAATTACTTGTGTTTATTCACTTTTCTTTTAAACGAACTGAAATTTACTTGTGCATTTAAATATTCTTTGTGCAGGAATTTATATTCGAGTTAGTTGTCCAATCCCCGTGGGAGACGATATCTTTTATATTACAGCTTGACAAGAGTGTGCACTTGCACTCATATTTAGAGAACACCTAACCACTCTACAAATTTTTGGCACCGTTGCCAGGGATTGACAACAGTGAATTCATCTTTATTTTTCTGCACTTTTATTTTATTGCATTTAATTTCAGTTTTTATTTTTCCTTTTTATTTGAAAAAAAAAACAAAAAAGTAGTTTTCTTGTCTAGTGCATGACCAGAGCCAACCATCAACCAAAATTGTTTTCATAGACGAGATCGAACGAAGAGCAAGAGAACTAAAGAAAGAAGCAAGAGAAGCCCTCGGAAAAGCTAAGGAAGAAGGAAAAGAAGAGGTAGCCATGGTTAACGGCCAAGATTACAACCCTTTCAACAATGCCCGAAACAAAATTGACGGGTAGCAAAATCTGCCACCTAGGCAGCAACCCCCAATTCAGCCCAGGCAGCAACAGTATGTGCGAACAACCATGGATTACTTGGAGCACGATTTTAGATGATTTGATCCAACTGTAGCAGAGCCTGAAATTGAAGCAGAGCACTTCGAGCTGAAACCGGTGATGTTCAACATGATAAACACATTGGGGCAATTTGGAGGAACTGCCACGAAAGATGCTCGAAAGCACTTGAGGGGATTCCTTGACATTTGAAGAGCTTTTAAGATACATGGATTCCATCAAGATGTGCTTAAGTTGAGACTATTTCCCTTTTCACTGAGGGATAGGGAAAAACAATGGCTAAACAACCAACCGACAAGATCATTCAACACTTGGACAGAGTTGTGCAAGGACTTCCTCGATCGTTTCAGCCCTTCAAACGTGACCGACAAATTAAGAAACGAAATCACTGTCTTCCGCCAAGGAGATGATGAACCAATGTATGATGCTTCGGAGAGATACCAATAGATGCGAAATAACTGCCCGCTTCACGGTTTCCCCACCTAGACTCAGGTGTCAATGTTCTATAATGGAGTAAATCAACCAACGCAAATGATGTTGGACGCTTCAGCTAATGGAATCATCCTGGATAAACCATCCGAGGAGGCACTACATATTCAGCATATAATTGCAAAAAATTACTAAAAATTCCCTACAGCCCGCCGCGGTGGCATAAGGCGGCCAACTGTTGTGAATGATGTAGAAGCCACCAAATCTGTCACTGCTCGCCTAGATAAACTGACACAGTTGGTGATGAACATGGCCAAACCTGCTGGGAAAACATATGAGGCTAAGGCTGTGGAGCCCTTCTGCGATGAGTGTGGGGGCAACCATGATTCCTCCGAATGCAATGAATCTACCAGTTTTATGGGGACCTATGAGAGGAACAACAGACCCAATACCAACACATACAATTCAGGCTGGAAAAAGCACCCAAATTTCTCCTAGAGTAACCCTAACACAGCTGCCAATCCAAACCAGCAACTAGGAGGATATCAACAACACCAGTCCTGACTACACCCTCAACAGCAACAGAATACGAAAAATGATTCACTAGAATCTACTTTACATACTTTTATATCTCATACTAGTGACTTTATTATTCATACTAATAAATTTATTGACAAAACTGAATCTTTCATCGACAAGACTGAAATACAGATGAACAACCAGGAGGCAGCAATAAAGACCCTATAGACCAAGTTCGAGCAGTTTATAAAGATTATAAGCAACATGTCAATAGGTGCATCATCCAGTAGCATAAAGGCCACATCAAATCCCACTTATGAGTAGTGTAAAGCAATAACGACAAGAAGTGGGAAACAATTGGATGATTTCAGAGTGGAGCAACTAAAGGAGAAGCAACAAGAATCGCCCACCGCAGCAGCACATGAACAACCTATTGTGGCAGCAAAAAAAGCTGAGGCCTAGGCAAAGGAGATAGGCAGCAACCTGAGATAGATGATCATGAACCCCCACAAATTACATTTCCTTATAAAGAGCACATCCAGGACATCCGTCTGCCGCCGCCCTTCCCTCAAAGGCTGAAACAGCAAAAGCAAGAGCATCATTTCAAGAAATTTCTAGATATACTTAAGCAGGTGCATATCAACATCCCACTCGTGGAAGCCATACAAAACATGCTGAATTATGCAAAGTATTTGAAAGACATGGTTTCCAAGAGTAGTAGAGTTGGGGAATTCAAGACGGTAGTTGTCACTGAAGAATGCATGGCAATGCTACATAACAAGGTGCCCCCTAAGAGGACAGATCCAGGCAGTTTTGTCATTCCATGCAAGATAGGCAACAACCATGATATAAGAGCTCTATGGGACCTAGGAGCAAGCATTAACCTGATGCCCAAGGTTGTCTTCAACAAATTAGGAATTGGAAAAGCAAAACCAATCTCCATCATGCTCCAATTAACTTACCATTCCTTTGTGCAACCGGAAAAAAAAGTTGAAGATATCCTTGTACGAGTGGGCAACTTCATTTTTCTAGCTGATTTTCTTATCATGGACTGTGAGGTAGACGAGAATGCACCTATCATTCATAGGCGACATTTCTTTGCCACAGACAGAACATTAATAGATGTAGAGAATGGGGAACTCATAATGAGGGTTGACAATATGAACGTAAAGATACATGTTTTACAGCCCATGAAACCAGCCAAGGAAAAAGATATATGCCAAGACACACATGCCTCAAAGGTTAGCATAGAAACACAGCAAGGCAGCAGCCGCCAGGGCAAAAATCAGGACAGCAACAAATATCCCAAGGAGCAAGATGACCCACCTGGACGAAAAGCAAAACACAACCAACTCAAGAAGTGGTTATGTTTGGGAGATGCACCTCAATGCACTCCCAACATGACTTAATTTATTTTCAATATCTTTCTTTTTATATTTTAATTTATTATTTTCTACAATTTTATTTTTCAGATTTTAAGTTTTCTTTATTTATTTAATTAGTTTTATTTCAGGTTTAGGAATAAATAAGCAGGACCAAGAAGAAGGACAACAAGGAGCCTGCCCACCATGCTACCGAAACAGCCAAGGGCAGCCCAACGACCAAAACGCGTAACGGCTAGAATACCGCTAACGACTAGCTGTCAATGGCTACAACATAATGAGCATTTAATCCCGTAATATGTGTCCTAAAAATCTGCCTGTTGGGAATTTAATGCCGCCACAACATCTCTCGGCAACCCCTATATATACCTCACTATTTCATTCATTCTCTTAACTTCTTCTCCTTCTTTAAACTCTTCTGCGTCAAGTTGCTTTCTTAATATTTTATATTTTCAGTTTACTTTCAGATTACAACCATCTCACTACCATGGCATCATCACAATCCAAACCCTCTTTCCAGCGATTAAGAACAACTGACTGATCAACGTGGAAGACATAATCTTCAAGGAGATCTACAGCTGCTACCTGAAGTCGAAGGGTAGACTTTACTTCCCCTCTCTCATCACCAAACTATGCACGAACTTCAACGTCCCCTCCGACTCCAAAGATGTGTTGATACCATCAAAGGAAGGCTGGATCAGAATAGTCAGGCTCTAGATGATTAAGGCGCTTGAAACAGAGCCGATCACAACATCTCAGCCATCGACCGACAACACAGCTGCCCCAGCAGCAAGAGGTAGTATTGAGGTTGCCAAAAACCCTAATGTCATCCAGCTTCTCCACACATTAATCGAAAGCAACAAGAGAATTAAGCAGCAATAGCCGACCTTCAAGAAATATGTGGGTGAAGTTCAAGAGGCCTTTGTGGCCTATCTGTTGTAGAAGTTTCCCCATGACGGCCGCTCACTGCCTAGTTTTCCAGAGGATTTGGCCGCCGCAGCTGCCCGCCCTGCCGCCTCCCACCTCCAGATGCCTTCTCTCGCATGATACATGTCCTACTCCGCCACGTCCTCCTCTCCCACAGTGGTCGACACTCCAGAAAGGCATCACCAACAATTCTCTCTAGCCATCATAGTGGCAACAGTGGCAGACACATCCCCTTCTAAAGATTCTGGGCAACATACGGCAGAAACAAGGGAGCCAATGGAAAAAATGGTACCGTCAGCAGCACCCATGGCAGAACCAATAAGAAAAAGGAAGCGGCATATAATCTCGACCGAACTGTCGTCTGAGGATGAGGACTCAAAAACTGAACCGGTCCACATTGAAGCCCCTCGCCCTATGCCCAAAAGAGTCCAGACGCCACGCTTATCAAAGATTTCACATGCCAAGCCTGCTGCCAGGACCTCTGTCAGCCGCCGCCTGGTCATCCAATCATCATCTTCCTCCTCCGCCTCAGAAACTCCAGCAACATCTCCACAATTAGACAACTTCTAGTGTTGTTTTCCTTTTATTTCTTGTTTTTCTAATTTAATTATTTTTCTTGTCTTTTATTTTTCTGTTTTATTTTATACATTGGGGGGCAATACCCATATCGAGTTTGGGGGGATTAGTACTCATTCATTGTTTAGGCATTCTTAGATCATATAGGTTACATATGTACTTGCCTTTAAAATAATTAAAAAAGGAATTTTTTTGTTAGAACTTGTGCCTATAATAGGATAGTCGATTTTAAATTTTTTGCACCATAATAAACAGAACTTAATTTTGGGAGAAAGCATGAAGAAAACTTAGAATGTTTCTGTAATTGCCAAAAATCATAAACATTACTATTACTTGCGAATGTGAGTGAATTTCTAATAAACAATGTCTGCTTGAATTATTTGTAAGATTCTAACATGGTTGCAGGAAGCTGTCGCGGTAGACAACAAACAGAAAAAAGAAGAAAAAAAGCACTACCGCGGTAGGGTAAAAAAAAGATATGTTGTTTTCCTTATAGGTGCTCGAAACATGCTCTTGGAAGAATCACGTGTCAAGGACACTCCGCTGCTATCAAAGTCCATGTATCTGAAAAAATTTGAAGTGACAGACAAATTAGCATGAATGAATGAAAGTCTTCATGGGATGACTCTACTTAATGGGTTCGGTGTTTTGTAGTTTGCTCCTATCTTAATTTCAGACCTAAAGAGTAGTTGTGAGGATTTGAAGCCCTTACCCCCATGATTATAAAAAGTGCTTAATTGTGCTGCCTCAGCAGCAACCTTATATTACCTTGACAACATCTTTGTTTACTTAAAATATTCTTCAAATTCAGCTTGTACACAGTTTCTACACACACTGCACTAGCATTATAGTTTAATTCTGAGGTAATTCATGTTATTCTCCTTTCACTAATCTAATTTTAGGTGCCACGTCCTTAAGGTGCTAAATCAAGTTTAAAACCAGTTATTTCCTTTCTGATTAGAGCAAGCGCAAGTATGTTTAGGAATGCATTGCTTGAGGACAAGCAATAGTTCAAGTTTTGAGGTGTGTAAAGTTCTCATAAGTCTTATATTTTGTATGCATTCCATCTCATATTATTACTATTCTCAAGAGCATTTTAGACATATTTAGGTGCATCCATGCATTATTTACAACATTCTTCGCTTTCCCTTGTTTTTGTTGAATATCTTTGATTTGGTAAGAAAAGGTACTATTTTAGTTTAGTTTTAGTTTCATATGCTAAAAGCTGTCAGGAGGAGGAGAAATTGGAGGAGCTGATGTTGAGGCTGCAAACCAAGGAGCTGTACTGAAGCAATTCAACACAGAGAGAGATGTTGCCGAGTAGCTGCCGCCTAGGCAGCAATTTGAGGAATTGGTGAATTGGAGTGCGATTGATAAAGCATAATTTTTTGAGACCAATGAGCCCATCCACACAATTTACTGATGTCGGAAACAATGAACAGAGCGACCAAAGAAGAAGATTGAGGCTTGCTTGCGGCACAAGGCAACGACAAGAGGAGTCCAAATTAAAGTCAAAGAAGTTAGAATTAAAGGATGCATTTAATGCAAAAGCTACTTTATCATGAGGAAGACTTCTACTCCAATGAGGACTTAACCTAGGCCATGCCCTATATATACTTGATCTGTAACGCCTTGGTTTTGGACCTAGATGTTTTAGACATCGGCTCAGACAGGTCAGAAACAATTCAAATCATTTTGAGTGGTTCAGGGAGATTAATGTTCGGGATAGGATAAAAATGTGACAAAAATTGTTTAAGTGGTTGGTCAAATCAATTTTAAAAAGTTGGTTTTGGAAGTGGTTCATTTTCGGTAGTGACCAAAATGTAAAGTTTTAAAACTGTGGGAAAATGCAATTTTCAAAAGAAGAGTCAAAATCTTAGAATCTTTAGGGAGCTTTTGTGCAATTAGGCCTTCCCTCAATTTTGCATGTGTTTTAAATGGTTTTTAAATAAATAGTTTTAATTGCCTTTTATTTAATTAATAAGTAAATTACATGATTTGGGAAGTTTCAATCACATAACTAATTTTTCAACTCTCATTTCAGCTAAACACATTTTTCCCAATTTCTTTTCTCTAGATTTCTTTTCACTCAAACTCCCTTTCTCATTTCTAAACTCATTCCTAAGGATTCTTCATATTTTTGTTCAAGATTTTGAAAGATAAACTTGTTAAATTGCTAGGAAGGCATGGATTGGAGGTAAATCCCATTCTCAACCTCTAATCAAGGTTCTTTATTGAAATTCCCAAGATTATTGACTCTTTAATGATGATTTTGATTGAGTTTTAATGCTAGTTTTGATTTGGGATTGAAATCTTGTAAAATGATGCTTTAATTTCCAATCTTCGTAATGATTATGATGTGATCTGTTCATGATTAGTTTTAATCAAGTTTTAAGTTAATCCTGATGTTGAAAATGAGTTTTGACAATATAGATCACGAAATCCTTGAGATCCCTCAGTTTTATGATAGTTTTAGTTGAGTTTTTAAAGTAATTTGATGGTTATATGATTGCTGGAGGTATAAGGAAGGGTTTAGGTTGTTTTTAGGTGTGACTTGATGAACATTAATGGTTGGAAGTGATGATTGTTGGCTGGGCTTGGTTTAGGAGGCAATCGAATGTGTTTTCGGTTGTTTCGGATGGGTAAATTGATGTAGTTTTGCTGGGCAACGAGTTTGTGTTTAGTTGCTGGAGTAGGAATGCATTTTAATGCATTGGATATCAGTTTTTGAAGCTCTAAAAGCAGAGGATATTGATCTGGAAGCAAGCGAAGCAATTTGGGAAGCTTCAGACGAGTGATCTTCGCGTTGGCAAGCGAAGTTTCGCGTATCGGTGAGTGGAAAAGAGTTTTTCAGCTTTGAAATGTTTTGAACGTGGTTTTGGGAGCTTAGTGTAAGTTTGAAACACTTAGCTAAGCTTAAGAGTAAGTAAAGCGAAAATCTTTCTCGGATTGTACTATGTTTCGGTTTAAAATGCACTTGATTTAAATGTGGTTTGATAACTATTTTAAAGCATGTTTCGGGCAATGTTGTTGCTGGATTTAAATGCCATTTTGTTAAGGATGCACATGGTAAGTGATCCTTGTGTTTATGCGATTTAATAATTGATTTTAAGCATGTTTTTGCTTGTGGAAAATTTGCATTGTGGATTATGCTGTGATAAAACAGTGAAATGTTGTTGAATAAATATTATATTGGCAAGTGATGGCAATGGTTTTGGTTACTTCAATCGGATATAGTTAGCCAGCTATAGGATTGGGTGCACCATGAATTAAGTCACCTTGGATGTCGAGGGGTTGAGATTGTATCGTACATTCCATCAAAGTACCCTAACGATTGAGGTTAAGGTCACAACGGTTGATGGTCTAATCCCGTGTGTGGATCTTGTGGTTTGTGTCCCGTGCTCTCGTTAGTGGAATTATACAACTATCGATGAATGGTGTTGAGGGGTTGTGATTGTATCGTTAAACTCCACCACATGTGTAACATCGATTGATGGTATAATCTTGTGTGTGAGCCTTGAGTGTCCAGTAAGATGTATGAAGCGTTTGGGACAACGCTTGTAATCAGCGTATCCGACCGATTGTGTCGATTGTGTTGTGTTTTGATATGATTTTTGTTATTGATCACTTGCGAGTCAATATAATGGTGATGATATAATGAATTTATGATGAAAGCTTATTTTGAAAAAGCATGTGATGCTTGAGATTTATGCTAGAGTACATGTGATGCTTGGTTTATTCATGAGCAAAGGTTTTGCTGTTGTAATTAATGATGCTATGAGCATGTGGGTTTGAAAGAGAAAATGGTGTTTTTAAGTGCATGTTTTAAAGGAAGGCACGTGTTTATAAAGAATTATGATTTGGCTTTTAAAATGCATTGATCAATATTTTGGTTTTATAGCGGTCCTCACTAAGCTTTATGCTTACGCTCATTTGTTTCATCAATGTAGAGAATTGAGCATTATTGGCAGCAAGCAAGCAAAGGATATCCAAATATTTTTGGCTAAGCAAAGTATGTGCAATAAGAGGCAATTGGAGGGATTTCCACTCTTGGATTATCTGGCGAAGTGAAACACCTTGAGCATGTTTAGTTTGTGTTTTGAGACTTGTATTTGGCCTCTATATGGTTTATGGACTTTTATTTGGTATTTTGGTTATGCTATGGTTAGTGTTTAAAGGCATGCTTATATAGTTCTATACTCTTCATGAATAGCAATGTCTAATGCTTGAAATATGCTTAGACATTCATACATATGTGTTAGATATACTTGTCCTAGCATGTATGGATGTTTTGGATGAAATTGCTTGATGTAAAATGTGATTTGAAGGCTGTTCGAAGTTCATATCTGGTCTGGGTATCGATACTCAGGTTTGAGTATCGATACTCGAAGGGAATACAAAGGTCAAATAACACAGGGGTATCGATACAAGTTGGGAGCGTATCGATACGCCTGTGCAATGTTTGAAGGGCGTACCGATACGCGGCGAAGGGTATCGACACCTTTTTCCCAACATTTCCTACTGCCTTCCGCGTATCGATACAGGCTTTAGGGTACCGATATCTGACCGTTATTTTCAGTTAAATGCATCTTCTTAAGTTTTGAAGTGTTACATTTTGGGCTCCGAATGTTGAGCATGCAATTGGATGAGTTTGGATGACCCGTTTGTGATGAAAATTGACATGGAAGCATGTTACATGACTTATTTAGGATTGGTAATCTTAAAATTGGATTAATCTCTATAATTTTCAAAAATTACAATTTAGTCCCTAAAAGTTAAATGTATGCAATTGAACCCCTAATCGAACTATGATTGATGTGCCCTTTTCTTCTAAGAGTTTTGTTAAACACATAGGAATTAAATTGCATATAGAAAAAAAGAAGGGTCGTTAATCGAAGTCGGCTTTAACGAGTGGCTTCGGGTTTTTTCGTGTAATCTTCTTAGTTCGGGTCGGGCGTCTAGGGCGGGCTAAGGGGGTTACATCATATTTTGTATTCTAGACAACTTGCAATAGTCGGCATAGCTTAGTTTCTCTTGTGTTTTCTTGCCACCGTTATGTTCTAAATTCTCTAGGGTTTGGGTTGTGTTGTAAAGTAGTTGTGAGAACGGTTGTTTAGGTTTAAGTTTGTTTTTGCAATAAATTCATGGTTTGCTTATTTCATAGGTTACGGTTTAAGGCTGCTAAAAGAGGACGAACCAAAAGTTGTTCATTGTAAGATTCAGGCCGACAAGTATTATGTGCAGCAGGCATCAACAGTATTCTAAATTGAACCCCCTTAGCCCGGCCTAGACACTTGACCCGAACTACGAAGATTACACGAGGAAAACCAAAGTCAACCTGAAAGTCAACCTTGATTAACGACCCTTTTTTCTTTTTATCTCTTATAAATGCAATATTAAACCTATGTGATCACTCAAGATCATAGGACGAAAAGGCACATCGATCGGAATTAGGGATTTAATTGTAAGAATTAGACTTTTAGGGTCTAAAATGTAAATTTTGCAAAAGACGAGGACCTTGCAGATTTTAAGTCTACAAGTATTCAATTAGTCATATTTCATGCATCTCTGTCAAATATCAACTTATTTAGACATTACAAACTCAACCAATTGCATCCATTATCATCAAGGACTAAAATGTAAGAAACAAGAACTTGAAACAGTTCAAAATGCAGACCAACGGTCGGGTGTTTAGAAACGCTGACCCTTGCAACGAAACGGCCGTATCGGAACAGAATTGACCGTTTCGGTACTCGGGTGCGTTCTGAGACCCGTATCAAAACATGGCTCTCTAGTAGTCAAAACGTTCCGGAACACTCTTACCCGTTCTGAAACAGTATGGCCATTTCAGGCCCCTGTTCTGAAACAGATAAGGGCGTTTCGATACGCCCAGCCCTACAACTGAAAATTTAGCTGGTTTTACACACTCAATCACATCCAAACATGTCCTAACACATACCACAACATACTAGCAACATGTTTAAGCATCAAGATCATCATGATGAAGCATAAACTAAAGCATGGCATCAATCTTGCAATCATTGAATCTATAGGCATGCCCCCTAATCATAAAAACCATATGAAAGCCATAAACCTCAAGACCAAACCATAAAGGTCATTTACAATCCACAAAATACCATAGCAAACTTGCACCAACCACATGGAGTTCAAAATACATCTCCCAAAATCAACCATAGGTCCCTATTGCCAAATATCATTACTAAAGCATACGAAAACATCACCATACATGAGCTTCTCACTTCCTTGGATATCCTTAGCCTCATTGCAGCCCAAAAACGTCTCAATTATCTGCATTGTTGGTAAAATAGAGCGTAAGCACATTTGCTTAGTGAGGCAAGCTCTAAGAAAACCAACACAACAATGCAACTTTAAAACTCTATCTCAAAGACCGTTTTCTACAACATGTTCTTTCTATCTCATGCTTGAAAACCATTTCAAAGCAATTCTCCATTTGAAAATCACATGTACCTTCAATCTAGCTCATGCATTCAACCAATGCAAATCTCATGGCAAAGCCATACCCATGCTTAATGAAAACATAAGCATCTCATAAACCACAAATCTCATATGCATTTCTCATAGCATAAAACATCTCAACATTTGGTACATGTGACGCAAATATAATCTCATATATTGGCAATTCATATTACGTCTTTACTCGGATATGCGGATTAGCTTTACTCGGATATACAGATTAGCTTGACATTAAGATAAGTTTACAATTTCGTCCCTAAAAGTCGTTTTTGCATGCAAATGATGTTCGATTGATGTTATATTTGATCCCTGCAGCATTAAACAATTAGGGTTGTAATGAGCATCTAGACAAGATAAAAGAAAAAATAGGGTCATTTATTGAGGTAAACCTTCTCGGTTTACTTCAATATTCCCCATGTGACTCATTCAGTTTGGTCGTTCTCCTAGGCTGAGTCGAGGGGGTTCGATTTGGTGGTATCTGAGCCAGATTGCGAAATAATGGGATGAAGGTAAGTTAATTGTAAGTCGATGTGATTTGATTTTAAGTGATTGAGTGTGTTAGCTTTTCACGGTGAATGTTATGAGCATTTTAATGTTGATTGAATGATAGTGATGTTATGTATGATGAGTGTGATGCACATATGAGATGTTATATATGATGATATTGTGAACTAAATCTTATTGATTGTAATGAACGGTAGTTGTGACATGTACGTTGTATGCATTGAGCTATGATTAAGGGAAATTGGGATGTCCATTGCCTTATTACTGTAGTGAGTGTTTTAAATTGAATTTGAAGTCTTGGATCCCTGCTAGAAGCTGGCCTAATTTCTTGTTTTGTTTTCTATTCATGCCTTAATAATAATAGCACAATGGGACCGAGGAGAGAGCTACGTTCAGGATAAGTTGCTCCTATTGATGAGCAAAGGAATTAGGAGAACAAGGTTCTGCCTGGTGCGAATTTACCTCCTCCATCGCCACCACCTGGGGTGAGGAGAAAGTACAACATGGACAGGCTGGTCCGGTGTTAGGGGATTTGTCGTCATTGGTATAGGCGATGACCGGAACATTCCAGGCTGTTGTTGCTGGAGTGCAAGAACAAGTGCAAGCAGCTAGGGCTAGGCAATTGGGTTTGTCGTTGGAACACTTTCGAAGTTTAGGAGGAGTAGAGTATCATCGATTGTCTCCTGAAGCATCCGAGGCTGGGATGGCTAGTACGATCCGAATTTTGGATCAGATGGGGTGTAATAATGCACTCAAGCTGGGATGTGTTGTCTCTTTATTGCATGGTGATACATACAGTTGGTGGACGATTGTGACTGCAGCTATGAAACCCATGAGGTGGATTGTGAGTTCTTCCAGGCTGCCTTTAAGAAGAAGTATCTAGGAGTTAGATACTTGGACGTCAAAAAGCATGAATCCATGTCCTTGGTGCAATGAAGCATGATAGTGGCTGAGTACGAGGTCTAATTCGTACGTTTGAGTCAGTATGCTCTGAAATTGGTGCCGAGTGATAGGCATCGATGTGATCGCTTCCGTTATGGCTTGGTGGTGGATGTGTAGACTTTCATGCTAGCTTCTGATTAAACTGATTTTGATGTGCTAGTGACACGAGCTAAGGATATTGAGTAGTGTTTGGGTCTGACCTCTCGTGGGGGTGATTCTAGCTCATGAAAGAGAGTTGCGGGTTCGGGTCCTAGTGGTGGACAATATAAGAGAAACCGTGATTGTAGATATCTGCTTGAGGCGAGGTGCGCCAGCTCAGTGTAATAGGGTGAGGTCTAAATAGAATACTTGCTGGACATGTGGATCGCGAGAGTATTTGAGGCGAGATTTTCCTCGTGTGGCTAGAGAAGTACATGCTCTTGTGGTTGGGGCGGCTAATTCTTGATAGAATTGTGGATCAGCTGATCATATGAGACGTGAGTGTCCTTTGTTAGCTAAAGGTGGCCAGGGAAAAGCACCTGTTCTTGCAGCATAGAGAGGTCGTGGGCGCGGTCATGGTAACTTCCAGCGTAGAGAGGATTGACGGAGAGGAATAGCACATGTTGTAGCTGTTCAACTCGAGGGTAGAGGTCCTACGAGGGTGTATGCACATCGCGTGGGGCGTAATGACACCAATGTGATTGCAGGTACTTTCACATCGCAATCCTTGTCCATGTTAGCTTTAATTTATTATGGATCTACGCATTCATACATCTTGAGTGAGTATGCACAATTGCTTGATATCCCTGTTGAGATGCTAGATGCAGGAATGCAAGCAACAAGCTCTTTCGCTGAAACTGTTGTTACAAGAAAGTTGTATAAGAGATGTCCTTTATCTGTTCAAGGCCATGTGTTTTCAGTTGATTTGATGTAGTTTCCCTTCTATGGTTTTAATGTAATCCTTAGCATGGATTGGTTGACCGAGCATAGGGTTCTAGTTGATTTTGATGTTAAGCGAGTTACCTTGAAACTTGTTAATGACTACAAAGTGGTAATCGTAGGCGAGAATGTGAAATTCGTGTCTAATGCAATTTCGGCTCTTGAAGTGAGTCGTATAATGGAGTTGGGTTGTGAAGCTTTACTAGCTTATGTGATGAACTCTGCTACAAATGAGGTGCGAGTATAAGACATACGCACAATATGTGAGTTTCCGGGTGTCTTTCCGGAAGAGTTGCCTTATCTGCCACCGAATATAGAAGTTGAGTTGGGCATTGAGTTGTATGAAAATACGACTCCAGTGTCTATTTCTCCTTATCGGTTGGCACCTAAGGAGTTGAAGGAGTTGAAAATGCAACTTCAGGAGTTTCTAAATTGAGGGTTCATAATTCCAAGTGTTTCACCATGGGGTGGACCGGCCTTGTTTGAAAAGAAGAAGTATGGCAAGATGCGTATGTGTATAGATTATCGACAACTGAACAAGTTTATGATTAAGACCAAGTACCCTTTGCCAAGGATCGATGATTTGTTTGACCCGTTTCGAGGTGCTTCCGTGTTTTTGAAAATTGATTTGAGGTCTGGATATTATCAACTGAAGGTCAAGGATGTAGATGTACCTAAGACAACTTTTCGAAAAAGGTACGACCATTATGAGTTCTTAGTGATGCCGTTTGATTTGACGAATGCACCGGCTGCATTCATGGACATGATTAATCTCGTGATCCATTAGTTCTTGGATCAGTTCGTGGTAGTGTTGATTGACGATATTCTTGTGTACTCTTGTACCGAGGAGGATCACAACAAGCATTTGTGAATTCTAACGCCCTGGTTTTGGGCCTAGATGTTTTAGACATCGGATCGGACCGGTCGAGAACGGTTCGAATGGCGTAAGGTGATTTAAGGAAAACAAGGATCGGGATAGGATAAAATTGTGATAAAAATAGCTAAAATCCTCTAAAAATATGTTCAAGATTTTGGTCAAGTCAATTTTACAAAACTGGATTTCGGAAATAGGACATTTTGAGTAGTGACCAAATTGTAAAGTTTCAAAAATGGGAAAATGTGATTCTTAGGGTGGAAGCCAAAATCTTAGAATCTTTAGGGGGCTTTATGTCAATTTGACATTACTTCAATATGACATGTGATTTTAACGGGTTTTTAATTAAATGATTTTAATTGGATTTTTATATTAATTAATTAAAAGGTAGTTAATGAGATTTTCACTTACGTAACTACCAATTCTCTTTCATTTTCAGCCAAACACAATTTTCTGTCATCTTTTTTCCAGAATTCTTTCTCCGAAAAACTCTTTCAACATTTCCTAAATCATTTTCAAGAGATCCTTCTTAATTCTTCAAGATTTGTGCAAGGAAAACTTGACATCTATTGAAGGAAGCAAGGATTGGAGGCAAATCCCGTTCTCAACCTCTAATCAAAGTTCTTTATTAAAATTCCCAAGATATTTGGCTTCTAAATATTATTTTTGATGGAGTTTTCAATATAGTTTTGATTGGAGATCAAAATCTTGTGAAATTGTGGATGAAATCTTGATTTTTGGACTTGATGAGTTAGGCTATGTTTTGTATTGATTTTAATTGAGTTCTAAGTTGATTTATATGTTAAAATGATGTGTTGATAACATAGATCCCGAAATTTTTAAGATCCTTGAGTTTCTTGGTAGTTTTAAGTGAGATTTTGGGGTGAACTGGTGAATCTTGCTTGATGGAGGTATAAGGATGAGTTAGGATGTTTATTAGATGTGTTTTGATGTTGATAATTGTTTGGAAGAGAAGTATGATAGCTGTGCTTAGTTTAGGAAGCAATCGATTGAATTTTTGGTTGTTTTGGAAGGGTATTTTGGTGTAGTTTGAGTGGGCAACGAGTTTGTGAGTTGTTGTTGGTGTTAGAATACATTTTAATGCATTTAGATCTCTGCTTTGATGATGTGAAAACAGGGGATCTTGATTCCGAAGCAAACGAGGTGATTTTGGAGGCTCCGGAGGTGTAATTTCCGTGTCGGATAACGAGGCTTCACGTATCGGTGAGTGGAAATGCAATTTCCTGCTTAGTAACGCTTTGAGCATGATCTTGGGAGCTTGGTGTAAGTTTGATACACTTAACTAAGCTCAGGTGTAAGTGTTTCGGTAATCCCTCTCTTGGAAATGTGATATGTTTGAAGAAATTGCACTTGATGTAAGAGTGGATTTGTTTACTGTTTTTAAGCATGGTTTAATGCTGGATTTTAATGCCATTATGTTAAGGATGCACTAGGTAAGTGATCCTTGGTGTTCATGTGTTGAATGCATATGATGTTAAGCATGTTATGCTTGTGGAATGGCATTGTGGTTATGCTTGTAAAAGAGTTGATTAATGTGGTTAAATGATTATATTTCCAAGTGATGAAAATGGTTTTTGGTCAGTTTAATCGGATATAGTTAGCCGGCTATAGGATTGTGTGCACCGTGAATAAATTCGCCTTGCATGTCGAGGGGTTGTGATTGTGCCGTAATCTTCATCCAAGTACCCTAATGGTTGAGGTTAAGATCACAACGGTGAATGGTTAGTCCCGTTTGTGAGTCTTGTGTATGTGTCATATACTCTCGTTAGGGGAATTATACAACTACCGATGAGTGATGTTAGGGGTTGTGATTGTGCCATTAATCTCCATCACGGGTGTCGAGGGGTTGTGATTGTCCCATTAATCTCTACCTTGTGTAGTCTGGTAGTTTGTATGAAGCATGAGGGACAACGATTGTAATCCGCGTATCCGATTGTGTCTTGTGTTGAAATGGTTTATGGATTATCACTTGTGAGCCAATATAATGAAAATGAATAATGTGTAGCATGAGATGCTTGTATATGATGCAACGATGCATGAGACATATGTGTATGATGCAAGAATGCACGTGATGCTTGTTAAAGCATGAACAAAGGTTTATTTGTTGTTGCAAAATGATGTATATGAGCATGAGGTCAAAAGTGCATTGAGTGCTTGAGAAGACATGTTTTATAAATGGCATGAGATGTAAAGTATTGGTTTTGCAAAACATGAGACATGCATTGATGAATGTTGTTTAGTGATCCTCACTAAGCTTTATGCTTAGGCACTTTTGTTTCATCAATGTAGAAAACTAGGCTTTGAGGGCAACAAGAAGGCAAGAGGAATCCAAGCTTTTAATCTTGCAAAGTATGTGGATTGTTTGGTGTAATAAAAGGCAATGGGTGGGGTTTATGCTAATGCATGGATGAGAATGTTTTCCCTTTTGTTTTGTGCATGCTTGATAGTTACTTTTGGGATGTAATTGGCCTTTATGGTTTGATTTTGGATGTGGAGAACGGTCTTGGTTTATTATTGTTTTGGGTGGACTAGGGAGCATGCCTATAGCACCTAATCTTGCATGTTGGTTGCCTTGTTATAGCTAATGTGTAGGTTTAATGATTGTTGATATGTATCCATGTTGTATGCATGATGTGGCATGTCTCGGGAATGTTTTGAATATGTTAAAGCATGAAAAACCAGCAAAATCTGCTGTTGCAGGGCAAGACGTATCGGAACGCCCTTGCCTGTTTCGAAACAGGTGCCTGAAATGGCCATAAGGTTTCGGAACAGGTGAAGGCGTATCGAATCGTTTTGGCTACTGGAAGGGGGTGTTTCGATACGGGTCTCGAAACGCAGCCGAGTATCGAAACGGTCAACCCTGTTTCGATATGAAGTGTTTGGACAACACTTGGTAATCTGTGTATCAGATATGTTTTTTGAAAATTGAGAATGCTGTTAATCACTTGTAAGCCAATATAATGGATTGAAATGTTATGGAAATGTTAATGATGCATATTGTGGAAAATGCATGTTTTTATTTAAGCTTTGCATATTGATGAATGTTGCGTGTAAATAAGTCTATCGCAATTGAGTGCAAGTATACACGTCGCAAGTAATAAAGTGATATGAAGTATCGGATATCGTATCAACAGGGACTAGAAATACTTTTATCCTTAAATTTCTACACAAGAAAAGAAATAAAATTAATAGAATGATTTTGGAAGTCTTGAAGATAAAATAAAGTAAAAGAGGATATCAGATTGAGAAAATAGGCTGGTATTGATTTGCTCAATAGCGCATGTATTGTACTGTTCAGAGGAACTTCTGTTACGTCTGTCGTCGAGGATGTCGCGGCAGAGGTCTGTTGATGTTGCGGCAGCGAGCAACAACTCTGTACTTCAAATTTGGCAAGAATCCCTGTTGTGACGTGTCCTAACCCTAGGCCCAAGTTCTGTCGATGAACACGTCCTAGATGATAGATCCCGGCGTGAATCGAAGGATGAACACCAAAGTTTGTGAATTCTTCTTTAGCCGCTTGACCTTGTACCTATCCCTAGGCCAAGATGGTTTAACCATAATCTGGAAAACTCGTATGTACTCCCTTCGTATACTTAATTCTCCCGATATTAAGTAAATGAATAACCTTACAATGCTCTCCCGATACTCTTATAATATGTTGAAACCAGAGTAAATAAACCTGAAGCTTTTATTAATTGAACAGAAAAAGTCTTAAGAAACAGTACAACCCTTACAACTACCTTACAAGATCAACCCTTAGCCCTAGGGGATGTTTAGAACATGATGGAGCGGGGAAACGACTAGGGTTTTTAAGGGAAGATGACTAGGAGCTAGATATCCTTTGCCTTGTTGAATTACAATCATATATATTGGTCTTGGACTTAAGTTTTCTTAATGGCCAAGAATACTAGTTTGAATTAAAGTACAACTCTATTAAAGACTAAATCTCTGAGTATATGTCTTTTAATTCTCCTTATGTTCTTGCTTTGACTTTTTCCTTAAACTTTGGGCAAGGCCTTCCTTGTGCTTATGGGCTCCGATAGTTATGTGAGTGGTCCACAAAAATCAGGCTTTAAATGCTCTATATGTCGAACTCCACTTCGCATGTTCCATCACCTTAGTCTTCACTGTCGTCTCTTCTACACAGCAGATGTTACGACAATGTTGTAATAGACAGTCTCCTGCAATACTTCACTCCAGCTCTGCTATTATCTTCTGTTCCTCTGCTGCCCTAAGTGCTTCCACGATAGGTACCTGCAAGAATAGACCAAAATCAACAGCATCTGTGCAATATTGTCCATTTGTGATGTCTATACAAAATCTTTCCTAAAATGCAACTAAAAATGCTTGAGTGCATCAATAATATGGGTAAAAGAGGGTTAAAATATAGAACATTTATGCACTCAACAATGAATATGCTTGGAAGGCTTGATTTTTGTTTAGCAATAGTTTAATTGTTGTAGAAAAGTGATACTTGTTGTATGATGCTTAGCATGCTGGTTTAATGATGAAATGCATGGATTTTTAAAGAAGGCATGGTGGTTTTCAAAGACTGAATATGGTTTTAGGCATTGATGGTGCTTTTGGTTTTGAGTATTCCTCACTAAGCTTGTATGCTTGTGCTCTCTTTTGCTCATCAATGCAGAAAATTGAGTGATTGGATGCAACAACTTTCCAAGGATTTCCAAGAGACTTCATTGAATGTATGTCTTGGTTTTGAACTAGTGTAGTAAAGGTAATGGGGGTGTCCAATGCTATGATTGTTAGTTTTTTGGTATCTTCTGGTTTAGTACAAGTTTGGTATGCATATTTTGGTATGTAAATGCCCATTAAATGTTGGTTTGTGCTTGTATTTGAGAATTTACCTTTAGATGCTTGATTTTCCTAGGAAGCATGCCTTTAGATCTCAATTATGCAGATAATGTTGCTTTGATGATTTTATTGCCATGTATTCATGATTATTGAAGTGCAATGGAGTAGCAAGCATGTGTAAACACTTGTTGGTATGGTTGAAGATGGTTTTTAAAGTGTTAAACCAGCAATTTATTCTTTGTAGGCCTAGGTGTTTCGAAACACCCTTGTTCGTTTCGAAACGATGTTTGAAAATGCCTTGGTGTATCGAAATGGGGAGGTCCATTTCGGTATGTTTTGTCACTATGAACCCCTGCTCCGAAACGGGTCAATGGTAGTTTCGATACGAGCCGGCCTTTCAAAAAAGGTGCCTCTCTTTTGATACACTCGTTCCGATATGGGGCATGTTGTTCCGAAACGGCTAGCTGTTATGTCAGTTATTGGAATATTTTGAAGTTCTGTTTCTTAGCGTTTTGGTCCTTGTTTGTCATGCATGCAATTAAATGAGTTCTAATTATTAATCTGAGCTGAGTTTTTACATAAATGCATGAAATGAGTTTGATTAATGGTTGATAGAATGAAAATGGGATAAACCCTTGTAATTTGTTAAGTTTACAAAATGGTCCCTAAAACTGATTTGGTAATCGACGTGTGTTCGATTTGTCGTCTGATCCCCTGCTTTGATTGAACACATAGGAACCTAACTTGCATCTAGAGAAGTTAAAAGAAAAAAAGTAGCGTCGTTTATTGCGGTAAAGCTTCCCAATTTACTTCAATATTCCCAATGTGACTTGTTCGGTTCGGTCTATTGGCTAGATAGGGTCGAGGAGATAACATTTGGTAGTATTAGATCCAAATTACGAAAGTTTGAGATGATTGTAAGTTTTTGGTAAGTAATTGTGGTGTGAATGTGTGTTTTGGGTGATGTTTGTTTTTTTCGGAGAATATTTTAAGCATGTTAATGTTGAGTATGTTATGGTGATTGTAATATGAATGTTAGTTGTTACATGTGGTGATAGTTATGGGCTGAATTTTAATGCTTGTGATGCATAATGGTTGTGACGTGCATGTTGTATGCTTTATGCTATGTTGGGGGAAAATTGGAATGACATTTGCCTTATTACTACAGTGAAATGTTTTAAAATGAATTGGAAGTCTTGGATCCTTTCTAGAAGTTGGCCCTGTCTTTTGTTTATTTTATATTCATGCCTTAATGTTAATAGCACAATGGGTCCGAGGAGAGAGCTACGCTCTGAGTCAGTTGCTCCGGCGGAGGAGCAGAGGAATCAAGAGAAGGAAGTTCTGCCTGGTGCAAATTTACCACCTCCACCGCCACCACCACCTGGGGGTGAGGAGCAAGAGCAACGTGGAAAGGCTGGTCTGACGTTGGGTGATTTGACGCCTTTGGTACACGAGATGACATGAGCGTTCCAGGATGTTGTTGTTGGAGTGCAAGTGCAAGCTCATGGTGCTGGGCAAAAGGGTATGCCGTTGGAGTACTTGCGAAGCTTGGGAGGTGTGGAATATCGTGGTTTATCTCTCGAGGCATCCGATGCATGGATGGCCAGTACGATCTGGATATTGGATCAGATGGGGTGCAATGATGCACGAAAGTTGGGTTGAGTTGTGTCGTTGTTGCATGGTGATGCGTATGCGTGGTGGACAACTATGACTGCGGTCATGAGCCAAACGAGGTGGCCTGGGATTTCTTTTAGGCTGCCTTTAGGAGGAAGTATCTTGGAGTTAGATACTTGGATGATAAAAAGCGGGAGTTCATATCTCTAGTGCAAAGGAACATGATGGTGGTTGAGTACGAGGTCTAGCTCGTACGATTGAGCCAATATGCTCCGGAGTTGGTGCCGAGTGATAGGCATCGTTGTGATCGCTTCTGGTATGATTTGGTACAGGACGTGAGAACATTCATGCTCGCGTCTGATTATATAGATTTCGATGTGCTGGTGACACGAGGCAAGGACACAGAGCAAAGTTTAGGTTTGACATCTCGCATGGGTGGATTTGGCTCGAATAAGAGAGCTGTTAATGTTGGCCCTAGTAGTGGGCAGAATAAGAGGAACCGTAACCGTAGATATCAGCATATGGCGAGGTGAGGTAATTTTGGGCATGGTGCGCCATCTCAGAGTAACCGGATGAGGTTTGAGCAGAATACATGATGGACATGTGGATCGCGTTAGCACTTGAGGCGAGATTGTCCTTCCGCAGCTCGTGAGGTGCAGGCTTCTATGGTTGGGGCTAATTCTTGTTGGAACTATGGATGTTCTGATCACATGAGACGTAAGTGCCCCCTGTTAGCGGGAGGTCGTCAGGGTCGAGCACCTGTTGCACCGCAGAGAGGTCTTAAGAGCGGTCGTGGTAACTACTAAAGGAGGGAGGATCGACAGAGAGGAGTGGCTCATGTAGTTGTTGTGCAATCGGAGGGTGGTGGTCCTGCGAGAGTGTATGCACATCGCGAGGGACGTAAGGACACTGACGTGATTGCATGTACCTTCGCCTTGCAATCCTTGCCTTTGTTGGCATTGATTGATTTTGAATCCATGCATTCATGCATCTTGAGTGAGCATGCATATTTTCTTGATATTCCTGTTGAGATGCTAGACGTAGGAATGCAAGTAACAAGCTCTTTTGGTGAAACGGTTGTCACAAGAAATCTATATATGAGATGCCTTTTATCTGTTCAAGGCCATGTGTTTTCAGTTGAATTGATAGAATTGCCTTTCTATGATTTTGATGTGATTCTTGGAATGGATTGGTTGTCTGAGTATCGAGTTGTTGTTGATTTTGATGTTAAGCGAGTTACCTTGAAACTTGCAGATGATTACAAAGTGGTAATTGTAGGCGAGAACGAGAAGTTCTTGTCCATTGCAATTTCGGGTCTTCAAGCGAGTCAGACGATGGAGTTGGGTTGCGAAGCTTTCTTAGCATATGTGATGAACCCTGGTACGAAGGAAATGGGATTGCAGAACATACAAACTGTATGTGAGTTTCCGGGAGTTTTTCCGGAAGAGTCACCTAGTTTGCCACCGAACTGATAGGTGGAGTTTGGCATTGAGTTGTATGAAAATACGAATCCCGTGTCCATTGCTCTTTATCGCATGGCACCTAAGGAATTGAAGGAGTTGAAGACGCAACTTCAAGAGTTTCTTGATCGAGGGTTCATCAGGCCAAGTGTTTCACCTTGGGGTGCACCGGTTTTGTTTGTGAAGAAGAAGGATGGTACGATGTGTATGTGCATAGATTATCGGCAACTGAACAAGTTGAAAATTAAGAACAAGTACTCTTTGCCGAGGATCAATGATTTGTTTGATCAATTTCGTGGTGCTTTAGTGTTTTTGAATATTGATTTGAGGTCTGGGTATTATCAACTAAAGGTTAAGGATGTGGATGTAACTGAGATAACTTTCCGGACAAGGTATGGTCATTATGTGTAACTCCCTAGTTTTGGGCCTATAAGTTTTAGAGATCAAATCGGACCGGTCGGGAATTGTTCGAATCATATTAGGTGGTTTAGGGAAATCTAGAATCGAGAAAGGATAAAAATATGACAAAAATTTATAAAGTCGTCTAAAATCATGTTTAAGGGATTGGTCAAATCAATTTTACAAAATAAGATTCGGGAGTGATAAAATTTGGGCAGTGACCAAAATGTAAAGTTTCAAAACTGTGGAAAATTACAAATTTCAAAAAGGAGTCAAAATCTTAGAATCATTAGGTAGCTATGGTGCAATTACATCTTCCTTGATTTGACATGTTTTTTAAAATGATTTTTGGATGATTAAAATAAAAAGGATTTTATTTAATTAAATTGGTAAAATAGGATATTGAGATTTCATTTCACGCAACTAACTTTTATTTTCAGCAAAACCACTTTATCAACCCTTTCTCCAGAATTCTTTTTCACCAAACACCCTCTCTTAGATTTCTAAACCATTTCCAAGAATTCTCTTCAAGTTCTTCAAGTTTTGTGAAGCAAAAACTTGTCAAACCTTAAGGAAGGAAAGGATTGGAGGTAAATCTCATTCTCAACCTTCAATCTCGGTTCTTTATTGAAATTCCCAAGATCATTGACTTCTAATTGTTGTTTTTGGCTGAGTTTTTATTATAGTTTTAATTTAAGATCAAAATCTTGCAAAAAATGATTTAAATCTTGATTTTCAGAGTGGTATTGATGAGCTCTGTTTTGGATTTATTTTAATTGTGTTTTAAGTTTATTATTATGTTGAAAAATACTTTTCATATTATAGATCCCGAAATCCTTGAGATCCTTGGGTTTCTTGATGGTTTTAGTTGGGTTTTTAAGGTGAAATGATGGTGTTTTTCTTGCTGGAGGTATAAGGAAGTGTTTAGGTTGTTTTTAGATGTGTTTTGATGTTTAGTAATGGTTGAAAGTGATGTATGTTGGCTGGGGTTGGTTTAGGAAGCAATCGATTGAGTTTTCGGTTGTTTCAGATAAGTAAATTGGTTTAGTTTTGGTGAGCAACGAGTTTGTGTTTAGTTGCTGGTGTTGAAATGCATTTTAATGCATTTGGATCTTTGTTTTGATGATCTAAAATAGGGGATCTTGATCCGGAAGCAAGCGAAGCATTGTTGGAGGCTTTAGATGGGTGATCTTCGCGTCAGTGAGCGAGGTTTAACGTATCGGTGAGTGGAAATGGATTTTCCAGCTTTGTAACGCTTTGAGCATGGTGTTAGGAGCTTAATGTAAGTTTTAAAAACGTAGCCAAGCTCGAGAGTAAGTAAATCAAAAGTCTCTCTCGGAATGTGCTATGTTTTGATTGAAATGCACTTGAATTAAATGTGGTTTGATTACTGTTTTAAAGCATGTTGTTGAGCATTGAGAATGCTGGTTTTTAATGCCATTTTATTAAGGATGCACTTGTTAGGTGGTCCTTGGATTTATTAGATATTTGAATTTGAGTTTAAGCATGTTTATGCTTGTGAAAATGGCATTGTGATTCATGCTTGAAAAATAGTGAAATGATGATGTTTAATGATTATATTGGCAAGTATTGGAAATGGTTTTTGGTTACTTTAATCGGATATAGTTAGCCGGTTATAGGATTGGGTGCACCGTGAATAAAGTTGCCTAGGATGTCGAGGGTTGTGATTGTGCCGTAAATTCCATCCGAGTACTCTACTATTGAGGCTAAGATCACAACAGTGGTTGGTTTAATCCAGTGTGTGAGTCTTGTGGTTTGTGTCCCGTACTATCGTTAGTGGAATTATACAACTACCGATGAGTGAGGTTGAGGGGTTGTGATTGTGCCATTATTCTCCATTACGGGTGTTGAGGGGTTGTGATTGTGCCATTTATCTCCACCTTGTGTAGTCTGGTAGTGTGTATGAAGCGTGTGGGACAACACTTGTAATCCGAGTATCCAATTGTGTCAATTGGGTTGGTTTTGATATGGTTTGAGATTGATCACTTGCGAGCCAATATAATGTTGTTGATTAATGTTTTAAGCATGTGATGCTTGGGAATTATGCTAGAAATGCATGTGGTGCTTGGTTTAAGCATGAGCAAATGATTTTCCTGTTATTTTAATGATGCTATGAGGATGTGGTTTTAAAAGTGCATTGATGCTTTAAAGAGCACATTTTAAGGGAAGGCATATGTTGACAAATGAAGATGTTTTGGTTTTACAAAATGCATTGATGAATGTTTTGTTTTTAGCGGTCCTCACTAAGCCTTATGCTTACCCTCATTTGTTTCATCAATGCAGAGAATTGAGCTTTAGAGACATCAAGAAAGCAAGGGGATTCCAAGTACTTTGACTAAGCAATGTATGTGGTTTTTCTTTAGTGTAGTAAGAGGCAATGGGTGAGATTTCTACTCTTTGTTTTGTTGGTGATGTTTAACACCTTTGACAATGTTGGTTTATGTTTTTTGGACTTGTAAATTGCCTCTAGTTGGTTTATGGTCTTGCTTATAGTGTTTTGAGTATGCAATGGTTTATGGTCTTAGGCATGCTTGAGTAGCTAATATCTCACCATATTTTGATATGGTTGATGTGTATGTTATGTTGTTTGTTGATGCTTATATGTTTGGTAAGTTGTTTATAACACATATGAATGTTCTAAGAATGATTAGATGTTGATAAATGTGTTTAAATGGATGTTGAATGTGAAAATCTGGTATGCGTATCGATACTCGAGGAAGAGTATCGATACCCTAAGGTTAAATTCATGCTTGGTGGCTTAGGTGTACCGGTACGAATTGCCCGTGTACCGATACACCTAGGCAAGAGTTTGAAGGTCGTATCGGTACGAGCTCAAGCGTATCGATATCCTTTTGCCAACTTTACCTACTGCCATTTTGCGTATCGATACAAGCTAAGGTGTATCGATACAGGTCGTTAAAATTTAGTTAAAAGAATCTTCCTATGTTTGGAATTGTTGCGTTTTGGTCCCTGATCGTTGTATGTTCAATTGGATGAGTTTGGATGATCCGTTTGAGATGAAATTTGACCTATTGGCTTGTTACATAACTAATTAAGGATTGGTAACTTTAAAATCTTGAAAGTCCTTATAATTCTTAGAAATTACAGTTTAGTCACTACAGTCGTGTTACAAGCAATTGAACCCCTAATCGAACTCTAATCAATGTGCCGTTTTCACCTAATCGCTTTGCTGAGAAAATAGGATAATAATGTGCATCTAGAAAAGAAAAAAATGAAAAAGGGTTGTTAATCGAGGTTGACTTTAACAAGTCGGCTTCGGTTTTCCCCGTGTAATCTTCTTAGTTTGGGTTGGGCGTCTAAGCTAGGCTGAGGGGTTACATTATGAGTTCTCGGTGATGCCGTTTGGGTTGACAAATGCACCAGCTGCATTCATGGATATGATGAATCGGGTGTTCTATGAGTTTCTAGATCAGTTCGTAGTAGTGTTTATCGATGATATTCTTGTGTACTCGTGTACCGAGGAGGATCATGATAAGCATTTGAGGATTGTACTGCAAGTGTTGTTGGAGAATCAGCTTTATGCAAAGCTGAGCAAGTGTGAGTTTTGGCTCAGTGAAGTTTTTTTTCTTGGACATGTGGTGCCAGTCGAAGGTATTTGGGTTGATCCACATAAGATTGAAGGAGTGATGAGTTGGAAAACGCCTAAGTCGGTGACGGAGGTGTGTAGTTTCCTTGGGTTGGCTGGGTACTATCGAAAGTTTGTTGAGGGTTTTTATATGATTGATGCACCATTGACCAAGTTGTTGCAAAAGAATATTCACTTTGAATGGACAGATGTTAGGAAACAAGCTTTCGAGAAGTTGAAGTAAGCTTTGACGCAAGCTCCTGTCTTGATTCAACTAGAATCGGGTAAGGAGTTTGTAGTTTATAGTGATGCATCAAATGGTTGTTTGGGTTGCGTGTTGATGCAAGGAGGGAAGGTTGTAGATTATGCGCCTAGACAATACAAGGTGCATGAGCGCAACTATCCTACTCATGATCTAGAGCTCGCTGCGCTGATGTCTGCTTTGAAGATTTGGAGACACTACCTTTATGGTGAAAAGTGTGTGGTTTACACCGATCATAAAAGTTTGAAGTATCTCATGTCTCAAGGGGAGTTGAATCTTAGGGTACAAAGATGGTTGGAGTTGCTTAAGGATTATGATCTGACGATTGAGTACCATCCTGGAAAGGCCAATGTTGTGGCCAATGCATTGAGTAGGAAGGTAGCTGTTGAGCTGAGAGTGATGTTTGCTTAGTTGAGCATTTCGTGTGATGGTGGATTGATAGCTGAGTTGGAGGTGAAACCTTCCTTGATTCAGTTGATAAAGGAGAAGCAATTTCTTGATGATTCGTTGGTGCTTAATGTTCAGTATATAGTTGATGGTAATGCAACATACTTCTTTTTCAATGATGATGGAGTTTTATGTTTTAAAAGTCGAATAGTGGAGCCGGAAGATGTTGAGTTGAGTCGCACTATTTTGACTGAAGCCCATAACAGTCCTTTTTCTATGCATCCTGGTAGTACTAAGATGTATCGTGGTTTGAAGGATGAGTACTATTGGGTGGGGTTGAAAAAGGATGTTGCTGATTTCGTAAGCAAGTTTATGGTTTGTAAGCGTGTGAAAGTCGAGCATCAGTTTTCTTCTGGTTTGTTATAGCCTTTGAGGATACCGAAGTGGAAATGGGAAAGGATTACGATAGATTTTGTGTATGGTCTGCCTTTGACACCATCTAAGAAGAACTCTATATCGGTGATTGTGGATCGTCTTACGAAGTGTGCACATTTCTTGGCCGTACATACTACGTTCACGTTGGATAAGTTAACAGAGTTCTAAGTTGCCAAGATTGTGCGTTTGCATGGTGTGCCTAAGTTCATAGTGTCGGATAGGGATCCGAGGTTTATAGAGAGGTTTTGGGAATGTTTACACCAGACGTTGAGTACATGTTTGAATTTCAGCACTTCTTATCATCCTCAGACAGATGGACAATCAGAGAGAGTTATCCAGGTGCTGGAGGACATGTTGAGATGACGTGTGATAGATTTCCAAGGTTCGTGGTAAAATCAATTGCCTTTGGTTGAGTTTGCCTATAATAATATTTTCCAGGAAAGTATACAAATGACTCCGTATGAGGCCTTGTATGGGAGAAAGTGTATAATGCCTCTTTGTTGGACTGAGGCTGGGCAAAAGTTGGTTTCCTTGCCGGAAATGCTTAATTGAAAAACTAAGAAAGTGAAACTCATTTGTGAATGGTTGAAGGCTGCATCGGAACGTCAGCTGACTTACGCGGATTTAAAGCGTAGGGAAATTAAGTTTGCGGTTGGAGATCGAGTTCTCTTAAAAGTATTGCCTTGGAAGATGGTGATGAGGTCTGGACGTAAGTGTAAGGTTAGTCCGAGGTTTATTGGACCTTATGAGGTTGTGGGGCGAGTTGGTCTGGTTGCTTATCAGTTAAGGTTGCCTCCTGAGTTGGAGAAGATCCATGATGTGTTTCATGTTTCTATGTGGAGGAGGTATAGATCGGATTTATCTCATGTGATGCTAGTTGATGAGAATGAGTTGAATCTGGATTTCTCCGATGATGAGGAACCAGTGGAGATTCTTGATTCGAGTAGTACATTTCTTTGTGGTAGGACGATTGAGCGTGTGAAGTTGTTGTGGTGCAACCAAGGAGTTGAGGAGGCCACGTGGGAGAGCAAGGCGAACATGTTGAGGAAGTTTTGGCATCTTTTTCTTTCAGGAAAAATTCGAGGATGAAATTTCCCAAGTGGGGGAGAGTTGTAATGCCCTAGTTTTGGGCCTAGGTGTTTTGCGTGTAGGGTTAGACTAGTGGAACTGATAATTGGTCGTTCGAGACATTAATAGGTGGTTCAGGGAAATCAAGGTTCCGGATGAAATTAAATTGTGGTAAAATTTTCTAAAATCCTCTAAAATAATGTTTAAGAGTTTGGTTAAATCAATTTCGCAAAACAAATTTTGGGAAGTGTACATTTTGGTAGTGACCAAAATGTATGGCTTTAAGACTATGAAAAAGGGTGTTTTTCAAAAAAAGAGTCAAAATCTTAGAATCTTTAGGGAGCTTAATGGCAATTGAGCATTTTTCCCTATTTTGGCATGTGTTTTAAATGGATTATTAAATATTAAAAGTGGCTTTTAATGATTTAATTAAAAGGTAGTTATTTTGGTTAAACCATTTTGACGTCAATTTCATTTTATTCATTTCACATCAGCCAAACACTCTCTCATTCTCTAATTTTCCAGATTTCTTTCATTCCAACATCTTTCTTATGATTTCTCTCAAATCTCTTCAAGATTCTTGAAAGCAAAACTTGCCAAATTAGAGGAGAAGCAAGGATCAGAGATAAATTTCGCGCTAACCCTCTAATTAAGGTTCTTTAATGAAATTCCAAAGATATTTGACTCTTTATTTATGTTTTTTATTGAGGTTTTATTGTGGTTTTGATAAAATGATGAAATCTTGTTGCAAAAGATGATTTAATGTATTTTCGGAGTTGTTTTGATTTGATTTGTTTGAGATGATTTATAATTCAGTTTTCAAAGGTTTATGGTGTTGAAATGGAGTCTTAATCATTTTAATCTCGAAGTCCTTGAGATTTTTGTTTTTAATGGTGTTTTTGGTTGGGTTTTTGGGGAGTAATGTGAGATCTGAGTTACTGGAGGTATAAGGATGGTTTTAGGTTGTTTTTGGATGTTGATTTATGCTTAAAATGTGTTGGAAGTGTTGATTTATGTCTGGGCTGAGTTTGGAGATCAAGCGAATAAGATTTTAGTTGTTTTGGATGGGTAATTTGATGCTCTAGAGCAGGGCAGCGAGTTTCCTTTTGAGTGCTGGTGTTTGGATGCATTATGATGCATTGATTCTTTGTTTTTATTGTGTTGAAAATAGGGGATAGAGTTCCGGAATCGACTGAAGCGGTTTTGGAGGCTTCGAATGGTTGATTGTTGTGTCGACAAGTGTGGTTTCGCAAGTCGGTGAGTGGAAACTAATTTTCTAGTGTGGAAATGTTTTTAGAAAAGGTCTTGGGAACTTAGTAAGAGCTTGAAACGCTTTACTATGTTCGGAAGTAAGTAAAGTGAATTTCTCCCTCGGATTGTGCTATTGTGAGCCTTTCGATGCAATTGTTTTTATTGCATTTACCTACTGTTTTAAAGCATGTTTTGAGTTCATAAAATTGGGTGGATGATGCCATATGGTTTAAGGATGCACTAGGTAAGTAATCCTTGTATGCATGTGTGGATGCATGAGTTTTGAAGCATGGTTTAATGCTTGAGATATGGCTTAATATAAATGCTTTGGAAAAATAGTGAGGTATGCATGAAATGTGGATTATATTCGCAAGTGTTGTTGTGTATAGTGTTTTATAAATGAAACCGGATATAGTTAGCCAACTATAGGATTGAGTGCACTATAAATAAGTCGTCTTGGATGTTGAGGGGTTGTGATTGTACCGAAAACTCAATCCAAGTACCCTAACGATTGAGGAATGTTTAAGGTTGCAACAGTAGAGGGTAGCTCCCGTGTGAGAACCTTGTATGTGTTCTGTCTCTCGTTAGTGGCCTATACATCTACGGATGAGTGGTGTTGATGGGTTGTAATTGTACCGAATACTCCACCACGGGTTTCACAATGGTAGAGGGTTTCTCCCGTGTGTGAGCCTTGAGATTCTGGTAGAGTTTATAAAGTGTTTGGGTCAACACTTGGTAATCCGTGTATCCGATATGCTTTTTGAGAATTGTGAATGTTGTTAATATGCATTTTTACTTAAGCTTTGCATATTGATGATTATTCTTGGAAGGCTTCATTTTTGTTTAGCAATGGTTTAATTGCTGTAGAAAAGTGATACATGTTGCATGATGTTTAACATGTTGGTTTAATGATGAAATGCATGGATTTTTAAAGAAGGCATGGTGGTTTTCAATGAGTGAAAATGGTTTTGAGCATTGATGGTGCTTTTGGTTTTGAGCTTTCCTCACTAAGCTTGTATGCTTATTGTCACGCCCCGCCAAAGTGCACCAGGACCGACCGAGGAGTGCCCCCTAGGTGCACTCGGGCCAACCAAGGCAAAATGAAGAGCCTTGGACGTTTTAAGGCCAAGTATGAAACAAAGAAGGATCTAGAACGGTCTAGAGAGGCCCACAACCCTCTTCAGACGCCCCTACATGAATCTAGAAGGTTCCAGGAGGTCCTACACAAGTCTAGAACGATCCGGAAGGCTCTCCAAAGGTCTAGAGTCACCTAGAACGCCCTAGAAGATTCTAGAAGACTCTACAAGATTCTTGAAGATTCTAGAACATTCTAGAAGAGCCTGGAACATGCTGGAAGCATCTAGAACATTCTAGAAGGATCTAGAATGTTATAGAAGATCCTGGAAGACTATGGAAGAATCGGGACTACTCTAGAGATGTCTGGAACATTCTAGAAGCCTATAGAAAAGTGTAGATCTATAGGAGTAATCTAGAATATTATGGATGTGTGTAGATAAGTATGAACTTATCTAGAAATATCTAGGCTTAGTAGATATTTTAGGAGGCGAAACCGTAGCCGTTGGATCAAATAGATCCTAGCCGTCCATTAAGGAGGTGGATGCCTATAAATAGGGCCACCCCCTCATTTGTAAATCACCTAAGAAGTCTCTCACTTCGCATTTGTAAAGCTCTCTTCTAAAGCTTCCGTTGCTTAATACAAGGTCCTTTCCTTGTAAACACTCTTGCTCCTTTGTTTTGCCATAGTGTTGCGCGAGAAAGGCTGACTAGCAACGTGCCAAAATTGCTAGTGCCGCACGGATTTGAGCTTGAAGAAATAAGTCCGTGACAGTTGGTATCAGAGCAAGTTACGATCGCTCGGGAGCATGGCCAAGACCAGCAAGAGCCAAGTCGCTAGCCCGTCGGAGACCGAGGTCACGCATGACCAAGGTGGGTATGAAGTAAAGGCCGACCTTGCGGAAGGAAGGCCTCGTGCCAAGTCTAAAGACATGATCTCTAGCTTTGAGTCACGCTTGACTCGCGTGGAGGAAAGCGTCTCGGGCATGGGTGCCCACGTGGACGACCTTCAGGAGCGGATTGAAGGCCTTGAGGCGGAGGATGCCGAGATCCACACAGCCGCGAGAGCAATGAAGATCAAGCTAGAGGAGACCCTGCGCGCGAAAATGGGTGAAGTACGCGACACACTCATGGGAGAACTCACAAAGGTACGTGAGTCATTCCAACGTGAACTTACCAACGTATATGCTCAACTAGAGTCGTTGCAAGGCGACCTTGCCTTGTGCAAACGTGCTATGACAGCCGGGCCAAGCACCACCGTGGAGGCTAGAAGGGTCGAGTTGCCCAAGCCTCAAACCTTTTCGGGATCACGCAACGCCAAAGAAGTCGACAACTTCTTGTATGGCTTGGAGCAATACTTAGAAGCCGTTGGCATCAGGGAAGATGCCTCGAAGGTCCAGACCGCGACCTTATACCTCACCGACACCGCCATGCTTTGGTGGAGGAGGAGGCGCCTTGATATTGAGAGAGGTACGTGCACCATCTCTACCTTTTCCGATTTCAAAAGGGAGCTTAAAAGGCAATTCTATCCGGAGAATGCCGAGGATGAGGCAAGAGCTCGCCTACGAAGGTTGAAGCAGTCGGGGAGCATCCAAGACTACGTGAGGGAGTTCACTAGTTTGGTGCTCGAGATCCCTGATTTGTCCGAGAAAGACTCGCTCTTCTACTTCTTAGATGGTCTCCAAAGTTGGGCCAAAACCGAGCTAAGGCGAAGGGGAGTCCAAACCCTTGCCGACGCAATTGCCGTGGCCGAGAGCCTCGTCGACTACTTGTAACCCCCTTAACCCGGCCTAGACGGATGACCCGAATTAAGAAAGTCACACGGGGAAAACCAAAGTCAACCCGAAAGTCAACCTTGATTAACGACCCTTTTTTTTTCTTTTAAAACTTGTCTAGATGCATATTAAGCCTTAGATATGTTCATACAACAGCATACTCAAAGATCATAAACATCAGAGATCTAACAGGGACCCAATTGAACAATTTACAACTTTAGGGACCAAATTGTAAATTCTGATAATTATAAGGACTTAACCCAAATTGAAGTTACCATCTTGAAATTAACCATGTTTCATGCTTCTCTGTAAAATTTCAGCTCAAAAGGACTTCCCAAACTCATACAATTGCACAAACAAGTTTCAGGACCAAAACGCAAACATTCCAAAACATATAACTGCCAATGTCAGCCCCCAACGATCACCCGTTCCGAAACAGGCATAGCCCGTTTCGAAACTCGGGGCCGTTCCGCAACGCGTATCGAAACGGGGGTCTGGCAGTAGCCTTTCCGTTTCGGAACGGCCCCTCCCGTTTCGGACGCCTGGGCACAATTAAGGCACCCGTTCCGAAACGGTAGGTGCTATTCCGAATCACCCTGCACAAATTGCCTCAAAAAGCATTGTTAAACATGCACCAAACGCCACCAAACTTTACCAGCATGCAATTAAACATAGAAGGGACATATAAGCATCTTCAATTCAGCAAAACAACATCATAAGCAAAAAGCCCCAAATCTAAAGGCATGCTTCCTACACAAGTAAGCCATTCAAGCATAAACTTCCAAAATAAAGCATGTAAGGATCCAACACCAAAACCAACCTTCTCAACATCAAACAACATACTTAGGGAGTACTAAACATCTCCCAAAACATATACATTGGTCCCCCATTGCCAAATTACCAAAAGCTAAAATGTACTTAGAAAACCTTCCATACTTAGAGCTTTGTTTCCACTTGGATGCTTGCCCTCCTTGCTGTCCTCAAGTACTCTAATGTTCTGCATTATTGAATTAAGAAAACGGAAGAGAGCGTAAGCAAAAGCTTAGTGAGGAATGCTCGTAAAACCATTCAATAATGCATTTATAAAACACTTATAAATCATGCTTCAAATAATCATTTACACATGCTCAAAAGCATACTTTAACAAGCATCTCATGCCTCATTTCATTACATGTCATATTGGCCACAAGTGATACAATTCATTTCTTTGAAAACAAGTTCATCAACTTTCACCCCAAGGACTTTTAAACACCTTGGACCCCAAGGACTTTTAAACACCTTGGCCATGGACTTTTAAACACCATGATATAAGTTACCTCAAGGACTTTTAAACACCTTGACCCCAAGGACTTTTAAACACCTTGGCCATGGACTTTTAAACACCATGAATTGAATTACCTCAAGGACTTTTAAACACCTTGAACCCCAAGGACTTTTAAACACCTTGGCCTATGGACTTTTAAACACCATAGAATGGACCACACAAGGACTTTTAACCACCTTTGTGTCCGTAACAAAAACCATCCAAGGACTTTTAACCACCTTGATGTTCTTAAGTAAACAAGGCTCACTCAAGGACTTTTAACCACCTTAGTGACCTTAACCTTTTCAAAACATCACTTGCCAATATACATCATTCATCATCAATATTTCACTGTTTTAAAGCATTTAACCAAGCCATAAACATCATGCATTTTAAAGCATCAAACCACATTTAAACAATGTCAAAAAACAAGGAACTCTTACCTTGAGCTTCCTACAACATACGGCTTACAAAAAAAACAGCATTAACCATGCTAAATCATGCTTTCAAAACAGAATTTAAAACATGCAATAAACCACATTGCACAACAACCAAATCATGGCCACCACTAGAGAGTATTTCCGAAACTTACACTTGAGCTTAGCAAAGTTGTTTAGACTTAAACTAAGCTCCCAAGACATTGGTTTCAAAGCCGAAAACCCAATTTCACTCACCGATTCCACTTCGCCTCTTGCCGAAGCACCAAATCAAGCCCCCGGATCACCACCACTTGGATCCAAAGATGCCTCCCCTGATTAAACACATTAAAGCAGAGATTTAATGCATCATCATGCATCAAAAGCTTCAATGAAAGCACTCAAACTCGCTGCTCTCATTCACATTCCAATTTCGGCCACCAAACACAACCGAAATTGCAACAAAATCACTTCTCAACAAAGCCCAGCCATAAACCAGAAAAACCTAACATCCATTAACACCATCTAACATCTAAAAACAACCTATAAACATCCTTATACCTCCAGCAACATCAGATCCACAAGATCACCACAAAAACATCCAAGAATCACAAGCTAAACTTAGGAAACACAACCTATCTGGGATTGCATTAATCAAAACTCATTTCCTTATCAATTTAGAGTTCATTTAACATAAAAAACACACCTCAAATCACAGATTAATCATATCTAACGAAAATCATCAAAAATCACCAAATCTTGCATTATAAGGCAAGATCCATTTCACCACTTAAAATCCTTTAATAAAACTTCAATTAAGAGTTGAGAACTTGGGAATTTCAGTAAAGAACTGATAGTTTAGAGGAGAAGGACGTTCTTACCTCCAAACTTGTGTTTCTCCACTTTTTGGAATCAAAAACCTTGTTGAATCAACTAGCAAATGATGAGGTTTTGAAGATATGTTGATTAGGAATCAAAAGAATGTTGAAAGGAGGATTTTAGGTGAGAAAATCAGAAACCACTCTCTGGAAAACAAGTGTTTGGATTGAGAGAAAATGAGAGAAAGAAAATAGAAAAGTTAGTTAAGAAAATAGCCAAATGGCCTTTCCCTCCACTTTTGATATGTTTTAAAATCAGAATAAATCTCAAAATATCTTAGAAAAATCTGGAGAAACTACTTTTGGAATAATAGCTCCTTAAAGATTCAAAGTTTCAACTCTTTATAAAACAGTCACAAAACTTTCAAAAATTACATTTTGGTCACTAACCAAAATGTCACTCTTCCAAAACCCATTTTTCAAAATTGATTTCACAGTTCACTTAATTATATTAAAAGATGATTTTAGAACATTTTTCCATATTTTTAATGCAACCCGAACTAGGCTTTCCTAATTTCACCTCTTTAGATTCGAACAGCACTTTGACCAAACCGGTCAACGCCCAAAACTTCTAAGCCCAAAACCGGGGCGTTACAACTCTCCCCCCCTTAAGAAATTTCGTCCTCGAAATTTACCTGAAGGAAAGAGATAAGGAAACTGCTTCAGCATGTCTTCCTTCCGCTCCCACGTGGCTTCCTCAACACCGCGATGCTTCCACAGCACCTTCACCAACTCAATGGTCTTGCCACGAAGGACCTTGCTATCCGAATCCAGAACCTTCACCGGTTCCTCATCATAGGTCAAATCCGGATTCAAAACCACTTCCTCCACAGGCATCACATGCGAAGGATCAGATCTATACCTCCGGAGCATAGAAACATGGAACACATCATGAATCTTCTCCAACTCCTGAGGTAACCTCAACCGATACGCAACAGGACCCACACGCTCAACCACCTCATATGGTCCAATGTACCTAGGGCTCAACTTACCCTTTCGGCCAAACCGCATCACCTTCTTCCAAGGCGAAACCTTCAAGAACACACGGTCACCCACCGCATACTCTATCTCCTTACGCTTCAAATCCGCGTAAGACTTCTGCCGATCAGAAGCAGCCTTCAACCGCTCACAAATGAGCTTTACCTTCTCTGTGGTCCCTTTCAACAAAGCCGGCATCGAAACCAACTTTTGACCAGTTTCAGCCCAACAAAGAGGAGTCCTACACTTCCTCCCGTACAAAGCCTCATAAGGTGCCATCTGTATACTTGCCTGATAACTGTTGTTATAAGCAAACTCAACCAAAGGCAGATGCTTCTCCCAAGAACCTTGGAACTCAATCACGCAGCACCTTAACATATCCTCCAAAATCTGGATAACTCGCTCAGACTGACCATCCGACTGAGGATGATAGGATGTACTGAAATGCAACCTTGTACCCAGAGCTTGATGCAAACACTGCCAGAACCGCGATGTGAACCTCGGATCCCTATCCGACACAATCGACTTAGGCACACCATGCAGCCGCACAATCTCAGCAATGTACAGCTCTGCCAACTTATCCAAAGAAAACGTGGTGTGCACAGGCAAGAAATGCGCACACTTCGTCAGGCGATCCACAATCACCCACACCGAATTCTTCTTCGATGGAGACAAAGGTAAACCAGATACAAAATCCATGGTAACCCGTTCCCACTTCCATTCAGGGATTTTCAACGGTTACAACAACCCTGAAGGAAACTGATGCTCAGCCTTAACTCGCTGACACACCAAACACTTGCTCACAAACTCCGCAACATCCTTCTTCAAACCCACCCAATAGTACTCATCACGAAGATCACGGTACATCTTAGTACTACCAGGGTGCATAGCAAAAGGACTACTATGACCTTTAGTCAGAATAGCACGCCTCAACTTAGCATCATTGGGCACTACTATTCGACTCCCAAAACACAGCACACCATCATCATTGAAACAGAAATCCGAAGGTCTACCCTCCGCGATATCCTGAACATGTGACACCAAGGAATCATCCAGCAACTGCTTATCCTTGATCAACTGAACCAAAGAGGGTTTCACTTGCAACTCAGCAACGAGACCACCATCTTGCGATATGCTCAAGCTAGCAAACATAGCCCTCAGCTCAACAGCTACTTTCCTACTCAAGACATCCGCTACAACATTAGCTTTTCCAGGATGATATTCAATCGTCAGATCATAATCCTTGAGCAACTCCAACCAACGCCGCTGCCTAAGATTCAACTCCTTCTGAGACATCAGATACCTCAAACTCTTGTGATCTGTGTACACAGTACACTTCTCACCATACAGATAATGTCTCCAGATCTTCAGAGCAAAAACCACTGCAGCCAGCTCAATATCATGTGTAGGGTAATTGCGCTCATGCACTTTCAACTGCCGCGATGCATAAGCCACCACCTTACCCTCCTGCATCAGCACACACCCCAAACCAACATAGGATGCATCACTGTAAACCACAAACCCTTTCCCTGATTCAGGCTGAATCAAGATAGGAGCTTGCGTCAAAGCCGCCTTCAGCTTCTCAAAAGCCTACTGTCTCGCTTCCGTCCACTCATACTTAACATCCTTTTGCAACAGCTTCGTCAAAGGAGCAGCAATTTTGGAAAAACCATCCACAAACCTTCGGTAGTATCCCGCCAAACCAAGGAAACTACGGATCTCATGAATAGACTTAGGAACTTTCCAATTCATCACCGCCTCAATCTTCTGAGGATCAACACGAATCCCCTCCGCTGAAACCACATGCCCAAGAAACACCACCTCCCTTAACCAGAACTCACACTTGCTCAGCTTAGCATAAAGCTGATTCTCCAACAAAGCTTGCAAAACAATCCTCAAATGCTCTTCATGCTCCTCCTCAGTACGCGAGTACACGAGGATATCATCAATAAACACCACAACAAACTTGTCCAGGTATTCATGAAACACACGATTCATCATGTCCATGAAAGCAGCAGGAGCATTTGTCAACCCAAACGGCATCACAAGAAACTCGTAATGCCCATACCTTGTCCTGAAAGCTGTCTTAGGCACATCCACATCCTTCACCTTCAACTGATAATACCCTGACCTCAAGTCAATCTTAGAGAACACAGCAGCTCCCCAAAATTGATCAAAAAGATCATCAATCCTCGGCAAAGGATACCGATTCTTGATAGTCAACTTGTTCAGCTGACGGTAATCAATGCACATTCTCATAGTGCCATCCTTCTTCTTCACAAACAAGACCGGTGCTCCCCAAGGTGACACACTCGGCCGGATGAAACCACGATCAAGCAACTCTTGCAACTGCGTCTTCAGCTCCTTCAGCTCCTTAGGTGCCATTCTATAGGGAGTAATGGACACAGGAGTTGTATTCTCATACAGCTCAATTCCAAACTCCACCTCGCGGTTAGGAGGTAAACCAGGCAACTCCTCAGGAAAAACACCAGGAAACACCTTCACAACTCTGATATCTTGCACCCTCAACTCTTTAGAGCTAGGATTCATCACAAAAGCTAGATAGGCTTCGCAACCTTGCCTCAGCATCCTGCTCGCCTCCAAGGTAGACACCACATTGGCAAGAAACTTCACATTCTCGCCCACCACAACAACCTCATAATCATCCGCAAGCTTAAGCAAAACCCGCTTGTTTTCACAATCCACAACAGCACGATGCTCAACAAGCCAATCCATACCAAGGATCACATCGAAACCATAGAAGGGCAACTCCATAAGATCAACATGGAAAACATGCTCTTGAACAACCAAGGGACACCTTCTATAAAGCTTACGAGTCACAACAGTCTCACGAAAAGAACTAGTGACACGAACACCAACATCCAAAGACTCAACAGGCAACCCAAGCAATTCAGCATGCTCACGCAAAATGTATGAATGCGTAGATCCAGAATCAATCAAAGAAAGCAATGACAAGGATTGCAAAGTAAAGGTACCTGCAATCACATCCGCATCATTCCTGCCCTCTCGCTGAGCATACACCCTCGCTTGGCCTCCACCCTCAGGCTGAATAGCCACAACATGGGCCACTCCACGACCACCTTCCTCTCTCCTCTGGAAATTACCACGGCTGCGCCCACGACCTCTCTGCGGTGCAGCAACAACAGGAGCACGCACCTGATCACCAGCCAACCTCGGACAATCTCGCCTCAAGTGGTCTGTAGAACCACAACTCCAGCACCCGTTACCAGCAGCCGCAACAGGAGCTTGCACCACTCTCTCGGCACGAGGACAGTCACGTTTCATGTGGCCACGTGAACCACAGATCCAACAAGCACTCGGATCAGCTCTAGCATTACCCCCTCTAGCAGGTGCACCACCACCTCTCTTAACTGAAGACTGATACTTCTGATCACGTCCCCTCTTGCTCCGTCCACCTCCAGAACTATACTCAGCAGCTCGCTTGCCAGCACCCTTAGCAGATAAACTCAAGTTCATCTCAACATCCTTGGCTCGGCCCACCAACACGTCAAAATCATCATACTCGGCGGCCAGCAAATACATTTTCACATCCGTCTCTAAACCATAACGGAACCTCTCGCACCTTGCCCGCTCATCAGGTACCAGCTCCAGTGCATACTGACTGAGTCGCACAAACTGCACCTCATACTCAGCCACACTCATGCTCCCTTGGGTAAGAGACATGAATTCACGCTTCTTCTCATCTAGATATCTTACACCCAGATATCTCCTCTTGAACACATTCTGAAAGAATGTCCAAGTCACATCAGCTTCTGCCATCCCAGCAATAGTGGTTGTCCACCACGTATACGCATCCTTCTGCAGCAAGGACACAACACAACCCAGCTTTTGCACATCCGTGCAGCTCATCTGACCCAAGATTCGCTTGGTACTCCCTAGCCAAGCTTCAGAACTCTCAGAAGACATACCCCTGAACTCAGTCCCACCAAGACTGCGCAAACGCTCCAAAGGTAGTCTGACACCAGCATCTTCCTGATGCCCCGCTCCACGAGCCCCAGCTACTGCTGCTTGAAAAGCACCAGCAATAGCTTGCACTAACATCGTCATATCAGGCATAGCTTGCCCCTGACCAGCCCCAGGTCCAGCAGCTCCAGCGCCAGCTGCAGCTCCAGCTTCCTCAGCCCCAGCACCACCACCACCAGGTGGAGGAGGAGGTAACACCGCACTACCCGTGTTTTCCTCATTCTCGTTCTCATTAGGAGCCGTAGCTCGCACATTACCTCGTAACTCTCTACGTGGTGCCATACTTTTACCATGCAATCACAACACAAATAAAACAAAGTCAGGCCCAGCAAGGTAAGCAATCCAAGTATTCAAGCTCAGTTTCATTTCAAATCAACATCTTTCCCTTAGCTTTGATTTGGCAATGGGTACCCACAACATGCTACATCACAGCACATACTTCAATTGCATCAAAATCACAAGCCATTAAACATGCTTTCACTCAACAAGCATACAAGGCATACATACTTCAATCATGCATACATACATTCCCAATTACTCGAGAACCTGGCTCTGATACCACCAAATGTAACCCCCTTAACCCGGCCTAGACGGATGACCCGAATTAAGAAAGTCACACGGGGAAAACCAAAGTCAACCCGAAAGTCAACCTTGATTAACGACCCTTTTTTTTCTTTTAAAACTTGTCTAGATGCATATTAAGCCTTAGATATGTTCATACAACAGCATACTCAAAGATCATAAACATCAGAGATCTAACAGGGACCCAATTGAACAATTTACAACTTTAGGGACCAAATTGTAAATTCTGAGAATTATAAGGACTTAACCCAAATTGAAGTTACCATCTTGAAATTAACCATGTTTCAGGACCAAAACGCAAACATTCCAAAACATATAACTGCCAATGTCAGCCCCCAACGGTCACCCGTTCCGAAACAGGCATAGCCCGTTTCGAAACTCGGGGCCGTTCCGCAACGCGTATCGAAACGGGGGTCTGGCAGTAGCCTTTCCGTTTCGGAACGGCCCCTCCCGTTTCGGACGCCTGGGCACAATTAAGGCACCCGTTCCGAAACGGTAGGTGCTATTCCGAATCACCCTGCACAAATTGCCTCAAAAAGCATTGTTAAACATGCACCAAACGCCACCAAACTTTACCAGCATGCAATTAAACATAGAAGGGACATATAAGCATCTTCAATTCAGCAAAACAACATCATAAGCAAAAAGCCCCAAATCTAAAGGCATGCTTCCTACACAAGTAAGCCATTCAAGCATAAACTTCCAAAATAAAGCATGTAAGGATCCAACACCAAAACCAACCTTCTCAACATCAAACAACATACTTAGGGAGTACTAAACATCTCCCAAAACATATACATTGGTCCCCCATTGCCAAATTACCAAAAGCTAAAATGTACTTAGAAAACCTTCCATACTTAGAGCTTTGTTTCCACTTGGATGCTTGCCCTCCTTGCTGTCCTCAAGTACTCTAATGTTCTGCATTATTGAATTAAGAAAACGGAAGAGAGCGTAAGCAAAAGCTTAGTGAGGAATGCTCGTAAAACCATTCAATAATGCATTTATAAAACACTTATAAATCATGCTTCAAATAATCATTTACACATGCTCAAAAGCATACTTTAACAAGCATCTCATGCCTCATTTCATTACATGTCATATTGGCCACAAGTGATACAATTCATTTCTTTGAAAACAAGTTCATCAACTTTCACCCCAAGGACTTTTAAACACCTTGGACCCCAAGGACTTTTAAACACCTTGGCCATGGACTTTTAAACACCATGATATAAGTTACCTCAAGGACTTTTAAACACCTTGACCCCAAGGACTTTTAAACACCTTGGCCATGGACTTTTAAACACCATGAATTGAATTACCTCAAGGACTTTTAAACACCTTGAACCCCAAGGACTTTTAAACACCTTGGCCTATGGACTTTTAAACACCATAGAATGGACCACACAAGGACTTTTAACCACCTTTGTGTCCGTAACAAAAACCATCCAAGGACTTTTAACCACCTTGATGTTCTTAAGTAAACAAGGCTCACTCAAGGACTTTTAACCACCTTAGTGACCTTAACCTTTTCAAAACATCACTTGCCAATATACATCATTCATCATCAATATTTCACTGTTTTAAAGCATTTAACCAAGCCATAAACATCATGCATTTTAAAGCATCAAACCACATTTAAACAATGTCAAAAAACAAGGAACTCTTACCTTGAGCTTCCTACAACATACGGCTTACAAAAAAAACAGCATTAACCATGCTAAATCATGCTTTCAAAACAGAATTTAAAACATGCAATAAACCACATTGCACAACAACCAAATCATGGCCACCACTAGAGAGTATTTCCGAAACTTACACTTGAGCTTAGCAAAGTTGTTTAGACTTAAACTAAGCTCCCAAGACATTGGTTTCAAAGCCAAAAACCCAATTTCACTCACCGATTCCACTTCGCCTCTTGCCGAAGCACCAAATCAAGCCTCCGGATCACCACCACTTGGATCCAAAGATGCCTCCCCTGATTAAACACATTAAAGCAGAGATTTAATGCATCATCATGCATCAAAAGCTTCAATGAAAGCACTCAAACTCGCTACTCTCATTCACATTCCAATTTCGGCCACCAAACACAACCGAAATTGCAACAAAATCACTTCTCAACAAAGCCCAGCCATAAACCAGCAAAACCTAACATCCATTAACACCATCTAACATCTAAAAACAACCTATAAACATCCTTATACCTCCAGCAACATCAGATCCACAAGATCACCACAAAAACATCTAAGAATCACAAGCTAAACTTAGGAAACACAACCTATCCGGGATTGCATTAATCAAAACTCATTTCCTTATCAATTTAGAGTTCATTTAACATCAAAAACACACCTCAAATCACAGATTAATCATATCTAACGAAAATCATCAAAAATCACCAAATCTTGCATTATAAGCCAAGATCCATTTCACCACTTAAAATCCTTTAATAAAACTTCAATTAAGAGTTGAGAACTTGGGAATTTCAGTAAAGAACTGATAGTTTAGAGGAGAAGGACGTTCTTACCTCCAAACTTGTGTTTCTCCACTTTTTGGAATCAAAAACCTTGTTGAATCAACTAGCAAATGATGAGGTTTTGAAGATATGTTGATTAGGAATCAAAAGAATGTTGAAAGGAGGATTTTAGGTGAGAAAATCAGAAACCACTCTCTGGAAAACAAGTGTTTGGATTGAGAGAAAATGAGAGAAAGAAAATAGAAAAGTTAGTTAAGAAAATAGCCAAATGGCCTTTCCCTCCACTTTTGATATGTTTTAAAATCAGAATAAATCTCAAAATATCTTAGAAAAATCTGGAGAAACTACTTTTGGAATAATAGCTCCTTAAAGATTCAAAGTTTCAACTCTTTATAAAACAGTCACAAAACTTTCAAAAATTACATTTTGGTCACTAACCAAAATGTCACTCTTCCAAAACCCATTTTTCAAAATTGATTTCACAGTTCACTTAATTATATTAAAAGATGATTTTAGAACATTTTCCATATTTTTAATGCAACCCGAACTAGGCTTTCCTAATTTCACCTCTTTAGATTCGAACAGCACTTTGACCAAACCGGTCAACGCCCAAAACTTCTAAGCCCAAAACCGGGGCGTTACACTACTCGAGCCCCAAGGAGACCACCCCTAAGCCAAGGGATGAGAAGGGCGGTCATGTTAAAGGAGGGGAAGACAAGGGCCAACATAAGGAGGGCCATCGAGAAGGCCACTCACCAGGGCACCGAGACTCATCCCCTTGGAAGAGCAAGGACAAGGGTAAGTCCAAGGAGTTCCAAGGTGCGAGGAAGTCACCACCAAGCAGTTGCTTCATTTGTGATGGTGACCATTGGACACGTGAATGCCCACAACGCCAAGCCCTTAATTCACTCCTAGCCAAGCACCGAAAAGGTAGTGACACCGACAGTGGCGACGAAGGTGCACAAATGGGATCCATACAACTCATTTCAGCACTTCAATCAGAAGGGGACACCAAGAGGAACGAGGGAAGTTCCATCCCCAAGGGACACGACACCAAGGGACTTAAGCCAGGGTCAAGGCTCGACGTGGAGCACAAAGGTGACCCATCATCTCCGAAGGCCAAGGGTAAGGCTGAGTCACCGACCAAGCTTGCACGGGATAAGCAAGGTGGCATCACTAAGGTCAAGTCCACGAGAAGGAACTGTGGCAATGAAAAGGCTAAGTCCGCCCCAAAAGCTAGCACGAGGGTGAAGTGCTACCTATGTGAAGGACCTCATGTGATGAGGTCGTGTCCGATACGAAAGCGTCTTGTTGCCTTCATCAAAGGGGTTGATGGTAAGGCACAACCAGATACGATTGCCCAGGATCAAGCTGCCAAGCCGGGGGTGAAGACGAGGAAAGCTAGGAGCCGAATGAGGCACACCAGCAACACCCCAGCAGCTCGACCGAGACGCGACGAGGGCGTCGCCAGATCGGGTGGGGGAGGATGTCACGCCCCGCCAAAGTGCACCAGGACCGACCGAGGAGTGCCCCCTAGGTGCACTCGGGCCAACCAAGGCAAAATGAAGAGCCTTGGACGTTTTAAGGCCAAGTATGAAACAAAGAAGGATCTAGAACGGTCTAGAGAGGCCCACAATCCTCTTCAGACGCCCCTACATGAATCTAGAAGGTTCCAGGAGGTCCTAGACAAGTCTAGAACGATCTGGGAGGCTCTCCAAAGGTCTAGAGTCACCTAGAACGCCCTGGAAGATTCTAGAAGACTCTACAAGATTCTTGAAGATTCTAGAACATTCTAGAAGAGCCTGGAACATGCTGGAAGCATCTAGAACATTCTAGAAGGATCTAGAATGTTATAGAAGATCCTGGAAGACTATGGAAGAATCGGGACTGCTCTAGAGATGTCTGGAACATTCTAGAAGCCTATAGAAAAGTGTAGATCTATAGGAGTAATCTAGAATATTATGGATGTGTGTAGATAAGTATGAACTTATCTATAAATATCTAGGCTTAGTAGATATTTTAGGAGGCGAAACCGTAGCCGTTGGATCAAATAGATCCTAGCCGTCTATTAAGGACGTGGATGCCTATAAATAGGGCCACCCCCTCATTTATAAATCACCTAAGAAGTCTCTCACTTAGCATTTGTAAAGCTCTCTTGTAAAGCTTCTGTTGCTTAATACAAGGTCCTTTCCTTGTAAACACTCTTGCTCCTTTGTTTTGCCATAGCGTTGCGCGAGAAAGGCTGACTAGCAATGTGCCAAGTGTGCTAGTGCCACACGGATTTGAGCTTGAAGAACTCTCTTTTGCACATCAATGCAAATAATTAAGTTATTGGAGGCAGCAACTTTCAAGGATTTCCAAGAGACTTCATTGAATGTATGTATTGGTTTTGAACTAGTGTAATAAAGGCAATGGGGGTGTATAATGCTATGAATGTTAGTTTTTTGGTATCTTCTGGTTTAGTATAAGTTTGGTATGCATATTTTGGCATGTAAATGGGCTTTAAATGATGGATTGTGCTTGGATTTGAGAATTGACCATTGGATGCTTGATTTTCCTAGGAAGCATGTCTTTAGATCTCATTGATGTAGATAGTGTTGCTTTGATGATGTTATTGCCATGTATTCATGATTGTTGAAGTGCAATGGAGTAGCAAGCATGTGTAAACACTTGTTGGTATGGTTTAAGATGGCATTTGAAGTGTTAAACCAACAATTTTATCTTTGCAGGGCTAGGTGTTTCGAAACACCCTTGTCCGTTTCGAAATGGGTGTTTGAAAATGCCTTGGTGTATCGAAACGTGGTGGTCTGTTTCAGTACGTTTTGTCACTGTGAACCCCTATTCCGAAACGGGTCAATGGTTGTTTCAATACGAGCCCATGTCTCGAAACATGTACCTCTGTCTCGATACACTCGTTTTAATACGGGGCATGTTGTTCTGAAACGGCTAGCTGTTATGGTAGTTATTGGAATATTTTTAAGTTATATTTCTTTGCGTTTTTGTCCCTATTTGTCATGCATGCAATTAAATGAGTTCTAATGATTAATTTGAGTTGAGTTTTTACCTAAATTCATGAAATGAGTTTGATTAATAGATGGCAAAATGGGAATGGGATAAATCCTTGTAATTTATGAAGTTCACAAAATGGTCCCATAAACTAATTTGGTAATAATCGACGTGCTCGAGTTGTTGTCTGATCTGATTCCTTGATTGAACTCATAGGAACCTAACCTGCATCTAGAGTAGTTAAAAGAAAAAAGTAAGGTCGTTTATTGAGGTAAACCTTCTCAGTTTACTTCAATATTCCCCGTGTGTCCCGTTCGGTTCAGTCTATCGGCTAGGTCGGGTCGAGGGGGTTACAAGCGATGTTTGCTCGGTTGAGTATATCGCGTGATGGTGTGTTGGTAGCCGAGTTACAAGTGAAACCTTCCTTGATTCAGTTAATTAAGGATAAGCAGTTGCTTGATGATTCTTTGGTGCCTCATGTTCAGGATATAGCTGAAGGTAATGCAACAAATTTATGTTTCAATGACGATGATGTTTTATGCTTTAAAAATCGATTAATAGTGCTGGAGGATGTGGAGTTGAGGCGCACTATTTTTACTGAAGCTCATAGCAGTCCTTTTGCTATGCATGCTGGTAATACAAAGATGTATCATGGTTTGAAAGATGAATACTATTGGGATGGGTTGAAAAAGGATGTTGCTGATTTTGTGAGCAAGTGTATGGTTTGTCAACGTGTGAAAGCTAAGCACCAGTTTCCTTCCAGTTTTTTGCTCCTTTATGGATACCAGAATGGAAATAGGAAAGGATTACGATGGATTTTGTGTCCGGTTTGCCTTTGAAACCATCAAAGTATCTATCCATTTGGGTGATTGTAGATCGTTTTACAAAGTGTGCGCATTTCATGGCTGTGCATTCTACGTATATGTTGGATAAGCGATGTTTTGGGAGTGTCTACACCAAGTTGGGAACAAGGCTCATTTTCACTACCTCGTATCATCCTCAAACAGATGGATAGTCGGAGCGAGTTATCCAAGTGCTAGAGGATATGTTAAGATGTTGTGTTATAGATTTCCAAGGCTCTTCAGAAAAGTAGCTGCCCTTAGAGGAGTTTGCATATAATAACAGATTCCAGGCAAGTATACAAATGGCTCTATATGAAGCATTGTATGGGAGAAAGTGTAGAACGCCTTTTTTGTTGGGTGTAGGCGGGGAAAAGTTTGTTTTCTTTTTGGATTTTCTAAAGGGAACGACTGAGAAGGTGAAGCTTATATGTGAGCAGTTGAAGGTTGCATCAGATCGTCAAAAGTCTTACGTGGAGATTGAGTGTTCTTGAACGTATCACCTTGGAATAAGGTGATGAGATTTTGACGTAAGGGTAAGCTTAGTCTGAGGTTTATTGGACCTTATGAGGTTGTGGAGCGTGTTGGTCCTGTTACATATCGGTTGAGGTTGCCTCCCGAAATGGAGAAAAATCATGATGTGTTTCACATTTCAATGTTGCGAAAGTATAGATCAGATCCATCTCATGTGATGCATGTTGAGGAGATTGATTTGAATTCGGATTTATCCTATGATGAGGAACCAATGGGGATCCTTGATTCTAGTAGCAAAGTTCTTCAGGGTAAGATGATTGAACTTGTGAAGGTGTTGTGGCGACATAAAGGAGTTGAGGAGGCCATGTGGGAAAGAAAGGTGGACATGTTGAAGCACTTTTCGCACCTTTTTCCTTCAGGTTAAATTTCAAGGACGAAATTTACTAAGTGGAGGAGAGTTGTAATGCCCCAGTTTTGGGCCTAGAGGTTTTAAAAGCAGTTTAGGGATCGACATATCTAGATTAGTGATTTGGGTCGGTTCAGGGAAATCTTAGTTCAAGATGTGATAAAATCATGTGAAATATTTCTAAAATCCTAATTAAATATGTAGTGAAGGAACGTGAAACCAATTTTGAAAAATGGTTTTTGGAAAGTCGACATTTCGGCTTGGTGACTAAAATGTAAAAGTTGAAAGTTTTGTTTTAATGGCTAAATTGAAGAGAGCCAAAACTTAGAATCCTTAGAAAGCTATTACACCATGTTGGTATCAGCTATCTCTCTTGATTTTTTGTTTTAAATGATTTAATTAAAAGTTTTAATAAAGTAGTTTTATTAAAAAGAGATTTTATTAGCCAAATCATTTTCTCAAGTAACTACTTTTCTTCAAACTTTTCTCTCAACTTTCATAGTAGCCAAACTCTCTTTTCATCGCTAAAATCAATATAGGATTTTCCTATTCCATTAGCTTTTGGTTCCTAAATGATGCCCATGGATTTCTACAACATTTAGCAAGAGTTTTCTTGAAGGATTTCACCAAATTCATTGCAAATCAGGGGCAAAGCATGTGTTAGAGGTGATCTTTCTTTTCTCTCCTCTAATCAAGGTTCTTTATTGAAATTCTCAAGTCTTTGGCTCTCTCTACCTTTGTTTATCAACAAGATTTTGTAAATGAATTGATGGAAATTGCTAGTTAAAGCTTTAAAAGATGGATTTTAAGATTTTCATTTGGACACTGTTTTGATTGATTTGTGAATGATTTTAATTATATTTTGGATGTTAAATGATGAGGAAATAATGGTTTTGTAATAATAATCCCGAAATAAGTTGGATCTCTAATTGTTAGATTGTTAGATTTTGGGTTTCGGGGATTTATATGTGAAATTTGAGTTGCTGGAGTTTAGGAATGATATTAGGATGTTGATTTATGGTTAAAATGTGATGGAAGTGTTTTTTGATGCTTGGGCTGAGTTTAGTGATCAATCGAAGGTGATTTCGGTTGTTTTGGATGGGTATTTTGGTGCTTTAGGTCAGAGCAACGAGGATGTTTAAGTTGCTGGTGGTTTTGATGCATTATGATTGTAACCCCCTTAACCCGGTCTAGACGGTTGACCCAAATTAAGAAAGTCACACGGGGAAAACCAAAGTCAACCCGAAAGTCAACCTTGATTAACGACCCTTTTTTTTTCTTTTTAACCTTGTCTAGATGCACTTTAGACCTAATTGTGATCACACAAACATCATACCAAAAGATCACAAACATCAGAGATCAAACAGGGACTCAATTGAACAAATTACAACTTTAGGGACCAAATTGTAAATTCTGATAATTATAAGGACTTAACCCAAATTGAAGTTACCAACTTGAAATTAATCATGTTTCATGCTTCTCTGTGAAATTTCAGCTCAAAAGGACTTTCCAAACTCATACAATTGCACAAACAAGTTTCAGGACCAAAACGCAAACATTCCAAAACATATAACTGCCAATGTCAGCCCCCAACGGTCACCCGTTCCGAAACAGGCATAGCCCGTTTCGAAACTCGGGGCCGTTCCGCAACGCGTACCGAAACGGGGGTCTGGCAGTGGCCTTTCCGTTTCGGAACGGCCCCTCCCGTTTCGGACGCCTGGGCACAATTAAGGCACCCGTTCCGAAACGGTAGGTGCTGTTTCGAAACACCCTGCACAGATTGCCTAAAAATGCATACTTAAACATGCAATTGACCAACCAATCATGCTCCAAATGCCACCAAACTTTGCCAACATGCAATTCAACATATAAGGGACATATAAGCATCATCAATTCAGCAAAACAACATCATAAGCAAAAAGCCCCAAATCTATAGGCATGCTTCCTACACAAGTAAGCCATTCAAGCATAAACTTCCAAAACAAGCATATAAAGATCCAACACCAAAACCAAACTTCTCAACATCAAACAACATACTTAGGGAGTACTAAACATCTCCCAAAACATATACATTGGTCCCCCATTGCCAAATTACCAAAAGCTAAAATGTACTTAGAAAACCTTCCATACTTAGAGCTTAGTTTCCACTTGGATGCTTGCCCTCCTTGCTGCCCTCAAGTACTCTAATGTTCTGCATTATTGATTTGAGAAAACAAAGAGAGCGTAAGCAAAAGCTTAGTGAGGAATGCTCAATAAAACCATCCAATAATGCATTTATAAAACACTTATAAATCATGCTTCAAATCATCATTTACACATGCTCAAAAGCATACTTAAAACAAGCATCTCATGCTTCATTTCATTACATGTCATATTGGCCTCAAGTGATACATTTCATTTCTTTGAAAACAAGTTCATCAACTTTCACCCCAAGGACTTTTAAACACCTTGGACCCCAAGGACTTTTAAACACCTTGGCCATGGACTTTTAAACACCATGAATTAGATCACCTCAAGGACTTTTAAACACCTTGACCCCAAGGACTTTTAAACACCTTGGCCATGGACTTTTAAACACCATGAATTGAATCACCTCAAGGACTTTTAAACACCTTGAGCCCAAGGACTTTTAAACACCTTGGCCTATGGACTTTTAAATACCATAGAAAGGACCACACAAGGACTTTTAAACACCTTTGTGTCCGTAGCAAGAATCATCCAAGGACTTTTAACCACCTTGATGTTCTTAAGTAAACAATGCTCACTCAAGGACTTTTAACCACCTTAGTGACCTTAACCTTTTCAAAACATCACTTGCCAATATACATCATTTTCATCAATTATTCCACTGTTTTAAAGCATTAAACCAAGCCATATTCATCATGCATTTAAAAGCATCAAACCACATTTAATCAATGTTCAAAAACAAGGAACTCTTACCTTGAGCTTCCTTTAACATATGGCTTATCAAAACAGCAAATATCATGCTAAATCATGCTTTCAAAACAGTAATCAAAACATGCAAATAACCACATTGCATCACAACAAAATCATGGCCACCACTAGAGAGAATTTCCGAAAACTTACGCTCGAGCTTAGCAAAGTTGTTTAGACTTAAACTAAGCTCCCAAGACATTGGTTTCAAAGCCGAAAACCCAATTTCACTCACCGATTCCACTTCGCCTCTTGCCGAAGCACCAATTCAAGCTTCCGGATCAACAACTCTTGGATCCAAAGATGCCTCCCCTGATTAAACACATTAAAGCAGAGATTTAATGCATCATCATGCATCAAAAGCTTCAATGAAAGCACTCAAACTCGCTGCTCTCATTCATACTCCAATTTCGGCCACCAAACACAACCGAAATTGCATCAAAACCACTTCTCAACAAAGCCCAGCCATAAACCAGCAAAACCTAACATCCATTAACACCATCTAACATCTAAAAACAACCTATAAACATCCTTATGCCTCCAGCAACATCAGATCCACAAGATCACCACAAAAACATCCAAGAATCACAAGCTAAACTTAGGAAACACAACCTATCCGGGATTGCATTAATCAAAACTCATTTCCTTATCAAATTAGAGTTCATTTAACATCAAAAACACACCTCAAATCACAGATTAATCATATCCAACGAAAATCACCGAAAAACACCAAATCTTGCATTATAAGCCAAGATCCATTTCACCACTTAAAATCCTTTAATAAAACTTCAATTAAGAGTTGAGAACTTGGGAATTTCAGTAAAGAACTGATAGTTTAAAGGAGAAGGACGTTCTTACCTCCAAACTTGTGTTTCTCCACTTTTTGGAATCAAAAACCTTGTTGAATCAACTAGCAAATGATGAGGTTTTGAAGATATGTTGATTAGGAATCAAAAGAATGTTGAAAGGAGGATTTTAGGTGAGAAAATCAGAAACAATTCTCTGGAAAACAAGTGTTTGGATTGAGAGAAAATGAGAGAAAGAAAATAGAGAAGTTAGTTAAGAAAATAGCCAAATGGCCTTTCCCTCCACTTTTGATATGTTTTAAAATCAGAATAAATCTCAAAATATCTTAGAAAAATCTGGAGAAACTACTTTTGGAATAATAGCTCCTTAAAGATTCAAAGTTTCAACTCTTTATAAAACAGTCACAAAACTTTCAAAAATCACATTTTGGTCACTAGCCAAAATGTCACCCTTCCGAAACTCATTTTCCAAAATTGATTTCACAGTTCACTTAATTATATTAAAAGATGATTTTAGAACATATTTCCATATTTTTAATGCAACCCGAACTAGGCTTTCCTAATTTCACCTCTTTAGATTCGAACAGCACTTTGACCAAACCGGTCAACGCCCAAAACTTCTAAGCCCAAAACCGGGGCGTTACAACTCTCCCCCCCTTAAGAAATTTCGTCCTCGAAATTTACCTGAAGGAAAGAGATAAGGAAACTGCTTCAGCATGTCTTCCTTCCGCTCCCACGTGGCTTCCTCAACACCGTGATGCTTCCACAGCACCTTCACCAACTCAATGGTCTTGCCACGAAGAACCTTGCTATCCGAATCCAGAACCTTCACCGGTTCCTCATCATAGGTCAAATCCGGATTCAGTTCCACTTCCTCCACAGGCATCACATGCGAAGGATCAGATCTATACTTCCGGAGCATAGAGACATGGAACACATCATGGATCTTCTCCAACTCCTGTGGTAACCTCAACCGATACGCAACAGGACCCACACGCTCAACCACCTCATATGGTCCAATGTACCTAGGGCTCAACTTACCCTTCCGGCCAAACCGCATCACCTTCTTCCAAGGCGTAACCTTCAAGAACACACGGTCACCCACCGCATACTCTATCTCCTTACGCTTCAAATCCGCGTAAGACTTATGCCGATCAGAAGCAGCCTTTAACCGCTCACAAATGAGCTTTACCTTCTCTGTGGTCCCTTTCAACAAAGCCGGCATCGAAACCAACTTTTGACCAGTTTCAGCCCAACAAAGAGGAGTCCTACACTTCCTCCCGTACAAAGCCTCATAAGGTGCCATCTGTATGCTCGCCTGATAACTATTGTTATAAGCAAACTCAACCAAAGGCAGATGCTTCTCCCAAGAACCTTGGAACTCAATCACGCAGCACCTCAACATATCCTCCAAAATCTAGATAACTCGCTCAGACTGACCATCCGACTGAGGATGATAGGATGTACTGAAATGCAACTTTGTACCCAGAGCTTGATGCAAACACTGCCAGAACCGCGATGTGAACCTCGGATCCCTATCCGACACAATCGACTTAGGCACACCATGCAGCCGCACAATCTCAGCGATGTACAGCTCTGCCAACCTATCCAAAGAAAACGTGGTATGCACAGGCAAGAAATGCGCACACTTCGTCAGGCGATCCACAATCACCCAGACCGAATTCTTCTTCGATGGAGACAAAGGTAAACCAGATACAAAATCCATGGTAACCCTCTCCCACTTCCATTCAGGGATTTTCAACGGTTGCAACAACCCTGAAGGAAACTGATGCTCAGCCTTAACTCGCTGACACACCAAATACTTGCTAACAAACTCCGCAACATCCTTCTTCAAACCCACCCAATAGTACACATCACGAAGATCACGGTACATCTTAGTACTACCAGGGTGCATAGCAAAAGGACTACTATGACCTTCAGTCAGAATAGCACGCCTCAACTCAGCATCAGCATGCACTACTATTCGACTCCCAAAACACAGCACACCATCATCATTGAAACAGAAATCCGAAGGTCTACCCTCCGTGATATCCTGAACATGAGACACCAAGGAATCATCCAACAACTGCTTATCCTTGATCAACTGAACCAAAGAGGGTTTCACATGCAACTCAGCCACAAGACCACCATCTCGCGATATGCTCAAGCTAGCAAACATGGCTCTCAGCTCAACAACTACCTTCCTACTCAAGGCATCCGCAACAACATTAGCTTTTCCAGGATGATACTCAATCGTCAGATCATAATCCTTGAGCAACTCCAACCAACGCCGCTGCCTAAGATTCAACTCCTTCTGAGACATCAGATACCTCAAACTCTTGTGATCCGTGTACACAGTACACTTCTCACCATATAGATAATGCCTCCAGATCTTCAGAGCAAAAACCACTGCAGCCAGCTCGATATCATGCGTAGGGTAATTGCGCTCATGCACTTTCAACTGCCGCGATGCATAAGCCACCACCTTACCCTCCTTCATTAGTACACACCCCAAACCAACATAGGATGCATCACTGTAAACCACAAACTCTTTCCCTGATTCAGGCTGAATCAAGATAGGAGCTTGCGTCAAAGCCGCCTTAAGCTTCTCAAAAGCCTGCTGTCTCGCCTCCGTCCACCCATACTTAACATCCTTCTGCAACAGCTTCGTCAAAGGAGCAGCAATCTTGGAAAAACCATCCACAAACCTTCGGTAGTATCCCGCCAAACCAAGGAAACTACGGACCTCATGAACAGACTTAGGAACTTTCCAATTCATCACCGCCTCAATCTTCTGAGGATCAACACGAATCCCCTCAGCTGAGATCACATGCCCAAGGAAAACCACCTCCCTTAACCAGAACTCACACTTGCTCAGCTTAGCATAAAGCTGATTCTCCAACAAAGCTTGCAAAACCATCCTCAAATGCTCTTCATGCTCCTCCTCAGTACCCGAGTACACGAGGATATCATCAATGAACACCACAACAAACTTGTCCAGGTATTCATGAAACACACGATTCATCATGTCCATGAAAGCAGCATGAGCATTTGTCAACCCAAACGGCATCACAAGGAACTCATAATGCCCATACCTTGTCCTAAAAGCTGTCTTAGGCACATCCACATCCTTCACCTTCAACTGATAATACCCTGACCTCAAGTCAATCTTAGAGAACACAGCAACTCCCCGAAATTGATCAAAGAGATCATCAATCCTCGGCAAAGGATACCGATTCTTGATAGTCAACTTGTTCAGCTGACGGTAATCAATGCACATTCTCATAGTGCCATCCTTCTTCTTCACAAACAAGACCGGTGCTCCCCAAGGTGACACACTCGGCCGGATGAAACCACGATCAAGCAACTCTTGCAACTGCGTCTTCAGCTCCTTCAGCTCCTTAGGTGCCATTCTATAGGGAGTAATGGACACAGGAGTTGTATTCTCATACAGCTCAATTCCAAACTCCACCTCGTGGTTAGGAGGTAAACCAGGCAACTCCTCAGGAAAAACACCAGGAAACTCCTTCACAACTCTGATATCTTGCACCCTCAACTCTTTAGAACTAGGATTCATCACAAAAGCTAGATAAGCTTCGCAACCTTGCCTCAGCATCCTGCTCGCCTCCAAGGTAGACACCACATTGGCAAGAAACTTCACATTCTCGCCAACCACCACAACTTCATAATCATCTGCAAGCCTAAGCGAAACCCGCTTGTTCTCACAATCCACAACAGCACGATGCTCAGCAAGCCAATCCATACCAAGGATCACATCGAAACCATAGAAGGGCAACTCCATAAGATCAACATGGAAAACATGTTCTTGAACAACCAAGGGACACCTTCTATAAAGCTTCCTAGTCACAACAGCCTCACCAAAAGAACTAGTGACTCGGACACCAACATCCAAAGACTCAACAGGCAAACCAAGCAATTCAGCATGCTCATGCAAGACGTATGAATGCGTAGATCCAGAATCAATCAAAGAAAGCAATGACAAGGACTGCAAAGTAAAGGTACCTGCAATCACATCCGCATCATTCATGCCCTCTCGCTGAGCATACACCCTCGCTTGGCCTCCACCCTCAGGCTGAATAGCCGCAACATGGGCCACTCTACGACCACCTTCCTCTCTCCTCTGGAAATTACCACGGCCGCGCCCACGACCTCTCTATGGTGCAGCAACAACAGGAGCACGCACCTGATCACCAGCCAACCTAGGACAATCTCGCCTCAAGTGGTCTGCAGAACCACAACTCCAGCACCCGTTACCAGCAGCCGCAACAGGAGCTTGCACCACTCTCTCGGCACGAGGACAGTCACGCTTCATGTGACCACGTGAACCACATATCCAACAAGCACTCGGATCAGCTCTGGCACCGCCACCCCTAGCAGGTGCACCACCACCTCTCTTGGCTGAAGACTGATACTTCTGATCACGTCCCCTCTTGTTCCGTCCACCTCCGGAACTAAACTCAGCTGATCGCTTGCCAGCACCCTTAGCAGATAAACCCAAGTTCATCTCAACGTCCTTGGCTCGGCCCACCAACACGTCGAAATCATCATACTCGGCGGCCAGCAAATACATCTTTACATCCATCTCTAAACCATAACGGAACCTCTCGCACCTTGCCCGCTCATCAGGTACCAGCTCCGGTGCATACTGACTGAGTCGCACAAACTGCACCTCATACTCAACCACACTCATGCTCCCTTGGGTAAGAGACATGAATTCACGCTTTTTCTCATCTAGATATCTCACACCAAGATATCTCCGCTTGAACACATTCTGAAAGAATGTCCAAGTCACATCAGCTTCTGCCATCCCAGCAATAGTGGTTGTCCACCACGTATACGCATCCTTCTGCAGCAAGGACACAACACAACCCAGCTTCTGCACATCATTGCAACTCATCTGGCCCAAGATTCGCTTGGTACTCTCTAGCCAAGCTTCAGAACTCTCAGCAGACATACCCCTGAACTCAGTCCCACCAAGACTGCGCAAACGCTCCAAAGGTAGTCTGACACCAGCATCTTCCTGATGCCCCGCTCCACGAGCCCCAGCTACTGCTGCTTGAAAAGCACCAGCAATAGCTTGCACTAACATCGTCATATCAGGCATAGCTTGCCCCTGACCAGCCCCAGGTCCAGCAGCTCCAGCGCCAGCTGCAGCTCCAGCTTCCTCAGCCCCAGCACCACCACCACCAGGTGGAGGAGGAGGTAACACCGCACTACCTGTGTTTTCCTCATTCTCGTTCTCATTAGGAGCCGTAGCTCGCACATTACCTCATAACTCTCTACGTGGTGCCATACTTTTACCATGCAATCACAACACAAATAAAACAAAGTCAGGCCCAGCAAGGTAAGCAATCCAAGTATTCAAGCTCAATTTCATTTCAAAACAACATCTTTCCTTTAGCTTTGATTTGGCAATGGGTACCCACAACATGCTACATCACAGCACATACTTCAATTGCATCAAAATCACAAGCCATTAAACATGCTTTCACTCAACAAGCATACAAGGCATACATACTTCAATCATGCATACATACTTTCCCAATTACTCGAGAACTCAGCTCTGATACCACCAAATGTAACCCCCTTAACCCGGTCTAGACGGTTGACCCAAATTAAGAAAGTCACACGGGGAAAACCAAAGTCAACCCGAAAGTCAACCTTGATTAACGACCCTTTTTTTTTCTTTTTAACCTTGTCTAGATGCACTTTAGACCTAATTGTGATCACACAAACATCATACCAAAAGATCACAAACATCAGAGATCAAACAGGGACTCAATTGAACAAATTACAACTTTAGGGACCAAATTGTAAATTCTGATAATTATAAGGACTTAACCCAAATTGAAGTTACCAACTTGAAATTAATCATGTTTCATGCTTCTCTGTGAAATTTCAGCTCAAAAGGACTTCCCAAACTCATACAATTGCACAAACAAGTTTCAGGACCAAAACGCAAACATTCCAAAACATATAACTGCCAATGTCAGACCCCAACGGTCACCCGTTCCGAAACAGGCATAGCCCGTTTCGAAACTCGGGGCCGTTCCGCAACACGTACCGAAACGGGGGTCTGGCAGTGGCCTTTCCGTTTCGTAACGGCCCCTCCCGTTTCGGACGCCTGGGCACAATTAAGGCACCCGTTCCGAAACGATAGGTGTTGTTCTGAAACACCCTGCACATATTGCCTAAAAATGCATACTTAAACATGCAATTGACCAACCAATCATGCTCCAAATGCCACCAAACTTTGCCAACATGCAATTCAACATATAAGGGACATATAAGCATCATCAATTCAGCAAAACAACATCATAAGCAAAAAGCCCCAAATCTCTAGGCATGCTTCCTACACAGGTAAGCCATTCAAGCATAAACTTCCAAAACAAGCATATAAAGATCCAACACCAAAACCAATCTTCTCAACATCAAACAACATACTTAGGGAGTACTAAACATCTCCCAAAACATATACATTGGTCCCCCATTGCCAAATTACCAAAAGCTAAAATGTACTTAGAAAACCTTCCATACTTAGAGCTTAGTTTCCACTTGGATGCTTGCCCTCCTTGCTGCCCTCAAGTACTCTAATGTTCTGCATTATTGATTTGAGAAAACAAAGAGAGCGTAAGCAAAAGCTTAGTGAGGAATGCTCAATAAAACCATCCAACAATGCATTTATAAAACACTTATAAATCATGCTTCAAATCATCATTTACACATGCTCAAAAGCATACTTAAAACAAGCATCTCATGCTTCATTTCATTACATGTCATATTGGCCTCAAGTGATACATTTCATTTCTTTGAAAACAAGTTCATCAACTTTCACCCCAAGGACTTTTAAACACCTTGGACCCCAAGGACTTTTAAACACCTTGGCCATGGACTTTTAAACACCATGAATTAGATCACCTCAAGGACTTTTAAACACCTTGACCCCAAGGACTTTTAAACACCTTGGCCATGGACTTTTAAACACCATGAATTGAATCACCTCAAGGACTTTTAAACACCTTGAGCCCAAGGACTTTTAAACACCTTGGCCTATGGACTTTTAAACACCATAGAAAGGACCACACAAGGACTTTTAAACACCTTTGTGTCCGTAGCAAGAATCATCCAAGGACTTTTAACCACCTTGATGTTCTTAAGTAAACAAGGCTCACTCAAGGACTTTTAACCACCTTAGTGACCTTAACCTTTTCAAAACATCACTTGCCAATATACATCATTTTCATCAATTATTCCACTGTTTTAAAGCATTAAACCAAGCCATATTCATCATGCATTTAAAAGCATCAAACCACATTTAATCAATGTTCAAAAACAAGGAACTCTTACCTTGAGCTTCCTTTAACATATGGCTTATCAAAACAGCAAATATCATGCTAAATCATGCTTTCAAAACAGTAATCAAAACATGCAAATAACCACATTGCATCACAACAAAATCATGGCCACCACTAGAGAGAATTTCCGAAAACTTACGCTCGAGCTTAGCAAAGTTGTTTAGACTTAAACTAAGCTCCCAAGACATTGGTTTCAAAGCCGAAAACCCAATTTCACTCACCGATTCCACTTCGCCTCTTGCCGAAGCACCAATTCAAGCTTCCGGATCAACAACTCTTGGATCCAAAGATGCCTCCCCTGATTAAACACATTAAAGCAGAGATTTAATGCATCATCATGCATCAAAAGCCTCAATGAAAGCACTCAAACTCGCTGCTCTCATTCATACTCCAATTTCGGCCACCAAACACAACCGAAATTGCATCAAAACCACTTCTCAACAAAGCCCAGCCATAAACCAGCAAAACCTAACATCCATTAACACCATCTAACATCTAAAAACAACCTATAAACATCCTTATGCCTCCAGCAACATCAGATCCACAAGATCACCACAAAAACATCCAAGAATCACAAGCTAAACTTAGGAAACACAACCTATCCAGGATTGCATTAATCAAAACTCATTTCCTTATCAAATTAGAGTTCATTTAACATCAAAAACACACCTCAAATCACAGATTAATCATATCCAACGAAAATCACCAAAAATCACCAAATCTTGCATTATAAGCCAAGATCCATTTCACCACTTAAAATCCTTTAATAAAACTTCAATTAAGAGTTGAGAACTTGGGAATTTCAGTAAAGAACTGATAGTTTAAAGGAGAAGGACGTTCTTACCTCCAAACTTGTGTTTCTCCACTTTTTGGAATCAAAAACCTTGTTGAATCAACTAGCAAATGATGAGGTTTTGAAGATATGTTGATTAGGAATCAAAAGAATGTTGAACGGAGGATTTTAGGTGAGAAAATCAGAAACAATTCTCTGGAAAACAAGTGTTTGGATTGAGAGAAAATGAGAGAAAGAAAATAGAGAAGTTAGTTAAGAAAATAGCCAAATAGCCTTTCCCTCCACTTTTGATATGTTTTAAAATCAGAATAAATCTCAAAATATCTTAGAAAAATCTGGAGAAACTACTTTTGGAATAATAGCTCCTTAAAGATTCAAAGTTTCAACTCTTTATAAAACAGTCACAAAACTTTCAAAAATCACATTTTGGTCACTAGCCAAAATGTCACCCTTCCGAAACTCATTTTCCAAAATTGATTTCACAGTTCACTTAATTATATTAAAAGATGATTTTAGAACATTTTTCCATATTTTTAATGCAACCCGAACTAGGCTTTCCTAATTTCACCTCTTTAGATTCGAACAGCACTTTGACCAAACCGGTCAACGCCCAAAACTTCTAAGCCCAAAACCGGGGCGTTACAATGATGCATTGATCCTCTGTTCTTGTGTGGTATAAACATGGGAGAATACTTTGGAAGCAATCGGTGAAGATCTGAGGGTTTGGACGCTTGATTTTCGCGTCGGCTATTGAGGTTTTGCGAGTCGGGGAGTGGAAATGGGATTTCCAGTTTTGAAACATCTTTAAAGTGGTCTCAGGAACTTAGTGTAAGCTTGAAACGCTTTAGTAAGTTCAGAAGTAAAGTGATTTTCACCCTCGAATTGTGCTATTGTAAGCTTGATGTTGCACTTGATTTAATATATGTTTATTTACTATTTTAAAGCATGATTTTGAGAAAGAGATTTGTTGTTTATGATGTCATATTGGTAAAGGATGCACTAGGTAAGTGATCATTGTATGTATATGCTTATTCATGTTTAATGAAGCATGGTTTAATGCTTGGAATATGGCTCAATGTGAATGCTTTGAAAACAGTGAGGTTTGTACTAAATGAGAATTATATTGGCAAGTGATGTTGTGTAAAGTGGTTTACAAATGAAATCGGATATAATTAATCGGCTATAGGATTGAGTGCACTATAAATGAGTCACCTTGGATGTTGAGGGGTTGTGATTGTACCGAAAACTCCATCCAAGTACCCTAACGATTGAGGATTGTTTAAGGATGCAATAGTTGAGGGTAGCTCACGGGTGCAGACCTTGTGTGTGTCTCGTCTCTTGTTAGTGGGCTATACATCTACCGATGAGTGGTGTAGAGGGGTTGTAAGGTACAAAATACTCCACCACGGGTGTCACGACGGTGGAGGGTAGCTCCCGTGTGTGAACCTTGAGATGCCGGTGGGAATGTATGAAGTGTTGGGACAACACTTGGGAATCCATGTATCTGATATATTTTGAGAAATGTGTATGTTGATAATCACTTGAGAGCCTATATAATTGTTAAAATGCTATGAAATGTATATGGATGCATTGTATGGAAATGCATGTTTTACTTTTAAAGCTTTGCATATGGTAGAAATTCATCGAAAGGCTTAATGTAATGCCCTCGTTTTGGGCCTCGATGTTTTAAACATCGGATCGGACCGGTCGGGAATGGTTCGAATCGTATTAGGTGGTTTAGGGAAATCAAGGATCGGGAAAGGATAAAAATATGACAAAAATTGCTAAAATCCTCTAAAATCATGTTTAAGAGATTTGTCAAATCAATTTTACAAAATAAGATTTTGAAGTGATACATTTTGGGCAGTGACAAAATGTAGAGTTTCAAAACTGTGGAAAATTACAAATTTCAAAAAGGAGTAAAAATCATAGAATCTTTAGGGAGCTATGGTGAAATTACACCATCCTTAAATTGACATGTGTTTTAAAATGATTTTTGGATGATAAAATAAAAAAGTATTTTATTTAATTAAATTTGTAAAATAGGAAATTGAGATTTCATTTCACGTAACTAACTTTCATTTTCAGCAAAACCATTTTCTCAACTCTTTCTTCAGAATTCTTTTTCCCAAACACCCTCTCTTTGATTTCTAAACCATTTCCAAGAATTCTCTTCAAGTTCTTTAAGTTTCGTGAAGCAAAAACTTGTCAAACCTTAAGGAAGGCAAGGATTGGAGGTAAATCTTGTTCTCAACCTTCAATCTAGGTTCTTTATTGAAATTCCAAAGATCTTTGACTTCTAATTGTTGTTTTTGGGTGAGTTTTTATTATAGTTTTGATTTAAGGTCAAAATCTTGCAAAATTATGATTTAAATCTTGATTTTCGGAGTGGTATTGATGAGCTCTGTTTTGGATTGAGTTTTGAGTTGATTATTATGTTGAAAAAGAGTTTTGATAATATATATCTCGAAATCCTTGAGTTTCTTGATGGTTTTAGTTGGGTTTTTGTGGTGAAGTGATGGTGTTATGCTTGTTGGAGGTATACGGAATGGTTTTGGTTGTTTTTAGATGTGTTTTGATGTTTAGTAATGGCTGAAAGTGATGTATGTTGGCTGGGCTTGATTTAGGAAGCAATCGATTGAGTTTTCGGGTGTTTTGGATGGGTAAAATGGTGTAGTTTTGGGTGCAACGAGTTTTGTTTAGTTGCTGGTGTTGAAATGCATTTTAATGCATTTGTATCTCTATTTCGATGATCTAAAAACATGGGATCTTAATCGGGAAGCAAGCAAATCATTGTTAGAGGCTTCAGAAGGGTGATCTTCGCATTGAAGAGGGAGGTTTCACGTATCGGTGAGTGGAAATGGATTTTCCATCTTTTTAACGCTTTGAGCGTGGAGTTGGGAGCTTAGTGTAAGTTTGAAACACATAGCTAAGCTCAAGAGTTAGTAAATCGAAAGTGTCTCTCGGAATGTGCTATGTTTTGATTGAAATGCACTTGAATTAAATGTGGTTTAATTAATTTTTTAAAGCATGTTGTTAAGCATTGAGAATGCTTGTTTCTAATGCCATTTTATTAAGGATGGAATTGGTAGGTGGTCCTTGGATTTATGAGATATTTGCATTTGAGTTTAACCATGTTTATGCTTGTGAAAAAGGCATTGTGATTTATGCTTGTAAAACAATGAAATGATAATGTTGAATGATCATATTGGCAAGTGATGGAAATGGTTTTTGGTTACTTTAATCGGATATAGTTAGCCAACTATAGGATTGGGTGCATCATGAGTAAAGTCGCCATGGATGTCGAGGGGTTGTGATTGTGCCGTAAACTCCATCCAAGTACCCTAATGATTGAGTCTAAGATCACAACGGTGGTTGTTTTAATCCCATGAGTGAGTCTTCTGGTTTGTGTCACGTATTCTCGTTAGTGGAATTATACAACTACCGATGAGTGATGTTGAGGGGTTGTGATTGTGCCATTATTCTCCATCACGGGTGTTGAGGGGTTGTGATTGTGTCATTTATCTCCACCTTGTGTAGTTCGGTAGTGTGTATGAAGCGTGTGGGACAACACTTGTAATCCGCGTATCCGATTGTGTCAATTGTGTTGGTTTTGATATGGTTTGAGATTGATCACTTGAGAGCCAATATAATGTTGTCGATTAATGTTTTAAGCATGTGATGCTGGGTAATTATGCTAGAAATGCATGTGATGCTTGGTTTAAGCATGAGCAAAGGATTTTGCTGTTATTTTAATGATGCTATGAGCGTGTGGTTTTAAAAGTGCATTGATGCTTTAAAGATTATGTTTTAAAGGAAGGCATATGTTGACAAATGATGATATTTTGGTTTTACAAAATGCATTGATGAATGTTTGGTTTTTAGCGGTCCTCACTAAGCCTTATGCTTATGCTCATTTGTCTCATCAATGAAGAGAATTGAGCTTTAGAGGCAGCAAGAAAGCAAGGGGATTCCAAGTACTTTGACTAAGAAATGTATGTGGTTTTTCTTTAGTGTGTAAGAGGCAATTGGTGGGATTTTTACTCTTGGTTTTGTTGGTAATGTTTAACACCATGGACATGTTTGGTTTATGTTTTTGGACTTGTAAATGGCCTCTAATTGCTTTATGGTCTTGCTTATAGTGTTTTTAGTATGCTATGGCTTATTGCCTTAAGTATGCTTGAGTAGCTAATATCTCACCATGATTTGATATGCTTGATGGGTATATTATGTTGTTTGTTGATGCTTATATGTTTGGTAAGTTGTTTATAACATGTATGAATGTTCTAAGCATGATTAGATGTTGATAAATGTGTTTAAATGGATGTTGAATGTGAAAATCTGGTAAGCCTATTGATACTGGGGAAGAGTATCAATACACTAAGGTTAAATTCAGGCTTGGTAGCTTAGGTGTACCGATACGAATTACCCGCGTATCGATACGCCTAGGCAAAAGTTGAAGGTCGTATCGGTACGGGCTCAAGCATATCGATACCCATTTTCTAACTTTGTCTACTTCCATTTTGCGTATCGATACAGGCTAAGGCGTATCGATACGGGTTGTTAAAATTCAGTTAAAAGAATCTTCCTATGTTTGGAATTGTTGCGTTTTGGTCCCTGATCGTTGTATGTTCAATTGGATGAGTTTGGATGATCGATTTGAGATGAAATTTGACCTCTTGGCATGTTACTTCACTAATTAAATATTGGTAACTTTATAATCTTGAAAGTCTCTGTAATTCTTAGAAATTACAGTTTAGTCCCTAGAGTTGTGTTATAAGCAAATGAACCCCTAATCGAACTCCGATCGTTGTGCCGTTTTCGCTTAATTGCTTTTCTGAACAAATAGGATAATAATGTGCATCTAGAAAAGATAAAAAAAGGTTGTTAATCGAGGTTGACTTTAACGAGTTGGCTTCGATTTTCCCCATGTAATCTTCTTATTTTGGGTCGAGCATCTAGGTCAGGCTGAGAGGGTTACATTTGTTTGTATCAGAGCTAGGTTTCGAAAGAATTGGGGGTGATGGTAAGTGTAATTGGTAAGTTTTGATGTTTTGATGCTTGATTCAATGTTGTATAGCATGTTGTTTGAAAAAGCATGTTTCTAGATTTAATGTTGGAGCTTATGTCATGCTTGGTTGTTGTGAATACTATGGAAGTTAAATATGAGTGCATGTTGATGATGTGAAGCGTGTTGAATATGTTATGCCGTTGTAGGACTAAAACGTGAAGAAACAGAATTTCAAGAGAATCTGATTAACTAACTTAACAGCTTCGTCTGTCGATACACTTAGCCTTGTATCGATACACCCTGTTTCGGAACAAGTCTTTGTGGTTCGGAACACGAGCCCGTTTCGATAAGGTCTCCAAGACGTTTCGGTACAGAAAATTCAGTAGCAAGCTTAACCGAGCATGTTTCAATACACACTTCCCTGTTTCAAAACCCCATGCCCATTTCAAGCTCACCGTTTCGGTACAGCCTTAGGCGTATCGAAAAACCTGGGCCTGTAATGTCACATTTTGCTTGTTTTTACCCTTTAATGCACTCATTGCTAACGCTCAATTTAAACCTTCTCATGCATAACTATCATATGCAAAGCTTAAACAGTAAAACATGTATAAATCACAATATTCAACATAAACCATCTCATGATACATCATCAATTATATTGGCTTTCAAGTGATCATTAGGCAAGTCCATTTCTAAAAACAAAATATCGGATACACGGATTCACAAGTGTTTTCCCAACACTTCATACATTATCATCGGCATCCCAAGGTTCACACACGGGAGCTACCCTCCACCATTGTGGCACTCGTGGTGGAGTATTCGGTACACCATATAAACCCCTCAACATCACTCATCGGTAGATGTAAAACCCCACTAACGAGAGATGGGACACCACATACATATACCTCAATCGTTAAGGTACTTGTATGGAGTATTTGGAACACCGTATAAACCCCTTGACATCCAATGCGACTTGTTTATAGTGCACTCAATCCTATAGCCGGCTAACTATATTTGATAACATTTATAAACCAATTTCATAACATCACTTGCCAATATAATTCTCATTTAACCACGTACCTCACAATTTTCAAAGCATCATAAATACATCATTTTCCAAAGCATTAAATCACGCTTTAAATCACAACCATAAAACATATACATGAAAGGATCACTTACCATGTGCATCTTTCGTCATTTCAACCTTAAAAATAACAAACCACATGCTATAACCATGCTTTAATAGTCGGTAAATATGTATTCGAAACCTAGTGCATAAAAATCATTTCGTAAATAGCACAACCGAGAGAGAAATTTATTATATCTCCGAACATAGACAAGCGTTTCAAGCTTACATCTAAGTTCCCAAACCCACCTTTATAACATTTCAAAGCTGAAATCCATATTCTCACTCACCAACATGAGAAACCTTGATTTGCCGATGCGAAACTAAGCGTCCGAAGCTCATGAAACCTCATCGATTGCTTGTGAAACATTCTTTCATGTTTCAACTGCTGGAGTATGCCCAAAGACCAATCATATGATGATTGAATAGACATACTATTTTACTAGATTTATCAAGTAATGACATTGTCGTTATTATCATTTGGTATGTTTCTGTGCATCAAACTAACCATTGGATAATAATGTCCATACAATAATACGATCATTGTTGAATAAGATCCTTAGTCGAATATTATTACGGGTATGGACAGTGATAAAATATAAAGACTAATATGTGGTTGATGACAAGCGTTGTAATTGACATAGAGATGTCAAAATCAACACATAAGTATTTGTTAGAGAACAACATATTGGATTGACCCGCTATGAGCATGTTTCTTGGGTAATTATCTGACACTCACAACATTGCTCATGATAAACATATGTATAATCCTCAGACTTGAGATCAACATGATTTCAACATTAAGATTTACGTATTTTGACATAGTCAACGTGTGTCGTAACTGACTACATTATAAAGACTGATGATTGGATACGTGATGACCTATGTAGTGAAATATGGTTGATCAAGAATGAATTTGTCCATCTTATATAATGGGAGAAATATCTTCGGCCACTTGATTGAGTGAGATTAGAAAATGCATGGCCATGCTCGAATATTATGATATGAGATATCATAGAGATTCGTTTATCATATTCTACTCAAGACATCAAGAAACACTAGATGGGCAACGCAAGTGTGACTATCCCATGACTTGTGTTCATCTAAGATATAAAGGACAAAAGGATGAAATACATAAAGGAAGTTTGTTCAGGAATTAGGAAAGTCAAACCATGAATTCATGCAACTTATGTAGTAATGATGTATTGCTAGATGCCACTCATTGTTTGTAAAATTAGAACAGTTCTATTTTTGCTACTAACGTTGCATGGACCTACAAGGGTCACACCCTTCGAAAGAAACAAACAAAAAAAATTACAAACCATACTTCCTATTTTAGGGAGGTTGCCAAAAATCCCCTATGGGATAGGAGAAATCGGCAACTCCCTTAAATGGGAATAATATTGGATAAATATTGTATTTATCAGATATTATTTAGAGTGTGTAAAATATTTAGAGACTTAAATATTATAAAATAGGATTCTAGAAATTTAAATATATATTTGGAATTTATATAATGTATATTTAATTCCAAGTTTATGTAGAATTAGATTCTACATAATTAAAAATATATATTTAAATATATTTAAATCCAAGTAAGGATAGATTGAGATTCTATATAAAAATATATATATTTGGATTAAATATAATGTATATTTAAATCCGAATGGCACCTAAGGAGTTGAAGGAGCTGAAGACGCAACTTCAGGAGTTGCTTGATCGTGGTTTCATTCGGCCGAGTGTGTCACCTTGGGGTGCACCAGTGTTGTTTGTGAAGAAGAAGGATGGCACTATGAGAATCTGCATCGATTATCGTCAGCTAAACAAGTTGACTATCAAGAATCGATATCCTTTGCCGAGGATTGATGATCTTTTTGATCAATTTCGGGGAGCGGCTGTGTTTTCTAAGATTAACTTAAGGTCAGGTTACTACCAGCTTAAGGTGAAGGATGTGGACGTGCCAAAAACAGCCTTTAGGACGAGGTATGGGCATTATGAGTTCCTTGTAATGCCGTTTGGTTTGACGAATGCTTCTGCAGCTTTTATGAACATGATGAATAGAGTGTTCCATGAATACCTGGACAAGTTTGTTGTGGTGTTCATTGATGATATTCTTGTGTATTCACGTACGGAGGAATAGCATGAGGGGCATTTGAGGATTGTGTTGCAGGCACTGTTGGAGAATCATCTTTATGCTAAGCTGAGCAAGTGCGAATTCTGGCTAAAGGAAGTTGTTTTCCTTGTTAATGTGGTTTCTACTGAGGGGATTCGTGTTGATCCTCAGAAGGTTGAGGCGGTGATGAATTGGAAGCCTCCTAAGTCTGTTCATTAAGTCCGTAGTTTCGTTGGGTTGGCAGGATATTACCGGAGGTTTGCGGATGGATTTTCGAAGATTGTTGCACCTTTGACGAAGTTGTTGCAAAAGGATGTCAAGTATGAGTGGTCAGAGGCAAGGCAACAAGCTTTTGAGAAGCTTAAGGCAGCTTTGACGCAAGCTCCTATCTTGGTTCAACCCGAATCAGGGAAAGAGTTTGTGGTGTACAGTGATGCATCCTATGTTGGGTTGGGGTGTGTGTTGATGCAAGAGGGTAAGGTGGTGGGTTATGCATCGCACTAGTTGAAGGTGCTTGAGCGCAATTATCCTACGCATGATATTGAGTTAGCTGCGGTGGTTTTTGCTTTGAAGATTTGGAGACATTACCTGTATGGTGAGATGTGTAATTTGTACACGGATCACAAAAGTTTGAAGTATCTGATGTCCCAAAAAGAGTTGAATCTTAGGCAATGACGTTGGGTGGAGTTGCTAAAAGATTACGATCTGACGATCGAGTACCATCTTGGAAAAGCTAATGTTGTAGCGGATGCCTTGAGTATGAAGGTGGCAGTGGAGTTAAGGGCTATGTTTGCTAGCTTGAGTATTTCGCGAGATGGAGGGCTTGTGGCTGAATTGCAAGTGAAACCATCTTTGGTTCAGTTGATAAAGGATAAGCAATTGTTGGATGATTCTTTGGTGCCACATGTTCAGGATATTGCTGAGGATAGACCATCGAATTTCTGTTTTAATGATGATGGAGTTCTATGTTTTGGGAGTCGGATAGTGCTGCCGAATGATGCAGAGTTGAGGCGTACTATTCTGAATGAAGCTCATAGTAGTCCTTTTGCTATGCACCCTGGTAGTACAAAGATTTATCGTGATCTGAAGGATGAGTACTATTGGGTGGGTTTGAAGAAAGATGTTGCGGAGTACGTGAGTAAGTGCATGGTTTGTCAGCGGGTTAAGGCTGAGCATCAGTTTCCTTCAGGGTTGTTGCAACCGTTGAGGATTCCTGAGTGGAAGTGGGAAAGGATTACCATGGACTTTGTGTCTGGTTTGCCTTTGTCGCCATCGAAAAAGAATTCGGTGTGGGTGATTGTGGATCGCCTTACGAAGTGTGCGCATTTCTTACCTGTGCATACTACGTATACCTTGGACAAGCTTGCAGAGCTGTACATTGCTGAGATTATGCGACTGCATGGCGTGCCGAAGTCTATAGTGTCGGATAGGGATCCGAGGTTTACATCGCGTTTCTGGGAGTGTTTGCACCAAGCTTTAGGTACACGGTTGAATTTCAGTACTTCTTATCATCCACGGTCGGATGGACAGTCTGAGCGTGTTATCCAAGTGCTGGAAGATATGTTGAGGTGCTGTGTGATTGAGTTTCAAGGTTCTTGGGAGAAGCATTTGCCTTTGGTGGAGTTTGCTTATAACAATAGCTACCAGGCAAGTATTCAAATGGCACCTTATGAAGCTTTGTATGGGAGGAAGTGCATAACTCCTCTTTGCTGGGATGAAATAGGTCAGAAGTTGGTTTCAATGCCGGTTTTATTGAAGGGAACCACCGAGAAGGTGAAGCTCATTTGTGAGAGTTTGAAGGCAGCTTCTGATCGACAGAAGTCTTACGCGGATTTGAAGCGTAAGGAGATTGAGTTTGCGGTAGGTGACCGTGTGTTCTTGAAGGTTTTGCCTTGGAAGAAAGTGATGAGGTTTGGCCGGAAGGGTAAGTTGAGCCCTAGGTATATTGGACCATACGAGGTGATTGAACGTGTGGGTCCTGTTGCGTACAAGCTGAGGTTGCCGCAAGAGTTGGAAAAGATTCATGATGTGTTTCATGTCTCCATGCTTCAGAGATATAGATCAGATCCTTCACATGTTATGCCCGTGGAGGAAGTAGAGTTGAATCCAGACTTGACCTATGATGAGGAGCGGGTTGAAATTCTGGATTCAGACAGTAAAGTTCTTCGAGGCAAGACCATTGAATTGGTTAAGGTGTTGTGGAGGCATCGTGGTGTTGAGGAAGCCACGTGGGAAAGGAAGGATGACATGAAGAAGTAGTTTCCTTACCTTTTTCCTCCAGGTAAATTTCGAGGACGAAATTTCTTAAGAAGGGGAGAGTTGTAACACCCCAATTTTGGGCTTGGAAGTTTAGGGTCTGAAGTAGACTGGTCTGATTTTTCGGTTCGAATATAAAAGGAGCTTTTAGGGAAAGCCTACTTCAGGATGTTTTAAAAATATGGAAAAATATCTAAAAATCCTCTTTTAATATATATATATATAAGAGTGGTGAAATCAATTTTACAAAATAAGGGTTGGAAATATTACATTTCGGTGTAGTGACCAAAATGCGATTTTTGAAAATTTTAGTGGTGACTGTTTTGTAAAGGATTGGAACTTTGAATCTTTAAGGAGCTAATTACCCAAAATGTTTTTCTCCAGATTTTTCCTTAATTTGGGTGATTTAGTTAATGTTTTAATTAATTAAAATAAAGATCGAAACTACTTTTAGATTCTCATAACTACCTTTTCAAAATTTACTCTCATTTCTTTTTCTCTCAAAATCCCATCATCCAAACACATTTTCTCCACCACAAATCACTTTGATCTTCACCTCTTTTAATGAGATTTCCATCACTCATTGTTGCATAATCAGTCTAGCAACAAAACCTTTTGATTTCCACATTGAATTTTCAAGGAATTTAGCCCAAATCAAGGAGAAATCACCATTTAGAGGTAAGATTGTTCTTCTCCTCTAAATACTCAGTTCTTTACTGAAATTCCCAAGTTGGCAATCCTTAATTTAAGTTTTATATATGGTTTTAATGTTAGAAACTTGATTTTGGCTTAAAACTCAAGATTTGGAAGAAATCTTGAAGAATTTCGTTGAGTTTGATTGGGCTCGGTTTTGAGATGATTCTTTAATGAATTTTGGATGTCTGATCGACAGAAGTCTTACGCGGATTTGAAGCGTAAGGAGATTGAGTTTGCGGTAGGTGACCGTGTGTTCTTGAAGGTTTTGCCTTGGAAGAAAGTGATGAGGTTTGGCCGGAAGGGTAAGTTGAGCCCTAGGTATATTGGACCATACGAGGTGATTGAACGTGTGGGTCCTGTTGCGTACAAGCTGAGGTTGCCGCAAGAGTTGGAAAAGATTCATGATGTGTTTCATGTCTCCATGCTTCAGAGATATAGATCAGATCCTTCACATGTTATGCCCGTGGAGGAAGTAGAGTTGAATCCAGACTTGACCTATGATGAGGAGCGGGTTGAAATTCTGGATTCAGACAGTAAAGTTCTTCGAGGCAAGACCATTGAATTGGTTAAGGTGTTGTGGAGGCATCGTGGTGTTGAGGAAGCCACGTGGGAAAGGAAGGATGACATGAAGAAGTAGTTTCCTTACCTTTTTCCTCCAGGTAAATTTCGAGGACGAAATTTCTTAAGAAGGGGAGAGTTGTAACACCCCAATTTTGGGCTTGGAAGTTTAGGGTCTGAAGTAGACTGGTCTGATTTTTCGGTTCGAATATAAAAGGAGCTTTTAGGGAAAGCCTACTTCAGGATGTTTTAAAAATATGGAAAAATATCTAAAAATCCTCTTTTAATATATATATATATAAGAGTGGTGAAATCAATTTTACAAAATAAGGGTTGGAAATATTACATTTCGGTGTAGTGACCAAAATGCGATTTTTGAAAATTTTAGTGGTGACTGTTTTGTAAAGGATTGGAACTTTGAATCTTTAAGGAGCTAATTACCCAAAATGTTTTTCTCCAGATTTTTCCTTAATTTGGGTGATTTAGTTAATGTTTTAATTAATTAAAATAAAGATCGAAACTACTTTTAGATTCTCATAACTACCTTTTCAAAATTTACTCTCATTTCTTTTTCTCTCAAAATCCCATCATCCAAACACATTTTCTCCACCACAAATCACTTTGATCTTCACCTCTTTTAATGAGATTTCCATCACTCATTGTTGCATAATCAGTCTAGCAACAAAACCTTTTGATTTCCACATTGAATTTTCAAGGAATTTAGCCCAAATCAAGGAGAAATCACCATTTAGAGGTAAGATTGTTCTTCTCCTCTAAATACTCAGTTCTTTACTGAAATTCCCAAGTTGGCAATCCTTAATTTAAGTTTTATATATGGTTTTAATGTTAGAAACTTGATTTTGGCTTAAAACTCAAGATTTGGAAGAAATCTTGAAGAATTTCGTTGAGTTTGATTGGGCTCAGTTTTGAGATGATTCTTTAATGTATTTTGGATGTCTAATGATGTTGAAATGATGTTTTATCAATGCAATCCCGAATAGGTTGAATTTCCTAAGTTTTTTATTATGAAAATGGTGGTTTTTGAGGTATTTTTGGTGTTCTGTTATAGCTGGAGGTGTAAGGACGAGTTAAGGTGTATTTTGGATGTTGATTGATGTTTAGAAATGGTTAGAAGTGATGGATCTTGGCTGGGTTAAGTTGTGAAAGAGTTTGGAGGTGTTTTCGGTTGTGTTTGGTAGACGAAATGTTGGTTTTAGGTAGAGCAGCGAGTCTATGTGTGCTGGCTAAAGATTTCAATGCATGATGTTGCATTAATCCTCTGCTTTGATGTGTTTAAAACAGTGGAAGCATCTTCGGACACTTTAGGAGTTGATCCGGAGGCTTGATTGGCGTTTCGGCAAGCGTGCGAAATGTAATTGGTACGTGGAGTTGGATTTCCATCTTTGAAACAATTATTTGAAGGTTTTGGGAGCATAGTTTAAGTCTAATCAACTTAGCTAAGCTCAAGAGTAAGTTTTCGGAATAACTCCCTCGGATGTGCTATGAAGTAGCTTGATGCATTGGTTATAAATTGCATGTTTAAATTCTGTTTTGAAAGCATGTTTTAGCATGGTTAATGCTGGTTTTGATAGCCATGTGTTGAAGGATGCTCAAGGTAAGAGATCCTTGTTTTGGCATGTTGATAAATTGGTAATGATGCATGGTGATACATGATGTTTAATGGCTTTGATTAATGCTTTAAAACAGTGAATTGATGATGGTATTTGATGTATATTGGCAAGTGATGATTTGGTTTTAAAGTACTTGAATCGGATATAGTTAGCCAGCTATAGGATTGGGTGCACCGTAAGTAAAGTCGCCTTGGATGTGGAGGTGTTGTGATTGTACCGTAAACTCCATCCAAGTACCCTAACGAGAGAGGTAAGATCACAATGGTGGTTAAAAGTCCGTGTGTGGGTCTTGGTAGGATCACAATGGTGGTTAAAAGTCCGTATGTGGATCTTGTGTTATGTGTCCCGTACTCCCGTTAGTGGGTTATACAACTACCGATGAGTGATGTTGAGGGGTTGTGATTGTACCGTTAAACTCCATCACGGGTGTTGAGGGTTTGTGAATGTACCAATAAACTCCACCTTGTAAGTCGGTAGTGTGTATGAAGCGTGTAAGACAACGCTTGTGATCCGCGTATCCGATTGTGTTTTTTGTTATAAATGGTTAGAAATTATCACTTGAAAGCCAATATGATGTATTGAATGTAAGGAAGCATGAGATGCTTGTAGTGCAAGGTTGCATGAAAAGAGATGAGCATGTGTTTAAAAAGCTTTGTTGAAAGTGTTTTCTAAAATGCATTATTGTGTTGTTTACTTTAGAGCATATCTCACTAAGAAATTGTGCTTACGCTCTTTCTCTTGTACCAATAATGCAGATAATTGAAGTGTTTAAGGGCAACAAGGAAGCTAAGAGTGTCCAAGGGAAGCCAAGCTCATGTATGGTGATGTTTTCATACACTTTTGGTTTTGGTATTTTGGGAATGGGAACCTAAGATGTGTTTTTGAGAGATGTGTTGAATTCCCTAGGTTGTGGCATAATGCTTTTGATGATTTGGTATATGTAAATGGCCTTTTAATGCTTGTTTGGAGTTTGGTTGATTGCTTGGTTTTGGATAATAGGTTGCATGCCTATAGACGTGTGAAATTTCATGTTTGATGCTACGAATGTGTTTAGGAGTTACAAACATGTTCCATTTATGTATGATGACTTGTGGTTATGACAATGAAGTCACTAGGTAGTGTTTTGAATGGATTTTTGCATGAAAAACCAGCAAAATCTGTAGCTTCTGGGCAAACCGTATCGGAACACTTACTGGCGTTTCGAAATGGGGGCCTGTAATGGCCTTCGTGTTTCGAAACGGCTGGAGGCTGTTCCGAAACGTTTTGGCTACTGTTGTGCCCTTTTTCGAAACCAGTCTCGGAACTAACCCGTGTTTCGAAACGGTCAATGCCGTTTTGAAACAGGTGATCGTTGGGCACTGATTTGAATGGTGTTGAAGGTTGCAATTCTTACGTTTTAGTCCCGAAAGTCGAGTTTGCAATTGTATGAGTTTGAGATGTCCAATTGAGGTGAAATTTGATAGGGAAGCATGTAATACGATTAATTTCATATTCGTAACTTTAAAACCACTTACGATCTTCTAATTTGCAGCATTTACATTTTGGTCCCTATTCTTGTAATAAGTGCAATTGAGTCCTTGTTTGTTATTCGATCGTTGTGCCTTTCTCATGTATGTTTCATGAGTGCTCACTTAGGGTTAAAGTGCATTTAGACATGATTAAAAAGAAAGAAAAAGGGTCGTTAATCAAGGTTGACTTTCGAGTTGACTTTGGTTTTCCCCGTGTAATCTTCGTAGTTCGGGTAAACTGTCTAGGCCGGGCTAAAGGGGTTACACATAATCTACTCAAGATGTAACCCCCCAATTTTGTGCTTAGAAGTTTTGGGTTTGAACCGGACCAGTCGAATTTCGGTTCGAATATAAAAGGTGGTTTTAGGGAAAGCCTAGTTCGGGATGCATTAAAAATATGGAAAAATATCTAAAAATCCTCTTTTAATATATATAAGAGGGTAGTGAAATCAATTTTAAAAAATAAGGTTTCGAAATATGACATTTCGAGTTAGTGACTAAAATGTAATTTTTGAAAAGTTCGTGACTGTTTTAAAAGGATTGAAACTTTAAATCTTTAAGGAGCTAATTTACCCAAGGGAGGGTTTCTCAAGATTTTTCTTGATTTTTAAGACTCATTTAGTGTTTAATTAATAAAAAGAAAAGAGGGAAAAGTGATATTTTAGTTTCATAACTAACTTTTACCAAAATTTTCCCATTCCATTTTCTCTCAAAATTCCCTCAGCCAAACACATTTCCACAGCAACTTTCCTTTTGATTTTCACACCTAAAGAAGAGTTTTCAATCCCCAAATGATTCCTAATCATTTCTACATCAAATCCTCACCATTTGCTTAATGAATTTTCAAGGATTTTGGCTCTAAACAAGGAGAAATCCACATTTAGAGGTATGAACGTCCTTCTCCTCTAAATACTCAGTTCTTTACTGAAATTCCCAAGTTCTCAATCCTTAAATTGAGTTTTATTAAAGGTTTTAATGTTGTGTTCTTGATTTTGGCTTGAAATGCAAGATTTGGATTTAATTTTGAAGAAATTCGTATTGGATGATTGGGCTCTGTTTTGAGATGTCTTTTTGATGTATTTTGGATGTCTAAATGATGTGTAATTGAGGTTTAATCAATGCAATCCCGAATAGGTTGATTTTCCTAAGTTTTTATTGGTGAAAATGGTGGTTTTTGGGGTGATTTAAGTGTTCTGTTAATGCTGGAGGTATAAGGACGAGTTTGGGATCATTTTGGATGTTAATTGATGTTTAGAAATGGTTAGAAGTGATGGATCTTGGCTGGGTTAAGCTTTGGAAGAGTTTGGAGGTGATTTCGGTTGTGTTTGGTAGTCGAAATGTCGGATTTGTAAAGAGCAGTGAGTTTAGGTGTGTTGCTGGTGATTCTAATGCATGATGATGCATTAATCCTCTGCTGTTATGTGTTTAAAACAGGGGAGGATGATCCGGAGGAAACAGAGGTGGCGTTGGAGGTTTCGGATGCTTGGAAGGCTTAACGGCTAGCGTAGTTTTGTGTATCGGTGAGTGGTAAAGAGTTTTCCAGCTTTGAAACATTTTGGATGAGGCTTTGGGAGCTTAGTTTAAGTCTAAACAACTTAGCTAAGCTCAAGAGTAAGTAAATGGAATTTCTCTCTTGGTTGGGCTATGCTTTGGTTTTTAAATGCACTTGGGATGATTGTGTTTAAATTACTGTTTTAAGCATGTTTGGACATGGTTTAATGTTGGTTGTTAATGCCATTATTGTAAAGATGCATAAGGTAAGTTATCCTTGAGTTGCATGTGTTGGGTGCATATGATTTTAAGCATGTGATGCTTGTGGATTTGGCATTTTGGTTATGCTTGTATAACAGTGGATTAATATGGTAAAATGGTTATATTGGCAAGTGATGTAAGTGGTTGTTGGTTACTTTAATCGGATATAGTTAGCCGGCTATAGGATTGGGTGCACCGTGAATTGAGTCGCCTTGGATGTTGGGGAGTTGTGATTCTACCGTAAACTCCATCCAAGTACTCTAGCGATTGAGGAAATTAGTGTCACCACGATGGAGGATGGCTCTCGTGGGTGGGCTTGTTAAGCGCCACCACGATGGAAGATGGCTCTCGTAGGTGGACTTTGCTAAGTGTCACCGCGATGGAGGACGGCTCTCGTGGGTGGACCTTGTTAAGCGTCACAACGGTGGAGGGTTGCTCCTGTGTGTGAGCTTGGTTAAGGTGATTACAATGGTTGAGGTAGCTCCCATGTGTATGCCTTGTGGTGTGTCTCAGCTCTCGCTAGTGAGTTATACAACTTCCGATGAGTGATGTTGAGGGGTTGGGATTGTACCTCTAAACTCTATCACGGGTGTTGAGGGGTTGAGATTGTACCGGTAAGCTCCACCTTGTGTTGTTCGGTAGTGTGTATGAAGCGTGTGGGACAACGCTTGTAATCCGCGTATCCGATTGTGTCTTGTGTTGTGATGGTTTGTGAATTATCGCTTGAAAGCCAATGTAAAGTTCTTGAATGTAATGAAGCGAGAGATGCTTGGAATGATGCAAGGATGCATGTGAAGTGTGTAATGGTTTAAGGGTGCATGTATTACTTGTTAAGCTTGAACAAGTGTTTATCTTCTTTTATGAATGGTGTTTATGTGCAAGGAATCTCTTAAATGCATTGAAGTCTTGTGAAGACTTGTTTAGAAAGGCATGAAATGTAAATGTTGCTTTGGTAGTTCATGTGTTGTGCATTTGTTGAATGCATGAGATAATTAGAGGGAACAAATGGTTTTCCAAAGATTTTGCTTGAATGGATCATTAAGCATGAGAAAAGTATGTTATGAATAGGAAATGTTTTTCAAGGAATTTGAGTTTAACTTTGCATAAGGTGTTCATGCTTGGAAAGGTTTTAATTGATGGTTTTGCAAGAATGTGCTTTGAAGTGAGTTATTTATCTTTTCTAAGCTAAGGGTTGGTTTTTATGATTGAGCAATGCATGATTTAAAGCATGTTGTTTAAAAAGGAGTTTCAAACAATGCTTTGGTTTATCGAATTGTATCTACTTTTTAAGAGAGTTTTATGAATCGTTGTGTTGATGGTGTTTTGGTTTTGAGCATTCCTCACTAATCATCATGTGCTTACGCTCCTTTGTGTCCATCAATGCAGATAATTGAAGTTGGGGCAGCAAGAAGCAAGGGATTCAAGGAGAGCTCCGCTTGAGAAGTATGTCTCGGTTAATAGCTATAGATAATAAGGCTATGGGGGGAGAGTCTTTTATATTGATGTGTAATGAGATTGAGTATGTTGACCATATTTGGTTTGTGGTTTGAATCTTGTTGTTTATTGCTTTGCAACCTTTGAATCTTCTTATTCATAAGTTGTTATACTATGCTTCTTGTTTTAAAGGCATGATCAAGTGTTGGATGTGTTGAAGGAGTTGGTGCACCTAAGTTTTGCTTTGCATCTAGATTTTAATGCAATTTGGTAGTTATGATGCTTGGCCTGTTGTTGATATGTTGAGGATTGTTTTGGAGTATGTTTGATGGAGTTTGGATGTGTAAAAACAGGCTTTTCTGCTGTTTCTGGGCAGGGTGTTTCGAAACACCCTTGCCTGTTTCGAAACAGGTGCATGATTTGGCCTGGGTGTTTCGAAACGGGTAGAGGTGTTTCGAAACACTTTGGCTGCTGCCAAGCCGTGTTTCTGAACGGTCAAATTCCGTTTCGAAACACTTGACCGTTGGGCCCTGATTTGAATGGTTTTGAGGTTTGCAAGCTTTACGTTTTAGTCCTGATTTTTGTATGTGCAATTTCTTGAGTTCGAGAGGTCCGTTTAAAGTGAAATTTGACAGGGAAGCAAGTAATATGACTAATTTCATAATGGTATCTTTAAATTTTGTAAAGTCCTCTCAATTTCCAGATTTTACATTTTGATCCCTAAATTCGTATATTGTGCAATTGAGTCCCTTATTGTTTTCCGATTGCTGTGATTTTTGAGTATACTTATCTCAAGAGTATGACTAGGATTAATGTGCATCTACACAAGTTTAAAAAGAAAAAAAAATGGTCGTTAATCAAGGTTGACTTTCTGGTTGACTTTGGTTTTCCCCGTGTAATCTTCGTAGTTCGGGTCAACCGTCTAGGCCGGGCTAAGGGGGTTACACAAGACATCAAGAAACACTAGATGGACAACGCATGTGTGACTATCCCATGACTTGTGTTCATCTAAGATATAAAGGACAAAAGGATGAAATACATAAAGGAAGTTTAGTCAGGAATTAGGAAAGTCAAACCATGACTTCATGCAACTTAGGTAGCAATGATGTATTGCTAGATGCCACTCGTTGTTTGTAAAATTAGAACAGTTCTAATTTTGCTGCTAACGTTGCATGAACCTACAAGGGTCACACCCTTCGAATGAAACGAACAAAAAAAATTTGAAACCATACTCTCTATTTTAGGGAGGTTGCCGAAAATCCCCTATGGGATAGGGGAAATCGGCAACTCCCTTAAATGGGAATAATATTGGATAAATATTGTATTTATCAGATATTATTTAGAGTATGAAAAATATTTAGAGACTTAAATATTATAGAATAAGATTATAGATTTATATATATATATATATTTGGAATTTATATAATTTATATTTAATTCCAAGTTTATGTAGAATTAGATTCTACATAATTAAAAATATATATTTAAATATATTTAAATCCAAGTAAAGATAGAATGAGATTATATATATATATATATATATATTTGGATTAAATATAATGTATATTTAAATCCATGTTTTATGTAGAATATGATTCTACATAATTAAATATATATATATATATATTTCATTTAATATTATTAAATATAATGTATATTTAATACAAACCAATTTCAAGTAGAATTAGATTCTATGAATTTTGGTTGAACTTGGATTTAAGGAATTCAACTAGAATTAAGTCTCTGAATACTATTTAAAGGGACAAGGGCTAGCAACCAAATTATCCCTCTTCCTCCTGTTGAAGATTTCGACAATACCCCTAGGGATTCCCTACTGGAATTCGACATATCCCAGAAAGCTCTCTGAGAAGCTGTTCGATATTTTTCTGGTGTTCTACTTGCCCCCTGGCAAATTCCTGAAGGTTTCCTTGCTCGATTGCAAGTCCCGGTTGTACTCCTGGTCAATTTCAGACTCTCTTTTGAATCCATGGAGGGATTTCGACTTCTCCCTAGAAGGTGTTCAAACCTGTCGAAATTTATCCCTAAGTGTTAGGGAGGCGGAAACTTTGTTCGTTTTGTTCGGGTGGACTCTGTAGAGGTCGTTGCAAACCTGTGACAATTTCGATTTTACTTGACGTGGTTATTCCGACATACCGTCGGTTTTCCAGTTTCTAGAGTTTTAAAAGGTAACTCTTCATCTTTTCACCCCAGATTCGTTCTTGTACATGGATCCTGGCTGGATTACATCGGATTAATTTTTCTGCTGCGCCACGGGGCGTGCCGACGTGACCCAACATCAACCACATAAGAACAGAGGATTAATGCATCTCAATGCATCAAAAATCCCAGCAAGAAATCCTGCCACGCTGCTTTGCCCAAAACCACCAAAATGCCCATCTGAAACAACTGAAAACACATTTGATTACTCTACAAACTAAACCCAGCCAAAACCTAATACTTCCATCCATTTATTAACATTGATTAACATCCAAAATCATCTTATTATCAACTTTATACCTCCAACATTTCCAAAATCACATTAACACCACAAAAACCCAATTCTAACAACCTAATCAACTAGAGATCCAAATAGTTTCGTGATTGCCTTGCTTAAACCTCAATCTCAAAACTAAAAAATTTCCAAAACATGATTAAAATCAATCTTAAATCAGACAAAACAGATCCATTAAGAAAATTACACAAAATCATCATTTAAAGCTTGATTTAGACATCTTCTTCAAATCAATCATAAAACCTTGTTATGAAACATAATTAAAGAGTCAAATACTTGGAAATTTTATTAAAGAACCTTGATTAGAGGAGAAGCACGAAAATTACCTCTAATCCCTTGCTATTCCTTCAATTGACAAGATTTGATTGAAAACCTTCAAGAATCCATTGGAACAAGTTGAGGAAACTCCGTGGAAATCATTTGGAAATCAAAGTAAAATGAAAAGGAAAAGATCTCCGGAAGTCTTGAAAGAAAATGGGTGGTTGGCTTATTAGAAAAGAGAGAAATGGAAGTTACGTCAAAATAAGTTTGTAAAGATTAATTCCCTTTTAATCAAAACCCTTTTTAATCCTCTTAATTAAATACATTTAAAACATGTCTAATTTAGGAAATAACTGATTATACTTCCATTAGCTCCCAAAAGATTCCATGTTTTGTCTCTTTTACAAAATAGCCATTAAAAAGACTTTTTCCATTTTTATGATTTAGTCATTAAACCGAAATGTCCACCTTCCAAATGATATTTTCTGAAATTGACTTCACCAAATCGTTATATACATTTAAAAAGGATTTTTGAAAATTTTCTCAAAATTTTATCACTTCCCGAACTAGTTTTTTCCTGAACCAATCCTGAACTAACCCTAAACTCTAGTCTTGGTCCAACAGACCCTAAACCCAACCAACAAACTCCTAGGCCCAAAACCGGAGAGTTACAACTCTCCCCCACTTAGGAAATTTCTTCCTCGAAATTTTATCTGATGGAAAAAGGTGCGGAAACTATTTCAACAAGTTGCTTTGCTTTCCCACATGGCCTCCTCAACTCCTTGATGGTGCCACAACACCTTTAAAAGTCCAATCGTCTTACCACGAAGAACTTTTCTACTAGAATCAAGAATCTCAACAGGTTCCTCATCATAAGACAAATATGGTCACAACTCAATATCCTCAACGGGCATAACATGCGAATTATCCGACCTATACCTTGCAACATCGACCAAAAAACACACCATGGATCTTCGCCAACGCAAGAGGCAATGTCAACCGATATGCATCAGGACCAACACGCTCTACAACTTCATATTGTCCAATAAACCTTGGACTAAGCTTACCCTTACGTCCAAACCTCATCACCTTCTTCCAAGGTGACACTTTCAGAAACACGCGACCACCAACCATAAACTCAATCTCGCAACGATTCAAATCCATGTAAGACTTTTGAAGATCCGAATCCGCCTTCAAACGATCACAAACAAGCTTTAACTTCTCCATCAATCCTTTAAGCAAATCCGGGAAAGAAACTAACTTTGGCCCCGCTTCTGCCCAACAAAGAGGCGTTTTATACTTCCTACCATACAAGGCTTCATATAGAGCCATTTGAATACTTGCTTGATAGCTATTATTATAAGAAAACTCCACCAAAGGAAATCGTTTATTCCAAGAACCTTGGAAATCTATAACACAACACCATAACATATCCTCAAGCACTTGGATAACTCGCTTAGATTGGCAATCCGTCTGAGGATGATACGAGGTACTGAAATTGAGCCGTGTACCCAAAGCTCTATGCAAACACTCCTAAAACCTCATTGTAAACCTCAGATCTCTATTTGAAACTATGGAACCTCACAACTTCTGCAATGTACAACTCTGCCAACTTATCCAACGCATAAGTAGTATGCACAACTACGAAACATGCACACTTCGTAAGACAATCTACAATCACCGAAATATAATTCCTCTTTGATGGGGTCAAAGGCAAACCTAACACGAAATCCATCGTAATCATCTCCCATTTCCATTTCAGTTTCTTCAAGGGTTGGAACAACCTGGAAGGAAACAGATGCTCAGCTTTCACGCTCTAACCAACCATACACTTACTCACAAAACCAGCAACATCCTTTTTAAATCCAACCCAATAGTATTTATCCTTCAATCCACGATATATCTTAGTACTACCAGGATGCATAGCAAAGGGACAACTATGCGCCTCAGTCAAAATAGTGTGCCTCAACCCAACATCATCCGGCACTAGTATTTGACTATTAAAACAAAAAAACCATCATCATTAAAAAATGATTGTCGAATTACCATATGATATATCTGAACTTGCGGTACCAACGAATCATCACGCAACTGCTTCTCCTTAATCAACTGAACCAAGAAAGGTTTCACTTGCAACTCAGCTATCAATCCACCAGCCCGTGACACACTCAAACACACAAACATGGTTCTCAACTCCACAACTACCTTCTTACTCAAAGCATCGGCCACAAAATTGGGCTTACCAGGGTTATACTCTATCTTAGGTCGTAATCCTTAAGCAACTCCAACCATCTTCGTTTCCTAAGATTCAACTTTTTCTGAGACATTAAATACTTTAGACTTTTATGATCTGTATAAACAACACAATTCTCACCATAAAGGTAATGCCTCCAAATTTTCAAAGCAAACATAACCGCGACAAGCTCAAGATCATGGGTAGGATAGTTGCGCTCGTGCACCTTCAATTGTATAGAAGCATACACCACAACCTTCCCACCTTATATCAACAGACAACCCAAACCAACATACAATGCATCACTATAAACCACAAACTCCTTACCCAGCTCAGGTTGAATCCAGATATGAGATTGCGTCAAAGCTTCCTTCAACCTCTCGGAAAGCTTGTTGTCTAACATCCGTTCACTAAAAGCGAACATTCTTTTGGAACAACTTGATAACCATCTATAAACCTACAAAAATAACCTGCCAATCCAGGAAAACTATGGACTTCCATCACAGATTTATGCGTCTTCCAACTCATCACCACCTCGATCTTGTGTGGATCAACCTGGATACCCTCGGCCGTCACCACATGTCCAAGAAAGACAACTTCCCTAAGCCAAAACTCACCCTTACTCAACTTGGCGTAAAGCTAATTATACAACAAAACTTGCAACACAATCTGCAAATGCTTATCATGATTCTCCTTAGTACAAGAGTACACGAGAATATCATCAATAAACACAACAACAAACTGATCTAAAAAATCATGAAACACACGATTCATTCTGTCTATGAATGCAGCAAGTGCATTCGTTAAACCGAACCACATCACCAAAAACTCATAATGCTCGTACCTCTTACAAAAACCAGTCTCAGGCACATCCACATCCTTTACCTTCAACTGCTAATGCCCGAATCTCAAATCAATCTTAGAAAACACTGAAGGACCTCAAAATTGATGAAACAAATCATCAATCCTTGGCAAAGGATACTTGTTCTTAATTGTCAACTTGTTCCATTGCCGATAATCTATACACATTCGCATCATGCCATCTTTCTTCTTCACAAATAAAACCGAAGCACCACAAGATGAAACACTAGGCCCAATGAACCATTGATCAAGCAACTCCTGAAGTTGTGTCTTCAACTCTTTCATGTCTTTCTTATCCACTTGATAGGGAGCACTAGACACTAGAGTCGTATTTTCATACGACTCAATGCCAAACTCAACCTCTCTATTTTGTGGCAACCCAGACAACTCTTGCGAAAATACACCCAGAAACTCATATACCATACGTATGTCCTGCACACGCACTTCCTCCGATCATGGATTCATGACATAAGCTAAGATAGCCTTGCAACCTAATTCCATCAAACGAATAACTTCTAGAGTTGAAACAACATTGGACAAGAATTTAATATTCTCACCTACGATTACCACTTCATAATCATTAATAAGTTTCATGGTAACTCGCTAGGTAACAAAATCAATCACAACTCTATGCTCTATCAACCAATCAATTTCAAGGATTACATCAAAACCATAGAAATGCAATTCCATTAAATCAACTGCAAACACATGACCTTGAACAGATAAAGGAGATCTCCTAAACAACCTTCTTGTAACAACCGTTTCACCAAAAGAACTAGTTATCTGCATTCCCACATCTAACACCTCAACCTGGATATTAAGCAGATGTGCATGCTCACTCAAGATATATGAATGCGTAAAACCAGAATCAATCAAAGAAAACAAGGACAAAGATTACAATGTGAATGTACCTGCAATCACATCGATATCATTGCGTCCCTCGCGATGTGCGTAAACCCTTATCGAACCACCACCCTCAGGTTGAAGTGCCGCTACATGTGCTACAGCCCTTCGACCATCATCCCTACGGTGGAAATTACCACGACCTCGATGTGGTGCAACAATAGGTGCTCTAACCTGACCACCACCAACCAACAACAGACAATCACGTCTCAAATGGTCGACCAATCCACAAGTCCAACAAGAGTTAGCTACCACAGCCGCAAGAGCCTATCACTCTCGAGCCAAACGAGAACAGTCCTGCCTTAAATGCTCACGCGATCCACAAACCCAATAAGCATTTTTCTTGGGCCTCACCCTATTATCCTGAACTGGCACACCACGCCGAACAGTACATCACCTCTGCTCAGGCCGATACCTACGATCAAGATGCCTCTTAAACTATCCACCACTAGAGCTGTAGTCCGCAACTCTCTTACCCAAGATGGAACCACCCATGGGAGAAGACAACCCCAAACTATGCTCAACATCCTTAGCTCGCGTCACCAACATATAAAAATTTGTATAATTAGAGGCTGACATGAAAGTATTCACTTCCTGCACCAAACCATAACGAAAACAGTCGCAACGATGCCTATCACTCGGCACCAATTCAAGGGCATATTAGCTCAAACGTACAAACAGAACCTCATATTCAGCCACAGTCATGCTACCCTAAACCAAAGACATGAATTCACGTTTCTTATCATCAAAGTATGTAACTCCTAGATACTTCTTCTTAAAGGCAGCTTCAAAGAACTCCCAGTTAACTTTATTAGGCTCCAAAGCCGCAGTTATAGTCGTCCAACAACTTTAAGCATCACCATGCAACATCAAAAAAACATATCCCAGCTTATGTGCACTATTTCACCCCATTTGTTCTAAAATCCGAATCGTATTGGACATCCAAGCATCGGATGCCTCGGGTGACAAGCCACAGTACTCAACACCGCCCAAAGTACGCAAGAGTTCTAACGACAACCCTGTTTTTCCAACAACTGGTACTTGCACCTGCACTCCAGCAACCTGTAATGCTCCAGTCATCGCTTCAACTAAAGGTGTCAAATCACCCAACACATGCCCAGCTTGCTCTTAATGTCCTTGCTCCTCACCCCCAGGTGGAGGTGGTGGATGAGGTAAGTTCCCACCAAGAGGTACCTCGTTTCTTGATTTATCTGCCTTACGGCAGAAGCAATCGTACCAGATCGCAACTCTCTCCTCGGTCCTATTATAATTAAGGCATGGTAATAAAACAAAACGAAACAATCAGGCCAGCTTCAAGCAAGGATCCAAGACTTCCAATTCAATTTTAAACATTTCAACAATAGTAATAAGGCAATGGGTATCCCAGTTTCCCCCAAGCATAGCATAATGCAAACAACATACATATCGCAAACATCTTGCACAACAATCAACAAGATACAACTCACATCTACAGTATATAGCATCCACCAGGCATAACAATAAACATGATTTGATTCACTACAACACATGTATATCATTCACAGTACATTGCAACTACAATATACAATTTCACAATTTCATCTTATCGACATACCAACAACATACCACCATCCCAAACTTTCAAAACTGGCTCTGATACCACCGAATGTAATGCCCTCGACCCAGCCTAGATGCCGAACTGAACGGGTCACAAGGTGAATATTGAAGTAAACCGAGAAGTTTACCTCAATAAACAATCCTATTTTTTCTTTTTTTCTTTTATAGATGCACATTGTTACCCTAAGTGTTAAGACTCACAGCGGAAGAAACATCAGCTCTAACAGACATCGATTAAGCATTCAATTGATTATAAACACACGTTAGAGACTAAAAATTAATTTTAGCAAATTATAGGGGGCTTTTTCAAATTTTAAGTTACCACCCTTTAATTAGTCACATTACATGCCAATGTATCAAATCTCAGCTCAATCCGATCATTCAAACATGATTAATTGCATCCACAACATTCTAGGACTGAAACATGAAGAAACAGAACTTCAAGAGAATCTGATTAACTAACTTAACATCTTCGTGCATCGATACACTTAGCCTTGTATCGATACACCCTGTTTAAGACTAGGTCTATGTGTTTCGGAACAGGAGCCCATTTCGATACAGTCTCCAAGACGTTTCGGTACACAAAATTCCAGTAGCCAACTTAACTGAGCCTGTTTCGAAACCCCATGCCCATTTCAAGCTCACCGTTTTGGTACAGCCTTACGCGTATCGAAACACATGGGAGTGTAATGTCACATTTTGCTAGTTTTTCACACTTTACTGCACCCATAACCACTCAAGGCTACTTCCAACATATATATAACATATCCAAACATCAAACCTCAATCATTCATGGCATTATCAACATCATATCATGACAATTTGCATCAAAGGTAAACTATAGGCATGCAACCTAGTAAACAAGACAAGAAAGAAAACAAAATACATAGCAAAGCATAAACCATAAACCAAAGGCCATTTACAAGTCTAAAACAACAATGAACACTTGCTCAAATAGCGAGATTGCATAACCTCCCAAAACCACAACGAATCCCTCATTACCCTTATTACTTTTAGTCTAAAGAGAAACATACATTCTCGAATGAAGTCTCTTATTATCCATTGCTCCACGCTGCCTCCAAAATCTCAATTCTCTGCATTGATGGATAAATTAGAGGGTAAGCACACAAGGCTTAGTGAGGAGTGCTAAAAAACATCATCAATGCATTAAAACCATTTTCCATGTCCACATTGAAATTTCATTTCAATTAACTTAAATCATCATTTAAAAACCATCATGCCTTTAAAACCATGCATTTTCTTTAATAAAAAATCAACATAATAAACCTTGTGCAACATATATCATGAATCAACAACAAGTCCCATTGCTAACTACCATATGCAAATCTTAAACAGTAAAACACGTATAAATCACAATATTCAACATAAACCATCTTATGATACATCATCAATTATATTGGCTTACAAGTAATCATTAGGCAAGTCCATTTGTCAAAATAACGTATCGGATACACGGATTCACAAGTGTTGTCCCAACACTTCATACATTCTCATTGGCATCTCAAGGTTCTCATACGGGAGCTACCCTCTACCATTGTGACACCCGTGGTGGAGTATTCGGTACACCGTAAAAACCCCTCAACACCACTCATCGGTAAATCTATAACCCACTAACGAGAGACGGGACACCATATATACATATCGAAATTGTTAGGGTACTTGGATGGAATATTCGCTACACCGTATAAAGCCCTCGACATCCAAGGCTACTTGTTTATAGTGCACTGTTGAGTGTGTAAAAGTTCTATTATTTTCACCCTATTTAACCCATATTTCTGCTGCATTCAAGCATTATTCATTGCATTTAGGTTAGTTTACAGCAAAACATCACAAATATATTAAAAGGCACAGTTTCTACTAAGAATGGTTGTTTTTGCAGGTTGCTGCTGTAGCAGATGGAGAGGGCATGCGCTGGGCAGTGAAGCAGAAGAGCTGAACTGGACAAGCAGTCAAGGAGGACGATGCTGCCATGGTTGCCGCCGTGACAGCAAAGCACGACAGTAGTTTTGTGGAGAAGAAGCAAAGTGGACCTCGACAGATAGAGAAAATTCAGCCCGTCTGTCGTGTGAAAACCCTATAATTTTCCAAGCCCTAGATCAGAAGATATCCCAAGCCCAATGTTCAAGGAGAGATAATCCCAAGAAACAAGGAGGACGGCTGGAAAGTAGATTCCTTGAAGATTTAGTCTTTATTAGAATCATACTTTAAATTAAAGTTGTAATCCTTGTTAAATTAGATAACTTGAGCCTAAAGCTTATATAAGGGCATATATCTTAGCCTAGAGGCATAACCGATTACCCTAGCCTTCTCTCTCAACCTCTAGTCGTTTTCCTTCCCACACCATGTTCTAAATTCCCCCTAGGGCCACGAGTTGATTTGTAAAGTAGTTGCAAGGGTTGTTTTGTTTTAGGAATTTTCAGTTTAATAAAATAAACTTCAAGTTCTCTTATTTTGGTTATTAATATCTTGCAAGAGCATCGGGAGAGCATTGTGAGGTTATCTATTTACTTAGCATCAGGAGAGTTGAGTATACGAAAGAAATAAGAGCAACTTCTCTAGTTTATAGTTGAACTATCTCGGACCTAGGGATAGGACGAGGTTAAGTGGCTAAAGAAGAATTCATCCATATCGGTGTTCATCGTTCGATTCACGCCGGGAGGTATCATCAAAGACGTGATCATCGACAGACTTGGACCTAGGGATAGGCCAAGGCATATATGGGATTCTTGCCAAACTTGAAGTACTGAGTTGAGTGTTTGCTGCTGCGACAATCAACGGACTGCTGCCGCGATAGGTGCTGCCACGACGGGCCCGACGACAGAACTGGATTTCCTAAACTCTGCAATACCTGCACTACTGAGCAATTCAATACCAGCCCATTCTCTCTATCTTGATATCTCTACTCTTTTATTTACGTTTACTTTATTATTTTCATGACAACTTTCTCAAATATCTTCTTTACTTTCGTGCAGTGAATTAAGGTGAAGCTATTAGCCCAATCCCTGTGGAGACGATATCCGATACTTCGTATCACTTTACTACTTGCGTCGTGTATACTTGCACTACCATTGCGATAGACTATTTTACACGCAACAAGTTTTTGGCGCCGTTGCCGGGGATTGACAACATAACTCTACCTTTTCTTTTACTGCACTTCTTGTTTTTATTTTTATTTTTATTTTTATTTTTCTGTTTTTCTTTGGTTTGTTCAACTCTTTCTTTTCACAAGGTTTCTTGTTTATGCGCAGATCGAACCGAGGTAAAGATCCCGAGTATCCATTAGATCTAGAAATCGAACGATCATTCAATCTCAAGAAACAACTTCGTCACTTACTAGCCAGGAACGAGTACCTTGAGGAACTGTTAGAGACGATGGCCACAATGGAAACAACCAGCCTGTTGGAGCTGTTATACCGCCTGTCGGCGACCCGCCTGCCGCTGCCGGACGACGGTCCTGTCGTGACTACATGTTGAACGATCATGTAGAACTGGAAACCACGCTGCCGGATATTGAAGTTGACAACTTTGAACTGAAACCTGTCATGTTTAGCATGATCAACAATCCCGGTCAATTCAGTGGTGCTGTTACAGAGGATGCTAGGGAGCATTTAAAAACGTTCCAGGAAATCTGTGGTTCGTTTAGAGTTCCAGGAGTTAATCCGGAGATACTGAGGCTTCGGTTATTCCCCCATTCATTGAGGGATAGAGAAAAGACTTGGTGGAATAAACTTACGCCAGGTTCAATTAGAACTTGGGCAGATTTGTCTCGTGAATTTTTATCTCGTTTTAATCCTTCACATTTATCTGAGCGATTACGTAATGAAATTGCTACTTTTCAACAGGAAGATGACGAGCCGATGCACGAGGCCTGGGACAGATTTACTACTCTTCTACGGAACTTCTCTATGCATGGATTCCCCGTCTGGAACCAGGTAACTAAGTTTTATAATGCTGCCAACTTACAAACTCGTATTCGAATTGATTCAGCAGCAAACAGATTACTATTGGACAAAGACCCGGACAAGGCAATGCAAGTATTGAAAAATCTGGCCAAGAATGAGGAGCAGTTTCCGACAGCAAGAAGAGGGGGTAAACAGGTACTAGCTGTCAAGGATTATGAGGCCGACAGCACGATGAAATCACAGGTGGCATACCTTACTAAGGCAATGAAAAAGCTCTTGAATGATGATGCACGACATGGATTTGCTGTCGAGGAGGTATGTGACATTTGTGAGGGAAATCACAGTTAGGAGGAATGTCCAATACAGTTAGAAGAGGGAAAGTATGTTGGAAATTACAATAAGCCGAATTACAACTCCAACAACTATAATCCCAACTGGAGAAAGGATCCCAAGTTTTCTTGGAGTAATCCTAATAATGCCCTGAATCCTCAAGCACACAACAATCAGAATCAGGGAGGACCTAGATTGATGACACGACAGCAGCCGCAGCAGCAGCAGCAACAGCCCCCAGCTGCCACGAACAGTATATTGGAACATACTCTTGCTACGTTTATGTCTCAGACATGAAATTATATTGAGAACATGAATCAATTTGTCAAGAATACAGAGACATTCATGGATGAAACTAAGATGCGGATGACAAATCATGAAGCTACTCTGAAATCGATAGAGACACAAATGGGTCAGGTTTCTCAGCTTATCAACTCGAGGCAGGCTGGAGGATTTCCTAGCAATACTGAAAATGCTAGACAGCCCACACATGAGCAGTGTAAAGCCATTACTACTAGGAGTGGGAAGATACTACGAGGGCCAGAGAAGGAAACTGAATTAGTGAAGAAACCAGCCTTGGACAAACCTGCCGAGGAAGCTGCCCCGACTGGTAACAAACAGCCTACTGCCGATGAGCCTGTCACGACAGCAGAAGCGACAGAGGAGAAAAATGATGAACCCAAACCTCCTCAGATTCGTATGCAGTGGGAAGGACATATTGCTGATTACCGTCCCCACCTCCTTTTCCTCAACGGATACAGCAAGCGAAGCAAGAATCTCAGCTCAAAAAGATTTATGATATTTTCAAGCAGGATCATATTAATATTCCGCTGTTAGATGACGTTAGGGAGATGCCCGGTTACGCCAAATTTCTCAAGGATGTCATGTCAAAGAAATCTAAACTTGGGGAGTTTGAAAAGGTTAAGATGACAGAAGGATGCATGAGTATTCTTCATAGGCAGCCACCCTAGAAAAAGAAGGATCCGGGGAGCTTCATCATACCTTGTGTAATCGGAGATAAATATGTGGGTAAGGCACCGTGTGATCTTGGTGCTAGTGTTAATTTAATGCCAAAATCTGTTTTTCAGAAATTAGGTATTGGAAAAGCTCGGCCCACGACAGTAATTCTGCAGCTGGCAGACCGCTCTTACGTTCATCCGGAAGGAAAAATCGAAGATATTCTGGTAAGAGTGGATAAATTTATATTTCCTGCTGACTTTCTTGTTTTAGATTGTAAAGCAGACGAAAACGCACCAATCATCCTTGGGCGACCCTTCTTAGCCACGGGAAGATCACTGATTGATGTGGAAAAAGGAGAACTCACCATGAGAGTGAACGATCAAGAGATTAAGTTGGATGTTCTCCAAGCTATGAAGCATGCTGATGTAGACGAGGAATGCAAAGCTATCACTGAAGTTACTTTTGATCAACCCTGCATCAGGATGGGCTGTCACGACATCAAAATTGGTCACTGCCTCGGCAGCCACTTACAGGACTGTCACGACAGCACCAACGACAGCAACTCCTCTGAAACTGATACATCTGATACTGAAGGTCAAGAGGAGGTAAACTGGATAGGCGATCATCCAGCTAAGTTATTCGAACCTTTAAATTATATTCCGGATAACCATGCAATCCAAAAGCCATCTACGGTTGAGCCCCCTGTCTTAGAACTGAAGCCCCTGCCAGGGCAGCTAAAATATGCTTTTCTTGGTTCAAATGATATGTTACCCGTAATCATCTCTTCTAAGTTGATGCAGGAACAGGAACATCAGCTAATAGGGATGCTGCGGCAGCACAAAAAGGCAATTGGATGGACGATAGCTGATATTCAAGGCATTAGTCCGGCGTTATGCATGCATAAAATCCTTTTAGAAGAGGATCATAAGCCGACTATAGATTCTCAAAGGCGGCTAAACCATGCGATGAAAGAGGTGGTGCGTAAAGAGATAATCAAATGGTTACATGCTGGTATTATTTACGCCATCTCCGACAGCAAATGGGTGAGCCCGGTGCAATGCGTTCCCAAGAAAGGAGGAATGACTGTGGTGACCAACGAAAACAATGAGTTAATCCCAACCAAGACTGTGACCGGTTGGAGGGTTTGTATGGACTATCGGAAGCTTAACAAAGCTACCCAAAGGACCACTTTCCTTTACCCTTTATTGATCAAATGCTTGATAGATTAGCGGGTAAACCTTACTATTGTTTTCTTGATGGTTATTCAGGTTATAATCAAATAGCTATCGCACCGGAAGATCAAGAAAAGACGACTTTCACATGCCCTTATGGAACATATGCTTTTCGTAGAATGCCGTTTGGATTATACAATGCACCCGCCACCTTCCAAAGGTGCATGATGGTCATATTCTCCGATATGGTGGAGGACTTCCTTGAAATATTTATGGATGATTTTTCCGTCTTTGGAGACGATTTTGAGAGCTGCCTAGGCAATCTACAAAAGGTAATTGAAAGATGTGAAAAAGCAAACCTGGTCTTAAATTGGGAAAAATACCACTTTATGGTGGATGAAGGGATAGTCCTTGGCCGTAAGATTAGCTACCGTGGCATAGAAGTCGACAGGGCCAAAATAGAAGTGATCGAAAAGCTGCCGCCGCCGACCACAGTCAAGGGAATTAGAAGCTTCTTAGGACATGCTGGTTTTTACAGGAGGTTCATTGCGAATTTCTCAAAAATCACCAAGCCCCTATGCCATCTCTTGGAGCAGAACCGAACCTTTGACTTTAATGATGAATGTACTGAGGCATTCAAGGTTCTAAAGGAAAAGCTGGTAACAACCCTAATAGTACAGCCACCAGACTGGGCACAGTCGTTTGAGATCATGTGTGATGCTAGTGACTATGCTGTCGGGGTAGCACTTGGGCAGCGGAGAGACAAATTGTTTCATGTCATATACTATGCCAGCAAGACACTAAATGATGCCCAAGTAAACTACACCACCACAGAAAAGGAGTTATTAGCTGTGGTATTCTCCACTGACAAGTTTCATTCTTACATACTTGGTACGAAGGTCATAGTGCACACAGACCATTCTGCCCTCAAATATTTGTTCGCGAAAAAGGATGCAAAGGCTCGATTGATACGGTGGATCCTGCTATTGCAAGAATTCGACCTTGAAATCAAGGACAAAAAAGGGACAGAAAATCAGGTGGCAGATCACTTGTCAAGGTTGGAGAAGGGACGAAGTCTACCAACAGATGAGACAAACATACTGGAGACCTTCCCAGATGAGCAGCTCTTTGCTGCCGCAATCACTGCCGCGACAACCATGGCGGCAGGAAAGTCTTCTGAACTTCCCTGGTATGCTGATTTCGTTAATTTTATAGTTAGCGGAATAATTCCTTCTGATCTTAATTATCAAGCCAGGAAGAGGTTTTAAAATGATGTTAAACATTATTATTGGGACGAACCTCTTCTTTTCAAAATATGTGAAGATCAGGTTATAAGGAGATGTGTACCTCAGGAAGAGCAAGAGGACATACTTCATCACTGTCATGCTTCACAGTATGGAGGTCACTTAGGAGGCAACAAAACTACTGCCAAGGTGCTGCAGTCAAGGTTTTATTGGCCGTCACTGTATAAAGATGCGCATATCTTCTACAAGAGTTGTGACAGGTGCCAAAGGACAGGAGACACGAGATGCCGCTGCAGAACATTCTAGAAGTCGAGATCTTCGACGTTTGGGGGATTGATTTTATGGGACCTTTTCCATCTTCATGTGGGAATTTATACATCCTCCTGGCAGTAGATTATGTCTCTAAGTGGGTTGAAGCTATCGCCACTCAAAAGAATGATGCCAAGACAGTTCAACGGTTTTTACACAAAAACATTTTTTCTAGGTTTGGCATCCCTAAGGCGATTATCAGTGATGAAGGGAGACATTTCGACAATAGGGTTATTGCTGCTGCCTTGAAGAAATATGGTGTCAAGCATCGGATCGCGACAGCATATCACCCACAAACCAATGGACAAGCTGAGATATCTAATAGGGAAGTTAAGAAAATTCTTGAGAAGATGGTTAAGCCAACTAGGAAAGACTGGTCTTTACTCCTCAATGATGCGTTATAGGCATATAGGAAAGCTTTTAGGACTCCATTGGGCATGTGTCCGTACAGATTGATTTATGGGAAAACATGTCATCTACCTGTCGAGATAGAGCACAAGCATACTGGGCAATCAAGGCAGTGAATATGGACTTGGATAGGGCAGGGCAGAAAAGGCTGTTAGATCTGAACGAAATTGAAGAAATCCGGACAATGGCCTATGACAATGCAAGAATCTACAAGGAGAAAACTAAGAAGTGGCATGACAGGAAGTTGCTGCCACGACAGTTCTGCCCAGGGCAGCTTGTATTGTTGTGCAATTCTAGACTGAAACTTTTCCCAGGGAAACTGAAATCTAGATGGTCTGGCCCGTTCCAAGTTGTACAGGTTTTTCCCCATGGTGCCATCACAATCCGATCATTAAAAGACGTGCACCAATTCAAAGTCAACGGACAGCGCCTCAAGCATTATCAGGGGACTGAAGCCCTAGGAATGCAGGAAGTGGTTACCTTAGGAGATGCCCCACCTGACATCCCTAATTTAACCTAAATTTTATTTTCATTTATTTTTATTATTTAATATTTATTAGGAAATAAGGTTTATTTTAATTTGAATAATGTTTTTGTGTTTATTGTTTTTAGAAAATAAAGGAGTCAAGAAGAACAGGAGAAGTTAACTCAGCCCGCCATCCATCCATCAGCCCAACAAAGCCCAATATTGAAGCCTGTCGTTATAGCTGCCGCGACAGACGCGAAAAATACAGGCTATCATCACGCTGTCACGACAGACGCAGAAACACGTTACAAACACGTAACAGACGCGGAAACGTGTGTCAGATGCGTCAGACACGCTCAAGCTCAATAGCCGACCCCGTTATTCGCGCCTGCCGTTACAGTTTCAACGAGCAGCAAATCCTTTTCTATAAACCCCCGTTTCATTTTCATTTTCACTCACTTCTGCCGTTCTTACTTGCTCTCCCTTTTAGTTTTCATTTGCTTTCATTTACTTTTCATAACCCTTGCACTAATATGTCTTCTAGAAAAACCCGACGCAATGCTACCTCTACTTCCTCATCGGCAGAAACTCCCCCACAGTCCTTTGCGACCAGAGACATGTGGGAAGAACGAGGCTTTATCTATACACCAAAGGCAAAGAATCTTGGCCTCAAGCCTTTCATAGCCCGGAAGATTAGAGCTTTATTGTGGCAAACATTTGCGGAGCAACCGGAGGAAATGGACGTGACGCTGGTGAGAGAATTTTATGCTGCCATCAGCAGCAGAACGGCGACAGCAGTAAGTGTTAGAGGGAAAAAAGTACCGTTTAAAGCAGAGAACATCAACTCCTTGTATGACCTCTACATCGGTCACAATGATGATGCACACCAGCAACTCCTCAACACATTAGACGCTACTGCCTATGACGCTGTCATGGCAGAACTGACCGACGAAAGAACCGAATGGAATACCAACCGAAAAAACTCACACACGGTGAAGCGGAGCCAGCTGCTGCCGGAGGCAAAGCTATGGAATGCCTTCATAAAAAAGAGGATCATGCCGTCATCCCACCATACCACTGTCCACCAGCAAAGGTTAGCATTGATACACTCAATTTTAAATAAACGACCCATTAATGTGGGCAGTTATATTCGAGAGAGTATTTTGGAATGCGCACATCAACCGACGGGCCTACTTTTCCTCCCATACCTCATCACTTCCCTCTGCCGCGGCCATAACGTGCCGGAAGTACACACTGATTCAGTAGTCAAAGGACAAGGTTGGACGGAAAAGAATATCCTCAGCCTTATGGAGCTGACCGTGGCCACCCCTCTGTCATCATTCAACCCCGCTGCCGCCACAGCTGAATCAACATAGCAGCAAAATACTGAACCTGCCGCCGCAGCCGCTGCACTGACAAACTCCTCCACCCAGATACTAGCTGCCATTCAGAAGCTGGAGGAAAGATAGTTGGGCTTAATGACCTTCATCAGGGACTTTACCGCCTATACGGTAACTTTTATTCAAAGCACCTTAAATTTCCCTGATGCTGCCTTCCCTACTTTTCCTGCCCATTACTTTACTGTCACTACCCCTGTCCACAATCCTACACCTGCTGTTACCTCACGAACACCATCTGCCACCTCCACACCATCGCCTGCCCCGACAGCCGCAGGCAGCACCCATGCTGAGCCATCTGCCCGTGGCACAAAACGAAGAATAACATCGGAGGAGCTTGATGCCTATATTGCTGGATTTTCCTCATCATCTGTTTGGGCTGCCAACGATGATGAACCCTCTATCAAGAGGGATTTGTCAAAGGAATTTTCACAAGTGAAAAAGCAGAAGCGGGTGGAAGACAAAAAGAACATACCAACAGCCGACAGCAGCAATGGTGGGAGCAGCAGCAGCTCTAATGTTCAGGTTGTGGAGCAACCACCCCACATCTCCGCAACCAGAATCCAGCCACCCCGGGAGGTCAAGAACACATCCGCCTCCCCCGTGCCCCAGCCCGCCCCGAGAGCCAGAGCCCGCCGCCAGATCCGCCTCAGCAGCAGCAGCGAAGACAGCGATTAAATTTAAGTGTCTTATCTTATTATTGCTGCCTGCTATATTTTGTGATGTACTGCCTTTATCTGTTTTAATTTTTATATTGTCATTTGCATTGAGCGCAATGCAACCCTCGAGTTTGGGGGTGACATCCCTCCATAGTAATGAAGTCAATCTTAATATTGGAAATTTTGGCTGAAAACTGTGAATTGAACTTACCTGTCGTGACAGCTCTGTCATGGCAGTGACTTTAGGATAGTTTTAGGAGAAGTTTAGAGCCTTTCTATAGTTCTGAAAACTTAAACACCATTGTGACTATTATACTGCTTAGACTTCTTTTAGCCAAACTAGAATAGGAAGCTTAGCACTTGAATAGCCCCTAGAGGTGCCTAACACTGGCTCTAGGAAAGAAGTTTAGCAAAAGAGACTCAAAAGCCCTAGAGGTGCCCGAAACCGGCTCTAGGAAGTTAACTAGAGGTGCCCAAAACTGGCTCTAGTAAAACTTTAGCTAAAAAGAAAATAGAGAAATCGAGTCAAAACAAAAAAATCAAAGGAGCATGAAAAAGTGCCTTCAAAAGATAAACTTTGGCATAAAAATTCGAGTGAAGAGCTGAAATATTCTAGTGAAACTAAGAGAGTCTTGGCATATAACTGTTCACAAGCATGCACACACTGCACGAGGACTATAATGAGATTCCGGACAGATCCTAAATTATCCGACAGGTTGCTGCCGTCACAGGGAAGGAACGACGGGTAATGGAAAGTTCACTGTTTGAAAGCCAAAACAAAAATATTTCATTTTTCTTTTAGGTCTTAGTTGCTTGAGGGCAAGCAAAAACTTGAGTTTGGGGGTGTGTTGAGTGAGTAAAAGTTCTATTATTTACACCCTATTTAACCCATATTTCTGCTGCATTCAAGCATTATTCATTGCATTTAGTTTAGTTTACATCAAAACATCACAAATATATTAAAAGGCACAGTTTCTACTAAGAATGGCTGTTTTTGCAGGTTGCTGCCGTAGCAGATGGAGAGGGCAGGCGCTGGGTAGTGAAGCAGAAGAGCTGAACTGGACAAGCAGTCAAGGAGGACGATGCTGCCATGGTTGCCGCCGTGACAGCAAAGGACGACATCAGTTTTGAGGAGAAGAAGCAAAGTGGATCTCGACAGATAGAGAAAATTCATCCCGTCTGTCGTGTGAAAACCCTATAATTTTCCAAGCCCTAGATCAGAAGATATCCCAAGCCCAAAGTTCAAGGAGAGATAATCCCAAGAAACAAGGAGGACGGCTGGAAAGTAGATTCCTTGAAGATTTAGTCTTTATTAGAATCATACTTTAAATTAAAGTTGTAATCCTTGTTAAATTAGATAACTTGAGCCGAAAGCTTATATAAGGGCATATATCTTAAGCTAGAGGCATAACCAATTACCCTAGCCTTCTCTCTCAACCTCTAGCCGTTTTCCTTCCCACACCATGTTCTAAATTCCTCCTAGGGCCACGGGTTGATTTGTAAAGTAGTTGCAAGGGTTTTTTTGTTTTAGGAATTTTCAGTTTAATAAAATAAACTTCAAGTTCTCTTATTTTGGTTATTAATATCTTGCAAGAGCATCGGGAGAGCATTATGAGGTTATCTATTTACTTAGCATCGGGAGAGTTAAGTATACAAAAGAAATAAGAGCAAGTTCTCTAGTTTATAGTTGAACTATCTCGGACCTAGGGATAGGACGAGGTTAAGTGGCTAAAGAAGAATTCATCCACATCGGTGTTCATTCTTCGATTCACGCCGGGAGGTATCATCAAAGATGTGATCATCGACAGACTTGGACCTAGGGATAGGCCAAGGCACATCTGGGATTCTTTCCAAACTTGAAGTACTGAGTTGAGTGTTTGCTGTCGCGACAATCAACGGACTGCTGCCGCGACGGGCGCGACGACAGAACTGGATTTCCTAAACTCTGCAATACCTGCACTACTGAGCAATTCAATACCAGCCCATTCTCTCTATCTTGATATCTCTACTCTTTTATTTACGTTTACTTTATTATTTTCGTGACAACTTACTCAAACGTCTTCTTTACTTCCGTGCAGTGAATTAAGGTGAAGCTATTAGCCCAATCCCTGTGGAGACGATATCCGATACTTCGTATCACTTTACTACTTGCGTTATGTATACTTGCACTACCATTGCGATAGACTATTTTACATGCAACATGCACTCAATCCTATAGCTGTCTAACTATAGCCGATAACATTTATAAATCAATATCAAAACATCACTTGCCAATATAATTCTCATTTCAACACATACCTCATTGTTTTCAAAGCATTAAATCATGCTTTAAATCACAAGTATTAAACATATACTTACAATGATCACTTACGAAGTGCTTCCTTCATCATTTCAACATAAAAAACAACAAACCACATGTTATAACCATGCTTTAAGAGTAGGTAAACATGCATTCAAAATCAAGTGCATAAAAACCATTTCGTAAAAAGCACAACCGAGAGAGAAAATCCTTATACTTACTTCCAAAATTAGACAAGCGTTTCAAGCATACATCTAAGTTCCCAAAACCACCTTTATAACATTTAAAATATGAAATCTACATTCTTACTCACCGACACGCGAAACCTTGATTAGCCGTCGCGAAACTAAGCGTCCAAAGCTCCCGAAACCTCACCGATTGCATCTGAAACATTCCTCCTTGTATCAACCATATAAGAACAGAGGATTAATGCATCTCAATGCATTAAAAACCCCAGCAAGAAATCCGACCACGTTGCTTTGCCAAAAACCACCAAAACGCCCATTCGAAACAACCGAAAACACCATCAAGTACTCTACAAACTCAAGAATCCATTGAAACAAGTTGAGGAAACTCCATGGAAATCGAAGTAAAATGAAAAGGAAATGATCTCTGGAAGTTTTGAAAGAATATGGGTGGTTGGTTGATGAGAAAAGAGAGAAATGAAAGTTACGTCAAAATAAGTTTGTAAAGCTTAATTCCCTTTTTAATCAAAATCCTTTTTAATCCTTTTGACTAAACACATTTAAAACATGTCAAATTGAGGAAATATATGATTATACATGCATTATCTCCATAAAGATTCAATGTTTTGGCTCTTTTACAAAATAGCCATTAAAAACATTTTTTCTATTTTTAGATTTAGTCACAAAACCGAAATGTCCACCTTCCAAATGTCAGTTTCCAAAATTGACTTCACCAAAACCTTATATACATTTAAAAATGATTTTATAAATTTTCTCAAATTTTTATCACTTCTCGAACTAGGTTTTCCCTGAACAAATCCCGAACTAACCTAGATCTCTAGTCTCGGTCCAACAGACCCTAATCCCAACCTACAAACTCCTAGGACCAAAACTATGGCGTTACAAGAACCTTGATTATAGGGGAATAATGAATATTACCTTTATTCCCTTGCTTTTCTCTTAATTGACAAGATTTGATTGATAATCTTTAGGAAATCATTCAAACTAGTTGAGAAAATCCATGGAAATCATTTGGAAATCAAAGTAAAATGAAAAAGAATAAATCTCTGGATCTTTTGGACTGAAATAGGTAGTTTTTCTGATGAGGAAATATAGAATAATCTTGAGAAATGAAAGTTACTTCAATTTGTGATTTTAGGATATAATCAACTTTTAATTACAAAATCCATTTAATTCCTTTTATTAAAAACACATTTAAAACAAGTAAAATTAAGGGGATTTTTTATTAAAATTAAATTAAGCTCCCTAAACATTCTAAGCTTTGACTCTTTCCAAAACAATCATTAAAACTGTTTTCAAAGTTTACAATTTAGTCACTAAATCAAAATGTCCACATTCCACTTATCATTTTTCAAAATTGACTTTACCAAACACTTTCATATATTTAAAAATGATTTTATATAATTTTTCCATATTTTTATCACCTTCCGAAATAGGTCTTCTCTAAAATCATCCCAAAACTTACTCGAATATCTAATCTCGGTCGAACGGACCCTAAAACCAATTTCAAGACTACAAGACTCAAAACCAAGGCATTACATACGAAGTGGAAATTGTGGGTAAGAATGTTAAATTCTTGGCCAATGCTGTTTCGGCTCAGGAATCGAGTCGTTTGATGGAATCAGGTTATGAGGTGTGTTTTCAGGACATACGTACGGTTTGTGAGTATATGGGTGTCTTTTCAGAGGAATTGCATGGTTTGTCGCGGAATAGAGAATTTGAGTTTGGCATCGAGTTGTATGAAAATACATCTCCAGTGTCTATTACACTCTATCCTATGGATCCGAAGAAGTTAAAGGGGTTGAAGACTCAACATCAGGAGTTGCTTGATGAAGGGTATATTAGGCCTAGTGTTTTGCCTTGGGGTGCGCCAGTGTTGTTTACGAAAAAGAAAGATGGCACGATGCGAATGTGCATTCATTATCAACAACTAAACAAGTTGACAGTTAAGAATAAGTATCCTTTGCCGAGGATTGATGATTTGTTTAATAAGTTTCAAGGTGCTTCGGTGTTTTCTAATATTGATTTGAGGTCCGGGTACTATCAGTTGAAGGGAAAGGATGTGAATGTGCCTAAAACTGCTTTTCGTACAAGGTACATGCATTATGAATTCTTGGTGATGCCATTTGGTTTGACAAATGCACCTGTTGCATTCGTGGATATGATGAACCGAGTATTCCATGAGTGTCTGGATCAATTTTTTCGTTGTGTTTATTGATGATATCCTTGTGTACTCTCGTACCGAGGAGGATCATGATAAACATTTGCGAATTTTGCTTTAGGCTTTGTTGGATAACTTGTTGTACGCTAAGTTAAGAAAATGTAAGTTTTGGCTTAGAGAAGTTGTCTTTCTCGGACATGTTGTGTCATTTGGAGGAATTCAGATTGATCCACATAAGATCGAGGCAATGATGGGTTGGAAATCACCTAAATCTATGTTCGAAGTTCATAGTTTTCATGGGCTGGCTTGTTATTATCCTAGGTTCGTGGATGGCATTTCAAGGGTTGCTACTTCTTTGACCAAGTTGTTGCATAAGGATGTTCGTTTTTAGTGGGCAAAGGATAGACAACGAGCATTCTAGAAGTTAAAGGAAGGTTTGACGCAAGCTCCTATCTTGATTCAACTTGACTCCAATATGGAGTTTGTTGTGTTTAGTGATACATCATACGTTGGTTTGAGTTGATCCACATAAGAGTGAGGAAGTGATGGGTTGGAAATCCCTTAAATCTGTGTCAGATGGTCGTAGTTTTCTTGGGTTGGCTGGTTATTATCATAGGTCCATGGATGGCTTTTCGAGGGTTGCTTCTCCTTTGAGCATGTTGTTGCAAAATGATGTTCGTTTTGAGTGGACAGAGGATAGACATCGATCTTTTGAGAAGTTGAATGAAGTTTGACGCAAGCTCCTATCTTGATTCAACTAGAGTCGGGTATAAAGTTTGTTGTGTGTAGTGATGCATCATACGTTGGTTTGGGTTGTGTATTGTTGCAAGAAGGAAAAGTTGTGGTTTATACATCTAGACAATTGAAAGTGCACGAGCGCAATTATCCTACCCATGATCTTATGCTTGCCGTGGTACTGTTTGCATTAAAAATTTGGAGGCATTATCTTTATGGTTAGAAGTATATTATGTACACGTATTATAAGATTTTGAAATGTTTGAGGACTCAAAACGATTGGATTCTTAGGCAACGTAGATGGTTGGAGTTGCTTAAGGATTATGATTTGACGATTGGGTATCACCCAAGTAAGGCTAATGTTGTGGCGGATGCCTTGAGTAGGAATGTTGCGATGGAGTTAAGGGCAATGTTTGCATGGTTGAGTGTGACGCAAGATTGTGGTCTCTTGGCCGAATCGCAAGTAAAGCCATCTTTGTCACAATTGATAAAGAACAAACATCCTTATGATGAGGAGTTAGTGTTGCATGTTAAGGATATCAGGAATGGAAATCCACATATTTTGATTTTAATGATGATGGAGTGTTATGTTTCGAAGATCGGATAGTGGTACCAAATGATGATGAGTTGAGGCATACCATTTTGACCAAAGCGCATAGTAGTCCTTTTGCTATGCATCCCAGTAGTACTAAGATGTATCGAGGCTTGAAAGAATATTACTATTGGGTTGGTTTAAAGAAATATGTGGCTGATTTTGTTGTTAAGCGCATGGTGTGTCAGCGTGTTAAGGCTTAACATCAGTTTCCATCTGGGTTGTTGCAACTTTTAAGAATACCAGAATGGAAATGGGAGAGAATCACCATGGATTTGGTGTCTGGGTTGTCTTTAATGTCAACAAAGAAGGATTCCATTTGGGTGATTGTTGATCATTTTACAAAGTGTGCACACTTTGTGCTAGTGCAAACGATGTATACTTTGGATAAGTTGGCGGATTTGTATATTGTGGAGAATGGGTGTTTGCACGAAGTGCCCAAGTATATAGTTTTGGATAGTTTTCAAGCTAGTATACAAATGACACTCTATGAGGTCTTGTATGACAGGAAGTGTCGAATGTGTTGAAAGGCGCAAATGAGAAGGTGAAGCTCATTTGTGATCGCTTGCGAGCGGCTACGGATCTATAAAACCCTAAATTCTGGTCTAGTCACAATTGGGTTCCGGTGATATGAAATTTAACATTGATGAAGTCTAAGCATAGTATCGTGTGGTTAATTATTAATGTCGGACTCTAATTGATTTTAATTATTGCCATCAGACCCTATTGAATTGTACCGAAAACATTACAATGACTAAATTGAGGAAAAATGCAAGTTGAAGGTCAAAACTATAGTATTGTGAGAGTTGAGTGACTAATCTTGTGATTAGCCCCTCCCCAATTAAATTTCTATCTATGTGGGATAGTTTAAGAGCTTTCCCTCATGTGAAGGAAAGCTAAATAGTAAAAGAATTTATAATAGCTAAAACAAAAGAAAATGAGATAAAAGCTTACTGAAAGTCTCAAGCAAGCACCTCACCTCTTGCCATCTTCATCATCTTCCTCCAAGCTAGCACCTCCATTGGAGAGCAAGCTTTAGCTTAGTTTTTCTTTGATTTATTGATATCGAATCATTTCTATCGATCAGGTAAGCTATAATCCTCAATCGGTTATTGGACTCCATGGATATATTGAGTTTAATCTCAAGCTAGGTTTTTGACGATCCATAGATATTACATCGTTATTGTTTATATTGAAATCGGATATCAATTTTGATATCGTTTTATTGATTTTGATATCGTAATTTCGATCCTAACAATCTCCTTATTGATTTTCTAGATCAAGAAATTGATGAGGAGCTCCCGTCATCTCCATACAAAGCTAGGAAGAAGGGGATTGATATCTGAGAGCCTTGAAAGCTTCGGGTTGTTAAGGTGAGTGTAGTCGGAGTCTCGGAATTAGACGAAAGGCCTTCCCGGATCATTATTTGAAATTTTAGATTACATCGATAACATTGTTGTTTAAGAAATTGCATTGGATGGTTAATCGGGCACTTTGGTAAGTGTCGGTAAGTTGTCATTGAACATTGGTTATTTTCATTGATATATTCACTGTGTATTGTCATCGATATGGGAATTGTCATTGGATTATTGCATAAAACCATCGGACATTGATATTGATATCAAACTACGAGTTATTGATGATGAGATACATATATTGGTAATCGACGATATTGAATTCACCGGACATTGGTATATCATTGATTATTGAAATAAATATGAATATTACAACCTTTGATTGGAATGGACTTTGGATACAATTGGCATGCCATAGAATTCATGAGCTCAGTGTACGGGTGGACTACGACCTATATTGATTTGGTGAGGTGGAGGGATGTGTTGCTATTGGTCATATTGGCGAGGTGGAGGGACTAGACCATATAGTGATTTGGCGAGGCGTAGGAATTTGTGTATCCACGATCTTGATTCAATCCAAGGACTAAGAATGACATTGAAATTTGTTTATACATTGAATATTATTGCATAGCATCGACGTCATTGGCATGAGATTATGTTTAAGTATAACCATGGCATTATTGTTACTTACATTGTTTATGACTACCTCACTAGGCAAAGTATGCCTAACGTGTCTCATCTAATGCATTTACAGGTTAAGAAGGTTTGTGTGCCGGAAGATCGGATCTGCAAGCAAGACAAGTCACTACTAGCCCCAAGTAATGTGTTTTTGTCTTATGAACTCCTAGGAAGGTGTCAAAGTAGTTGAATTAGTCATTTGTGCCTATTTTGTTGTGTTGGTTGTTGAGTGCTGATCAGTGTATAAAAGTTCTATATTTTACCCATCATTTATCCTTAATTTTGCTGCACTCAAGCATGTTTAACTGCATTTTAGGTTAAGTTTTGCATAAACATCACATTTAGATAAAACTGCACAGATACTGCTAAATTTGGTTACTTTTTCAGGTATCTGCCGTGGCAGCAGTCGTGACAGCATCCAGGGCAGCAGTCGTGATAGCACCCAGGGCAGCAATCCTGGCAGGCGCTGGGCAGCGATGCAGAAAATCTGGAATGAGCAGTCAAGGAGGACGTTGCTGCCATGGCTGCCGCCATAGCTGACGGAGAAGGCAGGCGCTGGGCAGAGAAGCAGAAGAGCTGAACTGGACAAGCAGACAAAGAGGGCAATGCTGCCATGGTGCCGCCGTGACAGCATGGGGACAACAGTTTTACGGAGAGGAAAAGCAAAGTGGACCTCGATAGATAGAGAAAATTATGCTCATCTGTCGTGTGAAAACCATATATTTTTCCAAGCCCCGGATCAAAAGATATGTCAAGCCAAAGCTCAAGGAGAGGAAATCCCATGAAACAAGGAGGCGGCTGAAAAGTAGGATACTTGAAGATTAAAGTCTTTATTAGAATCTTACTTTTAATTAAAGTTGTAATCCTTCTTATCTTAGAATACTTGAGCCCAAAGCTTATATAAGGGCATGTATTTTAACCTAGAGATCTCAACCTCCACATCCCATAACCCATAGCCGATATCCCTTTAAACCGACAACCAAAAACCCTCCGCCGTCTACCCGTCGTCTACCCGCCGTCGACATGTTCTAAAACCCCCTAGGGCCACGGGTTGATTTGTAAAGTAGTTGCAAGGGTTGTTTTGTTTTAGGAATTTTCAGTTCAATAAAATAAACTTCAAGTTCTCTTATTTTGGTTATTAATATCTTGCAAGAGCATCGGGAGAGCATTGTGAGGTTATCTATTTACTTAGCATCGGGAGAGTTAAGTATACGAAAGAAATAAGAGCAAGTTCTCTAGTTTATAGTTGAACTATCTCGTGCCTAGGGATAGGGCGAGGTTAAGTGGCTAAAGAAGAATCCATACACATCGGTGTTCATCCTTCGATTCACGCCGGGAGGTATCATCAAGACGTGATCATCGATAGACTTGGACCTAGGGATAGGCCAAGGCAGATCTGGGATTCTTGCCAAACTTGAAAGTACTGAGTTGGTGTGTTTGCTGCCGTGACGATCAACGGACTACTGCCGCGACAGGCGCGACGACAGAACTGGATTTCCTAAACTCTGCAATACCTGCACTACTGAGAAATTCAATACCAGCCCATTATCTCTATCTTGATTACTTTACTTTTATTTTTCCAGTATTCTTATTTATTTTCGTGACAAAATCTTAAATCATTCCTTTTCCCCTTGTGCAGACAGCGAAGGAAAGGGTTAGCCCAGTCCCTGTGGAGACGATATCCGATACTCTAGTATCACTTTATTACTTGCGACTTGTACACTTGCACTCAATTGCGATAGACTATTTTACACGCAACAAGTGCATAAATGTTCTATATTTTAACCCTCATTTACCCATATTATTCATACACTCAAGCATGTTTAGTTGCATTTTAGGTAGATTTTGCATAAACATCATAGATGAATAATTATTGCATAGATTATGCTGATTTCGGTTAATTCTTCAAGGTACCTATCATGGCAGCATCCAGGGCAGTAGAGGAATAGAAGATAACTGTAGAGCTGGAGTAAAGGGTTGAAGCAAACTGCCTTATAACTCCATGTCGTGACATCTGCCGTGACAGGAGTGGCGACAATGAAGAAGAAGAGATGGGAAAATGCAAAGTGGAGTTCGACTGATAGAAGATTTCAAGCCTAATTTTTAGAGACCACTTGCATTATTTTTGGAGTCCAGAAGCACAAGGAAGGCCTTGCCCAAAGTTTGAGGAGAAAGTCAAAGCAATAAGATAGGGCAAATTAAAGGAAGTATACTCAGAGATTTAGTCTTTAAATGAATTGTACTTTAATTCGAACTACTATTCTTGGCCATTAAGAAAACTTAGACCCAAGGCCTATATATATGCTTGTAATTCGACCTAAAGAAGGATAACCTAGTTCCTAGCCGTCTTCCATCACAAACCCTAGCTTTTCCCTTCTACATCATGTTCTAAACTTTCTCCAAGGCTAAGGGTTGATCTTGTAAAGTAGTTGTAAGGGTTAAATTGTTTCTTAGGATTTTCTTTTCAATTCAATAAAACTTCGAGTTTATTTACTCTGGTTTTCATATCTCATAAGAGTATCGGGAGAGCATTGTGAGGTTATCTATTTACTTAATATCGAGAGAGTTAAGTATACAAAAGGAGTAAAGAAGAGTTTTCAAGTTTATGTTTAAACTATCTTGGCTTAGGGATATGTACAAGGTTAAGAAGCTAAAGAAAAATCCATAAACATCGATGTTCATCCTTCGATGCACGCTGGGAGGTATCATCCAAGACGTGTTCATCAACCTAACTTGGACCTAGGGATAGGACGAGTCACAACAGGGGTTCTTGCTGAACTTGAAGTACAAAGTTGTTGTTCGATGCCGCGACATCAACAGACCTCTACCGCGACAGGTGCTGCCGCGACAAGCTTGACGACATACACAACAGAAGTCCTCTGAACAATGCAACACCTGCACTACTGAGCAAATGAATACCATCCTACTTTCTCAATTTGATTTCTTCATCTATTTTAGTTTACCTTCAAGATTATTCAAACTTCTTTATTAAATTTATCTTTTTTCTTGTGCAGGCTTTTTAAGTTAGAAGTATTTCTAGTCCTTATGGAGACGATATCCGATACTTCGTATCACAATATTACTTGCGTCATGTATACTTGCACTAAATTGTGATAGCCTTATTTACACGCGTCAAGTTTTTGGCGCTGCTGCCGGGGACTGGCAACATACCTTTACCTTTAATTACTGCACTTTTAAATTTTATTTTTATTTCTTTTTTGTTTCTAGTTGTTAAATTTTCATGTGCTTTTCACAAGGTTGTTTTCTTTTTCTTATGCGCAGACCGAGATGTGGTAAAAATCCTGAATACGAATTAGATCCAGAAATTGATCGGACGTACCATCTTAGGAACCAAGCCCGACTCTTGATAGAAAGAAACTGCTATCTTGAGAAAAGACTTGAAGCAATCGAGAACGAAGGACAAGGCAATGGGGTAAATAACAACAACCCATAGTTGATGTTATTCCTCCTGCTAATGCTCGAGACAACCGTCAACCTCCTGCTACCCCGGTAGCACGACAGGCATGCCGAGAATATATGGACAATGATCAAGTTGAACTGCAAACTACACTGCCAGATGTTGAAGCTGAACACATTGAACTAAAACCTGTGATGTTCAGCATAATAAATTCAGCCGGACAATTTGGTGGTTCTGCTACAGAGGATGCACGTGAACATTTGAAAACCTTCCAGGAGATCTGTGGATCATTTAGACAACTAGGAATAAGCCCAGAAGTGCTGAGACTCCGACTATTTCCCCATTCATTGAGGGATAGAGCAAAAACCTAGTGGATTAAGTTAACGCCGGGTTCAATAAGAACATGGGCAGATCTTTGTCGTCAATTCCTATCTCGTTTTAATATTCCCTTTTAACTGAAAGATTCCGTAACGAAATTGCTACATTTTAACAAGAAGATGACAAACCAATGCATGAGGCGTGGGACCATTTTAAAACTCTCTTACGAAACTTCCCAATGCACAGATTCCCTGTATGGAACCAGGTCGTCAAATTCTACAACGCTGCTAATGTACCCACCCGAATGAGAATAGATTCGGCAGCGAATGGTTTGTTACTGGACAAAGAGCTAGAAGATGCAATGCTTCTATTGAAAATGTTGGCAAAGAAAGACGAACAGTTCCCCACGGAATGAAGAGGAGGAAGACGAGGCGTATCTGTAAAGAAACATGAATCTGACAACTCAGTGAGAACCCAATTAGCATACCTCACACAAGTAGTTGAAAACCTGGAACAGAAGAACGAATCTAAGGCGGTATTTTCTGCCGAGGAGATGTGTGAAACTTGTAGTGGAAACCACAGTATAGAGGAGTGTCCCCTACAACTGGAAACGAGAATGTATGTTGGAAAGTTCAACAAGAATAGAGGCTACGACTCCAACAATTACAACCCGAACTGGAGGAATAACCCTAAATTTTCCTAGAGTAATCCAGAAAATGCCTTGAATCCTCATATCCAGAATAATCAGAACCAAGGAGCCCCCAGTATACTGTCATGACAACAACTACAACAGCAACCACAATAGCAGCCGACATCATCCACCAGTACATTGGAACAGACCATAACAGCTTTCATGTCTAAAACTGGAGCATATATGGCCATCATGGATCACTTTTTCAAGAAGACTGAAACATTCATGGATAAGACAGAGATGAGAATGAAAAACCATGAGGCCACTATGAAGTCTCTAGAAACACATATGGGTCAGGTAGCTCAGTTCATCAACACAGGACAAAATGGAGGATTCTCTAGTTATATTGAGGTCACTAGAAAACCCACACACGAGCAGTGTAAAGCTATAACAACGAGAAGTGGGAAACAACTACAAGGGCCAAAAATTAAAGAAACACCTAGTAAGGAACCGACCATACAGACACCTACAGACGACACTGCCCTGGCAGACTTCAAGCAACATGCTGTCGCCACCCCTGCCACGACACCAGAAGAATTGGAGGAGACGACAAAAGAAATTGAAGAATGTGAGCCTCCTCAAAATTACATTGCATGTGAAGGACATCTCGAAGATTACCGTCCTCCACCCCTTTTTCCACAGCAGTTGAAAAAACAGAAATAGGAGTACGAGCTTAAGAAGATGTATGATTTTTTTAAGCAAGTACATATTAAAATTATGTTGTTGTATGCCATTAAGCAAATGTCTGGTTATGCAAAGATCCTTAAAGATGCAATGTTCAGGAGATCCAGACTTGGGGAGTTTGAAATTGTAATGATGACAGCAGGTTGCTTGGCAATCCTACATAACCGTACACCCCCCCCAAAGAAGAAGGATATTGGGAGTTTCATTATACCATGCATAATCGGTGATTAGTATGTGGGTAAGGCACTTTGTGATCTTGGTGATAGTATTAATCTAATGACCAAATCTAATTTTTAGAAATTAGTTTTTGGACAAGCAAAACCCACAACAATCATGCTGCAATTGGCAGACTGCTCTTATGTACAGCTGGAAGGAAAAATTGAAGACATTCTTGTAAGAGTGGATAAATTTATATTTCATGCTGACTTCCTTGTTTTAGACTGTGAAGCAGACGAGAATGCACCGACCATCCTAGGGCGACCCTTCCTAGCCACATACAGAACAATGATCAATGTAGAGAAGGGAGAACTGACTATGAGAGTCAATGACCAGCAGATAAAGCTAAATGTTCTCCAAGCCATGAAACAAGCTAATGTACAAGAAGAATGTAAGTTAAATATCATAGGTAATTTTAGACCAACCCGGCATCAGATCAAGATGTCAGGACATACAATTTGGTCATTGTCGCCATAGCCACCTAGAAGACTGCCACGACAGCGCCGGTGACAGCAACTCCTCAAACAATGACGCATCTGACACTGAAGGTCCTGAGGAGGTAAATTGGATAGGCATGCGTACATGTAAGATCTTTGAACCTTTGAACTATAAATCTAATGAACATATGATTCAAAAGCCTTCTATAGACCAGCCATATGCTTTAAATCTTAAACCCTATCAGGGCAGCTTAAATATGTTTTTAATGGTCTCAATGATATGTTACCCGTAATCATCTCTTCTAAGTTGATGTAGGAACAGGAACAACAGATGATCAGGATGCTACAGCAGCATAAGAAGGCAATTGGATTTACCATTGTCGATATCCAGGGCATTAGTCTGGCCATTTGTATGCATAAGATCCTCTTGGAGGATGATCATAAGCCGACGATAGATGCTTAGAGACAACTAAACGAAGCTATGCGAGAGGTGGTACGAAAAGAAATTATTAAGTGGCTTGACGCTGGAATTATTTATGCCATCTCAGATAGCAAGTGGGTGAGCCATGTGCAATGCGTACCCAATAAGGGAGGAAAACTATAATAACCAACAAAGACAATGAGCTAATCCCAACCAGGACTGTGACCGGTTGGAGGGTTTTTATGGACTACCGGAAGCTTAACAAAGCTACCCGGAAGGACCACTTCCCCTTACCTTTTATTGACAAAATGCTGGATCGGTTAGCGGGAAAACCTTACTATTGTTTCCTTGATGGTTATTCAAGTTACAATCAAATTGCCATTGCACCGGAGGACTAGGAGAAGACAACCTTCACATGCCCCTACGGAACATACGCCTTTAGGAGAATGGTATTTGGACTGTGTAATGCACTAGGAACTTTTCAGCATTGTATGATGGCAATATACTCTAATATGGTGGAAGATTTCCTAGAAACCTTTATGGATGACTTTTCCGTCTTTGGAGACAGCTTCAAAAACTGCCTAAGCAATTTGAAGAAGGTGCTTGAAAGATGTGAAGAGGCAAATCTTGTACTAAACTAGGAAAAATGTCATTTTATGGTACATGACAACACAGTGTTGGGACACAAAGTCTCCTGCCGTGGCATAGAAGTGGACAGAGCCAAAATCAAAGTCATCGAAAAACTGCCGCCACCACCCACAGTCAAGGGCATTAGGAGTTTCTTAGGACACACAGGTTTTTATCGTAGGTTTATTGCAAATTTTTCTAAAATTACTAAACCTTTGTGTCTTTTGTTGGAACATAATAAGGCCTTTGACTTCAATAACGAATGTACTGAAGCATTCAGGACACTGAAAGAGAAGCTGGTAACAGCCCCAATAGTACAGCCACCAGACTGGAGTTTACCATTCGAGATAATGTGTGATGCTAGTGACTATGTTGTAGGGGCAGCACTAGGGCAGCGGAAAAAGAAAATCTTCCACGTAATATACTATGCCAGCAAGACCTTAAACGATGCCCAGATAAACTACACCACAACAGGGAAGGAGTTGCTAGCTATTGTATTCGCCTTCGACAAGTTCAGATCATACATACTTGGAACAAAAGTTGTGGTTCACACGGATCACTCAACAATAAAATACATGTTCACCAAAAAGGATGCACGACCATGATTGATACGTTGGAATCTGCTGCTGCAAGAGTTCGATATAGAAATCAAAGATAGAAAGCGAACATAAAACCAAGTAGCTGATCACTTTTCAAGACTATAGATGGGAAAGGATCGGGATAAAAACAAGGTTAACATACATGAGACTTTCCCAGGTGAGCAGTTATTCACTGGCACTAGTATTGCCACGACAACCATGGCGACAAGTAAGCTTTATGAAGTTCCTTGGTATGCTGACATAATAAACTATCTTGTTAGTGATTTATTACCTACGGAATTTAACTACCAAGCAAGGAAGAGGTTACGAAATGATGCAAAACATTATTATTTGGACTAACCTCTTCTATTTAAGCACTGTGCAGATCAGATTATCAAGAGATGCATACCAAAGGAAGAACAGGAAGAAGTGTTCCACCATTGAAATGTTGCTCCTTATGGAGGACACTTTGGAGGAAACAAAATTGTTGCCAAAGTTCTGCAAACTGGTTTCTTTTGGCCTACACTGTTCAAAGATGCACAAGCCTTTTATAAGCATTGTGACAAGTGCAAAAAGACATGAAACATCTCCAGAAGGCATGAGATGCCCTTGTAGAACATTCTCGAAGTTGAAATTTTCGATGTTTGGGGAATCATCTTCATGGGACCATTCCCAGCTTCTTGTGGGAACTTGTATATACTGCTGGAAGTAGATTATGTGTCCAAGTGGGTAGAAGCTATCACCACACAAAAGAATGATGCCAAGACCGTTCAAAGATTTCTCCAAAAACACATCTTCACCAGGTTTGGCATCCCCAGGGTAATCATTAGTGATGAGGGTAGGCATTTTGAGAATAGGGTGATTGCTAATGCACTGAAAAAGTATGGAGTGACACATAGAATAGAAAAAGCTTATCACCCTCAGACCAATGGTTAGGCTGAGATCTCCAATAGAGTAGTGAAGAACATTCTAGAAAAGATGGTTAAGCCAACTAGGAAGGATTGGTCTCTTCACTCGAATGATGCATTATGGGCCTACATGACTGCATTCAAAACACCATTGGGAATGTCACCTTACCGACTCATCTATGGAAAAACATGCCACCTACATGCCGAGATAGAACTTAAATCATACTGGGCTATTAAGACAGTTAACATGGACTGGGACAAAACAGAGAACAAAAGGCTTTTGGATTTAAATGAAATTGAAGAAATTTGAGCCATGGCCTATGACAACGCCAGAATCTATAAGGACAAAAACAAAGAAGTGGCACGACAAAAAAATTCTGCAATGACAGTTCTCACTAGGCCAAAAGGTGTTGTTCTTCAACTCCAGGCTGAAGCGCTTCCCAGGGAAGCTAAAGTCTAGATGGTCTGGACCCTTCGAGGTAGTTTAGGTTTTTTCCCATTGTGCCATCACAATAAGATCAATCAAGGACGGCACCAATTTAAAGTCAATGGACAGGGACTCAAGCACCATCAGGGGACTAAGCCCCAAGAGATCAGGAAGTGGTTACTTTAGGGGAAGACTCTCAAGGTATCCCTGATTTAACTTAGTTTTATTTTATTTTATTTTATTTCTTTTGTTTTTATTGCTTTAGGAAATAAGAATCTAATATTAGTTTATGTTAGTTTTAATGAAAATAAAAGAAGCAGAGAAAGGAGAAGGAATGAAGCAGCACATTACTTTCACCTCAACCCAAGAAGCCCAATGGTAACAAGGCTGTTGTGACAGCTGGTCACCAGTTGTCGCGGTAGAAGCACAAAGACAACCTGTCACCCCGCTGTAGCAACAGACACGCAGTAGACGCGGGAAAAACACAAAAACGCGTAACAAATGCGTCAATAAAACACGTGACTGCTGGCTCCATTTTTCATGCCACCCATTACAGCTTCAACAGGCAGAAACCTCATTCTATATAAACCCTCACTCCCATTTCATTTTCACCTTCATTCTACTCTCTCTACTCTGTTTCAGAATATTTTTAAGCTTTCAGTATTTTCTTTCCTTTTTGTTTCTACAGTACTCTTACGATGACAATGAGATCAACCCGAAGAAGTGTTGACTCCACCTGTGCCGCGACAGTCTCCACTCCCACACACAACAGAATTCGCAGAACGTTCGCCTCAGCAGAAACAGAGAAAAGATACTATGAGTCTTTTCAGAAAAGAGAAATGTGGGAGAAAATGGGCTGAAATGGCAGATGTTTGCGGAACAACCCGAGGAGATGAATGTCCACTCAACCGAGAATTCTATGCTTACATCAATTCATTGTATGGCATGTATGTGGGCAGGAAAGAGGACGAGCACATAAGGTTCATCAACAATCTATCACCGGCATACTATGAAGGCATCATGGCAGATCTCACTGAAGAGGGCACCAGCTAGAAAAACGAATCAAAACATCGGTGGACGGTTTGAAGGACTTAACTCACGCATGCTGCCAAGCTGTGGAACCAATTCGTGAAGAAGTGCCTCATGCCCACCTCTCACAAAATGACAGTAGATAGAAAAAGGTTGTCCCTTGTTCACTCCATCATTAACGAACGACAAGATCAATGTGGGGAAATACATCCTCGATGGAATTCACGAGTGTGCACTAAAGGATAAGGGCCGCCTTTTTTTCCCTTACTTATTAACAGCCCTTTGTCGAGCCAACAACGTCCCAGAAATTGATGAGGATGTGAAGATCTAGGGCAAAGGGTGGACACATCAGAATCTCTACAGCTTGATAGAGATAAAAGCAGCCACACAAATTGCATATATCGACCCTTCTGCCACGACAGAGCCCACGACAGAACCAGACTCAACAGAACCTGTCGCGGCAGAGCCTGAGCAGACAGAACCTGACAGAGCAGAAGTCACCTCCTCCAGCCAAATCATTCATCAGCTGCAAAAGAATGGAGGCACGATAGAGAGGCTACATGGAGTATATGTGGGACTTCCACACTACTACAGTAATTTTCATTAAAGTTGAACTTAATTATCCAAACGCGCAGTTCCGTCGTTTTCCAGAAAACCTTCTCTCTACCTCATCACCTGTTACCTCTCCTAAGATGGCCACTCCAACAGCTGCTTCCGCCTCGCCATCTGCCACGGTAGAACCTGGCGACAGAAGGTCTGCACCCCCCCAGGTTACTCCTCGAGGATCCAAGAGAAAGGAACCAAAATAGAAGTCATTGAAAAACTGCTGCCACCCACAACAGTCCAGGGCATATGAAGTTTCGTAGGACACACCGTGTTTTTTCGTAGATTTATTTCCAATTTCTCTAAAATTACTAAACCCTTGTGTCTCTTGTTGGAACAGATTAGGGCCTTTGACTTTAAGACTGAATGTACTGAAGCATTCATGACATTGAAAGAGAAGCTGGTAACAACCCCAATAGTACAACCACCTAACTGGAGTTTACCATTTGAGATCATGTGTGACGCCAGTGACTATGCTGCCGGGGTAGAACTAGGGCAGCGGAACGCCAAACTCTTCCATATTATATATTATGCCAGCAAGACCTTAAATGATGCCCAGATAAACTACACCACAACATAAAAGGATTTGCTAGCAGTGGTGCTTGCAATTGGCAAGTTATGATCATATATACTTGGAACAAAAGTGCTGGTCTATACAGATCACTCAACACTCAAATATATGTTCACCAAGATTGATACGTTGGATTCTGCTGCTTCAAGAATTCGATATTGACATCAAGGACAAAAAGGGAACAAAAAATCAAGTAGCTGATCACTTGTCAAGAATGGAGATGGGAACAGACCAAGAGAAGGACATGACTAACATACTAGAAACTTTCCCAGACGAGCAGTTATTCACTGCTACCAGCACTACCACGACAGCCATGGCGGCAGGTAAGCTTCCTGAAATCCCTTGGTATGCTGACATTGTAAATTACATTGTGATTGGATTATTATTGGGACGAACTTCTTTTATTTAAGCATTATGCATATCAGATCATCAGGAGATGCATACCACAAGAAGAGCAGGAAGAAGTGCTTCACCAGTGCCTTGATGCTCCTTATGGAGGACACTTTGGAGGAAACAAAACTGCTGCCAAAGTTTTGCAATCTGGTTTCTATTGGCCTACACTGTTTAAAGATGTACAATCTTTTTACAAGAGTTGTGATAAATGCCAAAGGACTGGAAACATTTCTATAAGGCATGAGATGCCCCTACAGAACATTCTTGAAGTCGAAATTTTTAATGTGTGGGGAATCAACGTCACGAGAACATTCCCAGCCTCTTGTTGGAATTTGTACATAATGTTGGCAGTAGATTACGTGTCCAAGTGGGTAGAGGTTATCACCACACAAAATAATGATGCCAAGACCATGCAAAGATTTATCCACAAATATATCTTGTCAATGTTTGGCATCCCAAGGGCGATTATTAGTGATGAGGGTAGGCACTTTGACAACAGGGTAATTGCTAGTGCGCTGAAGAAATATGGAGCTACACGTAAGATCGCAACAACATATCACCCTCAAACCAATGGGCAGGCTGAAATCTCAAACAGAGAAGTGAAAACATCCTCGAAAAGATGGTTAAACCAACTAGAAAGGGATGGTCTCCTCACTTGAATGATGCACTCTGGGCTTACAAGACTACATTTAAGACACCATTGGGAATGTCCCCCTACCGCCTCATCTACGGAAAAACCTGCCACCTACCTGTCGATATAGAACATAAAGCATATTGGGCTATCAAGACTGCTAACATGGACTGGAATAAAGCAGGGCAGAAAAGGTAGCCGAAATTGAATGAATTGAAGAAATTCGAGCCATGGCCTATGACAGCGCCGGGATATAAAAGGACAAAACAAAAAAGCGGCACGACATAAACCGACTTCTACGACAGTTTAGCCCAGGACAGAAGGTGTTGTTATTCAACTCTAGGTTGAAGCTTTTCCCAGGAAAGCTAAAATCTAGGTGGTCTGGACCCTTCCAAGTAGTCCAGGTTTTTCCTCATGGTGTCATCACAATCAGATCAATCAAGGACAAGTACCAATTCAATGTCAATAGATAAAGGCTAAAGCAGTATCAGGGGACTGAAGCCCCATGAATGTAGGAAGTAGGTACTTTAGGAGATGCTCTTCAAAGCATCTCTAATTTAACTTAGTTTAATTTTATTTATTTTATTTTATTTTATTTTATTTTATTGTTTTATGAAATAAGAATTTAATATTTGGTTTATTTTAGTTTTAGGTAAATAAAGTAGAGTTAAGAGAAAGAATGAACCAGCCCACCACACTCACAACAGCCCACGAAGCCCAATGGAACAAAGCTGTCGTGACAGCCTGTTACCAACTGTCACGACAGACGCGCAAAATAGAACCTATCACGGAGTTGTCGCGATAGACACGAAAACGTGTAACAGACGCGCAGCAGACACGGAAACGCATGACAGACGCGTCAAGAAACTGCGTGACATTTGCCGCGACAGTATCTACGCCTAGCCATAGCAGAATCCTTAGGAGGTTCACCTCGACAGACTTAGAAAAGAGATACTATGACTCTTTTCATAAGCCGGAGATGTCGGAAGAACGAGGTGACAACGTGTGCCACCTCGAGAGAGCAGACGACAGCAGCAATGACAGCGAACTCGAGCTCCTGGACAAGGCCCCAAAGATCTCACCTACCCGAGTCAAGCCACATCGAGAGGCCAAAAAGAAGGTAGCCTCACCATCTCCAAATCCCAAGCCAGCCTCTGCCACCAAAGTAACTACTCGCCGGCAGCTCCGCATCAACATCAGCGACGACGGCTCTTCAACTTAAGCTCTTTTACTTTTCTGTCATTTTTGCTTTTATTTTATATTTGTGATGTTTGTTTTTCATTCTGTTTATACGTCATGCATTGAGGACAATGCAACCCTTGAGTTTCGGGGTGTGTTGTTCTCCTTTGATTAATGAACTTGTTTTATGTTGTGTCTCATTTCCAGTTAATTTTTTATTTAAAAAATGGCTTAAGTCGTTGAACTGCATTTACCTGCCGCAGCATTCTCTGTCGTGACAGTATCTTGAGGATATTTTAGGAATTATTTAGAGTTTTGCTATAGTTCTGAACTTTAAAAACACCTTTTGTGACTTATATGTTGTCTGGACTACTATTAGTAAACTTAGAATAGAAAACTAAAAAAAGGGAAAAGAAAAACTTAGACTCAGTTGTCCCTAGAAGTGCCTAAAACCGGCTCTAGGAAGATAGCTAGAGGTGCCCTAAAACCATCTCTAGTTTAAAAAAGGAAAAGAAAAACTTGGGTCTAAGTTAGAAAAAACTAAAGTAGCCTAAGAATTGCCTCCAATTAAAAATTATTTGAAATAAAACTCAAGTGAGTAGCATAACTATTCTAGTTGCTAAAGAGTCTAGGCACATATATGTTCACAAAACTTGAACACACTTGCACACGAATTATAGCATTGTTCCGGATAAGTCCATAAATACCCAACAAGGTATTGCTCTTGATAGTAAAGGTGCTAAAGGTAATGACATTTCACTGAGTTAAGCCAAGCCTTTCATTCTTAGTTAGGTTGCATTTGCTTGAGGACAAGCAATAACTTTAGTTTGGGGGTGTGTTGAGTGCATAAATGTTCTATATTTTAGCCCACATTTTTCCATATTATTGATGCACTCAAGCATGTTTAGTTGCATATTAGGATAGATTTTACATAAACATCACAATTGGAAAATATTGCACATATGCTACTGATTTTGGTTTATTTTTGCAGGTGCCTGTCGTGGCAACATCCGTGGCAGCAAAGGAGAAGAAGGTAGTTGCAAAGCTGGAGTCAAGAAGTGAAGGAAATTGTCCGCTACAATGCTGTCGCGACCACTGTCGTGGTAGAAGAGGCGACAATGAAGGCCATGGTGACAGAAAATGCAAAGTGGAGTTCGATCGATAGAGCATTTAAAGCCTTATTTTCGTGGACCACTTGCATAATTGTTTGAGCCCAGAAGCACAACGAAGGTGTGGTCCTAAGTTTGAGGAAAAAAAGTCAAAGCAAGAAGATCAGGCGAATTAAAAGATATCTACTCAGATATTTAGTCTTTAATAGAGTTGTACTTTAATTCAAACTTGTATTCTCGTCTATTAAGAAAACCCAAGACCAAGGCCTATATATATTGTCACAAGGGAACTTTTTGCGACCGAGCCAGCCGCACCCATAGGTGCGGACCCTTGCGCACCATGCCTTTCTCCCAAACGAGGGGCCCGAGTAGTTGCCCATGCCACACACCAAGGGGCCATGCACAATGCCCTTGGTGGTGTCCGCGCCCAAGAGATCCGTCCTGGGCCAGTTCGTCCGCACCATGGGGCGTTGTCAAGCACCCCATGTGCTGCCCATGAGTCTTGCACCCGAGGGGGCCCAACACAAGCACCCGAGGGGCCTTTGCCATGCACCCTCCATGCCGGCCAAGGCATGGAGCCCGAGCCCGCACCCGACGTGCGCATCAAGGCCGAGTCCACACACGAGGGGGCCTTGCCTTGACCCGTCCATGCCGCTCAAGGCGTGGAGCCCGAGCCTGCACCCGACGTGCACGCCCAAGGAGTCGAGCCCGCACCCGATGTGCGCACCAACAGGCCTAGGGGTTGCCCATCCGAGTTGCCCACACCCCTAGGGCCCGTTTCAGCCAAAGACATCCAAGAGAGGGGACTTTGGACACCAAGATTGGACCATGAGAAGCCCAATCCGCCCAAGCATCCATATCCCATGCCAAGTTGTCATCCTTGGAGAAATACTTATGGAAAGCCATCTATGCATGAGAAAAGTATTCCAAGACAACAAAGCAATGATGTCATAGGCTATGTATTTAGGGCAATAGTGTTTGTAATCAAGGCAAGTCAATATGAGTATGACAAGCTTGCCTTGAATAGGAGATTCCTTTGTAAGAGTCATCCATGGCCCTTGGATCGAGTCAGTGAGAGCCATTGGATCGAGGGGGATTAGGCTATAAATAGAGCCCTCCTCCATCCATCTTAGTCATTCCACACATTCCACCTTTCACCATTTTGCTATCTTTTGTAAGTTTTTCTCTTCTTTGTTAATAAAGAAGCTTTGGCACTCTTTTCTCCCCATCTAGGCTTAGGGGGAGTTTTTAACGAGGCCTTAGCTTTCTTAACCGAGAGTGTGCATCCCCTTCCTTGCTTTACTTTGAGCCATCACCCTTTTCATTTTTCCAAGAGAGCTTCCGCATCCGAGACTAAGCCTTCCGAGCTTAGTTAGTAAGGCTGACTTGGCCGTTTTCAAGCCCCTTTCGAGTGCTTCACGACCAAGGCCGCACGAGGCTAGACCGGCCTAGACCTAGCCCCGTGACAAGTGGTATCAGAGCCATTTTCCGCATCCTATCGAGTCGAGAGATGGCGCAAAGAAGAAGGAACGTTGCAGCAAAGAAGAGAGTGGAATCACAAGGCGTCTCGTATAAAAGCGAGGTGAGGGAATGTGAGTTTAGTGATATTCTTATTACAAAACCGTTGTTTTGTTTTCGTTGCAGTGAATATCACGATGATTGCCCAAAGAGGAGACCGTCAAAGTGTTGGAGGTGTGGAGAGCCACACGAGTCTTTCCGATGCCCGCACCATTTCAAGCAGTCCAAGGTACAGGACGAGCCCGACGAGACCGAGGCTTCGATGCTTGATGCGAGGTGCAATGTGCTACCAGCGAGTATGGTAGAGGCGTTCGAGGAGCGAAGCTTGCCCGATGAGACCGAGGTCGTGAAGCTAGCTTCCTTGTTCGGGGAACAATCATCAGCGAGTATGATGGTTGGGGCGTCAAACTTCAAGAGTGAAGTAAGGGAAAGGTTGCAAGAGTGCAACGAGGCCACACAACCGTGGGAGAAGCCAGGTTATGTGGGGTGTTCCAGCAACGATGACGAGTCAGATTGGGAGTTAAGCGTAGTCGAGAGCGACTACGAGGACGAGGAGCCTATGTATGTCGACATAGTGTTCCGCGAGGCGACATTGAGTGCACTAGTTGATCCAAGTGCACATGGAGTGCTCGTGTCCGTGCAAACCGCCGAGCAGTTAAACCTTCAATTTAGGAAGGTTAAACAACAAGTTGTGACAGCCAACTTTAGCGACGAGAGAGTTGTGGGAATCGCGAAAGATGTGTTCCATCAAATAGGCGAATTCCGAGGCACAACAAACATCAAGGTAATTTCTTGTGAATTTCTTGATGTATATAAGATTGTTATTGGTGCATCTTGTTTAGAGCAAATTGATGCACTTGTCTTGTCAGACACCGAGGAAAGGTGTGTTGCAGATCCACACCGACAAGACGTTGAAGAGTTAAGTGAAAAAGTCGAGGCATCGCCAAGCATTCATGAAGGAGTGCTTGAGTCCGAGACAACCGAGGAGCAAATCCGCCCAACTCTAGCCAAGAGTTTGCTAAGATCATGATTGCCAACGTAGAGTTTGAGGCGCTAGTGGACTCTAGCGCAACATCCTTGATCGTTTCTGATCGAATTGCCGATTGGTTGAACCTTGAAGTGGAGAAGGTTCATGATATGACCGAGTTCATCAACTTCAACGAAGAGTACATCGATGGAGTTGCATGGAACGTGAGAGTTCGCATCGGAGAGTGGTGCAACACAACCAACATCAAGGTAATTTCTGATCGTTATCTTGATGAAGATGTTATTATTGGTTATTCTTGTTTAGAACAGATTAACGCACTTGTTTTGCTAGAAGCCGAAGGTGAGTATGATGCAGGTTTGCAACAAAGCAATGGCGAGTTGTTAAGCCAAGACGAAGACGAGCAAGGGTGCGAGTCCGAGATAGCCAATGATGAAGAAGCCATGGAAGAGACCATGGAAAGTTCCACCACAATGGGACGAGTCTTTGAAGAGATCAAAGACGAGGATAAGCCTTTGGAGTTGCCAACGACGCCAAAGAGCGAGATGGTTCAAGAGGTGGAGTACCCATCCAAACCATCCGAGTTTGAAGAAGAGTTTCAAGAGCCATCCGAGTTTGGTGAAGAAGATCAAGCCGATGGAGAGGAGCTAGCAACCTTTTGCGAAGAGTTGCAAGCCGAGTTCGATGAATGGTCGAATTCCATGGACGAGTGGCATGAGTCCATGGAAGCGAGTCAAAGCACCGAGGTGCCCAAGCCCATTGATGAGGGGCCAAACCATGCCAACACTTGCCTTGGGTATCGACAAGGCAAAGGGGATCGAGACAATGAGGACTTAGTGTCCGAGGTAAGTGAGCCCGATTTTCAATCCAATTTGGGACTAACTCACTTTGGTTTTGTTTCTAGGTCACCAACGAGTACGTGCGAAGAACAAAGCCATTCCATGGAGCAAGTAGGCACGATGGCCTACCAAGATGAGTTGCGATTTGAGAGAGTGCAAGAGTGCACCAAAGAGGGACTTTTCCAAGACCCCGCCATCATCACATGTCTTGAGTATCGACAAGGCATCGTGACACCATCCGAAGAGGACCTTGTGTCCAAGGTAAGTAAGTTGAATTTATGTGAAAATTTTGGACTAACTTACTTTGGTTCCTTGCGCAGGTTGCTCGAGAGTTCGAGCGAAGAGTCGATACAAGAGCAAGTAGGCGGAGAAGCCTACACTTCGAGTTTTCCAACAAGCGATCAAGTGGACCACAACTTCGTCCCCAAGCCGTTAGACGAGTATGGTCGAGAGTGGTTCGAGGCTAGCCACGCACCAAGCATGTCAAACATCACAAGAGACGAGAAGCCACCACTCGAGATTGATCGTGGACCAAGGCATGAGAGGCTTGAGCTTTGGAGGTTGTTTCCCGATGCCAAGAGGAAACATGAGGAGCCATCCAATGGAGTAGATCGAGAGCCAAGGCATGAGAGCCTTGCCCTTTGTACGAGCGTTTCCTTAGTCAAGAGGAAACATGATGACGAGCCGAGGCCGTTCGAGGACAAGTCGACCGAGTCTCTTCAATGCCTATCGACGAGGGCGTCGATAGATTTAGTGGGGGAGAATGTCACAGGGGAACTTTTTGCGACCGAGCCAGCCGCACCCATAGGTGCGGACCCTTGCGCACCATGCCTTTCTCCCAAACGAGGGGCTCGAGTAGTTGCCCATGCCACACACCAAGGGGCCATGCACAACGCCCTTGGTGGTGTCCGCGCCCAAGAGATCCGTCCTGGGCCAGTTCGTCCGCACCATGGGGCGTTGTCAAGCACCCCATGTGCTGCCCATGAGTCTTGCACCCGAGGGGGCCCAACACAAGCACCCGAGGGGCCTTTGCCATGCACCCTCCATGCCGGCCAAGGCATGGAGCCCGAGCCCGCACCCGACGTGGGCATCAAGGCCGAGTCCACACACGAGGGGGCCTTGCCTTGCCCCGTCAATGCCGCCCAAGGCGTGGAGCCCGAACCTGCACCCGACGTGCACGCCCAAGGAGCCGAGCCCGCACCCGATGTGCGCGCCAACAGGCCTAGGGGTTGCCCATCCGAGTTGCCCACACCCCTAGGGCCCGTTTTAGCCAAAGACATCCAAGAGAGGGGACTTTGGACACCAAGATTGGACCATGAGAAGCCCAATCCGCCCAAGCATCCATATCCCATGCCAAGTTGTCATCCTTGGAGAAATACTTATGGAAAGCCATCCATGCATGAGGAAAGTATTCCAAGACAACAAAGCAATGATGTCATAGGCTCTGTATTTAGGGCAATAGTGTTTGTAATCAAGGCAAGTCAATATGAGTATGACAAGCTTGCCTTGAATAGGAGATTCCTTTGTAAGACTCATCCATGGCCCTTGGATCGAGTCAGTGAGAGCCATTGGATCGAGGGGGATTAGGCTATAAATAGAGCCCTCCTCCATCCATCTTAGTCATTCCACACATTCCACCTTTCACCATTTTTCTATCTTTTGTAAGCTTTTCTCTTCTTTGCTAATAAAGAAGCTTTGGTACTCTTTTCTCCCCATCTAGGCTTAGGGGGAGTTTTTAACGAGGCCTTAGCTTTCTTAACCGAGAGTGTGCATCCCCTTCCTTGCTTTACTTTGAGCCATCACCCTTTTCATTTTTCCAAGAGAGCTTCCGCATCCTAGACTAAGCCTTCCGAGCTTAGTGAGTAAGGCTGACTTGGCCGTTTTCAAGCCCCTTTCGAGTGCTTCACGACCAAGGCCACACGAGGCTAGACTGGCCTAGACCTAGCCCCGTGACAATATGCTTTTAATTCGACTAGGCAAAGGATATCAAGCTCCTAGCCATCTTCCCCCAAAACCCTAGTCATTTCTCTCTATATCATGTTCTAAACTTCCCCTAGGGCAAAGGGTTGATCTTGTAAAGTAGTTGTAAGGGTTGTATTGTTTTTAGGATTTTTCTATTCAATTCAATAAAAGGTTAAAGTTTATTTACTATGGTTTCCACATCTCATAAAAGTACCGGGAGAGCATTGTGAGGTTACCAATTTACTTATTATCGGGAGAGTTAAGTATACGAAAGGAATAAATACGTGTTTTCCAGTTTATGTGTAACACCCCAATTTTGGGCTTAGAAGTTTTGGATTTGAACCAGACCGATCGAATTTTCGGTTCGAATACAAAAGGTGGTTTTAGGGAAAGCCTAGTTCGAGATGCATTAAAAATATGGCAAAATATCTAAAAATCCTCTTTTAATATATATAGGAGGGTGGTGAATTCAATTTTACAAAATGAGGTTTGGAAATATGATATTTCGAGTTAGTGACTAAAATGTAATTTTTGAAAAGTTCGTGACTATTTTAAAAGGATTGAAACTTTGAATCTTTAAGGAGCTAATTTACCCAAGGGAGGATTTCTCCAGATTTTTCTTGATTTTTAAGACTCATTTAGTGTTTAATTAATAATAAGAAAAGAGGGAAAAGTGATATTTTTGTTTCATAACTAACTTTTACAAAAAAAATTCCATTTCATTTTCTCTCAAAATTCCCTCAGCCAAACACATTTCCACAGCAACTTTCCTTTTGATTTTCACACCTAAAGAAGAGTTTTCAATTCCCAAATGATTCCTAATCATTTCTACATCAAATCCTCACCATTTGCTTAATGAATTTTCAAGGATTTTGGCTCTAAACAAGAAGAAATCCACATTTAGTGGTATGAACGTCCTTCTCCTCTAAATACTCAGTTCTTTACTGAAATTCCCAAGTTCTCAATCCTTAAATTGAGTTTTATTAAAGGTTTTAATGTTGTGTTCTTGATTTTGGCTTGAAATGCAAGATTTGGATTTAATTTTGAAGAAATTCGTATTGGATGATTGGGCTCTGTTTTGAGATGTATTTTTGATGTATTTTGGATGTCTAAATGATGTGTAATTGAGGTTTAATCAATGCAATCCCGAATAGGTTGATTTTCCTAAGTTTTTACTTGTGAAAATGGTGGTTTGGGGTGATTTTGGTGTTCTGTTAATGCTGGAGGTATAAGGACGAGTTTGGGATCTTTTTGGATGTTAATTGATGTTTAAAAATGGTTAGAAGTGATTGATCTTGGCTGGGTTAAGTTTTGGAAGAGTTTGGAGGTGATTTCGGTTGTGTTTGGTAGCCGAAATGTTGGATTTGTGAAGAGCAGCAAGTTTAGGTGTGTTGCTCGTGATTTTAATGCATGATGATGCATTAATCCTCTGTTGTTATGTGTTTAAAACAGGGGAGGATGATCCGGAGGCAATAGAGGTGGCGTTGGAGGTTTCGGATGCTTGGAAGGCTTAACGGCTAGCGTAGTTTTGTGTATCGGTGAGTGGTAATGAGTTTTCCAGCTTTGGGAGCTTAGTTTAAGTCTAAACAACTTAGCTAAGCACAAGTGTAAGTAAATGGAAATTCTCTGTTGGTTGGGCTATGCTTTGGTTTTTAAATGCACTTGGGATGATTGTGTTTAAATTACTGTTTTAAGCATGTTTGGACATGGTCTAATGTTGGTTGTTAATGCCATTATGTTAAAGATGCATAAGGTAAGTTATCCTTGACTTGCATGTGTTGGGTGCATATGATTTTAAGCATGTGATGCTTGTGGATTTGGCATTTTGGTTATGCTTGTATAACAGTGGATTAATATGGTAAAATGGTTATATTGGCAAGTGATGTAAGTGGTTGTTGGTTACTTTAATCGTATATAGTTAGCCGGCTATAGGATTGGGTGCACCGTGAATTGAGTCGCCTTGGATGTTGAGGGGTTGTGATTGTACCGTAAACTCCATCCAAGTACTCTAGCGATTGAGGAAATTAGTGTCACCACGATGGAGGATGGCTCTCGTGGGTGGGCTTGTTAAGCGCCACCACGATGGAGGATGGCTCTCGTGGGTGGACTTTTCTAAGTGTCACCGCGATGGAGGACGGCTCTCGTGGCTGGACCTTGTTAAGCGTCACAACGGTGAAGGGTTGCTCCCCTGTGTGATCTTGGTTAAGGTGATTACAATGGTTGAGGTAGCTCCCATGTGTATACCTTGTGGTGTGTCCCGGCTCTCGCTAGTGAGTTATACAACTTCCGATGAGTGATGTTGAGGGGTTGGGATTGTACCGCTAAACTCCATCACGGGTGTTGAGGGGTTGAGATTGTACCGGTAAACTCCACCTTGTGTTGTTCGGTAGTGTGTATGAAGCGTGTGGGACAACGCTTGTAATCCGCGTATCCGATTGTGTCTTGTGTTGTGATGGATTGTGAATTATCGCTTGAAAGCCAATGTAATGTTCTTGAATGTAATGAAGCGAGAGATGCTTGGAATGATGCAAGGATGCATGGGAAGTGTGTAATGGTTTAAGAGAGCATGTATTACTTGTTAAGCTTGAACAAGTGTTTATCTTCTTTTATGAATGGTGTTTATGTGCAAGGAATCTCTTTAATGAATTGAAGTCTTGTGAAGACTTGTTTAGAAAGGCATGAAATGTAAATGTTGCTTTGGTAGTTCATGTGTTGTGCATTGGTTGAATGAATGAGATAGTTAGAGGGAACAAATGGTTTTCCAAAGATTTTGCTTGAATGGATCATTAAGCATGAGAAAAGTATGTTATGAAGAGGAAATGTTTTTCAAGGAATTTGGGTTTAACTTTGCATAAGGTGTTCATGCTTGGAAATGTTTTAATTGATGGTTTTTATGATTGAGCAATGCATGATTTAAAGCATGTTGTTTAAAAAGGAGTTTCAAACAATGCTTTGGTTTATCGAATTGTATCTACTTTTTAAGAGAGTTTTTATGAATCGATGTGCTGATGGTGTTTTGGTTTTGAGCTTCCCTCAATAAGCATTATGTGTTTACGCTCCTTTGTGTCCATCAATGCAGATAAATGAAGTTGGGGCAGCAAGAAGCAAGAGATTCAAGGAGAGCTCCACTTGAGAAGTATGTCTCAGTTAATAGCTATAGATAATAAAGGCAATGGGGGGAGAGTCTTTTATATTGATGTGTAATGAGATTGAGTATGTTGACCATATTTGGTTTGTGATTTGAGTCTTGTTGTTTATCGCTTTGCAACATTTGAATCTTCTTATTCATAAGTTGTTATACTATGCTTCTTGTTTTAAAGGCATGATCAAGTGTTGGATGTGTTGAAGGAGTTGGTGCACCTAAGTTTTGCTTTGCATCTAGATTTTAATGAAATTTGGTAGTTATGATGCTTGGCTTGATGTTGATATGTTGAGGATTGTTTTGGAGTATGTTTGATGGAGTTTGGATGTGTAAAAACATGTTTTTCTGCTGTTTCTGGGCAGGGTGTTTCGAAACACCCTTGCCTGTTTCGAAATAGGTGAATGATTTGGCCTGGGTGTTTCGAAACGGGTAGAGGTGTTTCGAAACACTTTGGCTACTGCCAAGCCGTGTTTCTGAATGGTCAAATTCCGTTTCGAAACACTTGACCGTTGGGCCCTGATTTGAATGGTTTTGAGGTTTGCAAGCTTTACGTTTTAGTCCTGATTTTTTTTGTATGTGCAATTGCTTGAGTTCGAGAGGTCCGTTTAAGGTGAAATTCGACAGGGAAGCAAGTAATATGACTAATTTCATAATGGTATCTTTAAAATTTGTAAAGTCCTCTTAATTTCCAGATTTTACATTTTGGTCCCTAAATTCGTATGTTGTGCAATTGAGTCCCTTATTGTTTTCCGATTGCTGTGATTTTTGAGTATGCTTATCTCAAGAGTATGACTAGGATTAATGTGCATCTAGACAAGTTTAAAAAGAAACAATAGGGTCGTTAATCAAGGTTGACTTTTGGGTTGACGTTGGTTTTCCCCGTGTAATCTGCGTAGTTCGGGTCAACCGTCTAGGCCAGGCTAAGGGGATTACATTTGGTGGTATCAGAGCTGAGTTGCGAGTGCTTGGTGAAATGGTAAATTGTTGTAATTAGTGTTTGATGTTTATTCTGATGTGTGGTTGAAAGTCGGTTGAAATGTGTGTCTTTGAGCGAATTGTTGATTCTATAAATGATGAAAGTGTGATGGGTATGATATGTTGATGTTATGCTGTTACGGGTGAATGTTGTTTGATGAGAGCATGATCGAAGTATGTTGATTGATATGCTCGATGTTGTGATATCCATGTTTTTATTGATTGTTATATCGTGTGTAAGGGGAGAATTTGGGATACCCGTTGCCTTATTATTATAGCTATTGTGTTATGTTGGAGTTGGAGTCTTGAATCCTTGCTTGAAGCTGGCCTGATCGTTTTGTTTGTTTTGTTATGATTGCTTGATGATTATTAGTGCGATGGAATCAATGAGGGAATGGCAGTTGGGTGAGATGGTTGCTGCTTTAGAGCAGGTTCTTAAGTCTTGGAATTCACCTTTTGGTGGAGGTGTTTCGTTTCAGCCTACAGTGCCTGGAGTTGAGGTAGTAGGGTAGGAGGAGGAAGTTGGTTCTAGGATGAAGATTTCATCACCTATAGTTCAAGAGGTGTTGGGAACATCTCAGGCCATGGTGAAAGTGAGGCCTGAAGACGTGCCGCTTGAAGGACACGCGAGTTTGTCAAAACAGCGCCTATATGATTTGGGAGCTGTGGAGTATCGTGGTTCGACACCTGAGGCGTTCGAGGCTTGGTTAGCCAGTGTAATTATGATTTTGGATCAGGCAAGGTGTGATTACGCCTGTAAGCTGGGAAGTCTTGTCTCATTGATGTTGGAGGACGCCTGTGTCTGGTGGACATCTGTGGCGGTGGCAACGCATATCCACGATATAGATTGAGACTTCTGTGTGTCTGCCTTTTATGAAAGGTACCTTGGAGGGAAATTTCCAAGGGTTAAGAAATGCGGGGGTGTGGTTTCAGATTATGAAGGTGAGAAAAGTTTAAGCAAGAGGGTTGTGGGCACTGGCCTTGGGAGTGGTCAGCGGAAGAGGCTACGTGATAGAAGGTTTTGCTTGAATCGAAGTCTGGGTGGTGGTGCAGATGTAGGTCAAGTGCAGTATGACCAAGGAGTTGTAGCTCAGTTGTCGAAGTGTGACCGTTGTGGAAGGTGTCATGTTGGAGGTTGTTGGGGCGCGGGAGTTTGTTGGAACCGTGGTTCTAAGGAGCATGTGAAACGAAATTGTCCTCAAGTGGTGAGATTAGCTTCAGTGGTAGAAAAAGGGTCTCAGAAGGGTCGTGGGCGCGGCCAAGACAAAGTTCAAAGGTGGCAGGAAGGGCAGAAAGGTGTGAGGAGCTTGGGGAATGAATCTTGTTGGAATTGTGGGTCTGTTGGACATTTGAGACGAAATTTTTTGAAGTTGGCTCGGGGTAGTCAGGGTTCTTTACCGCAGGGAGATGGTGATGACCTTAAGGTGTTGGCTGATGCTGCGTTGGTGCGGCTAGAGAATGATTGTTCTGCGAAGAAGAGAGTTTGTCTGTTGAAGCCCCGAGGTAGTGAGATGTTTTCAGGTAACCTTGTTAAGTAACCTTTATCCTAGTTATCTTAGTTTGGTTTCGGTTTGGTTTCCCTTGCGTAGTGGTATGGTCTTATAGCTAGCAAGTTTGGGGTAGTAGTTGGTGTTGTTTTGAGAACAACTTTAGTGTGAAGAGGGCATTAGTGGGTATTTTGTGGTTAATGGGTTGTTAGAATGGTAGAGTTGGACAAGATAAAAGTGAGGTACGAGGTTGTTTTTAGGCGGATTCTGAGGTTGTTATTGGTGGGTGTGAACCGACATACATGCACAGTTAAAACCATTGTTATATACTATATTATATATATGTGTTGGTACATGCATACACGTGACATTACATTAGAGGTTTTGCATACATATACACATGCATTGATAGGGCATATTGGTGACCATGCATACGAACGTTCACACTTGCTAATAGCTAGTTGGGTCCGTTAGTGTTGGGATAGGGTTAGGTTGGATGATGGGTTTTAAGAGTTGTTTTGGTGCTAGGAGAATGTTAGAAGTAATGAAGGGTATTAAGCGAGCTGACAGTAATAGTGAGTTCGGTATAGCATGTTGGCAGAAGGAAAGTGTTATGGTGCTTAAAGAGTTTAGCGGTGTGGTGGTGAAGAGATTACCGGTTGAAGCTAGAATCGGTCAGAGTGGTTGTGAATAGCTAGTAGAAGTGGTAGTTTCTTGGTGTTAAGTGATATAGTTGGTTAGTGGATGTGTTTCCAGAGTGCTGAGGTGACTTGGCATTGATGTTGTAATAGGAGGGTTGTTTATGTAGATGGTGGCTCATAGCACCCTTTGAGGAGTTGAGAAGAGGTTGTGTTGAGGGTTGTAGAAAAGGGTTGGCCTGGGGTGAATAGAAGTTTCGTAATCTTAATATATATGTATAGAATGGGCGGTGTCCTAGTAAGGCTATTGTTGTAGTCAAAGCTTGAAGTGGAAAGGCAATGAATGTTCAAGGGCCATTGTTGGTTGGACGGGTTCTTGTGAGAAGTGGTTGGCTAGTCGTGTATAAGTAAATCCCTTCTGAAGTCAGCTAGTGGTATGTGGAACGGCTGGCAGAGTCAAGGTTGGGGTTTTGTGACGTGAATTTCGGATGTTGGGTGAGTAGTCCTGGTGAGTCGTTATGGTAATGATAGTGGCGGATGTGATAGAATGTCATCAATACGTTGAGAAGTTTGAGTAAGCAGTTGATGCTTAAGAATTTTTGCTTGTTGTGGTAATCTTTTAAAGAAGTTGAGTAGTTTTGCAAGGAGTTTTAGAAGCAGTGAAGGTTGTGGGTCACAGGGTGGCTGAAACTGGATGGGTTAGTGTCACCGTGTATGTGAGTTTTGAAAGTTATGAGTTAAGGTGAGTATGTTGTAAAATTTGGAGGTTCTTCGGGTTGTTGGGGCTATGTGCAGTTCGGAAGTGTGAAAGGTTAAGCTGTGGTTAACATCTGAGTGTTCTGGGATTTGTGAACAGTATGTGGTGGTGTTGGGTTTGGTTATAGTGTAAGTTGATTGTGGAGGAGTTGGTTTGGTGGAGTTTTGTGTGGAGAGTGTTCAGTGGTGGTTAAGTCTCATGTGTTGCCTTGTGGGTTGCTTTGAGAAGTTTGGTTGTGCTCTTTTCTCCGGTTGAAATTTCAAGGACGAAATTTCCTAAGAGGGGAGAGTTGTAACACCCCAATTTTGGGCTTAGAAGTTTTGGGTTTGAACCGGACTGGTCGGATTTTCAGTTCGAATATAAAAGGTGGTTTTAGGGAAAGCCTAGCTCGGGATGCATTAAAAATATGGAAAAAATATCTAAAAATCCTCTTTTAATATATATAAGAGGGTGGTGAAATCAATTTTACAAAATGAGGTTTGGAAATATGACATTTCGAGTTAGTGACTAAAATGTAATTTTTGAAAAGTTCGTGACTATTTTAAAAGGATTGAAACTTTGAATCTTTAAGGAGCTAATTTACCCAAGGGAGGATTCCTTCAGATTTTTCTTGATTTTTAAGACTCATTTAGTGTTTAATTAATAAAAAAAAGAGGGAAAAGTGATATTTTAGTTTCATAACTAACTTTTACCAAAATATTCTTATTTCATTTTCTCTCAAAATTCCCTCAGCCAAACACATTTCCACAGCAACTTTCCTTTTGATTTTCACACCTAAAGAAGAGTTTTCAATTCCCAAATGATTCCTAATCATTTCTACATCAAATCCTCACCATTTGCTTAATGAATTTTCAATGATTTTGGCTCTAAACAAGGAGAAATCCACATTTAGAGGTATGAACGTCCTTCTCCTCTAAATACTCAGTTCTTTACTGAAATTCCCAAGTTCTCAATCTTTAAATTGAGTTTTATTAAAGGTTTTAATGTTGTGTTCTTGATTTGGCTTGAAATGCAAGATTTGGATTTAATTTTGAAGAAATTCGTATTGGATGATTGGGCTCTATTTTGAGATGTCTTTTTGATGTATTTTGGATTTCTAAATGATGTGTAATTGAGGTTTAATCAATGCAATCCCGAAAAGGTTGATTTTCCTAAGTTTTTACTTGTGAAAATGGTGGTTTTTGGGGTGATTTTGGTGTTCTATTAATGCTGGAGGTATAAGGACGAGTTTGGGATCATTTTGGATGTTAATTGATGTTTAAAAATGGTTAGAAGTGATGGATCTTGGCTGGGTTAAGTTTTGGAAGAGTTTAGAGGTGATTTCGGTTGTGTTTGGTAGCCTAAATGTTGGATTTGTGAAGAGCAGGGAGTTTAGGTGTGTTGTTGGTGATTTTAGTGCATGGTAATGCATTAATCCTCTGTTGTTATGTGTTTAAAACAGGGGAGGATGATGCGGAGGCAATAGAGGTGGCGTTGGAGGTTTCAGATGCTTGGAAGGCTTAACGGCTAGCATAGTTTTGTGTATCGGTGAGTGGTAAAGAGTTTTCCAGCTTTGAAACATTTTAGATGAGGCTTTGGGAGCTTAGTTTAAGTCTAAACAACTTAACTAAGCTCAAGAGTAAGTAAATGGAATTTCTCTCTTGGTTGGGCTATGCTTTGGTTTTTAAATGCACTTGGGATGATTGTGTTTAAATTACTGTTTTTAAGCATGTTTGGCCATGGTTTAATGTTGGTTGTTAATGCCATTATATTAAAGATGCATAAGGTAAGTTATCCTTGACTTGCATGTGTTGGGTGCATATGATTTTAAGGATGTGATGCTTGTGGATTTGGCATTTTGGTTATGCTTGTATAACAGTGGATTAATATGGTAAAATGGTTATATTGGCAAGTGATGTAAGTGGTTGTTGGTTACTTTAATCGGATATAGTTAGCCGGCTATAGGATTGGGTGCACCGTGAATTGAGTCGCCTTGGATGTTGAGGGGTTGCGATTGTACCGTAAACTGCATCCAAGTACTCTAGCGATTGAGGAAATTAGTGTCACCACGATGGAGGATGGCTCTCGTGGGTGGGCTTGTTAAGCGCCACCACGGTGGAGGATGGCTCTCGTGGGTGGACTTTGCTAAGTGTCACCGCGATGGAGGACGGCTCTCGTGGGTGGACCTTGTTAAGCGTCACAACGGTGGAGGGTTGCTCCCGTGTGTGAGCTTGGTTAAGGTGATTTCAATGGTTGAGGTAGCTCCCATGTGTATGCCTTGTGGTGTGTCCCGGCTCTCGCTAGTGAGTTATACAACTTCCGATGAGTGATGTTGAGGGGTTGGGATTGTACCGCTAAACTCCATCACGGGTGTTGAGGGGTTGAGATTGTACCAGTAAACTACACCTTGTGTTGTTCGGTAGTGTGTATGAAGCGTGTGGGACAACGCTTGTAATCCGCGTTTCCGATTGTGTCTTGTGTTTTGATGGATTGTGAATTATCGCTTGAAAGCCAATGTAATGTTCTTGAATGTAATGAAGCAAGAGATGCTTGGAATGATGCAAGGATGCATGGGAAGTGTGTAATGGTTTAAGAGAGCATGTATTACTTGTTAAGCTTGAACAAGTGTTTATCTTCTTTTTTGAATGGTGTTTATGTGCAAGGAATCTCTTTAATGCATTGAAGTCTTGTGAAGACTTGTTTAGAAAGGCATGAAATGTAAATGTTGCTTTGGTAGTTCATGTGTTGTGCATTTGTTGATTGCATGAGATAGTTAGAGGGAACAAATGGTTTTCCAAAGATTTTGCTTGAATGGATCATTAAGCATGAGAAAAGTGTAACCCCCTTAACCCGGCCTAGACGGTTGACCCGAATTAAGAAAGTCACACGGGAAAAACCAAAGTCAACCCGAAAGTCAACCTTGATTAACGACCCTTTTTTTTTAACCTTGTCTAGATGCACTTTAGACCTAATTGTGATCACACAAACATCAGAGATCAAACCGGGACTCAATTGAACAAATTACAACTTTAGGGACCAAATTGTAAATTCTGATAATTATAAGGACTTAACCCAAATTGAAGTTACCAACTTGAAATTAATCATGTTTCATGCTTCTCTGTGAAATTTCAGCTCAAAAGGACTTCCCAAACTCATACAATTGCACAAACAAGTTTCAGGACCAAAACACAAACATTCCAAAACATATAACTGCCAATGTCAGACCCCAACGGTCACCCGTTCCGAAACAGGCATAGCCCGTTTCGAAACTCGGGGCCGTTCCGCAACGCGTACCGAAACGGGGGTCTGGCAGTGGCCTTTCCGTTTCGGAACGGCCCCTCCCGTTTCGGACGCCTGGGCACAATTAAGGCACCCGTTCCGAAACGGTAGGTGCTGTTCCGAAACACCCTGCACAGATTGACTAAAAATGCATGCTTAAACCTGCAATTGACCGACCAATCATGCTCCAAATGCCACCAAACTTTGCCAACTTGCAATTCAACATATAAGGGACATACTTGCATCAACAATTCATCAAACAACATCATAAGCAAAAAGCCCCAAATCTATAGGCATGCTTCCTACACAAGTAAGCCATTCAAGCATAAACTTCCAAAACAAGCATATAAAGATCCAACACCAAAACCAATCTTCTCAACATCAAACGACATACTTAGGGAGTACTAAACATCTCCCAAAACATATACATTGGTCCCCCATTGCCAAATTACCAAAAGCTAAAATGTACTTAGAAAACCTTCCATACTTAGAGCTTAGTTTCCACTTGGATGCTTGCCCTCCTTGCTGCCCTCAAGTACTCTAATGTTCTGCATTATTGATTTGAGAAAACAAAGAGAGCGTAAGCAAAAGCTTAGTGAGGAATGCTCAATAAAACCATCCAATAATGCATTTATAAAACATTTATACATCATGCTTCAAATCAACATTTGTACATGCTTAAAAGCATACTTAAACATGCATCTCATGCATCACATCACAACATGTCATATTGGCCTCAAGTGATAAGTTCCATTTCCTTAAAAACAAGTTCATCAACTTTCACCCCAAGGACTTTTAAACACCTTGGCCCCAAGGACTTTTAAACACCTTGGCCATGGACTTTTAAACACCATGAAATGTATCACATCAAGGACTTTTAAACACCTTGATCCCAAGGACTTTTAAACACCTTGGCCTATGGACTTTTAAACACCATAGAATGGACCACACAAGGACTTTTAACCACCTTTGTGTCCGTAACAAGAACCTTCCAAGGACTTTTAACCACCTTGATGTTCTTAAGTAACAAGGCTCACTCAAGGACTTTTAACCACCTTAGTGACCTTAACCTTTTCAAAACATCACTTGCCAATATACATCATTATCATCAATTTATCCACTATTTCAAAGCATTAAACCAAGCCATATTCATCATGCATTTAAAAGCATCAAACCACATTTAATCAATGTTCAAAAACAAGGAACTCTTACCTTGAGCTTCCTTTAACATATGGCTTTTCAAAACAGCAAATACCATGCTAAATCATGCTTTCAAAACAGTAATCAAAACATGCAAATAACCACATTGCATCACAACAAAATCATGGCCACCACTAGAGAGAATTTCCGAAAACTTACACTAGAGCTTAGCAAAGTTGTTTAGACTTAAACTAAGCTCCCAAGACATTGGTTTCAAAGCCGAAAACCCAATTTCACTCACCGATTCCACTTCGCCTCTTGCCGAAGCACCAACTCAAGCTTCCGGATCAACAACTCTTGGATCCAAAGATGCCTCCCCTGATTAAACACATTAAAGCAGAGATTTAATGCATCATCATGCATCAAAAGCTTCAATGAAAGCACTCTAACTCGCTGCTCTCATTCACACTCCACTTTCGGCCACCAAACACAACCGAAATTGCATCAAAACCACTTCTCAACAAAGCCCAGCCATAAACCAGCAAAACCTAACATCCATTAACACCATTTAACATCTAAAAACAACCTATAAACATCCTTATACCTCCAGCAACAACAGATCCACAAGATCACCACAAAAACATCCAAGAATCACAAGCTAAACTTAGGAAACACAACCTATCCGGGATTGCATTAATCAAAACTCATTTCCTTATCAAATTAACATTCATTAATCATCATTTTAGCACCTTAAAACATTGCTTAAACAGATCCAACGAAATTTCATCAAAACACACCAAATCTTGCATTTTAAGCCAAGATCCACTAAACAATCTTAAAAGCCATTTATAAAACATCAATTAGGGATTGAGAACTTAGGAATTTCATTAAAGAACTTGAAGTTCAGAGGAGAAGGACGTTCTTACCTCCAAACTTGAGTTTCTCCTCTTTTAGAGCCAAAAAGCTTGATGAATCAAGTAGCAAATACAAAGGTTTTGATGAGGAGATGATTAGAAATCAAATGAGAATTGAAAAGAAGTATTTAGGTGATAAAAATCAGAGGAAAAGATCTGGAGAGAATGTGTTTGGTTTGAGAGAAAAGATGAGAGAAAATGAGAATGGAAAATTTAGAAAGTTAGTTAAAGATGACTAAAAATATCTTTCCCTCCTTTTTACTTTTATTTTAAACCATTATTAAATCATTTAATATTCTAGAAAATCTGGAGAAACTCCCCTTTGGGTAAATAGCTCCCTAAAGATTCAAAGTTTCAATCCTTTTTAAAACAGTCACAAAACTTTCAAAAATTACATTTTGGTCACTAGCCAAAATGTCACTCTTCCGAAACTCATTTTCCAAAATTGATTTCACAGTTCACTTAATTATATTAAAAGATGATTTTAGAACATTTTTCCATATTTTTAATGCAACCCGAACTAGGCTTTCCTAATTTCACCTCTTTAGATTCGAACAGCACTTTGACCAAACCGGTCAACGCCCAAAACTTCTAAGCCCAAAACCGGGGCGTTACAACTCTCCCCCCCTTAAGAAATTTCGTCCTCGAAATTTACCTGAAGGAAAGAGATAAGGAAACTGCTTCAGCATGTCTTCCTTCCGCTCCCACATGGCTTCCTCAACACCGCGATGCTTCCACAGCACCTTCACCAACTCAATGGTCTTGCCACGAAGAACCTTGCTATCCGAATCCAGAACCTTCACCGGTTCCTCATCATAGGTCAAATCCGGATTCAGTTCCACTTCCTCCACAGGCATCACATGCGAAGGATTAGATCTATACCTCCGGAGCATAGAGACATGGAACACATCATGGATCTTCTCCAACTCCTGTGGTAACCTCAACCGATATGCAACAGGACCCACACGCTCAACCACCTCACATGGTCCAATGTACCTAGGGCTCAACTTACCCTTTCGGCCAAACCGCATCACCTTCTTCCAAGGCGAAACCTTCAAGAACACACGGTCACCCACCGCATACTCTATCTCCTTACGCTTCAAATCCGCGTAAGACTTCTGCCGATCAGAAGCAGCCTTTAACCGCTCACAAATGAGCTTTACCTTCTCCGTGGTCCCTTTCAACAAAGCCGGCATCGAAACCAACTTTTGACCAGTCTCAGCCCAACAAAGAGGAGTCCTACACTTCCTCCCGTACAAAGCCTCATAAGGTGCCATCTGTATGCTCGCCTGATAACTGTTGTTATAAGCAAACTCAACCAAAGGCAGATGCTTCTCCCAAGAACCTTGGAACTCAATCACGCAGCACCTCAACATATCCTCCAAAATCTGGATAACTCGCTCAGACTGACCATCCGACTGAGGATGATAGGACGTACTGAAATGCAACCTTGTACCCAAAGCTTGATGTAAACACTGCCAGAAACGCGATGTGAACCTCGGATCCCTATCCGACACAATCGACTTAGGCACACCATGCAGCCGTACAATCTCAGCAATGTACAGCTCTGCCAACCTATCCAAAGAAAACGTAGTATGCACAGGCAAGAAATGCGCACACTTCGTCAGGCGATCCACAATCACCCAGACCGAATTCTTCTTCGATGGAGACAAAGGTAAACCAGATACAAAATCCATGGTAACCCTCTCCCACTTCCATTCAGGGATTTTCAACGGTTGCAACAACCCTGAAGGAAACTGATGCTCAGCCTTAACTCGCTGACACACCAAACACTTGCTAACAAACTCTGCAACATCTTTCTTCAAACCCACCCAATAGTACTCATCACGAAGATCACGGTACATCTTAGTACTACCAGGGTGCATAGCAAAAGGACTACTATGACCTTCAGTCAGAATAGCACGCCTCAACTCAGCATTAGCAGACACTACTATCCGACTCCCAAAACACAGCACACCATCATCATTGAAACAGAAATCCGAAGGTCTACCCTCCGCGATATCCTGAACATGAGACACCAAGGAATCATCCAACAACTGCTTATCCTTGATCAACTGAACCAAAGAGGGTTTCACATGCAACTCAGCCACAAGACCACCATCTCGCGATATGCTCAAGCTAGCAAACATAGCCCTCAGCTCAACAGCTACTTTCCTACTCAAGGCATCCGCAACGACATTAGCTTTTCCGGGATGATACTCAATCGTCAGATCATAATCCTTGAGCAACTCCAACCAACGCCGCTGCCTAAGATTCAACTCCTTCTGAGACATCAGATACCTCAAACTCTTGTGATCTGTGTACACAGTACACTTCTCACCATACAGATAATGCCTCCAGATCTTCAGAGCAAAAACCACTGCAGCCAGCTCGATATCATGCGTAGGGTAATTGCGCTCATGCACTTTCAACTGCCGCGATGCATAAGCCACCACCTTACCCTCCTGCATCAACACACACCCCAAACCAACATAGGATGCATCACTGTAAACCACAAACTCTTTCCCTGATTCAGGCTGAATCAAGATAGGAGCTTGCGTCAAAGCCGCCTTAAGCTTATCAAAAGCCTGCTGTCTCGCTTCCGTCCACTCATACTTAACATCCTTCTGCAACAGCTTCGTCAAAGGAGCAGCAATCTTGGAAAACCCATCCACAAACCTTCGGTAGTATCCCGCCAAACCAAGGAAACTACGGACCTCATAGACAGACTTAGGAACTTTCCAATTCATCACCGCCTCAATCTTCTGAGGATCAACACGAATCCCCTCCGCTGAAACCACATGCCCAAGAAACACCACCTCCCTTAACCAGAACTCACACTTGCTCAGCTTAGCATAAAGCTGATTCTCCAACAAAGCTTGCAACACAATCCTCAAATGCTCTTCATGCTCCTCCTCAGTACGCGAGTACACGAGGATATCATCAATGAACACCACAACAAACCTGTCCAGGTATTCATGAAACACACGATTCATCATGTCCATGAAAGCAGCAGGAGCATTTGTCAACCCAAACGGCATCACAAGAAACTCATAATGCCCATACCTTGTCCTGAAAGCTGTCTTAGGCACATCCACATCCTTCACCTTCAACTGATAATACCCTGACCTCAAGTCAATCTTAGAGAACACAGCAGCTCCCCGAAATTGATCAAAGAGATCATCGATCCTCGGCAAAGGATACCGATTCTTGATAGTCAACTTGTTCAGCTGACGGTAATCAATGCACATTCTCATAGTGCCATCCTTCTTCTTCACAAACAAGACCGGTGCTCCCCAAGGTGACACACTCGGCCGGATGAAACCACGATCAAGCAACTCTTGCAACTGCGTCTTCAGCTCCTTCAGCTCCTTAGGTGCCATTCTATAGGGAGTAATGGACACAGGAGTTGTATTCTCATACAGCTCAATTCCAAACTCCACCTCGCGGTTAGGAGGTAAACCAGGCAACTCCTCAGGAAAAACACCATGAAACTCCTTCACAACTCTGATATCTTGCACCCTCAACTCTTTAGAGCTAGGATTCATCACAAAAGCTAGATAAGCTTCGCAACCTTGCCTCAGCATCCTGCTCGCCTCCAAGGTAGACACCACATTGGCAAGAAACTTCACATTCTCGCCAACCACCACAACTTCATAATCATCCGCAAGCTTAAGCGAAACCCGTTTGTTCTCACAATCCACAACAGCACGATGCTCAGCAAGCCAATCCATACCAAGGATCACATCGAAACCATAGAAGGGCAACTCCATAAGATCAACATGGAAAACATGCTCTTGAACAACCAAGGGACACCTTCTATAAAGCTTCCTAGTCACAACAGTCTCACCAAAAGAACTAGTGACTCGAATACCAACATCCAAAGACTCAACAGGCAAACCAAGCAATTCAGCATGCTCACGCAAAATGTATGAATGCGTAGATCCAGAATCAATCAATGAAAGCAATGACAAGGATTGCAAAGTAAAGGTACCTGCAATCACATCCGCATCATTCCTGCCCTCTCGCTGAGCATACACCCTCGCTTGGCCTCCACCCTCAGGCTGAATAGCCACAACATGGGCCACTCCATGACCACCTTCCTCTCTCCTCTGGAAATTACCACGGTCGCGCCCACGACCTCTCTGCGGTGCAGCAACAACAGGAGCACGCACCTGATCACCAGCCAACCTCGGACAATCTCGCCTCAAGTGGTCTACAGAACCACAACTCCAGCACCCATTACCAGCAGCCGCAACAGGAGCTTGCACCACTCTCTCGGCACGAGGACAGTCACGCTTCATGTGACCACGTGAACCACAGATCCAACAAGCACTCCGATCAGCTCTAGCATTGCCTCCTCTAGTAGGTGCACCACCACCTCTCTTAGCTGAAGACTGATACTTCTGATCACGTCCTCTCTTGTTCCGTCCACCTCCGGAACTAAACTCAGCTGATCGCTTCCCAGCACTTGTTCCAGCACCTCTCACAGATAAACCCAAGTTCATCTCAACATCCTTGGCTCGGCCCACCAACACGTCGAAATCATCATACTCGGCGGCCAGCAAATACATTTTCACATCCGTCTCTAAACCATAACGGAACCTCTCGCACCTTGCCCGCTCATCAGGTACCAGCTCCGGTGCATACTGACTGAGTCGCACAAACTGCACCTCATACTCAGCCACACTCATGCTCCCTTGGGTAAGAGACATGAATTCACGCTTCTTCTCATCTAGATATCTTACACCCAGATATCTCCTCTTGAACACATTCTGAAAGAATGTCCAAGTCACATCAGCTTCTGCCATCCCAGCAACAGTGGTTGTCCACCACGTATACGCATCCTTCTGCAGCAAGGACACAACACAACCCAGCTTCTGCACATCAGTGCAACTCATCTGGCCCAAGATTCGCTTGGTACTCTCTAGCCAAGCTTCAGAACTCTCAGCAGACATACCCCTGAACTCAGTCCCACCAAGACTACGCAAACGCTCCAAAGGTAGTCTGACACCAGCATCTTCCTGATGCCCCGCTCCACGAGCCCCAGCTACTGCTGCTTGAAAAGCACCAGCAATAGCTTGCACTAACATCGTCATATCAGGCATAGTTTGCCCCTGACCAACCCCAGGTCCAGCAGCTCCAGCGCCAGCTGCAGCTCCAGCTTCCTCAGCCCCAGCACCACCACCACCAGGTGGAGGAGGAGGTAACACCGCACTACACGTGTTTTCCTCATTCTCGTTCTCATTAGGAGCCGTAGCTCGCACATTACCTCGTAACTCTCTACGTGGTGCCATACTTTTACCATGCAATCACAAATAAAACAAAGTCAGGCCCAGCAAGGTAAGCAGTCCAAGTATTCAAGCTCAATTTCATTTCAAAACAACATCTTTCCTTTAGCTTTGATTTGGCAATGGGTACCCACAACATGCTACATCACAGCACATACTTCAATTGCATCAAAATCACAAGCCATTAAACATGCTTTCACTCAACAAGCATACAAGGCATACACACTTCAATCATGCATACATACATTCCCAATTACTCGAGAACTCAGCTCTGATACCACCAAATGTAACCCCCTTAACCTGGCCTAGACGGTTGACCCGAATTAAGAAAGTCACACGGGAAAAACCAAAGTCAACCTGAAAGTCAACCTTGATTAACGACCCTTTTTTTTAAACCTTGTCTAGATGCACTTTAGACCTAATTGTGATCACACAAACATCATACTAAAAGATCACAAACATCAGAGATCAAACCGGGACTCAATTGAACAAATTACAACTTTAGGGACCAAATTGTAAATTCTGATAATTATAAGGACTTAACCCAAATTGAAGTTACCAACTTGAAATTAATCATGTTTCATGCTTCTCTGTGAAATTTCAGCTCAAAAGGACTTCCCAAACTCATACAATTGCACAAACAAGTTTCAGGACCAAAACGCAAACATTCCAAAACATATAACTGCCAATGTCAGCCCCCAACGGTCACCCGTTCCGAAACAGGCATAGCCCGTTTCGAAACTCGGGGCCGTTCCGCAACGCGTACCGAAACGGGGGTCTGGCAGTGGCCTTTCCGTTTCGGAACGGCCCCTCCCGTTTCGGACGCCTGGGCACAATTAAGGCACCCGTTCCGAAACGGTAGGTGCTGTTCCGAAACACCCTGCACAGATTGACTAAAAATGCATGCTTAAACATGCAATTGACCGACCAATCATGCTCCAAATGCCACCAAACTTTGCCAACTTGCAATTCAACATATAAGGGACATACTTGCATCAACAAATCATCAAAACAACATCATAAGCAAAAAGCCCCAAATCTATAGGCATGCTTCCTACACAAGTAAGCCATTCAAGCATAAACTTCCAAAACAAGCATATAAAGATCCAACACCAAAACCAATCTTCTCAACATCAAACGACATACTTAGGGAGTACTAAACATCTCCCAAAACATATACATTGGTCCCCCATTGCCAAATTACCAAAAGCTAAAATGTACTTAGAAAACCTTCCATACTTAGAGCTTAGTTTCCACTTGGATGCTTGCCCTCCTTGCTGCCCTCAAGTACTCTAATGTTCTGCATTATTGATTTGAGAAAACAAAGAGAGCGTAAGCAAAAGCTTAGTGAGGAATGCTCAATAAAACCATCCAATAATGCATTTATAAAACATTTATACATCATGCTTCAAATCAACATTTGTACATGCTTAAAAGCATACTTAAAATATGCATCTCATGCATCACATCACAACATGTCATATTGGCCTCAAGTGATAAGTTCCATTTCTTTAAAAACAAGTTCATCAACTTTCACCCCAAGGACTTTTAAACACCTTGGCCCCAAGGACTTTTAAACACCTTGGCCATGGACTTTTAAACACCATGAAATGTATCACATCAAGGACTTTTAAACACCTTGATCCCAAGGACTTTTAAACACCTTGGCCTATGGACTTTTAAACACCATAGAATGGACCACACAAGGACTTTTAACCACCTTTGTGTCCGTAACAAGAACCATCCAAGGACTTTTAACCACCTTGATGTTCTTAAGTAACAAGGCTCACTCAAGGACTTTTAACCACCTTAGTGACCTTAACCTTTTCAAAACATCACTTGCCAATATACATCATTATCATCAATTTATCCACTGTTTCAAAGCATTAAACCAAGCCATATTCATCATGCATTTAAAAGCATCAAACCACATTTAATCAATGTTCAAAAACAAGGAACTCTTACCTTGAGCTTCCTTTAACATATGGCTTTTCAAAACAGCAAATACCATGCTAAATCATGCTTTCAAAACAGTAATCAAAACATGCAAATAACCACATTGCATCACAACAAAATCATGACCACCACTAGAGAGAATTTCCGAAAACTTACACTAGAGCTTAGCAAAGTTGTTTAGACTTAAACTAAGCTCCCAAGACATTGGTTTCAAAGCCGAAAAGCCAATTTCACTCACCGATTCCACTTCGCCTCTTGCCGAAGCACCAACTCAAGCTTCCGGATCAACAACTCTTGGATCCAAAGATGCCTCCCCTGATTAAACACATTAAAGCAGAGATTTAATGCATCATCATGCATCAAAAGCTTCAATGAAAGCACTCTAACTCGCTGCTCTCATTCACACTCCACTTTCGGCCACCAAACACAACCGAAATTGCATCAAAACCACTTCTCAACAAAGCCCAGTCATAAACCAGCAAAACCTAACATCCATTAACACCATTTAACATCTAAAAACAACCTATAAACATCCTTATACCTCCAGCAACAACAGATCCACAAGATCACCACAAAAACATCCAAGAATCACAAGCTAAACTTAGGAAACACAACCTATCCGGGATTGCATTAATCAAAACTCATTTCCTTATCAAATTAACATTCATTAATCATCATTTTAGTACCTTAAAACACTGCTTAAACAGATCCAACGGAATTTCATCAAAACACACCAAATCTTGCATTTTAAGCCAAGATCCACTAAACAATCTTAAAAGCCATTTATAAAACATCAATTAGGGATTGAGAACTTAGGAATTTCATTAAAGAACTTGAAGTTTAGAGGAGAAGGACGTTCTTACCTCCAAACTTGAGTTTCTCCTCTTTTAGAGCCAAAAAGCTTGATGAATCAAGTAGCAAATACAAAGGTTTTGATGAGGAGATGATTAGAAATCAAATGAGAATTGAAAAGAAGTATTTAGGTGATAAAAATCAGAGGAAAAGATATGGAGAGAATGTGTTTGGTTTGAGAGAAAAGATGAGAGAAAATGAGAATGGAAAATTTAGAAAGTTAGTTAAAGATGACTAAAAATATCTTTCCCTCCTTTTTACTTTTATTTTAAACCATTATTAAATCATTTAATATTCTAGAAAATCTGGAGAAACTCCCCTTTGGGTAAATAGCTCCCTAAAGATTCAAAGTTTCAATCCTTTTTAAAACAGTCACAAAACTTTCAAAAATTACATTTTGGTCACTAGCCAAAAAGTCACTCTTCCGAAACTCATTTTCCAAAATTGATTTCACAGTTCACTTAATTATATTAAAAGATGAATTTAGAACATTTTTCCATATTTTTAATGCAACCCGAACTAGGCTTTCCTAATTTCACCTCTTTAGATTCGAACAGCACTTTGACCAAACCGGTCAACGCCCAAAACTTCTAAGCCCAAAACCGGGGCGTTACAAAAAGTATGTTATGAAGAGGAAATGTTTTTCAAGGAATTTGGGTTTAACTTTACATAAGGTGTTCATGCTTGGAAAGGTTTTAATTGATGGTTTTGCAAGAATATGCTTTGAAGTGAGTTATTTAGCTTTTCTAAGCTAAGGGTTGGTTTTTATGATTGAGCAATGCATGATTTAAAGCATGTTGTTTAAAAAGGAGTTTCAAATAATGCTTTGGTTTATCGAATTGTATCTACTTTTTAAGAGAGTTTTTATGAATCGCTGTGTTGATGGTGTTTTTGTTTTGAGCATCCCTCACTAAGCATTATGTGCTTACGCTCCTTTGTGTCCATCTCTGCAGATAAATGAAGTTGGGGCAGCAAGAAGCAAGGGATTCAAGGAGAGCTCCACTTGAGAAGTATGTCTCGGTTAATAGCTATAGATAATAAAGGCAATGGGGGGGGAGAGTCTTTTATATTGATGGGTAATGAGATTGAGTATGTTGACCATATTTGGTTTGTGGTTTGAGTCTTGTTGTTTATCGCTTTGCAACATTTGAATCTTCTTATTCATAAGTTGTTATACTATGCTTCTTGTTTTAAAGGCATGATAAGTGTTGGATGTGTTGAAGGAGTTGGTGCACCTAAGTTTTGCTTTGCATCAAGATTTTAATGCAATTTTGTAGTTATGATGCTTGGCCTGATGCTGATATGTTGAGGATTGTTTTGGAGTATGTTTGATGGAGTTTGGATGTGTAAAAATAGGTTTTTCTGTTGTTTATGGGCAGGGTGTTTCGAAACACCCTTCCCTGTTTCGAAACAGGTGCATGATTTCGCCTGGGTGTTTCGAAACGGGTAGAGGTGTTTCGAAACACTTTGGCTACTGCCAAGCCGTGTTTCTGAACGGTCAAATTTTGTTTCGAAACACTTGACCGTTGAGCCCTGATTTGAATGGTTTTGAGGTTTGCAAGCTTTACGTTTTAGTCCTGATTTTTTTTGTATGTGCAATTGCTTGAGTTCGAGAGGTCCGTTTAAGGTGAAATTCGACAGGGAAGCAAGTAATATGACTAATTTCATAATGGTATCTTTAAAATTTGTAAAGTCCTCTTAATTTCCAGATTTTACATTGTGGTCCCTAAATTCGTATGTTGTGCAATTGAGTCCCTTATTGTTTTCCAATTGCTGTGATTTTTGAGTAAGCTTATCTCAAGAGTATGACTAGGATTAATGTGCATCTAGACAAGTTTAAAAAGAAAAAAAAGGGTCGTTAATCAAGGTTGACTTTTGGGTTGACTTTGGTTTTCCCCGTGTAATCTGCGTAGTTCGGGTCAACCGTCTAGGCCGTGCTAAGGGGATTACATTATGGTTAAACCATCTTAGCCTAGGGTTAGGTTCAAGGTTATGAAACTAAGGAGGAATTCATAAACATCGATGTTCATCCCCCGATTTATGTCGGGAGGTATCTTCTAAGATGTGTTCATCGACAGAACTTGGGCTTAGGGATAGGACGAGTCACAATAGGGATTCTTGCTGAACTTGAAGTACAGAGTTGTTGATCGCTGCCACGATAGGTGCTACCGCGACAGGAGTGATGACAGACAGAACATGAGGCCTTCTGAACACTACAACACATGTAGTATTGAGCAAATTAATACTAGCCTATTTTCTCAATCTGTTTACTTTATCTTTAGCTTTAGCTTATTCTCAAGATTTCTCCAAACATTTATTTAAACTTAGTTCTTTTCTTGTGCCGCAATCTAAGGATAGAAGTATTTCCAGTCCCCGTGGAGACGATATCCGATACTTCGTATCACTTTATTACTTGCGATGTGTACACTTGCACCTATTTGCGATATACTCTTTTACACACAAAAGTTTTTGGCGTCGTTGCCGAGGACTGCAAACAAACTTGTACCTTTTATTACTGCACCTTTTAATTTTTATTTTTGATTCTTTTTTATTTTTAGTCGCTTCATTTTCCCTTTGCTTTTCACAAGGTTCTTCTATTGCTTATGCACAGATCGAGACGAGATAAAGAACCTGAGTCCGAATTAGATCCAGAAATGGAATGAACATATCAACTCAGGAACCAAGCCCGACTGTTGATAGAAAGAAACAACTATCTTGAGGAAGGACTAGAAGCAATGGTGAACGGAAGACAAGGCAATGGGGCGGATAATTTTAACAACAACAACAACCCTAGGGGTGATGTTGATCCTCCTAATGATGCCCAAAACAATCGGTGGCCGCCTGCTGCCCCAGCAACACGACAAACTTGCCGAGAGAGTACGTGGATAATGACCATGTTGAACTGGAAACTACGCTGGCAGATGTGGAAGCTGAACACTTTGAACTAAAACCTGTGATGTTCAGCATGATAAATTCCGCTGGTAAATTTGGTGGATCAGCTACTGAGCACGCACGTGAACATCTGAAAACCTTCCAGGAGATATGTGGATCATTCAAACAGTCAGGAATAATCCCAGAAGTGCTGATACTCCGGCTATTTCCTCATTCATTGAGAGATAGATCGGAAACCTGGTGGAACTAGTTAACGCCGAGTTCAATAAGAACTCGGGCATACCTTTGTAGTGAATTTCTTTATCATTTTAATCCTTCCCTCTTATCTGAAAGATTACATAATCAGATTGCTACTTTTCAATAGGATGATGATAAACCAATGCACGAGTCATGGGACCGATTTACAACTCTCTTACGAAACTGCCCTATGCATGGATTCCCTGTGTGGAATCAGGTTCTGAAATTCTACAATTTTGCCAATGCACACACTCAGATGAGGATAGCTTCAGCAGCAAACGGCTTGTTATTGGACAAGGAAGCAGAGGATTCAATGCCGACGTTGAAAAAGTTAGCTAAAAATGATGAACATTTCCCCACATCTCGAAGAGGAGGCAAACGAGGAGTATCTGTAAAGGAATACGAATCTGACAACTCGGTCAAAATGCAAATTGTATACCTCACTAATATAGTTGAAAACTTGCATCGGAAGGAATCTGAGGCTATATTTTCTGCCGAAAAGCTGTGTGAAACTTGCAGCTGAAACCACAGTATAGATGATTGTCCTTTACAGCTTGAAGAAGGGATGTATGTTAGAAACTATAACAAGAACATAAGCTATAATTCCAACAACTACAACCCAACCTAGAGGAAGGACCCCAAATTTTTTTAGAGTAACTCGAACAATGAATTGAACCCTCAAGTCTAGAATAACAAGAACAAATGGGGTCCCAGAATCTTGTCACGACAACAGCCACAACAACAGCCGACAGCCACAACGAGCATACTAGAACAGACCTTGGCAACCTTCATGTCTCAAACAGAAGCATATATGGGAAACATGGATCACTTTGTCAAGAAGACCAAATCCTTCATAGATAAGACAGAGATAAGAATGACAAACCATGAGGCTACCCTAAAATCCCTAGAGACACGGATGGGTCAGGTTTCAAAGTTCATAAACCAAAGGCAAAATGGAGAATTCTGTAGTGATACTTAGGTCACTAGAAAACCCACACATGAGCATTGAAAAGCTATTACAACGAGGAGTGGGAAACGATTACAAGGGAATTTAATTAAAGAAACATCTGATAAGGAATTGACCCCACAGACACCTACCGAGAACACTGCCCCGGTAGAAGCAAAATTGCCTATTTTCGCCACACCTGCTATGACAGCAGAAGAAATAGAGGAACAGATAGAAGAAACTATAGAATGTGAACCTCCTCAAATGCGATTCCCATTTGAAGGACGCCTCAAAGACTACCGTCCTCCACCCCCTTTTTTGTAGCGGTTGAAAAAACAGAGACATGAGTACCAGCCTAAGAAAATCTATGATGTTTTTAAGCAAGTACAAATCAACATCCCGCTGTTAGTAGCCATTAAGCAGATTCCTGGTTATGCAAAGTTCCTTAAAGATGAAATGTCTAGGAGATCCAGACTTGGGGAGTTTGAAACTGTGATGATGACAGAAGGATGCATGGGAATCCTTCATAAGCGTCCACCCCCAAAGAAGAAGGATCCCAGGAGCTACATAATACCATGCATAATTGGTGATAAATTTATGGGGAAGGCACTTTGTGCTATAGGTGCTAGTATTAATCTAATGCCCAAATCTGTATTCCAGAAGCTAGGTATTGGACAAGTAAGACACACAACAGTCGTGCTGCAACTGGAAGACCGCTCGTTAGTGTACTTGGATGGAGTTTACGGTACAATTACAACCCCTCAACATCCAAGGCGACTTTATTCACGGTGCACCCAATCCTATAGCTGGCTAACTATATCTGATTCAAGTACTTTTAAACCAACACATCACTTGCCAATATACATCATTTATCATCAACAATTCACTGTTTTTAAGCATTCAATCAAAGCCATTTTAGAACATGCATCACTGTGCATCAAATCCACATTTTCAACATATCAAACCAAGGATCTCTTACCTTCAGCATCCTTCAACATATGACTTTCAAAACCAGCATTAACCATGCTAAATCATGCTTTCAAAACAGAAATTAAACATGCAATTTAACAACAAATGCATCAAACCACTCCATGGCTCATACAAGAGAGTTTTTCCGAAAACTTACTCTTGAGCTTAGTTAAGTTGCTTAGACTTAAACTAAGCTCCCAAAACCTTCAAACATTGGTTTCAAAGCTGAAAACCCAACTTCATTGTAACGCCCCGGTTTTGGGCTTAGAAGTTTTGGGCGTTGACCGGTTTGGTCAAAGTGCGGTTCGAATATATAAGAGTGAATTTAGGAAAGCCTAGTTCGGGTTGCATTAAAAATATGGAAAAATGTTCTAAAATCCTCTTTTAATATATATAAGTGAACTGTGAAATCAATTTTGCAAAATGAGGTTTGGAAGGGTGACATTTTGGGTTAGTGACCAAAATGTAATTTTTTAAAACTGTGTGACTGTTTTAAAAAGGATTGAAACTTTGAATCCTTAAGGAGCTATTTACCCAAAGGGGAGTTTCTCCAGATTTTCTAAAGATATTAAATGATTTATTTATGGTTTTTAAATAAAATAAGAGTGGAGGGAAGATATTTTTAATCATAACTAACTTTTCTCTCAAATCTTCCATTTTCATTTTCTCTCATTTTCTCTCAAACCAAACATCTTTCTCCAGAGCTTTTCTCTCTGATTTTGTCATCTAAATTCATCTTTTCAATTCTCTTTTGATTGCTAATCATCTCTACAACAAAACCTCACCATTTGCTAAGTGGATTTTCATGAAAACTTGATTCTAAAAGGGAGAAACTCAAGTTTGGAGGTAAGAACGTCCTTCTCCTCTGAACTTCAAGTTCTTTATTGAAATTCCCAAGTTCTCAATCCTTGATTTATGATTTATTAAAGGTTTTGCAATTGGAATCTTGATTTTGGCTTTAAAATGCAAGATTCGCTTGATTTTGGTGAAATTTTCGTATGATCTGTTTGGGCAGTGTGTTGAGGTGTTAAATTGATGTTAAATGAATGTTAAAATGATGAGAAATTGAGGTTTAATGAATGCAATCCCGAATAGGTTGAATTTCCTAAGTTTTGCTTGAGTTTTTGGTTGTTTTTGGGGTGATCTTGGTGATATGTTATACCTGGAGGTATAAGGATGTGTTTGTGATCATTTTGGATGTTAATTGATGTATAAAAATGGTTAGGAATGTTGGATCTTGGCTAGGTTAAGTTTTGGAAGTGTTTGGAGATGTTTTCGGTTGTGTTTGGTAGCCGAATTGTGGTTTTTGCTATGGGCAGCAAGTTTAGTTGTGTTGCTGGTGTTTTTAGTGCATTATGATGCATTAATCCTCTGATGATATGTGTTTGAAATAGGGGAGATCGATCCGTGAGCATTAGAGGTGGTGTGGAAGGTTTCGGATGCTTGGAAGGCTTGTTGGCTAGCCTTGTTTTGTGTATCGGTGAGTGAAGTTGGGTTTTCAGCTTTAAAACCAAGGTTTGAAGGTTTTGGGGAGCTTAGTTTAAGTCTAAACAACTTTGCTAAGATCAAGAGTAAGTAAATGGATTTTCGCTCTTGATTTGTGTTGTGAATTGGCTTTTCAAGCAATTGTGGTTGATGGTTGCTATGCATGTTTAAATTCTGTTTTGAAAGCATATTTTAGTATGGTTTAATGCTGGTTTTGAAAGCCATATGTGAAGGATGCTCAAGGTAAGAGATCCTTGGTTTTGTACTTTGAAATTGTGAATTGATGCATAGTGTTGCATGTTGTTTAATGGCTTTGCGTGATGCTTTAAAACAGTGGAATAATGTTGATATTGATGCATGTTGAAAGGTGATGTTTAAGGTCACAAAGGTGGTTGAAAGTCCTTGTGTGAGCCTTGTGTATTTAAGAACAACATGGTGTTTGAAAGCCCATGGTTGGTTCTTGTTTAAGGTAAATGTTGGTTCTTGCATTGTGGTTATGTTTGTGAATTAATGGATCAAAGTGGTAAGATGGTTATATTGGCAAGTGATGTAAGTGGTTCTTGGTTACTTTGATCGGATATAGTTAGCCGGCTATAGGATTGGGTGCACGGTGAATTAAGTCGCCTTGGATGTGGAGTGGTTAAGAGTTAACCGGTAAACTCCATCCAAGTATCCTAACGAGATGGTTAAGGTCATAATGGAGGTTGAGATGCCCATTCGAGGACCTTGGGTAAGCAAAGGTTATATGGTGGTTAAAAGTCCATATATGGGAACCTTGTGCTTGATAAGATCACAATGGTGGTGTAAAGTCCATGTGTGGATCTTGTGTAGGGTGTCCCGGATCTCGTTAGTGATGTTATACAACTACCAATCGGTGATGCAAAGGTTGTATGGTGTTTAAAAGTCCATACATGGGAACCTTGTGCATGTTAAGGTTGTATGGTGTTTAAAAGTCCATACATGGGAACCTTGTGAAAGTTAAGGTTGTATGGTGTTTAAAAGTCCATACATGAGAACCTTGTGAATGTTAAGGTTGTATGGTGGTTAAAAGTCCATACATGGGAACCTTGTGATCGGTAAGGTCAAATGGTGTTTAAAAGTCCATTTGGAGGGCCTTGGATTGGTAGTGTGTATGAAGCGTAGGGACAACGCTTGTGATCCGCGTATCCGATTGGATGTTGAGTTGAAAAGTGGATTTGGTTGATCACTTGGAAGCCAATATAATGCTCTTGAATTTAATGAAGCATGAGATGCTTGAGATGATGCATGGTTGCATGTGAAGTGTATAATGTATTGTGAATGCATGTTTACTTGTTGGTTTGAACAAGTGTTGATTATCTATTGAGAATGGTGCATGTGTGCATGAAATCTCTTTAGTGCATTGAGGTCTTGCTAAGACTTGTTTTTAAAGGCATGAGATGCAAATTTGATGTTATGGTTCATTTGTTGCATTGGTTAAATGCATGTGTTGAATTGATTGAGTAAATGGTTTTAAAAGGTTTCTTTCTTGGAATGATTTTCAAGTATGAGAAAGGTATGATGTGAATTGGAAGTGTTTTCCAAGGTTTTGAATTTAACTTTGCATATGATGTTTATGCATGGTATGGTTAAATTGATGGTATTGCAAGTTTGTGCTTTGAAAAGGTTTACTTAGCTTTCTAAGCTAAGGGTTGGTTGTCATGTTTGAGCAATGCATGTTTTAAGCTTGTTGTTGAAAAGGGTTTTCAAACAATGCTTTGGTTTATCAAAACAAATTGGCTTTTAAAAGTGGTTTTATGTTTCGCTGCATTGATGGTGTTTTGGTTTTGAGCATTCCTCACTAAGCATTATGTGCTTACGCTTCTTTTTGTCCATCAATGCAGATAAGTGAAGTTTGGACAGCGAGAAGCAAGGGATTCAAGGAGTACTCCAAGTGAGATGTATGTCTCGGTTAATAGCTATAGTTAATAAAGGCAATGGGGGAAGAATCTCTTATGTTGTTGTTTAAGGAGATTGTGTATGTTGAACAAGTTTGGTTTATGTTGTTGAATCATGTGGTTTAATGTTGCAACGTTTGAATCTCCTTATGCTCATTTTGATATGTTATGCTTCTTGTTTTAAAAGCATGAATGAGCTTTGAATGTGTTTTATGAGTTGATGCACCTAGGGGTGGTTATGTATCTAGTTCTTGATGCATATATATTTCTTGTATGTTGAATGGTTGGCTGGTGTGTTTTGGTTGCCATCGGAACATGTTTGGTGGGTCAAAAGTGAGTTTTATCAGCAGAGTTGCTGCAATCTGGGCAGGTCGTTTCGGAACGATCACTACTGTTTCGGAACAGGGGCCTGATATGGCCAGGGCGTTTCGAAACGGGAGGAACCGTTCCGGAACGGATATGCTACTGCCAGACCCCCGTTTCGGTACCCGTTGCGGAACGGCCCCGCGTTTCGAAACGGGCTGTCTCCCGTTTCGGAACGGCTGATCGTTGGGGGCTGACATTGGCAGTTATATGTTTCAAAATGTTTGTGTTTTGGTCCTGAATCTTGTTTTTGCAATTGGTTGAGTTTGAGAAGTCCGTTTCAGCTGAAATTTGGCAGTGAAGCATGAAACATGACTAATTTCATAATGGTAACTTTTAATTGGGTTAAGTCCCTGTAATTATCAGAATTCTCAATTTGGTCCCTAAAGTTGTATTCTGTGCAATTGAGTCCCTGTTTGATCTCTGATGATTATGATCTTTGGGTATGTTGTTTATGTGATCATAACTAGGGTTAATGTGCATCTAGACAAGTTTAAAAAGAAAAAAAAGGGTCGTTAATCAAGGTTGACTTTGGTTTTCCCCGTGTGACTTTCTTAATTCGGGTCAACCGTCTAGGCCGGGTTAAGGGGGTTACATTTGGTGGTATCAGAGCTGAGTTGCGAATGTTGGGGAAAATGGTAAGTTGTTGTAAAATGTGGTTGATGTATATCCGGATGTATGGTTGAATGTTGGTTGAAACATGTGTTTCTGAGTAAATTGTTGATGTTTTTAAGCATGCTTGGTGGTTATGAATCTTCTTTGAGCTCTTGTGGTTTGTGCTGATGTTAAGCTGATGTTGTGAGTTGATTTTATGCATGATGAAAGTGTAATGGGTATGATATGTTGATGATGTTATGCTGTTGCAAGTGGATGTTGTTTGATGTAAGCATGATCGAGTATGTTGTTTGATATGCTTGATGTGGTGATATCCATGTTTATGATGACTGTTTTGTCATGTAAAAGGGGAGGATTCGGGATACCCATTGCCTTATTATTATAGCTATTGTGTTATTTTGGAGTTGGAGTTTGAATCCTTGCTTAAGCTGGTCTAACTGATTTGTTTGTTTGTTGTGATTGCTTGTTGTTTATAGTATGGCTAAGTCGATGAAAGAATGGCAGTTGGGTGAGATGGTTGCTACCTTGGGGCAGGTTGTTAAGGCGTGGAATTCACCTTTTAATGGAGGTGTCTCGTCTCAGTCTTCTGTGCCTGGGGTTGGGTTGGTAGGACAGAAGGAAGAAGTTGGTTATGTGATGAAGAGTTCATCATCTGTTGCTCAGGAGGTGTTGGGAACATCTCAGGCTGTAGCGAAGGTAAAGTCAGTGGATATGCTGGCTGTGGGATGTGTGGGTTTGCCGAAGCAGCGTTTGCTTGATTTGGGTGTTGTGGAATATCATGGTTCGACACCTGAGGCGTTTGAGGCCTGGTTGGCCAGTGTGATTCTAATTTTGGATCAAGAAGGTTGTGATTATGCCTGTAAGCTGGGAAGTGTTGTCTCATTGATGTTGGAGGATGCATGTGCCTAGTGGACGTCGGTGGCGGTGGCATCGCACATCCAGGATATTGATTGGGATTTCTTTGTGTCTGCCTTTTATGAAAGGTATCTTGGAGAGAAGTTTCCAAGGATTAAGCAGTGTGAAGGTAGTGCAGTTGTGGAGCAAGGGCTGGTTGAGCAAGGAGTGGAGGCTTAGTTACCAGTGTGTGACTGTTGTGGAAGGCGCCATGTTGGAGGTTGCTGGGGCGCAGGTGCTTGTTGGAACTGTGGTTCTAAAGAGCATGTGAAGCGTGATTGTTCTCTTGGGGTGAGGTCAGCTTCAGTGGTAGCCAAAGGGTCTCTGAAGGGTCCTGGGCACGGCCAAGGCAAGGTCCGGAGGTGTCAGAAAGAGCAGAAGGTTGTGAAGAGTTTGGTAAATGGGATCTGTTGGAAATGTGGGTCTGCGGGACACATGAGGCGAGATTGTTTGAAGTTGGCTGGGAACAGCCAAGGTTCTTTATCGCAAGGAGAGGGTGGTGACCGTAGTGTGTTAGCTGATGCTACAGCGGTACGGCTGAAGGGTGAAGGTTCTGCGAGGAAGAAAGCTCGTCTGTTGAAGCTTCAGGGCAGTGAGGTGTTTTCAGGTAACCTTGTTAAGTAACCTTGCTTTAGTATCTTAGTTGGTTTTGGTTTGGTTTTCCTTGCGTTGTGAGTATGGTTTGTTGTTAGCATGTTGAGGTAGTTGTTGTTGTTGTTTGGAAACATCTTGGGTGCGAAGAGGGCTTTAGTGAGTATCTTGGGGATATTGAGTTGTTAGAATGGTAGGAGGTTGTTCTTAGACGGATTCTGAGGATGTTATTGGTGGGTGTGAACCGGCATTCATGCACAGTTAAAACCATTTGTTATATGCTATATTATATATGTGCTGGTCCACGCATACATGTGGCATGACATTAGAGGTTTTGCATACATGTACATCAGGCATTGATAGGGCATATTGGTAACCATGCATATGAACGTTCACACTTGCTAATAACTAATCGAGTCTGTTAGTGTTGGGTTTGGGTTAGGTTGGATGATGGGTGTTTAGAGGTTGTTTTGGTGCTGAGTGAAGGATAAAAGTAGTGGAGATTATTAGGCAAGTTGTTAGTAATAGTGAGTGCGGTATAGTATGTGGTAGAAGGAAGGTGTTTGGTGCTTGTTGAGTTTAGTGGTTTGGTGGTGAGGTGTAACGCCCCGGTTTTGGGCGTTGACCGGTTTGGTCAAAGTCCTGTTCGAATCTTAAGAGGTGAAATTAGGAAAGCCTAGTTCGGGTTGCATTAAAAATATGGAAAAATGTTCTAAAATCATCTTTTAATATAATTAAGTGAACTGTGAAATCAATTTTGAAAAATGGGTTTTGGAAGTATGACATTTTGGTTAGTGACCAAAATGTAAATTTCGAAAGTTTGGTGACTGTTTTATAAAGAGTTGAAACTTTGAATCTTTAAGGAGCTATTAATCCAAAGATGATTTCTCCAGATTTTTCTAAGATATTTTAAGTCTAAAATCTGATTTTAAAGGTTATTAAAATTGGAGGGAAGCCATTTTGGCTATTTTTGGATTTTGTAACCAACTTTGCTAAACTTTCTTTCTCTCATTTTCTCTCAAACCAAACACTACTTTTCCAGAGAATTGGATCTGATTTCTTCACCTAAATCCCTCCATTCAACTCTCATTTGATTCCAAATCATTGTATCTTCAAAACCTCTTCAATTGCTTCTTGATTCTTCAAGGATTTTCATTCCAAAAAGTGGAGAATCACAAGTTTGGAGGTAAGAACGTCCTTCTCCTCTAAACTATCAGTTCTTTACTGAAATTCCCAAGTTATCAACTCTTGATTGATGTTTAATTAAAGGCTTTTGAGTTTGGAATTGGATCTTGGCTTATAATGCAAGATTTGATGATTTTTCATGTTTTTCGTTAGATCTGATTAACCTGTGATTTGAGATGTGTTTTTGATGTTAAATGAACTCTAAATTGATAAGGAAATGAGTTTTGGTTAATGCAATCCCGGATAGGTTGAGTTTCCTAAGTTTAGCTTAAGTTTCTTGGATGTTTTTGTGGTGATCTTGTGGATCTGTTGTTGCTGGAGGTATAAGGATGTTTGTAGGTTGTTTTTAGATGTTTTATGGTGATGATGGATGTTAGGTTTTGCTGGTTTATGGCTGGGCTTTGTTGAGAAGTGGTTTTGATGCAATTTCGGTTGTGTTTGGTGGCCGAAATTGGAGTATGAATGAGAGCAGCGAGTTTGAGTGCTTTCATTGAAGCTTTTGATGCTTGATGATGCATTAAACCTCTGCTTTAATGTGTTTAATCAGGGGAGGCATCTTTGGATCCAAGAGTTGTTGATCCGGAGGCTTGATTTCGTGCTTCGGCAAGAGGCGAAGTGGAATCGGTGAGTGAAATTGGGTTTTCGGCTTTGAAACCAATGTCTTGGGAGCTTAGTTTAAGTCTAAACAACTTTGCTAAGCTCGAGCGTAAGTTTTCGGAATTTCTCTCTAGTGGTGGCCATGATTTTGTTGTGATGCGAAATGATAATTTGCATGTTTTACATACTGTTTTGGAAGCATGTTTTAGCATGGTTTTTGCTGATGATGTAAGCCATATGTTGAAGGTAACTCTAGGTAGGAGTTCCTTGCTTTTGTACATTGGAATGATGTGGTTTAATGCTTTTAAATGCATGATGAATATGGCTTGGTTTTATGCTTTAAAACAGTGATGTAAGTGATGAAAATGATGTATATTGGCAAGTGATGTTTTTAAAATGTTAAGGTCACTAAGGTGGTTAAAAGTCCTTGAGTGAGCCTTGTTACTTATGAACATCAAGGTGGTTAAAAGTCCTTGGATGGTTCATGTTGTGGACACTAAGGTGGTTAAAAGTCCTTAGGTGATCCTTTTCTATGGTGTTTAAAAGTCCATAGGCCAAGGTGTTTAAAAGTCCTTGGGATCAAGGTGTTTAAAAGTCCTTGATGAGTTACGTTTCATGGTGTTTAAAAGTCCATGGCCAAGGTGTTTAAAAGTCCTTGGGGTCAAGGTGTTTAAAAGTCCTTGATGTGTTACATTCTATGGTGTTTAAAAGTCCATAGGCCAAGGTGTCTAAAAGTCCTTGGGGCCAAGGTGTTTAAAAGTCCTTGGGGTGAAAGTTGATGAACTTGTGTTTAAAGAAATGGAATTTATCACTTGTAGCCAATATGACATGTTATGATTTGATGCATGAGATGCATGTTTAAGTATGCTTTTGAGCATGTGTAAATGATGGTTTGAAGCATGATTTATAAAGTGTTTTATAAATGCATTATTGAATGGTTTAAATGAGCATTCCTCACTAAGCTTTTGCTTACGCTCTCTTCGTTTTCCTTGATTCAATAATGCAGAGCATTATAGACCTTTTGAGGGCAGCAAGAAGGGCAAGAATTCAAGTGCAAGTAAAGCTCAATGTATGGAAGGTTTTTGTTAAACATTTTAGCTTTTGGGTGATTTGGCAATGGGGGACCAATGTGTATGTTTTGGGAGGTGTTCTGTACTCCCTAAGTATGTTTCTTGTTGTTAAGATTGTTGGTCTTTGGATTGGATCTTTATATGCTTGGTTTGTAAGTTTGGTGTTTGAATAGTTAGCTTGTGTAGGAAGCATGCCATTAGAATTGGGGCTTTTTGCATATGATGATGTTTGGTTGAATTGTTAGTGCTAATATGTCCCTTATATGTTGAATTGCATGTTGGCAAAGTTTGGTGACATTCGGAGCATGATTGGTTGTGTAATTGCATGTTTAAAGTGGAGTTTTGGAGCAATCTGGGCAGGGTGTTTCGGAACAGCACCTACCATTTCGGAACGGGTGCCTTAATTGTGCCCAGGCGTCCGAAACGGGAGGGGCCGTTCCGAAACGGAAAGGCCACTGCCAGACCCCCGTTTCGAAACGGGCTATGCCTGTTTCGGAACGGCCCCGCGTTTCGGAACGGGCTGTCTCCCGTTTCGGAACGATTGACCGTTGGGGGCTGACATTGGCAGTTATATGTTTTGAATTGTTTGCGTTTTGGTCCTGAAACTTGTTTGTGCAATTGTATGAGTTTGGGAAGTCCTTTTGAGCTGAAATTTCACAGAGAAGCATGAAACCTGATTAATTTCAAGTTGGTAACTTCAATTTGGATTAAGTCCTTATAATTATCAGAATTTACAATTTGGTCCCTAAAGTTGTAAATTGTTCAATTGAGTCCCTGTTTGATCTCTGATGTTTGTGATCTTTTGGTATGATGTTTGTGTGATCACAATTAGGCTTAATGTGCATCTAGACAAGTTTAAAAAGAAAAAAAAAGGGTCGTTAATCAAGGTTGACTTTCGGGTTGACTTTGGTTTTCCCCGTGTGACTTTCTTAATTCGGGTCAACCGTCTAGGCCGGGTTAAGGGGGTTACATTTGGGGGTATCAGAGCTGAGTTCTCGAGTAATTGGGAATGTTTGTATGCATGATTGAAGTATGTATGCTATGAATGCTTGTTGTTTGAAAGCATGTTCAGTAGTTTGAAATGTTGATGCAGTTGAGTTGTATGCTCTGGTGTTGCATGTTGAGGGTACCCATTGCCAAACAAAAGCTAAAGGAAAGATGTTGTTTTGAAATGAAATTGAGCTTGAATACTTGGATTGCTTACCTTGCTGGGCCTGACTTTGTTTTATTTGTGTTATGATTGCATGGTAAAAGTATGGCACCACGTAGAGAGTTAAGAGGTAATGCGAGAGCTACGGCTCCTAATGAGAATGAGAATGAAGAGCACACTGGTAGTGCTGTGTTACCCCCTCCTCCGCCTGGTGGTGGTGCTGGAGGTGCGAGAGCTGAAGCTGCAGCTGATGCTGGTGCTGGAGCTGCAGGACCAGAGGTTGGTCAGGGGCAAGCTATGCCTGATATGTCTGTTTTGGTACAAGCTATTGCGGGTGCTTTTCGAGCAGCAGTAGCTGGAGCTCAGGGAGCTGGGCATCAGGGAGATGCTGGAGTCAGATTGCCTTTGGAGCGTCTGCGCAGTCTTGGAGGGACTGAGTTTAGAGGTTTGTCAGCTGAGAGTTCTGAGGCTTGGCTGGAAAGTACCAAGCGTATCTTGGGTCAGATGAGTTGCACGGATGTGCAAAAGCTGGGCTGTGTTGTGTCCTTCCTGCAGGACGATGCTTATACATGGTGGACGACTACCATTTCTGGAATGGCTGAAGCTGATGTTACCTGGACATTCTTTCAGAATGTGTTTAAAAGAAGATATCTGGGAGTGAGATATCTGGATGAGAAAAAGCGGGAATTCATGTCTCTTACCCAAGGGAGCATGAGTGTAGCTGAGTACGAGGTACAGTTTGTACGGCTCAGTCAGTATGCACCGGAGTTGATACCTGATGAGAGGGCTAGGTGCGAGAGGTTTCGTTACGGTCTTGTGACGGATGTCAAGATGTATTTGCTGGCCGCCGAGTATGTTGATTTTGATGTGTTGGTGGGCCGAGCTAAGGACGTTGAGATGAACCTGAGTTTGTCTGCTAAGGGTGCTAGCAAGCGAGCTGCTGAGTATAGTTCCGGAGGTGGAGGGAACAAGAGGGGACGAGATCAAAAGTATCAGTCCTCAGCCAGGAGAGGTGGTGGTGCACCTGCTAGAGGAGGCAATGCTAGAGCTGATCCGAGTGCTTGTTGGATCTGTGGTTCACGTGGTCACTTGAAGCGTGACTGTCCTCGTGCTGAGAGAGTGGCACAAGCTCCTGTTGCGGCTGCTGGTAACGGGTGCTGGAATTGTGGTTCTGCAGACCACATAAGGCGAGATTGTCCGAGGTTGGCTGGTGAGCAGGTGCGTGCTCCTGTTGTTGCTGCACCACAGAGAGGTCGTGGGCGTGGCCGTGGTAATTTCCAGAGGAGAGAGGAAGGTGGCCGAGGGGTAGCTCATGTTGTAGCTATTCAGCCTGAAGGTGGAGGCCAAGCGAGGGTGTATGCTCAGAGAGAGGGCAGGAATGATGCAGATGTGATTGCAGGTACCTTTACTTTGCAGTCCTTGTCATTGCTTTCTTTGATTGATTCTGGATCTACGCATTCATATATTCTTCGTGAGCATGCTGAATTGCTTGGTTTGCCTGTTGAGTCTTTGGATGTTGGTGTTCGGGTCACTAGTTCTTTTGGTGAGACTGTTGTGACTCGAAAGTTGTATAGAAGATGCCCTTTGGTTGTTCAAGAGCATGTCTTTCATGTTGATCTTATGGAGTTGCCCTTCTATGGCTTCGATGTGATCCTTGGTATGGATTGGCTTGCTGAGCATCATGCTGTTGTGGATTGTGAGAATAAGCGTGTTTCCCTTAAGCTTGCGGATGATTATGAAGTTGTGGTGGTTGGTGAGAATGTGAAGTTTCTTGCCAATGTGGTATCTTCTTTGGAGGCGAGCAAGATGCTGAGGCAAGGTTGCGAAGCCTATCTAGCTTTTGTGATGAATCCTAGCTCTAAGGAGTTGAGGGTGCAAGATATCAGGGTTGTACAGGAGTTTCTTGGTGTTTTTCCTGAGGAGTTGCTTGGTTTACCTCCTAACCGCGAGGTGGAGTTTGGAATTGAGCTGTATGAGAATACAACTCCTGTGTCCATTACTCCCTATAGAATGGCACCTAAGGAGCTGAAGGAGCTGAAGACGCAGTTGCAAGAGTTGCTTGATCGTGGTCTCATCCGGCCGAGTGTGTCACCTTGGGGAGCACCGGTCTTGTTTGTGAAGAAGAAGGATGGCACTATGAGAATGTGCATTGATTACCGTCAGTTGAACAAGTTGACAATCAAGAATCGGTATCCTTTGCCGAGGATTGATGATCTCTTTGATCAATTTCGGGGAGCTGCTGTGTTCTCTAAGATTGACTTGAGGTCAGGGTATTATCAGTTGAAGGTGAAAGATGTGGATGTGCCTAAGACAGCTTTCAGGACAAGGTATGGGCATTATGAGTTTCTTGTGATGCCGTTTGGGTTGACAAATCCTCCTACTGCTTTCATGGACATGATGAATCGTGTTTTCATGAATTCCTGGACAAGTTTGTTGTGGTGTTCATTGATGATATCCTCGTGTACTCGCGTACTGAGGAGGAGCATGAAGAGCATTTGAGGATTGTTTTGCAAGCTTTGTTGGAGAATCAGCTTTATGCTAAGCTGAGCAAGTGTGAGTTCTGGTTAAGAGAGGTGGTTTTTCTTGGGCATGTGGTCTCAGCTGAGGGGATTCGTGTTGATCCTCAGAAGATTGAGGCGGTGATGAGCTGGAAGGTTCCTAAGTCTGTTCATGAGGTCCGTAGTTTCCTTGGTTTGGCGGGATACTACCGAAGGTTTGTGGATGGGTTTTCCAAGATTGTTGCTCCTTTGACAAAGCTGTTGCAGAAGGATGTTAAGTATGAGTGGACAGAAGCGAGACAGCAGGCTTTTGAGAAGCTGAAGGCGGCTTTGACGCAAGCTCCTATCTTGATTCAGCCTGAATCAGGGAAAGAGTTTGTGGTTTTCAGTGATGCATCCTATGTTGGTTTGGGGTGTGTGCTAATGCAGGAGGGTAAGGTGGTGGCTTATGCATCGCGGCAGTTGAAAGTGCATGAGCGCAATTACCCTACGCATGATATTGAGCTGGCTGCAGTGGTTTTTGCTCTGAAGATCTGGAGGCATTATCTGTATGGTGAGAAGTGTACTGTGTACACAGATCACAAGAGTTTGAGGTATCTGATGTCTCAGAAGGAGTTGAATCTTAGGCAACGGCGTTGGTTGGAGTTGCTCAAGGATTATGATCTGACGATTGAGTATCATCCTGGAAAAGCTAATGTTGTTGCTGATGCCTTGAGTAGGAAGGTAGCTGTTGAGTTGAGAGCCATGTTTGCTAGCTTGAGCATATCGCGTGATGGTGGTCTTGTGGCTGAGTTACAAGTGAAGCCATCTTTGGTTCAGTTGATCAAGGATAAGCAGTTGTTGGATGATTCCTTGGTGTCTCATGTTCAGGATATCGCGGAGGGTACACCTTCGGATTTCTGTTTCAATGATGATGGTGTGCTGTGTTTTGGTAGTCGGATAGTAGTGCCCAATGATGCTGAGTTGAGGCGTGCTATTCTGACTGAAGGTCATAGTAGTCCTTTTGCTATGCACCCTGGTAGTACTAAGATGTATCGTGATCTTCATGATGAGTACTATTGGGTTGGTTTGAAGAAGGATGTTGCGGAGTTCGTGAGCAAGTGTTTGGTGTGTCAGCGAGTTAAGGCTGAGCATCAGTTTCCTTCTGGTTTGTTGCAACCGTTGAAAATCCCTGAATGGAAGTGGGAGAGGGTTACCATGGATTTTGTATCTGGTTTACCTTTTTCTCCATCGAAAAAGAATTCGGTCTGGGTGATTGTGGATCGCCTGACGAAGTGTGCACATTTCTTGCCTGTGCATACTACGTTTTCTTTGGATAAGCTGGCAGAGTTGTACATTGCTGAGATTGTGCGGCTGCATGGTGTGCCTAAGTCGATTGTGTCGGATAGGGATCCGAGGTTCACATCGCGTTTCTGGCAGTGTTTGCATCAAGCTCTGGGTACAAGGTTGCATTTCAGTACATCCTATCATCCTCAGTCGGATGGTCAGTCTGAGCGAGTTATCCAGATTTTGGAGGATATGTTGAGGTGCTGCGTGATTGAGTTCCAAGGTTCTTGGGAGAAGCATCTGCCTTTGGTTGAGTTTGCTTATAACAACAGTTATCAGGCGAGCATACAGATGGCACCTTATGAGGCTTTGTACGGGAGGAAGTGTAGGACTCCTCTTTGTTAGGCTGAAACTGGTCAAAAGTTGGTTTCGATGCCGGCTTTGTTGAAAGGGACCACAGAGAAGGTGAAGCTCATTTGTGAGCGGTTAAAGGCTGCTTCTGATCGGCAGAAGTCTTACGCGGATTTGAAGCGTAAGGAGATAGAGTATGCGGTGGGTGACCGTGTGTTCTTGAAGGTTTCGCCTTGGAAGAAGGTGATGCGGTTTGGCCGGAAGGGCAAGTTAAGCCCTAGATACATTGGACCATATGAGGTGGTTGAGCGTGTGGGTCCTGTTGCGTATCGGTTGAGGTTACCTCAGGAGTTGGAGAAGATCCATGATGTGTTTCATGTTTCTATGCTCCGGAAGTATAGATTTGATCCTTCGCATGTGATGCCTGTGGAGGAAGTGGTTTTGAATCCGGATTTGACCTATGATGAGGAACCGGTGAAGTTTCTGGATTCGGATAGCAAGGTTCTTCGTGGCAAGACCATTGAGTTGGTGAAGGTGCTGTGGAAGCATCGCGGTGTTGAGGAAGCCACGTGGGAGCGGAAGGAAGACATGCTGAAGCAGTTTCCTTATCTCTTTCCTTCAGGTAAATTTTGAGGACGAAATTTCTTAAGGGGGGGAGAGTTGTAACGCCCCGGTTTTGGGCTTAGAAGTTTTGGGCGTTGACCGGTTTGGTCAAAGTCCTGTTCGAATCTTAAGAGGTGAAATTAGGAAAGCCTAGTTCGGGTTGCATTAAAAATATGGAAAAATGTTCTAAAATCATCTTTTAATATAATTAAGTGAACTGTGAAATCAATTTTGAAAAATGGGTTTTGGAAGTATGACATTTTGGTTAGTGACCAAAATGTAAATTTCGAAAGTTTGGTGACTGTTTTATAAAGAGTTGAAACTTTGAATCTTTAAGGAGCTATTAATCCAAAGATGATTTCTCCAGATTTTTCTAAGATATTTTAAGTCTAAAATCTGATTTTAAAGGTTATTAAAATTGGAGGGAAGCTATTTTGGCTATTTTTGGATTTTGTAACCAACTTTGCTAAACTTTCTTTCTCTCATTTTCTCTCAAACCAAACACTACTTTTCCAGAGAATTGGATCTGATTTCTTCACCTAAATCCCTCCATTCAACTCTCATTTGATTCCAAATCATTGTATCTTCAAAACCTCTTCAATTGCTTCTTGATTCTTCAAGGATTTTCATTCTAAAAAGTGGAGAATCACAAGTTTGGAGGTAAGAACGTCCTTCTCCTCTAAACTATCAGTTCTTTACTGAAATTCCCAAGTTATCAACTCTTGATTGATGTTTAATGAAAGGCTTTTGAGTTTGGAATTGGATCTTGGCTTATAATGCAAGATTTGATGATTTTTCATGATTTTCGTTAGATCTGATTAACCTGTGATTTGAGATGTGTTTTTGATGTTAAATGAACTCTAAATTGATAAGGAAATGAGTTTTGGTTAATGCAATCCCGGATAGGTTGAGTTTCCTAAGTTTAGCTTAAGTTTCTTGGATGTTTTTGTGGTGATCTTGTGGATCTGTTGTTGCTGGAGGTATAAGGATGTTTGTAGGTTGTTTTTAGATGTTTTATGGTGATGATGGATGTTAGGTTTTGCTGGTTTATGGCTGGGCTTTGTTGAGAAGTGGTTTTGATGCAATTTCGGTTGTGTTTGGTGGCCGAAATTGGAGTATGAATGAGAGCAGCGAGTTTGAGTGCTTTCATTGAAGCTTTTGATGCTTGATGATGCATTAAACCTCTGCTTTAATGTGTTTAATCAGGGGAGGCATCTTTGGATCCAAGAGTTATTGATCCGGAGGCTTGATTTTGTGCTTCGGCAAGAGGCGAAGTGGAATCGGTGAGTGAAATTGGGTTTTCGGCTTTGAAACCAATGTCTTGGGAGCTTAGTTTAAGTCTAAACAACTTTGCTAAGCTCGAGCGTAAGTTTTCGGAATTTCTCTCTAGTGGTGGCCATGATTTTGTTGTGATGCGAAATGATAATTTGCATGTTTTACATACTGTTTTGGAAGCATGTTTTAGCATGGTTTTTGCTGATGATGTAAGCCATATGTTGAAGGTAACTCTAGGTAGGAGTTCCTTGCTTTTGTACATTGGAATGATGTGGTTTAATGCTTTTAAATGCATGATGAATATGGCTTGGTTTTATGCTTTAAAACAGTGATGTAAGTGATAAAAATGATGTATATTGGCAAGTGATGTTTTTAAAATGTTAAGGTCACTAAGGTGGTTAAAAGTCCTTGAGTGAGCCTTGTTACTTATGAACATCAAGGTGGTTAAAAGTCCTTGGATGGTTCATGTTGTGGACACTAAGGTGGTTAAAAGTCCTTAGGTGATCCTTTTCTATGGTGTTTAAAAGTCCATAGGCCAAGGTGTTTAAAAGTCCTTGGGATCAAGGTGTTTAAAAGTCCTTGATGAGTTACGTTTCATGGTGTTTAAAAGTCCATGGCCAAGGTGTTTAAAAGTCCTTGGGATCAAGGTGTTTAAAAGTCCTTGATGTGTTACATTCTATGGTGTTTAAAAGTCCATAGGCCAAGGTGTTTAAAAGTCCTTGGGGCCAAGGTGTTTAAAAGTCCTTGGGGTGAAAGTTGATGAACTTGTGTTTAAAGAAATGGAATTTATCACTTGTAGCCAATATGACATGTTATGATTTGATGCATGAGATGCATGTTTAAGTATGCTTTTGAGCATGTGTAAATGATGGTTTGAAGCATGATTTATAAAGTGTTTTATAAATGCATTATTGAATGGTTTAAATGAGCATTCCTCACTAAGCTTTTGCTTACGCTCTCTTCGTTTTCCTTGATTCAATAATGCAGAGCATTAGAGACCTTTTGAGGGCAGCAAGAAGGGCAAGAATTCAAGTGCAAGTAAAGCTCAATGTATGGAAGGTTTTTGCTAAACATTTTAGCTTTTGGGTGATTTGGCAATGGGGGACCAATGTGTATGTTTTGGGAGGTGTTCTGTACTCCTTAAGTATGTTTCTTGTTGTTAAGATTGTTGGTCTTTGGATTGGATCTTTATATGCTTGGTTTGTAAGTTTGGTGTTTGAATAGTTAGCTTGTGTAGGAAGCATGCCATTAGAATTGGGGCTTTTTGCATATGATGATGTTTGGTTGAATTGTTAGTGCTAATATGTCCCTTATATGTTGAATTGCATGTTGGCAAAGTTTGGTGACATTCGGAGCATGATTGGTTGTGTAATTGCATGTTTAGAGTGGAGTTTTGGAGCAATCTGGGCAGGGTGTTTCGGAACAGCACCTACCGTTTCGGAACGGGTGCCTTAATTGTGCCCAGGCGTCCGAAACGGGAGGGGCCGTTCCGAAACGGAAAGGCCACTGCCAGACCCCCGTTTCGAAACGGGCTATGCCTGTTTCGGAACGGGCTGTCTCCCGTTTCGGAACGGTTGACCGTTGGGGGCTGACATTGGCAGTTATATGTTTTGAATTGTTTACGTTTTGGTCCTGAAACTTGTTTGTGCAATTGTATGAGTTTGGGAAGTCCTTTTGAGCTGAAATTTCACAGAGAAGCATGAAACCTGATTAATTTCAAGTTGGTAACTTCAATTTGGATTAAGTCCTTATAATTATCAGAATTTACAATTTGGTCCCTAAAGTTGTAAATTGATCAATTGAGTCCCTGTTTGATCTCTGATGTTTGTGATCTTTTGGTATGATGTTTGTGTGATCACAATTAGGCTTAATGTGCATCTAGACAAGTTTAAAAAGAAGAAAAAAAAAGGGTCGTTAATCAAGGTTGACTTTCGGGTTGACTTTGGTTTTCCCCGTGTGACTTTCTTAATTCGGGTCAACCGTCTAGGCCGGGTTAAGGGGGTTACATGAGGAGTACCGGTTGAAGATAGAATCGGTCATGTGGTTTTGGATAGCTTGTGGAAGGGGTAGTTCCTTGGTGTTAAGTGTTGTTGCAGGTTAGCGGTTGCATTCTCAAGGTGCTGAAGTGGTTTGGCATTGAGGCTGTGGTAGAAGGGTTGTTTTTGTAAGGTGTTGGTTTGTAGTGACCTTCGAGGAGTTGAGAAGAGGATATGTGTGTTAAGTTGGGTGATGTTCTTGTAAAGCAAGTGTTGAGGTCAAAGCTTGAAGTGGAAAGGCGATGAGAGATCGAAGGCCAGTGTTGGTTGGTTGTGAATAAGTGAATCTTGTGTAGGGTGTCCCGAATCTCGTTAGTGATGTTATACAACTACCAATCGGTGATGCAAAGGTTGTATGGTGTTTAAAAGTCCATACATGGGAACCTTGTGCATGTTAAGGTTGTATGGTGTTTAAAAGTCCATACATGGGAACCTTGTGAAAGTTAAGGTTGTATGGTGTTTAAAAGTCCATACATGAGAACCTTGTGAATGTTAAGGTTGTATGGTGGTTAAAAGTCCATACATGGGAACCTTGTGATGGGTAAGGTCAAATGGTGTTTAAAAGTCCATTTGGAGGGCCTTGGATTGGTAGTGTGTATGAAGCGTAGGGACAACGCTTGTGATCCGCGTATCCGATTGGATGTTGAGTTGAAAAGTGGATTTGGTTGATCACTTGGAAGCCAATATAATGCTCTTGAATTTAATGAAGCATGAGATGCTTGAGATGATGCATGGTTGCATGTGAAGTGTATAATGTATTGTGAATGCATGTTTACTTGTTGGTTAGAACAAGTGTTGATTATCTATTGAGAATGGTGCATGTGTGCATGAAATCTCTTTAGTGCATTGAGGTCTTGCTAAGACTTGTTTTTAAAGGCATGAGATGCAAATTTGATGTTATGGTTCATTTGTTGCATTGGTTAAATGCATGTGTTGAATTGATTGAGTAAATGGTTTTAAAAGGTTTCTTTCTTGGAATGATTTTCAAGTATGAGAAAGGTATGATGTGAATTGGAAGTGTTTTCCAAGGTTTTGAATTTAACTTTGCATATGATGTTTATGCATGGTATGGTTAAATTGATGGTATTGCAAGTTTGTGCTTTGAAAAGGTTTACTTAACTTTCTAAGCTAAGGGTTGGTTGTCATGTTTGAGCAATGCATGTTTTAAGCTTGTTGTTGAAAAGGGTTTTCAAACAATGCTTTGGTTTATCAAAACAAGTTGGCTTTTAAAAGTGGTTTTATGTTTCGCTGCATTGATGGTGTTTTGGTTTTGAGCATTCCTCACTAAGCATTATGTGCTTACGCTCCTTTTTGTCCATCAATGCAGATAAGTGAAGTTTGGACAGCGAGAAGCAAGGGATTCAAGGAGTACTCCAAGTGAGATGTATGTCTCGGTTAATAGCTATAGTTAATAAAGGCAATGGGGGAAGAATCTCTTATGTTGTTGTTTAAGGAGATTGTGTATGTTGAACAAGTTTGGTTTGTGTTGTTGAATCATATGGTTTAATGTTGCAACGTTTGAATCTCCTTATGCTTATTTTGATATACTATGCTTCTTGTTTTAAAAGCATGAATGAGCTTTGAATGTGTTTTATGAGTTGATGCACCTAGGGGTGGTTATGTATCTAGTTCTTGATGCATATATATTTCTTGTATGTTGAATGGTTGGTTGGTGTGTTTTGGTTGCCATCGGAACATGTTTGGTGGGTCAAAAGTGAGTTTTATCAGCAGGGTTGCTGCAATCTGGGCAGGTCGTTTCGGAACGATCACTACCGTTTCGGAACAGGGGCCTGATATGGCCAGGGCGTTTCGAAACGGAAGGAACCGTTCCGGAACGGATATGCTACTGCCAGACCCCCGTTTCGGTACCCGTTGCGGAACGGCCCTGCGTTTCGAAACGGGCTGTCTCCCGTTTCGGAACGGCTGACCGTTGGGGGCTGACATTGGCAGTTATATGTTTCAAAATGTTTGCGTTTTGGTCCTGAATCTTGTTTTTGCAATTGGTTGAGTTTGAGAAGTCCGTTTCAGCTGAAATTTGGCAGTGAAGCATGAAACATGACTAATTTCATAATGGTAACTTTTAATTGGGTTAAGTCCCTGTAATTATAAGAATTCTCAATTTGGTCCCTAAAGTTGTATTCTGTGCAATTGAGTCCCTGTTTGATCTCTGATGATTATGATCTTTGGGTATGCTGTTTATGTGATCATAACTAGGGTTAATGTGCATCTAGACAAGTTTAAAAAGAAAAAAAGGGTCGTTAATCAAGGTTGACTTTCGGGTTGACTTTGGTTTTCCCCGTGTGACTTTCTTAATTCGGGTCAACCGTCTAGGCCGGGTTAAGGGGGTTACATTCATTCACCAATTCCGTTTCGTAAGCTTGCCGAAACACTGATCAAGCCTCCGGATCAACACCACAAGTATCCGAAGATGTCTCCCCTTTTTTAAGCACATCAAAGCAGATGATTAATGCATCATCATGCATTAAAATCTTCAGCCAACACACTTAAACTCGCTGCTCTACCTAGAGCCAACATTTCGGCTACCAAACACAACCGAAAACACCTCCAAACTCTTCCAAAACATAACCCAGCCAAGATCCATCACTTCTAACCACTTCTAAACATCAATCAACATCCAAAATGAACCTAAACTCGTCCTTATACCTCCAGCTATAACAGAATATCAAGATCACCTCAAAAACCACCATTTTCATAAGCAAAAACTTATGAAATTCAACCTATTCAGGATTGCATTGATATAACCTCATTTACACATCATTAAACATCCAAAATACATTTAATAAACATCTCAAAATAGAGCTCAAACAATCACAACGAAATTCTTCAAGATTTCTTCCAAATCTTGAGTTTTAAGCCAAAATCAAGTTCATATCATTAAAACCATTTATAAAACTTAAATTAAGGATTGATAACTTGGGAATTTCAGTAAAGAACTGAGTATTTAGAGGAGAAGAACAACCTTACCTCTAAATGTAGATTTCTCCTTGATTAGAGACAATTTTCTTGAAAATCCAATGAGCAAATCAAAAGGATTTGATGTAGAAAGGATTAGGAATTAATTGTTGATTGAATCCTCATCAATTGCTTTGAAAATCAATGGAAAAGATGCTGGAGAAAAGTGTTTGGATGAAGGAATTTGAGAGAAAAAGAGATGAGAAAGTTTAAGAAAAGTTAGTTATGAAAATCTAAAAATTGGTTTTCTCATTTTCATTTAATTAATTAAACATTAATTAAATCATTTAAATCTAAGAAAAATCTGGAGAAATCATTCTTGGGTATATTAGCTCCTTAAAGATTCAAAGTTTCAATCCTTACAAAAGAGTCACCACTAAACTTTTCAAAAATCGCATTTTAGTCACTATTTCAAAATGTTGCACTTCGACACCTTATTTTGTAAAATTGATTTCACCACTCTCATATATATATATTAAAAGAGGATTTTTAGATATTTTTCCATATTTTTAAAGCATCCCGAACTAGGCTTTCCCTAAAACCTCCTTTTAAATTCGACCCGCAAAACTGACCCTAAACTTCCAAGCCCAAAATTGGGGTGTTACATGCACTCAATTGCGATAGCCTTATTTACACGTAACATTGGTGCATTGCTAAGGTTGTAATAAGTTATATAGCTTAAAATGCCCTTTTTGGTAATGTTGAAAATGGATGGAAAATGCATGCATAGCTCAAAAAGGTAAAAACATGGTAAATGTATTCATATGGTCATGAAATTTTGCATGCTAGTAGTTGATACCATTGAAATGTTGTGTGTATAGTTTCGTTGCATTTGGACATTGTTCGACATAGTAAATAAAAAAAAAACCCAGCAAAAATCTGTCATTACATGCCAGGCCGTATCAAAATGGGTGATGACGTTTTGGTACAGGTGTACAATAATGAACCTAAGAGTATGAGTGTACCGAAAGGGAATAATGCCCTTTCGGAACATTTTGTCACTGGAGACCAACGTTTCGATACGGGTTCATAGTGTATCGAAACGAGTCAAAGTCAAAGTCAAAGGTTCCCAATCCGTTTCGATACGGGTGAAGCCTGTATTAGTACGTTCTAAGAGGAAAAAGACAACATAAAATAATCAACGTCCACCCGTTTCGAATCTAGGACTAAATCGAAGTCTATAAAATTGTTATTGTGGTACTTTGCCACCTAGGTGTTTTATATTACGAATATTGTGACTTGTCGACTAATCCGATCTTTCATATAGATATGTCCGAGACAAATGCAGCTCACATTGACGAGCTTGCTAATGGATCCTTGACTCATGGTGAGGAGATCAAAGGAGGGAATCCTCCAAATCCACCACAATTGCAGGACCCTATTGTACTGGGTACTGAGCCTGCAGCACCTACCGCTCATGTTGAAGGCTATTAGAACATGGCTAACATGTTCAAGCAGTTTATGACTGCGATGCAAGCAACACCATTAGTTCAGCATACCCCTCCTGTTGTCCAATATGTCCGATCCCTGTGGACAAACTGGCTTCGCTCCGAGCCTATTCTTTCACCGGACAGGATGATGATAATCCTAAAATTGCTGAATATCGGCTGGACAACATACTTCATATCTTGAATAAACAGTTGCAATGTTTAGATGAACACAAGTTGGAATGTGCTTTTGCATTGTTGACCGATGAAGCCCTCATGTGATGGGAAATTATAATTCTCACAGCTCTTGAAGAATCGGTCACTTGGGAGTTCTTTCTAGAAGAGTTCCGAAATAAATATATTAGTGAATACTATCTCGCAGAAAGACAAAATACCTTCCTGTAACGCCTTGGTTTTGGGCCTAGATGTTTTAGAGATCGGATTGGACCGGTCGGAAATGGTTCGAATCGCTTTAGGTGATTTTGGGAAATCGCTTTGGAGGTGGTACATTTTGGGTAGTGACCAAAATGTAAAGTTTCAAAACTATTGAAAAATGAAATTTTAAAAGAAGAGCAAAAAATCATAGAATCTTTAGGGAGCTTTGGTGCAATTACACCTTCCTTAAATTGACATGTGTTTTAAAAGGGTTTTAAATAATTAAAATATATATGGTTTTATTTTAATTAAAATGAGTTAATTGGGAAATTGAGAATTCATTTCACGTAACTAACTTTCATTTCAGCAAAACTAATTTCCCAACTCTTTTCTCCAAATTTCTTTTCTCCCAAACACTCTCCATTTTATTTCTAAACAAATTTCAAGAGTTCTCTTCAAATTCTTCAAGATTTGTTATGGAAAACTTGTCAATCATTAATGAAGGCAAGGATTGGAGGTAAATTTCATTCTCAACCATCAATCTAGTTTCTTTAATGAAATTTCTAAGACTTGTGGCTTCTAATTGATGGTTTTAGATGAGTTTTTATTATAGTTTTGATTTGAGATCAAAATCTTGCAAAAATGTGATTAAAATCTTGAATTTCGGATTGGATTTGATAAGCTTTGTTTTGGATTGGTTTTAATTTAGTTTTGAGTTGATTAATATGTTGAAAGAGGGTTTTGATAATATAGATCCCGAAATCCTCGAGATCCTTGAGTTTCTCGATGGTTTTAGTTGGGTTTTTTAGGTGAATTGATGGCGTTATGCATTATAGAGGTATAAGGATAGGTTTAGGTTGTTTTTAGATGAGTTTTGATGTTTATAAATTGTTGAAAGTGATGTATGTTGGCTGGGCTTGGTTTAGGAAGCAATAGATTGAGTTTTCGGTTGTTTCAGGTGGGTAAATTGGTGTAGTTTTGGTGAGCAACGAGTTTGTGTTTGGTTGCTGTTGTTGAAATGCATTTTGATCTCTATTTTGATGATCTAAAAATAGGTGATCTTGAACCGGAAGTAAACAAAGCTTTTGTGGAGGCTTCGGAAGGGTGATTTTCGTGTCGGCGAGTGTGGTCTTGGGAGCTTAGTGTAAGTTTGAAACACTTAGCTAAGCTCAAGAGTAAGTGATTCGGAAGTCTCTCTCGGAATGTGCTATGTTTTTTGTTGGAAATGCACTTGAGTTAAATGTGGTTTTATTTACAGTTTTAAAGCATGTTTTGAGCATTGATAATGCTGGTGTTTATTGTCATATTGTTAAGGATGCACTTTGTAGGTGATCTTAAGAATAATGAAATGTATGCATTTGAGATTAAGCATGTTTATGCTTGTGAAAGTGGCATTGTGATTTATGCTTATAAACAGTGAAATAATGTTGTTAACTAATTATATTGGCAAGTGATGGAAATGGTTTTTGGTTACTTTAATCGGATATAGTTAGCCGGCTATAGGATTGGGTACGCCGTGAATAAAGTCACCTTTGATGTCGAGGGGTTGTTATTGTACCGTATAGTTCATCTAAGCACCAAACGATTGAGGCTAAGATCACAACGATGGATGGTTAAATCCCGTGTGTGGATCTTGTGTTATGTGTCATGTTCTCTCGTTAGTGGAATTATACAACTACCGATGAGTGGTGTTGAGAGGTTGTGATTGTACCGTTAAACTCCACCACGGGTGTGAGCCTTGTGTCGTCTCGTAGTGCGTATGAAGCGTGTGGGACAACGCTTGTAATCCGCGTATCCGATTGTGTCATTTTTGTTGGTTTTGGTAAGGATTGATAATTGATCACTTGCAAGCCAATATAATGTTGTTGATTAATGATATAAGCATGTAACGCTTGTGAATTATGCTAGAATACATGTGATGCTTGGTTTAAGCATGAGCAAAGAATTATTTGTTGTTATTTTAATGATGCTAAGAGCATGTGGTTTAAAAAGTGCATTGGTGCTTTAAAATGGCATGGTTTAAGTAAAGGCATGAGATGACAAATTGTGATATTTCGGTTTTATAAAATGCATTGATGAATGGTGGTTTTAACAATCCTCACTAAGCGTTATGCTTACGCTCATTTGTTTCATCAATGCTGAGAATTGAGCTTAGAGGCAGCAAGAGAGCAAGTGGTTTCCAAGTATCTTGTCTAAACAATGTATGTGGTCTTACCTTGGTGTAATAAGAGGCAATTGGTGGGATTTCTACTCTCAGTTATATTTGGTGGTGTTAACCACCTTGAGCATATTTGGTTTGTTTGTTTGGTATTGTAAATGGCCTTTGGGTATTGGTTTAATCTTGAATGAGGTTTTTAGCCTTTTTGTTGTTTTGTCATCTAGGAAGCATGCCTATAGTACTAAAGCTTGCAAGTATGATGCTATGTTTTAGCTTGCACTTCGTTTTAGTGTCCCTTGATGTTTATTCATACTGTAAGTGTGTTGTGGCATGTGATGGGATGGTTTCGGAGGTGCGAAGTTGAGAAAAACCAGCAATTTGGAAAATTGCAAGGCCAGGCGTTTCGGAACGCCCTTATCTGTTTCGGAACGGTGGCCTGTAATGGCCATGGTGTTTTAGAACGGGTAAGCACGTTCTGGAACATTTCGCCACTGTAAATCACCGTATCGAATCAGATCATTTGGGGTCTCGGAACGTACCCACGTATTGAAACGGTCAACATGGTTTCGAAATGACCATTCCGATACAGGGTCTTGTGTTCCGAAAAACTTGACCGTTGGAAGTAGAATTTAAATTGTTCCAGGATTCTGTTTCTTACGTTTTGGTCCTTGAATGTTGTAAGTTTAATTGATTCAGTTTGGATGATCCGTTTGGGTTGAAATTTGACATGATGGCATGTTACATGATTTGGTAACTTTAAAATATGGTTAGTCCTTGTAAATTTATGAATTTACAATTTGGTCCCTAAAAGACAAAAGAATGCAATTGAACCCCTAATTGAACCCCGATCATTGTGCCGTTTTAACCTAATCGCTTTATTAATAACATAGGATAATATTTTTCAACTAGAAATGATAAAAAGAAACAAAAATGTCACTAATCGAAGTTGACTTTCACGAGTTGACATCGGTTTTCCCTGTGTAATCTTCTTAGTTCGGGTCAAACGCCTAGGCCGGGCTAAGGGGGCTACACTTCCTCCATCTGAGGTAAGGAGGATGACCTATCGAGCACTATATTCATGATTTCTATAAATATTGTCGATATGGAGCTGAGTTTATAAAGAAGGAAGAAGACAAGTGTAGAATGTTCATAGCTGGCCTTAGTGATGAATTGCAACCTATGTTTACAGCCCTTAGAATCACCAACTTCTAGGATTTGGTGAACCGAGTCAAGGCCACCAAAGCTGCCAAGAAAGCCCAAATGAGCTGGTGGGTCTGGGAAGTTTGAGAAGAGGTTTAGAGATGATTCATGACCACAAAGATGGAACAAAAAGGGGTGATATCAAGGCCCAAGCATAATGTTTACCCACAACCTTCCCGTTTTGGGAACATTGAGAGACCTCAGTCTGTGACGTAGTTTTTTTCCAAAGAAGCGTCTGTTGATAGCACTGGAGGATCAAACCGAGGCAACCAATATCCATTGTGTAATTATTGTCAAAACAAGCATCCGGATGGACAATGTCGTAAGCAGACTAGAGCTTGTTATTATTATGGTGAGCAAGGTCACTTCATAAGTGACTGTCCTATTAATACAACTAAATCTGTGGCACGCCGACTACTACTGCTTTTCCTGCTCAATCCTTCAGAGGTAAAGGATCGAAGCAGGGTTGTTGTGGGTCTTTTGGATGATCGAGTGGACCAGGGAAGCCCTTTAACAGACAAGATTCATAGGCTCATGACCAAATGTATCATGTGAGGAGCAGGTAAGAAGAAGATGAACCTGATGTCATCGCAGGAACAATTGAGTTGTATTCACATCTTTTATATGCATTGATTGACCCCTGTTCGACTCATTCATTCATAAGCACCATTGTAGTTAAAAAGTATAATATATCTTCTGAACCAATGATATCGAGAATTTATGTAACCAAACCCCTAAGAGATTGTGTCATCGTAAGGGTAGTGTGCAAGAATTCTCCCTTAATGATACAAGGGATTTTGTTTCCGGCCAATTTGTTGGCTTTATCTATCCATTAATTCGACGCTATCCTAGGCTTAGATTGGCTTAGTGAACATCAAGCATGGGTAGTTTGTTGTAAGAGAAAGTTGTATCTTTTGGGTTTGGGTAAAGAAACTGTTGTTCTGATGAATGTAAGGAATCCATCGTTGTATGCCTTGTCATTGGAAACAAAAGCTGATCCGCAACTACAGGACATTGGCACCGTATGTGAATTTCCTGATGTGTTCCCTGATGAACTTTCGGGTTTGCCTCCGACCCGTGAATTGGAATTTGGCCTCGAGGCGCAACCTGGGACTTATCCTATCTCCATTGCACCATATCGAATGACGGCTGTGGAGTTGAAAGAATTAAAAGCTCAAATTCAGGACCTTATGAACAAGGGTTTCATTCAACCGATATCTTCACCCTGAGGAGCACTAGTTCTCTTTGTCAAGAAGAAACATGGTTCTATGCGATTGTGCATTAACTATAGACAACTGAATAAAGTAACCATCAAGAATAAATATCCATTACCTAGAATAGACGACTTGTTCGACCAATTAAAAGATGCCTCTTTGTTTTGCAAGATCGATTTAAGGTCGGGCTATTATCAAGTGAGATTCAAGGTGTGTGATGTGCCTAAGACTGCTTTCCGTACAAGATATGGACACTATGAATTCTTGGTGATGCCTTTTGGGCTAACTAATGTACCAACAGCTTTTATGGACCTAATGAATCTGGTATTTAGACCCTATCTTGATAAATTCGTGGTGGTGTTTATAGATGACATCTTGATCTATTCCAAGAATGAAACAGAGCATCGAGATCACCTTCGTATTGTACTCCAGACTTTGAGAGAGAAACAGTTGTATGCGAAGTTTTCCAAGTGTGAGTTCTGGCACACCGAAGTTTCCTTTCTGGGGCATATCGTATCGGCTTCAGGCATTTAGGTGAACCCGAAGAAAATCCAAGCTATTTTAGATTGACATCCACTAAAGAACATTGTTGAAGTTAGAAGCTTTTTTGGGCTTGCTAGCTATTACCGTAGATTCGTGAAAGGGTTTTCTATGTTAGCCGCTCCTTTAACCAATTTATTGAGGAATGAAGCCCCTTTTGTTTGGACCGAGGCTCAACAACGAAGCTTTGATTAGTTAAAAGAAGTTCTGACCCATGCACATGTCTTGACCAAGCCCGAGTCTGGAAAAGACTATACAGTTTACAGTGATGCATCGCACCTTAGGTTAGGATGCGTATTGATGCAAGAAGGCAAGGTTATTGCTTATGCTTTAGGACAACTTAAGACACACGAGATGAATTATCCAACCCAAGACCTTGAACTGGCTGCAGTTGTCTTTACATTGAAAATCTGGAGGTATTATCATTACGGGGAGAAACGCTATCTTTTCACCAACCATAAAAGCCTCAAATATTTGTTGACTCAAAAGGAGTGGAATCTTCAACAACGGAGGTGGATAGAACTTCTTAAAGTCTATGATCTGGTCATTGACTACCACCCGGGCAAGGCCAATGTTGTAGCTGATGCGCTCAGCCGCAAACCTTTGCCTCGTAAGCATTGATAATAAACTTGAAGTTATATGTATTGTGAAGCACATTAACTCATTGTAATATTTCTATATTGTATTCCCTCGAGCAATTAACGCCCATTTCCGACTTCAGAAGCATCGTTGTCTTGTAGCTGAACTTCATGTTCAATATACCATCGTTTCATGAATCAAGGATTTGCAAGAGCAATATCCCAAGCATCAAATCATTGTCTCTAAGCTATTGGATAATCCTGACTTTAGAATTAATTTTGAAGGACTCCTATGTTTTCATGATCGAGTTTGTGTACCTAATGATGAAACTCTTCACACCAACATCCTTTCCAAAGCTAATACGAGTTCTTTTTCTTTTCACCCCAGGTCTATGTGATTGTATAAAGATCTACGTGAGCTCTATTGGTGGCTAGGCATGAAGCAGGCCATAGTTCATTACATTTCAAAGTGTCTCACATGTCAACATGTTAAGGTAGAACATAGTTCCCCTACTGGATTATTGCAACCTATTGATCCACCAAAATGGAAATGGGAAAAGATAACTATGGACTTTGTTAGTGGTCTACCATTAATTCCTGCAAACCATGATGCTATATGGGTTATTGTAGATCGTTTCACGAAGTCAGCTCATTTTATACAAGTTAGAATGGACTACAGTCTTCCTAAGCTAACTGACTTGTACATTAAGGAAGTAATCCGACTGCACGGACTACCTAAGTCTATCATCACCGATCGAGATACTCTATTTGAATCGCGGTTTAGGAGAACATTACAAGGAGCTCTGGGCAACAGAATTAATCTTACCACTGCTTTTCACCCTCAATATGAGGGTCAGTCAGAAAGGGTAATTCAGGTAAATCATCGAACAATCTGTCTATTGAAATCCTAGAAATTTGCATTGTTATTGAATCTACCTATACATATATTGGAAGACATGCTTCGGGAATGTATTATCAACTTTGGTGGAACTTGGGAGAAATCTCTACCTCTGGTCGAGTTTGCCTACAACAATTGTTACCAAGCATCCATCCAAATGGCCCCGTATGAAGCGTTGTATGGTAAACGATGCAGAACTCCATTGTGTTGGTCGGAGCTTGGTGAGGGCAAGATGTTAGTCCCTGACTTGCTTCGTGAAACTGAAGAACGGGTTATCATTATTCATGGTCGTTTAAAGGGTGTCTTTGATCGACAAAACAATTACGTTGATCTTAAAATAAGAGACATCGAGTATGAAGTTGGTGAAAAAGCCTTTCTTAAAGTGTCACCGTGCAAGAAAGTCTTGAGATTTGGCAGGAAGGGAAAATATAGTCCCCGATTCATTGGACCCTTTGAAATCATTGAAAAGATAGGCCCAGTGGCATATCGACTATTGCTACCCTCAGAATTGAGTAAAATCCATGATGTCTTTCATATATAGATTCTTCGGAAGTATCGGTCTAACCCCTCACACATTGTGGAACTCGAATCTATAGAACATAGACCAAATCTATCATACGAGGAAGAACCAGTTCAGATTCTTGCTAGGGAAGTCAAGTGGCTTCGTAGCAAAACTGTACCGTTAGTTAATGTGCTCTGAAGGAGCCATACCGTTGAAGAAGCCACTTGGGAACCTGAAGAGACTTTGAGACAACAATGTCTGCATATCTTTAGTTAACGTAAAAATTCGAGAACGAATTGGGTTTCGGTGATCTAAAATTTAACATTGATGAAGTCTAAGCATAGTATCGGCTAGTTAATTATTGATATCGGACTCTAATTGAATTTAATTATTGCCATCGGACCCTATTGAATAGTACCGAAAACATTACAATGACTAAATTGAGGAAAAATGCAAGTTGGAGGTCAAAACTATAATAACTTGAGAGTTGAGGGACTAATCTTGCGATTAGCCCCTCCCCAATTAAATTTCTATCTATGTGGGATTGTTTAAGAGCTTTCCTTCATGTGAAGGAAAGCTAAATAGTCAAAGAATTTATAATAGCTTAAACAAAAGAAAATGAGATAAAAGCTTACCGAAAGTCTCGAGCAAGCACCTCACCTCTTGTAATCGTCATCATCTTCCTCCAAGCTAGCACCTCCATTGGAGAGCAAGCTTTATCTTAGTTTTTCTTTGATTTATTGTTATCGAATCGTTGCTATCGCTTGGGTAAGCTATAATCCTCAATCGGTTATTGGACTCCATGGATATATTGAGTTTAATCTCAAGCTAGGGTTTTGACCATCCATGGATATTACATCGTTATTATTTATATTGAAATCAGATATCAATTATGGTATTATTTTATTGATTTTGATATCGTAATATCGATCCTAACAATCTCCCAATTGATTTCCTAGCTCAAGACATTGATAAGGAGCACCCATCATCTCCACCCAAAGCTAGGAACAATGGGATTGCTATCCAAGAGCCTTGAAAGCTTCGGATTGTTAAGGTGACTGTAGTCGGAGTCTCGGGATTAGGCGAAAGGCCTTCCCAGATCATTATTTGATATTGTAGATTACATCGCTAACATTGTTGTTGAAGAAATTGAATTGGATGGTTAATTGGACACTTTGGTAAGTGTCGGTAAGTTGTCATTGAACATTGCTTATTGTCATTGATATTCCCATTGTTTATTGTAATCGATATGGGCATTGTCATTGGATTATTGCATAGAAACCACCGGACATTGATATTGATATCAAACTATGAGTTATTGATGATGAGAAACATATATTTGTCATCGACAATATTGAATTCACAGGACATTGGTATATCATTGATTATTGAAATAAATATGAATACTGCAACTTTAGATTGGAATGGACTTTGGATATAATTGGCATGCCATAGAATTCATGAGCTTAGTGTACGGGTGGACTACGGTCCTAAGGCTACGGGCTATATTGATTTGGTGAGGCGGAGGGACTAGACCATTTATTGATTTGGCGAGGCGTAGGATTATGCGTATCACGAACTTAATTCTATCAAAGGACTAAGAATAAAATTGAAATATGCTTATACATTGAATATTATTGCATAGCATCGACATCATTGGCATGATATTATGTTTAAGTATAACCATGGCATTATTCTTACTTACATTTTTATGACGACCTCATTAGGGAAAGTATGCCTAGAGTGTCCCACCTCATGCATTTACATGTTAAGAAGGTTTGTGTGTCGGAAGATCGGATCGGCATGCAAGACAAGTCACTAAAAGCCCCAAGTAATGTGTTTTTGTCTTATGAACTCTTAGAAAGGCGGCAAAGTAGTTGAACTAGTCATTTGTGCCTATTTTGTTGTGTTGGTGCATTGCTAAGGTTGTAATAAGTTATATAGCTTAAAATGCCCTTTTTTGTAATGTTGAAAATGGATGGAAAATGTATACATAGCTCAAAAGGTAAAAACACGGTAAACGTATTCACATGGTCATGAAATTTGACATGCTAGTAGTTTATACCATTGGAATGTTGCGTGTAAAGTTTCAATGCATCTGGACATCGTTCAACAGGGTAAATCGAATAAAAACCAGCAAAAATTTGTCATTACAGTCCAAGCCGTATCGAAATGGGTGATGACGTTTTGGTACAAGTGTACAATAATGAACCTAAAAGTATGAGTGTACCGAAACAGAATAATGTCGTTTTAGAACATTTTGTCATTAGAGATCAATGTTTCGATACGGGTTCATAGCGTATCAAAATGAGTCAAAGTCAAAGGTGGTCAATGCGTTTCGATACGGGTCAAGCATTTATTTGTACGGTCTAGGAGGAAATGTCAACAGAAGATAATCAACGTCCACCAATTTTGAAACAACTTAGTGTGTTTCGAAACGGGGTTAGGTAAGTTAGTCATAGACTCATTGGGCAGGTTGTTAGTTTTATAATTTAGTCACTGAATGTAGTACAGCTAAATTGATTGGGTTTATGAACTCCAAATTGAATGGAATTTTGTAGACCTATCATTTGTATAGTGAATTTCATTATGGTAAAGTTGATTACATCGAAGGACCCCTAGTTTGTCAGAATTAAAAGTTAGTCCCTAATACTTGTAAAAGATGCAATATGGTCCTAAGTTGTTAATTGTGTTCCTCTCCTAATTGAGTTGGACTAGTGAGTACATTGATAATATTTGTATGTCTAATTTGGGTTGAGTGATGTTGTTAAGATCAAATTTTATCCCCCGATCACCGTATCGTCTACCGGTAACACGCTCATACCCGGGTCTCTACCAGACCGGGAAGGGGGTGTTACAGGATCGTCAGAAATCCTACAAAGATTTGAAGCGTAGAGAGATAGAATATGTTGTTGGTTACCATGTGTATTTGAAAGTGCCGCCTTGGAATAAGGTGATGAGGTTTGGGCGTAAGGGTAAGCTTAGTCCAAGGTTTATTGGACTGTGTGAGGTTGTGGAGCGTTGTTCCTGTTGATTATCGTTTGAAGTTACCTCCTGAGTTTGAGAAAATTCATGATGTGTTTCATGTATCGATGTTGCATAGGTATAGGTTAGATACATCACATGATATGCTACTGGAAGATATTGAGTTGTGACAGAATGTAACCCCCTTAGCCCGGCTTAGACGCCCGACCTGAAGTAAGAAGATTACACGGGGAAAACTGAAGCCAACTCGTTAAATCCGACTACAATTAACGACACTATTTTTTCTTTTTATCTTCTCTAAAAGCATATTAAGATCTTATATGTTCAACAAGACACTTAGAAGAAAACGACACATCGATCGGAGTTCAATTAGGGGTTCAATTGCATAACTTTACCTTTTAGGGACTAAACTGTAATTTCTGAAAATCACAGGGACTAATTCAATTTTAAGATTACCAATCGTTAATTAGTAATGTAACATGCTTCCATGTCAAATTTCATCACAAACGAATCATCCAAACTCACCAATTGAACATACAACATCCAGGGACCAATATGCAACATTTCAAAACTTTAAAAGATACTTTCAACTGAAAATAACGGTCAGGTATCGGTACACTTAAGCATGTATCGATACGCGGGAATGCAGTAGCCAAAGTTGGGGAAAAGGTATCGATACACTTCCTTGCATATCAGTACAGCTTACAAACTTTGCACGGGCGTATCGATGCGGGGGTAATTCATATCGATACCTCTGTGTTGATTAACCTGAGAAAAGCCTTCGAGTATCGATACTCAATCCTGAGTATCGATACGCATACCAGAAAAACACCTCCAACAGTCCTCAATTGACATTTAACAACAACTATACATGTCCAAAACATCCCTACAAGGTATAACAAACATTTCCAACATATATGCATCAATAAACAAACATAGACAAGCAATAGACATGAGAATTCATGAAGATTAGAGAGCTATATGGACATGCTTGCACACATAACCCAAAACATGTCCAAAATATCACATAGCAAACCATAAGCCAATTAGATGCCAATTACAAGTCTCAAAACTCAAACCACACTTGCTCAAGGTGTCTCACATCACCAAACAATTCATGAGTGGAAATCCCTCCCATTGCCTCTTATTACACTAAGGTGAAAACACATACTTTGATTAGTCAAAACTCTTGGATATCCTTTGCTTGCTTGCTGCCGAAAATGCTTAATTCTCTTTATTGATGAAACAAATGAACGTAAGCATCAAGCTTAGAGAGGACCGCTATAAAACCAAACATGTAACACCCCTTCCCAACTTAGTAGAGAACTAGGTCGGAGCGTGTTACTGATGGACATTACGGTAATCGGTGCGATAAAATTTCAACTTAACAATATCACTTAATCAATAATAGACATACAAATATTACCAGTGTACTTACTGGTCCAACTTAATTAAGTGAGGACCACAAATAACCATTTAGGTCCATTTTGCAACCTTAACAAATATTAAGGACTAATTTGTAATTTTGATATACTAGAAGTTTTTCGATAAGAATGACTTTACCAATATGAAATTTATTACTCAAAGGTTAGGTCTACAAGATTTCATTCAATTCGGGGATCATTAACACAATTAATTTATCTTTACAAAATTCAGTGACTAAATTGCAACATTAGCCTGTCCATTGAGCCTTTAACTAACTTTCCTAACCCCGTATCGAAACACTCTAGTCTGTTTCAAAACTGTTGCACGAGAGTCAACACCTGTTGACCTTCCCCTTAGACTGTTTCGATACAGGTTGACCCATATCAGAACGAATTAACCACTTTTGACTTTGACTTGTTTCGATACGCTATGAACACGTACCAAAACGTTGGTCTCCAGTGACAAAATGTTCCGAAACTGCATTATTCCGTTTTGGTACGCCCATACTCTCAGGTTCAATATTGGACACCCGTACCGAAATGTCATCACCTGTTTCGATACGGCCTGGCCTATAATGACAGATTTTTGCTGGTTTTTACTCGATTTACCCTGTCGAACGATGTCCAAATACAACGAAACTTTACACGCAATATTTAAATAGTATAAACTACTAGCGTGCCATCTTTCATGACCATATGAATATGTTTACTAAGTTTTTACCTTTTTGAGCCATGCATGCATATTCCATCTATTTTCAACTTTACCAAAATGGGCATTTTAAGCTATATAACTTATTACAACCTTAACAATGCACCAACACATAAAAATAGGCACAAATGACTAGTTCAACTACGTTGCCACCTTCCTTGGAGTACATAAGACAAGAACACATTACTTGGGGCTGGTAGTGACTTGTCTTGATTGCCGATCCGATCTTCCGAAACACAAACCTTCTTAACCTAAAAATGCATGAGATGAGACACGTTAGGCATACTTTGCCTTGTGAGGTAGTCACAAACGATGCAAGTAACAATAATGTCATGGTTATACTTAAACATAATTCCACGCCAACGATGTCAATGCTATGCAATAATTCACAATGTATAAACATGTTTCAAATTTATTCTTAATCCTTGGATTGAATCAAGACCATGAATACGCGAATTCCTACACCCCGCCAAATCAATAAATGGTCTAGTCCCTCCGCCTCGCCAATATGACCAATAGCAACACATCCCTCCGCCTCACCAAATCAATATAGGATGTAGCATTAGGACCGTAGTCCACCCGTACACTGAGCTCATGAATTCTATGGCATGCCAATTGTATCAAAAGTCCATTCTAATCCAAGGTTGCAATATTCATATTTATTTCAATAATCAATGATATACCAATGTTCGGTGAATTCAATATCGTTGATGACCAATACATATATTTCATCACCAATAACTCACAGTTTGATATCAATATCAATGTCTGATGATTTCTATGCAATAATCCAAAGACAATGCCTAAATCAATAACAATACACAATGACAATATCAATGACAATAACCAATGTTCAATGACAACTTACCAACACTTACGAAAGTGTCCGATTAACCATCCAATGCATTTTCTCCAAGAACAATGTTAGCGATGTAATCTAAAATATCAAATAATGATCCGAGAAGGACTTTCGCCTAAACCCGAGACTTCGACTACACTCACCTTGACAATCTGAAGATTTCAAGGCTCTCGGATAACAATCCCCTTGTTACTAGCTTTGGGTGGAGATTATGGATGCTCTTTATCAACGTCTTGAACTAGGAAATCAATAGGAAGATTATCAAGGTCGATATTTCGATAACAAAATCAATATAACAATATCAACATCGATAACCGATTTCAATAGAGATGACAACGATGAGGTATCCATGGATAGTCAAAACCCTAGCTTAGATTACACTCAATATATCCATGGAATTCAATAAATAATTGAGAAATATAGCTTACCCGATCGATAGCAACGATTCGATATCGATAAAGTGAAGAAATAGCAAAGCTTGAAATTCCTCCAATTGAGGTGTGTGCTTAGATGAAGAAGATGGTGAAGATGATAGGTGCTAGCTTAGAGTTTTCTCGGGTAAGCTCTCTCTTGCTTTTGTTTTTATAATTTAACACCAAGATTTCCTTCAATTGAAAGAAAGTCATCAGATCACTCCACGCAAGTGGAGATTTTTATTAAAGAGGGCTAATCGCAAGGTTAGCCCCTCACTTCTCACTACATTATGGTTTTTGCCTTTCAAATTACACTTTTTCAATTTAGTCACCAAAAAGGCCCAATATTATCCAATAGAGTTCAACGATGATGTTTTAAGCTAATTTAGTGTTCGATATCAATAATTAACTAGTCGATACAATATTTAGGCTTCATCAATGTAGGATTTATGATCATCGGAATTTAATTCTAACTAGACAGGATTTTGGGGTCTTACAACTCTCCCCCCTTAAGAAAAAAGTGTCCTCGAATTTTTACCTGAACTGAAGCGATGGGGATATTGTTGTCTCATAGTATCTTTAGGCTCCTAAGTGGCATCCTCAATAGTGTGACTTCTCCAGAGCACTTTAACTAACAGTACAGTTTTGTTACGAAGCTTCTTGACTTCCCTAGCAAGAATCTGAATCGGTTCTTCCTCATAAGATAGATTTGGTCGATGTTCTATAGATTCGGGTTCCACAATGTGTGAGAGGTCATATCGATACTTCCGAAGCATTGATACAAGAAAGACATCATGGATTTTACTCAATTCCGAGGGTGGGAATATCTGATATGCCACTGGGCCAATCTTTTCAAAAGTTTCAAAGGGTCTAATGAACCTGGGACTCAATTTCCCCTTCTTTCAAAATCTCAAGACTTTCTTCCACGGTGACACTGTAAGAAAGACTTTTTCACCAACTTCATACTCAATGTCTCTTCTTTTAAGATCAGCGTAAGCCTTTTTCCGATCAAATGCGGCCTTTAAACGATTATGAATAATGGTAACCCGTTCTTCAATATCACGAATCAAGTCAGGGCCTAACATCTTGCCCTCACCAAGCTCCGACCAACACAATGGAGTTCTGCATCGCCTACCATATAATACTTCATACAGGGCCATTTGGATGGATGCTTGGTAACTTTTGTTGTAGGCAAACTCGACCAGAGGTAGAGATTATTTACCTGAATGACCCTTTCTGACTGACCGTCAGATTGAGGGTGAAAAGTGGTGCTAAGATTAACTCTGGTTGCCAGAGCTCCTTCTAATGTTCTCCGAAATCGAGATGCAAATCGAGGATCTCGATCGGAGATGATAGACTTAGGTACTCCGTGGAGTCGGATTACTTCCTTGATGTACAAGTCAGCTAGCTTAGGAAGCCCGTAGTCCATTCTAACTGGTATAAAATGAGCTGACTTCGTGAAACAATCTACAATAACCCATATAGCATCATGCTTTGCAGGAGTTAACGATAGACCACTAACAAAGTCCAAAGTTATCTTTTCCCATTTCCATTTTAGTGGAACAATAGGGTGCAATAATCCAATAGGGGCACTATGTTCTGCCTTAACACGTTGGCAAGTGAGACACTTGGAAATGTAATCAACTATGGTCTGCTTCATGCCTGGCCACCAATAGAGCTCACGTAGGTCTTTATATATTTTCATAGACCCGAGGTGAACAGAAAAAGAACTCAAATGATATTCGGAAAGGATGTCGGTGCGAAGAGTTTCATCATTACGTACACAAACTCGATCATGAAAACATAGGAGTCCTTTAGAATTAATTCTGAAGTCAAGGTTATTCGATAGCTTAGAGACAATGATTTGAAGCTCGGGATCTTGCTCTTGCAAATCCTTGATCCGCATAACGATTGTAGAATGATCTTGAAGTTCAGCTACAAGACAATTATGCTTCCAAAGTCCGAAGTTAGCGTTAATTGCTCGAGGGGCTAAAATATAGCAATATTACAATGTGTTAATGTGCTTCTTAATACTTATAACTTCAAGTCTATTATCAATGCTTGCCAGGAAAAGGTTTGCAGCTGAGCGCATCTGCTACAACATTGGCCTTGCTTGGATGGGAATCAATGACCAGATCATAATCTTTAAGGAGTTCCATCCACCTCTGTTGTTGAAGATTCAACTCAAATTGGGTCAAAAATATTTAAGGCTTTTATGGTCGGTGAAAAGATAGCATTTCTACCCGTAGAGATAATACCTCTAGACTTTCAATGTAAAGACAATTGTAGCCAATTCAAGGTCGTGGGTGGGATAATTCATTTTGTGTGGCCTATGTTTCCTCGAAGCATATGCAATAACCTTGCCTTCTTGAATCAATACGCATCCTAACCCAAGATGCGAAGCATCATTGTAAATTGTATAGTCTTTTTTCCAGACTTAGGTTCAGTTAAGACAGATGCATGGGTCAGAACTTGTTTTAACTGATCAAAGCTACGTTGTTGAACCTCGGTCCAAACAAAAGGAGCTTCCTTCCTCAATAATTTGGTTAAAGGAGCGGCTAACATAGAAAATCCCTTCACGAATCTACGGTAATAGCCAACAAGCCCAAGGAAGCTTCTGACTTTACCAATGTTTTTCGGTGGATGCCAATCTACAATAGCTTGGATTTTCTTCGAGTCCACCTGAACGCCCGAAGCATATACGATATGCCCCAGAAATGCAACTTCGATGAGTCGGAACTCACACTTGGAAAACATCGCATACAACTGTTTCTCTCAGAGTCTGAAGTACAACACGAAGATGATCTCGATGCTCCGTTTTCATTCTTGGAATAGATCAAGATGCCATCTATGAAAGCCACTACGAATTTATCAAGATAGGGTCTAAATACCCGATTCATTAAATCCATAAAAGTTGTCGGTGCATTAGTTAGCCCAAAAGGCATCACCAAGAATTCGTAGTGTCCATATCATGTATGGAAGGCAGTCTCAGGCACATCATACTCCTTGAATCTCATTTGCTAATAGCCCGACCTTAAATCGATCTTGGAAAACACAGAGGCATCTTTTAATTGATCGAACATGTCACCTATTCTAGGTAATGGATATTTATTCTTGATGGTTACTTTATTCAGTTGTCTATAGTCAATGCACAATCACATAGAACCATCCTTGTTTTTGACAAAGAGAAGTGGTGCTCCCCTAGGTGAAGAACTCGGTTGAATGAAACCCTTGTTCATAAGGTCATGAATTTGAGCTTTTAATTCTTTCAACTCCGCAGCCGCCATCCGATATGGTGCAATGGAAACAGGAGTAGTCCCAGGTTACATCTCGATGCCAAATTCCACTTAACGGGTTGGGGGCAACCCCGGATGTTCATCAGGGAATACATCAGGAAACTCACATACGGTGTCAGTGTTTTGTAGTTGCGGATCACCTTTTGTTTCCAATGACAAGGCATACAACGATTCTTGCACATTACCCTAAGATACAACTTTCCCTAACAACACTTTCTTTACCCAAACCCCTAAGATACAACTTTCCCTAACAACAATCTACCCAGGCTTGATGTTCACTAAGCCAATCTAAGCCTAGGATAGAGTCGAATTCATGGATCGGTAAATCCAATAAATTTGACAGAAAAGGAATCCCCTGTATCATTAAGGGACAATTCTTGCACATTACCCTTACGATGACACAATCTCCTTGGGGATTGGTTACAACGATTCTCGATATCATTGGTTCAGAAGACATGTTATACTTTTTAACTACAATGGTGCTAATGAATGAATGGGTTGAACCATAGTCAATCAATGCATATAAAGGATGTGAATATATCTCAATGGTACCGACAATGACATCAGGTTCATCTTCTTCTTCCCTGCTCCTCACATGATACATTTGGGCAGGAGCCTTTGAATCTTGTCTTTTAAAGGGCTTCCCTGGTCCACTCGATCATCCAAAAGTCCCAATAGAAGCCTTCTTCGATCCTTTACCTCGAAAAGATTGAGCAGGAGAAGCAGGAGTAGTCAGTGTGGCCACAGATTTAGTTGTATTCATAGGACAGTCACGTATAAAGCGACCTTGCTCACCACAAATAATAACAAGCCAAAGTCTGCTTACAACACTGTCCAACCGGATGCTTGTTTTGAAAATAATTACACAGTGGTTATTGGCTGCCTCGGTTCGATCCTCCAGTGCTATCAACAGAGGCTGCTTTGGCAGAAGACGGCGTCACAGACTGAGGTCTCTCAAGGTTCCTAGAGCGGGAAGGCTGTGGGTAGACATTCTGCTTGCAGACTTTCTATCTCCCTTTTTTGTTCCATCTTGGAGGTTGTGAATCATCTCTAAACCTCTTCTCAAACATCCCAGACTCACTAGCTCGTTGATCTCTCTAGGCCGCTTCGGTGGCCTTGACTCGATTCACCAAATCCTGGAAGTTGGTGATTCCAAGGGCTATAAACATAGGTCACAATTCATCACTGAGGCTTGCTATGAACATTTTGCACTTGTCTTCTTCATTGTTTATAAATTCAGCTCCATATCGGCAATATTTACAGAAGTCATGAATGTAATGCTCGATAGGTCGTCCTCCCTGCCTCTGATTGAGGAAGGTGTTTCGTCTTTCTGTGAGATAATATTCACTAATATATTTGTTTCAGAACTCTCGAAAAAAGAACTCCCAAGTAACCGATTCATCAGGAGCTGTGAGAGTAGTAGATTCCCACCCCATAAGATCTTCATCGGTCAATAATGCAATAGCACATTACAGTTTGTGCTCATCCGAACATTTCAGCTGTTTATTCAAAATACGAAGTGTGTTGTCCAGCCAATATTCAGCAATTTCAGGATTATCATCATCATGTCCGGTGAAAGAATAGGCTCGAAGCGAAGCCAGCATGTCCACAGGGGTTCGGACATACTGGACAACAGAAGGGGTAGACTGAACTGATGGTGTTGCTTGCATTGTAGTCATAAACTGCTTAAAAATGTTAGCCATGTTCTGATAGCATTCAGCCTGAGCGGTAGGTGCTGCAGGCTCAGTACCCTGTACAGGAGAGTCATATGGTTGCGGTGGATTTTTAGGATTCCCTCCTCTAATCTCCTTACCATGTGTCGAGGAGCCTGTAGAAAGCTCGTTAATATGAGCTTCATTTGTCTCAGACATATCTATATGAAAGATCGGATTAGTCGACAACTAACAATATACACAATATAAAACTCCTAGGTGGCAAAGTAACATAATAACAATGTAATAGACTTCGGATTAGTCCTAGAATCGACTAAAATCTAGCTCTGATACCACAAATGTAACAGCCCATTCCCGACTTAGTAGAGAACCGGGTCGGAGCGTGTTACCGATGGACATTACGTTGATTGGTGCGATAAAATTTCAACTTAATAATATCTCTTAATTATTTATAGGCATACAAATATTACCAATGTACATACTGGTCCAATTTAATCAGGTGGGACCACAAATAACCATTTATGGCAATTTTGCAATCTTAACAAATATTAAGGACTAATTTGTAATTTTGACAAACTAGAGGTCTTTCGGTAAGAATTAATTTACCAATATGAAATCGATTACTCAGAGGCCAGGTCAACAAGATTTCATTCAATTCGGGAATAATTAACACAATCAATTTATCTTTACAAAATTCAGTGACTAAATTGCAACATTAGCATTCTGTCCATTGAGCCTTTAACTAACTTACCTAACCCCGTATCAAAACATTCTAGTTTGTTTTGAAACGGGTGCATGAGAGTGAACACCGGTTGACCCTCCCCTTAGACTATTTCGATACAGGTTGACCCGTATCAGAACGAATTGACCAATTTGACATTGACTCGTTTCGTTATGCTATGAATTCGTACTGAACCGTTGGTCTCCAGTGACAAAATGTTCCGAAATGGCATTATTCCATTTCGGTACGGCCTAGCCTGTAATGACAGATTTTTGCTGGTTTTTACTCAATTTACCCTGTCGAACGATGTCCAAATGCAACAAAACTTTACACGCAATATTTCAATAGTATAAACTACTAGCATGCCAAGTTCCATGACCATATGAATACATTTACTAAGTTTTTACCTTTTTGAGCCATGTATGGATATTCCATCCATTTTCAACTTTACTAAAAAAGGCATTTTAAGCTATATAACTTATTACAACCTTAACAATGCACCAACACAACAAAATAGACACAAATGACTAGTTCAACTACTTTGCCACCTTCCTAAGAGTTCATAAGGCAAAAACACATTACTTGGGGCTGGTAGTGATTTGTCTTGCTTGCCGACCCGATCTTCCGACACAAAAACCTTCTTTTACCTTAAAATGCATGAGATGAGACATGTTAGGCATACTTTACCTAGTGAGGTAGTCAGAAACGATGCAAGTAACAATAATGCCATGGTTATACTTAAACATAATCTCACACCAACAATGACAATGCTATGCAATAATTCACAATGTATAAACATGTTTCAAAATCATTCTTAATCCTTGGATTGAATCAAGATCATGGATACGCGAATTCATACGCCTCGCTAAATCAATAAATTGTCTAGTCCCTCCGCCTTTCCAATATGACCAATAGCAACACATCCCTCCACCTCACCAAATCAATATATGTCGTAGCCTTAGGACCGCAGTCCACCCGTACACACCGAGCTCATGAATTCTATAGCATGCCAATTGTATCCAAAGTCCATTCTAATCCAAGGTAGCAATATTCATATTTATTTCAATAATCAATGATATACCAATGCCCGGTGAATTCAATATCGTCGATGACCAATACATGTATCTTATCATCAATAACTCATAGTTTGATATCAATATCAACGTCTGATGGTTTCTATGCAATAATCCAATGACAATGCCTAAATCAATGACAATACGCAATGACAATATCAATGACAATAACCAATGTTCAAGGACAACTTACCGACACCTACCAAAGTGTCCGATTAACCATCCAATGCCATTTCTCCAACAACAATGTTAGCGATGTAATCTAAAATATCAAGTAATGATCCGAAAAGGCCTTTCGCCTAAACCTGAGACTTCGACTACACTCACCTTGACAATCTGAAGCTTTCAAGGCTCTCGGATAACAATCCCCTTGTACTTAGCTTTGGATGGAGACGATGTAAGCTATTTATCAACGTCTTGAACTCAGAAATCAATAGAAAGATTATTAAGGTCAATATTTTAATATCAAAATTCAATATAACAATATCAAGATCGATAACTGATTTCAATAGATATGACAACGATGAGGTATCCATGGATAGTCAAAAACCTAGATTAGATTGCACTCAATATATCCATGGAATCCAATAACCGATTGAGAAATATAGCTTACCCGATCGATAGCAACGATTCGATATCGATAAAACGAAAAAGTAGCAAAGCTTGAAATTACTCTAATGGAGGTGTGTACTTCGATGAAGAAGATGATAAAGATGAGAGGTGCTAGCCTAGATTAGATTGCTTTTGTGTCCTTCAATTGAAGGAAAGTCATCAGATTACTCCATGTAAGTGGATATTTTAATTAAAGAGGGCTAATCGCAAGGTTAGCCCCTCACTTCTCACTACATTATGGTTTTTGCCTTTCTGTTGAGTGGATCACACGAATGATAATAACCAAGAGGGGGGGTGAATTGGAATTTTAACTATGTTGTAACGGAAATTGCAACTTAAAAATATTGACACGAGAATTTAGAGTGGTTCAAGTTCACCAACCGAACTCTACATCCACTACCTTAGTCTCACCAAGGATTTGCAACAATTTCCACTAAATTGTTCGTCCCCTTTTTCTAGGACAAGGAGGCAACCTTTACAATTTCGGTTAATTTTTCTACCCAAAAATTAACCCAATCCTCACACAAAAGAACAAAGAAATTTGTTGGCTAATAAGGTATCTCTCAATACAAATGATAGCCCAATATCAAGCACTCAACCCAATTGAACAAAATAGAAATGAAGGATACAATTGGGGTTTCTAGACAAAAATGGGATTTCAACACAAATGCTTGTATTTGATGATAGGATGTATGCTTGTAGCTCAATTGTTTATTGCTGGAGCTTCTTGGGGTCTTTTTATAGCCTCTTGATGATTTCCAACCGTTGTGGGTGATGGGATAAAGATTAGAGCTGTTGGGATGCTTTTCTCACAACTTTTCAGCATACAGCAGCCTAACGTTTCGGAACGGGGTCAACCTGTTTCGGAACGGATTTCAAATAATATAGCCGTTGGAGCGTCTACGAGAGCCCGTTTCGAAACGCCTAGGGCCGTTTCGGAACGGTTTTGCCACTGCCAAAGGGTTGTTTCGAAACGGCCTTATCCCGTTTCGGAACAGATTTGCCACTGCCAAAGGGGTGTTTCGAAACGGCCTAAGCCCGTTTCGGAACGCCCTATTTATTTTCAAAATTTAGTTAAAACCGTTGCCCTTGTTCGTTTAAATGAAGAACAGTTTCGAAACGAGTAATACCGTTTCGAAACGCCTTGACCCGTTCCGATACGCGTTTCGAAACAGGTGCACATCGAACTGAAAGTGTTTCGAAACGCCTTGGGACGTTTCGAAACGGGGCTTGAAAAATCACTGTTTTGACTTTGAAATTCTTTAAAAAATATTTTGTAAGTCTTTGGTTTTAGCTATGAAGTGGTCTTTAACAATATATAGGGAATTTTAAGGACTTTAAAATTTGTTTTGATATTTTCATTTTAGTTCTTAGGTTTTTAGTTATATCAAAATTTAAAGCATATGTTTCACAATCTCCCCCTTTTTGATATAACAAAACCAAAGTTAGAATTTTTTAAGAATTTTGAAAGTTTTGAAGATATTCTAACTCCCCCTTAATTTAAGATAGGTTTTGAGATTTAAAAACTTGTGACATGAAATCAGAGATGTAAAGTTTAACAAAACCTTAAGAAAATTTGAAAATTTTCTATTTTGGTGGCAAGGCAAAAGGCAAGGCAATTCTCTCTTAAATTCCATCTCCCCCTTTTTGTTAGATCAAAAAGAAACAAAGAGAGCTCATAAAGAATATAAGTACCAATAAGCAATTAAAAGCAATCATAATAAATATCATCAAAATATCCAAAGCATAAACAATAAGTTCATAATCAAATCCCAAAATAAAAGATCATAAGCATAGGTTCCTAAAACATGAGAAAACATAAAGAAGAAAACTCAATCCTAAATGCATAGATAATATAATATGATATGAGTATCCTAGGCCTCGTCATCATCATCCTCATCATCATCATCGTTCTTGGCTTGAGAACGGTGATATTTTGTCCATTCTCCATAAAGAGTAGAGAAGGAAAGATCAAGGTTGGCATTGGAAGTCTCAAGGGATTGAAGACGATCATCGACGTTCTTCAATCGATTTCCCATAGTTTCAAAGCCCGAAGAAATACGAGTATCCATAGTGTCAAAACGAGAATTCAAGGCATTGAAACGCTCGGTAAGAAAAACCGTGAGAGCATCTTGATTTTCCATTTGAACTTGAGGTGGAGGAGCAACGGGAGGAGGAATCGCTTCTCGATCAATTCTTTGCCAATAACCATCCAAATATGTGAATCCGGATTTTCGAAGAGAGGACTCACCAATTTTGGTCTTGCTAGGTTCCGGAGAGTCATAGGTACAATCAATACCAAGATGATCGAAGAGAAAACTCAAGACAATGCCGTAAGTGAAAGATGTCAACTCATTGGTGTCAATAAGCTTGATATTATTGACAATCTCAGCAAAAATAATTTTGGGAACATTTGGGCGCTCACCTCTTCGGAAACATTCGAGCCAAAAGTGATCTTTTTCCCGGATGTGGGAGTATTTTCCTCCGGATGGTCGAATGAACCAAGACACTATCAAGTGAAGGACACGATCGTGCACATCTAAATGAAGGGCTTTCCCGGTGAAGGTGCCAAAGTGACGTTCATCTTCAAGACCCTCATTCTTGAGTTTAAGGGCAGACTCCAAAAGAGCAATATTAATAACAAACTTTTGCCCCAATAAAGATGACTCAATTCCTACTATCTCGGTTTTGGTTTCATCGTAAAGGAAACGAGCATTAGAGTAGAAAAGGAGTACCAAGTTTCTGTAACAAACATCCTCGATGCTCAAGAAGAAAAGAAGATCCCACTCATCCAAACGTCCAAGATACCGAAAGAGGAATCGCTCGGAATTGAGGAAATCTAGATCAATGACCCTTTCTTTGCGAACCGCGAGATTTTTGACGTAGGAGAAGCGAGTACGCTGCTGCTGAGTTTTAAGAGTTTTCTGAAAAAGTTGAATGATATTTGGACGAATACTCGATTCACCGGTTTGTACGTATTTGCGCTTTTTGTTCGATTGATCCGCCATCTAAAAATATTAAGCAAGAGTTTTAAAATTAAGTGTATGTATTGATAATAAAAATCAGTCCAATAGGAAATCCCACTTAGGTTTTGAAAAATAGAAAAAAAATACGATTAAAAATTTTTATATTCGAATCAAAAATTTTGAGATTTTTGAAAATTTTTACAAGATATGGAAAACCCACAACTAAAAATATATAATGTATACAAAATTATAATTTTCTAGCCTAAGATTCGAACAAATATTGAAAAAGAGAAAAATAAGAAAAATTACCTTAGTTTGGGATTTTGGATGATTTGAATGAAATCTTTGCACAAGATTGATGAAGCTTGCTTAGATATGTGTTTTAGAGAAGAATCCCTCACAATTTTGTGAAAAAACAAAGTGTTTGAGAGGGTATTTATAGAAGGGGGTCGGTTAGGGTTTTTAGGGTTTTAGGAGTTTGATAAAAATTAGAGTTTTGAACTTTAAGAAGCCCTAAATAGGGCAGTCCGCGAGTCCGTTTCGGAACGGTCACGACCGTTTCGGAACGGGGCGGCTAGGGTTTTGACCCTTCTTAAAACCTTTGACAGATCGTTTCGAAACGGGGATGATCGTTTCGAAACACGTTTGACCCGTATCGGAACACGTTCCGATACACCCTTACATCGAACCGAAAACGTTTCGAAACAACTGGGGCCGTTTCGAAACGTCCTTCTCTCAGGACGGATTTTAAGGCACCCGTATCGGAACGGGTGAGCCCGTTTCGATACACCTGGGCCTGGAAGTGCAGATGAGGCTCTAAAATGCAGAAAAATGATTTTCTAAGAGGCCAAACATGCATAAATGATATGAATGAGCAGGCAAAACATATTTAGGCATAAACATACTCCCCCTAACTATATGCATGGAAGAAATTGGGAGTCTAAACATATAAACATGATATTTCACAAAATCAAGCATATTTAAGTTTGAAAAGAGGTCCAAAAAGGTCAAGATAGGCTAGTTAGACCTAACTCTCTCCTAAGGGACCAAAAACGCTCTTTATCTAATGGTTTTGTAAAAATATCCGCTAATTGATTCAAGGTGTCTACATACTCTATAACCACATCTTTCTTAAGGACATGATCTCTAATGAAATGATGCCTTATTTCTATATGTTTGGTTCTAGAGTGTTGGATGGGATTTTTTGTTAAACATATTGCACTAGTATTATCACATTTTAGGGGTATGGTTTCTATTTTTACACCATAATCTAAGAGTTGTTGCTTCATCCAAAGGACTTGAGCACAACAACTCCCTAAGGATATGTACTCGGCTTCGGTGGTAGATAAGGCTACACTATTTTGTTTCTTAGAGAACCAAGATATGAGCATACTACCTAGGAATTGACAAGTTCCCGAAGTACTTTTCCTATCGATTTGGCAACCCCCATAATCCGCATCCGAGTAAGCATGTAGGTTGAAGGTAGAGACTCTAGGATACCAAAGGCCTAAACAAGGAGTGTCTCTAAGGTATCTAAAGATTCTCTTAACGGCTATAAGGTGTGACTCTTTAGGACTAGCTTGAAACCTAGCACACAAGCAAACACTAAACAAGATATCCGGTCTACTTGCGGTAAGGTAAAGCAAAGACCCAATCATAGAACGATAAAGCTTAGAGTCAACACACTTACCTCCTTCATCTTTGTCAAGCTTTGTAGATGAGCTCATAGGAGTGGCTTGAGGCTTTGTGTTCTCCAAGCCAAACTTGTTGAGCATATCCTTTACGTATTTTGCTTGATTTATGAAGGTGCCATCCTTCTTTTGCTTGATTTGGAGTCCCAAAAAGAATGAGAGCTCCCCCATCATGCTCATCTCAAATTCACCTTGCATTAACTTAGCAAATTCTTGACAATGACATTCATTAGTAGATCCAAATATAATATCATCAACATAAATTTGAACTACTAAAATGTCATTTTTATACATTTTATAAAGAGTGTAGTGTCCACCTTACCTTTTTCAAATCCTTTTTCAATCAAAAAATTTGAAAGCCTTTCATACCAAGCTCTAGGAGCTTGTTTTAAACCATAGAGAGCTTTGGTTAGTTTGAAAACATGATTTGGAAATTTTGAGTCTTCAAAACCCGGTGGTTGTTCTACATACACTTCCTCATTTATAAAACCATTTAAAAATGCGCTTTTGACATCCATTTGAAAAAGCTTGAAATTATGATAACATGCATATGCAAGTAACATCCTAATGGCTTCCATTCTAGCTACGGGTGCATAGGTTTCATCAAAATCTATTCCCTCCTCTTGAGTGTAACCTTGTGCTACAAGTCTAGCTTTATTTCTCACAATGTTACCACTCTCATCTAGTTTGTTCCTAAAGACCCATTTAGTTCCTATTGTAGATTGATTACTAGGCCTATCAACTAATGTCCAAACATTACTTCTCTCAAATTGATTTAACTCTTCTTGCATAGCCATAATCCAAAAATCATCTTTCAATGCTTCTTTGATATTTTTAGGCTCTATGCATGAGATAAATGCAATATGATTCATTAATCTAAGAGAAGAACGAGTGGTTACCCCCTTGGATGGATCACCCAAGATTTCACCATCTTTGACATAGTTCAACTCCCTTGGATAGCTAACTTCCTTTTCTTCAATAGCCAAGTCCTTCAAGGCTTCAAGAGGTGGATCTTGTGTGTCTTCTTCTTTTGGTTGAATCTCATCCTTCTTTGAAGTTTGACCTCCATCAAAGGTATTTATGATTCCTACATTATCATCATCACAAGAATCCTTCCTAGGAAAGGGATTATCATCGAATACAACATGAATAGATTCTTCTACAACTAAAGTTCTTTTGTTAAATACTCGATAGGCTTTAGAGGTTAAAGAGTAACCTATAAAAATAGCTTCATCACTTTTTGCATCAAATTTACCTAAATTCTCTTTTCCATTATTTAAAACAAAACATTTACATCCAAAAGGGTGGAAGTAGCTAATATTAGGCTTTTTAGATTTTAAAATCTCATAAGGTGTTTTCTTTAAAATCGGCCTAATAGTTACTCGATTTATAATATAACAAGCTGTGTTTGTGGCTTCCGCCCAAAAATATTTTGGTAAATTATTTTCGCAAAGCATAGTTCTAGCCATTTCTTGTAAAGTTCTATTTTTCCTCTCAACTACCCCATTTTGTTGAGGAGTTCGAGGAGCTGAAAAATTATGGCTAATACCATTTTCATTTAAAAAATCTTCAAATCCTAAATTTTGAAATTCGGTTCCATGATCACTTCTAATATGTGAAATTTTAAGTTCAAGATCATTTTGAATTAATTTTGAAAATGTGATGAATTTTTCCAAAGCCTCATCCTTAGTACTTAAAAAAAGAACCCAAGTGAATCTAGAAAAATCATCAACTAGTACAAAAGCATATGATTTGCCACCCAAGCTCATAGTCCTAATTGGCCCAAATAAATCCATGTGGATTAGTTGTAAACATCTACTAGTAGAAATGTCATTAATGGATTTAAAAGAAGATCTATGTTGTTTACCTTTTGAGCATGCATCACAAATTTTATCGTTCGAAAATTTTATCTTGGGTAAACCTTTGACTAGATTTAGAGAGATTAGTTTTTCTAAAACACTTGTGCTAGCATGTCCTAGCTTCCTATGCCACAACCATGCATCATTTTCATTTTGAGCAACTAAGCATGCATGAGATGTATGAATGTCATCTAGATGCACCATGTATATATTCCCTATGCGATGACCTATGAGCATAATATTATTAGTTTTAATGTCTACAATTTTACAACCGGTTTTATCAAACAGAACATTAAAACCTTTATCACATAGTTGACTTATGCTCAATAAATTATGTTTAAGACCATTGACATATAAAACATTTTCAATGAGAGTAGTAGAGTGATTACCTATGGAGCCAATACCTTCAATGTGGCCTTTGGAGTTGTCACCAAATGTTACTACTCCTCCACTTTTTGGCTTTAGATCCATGAGTCGACTCTTGTCTCCGGTCATGTGTCTCGAGCATCCACTATCAAGGTACCATGAGTTTTGACTTTGTGCTTTGGCCTTGTAGCAATGCTCCCCCTACAAACAAAGATATTTAAACTTTTGTTTTTGGTACCCAAATCATTTTGGGTCCATGTGTGTTAGTTCCTAAAACTTTGGTTCCCTAAGGAATCCAAGGTGACATAGCAATAATATTATTAGATTTAACAAGTTCCTTAGGAACCCATACATTTCTAATTCTTTTAACTTTACTATGTCTAGGATAGTTACCTTGTTTGTAGTAGTTAGTCTTTTTCTTGGGTTGGTGTGCTCTAGAGGATTCTCCTACTTCATGCTTGACACTACCAACATTTTTAAAGACTTTTTGAGCTCATTTAGCTCACTCAACACCTTTTGGTGTTCACGTTTATTTTGAGATAAAGAATTATTAAGATCAACATTTTCATCTTGAAACAATTTAAGTTCATCTTTTAATCCTAATATCTTTTTCTCAAATTTAGAATTAGTTTGAGTAAGTGAGTCATTTTTCTCATTTAATTCTAGGATAATTTTTCTATTTCTAATAACCGACTCCTTATACTTCTCAACTAATTCATCATATACCTCTTGTAACTCATCATAAGCATCATTTAATTCTTCATATGAAAAATCTAAAGTAGATGAGTTAGAGGTTACCAAGGAGGAATCTTCCTCAAGTGCCATGAGGCAAAGGTTCGCCACTTCTTGTTCGTCATCCTCCGATGACTCCTCATCACTCCAAGTAGCAAGCTTGGCTTTGAGCTTTTTCCTCTTCTCAAAGCCCTTCTTCTTGAGTTGAGGGCACTCCGAACGTATGTGGCCGGGTTGTTTGCACTCGAAGCAAGTGAGTGGATCCCTTCCTTCTTCTTTGTTCTTGCTTTTAAAGTCCATCTTCCTTTGGATTTTTCTTCCTCGGTTGGACCTCATAAGGCGTGAGAATCGTTTGGCTATCATAGCCAATTCTTCGAGCTCATCCTCATCACTAGATGAACTTTCATCAAGTTGGGAAGTTTTAGCCTTGAGAGCTATTCCCATTTTCTTCTTTTTCTCCCCTTCAAGCTTCTCCATTCTTTTTTCTTCTTTCTTTTTCTCATCTTCCCTTCCTTGCTTCATGATCTCGTGAGTAAGGAGAGAGCCTACAAGTTCATCAAGCTTTAGAGTTTTTAAATTCTTTGCTTCGATGATAGCGGTTCTCTTCCCATCCCAAGATTCGGGAAGTGAATAGAGTAGCTTTCGGACAACCTTGTCTTCCGGTATTACTTCTCCATATCCCTTTAAACCATTTACAATTGTGGAGAACCGATCAAACATCTTTGACACCGTCTCATCGAATTCCATCTTGAAATTTTCATAACTAAGATTGAGAATTCCAATCTTAGTTTCTTTGACATCGTTGGTGCCTTCATAGGTGGTTTCAAGAGTGTCCCACACTTCTTTGGCACTTTCAATTGATGAGACCTTTGAGTAGATGTCCGGACCGAAAGCACAAAATAGCATGTGAAGAGCTTTGTCATTTACTTGAATCTTTTTTTTCCTCTTCACTCATTTCCGTTCTCCTTTTTAGCACCATTTTGCCTTCATTATCTTGCTTCAATGGAATATATGGTCCATCCTCAATGACATCCCATACAAGATAGTCACTTGATTTAATGAATAGACGCATTTTATTTTTCCAAAAGGAGTAGTTCTCACCATTGAAGAAAAGAGGCTTTGTGGTGGATTGTGAGTCGTACATGCCGGGAGCGGAGGTTGAAGCCATCTCTTGATATTTTGATGATGATCACACTTCTTCCAAGGATCTCCTCTTGTGGTTGTTAATCCTCAAAGAGTTAAGCTCTGATGCCAATTGTTGAGTGGATCACACGAATGATAATAACCAAGAGGGGGGGTGAATTGGAATTTTAACTATGTTGTAACGGAAATTGCAACTTAAAAATATTGACACGAGAATTTAGAGTGGTTCAAGTTCACCAACCGAACTCTACATCCACTACCTTAGTCTCACCAAGGATTTGCAACAATTTCCACTAAATTGTTCGTCCCCTTTTTCTAGGACAAGGAGGCAACCTTTACAATTTCGGTTAATTTTTCTACCCAAAAATTAACCCAATCCTCACACAAAAGAACAAAGAAATTTGTTGGCTAATAAGGTATCTCTCAATACAAATGATAGCCCAATATCAAGCACTCAACCCAATTGAACAAAATAGAAATGAAGGATACAATTGGGGTTTCTAGACAAAAATGGGATTTCAACACAAATGCTTGTATTTGATGATAGGATGTATGCTTGTAGCTCAATTGTTTATTGCTGGAGCTTCTTGGGGTCTTTTTATAGCCTCTTGATGATTTCCAACCGTTGTGGGTGATGGGCTAAAGATTAGAGCCGTTGGGATGCTTTTCTCACAACTTTTCAGCATACAGCAGCCTACCGTTTCGGAACGGGGTCAACCTGTTTCGGAACGGATTTCAAATAATATAGCCGTTGGAGCGTCTACGAGAGCCCGTTTCGAAACGCCTAGGGCCGTTTCGGAACGGTTTTGCCACTGCCAAAGGGTTGTTTCGAAACGGCCTTATCCCGTTTCGGAACAGATTTGCCACTGCCAAAGGGGTGTTTCGAAACGGCCTAAGCCCGTTTCGGAACGCCCTATTTATTTTCAAATTTTAGTTAAAACCGTTGCCCTTGTTCGTTTAAATGAAGAACAGTTTCGAAACGAGTAATACCGTTTCGAAACGCCTTGACCCGTTCCGATACGCGTTTCGAAACAGGTGCACATCGAACTGAAAGTGTTTCGAAACGCCTTGGGACGTTTCGAAACGGGGCTTGAAAAATCACTGTTTTGACTTTGAAATTCTTTAAAAAATATTTTGTAAGTCTTTGGTTTTAGCTATGAAGTGGTCTTTAACAATATATAGGGAATTTTAAGGACTTTAAAATTTGTTTTGATATTTTCATTTTAGTTCTTAGGTTTTTAGTTATATCAAAATTTAAAGCATATGTTTCACACTTTCAAACTACACTTTCTTAAATTTTGTCACCAAAAAGGTCCAATATTATCCAATAGAGTTTAATGACGATGTTTTAAGCCCATTTAGGGTTTGATATCAATAATTAACTAGTCGATAAAATATTTAGGCTTCATCAATGTAGGATTTCTGATCATCGGAACTTAATTTCGACTAGACCATATTTCGTGGTGTTACAACTCTCCCCCATTAAAAAAAATCGTCCTCGAATTTTTACCTGAACTGAAGAGATGGGGATATTGTTGTCTCATAGTCTCTTCAGGCTCCAAAGTGGCTTCCTCAGCAGTGTGACTTCTCCAGAGCACTTTAACTAACGGTACAATTTTGTTACGAAGCTTCTTGACTTCCCTAGCAAGATTCTGAACCGATTCTTCCTTATAGGATAGATTTGGTCGAAGTTCTACAGATTCAGGTTCCACAATGTGTGAGGGGTCAGATCGATACTTTCGAAGCATTTATACATGAAAGACATCATGGATTTTACTCAATTTCGAGGGTAGCTATAGCCGATATGCCATTAGGCCAATCTTTTCAACAATTTTAAAGTGTCCAATGAATTGGGGACTCAATTTCCCCTTCTTGCCAAATCTCAAGACTTTATTCCACGGTGACACTTTAAGAAAAACTTTTTCACCAACTTCATACTCAATGTCTCTTCTTTTAAGATCAACGTAAGCATTTTGTCGATCAAATGTAGCCTTTAAACGATAATGAATAATGGTAACCCGTTCTTCAGTTACACGAAGAAAGTCAGGGCCTAACATCATGCCCTCACCAAGCTCCGACCAACACAATGGAGTTCTACCTCGCCTACCATATAATGCTTCGTACGAGGCCATTTCGATGGATGCTTGGTAACTTTTGTTGTAGGCAAACTCGACCATAGATCCAATGCATTAAGATGCATTCCAACACCATCAACTAAACACAAACTCGTTGCACAGCAAAACTACATCAATCTACCCATCTGAAAAAACCGAAAACTCATTTGATTGCTTCCTAAACCAATTCCAGCCAAATTAAAACTTTTCAAATTACCATTTTATCATTTAAAATAAAAATCATTTTTAATCAATTATTTTAAAACTCATTTAAAACACATGTCAATTTAACACATGTCAATTTAAGGAAAGGTGTAATTGCACAAAAGCTCCCTAAAGATTCTGAGATCTTGACTCCTCTTTTGAAATTTGCATTTTTTCCACAGTTTTAAAACTTTACATTTTGGTTACTACCCAAAATGTACCTCTTCCAAAACTCATTTTGTAAAATTGATTTGACTAACCTCTTAAACATGATTTTAGAGGATTTTAGCAAATTTTGTCATATTTTTATCCTATCACGACCGCGCGTGATACGATGTCTAAAATATCTAGGCCCAAAACCAGGGCGTTACAACTCTCCCCCACTTAAGAAATTTCGTCCCCGAAATTTTTACATGCAGGAAAAAGATGCGGAGATTTCTTCAACATGTCCGCCTTGCTTTCCCATGTGACCTCAACTCCTCGGTGTCGCCATAACACCTTCACAAGCTCTATCGTCTTGACACGAAGAACTTTGCTGCTCGAGTCAAGGATCTCTACCGGTTCCTCGTCATAAGACAAATCCGGATTCAACTCTATCTCCTTAACAGGCATCACATGCGAAGGATCCGATCTATACCTCCGCAACATCGAAAGATGAAACACATTATGTATCCTTTCCAACTCTGGAGGCAACCTCAACCTATAAGCCACAGGACCAATACGCTCCATAACCTCATATGGACCAATAAACCTCGGGCTAAGATTACCTTTCCGTCCAAACCTCGTCACCTTTTTCCAAGGCGATACTTTCCAGAACATACGTTCACCAACCGCAAACTCAATCTTCTTATGCTTCAGATCCGCGTAAGACTTTTGTCGATCTGATGCTGCCTTCAAGCGCTCACAAATGAGCTTCACCTTCTCGGTGGTTCCTATCAACATAGCTGGCATCGAAATCAACTTTTGTCCAGTTTCTGCCCAACAAAGAGGAGTACTACACTTTCTCCCATACAAAGCCTCGTATGGAGCCATTTGAATGCTTGCATGGTAACTATTGTTGTAAGAAAACTCAACCAAATGCAATTGCTTCTCACATGAACCCTGAAATTCAATAACACAACTTCTCAACATGTCCTCAAGCACTTGGATAACACGCTCTGACAATCCATCCATCTGAGGATGATAAGAAGTACTGAAATTCAACTGCATACCCATGAATCGATGCAAACATTCCCAACACCTCGACGTGAACCTCAAATCTCTATTCGACACTATAGACTTCAGCACACCATGCAACTGCACAATCTCAGCGATACAGCCCTGCCAGCTTAACCAAAATATACATAGTATGCACAGGCAAGAAATGTGCACACTTCGTAAGATGATCAACAATCACCCAAACATAATTCTTCTTGGATTGTGACAAAGGAAACCCAGACACGAAATCCATGGTAATCCTTTCCCACTTCCATTCTAGGATTTTCAAAGGTTGCACAACCTAGAAGGAACCTGATGTCCAGCCTTCACTTGCTGACAAACCATGCATTTGCTAACAAAATCAGCAACATCCTTCTTCAACCCCACTCAATAGTACTCATCCTTCAAACTACGATACATCTTCGCACTACCAAGGTGCATAGAGAAATGACTACTATGAGCTTCAGTCAGAATAGTACGCCTCAACTCATCATCATTCGGCACCACTAATCGACTCCTAAAATATAGAACACCATCATCATTGAAACTGAATTTTGAAGGCCTACCATCTGTAATATCCTGAACGTGAGGGACAAGAGAATCATTAAGCAACTGCCTAAACTTGATATCTTAATTCAAGGATGGTTTCACCTTCAATTCGGCAACAAAATTACCATATCGCAATAGGCTCAAGCGAGCAAACATCGCCCTCAACTCCACAGCCACCTTCCTGCTCAAAGCATCAGCCACAACAATGGCCTTTCCAGGATGATACTCGATCGACAGATCAGAATCCTTAAGAAACTCCACCGATCGACGTTGCTTAAGATTCAACTCCTTTTGAGACATAAGATACTTCAAATGCCTATGATCTATGAATACCACACACTTCTCGCCATACAGGTAATGTCTCCAAATCTTTAAAGCAAACACATTAGTCGCAGGCTCAAGATCATGAGTAGGGTAGTTACGCTCATGCACCTTCAACTGCCTAGATGCATACGCCACTACCTTACCATCTTGCATTAACACACAACCTAAACCGACATAGGACGCATCACTATAGACTACAAACTCCTTACCAAACTCAGGTTGAATCAGGACAGGAGCTTGTGTCAAAGCTTCTTTCAGCTTCTCAAAAGCTTACTGCCTCGCATCTGTCCACTCAAACCGAACATTCTTCTGCAACAGCTTGGTCCAAGGTGCAACAATCTTCGAGAAACCCTCAACAAACCTACGGTAATATACAACCAAGCCAAGAAAACTTCGCACCTCCATCACCGAGTTAGGCACTTTCCAACTCATCACTGCTTCTATATTATGTGGATCAACACGAATACCCTCGGCTGATACAACATGTCCAAGGAAGACTACCTCCCTAAGGCAAAACTCACACTTGCTTAGCTTAGCATAAAGCTGGTTCTCAAACAACACTTGAAACATTATCCTTAAGTGTCTATCATGATCCTCCTCGGTACGAGAATACACAAGGATGTCATCGATGAACACCACCACAAACTGATCCAAAAACTCATGGAAGACGCGATCCATCATGTCTATGAAAGCGGTAGGTGCGTTGGTTAATCCAAAAGGCATCACTAAGAACTCATAATGCTCGCAGCTTTTTCGGAAAGTCGTTTTAGGTACGTCCATATCCTTCACCTTCAACTGATAATACCCTGACCTCAAGTTAATCTCTGAAAACACCTAGGCTCCTCAAAACTGATCAAAAAAGATCATAGATCCTTGGCAAGGGATACTCGTTCTTGATCGTCAACTTGTTCAGTTGCCGATAATCTATACACATCCGCAATTGTACCATCTTTCTTCTTTACAAACAAAACCGGCACACCCTAAGGTGATACACTCAGCCGGATGAACCCTCGATCAAGCAACTCCTGAAGTTGTGTCTTCAACTCTTTTAGCTCTTTAGGTGCCATTCGATAAGGATCAATGGACACCAGAGTCGTATTCTCATAAAACTCGATACCAAACTCAACTTCCCTGTTTGGTGGCAACCCAGGCAACTCTTACGGAAGGACACCTGAAAAATCGCAAATGGTTCTAATGTCCTGCACACGCACATCCTTTGCACAAGGATTGATCACATATGCAAGATAAGCATCACAACCCATCCTTAGAATACGGCTTGCTTCCAAAGCCGAAACAACATTAGACAAGAATTTCACATTCTCTCATAGTATCACCACCTCATAATCATCAGGAAGCTTTAAGGTGACTCGCTTAACATCAAAGTCAACCAGTGCTTTATGCTCAGACAACCAATTCATACCAAGAATCACATCAAATCCATAAAAGGGTAATTCCATCAAATCCACAAGAAAGACATGACCCTGAAAAGATAAAGGACATCTCCTACACAACTTCCTTGTGACCACAGTCTCACCAAAGGAACTAGTCACTTGCATTCCTACTCTCAACAACTCAACAGGTGTATCAAGAAAATGTGCATGCTCGCTCAAGATATAAGAATGCGTGGATCCAGCATCAATCAATGCAAACAATGATAAATACTGTAGAACAAAGGTACATGTGATGACATCAGTGTCGTTGCGCCCCTCACGCTGAGCATAGACCCTCACCGGACCGCCACCCTCAGGCTGAACTGATACAACATGAGCAATACCTATATGACCTTCTTAGTCCTCTAGAAGTTACCTCGGCCGCGCCCATGACCTCTCTAAGGTGCAGCCACAGCAGGTGTACGCCCCTGGCCTCCACAGCCAATAGAGGACACTAACGCCTCATATGATCAGCTGAACCACAGTTCCAGCAGGAATTCCCAGTCACCATAACAGGAGCATCTGCCTCTCTGGTCGTATGTGGATAATCTCGCCGGAGATGATCCCTCGATCCACATGTCCAGCACGTTTTCTGTTCCGCCGTCGACCTGTTTCCCTAAACTGACGCACCTTGTCCAAAGTTACCTCGCCTAGCAGCAGGCTGATACATCTTATCTTGGCCTCTTTTGTTTCGTCCACCTCCGGAACCGAAATCAGCAGCTCTCTTACTAGAGCTAGAACCACATCCACGAGATGCCAGACCCAAGCTCTGCTCGATGTCCTTAGCCGACACACAAGCACATCAAAATTTATATAATCCGTGGCTAACATAAAGGTCTTCACTTCATGTACAAGCCCATACCGGAAGCGATCACAACGATGCCTCTCACTCGGCATCAACTCTGGGGCATACCGGCTTAGACGTACAAACTGGACCTCATACTCAGCCACATAAAGATTTCCTTGCACAAGCGACATAATCTCGTGCTTCTTCTCATCCAAGTATCTCGCACCAAGATACTTTTTCTTAAAGGCACTGTGAAAGAACTCCCAATCCACCTAATTGGGCTCCAAACCAGCGCTGATAGTCATCCACCAATTATAAACATCACCTTGGAGTAAAGAAACTGCGCATCCCAGCTTGTGCACATCACTGCATCCCATATGATCCATAATACAGATCATACTAGCTAACCATGCCTCCAATGCCTTCGGATACATACCTTAGAACTCGACAACTCCCAAGTTCCTCAACCTTCCCAAAGCCAAACCCACATGCCAAGTTGCAGGTGCCTGAACTTGCGCTCCAGCTACCACAACCTAAAATTCTCCGGTGATCGCCTGAACCAGTGGCGCTAGATCACCTAATCCTAGACCAGCCTGTCTATGTTGCTCCGGCTCTCCACCTCCAAGTGGTGGTGGCAGAGGAGTTAGGGTTCCACCCTGTTGATCCTCAGCCCCTAATTACACTGATTATCCTGCTCAGGCGCAAGCACAATCCTATTTAATCTATGCTCTCTCCTCGGACCCATTTTGTTATTTTCAACAAGGCATAATAACAAAAACAAGTCAAACCATGATTTAGGCCAGCCTCAAGCAAGTATCCCAGTTTACAAAACAAATTTAAAACATTTAACTAGTGTAATAAGGCAATGGGATCCCCGATTTCCCTTAAGCATAACATAAAATGCAATAGCATATCTTAATCATCATGCCTTACATCATCCATGATCAGCACACATCCCCACCACAACAACAACATACAATCATATTTAGCTCCCCTATGATTCATAACTGTGAAACCTATGTTTTATTTTGATATAATTAAATCGTTAAGGATTAAATTGAAAAGCTTGAAATTGTTTTATAAGTCCCTTAATAGGTTTTAAATCACCAACACTTTAAAACTGATTTGAAAAACTCAAACTCCAAATATTTTCTAAGTGTTCCAAGGCCAAACTATTGAAAACCATCCAGGTGCATCGATACGCTTGCAGCCGCATCGATACCTTTTTTACCAAATTGGCTACTGGAAGGACGCATTTCGATACGCTCTTAACCGTATCGAAACAGCGTATCGAAACAAATTCCATCTGTATCGATACACTCCTCTGTAAAAAGAGAAAGACTTTGAATGGTGTACCGATACGGTTCCACCCGTATCGATACGATTTTAATTGAATTTTTAATTCAAATTGTTTTAAATGCTTTCGACCGTTGGTGTCAGTTGTTAGTTAACCAAAATTTAAAATTGTAGTTGACCCGTATCGATACGGTAAACCCCCGTATCGAAACGGAAACTTCTAGTGAGCTAAGTTGAGAAAAAGGTATCGATACGGTCTTATCCGTTTCGATACACTCCCTATCCCGTATCGATACGCTTACGTGCGTTTTGATACCCCTTCTTTATTATGCACAACGGCTCTTTCTTTTTTGAGACAAGTATCGATACAGCTCCCCGTGTACCGATACAGATAGCTGCAGAAGTGCATTTATGGTGGAAAGAGAGGGTCCTAACGGCTCTATTCAATTCCCCAACCACCCAAACTGCTAGAATTGATAGAGGATGTATAAATTGAAGCTCTTTGAAGACCAGCAACAACTATTGCATTAAAGACAAACATTCAAGCAAAAATCCAACCTCAAGAGTGCTTTATTTCCAATATTTTGTAATTCCCAAATTGAGTTGTTTTCCAATTCTTATTCTATCTTAAAATTTGGGTTGAGTGTTGTACTTCAAGGGACAAATTTTTATTAGAGAGATATACTTCTTGTCCAAATTCTTATTTGATTATTTGTGAGGGTTTGGTCGATTTTCAGGTAGAAAAATTTGACCGGTTGTGTAAAGGTTACCTCCTAAGCCTTGAAAAGGGGAAGAACAAATAGTGAATTGTTGAAATCCTTAGTGGTAGTTAAGGTAGTTGATGTAGAGTTCATTTGGAACTTGAACCACTCTAAAAATCATTTGTTCTTCATTTTTAAATTGCCCTTTCACTCCACAAAGTTTTTAAATCCCAATTCACCCCCTCTTGGTCTTGATCATTCAATCGATCCACTCAACAATTGGTATCAAAGCCTACCTCTTTGAAGAATTCACAACCACAAGAGGAGTTCCTTGGAAGAGTGAGATCAACAAAAAATCAAGCCATGGCTTTTACCTCCGGTTCAAGTATGTATGAGTCACAATCCACCACAAAGCCACTATTCTTCAATGGTGACAACGATCCCTTTTGGAAGAATAGGATGCGCCTCTTCATCAAGTCCAATGATTACTTAGTGTGGGATGTCATTGAAGATGGTCCTTACATTCCATTGAAGCAAGACAATGAAGGGAAGATGGTGTGGAAGAAAAAGATAGAGATGAGTGAAGATGAAAGAAAGAAGATTCAAATATATGACAAGGCTCTTCACATACTTTTTTGCTCCTTTGGACCCAACATCTATTCCAAAGTCTCATCCATTGAGAGTGCCAAGGAAGTATGGGATACTCTTGAGACCACCTATGAGGGAACCAACGATGTCAAGGAAACTAAGATTGGAATTCTCAATCTTAGTTATGAGAATTTCAAGATGGAGCCCGATGAGACGGTGTCCAAGATGTTTGATTGCTTCTCTACCATAGTCAATGGGCTCAAAGGGTTTGGAGAAACTATACCAGAAGACAAGCTTGTCCAGAAGCTACTTTACTCACTTCCCGAATCTTGGGATGGGAAGAGAACCGCCATCATAGAAGCCAAAAATTTGAAGACTCTAATGCTTGATGACCTAGTGGGTTCTCTACTCACTCATGAGATTATGAAGCAAGGTAGGGAAGAAGAGAAGAAAAAGGAAGAGAAGAGAGTAGATAACCTAGAAGTTGAAAAGAAGAAGAAAATTGGAATAACTCTCAAAGCTTCACTACTTGAGGAAAGCTCTTCTAGCGAGGAGGATGAACTTGAAGAATTGGCTATGATAGCCAAGAAGTTCTCTCGATTCATGAGGTCCAACCGGGGAAGAAAAATCCAAAGAAAGATGGACTTCAAAGGTAAGAACAAAGAATAAGCAAGGGATCAAATCATTTTCTTTGAGTGCAATAAATTCGACCACATACGTTCGGAGTGCCCTCAACTCAAGAAGAAGGGCTTTGAGAAGAAGAAGAAGCTCAAAGCCAAGCTTGCTACTTGGAGTGATAAGGAGTCATCTGAGGATGATGAATAAGAAGTGGCCAATCTTTGCCTAATGGCACTTGAGGAAGATTCCTCCATGGTAACCTCTAACTCATTGTTGCGTGTAAAAGAGTCTATCGCAATTGTAGTGCAAGTGTACACGACGCAAGTAGTAAAGTGATACGAAGTATCAGATATCGTCTCCACAGGGATTGGGCTAATAGCTTCACCTTATTTCACTGCACGAAGTAAAGAAAATAGTTTAGGAAGTTGTCACGAAAATATTGAATAAAACGTAAATAAAAGAGTAGGAATATCAAGATAGAGAGAATGGGCTGGTATTGAATTGCTCAGTAGTGCAGGTATTGTATTGCTTAGGAACTTCAGTTCTGTCGTCGCGCCTGTCGCTGGCAGCACCTGTCGCGGCAGCTGTCCGTTGGTCGTCGCGACAGCAAACACACCAACTCAGTACGTTCAAGTTTGGCAAGAATCCCAGATCTTCCTTGGCCTATCCCTAGGTCCAAGTCTATCGATGATCACGTCTTTGATGATACCTCCCGGCGTGAATCGAAGGATGAACACCGATGTGTATGAATTCTTCCTTAGCCACTTAACCTTGCCCTATCCCTAGGCATAAGATAGTACAACAATAAACTAGAGAACTTGCTCTTATTTCTTTCGTATACTTAACTCTCCCGATGCTAAGTAAATAGATAACCTCACAATGCTCTCTCGATGCTCTTGCAAGATATTAAAACCAAAATAAGAGAACTTGAAGTTTATTTTATTGAACTTGGAAAATCCTAAAACAAAACAACCCTTGCAACTACTTTACAAATCAACCCGTGGCCCTAGGGGGTTTTTAGAACATGTCGATGACGGGTAAACGGCGGAGGGGTTTGGTTATCGGTTATGGGGTATGATATCACCTAGGTTAAAATCTATGCCCTTATATAAGCTTTGGGCTCAAGTATTCTAAGATAACAAGGATTGCAACTTTAATTAAAAGTAAGATTCTAATAAAGACTTTAATCTTCAAGTATCCTAGTTTTCAGCCGCCTCCTTGTTTCATGGGATTTCCTCTCCTTGAGCTTTGGCTTGACATATCTTTTGATCCGGGGCTTGGAAAAATATATGGCTTTCACACGACAGACAAGCATAATTTTCTTTATCTATCGAGGTCCACTTTGCTTTTCCTCCGTTAACTTGTTGTCGTCCTCTGCTGTCACGGCAGATCCATGGCAGCATCGGACTCATCATCTGCTTGACCAGTTCAGCTCTTCTGCTTCTCTGCCTTGCGCCCGCCTTCTTCGTCAGCTATGGCAGCAACCTGCAAAATCAACCCTTTTTCAGTAGAATACGTGCCTTTAATATATTTGTGATGTTTTGATGTAAACTAACCTAAATGCAATGCAATGATGCTTGAATGCAGCAGAAATATGGGTTAAAAAGGGTGTAAATAATAGAACTTTTACACACTCAACACACCCCCAAACTCAAGTTTTTGCTTGCCCTCAAGCAATTAAGACCTAAAAAAATGAATTTTTTTGTGTTGGCCTTCAAACAGTGACTGTCCCTTACCCGTCGCTCATTCTCTGTGGCGGCAGCAACCTGTTGGAAAGATTAGGATCTGTCCGGAATCTCACTATAGTTCTCGTGCAGTGTGTGCATGCTTGTGAACAGTTATATGCTACGATTCTCTTAGTTTCACTAGAATATTCAACTTTTTAACTCGAATTTTTATGCCAAAGTTTATTTTCTTGAAGACACATTTTCATGCTTCTTTTTCTTCTATTTTCAAGCTAAAATTTTCTAGAGCCAGTTTTGGGCACCTCTAGTTAGCTTCCTAGAGCCGGTTTCGGGCACCTCTAGGTTTTTGAATTTCTTTTGCTAAACTTCTTTCCTAGAGCCAATGTTAGGCACCTCTAGGGGCTATTCAAGTACTAAGCATCCTCTTCTAGTTTGGCTAAAAGAAATCTTAAGCAATATAACAGTCACAATGGTGTTTAAGATTTTCAGAACTATAGAAAGGCTCTAAACTTCTCCTTAATCTGTCCTAAAGATGCTGCCACGGTAGAGTTGTCATGACAGGTAAGCTACCTCACAGTTTTAAGCCAACATTTTAATCTTTTTTTAAGAGAACCTAAAAGACACAACAATTAACTAAAAAGATGTACTAAGACTCCATTAAAATGGAGGGTTGCCACCCCCAAACTCGAGGGTTGCATTGCCCTCAATGCAAATGACAGGTAAAATGAAGGCAGATACATCACAAAATATAAATAAGTAGGCATCAATAAAAAGAAAAAGAAAAACTTAAATTTCAATCGATGTCTTCACTGCTGCTGCTGACACGGATCTGGCGGCAGCGTCTGGGATGTGGGGCAGGCTGGGTAGGTTGCTCCACGACCTGGATGTCTGAGCTGCTGCCACTATCCCAAGTGCTGCTGGTGGTGGTGCTAGCATTGGGCATTAGTTTTTTGTCTGCCACGTGTTTCTGCCTCTTGACAGGTGTGAAGTCCTTTTCCAAATTCCTCCTGATAGGAGGGTCTGTCTCGATGTCATGTGAGGCAGGTCGTTTCGTTCCTCGGGCAGAGGTTTCTTCCGTTGGGCTGTCAGCTGTCGGCTGGGTAGGTGATGGGGTGGAAGCAGCAGAGTGTGGATGGGGGGAGACAGGTGGCGTAGGTGTGTGGACAGGGGAGGGGATCTGGAAATAGTGGGCAGGGAAGGTGGGGAAAATAACATCAGGATAATTTAAAGTGGTGGTAATGAAATTTACCGTTGAGTTGGCAAAATTCCGGATGAATGTCATCAGCCCCATTTGTCTGTCTTCCACCCGTTGTATAGCAGCAAGGATCTGGGCAGAATGGTTGGTCTGGGCGGCTGCTGTGGCAGGTTCATGGGCAGGTTCATCGGCAGGTTCCTCGGATGAGTCTGCTGGGGAGGCAGCAGGATTGAAAGAGGAGAGGGGGGTAGCAACTATCAGCTCCATGAGGCTGGTTATGTTGTTGTCAGTCCAGCCTCTGCCTTGGACCAGTCTATCGGTGGTGGCCTCGGGGACGGCAGCACAGCGGCAAAGAGAAGTGATCATGAATGGGAGGCAAAGGCGGGAGGTGGAGCGAAATGTGCAGTCCAAGACGCTTTCCCTCATGTAGCGGCCCACGTTGATAGGCCGGTCGTTCATGATCGAATGAATGAGGGCGAGCCGCTGCTGGTCCACCGTCGTGTGATGAGAGGACGGTAGGATACGCTTTTTGATGAAAGCGTTCCATAGCTTTGCTTCTGGGAGGAGCTGCCCCCTTTTGACAGAGTTGGGGTTCTTTTTGCTTGTGTTCCATGTCGTTCCTTCCTCTGTCACTTCTGCCATGACAGCTCCGTAGGCAGCAGCGTCGAGGGTGTCTAAAAATTGCTGATGAGCATCGTCGTTGGGACCAAAATAGAGGCCATACATGTGGTTGATGCTGTCAGCTGTGAATGGTACCTTGACCCCTCGGACAGTGACGAATGTCGTCGTTTTGTTGTTGATGGCAGCATAAAACTCCCTTACCAATATGTCGTTTAATTCTGACGGTTGTTCTGCGAACTGCTCCCATAGTTGAGCTCGTATTGCCCTCACGATGAATGGTCGAAGCCCCATGTTCGGAGCCTTGCGGATGTAGATAAAACCTCTTTCTTCCCATAATTCCTTGGTGGTGAAGGCCGACGGTTTGGGTGCTGCTGATGAAGAGGCTGAAGCAGCACCGCGGCGGGTCTGTCTGGAAGACATTTTAGTTGCAAGGGTTGTGAAAGTATAGAAAACAAATAAAAACGAGAGGAGAAAGCAAGTAAGAATAAGCAGAAGTGATGAAAAATGGAAATGAGAACGGGGTTTTATAGCGGTCGAGTTGCTGCCCGTTTAATGCTGTAACGGCAGGCGTGAATAACGGAGCGACTGTTGAGATTTGGCGTGTCTGACGCGTCTGACACGCATTTATGCGTCTGTTACGCGTCTGTCATACGCTTCTGCGTCTGTCGTGTCAGTCTGTTGACAGCCTGTCTTATCCGTGTCTGCGGCGGCAGCTGGAGCGACAGGCTTCAATAAATGGGCTCTGTTGGGCTGATGGATGGATGGTGGGCTTGGGTCACTTCTTCTTTTCTTCTTGACTCCTTTATTTGCTGAAAAATAGAAAATATAAAGAAACATTATTTAAATAAAATAAACCTAATTTCCTAATAAATACTACTAAATAATAAAATAAATGAAAATAAAATTTAGGTTAAATTAGGAATGCCTTGTGGGGCATCTCCTAAAGTAACCACTTCCTGTATTCCTGGGGCTTCAGTCCCCTGATAATGCGTGAGACGTTGTCCGTTGACTTTGAATTGGTGCCCGTCTTTTAATGATTGGATTGTGATGGCACCATGGGGAAAAACTTGTACCACTTGGAACGGGCCAGACCATCTAGACTTTAGCTTTCCTGGGAAGAGTTTCAGTCTAGATTTGAATAACAACACAAGCTGCCCTGGGTAGAACTGTCGTGGAAGCAACTTCCTGTCATGCCACTTCTTAGTTTTCTCCTTGTAGATTCTTGCATTGTCGTAGGCCATTGTCTGTATTTCCTCAAGCTCGTTCAGATCTAACAGCCTTTTCTGGCATGCCTTGTCCAAGTCCATATTCACGGCCTTGATTGCCCAATATGCTTTGTGCTCTATCTCGATAGGCAAGTGACAGGTTTTCCCATAGATCAATCGGTATGGAGACATGCCCAATGGAGTCTTAAAAGCTGTCCTATATGCCCATAATGCATCGTTAAGGAGTAAAGACCAACCTTTCCTAGTTGGCTTAACCATCTTTTCAAGAATGTTCTTAACTTCTCTATTGGATATCTCAGCTTGTCCATTGGTCTGTGGGTGGTATGCTGTCGCGATCCTGTACTTGACACCATATTTCTTCAAGGCGGCAGCAATAACCCTATTGTCAAAATGTCTCCCTTCATCACTGATGATCGCCTTAGGGATGCCAAATCTAGAAAAAATGTTTTTGTGCAAAAACCTTTGGCCTGTCTTGGCATCGTTCTTTTGAGTGGCGATGGCTTCAACCCACTTAGAGACGTAATCCACTGCTAGGAGGATGTATAGATTTCCACATGAAGATGGAAAAGGTCCCATGAAGTCAATCCCCCAAACGTCGAAGATCTCGACTTCTAGAATGTTCTGCAGTGGCATCTTGTTTCTCCTCGAGATGTTACCTGTCCGCTGGCACCTGTCACAGTTCTTGTAGAAGTTCTGTGCATCTTTATACAGTGTCGGCCAGTAGAACCCTGACTGCAGCACCTTGGCAGCAGTTTTATTGCCTCCTAAGTGACCTCCATATTGTGAAGCGTGGCTGTGATGGAGAATGTCTTCTTGTTCTTCTTGTAGTACACACCTCCTTATAACCTGATCTGCGCATAGTTTGAAAAGAAGAGGTTCATCCCAATAATAATGCTTAACATCATTTTGGAACCTCTTACTGGCTTGATAATTAAGATCAAAAGAAAGTATCCCGCTAACTATAAAATTAACGAAATCAGCGTACCAGGGGAGTTCAGAAGACTTACCTGTCGCCATGGCTGTCGCGACAGCAATTGCGGCAGCAAAGAGCTGCTCGTCTGGGAAGGTCTCCAGTATATTTGTCTCGTCGATTGGTAGACTCTGTCCCTTCTCCAATCTTGACAAGTGATCTGCCACCTGATTTTCTGTCCCTTTTTTATCCTTGATCTCAAGGTCGAATTCTTGCAATAGCAGGATCCACCGTGTCAATCGAGGCTTTGCATCCTTTTTCGCGAACAGATACTTGAGGGCAGAATGGTCTGTGTGCACTATTACCTTCGTCCGAAGTATGTAAGAACGAAACTTGTCGATGGAGAATACCACAACTAATAGCTCTTTTTCTGTGGTGGTGTAGTTTACTTGGGCGTCATTCAATGTTTTGCTGGCATAATATATGACATGAAATAGCTTATCTCTGCGCTGCCCAAGTGCTGCCCCGACAGCATAGTCACTAGCATCACACATAATCTCAAATGGCTGTGTCCAGTCTGGTGGCTGTACTATGGGGGCTGTTACCAGTTTTTCCTTCAGAACCTTGAATGCTTCAGTAAATTCTTCATTAAAGTCAAAGGGTCGGTTCTGCTCTAAGAGATGGCATAGTGGCTTGGTGATTTTTGAGAAATTTGCAATGAATCTCCGGTAAAAACTAGCATGCCCTAAAAAACTCCTAATGCCCTTGACTGTGGTCAGCGGCGGCAGCTTCTCAATTACTTCTATTTTAGCCCTGTCAACTTCTATCCCACGACAGCTAATCTTATGGCCAAGGACTATCCCCTCATCCACCATAAAGTGGCATTTTTCCCAATTCAAAACAAGATTTGCTTTTTCACATCTATCAAGTACCTTTTGTAAGTTGCAAAGGCAACTCTCAAAATCGTCTCCAAAGACGGAAAAATCATCCATAAATATCTCAAGGAAGTCCTCTACCATATCGGAGAATATGGCCATCATGCACCTTTGGAAGGTGGCGGGTGTATTACATAGTCCAAACGGCATCCTCCTAAAAGCGTACGTTCCGTAGGGGCAGGTGAAAGTCGTCTTTTCTTGATCCTCCGGGGCGATAGCAATTTGATTGTAACCTAAGTAACCATCAAGAAAACAATAGTAAGATTTACCCGCTAATCTATCGAGCATTTGATCAATAAAGGGTAAAGGAAAATGGTCCTTTCGGGTAGCTTTGTTGAGCTTCCGATAGTCCATACAAACCCTCCAACCGGTCACAGTCTTGGTTGGGATTAATTCATTGTTCTCGTTGGTCACCATAGTCATTCCTCCTTTCTTTGGAACACATTGCACCGGGCTCACCCATTTGCTGTCGGAGATGACATAAATAATACCAGCATGTAACCATTTGATTATCTCTTTACGCACCACCTCTTTCATCGCATGGTTTAGCCGCCTTTGGGCATCAATGGTCGGCTTATGATCTTCCTCGAAGAGGATTTTGTGCATGCATAACGCCGGACTGATGCCTTGAATGTCTGCGATCGTCCATCCAATTGCCTTTTTGTGCTGCCTTAGCATGCCGATTAGCTGCCGTTCCTGTTCCTGCGGCAGCTTAGAAGAGATGATTACGGGCAACGTATCATTTGAACCAAGAAAAGCATATTTAAGCTGCCCTGCCAGGGGCTTTAGTTCTAAGGCAGGTGGTTCAATAGTAGATGGCTTTTGGAGCAAATGGTTATTCGAGATATAATTCAAAGGTTCGAATAACTTACCTGGACGATTGCCTAACCAGTTTACCTCCTCCTGATCTTCAGTATCAGATGTATCAGAGTCCGAGGAGTTGCTGTCGTCGGTGCTGTCGTCGTTGCTGTCGTGACAGGCCTGTAGGTGGCTGTCGCAGCAGTGACCAAATTTTATATCATGACAGCCCGACCTAATGCAGGGTTGATCAAGGGTTACTTCAATGATGGCCTTGCATTCCTCGCCCAAATCAGCATGTTTCATCGATTGGAGAACATTCAACTTAATCTCTTGTTCGTTCACTCGCATGGTGAGTTCTCCTCTCTCCACATCAATCAGTGATCTTCCCGTGGCTAAGAAGGGTCGCCCAAGGATGACTGGTGCGTTTTCATCTGCCTCACAATCTAAAATAAGAAAGTCAGCAGGAAAAATAAACTTATCCACTCTTACCAGAATATCTTAAATCTTTCCCTCTGGATGAACGTAAGAGCGGTCTGCCAGCTGCAGAGTTACTGTCGTGGGCCGCGCCTTTCCAATACCTAATTTCTGAAAAACAGACATTGGCATTAAATTAACACTAGCACCAAGATCACAAAGTGCCTTACCCACATATTTGTCTCTGATTACACAAGGTATGATGAAGCTCCCCGGATCCTTCTTTTTCTGGGGTGGCTGCCGATGAAGAATACTCATGCAACCATCTGCCATCCTTACCGTTTCAAATTCCCCATGTTTATATTTCTTTGACATGACATCCTTGAGAAATTTGGCATAACCGGGCATCTCCCTAACGGCATCTAACAGCGGAATATTAATATGAACCTGCTTAAAAATATCATAAATCTTTTTAAGTTGAGATTCCTGCTTAACTTGTTGTATCCGTTAAGGAAAAGGAGGTGGGGGACGGTAATCAGCAATACGTCCTTCCCACTGCATACGAATCTGAGGAGGTTTAGGTTCATCAATTTTCTCCTCTGTCGCGATTGCTGTCGTGATAGGCTCATCGGCAGCAGTCTGTTTGTTACCTGTCGGGGCAGCTTCCTCGGCAGGTTCGTCCAAGGCTGGTTCCTTTCCTGTTTCAACTTCTTTTTCCGGCCCTGGTAGTTTCTTCCCACTCCTAGTAGCAATTGCCTTACACTCCTCATATGTGGGTGGCCTAGCATTTTCAGTATTACTAGGGAATCCTCCATTCTGCCTCAGCTTAATGTGTTGAGAAACCTGACCCATTTGTGTCTCCAGAGATTTCAAAGTAGCCTCATGATTTGTCATTCTCATCTCTGTTTTATACATAAAATTCTCTGTCTTCTTGACAAACTGATTCATATTCTCAATATAAGTACCTGTCTGAGACATAAAGGTGGCCAGAGTCTGTTCCAGTATACTGCTCGTGGCAGCTGGTGGCTGCTGTTGCTGCTGCGGCGGCAGTTGCTGTCGCATCAGCAATCTAGGTCCTCCCTGATTCTGATTATGTGCTTGCGGATTCAGGGCATTGTTAGGATTACTCCAGGAAAATTTGGGATCCTTCCTCCAATTTGGATTATAATTGTTGGAATTTTAATTTGGCTTGTTGTAATTTCCAACATACTTTCCCTCTTCTACTTGTATTGGGCACTCATCCCGACTATGATTTCCCTCACAGATATCACATACTTCCTCAACAGCAAATCCCTGTAATCCATCATCATTCAATAACCTTTTCATTGCTTTAGTAAGGAATGCTACCTGTGATTTCATCGTGCTGTCGGCTTCATAGTCCTTGACAGCAAGTACCCGTTTACCCCCTCTTCTTGCGGTCGGAAACTGTTCCTCATTCTTGGCCAGATTTTTCAAAAATTGCAATGCCTCGTCTGGATCTTTATCCAATAATAGTCCATTGGCTGCAGAATCAATTCGAATACGAGTTTGTAAGTTAGCAGCATTATAGAACTTAGTTACCTGATTCCAGACGGGGAATCCATGCATTGGGCAGTTCCAAAGAAGAGTAGTAAATCTGTCCCAGGCCTCGTGCATCGGCTCGTCATCTTCCTGTTGAAAAGTAGCAATTTCATTACGTAATCGCTCAGATAAATGCGAAGGATTAAAACGAGATAAAAATTCACGAGATAAATCTGCCCAAGTTACGATTGAACCCGGCGTAAGTTTATTCCACCAAGTTTTAGCTCTGTCCCTCAAGGAATGGGGGAATAACCGAAGCCTCAGTATCTCCGAATTAACTCCTGGCAGTCTAAACGAACCACAGATTTCCTGGAACGTTTTGAGATGCTCCCTAGCATCCTCTGTCGCAGCACCACTAAACTGTCCGGCATTGTTGATCATACTAAACATGACATGTTTAAGCTCAAAGTTATCAACTTCAATATCCGGCAGCCTGGTCTCCAGCTCTACATGGTCGTTCAACTTGTAGTCACGGCAGGACCGTCGTCCATCTGCCAAGGGCGGGTCGCCGGCAGGCGGTATACCTCCACCAGCGGGCGGATTTCGGGCCATCTTCTCTAGCTGCTCCTCGAGGTATTCGTTCCTGTCTAAAAGGTGGCGAAGTTGTTTCTTGAGATTGAAGGAACGTTCCATTTCCGGATCTAATTTATACTCAGGATCTTCGCCTCTTTTAGATCTGCGCATAAACAAGAAAACCTCGTGAAAAACAAGAGTTGAAAGTACTAACAAAAATTAGAAAAAGAAAAATTAAAAGAAAAACAAAAACAAAAGTGAAAAGTGCAATAAAAGAAAGGTGTAGTTATGTTGCCAATCCCCGGCAACGGCGCCAAAAACTTGTTGCGTGTAAAAGAGTCTATCGCAATTGTAGTGCAAGTGTACACGACGCAAGTAGTAAAGTGATACGAAGTATCGGATATCGTCTCCACAGGGATTGGGCTAATAGCTTCACCTTATTTCACTGCACGAAGTAAAGAAAATAGTTTAGGAAGTTGTAACGAAAATATTGAATAAAACGTAAATAAAAGAGTAGGAATATCAAGATAGAGAGAATGGGCTGGTATTGAATTGCTCAGTAGTGCAGGTATTGTATTGCTTAGGAACTCCAGTTCTGTCGTCGCGCCTATCGCTGGCAGCACCTGTCGCGGCAGCTGTCCGTTGGTCGTCGCGGCAGCAAACACACCAACTCAGTACGTTCAAGTTTGGCAAGAATCCCAGATCTGCCTTGGCCTATCCCTAGGTCCAAGTCTGTCGATGATCACGTCTTTGATGATACCTCCCGGCATGAATCGAAGGATGAACATCGATGTGTATGAATTCTTCCTTAGCCACTTAACCTTGCCCTATCCCTAGGCACAAGATAGTTCAACTATAAACTAGAGAACTTGCTCTTATTTCTTTCGTATACTTAACTCTCCCGATGCTAAGTAAATAGATAACCTCACAATGCTCTCCCGATGCTCTTGCAAGATATTAAAACCAAAATAAGAGAACTTGAAGTTTATTTTATTGAACTTGGAAAATCCTAAAACAAAACAACCCTTGCAACTACTTTACAAATCAACCCGTGGCCCTAGGGGGTTTTTAGAACATGTCGACGACGGGTAAACGGAGGAGGGTTTTGGTTATCGGTTATGGGGTATGATATCTCCTAGGTTAAAATCTATGCCCTTATATAAGCTTTGGGCTCAAGTATTCTAAGATAACAAGGATTACAACTTTAATTAAAAGTAAGATTCTAATAAAGACTTTAATCTTCAAGTATCCTACTTTTCAGCCGCCTCCTTGTTTCATGGGATTTCCTCTCCTTGAGCTTTGGCTTGACATATCTTTTGATCCGGGGCTTGGAAAAATATATGGCTTTCACACGACAGACGAGCATAATTTTCTCTATCTATCGAGGTCCACTTTGCTTTTCCTCCGCTAACTTGTTGTCGTCCTCTGCTGTCACGGCAGATCCATGGCAGCATCGGACTCATCATCTGCTTGTCCAGTTCAGCTCTTATGCTTCTCTGCCATGCGCCCGCCTTCTTCGTCAGCTATGGCAGCAACCTGCAAAATCAACCCTTTTTCAGTAGAATCATTGCCTTTAATATATTTGTGATGTTTTGCTGTAAACTGACCTAAATGCAATGCAATGATGCTTGAATGCAGCAGAAATATGGGTTAAAAGGGTGTAAATAATAGAACTTTTACACACTCAACACTCATCGTCTTTAGATTTTACACATGATGAATTAAATGATGCATATGATGAGCTACAAGAGGTCTATGATGAATTAGTTGAGAAATACAAGGAGTCGGTCATTAGGAATAAGAAAATTATTTTGGAATTAAAATATAAAAATGACTCTCTCTCTCAAGCTAATTTAAAATTTGAGAAGAAGATTTTAGGGTTGAAAGATGAACTAAAATTCTTCCAGATGAAAACGTTGACCTTAATAAACTTTTATCTCAATGTAATAGTGAACAGCAAAAGGTGTTAGATGAGCTTAATAAGCTCAAAGAGTCTTTTCAAAATGTTGGTAGTGTAAAGCATGAAATAGGTGAATCTTCTAAAACAAACCAACCTAATAAAAAGACTAATTACTACAAACAAGGTAGCTTTCCTAGACATAGTAGAACTAAAAGGATTAGAAGTGTATGGGTTCCTAAGGAACTTGTAAAATCTAATAACATTGTTGCTATGTCATCTTGGATTCCTAAGGGAACCAAGGTATTGGGAGCTAACACTCATGGACCCAAAATGATTTGGGTACCAAAAACAAAAGTTTAATATCTTTGTTTGTAGGGGGAGCATTGCTACAAGGCCAAAGCACAAAGTCAAAACTCATAGTACCTTGATAGTTGATGCTCGAGGCATATGACCGGAGACAAGAGTAGATTCATGGATCTAAAGCCAAAAAGTGGAGGAGTGGTGACATTTGGTGACAACTCCAAAGGCCACATTAAAGGTATTGGCTCCATAGGTAATCACTCTACTATTCTTATTGAAAATGTCTTGTATGTCGATGATCTTAAACAAAACTTGTTGAGCATAAGTCAATTGTGTGATAAAGGATTTAATGTTCTATTTGATAAAAATGAGTGCAAAATTGTTGACATTAAAGCTAATAATATTATGCTCATAGGACATCGCATAGGTAACATATACATGGTGCATCTAGATGACATACATACATCTAGATGACATACATACATCTCATACATACATCTAGTGTTTTAAAAAACTATTTTCCCTTGATCTAGTTAGAGATTTACCCAAGATTATGTTCTCAAACGATAAAATTTGTGGTGCATGCTCTAAGGGTAAACAACATAAATCTACCTTTAAATTCATTAATGATGTTTCTACAAGTAGATGTTTACAACTCATCCATATGGATTTATTTGGGCCAATTAGGACTATGAGCTTGGGTGGTAAATCTTATGCATTTGTACTTGTTGATTATTTTTCTAGATTTACTTGGGTTCTATTCTTAAGTACTAAAGATGAGGCTTTAGAAAAATTCATCACATTCTCAAAACTAACCCAAAATGATCTTGAACTTAAAATTTCACACATTAGAAGTGATCATGGAACCGAGTTTCAAAATTTAGGGATTGAAGATTTTTTGAATGAAAATGGGTTTAGACACAATTTTTCGGCTCCTCGAACTCCTTAACAAAATAGGGTAGTTGAGAGGAAAAATAAAACTTTGCAAGAAATTGCTAGAACCATGCTTTGTGAAAGCAATTTACCTAAATATTTTTGGGCGGAAGCCACAAACACCGCTTGCTATATTGTTAACCGAGTAATGATTAGGCCAATTTTAAAGAAAACACCTTATGAGATTTTAAAATCTAAAAAGCCTAACATTAGCTATTTTCACTCTTTTGGTTGCAAGTGTTTTTGTTTTAAATAATGGAAAAGATAACTTAGGTAAATTTGATGCAAAAAGTGATGAAGCTATTTTCATAGGATACTCTTTAACCTCTAAAGCCTATCGAGTATTTAACAAGAGAACTTTAGTAGTAGAAGAATCTATACATGTTGTATTCGATGATAACCTCCTTCCAAGGATGGATTCTTGTGATGATGATGATGTAGGAATCATAAATGCCTTTGATGGAGGACAAACTTCAAAGGAGGATGAGATTCCAACAAAAGAAGAGGACACACAAGATCCACCTCTTGAAGCCTTGAAGGACTTGTCTCTCGAGGAAAAGGAAGTGAGCTACCCAAGGGAGTTCAACTATGTCAAAGATTGTGAAATCTTGGGTGATCCATCCAAGGGGGTAACCACTCGATCTTCTCTTAGATTAATGAATCATGTTGCATTTATCTCATGCATAGAGCCTAAGAATATAAAGGAAGCATTGAAAGATGATTTTTGGATTATGGCTATGCAAGAAGAGTTAAATCAATTTGAGATATGTAACGTTTGGACATTAGTTGATAGGCCTAGTAATCAATCTACCATAGGAACTAAATGGGTCTTTAGGAACAAGCTAGATGAGAGTGGTAACATTGTGAGAAATAAAGCTAGAATAGTAGCACAAGGTTACACTCAAGAAGAGGGAGTGTATGTGGAAGCCATTAGGATGTTTCTTGCATATGCGTGTTATCATGATTTCAAGCTTTTTCAAATGGATGTTAAAAGCGCGTTTTAAATGGTTTTATAAATGAGGAAGTGTATGTGGAACAACCACCGGGTTTTGAAGACTCAAAATTTCCAAATCATGTTTTCAAACATACTAAAGCTCTTTATGGTTTAAAACAAGCTCCTAGAGCTTGGTATGAAAGACTTTCAAACTTTTTAATTGAAAAAGGGTTTTTAAAAAAGAAAGGTGGACACTACACTTTTTATAAAAATGTATAAAAATGAAATCTTAGTAGTACAAATTTATGTTGATGATATAATTTTTGGTTCTACTAATTAATGTCATTGCAAAGAGTTTGCTAAGCTAATGCAAGGTGAATTAGAGATGAGCATGATGCGGGAGCTCTCATTCTTTTTGGGACAACAAATCAAGCAACAGAATGATGGCACCTTCATCAACCAAGCAAAGTACATAAAAGATATGCTCAAGAAGTTTGTCTGGGAGAATGCAAAGCCTCAAGCCACACCTATGAGCTCATCTACAAAGCTTGACAAGGATGAAGAAGGTAAGTGTGTTGACTCTAAGCTTTACCGTTCTATGATTGGATCATTGTTTTACCTTACTGCAAGTAGACCGGATATCTTGTTTAGTGTTTGCTTGTGTGCTAGGTTTCAAGCTAGTCCTAGAGAGTCTCACCTTATAGCCGTTAAGAGAATCTTTAGGTACCTTAGAGACACTCCTTGTTTAGGTCTTTGGTACCCTAGAGACTCCACCTTCAACCTTCATGCTTATTCGGATGCGGATTATGGGGGATGTAAAATCGATAGGAAGAGTACTTCGGGAACTTGTCAATTCCTAGGTAGTATGCTCATATCTTGGTTCTCTAAGAAACAAAATAGTTTAGCCCTATCTACCACTGAAGTCGAGTACATATCCTTAGGGAGTTGTTATGCTCAAGTCCTTTGGATGAAGCAACAACTCTTAGATTATGGTATTAAAATTGAAATCATACCCCTTAAATGTGATAACACTAGTGCTATATGTTTGACAAAAAATCCCATCCAACACTTTAGAACCAAACACATAGAAATAAGCCATCATTTCATTAGAGATCATTTCCTTAAAGAAGATGTGGTTATAGAGTATGTTGACACCTTAAATCAATTAGCGGACATATTTACAAAACCTTTTGACTAAGAGCATTTTTGGTCCCTTAGGAGAGAGTTAGGTCTAACTAGCCTATCTTGACCTTTTTAGACCTCTTTTGTGCTTAAATTGCTTGATCTTGTGAAATTGCATGTTTATGTGTTGTAACTCTTGAATATATCCATGCCTATAGCTAGGGGAGTATGATTCTGTTAGAATATGATTAGAACTGCTCATTCATCATTTGCATACATTTAGGAGGTGTTAGAATCGAGCTTATGGTCGTTCTTTAGGCCTAAAATGTACTTCTGGGCTTAGGGTATCGATACGGCCCTTCGCGTATCGATACACATATTTCATTGGCTTCCCAGACTTCATTTAGCCTTACACGGGTATCGATACGCTTAAACTCGTTTCAATACGAGCTTCAATCGTTTCGATACGGATTGCATCCGTTTCGATACGATCCTTCAACGGGCATTTTTATAGGAATTACTTCTTTACCCCCGTATCGATACACCCTCAGGCGTATCGATACTTGATTGCGCAGACTGCTTTCAATTTGGCATTTAAAGTCATCAACATTTACCGAAACTAAAACTCTCAAAACCATAAAAACCCTAGCCGTTTTCAGCCTATAAAAGGCCTCTTCCTCCTTCATATTTTCACACCACAACTCAAAAACTTCAAGAGGGTTTTAAATCAAGCAAAGCTGTAAGGCTTTTTCATCAATTTGGTGCTAGGCTTTTCTTCATTCTTCTCTAATCATTATCAAGGTAAAATCCCTTCTTTCTTTTTTTCTTCTTTTATTTTTTTCATTGGTTTGTTTTATTTTTATGTTTGTCTTCTTAACGAAACATATCTTTAGAAAAAAATTTCCAAATATTCTTTTGCAAAATTTTTTACCTTGATCTTTGATTTCTCAATGACTTGAATGAAGGAATCTTAATGCATACATTTATTTTCTAGTTCATGGCACCATCTAGGAAGAGATCTCGTCTACATGGACCCGTCGAATCCTCCAGTACCGGAGAGGATGCTCGTCCGAATCTTACTCAAATCTATAAACACTCTTTTCAAACCCCAGAGCTCTCACCTATTTTTGTCAATTCCAACAATACAAGATTCGTCCGGAAAGGGTAATATCTATTCCTTTTCTTAACTCGGAGCGATTCAAGTTTGAATATCTCCCTTTGCTCCAACGTTGGAAGTTTATGGATTTTCTCTCCATTCTCGGGTTTTATTTTCGTATTTTGGTTTTAATCTTTTATGCTAATGCCAAATGTTGTGCTAATCGTGATGGGGTTGTTACCGAAGCTAATTCTTATCTCATGGGCAAGAAAATCACTCTAGATGTCAAATCTATTTGTGAGGTTTTTAAGTTGGAGGATGAAGGCCTTGATGATGAGAATGCTTTAGGCCATGTTCTTAGTGGATCCGTCTCCGCCCTTAATGCTCAAGATCAGATCCTCCATTTGATGGTTTCTTGGTGGCTTAGACCTTCCGGAGGAAAGTACTCTACTATCCGTCAAGTGGATAACTTTTGGATCTGATGCTTCCATGAGAGAAAACGTCCAAACCTTGCTCGTATCATGTTTGCGGAGATCGTTTATCTTGTGCAACATCTCCACACCACTCTTGTCACTTCCTTCACCTATGGTACGACCCTAAGCTATTTCTTTTTGCAAAAGGATATTGATTGCTCGCATGACTTCCCAACTCCCCTCACCGATCCCATTGATGAATGCTCTGTTGTACGGGGTAAGTTCCATTATTTTAATGGTAGTTGGTTACGTCTATCCGAGCTTCCATCCGAGGCCGCGGAACTATTTGCTAATCCTCAAGGTGAACAACTTCCTCAAGCTCCTCCACCTCCTCCTCAACCTTCTATGGATGCTCTTATGACCTTCCTTAATGAGCAATTCACGGGATTGCGCACGGATATGGCTTCAGGCTTTACCACGATTGATACACGTTTCACAAGCCTTGAAACACGGATGACGAACGTAGAGAATCGTCTCACCTCTCTTGAAGGCGGTCATAATTCTATGAATATTTCTCTCTCCGCCTTCCATGATGAGTGGCGTAATAGCATGAGGAATGGTGATCCAATTGAGGATGAAGATGAAGATGATGAAGAAGGAGATGATGATGCCTAGTAGCTTCTCCTTGCATTCCATGCATATCACCTATGATATTTTTATTTATGCACCTTTGTTTCATGTTTTTAGGATTAAGTTTGCTTCATTTTAAACCTATGCTTTGATTTTCTGTTTTGTTGGATTTTTAAGTTGATGTTATGCTTTATTTTGAAGTTAATGATATTTATGTTGCTTGCCTATTTATACATTTGCCTATGTAATGCACTTTACTTTGTCTCAAATATTTTTGATCTAACAAAAAGGGGGAGAGGGAAGCTCACAACACTTAATTTTTTTTTGATTTTCAACTTAAAGTTACCTAGCTCATATTAAGGGGGAGTTAATTTTACAAAGTTTTTCAAAGTGTCAAAAATTTCAAGTTTTGGTTTTGTTATATCAAAAAGGGGGAGATTGTGAAACCTATGTTTTATTTTGATATAATTAAATCGTTAAGAATCAAATTGAAAAACTTGAAATTGTTTTATAAGTCCCTTAATAAGTTTTAAATCACCAACACTTAAAAACTGATTTGAAAAACTCAAACTCCAAATATTTTCTAAGTGTTCCAAGGCCAAACTATTGAAAACCGTCTAGGTGTATCGATACGCTTCCAGCCGTATCGATACCTTTTTTACCAAATTGGCTACTGGAAGGACGCGTTTTGATATGCTCTTAACTGTATCGAAACAACGTATCGAAACAGATTTCGTCTGTATCGATACGCTCCTCTGTAAAAAGAGAAGGAGTTTGAATGGTGTACCGATACGGTTCCACCCTTATCGATACGGTTTTAATTGAATTTTTAATTCAAATTGTTTTAAATGCTTTCGACCGTTGGTGTCAGTTGTTAGGTTACCAAAATTTAAAATGGTAGTTGACCCGTATCGATACGGTAAACCCCCGTATCGAAACGGAAACTTCTAGTGAGCTAAGTTGAGAAAAAGGTATCGATACGGTCTTATCCGTTTCGATACACTTCCTATCCCGTATTGACACGCTTACGTGTGTTCCGATACCCCCTCTTTATTATGCACAACGGCTCTTTCTTTTTTGAGACAGGTATCGATATGGCTCCTCATGTACCGATACAGATAGCTGTAGAAGTACATTTATGGTGGAAAGAGAGGGTCACAATGGCTCTATTGAATTCCCCAACCACCCAAACGGCTAGAATTGATATAGGAGGTATAAATAGAATCTCTTTGAAGACCAACAACAACTATTGCATTAAAGACGAACATTCAACTAAAATCCAACCTCAAGAGTGCTTTATTTCCAATATTTTGTAATTCCCAAATTGAGTTGTTTTCCAATTCTTATTCTATCTTCAAATTTGGGTTGAGTGTAGTACTTCAAGGGACAAATTTGTATTAGAGAGACATACTTCTTGTCCAATTTCTTCTTTGATTATTTGTGAGGGTTTGGTCAATTTTTGGGTAGAAAAATTTGAACGGTTGTGTAAAGGTTACCTCCTAAGCCTTGAAAAGGGGAAGAACAAATAGTGAATTGTTGAAATCCTTAGTGGTAGCTAAGGTAGTGGATGTATAGTTCATTTAGAACTTGAACCACTCTAAAATCCTTTGTTCTTCATTTTTAAAGTGCCCGATTACTCCACAAAGTTTGTAAATCCCAATTCACCCCCTCTTGGTCTTGATCATTCAATCGATCCACTCAACAATAACAACCAAGCATAGCATACACACCAACATTCAACCAACAACATGATTTTTTCCAACAACATGCCATTTAACATTGAATCGAACATCCAAACATACCAATTTCACTTACGATCATCCCCAATTCTTTTGCAACATGGCTATGATACCAACAAATGCAACCCCCTTAGCCCGGCCTAGACGCCCGACCTGAACTGAGAAGATTACACGGGGAAAATCGAAGCCAGCTTGTTAAAGCCGACATCGATTAACGACCCTATTTTTTTCTCTTTTATCTTCTCTAATTGCATATTAAGATCATATATGTTCAACAAGACACTTAGAAGAAAATGGTACAACGATCGAAGTTCGATTAGTGGTTCAATTACATAACTTTAACTTTTAGGGACTAAACTATAATTTCTAAAAATCACAGGACTAATTAAATTTTAAGATTACCAATCCTTAATTAGTAATGTAACATGCTTCCTAGTAAAATTTCATCACAAACGGATCATCCAAAATCAACCAATTGAACATACAACATCCAGGGACCAATATGCAACATTTCAGAACTTTAAAAGATACTTTCAACTGAAAATAACGGTTAGGTATAACTACACTTAAGCCTGTATTGATACGCGGGAAGTCAGTAGCCAAAGTTGGGGAAAGGTATCGATACACTTCCCCGCATATCGGTACGGCCTTCAAACTTTGCACAGGCGTATCGATACGTGGGCAATTCATATCGATACCCATGTGTCGATTTAACTGGGAAAAGCCTTCGAGTATCGATACTCAATCCTGATTATCGATACGTATACCAGAAAAATACCTCCAGCAACCCTCAATTCACATTTAACAACAACTATACATGTCCAAAACATCCCTACAAGGTATAGCAAACATTTTCAACATATATGCATCAATACACAAACATAGACAAGCAATATACATGCCAATTCATGAAGATTAGAGAGCTATGTGGACATGCTTGCACACATAACCCAAAACATGTCCACAATAACAAATAGCAAACCATAAGCCAATTAGAGGCCAATTACAAGTCTTAAAACTCAAACCAAACACGCTCAAGGTGTCTCACATCACCAAGCAATTCATGAGTGGAAGTCCCTCCTATTGCCTCTTATATCACTAAGGTGAAAACACATACTTTGCTTAGTCAAAACTCTTGGATATCCTTTGCTTGCTTGCTGCTGAAAATGCTCAATTCTCTGCATTGTTGAAACAAATGAGCATAAGCATAAATCTTAGTGAGGACTGCTTTAAAACCAAACATCCGTTAATGGATTTTTAAAACCAAATCTAAAACCACATGTTCATAACATCATTTAATACAACAACAAAAGCCTTTGCTCATGCTTAAACCAAGCATTACATGGATTCTAGCATGAACCTCAATCATCACATGCTTCCTCAAAATAAGCATTCAACATTACTACATTAAATCATCACCATTATATTGGCTCGCAAGTGATAAAAAACAAGAACCTTATCAAAACACAACACAATTGACACAATCGGATACGCGGATTACAAGCGTTGTCCCAAATGCTTAATACACCCTACCGGACCCTCAAGGCTCACACACGAGATTAGACCATCAACCGTTGTGACACACGTGGTGGAGTTTAACGGTACAATAACAACTCCTCAACACCACTCATCGGTAGTTGTATAATTCCACTAACGTGAGCATGGGACACAAACCACAAGATCCACTTACAAGATTAGACCATCAACCGTTGTGACCTTAATCTCAATTGTTAGGGTACTTGGATGGAGTGTATGGTACAATCACAACCCTCGAAATCCAAGGTGACTTTATTCACGGTGCACCCAATCCTATAGCCGGCTAACTATATCCAATTCAAGTAACCAAAACCATTTACCATCACTTGCTAATATAATCATCAATCATCATTAATTCACTATTTTACAAGAAAAATCCACAATGCCACTTTCCCAAGTATTAACATGCTTAAAACCAATTGCATAAATCATAAAACCCAAATATCACTTACCATGTGCATACTTAACAAAATGGCATTTAAAACCAGCAACATCATTGCTCAAAACATGCTTTAAAACAGTAATCAAAACACATTTAATTCAAGTGCATTTTAAACCAAAACATAGCACAATCCGAGAGAGAGATTTTCGATTTATTTAATCTTGAGCTTAGCTAAGTGATTCAAACTTACACTAAGCTAACTAAACCACGTTCAAAACGTTTCAAAGCTAGAAAACCCTTCTCCACTCACCGATACGCGAAACTTCGCTTGCCGATGTGAAGATCACTCGTTTGAAGCTTCCAAAACCCTTCGCTTGCTTCCTGGTCAATGTCCTCAAATTTTAGAGCATCAAAAACAGAGATCCAATGGATTAAAATGCATTCCAACACCAGCAACTAAACACAAACTAGTTGCCCAGCAAAACTACATCAATCTACCCATCCGAAACAACCGAAAACTAATTTGATTGCTTCTTAAACCAAGCTCAACCAACAATCAACACTTCCAACAATTAATATTCATCAAAACACATCCAAAAATAACCTAAACCCCTCCTTATACCTCCAGCAAACACATCACCATCAAAATACATCAAAACTCAACTAAAACAATCATAAAACTCAAGGATCTCAAGGATTTCGGGATCTATATCATGAAAACACCTTTTCAACATCATAATCATACAAAAACTAAATTATAATCAATCTAAAACATAGATCGTCAACAATACTCTAAAAATCAAGAATTAAACCTTTAATTTGCAAGATTTTGCCCTTAAATTAAAACTATAATAAAAAATCAGTTAAAAACAACAATTAGGAGTCAATAATCTTGGGAATTTCAATAAAGAACCTAGATTAAAGGTTGCAAACGAGATTTACCTCCAACCCTTGCTTTCCTTAAAGTTTGACAAGTTTTAGCTTCACAAATCTTGAAGAAATTGAAGAGAAATCTTGGAAATGGTAAAGAAATCAAAGAGAGGGTTTTTGGGAGAAAATAATTCTAGAGAAAAGGTTTTAGCAATGGGTTTTACTGAAATGAGGATTGGAAAGTTAGTTACGTAAAATAAAACTTCTCAAATTACCGTTTTATTAATTAAAATAAAAATCTTTTTTGAATCAATTATTTTAAAAATCATTTAAAACACATGTCAATTTAAGGAAAAGTGTAATTGCACAAAAGCTCCCTAATGATTCTAAGATCTTGATTCATCTTTTGAAATTTGCATTCTCCACAATTTTAAAAGATTACATTTTGGTCACTACCCAAAATGTACCTATTCCAAAATTCATTTTGTAAAATTGATTTGACCAACCTCTTAAACATGATTTTAGAAGATTTTATCAATTTTTGTCATATTTTTATCCTATCATGAACCTTGATTTCCCTGAACCACCTAATACGATTGGAACCGTTTCCAATCATCCCGATCCGATGTCTAAAACATCTTGGCCCAAAACTAGGGCGTTACACCGAATTTGTCTTATGATGATAAACCTTTTGAGATTCTTCATTCTAGAAGTAATGTCCTTCGTGCTAAGACAATTGATCTTGTGAAGGTGTTGTGGCGACATCAGGGAGTTGAGGATGGCATGTGAGGGAGCAAAGTAGACATGTTGAAGCAATTTCCGCATTTGTTCACTTCAGGTAAAATTTGGAGGATGAAATTTACTACGTGGGGGAGAGTTCTAATGCCCCAATTTTGGGCCTAGCGGTTTGTGGGTTAAATACACGGTCTAGTGGATCGGGTTAGATATTCGAGTGGGATTTAAGATTGAATATTTTTGTATGAGATAACAATATGAAAAATGGTTAAAAATCCTTATTTAATATTTAGTGATTAACCTGAAATAAATTTTGAGAAATACAATTCGGAAATATGGCATTTTGGACTAGTGACTAAAATGTAATTTTGGCAAAACTGTTATGGTGATTGTATTGTAAAGAGTCAAAACTTTGAATCTTTAAGGAGCTATTTTATTTTAATCAGCTATTTTTGTATGAGATAATTAAGGATGAGAAGGATTTTAATAAAATAGTTTAGTTAAACAAAACATTTTCTTATGTAACTTCCTTTGACTCTCAACTTTTCTCTTTATTTTCTTATCAGCCAAACTAGCATTTCTCTTCAAAAATCTCTAGAGATTTATTCATTTTCATCGAACTTTGATTTCTGAATGATTTCCTTGGATTTCTACAGCAAGCTTCATTGGTTTTCTTTAAGATTTCAACCCAATCTCTAGAGGTAATCTTTGTTATTCTCCTCTAATCAAGGTTCTTTATTGAAATTCCCAAGTTCTTGACTCTTTAAATATATTTTCTAATGAGGTTTTATGAATTAATTGTGTAATATTATTAAATTAAGGTTTAATTGATAGATTTAATGATGTTGAGATAATGATTTTAATATTGAAATAACGAAACTAAGTAAATCTCTAATTGTTTAGGTTGATAGTTATGCGTTTTTGAGGAGTTATGGTGGTGTAACGTTTGATAAAGGTATAAGGATGTTATGAGATGGTTTTTAGATGGGTTAAGTTTTGTTCTAATGATGTTTTATGAATTAATTGTGTAATATTATTAAATTAAGGTTTAATCGATAGATTTAAAAGTTGAAAGCGTTAGGTTTTGACTGGGTTAAGTTTGGAGATCAATTGATATTGCTTTCGGTTGTTTTAGATGTGTGTTTGGTAGTTTTTAGCAAGGCAATGTTGAGAAATTGCCTGCTGGGATTTTTAATGCATTATGATGCATTAATCCTCTATTGTAATGTGGTTAAAACATGGGAGGTTGATCCGTTGGCTACCGGTGAAGCGTTGGAGGCTTCGGACGCTTGATTCGCGTCGGCTAGTTGAAGTTTCGCGTGTCGGTGAGTGAAACTGAAACCTAAAGCTTTAAAAAGGTTTGAAGATGGTTTTGGGAACTTAGATTGAGCTTGAAACGCTATTCTAAGTTCCAAAAGAAGTATAAGTGGATTTTCTCTCTCGGTCGTGCTTTTATTAAGTGGTTTATGTAGTTATGTTTTATTTCATGGAACCTTCTATTTTATACTTGCTTTGGAAAAGTGGTTTTGTGTTGATGCAAATGAAAGCAATGGGTTAATGTTTAATAATGAATTATATTGGCTAGTGATGTGTTTTAAAATGTTACCGTATATAGTTTGTCAGCCATAGGATTTAGTGCAGTATAAATAAGTCGTCTTGGATATCGAGAGATTGTTGACCCATAACTCCTTCCAAGTACTCTAACGGTTGAGGGGTTGGTGTCTCGTAAGCTCCCGTTAGTGGGTTAAGCATCTAACCGATGATTGGGGTTTGTAACGCCCTGATTTTGGGCCTAGAAGCTTTCACCATTGGTTCGGGGTTAGTAGGACCTAAACTAGAAGATCCGAGTTTTTGAGAACGGTTCAGGGAAAACGTAGTCCAGGATATGATATATTTTGGGAAAATTCCTAAAATCCTTTAAAAACATATATAAAGAATTGGCAAAGTCAAATTTTGAAAATGGATTTTGGAGGATTGACATTTCGGATTAGTGAATATTTTTTAAAAATGTAAAATTTGTTTTTAATGATTGTTTTGAAAGAGGGCCAAAACATAGAATCTTTAGCGAGCTAATATCTATTAAAAGGTGTTTTAAAGACTATTTCAGATTCGCTTTTTCCTTTAATTGACCATTTTAAAAGGTGTTTATTAAAAAGTAATTAAAAATAGCATTTATTAAAAGAGATTTAATCTTCTAAAATCTATTTTTAACTTAACTTCTTTTTCTCTTATTTTGTTATCAACCAAACATTTCTTTTTCTCTCAAACTTCCAGATATTATTTTTCCTCTTACATCACTTTGATTTAAAAATGATTTTCTTGATGATTCTACTCGTCAACTCGAAGGATTCTTGAAGATTTCTCATCTAAACTTGTCAATTGAAGAAATAGGCAAGAATTAAAGGTAAATTTTCTTTAACTCCTCTACTTTAGGTTCTTTAATGAAATTCTCAAGTCTTTTGTTCTATAAATATCGTTGTTAAGAATGTTTTGTGATTTAATAGATGAAAATTTATGAATCAAGCTTTAAAAGGATGATTTCTAAGGATTTTCGTATTGCTAATAATTTGTATGATTTGAGATTGACTTTAGTTATGATTTGGATGTTAAATGATGTTAAAATAAAGGTTTTATCATATTAACCCCGAATTGGTTTGGATCGCTAGTTGTAGATGGTTATATTTGGGGGGTTTTGTGGAGTTTTGAGGTTTTGGTGTTCTTGGAGGTTTATGGATGGGATTAGGTTGCTTTTAAATGTTAATTGATTATTAAAAGTGGTTAGAAGTGTCATATTTTTGCTGGATAAAGTTTTGAGAGTAATCAAAGATTCTTTCGGTTGTTTCGGATGGACGATTTATTGTGTTTTTGAGTAGCGCATCGAGATAATTGTTGTTGTTGGTGTTTTTACTGCATTGAGATGCATTAATTATCTATTTTTGTATGGTATAAATATGAGAGTTTGTATCTCTAGAGCGGTTAGGTGTTCTCTAAATATGAGCGCAAGTGCACACTCTTGTCAATCTGTAATATAAAAGATATCGCCTCCCACGAGGATAGGACAACTAACTCGAATATAAATTCTTGCACAAAGAATATTTAAATGCACAAGTAAGTTTCAATTCGTTTAAAAGAAAAGTGAATAAACACAAGTTATTAAGAGAATAGATCAGATTGATGGAATGGGTCAGGTTATGTGGCTCCGTAGTGTGAAACTGCGTTGAATAGGTTAAGTTGTATTGCGCTGCCAAACTTTGCTGCCTCTGCGGAAGATGGCAGATTGGTGCTTCAACAACTTTCGCTGCCTCGGCAGGTGGAACGAACGATTGGCTCGACAGGTGGAAAATTCTCTAAAGGTTCTAGTTATAAAAAGAGAGTTTGGCTGCCGGGAAAGTTGAGAGAAGAGTTTGAAGAAAAGAAGTTACATGAGAAAATTATTTGGCTAAACAAATATATTTTTATTAAAACAAGTTTATTAAAACTCTTAATTAAAAAATTTAAAACACAAATTCAAGGGAGTTGGCTGATACCAACATGGTGTAATAGCTCTCTAAGGATTCTAAGTATTGGCTCCCTTCGATTTAGGCATTAAGAGAGAATATTCAATTTTTACATTTTAGTCACCAAGTCAAAATGTCAACTTTCCAAATCTTAGTTTTCAAAATTGGTTTTAACTTTCTTTCACTACATATTTAATTAGGATTTTAGAAAATTTCCACATGATTTTATCTCATCCCGAACTAAGATTTCCCTAAACCGACCCATATCTCTAATCTAGATTTGCCGACCACTAAACCGCTTTTAAAACCATTAGGCCCAAAATAGTGGCGTTACAAAGCATGCCTCTAGCCTTACTTTCAAAACTTGATGCTTGGATATGATGAGAATTATGATATGTTTAGCCGAGGATCGATCTTAAAATATGTTGGATATTTGTTATAACCATGCTAGGGTGTTTGGTATCCTCAAATACATGATAAACCAGCAAAAAGTGGATAGTTCAGTTCCAAGCGTACCGCTACGCGTGTCCTCGTATCGGTACGGGTAACCCATTCCAGGCTTAGCATTTTGGAATGCAAGCTTAGTGTATCGGTATGGACAAGGCAGTTCAAGCATAGTGTTTCAGTATGCAATGAACCGTTTTGGTACGGGGTAGTGTTTTTGGGTGAGGAGTATCGATACAAAATTAAGCTACTGGAAATTGGGTATTTTAAATAAAGTAAAGCGTATCGATACATTTCTTAGTGTACCGATACAACTAGCCATCATTTCAGTTATTGGGCTGTTCTAAAGTTCTATTTCCTTAAGTTTTGGTCCTTGAACGTTTGTGGATGCAATTGTATGTGTTTGAGTTATCGAATTGGGTTGAAAATTGACATATGGGCATGAAACCTAAATAATTATATGTTGGTAACATAAAAAGGGGTTATGTCCTTGTACTTTGCTAGGTTTGCAATTTGGTGCATTACCGTTTGTGATTACAATTGAATGCCTTGTTGATGTCTGATTTGGGTGAGATTTGAACCGCTGCCAGCATGTTCATTATAGATTATTAATTTGTATCTAGACAAGATAAAAGAAAAAATGTACGTGTTTTGAGTAAATTCTTTATGGTGGGGGTTATAAGGCAAATGTCAAATAGGTCAAAATTTTCTTCCTCAAACCCTCTAGAAAACCTCTCGCACCTCGTCTTCTCGGTAGCGACCAACTCAGGGGCATACCTACTCAACTGCAGGAACTCTTGATCATATTCAAAGACTGATCGGTTCCTTTCGAACAAATGGTTGAACCGATCACTCAAAGAATCAATGTGAGCTTCACAAGGGTTAGCCAAAGGCCTAGGTATGGCCCAGAAAAAATCCAGTGAAGGGCTTGATGCATACGAGAGAGATAACTAGCCCCCAGCCACTCTCATCCCTTGACATCTCTTACGTGCTGGGAACATAATCCTTGTAACACCTCGAAAAAAGGCTAGGGATTCGGGTGAATTATTGGAATCATGTTGGAATTTTGGGTTAGGCTTTGACTAATTAAATTCAGGAAAATTATTTGGGTTATTAAATTGATTTTCGATAAATTTATCGTGATAAGTATTTGTGAAAAATATATTTAATGAGTTTAATAAAGGATGAAATTGAGTTTGAGTAATTTTAAATGGGTTATTTTAATATTAATTAAATGGTGACTATTTTACAAAAGGTTGTAAAATATTAATAATTGCAATTTTGTAAAAGGACTTAAAGTGGTGGTTTTATGGGATTATTTGACCCATTAATTAAATAAGGATTTTACTACCGAATTCTAATTAGAATTTGACGACGATTATTATTTCCTCAAGAAAGAAAACTATGTCTAAACTTACCTCTCTTTTCTCTCAAGATTCTTCCAATCACCATTTTAGTTTTCTTGGATTTTCTTATCCAATTACTATTTCAATCACATTTTTCATTTATTTTTCTTGCTTAGTTTAATTTACTTGTTATTTCCAAGCATCTATTATCACTATACACTTCACTTTTCAGTGCAAGAAGTTACAAATCAGAGTTTCATCAATCATGTGGAGACGATATCTTTACTATACTATTACTTGCGACGAGTATACCTACGCCAATTGCGAAGCACTCAAAACAAGCAACAAGTTTTTGGCGTCGTTGCCGGGGATTAGCAATAGCGACTTTGTTTTTATTTTCTTACACCATTGTTTCTTTTTATTTAATTTTTTTGTTTCAAGAGGCTAAAACACTTTTGTTTTGCATTGCTGTATGACCAGAGCGAGACAAACAACACTAGATTATCCACTTAAACTAGAGATCGAATGACTTTTTCATATACGAAAAAGAGAGTTGAGAGAATAAATGGAAGATCCACCTAATGATCCAGTTAGCAATCTGAATGCTAATGGAAATCAGAATATTGTAGCAGGAGGAAGAGTGGCTCTACCAGATCAACCAGTTATCGTACTAAATAGACCTATCTGGGACTACTTAGAGCAAGATCTTGATGGTCTCACTCCAGGAGTTTTCACACATGAGATTCAAGCCGCCCATTTCGAATTGAAGCCAATGATATTCAATATGATTAATATAGTTGGTTAGTTTCGCAGATTAACGACTGAGGATGCCAGGTAGTATCTCAAATCATTCATAGAAATCTGCGATTCATTCGGGCAACAAGGAGTCACTGAGGACGTCCTAAGGCTGAAATTATTTCCCTATTCACTGAAATTATTCCCATCTGGATCTTTAGAATCTTAGACAAATCTATGCTGTATTTTCCTTTCTAGATTTAGTTTTACAAATATGACTGATAAATTCTATAATGAAATTACTTCATTTCGTTAGGCAGATGACGAGTCCATTTACAAGGAGATTTTACGCAAATGACCTATGCACGAATTCAGAGAATGGACATAGGTGGCGAAGTTTTACAATTCAGTGAATGCACCAACGAGGTTGATGCTAAATTCCTCAGTAAATGGAACGCTCCTAGGCAAGTCACCAGAGGAAGTTATGGAAATCTTGGACAGACTTTCCAAGAATGATTATCAGTTCCCAACCACTAGAAGGGGAATTTTCTGGCGAAATGCCTCGACAATAGAGTTGGAGACGTCATATACTATTTGAGCCCAGTTTTCCACATTAACAAATTCGGTTAAGAATATGCAGAAACCCAGCAATACACAGGAGGTCAAGGTAATAGGTCCACTTTGTGATTTATGTAATGTTTACCATGATTCTTCTTAGTGCACACAGAACCCATAGTCTAGTTTTTATTTTTGAAAGTACAACCAGAACAACAAAGCATATTCCAACACATATAACTCAGCTTGGAAAAAGCAACCCAAGTTTTCATGGAGTAACCATAACAACTCTATGAATCAACAACACTAGAATACAAAAGCATAAAGATTCCAACAGAACATTCCATGGTAACAAATGTCGCAGCAACAGGCAACATCATCTAGTTCTTTGGAAAACTCTATAAATGCTTATATATTGAAAACTGAATCTTATAAGGCTGAGTGTAGTAATTTCAAGAAAAGACTGGCGTTTATATTAATAGCACCGAGATGACAATGCAAAATCAAGGAGCAGCCTTAAAAGTGTTGGAGACACAAGTCGGGCAAATTGCTCAAATTTTGAATACAAGGCCACAAGAAGGTTTGCCCAGCCGCACAAAGGTTGTACGAGGAATAGGCCATGAACTATATAAGGTGATCACCACCCGAAGCGGATCAAAATAAACTAAGGGGCCTATCCAATCTAAGTATAGTAATCCTATTGAAACATATGTATCCAACAACAACACCACAACAATCTTTAATGATGAGCCTCCAACAATTGCCCCGGTAAGACCAGTTGCCACGACAAGTCCATCTTGCAGTCTAGCAGTTGCCACGAAAAGTCCATCTCACAGTCCAACCAAGATGAGAAAGATGAGGATATTAGAATTCCACCGCCATTTCCACAAAGGCTGAGGAGGTAAAAACACGAATACCAATTTAAGAAAAATTTTGACATCTTGAAGCAAGTCCACATCAACATGCAATTGGTCGAAGCAATATACAAATGTTGAACTATGCTAAGTTCTTTAAAGACATTGTCTCTAAGCGAACTAAGCTTGGAGAGTTCGAGACAATTGCTGTGACAAAGGGGTGTATGGCAATGCTGCACAACCGATTGCCACCCAAATTAAAAGATCCTTCCAGCTTCACAATACCATGTGCAATAGGCAATGACTATGTCGGGAAGGAACTGTGCGATCTTGGAGCAAAAAACCTTATGCCGAAATATATTTTACAAAGATTGGCCATAGGAAAAGCGAGACCCAGCACAATCTTTCTACAGCTAGAGGACAAAATTTATGTGCACCCAAATGGAAAATTGAAGATATATTGGTAAGAGTGGATAAGTTTATTTATCATGTTGACTTTATTGTTTTGGATTGTGAAGCATATGAGTTCGTACTCATTATCCTTGGAAGACCGTTCTTAGCAATGGGAAGGACTTTGATTGACGTCGAGAGAGGATAGCTCACTCTGAGGGTGAATGACCAGCAAGTCACGCTTAATGTTTTCAAGACTCTTAAGCATGCTGATGATCCAAAAGAATGCCAAGTCATTCAGGCCACCACTGAATATAATTTGGATATGGAGGAGCATTGCCGCAACAATCATCTTACCGAGTTGTAACTCCCTCGATCCAGCCTAGACGCAAGACCGAACTGAACGACTCACACATTGAATATTGAAGTAAATCGGGAAGCTTTACCTCAATAAATGACCATATTTTTCTTATTTTTATCTTCTCTAAATGCACCTTGTTACCCTAAGTGATAAGACTCGCATTAGAAGAAACATCAACTCAATCACACATCGATTTGGCATTCAATTGATTACAAACATGTGTTAGGGACCAATTTGTAATTTTGGAAAATATCGGGGCTTCATCCAATTTTCAGTTACCGTCCTTAAATTAGTCATATTACATGCCACTATGTCAAATCTCAGCTAATCAATCATCTAAAACTTTTTTAAATGCATCCATAACATATAGGGACTAAAATGTAAGAAACAGAACTTCAAAAGATTCCAAATAACTAAATAACTGCTTAGTGTATCAGTGCACTCAACCCTGTATCGATACACCATGTACCGAAACAACTCAATGTGTTTCGATACACGAACTCGTACCAATACAGTCTTATGATCGTATCGATACACGAAATTCCAGTAACAAATTAACCAAGCATGTTTCGATACACCAAGAACTGTACCGAAACACCATGCCCATTTCGAACTCACCGTATCGATACAACCTTAGGCGTATCGATACACATGGGCCTGTAATAACTCAATTTGTTGGTTTTTCATTTTTTAATGCAACACAAACCACTCAAGCATGCTTCCAACATATATACAACATATCCAAATATCAATTCTCAACAAGACATGGCAATAGTCAACATCATCTCATGGCAATTTGCATCAAAGAGAAACTCTAGGCATGCAACCTACAAACCAAGCAAAGCAAGATACCAAAAATCATAGCAAAGCACAAACTAATTACCAAAAGCCATTTACAAGTCTATATCAACGATATAAACTTGCTCAAATAGGGAGTTTACACAAATCTCCCCAAAACACAAAGGATTCCCCATTTCCCTTATTACTCGTAGTCTAAACCGAAAACATACTTTCAAGAATGAAGTCTCTCTTGGTCCCTTGCTCCTTGCTGCCTTCCAAACCTCAATTCCCTGCATTGATGGAAAAAATAAAGCGTAAGCACACAAGGCTTAGTGAGAAGTGCTAAAAAACAAAACACCATTAATGCATTTAAAACCATTTTTCCAAATCCACATTGAAATCTAATTTCATTTACTTCAATCATCGTTTGAAAACCATCATGCCTTTAAAACTATGCACTTTAAAAATAAAAAACCAGCATAATTAACCATATGCAACATGTATCATGAACCAACGACAAATCCCATTTCTAACACTCAATTTAAGCCTTCTCATGCATAACTACCATATGAAAAGCTTAAAGAGTAAATATGTATAAGTCACATTTACAACGCTAACCATTTCATGATTCATCATCAATTATATTGGCTTACAAGTGATCATTAACCATATTCCATTCTCAAAGTATCATATCGGATACACGGATTCAAAAAGTGTTCTCATAACACATCAAGCCATCTTAACCGGAATAATGGTACAATTACAACCAAATGTCACAATCACAACCAACGGGGACAACAACCCCAAACATCGGTTAGATGCTTAACCCACTAATGAGAGACGGGACACCAACCTCCTCGATCGTTAGGGTACTTGGATGGAGATGGGATACCAACCTCCTCGACATCCAACGTGACTTATTTATAGTGCACTCAATCTTAGAGCCAGCTAACTATATCTAATAACATTTATAAACCATTTTCATAACATCACTTGCATTTATAATTCACTTTTAACCACATGCCTCACTGTTTTCAAAGCATCATATAATAATCATTTTTTCAAAGCATTAAACCATGCTTTAATTTACAAGTATAAAACATATACTTACAAGGATCACTTACCTTGAGCATCCTTCATCATCTCATCATTTAAAACAGTAAATCACATACTTAAAACATGCTTTAATAGTAAGTGACATGAAATCAAAACCAAGTGCATAAATCCATTTCATAATAGCACAACTGCGAGAAAAAGCAATTATACTTACTTTCAAACTTAGGCAAGCGTTTCAAGCTTAAATCTAAGTTCCCAAAACCACTTTTATAACATTTCAAAGCTGAAATCCATGTTCTCACTCACTAACACACGGAACCTTGATTAGCCAACGCGAAATTAAGTTTCTAAAGCTCCCAAACACTCATCAGTTGCTTCTGAAACGTTCTCCCTTGTTTTAACCACATAAGAACAGAGAATTAATGCATATCGATGCATTCAAAACTCTGTCAAGCAATTCTACCACATGGCTTGCCAAAAACCATCAAAACGCCCATCCGAAACAATCGAAAAAATCACCAATTAACCTCCAAACTTAACCCAGACAAAACCTAACACTTTCAACCATCCATTAACATCCAAAATCACCCTATTTTTAACATTATACCTCCAGCATTCGGAAAAACACATCAATATCACAAAAACCCAATTCTAGCAACCTAAACAACTAAAGATTCACATAGTTTCGGGATTACCATGCTTAAACCGTTATCTTAACATTATTAAACTTCCAAATCATTATTAATATCAACTTTAAACCCAACAAAATAGACCGATTACGAAAATAACACAAAAGCATCAATTAAAGCTTAATTTAACCATTTTTCTTCAAATCAATCATGAAACATTATTAAAAACATAATTAAAGAGTCAAATACTTGGGAATTTCAGTAAAGAAACTTGATTAGAGGAGAAGAACGAGATTACCTCTAATCCCTTGCTTTTCCCTTAATTGACAAGATTTGATTGAAAATCTTCAAGAAACCACTAAAGCTAGTTGAGGAATATCCATGGAAAACATTTGGAGATCAAAGTAAAATGAAAATGAATAAATTTATGAAAGGTTTGGAAGTAAGTAGGTAGTTTGTCTGATGTGAAAATAGAATGAAGTCTTAAGAAGTGAAAGTTACGTCAAAATGTGTTTTAAAGATTAACTACCTTTTAGTCAAAATTGTTTTTAAACATTTTAATTAAAACAGATGTAAAACAAGTCAAATTAAGGGTGTAACGCCCCGGTATTGGGCTTAGAAGTTTTGGGCGTTGACCGGTTCGGTCAAAGTGCTGTTCGAATCTAAAAGGGTGAATTTAGGAAAGCCTAGTTCGGGTTGCATTAAAATTATGGAAAAATGTTCTAAAATCATCTTTTAACATATATAAGTGAACTGTGAAATCAATTTTGGAAAATGAGGTTTGGAAGGGTGACATTTTGGCTAGTGACCAAAATGTAATTTTTGAAAGTTGCGTGACTGTTTTATAAAGGATTGAAACTTTGAATCTTTAAGGAGCTATTATTCCAAAAGGAGTTTCTCCAGATTTTTCTAAGATATTTTAATGTTTAATTCTGATTTTAAAGTAAAAGAAAAGTGGAGGGAAATCATTTTGGCTATTTGTATCTAATTTTCCAATTTTTCCTTTTCTCTCATTTTCTCTCAACCCAAACACTTTCTCTCCAGAGATTTCCTTCTGATTTTGTCACTCAAATTTCTCTTTTCAATCCTCTTTTGATTCCTAATCATCATATCAACAAAACCTCTTAATTTGCTAGTTGATTCTTCAAGCTTTTTGGCTCTAAAGAGGAGAAACTCAAGTTTGGAGGTAAGAACGTCCTGCTCCTCTGAACTTCAAGTTCTTTACTGAAATTCCTAAGTTCTCAATCCTTAATTGATGTTTTATAAATGGCTTTTAAAGTTGTGAAATGGATCTTGGCTTAAAATGCAAGATTTGGTGATTTTTGGTGAATTTTTGTTGGATCTGTTAAAGCAGTGTTTTAAGGTGTTAAAATGATGATTAATGAATGTTAATTTGATAAGGAATTGAGTTTTGATTAATGCAAACCCGGATAGGTTGAATTTCCTAAGTTTAGCTTATGATTCTAGGTTGTTTTTGGAGTGATCTTGTGGATCTGATGTTGCTGGAGGTATAAGGATGTTGTCAATCTCTTTTTAGATGTTATATGATGTTAAAGGATGTTTAGTTTTGATGGGTTATGGCTGGGCTTTGTTGAGATGTTGTTTGGATGCATTTTCGGTTGTGTTTGGTGGCCGAAAATGGAGTGGGGATGAGAGCAGCGAGTTTAGGTGCTTTCATTGAAGATATTAATGCATGGTGATGCATTAATCTACTGTTTTGATGTGTTAAAACAGGGGAGTCATCTTTTGATCCACGAGTTGGTGATCCGGAGGCTTGATTGGTGCTTCGGCAAGAGGCGAAGTGGAATCGGTGAGTGAAATTGGGTTTTCAGCTTTGAAACCAATGTCTTGGGAGCTTAGTTTAAGTCTAAACAACTTTGCTAAGCTCGAGAGTAAGTTTTCGGAAAAACTCTCTAGTGGTGGCCATGGTTTGGTTGTTGTGCAATGTGGTTTATTGCATGTTTTAAATTCTATTTTGAAAGCATGATTTAGCATGGTTATTGCTGATTTTGTAAGCCATATGTTGAAGGAAGCTCAAGGTAAGAGTTCCTTGTTTTTGAACATTGATTAAATGTAGTTTGATGCTTTGAAATGCATGATGAATATGGCTTGGTTTAATGCTTTAAAACAGTGGATTTAATGATGAAATGATGTATATTGGCAAGTGATATTTTGAAAAAGGTTAAGGTCACCAAGGTGGTTAAAAGTCCTTGAGTGAGCCTTGTTACTTAAGAACATCAAGGTGGTTAAAAGTCCTTGGATGGTTCTTGTTAAGGACACAAAGGTGGTTAAAAGTCCTTGTGTGGTCCTTGCCATGGTGTTTAAAAGTCCATGGGCCAAGGTGTTTAAAAGTCCTTGGGGCCAAGGTGTTTAAAAGTCCTTGGGAAGAACACAAAGGTGGTTAAAAGTCCTTGTGTGGTTCTTGGAAATTATAAGATCACAATGGTGTTTAAAAGTCCATGTGTGAGTCTTATGTTGATCTTGTTTTTAAAAGATGAAATGTATCACTTGTGGCCAATATGACATGTAATGATATGAAGCATGAGATGCTTGTTTAAAGTTTGCTTGTGAGCATGTTAAAGTGTACCTTGAAGCATGATTTATGAATGAGTTTTATAAATGCATTATTGTGTGGTTTTAAGGAGCTTTCCTCACTAAGCTTTTGCTTACGCTCTCTTTCGTTTTCTTAAACCAATAATGCAGAACATTAAGGTGATTTGAGGGCAGCAAGGAAGGCAAGCAACCAAGGGAAAACTAAGCTCAAGTATGGAAAGGTTTTATTGAACACATTTAGCTTTTGGTGCATGGCAATGGGGGACCTTTGTGAATGTTGGTTGGAGATGTTTTGAACTACTTGAGTATGTTTAATGTAGTTGTTAATGGTGGTTTTTGTAACTGGCCTTTACATGTATGGATTGGAGGTCTTATGCTTGAATAGTTGCTTGTGTAGGAAGCATGCCATTAGAATTGGGGCTTTTCATATATGATGTTAATATGTTGATTGGTTGATGCAAACATGTCTCTTGTATGATGAATTGCATGCTGGTAAAGTTTGGTGGCATTTGGAGCATTATTGGTTGGTCAATTGCATGTTTAAGTAAGCAAAATTCTGCATTTTGTGCAGGCCGTTTCGGAACAGTGCCTGTCGTTTCGGATCGGGTGCCTCGAAGCAGCCCAGGCGTCCGAAACGGGTAACACCGTTCCGGAACGGATATGCTACTGCCAGACCCCCGTTCCGGTACTCGTTGCGGAACGGCCCCGAGTTTCGAAACGGGCTGTCTCCCGTTTCGGAACGGCTGACCGTTGGGACTGACAGTGGCAGTTATATGTTTCGGATTGTTTACATTTTGGCCCTGAATCTTGTATGTGCAATTGTATGAGTTTGGAATGTCCATTTGAGCTGAAATTTGTCAGAGATGCATGAAACATGATTAATTTCCACATGGTAACTTTAATTTGGGCTAAGTTCCTTAATTTATTAGAATTTACATTTTGGTCCCTAAAGTTGTAAATTGTTCAATTGGGTCCTTGTTTGATCTCTGATGTTTATGATCTTTTAGTATGTCGTTTGTATGATCATAACTAGGGTTAATGTGCATCTAGACAAGTTTAAAAAGAAAAAAAAGGGTTGTTAATCAAGGTTGACTTCCGGGTTGACTTTGGTTTTCCCCGTGTGACTTTCTTAATTCGGGTCAACCGTCTAGGCCGGGTTAAGGGGGTTACATTTGGTGGTATCAGAGCTGAGTTCTCGAGTAATTGGGAATGTATGTGTGTATGATTGAAGTGTGTGTTCTATGTATGCTTGTTGAGTGAAAGCATGTTGAGTAGTATGTGATTTTGATGCAATTGAGTTGTATGCTGTGATGAAGCATGTTGTGGGTACCCATTGCCAAATCAAAGCTAAGTAATGATGTTGATTTTAAATGAAATTGAGCTTGAGTACTTGGATTGCTTACCTTGTTCGGCTTGACTTTGTTTATTTGCATTGTGATTGCATGGTTAAAGTATGGCACCACGTAGAGAGTTGAGAAGTAATGTGCAAGCTACGGCTTCGTATGAGAATGAAAATGAAGAGAATGCGGGTAGTGCAGTGTTACCTCCTCCTCCACCTGGTGGTGGTTGTGCTGGGGCTGAGGAAGCTGGGGCTGCAGCTGGTGCTGGAGCTGCTGGACCTGAGGTTGGTCAGGGGCAAGCTATGCCCGACATGACGATGTTAGTACAAGCTATTGCGGGTGCTTTCCGAGCAGCAGTAGCTGGAGCTCAAGGAGCTGGGCATCAGGGAGATGCTGTTGTTAGACTACCTTTGGAGCGCTTACGCAGTCTTGGTGGGACTGAGTTCAGGGGTATGTCTGCGGAAGGTTCTGAAGCTTGGTTAGAGAGTACCAAGAGGATTTTGGGCCAGATGAGTTGCACTGATGTGCAGAAGCTGGGGTGTGTTGTATCCTTGCTGCAGGATGATGCGTATACGTGGTGGACGACCACTATAGCTGGGATGGCTGAAGCTGACATAACTTGGACATTCTTTCAGAATGTGTTCAAGAGGAGGTATCTTGGTGTGAGGTACCTGGATGAAAAGAAGCGAGAGTTCATGTCTCTTACCCAGGGGAGCATGAATGTGGCTGAGTATGAAGTACAGTTTGTGCGACTCAGTCAGTATGCACCTGAGCTAGTACCTGATGAGCGGGCAAGGTGCGAAAGATTCCGTTATGGTTTAGTGACGGATGTGAAGATGTATGTGTTGGCCACCGAATATGATGATTTTGATGTGTTGGTGGGCCGAGCCAAGGACATTGAGATGAACTTGGGCTTATCTGCTAAAGGTGCTGGAGCAAGTTCTGGTAAGAGGGTTGTTGAGTATAGTTCCGGAGGTGGACGGAACAAGAGGGGACGTGACCAGAAGTATCAGTCCTCAGCTAAGAGGGGTGGTGGTGCACCTGTTCGGGGAGGCGATGCTAGAGCTGATCCGAGTGCTTGTTGGATTTGTGGTTCAAGGGGTCACATGAAGCGTGACTGTCCTCGTGCTGTGAGGGAGGTGCAAGCTCCTATTACGGCAGCTGGTAATGGGTGCTGGAATTGTGGATCTGTGGACCATTTGAGGCGAGATTGTCCTATGTTGGCTGGTGGCCAAGTTCGTGCCCCTGTTGTTGCTGCACCGCAGAGAGGTCGTGGACGCGGCCGTGGTAATTTCCAGCGGAGAGAGGAAGGTGGCCGAGGAGTGGCTCATGTAGTGGCTATTCAGCCTGAAGGTGGAGGACAGGCAAGGGTGTATGCACAGCGTGAAGGGAGGAATGACGCGGATGTGATTGCAGGTACCTTTACTTTGCAATCCTTGTCATTGCTTTCTTTGATAGATTCTGGATCTACTCATTCATATGTTCTGCGTGAGCATGCTGAATTGCTTGGTTTGCCTGTTGAGTCTTTGGATGTTGGTGTACGTGTCACTAGTTCTTTTGGTGAGACCGTTGTGACTCGTAAGCTGTATAGAAGGTGTCCTTTGGTTGTGCAAGAACATGTTTTTCATGTTGACCTTATGGAGTTTCCTTTCTATGGTTTTGATGTGATCCTTGGTATGGATTGGCTTGCTGAGCATCGTGCTGTGGTGGATTGTGAAAATAAGCGAGTTTCGTTGAAGCTTGCGGATGATTATGAGGTTGTTGTGGTTGGTGAGAATGTGAAGTTTCTTGCCAATGTGGTGTCTACCTTGGAGGTGAGCAGGATGCTGAGGCAAGGTTGTGAAGCTTATCTAGCTTTTGTGACGAATCCTAGCTCTAGGGAGTTGAGGGTGCAAGATATCAGGGTTGTGAAGGAGTTTCCTGGTGTTTTCCCTGAGGAGTTGCCTAGTTTACCTCCTAATCGTGAGGTGGAGTTTGGAATTCAGCTGTATGAGAATACAACTCCTGTGTCCATTACTCCTTATAGAATGGCACCTAAGGAGCTGAAGTAGCTGAAGACGCAGTTGCAAGAGCTGCTTGATCGTGGTTTCATCCGGCCGAGTGTGTCACCTTGGGGTGCACCGGTCTTGTTCGTGAAGAAGAAGGATGGCACTATGAGAATGTGCATTGATTACCGTCAGCTGAACAAGTTGACTATCAAGAATCGGTATCCATTGCCGAGAATTGATGATCTCTTTGATCAATTTCGGGGAGCTGTTGTGTTCTCTAAGATTGACTTGAGGTCAGGGTATTATCAGTTGAAGGTGAAGGATGTGGATGTGCCTAAGACATCTTTCAGGACAAGGTATGGGCATTATGAGTTCCTTGTGATGCCGTTTGGGTTGACAAATGCTCCAGCTGCTTTCATGGACATGATGAATCGTGTGTTTCATGAATACCTGGACAAGTTTGTTGTGGTGTTCATCGATGATATCCTCGTGTACTCGCGTACTGAGGAGGAGCATGAAGGGCATTTGAGGATTGTGCTGCAGGCTTTGTTGGAAAATCAGCTCTATGCTAAGCTGAGCAAGTGTGAGTTCTGGCTTAAGGAGGTGGTGTTTCTTGGGCATGTGGTTTCTGCTGAGGGGATTCGTGTAGATCCTCAGAAGATTGAGGCTGTGATGAACTGGAAGGTTCCTAAGTCTGTTCATGAGATTCGTAGTTTCCTCGGTTTGGCAGGATACTATCGGAGGTTTGTGGATGGGTTTTCTAAGATTGCTACTCCTTTGACGAAGTTGTTACAAAAAGATGTTAAGTATGAGTGGACAGAGGCGAGGCAGTAGGCTTTTGAGAAGCTGAAGGTGGCTTTGACGCAAGCTCCTATCTTGGTTCAGCCTGAATCAGGGAAAGAGTTTGTGGTCTATAGTGATGCATCCTATGTTGGTTTAGGATGTGTGTTGATGCAAGAGGGTAAGGTGGTGGCTTATGCATCGCGGCAGTTGAAAGTGCATGAGCGCAATTATCCTACGCATGACATTGAGCTGGCCGCAGTGGTTTTTGCCTTGAAGATCTGGAGACATTATCTGTATGGTGAGAAGTGTACGGTGTACACGGATCACAAGAGTTTGAGGTACTTGATGTCTCAAAAGGAGTTGAATCTTAGACAGCGGCGCTGGTTGGAGTTGCTCAAGGATTATGATCTGACGATTGAGTATCATCCTGGAAAAGCTAATGTTGTAGCAGATGCCTTGAGTAGGAAGGTAGCTGTTGAGCTGAGGGCTATGTTTGCCAGTCTGAGTATTTCGCGTGATGGTGGTCTTGTGGCTGAGTTGCAAGTGAAGCCATCTTTGGTTCAGTTGATCAAGGAGAAGCAGTTGCTGGATGATTCCTTGGTGTCTCATGTTCAGGATATCGCGGAGGGTAGACCTTCGGATTTTTGTTTTAATGATGATGGAGTGTTGTGTTTTGGGAGTCGGATAGTAGTGCCCAATGATGCTGAGTTGAGGCGTGCTATTCTGACTGAAGGTCATAGTAGTCTTTTTGCTATGCACCCGGGTAGTACTAAGATGTATCGTGATCTTCGTGATGAGTACTATTGGGTGGGTTTGAAAAAGGATGTTGCGGAGTTTGTGAGTAAGTGTATGGTGTGTCAGCGAGTTAAGGCTGAGCATCAGTTTCCTTCAGGGTTGTTGCAACCGTTCAGAATCCCTGAATGGAAGTGGGAGAGGGTTACCATGGATTTTGTATCCGGTTTACCTCTGTCTCCATCGAAGAAGAATTCTGTGTGGGTGATTGTGGATCGCCTGACGAAGTGTGCGCATTTCTTGCCTGTGCATACTACGTTCTCTTTGGATAAGCTTGCAGAGCTGTACATTGCTAAGATTGTGCGGCTGCATGGTGTGCCTAAGTCGATTGTGTCGGATAGGGATCCGAGGTTCACATCGCGTTTTTGGCAGTGTTTGCATCAAGCTCTGGGTACAAGGTTGAATTTCAGTACATCCTATCATCCTCAGTCTGATGGTCAGTCTGAGCGTGTTATCCAGATCTTGGAGGATATGTTGAGGTGCTGCGTGATTGAGTTTCAGGGTTCTTGGGAGAAGCATCTGCCTTTGGTTGAGTTTGCTTATAACAACAGTTATCATGCAAGTATACAAATGGCACCTTATGAGGCTTTGTACGGGAGGAAGTGTAGGACTCCTCTTTGCTGGGCTGAAACGGGCCAAAAGTTGGTTTCGATGCCGGCTTTGTTGAAGGGAACCACCGAGAAGGTGAAGCTCATTTGTGAGCGTTTGAAGGCAGCTTCTGATCGGCAGAAGTCTTACGCGGATTTGAAACGTAAGGAGATTGAGTATGCGGTGGGTGACCGTGTGTTCTTGAAGGTTTCGCCTTGGAAAAAGGTGATGAGGTTTGGCCAGAAGGGTAAGTTGAGGCCTAGATACATTGGACCATACGAGGTGGTTGAGCGTGTGGGTCCTGTTGCGTACAAGCTGAGGTTACCTCAAGAGTTGGAGAAGATTCATGATGTGTTTCATGTTTCTATGCTCCGGAAGTATAGATCTGATCCTTCGCACGTGATGCCTGTGGAGGAGGTGGAATTGAATCCGGATTTGACCTATGATGAGGAACCGGTGAAGGTTCTGGATTCGGATAGCAAGGTTCTTCGTGGCAAGACCATTGAGTTGGTGAAGGTGTTGTGGAAGCACCGCGGTGTTGAGGAAACCACGTGGGAACGGAAGGAAGACATGCTGAAGCAGTTTCCTTATCTCTTTCCTTCAGGTAAATTTCGAGGACGAAATTTCTTAAGGGGGGAGAGTTGTAACGCCCCGGTTTTGGGCTTAGAAGTTTTGGGCGTTGACCGGTTCGGTCAAAGTGCTGTTCGAATCTAAAAGGGTGAATTTAGGAAAGCCTAGTTCGGGTTGCATTAAAATTATGGAAAAATGTTCTAAAATCATCTTTTAACATATATAAGTGAACTGTGAAATCAATTTTGGAAAATGAGGTTTGGAAGGGTGACATTTTGGCTAGTGACCAAAATGTAATTTTTGAAAGTTGCGTGACTGTTTTATAAAGGATTGAAACTTTGAATCTTTAAGGAGCTATTATTCCAAAATGAGTTTCTCCAGATTTTTCTAAGATATTTTAATGTTTAATTCTGATTTTAAAGTAAAAGAAAAGTGGAGGGAAATCATTTTGGCTATTTGTAACTAATTTTCCATATTTTCCAATTTTTCCTTTTCTCTCATTTTCTCTCAACCCAAACACTTTCTCTCCAGAGATTTCCTTCTGATTTTGTCACTCAAATTTCTCTTTTCAATCCTCTTTTGATTCCTAATCATCATATCAACAAAACCTCTTAATTTGCTAGTTGATTCTTCAAGCTTTTTGGCTCTAAAGAGGAGAAACTCAAGTTTGGAGGTAAGAACGTCCTTCTCCTTTGAACTTCAAGTTCTTTACTGAAATTCCTAAGTTCTCAATCCTTAATTGATGTTTTATAAATGGCTTTTAAAGTTGTGAAATGGATCTTGGCTTAAAATGCAAGATTTGGTGATTTTTGGTGAATTTTCGTTGGATCTGTTAAAGCAGTGTTTTAAGGTGTTAAAATGATGATTAATGAATGTTAATTTGATAAGGAATTGAGTTTTGATTAATGCAAACCCGGATAGGGTGAATTTCCTAAGTTTAGCTTATGATTCTAGGTTGTTTTTGGAGTGATCTTGTGGATCTGATGTTGCTGGAGGTATAAGGATGTTGTCAATCTCTTTTTAGATGTTATATGATGTTAAAGGATGTTTAGTTTTGATGGGTTATGGCTGGGCTTTGTTGAGATGTTGTTTGGATGCATTTTCGGTTGTGTTTGGTGGCCAAAAATGGAGTGGGGATGAGAGCAGCGAGTTTAGGTGCTTTCATTGAAGATATTAATGCATGGTGATGCATTAATCTACTGTTTTGATGTGTTAAAACAGGGGAGTCATCTTTGGATCCACGAGTTGGTGATCCGGAGGCTTGATTGGTGCTTCGGCAAGAGGCGAAGTGGAATCGGTGAGTGAAATTGGGTTTTCAGCTTTGAAACCAATGTCTTGGGAGCTTAGTTTAAGTCTAAACAACTTTGCTAAGCTCGAGAGTAAGTTTTCGGAAAAACTCTCTAGTGGTGGCCATGGTTTGGTTGTTGTGCAATGTGGTTTATTGCATGTTTTAAATTCTGTTTTGAAAGCATGATTTAGCATGGTTATTGCTGATTTTGTAAGCCATATGTTGAAGGAAGCTCAAGGTAAGAGTTCCTTGTTTTTGAACATTGATTAAATGTAGTTTGATGCTTTGAAATGCATGATGAATATGGCTTGGTTTAATGCTTTAAAACAGTGGATTTGTAACGCCCCGGTTTTGGGCTTAGAAGTTTTGGGCGTTGACCGGTTCGGTCAAAGTGCTGTTCGAATCTAAAAGGGTGAATTTAGGAAAGCCTAGTTCGGGTTGCATTAAAATTATGTAAAAATGTTCTAAAATCATCTTTTAATATATATAAGTGAACTGTGAAATCAATTTTGGAAAATGAGGTTTGGAAGGGTGACATTTTGGCTAGTGACCAAAATGTAATTTTTGAAAGTTTTGTGACTGTTTTAGAAAGGGTTGAAACTTTGAATCTTTAAGGAGCTATTATTCCAAAAGTAGTTTCTCTAGATTTTTCTAAGATATTTTAAGCTATATTCTGATTTTAAAACATATCAAAAGAGGAGGGAAAGCCATTTTGGCCATTTTGATAACTAACTTCCTATTTTCTTTTCTCTCATTTTCTCTCAACCCAAACACTTTCTTTCCAGAGAATTGTTTCTGATTTTCTCACCTAAATCTCTCCTTTCAACACTCTTTTGATTCCTAATCATCATATCTACAAAACCTCATCATTTGCTACTTGATTCATCAAGGTTTTTTATTCCAAAAAGAGGAGAAACTCAAGTTTGGAGGTAAGAACGTCCTTCTCCTCTAAACTATCAGTTCTTTACTGAAATTCCTAAGTTTTCAATCCTTAATTGATGTTTTATTAAAGGCTTTTAAGTTGTGAAATGGATCTTGGCTTATAATGCAAGATTTGGTGATTTTTGATGATTTTCGTTTGATCTGTTAAATCTGTGATTGGAGATGTGTTTTTGATGTTATTTGAACTCTAAATTGATAAGGAATTGAGTTTTGATTGATGCAATCCCGGATAGGTTGGGTTTCCTAAGTTTAGCTTGTGATTCTTGATTGTTTTTGAGGTGATCTTGTGGATCTGGTGTTGCTGGAGGTATAAGGATGTTATTAGGTTCTTTTTAGACGTTAAATGATGTTAAAGGATGTTTAGTTTTGATGGGTTATGGCTGGGCTTTGTTGAGATGTTGTTTGGATGCATTTTCGGTTGTGTTTGGTGGCCGAAAATGGAGTGGGGATGAGAGCAGCGAGTTTAGGTGCTTTCATTGAGGATATTAATGTATGATGATGCATTAATCTACTGTTTTGATGTGTTAAAACAAGGGAGTCATCTTTGGATCCAAGTGGTGGTGATCCGGAGGCTTGATTGGTGCTTCGACAAGAGGCGAAGTGGAATCGGTGAGTGAAATTGGGTTTTCGGCTTTGAAACCAATGTCTTGGGAGCTTAGTTTAAGTCTAAACAACTTTGCTAAGCTCAAGTGTAAGTTTTCGGAAATACTCTCTAGTGGTGGCCATGGTTTGGTGGTTGTGCAATGTGGTTTATTGCATGTTTTAAATTCTGTTTTGAAAGCATGATTTAGCATGGTTATTGCTGATTTTGTAAGCCATATGTTGAAGGAAGCTCAAGGTAAGAGTTCCTTGTTTTTGAACATTGTATAAATGTTGTTTAATGCTTAAAGATGCATGATGTTTATGGCTTGGTTAAATGCTTTAAAACAGTGAGTTTTTGATGATATATGATGTATATTGGCAAGTGATGTTTTTGAAAAGGTTAAGGTCACTAAGGTGGTTAAAAGTCCTTGAGTGAGCCTTGCTTACTTAAGAACATCAAGGTGGTTAAAAGTCCTTGGATGGTTCTTGTTGCGGACACAAAGGTGTTTAAAAGTCCTTGTGTGGTCCTTTCCAAGGTGTTTAAAAGTCCTTGGGGCCAATGTGTTTAAAAGTCCTTGGGGTGATTCATAGCATGGTGTTTAAAAGTCCATGGCCAAGGTGTTTAAAAGTCCTTGGGGTCAAGGTGTTTAAAAGTCCTTGAGGTGAAACTTATTAAGGATACAAAGGTGTTTAAAAGTCCTTGTGTGGTCCTTGCCATGGTGTTTAAAAGTCCATGGGCCAAGGTGTTTAAAAGTCCTTGGGGCCAAGGTGTTTAAAAGTCCTTGGGAAGAACACAATGGTGGTTAAAAGTCCTTGTGTGGTTCTTGGAAATTATAAGATCACAATGGTGTTTAAAAGTCCATGTGTGAGTCTTATGTTGATATTGTTTTTAAAAGATGAAATGTATCACTTGTGGCCAATATGACATGTAATGATATGAAGCATGAGATGCTTGTTTAAAGTTTGCTTGTGAGCATGTTAAAGTGTATCTTGAAGCATGATTTATGAATGTGTTTTACAAATGCATTATTGAATGGTTTTATTGAGCATTCCTCACTAAGCTTTTGCTTACGCTCTCTTTCGTTTTCTTAAACCAATAATGCAGAACATTAAGGTGATTTGAGGGCAGCAAGGAAGGCAAGCAACCAAGGGAAAACTAAGCTCAAGTATGGAAAGGTTTTATTGAACACATTTAGCTTTTGGTGTATGGCAATGGGGGACCTTTGTGAATGTTGTTTGGAGATGTTTTGAACTCCTTGAGTATGTCTAATGTTGTTGATAATGCTGGTTTTGTAATTGGCCTTTACATGTATGGATTGGAGGTTTTATACTTGAATAGTTGCTTGTGTAGGAAGCATGCCATTAGATTTTGGGCTTTTCATATGTGATGCTAATATTATGATTGGTTGATGCTAACATGTCTCTTGTATGATGAATTGCATGCTGGTAAAGTTTGGTGGCATTTGGAGCATGATTGGTTGGTCAATTGCTTGTTAAAGTAGGCAAAATTCTGCATTTTGTGCAGGCCATTTCGGAACAGTGCCTGCCGTTTCGGAACGGGTGCCTCGAAGCAGCCCAGGCGTTCGAAACGGGCAACACCGTTCCGGAACGGATATGCTACTGCCCGACCCCGTTCCGGTACGCGTTGCGGAACGACCCCGAGTTTCGAAACGGGCTGTCCCCCGTTTCGGAACGGCTGACCGTTGGGGGCTGACAGTGTCAGTTATATGTTTCGGATTGTTTACATTTTGGTCCTGAATCTTGTATGTGCAATTGTATGAGTTTGGAATGTCCTTTTGAGCTGAAATTTGGCTGAGATGCATGAAACATGATTAATTTCAAGATGGTAACTTTAATTTGGGCTAAGTCCTCATATTTATCAGAATTTACAATTTGGTCCCTAAAGTTGTAAATTGTTCAATTGGGTCCTTGTTTGATCTCTGATGTGTATGATCTTTTAGTATGTCGTTTGTATGATCATTTTTAGGGTTAATGTGCATTTAGATAAGTTTTAAAAAGAAAAAAAAGGTCGTTAATCAAGGTTGACTTTCGGGTTGACTTTGGTTTTCCCTGTGTGACTTTCTTAATTCGGGTCAACCGTCTAGGCCGGGTTAAGGGGGTTACATTTGGTGGTATCAGAGCTGAGTTCTCGAGTAATTGGGAATGTGTATGTGAATGTTTGATGTATGTCTGCTTTATATGCTTGTTGAGTGAAAGCATGTTGAGTAGTATGTGAGCTTGATGCAATTGAGTTGTATGTTGTGATGAAGCATGTTGTGGGTACCCATTGCCATATCAAAGCTAAGAAATGATGTTGCTTTTAAATGAAATTGAGCTTGAGTACTTGGATTGTTTACCTTGCTGGGCCTGACTTTGTTTATTTACATTGTGATTGCATGGTTAAAGTATGGCACCACGTAGAGAGTTGAGAAGTAATGTGCGAGCTACGGCTCCGAATGAGAATGAAAATGAAGAGAATGCGGGTAGTGCGGTGTTACCTCCTCCTCCACCTGGTGGTGGTGGTGCTGGGGCTGAAGAAGCTGGGGCTGCAGCTGGTGCTGGAGCTGCTGGACCTGAGGTCGGTCAGGGGCAAGCTATGCCTGACATGACGATGCTGGTACAAGCTATTGCGGGTGCTTTCCGAGCAGCAGTAGCCGGAGCTCAAGGAGCTGGGCATCAGGGAGATGCTGGTGTTTGACTACCTTTGGAGCGCTTACGCAGTCTTGGTGGGACTGAGTTTAGGGGTATGTCTGCGGAAGGTTCTGAAGCTTGGTTAGAGAGTACCAAGAGGATTTTGGGCCAGATGAGTTGCACTGATGTGCAGAAGCTGGGGTGTGTTGTATCCTTGCTGCAGGATGATGCGTATACGTGGTGGACGACCACTATAGCTGGGATGGCTGAAGCTGACATAACTTGGACATTCTTTTTGAATGTGTTCAAGAGAAGGTATCTTGGTGTGAGGTACCTGGATGAAAAGAAGCGAGAGTTCATGTCTCTTACCCAGGGGAGCATGAATGTGGCTGAGTATGAAGTACAGTTTGTGCGACTCAGTCAGTATGCACCTGAGCTGGTACCTGATGAGCGGGCAAGGTGCGAAAGATTCCGTTATGGTTTAGTGACGGATGTGAAGATGTATGTGTTGGCCACCGAATATGATGATTTTGATGTGTTGGTGGGTCGAGCCAAGGACATTGAGATGAACTTGGGTTTATCTGCGAAAGGTGCTGGAGCAAGTTCTGGTAAGAGAGCTGCTGAGTATAGTTCCTGAGGTGGACGGAACAAGAGGGGACGTGACCTGAAGTATCAGTCCTCAGCTAAGAGGGGTGGTGGTGCACCTGCTCGGGGAGGCAATGCTAGAGCTGATTCGAGTGCTTGTTGGATTTGTGGTTCACGGGGTCACATGAAGCGTGACTGTCCTCGTGCTGTGAGGGAGGTGCAAGCTCCTGTTGCGGCAGCTGGTAATGGTTGCTGGAATTGTGGATCCGCAGACCATTTGAGGCGAGATTGTCCTAGGTTGGCTGGTGATCAAGTGCGTGCTCCTGTTGTTGCTGCACCGCAGAGAGGTCGTGGGCGCGGCCGTGGTAATTTCCAGAGGAGAGAGGAAGGTGGTCGTGGAGTGGCCCATGTTGTGGCTATTCAGCCTGAAGGTGGAGGCCAAGCGAGGGTGTATGCTCAGCGTGAGGGAAAGAATGATGCGGATGTGATTGCAGGTACCTTTACTTTGCAATCCTTGTCATTGCTTTCTTTGATGGATTCTGGATCTACGCATTCATACATTTTGCGTGAGCATGTTGAATTGCTTGGTTTGCCTGTTGAGTCTTTGGATGTTGGTATTCGTGTCACTAGTTCTTTTGGTGAGACTGTTGTGACTCGTAAGCTGTATAGAAGGTGTCCCTTGGTTGTTCAAGAACATGTTTTTCATGTTGATCTTATGGAGTTGCCCTTTTATGGTTTTGATGTAATCCTTGGTATGGATTGGCTTGCTGAGCATCGTGCTGTTGTGGATTGTGAAAACAAGCGAGTTTCGCTTAAGCTTGCGGATGATTATGAAGTTGTTGTGGTTGGTGAGAATATGAAGTTTCTTGCCAATGTGGTGTCTACCTTGGAGGCGAGCAGGATGCTGAGGCAAGGTTGCAAAGCCTATCTAGCTTTTGTGATGAATCCTAGCTCTAAAGAGTTGAGGGTGCAAGATATCAGAGTTGTGAAGGAGTTTCCTGGTGTTTTTCCTGAGGAGTTGCCTGGTTTACCTCCTAACCGCGAGGTGGAGTTTGGAATTGAGCTGTATGAGAATACAACTCCTGTGTCCATTACTCCTTATAGAATGGCATCTAAGGAGCTGAAGGAGCTGAAGACGCAGTTGCAAGAGTTGCTTGATCGTGGTTTCATCCGGCCGAGTGTGTCACCTTGGGGAGCACCGGTCTTGTTTGTGAAGAAGAAGGATGGCACTATGAGAATGTGCATTGATTACCGTCAGCTGAACAAGTTGACTATCAAGAATCAGTATCCTTTGCCGAGAATTGATGATGGTGTGTTGTGTTTTGGGAGTCGGATAGTAGTGCCTGCTGATGCTGAGTTGAGGCGTGCTATTCTGACTGAAGGTCATAGTAGTCCTTTTGCTATGCACCCTGGTAGTACCAAGATGTATCGTGATCTTCGTGATGAGTACTATTGGGTGGGTTTGAAGAAGGATGTTGCGGAGTTTGTGAGCAAGTGTTTGGTGTGTCAGCGAGTTAAGGCTGAGCATCAGGTTCCTTTAGGGTTGTTGCAACCGTTGAAAATCCCTGAATGGAAGTGGGAAAGGGTTACCATGGATTTTGTATCTGGTTTACCTTTGTCTTCCTCGAAGAAGAATTCTGTTTGGGTGATTGTGGATCGCATAACGAAGTGTGCGCATTTCTTGCCTGTGCATACCACGTTTTCTTTGGATAAGTTGGCAGAGCTGTACATTGCTGAGATTGTGCGGCTGCATGGTGTGCCTAAGTCGATTGTGTCGGATAGGGATCCGAGGTTCACATCGCGTTTCTGGCAGTGTTTGCATCAAGCTCTGGGTACAAGGTTGCATTTTAGTACATCCTATCATCCTACGTCGGATGGTCAGTCTGAGCGTGTTATCCAGATTTTGGAGGATATGTTGAGGTGCTGCGTGATTGAGTTTCAGGGTTCTTGGGAGAAGCATCTGCCTTTGGTTGAGTTTGCTTATAACAACAGTTATCAGGCAAGTATACAAATGGCACCTTATGAGGCTTTGTACGGGAGGAAGTGTAGGACTCCTCTTTGTTGGGCTGAAACTGGTCAAAAGTTGGTTTCGATGCCGGCTTTGTTGAAAGGGACCACAGAGAAGGTAAAGCTCATTTGTGAGCGATTGAAGGCTGCCTCTGATCGGCAAAAGTCTTACGCGGATTTGAAGCGTAAGGAGATTGAGTATGCGGTGGGTGACCGTGTGTTCTTGAAGGTTTCGCCTTGGAAGAAGGTGATGAGGTTTGGCCTGAAGGGTAAGTTGAGCCCTAGGTACATTGGACCATACGAGGTGGTTGAGCGTGTGGGTCCTGTTGCGTACAAGCTGAGGTTACCTCAGGAGTTGGAGAAGATTCATGATGTGTTTCATGTTTCTATGCTCCGGAAGTATAGATCTGATCCTTCGCACGTGATGCCTGTGGAGGAAGTGGAATTGAATCCGGATTTGACCTATGATGAGGAACCGGTGAAGGTTCTGGATTCGGATAGCAAGGTTCTTCGTGGCAAGACCATTGAGTTGGTGAAGGTGATGTGGAAGCATCGCGGTGTTGAGGAAGCCACGTGGGAGCGGAAGGAAGACATGCTGAAGCAGTTTCCTTATCTCTTTCCTTCAGGTAAATTTCGGGGACGAAATTTCTTAAGGGGGGAGAGTTGTAACGCCCCGGTTTTGGGCTTAGAAGTTTTGGGCGTTGACCGGTTCGGTCAAAGTGCTGTTCGAATCTAAAAGGGTGAATTTAGGAAAGCCTAGTTCGGGTTGCATTAAAATTATGGAAAAATGTTCTAAAATCATCTTTTAATATATATAAGTGAACTGTGAAATCAATTTTGGAAAATGAGTTTTGGAAGGGTGACATTTTGGCTAGTGACCAAAATGTAATTTTTGAAAGTTTTGTGACTATTTTAGAAAGGGTTGAAACTTTGAATCTTTAAGGAGCTATTATTCCAAAAGTAGTTTCTCCAGATTTTTCTAAGATATTTTAAGCTATATTCTGATTTTAAAACATATCAAAAGAGGAGGGAAAGCCATTTTGGTCATTTTGATAACTAACTTCCTATTTTCTTTTCTCTCATTGTCTCTCAACCCAAACACTTTCTTTCCAGAGAATTGTTTCTGATTTTCTGACCTAAATCTCTCCTTTCAACTCTCTTTTGATTCCTAATCATCATATCTACAAAACCTCATCATTTGCTACTTGATTCATCAAGGTTTTTGATTCCAAAAAGAGGAGAAACTCAAGTTTGGAGGTAAGAACGTCCTTCTCCTCTAAACTATCAGTTCTTTACTGAAATTCCTAAGTTTTCAATCCTTAATTGATGTTTTATTAAAGGCTTTTAAGTTGTGAAATGGATCTTGGCTTATAATGCAAGATTTGGTGATTTTTGATTATTTTCGTTTGATCTGTTAAATCTGTGATTGGAGATGTGTTTTTGATGTTATTTGAACTCTAAATTGATAAGGAATTGAGTTTTGATTGATGCAATCCCGGATAGGTTGGGTTTCCTAAGTTTAGCTTGTGATTCTTGATTGTTTTTGAGGTGATCTTGTGGATCTGGTGTTGCTGGAGGTATAAGGATGTTATTAGGTTCTTTTTAGATGTTAAATGATGTTAAAGGATGTTTAGTTTTGATGGGTTATGGCTGGGCTTTGTTGAGATGTTGTTTGGATGCATTTTCGGTTGTGTTTGGTGGCCGAAAATGGAGTGGGGATGAGAGCAGCGAGTTTAGGTGCTTTCATTGAGGATATTAATGCATGATGATGCATTAATCTACTGTTTTGATATGTTAAAATAGGGGAGTCATCTTTGGATCCAAGTGGTGGTGATCCGGAGGCTTGATTGGTGCTTCGACAAGAGGCGAAGTGGAATCGGTGAGTGAAATTGGGTTTTCGGCTTTGAAACCAATGTCTTGGGAGCTTAGTTTAAGTCTAAACAACTTTGCTAAGCTCAAGTGTTTAAAAGTCCTTGGATGGTTCTTGTTGCGGACACAAAGGTGTTTAAAAGTCCTTGTGTGGTCCTTTCCAAGGTGTTTAAAAGTCCTTGGGGCCAAGGTTTTTAAAAGCCCTTGGGGGTGATTCATAGCATGGTGTTTAAAAGTCCATGGCCAAGGTGTTTAAAAGTCCTTGGGGTCAAGGTGTTTAAAAGTCCTTGAGGTGAAACTTATTAAGGACACAAAGGTGTTTAAAAGTCCTTGTGTGGTCCTTGCCATGGTGTTTAAAAGTCCATGGGCCAAGGTGTTTAAAAGTCCTTGGGGCCAAGGTGTTTAAAAGTCCTTGGGAAGAACACAAAGGTGGTTAAAAGTCCTTGTGTGGTTCTTGGAAATTACAAGATCACAATGGTGTTTAAAAGTCCATGTGTGAGTCTTATATTGATCTTGTTTTTAAAAGATGAAATGTATCACTTGTGGCCAATATGACATGTAATGATATGAAGCATGAGATGCTTGTTTAAAGTTTGCTTGTGAGCATGTTAAAGTGTATCTTGAAGCATGATTTATGAATGTGTTTTACAAATGCATTATTGAATGGTTTTATTGAGCATTCCTCACAAAGCTTTTGCTTACGCTCTCTTTCGTTTTCTTAAACCAATAATGCAGAACATTAAGGTGATTTGAGGGCAGCAAGGAAGGCAAGCAACCAAGGGAAAACTAAGCTCAAGTATGGAAAGGTTTTATTGAACACATTTAGCTTTTGGTGTATGGCAATGGGGGACCTTTGTGAATGTTGTTTGGAGATGTTTTGAACTCTTTGAGTATGTCTAATGTTGTTGATAATGCTGGTTTTGTAATTGGCCTTTACATGTATGGATTGGAGGTTTTATGCTTGAATAGTTGCTTGTGTAGGAAGCATGCCATTAGATTTTGGGCTTTTCATATGTGATGCTAATATGTTGATTGGTTGATGCTAACATGTCTCTTGTATGATGAATTGCATGCTGGTAAAGTTTGGTGGCATTTGGAGCATGATTGGTTGGTCAATTGCTTGTTAAAGTAGGCAAAATTCTGCATTTTGTGCAGGCCGTTTCGGAACAGTGTCTGCCGTTTCGGAACGGGTGCCTCGAAGCAGCCCAGGCGTTCGAAACGGGCAACACCGTTCCGGAACGGATATGCTACTGCCCGACCCCGTTCCGGTACGCGTTGCGGAACGGCCCCGAGTTTCGAAACGGGCTGTCCCCCGTTTCGGAACGGCTGACCGTTGGGGGCTGACAGTGGCAGTTATATGTTTCGGATTGTTTATATTTTGGTCCTGAATCTTGTATGTGCAATTGTATGAGTTTGGTATGTCCTTTTGAGCTGAAATTTGGCTGAGATGCATGAAACATGATTAATTTCAAGATGGTAACTTTAATTTGGGCTAAGTCCTCATATTTATCAGAATTTACAATTTGGTCCCTAAAGTTGTAAATTGTTCAATTGGGTCCTTGTTTGATCTCTGATGTTTATGATCTTTTAGTATGTCGTTTGTATGATCATTTTTAGGGTTAATGTGCATCTAGATAAGTTTTAAAAAGAAAAAAAGGGTCGTTAATCAAGGTTGACTTTCGGGTTGACTTTGGTTTTCCCCGTGTGACTTTCTTAATTCGGGTCAACCGTCTAGGCCGGGTTAAGGGGGTTACAGGATTTAATGATGAAATGATGTATATTGGCAAGTGATGTTTTGAAAAAGGTTAAGGTCACCAAGGTGGTTAAAAGTCCTTGAGTGAGCCTTGTTACTTAAGAACATCAAGGTGGTTAAAAGTCCTTGGATGGTTCTTGTTAAGGACACAAAGGTGGTTAAAAGTCCTTGTGTGCTCCTTGCCATGGTGTTTAAAAGTCCATGGGCCAAGGTGTTTAAAAGTCCTTGGGGCCAAGGTGTTTAAAAGTCCTTGGGAAGAACACAAAGGTGGTTAAAAGTCCTTGTGTGGTTCTTGGAAATTATAAGATCACAATGGTGTTTAAAAGTCCATGTGTGAGTCTTATGTTGATCTTGTTTTTAAAAGATGAAATGTATCACTTGTGGCCAATATGACATGTAATGATATGAAGCATGAGATGCTTGTTTAAAGTTTGCTTGTGAGCATGTTAAATTGTACCTTGAAGCATGATTTATGAATGAGTTTTATAAATGCATTATTGTGTGGTTTTAAGGAGCTTTCCTCACTAAGCTTTTGCTTACGCTCTCTTTCGTTTTCTTAAACTAATAATGCAGAACATTAAGGTGATTTGAGGGCAGCAAGGAAGGCAAGCAACCAAGGGAAAACTAAGCTCAAGTATGGAAAGGTTTTATTGAACACATTTAGCTTTTGGTGCATGGCAATAGGGGACCTTTGTGAATGTTGGTTGGAGATATTTTGAACTCCTTGAGTATGTTTAATGTAGTTGTTAATGCTGGTTTTTGTAACTGGCCTTTACATGTATGGATTGGAGGTCTTATGCTTGAATAGTTGCTTGTGTAGGAAGCATGCCATTAGAATTGGGGCTTTTCATATATGATGCTAATATGTTGATTGGTTGATGCAAACATGTCTCTTGTATGATGAATTGCATGCTGGTAAAGTTTGGTGGCATTTGGAGCATGATTGGTTGGTCAATTGCATGTTTAAGTAAGCAAAATTTTGCATTTTGTGCAGGCCGTTTCGGAACAGTGCCTGCCGTTTCGGAACGGGTGCCTCGAAGCAGCCCAGGCGTCCGAAACGGGCAACACCGTTCCGGAACGGATATGCTACTGCCAGACCCCCGTTCCGGTACTCGTTGCGGAACGGCCCCGAGTTTCGAAACGGGCTGTCTCCCGTTTCGGAACGGCTGACCGTTGGGACTGACAGTGGCAGTTATATGTTTCGGATTGTTTACATTTTGGCCCTGAATCTTGTATGTGCAATTGTATGAGTTTGGAATGTCCATTTGAGCTGAAATTTGTCAGAGATGCATGAAACATGATTAATTTCCACATGGTAACTTTAATTTGGGCTAAGTCCCTTAATTTATTAGAATTTACATTTTGGTCCCTAAAGTTGTAAATTGTTCAATTGGGTCCTTGTTTGATCTCTGATGTTTATGATCTTTTAGTATGTCGTTTGTATGATCATAACTAGGGTTAATGTGCATCTAGACAAGTTTAAAAAGAAAAAAAGGGTCGTTAATCAAGGTTGACTTCCGGGTTGACTTTGGTTTTCCCCGTGTGACTTTCTTAATTCGGGTCAACCGTCTAGGCCGGGTTAAGGGGGTTACAGAGGGAATAGCTTATTAAAATTGCATTAAGCTCCTTAAATTGAAATGTCAACATTCTAGTTACCATTTTCAAAAAATTGACTTCACCAACCCCTTATATATTTTAAATCGATTTTAGATAATTTTTCAATATTTTTATCACCTTCCGAACTAGGTTTTCCCTGAACTCATCCCGAAACTAACTCGATTCTCTAATCTCTGTCCAATGAACCATCAACCCAACCTAAAAACTTCTAAGCCCAAAACCTGGGCATTACAAGATTCAGAAGAGACAAAAGATTCAGACACTGAAAAGGCGAAATGGATGGTAAGTCGACCAAGTAAGAGTTTCAAATCTCTTGATTATTCAAATAAGGAATGTAAACCTGCGAAACCATCCATTGAACAACCCCCCATTTTTAGAGTTAAAACCATTGCCAGTGCAATTGAAATATGTTTATTTGGGGACCAATAAAACTTTGCCTGCAATCATTTCTTCTAAGTTGCAGTTTGAACAGGAAAAGAGGTTGATTGCCATGTTGGCGTTGCACAAAAAGGAAATAGGTTGGACAATTGCAGATCTAAAGGGAATCAGTCTGGTGATGTGTATGCACAAGATATTGTTAGAAGATGGCCATAAGAACTCCATTGAGGCACAAATGAGGCTTAACCTTACTATGAAGGATGTTCTGATGTAGAGATCATTAAGTGGATCGGTGCTGGTATCATATATCCTATTTCCGAGAATGCGTGGGTAAGTCAAGTACAATTTATGCCAAGAAAGGGAGGTATAGCGGAGTTAAGTAACGAAAACAATGAACTCATTCCATCTACGATTGTCACTGGTTGGAGAGTTTGCATGGATTACCACAAGTTAAATAAAGCTACTAGGAAAGACCACTTTCCTTTACCATTTATTGACCAAATGCTTGAACACCTTGTAGGTAAGTCTTTTTATTTTTTTTCTTGATGGCTGCTCAGGATATAACCATACCGCCATAACACCGGGGAAACAAGAAAAGACCACATTCACGTGTCCTTATGGTACATATGCATTTCATAGGATGTTGTTCGGATTATGCAATGCCACTACAACCTTCCAGCGATGTATGATGGAAATTTTCTCCAACATGGTGGAAGACTTCCTCGAAATCTTCATGGACGACTTCTCCGCATTTAGAGAGAATTTTGTAAATTGCCTCATCAATTTGGAGAAGGTGTTGGTACGTTGTGAAGAATCTGACCTAGTGTTAAATTGGGAGAAGTGCAACTTTATGGTGATGAAGGTATCGTGCCCAGACACAAGATATCATCGAGGGGAATCGAGGTAGACAAAGCCAAGGTTTACGTCATTGAAAGATTGTCGCCACCTAATTCAGTCAAAGGGATCTAAAGCTTTCCCAGACATGCAAGTTTTTACAGAATGTTTATTCATAATTTCTATAAGATTTCTAAACCCTTTGCATGAATAGGAAAAAGCCATAAATTTTGACGATTCTTGTGCCACGACATTTGAAGCCCTAAAGAAGCAACTTGCCATGACACCTATTGTCGTTCCCCCTGATTGGTCCCTACCTTTCGAGCTCATGTGTGATCAGACCGATTTTGCGGTTGAAGATGTCTTAGGCCAGCGGAAAGGTAAAATCTTCCACGTGATTTACTATGCTAGCAAAACCCTTAATGGTGACCAATTGAATTACACCAAAACTAAAAAGGAATTTCTAGCAATATTATTCGTATTTGACAAACTTCCTCCTTATTTAAATGGTACAAAGGTAATTGTTCACCCTAACCATTTGACAATTAAGTATTTAATTGGTAAGAAAGATGCCAAACCTCGTTTAATTCGTTAGATTTTACTTTTACAAGAGTTTGACATCGAAATTAAGCACAAGAAAGGATCAGAGAACCATGTTGTTGATCACTTGTCAAGGCTGGAAGCAAGCGATAAGGATGATGATCATCTGTATATTCACGACGTATTTTCGGACGAGCATTTATTAGTTTCAACATGATGCTAAGCATTGTTATCTGGACGAGTCTCTATTGTTTAAACAATGTGTAGATTAGATCATATGACATTGTGTTTCCAAGGAGGAGGAGCAAAATGTGCTTCATCAATGCCATTCTTCACCCTACAGAGGCCATTTTGGAGGAACTCGCACAATAGCCAAAGTTCTACACTGGCCCACTCTTTACAAAGATGCTTACGATTTCACAAGGGTTGTGGTCGTTTTCAACGAACGGGGAACATATCAAGGCGGCATGAGATGCCATTCTAGAACATAATGAAGGCAAAATTGTTTGTTGTATGGGTCATCAATTTCATGGAGCCTTTCCCATCATCGTTCAGTAACCTCTACATCATGCTCGTCATGGACTATGTGTCCAAGTGGGTTGAGTCAACTTCTGTTCCCAAAAATGATTCCAAGACGTTGCAATGGCTTTTGAAGAAAAACATATTCACGCAGTTCGAAATGCCAAGAGTAATTATCATAGATTAGGCATACATTTCGACAATAAACTTATTGCCAAGATGTTACAGTGTGTAAACCCCTCGACCCGGCCTGGTCGATAGACCGAACCAAACGAATCACAGGGGGAGTATTGAAGTAAATCGGGAAGGTTTACCTCAATAAATGACCCTATTTTTTTACTCTTTTCATCTTGTCTAGATGCAACTTAGGTTCCTATGTGTATACATAAGCAGCGGATAAAACAACGTCACACAAACACTCAATGATTGAACTCGATTAAAAGTTTAAGGACCACTTTGTAAACTTGTCAAATTGTTAGGGTTTTTACCAAATTCGAATTACCAACCCATAATTAAATTCATTTCAAACTTCTCTTGGAAATCTCAATTCAAAACGACCACTAGAGCTTATTTAATTGCACACATGTTCAACAGGGACCAAAGTGTAAGAAAACAGGAACTCGAAATATTCCAAAAACCGTATTAACTACCAACTGTTTCGCAACAGTGAGCCTTGTATCGGAACGGTTGTTTCGAAACATAGCTGACCGTTTCGATACGCGAGTTCATTTCGAAACCCTTTAAGACTCGTTTCAGAACAAGGTTTCGCAGAGGTAAAATGTTTCGAAACAGGCCTTACCGTTTCAGAACACCAAGGCAATTTCAAGCCCCCGTTTCGAAACATAGAAGGGTGTTTCGAAACACATGGGCCTGCGTTGTTTTAGAAAGCTGATTTAACTCGATTTAAATCTTCCGAAACCATCTCGACATATACCCAATCATATTTGCAACAAAATATACATCAATAACAAATGATTCATGGAAGCTCTATAATCAAAGCATCATTTTCAATAGCGAAGAGACAAATGGCATGCTTCCTAAGAGAAATAAGCACCATAAGGTCAAATCTCTATTTCAAGCATTAACTAAGACCCAAAGGCCATTTACATAACCAAAAATGCATATCAAATTTGCACCAAACCAGAAATCATCAAGCAACCAACATTCATAGCATTGGACACCCCTATTATCTCCATTACTCTAGTCCATATCCAAACATACCTTCAATCAAAGTCTTCCATCGATCCCTTACAAGTGCCACCTTCAAAGCTTAAATTAACTGCATTGATGAACAGAGAGAGCGTAAGCACTACATGCTTAGTGAGGAATGCTAATAACCAAAAATACCATCAATACAACAAAACTGTTTTCACTTTTTTGAAAACCATCATGCCTTCTTTGATAAACCATACACTTTAACATTAAAAATCAGCATGCTAAATATCATGATACATAAAACACATACTTTTCAGCAATTAAACCATTGCTACACAACCTCGAAGCATTCCAAGCATAAATACCATTATGCTAAGCTTAAGGTAAAACATGCATTTTTCATAACATGCATCATCAACCTTTCCATAACATCTAATTCCATTATATTGGTGTACAAGTGATTAACAACATTTACAATTCTCAAAAACGTATCGGATACACAGATTAACAAGGGTTGTCCCAAACCCTTCACACACTCTACCGGCATCTCAAGGCTCACACACGAGAGCAACCCTCCATCGTTGTGGCACCCTTGGTGGAGTATTCGGTACAATCACAACACATGAACACCACTCATCGGTAGATGTATAGCCCACTAACGAGAGACGAGACACACAAAAGTTTCGCACCTAGGAGCTACCCTTGACCATTGCAACCTTAAACAATCCTCAATCATTATGGGTGCTTGGATGGAGTTTTCGGTACAATCACAACCCCTCAACATCCAAGGTGACTTGTTTATAGTGCACTCAATCCTATAGCCAGCTAACTATATCTGATTTCATTACAAAACACTTTATTCAACATCACTTGCCAATATAATCCACATTCCATGCATACCTCACTATTTTTACAAAGCATTCATGATAGCCATAAACTCAAGCATTAAACCATGCTTCATACCTCATGCATCAACACATGCATACAAGGATCACTTACGTAGTGCATCCTTAAACCAAACATGCATACAAGCATCACTTACCTAGTGCATTCTTAAACCACATGGCATCATTAAACACAATTTATATACTCAAAACATGCTTTAAAACATTAGGTTAATGCAATTAAAACAAGTGCATTCAAAAATCTCACAATACCACAATACAAGAGAGAAATTCACTTTACTTACTTCCAAACTTAGTAAAGTGTTCCAAGCTCTTACTATGTTCCCAAAACCTTTTCTAAAACATTTCCACGGTGAAAAACCAAGTTCCACTCACCGACTTGCGAAACCACACCCGCCGACGCAACTATCGACCGTCTGAAGCTTCCAAAGTCACATCGCTTAATTTTTGGATTCCTATCCCCTGTTTTCAACACATTAAAACAGGGGTTCAATGCATTATAATGCATCCAAAACACCGGCTCTCAAAAGAAAACCCGTAACCCTGCTCTAAAGCATCAAATCACCCATCTAAAACAACAAAAAACTCAATCGATTGACATCTAACCTCAGCCCAGCCATTACCCAACACATCCAATATTTTAAGCATCAATAAACAACCAAAAACAACCTAAAACCATCCTTATACCTCCAACAACTCGTATTCCACTTTACACCCCAAAACTCAACAAAAAATACTTCAAAAACCAAGGATTTCAAGGATTTCGGGATCCCTATGATTAAGACTCTATTCCAACATTAAAAACCTTTCGAAACACATTTAGAAATCAACTCAAACATTCCAAATCATCATAACTCGAAAATCACCTTAAAACATCTTTTTAACAAGATTTCGATATTTTATCAAACAAATAACAAAACCATAATAAAAACATAAATAAAGAACCAAAAATCTTTGGAATTTCATTAAAAAACCTTGATTAGAGGGTTAGCACAAAATTTACCTCCAATCCTTGCTTCTCTTCTAACTTGGAAAGTTTAACTTTCAATAATATTGGAAGAAATTGGGAGAAATCACATAGATGAAATTGGAAATCAAGAGAGGATTTGAGAGTGAAGAAAATCTGGAAATTTGAGAGCAAATGGAGAGTGTTTAGCTGAAGTGAGAACAAGAGAATGAAAAATGATCGTCAAAACTTTTATCCGATTAACTACCTCTCTAATTTAATTAATCAAAGCCATTTTAATTTTTAATAAAACATTTAAAACATATGCCAAATTAGAGAAAAGGCCTAATTTCCAAATAGATCCCTAAAGATTCTAAGATTTTGACTCTTTTTGTAAAAAATACAATTCTCTATAGTTTTAAAACTTTACATTTAGGTCACTACCCAAAATGTATGCTTTCCAAAACTTGTTTTGCAAAATTTATTTAACCAACCTCTTAAATTTAATTTTAGAGGTTTTTATGAATTTTTAGCATATTTTTATCCCATCCCAAACCTTGATTTCCCTAAACCACTTTTTTTAATGGTTTGAACAATCGACAACGGTTCCACCAGCCCAAACTAACTCGCATAAAAACTAGGCCCAAAACCAGGGCATTACAACTCTCCCGCACTTAGGAAATTTCGTCCTAGAAATTTTACCTGAAGGAAAAAGATGTGAAACTTGCCTCAACGAGTCTGCCTTGCTTTCCCACGTGGCCTCCTCAACATCTCGGTGCCGTCACAACACCTTCACAAGCTCAATCGTCTTGCCACGAAGAACTTTACTACTCGAATCCAGAATTCTCACATGCTCTTCATCATAGGATAAATCCGGATTTAACTCAATCTCCTCAACTGGCATCACAAGCGATGGATCTGGTCCATACCTCTGCAACATAGAAACATGAAATACATCATGGATCATTTACAACGCGGGAGACAACCTCAACTGATAAGCCACATGGCCAACTCGATCCACATCCTTATATAGTCCAATAAACCTCAGACTGAGGTTTCCCTTACGTCTGAATGTCATCACCTTCTTCAAAGTTGATACTTTAAGGAACACGCGATCTCGAACAACAAACTCAATGTAACGCCCCGGTTTTAGGCCTAGGTGATTTGCAAGTCAGGTTGGGCCGGTGGGACCGGTATCGGTTGTACAAGCCGTTAAGAGGTGGTTTAGGGAAATTAAGGTTCGGGATGGGGGTAAAAATATGATAAAAAATTATAAAATCCTGTAAAATTATGTTTAAGAGGTTGGTTAAATCAATTTTAGAAAATGGGTTTTCGAGAGTGTACATTTTGGGCAGTGACCAAAATGTAAAGATTTAAAAGTTGGAAAAAATGTGTTTTTCAAAGAAGAGTTAAAATCCTAGAATCTTTAGGGAGCTACTTGGCAATTACGCCTTTTCCCTAATTTGGAATGTGGTTTAAATGTTTATTAAAAATTAAAAAAGGCTTTTAATTAATTGACTTAATTGAGATGGTAGTTATGCGGTTAAAGAAAAATTGACGAGCATTTTTATTTTCTCTTCTTCACTCAGCCAAACACTCTCCATTTTCTCTCAATTTCCAAAATTTCTTCACTCTCAAATCCTCTTTTGATTTCCATCTTTTCCTTGTTGATTTCTTTCATTTTCTCCAAGTTTCTTTCAAGCTAATCTTGCCAAATTAGAGAAGCAAGGATTGGAGGTAAATTTCGTGCTAACCCTCTCATTTAGGTTCTTTAATGAAATTCCAAAGGTATTTGACTTTTTATTAATGATTTTGATTGAGGCTTCGTAGTTAGTTTGATATACTATTAAAATCATGATGGAAAATGGATTTTAATGTGCTTTTCGGAGTTTGATTTAATTGGCTAGTTTGAGATTGTTTCTAAATGAGTTTTGAAAAGTTTTTGGTATTGAAGTGGAGTCTTAATCATAGAGATTGCGGAATCCTTGAGTTTCTTAATTTTTGAGGTGGTTTTGGTTGAGTTTTTGGGGTGTTCCTGAGGAATCTGAGTTGCTGGAGGTATAATGATGGTTTTAGGTTGTTTTGGATGTGTATTAATGCCTAAAATGTGTTGGAGGTGTTGGGTAATGGCTGGGCTGAGGTTAGAGGTCAATCGCTTGAGCTTTCGGTTATTTCGGATGGGTTTCTTGGTGCTTTAGAGCATGGCTACGAGATTTCTTTTGAGTGCTGGGGTTTTTGGATGCATTTTAATGCATTGAGCCTCTGTTTTAATGTGTTGAAAACAAGGGATAATATTCTAGAATTAAACAAAGCAATTTTGGAGGCTTTAGACGATCAATAGTTGCGTCGGCAAACGTGGTTTCGCAAGTCGGTGAGTGGAACTTGGTTTTCCAGCGTGGAAACATTTTAGAAAAGGTTTTGGGAACTTAATAAGAGATTAAAACGCTTTATTAAGTTCGTAAGTAAGTAAAGTAAAATTCTCTCTCAGATTGTGCTAGTTTTGAAGCTTTAGTTGCACTTGACTTTAATTGCATTTACCTACTGTTTTAAAGCATGTTTTGAATATATGAAATGAAGTTGATGATGTCATGTGGTTTAAGGATGCACTAGGTAAGTGATCCTTGTATGCATGTGTTGATGCATAGGGTTTGGAGCATGGTTTAATGCTAGATTTATGGCTTACCATGAATGTTGTGTAAAACAGTGAGGTATGCATGTGATATGGATAATATTGGCAAGTGATGTTGTATAAAGTGTTTTATAAATAAAACCGGACATAATTAGCTGGGTGTAGGATTGAGTGCAATATAAACAAGTCACCTTGGATGTCGAGGGGTTGTGATTGTACCGAATACTCCATCCAAGTACCCTAACGATTGAGGATTGTTTAAGGTTGCAACGGTTGAGGGTAGCTCCCGGGTGCGAACCTTGTGTCTGTCCCGTCTCTTGTTAGAGAGTTATACATCTACCGATGAGTGGTGTTGAGGGTTTGGGATTGTACCGAATACTCCACCACGAGTGGCACAACGATGGAGGAATGCTCTCGTGTGTGAACCTTGAGATGCCGGTAGAGTGTATGAAGGGTGTGGGACATCCCTTGGTAATCCGTGTATCCGATATATGTTTTGAGAATGTTGTTTATCACTTGTGAGCCAATATAATGAAATGAGATATTAAGAGAAATGTTGTTGATGCATGTTTTGAAAGATGCATGTTTTGGTTTAAGCTAAGCATAAGGGTGTTATGCTTAGAAGGTTTGGGATTTGAGTAGCAATGGTTTATTTGATGGATTTATATGAATCATGTTGCATTATGTGAACACCATGGTTTTGTTGATAAAGTGCCCGTTTTTTCAAAGGAAGCATGGTGGTTTTGAAAAGAATGAAAAATGGTTTTGTGCATTGATGATGTGTTTGGTTTTTGAGCAATCCCCACTAAGCTTGTATACTTATACTCTCTTTGTTCATCAATGTAGATAATTAGGCATATGGAGGCAGCATCTTCAAGGAATCTTACCAAGACACTCTCTAGAAGTATGTTGTGTTCTTGAACTAGTGTAATAAGGGCAATGGGGGTCTCCAATGCAATTAATGTTGTTAGTTTGGTATTCTCTGGTTTTGTGCAAGTTTGAGATGCATTTTTGGACATGTTAATGGCCTCTAAGTTTTGGTTTATGCTCTAAATTGGATTATGACCTTTTAGTGCTTTTAACTTTTAGGAAGCATGCCTTTAGTGCTTATGATATTGTGAATGATGCTATGATGTTGCCTATGCTTTGCATATGTTGTCTTTGGTGTTTATTTAAGTTGTTAATATGTTTGGACTTGTATCAGGATGGTTTCAAATGGTCCGAATCAAGTTTAAACATAATTTAGAACATTTGCAGGCCCAAGTGTTTCAAAACACCCTTGCCTGTTTAAAAACGGTGGCTTGAAATGGCCTTGGTGTTTTGAAACGGGGAGGCATGTTCTGAAACATTTTGCCTCGACGAACCATCATTCTGAAACAAGCTTGAGGGGTTTTGAAACGAACTCGCGTATCGAAACGGTCAGCTGCATTTTGAAACGATCGTTCTGATACGAGGCTCTCTATTATGAAACGTTCGACCGTTGATCTTGTTTTTGAATTGTTCTGAGTTTCAATTTCATATGTTTTGGCCCCTATTTGCCTTGTATGAAGTTGGATGGGTTCTAAGGGTTGTTTGAGTTGGGATTACACCGAGAAGTATGTAATGAACTTATTTAAAGGATGGTAATCTGAATTTGGCAATAACCCTTATATGTTATCAAATTTACCAAATTGTCCCTAAAAATTAAGTTGGTTATAATCGAGGGGCGAATGTGTTGTTGTTCAATCTGTATGTTGTGTACGTACACATAGGAATCTAAGTTGCATCTAGACAAGATAAAAAGAAAAAAAGAGGTCGTTTATTATGGTAAACCTTCCTAGTTTACTTCAATATTTCCCGTGTAATATGTTCAGTTCGGTTTATCGGCCAAGCCAGGTCGAGAGGATTACATTTGATAGTATCAGAGCCAGGTTTCGAAAGGTTGGGATGATGGTAAGTTGTTGGTAAGTGATTTGTGATGTGGATATGTGTTTTGGTGTAATTTGATGTGCTCGGTGAATGTCCTAAGTATGTTTATGTTAAACATATGATAATGATATCTATATGGTGATTGGATATAAATGTGAGTTGTTTATGATTTTGTTTAGTCTGAATCTTGATTCATGAGTCACATGATGGGGGAAATTGGACTGCCCATTGCCTTACTACCTAGATAAATGTATTAAATTGGTTTCGAAAGTCTTGGAATCCTTGTTGAGAGCTGGCCTGGTCTTCTGTTGGTTTTATGTTCATGCTTTAATGTTAACTACTATAATGGGATCGAGATGAGAGTTACGTTCTAGGGCAGTTGCTCTTGCTGAGGGGCAATGTGACAAGGAGAACGAGGTTCTGCCTAGTGGAAACTTACCTCCTTCTCCGCCGCCACCACCTGGGGTGAGGAGCAGGAACAACAAGGATAGGCTGGTCCGGGGTTGGGAGATTGGACACCTCTGGTACAGACGATGACGGGAGCATTCCAAGCTATTGTTGCTGGAGAGCATGTACAAGCGCCTGCTGCTGGGCAAGTAGGATTGCCATTGGAGCACTTGAGGAGTCTAGGAGGAATGGAATTTCGTGGATTATCTCCTGAGGCATCTAAGGCCTGGATGGCCAATATGATCCGTATTGTAATTCCCTTAGCCCGACCTAGACGGGCGACCCGAACTAAGAAGATTACACGGGGAAAACTAAAGCCAACTCGTTAGAGCCGACTTTGATTAATGACCCTATTTTTTTTCTTTTTTTGTAACGCCCTGGTTTTGGGCCTAGATGTTTTAGACATCGGATTGGATAGGTAGGAAAAAGTTCGAATCGTGTTAGGTGATTTAAGGAAATCAAGGATCGGGAAAGGATAAAAATATGGTAAAAATTGCTAAAAATCCTCTAAAATTATGTTTTAGGGGTTGGTCAAATTAATTTTTCAAAAAGAGTTTCGGAAGTGGTACATTCTGGGTTGTAGCAACCTTTGAGAATCCCGGAATGGAAGTGGGAAAGGATTACCATGGATTTTGTGTATGGTTTGCCTTTGTCACCATCGAAGAAGAATTCGGTTTGGGTGATAGTGGATCGTCGTACAAAGTGTGCATATTTCTTGCTTGTGCATACTACGTATACCTTGGGTAAGTTGGCAGAGCTGTATATTGCTGAGATTGTGCGGTTGCACGGGGTGCCAAAGTCCATAGTGTCGGATAAGGATCCGAGGTTTACGTCACGGTTTTGGGAATGTTTGCATCAAGCCTTGGGTACACTATTGAATTTCAATGCCTTTTATCATCCTCAGATGGATAGATAGTCGGAACGTCTGATCCAGGTGCTGGAGCACATGTTGAGATGTTGAGTTATAGATTTTTAGGGTTCTTGGGAGATGCACTTGCCGTTGGTTGAGTTTGCATATAACAATAGTTACCAGGGAAGTATTGAAATGGCTCCATATGAGGCTTTGTTTGGGAGAAAGTATAGAACCCCTCTTTGTTGGGCAGAAGCTGGGAAAAAGTTGATTTTGATGCCAGCTATGTTAAAAGGAACCACCGAGAAGGTGAAGCTCATTTGTGAGCGTTTGAAGGCAGCATCGGAATGGCAAAAGTCTTACGCGAATTTGAAGCGTAAGGAGATTGAGTTCGCAGTTGGCGAACGTGTGTTCTTAAAGGGATCACCTTGAAAGAAGGTGATGAGATTTGGGCGTAAGGGTAAGCTTAGCCTGAGGTTGATTGGACCATATGAGGTTGTGGAGCGTATTGGTCTTATGGCATATCGGTTGAAGTTGCCTCCCGAGCTGGAAAAGATTCATGATGTGTTTCATGACTCGAAGTTGCAGAAATATGGATCGGATCCTTCGCATGTGATGCCCGTTGAGGAGATAGAGTTGAATCCGGATCTGTCTTATCATGAGGAACTGATGAGGATCATGGATGTGAGTAGCAAAGTTCTTCGTGGCAAGACGATAGAGCTTGTGAAGGTATTGTGGCCACACCGAGGAGTTGAGGAGGCCACTTGGGAAAGCATGGCGGACATGTTGAAGCAGTTTCTGCTCTTTTTTCCTTCAGGCAAAATTTCGAGGACGAAATTTCCTAAGTGGGGGAGAGTTGTAATGCCTTGGTTTTGGGCCTAGATGTCTTAGACATCGGATCGGACCGGTGAGAAACGGTTCGCATCGTGTTAGGTGATTTAAGGAACTCAACGATCGGTAAAGGATAAAAATATGGTAAAAATTGCTAAAATCCTCTAAAATCACGTTTTTATGGGTTGGTTAAATAAATTTTTCAAAAAGAGTTTCGGAAGTGGTACATTTTGGGTAGTGACCAAAATGTAATGTTTCAAAACTGTGGAAAATTACAAAATTTCATAAAGGAGTCAAAATCTTAGAATCTTTAGCGAGCTTTGGTGCAATTACACCTTCATTAAATTGACATGTGTTTTAAAAGGATTTTTAGATTAAATAAAAAGGATTTTTTTTATTTAATTAAAATGTTAAAATAGAATAATGGGAAGTTTTTCACGTAACTAACTTTCATTATTCAGAAAAATCATTTTCTCAACACTTTCTCCAGAATTCTTTTCTCCCAAACACTCTCCCTTTGATTTCTAACCCATTTTCAATAACTCTCTTCAAATTCTTCAAGCTTTGTGAAGGAAAAAACTTGGCAATCATTAAGGAAGGCATGGATTGGAGGTAAATCTCGTTCTCAACCTTCAATCTAGGTTCTTTATTGAAATTCTCAAGATCTTTGACTTCTAAATGTTTTTTGGCTGAGATTTGATAATAATTTTGATTTAAGATCAAATTCTTGCAAAATTATGATTTAAATCTTGATTTTCGGATTGGTATTGATGAGCACTGTTTTGGGTTGGCTTTAATTGAGTTTTGAGTTTATTATTATGTTGAAAAAGGGTTTTAATAATATAGATCCCGAAATCCCTGAGTTTCTTGATGGTTTTAGTTGGTTTTTTAGGTGAAATGATGAAGTTATGCTTGCTGGAGGTATAAGGATGGGTTTAGGTGGTTTTGAGATGTATTTTGATGTTTATAAATGGTTGAAAGTGATGTATATTCGCCGGGCTTTGTTTAGGAAGCAATCGATTGAATTTTCGGTTGTTTCAGATGGCTAAATTGGTGTAGTTTTGGTGAGCAACGATTTTTTGTTCAGTTGCTGGTGTTGAATTGCATTTTAATGCATTTGGATCTTTGTTTTGATGATATAAAAATAGGGGTTCTTGATCTGGAAGCAAACGAAGAATTTTTGGAGGCTTTGTAGGGGTGATCTTCGCGTCGGCAAGCGAAGTTTCGCTTATCGGTGAGTGGAAATGGAATTTCCAACTTTGTAACGCTTCAAGCGTGCTCTTGGGATCTTAGTGTAAGTTTGAAACACTTAGCTAAGCTCAAGAGTAAGTGATTCGAAAGTCTCTCTCGGAATGTGTTATGTTTTTGATGGAAATGCACTTGATTTGAATGTGGTTTAATTACTGTTTTAAAACATGTTTTTGAGCATAGATGATGCTAGTTTTAATGCCATTTTGTTAAGTATGAACTTAATAGGTGATCCTAGGATTTATGAGATATATACATTTGAGTTTAAGCATGTTTATGCTTGTGAAAATAGCATTGTGATTAACGCTTGTAAAATAGTGAATTGTTGATATTGAATGATTGTATTGGAAAGTGGTGAAAATGGTTTTGGTTACTTTAATCGAATATTGTTTGTCGGCTATAGGATTGGGTGCACCATGTATAAAGTCGCCTTAGATGTCGAGGGGTTGTAATTGTACCTCATACTCCATTCAAGTACCCTAACGATTGAGGCTAAGATCACAACGGTGGACGGTTTAATCCCATGTGTGGATCTTGTTGTATGTATCTCGTGCTCTCTTTAGTGGAATTATACAACTACTGATGAGTGGTGTTGAGGGGTTGTGATTATACCGTTAAATTCCACCATGGGTGTCACAAAGGTTGATGGTCTAATCTCGTGTGTGAGCCTTCTGTAGTCCGGTAGTGTGTATGAAGCGTGTGGGATAACACTTGTAATCCGCGTATCCGATTGTGTCAATTGTGTTAGTTTGATATGGTTTGAGATTGATCACTTACGAGCCAATATAATGTTCATGATTAATAATTAAGCATGAGATGGTTGGAAATTGTGCTAGAATGCATGTGATGCTTGGTTTAAGTTTGAGCAAAGGATTTTTGTTGTTGTTTTAATGATGATATGAGCATGTGGTTTTAAAAGTGCAGTGATGCTTTAGAGAGCATGTTTTAATGTAGGGCATGAGTTTGCAAATGATGGAATCTCGGTTTTATAAAATGCATTGATGAATGTTTGGTTTTAGCGATCCTCACTAAGCTTTATGCTTCTGCTCATTTGTTCCATCAATGCAGAGAATTGAGCGAAGAAGGCAGCCCAAGAGCAAGAGGAATCTAACAATTTTTGGCCAAACAATGTATGTGGTTTACCCTTATTATAATAAGAGGCAATGGGTGGGATATCTTCTCTTGGTTTTGTTGGTGATGTTAAGCACATTGAGCATGTTTAGTATATGTTTGTGGATTTGTAAATAGCCTCTAGTTGGTTTATGGTTTGCTTGTTGTGTATTTACTATGTCATGGTCTATATCTCTAAAGCATGCTTGAGTAGCTACTATTCCTCCATGATTTAATGTGCTTGAGGGTTATGTTGTACTGTTTGACGATGCTTACATGTTTAGTAAGTTGATTATAGCTTGTATGTATGATCTAAGCATGTTTAGATATGGTTAAATGTGTTTAAATGGCGTTTAGAAGTTCATCTTTGGTATGTGTATCGATACACGGGGTTGAGTATCGATACGCTAAGGCCAAATCCAAGCTTTTCAGCTTAGGTGTATCGATACGATTTTCCCGCGTATCGATACGCCTAGGCAAATGTTTGAAGCTCGTTTCAGTACGAGCTTTTGCGTGTCGATACCCTTTTCCCAACAATTGCTACTGTCGATTTGCGTATCGATACGGGGAGAGGCGTATCGATACGAGTTCGTTATTTTCAGTTTATGGAATCTTGGAAGTTCTGAATTTATGCATTTTGGTACCTGAGTAATGATTGTTCAATTGGTTGAGTCTGGATGGTCTGTTTGTAATGAAATTTCTCATGTTGGCGTGTTACAGGATTAATTATGGATTGGTAACTTTAAAAATTAAAAAGTCCATGTATTTTCTGGAAATTACAAGTTGGTCCCAAAAAGTAAAAAGTATGCAATTGAACCCCTAAATGATCTCCGATCACTGGGCCGTTTTTTTCTAAGTGCCTTGCTGGTCACATAGGATAATAATGTGCATCTAGAGAAGAAAAAAATAAAAAGGGTCGTTAATCAAGGTTGACTTTTACGAGTTGACTTTAGTTTTCCCCGTGTAATCTTCCTAGTTCGGGTCGGGCATCTAGGCCGGGCTAAGGAGGTCACATTATTATCTTCTCCAGATGCACATTGAATCCTATATTTTAAACAAAGCATTCTAAAAGAAATGGCACAACGATCAGAGTTCGATTAGAGATTCAATTGCTTAAATTAAACATTTACAGACTAAACTATAATTTCTGAAAACCACATAGACTAATTCAATTTTAAGATTACCAATCCTTAATTAATCATGTAACATGCTTCCATATATAATTTCATCACAAATAGATCATCAAAACTCAACCAATTGAACATACAACATCCAGGGACAAATATGCAAGATTTCAAAACTTTAAAAGATACTTTCAACTTAAAATAACGGCCAGGTATCGGTAAACTTAAGCCTGTACCGATACGCGGGAAGGCAGTAGCCAATGTTCGGAAAAGGGTATCGATACACTTCCTCGCGTATCAGTACGACCTTCAAACTTTACACAGGCTTATCGATACGAGGGTAATTCGTATCGATACCCCTGTGTTGATTTGCCTGAGAAAAGCCTTCGAGTATCGATACTCAATCCTGATTAAATATACACATACCAGAAAAACACCTCCAACAGCCCTCAAATCACATTTAACAACAACTATTTATGTCCAAAACATCCCTACAAGGTATAATAAACATTTCCAACATATATGCATCAATACACAAACATAGGCAAGCAATAGACATGGAAATTGATGAAGATTAGAGAGCTATATGGATATGCTTGCACACATAACCCAAAACTTGTCCAAATTACCAGATAGCAAACCTTAAGCCAATTAGAGGCCAATTACAAGTCTCAAAACTCAAACCAAACATGCTCAAGGTGTCTCACAACACCAAACAATTCATGAGTGGAAATCCCTCCCATTGCCTCTTATTACACTAAGGTGAAAACACATACTTTGCTTAGTCAAAACTCTCAGATATCGTTTGCTTGCTTGCTGCCAAAAATGCTCAATTCTCTGCATTGATGAAACAAATGAGTGTAAGCATAAAGCTTAGTGAGGATTGCTATAAAACCAACATTCATCAATGCATTTTGAAACCAAATCATCATTCTTTATAAAATGTATGCCTTCCAAAAAACAATGCACTTTCGGTCACATTTCCTTTTTCGAAACCACATGCTGTTAGCATCTTTTATTAAAACAGCAAAAGCCTTTGCTCATGCATAAACCAAGAATTACATGCATTCTAGCATAAACTCAAGCATCATATGCTTCTTCAAAATAAGCATTCATCATTAGTACATTATATCATCAACTTTATATTGGCTCACAAGTGATCAATAACAAGAACCTTATCAAAACACAACACAATTGACACAATCAGATACGCGGATTACAAGCGTTGTCCCTGTAACGCCCCGATTTTGGGCCTATATGTTTTTGAGTTTGAATTGGACCGGTCGAGAGCGGTTCAAACCTTTAAGGGAGATTTAGGGAACACCTAGTTCGGGATGATTTAAAAATATGGAAAATATCTAAATATCCTCATTTATTATGTGAATGATTATGGTGAAAACAATTTTACAAAAATAAGGTTTCGAAATACTGCAATTTGGTGTAGTGACCAAATCGCAGTTTTTGCAAAACTGGAATAGTGACTACTTTGTAAAGGATTGAAACTTTGAATCTTTAAGGAGCTAATTTTACCAAAAAAATTTTAAACAAATTTATCTTTATTCTGGGTGATTTTATTAATGTTTTAATTAAGCGAAATAAGGATTATTAAAATGAAAAACTATATTTGCCTTTTCATAACTACCATACGTTAGTTTTCTCTCATTTCATTTTCTCTCAATTTCTTTTCAGCCAAACACATTTCCTCCATCAATTAGCCTTTGATTTTCATTCCTTTTGATGAGATTTCAATCTCCTTTTGATTCCTAATCTTTTCTGTAACACCCCAATTTTGGGCTTAGAGGTTTTGGGTTTGAATCGGACCGGTCGGATTGCGGTTCGAATATAAAAGGTGGTTTTAGGGAAAGCCTAGTTCGGGATGCATTAAAAATATGGAAAAATATCTAAAAATCCTCTTTTATTATATATAAGAGACTGGTGAAATCAATTTTACAAAATGAGGTTTCGAAATGTGACATTTCAAGTTAGTGACTAAAATGTAATTTTTGAAAAGTTGGTGACTGTTTTAAAAATTTTGAAACTTTGAATCTTTAAGGAGATAATTTACCCAAGAAGAGTTTCCTCCAGATTTTTCTTAATATTAAACATTTATTAAAAGGTATTTAATAAAAGGAAAAGGAGGGAAATGGATATTTTGGTTTTCATAACTAACTTTTGTTAAAAAATTTCCCACTTCATTTTCTCTCCATTTTCTCTCAGCCAAACACATTTCCCCAGCCATTTTTCCTCTGATTTTAACATCTAAAAATGAGATTTCAATCTCTAATTGATCTCTAATCATTCCTACACCAAATCCTTATCATTTGCTTATTGGATTTTCAAGAATCTTGGCTTTAAACAAGGAGAAACTCACATTTAGAGGTATGAACGTCCTTCTCCTCTAAATACTCAGTTCTTTACTAAAATTCCCAAGTTCTCAATCCTTGATTTGTGTTTTATTAAAGGTTTTAATGTTGTGTTCTTGATTTTGGCTTAAAATGCAAGATTTGGATTTAATTTTAATTAAATTCGTACTAAATGATTAGGCTGTGTTTTGAGATGTCTTTTTGATGTTTATTGGATGTATAAATGATATGTAATTGAGGTTTAATCAATGCAATCCCGAATAGGTTGATTTTCCTAAGTTTTTGCTTGAGTTAATGGTGGTTTTTGAGGTGTTTTGATGCCCTGCTATAGCTGGAGGTATAAGGACGTGATGAGATCCTTTTTGGATGTTAATTGATGTATAAGTATGATTGGAATTGATGGATCTTGGCTGGGTAATGTTGTAGAGGTGTTTGGATGTGATTTCGGTTGTGTTTGGTAGCCGAAATGTGAGTGTTGATGAGAGCAGCGAGTTTAGGTGTCTTGGTTGAAGATATTAATGCATGATGATGCATTAATCCTCTGCTTTGATGTGTTTAAAACAGGGGAGGCATCTTCGGATCCTTGTGGTGTTGATCCGGAAGCTTGAGTGGTGTTTCGGCAAGCTTGCGAAACAGAATCTGTGAGTGAAGTTTGGTTTTCAGCTTTGAAACCAATGTGGGAAGGTTATGGGAGCTTAGTTTAAGTCTAAACAACTTAGCTAAGCTCAAGAGTATGTTTTCGGGAAAACTCTCTTTTTGATGAACCATGAGATAGTTGAATGCAATGTGTTTTATTTGCATGTTTAAAAATTCTGTTTTGAAAGCATATTTTAGCATGATTGATGCTGGTTTTATAAGCCATGTGTTGAAGGATGCTCAAGGTAAGAGATCCTTGTTTTGAACATTGATAAATGTGGTTTGATGCATTGTAATGCATGACTATTTAATGGCTTGTTAAATGCTTTAAAACAATGGATTAATGATGGTAAATGATGTATATTGGCAAGTGATGTGTTGGTTTTAAAGTACATGAATCGGATATAGTTAGCCGGCTATAGGATTGGGTGCACCGTGAATAAAGTCGCCTTGGATGTTGAGGGGTTGTGATTGTACCGTAAACTCCATCCAAGTACACTAACGAGGTGGTTAAGATCACCATGGTGGTTAAAAGTCCATGAGTGGATCTTGTGTTAAGATCACAATGGTGGTTAAAAGTCCATGTGTGGATCTTGTGTTGTGTGTCCCGTGTTCTCGTTAGTGATGTTATACAACTACCAATGAGTGATGTGGAGGGGTTGTGATTGTACCGTATACTCCATCACGGGTGTTGAGGGGTTGTGATTGTACTATATACTCCACCTTGATATTGGTAGTGTGTATGAAGCGTATGGGACAACGCTTGTAATCCGCGTATCCGATTGTGTTTTGAGTTGTAAAATGGTTATGGAATATCACTTGAAAGCCAATATGACATATTGATGATTTGAGGCATAAGATGCTTGGTTTGTATGCATAATTGCATGATAAATGTTGTTTTGAAATTAAAGGCCTTGAAAAGGTGTTTTTGCAAATGCATCATTGTGACGTTTTAATTGAGCATTCCTCACTAAGCTATGTGCTTACGCTCTCTCTTTCTTAAACCAATAATGCAGAGCATTGAAGTGTTTAAAGGGCAGCAAGGAGGTCAAGGATCTAAGTGAAAGCTTGAGCTCATGTATGGTGACTATTTTCACAACACTTTTAGCTTTTGGCATTTGGCAATGGGAACCTAATTGTGTTTTTGGGAGATGTTTTGGACTCCCTAAGTTTGGTTAATGCCTTGATGATGTTGGAACATGTAAATGGCCTTTTGGTATTTGGTTTTGGTGAATTGGTGGTTGCATGATTTTCAATATAGGATGCATGCCTATAGAATTGGGATTTTCCTTGAATGATGCCATGATTGAAATTAGATGGTGCTAATATGTTCCTTAAGTGTTTGATGACTTGTGTGTATGATATGGAGGTCATATGATTGTGTTTGGTGGGTCAAAAGTGTGTTAAACCAGCAAAATTCTGCATTTCTGGGCAGCCCGTATCGGAACGGGTGCTACTGTTCCGGAACAGGTGGCCTGAAATGACCATGGCGTTTCGAAACAGGTAGAGTTGTTCCGAAACAGATTTGCCACTGTCAAGCCCTGTTCCGCAACAAGTTTCGGAACGGTCCCGCGTTTCGGAACGGATCTTCCCCGTTCCAGAACACTCGACCGTTGGGCACTGAATCTAATGGTTAAATGTTTTGAAACTCTCACGTTTTGGTCCCAATCTTTGTATATGCGATTGACTTAGTTTGTGATGTCTGTTTGAGATGAAATTTGACAGAGAAGCATGAAATATGATTAATTTCATGATGGTAACTTTAAAACTGGTTAAGTCCTCTTAATTTTCAGAATTTGCAATTTGGTCCCTAAATTTGTATGTTGTGCAATTGAGTCCCTAAATGTTATCCGATTGCTGTGATTTTTGAGTATGTTCTTTTCAAGAATACACCTAGGGTTATTATGCATTTAGACAAGATTAGAAATAAAAAAGGGTCGTTAATCAAGGTTGGCTTTCGGGTTGACTTTGGTTTTCCCCGTGTAATCTTCATAGTTCGGGTCAACCGTCTAGGCCGGGCTAAGAGGGTTACATTTTCCTCATCAAATCCTCTTATTTTCACTTTGGATTTTCAAGAAAACTTGCCCAAATCAAGGAGAAATCAACCATTAGAGGTAAGGTTCGTACTTCTCCTCTAATGATCAGTTCTTTACTGAAATTCCCAAGTTATCAATCATCTGTTAATGATTTTTGAGTTGTTTTAATGTTAGAAACATGAAATTGTGTTAAAACTCATGATTTTTGGAGAGATCCTGATGATTTTCGTGGTTGTTGGTTAGGCTCTGTTTTAAGGTTGTTTTCTATTGTATTTTGGATGGTAATTGAGGCTATAAATGAGGTTTTATCAAACAAATCCCGAATAGGTTTGGATTCCTAAGTTTTGCTTGCTAGAATGGTGGTTTTTGGGGTGTTTTGGTGTTCTGTTATAGCTGGAGGTATAAGTATGAGTTAATAGTGATTTTTGGTGTTGATTAATGTTTAGAAATGATTAGAAGTGATAGTTCTTAGCTGGGCTTTGTTTTGGGAGAGTTTGGAGATGATTTTAGTTGTTTTTGGTGGCCGAAATGAGGCTCTTGAGTAGAGCTGTGGGTTTAGGTGTGTGGCTGATGATTTCAATGCATGATGATGCATTAATCCTCTGCTCTCATGTGTTATGATCAAAGGAGACATCTTCGGACGCCTTTGGTGTTGATCCGGGAGTGCCGGGAGCTTAGATAGCGTTTCGGCGAGCAAGCGAAACGTAATTGGTGAGTGAAAATGGTTTTACAAGTCCTTGAGAGACAAAGAAAGAAGGTTTGGGGATTTAGGATTGGTTTGAAACACCATCCTAAGTCCAGGAGTAAGTATGGCTAGATTTGCTCTAAATTATGTGGTTGTTGCCCCAAAAATGCTTTTACATGCTCTTGCTTTGAGATAGACAAATTCCTACTGTTTTTATGCATGATTTGTAGCATGAGATGATGCTTGAAGAGATTTCATGAGATAGCATGTTGCATTGACGAGTTTGAGATTTTGATTTAATGCAAGCATGTGTTTTGATTTTGAAATGAGATGGGAACGATTTGAGAAATGTTGCATGAAAAATAGTAGGTGAGATGATGTTTTGACATACTATATTGGTATAGAAGGTGAGATAAATACCGGATATAATTGATCGATCAATAAGATGAGAGTGCACTATAAACTAAAAATTTGTACGTGCTCTTTGAATTCAATCCAAAGGGAGAGACCGATGATGGGCATTCCATTGGGTAGGACTTGGTGAAAGACCCAAGCATTTTGGCGATGAGAGATACCGCCATGAGAAACTGATGATGGGCATTCCATCGGGTAGGACTTGGTGAAATACCTAAGCTTTCCAGTGATTAGAGATTCCACCAGGGTAGGACTTGACCTTGAGTCAATCTAATCCGCAAATCTGAGTAATGATGAGATGTGAAATGCCAATATAAAATATGGAAATGTTTTTGATTCACATGTACCAAATGAAAAGATGGTTTATGCTATGAGAAATGCATATGAGATTAAGATATGAAGTGCTTTTGTTTTCATTTATCATGTGTATGGCTTTGCCATGAGATTTGCATTGGTTAAAATGTATGAGATAGAATAGAGGTACATGTTGATTCAAATGAAGAATTGCTTTGAAATGGTTTTCAAGCATGAGATAGGATGAGCATGTTGTTGAAAATGGCTTTTGAGCAAGTGTTTTGATTAATGAATTATTGTGTTGGTTTTCATTACAGCATGCCTCACTAAGCAAACATTCTTATGCCCTCTTTTACCAATAATGCAAATAATTGAGGTCTTTTGGGCAGCAAGAAGGTTAAGAACATCCAAGGAAGTGCAATGCTCATGTATGGTGATGTTTTACATACTTTAGTTTTGATATTTGCCAATGAGGCTCCAAGGTTGCATTTGGGAGATGTGTTTTGAACTTCCCAAGTTTGTGTTGGCTTTTGAAGGTTGTAACTGGTCTTATATGGTTTGCTTGAGGATTGAAGTTTATATTTGGTTTTGTGACTAGGAAGCATGCCTTTAGTTTGAATGTTCACGTGTTTGATGCCTTGCTTTAGATTAAGCTTCTCAAACATGTTCTCTAATGTTTAATCTAATTGCTGGTATGTTACGGAATGTATTGGAGCATGATTGATAGTGTTAAGATGTGAAAAAAAAGCAATTAATGTTGTTGCAGGGAAGGGTGTATCGAAACACCGTTATCTGTTTCGAAACAGGGGCCCGAAATGGCCATAGTGTTTCGCAACAGATGAAGGTGTTTCGGAACACTTTGGCTACTAGAGAGGCCTGTTCCGATACTGGTCTCGGAACGCACCCGAGTTTCGAAACGGTTAACACCGTTTCGATACGGGCATTTCGATACGAAGGTTAGCATTCCGGAACGGTTGACCGTTGGTCTGTGCATTTGAATTGTTTCAGGTTTTCAAGCTTTACAGTTTAGTCTTGAATGTTGTGCTTGGAATTGCTTGAGCTTAGATTGTCCTTTTAAGCTAAAATTTGATAGAGAGTCAGATAATTCGAATAATTACATATTGGTAAACTTAAAATCTACAAAGTCCTTATATTTTCCAAAATTTACATTTTGGTCCCTAAAAGTGCAATTCATGCAATTGAGTCCTTAAATGATTTCCAATCGTTGTGCTTTTCTCTCCTATGTTTCCTGAGTAATCACATCGGCTTAATGTGCATCTAGAAAATATAAAAAAAAAGGTCGTTAATCAAGGTTGACTTTTGGGTTGACTTTGGTTTTCCTCGTGTAATATTCGTAGTTCGGGTCAATCGTCTAGGCCGGGCTAAGGGGTTACATTTGTTGGTATCAGAGCCATGTTTACGAATAATTAGGGATTGGTAGGTGGTGATTGTATATAGTTATGTATGTTTGTGATTTTGCGGTGAAAGCATGATGTGTAGTTATTGAGGTATGGTTCTGTTGAGATGGAATTGTGATGCTATGCTGTGTTTGAGGTATAGTTCGGGATCCCATTGCCATATCATTACTAAGGAGAAGAATTGTTTTCAAAAATGAGTTTGAGTACTTGTATTACTTACCTTACTATGCCTAATTGGATTTATCGTATTTTGTTAGTTGCATTGTTTTAGTATGGGGCCACATAGAGAGCTTAGAATCAATACCCGTTCTACGGCTGAGAACGAGAGTGTGGAGAATGCTGAGGATCTACCTCCTCCTTCTTCAGGTGGACCACCTTGTGGTGGTGGAGCTGGGGTTGGTGTTGCTGGACCTGAGGGAGTTCAAGGGCAAGCTGTGCCTAATTTGTTTGTTTTGATACAAGCTATTGTTGGGGCTTTCCAGGCAGCAGTAGTTGGAGCTCATGGAGTTGCACCTCAAGATGGTACTAATGTGAGATTATCGTTGGAGCGTCTCCGCAGTCTAGGAGAGACTGAGTTTAAGGGTTGACCCCTGAAGGTTCCGAGTCTTGGTTGGAAAGCACCAAGAGGATACTTGGACAGTTGAATTGCAACACTGTTCAGAAGCTGGGATGCATTGTGTCACTGTTGCATGGTGATGCATATACGTGGTGGACGACCACAATTGCGGGAATGGAAGATGATGATGTGACTTGGACATTCTTCATGAATGCGTTCAAGCGAAAATGTTTGGAAGTTTGCTACCTCGATGAGAAAAAGAGGGAATTCATGTCCATTGTGCAAGGGAGCATGACGGTAGTAGAATATGAGGTGCAATTCGTACGCCTAAGCCAATATGCACCTGAGCTGATTCCTAGCGAGCGAGAAAGATGTGAACAATTCCGTTACGGGCTGGTGGCGGATGTGAAAACCTATATGCTCACAGCTGATTATACTAATTTCGATGTCTTGGTAACTCGAGCCAAGGACATTGAGCTGAATCTTGGTTTGGCGAGTCGAGCAGGAGGATATAGCTCAGGGAAGAGAGCTGCAGAGCGTGATCTTGGTAGAGACCGCTATAAGAGGCATAAGGATAGGAGACCACATTGTGATGCTAGACGCGGGGGTGGTAACCCTGGGAGAGGTCAGCAAGGACCAAATGCTTTCTTGAGGACTCTTAAGTGTAACCAGTGTGGTAGGAAACATGCTGGTGAGTGCTGGGGTAATCTTGGTACATGTTGGAACTGTGGTAATCGATGGCATATGAAGAAATATTGTCCTCAGCCGTTGAGAGAAGGTCAAGCTCCGGTGAGAGCAGCTGAATCACATTGAGGTTGTGGGCGCGACCGTGGTAATTTCCAGCGCAGAGATGAGGGTGGAAGGAATGTAGCACATTTAGTGGCCGTTCAACCTGAGGGTGGTGGCCAGGCTTGAGTGTACGCTCATCGAGAGGGGAGGAATGACACGGACGTGATCGCAGGTACCTTTACTTTGCAATCCTTGTCATTAGTTTCTTTGATTGATTCTGGATCTACACACTCGTGCATATTGCGTGAACATGCTCAAATGCTTCGTCTGCCTGTTGAGTCTTTGGATGTGGGTATGCGTGTGACTAGATCCTTTGGTGAGACGGTTGTAACAAGAAGGTTGTATAGGAGATGCCCCTTAATGGTGCAAGGTCATGTGTTTCTTGTCGATCTTATGGAATTGCCATTCTATGGTTTTGGCGTAATTCTTGGCATGGATTGGCTTGTTGAGCATAGAGCCGTTGTGGATTTTTAAAGCAAGAGAGTTTCGCTGAAACTTGCGGATGATTATGAGGTTGTGGTGGTGGGAGAAAATGTGAAGTTTCTATCTAATGTGGTGTCTACGCTTGAAGCAAGCCGGATGTTGCGTCAAGGATGTGAGGCTTATCTAGCCTTTGTTATGAAATCCTAGTACAAAGAAGGTTCGTGTACAGGATATAAGGACCGTGTGTGAGTTCCATTTAGTGTTTCAAGAGGAATTACTGGGTTTGCCGCCTAGTCGAGAGGTTGAATTTGGAATTGAGCTGTATGAGAATACAACCCCGGTGTCCATTGCTTCTTATCGCATGGAACCCAAAGTGTTGAAGGAGTTGAAGACGCAACTTCAGGAATTGCTTGACCGAGGCTTTATTCGTCCTAGTGTGTCACATTGGGGTCCACCTGTCTTGTTTGTTAAAATGATAGATGGCACGATGAGGATGTGCATTGATTATCGTCAGCTGAATAAGTTGACCATAAAAAACAAGTACCCTTTGCCGAGGATCAATGATCTCTTCGATCAGTTTGGAGGAACGGCTGTGTTTTCAAAGATAGATTTGAGGTCAGGATACTACCAGTTAAAGGTGAAGGATGAGGACGTGCCGAAAACAGCCTTTTGAACGATGTATGGGCATTATGAATTTCTAGTGGTGCATTTTGGATTGACGAATGCTCTTGCTGCTTTCATGGATATGATGAATAGGGTGTTTCATGAATTCTTGGACAAGTTCATTGTGGTGTTCATCGATGGTATCCTTGTGTACTCTCGTACTGAAGAGGAGCATGAAGGTCATTTGAGGATCGTTTTGCAAGCACTGTTGGAAAATCAGCTTTATGCTAAGCTAAGCAAAAGTGAGTTTTGGCTAAATGAAGTTGTTTTCCTTGGTCATGTGGTTTCGGCTGAAGGGATTCGAGTTGATCCACAGAAGATTGAGGCGGTGATGAATTGGAAGCCTCCTAGATCTGTCCATGAGATTCGTAGTTTCCTTGGGTTGGCAGGTTACTATTGGAGGTTCGTGGATGAATTTTCTAATATTGCTGCCCCTTTAACGAATTATTGCAGAAGGATGCCAAGTATGAGTGGGCGGAAGCTAGACAACAAGCTTTTGAGAAGCTAAAAGCAGCTTTGACGCAAGCTCCTATCTTGGTTCAACCTGAATCAGGGAAAGGGTTTGTGGTGTATAGTGACACATCTTATGTTGGGTTGGGGTGTGTGTTAATGCAAGAGGGTAGGTACTGGCTTATGCATCGCGACAGTTGAAAGTGAATGAGCGCAACTATCCTACGCATGACATTGAGCTAGCAGCAGTGGTTTTTGCTTTAAAGATCTGGAGACATTATCTCTATGGAGAGAAGTGTACTGTGTACACGGATCATAAGAGTTTGAAGTATCTAATGTCTCAGAAAGAGTTGAATCTTAGGTAACGACGATGGGTGGAGTTGCTTATGTATTACAATCTAACGATCGAGTATCATATGGGGAAGGCAAATGTTGTGGCCGATACTTTGAGCAGGAAGGTGGCAGTGGAATTAAGAGCGATGTTTTCTAGCTTGAGCATATTGCGAGATGGTAGTCTTGTTGTTGAGTTGCAATTGAAACCATCTCTAGTGCAGTTGATAAAGGACAAACAGTTGTTGGATGATTATTTAGTGCCACATGTTCAGGATATTGTATAGGGTAAGCCATCGGATTTATGTTTCAATGATGATGGTATTTTATGTTTTTGGAGTCGGGTAGTTGTGTCGAATGATGTTGAGTTGAGGCGCACTATTCTGATTGAAGCTCTTAGTAGTCCTTTTGCTAAGCACCCTGGTAGTACAAAGATGTACCGTGATCTGAAGGATGAATACTATTGGGTGGGTTTGAAGAAAGATGTTGCTGAGTATGTTAGTAAATGCATGGTTTGTTAGCGGGTTAAGGATGAACATCAATTTCCTTCAAGATTGTTGCAGCTATTAAGGATTCCTGAATGGAAGTGGGAGAGGATCACCATGGACTTTGTGTCTGGTTTGCTTTTATCGCCGTCAAAGAAGAATTATGTTTGGGTGATTGTGGATCGCCTTACGAAGTGTGTGCATTTCTTGCGTATGCATACTACGTACACCTTGGATAAGCTTGCGGAACAATACATTGCTGAGATTGTACAGTTGCATGGAGTGCAAAAATCTATAGTATCAGACAGAGATCTGAGGTTCACTGCATGGTTTTTGGTGTGTTTGCATCAAGCTTTGGGTACGCGGCTGAATTTCAGTACTTTTTATCATCCGTAGACGAATGGACAATCTGAGCGTGTTATCCAGGTGCTTGAGGATATGTTGAGGTGTTGTGTTATTGAATTTCAAGGCTCTTGGGAGAAGCACTTGTCTTTGGTGGAGTTTGCTTATAATAACAGTTACCATGCAAGTATTCAAATGGCACCTTATGAATCTTTATACGGGAGGAAGTGCAGAACTCCTCTTTGGTGGGCTGAAACGGGACAAAAGATGGTCTCGATCCCAACTTTGTTAAAAGAAACCACCGAGAAGGTGAAACTCATTTGTGAGCGGTTGAAGGCATCCTCGGATCGGCAAAAGTCTTACGCGGATTTGAAGCCTAAGGAGATAGAATTTACTGTGGGTGATCGTGTGTTTTTGAAAGTTTCACCTTGGAAGAAGGTGATGAGGTTTGGCCGAAAGGGCAAGTTGAGCCCAAGGTACATTGGACCATACGAGGTGATAGATCGTGTGGGTTCTGTTGCCTACGAGTTGAGACTACCTCAAGAGTTAGAAAAGATACATAATGTGTTTCATGTATCCATGCTTCAGAGATATAGATCGGATCCGTCGCATGTTATGCTTGTGGAAGAGGTTGAGTTGAATCTGGACTTGACGCATGATGAGGAACCTATTAAGATTCTGGATTCGGATAGTAAGGTTCTTCGAGGTAAGACTATCGAGCTGGTTAAAGTCTTGTGGAGACATCGTGGTGTAGAAGAAGCCACGTGGGAAAGGAAGGAGGACATGAAGAAGCAATTTCCTTACCTTTTTCCTCCAGGTAAAATTTCGAGGACGAAATTTCTTATGGGGGAGAGTTGTAACACCCCGATTTTGGGCCTAGATGTTTTAGAGTTTGAATCAGACCGTTCGAGAGCGGTTCGAACCTTTAAGGGAGATTTAGGGAACACCTAGTTCGAGATGCTTTAAAAATATGGAAAAATATCTAAAAATCCTCATTTATTATGTGAATGATTATGGTGAAAACAATTTTACAAAATAAGGTTTGGAAATACTACATTTCGTTGTAGTGACCAAATCGCAGTTTTTGCAGCAGTAGAATAGTGACTGTTTTGTAAAGGATTGAAACTTTGAATATTTAAGGAGCTAATTTTACCAAAATGTTTATAATCAGATTTATCTTTATTTTTGGTGCTTTTATTAATGTTTTAATTAATGGAAATAAGGATTATTAAAAAGAAAAACTATCTTTGACTTTTCATAACTACCTTACGTTAGTTTTCTCTCATTTCATTTTCTCTCAATTTCTTTTCAGCCAAACACATTTCCTCCATAAATTAGCCTCTGATATTCATTCCTTTTGATGAGATTTCAATCTCCTTTTGATTCCTAATCTTTTCCTCATCAAATCCTCTTGTTTTCACATTGGATTTTAAAGAAAACTTGCCCAAATCAAGGAGAAATCAGCCATTAGAGGTAAGCTTCATCCTTCTCCTCTAATGATCAATTCTTTTTCTGAAATTCCCAAGTTTTCAATCAGCCAGGAGAAACATGAAATTGTGTTAAAACTCATGATTTTTGGAGAGATCTTGATGATTTCCATGGTTGTTGGTTAGGCTCTGTTTTGAGGTTGTTTTCTAATGTATTTTGGATGGTAATTGATGTTATAAATGAGGTTTTATCAAACAAATCCCGAATAAGTTTGGATTCCTAAGTTCTGTTATAGCTGGAGGTATAAGGATGAGTTAATGGTAATTTTTGGTGTTGATTGATGTTTAGAAATGATTATAAGTGATAGATCTTGGTTGGGCTTTGTTTTGGGAGAGTTTGGAGATGATTTCGGTTGTTTTCTGGAGTAGAGCAGCGGGTTTAGGTGTGTGGCTGGTGATTTCAATGCATGATGATGCATTTATCCTCTGCTCTTATGTGTTATGAACAGGGGAGACATCTTCGGACGCCTTTAGTGTTGATTTGGGAGTACCGAGAGCTTAGATAGCGTTTCGGCGAGCAAGTGAAAGGTAATCGGTGAGTGCAAATGGTTTTAAAAGTCCTTGAGCGACAAAGAAACAAGGTTTGGGGATTTAGGATTGGTTTGAAACACCATCCTAAGTCCGAAAGTGAGTATGGCTAGATTTGCCCTCAATTATGTGGTTGTTGCCCCAAAAATTCTTTTACATGCTCTTGCTTTGAGATAGACAAATTCCTACTGTTTTTATGCATGATTTCTAGCATGAGATGATGCTTGAAGAGATTTCATGAGATAGCATGTTGCATTGATGAGTTTGAGATTTTGATTTAATGCATGCATGTGTTTTGATTTTGCAATGAGATGGGAAAGATTTGAGAAATGTTGCATGAAAAACAGTAGGTGAGATGATGTTTTGACATAATATATTGGCATAAAAGATGAGAAACTTATCGGATATAATTGATCGATCAATAGGATGAGAGTGCACTATAAACTAAAAATTCGTACGTGCTCTTTGGATTCAATCCAAAGGGAGAGACCGATGATGGGCATTCCATCGGGTAGGATTTGGTGAAACACCCAAGCTTTTTGGCGATAAGAGATACCGCCATGAGAAACTGATGATGGGCACTCCATCGGGTAGGACTTGGGGAAATACCCAAGCTTTTCGATGATGAGAGATTCCACCGGGGTTGGACTTGACCTTGAGTCAAGCTAATCTGCATATTCGAGTAATGATGAGATGTGAAATGCCAATATAAAATATGGAAATGTTTTTTATTCACATGTACCAAATAAAGATATGTTTTATGCTATGAGAAATGCATATGAGATTAAGATATGAACCCTTTTGTTTTCATTTATCATGTGTATGGCTTTGCCATGAGATTTGCATTGGTTAAAATGCATGAGATAGAATAGAGGTACATGTGGATTCAAATGAAGAATTGCTTTGAAATGGTTTTCAAGCATGAGATAGAATGAGCATGTTGTTGAAAATGGCTTTTGAGCAAGTGTTTTGATTAATGCATTTTTGTGTCGGTTTTCTTTAGAGCATGCCTCACTAAGAAAACATGCTTATGCTCTCTTTTACCAATAATGAAGATAATTGAGGTGTTTTGGGCAGCAAGAAGGTTAAGAACATCCAGGGAAGTGCAAAGGTCATGTATGGTGATGTTTTACATACTTTAGTTTTGATATTTGGCAATGGGGCTCCAAGGTTGTATTTGGGAGATGTGTTTTGAACTCCCTAAGTTTGTGTTGGCTTTTGAAGGTTGTAATTGGTCTTATATGGTTTGCTTGAGGATTGAAGTTTATATTTGGTTTTGTGACTAGGAAGCATGCCTTTAGTTTGAATGTTCACGTGCTTGATTCCATGCTTTAGCTTAAGCTTCTCAAACATGTTCTCTAATGTTTCATCTAATTGCTGGTATGTTAGGGAATGTATTGGAGCACGTTTGATAGTGTTAAGATGTGAAAAACCAGCAATTAATGCTGTTGCAGGGCAGGGTGTATCGAAACACCCTTATCTATTTCGAAACAGGGGCCCGAAATGGCCATAGTGTTTTGAAACGGATGAACGTGTTTCGGAACACTTTGGCTACTGGAGAGGCATGTTCCGATACTGGTCTCAGAACGCACCCGAGTTCCGAAAATGTCAACATCGTTTCGATATGGGCGTTTCGGTACGAAGGTCAGCGTTTCGGAACGATTGACCGTTGGTCTGTGCATTTGAATTGTTTCAGGTTTTCAAGCTTTACAGTTTGGTCCTGAATGTTGCGCTTGCAATTGCCTGAGCTTGGAAAGTCCTTTTAAGCTGAAATTTGACAGAGAGTCAGGTAATTCGAATAATAACATATTGGTAAACTTAAAATCTATAAAGTCCTTATATTTTCCAAAATTTACATTTTGGTCCCTAGAAGTGTAATTCATGCAATTGAGTCCTTAAATGATATCCGATCGATGTGCTTTTCTCTCCTATGTTTCCTGAGTAATCGCATAGGCTTAATGTGCATCTAGAAAAGATAAAAAGGAAAAAAAGGTCATTAATCAAGGTTGAATTTCGGGTTGACTTTGGTTTTCCCCGTGTAATCTTCGTAGTTCGGGTCAATCGTCTAGGCCGGGCTAAGGGGGTTACAGTCCAAAACGCTTCATACACCCTACCGAACCCTCAAGGCTCACACACAGGATTAGACCATCAACCGCTATGATACCCGTGGTGGAGTTGAACGTTAAAATCACAACCCCTCAACACCACTCATCGATAGTTGTATAATTCCACTAACGTGAGCATGGGACACAAACCACAAGATCCACACACGGGATTAGACCATCAACCGTTGTGACCTTAATCTCAATCGTTACGGTACTTGGATGGAGTGTACGGTACAATCACATCCCCTCGACATCCAAGGCGACTTTATTCACGGTGCACCCAATCTTGTAGCCGGCTAACTATATCCGATTGAAGTAACCAAAACCAATTACCATCACTTGCCAATATAATCATCGATCATCATTAATTCACTGTTTTACAGGCATAAACCACAATGCCACTTTCACAAGCATTGACATGCTTATAACCAATTGCATAACTCATATAAACTCAAGGATCACTTACCATGTGCATCCTTAACAAAATGGCATTTAAAACTAGCAACATCATTGCCCAAACATGCTTTAAATCAGTAATCAAACCACATTTAAATCAAGTGCATTTTAAAACAAAACTTAGCACAATCCGAGAGAGAGAGACTTTCGATCTACTTACTCTTGAGCTTAGCTAAGTGTTTCAAACATACACTAAGCTCCCAAAACCATGTTCAAAACGTTTCAAAGCTAGAAAACTCTTTTCCACTCACTGATACACGAAACTTCTCTTACTGACGCGAAGATCACTCGTCCGTAGCTTCCAAAAACACTTTGCTTGCTTTCGGATCAATGTCCCTTGTTTTTAGAGCATCAAAAATAGAGATCCAAAGCATTAAAATGCATTCCAACACCAGCAACTAACCACAAACTCGTTGCCGAGGAAAACCACATCAATTAACCCATCTGAAAAACCGAAAACTCATTCGATTTCTTCCTAAACCAAGCCCAGCCAAAAATAATCACTTCCAATCATTAATATTCATCACATCACATCTAAAAACAACCTAAACCCTTTAATTATACCTCCAACAAACATATCACCATCAAAGCACATCAAAAACTCAACTAAAACTATCATAAAACGCAAGGATCTTAAGGATTTTGGGATCTATATCATCAAAATACTTTTTCAACCTCAAGATTAACTTAAAACTTGATTATAAACCATCTAAAATAGAGCTCATCAACAACACTCCGAAAATCAAGAATTAAACCTTTATTTTGCAAGATTTTGACAATTAATCAAAACTATAATCATTGCATTCCTTAATGTTTGACAAGTTAAAAACAATCTTGGGTTGAGAACGGGATTTACCTCCAGTCATTGCTTTCCTTAATGTTTGACAGGTTTTTGCTTCACAAATCTTGAAGCAATTGAAGAGAATTCTTGGAAATGGTTAAGAAATCAAAGAGATAGTGTTTGGGAGAAAAGAATTCAAATGGAATTCTTGAAAAATTTACTTCCAAAATTACCATTTTATTAATTAAAATAAAAATCCATTTTTAACCAATTATTTTAAAACTCATTTAAAACACATGTCAATTTAAGGAAAGGTGTAATTGCCCAAAATCTCCCTAAAGATTATAAGATTTTGACACCTCTTTTGAAATTTGCATTTTTCCACAGTTTTAAAACTTTACATTTTGGTCACTACCCAAAATGTACCTCTTCGAAAACTCATTTTATAAAATTAATTTGACCAACCTCTTAAACATAATTTTAGAGGATTTTAGCAATTTTTTCATATTTTTATCCTGTCCCGAACCTTGATTTCCCTGAACCACCAAATACGGTTCGAACCGTTTCTGACCGGCCCAATCCGATGTCTAAAACATCTAGTCCCAATACCAGGGTGTTATAACTCTCCCGCACTTAGGAAATTTCGTCTTGAAATTTTTACCTGAAGGAAAAATATGCGGAAATTGCTTCAACATGTCTGCCTTGCTTTCCCACGTTGCCTCCTCAACACCTCGGTGTCGCCAAAACACCTTTACAAGGTCTATCGTCTTGCCACGAAGAACAATGCTTCTCGAACCAAGGATCTCCACCGGTTCCTCGTCATAAGACAAATCTGGAGGCAACCTCTGCAACATCACATGTGAAGGATCCGATCTATACCTCTGCAACATCGAAACATGAAACACATCATGAATCCTTTCCAACTTGGGAGGCAACCTCAACCGATAAGCCAGGCGAACCACTCACTCCACAACCTCATATAGTCAAATAAACCTTAGGCTAAGCTTACCCTTACGCCCAAATCTCATCACCTTCTTCCAAGGCGATACTTTCAAGAACATACGTTCGCCAACCGCGAACTCAACCTCCTTACAGTTCAAATCCGCGTAAGACTTTTGTTGATCCGATGATGCCTTCAAGCGCTCACAAATGTGGTTCACCTTCTCGGTTGATCCTTTCAACATAGCCGGCATCGAAATCAACTTTTGTCCAGTTTCTCCCTATAAAGAGTAGTTATACACTTTCTCCCATACAAAGCCTCGTATTGACCCTTTTGAATGCTTGCCTGGTAACTATTGTTGTAAGCAAACTCAACCAAAGGCAAGTGCTTCTCCCAAGAACCCTGAAAATACATAACACATCATCTCAACATATCCTCAAGCACTTGGATATTACGCTCCGATTGTCCATCAGTCTGAGGATGATATGAAGTACTGAAATTCAACCGTGTACCCAAGGCTTGATGCAAACATTCCTAAAATGTTGTCGTGAACCTCGGATCTCTATCCGACACTGTAGACTTTGGCACACCATGCAACCGCAAAATCTCAGCGATAAACAGCTCTGGCAGCTTATCCAATGTATACGTAGTATGCACAGGTATGAAATGTGCACAATTCCTAAGGCTATCAACAATCACCCAAACACAATTCTTCTCCGCTGGTGACAAAGGCAAACTAGGCATGAAATCCATGGTAATCCTTTCCCACTTCTATTCTGGGATTTTCAAAGGTTGCAACAACCCAGAAGGAACCTGATGTTCAGCCTTCACTCCCTGACAAACCATGCATTTGCTAAAAAATTCGGCAACATCCTTCTTCAACCCCACCCAATAGTACTCATCATTCAAAGCACGATAAATATTCGTACTACCAGGGTGCATAGCGAAAGGACTACTATGAGCTTCAGTCAGAATAGTGCGTCTTAACTCAACATCATTCGGCACCACTATCTGACTCCCAAAACGTAGAACACCATCATCATTGAAACTGAAATCCGATGGCTTACCATCCACAATATTCTAAACATGAGGGACAAGAGAATCATCAAGCAACTGCCTATCCTTGATCAACTGAATCAAGGATGGTTTCACTTGCAATTCGGCAACAAGACCACCATCTTGCGATATACTCAAGCGAGCAAACATCACACTTTACTCCACAGCCATATTCCTGCTCAAAGGATCAGCCACAACATTGGCCTTTCCAGGATGATACTCGATCGACAGATCATAATCCTTAAGCAACTCCACCCATCAACGTTGCCTAAGATTCAACTCCTTTTGAGACATGAGATACTTCAAACTATTATGATCTGTGAATACCACACACTTCTCGCCATATAGGTAATGCCTCCAAATCTTTAAAGAAAACACAACAGTCGCGAGCTCAAGATCATGAGTAGGGTAGTTATGCTCATGCACCTTCTACTGCCTGGATGCATACGCCACTACCTTACCCTCTTGCATCAACATATAACCCAAACCGACATAAGACGCATCATTATAGACTACAAACTTTTTACCAGACTCATGTTGAGTCAAGACATGAGCTTGTGTCAAAGCTTCCTTCAACTTCTCAAAAGCTTGATGCCTCCCATCTGTCCACTCAAAGCGATCATTCTTTTTCAACAACTTGGTCAAAGGTGCAGCAATCTTAGAGAAACCCTCAACAAACCTACTAAAATATCCAGCCAAGCCATGAAAACTTCGCACCTCTGTCACCGACTTAGGCACTTTCCAATTCATCACTGCTTCTATCTTATGTGGAGCAACACGAATACCCTCGGCTGATACCACATGTCCAAGGAAGACTACCTCCCTAATCCAAAACTCACACCTGCTCAGCTTAGCATAAAGTTGGTTCTCCAACAACACTTGCAACACTATCCTTAAGTGTCTATCATGATCTTCCTCGGCACGAGAGTACACAAGGATGTCATTGATGAACACCACCACAAACTAATCCAAGAGCTCATGGAATACACGATTCATCTTGTCCATGAAAGCAGTAGGTGCGTTGGTTAAACCAAAAGGAATCACTAAGAACTCATAATGCCCGTACCTCGTCCGAAAAGCCGTCTTAGGTACGTCCACATCCTTTACCTTGAACTGGTAATACCCTGACCTCAGGTCAATCTTAGAAAACACTGAGGCTCCCCGAAACTGATCAAAGAGATCATCAATCCTTGCGAAGGGATATTTATTCTTGATCATTAACGTGTTCAGTTGCCGATAATCTATACACATCCGTATTGTCCCATCTTTCTTCTTTACAAACAACACCAGCGCACCCCAAGGTGATACACTCGGCCAGATGAACCCTTGATTAAGCAACTCTTGAAGTTGCGTCTTCAACTCTTCCAGCTCTTTAGGTGCCATTCGATAAGGAGCAATGGACACCAGAGTCGTATTCTCATACAACTCGATACCAAACTCAACTTCCCTGTTTGGTGGCAACCCAAGCAGCTCTTTTGGAGAGACACTTGGAAAATCGCAAACGGTTCTAATGTCCTGTACACGCACATCCTTTGTACCAGGATTAATCACATATGCAAGATAAGCATCACAACCCATCCTTAGCATACGGCTTGCTTCCAAAGCCGAAACAACATTAGACAAGAATTTCACATTCTCACCTATTATCACCACCTCATAATCATCAACAAGCTTCAAGGTGACTCGCTTAACATCAAAGTCAACCACTGCTCTATGCTCAGACAACCAATCCATACCAAGAATCACATCAAAACCATAAAACGTTAATTCCATCAAATCCACAAGAAAGACATGACCTTGCATAGACAAAGGGTATCTCCTAAACAACTTCCTTGTGACTACAGTCTCACCAAAGGAACTAGTCACTTGCATTCCTTCTCTCAACAACCTAACATGTGTATCAAGCACATGTGCATGCTCACTCAAGATATAAGAATGCGTGCATCCAGAATCGATCAATGCCACCAATGATAAAGACTGTAGAACAAAGGTACCTACAATGACATCGGTGTCGTTGCGACTTTGCGCTGAGCATAGACCCTCACCGAATCACCTCCCCCAGGCCGAACTGCTACAACATGAGCAATACCTCTCTGACCTTCTTCCCTCCTCTACAAGTTAACTCGGCCGCGCCCACGGCCTCTCTGAGGTACAACAACAGCAAGTGCACGCCCCTGGCCTCCACCAGCCAACAGAGGACACTCACGCATCATATGATCAGCTGAACCATAGTTCTAGTAGTAATTCCTTTTCACCACAACAGTAGCATGTGCCTCTCTTGTCGCACATGGACAATCTCACCTCAGATGATCCCTCGATCCACACGTCCAACACGTGTTATGTTCCGCCCTCGACATGTTTCCCTGAACTGGCGCACCTTGTCCAAAGCTACCTCGCCTAGCAGCATGCTGATAAATCTTATCCCGGCCTCATTTTTTCCGTCCACCTCCGGAACTGAACTCAGCAGCTATCTTACCAGAGCTAGAACCACCTCTACGAGATGTCAGACCCAAGCTCTGCTTGATGTTCTTAGTCCGACACACAAGCACATCAAAATCTGTCTAATCGGTGGCCAACATAAAGGTCTTAACTTCATGTACAAGACATAACGGAAGGGATCGCAATGATTCCTCTCACTTGGTATCAACTAAGGGGCATACTGGAATAGACGTACGAACAGGACCTCATATCCAGCCACAGAAAGATTTCCTTGCACAAGCAACATAAACTCGCACTACTTCTCATCCAAGTATCTCACAACAAGATACTTTTTCATAAAGGCACTCTGAAAGAACACCCAATCCACCTCATTCGGCTCCAAACCAGCGGTGATAGTCATCCACTAATTATATGCATCACCCTGGAGCAAGGAAACTGCGCATCCCAACCTGCGTGCATCACTGTATCACATCTGATCCATAATACGGATCGTACTAGCTAACCATGCCTCCGATGCCTTTGGAGACATACCTCGGAACTCAATAGCTCCCATGTTCCTCAGCCTTTCCAAAGGCAAACCCACATGCCCAGATGCAGGTGCCTGAACTTGCGCTCTAGCTACCACAGCCTGAAACTCTCCGGCGATCACCTGAACCAGTGGCGCTAGATCACCCAATCCTTAACCAGCCTGTCCATGTTGCTCCGGCTCTCCACCTCTAGGTGGTGGTGGCGGAGGAGGTACGTTTCCACCCGGTAGATCCTCAACCCCCTGATTATCCTGCTCAAGCACAGGCACGATCGTATTCGATCTAAGCTCTCTCCTCAGACCCATTGTGTTATTTTCAACAAGGCATAATAACAAAAACAAATCAAACTATGATTTAGGCCAGTCTCAAGCAAGGATCCAAGTTTAGAAAACCAATTTAAAACATTTAACTAGTGTAATAAGGTAATGGGCACCCCGATTTCCCTGAAGTATAACATAGCATACAATAGAAGATCTTAATCATGATGCCTTACATCATCCACGATCACCACACATCCCCATAACATCATCAGCATACACATATTTAACTCCCATATGATTCATAATAACCAAGCATAGCATACACACCACCACTTAACCAAAAACATGATTTTTTCCCAAGAGCATGCCATTTAACAATGAATTGAACATCAAAACATACTAATTTCACTTACCATCATCCCTAATTCTTTTGAAACCTAGCTCTGATACCATCAAATGTAACCCCCTTATCCTGGCCTAGACGGCCGACCCGAACTAAGAAGAATACACGGGGAAAACCGAAGCCAACTCATTTAAGCCGACTTCAATTGAAGACCCTATTTTTTTATCTGTTTATCTTATCCAGATGCACATTAAATCCTATACGATAAACAAAGCATTCTAAAAGAAACAACATAGCGATCAGAGTTCAATTAGAGGTTCAATTGCTTGAATTAAACATTTAGGGACTAAATTGTAATTTCTGAAAACCATAGGGACTAATTCAATTTAAGATTTCCAATCCTTAATTATTCATGTAACATGCTTCCATGTCAAACTTCATCACAAACGGATCATCCAAACTCAACCAATTGAACATACAACATCCAGGGACCAATATGCAATATTTCAGAACTTTAAAAGATACTTCCAACTGAAAATAACGGTCAGGTATCGGTACACTTAAGCCTGTATCGATACGCGGGAAGGAAGTAGCTAAAGTTGGGAAAAGGGTATCGATACACTTCCTCGTGTATCGCTACGACCTTCAAACTTTGCACAAACGTATCAATACGGGGGCAATTCGTATCGATACCCCTGTGTTGATTTGATTGAGAAAAGCCTTCGTGTATCGATACTCAATCCCGATTACATATACCCATACCAGAAAAACACCTCCAACAGCCCTCAAATCACATTTAACAACAACTATACATATCCAAAACATCCCTACAAGGTATAACAAACATTTGCAACATATATGCATCAATACACAAACATGGGCAAGCAATAGACATGGCAATTCATGAAGATTAGAGAGCTATATGGACATGCTTTCACACATAACCCAAAACATCTCCAAACTACCAAATAGAAAACCATAAGCAAATTAGAGGCCAATTACAAGTATCAAAACTCAAACCAAACATGCTCAAGGTGTCTCACATCACCAAACAATTCATGAGTGGAAATCCCTTCCATTGCCTCTTATTACATTAAGGTGAAAACACATACTTTGCTTAGTCAAAACTCTTGGATATCCTTTGTTTGCTTACTTCCGAAAATGCTCAATTCTCTACATTGATGAAACAAATGATCGTAAGCATAAAGCTTAGTGAGGACCGCTATAAAACCAACATTCATCAATGCGTTTTGAAACCAAATCACCATTCTTTATAAACGTATGCCTTCCATAAAACAATGCACTTTCGGTCACATTTCCTTTTTTGAAATCACATACTCATAGCATCATTTATTACAACAGCAAAAGCCTATGCTCATGCTTAAACCAAACATTACATGCATTCTAGCACAAACCTCAAGCATCGCATGCTTCCTCAAAATAAGCATTCATCATTAGTACATTATATCATCACCATTATATTGCCTCGAAAGTGATTAATAACAAGAACCTTATCAAAACACAACACAATTGATACAATCGGATACGCGGATTACAAGCGTTTCCCCAAACGCTACATACACCCTACCAAACCCTCATGGCTCACACACGGGATTAGAACTTCAACCATTGTGACACATGTGGTGGAGTTTAATGGTACAATCAAACCCCTCAACACCACTCATCGATAGTTGTATAATTCCACTAACGTGAGCATGGGACACAAACCACAAGATCCACACATAGGATTAGACCATCAACCGTTGTGACCTTAATCTCAATCGTTAGGGTACTTGGATGGAGTGTACGATATAGTCACAACCCCTCGACATCCAAGGCGACTTTATTCACAGTACACTCAATCCTATAGTCGGCTAACTATATCCGATAAAAGTAACAAAACCATTTACCATCACTTTCCAATATAATCATCGATCATCATTAATTAACTGTTTTACAAGCATAAACCTCAATGGCACTTTCACAAACATTAACATGCTTAAAACCAATTACATAACTCATATAAACTCAAGGATCACTTACCATGTGCATCCTTAACAAAATGGCATTTAAAACTAGCAACATCGTTGCCCAAACATGCTTTAAATAAGTAATCAAACCACATTTAAATCAAGTGCATTTTAAAACAAAACTTAGCACAATCCGAGAGAGAAAGACTTTCGATTTACTTACTCTTGAGCTTAGCTAAGTGCTTCAAACATACACTAAGCTCCCAAAACCATGTTCAAAACGTTTCAAAGCTGGAAAACTCTTTTCCACTCACCGATACATGAAACTTCGCTTACCGACGCGAAGATCACTCGTCTGTAGCTTCCAAAAACGCGTCGCTTGCTTCCGGATCAATCTCTCCTATTTTTAGAGCATCAAAAATAGAGATCCAAAGCATTAAAATGCATTCCAACACCATCAACTAACCACAAATTCGTTACCCAACAAATCCATGTCAATTAACCCATCCGAAACTACTAAAAACTCATTCGATTGCTTCCTAAACAATCCCAGCCAATAATCATCACTTCCAACCACTAATATTCATCACATCACATCCAAAAACAACCAAAACACTTCCTTATATCTCCAGAAAACATATCACCATCAAATCACATCAAAAACTCAACTAAATCTACCGTAAAACCCAAGGATCCGTAGGATTTCAGGATCTATATCATCAAAACACTTTTCAACATCAAGATTAACTTAAAACTTGATTACAATCCATCTAAAATAGAGCTCATCAACAAACACTCCGAAAATCAAGAATTAAACCTTTATTTTGCAAGATTTTGACAATAAAGCAAAACTATAATCAAAACTCAGTTAAAAACAACAATTAGAAGTCAATAATCTTGGGAATTTCAATAAAGAACCTAGGTTAGAGTTTGAGAACGTGATATACATCCAATCCTTGCTTTCATTAATGTTTGACAAGTTTTTGCTTCACAAATCTTGAAGAAGCTGAAGAGAACTCTTTTAAATTGTTAAGAAATCAAATAAAGAGTGTTTGGGAGAAAAGAAATCTGGAGAACAGGTTTTAGAAATGTGTTTTTCTAAAATGAGGATTGGAAAGTTAGTTACGTAAAATAAGACTCCCCAAATTACCATTTTATTAATTAAAATATAAATCCCTTTTGTAATCAATTATTTTAAAACTCATTTAAAATACATGTCAATTTAAGGAAAGGTGAAATTGCACAAATGCTCCCTAAAGATTCTATGATTTTGACTCATCTTTTGAAACTTGCATTTTTCCACAATTTTAAAATATTACGTTTTGGTCACTACCCAAAATGTACCTATTCCAAAACTCATTTTGTAAAATTCATTTGACCAACCTCTTAAACATTATTTTAGAGGATTTTATCTATTTTGTCATATTTTTATCCTATCCCGAACCTTGATTTCCCTGAACCTCCTAACACTATTCGAACCGTTTCCGACAGGCCCGATCCGGTGCCTAAAACATCTAGGCCCAAAACCAGGGCATTACATGGATACTGGATCAGATGGGATGTAAGGATGCACAGAAACTGGGTTGCGAAGTATCGTTGTTGCATTGAGATGCATAAACATGGTGGACGATTGTGACCGCGGTGTTGGAGCCGAAAGAGGTAGATTTGACGTTCTTTCAATCTGCTTTTAAGAGAAAGTATCTCGGAGTTAGATACTTGGACGATAAGAAAATGGGGTTCATGTCTCTGGTTCAAGGGAACATGACCGTTGTTGAGTACGAGGTGCAATTCGTACGGCTGAGCAAATATGCTCCGGAGTTGGTGCAGAGCGACAAGCATTGTTGTGATCATTTTTGGTATGACACGGTGTAGGACGTGAAGACGTTCATGCTTGTGATGGATTATACAGATTTTGATGTGCTTATGACTCGAGCCAAAGATATAGAACAAAGCTTGGGTCTAACCTCGCGTGGGGGTGGTTCCAGTTTGGGCAAGAGAGATGCTAATGCTGGCCCTAGTGGTGGGAAAAGTAAGAGGAACCGAGACCGTAAATATCAGCCTGCGACTAGGCATGGTAACTTTTGGTGAGGCACGCCAGCCCTGGGCAACATGCATAGGTTTGAGCAGAACACATGTTGGACGTGTGGTTCGTGTGAGCACTTGAGGTGGGATTGTCCTCGTGCAGCTTGTGAGGTGCAGGCTCCTGTGGTTGGGGCTAACTCGTGTTGGAAATGCGGGTCTGCTGATCACATGAGGCGTGAGTGTCCCTTGTTAGCGGGAGGTGGTCAAGGTCGTGCACCAACTATTGCGCAGCAGAGAGGCCGTAGGCGCGGCCGTGGCAACTTTCAGAGGAGAGAGGATGGCAAGAGCGGTGTGGCCCATGTAGTTGTTGTCCAGCCGGAAGGAGGTGGTCCTGCGAGGTTGTATGCACTTCGCGAGGGACGCAACAACACTTTTGTGATTGCAAGTACATTCACCTTATAATCCTTATCTTTGTTAGCCTTGATTGATTCTGGATCTACGCATTCATACATCTTGAGTGAGCATGCACATTTGCTTGATATTCATGTTGAGATGTTAGATGTAGGAATGCAAGTAACAAGTATTTTTGGTGAGACTGTTGTTACGAGGAAATTGAATAGGAGATATCCATTGTCTATTCAGGGTCTTGAGTTTTCAGTTGATTTGATGGAACTGCCTTTATATGGTTTTGATGTGATGTTGGGATGGATTGGTATTTTGAGCACCGAGCTGTGGTGGATTTTGATGTTAAGTGTCTTACCCTGAAGCATGTGGATGATTACGAGGTGGTAATCGTAAGCGAGAATGTGAAGTTCTTGTCTAACGCAATTTCGACTCTTGAAGCGAGTCAGATGTTGGAGTTAGGGTATGAAGCTTTCTTAGCGTATGTGATGAATCCTGGTACAAAAGAAGTGCTGGTGCAGGACATACGAACCGTATGTGAGTTTCCGGGTGTCTTTGTAGAAGAGTTGCCTGGGTTGCCACCCAACCCTGAGGTTGAGTTTGGAATAGAGTTGTACGAAAATACGACTATGGTACCCATTGCTCCTTATCGCATGGCACCTAAGGATTTGAAGATGCAACTTCAAGAGTTGCTTGAGCGGGGGTTCATAACGCCAAGTATTTCACCTTGGGGTGCACCGGTCTTGTTCGTGAAGAAGAAGGATGGTACGATGTGTATGTGCATAGATTATCGGCAACTGAAGAAGTTGACGATTAAGAACAAGTAACCTATGCCAATGATCGATGATATGTTTGATCAGTTTCGTGGTGCTTCGGTGTTTTTGAAGATAGATTTGAGGTCTGGGTACTATCAGCTAAAGGTTAAGGATGTGGATGTACCTAAGACAACTTTTCAGACTAGGTGCGACCATTATGTGTTCTTGGTGATGCCGTTTGGATTGACGAATGCACCGGTTGGATTCATGGATATGATGAATAGGGTGTTCCATGAGTTTTTGGACCAGTTAGTGGCGGTGTTTATCGATGATATTCTCGTGTACTCGCTTATCGAGGAGGATCATGATAGGCACTTGAGAATTATGTTACAAGTGCTGTTGGAGAATCGGCTTTATGCTAAGCTGAGCAAGTGTGAGTTTTGGCTCAAAGAAGTGGTTTTTCTTAGACATGTGGTGTCAGCCGAGGGTATTCGGGTTGATCCACACAAGGATGAGGCGGTGATGAGTTGGAAGACGCCTAAATTGGTGACGAAAGTGCGTAGTTTTCTTGGGTTGGCTGGTTACTACGGAAGGTTTGCAGAAGGTTTCTCTAAGATTGTTGCCCCTTTGACCAAGTTGTTGCAGAAGAATGTTCGCTTTGAGTCGACGGATGTTAGACAACAAACTTTTGAAAATTTGAAGGAGGATTTGACGCAAGCTCCTATCTTGATTCAACCAGAATCGGGTAAGGAGTTTGTAGTCTATAGCGATACATCATATGTTGGCTTGAATTGCATATTGATGCAAGGTGGGAAGGTTGTGGCTTATGCGTCTAGACAGTTGAAGGTGCATGAGCGCAACTATCGTACGCATGACCTTGAGCTCGCGACAGTGGTGTTCGCTCTGAAGATTTTGAGACACTACCTTTATAGTGAAAGGTGTGTGGTTTATACCGAGCATAAGAGTTTGAAGTATCTTATGTCTCAAAGGGAGTTGAATCTTAGGCCCCGATGATGGTGTAGGTTGCTTAAGGATTACAATCTGACCATTGATTATCATCCGGGAAAGGCCAATGTTGTGGCCGATGCTGTGAGTGGGAAGGTAGTTGTTGAGCTAAGAGCTATGTTTTCTCGTTTGAGTATATCGCGTGATGGTGGCTTGATAGCCGAGTTTTATGTGAAACCTTCTTTGATTAAGTTAATTAAGGAAAAGTAGTTGTTGGATGATTTGTTGGTGCCTCATGTTCAGGTTATAGCTGATGGTAAGGCTACAAAATTATACTTTAATGATGATGGAGTTTTATGTTTCAAAAGTCGGATCGTGGTGCCGGAAGATGTTGAGTTGAGGCGCACTATTTTGACTGAGGCTCATAGTAGTCCTTTTGCTATGCACTCTGGTAGTACTAAGATGTATCAGGGCTTGAAAGATGAGTACTATTGGGTGGGGTTGAAAAGGGATGTTGCCGATTTTGTAAGTAGATGTATGGTTTGCCAGTTTCTTTCCAGTTTGTTACAACCTTTGAGGATACCAGAGTGGAAATGGGAAAGGATTACAACGGATTTTGTGTTTGGTCTGCCTTTGACACCATCTAAGAAGAACTCTGTATGGGTGATTGTGGATCGTCTTACAAAGTGTGCGCATTTCTTGGCCGTGCATACTACGTATACGTTGGATAAGTTAGCTTAGTTATTTATTGCTGAGATTGTGTGGTTGCATGGTGTGCCCAAATCTATAGTGTCGAATAAAGATCCGATGTTTACAGCGAGGTTTTTGTGATGGTTTGTTGATAATCACAACCACTAACTGGTCCAAAAACTCATGGAACACCCTATTCGTCATATCCATGAATGCAGCCGGTGCATTCCTCAATCCAAACGACATCACCAAGAACTCATAATGGTCGTACCTAGTCCGAAAAGTCGTCTTAGGTACATCCACACCCTTAACCTTAGGCTGATAGTACCCAGACCACAAAACAATCTTCGAAAACATTGAAGCACAACGAAATTGGTCAAACAAATCATCAATCCTCGGTAGAGGGTACTTATTCTTAATATTCAACTTATTCAGTTGCCAATAATCTATGCACATACACATCGTACCATCCTTCTTCTTAACAAATAGAACCAGTGCACCCTAAGGTGAAATACATGACCTTATGAACCCTCGATCAAGCAACTCCTGAAGTAGCATCTTCAACTCCTTAGGTGCCATGCGATAAGGAGAAATGGGCACCATAGTCGTATTCTCGTACAACTCTATACCAAACTCAACCTCTCAGTTTGGTGGCAACCCATGCAACTCATTCAGAAAGACACCCGGAAACTCACATATGGTTTGTATGTCATGCTCCCGCACTTCTTTTGTACCAGAATTCATCACATACGCCAAGAAAGCTTCGCATCCCAACTCCATCATCCGACTCGCTTCAAGAGCCGAAATTGTGTTAGACAAGAACTTCACGTTTTCGCTCACGATTACTACCTTGTAATCATCCACAAGCTTCAGGGTAACTCGCTTAACATCAAAATCTACCATAGCTCAATGCTCAACCAACCAATCCATTCAAAGAATCACATCAAAACCATAAAAAGGCAGTTCCATCAAATCAAATGAAAGCACATGACCCTGAACAGAGAATGGACATCTCCTATCTAGTTTTCTTGTAACAACAGTTTCACCAAAGGAACTAACTACTCACATTCCCACATCGAACACTTCCGAAACGAACGTTTAAGCCACAATTTCCAAAGCAATTTGCAACAACAGTGCACAAAGCTATACCCCGCCGATCAAACGTGGACAAGCTCGCCTCACGTGGTCATACGATCCACCTACTTAATAGGTATCAAACGATACTCAAGCCTTGTCACGCTGTCCCTACAATATTTTTCCAACATTACCACAACCTCGCCTCAACTCAAGCGATACCCCTTTATGCATGACCGTTCGTACACTAGCTACTACTAACATTGGAGTTCACAACTCATTTCTTGGTGCTAAAACCTCTCGCATGAGTTATTAAACCAAAGTTCTATTCAAATACCTTGCCCGTGTTGCCAACACGTCGAAAACAATGTAGCCAATAAATCAACAGATACGGCTTAACATCAAGCACCAATCCATAAAAGCGCCAACACATCAATGCCTCACATCCCATTCCAATCCAGGAGAACACATGCTCAACTAAACAATCTGTACCATACTCAACTACAACTTACGATTTCAAACCTGAACCAGAAATTCACATTTCTCGTCACCCAAGTATCTAACCCCCATATACTTCTCCTTTAAAAAAGTTCAAAAGAACTCTCAAAACACAACGTCAGGTTTTATGCCCACAACCACAGTTGTCCACCAACTACACACATCTCTATATAACTGAGATACAACTCATCTTTACACTTTGGGCTTCACTACACTCCATTCATTCCATAATCTTATTCATACAGGTCATCCACTCCATGGATACCTCTGGTGACACATTTCGAGTTCAACTTCCTCTTAATATACGTAACTGTAACCGCAGCTCACAATATCCACTGGTTAAAACAGACACACGCACTCCAGCATTAATACCTTTACAAGCTCTAAACACCGCCTACATACCTGGCGCCACACTATCCAACGCTTACCCAACCAACACAGGTTGTACTTACATCGAGGCGTTTAGCTCCCAGGAGACTTTACACACTCCATAATTTCTTGCCCAACGGCAACAACAATCATACCAGATCGCTACTCTCTCATCGGTTTATTGTGATATTGTTATTAAGACATGATAACAACTAATAAAACAATCAAAACAAATTGCTCAGGCCACCTCCAAGAAAGGATCCATGACTTTGATTTCAACTTAAAACATTTCACTATGTAATAAGGCAATGGGCAATACAATCACCCCCGGCATAGCACAAAGCATACAACATGTATGTCACAACCATCATGCATTACAAGCATTAAGATTCAGCTCATTCCAACATCAATTATAACAGCTCACATTCATAATCAATTACCATATATAACATCTCCATCACATACTTAACACTTACATGCATAAAAATTTCACCGGGAAAAGCAAACATTACCAAGAACTCACTTTCACATAAAAATCACTTACCAACAACTTGTCATCCTCCCAACCTTTCATAACATGGCTCTGATACCACCAAATGTAACCCCCTCGACCCGGCCTGGCCGATAGACCGAACTGAACGGATCACACAATGAACATTGAAGTACACCGAGAACGTTTTCCTCAATACACGACCCTAATTTTTTTACTCTTTCCCTTTTTCTAGATGCAACTTAGGTTCCTATGTGTATACATAAGCAACGGATAAAACAACACCACACAAACACTAAATGATTGAACTTGATTAAAGGTTTAAGGACCACTTTGTAAATTTGTCAAATTGTAAGGGTTATTACCAAATTCGAATTACCAACCCTAAATTAAATTCATTTCAAACTTCTTTGTGAAGTCTCAGCTCAAAATGACTACTAAAGCTCATTTAATTGCATAAATGTTCAATAGGGACCAAAGTGTAAGAAAACAAGAACTCGGAATATTCCAAAAACCGTTTTAACTACCAATCATTTCGGAACAGTGAGCCCTGTATCAGAACGGTCGTTTTGAAATACAACTGACCGTTTCGATACACTGCTTCATTTCGAAACCATTTAAGACTCGTTTCGGAACAAGGTTTCACAGAGGCAAAACAATTCGAAACAGGCCTCACCATTTCAGAACACCAAGGCAATTTCAAGCCCCCATTTCAAAACATGCAAGGATGTTTCGAAACACATGGGCCTACAATGTTTTAAAAAGCTAATTTAACTCGATTTAAATCTTCCAAAACCATCCCGACATATACCCAATCATGTTTCCAACACAAATATACATCAATAACCAAATATTCATTGCAGCTCTATAATCAAAGCATCCTTCTCAATAGCAAAGAGACTAGAGGTATGCTTCCTAAGAGAAATAAGCACCATAAGGTCAAATCCAATTTCAAGCATTAACCAAAACTTAAAGGTCATTTACATAACCAAAAATTCATATCAAACTTGCACCAAACCAGAAATCACCAAGCAACCAACATTCATAGCATTGGACACCCCAAGTGCCTGTATTAATCTAGTTCATATCCAAACATACCTTCAATCAAAGTCTTCCATCGATCTCTTGCAAGTGCCGCCTCCAAAGCTTAAATTGACTGCATTGATGAACAAAGAGGGCATAAGCACTACATGCTTAGTGAGGAATGCTCAAAACCAAAAAAAACCATCAATGCAACAAATTCGTTTTCACTCTTTTGAAAACCATCATGCCTTCTTTGATAAACCATGCACTTTAACATAAAAAATCAGCATGCTAAACATCATGCTACATAAAACACATACTTTTCAGCAATTAAACCATTGCTACACAACCTTCAAGCCTTCCAAGAATAAATACCATTATGCTAAGCTTAAGGTAAAACATGCATTTTTCATAACATGCATCATCAACCTTTCCATAACATCTCATTCCATTATATTGGCTTACAAGTGATTGACAATATTTCCAATTCTCAAAAACGTATCGGATACACAGATTAACAAGGGTTTTCCGAAACCCTTCATACACTCTACCGGCATCTCAAGGCTCACGCACAGGAGCAAACCTCCACCGTTGTGACACCCGTGGTGGATTATTCGGTACAATTACAACCCCTCAACACCACTCATCGGTAGATGTATAGCCCATTAACGAGACATGGGACACACAAAATGTTCTCACCCAGGAGCTACCGTCGACCGTTGCAAACTTAAACAATGCTCAAGCGTTAGGGTACTTGGATGGAGTTTTCGGTACAATAACAACCCCTTAACATCCAAGGCAACTTGTTTATAGTGCACTCAATATTATAGCCGCCTAACTATATCACATTTCATTAGAAAATACTTTATTCAACATCACTTGCCAATATAATCCACATTCCATGCATACTTCACTGTTTTTACAAAACATTCATGATAGCCATAAACTCAAGCATTAAACCATGCTTCATACCTCATGCATCAACACATACATACAAGGATCACTTACCTAGAGCATCCTTAAACCACATGGCATCATCAAACACAATTTATATACTCAAAACATGCTTTAAAACAGTGGGTAAATGCAATTAAAACAAGTGCATTAAAAAATCATACAATAGCACAATCCGAGAGAGAAATTCACTTTACTTACTTTCAAACTTAGTAAAGCGTTTCAAGCTCATACTAAGTTCCCAAAACCTTTTCGAAAATGTTTCCACGCTGTAAAACCATGTTCCACTCATCGACTTGCGAAACCACACTCACCGACGCAATTATCGATTGTCTGAAGCCTCCAAAACCACTTCGTTTAATTCCTGATTACTATCCTCTGTTTTCAACACATTAAAACAAAGGTTCAATGCATCCAAAACACCAACTCTCAAAAGAAAACCCACAGCCTTGCTCTAAAGCATCAAATCACCCATCTGACACAACCGAAAACCCAATCGATTGACCTCTAACCTCTACCCCATCCATTACCCAACACATTTTAAGCATCAATCAACAACCAAAAAACCTAAAACCATCCTTATACCTCCCGCAACTCGGATTCCACTTTACACCCCAACAACTCAACCAAAAGCAGTCCAAAAACCAAAGATTTAGAAATCATCTCAAGCAAGACGAATCATCATAACTCCGAAAATCACCTTAAAACATCTTTTTCAACAAGATATCGATATTTTTATCAAACTAATAATAAAACCACAATCAAAAACAAAAATAAAGAGTCAAATATCTTTGGAATTTCATTAAAGAACCTTGATTAGAGGGTTAGCATGAAATTTACCTTCAATCCTTGCTTCTCCTCTAACTTGGCAAATTTAACTTTCAAGAATCTTGGAAGAAATTAGGAGAAATCACAAATATGAAATAGGAAATTAAGAGAGGATTTGAGAGTGAAGAAAATCTGGCAATTTTAGAGCAAATGGAGAGTGTTTAGCTGAAGTGAGAACAAGAGAATGAAAAATGATCGTCAAAACTTTTAACCGATAAACTACCTCTTTAATTTAATTAATTAAATCCAGTTTAATTTTTAATAAAACATTTAAAACACATGCCAAATTAGAGAAAAAGCCTAATTGCCAAATAGCTCCCTAAAGATTATAAGATTTTGACTTTTCTTGAAAAAAACACAATTCTCTACAATTTTAAAACTTTACATTTTGGTCACTACCCAAAATGTATGCTTTCCAAAACTTGGTTTGCAAAATTGATTTAACCAACCTCTAAAATATAATTATAGAGGATTTTAGGAATTTTTATCCCATCCCAAACATTGATTCCTGAAACAACTTTTTTAACGATTCAAACAACTAATACAGGTTCCACCGGCCCAACCCCAAAATCGGGGCGTTACACAGTACTTTGTAATGACCCACAAATTAGCCACGACATATCACCCGTAGACTAACGGGCGGGCTAAAATTTCTAACCATGAATTAAACGCTATCCTTGAGAAGGTTGTTAATATTTCCCGAAAGGATTGGTCTGTACAATTTGATTATGCACTTTGGGCCTACCGAATAGAATAGATGACGTCCTTCGGCATGTCTCCTTACAGACTTGTCTATGGCAAGACTTGTCACCTACCGGTGGAGATTGAGCATACGGCCTATTGGGCTATTATGACCATGAACATGGATTGGGAAAGTTCAAGGCAAAAGCGTCTACTGGACCTAAACGAGATAGAAGAGTTATGTGCCTTAACTTATGACAATGCCAAGATCTATAAAAAGAAAACCAAGCGTTGACATGACAAGAAGCTATTGCCACAACAATTCTTGCCAGGGCAATTCTTGTCTAGGCAATTAGTGATTCTCTTTAACTCTCGTCTTAAACTTTTCCCCATAAAACTGAAGTCAAGATGGTTTGGGCCGTTTTAGGTTGTAAAATCATAATCTCATGGGACTTAAACTGAAGTTAACAATGGATGGACATGAGCTCAAGGTTAACAGACAACGGTTGAATCACTATGTTTGTGCAGATGTGACTAGCGATAAGGAAGTTGTTTCATTAGAAGATGAACGAAAATGCTTTTTCTAAGCGTTTTTCATTTTTTTATTTTTTATTTTCGGACTATTTATTTTTTGATTATTTTTTATTTACTTATTTACTTATTTTCCAATTTTATGTTTTTATACTTTCTTCGATTTAGTTGTTCTCTTTGTTTTGTTTTATCTTTATTTTTATTTATTTTTATCTTTATTTAATATTCAATTTTTATTTTGTTTGAATTTTAGGATAAGAGTTCAAAAGAAGGAGTTATGCTTAGGATAGAATTTTAGTTAAATGAAATCTATCCCCTGAATGGATAAAGGGCTGATTTTTCGGGGTTTAATCACCCCCTCAAGTTCAACATCTCGGCTATTTCTAAGGGATTTAATCACCCTTTGAAATTTAACCCAATTTCCCCCTCCTATTTTACCCTAGCCGCACACTTCAACAAATCACCATCATTTGTCTTCTTTTCTTTTATTTTCCCCAATTGGTAGATTATCCATCCACCCCTTTAACAAAATCTTCACTCAACCATAAAACCCCATATCTATCATCTACTTCATATTCTCCCTTTAATTCACTTTTTTTTTGTGAACTCTTAAGTTTCTTTCTTGTTTTCTTTGTTTTTCCAATCAAGAACCCGTCTAGCCATTGCCAAGATCACAAAATATGCCCAATGCGAGTTCTTCAAGAGAAACCGAGCCATCTTTATGTTGGTATGCAACTCCACTCATTGAGATGTGGAACCTTGCTAAGTTTGCAAATCCGAAGATGTGTGAAGAGCACGAGTTCGAGTATGATGTTTCCCTCGAGAAGTATGGCCTTGAAGCTTCAATTTTCAAGATCATCGAGCACCATAAATGGCAAAATTTTCTGTGAACACACAAAGCCCGGAAACATCTCCTGGGTAAGGGAATTTTATTCACATCTTTCCTATTCAGATAACCCTTGTGTTTATGTGCGTTGCAGGGTGATTCTTGTTTATTAGGATGCAATCAACACATATTTGGGGTTGTATATTGCTAAGGATGAGCATATAGAATTTGTTGAAAACATCACAACCGACGAAGTGGAGGAGGTGTTTAAAGATCTTACCATTGAGCGAGCCGAGTGGAACAAAGGAGCCTTGAAGGGGACAGTGAATCGCATCATGTTGAAGCATGTGGCCAAATTATGGAACAACTTCCTGATAACCCATTTGTTGCCTACTACTCATAATACTAAGGTTTCTTATTCTTGTTTATTACTGCTTCAGTCTATTTTTCACAAGCGTTGTATAAATTTTGGGAAAATTACTTTTGATGACATGTATGCTTGCAGTTAAAAGGATGTAGGGAACTCTTTTCCCCAGTCTGATATCTCATTTGTGTGAGAAGGAACATGTGCCAGCCGATGCTTTGGATGAGAAAATAACCGAGAGACGTGGGTGGTCTCGGAGCCAATGCCTGAGGATGATGCATGAGGAACCCACATGAGAATCACAAGTTGCACAAAAATCTTTAGCTCCAGCAACTGTGAATGCAAGTGCACATGCCACTTCAAGTATCGATGGGATTGTGAAAATCTTTCGCCCGCTGCTACGGCGATTAAATCAAATGGAGGCACGATAGCTACAGCTCATGTGGTACATGAAGGACCGTGATGTTACCCTCACGAGATCTATCTTGGAAAATTTCCCCGGTAGTACCATACCTTGGCCTGTCTTCCCTGCTCACTTACTTGCCCCGACAATTGAAGCCACACCTAGTGTGGAATCTTTAGGGAGATGTGTAAAGTAATACTGGAAAAAGGTGAAAATTATATAGTTTTGTGCAAGTTATGCCAAGAGTCTTTTGCGTGCAAATATAAACGGTCTACAAGTAATACAACTTGGTGAGCTGAGTTATCGATCCTACAGAGATTGACTTGGAATTCGATTGCTTTGATAGTTTACTTGTCTTGGGAAAAAGATGATTTGTTTTGGAGTAGTTTTAGAAACTAATGAAATGAAAGAAAAATGAAGTAAAATGTTTGCAAGGAAGGTGTTTCTAAATGAGTGATGATTGTTGGCAGGGAATGCCTGGAATCGACATGGCAAGGAAGGTGTCTACAAGTAAAATGTTTGCAAGGAAGGTCTTTCTAAATTGGCGAAGTAAAAACCCCTATATCTCTATAGTATATGTTTTTCTTAAACCAATTTGATTAAAAAGAATCTATACTCTGAGGGAGTAGATTTCACTTCCGAAGTAAGTTCATCTACTAGAACGACTTCTCTCGAAGCTTCTCTCCCAAGTATTCAACAACTTAATCGTCGCCATCCCAAGTTTTTTCAGATATTGGGAGGCCATGGGCGTATTGTGCCAACTCTCGATTGGCAGAGAGTTTAGGAAAAATTAGAGTACGCCAAATAAAATTAGAGAGTCCTAGGGATGTGTTAGATTAGGTTTTTGAGTGAAAAACCAGTCTTTGCTGCAGTTTCTGGGCAAACCGTATCGAAATGCCCTCTAGTGTTTCGGAACGGGGGCTTGTAACGGCCTTCGTGTTTCGAAACAGTGGAGGCTGTTTCGAAACGTTTTGGCTACTGAAATGCCATGTTTCGAAACTGGTCTCGAAACACGCCCGCATTTCGAAACGGTCAAAGCCTTTTCGATCCAGTGTTTCGATACGGCAGGTGGGTGTTTCGAAACGAGTGACCGTTGGACACTGTAACGCCCCAGTTTTGGGCTTAGAAGTTTTGGGTGTTGACCGGTTTGGTCAAAGTGCTGTTCGAATCTAAAGAGGTGAAATTAGGAAAACCTAGTTCGGGTTGCATTAAAAATATGGAAAAATGTTCTAAAATCATCTTTTAATATAATTAAGTGAACTGTGAAATCAATTTTGAAAAATGGGTTTTGGAAGACTGACATTTTGGCTAGTGACCAAAATGTAATTTTTGAAAGTTTTGTGACTGTTTTATAAAGAGTTGAAACTTTGAATCTTTAAGGAGCTATTATTCCAAAAGTAGTTTCTCCAGATTTTTCTAAGATATTTTGAGATTTATTCTGATTTTAAAACATATCAAAAGTGGAGGGAAAGGCCATTTTGCTATTTTCTTAACTAACTTTTCTATTTTCTTTCTCTCATTTTCTCTCAATCCAAACACTTGTTTTCCATAGAGTTGTTTCTGATTTTCTCACCTAAAATCCTCCTTTCAACATTCTTTTGATTCCTAATCAACATATCTTCAAAACCTCATCATTTGCTAGTTGATTCAACAAGGTTTTTGATTCCAAAAAGTGGAGAAACACAAGTTTGGAGGTAAGAACGTCCTTCTCCTCTAAACTATCAGTTCTTTACTGAAATTCCCAAGTTCTCAACTCTTAATTGAAGTTTTATTAAAGGATTTTAAGTGGTGAAATGGATCTTGGCTTATAATGCAAGATTTGGTGATTTTTGATGATTTTCGTTAGATATGATTAATCTGTGATTTGAGGTGTGTTTTTGATGTTAAATGAACTCTAAATTGATAAGGAAATGAGTTTTGATTAATGCAATCCCGGATAGGTTGTGTTTCCTAAGTTTAGCTTGTGATTCTTGGATGTTTTTGTGGTGATCTTGTGGATCTGATGTTGCTGGAGGTATAAGGATGTTTATAGGTTGTTTTTAGATGTTAAATGGTGTTAATGGATGTTAGGTTTTGCTGGTTTATGGCTGGGCTTTGTTGAGAAGTGGTTTTGATGCAATTTCGGTTGTGTTTGTTGGACGAAATTGGAGTGTGAATGAGAGCAGCGAGTTTGAGTGCTTTCATTGAAGCTTTTGATGCATGATGATGCATTAAATCTCTGCTTTAATGTGTTTAATCAGGGGAGGCATCTTTGGATCCAAGTGGTGGTGATCCGGAGGCTTGATTTGGTACTTCGGCAAGAGGCGAAGTGGAATCGGTGAGTGAAATTGGGTTTTCGGCTTTGAAGCCAATGTCTTGGGAGCTTAGTTTAAGTCTAAACAACTTTGCTAAGCTCAAGTGTAAGTTTTCGGAAATACTCTCTAGTGGTGGCCATGATTTGATTGTTGTGCAATGTGGTTTATTGCATGTTTTAAATTCTATTTTGAAAGCATGATTTAGCATGGTTAATGCTGTTTTTGTAAGCCATATGTTGAAGGAAGCTCAAGGTAAGAGTTCCTTGTTTTTGAACATTGATCAAATGTGGTTTGATGCTTTTAAATGCATGATGAATATGGCTTGGTTTAATGCTTTAAAACAGTGGATAAATTGATGATAATGATGTATATTGGCAAGTGATGTTTTGAAAAGGTTAAGGTCACTAAGGTGGTTAAAAGTCCTTGAGTGAGCCTTGTTTACTTAAGAACATCAAGGTGGTTAAAAGTCCTTGGATGATTCTTGTTACGGACACAAAGGTGTTTAAAAGTCCTTGTGTGGTCCTTTCTATGGTGTTTAAAAGTCCATAGGCCAAGGTGTTTAAAAGTCCTTGGGGTCAAGGTGTTTAAAAGTCCTTGAGGTGATTTAATTCATGGTGTTTAAAAGTCCTTGGAGTCAAGGTGTTTAAAAGTCCTTGGGGTCAAGGTGTTTAAAAGTCCTTGAGGTAATTTATATCATGGTGTTTAAAAGTCCATGGCCAAGGTGTTTAAAAGTCCTTGGAGTCCAAGGTGTTTAAAAGTCCTTGGGGTGAAAGTTGATGAACTTGTTTTCAAAGAAATGAATTGTATCACTTGTGGCCAATATGACATGTAATGAAATGAAGCATGAGATGCTTGTTAAAGTATGCTTTTGATCATGTGTAAATGATGATTTGAAGCATGATTTATAAGTGTTTTATAAATGCATTATTGGATGGTTTTATTAAGCATTCCTCACTAAGCTTTTGCTTACGCTCTCTTTGTTTTCTCAAACCAATATTGCAGAGCATTAAAGTACTTTGAGGGCAGCAAGGAGGGCAAGCATCCAAGTGGTAACAAAGCTCTAAGTATGGAAGGTTTTCTAAGTACATTTTAGCTTTTGGTAATTTGGCAATGGGGGACCAATGTATATGTTTTGGGAGATGTTTTGAACTCCCTAAGTATGTTGAATGTTGTTAAGAATGCTGGTTTTTGTGGTTGGCCTTTATATGCTTGTTTTGGAAGTTTATGCTTGAATGGCTTACTTGTGTAGGAAGCATGCCTATAGATTTGGGGCTTTTTGCTTATGATGTTATTTTGTTGAATTGAAGATGCTTATATGTCCCTTCTATGTTTAATTGCATGCTGGTAAAGTTTGGTGGCGTTTGGTGCATGATTGGATGTTTAATTGCATGTTTAATAATGCTTTTTGAGGCAATTTGTGCAGGGTGTTTCGGAACAGCACCTACCGTTTCGGAACGGGTGCCTTAATTGTGCCCAGGCGTCCGAAACGGGAGGGGCCGTTCCGAAACGGAAAGGCTACTGCCAGACCCCCTTTTCGGTACGCGTTGCGGAACGGCCCCGAGTTTCGATACGGGCTATGCCTGTTTCGGAACGGGTGACCGTTGGGGGCTGACATTGGCAGTTATATGTTTTGGAATGTTTGCGTTTTGGTCCTGAAACTTGTTTGTGCAATTGTATGAGTTTGGGAAGTCCTTTTGAGCTGAAATTTTACGGAGAAGCATGAAACCTGATTAATTTCAAGTTGGTAACTTTAATTTGGATTAAGTCCTCATATTTATCAGAATTTACATTTTGGTCCCTAAAGTTGTAATTTGTTCAATTGAGTCCCTGTTTGATCTCTGATTGTTTGTGATCTTTTGGTATGATGTTTGTGTGATCACAATTAGGTCTAAAGTGCATCTAGACAAGGTTAAAAAGGAAAAAAAAGGGTCGTTAATCAAGGTTGACTTTCGGGTTGACTTTGGTTTTCCCCGTGTGACTTTCTTAATTCAGGTCAACCGTCTAGGCCGGGTTAAGGGGGTTACATTTGGTGGTATCAGAGCTGAGTTCTCGAGTAATTGGGAATGTATGTGTGCATGATTGAAGTGTGTATGCTTTGTGTGCTTGTTGAGTGGAAGCATGTTGAGTGAATTGCATGTATGTTGCATTTTAGATGTATGTTGTGATGTAGCATGTAGTGGGTACCCATTGCCAAATCAAAGCTAAAGGAAAGATGTTGTTTTGAAATGAAATTGAGCTTGAATACTTGGATTGCTTACCTTGCTGGGCCTGACTTTGTTTTATTTGTGTTGTGATTGCATGGTAAAAGTATGGCACCACGTAGAGAGTTACGAGGTAATGTGCGAGCTACAGCTCCTAATGAGAACGAGAATGAGGAAAACACGGGTAGTGCGGTGTTACCTCCTCCTCCACCTGGTGGTGGTGGTGCTGGGGCTGAGGAAGCTGGAGCTGCAGCTGGCGCTGGAGCTGCTGGACCTGGGGCTGGTCAAGGGCAAGCTATGCCTGATATGACGATGTTAGTGCAAGCTATTGCTGGTGCTTTTCAAGCAGCAGTAGCTGGGGCTCGTGGAGCGGGGCATCAGGAAGATGCTGGTGTCAGACTACCTTTGGAGCGTCTGCGCAGTCTTGGTGGGACTGAGTTCAGGGGTATGTCTGCTGAGAGTTCTGAAGCTTGGCTAGAGAGTACCAAGCGAATCTTGGGCCAGATGAGTTGCACTGATGTGCAGAAGCTGGGTTGTGTTGTGTCCTTGCTGCATAAGGATGCGTATACGAGGTGGACAACCACTATTGCTGGGATGGCAGAAGCTGATGTGACTTGGACATTCTTTCAGAGTGTGTTCAAAAGGAGATATCTGGGTGTAAGATATCTAGATGAGAAGAAGCGTGAATTCATGTCTCTTACCCAAGGGAGCATGAGTGTGGCTGAGTATGAGGTGCAGTTTGTGTGACTCAGTCAGTATGCACCTGAGCTGGTACCTGATGAGCGGGCAAGGTGCGAGAGGTTCCGTTATGGTTTAGAGACGGATGTGAAAATGTATTTGCTGGCCGCCGAGTATGATGATTTTGATGTGTTGGTGGGCCGAGCCAAGGACGTTGAGATGAACTTGAGTTTATCTGCTAAGGGTGCTGGCAAGCGAGCTGCTGAGTATAGTTCTGGAGGTGGACAGAACAAGCGGGGACGTGATCAGAAGTATCAGTCTTCAGCTAAGAGAGGTGGTGGTGCACCTGCTAGAGGAGGCAATGCTAGAGCTGATCCGAGTGCTTGTTGGATCTCTGGTTCACGTGGTCACATGAAACGTGACTGTCCCCGTGCTGTGAGAGAGGTGCAAGCTCCTGTTGCGGCAGCTGGTAATGGGTGCTGGAATTGTGGATCCGCAGACCATTTGAGGCGTGATTGTCCTAGGTTGGCTGGTGATCAGGTGCGTACTCCTGTTGTTGCTGCACCGCAGAGAGGTCGTGGGCGCGGCCGTGGTAATTTCTAGAGGAGAGAGGAAGGTGGTCGTGGAGTGGCCCATGTTGTGGCTATTCAGCCTGAGGGTGGAGGCCAAGCGAGGGTGTATGCTCAGCGAGAGGGCAGGAATGATGCGGATGTGATTGCAGGTACCTTTACTTTGCAGTCCTTGTCATTGCTTTCATTGATTGATTCTGGATCTACGCATTCATACATTTTGCGTGAGCATGCTGAATTGCTTGGTTTGCCTGTTGAGTCTTTGGATGTTGGTGTTCGAGTCACTAGTTCTTTTGGTGAGACTGTTGTGACTCGTAAGCTTTATAGAAGGTGTCCCTTGGTTGTTCAAGAACATGTTTTTCATGTTGATCTTATGGAGTTACCTTTTTATGGTTTCGATGTGATCCTTGGTATGGATTGGCTTGCTGAGCATCGTGCTGTTGTGGATTGTGAGAACAAGCGGGTTTTGCTTAAGCTTGCGGATGATTATGAAGTTGTTGTGGTGGGCGAGAATGTGAAGTTTCTTGCCAATGTGGTGTCTACCTTAGAGGCGAGTAGGATGCTGAGGCAAGGTTGCGAAGCCTATCTAGCTTTTGTGATGAATCCTAGCTCTAAAGAGTTGAGGGTGCAAGATATCAGAGTTGTGAAGGAGTTTCCTGGTGTTTTTCCTGAGGAGTTGCCTGGTTTACCTCCTAACCGGGAGGTGGAGTTTGGAATTGAGCTGTATGAGAATACAACTCCTGTGTCCATTACTCCCTATAGAATGGCACCTAAGGAGCTGAAGGAGCTGAAGACGCAGTTGCAAGAGTTGCTTGATCGTGGGTTCATCCGGCCGAGTGTGTCACCTTGGGGAGCACCGGTCTTGTTTGTGAAGAAGAAGGATGGCACTATGAGAATGTGCATTGATTACCGTCAGCTGAACAAGTTGACTATTAAGAATCGGTATCCTTTGCCGAGGATTCATGATCTCTTTGATCAATTTCAGGGAGCTGCTGTGTTCTCTAAGATTGACTTGAGGTCAGGGTATTATCAGTTGAAGGTGAAGGATGTGGATGTGCCTAAGACAGCTTTCAGGACAAGGTATGGGCATTATGAGTTTCTTGTGATGCCGTTTGGGTTGACAAATGCTCCTGATGCTTTCATGGACATGATGAATCGTGTGTTTCATGAATACCTGGACAAGTTTGTTGTGGTGTTCATTGATGATATCCTCGTGTACTCGCGTACTGAAGAGGAGCATGAAGAGCATTTGAGGATTGTTTTGCAAGCTTTGTTGGAGAATCGGCTTTATGCTAAGCTGAGCAAGTGTGAGTTCTGGTTAAGGGAGGTGGTGTTTCTTGGGCATATGGTCTCAGCTGAGGGGATTCGTGTTGATCCTCAGAAGATTGAGGCGGTGATGAATTGGAAAGTTCCTAAGTCTGTTCATGAGGTCCGTAGTTTCCTTGGTTTGGCGGGATACTACCGAAGGTTTGTGGATGGTTTTTCCAAGATTGCTGCTCCTTTGACGAAGCTGTTGCAAAAGGATGTTAAGTATGAGTGAACGGAAGCGAGACAGCAGGCTTTTGAGAAGCTTAAGGCGGCTTTGACGCAAGCTCCTATCTTGATTCAGCCTGAATCAGGGAAAGAGTTTGTGGTTTACAGTGATGCATCCTATGTTGGGTTGGGGTGTGTGCTGATGCAGGAGGGTAAGGTGGTGGCTTATGCATCGCAGCAGTTGAAAGTGCATGAGCGCAATTACCCTACGCATGATATTGAGCTGGCTGCAGTGGTTTTTGCTCTGAAGATCTGGAGACATTATCTGTATGGTGAGAAGTGTACTGTGTACACAGATCACAAGAGTTTGAGGTATCTGATGTCTCAGAAGGAGTTGAATCTTAGGCAGCGGCGTTGGTTGGAGTTGCTCAAGGATTATGATCTGACGATTGAGTATCATCCTGGAAAATCTAATGTTGTTGCGGATGCCTTGAGTAGGAAGGTAGTTGTTGAGCTGAGAGTCATGTTTGCTAGCTTGAGCATATCGCGAGATGGTGGTCTTGTGGCTGAGTTACAAGTGAAGCCGTCTATGGTTCAGTTGATCAAGGATAAGCAGTTGTTGGATGATTCCTTGGTGTCTCATGTTCAGGATATCACGGAGGGTAGACCTTCGGATTTCTATTTTAATGATGATGGTGTGTTGTGTTTTGGGAGTCGGATAGTAGTGCCTGCTGATGCTGGGTTGAGGCGTGCTATTCTGACTGAAGGTCATAGTAGTCCTTTTGCTATGCACCCTGGTAGTACTAAGATGTACCGTGATCTTCGTGATGAGTACTATTGGGTGGGTTTGAAGAAAGATGTTGCGGAGTTTGTTAGCAAGTGTTTGGTATGTCAGCGAGTTAAGGCTGAGCATTAGTTTCCTTCAGGGTTGTTGCAACCGTTGAAAATCCCTGAGTGGAAGTGGGAAAGGGTTACCATGGATTTTGTATCTGGTTTACCTTTGTCTCCCTCGAAGAAGAATTCGGTGTGGGTGATTGTGGATCGCCTAACGAAGTGTGCACATTTCTTGCCTGTGCATACCACGTTTTCTTTGGATAAGTTGGCAGAGCTGTACATTGCTGAGATTGTGCGGCTGCATGGTGTGCCTAAGTCGATTGTGTCGGATAGGGATCCGAGGTTCACATCGCGTTTCTGGCAGTGTTTGCACCAAGCTCTGGGTACAAGGTTGCATTTCAGTACATCCTATCATCCTCAGTCGGATGGTCAGTCTGAGCGAGTTATCCAGATTTTGGAGGATATGTTGAGGTGCTGCGTGATTGAGTTCCAAGGTTCTTGGGAGAAGCATCTGCCTTTGGTTGAGTTTGTAACACCCCGGTTTTGGGCTTAGAAGTTTTGGGCGTTGACCGGTTTGGTCAAAGTGCTGTTCGAATCTAAAGAGGTGAAATTAGGAAAGCCTAGTTCGGGTTGCATTAAAAATATGGAAAAATGTTCTAAAATCATCTTTTAATATAATTAAGTGAACTGTGAAATCAATTTTGAAAAATGGGTTTTGGAAGAGTGACATTTTGGTTAGTGACCAAAATGTAATTTTTGAAAGTTTTGTGACTGTTTTATAAAGAGTTGAAACTTTGAATCTTTAAGGAGCTATTATTCCAAAAGTAGTTTCTCCAGATTTTTCTAAGATATTTTGAGATTTATTCTGATTTTAAAACATATCAAAAGTGGAGGGAAAGGCCATTTGGCTATTTTCTTAACTAACTTTTCTATTTTCTTTCTCTCATTTTCTCTCAATCCAAACACTTGTTTTCCAGAGAGTGGTTTCTGATTTTCTCACCTAAAATCCTCCTTTCAACATTCTTTTGATTCCTAATCAACATATCTTCAAAACCTCATCATTTGCTAGTTGATTCAACAAGGTTTTTGATTCCAAAAAGTGGAGAAACACAAGTTTGGAGGTAAGAACGTCCTTCTCCTCTAAACTATCCGTTCTTTACTGAAATTCCCAAGTTCTCAACTCTTAATTGAAGTTTTATTAAAGGATTTTAAGTGGTGAAATGGATCTTGGCTTATAATGCAAGATTTGGTTTTTTTTGATGATTTTCGTTAGATATGATTAATCTGTGATTTGAGGTGTGTTTTTGATGTTAAATGAACTCTAAATTGATAAGGAAATGAGTTTTGATTAATGCAATCCCGGATAGGTTGTGTTTCCTAAGTTTAGCTTGTGATTCTTGGATGTTTTTGTGGTGATCTTGTGGATCTGATGTTGCTGGAGGTATAAGGATGTTTATAGGTTGTTTTTAGATGTTAGATGGTGTTAATGGATGTTAGGTTTTGCTGGTTTATGGCTGGGCTTTGTTGAGAAGTGATTTTGTTGCAATTTCGGTTGTGTTTGGTGGCCGAAATTGGAATGTGAATGAGAGCAGCGAGTTTGAGTGCTTTCATTGAAGCTTTTGATGCATGATGATGCATTAAATCTCTGCTTTAATGTGTTTAATCAGGGGAGGCATCTTTGGATCCAAGTGGTGGTGATCCGGAGGCTTGATTTGGTGCTTTTGCAAGAGGCGAAGTGGAATCGGTGAGTGAAATTGGGTTTTCGGCTTTGAAATCAATGTCTTGGGAGCTTAGTTTAAGTCTAAACAACTTTGTTAAGCTCAAGTGTAAGTTTTCGGAAATACTCTCTAGTGGTGGCCATGATTTGATTGATGTGCAATGTGGTTTATTGCATGTTTTAAATTCTGTTTTGAAAGCATGATTTAGCATGGTTAATGCTGTTTTTGTAAGCCATATGTTGAAGGAAGCTCATGGTAAGAGTTCCTTGTTTTTGAACATTGATTAAATGTGGTTTGATGCTTTTAAATGCATGATGAATATGGCTTGGTTGAATGCTTTAAAATAGTGGATAAATTGATGATAATGATGTATATTGGCAAGTGATGTTTTGAAAAGGTTAAGGTCACTAAGGTGGTTAAAAGTCCTTGAGTGAGCCTTGTTTACTTAAGAACATCAAGGTGGTTAAAAGTCCTTGGATGGTTCTTGTTACGGACACAAAGGTGGTTAAAAGTCCTTGTGTGGTCCATTCTATGGTGTTTAAAACTCCATAGGCCAAGGTGTTTAAAAGTCCTTGGGGTTCAAGGTGTTTAAAAGTCCTTGAGGTAATTTAGTTCATGGTGTTTAAAAGTCCATGGCCAAGGTGTTTAAAAGTCCTTGGGGTCAAGGTGTTTAAAAGTCCTTGAGGTAACTTATATCATGGTGTTTAAAAGTCCATGGCCAAGGTGTTTAAAAGTCCTTGGGGTCCAAGGTGTTTAAAAGTCCTTGGGGTGAAAGTTGATGAACTTGTTTTCAAAGAAATGAATTGTATCACTTGTGGCCAATATGGCATGTAATGAAATGAAGCATGAGATGCTTGTTAAAGTATGCTTTTGAGCATGTGTAAATGATGATTTGATGCATGATTTATAAGTGTTTTATAAATGCATTATTGAATGGTTTTACGAGCATTCCTCACTAAGATTTTGCTTACGATCTCTTCTGTTTTCTTAATTCAATAATGCAGAACATTAGAGTACTTGAGGGCAGCAAGGAGGGCAAGCATCCAAGTGGAAACAAAGCTCTAAGTATGGAAGGTTTTCTAAGTACATTTTAGCTTTTGGTAATTTGGCAATGGGGGACCAATGTATATGTTTTGGGAGATGTTTAGTACTCCCTAAGTATGTTGTTTGATGTTGAGAAGGTTGGTTTTGGTGTTGGATCTTTACATGCTTGTTTTGGAAGTTTATGCTTGAATGGCTTACTTGTGTAGGAAGCATGCCTTTAGATTTGGGGCTTTTTGCTTATGATGTTGTTTTGCTGAATTGAAGATGCTTATATGTCCCTTCTATGTTTAATTGCATGCTGGTAAAGTTTGGTGGCGTTTGGTGCATGTTTGGATGTTTAATTGCATGTTTAACAATGCTTTTTGAGGCAATTTGTGCAGGGTGATTCGGAACAGCACCTACCGTTTCGGAACGGGTGCCTTAATTGTGCCCAGGCGTCCGAAACGGGAGGGGCCGTTCCGAAACGGAAAGGCTACTGCCAGACCCCCGTTTCGGTACGCGTTGCGGAACGGCCCCGAGTTTCGAAACGGGCTATGCCTGTTTTGGAACGGGTGACCGTTGGGGGCTGACATTGGCAGTTATATGTTTTGGAATGTTTGCGTTTTGGTCCTGAAACTTGTTTGTGCAATTGTATGAGTTTGGGAAGTCCTTTTGAGCTGAAATTTTACAGAGAAGCATGAAACATGGTTAATTTCAAGATGGTAACTTCAATTTGGGTTAAGTTCTTATAATTATCAGAATTTACAATTTGGTCCCTAAAGTTGTAAATTGTTCAATTGGGTCCCTGTTAGATCTCTGATGTTTATGATCTTTGAGTATGCTGTTGTATGAACATATCTAAGGCTTAATATGCATCTAGACAAGTTTTAAAAGAAAAAAAAGGGTCGTTAATCAAGGTTAACTTTCGGGTTGACTTTGGTTTTCCCCGTGTGACTTTCTTAATTCGGGTCATCCGTCTAGGCCGGGTTAAGGGGGTTACAGAGTTTGCTTATAACAACATTTATCAGGCAAGTATACAGATGGCACCTTATGAGGCTTTGTACGGGAGGAAGTGTAGGACTCCTCTTTGTTGGGCTGAAACTGGTCAAAAGTTGGTTTCGATGCCGGCTTTGTTGAAAGGGACCACAGAGAAGGTAAAGCTCATTTGTGAGCGGATGAAGGCTGCTTCTGATCGGCAGAAGTCTTACGCGGATTTGAAGCGTAAGGAGATAGAGTATGCGGTGGGTGACCGTGTGTTCTTGAAGGTTTCGCCTTGGAAGAAGGTGATGAGGTTTGGCCGGAAGGGCAAGTTGAGCCCTAGGTACATTGGACCATATGAGGTGGTTGAGTGTGTGGGTCCTGTTGCGTATCGGTTGAGGTTACCTCAGGAGTTGGAGAAGATTCATGATGTGTTCCATGTCTCTATGCTCCGGGGGTATAGATCTGATCCTTCGCATGTGATGCCTGTGGAGGAAGTGGAACTGAATCCGGATTTGACCTATGATGAGGAACCGGTGAAGGTTCTGGATTCGGATAGCAAGGTTCTTCGTGGCAAGACCATTGAGTTGGTGAAGGTGCTGTGGAAGCATCGCAGTGTTGAGGAAGCCACGTGGGAGCGGAAGGAAGACATGCTGAAGCAGTTTCCTTATCTCTTTCCTTCAGGTAAATTTCGGGGACGAAATTTCTTAAGGGGGGGAGAGTTGTAACGCCCCGGTTTTGGGCTTAGAAGTTTTGGGCGTTGACCGGTTTGGTCAAAGTGCTGTTCGAATCTAAAGAGGTGAAATTAGGAAAACCTAGTTCGGGTTGCATTAAAAATATGGAAAAATGTTCTAAAATCATCTTTTAATATAATTAAGTGAACTGTGAAATCAATTTTGAAAAATGGGTTTTGGAAGAGTGACATTTTGGCTAGTGACCAAAATGTAATTTTTGAAAGTTTTGTGACTGTTTTATAAAGAGTTGAAACTTTGAATCTTTAAGGAGCTATTATTCCAAAAGTAGTTTCTCCAGATTTTTCTAAGATATTTTGAGATTTATTCTGATTTTAAAACATATCAAAAGTGGAGGGAAAGGCCATTTGGCTATTTTCTTAACTAACTTTTCTATTTTCTTTCTCTCATTTTCTCTCAATCCAAACACTTATTTTCCAGAGAGTTGTTTCTGATTTTCTCACCTAAAATCCTCCTTTCAACATTCTTTTGATTCCTAATCAACATATCTTCAAAACCTCATCATTTGCTAGTTGATTCAACAAGGTTTTTGATTCCAAAAAGTGGAGAAACACAAGTTTGGAGGTAAGAACGTCCTTCTCCTCTAAACTATCAGTTCTTTACTGAAATTCCCAAGTTCTCAACTCTTAATTGAAGTTTTATTAAAGGATTTTAAGTGGTGAAATGGATCTTGGCTTATAATGCAAGATTTGGTGATTTTTGATGATTTTCGTTAGATATGATTAATCTGTGATTTGAGGTGTGTTTTTGATGTTAAATGAACTCTAAATTGATAAGGAAATGAGTTTTGATTAATGCAATCCCGGATAGGTTGTGTTTCCTAAGTTTAGCTTGTGATTCTTGGATGTTTTTGTGGTGATCTTGTGGATCTGATGTTGCTGGAGGTATAAGGATGTTTATAGGTTGTTTTTAGATGTTAAATGGTGTTAATGGATGTTAGGTTTTGCTGGTTTATGGCTGGGCTTTGTTGAGAAGTGGTTTTGATGCAATTTCGGTTGTGTTTGGTGGCCGAAATTGGAGTGTGAATGAGAGCAGCGAGTTTGAGTGCTTTCATTGAAGCTTTTGATGCATGATGATGCATTAAATCTCTGCTTTAATGTGTTTAATCAGGGGAGGCATCTTTGGATCCCAGTGGTGGTGATCCGGAGGCTTGATTTGGTACTTCGGCAAGAGGCGAAGTGGAATCGGTGAGTGAAATTGGGTTTTCGGCTTTGAAACCAATGTCTTGGGAGCTTAGTTTAAGTCTAAACAACTTTGCTAAGCTCAAGTGTAAGTTTTCGGAAATACTCTCTAGTGGTGGCCATGATTTGATTGTTGTGCAATGTGGTTTATTGCATGTTTTAAATTCTGTTTTGAAAGCATGATTTAGCATGGTTAATGCTGTTTTTGTAAGCCATATGTTGAAGGAAGCTCAAGGTAAGAGTTCCTTGTTTTTGAACATTGATCAAATGTGGTTTGATGCTTTTAAATGCATGATGAATATGGCTTGGTTTAATGCTTTAAAACAGTGGATAAATTGATGATAATGATGTATATTGGCAAGTGATGTTTTGAAAAGGTTAAGGTCACTAAGGTGGTTAAAAGTCCTTGAGTGAGCCTTGTTTACTTAAGAACATCAAGGTGGTTACAAGTCCTTGGATGATTCTTGTTACGAACACAAAGGTGTTTAAAAGTCCTTGTGTGGTCCTTTCTATGGTGTTTAAAAGTCCATAGGCCAAGGTGTTTAAAAGTCCTTGGGATCAAGGTGTTTAAAAGTCCTTGAGGTGATTTAATTCATGGTGTTTAAAAGTCCATGGACAAGGTGTTTAAAAGTCCTTGGGGTCAAGGTGTTTAAAAGTCCTTGAGGTAATTTATATCATGGTGTAACGCCCCGGTTTTGGGCTTAGAAGTTTTGGGCGTTGACCGGTTTGGTCAAAGTCCTGTTCGAATCTTTAAAGGTTAAATTAGGAAAGCCTAGTTCGGGTTGCATTAAAAATATGGAAAAATGTTCTAAAATCATCTTTTAATATATTTAGATGAACTGTGAAAACAATTTTGGAAAATGAGGTTTGGAAGGTTGACATTTTGGCTAGTGACCAAAATGTAATTTTCGCAAATTTGGTGGCTGTTTTGAAAAGGATTGAAACTTTGAATCTTTAAGGAGCTATTTGCCCAAAAGTGAATTCTCCAGATTTTTCTAAGATATTTTAATCCTAAATTCTGATTTTAAAGGTTTCATAAAAGGAGGGAAACTCATTTTTACTATTTTCTTTCCTAACTTCCTATTTTCTTCTCTCATTTTCTCTCCAACCAAACATTTCTTTTTCCAGAGATTTTGATCTGATTTCTTCATCTAAAATCATCCTTTCAACTCACAATTGATAGCAAATCATTGTGTCATCAAAACCTACTCAATTGCTACAAGTTTCAACAAGGTTTTCATTCCAAAAAGTGGAGAATCACAAGTTTGGAGGTATGAACGATTTCTCCTCTGAACTTTAAGTTCTTTAATGAAATTCCTTAAGTTTTCAATCCTAAATGTATGTTTAATTAAAGGTTTTCAAGTAGATTTGTGGATCTTGGCTAATTATGCAAGATTTTGATGTTTTCACTTGATTTTCGTTAGATCTGAGTAATCTGGGTTTTAAGAGGTGTTTTTGATGTTAAATGAACTCTAAATTGATAAGGAAATGAGTTTTGATCAATGCAATCCCGGATAGGTTGAGTTTCCTAAGTTTAGCTTGTGTTTTAAGGTGGTTTTTGAGGTGATCTTGGTGATCTGATGTTGCTGGAGGTATAAGGATGGTTGTAGGTTGTTTTTAGATGTTAATTGGTGATGATGGATGTTAGGTTTTGCTGGGTTATGGCTGGGCTTTGTTTAGAAGTGGTTTAGATGCATTTTCGGTTGTTTTTGGTGGCCGAAAATGGAGGTTGGATGAGAGCAGCGAGTTTGGGTGCTTTCATTGAAGTAATTGATGCATGGTGATGCATTAATTTACTGCTTTGATGTGTTGAAACAGGGGAGGCATCTTTGGATCCAAGTTTGGTTGTTTCGGAAGCTTGATTTCGTGCTTCGGCAAGTGGCGAAGTGGAAATCGGTGAGTGCAATTATGGAAATTGGATTTCAGCTTTTTAAACCAAGGTTTGAAGGTTTTGGGAGCTTAGTTTAAGTCTAAACAACTTTGCTAAGCTCAAGTGTAAGTTTTCGGATTTTCTCTCTAGTGGTGGCCATGATTTTGATGTGATGCAAAATGATGATTTGCATGTTTTAATTACTGTTTTGAAAGCATGTTTTAGCATGGTTTTTGCTGATGATGTAAGCCATATGTTGAAGGTAACTCTAGGTAGGAGTTCCTTGATTTTGTACATTGAAATGATGTAGTTTGATGCTTTGAAATGCATGATGAAATGGCTTGATTTAATGCTTTAAAACAGTGGATTAAATGATGAAAATGATGTATATTGGCAAGTGATGTTTTTAAAATGTTAAGGTCACTAAGGTGGTTAAAAGTCCTTGAGTGAGCCTTGTTACTTATGAACATCAAGGTGGTTAAAAGTCCTTGGATGGTTCATGTTGCGGACACTAAGGTGTTTAAAAGTCCTTAGGTGATCCTTTCTATGGTGTTTAAAAGTCCATAGGCCAAGGTGTTTAAAAGTCCTTGGGATCAAGGTGTTTAAAAGTCCTTGATGAGATTCAATTCATGGTGTTTAAAAGTCCATGGCCAAGGTGTTTAAAAGTCCTTGGGATCAAGGTGTTTAAAAGTCCTTGATGAGATACTTTCTATGGTGTTTAAAAGTCCATAGGCCAAGGTGTTTAAAAGTCCTTGGGGCCAAGGTGTTTAAAAGTCCTTGGGAAGTTGTTGAACTTGTTTTATGAAATGGAAGTTGTCACTTGAGCCAATATGACATGTTAAGTATGTAAGAAGCATGAGATGCTTGTTTTGATATATAATATGAAGCATGAGATTGCTTGTTTAAAGTGTGCTTTGAGCATGTGCAAAGGTTGATTTTAAGCATGATTTATAAATGGTTTTAATTGCATTATTGAATTGTTTTTAATGAGCATGCCTCACTAAGCTTTTGCTTACGCTCTCTACGTTTTCTTAATTCAATAATGCAGATCATTAGAGTACCTTAAGGGCAGCAAGAAAGGGCAAGCAATCAAGTTCAAGTGAAGCTCAAAGTATGAAGGTTTTATAAGTGCAATTTAGCTTTTGTATGTTTTGGCAATGGGGGACCAATGTGTATGTTTTGGGAGGTGTTTGAGGCTCCCTAAGTATGTTGGACGTTGATGTGTTTGCTGGTTTTTGCATTGGAACCATATATGCTTGTTTTGGAAGTTTGGTGTTGAATAGCTAGCTTGTTAGGAAGCATGCCACTAGAATTTGGGGCTTTTCATATGTGTTGGTTATATGTTGAATTGGTACTGCATTTATGGTCCTTGCATGTTGGTAGACTATGTGGTATGATTTGGTGTTGTTTAATTGAAGTTTGAAGCATGTTTGTTGCTGTTTAAAGTCGATTTCTGGCAGGAGTATCGATACTCGAGCTTGCGTATCGATACGCAAGAGCCAAATCTGCAGATTTCTGGCCATGCGTATCGATACGGGTTGGGTATCGATACTCGTCCAAGTTTCTGTTTTCCCCGTGTATCGATACGACTCCAGGCGTATCGATACGCGACCGTTAATTTGGTTGAAAGTATCTTTTTATGTTTTGTTTGGTTTACGTTTTGGTCCTGAATCTTGTTTGTTCAATTGTATGAGTTTGGGAAGTCCTTTTGAGCTGAAATTTCACAGAGAAGCATGAAATCTATTTAATTTCAAGATGGTAACTTCAAATTGGGTTAAGTCCTTATAATTATCAGAAATTACAATTTGGTCCCTAAAGTTGTAATTTGTTCAATTGGGTCCCTGTTTGATCTCTGATGTTTGTGATCTTTTAGTATGTTGTTTGTATGATCACACATAGGTGTAATGCGCATCTAGATAAGATTAAAAAGAAAAAAAAAAGGGTCGTTAATCAAGGTTGACTTTCGGGTTGACTTTGGTTTTCCCCGTGTGACTTTCTTAATTCGGGTCAACCGTCTAGGCCGGGTTAAGGGGGTTACATTTGGTGGTATCAGAGCTGAGTTTGCGAGTAATTGGGAATGTTTGTATGCATGATTGAAGTATGTATGCTTTGTATGCTTGTTGTTTGAAAGCATGTTCAGTGGCTTGAGATGTTGATGCAACTGCGTTGTATGTTGTGATGTTGCATGCTGAGGGTACCCATTGCCAAACAAAAGCTAATGAAATGAAATTGATTTTGAATGAAATTGAGCTTGAATACTTGGATTGCTTACCTTGCTGGGCCTGATTTTGTTTTTATTTGTGTTGTGATTGCATGATAAAAGTATGGCACCACGTAGAGAGTTAAGGAGTAACGTGAGAGCTACGGCTCCTAATGAGAACGAGAATGAGGAGAGTGCGGTTCTACCTCCTCCACCTGGTGGTGGTGGAGCTGAGGGAGGTGGAGCTGAAGCAGCGGCTGATGCTGGAGCTGCAGGACCTGAGGTTGGTCAGGGGCAAGCTATGCCTGATATGTCTGCTTTGGTACAAGCTATTGCGGGTGCTTTTCGAGCAGCAGTAGCTGGAGCTCAGGGAGCTGGGCATCAGGGAGATGCTGGAGTCAGATTGCCTTTGGAGCGTCTGCGCAGTCTTGGAGGGACTGAGTTTAGAGGTTTATCAGCTGAGAGTTCTGAGGCTTGGCTTGAGAGTACCAAGCGTATCTTGGGTCAGATGAGCTGCACGGACGTGCAAAAGCTGGGTTGTGTTGTGTCCTTGCTGCAGGACGATGCTTATACATGGTGGACGACTACCATTTCTGGTATGGCTGAAGCTGATGTTACCTGGACATTCTTTCAGAATGTGTTTAAAAGAAGATATCTGGGAGTGAGATATATGGATGAGAAAAAGCGGGAATTCATGTCTCTTACCCAAGGGAGCATGAGTGTAGCCGAGTACGAGGTACAGTTTGTACGGCTCAGTCAGTATGCACCGGAGCTGATACCTGATGAGAGGGCTAGGTGCGAGAGGTTTCGTTACGGTCTTGTGACGGATGTTAAGATGTATTTGATGGCCGCCGAGTATGTTGATTTTGATGTGTTGGTGGGCCGAGCAAAGGATGTTGAGTTGAACCTGAGTTTGTCTGCTAAGGGAGCTGGCAAGCGAGTTGCTGAGTATAGTTCCGGAGGTGGACGGAACAAGAGGGGACGCGATCAGAAGTATCAGTCCTCAGCCAAGAGAGGTGGCGGTGCACCTGTTAGAGGTGGTTATGCTAGAGCTGATCCTAGTGCTTGTTGGATCTGTGGTTCCCGTGGTCACTTGAAGCGTGATTGTCCTCGTGCTGAGAGAGTGGCACAAGCTCCTGTTGTGACAGCTGGTAATGCTGGTGGAAATGGGTGCTGGAATTGTGGTTCTGCGGACCACATCAGGCGAGATTGTCCGAGGTTGGCTGGTGGCCAAGAGCGTGCTCCTGTTGTTGCTGCACCGCAGAGAGGTCGTGGGCGCGGCCGTGGTAATTTCCAGAGGAGAGAGGAAGGTGGCCGAGGGGTAGCTCATGTTGTAGCTATTCAGCCAGAAGGTGGAGGCCAAGCGAGGGTGTATGCTCAGAGAGAGGGCAGGAATGATGCGGATGTGATTGCAGGTACCTTTACTTTGCAGTCTTTGTCATTGCTTTCTTTGATTGATTCTGGATCTACGCATTCATATATTCTTCGTGAGCATGCTGAATTGCTTGGTTTGCCTGTTGAGTCTTTGGATGTTGGTGTTCGGGTCACTAGTTCTTTTGGTGAGACTGTTGTGACTCGAAAGTTGTATAGAAGGTGCCCTTTGGTTGTTCAAGAGCATGTCTTTCATGTTGATCTTATGGAGTTGCCCTTTTATGGTTTTGATGTGATCCTTGGTATGGATTGGCTTGCTGAGCATCGTGCTGTTGTGGATTGTGAGAATAAGCGTGTTTCGCTTAAGCTTGCTGATGATTATGAAGTTGTGGTGGTTGGTGAGAATGTGAAGTTTCTTGCCAATGTTGTGTCTTCTTTGGAGGCGAGTAGGATGCTGAGGCAAGGTTGCGAAGCTTATCTAGCTTTTGTGATGAATCCTAGCTCAAAGGAGTTGAGGGTGCAAGATATCAGGGTTGTAAAGGAGTTTCCTGGTGTTTTTCCTGAGGAGTTGCCTGGTTTACCTCCTAACCGCGAGGTGGAGTTTGGAATTGAGCTGTATGAGAATACAACTCCTGTGTCCATTACTCCCTATAGAATGGCACCTAAGGAGCTGAAGGAGCTGAAGACGCAGTTGCAAGAGCTGCTTGATCGTGGTTTTATCCGGCCGAGTGTGTCGCCTTGGGGTGCTCCTGTCTTGTTTGTGAAGAAGAAAGATGGCACGATGAGAATGTGCATTGATTACCGTCAGCTGAACAAGTTGACTATCAAGAATCGGTATCCTTTGCCGAGGATTGATGATCTCTTTGATCAATTTCGGGGAGCAGCTGTGTTCTCTAAGATTGACTTGAGGTCAGGGTATTACCAGTTGAAGGTGAAAGATGTGGATGTGCCTAAGACAGCTTTCAGGACAAGGTATGGGCATTATGAGTTTCTTGTGATGCCGTTTGGGTTGACAAATGCTCCTGCTGCTTTCATGGACATGATGAATCGTGTTTTTCATGAATACCTGGACAAGTTCGTTGTGGTGTTCATTGATGATATCCTCGTGTACTCGCGTACTGAGGAGGAACATGAAGAGCATCTGAGGATTGTTTTGCAAGCTTTGTTGGAGAATCAGCTTTATGCTAAGCTGAGCAAGTGTGAGTTCTGGCTTAGGGAGGTGGTTTTTCTTGGGCATGTTGTTTCAGCTGAGGGGATTCGTGTTGATCCTCAGAAGATTGAGGCGGTTATGAGCTGGAAGGTTCCTAAGTCTGTTCATGAGGTCCGTAGTTTCCTTGGTTTGGCGGGATACTACCGAAGGTTTGTGGATGGTTTTTCCAAGGTTGCTGCTCCTTTGACGAAGCTGTTACAGAAGGATGTTAAGTATGAATGGACGGAAGCGAGACAGCAGGCTTTTGAGAAGCTTAAGGCGGCTTTGACGCAAGCTCCTATCTTGATTCAGCCTGAATCAGGGAAAGAGTTTGTGGTTTACAGTGATGCATCCTATGTTGGTTTGGGGTGTGTGCTAATGCAAGAGGGTAAGGTGGTGGCTTATGCATCGCGACAGTTGAAAGTGCATGAGCGCAATTATCCTACGCATGATATTGAGCTGGCTGCAGTGGTTTTTGCTCTGAAGATCTGGAGACATTATCTGTATGGTGAGAAGTGTACTGTGTACACGGATCACAAGAGTTTGAGGTATTTGATGTCTCAGAAGGAGTTGAATCTAAGGCAGCGGCGTTGGTTGGAGTTGCTCAAGGATTATGATCTGACGATTGAGTATCATCCTGGAAAGGCCAATGTTGTTGCGGATGCCTTGAGTAGGAAGGTAGCTGTTGAGCTGAGAGCGATGTTTGCTAGCTTGAGCATATCGCGTGATGGTGGTCTTGTGGCTGAGTTGCAAGTGAAGCCATCTTTGGTTCAGTTGATCAAGGATAAGCAGTTGTTGGATGATTCCTTGGTGTCTCATGTTCAGGATATCGCGGAAGGTAGACCTTCGGATTTCTGTTTCAATGATGATGGTGTGCTGTGTTTTGGGAGTCGAATAGTAGTGCCTGCTGATGCTGAGTTGAGGCGTGCTATTCTGACTGAAGGTCATAGTAGTCCTTTTGCTATGCACCCTGGTAGTACTAAGATGTATCGTGATCTTCGTGATGAGTACTATTGGGTTGGTTTGAAGAAGGATGTTGCGGAGTTCGTGAGCAAGTGTTTGGTGTGTCAGCGAGTTAAGGCTGAGCATCAGTTTCCTTCTGGTTTGTTGCAACCGTTGAAAATCCCTGAATGGAAGTGGGAAAGGGTTACCATGGATTTTGTATCTGGTTTACCTTTGTCTCCATCAAAGAAGAATTCGGTCTGGGTGATTGTGGATCGCCTGACGAAGTGTGCGCATTTCTTGCCTGTGCATACTACGTTTTCTTTGGATAAGCTGGCAGAGCTGTACATTGCTGAGGTGGTGAGGCTGCATGGTGTGCCTAAGTCGATTGTGTCGGATCGGGATCCGAGGTTCACATCGCGTTTTTGGCAGTGTTTGCATCAAGCTTTGGGTACAAGGTTGCATTTCAGTACATCCTATCATCCTCAGTCGGATGGTCAGTCTGAGCGAGTTATTCAGATTTTGGAGGATATGTTGAGATGCTGTGTGATCGAGTTCCAAGGTTCTTGGGAGAAGCATCTGCCTTTGGTTGAGTTCGCTTATAACAATAGTTATCAGGCGAGCATACAGATGGCACCTTATGAGGCTCTGTATGGGAGGAAGTGTAGGACTCCTCTTTGTTGGGCTGAAACTGGTCAAAAGTTGGTTTCGATGCCTACTTTGTTGAAAGGGACCACCGAGAAGGTGAAGCTCATTTGTGAGCGGTTGAAGGCTGCCTCTGATCGGCAGAAGTCGTACGCAGATTTGAAGCGTAAAGAGATAGAGTATGCGGTGGGTGACCGTGTGTTCTTGAAGGTTTCGCCTTGGAAGAAGGTGATGAGGTTTGGCCGGAAGGGTAAGTTGAGCCCTAGATACATTGGACCATATGAGGTGGTTGAGCGTGTGGGTCCTGTTGCGTATCGGTTGAGGTTACCTCAGGAGTTGGAGAAGATTCATGATGTGTTTCATGTTTCTATGCTCCGGAAGTATAGATCTGATCCTTCACATGTGATGCCTGTTGAGGATGTGGTTTTGAATCCGGATTTGACCTATGACGAGGAACCGGTGAAGGTTCTGGATTCGGATAGCAAGGTTCTTCGTGGCAAGACCATTGAGTTGGTGAAGGTGCTGTGGAAGCATCGAGGTGTTGAGGAAGCCACGTGGGAGCGAAAGGAAGACATGCTGAAGCAGTTTCCTTATCTCTTTCCTTCAGGTAAATTTCGAGGACGAAATTTCTTAAGGGGGGGAGAGTTGTAACGCCCCGGTTTTGGGCTTAGAAGTTTTGGGCGTTGACCGGTTTGGTCAAAGTCCTGTTCGAATCTTTAAAGGTTAAATTAGGAAAGCCTAGTTCGGGTTGCATTAAAAATATGGAAAAATGTTCTAAAATCATCTTTTAATATAATTAGATGAACTGTGAAAACAATTTTGGAAAATGAGGTTTGGAAGGTTGACATTTTGGCTAGTGACCAAAATGTAATTTTCGCAAATTTGGTGGCTGTTTTGAAAAGGATTGAAACTTTGAATCTTTAAGGAGCTATTTGCCCAAAAGTGAATTCTCCAGATTTTTCTAAGATATTTTAATCCTAAATTCTGATTTTAAAGGTTTCATAAAAGGAGGGAAACTCATTTTTACTATTTTCTTTCCTAACTTCCTATTTTCTTCTCTCATTTTCTCTCCAACCAAACATTTCTTTTTCCAGAGATTTTGATCTGATTTCTTCATCTAAAATCATCCTTTCAACTCACAATTGATAGCAAATCATTGTGTCATCAAAACCTACTCAATTGCTACAAGTTTCAACAAGGTTTTCATTCCAAAAAGTGGAGAATCACAAGTTTGGAGGTATGAACGATTTCTCCTCTGAACTTTAAGTTCTTTAATGAAATTCCTTAAGTTTTCAATCCTAAATGTATGTTTAATTAAAGGTTTTCAAGTAGATTTGTGGATCTTGGCTAATTATGCAAGATTTTGATGTTTTCACTTGATTTTCGTTAGATCTGAGTAATCTGGGTTTTAAGAGGTGTTTTTGATGTTAAATGAACTCTAAATTGATAAGGAAATGAGTTTTGATCAATGCAATCCCGGATAGGTTGAGTTTCCTAAGTTTAGCTTGTGTTTTAAGGTGGTTTTTGAGGTGATCTTGGTGATCTGATGTTGCTGGAGGTATAAGGATGGTTGTAGGTTGTTTTTAGATGTTAATTGGTGATGATGGATGTTAGGTTTTGCTGGGTTATGGCTGGGCTTTGTTTAGAAGTGGTTTAGATGCATTTTCGGTTGTTTTTGGTGGCCGAAAATGGAGGTTGGATGAGAGCAGCGAGTTTGGGTGCTTTCATTGAAGTAATTGATGCATGGTGATGCATTAATTTACTGCTTTGATGTGTTGAAACAGGGGAGGCATCTTTGGATCCAAGTTTGGTTGTTTCGGAAGATTGATTTCGTGCTTCGGCAAGTGGCGAAGTGGAAATCGGTGAGTGCAATTATGGAAATTGGATTTCAGCTTTTTAAACCAAGGTTTGAAGGTTTTGGGAGCTTAGTTTAAGTCTAAACAACTTTGCTAAGCTCAAGTGTAAGTTTTCGGATTTTCTCTCTAGTGGTGGCCATGATTTTGATGTGATGCAAAATGATGATTTGCATGTTTTAATTACTGTTTTGAAAGCATGTTTTAGCATGGTTTTTGCTGATGATGTAAGCCATATGTTGAAGGTAACTCTAGGTAGGAGTTCCTTGATTTTGTACATTGAAATGATGTAGTTTGATGCTTTGAAATGCATGATGAAATGGCTTGATTTAATGCTTTAAAACAGTGGATTAAATGATGAAAATGATGTATATTGGCAAGTGATGTTTTTAAAATGTTAAGGTCACTAAGGTGGTTAAAAGTCCTTGAGTGAGCCTTGTTACTTATGAACATCAAGGTGGTTAAAAGTCCTTGGATGGTTCATGTTGCGGACACTAAGGTGTTTAAAAGTCCTTAGGTGATCCTTTCTATGGTGTTTAAAAGTCCATAGGCCAAGGTGTTTAAAAGTCCTTGGGATCAAGGTGTTTAAAAGTCCTTGATGAGATTCAATTCATGGTGTTTAAAAGTCCATGGCCAAGGTGTTTAAAAGTCCTTGGGATCAAGGTGTTTAAAAGTCCTTGATGAGATACTTTCTATGGTGTTTAAAAGTCCATAGGCCAAGGTGTTTAAAAGTCCTTGGGGCCAAGGTGTTTAAAAGTCCTTGGGAAGTTGTTGAACTTGTTTTATGAAATGGAAGTTGTCACTTGAGCCAATATGACATGTTAAGTATGTAAGAAGCATGAGATGCTTGTTTTGATATATAATATGAAGCATGAGATTGCTTGTTTAAAGTGTGCTTTGAGCATGTGCAAAGGTTGATTTTAAGCATGATTTATAAATGGTTTTAATTGCATTATTGAATTGTTTTTAATGAGCATGCCTCACTAAGCTTTTGCTTACGCTCTCTACGTTTTCTTAATTCAATAATGCAGATCATTAGAGTACCTTAAGGGCAGCAAGAAAGGGCAAGCAATCAAGTTCAAGTGAAGCTCAAAGTATGAAGGTTTTATAAGTGCAATTTAGCTTTTGTATGTTTTGGCAATGGGGGACCAATGTGTATGTTTTGGGAGGTGTTTGAGGCTCCCTAAGTATGTTGGATGTTGATGTGTTTGCTGGTTTTTGCATTGGAACCATATATGCTTGTTTTGGAAGTTTGGTGTTGAATAGCTAGCTTGTTAGGAAGCATGCCACTAGAATTTGGGGCTTTTCATATGTGTTGGTTATATGTTGAATTGGTACTGCATTTATGGTCCTTGCATGTTGGTAGACTATGTGGTATGATTTGGTGTTGTTTAATTGAAGTTTGAAGCATGTTTGTTGCTGTTTAAAGTCGATTTCTGGCAGGAGTATCGATACTCGAGCTTGCGTATCGATACGCAAGAGCCAAATCTGCAGATTTCTGGCCATGCGTATCGATACGGGTTGGGTATCGATACTCGTCCAAGTTTCTGTTTTCCCCGTGTATCGATACGACTCCAGGCGTATCGATACGCGACCGTTAATTTGGTTGAAAGTATCTTTTTATGTTTTGTTTGGTTTACGTTTTGGTCCTGAATCTTGTTTGTTCAATTGTATGAGTTTGGGAAGTCCTTTTGAGCTGAAATTTCACAGAGAAGCATGAAATCTATTTAATTTCAAGATGGTAACTTCAAATTGGGTTAAGTCCTTATAATTATCAGAAATTACAATTTGGTCCCTAAAGTTGTAATTTGTTCAATTGGGTCCCTGTTTGATCTCTGATGTTTGTGATCTTTTAGTATGTTGTTTGTATGATCACACATAGGTGTAATGCGCATCTAGATAAGATTAAAAAGAAAAAAAAAAGGGTCGTTAATCAAGGTTGACTTTCGGGTTGACTTTGGTTTTCCCCGTGTGACTTTCTTAATTCGGGTCAACCGTCTAGGCCGGGTTAAGGGGGTTACACATGGTGTTTAAAAGTCCATGGCCAAGGTGTTTAAAAGTCCTTGGGGTCCAAGGTGTTTAAAAGTCCTTGGGGTGAAAGTTGATGAACTTGTTTTCAAAGAAATGAATTGTATCACTTGTGGCCAATATGACATGTAATGAAATGAAGCATGAGATGCTTGTTAAAGTATGCTTTTGATCATGTGTAAATGATGATTTGAAGCATGATTTATAAGTGTTTTATAAATGCATTATTGGATGGTTTTATTGAGCATTCCTCACTAAGCTTTTGCTTACGCTCTCTTTGTTTTCTCAAACCAATATTGCAGAGCATTAAAGTACTTTGAGGGCAGCAAGGAGGGCAAGCATCCAAGTGGTAACAAAGCTCTAAGTATGGAAGGTTTTCTAAGTACATTTTAGCTTTTGGTAATTTGGCAATGGGGGACCAATGTATATGTTTTGGGAGATGTTTTGAACTCCCTAAGTATGTTGAATGTTGTTAAGAATGCTGGTTTTTGTGGTTGGCCTTTATATGCTTGTTTTGGAAGTTTATGCTTGAATGGCTTACTTGTGTAGGAAGCATGCCTATAGATTTGGGGCTTTTTGCTTATGATGTTATTTTGTTGAATTGAAGATGCTTATATGTCCCTTATATGTTTAATTGCATGCTGGTAAAGTTTGGTGGCGTTTGGTGCATGATTGGATGTTTAATTGCATGTTTAATAATGCTTTTTGAGGCAATTTGTGCAGGGTGTTTCGGAACAGCACCTACCGTTTCGGAACGGGTGCCTTAATTGTGCCCAGGCGTCCGAAGAGGGAGGGGTCGTTCCGAAACGGAAAGGCTACTGCCAGACCCCCGTTTCGGTACGCGTTGCGGAACGGCCCCGAGTTTCGAAACGGGCTATGCCTGTTTCGGAACGGGTGACCGTTGGGGGCTGACATTGGCAGTTATATGTTTTGGAATGTTTGCGTTTTGGTCCTGAAACTTGTTTGTGCAATTGTATGAGTTTGGGAAGTCCTTTTGAGCTGAAATTTTACGGAGAAGCATGAAACCTGATTAATTTCAAGTTGGTAACTTTAATTTGGATTAAGTCCTCATATTTATCAGAATTTACATTTTGGTCCCTAAAGTTGTAATTTGTTCAATTGAGTCCCTGTTTGATCTCTGATTGTTTGTGATCTTTTGGTATGATGTTTGTGTGATCACAATTAGGTCTAAAGTGCATCTAGACAAGGTTAAAAAGGAAAAAAAAGGGTCGTTAATCAAGGTTGACTTTCGGGTTGACTTTGGTTTTCCCCGTGTGACTTTCTTAATCCGGGTCAACCGTCTAGGCCGGGTTAAGGGGGTTACAGACACAGTTTTGAATTGTGCTGATGTTTGCAAGCTTTACATTTTAGTCCCAAATGTTGTAAATGCAATTGCTTGAGCTTGAGATGCCTTTTTAAGTTGAAACTTTGCAGAGAAGCAAGTAACATGACTAATTACACGATGGTAACCTTAAAACCAATAAAGTCCCTCTAATTTTAAGAAATTACAATTTGGTCCCTATTTTCGTGTTTAGTGCAATTGAGTCCCTATATGTTATCCGATCGATGTACCTTTCTCAATCGTGTTTCGAGAGTTCTCACTTAGGGTTAACAAGCATCTAGACAAGACTAAAAAGAAAAAAAAGGGTTGTGAATCAAGGTTGACTTTCGGGTTGAATTTGGTTTTCCCCGTGTAATCTTCGTAGTTCGGGTCAATCGTCTAGGCCGGGCTAAGGGGGTTACATTTGGTGGTATCAGAGCTTGGTTCTCGTATAATTGGGGTTTGTTATGTGGATGATGTATGTGTAAATGCATGATGTGTCTTTTGGGTGAAAGAATGTTGTGTGAGTAGTGATATTTGATTCAATGGAGATGTTTTTTTTTGTGATATTATGCTATGTTGGTGTGTGATAGGGGATCCCATTGCCAAGTCAAAACTAATGATAGGAATTGTTTTCGAAAATGAGCTTGAGTACTTGGATTACTTACCTTATTGTGCCTAATTGTGTTTATTGCATTTTTTGTTCAGTGCATTGTTTTCTATATTATGGGGCCACGTAGAGAGATGAGGATAAATACAATAGCTATGGCTCAGAATGAGAATAAGGAGAATGGTGAGAATGCTGAAGATTTACCTCCTCCCCCTGGTGGTGGACCACCCGGTGGTGGTGGTGCTGGAGCTGGTAATGATGGTGCTGTTACTGGGGTTGCTAGACCCGAGGGTGCTCAGGGGCAAGCTGCTCCTGACATGACTATGTTGATTCAAGCTATTGATGGAGCTTTCTAGGCAGCAGTAGCTAGAGCTCATGGAGCTGCGCACCAGGATGATGCCAATACGAGGTTGCCTTTGGAACGTCTTTGCAGTCTGGGAGGGACTTAGTTCAGAGGTTTATCTCCGGAAGGGTCTGAGTCTTGGTTGGAGAGCACCAAGCGGATTTTTGGACAGATGAACTGCAATAATGTGCAGAAGCTGGGTTGTGTTGTATCACTGTTGCATGATGATGCTTATACATGGTGGACGACCATTATTTCTAGGATGGAGGATGACGAGGTGACTTGGACGTTCTTTATGAATGCGTTCAAGCGAAAGTATCAGGGTGTGCGTTACCTAGATGAGAAGAAAAGAGAGTTTATGTCCCTTATGCAAGGTAGCATGACAGTAGCTGAGTATGAAATTCAGTTTGTCCGCCTTAGTCAGGATGCACCTAAGCTAATCCCTAATGAGCGGGAGAGGTGCGAATGATTTCGTTATGGGTTGGTAACGGATGTGAAGACTTTTATGCTTGCGGATGATTATACAGATTTCGATGTATTGGTCACTAGAGCCAAGGATATTGAGGCGAATCTTGGTCTGGCTATCTGAGAGGATGGATCTAGCTCCGGGAAGCGAGCGGCTGAACGCGATTATAGGAGAGATCGCAACAAGAGGCATAAGGATCGGAGGCTGCATTATGATGTTAGGCGTGCTGGTGGTAACCTTGGTAGAGGTCAAAAAGGACCTAATGTTGTTCTGAGGACTCTTGAGTGTAACCGTTGTGGTAGACAGCATGGTGGCGAGTGTTGGGGTAACCTTGGGATATGCTGGAATTGTGAAATCATGGACATTTGAAGAAAGATTGTCCTCAGCCTTTGAGAGAGTGACAGGCTCCGGTGAGAGCAGCTGAGCCACAGAGAGGTCGCGGGCGTGGCTATGGTAATTTTTAGCGTAGAGATGATGGTGGCAGGAATGTAGCACATGTTGTGGCCGTTCAACCTGAGGGTGGCAGACAGGCTCGAGTGTATGCCCATCATGAGGGAAGGAATGATACGGATGTGATCGCGAGTACTTTCACTTTGAAATCCTTATCATTATTTTCTTTGATTGATTCTGGATCTACACACTCGTACATATTGCGTGAACATGCTCAAATGCTTGGTTTACCTATTGAGTCTTTGGATGTTGGTATGTGTGTGACAAGTTCCTTTGGTGAGACGGTTGTAACGCGGAAGTTGTATAGAAGATGTCCCTTGTTAGTGCAAAATCATGTTTTTCTTGTTGATCTCATGGAATTGCCATTCTATGGCTTTGATGTAATCCTTGGAATGGATTGGCTTGTTGAGCATAGAGCTGTGGTGGATTTTGAAAGCAAGAGGGTTTCGTTGAAACTTGCGGATGCTTATGAAGTGGTGGTGGTAGGTGAGAATGTGAAGTTTCTTGCCAATGTGGTGTTTACGTTAGAAGCGAGTCGAATGCTGAGGCAAGGTTGCGAGGCTTACCTAGCCTTTGTGATGAATCCTAGTTCCAAGGAGTTGCGCATTCAGGATATAAGAACTGTACGTGAGTTCCGTGGAGTGTTTCCGGAGGAGTTACCTGGATTGCCACCTAGTCGAGAGGTGGAGTTTGGGATTGAGCTGTATAAAAACACAACTCTGGTGTCCATTGCTACCTATCGCATGACACCTAAGGAGTTGAAGGAATTGAAGACGCAACTTCAGGAGTTGCTTGATCGTGGTTTCATTCGGCCTAGTGTGTCACCTTGGGGTGCACCGGTCTTGTTTGTGAAGAAGGATGGCACTATAAGAATGTTCATCGATCATCGTCAGCTGAACAAGTTGACTATCAAGAATAGGTATCCTTTGCCGAGGATTGACGATCTTTTTGATCAGTTTCAGGGAGCGGCTTTGTTTTCAAAGATTGACTTGAGGTCAGGATATTATCAGCTTAAGGTGAAAGATGTGGATGTGCCGAAAACAGCCTTTAGAACGAGGTATAGGCATTATGAATTCCTTGTGATGCCGTTTGGCTTGACGAATGCTCCTGCTGCTTTCATGGACATGATGAGTAGAGTGTTCCATGAATACTTGGACAAATTCGTTGTGGTGTTCATCAACGATATCCTTGTGTACTCTCGTACCGAGGAGGAGCATGAAGGTTATTTGAGGGTTGTCTTGCAAGCACTTCTGGAAAATCAGCTTTATGTTAAGCTGAGCAAGTGTGAGTTTTGGCTAAAGGAAGTTGTGTTCCTTGGTCATGTGGTTTCGGCTGAGGGTATTCGTGTTGATCCTCAAAAGGTTGAAGCGGTGATGAACTGGAAGCCTCCTAAGTCTGTTCATGAAGTCTGTAGTTTCCTTGGGTTGGCAGGATATTACCGGAGGTTTGTGGTTGGATTTCCAAAGATTGTTGACCCTTTGATGATGTTGTTGCAGAAAGATGTTAAGTATGAGTGGACGGAAGCGAGACAACAAGCTTTTGAGAAGCTTAAGGTAGCTTTGACGCAAGCACCTATCTTGGTTCAGCCTGAATCAGGAAAAGAGTTTGTGGTGTACAATGACGCATCCTATGTTGGTTTGGGGTGTGTGCTAATGCAAGAGGGTAAGGTGGTGGCTTATGCATCGCGACAGTTGAAAGTGCATGAGCGCAATTATCCTACGCATGATATTGAGTTAGCTGCGGTGGTTTTTGCTTTGAAGATCTGGAGACATTATCTTTACGGTGAGAAGTGTATTGTGTACACGGATCACAAGAGTTTGAAGTATTTGATGTCACAGAAAAGAGTTGAATCTTAGGCAACGACGTTGGGTGGAGTTGCTTAAATATTACGATAGATCGAGTACCATCCGGGAAAAGCTAATGTTGTGGCGGATGCCTTGAGCAGGAATGTGGCGGTAGAGTTAAGGGCTATGTTTGCTAGATTGAGCATTTCGCGAGATAGAGGTCTTGTTGCTGAATTGCAAGTGAAACCATCTGTGGTTCAGTTGATAAAGGATAAGCAGTTGTTCGATGATTCTTTGGTGCAACATGTTCAGGATATTGCTGAGGGTATACCATCAGATTTCTGCTTTAATGATGATGCAGTTTTATGTTTCGGAAGACGGATAGTAGTGCCGAATAATGTTGAGTTGAGGCGTACTATTCTAACCGAAGCTCATAGTAGTCCTTTTGCAATGCATCCTGGTACTACAAAGATGTATCATGATTTGAAGGATAAGGACTATTGGGTGGGTTTGAAGAGAGATGTTGTGGAATATGTGAGTAAGTGCATGGTTTGTCAGCGAGTTAAAGCTGAGCATCAGTTTCCTTTAGGGTTGCTGCAACCGTTGAGGATTCCTAAATGGAAATGGGAAAGAATCATCATGGACTTTGTGTCTGGTTTGCCCTTGTCGCCATCGAAGAAGAATTCGGTGTTGGTGATTGTGGATCGTCTTACGAAGTGTGTGCATTTCTTACCTGTGCATACCACGTATACCTTGGATAAGCTTGCAGAGTTGTACATTGCGGAGATTGTGCGTTTGCATGGTGTACCAAAATCTATTGTGTCGGATAGAGATTCGAGGTTTACATCGCGATTTTGGGAGTGTTTGCATCAAGCATTGGGTACACGGCTGAATTTCAGTACTTCTTATCATCCACAGTCGGATGGACAATTTGAGCGTGTTATCCAAGTGCTTGAGGATATGTTGAGGTGCTGCGTGATTGAGTTTCAAGGCTCTTGGGAGAAGCATTTGCCTTTGGTGGAGTTTGCTTAAAATAATAGTTACCAGGCAAGTATTCAAATGCCACCTTATGAAGCCTTGTATGGGAGGCATTGTAGAACTCCTCTTTGCTAGGCTGAAACAGGTCAGAAGTTGGTCTCAATGTCGGCTTTGTTGAAAGGAACCACCGAGAACGTGAAGCTCATTTGTGAGCGGTTAAAGGCAGCTTCTGATCGACAAAAGTCTTACACAGATTTGAAGCGTAAGGAGATTGAGTTTGCGGTGGGTGATCGTGTCTTCTTAAAGGTTTCACCCTGGAAGAAGGTGATGAGATTTGGCCGGAAGGGTAAGCTGAGTCCTAGGTATATTGGACCATACGAAGTGATTGAACGTGTGGGTCCTGTTGTTTATAAGCTGAGGCTACCACAAGAGTTGGAGAAGATACATGATGTGTTTCATGTCTCCATCCTTCGAAGGTATAGATCGGACCCTTCGCATGTTATGCTTGTAGAGGAAGTTGAGTTGAATCCAGATTTGACCTATGATGAGGATCCGATTGAGATTCTGGATTCGGACTGTAACACCCCAATTTTGGGCTTGGAAGTTTAGGGTCTGAACCGGACCGGTCTGATTTTTTGTTCTAATATAAAAGGTGGTTTTAGGGAAAGCCTAGTTCGGGATGCATTAAAAATATGGAAAAATATCTAAAAATCCTCTTTTAATATATATAAGAGAGTGGTGAAATCAATTTTACAAAATAAGGTTTGGAAGTGTGACATTTCGAAATAGTGACTAAAATGTAATTTTTGAAAAGTTCAGTGGTGACTGTTTTGTAAGGATTGAAACTTTGAATCTTTAAGGAGCTAATTTACCCAAGAAAGGATTTCTCCAGATTTTTCTTAATTTTAATGACTCATTTAATGTTTAATTAATTAAAAGAAAAGAGGGAAAACCATATTTTAGTTTTCATAACCAACTTTCTCTAAAAATTTCCTATTTCATTTTCTCTCAAAATTCTCTCAGCCAAACACATTTCCACAGCAACATTACTTTCGATTTTCACACTAAATGATGAGTTTTCAATCATCAAAAGATTCCTAATCCTTTCTACATCAAATCTTCTTCATTTGCTCATTGGATTTTCAAGGATTTTTGCTCAAATCAATGAGAAATCTACATTTAGAGGTAAGGATTTCCTTCTCCTCTAAATACTCAATTCTTTACTAAAATTCCCAAGTTCTCAATCCTTAAATTGAGTTTTATAAAAGGTTTTAATGTTGTGATCTTGATTTTGGCTTAAAACTCAAGATTTTTATTTAATCTTGATGAAATTCGTAATGAATGTTTGGGCTCTGTTTTGAGATGTCTTTTTAATGTATTTTGGATGATCAATGATGTGTAATTGAGGTTTAATGAATGCAATCCCGAATAGGTTGATTTCCCTAAGTTTTTACTTGTGAAAATGGTGGTTTTTGGGGAGATCTTGGTGTTCTATTGTTGCTGGAGGTATAAGGAGGAGTTTAGATCCTTTTTGGATGTTAATTGATGTTTAAGAATGTTTAGAAGTGATGGATCTTGGCTGGGTAATGTTGTGGATGAGTTTGGTAGTGATTTCGGTTGTGTTTGGTAGCCGAAATGTTAGATTTGTTGAGAGCAGCGAGTTTAGGTGTTGTGGTTGAAGATTTTAATGCATGATGATGCGTTAATCCTATGCTTTGATGTGATTAAAACAGGGGAGACATATTTGGATCCTTGTGGTGTTGATCCGGAGGCTTGATCGGCATTTCGGCAAGCTTGCGAAACGGAATTGGTGAGTGAAGTTTGGTTTTCAGCTTTGAAACCAATGTTTGAAGGTTTTGGGAGCTTAGTTTAAGTCTAAGCAACTTAACTAAGCTCAAGAGTAAGTTTTCGGAGAAACTCTCTCTTTGATGAACCATGAGATGGTTGGATGCAATGTGTTTATTTTTGCATGTTTAAATTCTGTTTTGAAAGCATGTTTTAGAATGATTAATGCTGGTTTTGAAAGCCATGTGTTGAAGGATGCTCAAGGTAAGAGATCCTTGGTTTGATATTGTTAAATGTGGTTTTGATGCATAGTGATGCATGATGGTTTAATGGCTTTGATTAATGCTTTAAAATAGTGGAATGTTGATGATAAATGATGTATATTGGCAAGTGATGTTTGGTTTTAAAGTACTTGAATCGGATATAGTTAGCTGGCTATAGGATTGGGTGCACCGTGAATAAAGTCACCTTGGATGTTGAGGGGTTGTAATTGTACCGTAAACTCCATCCAAGTACACTAACGAGTTGTCTAAGATCATAATGGTTGTTAAAATGTGATGTAAGGATCTTGTGTTGTGTGTCCCGTGTTCTCGTTAGTGATGTTATACAACTACCGATGAGTGATGTGGAGGGGTTGTGATTGTACCGTTAAACTCCATCACGAGTGTTGAGGGGTTGTGATTGTACCGGTAAACTCCACCTTGTGTTCGGTAGTGTGTATGAAGCGTATGGGACAACGCTTTTAATCCGCGTATCCGATTGTGTTTTTATGTTGAAAATGGTTATGGTATTACTTGGAAGCCAATATGTCATGTTTATGTTAATGAAGCATGAGATGCTTGTTGTGTATGCATTGTTGCATGAGAAATGATGTTTATAAATTTAAAGGCCTTTGAAAGGTGTTTTGTAAAGTGCATTGTTGTGTTGTTTCTTTAGAGCATGCCTCACTAAGGATTTATGCTTATGCTCTCTTTCTTGAACCAATAATGCAGAGTATTGAATTGCTTTAAGGGCAGGAAGGAGGCTAAGAATCCAAGGAAAGGCTAAGCTCATGTATGGTGACTATTTTTACAACATTATTAGCTTTTGGTATTTGACAATGGGAATCTAGGTTGTGTTTTTGGGAGATGTTTTGGACTTCCTTAGTTTGGCATGATGCCTATGATGTTTTGGACTTGTAATTGGCCAATTGGTGTTTGCTTTGGTGATTTGGTGGTTGGTTATTTTCCTATATTAGGATGCATGCCTATATATTTGTGGTTTTTCCTAATTCATGCCATGAATGTGTTTTTATGATGCAAATATGTTCCTTGTATGTATGATGACTTGTTGGCATGATTAGGAGGTCATAGGGATGTGTTTGAGTGGTTAATTGTATGTTAAACCAGCAAAATCTGCACTTTCTGGGCGGTCCGTATCGGAACGTGCACTACCGTTTCGAAACGGGGGCCTGTAATGGCTTTCGTGTATCGAAACAGGTAGAGGGCGTTTCGAAACGGATTTGCCACTGTCAAGCCCTGTTCCGAAACAGGTCTCAAAATGAACCCGCGTTTCAGAAAGGTCAACCCCCGTTCCGAAACAAGTGACCGTTGGTCACTGATTTGAATGGTTTAAGGTTTGCAAGCTTTACGTTTTAGTCCTGAATTTCGTATATGCAATTGCTTGAGTTTGAGATGTCAGTTTGAAGTGAAATTTGACAGAGAAGCATGTAATATGATTAATTTCATATTGGTAATCTAAAAATCAGTTAAGTCCTTCATATTTCCAGAATTTACATTTTGGTCCCTAAAGTTGTAATTTGTGCAATCGAGTCCCTTATTGCTTTCCGATCGCTGTGCATTTCATGTATGCTTCTCTCAAGGGTACGCCTAGGGTTAATATGCATCTAGACAAGTTTTAAAAAGAAAAAAAGGGTCGTTAATCAAGGTTGACTTTCGGGTTGACTTTGGTTTTCCCCGTGTAATCTTCGTACTTCGGGTCAACCGTCTACACGAGCTGAGTTCTCGTGTAGTTGGGAATGGTTATGTGGGTGATGTATGCATGAATGCATGATTTGCCTTTTTGAATGAAAGTGTGATGTGTGAATTGTAAAGTATGTTGCAATTGTGATGCTATGCTATGTGGAAGCATGTTAGAGGGACCCATTGCCATATCAAAACTAATGAAATGAATTGTTTTTGAAAAATGAGCTTGAGTGCTTGGATTACTTACCTTGTTGGGCCTGATTATGTTTATTGCATTGTGTAAGTGCATTGTTTAGTGAATGGGACCTCCTAGAGAGACGAGGATTAATACGCGAGCTATGGCTCAGAACGAGAATGAAGAGAATGCTGATAATGAAGTGGATTTACCTCCTCCTCCTGGTGGTGGACCGCCTGTTGGTGGTGGTGCTGGAGGTGATGGAGCTGAGTTTGGTGCTGGTGCTGGGGTCGCTGGACCTAAAGCTGGACAGGGGCAAGCTGCTCCTGATATGACAGTTTTGATACAAGCTATTACGGGAGCCTTTCAGGCGGCAGTAGCTGGAGCTCATGGAGCTGGGCATCAGGGAGATGCTAATGCTAGACTACCTTTGGAACGTTTGCGCAGTCTGGGAGGGACTGAGTTCATGGGTTTGTCTGCTGAAGGTTCCGAGTCTTGGTTGGAAAGTACCAAGAGGATTTTGGGACAAATGAACTGCAATGATGTGCAGAAGCTAGGATGTGTGGTATCGTTGTTACATGATGATGCGTATACCTGGTGGACGACTGTTATCTTCGGAATGGAGGATGTTGATGTGACTTGGACGTTCTTTCTGAACGCGTTCAAGCGGAGGTATCTAGGTGTGCGATACCTGGATGAAAAGAAAAGAGAATTCATATCTCTGACACATGGAAGTATGACGGTAGCTGAGTACGAGATCTAGTTTGTCCATCTTAGTCAGTATGCACCTGAGATTGTCCCTGATGAGCGGGAGAGGTGTGAGCGTTTCCGTTATGGTTTGGTGACGGATGTAAAGACCTATATGCTTGCGGCTGAGTACACTGATTTTGATGTACTGGTTAGTAGGCGAAGGATATTGAGCAGAACCTGGGTTTGTCATCCAGGAATGCTGGTTCTGGCTCCGGCAAGCGAGCTGCTGAGTATAGTTCCGGTGGAGGACGGAACAAGAGAGGACGAGATAAGAGGTATGAGTCTTCTGCTAGACGTGGTGGTGGAGGTCATGGTGCGCATGTTTAGGGAGACAGGGCGAGAGCTGATCAGAACACATGCTGGGCGTGTGGATCGCGTGGCCATTTGAGGCGTGATTGTCCCCGAGCAGCGAGGTAGGTTCAGGCTCCTGTTGTTGTAGCTTGTAATTCGTGCTGGAATTGTGGTTCGACAGACCACATGAGGAGAGAGTGTCCTTTGTTGGCCGGTGGAGGTCAGGGACGTGCTCCAGGAGTTGTTGCACCACAGAGAGGTCGTGGGCGTGGCCGTGGTAACTTCCAGCGTAGAGAGGATGGTGGAAGGAATGTGGCGCATGTGGTGGTTGTTCAACCTGAGGGTGGAGGCCAGGCTCGAGTGTATGCGCAGCGAGAGGGGGAAATCACACGGATGTGATCGCAGGTACCTTCACTTTGCAATCCTTGTCATTACTTTCCTTGATTGATTCTGGGTCTACACACTCATACATATTGCGTGAACATGCTCAATTGCTTGGTTTGCCTGTTGAGTCTTTGGATGTTGGTATGCGTGTATCTAGCTCCTTTGGTGAGACTGTTGTGACAAAGAAGTTGTATAGAAGGTGTCCCTTGGTTGTTCAAGATCATGTTTTTCATGTTGATCTTATGGAATTGCCTTTCTATGGTTTAGATGTGCTTGTTGAACATCGGGCTGTGGTGGATTTTGAGAATAAGCGAGTTTCGTTGAAGCTTGCGGATGATTATGAGGTAGTGGTGGTTGGTGAGAATGTGAAGTTTCTTGCCAATGTGGTGTCTACATTGGAGGCGAACCGGATGCTGAGGTAAGGTTGTGAAGCCTACCTAGCCTTTGTGATGAATCCTAGCTCGAAAGAGTTGAGAGTGCAAGATATCAGGACTGTGCGAGGGTTTCCTGGTGTGTTTCCGGAGGAGTTTCCTAGATTACCTCCTAATCGAGAGGTGGAGTTTGGAATTGAGCTGTATGAAAATACAACTCCAGTTTCCCTCACTCCTTATCGAATGGCACCTAAGGAGTTGAAAGAGCTGAAGACGCAACTTCAGGAGTTGCTTGATCGTGGTTTCATTCGGCCGAGTGTGTCACATTGGGGTGCACCGGTCTTGTTTGTGAAGAAAAAGGATGGCACTATGAGAATGTGCATCGATTATCGTCAGCTGAACAATTTGACTATCAAGAATCGGTATCCATTGCCGAGGATTGATGATCTTTTTGATCAATTTCGGGGAGCGGCCGTGTTCTCTAAAATTGACTTAAGGTCAGGGTATTACCAGTTGAAGGTGAAGGATGTGGATGTGCCAAAGACAGCCTTCAGATCGAGGTATGGGCATTATGAGTTCCTTGTGATGCCGTTTGGTTTGACGAATGCTCCTGCAGCTTTTATGGACATGATGAATAGAGTGTTCCATGAATTTTTGGACAAGTTTATTGTGGTGTTCATTGATGATATCCTCGTGTACTCTCGTACTGAGGAGGAGCATGAGGGGCATTTAAGGATTGAGTTGCAAGCTTTGTTGGAGAATCAGCTTTATGCTAAGTTAAGCAAGTGTGAGTTCTGGCTCAGGGAGGTTGTGTTCCTTGGTCATGTGGTTTCTGCTGAGGGGATTCGTGTTGATCCTCAGAAGGTTGAGGCAGTGATGAATTGGAAGCCTCCTAAGTCTGTTCATGAAGTCCGTAGTTTCATTGGTTTGGCGGGATACTACCGGAGGTTCATGGATGGATTTTAAAAGATTGCTGCACCATTGACGAAGTTGTTGCAGAAGGATGTCAAGTTTGAGTGGACGGAAGCGAGACAGCAGGCTTTTGAAAAGCTCAAGGCAGCTTTGACGCAAGCTCCTATCTTGGTTCAACCTGAATCAGGGAAAGAGTTTGTGGTGTATAGTGACGTATCCTACGTTGGTTTGGGATGTGTGTTGATGCAAGAGGGTAAGGTGGTGGCTTATGCATCGCCTCAGTTGAAGGTGCACGAGCGCAATTATCCTACGCATGACATTGAGTTAGCTGCGGTGGTTTTTGCTTTGAAAATTTGGAGACATTACCTGTATGGTGAGAAGTGTACTGTGTACTCGGATCACAAGAGTTTGAAGTATCTGATGTCTCAGAAGGAGTTGAATCTTAGGCAACGACGTTGGGTGGAGTTGCTTAAAGATTACGATCTGACGATCGAGTATCATCCGGGAAAAGCTAATGTTGTAGTGGATGCTTTGAGTAGGAAGGTGGCAGTGGAGTTGAGGGCTATGTTTTCCAGTTTGAGCATTTCGCGAGATAGCGGTCTTGTGGCTGAGTTGCAAGTGCAACCATCCTTGGTTCAGTTGATAAAGGATAAGAAACTGTTGGATGATTCCATGGTGCCACATGATCAGGATAATGCTGAGGATAGACCATCGGATTTCTGCTTTAATGATGATGGGGTATTGTGTTTTGGGAGTCGGATAGTAGTGCCCAATGATGCTGAGTTGACGCGTACTATTCTGACTGAAGCTCATAGTAGTCCTTTTGCTATGCACCCTGGTAGTACTAAGATGTCTCGGGATCTCCGTGATGAGTACTATTGGGTGGGTTTAAAGAAGGATGTTGTTGAGTATGTGAGCAAGTGCATGGTTTGTCAGTGAGTTAAAGCTAAGCATCAGTTTCCTTCTGGGTTGTTGCAACCGTTGAGGATTCCTGAGTGGAAATGGGAAATGATTACCATGGACTTTGTGTCTGGTTTGCCTTTGTCGCCATCGAAGAAGAATTCGGTTTGGGTGATTGTGGATCGCCTGACGAAGTGTGCGCATTTCTTGCATGTGCATACTACGTAAACTTTGGACAAGCTTGCAAAGCTGTACATTGCTGAGATTGTGCGGCTGCATGGTGTGCCAAAGTCGATCGTGTCGGATAGAGATCCGAGGTTTACATCGTATTTCTGGCAGTGTTTGCATCAGGCTTTGGGTACACGGTTGAATTTCAGTACTTCTTATCATCCACAGTCGGATGGACAGTCTGAGCGTGTTATCCAAGTGCTGGAGGATATGTTGAGGTGCTGTGTGATTGAGTTTTAGGTCTCTTGGGAGAAGCATTTGCCGTTGGTGGAGTTTTCTTATAACAATAGCTACCAGGCAAGTATTCAAATGGCACCTTACGAAGCCTTGTACGGGAGGAAGTGTAGGACTCCGCTTTGTTGGGCTGAAACAGGTCAGAAGTTGGTTTCAATGCCAGCTTTGTTGAAAGGAACTACCGAGAACGTGAAGCTCACTTGTGAGCGCTTGAAGGCAGCTTCTGATCGACAGAAGTCAAACGCGGATCTGAAGCGTAAGGAGATTGAGTATACGGTGGGTGACCGTGTGTTTTTGAAAGTTTCGCCTTGGAAGAAGGTGATGAGGTTTGGTCAAAAGGGTAAGCTGAGCCCTAGGTACATTGGACCATACGAGGTGATTGAACGTGTGAGTCCTATTGCGTACAAGTTGAGGTTGCCGCAAGAGTTGGAAAAGATTCATGATGTGTTTCATGTCTCTATGCTTCGGAGGTATAGATCGGATCCTTCGCATGTTATGCCTGTGGAGGAAGTGGAGTTGAATCCAGATTTGACCTATGATGAGGAGCCGGTGGAAATTCTGGATTCAGACAGTAAAGTTCTTCGAGGCAAGACCATTGATTTGGTAAAGGTGTTGTGGAAGCATCGTGGTGTTGAGGAAGCCACGTTGGAAAGGAAGGATGACATGTTAAAGCAGTTTCCATACCTTTTTCCTCTAGGTAAATTTCGAGGATGAAATTTCTTAAGGGGGGAGAGTTGTAACACCCCAATTTTGGGCTTGGAAGTTTAGGGTCTGAATCAGACCGGTCTGATTTATGGTTCGAATATAAAAGGTGGTTTTAGGGAAAGCCTAGTTCGGGATGCATTCAAAATATGGAAAATATCTAAAAATCCTCTTTTAATATATATAAGAGAGTGGTGAAATCAATTTTACAAAATAAGGTTTGGAAGTGTGACATTTCGAAATAGTGACTAAAATGTAATTTTTGAAAAGTTCAGTGGTGACTGTTTTGTAAGGATTGAAACTTTGAATCTTTAAGGAGCTAATTTACCCAAGGAAGGATTTCTCCAGATTTTTCTTAATTTTAATGACTCATTTAATGTTTAATTAATTAAAAGAAAAGAGGGAAAACCATATTTTAGTTTTCATAACCAACTTTCTCTAAAATTTTCCTATTTCATTTTCTCTCAAAATTCCCTTAGCCAAACACATTTCCACAACAACATTCCTTTTGATTTTCACACTAAATGATGAATTTTCAATCATCAAAAGATTCCTAATCCTTTCTACATCAAATCCTCGTCATTTGCTCATTGGATTTTCAAGGATTTTTGCTCAAATCAAGGAGAAATATACATTTAGAGTTAAGGATGTCCTTCTCCTCTAAATACTCAGTTCTTTACTGAAATTCTCAAGTTCTCAATCCTTAAATTGAGTTTTATAAAAGGTTTTAATGTTGTGATCTTGATTTTGGCTTAAAACTCAAGATTTTGATTTAATCTTGAAGAAATTCGTAATGAATGTTTGGGCTCTGTTTTGAGATGTCTTTTTAATGTATTTTGGATGTTTAATGATGTGTAATTGAGGTTTAATGAATGCAATCCCGAATAGGTTGATTTTTCTAAGTTTTTACTTGTGAAAATGGTGGTTTTTGGGGTGATCTTGGTGTTCTGTTATTGCTGGAGGTATAAGGATGAGTTTAGATCCTTTCTAGAAGTTAATTGATGTTTAAGAATGTTTAGAAGTGATGGATCTTGGCTGGGTAATGTTGTGGATGAGTTTGGTAGTGATTTCGGTTGTGTTTGGTAGCCGAAATGTTAGATTTGTTGAGAGCAGCGAGTTTAGGTGTTGTGGCTGAAGATTTTAATGCATGATAATGCATTAATCCTCTGCTTTGATGTGATTAAAACCAGGGAGACATCTTTGGATCCTTGTGGTGTTGATCCGGAGGCTTTATCGGCGTTTCAGCAAGCTTGCGAAATGGAATTGGTTAGTGAAGTTTGGTTTTCAGCTTTGAAACCAATGTTTGAAGGTTTTGGGAGCTTAGTTTAAGTCTAAGCAACTTAACTAAGCTCAAGAGTAAGTTTTCGGAGAAACTCTCTCTTTGATGAACCATGAGATGGTTGGATGCAATGTGTTTATTTTTGCATATTTAAATTCTGTTTTGAAAGCATGTTTTAGCATGATTAATGCTGGTTTTGAAAGCCATGTGTTGAAGGATGCTCAAGGTAAGAGATCCTTGGTTTGATATTGTTAAATGTGGTTTTGATGCATAGTGATGCATGATGGTTTAATGGCTTTGATTAATGCTTTAAAACAGTGGAATGTTGATGATAAATGATGTATATTGGCAAGTGATGTTTGGTTTTAAAGTACTTGAATCAGATATAGTTAGCCGGCTATAGGATTGGGTGCACCGTGAATAAAGTCGCCTTGGATGTTGAGGGGTTGTAATTGTACCGTAAACTCCATCCAAGTACACTAACGAGATGTCTAAGATCATAATGGTGGTTAAAATGCGATGTGAGGATCTTGTGTTGTGTGTCCCGTGTTCTCGTTAGTGATGTTATACAACTACCGATGAGTGATGTGGGGGGGTTGTGATTGTACTGTTAAACTCCATCACGGGTGTTGAGGGGTTGTGATTGTACCGGTAAACTCCACTTTGTGTTCGGTAGTGTGTGTGAAGCGTATGGGACAACGCTTGTAATCCGCGTATCCGATTGGGTTTTTATGTTGAAAATGGTTATGGTATGACTTGGAAGCCAATATGTCATGTTTATGTTAATGAAGCATGAGATGCTTGTTGTCTATGCATTGTTGCATGAGAAATGATGTTTATAAATTTAAAGGCCTTTGAAAGGTGTTTTGTAAAGTGCATTATTGTGTTGTTTCTTTAGAGCATGCCTCACTAAGCATTTATGCTTACGCTCTCTTTCTTGAACCAATAATGCGGAGTATTGAAGTGCTTTAAGGGCAGCCTATGATGACTAAGAATCCAAGGAAAGGCTATGCTCATGTATGGTGACTATATTTATAACATTATTAGCTTTTGGTATTTGGCAATGGGAACCTAGGTTGTGTTTTTAGGAGATGTTTTGGACTTCCTGAGTTTGGCATGATGCCTATGATGTTTTGGACTTGTAATTGGCCAATTGGTGTTTGCTTTGGTGATTTGGTGGTTGGTTGTTTTCCTATATTAGGATGCATGCCTATCTATTTGTGGTTTTTCCTAATTGATGCCATGAATGTGTTTTGATGATGCAAATATGTTCCTTGTATGTATGATGACTTGTTGGCATGATTAGGAGGTCATAGGGATGTGTTTGAGTGGTTAATTGTATGTTAAACTAGAAAAATCTGCACTTTCTGGGCAGTCCGTATCGGAACGGACACTATCGTTTTGAAACGGGGGCCTGTAATGGCCTTTGTGTATCGAAACGGGTAGAGGGCGTTTCGAAACGGATTTGCCACTGTCAAGCCCTGTTCCGAAACAGGTCTCGAAACGAACCCGCGTTTCGGAACGGTCAACCCCCGTTCCGAAACAGGTGACCGTTGGGCACTAATTTGAATGGTTTAAGGTTTGCAAGCTTTAAGTTTTAGTCCTGAATTTCGTATATGCAATTGCTTGAGTTTGAGATGTCCGTTTGAGGTGAAATTTGACAGAGAAGCATGTATTATGATTAATTTCATACTGGTAATCTAAAAATCAGTTTCCTCCTTCATATTTCTAGAATTTACATTTTGGTCCCTAAAGTTGTAATTTTTGCAATCGAGTCCCTTATTGCTTTCCGATCGCTGTGCTTTTCATGTATGCTTCTCTCAAGGGTACGCCTAGGGTTAATATGCATCTAGACAAGTTTTAAAAAGAAAAAAAAGGGTCGTTAATCAAGGTTGACTTTGGTTTTCCCCGTGTAATCTTCGTAGTTCGGGTCAACCGTCTAGGCCGGGCTAAGGGGGTTACACGGACAGTAAAGTCATTCGAGGTAAACCATTGAGTTGGTTAAGGTGTTGTGGAGGCATCGTGGTGTTGAGGAAGCCACGTGGGAGAGGAAAGATGACATGAAGAAGTAGTTTCCTTATCTTTTTCCTCCAGGTAAATTTCGGGGACGAAATTTCTTAAGAGGGGGAGAGTTGTAACACCCCAATTTTGGGCTTAGAAGTTTCGGGTCTGAACCGGACCGGTCTGAGAAACAGTTCGAATATAAAAGGAAGTTTTAGGGAAAGCCTAGTTCGGGATGCTTTAAAAATATAGAAAAATATCTTAAAATCCTCATTTAATATATATAAGTGAATGGTGAAATCAATTTTACAAAATAAGGTTTGGAAATACTACATTTCGATGTAGTGACCAAATCACAGTTATTACAAAGTTTAGTAGTGATTGTTTTGTAAAGGATTGAAACTTTGAATCTTTAAGGAGCTAATTTACCAAAAATGTTTTCATCATATTTTTCCTTAATTTGGGTGATTTAATTAATGATTTAATTAAATAAAATAATGGTGATAAACTACCTTTGACTTTCATAACCACTTTTCTCTAATTTTCTCTCATTTCATTTTCTCTCAAAATCCTATCAACCAAACACTTTTTCTCCAGCAAAATTCACTTTGATCTCCACTTCATTTGATGAGATTTCCATCACTCATTGATTCCTAATCAATCTTTCATCAAATCTATTTGTTTTCTACATTGAATTTTCATGGAAACTTGCCCAAATCAAGGAGAAATCATCTTTTAGAGGTAAGATTGTTCTTCTCCTCTAAATACTCAGTTCTTTACAAAGACTCCCAAGTTGTCAATCCTTTATTAAAGTTTTATGAATGGTTTTAATGTTGGAAACGAGACTTTGGCTTAAAACTCAAGATTTTTGAAGATATCTTGAAGATTTTCGTGGTAATTGATTGGGCTCTATTTTGAGATAGTTTTCTAATGTATTTTGGATGTTAAATGATGTTAGAAATGAGGTTTTATCAATCCAATCCCGAATAGGTTGTTTTTCCTAAGTTTTTGCTTGTGAAAATGGTGGTTTTTGGGGTGTTTTTGGTGTTCTGTTATAGCTGAAGGTATAAGGACGAGTTTAGGGTTGTTTTTTATGTTAATTGATGTTTAGAAATGATGGATCTTTGCTGGGTTATGTTTTGGAGGAGTTTGGAGGTGATTTCGGTTGTGTTGGTGGCTGAAATGTTGGGTTTAAGTAGATCAGCGAGTTTTGGAATGATGGCTGAAGATTTTAATCCATGATGATGCATTAATCCTATGTTTTTATGTGTCTAAAACAGGGGAGACATCTTCGGACACTTTTGGAGTTGATCCGGAAGCTTAATTGGCGTTTCGGCAAGCAAGCGAAACGTAAATTGGTGAGTGTGATTGGGTTAGAAGTCCATGAGGACAAACGTACAAGGTTTGGGGATTTAGGAGAGGTTTGAAACACCTTCCTAAATTCGGAAGTAAGTATGGTTTGAATTGCTCTCTTTAATGTGGTGTTTGCCCCTAACAATGCTTTTACATGCTCATAGTTTGAGATTGATAAATTCCTAATGTTTTTATGCATGATTTATAGCATGAGATTATGCTTGTAAAGGTGTCATGAGATGGCATGTTGGATTGAATAGATTTGAGCTTTTGGTTTGAACCAAAGTATGATTTATGTTTGGAAATGTGGTGAGAAAATCTTTGAGTAGTATTGCATGAAAAACAGTAGGTGTGATGATGTTTTAACACGTTATATTGGCATAGATGTTGAGAAATTTACTGGATATAATTGATCGATCAGTAGGATGAGAGTGCACTATAAACTAAAAATTCGTACGTGCTCTTTGGTTAAGCCAAAGGGAGATATTCCAATGATGGGCATTCCATCGTGTAGGACTTGGTGAAATACCCAAGCATTGTGGCGATGAGAGATTCCGCCATGTGAGTACGGTGATGAGAGATTCCACCGGAAGTCATGTTGCTAGACAAGTGAGTACGGTGATGCGAGATTCCACCGGAAGAGTCTAGTGTAGAAATGTGTCTACATATCCGAGTATTATTAAGATGTTAAATGCCAATATAAATGATGAAATGGTTTTTGTTACACATGTACCTTGATGAAATGTTTTATGCAATGTGACTTGCATATGAGATTGGTTTTAGAAATGCTTTGATGATACACGCATGTGTATGGTCTTGCCATGAGTTTTGCATTGGTAAATGCATGAGATAGAAATGAGGTACATGTGGTTTCAATGAGAAGTTGCTTTGAAATATTTTTAAGCATGCGATAGAAATGAGCATGTGGTTTTAAAAGCTTTTGATGAAAGTGTTTTTTTTCCATTGAGCATTATTGTGTTGGTTTACTTTTGAGCATACCTCACTAAGCATTCGTGCTTACGCTCTCTTTTACCAATAATGCAGATACTTGAGGTGTTTTCGGGCATCAAGGAAGCTAAGTTCGTCAAAGGACGTCCAAGCTCATGTATGGTGAAGTTTTCATACACTTTAGTTTTGATAGATTGGCAATGGGAAACCAAGATTTGTATTTGGGAGATGCGTTAAACTCCCTAATGTTGTGGCATGTTTGCTTTGGCTGGATTGAATTGTAAATGACCTTAATTGCTTTTTTGAAGATGGTTTGCCTATTTGTCATTTGATATTAGGGAGCATGCCTCTAGATTAAAAGGATTTCATGTTGGAAGCTATGTTTGTGTTTGAGTGTTCCAAATATGTACCTTATATTTGTGTTGACTTGTTGGTATGATTAGAGAGTCCTAGGGATTTTTTAGATTAGGTTTTTGAGTGAAAAACCAGTCTTTGCTGCAGTTTCTGGGCAAACCGTATCAAAATGCCCTCTAGTGTTTCGGAACGGGGGCCTGTAATGGCCTTTGTGTTTCGAAACGGTGGAGGCTGTTTCGAAACGTTTTGCCTACTGAAATGCCATGTTTCGAAACTGGTCTCAGAACACACCCGCGTTTCGAAACGGTCAAAGCCTTTTCGATCCAGCGTTTCGATACGGCAGGTGGGTGTTTCAAAACGAGTGATCGTTGGACACAGTTTTGAATTGTACTGATGTTTGCAAGCTTTACATTTTAGTCTCAAATGTTGTAAATGCAATTGCTTGAGCTTGATATGCCTTTTTAAGTTGAAACTTTGCAGAGAAGCAAGTAACATGACTAATTACATGATGGTAACCTTAAAAGTAGTAAAGTCCCTCTAATTTTCATAAATTATAATTTGGTCCCTATTTTCGTGTGTAATGCAATTGAGTCCCTATATGTTATCCGATCGCTGTACCTTTCTCAATCGTGTTTCGAGAGTTCTCACTTGGAGTTAACAAGCATCTAGACAAGACTAAAAAGAAAAAAAGGGTTGTGAATCAAGGTTGACTTTCGGGTTGACTTTGATTTTCCCCGTGTAATCTTCATAGTTCGGGTCAATCGTCTAGGCCGGGCTAAGAGGGTTACACCCCCAAACCTAACTCATTTCTTGTCATCAAGTAATGCATAGAAAGAAAGTATAAAAATTGTGAAATGGTTACCTCGACCAAATTCTGGTTGGGATGCCAACAACTAGCGGAAAGCATAATTTGGCTCTATTTTTGTCCTTAGTATATCAGTGTAATTATGCCAAGCAGACAGTAATTCAAGACGCAACAATAGAACTCTAGTCTAAGCTCATGAAGAGTGCATGATGTGTGGCCAATATGCATCAAGTATCCTTTCACTCCCTTAGTCAATTTTACTTCCTAAACTCATACTCCTATTTCCATTTTCATTTGTTCTTCTTTGTTCAGGGTGTCTGGCATTATCTTAAGCTTGCTTTGGGACACTGTTTAGCGTGAATGATAAGAGAGACCATACCACGAATCCCTACCTTAATCAAAACATCACTAGGCTTTCTCTTCAACTCATACTCTAGGGTTTTGGACTTAATAACTAAGAGGGATCAAACGACGAAGACCTAAGCACCTGTTATCTCTAGGTAGATGAGAGTTCATTTCTTTGCGTTGGCAAAACATTGCAGCCTTTTTTTACCATGGAATTCTTTCTTCTTCTTTTTTTCAAAACTGAGCATAGTTTCAAACAATCTAAGTTTTCTAGGCAATTAGATGCATACTGCGTGTTAAGTGTAAATTCAATTCCCTAAACTAGATATCAATTGCAAATAAATTTTGGCATACTACCCTGCTGGCATGACATAACAACTAAACAATAAATTTTCCCATGGGACAGACACCTAGATCAAATAAGACTTGCCTAACAAATGTTGACAAATCTCAAAATTAAATCGAAGCAAAATTTACTTTTTCTTTTTTTATTATGGTTCGGTATGCAACTATCTACATGACTTAAATGGCATATGATAACATAAATGTAACCATGAAATGCATTGCATAATTGTGAACAAATGCACACCCCAAACCCAAGATGGCATTGTCCTCAATGCATGAAACAACACATATATACAAGAAAAATAGAAAAATAAAAGTGCATGATCATGAATATGTAATAAAATGAAATACAATGAGTTTAGGAAGAAGAGGACTCTGCTTTAGACGAGGCTTCATCCTGTTTGGCACATGCTTCTTCTTCTTTTTTGGCATGGGTCTTTCTCATGGTAAGGCTCCCACGTTCAAGGGCCATTCTTTACTTCCCTTTCTAGCCTTGCTTGGAGGCGGCAGTGGAAGCTCCAATGTCCTTCTTTTTCATAGCAGGGGCAGCTTGTGGTGTAACTGACTTAGCTTTCCACATTTTGGCATGGGTTTCCTCCAAATTAGAGGATGAATCTTTAATGCCCCGATTTTGGGCTTAAGAGTTAGTCGGGTTTAGGTTAGATGGTTCGGGAGAACCGGTTCGAACAACTTACACTAGTTTTGAGATTTAATTATTTTAAAGGGTTTCAGTGGGATCAATTCTTGAAAATGGATTTTGGAGGTTTCACATTTTTAATTTGGTTACCAAAATGTAAAGATCGTATAACCGTTTTTAGTGACTAAATCGTAAAAGATCATAACTTTGAATCTTTAAGGAGCTATTGAATCAAAGTATAATTCAGACTTTTCCCTTTAATTGGTAATTTTTAAGTTGTTTTAATTAATAAAACAAGATGAAGGAAAATAAATTGACATCTGTCTCTTAAAATCTATTTCACGTAACTACCTTTTCTCACAATCATTTTCTATCAAATTTTCTCCAGCCGAACATTCATTTCATCTTCAAAGATTTGAGTTAAAGACTTGATTTGATTTATCTTTTTAACAATAAATGATTTCCCAATGTTTTCCTATCAAAATCATATGGTTTTATCTTTGTTTTCTCATGTAAATCTTTACAAAAGAAGGGAAAATTCATCATTAGAGGTAATGTTTCATTCTCCTCCTCTAATGTAAGGTTCTTTATTGAAATTCCCAAGTTCTTGATCTTTTATGAGTGTTTTCTATTGGGTTTTTATGTTACAATTATGGAAATTTGGTTTAAATGATGTTTAATTGAGGTTTAATTGATTAAATCAAGAAATCATTTTTTCGAATTTGTTTTGCTGGGTTCATAATGAGATTATATCATGATTATGATGTATTGAAATTTTGATTAAGTGACTTTAATTTAGGAAACCCGAAACTAAAAGAGTTGGTTGATTCTTAGGTTGGAATCTTACAGGCTTTGGCTTGATAGTGTGGTTGTTTGGATGATGGAGGTTTCATGGTGTTGAGAAGGTGTTTTTAGATGTAAATTGATGTTGTTTTGATTTAATCTCACTGGATAATGTGTGGTGATTTGTTAGTAAGGTTTCGTCGGTGTTTTCGGTAGTTTTCCTGTGAAGAAAACTTAATCAATGTTGGGCGATGTTGTAGTTTTGGGTTGCTAGGGATTTAGATGGAAGGTTGTGCATTAATCCTCTACTTTTCTTCAATTAGAATTTGTATATGTTGTTTCGTTAACTTCAGAAGGAGTGGCGATTGATCCGGAAGCCTGTTTTTGCTTTAGCGAAGTAAGCGATGTGTTGCCGGTGAGTGGAACTGGTTTTAAAGCTTTTCAAAGGTTTGGAAGAAAGGTTTGTTGTTTTAAATTAAGCTTGAAACACTAATCTAAGCTCAAAAGTAAGTATGGGGGTTTACGTTATCGGTTCTCGACTTTTTCCATTGTTTTGGTTGATCATGCTCATGATTTAGAAAGTAATTTCTTACCTACTGCTATGCATGTTTTTATGAATTGAGGAATGATTCATGCTATCCCATGATATTGATTTATGGTTTTCAAGAAGTTATAACATGATGAAAAAATTATATGCATTGATTTATGTTTTAAAATGGGATGAGTTATGGTTTCTGATAACACAATGAAAAATAGTAGGTTAACATGGTTTTAAAGTGTATATTGGGAAGTGACGAGGAAATTAATAACCGAATATAATTGGTCGACAAATAGGATGAGAGTGCACTATAAAATGTAAGCAAAATTCGTATGTATGTGAGCCCAAAACATGATGGGAATAGCCATATCATATGTGTCGTAAGATGGGAACAACCACATTTTGTGAGCATTAAGGTGGGAACATCAACATCTTGTGATCACTTTGGTGGGAACAGTCACACCAAGTGTTCTTCCCTTTCTTATGGTAGGAGCAACCACGCGATAAGGTGTATCCGCATATCTGAGTTAGTTCATGGATGAAAAAACCACACAATGGGTTTTAGGATGGAGTGTAGCCATCCAAGTCAGTTGAATGCCAATATATGTGATTTACATGTATCATGGTTTATAAATGTTTGTATAATGTGTTTTATATGTGACCTTATATTTTGAGAAATTCTTTATAAGAGACAAGCATGAAAAGCTTCGGCTTGAGATGTCCATCATGGTTAATGCATGAGACTTATGATACATATGGTTTAAAGATTGATGATTTGCTTTGAATGTGGATTAAAGCATGAGATAATTGAGCATGATGTGAAAGAGACTTTTATTTGAGAAATGGTTTTAAAACGCGTTGTTGGTTAGTTTTTATTTGAGCATCCCTCACTACGAAAATGTGCTTACGCTCTCTTTTGACAACAATGCAGAAAAGTAGATTGAACGGGCAGCGAGTCAGCAAGTTAAGAAGTCCAATCATCGCTCATAGTTCAAGTATGGTTTTTAAAAAAATCAATAGTAATAGGTTGGCAATGGGAGGTTACCTTGATTGTAATGCCCCGATTTTGGACCTAAAAGCTTTTATTGTTGGTTGAGAGTAAGTAGAATATAAACTCGAGATTTGAGCTTTCGGAAATGGTTTAGGGAAAATGTTGTTCGGGATAAGATAAAATTTTGAGAAAAATCTCTAAAATCTTCTAAAAGTATGTAGAAAGGATCGGTAAAGTCAATTTAGGAAAATGAGTTTTAGGAAGTTAAGATTTCGGGTTGGTGACTATTTTGTAAAAAGTACAAAATTGGTTTTGAAGGACTAAATTAAAAAAGGGCCAAGACTTAGAATCTTTAGGGAGCTTATATCTATTTTATGAACATTAATTGATGAAATCATGTTTAATTGAGGTTTCTTAAAGATTTATGGTGGATCTTTGGATTTGGTGCTAATTGCTGAGTTAATGATTGATTATTAACATGTTGTTATGGGTTAATAATGTTAATTTTTTGAATTTTGTTAAGTCGTCCCGAAACTAGTTAGATTGCTAGATGTTAGTGATGAAACCTTGAGTTTTAGGGGATGTTGTTGTGATTTCTTGATAGCTGGAGGTTTGTAGAGTTTGGGGAAGTGTTTTAGGTTGTAAATGGATAAGATTGATGTTTGATTTTGATGGGTATTGTTTATGAGTGGTTTAGAGTGGATTTGTTGATGTTTTTGGGTTGTATCGATTGTTAATTGTTTGGCGAATGTTGGAGTTGAGTGGGGGTTTATGTTGTTGGAGGTTTTGATGCAAGAGTGTGCATTAATCCTCTGATTTTCTTTGGTTAGAAGCAGAGAAAGACATTGCTTAATCGTTAGAAGGTGCGTTTGGAGTTTCGGAAGCTTGGAATAGCTTCGACAAGTGAGGCGAAGTTGTATCGGTGAGTGGATGTGTTTGAACGTTTTCATAAGCTTGGAAACAAGGTTTGGGAGGTTAGTGTAAGCTTGAAACGTTTAACTAATATCGGAAGTAACTATGGTTACCAAAGCTCTCGCTTTTCTGTTTAAAGTCCATGTGGATTATCATGCTCATGTTTTGGATTTATATTTGTTGCTCACTGTTATGCAAGTTTTATAAGCATGGTTGTGCTAAATTATATCCCATCAAATGATTTGATTATGTTAGAGAGGTTATATTCTTGATGAGACTTATTATGCTATATTTGAGACATGTTTTGAGATGGGATATGTGATGATTTTATTAATGCATTGAAAGCATTGAGTTAACATGGATTTAAATTATATATTGGCTTGGTGATGAGATTTCTAGTATCGGATATGTTTGTCGACCAATAGGATGTAAAGTGCACTATAATATATAAGATTTGTGCGTGAGATAAATTCTTTGATTTCACAATAGAGGTAGTGCTATTGTGATGCGAGTGATATGGATATTGCTATCACCAACGAGCAATGCAGGTAGTAGCATCCCGGCCGAAGTGAGATAATAGTGAGGGTAGTTTCACCATGTGACTTGATGGGTGTAACACCCTAATTTTGGGCTTGGAAGTTTAGGGTCTGAACCGGACCGGTCTGATTTTCGGTTCGAATATAAAAGGTGGTTTTAGGGAAAGACTAGTTCGAGATGCTTTAAAAATATGGAAAAATATCTAAAAATCCTCTTTTAATATATATAAGAGATTGGTGAAATCAATTTTACAAAATAAGGTTTGAAAGTGTGACATTTTGAAATAGTGACTAAAATGCAATTTTTGAAAAGTTCAGTGGTGACTGTTTTGTAAGGATTGAAACTTTGAATCTTTAAGGAGCTAATTTACCCAAGAAAGATTTCTCCAGATTTTTCTTAGATTTTAATGCTTTAATTAATGTTTAATTAATTAAGTGAAAAGTGGAAAACCATATTTTAGATTTTCATAACTAACTTTTGTTAAAACTTTCTCATCTCATTTTCTCTCAAAATTCCCTCAGCCAAACACATTTCTACAGCAACATTTCTTTTAATTTTCACACCAAATGATGAGGTTTCAATCGCCAATTGATTCCTAATCCTTTCTACATCAAAACCTCTTGATTTGCTTATTGAATTTTCAAGGATTTTTGCTCTAATCAAGGAGAAATCTACATTTAGAGGTAAGGATGTTCTTCTACTCTAAATACTTAGTTCTTTACTGAAATTCCCAAGTTCTCAATCCTTAAATTATGTTTTATAAAAGGTTTTAATGTTGTGATCTTGATTTTGGCTTAAAACTCAAGATTTGGAAGAAATCTTGAAGAATTCCGTGGTGTTTGTTTGGGCTCTGTTTTGAGATGATTATTAAATGTATTTTGGATGTCTAATGATGTGTAAATGAGGTTTGATCAATGCAATCCCGAATAGGTTATATTTCCTAAGTTTTTGCTTATGAAAATGGTGGTTTTTGGGGTGAGCTTGGTGTTCTGTTAATGCTGGAGGTATAAGGACGTGTTTGGGTTCATTTTGGATGTTAATTGATGTTTAGAAATGGTTAGAAGTGATTGATCTCGGATGGGTTATGTTTTGGAAGTGTTTGGAGGTGATTTCGGTTGTGTTTGGTAGCCGAGATGTTAGATTTTTGTAGAGCAGCGAGTTGGGTTGTGTTGCTGGTGTTTTTAATGCATGATGATGCATTAATCCTCTGTTGTTATGTGTTTAAAACAGGGGAGAATGATCCGGAAGCAACAGAGGTGGCGTTGGAGGTTTCAGATGCTTGGAAGGCTTGTCGGCTAGCATAGTTTTGTGTATCGGTGAGTGGAAAAGAGTTTTCCAGCTTTGAAACATTTTGGACAAGGTTTTGGGAGCTTAGTTTAAGTCTAAACAACTTAGCTAAGTTCAAGAGTAAGTAAATGGAACTTCTCTCTTGGTTTGTGCTATGATTTGGTTTCAAATGCACTTGGGGTGGTTGTGTTTTAATTACTGTTTTTAAGCATGTTTAGTCATAGTTTAATGCTGGTTTTGAAAGCTATATGTTAAAGGTTGCTCAAGGTAAGAGATCCTTGTTTTGGCACGTTGTTAAATTGGAAATGTTGTATGGTGATGCGTGGTGTTTAATGGCTTTGCTTAATGATTTAAAATAGTGATTTGATGATGGTAAGTGATGTGTATTGGCAAGTGATGTAAGTGGTTTTTGGTTACTTTAATCGGATATAGTTAGCCGGCTATAGGATTGGGTGCACCGTGAACAAAGTCGCCTTGGATGTCGAGGGGTTGTGAATGTACCGTAAACTCCATCCAAGTATCCTAACGAGAGAGGTAAGATCACAACGGTGGTTAAAAGTCCGTGTGTGGATCTTGGTAAGCTCACAACGGTGGTTAAAAGTCCGGGTGAGGATTTTGGTAAGATCACAACGGTGGTTAAAAGTCCGTGTGTGGATATTGGTAAGATCACAACGGTGGTTAAAAGTTCGTGTGTGGATCTTGTGTGATGTGTCTCGTACTCTTGTTAGTGAGTTATACAACTACCGAGGAGTGATTTTGAAGGGTTGTGATTGTACCGTTAAACTCCATCACGGGTGTTGAGGGGTTGTGATTGTACCGGTAAACTGCACCTTGTGTTGTTCGGTAGTGTGTATGAAGCATGTGGGACAACGCTTGTAATCCACGTATCCAATTTTGTCTTGAGTTTAAATGGTTTTTGAACTATCACTTGAAAGCCAATATTTTTGTGTTTGAATGTATTGAAGCGAGTGAGGCTTGAAAATGATGCAAGGTTGCATGGGAAGTGTGTAATGGTTTAATAGTGCATGTATTACTTGTTAAGCTTGAGCAAGTGTATATCTTCTATTGTGAATGGTGCATATGTGCTTAGAATCTCTTTAGTGCATTGAAGTCTTGTAAAGGCTTGTTGGAAAAGGCATGTAATGCAAATGCTGCTCTGTAGTTCATGTGTTTTGCATTTGTTGAATGCTTGAGATAGTTAGAAAGAACAAATGGTTTTCAAAAGGTATTTTGCTTTGAAATGATCATCAAGCATGAGGAAAGTAGGTTGTGAGGTGGAAGTGTTTTCCAATGAATTTGAGTTTAACTTTGCATGTGGTGTTAATGCATGGAAGGGTTTAAATAATGGTTTTATGCAAGATTGTGTTTTGGGGTAAGTGGTTTAGCTTTTCTAAGCTAAAGGTTGGATTTCATGTTGAGCGATGCATGGTTTAGAGCATGTTGTTTCAAAAGAGGTTTTTCAAACAATGCTTTGGTTTATTGAATTGCATCTACTTTTAAAGAGGGTTTTATGATTCGCTGCATTGATGGTGTTTTGGTTTTGAGCATTCTTCACTAAGCATTATGTGCTTACGCTCCTTTTTGTCCATCAATGCAGATATTTGAAGTTGGGACATCAAGAAGCAAGGGATTCAAGAAGAGCTCCACTTGAGAAGTATGTCTTGGTTTATAGCTATAGATAATAAAGGCAATGGGGGGAGAGTCTTTTATATTGATGTGTAATGAGTTTGTGTATGTTGAACAAGTTCGGTTTTTGGTTTGAACTATGTGGTTCATCGCTTTGCAATATTTGAATCTTCTTCTTTATAAGTTGTTGTGCTATGCTTCTTGTTTTAAAAGCATGATCAAGTGTTGGATGCGTTGAATGAGTTGGTGCACCTAAGGTTTGATTTGTATCTAGTTGTTAATGCAATTTTGTAGTTATGATGCTTGGCCTGTTGTTGATTTGGTGAAGAATGGTTTAAAGTTTGTTTGGTTTGTTTTGGATGTTAGGATGCATGCCTATAGACCTGTGGATTTTCCTAAATGATGCCATGAATGTGTTTTGATGATGCAAATATGTACCTTATATGTATGATGACTTGTTGGGATGATTAGGAGATCACTAGAATGTGTTTGAGTGGATAAATGTGTGTTAAACCAGAAAATTCTGCACTTTCTGGGCAATCCGTATCAGAACGAGAACTAGCGTTACGAAACGGGGGCCTATAATGGCCTTCGTGTATCGGAACGGGTAGAGGCCGTTCCGAAACGTTTTGGCCACTGCCAGGCCCTGTTTCGATACAGGTCTCGAAACGAACCCGTGTTTCGGAACGGTCAACCCCGTTTCGAAACAGGTGACCGTTGGGCACTGATTTGAATGGTTTAAAGGTTTGCAGGCTTTACGTTTTGGTCCTGAAAATCATTTTAGCAATTGTTTGAGTTTGGGATGTCCGTTTAAGGTGAAATTTGACAGAGAAGCATGTAGCATGATTTATTTGATATTGGTAACTTACAAATCAGTTAAATCCTCCATCTTTCCAGAAATTACAGTTTGGTACCTAACTTTTGTATGTTGTGCAATTGAGTCCCTTAATGCTTTCCGATCGCTGTGCTTTTCAAGTATGCTCTTCTCAAGGGTACGCTTAGGGATAATGTGCAACTAGATAAGTTTAAAAAGAAAAAAAAGGGTCGTTAATCAAGGTTGACTTTCGGGTTGACTTTGGTTTTCCCCGTGTAATCTTCGTAGTTCGGGTCGTCCGTCTAGACCGAGCTAAGGGGGTTACAATGGGGGTGGTGCCATCAAGCTATCAGTATATTCGATCATTAATGGATAGGGTTAGTGCTATCCAAGTATGGGGGTAGAATCCATCTGGTTCACTTGAAATGCCAATATATGGATTGAACATGTATCATGGTTTTGAAATGCTTATGTGTAAAGACTCTTATACATGATGTTTATGCCTTATGAGATTTAAGCATGAGAAGCTTGATTTGGTTTTGCATTGAGATATGCATGAGAAAGATGTTTTAATTGTGGTTTCAAAAGCATGAGAAAGATGAGCATGATGTGGTTATGTTTTAAAGGAAGCATTGTTTTGAAAAATGCATAATTGTTGTTTAAATTGAGCTTTCCCTCACTAAGCAAATATGCTTATGCTCTCCTTTCCAACAATGCATATTAGTGTGCTTAGTGGCAGCAAAATAGCCAGGGAATTCACCCAAGACATCACTCGATTTACATGTATGGGTTTTGACACTTTTAACAAGGTAGAATTGGCAATGGGGAGGGTACCTCGGTATTTGGGAGAGGATTGTTTAAACTCCATGGTTTGGCAAGTGTGTTTTGCCTTTTAAGACTTGTAATATGCCTTTATATATTGTTATGCTTTGCTTTGTGGATTTTGATACTCTACGTTGATTGCTTCTAGGTTGCATGCCTTTAGAGTAATCATGTTTTGCAATTCTTGATGATAGATGCCTTGGATGATGCCTATGTCCTGGGTAAATATGTGGTTGATGTTTATCAATGATTGCATGATGATTAGTGGCCATATGTTGTGCTTTAAGGTGCTTAAATGTTGTTGTTTTAGTACAGATCTGGTATGTGTTTTAAAACAGTATCAGCTATTTCCATACAGCTTGCACATTTGGCCTTAATGTTTTGAAACACTCCTAGGCTATTTTGAAATGCCTAGTTTTAATTTGTACTTGTATTAAAACATGAGGTCGTATCGATACGACTCTATTATGTCTGAACGTAGGGAGGTCAATCTGGGCACCTGGTTCCGAAACGGGTTAGGGCCGTTTGGATACCAATTGCTACTAGAATGCATTGTTTTGAAACGGGGTATGTTTATTACGAAATAGGGTAGTCAAGTTAGTCAAATTGACATAATTTGTCAGTTTTGAATGTTTACATTTTAGTCCCTATTTATTTGATGTGCAATTATGGATGATTGAATGATCGTATGATGCTGATATTTCACCAGCAATCATGGAATGAACTTAATTAAAGGTTCATAACATTAATTTGTAATTTAACCTCATATCGGGTCGTTTGCTAATGAAAATACTGTAACACCCCAATTTTGGGCTTGGAAGTTTAGGGTCTGAACCGGCCTGGTTTAAATTACGGTTCGAATATAAAAGGTGGTTTTTAGGGAAAGCCTAGTTCGGGATGCATTAAAAATATGGAAAAATATCTAAAAATCCTCTTTTATTATATATAAGAGAGTGGTGAAATCAATTTTACAAAATGGGGTTTGGAAATATGACATTTTAAGTTAGTGACTAAAATGTAATTTTTGAAAAGTTGGTGACTGTTTTAAAAGGATTGAAACTTTGAATCTTTAAGGAGCTAATTTACCCAAGGGAGGGTTTCTCCAGATTTTTCTTAAATTTTAAAGACTCATTTAATGTTATTTAATAAAAGAAAAGAGGGAAAAGAGATATTTTAGTTTCATAACTAACTTTTGCCAAAGTTTTCCCATTTCCACAGCCACTTTTCCTCTGATTTTCACACCTAAAGTTGAGATTCCAATCTCTAAATGATTTCTAATCATTTCTACACCAAATCCTCATCATTTGCTTATTGAATTTTCAAGGATTTTGGCTCTAAACAAGGAGAAACTCACATTTAGAGGTATGAACGTCCTTCTCCTCTAAATACTCAGTTCTTTACTGAAATTCCCAAGTTCTCAATCCTTAAATTGAGTTTTATTAAAGGTTTTAATGTTGTGTTCTTGATTTTGGCTTAAAATGCAAGATTTGGATTTAATTTTGAAGAAATTCGTAATAGATAATTGGGCTCTGTTTTGAGATGTCTTTTTGATGTATTTTGGATGTCTAGATGATGTGTAATTGAGGTTTAATCAATGAATTCCCGAATAGGTTGATTTTCCTAAGTTTTTACTTGAGAAAATGTTGGTTTTTGGGGTGATTTTGATGTTCTACTATAGCTGGAGGTATAAGGACGTGATTAGGTCCTTTTTGGATGTTAATTGATGTTTATGAATGATTGGATTTTATGGATCTTGGTCGGGTATTGTTGTAGAGGTGTTTGGATGTGATTTCAGTTGTGTTTGGTAGCCGAAATGTGAGTTTTGATGAGAGCAACGAGTTTAGGTGTTTTGGTTGAAGATTTTAATGCATGATGATGCATTAATCCTCTGCTTTGATGTGTTTAAAATAAGGGAGACATCTTCGGATCCTTGTGGTGTTGATCCGGAGGCTTGATCGGCGTTTCGGCAAGCTTGCGAAACGGAATCGGTGAGTGAACTTTGGATTTCAGCTTTGAAACCAATCTTTGAAGGTTATGGGAGCTTAGTTTAAGTCTAAACAACTTAGCTAAGCTCAAGAGTAAGTTTTTCGGAGAAACTCTCTTCTTGATGAACCATGAGATGGTTGAATGCAATGTGTTTATTTTGCATGTTTAAATTTTATTTTGAAAGCATATTTTATTATGTTTAATGCTGGTTTTGTAAGCCATGTGTTGAAGGATGCTCAAGGTAAGAGATCCTTGATTTGGACATTGATAAATGTGGTTTGATGCATAGTGATGCATGTTTATGTAATGGCTTTGTTTAATGCTTAAAAACAGTGGATTGATGATGGTAAATGATGTATATTGGCAAGTGATGTGTTGGTTTAAAAGTACTTGAATCGGATATAGTTAGCCGGCTATAGGATTGGGTGCATCGTGAATAAAGTCGCCTTGGATGTTGAGGGGTTGTAATTGTACCGTAAACTCCATCCAAGTACACTAACGAGATGTCTAAGATCATAATGGTGGTTAAAATGCCATGTGAGGATCTTGTGTTGTGTGCCCCGTGTTCTCGTTAGTGATGTTATACAACTACCAATGAGTGATGTGGAGGGGTTGTAATTGTACCGTAGACTCCATCACGGGTGTTGAGGGGTTGTGATTGTACCGGTAAACTCCACCTTGAGTGTTTGGTAGTGTGTATGAAGCGTATGGGACAACGCTTGTAATCCGCGTATCCGATTGTGTTTTGAGTTGAAAATGGTTATGAATTATCACTTGAAAGCCAATATGACATGTTGATGTATTGAAGCATTAGATATTTGGTTTGTGTGCATAGATGCATGATAAATGATGTTTTGAAATTAAAGGCCTTGGAAAGGTGTTTTTACAAGTGCATTATTGTGTTGTTTCTTTAGAGCATTTCTCGCTAAGCATGTGTGCTTACGCTCTCTCTTTCTTGAACCAATAATGCAGAGCATTGAAGTTCTTTAAGGGCAGCAAGGAGGTCAAGGATCCAAGTGAAAGTCTAAGCTCATGTATGGTGACTATTTTCACAACACTATTAGCTTTTGGTATTTGGCAATGGGAACCTAGATTGAGTTTTTGGGAGATGTTTTGGACTCCCTAAGTTGGTTTCATGCCTATGATGATGTTTGAAACATGTAAATGGCCATTTGGTATTTGTTTTGGAGATTTGATGATTGCTTGCTTTTCATTATAGGATGCATGCCTTTAGACTCGTGGTTTTTCTTATTTGAGGCTGTGATTGAGCTTTGATGATGCAAATATGTTCCTTTAATGTTTGATGACTTGTTGGCATGATATGGAGGTCATATGAGCGTGTTTGGTGGGTCGAAAGAGTGTAAAACAGACCTTTCTGCTGTTTTTGGCAGGGTGTTTCGAAACACCCTTGCCTGTTTCGAAACAGGTGCATATTTTGGCCTGGGTGTTTCGAAACGGGCAGAGGTGTTTCGAAACACTTTGGCTACTGCCAGCCCGTGTTTCTGAATGGTCTAGACCCGTTTCGAAACACTTGACCGTTGGGCACTGATTTGAATGGTTTTGAGGTTTGCAAGCTTTACGTTTTAGTCCTGATTTTTGTATATGCAACAGCTTGAGTTTGGGATGTCCGTTTAAGATGAAATTTGGCAGAGAAACATGATTAATTTCATAATGGTAACTTAAAAATTGGTAAAGTCCTCTAAATTTCCAGAATTTACAAATTGGTCCCTAAATTTGTATGTTGTGCAATTGAGTCCTTTATTGCTTTCCGATTGCTGTGATTTTTGAGTATGCTTATCTCAAGAGTTCACCTAAGGTTAATATGCATTTAGACAAAGTTAAAAACAAAAAAAGGGTCGTTAATCAAGGTTGACTTTCGGGTTGACTTTGGTTTTCCTCGTGTAATCTTCGTAGTTCGGGTCAACCGTCTAGGCCGGGCTAAGGGGGTTACATTTGGTGGTATCAGAGCTGAGTTCTCGAGTATTTGGGAATGGTTATGTGGGTTATATGTGTATGATTGCTTGTATACTTGTTGAGTGAAAGTATGATGTATGAATTGTAAGAATGTTGCAATTATGGTGTATGCTGTGGTGAAGCATGTTTGAGGGACCCATTGCCATATCAAAGCTAATGAAATGATTTGTTTTAATTGAAAATGAGCTTGAGTACTTGGATTGCTTACCTTGCTGAGACTGACTATGTTTATTGCATCTGTGATTGCATTGTATAGTGAATGGGACGTCGTAGAGAGACGATGATTAATACACGAGCTATGGCTCAAAATGAGAACGAAGAGAATGCCGAAAATGTAGTGGATTTACCTCCTCCACCCGGTGGTGGTGGTGCTGGGGGTGAGGGAGATGGTGCTGGGGCTGGTGCTGGGTCTGGTGCTGGGGTCGCTGGACTTGAAGCTGGGCAGGGGCAAGCTGCTCCTGACATGACAGTGCTGATTCAGGCTATTGCTGGAGCCTTTCAGGAGGCGGTAGCTGGAGCTCATGGAGCTGGACATCAGGGAGATGCTAATGTTAAACTACCACTGGAACGTTTGCACAGTCTGGGAGGGACTGAGTTCAGGGGTTTGTCTGCTGAGGGTTCCGAGTCTTGGTTGGAAAGTACCAAGAGAATTTTGGGACAAATGAACTGCAATGAAGTGCAGAAGCTGGGCTGTGTAATATCATTGTTGCATGACGATGCGTATACCTGGTGGACAACCGCTATCTTTGGAATGGAGGATGCTGATGTGACTTGGACGTTCTTTCTGAACGCGTTCAAGAGGAGGTATCTGGGTGTGCGGTACCTGGATGAAAAGAAAAGGGAATTCATGTCTCTTACTCAAGGGAACATGTCAGTGGCTGAGTACGAGGTTCAGTTTGTCCGACTCAGTCAGTACGCACCTGAGCTTATCCCTAATGAGCAGGAGAGGTGTGAACGTTTCCGTTATGGTTTGGTGACGGATGTAAAAACCTATATGATGGCGGCTGAGTACACTGACTTTGATGTGCTGGTTGGTAGAGCAAAAGACATTGAGTTGAATTTTAGTTTATCTTCTAGAGGAGCTGGCCCTAGTGCGGGCAAGCGAGCTGCTGAGTATAGTTCCGGTGGCGGACGGAACAAGAGAGGACGTGATCAGAAGTTTAAGTCTTCAGCTAGGCATGGTGGTGGAGGGCAAGGTGCGCCTGTTCTGGGAGACAGGGCGAGAGCTGATCAGAACACATGTTGGGCATGTGGATCGCGTGGTCAGCTGAGGCGTGATTGTCCTCGAGCAGCGAGGGAGGTACAGGCTCCTGTTGTGCTGACCGGTAATTCGTGTTGGAACTGTGGTTCGGCGGATCACATGAAGAGAGAGTGTCCTCTGGTGGCCAATGGTGGTCAGGGACGTGCTCCTGGAGTTGTTGCACCACAGAGAGGTCATGGGCGCGGCCGTGGTAATTTCCAGCGTAGAGAGGATGGTGGAAGGAATGTGGCTCATGTGGTAGCTGTTCAGCCTGAGGGTGGTGGCCAGGCCAGAGTGTATGCTCAGAGGGAGGGGAGGAATGACACGGATGTGATCGCAAGTACTTTCACTTTGCAATCCTTGTCATTACTTTCCTTGATTGATTATGGATCTACACACTCATACATATTGCGTGAACATGCTCAATTGCTTGGTTTGCCTGTTGAGTCTTTGGATGTTGGTATGCGTGTAACTAGTTCTTTTGGTGAGACTGCTGTGACTCGAAAGCTTTATAGAAGATGTCCCTTGGTTGTGCAAGACCATGTTTTTCATGTTGATCTTATGGAATTGCCTTTCTATGATTTTGATGTAATCCTTGTTATGGATTGGCTTGTTGAGCATCGAGGTGTAGTGGATTTTGAGAATAAGTGAGTTTCGTTGAAGCTTGCGGATGATTATGAGGTGGTGGTGGTTGGTTAGAATGTGAAGTTTCTTGCCAATGAGGTATCCACATTGGAAGCGAGCCGGATGCTGAGGCAAGGTTGTGAAGCCTACCTAGCCTATGTGATGAATCCTAGCTCTAAAGAGTTTCGTGTGCAAGATATCAGGACTGTGCGAGAGTTTCCTGGTGTGTTTCCGGAGGAGTTGCCTGGATTGCCTCCTAATCGCGAAGTGGAGTTTGGGATTGAGCTCTATGAAAACACAACTCCAGTGTCCATTACTCCTTATCGAATGGCACCTAAAGAGTTGAAAGAGCTAAAGACGCAACTTCAGTAGTTGCTTGATCGTGGTTTCATTCGGCCGAGTGTGTCACCTTGGGGTGCACCGATCTTGTTTGTGAAGAAAAAGGATGGCACTATGAGAATGTGCATTGATTATCGTCAGCTTAAGAAGTTGACTATCAAGAATCGGTATCCATTGCCGAGAATAGATGGCCTTTTTGATCAATTTCGGGGAGCAGCTGTGTTCTCTAAAATTGACTTAAGGTCAGGGTATTATCAGCTGAAGGTGAAGGATGTGGATGTGCCAAAGACAGCCTTCAGAACGAGGTATGGGCATTATGAGTTTCTTGTGATGCCGTTTTGTTTGACGAATGCTCCTGCAGCTTTCATGGACATGATGAATAGAGTGTTCCATGAATACTTGGATAAATTTGTTGTGGTGTTCATTGATGATATTCTCGTGTACTCTCGTACTGAGAGGGAGCATGAGGGGCATTTGAGAATTGTGTTGCAGGCTTTGTTGGAGAATCAGCTTTATGCCAAGCTGAGCAAATGTGAGTTCTGGCTTAGAGAAGTTGTGTTTCTTGGTCATGTGGTCTCTGCTGAAGGAATACGTGTTGATCCTCAGAAGATTGAGGCAGTGATGAATTGGAAGCCTCCTAAGTCTTTTCATGATGTCCGTAGTTTCCTTGGTTTGGCGGGGTACTATCGGAGGTTCGTGGATGGGTTTTCAAAGATTGTTGTACCTTTGACGAAGTTGTTGCAAAAGGATGTTAAGTATGAGTGGACGGAAGCGAGACAACAGGCTTTTGAGAAGCTTAAGGATGCTTTGACGCAAGCTCCTATCTTGGTTCAACCTGAATCAGGGAAAGAGTTTGTGGTGTATAGTGACGCGTCCTATGTTGGTTTGGGATGTGTGTTGATGCAAGAGGGTAAGGTGGTGGCTTATGCATCGCGTCAGTTGAAAGTGCATGAGCGCAAGTATCCTACGCATGACATTGAGTTAGCTGCGGTGGTTTTTGCTTTGAAAATTTTGAGACATTACCTGTATGGTGAGAAGTGTACTGTGTACACGGACCACAAGAGTTTGAAGTATCTGATGTCTCAGAAAGAGTTGAATCTTAGGCAACGGCGTTGGATGTAGTTGCTTAAGGATTAGGATTTGATGATCGAGTACCATCCGGGTAAAGCTAATGTTGTAGCGAATGCCTTGAGTAGGAAGGTAGCAGTGGAGTTGAGGGCTATGTTTTCCAGTTTGAGCATTTCGCGTGATGGTGGTCTTGTGGCTGAGTTGCAAGTGAAACCATCCTTGATTCAGTTGATTAAGGAAAAGCAGTTGTTGGATGATTCCTTGGTGCCACATGTTCAGGATATTGCAGAGGATAGGCCATCGGATTTCTGCTTTAATGATGATGGAGTTTTATGCTTTGGAAGTCGGATAGTAGTGCCCAATGATGCTGAGTTGAGGCGTGCTATTCTGACTGAAGCTCATAGTAGTCCTTTTGCTATGCACCCTGGTATTACTAAGATGTAACGTGATCTTCGTGATGAGTACTATTGGGTGGGTTTAAAGAAAGATGTTGCTGAGTTTGTAAGCAAGTGCATGGTATGTCAGCGAGTTAAGGCTGAGCATCAGTTTCCTTCAGGGTTGTTGCAACCGTTGAGGATTACTGAGTGGAAGTGGGAGAGGATTACCATGGACTTCGTGTCTGGTTTGCCTTTGTCGCCATCGAAGAAGAATTCGGTGTGGGTGATTGTGGATCGCCTGACGAAGTGTGCCCATTTCTTGCCTGTGCATACTACGTACACTTTGGATAAGCTTGCGGAGCTGTACATTGCTGAGATTGTGCGGCTGCATGGTGTGCCAAAGTCGATTGTGTCGGATAGAGATCCGAGGTTTACATCGCATTTCTGGCAGTGTTTGCATCAGGCTTTGGGTACACGGTTGAATTTCAGTACATCTAATTATCCGCAGTCGGATGGACAGTCTGAGCGTGTTATCCAGGTGTTGGAGGATATGTTGAGGTGCTGCGTGATTGAGTTTCAGGGTTCTTGGGAGAAACATTTGCCTTTGGTGGAGTTTGCCTATAATAATAGTTATCAGGCAAGTATTCAAATGGCACCTTATGAAGCTTTGTACGGGAGGAAGTGTAGGACTCCTCTTTGTTGGGCTGAAACAGGGCAGAAGTTGGTTTCGATGCCCGCTTTGTTGAAAGGAACCACCGAGAAGGTGAAGCTCATTTGTGAGCGATTGAAGGCAGCTTCTGATCGGCAAAAGTCTTACGCGGATTTGAAGCGTAAGGAGATTGAGTATGCGGTGGGTGACCGTGTGTTTTTTAAAGTTTCGCCTTGGAAAAAGTGATGAGGTTTGGCCGAAAGGGTAAGTTGAGCCCTAGGTACATTGGACCATACGAGGTGATTGAGCGTGTGGGTCCTGTTGCGTACAAGTTGAGGTTACCGCAAGAGTTAGAAAATATTCATGATGTGTTTCATGTTTCTATGCTTCGGAAGTATTGATCAGATCTGTCTCATGTGATGCCTGTGGAGGAAGTGGAGTTGAATCCGGATTTGACCTATGATGAGGAACCAATGGAGATTCTTGATTCGGATAGTAAAGTTCTTCGAGGCAAGACCATTGAGTTGGTAAAGGTGTTGTGGAAGCATCGTGGTGCTGAGGAAGCCACGCGGGAACGGAAGGAAGACATGTTGAAGCAGTTTCCGTACCTTTTTCCTCCAGATAAATATCGAGGACGAAATTTCTTAAGGGGGGGAGAGTTGTAACACCCCAATTTGGGCTTGGAAGTTTAAGGTCTGAACCGGACCGGTTTAAATTATGCTTCGAATATAAAAGGTGGTTTTTAGGGAAAGCCTAGTTCGGGATGCATTAAAAATATGGAAAATATCTAAAAATCCTCTTTTATTATATATAAGAGAGTGGTGAAATCAATTTTACAAAATGGGGTTTGGAAATATGACATTTCAAGTTAGTGACTAAAATGTAATTTTTGAAAAGTTGGTGACTGTTTTAAAAGGATTGAAACTTTGAATCTTTAAGGAGCTAATTTACCCAAGGGGGGGTTTCTCCAGATTTTTCTTAAATTTTAAAGACTCATTTAATGTTATGTAATAAAAGAAAAGAGGGAAAAGAGATATTTTAGTTTCATAACTAACTTTTGCCAAAATTTTCCAATTTCATTTTCTCTCAATTTTCCCTCAGCCAAACACATTTCCACAGCCACTTTTCCTTTGATTTTCACACCTAAAGTTGAGATTTGAATCTCTAAATGATTTCTAATCATTTCTACACCAAATCCTCATCATTTGCTTATTGAATTTTCAAGGATTTTGGCTCTAAACTAGGAGAAACTCACATTTAGAGGTATGAACGTCCTTCTCCTCTAAATACTCAGTTCTTTACTGAAATTCCCAAGTTCTCAATCCTTAAATTGAGTTTTATTAAAGGTTTTAATGTTGTGTTCTTGATTTTGGCTTAAAATGCAAGATTTGGATTTAATTTTGAAGAAATTCGTAATAGATGATTGGGCTCTGTTTTGAGATGTCTTTTTGATGTATTTTGGATGTCTAGATGATGTGTAATTGAGTTTTAATCAATGCAATCCCGAATAGGTTGATTTTCCTAAGTTTTTACTTGAGAAAATGGTGGTTTTTGGGGTGATTTTGATGTTCTGCTATAGCTGGAGGTATAAGGACGTGATTAGGTCCTTTTTGGATGTTAATTTATGTTTATGAATGATTGGATTTGATGGATCTTGGCTGGGTATTGTTGTAGAGGTGTTTGGATGTGATTTCGGTTGTGTTTGGTAGCCGAAATGTGAGTTTTGATGAGAGCAGCGAGTTTAGGTGTTTTGGTTGAAGATTTTAATGCATGATGATGCATTAATCCTCTGCTTTGATGTGTTTAAAACAGGGGAGACATCTTCGAATCCTTGTGGTGTTGATCCGGAGGCTTGATCGGCGTTTCGGCAAGCTTGCGAAACGGAATCGGTGAGTGAACTTTGGTTTTCAGCTTTGAAACCAATCTTTGAAGGTTATGGGAGCTTAGTTTAAGTCTAAACAACTTAGCTAAGCTCAAGAGTAAGTTTTTCGGAGAAACTCTCTTCTTGATGAACCATGAGATGGTTGAATGCAATGTGTTTATTTTGCATGTTTAAATTATGTTTTGAAAGCATATTTTATTATGTTTAATGCTGGTTTTGTAAGCCATGTGTTGAAGGATGCTCAAGGTAAGAGATCCTTGATTTGGACATTGATAAATGTGGTTTAATGCATAGTGATGCATGTTTATGTAATGGCTTTGTTTAATGCTTAAAAACAGTGGATTGATGATGGTAAATGATGTATATTGGCAAGTGATGTGTTCGTTTAAAAGTACTTGAATCGGATATAGTTAGCCGGCTACAGGATTGGGTGCACCGTGAATAAAGTCGCCTTGGATGTTGAGGGGTTGTAATTGTATCGTAAACTCCATCCAAGTACACTAACGAGATGTCTAAGATCATAATGGTGGTTAAAATGCCATGTGAGGATCTTGTGTTGTGTGTCCCGTGTTCTCGTTAGTGTTGTTATACAACTACCAATGAGTGATGTGGAGGGGTTGTAATTGTACCGTAGACTCCATCACGGGTGTTGAGGGGTTGTGATTGTACCGGTAAACTCCACCTTGAGTGTTTGGTAGTGTGTATGAAGCGTATGGGACAACGCTTGTAATCCGCGTATCCGATTGTGTTTTGAGTTGAAAATGGTTATGGATTATCACTTGAAAGCCAATATGACATGTTGATGTATTGAAGCATGAGATGTTTGGTTTGTGTGCATAGATGCATGATAAATGATGTTTTGAAATTAAAGGCCTTGGAAAGGTGTTTTTACAAGTGCATTATTGTGTTGTTTCGTTAGAGCATTTCTCACTAAGCATGTGTGCTTACGCTCTCTCTTTCTTGAACCAATAATGCAGAGCATTGAAGTTCTTTAAGGGCAGCAAGGAGGTCAAGGATCCAAGTTAAAGTCTAAGCTCATGTATGGTGACTATTTTCACAACACTATTAGCTTTTGGTATTTGGCAATGGGAACCTAGATTGAGTTTTTGGGAGATGTTTTGGACTCCCTAAGTTTGGTTTAATGCCTATGATGATGTTTGAAACATGTAAATGACCATTTGGTATTTGTTTTGGAGATTTGATGATTGCTTGCTTTTCATTATAGGATGCATGCCTTTAGACTCGTGGTTTTTCTTATCTGAGGCTATGACTGAGCTTTGATGATGCAAATATGTTCCTTTAATGTTTGATGACTTGTTGGCATGATATGGAGGTCATATGAGCGTGTTTGGTGGGTCGAAAGAGTGTAAAAGAGACCTTTCTGCTATTTCTGGGCAGGGTGTTTCGAAACACTCGTGCCTGTTTCGAAACAGGTGCATATTTTGGCCTGGGTGTTTCGAAACGGGCAGAGGTGTTTCGAAACACTTTGGCTACTTCCAGCCCGTGTTTCTGAACGGTCTAGACCCGTTTCGAAACACTTGACCGTTGGGCACTGATTTGAATGGTTTTGAGGTTTGCAAGCTTTACGTTTTAGTCCTGATTTTTGTATATGCAACTGCTTGAGTTTGGGATGTCCGTTTAAGATGAAATTTGGCAGAGAAGCATGAAACATGATTAATTTCATAATGGTAACTTAAAAATTGGTAAAGTCCTCTAAATTTCCAGAATTTACAAATTGGTCCCTAAATTTGTATGTTGTGCAATTGAGTCCTTTATTGCTTTCCGATTGCTGTGATTTTTGAGTATGCTTATCTCAAGAGTTCACCTACGGTTAATATGCATTTAGACAAAGTTAAAAAGAAAAAAAGGGTCGTTAATCAAGGTTGACTTTCGGGTTGACTTTGGTTTTCCCCGTGTAATCTTCGTAGTTCGGGTCAACCGTCTAGGCAGGGCTAAGGGGGTTAAAAATACAGTTGTGGTTTAGTTTAAATAAAAATATATTTGTTGCGCGAGTAAACATAGTAGGACTTAATTAAGCATCTAGACAAGTTAAAAGAAAAAAGGGGTTGCTAATCGAAAGTGACTTTAACGAGTTGATTTCAGTTTTCCTTGTGTAATTCTCTTAGTTAGGGTTAAACGTCTAGACCGAGCTAAAGGGGTTACATTGTAACACCCCAATTTTGGGCTTAGATGTTTTGAGTTTGGACCGGACCGGTCGGGTTGCGGTTCGAATATAAAAGGTGATTTTTAGGAAAGCCTAGTTCGGGTTGCATTAAAAATATGGAAAAATGTCCTAAAATCCTCTTTTAATGTATATAAGTGAACTGTGAAATCAATTTTGCAAAATGAGGTTTGGAAGAGTGACATTTTGGGTTAGTGACCAAAATGTAATTTTTGAAAACTGTGTGACTGTTTTAAATAGGATTGAAACTTTGAATCTTTAAGGAGCTATTTACCCAATAGGAGTTTCTCCAGATTTTTCTTAAATATTAAATGATTTATTAATGGTTTAAAAATAAAGGTAAAAAGGAGGGAAAGATATTTTAGCTTTTTAACTAACTTTTCCTAAAATCCTATTTCCATTTTCTCTCATCCTTTCTCTCAAACCAAACACATTTCTCCAGATCTTTTCCCTCTGATTTTGTCATCTAAATCACTCATTTCAATGCTCATTTGATTTCTAATCAATCCTTCAACAAAACCTCACCATTTGCTAAGTGGAATTTTCAAGTTTTTGCTTCTAAAAAGGGAGAAACTCAAGTTTGGAGGTAAGAACGTCCCTCTCCTCTGAACTTTAAGTTCTTTACTGAAATTCCCAAGTTCTCAATCCTTAATTTGTGTTTTATAAAAGGTTTTATTGGTTTGTTCTTGATCTTGGCTTTAAAATGCAAGATTTGCTTGGTTTTAGTGAAATTTTCGTATGATCTGTTTGGGCAGTGTTTTGAGGTGTCAAATTGATGTTAAATGAATGTTAAATTGATGAGAAATTGAGGTTTTATCAATGCAATCCCGAATAGGTTGAATTTCCTAAGTTTTGCTTGAGTTTTTGGTTGTTTTTGGAGTGATCTTGGTGATCTGTTATAGCTGGAGGTATAAGGACGCGGTTGTGATCATTTTGGATGTTAATTGATGTTTAAAAATGGTTAGAAGTGATGGATCTTGGCTGGGTTAAGTTTCAGAAGTGTTAGGAGGTGATTTCGGTTGTGTTTGGTAGCCGAATTGTTGGATTTGTGATGAGCAGGGAGTTTAGTTGTGTTGCTGGTGTTTTTAGTGCATTATGATGCACTAATCCTTTGATGTTATATGCTTGAAACATGGGAGGAAGATCCGTGAGCTTTAGAGGTGGTGTGGAAGGTTTCGGATGCTTGGAAGGCTTGTTGGCTAGCCTTGTTTTGTGTATCGGTGAGTGGAGTTGGGTTTTCAGCTTTTAAACCAAGGTTTGGAGGTTTTTGGGAGCTTAGTTTAAGTCTAAACAACTTTGCTAAGCTCAAGAGTAAGTAAATGGATTTTCGCTCTTGATTGTGTTGTGAATTGGCTTTGAAAAGCAATTATGTTTGATAGTTGCAATGCATGTGATTTGCATGTTTAAAATTCTGTTTTGAAAGCATATTTTAAGCATGGTTCAATGCTGGCTTTGAAAGCCATATGTGTGGGATGCTCAAGGTAAGAGATCCTTGGTTTTGTACATGGAATTGTGGAATTGTTGTATAGTGTTGCATGTTGTTTATTGGCTTGTGTAGTGCTTTAAAAACAGTGTATTGATGATGGTAAATGATGGTTTTTGCATTATGGTTATGCATGTGAAACAAAGGATTAATATGGTAAGATGGTTATATTGGCAAGTGATGTAAGTGGTTCTTGGTTTCTTTGATCGGATATAGTTAGCCGGCTATAGGATTGGGTGCACCGTGAATAAAGTCGCCTTGGGTGTGGAGTGGTTAAGTGAGAACCGGTAAACTCCATCCAAGTATCCTAACGAGATGGTTAAGGTCATAATGGAGGTTGAGATTCCCATTCGAGGACCTTGGGTAAGCAAAGGTAATAATGGTGATTAAAATTCCATTTGAGGACCTTGTGCTTGTTAAGATCACAATGGTGGTGTAAAGTCCATGTGTGGATCTTGTGTAGGGTGTCCCGGATCTCGTTAGTGATGTTATACAACTACCAATCGGTGAATGCTAAGGTTGTATGGTGTTTAAAAGTCCATACATGGGAACTTTGTGCATGTTAAGGTTGTATGGTGTTTAAAAGTCCATAAATGGGAACCTTGTGAAAGTTAAGGTTGTATGGTGTTCAAAAGTCCATACATGGGAGCCTTGTGGAAGTTAAGGTTGTATGGTGTTTAAAAGTCCATACATGGGAACCTTGTGAAAGTTAAGGTTGTATGGTGTTTAAAAGTCCATACATGGAAACCTTGTGAAAACTAAGGTTATATGGTGGTTAAAAGTCCATATATGGGAACCTTGTGAATGGTGGTTAAAAGTCCATTTGGGGACCTTGGATTGGTAGTGTGTATGAAGCGTAGGGACAACGCTTGTGATCCGCGTATCCGATTTGATGTTGAGTTGAAAAGTGGATTTGGTTTATCACTTGGAAGCCAATATATGTTCTTGATATTAATGAAGCATGAGATGCTTGAAATGATGCATGGTTGCATGAGATGTGTATAATGCATTGTGAATGCATGTTTACTTGTTGGTTTGAACAAGTGTTGTTTACCTATTGAGAATGGTGCATGTGTGCATGAAATCTCTTTAGTGCGTTGAAGTCTTGTGAAGACTTGTTTTTAAAAGGCATGTGATGCAAATGTTGATGTTGTGGTTTATAGGTTGCATTTGTTTAATGCATATGTTAAGTTGATTGAGTAAGTGGTTTAAAGGTTTCTTGCTTTAATATGATATTTAAGTATGAGCAAGGTATGATATGGAGTGGAAGTGTTTTCCAAGGTTTTGAATTTAGCTTTGCATTTGGTGTTTATGCATGGAATGGTTGAATTGATGATTTTGCAAGTTTGTGCTTTGAAAAGGTTTACTTGGCTACCTAAGCTAAGGGTTGGTTTTTCATGTTTGAGCAATGCATGATTTAAGCTTGTTGTTGAAAAGGGTTTTCAAACAATGCTTTGGTTTATCGAATCGAGTTTGCTTTTAAAAAGTGGTTTTATGACTCGCTGCATTGATGGTGTTTTGGTTTTGAGCATTTCTCACTAAGCATTATGTGCTTACGCTCCTTTTTGTCCATCAATGCAGATAAATGAAGTTTGGACATCGAGAAGCAAGGGATTCAAGGAGTACTCCAAGTGAGATGTATGTCTCGGTTAATAGCTATAGTTAATAAAGGCAATGGGGGGAAGAATCTCTTATGTTGATGTTTAATGGGATTGTATATGTTGGACATGTATGGTTTATGTTTTTGAATCATGTGGATTAATGTTGTAACGTTTGAATCCTCTTATGCTTGAGTTGCTATGTTATGCTCCTTGTTTTAAAAGCATGAATGAGTACCGAATGTGTTTAATGAGCTGGTGTACCTAGGGATGGTCTTGTATCTAGATTTTGATGCATTTATGTCCCTTGTATGTTGAATGGTTTGCTGGTGTGTTTTGGTTGTCATCGGAACATGTTTGGTGGGCCAAAAGTGAGTTAAACCAACAAGGTTGCTGCAATCTGGGCAGGTCGTTTCGGAACGATCACTACCGTTTCGGAACAGGGGCCTGTTATGGTCAGGGCGTTTCGAAACGGGAGGAACCGTTCCGGAACGGATATGCTACTGCCAGACCCCCGTTTCGGTACGCGTTGCGGAACGGCCCCGCGTTTCGAAACAGGCTGTCTCCCGTTTCGGAACGCATGACTGTTGGGAGCTGACTTTGGCAGTTATATGTTTCAAAATGTTTGCATTTTGGTCCTGAAATGTATTATTGCAATTGTGTGAGTCTGGGATGTCCGTTTGAGCTGAAATTTGACAGGGATGCATGAAACATGATTAATTTCAAGTTGGTAACTTTTAATTGGGTCAAGTCCTCTTAATTATCAGAATTTACAATTTGGTCCCTAAAGTCCTATTTTGTGCAATTGAGTCCCTGTTTGTTCTCTGATGGTTTTGATCTCTAAGTATGATGTTTGTATGAATTCATCTAAGGTTAATGTGCATCTAGACAAGTTTAAAAAGAAAAAAAGGGGTCGTTAATCAAGGTTGACTTTCGGGTTGACTTTGGTTTTCCTCGTGTGACTCTCTTAATTCGGGTCAACCGTCCAGGCTGGGTTAAGGGGGTTACATACATATTCGACTCTTAAAACACAAAACATCATCATCATTGAAAAAAGTCCTTACGCACTGTCCTGAACATGCAGTGGCAAAGAATCATCCAACAACTCTTTCTCCTTAATCTACTCCACCAACGAGGGTTTCACTTGCAATTCATCCACTAAACCACCATCTCGTGATATACTCAACTGAGCAAACATCGCCGTTAACTCTACAGTCAACTTCTTACTCAAGGCATCGGCTACAACATTAACCTTCACTGGATGGTACTCGATAGTCAAGTCATAATCTTTAAGCAAATTAAGCCACGTTCGTTGCCTAAGATTCAACTCTTTGTGGGACATCAAGTACTTCAAACTTTTGTGGTCCGTATATACCGTACACTTTTCACCATAAAGGTAATGCCTCCAGATTTTCAAGGCAAACACCAACGCAGCCAACTCAATCTCATGTGTAGGATAATTACGCTCATGCACCTTCAACTATCAAGATGCATAAGCTACCACCCTGCCTCCTTGCATAAACACACATCCCAAACCATCATAGGATGCATCACTGTAAACCACAAACTCTTTTCCCGATTTAAGTTGAATTAAGATAGGATCTTGCGTGAACGCTTCCTTCAACTTCTCGAAAGTTTGGTGCCTAACCTTCGTCCATTAAAATTTAAAATCCTTTTGCAACAACTTTATCAAAGGAGCAGCAATCTTTGAAAACCTATCCATGAACCTATGTTAGTACCCTGCCAAACGAAGGAAACTACGTACCTCATGAACTAACTTAGGTGAGTTCCAATTCATCACCGCTTCAACCTTTTGAGGGTCATCTCTAATCCCTTCAGCCAACACCACATGACCAAGGAAAACAACTTCTCTAAGCCAAAACTCGCACTTACTCAACATAGCATAAAGTTGATTTTCCAACAAAACTTGATACACAATTCGCCCATGGTTACCATGATCCTCCTTGGTACGAGAGTATACGGGAATATCATTGATAAAAACAACCACAAACCATTCGAAAAACTCATAATGCTCCTACCTTGTTCGAAAATTAGTCTTAGGCACATCAACATCCTTTTCTTTCAACTAATAATATCCAGATCTTAGATCAGTCTTAGACAACGCCGAAGCACTTCCAAACTGATCGAAAAGATCATCAATCCTTGGTAAAGGATATTTTTTCTTGATTGCCAAACAAGCCCGGTGCACCCCAAGGTGAAACAATAGGCCTAATGAAACCTCGATCAAGCAACTTCTGAAGTTGTGTCTTCAACTCCTTCAACTCTTTTGAAGCCATTCGACAGGGAGCAATAGACACTGGAGTCATATGTTCATACAACTCAATGCGAAACTCAACCTCTCTGTTCGGTGGCAAACCAAGCATCTCTTCTGGAAATAACCCATAAACTCACGTACCATACGTATGTCCCATACTCGCACCACCTTTGTGCTAGGATTCATCATATAAGTTAGGAAAGCTTCGCATCTCGAACGCATCAACTGACTCACTTCGTGAAAGAACATAACATTAGATATGAATTTCACGTTCTCACGTACAACCACCACCTCATAATCCTCGGCAAGTTTCAACAAAACTCGCTTGGTCTCAAAATGAACCACAACCCTATGCTCAGTTAACCAATCCATACCAAGAATTACATCAAAACCATAGAAAGGCAATTCCATAAGATCAACCTCAAACACATGACCTTGAACAGACAAGGGACATCTCTAATGTCGCAACCTCCAAATAAGCAATAAAGGCCAATTACAAATCAAAACAATCAAGGCACACATGCCACAATCTTAGGGAGTTTAATACATCTCCCAAAACAAAACTTAGGTTCCCATTGCCAAATTATCAAAACTAAAAGTGTACGAAAACTTCACCATACATGAGCTTGAATTTCCTTGGACACACTTAGCTTCCTTGATGCCCCTAAGCACCTCAATTATCTACATTATTGGTAAAAGAGAGCGTAAGCACAAATGCTTAGTGAGGCAAGCTCTATATAAAACCAATACAACAATGCATTTTTAGAAACACTTTCAACAAAGCTTTTAAACCACAAGCTCATCTCTTCCCCATGTTACCTTACATCATTTTCAAACATCTCATGCTTCTTTACATTTAAATACATTATCTTGGCTTTCAAGTGATAGTTCATAACCATTTACACAAAACACAATCGGATACATGGATTACATGTGTTGTCCCACACGCTTCATACACACTACTAGACTACACAAGGTTCACACTCAAGAGCAATCCCTCGATTGATGTGACACCCGTGGTGCAGTATAACGGTACAATCACAACCCCTCAACACCACTCATCGGTAGTTGTATAATTCCTCTAACGAGAGTAAGGGACACATAACACAAGATCCACACACGGAATTTCAACCACCGTTGTGATCTTACCTTAATCGTTAGGGTACTTGGATGGAGTTTACGGTACAATCACAACCCCTCAACATCCAAGGCGACTTTACTTACGGTGCACCCAATCCTATAGCCGGCTAACTATATCCGATTCAATTACTTTAAAACCATCTCATCACTTTCCAATATACATCAAATACCATCATCAATTCACTGTTTTAAAGCATTAATCAAAGCGACTTAACATCATGCACATCCATGCATCATAACCAAATTAATAACATGTCAAACCAAGTATCTCTTACCTTGAGCATCCTTTAATACATGACATTCAAAACCAGCATTAATCATGCTACAACATGCTTTCAAAACAGAAATTAAACATGCATTTCATAACTAATGCATCAATTCACATCTTAGCACATCCGAGGGAGTTTTTTCTGAAAACTTACACTTGAGCTTAGCTAAGTTGTTTAGACTTAAACTAAGCTCCCAAAACCTCCAAACAATCATTTCAAAGCTGGAAAAACACTTACACTCACCAATCTCATTTTGCTTCCTTACCGAAACGCCAATTAAGCCTCCGGATCAACTCTGAAAGTGTTCGAAGATGTCTCCATTGTTTTAGACACATCAAAGCAGAGGATTAATGCATCATCATGCATTGAAATCTTCAGCCAACACTCCAAAACTCGCTGCTCTACCTAAACCCAACATTTCGGCCACCAAACACAACCGAAATCACCTCCAAACTCTTCCAAAACTTAACCCAGCCAAGATCCATCACTTCTAATCATTTCTAAACATCAATTAACATCCAAAATAAACCTAAACTCTTCCTTATACCTCCAGCTATAACAGAACACCAAGAACACCGTAAAAACCACCATTTTCATAAGCAAAAACTTAGGAAATACAACCTATTCGGTATTGTATTGATAAAACCTCATTTCTAACATCATTAGACATCGAAAATACATTAAAGAATCATCTCAAAACAGAGCCCAATCCATTACAACGAAAATCTTCAAGATCTCTTCGAAATCTTGAGTTTTAAGCCAAAATTAAGTTTCTAACATTAAATCCATTTATAAAACTTTAATAAAGGATTGACAACTTGGGAATTTCAGTAAAGAACTGAGTATTTAGAGGAGTAGAACATCCTTACCTCTAAATCATGATTTCTCCTTGATTTGGGCCAAATTCCTTGAAAATTCAATGTGGAAATCATAAGGATTTGATGCAAGATTGATTAGGAACCAATAGATGATATAAATCTCATCAATTGAAGTGAAGATCAATGTGAATTTGCTGGAGAAAACGTGTTTGGATGATGGAATTTTGAGAGAAAAAGGAATGAGAGAAAATTAGGAAAAGGTAGTTATGAAAACCCAAAAAGTAGTTTCCCTTTTCTTTTTACTTAATTAAAACATTAATTAATTCAACCAAATTATGGAAAAATCTGGAGAAAAACATTTTGGGTAAATTAGCACCTTAAATATTCAAAGTTTCAATCCTTTACAAAACAATCACTACTAAACTTTGCAAAAATTGCATTTTGGTCACTACACCGAAATGTAGTATTTCTAAACCTAATTTTGTAAAATTGATTTCACCAATCTCTTATATTTATTAAATGAGGATTTTTAGATATTTTTCTATATTTTTAAAACATCTCAAACTAGGCTTTCCCTAAAACCTCCTTTTATATTCGAATCGAATATCAGACCGGTCTGGTTCAGACCTTAAACTTCTAAGCCCAAAATTGGGGTGTTACATAAATGATGGTTTTAAAGATCCCATGAGATAGAATTGATATTTGAATGAAATAGAACTATTTGTGGAAATGCTATGCATTGTACATGGTTTTGAAATGGGATTAGAATATTTTAGATTTGATACATTGAAAAATAGTAGGCAATGAGGTTTAAAATGGATATATTGGCATGAGATGAGATTATTTTTACCGGAAATAATTGGTCAACCAATAGGATGTGAAGTGCACTATACAATAAAAAATTCATGCGTGCTCTTCTGTTCGGACAATTAGGGTAGTGCCATCTCGTTCCAAAGTGAGAGTCTGATCATGTGAGATTTCATCTGTAGAACTAATGTTTTGATATAATAATTTAAAAATGTTTTGGACTAATTTGAAAATAATTTAAAACATGTCCTTAAGTCCAAATAACTTGAAAATATGTTTGAGGCATTTAAAAAGGTTTTTGGAAAGTTTTTCATGATTTAAAATAGCCAAACTTGTATTTTCAAGTTGCCTGTACCGATACCTTTTTGCCCAAGTTTGGTCACTGCCAAAACCCGAATCGAAATAGGCTTTGTCGTTTCGATACGGAGAGGGATCATTTCGATACGCTTGGTAAGCGTATCAATCCCCGTTTTAAAAACCCCATCGACTAGTTCCCAACAATCTTTTAAATGTCTTACCGTACCGATAGGCCCTCAAGCGTATCGATACGCCTAGGTTGGCAAGAGCCCAACAGCTAGTTTCTGATGAAGGTCGTACCGATACGGGTCCACGTGTATCGATACGGAAGGCTACATAACAACATTAAATATGGGAAATAAAGTCTCCAACGGCTCCAATTCATCCCCAACGGCTAGTAACGGCTACAAACTCAAAGAGGAGTATTACAGGGACCTACATGAATCTTGTAAACGTTTATGCTTCAATTGTCAACAACAAATGATCAAGAAATTGTCTTAGTGATTATTTGTCATTTCATTGTATAGACAAACACTAGTGAGCCAAAATTGTTAGATTTGCTCAAGTGTTTTACATTTTAGGTGAGAGCTAAATTGTGCTAACAAATACCTATTAGAGGGATTTGAGTTTGCTTATCTTTTCTCTTTGTTAAGAGGGTTTGATCAAGGCTTTGAGTAGAAAGCTTGATCGGGAAGCTAAGGTAGTGGATACAATGAAATGACAAATACCTAGAAAAGGGGACGAATCAATAGTGGATTGATTGGAAATCCTTAGTGGGAAGCTAAGGTAGTGGATGTAGACCTTAGTTAAAAGTTTGAACCACTATAAATCATTGTGTCCTTTATCTTTTTAGCTTCCACACCACTTACACCCAAAATTCCACTTCTCCACCACTTGGCGAGCAAGAATGTTGAGTTGTAGGGTGCTCGATTTCTTCAATCGATCCTGCTCCCCAAGTGGCGAAGAGGTCAAATTTTGGGTGGATGATGTGTGGAAGCTAAAAAATAAATGACACAATGATTTTAGAGTGGTTCAACCTTCTAACCAAGGTCTACATCCACTACCTTAGCTTCCCACTAAGGATTTCCAATCAATCCACTATTGATTCGTCCCCTTTTCTATGCTTAAGAGGAAACCCTTATACACCGATCAAGCTTTCTACCCAAAGCCTTGATCAAACCCTCTTTACAAAGAGAAAAGATAAGCAAACTTAAATCCCTCTAATAGGTGATTGTTTGCACAAATAAGCTCTCACCCAAAACCTAAAACACTTGAGCAAATTTGACAATTATGGCTCACTAGAGTTTGTCTATACAAGGAATTGACAATTTATGTACAAAGACGCTTTTTGATCATTTGTTGATTGACAATTGAAGAATTAACCATATCTTGATGCTTGGAGGTCCCTTTTATACTCCTTAATGAGTTTGTAGTCGTTACTAGCCGTTCGGGTTGAATTGGAGCCGTTGAGGACTTTATGTCCCACCATAAATGAAGTTCTGCTGCTACCCGTTTCGATATGCTCTTTAAGTAGAAAGAGTTGTTGCAACACCCGTATCGAAATGCTGATGGCCGTATCGAAACATCCGTATCGAAACGCCTAGTACCGTATCGAAACGATCTGCATTTAAAAGTTAGTTGAGAAATAGTCGTTGGGGTTTATGACCATTGTGGCCGATGACACGTAGGCGTATCGAAACGACATAGTTCATATCGAAACGCTGGGCAAAAACCTCATCCAGAAAAGACTCGTTTCGATACCCGTATCGGAACGTTTTGACACTGGAAAACACCGTATCGAAACGCCTAAGGGTGTTGCGATACACCTTGATGGTTTTGTTAAGTTTTGGCTTTGAAAACATCCTCTAAACACAGTTTCAAGTTATTTGGACTTTGGAAATAGTTTTGAATTCTTTTTAAATCAGTCCAAAACATTTTTCAATTATTATATCAAAACATTAGTTCTACAATCTCCCCCTTTTTGATATAATAAAACTAACTTGAAAAATTGTTTAGGATTCTCCCCCTTTAAGTTTAAAAATGTGAATAAGAGATTAAAGATATGAAATCAAATAAATCTCCCCCTTATTCATTTGAAAATCCAATTTTTCAAACTACATTTATCATCATTTTTGTTATATCAAAAAGAATTCAAAATACTTTTAAGTTCAAAATAACAATAGAGGTAAAAAAATGACAAAAATAACAATTTGGTTTTAGAATGCCCCCCCTAACTCAAAGCATCATTAAAAATGTTAGTCCAACTTATATGATCATCTAGTTGACATAAATAAAAATAAATCAAATAAAAACAAAAGCAACTAGATTTTACCACACTTGAACTCATGGGAGGATGTGAAGCTTTCCTTCTTCAAGTGCTTTTCCTTGTGTGCATGGAGCTCCCCCTCATTGATTGGACTTGTTGAACATCTCCATCACACCTAGAAAAAGACAATCAAGTAATTTTTGGTATCCAAATTGTTTTGGATCCATAAACATTAGTAGCACAAACTTTAGTCCCCTTAGGAATCCATTTTTCAATGTCATCCTTTTTAATTGAAGTACTAAGTCCTTTTGGGACCCAAATACTTCTAAAACATTTTCCTTTTACAAATCTAGGGGCACTAGATTGTCTTATATAAAAATTTGATTTTCCAAAATCATTTTTCTTTTGAAGTTCATTGGAAATCAAATCCTTTTTTCTTTTTTGAACTTTAAGAAGCAAATTTTGTAAATCAAAACATTTTTGTTCAAACTCTTTCAATTTTGCTTCAAGTTCAAGATTTGTTTTGGAAAGCAAATCATTCTCAATTTTTATTTTTGAAATCAACTTTTTTGTTTTTGGAAAATGATGCCTTGAATTCCAAAAGCAAATCATCATAGGCATCTTGGAACTCACCAAATGTATATGAATTTGAAATAAATGAGTTAGAAGTTACCTCCCCCTCATTGAGGGCCATCAAGCATAGGTGGGCTACTTCATTATTGGTGGAGTCTTCATCACTACATGTGGCCACATATGCTTGCTTTAAAGACGATCCCCTCTTGTTGGACTTGTGGGAATTCTTCATCTTCTTCCTCGATTCATGGTTGGAATTTTCCGTTTCGCTCTTCATAAACCGTGAAAATTTGTTGAAGAGATAGGCCATCTCTTCATCTTCACTTTCCTCCTCACTAAAATCTACATGATGACAAGCGGAGGATTTGAGAGCAATCGCATTTGTGTTGATGCCAAGCCCTTTGATCTTCTTCTCTCCCATAGCTCTAATTTTTCCCTCTTCTTCTCATCTTCTTTGTTCTTCTTCATGATTTGACGAGTAAGGAGTGACCCCCATGAGTTCATCAAGCTTCAAGGTCTTCAAGTTCTTGACTTCGATTATGGCGGTCCTCTTTGAGTCCCATGACTCGAGAAGTGTAGATAAGCTTTCAGACAAGCTTTTCCTCCTGGATGGCTTCTCCATAGCCTTTGAGACCATTGGTAATAGTGGAGAACCTATCAAACATCTTCTCGATGTTTTCTTCCGGATCCATTTTGAAGTTCTCACACACTAAGGTGAGGAGCCCAATCTTGGTCTCCTTAACTTCATTGGTTCCCTCGCATATGACATCAAGCTTGTCTCATACCTCCTTGGCACTCTCACAAGAAGACATCTTCTCATAGATGGTTGGGCAAAATGCACAAAAGAGGATGTGCAAGGCTTTGCAAATAAGCTCTATCTTCTTGCGATCGTTGGCAACTCCACTCCACTCCACTTTGCTTCGTTGAGGCATGAACGAACTATCTTCAACAATGTCCCATAGCTTGTAGTCTCTTGACTTGATGAAGAACTTCGTCTTATCTTCCAATGGGCATAGTGAGTTCCGTCAAAGATGGGCGGTTTGTCGATGGATTGCGCCATTGAGCCTGTTGTGTTAAATGATGATCGAGCTTGCCGAATCTTCTAAATAGAATGTTAATCCTCTTTGATTGAGCCAAGCTCTGATACTAATTGTTGAGTTGTAGGGTGCTCGATTCCTTCAACCTATCTTGCTCACCAAGTGGTGGAGAGGTGAAATTTTGGGTGGATGTGGTGTGGAAGCTAAAAAATAAATGACACAATGATTTTAGAGTGGTTCAACCTTCTAACCAAGGTCTACATCCACTACCTTAGCTTCCCACTAAGGATTTCAAATCAATCCACTATTGATTCATCCCCTTTTCTAGGCTTAGGAGGAAACTCTTATACACCGATCAAGCTTTCTACCCAAAGCCTTGATCGAACCCTCTTTACAAAGAGAAAAGATAAGCAAACTTAAATCCCTCTAATAGGTGATTGTTTGCACAAATAAGCTCTCACCCAAAACCTAAAACACTTGAGTAAATTTGACAATTTTGGCTCACTAGTGTTTGTCTATACAAGGAATTGACAATTTACGTACAAAGACATTTGTTGATTGACAATTGAAGCATTAACCATATCTTGATGCTTGGAGGTCCCTTTTATACTCTTTAATGAGTTTGTAGCCGTTACTAGCCGTTGGGATTGAATTGGAGATGTTGAGGACTTTATTTCTCACCATAAATGCAGTTTTGCTGCTACCCTTATCGAAAAGCTCGAACCCATTTCGATACGCTCTTTAAGTAGAAAAAGCCATTGCAACACCCGTATCAAAACGCTGATGGTCATATCGAAATGCCCGTATCGAAATGCCTAGTACCGTATCAAAACGATCTGCATTTAAAAGTTAGTTGGGAAATAGTCGTTGGAATTTTTGACCGTTGTGGTCGATGCCACGTAGGCGTATCAAAACGGCATAGTTCGTATCGAAACGCTGGGCAAAATTCTCATCTAGAAAAGACCTATTTCGATACCCGTATCGAAACATTTTGACACTCGAAGAGACCGTATCGAAACGCCTAAGGGTGTTTCGATACACATCGATGGTTTTGTTAAGTTTTGGATTTGAAAACATCCCCTAAATATAGTTTCAAGTTATTTGGACTTTCGAAATAGTTTTGAATTCTTTATAAATCAGTCCAAAACAGTTTTCAATTATTATATCAAAACATTAGTTCTACAAAGAACTGTTGAAGGAATCGAGCACTGAAAAACCCAAAAATTGGTATCAGAGTTTGTCTCAATTGAAGAGGATTAACATCCTATTGAGAAGATTCGGCAAGCTCGATCATCATTTCAATCAACCGGCTCAATGGCGCAATCCATCGATAAACCTCCCTTCTTCGATGAATCTCACTATGCCCATTGGAAGACAAAGATGAAGTTCTTCATAAAATTAAGGGACTACAAGATATGGGACATAATAGAAGATGGTCCGTTCGTGCCTTAACGAAGTAAAGCGGAATGGAGTGCCGAAGATTGCAAGCAGATGTAGCTTAATTGCAAAGCCTTGCACATCCTCTTTTGTGCATTTGGCCCAACCATCTATGAGAAGATGTCATCTTGTGAGAGTTCCAAGGAGGTATGGGACAAGCTTGAAGTCACATACGAAGGAACCAATGAAGTAAAGGAGATCATGATCGGCCTCCTCAACATTACGTATGAGAACTTCAAGATGGGTCAGGAAGAGAACATCGAGAAGATGTTTGATAGGTACTCCACTATCACAAATGGTCTCAAAGGCTATGGAGAAACCATCCCAGAAGAGAAGCTTGTCCGAAAGCTCATCTACTCACTTCCCGAGTCATGAGACTCAAAGAGGACCGCCATCATCGAAGCCAAGAATTTGAAGACCTTGAATCTTGATGAACTCATGGGGTCACTTCTCACTCATCAAATAATGAAGAAAAACAACGAAGATGAGAAGAAAAGGGAAGAAATTAGAGCTATGGGGGAGAAGAAGCTCAAAGGGCTTGGCATCAACAAAAATGACATTGCTCTCAAATCCTCCACTTGCCATCATGTAGATTAAAGCGAAGAGGAAGATGATAAAGAATAGATGGTTCATCTTTTCAAGAAGTGTGATCCTTTAATGAAGAAAGCCTTGAAAGATCTTGAACGAGAATCCATTAAAAAAGAAGAGGGCAAGCACTTCAAGCCATAAGAAGAAAGCATATGTGGCTACTTGGAGTGATGAAGACTCCACCGATGATGAACAAGCCAACCTTTGCCTTATGGCCATTGAAGAAGATTCAAGGGTAACATCTAATTCATCTACTTCATGTTCATATTCTTTTGTTGAATTACAATAGGCGTATGATGATTTGGTTTTAGAGTTTAAAAATCACATTTTGAAAAACAATAAAATGATTTAAAAGTTGAAAATTCAAATCAATTTTAATTTTGTGCTAAGGGGACTAAATTTTGTGCTACTAATGTCTGTGGATCCAAATCAATTTTAATACCAAAAATTACTTGATTGTCTTTTGCTGGGTGTGATGGAGAGTGATCAACAAGTCATAAATTCAGGGGGAGCTCCATGCACACAAAGGAAGAACACTTGAAGAAGGAAGGCTTCACATCCTCCCTTGGGTTCAGGTGTGGTAAAATCTAGTTGTTTTTGTTTTTATTTGATTTTTTTATTTCAACTAGATGATCATATATGTTGGACTAACATTTTAATGATGCTTTGAGTAAGGGGAAGCCATTTTAAAAAAAACATTTTAAAACTTTCAAAGTATAAACCTCTATTGTTATTTTGAGCTTAAAAGTGTTTAAGTTCTTTTTGATATAACAAAAAGGGGGAGAAATGGCTTGAAAAATTGAATTTTCAATTGAATAAGGGGGAACTTTAATTGATTTCAATTTTTCATCTCTTATTCACAATTTTAAACTTAAAGGGGGAGAATCGCAAACAATTTTTCAAGTTGGTTTTATTATATCAAAAAGGGGGAGATTGTAGAACTAATGTTTTGATATAATAATTGAAAAATGTTTCGGACTAATTTGAAAAGAATTTAAAAACATGTCCTTAAGTCCAAATAACTTGAAAATATGTTGGAGGCATTTAAAAAGGTTTTTGGCAAGTTTCTCATGATTTAAAATAGCCAAACTTTTATTTTCAAGTTGCCCGTACCGATACGGTCTTACCCGTATCGATACCTTTTTCCCCAGATTTGGTCACTGCCAAAACCCGTATCGAAATAGGCTTTGCCATTTTGATACGGAGAGGGATCGTTTCGATACACTTGGTAAACATACCGATCCCCGTTTTAATAACTGCAACGGCTTGTTTCCCATGGCCTTATAAATGTCATACCTTACCGATACGCCCTCAAGCGTATCGATACGCCTAGGCTGGGAAGAGCCCAACGACTAGTTTCTGATGAAGGTCGTACCGATACGGGTCCATGTGTATCGATATAGAAAGCTACAGAACAACATTAATGATAGGAAATAAAGTCTCCAACAGCTGCAATTCATCCCCAACGGCCAGTAACGGCTAGAAACTCAAAGAGGATTATAAAAGGGACCTCCAACCATCTTTTAATGGTTAACGCTTCAATTGTCAACAACAAATGATTAAGAAATTTTTATAGTGCTTATTTTTCATTTCATTGTATAGACAAACACTAGTGAGCAAAAATTGTTAAATTTGCTCAAGTGTTTTAGGATTTGGGTGAAAGCTAAATTGTGCAAACAAATACCTATTAGAGGGATTTGAGTTTGCTTATCTTTTCTCTTTGTTAAGAGGGTTTGATCAAGGCTTTGAGTAGAAAGCTTGATCGGTGTATAAGGGTTTCCTCCTAAGCCTAGAAAAGGGGACGAATCAATAGTGGATTGATTGGAAATCCTTAGTGAGAAGCTAAGGTAGTGGATGTAGACCTTGGTTATAAGGTTGAATTGTAACGCCCTGATTTTGGGTACGCGGCCGAACTTCAGTACTTCTTATCATCCGCAGACAGATGGACAGTCTGAACGTGTTATCCAAGTGCTTGAGGATATGTTGAGGTGTTGTGTTATTGAATTCAAGGCTCTTGGGAGAAGCACTTGCCTTTGGTGGAGTTTGCTTATAATAACAGTTACCAGGCAAGTATTCAAATGGCACCTTATGAAGCTTTGTACGGGAGGAAGTGCAGAACTCCTCTTTGTTGGGCTGAAACGGGACAAAAGTTGGTTTCGATGCCGTCTTTGTTAAAAGGGACCATCGAGAAGGTGAAGCTCATTTGTGAGCGGTTGAAGGCTACATCGGATCGGCAAAAGTCTTACGCGGATTTGAAGCGTAAGGAGATAAATTTTGTTGTAGGTGATCATGTGTTTTTGAAAGTTTCACCTTGGAAGAAGGTGATGAGGTTTGGCCTGAAGGGCAAGTTTAGCCCACTGTTCATTAGACCATACGAGGTGATAGAACGTGTGGGTCTTGTTGCTTACAAGCTAAAATTTCCTCAAGAGTTAGCAATGATACATAATGTGTTTCATGGATCCATGCTTCGGAGGTATATATAGGATCTGTCGCATGTTATGCCTGTGGAAGAGGTTGAGTTGAATCCAGACTTGATGTATGATAAGGAAGCTGTTGAGATTTTGGATTCAGATAGTAAGGTTCTCCGAGGTAATACCATCGAGCTGGTTAAAGTCTTGTGGAGGCATCGTGGTGCTGAGGAAGCCACGAGATAAAGGAAGGAAGACATGAAGAAGCAATTTCCGTACCTCTTTCCTCCTGGTAAATTTCGAGGATGAAATTTCTTAAGAGGGAGAGAGTTGTAACGCCCTGATTTTGGAAATAGATGTTTTAGAGTTTGAATCGGATCGGTCGAGAATGGTTTGAACCTTTAAGGGAGTTTTAGGGAACACCTAGTTCGGGATGCTTTAAAAATATGGAAAATATGGAAAAATCCTCATTTATTATATGAATGATTATGGTGAAAACAATTTACAAAATAAGGTTTGGAAATACTACATTTCGGTGTAGTGACCAAATCGTTGTTTTTGCAAAAGTTGAATAGTAACTGTTTTGTAAAGGATTGAAACTTTGAATCTTTAAGGAGCTAATTTTACCAAAAGGTTTTTAATCATATTTCTCTTTATTTTGGGTGTTTTTAATAATGTTTTAATTAAGGGAAATAAGGATTATTAAAAAGAAAATCTATCTTTGTCTTTTCATAACTACCTTACATTTGTTTTCTCTCATTTCATTTTCTCTCAATTTCTTTTCACCTAAACACAATTATTCTATCAATTAGCCTCTGATTTTCAATCTTTTTGATGAGATTTCAATCCCTTTTTGATTCCTAATCTTTTCCTCACCAAATCCTCTTGTTTTCACTTTGGATTTTCAAGAAAACTTGCCAAAATCAAGGAGAACTCAGCCATTAGTTGTAAGCTTCCTCCTTCTCCTCTAATGATCAGTTCTTTACTGAAATTCCCAAGTTATCAATCCTTTGTTAATGATTTTTGAGTTGCTTTAATGTTAGAAACATGAAATTGTGTCAAAACTCAAGATTTTTGAAGAGATCTTGATGATTTTCGTAACTATTGGTTAGACTCTGATTTGAGGTTGATTTCTAATATATTTTGGATGGTAATTGATGTTCTAAATGAGGTTTTATCAAACAAATCCCGAATAGGTTTGGATTCCTATGTTTTGCTTGCTAGAATGGTAGTTTTTGGGGTGGTTTTGGTGTTCTGTTATTGCTGGATGCATAAGGACGAGTTTATGGTGGTTTTGATGTTGATTTAGGTTTAGAAATATTTAGAAGTGATAGATCTTGGCTGAGCTTTGTTTTGGAAAAGTTTGGAGATGATTTCGGTTGTTTTTGGTGGTCGAAATGAGGCTTTTGAGTAGAGCAGCAGGTTTAGGTGTGTGGCTGATGATTTCAAAGCATGATGATGCATTAATCCTCTGGTCTTATGTGTTATGAATAGTGGAGACATCTTCGAACGCCTTTGGTGTTTATCCGAAAGTGCCAGGAGCTTAGATAGCGTTTCGGCGAGCAAGTGAAACGTAATTGGTGAGTGCGAATCGTTTTAGAAGTCCTTGGGGGACAAAGAAACAAGGTTTGGGGATTGAGGAACGATTTGAAACACCTTCCTAAGCCCGGAAGAAAGTATGGCTAGATTTGCTCTCAATTATGTGGTGGTTGCCCTTAAAATGCTTTTACATGCTATTGTTTTGAGGTAGACAAATTCCTACTATTTTATGCATGATTTGTAGCATGAGATGATGCTTTGAAGAGATTTCATGTGATAGCATGTGCATTGAAGAGTTTCAAGATTTTGATTTAATGCAAGCATGTATTATGATTTTGAAATGAGATCAGAAAGATTTGAGAAATGTTGCATGAAAAACAATAGGTGAGATAATGTTTTGACATAATATATTGGCATAGAAGATGATATACTTACCGGATATAATTGATCGATCAATAGGATAAAAGTGCACTATAAACTAAAAATTTGTACGTTCTCTTTGGATTCTATCCAAAGGGAGAGACCGATGATGGGCATTCCATCGGGTAGGACTTGGTGAAACACCCAAGCTTTTTGGTGATGAGAGATACCGCCATGAGAATCAGGTAATGAGAGATTCCACCGGGGTAGGACTTGACCTTCATTCAAGCTAGTCCGCAAATCCGAGTAATGAAGAAATGTGAAATGCCAATATAATAAATGGAATTGTATTTGATTCACATGTACCTAGTGTTGAGATGATTTATGCTATGAGAAATGCATATGAGATTTGTTTATGAAATGCTCTAGTTTCCACAAGCATGTGTATGGCCTTGCCATGAGTTTTGCATTGGTTTAAATGCATGGGATATAATAGAGGTACATGTGTTTTCAAATGGAGATTTGCTTTGAAATGGTTTTCAAGCATGAGATAGAAAGAGGATGTTGTTGAAAATGGCTTTTGAGAAAGTGTTTTGAATAATGCATTATTTTGTTGGTTTTCCTTAGAGCATGCCTCACTAAGAAAATATGCTTACGCTCTCTTTTACCAATAATGCAGATAATTGAGGTGTTTTAGGCAGCAAGAGGGTTAAGAACATCCAAGGAGGTTTAAAGCTCATGTATGGTGTTGTTTTTGCACACTTTAGTATTGGTATTTGGCAATGGGGTTTCAAGGTTGTATTTGGGAGATGTGTTTTGGACTCCCTATGTTTATAGTGAGTTTTTCATGGCTTTTATGATTTGTAAATGGTTCTAAATGGTTTGGTTGAAGGTTTGAGTTCTATTTTTTTGTTTTGTGGTTAGGAAGCATGCATATAGTTTGAATGATCATGTGTTTGATGCCATGCTCTAGCTTAGGTCTCTTTATATGTTATCTAATGGTTAAACTTGTTGTTGGTATGTTATGGAATGTTTTGGAGCATGTTTGATTGTGCTATGATGTGAAAAACCAGAAAATTCTGTTGTTGCAGGGCAGGGTGTATCGAAACACCCTTATCTATTTCGAAATAGGGGCCCGAAATGTCTATAGCGTTTCAGAAAGGGTGAAGGTGTTTCGGAACATTTTGGCTACTGGAGAGACATGTTCCGATACTGGTCTCGGAAAGCACCCTAGTACCAAAACGGTCAACACCGTTTCGATACATGTGTTTCGGAACGAAATTCAGTGTTCTTGAATGCTTGACCGTTGGATTGTGCTTTTGAATTGTTTCAAGTTATAATGTTTTTCATTTTAGTCCTTAATGTTGTGGATGCAATTGTTTGAGCTAGGAATGTCCTTTTAAGTTGATTTTTGGGTAGAGATGTATGAAAAGTGACTAATTACATATTGGTAAACTTAAAATCTGCAAAGTCCTTATAATTTCCAAAATTTACATTTTTGTCCCTAAAAGGGTAATTCTTGCAATTGAGTCCCGAATTGTTTTCCGATCGCCGTGCCTTTTTCTTGTATAACTCTTGCGTAACACATATGTTTAATGTACATCTAGAAAAGATAAAAAGGAAAAAAAAGGGTCGTTAATCAAGGTTAACTTTCAGGTTGCCTTTGGTTTTTCCCGTGTAATCTGCATAGTCCGAGTCAAACGTCTAGGCCAGGCTAAGAGGCTTACATTTTTTGGTATCAGAGCAAGGTTTGCGAATGTTTGGGGCTTGGTAAGTGGTTAATGTATGTGATTATGAATGATTGTGACTCTTCGGTGAAAGTGTGATGTATGATTGTTGATGTGTGGTTTTAGTGAGATGAAATTGTGATGCTAGGCTGTGTGTGGGGTATATAGTTGGGGATCCCTTTGCCATATCATTACTAATAAGAAGAATTGTATTCAAAAATGAGCTTGAGTACTTGGATTACTTACCTTATTATGCCTAATTGGATTTATTGTATTTTGTCAGTTGTATTGTTTTATTATGGGGCCACGTAGAGAGCTTAGAATCAATACCCGTTCTACGGCTGAGAACGAGAATGTGGAGAAGGCTGACGAACTACCTCCTCCTCCCCCTGGTGGACCACCTGGTGGTGGTGGAGCTAGGGTTGGTGCTGCTGGAGTTAGTGCTGGGGTTGCTGGACCCGAGGGAGTTCAGGGGCAAGCTGCTCCTGATATGTCCGCTTTGATACAAGCTATTATGGGAGCTTTCCAGGCAGCAGTAGCTGGAGCTCATGGAGCTGAACCTCAGGATGGTGCTAATTTAAGGTTGTCGTTGGAGCGACTCCGTAGTCTAGGAGGGACTGAGTTCAGAGGGTTAACCCCGGAGGGTTCCGAGTCTTGGTTGAAGAGCACCAAGAGGATACTTGGGCACTTGAACTGCAATAATGTTCAGAAGTTGGGATGCATTGTGTCCTTGTTGCATGGTGATGTGTATACGTGGTGGACAACCACGACATCTAAAATGGATGATAATGATGTGACCTAGACATTATTTTTGAGTGCGTTCAAGCGAAAGTATTTGGGAGTTCGCTACCTCGACGAGAAAAAGAGGGAATTCATGTCCCTTGTGCAAGGGAGCATGACGGTGGCAGAATACGAGGTGCAGTTTGTACGCCTAAGCCAATATGCACCTGAGCTGATCCCTAGTGAGTGAGAAAGATGTGAACGGTTCTGTTACGGTCTAGTGGTGGATGTGAAAACCTATATTCTAGCAGCCGATTATACTGATTTCGATGTCTTGGTCACTCGAGCCAAAAACATTGAGCTGAATCTTAGTTTGGCGAGTCGAGCAGAAGGATCTAGCTCGGGGAAGCGAGCTGCAGAGCGTGATCTTGGTAGAGATTGCTATAAGAGGCATAAGGGTAGAAGGCCACATGGTGATGCTAGATGTGGGGGTGGTAACCCTGGAAGAGGTCTACGAGGACCGAATGCTTTCTTGAGGACTCCTGAGTGTAATCGGTATGGTAAGAGACATGCTGGTGAGTGTTGGGGTAATCTGGGTACATGTTGGAACTGTGGTAATCGAGGGCATATGAAGAAAGATTGTCCTCAGCCGTCGAGAGAAGGTCAGGCTCTGTTGAGAGCAGTCGAGCCATAGAGAGGTCGTGGGCGCGACTGTGGAAACTTTCAGCGTAGAGATGAGGGTGGAAGAAATGTGGCACATGTGGTGGCTGTTCAACCTGAGGGTGGTGGCCAGGCTCGAGTGTATACCCATCGAGAGGGAAGGAATGACACGGACGTTGGTATATTGAGTTGCCTGTTGAGTATTTGGATGTTGGTATGCGCGTGACTAGTTCCTTTGGTGAGACGGCTGTAACAAGAAGATTGTATAGGATATGCCCCTTAATTGTGCAAGATCATGTGTTTCTTGTCGATCTTAGGGAATTGCCATTCTATGGTTTTGACATAATTCTTGGCATGGATTGGCTTGTTGAGCACAGAGTCGTTGAGGATTTTGAAAGCAAGCGAGTTTCGTTGAAACTTGCGGATGACTATGAAGTTGTGGTGGTGGGAGAAAATGTGAAGTTTCTATCTAATGTGGTGTCGACGATTGAAGCAAGCCGGATGTTGCGTCGAGGATGTGAGGCTTACCTAGACTTTGTTATGAATCCTAGTTCAAAAGAGGTCTGCGTACAGGATATAAGGACAGTGTGTGAATTCCCTGGTGTGTTTCCGGAGGAATTACCGGGTTTGCGGCTTAGTTGAGAGGTTGAATTTGGAATTGAGATGTACGAGAACACAACTCCGGTGTCCATTGCTCCCTATCGCATGGAACCCAAAGAGTTGAAGGAGCTGAAGACGCAACTTCAGGAGTTGCTTGACTGAGGCTTTATTCGGCCTAGTGTGTCAGCTTGGGGTGCACCGGTCTTGTTTGTTAAAAATAAAGGTGGTACGATGAGGATGTGTATTGATTACCGTCATCTGAATAAGTTGACCGTCAAGAATAGGTATCCTTTGCCGAGGATTGATGTTCTTTTTATTCAACTTCGAGGAGCGGTTGTGTTTTCAAAGATTGATTTGAGGTCAGGATACTATCAGTTAAAGGTGAAGGATGTGGATGTGCCAAAAACAACCTTTAGAACGAGATATGGGCATTATGAGTTTCTAGTGATACCATTTGGATTGACGAATGCTCCTGCTGCTTTCATGGATATGATGAATAGGGCGTTCCATGAATTCTTAGACAAGTTCGTCGTGGTGTTCATCGAGGATATCCTTGTCTATTCTCATTTTGAGGAGGAGCATGAGGGTCATTTGAGGATTGTCTTGCAAGCGCTGTTAGAAAATCACCTTTATACTAAGCTGAGTAAATGTGAGTTCTGGTTAAAGGAGGTTGTTTTTCTTGGCCATGTGGTTTCGGCTGAAAGGATTCGAGTTGGTCCTCAGAAGATTGAGGCGGTGATGAATTGGAAGCCTCCTAGGACCGTTCATGAAGTGCGTAGTTTCCTTGGGTTGGCAGGTTACTACCGGAGGTTTGTGGATGGATTTTCTAAGATTGATGCCCTTTTGACGAAGTTGTTGCAGAAGGATGTCAAGTATGAGTGGACGAAAGCGAGACAACAAGCTTTTGAGAAGCTAAAAGCAGCTTTGACGCAAGCTCCTATCTTGGTGTACAATGACGCATCCTATGTTGGTTTTGGATGTGTGTTAATGCAAGAGGGTAATGTAGTGGCTTATGCATCGCAGCAGTTGAAAGTGCATGAGCGCAATTTTCCTACGCATGACATTGAGTTGGCTGCAGTGGTTTTTGCCCTAAAGATTTGGAGACATTATCTCTATGGTGAGAAGTGTACTGTGTATACGAATCATAAGAGTTTGAAGTATCTGATGTCTCAAAAAGAGTTGAATCTTAGGAAACGACGTTGGGTGGAGTTGCTTATGGATTACGATCTGACGATCGAGTATCATCCGGGGAAGACCAATGTAGTGGCCGATGCTTTGAGCAGGAAAGTGGCAGTGGAGTTAAGGGCGATGTTTTTCTAGCTTGAGCATATCGCAGGATGGTGGTCTTGTTGCTGAATTGCAGGTGAAACCATCTCTAGTTCAGTTGATAAAGGACAAACAACTATTGGATGATTCCTTGGTGCCACTTGTTCAGGATATTGCTGAAGGTAGGCCATCGGATTTCTGTTTCAATGTTGATGGTGTTTTATGTTTTGGGTGTCAGATAGTGGTGCCGAATGATGCTGAGTTAAGGCGCACTATTCTGACCGAAGCTCATAGTAGTCCTTTGGCTATGCACCCTGGTAGTACAAAGATGTATCGTGATTTGAAGAATGAGCACTATTGGGTGGGATTGAAGAAAGATGTTGCTGAGTATATTAGTAAATGCATGGTTTGTCAGCGAGTTAAGGCTGAACATGAATTTCCTTCCGGGTTGTTGCAGCCGTTAAGAATTCCTTAATGGAAGTGGGAGAGGATCACCATGGACTTTGTGTCTGGTTTGCCCTTATCGCCATCAAAGAAGAATTATGTTTGGCTGATTGTGGATCGCCTTACGAAGTGTGCACATTTTCTACATGTGCATACTACGTACACCTTAGATAAGCTTGCGCAGTTGTACATTGCTGAGATTGTATGATTGCATGGAGTGCAAAAATCTATAGTGTCGGATAGAGATCTGAGGTTCACCGCGAGGTTTTAGGAGTGTTTGCATCAAGCATTGGGTACGCGACTGAACTTCAATACTTCTTATCATCCGCAGACGGATGGACAGTCTGAGCGTGTTATCCAAGTGCTTGAGGATATGTTGAGGTGCTGTGTTATTGAATTTCAAGGCTCTTGGGAGAAGCACTTGCCTTCGATGGAGTTTGCTTATAATAACAGTTATCAGGCAAGTATTCAAATGGCACCTTAGGAAGCTTTGTATGGGAGGAAGTGTAGAACTCTTCTTTGTTGGGCTGAAACGGGACAAAAGTTGGTTTCGATGCCGACTTTGTTAAAATGGACCACCGAGAAGGTGAAGCTCATTTGTGAGTCGTTGAAGGCATCATCGGATCGGCAAAAGTCTTACGTGGATTTGAAGCGTAAGGAGATAGAATTTGCTGTAGGTGATCGTGTGTTTTTAAAAGTTTCACCTTGGAATAAGGTGATGAGGTTTGGCCGGAAGGGAAAGTTGAGCCCACGGTTCATTGGACCATACAAGGTGATAGAATGTGTGGGTCATGTTGCTTACAAGCTGAAATTTCCTCAAGAGTTAGCAAACATACATAATGTGTTTCACGTATCCATGTTTTGGAGGTATAGATCGGATCCGTCGCATGTTATGCATGTGGAAGAGGTAGAGTTGAATCCAGACTTGACGTATGATGAGGAACCTGTTGAGATTATGGATTCGGATAGTAAGATACTCCGAGGTAAGCCATCGAGCTGGTTAAAGTCTTGTGGAGGCATCGTGGTGCTGAGGAAGCCACGTGGGAAAGGAAGGAAGACATGAAGAAGCAATTTCCATACCTCTTTCCTGCAGGAAAATTTCGAGGACGAAATTTCTTAAGAGGGGGAGAATTGTAACGCCCTGATTTTGGGTCTAGAAGTTTTAGAGTTTGAATCGGACCGGTCGAGAACGGTTCGAACCTTTAAGGGTGTTTTACGGAACACCAAGTTCGGGATGCTTTAAAAATATGGAAAAATATCTAAAAATCCTCTTTTATTATATGAATGATTATGGTGAAAACAATTTTACAAAATAAGGTTTGGAAATACTACATTTCAGTGTATTGACCAAATCGCAGTTTTTGCAAAAGTTGAATACTAACAGTTTGTAAAGGATTGAAACTTTGAATCTTTAAGGAGCTAATTTTACCAAAATGTTTTTAATTAGATTTCTCTTTATTTTTGGTGTTTTTATTAATGTTTTAATTAAGGGAAATAAGGATTATTAAAAAGAAAATCTATCTTTGACTTTTCATAACTACCTTACGTTTGTTTTCTGTCATTTCATTTTCTCTCAATTTCTTTTCAGCCAAACACAATTCTTCCATCAATTAGCATCTGATTTTCATTTCTTTTGATGAGATTTCAATCCCTTTTTGATTCCTAATCTTTTCTTCTCCAAATCCTCTTGTTTTCACTTTGGATTTTCAAGAAAACTTGCCCAAATCAAGGAGAAAGCAGCCATTAGAGGTAAGCTTCGTCCTTCTCCTCTAATGATCAGTTCCTTACTGAAATTCCCAAGTTATCAATCCTTTGTTAATGATTTTTGAGTTGCTTTAATGTTAGAAACATGAAATTGTGTCAAAACTCAAGATTTTTTGAGAGATCTTGATGATTTTCGTAACTATTGGTTAGGCTCTGATTTGAGGTTGATTTCTAATGTATTTTGGATGGTAATTGATTTAATAAATGAGGTTTTATCAAAAAAATCCCGAATAGGTTTGGATTCCTAAGTTTTGCTTTCTAGAATGGTGGTTTTTGGGGTAGTTTTGGTGTTCTGTTATAGCTGGAGGTATAAGGACGAGTTTATGGTGGTTTTGGATGTTGATTAAGGTTTAGAAATGTTTAGAAGTGATAGGTCTTGGCTAAGATTTGTTTTAGAAGAGTTTGGAGATGATTTCGGTTATTTTTTGTGGCCGAAATGAGGCTTTTTGTAACCCCCGTAGCCCGGCCTAGACGGTTGACCCGAACTACGAATATTATATGGGGAAAACCAAAGGCAACCCGAAAGTCAACCTTGATCCACGACTCTTTTTTTAGTCTTTTCTAGATACATATTAACCCTAAGTGAGTACTCATTAAACATATTTGAGAACGACACAACGATCGGATATCATACAGGGACTCAATTGCACTAATTATAAGTTTAAGGACTACTTTGTAATTTTTGAAAATTAGAAGGTTTTTACTGAGTTTAATTTTACCAATTTGAAATTAGTCATGTTACATGCTTCACTGCCAAATTTCATCTTAATTGAACATCTCAAACTCAATTAATTGCAACATCAACATTTGGGACTAAAATGTAAAGCTTGCAAACTTCTGCACCATTCAAATCAGTGCCCAACGGTCACCTGTTTCGAAACGTCCACCAGCTGTATCGAAATGATGGATCAAAATGGAGTTGACCGTTTCGAAATGTGGGTTGATTCTGATACCAGTTACGAAACGAGGCCTTCCAGTGGCCAAATCGTTTTGAAACATCCCTTAGCGTTTCGAAACACGAAGGCCATTTCAGGCCCCCGTTTCGAAACACATGGGGTGTTTCGATACTGTTTGCCCAGAAACACCAGCAAATGCTAGTTTTCAAGCACAAACTTGATCAAACACATTCAAATGACTTCCCTAGCATATCAACAAGTCATCAAACATATAAGGTGCATCATTAGAACTCCTAAACACATTCATGGCATCAAACATGAAAATTCAAAAGTCTAGAGGCATGCATCCTAATATCCAATCCAAATAGGGAAATCAAACCTCCAAACAAGCAATAATGGCCATTTACAAATCAAATCAACCACGGCACACATGCCACAACTACGGGGAGTTTAACACATCTCCCAAAACAATACTTAGGTTCTCATTGCCAATTTATCAAAACAAATAGAGTGTGAAAACTTCACCATACGTGAGATTGGACTTCCTTGGATGAACTTAGCTTCCTTGATGCCCTTAAACACCTCAATTATCTGCATTATTGGTAAAAGAGAGCGTAAGCACAAATGCTTACTGGGGCATGCTCTAAAGAAAACAAACACAATAATGCATTTTTAGAAATCACTTTCGTCAAAGCTTTTAAACCACATGCTCATCTCTTTCTCATGCTTAGAAAACTTCAAAGCAAACTCATTGAAATCACATGTACCTTCATTCTATCTCATGCATTAAAACCAATGAAAAACTCATGGCAAGGCCATTCACATGCTATTATTGTCAAAGCATTTCTAAACAAACACATATGCATATCTCATAGCATAAATCATCTCATCATGGTACATGTCTAACAAAAACCATTTCATCATTTATATTGGAATTTAGCATCTCATCAATACTCGGATATGCGGACACATCTCTACACTAGACTCTTCCGATGGAATCTCACATCACCGTACTCACTTGTCTAGCAACAACTTCCGGTGGAATCTCTCATCATTGTACTCACATGGCGGAATCTCTCATCGCCATAAAGCTTGGGTATTTCACCAAGTCCTACCCGATGGAATGCCCATCATCGGAAAATCTCCCTTTGGCTTAACCAAAGAGCACGTACGAATTTTTAGTTTATAGTGCACTCTCATCCTATTGATCAATCAATTATATCCGGTAAGTTTCTCAACATCTATGCCAATATAATGTGTTAAAATATCATCACACCTACTGTTTTTCATGCAAAATTACTCAAATGTTTTCTCTTCACTTTCAAAACAATAATCATACTTTGCTGAAAACCAAGAGCTCAAATCTATTCAATGCATCATGCCATCTCATGACAACTCTACAAGCATAATCTCATGCTCCAAAACATGCATAAAAACAGTAGGAATTTAACAATCACAAACCATGAGAATGTAAAAGCAATTTGGGGCCCAACACCACTTTAGAGAGATCAAATCAAGCCATACTTACTTCAGGACTTAGGAAGGTGTTTCAAACCTCTCCTAAATCCCCAAACCTTGAGTTTTTGTCCTCATGGACTTCAAAACCAAACGCACTCACCGATTTCGTTTCGCTTGCTTGTCGAAACGCTGATTAAGCCTCCGGATCAACTCCAAAAGTGTCTGAAGATGTCTCTCCTATTTTAGACACATCAAAGTAGAGGATTAATGCATCATCATGCATTGAAATCTTCAGCCAACACTCCTAAACTCGTTGCTCTACCTAAAACCAACATTTCTACCACCAAACACAACCGAAATCACCTCCAAACTCTTCCAAAACTTAACCCACCAAAGATCCATCACTTCTAATCATTTCTAAACATCAATTAACATCAAAAACAACTCTCAACTCGTCCTTATACCTCCAGCTATAACAGAACACCAAAAACACCCCCAAAACCACCATTTTCATAAGCAAAAACTTAGGAAACACAACCTATTCTGGATTGGATTGATAAAACCTCATTTCTAACATCATTTAACACCCAAAATACATTAGAGAACTATCTCAAACCAAAGCCCAATCAATTACAACGAAAATCTTCAAGATCTCTTCCAAAATCTTGAGTTTTAAGCCAAAATCTTGTTTCTAACATTAAAACCATTTATAAAACTTTAACAAAGGATTGACAACTTGGGAATTTCAGTAAAGAACTGAGTATTTAGAGGAGAAGAACAATCTCACCTCTAAATGGTGATTTCTCCTTGATTTGGGCAAAATTCCATGAAAAAGCAATGTGGAAATCAAAAGGAATTGTTGCAAGATTGATTAGAAACTAATAGGTGATGGAAATCTCATCAATTGAAGTAGAGATCAAAATGAATTTTGCTGGAGAAAGTGTGTTTGGTTGATAGAATTTTGAGAGAAAAAGGAATGAGAGAAAATTAGAGAAATGTAGTTATGAAAATCAAAAGGTAGTTTTCTCCTTTCTTTTATTTAATTAAACATTAATTAAATCACCCAAATTAAGGAAACATCTGGAGAAAAACATTTTGGGTAATTAGCTCCTTAAAGATTCAAAGTTTCAATCCTTTACAAAACAGTCACTACTAAACTTTGCAAAAATAGCATTTTGTTCACTACTCCGAAATGTAGTATTTCCAAACCTTATTTTGTAAAATTGATTTCACCACTCTCTTAAGTATATAAAATGAGAATTTTTAGATATTTTTCTATATTTTTAAAGCATCCCGAACTAGGCTTTCCCTAAAATCTCCTTTTATATTCAAACCGTTTCTCAGACCGGTCCGGTCAGACCCTAAACTTCTAAGCCCAAAATTGGGGTGTTACAACTCTCCCCCTCTTAAGAAATTTCATCATCGAAATTTACCTGGAGGAAAAAGGTAAGGAAAATGCTTCTTCACGTCATCCTTTCGTTCCCACGTGGCTTCCTCAACACCACGATGCCTCCACAACACCTTAACCAACTCAATGGTCTTACCTCGAAGAACTTTACTATCCTAATCCAGAATTTCAACCGGCTCCTCATCATAGGTCAAATCTGGATTCAGCTCCACTTCCTCCACAGGCATAACATGCGAAGGATCCGATCTATACCTCCGAAGCATAAAGACATGAAACACATCATGTATCCTTTCCAACTCTTGCGGTAACCTCAATTTGCACGCAACATGACCCACACGTTCAATCACCTCGTATGGTCCAATATACCTAGGGCTCAACTTACCCTTCCGGCCAAACCTCATCACCTTCTTCCAAGGTGAAACCTTCAAAAACACAAGGTCACCCACCGCAAACTCAATCTCCTTACGCTTCAAATCCGCGTAAGACTTTTGTCTATCAGAAGCTGCCTTCAACCGCTCACAAATGAGCTTCACCTTCTCGGTGGTTCCTTTCAACAAAGTCGGCATCAAGACCAAATTCTGACCTGTTTCAACCCAGCAAAGAGGAGTTCTGCACTTCCTCCCATACAAGGCTTCGTAAGGTGCCATTTGAATACTTGTCTGGTAGCTATTGTTATAAGCAAACTCCACCAAAGGCAAATGCTTCTCCCAAGAGCCTTGAAACTCAATCACGCAGCATCTCAATATATCCTCAATAACTTGGATAACACGCTCAAACTGTCCATCTGATTGCGGATGATAAGAAGTACTGAAATTCAGCCGCGTACACAAAGCTTGATGCAAACATTCCCAAAAAAGCGATGTGAACCTCGGATCTCTATCCGACACTATAGACTTTGGCACACCATGTAGAAGCACAATCTCAACAATATACATCTCTGCAAGCTTGTCTAAAGTATACGTTGTATGCACAGGTAAGAAATGTGCACACTACGTAAGGCGATCCACAATCACCCACACCGAATTCTTCTTCGATGGCGACAAAGGCAAACCAGACACAAAGTCCATGGTAATCCTTTCCCACTTCCACTCAGGAATTCTCAACGGTGGCAACAACCCTGAAGAAAACTGATGCTCAGCTTTAACCCGCTGGCAAACCATACACTTACTCACATACTCTGCAACATCTTTCTTTAAACCCACCCAATAGTACTCATCCCTCAAATCACGATACATCTTTGTACTACCAGGGTGCATAGCAAAAGGACTACTATGAGCTTCAGTCAGAATAATACGCCTCAACTCCGCATCATTTGCCACTACTATTCAACTTCCAAAACATAAAACTCCATCATCATTAAAACAAAAATTCGATGGTCTATCCTCAGCAACATCCTGAACATGTGGCACCAACGAATCATTCAACAACTGTTTATCTTTTGTCAACTGAACCCAAGATGGTTTCACTTGCAATTCAGCCACAAAGACCTCCATCTTGTGAAACACTCAAGCTGGCAAACATGGCCCTTAACTCCACTGCCACCTTCCTGCTCAAGGCATCCGCTACAACATTAGCTTTTCTCGGATGGTACTCGATCGTCATATCGTAATCTTTAAGAAACTCCACCCAACGTCGTTGCCTAAGATTCAACTCCATCTGAGACATCAGATACTTCAAACTCTTGTGATCCGTGTACACAGTACACTTCTCACCATACAGATAATGTCTCCAAATCTTCAAAGCAAAAACCACCGCAGCTAACTCAATATCATGCGTAGGATAATTGCGCTCATGCACCTTCAACTGTTGCGATGCATAAGCCACCACCTTACCCTCTTGCATTAGCACACATCCCAAACCCACGTAAGATGCGTCACTGTACACCACAAACTCTTTTCCTGATTCAGGTTGAACCAAAATAGGAGCTTGCGTCAAAGCTACCTTAAGCTTCTCAAAAGCTTGTTGTCTTGCTTCTGTCCACTCATACTTGACATCTTTTTGCAACAACTTCGTCAAAGGTGCAGCAATCTTCGAAAATCCATCCACAAACCTCTGATAATATCCTGCTAACCCAAGGAAACTATGGACTTCATGAACAGACTTAGGAGTCTTCCAATTCATAACCGCCTCGATCTTCTGAGGATCAACGCGAATCCCCTCAGCCGAAACCACATGACCAAGGAACACAACTTCCTTTAGCCAAAACTCACACTTGCTCAACTTAGCATAAAGCTGATTTTCCAGAAGCGCTTCCAAGACAACCCTCAAATGATCTTCATGCTCTTCCTCGGTACGAGAGTACACAAGGATATCGTCGATGAACACCACAACAAACTTATCCAAGTATTCATGGAACACTCTATTCATCATGTCCATGAAAGCTGCAGGAGCATTCGTCAAGCCAAACGTCATCACAAGGAATTCATAATGCCCATACCTCGTCCTAAAGGCTGTTTTTGGCACATCCACATCTTTCACCTTAAGCTGGTAACATCCTGACCTTAAGTCAATCTTAGAGAACACAGCCGCTCCACGAAACTAATCAAAAAGATCATCAATCCTCGGTAAAGGATACCGATTGGTCAACTTGTTCAGCTGACGATAATCGATGCACGTTCTTATAGTGCCATCCTTCTTCTTCACAAACAAGACCAGTGCACCCCAAGGTGACACACTTGGCCGAATGAAACCACGGTCAAGCAACTCCTGAAGCTACGTCTTTAACTCCTTTAACTCCTTCGGTGCCATGCGATAGGGAGCAATGGACAATGGAGTTGTATTTTCATACAGCTCTATACCAAACTCCACCTCTCGACTAGGCGGCAAACCAGGTAACTCCTCCGAAAATACTCTAGGGAACTCACGAACAGTTTTGATATCCTGAACGCGCAACTCCTTTGTACTAGGATTCATCACAAAGGCTAAGTCAGCCTTGCAACCTTGCCTCGGCATCCGACTCGCTTCTAATGTAGACACCACATTGGCAAGAAACTTCACATTCTCCCCAACCACCACCACTTCGTAATCATCCACAAGTTTCAGTGAAACTCACTTGCTTTCAAAATCCACCACAACTCGATGTTCAACAAGCCAATCCATACCAAGGATTACATCAAAACCATAGAATGGAAATTCTATGAGATCAACAAGAAAAAAATGGTTTTGCACTTTCAAGGGACATCTTCTATACAAGTTTCGAGTCACAATTGTCTCACCAAAGGAACTAGTCACACGCATACCAACATCCAAAGACTCAACAGGTAAACCAAGCATTTGAGCATGTTCACGCAATATGTACGAGTGTGTAGATCCAGAATCAATCAAAGAAAGCAATGATAAGGATTGCAAAGTAAAAGTACTTACGATCACATCCGTATCATTCCTTCCCTCACGCTTAGCATACACTCGAGCCTGGCCACCACCCTCAGGTTGAACGATCACAACATGTGCTACATTCCTCCGGCCATCATCTCTGCGCTGAAAATTACAACGGTCGCGCCCACAGCCTCTCTGTGGCTCATCTGCTCTCACCGGAGCATGTCCCTCCTTCAAAGGCTGAGGACAACCCTTCTTCAGAGGTCAACGGGTTCCACAATTCCAGCATGTACCAAGGTTACCCCAACACTCGCCACCATGCCGTCTACCATAACGGTTAAACTCAAGAGTCCTCTGAACAGCATTAGGTCCTTGCTGACCTCTACCAGGGTTACCACCTTCACGCCTAGCATCAAAGTGTGGCCTCCTATCCTTATGCCTCTTGTTGCGATCTCTACCATAATCGCGTTCAGCCGCTTTCTTCCCAAACCTTGATCCACCCGCTCGGCTAGACAAACCAAGATTCGACTCAATGTCCTTGGCTCTAGTGACCAAGACATCAAAATCTGTATAGTCAGCCGCAAGCATAAAAGTCATCACATTCGTTACTACCCCATAACGGAATCGTTCGCACCTCTCTCGCTCATTAGGGATCAACTTAGGTGCATACTGACTGTGGCGGACAAACTGGATCTCGTACTCAGCAACTGTCATGCTACCTTGCACAAGAGACATAAATTCTCTTTTCTTCTCATCCAGGTATCGCACACGCAGATACTTCCGCTTAAATTCACTCAGGAAGAACGTCCAGGTCACCTCATAATCTTCCATCCCAGAGATAGTGGTCGTCCACCACGTATAAGCATCACCATGCAGCAGTGACACCACACAACCCAGCTTCTGCACATTATTGTAGTTCATCTGACCCAAAATCCACTTGGTGCTTTCCAACCAAGATTCAGATCCTTCCGGACATAGACCTCTAAACTCAGTCCCTCCCAGACTGCGAAGATGTTCTAAAGGCATTCTCACATTGGCATAATCCTGATGCGCAGCTACATGAGCTCCAGCTACTGCTGCCTGGAAGGCTCCAACAATAGCCTAAATCAACACAGTCATGTCAGGAGCAGCTTGCCCCTACACACCTTCAGGTCCAGCGACCCCAGCACCAGCATTTCCAACTCCGGCACCACCATCACCACCAGGTGGTCCACCACCAGGAGGAGGAGGTAAATCCATAACATTCTCAGCATTCTCATTCTGAGTCATAGCTCTTGTATTCATCCTCATCTCTCTACGTGGCCCCATTTACAAAGAAAACATTGCACTGACACAAATGCAATAAACACAATTAGGCTCTATAAGGTAAGTAATCCAAGTACTCAATCTCTTTTTCGGAAACAATTCCTTTCATTAGTTTTGATTTGGCAATGGGATCTCCTAACACACTCCAACATAGCATCATATCACAAAAGCATCACATTTGATATCATACATCACTATTCACACAACATTCTTTCACCCAAAAGGCATATCATGCAATTACACAAACAACATCCACACCACATACCCCAATTATACGAGAACTAAGCTCTGATACCACCAAATGTAACCCCCTTAGCCCGGCCTAGACGGTTGACACGAACTACGAAGATTACACGGGGAAAACCAAAGTCAACCTTGATTCACGACCTTTTTTTTTAGTCTTGTATAGATACATATTACCCATAAGTGAGTACTCATAAAACATATTTGAGAACGGCACAACGATCGGATATCAAACAGGGACTCAATTGCACTAATTGTAAGTTTAGGGACTACTTTGTAATTTCTGTAAATTAGACGGTCTTTACTGAGTTTAATGTTACCAATATGAAATTAGTCATGTTACATGCTTCACTGCCAAATTTCATCTTAATTGAACATCTCAAACTCAAGCAATTGCAACATCAACATTTGGGACTAAAATGTAAAGCTTGCAAACTTCTGCACCATTCAAATCAGTGCCCAATTGTCACCTGTTTCGAAACATCCACCAGCTGTATCAAAATGATGGATCGAAACAGAGTTGACCGTTTCGAAACGTGGGTTGGTTCCGAGACCAGTTCTGAAACGAGGCCTTCCAGTGGCCAAATCGTTTCGAAAAATCCCTTAGCGTTTCGAAACACGAAGGCCATTTCAAGCTCCTGTTTCGAAACACTAGGAAGTGTTTCGATACAGTTTGCCCAGAAACAATAGCAAATGCTGGTTTTTCAAGCACAAACTCGATCAAACACATTCAAATGACTTCCCTAGCATATCAACAAGTCATCAAACATATAAGGTGCAACATTAGAACTCCTAAACACATTCATGGCATCAAACATGAAAATTCACAAGTCTAGAGGCATGCACCCTAATATCAAATCCAAATAGGGAAATCAAACCTCCAAACAAGCAATAATGGCCATTTACAAATCAAATCAACCAAGGCATACATGCCACAACTACAAGGAGTTTAACACGTCTCCCAAAACAATACTAAGGTTCCCATTGCCAATTTATCAAAACTAATAGAGTGTGAAAACTTCACCATATGTGAGCTTGGACTTCCTTGGATGAACTTAGCTTCCTTGATGCCCTTAAACACCTCAATTATCTGCATTATTGGTAAAAGAGAGCGTAAGCACAAATGCTTAGTGAGGCATGCTCTAAAGAAAACAAACACAATAATGCATTTTTAGAAAACACTTTAGTCAAAGCTTTTAAACCACATGCTCATCTCTTTCTCATGCTTAGAAAACTTCAAAGCAAACTCATTGAAATCACATGTACCTTCATTCTATCTCATGCATTAAAACCAATGCAAAACTCATGGCAAGGCCATTCACATGCTAGTATTGTCAAAGCATTTCTAAACAAACACATATGCATATCTCATAGCATAAATCATCTCATCAAGGTACATGTGTAACAAAAACCATTTCATCATTTATATTGGCATTTAGCATCTCATCAATACTCGGATATGCGGACACATCTCTACACTAGACTCTTCCGGTGGAATCTCACATCACCGTACTCACTTGTCTAGTAACAACTTCCGGTGGAATCTCTCATCACCGTACTCACATGGATGAATCTCTCATCGCCACAAAGCTTGGGTATTTCACCAAGTCCTACCTGATGGAATGCCCATAATCGAAAAATCTCCCTTTGGCTTAACCAAAGAGCACGTACGAATTTTTAGTTTGTAGTGCACTCTCATCCTATTGATCGATCAATTATATACGGTAAGTTTCTCAACATCTATGCCAATATAATGTGTTAAAATATCATCACACCTACTGTTTTTCATGCAAAATAACTCAAATGTTTTCTCTTCACTTTCAAAACAATAATCATACTTTGCTTAAAACCAAGAGCTCAAATCTATTCAATGCATCATGCCATCTCATGACAACTCTACAAGCATAATCTCATGCTTCAAAACATGCATAAAAACAGTAGGAATTTAACAATTACAAACCATGAGCATGTAAAAGAAATTTGGGGCCCAACACCACTTTAGAGAGATCAAATCAAGCCATACTTACTTCAGGACTTAGAAAGGTGTTTCAAACCTCTCCTAAATCCCCAAACCTTGAGTTTTTGTCCTCATGGACTTCAAAACCAAACGCACTCACCGATTTCGTTTCGCTTGCTTGTCGAAACGCTGATTAAGCCTCCGGATCAACTCCAAAAGTTTCCGAAGATGTCTCCCATGTTTTAGACACATCAAAGTAGAGGATTAATGCATCATCATGCATTGAAATCTTCAGCCAACACTCCTAAACTCGCTGCTCTACCTAAAACCAACATTTCGGCTACAAAACACAACTGAAATCACCTCCAAACTCTTCCAAAACTTAACCCACCCAAGATCCATCACATCTAATCATTTCTAAACATCAATTAACATCAAAAACAACTCTCAACTCGTCCTTATACCTCCAGCTATAACAGAACACCAAAAACACCTCAAAAACCACCATTTTCATAAGCAAAAACTTAGGAAACTTAACCTATTCGGGATTGGATTTAGAAAACCTCATTTCTAACATCATTTAACACCAAAAATACATTAGAGAACTATCTCAAACCAGAGCCCAATCAATTACAACGAAAATCTTCAAGATCTCTTCCAAAATCTTGAGTTTTAAGCCAAAATCTTGTTTCTAACATTAAAACCATTTATAAAACTTTAATAAAGGATTGACAACTTGGGAATTTTAGTAAAGAACTGAGTATTTAGAGGAGAAGAACAATCTGACCTCTAAATGGTGATTTCTCCTTGATTTGGGAAAAATTCCATGAAAAAGCAATGTGGAAATCAAAAGGATTTGTTGCAAGATTGATTAGAAACTAATAGGTGATGGAAATCTCATCAATTGAAGTGAAGATCAAAGTGAATTTTACTGGAGAAAGTGTGTTTGGATGATAGGATTTTGAGAGAAAAAGGAATGAGGGAAAATTAGAGAAAGGTAGTTATGATAATCAAAAGGTAGTTTTCTCCTCTCTTTTATTTAATTAAACATTAATTAAATCACCCAAATTAAGGAAAAATCTGGAGAAAAACATTTTGGGTAATTAGCTCCTTAAAGATTCAAAGTTTCAATCCTTTACAAAACAGTCACTACTAAACTTTGCAAAAATCGCATTTTGTTCACTACTCCGAAATGTAGTATTTCCAAACCTTATTTTGTAAAATTGATTTCACCACTCTCTTAAGTATATAAAATGAGGATTTTTAGATATTTTTCTATATTTTTAAAGCATCCCAAACTAGGCTTTCCCTAAAACCTCCTTTTATATTCGAACCGTTTCTCAGACCGGTCCGGTCAGACCCTAAACTTCTAAGCCCAAAATTAGGGTGTTACACTTTTGAGTAGAGCAGTGGTTTTAGGTGTTTGGCTGATGATTTCAATGCATGATGATGCATTAATCCTCTTCTCTTATGTGTTATGAACAAGGGAGACATCTTCGGACGCCTTTGGTGTTGATCCGGAAGTGCCGGGAGCTTAGATAGCGTTTTAGTGAGCAAGCGAAACGTAATTGGTGAGTGCGAATGGTTTTAGAAGTCCTTGAGGGACAAAGAAACAAGGTTTGGGGATTTAGGAAAGGTTTGAAACACCTTCCTAAGTCCGGAAGTATGTATGGCTAGATTTTCTCTCAATTATGTCGTGGTTGCCCTTAAAATGCTTTTACATGCTCTTATTTTTAGATAGACAAATTCCTACTATTTTATGAATGATTTGTAGCATGAGATGATGCTTTGAAGCGTTTTCATGTGATAGCATGTGCATTGAAGAGTTTCAAGATTTTGATTGGATGCAAGTATGTATTATGATTTTGAAATGAGATGAGAAAGATTTGAGAAATGTTGCATGAAAAAAAGTAGGTGAGATAATGTTTTGACATAATATATTGGCATAGAAGATGAGATACTTACCAGATATAAATGATCGATCAATAGGATGAGAGTGCACTATAAACTAAAAATTCGTACATGCTCTTTGGATTCAATCCAAAGGGATAGACCGATGATGGGCATTCAATCGGGTAGGACTTGGTGAAACACCCAAGCTTTTTGGTGATGAGAGATACCGCCATGAGAATTCGGTGATGAGAGATTCCACCGGTGTAGGACTTGACCTTGAGTCAAGCTAGTCCGCATATCCGAGTAATGATGAAATGTGAAATGCCAATATAATAAAATGAAGTGTATTTGATTCACATGTACCTAGTGCTGAGATGGTTTATGCTATGAGAAATGCATATGAGATTTGTTTATGAAATGCTCTAGTTTCCACAAGCATGTGTATGGCCTTGCCATGAGTTTTGAATTGAGTTAAATGCATGAGATAGAATAGAGGTACACATGTTTTCAAATGAATATTTGCTTTGAAATGGTTTTCAAGCATGAGATAGAAAGAGCATGTTGTTGAAAATGGATTTTGAGAAAGTGTTTTGAATAATGCATTATTGTGTTGGTTTTCCTTAGAACATGCCTCACTAAGCAAACATGCTTACGCTCTCTTTTACCAATAATGCAGATAATTGAGGTGTTTTGGGCAACAAGAGGGTTAAGAACTTTCAAGGAGGTGTAAAGCTCATGTATGGTGATGTTTTTGCACACTTTAGTATTGGTATTTGGCAATGGGGTTTCAAGGTTGTATTTGGGAGATGTGTTTTGGACTCCCTATGTTTGTAGTGATTTTGTCATGGCTTTTATGATTTGTAAATGGTCCTAAATGGTTTGGTTGGAGGTTTGAGTTCTATTTTTGGTTTTGTGGTTAGGAAGCATGCAAATAGTTTGAATGATCATGTGTTTGATGCCATCTAGCTTAGGTCTCTTTATATGTTCTCTAATGGTTTTGTGGTTAGGAAGCATGCAAATAGTTTGAATGAGCATGTGGTTAGGAAGCATGAAAAGGTTTTGGAGCATGTTTGATTGTGTTAAGATGTGAAAAACCAGAAAATTCTGTTGTTGCAGGGCAGGGTGTATCGAAACACCCTTATCTGTTTCGAAATAGGGGCCCGAAATGGCTATAGCGTTTCGGAACGGGCGAAGGTGTTTCAGAATATTTTGGCTACTAGAGAGGTCTGTTCCGATATTGGTCTCGGAACGCACCCGAGTACCGAAACGGTCAACACCGTTTATATACGGACGTTTCAGTACGAAGGTTAGTGTTCCGAAATGGTTGACCGTTGGATTGTGCTTTTAAATTGTTTCAAGTTCTCATGTTTTACATTTTAGTCCTGAATGTTGTGGATGCAATTGTTTGAGCTTGGAATGTCCTTTTAATTTGATTTTTAGGCAGAGATGTATGAAAAATGACTAATTACATATTGGTAAACTTAAAATCTGCAAAGTCCTTATATTTTCCAAAATTTACATTTTGGTCCCTAAAAGGGCAATTCTTGCAATTGAGTCCCGAATTGTTTTCCGATCGTTGTGCCTTTCTCTTGTATGACTCTTGCGTAACACAAAGGTTTAATGTGCATCTAGAAAAGAAAAAAAGGAAAAAAAGGTCGTTAATCAAGGTTGACTTTCGGGTTGACTTTAGTTTTCCCCGTGTAATCTTCGTAGTTCGGGTCAAGAGTCTAGGCTGGGCTAAGGGGGTTACATGAACCACTATAAATCATTGTGTCCTTTATCTTTTTAGCTTCCACACCACTTACACCTAAAATTCCACTTCTCCACCACTTGGCGAGCAAGAACGGTTGAAGGAATCGAGCACCGAAAAACCCAACACCATCAGAGTAGGTATTGGTGAAACACTAAAGCTTTGTGGCGATGAAAGATGCTGGCATGATAGTCCAGTGATGTGAAATTCCACCAGGGTAGGACTTGACAATTAGTCAAGCTATCTGCATATCTGAGTAATGTTGCTAAAATGCCAATATATGAGATTGATTATGAGATTCACATGTACCTTGTTATAAATGATTTTATGCATGATGTTTTGCATATGAGAATATGATTTGAGGAATTCTCTATGAGAATTAAGCATTTAAGTCTATGCCTTGAGATTTTACAATTTTTTGAATGCAAGAGATAGATGGTACATGTGGTTTTAATGACATGGTTTTTCTTTGAAAATGATTTCAAGCATGAGATAAAAAGAACATTATGAGATAGAGATTTCTAAAAGAGAAATGGTTTTAAAATGCATTGTTGTGTTGGTTTTTTTGTTTTGAGCATCCCTTACTAAGCAATTGTTCTTACGCTCTCTTTTTTCCAACATTACAAAGAAATAGCCTTTGGGGTAGCAAGAAAGTAAAGAAGAATTCACCAAGGAGTGACACTTTGCTCAAGTATTATTTTGAGTTTACACATTAGTAATAAAGTTGCAATGGGAGGATTTTTGTGTTTGGGAGATTGTGTTTTGGAACCCCCTGGTATGAGGCAAGTTTGAAATGCCCTTAATGACTTGTAAATGGCCTTTGCATTTTGGTTTTTGCTTTGGATTGAGTTTTTGCTCTTTTATGGTCTTGAAGTATAGGAAGCATGCCTAAAGAATTTTTTGATGCTTATCTCTATTCTTTGATGATGATATTGCCTCACTTTCTTGATAGTTGATGATTTATTATGTTTTATGCTTGTTAGAAGTAAGTTGGAGCATGTTAGAATGGATTGAAGTATGAAAAACAAGCAAAAGTATGCATTTTTGGTACAGGCGTACTGATACCCAAGAAACATTATCGATATAGGCAAGCCATTTTAAGTTTGGTGTACCGGTACGGTAGAGGAGGGAACTGATACGGTCCATGCGTTATTGAAGGGGCATATCGATACACGAGGGTCTATCGATGCAGATTTTGGCTACTTGAAAATAGGGTATTGATACGGGTCTTGAGGGTATCGATACGGTCTCTTTAATGTTGACTTTGGTAGCTTGACCGTTGAGGGCGTATCGATACCAACCTAAAGGGTATCGATACGGTCAGTTGTTTTGTTAGTTAAAAGTATCTTTAAATGTCCTGATTCCTTATATTTTAGTCCCTAAATGTTATGAATGTAAATTAGATAAGTCCAGATAATTGTTTGGAGCTGAAATTTGGCAGTGTAGCATGTAACATGATTAATTGAAAGATAGTGACCTAAAATTTGAAGAAACTCTCATAATTTAAAAAAGTTACGAAGTGGTCTTTAAAATGTGTTTGTATGCAATTGAACCCCTAATCGATGTTTGAACGAGATGGACATGATTCTACTTCGTTGTCTCTCACATAAGATTATAATTAGCACCTAGAAAAGTTAAAATGAAAATAATAGAGTCATTTATTGGAGTAAACTTCCTGATTTACTCCCATATTCCCCGTGCGAATTGTTCTGTTCGATCTATCGCCTAGGCCAGGTCGAGAGGGTTACATTTGGTGGAATCAGAGCCGGGTTACAAAAGAATTGGGAGGTAAGGTTGATGTGATATTGTTGTTTGACTGATTTAATGATGAATGCTATGCACGATGAGTGATTATGCCATGTTTTTATCATTGTTTGATCTGTGTGAGATGAACGGTGTTTGATAACATGATTTGTGATTGTTATGTGTTGTTGGGAGAGAGGTTAAGGGTGCCCATTGCCATATTATTACTAATGTAAATAGAATTTTGTTTTGAAAAGTAAAACTTGAGCACCTTGGATTCTTGCTTTGGCTAGCATGATTGTTTTTATTGTTGCATTCTTTTTAGCTATATTGTTTTGATAATGGGACCGAGATGAGAGCTTAGAGGCAATGTGTGTAACGTGGTCGAGAATGAGATAGATGAGAATGTTGCGAATTTGCCTCCTCCTAGTGGTGGTGGAGCTGAAGCGAGAGCTGGTGTTGGACCTCAGGCAGCGCAAGGGCAAGCTGCTGCTGATATGACAATGTTGATTTAGGCTATAGTTGGAGCTTTTCAAGCAGCGATAGTGGGAATACATGTGGCCGCACCTCCGCCTGGTGCTAATGTTGGTTTACCTTTGGAACATTTGCATAGTTTGGGTGGAACTGAGTTTAGAGGCCCATCTTCTAAGAGTTTTGTGGCTTAGTTTGAGAGTACCAAAATTATTCTGGTTCAGATGCGTTGCATTGATGTCTAGAAGTTGGGTTGTGTTGTCTCCTTGCTTCACAGAGATTCTTATACGTGGTGGATGACCATCACTGCGGGTATGGAACCTGCTGAGGTTACTTGGGCATTATTTGCAAATGCTTTCGAGAATAAGTATTTGGTTGTTCGTTATCTAGATGAGAAGAAGAGGGAATTTATGTCCTTGGTGCAAGAGAACATGTCAGTTTCTGAGTACAAAGTTTTGTTTATTTGATTGAGCTAGTATGCCCCTAAGCTGGTTCTTGATGAACATAAGAGATGCGATTGTTTTCGCTAAAGACATCGAACACAATTTGGGTCTGGCTACTCGTCCCGATGGTTCTATCTCTGGAAAGAGCGTTGCCGAGTATGATGGTGGAAAGGATCGTTATAAGAAGCATAAGGATCGAAGATATCAACCAGATTCTAAGGGATGGTGGTAACCCTGGTTAATGTCATCAAGGCCAGAATGCTTTCATTCGTACTCTAGAAGGTAATCGGTGCGGTAGGAGGCACACGAGAGATTATTGGGGTAGTTTGGGAACGTTTTGGAACTATGGATCGCGAGGGCACATGAATCGTGATTTTCCAAAACTAGTTAGAGGTGGACAAGCTCTGGTAAGAGCTGCTAAGCCATAGAGAGGCTTTGGTCGCGGTCGTGGTAATATTTAGCGTAAGGATGATGGTCAGAGGAATGCCGCACATGTGGTTGTTTTTCAACCCGAGTGAGGTGGACATGATGGGGTGTATGCGCACCATGAGAGAAGGAATGACACGGATGTGATCGCATGTACCTTTACTTTGCAATCCTTGTCATTACTTTCATTGATTGATTTTGGTTCTACTCATTCATACATTTTGTGTGAGCATGCACAAGTGCTTGGTTTGCCTGTTGAGTTTTTAGATGATAGTATGCGTGTAACAAGTTCTTTTGGTGAAACAATTGTTAAAAGAAAGTTGTAAAAGAGATATCATTTGACGGTTCAAGGTCATGTGTTTGAAGTCGATCTTATGGAGTTACCTTTCTATGGTTTTTATGTAATTCTTGGTATGGATTGGTTAACTTAGCATAGGGATGTGGTTAATTTTGAGACACACGAGTTTCATTGAAACTTGCCAATGATTATGAGGTGGTGGTTGTAGGTTGCAATGTGAAATTCTTATCTAATGTGGTTTTGGATATTGAAGCGAGTCAGATCATGCGTTCGGGATGTGAAGCTTTTCTAGCTTATGTGATGAATCCAGGCACAAAAGTTGTGCGAGTGTAAGACATACGTACGGTATGTGAGTTTTCGGGTGTCTTTTCGAAAGGGTTGCCTGGTTTGCCACCAAACTGAGAGGTTGAGTTTGGCATTGAGTTGTTCGCGAATACGACTCAAGTTTCTTTTGATCCCTATAGAATGGATCCGAAAGAGTTGGAGGAATTGAAGATGCAACATAAGGAGTTGCTTGATAGAGGTTTTATTAGGCCTAGTGTTTCACCTTGGGGTGCACCGGTCTTGTTTGTGAAAAAAATGATGGCACGATGAGAATGTGTATAGATTATCGTCAATTGAACAAGTTGACAATCGAGAACAAGTATCTTTTGCCAAGGATTGATGATCTTTTTTTTTATCAGTTTCAAGGTGCTTCGGTGTTTTCTAAGATTGGTCTGAGATCCGGATATTACAAGTTGAAGGTAAAAGATGTAGATGTCCATAAGACTGCTTTTCGTACAAGGTACCAACATTGTGAGTTTTTGGGTATGCCTTTTGGTATGACTAATGCTCATGCTGCATTTATGGACATGATGAATCGTGTATTTCATGAGTTTTTTGATCAGTTTGTGGTTGTGTTTACTGATGGTATTCTCGTGTACTCTTGTACCGAGGAGGATCATGATAAGCATTTTCGAATTGTGTTGCAAGTCTTGTTGGAAATTAGTTGTATTGTAAGTTGAGAAAGTGCGAGTTTTGGGTTAAGGAAGTTGTTTTCCTTGGTCATGTGGTGCCGGCCAAAGAGATTAGAGTTGACTCTCAAAAGGTTGAAGCAGTGATGAATTGGAGGTCACCTAAGTCAGTTCATGAGGTGCATAGTTTCCGTAGTTTGGAGGAATACTACCGTAGCTTCGTGGATGGTTTCTCAAATATTGCTGCTCCTTTGACGAAGTTGTTGCAAAAAGATGTTAAGTATGAGTGGACGAAAGTTAGGCAACAAGCTTTCGAGAAGTTTAAGGAAGCGTTGATGCAAGCTCCTATATTGGTTCAACCTAAATCGGGAAAAGAGTTTGTGGTGTATAGTGATGCATCCTATGTTGGATTGGGATGTGTGTTAATGCAGGAAGGTAAGGTGGTAGCATATGCATCTCGGAAATTGAAGGTGCACGAGCGTTATTACCCTACGCATGACATCGACTTGGCTGCGGTGGTGTTTGCCTTGAAGATCTGGAGGTATTACCTTTTACGGTGAAAAGTGTATGGTTTACACATATCACAAAAGTTTGAAGTACTTGATGTCCCAAAAAGAGTTGAATCTTAGGCAACGAAGGTGACTTGAGTCGCTTAAAGATTATGACTTGACAATCGAGTATAATCTAGGGAAGGCTAATGTTGTAGCAGATGCCTTGAGCAGGAGGACGACTATTGAGTTAAGGGCTATGTTTGCTCAGTTGAGTGTATCACGAGATGGTGGTTTAGTGACTGAATTGCAAGTGAAACCCACGTTGGTAGAGTTGATTAAGGACAAACAATTGTTAGATTATTTGTTGGTACCACATGTTTAGGACATTGCAGAAGGAAATCCAACGGACTTTTGTGTCAATGATGATGGTGTTTGTGTTTTAAGAGTCGAATAGTTGTGCCAGAGGATGTTGAGCTAAGGCGCAATATTCTGACTAAGGCTCATAGCAGTCCTTTTGATATGCATCCTTGTAGTACAAAGATGTATCGTGGGTTGAAAGATGAGTACTATTGGGTTGGATTGAAGAGAGATGTTGTTGATTTTGTTAGTAAGTTCATGGTTTGTCAGCGAGTAAAAGCTGAGCATCAATTTCCTTTTAGATTGTTGCAACCCTTGAAGATTCTAGAATGAAAATGGGAGAGAATCACCATGGATTTCGTGACGGGTTTGCCTTTGAGACCGTCCAAAAAGATTTCCATTTGGGTGGTTTTTGATCGTTTTACGAAGTGTGCACATTTCTTGGCGGTGCATACTACTTATACATTAGATATGTTTGGCGGATTTGTACATATCTAAGATTGTGAGGTTACATGGGGTGCCTAAGTCCATTGTTTTGGATCGAGATTCGCGTTTCACGTCAAGGTTTTAGGGGTATCTTTATCAGACATTGGGCACACTGTAACGCCCCATTTTTTGGGCCTAGGTGTTAGCCGGGTTTGGTTAGGCGTTCGGTTCGAACCCATTTAGCAGTCTAGTCTAGTTTCGAGAAATAATTAAATTGAAAGGTTTTTGGTCGTATAAAAATAAGTAAATATTTCCTAAAATCATAATTATATATATGATTAATTTTGGTAAAGGTAATTTAAAGAAAACAATTTTGGAAATCGGACATTTTGGTTTAGTGAGCAAAATGTAAAAATGGTAAAGTTTGATTTAATGGGAAAAACGTAAAATAGCAAGATTAAATAAATCAAATAAATTATATTAAAACGATGGAGGGAAATTGAAATTGTAACCCCCGTAGCCCGGCCTAGACGGTTGACCCGAACTACGAAGATTACACGGGGAAAACCAAAGTCAACCCGAAAGTCAACCTTGATTAACGACCCTTTTTTTTTCTTTTTAATCTTATCTAAATGCACATTAGTCCTATATGTGTTCACACAAGCAACATACTCAAAGATCACAACCATCAGAGATCATTCAGGGACCCAATTGCACAAAACACCACTTTAGGGACCAAATTGTAAATTTTGAAAACTTTGAGGCCTTAACCAGATTTTAAGTTACCAACTTAAAATTAATCATGTTTCATGCATCTCGGCCAAATTTCAGCTCAAACGGACATCCCAAACTCACACAATTGCACAAACAAGATTCAGGACCAAAATGCAAACTTTTTGAAACACATAACTGCCACTGTCAGCCCCCAACGGTCAACCGTTCCGAAACGGGAGACAGCCCGTTCCGAAACGCGGGGCCGTTCTGAAACAGGCATAGCCCGTTTCGAAACGGGGGTCGGGCAGTAGCTAAACCGTTCCGAAACGGTAGCACCCGTTTCGAACGCCTGGGTTCATGCAGGGCACCCGTTCCGAAACGGTGCAACCTGTTCCGAAACGCCTAGCCCAGAAAGCTGCATTTTGCCCACACAAACACACAATTGACCAACCAAACATGCACCAAAAGCCACCAAACTTTACCAACATGCAATTCAGCATAAATGAGACATGCTTGCATCAACAATTCATCAGAAACACATCATATGCAAAAAGCCCCAAATCTATAGGCATGCTTCCTACACAAGCAACCATTTAGGCACAAACCTTCCAAAACAATCTCAATTAAGCCAAAACATGTTCCAACAACTTTAACAACATTAAAACAATCTTGAACAACATAAACGATCACAAACACAATAATCCCAAGAGATTCTACCCCCATTGCCCTTATTAACTATAGCTATTCACCGAGACATACATCTCACTTGGAGTCCACCTTGAATCCCTTGCTCCTTGCTGTCCAAACTTCAAAGATCTGCATTGATGGACAAAGAGAGCGTAAGCACATAATGCCTAGTGAGGAATGCTCAAAACCAAAACACCATCAATGCAGCGGGTCATAAAACACTTGTAAAACAAACCCGATTTGTTTACCAAAACCATGTTTGAAATCCTTTTCAACCACAAGCATCAACCATGCATAAATACCATATGCAAAGCTAAAACAAAACCATGGAAACACTTCCATTTCACAACATACCTTTCATAAACTTGAAAGCCATTTCAAACAAGAACCTTTAAAACCATTTCACAAGCCAACCAACACTTGTAATACACCAAGACAACATATATACCATACAAACATGTTCACATGCCTTTCAAAACAAGTCCTACAAGACTTCAAAGCATTAAAGATATTCATGCTCTCAAACATCATTTACCAAATGATAAACAACACTTGTTCAACCTAACAAGTAAACATGCATTCACATGCATCATACACCTTTCATGCAACAATGCATCTTTCCAAGCAACTCATGCTTCACATGCAACCATGCATCATTTCAAGCATCTCATGCTTCACATGCAACCATGCATCATTTCAAGCATCTCATGCTTCTTTATATTTAAGAACATCATATTGGCATTCAAATAATCAATCACATCCACTTTCCAACTCAACACCCGATCGGATACGCGGATTCCGAGCGTTGTCCCTACGCTCCCTACACCCTACCCAATCCAAGGTCCTCGAATGGGCAACACCTCCATTATGACCTTACAAGCCTAAAGTTCCCATGCATGGACTTTTAAACACCATACAACCTTAGCTTTTCCCGAGGTTCCCATGTATGGACAACCATACAACCTCAACTTGCACAAGGTTCTCCCGTATGGACTTTTAACCACCATACAACCTTTGCATAACCGATTGGTAGTTGTAGAAATCACTAACGAGATCCGGGACACCCTATACAAGATCCACACATGGACTTAACACCGCCATTGCGATCTCAACAAGCACAAGGTCTTCACATATGGACTTTTAAACACCATATAACCTTTGCTTAACCAAGGTCCTCGAATGGGCAACACCTCCATTATGACCTCAAATAACCAAGGTCCTCGAGTGGGCAACACCTCCACTATGACCTCATCTCGTTAGGATACTTGAAGGGAGCTTATCCGGTCCACTCTTGACCACTCCACCTCCAAGGCGACTTTATTCACGGTGCACCCAATCCTATAGCCGGCTAACTATATCCGATCAACGAACCAAGAACCACTTACATCACTTGCCAATATAACCATCTTGCCACATTAATCCAATGTTTCACATGCATAACCAATATGCAAAACCATTTCATAATAAACCAATGATTCACATGCATAACCAATATGCAAAACTATTACCACATTAATCAAATGATTCTCATGCATAACCAATATGCAAAAACCATCACTTATCATCATCAACTCACTGTTTTAAAGCATTAAACAAAGCCATTGAACATCATACAACATCATGCATCAAAACCACATTTTCAATGTATAAAACCAAGGATCTCCTACCTAGAGCATCCTTCACATATGGCTTCCAAAACCAACATTAAACCATGCTTAAACATGCTTTCAAAACAGAAATAAACCATGCAAAACTCATGCATTCTAATCATCAACCACACTTGCTTAAAAGCCAATTCATATCACAAATCAAGTAAGAAATCCATTTACTTACTCTCGAGCTTAGCAAAGTTGTTTAGACTTAAACTAAGCTCCCAAAACCTTCAAACCTTTGTTTAAAAGCCGAAAACCCAACTTCACTCACCGATAACCAAACAAGACTAGCCAACAAGCCTTCCAAGCTTCCGAAACCTTCCGCAAACACCTTCAAAGCTCAAGGATCAAACTCCCCTGTTTCAAACACACAAAAACAGCACATTAATGCATCATTATGCATTAAGAACAGCAGCCACACAACCAAACTCGCTGCTCAACACAAATCCAACAATTCGGCTACAAAACACAACCGAAATCACCTCCAAACATTACCAAAACTTAACCCAGCCAAGATCCATCACTTCTAACCATTTTTATACATCAATTAACATCCAAAATGAATACAAACACATCCTTATACCTCCAGGTATAACAGATCACCAAAAACACTCCAAAAACAACCAAAAACTCAAGCGAAACTTTAGGAAATCCAACCTATCCGGGATTGCATTGATCAAAACTCATTTCCTTATCAATTTAGAGATCATTTAACATCAAAAACATCTCTTAAATCACAGATTACTCAGATCTAACGAAAATCATCAAAAATCATCAAAATCTTGCATAATAAGCCAAGATTCACTTCAACACTTTAAAACCTTTAATTAAACATCAATTAAGAGTTGAGAACTTGGGAATTTCAGTAAAGAACTGATAGTTTAGAGGAGAAGGGCGTTCTTACCTCCAAACTTGTGATTCTCCACTTTTTGGAATGAAAAACCTTGATGAAACTTGTAGCAAACGAAGAGGTTTTGAAGATACAATGATTTGCTGTCAAATGAGAGTTGAAAGGAGGAATTTAGGTGAAGAAATCAGATCAAATTCTCTGGAAAAGCAATGTTTGGTTTGAGAGAAAATGAGAGAAGAAAAATGGAAGTTAGTTGAGAAAATAGTCAAAATAACTTCCCTCCAATTTTAATAATCTTTAAAATCAGATTTTAGACTTAAAATATCTTAGAAAAATCTGGAGAAATCATCTTTGGATTAATAGCTCCTTAAAGATTCAAAGTTTCAACTCTTTATAAAACAACCACCAAACTTGCGAAAATTACATTTTGGTCACTAGCCAAAATGTCAACCTTCCAAAACCCATTTTCCAAAATTGATTTCACAGTTCATCTAATTATATTAAAATATGATTTTAGAACATTTTTCCATATTTTTAATGCAACCCGAACTAGGCTTTCCTAATTTAACCTCTTTAGATTCGAACAGGACTTTGACCAAACCGGTCAACGCCCAAAACTTCCAAGCCCAAAACCGGGGTGTTACAACTCTCCCCTCCTTAGGAAATTTCGTCCTCGAAATTTAACCGGCGAAAGAAAAAACACAACCTTCCCAAACCAACACACAAGGCAACACAAAAGCCTCGACCAACACTGAACACCTTCCATACAAAACCTCCACCAAACCTAGCACCACCACATGCTGTTTACAGAATCCGGAAAACACAAAGATAGCCACAACTTAACCTTTCACATAACCAGACTGTACACAGTCCCAACATCATCCTGAAGAACTTCAGCTCTTACAGCAGACATCACCACAATACACCATACCCAAAACCTGTTTACACAAAAACAACAACCAATCCGATTCAGCCACTAAGCAACCTTCTCTGCTTCTAAAACCCTTGCAAACTCCCAAACCTCTTCCAAGAATTACCCAACAAGCAAAAAAAAAATCCTTAAGCATCAACTGCTTACTCAAACCTCTAAACGAAAACTGATAAACCCTCACAACTGTTGCTAACATTACCACAACAGCTCATCAGGAAAACTCACCCAGATTCCAAAAATTACATCACAATCCCAACTTGACTCCGTCAACCATTCCACACGCCACCAACCAATTCTCACAAGAACCCAAACAACCAACAAAAACGTCAATCTTTCATTGACCTTCCACTTCAACTTCAACCATAACACTTACCATACTAAAACATCGCCCAGCTTAAACATACAAACCATCTTCTTAACTCCCCAAAGGTTACTAAGAACCAGCACTTACAAACACAACTCTTCCACAACAACTTAAAACCAAGCTACTTCAGAACTGGGGGAACACAACCACTAAGCTGCAACATCACTTAGCACCAAGGAACTACCCCCTCCACTTAGCTATTCACACCACTAAACCGATTCTAAACTCAATCGATACCGTCCAACACCAAACCACTAAACTCCTTGAGCATCGAACACTATCCTTCTACCAGCAGCCACACCACTCTCACTTCCACTAGCAACTAACTCGATATACCCCACTACTATCTCTCACCCAGCACCAAAACAACCTCTAAAAACCCATCATCCAACCTAAACCAACACACTAACAGATTCGATTAGTTATTAGCGAGTGTGTGAACATCGTATGCATGATCATCAACATGCCCTATCAATGCCTGATGTACATGTATGCAAAACCTCTAATGTCATGCCACATGTATGCATGGACCAACATATATAATATAGTATATAACAATGATTTTAACTGTGCATGAATGCCAATTCACACCCTCCAATAACATCCTCAAATCCGTCTAAGAACAACCTCCTACCTCACTTTTAACTCATCTAACTCCACCATACCAACAACCATTAACCACAAGATACTTACCAAGCCTTCTTCACACCCAAGACATTTCCAAACTACAACTATTACCCCAACATACTATCAACAAGACTAGACTTACCACGCAAGGAAAACCAACAGAAACCAAACTAAGCAACTAGAGCAAAGATTACTAAACAAAATTACCTGAAAGCACAACACCACCCTGAGGCTTCATCAGACGAGCTCTCTTCCTTGCGGAACCACCATCCTCCTGCCACACCTTTGCAGCACCAGCTAACACACTAGGGTCACCACCAACTCCTTGCGGTAAAGAACCTTGGCTATTCCGAGCCAACATCAAACAATCACGCCTCTTGTGTCCAGCAGACCCACATTTCCAGCAATTCTCTTTTCCCACACTCTTCACTACTTTCTGATCTTTCTGCCACCTCTGAACCTTGCCTCGGCCATGCCCACAACCTTTCTGAAACTCTTTGGCTAACACCAAAGCTAACCTCGCTCCATGAGGACAATCACGCTTAACATGTACTTTGGAACCACAATTCCAACAAACACCTGCGCCCCAACAATTTCCAACATGTTGCCTTTCACAACGGTCACACACAGATGACTGAGCTTCCACTCCTCGCTCAAGCAATACTCGCTCAACAACAGCACTACCCGCGCCTTGCTTAACCCTTAGGAACTTCCTTCCCAGATACCTTTCATAAAAAGCAGATACAAAGAAATCCCAATCAATATCATGGATATGTGACGCAACTGCCACCGATGTCCACCAGGCACACGCATCTTCCAACATCAAGGAAACAACACTCCCCAGCTTACAGGCATAATCACAGCCTTCCCGATCCAAAATCTGAACCACACTGGCCAACCAGACCTCAAACATCTCCGGGGAAGTACCATGATACTCCACAGCACCCAAATCAAGCAAACACTGCTTTGGCAAACCCTCACATCCCACAGCCAGCACATCTACTGACTTTACCTCAATCATAGCCTGAGATGTTCCCAACACCTCCTGCTCAACAGGTGATGAACTCTTCACCACAGAACCATCTTCTTTCCCTTGCCTTACCACCTCAACACTAGGCACAGAAGACTGAGACAAAACTCCACTACCAAAGGGTGAATTCCTTGCCTTAACAACCTGCCCCAAGGCAGCAACCATCTCCCTCAACCGCCAATCCTCCATTGACTTTGCCATACCACTAACAACAACAAACATACAATCACAACAAACAAACAAACCAGTTAGACCAGCATTAGCAAGGATTCAAATTCCAACTCCAAAGTAACACAATAGCTATATTAATAAGGCAATGGGTATCCCGAATCCTCCCCTTTACAAGGCATAACAGTCAACACAACATGGATATCACAACATCAAGCATATCAAACAACACACCTTGATCATGCTTACATCAAACAGCATCCACTTGCCACAACATACTAGCAACATAACATACAACTTACACTTCCATCAAGCATAACACAAGCATAAGACCAGCTCACAACATCAGCACATATCCACATTAGCTCAACCAAGATTCATAACCATAAAACATGCTTGAAAACATCATCAACATGTTCAGAAACATCAGCATCATGCCCAGAAACACGTGTTTCAACCAACATTCAACCACACATCAGGGTAAACAACATGCACACATCACAACAACTTACCGTTTTCCCCAAGCATTCGCAACACAGCTCTGATACCACCAAATGTAACCCCCGTAGCCCGGCCTAGACGGTTGACCCGAACTACGAAGATTACACGGGGAAAACCAAAGTCAACCCGAAAGTCAACCTTGATTAACGACCCTTTTTTTTTCTTTTTAATCTTATCTAAATGCACATTAGTCCTATATGTGTTCACACAAGCAACATACTCAAAGATCACAACCATCAGAGATCATTCAGGGACCCAATTGCACAAAACACCACTTTAGGGACCAAATTGTAAATTTTGAAAACTTTGAGGCCTTAACCAGATTTTAAGTTACCAACTTAAAATTAATCATGTTTCATGCATCTCGGCCAAATTTCAGCTCAAACGGACATCCCAAACTCACACAATTGCACAAACAAGATTCAGGACCAAAATGCAAACTTTTTGAAACACATAACTGCCACTGTCAGCGCCCAACGGTCAACCGTTCCGAAACGGGAGACAGCCCGTTCCGAAACGCGGGGCCGTTCCGAAACAGGCATAGCCCGTTTCGAAACGGGGGTCGGGCAGTAGCTAAACCGTTCCGAAACGGTAGCACCCGTTTCGAACGCCTGGGTTCATGCAGGGCACCCGTTCCGAAACGGTGCAACCTGTTCCGAAACGCCTAGCCCAGAAAGCTGCATTTTGCCCACACAAACACACAATTGACCAACCAAACATGCACCAAAAGCCACCAAACTTTACCAGCATGCAATTCAGTATAAATGAGACATGCTTGCATCAACAATTCATCAGAAACACATCATATGCAAAAAGCCCCAAATCTATAGGCATGCTTCCTACACAAGCAACCATTTAGGCACAAACCTTCCAAAACAATCTCAATTAAGCCAAAACATGTTCCAACAACTTTAACAACATTAAAACAATCTTGAACAACATAAACGATCACAAACACAATAATCCCAAGAGATTCTACCCCCATTGCCCTTATTAACTATAGCTATTCACCGAGACATACATCTCACTTGGAGTCCACCTTGAATCCCTTGCTCCTTGCTGTCCAAACTTCAAAGATCTGCATTGATGGACAAAGAGAGCGTAAGCACATAATGCCTAGTGAGGAATGCTCAAAACCAAAACACCATCAATGCAGCGGGTCATAAAACACTTGTAAAACAAACCCGATTTGTTTACCAAAACCATGTTTGAAATCCTTTTCAACCACAAGCATCAACCATGCATAAATACCATATGCAAAGCTAAAACAAAACCATGGAAACACTTCCATTTCACAACATACCTTTCATAAACTTGAAAGCCATTTCAAACAAGAACCTTTAAAACCATTTCACAAGCCAACCAACACTTGTAATACACCAAGACAACATATATACCATACAAACATGTTCACATGCCTTTCAAAACAAGTCCTACAAGACTTCAAAGCATTAAAGATATTCATGCTCTCAAACATCATTTACCAAATGATAAACAACACTTGTTCAACCTAACAAGTAAACATGCATTCACATGCATCATACACCTTTCATGCAACAATGCATCTTTCCAAGCAACTCATGCTTCACATGCAACCATGCATCATTTCAAGCATCTCATGCTTCACATGCAACCATGCATCATTTCAAGCATCTCATGCTTCTTTATATTTAAGAACATCATATTGGCCTTCAAATAATCAATCACATCCACTTTCCAACTCAACACCCGATCGGATACGCGGATTCCGAGCGTTGTCCCTACGCTCCCTACACCCTACCCAATCCAAGGTCCTCGAATGGGCAACACCTCCATTATGACCTTACAAGCCTAAAGTTCCCATGCATGGACTTTTAAACACCATACAACCTTAGCTTTTCCCGAGGTTCCCATGTATGGACAACCATACAACCTCAACTTGCACAAGGTTCTCCCGTATGGACTTTTAACCACCATACAACCTTTGCATAACCGATTGGTAGTTGTAGAAATCACTAACGAGATCCGGGACACCCTATACAAGATCCACACATGGACTTAACACCGCCATTGCGATCTCAACAAGCACAAGGTCTTCACATATGGACTTTTAAACACCATATAACCTTTGCTTAACCAAGGTCCTCGAATGGGCAACACCTCCATTATGACCTCAAATAACCAAGGTCCTCGAGTGGGCAACACCTCCACTATGACCTCATCTCGTTAGGATACTTGAAGGGAGCTTATCCGGTCCACTCTTGACCACTCCACCTCCAAGGCGACTTTATTCACGGTGCACCCAATCCTATAGCCGGCTAACTATATCCGATCAACGAACCAAGAACCACTTACATCACTTGCCAATATAACCATCTTGCCACATTAATCCAATGTTTCACATGCATAACCAATATGCAAAACCATTTCATAATAAACCAATGATTCACATGCATAACCAATATGCAAAACCATTACCACATTAATCAAATGATTCTCATGCATAACCAATATGCAAAAACCATCACTTATCATCATCAACTCACTGTTTTAAAGCATTAAACAAAGCCATTGAACATCATACAACATCATGCATCAAAACCACATTTTCAATGTATAAAACCAAGGATCTCCTACCTAGAGCATCCTTCACATATGGCTTCCAAAACCAACATTAAACCATGCTTAAACATGCTTTCAAAACAGAAATAAACCATGCAAAACTCATGCATTCTAATCATCAACCACACTTGCTTAAAAGCCAATTCATATCACAAATCAAGTAAGAAATCCATTTACTTACTCTCGAGCTTAGCAAAGTTGTTTAGACTTAAACTAAGCTCCCAAAACCTTCAAACCTTTGTTTAAAAGCCGAAAACCCAACTTCACTCACCGATAACCAAACAAGACTAGCCAACAAGCCTTCCAAGCTTCCGAAACCTTCCGCAAACACCTTCAAAGCTCAAGGATCAAACTCCCCTGTTTCAAACACACAAAAACAGCACATTAATGCATCATTATGCATTAAGAACAGCAGCCACACAACCAAACTCGCTGCTCAACACAAATCCAACAATTCGGCTACAAAACACAACCGAAATCACCTCCAAACATTACCAAAACTTAACCCAGCCAAGATCCATCACTTCTAACCATTTTTATACATCAATTAACATCCAAAATGAATACAAACACATCCTTATACCTCCAGGTATAACAGATCACCAAAAACACTCCAAAAACAACCAAAAACTCAAGCGAAACTTTAGGAAATCCAACCTATCCGGGATTGCATTGATCAAAACTCATTTCCTTATCAATTTAGAGATCATTTAACATCAAAAACATCTCTTAAATCACAGATTACTCAGATCTAACGAAAATCATCAAAAATCATCAAAATCTTGCATAATAAGCCAAGATTCACTTCAACACTTTAAAACCTTTAATTAAACATCAATTAAGAGTTGAGAACTTGGGAATTTCAGTAAAGAACTGATAGTTTAGAGGAGAAGGGCGTTCTTACCTCCAAACTTGTGATTCTCCACTTTTTGGAATGAAAAACCTTGATGAAACTTGTAGCAAACGAAGAGGTTTTGAAGATACAATGATTTGCTGTCAAATGAGAGTTGAAAGGAGGAATTTAGGTGAAGAAATCAGATCAAATTCTCTGGAAAAGCAATGTTTGGTTTGAGAGAAAATGAGAGAAGAAAAATGGAAGTTAGTTGAGAAAATAGTCAAAATAACTTCCCTCCAATTTTAATAATCTTTAAAATCAGATTTTAGACTTAAAATATCTTAGAAAAATCTGGAGAAATCATCTTTGGATTAATAGCTCCTTAAAGATTCAAAGTTTCAACTCTTTATAAAACAACCACCAAACTTGCGAAAATTACATTTTGGTCACTAGCCAAAATGTCAACCTTCCAAAACCCATTTTCCAAAATTGATTTCACAGTTCATCTAATTATATTAAAAGATGATTTTAGAACATTTTTCCATATTTTTAATGCAACCCGAACTAGGCTTTCCTAATTTAACCTCTTTAGATTCGAACAGGACTTTGACCAAACCGGTCAACGCCCAAAACTTCCAAGCCCAAAACCGGGGTGTTACAGAAATGTTTTTTCATTCTTCTTACAAAGAATTGACGTAGTTTTAATTCTCACTTTTTCTCTCAAAATTCATTCATCCAAATGGTAAAGAAAAGACGTTTTGTTTTAAAAGACTGGATGAGTGACTTGGGTTCTTGCTATTTGTAAGCCTATCTATTTTTGCTATTGTATTTGCATGTGTAGAGCTTTTTAAGTGTTCTTTATTTATGAGCGCAAGTGCAGACTCTTGTCAAGTTATAGTATAAAAGATATCGTCTCCCATAGGGATTGGAGCAGCTACTATGAGTGCTTTCCTGCACAAGGAAATAATAAATTGCACAATTAATTTTTTTAATATTGAAAAACATAAAAATAAAAATATAAATAATTAGAGATAGGGAGAAATAGTGAGATATAAGGTTGATAGATTGGTCCAAGTAGTTGTAGCTCAGTAGTGTGTAGACTACGTTGTAAAGATTAAGTGTATTTTGCGCTGCCACGATCTACTGCATTGGTGGGTATTGGCAGATTGAGGTGGCGACAACTTTCGATGCCACTACAGAACTCTGCGCTTGCAACTTTCACTATCTCGGCAGGTGAGATGGAGAGAAATCCCGGTGGCAAGTCTGGCAGATACTCCATGTTCGGCGAAGCAATTCTGAAGTGATCCTTCCTATGTATAGGCAAAGATTATATCACCACGTAATGTAGGAAATACCTACCAATCTCAGCGTAAACCTAACACAAGCAATAAACATTTGGTTGCTCATTTTAGCCGCTAAAATTCTAAGTTATGTCTAAGTCGAATTAGTCAACACCTCGTCATGATGAGACCGTGCTTAATTCTTTCGTGAGTTTGACACTCTTGTGCCCGACAAATGGATTTCTTCAACTAGACTTTTGGAACTAATTGAAGAAGTGAAGAACATGAATTAAGCAAACTTGAGAGTATTTCATTGCATAACACAACTTAAACTATTACAACTGTTTCTCACAACTATTTTACGTACAAAAACCTAAACCCTAAGAAAGAGCTGGGACATGATCTCCTATTCACGCTTATGCAATCTATGCTCCTATACCCTCACAGACATGGGTATATATAGGACTCGACTTAAATTTGACTCCTCCTTGGAGTAGGATTTCTTAAATTATCGTTACATTAAATGTTGACTCCTTTTTTACTTGAATGTGGATTCTTTGGACGTTGCTTTCTCCAACAAGTAAAGATAGGTCACTTTACTTATCCCTCTTCAATCAGCTCTTCAGACCGTTATAGGCTTTAGGCAATTACAATACTGGCTCATTAGACTCAAGAAATTGTCCTCTTTCAATCGCAACCCATTTTGACTAAGTTGGTTTAACTCCTGCATGGGCGGTAGTCAGTGGTCATGCTGCGGTGGCGATGTCCTTGACGACATCTTGAATTGCTTCAGTACAACTCCTTTTGCTCCCTGCTTTCCTGTCCTCTCCTCATCTACACAACTACAGCACCTAAAAATGAAAACTAAGCTAAAACAATATCTTTTCTTAACCAAGCATAGAATATTCGATAAAAGTATGGTAAAAGTGAAAATACTATTATTATGCATGCAATGCACCTAAGTATGCCTAAATGAACTTAAAAACTAAAATAATAAGGGCATGAATGTGTACAAAATATAGAACTTGTGGACACTCTACACACCCCAAAACTCGAACTATTGCTTGTCCTCAAGCAATGCATTCTAACTGGTAAACCTGCCCCTTGCACAAAATTTAACAGAAGCTTAGCCTTTAACTTGATTTCATACCTCAAGGCTATGGCACCTATTTTATGTTAGTGATAGGGAATGACATGAACGAACTTAGGATTTTAATTTTCTTAGTGCTAGTGCAGTGCGTGTAGGTCTGTGTCCATGCTAAATATGTTGAGTATAATAAGTAAACAAAGAACTCTAAAAATAATAAAATTACAAAAAGGATATGAGCTGCTACCTTGGCAGCACAGTTAAACACTTTTTTTCTGATCATGGCCTTAAGGGCTTCAGCTCATCACAACTATTCTCCGGGCCTGAAGCGAGGATAGGTGCACACTACGAAACTCCGAATCCCTTGAATAGAGTCATCCCATGAAGTCTTTCATTCACTCTTGCTAATTTGTCCGTCACTTCAATTAATTACAGATACTTGGACTTTGATAGGAGCGGAGTGTCCTTGCACCTGATCCTTCCTATAGCCTGTTTCGGGCACCTCTAGGGTATTAAACATATTTGTACTGCTGCCCTGTGCTGTCGCGGCGGCAATCATGCATCCAATTAAGAAATTTTCATTAAATAAAGCAGGCAGTGTTACACTTAGAACTCAAGTAAAATTCAGCACTTAACACAGTGTAAGAATAATTGGCAAAAGCAGAAATTTTCTAAGTAATTTTCATGCTTCTTCTCATGGTTAAGTTAAATTTAAGGTATGGTGCGAAAATAAGTAACCGGCTAACTATCATAGACACAAGTTTTTAAACTAAGACTTTCAATTTCATTAAGTGCTAGGGCAGAATTTATGTAACCTCTTAGCCCGGTCTAGACGGTTGACTCGAACCGAGGTGATTACACGGGGAAAACCAAAGCCAACATGTTAAAGTCGACTCTGATTGATGACCCTTTTTTTTTCTTTTTTTCTTTTCTAAATGCAACTTAAGTCCTATTTGATCAACAAAGAGTATAGGAAGAAATGGCACATCGATCAGATTTTGTTTAGGGGTTTAATTGCACAAACTAGACATTTAGGGACCAAAATGTAACTTTTTCAAATTACAAGGACTTCTATGATTTTAAAGTTACCTTTATTCATTTAGTCATATTTCATGCTTCTCTGTAAATTTTCGTCATAATCTGATTAACCAAACACATCAAATTGCATTCACGAAGACTTGATAGTAAAACGCAATGATTCAAAACATCCTCACCTAAGGTTTAACAAATTTAACGACCTGCGTATCGGTACTCCTAAGGAGGGTATTGATACACCCTCGATGGTCAAACTTCCCAGGCTTGCGTCACCAGACCGTATCAGTATGCTGAGGTACCGTATCGGTACGTCCTCGTCCAGTGACTAAAGAGGGTACCAAGATGACCCCATGTATTGGTATGCCCTCACAAACCAAGCAGGCCGTATCGATACGCTCTGAGGTGTACCGATACGCTGAAGTCTGCAAATGCCCAAAATAAAGATTTTGAACCCCATCGACGCATCCAAACCATTCCAACATATAGTTAAACATGTATGCACACAAATATACATCAACACTCAGAGGTACAAGTCAAGGAAAACATCAAACATCATCAACATCAATATTGACTTCTAAAGCAAGCTCCCTATGAGTCAAAAACACCAAAAGACCACAAGTATCCCAAAACGCAAAGTAAAACATCAAAACCAATACAAAAGCCTTTTACAAACCATATAAACCATATAAAACTTGCATCAACAACAAGGAGTCCAAAACACATCTCCCAAAGCAAACCATTAAATCCCATTGCCAAATATCATTACAAAAGTAAATGTAAAACATCACCATACTTGAGCTGCCCAAAATGTCTCAATTATCTGCATTGTTGGTAAAAGAGAGCGTAAGCATGATAGCTTAGTGAGGCATGCTCAGAGAGTGTAAGCACGACAGCTTAGTGAGGCATGCTCTAAAAACACCAACACAACAGTGCAAGATTTTAAAACTCTTTCTCGAAAACCATTTCTAAACCATGCTCTTTCTATCTCAAGCTTGAAAACCATTTCAAAGAAAATCTCCATTTGAAAATCACATGTACCATCTATCCATCTCTCTCATGCATTCAACCAATGCAAATCTCATGGCAAAGCCACACACATTCTTGTTATTCAAAAGCATTTCATAAATCTCAAAATCTCATATGCCTTTCTCATAACATAAAATCATTTCAACATTGGTACATGTGAATCAAATACATTCTCATATATTGGCATTTCATATATTATCTTTACTCGGATATGCGGATTAGCTTGACATAAAGCCAAGTCCAACCCCGGTGGAATCTCACATCACCGGAATCTCAAGGTGGTATCTCTCTTCGATACAAAGCTTGGGTGTTTCACCAAGACCTACTCCGATGGTATCTCTCATCATCGGATTCTCACTTTGGATCGGGATGGCACTACCCCCATTGCCCGACTCCAAAGAGCACCTACGAATTTTAGTTTACAGTGCACTTTACATCCTATTGGTCGACCAATTATATCTGGTAATATTCTCATCATTTATGCCAATATATTACATTAAAATTATCATCTCACCTACCGTTTCTATGCAACATTTCTAAAATCAATCTCATCCCATTTCAAAACCACAACTCATGCATAGCATTTAGTCAAAATCTTAAAACTCTTCACAATGTCATTCTATCTCATGGGATCAATATGAAACATCATTTCATTTCATAAATCATGCATAAAACAATAGGAATTTGTCTATCTCAAATTAAGACCATGTCAAAAGCATTTAGGGGCATCAACCACTTTTCGAGAGCTAATCTAAACCTACTTACTTCTGGACATAGGATGGTGTTTCAAACCAATCCGAAATCCCCAAACCTTGTTTCCTTGTCCCTCAAGGACTTCTAAAACCATTTGCACTCACCGATAACATTTCGCTTGCTTGCCGAAACGATTTCTAAGCTTCTAGCACTTCCGAATCAACACCAAACGCGTCCGAAGATGTCTGCCATGTTTATTACACTTAAGAGCAGAGGATTAATGCATCATCATGCATTAAAATCACCAGCCACACATTCTAACTCCCTGCTCTACTCAAAACTAGCATTTCGGCTATCCGAAATATCCGAAATCACCTTTAAACTTTCTCAAAACAAAGCCCAGCCAAGATTATCAACTCTAACCTTTTCTAAACTTCAATCAACATCAAAAATCACAATAAACACAACCTTATACCTTCAACAATAGCATATCACAAAAAACACCTCAAAAACCACAAATTTAGCACCTCAAACTTAGGAATCCAAACCTATTCGGGATTTGTTTGTTAAAACCTCATTCTCAACATCAATTACCATCCAAAATATGTTAGAAATCAACCTCAAAATAGAGCTTAACATAGAAATACAAAAATCACCAAGATCTCATCAAGAATCTCGAATTTACCAACTACTCCTTGTTTATAACATTAAAACAACTCAAAAAACATCAACACGGGATTGATAACTTGGGAATTTTAGTAAAGAACTGATAATTAGAGGAAAAGGACAAAGCTTACCTCAAATGGTTGATCTCACTTCAATTTGGGCAAGTTTTCTTGAAATCCAAAGCAAAAATCAAAAAGATTTGATGAAACAAAGATAAGAAATCTTTTGGAAGATAAAATCTCAGTAAACTAAATGAAAATTGATGAGAGAAAAATGTTTGGATGATTGGGAGTTGAGAGAAAATGAAAAGAGAAAACTATTGTGAAATTAGGTATGAAAAGTCAACTTTAATTTTCCTTTTTAATTCTCTTGTATTTATTTAATTAAATCATTATTAAAAGCTCCCAAATTAAAGAGAAATCTGATAAAAACAAATGGTAAAATTAGCTCCTTAAAGATTCAAAGTTCCAATCCTTTACAAAACAGTCACTAGTCAACTTTTGCAAAAATTGCATTTTGGTCACTATACCAAAATGTAATATTTCCAAATCTCCTTTTGTAAAATTGTTTTCATCGTAATCATTTATATAATAAATGAGGATTTTTAGATATTTTTTCCATGTTTTTAAAACATCCCAAACTAGGTGTTCCCTAAACCAACCTCAAGGGTTCGAACAGTTCCTAACGGGCCCTATTCAACATCTAAAAAATCTAGGCCCAAACTCAGGGCGTTACAACTCTCCCCCACTTAAGAAATTTCCTCTTTGAAATTTACCTGGTGGAAAAAGGTAAGGAAATTGCTTCTTCATGTCATCCTTCCTCTCCCACGTGGCTTCCTCAACGCCACGATGTCTCCACTAGACCTTGACTAGCTCGATGGTCTTACCCAGAAGAACCTTGCTATCTGAATCTAGAATCTCAACGGGCTCCTCATCATATTTTAAGTCTGGATTCAACTCAACCTCTTCTACAGACATAACATGCGACAGATCCGATCTATATCTCCGAAGCATGGATACATGGAATACATTATGTACATTTTCTAACTCTGAAGGCATTCTCAACTTGTAAGCAACAAGACCCACACATTCTATCACCTCATACGGTCCAATGAACCTCAGACTCAATTTGCCCTTCCGCCAAATCTCATCACCTTCTTCCAAGGTGAAAATTTCAGAAACACAAGTTCGCCAACTGGGAACTCTATCTCCCTACGCTTCAAATCCGATTAAGACTTTTGCTGGTCCGATGCTGCCCTCAAACGCTGACAAATGAGCTTCACCTTCTTACTGGTTCCTTTCAACAAAGATGGCATCGAAATCAACTTTTATCCCATTTCAGCCCAACAAAAGGAAGTCCTACACCTTCTCCCATATAAAGCCTCGTACGGTGCCATTTGAATGCTTGCCTGATAGCTATTATAATAAGCGAACTCAACCAAAGGCAAGTGCTTCTCCCAAGATCCTTGAAACTCAATAACGCATCACATCAACATATCTCAAGCACTTGGATAACACGCTCTGACTGCCCATCCATATGGGGATGATATGAAGTACTGAAATTCAATTGCGTACCCAAGGCTTGATGCAAACATACCCAAAACCTCGACGTGAACCTCAGATCTCTATCTGATACTATAGATTTCGGCACTCCGTGCAATCGCACAATCTCAGCAATGTACAACTCAGCTAACTTATCCAAGGTATACGTAGAATGCACAGACAAGAAATGTGCACACTTCGTAAGGCGATCAACAATCACCGAAACTGAATTCTTCTTCGATGACGACAACGGCAAACCAGACACGAAGTCCATGGTAATCCATTCCCACTTCCATTTTGGGATTCTCAATGGATGCAACAACCCAGAAGGAACCTGATGTTCAGCCTTAACCCGCTGACAAACCATACATTTGCTAATGAACTCAGCAACATCGTTCTTCAACCCCGCTCAGTAGTACTCATCCTTCAAATCACAATACATTTTTGTAGTACCAGGGTGCATAGAGAAAGGACTACTATAAGCTTCAGTCGGAATAGTGTGCCTTAACTCCACATTATTCGGCACCACTATCCGACTCCCAAAACATAGAACACCATCATCGTTGAAACTGAAGTCCGAAGGCCTTTCTTCCGCAATATCTTGAACATGCGGTACAAGAGAATAATCAAGTAACTATTTATCCTTGATTAACTGAACCAAAGATGGCTTCACTTGCGACTCAACAACAAGGCCACTATCTCGCGATATGCTCAAACAAGCAAACATTGCCCTCAACTCGACCACCATATTCCTGCTCAAAGCACCTGCCACAACATTGGCCTTTCCCGAATGATACTCGATCGTTAGGTCATAATCCTTAAGCAACTCCACCCAACGTCGCTGCATGAGATTCAACTCCTTCCGAGACATAAGATACTTCAAACTATTGTGATCCGTGTACACAATACACTTCTCACCATATAGGTAATGTCTCCAAATCATTAAGGTAAACACCAGTGCCGCTAACTCAATATCATGCGTGGAATAGTTACGCTCGTGCACCTTCAACTGTCGCGATGCATATGCTACTACCTAACCTTCTTGCATCAGCACACACCCCAAACCAACATAGGATGTATCACTATACACCACAAACTCTTTTCCAGATTCAGGTTGAACCAAGATAAGAGCTTGCATCAATGCTTCCTTTAGCTTCTCAAAAGCTTGTTGTCTCGCTTCTGTCCACTCAAACTTAACATTCTTCTGCAAAAACTTCATCAAAGGAGCAGCAATCTTGGAAAATCCACCCACAAACCTTCGATAGTAAACCGCCAAACCATGGAAACTATGAACTTCATGAACTGACCTAGGAGGCTTCCAATTCACCACCGCCTCAATCTTCTGAGGATCAACACGTGTAACACCCCGGTTTTGGGCTTGGAAGTTTTGGGTTTGGACCGGACCGGTCGGGTTGCGGTTCGAATATATAAAGGTGAAATTAGGAAAGCCTAGTTCGGGTTGCATTAAAAATATGGAAAAATGTCCTAAAATCCTCTTTTAATATATATAAGTGAACTGTGAAATCAATTTTACAAAATGAGGTTGGGAAGGTTGACATTTTGGCTAGTGACCAAAATGTAATTTTTAAAAGTTGCGTGACTGTTTTAGAAAGGATTGAAACTTTGAATCTTTAAGGAGCTATTTACCCAATGGGAGTTTCTCCAGATTTTTCTAAAATATTAAAGGTTTATTAAATGGTTTTTAAATAAAAGAAAAGTGGAGGGAAGATATTTTGTCATTTTCTAACTAACTTTTCTCTCAATCTTCTATTTTCTTTTCCCTCATTTTCTCTCAACCCAAACATCTTTTCTCCAGAGATTTTCTTCTGATTTTGTCACCTAAACATCTCTTTTCAATTCTCTTTTGATCTCTAATCATTTCTTCAACAAAACCTCACCATTTGCTAAGTGGAATTTTCAAGATTTTGGTTCCAAAAAGGGAGAAACTCAAGTTTGGAGGTAAGAACGTCCTTCTCCTCTAAAATCTCAGTTCTTTACTGAAATTCCCAAGTTCTCAATCCTTGAATTATGATTTATTAAAGGTTTTACAATGGTAATCTTGATTTTGGCTTTAAAATGCAAGATTTGGTGATTTTTGGTGAAATTTCGTGAGATCTGTTTGGGCAGTGTTTTGAGGTGTCAAATTGATGTTAAATGAATGTTAAATTGATAAGGAATTGAGGTTTTATCAATGCAATCCCGAATAGGTTGAATTTCCTAAGTTTTGCTTGATGTTTTTGGTTGTTTTTGGGGTGTTTTTGATGATCTGTTATAGCTGGAGGTATAAGGACGTGATTGTGATCATTTTGGATGTTAATTGATGTTTAAAAATGGTTAGAAGTGATGGATCTTGGCTGGGTTAAGTTTCGGAAGTGTTTGGTGGTGATTTCGGTTGTGTTTGGTAGCCGAAATGTTGGATTTGTGATGAGCAGCGAGTTTAGTTGTGTTGCTGGTGTTTTTAATGCATAATGATGCATTAATCTTCTGTTGTTATGTGCTTGAAACAGGGGAGGAAGATCCGTGAGCATTTGAGGTGGTGTGGAAGGTTTCGGATGCTTGGAAGGCTTGTTGGCTAGCCTTGTTTTGTGTATCGGTGAGTGAAGTTGAGTTTTCAGCTTTTAAACCAAGGTTTGAAGGTTTGGGAGCTTAGTTTAAGTCTAAACAACTTTGCTAAGCTCAAGAGTAAGTAAATGGATTTTCGCTCTTGGTTTGTGTTGTGAATTGGCTTTTTAAGCAATTGTGATTGATGGTTGCAATGCATATGATTTGCATGTTTTAAATTCTGTTTGGAAGCATGTTTTAGCATGGTTTAATGCTGGTTTTGAAAGCCATATGTGAAGGATGCTAAAGGTAAGAGATCCTTGGTTTTGTACATGGAAATTGTGGTTTTGATGCATGGTGTTGCATGTTGTTTAATGGCTTTGTGTAATGCTTTAAAAACAGTGAATTGATGATGGTAAATGATGAATTTTGCATTATGGTTATGCATGTGAATTAAAGGATTAATGTGGTAAGATGGTTATATTGGTAAGTGATGTAAGTGGTTCTTGGTTCTTTGATCGGATATAGTTAGCCGGCTATAGGATTGGGTGCACCGTGAATAAAGTCGCCTTGGATGTGGAGTGGTTAAGTGTGAACCGGTAAACTCCATCCAAGTATCCTAACGAGATGGTTAAGGTTATAATGGTGATTGGAATCCCATTCGAGGACCTTGGGTAAGCAAAGGTAATAATGGTGGTTAAAATTCCATTGGTGGACCTTGTGCTTGTTAAGATCACAATGGTGGTGTAAAGTCCATGTGTGGATCTTGTATAGGGTGTCCCGGATCTCGTTAGGGATGTTATACAACTACCAATCGGTGATGCTAAGGTTATATGGTGTTTAAAAGTCCATATATGGGAACCTTGTGCATGTTAAGGTTGTATGGTGGTTAAAAGTCTATACATGGGAACCTTGTGAAAGTTAAGGTTGTATGGTGTTTAAAAGTCCATACATGGGAACCTTGTGAAAGTTAAGGTTGTATGGTGGTTAAAAGTCCATACATGGGAACCTTGTGAAAGTTAAGGTTGTATGGTGTTTAAAAGTCCATACATGGGAACCTTGTGAAAGTTAAGGTTGTATGGTGTTTAAAAGTCCATACATGGGAACCTTGTGAATGGTAAGGTCAAATGGTGTTTAAAAGTCCATTTGGGGACCTTGGATTGGTAGGGTGTATGAAGCGTGGGGACAACGCTTGTGATCCGCGTATCCGATTGGATGTTGAGTTGAAAAGTGGATTTGGTTGATCACTTGGAAGCCAATATAATGTTCTTGAATTTAATGAAGCATGAGATGCTTGAATTGATGTATGGTTGCATGAGATTTGCTTAATGTATTATGAATGCATGTGTACTTGTTAGTTTGAACAAGTGTTGATTATCTATTGAGGATGGTGCATGTGTGCATGAGATCTCTTTAGTGCATTGAAGTCTTGTGAAGACTTGTTTTCAAAAGCATGAGTTGCAAATATTGATGTTGTGGTTCATATGTTGCATTTGTAATGCATGTGTTTTGATGGATGAGAAAATGGTTTAAAAGGTTTATTGCTTAAAGTGATAATCAAGGATGAGAAAGGCATGTTGTGAATTGGAAGTGACTTCCAAGGGTTTGAATTTAACCTTGCATATGGTGTTTATGCATGGTGTGGTTAAATTGATGGTTTTGCAAGTTTATGTTTTGAAAAGGCTTGCTTAGCTTTCTAAGCTAAGGATTGGTTTTCATGATTGAGCAATGCATGGTTTTAAGCACGTTGTTGAAAAGGGGTTTTCAAACAATGCTTTGGTTTATGAAATCGAGTTGCTTTTAAAAGTGGTTTTATGATTCGCTGGATTGATGGTGTTTTGGTTTTGAGCATTCCTCACTAAGCATATGTGCTTACGCTCCTTTTTGTCCATCAATGCAGACATTTGAAGTTGGAGCAGCGAGAAGCAAGGGATTCAAGGGGGAACTCCACTTGAGATGTATGTCTCGGTTAATAGCTATAGATAATAAAGGCAATGGGGGAAGAATCTCTTATATTGTTGTTTAGAGAGGATTTGTATGTTGGACAAGTTTGGTTTATGATTTTGAACTATGTGGTGTAAGATTGCAACGTTTGAATCTTCTTATGCTTAAGTTGTTATGTTATGCTTCTTGTTTGAAAAGCATGATTGAGTGTTGGATGTGTTGAATGAGTTGGTGCATCTAGGGGTGGTTTTGTATCTAGATTTTGATGCAAATTGGTAGGTTTGATGTTTGGCATGTTGTTGATTTATTGTGGAATGGTTTGGAGCACGTTTGATGGGGTTTAAAGGTGTTAAAACAGGCCAAACTTCTGTTTCTGGGCAGGGTGTTTCGAAACACCCTTGCCTGTTTCGAAACGGGCCCTTGTTTTGGCTAGGGTGTTCCTGAACGGCCTAGCCCGTTTCTGAACACTTTGGCTACTGCCAAGGGGTGTTCCTGAACGGCCTAGACCCGTTTCTGAACACCTGATGGTTTGCAAGCTTTACGTTTTAGTCCCGTTTCTTGTTTGTGCAATTGCTTGAGTTTGAGATGTCCGTTTGAGATGAAATTTTGCAGAGAGGCATGAAACATGACTAATTTCATAATGGTAACTTAAAAATTGGTAAAGTCCTCTTAATTTTCAGAATTTACAATTTGGTCCCTAATTTCATATTTTGTGCAATTGGGTCCCTTATCGTTTTCCGATTGCTGTGATTTTTGAGTATGCTTATCTCAAGAGTATGCCTAGGTTAAATGTGCATCTAGACAAGTTTAAAAAGAAAAAAAAGGGTCATTAATCAAGGTTGACTTTCGGGTTGACTTTGGTTTTCCCCGTGTAATCTTCGTAGTTCGGGTCAACCGTCTAGGCCGGGCTACGGGGGTTACAACACGAATCCCCTCGGCCGAAACCCCATGACCAAGGAAAACAACTTCCTTCAACCAAAACTCACATTTACTCACCTTAGCATAAAGCTGATTCTCTAGCAACACTTGCAAAACAATCCTCAAATGTTCCTCAGGCTCCTCCTAAGTAGGAGAGTACACAAGGATGACATCGTTGAACACCACAAAATACATTTCCAAGAACACATGAAACACCATGTTCATCATATCCTTGAATGCAGTAGGAGCATTCGTTAAACCAAAAGGCATCACCAGAAATTCATAATGCCCATACCTTACCCGAAAAGTGGTTTTTGGCACATCCACATCCTCAACCTTCAATTGATAGTACCCAGACCTTAAATCAATCTTTGAGAACACATTTGCTCCACGAAACTGATCAAAAAGATCATCTATCCTTGGCAGAGGATATTTATTCTTGATAGTCAACTTATTCAACTGACGATAATCAATGCATATTCTCATCGTGCCATATTTCTTTTTTACAAACAAGACCGGTACACCCCAAGGTGACACACTAGGCCGAATAAAGCCTCAGTCAAGCAACTTATGAAGTTGCTTCTTCAGCTCCTTCAACTCCTTAGGTGCCATTCGGTAGGGAGCGATGGACACCAGAGTTGTGTTCTCGTACAACTCAATTCCAAACTCAACCTCCCGACAAGGCGGCAAACCTGGTAGCTCATCCAGAAACACCCCAGGGAATTCACACACAGTCCTTATATCTTGCACCCGGACATCATTTGTTCTAGGATTCAATACAAAAGCTAAATAAGTTTCACATCCTTGATGCAACAATCGACTCGCTTCAAGCATTGAAACCACATTTGTAACGCCCCGGTTTTGGGCTTAGAAGTTTTGGGCGTTGACCGGTTTGGTCAAAGTGCTGTTCGAATCTAAGGAGGTGAAATTAGGAAAGCCTAGTTCGGGTTGCATTAAAAATATGGAAAAATGTTCTAAAATCATCTTTTAAAATAATTAAGTGAACTGTGAAATCAATTTTGGAAAATGAGTTTCGGAAGGGTGACATTTTGGCTAGTGACCAAAATGTAATTTTTGAAAGTTTTGTGACTGTTTTAAAAAGGATTGAAACTTTGAATCTTTAGGGAGCTATTTACCCAAAGGGGAGTTTCTCCAGATTTTCTAGAATATTAAATGATTTAATATTGGTTTAAAATAAAAGTAAAAAGGAGGGAAAGATATTTTTAGTCATCTTTAACTAACTTTCTAAAATTTTCCATTCTCTTTTTCTCTCATCTTTTCTCTCAAACCAAACACATTCTCTCCAGATCTTTTCCTCTGATTTTCATCACCTAAATAATTCTTTTCAATCCTCATTTGATTTCTAATCATCTCCTCATCAAAACCTTTGTATTTGCTACTTGATTCATCAAGCTTTTTTGGCTCTAAAAGAGGAGAAACTCAAGTTTGGAGGTAAGAACGTCCTTCTCCTCTGAACTTCAAGTTCTTTAATGAAATTCCTAAGTTCTCAATCCTTAATTGATGTTTTATAAATGGCTTTTAAGTTTGTTTAGTGGATCTTGGCTTAAAATGCAAGATTTGGTGTGTTTTTGATGAAATTTCGTTGGATCTGTTTAAGCAGTGTTTTAAGGTGCTAAAATGATGATTAATGAATGTTAATTTGATAAGGAAATGAGTTTTGATTAATGCAATCCCGGATAGGTTGTGTTTCCTAAGTTTAGCTTGTGATTCTTGGATGTTTTTGTGGTGATCTTGTGGATCTGATGTTGCTGGAGGTATAAGGATGTCTATAGGTTGTTTTTAGATGTTTAATGGTGTTAATAGATGTTAGGTTTTGCTGGTTTATGGCTGGGCTTTGTTGAGAAGTGGTTTTGATGCAATTTCGGTTGTGTTTGGTGGCCGAAATTGGAGTATGAATGAGAGCAGCGAGTTTGAGTGCTTTCATTGAAGCTTTTGATGCATGATGATGCATTATATCTCTGCTTTAATGTGTTTAATCAGGGGAGGCATCTTTGGATCCAAGAGTTGTTGATCCAGAAGCTTGAATTGGTGCTTCGGCAAGAGGCGAAGTGGAATCGGTTAGTGAAATTGGGTTTTCGGCTTTGAAACCAATGTCTTGGGAGCTTAGTTTAAGTCTAAACAACTTTGCTAAGCTCTAGTGTAAGTTTTCGGAAATTCCCTCTAGTGGTGGCCATGATTTTGTTGTGATGCAATGTGGTTATTTGCATGTTTTGATTACTGTTTTGAAAGCATGATTTAGCATGGTATTTGCTGTTTTGATAAGCAATATGTTAAAGGAAGCTCAAGGTAAGAGTTCCTTGTTTTTGAACATTGATTAAATGTGGTTTGATGCTTTTAAATGCATGATGAATATGGCTTGGTTTAATGCTTTAAAACAGTGGATAAATTGATGATAATGATGTATATTGGCAAGTGATGTTTTGAAAAGGTTAAGGTTACTAAGGTGGTTAAAAGTCCTTGAGTGAGCCTTGTTTACTTAAGAACATCAAGGTGGTTAAAAGTCCTTGGATGATTCTTGCTAGGGACACAAAGGTGTTTAAAAGTCCTTGTGTGGTCCTTTCTATGGTGTTTAAAAGTCCATAGGCCAAGGTGTTTAAAAGTCCTTGGGCTCAAGGTGTTTAAAAGTCCTTGAGGTGATTCAATTCATGGTGTTTAAAAGTCCATGGCCAAGGTGTTTAAAAGTCCTTGGGGTCAAGGTGTTTAAAAGTCCTTGAGGTGATCTAATTCATGGTGTTTAAAAGTCCATGGCCAAGGTGTTTAAAAGTCCTTGGGGTCCAAGGTGTTTAAAAGTCCTTGGGGTCAAGGTGTTTAAAAGTCCTTGAGGTGATCTAATTCATGGTGTTTAAAAGTCCATGGCCAAGGTGTTTAAAAGTCCTTGGGGTCCAAGGTGTTTAAAAGTACTTGGGGTGAAAGTTGATGAACTTGTTTTTATAGAAATGGAACTTATCTGTAACGCCCCGGTTTTGGGCTTAGAAGTTTTGGGTGTTGACCGGTTTGGTCAAAGTCCTGTTCGAATCTTAAGAGGTTAAATTAGGAAAGCCTAGTTCGGGTTGCATTAAAAATATGGAAAAATGTTCTAAAATCATCTTTTAATATAATTAGATGAACTGTGAAAACAATTTTGGAAAATGAGGTTTGGAAGGTTGACATTTTGGCTAGTGACCAAAATGTAATTTTCGCAAATTTGGTGGCTGTTTTAAAAAGGATTGAAACTTTGAATCTTTAAGGAGCTATTTGCCCAAAAGTGAATTCTCCAGATTTTTCTAAGATATTTTAATCCTAAATTCTGATTTTAAAGGTTTCATAAAAGGAGGGAAACTCATTTTTACTATTTTCTTTCCTAACTTCCTATTTTCTTCTCTCATTTTCTCTCCAACCAAACATTTCTTTTTCCAGAGATTTTGATCTGATTTCTTCATCTAAAATCATCCTTTCAACTCACAATTGATAGCAAATCATTGTGTCATCAAAACCTACTCAATTGCTACAAGTTTCAACAAGGTTTTCATTCCAAAAATTGGAGAATCACAAGTTTGGAGGTATGAACGATTTCTCCTCTGAACTTTAAGTTCTTTAATGAAATTCCTAAAGTTTTCAATCCTAAATTTATGTTTAATTAAAGGTTTTCAAGTAGATTTGTGGATCTTGGCTAATTATGCAAGATTTTGATGTTTTCACTTGATTTTCGTTAGATCTGAGTAATCTGGGTTTTAAGAGGTGTTTTTGATGTTAAATGAACTCTAAATTGATAAGGAAATGAGTTTTGATCAATGCAATCCCGGATAGGTTGAGTTTCCTAAGTTTAGCTTGTGTTTTAAGGTGGTTTTTGAGGTGATCTTGGTGATCTGATGTTGCTGGAGGTATAAGGATGGTTGTAGGTTGTTTTTAGATGTTATTTGGTGATGATGGATGTTAGGTTTTGCTGGGTTATGGCTGGGCTTTGTTTAGAAGTGGTTTAGATGCATTTTCGGTTGTTTTTGGTGGCCGAAAATGGAGGTTGGATGAGAGCAGCGAGTTTGGGTGCTTTCATTGAAGTAATTGATGCATGGTGATGCATTAATTTACTGCTTTGATGTGTTGAAACAGGGGAGGCATCTTTGGATCCAAGTTTGGTTGTTTCGGAAGCTTGATTTCGTGCTTCGGCAAGTGGCGAAGTGGAAATCGGTGAGTGCAATTATGGAAATTGGATTTCAGCTTTTTAAACCAAGGTTTGAAGGTTTTGGGAGCTTAGTTTAAGTCTAAACAACTTTGCTAAGCTCAAGTGTAAGTTTTCGGATTTTCTCTCTAGTGGTGGCCATGATTTTGATGTGATGCAAAATGATGATTTGCATGTTTTAATTACTGTTTTGAAAGCATGTTTTAGCATGGTTTTTGCTGATGATGTAAGCCATATGTTGAAGGTAACTCTAGGTAGGAGTTCCTTGATTTTGTACATTGAAATGATGTGGTTTGATGCTTTGAAATGCATGATGAAATGGCTTGATTTAATGCTTTAAAACAGTGGATTAAATGATGAAAATGATGTATATTGGCAAGTGATGTTTTTAAAATGTTAAGGTCACTAAGGTGGTTAAAAGTCCTTGAGTGAGCCTTGTTACTTATGAACATCAAGGTGGTTAAAAGTCCTTGGATGGTTCATGTTGCGGACACTAAGGTGTTTAAAAGTCCTTAGGTGATCCTTTCTATGGTGTTTAAAAGTCCATAGGCCAAGGTGTTTAAAAGTCCTTGGGATCAAGGTGTTTAAAAGTCCTTGATGAGATTCAATTCATGGTGTTTAAAAGTCCATGGCCAAGGTGTTTAAAAGTCCTTGGGATCAAGGTGTTTAAAAGTCCTTGATGAGATACTTTCTATGGTGTTTAAAAGTCCATAGGCCAAGGTGTTTAAAAGTCCTTGGGGCCAAGGTGTTTAAAAGTCCTTGGGAAGTTGTTGAACTTGTTTTATGAAATGGAAGTTGTCACTTGAGCCAATATGACATGTTAAGTATGTAAGAAGCATGAGATGCTTGTTTTGATATATAATATGAAGCATGAGATTGCTTGTTTAAAGTGTGTTTTGAGCATGTGCAAAGGTTGATTTTAAGCATGATTTATAAATGGTTTTAATTGCATTATTGAATTGTTTTTAATGAGCATGCCTCACTAAGCTTTTGCTTACGCTCTCTACGTTTTCTTAATTCAATAATGCAGATCATTAGAGTACCTTAAGGGCAGCAAGAAAGGGCAAGCAATCAAGTTCAAGTGAAGCTCAAAGTATGAAGGTTTTATAAGTGCAATTTAGCTTTTGTATGTTTTGGCAATGGGGGACCAATGTGTATGTTTTGGGAGGTGTTTGAGGCTCCCTAAGTATGTTGGATGTTGATGTGTTTGCTGGTTTTTGCATTGGAACCATATATGCTTGTTTTGGAAGTTTGGTGTTGAATAGCTAGCTTGTTAGGAAGCATGCCACTAGAATTTGGGGCTTTTCATATGTGTTGGTTATATGTTGAATTGGTACTGCATTTATGGTCCTTGCATGTTGGTAGACTATGTGGTATGATTTGGTGTTGTTTAATTGAAGTTTGAAGCATGTTTGTTGCTGTTTAAAGTCGATTTCTGGCAGGAGTATCGATACTCGAGCTTGCGTATCGATACGCAAGAGCCAAATCTGCAGATTTCTGGCCATGCGTATCGATACGGGTTGGGTATCGATACTCGTCCAAGTTTCTGTTTTTCCCGTGTATCGATACGACTCCAGGCGTATCGATACGCGACCGTTAATTTGGTTGAAAGTATCTTTTTATGTTTTGTTTGGTTTACGTTTTGGTCCTGAATCTTGTTTGTTCAATTGTATGAGTTTGGGAAGTCCTTTTGAGCTGAAATTTCACAGAGAAGCATGAAATCTATTTAATTTCAAGATGGTAACTTCAAATTGGGTTAAGTCCTTATAATTATCAGAAATTACAATTTGGTCCCTAAAGTTGTAATTTGTTCAATTGGGTCCCTGTTTGATCTCTGATGTTTGTGATCTTTTAGTATGTTGTTTGTATGATCACACATAGGTGTAATGCGCATCTAGATAAGATTAAAAAGAAAAAAAAAAGGGTCGTTAATCAAGGTTGACTTTCGGGTTGACTTTGGTTTTCCCCGTGTGACTTTCTTAATTCGGGTCAACCGTCTAGGCCGGGTTAAGGGGGTTACATTTGGTGGTATCAGAGCTGAGTTTGCGAGTAATTGGGAATGTTTGTATGCATGATTGAGGTATGTATGCTATGAATGCTTGTTGTTTGAAAGCATGTTCAGTGGCTTGAGATGTTGATGCAACTGCGTTGTATGTTGTGATGTTGCATGCTGAGGGTACCCATTGCCAAACAAAAGCTAATGAAATGAAATTGATTTTGAATGAAATTGAGCTTGAATACTTGGATTGCTTACCTTGCTGGGCCTGATTTTGTTTTTATTTGTGTTGTGATTGCATGGTAAAAGTATGGCACCACGTAGAGAGTTAAGAGGTAACGTGAGAGCTACGGCTCCTAATGAGAACGAGAATGAGGAGAGTGCGGTTCTACCTCCTCCACCTGGTGGTGGTGGAGCTGAGGGAGGTGGAGCTGAAGCAGCGGCTGATGCTGGAGCTGCAGGACCTGAGGTTGGTCAGGGGCAAGCTATGCCTGATATGTCTGCTTTGGTACAAGCTATTGCGGGTGCTTTTCGAGCAGCAGTAGCTGGAGCTCAGGGAGCTGGGCATCAGGGAGATGCTGGAGTCAGATTGCCTTTGGAGCGTCTGCGCAGTCTTGGTGGGACTGAGTTTAGAGGTTTATCAGCTGAGAGTTCTGAGGCTTGGCTTGAGAGTACCAAGCGTATCTTGGGTCAGATGAGCTGCACGGACGTGCAAAAGCTGGGTTGTGTTGTGTCCTTGCTGCAGGACGATGCTTATACATGGTGGACGACTACCATTTCTGGTATGGCTGAAGCTGATGTTACCTGGACATTCTTTCAGAATGTGTTTAAAAGAAGATATCTGGGAGTGAGATATCTGGATGAGAAAAAGCGGGAATTCATGTCTCTTACCCAAGGGAGCATGAGTGTAGCCGAGTACGAGGTACAGTTTGTACGGCTCAGTCAGTATGCACCGGAGCTGATACCTGATGAGAGGGCTAGGTGCGAGAGGTTTCGTTACGGTCTTGTGACGGATGTTAAGATGTATTTGCTGGCCGCCGAGTATGTTGATTTTGATGTGTTGGTGGGCCGAGCAAAGGATGTTGAGTTGAACCTGAGTTTGTCTGCTAAGGGAGCTGGCAAGCGAGTTGCTGAGTATAGTTCCGGAGGTGGACGGAACAAGAGGGGACGCGATCAGAAGTATCAGTCCTCAGCCAAGAGGGGTGGTGGTGCACCTGTTAGAGGTGGTTATGCTAGAGCTGATCCTAGTGCTTGTTGGATCTGTGGTTCCCGTGGTCACTTGAAGCGTGATTGTCCTCGTGCTGAGAGAGTAGCACAAGCTCCTGTTGTGACAGCTGGTAATGCTGGTGGAAATGGGTGCTGGAATTGTGGTTCTGCGGACCACATCAGGCGAGATTGTCCGAGGTTGGCTGGTGAGCAGGTGCGTGCTCCTGTTGTTGCTGCACCGCAGAGAGGTCGTGGGCGCGGCCGTGGTAATTTCCAGAGGAGAGAGGAAGGTGGCCGAGGGGTAGCTCATGTTGTAGCTATTCAGCCAGAAGGTGGAGGCCAAGCGAGGGTGTATGCTCAGAGAGAGGGCAGGAATGATGCGGATGTGATTGCAGGTACCTTTACTTTGCAGTCCTTGTCATTGATTTCTTTGATTGATTCTGGATCTACGCATTCACATATTCTTCGTGAGCATGCTGAATTGCTTGGTTTGCCTGTTGAGTCTTTGGATGTTGGTGTTCGGGTCACTAGTTCTTTTGGTGAGACTGTTGTGACTCGAAAGTTGTATAGAAGGTGCCCTTTGGTTGTTCAAGAGCATGTCTTTCATGTTGATCTTATGGAGTTGCCCTTTTATGGTTTTGATGTGATCCTTGGTATGGATTGGCTTGCTGAGCATCGTGCTGTTGTGGATTGTGAGAATAAGCGTGTTTCGCTTAAGCTTGCTGATGATTATGAAGTTGTGGTGGTTGGTGAGAATGTGAAGTTTCTTGCCAATGTTGTGTCTTCTTTGGAGGCGAGTAGGATGCTGAGGCAAGGTTGCGAAGCTTATCTAGCTTTTGTGATGAATCCTAGCTCAAAGGAGTTGAGGGTGCAAGATATCAGGGTTGTAAAGGAGTTTCCTGGTGTTTTTCCTGAGGAGTTGCCTGGTTTACCTCCTAACCGCGAGGTGGAGTTTGGAATTGAGCTGTATGAGAATACAACTCCTGTGTCCATTACTCCCTATAGAATGGCACCTAAGGAGCTGAAGGAGCTGAAGACGCAGTTGCAAGAGCTGCTTGATCGTGGTTTTATCCGGCCGAGTGTGTCGCCTTGGGGTGCTCCTGTCTTGTTTGTGAAGAAGAAAGATGGCACGATGAGAATGTGCATTGATTACCGTCAGCTGAACAAGTTGACTATCAAGAATCGGTATCCTTTGCCGAGGATTGATGATCTCTTTGATCAATTTCGGGGAGCAGCTGTGTTCTCTAAGATTGACTTGAGGTCAGGGTATTACCAGTTGAAGGTGAAAGATGTGGATGTGCCTAAGACAGCTTTCAGGACAAGGTATGGGCATTATGAGTTTCTTGTGATGCCGTTTGGGTTGACAAATGCTCCTGCTGCTTTCATGGACATGATGAATCGTGTTTTTCATGAATACCTGGACAAGTTCGTTGTGGTGTTCATTGATGATATCCTCGTGTACTCGCGTACTGAGGAGGAACATGAAGAGCATCTGAGGGTTGTTTTGCAAGCTTTGTTGGAGAATCAGCTTTATGCTAAGCTGAGCAAGTGTGAGTTCTGGCTTAGGGAGGTGGTTTTTCTTGGGCATGTTGTTTCAGCTGAGGGGATTCGTGTTGATCCTCAGAAGATTGAGGCGGTTATGAGCTGGAAGGTTCCTAAGTCTGTTCATGAGGTCCGTAGTTTCCTTGGTTTGGCGGGATACTACCGAAGGTTTGTGGATGGTTTTTCCAAGGTTGCTGCTCCTTTGACGAAGCTGTTACAGAAGGATGTTAAGTATGAATGGACGGAAGCGAGACAGCAGGCTTTTGAGAAGCTTAAGGCGGCTTTGACGCAAGCTCCTATCTTGATTCAGCCTGAATCAGGGAAAGAGTTTGTGGTTTACAGTGATGCATCCTATGTTGGTTTGGGGTGTGTGCTAATGCAAGAGGGTAAGGTGGTGGCTTATGCATCGCGACAGTTGAAAGTGCATGAGCGCAATTATCCTACGCATGATATTGAGCTGGCTGCAGTGGTTTTTGCTCTGAAGATCTGGAGACATTATCTGTATGGTGAGAAGTGTACTGTGTACACGGATCACAAGAGTTTGAGGTATTTGATGTCTCAGAAGGAGTTGAATCTAAGGCAGCGGCGTTGGTTGGAGTTGCTCAAGGATTATGATCTGACGATTGAGTATCATCCTGGAAAGGCCAATGTTGTTGCGGATGCCTTGAGTAGGAAGGTAGCTGTTGAGCTGAGAGCGATGTTTGCTAGCTTGAGCATATCGCGTGATGGTGGTCTTGTGGCTGAGTTGCAAGTGAAGCCATCTTTGGTTCAGTTGATCAAGGATAAGCAGTTGTTGGATGATTCCTTGGTGTCTCATGTTCAGGATATCGCGGAAGGTAGACCTTCGGATTTCTGTTTCAATGATGATGGTGTGCTGTGTTTTGGGAGTCGAATAGTAGTGCCTGCTGATGCTGAGTTGAGGCGTGCTATTCTGACTGAAGGTCATAGTAGTCCTTTTGCTATGCACCCTGGTAGTACTAAGATGTATCGTGATCTTCGTTATGAGTACTATTGGGTTGGTTTGAAGAAGGATGTTGCGGAGTTCGTGAGCAAGTGTTTGGTGTGTCAGCGAGTTAAGGCTGAGCATCAGTTTCCTTCTGGTTTGTTGCAACCGTTGAAAATCCCTGAATGGAAGTGGGAAAGGGTTACCATGGATTTTGTATCTGGTTTACCTTTGTCTCCATCAAAGAAGAATTCGGTCTGGGTGATTGTGGATCGCCTGACGAAGTGTGCGCATTTCTTGCCTGTGCATACTACGTTTTCTTTGGATAAGCTGGCAGAGCTGTACATTGCTGAGGTGGTGAGGCTGCATGGTGTGCCTAAGTCGATTGTGTCGGATCGGGATCCGAGGTTCACATCGCGTTTTTGGCAGTGTTTGCATCAAGCTTTGGGTACAAGGTTGCATTTCAGTACATCCTATCATCCTCAGTCGGATGGTCAGTCTGAGCGAGTTATCCAGGTTTTGGAGGATATGTTGAGATGCTGCGTGGTCGAGTTCCAAGGTTCTTGGGAGAAGCATCTGCCTTTGGTTGAGTTCGCTTATAACAATAGTTATCAGGCGAGCATACAGATGGCACCTTATGAGGCTCTGTATGGGAGGAAGTGTAGGACTCCTCTTTGTTGGGCTGAAACTGGTCAAAAGTTGGTTTCGATGCCTGCTTTGTTGAAAGGGACCACCGAGAAGGTGAAGCTCATTTGTGAGCGGTTGAAGGCTGCCTCTGATCGGCAGAAGTCGTACGCGGATTTGAAGCGTAAAGAGATAGAGTATGCGGTGGGTGACCGTGTGTTCTTGAAGGTTTCGCCTTGGAAGAAGGTGATGAGGTTTGGCCGGAAGGGTAAGTTGAGCCCTAGATACATTGGACCATATGAGGTGGTTGAGCGTGTGGGTCCTGTTGCGTATCGGTTGAGGTTACCTCAGGAGTTGGAGAAGATTCATGATGTGTTTCATGTTTCTATGCTCCGGAAGTATAGATCTGATCCTTCACATGTGATGCCTGTTGAGGATGTGGTTTTGAATCCGGATTTGACCTATGATGAGGAACCGGTGAAGGTTCTGGATTCGGATAGCAAGGTTCTTCGTGGCAAGACCATTGAGTTGGTGAAGGTGCTGTGGAAGCATCGAGGTGTTGAGGAAGCCACGTGGGAGCGGAAGGAAGACATGCTGAAGCAGTTTCCTTATCTCTTTCCTTCAGGTAAATTTCGAGGACGAAATTTCTTAAGGGGGGGAGAGTTGTAACGCCCCGGTTTTGGGCTTAGAAGTTTTGGGTGTTGACCGGTTTGGTCAAAGTCCTGTTCGAATCTTAAGAGGTTAAATTAGGAAAGCCTAGTTCGGGTTGCATTAAAAATATGGAAAAATGTTCTAAAATCATCTTTTAATATAATTAGATGAACTGTGAAAACAATTTTGGAAAATGAGGTTTGGAAGGTTGACATTTTGGCTAGTGACCAAAATGTAATTTTCGCAAATTTGGTGGCTGTTTTAAAAAGGATTGAAACTTTGAATCTTTAAGGAGCTATTTGCCCAAAAGTGAATTCTCCAGATTTTTCTAAGATATTTTAATCCTAAATTCTGATTTTAAAGGTTTCATAAAAGGAGGGAAACTCATTTTTACTATTTTCTTTCCTAACTTCCTATTTTCTTCTCTCATTTTCTCTCCAACCAAACATTTCTTTTTCCAGAGATTTTGATCTGATTTCTTCATCTAAAATCATCCTTTCAACTCACAATTGATAGCAAATCATTGTGTCATCAAAACCTACTCAATTGCTACAAGTTTCAACAAGGTTTTCATTCCAAAAAGTGGAGAATCACAAGTTTGGAGGTATGAACGATTTCTCCTCTGAACTTTAAGTTCTTTAATGAAATTCCTAAAGTTTTCAATCCTAAATTTATGTTTAATTAAAGGTTTTCAAGTAGATTTGTGGATCTTGGCTAATTATGCAAGATTTTGATGTTTTCACTTGATTTTCGTTAGATCTGAGTAATCTGGGTTTTAAGAGGTGTTTTTGATGTTAAATGAACTCTAAATTGATAAGGAAATGAGTTTTGATCAATGCAATCCCGGATAGGTTGAGTTTCCTAAGTTTAGCTTGTGTTTTAAGGTGGTTTTTGAGGTGATCTTGGTGATCTGATGTTGCTGGAGGTATAAGGATGGTTGTAGGTTGTTTTTAGATGTTATTTGGTGATGATGGATGTTAGGTTTTGCTGGGTTATGGCTGGGCTTTGTTTAGAAGTGGTTTAGATGCATTTTCGGTTGTTTTTGGTGGCCGAAAATGGAGGTTGGATGAGAGCAGCGAGTTTGGGTGCTTTCATTGAAGTAATTGATGCATGGTGATGCATTAATTTACTGCTTTGATGTGTTGAAACAGGGGAGGCATCTTTGGATCCAAGTTTGGTTGTTTCGGAAGCTTGATTTCGTGCTTCGGCAAGTGGCGAAGTGGAAATCGGTGAGTGCAATTATGGAAATTGGATTTCAGCTTTTTAAACCAAGGTTTGAAGGTTTTGGGAGCTTAGTTTAAGTCTAAACAACTTTGCTAAGCTCAAGTGTAAGTTTTCGGATTTTCTCTCTAGTGGTGGCCATGATTTTGATGTGATGCAAAATGATGATTTGCATGTTTTAATTACTGTTTTGAAAGCATGTTTTAGCATGGTTTTTGCTGATGATGTAAGCCATATGTTGAAGGTAACTCTAGGTAGGAGTTCCTTGATTTTGTACATTGAAATGATGTGGTTTGATGCTTTGAAATGCATGATGAAATGGCTTGATTTAATGCTTTAAAACAGTGGATTAAATGATGAAAATGATGTATATTGGCAAGTGATGTTTTTAAAATGTTAAGGTCACTAAGGTGGTTAAAAGTCCTTGAGTGAGCCTTGTTACTTATGAACATCAAGGTGGTTAAAAGTCCTTGGATGGTTCATGTTGCGGACACTAAGGTGTTTAAAAGTCCTTAGGTGATCCTTTCTATGGTGTTTAAAAGTCCATAGGCCAAGGTGTTTAAAAGTCCTTGGGATCAAGGTGTTTAAAAGTCCTTGATGAGATTCAATTCATGGTGTTTAAAAGTCCATGGCCAAGGTGTTTAAAAGTCCTTGGGATCAAGGTGTTTAAAAGTCCTTGATGAGATACTTTCTATGGTGTTTAAAAGTCCATAGGCCAAGGTGTTTAAAAGTCCTTGGGGCCAAGGTGTTTAAAAGTCCTTGGGAAGTTGTTGAACTTGTTTTATGAAATGGAAGTTGTCACTTGAGCCAATATGACATGTTAAGTATGTAAGAAGCATGAGATGCTTGTTTTGATATATAATATGAAGCATGAGATTGCTTGTTTAAAGTGTGTTTTGAGCATGTGCAAAGGTTGATTTTAAGCATGATTTATAAATGGTTTTAATTGCATTATTGAATTGTTTTTAATGAGCATGCCTCACTAAGCTTTTGCTTACGCTCTCTACGTTTTCTTAATTCAATAATGCAGATCATTAGAGTACCTTAAGGGCAGCAAGAAAGGGCAAGCAATCAAGTTCAAGTGAAGCTCAAAGTATGAAGGTTTTATAAGTGCAATTTAGCTTTTGTATGTTTTGGCAATGGGGGACCAATGTGTATGTTTTGGGAGGTGTTTGAGGCTCCCTAAGTATGTTGGATGTTGATGTGTTTGCTGGTTTTTGCATTGGAACCATATATGCTTGTTTTGGAAGTTTGGTGTTGAATAGCTAGCTTGTTAGGAAGCATGCCACTAGAATTTGGGGCTTTTCATATGTGTTGGTTATATGTTGAATTGGTACTGCATTTATGGTCCTTGCATGTTGGTAGACTATGTGGTATGATTTGGTGTTGTTTAATTGAAGTTTGAAGCATGTTTGTTGCTGTTTAAAGTCGATTTCTGGCAGGAGTATCGATACTCGAGCTTGCGTATCGATACGCAAGAGCTAAATCTGCAGATTTCTGGCCATGCGTATCGATACGGGTTGGGTATCGATACTCGTCCAAGTTTCTGTTTTTCCCGTGTATCGATACGACTCCAGGCGTATCGATACGCGACCGTTAATTTGGTTGAAAGTATCTTTTTATGTTTTGTTTGGTTTACGTTTTGGTCCTGAATCTTGTTTGTTCAATTGTATGAGTTTGGGAAGTCCTTTTGAGCTGAAATTTCACAGAGAAGCATGAAATCTATTTAATTTCAAGATGGTAACTTCAAATTGGGTTAAGTCCTTATAATTATCAGAAATTACAATTTGGTCCCTAAAGTTGTAATTTGTTCAATTGGGTCCCTGTTTGATCTCTGATGTTTGTGATCTTTTAGTATGTTGTTTGTATGATCACACATAGGTGTAATGCGCATCTAGATAAGATTAAAAAGAAAAAAAAAGGGTCGTTAATCAAGGTTGACTTTCGGGTTGACTTTGGTTTTCCCCGTGTGACTTTCTTAATTCGGGTCAACCGTCTAGGCCGGGTTAAGGGGGTTACATTATCACTTGAGGCCAATATGACATGTTGTGAGGTGATGCATGAGATGCATGTTTAAGTATGCTTTTAAGAATGTACAATTGTTGTTTTGAAGCATGATTTATAAATGTTTTATAAATGCATTATTGGATGGTTTTATTGAGCATTCCTCACTAAGCTTTTGCTTACGCTCTCTTTGTTTTCTCAAATCAATAATGCAGAACATTAGAGTACTTGAGGGCAGCAAGGAGGGCAAGCATCCAAGTGGAAACTAAGCTCTAAGTATGGAAGGTTTTTCTAAGTACATTTTAGCTTCTGGTAATTTGGCAATGGGGGACCAATGTATATGTTTTGGGAGATGTTTAGTACTCCCTAAGTATGTTGTTTGATGTTGAGAAGATTGGTTTTGGTGTTGGATCTTTATATGCTTGTTTTGGAAGTTTATGCTTGAATGGCTTACTTGTGTAGGAAGCATGCCTATAGATTTGGGGCTTTTTGCTTATGATGTTATTTGGTTGAATTGATGATGCTTATATGTCCCTTATATGTTGAATTGCATGTTGGCAAAGTTTGGTGGCATTTGGAGCATGATTGGTTGGTCAATTGCATGTTTAAGTATGCATTTTTAGGCAATCTGTGCAGGGTGTTTCGGAACAGCACCTACCGTTTCGGAACGGGTGCCTTAATTGTGCCCAGGCGTCCGAAACGGGAAGGGTCGTTCCGAAACGGAAAGGCCACTGCCAGACCCCCGTTTCGGTACGCGTTGTGGAACGGCCCCGAGTTTCGAAACGGGCTATGCCTGTTTCGGAACGGGTGACCGTTGGGGGCTGACATTGGCAGTTATATGTTTTGGAATGTTTGCGTTTTGGTCCTGAAACTTGTTTGTGCAATTGTATGAGTTTGGGAAGTCCTTTTGAGCTGAAATTTCACAGAGAAGCATGAAACATGATTAATTTCAAGTTGGTAACTTCAATTTTGGTTAAGTCCTTATAATTATCATAATTTACAATTTGGTCCCTAAAGTTGTAATTTGTTCAATTGAGTCCATGTTTGATCTCTGATGTTTGTGATCTTTTAGTATGATGTTTGTATGATCACAATTAGGTCTAAAGTGCATCTAGACAAGGTTAAAAAGAAAAAAAAGGGTCGTTAATCAAGGTTGACTTTCGGGTTGACTTTGGTTTTCCCCGTGTGACTTTCTTAATTCGGGTCAACCGTCTAGGCCGGGTTAAGGGGGTTACATTTGGTGGTATCAGAGCTGAGTTCTCGAGTAATTGGGAATGTATGTGTGCATGATTGAAGTATGTATGCCTTGTATGCTTGTTGAGTGAAAGCATGTTTAATGGCTTGTGATTTTGATGCTATTGAAGTATGTGCTGTGATGTAGCATGTGTGGGTACCCATTGCCAAATCAAAGCTAAAGGAAAGATGTTGTTTTGAAATGAAATTGAGCTTGAATACTTGGATTGCTTACCTTGCTGGGCATGACTTTGTTTTATTTGTGTTGTGATTGCATGCTAAAAGTATGGCACCACGTAGAGAGTTACGGGGTAATGTGCGAGCTACGGCTCCTAATGAGAACGAGAATGAGGAGAACACAGGTAGTGCGGTGTTACCTCCTGCTCCACCTGGTGGTGGTGGTGCTGGGGCTGAGGAAGCTGGAGCTGCAGCTGGCGCTGGAGCTGCTGGACCTGGGGCTGGTCAGGGGCAAGCTATGCCTGATATGAAGATGTTAGTGCAAGCTATTGCTGGTGCTTTTCAAGCAGTAGTAGCTGGGGCTCGTGGAGCAGGGCATCAGGAAGATGCTGGTGTCAGACTACCTTTGGAGCGTTTGCGCAGTCTTGGTGGGACTGAGTTCAGGGGTATGTCGGCTGAGAGTTCTGAAGCTTGGCTTGAGAGTACCAAGCGAATCTTGGGCCAGATGAGTTGCACTGATGTGCAGAAGCTGGGTTGTGTTGTGTCCTTGCTGCAGAAGGATGCGTATACGTGGTGGACAACCACTATTGCTGGGATGGCAGAAGCTGATGTGACTTGGACATTCTTTCAGAATGTGTTCAAGCGGAGGTATCTTGGTGTGAGATATCTTGATGAGAAAAAGCGTGAATTCATGTCTCTTACCCAAGGGAGCATGAGTGTGGCTGAGTATGAGGTGCAGTTTGTGCGACTCAGTCAGTATGCACCGGAGCTGGTACCGGATGAGTGGGCAAGGTGCGAGAGGTTCCGTTATGGTTTAGAGACGGATGTAAAGATGTATTTGCTGGCCGCCGAGTATGATGATTTTGACGTATTGGTGGGCCGAGCCAAGGATGTAGAGATGAACTTGGGTTTATCTGCTAAGGGTGCTGGCAAGCGATCTGCTGAGTTTAGTTCCGGAGGTGGACGGAACAAGAGAGGACGTGATCAGAAGTATCAGTCTTCAGCCAAGAGAGGTGGTGGTGCACCTGCTAGGGGTGGCAGTGCTAGAGCTGATCCGAGTGCTTGTTGGATCTGTGGTTCACGTGGTCACATGAAGCGTGACTGTCCTCGTGCTGAGAGAGTGGTGCAAGCTCCTGTTGCGGCTGCTGGTAACGGATGCTGGAGTTGTGGTTTTGCAGACCACTTGAGGCGAGATTGTCCTAGGTTGGCTGGTGATCAGGTGCGTGCTCCTGTTGTTGCTGCACCGCAGAGAGGTCGTGGGCGCGGCCGTGGTAATTTCCAGAGGAGAGAGGAAGGTGGTCGTGGAGTGGCCCATGTTGTGGCTATTCAGCCTGAGGGTGGAGGCCAAGCGAGGGTGTATGCTCAGCGAGAGGGCAGGAATGATGCAGATGTGATTGCAGGTACCTTTACTTTGCAGTCCTTGTCATTGCTTTCTTTGATTGATTCTGGATCTATGCATTCATACATTTTGCGTGAGCATGCTGAATTGCTTGGTTTGCCTGTTGAGTCTTTGGATGTTGGTGTTCGAGTCACTAGTTCTTTTGGTGAGACTGTTGTGACTAGGAAGCTTTATAGAAGGTGTCCCTTGGTTGTTCAAGAACATGTTTTCCATGTTGATCTTATGGAGTTGCCCTTCTATGGTTTCGATGTGGTCCTTGGTATGGATTGGCTTGTTGAGCATCGTGCTGTTGTGGATTGTGAGAACAAGCGGGTTTCGCTTAAGCTTGCGGATGATTATGAAGTTGTGGTGGTTGGCGAGAATGTGAAGTTTCTTGCCAATGTGGTGTCTACCTTGGAGGCGAGCAGGATGCTGAGGCAAGGTTGCGAAGCTTATCTAGCTTTTGTGATGAATCCTAGTTCTAAAGAGTTGAGGGTGCAAGATATCAGAGTTGTGAAGGAGTTTCCTGGTGTTTTTCCTGAGGAGTTGCCTGGTTTACCTCCTAACCGCGAGGTGGAGTTTGGAATTGAGCTGTATGAGAATACAACTCATGTGTCCATTACTCCCTATAGAATGGCACCTAAGGAGCTGAAGGAGCTGAAGACGCAGTTGCAAGAGTTGCTTGATCGTGGTTTCATCCGGCCAAGTGTGTCACCTTGGGAGCACCGGTCTTGTTTGTGAAGAAGAAGGATGGCACTATGAGAATGTGCATTGATTACCGTCAGCTGAACAAGTTGACTATCAAGAATCGGTATCCTTTGCCGAGGATCGATGATCTCTTTGATCAATTTCGGGGAGCTGCTGTGTTCTCTAAGATTGACTTGAGGTCAGGGTATTATCAGTTGAAGGTGAAGGATGTGGATGTGCCTAAGACAGCTTTCAGGACAAGGTATGGGCATTATGAGTTTCTTGTGATGCCGTTTGGGTTGACAAATGCTCCTGCTGCTTTCATGGACATGATGAATCGTGTGTTTCATGAATACCTGGACAAGTTTGTTGTGGTGTTCATTGATGATATCCTCGTGTACTCGCGTACTGAGGAGGAGCATGAAGAGCATTTGAGGATTGTTTTGCAAGCTTTGTTGGAGAATCAGCTTTATGCTAAGCTGAGTAAGTGTGAGTTCTAGTTAAGGGAGGTGGTGTTTCTTGGGCATGTGGTCTCAGCTGAGGGGATTCGTGTTGATCCTCAGAAGATTGAGGCGGTGATGAATTGGAAAGTTCCTAAGTCTGTTCATGAGATCCGTAGTTTCCTTGGTTTGGCGGGATACTACCGAAGGTTTGTGGATGGTTTTTCCAAGATTGCTGCTCCTTTGACGAAGCTGTTGCAGAAGGATGTTAAGTATGAGTGGACGGAAGCGAGACAGCAGGCTTTTGAGAAGCTTAAGGCGGCTTTGACGCAAGCTCCTATCTTGATTCAGCCTGAATCAGGGAAAGAGTTTGTGGTTTACAGTGATGCATCCTATGTTGGTTTGGGGTGTGTGCTAATGCAGGAGGGTAAGATGGTGGCTTATGCATCGCGGCAGTTGAAAGTGCATGAGCGCAATTACCCTACGCATGATATCGAGCTGGCTGCAGTGGTTTTTGCTCTGAAGATCTGGAGGCATTATCTGTATGGTGAGAAGTGTACTGTGTACACAGATCACAAGAGTTTGAGGTATCTGATGTCTCAGAAGGAGTTGAATCTTAGGCAGCGGCGTTGGTTGGAGTTGCTCAAGGATTATGATCTGACGATTGAGTATCATCCTGGAAAAGCTAATGTTGTTGCGGATGCCTTGAGTAGGAAGGTAGCTGTTGAGCTGAGGGCTATGTTTGCTAGCTTGAGCATATCGCAAGATGGTGGTCTTGTTGCTGAGTTGCAAGTGAAACCCTCTTTGGTTCAGATGATCAAGGATAAGCAGTTGTTGGATGATTCCTTGGTGTCTCATGTTCAGGATATCGCGGAGGGTAGACCTTCGGATTTCTGTTTCAATGATGATGGTGTGCTGTGTTTTGGGAGTCGAATAGTAGTGCCTGCTGATGCTGAGTTGAGGCGTGCTATTCTGACTGAAGGTCATAGTAGTCCTTTTGCTATGCACCCTGGTAGTACTAAGATGTACCGTGATCTTCGTGATGAGTACTATTGGGTGGGTTTGAAGAAGGATGTTGCAGAGTTTGTTAGCAAGTGTTTGGTGTGTCAGCGAGTTAAGGCTGAGCATCAGTTTCCTTCAGGGTTGTTGCAACCGTTGAAAATCCCTAAATGGAAGTGGGAGAGGGTTACCATGGATTTTGTATCTGGTTTATCTTTGTCTCCGTCGAAGAAGAATTCGGTTTGGGTGATTGTGGATCGCCTGACGAAGTGTGCGCATTTCTTGCCTGTGCATACCACGTTTTCTTTGGATAGGCTGGCAGAGCTGTACATTGCTGAGATTGTGCGGCTGCATGGTGTGCCTAAGTCGATTGTGTCGGATAGGGATCCGAGGTTCACATCGCGGTTCTGGCAGTGTTTACATCAAGCTCTAGGTACAAGGTTGCATTTCAGTACGTCCTATCATCCTCAGTCGGATGGTCAGTCTGAGCGAGTTATCCAGATTTTGGAGGATATGTTGAGGTGCTGCGTGATTGAGTTCCAAGGTTCTTGGGAGAAGCATCTGCCTTTGGTTGAGTTTGCTTATAACAATAGTTATCAGGCGAGCATACAGATGCCACCTTATGAGGCTTTGTACGGGAGGAAGTGTAGGACTCCTCTTTGTTGGGCTGAAACTGGTCAAAAGTTGGTTTCGATGCCGGCTTTGTTGAAAGGGACCACAGAGAAGGTAAAGCTCATTTGTGAGCGGTTAAAGGCTGCTTCTGATCGGCAGAAGTCTTACGCGGATTTGAAGCGTAAGGAGATAGAGTATGCGGTGGGTGACCGTGTGTTCTTGAAGGTTTCGCCTTGGAAGAAGGTGGTGCGGTTTGGCCGAAAGGGTAAGTTGAGCCCTAGGTACATTGGACCATATGAGGTGGTTGAGCGTGTGGGTCCTGTTGCGTATCGGTTGAGGTTACCACAGGAGTTGGAGAAGATCCATGATGTGTTCCATGTCTCTATGCTCCGGAGGTATAGATCTGATCCTTCGCATGTGATGCCTGTGGAGGAAGTGGTTTTGAATCTGGATTTGACCTATGATGAGGAACCGGTGAAGGTTCTGGATTCGGATAGCAAGGTTCTTCGTGGCAAGACCATTGAGTTGGTGAAGGTGCTGTGGAAGCATCGCGGTGTTGAGGAAGCCACGTGGGAGCGGAAGAAAGACATGCTGAAGCAGTTTCCTTATCTCTTTCCTTCAGGTAAATTTCGAGGACGAAATTTCTTAAGGGGGGGGGGGGGAGAGTTGTAACGCCCCGGTTTTGGGCTTAGAAGTTTTGGGCGTTGACCGGTTTGGTCAAAGTGTTGTTCGAATCTAAGGAGGTGAAATTAGGAAAGCCTAGTTCGGGTTGCATTAAAAATATGCAAAAATATTCTAAAATCATCTTTTAATATAATTAAGTGAACTGTGAAATCAATTTTGGAAAATGAGTTTCGGAAGGGTGACATTTTGGCTAGTGACCAAAATGTAATTTTTGAAAGTTTTGTGACTGTTTTAAAAAGGATTGAAACTTTGAATCTTTAGGGAGCTATTTACCCAAAGGGGAGTTTCTCCAGATTTTCTAGAATATTAAATGATTTAATATTGGTTTAAAATAAAAGTAAAAAGGAGGGAAAGATATTTTTAGTCATCTTTAACTAACTTTCTAAAATTTTCCATTCTCTTTTTCTCTCATTTTTTCTCTCAAACCAAACACATTCTCTCCAGATCTTTTCCTCTGATTTTCATCACCTAAATACTTCTTTTCAATCCTCATTTGATTTCTAATCATCTCCTCATCAAAACCTTTGTATTTGCTACTTGATTCATCAAGCTTTTTTGGCTCTAAAAGAGGAGAAACTCAAGTTTGGAGGTAAGAACGTCCTTCTCCTCTGAACTTCAAGTTCTTTAATGAAATTCCTAAGTTCTCAATCCTTAATTGATGTTTTATAAATGGCTTTTAAGTTTGTTTAGTGGATCTTGGCTTAAAATGCAAGATTTGGTGTGTTTTTGATGAAATTTCGTTGGATCTGTTTAAGCAGTGTTTTAAGGTGCTAAAATGATGATTAATGAATGTTAATTTGATAAGGAAATGAGTTTTGATTAATGCAATCCCGGATAGGTTGTGTTTCCTAAGTTTAGCTTGTGATTCTTGGATGTTTTTGTGGTGATCTTGTGGATCTGATGTTGCTGGAGGTATAAGGATGTCTATAGGTTGTTTTTAGATGTTTAATGGTGTTAATAGATGTTAGGTTTTGCTGGTTTATGGCTGGGCTTTGTTGAGAAGTGGTTTTGATGCAATTTCGGTTGTGTTTGGTGGCCGAAATTGGAGTATGAATGAGAGCAGCGAGTTTGAGTGCTTTCATTGAAGCTTTTGATGCATGATGATGCATTAAATCTCTGCTTTAATGTGTTTAATCAGGGGAGGCATCTTTGGATCCAAGAGTTGTTGATCCGAAAGCTTGAATTGGTGCTTCGGCAAGAGGCGAAGTGGAATCGGTGAGTGAAATTGGGTTTTCGGCTTTGAAACCAATGTCTTGGGAGCTTAGTTTAAGTCTAAACAACTTTGCTAAGCTCTAGTGTAAGTTTTCAGAAATTCCCTCTAGTGGTGGCCATGATTTTGTTGTGATGCAATGTGGTTATTTGCATGTTTTGATTACTGTTTTGAAAGCATGATTTAGCATGGTATTTGCTGTTTTGATAAGCCATATGTTAAAGGAAGCTCAAGGTAAGAGTTCCTTGTTTTTGAACATTGATTAAATGTGGTTTGATGCTTTTAAATGCATGATGAATATGGCTTGGTTTAATGCTTTAAAACAGTGGATAAATTGATGATAATGATGTATATTGGCAAGTGATGTTTTGAAAAGGTTAAGGTCACTAAGGTGGTTAAAAGTCCTTGAGTGACCCTTGTTTACTTAAGAACATCAAGGTGGTTAAAAGTCCTTGGATGATTCTTGCTACGGACACAAAGGTGTTTAAAAGTCCTTGTGTGGTCCTTTCTATGGTGTTTAAAAGTCCATAGGCCAAGGTGTTTAAAAGTCCTTGGGCTCAAGGTGTTTAAAAGTCCTTGAGGTGATTCAATTCATGGTGTTTAAAAGTCCATGGCCAAGGTGTTTAAAAGTCCTTGAGGTCAAGGTGTTTAAAAGTCCTTGAGGTGATCTAATTCATGGTGTTTAAAAGTCCATGGCCAAGGTGTTTAAAAGTCCTTGGGGTCCAAGGTGTTTAAAAGTCCTTGGGGTGAAAGTTGATGAACTTGTTTTTAAAGAAATGGAACTTATCACTTGAGGCCAATATGACATGTTGTGAGGTGATGCATGAGATGCATGTTTAAGTATGCTTTTAAGCATGTACAATTGTTGTTTTGAAGCATGATTTATAAATGTTTTATAAATGCATTATTGGATGGTTTTATTGAGCATTCCTCACTAAGCTTTTGCTTACGCTCTCTTTGTTTTCTCAAATCAATAATGCAGAACATTAGAGTACTTGAGGGCAGCAAGGAGGGCAAGCATCCAAGTGGAAACTAAGCTCTAAGTATGGAAGGTTTTTCTAAGTACATTTTAGCTTCTGGTAATTTGGCAATGGGGGGCCAATGTATATGTTTTGGGAGATGTTTAGTACTCCCTAAGTATGTTGTTTGATGTTGAGAAGATTGGTTTTGGTGTTGGATCTTTATATGCTTGTTTTGGAAGTTTATGCTTGAATGGCTTACTTGTGTAGGAAGCATGCCTATAGATTTGGGGCATTTTGCTTATGATGTTATTTGGTTGAATTGATGATGCTTATATGTCCCTTATATGTTGAATTGCATGTTGGCAAAGTTTGGTGGCATTTGGAGCATGATTGGTTGGTCAATTGCATGTTTAAGTATGCATTTTTAGGCAATCTGTGCAGGGTGTTTCGGAACAGCACCTACCGTTTCGGAAGGGGTGCCTTAATTGTGCCCAGGCGTCCGAAACGGGAAGGGCCGTTCCGAAACGGAAAGGCCACTGCCAGACCCCCGTTTCGGTACGCGTTGCGGAACGGCCCCGAGTTTCGAAACGGGCTATGCCAGTTTCGGAACGGGTGACCGTTGGGGGCTGACATTGGCAGTTATATGTTTTGGAATGTTTACGTTTTGGTCCTGAAACTTGTTTGTGCAATCGTATGAGTTTGGGAAGTCCTTTTGAGCTGAAATTTCACAGAGAAGCATGAAACATGATTAATTTCAAGTTGGTAACTTCAATTTTGGTTAAGTCCTTATAATTATCATAATTTACAATTTGGTCCCTAAAGTTGTAATTTGTTCAATTGAGTCCATGTTTGATCTCTGATGTTTGTGATCTTTTAGTATGATGTTTGTATGATCACAATTAGGTCTAAAGTGCATCTAGACAAGGTTAAAAAGAAAAAAAAGGGTCGTTAATCAAGGTTGACTTTCGGGTTGACTTTGGTTTTCCCCGTGTGACTTTCTTAATTCGGGTCAACCGTCTAGGCCGGGTTAAGGGGGTTACATTTGGTGGTATCAGAGCTGAGTTCTCGAGTAATTGGGAATGTATGTGTGCATGATTGAAGTATGTATGCCTTGTATGCTTGTTGAGTGAAAGCATGTTTAATGGCTTGTGATTTTGATGCTATTGAAGTATGTGCTGTGATGTAGCATGTGTGGGTACCCATTGCCAAATCAAAGCTAAAGGAAAGATGTTGTTTTGAAATGAAATTGAGCTTGAATACTTGTATTGCTTACCTTGCTGGGCCTGACTTTGTTTTATTTGTGTTGTGATTGCATGGTAAAAGTATGGCACCACGTAGAGAGTTACGGGGTAATGTGCGAGCTACGGCTCCTAATGAGAACGAGAATGAGGAGAACACAGGTAGTGCGGTGTTACCTCCTGCTCCACCTGGTGGTGGTGGTGCTGGGGCTGAGGAAGCTGGAGCTGCAGCTGGCGCTGGAGCTGCTGGAGCTGCTGGACCTGGGGCTGGTCAGGGGCAAGCTATGCCTGATATGACAATGTTAGTGCAAGCTATTGCTGGTGCTTTTCAAGCAGCAGTAGCTGGGGCTCGTGGAGCAGGGCATCAGGAAGATGCTGGTGTCAGACTACCTTTGGAGCGTTTGCGCAGTCTTGGTGGGACTGAGTTCAGGGGTATGTCGGCTGAGAGTTCTGAAGCTTGGCTTGAGAGTACCAAGCGAATCTTGGGCCAGATGAGTTGCACTGATGTGCAGAAGCTGGGTTGTGTTGTGTCCTTGCTGCAGAAGGATGCGTATACGTGGTGGACAACCACTATTGCTGGGATGGCAGAAGCTGATGTGACTTGGACATTCTTTCAGAATGTGTTCAAGCGGAGGTATCTTGGTGTGAGATATCTTGATGAGAAAAAGCGTGAATTCATGTCTCTTACCCAAGGGAGCATGAGTGTGGCTGAGTATGAGGTGCAGTTTGTGCGACTCAGTCAGTATGCACCGGAGCTGGTACCGGATGAGTGGGCAAGGTGCGAGAGGTTCCGTTATGGTTTAGAGACGGATGTAAAGATGTATTTGCTGGCCGCCGAGTATGATGATTTTGACGTATTGGTGGGCCGAGCCAAGGATGTAGAGATGAACTTGGGTTTATCTGCTAAGGGTGCTGGCAAGCGATCTGCTGAGTTTAGTTCCGGAGGTGGACGGAACAAGAGAGGACGTGATCAGAAGTATCAGTCTTCAGCCAAGAGAGCTGGTGGTGCACCTGCTAGGGGTGGCAGTGCTAGAGCTGATCCGAGTGCTTGTTGGATCTGTGGTTCACGTGGTCACATGAAGCGTGACTGTCCTCGTGCTGAGAGAGTGGTGCAAGCTCCTGTTGCGGCTGCTGGTAACGGATGCTGGAGTTGTGGTTCTGCAGACCACTTGAGGCGAGATTGTCCTAGGTTGGCTGGTGATCAGGTGCGTGCTCCTGTTGTTGCTGCACCGCAGAGAGGTCGTGGGCGCGGCCGTGGTAATTTCCAGAGGAGAGAGGAAGGTGGTCGTGGAGTGGCCCATGTTGTGGCTATTCAGCCTGAGGGTGGAGGCCAAGCGAGGGTGTATGCTCAGCGAGAGGGCAGGAATGATGCAGATGTGATTGCAGGTACCTTTACTTTGCAGTCCTTGTCATTGCTTTCTTTGATTGATTCTGGATCTACGCATTCATACATTTTGCGTGAGCATGCTGAATTGCTTGGTTTGCCTGTTGAGTCTTTGGATGTTGGTGTTCGAGTCACTAGTTCTTTTGGTGAGACTGTTGTGACTAGGAAGCTTTATAGAAGGTGTCCCTTGGTTGTTCAAGAACATGTTTTCCATGTTGATCTTATGGAGTTGCCCTTCTATGGTTTCGATGTGGTCCTTGGTATGGATTGGCTTGCTGAGCATCGTGCTGTTGTGGATTGTGAGAACAAGCGGGTTTCGCTTAAGCTTGCGGATGATTATGAAGTTGTGGTGGTTAGCGAGAATGTGAAGTTTCTTGCCAATGTGGTGTCTACCTTGGAGGCGAGCAGGATGCTGAGGCAAGGTTGCGAAGCTTATCTAGCTTTTGTGATGAATCCTAGTTCTAAAGAGTTGAGGGTGCAAGATATCAGAGTTGTGAAGGAGTTTCTTGGTGTTTTTCCTGAGGAGTTGCCTGGTTTACCTCCTAACCGCGAGGTGGAGTTTGGAATTGAGCTGTATGAGAATACAACTCCTGTGTCCATTACTCCCTATAGAATGGCACCTAAGGAGCTGAAGGAGCTGAAGACGCAGTTGCAAGAGTTGCTTGATCGTGGTTTCATCCGGCCGAGTGTGTCACCTTGGGAGCACCGGTCTTGTTTGTGAAGAAGAAGGATGGCACTATGAGAATGTGCATTGATTACCGTCAGCTGAACAAGTTGACTATCAAGAATCGGTATCCTTTGCCGAGGATCGATGATCTCTTTGATCAATTTCGGGGAGCTGCTGTGTTCTCTAAGATTGACTTGAGGTCAGGGTATTATCAGTTGAAGGTGAAGGATGTGGATGTGCCTAAGACAGCTTTCAGGACAAGGTATGGGCATTATGAGTTTCTTGTGATGCCGTTTGGGTTGACAAATGCTCCTGCTGCTTTCATGGACATGATGAATCGTGTGTTTCATGAATACCTGGACAAGTTTGTTGTGGTGTTCATTGATGATATCCTCGTGTACTCGCGTACTGAGGAGGAGCATGAAGAGCATTTGAGGATTGTTTTGCAAGCTTTGTTGGAGAATCAGCTTTATGCTAAGCTGAGTAAGTGTGAGTTCTGGTTAAGGGAGGTGGTGTTTCTTGGGCATGTGGTCTCAGCTGAGGGGATTCGTGTTGATCCTCAGAAGATTGAGGCGGTGATGAATTGGAAAGTTCCTAAGTCTGTTCATGAGATCCGTAGTTTCCTTGGTTTGGCGGGATACTACCGAAGGTTTGTGGATGGTTTTTCCAAGATTGCTGCTCCTTTGACGAAGCTGTTGCAGAAGGATGTTAAGTATGAGTGGACGGAAGCGAGACAGCAGGCTTTTGAGAAGCTTAAGGCGGCTTTGACGCAAGCTCCTATCTTGATTCAGCCTGAATCAGGGAAAGAGTTTGTGGTTTACAGTGATGCATCCTATGTTGGTTTGGGGTGTGTGCTAATGCAGGAGGGTAAGATGGTGGCTTATGCATCGCGGCAGTTGAAAGTGCATGAGCGCAATTACCCTACGCATGATATCGAGCTGGCTGCAGTGGTTTTTGCTCTGAAGATCTGGAGGCATTATCTGTATGGTGAGAAGTGTACTGTGTACACAGATCACAAGAGTTTGAGGTATCTGATGTCTCAGAAGGAGTTGAATCTTAGGCAGCGGCGTTGGTTGGAGTTGCTCAAGGATTATGATCTGACGATTGAGTATCATCCTGGAAAAGCTAATGTTGTTGCGGATGCCTTGAGTAGGAAGGTAGCTGTTGAGCTGAGGGCTATGTTTGCTAGCTTGAGCATATCGCAAGATGGTGGTCTTGTTGCTGAGTTGCAAGTGAAACCCTCTTTGGTTCAGATGATCAAGGATAAGCAGTTGTTGGATGATTCCTTGGTGTCTCATGTTCAGGATATCGCGGAGGGTAGACCTTCGGATTTCTGTTTCAATGATGATGGTGTGCTGTGTTTTGGGAGTCGAATAGTAGTGCCTGCTGATGCTGAGTTGAGGCGTGCTATTCTGACTGAAGGTCATAGTAGTCCTTTTGCTATGCACCCTGGTAGTACTAAGATGTACCGTGATCTTCGTGATGAGTACTATTGGGTGGGTTTGAAGAAGGATGTTGCAGAGTTTGTTAGCAAGTGTTTGGTGTGTCAGCGAGTTAAGGCTGAGCATCAGTTTCCTTCAGGGTTGTTGCAACCGTTGAAAATCCCTGAATGGAAGTGGGAGAGGGTTACCATGGATTTTGTATCTGGTTTACCTTTGTCTCCGTCGAAGAAGAATTCGGTTTGGGTGATTGTGGATCGCCTGACGAAGTGTGCGCATTTCTTGCCTGTGCATACCACGTTTTCTTTGGATAGGCTGGCAGAGCTGTACATTGCTGAGATTGTGCGGCTGCATGGTGTGCCTAAGTCGATTGTGTCGGATAGGGATCCGAGGTTCACATCGCGGTTCTGGCAGTGTTTACATCAAGCTCTAGGTACAAGGTTGCATTTCAGTACGTCCTATCATCCTCAGTCGGATGGTCAGTCTGAGCGAGTTATCCAGATTTTGGAGGATATGTTGAGGTGCTGCGTGATTGAGTTCCAAGGTTCTTGGGAGAAGCATCTGCCTTTGGTTGAGTTTGCTTATAACAATAGTTATCAGGCGAGCATACAGATGGCACCTTATGAGGCTTTGTACGGGAGGAAGTGTAGGACTCCTCTTTGTTGGGCTGAAACTGGTCAAAAGTTGGTTTCGATGCCGGCTTTGTTGAAAGGGACCACAGAGAAGGTAAAGCTCATTTGTGAGCGGTTAAAGGCTGCTTCTGATCGGCAGAAGTCTTACGCGGATTTGAAGCGTAAGGAGATAGAGTATGCGGTGGGTGACCGTGTGTTCTTGAAGGTTTCGCCTTGGAAGAAGGTGATGCGGTTTGGCCGAAAGGGTAAGTTGAGCCCTAGGTACATTGGACCATATGAGGTGGTTGAGCGTGTGGGTCCTGTTGCGTATCGGTTGAGGTTACCACAGGAGTTGGAGAAGATCCATGATGTGTTCCATGTCTCTATGCTCCGGAGGTATATATCTGATCCTTCGCATGTGATGCCTGTGGAGGAAGTGGTTTTGAATCCGGATTTGACCTATGATGAGGAACCGGTGAAGGTTCTGGATTCGGATAGCAAGGTTCTTCGTGGCAAGACCATTGAGTTGGTGAAGGTGCTGTGGAAGCATCGCGGTGTTGAGGAAGCCACGTGGGAGCGGAAGAAAGACATGCTGAAGCAGTTTCCTTATCTCTTTCCTTCAGGTAAATTTCGAGGACGAAATTTCTTAAGGGGGGGGGGGGGAGAGTTGTAACGCCCCGGTTTTGGGCTTAGAAGTTTTGGGCGTTGACCGGTTTGGTCAAAGTGCTGTTCGAATCTAAGGAGGTGAAATTAGGAAAGCCTAGTTCGGGTTGCATTAAAAATATGGAAAAATGTTCTAAAATCATCTTTTAAAATAATTAAGTGAACTGTGAAATCAATTTTGGAAAATGAGTTTCGGAAGGGTGACATTTTGGCTAGTGACCAAAATGTAATTTTTGAAAGTTTTGTGACTGTTTTAAAAAGGATTGAAACTTTGAATCTTTAGGGAGCTATTTACCCAAAGGGGAGTTTCTCCAGATTTTCTAGAATATTAAATGATTTAATATTGGTTTAAAATAAAAGTAAAAAGGAGGGAAAGATATTTTTAGTCATCTTTAACTAACTTTCTAAAATTTTCCATTCTCTTTTTCTCTCATCTTTTCTCTCAAACCAAACACATTCTCTCCAGATCTTTTCCTCTGATTTTCATCACCTAAATACTTCTTTTCAATCCTCATTTGATTTCTAATCATCTCCTCATCAAAACCTTTGTATTTGCTACTTGATTCATCAAGCTTTTTTGGCTCTAAAAGAGGAGAAACTCAAGTTTGGAGGTAAGAACGTCCTTCTCCTCTGAACTTCAAGTTCTTTAATGAAATTCCTAAGTTCTCAATCCTTAATTGATGTTTTATAAATGGCTTTTAAGTTTGTTTAGTGGATCTTGGCTTAAAATGCAAGATTTGGTGTGTTTTTGATGAAATTTCGTTGGATCTGTTTAAGCAGTGTTTTAAGGTGCTAAAATGATGATTAATGAATGTTAATTTGATAAGGAAATGAGTTTTGATTAATGCAATCCCGGATAGGTTGTGTTTCCTAAGTTTAGCTTGTGATTCTTGGATGTTTTTGTGGTGATCTTGTGGATCTGATGTTGCTGGAGGTATAAGGATGTCTATAGGTTGTTTTTAGATGTTTAATGGTGTTAATAGATGTTAGGTTTTGCTGGTTTATGGCTGGGCTTTGTTGAGAAGTGGTTTTGATGTAATTTCGGTTGTGTTTGGTGGCCGAAATTGGAGTATGAATGAGAGCAGCGAGTTTGAGTGCTTTCATTGAAGCTTTTGATGCATGATGATGCATTAAATCTCTGCTTTAATGTGTTTAATCAGGGGAGGCATCTTTGGATCCAAGAGTTGTTGATCCGGAAGCTTGAATTGGTGCTTCGGCAAGAGGCGAAGTGGAATCGGTGAGTGAAATTGGGTTTTCGGCTTTGAAACCAATGTCTTGGGAGCTTAGTTTAAGTCTAAACAACTTTGCTAAGCTCTAGTGTATGTTTTCGGAAATTCCCTCTAGTGGTGGCCATGATTTTGTTGTGATGCAATGTGGTTATTTGCATGTTTTGATTACTGTTTTGAAAGCATGATTTAGCATGGTATTTGCTGTTTTGATAAGCCATATGTTAAAGGAAGCTCAAGGTAAGAGTTCCTTGTTTTTGAACATTGATTAAATGTGGTTTGATGCTTTTAAATGCATGATGAATATGGCTTGGTTTAATGCTTTAAAACAGTGGATAAATTGATGATAATGATGTATATTGGCAAGTGATGTTTTGAAAAGGTTAAGGTCACTAAGGTGGTTAAAAGTCCTTGAGTGACCCTTGTTTACTTAAGAACATCAAGGTGGTTAAAAGTCCTTGGATGATTCTTGCTACGGACACAAAGGTGTTTAAAAGTCCTTGTGTGGTCCTTTCTATGGTGTTTAAAAGTCCATAGGCCAAGGTGTTTAAAAGTCCTTGGGCTCAAGGTGTTTAAAAGTCCTTGAGGTGATTCAATTCATGGTGTTTAAAAGTCCATGGCCAAGGTGTTTAAAAGTCCTTGAGGTCAAGGTGTTTAAAAGTCCTTGAGGTGATCTAATTCATGGTGTTTAAAAGTCCATGGCCAAGGTGTTTAAAAGTCCTTGGGGTCCAAGGTGTTTAAAAGTCCTTGGGGTGAAAGTTGATGAACTTGTTTTTAAAGAAATGGAACTTATCACTTGAGGCCAATATGACATGTTGTGAGGTGATGCATGAGATGCATGTTTAAGTATGCTTTTAAGCATGTACAATTGTTGTTTTGAAGCATGATTTATAAATGTTTTATAAATGCATTATTGGATGGTTTTATTGAGCATTCCTCACTAAGCTTTTGCTTACGCTCTCTTTGTTTTCTCAAATCAATAATGCAGAACATTAGAGTACTTGAGGGCAGCAAGGAGGGCAAGCATCCAAGTGGAAACTAAGCTCTAAGTATGGAAGGTTTTTCTAAGTACATTTTAGCTTCTGGTAATTTGGCAATGGGGGACCAATGTATATGTTTTGGGAGATGTTTAGTACTCCCTAAGTATGTTGTTTGATGTTGAGAAGATTGGTTTTGGTGTTGGATCTTTATATGCTTGTTTTGGAAGTTTATGCTTGAATGGCTTACTTGTGTAGGAAGCATGCCTATAGATTTGGGGCATTTTGCTTATGATGTTATTTGGTTGAATTGATGATGCTTATATGTCCCTTATATGTTGAATTGCATGTTGGCAAAGTTTGGTGGCATTTGGAGCATGATTGGTTGGTCAATTGCATGTTTAAGTATGCATTTTTAGGCAATCTGTGCAGGGTGTTTCGGAACAGCACCTACCGTTTCGGAAGGGGTGCCTTAATTGTGCCCAGGCGTCCGAAACGGGAAGGGCCGTTCCGAAACGGAAAGGCCACTGCCAGACCCCCGTTTCGGTACGCGTTGCGGAACGGCCCCGAGTTTCGAAACGGGCTATGCCAGTTTCGGAACGGGTGACCGTTGGGGGCTGACATTGGCAGTTATATGTTTTGGAATGTTTGCGTTTTGGTCCTGAAACTTGTTTGTGCAATTGTATGAGTTTGGGAAGTCCTTTTGAGCTGAAATTTCACAGAGAAGCATGAAACATGATTAATTTCAAGTTGGTAACTTCAATTTTGGTTAAGTCCTTATAATTATCATAATTTACAATTTGGTCCCTAAAGTTGTAATTTGTTCAATTGAGTCCATGTTTGATCTCTGATGTTTGTGATCTTTTAGTATGATGTTTGTATGATCACAATTAGGTCTAAAGTGCATCTAGACAAGGTTAAAAAGAAAAAAAGGGTCGTTAATCAAGGTTGACTTTCGGGTTGACTTTGGTTTTCCCCGTGTGACTTTCTTAATTCGGGTCAACCGTCTAGGCCGGGTTAAGGGGGTTACATTTGGTGGTATCAGAGCTGAGTTCTCGAGTAATTGGGAATGTATGTGTGCATGATTGAAGTATGTATGCCTTGTATGCTTGTTGAGTGAAAGCATGTTTAATGGCTTGTGATTTTGATGCTATTGAAGTATGTGCTGTGATGTAGCATGTGTGGGTACCCATTGCCAAATCAAAGCTAAAGGAAAGATGTTGTTTTGAAATGAAATTGAGCTTGAATACTTGGATTGCTTACCTTGCTGGGCCTGACTTTGTTTTATTTGTGTTGTGATTGCATGGTAAAAGTATGGCACCACGAAGAGAGTTACGGGGTAATGTGCGAGCTACGGCTCCTAATGAGAACGAGAATGAGGAGAACACAGGTAGTGCGGTGTTACCTCCTGCTCCACCTGGTGGTGGTGGTGCTGGGGCTGAGGAAGCTGGAGCTGCAGCTGGCGCTGGAGCTGCTGGACCTGGGGCTGGTCAGGGGCAAGCTATGCCTGATATGACGATGTTAGTGCAAGCTATTGCTGGTGCTTTTCAAGCAGCAGTAGCTGGGGCTCGTGGAGCAGGGCATCAGGAAGATGCTGGTGTCAGACTACCTTTGGAGCGTTTGCGCAGTCTTGGTGGGACTGAGTTCAGGGGTATGTCGGCTGAGAGTTCTGAAGCTTGGCTTGAGAGTACCAAGCGAATCTTGGGCCAGATGAGTTGCACTGATGTGCAGAAGCTGGGTTGTGTTGTGTCCTTGCTGCAGAAGGATGCGTATACGTGGTGGACAACCACTATTGCTGGGATGGCAGAAGCTGATGTGACTTGGACATTCTTTTAGAATGTGTTCAAGCGGAGGTATCTTGGTGTGAGATATCTTGATGAGAAAAAGCGTGAATTCATGTCTCTTACCCAAGGGAGCATGAGTGTGGCTGAGTATGAGGTGCAGTTTGTGCGACTCAGTCAGTATGCACCGGAGATGGTACCGGATGAGTGGGCAAGGTGCGAGAGGTTCCGTTATGGTTTAGAGACGGATGTAAAGATGTATTTGCTGGCCGCCGAGTATGATGATTTTGACGTATTGGTGGGCCGAGCCAAGGATGTAGAGATGAACTTGGGTTTATCTGCTAAGGGTGCTGGCAAGCGATCTGCTGAGTTTAGTTCCGGAGGTGGACGGAACAAGAGAGGACGTGATCAGAAGTATCAGTCTTCAGCCAAGAGAGCTGGTGGTGCACCTGCTAGGGGTGGCAGTGCTAGAGCTGATCCGAGTGCTTGTTGGATCTGTGGTTCACGTGGTCACATGAAGCGTGACTGTCCTCGTGCTGAGAGAGTGGTGCAAGCTCCTGTTGCGGCTGCTGGTAACGGATGCTGGAGTTGTGGTTCTGCAGACCACTTGAGGCGAGATTGTCCTAGGTTGGCTGGTGATCAGGTGCGTGCTCCTGTTGTTGCTGCACCGCAGAGAGGTCGTGGGCGCGGCCGTGGTAATTTCCAGAGGAGAGAGGAAGGTGGTCGTGGAGTGGCCCATGTTGTGGCTATTCAGCCTGAGGGTGGAGGCCAAGCGAGGGTGTATGCTCAGCGAGAGGGCAGGAATGATGCAGATGTGATTGCAGGTACCTTTACTTTGCAGTCCTTGTCATTGCTTTCTTTGATTGATTCTGGATCTACGCATTCATACATTTTGCGTGAGCATGCTGAATTGCTTGGTTTGCCTGTTGAGTCTTTGGATGTTGGTGTTCGAGTCACTAGTTCTTTTGGTGAGACTGTTGTGACTAGGAAGCTTTATAGAAGGTGTCCCTTGGTTGTTCAAGAACATGTTTTCCATGTTGATCTTATGGAGTTGCCCTTCTATGGTTTCGATGTGGTCCTTGGTATGGATTGGCTTGCTGAGCATCGTGCTGTTGTGGATTGTGAGAACAAGCGGGTTTCGCTTAAGCTTGCGGATGATTATGAAGTTGTGGTGGTTAGCGAGAATGTGAAGTTTCTTGCCAATGTGGTGTCTACCTTGGAGGCGAGCAGGATGCTGAGGCAAGGTTGCGAAGCTTATCTAGCTTTTGTGATGAATCCTAGTTCTAAAGAGTTGAGGGTGCAAGATATCAGAGTTGTGAAGGAGTTTCTTGGTGTTTTTCCTGAGGAGTTGCCTGGTTTACCTCCTAACCGCGAGGTGGAGTTTGGAATTGAGCTGTATGAGAATACAACTCCTGTGTCCATTACTCCCTATAGAATGGCACCTAAGGAGCTGAAGGAGCTGAAGACGCAGTTGCAAGAGTTGCTTGATCGTGGTTTCATCCGGCCGAGTGTGTCACCTTGGGAGCACCGGTCTTGTTTGTGAAGAAGAAGGATGGCACTATGAGAATGTGCATTGATTACCGTCAGCTGAACAAGTTGACTATCAAGAATCGGTATCCTTTGCCGAGGATCGATGATCTCTTTGATCAATTTCGGGGAGCTGCTGTGTTCTCTAAGATTGACTTGAGGTCAGGGTATTATCAGTTGAAGGTGAAGGATGTGGATGTGCCTAAGACAGCTTTCAGGACAAGGTATGGGCATTATGAGTTTCTTGTGATGCCGTTTGGGTTGACAAATGCTCCTGCTGCTTTCATGGACATGATGAATCGTGTGTTTCATGAATACCTGGACAAGTTTGTTGTGGTGTTCATTGATGATATCCTCGTGTACTCGCGTACTGAGGAGGAGCATGAAGAGCATTTGAGGATTGTTTTGCAAGCTTTGTTGGAGAATCAGCTTTATGCTAAGCTGAGTAAGTGTGAGTTCTGGTTAAGGGAGGTGGTGTTTCTTGGGCATGTGGTCTCAGCTGAGGGGATTCGTGTTGATCCTCAGAAGATTGAGGCGGTGATGAATTGGAAAGTTCCTAAGTCTGTTCATGAGATCCGTAGTTTCCTTGGTTTGGCGGGATACTACCGAAGGTTTGTGGATGGTTTTTCCAAGATTGCTGCTCCTTTGACGAAGCTGTTGCAGAAGGATGTTAAGTATGAGTGGACGGAAGCGAGACAGCAGGCTTTTGAGAAGCTTAAGGCGGCTTTGACGCAAGCTCCTATCTTGATTCAGCCTGAATCAGGGAAAGAGTTTGTGGTTTACAGTGATGCATCCTATGTTGGTTTGGGGTGTGTGCTAATGCAGGAGGGTAAGATGGTGGCTTATGCATCGCGGCAGTTGAAAGTGCATGAGCGCAATTACCCTACGCATGATATCGAGCTGGCTGCAGTGGTTTTTGCTCTGAAGATCTGGAGGCATTATCTGTATGGTGAGAAGTGTACTGTGTACACAGATCACAAGAGTTTGAGGTATCTGATGTCTCAGAAGGAGTTGAATCTTAGGCAGCGGCGTTGGTTGGAGTTGCTCAAGGATTATGATCTGACGATTGAGTATCATCCTGGAAGGTAGCTGTTGAGCTGAGGGCTATGTTTGCTAGCTTGAGCATATCGCAAGATGGTGGTCTTGTTGCTGAGTTGCAAGTGAAACCCTCTTTGGTTCAGATGATCAAGGATAAGCAGTTGTTGGATGATTCCTTGGTGTCTCATGTTCAGGATATCGACCTTCGGATTTCTGTTTCAATGATGATGGTGTGCTGTGTTTTAGGAGTCGAATAGTAGTGCCTGCTGATGCTGAGTTGAGGCGTGCTATTCTGACTGAAGGTCATAGTAGTCCTTTTGCTATGCACCCTGGTAGTACTAAGATGTACCGTGATCTTCGTGATGAGTACTATTGGGTGGGTTTGAAGAAGGATGTTGCAGAGTTTGTTAGCAAGTGTTTGGTGTGTCAGCGAGTTAAGGCTGAGCATCAGTTTCCTTCAGGGTTGTTGCAACCGTTGAAAATCCCTGAATGGAAGTGGGAGAGGGTTACCATGGATTTTGTATCTGGTTTACCTTTGTCTCCGTCGAGGAAGAATTCGGTTTGGGTGATTGTGGATCGCCTGACGAAGTGTGCGCATTTCTTGCCTGTGCATACCACGTTTTCTTTGGATAGGCTGGCAGAGCTGTACATTGCTGAGATTGTGCGGCTGCATGGTGTGCCTAAGTCGATTGTGTCGGATAGGGATCCGAGGTTCACATCGCGGTTCTGGCAGTGTTTACATCAAGCTCTAGGTACAAGGTTGCATTTCAGTACGTCCTATCATCCTCAGTCGGATGGTCAGTCTGAGCGAGTTATCCAGATTTTGGAGGATATGTTGAGGTGCTGCGTGATTGAGTTCCAAGGTTCTTGGGAGAAGCATCTGCCTTTGGTTGAGTTTGCTTATAACAATAGTTATTAGGCGAGCATACAGATGGCACCTTATGAGGCTTTGTACGGGAGGAAGTGTAGGACTCCTCTTTGTTGGGCTGAAACTGGTCAAAAGTTGGTTTCGATGCCGGCTTTGTTGAAAGGGACCACAGAGAAGGTAAAGCTCATTTGTGAGCGGTTAAAGGCTGCTTCTGATCGGCAGAAGTCTTACGCGGATTTGAAGCGTAAGGAGATAGAGTATGCAGTGGGTGACCGTGTGTTCTTGAAGGTTTCGCCTTGGAAGAAGGTGATGCGGTTTGGCCGAAAGGGTAAGTTGAGCCCTAGGTACATTGGACCATATGAGGTGGTTGAGCGTGTGGGTCCTGTTGCGTATCGGTTGAGGTTACCACAGGAGTTGGAGAAGATCCATGATGTGTTCCATGTCTCTATGCTCCGGAGGTATAGATCTGATCCTTCGCATGTGATGCCTGTGGAGGAAGTGGTTTTGAATCCGGATTTGACCTATGATGAGGAACCGGTGAAGGTTCTGGATTCGGATAGCAAGGTTCTTCGTGGCAAGACCATTGAGTTGGTGAAGGTGCTGTGGAAGCATCGCGGTGTTGAGGAAGCCACGTGGGAGCGGAAGAAAGACATGCTGAAGCAGTTTCCTTATCTCTTTCCTTCAGGTAAATTTCGAGGACGAAATTTCTTAAGGGGGGGGAGAGTTGTAACGCCCCGGTTTTGGGCTTAGAAGTTTTGGGCGTTGACCGGTTTGGTCAAAGTGCTGTTCGAATCTAAGGAGGTGAAATTAGGAAAGCCTAGTTCGGGTTGCATTAAAAATATGGAAAAATGTTCTAAAATCATCTTTTAATATAATTAAATGAACTGTGAAATCAATTTTGGAAAATGAGTTTCGGAAGGGTGACATTTTGGCTAGTGACCAAAATGTAATTTTTGAAAGTTTTGTGACTGTTTTAAAAAGGATTGAAACTTTGAATCTTTAGGGAGCTATTTACCCAAAGGGGAGTTTCTCCAGATTTTCTAGAATATTAAATGATTTAATATTGGTTTAAAATAAAATTAAAAAGGAGTGAAAGATATTTTTAGTCATCTTTAACTAACTTTCTAAAATTTTCCATTCTCTTTTTCTCTCATCTTTTCTCTCAAACCAAACACATTCTCTCCAGATCTTTTCCTCTGATTTTCATCACCTAAATACTTCTTTTCAATCCTCATTTGATTTCTAATCATCTCCTCATCAAAACCTTTGTATTTGCTACTTGATTCATCAAGCTTTTTTGGCTCTAAAAGAGGAGAAACTCAAGTTTGGAGGTAAGAACGTCCTTCTCCTCTGAACTTCAAGTTCTTTAATGAAATTCCTAAGTTCTCAATCCTTAATTGATGTTTTATAAATGGCTTTTAAGTTTGTTTAGTGGATATTGGCTTAAAATGCAAGATTTGGTGTGTTTTTGATGAAATTTCGTTGGATCTGTTTAAGCAGTGTTTTAAGGTGCTAAAATGATGATTAATGAATGTTAATTTGATAAGGAAATGAGTTTTGATTAATGCAATCCCGGATAGGTTGTGTTTCCTAAGTTTAGCTTGTGATTCTTGGATGTTTTTGTGGTGATCTTGTGGATCTGATGTTGCTGGAGGTATAAGGATGTCTATAGGTTGTTTTTAGATGTTTAATGGTGTTAATAGATGTTAGGTTTTGCTGGTTTATGGCTGGGCTTTGTTGAGAAGTGGTTTTGATGCAATTTCGGTTGTGTTTGGTGGCCGAAATTGGAGTATGAATGAGAGCAGCGAGTTTGAGTGCTTTCATTGAAGCTTTTGATGCATGATGATGCATTAAATCTCTGCTTTAATGTGTTTAATCAGGGGAGGCATCTTTGGATCCAAGAGTTGTTGATCCGGAAGCTTGAATTGGTGCTTCGGCAAGAGGCGAAGTGGAATCGGTGAGTGAAATTGGGTTTTCGGCTTTGAAACCAATGTCTTGGGAGCTTAGTTTAAGTCTAAACAACTTTGCTAAGCTCTAGTGTAAGTTTTCGGAAATTCCCTCTAGTGGTGGCCATGATTTTGTTGTGATGCAATGTGGTTATTTGCATGTTTTGATTACTGTTTTGAAAGCATGATTTAGCATGGTATTTGCTGTTTTGATAAGCCATATGTTAAAGGAAGCTCAAGATAAGAGTTCCTTGTTTTTGAACATTGATTAAATGTGGTTTGATGCTTTTAAATGCATGATGAATATGGCTTGGTTTAATGCTTTAAAACAGTGGATAAATTGATGATAATGATGTATATTGGCAAGTGATGTTTTGAAAAGGTTAAGGTCACTAAGGTGGTTAAAAGTCCTTGAGTGAGCCTTGTTTACTTAAGAACATCAAGGTGGTTAAAAGTCCTTGGATGATTCTTGCTACGGACACAAAGGTGTTTAAAAGTCCTTGTGTGGTCCTTTCTATGGTGTTTAAAAGTCCATAGGCCAAGGTGTTTAAAAGTCCTTGGGCTCAAGGTGTTTAAAAGTCCTTGAGGTGATTCAATTCATGGTGTTTAAAAGTCCATGGCCAAGGTGTTTAAAAGTCCTTGGGGTCAAGGTGTTTAAAAGTCCTTGAGGTGATCTAATTCATGGTGTTTAAAAGTCCATGGCCAAGGTGTTTAAAAGTCCTTGGGGTCCAAGGTGTTTAAAAGTCCTTGGGGTGAAAGTTGATGAACTTGTTTTTAAAGAAATGGAACTTATCACTTGAGGCCAATATGACATGTTGTGAGGTGATGCATGAGATGCATGTTTAAGTATGCTTTTAAGCATGTACAATTGTTGTTTTGAAGCATGATTTATAAATGTTTTATAAATGCATTATTGGATGGTTTTATTGAGCATTCCTCACTAAGCTTTTGCTTACGCTCTCTTTGTTTTCTCAAATCAATAATGCAGAACATTAGAGTACTTGAGGGCAGCAAGGAGGGCAAGCATCCAAGTGGAAACTAAGCTCTAAGTATGGAAGGTTTTTCTAAGTACATTTTAGCTTCTGGTAATTTGGCAATGGGGGACCAATGTATATGTTTTGGGAGATGTTTAGTACTCCCTAAGTATGTTGTTTGATGTTGAGAAGATTGGTTTTGGTGTTGGATCTTTATATGCTTGTTTTGGAAGTTTATGCTTGAATGGCTTACTTGTGTAGGAAGCATGCCTATAGATTTGGGGCTTTTTGCTTATGATGTTATTTGGTTGAATTGATGATGCTTACATGTCCCTTATATGTTGAATTGCATGTTGGCAAAGTTTGGTGGCATTTGGAGCATGATTGGTTGGTCAATTGCATGTTTAAGTATGCATTTTTAGGCAATCTGTGCAGGGTGTTTCGGAACAGCACCTACCATTTCGGAACGGTTGCCTTAATTGTGCTCAGGCGTCCGAAACGGGAAGGGCCGTTCCGAAACGGAAAGGCCACTGCCAGACCCCCGTTTCGGTACGCGTTGCGGAACGGCCCCGAGTTTCGAAACGGGCTATGCCTGTTTCGGAACGGGTGACCGTTGGGGGCTGACATTGGCAGTTATATGTTTTGGAATGTTTGCGTTTTGGTCCTGAAACTTGTTTGTGCAATTGTATGAGTTTGGGAAGTCCTTTTGAGCTGAAATTTCACAGAGAAGCATGAAACATGATTAATTTCAAGTTGGTAACTTCAATTTTGGTTAAGTCCTTATAATTATCATAATTTACAATTTGGTCCCTAAAGTTGTAATTTGTTCAATTGAGTCCCTGTTTGATCTCTGATGTTTGTGATCTTTTAGTATGATGTTTGTATGATCACAATTAGGTCTAAAGTGCATCTAGACAAGGTTAAAAAGAAAAAAAAAAGGGTCGTTAATCAAGGTTGACTTTCGGGTTGACTTTGGTTTTCCCCGTGTGACTTTCTTAATTCGGGTCAACCGTCTAGGCCGGGTTAAGGGGGTTACAACATTAGATAAAAACTTTACGTTTTCTCCCACCACCAAAACTTCATAATCATCAGCTAGTTTCAGCGAAACTCGCTGATTCTCAAACTCTTCAATAACTTTATGCTCAACTAGCCAATCCATACCCAAGATTACATCAAATCCATAGAAAGGCAATTCCATAAGATCCACCAAGAGCACATGTTCTTGCACCACTAAGGGACATCTGCTATACAACTTCCTTGTTACTACAGTTTCACCGAAAGAACTAGTCACACGCATACCAACATCCAAAGACTCAACAGGCATGCCAAGCATTTGAGCATGTTCATGCAATATGTACGAGTGCGTAAATCCAGAATCAATCAAGGAAAGTAATGACAAGGATTGCAGAGTAAAAGTACCTGCGATCACATCCGCGTCATTCCTCCCCTCACGCTGAGCAAACACTCTAGCCTGTCCGCCACCCTCTGGCTGTACAGCTACAACATGAGCTACCCCTCGGCCACCTTCCTCTCTCCGCTGGAAATTACCACGGCCGCGCCCACGGCCTCTCTGCGGTGCTGCAACAACAGGAGCACGAACTTGGCCACCAGCCAACATAGGACAATCACGCCTCAAATGATCCGTAGATCCACAGCTCCAGCAACCATTACCAGCTGCCGCAACAGGAGCTTGCACCTCCCTCACAGCACGAGGACAATCACGCTTCATGTGGCCATGCGAACCACATATCCAACAAGCACTCGGATCAGCTCTAGCGTTGCCTCCCCGAGCGGGTGCTCCACCACCTCGCTTAGCCGAGGACTGATACTTCTGATCACGTCCCCTCTTGTTCCGTCCACCACCGAAACTATATTCAGCTGCCCGCTTACCAGCACTCGCTCCAGCACCTCTAGCAGATAAACCCAAGTTCATCTCTATGTCCTTTGCTCGGCCCACCAACACATCAAAATCATCATACTCGGTAGCCAGCACATACATCTTCACATCCGTCACTAAGCCATAACGGAACCTTTCACACCTCGCTCGCTCATCCGGGACAAGCTCAGGTGCATATTGACTGAGTAGAACAAACTGTACTTCATACTCAGCAACTGTCATGCTCCCTTGGGTAAGGGACATGAACTCCCTCTTCTTCTCATCTAGGTACCTCACACCCAGATACCTTCTCTTGAACACATTCTGAAAGAATGTCCAAGTCACATCAACTTCTGCCATCCCAGCAATAGTGGTTGTCCACCACGTATATGCATCCTTCTGCAGCAAGGACACAACACAGCCAAGCTTCTGCACATCAGTGCAACTCATCTGACCCAAGATCCTCTTGGTACTCTCTAACCAAGCCTCAGAACCTTCAGCAGACATACCCCTGAACTCAGTCCCTCCTAGACTGCGCAAACGCTCCAAAGGTAGTCTAACTCCAGCATCTTCCTCATGCCCAGCTCCACGAGCTCCAGCTACCGCTGCTTGAAAAGCACCAGCTATAGCTTGAATTAACACCGTCATGTCAGGAACAGCTTGCCCCTGTCCAGCCTCAGCACCAGCTGCAGCTCCAGCTTCCTCAGCCCCAGCACCACCACCACCAGGTGGATGAGGTAAAACCGCACTCTCAACATTCTCCTCATTTTCATTCTCATTCTGAGCCGTAGCTCGCACATTACTCCTCAACTCTCTACGAGGTGCCATACTCTAACTATGCAATCACAATGCAAATAAACAAAGTCAGGCCCAATAAGGTAAGCAATCCAAGTACTCAAGCTCATTTCCAATTAAAATCAACATCTTTTCATTAGCTTTGATTTGGCAATGGGTACCCACAACATGCTTCATCACAGCATACACCTCAATTGCAACATACATGCAATTCATTCAACATGCTTCCACTCAACAATCATACAAAGCATACATACTTCAACATTCACACACACATTCCCAATTACTCGAGAACTCAGCTCTGATACCACCAAATGTAACCCCCTTAACCCGGCCTAGACGGTTGACCCAAATTAAGAAAGTCACACGAGGAAAACCAAAGTCAACCCGAAAGTCAACCTTGATTAACGACCCTTTTTTTCTTTTTAAACTTGTCTAGATGCACATTAACCCTAGTTGTGATCATACAAACAACATACTTAAAGAACATAAACATCAGAGATCAAACAGGGACCCAATTGAACAAATTACAACTTTAGGGACCAAAACGTAATTTATGATAATTATAAGGACATCATCCAAATTAAAGTTACCAACTTGGAATTAATCATGTTTCATGCATCTCTGTCAAATTTCAGCTCAAACGGACATCACAAACTCATACAATTGCACAAACAAGTTTCGGGACCAAAATGCAAACATTTTGAAACATATAACTGCCAATGTCAGCCCCCAACGGTCATGCGTTCCGAAACGGGAGACAGCCTGTTTCGAAACGCGGGGTCCTTCCGCAACGCGTACCGAAACGAGGGCTGGCAGTGGCCTCTCCGTTTTGAAACGGTGTCACCCGTTTCGGATGCCTGGGCTACTTCGAGGCACCCGTTCCGAAACGGTAGGCACTGTTCCGATACGGCCTGCACAAAATTGCTTGCCTAAACATGCAATTGACCAACCAATCATGCTCCAAATGCTATCAAACTTTACCAGCAACTCATACAACATACAAGAGACATAATTGCATCAACCAATCATTATTATCCCATCATATATGAAAAGCCCCAAAACTAAAGGCATGCTTCCTACACAAGCAAACCATTCATGCACAAAAGCCTCCAAACCAACACATAATGGCCAATTACATAAACCAACATTAACAACAACATAAATCCAGCTTAGGGAGTCCAAAACATCTCCCAAAACAACAACATAGGTCCCCCATTGCCAAAAACCAATAGCTAAAGGTGTTTAAGAAAACCTTCCCATACTTGAGCTTATCTTTCACTTGATTGCTTGCCTTCCTTGCTGCCCTCAATGCACCTTAATGTTCTGCATTATTGGTTTAAGAAAAGAGAGAGAGCGTAAGCAAAAGCTAAGTGAGGAATGCTCCTTAAGACCACACAATAATGCATTTATAAAACACATTTATAAATCATACTTCAAAAATACATTTAGACATGCTCACAAGCAATCTTAAAACAAGCATCTCATGCTTCAAAACATAACATGTCATAATGGCCACAAGTGATAATTACCATCTTTTAACAAGATCAACGTAAGACTCACACATGGACTTTTAAACACCATTGTGATCTTATCCCCATGGACTTTTAAACACCATGGCCCATGGACTTTTAAACACCATGGCAAGGACCACACAAGGACTTTTAAACACCTTTGTGTCCTTAACAAGTTTCACCTCAAGGACTTTTAAACACATTGACCCCAAGGACTTTTAAACACCTTGGCCCCAAGGACTTTTAAACACCTTGGAAAGGACCACACAAGGACTTTTAAACACCTTTGTGTCCGTAACAAGAACCATCCAAGGACTTTTAAACACCTTGATGTTCTTAAGTAAACAAGGCTCACTCAAGGACTTTTAACCACCTTGGTGACCTTAACCTTTTCAAAACATCACTTGCCAATATACATCATTTATCATCAATAATCCACTGTTTTAAAGCATTTAACCAAGCCATAAACATCATGCATCTTTAAGCATTAAACCACATTTAAACAATGTTCAAAAGCAAGGAACTCTAACCTTGAGCTTCCTTAAACACATGGCTTATAATCTCAGCAAACAAACATGCTAGATATGCTTTAAAAACAGAATTTAAACCTGCAACCAACACATTGCACCCAACCATCACATGGTTCCTCAACAAGAGAGTTTTTCCGAAAACTTACTCTTGAGCTTAGCAAAGTTGTTTAGACTTAGACTAAGCTCCCAAACCTCCAAAACATTGGTTTCAAAGCCGAAAACCAAAATCCACTCACCGATTCCGTTTCGCTTCTTGCCGAAACACCAAATCAAGCTTCCGGATCACCACCACTTGGATCCAAAGATGACTCCCCTGTTTTAACACATCAAAACAGTAGATTAATGCATCATCATGCATTAATAGCTTCAATGAAAGCACCTAAACTCGCTGCTCTCATCCACACTCCATTTTCGGCCACCAAACACAACCGAAAAAGCATCCAAACAACTCCTCAACAAAGCCCAGCCATAAACCATCAAAACTAAGCATCCTTAAACATCATTCAACACCTAAAAAGGACCTAACAACATCCTTATACCTCCAACAACAACAGATCCACAAGATCACCCAAAAACAACCAAGAATCACAAGTTAAACTTAGGAAATTCAACCTATCCGGGATTGCATTAATTAAAACTCAATTTCCAATCAATTTAACATTCATTTATCAACAAAAATGCACCTCAAATCACTGCTTTAACAGATCCAACGAAAATTCACCCAAAAATCATCAAATCTTGCATTTTAAGCCAAGATCCATTACACAACTTTAAAACCATTTATAAATCATCAAATAAGGATTGAGAACTTAGGAATTTCAGTAAAGAACTTGAAGTTCAGAGGAGAAGGACGTTCTTACCTCCAAAGTTGAGTTTCTCCTCTTTTAGAACCAAAAAGCTTGAAGAATCCAATGGCAATTGATGAGGTTTTGTTGATGAGATGATTAGCAATCAAAAGAGGATTGAAAAGAGAGATTTAAGTGGCAAAATCAGAAGAAAATCTCTGGAGAAAAGATGTTTGGGTTGAGAGAAAATGAGAGAAAGGAAAATGAGATTTTAGGAAAATTAGTTAGAAAATAACTTCCCTCCACTTTTCTTTTGTTTTAAAATCAGAATTAAATCATAAAATATCTTAGAAAAATCTGGAGAAACTCCCTTTGGGTAAATAGCTCCTTAAAGATTCAAAGTTTCAATCCTTTTTAAAACAGTCTCACAGTTTTCAAAAATTACATTTTGGTCACTAGCCAAAATGTCACCCTTCCAAACCTCATTTTGTAAATTTGATTTCACAGTTCACTTATATATATTAAAAGAGGATTTTAGAACATTTTTCCATATTTTTAATGCAACCCGAACTAAGCTTTCCTAAATTCACTCTTATATATATTCGAACCGCACTTTGACCGAACCGGTCAACGCCCAAAACTTCTAAGCCCAAAACCGGGGCGTTACAACTGCAAAGTAAAGGTACATGCGATCACGTCAGTGTCATTCCTCCCTTCACGATGGGCATACACTCTAGCCTGACCACCTTCTTTGGGCTGAACAATTGCTACATGTGCTACATTTCGCGCACCATCATCTCTACGCTGGAAATTGCCACGGCCACGGCCCCGCCCACAGCCTCTCTATGGCTCATATGCTCTCACCGGAGCCTGCCCCTCTCTCATCGGCTGAGCACAATCCCGTTTTATGTGCCCACAGGAACCACAATTCCAGCACGTACCAACGTTGCCCCAGCACTCTCTCGTGTGCCTTCTGCCACACCCATTACACTTAGGTGTACGAATGAAAGCATTCGGCCCTTGCTGACCTCTCCCAGGATTACCTCCCCCACGTCTAGCATCCATATGAGACCTTCAATCCCTCGACCTCTTATAACGATCCCTTCCAGCATCAAAACCCGCAGCTCGCTTCCCTAAGCTAGATCCTCCTGCTCGACTCGCCAGACCAAGGTTCAGCTCAATGTCCTTGGCTCGAGTGACCAGGACATCAAAATCCGAGTAATCTGATGCAAGCATATATGTCTTCACCTCAGCCACAAAACCATATCTGAAACGTTCGCATCTCTCCCGTTCATTAAGGATCAATTTCGGTGCATACTAGCTAAGGCGTACAAACTGCACCTCATATTTCGCCACCGACATGGCTCCTTGCACTAGGGACATGAATTGCCTCTTCTTTTCGTCCAAATAACGAACACCTATATATTTCCTCTTGAACGCATTTAGCTAGAATGTCCAAGTCACCTCAGCATCTTTGTAACCCCCTTAGCCCGGCCTAGACGGTTGACCCGAACTACGAAGATTACACGGGGAAAACCAAAGTCAACCCGAAAGTCAACCTTGATTAACGACCCTTTTTTTTAATCTTGTCTAAATGCATATTAACCCTATGTGAACTCTTGAGAAAAGCATACTCAAAAAACACAGCAATCTGATAACATTTAGGGACTCAATTGCACAACATACAAATTTAGTGACCAAATTGCAAATTCTGAAAAATTGTGAGGACTTTACCAAATTTAAAGTTACCATTATGAAATTAATCATATTTCATGCTTCTCTGTCTAATTTCATCTCAATCAGACATCTCAAACTCAACCAATTGCATGTACAAACATTGGGACCAAAACGTGAGAGTTTCAAAACATTTAACCATCAGATTCAGTGCCCAACGGTCGAGTGTTCCGAAACGGGGAAGATCCGTTCCGAAACGCGGGACCGTTCCGAAACAAGTTGCGGAACAAGGCTTGGCAGTGGCAAATCCGTTTCGGAACAGCTCTACCAGTTTCGAAACGCCATGGCCATTTCAGGCCACTTGTTCCGAAACAGTAGCACCCGTTCCGATACGGGCTGCCCAGAAATGCAGAATTTTGCTGGTTTAACACACTTTTGACCCACCAAACACAATCATATGACCTCCATATCATACACACAAGTCATCAAACACTTAAGGAACATATTAGCACCATCTAATCTCAATCATGACATCTTTCAAGGTAAAACCCAATTCTATAGGCATGCATCCTATAATGAAAATCATGCAACCATCAATTTACCAAAACCAAAAGGCCATTTACATGTTCCAACATCATCAAGGCATTAACCAAACTCAGGGAGTCCAAAACATCCCTCAAAAACACAATTAGGTTCCCATTGCCAAATGTCAAAAGCTAAAAGTATTGTGAAAATAGTCACCATACATGAGCTCAAGCTTTCACTTAGATCCTTGACCTCCTTGCTGCCCTTTAAACACTTCAATGCTCTGCATTATTGGTTTAAGAAAGAGAGAGCGTAAGCACATAGCTTAGTGAGGAATGCTCAATTAAAACATCACAATAATGCATTAGTAAAAACACCTCTTCAAGGCCTTTAATTTCAAAACAACATTTATCATGCAATTATGCATACAAACCAAGCATCTCATGCTTCAAATCATCAACATGTCATATTGGCTTTCAAGTGATAATCCATAACCATTTTACGACTCAAAACACAATCGGATACGCGGATTACAAGTGTTGTCCCATACGCTTCATACACACTACCAATATCAAGGTGGAGTATATGGTACAATCACAACCCCTCAACACCCGTGATGGAGTATACGGTACAATAACAACCCCTCAACATCACTCATTGGTAGTTGTATAACATCACTAACGAGAACACGGGACACACAACACAAGATCCACACATGGACTTTTAACCACCATTGTGATCTTAACACAAGATCCACTCATGGACTTTTAACCACCATGGTTATCTTAACCATCTCGTTAGTGTACTTGGATGGAGTTTACGGTACAATCACAACCCCTCAACATCCAAGGCGACTTTATTCACGGTGCACCCAATCCTATAGCCGGCTAACTATATCTGATTCAAGTACTTTAAAACCAACACATCACTTGCCAATATACATCATTTACCATCATTAATCCACTGCTTTAAAGCATTTAACAAAGCCATTAAATAGTCATGCATTACAATGCATCAAACCACATTTATCAATGTTCAAAACAAGGATCTCTAACCTTGAGCATCCTTCAACACATGGCTTACAAAACCAGCATTAAACATGCCAAAATATGCTTTTCAAAACAGAATTTAATCATGCAAATAAAACACATTACATTCAACCATCTCATGGTTCATCAAAAAGAGAGTTTCTCCGAAAACTTACTCTTGAGCTTAGCTAAGTTGTTTAGACTTAAACTAAGCTCCCATAACATTCAAACATTGGTTTCAAAGCTGAAAACCAAACTTCACTCACCGATTCCGTTTCGCAAGCTTGCCGAAACACCAATCAAGCTTCCGGATCAACACCTCAAGGATCCGAAGATGTCTCCCCTGATTTAAACACATCAAAACAGAGGATTAATGCATTACCATGCATTAATATCTTCAACCAAGACACCTAAACTCGCTGCTCTCATCAACCCTCACATTTCGGCTACCAAACACAACCGAAAACACATCCAAACGCCTCTACAACACTACCCAGCCAAGATCCATCAATTCCAACCATACTTATACATCAATTAACATCTAAAAAGGATCTAATCACGTCCTTATACCTCCAGCTATAGCAGGGCATCAAAACCCCTCAAAACCACCATTAACTCAAGCAAAAACTTAGGAAAATCAACCTATCCTGGATTGCAATTATTAAACCTCAATTACATATCATTTATACATCCAATAAACATCAAAAAGACATCTCAAAACACAACCCAATCATTTAGTACGAATTTAATTAAAATTAGATCCAAATCTTGCATTTTAAGCCAAAATCAAGAATACAACATTAAAACCTTTAATAAAACTCAAATCAAGGATTGAGAACTTGGGAATTTCAGTAAAGAACTGAGTATTTAGAGGAGAAGGACGTTCATACCTCTAAATGTGAGTTTCTCCTTGTTTAAAGCCAAGATTCTTGAAAATCCAATAAGCAAATGATAAGGATTTAGTGTAGGAATGATTAAAGATCAATTAGAGATTGAAATCTCATATTTAGATGTTAAAATTAGAGGAAAAATGGCTGGGGAAATGTGTTTGGCTGAGAGAAAATGGAGAGAAAATGAAGTGGGAAAATTTTAACAAAAGTTAGTTATGAGAACCAAAATATCCATTTTCCTCCTTTTCTCTTTATTAAATATCATTTAATAAATGTTTAATATTAAGAAAAATCTGGAGAAAACTCTTCTTGGGTAAATTAGCTCCTTAAAGATTCAAAGTTTCAATCCTTTTAAAACAGTCACCAACTTTTCAAAAAATACATTTTAGTCACTAACTTGAAATGTCACATTTCGAAACCTCATTTTGTAAAATTGATTTCACCACTCTCTTATATATAATAAAAGAGGATTTTTAGATATTTTTCCATATTTTTAATGCATCCCGAACTAGGTTTTCCCTAAAACCACCTTTTATATTCGAACCGAAATCCGACCGGTACGATTCAAAACCAAAACCTCTAAGCCCAAAATTGGGGTGTTACAACTCTCCCCCCTTAAGAAATTTCATCCTCGAAATTTACCTGAAGGAAAGAGGTACGGAAACTGCTTCAACATGTCATCCTTCCGTTCCCACATGGCTTCTTCAGCACCACGATGCTTCCACAACACCTTTACCAACTCAATGGTCTTGCCTCGAAGAGCTTTACTATCCGAATCCAGAATCTTCACCGGTTCCTCATCATAGGTCAAATCCGGATTCAACTCCACTTCCTCCGCAGGCATCACATGCGAAGGATCCGATATATACTTCCGAAGCATAGAAACATGAAACACATCATGAATCTTTTCTAACTCTTGAGGTAACCTCAACTTGTACGCAACAGGACCCACACGCTCAATCACCTCGTATGGTCCAATGTACCTAGGGCTCAACTTACCCTTTCGGCCAAATCTCATCAGTTTTTTCCAAGGCGAAACTTTCAAAAACACACGGTCACCCACCGCATACTCAATCTCCTTACGCTTCAAATCCGCGTAAGACTTTTGCCGATCAGAAGCTGCCTTCAAACGCTCACAAATGAGCTTCACCTTCTCGATGGTTCCTTTCAACAAAGCTGGCATCGAAACCAACTTCTGACCCGTTTCAGCCCAACAAAGAGGAGTCCTACACTTCCTCCCGTACAAAGCTTCATAAGGTGCCATTTGAATACTTGCCTGATAACTATTATTATAGGCAAACTCCACCAAAGGCAAATGTTTCTCCCAAGAACCCTGAAACTCAATCACACAGCACCGCAACATATCCTCCAACACCTGGATAACACGCTCAGACTGTCCATCCGACTGTGGATAGTAAGAAGCACTGAAATTCAACCGTGTACCCAAAGCCTGATGCAAACACTACCAGAAACGCGATGTAAACCTCGGATCCCTATCCCACACAATCGACTTTGGCACACCATGCAGCCGCACAATCTCAGCAATGTACAGCTTCGCAAGCTTATCCAAAGTGTATGTAGTATGCACAGACAAGAAATGCGCACACTTCGTCAGGCGATCCACAATCACCCACACCGAATTCTTCTTCGATGGCGACAAAAGCAAACCAGACACAAAATCCATGGTAATCCTTTCCCACTTCCACTCAGGAATCCTCAACGGTTGCAACAACCCTGAAGGAAACTGATGCTCAGCCTTAACTCGCTGACATACCATGCACTTGCTTACAAACTCAGCAACATCTTTCTTTAACCCCACCCAATAGTACTCATCACGAAGATCACGATACAACTTAGTACTACCAGGGTGCATAGCAAAAGGACTACTATGACCTTCAGTCAGAATAGCTCGCCTCAAATCAACATCATTGGGCACTACTATATGACTCCCAAAACATAAAACTCCATCATCATTAAAGCAGAAATCTGATGGCCTATCCTCCGCAATATCCTAAACATGTGGCACCAAGGAATCATCCAACAACTGCCTGTCCTTAATCAACTGAACGAAGGATGGTTTCACTTGCAACTCAGCCACAAGACCACCATCACGCGAAATGCTCAAACTGGCAAACATAGCCCTCAACTCAACAGCTACCTTCCTACTTAAGGTATCCGCTACAACATTGGCTTTACCCGGATGGTACTCGATCGTCAAATCGTAATCCTTAAGCAACTCCACCCAATGTCACTGCCTAAGATTTAACTCTTTCTGAGACATCAGATACTTCAAACTCTTGTGGTCCGTGTACACCGTACACTTCTCACCATACATGTAATGTCTCCAAATTTTCAAAGCAAAAACCACTGCAGCTAACTCAATGTCATGCGTAGGATAATTGCGCTCATGCACCTTCAACTGTCGTGATACATAAGCCACCACCTTACCCTCTTGCATCAACACACATCCCAAACCAACGTAGGACGCATCACTATACACCACAAACTCTTTCCCTGATTCAGGTTGGACCAAGATAGGAGCTTGTGTTAAAGCTGCCTTAAGCTTCTCAAAAGCCTGCTATCTCGCTTCCGCCCACTCATACTTAACATCCTTCTGCAACAACTTCGTCAAATGTGCAGCAATCTTTGAAAACCCATCCACGAACCTTCGATAGTATCCTGCCAAACCCAGGAAACTACGAACTTCATGAACAGACTTAGGAGGCTTCCAATTCATCACTGCCTCAATCTTCTGAGGATCAACTCGAATCCCCTCAGCAGAAACCACATGACCAAGAAACACCACTTCTCTAAGCCAGAACTCACACTTGCTCAGCTTGGCATAAAGCTGATTCTCCAAGAAAGCTTGTAACACAATTCTCAAATGCCCTTCGTGCTCCTCCTCAGCACGAGAGTACACGAGAATGTCATCGATGAACACCACGACAAACTTATCCAAATATTCATGGAATACTCTATTCATCGTGTCCATGAAAGCTATAGGAGCATTCGTCAAACCAAACGGCATCACAAGGAACTCATAATGCCCATACCTCGTTCTGAAGGCTGTCTTTGGCACATCTACATCCTTCACCTTCAGCTGATAATACCCTGACCTTAAGTCAATTTTAGAGAACACATCCGCTCCCTGAAATTGATCAAAAAGATCATCAATTCTCGGCAATGGATACCGATTCTTGATAGTCAACTTGTTAAGCTGACAGTAATCAATACACATTGTCATAGTGCCATCCTTTTTCTTCACAAACAAGACCGGTGCACCCCAAGGCGACACACTCGGCCGAATGAAACCACGATCAAGCAACTCCTGAAGTTGCGTCTTCAACTCTTTCAACTCTTTAGGTGCCATTCGATAAGGAGTAATGGACACTGGAGTTGTGTTTTCATACAGCTCAATTCCAAACTCCACTTCGCGATTAGGAGGCAACCCAGGCAACTCCTCCGGAAACACACCAGGAAACTCTCGTACGGCCCTGATATCTTGTACTCGCAACTCCTTAGAGCTAGGATTCATCACAAAGGCTAGGTAAGCTTCACAGCCCTGCCTCAGCATCCGGCTCGCTTCCAATGTAGACACCACATTGGCAAGAAACTTCACATTCTCACCAACCACCACCACCTCATAATCATCCGCAAGTTTCAACGAAACTCGCTTATTCTCAAAATCCACAACAGCTCGATGCTCAACAAGCCAATCCATACCAAGGATTACATCGAAACCATAGAAAGGCAATTCCATATGATCAACATGAAAAACATGATCTTGCACAACCAAGGGACATCTTCTATAAAGCTTTCGAGTCACAACAGTCTCGCCAAAAGAACTAGTTACACGCATACCAACATCTAAAAATTTAACAGGTAAACCAAGCAATTGAGCATGCTCACGCAATATGTATGAGTGTGTAGATCCAGAATCAATCAAGGAAAGTAATGACAAGGATTGCAAAGTAAAAGTACCTGCGATCACATCCGTGTCATTCCTCCCCTCTCTCTGAGCATACACTCTGGCCTGGCCACCACCCTCAGGCTGAACAGCTACAACATGAGCCACATTCCTTCCACCATCCTCTCTATGCTGGAAGTTACCACGGCCGCGCCCACGACCTCTCTGTGGTGCAACCACTCCAGGAGCACGTCCCTGGCCACCACCGGCCAACAGAGGACACTCCCTTCTCATGTGATCCGCCGAACCACAGTTCCAGCACGAGTTACCGGCCACCACAACAGGAGCCTGAACCTCCCTCGCTGCTCGAGGATAATCACGCCTCAAATGTCCACGTGATCCATATGTCCAACATGTGTTCCGATCAGCTCTTGCCCTGTCTCCCTGAACAGGCGCACCTTGCCCTCCACCACCACGCCTAGCCGAAGACTGATACTTCCGATCACGTCCTCTCTTGTTCCGTCCACCACCGGAACTATACTCCGCAGCCAGCATATAAGTCTTCACCTCCGTCACCAAACCAAAATGAAAACGCTCACACCTCTCCTGCTCATCAGGGATAAGCTCAGGTGCGTACTGACTGAGTCGGGTAAACTGAACCTCGTACTCAGCCACTGTCATGCTCCCTTGAGTAAGAGACATGAATTCCCTTTTCTTTTCATCCAGGTATCGCACACCCAGATACCTCCTCTTGAACGCGTTCAGAAAGAACGTCCAAGTCACCTCAGCATCCTCAATTCCGGAGATAGTGGTTGTCCACCAAGTATACGCATTGTCATGCAACAATGATATCATACAACCCAACTTCTGCACATCATTGCAGTTCATTTGTCCCAAAATTCTCTTGGTACTTTCCAACCAAAACTCAGAACCTTCAGCAGACAAACCCCTGAACTCAGTCCCTCCCAGACTGCGCAAGCGTTCCAGAGGTAACCTAACATTAGCATCTCCCTGATGCCCAGCTCCTTGAGCTCCAGCTACCGCCGCCCGAAAGGCTCTAGCAATAGCTTGAATCAGCATTGTCATGTCAGGAGCAGCTTGCCCCTGCCCAGCTTCAGGTCCAGCGACCCCAGCACCAGCAGCAACACCAGCTCCCTCACCCCCAGCACCACCACCACCAGGTGGAGGAGGTAAATCCACCACGTTTTCAGCATTCTCCTCATTCTCATTTTGAGCCATAGCTCGCGTATTAATCCTCGTCTCTCTACGAGGTCCCATTCACTATACTATGCAATCACAAATGCAATAAACAAAGTCAGGCTCAACAAGGTAACCAATCTAAGTACTCAAGCTCATTTCCAATTAAAACAAACCATTTCATTAGCTTTGATTTGGCAATGGGTTCCACTAACATGCTTCACCACAGCATACACCACAATTGTAACATACTTACAATTCATACACCATACTTTCACTCAACAAGCATACAAAGCAATCATACACATATCACCCACTTAACCATTCCCAATTACTCGAGAACTCAGCTCTGATACCACCAAATGTAACCCCCTTAGCCTGGCCTAGACGGTTGAACCGAACTACGAAGATTACACGGGGAAAACCAAAGTCAACCCGAAATTCAACCTTGATTAATGACCTTTTTTTATTTTTAATCTTGTCTAAATGCATATTAACCCTATGTGAACTCTTGAGAAAAGCATATTCAAAAATCACAGCAATCAGATAACATTTAGGGACTCAATTGCACAACATACAAATTTAGGGACCAAATTGCAAATTCTGAAAAATTGTGAGGACTTTACCAAATTTAAAGTTACCATTATGAAATTAATCATATTTCATGCTTCTCTGTCAAATTTCATCTCAATCGGACATCTCAAACTCAACCAATTGCATGTACAAACATTGGGACCAAAACGTGAGAGTTTCAAAACATTTAACCATCAGATTCAGTGCCCAACGGTCGAGTGTTCCGAAACGGGGAAGATCCGTTCCGAAACGCGGGACCGTTCCGAAACAAGTTGCGGAACAAGGCTTGGCAGTGGAAAATCCGTTTCGGAACAGCTCTACCTGTTTCGAAACGCCATGGCCATTTCAGGCCACCTGTTCCGAAACAGTAGCACCCGTTCCGATACGGGCTGCCCAGAAATGCAGAATTTTGCTGGTTTAACACACTTTTGACCCACCAAACACAATCATATGACCTCCATATCATACACACAAGTGATCAAACACTTAAGGAACATATTAGCACCATCTAATCTCAATCATGGCATCATTCAAGGTAAAACCCAATTCTATAGGCATGCATCCTATAATGAAAATCATGCAACCATCAATTCACCAAAACCAAAAGGCCATTTACATGTTCCAACATCATCAAGGCATTAACCAAACTCAGGGAGTCCAAAACATCCCTCAAAAACACAATTAGGTTCCCATTGCCAAATGCCAAAAGCTAAGTGTTGTGAAAATAGTCACCATACATGAGCTCAAGCTTTCACTTAGATCCTTGACCTCCTTGCTGCCCTTTAAACACTTCAATGCTCTGCATTATTGGTTTAAGAAAGAGAGAGCGCAAGCACATAGCTTAGTGAGGAATGCTCAATTAAAACATCACAATAATGCATTAGTAAAAACACCTCTTCAAGGCCTTTAATTTCAAAACAACATTTATCATGCAATTATGCATACAAACCAAGCATCTCATGCTTCAAATCATCAACATGTCATATTGGCTTTCAAGTGATAATCCATAACCAATTTACGACTCAAAACACAATCGGATACGCGGATTACAAGCGTTGTCCCATACGCTTCATGTAACGCCCCGGTTTTGGGCTTAGAAGTTTTGGGCGTTGACCGGTTTGGTCAAAGTGCTGTTCGAATCTAAAGAGGTGAAATTAGGAAAGCCTAGTTCGGGTTGCATTAAAAATATGGAAAATTTTCTAAAATCATCTTTTAATATAATTAAGTGAACTGTGAAATCAATTTTGAAAAATGGGTTTTGGAAGAGTGACATTTTGGCTAGTGACCAAAATGTAATTTTTGAAAGTTTTGTGGCTGTTTTATAAAGAGTTGAAACTTTGAATCTTTAAGGAGCTATTATTCCAAAAGTAGTTTCTCCAGATTTTTCTAAGATATTTTGAGATTTATTCTGATTTTAAAACATATCAAAAGTGGAGGGAAAGGCCTTTTGGCTATTTTCTTTCTCTCATTTTCTCTCAATCCAAACACTTGTTTTCCAGAGAGTTGTTTCTGATTTTCTCACCTAAAATCCTCCTTTCAACATTCTTTTGATTCCTAATCAACATATCTTCAAAACCTCATCATTTGCTAGTTGATTCAACAAGGTTTTTGATTCCAAAAAGTGGAGAAACACAAGTTTGCAGGTAAGAACGTCCTTCTCCTCTAAACTATCAGTTCTTTACTGAAATTCCCAAGTTCTCAACTCTTAATTGAAGTTTTATTAAAGGATTTTAAGTGGTGAAATGGATCTTGGCTTATAATGTAAGATTTGGTGATTTTTGATGATTTTCGTTAGATATGATTAATCTGTGATTTGAGGTGTGTTTTTGATGTTAAATGAACTCTAAATTGATAAGGAAATGAGTTTTGATTAATGCAATCCCGGATAGGTTGTGTTTCCTAAGTTTAGCTTGTGATTCTTGGATGTTTTTGTGGTGATCTTGTGGATCTGATGTTGCTGGAGGTATAAGGATGTTTTTAGGTTGTTTTTAGATGTTAGATGGTGTTAATGGATGTTAGGTTTTGCTGGTTTATGGCTGGGCTTTGTTGAGAAGTGGCTTTGATGCAATTTCGGTTGTGTTTGGTGGCCGAAATTGGAGTGTGAATGAGAGCAGCGAGTTTGAGTGCTTTCATTGAAGCTTTTGATGCATGATGATGCACTAAATCTCTGCTTTAATGTGTTTAATCAGGGGAGGCATCTTTGGATCCAAGTGGTGGTGATCCGGAGGCTTGATTTGGTGCTTCGGCAAGAGGCAAAGTGGAACCGGTGAGTGAAATTGGGTTTTCGGCTTTGAAACCAATGTCTTGGGAGCTTAGTTTAAGTCTAAACAACTTTGCTAAGCTCGAGTGTAAGTTTTCGGAAATTCTCTCTAGTGGTGGCCATGACTATGTGTGATGCAAAGTGGTTTATTGCACGTTTTAATTACTGTTTTGAAAGCATGGTTTAGCATGGTATTTGCTGTTGTTGTAAGCCATATGTTGAAGGAAACTCAAGGTAAGAGTTCCTTGATTTTGGGCATTGATTGAATGTGGTTAAATGCTTTTAAATGCATGATGAGTATGGCTTGGTTTAATGCTTTAAAACAGTGGATTAAATGATGTTAATGATGTATATTGGCAAGTGATGTTTTGAAAAGGTTAAGGTCACTAAGGTGGTTAAAAGTCCTTGAGTGAGCCTTGTTTACTTAAGAACATCAAGGTGGTTAAAAGTCCTTGGATGATTCTTGTTACGGACACAAAGGTGTTTAAAAGTCCTTGTGTGGTCCTTTCTATGGTGTTTAAAAGTCCATAGGCCAAGGTGTTTAAAAGTCCTTGAGATGATTTAATTCATGGTGTTTAAAAGTCCATGGCCAAGGTGTTTAAAAGTCCTTGGGGTCAAGGTGTTTAAAAGTCCTTGAGGTAATTTATATCATGGTGTTTAAAAGTCCATGGCCAAGGTGTTTAAAAGTCCTTGGGGTCCAAGGTGTTTAAAAGTCCTTGGGGTGAAAGTTATGATGAACTTGTTAAAAGGAATGAAATTTATCACTTGTTGCCAATATGACATGTTATGACATGAAACATGAGATGCTTGTTTTAAGTAAGCTTTTAAGCATGTACAATTGATGTTTTGAAGCATGATTTATAAATGTTTTGTTAATGCATTATTGAATGGTTTTACGAGCATTCCTCACTAAGCTTTTGCTTACGCTCTCTTCCGTTTTCTTAATTCAATAATGCAGAACATTAGAGTACTTGAGGGCAGCAAGGAGGGCAAGCATCCAAGTGGAAAAAAAGCTCTAAGTATGGAAGGTTTTCTAAGTACATTTTAGCTTTTGGTAATTTGGCAATGGGGGGCCAATGTATATGTTTTGGGAGATGTTTAGTACTCCCTAAGTATGTTGTTTGATGTTGAGAAGGTTGGTTTTGGTGTTGGATCTTTACATGCTTGTTTTGGAAGTTTATGCTTGAATGGCTTACTTGTGTAGGAAGAATGCCTATAGATTTGGGGCTTTTTGCTTATGATGTTATTTTGTTGAATTGAAGATGCTTATATGTCCCTTCTATGTTTAATTGCATGCTGGTAAAGTTTGGTGGCGTTTGGTGCATGATTGGATGTTTAATTGCATGTTTAATAATGCTTTTTGAGGCAATTTGTGCAGGGTGTTTCGGAACAGCACCTACCGTTTCGGAACGGGTGCCTTAATTGTGCCCAGGCGTCCGAAACGGGAGGGGCCGTTCCGAAACGGAAAGGCTACTGCCAGACCCCCGTTTCGGTACGCGTTGCGGAACGGCCCCGAGTTTCGAAACGGGCTATGCCTGTTTCGGAACGGGTGACCGTTGGGGGCTGACATTGGCAGTTATATGTTTTGGAATGTTTGCGTTTTGGTCCTGAAACTTGTTTGTGCAATTGTATGAGTTTGGGAAGTCCTTTTGAGCTGAAATTTTACGGAGAAGCACGAAACCTGATTAATTTCAAGTTGGTAACTTAAATTTGGATTAAGTCCTCATATTTATCAGAATTTACATTTTGGTCCCTAAAGTTGTAATTTGTTCAATTGAGTCCCTGTTGATCTCTGATGTTTGTGATCTTTTGGTATGATGTTTTTGTGATCACAATTAGGTCTAAAGTGCATCTAGACAAGGTTAAAAAGGAAAAAAAAAGGGTCGTTAATCAAGGTTGACTTTCGGGTTGACTTTGGTTTTCCCCGTGTGACTTTCTTAATTCGGGTCAACCATCTAGGCCGGGTTAAGGGGGTTACATTTGGTGGTATCAGAGCTGAGTTCTCGAGTAATTGGGAATGTATGTATGCATGATTGAAGTATGTATGCCTTGTATGCTTGTTGAGTGAAAGCATGTTTAATGGCTTGTGATTTTGATGCAATTGAAGTATGTGCTGTGATGTAGCATGTAGTGGGTACCCATTGCCAAATCAAAGCTAAAGGAAAGATGTTGATTTGAAATGAAATTGAGCTTGAATACTTGGATTGCTTACCTTGCTGGGCCTGACTTTGTTTTATTTGTGTTGTGATTGCATGGTAAAAGTATGGCACCACGTAGAGAGTTACGAGGTAATGTGCGAGCTACGGCTTCTAATCAGAACGAGAATGAGGAAAACGCGGGTAGTGCGGTGTTACCTCCTCCTCCACCTGGTGGTGGTGGTGCTGGGGCTGAGGAAGCTGGAGCTGCAGCTGGCGCTGGAGCTGTTGGACCTGGGGCTGGTCAGGGGCAAGCTATGCCTGATATGACGATGTTAGTGCAAGCTATTGCTGGTGCTTTTCAAGCAGCAGTAGCTGGGGCTCGTGGAGCGGGGCGTCAGGAAGATGCTGGTGTCAGACTACCTTTGGAGCGTCTGCGCAGTCTTGGTGGGACTGAGTTCAGGGGTATGTCTGCTGAGAGTTCTGAAGCTTGGCTAGAGAGTACCAAGCGAATCTTGGGCCAGATGAATTGCACTGATGTGCAGAAGCTGGGTTGTGTTGTGTTCTTGCTGCAGAAGGACGCGTATACGTGGTGGACAACCACTATTGCTGGGATGGCAGAAGCTGATGTGACTTGGACATTCTTTCAGAGTGTGTTCAAAAGGAGATATCTGGGTGTAAGATATCTAGATGAGAAGAAGCGTGAATTCATGTCTCTTACCCAAGGGAGCATGAGTGTGGCTGAGTATGAGGTGCAGTTTGTGCGACTCAGTCAGTATGCACCGGAGCTGGTACCTGATGAGCGGGCAAGGTGCGAGAGGTTCCGTTATGGTTTAGAGACGGATGTGAAAATGTATTTGTTGGCTGCCGAGTATGATGATTTTGACGTGTTGGTGGGTCGAGCCAAGGACGTTGAGATGAACTTGAGTTTATCTGCTAAGGGTGCTGGCAAGCGAGCTGCTGAGTATAGTTCTGGAGGTGGACGGAACAAGAGGGGACGTGATCAGAAGTATCAGTCTTCAGCTAAGAGAGGTGGTGGTGCACCTGCTAGGGGTGGCAGTGCTAGAGCTGATCCGAGTGCTTGTTGGATCTGTGGTTCACGTGGTCACATGAAACGTGACTGTCCCCGTGCTGTGAGAGAGGTGCAAGCTCCTGTTGCGGCAGCTGGTAATGGGTGCTGGAATTGTGGATCCGCAGACCATTTGAGGCGTGATTGTCCTAGGTTGGCTGGTGATCAGGTGCGTGCTCCTGTTGTTGCTGCACCGCAGAGAGGTCGTGGGCGCGGCCGTGGTAATTTCCAGAGGAGAGGGGAAGGTGGTCGTGGAGTGGCCCATGTTGTGGCTATTCAGCCTGAGGGTGGAGGCCAAGCGAGGGTGTATGCTCAGCGAGAGGGCAGGAATGATGCGAATGTGATTGTAGGTACCTTTACTTTGCAGTCCTTGTCATTGCTTTCATTGATTGATTCTGGATCTACGCATTCATACAGTTTGCGTGAGCATGCTGAATTGCTTGGTTTGCCTGTTGAGTCTTTGGATGTTGGTGTTCGAGTCACTAGTTCTTTTGGTGAGACTGTTGTGACTCGTAAGCTTTATAGAAGGTGTCCCTTGGTTGTTCAAGAGCATGTTTTCCATGTTGATCTTATGGAGTTGCCCTTCTATGGTTTCGATGTGATCCTTGGTATGGATTGGCTTGCTGAGCATCGTGCTGTTGTGGATTGTGAGAACAAGCGGGTTTTGCTTAAGCTTGCGGATGATTATGAGGTTGTTGTGGTGGGCGAGAATGTGAAGTTTCTTGCCAATGTGGTGTCTACCTTGGAGGCGAGCAGGATGCTGAGGCAAGGTTGCGAAGCCTATCTAGCTTTTGTGATGAATCCTAGCTCTAAAGAGTTGAGGGTGCAAGATATCAGAGTTGTGAAGGAGTTTCCTGGTGTTTTTCCTGAGGAGTTGCCTGGTTTACCTCCTAACCGCGAGGTGGAGTTTGGAATTGAGCTGTATGAGAATACAACTCTTGTGTCCATTACTCCCTATAGAATGGCACCTAAGGAGTTGAAGGAGCTGAAGACGCAGTTGTAAGAGTTGCTTGATCGTGGGTTCATCCGGCCGAGTGTGTCACCTTGGGGAGCACCGGTCTTGTTTTTGAAGAAGAAGGATGGCACTATGAGAATGTGCATTGATTACCGTCAGCTGAACAAGTTGACTATCAAGAATCGGTATCCTTTGCCGAGGATTGATGATCTTTTTGATCAATTTCGGGGAGCAGCTGTGTTCTCTAAGATTGACTTGAGGTCAGGGTATTATCAGTTGAAGGTGAAGGATGTGGATGTGCCTAAGACAGCTTTCAGGACAAGGTATGGGCATTATGAGTTTCTTGTGATGCCGTTTGGGTTGACAAATGCTCCTGCTGCTTTCATGGACATGATGAATCGTGTGTTTCATGAATACCTGGACAAGTTTGTTGTGGTGTTCATTGATGATATCCTCGTGTACTCGCGTACTGAGGAGGAGCATGAAGAGCATTTGAGGATTGTTTTGCAAGCTTTGTTGGAGAATCAGCTTTATGCTAAGCTGAGTAAGTGTGAGTTCTGGTTAAGGGAGGTGGTGTTTCTTGGGCATGTGGTCTCAGCTGAGGGGATTCGTGTTGATCCTCAGAAGATTGAGGCGGTGATGAATTGGAAAGTTCCTAAGTCTGTTCATGAGATCCGTAGTTTCCTTGGTTTGGCGGGATACTACCGAAGGTTTGTGGATGGTTTTTCAAAGATTGCTGCTCCTTTGACGAAGCTGTTGCAAAAGGATGTTAAGTATGAGTGGACGGAAGCGAGACAGCAGGCTTTTGAGAAGCTTAAGGCGGCTTTGACGCAAGCTCCTATCTTGATTCAGCCTGAATCAGGGAAAGAGTTTGTGGTCTATAGTGATGCATCCTATGTTGGTTTGGGATGTGTGCTGATGCAGGAGGGTAAGGTGGTGGCTTATGCATCGCGGCAGTTGAAAGTGCATGAGCGCAATTACCCTACGCATGATATTGAGCTGGTTGCAGTGGTTTTTGCTCTGAAGATCTGGAGACATTATCTGTATGGTGAGAAGTGTACTGTGTACACAGATCACAAGAGTTTGAGGTATCTGATGTCTCAGAAGGAGTTGAATCTTAGGCAGCGGCGTTGGTTGGAGTTGCTTAAGGATTATGATCTGACGATTGAGTACCATCCTGGGAAGGCTAATGTTGTTGCGGATGCCTTGAGTAGGAAGGTAGCTGTTGAGCTGAGAGCCATGTTTGCTAGCTTGAGCATATCGCGAGATGGTGGTCTTGTGGCTGAGTTACAAGTGAAGCTGTCTATGGTTCAGTTGATCAAGGATAAGCAGTTGTTGGATGATTCCTTGGTGTCTCATGTTCAGGATATCGCGGAGGGTAGACCTTCGGATTTCTGTTTCAATGATGATGGTGTGCTGTGTTTTGGGAGTCGAATAGTAGTGCCCAATGATGCTGAGTTGAGGCGTGCTATTCTGACTGAAGGTCATAGTAGTCCTTTTGCTATGCACCCTGGTAGTACTAAGATGTATCGTGATCTTCGTGATGAGTACTATTGGGTGGGTTTGAAGAAGGATGTTGCGGAGTTTGTGAGCAAGTGTTTGGTGTGTCAGCGAGTTAAGGCTGAACATCAGGTTCCTTCAGGGTTGTTGCAACCGTTGAAAATCCCTGAATGGAAGTGGGAGAGGGTTACCATTGATTTTGTATCTGGTTTACCTTTGTCTCCATCGAAGAAGAATTCGGTCTGGGTGATTGTGGATCGCCTGACGAAGTGTGCGCATTTCTTGCCTGTGCATACTACGTTTTCTTTGGATAAGCTGGCGGAGCTGTACATTGCTGAGATTGTGCGGCTGCATGGTGTACCTAAGTCGATTGTGTCAGATAGGGATCCGAGGTTCACATCGCGTTTCTGGCAGTGTTTACATCAAGCTCTGGGTACAAGGTTGCATTTCAGTACATCCTATCATCCTCAGTCGGATGGTCAGTCTGAGCGAGTTATTCAGATTTTGGAGGATATGTTGAGGTGCTGCGTGATTGAGTTCCAAGGTTCTTGGGAGAAGCATCTGCCCTTGGTTGAGTTTGCTTATAACAACAGTTATCAGGCAAGTATACAGATGGCACCTTTTGAGGCTTTGTACGGGAGGAAGTGTAGGACTCCTCTTTGTTGGGCTGAAACTGGTCAAAAGTTGGTTTCGATGCCTGCTTTGTTGAAAGGGACCACTGAGAAGGTGAAGCTCATTTGTGAGCGGTTGAAGGCGGCCTCTGATCGGCAGAAGTCTTACGCGGATTTGAAGCGTAAGGAGATAGAGTATGCGGTGGGTGACCGTGTGTTCTTGAAGGTTTCGCCTTGGAAGAAGGTGATGCGGTTTGGCCGAAAGGGTAAGTTGAGCCCTAGGTACATTGGACCATATGAGGTGGTTGAGCGTGTGAGTCCTGTTGCGTATCGGTTGAGGTTACCTCAGGAGCTGGAGAAGATTCATGATGTGTTCCATGTCTCTATGCTCCGGAGGTATAGATCTGATCCTTCACATGTGATGCCTGTGGAGGAAGTGGTTTTGAATCCGGATTTGACCTATGATGAGGAACCGGTGAAGGTTCTGGATTCGGATAGCAAGGTTCTTCGTGGCAAGACCATTGAGTTGGTGAAGGTGCTGTGGAAGCATCGCGGTGTTGAGGAAGCCACGTGGGAGCGGAAGGAAGACATGCTGAAGCAGTTTCCTTATCTCTTTCCTTCAGGTAAATTTCGAGGACGAAATTTCTTAAGGGGGGGAGAGTTGTAACGCCCCGGTTTTGGGCTTAGAAGTTTTGGGCGTTGACCGGTTTGGTCAAAGTGTTGTTCGAATCTAAAGAGGTGAAATTAGGAAAGCCTAGTTCGGGTTGCATTAAAAATATGGAAAAATGTTCTAAAATCATCTTTTAATATAATTAAGTGAACTGTGAAATCAATTTTGAAAAATGGGTTTTGGAAGAGTGACATTTTGGCTAGTGACCAAAATGTAATTTTTGAAAGTTTTGTGACTGTTTTATAAAGAGTTGAAACTTTGAATCTTTAAGGAGCTATTATTCCAAAAGTAGTTTCTCCAGATTTTTCTAAGATATTTTGAGATTTATTCTGATTTTAAAACATATCAAAAGTGGAGGGAAAGGCCTTTTGGCTATTTTCTTTCTCTCATTTTCTCTCAATCCAAACACTTGTTTTCCAGAGAGTTGTTTCTGATTTTCTCACCTAAAATCCTCCTTTCAACATTCTTTTGATTCCTAATCAACATATCTTCAAAACCTCATCATTTGCTAGTTGATTCAACAAGGTTTTTGATTCCAAAAAGTGGAGAAACACAAGTTTGGAGGTAAGAACGTCCTTCTCCTCTAAACTATCAGTTCTTTACTGAAATTCCCAAGTTCTCAACTCTTAATTGAAGTTTTATTAAAGGATTTTAAGTGGTGAAATGGATCTTGGCTTATAATGCAAGATTTGGTGATTTTTGATGATTTTCGTTAGATATGATTAATCTGTGATTTGAGGTGTGTTTTTGATGTTAAATGAACTCTAAATTGATAAGGAAATGAGTTTTGATTAATGCAATCCCGGATAGGTTGTGTTTCCTAAGTTTAGCTTGTGATTCTTGGATGTTTTTGTGGTGATCTTGTGGATCTGATGTTGCTGGAGGTATAAGGATGTTTATAGGTTGTTTTTAGATGTTAGATGGTGTTAATGGATGTTAGGTTTTGCTGGTTTATGGCTGGGCTTTGTTGAGAAGTGGCTTTGATGCAATTTCGGTTGTGTTTGGTGGCCGAAATTGGAGTGTGAATGAGAGCAGCGAGTTTGAGTGCTTTCATTGAAGCTTTTGATGCATGATGATGCATTAAATCTCTGCTTTAATGTGTTTAATCAGGGGAGGCATCTTTGGATCCAAGTGGTGGTGATCCGGAGGCTTGATTTGGTGCTTCGGCAAGAGGCGAAGTGGAACCGGTGAGTGAAATTGGGTTTTCGGCTTTGAAACCAATGTCTTGGGAGCTTAGTTTAAGTCTAAACAACTTTGCTAAGCTCGAGTGTAAGTTTTCGGAAATTCTCTCTAGTGGTGGCCATGACAAAGTGTGATGCAAAGTGGTTTATTGCACGTTTTAATTACTGTTTTGAAAGCATGGTTTAGCATGGTATTTGCTGTTGTTGTAAGCCATATGTTGAAGGAAACTCAAGGTAAGAGTTCCTTGATTTTGGGCATTGATTAAATGTGGTTAAATGCTTTTAAATGCATGATGAGTATGGCTTGGTTTAATGCTTTAAAACAGTGGATTAAATGATGTTAATGATGTATATTGGCAAGTGATGTTTTGAAAAGGTTAAGGTCACTAAGGTGGTTAAAAGTCCTTGAGTGAGCCTTGTTTACTTAAGAACATCAAGGTGGTTAAAAGTCCTTGGATGATTCTTGTTATGGACACAAAGGTGTTTAAAAGTCCTTGTGTGGTCCTTTCTATGGTGTTTAAAAGTCCATAGGCCAAGGTGTTTAAAAGTCCTTGGGGTCAAGGTGTTTAAAAGTCCTTGAGGTGATTTAATTCATGGTGTTTAAAAGTCCATGGCAAGGTGTTTAAAAGTCCTTGGGGTCAAGGTGTTTAAAAGTTCTTGAGGTAATTTATATCATGGTGTTTAAAAGTCCATGGCCAAGGTGTTTAAAAGTCCTTGGGGTCCAAGGTGTTTAAAAGTCCTTGGGGTGAAAGTTATGATGAACTTGTTAAAAGGAATGAAATTTATCACTTGTTGCCAATATGACATGTTATGACATGAAACATGAGATGCTTGTTTTAAGTAAGCTTTTAAGCATGTACAATTGATGTTTTGAAGCATGATTTATAAATGTTTTGTTAATGCATTATTGAATGGTTTTACGAGCATTCCTCACTAAGCTTTTGCTTACGCTCTCTTCCATTTTCTTAATTCAATAATGCAGAACATTAGAGTACTTGAGGGCAGCAAGGAGGGCAAGCATCCAAGTGGAAACAAAGCTCTAAGTATGGAAGGTTTTCTAAGTACATTTTAGCTTTTGGTAATTTGGCAATGGGGGACCAATGTATATGTTTTGGGAGATGTTTAGTACTCCCTAAGTATGTTGTTTGATGTTGACAAGGTTGGTTTTGGTGTTGGATCTTTACATGCTTGTTTTGGAAGTTTATGCTTGAATGGCTTACTTGTGTAGGAAGAATGCCTATAGATTTGGGGCTTTTTGCTTATGATGTTATTTTGTTGAATTGAAGATGCTTATATGTCCCTTCTATGTTTAATTGCATGCTGGTAAAGTTTGGTGGCGTTTGGTGCATGATTGGATGTTTAATTGCATGTTTAATAATGTTTTTTGAGGCAATTTGTGCAGGGTGTTTCGGAACAGCACCTACCGTTTCGGAACGGGTGCCTTAATTGTGCCCAGGCGTCCGAAACGGGAGGGGCCGTTCCGAAACGGAAAGGCTACTGCCAGACCCCCGTTTCGGTACGCGTTGCGGAACGGCCCCGAGTTTCGAAACGGGCTATGCCTGTTTCGGAACGGGTGACCGTTGGGGGCTGACATTGGCAGTTATATGTTTTGGAATGTTTGCGTTTTGGTCCTGAAACTTGTTTGTGCAATTGTATGAGTTTGGGAAGTCCTTTTGAGCTGAAATTTTACGGAGAAGCACGAAACCTGATTAATTTCAAGATGGTAACTTAAATTTGGATTAAGTCCTCATATTTATCAGAATTTACATTTTGGTCCCTAAAGTTGTAATTTGTTCAATTGAGTCCCTGTTGATCTCTGATGTTTGTGATCTTTTGGTATGATGTTTGTGTGATCACAATTAGGTCTAAAGTGCATCTAGACAAGGTTAAAAAGGAAAAAAAGGGTCGTTAATCAAGGTTGACTTTCGGGTTGACTTTGGTTTTCCCCGTGTGACTTTCTTAATTCGGGTCAACCGTCCTGGCCGGGTTAAGGGGGTTACACTTCATACACACTACCAATATCAAGGTGGAGTATATGGTACAATCACAACCCCTCAACACCCGTGATGGAGTATATGGTACAATCAAAACCCCTCCACATCACTCATTGGTAGTTGTATAACATCATTAACGAGAACACGGGACACACAACACAAGATCCACCCATGGACTTTTAACCACCATTGTGATCTTAACACAAGATCCACTCATGGACTTTTAACCACCATGGTGATCTTAACCATCTCGTTAGTGTACTTGGATGGAGTTTACGGTACAATCACAACCCCTCAACATCCAAGGGGACTTTATTCACGGTGCACCCAATCCTATAGCCGGCTAACTATATCCGATTCAAGTACTTTAAAACCAACACATCACTTGCCAATATACATCATTTACCATCATTAATCCACTGTTTTAAAGCATTTAACAAAGCCATTAAATAGTCATGCATTACAACGCATCAAACCACATTTATCAATGTTCAAAACAAGGATCTCTTACCTTGAGCATCCTTCAACACATGGCTTACAAAACCAGCATTAAACATGCCAAAATATGCTTTTCAAAACAGAATTTAATCATGCAAATAAAACACATTGCATTCAACCATCTCATGGTTCATCAAAAAGAGAGTTTCTCCGAAAACTTACTCTTGAGCATAGCTAAGTTGTTTAGACTTAAACTAAGCTCCCATAACCTTCAAACATTGGTTTCAAAGCTGAAAACCAAACTTCACTCACCGGTTCCGTTTCGCAAGCTTGTCGAAACACCAATCAAGCTTCCGGATCAACACCTCAAGGATCCGAAGATGTCTCCCCTGATTTAAACACATCAAAACAGAGGATTAATGCATTACCATGCATTAATATCTTAAACCAAGACACCTAAACTCGCTGCTCTCATCAACACTCACATTTCAGCTACCAAACACAACCGAAAACACATCCAAACACCTCAACAACACTACCCAGCCAAGATCCATCAATTCCAACCATACTTATACATCAATTAACATCCAAAAAGGATCTAATCACGTCCTTATACCTCCAGCTATAGCAGGGCATCAAAACACCTCAAAAACCACCATTAACTCAAGCAAAAACTTAGGAAAATCAACCTATCCGGGATTGCATTGATTAAACCTCAATTACATATCATTTATACATCCAATAAACATCAAAAAGACATCTCAAAACACAGCCCAATCATTTAGTACGAATTTAATTAAAATTAAATCCAAATCTTGCATTTTAAGCAAAAATCAAGAACACAACATTAAAACCTTTAATAAAACTCAAATCAAGGATTGAGAACTTGAGAATTTCAGTAAAGAACTGAGTATTTAGAGGAGAAGGACGTTCATACCTCTAAATGTGAGTTTCTCCTTGTTTAAAGCCAAGATTCTTGAAAATCCAATAAGCAAATGATAAGGATTTAGTGTAGGAATGATTAGAGATCAATTAGAGATTGAAATCTCATCTTTAGATGTTAAAATCAGAGGAAAAATGGCTGGGGAAATGTGTTTGGCTGAGAGAAAATGGAGAGAAAATGAAGTGGGAAAATTTTAACAAAAGTTAGTTATAAAAACCAAAATATCCATTTCCCTCTTTTTCTCTTTATTAAATATCATTTAATAAATGTTTAATATTAAGAAAAATCTGGAGAAAACTCTTCTTGGGTAAATTAGCTCCTTAATGATTCAAAGTTTCAATCCTTTTAAAATAGTCACCAACTTTTCAAAAATTACATTTTAGTCACTAACTTGAAATGTGACATTTCGAAACCTCATTTTGTAAAATTTATTTCACCACTCTCTTATATATAATAAAATAGGATTTTTAGATATTTTTCCATATTTTTAATGCATCCCGAACTAGATTTTCCCTTAAACCACCTTTTATATTCGAACCGAAATCCGACCGGTCCGATTCAAACCCAAAACCTCTAAGCCCAAAATTAGGGTGTTACAATCTTCTAAACCAGCTATAGTGGTCGTCCACCACGTATAGCCATCTCTATGCAACAAGGACACAATGCACCCCAACTTCTAGACATTGTTACAGTTCATCCGCCCAAGGATCCTCTTGGTGCTTTCTAAACAAGATTCGAAAACCACAGGGGTCATCCCCCTTAACTTAGTCCCCCCATAACTGTGGAGTTGCTCTAATGGCAGAATCGTACCAGCACCAGCTACTGCTGCCTAAAAGGCTCCAGCAATAGCCAGAATCAGCACGCTCATGTCAGGAGCAGATTACCCTCGTCCTCTGTCAGGTTCAGCAACCCCTATTCCAGCTCCAGCAGCACCAGCCCCCGCTCTACCACCACCGGGTGGTCCACCCGGAGGAGGAGGCAGTAGATTCTCAACACGCTCTTCTGTCTCATTCGTCTCATTCTCAGCTGCATTACGCTTATTTATTCTAAGCTCTCTACGTGGCCCCATTCAAAACAACGAAACTAGCAAAATGCAATAAAACTCAATTATGCAATATAAGGCATGAAATCCAAGGTGCTCAAGTTCATTTTCAAAACAATCCTTTCCAATAGTAATTATATGGCAATGATTTCCTCATCTATACCCCAATCGTAGCATGACAACACAATTTATCTCAAACAATCATCTTGCATGCAATTCATCTCATTAGAGCTCAAACATTGCACAAGTACTCAACATGCTTTCACAAAGATCATAACTACTCACAATTACACTTACCAACAACTTACCAACGCCCCAATTAATCACAAACTTGGCTCTTATACCAACAAATGTAACCCCCTTAGCCCGGTCTCGATGGTTGACCCGAATTGAGCTGATTACACGGGGAAAACCGAAGGCAACTCGTTAAAGTCGACTCCGATTGACGACATTTTTTTTCTTCTTTTTATCATTTGTAAATGCAACTTAAGTCCCATGTGATCACCGAAGAGCATCGGAAGAAAGGACACAACGATCGGATTTCGTTTAGGGGTTTAATTGCACAAATTAGACTTTTAGGGACCAAAATGTAATTTCTGCAAATTACAAGGACTTCTATGATTTTAAAGTTACATTTATTCAATTAGTCATATTTCATGCGTCTCTGTAAATTTTCATCACAATCTGATTAACCAAACACATCCAATTTCATTCACGAAGATCAGGGACTAAAAACAACGTTTAAAACATCAGCAACTAAGGTTTAACCAGCTTAACGACTCGTGTATCGATACACCTAAGGAGGGTATCGATATGACCTCGATGGTCAAACTTCCCAGGCTTGCATCACCAGACCTTATCGGTACCCTAAGGTACCGTATCGGTATGATGAGGTACCGTATCGGTACGCCCTTGTCTAGTGACTAAAGAGGGTATCGATACGAACTCGTGTACCGGTACGCCCTCAAAAACCAAGCAGGTCGTATCGATACGCTTTGAGGTGTACTGATACGCTGCAGTCTGCAAATGCCAAAAATGCAGATTTTGAACCCCAACAACCAATCCAAACCATTCCAACATATAGTTAAACATGTTTGCAATCAAATATGAATCAACACTCAGAGGTACAAGTCAAGGAAAACATCAAACATCATCAACGTCAATATTGACTTCTAAAGCATGCTTTCCAAGAGTGAAAAACAACAAAAGACCATAAGCATCCCAAAAGGCAAAGTAAAATATCAAAACCAATATAAAAGCCTTTTACAAACCATATAAACCATATAAAACTCACATCAACAACAGGGACTCCAAAACACATATCCCAAAGCAAACCATTAAATCCCATTGCCAAATATCATTACTAAAGTAAATGTAAAACATCAACATACATGAGCTTAACTATTCCATGGATTCCTTTAAGCCTCCTCGTTGCCCAAAATGTCTCAATTATCTACGTTGTTGGTAAAAGGGAGCGTAAGCACGATAGCTTAGTGAGGCATGCTCTAAAAATACCTACACAACAATGCAAGCTTTTAAAACTCTTTCTCGAAAACCATTTCTAAACCATGCTCTTTCTATCTCATGTTTGAAAACAATTTCAAAGCAAATCTCTATTTGAAAATCACATGTACCATCTATACATCTATCTCATTCATTGAACCAATGCAAATCTCATGGCAAAGCCACACACATGCTTGTTATTCAAAAGCATTTCATAAATCTCAAAATCTCATATGCATTTCTCATAGCATAAAATCATTTCAACATTGGTACATGTTAATGAAATGCATTCTCATATATTGGCATTTCATATATTATCTTTACTCGGATATGCGGAATAGCTTGACAAAAAGCCAAGTCCTACCCCGGTGGAATCTCACATCACCGGACTCTCATGGCGGTATCTCTCTTGTCCACAAAGCTTGGGTGTTTAACCAAGACCTACACCGATTGTATCTCTCATCATTAGATTATCACTTTGGATCGGGATGGCACTACCCCCATTGCCCGACTCCAAAAAGCACGTACGGATTTTAGTTTATAGTGCACTTTACATCCTATTGGTCGACCAATTATATCTGCTAATCTTCTCATCATTTATGCCAATATATTACATTAAAATAATCATCTCACCTATTTTTTTGATGCAACATTTCTAAAATCAATCTCATCCAATTTCAAAACCACAACTCACGCATAGCATTTAGTCAAAATCTCAAAACTCTTCACAATGTTATTCTATCTCCTGGGATCAATATGAAACATCATTTCATGTCATAAATCGTGCATAAAATAGTAGGAATTTGTTTATCTCAAATTAATAGCACATCAAAAGCATTTAGGGGCATCATCCACTTTTCGAGAGCAAATCTAAACATACTTACTTTTGAACTTAGATTGGTGTTTCAAACCAATCCTAAATCCCCAAACCTTGTTTCCTTGTCCCTCAAGTACTTCTAAAACCATTTGCATTCACCGATAAAGTTTCACTTGCTTGCCGAAATGATTTCAAAGCTTCAGGCACTTCCGGATAAACACCAAACGCGTCCGACGATGTATCCCTTGTTCATTACACATAAGAGCAGAGGATTAATACATCATCATGCATTAAAATCACCAGCCACTCATTCTAACACGCTTCTATACTCAAAACTAGCATTTTGGCTATCCGAAATAACCGAAATCACCTCCAAACTTTCTCAAAAAAGCCCAACCAAGATCTATCAATTCTAACCTTTTCTAAACTTCAATCAACATCAATAATCACCATAAACACAACCTTATACCTCCAGCAATAGCAGATAACCAAAAAACACCTCAAACACCATAAATCTAGCATCCCAAACTTAGGAATCCAGACCTATTCGAGATTTATTTGTTAAAACCTCATTCTCAACATCAATTATAATCCAAAATATGTTAGAAATCAACCTCAAAACAGAGCTTAACATAGAAATACGAAAAACACCGAGGTCTCATCAATAATCTTGAATTTAGCAACTATTCCATGTTTATAACATTAAAACAATTCAAAAACAATCAACAAAGGATTGATAACTTGGGAATTTCAGTAAAGACCTGATCATTAGAGGAGAAGGACGAAGCTTACCTCTAATGGTTGATCTCTCTTCAATTTGGGCAAGTTTTCTTGAAATACAAAGCAAAAATCAAAAGGATTTGATGGAACAAAGATAAGAAATCTTTTGGAAGATAAAATCTCAGCAAACTAAATGAAAATTGATGAGAGAAAAGTGTTTAGCTGATTGGAAGTTGAGAGAAAATGAAAAGAGAAATCTCTTGTATTAATCCTCTTGTATTTCTTTAATTAAATCATTATTAAAAGCTCCCAAATTAAAGAGAAATCTAATGAAAACAAATGGTAAAATTAGCTCCTTAAAGATTCAAAGTTTCAATACTTTACAAAACAGTCACTAGTTAACTTTTGCAAAAATTGCATTTTGGTAACTATACCAAAATGTAATATTTCCAAATCTCCTTTTGTAAAATTGTTTTAACCATAATCATTTATATAATAAATGAGGATTTTTAGATATTTTTTCCATATTTTTAAAACATCCCGAACTAGGTGTTCCTTAAACCAACCTCAAGGGTTCGAACTATTCCCGACCGGCCCGATTCAACATCTAAAACATCTAGGCCCAAAACGAGGGCGTTACAACTCCCCCCTTAAGAAATTTCGTCCTCGAAATTTAGCTGGTGGAAAAAGGTAAGGAAATTGCTTCTTCATGTCATCCTTCCTTTCCCACGTGGCTTCCTCAACGCCACGATGTCTCCACAATACCTTGACCAACTCGATGGTCTTACCCCGGAGAACCTTGCTATCCGAATCCAGAATCTCAATGGGCTCCTCATCATACGTTAAGTCTGGATGCAACTCAACCTCTTCTACAAGCATAACATGCGACGGATCCGATCTATAGCTCTGAAGCATAGATACATGGAACACATTATGTATCTTTTCTAACTCTGAAGGTAGTCTCAACTTGTAAGCAACTGGACCCACACATTCTATCACCTCATACGGTCCAATGAACCTTGGACTCAATTTTCCCTTCCAGACAAATCTCATCACCTTCTTCCATGGTGAAACTTTTAGAAACACATGTTTGCCAACTGTGAACTCTATCTTCTTACTCTTCAAATCCGAGTAAGACTTTTGTCGTTCAGATGCTGTCTTCAAACTCTCACAAATGAGCTTCACCTTCTTGGTGGTTCCTTTCAACAAAGCTGGGATCGTAATCAACTTCTGTCCCGTTTCAGCCCAACAAAGGGGAGTCCTACACTTTCTACCTTATAAAGCCTCGTACAGTGCCATTTGAATGCTTGTCTGGTAGCTATTATTATAAGCAAACTCAACCAAAGGCAAGTGCTTCTCCCAAGATCCTTGAAACTCAACAACGCAGCACCGCAACATATCTTCAAGCACTTGGATAACACGCTCTGACTACCCATCTGTCTGCGGATGATAAGAAGTACTAAAATTCAAGCGCGTACCCAAGGCTTGGTGCAAACATACCCAAAACCTTGATGTGAACCTCGGATCTCTATCCGATACTATAGATTTCGGCACTTTATGCAATAGCACAATCTCAACAATGTACATCTTAGCTAACTTATCCAAGGTATATGTAGTATGCACAGGCAAGAAATGCGCACACTTCGTAAGACGATCCACAATCACCCAAACTGAATTCTTCTTCGATGGCGACAACGACTAACCAGACGCGAAGTCCATAGTAATCCTTTCTCACTTCCATTCTGGGATTCTCAACGGCTGCAACAACCCAGAAGGAACCTGATGTTCGGCCTTAACCCGCTGACAAACCATACATTTGCTAACGAACTCGGCAACATCCTTCTTCAACCCCACCCAGTAATACCGATCCTTCAAATCTCGATACATTTTCGTATTACCAGGGTGCATAGCGAAAGGACTACTATGAGCTTCAGTAAGAATAGTGCGCCTCAATTCCACATCATTTGGCACACCTATTCGACTCCCAAAACATAGAACACCATCATCATTGAAACTGAAGTCTGAAGTCCTTCCTTTGGCAATATCCTGAACATGTGGTACAAGAGAATCATCAAGCAACTGCTTATCCTTGATTAACTGAACCAAAGATGGCTTCACTTTCAACTCAGCAACAAGGCCACCATCTCGCGATATTCTCAAACCAGCAAACATCACCCTCAACTCAACCGCCACTTTCCTGCTCAAAGCATCAGCCACAACATTGGCCTTTCCCGGATGATACTCCATCTTTAGGTCATAATCCTTAAGCAACTCCACCCAACATCGCTGCATGATATTTCAACTCCTTTTGAGATATAAGATACTTCAAACTCTTGTGATCCGTGTACACAGTACACTTCTCACCGTATAGGTATTGTCTCCAAATCTTTAAGGCGAACACCACCGCCACTAACTCAATATAATGCATGGAATACTTACGCTCATGCATCATCAACTATCGCGATGCATAAGCTACTACCTTACCTTCTTGCATCTGCACACACCCCAAACCAACATATGATGTGTCGCTATACACCACAAACTCTTTTCTAGTTTCAGGTTGAACCAAGATAGGAGCTTGCGTCAACCCTTCCTTTAGCTTCTCAAAAACTTGTTGTCTCGCTTCCGTCCACTTAAACTTAACATCCTTCTGCAACAACTTCGTCAAAGGAGCAACAATCTTAGAAAATCAATCCACAAACCTTCGATAGTAACCAGCCAAAACCAAGGAAACTACAAACTTCATGAACAGACCTAGGAGGCTTCCAATTCACCACCGCCTCAATCTTTTGAGGATCAACACGAATCCCCTCAGCCGAAACCCCATGACCAAGGAAAACAACTTCCTTTAACCAAAACTCACATTTACTCAGCTTAACATAAAGCTGATTCTCTAGCAACACTTGCAAAACAATCCTCAAATGTTTCTAATGCTCCTCCTCGGTACGAGAGTACACAAGGATGTATTCGATGAACACCACAACAAACTTATCCAAGCACTCATGAAACACCTTGCTCATCATATCCATGAATGCAACAGGAGCATTCGTTAAACAAAAAGGAATCACCATAAATTCATAAAGCCCATACTTTTTCTGAAAAGTAGTTTTTGGCACATCCGCATCCTTAACCTTCAGTTGATAGTACCCATACCTTAAATCAATCTTTGAGATCACAGATGCTCCACGAAAATGATCAAAAAGATCATCTATCCTTGGCAGGGGATATTTATTCTTGATAGTGAATTTATTCAGCTGACGATAATCAATGCACATTCTCATCGTGCCATCTTTCTTCTTTACAAACAAGACCTGTGCACCCCAAGGTGACACACTAGGCTGAATAAAGTCTCGGTCAATCAACTTCTGAAGTTACGTCTTCAGCTCCTTCAAATCCTTAGATGTCATTCGATAGGGAGCGATGGACACTGTAGTTGTGTTCTCATACAACTCAATTTCAAACTCAACCTCTCGACTAGGCGGCAAACCAGGTAGCTCCTCCAGAAATACCCCAACGAATTCACACACAGTTCTTATATCTTGCACCCGGACATCCTTCGTTCTAGGATTCATTACAAAAGTTAAATAAGCTTCACATCCTTGACGCAACAATCGACTCGCTTCAAGCGTCGAAACCATATTAGATAAAAACTTTACGTTTTCTCCCACCACCACAACTTCATAATCATTAGAGTGTTTCAGCGAAACTCGCTTATTCTCAAAATCCACAACAGCCCTATGCTTAACTAGCCAGACCATACACATGATTACATCGAATCCATAGAAAGGCAATTCCATAAGATCCACCAAGAACACATGTTCTTGCACCACTAAGGGACATCTCCTATACAACTTCCTTGTTACTACCGTTTCACCGAAAGAAATAGTCACACGCATACCAACATCCAAAGACTCCACAAGCAAGCCAAACATTTGAGCATGTTCACGCAATATGTACGAGTGTGTAGATACATAATCAATCAGAGAAAGTAATGACTGCAAAGTAAAGGTACCTGCCATCACGAAAGTGTCATTCCTCCATTCACGATGGGCATACACTCTGGCCTGGCCACCTCCTTCGGCCTGAATAGCTACTACATGTGCTACATTCCTCACACCATCTCTACGCTGGAAATTGCCACGGCCGCGCCCACGGCCTCTCTTTGGCGCAGCTGCTCTCACCGGAGCCTGCCCATTCTCATTGGCTCAGGATAATCTCGTTTCATGTGCCCACGTGAACCAAAATTGCAGCACGTACCAACGTTTCCCCAGCACTCTCCCGTGTGCCTCATGCCACACTGATTACGCTCAAGTGTATGAATGAAATCATTCGGCCCTTGTTGACCTCTCCCCGGATTACCTCCCCCACGTCTAGCATCCATATGATACCTTCAATCCCTCAGCCTCTTATAATTATCCTTTCCAACATCGAAACCCGCAGCTCGCTTCCCTAAGCTAGATCCTCCTGCTCGACTCGCCAAACCAAGGTTCAGCACAATATCCTTGGCTCGAGTGACCAGGACATCAAAATTTGAGTAATTCGATGCAAGCATATATATATATTCACCTCAGCCACCATCTCATATCTGAATCGCTTGCATCTCTCCCGTTCATTAGGGATCAATTCCTGTGCATACTAGCTAAGGCGTACAAACTGCACCTCATATTCCGCCACCGACATTACTCCTTGCATTATGGACATGAATTCCCTCTTTTTTCGTCCAAATAATGAGCACCCAGATATTTCCTCTTGAACGCATTTAGAAAGAACGTCCAAGTCACCTCAGCATCTTCCAGACCAGCAATAGTGGTCGTCCACCACGTATAAGCATCACCATGCAACATGGACACAATGCACCCCAACTTCTGGACATCGTTACAATTTATCTGCCCAAGGATACTCTTGGTGCTCTCCAACCAAGATTCAGAACCCTCAGGGGTCAGCTGCTAAACTCAGTCCCTCTGAGACTACGGAGTCGCTCTAACGACAGACTCGTATCAGCACCAACCTCAGGTGCATCCACATGAGCACCAGCTACTTCTGCCTGAAAGGCTCCATCACTATCATAAATTAGCACGATCATGTCAGGAGCAGCTTGACCTCGTTCTCCCTCGGGTTCAGCAACCCCTATTCCAGGTCCAGCAGCACCAACCCCCGCTCCACCACCACCGGGTGGTCCACCCAGAGGAGGAGGCGGTAGATTCTCAACACACTCTTCTGTCTCATTATCAGCTGCATTACGCGTATTTATTCTAAAACGTGGCCCCATTCAAAACAACACAACAAGCAAAATGTAATAAAACTCAATTAGGCAATATAAGGCAAGAAATCCAATGTGCTCAAGTTTATTTTCAAAACAATTCTTTCCAATAGTAATGATATGGCAATGAGTTCCCCATCTATACCCCAATCATAACATTACAACCCAATTTAATCTCAAACAATCATCTTGCATGCATTTCATCTCATTAGAGATCAAACATTGCAGAAGTACTCAACATGCTTTCACAAAGATCATAACTACTCACAATTACACTTACCAACCACTTACCAACGCCCCAATTATTCGCAAACTTGGATCTGATACCAACAAATGTAACCCCTTTAGCCTAGTCTAGACGATTAACCCGAACTGAGGTGACTAAATGGAGAAAACCGAAGCCAACTCGTTAAAGTCGACTACGATTGATGATCCCTTTTTCTTTTTTACTTTTCTAAATGCAACTTAAGTTCTATGTGATCACCAAAGAGCATAGGAAGAAATGACACAACGATCGGATTTCGTTTAGGGGTTTAATTGCACAAACTAGACATTTAGGGACCAAAATGTAATTTCTGTAAATTACAAGGACTTCTATGATTTTAAAGATACCTTTATTCAATTAGTCATATTTCATGCTTCTCTGTAAATTTTCATCACAATCTGATTAACCAAAAGCATCCAATTGCATTCCCGAATATCACGGTCTAAAACGCAACGTTTCAAAACATCTTCAGCTGAGGTTTAACCAACTTAATGACCCGCGTATCGATACGCCTAAGGAGGGTATCGATACACCCTTGATGGTTAAACTTCCCAGTCTTGCGTCACCAGACCTTATCGGTATGCTGAGGTACCGTATCGGTATGCCCTCTTCCAGTGACTAAAGAGGGTATCGATACAACCCCGTGTACCGATACACCCTCAGACACAAATCATGTAACACCCCAAATTTGAGCTTAGAAGTTTAGGGTCTGAACCGGATCGGTCTAGAAAACGGTTGGAATCTAAAAGGGAGTTTTAGGGAACACCTAGTTCGGGATGCTTTAAAAATATAGAAAAATATCTAAAAATCCTCATTTAATATATATAAGAGAATGGTGAAATCAATTTTACAAAATGAAGTTTGGAAATACTACATTTCGGTGTAGTGACCAAATCGCAGTTTTTGCAAAAGTGAAATAGTGATTGTTTTGTAAAGGATTGAAACTTTAAATCTTTAAGGAGCTAATTTTACCAAAGTATTTTCATCATATTTTTCCTTAATTTGGGTAATTTTATTAATGTTTTAATCAAAGGAAATGAAGGTTAATTAAAAGAAAAACTAACTTTGACTATTCATAACTACTTTTCACAAATTTTCCCTCTCTTCATTTTCTCTCAAATTCCTTTCAACCAAACACATTTTCTCCAGCAAATTTACTTTGATTTTACACTTCATTTGATGAGATTTCAATTCCTCTTTGATTCTTAATCAATTCCTCATCAAATCCATTTGATTTTTACATTGAATTTTTAAGGAAACTTGCCCAAATCAAGGAGAAATCATCAATTAGAGGTGAGCTTGTTCTTCTCCTCTAAATACTCAGTTCTTTACTGAAATTCCCAAGTTGTCAATCCTTTATTAAAGTTTTATGAATGGTTTTAATGCTGGAAACAAGATTTTGGCTTAAAACTCAAGATTTTGGAAGAGATCTTGGAGATTTTCGTGGATCTTGGTTAGGCTATGTTTTGAGGTTGTTTTATGATGTATTTTGGATGTTAATTGATGTTACAAATGAGGTTTTATCAATAAAATCCCGAATAAGTTTGTATTCCTAAGTTTTGCTTGCTAGAATTGTGGTTTTTGGGGTGATTTTGGTGATCTGCTGTTGCTGGAGGTATAAGGTCATGTTTATGTTGCTTTTTTATGTTAATTGATGTTTAGAAATGTTTATATTTGATAGATCTTGGCTGGGCTTTGTTTTGGGAGAGTTTGGAGGTGATTTCGGTCGTTTTTGGTAGCCGAAATGAGGTTCTTGAGTAGAGCAGCGAGTTGGGTTGTGTTGCTGGTGATTTTAATGCATGGTGATGCATTAATCCTCTGTTGTGATGTGTTAAAACATGGTAGAATGATCTGGAAGCAATAGAGGTGGCGTTGGAAGTTTCGGACGCTTGGAAGGCTTGCCGGCTAGCATAATTTTGTGTATCGGTGAGTGAGATCATGTTTTCCAGCTTTGGAATGGTTTTGAAAAGAGGTTTGGGAACTTAAATCTAGGCTTGAAATGCCGGTTTAAGTTCGGAAGTAAGTGAAATTGAATTCTCTCTCAATTGTGCTATTATTGTTTTGAAAACTATCAAAATGGATTTTGATGTGTTGATTTGTCAATGTGGTTAAATTGTGGTTTGTGCATGGTTTTTAAGCATGTGAATTGGTTGTCAAACTTGGTTTGAGGAAAGATGCATGAAATTGATATTCCTTGAGAGTTTGAGTTGTCAATTTGTGTCTCAAATGCTTTGTCGGCCTTTTGGCTTGAAGGTGTTGCATGCTTTAAAACAACGAATGTGTTGATGTTTAACATGATATATATTGGCATAGATGATGTAAAGATTACCAGATATATTGATCGATCAATAGGATGTAGAGTACACTATAAACTAAAAATTCGTACGTGGTCTTGGGTGTCGTCCCAAAGAAAGAGACCAACGATGGGATTTTCATTGGAGTATGACTTGGTGAGAGACCAAGCTTTTTGGCAACAAGAGTTATTGCCATGAGACCAATGATGGGATTTTCATTGGAGTAGGACTTGGTGAGAGACCAAGCTTTTTGGCAACAAGAGTTATTGCCATGAGACCAATGATGGGATTTTCATTGGAGTAGGAATTGGTGAGAGACCAGGCTTTTTGGAAACAAGAGTTATTGCCATGTGAAATCGATGAGGGGCATTCCATCGTAGTAGGACTTGGTGAAATACCCAAGCTTAGTGGCGAGGGTAGATACCACCATGAGATCCTGTGGCGAGATCCCATCGGGGTAGGACTTGACCTCGAGTCAAGCTGTCTGCATATCCGTGTACAATAGAATATGTAAAATGCCAATATATGAGAATGAAATGTGTCACATGTACCAATGCTTGAGATGTTGTATGTAATGAGAAATGCATATGAGATAATAATTTTTATGAAATGCTTTTGTGTATCAAGCATATGTGGCCTTGCCATGAGATTTGCATAGGTTTTATGCATGTGTTAGCTAGTTGGTACATGCGGTTTCAAAATGGAGATTTGCTTATGCAAACGAGGTTTTGAGTTTATAAAATGCTTTTGATTAACAAGCATGTGTGGCTTTGCCATGAGTTTGCATTTGTTGAATGCATGAGATAAATAGAAGGAACATTTGGTTTCCAAAAGGTATTTTGCTTTGAAATGATCATCAAGCATGAGAAGAGTATAGTGTGAAGCGGAAGTGATTTCCAAGGAAATTGGTTTAAACTTTGTATGAAGTGTTTATGCATGGAAATGTTTAAATGTAAGTAATTACAAGAATGTTATTTGGGGTGAGTTGTTTAGTACATCAAAGTAAAAGGTTGGTTTTCTTGTTGGGCAATGCATTTTTTAAAGCAATGGTGTTTCAAAGGACATTTTCAATCAATAGTTTGGTTCATTGGGTTGTGATTACATTTTAAGAAGGTTTTGTGATTCGCTGCATTGATGGTTTTTGGTTTAGAGCATTCCTCACTAAGCATTATGTGCTTATGCTTCTTTTTGTCCATCAATGCAGATAATTGAAGTTGGGACAACAATAAGCATGGGATTCAAGAAGAGCTCCACTTGAGAAGTATGTTTTGGTTTATAGCTATAGATAATAAAGGCAATGGGGGAGAGTCTTTTATGTTGATGTTTAATGAGATTGTTCAACTTGAGTATGTTCGGTTTATGGTTTGATACTTGTTCTTGATCGCTTTGCAATATTTGGATCTTCTTCTTCATATGTTGTTATGCTATGTTCTTTGGGTAAGGTAAGATCTTGTGTTGAATGTGATTAGGGAGTTGGTGTGCCTAATGCTTTCTTTGTATCTAGTTTTAAATGCAATTTGATAGTAATAATGTTTAACATGATGATGATATGTTATGGAATGGTTTCAATTGTGTTTGATGGAGTTTTGAGGTGAAAAACCAGAATTTTCTGTTGTTTCTGGGCAGGGTGTATCGAAACACCCTTGGCTGTTTCGAAACGGGTGCTTGAAATGGCTTGGGCGTTTCGGAACAACTAGAAGTTTTTCAGAACACTTTGGCTACTGGAAGTGTCTGTTTCGGAACTAGGTTAGGAACATACCCGCGTACCGAAACGGTCAACACCGTTTCGATACGAGCGTCCGAAATGGGTGTTTCGAAACGGGTGACCGTTGGACACAGTTTTTAATTGTTTTGAAGTCTGCACGCTTTACATTTTAGTCCTGGAAGTTGTAATTGCAATTGCTTGAGCTTGAGATGTCTTTTTAAGCTGAAATTTGGTAGAGATGCTTGTAATATAATTAATAGAGGTTTGGTAATACTAAAATCTTGAAAGTCCTTTTATTTTCCAAAATTTACATTTTGGTCCCTAAAAGTGTATTTCTTGCAATTGAGTCCTTAAACGTTTTCCGATCGCTGTGCTTTTCTCTCCCAAGGTTCTTGGGCTTGCACATAGGTTTAATGCGCATATAGAGAAGATAAAAATGAAAATAAAGGTCGTTAATCAAGGTTGACTTTTGTTTTCCCCGTGTAATCTTTGTAGTTCGGGTCTAGCGTCTAGGCCGGGCTAAGGGGGTTACAAATCAGGACGTATCGATACACTCTGAGGTGTATCGATACGCTGCTGTCTGCAAATGCCCAAAATGCAGATTTTGAACCCCAATGACCCAACCAAACCATCAACATGTTCGCACACAAATATGCATAAACACTCAGAGGTACAAGTCAAGGGAAACATCAAACATCATCAACATCAATATTGACTTCTAAAGCATGCTTCCAAAAAGTCAAAAACTCTAAAAGACCATAAGCATCCCAAAAGGCAAAGTAAAACACCAAAACCAATATAAAGACCTTTTACAAACCATATAAAACTTGCATCAACAACAGGGACTCCAAAACACATCTCCCAAAGCAAACCATTAAATCCCATTGCCAAATATCATTACTAAAGTAAATGTAAAACATCACCATACTTGAGCTTAACTATTCCTTGGATTCCTTTAAGCCTCCTCGCTGCCCAAAATGTCTCAATTATCTACAGTGTTGGTAAAAGACAGCGTAAGCACGATAGCTTAGTGAGGCATGCTCTAAAAACACCAATACAACAATGCAAGCTTCTAAAACTCTTTCTCGAAAACCATTTCTAAACCATGCTCTTTCTATCTCATGCTTGAAAACAATTTCAACACAAATTTCCATTTGAAAATCACATGTACCATCTATTCATCTATCTCATGCATTCAACCAATGCAAATCTTATGGCAAAGCCACACACATGCTTGTTATTCAAAAGCATTTCATAAATCTCAAAATCTCATTTGCATTTCTCTTAGCATAAAATCATTTCAACATTGGTACATGTGAATCAAATACATTCTCATATATTGGCATTTCATATATTATCTTTACTCGGATATGCAGATTAGATTGACAAAAAGCCAAGTCCTACCCCGGTGGAATCTCACATCACCGGACTCTCATGGGCGTATCTCTCTTCACCACAAAGCTTGGGTGTTTCACCAAGACCTACCCTGATAGCATCTCTCATCATCAGATTCTCACTTTGGATCGGGATGGCACTACCCCCATTGCCCGACTCCAAAGAGCACGTACGAAATTTAGTTTATAGTGCACTTTACATCCTATTGGTCGACCAATTATATCTGGTAATCTTCTCATCATTTATGCCAATATATTACATTAAAATTGTCATCTCACCTACTGTTTTGATGCAACATTTCTAAAATCAATCTCATCCCATTTCAAAACCACAAATCGTGCATAGCATTTAGTCAAAATCTCAAAACTCTTCACAATGTCATTCTATCTCCTAACATCAATATGAAACATCATTTCATGTCATAAATCGTGCATAAAACAATAAGAATTTGTTTAACTCAAATCAAGAGCATGTCAAAAGCATTTAGGGGCATCAACCACTTTTTGAGAGAAAATCTAAAAATGCTTACTTCTGGACTTAGGATGATGTTTCAAACCAATCCTAAATCCCCAAACCTTGTTTCCTTGTTCCTCAAGGACTTCTAAAACCATTTGCACTCACCGATAATGTTTCACTTGCTTGCCAAAACGATTTATGAGAGCGAGGATGTATCCCCTGTTCATTACACATAAGAGCGAGGATTAATGCATCACCATGCATTAAAATCACCAGCCACTCATTCTAACTCGTTGCTCTACTCAAAACTAGCATTTCAACTATCCGATAACATTAAAACAACTCAAAAACCATCAACAAAAAGATTGATAACTTGGGAATTTCAGTAAATAACTTATCATTAGAGGAGAAGGACAAAAATTACCTTTAATGGTTGATCTCTCTTCAGTTTGAGCAAGTTTTCTTGAAATCCAAAGCAACAATCAAAATAATTTGATGAAACAAAGATAAGAAATCTTTTGGAAGACAAAATATCAGCAAACTAAATAAAAATTGATGAGAGAAAATTGTTTGGCTGATTAGAAGTTGAGAGAAAATGAAAAGAGAAAACTATCATGAAATTAGTTATGAAAAGTCAAGTTTAATTTTCCTTTTTAATTATCTTGTATTTCTTTAATTAAATCATTATTAAAAGCTCCCAAATTAAAGAGAAATTTGATGAAAACAAATGGTAAAATTAGATCCTTAAACATTTATAGTTTCAATCCTTCAAAAAACAATCACTAGTCAACTTTTGCAAAAACTACATTTTTGTCACTATACCAAAATATGATATTTCCAACTCTCTTTTTGTAATATTGTTTTCACCATAATCATTTATAATATAAATGAGGGTTTTTAGATATTTTTTCCATATTTTTAAAACATCCCGAACTAGGTGTTCCCTAAACCAACCTCAAGGGTTCGAACCGGTCCCGACCGGCCCAATTCAACATCTAAAACATCTAGGCCCAAAACCAGGGCGTTACAATTTACATATGCTACTACATGCGGCTAAATGCAACTAAAGAAAACAAAGAGTACCACCCCAAATCTTAAGGTTGGCATTGTCCTCAATGGCTTACAAAAAATATAAAATAAAACATAAAAACACAAAGAAAAAAGAGTAAATTAAAAGAAAACATAAAAAGAAAAAACAATAAAGAGAAGGTACTACAAACTAGGGGAGTTCCCCTCCATTTTTGCTACTGCGTCAGAGGAGGATTCTGAGGAGGCGGGGAGGATGAAGCAGCGTGTGGTGGGAGATTTGGCGGCTGGGCTATTCTTCTGGCCACGTGGTAGTTGGATGCGGCTGGGAGTGGGTCTTTTAGGTGGTTCTTCTGGCTTCGTTTCACACCCTTCACCTTGAGGTTCAGTCGCACCGGTGGGCCGCTTCCTTTTCCTTGCTGCTTCGGCCAATTCGTCGTCGGAAGAATCAGGTACCTTCATGTCCAATGAATTCGAGGCCTCGACTTGGGAGTGGGCGAGGTCCTCTTTTTCAGGACATCGGCTACTTGGGAGGCGGCTATCGTCTCCTCATCTTTTTCAGAATCAGATGAGGAGTGAGGTTGTATTGCTGGATGGGAGTGGGCGAGGTCCTTCGTTTGGGGCAGATGTGCGGCCCTTCACTGTCTGCGGTGGCTGGAGTGGCAGCTAGTCTAGGTGTGATCTGGGTTGGTTTAGAAGCTGCTAACTCCATCGGGAAGGCTGGCAACGTTGGGCCGGCGACGTGGTATTTGTCTAGTAAGTAGGCCAAAAAGGCCTCTTGCACCTTCGCGATGTATATTATAAATATTACCTACTTGTGCTCAATTCTCTGGCAGCTCTCTACAAGGCTTTGCAGTAGGGGAATCACGGCGGAGGATAGGACAGCATTAGTACTTGTCCACCCTTACTTGGCGACAATGATTGTATCTTTAGGGTGCGACAAAACACAAAAATTTGCGTAGAGGCCGTTGATGAGTGAGGGGAAAACGAGGGGTCTCCTGGTGTTGGGTTTGGCTGCGTGGGTATAGATTTCTTCGAGAATTACTTCCCCAACATATATTGGCCGCCCCTTCATTATGCTATGGATTAGGGCTAGCCGCGGCCTGTTGACTGTAGAACCGTGCGAAGTGGGCATCAGGCGGCGCTGGATGAAGTTACTCCAAAGAATGGCCTCTGGCAGCAGGTCACGACAATTGACTGAGCCATTATTTTTGCCGGTGAGAAACTTGGCATAGGGCTGGCAGATTTCTGTTTTTATTTTCTCGTAGCCTGATGCCATTAAACCCAAACTCCATTCTACGTGTGGATTCCCTTTGATTTCTATGTCATAAAAGCTACTGATTGTTGCTGCTGTGAGCTTGACACCCTCGCCGCGAACGCAGACGAAGGGGTTTCCCGGGGTTGGTTTGTGGGCATAGAATTCTCGCACTAGGTTTGTGTTTATCTCCTCTAGCCGTCGTGCGAAAATATGCCATCCTAGAGTGTGGGCCCTTTCGAATACGGTAGGCTCAAGGCCAAGATCCCCATCTTTCCTGGTGTATTGGAAGCCTATCTCTTCCCATATTTGCCGCTCAGCGAAGTACTGTCGGTAGGTTGCCGCTACGTCAGCATTCAAGAACCTCTAGAAGGTTGGCTTGGAGGATGAAGCGGTGGGTTTTGATGTTGTCATAGTTGTGAGAGTGGATGTGTTACCTAAAGAAAAGAAATTGCAAGAAAATAAAAAAGATGAGATCTTGAAAACAAAGACGACAAGAAGAATTGAGAGAAAAACAGAGAGCAAAGTGAAGAACGAGGAGATAATAGTTGGCTTTATACAACCAATACTCTCTGCTGCCTTTGCGAGCACCATGTCGATGGGCGGGAATGATTGCGGCACATTTAACGAGATTCTAGCCGTTCTGCGGATTGTTGTTCCCGCCAGTTGTGGCAAATGTTGTCGTTGCTGCTAGCCGTTATGAAGCCGCTAGCAGTTATCCTCATCTGTATTTGGCCGCCTTTGCAGGTGGTTTGGGCCTCTCCTTTATTCTTTGTCCTTCTCAGTCTTGCCTTCATTTCTAACCTGAAATAAATTAAATGCAAATATTAAATAAAATAACTGAAAATTAAATAAATTTCAAGAAAATAAGTATGTCAAAATTACATAAAATTTAAACTAGTCCTAATGCATAAAAATAAATTAAAGATAAAAATAAAAATTAGTTTATGTTGAGTCGTGCAACTCCTAAACGTAACCACTTCCTAAGGGTTTTCTCTTTGGCTCTTCATCCATATATGTCCTTCTTCTCTCTGGTGGATGTTGCTTCCCATCTTCGCCGCTCTGGCGGCTAAGTGTTGGTCCTATGTTCGCCCTGCTCATACCAAAGACAAACAGGAGGCGTAATTTTTTTTTTTGAAAAATAAAATAAACAGAAATTTGAATGCAAAAACTAAAAGTAAAAGTGCAAGAATTCAGACGCAGTTGCTGTTGCCAATCCCCGGCAATGGCGCTAAAAACTTCTAGAGCATTTTAGGTGTTCTCTATTTATGAGCGCAAGTGCACACTCTTGTCAAGTTATAGTATAAAACATATCGTCTCCCATAGGGATTGGAGCAGCTACTATGAATGTTTTCCTGCACAAGGAAATAGTAAATTGCACAATTAAATTTCTGAATATTGAAAAACATAAAAATAAAAACACAAATAATTAGAGATATGGAGAAAGAGAGAGAGAGAAGGTTGATAGATTGGGCCATGTAGTTGTAGCTCAGTAGTGTATAGACTGCATCGTAAAGATTAAGTGTATTTTGCACTGCCACAAACTGCTGCCTTGGCGGGTAATGGCGGATTGATGCGGCGACAACTTTCGATGCCACGACAGAACTCTACGCTTGCAACTTACGTTGTCTCAGTAGGTGAGATGGAGAGAATTCCCGGTGGCAAGTCTGGCAGATACTCCAAGTTCGGAGAAGCAATTATGAAGTGATCCTTCCTATGTCTAGCCAAGGATTCTGTCACAACATGATGTAGGCAATACCTAGCAATCTCAGCATAAACCTAACACATGCAGTCAAAGTTTGGTTGCTCCTTTTAGCCGTTGAAATTCTAACTTATGTCCAAGCCGAATTAGTCAACACCTTGTCATGATGAGACTGTGCTTAATTTTTTCGTGAGTTTGACACTCTCGTTCCCGACAAATGGATTTCTTCAACTCGACTTTTAGAACTAATTGAAGAAGTGAAGAACATGAATTAAGCAAACTTGAGAGTATTTGATTGAAAAACACAACTTAAACTATTACAACCATTTCTCACAACTACTTTATGTACAAAAACCTAAACCCTAAGAGAGAATTGGGACGTGATCTCGAATTCACGCTTATACAATCTATGCCCTATACCCTCACAAGCATGGGTATATATAGGGCTTGGCCTAAGTCTGAATCCTCCTTGTAGTAGGAGTTCTTAAAGTAACTTTACATTAAATGATGACTCCTTTTTACTTGAATGTTGATTCTTTGGACGTTACCCTCTAGCAAGTAAGGATAGGTCACTTTACTTATCCCTCTTTAATTAGCTCTTCAGACCGCTACAGGCTTCAAACAATTACAATACTAGGCTCATTAGACTCAAGAAATTGTCCTCTTTCAATCGCAACCCATCTTAACTAAGTCAGTTTAACTCCTGCCTGGGCGGCAGTCAGCGGTAATGCTGCAGCGGCGTCGTCCTTGGCGGTATTTGGAACTGCTTTAGTACAACTCCTTTTGCTCCCTGCTTTCCTATCCTCTCCTCCTTTACACAACTACAACACTTAAAAATGAAAACTAAGCCTGTAACGCCCCGGTTTTGGGCTTAGAAGTTTTGGGCGTTGATCGGTTCGGTCAAAGTGCGGTTCGAATATATAAGAGTGAATTTAGGAAAGCCTAGTTCGGGTTGCATTAAAAATATGGAAAATGTTCTAAAATCCTCTTTTAATATATATAAGTGAACTGTGAAATCAATTTTACAAAATGAGGTTTGGAAGGGTGACATTTCGACTAGTGACCAAAATGTAATTTTTGAAAACTGCGTGACTGTTTTAGAAAGGATTGAAACTTTGAATCTTTAAGGAGCTAATTACCCAAAGGGAGTTTCTCCAGATTTTTCTAAGATATTTAGTGTTTTAATTCTGATTTTAAACAAAAGGAAAAGTGGAGGGAAGTTATTTCCTAACTAATTTTCCTAAAATCTCATTTTCCTTTTCTCTCATTTTCTCTCAAACCAAACACCTTTCTCCAGAGATTTCTCTTCTGATTTTGACACTAAAATCTCTCTTTTCAATCCTCTTTGATTGCTAATCCTCTTATCAACAAAACCTCACCAATTACCATTGGATTCTTCAAGCTTTTTGGTTCTAAAAGAGGAGAAACTCAAGTTTGGAGGTAAGAACGTCCTTCTCATCTGAACTTCAAGTTCTTTACTGAAATTCCTAAGTTCTCAATCCTTATTTGATGATTTGTAAAAGGTTTTTAAAGTGGTGTAATGGATCTTCGCTTTAAATGCAAGATTTGATGATTTTTGATGAATTTTCGTTGGATCTGTTAAAGCAGTGATTTGAGGTGTATAATTGGTGATAAATGAATGTTAATTTGATATGGAATTGAGTTTTAACTAATGCAATCCCGGATAGGTTGAATTTCCTAAGTTTAGCTTGTGATTCTTGGTTGTTTTTGGGTGATCTTGTGGATCTGTTGTTGCTGGAGGTATAAGGATGTTATTAGGTCCTTTTTATATGTTAAATGATGTTAAAGGATGCTTAGTTTTGATGGTTTATGGCTGGGCTTTGTTGAGGAGTTGTTTGGATGCATTTTCGGTTGTGTTTGGTGGCCGAAAATGGAGTGTGGATGAGAGCAGCGAGTTTAGGTGCTTTCATTGAAGCTATTAATGCATGATGATGCATTAATCTACTGTTTTAATGTGTTAAAACAGGGGAGTCATCTTTGGATCCAAGTGGTGGTGATCCGGAAGCTTGATTTGGTGTTTCGGCTAGAGGCGAAACGGAATCGGTGAGTGGATTTTGGTTTTCGGCTTTGAAACCAATGTTTTGGAGGTTTGGGAGCTTAGTCTAAGTCTAAACAACTTTGCCAAGCTCAAGAGTAAGTTTTCGGAAAAACTCTCTTGTTGAGGAACCATGTGATGGTTGGGTGCAATGTGTTTGTTGCATGTTTAAATTCTGTTTTTAAAGCATATCTAGCATGTTTGTTTGCTGAGATTATAAGCCATGTGTTTGAGGAAGCTCAAGATTAGAGTTCCTTGTAATTGAACATTGTTTAAATGTGGTTTAATGCTTAAAGATGCATGATGTTTATGGCTTGGTTGAATGCTTTAAAACAGTGGATTATTGATGATAAATGATGTATATTGGCAAGTGATGTTTTGAAAAGGTTAAGGTCACTAAGGTGGTTAAAAGTCCTTGAGTGAGCCTTGTTTACTTAAGAACATCAAGGTGGTTAAAAGTCCTTGAGGTGAAACTTGTTAAGGACACAAATGTGTTTAAAAGTCCTTGTGTGGTCCTTGCCATGGTGTTTAAAAGTCCATGGGCCAAGGTGTTTAAAAGTCCTTGGGGTTAAGATCACAATGGTGTTTAAAAGTCCATGTGTGAGTCTTATGTTGATCTTGTTTTAAAGATGCAAATTATCACTTGTGGCCAATATGACATGTTATGATATGAAGCATGAGATACTTGTTTAAGATTGCTTGTGAGCATGTGTAAATGTATCTTGTAGTATGATTTATAAATGAGTTTTATAAATGCATTATTGTGTGGTTTTAAGGAGCTTTCCTCACTAAGCTTTTGCTTACGCTCTCTCTTTTCTTAAACCAATAATGCAGAGCATTAAGGTGCATTGAGGGCAGCAAGGAAGGCAAGCAATCAAGTGGAAGTTAAGCTCATGTATGGGAAGGTTTTCTTAAACACTTTTAGCTTTTGGCATTTGGCAATGGGGGACCTATGTTGTTGTTTTGGGAGATGTTTAGGACTCCCTAAGTTGGCTTTATGTTGTGGTTAATGTTGGTTTATGTAATTGGCCATTATGTGTTGGTTTGGAGGCTTTTGTGCATGAATGGTTGCTTGTGTAGGAAGCATGCCTTTAGATTTGGGGCTTTTCATATATGTTGATATAATGATGATTGGTTGATGCAAATATGTCTCTTGTATGTTGTATGAGATGCTGGTAAAGTTTGATAGCAATTGGAGCATGATTGGTTGGTCAATTGTGTGTTTAAGCAAGCAAATTTCTGCATTTTGTGCAGGCCGTATCGGAACAGTGCCTTACCGTTTCGGAACGGGTGCCTCGAAGCAACCCAGGCGTCCGAAACGGGTGACACCGTTCCGAAACGGAAAGGCTACTGTCAGCCCTCGTTTCGGTACGCGTTGCAAAACGGCCCCGCGTTTCGAAATGGGCTGTCTCCCGTTTCGGAACGGATGACCGTTGGGGGCTGACATTGGCAGTTATATGTTTCAAAATGTTTGCATTTTGGTCCAGAAACTTGTTTGTGCAATTGTATGAGTTTGGAATGTCCGTTTGAGCTGAAATTTGGCCAAGATGCATGAAACATGATTAATTTCAAGTTGGTAACTTTAATTTGGGTGAAGTCCTTATATTTATCAGAATTTACAATTTTGTCCCTAAAGTTGTAATTTGTTCAATTTGGTCCCTGTTTGATCTCTGATGTTTATGATCTTTGAGTATGTTGTTTGAATGATCATATCTAGGGTTAATGTGCATCTAGACAAGTTTAAAAAGAAAAAAAAGGTCGTTAATCAAGGTTGACTTTCGGGTTGACTTTGGTTTTCCCCGTGTGACTTTCTTAATTCGGGTCAACCGTCTAGGCCGGGTTAAGGGGGTTACATTTGGTGGTATCAGAGCTGAGTTCTCGAGTATTTGGGAATGTGTGTGTGAATGTTTGAAGTATGTATGCTTTGTATGCTTGTTTGGTGAAAGCATGTTGAGTGAATTGCATGTATGTTGCAATTGAGATGTATGCTGTGATGAAGCATGTTGTGGGTACCCATTGCCAAATCAAAGCTAATGAAATGATGTTGATTTTAATTGGAAATGAGCTTGAGTACTTGGATTGCTTACCTTGCTGGGCCTGACTTTGTTTATTTGCATTGTGATTGCATTGTTATAGTATGGCACCTCGTAGAGAGTTGAGGAGTAATGTGCGAGCTACGGCTCAAAATGAGAATGAAAATGAGGAGAACGTTGAGAGTGCGGTTTTACCTCCTCCACCTGGTGGTGGTGGTGCTAGGGTTGAGGAAGCTGGAGCTGCAGCTGGTGCTGAGGCAGCTGGACCAGAGGCTGGTCAGGGGCAAGCTGTTCCTGACATGACGGTGTTAATTCAAGCTATAGCTGGTGCTTTTCAAGCAGCGGTAGCTGGGGCTCGTGGAGCTGGGCATCAGGAAGATGCTGGAGTTAGACTACCTTTGGAGCGTTTGCGCAGTCTGGGAGGGACTGAGTTCAGGGGTATGTCTGCTGAGGGTTCTGAGGCTTGGTTAGAGAGTACCAAGAGAATCTTGGGTCAGATGAGTTGCACTGATGTGCAGAAGCTTGGCTGTGTTGTGTCCTTGCTGCAGAAGGATGCATATACGTGGTGGACAACCACTACTGCTGGGATGGCAGAAGCTGATGTAACTTGGACATTCTTTCAGAATGTGTTCAAGATAAGGTATCTGGGTGTGAGGTACCTAGATGAGAAAAAGAGGGAGTTCATGTCTCTTACCCAAGGGAGCATGACGGTGGCTAAGTATGAAGTGCAGTTTGTTCGACTCAGTCAGTATACACCTGAGCTTGTCCCGGATGAGCGGGCGAGGTGTGAAAGGTTCCGTTATGGCTTAGTGACGGATGTGAAGATGTATGTGCTGGCCACTGAGTATGATGATTTTGATGTGTTGGTGGGCCGAGCCAAGGATATTGAGATGAACTTGGGTTTATCTGCTAAAGGTGCTGGTAAGCGAGCAGCTGAGTATAGTTCCGGTGGTGGACGGAACAAGAGGGGACGTGATCAGAAGTATCAGTCCTCGGCTAAGCGAGGTGGTGGAGCACCTGCTCGGGGAGGCAACGCTAGAGTTGATCCGAGTGCTTGTTGGATATGTGGTTCGCATGGCCACATGAAACGTGATTGTCCTCGTGCTGTGAGGGAGGTGCAAGCTCCTGTTGCGGCAGCTGGTAATGGTTGCTGGAGCTGTGGATCTACGGATCATTTGAGGCGTGATTGTCCTATGTTGGCTGGTGGCCAAGTTCGTGCTCCTGTTGTTGTAGCACCGCAGAGAGGTCGTGGGCGCGGCCGTGGTAATTTCCAGCGGAGAGAGGAAGGTGGCCGAGGTGTGGCTCATGTTGTAGCTGTGCAACCAGAGGGTGGCGGGCAGGCTAGAGTGTTTGCTCAGCGTGAGGGGAGGAATGACGCAGATGTGATCGCAGGTACTTTTACTCTGCAATCCTTGTCATTACTTTCCTTGATTGATTCTGGATCTACGCACTCTTACATACTGCGTGAGCATGCTGAATTGCTTGGTTTGCCTGTTGAGTCTTTGGATGTTGGTATGCGTGTCACTAGTTCTTTTGGTGAGACTGTTGTGACTCGAAAGCTGTATAGGAGGTGTCCTTTGGTTGTCCAAGATCATGTTTTTCATGTTGACCTTATGGAGTTACCTTTCTATGGTTTTGATGTAATCCTTGGTATGGATTGGCTTGCTGAGCATCGTGCTGTGGTGGATTGCGAAAATAAGCGAGTTTCGCTGAAGCTTGCGGATGATTATGAAGTTGTTGTGGTTGGTGAGAATGTGAAGTTTCTTGCCAATGTGGTGTCTACCTTGGAGGCGAGTCGGATGCTGAGGCAAGGCTGTGAAGCTTACCTAGCTTTTGTGATGAATCCTAGCTCTAAGGAGTTGAGGGTGCAAGACATCAGGGTTGTGAAGGAGTTTCCTGGTGTGTTTCCTGAGGAGTTGCCTGGTTTACCTCCTAATCGCGAGGTGGAGTTTGGAATTGAGCTGTATGAGAATACAACTCCTGTGTCCATTACTCCCTATAGAATGGCACCTAAGGAGCTGAAAGAGCTGAAGACGCAGTTGCAAGAGTTGCTTGAGTGTGGTTTCATTCGGCCGAGTGTGTCGCCTTGGGGTGCACCGGTCTTGTTCGTGAAGAAGAAGGATGGCACTATGAGAATGTGCATTCATTACCGTCAGCTGAACAAGTTGACTATCAAGAATCGGTATCCTCTGCCGAGAATTGATGATCTCTTTGATCAATTTCGGGGAGCAGCTGTGTTCTCTAAGATTGACTTGAGGTCAGGGTATTACCAGTTGAAGGTGAAGGATGTGGATGTGCCTAAGACAGCTTTCAGGACAAGGTATGGGCATTATGAGTTCCTTGTGATGCCGTTTGGTTTAACAAATGCTCCTGCTGCTTTCATGGACATGATGAATCGTGTGTTTCATGAATACCTGGACAAGTTTGTTGTGGTGTTCATTGATGATATCCTCGTGTACTCGCGTACTGAGGAAGAGCACGAAGAGCATTTGAGGATTGTGTTGCAGGCCTTGTTGGAGAATCAGCTTTATGCTAAGCTGAGCAAGTGCGAGTTCTGGTTAAGTGAGGTGGTGTTTCTTGGGCATGTAGTCTCTGCCAAGGGGATTCGTGTTGATCCTCAGAAGATTGAGGCGGTGATGAATTGGAAGGTTCCTAAGTCTGTTCATGAGGTTCGTAGTTGATCCTCAGAAGATTGCTGCACCTTTGACGAAGTTGTTGCAGAAAGATGTTAAGTATGAATGGACGGAAGCGAGGCAGTAGGCTTTTGAGAAGCTTAAGGCGTCTTTGACACAAGCTCCTATCTTGGTTCAACCTAAATCAGGGAAAGAGTTTATGGTATATAGTGATGCATCCTATGTTGGTTTGGGGTGTGTGTTGATGCAAGAGGGTAAGGTGGTGGCTTATGCATCGCGGCAGTTGAAGGTGCATGAGCGCAATTATCCTACGCATGATATAGAGTTGGCTGCGGTGGTTTTTGCTTTGATGATCTGGAGACATTACTTGTATGGTGAGAAGTGTACTGTGTACACGGATCACAAGAGTTTGAAGTATCTGATGTCTCATAAGGAGTTGAATCTCAGGTAGCGGCGTTGGGTGGAGTTACTCAAGGATTATGATTTGACGATTGAGTATCACCCTGGGAAGGCTAATGTTGTAGCGGATGCCTTAAGTAGGAAGGTAGCTGTTGAGCTCAGGGCTATGTTTGCCAATTTGAGCATTTCGCGTGATGGTGGTCTTGTGGCTGAGTTGCAAGTGAAACCATCTTTCGTTCAGTTGTTCAAGGAAAAGCAGTTGCTGGATGATTCCTTGGTGCCGCATGTTCAGGATATCGCGGAGGGTAGACCTTCGGATTTCTGCTTTAATGATGATGGAGTGTTGTGTTTTGGGAGTCGGATAGTGGTGCCTAATGATGTTGAGTTGAGGCGTGCTATTCTGACTGAAGGTCATAGTAGTCCTTTTGCTATGCACCCTGGTAGTACTAAGATGTACCGTGATCTTCGTGATGAGTACTATTGGGTGGGTTTGAAAAAGGATGTTGCGGAGTTTGTGAGCAAGTGTATGGTATGTCAGCGAGTTAAGGCTGAGCATCAGTTTCCTTTAGGGTTGTTGCAACCGTTGAGAATCCCTGAGTGGAAGTGGGAAAGGGTTACCATGGATTTTGTATCTGGTTTACCTTTGTCACCATCGAAGAAGAATTTGGTTTGGGTGATTGTGGATCGCCTGACGAAGTGTGCGCATTTCTTGCCTGTGCATACTACGTTCTCTTTGGATAAGCTTGCGGAGCTATACATTGCTGAGATTGTGCGGCTGCATGGTGTGCCTAAGTCGATTGTGTCGGATAGGGATCCGAGGTTCACATCGCGGTTCTGGCAGTGTTTGCACCAAGCTTTGGGTACGAGGTTGAATTTCAGTACGTCCTATCATCCTCAGTCGGATGGTCAGTCTGAGCGTGTTATCCAGATTTTGGAGGATATGTTGAGGTGCTGCGTGATTGAGTTTCAGGGCTCTTGGGAGAAGCTTTTGCCTTTGGTTGAGTTTGCTTATAACAATAGTTATCAGGCGAGCATTCAAATGGCACCTTATGAGGCTTTGTACGGGAGGAAGTGTAGGACTCCTCTTTGTTGGGCTGAAACGAGTCAGAAGTTGGTTTCGATGCCTGCTTTGTTGAAAGGAACCACCGAGAAGGTGAAGCTCATTTGTGAGCGTTTGAAGGCAGCTTCTGATCGGCAGAAGTCTTACGCGGATTTGAAGCGTAAGGAGTTTGAGTATGCGGTGGGTGACCGTGTGTTCTTGAAGGTTTCGCCTTGGAAGAAGGTGATGAGGTTTGGCCGGAAGGGTAAGTTGAGCCCTAGGTACATTGGACCATACGAGGTGGTTGAGCGTGTGGGTCCTGTTGCGTACAGGTTGAGGTTACCTCAAGAGTTGGAGAAGATTCATGATGTGTTTCATGTTTCTATGCTCCGGAAGTATAGATCTGATCCTTCGCATGTGATGCCTGTGGAGGAAGTGGAATTGAATCCGGATTTGACCTATGATGAGGAACCGGTGAAGGTTCTGGATTCGGATAGCAAGGTTCTTCGTGGCAAGACCATTGAGTTGGTGAAGGTGTTGTGGAAGCACCGTGGTGTTGAGGAAGCCACGTGGGAGCGGAAGGAAGACATGCTGAAGCAGTTTCCTTATCTCTTTCCTTCAGGTAAATTTCGAGGACGAAATTTCTTAAGGGGGGGAGAGTTGTAACACCCCGGTTTTGGGCTTAGAAGTTTTGGGCGTTGACCGGTTCGGTCAAAGTGCGGTTCCAATATATAAGAGTGAATTTAGGAAAGCCTAGTTCGGGTTGCATTAAAAATATGGAAAAATGTTCTAAAATCCTCTTTTAATATATATAAGTGAACTGTGAAATCAATTTTACAAAATGAGGTTTGGAAGGGTGACATTTTGACTAGTGACCAAAATGTAATTTTTGAAAACTGCGTGACTGTTTTAGAAAGGATTGAAACTTTGAATCTTTAAGGAGCTAATTACCCAAAGGGAGTTTCTCCAGATTTTTCTAAGATATTTAGTGTTTTAATTTTGATTTTAAACAAAAGGAAAAGTGGAGGGAAGTTATTTCCTAACTAATTTTCCTAAAATCTCATTTTCCTTTTCTCTCATTTTCTCTCAAACCAAACACCTTTCTCCAGAGATTTCTCTTCTGATTTTGACACTAAAATCTCTCTTTTCAATCCTCTTTGATTGCTAATCCTCTTATCAACAAAACCTCACCAATTGCCATTGGATTCTTCAAGCTTTTTGGTTCTAAAAGAGGAGAAACTCAAGTTTGGAGGTAAGAACGTCCTTCTCCTCTGAACTTCAAGTTCTTTACTGAAATTCCTAAGTTCTCAATCCTTATTTGATGATTTCTAAAAGGTTTTTAAAGTGGTGTAATGGATCTTGGCTTTAAATGCAAGATTTGATGATTTTTGATGAATTTTCGTTGGATCTGTTAAAGCATTGATTTGAGGTGTATAATTGGTGATAAATGAATGTTAATTTGATATGGAACTGATTTTTAACTAATGCAATCCCGGATAGGTTGAATTTCCTAAGTTTAGCTTGTGATTCTTGGTTGTTTTTGGGTGATCTTGTGGATCTGTTGTTGCTGGAGGTATAAGGATGTTGTTAGGTCCTTTTTATATGTTAAATGATGTTAAAGGATGCTTAGTTTTGATGGTTTATGGCTGGGCTTTGTTGAGGAGTTGTTTGGATGCATTTTCGGTTGTGTTTGGTGGCCGAAAATGGAGTGTGGATGAGAGCAGCGAGTTTAGGTGCTTTCATTGAAGCTATTAATGCATGATGATGCATTAATCTACTGTTTTAATGTGTTAAAACAGGGGAGTCATCTTTGGATCCAAGTGGTGGTGATCCGGAAGCCTGATTTGGTGTTTCGGCAAGAGGCGAAATGGAATCGGTGAGTGGATTTTGATTTTCGGCTTTGAAACCAATGTTTTGGAGGTTTGGGAGCTTAGTCTAAGTCTAAACAACTTTGCTAAGCTCAAGAGTAAGTTTTCGGAAAAACTCTCTTGTTGAGGAGCCATGTGATGGTTGGGTGCAATGTGTTTGTTGCATGTTTAAATTCTGTTTTTAAAGCATATCTAGCATGTTTGTTTGCTGAGATTATAAGCCATGTGTTTGAGGAAGCTCAAGGTTAGAGTTCCTTGTAATTGAACATTGTTTAAATGTGGTTTGATGCTTAAAGATGCATGATTTATGGCTTGGTTAAATGCTTTAAAACAGTGGATTATTGATGATAAATGATGTATATTGGCAAGTGATGTTTTGAAAAGGTTAAGGTCACTAAGGTGGTTAAAAGTCCTTGAGTGAGCCTTGTTTACTTAAGAACATCAAGGTGGTTAAAAGTCCTTGAGGTGAAACTTGTTAAGGACACAAAGGTGTTTAAAAGTCCTTGTGTGGTCCTTGCCATGGTGTTTAAAAGTCCATGGGCCAAGGTGTTTAAAAGTCCTTGGGGTTAAGATCACAATGGTGTTTAAAAGTCCATGTGTGAGTTTTATGTTGATCTTGTTTTAAAGATGGAAATTATCACTTGTGGCCAATATGACATGTTATGATATGAAGCATGAGATGCTTGTTTAAGATTGCTTGTGAGCATGTCTAAATATATCTTGTGGTATGATTTATAAATGAGTTTTATAAATGCATTATTGTGTGGTTTTAAGGAGCTTTCCTCACTAAGCTTTTGCTTACGCTATCTCTTTTCTTAAACCAATAATGCAGAGCATTAAGGTGCATTGAGGGCAACAAGGAAGGCAAGCAATCAAGTGGAAGTTAAGCTCATGTATGAGAAGGTTTTCTTAAACACTTTTAGCTTTTGGCATTTGGCAATGGGGGACCTATGTTGTTGTTTTGGGAGATGTTTGGGACTCCCTAAGTTGGCTTTATGTTGTGGTTAATGTTGGTTTATGTAATTGGCCATTATGTGTTGGTTTGGAGGCTTTTGTGCATGAATGGTTGCTTGTGTAGGAAGCATGCCTTTAGATTTGGGGCTTTTCATATATGTTGATATAATGATGATTGGTTGATGCAAATATGTCTCTTGTATGTTGTATGAGATGCTGGTAAAGTTTGATAGCAATTGGAGCATGATTGGTTGGTCAATTGTGTGTTTAAGCAAGCAAATTTCTGCATTTTGTGCAGGCCGTATCGGAACAGTGCCTTACCGTTTCGGAACGGGTGCCTCGAAGCAGCCCAGGCGTCCGAAACGGGTGACACCGTTCCGAAACGGAAAGGCTACTGTCAGCCCTCGTTTCGGTACGCGTTGCGAAACGGCCCCGCGTTTCAAAACGGGCTGTCTCCCGTTTCGGAACGGATGACCGTTGGGGGCTGACATTGGCAGTTATATGTTTCAAAATGTTTGCATTTTGGTCCAGAAACTTGTTTGTGCAATTGTATGAGTTTGGAATGTCCGTTTGAGCTGAAATTTGGTCGAGATGCATGAAACATGATTAATTGCAAGTTGGTAACTTTAATTTGGGTGAAGTCCTTATATTTATCAGAATTTACAATTTGGTCCCTAAAGTTGTAATTTGTTCAATTGGGTCCCTGTTTGATCTCTGATGTTTATGATCTTTGAGGATGTTGTTTGAATGATCATATCTAGGGTTAATGTGCATCTAGACAAGTTTAAAAAGAAAAAAAGGGTCGTTAATCAAGGTTGACTTTCGGGTTGACTTTGGTTTTCCCCGTGTGACTTTCTTAATTCGGGTCAACCGTCTAGGCCGGGTTAAGGGGGTTACAAAGCCAAAACATTATCTTTTCTTAACCAAGCATAAAATATTCGATCAAAGCATGGTAAAAGAGCAAATACTATTATTATGCATGCAATGCACCTAAGTATGCCTAAATGAACTTAAAACAACAATTATAAGGGCAGGAATGTGTAGAAAATATAGAACTTGTGGACACTCAACAGCATGGTAGAACTGTTTATCATATCATGGGATCGAGACAAGAGCTTAGAGGCAATATCCAGAATGTAGTTGAAAAGGAGTTTGTTGTGCTCAATGGTCACAACCGAGGTGCTTTCCAAGTGATAGAGAAGGTTGATTTTTCGGTGTTTATTTGGAAGCTGAAAGATGAGAATTGAACACAAGGATTTAAAGTGTTTCGGCTTTCTAACCCAAAGCCTACATCCACTACCTTAGCTTTTTTCTAATGATTTCAACCAAATTCAATAAGAATTTAATCCCCTTTTCTTAGATTAGGAGGAAACCGTTACAATGATCAAGCTCTCTACCCAAATCTTGATGAAGCACTCTATTTGTAACACCGTGATTTTGGGCCTAGATGTTTTAGACATCCGATCAAACTGGTCGGAAACGGTTCGAATCGTGTTAGGTGATTTAAGGAAATCAAGGATCGGGAAAGGATAAAAATATGGTAAAAATTGCTAAAATCCTCTAAATTCATGTGTTAAGGGTTGGTCAAATCAATTTTACAAAAAGAGTTTCGGAAGTGGTACATTTTGAGTAGTGACCAAAATGTAATGTTTCAAAACTCCTGGAAAATTAAAAAATTTCAAAAAAGGAGTCAAAATCTTAGAATCTTTAGGGAGCTATGGTGCAATGACACCTTTCTTTAAATTGACATGTGTTTTAAAATCATTTTTAGATTATTAAATAAAAATGATTTTTTTATTTAATTAAATTGTTAAAATAGAATAATGGGAAGTTTTTCACGTAACTAACTTTCATTATTCAGAAAAATCATTTTCTCAACACTTTCTCTAGAATTCTTTTCTCCTAAACACTCTCTCTTTGATTTCTAACCCATTTTCAAGAACTCTCTTCAAATTCTTCAAGCTTTGTGAAGGAAAAACTTGTCAATCATTAAGGAAGGCAAGGATTGGAGGTAAATCCCATTCTCAACCTTCAATCTAGGTTCTTTATTGAAATTCCCAAGATCTTTGACTTCTAAATGTTGTTTTTGGCAGAGATTTGATAATAGTTTTGATTTAAGATCAAAATCTTGCAAAATTATGATTTAAATCTTGATTTTCGGATTGGTGTTGATGAGCTCTGTTTTGGGTTGGCTTTAATTGAGTTTTGAGTTGATTATTATGTTGAAAAAAGGTTTTGATAATATAGATCCCGAAATCCTTGAGATCCTTGAATTTCATGATGGTTTTAGTTGGGTTTTTGAGGTGAAATGATGAAGTTTTTCTTGCTGGAGGTATAAGGATGGGTTTAGGTTGTTTTTAGATGTGGTTTTATGTTTATAAATGGTTGAAAGTGATGTATGTTGTCTGGGCTTGGTTTAGGAAGCAATCGATTGAGTTTTTGGTTGTTTCGGATGGGTAAATTGGTGTAGTTTTGGTGAGCAACGAGTTTGTGTTTAGTTACTGGTGTTAAAATGCATTTTAATCGATTTGGATCTCTGTTTTGATGATCTAAAAATAGGGGATCTTGATTCGGAAGCAAACAAAGCATTTTTTGGAGGCTTCGTCAGGTTGATCTTCGTGTCGACAAGCGAAGTTTCGTGTATCGGTGAGTTGAAATGGAATTTCCAGCTTTGTAACGATTTGAGCGTGGTCTTGGGAGCTTAGTGTAAGTTTGAAACACTTAGCTAAGCTCAAGAGTAAGTGAATCGAAAGTCTCTCTCGGAATGTGCTATGTTTTTGTTGGAAATGCACTTGATTTGAATGTGGTTTAATTACTATTTTAAAGAATGTTTTCGAGCATAGAGGATGCTAGTTTTTAATGCAATTTTGTTAAGGATGCACTTGGTAGGTGATCCTTGGATTTATAGATATATGCATTTGAGTTTAAGCATGTTTATGCGTGTGAAAATGGCATTGTGATTTATTCTTGTAAAACAGTGAATTGTTGATATTGAATGATTATATTGGCAAGTGATGGAAATGGTTTTGGTTACTTAAATCAGATATAGTTAGCCGGCTATAGGATTGGGTGCACCATGAATAAAGTCGGCTTGGATGTCGAGGGGTTGTGATTGTGCCATAATCTCCATCCAAGTACCCTAACAATTGAGGCTAAGATCACAACGGTGGATAGTTTAATCTCGTGTCTGAGTCTTGTGGTATGTGCCTCGTACTCTCGTTAGTGGAATTATACAACTAACGAAGAGTAATGTTGAGGGGTTGTGATTGTGCCATTAATCTCCATCACGGGTGTTGAGGGGTTGTGATTGTGCTATATATCTCCACCTTGTGTAGTCCGGTAGTGTGTATGAAGCATGTGGGACAACGCTTGTAATCCACGTATCCAATTGTGTCAATTGTGTTGGTTTTGATATGGTTTGAGATTGATCACTTGCGAGCCAATATATTTTTGATGATTAATGATTAAGCATGGGATGCTTGGGAAATATGCTAGAATGCATGTGATGCTTGTTTTAAGCACGAGCAAAGGATTTTGCTGTTGTTTTTAATGACACTTTGAGCATGTGGTTTTAAAAGTGCATTGATGCTTTGAAGAGCATGTTTTAAAGGAAGACATGAGTTTGCAAATGATGATATGTTGGTTTTATAAAATGCATTGATGAATGTTTGGTTTTAGCGATTCTCACTAAGCTTTACGCTTACGCTCATTTGTTTAATCAATGCAGAGAATTGAGCAATCAAGGCAGTCCAAGAACAAGGGGATTCCAATAGTTTTGGCTAAACAATGTATGTGGTTTACCCTTAGTGTAATAAGAAGCAATGGGTGAGATTTCTACTCTTGGTTTTGTTGGTGATGTTAAACACCTTGATCATGTTTGGTATATGTTTGTGGATTTGCAAATGGCCTCTAGTTGATTTATGGTTTGCTTGTTGTGTTTTGACTATGCCATGGTCTACATCTCTATAGCATTATTGAGTAGCCAATATTCTTCCATGATTTAATGTGCTTGGGGTTATGTTATGTTGTTTGTCTCTTCTTACATGTTTGGTAAGTTGATTATAGCTTGTATGTATGATCTAAGCATGTTTAGATGTGGTTAAATGTGTTTAAATGGCGTTTGGAAGTGCATCTCTTGTATGCATATCGATACTTGGGGTTGAGTATCGATACGCTAAGGCCAAATCCAAGCTTTTACAGCTTTAGTGTATCGATAAGATTTGCCCGCCTATCGATACGCCTAGGCAAATGTTTGAAGCCTGTTTCGGTACGAGCTTGGGCGTATCGATACCCTTTTCCCAACAGTTGCTACTGACAATTTTTGTATTGATACAGGGAGAGGCTTATCGATACGGGTTCGTTATTTTTGGTTAAAGGAATCTTAGAAGTTCTAAATTTATGCATTTTGGTCCCTGAGTAATGATTGTTCATTTCGTTGAGTTCGGATGATCTGTATGTGATGAAATTGTCATGCTGGCATGTTACAAGATTAATCGCGGATTGGTAACTTTAAAAATTGAAAAGTCTCTGTATTTTCTAGAAATTTCAATTTGGTCCCTAAAAATCAAAAGTATGCAATTGAACCCCTATGTGATCTCCGATCGCTATGACGTTTTCTTCTAAGTGCCTCACTGGACACATAGGATAATAATGTGCATCTAGAGAAGATAAAAAAGAAAAAAGGGTCATTAATCGAGATTGACTTTTACGAGTTTACTTCGGTTATCCCCGTGTAATCTTCTTAGATCGGGTCGGGGGTCTAGGTCGGGCTAAGGGGGTTACATTTGTTGGTATCAGAGCTAGATTTTGAAAGAATTGGGGATGATGGTAAGTGAATTTGGTATGTTTTGATGTATGTTGTTTCAAAAAAGCATGTTCTTCTTATGAAATGTAGAAGCTTATGCCATGCTTGATTGTTGTGAATCGTATGTGAGTTAGATATGATTGAATGATGATGATATGATGAGAATATGTGCTGATTTTGGATGATGTAAAGCATGATGAACATGATATGCTATTGTATGCTATATTATTCTTGAGGGAAATCAGGGTGCCCATTGCCTTATTACTCTAGTTAAATGTTTTGTGAACTTGGATCATTGCCTGAGGTTGGCCTAAATCATGGTTTGATTTGTTTTTGTTGTTACGCCTTGTTAAAAATAGCACTATGGGTCTGAGGAGAGAGCTTAGGTCGAACACGGTAGTGTCTGCGGTTGAGCAGGGCGACCAGGGTAACCAAGGGGCTGATGTTCCTCCTGGTGGAAACTTACCTCCTCCGCCACCACCTGGGATGGAGAGCTGGAGCAACAAGGACAAGCTGGTCGAGGATTGGCTGATCTAATGCCATTGGTTCAGACGATCACCGAAGTGTTTCAGGCTGTGGTAGCCAGAGCGCATGTTCAAGCCCGTGCAGCTGGGCAGGTGGGTTTGCCATTGGAAAGGCTAAGGAGTTTAGTAGCTTTTGAGTTCTATGGAATGTCTCCTGAGGCGTCATAAGCCTCGTTAGCTAGCACAATCGTTATTATGGATCAAATGGGATGTAACGATTTGTGCAAGCTGGGATGCGCGGTTTCTCTGCTCCAGGGTGACACTTATAGTTGGTGGACGACTATCACCGCTGGTATGGAAACCAATGAGGTAGTTTGGAAGTTTTTCATAAATGTCTCTAAGAGGAAGTATCTTGGAGTGAGATACTTGAATGAGAAGAAGAGCGAATTCATGTCGGTTATTCAGGGGAGTCTCTCGGTGGCTGAGTACAAGGTTTAGTTCGTACATTTGAGTCAATACACCCCTGAGTTGATGTCGAGTGAGAGACATCGAGAAGATCTTGGGTCTGGCATCTCGTGGAGGTGGTCCTAGATCGGGTAAGAGAGCAACTGAGTCTAGTTCCGGTGGGGGAAGAAACAAGAGAGGTTGAGATAAGAGACATCAGCCTGATGCAAGGCGAGGTGCTCCAGGATGGGGTGGTCTGGCTTAGGGAGGCAGAGGGAGGTCTGAGCAGCACACGTGCTGGACATGCGGATCGAGGGACCATCTGAGGCAAGATTGTCGATGCGCAGCTATGGAGGCATAGGCTCCTATTGTGGTAACATGGAATTCTTGCTGGAACTATGGTTCAGCAGATCATATGAGGCGTGAGTGTCCTATGTTGGCCGGTGGAGGCCAGGGACGTACACATGCTGTGGATGCACCTCTAAGAGGCCGTGGGCACGGACGATGAAACTTTCAGAGGAGAGATGAGGGGCAGCGATGCATGGCTCATGTTGTAGCAGTTCAGCCTTAGAGAGACGGTCCTGCGAGGATCTATGCTCAGCGCGAGGAGAGCAATGATATCGATGTCATCGCATGTACCTTTGTTCTACAGTCTTTATCATTGCAGTCTTTGATTGATTCTAGATCCACGCATTCTTATATGTTGAATGAGCATGCACATTTGCTGGATATACCTGTTCAGTTGCTTGAAGTAGGAATGCAAGTGACTAGTTATTTTGGTGAGACAATAGTCACTAGCAAGTTGTATCAGAGGTGTCACTTATTTGTTCAGGGTCATATTTTCCTTGTGGATTTGATGGAGTTACCCTTATATGGTTTTGATGTAATTCTTGGTATGGATTGGTTGTCTGAGCATATAGAATTGGTTGATTTTGATGTTAAGCGAGTCACCCTAAAGCTTGCCGATGATTATGAAGTGCTGATAGTAGGCGAGAATGTGAAATTCTTGTCTAATTTGATTTCGGCTTTAGAATCAAGCCGTATGCTAAGGTTGGGTTGTAAGGCTTATCTTGCCTATGTGATGAATCATGGTTCAAAGGATGTACGTGTGAAGGACATCGGAAATGTTTACGATTTTCTGGGTGTGTTTTCGGAAGAATTGCCTTAGTTTCCGCTAAACAGAGTGGTTGAGTTTGGTATTGAATTGTATGAGAATACGACTCCGATGTCCATTGCTCCCTATCATATGGCACCCAAAGAGTTAAAAGAGTTGAAGATGCAACTTTAGGAGTTGCTTGATAGAGGGTTTAACCGGTCGAGTGTGTCACCTTGGGGTGCACCGGTCTTGTTTGTAAAGAAGAAAGATGGGACAATGCGGACGTGTATAGATTATCGACAACTGAACAAGTTGACGAATAAGAACAAGTATCCTTTGCCAAGGATTGATGATCTCTTTGATCAGTTTTGAGGAGCCTCAGTGTTTTCTATGATAGACTTGAGGTCAGGGTATTACCAGTTGAAGGTGCATGATGTAGACGTACCTAAGACGGCCTTTCAGACAAGGTACAGGCATTATAAGTTCTTAGTGATGCTGTTTGGTTTGAGCAACGCACATGCTGCTTTCATGGACATGATGAATCATGTGTTCCATGAGTTCTTGGATCAGCTCGTAGTGGTGTTCATTGATGAAATCCTTGTGTTCTCTAGTACCGAGGACGATCATGATAGACACCTAAGGATAGATTTGTAAGTGTTGTTGGAGAACCAACTGTATGCTAAGCTGAGCAAGTGTGAGTTTTGGATTAGAGAGGTGGTCTTCCTTGGGCATGTTGTATCGGCCGAGGGAATTTGTGTTGATCCGCATAAGGTTAAGGAAGTGAGGAGCTGGAGGGTGCCTAAGTCGGTGACGGAGGTGCAAAGTTTTCTTAGTTTAGCTAGATATTACCGTAGGTTTGTCGAGGGTTTCTCGAAGATTGCTGCACCTTTGACCAGGTTGTTGCAGAAGAATGTTCGCTTTGAGTGGACGGATGCGAGCCATCAAGCTTTTGAGAAGCTGAAGGAAGCTTTGACGCAAGCTCTTGTCTTGATTCAACCTGAGTCTGGTAAGGAGTTTATGGTCTATTGTGACGCGTCCATTGTTGGTTTGGGATGTTTGTTGATGCAAGAGGGTAAGGTAGTAGCCTATGCATCTAGGCAGTTGAAGGTGCATGAGCGTAACTACCCTACTCACGATCTTGAGCTTGCGACTGTTGTGTTTGCCTTGAGGATTTGTAGGCATTATCTGTATGGCGAGAAGTGTGCGGTGTTCACGGATCATAAGAGCTTGAAGTATCTTATGTCTCAGGAGGAGTTGAATCTTAGACAACGTCGTTTGGTGGAGTTGCTTAAGGATTATGATATGTCGATCGAGTATCACATGGGAAAGGCCAATGTTGTGGCTGATGCTTGTTGTGTTTTGACTATGCCATGGTCTATATCTCTATAGCATGCTTGAGTAGCCAATATTCCTCCATGATTTAATGTGCTTGGGGGTTATGTTATGTTGTTTGTCGATGCTTACATGTTTGGTAAGTTGATTATAGCTTGCATGTATGATCTAAGTCTGTTTAGATGTGGTTAAATGTGTTTAAATGGCGTTTGGAAGTGCATATCTTGTATGCGTATCGATACACAGGGTTGAGTATCGATACACTAAGGCCAAATCCAAACTTTACAGCTTAGGTGTATCGATACGATTTGCCCGAGTATCGATACGCCTAAGCAAATGTTTGAAGCCCGTTTCGGTACGAACTTGGGCGTATCGATACCCTTTTCCCAATAGTTGCTATTGTCGATTTGCGTATCAATACAGGGAGACGCGTATCGATACGAGCTCGTTATTTTGGTTAATGGAATCTTAGCAGTTTTGAATTTATGCATTTTGGTCCCTGGGTAATGCTTGTTCATTTGGTTGAGTTCGGATGGTCCGTTTGTGATGAAATTTGTCATGCTGGCATGTTACATGATTAATCACGAAGTTGTAACTTTAAAAATTGAAAAGTCTCTGTATTTTCTAGAAATTACAATTTGGTCCCTAAAAGTAAAAAGTGCAATTGAACCCCTAAATGATCTCCGATCGTTGTGTCTTTTTCTTCTAAGTGCCTCGCTGGAAACATAGGATAATAATGTGCATCTAGAGAGGATAAAAATGAAAAAAAGGTCGTTAATCGAGGTTGACTTTTACGAGTTGACTTCAATTCTCCTCGTGTAATCTTCTTAGTTCGGGCCGGGCTTCTAGGCCGGGCTAAGGGGGTTACACTCTTACAAGAGAAATTCTAAGCAAACTTGAAATCCCTCTAATTTGTGTATGTTTGCAATTCTAAGCACTCACCCAAAACCTATACACTTGATCAAATTTGACAATTAAGCTCACAGGTATTATCTATACAAGAAATATACAAATTAGCTCTAGAGATAATATTTCATCATAATGTTGTTACAATTGAAGCATTAACCATCTCTTGATGCTTGGAGGTCCCTTTTATACTCTTAATTGAGTTTCTAGTCGTTGAATACCGTTGCAGTTGAATTAAAGTCATTGGAGCCTTTATTTCCCACCATAAATGCAATTTTGTAGCTTGGTGTATCGGTACTCCTCAAGCTATATCGATACGGTCCTGATATGGAAGTAGCCGTTGAGCACTTCAGCTGGTGCATATCGATACACATGGAAAGCGTATCGGTATGATCCTGCAATTTAAAAGACCGTTGGTATGCATAAACCTCATCCACAATATTTTTTCTTCTTCGAATACTTCTTTCGCTCGATAAAGGACCATGATGTGGTTTGGAAAGATGAGCGAACTAGATTTCCTCTTCAAGCATGCATAAACCTCATCCACAATAATTTTTCCCACGTTAGTAGACCGACCATTTAGAAAATAATGAAGGGGAAGGAGCCTTGGAATGTTCACAGCTATCGTGTGAGAAGTTGGCATGAGTCTATTCTTGACAAAATGGATCCAAAGCTTTTCCTCTGGCTTGAGTCGTGTACGCTCCACTGCTTTGTTCGATGCGTCTAGGTTGGTGCCATCAAAGCATAAGTCTTCCAACACTTCCTTAATAGTTTGTTTGTCGGCATTCTCAGTGAAAGGTGTGTGGTGGTCCTTTGAGTTTTTCAGGCTAAAGAACTTGTTGATCTTGGATGCAGCAAATTTGATTTGATCTCCACGCACGTACACGCCGAATTGTGTAGGGCTGTTGAGATGGGCATAGAACTCTTGAACAATAGGTATGAAAAAGTTGTCAGGGTGAGGAATGAAGGTGGCCCATTTGTGGTTCGCGATCACATCCAATATATCCTTATCGAACCCTAGTTCCCCTTCAGTTGGGAACTTGAATCATTGTTCCGGTAGCAATTTCTGGTCTTGCAGACTTTGGATTCGCTCCTTTTCCTTGTCGTCTAAAATCTTCTTTATGAGCACGGGCTTGGGTTGGCTACTGCCAGACGCACCTTCTACTCGCTTGCAACGTACCATTGTTGGGAAAAAAGAGGGTGAAGATGGGTGATATGGGAGAAAAGGTTTGGTTAGGGTTTTTGAGTTTTGAGCGGGTTGGAGAAGATGAAGTGAGGGGTCTTTTGGTTTTCCTTGTGTCAATGTGATGAGAGAGGGAGTTAGTGGGACTGGATGCTGAGGGTGATGGGATTTAAGGGGAGGTAACTAACATGATTTGAAAGAGAGACATTGTTGGGGGGTTTTGGGCGGCATGTGTGTAAGGTAAGGACAAAAGGGTATTAAATGAAAAGGTGAAAAGTAAGAAAGAGAAAATACCTAGGAAATAATTGCTAGGGTTTTCTTTAAATGAAAAGGTGAAAGGGTTATTTAATTCCCCCTCTTTCCCCCTTTTTCAGTTAGCTTCCTCTCATGTTGGAAAAGCTTAATTTTCCATTCCTTGTATCCTTATAAAAACAAAAGCCAGATATGTCGATACACCCTGACCTGCCACCTACGTCCCTCGGATGCTCAGATGCAAACAAACAAACTTGTCCCAAAAGCATAATGAAACAAAAGGACAAATGGGATAAAACCTAGAGTACGAAATAAGAATAAAGATTAAACTACATTATTTATGAACATAAAAACATAAAAATGTTGTAGCAAAATATAAAAGAAGAGGTGGAGGGTTCAAACTCTTAGGCATCATGAAGGATGAAGGATGATTTATCGCGCAACACTGGGTCACCATTGTAAAGCTTCAGACGATGTCCAATGACCTTGAATATTGTATCATCATCAAGCTTCTTAATGTCAACCGCACCATGAGCATAGACCTTTTGGACTAAGAAAGGACCTGACCATCATGACTTCCATTTGCCTGGAAAAAACTTAAGTCTGGAGTTATAAAGAAGCACTTGTTCCCCTTCTGAGAAATGTCGCGACAAAAGATGTTTATCGTGCCACTTCTTTGTTTTCTCCTTCTATAAGCGTGTATTCTCATAGGCTTGCGATTTGAAATCTTCTATTTCATTTAGCTCTAAAAGCCTTCTTTCTCGAACCAGTTGTGCATCCATGTTAAGCTTCTTAATGGCCCAATAGGCCTTGTACTCGAGTTCCACGGGTAGATGACAAGCTTTCCCATAGACTAGCTTGAATGGTGACATTCCTAAAGGTGTCTTGTAAGCTATATGGTAGCCCAAAGGGCTTCATCAAGCTTATAAGACCAATCCTTCCTTTTTGGGTTGACCACTTTCTCAAGTATCTGCTTGATTTCTCTATTTGAGACTTCATCCTGACCGTTAGTCTGAGGATGATATGTTGTAGCAACCTTGTGCCTCACAACATAACTCTGTAATGCTTTAGCAATCAAATTGTTGTCAAAGTGGGTTCCTTCATCACTGATAATTGATCTTGGTGTAACAAAACTTGTAAAGATATTATTGTGAAGGAACTTCATGACGGTCTTGGAGTTATCCCTTGGAGTAGCAACTGCTTCAACCCATTTAGACACGTAGTCAACATCCAAAAGAATGTATAAGTCTCCATAACATGAGGGAAATGGTCCCATGAAGTTTATTCTCCGTACATCAAAAAGTTCGACTTCCAAGATTCCTTGCAATGGTATTTCATCCCTCCTTGAAATGTTACCCGTCCTTTGGCAACGATCACATGATTGAAAAAATACGTGTACATCCTTGAAGAGAGTGGGCTAATTGAATCCCGATTGTAGGACCTTTGCAGTAGTCCTAGTTCCTCCAAAATGTCTGCCACAAGGAGATGAAGGACAATGGAAAATTATATCCTTGTGCTCTTCTTCGGGGACACGCCTTCTAATGATCTGGTCAGCGCCTTGCTTGAACAAATATGGTTCGTCCCAAAAATAAGATCTTGCGTCATGCCTGAATTTTCTTTATCCCTTTCCATTCAAATCAGGAGGCAAAATACCACTTACGAGAAAGTTAACAATATCAACATACCATGAAATTGCTGCAACATATAGTATTTTCACACAAGGGAATTCATCCTCAATTTCAATTTCTTCGCCTTCTTCTTCATTGTTCTCTAGCCTAGAAAGATGGTCGGCTACTTGGTTTTCACACCCTTTTCTATCCCTAACATCCAAATCGAATTCTTGCAAGAGTAGTATCCACCTAATAAGTCTAGGTTTAGCATCCTATTTGGTCACTAAGTATTTAATAGCCGAGTGATCGGTGTGAATAATAACTTTAATGCCTAATAGATATGACATAAACTTATCCAAGGCAAATACAACAGCCAACACTTCTTTTTCAGTTGTGGTGTAGTTAATTTGTGCATCATTTAATGTGCGACTAGCATAATAAATATCATGAAAGAGTTTACCTCGGCATTGTCCAAGAGCTGCTCCTATTGCATAGTCACTTGCGTCACGCATCAACTCAAAAGGTGAGCTCCAATCAGGTGGAACAACAATAGGTACTGAGGTAAGTTTCTCCTTCGATTTTTGAAAGCGCTGAGTCATTTTTCATCAAATATGAAGGGCTGATTTTCTTGTAGCAAATTACACAGTGGTTTGGAGATCTTGGAGAAGTCCGTGATGAACTTTCTATAAAAGCCAACATGGCCCAAGAAACTATTGATGCTCTTCACATTGGTGGGAGGAGGCATCTTCTCAATTACCTCAATCTTTGTTCTATCCACCTCAATGCCATTCTTTGATATTTTGTGACCCAAAAACGTTCCTTTGGACACCATAAAATGACATTTTCCCAATTGAGCACCAAATCAGCTTCTTCACATCGCTTTAGCACTTTGGCCAAATTTCCCATGCATGAATCAAAATCTTCCCTGGGGATTGAAAAATCGTCCATGAAGACTTCCAAAAATTCCTCAACCATATCTGCGAAAATAACCAGCATACACCTCTGAAAAGTTGTTGAGGCATTGCAAAGTCCAAATTGCATTCGTCTTAAAGCATAGGTACCATACGGGCATGTGAATGTCGTCTTTTCTTGGACCTCAAGTGCTATAGCAATCTGATTGCACCCTGAGTATTCGTCAAGGAAACAATAGAATGTTTTGCTCGCCAATCTATCTAGCATTTGATCAATGAATGGGAGAGGGAAATGTTCCTTCTTGGTAGCTTTGTTAAGCTTCCTATAGTCCATGCAAACCCTCCATCCCGTTACAGTCCTTGTTGGCAATAATTCATTCTCATCATTACTCACCACGGTGATGCCTCCTTTCTTAGGCACACATTGGAATGGACTAACCCATAAGCTGTTTGATATGGGATAGACTACACTGGCGTCAAGCCACTTGGTTATCTCCTTCATCACCACCTTCTTCATGATGCGGTTGAGCCTTCTTTGGGGTTCAATAGAATTGATGTGACAATCATCAAGCAAAATTTTGTGCATGCAAATAGTAGGGCATATCCTCTTTTAGTCAGCCATAGTCCAACCTAAAGCTATTTTATGTTGCGACAACATATTTATTAAACTAGATTCTTGCTTAGGTGTAAGACTAGATTAGATTATCATAGGAAAAGTCTCATTGCTACCCAAATAAACATATTTAAGATGAGAAGGCAAGTGCTTTAACTCTAATGTTGGAGAATGCTCAAGTGAAGGCTTAAGAGGAATAAATTCTGAAAAATCAAAAGGTTCAAAGTGCGTACCTGGTTAGGATTCGAGCAAGCTCGATCTCTCCACCTCTTCTGATAATTCCACGAATTCCTCATACTCAATCTCATAGTCCTCCTTATTGTCTTCCTCTAAGATATGCTCATATTCATCCATTTCTAAGAAATTGTTGCATCAAAGTCTACAGTCTCCCTTTTTGTTGTAGCTTCCATGTATTGACACTCTTCATGTTCATCCATATATTTGAGAGTGTTGAAGACATTGATTGTCACCTCTTGATCACCCACCCTCATATTAAACTCACCTTTTCACAGACTATCATAATTCTACCGGTTGCTAGAAATGGTCGCCCCAAAATAATGGGTGCATTCTCATCCGCCTCACAATCAAGAATGAGGAAGTCGATTGGAAAGATGAACTTGTCCACCTTCACCACTACATCTTCTACTCTTCCTTCCGGGCGTACATGAGATCGGTCGGCCAATTGCAAGATAATTGTAGTTGCCCTTACATCTCCTATGCCGAGCTTCATGAAGACTAAATTTGGCATGAGATTTACACTAGATCCAAGGTCACACAAGGCTTTTCCCACATAGTTATCACCTATTGAACACGGTATAATAAAGCTGCCTAGATCATGTCTCTTATGAGGCAATTTGCCCTACACAGAATAGCATTCACTTGTTGTAGCAACAGTTACATACCGCTCAACCATTCTTTTCTTGGTGACGATGTCTTTGATAAACTTAGCGTAAGTGGGCATCTGATCAATGGATTCTATGAATAAGACCTTAATATGCAGCTGGTCTAGAGCATCCACGAATTTCATGAATAAGAGATTCTTATTTTTTTTCTTCAATCGTTAAGGGAAGGGAGGTGGGGGTCTAACTTCTTCCTCTATCGATGCAGGTTTCTCTTTTGTTGTAGCATTTTCCCTATCGCCGATAGTTTCATTCACTAAATCCTAGTCTTTCTCCTTCTCACAAGATGTTTTTGCTTGAAATTATGGTTCCTCTTGCACTTCCTTAGATACAAAGTCTTCTTTTTTGTTCCCCCCAATCTTATCTTCAGTGTTAAGTTGGGTACCACTCCTCAATGTGAGAGCACTTCATTGCTCTTTGCCATGCTTCTTATTGACTTCAGTATCACTTGGCAGATTTCCTTGGGGTCGCACAAGTAATGCTTGAGCAATTTGACCCACTTGGGTTTCCAATGATCGCAAGGGTGAACCGTGATTTTGTAGCAAAGCTCCTTGATTCTTAATAGTCATGGAGTAGTCTTGGAGCAATGTATTAGTAGATGCCATAAATTCTTTAGTAGATGTCATTAAATCCTTGAGTGCAGTTTCCAACGAATTGCTATTGGATGAAGATGCAAAACACTTGTTGTTTTGCCACGACATATTTTGTTGTGGTCCGTGTGATTCTGCCCGATTCTGCTGATTTGGATTCACATATTTGTTGTTACCTTGATTTCACCAAGAGAGGTTAGAATGCTGACGCCATCCAGCTTTATAGGTGTTTGAGTAAGGATTGTTTTTCTGATTGTAATTCCCTACAAAATTGGCAGATTCTTGATTGTCCAGACACTCTCTCAAGTGGTGGTTTCCATTGCAACGAATGCAAGTTGATGCCACTCTTACTTCCTTCACCTCATTAGGGTTTTAGAGATACTTTAGCATGGTCGTAATGGCGGTTAATTGGGCTTCTAATGAGGCATCCATATCCGTATCATGTGATACTTGAGTTTTCCTCCCCATTCCAAGTCTTGATGAGGGAAATTGATAATCGTTGTTGGCTACCCTATCAAGGATGTCAAAAGCTTCCTTGGGTGACCTGTGTAGAAATGTCCCATTTGCTGAGGCTTCTAGCATCATTCTGGTGGGAGCATTAACACCATTGAAGAACATAACCACTTGAGTCCAATCATGAAAATTGTGATTAGTGCACTTGCGCAATAATCCCTTAAATTTGTCCCAACACTCGTACATTGATTCCTCATCAGGCTGGCTAAAGGATGCAATATAATTCCTTAACTGAGTGTTCCTATTTGGTGGATTATACCGCATCAAAAAGCTCTTGCACTAATATGTCCATGTTTCCAATGATCCGACTGGCACACCACTCAACCATTCTTTTGCTCGGTCACACAAAGAATAAGGAAAGAGTTTGAGTTTCAACACATCTTCGTGCACCCCTTGTTGACGGAAAGATTCACACACTTCTAAGAAAGCACAGATGTGTTCTCTAGCATCTTCATGAGGGGAGCCTCCATGTTAACCAATTGAGTTCAACATGTTGAACATTATTGGTTTAAGCTCAAATTGGACTTCTTAAATTTCGAGAGCTACAATCCCCGTATTAAGATCATCCAAGATAGGATTTAGGTGATCTCTAATAACTTTCGGTCTTGCTAGAGCATTTTAGGAATGTATACATCTCCGCTTGATGCTGAGCTCCGTTCATGATTCTAATTGCTTATTGTATACATCTCCGCTGACGAAATGGATGTTCGATTTTAGGAATGTAAGGTAGTATAGCTCTCGATGTCTCCTTCGGGTCATGCAATAGCACAGTACCTAAAAAGACAAACAAAAACAACATAAGAAAATATATACCAAAGAAAAATAAACTAGTGCAAATACTAAAGCTAAAACAACCAATTGCCAACCCCGGCAACATCGCCAAAAACTTGTTTGCGCGTGTGATGTACTATAAATGATACATAAATATGGTGCAACTATACACGCCGAACAAGTAATACAATGATAAGTGAGTATCGTCTCCACAGGGATAGGAGGTGTTCCGAGTTATGTTTAAGCACAAAGTGTCACGAAATTAAAATAGAGAATGTTGTGGCAGATTGAGACAAATATATGCTTTAGCTCTCAACTAGGAATGACTGGCTGGGTTTGATGGTTAACCTATGCTTTAGCTCTTAACTAGGGTTTACCTCTCTAGCTTACTCTATGCTCGGTCGGATTTACTAAGTTGCTCCCAACTATCTCTAGCAAGAAAACTGGGAGTAGGAAATGCTAATACAATAACTCTAAGTGTAAATTCTATCACTCCCTCTACCCATAAAGTTCTATCATTTTTAGCCATTTAAACCTGTCACTTATCTCTAAGGTGGATTAGAGATGTGCCTCTCAGAATCCAACTCCATTGTCTATGAAGTTAAAAGATAGCTCTCTCGACCACTAACCTCAACTCACACCTAAGGAAAGGCCAACTCCCGAAGGCTCTTACAACCCTAAATGTTTAACAACATAGACAAAGCATAGATAGAAGATGGAGATAAATGAACATGCATTAAAGAAACTAAAACATAGATCATCCAAACATCTCAAGCCACCTAAAATTAGTTCTTGGCTGGGCAAATAACATCCAAAGTATCTTCGTTTGTACAACCTATTTTCCAGATATAAAAGAAATGCTAAAGCAACAGAAAGGGAAGAAGAAACTCCCGATCCACGATGGAATGCAATGCCACGAACCGCCCTAGCCTTTCCGCGTCTCTCAAGGTCAAACACTTGGAGCTTCAATGATGGAGGACACCAAGTGGAGGAAGAAGAAGAAAGGAAAAGAGTCGCCTTTGCTTTCTATCCCTATCCTTTTTATCACCTTTTTCGTTCTCTCCTTATAATGATGGTCTCATGTCCTTTATATAGTGGGGCTCAAAGGATTTTGTACCCTAATATTCTTTGACGTCATGGGAATATTCCCTATGCATGTGGGGCACAATCAAACAAAAAGGGGCTCGCACATGTGCGCTCTCAGCGTGTGCACGTTACTTTATCCTTTTCTTCGCCCAGAATTGTTGTCCAACTTGCGTTATCATTTTTCTTCCTTGTCCTGCTTCACACCAGCTTCAACCTACACAACACCAGCTTCAACATTTGCGAATCCTGTTGAAGACTTTGCTAGATAATCAGGTGTATACGAAGATGAGCAAATGCGAGTTTTGGGTTAGAGAGGTAGTCTTTCTAGGGCATGTTGTATCAACGGATGGCATTAGAGTTGATCCTAAGAAAGTGGAAGCTGTTGTGAATTGGAAGCAACCGAAGTCTGTGACTGTGGTTTGTAGTTTCCTAGGCTTAGCGAGCTACTACCATCCGTTTGCGGAAGGATTTTCTAAGATAGCTGCTCCGTTGACGAAAATGTTACAAAAGGATGTTATATATGAGTGGAAAGAAGCGTGACATATGGCTTTTGATCGTTTGAAAGATGCTTTGGCTAGAGCACATGTGCTAGTGCAACCGGTAACAGGGAAAGATTACGTGATTTACAGTGATGCTTCGTATATAGGCCTAGGTTGTGTATTGATGCAAGATGGGAGAGTTGTTGCATATGCATCGAGACAGTTGAAGACTCATAAAAAGAACTACCCACACATGATATTGAATTAGCAGTTGTTGTGTTTGCTTTGAAAGTGTGGAGACATTATTTGTATGGTGAGAAATGCACAGTGTATACCAATCACAAATGCCTGAAGTATTTGATGTCTCAGAAAGAGTTGAATCTCCGACAGCGTAGATGGGTTGAGATATTGAAGGACTATAATCTTACCATTGAGTACCATCCCGGTAAAGCCAATGTGGTAGCTGATGGGTTGAGTAGGAATGTGGAAGTTGAGCTTCGAGCGATGTTTGCTAGGTTGAGCTTTTCACGTGATGGTGGATTAATTGCAGAATTATAGGTGAAACCATCTCTTGAATAGTTGATCCGTGAGAAACAGTTGCAAGATAGTTTTTTTGGCTTCACATTTTCAGGATATTGCAAAATGTAGACCGACCGAGTACAGTTTCAGTAATGCTAGTGTTCTGTCTTTCAAAGATAGAGTTGTTGTGCCTGAAGATGCCGATTTGAGACGCACCATTTAGAAGGAAGCACGTACTAGTCCGTTTGCTATGCATCCAGGTAGCACGAAGATGTACAGAGATCTGAAGAATGATTATTTCTAGGTTAGTTTGAAAACGAATGTGGCTGAATTTGTAAGTAAATGTATGGTTTGTCAGCGAGTGAAGGTTGAACATCAGTTTTCATTAGGATTGTTATAGCCTTTACGGATTCCGTAATGGAAATGGGAAAGGATAACCATGGATTTTGTATCAGGTTTACCATTGACTCCTTTGCAAAAGAATTCAGTTTGGGTGATAGTGGATTGACTCACCAAGTGTGCACATTTCCTAGCTATTAACACGACTGATTCCTTGGATAAATTGGCTGATTTGTATATCCGCGAGATAGTGAGATTGCACGGTGTACCGAAATCGATTTTATCAGATAGAGATCTGAGGCTCACATCGAGGTTTTGGGATTGCTTGCATAGTGCTTTGGGTAGCCGGTTGAATTTCAGTACCCCGTATCATCCTCAGCCGGATGGTCAATTAGAGCAAGTAATACAAGTGCTTGAGGATATTTTGCGTAGTTGTATTATTGGTTTTCAGGGTTCGTGGGAGAAACACCTGCCGTTAGTTGAGTTTGCTTATAACAACAACTTTCGGGCTAGTATTCAGATGGCACCGTTTCAGGCTTTGTATGGTAGGAGGTGTAGAACTCATGTTTGTTGAGAAGAAGCTGGTCATAAATTGGTATCATTACTTGCTATGCTTAAGGGTACTACTGAGAAGGTGAAACCAATATGTTATTGCTTGAAAGCAGCAACCGGTCGACATAAATCTTATGCCGATTTGAAGCGTCGTGAGATTGAGCATGCCATGGGTGAGAAAGTCTTTTTGAAAGTATCGCCATGGAAGAAACTGATGAGATTCGGTAGAAAAGGTAAACTGAGTCTGAGATTCATTAGCCCGTATGAGATCGTTGGACGAGTTGGTCATGTGGTTTATAGATTGAGTTTTCCTACGGAATTAGAGAAGATACATGATATATTCCATGTTTCTATGCTTCAGAAGTATAGGTCATATCAATTGCACGTAATGCCTGTTGAAGAAATTGAATTGAATCCAGATTTTTTGTACGATGAGGAACTGATTGAGATCTTAGCTACAGACATCAAGGTTTTGCGTGGTAGATCTATTGAGCTGGTCAAAGTAAAGTGGCGACATCGAGGTGTTGAAGAAGCCACTTGGGAGAGGAAAGATGACATGAAGCATCAGTTTCTGCATCTTGTTCATCAGGTAAATTTCGTGGACAAAATTTCTTAAGTGGGGGAGAGTTGTAACATACCGGTTTAGGGTCTAGAAGATCCAATGAAGTTTCGAGGTCTGGAAGACCGGTGTTGGGAGTTGTGAGTGAGTTTAGGGAAAGTGGTTCTCGGGTGTTGGGAAACATATGAAATAAATCTATAAAATCCTTAATTAATATGTTTAAGGTTTTGGTAAAAACAATTTTGGAAAAAATGTTTTCCGAACCGTGACATTTTGGTTTAGTGACCAAATTGTAAAGTTTGCAAAATCTGTTTTAGTGACCAATTTGTAAAAGAGTCAAAACATTGAATCTTTAAGAAGCTAAATTGGTTGGGCCAATATGGTTATTATCCCCTTTATTTTGACTATTCAAATATTTTAAAAATAGATTTTATGATTAAATTAAAACGAGGTTTTATCTATCTTCTCATTTTACGTCAAAATCCATTTTCAAGCTTTCTCATCTTCTCTCTTCAGCCAAACAGCCTTTGAGCTTAATTTTCTCAAGGTAAAAGTGTTTTCTTATCAATCTAATATTGCTAAATGGTTCTCCTACTTTGATTTCCTAAAACCCAAGCCTATTTCATTGTTTTTCTCAAGGAATTTTGCCAACAAGGGGAAATAGCTAGCATTGGGGGTGAGCAACGAGATTCTCCACTAATGTAAGGTTCTTTAATGAAATTCTCATGCTTTGATTCTTTTAAATGTTAAGGTTTTGTTTTCTTGTCTTAATCCTAATGAAATTTGGCTATAATTGATGAAAATGAGCTTCTGGTATGATTTTTGAGTAGGATCTGTTATTTCAGGGTTTGATGATGATATTGCCTTTGTTTTGATGTGGTTGTGAGTTGAGATGTTGGGTGAATGATGGGAATCCCGAAATTGGGTTGGTGTTGAATTTGAAGTTTGAAAAAGTGAGTTTTTGGGTGGATTTTGAGCTAAATTTATAGCTGGTGTTAATCTGATGTTGGGTTGATATTTTAAGATGTTTATCTATGTGTTTTGATGTTATCTAATGCTGGGTTATGCTGGAGATTGTCCGAATTGGTTTTTTCGATGTTTATGGCTTGTATCAGAAATGTTTGATAGGTGTTTTGATTGAGTATTTGAATCTCTGCTTTCCAGCAAGTTAGAGTGTTTAAAATATCTCTAAATCCTATGTTTTGGGTTGGTTAGAGGCAGGAATTGAAGATCCGGATTTGTTGGACTCAATTATGGGCGAACCGGAAAGCTAAAAAGGGGTTTCAGCTTGATTTTTGTAATTGCTGGTGAGTGGAAATGATTTTAACGTTTTATCAAGGTTGAAGAAGTGTTTTAAGGGTTTGGGTTGAGCCTTTTGGCCAATCCAAGCTCAAGAGTAAGTTTTGCGTTGTTTTGGCTTTTCCGCCATTTTACATTTGACCTTGTTTGATCATTAGCATGCTTTTCTAAATGATGTTTATTCTGTTGTTATGCATTAAATGCATGATGTTATTGTCCCATGAGAATGCCATGTGTTTTATTAAGATGTTGTTGAGTTCATCCTATGCTTGAGGTTGAATTTATGGCTTTTGGGATGTGTTTGGGGAGGTGTTTATCTCCGGTGAAAATCAGTGGATTGCGATGTTGCGATGAGTATATTGACACATGGGTTATATCAGATGGATTGATCGATCAATATGATGTGAAGTGCACTATAATTATAAAATCCGCGCGTGAGAAATTCTTCGGTTTCACAATAGGGGTTGTGCAATTGTGATGCGAGTGGTAGGGGTTGTGCTATCACCAACGGGCAATATGGGTAGTGGAATCTGGGCCAAAGTGTGTTTGTGGTGAGGGTTGTTTCACCATGTGACTTGATGGGGGTTGTGCCATCAAGGTGTCTGTTTATCCGAGTAACATGTCAATGATGTCGGTATACTCATTCGCTATGGTTTCGTTGGAGCTTGATAAACTCATATGGTTATGTATTTGTGCTTGAAGCATGTGAAATATTTATGGAGCTGGTAGGCTTGGTTTGCATATATGGTTCATATATGGTTTATGCATGCTTGGTGCATGTTTAGTGCCTATGGCATGTGTTGTTGCATTTGTTTAAACATGTTTCAACTTAGCATTTTGAAAAGGAAATGGTTTCAGAAATGATTTGTGAAAGTGGTTTTGGTTTCCTAAATGATGATTGTTTTAAAACTGCATTGTTGTAGTTGGTTTTGAGCACCGCTCGCTGAGCTTTATAGCTTACACTCTCTTTTCCAACAATGCAGATCCGTAGACCTTTTGGGAGGCAATGGTGCAAGGGAGGTGATCCAAGTGTCCGTCTCTAGCTCAAGTACGACCTTGCTTAGATAATAGTGTGTGTGGCAATGAGGGTGAACCTTGTTTTTGTTGTTAGGAGTGTTTGTAAACTCCTTGTGTTAAGAGTATGTTGGCTGCCCTTGTTGGCTTGTTTATACCTTGTTTATATTTCTTCGATCTTGAAGTATTTACTTTTTAATCGTATGTTGAGCATGCTTTTATTTCTCTTGTTCTTCGACATGTGTAATGGATGGTAGTGGTTAGTGCATGATGGTCTTGATGTTTCTTTGATGTATGTGAGGATTGGAACCAAGGAAAACAACCTTGGAGATGCTTGTGCTGCAGTTTTGTTGTTACTGTAGCATGGCGTTTCGAAACGGGCACGAACGTTTCGGAATGGCCCTTATTATAGCTTTGGCGTTCAAGAACACGTATCAAAATGGGCTATGCAAAGCCGGAACAGGTCCAAGCCGTTTCAGAATGTTTGCTCACTGTTAAGCCTTGTTCTGATATGGCCTTATACGTTCCGAAACAGGAGCCGTTAGAGGTTGGTTAAAGTCATCTTTAAAGTTATTTTTCTTGCGCTTTAGTCCTAGTTTGGTGTTGTTTTCAATTGTGGATGATGTTGTGTGTGTTTTATGTTACATTTCATCATGGAATCATGAAATGGGTTTAATTATACAAAGATCACTTTAATTGCATCATAGATCCTTATATTATGCTAGTTTTTCATTTTAGTCCTTGGTTGCTCTTTTGTTCGAATCGATGCTCGTTTTGTTGTTCTTTCTTCCGCTGCGTGATCTTAAACATAAGGTTAATTCGAGCATCTAGAAAAGATAATAATCAACGCGTTTAGGGTTGCTAATTTGGGAAAAGTCTTCGGATCTTTCTTTGGTTAGTCTTGTGTAATCCACTCGATACGGTCTGGTAGCTAGGCCGGGTCGAGGGGGTTACACCATCACACCTAAACAAGACAATCAAGTAGTTTTTGGTGTTCAAATTGCTTTGGATCTATAGACGTTAGTTCCACATAATTTTGTACCCTTAGGAATCCATTTTTCAATTTCATCTTTTTTAGTTGAAGTACTTAGTCCTTTTGGGACCCAAATACTTCTAAAAACTTTTCCATTCAAAAATCTAGGGGCACTAGATTGTCTAACATAAAATTTTGATTTTCATAAATTGTTTTTCTTTTGAAGTTCATTGAAAATCAAATCTTTTTCCTTCTTAAAATCGTCAACTTCTTTTTGATTATCTTTTTTCATCGTTTGAAGCAAATTTTGTAAATCTAAAGCTTTCAATTCAAAATCTTTATGTTTTGCTTCAAACTCTAGATTTGTTTTGGAAAGCAAATGTAACACCCTCGACCCTGCCTGGCCAATCGACCGGAACGAACGGATCACATGGGGAATATTGAAGTAAACTGAGAAGGTTTACCACAATAAACGACCCTTTTTTCATTTTATCTTGTCTAGATGCTACTTAGGTTCCTATGTGTACGCACACAAGCAGCGGGTCAAACTTCGTCACAATTGCCTAACAACCATAGCCAATTAAGGTCTAGAGACCATTTTGTAAATTTGATAAATCAGGAGGGTTATTACCAAATTTAGGTTACCAATCTTTAATTAGATTCACTACATATTTATCGGTGAAATATCACCTCAAAGCGACAACTAGAACTCATCCAATTGCATACAGTGAAAACATGGACCAAAAGGTAAGAAACGGAAACCCGGAGTAATTCAAAAACTACATTAAGTGTCGAACGTTTCGAAACGGAGAGCCTCGTATTGGAACAGACGTTTCAAAAAACAGTTGATCGTTTCAATATGCGGGTTCGTTTCAAAACCCCTTAGGCTCGTTTCGGAACGATAGGTCACAAAGGCAATGTGTTCCGGAACAGGCCTCACCGTTTCGAAACACCAAGGCAAATTCAAGCCACCGTTTCGAAACATGCAAGTGTGTTTCGAAACACCTGGGTCTGCAATGTTTGAAAATGATGTTTTAACTCAATTTAATCCATCTGAAACCATCTTGACTCATGCCCAACCATGTTGGCAACTCAAATATACATCAATGACAACTCATACGAAGCATGACCAACATCATAGCATCATTCGCAATAGCAAAGAGACTAAAGGCATGCTTCCTAAAAGTTAAAGGCACCAAAAGTCCAAAATCCAATTTCAAGCATAAACTAATACCAAAAGGCCCTTTTACACAACCAAAACATGCATACTAAACTTGCATCACAACTGAACATGCCATACAAACCACATTCATAACATTGGACACCCCCATTACCTTTATTACACTAGTCTAAAACCAAAGCTTACCTTTAATCAAAGTCTTCCACCGATCCCCATGCAGGTGTTGCATCCAAAGCTTAAGTTTACTACATTGATGAACAAATAGAGCATAAGCATACAAGCTTAGTGTGGATTGCTCGAACCAAAAACATCATCGATGCACAAAACCATTTTTCACTCTTTTCAAAACCATCATGCTTCCTTTGACAAAACAAGCACTTTATCCTAAAAACCATTGCAATAAACATCTTGCAACATGATACACATAAATCTAGCAATTAAACCATTGCTACTCATAATACAAGCCTTCCAAGCATAATGACCTTTATGCTAAGCTTAAACCAAAACATGCATTTTTCAACTTATGCAATAACAACATTTTTCACAATGTTTCATTTCATTATATTGGCTCACAAGTGATAATAACATTCTCAAAAACACATCGGATACACGGATTACCAAGGGTTGTCCCAAACCCTTCATACACCCTACCGACATCTCAAGGCTCACACACGGGAGCGACCCTCCACCGTTGTCACACCCGAGGTAGAGTATTCAGTACAATCACAACCCCTCAACACCACTCATCGGTAGTTGTATAACCCACTAACGAGAGACGAGACTCACACAAGTTTCACACTCGAGAGCTACCCTTAACTGTTGCAACCTTAAACAAACCCCAATCGTTATGGTACTTGGATGAAGTATTCGGTACAATCACAACCCCTCAACATCCAATGCGACTTGTTTATAGTGCACTTAGTCCTATAGCCGGCTAACTATATCCAATTTTATTTATAAAACACTTTATACAACATCACTTGCCAATATAATCCATAACAACTGCATACCTCACTGTTTTTACAAAGTATTCATGATAAGCCATGAATCAAGCATTAAACCATGCTTCAAACCTTATACACCAACACATGGATGCAAGAATCACTTACCTAGTGCATCCTTAAACCACATGGCATCATCATCCACATTCCATATACTCAAAACATGCTTTAAAATAGTAGGTTAACACAATCAAAATAAGTAGATTCGAAATCTCATAAAGGCACAATCCTAGAGAGAGATTCATTTTACTTACTTTTGAACTTAGTAAAGCGTTTCAAGCTCTTACTAAGTTCCCCAAAACTTTTTTAAAACGTTTCCACGCTGGAAAACCAAGTTCTACTCACCTACTTGCGAAACCACGCTTGCCGACGTAACTATCGGTCGTCCGAAGCCTCCAAAATTACTTCATTAACCGATTAACTAACTTTCTCATTTAATAAATCAAAAGCCTTTTTAATTTTTTAATAAACATTTAAAACACATACAAAAATTAGGGAAAAGGCATAATTGCCAAGTAGCTCCCTAAAGATTCTAAGATTTTGACAAATCTTGAAAAACACATTTTCCCAACTTTTAAATCTTTACATTTTGGTCACTGCCCAAGATATACACTTTCAAAAACCCATTTTAAAAAACTGATTTAACCAACCTCTTAAATATAATTTTAGAGGATTTTAGAAGAAAAAAATCATATTTTTATCCCATCCCAAACCTTGATTTCCCTAAACCATCTTTAAACGGTTCGAACAACTAATACCGGTTCCAGCAGTCCAACCCGACTTGCAAACCACCTAGGCCCAATCCTGCGACATTACAACTCTCCCCCACTTAGGAAATTCCGTCCTTGAAATTTTACCCGAAGGAGAATGGTGCGAGACTGACTCAACCCGTCCACCTTACCTTCTAACGCAACTTCCTCAACACCTCAGTGACACCACTTTACCTTCACAAGCTCAATTGTCTACCACGAAGAACATCACTGCAGGCATCAAGAACAATATCCGGATCCTCACCATATGATACATCAAAATTCAACTCAATCTTCTCAACTGGCATAACATACGAAGGATCAAATCTCTTCCACCACAACATAGATTCATGAAACATATCATGGATCTTTTCCAACTCGGGAGGTAATCTCAACCGATAAACCACAAGACCAACTTGCTCCACAACCTCATAAGGTCTAATAAACCTCGGACTAGGCTTTTCCTTACATCTGAACCTCAACACCTTTTTCCAAGGCGATACCTTAAGGAACACGCGATTTCCAACCGCAAATTCAATCTCTCTACGCTCTAAATCTGCGTAAGACTTTTGACAATCCAAATCAGCCTTCAATCGCTCACATATGAGCTTCACCTTCTCAGTTGTTCCCTTAAGCATATCCGGCAAGGAAAGCAACTTTTGCCCCACCTCATCCCAACAAAGAGGTGTTCTACACTTCCTCTTATACATGGCCTCATACGGTGCCATCAGCATAGTTGCCTGAAAAATGCTATTATAAGCAACTCCACCAAAGGCAAATGTTTTTCCCAAGAACCTTCGAAATCAATCACACAACATCGCAACATATCCTCCAGCACCTGGATAACTCGTTCTGACTGTCCATCCGACTAAGGATGATATGATGTGCTAAATTTCAACCGTGTTCCCAACGCCTGATGTAAACATTCCCAAAACCTCGTTGTAAACCTCGGATCCCGATCCGACACTATAGACTTCAGTGTTGGAGTATGCCCAAAGACCAATCATATGTTGATTGAATAGACATACTATTTTACTAGATTTATCAAGTAATGGCATTGTCGTTATTATCATTTGGTATGTTCCTGTGCATCAAACTAACCATTGGATAATAATGTCCATACAATAATAAGATTATTGTTAAATAGGATCCTTAGTCGAATATTATTACAGGTATGGACAATGATAATATATAAAGACTTATATGTGGTTGATGACAAGCGTTGTCATTGACATAGAGATGTCAAAATCAACACATAAGTATTTGTTAGAGAACAACATACTGTATTGACCCCCTATGAGCATGTTTCTTGGGCAATTATGTGACAGTCACAACATTGCTCATGATAAACATATGTATAATTCTCAGACTTGAGATCAACATGATTTCAACATAAAGATTTACGTATTTTGACATAGTCAAACGTGTGTCGTAACTAACTACATTATAAAGACTGATGATTGGATACGTGATGAACTATGTAGTGAAATATGGTTGATCAAGAAATGATTTGTCCCTCCTACATAATGGGAGAAATATCTTCGGCCACTTGATTGAGTGAGATTAGAAAATGCATTGCCATGCTCGAATATTATGATATGAGATATCATAGAGATTCGTTTATCATAATCTACTCAAGACATCAAGAAACAATAGATGGACAACGCAAGTGTGACTAACCCATGACTTGTGTTCATCTAAGATATAAAGGACAAAAGGATGAAATACATAGAGGAAGTTTATTCAGGAATTAGGAAAGTTAGCCCATGACTTCATGCAACTTAGGTAGCAATGATGTATTGCTAGATGCCACTCATTGTTTGTAAAATTAGAACAGTTCTAATTTTGCTGCTAACGTTGCATGAACCTACGAGGGTTACACCCTTCGAATGAAACGAAAAAAAATTGGAAATCATACTCCCTATTTTAGGGAGGTTACCGAAAATCCCCTAAGGGATAGGGAAAATCGGCAACTCCCTTAAATGGGAATAATATTCGATAAATATTGTATTTATGAAATATTATTTAGAGTATGGAAAATATTTTGAGACTTAAATATTATAGAATAAGATTCTAGGAATTTAAATATATATTTGGAATTTATATAATGTATATTTAATTCCAAGTTTATGTAGAATTAGATTCCACATAATCATAAAAAATATATTTAAATCCAACTAAAGATAGAATGAGATTCTATGAAATTTGGTTGAACTTGGATTAATTATAATGTATATTTAAATCCATGTTTTATGAAGAATAAGATTCTACATAATTAAATATATATATATGTATATATATATATATATATTTCATTTAATATTATTAAATATAATGTATATGTAATATAAACCAATTTCAAGTAGAATTAGATTCTATGAAATTTGGTTGAACTTGGATTTAAGGAATTCAACTAGAATTAAGTCTTTGAATACTATTTAAAGGGACAAGGGCTAGCAACCAAATCATCCCTATTCCTCCTTGCAAATTTCGACATATCCCTGGGAATTCCCCTTTGGAATTTTCGACAAGTCCCAGATTTCTTCTGAAAAGTTGTTCGATATTTTTCTGGTGTTCCTCTTGCCCCATGGCAAATTCCTGGCGATTTCCTAGTTCGAATCCAAGTCCCAGTAGAACCCCTGGTCGATTTCAGATTCCCTCAAGAATCCCTGGAAGGATTTCGAATTCTCCCTGGAAGGTGTTCAAACCTGTCGAAATTTATCCCTAAGTGTTAGGGAGGCGGAAACTTTGTTCGTTTTGTTCGGGTGGACTTCGTAGAGGTCGTTGTGAACCTATGACGATTCCGATTTTACTTGACGTGGTTATTCTGACATACCGTCAGTTTTCCAGTTTCTAGAGTTTTAAAGGGTAACTCTTCATATTTTCACCCCGGATTGGTTCCTGTACATGGATCCTGGCTGGATTACGTCAGATTGATTTTTCCGCTGCGCCACGGGGCATGCCGACGTGACCCAACATTCAACACACCGTGCAGACACACAATCTCAGCAATAAATGAGCCTGCTAACTTATCCAACGTATACGTAGTATGCACATCTAACAAATGTGCACACTTCGTGAGATGATCCACAATCACCCACACAGATTTCTTCTTCGATGGTGTCAAAGGCAAACCAGACACAAAATCCATCGTAATCCTTTCCCATCTCCATTCTGGTATCCTACAAGGTTGTAACAAATCAGACGGAAATTGATGCTCGACCTTCACACGTAGGCAAACCATACACTTGCTTACAAAATCAGCTACATCCTTTTTCAACCCCACCCCAAGCCATAATACATCTTAGTACTACCAAGGTGCAGAGCAAAAGGACAACTATGAGCCTCAATCAAAATGGCACGCCTCAACTCAACATCTTCCGGCACCACTATCTGACTTTTGAAACATAGAACTCCATCATTATTAAAGCAGAAATTTGTAGCTTTACCATCAGCTATGTCCGTAACATGAGGTACCAACAAATCATCCAACAATTGCTTCTCCTTAATCAACTGAATCCATGAAGGTTTTACTTGCAACTCAGCTATCAAGCCACCATCACGCGATATACTCAAACGAGAAAACATAACTTTCTGCTCAACAGGTACCTTCTTACCCAATGCATCGACCACAACGTTGGCCTTTCCCGTATGATACTCAATGATCGGATCATAATCCTTAAGCTACGCCAACCATCTTCGCTACCTAAGATTCAACTCCCTTTGCGACGTAAGATACTACAAATTCTTATGGTCGGTATAAATCACACAACTTTCACCCTAAAGGCGGTGTCTCCAAATCCTCAAAGCAAACACCATTGCCGCAAGCTCAAGATCATGTGTGGGATAGTTTCGCTCATGCACCTTCAAATGTCTAGATGCATAAGACACAACCTTCCCACCTTGCATCAACATGCAACCCAAATCAACATATTGCATCACTATAGACTACAAAGCGTGTTATCTAACATTCATCCACTCAAAGTGAACATTCTTTTGCAAAAACTTGGTCAAATTAGCAGCAACCTTAGAAATACCTTCAACAATCCTTTAGTAATATCCAGCTAACCCAAGGAAACTTCGCACCCCTCTCACCGACTTAAGCGTTTTTCAACTCGTCACCGCCTCAACCTTGTGTGGGTCAATTCGAATATCTTCGACTAACACCACATGTCCAAAGAAAACTACTTCCTTGAGCCAAAACTCACACTTGCTTAGCTTAGCACAAAGTTGATTCTCCAACAACACTTGCAACACAATTCTCTAGTGCCTATCACGATCCCCCTCGGTATGCGACTACACGAGAATATCATTGATAAACACCACCACAAACCGATCCAGAAACTCATAGAACTCCCTATTCATCATATCCATGAATGTAGTCGGTGCGTTCGTCAATCCAAACAGCATCACCAAGAACTCGTAATGACCCTACCTAATCTGAAAAGTTGTCTTGGGTACATCCACATCTTTAACCTTTAACTGATAGTACCCAGACCTCAAATCTATCTTCGAAAACACTGAAGCACCACGAAACTGGTCAAAAAAGTCTTCGATCCTCGGTAGAGAGTACTTGTTCTTAATCATCAACTTGTTCAGTTGCCGATAATCTATGCACATGCACATCAAATCATCTTTCTTCTTTACAAACAAGACCGGTGCACCCCAAGGGGAAATACTCGGCCTTATGAATCCTCGGTCAAGCAATTCTTGAAGTTGCGTCTTCAACTCCTTCAACTGCTTAGGTGTCATGTGATAAAGAGAAATGGACACCAGAGTCGTATTCTCGTATAACTCAATGCCAAACTCAACTTCTCAGTTGGGTGGCAACCCAGGCAACTCTTTCGGAAATAAACTGAAACTTGCACATGCTTCGTATATCTTGCACCCACACCTCCTTCGTACTAGGGTTCATCGCATATACTAAGAAAGCTTCACATCCTAACTTCAACATCCGACTTGCTTCAAGAGCCGAAATTGCGTTAGACAATAACTTCGCATTCTCGCCTATGATTACCACCTCGTAATCATCCGCAAAGCTTTAGGGTAACACGCTTAACATCAAAATCCACCACATCTGGGTGCTCAACCAACCAATCCATTCCAGGAATCACATTAAAACCATATAAAGGTAGTTCTATAAATCAACCAAAACCACCTGACCCTGAACAAATAATGGACGTCTCCTTTACAGTTTCTTGTACCAACAATTTCACCAAAGAAACTAACCACTCTTACCCTAAATCTAACACCTCCGAAATGAACATTCGAGCCACAACTTCCAAAGCAAGTTACAACAACAGACGCAAAAAGCTATACCCCACGGATCAAATGTGGACAAGCTCACCTAACATGATCATGTGATCCACCTACTTAATAGGTATCCAACGCTACTTAAGCCTTGACACACTGACCCTACAATCTTTGTCCAATGTTACTACAACCTCGCCTCAACCCCAGTGATACCCTTTTAAGCATTACCATTCATACACTAGCTACCACTAAACTAGAGTTTACAACTCATTTTCTAGCACTAGAACCTCTCACACAAGTTATTAAACCCTTGTTCTGCTCAAATACCTCGTCTGTGTTACCAACACGTCGATAACAATGTAACCAATAGAAATCAACAGATATGGTTTAACCATCATGCACTAATCCATAAAAGTGCCAATAAATCGATGTCTCATATCCAATTCCAATCAAGGAGCTCATATGCTCAACTAAACAACTCGCACCTTCCTCAATTACAACTTACGATTTCGAACCCGAACCACAATTTCGCATTTCTCTTCACCCAAGATTCTAACTCCCAGATACTTCTCCTTTAAAACAGTTCAAAAGAACTCTCAGAACACAACACCAGGTTCTATACCCACAACCACAGTTGTCCACAAACTATACACATCTCTATATAACCAAGATACAACTCATCTTTACACAATGGGTATCACCACACTTCATTTATACCATAATTTCATTCATACAAGTTATCCACTACATGGATACCTCCGGTGACAACACTCGGGTTCAACTTCTTCTCAATTTACGTAAGCGCTAACCGCAACTCACAAACATCCACCAGCCAGTACAGTCACATGCACCTCAGCATTTACAGCTTTACAAGCTCTACACATCGCCTACGTACCTGGCGCCATACAATCCAACACTTACCTAACCAACACAGGTTGTACTTACATTGAGGCACATCGAGGCATCTAGCCCCCAGGAGACTTTATACCCTCCTTTAATCCTTGCCCAAAGGAAACAACAATCATACCAGATCACTACTCTCTCATTAGTTTATTGTGCTATTATTTTTAAGGCATGATAACCACTTACAAAGCAATCAAAACAAATTTCTCAGGCCAGCTCCAAGCAAGGATCAAAGACTTTGATTTCAACTTAAAACATTTCACTAGGTAATAAGGCAATGGGAGATCCAACTTTCCCCTAGCATAGCACAAAGAATACAACATGTATGTCACAACCTTCATGCATTAAAAGCATGCATATCACAACCATTACGTTACTTAAGCATCAGTGTAACCCCCTTAGCCCAGCCTAGACGGTTGACCCGAACTATGAAGATTACACGGGGAAAACCAAAGTCAACCCGAAAGTCAACCTTGATTAACGACCCTTTTTTTTCTTTTAAACCTTGTCTAGATGCATATTAACCTTAGGTGTACTCTTGAGATAAGCATACTCAAAAATCACAGCAATCGAAAAACGATAAGGGACTCAATTGCACAACATACGAAATTAGGGACCAAAATGTAAAATCTGGAAATTAAGAGGACTTTACCAATTTTTAAGTTACCATTATGAAATTAGTCATGTTTCATACCTCTCTGCCAAATTTCACCTCAAACGGACATCTCAAACTCAACCAATTGCACATACAAAAATCAGGACTAAAACGTAAAGCTTGCAAACCTCAAAACCATTCAAATCAGTGCCCAACGGTCAAGTGTTCCGAAACGGGTCTAGGCCGTTCCTAAACACCCCTTGGCAGTAGCCAAAGTGTTTCGAAACGCCTCTGCCTGTTTCGAAACACCCAGGCCAAAATATGCACCTGTTTCGAAACAGGCAAGGGTGTTTCGAAACACCCTGCCCAGAAACAGCAAAAAGGTCTGTTTTTCACACTTCCGACCCACCAAACACATACATATGACTTCCATATCATCCCAACAAGTCATCAAACCTTAAAGGAACATACTTGCATCATCAAAGCTCAATCAAGCATCATTTAGGAAAAACCACAAGTCTATAGGCATGCATCCTATAATGAAAAGCAAGCAATCATCAAATCTCCAAAACAAAAACCAAATGGCCATTTACATGTTCCAAACATCATCATGGGCATTAAACCAAACTTAGGGAGTCCAAAACATCTCCCAAAAACTCAATCTAGGTTCCCATTGCCAAATACCAAAAGCTAATAGTGTTGTGAAAATAGTCACCATACATGAGCTTAGACTTTCACTTGGATCCTTGACCTCCTTGCTTCCCTTAAAGCACTTCAATGCTCTACATTATTGGTTCAAGAAATAGAGAGCGTAAGCACATATGCTTAGTGAGAAATGCTCTAATGAAACAACACAATAATGCACTTTGTAAAAACACCTTTCCAAGGCGTTTAGTTTCAAAACAACAATTATCATGCATCCATGCATATAAACCAAGCATCTCATGCTTCAATACATTAACATGTCATATTGGCTTTCAAGTGATAATCCATAACCATTTTCAACTCAAAGCACAATCAGATACGCGGATTACAAGCGTTGTCTTACACGCTCCATACACACTACCAAACACACAAGGTGGACTTTACCGGTACAATCACAACCCCTCAACACCCGTGATGGAGTTTAACGGTACAATCACAACCCCTCCACATCACTCATTGGTAGTTGTATAACATCACTAACGAGAACACGGGACACACAACACAAGATCCACACATGGACTTTTAACCACCATTGTGATCTTAGATATCTCGTTAGTGTTCTTGGATGGAGTTTACGGTACAATCACAACCCCCTCAACATCCAAGGCGACTTTATTCACGGTGCACCCAATCCTATAGCCGGCTAACTATATCCGATTCAAGTACATTTAAAACCAACACATCACTTGCCAATATACATCAATTATCATCAAGAATCCACTATTTTAAAGCATTAATCAAAGCCATTACATAATCATGCAACACTATGCATCAACCACATTTTCCAATGTCCAAAACAAGGATCTCTTACCTTGAGCATCCTTCAACACATGGCTTACAAAACCAACATTAAACATGCTAAAATATGCTTTCAAAACAGAATTTAAACATGCAAAATAAACACATTGCATTCAACCATCTCATGGTTCATCAACAAGAGAGTTTCTCCGAAAAACTTACTCTTGAGCTTAGCTAAGTTGTTTAGACTTAAACTAAGCTCCCAAAACCTTCCAAGATTGGTTTCAAAGCTGAAAACCAAACTTCACTCACCGATTCCGTTTCGCAAGCTTGCTGAAACGCCGATCAAGCCTCCGGATCAACACCACAAGGATCCGATGATGTCTCGCCTGTTTTAAGCACATCAAAGCAGTGGCTTAATGCATCATCATGCATTAAAATCTTCAACCAAAACACCTAAACTCGCTGCTCTCATCAAAACTCACATTTCGGCTACCAAACACAACCGAAATCACATCCAAACACCTCTACAGCATTACCCAGCCAAGATCCATCAAATCCAATCATTCTTAAACATCAATTAACATCCAAAAAGGACCTAATCATGTCCTTATACCTCCAGCTATAGCAGAACATCAAAATCACCCCAAAAACCACCATTTTCTCAAGTCAAAACTTAGGAAAATCAACCTATTCGGGATTTCATTGATTAAACCTCAATTACACATCATTTAAACATCCAAAATACATCAAAAATACATCTCAAAACAGAGCCCAATCATCTATTACGAATTTCTTCAAAATTAAATCCAAATCTTGCATTTTAAGCCAAAATCAAGAACACAGCATTAAAACCTTTAATAAAACTCAATTTAAGGATTGAGAACTTGGGAATTTCAGTAAAGAACTGAGTATTTAGAGGAGAAGGACGTTCATACCTCTAAATGTGAGTTTCTCCTTGTTTAGAGCCAAAATCCTTGAAAATTCAATAAGCAAATGATGAGGATTTGGTGTAGAAATGATTAGAAATCATTTAGAGATTGAAATCTCAACTTTAGGTGTGAAAATCAAAGGAAAAGTGGTTGTGGAAATGTGTTTGGCTGAGGGAAAATTGAGAGAAAATGAAATGGGAATTTTTTTTGGCAAAAGTTAGTTATGAAACTAAAATATCTATTTTCCCTCTTTTCTTTTTATTAAATCACATTAAATGAGTCATTAAAATTTAAGAAAAATCTGGAGAAACTCTCCCTTGGGTAAATTAGCTCCTTAAAGATTTAAAGTTTCAATCCTTTTAAAACAGTCACCAACTTTTCAAAAATTACATTTTAGTCACTAACTTGAAATGTCATATTTCCAAACCCCATTTTGTAAAATTGATTTCACCACTCTCTTATATATAATAAAAGAGGATTTTTAGATAGTTTTCCATAATTTTAATGCATCCCGAACTAGGCTTTCCCTAAAAACCACCTTTTATATTCGAACCGTAATTTAAACAGGTCCGGTTCAGACCCTAAACTTCCAAGCCCAAAATTGGGGTGTTACAACTCTCCCCCCCTTAAGAAATTTCGTCCTTGAAATTTACCTGGAGGAAAAAGGTACGGAAACTGCTTCAATATGTCATCCTTCCGTTCCCACGTGGCTTCCTCAGTACCACGATGCTTCCACAACACCTTTACCAACTCAATGGTCTTGCCTCGAAGAACTTTATTATCCGAATCCAGAATCTCCACCGGTTCCTCATCATAGGTCAAATCCGGATTCAACTCTACTTCCTCCACAGACATCACATGAGTAGGATCCGATCTATACTTCCGAAGCATAGAAACATGAAACACATCATGAATCTTTTCTAACTCTTGCGGTAACCTCAATTTGTACGCAACAGGACCCACACGCTCAATCACCTCGTATGGTCCAATGTATCTAGGGCTCAACTTACCCTTTCGGCCAAACCTCATCACCTTTTTCCAAGGCGAAACTTTCAAAAACACACGGTCACCCACCGCATACTCAATCTCCTTACGCTTCAAATCCGCGTAAGACTTCTGCCGATCAGAAGCTGCCTTCAATCGCTCACAAATGAGCTTCACCTTCTCGGTGGTTCCTTTCAACAAAGCGGGCATCAAAACCAACTTTTGACCTGTTTCAGCCCAACAAAGAGGAGTCCTACACTTCCTCCCGTACAAAGCTTCATAAGGTGCCATTTGAATACTTGCCTGATAACTATTATTATAGGAAAACTCCACCAAAGGCAAATGTTTCTCCCAAGAACCCTGAAACTCAATCACGCAGCACCTCAACATATCCTCCAACACCTGGATAACACGCTCAGACTGTCCATCCGACTGCAGATGATAAGATGTACTGAAATTCAACCGTGTACCCAAAGCCTGATGCAAACACTGCCAGAAACACGATGTAAACCTCGGATCTCTATCCGACACAATTGACTTTGGCACACCATGCAGCCGCACAATCTCAGCAATGTACAGCTCCGCAAGCTTATCCAAGGTGTACGTATTATGCACAGGCAAGAAATGCGCACACTTCGTCAGGCGATCCACAATCACCCACACCGAATTCTTCTTCGATGGCGACAAAGGCAAACCAGACACGAAGTCCATGGTAATCCTCTCCCACTTCCACTCAGGAATCCTCAACGGTTGCAACAACCCTGAAGGAAACTGATGCTCAGCCTTAACTCGCTGACATACCATGCACTTGCTTACAAACTCAGCAACATCTTTCTTTAAACCCACCCAATAGTACTCATCACGAAGATCATGGTACATCTTAGTACTACCAGGGTGCATGGCAAAAGGACTACTATGAGCTTCAGTCAGAATAGCACGCCTCAACTCAGCATCATTGGGCACTACTATCCGACTTCCAAAGCATAAAACTCCATCATCATTAAAGCAGAAATCCGATGGCCTATCCTCTGCAATATCCTGAACATGTGGCACCAAGGAATCATCCAACAACTGCTTTTCCTTAATCAACTGAATCAAGGATGGTTTCACTTGCAACTCAGCCACAAGACCACCATCACGCGAAATGCTCAAACTGGCAAACATAGCCCTCAACTCCACAGCTACCTTCCTACTCAAGGCATCCGCTACAACATTAGCTTTACCCAGATGGTACTCGATCGTCAAATCGTAATCCTTAAGCAACTCCACCCAACGTCGTTGCCTAAGATTCAACTCTTTCTGAGACATCAGATACTTCAAACTCTTGTGGTCCATGTACACAATACACTTCTCACCATACATGTAATGTCTCCAAATTTTCAAAGCGAAAACCACCGCAGCTAACTCAATGTCATGCGTAGGATAATTGCGCTCATGCACCTTCAACTGACGCGATGCATAAGCCACCACCTTACCCTCTTGCATCAACACACATCCCAAACCAACATAGGACGCGTCACTATACACCACAAACTCTTTCCCTGATTCAGGTTGAACCAAGATAGGAGCTTGCGTCAAAGCTGCCTTAAGCTTCTCAAAAGCCTGTTGTCTCGCTTTCGTCAACTCATACTTAACATCCTTCTGCAACAACTTTGTCAAAGGTGCAGCAATCTTTGAAAACCCATCCACGAACCTCCGATAGTACCCCGCCAAACCAAGGAAACTACGGACTTCATGAACAGACTTAGGAGGCTTCCAATTCATCACTGCCTCAATCTTCTGAGGATCAACACGAATTCCTTCAGCAGAGACCACATGACCAAGAAACACAGCTTCTCTAAGCCAGAACTCACACTTGCTCAGCTTGGCATAAAGCTGATTCTCCAACAAAGTCTGCAACACAATTCTCAAATGCCCCTCATGCTCCTCCTCAGTACGAGAGTACACGAGAATATCATCAATGAACACCACAACAAATTTATCCAAGTATTCATGGAACACCCTATTCATCATGTCCATGAAACCTGCAGGAGCATTCGTCAAACCAAACGGCATCACAAGGAACTCATAATGCCCATACCTCGTCCTGAAGGCTGTCTTTGGCACATCCACATGCTTCACCTTCAGCTGGTAATACCCTGACCTTAAGTCAATTTTAGAGAACACAGCTGCTCCCCGAAATTGATCAAAGATATCATCAATTCTCGGCAATGCATACCGATTCTTGATAGTCAACTTGTTAAGCTGACGGTAATCGATGCACATTCTCATAGTGCCATCCTTTTTCTTCACAAACAGAACCGGTGCACCCCAAGGTGACACACTCGGCCGAATGAAACCACGATCAAGCAACTCCTGAAGTTGCGTCTTCAGCTCTTTCAACTCTTCAAGTGCCATTCGATAAGGAGTAATGGACACTGGAGTTGTGTTTTCATACATCTCAATCCCAAACTCCACTTCGCGATTAGGAGGCAATCCAGGCAACTCCTCCGGAAACACACCAGGAAACTCTCGCACAGTCCTGATATCTTGCATACGCAACTCTTTAGAGCTAGGATTCATCACAAAGGCTAGGTAGGCTTCACAACCTTGCCTCAGCATCTGGCCCGCTTCCAAGGTGGACACCACATTGGCAAGAAACTTCACATTCTCACCCACCACCACAACCTCATAATCATCCGCAAGCTTCAACGAAACTCGCTTATTCTCAAAATCCACTACAGCTCGATGCTCAACAAGCCAATCTATACCAAGGAATACATCAAAACCATAGAAAGGCAATTCCATAAGATCAACATGAAAAAAATGGTCTTGCACAACCAAGGGACATCTTCTATAAAGCTTTCGAGTCACAACAGTCTCACCAAAAGAACTAGTTACATGCATACCAACATCCAAAGACTCAACAGGCAACCCAAGCAATTGATCATGTTCACACAATATGTATGAGTGTGTAGATCCAGAATCAATCAAGGAAAGTAATGACAAGGATCGCAAAGTGAAATTACCTGCGATCACATCCGTGTCATTTCTCCCCTCCCTCTGAGCATACACTCTGGCTTGGCCACCACCCTCAGGCTGAACAGCTACCACATGAGCCACATTCCTTTCACCATCCTCTCTACGCTGGAAATTACCACGGCCGCGCCCACGACCTCTCTGTGGTGCAACAACTCCAGAAGCATGTCCCTGACCACCACCGACCAATAGAGGACACTCTCTCTTCATGTGATCCGCCGAACCACAGTTCCAACACGAATTACCGGTCAACACAACATGAGCCTGTACCTCCCTCGCTACTCGAGGACAATCACGCCTCCGATGACCACGCGATCCACATGTCCAACATGTGTTCTGATCAGCTCTCGCCCTGTCTCCCTGAACAGGCGCACCTTGCCCTCCACCACCACGCCTAGCTGAAGACTGATACTTCTGATCACGTCCTCTATTATACCATCCGCCACCGGAACTATACTCAGCAGCTCGCTTGCCCGCACTAGGAACAGCTCCTCTAGAAGATAAACTCAAATTCAACTCAATGTCTTTTGCTCTACCCACCAGCACATCAAAGTCAGTGTACTCAGCAGCCAACATGTAGGTCTTTACATCCGTCACCAAACCATAACGGAAACGTTCACACCTCTCCCGCTCATCAGGGATAAGCTCAGGTGCGTACTGACTGAGTCGGATAAACCGAACCTCGTACTCAGCCACTGACATGCTCCCTTGAGTAAGTGACATGAATTCCCTTTTCTTTTCATCCAGGTACCGCACACCCAGATACCTCCTCTTGAACGCGTTCAGAAAGAACGTCCAAGTCACATCAGCATCCTCCATTCCGGAGATAGCGGTTGTCCACCAGGTATACGCATCGTCATGCAACAAAGATATTACACAGCCCAGCTTCTACACTTCATTGCAGTTCATTTGTCCCAAAATTCTCTTGGTACTTTCCAACCAAGACTCGGAACCCTCAGCAGACAAACCCCTGAACTCAGTCCCTCCCAGACTGCGCAAACGTTCCAGAGGTAGTCTAATATTTGCATCTCCCTGATGCCCAGCTCCATGAGCTCCAGCTACTGCCGCCTGAAAGGCTCCAGCAATAGCTTGAATCAGCACTGTCATGTCAGGAGCAGCTTGCCCCTACCCAGCTTCAGGTCCAGCGACCCCAGCACCAGCACCAGAACCAACTCCCTCACCCCCAGCACCACCACCACCGGGTGGAGAAGGTAAATCCACTACATTTTCTGCATTCTCTTTGTTCTCATTTTGAGCCATAGCTCGCGTATTAATCCTCGTCTCTCTAAGAGGTCCCATTCACTATACTATGCAATCACAAATGCAACAAACAAAGTCAGGCTCAGCAAGGTAAGCAATCCAAGTACTCAAGCTCATTTCCAATTTAAAACAAATCATTTCATTAGCTTTGATATGGCAATAGGTCCCTCTAACATGCTTCACCACAACATACACCACAATTGCAACATTTTTACAATTCATACATCATACTTTCACTCAACAAATATACATGCAATCATACACATATCACCCACATAACCATTCCAAAATACTCGAGAACTTAGCTCTGATACCACCAAATGTAACCCCCTTAGCCCGGCCTAGACGGTTGACCCGAACTACGAAGATTACACGGGGAAAACCAAAGTCAACCCGAAAGTCAACCTTGATTAACGACCCTTTTTTTCTTTTAAACCTTTTGTAGATGCATACTAACCTTAGGTTTACTCTTGAGATAAGCATACTCAAAAATCACAGCAATCAGAAAACGATAAGGGACTCAATTGCACAACATACGAAATTAGGGACCAAAATGTAAAATCTGGAAATTAAGAGGACTTTACCAATTTTTAAGTTACCATTATGAAACTAGTCATGTTTCATACCTCTCTGCCAAATTTCACCTCAAACGGACATCTCAAACTCAACCAATTGCACGTACAAAAATCAGGACTAAAACGTAAAGCTTGCAAACCTCAAAACCATTCAAATCAGTGTCCAACGGTCAAGTGTTCCGAAACGGGTCTAGGCCGTTTCGAAACACCCCTTGGCAGTAGCCAAAGTGTTTCGAAACGCCTCTGCCCGTTTCGAAACACCCATGCCAAAATATGCACTTGTTTCGAAACAGGCAAGGGTGTTTCGAAACACCCTGCCCAGAAACAGCAAAAAGGTCTGTTTTTCACACTTCCGACCCACCAAACACATACATATGACTTCCATATCATCCCAACAAGTCATCAAACCTTAAAGGAACATACTTGCATCATCAAAGCTCAATCAAGCATCATTTAGGAAAAACCACAAGTCTATAGGCATGCATCCTATAATGAAAAGCAAGCAATCATCAAATCTCCAAAACAAAAACCAAATGGCCATTTACATGTTCCAAACATCATCATGGGCATTAAACCAAACTTAGGGAGTCCAAAACATCTCCCAAAAACTCAATCTAGGTTCCCATTGCCAAATACCAAAAGCTAATAGTGTTGTGAAAATAGTCACCATAAATGAGCTTAGACTTTCACTTGGATCCTTGACCTCCTTGCTGCCCTTAAAGCACTTCAATGCTCTGCATTATTGGTTCAAGAAAGAGAGAGCGTAAGCACATATGCTTAGTGAGAAATGCTCTAATGAAACAACACAATAGTGCACTTTGTAAAAACACCTTTCCAAGGCCTTTAGTTTCAAAACAACATTTATCATGCATCCATGCATATAAACCAAGCATCTCATGCTTCAATACATTAACATGTCATATTGGCTTTCAAGTGATAATCCATAACCATTTTCAACTCAAAACACAAACGGATACGCGGATTACAAGCGTTGTCCCACACGCTCCATACACACTACCAAACACACAAGGTGGAGTTTACCGGTACAATCACAACCCCTCAACACCCGTGATGGAGTTTAACGATACAATCACAACCCCTCCACATAACTCATTGGTAGTTGTATAACATCACTAACGAGAACACGGGACACACAACACAAGATCCACACATGGACTTTTAACCACCATTGTGATCTTAGACATCTTGTTAGTGTTCTTGGATGGAGTTTACGGTACAATCACAACCCCCTCAACATCCAAGGCGACTTTATTCACGGTGCACCCAATCCTATAGCCGGCTAACTATATCCGATTCAAGTACTTTTAAAACCAACACATCACTTGCCAATATACATCAATTATCATCAACAATCCACTGTTTTAAAGCATTAATCAAAGCCATTACATAATCATGCAACACTATGCATCAACCACATTTTCCAATGTTCAAAACAAGGATCTCTTACCTTGAGCATCCTTCAACACATGGCTTACAAAACCAGCATTAAACATGCTAAAATATGCTTTCAAAACAGAATTTAAACATGCAAAATAAACACATTGCATTCAACCATCTCATGGTTCATCAACAAGAGAGTATCTCCGAAAAACTTACTCTTGAGCTTAGCTAAGTTGTTTAGACTTAAACTAAGCTCCCAAAACCTACCAAGATTGGTTTCAAAGCTGAAAACCAAACTTCACTCACTGATTCCGTTTCGCAAGCTTGCCGAAACGCCGATCAAGCCTCCGGATCAACACCACAAGGATCTGATGATGTCTCCCCTGTTTTAAACACATCAAAGCAGTGGCTTAATGCATCATCATGCATTAAAATCTTCAACCAAAACACCTAAACTCGCTGCTCTCATCAAAACTCACATTTCGGCTACCAAACACAACCGAAATCACATCCAAACACCTCTACAACATTACCCAACCAAGATCCATCAAATCCAATCATTCTTAAACATCAATTAACATCCAAAAAGTACCTAATCACGTCCTTATACCTCTAGCTATAGAAGAACATCAAAATCACCCCAAAAACCACCATTTTCTTAAGTCAAAACTTAGGAAAATCACCCTATTTGGAATTGCATTGATTAAACCTCAATTACACATCATTTAAACATCCAAAATACATCAAAAAGACATCTCAAAACAGAGCCCAATCAGCTATTACGAATTTCTTCAAAATTAAATCCAAATCTTGCATTTTAAGCCAAAATCAAGAACACAACAATAAAACCTTTAATAAAACTTAATTTAAGGATTGAGAACTTGGGAATTTCAGTGAAGAACTGAGTATTTAGAGGAGAAGGACGTTCATACCTCTAAATTTGAGTTTCTCCTTGTTTAGAGCCAAAATCCTTGAAAATTCAATAAGCAAATGATGAGGATTTGGTGTAGAAATGATTAGAAATCATTTAGAGATTGAAATCTCAACTTTAGGTGTGAAAATCAAAGGAAAAGTGGCTGTGGAAATGTGTTTGGCTGAGGGAAAATTGAGAGAAAATGAAATGGGAAATTTTTTGGCAAAAGTTAGTTATGAAACTAAAATATCTATTTTCCCTCTTTTCTTTTTATTAAATCACATTAAATGAGTCTTTAAAATTTAAGAAAAATCTGGAGAAACTCTGGAGAAACAATCCTTTTAAAACAGTCACCAACATTTTAGTCACTAACTTGAAATGTCATATTTCCAAACCCCATTTTGTAAAATTGATTTCACCACTCTCTTATATATAATAAAAGAGGATTTTTAGATATTTTTTCCATAATTTTAATGCATCCCGAACTAGGCTTTCCCTAAAAACCACCTTTTATATTCGAACGTAATTTAAACCGGTCCGGTTCAGACCCTAAACTTCCAAGCCCAAAATTGGGGTGTTACAATCAGGATTCAACCCAAAAAAACATCATAGAACAACTCACGTTCATATTCATTCATCATATATTTCAAATCACCATCACTGTAACCCCCTTAACCCGGCCTAGACGGTTGACCCGAATTAAGAAAGTCACACGGGGAAAACCAAAGTCAACCAGAAAGTAAACCTTGATTAATGACCCTTTTTTTTATTTTTAAACTTGTCTAGATGCACATTAACCCTAGTTGTGATCATACAAACAACATACTTTAAGAACATAAACATCAGAGATCAAACAGGGACCCAATTGAACAAATTACAACTTTAGGGACCAAAAAGTAATTTCTGATAATTATAAGGACTTCATCCAAATTAAAGTTACCAACTTGAAATTAATCATGTTTCATGCATCTCTGTCAAATTTCAGCTCAAACGGACATCCCAAACTCATACAATTTCACAAACAAGTTTCAGGACCAAAAAGCAAACATTTTGAAACATATAACTACCAATGTCAGCTCCCAACGGTCAGGTGTTCCAAAACAGGGAGAGCCTGTTTCGAAACGCGGGGCCGTTCCGCAACGCGTACCGAAACGAGGGCTGGCAGTGGGCTTTCCGTTTCGGAACGGTGTCTCCTGTTTCGGACGCCTGGGCTGCTTCGAGGCACCCGTACCGAAACGGTAGGCACTGTTCCGATACGGCCTGCACAAAATACAGAAAAAAGATTGCTTAAACACACAATTGACCAACCAATCATGCTCCAAATGCTATCAAACTTCACCAGCAAGACATTCAACATGTAAGGAACATAAATGCATCATCAATTCACCATCATGGCATCGCATATAAAAAGCCCCAAATCTAAAGGCATACTTCCTACACAAGCATACCATTCAAGCATTTAAACTCCGAATCAAACATATAAAGGCCAATTACATGTACCAACATTAACAACAACATAAATCCAAAATAGGGAGTCCAAAACATCTCCCAAAACAACAACATAGGTCCCTCATTGCCAAAAACCAATAGCTAAAGGTGTTTAAGAAAACCTTCCCATACTTGAGCTTATCTTTCACTTGATTGCTTGCCTTCCTTGCTGCCCTCAATGCACCTTAATGTTCTGCATTATTGGTTTAAGAAAAGAGAGAGAGCGTAAGCAAAAGCTTAGTGAGGAATGCTCATTAAAACCACACAATAATGCATTTATGAAACACTTTACAAGTCATACTTCAAAATACATTTAGGCATGCTCACAAGCAATCTTAACCAAGCATTTCATGCTTCATATCATAACATGTCATATTGGCCACAAGTGATAATTACCATCTTTTAACAAGATCAACATAAGACTCACACATGGACTTTTAAACACCATTGTGATCTTATCCCCATGGACTTTTAAACACCATGGCCCATGGACTTTTAAACACCATGGCAAGGACCACACAAGGACTTTTAAACACCTTTGTGTCCTTAACAAGTTTCACCTCAAGGACTTTTAAACACCTTGACCCCAAGGACTTTTAAACACCTTGGAAAGGACCACACAAGGACTTTTAAACACCTTTGTGTCCGTAACAAGAACCATCCAAGGACTTTTAAACACCTTGATGTTCTTAAGTAAACAAGGCTCACTCAAGGACTTTTAACCACCTTGGTGACCTTAACCTTTTCAAAACATCACTTGCCAATATACATCATTTATCATCAATATTCCACTGTTTTAAAGCATTTAACCAAGCCATAAACATCATGCATCTTTAAGCATTAAACCACATTTAAACAATGTTCAAAAGCAAGGAACTCTAACCTTGAACTTCCTTAAACACATGGCTTATAATCTCAGCAAACAAGCATGCTAGATATGCTTTAAAAACAGAATTTAAACATGCAATAAACACATTGCACCCAACCATCACATGGTTCCTCGTCAAGAGAGTTTTTCCGAAAACTTACTCTTGAGCTTAGCAAAGTTGTTTAGACTTAGACTAAGCTCCCAAACCTCCAAAACATTGGTTTCAAAGCCGAAAACCAAAATCCACTCACCGATTCCGTTTCGCTTCTTGCCGAAACACCAAATCAAGCTTCCGGATCACCACCACTTGGATCCAAAGATGACTCCCCTGTTTTAACACATCAAAACAGTAGATTAATGCATCATCATGCATTAATATCCTCAATGAAAGCACCTAAACTCGCTGCTCTCATCCACACTCCATTTTCGGCCACCAAACACAACCGAAAATGCATCCAAACAACTCCTCAACAAAGCCCAGCCATAAACCATCAAAACTAAGCATCCTTAAACATCATTCAACATCTAAAAAAAGACTTAACAACATCCTTATACCTCCAGCAACAACAGATCCACAAGATCACCCAAAAACAACCAAGAATCACAAGCTAAACTTAGGAAATTCAACCTATCCGGGATTGCATTAATTAAAACTCAATTTCCAATCAATTTAACATTCATTTAACAACAAAAATACACCTCAAATCACTGCTTTAACAGATCCAACGAAAATTCACCCAAAAATCATCAAATCTTGCATTTTAAGCCAAGATCCATTGCACAACTTTAAAACCATTTATAAATCATCAAATACGGATTGAGAACTTAGGAATTTCAGTAAAGACTTGAAGTTCAGAGGAGAAGGACGTTCTTACCTCCAAACTTGAGTTTCTCCTCTTTTATAACCAAAAAGCTTGAAGAATCATATGGCAATTGGTGAGGTTTTGTTGATGAGATGATTAGCAATCAAAAGATGGTTGAAAAGAGAGATTTAAGTGACAAAATCAGAAGAAAATCTCTGGAGAAAAGATGTTTGGGTTGAAAGAAAATGAGAGAAAGGAAAATGAGATTTTAGGAAAATTAGTTAGAAAATAACTTCCCTCCACTTTTCTTTTGTTTTAAAATCAGAATTAAATCATAAAATATCTTAGAAAAATCTGGAGAAACTCACTTTGGGTAAATAGCTCCTTAAAGATTCAAAGTTTCAATCCTTTCTAAAACAGTCACGCAACTTTCAAAAATTACATTTTGGTCACTAGCCTAAATGTCACCCTTCCAAACCTCATTTTGTAAAATTGATTTCACAGTTCACTTATTTATATTAAAAGAGGATTTTAGAACATTTTTCCATATTTTTAATGCAACCCGAACTAGGCTTTCCTAAATTCAGTCTTATATATATTCGAACCGCACTTTGACCGAACCGGTCAACGCCCAAAACTTCTAAGCCCAAAACCGGGGCGTTACAACTCTCCCCCCCTTAAGAAATTTCGTCCTCGAAATTTACCTGAAGGAAAGAGATAAGGAAACTGCTTCAGCATGTCATCCCTTCGCTCCCACGTGGCTTCCTCAACACCGCGGTGCTTCCACAACACCTTCACTAACTCAATGGTCTTGGCACGAAGAACCTTGCTATCCGAATCCAGAACCTTCACCGGTTCCTCATCATAGGTCAAATCCGGATTCAATTCCACTTCCTCCACAGGCATCACATGCGAAGGATCAGATCTATACTTCCGGAGCATAGAAACATGAAACACATCATGAATCTTCTCAAACTCTTGAGGTAACCTCAACCTGTACGCAACAGGACCCACTCGCTCAACCACCTCGTATGGTCCAATGTATCTAGGGCTCAACTTACCCTTCCGGCCAAACCTCATCACCTTCTTCCAAGGCGAAACCTTCAAGAACACACGGTCACCCACAACATACTCAATCTCCTTACGCTTCAAATCTGCGTAAGACTTCTGCCGATCAGAAGCTGCCTTCAAACGCTCACAAATGAGCTTCACCTTCTCGGTGGTTCCTTTCAACAAAGCCGGCATCGAAACCAACTTCTGACCCGTTTCAGCCCAACAAAGAGGAGTCCTACACTTCCTCCCGTACAAAGCCTCATAAGGTGCCATTTGAATGCTCGCCTGATAACTATTGTTATAAGCAAACTCAACCAAGGGCAAATGCTTCTCCCAAGAGCCCTGAAACTCAATCACGCAGCACCTCAACATATCCTCCAAAATCTGGATAACCCGCTCAGACTGACCATCCGACTGAGGATGATAGGATGTACTGAAATTCAACCTCGTACCCAGAGCTTGATGCAAACATTGCCAGAAACGCGATGTGAACCTCGGATCCCTATCCGACACAATCGACTTTGGCACACCATGCAGCCGCACAATCTCAGCAATGTACAGCTCCGCAAGCTTATCCAAAGAAAACGTAGTATGCACAGGCAAGAAATGCGCACACTTCGTCAGACGATCCACAATCACCCACACCGAATTCTTCTTCGATGGTGACAAGGGTAAACCAGATACAAAATCCATGGTAACCCTTTCCCACTTCCACTCAGGGATTCTCAACAGTTGCAACTACCCTGAAGGAAGCTGATGCTCAGCCTTAACTCGCTGACACACCATACACTTGCTCACAAACTCCGCAACATCCTTTTTCAAACCCACCCAATAGTACTCATCACGAAGATCTCGATACATCTTAGTACTACCAGGGTGCATAGCAAAAGGACTACTATGACCTTCAGTCAGAATAGCACGCCTCAACTCAGCATCATTAGGCACCACTATCCGACTCCCAAAACACAACACTCCATCATCATTAAAGTAGAAATCCGAAGGCCTACCCTCCGCGATATCCTGAACATGCGGCACCAAGGAATCATCCAGCAACTGCTTCTCCTTGATCAACTGAACCAAAGATGGTTTCACTTGCAACTCAGCCACAAGACCACCATCACGCGAAATACTCAAACTGGCAAACATAGCCCTCAGCTCAACAGCTACCTTCCTACTCAAGGCATCCGCTACAACATTAGCCTTACCAGGGTGATACTCAATCGTCAAATCATAATCCTTGAGCAACTCCACCCAACGTCGCTGCCTGAGGTTCAACTCCTTCTGAGACATCAGATACTTCAAATTCTTGTGATCCGTGTACATAGTACACTTCTCACCATACAGGTAATGTCTCTAGATCTTCAAAGCAAATACCACCGCATCCAACTCTATGTCATGCGTAGGATAATTGCGCTCATGCACCTTCAACTGCCGCGATGCATAAGCCACCACCTTACCCTCTTGCATCAACACACATCCCAAACCAACATAGGATGCATCACTATACACCACAAACTCTTTCCCTGATTCAGGATGAACCAAGATAGGAGCTTGCGTCAAAGCCGCCTTAAGCTTCTCAAAAGCCTGCTGCCGCGCCTCCGTCCACTCATACTTAACATCTTTTTGCAACAACTTTGTCAAAGGTGCAACAATCTTAGAAAACCCATCCACAAACCTCCGGTAGTATCCCGCCAAACCGAGGAAACTACGAACCTCATGAACAGACTTAGGAACCTTCCAATTCATCACCGCCTCAATCTTCTGAGGATCAACACGAATCCCCTTGGCAGAAACCACATGCCCAAGAAACACCACCTCCCTTAACCAGAACTCACACTTGCTCAGCTTAGCATAAAGCTGATTCTCTAACAAAGCTTGCAAAACAATCCTCAAATGCTCTTCATGCTCCTCCTCAGTACGCGAGTACACGAGGATATCATCAATGAACACCACAACAAACTTATCCAGGTATTCATGAAACACACGATTCATCATGTCCATGAAAGCAGCAGGAGCATTTGTCAAACCAAACGGCATCACGAGGAACTCATAATGCCCATACCTTGTCCTGAAAGCTGTCTTAGGCACATCCACATCCTTCACCTTCAACTGGTAATACCCTGACCTCAAGTCAATCTTAGAGAACACAGCAGCTCCCCGAAATTGATCAAAGAGATCATCAATTCTCGGCAAAGGATACCGATTCTTGATAGTCAATTTGTTCAGCTGACGGTAATCAATGCACATTCTCATAGTGCCATCCTTCTTCTTCACGAACAAGAGCGGTGCACCCCAAGGCGACACACTCGGCCGAATGAAACCACGCTCAAGCAACTCTTGCAACTGCGTCTTCAGCTCTTTCAGCTCCTTAGGTGCCATTCTATAGGGAGTAATGGACACGGGAGTTGTATTCTCATACAGCTCAATTCCAAACTCCACCTCACGATTATGAGGTAAACCAGGCAACTCCTCAGGAAACACACCAGGAAACTCCTTCACAACCCTGATATCTTGCACCCTCAACTCCTTAGAGCTAGGATTCATCACAAAAGCTGGGTAAGCTTCACAGCCTTGCCTCAGCATCTGACTTGCCTCCAACGTGGACACCACATTGGCAAGAAACTTCACATTCTCACCAACCACAACAACTTCATAATCATCCGCAAGCTTCAGCGAAACTCGCTTATTTTCACAATCCACCACAGCACGATGCTCAGCAAGCCAATCCATACCAAGGATTACATCAAAACCATAAAAAGGTAACTCCATAAGGTCAACATGAAAAACATGATCTTGAACAACCAAAGGACACCTTCTATACAGCTTCCGAGTCACAACAGTCTCACCAAAAGAACTAGTGACACGCATACCAACATCCAAAGACTCAACAGGCAAACCAAGCAATTCAGCATGCTCACGCAATATGTAAGAGTGCGTAGATCCAGAATCAATCAAGGAAAGTAATGACAAGGATTGCAGAGTAAAAGTACCTGCGATCACATCCGCGTCATTCCTCCCCTCACGCTGAGCAAACACTCTAGCCTGTCCGCCACCCTCTGGCTGTACAGCTACAACATGAGCTACACCTCGGCCACCTTCCTCTCTCCGCTGAAAATTACCACTGCCGCGCCCACGACCTCTCTGCGGTGCTGCAACAACAGGAGCACGAACTTCGCCACCAGCCAACATAGGACAATCACGCCTCAAATGATCCGTAGATCCACAGTTCCAGCACCCGTTACCAGCTGCCGCAACAGGAGCTTGCACCTCCCTCACAGCATGAGGACAATCACGTTTCATGTGACCATGCGAACCACATATCCAACAAGCACTCGGATCAGCTCTAGCGTTGCCTCCCCGAGCAGGATCTCCACCACCTAGCTTAGCCGAGGACTGATACTTCTGATCACGTCCCCTCTTGTTCCGTCCACCACCAGAACTATATTCAGCTGCCCGCTTACCAGCACTTGCTCCAGCACCTCTAGCAGATAAACCCAAGTTCATCTCAATATCCTTGGCTTGGCCCACCAACACATCAAAATCATCATACTCGGTAGCCAGCACATACATCTTCACATCCGTCACTAAGCCATAACGGAACCTTTCACACCTCGCTCGCTCATCCGGGACAAGCTCAGGTGCATATTGACTGAGTCGAACAAACTGTACAGCATACTCAGCCACTGTCATGCTCCCTTGGGTAAGAGACATGAACTCCCTCTTTTTCTAATCTAGGTACCTCACACCCAGATACCTTCTCTTGAACACATTCTGAAAGAATGTCCAAGTCACATCAGCTTCTGCCATCCTAGCAATAGTGGTTGTCCACCACGTATATGCATCCTTCTGCAGCAAGGACACAACACAACCAAGCTTCTGCACATCAGTGCAACTCATCTGACCCAAGATCCTCTTGGTACTCTCTAACCAAGCCTCAGAACCTTCAGCAGACATACCCCTGAACTCAGTCCCTCCTAGACTGCGCAAACGCTCCAAAGGTAGTCTAACTCCAGCATCTTCCTGATGCCCAGCTCCACGAGCTCCAGCTACCGCTGCTTGAAAAGCACCAGCTATAGCTTGAGTTAACATCGTCATGTCAGGAACAGCTTACCCCTGACTAGCCTCAGGTCCAGCAGCCTCAGCACCAGCTGCAGCTTCTTCAGCCCCAGCACCACCACCATCAGGTGGAGGAGGGAAAACCGCACTCTCAACATTCTCCTCATTTTCATTCTCATTCTGAGCCGTAGCTCGCACATTACTCCTCAACTCTCTACGAGGTGCCATACTCTAACTATGCAATCATAATGCAAATAAACAAAGTCAGGCCCAGCAAGGTAAGCAATCCAAGTACTCAAGCTCATTTCCAATTAAAATCAACATCATTTCATTAGCTTTGATTTGGCAATGGGTACCCACAACATGCTTCATCACAGCATACACCTCAATTGCAACAAACATGCAATTCACTCAACATGCTTCCACTCAACAATCATACAAAGCATACATACTTCAACATTCACATACACATTCCCAATTACTTGAGAACTCAGCTCTGATACCACCAAATGTAACCCCCTTAACCCGGCCTAGACGGTTGACCCGAATTAAGAAAGTCACACGGGGAAAACCAAAGTCAACCCGAAAGTCAACCTTGATTAACGACCCTTTTTTTTCTTTTTAAACTTGTCTAGATGCACATTAACCCTAGTTGTGATCATACAAACAACATACTTTAAGAACATAAACATCAGAGATCAAACAGGGACCCAATTGAACAAATTACAACTTTAGGGACCAAAAAGTAATTTCTGATAATTATAAGGACTTCATCCAAATTAAAGTTACCAACTTGAAATTAATCATGTTTCATGCATCTCTGTCAAATTTCAGCTCAAACGGACATCCCAAACTCATACAATTTCACAAACAAGTTTCAGGACCAAAAAGCAAACATTTTGAAACATATAACTACCAATGTCAGCCCCCAACGGTCAGGTGTTCCGAAACAGGGAGAGCCTGTTTCGAAACGCGGGGCCGTTCCACAACGCGTACCGAAACGAGGGCTGGCAGTGGGCTTTCCGTTTCGGAACGGTGTCTCCCGTTTCGGACGCCTGGGCTGCTTCGAGGCACCCGTACCGAAACGGTAGGCACTGTTCCGATACGGCCTGCACAAAATGCAGAAAAAAGATTGCTTAAACACACAATTGACCAACCAATCATGCTCCAAATGCTATCAAACTTCACCAGCATGACATTCAACATGTAAGGAACATAAATGCATCATCAATTCACCATCATGGCATCGCATATAAAAAGCCCCAAATCTAAAGGCATACTTCCTACACAAGCATACCATTCAAGCATTTAAACTCTGAATCAAACATATAAAGGCCAATTACATGTACCAACATTAACAACAACATAAATCCAAAATAGGGAGTCCAAAACATCTCCCAAAACAACAACATAGGTCCCCCATTGCCAAAAACCAATAGCTAAAGGTGTTTAAGAAAACCTTCCCATACTTGAGCTTATCTTTCACTTGATTGCTTGCCTTCCTTGCTACCCTCAATGCACCTTAATGTTCTGCATTATTGGTTTAAGAAAAGAGAGAGAGCGTAAGCAAAAGCTTAGTGAGGAGTGCTCATTAAAACCACACAATAATGCATTTATGAAACACTTTACAAGTCATACTTCAAAATACATTTAGGCATGCTCACAAGCAATCTTAACCAAGCATTTCATGCTTCATATCATAACATGTCATATTGGCCACAAGTGATAATTACCATCTTTTAACAAGATCAACATAAGACTCACACATGGACTTTTAAACACCATTGTGATCTTATCCCCATGGACTTTTAAACACCATGGCCCATGGACTTTTAAACACCATGGCAATGACCACACAAGGACTTTTAAACACCTTTGTGTCCTTAACAAGTTTCACCTCAAGGACTTTTAAACACCTTGGAAAGGACCACACAAGGACTTTTAAACACCTTTGTGTCCGTAACAAGAACCATCCAAGGACTTTTAAACACCTTGATGTTCTTAAGTAAACAAGGCTCACTCAAGGACTTTTAACCACCTTGGTGACCTTAACCTTTTCAAAACATCACTTGCCAATATACATCATTTATCATCAATATTCCACTGTTTTAAAGCATTTAACCAAGCCATAAACATCATGCATCTTTAAGCATTAAACCACATTTAAACAATGTTCAAAAGCAAGGAACTCTAACCTTGAACTTCCTTAAACACATGGCTTATAATCTCAGCAAACAAACATGCTAGATATGCTTTAAAAACAGAATTTAAACATGCAACAAACACATTGCACCCAACCATCACATGGTTCCTCATCAAGAGAGTTTTTCCGAAAACTTACTCTTGAGCTTAGCAAAGTTGTTTAGACTTAGACTAAGCTCCCAAACCTCCAAAACATTGGTTTCAAAGCCGAAAACCAAAATCCACTCACTGATTCCGTTTCGCTTCTTGCCGAAACACCAAATCAAGCTTCCGGATCACCACCACTTGGATCCAAAGATGACTCCCCTGTTTTAACACATCAAAACAGTAGATTAATGCATCATCATGCATTAATATCCTCAATGAAAGCACCTAAACTCGCTGCTCTCATCCACACTCCATTTTCGGCCACCAAACACAACCGAAAATGCATCCAAACAACTCCTCAACAAAGCCCAGCCATAAACCATCAAAACTAAGCATCCTTAAACATCATTCAACATCTAAAAAAAGACCTAACAACATCCTTATACCTCCAGCAACAACAGATCCACAAGATCACCCAAAAACAACCAAGAATCACAAGCTAAACTTAGGAAATTCAACCTATCCGGGATTGCATTAATTAAAACTCAATTTCCAATCAATTTAACATTCATTTAACAACAAAAATACACCTCAAATCACTGCTTTAACAGATCCAACGAAAATTCACCCAAAAATCATCAAATCTTGCATTTTAAGCCAAGATCCATTGCACAACTTTAAAACCATTTATAAATCATCAAATAAGGATTGAGAACTTAGGAATTTAAGTAAAGAACTTGAAGTTCAGAGGAGAAGGACGTTCTTACCTCCAAACTTGAGTTTCTCCTCTTTTAGAACCAAAAAGCTTGAAGAATCATATGGCAATTGGTGAGGTTTTGTTGATGAGATGATTAGCAATCAAAAGATGGTTGAAAAGAGAGATTTAAGTGACAAAATCAAAAGAAAATCTCTGGAGAAAAGATGTTTGGGTTGAAAGAAAATGAGAGAAAGGAAAATGAGATTTTAGGAAAATTAGTTAGAAAATAACTTCCCTCCACTTTTCTTTTGTTTTAAAATCAGAATTAAATCATAAAATATCTTAGAAAAATCTGGAGAAACTCCCTTTGGGTAAATATCTCCTTAAAGATTCAAAGTTTCAATCCTTTCTAAAATAGTCATGCAACTTTCAAAAATTACATTTTGGTCACTAGCCAAAATGTCACCCTTCCAAACCTCATTTTGTAAAATTGATTTCACAGTTCACTTATTTATATTAAAAGAGGATTTTAGAACATTTTTCCATATTTTTAATGCAACCCGAACTAGGCTTTCCTAAATTCACTCTTATATATATTCGAACCGCACTTTGACCGAACCGGTCAACGCCCAAAACTTCTAAGCCCAAAACCGGGGCGTTACAATCACATACTTACATTAACATGCTTGAACAAGTCACCGATCAAGGCAAACATCACCAAAATACACATGATTACAATAACTTCACTTACCAACAACTTACCATCCCAACCTTTCGTAACCTGGCTCTGATACCACCAAATGTAACCCCATCGACCCAGGCTATCCGACAGACCGAACCGAACGGATCACACAGGGAATATTGAAGTAAATCGGGAAGGTTTACCACAATAAACGACCTTTTTTCCTTTTATCTTATCTAGATGCAACTTAGGTTCCTATGTGTACGCACACAAGCATCGGATGAAACTTTGTCACAATCGCCTACCAACCATAGCCAATAAACGACCCTCATATCCTTGCTGCTCCTCTAATTTGGCAAGACTTGCTTGAAAGAAACTTAGAGAAAATGAAAGAAATCAACAAGGAAAAGATGGAAATCAAAAGAGGCTTTGAGAGTGAAGAATTTCTGGAAAATTGAGAGAAAATGAAGAGTGTTTGGCTGAAGTGAAATAAAGAAATGAAAGCTCGTCAAAAATTTTGCTAACCGATTAATTAACTTTCTCATTTAATAAATCAAAAGCCTTTTTAATTTTTTTAATAAACATTTAAAACACATACAAAATTAGGGAAACAGCATAATTTCCAAGTAGCTCCCTAAAGATTCTAAGATTTTGACTCTTCTTGAAAAACACATTTTCCCCAACTTTTAAATCATTACATTTTGGTCACTACCCAAAATGTACACCTCTGAAAACCCATTTTACAAAATTGGTTTAACTAACCTCTTAAATATAATTTTAGAGGATTTTAGAAATTTTTGTCGTATTATTATCCCATCTTGAACCTTGATTTCCCTAAATCATCTTTAAACAGTTCGAATAATCGATACCGGTTTCGCCGGCCTAACCTAACTTGCAAAACACCTAGGCCCAAAACTAAGGCGTTACAACAAATCATTTTCCCTTTTCAATTTTGAAACTAACTTTTTTGTTCATTGAAAATGATGCCTTAAATTCGAAAAGCAAATTATCATATGCATCTTGTAACTCATCAAATGTATATGAATTTGAAATAGATGAGTTAGAAGTTACCTCCCCCTCATTGAGGGCCATGAAGCACAGGTGCGCTACATCATCATCGATGGAGTCTTCATCACTCCTTGTCGCCACATATGCTTTCTTTGAAGAAGATCCCTTTTTGTTGGACTTGTGGGATTCCTTCATCTTCTTCTTCGATTCACGCTTGGTTTTATCCATCTCGCTCTTCAAGAACCTGGTGAATTTCTTGAAGATATAGGCCATCTCTTCATCTTTGCTTCCTCCTCACTTAGTTCAACATGATGGCTTGTGGAGGATTTGGGTGCAACATCACTCGCGTTGATGCCTAGCTCCGTGATATTTGTTGAGTGTATAAAAGTTCTATATTTTACCCCTCATTTACCCATATTTCTGCTGCATTCAAGCATATTTCATTGTATTTAGGATAGATTTCTGCATACACATCACAATTAGAAGAAATTACACAATTGCTACTGATTTTGGTCACTTTTACAGGTTTCTGCTGTGACAGACTCAGGGCAGCAAAGGAGCAGAGCTGGATCACAGAACTGAAGTAGCGGAGAACACGCTGCCATGGTAGCCATGACGACAGAAGGGTGAAGTGGGAAAAGTGAAGTGGAGCTCGACAGATAGAGGATTTCAAGCCGGTATGTCATGGACCACTCCTATATTTTTCTGAGCCCCGAGGCAGAATGAAGATCAAGCCCAAAGTCCAAGAAAGAAACCCAAAGCACGAAAAAGAGGACGAACTAAAGGCATCTACTCAGAAGATTTAATCTTTAATAGAGTTGTACTTTAGTTTAAATGTGTATTCTTGCCATAGTACAAAACTTGGACCAAAGGCCTATATAAAGACATGCAATTTGACCAAGGGAAGGATATCTTATTCCTAGCCGTCTTCCCCAAAACCCTTGTCGTTTTCCCCTCTTAATCATGTTCTAAATTTCCCCTAGGGCTAAATGTTGATTCTGTAAAAGTAGTTGCAAGGATTGTACTGTTTTACGAATTTTCTGTTCAAGCAATAAAAGCTTCAAGTTTATTTATTCTGGTTTTCATATCTCGCAAGAGTATCGGGAGAGCATTGTGAGGTTATCCATTTGTTTAATATCTGGAGAGTCAAGCATATGAACGGAATAAATACGCGTTTTCCAGTTTATGGTTAAACCATCTCGGCTTAGGGATAAGTACGAGGTTAAGTGGTTATAGAAGAATTCAACAACATTGGTGTTCACCCTTCGATTTACGTCGGGAGGTATCATCCACGAAGTGTCCATCAACAGAACTTGGGCCTAGGTATAGGACAAGTCATAGCAGGGATTCTTGCCAAACTTGAAGTGCAGAGTTGTGTGATCGTTGCCGCGACATCAACAGACTTCTTGTACGACAAGGACGACGACAGAACATAAGTTCTCTTACAGTGCAACACCTACACTTCTGAGCAAATCAATATCGGCCTATTTTTTAAACCTGATCCTTTACTCTTTTATTTTAGTTGTTTATCAAGATTACTCTACAATCCAATTAAACTTTCTCTCTCTCTTGTGCAGCAATTCAAGGATAATGTTATTTCCAGTCCCTGTGGAGACGATATCCGATACTCCAAGTATCACTTTACTACTTGCGTCGTGTACACTTGCACTATTTGTGATAGGACTATTTTACATGCAACAATCTTCTTTTCCCCATATTTCTTATCTCTTCATTCTTCTTCTCTTCTTCTTTGCCTTTCTTCATGATTTGGTGAGTGAGAAGTGACCCATGAGTTCGTCAAGCTTCACGGTCTGGAAATAATCTTTTCTAAAACGTCTTTAAAATCTCATGCATTAACACATGCATACAAGGATCACTTACCTAGTGCATCCTTAAACCACATGGCATCATCAACCTTATTTCACATATTCAAAACATGTTTTTAAAAAGTAGGTAAATGCAATTAAAACAAAGTGCAACCAAAGGTTCAAAACTAGCACACTCTGAGAGAGAAATTCACTTTACTTACTTATGAACTTAGTAAAGCGTTTCAAGCTCTTACTAAGTTCTCAAAACCTTTTCTAAAACGTTTCCACGCTGGAAAACCAAGTTCCACTCACCAACTTGCGAAACCATGTTTGCCGACGCAACTATCAATCGTCCGAGACCTCTAAAATCACTTCATTTGATTCTAGAATATTATCCCCTATTTTCAACACATCAAAACAGAGGTTCAATGCACTAAAATACATCCAAAACTCTAGCACACACAAGAAATCTCGCAACTCTGGTCTAAAGCATCAAAACGGTCGTTCGAAACAACCGAAAACACAATCGATTGACCTCAAACATCAGCCATGCCATTACCCAACTCATCCTACATATTCTAAGCATTGATCAACATCCAGAAACAACCTAAAACCATCCTTATACCTCCAGCAACTCAAATTCCTCAAGAACACCTCAAAAACTACCCAAAACACTTCGAAAACAAAGGATCTCAAGGTCTTCGGTATCTATATGATTAAGACTCCACTTCAACACCAAAAACCTTTCAAAACTCACTTAGAAACAATCTCAAACCAGCCAAATCAATCAAAGTCCAAATATCACATTTTAAACCAATTGTTCATAAGAATTCAAGAATTTATCAATATAAACACAAAACCTCAATCAAAATCAGTATTAAAGAGTCATATATCTTTGGAATTTCATTAAAGAACATAGATTAGAGGGATATCACGAAAATCACCTCCAATCCTTGCTTCTCCTCTAATTTGGCAAGATTTGCTTGAAGAAACTTGAAGGAAAATGGAAGAAATCAATGGAGAAATAATAGAAATCAAAATCTGGAGATTTGAGAGAAATGAAAATCTGGAGATTTGAGAGAAAACGAGAAGTGTTTGGATGATGTGAAAAAGAGGAATGTAAAGCTCGTCAAAAGTTTCATTAACTGATTAACTAACTTTTTAATTAAACCCAAATAAAAAGCCTTTTTAATTTTTAATAACATTTAAAATACATGCAAAATCAGGGAAAAGGCATAATTGCCAAGTAGCTCCCTAAAGGTTCTAAGATTTTTACTCTTCTTGATAAACACATTTTTCCAACTTTCAAATCTTTAAATTTTGGTCACTTCCAAAAATGTACACCTTCGAAATTTCGTTTTGTAAAATTGATTTGGCCAACCTCTTAAACACCATTTTAGAGGATTTTAGGAATTTTTATCATATTTTTATCCTATCCTGAACCTCGATCTCCCTAAACCAGCTTTTAATGGTTCGAACAACCGACACCGGTACCACTGGCCTGACCCGACTCGCCAAAACATCTAAGCCCAAAACTGGGGCGTTACACGGTTGTGGGCTGGAAACAACCAAAATTAGCGACGGAGGTTCGTAGTTTTCTGGGCTTGGCTTCGTATTACTTTCGATTCGTGGATGGGTTTTGTAAGATAGCTGCTCCGTGGAAGTAGTTGCTTCAGAATGATGTTAAGTTTGAGTGGACGAAGGCGAGCCAGCAAGCTTTTCAAAATTTGAAGGAAGCTTTGGTACAAGCTCCGATCTTGATTCAACCTAAATCAGGAAAAGAGTTTGTTGTGCATAGCGATGCATCCTATATAGTTTTAGGGTGTGTGATGATGCAAGAGGGTAGATTAGTTTCTTATGTGTCGAGGCAATTGCAGGTGCATAAATGTAATTATCCTACCCACGATCTCAAGCTTGCGGCTGTAGTGTTTGCTCTAAAGATATGGAGGCATTATCTTTACGGTGAGATATGTTCGGTGTACACGGATCACAAGAGTCTCAAGTATCTAATGTCTTAGAAGGAGTTAAATCTTTGGCAACGTTGATGGTTGGAGTTGCTGAAGGATTACGATCTTACAATCGAGTATCACTCGTGGAAGGCCAATGTGGTGGCCGATGCTTTAAGCCAAAAGGTTGCAGTGGAGTTGAGAGTGATGTTTGCTCATCTGAGTTTGTCTCGTGATGGTGGCTTGGTGGCCGAGCTTCACGTGAAACCATCTTTTGTTTAGTTGATCAAGGAAAAGAAGTTGCTTGGTGTTTCCTTTGTTCCGCATGTTTCGGACATAGCGGAGGGTAATCCTACGGATTACAGTTTTAGTGAGGATGGTGTCTTGTGTTTTAATGGTCAGGTAGTCCTGCCAGGGGACATTGAGTTGAGGCGCACTATCTTGACGGAAGCGCACAATAGTCATTTTTCCATGCCTCCTAGTAGTACTAAGATGTATCGGGGTTGCGAGATGAGTACTATCGGGTGGGCTTGAAAAAGGATGTGGCGAAGTTTGTTAGCATGTGTTTGGTGTGTTAGCGTGTGAAACTTGAACATCAATTTCCATCCGGTTTGATGCATCCTTTGAGGATTCTAGAGTGGAAATGGGAGAGGATAACGATGGATATTATGTCGGGTTTGCCTTTGACACCGTCAAAGAAGATTTTCGTGTCGGTGATTTTGGATCGGTTGACGAAGTGTGCACATTTATTGCCCGTGCATACTATGTTTACCCTGGATAAGCTGGCAGAGCTTTATGTTGCGGAAGTTGTGCGGTTGCATGGTGTTACATGTTGCATGGTGTTTATCATGTTGATTTTAATGATGAAGTGCATGGATTTTCAAATAGGGCATGATGGTTTTCAAAAGAGAGAAAATGGTTTTGAGCATTGGTTGTGTTTTTGGTTTTGAGCATTCCTCACTAAGCTTGTATGCTTATGATCTCTTTTGCTCATCAATGCAAATAATTAAGTGATTGGAGGCAACAACTTTCCAAGGATATCCAAGAGACTTCATTGAATGTATGTCTTAGTTTTGGAATAGTGTAATAAAGGCAATGGGGGTGTCCAACGCTATGAATGTTAGTTGTTTTGGTATTTTTTGGTTTAGTACAAGTTTGGTATGCATATTTTGGTATGTAAATGGCCTTTAGATGTTGGTTTATGCTTGGATTTGAGAATCGACCTTTTGATGCTCGATTGTCATAGGAAGCATGCATCTAGAACTCTATGTTGATGTTCGTGATGCTTTGATGATGTTATTGCCATGCATTTCTGGTTGTTGAAGTGCTTTTGAGTTGCAAGCATAATTAAATATATGTTGGACTGGTTTCCTATGAATTAACTCGAGTTAAACTCGTAAAATTATACGTTGCATGCCTAGGTGTTTCGGAACATCCTTGTTCGTTCCGAAACGGGTGTTTGAAATGCCTTGGGGTATCGAAACGGGGAGGTCCGTTTCAGTACGTTTTCCTATTGTGAAGCCCTATTCCAAAATGAGTCAAAGGTAGTTTCGATAGAGCCAACATTTCGAAACATGTGCCTCTATTTCGATACACCCGTTCTGATACGAGGCTTGTTGTTCCAAAACGGCTGGCTGTTATGACAGGTTTTGGAATATTTTAAAGTTCTGGTTCTTTGGTTTTTTGTCCTAGTTTGTCATGTATGCAATTAAATGAGTTTTAATGGTTAATCTAAGCTGAGTTTGTACAAAGATGCACGAAATGAGTTTTATTAAAGATTGGATGTAGAACCACTCATTCATGCTTGAGACAAGGTTCTGTTTGTACCTGTTTGATAATCAATGTGCAAATAATGCATACTGAAACATGTATATCGATGATGTAAATGCATGGTTTCATGGTTAATGGTAATGCAAAGATGCTTGGCAAGTCTTCATTCTCGAACCAAGCTTGATCATCTCAACTTCCTTTTTCCTCTAATTGTGTGTAAATTCATCACTTCCAGATTGTGACAATTCAATATTGCCCCAACAAATTTGTCTCTAAACTTTCATCTTTTCTTTTCCTTGCCTCATTCTCGATTCTAGGCTCTTCAAATCTGAGTGAACCTTGTCAAAAAAATCTTTTTCATTCTCAAAGAGAGTTTATTTTAAAATATACTTCAAATCATAAAGAGATTTCCAAAATATTTTTGCAAAAAGAAAATGTGCACCACACTCAAGGCTAACAACTGAAACATTCCATAAAAATATGAGTTCATTGAAGATCAAACAAATCAATTACACTTTCAATATTTCAAAACTATAGCTCTTTGACATGTGTCAAGACTATTAGTGATTTCAAGGTGTGAGTCAGTTCGGAGTACAATGTGTGTTGGGTTCGGTTGTTTTGAATGAGACATGATACTTCAAATGTTCATTCATTTGCTCAAAAATGATCGAATGATCTTGGAAGCGACTTAACTCCAAGAGGAGGTATCAATTCTAAAAATAGACTCTTGAATCCGCTTTGCTCAACTTGAATCCGCTTCCACATATTTTCTTTTTTGGATCACTCTAGACTGCCCATTTTTGAGTTTTCACCCTAGAGTTCAGTTCATTTGTTTCTTTTCTATTTTCAAGGATTCATGATATTTCCATGAATGTTGGAACTGGAACTTCGGACAAAAAGTCATCTTTGATGAGGGACATCACATGTGTGCTTCCCGTTATGTTTATTTCATGTTTTTTTTCCTTTTCGTTCGTTCCTTCTTTCTTTTCTTTCATTTCCTTTTCTTTTTTTTCTTTCGTTCTCTTTTTCATGTGTTCAGAAGTTTATTTTGATTTGAGCACAAATCACCTCTTGTGGCTGAAACACGTCTTTTATTTCTTGTCCCGTGGTCTATAAGGCTTCATCCTCGTAGTATGATCAGAATCGACGATTTATTCATGTAAGTAGATATTTCTTTACCTTTGCCCCCTAGTGTGGAGGGTGATCCTTGGTTAGGGTTCAAATCAAATAAAAATTATAAGGCTCAAACGGGGACAACAAATGATAATTTTCTCTTTTTGTGAAGGGGTAATGAAGCAATGCCAGATGTCCTTTCATTCATAGATATTTTTGCAAAAGAGTTACCCTTATAATAATAGGTATTCAGAATTAACTCATTTATTCATAGAATCATATAAAAACAAATAATGAATGATAAAGTTAATCTTTCTTCTATTTTTTTTCTTTTTTCTTCATACATGCCCCAACAATTCGAGCTCTGTTAAGTGTGTTGCCCTATATTTATACCCTAGTTTAGCTCATTTTTTATTGTTCTTAAGTATAGTTTAGGTTGCATTTATTAGGTAACATACACATAATAGCATCGATTAGAAAATCTGTTTTGTTTGATGAATTTAGTTGATTTTATACATATGATACTGCTCAAGTGTGTTTTCTCCCTGTACGTAGGTACCCACCCAGGCATATGCCGCCGAGGCAGCAAAGAGGTCAGATGAAGAGAAAGTTGGGAGCTGAAAGAGGAAGTTGTTGGAGCATTAGAATAGCTGATCGAGGAGAAAAGAACAAGAATGTAAAGTTGTGCCAACAACTGCACACCAGTCCATATCCCCGTTGAGGCAATCAACTACTTTCCACCGAGGCAGCACTTCAAGGAAGAATGGAAAAATGCAAAGTGGTATGTGAAAGAAAGAGCTCATCAAGCTCGATTTTTAGAGTCCACTAGTACGTGCATCAGAGCCCAGCAGACAAAGAGAAGGCAGGTCAAAGTCAAGTCGAAGAAAAGTCAAACGGGAATCTAGGAGTATTTAATTCTTTTAATGAGTTGTACTCATACTCTAACTAGTATTCCTACTCTAAACCGACTTAGACCTAGGCTCCTCCTCTATATATATGTAATCGACTTAAATCATAAAACACACAATTGAGATTAGAGTAAAGCTACTTCCCTAGCCTTGTCACAGTGATGTACGAGAAGGAACATGTGGAACCCGCCCCAACCGACACCATGACCCTAGAACGAACCGGGTGGACGAGGGAAATAATCCTACGGATGATGGAGATCATAGCCACCACCCCAGAAAATTTTGCCCCAGCGTTGGAGATGGGCAGTCAGCAGCACTTTCAGCAACCCGCCCCGTCAACCACCATCTACGGCTTAGCGGCACAGCTCGATCGAATGGAACGCTGTCAGCTAACTTTTAAGGTATATATCTAAGACTACAACAACGCCACTGCCTCCGCCATCATAGTAAAGTTCATTGCGGCGGTCTTCCCAGAATTCCCCGTCGTGGTATTTGCCCAGGCGGCACCAACAACGCCCGCCACACCATCTGCCTCGACAACACACCCGGCAGCATCCACCGAGCCACACGCCACCCCAGCTGCTACGGCCACCGTGGTCCTCTCCAACTCCAACTACAAGAGAGCACGGGGGCAACCCCCATTAGAGAACAAGGGAAAACTTCTAGACCAGCCGTCGACGCTCCAGGACCCTCTGACTCCGGCTACCCCTAGAACTTCCTCTCAGACGACTACATATGGAAGGATTCAGTGCATACCATTACAAGGAAGCTCAAACCGTCCTTCTCCCCACGAGCAAAGAGAGCACACTCTGCCCCAAAAGTATGCCCCGACAGTGAAGATGACGACGAACACGAGGTGACAGAGAAGGCTCAACCCAGTCTACCTTCCCGCCAACAGCCGTCGAGGGCGACCAGGCGCTTCAAGAAGGCAGCACAGAACAAGGTAATCATTGGCAACAACGACAACTCCTCCGAATCCAAACCAATTTTGTGTATGTAGGCATGCATTGAGGATAATGCTCCTCTCGAGTTTGGGGGGAATTAGTCCTCTAATTTTGTCTTTTCTTTTTCTTTACTTTGTTTTTCTTGTTTTTTTCTAGTTTTTATGTCTTTCTGTTTTAATTAGGTTCTAATTGTAACATGCCTTTATTTAAAAGCCTAATGAAAACTAATGTTTCAGAAAAATTCTTGAGTATCCTTTACGCGCCGTGGCAGATGACCCGCCTAGGCGGCAGCCTTAGCATGACTTTATGTTATCTTAGAATCCTACTATGGTCTGAACTTAAAAAAAAACACTCTTTGTGAGTAATTATGATTTTAGTACTTCTAGGAAACTTAGGTATTTCACCTAGTAAACTTGGGTAGAACTTGAAGTTTGAAAAAAATGAAACGTCCTAGAGGTGCCTGAAATTGGCTCTAGGATAAGCTAAAAGTGTCCGAAACTCGCTCTAAAAGAAAAAAATACAATCATTAGAAATGCATATTACCGACAACTAGTGGTTAAATTGAAAAAAGAACTTAGAGGGAAACTCATGGAAATTAAGGTGTATATCAAATGATTACTTAGAAGCCGAAGAATAATACTTATCACAAGGAAAACACACACTCACGAGATACATAGTTTGGTTCCGGGTAAATCTTCTGTCATTCAAAGGGTTGCTAAGTAGACATAAATCTACATGGTATGTAAAGGTTTCTCAACATGCTTTCTCAACTTAGTTTGCATATGATTTTATGTTTTGGCATGTTATCATTAGATTGCATTGCTTGAAGACAAGCAATAGTTCGAGTTTGGGGGTGTGTTAAGTGTTTAAAAGTCCTATATTTATACCCTAGTTTAGCTCAATTATTGTTGTTCTTAAGTATAGTTTAGGTTGCATTTATTAGGTAACATACACAAAATAGCATAGATTAGATAATCTGCATTGTTTGATGAGTTTAGTTGATGATATACATATGATACTACTTAAGTGCATTTTCTCCTTGTGCTTAGGTGTTCGTGCGCGTGATTCTTGAGTGCATAAATGTTCTATATTTTAACCCTCATTTATCCATATTATTGATACACTCAAGCATGTTTAGTTGCATTTTATTATAGAATTTGCATGAACATCACAGATAGAAAATTTTGCGCAGATACTGCTGATTTCGGTCAATTCTTGCAAGTACATGTCGTGGCAGCATCTAGGGCAGCAGAGGAACAGAAGATAACCACAGAGCTGGAGTGAATGGTTGAAGAAAACTGCCTCATACATCATTGTCGTGAAAGTTGTTGTGACAGAAATGGCGACAGTGAAGACAACAAAGATGGAAAATGCGAAGTGGAGTTCGACTGATAGAGGATTCCAAGCCTAATTTTTGGTAGACCACTCACATAAATTTTGGAGCCCAGAAGCACAAGGAAGGCCTTGCCCAAAGTTCGAGGAGAAAGTCAAAGCAAGAAGATAGGGCGAACTAACGGAAGTTTATTAAGAGATTTAGTTTTTAAATAAATTTTACTTTAATTCAAACTAGTATTCTTGGCCATTAATAAAGCTTACACCCAAGGCCTACATATATACTTGTATTTCGACAAGGGAAGGGATATCTAGCTTCTAGCCGTCTTCCATCATAAACCCTAGGTGTTCTCTTCATCATCATGTTCTAAATCTTCCCCAGGGCTAAGGGTTGATCTTGTAAAGTAGTTGTAAGGGTTAAACTGTTTCTTCGGTTTTTCTGTTCAATCAATAAAACTTCAAGTTTATTTACTCTGGTTTCAACATCTCATAAGGGCATCAGGAGAGCATTGTGAGGTTATCTATTTACTTAATATCGGGAGAGTTAAGTATAAGAAAAGAGTAAATATAGTTTTCCAATTTATGGTTAAACTATCTTGGCCTAGGGATAGGTACAAGGTAAAGCGGCTAAAAAAGAATTTATAAACATCGGTGTTCATCCTTCGATTCACGTCGGGAGGTATCATCCAAGACCTGTTCGCTGGCAGAACTTGGACCTAAGGATAGGACAAGTCACACTAGGGGTTCTTGCCAAACTTGATGTAACGGAGTTGTTGATCGTTGCCACGACAATAACAGAACTCTGCCACGACAGGTTCTACGACATAAGCAACAGAAGTCCTCTGAACAGTGCAATACCTGCACTACAGAACAAATCAATACCAACCTACTTTATCAATCTAACTTCCTCCTCAATTTTAGTTTATCTTCAAGAATTCTCAAAACACTTTATTAAATCTATCTCTTTTCTTGTGAAGAGTTTTAAAGTAAGAAGTATTTCCAGTCCTTGTGGAGACGATATACGATACTTCGTATCACTATATTACTTGCTTCGTGTATACTTGCACTCAATTGCGATAGTCTTATGTACACGCAACAAGGTTTTGGCGTCGTTGCAAGGGGCTGGCAACATACCTTTAACTTTAATTACTGCACTTTTTTTTTATTTTTTTATTCTATTTCTGATTGTTATATTTCGATGTGCTTTTAAAAAGGTTCTCTTATCTTGCTTATGCGCAGATCGAGACGCGGTACAGATCCTGAACACGAAGTAGACCCGAAAATTGATCGTACGTACCATCTCAGGAAATGAAGCCCCACTCTTGATAGAGAGAAACCGCTATCTAGGGCAAAGAATTGAAGCAATGGAAACCCTAGGACAAGGTGTTGGGGTAGGTAATAATAACACCAACAACAACCCCAGGGCTGATATTATTCCTCATGCTGATGTTCAAGACAACATGTAAGCTCCTGCTGCCCCGGCAGCACGACAAACATGCCGAGAGTATATTAACAATGATCAAGTTGAACTGCAAACTACACTGCCAGACGTGGAAGCTGAAGACTTCGAACTAAAACCTCTGATGTTCAGCATGCTAAATTCAGCCGGACAATTTGGTGGTTCTGCTACAAAGGATGCACGTGAGCATTTGAAAACCTTCCAGGAGATCTGTGGATCATTTAGACCACCAGGAATAAGCCCGGAAGTGCTGAGACTCCGACTATTTCCCCATTCATTGAGGGATAGAGCAAAACCCTGGTGGAATAAGTTAACGCCGGGTTCAATAAGAACTTGGGCAGATTTTTGCCGTGAATTCCTTCCTCGTTTTAATCCTTATCTTTTAACTGAAAGAGTGCGTAACAAAATTGCTACTTTTCAACAAGAAGATGTTAAACCAATGTATGAGGCATGGGACCGTTTTACAACTCTCTTACAAAACTGCCCGATGCACGAATTCCCTGCATGGAACCAGGTCGTCAAATTCTACAATGCTGCCAATGCACCCACTCGAATGATGATAGATTCGGAAGCTAATGGCTTGTTACTAGACAAAGAGCCGGAAGATACAATGCTTGTGTTGAAAAGGTTGGCAAAGAACGACGAACAGTTCACCACAGAACGAAAAAGAGGAAGACGAGGAGTATCTGTCAAGGAACACGAATCTGACAACTCGGTAAAAACCCAATTAGCATACATCACCAAGGGAGTTGAAAACCTACAGCGAAAGAGCGAATCTCAAGAGGTATTTTCTGTCGAGGAGATGTGTGAAACTTGCAGCGGAAACCACTGCACAAAGGAGTGTCCCCTACAGCTGGAAACATGAATGTATTTTGGAAACTACAACAAGAATAAAGGCTACGAATCCAACAATTACAACCTGAATTGGAGGAAGAACCCCAAATTCTCTTGGATTAACCCATAAATTGCTTTGAATCCTTTAGTCCAGAATAATCAGAATCAAGGAGTTCCTAGAATACTGTCACGACAGCAGCCACAACAGAAGCCGTCATCATCCACAAGTATAATAAAGCAGACCTTAGCAACTTTCATGTCTCAAACTGGAGCATATATGGCCAACATGGATCACTTTGTCAAGAAGACTGAAACATTCATGGATAACACAGAGATGAGAATGACAAACCATGAGGCTACATTAAAGTCTCTAGAGACACAGATGGGTCAGGTCGCCCAATTCATCAACACCGGACAAAATGGAGGATTCCCTAGTGATACTGAGGTCACTAGAAAACCAACACATGAGCAGTGTAAAGCTATGGCAACGAGAAGTGGGAAACATATACAAGGGCCAAAAATTAAAGAGACCCCTAGTAAAGAATCGACCATACAGACACCTGCCAAAAACATTGCCTCGGCAGACGTGAAAAAATATGTTGTCGCCAAACCTGCCACGACAGCAGAAGAATCTAAGGAGGCGATAGAAGAAGTTGAAGAATGTGACCCTCCTCAAATCCGAATCTCATGTGAAGGACGTCTCGAAGATTATCGTCCTCCACCCCCTTTTCCACAGTGGTTGAAGAAACAGAAACAAGAGTACCAACTTAAGAAGATCTACAATGTTTTTAAGCAAGTACATATTAATATTCCGTTGTTGGAGGCCATTAAGCAGATGCCTGGTTATGCCAAGTTCCTTAAAGATGCAATGTCCAAGAGATCTAAACTTGGAGAGTTTGAAATTGTAGTCATGATAGAAGGTTGCATGGAAATCCTACATAACCGTACACCCCTAAAGAAGAAGGATCATGGGAGTTTCATTATACCATGCTAATATAAATCTAATGCCCAAATCTGTTTTTCAGAAATTAGGTATTGGACAAGCAAGACCAACAACAGTTATGCTTTAATTGGCAGACTGCTCTTACGTACAACCGGAAGGAAAAATTGAAGACATCTTGGTAAGAGTGGATAAATTAATATTTCCCGGTGACTTCCTTGTTCTAGATCGTGAAGCAGACGAGAATGCACCGATCATCCTAGGGGACCCTTCCTAGCCATATGTAGAACATTGATCGATGTAGATAAGGTAGAACTGACTATGAGAGTCAACGACCAACAAATAAAACTAAATGTTCTCCGGGCCATTAAACAAGCTGATGTACAGGGAGAATGTAAGTCAATATCAGAGGTAATTATAGACCAACCCTGTATCAGATCAAGCTGTCACGACAGACAAATCGGTCATTGTCACCACAGCCTCCTAGAAGATTGCCGCGACAGTACTGGTGACAACAACTCCTCAGACAATGACACATCTGGCACTGAAGATCTTGAGGAGGTAAATTGGATAGGCATGCGTCCAGGTAAGTTCTTCGAACCTCTAAACTATACCTCTAACAAACATATAATTCAAAATCCTTCCATAGACCAGCCATCTGCTCTAAATCTTAAACCCTGGCCAAGGCAACTTAAATATGTTTTTCTTGGTCTCAATGATATGTTTCCCGTGATCATCTCTTCTAAGTTGATGTAGGAACACGAACATCAGTTGATTGGTATGCTACAAAAGCATAAGAAGGCAATTGGATGGACCATTTCCGATATTTAGGGCATCAGTCCAACAATTTGCATGCATAAAATCCTCTTGGAGGATGATCTTAAGCCGACGATAGATGCTTAGAGACGATTAAACGAAGTTATACGAGAAGTGGTGCGAAAGGAAATTATCAAATGGCTTGACGCTGTAATTTTTTATGCCATCTCAGATAGCAAGTGGGTGAGCCTTGTGCAATGCATACCCAAAAAGGTAGGAATAAATGTTGTTACCAACAAGGATAATGAGCTAATTCCAAAAAGGACTGTGACCGGTTGGAGGGTTTGTAAGGATTACCTTAAGCATAATAAAGCTACTCGGAAGGACCACTTCCCCTTGCCTTTTATTAACCAAATGCTAGATAGATTAGCGGGAAAACCTTACTATTGTTTCCTTGATGGTTATTAAGGTTACAATCAGATTGTCATTGCACTAGAGGACCAGGAGAAGACAACTTTCATATGCCCTTATGGAACATACACCTTTAGGAGAATGCCATTTGGACTGTGTAATGCACCCGCAACTTTTCAGTGGTGTATGATGGCTATATTCTCTAATATGGTGGAAGATTTCCTGGAGATCTTCATGGATGGCTTTTCCGTCTTTGGAGATAACTTCTACAACTGCCTAGGCAACTTGAATAAAGTGCTTGAAAGATGTGAAGAGGCAAATCTTGTACTGAAATGGGAAAAATGTCATTTTATGGTAGATGAAGGCATAGTGTTGGGACACAAAGTCTCCTACCGTGGCATAGAAGTATATAGAGCTAAAATCGAAGTCATCAAAAATATGCCGCCACCTATCACAGTCAAGGGCATTAGGAGTTTCTTAGGACCCGCATGTTTTTATCATAGGTTTATTGCTATTTTTTTCTAAGATTACTAAATCTGTGTGTCTTTTGTTGGAACATAATAAGGCCTTTGACTTCAATGCTGAATGTACTGAAGCATTCAAGACACTGAAAGAGAAGCTGCTAACAACCCCAATAGTACAGCCACCAGACTTGAGTTTACCGTTTGAGATAATGTGTGATGTTAGTGACTATGTTGTGGGGCAACACTAGGGCAGCAGAAGGAGAAACTCTTCCACGTAATATACTATGCCAGCAAAACCTTAAACCATGCCCAGATAAACTACACCACAACAAAGAAGGAGTTGCTAGTTGTGGTATTTGCCTTTGACAAGTTCAGACCATACATACTTGGAACAAAAGTGGCGGTTCACACGGATCATTCAGAAATAAAAACATGTTCACCAAGAAGGGTGCACGACCACGATTGATATGTTGGATTTTGATGTTACAAGAGTTTGATATAGAAATCAAAGACAGAAAGGGAACAGAAAACCAAATAGCCGATCACTTGTTCAGACTGGAACTGGGAAAGGATCAAGATAAAAACAAGGTTAACATACATGAGACTTTCCCTGATGAGAAGTTATTCACTTCCATGGAAGTACACACAAGCATTGCCGCGACAGGTAAGTTTTCTGATGTTCCTTGGTATGCTGACATAGTAAACTATCTCGTTTGTGGTTTATTACCTCTTGAACTTAACTATCAAGAAAGGAAGAGGTTCCAAAATGATGCAAAACATTATTATTGGGACGAACCTCTTATGTTCAAACATTATGCAGATCAGATTATCAGGAGATGCATACCGAAGGAAGAACATGAAGAAGTACTCCACTACTGCCATGTTACTCCTTATGGAGGACCCTTTCGAGGAAACAAAACTGCTGCCAAGGTTCTGCAGTTCAGTTTATTTTGTCCTACACTGTTCAAAGATGCACAAGCTTTTACAAGCGTTGTGTCAAGTGCAAAAGGACAGAAAACATCTCTAGAAGGCATGAGATGCCCCTGCAGAACATTCTTGAAGTCGAAATTTTTGATGTTTGGGGAATCGACATCATGGGACCATTCCCAGCTTCTTGTGGGAATCTGTATATACTGCTAGTAGTAGATTATGTGTCCAAATGGGTAGAAGCCATCGCCACACAAAAGAATGATGCCAAAACCGTCCAAAGATTTTTTACACAAACACATCTTCACCAGGTTTGGCATCCAAAGGGCAATCATTAGTGAAGAAGGTAAGCATTTTGACAATAGGGTGATTGCTAACGCATTGAAGTAGTATGGAGTGAACCACAGAATCGCAACAGCATATCACCCTCAGACCAATTGGTAGGCCGAGATCTCCAATAGAGAAGTGAAGAACATTATGGAAAATATGGTTAAGCCATCTAGGAAGGACCGATCACTCCACTTGAATGATGCATTATGGGCTTATAGGACTGCTTTCAAAACACCACTGGGAATGTCACCATACTGACTCATCTATGGAAAAACTTGCCCCCTACCTGTCGAGATAGAACATAAAGCATATTGGCCTATTAAGACAGTTAACATGGATTAGGATAGAGCAGGGCAGGAAATGATCTTGGATTTAAACGAAATTGAAGAAATCAGAGCCATGGCCTACGACAACGGCAGAATCTACAAAGACAATACAAAAATGTGCCACGACAGTTCATACCAGGCCAAAAGGTGTTGTTGTTCAACTCCCAGCTGAAGCTCTTCCCATGGAAGTTAAAGTCTAGATGGTCTGGAACCTTTTAGGTAGTTCAAGTTTTCCCCATGGTGCCATCACAATAAGATGTATCAAGGACGAGCACCAATTCAAAGTCAATGGACAGAGACTTAAGCACTATCAGGGGACTGAAGCCCCAAGAGAACAGGAAGTGGTTACTTTAGGAGATGCCCCTCAAGGCATCCCTAATTTAACTTAATTTATTTTTTATTATTATTTTATTTCTTTTATTTTTATTGCTTTAGAAAGTAAGAATTTAATATTAGTTTAATTTCTGATTTCAGCCAAATAAAAGAAACAGAGGAAGGAGAAGGAATGAACCAGCTCATCACACACACATTAGCCCAAGAAGCCCAAGAGAGAGCTCAACGGTAACAAGGCTGTCGTGACAGACTTGGTGATAGCCATCACCAGCTGTCGCGGAAAACACGTAACAGACGTATGAGAAACGCGGAACGCGTAACAGACACATCTAGAAAACGCGTGACAGCTGGAATAAAACTGCGTGACAGCTGGCTCCATTTTCCACGCCAATCGTTACAGCTTCAACGGGCAGAAATCACATTCTATATAAACTCTCACTCCCATTTCATTTTTCACCTTCATTCTACTCTCTTTACTCTATTCCAGGATTATTTTAGCTTTCGTTTATTTTTCCACAGCACCCTTACAATGACGATAAGATCAACCCACATAAGCACTGCCTCCACCTCTACCGCAACAGCCTCCACCCCCACACACAACAGAATCCAAAAAAGGTTCGACTCTAAAGAAACGGAGAAAAGATACTACGAATTTTTTTCAGAAGAGAGAGATGTGGGAAGAGCGGGGTTTCACTTACCAAAAGAAGAAAGGAGATATAGGTTTAGAGGGATTCATCGCAAAGATAATCATAGGTTTGAAATGGCAGATGTTTGCTGAGCAACAAGAGGAAATGAATGTCACCCTCGTTTGAGAGTTCTATACTGCAAATCCCACCAAGGACACATCTCAAGTCACCATCAGGGGTAAGACAATTTAGTTAGAACCAGTTTATATCAATTCCCTATATGGTATTTACGTGGGCAGGCAAGAGGACGAACACAGACGATTTGTTGAAAATCTGTCACCAGCAGACTACGACATCATCATGGTAGACCTCACCACAGAAGGCACTAGCTGGAATGATGATCCCAAACATCGGTGGACTGTTCGAAGGACTCAACTCACACCTGCCGCCAAGCTTGGGAACCATTTCGTGAAGAAACGCCTCATGTCCACATCACACAACACGACAGTGGATAGACAAAGGTTGGCCCTCGTTCATTCCATTATAAATGAACGACATATCAACATGGAGAAATACATTCTCGATGGAATTTTCGCGTGCGCACAGAAGGATAAAGGTCCCCTTTTCTTCGCTGACTTGATCACAACCCTATGTAGAGCAAAGAACATCCCCGAGATTGAAGAGGATGTCAAGATCCAAGGCAAGGGTTGGACACAACAAAACGTTTACAGCATGATGGAGCTTAAGGCAGCCACACCAATGGCATACTTCGACCCCTCTGCAATGACAGAACCTAACTCGACAGAGCCTGATCAGACACAACACACGACAGAGCCATTTGACATACCAGTAGGCATTTCCTCCAGCCACATTATCCACCTAGTGCAACGAATAAAGGCACGACAATAAAGATTTATGGAGTACATGAGGGATTTCCACACTGCAACAGTAAATTATATTAAATTTTAACTTGATCTTCCCAACGTGTAGTTTCTTCCTTTTCTAGAAAATCTTGTCTCTGCCCCATCACCTATCCCCAAGAAGGCCACACGACAGCTGCTTCTGCCTCGCCATCTGTCGCGATAGTACCAGGCGACAGAAGGTCTGCATCACCCTTTGTTATTCCTACCTCACCCAACGAGGCCCCTCCCAAGGAGAAAGACCAGCCCTCTTGAGGAGCCAAGAGGAAGGAACTAGTGCCAGAAATCGATCCAAAATATTTCGAGGACTTCTCTTCTTCAATCTGGCAAGATGATTCAGATTCTGAACCTTTCGTTGTACGTCAAATAGCCAAGGACTTCCCTCATATGAAGAAAAAGAAGCTTGATCTAGATGTAGAGTGACCCTGCCACGACAGTGGAGACGGCAACAAAAGCAGTAGCAAAAGGGACAGTGAGCTCGAGGTTCTGGACAAAGCTTCAAAAATTTCACCTACTAGAATCCAGCTGCCTCGAGAGGCAAAGAAAAAGGAAGCCTCGTCCTCTATAACCACGAATGCAGCACCCAAACTTCCCTAGAAGAACTCAAACGTAACTGCCGCCGACAGCTCCGTATAGACGACAGAAGTAATGACAGCAATGATGGCACTTCAAATTAAGTTTCTTGCTTCTTATGTCTTCTGTGTTTCTATTTTGTATTTGTGATGATTTTCTTATCTTTCTGTTTTTGTTTGTCATGCATTGAGGACAATGCAACCCTCGAGTTTGGGGTTAGGCAATCCTCTTATTATTAATAAACTAATTATATTTTGTGTTTATAACTATTTATTTTTATGTCTAAAAATATATATAAAAATAAAAAAAAATTTGGCTTAAGTTTTTGAGCTTCTCTTACGTGTCGCGGCCTTCACTGTCGTGACAGTAGCTTTAGAATGTTTTAGGAGGTATTAAGAGCCTTACTATAGTTCTGAACTTTTAAAACACTTTGTGACATATATGTTGTTAAGACTTTTGTTAGTAAACTTAGAATAGGAAGCTTAGCCACTTGAGTTAGAAAAAAAACTTAGACTCAGTTTACTCCTAGAGGTGCCTAACACTGGCTGTAGGATGAAAACTAGAGGTACTCCTAGAGGTGCCTAACACTGGCTCTAGGAAGATAACTAGAGGTGCCTGAAACCGGATCTATTAGAAATAAAAAGACTTCAATATAAGTTATGAAGTAGACTAGAGGTGCCCGAAATTGGCCCTAGTTAAGAATTATTTTGAAGTAAAACTCAAGTGAGTTGAGTAACTATTCTGGTTGCTAAAGAGTCTAGGCTCATATTTGTTCACAAAACCTGCACACACTCACACGAGAGTTATAGTATTGCTCCGGATAAGTCTGTGAACATCCAAAAAGATATTTATCTTGATGGTGAACGTGCTGTAGGTAATTGTTGTTCATTGAGTTAAGCGAAAGCCAAAAAGTTTTATTCTTAGTTAGATTCCATTTGCTTGAGAACAAGCAATAATTTGAGTTTGGGGGTGTGTTGAGTGCATAAATGTTATATATTCTAACCCTCATTTATCCATATTATTGATGCACTCAAGATTGTTTAGTTGCATTTTAGGATAGAATTTGCATAAACATCACATATAAATAATTTTGCATAGATACTGCGGATTTCGTCCAATTCTTGCAGGTACCTGTCGTGGCAGCATCCAGGGCAGCAGAGGAACAGAAGATAACCGCAGAGCTGGAGTGAAGGGTTGAAGAAAATTGCCTCACACATCACTGTCATGACAGAATGGCGACAGTGAAGACAACTGAGATGGAAAATGCGAAGTGGAATTCGACTGATAGAGGATTTCAAGCCGGATTTTTGTAGACCACTCGCATAATTTTGGGAGCCCAGAAGCACAAGGAAGGCCTTACGAAAAGTTCGAGAAGAAAGTCAAAGCAAGAAGATAGGGCGAACTAAGGGACGTTTATTCAAAGATTTAGTCTTTAAATAAATTATACTTTAATTCAAACTAGTATTCTTGGCCATTAAGAAAGCTTACACCCAAGGCCTATATATATGCTTGTATTTTGACAAGGGAAGGGATATCTAGCTTCTAGCCATCTTCCATCATAAACCCTAGTTGTTCTCTTCTTCATCATGTTCTAAATATTCCCTAGGGCATCGAGTTAAACTGTAAAGTAGTTGTAAGGGTTAAATTGTTTCTTAGGTTTTTCTGTTCAATCAATAAAACTTCAAGTTTTTTACTCTGGTTTCAACATCTCATAAGGGCATCGGGAGAGCATTGTGAGGTTATCTATTTACTTAATATTGGGAGAGTTAAGTATAAGAAAAGTGTTGAGTGGATCAAAAGATCGAAATAAACCAAGTGGGGGGTGAATTGGATTTTTTAAAAGTTTTTGGTGGTGGAATTGACAAATAAAAATGGTAGACAAGGGATTTTAGAGTGGTTCAAGTTCCAAACGAACTCTACATCCACTACCTTAGCTTCACTAAGGATTTTCAACAATTCCACTAATTGCTCTTCCCCTTTTCTAGGCTAAGGAGGTAACCGTTACAATTTCGGTAAAATTTTCTACCCAAAATTTGACCCAATCCTCACACAATAGAAACAAAGAAGTTGTTGGCTAAAACAAGTATCTCTCAATACACAATATAGCCCAATTACAGGCACTCAACCCAATTGAAATGATAAGAATGAAAAATACAATTGGGGTTACAAGACAATAATGGGATTTAGGCACAAATGCTTGGATTTGATGTTTGGATGTTTGCCTTTGCATCAAATAGTTGTTGCTGAAGCTTTTAGAGGTCCCTTTTATACCTTCTCATTGAATTCTAGCCGTTGTGGTTGATGTATTCATCAATAGAGCCGTTGGGGATGTTATCTTCCCTCCATAAATGCAGTCTGCAACCAACCGTTTCGAAACGCCTGACCCTGTTTCGAAACATATCAAAATAGAAAGAGTCCTTGGGGTGCATTAAAGACCCCGTATCGAAACAGTTAATCTTGTTTCGATACGCTAAGAGCCGTTCCGAAACCCGTTTCGAAACATTTTAGCTACTGTCAAGGCCTGTATCGAAACGGCTTGAAATCGTTTCGATACGCCTTAATTACCTTTTTAAAATCAGTTAAAAAACTTTGAACGGATATATTTTTTAAATCTGATTGAATGTCGTTTCGAAATGTTGGATATCGTTTCGATACGTGTCTAGATGTTCTTAAGCCGTTTCAGAACTCGTTTCGAAACAAGGGTTGACAGTGTTGAAACCGTTTCGATACCCGTTCCGAAACATGAGTTCATTGTTTCAAAAGTGTTTCGAAACGCCTAAGGCCGTTCCAAAACAGTGACTCGAAAATCACTGTTTTGGCTTCAAGAACACTTAGAAAACTTTTGATAAAATTTGTTTTTAACTTAGTCATTTTCTTTTAAACATGTAGTGAGGTTTGAGGACTTAAAAATTTGTTTTCACATTTTCAATTTAGTCCTTAAATTCTTTAGTTATATCAAAATCAAATTATCGGTTTCACAATCTCCCCCTTTTTGATATAACAAAACCAAAGTTAGAATTTTTAAGAGTTTTGAAAATTTTGAATACATTCTAACTCCCCCTCAATTTAAGATGGGTTTTTAAAGTTTTAAAAAGATTTAAATTCAAGTTTTAAAACTTAAAAACACTTAAAATGAATTTTAAAACGAAATTTGGCTCTTAGATTACTTCTCCCCCTTTTTTTAGATCAAAAATAATAAACAAGGTTCAAAGAGAAGAAATAAGGTTAAAAGCAATAAGCAATAAGCAATAAGCAACATAATATAAATTCATAAAATTCAAATATCCAAAACATAAATCTTAAACAATAAGTTCAAAGCATAATCCCAAATAAAAGAAATAAAAATATAGGTTCATAAAACATAAGGAAAATAAAGATGCAAACTTAATCCTAATATGAATAGCTAATATGAGATTACATGAGAATCCTAAGCCTCGTCGTCACCATCATCATCCATGGAATCATCACCGTCCTTAGCTTGAGAGCGGCGAAAATCCATCCATTGGCCATAAAAGGTGGAGAATGATATGTCCATAGATGAATGTTGGTTCTCAAAGGATGTGAGTCGATTATCATTTGCAAGGAGACGATTCTCCACGGATTGCAAGCGAGTATTGATAGCACCAAAACCCCTAGACATGTTAGTGTCCATTGTGTTGAACCGCTCGGTGAGAAAAGTCATGAGAGCTTCATTGTTAGCAACCAGAGCTTGTGGTTGAGGTTCAGCTTGAGGTGGAGGTTCTTCCCTATCAACACGTTCCCATTGGCCATTGTCGATGTAATGAAATCCGGACTTGCGGAGAGAAGACTCACCAAGTTTTTGCTTGCGGGGTTCCGGAGAGTCTTAAGTGCAATCAATATCAAGCTTCTCAAAGATATAACTGAAAACAGTCACATAAATGAAAGACTTAAGCGCATCGGTTTCACGAAGCTTAACAGTATTCACCATCTTCACAAACATGATCTTAACAAGATTAGGTTGCTCTCCACGACGAAAACATTCAAGCAAAAAATAATCTACTTGACGAACATGAGAGAATTTACCTATAGATGGGCGAATAAACCACGAGACCATCAAGTGGAGGAAGCTATCGTGAGCATCCAAGGAAAGCACGAAACCGATGTGAGAACCAAAGTGATTCTCAGTCTCGATTCCTTCGTCCTTAATACCAAAGGTAGTCTCTAAGTAAGGTATGTCAATGACAATCTTCTTTCCTAAGATCTGAGACTCAATGCGAACAACTTCGGAATTGTCTTCATTGTTGAAGAGTTGAGCATTCGAGTAGAATAGAAGAACCATGTGCTTGTAGCAAATATCTGGGATACTCAAGAAACTGAAAAATCTCCATTCTTATAAACAGTGGAGCTAACAGAAGAGAAAGCGCTCGGAGTCAAGAAACAACATGTCAACAACACCCTCACGACGAACGCCAAACGTCTTGACATATTGGAAACGCGCCTTCATCGCGGGAGATTTGAGACTATTGTGAAAAAGTTGAGTAAGGTTGCGACGGAGAGCGTCTTGGTTTGAACCTTCACCCGATTGAGGTGCCTTGCGTTTCTTGTTAGCGGGATCCATTGAAAAAATCATAAAAACATAAAAGCAAGCAATTTAAAACAAATTTGAAGTGTATGCATGAAATTCCTTAATTCAATCCAATGGTAAATCCCACTTAGGTTTAAAAAAAATTTAAGAACAAAGATACAAAACACAAAAAAAATTAAGAGAAATGCAATTTTAAAAAATAGTAAAGAAAATACAAATGAAAAATCATATATTCGAATATAAAAAATTAAGATTTTGAAAAATTTGCACAAGATTTGAAAAGCCCAAGTATCAAAACACATAAACTATACAAAATTCAAATTTTCAAACCTAGAATTCTAATACAAATTTAAGAAAAAGAAAAAGATGAAAATATACCTTAAATTGGGATTTTGGATGTATAGATTTAAATCCTTGCACAAAGTTGTTGATGCTTGCTTAGACTTGTGTTTAAGAGTAAAAGCCCTCAAGATTTGGTGAAAAACAATAAGGTTTTGAGGGTTTTTATAGGGAAAAATCGTTTTAGGGTTTTTAGGGTTTGAGGGAGTTTTAATTAAAGTGGAAATTTATCATTAAAAGCCCTCTATAAAGCCGCCCGCTAACCCGTTTCAGAACAGGTTCGACCGTTCCGAAACGTGGGCACCGAGAGTTGATTGACTTTCAAGTCCAGCTGACCGTTTCGATACGGTCAAAACCGTATCGAATTCTTGTTGACTCGTATCGAAACACGTTTCGATACACCCCTTGGCAGTAGAAAAAACGTTTCAAAACCATTGGAAGGCGTTTCAAAATACCCTTCTCTCAGATAGAATTTTAAAGCACCCGTATCGAAACAGTTGGACCCATTTCGATACACCTGGGCCTGGAATTGCAGATGAGGCTCTAAAAGTGTAGAAAATGGATTTTGCAAGTCCTAATTTGCATGAATAAGCATGAATAACATATGCAAACCTAAACATACTCCCCCTAGCTATAAGCATGGATATTTTTCAAGAGTTAAAACACACAAACATGCAATTTCACAAGATCAAGCAATTTTAAGCACAAAAGAGGTCCTAAAAGGTCAATATAGGGTAGTTAGACCTAACTCTCTCCTAAGGGACCAAAAACGTTCTTTATCTAAAGGTTTTGTAAAGATCTCCGCTAAATGATTTAAGGTGTCAACATACTCTATAACAACATCTTCTTTAAGGACATGATCTCTAATGAAATGATGTCTTATTTCTATATGTTTGGTTCTAGAGTGTTGGATGGGATTTTTTGTCAACCATATGGCACTAGTGTTATCACACTTAAGGGGTATGGTTTCAACTTTAATACCATAATCTAAGAGTTGTTGCTTCATCCAAAGGACTTGAGCACAACAACTCCCTAAGGATATGTACTCGGCTTCGGTGGTAGATAAGGCTACACTATTTTGTTTCTTAGAGAACCAAGATATGAGCATACTTCCTAGGAATTGACAAGTTCCCGAAGTACTCTTCCTATCTATTTAACACCCCCTTAATCCGCACCCGAATAAGCATGAAGGTTGAAGGTGGAGTCTCTAGGGTACCAAAGACCTAGACAAGGGTATCTCTAAGGTACCTAAAGATCCTCTTAACGACTATAAGGTGAGACTCTCTAGGACTAGCTTGAAACCTAGCACACAAGCAAACATTAAACAAGATATTTGGTCTTATTGCGGTAAGGTAAAGCAATGATTCAATCATAGAACGATAAAGCTTAGAGTCAACACACTTACCTCCTTCATCTTTGTCAAGCTTTGTAGATGAGCTCATGAGTGTGGCTTGAGGCTTTGCATTCTCCAAGCCAAACTTCTTGAGCATATCCTTGATGTACTTTGCTTGATTGATGAAGGTGAAATCCTTCCTTTGTTTGATTTGGAGTCCCAAAAAGGATGAGAGCTCCCCCATCATGCTCATCTCAATTTCACCTTGCATTAGCTTAGCAAACTCTTTTCAATGACATTCGTTAGTAGAACCAAAAATAATATCATCAACATAAATTTGTACTACTAAGATGTCATTTTTATACCTTTTTATAAAAAGTATAGTGTCCACCTTAACTTTTTCAAAACCTTTTTCAATTTAAAAGTTTGAAAGTCTTTCATACCATGCTCTAGGAGCTTGTTTTAAACCATAAAGAGATTTAGTGAGTTTGAAAACATGATTTGGAAATTTTGAGTCTTCAAAACCCGGTGGTTGTTACACATACACTTCCTCATTTATAAAACCATTTAAAAATACGCTTTTAACATCTATTTGAAAAAGCTTGAAATCGTGAAAACATGCATATGCAAGAGACATCCTAATGGCTTCCATTCTAGCTACGGGTGCATAGGTTTCATCAAAATCTATTCCCTCTTCTTGAGTGTAACCTTGTGCTACTAGTCTCGATTTGTTTCTCACAATGTTACCACTCTCATCCAGTTTGTTCCTAAAGACCCATTTAGTTCCTATAGTAGATTGATTACTAGGCCTATCAACTAATGTCCAAACATTACTTCTCTCAAATTCATTTAGCTTTTCTTGCATAGCCATAATCCAAAAATCATCTTTCAATGCTTCTTTTATATTCTTAGGCTCTATGCATAAGATAAATGCAACATGGTTCATAAGTTTAAGAGAAGATCTAGCGGTTACCCCCTTGAATGGATCATCCAAGATTTCACCATCTTTGACATAGTTGAACTCCCTTGGGTAGCTCACTTCCTTTTCCTCAAGAGCCAAGTCCTTCAATGCTTCAAGAGGAGGATCTTGTGTGTCCTCTTCTTTTGTTGGAATCTCATCCTCCTTTGAAGTTTGTCCTTGTAACCCCCTTAGCCCGGCCTAGACGGTTGACCCGAACTACGAAGATTACACGGGGAAAACCAAAGTCAACCCGAAAGTCAACCTTGATTAACGACCCTTTTTTTCTTTTTAAACTTGTCTAGATGCACATTAATCCTAGGCATACTCCTGAGATAAGCATACTCAAAAATCACAGCAACCGGAAAACAATAAGGGACTCAATTGCATAACATACGAATTTAGGGACCATTTTGTAAATTATGGAAATTAAGAGGACTTTACCAATTTTTAAGTTACCATTATGGAATTAGTCATGTTTCATGCCTCTCTGCCAAATTTCACCTTAAACGGACATCTCGAACTCAAGCAATTGCACATACAAAAATCAGGACAAAAACGTAAAGCTTGCAAACCTCAAAACCATTCAAATCAGTGCCCAACGGTCAAGTGTTTCGAAACGGGGATAGACCGTTCAGAAACGGGGCTTGGCAGTAGCCAAAGTGTTTCGAAACACCTCTACCCGTTTCGAAACACCCAGGCCAAGTCAAGCACCTGTTTCGAAACAGGCAAGGGTGTTTCGAAACACCCTGCCCAGAAACAGCAGAAAAGCCTGTTTTAACTCGTCTAAACACCATCGAACATACTCTAAATAAATCCTTAACAAATCAACAACATGCCAAGCATCATAACTACCAAATTGCATTAAAATCTAGATACAAAACAACCCTAGATGCACCAACTCTTTCAACACGTCCAACACTTAATCATGCTTTTAAAACAAGAAGCGTAGCATAACGACTTATGAATAAGAAGATTCAAACGTTGCAAGCGTTAAACCACATAGTTCAAATCATAAACCAAACTTGCCCAACATACACAATCTCATTACACATCAATATAAAAGACTCTCCCCCCACTGCCTTTATTATCTATAGCTATTAACCGAGACATACTTCTCAAGTGGAGTTCTCCTTGAATCCCTTGCTTCTTGCTGTCCCAACTTCAATTATCTGCATTGATGGACAAAAAGGAGCGTAAGCACATAATGCTTAGTAAGGAATTCTCAAAACCAAAACACCATCAATGCAGCGAATCACAAAACCTTCTTAAAAAGTAGATACAATTCGATAAACCAAAGCATTGTTTGAAAACTCCTTTTTAAACAACATGCTTTAAATCATGCATTGCTCAATCATGAAAACCAACCCTTAGCTTAGAAAAGCTAAAAACTCACTTCAAAGCACATTCTCGCAAAACCATCAATTAAAACCTTTTCAAGCATGAACATCTTATGCAAAATTAAACTCAAATACCTTGAAAAACATTTCCTCTTCATAACATGCTTTTCTCATGCTTAATGATCCATTCAAGTAAAATCTTTGGAAAACCATTTGTTCCCTCTAACTATCTAATGTATTCAACAAATGCACAACACATGATCTACCAAAGCAACATTTTCATTTCATGCCTTTCTAAACAAGTCTTCACAAGACTTCAATGCATTTAAGAGATTCCTTGCACATAAACACCACTCATAAAAGAAGATAAACACTTGTTCAAGCTTAACAAGTAACACATGCATTCTTAGAACATCACACACTTCCCATGCAACCTTGCATCATTTCAAGCATCTCATGCTTCATTACATCCAAGAACATTATATTGGCTTCCAAGTGATAATTCACATACCATCACAACACAAGACACAATCGGATACGCGGATTACAAGCATTGTCCCACACGCTTCATACACACAACCAAACAACACAAGGTGGAGTTTATCGGTACAATCACAACCCCCTCAACACCCGTGATGGAGTTTAACGGTACAATCACAACCCCTCAACATCACTCATCGGAAGTTGTATAACACACTAGCGAGAGCCGGGACACATCACAAGGCTTACACATGGAAGCTACCACAACCATTGTAATCACCTTAACCATGCTCACACACGGGAGCAACCCTCCACCGTTGTGACACTTAACAAAGTCCACCCACGAGAGCCATCCTCCATCGTGGTGACGTTTAACAAGGTTCACCCACGAGAGAAATCCTCCATCGTGGTGGCACTTAACACATGACTTTCAAAACCAGCATTAAACCATGATAAAACATGCTTTCAAAGCAGAATTTAAACATGCAAATCACATACATTGCATCCAACCATCACAAGTGCATTAAAAACAAATTCATAACACAAACCAAGAGAGAATTTCCATTTACTTACTCTTGAGCTTAGCTAAGTTGCTTAGACTTAAACTAAGCTCCCAAAACCTTCAAACATTGGTTTTAAAGCTGAAAACCCCAACTTCACTCACCGATACACAAAACTACGCTAGCCGTTAAGCCTTCCAAGCATCCGAAACCCTCCAACGCTACCTCTATTGCTTCCGGACCATTCTCCCATGTTTTAAACACATAACAACAGAGGATTAATGCATCATCATGCATTAAAAACACCAGCAACACAACTCAACTCGCTGCTCTACATAAATCCAACATTTCGGCTACCAAACACAACTGAAAACACCTCCAAACTCTTCCAAAACTTAACCCAGCCAAGACCCATCACTTCTAACCATTTTTAAACATCAATTAAAATCCAAAATGAACCCAAACTCGTCCTTATACCTACAGCATTAACAGAACACCAAAATCACCTCAAAAACCACCATTTTCACAAGTAAAAACTTAGGAAAATCAACCTATTCGGAATTGCATTGATTAAACCTCCATTTCACATCATTTAGAAATCCAAAATACATCAAAAAGACATCTCAAAACAGAGCCCAATCATCTATTACGAAATTCTTCAAAATTAAATCCAAATCTTGCATTTTAAGCCAAAATCAAGATCACAACATTAAAACCTTTAATAAAACTCAATTTAAGGATTGAGAACTTGGGAATTTCAGTTAAGAACTGAGTATTTAGAGGAGAAGGACGTTCATACCTCTAAACGTGGATTTCTCCTTGTTTAGAGCCAAAATCCTTAAAAATTCATTAAGCAAAAGGTGAGGATTTGATGTAGAAATGATTAGGAATCATTTAGGAATTGAAATCTCAACTTTAGGTGTGAAAATCAAAGGAAAAGTTTCTGTGGAAATGTGTTTGGCTGAGGGAATTTTGAGAGAAAATGAAATGGGAAAATTTTGGTAAAAGCTAGTTATGAAACTAAAAATATATTTTTCCCTCTTTTCTTTTTATTAATTAAAAATTAAATGAGTCTTAAAAATCAAGAAAAATATGGAGAAATCCTCCCTTGGGTAAATTAGCTCCTTAAAGATTCAAAGTTTCAATCCTTTTAAAACAGTCACGAACTTTTCAAAAATTACATTTTAGTCACTAACTCAAAATGTCATATTTCCAAACCTCATTTTGTAAAATTGATTTCACCACCCTCTTATATATATTAAAAAAGGATTTTTAGATATTTTTCCATATTTTTAATGCATCCCGAATTAGGCTTTCCTTAAAACCACCTTTTATATTCGAACCGAAAATCCGACTGGTCCGGTTCAAACCCAAAACTTCTAAGCCCAAAATTGGGGTGTTACAACTCTCCCCCTCTTAGGAAATTTCGTCCTCGAAATTTCAACCGGCGAAAAGAGCACAACCAAACTTCTCAAAGCAACCCACAAAGCAACACATGAGACTTAACCACCACTGAACACTCTCCACACAAAACTCCACCAAACCAACTTCTCCACAAATCAACTTACACTATAACCAAACCCAACACCACTGCATACTGTTCACAATTTCCAGAACACTCAGATGTTAACCACAGCTTAACCTTTCACACTTCCGAACTGCGCATAGCCCCAACAACCCGAAGAACCTCCAAACTTTTACAGCATACACCACCTTAACTCATAACTTTCAAAACTCGTACACACGGTGACACTAACCCATCCATTTTCAGCCACCATGTGACCCACAACCTTCACTGCTTCTAAAACCCCTTGCAAAACTGCTCAACTTCTTCCAAAGGTTACCACATCAAGCAAAAATTCTTAAGCATCAACTGCTTACTCAAACTTCTCAACGCATTGATGACATTCCTTCACATCCGCCACTATCATTACCATAACGACTCACCAGGACTACTCACCCAACATCCGAAATTCACGTCACAAAACCCCAACCTTTGCTCCGCCAGCCGTTCCACATACCACTAGCTGACTACAGAAGGGATTTACTTATACGCGACTAGCCAAACACTTCACACAAGAACCCGTTCAACCAACAATGGCCCTTGAACTTACATTGCCTTTCCACCTCAAGCTTTGACTACAACAATTGCCTTAACAGGACACCGCCCATCCTATACATACATATTAAGATTACGAAACTTCTATTCACCCCAGGCTAACCCTTTTCTACAACCAACAACACAACCTCTTCTCAACTCTTCGAAGGTTGCTACGAACCATCACCTACAAAAACAACCCTTCTATTACAACATCAATGCCAAGTTACCTCAACATTCTGGAAACACATCCACTAACCTACTACATCAATTAACACCAAGAAACTACCACTTCTACCAGCTATTCACAACCACTCTGACCGATTCTAACTTCAACCGGTAATCTCCTCACCACCACACCACTAAACTCTTTAAGCACCAAAACACTTTCCTTCTGCCAACATGATATATCGCACTCACTATTACTGACAGCTCGCTTAATACCCTCCATTACTTCTAACATTCTCCCAGCACCAAAACAACTTTTAAAACCCATCATCCAACCTAACCCTATCCCAACACTAACGGACCCAACTAGCTATTAGCAAGTGTGAACCTTCGTATGCATGGTCACCAATATGCCCTATCAATGCCTGTGTACATGTATGCAAAACCTCTAATGTCATGTCACATGTATGCATGTACCAACACATATATATAATATAGTATATAACAAATGGTTTTAACTGTGCATGTATGTCCGTTCACACCCACCAATAACATCCTCAGGATCCGCCTAAGAACAACCTCCTATCTCAGTTCCAACTTGTCCAACCCTACCATTCTAACAACCCATTAACCACAAAATACCCACTAATGCCCTCTTCGCACTAAAGTTGTTTTCAAAACAACACCAACTGCTATCCCAAACTTGCTAGCTATAAGACCAAACCACTACGCAAGGGAAAACCAAACCGAAACCAAACTAAGATAACTATGGTAAAGGTTACTTAACAAGGTTACCTGAAAACATCTCACTGCCTCGGGGCTTCAACAGACAAACTATCTTCCTCACAGAACCATCATCTTCCAGCCGCACCACCGCAGCATCAACCAACACCTTAAGATCATCACCATCTCCCTGCGGTAAAGAACCCTGACTACCCCGAGCCAACTTCAAACAATTTCGTCTCAAATGTCCAATAGACCCACAATTGCAACAGGATTCGTTCCTCAAGCTCCTCACACCTTTCTGCCCTTCCTGCTACCTTTGAACCTTGTCTCAGCCGTGCCCACGACCCTTCTGAGACCCATTTGCCACCACTGAAGCTGATCTCACCGCTTGAGGACAATTTCGCTTCACATGCTCCTTAGAACCACAGTTCCAACAAGCTCCTGCGCCCCAACAACCTCCAACATAACACCTTCAACAATGGTCACACTTCGGCAACCGAGCTACCACTCCTTGGTCATGCAACACTTGCCCCACATCCGCACCACCACCCAGACTTCGATTCAAGCGAAACCTTCTATCACGTAGCCTCTTACGCTGACCGCTCCCGAGGCCAGTACCCACAGCCCTCTTAAACTTTTCTCACCTTAATAATCCGAAGCCACACCCCCACGTTGCTTAACCCTTGGGAATTTCTCTCCAAGGTACCTTTCATTAAAGGCAGACACAAAGAAGTCCCAATCTATATCATGGATATGCGATGCCACCGCCACAGATGTCCACCAAGCACAAGCGTCCTCCAACATCAATGAGACAACACTTCCTAGCTTACAGGCGTAGTCGCAACCTTCCTAATCCAAAATCAGAATTACACTGGCCAACCAGGCCTCGAACGTCTCAGGTGTCGAACCATGATACTCCACAGCTCCCAAATCATGTAAACGCTGTTTCGACAAACTCGCACGTCCCACAGTCAGCACGTCTACAGGCCTCACTTTCGCCACAGCCTGAGATGTTCCCGACACCTCTTGAACTATAGGTGATGAACCCTTCATCACAAAACCAGCTTCTTCCTCCTGCCTCACTACCTCAACTCCAGGCACTGAAGACTAAGACGAAACACCTCCACTAAAAGGTGAATTCCACGCCCTAACAACCTACTCTAAAGCAGCAACCATCTCACCCAACTGCCATTCTCCCATCGATTTCACCATGCTATTAACAACAAACAATCATAACAAAACAAACAAAACGATCAGGCCAGCTTCAAGCAAGGATTCAAAACTCCAACTCCAACATAACACAATAGCTATAATAATAAGGCAATGGGTATCCCGAATTCTCCCCTTTTACACAACATAACAATCAATAAAAACATGATTATCACAACATCGAGCATATCAATCAACATACTTCGATCATTCTCTCATCAAACAACATTCACCCACAACAGCATAACATCAACATATCATACCCATCACACTTTCATCATTCATAAAATCAGCTCACATCACCAGCATATCATTAGCACAAATCTACATTAGCTCAATGAAGATTCACAACCAAAAAGCATGATAAAAACATCAACAATTCGCTCAAAGACACACATTTCAACCGACTTTCAACCACACCTCAGAATAAACATCAAACACTTATTACAACAATTTACCATTTCCCCAAGCATTCGCAACTCAGCTCTGATACCACTAAATGTAACCCCCTTAGCCCGGCCTAGACGGTTGACCCGAACTACGAAGATTACATGGGGAAAACCAAAGTCAACCCGAAAGTCAACCTTGATTAACGACACTTTTTTTCTTTTTAAACTTTTCTAGATGCACATTAATCCTAGGCATACTCCTGAGATAAGCATACTCAAAAATCACAGCAACCGGAAAACAATAAGGGACTCAATTGCACAACATACGAATTTAGGGACCATTTTGTAAATTTTGGAAATTAAGAGACTTTACCAATTTTTAAGTTACCATTATGGAATTCATCATGTTTCATGCCTCTCTGTCAAATTTCACCTTAAACGGACATCTCGAACTCAAGAAATTGCACATACCAAAATCAGGACTAAAACGTAAGGCTTGCAAACCTCAAAACCATTCAAATCAGTGCCCAACGGTCAAGTGTTTCGAAACGGGGATAGACCGTTCAGAAACGGGGCTTGACAGTAGCCAAAGTGTTTCGAAACACCTCTACCCGTTTCGAAACACCCAGGCCAAGTCAAGCACCTGTTTCGAAACAGGCAAGGGTGTTTCGAAACACCCTGCCCAGAAACAGCAGAAAAGCCTGTTTTAACTCATCTAAACACCATCGAACATACTCTAAATCAATCCTCAACAAATCAACAACATGCCAAGCATCATAACTACCAAATTGTATTAAAATCTAGATACAAAACAACCCCTAGGTGCACCAACTCTTTCAACACGTCCAACACTTAATCATGCTTTTAAAACAAGAAGCATAGCATAACGAGTTATGAATAAGAAGATTCAAACGTTGCAAGCGTTAAACCACATAGTTCAAATCATAAACCAAACTTGCCCAACATACACAATCTCATTACACATCAATATAAAAGACTCTCCCCCCATTGCCTTTATTATCTATAGCTATTAACCGAGACATACTTCTCAAGTGGAGTTCTCCTTGAATCCCTTGCTTCTTGTTGTCCCAACTTCAATTATCTGCATTGATGGACAAAAAGGAGCGTAAGCACATAATGCTTAGTAAGGAATGCTCAAAACCAAAACACCATCAATGCAGCGAATCACAAAACCTTCTTAAAAAGTAGATACAATTCGATAAACCTAAGCATTGTTTGAAAACTCCTTTTTAAACAACATGCTTCAAATCATGCATTGCTCAATCATGAAAACCAACCCTTAGCTTAGAAAAGCTAAAAACTCACTTCAAAGCACATTCTCGCAAAACCATCAATTAAAACCTTTCCAAGCATGAACACCTTATGCAAAATTAAACTCAAATACCTTGAAAAACATTTCCTCTTCACAACATTCTTTTCTCATGCTTAATAATCCATTCAAGCAAAATCTTTGGAAAACCATTTGTTCCCTCTAACTATCTAATGTATTCAACAAATGCACAACACATGATCTGCCAAAGCAACATTTACATTTCATGCCTTTCTAAACAAGTCTTCACAAGACTTCAATGCATTTAAGAGATTCCTTGCACATAAACACCACTCATAAAAGAAGATAAACACTTGTTCAAGCTTAACAAGTAACACATGCATTCTTAGAACATCACACACTTCCCATGCAACCTTGCATCATTTCAAGCATCTCATGCTTCATTACATCCAAGAACATTATATTGGCTTCCAAGTGATAATTCACATACCATCACAACACAAGACACAATCGGATACGTGGATTACAAGCGTTGTCCCACACGCTTCATACACACAACCGAACAACACAAGGTGGAGTTTACCGGTACAATCACAACCCCCTCAACACCCGTGATGGAGTTTAACGGTAGAATCACAACCCCTCAACATCACTCATCGGAAGTTGTATAACACACTAGCGAGAGCCGGGACACATCACAAGGCTTACACATGGAAGCTACCACAACCATTGTAATCACCTTAACCATGCTCACACACGGGAGCAACCCTCCACCGTTGTGACACTTAACAAAGTCCACCCACGAGAGCCATCCTCCATCGTGGTGACGTTTAACAAGGTTCACCCACGAGAGCCATTCTCCATCGTGGTGGCACTTCACCAAGCCCACCCACGAGAGCCATCCTCCATCGTGGTGGCACTCAACAAGCTCACCCACGAGAGCCATCCTCCATCGTGGTGACACCATCTATCTCAATCGCTAGGATTCTTGGATGGAGTTTACGGTACCATTACAACCCCTCGACATCCAAGGCGACTCAATTCACGGTGCACCCAATCCTATAGCCGGCTAACTATATCCGATTAAAGTAACCAACAACCACTTACATCACTTGCCAATACCATCAATTACCATCAACAATTCACTGTTTTAAAGCATTAAACAAAGCCATTAAACAACATGCAACACTATGCATCAATTCCACAACTCCAATGTACAAAACCAAGGATCTCTTACCTTGAACATCCTTCAACACATGACTTTCAAAACCAGCATTAAACCATGATAAAACATGCTTTCAAAACAGAATTTAAACATGCAAATCACATACAGTGCATCCAACCATCACAAGTGCATTAAAAACCTATTCATAACACAAACCAAGACAGAAATTCCATTTACTTACTCTTGAGCTTAGCTAAGTTGCTTAGACTTAAACTAAGCTCCCAAAACCTTCAAACATTGGTTTTAAAGCTGAAAACCCCAACTTCACTCACCGATACACAAAACTACGCTAGCCGTTAAGCCTTCCAAGCATCCGAAACCCTCCAACGCTACCTCTATTGCTTCCGGACCATTCTCCCCTGTTTTAAACACATAACAACAAAAGATTAATGCATCATCATGCATTAAAAACACCAGCAACACAACTCAACTCGCTGCTCTACATAAATCCAACATTTCGGCTACCAAACACAATCGAAAACACCTTCAAACTCTTCCAAAACTTAACCCAGCCAAGATCCATCACTTCTAACCATTTTTAAACATCAATTAACATCCAAAATGAACCCAAACTCGTCCTTATACCTCCAGCATTAACAGAACACCAAAATCACCTCAAAAACCACCATTTTCACAAGTAAAAACTTAGGAAAATCAACCTATTCGGGATTGCATTGATTAAACCTCCATTTCACATCATTTAGACATCCAAAATACATCAAAAAGACATCTCAAAACAGAGCCCAATCATCTATTACGAAATTCTTCAAAATTAAATCCAAATCTTGCATTTTAAGCCAAAATCAAGAGGATTTTGAGAGAAAATGAAATGGGAAAATTTTGGTAAAAGTTAGTTATGAAACTAAAAATATCTTTTTCCCTCTTTTCTTTTTATTAATTAAACATTAAATGAGTCTTAAAAATCAAGAAAAATCTGGAGAAATCCTCCCTTGGGTAAATTAGCTCCTTAAAGATTCAAAGTTTCAATCCTTTTAAAACAGTCACAAACTTTTCAAAAATTACATTTTAGTCACTAACTCAAAATGTCATATTTCCAAACCTCATTTTGTAAAATTGATTTCACCACCCTCTTATATATATTAAAAGAGGATTTTTAGATATTTTTCCATATTTTTAATGCATCTCGAACTAGGCTTTCCTTAAAACCACCTTTTATATTCGAACCGAATATCCGACCAGTCCAGTTCAAACCCAAAACTTCTAAGCCCAAAATTAGGGTGTTACAGTCCTCCATCAAAGGCATTAATGATTACTACATCATCATCATCACAAGAATCCTTTCTTGGAAGGAGGTTATCATCGAATACAACATGTATAAATTCTTCTACTACTAAAGTTCTCTTGTTAAATACACGATAGGCTTTAGAGGTTAAAGAATATCCTATGAAAATAGCTTCATCACTTTTTGCATCAAATTTACCTAAGTTGTCTTTTCCATTATTTAAAACAAAACACTTGCAACCAAATGGATGAAAATAGGTAATGTTAGGCTTTTTAGATTTTAAAATCTCATAAGGTGTTTTCTTTAAAATTGGCCTAATCATTACTCAGTTTACAATGTAGCAAGCGGTGTTTGTGGCTTCCGCCCAAAAATATTTAGGTAAATGGTTTTCACAAAGCATAGTTCTAGCCATTTCTAGTAAAGTTCTATTTTTCCTCTAAACTGCCCTATTTTGTTGAGGAGTTCGAGGAGCCGAAAAATTGTGGCTAATACCATTTTCATTCAAAAACTCTTCAAACCCTAAATTTTGAAATTCGGTTCCATGATCACTCCTAATATGGGAAATTCTAAGTTCAAGATCATTTTGGGTTAGTTTTGAAAATGTGATGAATTTTTCTAAAGCCTCATCTTTAGTACTTAAAAATAGAACCCAAGTAAATCTAGAAAAATCATGTACAAGAACAAATGCATAAGATTTACCACCCAAGCTCATAGTCATAATTGGCCCAAATAAATCCATATGGATAAGTTGTAAACACCCACTTGTAGAAACATCATTAATGGATTTAAAGGATGACTTATGTTGTTTACCCTTAGAGCATGCATCACAAATTTTATCGTTCAAGAACTTAATCTTGGGTAAACCTCTAACTAGATCAAGGGAAACTAATTTTTCTAAAACACTAATGCTAGCATGTCCTAGTTTTCTATGCCATAACCATGCATCATTTTCATTTTGAGCTACTAAACATGCATAGGATGTATGTATGTCATCTAGATGCACCATATAAATGTTACCAATGCGATGACCTATGAGCATGATATTATTAGATTTAATGTCAACCATTTTGCACCCATTTTTATCAAATAAAACATTAAATCCTTTATCACATAATTGGCTTATGCTCAACAAATTATGTTTAAGACCATCGACATACAAGACATTTTCAATAAGAATAGTAGAGTGATTACCTATGGAGCCAATACCTTTAATGTGGCCTTTGGAGTTGTCACAAAATGTCACCACTCCTCCACTTTTTGGCTATAAATCCATGAATCTACTCTTGTCTCCAGTCATATGCCCCGAGCATCCACTATCAAGGTACCATGAGTTTTGACTTTGTGCTTTGGCCTTGTAGCAATGCTCCCCTACAAACAAAGATATTAAACTTTTGTTTTTGGTACCCAAATCATTTTGGGTCCACGAGTGTTAGCTCCCAATAGCTTGGTTCCCTTAGGAATCCAAGGTGACATAGCAACAATATTATCAGATTTTACAAGTTCCTTAGGAACCCATACACTTCTAATCCTTTTAGTTGTACTATGTCTAGGAAAGCTACTTTATTTTTAGTTACTAGTCTTTTTCATCGGTTGGTTTGTTTTAGAAGATTCATCTTTTTCATGCTTCACATTACCAACATATTTCAAAGACTCTTGAGCTTGTTGAGCTCATCTAACACCTTTTGGTGTTCACTATTGCATTGAGAAAGAAGATTATTTAGGTCAATATTTTCATCTTGAAAAAATTTAAGTTCATCTTTCAACCCTAAAATCTTTTTCCCAAATTTTAAATTAGCTTGAGAAAGTGAGTCATTTTTATCATTTAATTCCGAAATAATTTTCTTATTCCTAATGACCGACTCCTTGTATTTCTCAACTAATTCATCATAAACCTCTTGCAACTCATCATATGCATCATTTAATTCATCATATGTAAAATCAAAAGCTGGTGAGTTAGAGGTTACCATGGAGGAATCCTCCTCAAGTGCCATGAGGCAAAGGTTGGCCACTTCTTGTTCGTCATCCTCGGATGACTCATCATCACTCCAAGTAGCAAGCTTGGCTTTGAGCTTCTTCTTCTCCTTCTCAAAGCCCTTCTTCTTAAGTTGAGGGCACTCCGAACGAATGTGGCGGGGTTTATTGCAATCGAAGCAAATGATTTGATCCCTCACTTCTTCTTTGCTTTTACCTTTGAAGTCCATCTTTCTTTGAATTTTCCTTCATCGGTTGGACCTCTTGAAGCGTGAGAATCTTTTGGCTATCATAGTCAATTCTTCTAACTCATCCTCCTCACTAGAAGAGCTGTCCTCAAGTAATGAAGCTTTGTGAGCTATTCCCATCTTCTTCTTCTTTTCCACCTCTAGCTTATCTACTCTTTTCTCTTCCTTCTTATTTTCTTCTTCCCTTCCTTGCTTCATAATCACATGAGTAAGGAGAGAACCCACTAGCTCATCAAGTTTTAGAGTCTTCAAGTTTTTGGCCTCTATGATGGGGGTTCTCTTCCCATCCCAAGATTCGGGAAGTGAGTAGAGTAGCTTCCGGACAAGCTTGTCTTCCGCAATAGTCTCTCCAAAGCCTTTAAGCCCATTGACGATGGTTGAGAAGCGATCAAACATTTTGGACACCGTTTCGTCGAGCTCCATCTTGAAGTTCTCATAACTAAGATTGAGAATTTCAATCTTGGTTCCCTTCACATCATTGGTACCTTCATAGGTGGTCTCTAGAGTATCCCTGTAACGCCCCGGTTTTGGGCTTAGAAGTTTTGGGCGTTGACCGGTTTGGTCAAAGTGTTGTTCGAATCTAAAGAGGTGAAATTAGGAAAGCCTAGTTCGGGTTGCATTAAAAATATGGAAAAATGTTCTAAAATCATCTTTTAATATAATTAAGTGAACTGTGAAATCAATTTTGAAAAATGGGTTTTGGAAGAGTGACATTTTGGCTAGTGACCAAAATGTAATTTTTGAAAGTTTTGTGACTGTTTTATAAAGAGTTGAAACTTTGAATCTTTAAGGAGCTATTATTCCAAAAGTAGTTTCTCCAGATTTTTCTAAGATATTTTGAGATTTATTCTGATTTTAAAACATATCAAAAGTGGAGGGAAAGGCCATTTGGCTATTTTCTTAACTAACTTCTCTATTTTCTTTCTCTCATTTTCTCTCAATCCAAACACTTGTTTTCCAGAGAGTTGTTTCTGATTTTCTCACCTAAAATCCTCCTTTCAACATTCTTTTGATTCCTAATCAACATATCTTCAAAACCTCAATATTTGCTAGTTGATTCAACAAGGTTTTCGATTCCAAAAAGTGGAGAAACACAAGTTTGGAGGTAAGAACGTCCTTCTCCTCTAAACTATCAGTTCTTTACTGAAATTCCCAAGTTCTCAACTCTTAATTGAAGTTTTATTAAAGGATTTTAAGTGGTGAAATGGATCTTGGCTTATAATGCAAGATTTGGTGATTTTTGATGATTTTCGTTAGATATGATTAATCTGTGATTTGAGGTGTGTTTTTGATGTTAAATGAACTCTAAATTGATAAGGAAATGAGTTTTGATTAATGCAATCCCGGATAGGTTGTGTTTCCTAAGTTTAGCTTGTGATTCTTGGATGTTTTTGTGGTGATCTTGTGGATCTGATGTTGCTGGAGGTATAAGGATGTTTATAGGTTGTTTTTAGATGTTAGATGGTGTTAATGTATGTTAGGTTTTGCTGGTTTATGGCTGGGCTTTGTTGAGAAGTGGTTTTGATGCCATTTCGGTTGTGTTTGGTGGCCGAAATTGGAGTGTGAATGAGAGCAGCGAGTTTGAGTGCTTTCATTGAAGCTTTTGATGCATGATGATGCATTAAATCTCTGCTTTAATGTGTTTAATCAGGGGAGGCATCTTTGGATCCAAGTGGTGGTGATCCGGAGGCTTGATTTGGTGCTTCGGCAAGAGGCGAAGTGGAATCAGTGAGTGAAATTGGGTTTTCGGCTTTGAAACCAATGTCTTGGAAGCTTAGTTTAAGTCTAAACAACTTTGCTAAGCTCAAGTGTAAGTTTTCGGAAATACTCTCTAGTGGTGGCCATGATTTGGTTGTTGTGCAATGTGGTTTATTGCATGTTTTAAATTCTGTTTTGAAAGCATGATTTAGCATGGTTAATGCTGTTTTTGTAAGCCATATGTTGAAGGAAGCTCATGGTAAGAGTTCCTTGTTTTTGAACATTGATTAAATGTGGTTTGATGCTTTTAAATGCATGATGAATATGGCTTGGTTTAATGCTTTAAAACAGTGGATAAATTGATGATAATGATGTATATTGGCAAGTGATGTTTTGAAAAGGTTAAGGTCACTAAGGTGGTTAAAAGTCCTTGAGTGAGCCTTGTTTACTTAAGAACATCAAGGTGGTTAAAAGTCCTTGGATGGTTCTTGTTACGGACACAAAGGTGGTTAAAAGTCCTTGTGTGGTCCATTCTATGGTGTTTAAAAGTCCTTGGGGTTCAAGGTGTTTAAAAGTCCTTGAGGTAATTCAATTCTATGGTGTTTAAAAGTCCATAGGCCAAGGTGTTTAAAAGTCCTTGGGGTTTAAGGTGTTTAAAAGTCCTTGAGGTAATTCAATTCATGGTGTTTAAAAGTCCATGGCCAAGGTGTTTAAAAGTCCTTGGGGTCAAGGTGTTTAAAAGTCCTTGAGGTAACTTATATCATGGTGTTTAAAAGTCCATGGCCAAGGTGTTTAAAAGTCCTTGGGGTCCAAGGTGTTTAAAAGTCCTTGGGGTGAAAGTTGATGAACTTGTTTTCAAAGAAATGAATTGTATCACTTGTGGCTAATATGCCATGTAATGAAATGAAGCATGTGATGCTTGTTAAAGTATGCTTTTGAGCATGTGTAAATGATGATTTGAAGCATGATTTATAAGTGTTTTATAAATGCATTATTGAATGGTTTTACGAGCATTCCTCACTAAGCTTTTGCTTACGCTCTCTTCCGTTTTCTTAATTCAATAATGTAGAACATTAGAGTACTTGAGGGCAGCAAGGAGGGCAAGCATCCAAGTGGAAACAAAGCTCTAAGTATGGAAGGTTTTCTAAGTACATTTTAGCTTTTGGTAATTTGGCAATGGGGGACCTATGTGTATGTTTTGGGAGATGTTTTGAACTCCCTAAGTATGTTGAATGTTGTTGAGAATGCTGGTTTTTGTGGTTGGCCTTTATATGCTTGAATTGGAAGTTTATGCTTGAATGGCTTACTTGTGTAGGAAGCATGCCTATAGATTTGGGGCTTTTCATATATGTGGATGTTTTGATGAATTGTTGATGCAAGTATGTCTCATATATGTTGAATTGCATGTTGGCAAAGTTTGGTGGCATTTGGAGCATGATTGGTTGGTCAATTGCATGTTTAAGTATGCATTTTTGGGCAATCTGTGCAGGGTGTTTCGAAACAGCACCTACCGTTTCGGAACGGGTGCCTTATTTGTGCCCAGGCGTCCGAAACGGGAGGGGCCGTTCCGAAACGGAAAGGCCACTGCCAGACCCCCGTTTCGGTACGCGTTACGGAACGGCCCCGAGTTTCGAAACGGGCTATGCCTGTTTCGGAACGGGTGACCGTTGGGTGCTGACATTGGCAGTTATATGTTTTGGAATGTTTGCGTTTTGGTCCTGAAACTTGTTTGTGCAATTGTATGAGTTTGGGAAGTCCTTTTGAGCTGAAATTTTACAGAGAAGCATGAAACCTGATTAATTTCAAGTTGGTAACTTCAATTTGGATTAAGTCCTCGTAATTATCAGAATTTACAATTTGGTCCCTAAAGTTGTAAATTGTTCAATTCAGTCCCTGTTTGATCTCTGATGTTTGTGATCTTTTGGTATGATGTTTGTGTGATCACAATTAGGTCTAAAGTGCATCTAGACAAGGTTAAAAAGAAAAAAAAGGGTCGTTAATCAAGGTTGACTTTGGTTTTCCCCGTGTGACTTTCTTAATTCGGGTCAACCGTCTAGGCCGGGTTAAGGGGGTTACATTTAGTGGTATCAGAGCTGAGTTCTCGAGTAATTGGGAATGTATGTATGCATGATTGAAGTATGTATGCCTTGTATGCTTGTTGAGTGAAAGCATGTTTAATGGCTTGTGATTTTGATGCAATTGAAGAATGTGCTGTGATGTAGCATGTTGTGGGTACCCATTGCCAAATCAAAGCTAAAGGAAAGATGTTGTTTTGAAATGAAATTGAGCTTGAATACTTGGACTGCTTACCTTGCTGGGCCTGACTTTGTTTTATTTGTGTTGTGATTGCATGGTAAAAGTATGGCACCACGTAGAGAGTTACGAGGTAATGTGCGAGCTACGGCTCCTAATGAGAACGAGAATGAGGAAAACACGGGTAGTGCGGTGTTACCTCCTCCTCCACCTGGTGGTGGTGGTGCTGGGGCTGAGGAAGCTAGAGCTGCAGCTGGCGCTGGAGCCGCTGGACCTGGGGCTGGTCAGGGGCAAGCTATGCCTGATATGACGATGTTAGTGCAAGCTATTGCTGGTGCTTTCCAAGCAGCAGTAGCTGGGGCTCGTGGAGCGGGGCATCAGGAAGATGCTGGTGTTAGACTACCTTTGGAGCGTTTGCGCAGTCTTGGTGGGACTGAGTTCAGGGGTATGTCTGCTGAGAGTTCTGAAGCTTGGCTAGAGAGTACCAAGCGAATCTTGGGCCAGATGAGTTGCACTGATGTGCAGAAGCTGGGTTGTGTTGTGTCCTTGCTGCAGAAGGATGCGTATACGTGGTGGACAACCACTATTGCTGGGATGGCAGAAGCTGATGTGACTTGGACATTCTTTCAGAATGTGTTCAAGAGGAGATATCTGGGTGTAAGATATCTAGATGAGAAGAAGCGTGAATTCATGTCTCTTACCCAAGGGAGCATGAGTGTGGCTGAGTATGAGGTGCAGTTTGTGCGACTCAGTCAGTATGCACCGGAGCTGGTACCTGATGAGCGGGTAAGGTGCGAGAGGTTCCGTTATGGTCTTGTGACGGAAGTGAAGATGTATGTGCTGGCCACTGAATATGATGATTTTGATGTGTTGGTGGGTCGAGCCAAGGATATAGAGATGAACTTGGGTTTATCTGTGAGAGGTGCTGGAGCAAGTGCTGGGAAGCGATCAGCTGAGTTTAGTTCCGGAGGTGGACGGAACAAGAGGGGACGTGATCAGAAGTATCAGTCTTCAGCTAAGAGAGGTGGTGGTGCACCTGCTAGGGGTGGTAGTGCTGGAGTTGATCTTAGTGCTTGTTGGATCTGTGGTTCACGTGGTCACATGAAGCGTGACTGTCCTCGTGCTGAGAGAGTGGTGCAAGCTCCTGTTGCGGCTGCTGGTAGCGGGTGCTGGAGTTGTGGTTCTGCAGACCACTTGAGGCGAGATTGTCCGAGGTTGGCTGGTGATCAGGTGCGTGCTCCTGTTGTTACTGCACCGCAGAGAGGTCGTGGGCGCGGCCGTGGTAATTTCCAGAGGAGAGAGGAAGGTGGTCGTGGAGTGGCCCATGTTGTGGCTATTCAGCCTGAGGGTGGAGGCCAAGCGAGGGTGTATGCTCAGCGAGAGGGCAGGAATGATGCGGATGTGATTGCAGGTACCTTTACTTTGCAATCCTTGTCATTGCTTTCTTTGATTGATTCTGGATCTACGCATTCATACATTTTGCGTGAGCATGCTGAATTGCTTGGGTTGCCTGTTGAGTCTTTGGATGTTGGTGTTCGTGTCACTAGTTCTTTTGGTGAGACTGTTGTGACTCGTAAGCTTTATAGAATGTGTCCCTTGGTCGTTCAAGAGCATGTTTTTCATGTTGATCTTATGGAGTTACCTTTTTATGGTTTCGATGTGATCCTTGGTATGGATTGGCTTGCTGAGCATCGTGCTGTTGTGGATTGTGAGAACAAGCGGGTTTCGCTTAAGCTTGCGGATGATTATGAAGTTGTTGTGGTTGGCGAGAATGTGAAGTTTCTTGCCAATGTGGTGTCTACCTTGGAGGCGAGCAGGATGCTGAGGCAAGGTTGCGAAGCCTATCTAGCTTTTGTGATGAATCCTAGCTCTAAAGAGTTGAGGGTGCAAGATATCAGAGTTGTGAAGGAGTTTCCTGGTGTTTTTCCTGAGGAGTTGCCTGGTTTACCTCCTAACCGCGAGGTGGAGTTTGGAATTGAGCTGTATGAGAATACAACTCCTGTGTCCATTACTCCCTATAGAATGGCACCTAAGGAGCTGAAGGAGCTGAAGACACAGTTGCAAGAGTTGCTTGACCGTGGGTTCATCCGGCCTAGTGTGTCACCTTGGGGAGCACCGGTCTTATTTGTGAAGAAGAAGGATGGCACTATGAGAATGTGCATTGATTACCGTCAGCTGAACAAGTTGACTATCAAGAATCGGTATCCTTTGCCGAGGATTGATGATCTTTTTGATCAATTTCGGGGAGCTGCTGTGTTCTCTAAGATTGACTTGAGGTCAGGGTATTATCAGTTGAAGGTGAAGGATGTGGATGTGCCTAAGACAGCTTTCCGGACAAGGTATGGGCATTATGAGTTTCTTGTGATGCCGTTTGGGTTGACAAATGCTCCTGCTGCTTTCATGGACATGATGAATCGTGTGTTTCATGAATACCTGGACAAGTTTGTTGTGGTGTTCATTGATGATATCCTCGTGTACTCGCGTACCGAGGAGAAGCATGAAGAGCATTTGAGGATTGTTTTGCAAGCTTTGTTGGAGAATCAGCTTTATGCTAAGCTGAGTAAGTGTGAGTTCTGGTTAAGGGAGGTGGTGTTTCTTGGGCATGTGGTTTCAGCGAAGGGGATTCGTGTTGATCCTCAGAAGATTGAGGCGGTGATGAATTGGAAAGTTCCTAAGTCTGTTCATGAGATCCGTAGTTTCCTTGGTTTGGCGGGATACTACCGAAGGTTTGTGGATGGTTTTTCCAAGATTGCTGCTCCTTTGACGAAGCTGTTGCAAAAGGATGTTAAGTATGAGTGGACGGAAGCGAGACAACAGGCTTTTGAGAAGCTTAAGGCGGCTTTGACGCAAGCTCCTATCTTGATTCAGCCTGAATCAGGGAAAGAGTTTGTGGTTTACAGTGATGCATCCTATGTTGGTTTGGGGTGTGTGCTGATGCAGGAGGGTAAGGTGGTGGCTTATGCATCGCGGCAGTTGAAAGTGCATGAGCGCAATTACCCTACGCATGATATTGAGCTGGCTGCAGTGGTTTTTGCTCTGAAGATCTGGAGACATTATCTGTATGGTGAGAAGTGTACTGTGTACACAGATCACAAGAGTTTGAGGTATCTGATGTCTCAGAAGGAGTTGAATCTTAGGCAGCGGCGTTGGTTGGAGTTGCTCAAGGATTATGATCTGACGATTGAGTACCATCCTGGGAAGGCTAATGTTGTTGCGGATGCCTTGAGTAGGAAGGTAGCTGTTGAGCTGAGGGCTATGTTTGCTAGCTTGAGCATATCGCGAGATGATGGTCTTGTGGCTGAGTTACAAGTGAAGCCGTCTATGGTTTAGTTGATCAAGGATAAGCAGTTGTTGGATGATTCCTTGGTGTCTCATGTTCAGGATATCGCGGAGGGTAGACCTTCGGATTTCTGTTTCAATGATGATGGTGTGCTGTGTTTTGGGAGTCGGATAGTAGTGCCCAATGATGCTGAGTTGAGGCGTGCTATTCTGACTGAAGGTCATAGTAGTCCTTTTGCTATGCACCCTGGTAGTACTAAGATGTACCGTGATCTTCGTGATGAGTACTATTGGGTGGGTTTGAAGAAGGATGTTGCGGAGTTTGTGAGCAAGTGTTTGGTGTGTCAGCGAGTTAAGGCTGAGCATCAGTTTCCTTCAGGGTTGTTGCAACCGTTGAAAATCCCTGAATGGAAGTGGGAGAGGGTTACCATGGATTTTGTATCTGGTTTACCTTTGTCTCCATCGAAGAAGAATTCGGTCTGGGTGATTGTGGATCGCCTGACGAAGTGTGCGCATTTCTTGCCTGTGCATACCACGTTTTCTTTGGATAGGTTGGCAGAGCTGTACATTGCTGAGATTGTGCGGCTGCATGGTGTGCCTAAGTCGATTGTGTCGGATAGGGATCCGAGGTTCACATCGCGGTTCTGGCAGTGTTTGCATCAAGCTCTGGGTACAAGGTTGCATTTCAGTACGTCCTATCACCATCAGTCGGATGGTCAGTCTGAGCGAGTTATCCAGATTTTGGAGGATATGTTGAGGTGCTGCGTGATTGAGTTCCAAGGTTCTTGGGAGAAGCATCTGCCTTTGGTTGAGTTTGCTTATAACAACAGTTATCAAGCAAGTATACAGATGGCACCTTATGAGGCCTTGTACGGGAGGAAGTGTAGGACTCCTCTTTGTTGGGCTGAAACTGGTCAAAAGTTGGTTTCGATGCCGGCTTTGTTGAAAGGGACCACAGAGAAGGTAAAGCTCATTTGTGAGCGGTTGAAGGCTGCTTCTGATCGGCAGAAGTCTTACGCGGATTTGAAGCGTAAGGAGATAGAGTATGCGGTGGGTGACCGTGTGTTCTTGAAGGTTTCGCCTTGGAAGAAGGTGATGCGGTTTGGCCGAAAGGGTAAGTTGAGCCCTAGGTACATTGGACCATATGAGGTGGTTGAGCGTGTGGGTCCTGTTGCGTATCGGTTGAGGTTACCTCAGGAGTTGGAGAAGATCCATGATGTGTTTCATGTCTCTATGCTCCGGAGGTATAGATCTGATCCTTCGCATGTGATGCTTGTGGAGGAAGTGGTTTTGAATCCGGATTTGACCTATGATGAGGAACCGGTGAAGGTTCTGGATTCGGATAGCAAGGTTCTTCGTGGCAAGACCATTGAGTTGGTGAAGGTGCTGTGGAAGCATCGCGGTGTTGAGGAAGCCACGTGGGAGCGAAAGGAAGACATGCTGAAGCAGTTTCCTTATCTCTTTCCTTCAGGTAAATTTCGAGGACGAAATTTCTTAAGGTGGGGAGAGTTGTAACGCCCCGGTTTTGGGCTTAGAAGTTTTGGGCGTTAACCGGTTTGGTCAAAGTGCTGTTCGAATCTAAAGAGGTGAAATTAGGAAAGCCTAGTTCGGGTTGCATTAAAAATATGGAAAAATGTTCTAAAATCATCTTTTAATATAATTAAGTGAACTGTGAAATCAATTTTGAAAAATGGGTTTTGGAAGAGTGACATTTTGGCTAGTGACCAAAATGTAATTTTTGAAAGTTTTGTGACTGTTTTATAAAGAGTTGAAACTTTGAATCTTTAAGGAGCTATTATTCCAAAAGTAGTTTCTCCAGATTTTTCTAAGATATTTTGAGATTTATTCTGATTTTAAAACATATCAATAGTTGAGGGAAAGGCCATTTGGCTATTTTCTTAACTAACTTCTCTATTTTCTTTCTCTCATTTTCTCTCAATCCAAACACTTGTTTTCCAGAGAGTTGTTTCTGATTTTCTCACCTAAAATCCTCCTTTCAACATTCTTTTGATTCCTAATCAACATATCTTCAAAACCTCATCATTTGCTAGTTGATTCAACAAGGTTTTTGATTCCAAAAAGTGGAGAAACACAAGTTTGGAGGTAAGAACGTCCTTCTCCTCTAAACTATCAGTTCTTTACTGAAATTCCCAAGTTCTGAACTCTTAATTGAAGTTTTATTAAAGGATTTTAAGTGGTGAAATGGATCTTGGCTTATAATGCAAGATTTGGTGATTTTTGATGATTTTCGTTAGATATGATTAATCTGTGATTTGAGGTGTGTTTTTGATGTTAAATGAACTCTAAATTGATAAGGAAATGAGTTTTGATTAATGCAATCCCGGATAGGTTGTGTTTTTCTTAAGTTTAGCTTGTGATTCTTGGATGTTTTTGTGGTGATCTTGTGGATCTGATGTTGCTGGAGGTATAAGGATGTTTATAGGTTGTTTTTAGATGTTAGATGGTGTTAATGGATGTTAGGTTTTGCTGGTTTATGTCTGGGCTTTGTTGAGATGTGGTTTTGATGCCATTTCGGTTGTGTTTGGTGGCCGAAATTGGAGTGTGAATGAGAGCAGCGAGTTTGAGTGCTTTCATTGAAGCTTTTGATGCATGATGATGCATTAAATCTCTGCTTTAATGTGTTTAATCAGGGGAGGCATCTTTGGATCCAAGTGGTGGTGATCCGGAGTCTTGATTTGGTGCTTCGGCAAGAGGCGAAGTGGAATCGGTGAGTGAAATTGGGTTTTCGGCTTTGAAACCAATGTCTTGGGAGCTTAGTTTAAGTCTAAACAACTTTGCTAAGCTCAAGTGTAAGTTTTCGGAAATACTCTCTAGTGGTGGCCATGATTTGGTTGTTGTGCAATGTGGTTTATTGCATGTTTTAAATTCTGTTTTGAAAGCATGATTTAGCATGGTTAATGCTGTTTTTGTAAGCCATATGTTGAAGGAAGCTCATGGTAAGAGTTCCTTGTTTTTGAACATTGATTAAATGTGGTTTGATGCTTTTAAATGCATGATGATTATGGCTTGGTTTAATGCTTTAAAACAGTGGATAAATTGATGATAATGATGTATATTGGTAAGTGATGTTTTGAAAAGGTTAAGGTCACTAAGGTGGTTAAAAGTCCTTGAGTGAGCCTTGTTTACTTAAGAACATCAAGGTGGTTAAAAGTCCTTGGATGGTTCTTGTTACGGACACAAAGGTGGTTAAAAGTCCTTGTGTGGTCCATTGTATGGTGTTTAAAAGTCCTTGGGGTTCAAGGTGTTTAAAAGTCCTTGAGGTAATTCAATTCTATGGTGTTTAAAAGTCCATAGGCCAAGGTGTTTAAAAGTCCTTGGGGTTCAAGGTGTTTAAAAGTCCTTGAGGTAATTCAATTCATGGTGTTTAAAAGTCCATGGCCAAGGTGTTTAAAAGTCCTTGGGGTCAAGGTGTTTAAAAGTCCTTGAGGTAACTTATATCATGGTGTTTAAAAGTCCATGGCCAAGGTGTTTAAAAGTCCTTGGGGTCCAAGGTGTTTAAAAGTCCTTGGGGTGAAAATTGATGAACTTGTTTTCAAAGAAATGAATTGTATCACTTGTGGCCAATATGACATGTAATGAAATGAAGCATGTGATGCTTGTTAAAGTATGCTTTTGAGCATGTGTAAATGATGATTTGAAGCATGATTTATAAGTGTTTTATAAATGCATTATTGAATGGTTTTACGAGCATTCCTCACTAAGCTTTTGCTTACGCTCTCTTCTGTTTTCTTAATTCAATAATGCAGAACATTAGAGTACTTGAGGGCAGCAAGGAGGGCAAGCATCCAAGTGGAAACAAAGCTCTAAGTATGGAAGGTTTTCTAAGTACATTTTAGCTTTTGGTAATTTGGCAATGGGGGACCTATGTGTATGTTTTGGGAGATGTTTTGAACTACCTAAGTATGTTGAATGTTGTTGAGAATGCTGGTTTTTGTGGTTGGCCTTTATATGCTTGAATTGGAAGTTTATGCTTGAATGGCTTACTTGTGTAGGAAGCATGCCTATAGATTTGGGGCTTTTCATATATGTGGATGTTTTGATGAATTGTTGATGCAAGTATGTCTCATATATGTTGAATTGCATGTTGGCAAAGTTTGGTGGCATTTGGAGCATGATTGGTTGGTCAATTGCATGTTTAAGTATGCATTTTTGGGCAATCTGTGCAGGGTGTTTCGGAACAGTACCTACCGTTTCGGAACGGGTGCCTTATTTGTGCCCAGGCGTCCGAAACGGGAGGGGCCGTTCCGAAACGGAAAGGCCACTACCAGACCCCCGTTTCGGTACGCGTTGTGGAACGGCCCCGAGTTTCGAAACGGGCTATGCCTGTTTCGGAACGGGTGACCGTTGGGGGCTGACATTGGCAGTTATATGTTTTGGAATGTTTGCGTTTTGGTCCTGAAACTTGTTTGTGCAATTGTATGAGTTTGGGAAGTCCTTTTGAGCTGAAATTTTACAGAGAAGCATGAAACCTGATTAATTTCAAGTTGGTAACTTCAATTTGGATTAAGTCCTCGTAATTATCAGAATTTACAATTTGGTCCCTAAAGTTGTAAATTGTTCAATTAAGTCCCTGTTTGATCTCTGATGTTTGTGATCTTTTGGTATGATGTTTGTGTGATCACAATTAGGTCTAAAGTGCATCTAGACAAGGTTAAAAAGAAAAAAAAGGGTCGTTAATCAAGGTTGACTTTCGGGTTGACTTTGGTTTTCCCCGTGTGACTTTCTTAATTCGGGTCAACCGTCTAGGCCGGGTTAAGGGGGTTACAATCCCACACTTCCTTGGCACTCTCAATGGAGGGAACTTTGGAGTAGATGTCGGGATCGAAAGAACAAAAGAGCATGTGAAGAGCTTTGTCATTTATTTGGATCTTCTTCCTCTTTTCTTCACTCATCTCCATCTTTTTCTTCAAAACTATCTTCCCTTTATTATCTTGCTTCAATGGAATGTAGGGACAATCTTCAATGGAATGTAGGGACCATCTTCAATGACATCCCAAACCAAGTAATCGTTGGACTTGATGAAGAGGCGCATCCGATTCTTCCAAAACGGATTGTTGTCACCATTGAAGAAAGGTGGTTTTGTAGTGGATTGAGACTCGTACATGCTAGAACCAGATGTAGATGTCATATCTTGATTTTTGGATGATCACACTCTTCCTAGGAACTCCACTTGTGGTTGTTAATCCTTCAAAGAGGTAGGCTCTGATACCAATAGGGGGTGAATTGGATTTTTTAAAGTTTTTGGTGGTGGAATTGACAAATAAAAATGGTAGACAAGGAATTTTAGAGTGGTTCAAGTTCAAAACGAACTCTACATCCACTACCTTAGCTTCACTAAGGATTTTCGAAAATTCCACTAATTTCTCTTCCCCTTTTCTAGGCTAAGGAGGTAACCGTTACAATTTCAGTCAAATTTTCTACCCAAAATTTGACCCAATCCTCACACAATAGAAACAAATAAGTTGTTGGCTAAAACAAGTATCTCTCAATACACAATATAGCTCAATTATCAGCACTCAACCCAATTGAAATGATAAGAATGAAAAATACAATTGGGGTGTAACCCCCTTAACCCGGCCTAGACGGTTGACCCGAATTAAGAAAGTCACACGGGGAAAACCAAAGTCAACCCGAAAGTCAACCTTGATTAACGACCCTTTTTTTCTTTTAAAACTTGTCTGGATACATATTAAGCCTTAGATATGATCATACAACAGCACACTCAAAGATCATAAACAGCAGAGATCAAACAGGGACCCAATTGAACAATTTACAACTTTAGGGACCAAATTGTAAATTCTGATAAATATAAGGACTTAACCCAAATTGAAGTTACCATCTTGAAATTAATCATGTTTCATGCTTCTCTGTGAAATTTCAGTTCAAAAGGACATCCCAAACACATACAATTGCACAAACAAGATTCAGGACCAAAATGCAAACATTTCAAAACATTTAACTGCCAATGTCAGCCCCCAACGGTCACCCGTTCCGAAACGGGAGACAGCCCGTTTCGAAACATGGGGCCATTCCGCAACGCGTAACGAAACGGGGGTCGGGCAGTAGCCTTTCCGTTTCGGAACGGTCCCTCCCGTTTCGGACGCCTGGGCTTGTTTAAGGCACCCGTTCCGAAACGGTAGGTGCTGTTCCGAAACACCCTGCACAGATTGCCCAAAAATGCATACTTAAACATGCAATTGACCAACCAATCATGCTCCAAATGTCACCAAACTTTGCCAACATGCAATTCAACATATATGAGACATACTTGCATCAACAATTCATCAAAACATCCGCATATATGAAAAGCCCCAAATCTATAGGCATGCTTCCTACACAAGCAACCATTCAACAATAAACTTCCAAATTCAAGCATATAAAGGCCAACCACAAAAACCAGCATTCTCAACAACATTCAACATACTTAGGGAGTTCAAAACATCTCCCAAAACATACACATAGGTCCCCCATTGCCAAATTACCAAAAGCTAAATGTACTTAAGAAAACCTTCCATACTTTGAGCTTTACTACCACTTGAATGCTTGCCTTCCTTGCTGCCCTCAAAGTACTTTAATGCTCTGCAATATTGGTTTGAGAAAACAAAGAGAGCGTAAGCAAAAGCTTAGTGAGGAATGCTCAATAAAACCATCCAATAATGCATTTATAAAACACTTTATAAATCATGCTTCGAATCATCATTTACACATGCTCAAAAGCATCTTTAAACAAGCATCTCATGCTTCATATCATTACATGTCATATTGGCCACAAGTGATACATTTCATTTCTTTGAAAACAAGTTCATCAACATTCACCCCAAGGACTTTTAAACACCTTGGACCCCAAGGACTTTTAAACACCTTGGCCATGGACTTTTAAACACCATGATATATATTACCTCAAGGACTTTTAAACACCTTGACCCCAAGGACTTTTAAACACCTTGGCCTATGGACTTTTAAACACCATAGAAAGGACCACACAAGGACTTTTAAACACCTTTGTGTCCGTAACAAGAATCATCCAAGGACTTTTAACCACCTTGATGTTATTAAGTAAGAAGGCTCACTCAAGGACTTTTAACCACCTTAGTGACCTCAACCTTTTTAAAACATTACTTGCCAATATACATCATTATCATCAAATTATCCACTGTTCTAAAGCATTAAACCAAGCCATATTCATCATGCATTTAAAAGCATTAAACCACATTTGATCAATGTTCAAAAACAAGGAACTCTTACCTTGAGCTTCCTTCAACATATGGCTTACAAAAACAGCATTAACCATGCTAAATCATGCTTTCAAAACAGAATTTAAAACATGCAATAAGCCACATTGCACAACAATCAAATCATGGCCACCACTAGAGAGTATTTCCGAAAACTTACACTTGAGCTTAGCAAAGTTGTTTAGACTTAAACTAAGCTCCCAAGACATTGGTTTCAAAGCCGAAAACTCAATTTCACTCACCGATTCCACTTCGCCTCTTGCCGAAGTACCAAATCAAGCCTCCGGATCACCACCACTTGGATCCAAAGATGACTCCCCTGTTTTAAAACATTAAAACAGTAGATTAATGCATCATCATGCATTAATAACTTCAATGAAAGCACCTAAACTCGCTGCTCTCATCCACACTCCATTTTCGGCCACCAAACACAACCGAAAATGCATCCAAACCACTTCTCAACTAAGCCCAGCCATTAACCATCAAAACCTAACATCCTTTAACATCTTTCAACATCTAAAAAGAACCTAACAACATCCTTATACCTCCAGCAACACCAGATCCACAAGATCACCTCAAAAACAACCAAGAATCATAAGCTAAACTTAGGAAATTCAACCTATCCGGGATTGCATTAATCAAAACTCAATTCCTTATCAAATTAACATTAATTAATCATCATTTTAACACCTTAAAACACTGCTTAAACAGATCCAACGAAAATTCATCAAAAACTCACCAAATCTTGCATTTTAAGCCAAGATCCCTTAAACAATCTTAAATGCCATTTATAAAACATCAATTAAGGATTGAGAACTTAGGAATTTCATTAAAGAACTTGAAGTTCAGAGGAGAAGGACGTTCTTACCTCCAAACTTGAATTTCTCCTCTTTTGGAACCAAAAAGCTTGATGAATCAAGTAGCAATTACAAAGGTTTTGATGATGAGATGATTAGGAATCAAAAGAGGATTGAAAAGAAGTATTTAGGTGATAAAAATGAGAGGAAAAGATCTGGAGAGAATGTGTATGGTTTGAGAGAAAAGATGAGAGAAAATGGGAAATGGAAAATTTAGAAAGTTAGTTAAAAATGACTAAAATATCTTTCTCTCCTTTTACTTTTATTTAAAACCATTATTAAATCATTTAATATTCTAGAAAATCTGGAGAAACTCCCTTTGGGTAAAATAGCTCCTTAAAGATTCAAAGTTTCAATCCTTTTTAAAACAGTCACAAAACTTTCAAAAATTACATTTTGGTCACTAGCCAAAATGTCACCCTTCCGAAACTCATTTTCCAAAATTGATTTCACAGTTCACTTAAATATATTAAAAGATGATTTTAGAACATTTTCCATATTTTTAATGCAACCCGAACTAGGCTTTCCTAAATTCACTCTCTTAGATTCGAACAGCACTTTGACCAAACCGGTCAACGCCCAAAACTTCTAAGCCCAAAACCGGGGCGTTACAACTCTCCCCCCTTAAGAAATTTCGTCCCCGAAATTTACCTGAAGGAAAGAGATAAGGAAACTGCTTCAGCATGTCTTCCTTCCGCTCCCACGTGGCTTCCTCAACACCTCGATGCTTCCACAGCACCTTCACCAACTCAATGGTCTTGCCACGAAGAACCTTGCTATCCGAATCCAGAACCTTCACCGGTTCCTCATCATAGGTCAAATCCGGATTCAAAACCACTTCCTCCACAGGCATCACATGCGAAGGATCAGATCTATACCTCCGGAGCATAGAGACATGGAACACATCATGAATCTTCTCCAACTCCTGAGGTAACCTCAACCGATACGCAACAGGACCCACACGCTCAACCACCTCATATGGTCCAATGTACCTAGGGCTCAACTTGCCCTTCCGGCCAAACCGCATCACCTTCTTCCAAGGCGAAACCTTCAAGAACACACGGTCACCCACCGCATACTCTATCTCATTACGCTTCAAATCCGCATAAGACTTCTGCCGATCAGAAGCAACCTTCAACCGCTCACAAATGAGCTTTACCTTCTCTGTGGTCCCTTTCAACAAAGCCGGCATCGAAACCAACTTTTGACCAGTTTCAGCCCAACAAAGAGGAGTCCTAGACTTCCTCCCGTACAAAGCCTCATAAGGTGCCATCTGTATACTTGCCTGATAACTATTGTTATAAGCAAACTCAACCAAAGGCATATGCTTCTCCCAAGAACCTTGGAACTCAATCACGCAGCACCTCAACATATCCTCCAAAATCTGGATAACTCGCTCAGACTGACCATCCGACTGAGGATGATAGGATGTACTGAAATGCAACCTGGTACCCAGAGCTTGATGCAAACACTGCCAGAACCGCGATGTGAACCTCGGATCCCTATCCGACACAATCGACTTAGGCACACCATGCAGCCGCACAATCTCAGCAATGTACAGCTCTGCCAACTTATCCAAAGAAAACGTGGTATGCACAGGCAAGAAATGCGCACACTTCGTTAGGCGATCCACAATCACCCACACCGAATTCTTCTTCGATGGAGACAAAGGTAAACCAGATACAAAATCCATGGTAACCCGTTCCCACTTCCACTCAGGGATTTTCAACGGTTGCAACAACCCTGAAGGAAACTGATGTTCAGCCTTAACTCGCTGACATACCAAACACTTGCTAACAAACTCCGCAACATCTTTCTTCAAACCCACCCAATAGTACTCATCACGAAGATCACGGTACATCTTAGTACTACCAGGGTGCATAGCAAAAGGACTACTATGACCTTCAGTCAGAATAGCACGCCTCAACTCAGCATCAGCAGGCACTACTATCCGACTCCCAAAACACAACACACCATCATCATTAAAACAGAAATCCGAAGGTCTACCCTCCGCGATATCCTGAACATGCGACACCAAGGAATCATCCAGCAACTGCTTATCCTTGATCAACTGAACCAAAGAGGGTTTCACTTGCAACTCAGCAACGAGACCACCATCTTGCGATATGCTCAAGCTAGCAAACATAGCCCTCAGCTCAACAACTACTTTCCTACTCAAGGCATCCGCAACAACATTAGCTTTTCTAGGATGATACTCAATCGTCAGATCATAATCCTTGAGCAACTCCAACCAACGCCGCTGCCTAAGATTCAACTCCTTCTGAGACATCAGATACCTCAAACTCTTGTGATCTGTGTACACAGTACACTTCTCACCATACAGATAATGTCTCCATATCTTCAGAGCAAAAACCACTGCAGCCAGCTCAATATCATGCGTAGGGTAATTGCGCTCATGCACTTTCAACTGCCGCGATGCATAAGCCACCACCTTACCCTCCTGCATCAGCACACACCCCAACCCAACATAGGATGCATCACTGTAAACCACAAACTCTTTCCCTGATTCAGGCTGAATCAAGATAGGAGCTTGCGTCAAAGCCGCCTTAAGCTTCTCAAAAGCCTGCTGTCTCGCTTCCGTCCACTCATACTTAACATCCTTTTGCAACAGCTTCATCAAAGGAGCAGCAATCTTGGAAAAACCATCCACAAACCTTCGGTAGTATCCCGCCAAACCAAGGAAACTACGGACCTCATGAACAGACTTAGGAACTTTCCAATTCATCACCGCCTCAATCTTCTGAGGATCAACACGAATCCCCTCAGCTGAGACCACATGCCCAAGAAACACCACCTCCCTTAACCAGAACTCACACTTGCTCAGCTTAGCATAAAGCTGATTCTCCAACAAAGCTTGCAAAACAATCCTCAAATGCTCTTCATGCTCCTCCTCAGTACGCGAGTACACGAGGATATCATCAATGAACACCATAACAAACTTGTCCAAGTATTCATGAAACACACGATTCATCATGTCCATGAAAGCAGCAGGAGCATTTGTCAACCCAAACGGCATCACAAGGAACTCATAATGCCCATACCTTGTCCTGAAAGCTGTCTTAGGCACATCCACATCCTTCACCTTCAACTGATAATACCCTGACCTCAAGTTAATCTTAGAGAACACAACAGCTCCCCGAAATTGATCAAAGAGATCATCAATCCTCGGCAAAGGATACCGATTCTTGATAGTCAACTTGTTCAGCTGACGGTAATCAATGCACATTCTCATAGTGCCATCCTTCTTCTTCACAAACAAGACCGGTGCTCCCCAAGGTGACACACTCGGCCGGATGAAACCACGATCAAGAAACTCTTGCAACTGCGTCTTCAGCTCCTTCAGCTCCTTAGGTGTCATTCTATAGGGAGTAATGGACACAGGAGTTGTATTCTCATACAGCTCAATTCCAAACTCCACCTCGCGGTTAGGAGGTAAACCAGGCAACTCCTCAGGAAAAACACCAGGAAACTCCTTCACAACTCTGATATCTTGCACCCTCAACTCCTTAGAGCTAGGATTCATCACAAAAGCTAGATAGGCTTCACAACCTTGCCTTAGCATCCTGCTCGCCTCCAGGGTAGACACCACATTGGCAAGAAACTTCACATTCTCACCAACCACAACAACTTCATAATCATCCGCAAGCTTAAGCGAAACTCGCTTGTTTTCACAATCCACAACAGCGTGATGCTCAGCAAGCCAATCCATACCAAGGATTACATCAAAACCATAAAAAGGTAACTCCATAAGATCAACATGAAAAACATGTTCTTGAACAACCAAGGGACACCTTCTATAAAGCTTACGAGTCACAACAGTCTCACCAAAATAACTAGTGACACGAACACCAACATCCAAAGACTCAACAGGCAAACCAAGCAATTCAGCATGCTCACGCAAAATGTATGAATGCGTAGATCCAGAATCTATCAAAGAAAGCAATGACAAGGATTGCAAAGTAAAGGTACCTGCAATCACATCCGCATCATTCCTTCCCTCACGCTGAGCATACACCCTCGCTTGGCCTCCACCTTCAGGCTGAATAGCCACAACATGGGCCACTCCACGACCACCTTCCTCTCTCCTCTGGAAATTACCACATCCGCGCCCACGACCTCTCTGCGGTGCAGCAACAACAGGAGCACGCACCTGATCACCAGCCAACCTAGGACAATCACGCCTCAAATGGTCTGCGGATCCACAATTCCAGCACCCATTACCGGCTGCCGCAACAGGAGCTTGCACCTCTCTCACAGCACGGGGACAATCACGTTTCATGTGACCACGTGAACCACAGATCCAACAAGCACTCGGATCAGCTCTAGCATTACCTCCTCTAGCAGGTGCGCCACCACCTCTCTTAGCAGAAGACTGATAGTTCTGATCACGTCCCCTCTTGTTCCGTCCACCTCCAGAACTATACTCAGCAGCTCGCTTGCCAGCACCCTTAGCAGATAAACTCAAGTTCATCTCAACGTCCTTGGCTCGGCCCACCAACACATCAAAATCATCATACTCGGCGGCCAGCAAATACATTTTCACATCCGTCTCTAAGCCGTAACGGAACCTCTCGCACCTTGCCCGCTCATCAGGTACCAGCTCAGGTGCATACTGACTGAGTCGCACAAACTGCACTTCATACTCAGCCACACTCATGCTCCCTTGGGTAAGAGACATGAATTCACGCTTCTTCTCATCAAGATATCTTACACCAAGATATCTCCGCTTGAACACATTCTGAAAGAATGTCCAAGTCACATCAGCTTCTGCCATCCCAGCAATAGTGGTTGTCCACCACGTATACGCATCCTTCTGCAGCAAGGACACAACACAACCCAGCTTTTGCACATCCGTGCAGCTCATCTGACCCAAGATTCGCTTGGTACTCTCAAGCCAAGCTTCAGAACTCTCAGCAGACATACCCCTGAACTCAGTCCCACCAAGACTGCGCAGACGCTTCAAAGGTAGTCTGACTCCAGCATCTTCCTGATGCCCCGCTCCACGACCCCCAGCTACTGCTGCTTGAAAAGCACCAGCAATAGCTTGTACTAACATCGTCATATCAGGCATAGCTTGCCCCTGACCAGCCCCAGGTCCAGCAGCTCCAGCGCCAGCTTCCTCAGCCCCAGCACCACCACCACCAGGTGGAGGAGGAGGTAACACCGCACTACCCGTGTTTTCCTCATTCTCGTTCTCATTAGGAGTCGTAGCTCGCACATTACCTCGTAACTCTCTACTTGGTGCCATACTTTTACCATGCAATCACAACACAAATAAAACAAAGTCAGGCCCAGCAAGGTAAGCAATCCAAGTATTCAAGCTCAATTTCATTCAAAATCAACACCATTTCATTAGCTTTTATTTGGCAATGGGTACCCACAACATGCTACACCATAGCATACATCTCAATTGCAACATACATGCAATTCACTCAACATGCTTCCACTCAACAAGCATACAAAGCATACACACTTCAATCATGCACACATTCATTCCCAATTACTCGAGAACTCAGCTCTGCTACCACCAAATGTAACCCCCTTAACCCGGCCTAGACGGTTGACCCGAATTAAGAAAGTCACACGGGGAAAACCAAAGTCAACCCGAAAGTCAACCTTGATTAACGACCCTTTTTTTTCTTTTAAAACTTGTCTGGATACATATTAAGCCTTAGATATGATCATACAACAGCATACTCAAAGATCATAAACAACAGAGATCAAACAGGGACCCAATTGAACAATTTACAACTTTAGGGACCAAATTGTAAATTCTGATAAATATAAGAACTTAACCCAAATTGAAGTTACCATCTTGAAATTAATCATGTTTCATGCTTCTCTGTGAAATTTCAGTTCAAAAGGACATCCCAAACACATACAATTGCACAAACAAGATTCAGGACCAAAATGCAAACATTTCAAAACATTTAACTGCCAATGTCAGCCCCCAACGGTCACCCGTTTCGAAACGGGAGACAGCCCGTTTCGAAACACGGGGCTGTTCCGCAACGCGTACCGAAACGGGGGTCGGGCAGTAGCCTTTCCGTTTCGGAACGGTCCCTCCCGTTTCGGACGCCTGGGCTTGTTTAAGGCACCCGTTCCGAAACGGTAGGTGCTGTTCCGAAACACCCTGCACAGATTGCCAAAAAATGCATACTTAAACATGCAATTGACCAACCAATCATGCTCCAAATGTCACCAAACTTTGCCAACATGCAATTCAACATATATGAGACATACTTGCATCAACAATTCATCAAAACATCCGCATATATGAAAAGCCCCAAATCTATAGGCATGCTTCCTACACAAGCAACCATTCAAGCATAAACTTCCAAATTCAAGCATATAAAGGCCAACCACAAAAACCAGCATTCTCAACAACATTCAACATACTTAGGGAGTTCAAAACATCTCCCAAAACATACACATAGGTCCCCCATTGCCAAATTACCAAAAGCTAAATGTACTTAAGAAAACCTTCCATACTTTGAGCTTTACTACCACTTGAATGCTTGCCTTCCTTGCTGCCCTCAAAGTACTTTAATGCTCTGCAATATTGGTTTGAGAAAACAAAGAGAGCGTAAGCAAAAGCTTAGTGAGGAATGCTCAATAAAACCATCCAATAATGCATTTATAAAACACTTTATAAATCATGCTTCGAATCATCATTTACACATGCTCAAAAGCATCTTTAAACAAGCATCTCATGCTTCATATCATTACATGTCATATTGGCCACAAGTGATACATTTCATTTCTTTGAAAACAAGTTCATCAACATTCACCCCAAGGACTTTTAAACACCTTGGACCCCAAGGACTTTTAAACACCTTGGCCATGGACTTTTAAACACCATGATATATATTACCTCAAGGACTTTTAAACACCTTGACCCCAAGGACTTTTAAAAACCTTGGCCTATGGACTTTTAAACACCATAGAAAGGACCACACAATGACTTTTAAACACCTTTGTGTCCGTAACAAGAATCATCCAAGGACTTTTAACCACCTTGATGTTCTTAAGTAAGAAGGCTCACTCAAGGACTTTTAACCACCTTAGTGACCTCAACCTTTTTAAAACATTACTTGCCAATATACATCATTATCATCAAATTATCCACTGTTCTAAAGCATTAAACCAAGCCATATTCATCATGCATTTAAAAGCATCAAACCACATTTGATCAATGTTCAAAAACAAGGAACTCTTACCTTGAGCTTCCTTCAACATATGGCTTACAAAAACAGCATTAACCATGCTAAATCATGCTTTCAAAACAGAATTTAAAACATGCAATAAACCACATTGCACAACAATCAAATCATGGCCACCACTAGAGAGTATTTCCGAAAACTTACACTTGAGCTTAGCAAAGTTGTTTAGACTTAAACTAAGCTCCCAAGACATTGGTTTCAAAGCCGAAAACCCAATTTCACTCACCGATTCCACTTCGCCTCTTGCCGAAGTACCAAATCAAGCCTCCGGATCACCACCACTTGGATCCAAAGATGACTCCCCTGTTTTAACACATTAAAACAGTAGATTAATGGGAAATGGAAAATTTAGAAAGTTAGTTAAAAATGACTAAAATATCTTTCCCTCCTTTTACTTTTATTTAAAACCATTATTAAATCATTTAATATTCTAGAAAATCTGGAGAAACTCCCTTTGGGTAAAATAGCTCCTTAAAGATTCAAAGTTTCAATCCTTTTTAAAACAGTCACAAAACTTTCAAAAATTACATTTTGGTCACTAGCCAAAATGTCACCCTTCCGAAACTCATTTTCCAAAATTGATTTCACAGTTCACTTAAATATATTAAAAGATGATTTTAGAACATTTTTCCATATTTTTAATGCAACCCGAACTAGGCTTTCCTAAATTCACTCTCTTAGATTCGAACAGCACTTTGACCAAACCGGTCAACGCCCAAAACTTCTAAGCCCAAAACCGGGGCGTTACATGGGGTTACAAGACAATAATGGGATTTAGGCACAAATGATTGGATTTGATGTTTGGATGTTTTCTTTTGGATCAAATAGTTGTTGTTGAAGCTTTTAGAGGTCCCTTTTATACCTTCTCATTGAATTCTAGCCGTTTTGGTTGATGGATTCATCAATAGAGCCGTTGGGGATGTTATCTTCCCTCCATAAATGCAGTCTGCAACCAACTGTTTCGAAACGCCCAACCCTGTTTCAAAACAGACGAAAATAGAAAGAGTCGTTAGGGTGCATTAAAGAGCCCGTATCGAAACGGTTAATCTTGTTTCGATACGCTAAGAGCCGTTTCGAAACCCATTTCGAAACATTTTATCTACTATCAAGGCTTGTATCGAAAAGGCTTGAAATCGTTTCGATATGCCTTAACGACTTGTTTAGAATCAGTTAAAAACTTTCAATAGTCATAGTTTTTTAAATCTAATTGGATGCCGTTTCGAAATGTTGGATATCGTTTCGATACGGTGTCTCGATGTTCTTAAGCCATTTCGAAACTCGTTTCGAAACAAGGGTTGACAGTGTTGAAACCTTTTCGATACCCGTTCCAAAACATGAGTTCACAGTTTCAAAAGTTTTTCGAAACGCCTAAGGCCGTTCCGAAACGGTGACTCGAAAATCACTATTTTGGCTTCAAGAACACTTAGAAAACTTTTGATAAAATTAGTTTTTAACTTAGGCATTTTCTTTTAAACATGTAGAGAGGTTTGAGGACATAAAAATTTGTTTTCACATTTTCAATTTAGTCCTTAAATTCTTTAGTTATATCAAAATCAAATTATCGGTTTCACAAAAAGAGTAAATAAAGTTTTTCAGTTTATGGTTAAACTATCTTGGCCTAGGGATAGGTACAAGGTTAAGCGGCTAAAAAGAATTCACAAACAACGGTGTTCATCCTTCGATTCACGCCAGGAGGTATCATCCAAGACGTGTTCGCCGACAGAACTTGGACCTAGGGATATGACAAGTCACAGCAGGGGTTCTTGCTAAACTTGAAGTAACAGAGTTGTTGACCGCTGTCGCGACAACAAATAACCATTGCCGCGACAGGTTCTACGACAAAAGAACAGAAGTACTCTGAACAGTGCAATACCTGTACTACGGAACAAATCAATACCAGCCTACTTTATCAATTTGATTCCCACCTCTATTTTAGTTTATCTTCAAGAATTCTCAAAACACTTTATTAAATATATCTCTTTTCTTGTGCAGAGTTTTAAAGTAAGAAGTATTTCCAGTCCCTGTGGAGACTATATCTGATACTTCGTATCATTATATTACTTGTGTCGTGTATACTTGCACTCAATTGCGATAGTCTTATTTACACGCACCAACGATGTACTATAAATGATACACAAATATGGTGCAAGTATACACGTCGAACGAGTAGTAAAGTGAGTGAGTGAGTATCGTTTCCACGAGGATTGGAGGTATTCACAGCTTGCTGTAACAATATTGAATGAACTTTTTGCAGGTGAAAACACTATAGTAAAAGAGGTGGTGTAATATAATGCTATAGCAAAGCAATGTAAGGAAAGCTGAGATAACAATATGATGAACAAGTCCCCTTTCGTATGCAAAACTCACTATGGAATGACTTGCTAGGAATGATGGACAACCTAAACTAAGCTTCTTAATGATACTAAGGCTCTTCAGCTATCTTCTATGCTAGGTGGGATTTGCTAAAAGTGTTCCTAAACTATCTCTAGCCAGGAAACTGGGAATCAGAAATGCTACAGCCATACCTCTCGGTCTAAACTCTTAACACTCTCGTACCCTTCACGAACTATCCTTTTTAGCCCTTGAAACCTATCACTTATATCTAAGGTAGGTTAGAGTCTTCCTCTCGACATCCACTCCATTGCTTATGGGGGTTCTAAGGCCAGCTCTCTCGATTACTAACCTCAAAAAATACTTAAAGAACGGCCAACTCTCGAGGGTTCTTACAACTTTAAGGAAATAAAACGTATAAGCAAAGCATAGAACATGATAAACACTGGAAAGCTATAGCATGCATTAAAATGTACTTAAGAATAAAATCACCCATCAAACCCAAGCCACCTAAAACAGTTCGTGGCTGGGCGATATCATCCAATGTATCATTGTGATAAAATCCCTAAAGATAAAGATATAAATAGGAAATGCTAAAGCGACAGAAAGAAAGGTGAACTCCCTCTCTGCCATGGACTTCTCGACTGACTTAGGCCCACCGCCTCTCTCGAGGTCGGCAATGCCACTCCTTGAAGCTTCAATGATGGATGACACCAAGTTGGAGAAGATGAAGAAGAACTCTTCTTTCTCCTTGTTCAGCACGCACCTCTCGCTCTCTTCGTGCTCTCCACTTTTCACACTTCTCTCCCTCTTTATATAATGGAGTCTTGTAACACCCCAATTTTGGGCTTAGAAGTTTTAGGTCTGAACCGGACCGGTCTAATTTTTGGTTCTAATATAAAAGGTGGTTTTAGGGAAAGCCTAGTTCTGGATGCATTAAAAATATGGAAAAATATCCAAAAATCCTCTTTTAATATATATAAGAGAGTGGTGAAATCAATTTTAGAAAATGAGGTTTGGAAATATGACATTTTGAGTTAGTGACTAAAATGTAATTTTTGAAAAGTTTGTGACTGTTTTAAAAGGATTGAAACTTTGAATCTTTAAGGAGCTAATTTACCCAAGGGAGGATTTCTCCAGATTTTTTTTTTATTTTTTAAGACTCATTTATTGTTTAATTAATAAAAAGAAAAGAGGGAAAAGTGATATTTTAGTTTCATAACAAACTTTTACCAAAATTTTCCTATTTCATTTTCTCTCAAAATTCCCTCAGCCAAACACATTTCCACAGCAACTTTCCTTTTGATTTTCACACCTAAAGAAGAGTTTTCAATCCCCAAAATGATTCCTAATCATTTCTACATCAAATCCTCACCATTTGCTTAATGAATTTTCAAGGATTTTGGCTCTAAACAAGGAGAAATCCACATTTAGAGGTATGAACGTCCTTCTCCTCTAAATTCCCAAGTTCTCAATCCTTAAATTGAGTTTTATTAAAGGTTTTAATGTTGTATTCTTGATTTTGGCTTGAAATGCAAGATTTGGATTTAATTTTGAAGAAATTCGTATTGGATGATTGGGCTCTGTTTTGAGATGTCTTTTTGATGTAATTTTGATGTTTAAATGATGTGAAATGGAGGTTTGATCAATGCAATCCCGAATAGGTTGATTTTACTAAGTTTTTACTTGTGAAAATGGTGGTTTTTGGGGTGATTTTGGTGTTCTGTTAATGCTGGAGGTATAAGGACGAGTTTGGGATCATTTTGGATGTTAATTGATGTTTAATAATGGTTAGAAGTGATGGATCTTGGCTGGGTTAAGTTTTGGAAGAGTTTGGAGGTGTTTTCGGTTGTGATTGGTAGCCGAAAGGTTAGATTTATGAATAGCAGCGAGTTGAGTTGTGTTGCTGGTGTTTTTAATGCATGATGATGCATTAATCCTCTGTTGTTATGTGTTTAAAACATGGGAGAATGATCCGGAAGCAATAGAGGTGGCGTTGGAGGTTTCGGATGCTTGGAAGGCTTGTCGGCTAGCTTAGTTTTGTCTATCGGTGAGTGAAGTTGGGTTTTCAGCTTTGAAACCAGTGTTTGAAGGTTATGGGAGTTTAGTTTAAGTCTAAGCAACTTAACTAAGCTCAAGAGTAAGTTTTCGGGAAAACTCTTTCTCTTGAATGAACCATGAGATGGTTGGATGCATACATTTAATTTGCATGTTTAAATTCTGTTTTGAAAGCATGTTTTAGCATGGTTTAATGCTGGTTTTGAAAGTCATGTGTTGAAGGATGCTCAAGGTATTGTACTTTGGAATTGTGGAATTGATGCATAGTGTTGCATGTTGTTTAATGACTTTGTTTAATGGTTTAAAACAGTGAATTGATGATGGTAATTGATGGCATTGGCAAGTGATGTAAGTGGTTGTTGGTTACTTTAATCGGATATAGTTAGCCGGCTATAGGATTGGGTGCACCATGAATTGAGTCGCCTTGGATGTCGAGGGGCCACGATGGAGGATGGCTCTCGTGGGTGGGCTTGGTTAAGTGCCACCACGATGGAGGATGGCTCTCGTGGGTGAACCTTGTTAAATGTCACCACGATGGAGGATGGCTCTCGTGGGTGGACTTTGTTAAGCGTCACAACGGTGGAGGGTTGCTCCCGTGTGTGAGCTTGGTTAAGGTGATTACAATGGTTGTGGTAGCTTCCATGTGTAAGCCTTGCGATGTGTCCCGGCTCTCGCTAGTGAGTTATACAACTTCCGATGAGTGATGCTGAGGGGTTGTGATTGTACCGTTAAACTCCATCACGGGTGTTGAGGGGTTGTGATTGTACCAGTAAACTCCACCTTGTGTTGTTCGGTTGTGTGTATGAAGCGTGTGGGACAATGCTTGTAATCCGCGTATCTGATTGTTTCTTGAGTTGAGATGGTTTGTGAATTATCACTTGGAATCCAATATAATGTTCTTGAATGTAATGAAGCATGAGATGCTTGAAATGTTGCAAGGTTGCATGGGAAATATGTAAATGATGCAAGAATGCATGTGATGTTTGTTAAGCTTGAGCACTTGTATATTTTGCTAATGTAATGTGCATATGTGCATAGAATCTCATAAATGCATTGAAGTCTTGTAAGGCTTGTCTAGAAAGGCATGTAATGCAAATGTGCTTTTAGTAGTTCATGAGTTTTGCATATGTTGAATGCATGAGATAGTTGGATGGAACAAATGGTTTTTCAAAGGTTTTGTTTTGAAAAGATCATCAAGCATGTGGAAAGTATGTTGTGATGTGGAAGTGTTTTCTAAGGAACTTGAGTTTAACTTTGCATATGGTGTTCATGCATGGAAGGGTTTAAATAGTGGTTTTGCAAGAATGTGTTTTGGGGAAATTGTTTAGCTTTTCTAAGCTAAAGGTTGGATTTCATGTTGAGCAAAGCATGGTTTAAAGCATGTTGTTTCGAAAGAGGTTTTTCAAACAATGCTTTGGTTTATTGATTTACATCTACTTTTAGAAAGGGTTTTATGATTCGCTGCATTGATGGTGTTTTGGTTTTGAGCATTCCTCACTAAGCATTATGTGCTTACGCTCCTTTTTGTCCATCAATACAGATAGGTGAGGTTGGGACAGCAAGAAGCAAGGGATTCAAGGAGAGCTCCACTTGAGAAGTATGTCTCGGTTAATAGCTATAGATAATAAAGGCAATGGGGGAGAGTCTTTTATATTGATATATAATGAGATTGAGTATGTTGACCATATTTGGTTGTGGTTTGAATCTTGTTGTTTATCGATTTGCAACATTTGAATCTTCTTATTCATAATTCGTTATGCTATGTTTCTTGTTTTAAAAGCATGATTAAGTGTTGGTTGTGTTGAAAGAGTTGGTGCACCTAGTGGTTGTTTTGTATCAAGATTTTAATGCAATTTGGTAGTTATGATGCTTGGCATGTTGTTGATTTGTTGATGATTGATTTAGAGTATGTTTGATGGTGATTAGATGTGTTAAAACAGGCTTATCTGTTGTTTCTGGGCAGGGTGTTTCGAAACACCCTTGCCTGTTTCGAAACAGGGGCATGTTTTGGCCTGGGCATTTCGAAACGGGTAGAGGTGTTTCGAAACACTTTGGCTACTGCCAAGCCGTGTTTTTGAACGGTCTATACCCGTTTCGAACCACTTGACCGTTGGGCACTGATTTGAATGGTTTTGAGGTTTGCAAGCTTTACATTTTAGTCCTGATTTTTGTATGTGCAATTGATTGAGTTTGAGATGTCCGTTTGAGATGAAATTTGGCAGAGAGGCATGAAACATGACTAATTTCATAATGGTAAATTAAAAATTTGTAAAGTCTTCTTAATTTCCAGAATTTACAAATTGGTCCCAAAATTCGTATTTTGTGCAATTGAGTCCCTTATTGTTTTCCGATTGCTGTGATTTTTGAGTATGCTTATCTCAGGAGTATGCCTGGGATTAATGTGAATCTAAAGATTGACTTTCGGGTTGACTTTGGTTTTCCCCGTGTAATCTTCGTAGTTCGGGTAAACCGTCTAGGCTAGGCTAAGGGGGTTACAAGTCTCCTAGGGTTTTATGCCCTAAAGATTCCTTGATAATCCCAAAGAATATACACCAACAAGCTCTGCCACGAGGGGACAAGGAGGACAATCTGTAGGTGGGTACCGGCTGCTGCACTTGTCAGGTTGTCATTTTCTGCATATTCACGTGCTACTGCAGCTTACGTGTCCTCACAGCTCACGTGTTGGCCAATATCCACTTCCACTATGTTATAGCAATTCTCGGGGCCAGTTTTCTCTCACTAGACTCCCTTCCTGCACATCATCAAACCTAAAAACAACCTTCCAAGCTGTACCCCTCGACATGGACTAATAACCAGCAAAACTAAAGATGCACCTAAAAAAAGAAAATGCAACCTAAATGCAGTCTAAATGCTATGATATGGGCTCAATAATAGGCAAATGCTATAGCAAAAAGGTATGAAAACAAGGATATTCATACAGTTATCACACCCCAAACTTAAGCTATTGCTTGTCCTCAAGAATTGAGTAGAACAAAACAAAAGAAATAATATGGCAAAGATTTACCCTAGGGAATTGCTATGGCAAAATCTCAGTCCTTAGAAATAACATAGACGATTAAAATATAAACAACTAGAAGTGAGATCCTTAAGATCATTCCTTTGGATTAAGCTGTGTGCGTGTGTGCGTGGCTGCGTTCCTCCTATACTTAACCTAGTAAGACAAATTTTCAAGGAAGATCCCTAGTTATACCCTAACCATGTTCTCTAGGTCTTTTAAAATTTTCAAACTCCCAAAGATATAGATTTTCTACTACGAAGGGTGTCAGCTCATCACATCTATCGTCCTAAGCTCAAGATGAATAGGGAGCAAACCTCTCACCCCGAGCTAGTAGGTAGATTCGTCCCGTGACAACATTCATTCACTCGTACGCTATAGAAAAACTTTAATTTTTTTGAACTTATTATTATGCTATAGCACAGTAGAGTGTCCTTCTACATATATGTCGTAGCATTTATTCGTTCATTTTAGCACAGGGACGTCTAATTTTTCTTAAGTTATCTAGAGTTTACATACCAAAGTTCACTAGGTTTCTTCCCTAAAAAAATTTCTAACAAACTTAATTATAGAAAGAGGGTTGTTGTGTAAAAAACAAATTTAACAACTAGACCCTAAGGTCAGTTCTACATGTCTCAACTAGTTGTGTTTGTTCTAAACTAATTCAAGCCTTTAAGTTTTCGTCATTAGACATCATAGATATATTCATAAGCTTTCTCTAGACTAAACCGAATGTCATAGTAAAATTTTTGTTCTTTCCTACTATGCATATGCTAAAACAAAATACTAACTATGAAAAATACTAACTCTAAACACCAACAACCCCAAACTTAAGGAATGTAGTGTCCTCAATGAATGAACTAATCGATACTATACGACATGCAATGAAGAATAATGAAAAAATGATATAAATGAAAAGAAAAATAAAAACTTTAATTTGGGAGATCGTCCACACTCTCGGAGGAGACTCTTTGAGAACTGGGTGAAGAGCGGATACGAGCAGCGGTACGCTTGAAGTGCGTCTTAGGTCTGGATGTTGTAGAATCCTCTGTTTGTGCGGGGGTAGGCTCAGGCATGGGTACTAGTGTTGTCTCCTTTTGAGGGGGGTCCTCATGATCACTCGGTATATGGTCTGGCTCAGATAGTGGGTTATCTGGTCGTGAAGGCACATGGTTGGTTGCCTTCCTACTGCGTTTTCCCTTTTTGATCGGGTGGGCGTATGGGAAGTTTCTTCTACGGGAGGTGGAACCGAGGGGGTTGCTTTTTCGGGTTGGGCAGGAAGAGTCGCAAGCTTTTTCTTTCTACCAATCTTTTTCTTAGCAGGGGGCGGGACTGAGCTAGGGTCAACTTCGCTTTGACTGGGAGGGGCTGGGCTTGCTGTGGTAGTGGTGGGAGCTTCCAATAACTCTAAGAGAAATATTGGGAATGAAATGTTCTGGTCTAGGAGGATTTTGGTGAAACAAGATGCTATAGCACCATCACGATGGTAGGCATACTTAAAGTACGTCAGATGATGTGCTTTCATCATATTGAGCTCAGCGCTCAAGTCTTTTGTCGTGACCTCCAATGCAGCTACCCTTGCTGCAACAAAGCTTTTAGCGCCCCCCTCCATCGTCTGCTGAGGGACATCCTCGTTAAATCCTCAGAGCTCAGTGACTAGGGCTGGTGTTAGACCTGTTTTTCATGAAATTTTCCCATCTACAAGATCGTCTACAAAGACGTCTTCCCTCTTACACAGGGCTGTTATTAGGTTAGGAGACACTAAAGGACTACGGGGCCGTTTTAAGCAAGCATAAACTTCATCCACAATAATTTATGTTATATCTACCGGTCTACCATGCAGTATAGAGTGGAGAAGAAATTGCCTAGAAATATGGACAATGGCTATGTGAAACGTGGGCATTATCTTGTGTCGCAAGAAGTGATTCCATACCTTAGCCTCTGCCTTGAGGCGGCCTCTTTATACAGATCTACTATTGTCCAGCATTGTGCCCTCGAAACAGATGTCTTCCAAAACCTGCGCTGCATTAGCAGGTCCATGCTCGTCATGATAGTGGTATGATGGTCCACGGTATGCTTTAGCCCGTAGTATTTGTTGATTGCTGCAGCGGTGAACTTGATCTACTCTCCACGTACATAGACAGTGGACTGAGTAGGGCTTGTAAGTTGGGCATAGAACTCCTTGACCAGTGAATTGCACATTTCATCAGGGTGGACAGCGAATGACTTCCATTCATGCCTACCGATAATATCCATAACAGCTTGTTCAAAGTGGTCTTCCCCCTCCTTAGGGTATTTGAACTCTAACTCAAGAAGAACGTTTATGTCCTTCAGTTTCTTCCACCGGTCTTTTGCAGCTTCATCGACAAACTTGATAATCTCCTAGACTTGGGGTTTTTTGGGTGGTCAGAGGTTTCATGAGCATTTTTGCAACGTGCCATGGTGATTTAGCAAAAGTACGGGAGGAGTGAATGGTTGGAGGGAAAGTAGTTGAGAGATTTTGGTGTTTGGAGAAAATAGAAAATAAAAAGGAAGAAGAAGAGAGTTTGTGTGTTGAATAAGAAGATTTTGGTGGAGAAGATGAAGGGATTGATGATGATGATAACATGTGGGAAGTTGAAAATGTGGAGGAGAGGAAACAGACGAATTAATAGGAAGAGGAGAGTGACGGCGACGTGTGTCTGTTTTAAGGGAGAGAGAAAAAGGCTGGAAGTTAATGTGATGGGAGATGGGTGATTGCTGGAGAGAGAATAAATAGGTTTTGTGGCTAGGGTTTTACCTCTCTTTTTTATTCACCCTCCCCTACTCTTATGGTAAAACATTTCCTCTTTTTTTTACTCCCGAAAGTGGATAAAAACAAAAATTCATGTCCTTTGTCTTTTTGCTACCAACCCTGTAGGTGACCATGCTCACCTACCTATGCACCTGACATGGTACTATGAAAGAGAAAGCTTGTACGAGGGTCACGTGAAAAGATAAGAAAATAAAGACAAAGATAACATAAAAACTAAAATAAAAAGAAAAGCATTATTTATGAACATGCTTAGCATAAAGGAGAGAGTCTAGAGAAGCAAACTCTCAAGGATTGTGTAGATCTAGGTGTGACTTGTTTCTAAGGACAGGGACTCCACTGTACACCTTCAGGCGTTGACCATTAACCTTGAAGACTTCATCATTGTCCAACTTCTTGATATCAACTGCGCCATGAGGGTACACCTTGTGTATAATGAATGGTCCCGACCATCTCGATTTCAGCTTTCCAGGGAAAAGCTTTAGCCTAGAAATGTAGAGAAGCACTTGTTCACCTTCTGAGAAATGCTTTGGCAAAATATGTTTGTCATACCACTTCTTGGTTTTCTCTTTGTAAATGCGGGCATTCTCATATGCTTGGGCTCAAAATTCTTCTAGCTCATTAAGCTCTAGCAATCTTCTTTCACCAGATAGTTGGGCATCCATGTTGTGCTCCTTAATTGCCCAATAAGCCTCGTGTTCAAGCTCAACGGGTAGATAGCATTCTATGCCAAATACGAGCTTGAAGGGTGTCATACCCAAAGGCGTCTTGAAGGATGTTCTATATACCTATAGTGCTTCATCCAACTTGGGGGACTAGTCTTTTCTCCTAGGGTTGACCACTTTCTCAAAGATTTGCTTGATTTCACGATTGGAAACTTCAGCATGTCCGTTCATTTGCAGGCGATATGTTGTAGCAATCTTGTGCCTGACTCCATATCGATGTAATGCTTTAGCAATAAGTTTGTTGTCAAAGTGAGTTCCTTCATCACTGATGATGGCTCGGGGTGCTCCAAACCTCGTGAAGATGTTATTGTAAAGGAAATTCATGATCGTCTTGGAGTCGTTCCTCGGGGTGCCAATAGCCTCCACCCATTTTGACACATAGCCGACTGCTAGAAAAATAAATAAATCTCCATATGATGCGGGAAACGGGCCCATGAAGTCAATTCCCCACGCATCAAAGATCTCAACCTCCAGAATATTTTGCAGTGGCATTTCATTCTGCCTGGAGATGTTCCCCGTTTTTTGGCATCTATCACAAGTCTTGTAAAACTCGTGTGCATCCTTGAAAAGTGTAAGCCAATAGAATCCTAATTGAAGAATTTTTGCAGCAGTCCCAGCACCACCAAAATGCCCCCTGTAGCCCCCTTAGCCCGTCCTACACGCTTGACCCGAACTACGAAGATTACACGGAGGAAACCAAAGTCAACCCGGAAGTCAACCTTGATTAACGACCCTTTATTTTCCTTTTCATCTTTTCTAGATGCATTATTAACCTATGTGAACACTCAAGATCACAGGAAGGAAAAGGCACAACGATCGGAATTCATTTAGGGTTTTAATTGTAAGAATAAGACTTTTAGGGACCAAAACGTAAATTTTGTAAATTATTAGGATTTTGCAGATTTTAATTTTACCATTATGTAATTAGTCATGTTTCATGTGTCTCTGTCAAATATCAACTTAATTGGACATTCCAAACTCAACCAATTGCATCCACAATCATCAAGGACTAAAATGTAAGAAAGAAGAACTTGAAACAATTCAAAATGCAGTCCAACGGTCGGGTGTTTCGAAACGCTGACCCTTGTATCAAAACGACCATATCAAAACGGTGTTGACCGTATCGGTACTCGGGTACGTTCCGAGACCCGTATCGAAACATGGCTCTCTAGTAGCCAAAGTGTTCCGAAACACTCTTACTCGTTTCGAAACACTATGGCCATTTCAGGGCCCTGTTCAGAAACATGTAAGGGTGTTTTGATACACCCTGCCCTGCAACTATATAATTTTCTGATTTTTCACATCTTTACACATTCAAACATGTCCCAAATCATACCATATCACAGTAACAACATGATTAAACATCAGAGATCACTATTATGAGGTTTAAGCTAAAGCATGACATCAAGCATATGATCAATGAGTCTATAGGCATGCTCCATAGTCATATAAACCATATAAAAGTCTCAAGCCTCAAACCAAACCAAAAAGGACAATTACAATCCTCAAAAACCATATTAAACTTGAAACAACCATTGGGAGTTCAAAACACATCTCCCAAAACCAACCATAGGTCCCCATTGCCAAATATCAATACTAAAGCATACGAAAACATCACCATACACGAGCTTCTCACTTCCTTGGATGTCCTTAGCCTCATTGTTGCCCAAAAACGTCTCAATTTTCTGCATTATTGGTAAAAGAGAGCGTAAGCATATTTGCTTAAAAAGGGAAACTCTAAGAAAACCTACACAACAATGCATCTTTAAAACTCTTTCTCAAAAACCATTTTCTACAACATTCTCTTTCTATCTCATGCTTGAAAACCACTTCAAAGCAATTCTCCATTTGAAAACACATGTACCTTTATTCTACCTCATGCATTAAACCAATGCAAATCTCATGGAAAAGCCATACACATGCTTAATGAAAACAAAAGCATTTCATACCATAAATCTCATATGCATTTCTCATAGCATAAATCATCTCAACATTTGGTACATGTGAATCAAATACAATTTCATATATTGGCATTCATATTACATCTTTACTCGGATATGCGGATTAGCTTGACTCAAATTCAAGTCCTACCCCGGTGGAATCTCACATCACCGGACTCTCATGGCGGTATCTCTCTTCACCACAAAGCTTGGGTATTTCACCAAGTCTTACCTCGATGGTATCTCTCATCATCGGATTCTCACTTTGGATCGGGATGGCACTAACCCCATTGCCCGACTCTAAAGACCACGTACGAATTTTTAGTTTATAGTTCACTCTCATCCTATTGGTCGACCAATTATATCCGGTAATTATCTCATCATTTATGCCAATATATTATATCAAAAACATCATCTCACCTAGTGTTTTGATGCAACATTTCACAAGTCTTTCTCATCTCATTGCAAAATCAAATCCCATGCTTTGCATTAAATCAAAATCTCAAAACTCTTTACTACAACATTCTATCTCATGAAATCAATACATAGCATCAATTCATTCTACAAATCATGCATAAAATAGTAGGAATTTGTCTATCTCAAAACAAGAGCATGTAAAAGCATTTAAGGGCATCAACCATATATTTGAGAGCAAATCTAGCCATACTTACTTCCGGACTTAGGATTGTGTTTCAAACCAATTCCTAAATCCCTAAACCTTGTTTCTTTTCCCTCTAGGACTTCTAAAACCATTCGCACTCACCGATTACGTTTCGCTTGCTTGCCGAAACGATATCTAGGCTTCCGGCACTTCCGGATCAACACCAAAAGTGTCCGAAGATGTCTCCCCTATTTATTACACATAAGAGCAGAGGATTAATGCATCATCATGCATTGAAATTACCGGCCACTCAAACAAACTCGCTGCACTACTCAAAAACACCATTTCGACTACCCAAAATAACCGAAATCATCTCCAAACTTTTCCAAAACAAATCCATGCCAAGATCTATCAATTCTTATCATTTTTAAACCTCAATCAACACCAAAAATCACCATAAACACGTCCTTATATCCCCAGCAACAACAAAACACCAAGAACACTCCAAAACTCACATTTCTAGCATGTAAAACTTAGGAATCCAAACCTATTCGGGATTTGTTTGATAAAACCTCATTTATAACATCAATTATCATCCAAAATACATTAGAAATCAACCTCAAAACAGAGCCTAACCAAGAGTTACGAAAATCATCAAGATCTCACCAAGAATCTTGAGTTTTACCACAATTTCATGTTTCTAACATTAAAGCAACTCAAAAATCATTAACAAAGGATTGATAACTTGGGAATTTTAGTGAAGAACTGATAATTAGAGGAGAAGGAAGAAGATTACCTCTAATGGCTGATTTCTTCTCAATTTGGGCAAGATTTCTTGAAAATCCAAAGTAAAAACAAAAGGATTTGATGAGATAAAGATTAGGAATCCTTAGGAGAATGAAATCTCAGCAAAAGAGATGAAAATCAAAGGTTATTTGGTGAAGAAATGTGTTTGTCTGAGTGGAAGTTGAGAGAAAATAAAATGAGAGAAAACTAACGTAAGGTAGTTATGAAAAAGTCACCTTAGATTTTCTTTTTAATTCTCCTTTATTCCTTAATTAAAACATTATTAAAAACTCCCAAATTAAAGAGAAATCTGATAAAAACTTTTAGGTAAAATAAGCTCCTTAATGATTCAAAGTTCAATCCTTTACAAAACAGTCACTAGTCTACTTTTGCAAAAACTGCAATTTGGTCACTACACCGAAATGTAGTATTTTCGAATCACATTTTGTAAAATTGTTTGTACCATAACCATTTACATAATAAATGAGGATTTTTAGATATTGTCCATATTTTTAAAGCATCCCGAACTAGGTGTTCCCTAAACCTCCCTTAAAGATTCAAACCGTTCTCAACCGGCTCGATTCAACCTCTAAAACATCTAGGCCCAAAACCAGGGCGTTACAGCTCTCCCCCACTTAAGAAATTTCGTCCTCGAAATTTACCTGGAGGAAAAAGGTAAGGAAATTGCTTCTTCATGTTATCCTTCCTTTCGCACGTGGCTTCCTCAACACCACGATGTCTCCACGAGACTTTGACCAGCTCAATGGTCTTACCCCGAAGAACCTTACTATCAAAATCCAGAATCTCAATGAGTTCCTCATCATACGTCAAGTGTGGGTTCAACTCAACCTCTTCCACATGCATAACATGCGATTGATCTGATATATAGCTCTGAAGCATGGAAACATGAAACACATTATGTATCTTTTCTAACTCTTGAGGTAGTCTCAGCTTGTATGCAACAGGACCCACACGTTCTATCACCTCGTATGGTCCAATAAACCTTGGACTCAATTTTTCATTCCGGCCAAATCTCATCACCTTCTTCCAAGGTGAATCTTTCAAAAACACACGCTCGCCCACAACAAATTCTATCTCCTTACGCTTTAAATCCGCGTAAGACTTTTGCCGGTCCGATGCTACCTTCAAACGCTAACAAATGAGCTTCACCTTCTCGGTGGTGCCTTTCAACAAAGCCGGCATAGAGACCAAATTTTGTCCTGTTTCAGCCCAAAAAAAGAGGAGTTCTGCACTTCCTCCCTTATAAAGCCTCATAAGGTGCCATTTGAATACTTTCCTGGTAACTGTTATTATAAGCAAACTTCACCAAAGGCAAGTGCTTCTCCCAAGAGCCTTGAAACTCAATAACACAGCACCTTAACATATCCTCAAGCACTTGGATAACACGTGTCGACTGTCCATCTGTTTGCGGATGATAAGAAGTATTGAAATTCAGCCGCGTACCCAATGCTAGATGTAAACATTCTCAAAACCTTGCGGGGGAACCTCAGATCTCTATTCGACACTATAGATTTTGGTACTCCATGCAAACATACAATCTCAGCAATTTACAACTCCTCAAGCTTATCCAAGGTATACGTAGTATGCACATGCATGAAATGCGCACAATTTGTAAGGCGATCCACAATCACCCAAACAGAATTCTTCTTGGATGGTGATAACGGTAAACCAGACACAAAGTCCATAGTGATCCTCTCCCATTTCCATTCTGGGATCCTCAACGGTTGTAACAACCCTAAAGGAAATTGATGTTCAGCCTTAACCCGCTGACAAACCATGCATTTGCTAACAAACTCAACGACATCTTTCTTCAATCCCACCTAATAGTACACATCCTTCAAATCACGGTACATCTTTGTACTACCAGGATGCTTAGAAAAAGGACTACTATGAGCTTCAGCCAGGATAGTGCACCTCAACTCAACATCATTCGACACCACTATCCGACTCCCAAAACATAAAACACCATCATCATTGAAACAGAAATCCGAAGGCATACCTTCTGCGATATCTTGAACATGTTGCACCAAAGAATCATCCAACAGTTGTTTATCCTTTATCAACTGAATTAGAGATGGTTTAACTTGCAATTCAGCAACAAGACCACCATCTCGTGATATGCTCAAGCTAGCAAACATCGCCCTTAATTCCACTGCCACTTTCCTGCTCAAAGCATCAACCACAACATTGGCCTTCCCCAGATGATACTCGATCGTTAGATCGTAATCCTTAAGCAACTCCACCCAACGTCGTTGCATGAGATTTAACTCCTTCTGAGACATAAGGTACTTCAAACTTTTATGATCCGTGTACACAGTACACTTCTGACAATAGAGATAATGTCTCCAGATCTTTAATGCGAAAACCACCGCTGCCAGCTCAATGTCATGCATAGGGTAATTGCGCTCATGCACTTTTAACTGTCGCGATGCATAAGCCAATACTCTACCCTCTTGCATCAACACACACCCCAAACCAACATAGGATGCGTCACTACACACCACAAACTCTTTTCCTGACTCAGGTTGAACAAAGATAGGTGTTGCGTGTAAAATTGTCTATCGCAATAGAGTGCAAGTGTACACGACGCAAGTAGTAAAGTGATACACGAAGTATCAGATGTCGAATCAACAGGGACTGGAAATAGCTTTATCCTTGGATTGCTGCACAAGAAAGAAAGAAAAGAGTTTAATTGTTGTAGAAGAATAATGAAGAATACCGAAGATAAAAGATTAAAAGATTTAGGATAAAGAAATAGGCCGGTATTGATTTGCTCGGTAGTGCAGGTGTTGCACTGTATAGAACTTCCTGTTCTGTCGCGACAGCACCTGCAGCGGCATCAGTCTGTTGTTGTCGCGGCAGCGATCACACAACTCTGTACTTCAAGCTTGGCAAGAATCTCTGTTGTGACTTGTCCTATCCACTAGGTCCAAGTCTGTCGATGAACACGTCTTAAATGATACCTCCCAGCGTGAATTAAAGGATGAACACCGATGTTTGTTGAATTATTCCTTAGCCACTTAACCTCGTCCTATCCCTAGGTCCGAGATAGTTCAACAATAAACTGGAGAACCCGCACTTATTCCTTTCGTATACTTAACTCTCCTGATATTAAGTGAATGAATAATCTCACAATGCTCTCCCGATACTCTTGCAAGATGTTGAAAACCAGAATAAGCAAACTTGAAGTTTATTTTATTGAACAGAAAAATCTAAAAACAGTACAATCCTTGCAACTACTTTACAGAATCAACCCTTAGCCCTAGGGGAAGTTTAGAACATGATGAGAAGGGGAAAACGACTAGGGTTTTTGGGGAAGACGGCTAGAGAATGAGATGTCCTTCCCTAGGTCGAATTACATGCCTTTGTATAGGCCTTGGGTTCAAGTTCTCTAATAAGGTAAGAATACAAGTTCAAACTAAAGTACAACTCTAATTAAGACTAAATCTTCAGAGTAGATGCCTTTAATTCGTCCTCTTTTCTTGCTTTGGGTTTCTTCCTTGAACTTTGGGCTTGTCCTTCATTCTGATCTAGGGCTCAGAAAAATATAGGAGTGGCCCACGATAGACCGGCTTAATTTCCTCTATCTGTCGAGCTCCACTTCACTTTTCCATTCACCATTGCTGTCGTCATTGGCTGCCATGGCAGCGTCGTCCTTCTCGACTTCAGTCCTGTGTTCCAGCTCTGCTTCTTCACTGCCTTGAGTCTGCCACAGCAGCTACCTACAAAACCGGCCAAAATTAGTAACAATTGTACCATTTTATATAATTGTGATGTATATGTGAAATCTATCCTAAATGCAATGAATTATACTTGAATGCAGCAGAAATATGGGTTAAATAGGGGGTAAAAAGTAGAACTTTTGCACACTCAACACACCCCCAAACTCAAGTTCTTACTTGTCCTCAAGCAATTAAGACCTAAAAAGAAAAATAAAAAAAAAACTTTTTTGTTTATCTTAAAACAATGAACTTTTCCTTACCTACCATTCATGCCCTATTGTGAACAACATCTTGTTGGACATTTCAAGATTCATTCGGAACCTTGCTATAATTCTCGTGTAGTGTGTGCATGTTTTATGAACAATTATATGCCTAGACTCTTTTAGTTTACTGGAATAGCTAAGCCACTCACTTGAATTTTTATGCCAACTTTCATTTTCTTGGAGGCAATTCTTAGGCTCCTTTAGTTTTTTTTTCTTAGACTCGATTTTCTTTTCTTAATCTAGGTTTAACTAGAGCCTGTTTTGGGCACCTCTAGCTAACTTCTTAGAGCCGGTTTCGGGAATCTCTAGGTGTATTGAGTCTAACTTTTCTTAACTTCTTTTCCTAGAGCCAGTGTTAGGCACCTCTAGGGGTAACTCAAGTGTTTAAGCTTTTTCATATTCTAGTTTACCAGTAGAGTTCTAGAAAATATAAGAGTCACAAAGGGTGTTTAAAGATCAGAACTATAGTAAGGCTCTAAACTGTTCCTAAAAATATCCTAAAGGCACTGCCACGATAGAAGCTGTCACGGCAGGTAAGTTCAGTTTAAAGACTTAAGCCATTTTTTGACAAAAATAAACTTAATTAATAATTAACACTTAGACACAATTTTTAAAACCTAAAAACACTTCATATTATTGGAGGGATGCCACCCCCAAACTCGAGGGTTGCATTGCCCTCAATGCATGATAAAGAAAAAACATTAAATAAAAACAAAATACATCACAATAATAATAAAATAGCAAAACAACAAAAATAAGATAGAAACTTAATTTCAAGAGCTGTCATCGATACTGTTGCTGCTAATCTGTAGCTGCCGGCGGGCAGTGACCTTCATTGTCGTTGCCGGTAGAGTGCTCGGAGAGGCGGAGGCAGTTTTCTTCTTGGCTTCCCTTGGGGGCTGGATACGAGTGGGTGAGATATGGGGTGGCTTTTCCAGCACTTGTACCTCATCTGATGAGCTGCTGCTGCTGCTGCTACTGCTGCTGCTACGAGCAGACTTGCCCTAGCCAGACGATCCTTCACCAGTGTTGGTCTTCTTCCTTTTCATAGGAGTGAACTCCTTGGAAAGGTTTCTCGCAATAGATGGCTCCCCATCAGATTCTTGCCAGATGGATGAAGAGGAGAATCTTGCGAAGTAGTCGTCATCTAGTTCTGGCAGCGGCTCCTTTCGTTTCTCTCCTCTGGCAGAGGCAGTGTGGCTGCCACCTTCAGCTGTCGCGGCCGGCGTTGGAGTGGATGCAACAGAGGGTGTTTTTGGTGTGGCAGCAGGAGTGGGAGTATGGGCAGGTGTGGGGGCAGCAAAGTAATGCTCTGGGAAAGCAGGAAATTGGACATTTGCAAAATTTAAATTGTTTTGAATGAAATGTATCGTGGCTACAGTGAAGTCTCTGACGAAACTCATCAGACCAAGCTTTCGTTCCTCCATCTTTTCTAGGGTGGCCAGAATTTGAGTGGAGGAGTCTGCTGGAGGGGCTGCTGCTGCTGCTCTGCGGCGGCAGGTTCTGGCTGAGTGGGCTCTGCTGGCTCTTCTGCTGCGGCAGATGGGTTGAAGAAGGAGAGTGGTGTGGCCGCTTTTAGTTCCATTAAGTTGAATATTTTGTGCTCTGTCCATCCCTTCCCTCGGACCTTAAAATCTTCGAGAATTTCTGGAACGTTGTGGCCGCGACAAATCTCGGTGATGAGGTACGGGAAGGCAAGGGGTCCCGATGGTCGAAGGGCACACTCCAAAATTCCCTCTCGTATATACCGGCTAACATTTATGGGTCTCTCATTTAAAATTGAATGAACGAGAGCTAACCTGGGTTGGTCAACCGTGCTGTTATGGGAAGAAAGCTTTATCCTCTTCTTGACGATGTGGTTCCATAGTTTGGCCTCGGGAGTGAGTTGAGTGTGTTTCACCGTCCACCGATGCTTGGGGTCAGTATTCCACTCTGTCCCTTCTTCAGTTACCTCTGCCATGACAGCATCATAGTCTACCGGCGACAGACTTTCCACGAACCTCTTGTGTCCGTTCTCCCTTTTGCTGACATAGATGCCATAGAGGGTATTGATGTATTCTGGCTCGAAAGTAACTTCTTTACCTCATATGGTCACAGTCTTTGTATCCTTACTGTCGACAGCAACGTAAAATTCTCGGACCAATGTGACATTCATCTCCTCTGACTGGGCAGCAAACATCTGGCGTTTGAGTGCTTTGATTTTTCGAGCTATGAACTATTTGAGCCCGAGGTCTTCTGTGTGTTTGGTGTAAAGGAACCCTCTCTCTTCCCACATCTCCCTCTTTTGGAAGGAGTTGTAGTATCTGTCAACGGAGTCGGTGGTGGCAAAGCGGTTAGGGAGTCGGTCGTGGCTAGGTGTGCCGGCTGCTGCGATAGAGTTGGAGGCAATGCTTCGACGTGTTTGTCTGGTACTTATAGTTTCAAGGCTGTGGAAAATGAAAGAATAGAGAGAAAGCAAGTTGAGAAAGTAAAAGTGAGGTGAAAATGAATAGTAAATGGGGTTTATATAGATGAATGGTTTTCTGCCCGTTGGAGCTGTAACGGCAGGCGCGAATAATGGGGCCACCTGTTACGTAGTTTATGACGCGTCTGTCACGCGTTTCTGTGTCTGTTGCGCGTCTATTACGCGTTTGCGTGTCTGCAGCGACAACGTGGTGACAGGCTATATTTTCCGCGTCTGTCGCGACAGCTGTTGACAGACTGTGACAACAGACTCCTCCTTTGGGCTGCTGTGGAAATGATGGGCTGATTCACTTCTTCTCCTCTCCTTGTTTCTCTTATTTCCTAAAAAATTGAAAAATAAAAACTTAGTTCCTAAAAATAAAATAATTCTAATTTCCTAATAAATAAAATACATAATTAATAAAATAAAAATAAAAATAAGTTAAATTAGGTATGCCATGAGGGGCATCTCCTAAAGTAACCACTTCTTGCATCCTTGGGGCTTCAGTCCCCTGATAATTCTTTAGTCTCTGCCCGTTGACTTTAAATTGGTGCCCGTCTTTTAAGGGTTTGATCGTGATGGCACCATGAGGGAAAACCTGCAAAACTTGGAATTGGCCGGACCATCTAGATTTAAGCTTTCCTGGGAAAAGATTCAACCTAGAATTAAACAACAACACAAGCTGCCCTGGGCAGAGCTGTCGTGGTAGCAACTTCTTGTCATGCCACCTCTAGGTCTTGTCCTTGTAAATTCTTGCATTTTCGTAGGCCATTGCACGAATTTCTTCAATTTCATTCAAGTCAAGTAACCTCTTCTGTCCTGCCTTATCTAAGTCCATGTTTACTGCCTTGATAGCCCAGTAAGCTTTGTGCTCTATCTCAACAGGTAAATGACATGTTTTTCCATATATCAGCATGTATTGTGACATTCATAATGGTGTCTTGAATGTTGTTCTATAGGCCCAGAGTGCATCATTGAGGTGTAAAGACCAGTCCTTTTGAGTCGGTTTAACCATCTTTTCAAGAATGTTCTTTACCTCCTTGTTAGATATTTCGGCCTGTCCATTGGTTTGAGGGTGATAAGATGTTGCAATGCGGTGCCTTACGCCGTATTTTCTCAAGGCAGCAACGATTACCCTGTTGTCGAAATGTCTCCCGTCATCACTGATGATCGCCTTAGGTATGCCAAACCTGGAGAAAATATTTTTGTGCAAAAATCTCTGAACAGTCTTGGCATCGTTTTTCTGTGTGGCGATCGCTTCAACCCATTTGGACACATAGTCCACTGCCAGTAGGATATATGGATTCCCACATGATGCTGGGAATGGTCCCATGAAATCAATCCCCCATACATCGAAGATTTCGACTTCTAAGAAGTTTTGCAGTGGCATCTCCCGTCTTCTTAAGATGTTCCCAGTCCGTTGGCACTTCTCACATCTTTTGTAGAATGCTTGGGCATCCTTGAACAGTGAGGGCCAATAAAAACCAGATTGCAAAACCTTGGCAGCGGTTTTGTTTCCACTTAAGTGTCCTCCATATGTTGAAGCATGACAGTGGTGAAGCACAGCTTCCTACTCATCCTGTGGTACACACCTCCTGATGATTTGATCTGCACAATGTTTGAAAAGAAGAGGTTTGTCCCAATAATAATGTTTTGCGTCATTTTGGAACCTCTTCCTTGCTTGGTAATTCAGTTCATGAGGTAATATTCCGCTAAATATATAATTAACGAAATCAGCATACCAAGGAAGTTCAAAAAACTTACCTGCCGCCATGGCTGTCGCGGCAGTGCTTGTGGCAGCAAACATTTGCTCGTCGGGGAAAGTCTCCAGTATGTGAGTCTTGTCTGACGGTAGACTTTTTCCCATCTCCAATCTTGATAAGTGGTCTGCGACTTGGTTTTCTGTCCCCTTTTTAACCTTGATTTAAATGTCGAACTCTTGCAGCAGTAGAATCCAACGTATCAGTCTAGGCTTTGCATCTTTTTTAGCGAACAGATACTTCAGTTCTGAGTGGTCTGTATGGATCACCAACTTCGTTCCAAGTATGTACGAACGAAACTTGTCAATCGAGAACACCACTGCTAATAGTTCCTTTTATGTTGTGGTGTAGTTCACTTGGGCATCGTTTAGTGTTTTGCTGGTGTAATAAATTACGTGGAATAGCTTGTCCTTCCTCTGCCCAAGTGTCGCCCCTACAGCGTAATCGCTGGCATCACACATAATTTCGAATGGCAAACTCCAGTCTGGTGGCTGTACAATTGGGGTTGTTACCGGCTTTTCTTTTAGAATTTTGAATGCCTCAGTACATTCAGTATTGAAGTAAAAGGGACGATTTTGTTCAAGTAAGTGGCATAGAGGCTTGGTAATCTTCGAAAAATTTGCAATAAACCTTCGATAAAACCCAACATGCCCTAAGAAACTCCTAATTCCCTTTACTGTGGTGGGTGGCGGTAGCTTTTCAATTACTTCTATCTTTGCTCTGTCGACCTCTATGCCATGACAGCTTACCTTGTGGCCTAGGACTATCCCCTCATCTACCATGAAGTGACATTTTTCCCAGTTTAATACCAAGTTCACTTTCTCGTATCTTTTGAGCACCTTCTGAAGGTTGCCTAAACAGCCTTCAAAACTATCTCCAAAGACGGAAAAATCGTCCATGAATATTTCCAATAAGTCCTCCACCATGTCAGAGAATATCGCCATCATACACCTCTGGAATGTTGTCGGTGAATTGCAGAGTCCAAATGGCATTCTCCGAAAAGAATAAGTGTCGTATGGGCAAGTGAGAGTCATTTTTTCTTGATCCCCTGGTGCAATATCTATCTGGTTATAACCTGAGTAACCATCAAGAAAACAATAATAAGGTTTCCCCGCTAATCTATCAAGCATTTGATCAATAAAAGGCAGGGGAAAATGGTGTTTTCGGGTAACTTTGTTAAGCTTTCGATAATCCATACAAACCCTCCAACCGGACACAGTCCTTGTTGGGATTAGTTTGTTCTTTTCATTTGTCACCACGGTTATTCCTCCCTTTTTCGGAACGCATTACACCGGGCTCACCCACTTACTATCCGAGATGGCATAAATTATCCCAGCATCAAGCCATTTGATAATTTCTTTTCGAACCACTTCGCGCATAGCGTCGTTTATGCGTCTCTGGGCATCAATGGTCGGCTTGTGATCATCCTCTAGGAGAATTTTGTGGATGCATAGTGCCGGACTGATGCCTTGGATATTAGCTATCGTCCATCCAATAGCCTTTTTATGCTGCTGCAGCATCCCTATTAGCTATTGTTTCTGTTCTTGCATTAGCTTGGAAGAGATGATTACGTGCAACGTATCATTTAATCCAAGGAAAACATATTTGAGCTGCCCTGGCGGGGCTTAAAGTCTAAAACAGGTGGTTCTACAGTTGAAGGATTTTGGATTATGTGTTCATTCGAGGTATAGTTTGGGGCTCGAATAACTTACTTGGATGATTTCCTATCCAGTTTACCTCCTCGTGACCTTCAGTGTCAGATATGTCAGAATCTGAGGAGCTGCTGTCGTCGTTGCTGCCGTGACAGTCTTCCAGATAGCTGCTGTGGTAGTGACCAAATTTAATGTCATGGCAGCTCGACCTGATGCATGGTTGGTCAAGGATTACTTCAGTGATAGCCTTGCATTCTTCTTCTACATCGGCATGTTTAATTTCCTGGAGAACATTGATCTTGATCTCTTGATCATTCACTCTCATTATAAGTTCTCTCTTTTCTACATTAATTAGTTATCTGCCTGTGGATAGGAAGGATCGCCCCAGGATGATTGGTGCATTGTCATCTGCTTCACAATCTAAAACAAGAAAGTCAGCAGGAAAATTAAACTTATCCACTCTTACCAGAATATCTCCGATCTTTCCTTCTGGTTGTACGTACGAGCGGTTTGCCAGCTGCAGCATAACTGTCGTGGGCAGTGCTTGTCCAATACCTAATTTCTTAAACATAGATTTTGGCATTAAATTAATACTAGCACCTAGATCACAAAGTGCCTTACCTACGAATTTATCACCAATTATGCACGGTATGATGAAGCTCCCATGATCCTTATTTTTCTAGGGTGGATGCTTGTGCAAGATAGTCATGCAACCTTCTGTCATTTTAACGGTCTCAAATTCCCCAAGTCTGGATCTTATCGACAAAGTATCCTTGAGAATTTTCGCATAACCAGGCATCTTCTTGATGGCCTCTAAAATGGGTATATTGATGTAAACCTGCTTAAAAGTATCATAGATCTTTTTGAGCTGGTACTCTTGTTTCTGCTTCTGTAACCGCTGTGGAAAAGGAGGTGGAGGACGGTAATCTTCAAATCGTCCTTCACATGGTATTCGGATCTGAGGAGGCTTAGGTTCTTCATCCTTCTTGTCTTTCTCCTCTGTCCCTTCTGTTGTCGTGACAGGTGTGGCGGCAGCATGTTGTTTATCTTCTGTCGGGGTAGTGTTCGCGACAGATGATTCTAGGGCTAGTTCATCAACCAGTACGGCTTTCTTCTCTGGCCCTGGCAGTTGTTTCCCACTTCTAGTTGTAATGACTTTGCACTGCTCATGTGTGGGTTGTCTAGCGACCTCTGTATCTCTAGGGAATCCTCCGTTCTGCCTTGGCTTAATACGCTGGGAAACCTGACCCATATGTGTCTCCAGTGATTTCAGTGCAGCTTCATGGTTAGTCATTCTTATCTCTGTTTTATCCATGAATGACTCAGTCTTTTTGACGAAGTGATCCATGTTTTCCATGTAAGCTCCTGTCTGTGACATAAATGTGGCCAATGTCTGCTCCAATATAGTAGGTGCGGCTGCTGGCTGCTGTTGCGGTTGCCGTTGCGGTTGCTGCCATGACAGAATTCTGGGTGCCCTCAGGTTTTGAGTGTTCTGCACTTTAGGATTCAGTGCGTTGTTTGGGTTGCTCCAGGAGAACTTGGGGTCCTTCCTCCAGTCGGGATTGTAATTGTTGGAGTTGTAATTTCTCGGCTTGTTATAGTTTCCAACATACATCCCTTCCTCTAGCTGTAACGGGTAGTCTTCCGAACTGTGATTCCCACTGCAAGTTCCACAAACCTCTTATGCAGAGTAGACAAGTTGTGAATCTTTATTTAGCAAGTTCTCTACTACCATTGTGAGGTACGCAACCTGTGTCTTTAGGGAATTGTCGGCTTCATAGTCCTTCACAGCTAGCACATGTTTACCTCTCCTCACTGTCTGAAATTACTCTTCATTCTTTGCTAGATTTTTTCAATACTACCATGGCTTCGTCTGGATCTTTATCCAACAACAATCCATTGGCTGATGAATCTATTCTCATCAGAGTGTGTGTGTTGGCAGCATTGTAAAATTTGATGACTTGATTCCAAACAGGGAATCTGTGCATCGGGCAATTTCTCAGAAGAGTGGTAAACCTGTCCCATGCCTCGTGCATTGGCTCGTCATCTTCCTGTTGAAAAGTTTCAATTTCATTACGTAATCGCTCAGATAAATGGGAAGGATTAAAACGAGATAAAAATTCACGAGTTAGATCCGCCCAAGTTCGGATTGAACCCGGCGTTAGTTTGTTCCACCAAGTTTTCGCTCTGTCCCTCAGTGAATGAGGAAATAACCGAAGACTCAGTATCTCCGGATTTACTCCTGGTAATCTAAACGATCCACAGATTTCTTGGAATTTTTTTCAGATGTTCTCTGGCATATTCTGTAGCAGCACAACTAAATTGGCCAGCGGAATTCATCATGCTGAACATCACAGGTTTCAGCTCGAAATTTTCAGCTTCCACGTCTGGTAGGGTGGTCTCTAGTTCCACATGATCATTGATAATGTAATCACGGTATGACCGTCGTGCGGCCACGGCAGCGTCAGGCTGTCCATTTCCTTCATCCCCGATAGGATCTTCGGGATTCCTTGGGTTGTTCCTCCCGTTACGTATAGCTTCTAACTGTTACTCAAGATAATCTTTTCTGGCTATCAGAAGGCGGACTCGGTTCCTGAGATTGCACGAGCGTTCGATTTCATGGTCTAGTTTATACTCAGGTTCTTTGCCTCGTCTAGATCTGCGCATAAGCAAACGAAAAACCTTGTGAAAAGCATATGGTGAATAGTCCCAAAAAAACAGAAAAATTAAAAAGAAAGAGTAGTAAGAGTAGGGTAAAGATATGTTGCCAGTCCCCGACAACGGCGCCAAAACTTGTTGCGTGTAAAATAGTCTCACAATAGAGTGCAAGTGTACACGACGTAAGTAGTAAAGTGATACATGAAGTATCGGATGTCGAATCCACATGGACTGGAAATAGCTTTATCCTTGGATTGTTGCACAAGAAAGAAAGAAAAGAGTTTAATTGTTGTAGAAGAATACTGAAGATAAAAGATTAAAGATTCAGGGTAAAGAAATAGGCCGGTATTGATTTGCTCGGTAGTACAGGTGTTGCACTATATAGAACTTCCTGTTCTGTCGTCGTCTCTATTGCGGCAGCACCTGCAGCGGCAGCAGTCTATTGTTGTCGCGGCAGCGATCACACAACTCTATACTTCAAGCTTGGCAAGAATCCCTGTTGTGACTTGTCCTATCCCTTGGTCCAAGTCTGTCGATGAACACGTCTTAGATGATACCTCCCGGCGTGAATCAACGGATGAACACTGATGATTGTTGAATTCTTCCTTAGCCACTTAACCTTGTCATATCCCTAAGTCCGAGATAGTTCAACCATAAACTGGAGAACCCGCACTTATTCCTTTCGTATACTTAACTCTCCCGATATTAAGTAAATGAATAATCTCACAATGCTCTCCCGATACTCTTGCAAGATGTTGAAAACCAGAATAAGCAAACATGAAGTTTATTTTATTGAGCAGAAAAATCCTAAAAACAGTACAATCCTTGAAATTGCGTTACAGAATCATCCCTTAGCCCTAGGGGAAGTTTAGAACATGATGAGAAGGGGAAAACGACTAGGGTTTTTGGGTAAGACGACTAGAGAATGAGATGTCCTTCCCTAGGTCGAATTACATGCCTTTATATAGGCCTTGGGTTCATGTTTTCTAATAAGATTAGAATACAAGTTCAAACTAAAGTACAACTCTAATTAAGACTAAATCTTCAGAATAAATGCCTTTAATTCGTCCTCTTTTCTTGCTTTGGGTTTCTTCCTTGAACTTTGGGCTTGGCCTTCATTCTAATCTAGGGCTCAGAAAAATATAGGAGTGGCCCACGACAGACCGGCTTAATTTCCTCTATATGTCGAGCTCCACTTCACTTTTCCCTTCACCATTGATGTCGTCATTGGCTGCCACGGCAGTGGCCACGGCAGCGACGTCCTTCTCGACTTCAGTCATGTGTTCCTGCTCTACTTCTTCACTGCCTTGAGTCTGCCACATCAGCTACCTGCAAAATCGGCCAAAATTAGTAGCAACTGTGCCATTTTATATAATTGTGATGTATATGTGAAATCTATCCTAAATGCAATGAATTATGCTTGAATTCAGCCAAAATATGGGTTATATAGGGAGTAAAAAGTAGAACTTTTGCACACTCAACAATAGGAGCTTGCGTCAAAGCTTGTAACCCCCTTAGCCCGGCCTAGACGGTTGACCCGAACTACGAATATTACACGAGGAAAACCAAAGTCAACCTGAAAGTCAACCTTGATTAACGAACATTTTTTTCTTTTTAATCTTGTCTAGTTGCATATTAATCCTAAGCGTACCCTTGAGAAGAGCATACTTGAAAAACACAGCGATCGGAAAACGTTAAGGGACTCAATTGCACAAATTACAACTATTAGGAACAAAAATGTAAATTCTAGAAATTAAGAGGACTTAACTGATTCCTAAGTTACCAATATGAAATTAGTCATATTACATGCTTCCCTGTCAAATTTCACCTTAAACGGACATCTCAAACTCAAGCAATTGCAAAAACAATATTCAGGACTAAAACGTAAAACTTGCAAACCACAAAACCATTCAAATCAGTGCCCAATGGTCACCTGTTTCGAAACGGGGGTTGACCGTTCCGAAACGCGGGTTCGTTTCGAGACCTATATCGAAACAGGGCTTGGCAGTGGCCAATTCGTTTCGGAACGGCCTCTACCCGTTTCGATACACGAAGGCCATTACAGGCCCCCTTTTCGAAACGTTAGTGCCCGTTCCGATACGGACAGCCCAGAAAGTGCAGAATTTGCTGGTTTATCCACTCAAACACATTCTAATGACCTCCTAATCATGCCAACAAGTCATCATACAAATAAGGTACATATTTGCATCAACAAAACACATTCATGGCATCAATTAAGATCATCCGCAAGTCTATAGGCATGCATCCTAATACTCAAAACCAACTAATCATCAAACCACCAAAACAAGAATCAAAATGGCCATTTACAAATCCAAAACATCAAAGGCATCATGCCACACTTAGGGAGTCCAAAACATCTCCCAAAAACACAACCTAGGTTCCCATTGCCAAATACCAAAAACTAATAATGTGTGAAAAAGGCACCATACATGAGCTTAGCTTCCCCTTGGATTCTTAACCTCTTTGCTGTCCTTTAAGATCTTCAATTCTCTGCATTATTGGTTCAAGAAAGAGAGCGTAGGCACATTTGCTTAGTGAGGCATGCTCCAAAGAAACAACACAATAATGCATTTTATAAAACACCTTTCAAAGGCCTTTAAACTCATAAACATCATTTCTCATGCAACAATGCATACATAACAAGCATCTCATGCTTCATTACATCAACATGTCATATTGGCTTCCAAGTGATACCAGAACCATTTTTCAACACAAAACACAATCGGATACGCGGAGTACAAGCGTTGTCCCATACGCTTCAGACACACTACCAAACACACAAGGTGGAGTTTACCGGTACAATCACAACCCCTCAACACCCGTGATGGAGTTTAACGGTACAATTACAACCCCTCCACATCACTCATCAATAGTTGTATAACATCATTAACGAGAACACGGGACACACAACACAAGATCCTCACATGGCCTTTTAACCGCCATTATGATCTTAGACATGTCGTTAGTGTACTTGGATGGAATTTACGGTACAATTACAACCCCTCAACATCCAAGGCGACATTATTCACGGTGCACCCAATCCTATAGTCGGCTAACTATATCTGATTCAAGTACTTTAAAACCAACACATCACTTGCCAATATACATCATTTATCATCAACAATCCACCTTTTTAAAGCATTAATCAAAACCATTAAACCATCATGCATCACTATGCATCAATACCACATTTATCCATAACAAACCAAGGATCTCTTACCTTGAGCATCCTTCAACACATGGCTTTCAAAACCAGCATTAATCATGCTAAAACATGCTTTCAAAATAGAATTTAAACATGCAAATTAAACATAATGCATCCAACCATCTCATGGTTCATCAAGAGAGAGTTTTCCCGAAAACTTACACTTGAGCTTAGTTAAGTTGATTAGACTTAAACTAAGCTCTCAAACCTTCAAACATTCGATACAAAGCTGGAAATCCCATTCCACTCACCAATTCCGTTTCGCAAGCTTGCCGAAACGCCGTTCAAGCCTCCGGATCAACACCACAAGGATCCGAAGATGTCTCCCCTCTAAATGTAGATTTCTCCTTGATTGGAGCCAAAATCCTTGAAAATTCAATAAGCAAATGAAGAGGATTTGATGTAGAAAGGCTTAGGAATCAATTGATGATTGAAACCTCATCATTTAGTGTGAAAATCAGTAGAAATGTTGTTGTAGAAATGTGTTTGGCTGAGGGAATTTTGAGAGAAAATGAGATGAGAAAGTTTTAGAAAAGTTAGTTATGAAATCTCAAAATTGATTTTTCTCCTTTTCATTAAATTAATTAAACATTAAATTAGTCATTAAAATTAAGAAAAATCTAGAGAAATCCTTCCTTGGGTAAATTAGCTCCTTAAAGATTCAAAGTTTCAATCCTTACAAAACAGTCACCACTGAACTTTTCAAAAATTACATTTTAGTCACTATTTCGAAATGTCACACTTCCAAACCTTATTTTGTAAAATTGATTTCACCACTCTCTTATATATATTAAAAGAGGATTTTTAAATATTTTTTCCATATTTTTAAAGCATCTCGAACTAGGCTTTCCCTAAAACCACCTTTTATATTCGAACCAAAATTCAGACCGGTCCGGTTCAGACCCTAAACTTCCAAGCCCAAAATTGGGGTGTTACAACTCTCCCCCTGAAGAAATTTCGTCCTCGAAATTTACCTGGAAGAAAAAGGTACGGAAACTGCTTCACCATGTCATCCTTTCGTTCCCACGTGGCTTCCTCAACACCACGATGCTTCCACAAGACCTGTACCAACTCAGTGGTCTTGCCTCGAAGAACTTTACTGTCTGAATCCAGAATTTCCACCGGCTCCTCATCATAGGTAAATTATGGATTCAACTCCACTTCCTCTACAGGCATAACATGCGAAGGATCTTATCTATACCCCCGAAGCATAGAAACATGAAACACATCATGAATCTTTTCGAACTCTTACGGTAACCTCAACTTGTACGCAACAGGACCCACACGTTCAATCACCTCGTATGGTCCAATGTACCTCGGGCTCAACTTACCCTTCGACCAAACCTCATCACCTTCTTCCAATGCGAAACTTTCAAAAACACACGGTCACCTACCGCAAACTCAATCTCCTTACGCTTCAAATCTGCGTAAGACTTCTGTCGATCAGAAGCTGCCTTCAAGCCTCACAAATGAGCCTCACCTTCTCGGTGGTTACTTTCAACAAAGCTGGCATTGAAACCAGCTTCTGACCTGTTTCAGCCCAACAAAGAGGAGTTCTGCATTTCCTCCCGTACAAGGCTTCACAAGGCGCCATTTGAATACTTTCCTGGTAACTATTGTTATAAGCAAACTCCACCAACGGCAAATGCTTCTCCCAAGAACCCTGAAACTCAATCACACAGCACCTCAACATATCCTCCAACACTTGGATAACACGCTCAGACTGTCCATCCGACTGTGGATGATAAGAAGTACTAAAATTCATCCGTGTACCCAAAGCCTGATGTAAACACTCCTAGAAACGTGGTGTAAACCTCGGATCTCTATCCGACACGATCGACTTTGGCACACCATGCAGCCGCACAATCTCAACAATGTACAGCTCTGCAAGCTTGTCCAAAGTGTACGCAGTATGCACAGGTATGAAATGCGCATACTTCGTCAGGCGATCCACAATCACCCACACCGAATTCTTCTTCGACGGCGACAAAGGCAAACCAGACACAAAGTTCATGGTAATCCTTTCCAACTTCCACTCAGGAATCCTCAACGGTTGCAACAACCCAGAAGGAAACTGATGCTCAGCTTTAACGCGCTGACAAACCATGCACTTGCTCACATACTCAGCAACATGTTTCTTTAAACCCACCCAATAGTACTCATCACGAAGATCACGATACATCTTAGTACTACCAGGGTGCATAGCAAAAGGACTACTATGAGCTTCAGTCAAAATAGCACGCCTCAACTCAGCATCATTGGGCACTACTATTTGACTCCCGAAACATAGAACTCCATCATCATTAAAGCAGAAATCCGATGGCCTATCCTCAGCAATATCCTAAACATGTTGCACCAAGGAATCATCCAACAACTGCTTATCCTTTATCAGCTGAACCAAGAATGGTTTCACTTGCAATTCAGCCACAAGACCGCCATCTCGCGAAATGCTCAAGCTGGCAAACATAACCCTCAACTCCACTGCCACTTTCCTACTCAAAGCATCTGCTACAACATTAGCTTTTCCCGGATGGTACTCGATCGTCAGATCGTAATCTTTAAGCAACTCCACCCAACGTCGTTGCCTAAGATTCAACTCTTTCTGAGACATCAGATACTTCAAACTCTTGTGATCCGTGTACACAGTACACTTCTCACCATACAGGTAATGTCTCCAAATTTTCAAAGCAAAAACCACCGCAGCTACCTCAATGTCATGCGTAGGATAATTGCGCTCATGCACCTTCAACTGGCGCGATGCATAAGCCACCACCTTACCCTCTTGCATCAATACACATCCCAAACCAACGTAGGATGCGTCACTATACACCACAAACTCTTTCCCTGATTCAGGTTGAACCAAGATAGGAGCTTGCGTCAAAGCTGCCTTCAGCTTTTCAAAAGCCTGTTATCTCGCTTCCGTCCACTCAAACTTAACATCCTTCTGCAACAACTTCGTCAAAGGTGCAACAACCTTTTAAAATCCATCCACAAACCTCCGGTAGTAATCTGCCAAACCAAGGAAACTACAGACTTCATGAACAGACTTAGCAGGCTTCCAATTCATCACTGCCTCAATCTTCTGAGGGTCAACACGAATCCCCTCAGTAGAAACCACATGACCAAAGAACACAACTTCCCTGAGCCAGAACTCACACTTGCTTAGCTTAGCATAAAGCTGATTCTCCAACAAAGCCTGTAACACAATCCTCAAATGCCCCTCGTGCTCCTCCTCAGTACGAGAGTACACGAGGATATCATCAATGAACACCACAACAAACTTGTCCAAATATTCATGGAACACCCTATTCATCATGTCCATAAAAGCTACAAGAGCATTCGTCAAACCAAATGGCATCACAAGGAACTCATAATGCCCATACCTCGTTATGAAGGTTGTCTTTGGCACATTCACACCCTTCACCTTCAACTGGTAATACCCTAACCTTAAGTCAATTTTAGAGAACACAACCGCTTCCCGAAATTGATCGAAAAGGTCATCAATCCTCGGCAATGGATACCGATTCTTGATAGTCAACTTGTTCAGCTGACGGTAATCGATGCACATTCTCATAGTGCTATCCTTTTTCTTCACAAACAAGACCGGTGCACCCCAAGGTGACACACTCGGCCGAATGAAACCACGATCAAGCAACTCCTGAAGTTGCATCTTCAGCTCTTTCAACTCCTTAGGTGCCATTCGATAAGGAGTAATGGAAACTGGAGTTGTGTTTTCATACAGCTCAATCCCAAACTCCACTTCCCAGTTAGGAGGCAATCCAGCCAACTCGTCCGGAAACACACCAGGAAACTCTCGCACAATCCTGATATCTTGCACCCGCAACTCCTTAGAGCTAGGATTCATCACAAAAGCCAGATAAGCTTCACACCCTTGTCTCAGCATCCGTCTCGCTTCCAAAGTAGACACCACATTGGCAAGAAACTTCACATTCTCACCAACCACCACTACCTCATTATCATCTGCAAGCTTCAACGAAACTCGCTTGTTCTCAAAATCCACCACATCTCGATGTTCAACAAGCCAATCCATACCAAGGATTACATCAAAACCATAGAATGACAATTTCATAAGATCAACATGAAAAACATGATTTTGAACAACCAAGGGACATCTTCTATATAACTTTCATGTCACAACGGTCTCACCAAAGGAACTAGTTACACACATACCAACATCCAAAGACTCAACAGGCAAACCAAGCAATTGTGCATGTTCACGCAATATGTATGAGTGTGTAGATCCAGAATCAATCAAGGAAAGTAATGACAAGGATTGCAAAGTGAAGGTACCTGCGATCACATCCGTGTCATTCCTCCCCTCTCGCTGCGCATACACTCGAGCCTGGACACCACCCTCAGGTTGGACAGCCACCACATGCGCCGTATTCCTTCCGCCATCATCTCTGCGCTGGAAGTTACCGCGGCCGCGCCCACGACCTCTCTGTGGTGCAACAACTCCAGGAGCACGTCCCTGACCACCACCGGCCAACAAAGGACACTCCCTCTTCATGTGGTCTGTCGAACCACAATTCTAGCACGAATTACCCGTCACTGCCACAGGAGCCTGCACCTCTCTCGCTGCCCGAGGACAATCACGCCTAAATGACCACGCGATCCATACGTCCAACACGTGTTCTTATCAGCTCTCGCCTTGTCTCCATGAACAGGCGCACCATGCCCTCCACTACCACGCCTAGCAGAAGACTGATATCTCCTATCTCGTCCTCTCTTGTTCCGTCCACCACCGGAACTATACTCAGCAGCTCGCTTGCCCGATCCAGAACCAACACTCCTGGAAGACAAACCCAGGTTCTGCTCAATATCCTTTGCCCTACTAACCAGCACATCAAAATCAGTGTACTCAGATGCAAGCATAAAGGTCTTTACGTCCGTCACCAAACCATATCGGAAACGTTCACACCTCTCCCGCTCATCAGGGATAATCTCAGGTGCGTACTGACTGAGACGCACAAACTGGATCTCGTACTCAGCCACGGTCATACTTCCTTGTGTCAGAGATATGAATTCTCTTTTCTTTTCATCCAGGTATCGCACACCTAGATACCTCTGCTTGAACGTGTTCATAAAGAACGTCCAAGTCACATCAACTTCCTCCATTCCGGAGACAGCGGTCGTCCACCAGGTATATGCATCATCATGTAACAGCGATACCACACATCCTAACTTCTGCACATCATTGCAGTTCATTTGTCCCAATATCCTCATGGTACTTTCCAACCAAGATTCGGAACCTTCAGCAGACAAACCTCTGAACTCAGTTCCTCCCAGACTGCGCAAACGTTCCAAAGGTAGTATAGCATTAGCATCTCCCTTATGCCCAGCTCCATGAGCTCCAGCTACTGCCGCCTGAAAGGCACTAGTAATAGCCTGTATCAACACTGTCATATCAGGAGCAGCTTGCCCCTGCCCAACTTCAGGTCCAGCGTCCCCAGCACCAGCACCAGCACCAGCTCCATCACCTCCAGTACCGCCACCACCAGGTGGTCCACCACCAGGAGGAGGAGGTAAATCCACAACATTATCAACATTCTCCTCATTCTCGTTCTGAGCCATAGCTCGCGTGTTAACTCTCATCTCTCTACGAGGTCCCATTCACTAAAACAATGCACTAACACAAATGCAATAAACATAATTAGGCCCAGCAAGGTAAGTAATCTAAGCACTCAAGCTCATTTTTCAAAAACAATTCATTTCATTAGTTTTCATATGGCAATGGGTCCCTCTAACATGCTTCAACACAGCATAGCATCATAATTGCAACATTATTACAATTTGCACATCAAACTTTCACTTAAAAAGTATATCATGCAATCATACATACACCACCCACATAACCATTCACGTCTACTCGAGAACTCAGCTCTGATACCACCAAATGGAACCCCCTTAGCCCGGCCTAGACGGTTGACCCGAACAACGAAGATTACACGGGGAAAACCAAAGTTAACACGAAAGTCAACCTTGATTAACGACCCTTTTATTCTTTTTAATCTTGTCTAGTTGCATATTAATCCTAAGCGTACCCTTGAGAAGAGCATACTTGAAAAGCACAGCGATCGGAAAACGTTAAGGGACTCAATTGCACAAATTACAACTATTAGGGACCAAAATGTAAATTCTAGAAATTAAGAGGACTTAACTGATTCTTAAGTTACCAATATGAAATTAGTCATATTACATGCTTCCCTGTCAAATTTCACCTTAAACGGACATCTCAAACTCAAGCAATTGCAAAAACAATATTCAGGATTAAAACGTAAAACTTGCAAACCACAAAACCATTCAAATCAGTGTCCAACGGTCACCTGTTTCGGAACGGGGGTTGACCGTTCCGAAACGCGGGTTCGTTTCGAGACCTGTATCGAAACAGGGCTTGGCATTGGCCAATTCGTTTCGGAACAGCCTCTACCTGTTTCGATACACGAAGGTCATTACAGGCCCCCGTTTCGAAACGTTAGTGCCCGTTCCGATACGGACTGCCCAGAAAGTGCAGAATTTGCTGGTTTAACACACATTTATCCACTCAAACACATTCTAATGACCTCCTAATCATGCCAACAAGTCATCATACAAATAAGGTACATATTTGCATCAACAAAACACATTCATGGCATCAATTAAGATCATCCGCAAGTCTATAGGCATGCATCCTAATACTCAAAACCAACTAATCATCAAACCACCAAAACAAGAATCAAAATGGCCATTTACAAATCCAAAACATCAAAGGCATCATGCCACACTTAGGGAGTCCAAAACATCTCCCAAAAACACAACCTAGGTTCCCATTGCCAAATACCAAAAACTAATAATGTGTGAAAAAGTCACCATACATGAGCTTAGCTTCCCCTTGGATTCTTAACCTCTTTGCTGTCCTTTAAGATCTTCAATTCTCTGCATTATTGGTTCAAGAAAGAGAGCGTAGGCACATTTGCTTAGTGAGGCATGCTCCAAAGAAACAACACAATAATGCATTTTATAAAACACCTTTCAAAGGCCTTTAAACTCATAAACATCATTTCTCATGCAACAATGCATACACAACAAGCATCTCATGCTTCATTACATCAACATGTCATATTGGCTTCCAAGTGATACCTTAACCATTTTCAACACAAAACACAATTGGATACGCGGATTACAAGCGTTGTCCCATACGCTTCATACACACTACCGAACACACAAGGTGGAGTTTACCGGTACAATCATAACCCCTCAACACCCGTGATGGAGTTTAACGGTACAATTACAACCCCTCCACATCACTCATCGGTAGTTGTATAACATCACTAAAGAGAACACGGGACACACAACACAAGATCCTCACATGGCCTTTTAACCACCATTATGATCTTAGACATCTCGTTAGTGTACTTGGATGGAGTTTACGGTACAATTACAACCCCTCAACATCCAAGGAGACTTTATTAACGGTGCACCCAATCTTATAGACGGCTAACTATATCCGATTCAAGTACTTTAAAACCAACACATCACTTGCCGATATACATCATTTATCATCAACAATCCACTGTTTTAAAGCATTAATCAAAACCATTAAACCATCATGCATCACTATGCATCAATACCACATTTATCCATAACAAGCCAAGGATCTCTTACCTTGAGCATCCTTCAACACATGGCTTTCAAAACCAGCATTAATCATGCTAAAACATGCTTTCAAAACAGAATTTAAACATGCAAATTAAAAATAATGCATCCAACCATCTCATAGTTCATCAAGAGAGAGTTTTCCCGAAAACTTACACTTGAGCTTAGTTAAGTTGATTAGACTTAAACTAAGCTCCCAAACCTTAAAACATTCGATACAAAGCTGGAAATCCCATTCCACTCACCAATTCCGTTTTGCAAGCTTGCCGAAACGCCGTTCAAGCCTCCGGATCAACACCACAAGGATCCGAAGATGTCTCCCCTCTAAATGTAGATTTCTCCTTGATTAGAGCCAAAATCCTTGAAAATTCAATAAGCAAATGAAGAGGATTTGATGTGGAAAGGATTAGGAATCAATTGATGATTGAAACCTCATCATTTAGTGTGAAAATCAGTAGAAATGTTGCTGTAGAAATGTGTTTGGCTGAGGGAATTTTGAGAGAAAATTAGATGAGAAAGTTTTAGCAAAAGTTAGTTATGAAATCTCAAAATTTGTTTTTCTCCTTTTCATTAAATTAATTAAACATTAAATGAGTCATTAAAATTAAGAAATATCTGGAGAAATCCTTCCTTGGGTAAATTAGCTCCTTAAAGATTCAAAGTTTCACTACTTACAAAACAGTCACCACTGAACTTTTCAAAAATTACATTTTAGTCACTATTTCGTAATGTCACACTTCCAAACCTTATTTTGTAAAATTGATTTCACTACTCTCTTATGTATATTAAAAGAGGATTTTTAAATATTTTTTCCATATTTTTAAAGCATCCCGAACTAGGCTTTCCCTAAAACCACCTTTTATATTCGAACCGAAATTCAGATCGGTCCGGTTCAGACCCTAAACTTCCAAGCCCAAAATTGGGGTGTTACAAAGCTGCCTTTAGCTTCTCAAAGGCTTGTTGTCTCGCTTCCGTCCACTCAAACTTAACATCCTTTTGTAACAACTTCGTTAAAAGGGTAGCAATCTTAGAAAATCCATCCACGAACCTCTGGTAGTAACCCGCCAACCCAAGGAAACTACGAACTTTATGAACAGACCTAGGAGGCTTCCAATTCACCACCGCCTCAATCTTCTGAGGATCAACAAGAATCCCTTCAGCCAAAACTACATGGCCAAGAAAACAACCTCCTTTAGCCAAAATTCACACTTACTTAGCTTAACATAAAGCTGATTCTCTAACTGCGCTTGCAAAACGATCCTCAAATGTTTTTCATGCTCCTCCTCGGTACGAGAGTACACAAGGATATCATCGATGAACACCACAATGAACTTATCCAAGAATTCATGAAACACCTTGTTCATCATATCAATGAAAGCAGCAGGAGCATTTGTCAATCCGAACGACATCACTAGAAATTCATAATGCCTATATCTCGTTCGAAAAGTTGTTTTCGGCACATCTACATCCTTCACATTTAACTGATAATATCATGACCGTAAATCTATCTTGGAAAACACAGCTTCTCCTCGAAATTGATCGAAGAGGTCATCAATTCTCGGCAACAGATACTTGTTCTTGATAGTCAACTTATTCAGCTAACGATAATCAATGCACATCCTCATCGTACCATCTTTCTTTTTAACAAACAAGACTGGTGCACCCCAAGGTGACACACTAGGCCGAATAAAGCCTCGGTCAAGCAACTCTTGAAGTTGCGTCTTCAACTCCTTGAGTGCCATGTGATAGGGAGCAATAGACACCAGAGTGTTGTTCTCATACAACTCAATTCCGAATTTAACCTCTCGACGAGGCGGCAAACCCGGTAATTCCTCTAGAAAGACTCCAGGGCACACATGGTCCTTATATCTTGTACACGAGTCTCATTTGTACTAGGATTCATGATAAAGGCTAGATAAGCCTCGTATCCCTAACGCAACATCCAGCTTGCTTCAAGCGTCGACGCCACTTTAGAAAGGAACTTCACAAATTCTCCCACCACCACGACCTCATAATCCTCCGCAAGTTTCAGCGAAACACGCTTATTTTCAAAATCCACAAATGCTCTATGCTAAACAAGCAAATCCATACCAAAGATTACGTCAAATCCATAGAATGGTAATTCCTTAAGATCAACTAAAAACACATGCTCTAGCACCTTTAAGGGGCATCTCCTATACAACCTCATTGTTACAACCGTCTCAACAAAGGAACTAGTCACACGCATACCCACATACAAAGACTCAACATGCAAACCAAGCATTTGAGCATGTTCACACAAAATGTACGAGTGTGTAGATCCAGAATCAATCAAAGAAAGTAATGACAACGATTGCAAAGTAAAGGTACCTGCTATCACGTCTGTGTTATTCCTCCCTTCTCGATGGGCATACACTCTAGCCTGGCCACCACCTTCAGGCTAAACAGCCACCACATGTGCTACATTCATTACACATTCATCTTTGCACTGGAAGTTGCCACGGCCGCGCCCACGGCCTCTCTATGGCTCAGCTGCTCTTACCGTAGCCTGACCATCTCTCATCGGTTGCGGACAATCCCTCTTCATGTGCCCACGATTGCCGCAATTCTAGCATGTACCAAGATTGCCCCAACACTCACCAATGTGCATTCTACCACACCGATTGCACTTAGAATTCCGTAAGAAAGCATTCGGTCCTTGCTGACCCCTTCCAGGGTTGCCACCCCTAGGTCTAGCATCTGCATGTGACCTTCTATCCTTATGTCTCTTGAACCGATCTCTACCAAGATCACGTTCCACAGGTCGCTTCCCTGAGCTAGATCCTCCTGCTCGACTTGCCAGACCAAGATTCAGCTCAATATCCTTGGCTCAAGTGACCAAGACATCAAAATCAATATAGTCTACTGCGAGTATATAGGTTTTCACATCAGCCACCAGCCCATATTGAAATCGTTCACATCTCTCCCGTTCGCTAGGAATCAGCTTGGGTGCATACTGGCTGAGGCATACAAATTGCACCTCATACTCCGCCACTGTCATACTCCCTTGCACTAGGGACATGAACTCCCTCTTTTTCTCATCTAGGTAGCAGACACCCAAATACTTTCGCTTGAATGCATTCAAGAAGAATGTCTAAGTCACCTCATCATCATCCAACCCCGCTATTGTGGTTGTCCACCACGTATATGCATCACCATACAATAGGGACACAATACATCCCAATTTCTGAGTATTGTTACAGTTCAGCTGCCCAAGTATCCTCTTGGTACTTTCTAACCATGACTCAAAACCTTCCGGGGTCAGCCCCCTAAACTCAGTCCCTCTCAAACTACAGAGTCGCTCCAACGGCAACCTCACATTAGCACCAGCCTGAGGGTGCAGCCCCGTGAGCTCCAGCTACTGCTGCTTGGAAAGCTTCAGCAATAGCTTGCATCAACACTAACAAATCAGGAGCAGCTTGCCCCTGAACTTCCTCGGGTCCAGCAACCCCTACACCAGCTCCCGCAGCACCAACCCCTGCTCCACCACCACCTTGTGGTCCACCAGGAGGAGGAGGCGATAAATCCTCAACATTCTCAACATTCTCGTTCTCAGCCGTAGCACGAGTATTAATTCTAAGCTCTCTACGTGGCCCTATATGAAAACAATGCAACTGACAAAATACAATGAATTCAATTAGGCAATATAAGGCAAGTAATCCAAGTACTCAAGCTCATTTTTTTGAAAATAATTCTTTCCAATAGTAATGATATGGCAATGAGATCCCCAACTATACCCCAAACATAGCATAGCACCATAAATTCATCTCAATTCATCACTTTGCATGCATTATATCTTGTTAGAACTAAAACACCAACAATCATACATCATGCTTTCACCAAAAAGCCATAACCACTCATACTCCCACACATTAACCACTTACCAAGCCCTAAATATTCGTAAACCTTGCTTTGATACCATCAAATGTATCCCCCTTAGCCCAGCCTAGACGATTGACACAAACTACGAAGATTACACGGGGAAAACCAAAGTCAACCAGAAAGTCAACCTTGATTAACGACCATTTTTTCCTTTTTATCTTTTCAAGATGCATTATTAACCTATGTGAACAATCAAGATCACAGGAAGGAAAAGGAACAGCGATCGAAATTCATTTAGGGTTTTAATTGTAAGAATTAGACTTTTAGGGACCAAAATGTAAAATTTTCAAATTACTAGGACTTTGCAGAATTTAAGTTTACCAATATGTAATTATTCATGTTTCATGCGTCTCTGTCAAATATCAACTTAATTGGACATTCCAAACTCAACCAATTGCATCCACAATCATCAAGGACTAAAATGTAAGAAACAAGAACTTGAAACAATTCAAAATGCAGTCCAACGGTCGGGTGTTTCGAAACGCTGACCCTTGTATCGAAACGACCGTGTCAAAATAGAGTTGACTGATTTGGTACTCGAGTGCGTTTCGAGACCCGTATCGAAACATGGCTCTCCAGTAGCCAAAGTGTTCTGAAACACTCTTACCTGTTCCGAAACACTATGGCCATTTCAGGCCCCTGTTCCGAAACAAATAAGGGTGTTTCGATACACCCTACCTCGCAACTATATAATTTTTTTAGTTTTTCACATCTTTACACATTCAAACACATCCCAAATCATACCATATCACACTAACAACATGATTAAACATCAGAGATCACTATTATGAGGTTTAAACTAAAGCATGGCATCAAGCATATGATCACTGAGTCTATAGGCATGCTCCCTACTCATATAAACCATATAAAAGCCTCAAGCCTCAAACCAAACCAAAAAGGACAATTACAATCCTCAAAAACCATATTAAACTTGCAACAACCATAGGGAGTTCAAAACACATCTCCTAAAACCAACCATATGTCCCCATTGCCAAATATCAATATTAAAGCATACGAAAACATCACCATACATGAGCTTCTCACTTCCTTGGATGTCCTTAGCCTCCTTGCTGCCCAAAAACGTCTTAATTATTTGTATTGTTTGTAAAAGAGAGCGTAAGTACACTTGCTTAATGAGGCAAACTCTAAGAAAACCAACACAACAATGTATCTTTAAAACTCTTTCTCAAAAACAATTTTCTACAACATGCTCTTTCTATCTCATGCTTGAAAACCACCTCAAAGCAATTCTCCATTTGAAAACACATGTACCTTTATTCTAGCTAATGCATTAAACCAATGCAAATCTCATGGAAAAGTCATACACATGCTTAATGAAAACAAAAGCATTTCATACCATAAATCTCATATGCATTTCTCATAGCATAAATCATCTCAACATTTGGTACATGTGAATCAAATACAATTTCACATATTGGCACTCATATTACATCTGTACTCGGATATGCGGATTAGCTTGACTCAAAGTCAAGTCCTACCCCGGTGGAATCTCACATCATCGGACTCTCATGGCTCTATCTCTCTTCGCCACAAACCTTGGGTATTTCACCAAGTCCTACCCCGATTGTATCTCTCATCATCGATTCTCACTTTGGATCGGGATGGCACTACCCCCATTGCCCGACTCCAAAGAGCACGTACGAATTTTTAGTTTATAGTGCACTCTCATCCTATTGGTTGACCAATTATATCCGGTAATTATCTCATCATTTATGCCAATATATTATATAAAAACATCATCTCACCTAGTGTTTTGATGCAACATTTCACAAGTCTTTCTCATCTCATTTCAAAACCAAATCTCATACTTTGCATTAAATCAAAATCTCAAAACTCTTTGCTACAACATGCTATCTCATGAAATCAATACATAGCATCAACTCATGCTACAAATCATGCATAAAATAGTAGGAATATGTCAATCTCAAAACAAGAGCATGTAAAAGCATTTAGGGGCATCAACCACATATTTGAGAGCAAATCTAGTCATACTTACTTCCGGACTTAGGATGGTGTTTCAAACCAATTCCTAAATCCCCAAACCTTGTTTCTTTGTCCCTCAAGGACTTCTAAAACCATTCGCACTCACCGATTACGTTTCGCTTGCATGCCGCAATGATATATAGGCTTCCGACACTTCTGGATCAACACCAAAAGCGTCTGAAGATGTCTCCCATGTTTATTACACATTAGAGCAGAGGATTAATGCATCATCATGCATTGAAATCACTAGCCACTCAAACAAACTCGATGCAGTACTCAAAAACACCATTTCGGCTACCCAAAATAACCGAAAAGCATCTCCAAACTTTTCCAAAACAAAGCCCAGCCAAGATCTATCAATTCTAATTATTTCTAAACCTCAATCAACACCAAAAATCACCATAAACATGTCCTTATATCCCCAACAACAACAGAACACCAAGAACACTCCAAAAACCACATTTATAGCATGTAAAACTTAGGAATCCAAACCTATTCAAGATTTGTTTGATAAAACCTCATTTATAACATCAATTATCATCCAAAATACATTAGAAATCAACCTCAAAACAGAGCCTAACCAAGAGTTATGAAAATCATCAAGATCTCACCAAGAATCTTGAGTTTTACCACAATTTCATGTTTCTAACATTAAAGTAACACAAAAATCATTAACAAAGGATTGATAACTTGGGAATTTCAGTAAAGAACTGATCATTAGAGGAGAAGGACATAGCTTACCTCTAATGGCTGATTTCTCCTCAATTTGGGCAAGATTTCTTAAAAATCCAAAGTAAAAACAAAAGGATTTGAGGAGATAAAGATTAGGAATCCTTAGGAGAATGAAATCTTAGAAAAAGAGATGAAAATCAAAGGTTATTTGGTGAAGGAAATGTGTTTGGCTGAGTGGAAGTTGAGAGAAAATAAAATGAGAGAAAACTAACGTAAGGTAGTTATGAAAAAATCAACTTAGATTTTCTTTTTAATTCTCCTTTATTCCTTAATTAAAACATTATTAAAAACACCAAAATTAAAGTGAAATCTGATAAAAAAACATTTTGGTAAAATTAGCTCCTTAAAGATTCAAAGTTTCAATCCTTTACAAAACAGTCACTAGTCAACTTTTGCAAAAACTGCAATTTGGTCACTACACTGAAATGTAGTATTTTTGAATCACATTTTCTAAAATTGTTTTCACCATAACCATTTATATAATAAATGATGATTTTTAGATATTTTTCCATATTTTTAAAGCATCCCAAATTAGGTGTTCCCTAAACCCCCTAAAAGATTCGAACCGTTCTCGACCAGCCCGATTCAACCTCTAAAACATCTAGGCCCAAAACCAGGGCGTTACACCCTCCACACGGTGATGAATGACAATGGTGCAAAATGCTATGGTATTCTTCCTCTAGAACACATCTCCTTATGATCTGGTGAGGACATTGCTTGAAAAAGTAGGGTTCATCCCAATAGTAGAATCTTACATCATGTCTGAATTTCTTAAGTCCCTGGCTAGATAAATCGGGAGGCAAAATACCACTAAAAAGATAATTAACTATATCAGCATACCAAGGCATTGTCGTAGTGGACAATAGTTTCTCGTTAGGAAATTCCTCCTTAATTTCATACTCACTACCTTGTGCTATAGAATATTCTAGCCTAGATAGATGATCAGCTACCTGGTTCTCACATCCTTTCCTATCTCTAAATTCTAAATCAAATTCTTGTAGCAAGATTATCCATCTAATAAGTCTTGGCTTAGCATCCTTTTTAGTCACTAAGTCCTTGATGGCCGAATGATCGGTATGAACTATAACCTTAGTGCCTATCAAGTATGACCAAAACTTATCAAAGGAAAATACTTCAGCAAGCAATTCTTTCTTAGTAGTGGTGTAATTGATTTGTGCATCATTCAAAGTGCGAGTAGCATAACAAATAACATGAAAGAGTTTACCTCGGCGTTGTCCAAGTGATGCACCGACGGCGTAGTCACTTGCATCACACATTAGCTCAAATGGCTCGTTCCAATCCGGTGGAATGACAACCGGTGTTGAGATAAGCTTCTTGTTGAGTGTACAAAAGTTCTACATTTTACCCCTCATTTACCCATATTTTTGCTGCATTCAAGCATGATTCATTGCATTTAGGATAGATTTTTACAAATACATCACAACTAGATAATTTTGCGCAGTTGCTGTTGATTTTGGTTATTTTACAGGTATCTGCTGCAGCAGACCCAGGGCAGCAAAGGAGCAGAGGCGGAGTGAAGAGATGGAGTCGAGAAGCAAAGGTTGTCGTGACATCTGTCGTAGCAGCCATGACGACAGAAGAATGCTGAGGTGGAAAAGTGAAGTGGAGCTCGACAAATAGAGGATTTCAAGCCGATCTGTCGTGGACCACTCCAATATTTTTCTGAGCCCTAAAGTAAAATGAAGGCCAAGCCCAAAGTTCAAGGAAGAAACTCAAGGCAAGAAAAGAGGACGAATTCAAGGCATCTACTCAGAAGATTTAGTCTTTAATAGAGTTGCACTTTAATTAGAAATTGTATTCTTGTCATATTAGAAAAATTGAACCCAAGCCCTATATAAAAGCATGTAATTCAACCTAGGGAAGGATATCTCATTCCTAGCCGTCTTCCCCCAAAACCCTTGTCGTTTTCCCATCTCCACCATGTTCTAAACTCCACCTAAGGCTACGGGTTGATTCTGTAAAGTAGTTGCAAGGATTGTATTGTTTTAGGAATTATCTGTCAAAGCAATAAAAAACTTCAAGTTTATTTACTATGGTTTTCATATCTCATAAGAGCATCGAGAGAGCGTAGTGAGATTATCCATTTGTTTGATATCGGGAGAATCAAGCATACGAAATTAGTAGATACGTGTTTTCCAGTTTATGGTTAAACCATCTTGGCTTAGGGATAAGTACAAGGTTAAGTGGCTAAAGAAGAATTCAACAACATTGGTGTTCACACTTTGATTCACGCCGGGAGGCATCATCCAAGAAGTGTTCATCAACAGAAATTGGGCCTAGGGATAGGACAAGTCATAACAGGGATTCTTGCCAAGCTTGAAGTACAGAGTTGTTGATCGCTGCCGCGACATCAACAGACCTCTGTCGCGACAGATGCTGCTACGACAGGAACGACGACAAACAACAGAAGTTCTACTAACTGCGTAACACCTGCACTACTGTGCAAATCAATACCGACCTATTCTCTAGATCTGATTCTCTGTTCTTTTACTTTAGTTGTTTCTCAAGATTACTCCACCAATTCAATTAAACTATTTCTTTCTCTTGTGTAGCAATTCAAGGATAGAGTTATTTCCAGTCCCTGTGGAGATGATATCCGATACTCTAGTATCACTTTACTACTTGCGTCGTGTACACTTATACTATTTGCGATAAGACTCTTTTACACGCAACAAGTTTTTGGCGCCGTTGTCCGGGACTGACGATATCCTATAGGGTTATTGTTGATCTTCCTAACGATGCCCGGAATGATCGTCCCCCGCTCGCTGCCCCAGCAGCACGGCAGACCTGTCGAGACTACATGGACAATGACCATGTTGAACTAGAAACTACCCTGCCAGACGTGGAAGCTGGAAACTTCGAACCGAAACTTGTCATGTTCAGCATGATAAATTCCGCTGGCCGGTTTATTGGTTCTGCTACTGAGGATGCCCGAGAACATCTTAAAATGTTCCAAGAAATCTGTGGATCGTTTAGAATGCCAGGAATAAATCTGGAAGTACCAAAGCTCCGGTTATTGCATCATTCATTGAGAGATAGAGCTAAGACTTGGTTGAACAAATTAACGTCGGGTTCAATAAGAACTTGGGCAGATCTCTCTCGTGAATTCCTCTCACATTTTAATCCTTCTCATTTATCAGAAAGATTGTGTAACGAGATTGCTACTTTTCAACAAGAAGATGATGAACCAATGCACGAGGCGTGGGACAGATTTACAACTCTTTTACGGAACTGCCCAATGTATGGATTCCCCGTGTGGAATCAGATTGTCAAATTCTACAATGCTGCCAGTGCACATACTCAACTGAGAATAGATTCAGCTGCAAATGGGCTATTACTGGATAAAGAACCAGACGAGGCAATGCTAGTGTTGAAGAAGTTAGCAAAGAACGATGAGCAATTTCCTACAGCCCGAAAAGGAGGCAAACGAGGAATATCTGTAAAGGATTACGAAGTTGATAACTCGATTAAATCACAGGTTGCATACCTCACAAGGATAGTCGAAAATCTGCAGCAGAAAGAATCTAAAGTTGTATATTATGCAGAAGAGGTATGTGAAACCTGTAGTGGGAACCACAGTCATCTAATGCCAAAATTTGGTGCTAGCATTGTGATCTAATGCCAAAATTTGTATTTCAGAAATTAGTTATTGGACACGCAAGGCCCACGACAGTCATGCTACAGCTGGAAGACCGCTCTTACGTACAACTGGAAGGAAAGATCGAAGACATCTTGGTAAGAGTGGATAAATTTATTTTCCCTATTGACTTTCTTGTTTTAGATTGTGAAGCAGATGAAAATGCATCGATCATCCTAGGGCGACCCTTCCTAGCCACAGACAGAACCGTGATCGATGTCAAGAAAGGAGAACTGACCATGAGAGTAAATGATCAGCAAATCAAACTCAAAGTTCTCCAAGAAATAAAAAAAGCTGATGTAGAGGAAGAGTGCAAAGAAATCTCAGAGGTAGTTCTTGACCAACCCTGCATCAGGTCGAATTGCCACGACAGAAAGTTTGGTCACTGCCACCGTAGTCACCCTGAAGACTGTCACCACTGCAACGACGACTGCGAATCCTCAGACACAAAATCATCCGACACTGATGGTCCTGAGGAGGTAAATTTGATAGGCACGCGTCCAGGTAAGTTCTTCGAGCCTTTGAATTATACCTCGAATGAACATTTAATCCAAAAGCCTTCCATTGAACAGCCACCTGTTCTAGACCTTAAACCCTTGCCATGGCAGCTTAAATATGTTTTTCTTGGTTTAAATGATACGTTGTCCGTAATCATCTCTTCGAAGTTGATACAGGATCAGCGACTGATCAAAATGCTACAACAGCATAAGAAGTCCATTGGATGGACTATAGTTGATATCCAAGGCATCAGTTTGGCGTTATGCATGCACAAGATCCTCTTGGAGGATGATCATAAGCCGACCATTGATGCCCAGAGACGACTGGACGAGGCTATCAGAGAGGTAGTGCGGAAAGAAATTATCAAGTGGCTTGATGCCGAAATAATATACGCCATCTCGGATAGCAAGTGGGTGAGCCCGGTACAATGTGTGCCCAAGAAGGGAGACATAATCGTCGTCACTAACAAGGAAAATGAACTAATCCCAACCAGGATTGTGACTAGTTGGAGGGTTTGTATGGACTACCGGAAGCTTAATAAAGTTACCCGGAAGGACCACTTCCCCTTACCTTTTATCGATCAAATACTAGATAGATTAGCGGGGAAGCCTTACTATTGTTTTCTTGATGGTTACTCAGGTTATAAAAAAATAGCAATCGCACCGGAGGACCAAGAGAAAACCACCTTCACTTGCCCATACGACACCTATGCCTTTCGAAGAATGCCATTTGGGCTCTGCAATACACCTGCAACCTTCCAACGGTGCATGATGGAAATATTCTCCGACATGGTGGAGGATTTCCTAGAAATTTTTATGGACGACTTTTCGTCTTTGAAGACGGCTTCTAGGATTGTTTAGGCAATTTACAGAAGGTTCTTGAGAGATGCGAAGAGGCGAACTTGGTTTTAAACTGGGAAAATGCCATTTTATTGTAGACGAAGGAATAGTACTAGGCCACAAGGTTAGCTGCCATGGCATAGAGGTGGACAGAGCCAAAATAGAGGTTATCAAAAAGCTATCGCCATCCACCACAGTCAAGGGGATTCGAAGTTTCTTAGGGCATGCATGGTTTTATCGAAGATTCATAGCCAATTTTTTGAAGATTACCAAGCCCTGTTGCCACTTGTTCGAACATAATCACCCATTTGATTTTAATGCTGAATGTACTGAAGCATTCAAAATACTAAAGGAGAAGCTGGTAACAACCCAGATCGTACAGTCACCAGACTGGAGCTTGCCTTTTGAGATAATGTGTGACGCTAGTGATTTTGCTGTCGGGGCAGCATTAGGGCAGAGGAAGGATAAGCTCTTCCATGTGATTTACTATGCCATCAAAACATTGAATGATGCCCAAACCAACTACACCACGACAGAGAAGGAGCTTCTAACAGTGGTGTTTTCAATCGACAAGTTTCGTCCGTATATACTTTGAACGAAAGTGGTGGTCCATACAGGCCATTCAGTACTAAAGTATTTGTTCACAAAAAAGGATGCAAAACCTAGATTGATACGTTGGATTCTGCTGCTGCAAGAATTCGACATTGACATCAAGGATAAAAAGGGAATAGAAAACCAAGTAGCAGACCACTTGTCGAGGCTGGAGATGGGAAGGAATCAATCACCAGACAAGACCAACATACTGGAAACCTTCTCAGATGAGGAGTTGTTTGCTGCCACCAGCACTGCCGCGACAGCCATGGCGGCAAGTAAGCTTTCTGAAACCCCATGGTATGCTGACTTTGTTAATTACATTGTAAGTTAGTTATTACCTCCTGAGCTTAATTACCAAGCAAGGAAGAGGTTCCAAAATGATGCAAACATTACTATTAGGAGATGCATGCCACAGGACGAACAGACACTACACCAAATTTGGTATATAGCGGCACTTTTAGTGGCATTTTAGAGTCAAACACCACTAATTTTTAATGTATTGCGGCGTTTACAAATAAAATGCCACAAATAACAAATGTTTTGGCATTTTTAGAAGAAAGGCCTTAAAAGACTTTTCTTTAGTGGCGTTTTTAGAAAAAAAACACCGTAATAGACTCTCTTTAGTGACATTTTTAGAATAAACGCCGCAAAAAAATTTATATTAGTGGCATTTGCGAAATCAAACGCCGCAATGGAAAGTAAAAGTTTTATTTTGGAGAAATACCAGCATTGTCACTCTCTTGCCCTCATCCGATCCCCAAATCAAAACCCACCCTTCATCTCAATCGTCACTTTTCTTTTTCCTTATTGATTTGTCCATGCTTGAATCCTTCGCATCTGTAGATTTTTTAATAAACTTGTTCATTTTAACTTAAAAGCAAAAACATAAAAAGAAGAGGAATAGCAAATAAATCGGCCTTTTCGAGGGTTTTTTCATCTTTGTCAAGAAGCAATGGCGATGTCTACTCTCAGACACGAAGGGAGGCATTTTGCCTCTTTGATATCTCCCCGCCAAATCACTGCCAAGGTAAATTTACAGACTTTGTCATTTAATTTTCTACTATTTTGTTTGAGCGTAACATGATTTTCATGTTTTTGAAGCTTTTCACATGTTTCTATATTTGATTACAAAGTTTTATTTATGGGGTTTTCTCCCTTTATCTTTAGTAAAGTTGAAAACTGAATTCATTGAAGCTTGGGTTTTATTGAAACAATTTTTATATTTGTTGTTAACAAATAGGTGAAAGTGAGAATTTGACCCATAAATGGTCAAGAAAAAGAAGTGATTCGAACTGTGAGTAAGGTTTCTTCAGATTCCTTATCGGTTGGGGACCGCAAATTCACGAGGTAACCGAGCTTTAAAGCATTGCTTTGTTCGATTTTGTGTATTGGTTATATCTTTTTGAGTTTTAATGGGCACCTGAAATAGGTAACTTCGGTGGGGAGCTATTACTTGTATTTTGTTCGTCTATTACTACTTAGTTGGTTGTTAAGTTTGGAGATTACATTAGGTCTTTTCTTTTAATACCATTACCATTTACAAACATTTTTTTTACATATATCTGTCTTGATTTTGGCTTTTGTGGAGATTTCCGTCTCTTAAACTGGAGTGCCAACCATCAGTAAAAATTTCTACCTCGTAAACTAGATTTATCATTCAAAAGTGACGATTAGATTTGATCATTTGTTTTGCATCCTCTAGATATTAAAGGTGCAGCAGAGGATTCAATCCCACCAAGCTGGAAAAGCCAAGGCTTAGCTCCTCTTCGTATATTTCTCCAAATGACTGCTATCATTCAAGTCAAATGTCGTTATAAGCTGCATTCCATGGTCGCACATAGTCGGAGCTTCGATCCGGTGTTCTTGAACAATGGTGTTGTAAAAGCTAAAATGTGTGCTAGCCCTTTTAGCCATGATATTCAATGGTACGACAGCATGGTAAGTTATTTGGAGCAATGCATTTTCTTTCAACCTTTTCTCTGGGACTGCATTTTTTGGTGAGACAGATGATTGATTGCAACTTAAATATGTAGTTTGATGATGGCTTTTGAAGTTTTTATTATTTATGTCTTTGCACATGAAAATGGTTTGATTAATGTTCATTCTCTCTTTTCTATCACCAAATATTGTCTTAAACTTGGAAAACTGTGAGGATAAAGAAAATTAAAATTATATGTAGACCGCAAATTATCACTGTCGTTGCTCCTTTCTCGAGGTAATTCATGAAGCATGGTCAAGTTTGCGACCATGAATTTGTAGACTTGTGTAAAAATTATATGTTGTTTGCTTCGTATAATGTAACGACTTGTGCATGAATATTTTGCAGATTTACAATGAACAAATTGGGGATTTACTCGATCCAACTCAAAGAAACCTTGAGGTAAATATTGACTAGTACTTATTTTCCCCTTCAAATAGTTTCTTTGGGTTTATTTCTGCATGGTGTATAATTGGATTATTGGACATTGTTTTTCAGATAAAAGATGATCCAAAGAATGGATTTTATGTTGAAAATTTGACTGAAGAATATGTTTCTAGCTATAAGGATGTAATTCAAATTTTGAATTCCTATTTATAAACCTTGAGGTAGGCATCCAGCCATTTATTAGAACAAGTTTTCTAAATAAAGCATTGAATTCCTATTTATCTATCATGCTTTATTCTTACTCGTACATGGTCACTTCAATATTGTGTGTTACAGGGGCTTTCAAGTAGGAAGGTTGGAGCAACAATTGTGAATTCTAAGAGTTCTTGGTCTCACATTGTGTTTACTTTCGCCATCGAATCTTGGTGAAAGGTACATCCAAATCTTGATTTTCCACAACCACGTTCTAGAATCTAGGATTTTTCACAAGTAAGGAGCTGATCATCATTGATCCATACCACAAGAAGCTTCTTCAAAATGTTTCGGCGGTTCAAAAACAAGCAGAATCAGCTTGATTGACCTTGCAGGACTGGATAGAAACAAACTTGAAGATGTGAATAGACAACATGTATAGGAAGACAAAAATGTCAAGAAGTCCCTATCACAGCTCGGGTATGTGTATCATTCTCTTTATATAATCTGAAGCCATTCAAATAGTGAGTTTAGATGTTGATTTGTTTTAAAAGTTTCAAGTAAATATGTGATCTATATTCGTCAATTCTCCATTCGGTTTTTCAGATTCAACATGTTTCCCATGTTTTATCTCAATAGTTTTTATTGTTTTTCATGTAGCCTGCATTCAAACATTAGTTAGTATTTATCTCTCACTCTATCTCTCCTTTCGTTTACCTTAAGAATATATATTTCTTTTTTTAGGCCAAGAAATTTGCTATCTCCAAATCATTCATAAACAGCAACTTGAATTAGCATATTGCTTTGAGAAGTTGATTGTGCTCTATTTTCATGCAGGACTTGAGTTGCTTCTTGGGCTTCTCGGTTCTACAGCTACAAAATGTATGTTTGCAGCAACTATGACATCATTTTAACCATAAATTTCCTAGCTTACTCCAAAGTGAAGCATGTTGTAAACCAGATCGAGACACATCCGTACTTCCAACGAGATTGTCTCGTAAATTTTTTTCAGAACTATAAATTAACTTTGTGCAACATTTGTAAACAGATTAAAGTAAGCTACCATGGTTGATTGATTATTATATATTAGTATTATTTTTATTTGATTTTTTTGGAAGCATGTTGCTATTCACGGCGTTCGTAAAAGAAAACGCCACCAAAGAATAGTTTTTGCGGTGTTTGTAAAAACAAATGCCACTAAATAACAGTTTTTCGCGGCGTTTGTCTTTACAAACACCGTTAAAGAACTGTTTTTTCGCGGCGTTTGTAATTACAAACGCCACTAAGGAACAGTTGTTCGCGGCGTTTGTAAACACAAACACCGCTAAAGGTCTTGCTCCTTTTGCGGCGTTTTATACTAAAAAACGCCGCGAACTGTTGCGGCGCTTGTTTAAGCGGAACTTCTCGTGGCGCTTTTTTAAGCGCCTAGAATGTTTTTCAGAGCATTTAAAAACGTCGCTATAGGACTAAAAAAACACCGCTAAAAACCTATTTTGCTGTAGTGAGAAAGCAGTGCTTCACCACTGTCATGCTGCCTCTCATGGAGGACACCTAGGGGAAATAAAACTGCTGCCAAGGTTCTGCAATCCGGTCTCTATTGGCCCACACTATTGAAGGATGCACAAGCTTTTTACAAGAGCTGTGAAAAATGCCAAAAACTGGGAATATATCGAGAAGGCATGAGATGCCACTGCAGAACATATTGGAGGTCAAAATCTTTGATGTTTGGGGAATCGACTTCATGGGGCCATTCCCAGCCTCTGGTGGGAATTTATTCATCCTACTGGCAGTGTACTATGTGTCAAAGTGGGTAGAAGTGATCGCCACTCAAAAGAATGACGCCAAGACTGTGCAAAGATTTCTTCACAAGAACATCTTCTCAAGGTTTGACATCCCAAAAGTGATAATTAGCGATGAGGGGAGACATTTCGACAATACGGTAATTGTTGTTGCATTAAGGAAATACGGAGTGAAGCACCAAATTGAAACATCATATCACCCTCAAACCAATGGGCAGGCTGAGATATCAAACAGAGAAGTAAAGAACATCCTAGAAAAGATGGTTAAACCTACTCGAAAGGACTGGTCTCTACATTTAAATGATGCACTCTGGGCCTACAGAACAGCGTTCAAGACACCATTGGGGATGTCACCCTATCGACTCATTTATGGGAAAACATGTCACTTACCTGTCGAGATAGAACACAGAGCTTACTAGGCTATCAAGACAATGAATATGGACTGGGATAAGGCAGGACAGAAAAGGCTATTGGACTTGAATGAGATTAAGGAAATTCGAGCAATGGCCTATGACAATGCCAAGATCTACAAGGACAAAACCAAGAAGTGGCACGACAGGAAATTGCTACCACGACAGTTCTGCCCAGGGCAGCAGGTGTTGTTGTTCAACTCTAGGTTGAAACTTTTTCCAGGAAAGCTTAAATCTAGGTGGTCTGGTCCTTTCCAAGTTGTCCAAGTTTTCCCCTATGGTGTCATTACAATCAAAACCATGAAGGATGGGAACCAATTCAAGGTCAATGGACAGAGGCTCAAGCATTATCAGGGGACTGAAGCCCGAAGGATGCAAGAAGTAGTTACTTTAGGAGATGCCCCTCACGGCATCTCTAATTTAACTTAATTTTATTTTAATTTGTTTATTTATTTAATTTATTTATTAGGAATTAAGATTTTTATTTTAGGAAATAAGATTTTAATTCATTTTATTTATTTAATTATTTTCAGGAAATAAAAGAAGTAAAGCAAAGAGGAGGAATGAACCAGCCCACCGTATTCACTACAGCCAAAAAAGCCCAACGGACAAGCCTATCGTCACAGCCTGTCACGACGGACGCGAAAAAGACAGCCTGTCACGGAGCTGTCGCGACAGACACGCAGCAGACACGGTAATGCGTGACAGACGCGTCAGAAACTGCGTAACAGCTGGCCCCGTTATTCGCGCCTACCGTTACCGTCCCAACGGGCAGAAAAACCCCTTTATTACATTGGCCACCAAATCAACCCGATGCAGCGCTGCCTCCACCTCTGCCACGGCAGTGTCAACATCGAGCCACATCAGAATACCCAACCGTTTTGCATCCACAAACTTAGCAAAGAGGTACTATGAGTCTTTCCAGAAGAGAGAAATGTGGAAGAAAGAGGGTTCATCTATACCCAAAAGACGGGAGAGCTAGGGCTCGAAGGCTTCATCGCCAAGAAGATCCTCGCACTCAACTCAGCTCACCCCACAATCCAAGCTGTGGAACCATTTCGTCAAGAAGCGCCTCATGCCTACCTCACACAATACCACTGTTGACCAGCAGATATTAGCCTTCTTCCACTTCATTCTCAATGAGAGGCTAATTAACATCGTCCGATACATCAGAGACGAAATCCTTGAGTGTGCTCTCCGACCTTCAGGCTCCCTAGTCTTCCCCTACCTAATCACCACACTCTGTCGAGGCAATAACGTACCGGAAATCAACGAAGATGTCAAGGTCCGAGGGAAAGGATGGACGCAGCACAATCTCTACAGTTTGATGAAATAAAAAGCTCTCACTCCTCTGTCGTACGTAAACCCTACTACCACGACAGAAGCAACGGTAGATCCTGACCCCACTGAAAATGCCACAGCAGAACTGGAGCAGACAACAGCAGCACCACCGGCAGACACCTCCAGCCAGATCTTGAAGATGCTGCAGAAGAGGGAGGAACGATAGCTCGGCCTCATGGGTTTTATGGAGGATTTAACTGCCGCAATGGTAAATTTAATTAAGAATGATTTAAATTTTACCAATGTGCAATTTCCCTCCTTTCCAGAAAATCTTCTGGCCACACCCACACCTGCTGCTAGCCCAAAAACGCACACTGTTGCCTTCTCCTCACCACTTGCCACGACCGGAGATGGCGGCAGAAGATCTGCCACTACCCGAGGAGAGAAAAGAAAGGAACCTCTACCGGAGATCGACCTAAAATATTTCGAAGGGTTCTCCTCCTCCTTCGTTTGGCAAGACTCTGACTCAGAACCGTCGGTTGTCCGAGACATCTCCAAGGATTTCCCTCCGATGCAGAGGAAGAAGCTGAACGAGACTGTCGAAGGACCCTGCCACAGTAGATCAAATAGCAGCAGCAGCGATTATGATCTTGAGGTCTTGGACCAGCCCCCACACATCTCACCTACCCGAGTCCAGCCGCTTCGAGAGGCAAAGAAGAAGATGGCCTCCTCGTCTCCCAGCACCCAGCCAGCCCCTACATTCAAAGTCACTACCTACCAGCAGCTCCAAGTGAGCAGCAGCAGCGACGACAGCTCATCAAATTAAGTTATTTTCTTATATATTTGTTGTCTTTACTGCTATTTTATCTATTTTGTGATGTTTTAGGATGTTTTAGGAACTATTTAGAGCATTGCTATACTTCTGAACTTTAGAAAACCCTTTGTGACTCTTATGTTGTCTAGACTTCGGTAGTGAACTAGAATAAGAAGGTTTACCCACTTGAGTTGCACCTAGAGGTGCCTAACACTGGCTCTAGGAAAGGAATAAAAGAAAAAGGAAAAAAAACATTTTAGACTCACTTGCCCGCAAAACAGCCTTACAATGACTCTATGAAGAATTTTTTAGCTTAAGTCAGAAAAAACTAAAGGAGCCTAAGAATTACCTCTAGAAAAGATGAAGTTGAGTCTATGGTTAGAAAAAACTAAAGGAGCCTAAGAATTGCCTCCAGAAAAGATGAAGTTGAGTCTATGGTCAGAAAAAACTAAAGGGGCCTAAGAATTGCCTCCAGAAAAAATGAATTGGCATAAAGCTCAAGTTTGTAGCATAACTATTCTAGTAAGCTAATGGAGTCTAGGCACATATTTGTTCACAAAACCTGCACACACTGCACAAGAACTATAGCATTGTTCCGGATAAAATCCATAAACACCCGACAAGGTACTACTCTTGATAGTGAATGTGTGGTATGTTATGAAAAGATCACTGAATTAAGCCACGTTAAAAAGTTTTTATTTTTAGTTAGGTCGTATTTGCTTGAGGACAAGCAAGAACTTGAGTTTGAGGGTGTGTTGAGTGTATAAAAGTTCTATATTTTACCCCTCATTTACCAATATTTTTGCTGCATTCATGCATGATTCATAGCATTTAGGATAGATTTTTACAAATACATCACAACTAGATAAAATTGCACAGTTGCTGTTGATTTTGGTTACTTTTGCAGGTATCTACTACAGCAGACCCAGGGCAGCAAAGGAGCAGAGGCGAAGTGCATAGCTGGAGTTGAGAAGCAAAGGTTGTCGTGACATCTGCCATGGCAGCCATGATGACAGAAGAATGCTGAGGTGGAAAAGTGAAGTGGAGCTCGAAAAATAGAGGATTTCAAGTCGGTCTGTCGTGGACCATTCTCATATTTTTCTGAGCCCTGAAGCAAAATGAAGGCCAAGCCCAAAGTTCAAGGAAGAAACTCAAGGCAAGAAAAGAGGACGAATTCAAGGCATCTACTCAGTAGATTTAGTCTTTAATAGAGTTGCACTTTAATTCGAAATTGTATTCTTGTCATATTAGAAAACTTGAACTCAAGGCCTATATAAAGGCATGTAATTTGACCTAGGGAAGGATATCTCATTCCTAGCCGTGTTCCCCAAAACCCTTGTCGTTTTCCCTTCTCCACCATGTTCTAAACTCCCCATAGGGCTACGGGTTGATTCTGTAAAGTAGTTGCAAGGATTGTATTGTTTTAGGAATTTTCTGTCAAAGCAATAAAAAAATATCAAGTTTATTTACTCTGGTTTTCATATCTCATAAGAGCATCGGGAGAGCATTGTGAGGTTATCCATTTATTTGATATCGGGAGAATCAAGCATACGAAAAGAGTAGATACGTGTTTTCCAGTTTATGGTTAAATCATCTTGGCTTAGGGATAAGTACAAGGTTAAGTGGCTAAAGAAGAATTCAACAACGTTGGTGTTCACCCTTTGGTTTACGCCGGGAGGTATCATCCAAGAAGTGTTCATCAATAGAACTTGGGCCTAGGGATAGGACGAGTCATAACAGGGATTCTTGCCAAGCTTGAAGTATATAGTTGTTGATCGCTGCCGCGACATCAACAGACCTCTACCGCTACAGGAATGATGACAGACAACAGAAGTTCCTCTAACAGTGCAACACCTGCACTACTAAGCAAATCAATACCATCCTATTCTCTAAATCCGATTCTTTATTCTTTTACTTTAGTTGTTTCTCAAGATTACTCCACCAATTCAATTAAACTATTTCTTTTTCTAGTGCAGCAATTCAAGGATAGAATTATTTCCAGTCCCTGTGGAGACGATATCCGATACTCTAGTATCACTTTACTACTTGCGTCGTGTACACTTGCACTATTTGCGATATGAGTCTTTTACACTGCAGTTTTCTTTTTCTTTTTCTATTTTTAGTGGTGTTATTTACCTCGTGCTTTTCACAAGGTTTTATATTTGCTTATAGGCAGATCTAGACGAGGTAAAGAACATGAGTACGAACTAGACCCATAAATCGAATGCACATACCAACTCAGGAACAAAGCCTAACTCTTGATAAAAAGAAACAACTATCTTGAGGAGAGACTAGAAGCAATGGTGAACAAAAGGCAAGGCAATGACAGAAATGACGCCAACAACATTGGCCATAAGGTTATTGTTGATCCTCCTAACGATGCCCGGAATGATCGGCCGCCTCCCGTTGCCACAGCAGCACGGCAGACCTGTCGAGACTACATGGACAATGACCATGTTGAACTGGAAACTACCCTGCTTTACGTGGAAGTTGAAAACTTCGAACTAAAACATGTCATGTTCAGCATGATAAATTCCGCTGGCCGGTTTAGTGGTCCTGCTACTGAGGATACCCGAGAACATCTTAAAATGTTCCAAGAAATATGTGGATCATTCAGACTGCCAAGAATAAATCTGGAAGTACTGAGGCTCCGGTTATTTCCTCATTCATTGAGAGATAGAGCTAAGACTTGGTGGAACAAATTAACGTCGGGTTCAAGAACTTGGGCAGATCTCTCTCGTGAATTCCTCTCTCGTTTTAATCCTTCTCATTTATCTGAAAGATTGTGTAACGAGATTGCTACTTTTCGACAGGAATATGACGAACCAATGCACGAGGCGTGGGACAGATTTACAACTCTTTTACGAAATTGCCCAATGCATGGATTCGCCATGTGGAATCAGGTTGTCAAATTCTAAAACGCTGCCAATGCGCATACTCGACTGAGAATAGATTCAACTGCAAATGGACTATTAATGGATAAAGAACCAGACGAGGCAATGCTAGTGTTGAAGAAGTTAGCAAAGAACGATGAGAAATTTCCTACGGCCCGGAGAGGAGGCAAACGAGAAATATTTGTAAAGGATTACGAAGCTTATAACTCGGTTAAATCACAGGTTCCATACCTCACAAGGATAGTCGAAAATCTGTAAATGAAAGACTCTAAAGGTGTATATTCTATAGAAGAGGTATGTGAAACCTGTAGTGGGAACCACAGTTCAGAAGATTGCCCTTTACAGCTGGAAGAATGGATGTATGTTGGGAACTATAACAAGCCTAGAAACTATGATTCCAACAATTACAATCCCAACTGGAGGAAGGATCCCAATTTTTCCTAGAGCAATCCGAACAATGCACTGAATCCTCTAGTGCAGAACAATCAGAACCAAGGAGTACCCAGTATTCTGTCACGACAACAGCCACAGCAGCAGCCACCACAGCAGCCGATAGTAACATCTAGTATACTGGAACAGACCTTGGCAACATTTATGTCACAAACGGAAGCATGTCTGGCGAACATGGATCACTTTATCAAGAAAATTGAACCATTCATGGAAAAAACAGAGATGAGGATGACAGACTATGAGGCTACCCTAAAATCTCTAGAGACACAGATGGGCCAAGTTTCACAGTATATCAATCCGAGGCACAACGGAGGATTCCCTATGATACTGAGGTCTCTAGAAAACCCACACATGAGCAGTGCAAAGCAATTACAACGAGGAGAGGGAAAGAATTACAAGGGCCGGTGATAAAGGAAGTACAAAGTGAGTAATCGACCCTAGAGACACCTGTCGTGAACACTGCACCGGCAGGGGAAAAACAACCTGTTGTCGACACATTTGCGACGATAGCAGAAGGGACAGAGGATCAAACAGAAGATGCTAAAGAACTTAAGCCTCTTCAGATCTGGATTCCATGTGAAGGACGCCTTGAAGATTACCGTCCTCCACCCTTTTTTCCACAACAGTTACAAAAACAGAAACAAGAGTACCAGCTTAAGAAAATTTATGATATTTTTAAGCAAGTAAACATTAACATACCACTGCTAGAGGCCATTAAGTAGATGTCTGGATATGCTAAGTTTCTCAAGGATGCAATGTCCAAAGGATGCTTGTTTTAATGCCATTTGTTAAGGATGCACTTTGCAGGTGATCCCTGGATTTATGAGATATATGCATTTGAGTTTAAGCATGTTTATGCTTGTGAAAATGACATTGTGATTTATGTTTGTAAAACATTGAATTGTTTATATTGAATGTTTATAAATGGTTGAAAGTGATGTATGTTGGCTAGGCTTGGTTTGGGAAGGAATCGATTGTATTTTCGGTTGTTTCGGATGGGTAAATTGGTGTAGTTTTGGTGAGCAACGACTTTGTGGTTAGTTGCTGGTGTTGAAATGCATTTTAATGCATTTGGATTTCTGTTTTGATGATCTAAAAACATGGGATCTTGATCCGGAAGAAAATGAAGCATTTTTTGAGGCTTGAGAGTGGTGATCTTCGCGTCGGCAAGTAAAGTTTTGCGTATCGGTGAGTGGAAATGGAATTTCCAACTTGTAACGCGTTAAACGTGGTCTTGGGAGCTTATTGTAAGTTTGAAACACTTAGCTAAGCTCAAGAGTAAGTGATTTGAAAGTCTCTCTTGAAATGTGCTATGTTTTTTTTAAATGCACTTGATTTGAATGTAGTTTAATTACTGTTTTAAAGCAAGTTTTTGAGCATAGAGGATGCTGGTTTTAATGCCATTTTGTTAAGGATGCACTTTGTAGGTGATCTTTGGATTTATGAGATATATGTATTTGAGTTTAAGCATGTTTATGCATGTGAAAATCGCATTGTGATTTGTGCTTGTAAAAAATGGATTATTTATATTGAATGATTATATTGTCAAGTGGTGGAAATGGTTTTGGTTACTTTAATCGGATATAGGTAGTCGGCTATAGGATTGGATGCACCGTGAATAAAGTCACCTTGGATATCGAGGGGTTGTAATTGTACCGTATACTCCATCCAAGTACCCTAACGATTGAGGCTAAGATCACAACGGTGGATGGTTTAATCCCGTGTGTGGATCTTGTGGTATGTGTCTTGTGATCTCGTTAGTGGAATTATACAACTACCGATGAGTGGTGTTTAGGGGTTGTGATTGTACCGTTAAACTCCACCACGGGTGTAACAACGGTTGATGATCTAATCTCGTGTGTGAGCCTTGTGTAGTCAGATAGTGTGTATGAAGCGTGTGGGACAGCACTTGTAATCCGAGTATCCGATTGTTTCAATCGTGTTGGTTTGATATGGTTTGAGATTGATCACTTGCAAGCCAATATAATGTTGATGATTAATGATTCAGCATGAGATGCTTGGGAATTATGCTAGAATGCATGTGATGCTTGATTTAAGCATGAGTAAAGGATTTTGTTGTTGTTTTTAATGATGCTATGAGCATGTGGTTTCAAAAGTGCATTGATGCTTTAAAGAGCATGTTTTAAAGGAAGGCATGAGTTTTCAAATGATGATATGTTGGTTTTATAAAATGCATTGATGAATGTTTGGTTTTAGCGATTCTCACTAAGCTATATGCTTACACTAATTTGTTTCATCAATGCTGTGAATTGAGCAAACAAGGCAGCCCAAGAGCAAGGGGATTCGAAGAGTTTTTGGCTAAACAATGTATGTGGTTTACCCTTAGTGTAATAAGGGGCAATGGGTGGGATTTCTACTATTGGTTTTGTTGGTGATGTTAAACACCTTGAGCATGTTTAGTATATGTTTGTGGATTTGTAAAGGGCCTCTAGTCGGTTTATGGTTTGCTTGTTGTGTTTTGACTATGCCATGGTCTATATCTCTAAAGCATGCTTGAGTAGCTAAAATTCCTCCGTAATTTAATGTGCTTGAGAGTTATGTTGTACTGTTTGACGATTCTTACATGTTTAGTAGGTTGATTATAGCTTGTATGTATGATCTAAGCCTGTTTAGATGTGGTTAAATGTGTTTAAATGGCGTTTGGAAGTGCATCTCTGGTATGCGTATCGATACACGGGGTTGAGTATCGATACGCTAAGGCCAAATCCAAGCTTTTCAGCTTAGGTTTACCGATACGATTTGCCCGTGTATCGATACGCCTAGGCAAATGTTTGAAGCCTGTTTCGGTACGAGCTAGGGCGTGTCGATACCCTTTTTTCCCAACAATTACTAATGTCGATTTGTGTATTGGTACGAGGAGAGGTGTACCGATACGTGTACGTTATTTTCAGTTAATGGAATCTTGGAAGTTCTGAATTTATGCATTTTGGTACCTGAGTAATTGTTGTTCAATTGGTTGAGTTTGGATGGTCTGTTTGTGATGAAAATTTTCATGTTGGCATGTTACATGATTAATTATGGATTGGTAACTTTAAAAATTGAAAAGTCACTATATTTTCTAGAAATTACAAGTTGGTCCTTAAAAGTCAAAAGTATGCAATTGAACCCCTAAATGATCTTCGATCGTTGTGCCATTTTTTCTAAGTGCCTTGCTGGTCACATAGGGTAATAATGTGCATCTAGAGAAGATAAAAATAAAAAAGGGTCGTTAATCGAGATTGACTTTTACGAGTTGGCTTCAGTTTTTCCCGTGTAATTTTCTTAGTTTGGGTCGGGCGTCTAGGTCGGGCTAAGGGGGTTACATTTTTTGGTATTAGAGCCAGGTTACGAAAGAATTGGGGATGATGGTAAGTGAAATTCATATGATTTGATGTATGTTGTTTGAAAAAGCATGTTTTTGATGAAATGTTGGAACTTATGCCATGCTTGATTGTTGTGAATCATATGTGAGTTAGATATGATTGTATGATGATGATATGATAAGAATATGTGCTGATTTTGGATGATGTAAAGCATGATGAACATGATATGCTATTGTATGCTATGTTATGCTTGAGGGAAATCGGGTTGTTCATTGCCTTATTACACTAGTTAAATGTTTTTGTGAACTTGGATCCTTGCTTGAGGCTGGCCTAAATCATGGTTTGATTTGTTTTTGTTGTTATGCCTTGTTAAAAATAGCACTATGGGTCCGAGGAGAGAGCTTAGGTCGAACACGATAGTGCCTGCAGCTGAGCAGAGCGACCAAGGTAACCAATGAGCTGTTGTTCCTCCTAGTGGAAACTTACCTCCTCCGCCACCACCTTGGGGTGGAGAGCCAGAGTAACATGGACAAGCTAGTCTAGGATTGGGTGATCTAACGCCATTGGTTCAGGCGATCCCCAGAGCATTTCAGGCCGTAGTAGCCGGAGCGCATGTTCAGGCCCCTACAGTTGGGCAGGTGGGCTTGCCTTTGGAAAGGTTGCTAAGTTCTATGGAATGCCTCATGAGGCGTCAGAAGCCTGGTTTGCTAGCACGATTCGTAGTATGGATCAGATGGGATGTAATGATGTGGGCAAGCTGGGATGCGCAGTTTCTTTGCTCCAGGGTGATGCTTATAGTTGGTGGACGACTATCACCGCTGGTATGGAACCCAATGAGGTAGATTGGGAGTTTTTCAGAAATGCCTTTAAGAGGAAGTATCTTGGAGTGAGATACTTGGATGAGAAGAAGTGCAAATTCATGTCGCTTGTTCAGGGGAATCTCTCGGTAACTAAGTACGAGGTTCGGTTCCCACGTTTGAGTCAGTACGCCCCTGAATTGATACCAAGTGAGAGACATCGTTGTGATCGCTTCCGATATGGGCTGGTGCAGGAAGTGAAGACTTATATATTGGCTACAGACTACACGGGTTTTGATGTGCTTGTATATCGAGCTAAGGACATCGAGTAGAATTTAGGTCTGGCATCTCGTAGAGGTGATTCTAGCTCTGGAAAGAGAACATCTGAGTCTAGTTCCGGTGGTGGGCAGAACAAAGAGAGGTCGAGATAGGAGATACCAGCCTGCTGTTAGGCGAGGTAATGTTGGTCAAGGTGCACCGGCTCAGGGAGATAGAACATGTGCTAGACGTGTGGTTCACATGGTCATTTGCGTTGTGAATGTTCTCGTGCGGCTGGAGAGGCTCAGGCTCCTATTGTGGTAACAGGGAATTCTTGATGGAACTGTGGTTCAGCAGATCATTTGAGGCATGACTGTCCTCTGTTGGCTGGTGGAGGCCAAGGACGTGCACCTATTGTGGCTGCACCTCAGAGAGGCCGTGGGCGCGGAGGAGGAAATTTTCAGAGGAGAGATGAGGGGAAATGAGGCATTGCTCTTGTTGAAGCAGTTCGACCTGAGGGAGGCGGTTCTTCGAGGGTCTATGCTCAGCGTGAGGAGCGCAATGATACCGATGTCATCGCAAGTACCTTTGTTCTACAGTCTTTATCATTATTGGATTTGATTGATTCTGGATCCATGCATTCTTATATATTGAGTGAGCATGCACATTTTCTTGATATACCTGTTGAGTTGCTTGAAGTAGGAATGCAAGTGACTAGTTCCTTTGGTGAGACTGTAGTCACTAGAAAGTTGTACCAGAGGTGTCCCTTATCTGTTTAGGGTCATGTTTTTCTTGTGGATTTGATGGAGTTACCCTTTTATGGTTTTGATGTGATCTTTGGTATGGATTGGTTGTCTGATCATAGAGCAGTGGTTGACTTTGATGTTAAGCGAGTCACCCTAAAGCTTGCTGATGATTATGAAGTGGTGATAGTAGGCGAAAATGTGAAATTCTTGTCTAATGTGATTTCGGCTTTGGAAGCAGGCTGTATGCTAAGGTTGGGCTGTGAGGCTTATCTTGCCTATGTGTTGAATCCTGGTTCAAAGGATGTACGTGTGCAGGACATTAGAATTGTTTGCGATTTTCTGGGTGTCTTTCTGAAAGAGTTTCCTTGTAACCCCCGTAGCTCGGCCTAGACGGTTGACCCGAACTACGAAGATTACACGGGGAAAACCAAAGTCAACCCGAAAGTCAACCTTGATTAACGACCCTTTTTTTCTTTTTAGTCTTGTCTAGATGCACATTAGTCCTATATGTGATCACTCAAACACCATACTCAAAGATCACAAACATCAGAGATCAAACGGGGACCCAATTGAACAAATTACAATTTTAGGGACCAAATTGTAATTTCTGTTAAATATGAGGACTTAACCCAAATTAAAGTTACCATATTGCAATTAGTCAGGTTTCATGCTTCACTGCCAAAATTCAGCTCAAACGGACATCCCAAACTCATACAATTGCACAAACAAGATTCAGGACCAAAATGCAAACATTTTGAAACACATAACTGCCACTGTCAGCCCCCAACGGTCAACCGTTCCGAAACGGGAGACAGCCCGTTTCGAAACGCGGGGCCGTTCCGCAACGGGTACCGAAACGGGGGTCGAGCAGTAGCCTTTCCGTTTCGGAACGGTGTCACCCGTTTCGGACGCCTGGGCTGCTTCAAGGCACCCATTCCGAAACGGTTCACCCTGTTCTGAAACACCCTGCACAAAATGCAGAATTTTGCCCATTTAAACATGCAATTAAACATCCAAAATGATCACAAACACGTCCTTATACTTCCAGGTATAACAGATCACCAAAAACACTCCAAAAACAACCAAAAACTCAAGCCAAACTTAGGAAATTCAACCTATCCGGGATTGCATTAATTAAACCTCAACTTCTAATCAATTTAGCATTCATTTAACATCATTTTGACACTTCAAAACACTGCCCAAACAGATCACACGAAAATTTCACCAAAATCGCCAAATCTTGCATTTTAAGCCAAAATCAAGATTTCAATTGAAAAGCCTTTAACAAAACACAAATCAAGGATTGAGAACTTGGGAATTTCAGTAAAGAACTGATAGTTTAGAGGAGAAGGACGTTCTTACCTCCAAACTTGAGTTTCTCCTTTTTGGAGCCAAAAAGCTTGATGAAACAACTTGCAAATTGAGAGGTTTTGTTGATGAGATGATTAGGAATCAAATGAGAGTTGAAATGAGTGATTTGAGTGACAAAATCAGAGAGAAAAGATCTGGAGAAATGTGTTTGGTTTGAGAGAAAAGATGAGAGAAAATGGTTGAGAGAAAAGTTAGTTAGAATTAGGAAAATATCTTCCCTCCACTTTTCTTTAGTTTAAAAACATTTAATTAATCATTTAATATATTTAGAAAATCTGGAGAAACTCCCATTGGGTAAATAGCTCCTTAAAGATTCAAAGTTTCAATCCTTTTTAAAACAGTCACGCAGTTTTCAAAAATTACATTTTGGTCACTAACCCAAAATGTCACCCTTCCAAACCTCATTTTCCAAAATTGATTTCACAGTTCACTTTTATATATTAAAAGATGATTTTAGAACATTTTTCCATATTTTTAATGCAACCCGAACTAGGCTTTCCTAAATTCACTCTTATATATTCGATCAGCACTTTGACCGAACCGGTCAACGCCCAAAACTTCTGAGCCCAAAACTGGGGCGTTACAACTCTCCCCCCCTTAGGAAATTTCGTCCTCGAAATTTCAACCGGCGAAAAGAGAACAACAACTTTCTCAAAACACACACAAGGCAACACAAAAACCTCAACCAACACTGAACAATTTCCACACAAAACTCCGCTGAACCCAACACCACCACATGCTGTTCAAAAACCCAGAACACTCAAAGATAGCCACATCTTAACCTTCCACATATCCGGACTGTACACAGCCCCAACTTCAATCATGAAGAACTTTAACTTTCACAGCACACATTACTGTAACACACAACTTCCAAGACTGGTTTACACAGGGACTCTAACCAATCCAATTCAACCACTATTCAACCTTCTCTGCTTCTAAAACTCCTGCAAACTCCCAAACCTCTTCCAAGAATTTCCCAACAAGCAAAAATCCTTAAACATCAACTGCTTACCCAAACTTCTCAACGAATGCTGATAAACCCTCACAACTGTTGCTAACATTACCAAAACGACTCACCAGGTCTACTCACCCACAAACCAAAATTTACATCACAACCCCAACTCGGCTCCGCCAGCTGTTCCATACACCACCAGCTGACCTCAAAAGAAACTCACATACACACAACCAGCCAACCACTTCTCATAAGAATCCTTTCAAATAACACAAGCCTTCGATCTTTCATGATCCTTCCACTTCAAACTTCAACCATAACACTTGTCTTACCAGGACATCGCCCAACCTACCATACATACCAACTCCTCAACTCCTCAAAGGTTGCTAAGAACCAACACTTACAAACACAACCCTTCCACAACAACTTAAATGCTAAGCTACCTCAGCACTTGGAAAAACAACCACTAAACTGCAACCTCACTTAGCACCAAGGAACTACCACTCCCACTTAGCTATTCAAACCACCTGACCGATTCTAACCTCAACCGGTACTCCTCACCACCAAACCACTAAACTCATAAAGCATCAAACACCAATCTTCTACCAACAGGCTATGCCACTCTCACTATTACTAGCAACTAGCTTAATATACTTCATTACGTCTAACTCTCACCCATCACCAAAACAACCTCTAAAAACCCATCATCCAACCACCACCCTAACAGATTCGATTAGTTATTAGCGAGTGTGAACATCGTATGCATGATCACCAACATGCCTTATCAATGCCTGATGTACATGTATGCAAAACCTCTAATGTCATGCCACATGTATGCATAGACCAACATATATAATATAGCATATAACAATGATTTTAACTGTGCATGAATGCCAGTTCACACCCTCCAATAACATCCTCAAATCCGTCTAAGAACAACCTCCTACCTCACTTCTAACTTAACTACTCCACCATACCAACAATCATTAACCACAAGATTCTCACCTAAGCCTTATTCACACCAAAGATATTTCCAAACTACAACCACTACCCCAACATGCTAGCAACAAGACTAAACTTACCACGCAAGGAAAATCAACAGAAACCAACCAAGGTATCTAAAGCAAGGTTACCTGAAAACACAACACCTCCCTGAAGCTTCATCTGACGAGCTCTCTTCCTTGCGGAACCATCAACCTCCTGCCGCACCACTGCAGCACCAGCTAACACACCAGGGTCACCACCAACTCCTTGCGGTAAAGAACCTTGGCTGTTCCGAGCCAACACCAAACAATCACGTCTCATGTGTCCAGCAGACCCACATTTCCAGCAATTCTCCTTTCCCACACTCTTCACAACTTTCTGCTCTTTCTGCCACTTCTGAACCTTGCCTCGGCCGTGCCCACGACCCTTATGAGATCCTTTGGCTATCACCAAAGCTGACTTCACTCCAAGAGGACAATCACGCTTAACACGCACTTTGGAACCACAGTTCCAGCAAGCACCCGCGCCCCAACAACCTCCAACATGGCTCCTTTCACAACGGTCACACACCGGTGGTTGAACTTCCACTCCTTTCCCAAGCAACACTTGCTCCACATCAGCACCACCGTCACATTGCTCAACCCTTGGAAACTTCCCTCCAAGATACCTTTCATAAAAGGCAGATACAAAGAAATCCCAATCAATATCAGGAATATGTGACGCCACTGCCACAGATGTCCACCAAGCACATGCATCCTCCAACATCAGAGAAACAACACTCCCCAGCTTACAAGCAAGATCACAGCCTTCCTGATCCAAGATCAGAACCACACTGGCCAACCAGGCCTCAAATGTTTCAGGTGAAGAACCATGATATTCCACAGCACCCAAATCAAGCAAACGCTGCTTCGGCAAACCCACACATTCCACGACCAGCACATCCACTGACTTTACCTTTACCACAGCCTGAGATGTTCCCAACACCTCCTGAACATCAGATGATGAACTCTTCACCGCAGAACCAGCTTCTTTCCCTTGCCTTACCACCTCAATCTCAAGCACATAAGACTGAGACAAAACACCTCCACGAAAGGGTGAATTCCACGCCTTAACAACCTGCCCCAAGGCAGCAACCATCTCACCCAACTGCCATTCTTTCATCGACTTAGCCATACTACTAACAACAACAAACATACAATCACAACAAACAAACAAACCAGTTAGACCAGCATTAAGCAAGGATTCAAACTCCAACTCCAAAATAACACAATAGCTATATTAATAAGGCAATGGGTATCCCGAATCCTCCCCTTTACATGACATAACAGTCAACACAACATGGATATCACAACATCAAGCATATCAAACAACACACCTTGATCATGCTTACATCAAACAGCATCCACTTGCAACAGCATATTATTACATAATATACTCACAGCACTTTCATCATGCATAAAACCAACTCACAGCATCAGCTTATCATCAGCACAAACCACATAAGCTCAACCAAGATTCATAACCATAAAACATGCTTGAAAACATCAGCAACATGCTCAGAAACATCAACAATTTGCTCATAAACATCAGCATCATGCCCAGAAACACGTGTTTCAACCAACATTCAACCAACTTTCATCCACACAACAAGGTAAACATCAACACACATCACAACAACTTACCGTTTTCCCCAAGCATTCGCAACTCAGCTCTGATACCACCAAATGTAACCCCCGTAGCCCGGCCTAGACGGTTGACCTGAACTACGAAGATTACACGGGGAAAACCAAAGTCAACCCGAAAGTCAACCTTGATTAACGACCCTTTTTTTTCTTTTTAGTCTTGTCTAGATGCACATTAGTCCTATATGTGATCACTCAAACACCATACTCAAAGATCACAAACATCAGAGATCAAATGGGGACCCAATTGAACAAATTACAATTTTAGGGACCAAATTGTAATTTCTGTTAAATATGAGGACTTAACCCAAATTAAAGTTACCATATTGCAATTAGTCAGGTTTCATGCTTCACTGCCAAAATTCAGCTCAAACGGACATCCCAAACTCATACAATTGCACAAACAAGATTCAGGACCAAAATGCAAACATTTTGAAACACATAACTGCCACTGTCAGCCCCCAACGGTCAACCGTTCCGAAACGGGAGACAGCCCGTTTCGAAACGCGGGGCCGTTCCACAACGGGTACCGAAACGGGGGTCGGGCAGTAGCCTTTCCGTTTCGGAACGGTGTCACCCGTTTCGGACGCCTGGGCTGCTTCAAGGCACCCATTCCGAAACGGTTCACCCTGTTCCGAAACACCCTGCACAAAATGCAGAATTTTGCCCATTTAAACATGCAATTAAACATCCAAAATGATCACAAACACGTCCTTATACTTCCAGGTATAACAGATCACCAAAAACACTCCAAAAACAACCAAAAACTCAAGCCAAACTTAGGAAATTCATCCTATCCGGGATTGCATTAATTAAACCTCAACTTCTAATCAATTTAGCATTCATTTAACATCATTTTGACACTTCAAAACACTGCCCAAACAGATCACACGAAAATTTCACCAAAATCGCCAAATCTTGCATTTTAAGCCAAAATCAAGATTTCAATTGAAAAGCCTTTAACGATACACAAATCAAGGATTGAGAACTTGGGAATTTCAGTAAAGAACTGATAGTTTAGAGGAGAAGGACGTTCTTACCTCCAAACTTGAGTTTCTCCTTTTTGGAGCCAAAAAGCTTGATGAAACAACTTGCAAATTGAGAGGTTTTGTTGATGAGATGATTAGGAATCAAATGAGAGTTGAAATGAGTGATTTGAGTGACAAAATCAGAGAGAAAAGATCTGGAGAAATGTGTTTGGTTTGAGAGAAAAGATGAGAGAAAATGGTTGAGAGAAAAGTTAGTTAGAATTAGGAAAATATCTTCCCTCCACTTTTCTTTAGTTTAAAAACATTTAATTAATCATTTAATATATTTAGAAAATCTGGAGAAACTCCCATTGGGTAAATAGCTCCTTAAAGATTCAAAGTTTCAATCCTTTTTAAAACAGTCACACAGTTTTCAAAAATTACATTTTGGTCACTAACCCAAAATGTCACCCTTCCAAACCTCATTTTCCAAAATTGATTTCACATTTCACTTTTATATATTAAAAGATGATTTTAGAACATTTTTACATATTTTTAATGCAACCCGAACTAGGCTTTCCTAAATTCACTCTTATATATTCGATCAGCACTTTGACCGAACCGGTCAACGCCCAAAACTTCTGAGCCCAAAACCGGGGCGTTACATTCCTGGGTTGCCTCTAAACAGAGAAGTTGAGTTTGGTATTGAGTGGTATGAGAATACGACTCTGGTGTCCATTGCTCCATATCGCATGGCACCTAAGGAGTTGAAAGTGTTGAAGACGAAACTTCAGAAGTTGCTTGATAGTGGGTTCATCCGGCTGAGTGTTTCACCTTAGGGTCCACTAGTCTTGTAACGCCTTGAATTTGGGCCTAGAAGTTTTAGAGTTTGAATCGGGCCGGTCGAGAACGGTTCGAATCTTTAAGGGAGATTTAGGGAACACAGTTCGGGATGCGTTAAAAATATGGAAAAATATCTATAAATCCTCATTTATTATATGAATGATTATGGTGAAAACAATTTTACAAAATATGGTTTGGAAATGCTACATTTTGGCGTAGTTACCAAATTGTAGTTTTTGCAAAAGTTGACTAGTGACTGTTTTGTAAAGGATTGAAACTTTGAATCTTTAAGGAGCTAATTTTACAAAAATGTTTTTAATCAGATTTCTCTTTATTTTGGGTATTTTATTAATGATTTAATAAAGGGAATTGAAAGAGAAAAATCCTATTTTGACTTTCATAACTACTTTACGATCTTTTTCCCTCTTTTCATTTTCTCTCAACTTCTACTCAGCCAAACACATTTCCTCCATCAATTAGCCCCTGATTTTCATCCATTTTGATAAGATTTCAATCTCCTATGGATTCCTAATCTTTTTCTCATCAAATTCTCTTGTTTTCACTTTGGATTTTCAAAGAAACTTGCCAAATTAAGGAGAAATCAGACATTAGAGGTAAGCTTCATCCTTCTCCTCTAATGATCAGTTCTTTACAGAAATTCCCAATTTATCAATCCTTTGTTAATGATTTTTGAGTTGCTTTAATGTTAGAAACATGAAATTGTGTCAAATCTCAAGATTCTTGGAGAGATCTTGATGATTTTCGTAACTATTGGTTAGGCTCTATTTTGAGGTTGATTTATAATGTATTTTGGATGGTAATTGATGTTATAAATGAGGTTTTACCTAACAAATCCCGAATAGGTTTGGATTTCTAAGTTTTGCATGCTAGATTAGTGGTTTTTGAGGTGGTTTTGGTGTTCTATTGTAGATGGAGGTTTAAGGAAGAGTTTATGGTGATTTTTGGTGTTGATTGAGGTTTAGAAATGATTGGAAGTGATAGATCTTGGCTGGGCTTTGTTTTGGAAGAGTTTGGAGATGATTTCGGTTGTTTTGGGTAGTCGAAATGGTGCTTTTGAGTAGAGCACCGAGTTTGTTTAGTTGGCTGATGATTTCAATGCATGATGATTCATTAATCCTCTGTTCTTATATGTATTAAGCAGGGGAGACGTCTTCGGAAGTCTTTGGTGTTGATCCGGAAGTACCAGGAGCTTAGATATCGTTTCGGCGAGCAAGCGAAACGTAACCGGTGTGTGCGAATGGTTTTAAAAGTCCTTGAGGGACAAAGAAACAAGGTTTTGGGATTTAGGATTGGTTTGAAGCACCATCCTAAGTCCGGAAGTATATATGGTTAGATTTGCTCTCAAATATGTGGTTGTTGACCCTAAAATGCTTTTACATGCTCTTGTTTTGAGATAGACAAATTTCTACTGTTTTATGCATGATTTGAATAATGAGATGATGCTTTGAATAGATTTCATGAGATATCATGTTGCATTGATGAGTTTTGAGATTTTGACTTAATGCAATGTAACCCCCTTAACCCGGCCTAGACGGTTGACCCGAATTAAGAAAGTCACACGGGGAAAACCAAAGTCAACCCGAAAGTCAACCTTGATTAACGACCCTTTTTTTTTCTTTTAAAACTTGTCTAGATGCATATTAAGCCTTAGATATGTTCATACAACAGCATACTCAAAGATCATAAACATCAGAGATCTAACAGGGACCCAATTGAACAATTTACAACTTTAGGGACCAAATTGTAAATTCTGATAATTATAAGGACTTAACCCAAATTGAAGTTACCATCTTGAAATTAATCATGTTTCATGCTTCTCTGTAAAATTTCAGCTCAAAAGGACTTCCCAAACTCATACAATTGCACAAACAAGTTTCAGGACCAAAACGCAAACATTCCAAAACATATAACTGCCAATGTCAGCCCCCAACGGTCACCCGTTCCGAAACAGGCATAGCCCGTTTCGAAACTCGGGGCCGTTCCGCAACGCGTACCGAAACGGGGGTCTGGCAGTAGCCTTTCCGTTTCGGAACGGCCCCTCCCGTTTCGGACGCCTGGGCACAAATAAGGCACCCGTTCCGAAACGGTAGGTGCTGTTCCGAAACACCCTGCACAAAATTGCCTCAAAAAGCATTGTTAAACATGCAATTAAACATCCAATCATGCACCAAACGCCACCAAACTTTACCAGCATGCAATTAAACATAGAAGGGACATATAAGCATCTTCAACTCAACAAAACAACATCATAAGCAAAAAGCCCCAAATCTATAGGCATGCTTCCTACACAAGTAAGCCATTCAAGCATAAACTTCCAAAACAAGCATGTAAAGATCCAACACCAAAACCAACCTTCTCAACATCAAACAACATACTTAGGGAGTTCAAAACATCTCCCAAAACATACACATAGGTCCCCCATTGCCAAATTACCAAAAGCTAAAATGTACTTAGAAAACCTTCCATACTTAGAGCTTTGTTTCCACTTGGATGCTTGCCCTCCTTGCTGCCCTCAAGTACTCTAATGTTCTGCATTATTGAATTAAGAAAACGAAAGAGAGCGTAAGCAAAAGCTTAGTGAGGAATGCTCGTAAAACCATTCAATAATGCATTTATAAAACACTTATAAATCATGCTTCAAAACATCATTTACACATGCTCAAAAGCATACTTTAACAAGCATCTCATGCTTCATTTCATTACATGTCATATTGGCCACAAGTGATACAATTCATTTCTTTGGAAACAAGTTCATCAACTTTCACCCCAAGGACTTTTAAACACCTTGGACCCCAAGGACTTTTAAACACCTTGGCCATGGACTTTTAAACACCATGATATAAGTTACCTCAAGGACTTTTAAACACCTTGACCCCAAGGACTTTTAAACACCTTGGCCTATGGACTTTTAAACACCATAGAAGGGACCACACAAGGACTTTTAAACACCTTTGTGTCCGTACTTTGAGCTTTACTACCACTTGAATGCTTGCCTTCCTTACTGCCCTCAAAGTACTTTAATGCTCTGCAATATTGGTTTGAGAAAACAAAGAGAGCGTAAGCAAAAGCTTAGTGAGGAATGCTCAATAAAACCATCCAATAATGCATTTATAAAACACTTTATAAATCATGCTTCAAATCATCATTTACACATGCTCAAAAGCATACTTAAACAAGCATCTCATGCTTCATTTCATTACATGTCATATTGGCCACAAGTGATACATTTCATTTCTTTGAAAACAAGTTCATCAACTTCCACCCCAAGGACTTTTAAACACCTTGGACCCCAAGGACTTTTAAACACCTTGGCCATGGACTTTTAAACACCATGATATAAATTACCTCAAGGACTTTTAAACACCTTGACCCCAAGGACTTTTAAACACCTTGGCCATGGACTTTTAAACACCATGAATTAAATCACCTCAAGGACTTTTAAACACCTTGACCCCAAGGACTTTTAAACACCTTGGCCTATGGACTTTTAAACACCATAGAAAGGACCACACAAGGAATTTTAAACACCTTTGTGTCCGTAACAAGAATCATCCAAGGACTTTTAACCACCTTGATGTTCTTAAGTAACAAGGCTCACTCAAGGACTTTTAACCACCTTAGTGACCTCAACCTTTTCAAAACATCACTTGCCAATATACATCATTTATCATCAATATTTCACTGTTTTAAAGCATTTAACCAAGCCATAAACATCATGCATTTTAAAGCAACAAACCACATTAAAACAATGTCCAAAAACAAGGAACTCTTACCTTGAGCTTCCTTCAACATATGGCTTACAAAAACAGCATTAACCATGCTAAATCATGCTTTCAAAACAGAATTTAAATCATGCAATAAACCACATTGCACAACAACCAAATCATGGCCACCACTAGAGAGTATTTCCGAAAACTTACACTTGAGCTTAGAAAAGTTGTTTAGACTTAAACTAAGCTCACAAGACATTGGTTTCAAAGCCGAAAACCCAATTTCACTCACCGATTCCACTTCGCCTCTTGCCGAAGCACCAAATCAAGACTCCGGATCACCACCACTTGGATCCAAAGATGCCTCCCCTGATTAAACACATTAAAGCAGAGATTTAATGCATCATCATGCATCAAAAGCTTCAATGAAAGCACTCAAACTCGCTGCTCTCATTCACACTCCAATTTCGGCCACCAAACACAACCGAAATTGCATCAAAACCACTTCTCAACAAAGCCCAGCCATAAACCAGCAAAACCTAACATCCATTAACACCATCTAACATCTAAAAACAACCTATAAACATCCTTATACCTCCAGCAACATCAGATCCACAAGATCACCACAAACACATCCAAGAATCACAAGCTAAACTTAGGAAACACAACCTATCCGGGATTGCATTAATCAAAACTCATTTCCCTATCAATTTAGAGTTCATTTAACATCAAAAACACACCTCAAATCACAGATTAATCATATCTAACGAAAATCATCAAAAATCACCAAATCTTGCATTATAAACCAAGATCCATTTCGCCACTTAAAATCCTTTAATAAAACTTCAATTAAGAGTTGAGAACTTGGGAATTTCAGTAAAGAACTGATAGTTTAGAGGAGAAGGACGTTCTTACCTCCAAACTTGTGTTTCTCCACTTTTTGGAATCAAAAACCTTGTTGAATCAACTAGCAAATGATGAGGTTTTGAAGATATGTTGATTAGGAATCAAAAGAATGTTGAAAGGAGGATTTTAGGTGAGAAAATCAGAAACAACTCTCTGGAAAACAAGTGTTTGGATTGACAGAAAATGAGAGAAAGAAAATAGAAAAGTTAGTTAAGAAAATAGCCAAATGGCCTTTCCCTCCACTTTTGATATGTTTTAAAATCAGTATAAATCTCAAAATATCTTAGAAAAATCTGGAGAAACTACTTTTGGAATAATAGCTCCTTAAAGATTCAAAGTTTCAACTCTTTATAAAACAATCACAAAACTTTCAAAAATTACATTTTGGTCACTAACCAAAATGTCACTCTTCCAAAACCCATTTTTCAAAATTGATTTCACAGTTCACTTAATTATATTAAAAGATGATTTTAGAACATTTTTCCATATTTTTAATGCAACCCGAACTAGGCTTTCCTAATTTCACCTCTTTAGATTCGAACAGCACTTTGACCAACCCGGTCAACGCCCAAAACTTCTAAGCCCAAAACCGGGGCGTTACATGCAAGGCATGAGATATGATTTTGAAACGAGATGAGAAAGTCTTGAGAAATGACACAGACGTTGAGAGAAGATGCTTTGAAGAGATTTCATGAGATAGCATGTAGCATGAGATGATGCTTTGAAGAGATTGTCCTCAGCCGTTGAGAGAAGGTCAGGCTCCAGTGAGAGCAGCTGAGCCACTGAGAGGTCGTGGGCGCGGCCGTGGTAACTTTCAGCGCAGAGAGGAAGGTGGAAGGATTGTAGCACATATGGTGGTTGTTCAACCTGAGGGTGGTGGGCAGGCTCGAGTGTATGCCCATCGAGAGGGGAGGAATGACACGGACGTGATCGTAGGTACCTTTACTTTGCAATCCTTGTCATTACTTTCTTTGATTGATTCTGGATCTACACAATCGTACATATTGCGTGAACATGCTCAAATGCTTTGGTTTCCTATTGAGTCTTTGGATGTGGGTATGCGTGTGACTAGTTCGTTTGGAGAGAGGGTTGTAACAAGATAATTTTAAAAGAGGTGCCCCTTAAAGGTGCAAGATCATGTGTTTCTTGTCGATCTTATGGAATTGCAATTCTATGGATTTGACGTAATTCTTGGCATGGATTGGCTTGTTGAGCATAGAGCCGTTGTGGATTTTGAAAGCAAGCGAGTTTCACTGAAACTTGCGGATGATTATGAGGTTGTGGTGGTGGGAGAAAATGTAAAGTTTCTATCTAATGTAGTATCTATGATTGAAGCAAGCCGGATGTTGCGTCAAGGATGTGAGGCTTATATGGCCTTTGTTATGAATCCTAGTACAAAGGAGGTTCACGTACAAGATATAAGAACCGTGTGTGAGTTTCCTGGAGTGTTTCCGGAGGAACTACCTGGTTTGCCGCCTAGTCGAGAGGTTGAATTTCGAATCGAGTTGTATGAGAACACAACTCTGGTGTCCATTGCTCCCTATCGCATGGAACCCAAAGAGTTCAAGGAGTTGAAGACACAACTTCAAGAGTTGCTTGACCGAGGCTTTATTCGGCCTAATGTGTCACCTTGGGGTGTACCGGTCTTATTTGTTAAAAAGAAAGATGCCACGATGAGGATGTACATTGATTATCGTTAGCTGAATAAGTTTACCATCAAGAACAAGATTCCCTTGCCGAGGATCGATGACCTATTTGATCAGTTTCGAGGAGCGGCTGTGTTTTCAAAGATTGATTTGAGGTTAACGTACTATCAGCTAAAGGTGAAGGATGTGGATGTGCTGAAAGCAGCCTTTCGAACGAGATATGTGCATTATGAATTTCTGGTGATGTCGTTCGGATTGAAGAATGCTCATGCTTCTTTCATGGACATGATGAACAGGGTGTTCCATGAATTCTTAGATAAGTTCGTTGTAGTGTTCATCGATTATATCCTTGTGTACTCTCGTACTGAGGAGCAGCATGAGGGTCATTTGAGGATCGTATTGCAAGCGCTGTTAGAAAATCAGCTTTATGCTAAGCTGAGAAAATATGAGTTCTGGCTAAAGGAAGTTGTTTTTCTTGGCCATGTGGTTTCGGCTGAAGGGATTCGAGTTGATCCTCAGAAGATTGAGGCGGTGATGAATTGGAAGCCTCCTAGATCTGTTCATGAAGTTCGTAGTTTCCTAGGGTTGGCAGGTTACTACCGGAGGTTTGTGGATGGGTTTTCTAAGATTGTTTCCCCTTTGATGAAGTTGTTACAGAAGGATGTTAAGTATGAATGGACGGAAGTGTGAAAACAAGCTTTTGATAAGCTTAAGGCAGCTTTGACGCAAGCTCCTTTCTTGGTTCAACCTGAATCAGGAAAAGAGTTTGTGGTGTATAGTGATGCATCCTACGTTGGTTTGGGGTGTGTGTTAATGCAAGAGGGTAAGGTAGTGGCTTATGCATCGCGACAATTGAAAGTGTGAGCGCAATTACCCTACGCATGACATTGAGTTGGCTGCAGTGGTTTTTCATCTAAAGATCTGGAGACATTATCTCTATGGTGAGAAGTGTACTATTTACACGGATCATAAAAGTTTGAAGTGCCTGATGTCTCAGAAAGAGTTAAATCTTAGGCAGCGACGTTGGGTGGAGTTGCTTAAGGATTACGATCTAACGATCGAGTATCATCCGGGGAAGGTCAATGTTGTGGCTGATGCTTTGAGCAGGAAAGTGGCGGTGGAGTTAAGGGCGACGTTTGCTAGCTTGAGCATATCGCGGGATAGTGGTCTTGTTGCTGAATTGCAAGTGAAACCATCTCTAGTTCAGTTGATAAAGGACAAACAATTGTTGGATGATTCTTTGGTGTCACATGTTCAGGATATTGTAGAAGGTAGGCCATCGGATTTCTGTTTCAATGACGATGGTGTTATATGTTTTGGGAATCGGATAGTGGTGTCGAATTGTGAAATTGATATTTTAATTTTGATATAACTAAAGAACCTAAGGACTAAATTGAAAATGTCAAAACGAATTTTTAAGTCCTCAAACATCCCTATATGATTTAAAGAATGTGCCCAAGTTAAAAACTAAGCTTTCCAAATATTTTCTAAGTGTTCTTAAAGCCGAAACAGTGTTTTACAAGTCCTTGTTTTGAAACGGCATAAGACGTTTCGAAACGGTTTTGAAACTGTCAACCCATGTTTCGAAACGGGTATCAAAATGTTTTCAACACTGCCAACCCATGTTTCGAAACAAGTATCGAAACGGCTTTAGAACATAGAGAACCCGTATCGAAACGACATCAAGTCTTTCGAAACGGTTCTTCATTCGTATTTGAAAAATATGACCGTTGCAAGTTTTTAACAAATTTTTCAAAAATCGTTAAGGTGTTTCGAAATGAGTTCAAGCCGTTTCGAAACGACCCTTGCCAGTGGCAAAAGTGTTTCAAAACGGGTAAAACCGTTTCGATACAGGCTCTTAAATGCATCACAACGGCTCTTTCTATTTTGGTCCGTTTCGAAACATGGTCGGGCGTTTCAAAACGGGTGGTTGCAGACTGCATTTATGGAGGTAAGATAACACTCCCAACAGCTCTATTGATGAATGCAACAACCAAAACGGCTAGAAATCAATGAGAAGGTATAAAAGGGACCTCTAAAAGCACCAACAACAACTATTGATCCAAAAGCAAACATCCAAACATCAAATCCAAGCATTGTGCCTAAATCCCAATATTGTCTAGAAACCCCAATTGTATTTTTCATTCTTATCATTTCAATTGGGTTGAGTGCTTGTAATTGGGCTACAATTTGTATTGAGAGATACTTTCTTATCCATCAAAATCCTTGTTTTTATTTGTGTGAGGATTGGGTTAAATTTTGGGTAGAAAATTTAACCGAAAATTGTAAGGGTTACCTCCTTAGCCTAGAAAAGGGGAAGAGCAATTAGTGGAATTGTTGCAAATCCTTAGTTAAGCTAAGGTAGTGGATGTAGAGTTCATTTGGAACTTGAACCACTCTAAAATTCCGTGTCTATCTTTTTAATTTGCAATTTCCACCACCTAAACCTTTAAAAATCCAATTCACCCCCTCTTGGTTCATTTCGATCATTCGATCCACTCAACAATTGGTATCAGAGCCTACCTCTTTGAGGATTAACAACCACAAGAGGACTTCCTAGGAAGAGTGTGATCATCCAAGATCAAGAGATGGCTTCAACCTCCGGTTCGGGCATGTATGAGTCTCAATCCACTACAAAACCACTCTTCTTCAATGGTGACAACTATCCGTTTTGGAAGAATAGAATGAGGCTCTTCATCAAGTCCAATGACTACTTGGTTTGGATGTGATTGAAGATGGCCCCTACATTCCATTGAAGCAAGATAGTGAAGGCAAGATGGTTTTGAAGAAAAAGGTGGAGATGAGTGAAGAAGAAAGGAGAAAGATTCAAATAAATGACAAAGTTCTCCACATGCTCTTTTGTTCATTCGGTCCGGACATCTATTCCAAAGTGTCATCCATTGAGAGTGCCAAAGAAGTGTGGGACACTCTTAAGACTACCTATGAGGGAACCAATGATGTCAAAGAAACTAAGATTGGAATAGTTATGAAAATTTCAAGATGGAGCCCGATGAGACGGTGTCCAAGATGTTTGATCGATTCTCCACAATAGTCAATGGGCTCAAAGGATTTGGAGAGACATTACCATAAGACAAGCTTGTCCGGAAGCTACTCTATTCACTTCCCGAATCTTGGGATGAGAAGAGAACCGCCATCATTGAAGCTAATAATTTGAAGACTTTAAAGCTTGATGAGCTAGTGGGTTCTCTCCTTACACATGAGATTATGAAGCAAGGAAGGGAAGAAGAGAAGAGAGTAGAAAAGCTAGAGGTTGAAAAGAAGAAGAAGATGGGAATAGCTCTCAAAGCTTCACTACTTGAGGAGAGCTCTTCTAGTGAGGAGGATGAGCTAGAAGAATTGGTTATGATAGCCAAACGATTCTCACGATTTATGAGGTCCAACCGGGGAAGAAAAATCCAAAGAAAAATGGACTTCAAAAGTAAGAACAAAGAAGAAGCAAGGGATCAAATCATTTGCTTTGAGTGCAATAAACCCGGTCACATACGTTCGGAGTGCCCTCAACTCAAGAAGAAGGACTTTGAGAAGAAGAATAAGCTCAAAGCCAAGCTTGCTACTTGGAGTGATGTGGAGTCATCGGAGGATGACGAACAAGAAGTGGCTAACCTTTGCCTCATGGCACTTGAGGAAGATTCCTCCATGGTAAACTCTAACTCATCATCTTTTGATTTTACATATGATGAATTAAATGATGCATATGATGAGTTACAAGAGGTTTATGATGAATTAGTTGAGAAATACAAGGAGTTGGTCATTAGGAATAAGAAAATCATTTTGGAACTAAATGAGAAAAATGACTCACTCTCTCAAGCTAATTCAAAATTTGAGAAAAAGATATTAGGGTTGAAAGATGAACTAAAATGTTTCCAAGATGAAAATGTTGACCTTAATAATCTTTTATCTCAATGTAATAGTGAACACCAGAAGGTGTTAGATGAGCTAAATAAGCTCAAAGAGTCTTTTAAAAATGTTAGTAGTGTCAAGCATGAAATAGGCGAATCTTCAAGATCAAACCAACCTAAGAAAAAGACTAAGTACTACAAACAAGGTAGCTTTCCTAGACATAGTAGAACTAAAAGAATTAGAAGTGTATGGGTTCCTAAGGAACTTGTAAAATCTAATAACATTATTGCTATGTCATCTTGGATTCCTAAGGGAACCAAGGTTATGGGAGCTAACACTCATGTACCCAAAATGATTTGGGTACCAAAAACAAAAGCTTAATATCTTTGTTTGTAGGGGGAGCATTGCTACAAGGCCAAAGCACAAAGTAAAAACTCATTGTACCTTGATAGTGGATGCTCAAGGCATATGGCCGGAGACAAGAGTAGATTCATGGATCTAAAGCCAAAAAGTGGACGAGTGTTGACAACTCCAAAGGCCACATTAAAGGTATTGGCTCCATAGGTAATCACTCTACTATTCTCATTGAAAATGTCTTGTATGCCGATGGTCTTAAACATAACTTGTTGAGCATAAGTCAATTGTGTGATAAAGGATTTAATGTTCTATTTGATAAAATGGATGCAAAATTGTTGACATTAAATCTAATAATATTATGCTCATAGGTCATCGCATATGGAACATATACATGGTGCATCTAGATGACATACATACATCTCATGCATGCTTAGTAGCACAAAATGAAAATGATGCATGGTTGTGGCATAGGAAACTAGGACATGCTAGCATTAGTGTTTTAGAAAAAAATAGTTTCCCTTGATCTAGTTAGAGGTTTACCCAAGATTAAATTTTCAAATGATAAAATTTGTGATGCATGCTCTAAGGGTAAACAACATAAGTCTTCCTTTAAATCCATTAATGATGTTTCTACAAGTAGATGTTTACAACTAATCCATATGGATTTATTTGGGCCAATTAGGACTATGAGCTTGGGTGGTAAATCTTATGCATTTGTACTTGTTGATGATTTTTCTAGATTTACTTGGGTTCTATTTTTAAGTACTAAAGATGAGGCTTTGGAAAAATTCATCACATTTTCAAAACTAACCCAAAATGATATTGAACTTAGAATTTCACATATTAGAAGTGATCATGGAACCGAGTTTCAAAATTTAGGGTTTGAAGATTTTTTGAATGAAAATGGTATTAGCCACATTTTTTTGGCTCCTCGAATTCCTCAACAAAATGGGGTAGTTGAGAGGAAAAATAGAACTTTGCAAGAAATGGCTAGAACCATGCTTTGTGACAATAATTTACCTAAATATTTTTGGGCGAAAGCCACAAACACCGCTTGCTATATTGTTAATCGAGTAATGATTAGGCCAATTTTAAAGAAAACACCTTATGAGATTTTAAAATCTAAAAAGCCTAACATTAGCTATTTTCACCCTTTTGGTTGCAAGTGTTTTGTTTTAAATAATGGAAAAGACAACTTAGGTAAATTTGATGCAAAAAGTGATGAAGCTATTTTTATAGGATACTCTTTCCAAGGAAGGATTCTTGTGATGATGATGATGTAGGAATCATAAATGCCTTTGATGGAGGACAAACTTCAAAGGAGGATGAGATTCCAACAAAAGAAGAGGACACACAAGATCCACCTCTTGAAGCCTTGAAGGACTTGGCTCTTGAGGAAAAGGAAGTGAGCTACCCAAGGGAGTTCAACTATGTCAAAGATGGTGAAATCTTTGGTGATCCATCCAAGGGGGTAACCACTCGATCTTCTCTTAGATTAATGAATCTTGTTGCAATTATCTCATGCATAGAGCCTAAGAATATAAAAGAAGCATTGAAAGATGATTTTTGGATTATGGCTATGCAAGAAGAGTTAAATCAATTTGAGAGAAGTAACGTTTGGACATTAGTTGATAGGCCTAGTAATCAATCTACCATGGGAACTAAATGGGTCTTTAGGAACAAGCTAGATGAGAGTGGTAACATTGTGTGAAATAAAGCTAGACTAGTAGCACAAGGTTACACTCAAGAAGAGTGAATAGATTTTGATGAAACCTATGCACCCGTAGCTAGAATGGAAGCCATTAGGATGTTGCTTGCATATGCATGTTATCATAATTTCAAGCTTTTTCAAATGGATGTTAAAAGCGCGTTTTTAAATGGTTTTATAAATGAAGAAGTGTATGTGGAACAACCACCGGGTTTTGAATACTCAAAATTTCCAAATCATGTTTTCAAACTCACTAAAGCTCTTTATGGTTTAAAACAAGCTCCTAGAGCTTGGTATGAAAGACTTTCAAACTTTTTAATTGAAAAAGGTTTTGAAAAAGGTAAAGTGGACACTACACTTTTTATCCAAAAATGTATAAAAATGATATCTTAGTAGTTCAAATTTATGTTGATGATATTATTTTTGGTTCTACTAACGAATGTCATTGCCAAGAGTTTGCTAAGCTAATGCAAGGTGAATTCGAGATGAGCATGATGGGGGAGCTCTCATTCTTTTTGGGACTCCAAATCAAGCAAAAGAAGGATGGCACCTTCATCAATCAAGCAAAGTACATAAAGGATATGCTCAAGAAGTTTGGCTTAGAGAATGGAAAGCCTCAAGCCACACCTATGAGCTCATCTACAAATCTTGATAAAGATGAAGGAGGTAAGTGTGTTGACTCTAAGCTTTACCGTTCTATGATTGGATCATTGCTTAACCTTACCGCAAGTAGACCGGATATCTTGTTTAGTGTTTGCTTGTGTGCTAGGTTTCAAGCTAGTCCTAGAGAGTCTCACCTTATAGCCGTTAAGAGAATCTTTAGGTACCTTAGAGATACTCCTTGTTTAGGTCTTTGGTACCCTAGAGACTCCACCTTCAACCTTCATGCTTATTCGGATGCGGATTATGGGGGATGCAAAATCGATAGGAAGAGTACTTCGGGAACTTGTCAATTCCTAGGTAGTATGCTCATATCTTGGTTCTCTAAGAAACAAAATAGTGTACCCTTATCTACCACCGAAGCCGAGTACATATCCTTAGGGAGTTGTTGTGCTCAAGTCCTTTGGATGAAGCAACAACTCTTAGATTATGGAATTAAAGTTGAAATCATACCTCTAAAATGTGACAATACTAGTGCTATATGTTTAACAAAAAATCCCATCCAACACTCTAGAACCAAACACATAGAAATAAGGCATCATTTCATTAGAGATCATGTCCTTAAAGAAGATGTGGTTATAGAGTACGTAGACACCTTAAATCAATTAGCGGACATATTTACAAAACCTTTAGACAAAGAGCGTTTTTGGTCCCTTAGGAGAGAGTTAGGTCTAGCTAGCCTATCTTGACCTTTTAGGACCTCTTTTGTGCTTAAAATTGCTTGATATTGTAAAATGCCATGTTTATGTGTTTTTACTCCTAATTTCATCCATGCCTATAGCTAGGGGAGTATGTTAATGTTTGCATATGTTTTTCCTGCCCATTCATGTTACTCATGCATGTTAGGCCTTAGAAAAATTCAATTTTCTGCACTTTTAGAGCCTCATCTGCACTTCCAGGCCCAGGTGTATTGAAACGGGTCAACTTGTTTCGATATGGATGCTTTAAAATTCATATCTAAGAGAAGGGCGTTTGTAACGCCCCGGTTTTGGGCTTAGAAGTTTTGGGCGTTGACCGGTTTGGTCAAAGTCCTGTTCGAATCTAAAGAGGTGAAATTAGGAAAGCCTAGTTCGGGTTGCATTAAAAATATGGAAAAATGTTCTAAAATCATCTTTTAATATAATTAAGTGAACTGTGAAATCAATTTTGGAAAATGAGTTTCGGAAGGGTGACATTTTGGCTAGTGACCAAAATGTAATTTTTGAAAGTTTTGTGACTGTTTTAAAAAGGATTGAAACTTTGAATCTTTAGGGAGCTATTTACCCAAAGGGGAGTTTCTCCAGATTTTCTAGAATATTAAATGATTTAATAATGGTTTAAAATAAAAGTAAAAAGGAGGGAAAGATATTTTAGTCATCTTTAACTAACTTTCTAAAATTTTCCATTCTCTTTTTCTCTCATCTTTTCTCTCAAACCAAACACATTCTCTCCAGATCTTTTCCTCTGATTTTCATCACCTAAATACTTCTTTTCAATCCTCATTTGATTTCTAATCATCTCCTCATCAAAACCTTTGTATTTGCTACTTGATTCATCAAGCTTTTTGGCTCTAAAAGAGGAGAAACTCAAGTTTGGAGGTAAGAACGTCCTTCTCCTCTGAACTTCAAGTTCTTTAATGAAATTCCCAAGTTCTCAATCCTTAATTGATGTTTTATAAATGGTTTTTAAGTTTGTATAGTGGATCTTGGCTTAAAATGCAAGATTTGGTGTGTTTTGATGAAATTTCGTTGGATCTGTTTAAGCAGTGTTTTAAGGTGCTAAAATGATGATTAATGAATGTTAATTTGATAAGGAAATGAGTTTTGATTAATGCAATCTCGGATAGGTTGTGTTTCCTAAGTTTAGCTTGTGATTCTTTGATGTTTTTGTGGTGATCTTGTGGATCTGATGTTGCTGGAGGTATAAGGATGTCTATAGGTTGTTTTTAGATGTTAAATGGTGTTAGTGGATGTTAGGTTTTGCTGGTTTATGGCTGGGCTTTGTTGAGAAGTGGTTTTGATGCAATTTTGGTTGTGTTTGGTGGCCGAAATTGGAGTGTGGATGAGAGCAGCGAGTTTGAGTGCTTTCATTGAAGCTTTTGATGCATGATGATGCATTAAATCTCTGCTTTAATGTGTTTAATCAGGGGAGGCATCTTTGGATCCAAGAGTTGTTGATCCGGAAGCTTGAATTGGTGCTTCGGCAAGAGGCGAAGCGGAATCGGTGAGTGAAATTGGGTTTTCGGCTTGAAACCAATGTCTTGGGAGCTTAGTTTAAGTCTAAACAACTTTGCTAAGCTCGAGTGTAAGTTTTCGGAAATTCTCTCTAGTGGTGGCCATGATTTTGTTGTGATGCAATGTGGTTATTTGCATGTTTTGATTACTGTTTTGAAAGCATGATTTAGCATGGTATTTGCTGTTTTGATAAGCCATATGTTAAAGGAAGCTCAAGGTAAGAGTTCCTTGTTTTCGAACATTGATTAAATGTGGTTTGATGCTTTTAAATGCATGATGAATATGGCTTGGTTTAATGCTTTAAAACAGTGGATAAATTGATGATAATGATGTATATTGGCAAGTGATGTTTTGAAAAGGTTAAGGTCACTAAGGTGGTTAAAAGTCCTTGAGTGAGCCTTGTTACTTAAGAACATCAAGGTGGTTAAAAGTCCTTGGATGGTTCTTGTTACGGACACAAAGGTGGTTAAAAGTCCTTGTGTGGTCCATTCTATGGTGTTTAAAAGTCCATAGGCCAAGGTGTTTAAAAGTCCTTGGGATCAAGGTGTTTAAAAGTCCTTGATGAGATACATTTCTTGGTGTTTAAAAGTCCATGGCCAAGGTGTTTAAAAGTCCTTGGGGCCAAGGTGTTTAAAAGTCCTTGGGGTGAAAGTTGATGAACTTGTTTTTAAAGAAATGGAACTTATCACTTGAGGCCAATATGACATGTTGTGAGGTGATGCATGAGATGCATGTTTAAGTATGCTTTTAAGCATGTACAATTGTTGTTTTGAAGCATGATTTATAAATGTTTTATAAATGCATTATTGGATGGTTTTATTGAGCATTCCTCACTAAGCTTTTGCTTACGCTCTCTTTGTTTTCTCAAATCAATAATGCAAAACATTAGAGTACTTGAGGGCAGCAAGGAGGGCAAGCATCCAAGTGGAAACTAAGCTCTAAGTATGGAAGGTTTTTCTAAGTACATTTTAGCTTTTGGTAATTTGGCAATGGGGGACCAATGTATATGTTTTGGGAGATGTTTAGTACTCCCTAAGTATGTTGTTTGATGTTGAGAAGATTGGTTTTGGTGTTGGATCTTTATATGCTTGTTTTGGAAGTTTATGCTTGAATGGCTTACTTGTGTAGGAAGCATGCCTATAGATTTGGGGCTTTTTGCTTATGATGTTATTTGGTTGAATTGATGATGCTTATATGTCCCTTATATGTTGAATTGCATGTTGGCAAAGTTTGGTAGCATTTGGAGCATGATTGGTTGGTCAATTGCATGTTTGAGTATGCATTTTTAGGCAATCTGTGTAGGGTGTTTCGGAACAGCACCTACCGTTTCGGAACGGGTGCCTTAATTGTGCCCAGGCGTCCGAAACGGGAGGGGCCGTTCCGAAACGGAAAGGCCACTGCCAGACCCCCGTTTCGGTACGCGTTGCGGAACGGCCCCGAGTTTCGAAACGGGTGACCGTTGGGGGCTGACATTGGCAGTTATATGTTTTGGAATGTTTGCGTTTTGGTCCTGAAACTTGTTTGTGCAATTGTATGAGTTTGGGAAGTCCTTTTGAGCTGAAATTTTGCAGAGAAGCATGAAACATGATTAATTTCAAGTTGGTAACTTCAAATTGGGTTAAGTCCTTATAATTATCAGAATTTACAATTTGGTCCCTAAAGTTGTATTTTGTTCAATTGAGTCCCTGTTTGATCTCTGATGTTTGTGATCTTTTAGTATGATGTTTGTGTGATCACAATTAGGTCTAAAGTGCATCTAGACAAGGTTAAAAAAAGGGTCGTTAATCAAGGTTGACTTTGGTTTTCCCCGTGTGACTTTCTTAATTCGGGTCAACCGTCTAGGCCGGGTTAAGGGGGTTACATTTGGTGGTATCAGAGCCGAGTTCTCGAGTAATTGGGAATGTATGTATGCATGATTGAAGTATGTATGCCTTGTATGCTTGTTGAGTGAAAGCATGTTTAATGGCTTGTGATTTTGATGCTATTGAAGTATGTGCTGTGATGTAGCATGTGTGGGTACCCATTGCCAAATCAAAGCTAAAGGAAAGATGTTGTTTTGAAATGAAATTGAGCTTGAATACTTGGATTGCTTACCTTGCTGGGCCTGACTTTGTTTTATTTGTGTTGTGATTCTATGGTAAAAGTATGGCACCACGTAGAGAGTTACGAGGTAATGTGCGAGCTACGGTTCCTAATGAGAACGAGAATGAGGAAAACACGGGTAGTGCGGTGTTACCTCCTCCTCCACCTAGTGGTGGTGGTGCTGGGGCTGAGGAAGCTGGAGCTGCAGCTGGCGCTGGAGCTGCTGGACCTAGGGCTGGTCAGGGGCAAGCTATGCCTGATATGACGATGTTAGTGCAAGCTATTGCTGGTGCTTTTCAAGCAGCAGTAGCTGGGGCTCGTGGAGCGGGGCATCAGGAAGATGCTGGTGTCAGACTACCTTTGGAGCGTCTGCGCAGTCTTGGTGGGACTGAGTTCAGGGGTATGTCGGCTGAGAGTTCTGAAGCTTGGCTTGAGAGTACCAAGCGAATCTTGGGCCAGATGAGTTGCACTGATGTGCAGAAGCTGGGTTGTGTTGTGTCCTTGCTGCAGAAGGATGCGTATACGTGGTGGACAACCACTATTGCTGGGATGGCAGAAGCTGATGTGACTTGGACATTCTTTCAGAATGTGTTCAAGCGGAGGTATCTTGGTGTGAGATATCTTGATGAGAAAAAGCGTGAATTCATGTCTCTTACTCAAGGGAGCATGAGTGTGGCTGAGTATGAGGTGCAGTTTGTGCGACTCAGTCAGTATGCACCGGAGCTGGTACCGGATGAGCGGGCAAGGTGCGAGAGGTTCCGTTATGGTTTAGAGACAGATGTAAAGATGTATTTGCTGGCCGCCGAGTATGATGATTTTTACGTATTGGTGGGCCGAGCCAAGGATGTTGAGATGAACTTGGGTTTATCTGCTAAGGGTGCTGGCAAGCGATCTGCTGAGTTTAGTTCCGGAGGTGGACGGAACAAGAGAGGACGTGATCAGAAGTATCAGTCTTCAGCCAAGAGAGGTGGTGGTGCATCTGCTAGGGTTGGCAGTGCTAGAGCTGATCTGAGTGCTTGTTGGATCTGTGGTTCACGTGGTCACATGAAGCGTGACTGTCCTCGTGCCGAGAGAGTGGTGCAAGCTCCTGCTGCGGCTGCTGGTAACGGGTGCTGGAGTTGTGGTTCTGCAGACCACTTGAGGCGAGATTGTCCTAGGTTGGTTGGTGATCAGGTGCGTGCTCCTGTTGTTGCTGCACCGCAGAGAGGTCGTGGGCGCGGCCGTGGTAATTTCCAGGGGAGAGAGGAAGGTGGTCGTGGAGTGGCCCATGTTGTGGCTATTCAGCCTGAGGGTAGAGGCCAAGCGAGGGTGTATGCTCAGCGAGAGGGCAGGAATGATGCGGATGTGATTGCAGGTACCTTTACTTTGCAGTCCTTGTCATTGCTTTCTTTGATTGATTCTGGATCTACGCATTCATACATCTTGCGTGAGCATGCTGAATTGCTTGGTTTGCCTGTTGAGTCTTTGGATGTTGGTGTTCGAGTCACTAGTTCTTTTGGTGAGACTGTTGTGACTAGGAAGCTTTATAGAAGGTGTCCCTTGGTTGTTCAAGAACTTGTTTTCCATGTTGATCTTATGGAGTTGCCCTTCTATGGTTTCGATGTGATCCTTGGTATGGATTGGCTTGCTGAGCATCGTGCTGTTGTGGATTGTGAGAATAAGCGGGTTTCGCTTAAGCTTGCGGATGATTATGAAGTTGTGGTGGTTGGTGAGAATGTGAAGTTTCTTGCCAATGTGGTGTCTACCTTGGAGGCGAGCAAGATGCTGAGGCAAGGATGCGAAGCCTATCTAGCTTTTGTGATGAATCCTAGCTCTAAAGAGTTGAGGGTGCAAGATATCAGAGTTGTGAAGGAGTTTCCTGGTGTTTTTCCTGAGGAGTTGCCTGGTTTACCTCCTAACCGCGAGGTGGAGTTTGGAATTGAGCTGTATGAGAATACAACTCCTGTGTCCATTACTCCCTATAGAATGGCACCTAAGGAGCTGAAGGAGCTGAAGACGCAGTTGCAAGAGTTGCTTGATCGTGGTTTCATCCGGCCGAGTGTGTCACCTTGGGGAGCACCGGTCTTGTTTGTGAAGAAGAAGGATGGCACTATGAGAATGTGCATTGATTACCGTCAGCTGAACAAGTTGACTATCAAGAATCGGTATCCTTTGCCGAGGATTGATGATCTTTTTGATCAATTTCGGGGAGCTGCTGTGTTCTCTAAGATTGACTTGAGGTCAGGGTATTATCAGTTGAAGGTGAAGGATGTGGATGTGCCTAAGACAGCTTTCAGGACAAGGTATGGGCATTATGAGTTTCTTGTGATGCCGTTTGGGTTGACAAATGCTCCTGCTGCTTTCATGGACATGATGAATCGTGTGTTTCATGAATACCTGGACAAGTTTGTTGTGGTGTTCATTGATGATATCCTCGTGTACTCGCGTACTGAGGAGGAGCATGAAGAGCATTTGAGGATTGTTTTGCAAGCTTTGTTGGAGAATCAGCTTTATGCTAAGCTGAGCAAATGTGAGTTCTGGTTAAGGGAGGTGGTGTTTCTTGGGCATGTGGTCTCAGCTGAGGGGATTCGTGTTGATCCTCAGAAGATTGAGGCGGTGATGAATTGGAAAGTTCCTAAGTCTGTTCATGAGGTCCGTAGTTTCCTTGGTTTGGCGGGATACTACCGAAGGTTTGTGGATGGTTTTTCCAAGATTGCTGCTCCTTTGACGAAGCTGTTGCAGAAGGATGTTAAGTATGAGTGGACGGAAGCGAGACAGCAGGCTTTTGAGAAGCTTAAGGCGGCTTTGACGCAAGCTCCTATCTTGATTCAGCCTGAATCAGGGAAAGAGTTTGTGGTTTACAGTGATGCATCCTATGTTGGTTTGGGGTGTGTGCTAATGCAGGAGGGTAAGGTGGTGGCTTATGCATCGCGGCAGTTGAAAGTGCATGAGCGCAATTACCCTACGCATGATATCGAGCTGGCTGCAGTGGTTTTTGCTCTGAAGATCTGGAGGCATTATCTGTATGGTGAGAACTGTACTGTGTATACAGATCACAAGAGTTTGAGGTATCTGATGTCTCAGAAGGAGTTGAATCTTAGGCAGCGGCGTTGGTTGGAGTTGCTCAAGGATTATGATCTGACGATTGAGTATCATCCTGGAAAAGTTAATGTTGTTGCGGATGCCTTGAGTAGGAAGGTAGCTGTTGAGCTGAGGGCTATGTTTGCTAGCTTGAGCATATCGCAAGATGGTGGTCTTGTTGCTGAGTTGCAAGTGAAACCCTCTTTGGTTCAGTTGATCAAGGATAAGCAGTTGTTGGATGATTCCTTGGTGTCTCATGTTCAGGATATCGCGGAGGGTAGACCTTCGGATTTCTGTTTCAATGATGAGGGTGTGCTGTGTTTTGGGAGTCGAATAGTAGTGCCTGCTGATGCTGAGTTGAGGCGTGCTATTCTGACTGAAGGTCATAGTAGTCCTTTTGCTATGCACCCTGGTAGTACTAAGATGTACCGTGATCTTCGTGATGAGTACTATTGGGTGGGTTTGAAGAAAGATGTTGCAGAGTTTGTTAGCAAGTGTTTGGTGTGTCAGCGAGTTAAGGCTGAGCATCAGTTTCCTTCAGGGTTGTTGCAACCGTTGAAAATCCCTGAATGGAAGTGGGAGAGGGTTACCATGGATTTTGTATCTGGTTTACCTTTGTCTCCATCGAAGAAGAATTCGGTCTGGGTGATTGTGGATCGCCTGACGAAGTGTGCGCATTTCTTGCCTGTGCATACCACGTTTTCTTTGGATAGGTTGGCAGAGCTGTACATTGCTGAGATTGTGCGGCTGCATGGTGTGCCTAAGTCGATTGTGTCGGATAGGGATCCGAGGTTCACATCGCGTTTCTGGCAGTGTTTGCATCAAGCTCTGGGTAAAGGGTTGCATTTCAGTACATCCTATCATCCTCAGTCGGATGGTCAGTCTGAGCGAGTTATCCAGATTTTGGAGGATATGTTGAGGTGCTGCGTGATTGAGTTCCAAGGTTCTTGGGAGAAGCATCTGCCTTTGGTTGAGTTTGCTTATAACAATAGTTATCAGGCGAGCATACAGATGGCACCTTATGAGGCTTTGTACGGGAGGAAGTGTAGGACTCCTCTTTGTTGGGCTGAAACTGGTCAAAAGTTGGTTTCGATGCCGGCTTTGTTGAAAGGGACCACAGAGAAGGTAAAACTCATTTGTGAGCGGTTAAAGGCTGCTTCTGATCGGCAGAAGTCTTACGCGGATTTGAAGTGTAAGGAGATAGAGTATGCGGTGGGTGACCGTGTGTTCCTGAAGGTTTCGCCTTGGAAGAAGGTGATGCGGTTTGGCCGAAAGGGTAAGTTGAGCCCTAGGTACATTGGACCATATGAGGTGGTTGAGCGTGTGGGTCCTATTGCGTATCGGTTGAGGTTACCACAGGAGTTGGAGAAGATCCATGATGTGTTCCATGTCTCTATGCTCCGGAGGTATAGATCTGATCCTTCGCATGTGATGCCTGTGGAGGAAGTGGTTTTGAATCCGGATTTGACCTACGATGAGGAACCGGTGAAGGTTCTGGATTCGGATAGCAAGGTTCTTCGTGGCAAGACCATTGAGTTGGTGAAGGTGCTGTGGAAGCATCGCGGTGTTGAGGAAGCCACGTGGGAGCGGAAGGAAGACATGCTGAAGCAGTTTCCTTATCTCTTTCCTTCAGGTAAATTTCGAGGACGAAATTTCTTAAGGGGGGGAGAGTTGTAACGCCCCGGTTTTGGGCTTAGAAGTTTTGGGCGTTGACCGGTTTGGTCAAAGTCCTGTTCGAATCTAAAGAGGTGAAATTAGGAAAGCCTAGTTCGGGTTGCATTAAAAATATGGAAAAATGTTCTAAAATCATCTTTTAATATAATTAAGTGAACTGTGAAATCAATTTTGGAAAATGAGTTTCGGAAGGGTGACATTTTGGCTAGTGACCAAAATGTAATTTTTGAAAGTTTTGTGACTGTTTTAAAAAGGATTGAAACTTTGAATCTTTAGGGAGCTATTTACCCAAAGGGGAGTTTCTCCAGATTTTCTAGAATATTAAATGATTTAATAATGGTTTAAAATAAAAGTAAAAAGGAGGGAAAGATATTTTAGTCATCTTTAACTAACTTTCTAAAATTTTCCATTCTCTTTTTCTCTCATCTTTTCTCTCAAACCAAACACATTCTCTCCAGATCTTTTCCTCTGATTTTCATCACCTAAATACTTCTTTTCAATCCTCATTTGATTTCTAATCATCTCCTCATCAAAACCTTTGTATTTGCTACTTGATTCATCAAGCTTTTTGGCTCTAAAAGAGGAGAAACTCAAGTTTGGAGGTAAGAACGTCCTTCTCCTCTGAACTTCAAGTTCTTTAATGAAATTCCCAAGTTCTCAATCCTTAATTGATGTTTTATAAATGGTTTTTAAGTTTGTATAGTGGATCTTGGCTTAAAATGCAAGATTTGGTGTGTTTTGATGAAATTTCGTTGGATCTGTTTAAGCAGTGTTTTAAGGTGCTAAAATGATGATTAATGAATGTTAATTTGATAAGGAAATGAGTTTTGATTAATGCAATCCCGGATAGGTTGTGTTTCCTAAGTTTAGCTTGTGATTCTTGGATGTTTTTGTGGTGATCTTGTGGATCTGATGTTGCTGGAGGTATAAGGATGTCTATAGGTTGTTTTTAGATGTTAAATGGTGTTAGTGGATGTTAGGTTTTGCAGGTTTATGGCTGGGCTTTGTTGAGAAGTGGTTTTGATGCAATTTCGGTTGTGTTTGGTGGCCGAAATTGGAGTGTGGATGAGAGCAGCGAGTTTGAGTGCTTTCATTGAAGCTTTTGATGCATGATGATGCATTAAATCTCTGCTTTAATGTGTTTAATCAGGGGAGGCATCTTTGGATCCAAGAGTTGTTGATCCGGAAGCTTGAATTGGTGCTTCGGCAAGAGGCGAAGTGGAATCGGTGAGTGAAATTGGGTTTTCGGCTTGAAACCAATGTCTTGGGAGCTTAGTTTAAGTCTAAACAACTTTGCTAAGCTCGAGTGTAAGTTTTCGGAAATTCTCTCTAGTGGTGGCCATGATTTTGTTGTGATGCAATGTGGTTATTTGCATGTTTTGATTACTGTTTTGAAAGCATGATTTAGCATGGTATTTGCTGTTTTGATAAGCCATATGTTAAAGGAAGCTCAAGGTAAGAGTTTCTTGTTTTCGAACATTGATTAAATGTGGTTTGATGCTTTTAAATGCATGATGAATATGGCTTGGTTTAATGCTTTAAAATAGTGGATAAATTGATGATAATGATGTATATTGGCAAGTGATGTTTTGAAAAGGTTAAGGTCACTAAGGTGGTTAAAAGTCCTTGAGTGAGCCTTGTTACTTAAGAACATCAAGGTGGTTAAAAGTCCTTGGATGGTTCTTGTTACGGACACAAAGGTGGTTAAAAGTCCTTGTGTGGTCCATTCTATGGTGTTTAAAAGTCCATAGGCCAAGGTGTTTAAAAGTCCTTGGGATCAAGGTGTTTAAAAGTCCTTGATGAGATACATTTCATGGTGTTTAAAAGTCCATGGCCAAGGTGTTTAAAAGTCCTTGGGGCCAAGGTGTTTAAAAGTCCTTGGGGTGAAAGTTGATGAACTTGTTTTTAAAGAAATGGAACTTATCACTTGAGGCCAATATGACATGTTGTGAGGTGATGCATGAGATGCATGTTTAAGTATGCTTTTAAGCATGTACAATTGTTGTTTTGAAGCATGATTTATAAATGTTTTATAAATGCATTATTGGATGGTTTTATTGAGCATTCCTCACTAAGCTTTTGCTTACGCTCTCTTTGTTTTCTCAAATCAATAATGCAGAACATTAGAGTACTTGAGGGCAGCAAGGAGGGCAAGCATCCAAGTGGAAACTAAGCTCTAAGTATGGAAGGTTTTTCTAAGTACATTTTAGCTTTTGGTAATTTGGCAATGGGGGACCAATGTATATGTTTTGGGAGATGTTTAGTACTCCCTAAGTATGTTGTTTGATGTTGAGAAGATTGGTTTTGGTGTTGGATCTTTATATGCTTGTTTTGGAAGTTTATGCTTGAATGGCTTACTTGTGTAGGAAGCATGCCTATAGATTTGGGGCTTTTTGCTTATGATGTTATTTGGTTGAATTGATGATGCTTATATGTCCCTTATATGTTGAATTGCATGTTGGCAAAGTTTGGTAGCATTTGGAGCATGATTGGTTGGTCAATTGCATGTTTGAGTATGCATTTTTAGGCAATCTGTGTAGGGTGTTTCGGAACAGCACCTACCGTTTCGGAACGGGTGCCTTAATTGTGCCCAGGCGTCCGAAACGGGAGGGGCCGTTCCGAAACGGAAAGGCCACTGCCAGACCCCCGTTTCGGTACGCGTTGCGGAACGGCCCCGAGTTTCGAAACGGGCTATGCCTGTTTCGGAACGGGTGACCGTTGGGGGCTGACATTGGCAGTTATATGTTTTGGAATGTTTGTATTTTGGTCCTGAAACTTGTTTGTGAAATTGTATGAGTTTGGGAAGTCCTTTTGAGCTGAAATTTTGCAGAGAAGCATGAAACATGATTAATTTCAAGTTGGTAACTTCAAATTGGGTTAAGTCCTTATAATTATCAGAATTTACAATTTGGTCCCTAAAGTTGTATTTTGTTCAATTGAGTCCCTGTTTGATCTCTGATGTTTGTGATCTTTTAGTATGATGTTTGTGTGATCACAATTAGGTCTAAAGTGCATCTAGACAAGGTTTAAAAAAAGGGTCGTTAATCAAGGTTGACTTTCGGGTTGACTTTGGTTTTCCCCGTGTGACTTTCTTAATTCGGGTCAACCGTCTAGCCCGGGTTAAGGGGGTTACAGCGTTTCGAAACGTTTTGGCTACTGCCAAGTGGTGTATCGAAACAAGTTTCAATACGAGTCGACGGGGCTTTGATACGGTCAACCCCGTATCGAAACGGTCAGTTGGAGTTCTAAAAATGGTCAAACTCTCGTGCCCGCGTTTCGAAACGGTCAAGCCCGTTCCGAAACGGTTTTGCGGACTGCTTTAAGAAGGGCTTTTAATGTTAAAGTTACACTTTAATTAAAACTCTCTCAAACCCTAAAAACCCTAGTTTCGATTTTTTCCTATAAAAACCCTCTAAACCTCTTTGTTTTTCACCAAATCTTGAGGGGATTTTCTCTAAAACACAAGTCTAAGCAATATTCAACAACTTTGTGTAAGGATTTTCATCCATTCATCCAAAATCCCAAATTAAGGTATTTTTCATCTTTTTCTTTTTCCTTCAATTTATATTCGAATCTTAGGTTAGAAAATTTTATTTTTGTATAGTTTATATGTTTTTATGCTTGGGTTTTTCATATCTTGTAAAAAAAATTCAAAATCTTCAATTTTCTGATTCGAATATAAAAATTTTCACTCGTATTTTTTTACTGTTTTTCTCTTAAAATTTTTGTGTTTCTATTTTGTTTTGTTTATTTGTTTTAAAAACTTCTTTTTAAACCTAAGTGGGATTTATTATTGGATTGAATTACGAAATCTATGCATACACCTAATTTTTTTTTCTCACTTGCTTGCTTATATTTTTAGGATGATAGAGAATGTTAACAAAAAGAGTAAGTTCGTTCAATCCGGTGAATCGAGTATACATCCAAATCTCGCCCTGCTCTTTCAAAAATCTCTTCGAACCACAGAGTTTAGAGAACATTTCAAATATGTCAAGGAGTACGAAGTTCGTCGTGAGCGTGTCATTGATCTCAACTTCCTTAACTCCGAGCGATTTCTTTTCTGTTACCTCGACCGTTTGAGAGAATGGGATCTTCTTGTTTTGTTGAGCATCCCGGACATTTGCTACAAACACATGGTACTTCTCTTTTACTCCAATGCTCACCTTATCAATGATGAAACAAATTCCGAAGTTGTTGGGATTGAATCTTATATTTTGGGGAAAAAGTTTGTTGTTAATGTCCCTCTCTTGGAGTCTACATTTTTTCTTAAGGATGTAGGAATTGAGAATGAGAGTCACTTTGGTTCTCACACCGGTCAAGTGCTTACTTTGGATGCGCACGATCGTTTCCTCCATTTGAGGGTCTCATGGTTCCTTCGCCCCTCCGGAGGTAAATACTCTCACATCCGTCAAGTTGACTATTTTAGGCTTGAGTGTTTCCGTCGTGGTGAGCGCCCTAATGTTGCTAAGATCATATTTGCTGAGATGGTTAACAATATTAAGCTTCGTGACACCGATGCCTTGAAATCTTTCACTTATGGAACAGTCTTAAGTCACATCTTTAGCCAGCTTGGTCTTGATTGCACCTACGACTCTACGGAACCCCGCAAGTCAAAGATTGGTGAGTCCTCTCTCCGTAAGTCCGGTTTCTGCTATGTGAACAATATTTGGGAAGGTGTTGATAGGGAAGCAGCTCCTCCTCCTCCTACCGTTGAACCTCAACCACAAGCTCAAGTTGGAAACAATGAAGCTCTCACGGCTCTCATTACTGAGCGGTTCAATGCCATGGACACTAACATGGCTTTGGGTTTTGGTTCTATCAATACTCGTTTGCAAAATGTAGAGGATCGACTCCAATCCCTTGAGAATTCGCACTCGAACATGGATATGTTTTTATCTACCTTCTCTGGCCAATGGATGACGTTTCGCCATTCTCAAGTCAAGAGCGATGATGAGACTTCGGATGATGATGGTGACGACGAGGCCTAGGATTTTCATGACATATCATATTATCTATGCATTTTAGGATTAAGTTTGCATCTTTATTTCCATTATATTTTATGAACCTATGCTTTTGATCTTATTTGGGATTATGCTTTGAATTTTATGTTGAAGATTTGTGTTTTGGATATTTTAATTTTATGAATTAATATTATTGTTGCATATTGCCTATTGCTTAATGCTTATTGTTACTAACCCTATCTCTTCTCCATGAGCCTTATCTATTGTTTTGTGATCTAACAAAAAGGGGGAGAAGAAATTTAAGAGCAAAAAAAATTTGTTTTTAAATGTTTAAAGTGTTTTTAAGTTTTACAACTTGAACTTCAAAGTTAAAACCTTTTTAAAACTTTAAAAACCTATCTTAAATTAAGGGGAGATAGAATGTGTTCAAAATTTTCAAAACTCTTAAAAATTCTAACTTTGGTTTTGTTATATCAAAAAGGGGGAGATTGTGAAACTGATATTTTAATTTTGATATAACTAAAGAACCTAAGGACTAAATTGAAAATGTCCAAATGAATTTTGAAGTCCTCAAACATCCCCATATGATTTAAAGAATATGCCCAAGTTAAAAAATTAAGCTTTCCAAATATTTTCTAAGTGTTCTTAAAGCCGAAACAGCGTTTTTCGAGTCCATGTTTCGAATCGGCCTAAGACATTTCGAAACGGTTTTGAAACTGTCAATCCATGTTTTGAAACGGGTATCGAAACGTTTTCAACACTGCCAACCCATGTTTTGAAACAAGTATCGAAACGGCTTTAGAACATAGAGAACCTGTATCGAAACGACAACAAGTGTTTCGAAACGGTTCTTCATTTGATTTAAAAAATATGACCGTTGCAAGTTTTTAACTAATTTTTCAGAAACCGTTAAGGCGTTTCGGAACGAGTTCAAGCCGTTTCGAAACGACCCTTGACAGTGGCAAAAGTGTTTCGAAACGGGTAAAACCGTTTCGATACGGGCTCTTAAATGCAACCCAACAGCTCTTTCTATATTGGTCTGTTTCGAAACAGGGTCGGGCGTTTCGAAACGGGTGGTTGCAGACTGCATTTATGGAAGTGAGATAACACTCCCAACGGCTCTATTGATGAATGCAACAACCACAACGGCTAGAAATCAATGAGAAGGTATAAAAAGGACCTCTAAAAGCTCCAGCAGCAACTATTGATCCAAAAGCAAACATCCAAACATCAAATCCAAGCATTTGTGCCTAAATCCCAATATTTTCTAGAAACCCCAATTGTATTTTTCATTCTTATCATTTCAATTGGGTTGAGTGCTTGTAATTGGGCTACAATTTGTATTGAGAGATACTTTCTTAGCCATCAAAATCTTTGTTTTTATTTGTGTGAGGATTGGGTTAAATTTTGGGTAGAAAATTTAACCGAAAATTGTAAGGGTTACCTCCTTAGCCTAGAAAAGGGGAAGAGCAATTAGTGGAATTGTTGCAAATCCTTAGTGAAGCTAAGGTAGTGGATGTAGAGTTCATTTGGAACTTGAACCACTCTAAAATTCCTTGTCTATCTTTTTAATTTGCAATTTCCACCACCTAAACCTTTAAAAATCCAATTCACCCCCCCTCTTAGTTCATTTCGATCATTCGATCCACTCAACACGAATGATGTTGAATTGAGGCACACTATTCTGACTGAAGCTCATAGTCGTCCTTTTGCTATGCACCCTGGTAGTACAAAGATGTATTGTGATCTGAAGGATGAGTACTACTAGGTGGGATTGAAGAAAGATGTCGCTGAGTATGTTAGTAAATGCATAGTTTGTCAGTGGGTTAAGGCTGAACATCAATTTCCTTCAGGGTTGTTGCAGCCATTAAGGATTCCTGAATGGAAGTGGGAGAGGATCACCATGGACTTTGTGTCTAGTTTGCCTTTATCGCCTTCAAAGAAGAATTATGTTTGAGTGATTGTGGATCGCCTTACGAAGTGTGCGCATTTCTTGCCTGTGCATACTACGTATACCTTGGATAAGCTTGCGGAGTTGTACATTGCCGAGATTGTACAGTTGCATGGAGTGCTAAAATCTATAGTGTCATATATAGATCCGAGGTTCACCGCAAGGTTTTGGGAGTGTTTGCATCAAGCATTGGGTACGCGGCTGAATTTCAGTACTTCTTATCATCCACAAACGGATGGACAGTTGGAGCGTGTTATCCAAGTGCTTGAGGATATGTTAAGGTGCTGTGTTATTGAGTTTCAAGGCTCTTGGGAGAAGCACTTGCCTTTGGTGGAGTTTGCTTATAATAACAGTTACCAGGAAAGTATTCAAATGGCACCTTTATGAAGCTTTATACGGGAGAAAGTGCAGAACTCCTCTTTGTTGGGCTGAAACGGGGCAGAAGTTGGTCTCGATGCCGGCTTTGTTAAAAGGAACCACCGGGAAGGTGAAGCTCATTTGTGAGCGGTTGAAGGCAGCATCGGATAGGCAAAAGTATTACGCGGATTTGAAGTGTAAGGAGATAGAATTTGCTATGGGCGAGCGTGTGTTTTTTAAAGTTTCACCTTGGAAGAAGGTGATGAGATTTGGCCGGAAGGGCAAGTTTAGCCAAGGTTCATTGGACCATACGAGGTGATAGAACGTGTGGGTCATGTTGCCTACAACCTCAGACTACCTCAAGAGTTAGAAAAGATACATAATGTGTTTCATGTATCCATGCTTCGGAGGTATAGATTGGATGTCACATATTATGTCGGTGGAAGAGGTTGAGTTGAATCCAGACTTGACGTATGATGAGGAACCTGTTGAGATTCTAGATTCGGATAGTAAGGTTCTTCGAAGTAAGACCATCGAGCTGGTCAAAGTCTAATGGAGACATCATGGTGTTGAGGAAGCCACGTGGGAAAGGAAGGAAGACATGAAGAAGCAATTTCCTTACCTTTTTCCTCCAGGTAAATTTCGAGGACAAAATTTCTTAAGAGGGGGAGAGTTATAACGCCCTGATTTTGGGCCTAGAAGTTTTAGAGTTTCAATCGGGTCGGTCGAGAACGGTTCGAATCATTAAGGGAGATTTAGGGAACACATAGTTCGGGATGCATTAAAAATATGGGAAAATATCTAAAAATCCTCATTTATTATATGAATTATTATGGTGAAAACTATTTTACAAAATATGGTTTGGAAATGCTACATTTCGGAGTAGTGACCAAATCGTAGTTTTTGCAAAAGTTGACTAGTGACCGTTTTGTAAAGGATTGAAACTTTGAATCTTTAAGGAGCTAATTTTACCAAAATGTGTTTAATCATATTTCTCTTTATTTTGATTATTTTGATAATGATTTAATAAAGGGAATAAAAAGAGAAAATGCTATTTTGACTTTCATAACTACTTTACGATCTTTTTCCCTCTTTTCATTTTCTCTCGACTTCCACTCAACCAAACACATTTCCTCCATCAATTAGCCTCTGATTTTCATCCCTTTTGATGAGATTTCAATCTCCTATGGATTCCTAATATTTTTCTCATCAAATCCTCTTGTTTTCACTTTGGATTTTCAAAGAAACTTGCTCAAATTAAGGAGAAATCAACCATTAGAGGTAAGCTTCGTCCTTTTTCTCTAATGATCAGTTCTTTACTGAAATTCCGAAGTTATCAATCCTTTGTTAATGATTTTTGAGTTGCTTTAATGTTAGAAACATGAAATGGTGTCAAAACTCAAGATTCTTGGAGACATCATGGTGATTTTTGTAACTATTGGTTAAGCTCTGTCTTGAGGTTGATTTCTAATGTATTTTGGATGGTAATTGATGTTATAAACGAGGTTATACTAAACAAATCCCTAATAGGTTTGGATTCCTAAGTTTTGCATGCTAGATTGGTGGTTTTTTTAGGTGGTTTTGGTGTTCTGTTCTAGCTGGAGGTTTAAGGACGAGTTTATGGTGATTTTTGGTGTTGATTGAGGTTTAGAAATGATTAGAAGTCATAGATCTTGGCTGGGCTTTGTTTTGGAAGAGTTTGGATATGATTCTGGTTATTTTGGGTAGCCGAAATGGTGCTTTTGAGTAGAGACCCGAGTTTGTTTAGTTGGCTGATGATTTCAATGCATGATGATGCATTAATCCTCTGTTCTTATGTGTATTAAGCAGGGGAGACATCTTCGAAAGCCTTTGGTGTTGATCCGGAAGTGTCTGGAGCTTAGATAGCGTTTCGGCAATCAAGCGAAACGTAACCGATGAGTGCGAATGGTTTTAGAAGTCCTTGAGGGACAAAAAAACAAGGTTTAGGGATTTAGGATTGGTTTGAAACACCATCCTATGTCCGGAAGCATGTATGGCTAGATTTGCTCTCAAATATGTGGTTGTTGCCCCTAAAATGCTTTTACATGCTCTTGTTTTGAGATAGGCAAATTTCTAATGTTTTATGCATGATTTGTAGCATGAGATGATGCTTTGAAGAGATTTCATGAGATAGCATGTTGCATTGATGAGTTTTGAGATTTTGACTTAATGCAATGCATGAGATATGGTTTTGAAATGAGATGAGAAAGTCTTGAGAAATATTGCATAAAAACAGTAGGTGAGATGATGTTTTGACATAATATATTGGCATAGAAGATGAGATACCGGACATAATTGTTCGATCAATAGGATGAGAGTGAACTATAAACTAAAATTCGTACGTGCTTTTTGGAGTCGGGCAAAGGGGGTAGTGCCATCCCGATCCAAAGTGAGAATCTGATGATGAGAGATACCATCGGGGTAGGACTTGGTGAAATACCCAAGCTTTGTGGCGATGAGAGATACCACCATGAGAGTCTGGTGATGAGAGATTCCACCGGGGTAGGACTTAACCTTGAGTCAATCTAATCCACATATCCGAGTAAAGATGAAATGCGAAATGCCAATATAATATATGATAATGTATCTGATTCACATGTACCAGATGTTGAGATGATTTATGCTATGAAAAATGCATATGAGATTTGTATATGAAATGCTTTAGTTTTCAAAAGCATGTGTATGGCCTTGCCATGAGATTTGCATTGGTTTAAATGCATGAGATAGAATAGAGGTACATGTGGTTTCAAATGAATATTTGCTTTGAAATGGTTTTCAAGCATGAGATAGAATGAGCATGTTGTTGAAAATGGCTTTTGAGAAAGTGTTGTGAATAATGCATTGTTGTGTTGGTTTTCTTTAGAGCTTGCCTCACTAAGAAAATGTGCTTACACTCTCTTTTACCAACAATGCAGATAATTGAGACAATTTTTGGGCAGCGAGAAGGTTAAGAACATCCAAGGAAGTGAAAGCTCATGTATGGTGATGTTTTTACATACTTTAGTATTGATATTTGACAATGGGGTTTCAAGGTTGTATTTGGGAGATGTGTTTTGAACTCCCTATGTTTGTGGCAAGTTTTTGTTGGCTTTTGAAGTTTGTAAATGGTATTATATGGTTTGGTTTGAGGTTTGTGGTCTTTATTTGGTGTTGTGGTTAGAAAGCATGCCTATAGACTAAATGTTCATGTGTTTGATGTCATGCTTTAGCTTAAGCTTCTTATATATGTTCTATAATGTCTAATCATGTTGTTGGTATGTTATGGTATGATTTTGGAAATGTTTGAGTGTGGAAAGATGTGAAAAACCAGAAAATTATGTTGTTGCAGGACAGGGTGTATCGAAACACCCTTATTTGTTTCGAAATAGGGTCCCGAAATGGCTATAATGATTCGGAACGGATGAAGGTGTTTCGGAACACTTTGGCTACTAGAGAGGCCTATTTCGATACAGGTCTCGGAACACACTCGAGTACCGAAACGGTCAACATCGTTTCGATACGACCGTTTCGATACCAGGGTCAACGTTCCGAAACGGATGACCGTTGAGCTATGTTTTTGAATTGTTTCAAGTTCTCATGTTTTACATTTTAGTCCTGAATGTTGTGCATGCAATCGATTGAGCTTAGAATGTCCTTTTAAGATGAAATTTGATAGAGAGGTATGTAATATGACTAATTACATATTGGTAATCTTAAAATCTGCAAAGTCCTTATATTTTACAAAATTTACACTTTGGTCCCTAAAAGTGTAATTCTTACAATTGAATCCCTATTCGATTTCCGATCGTTGTGCCTTTCTCTCCTATGATTCTTGAGTAATCACATAGGCTTAATGTGCATCTAGAAAAGATAAAAAGAAAAAAGGGTCGTTAATCAAGGTTGACTTTCGGGTTGACTTTGGTTTTCCATGTGTAATCTTCGTAGTTCGGGCCAAGCGTCTAGGTCGGGCTAAGGGGGTTACAGGTCTTGTTTGTAAAGAAGAAAGACGGGACAATGCGGATGTGTATAGATTATTGGCAACTGAACAAGTTGACGATTAAGAACAAGTATCCTTTGCCAAGGATTAATGATCTCTTTGATAAGTTTCGAGGAGCCTCAGTGTTTTCTAGGATAGACTTGAGGTCAGGATATTACCAGTTGAAGGTGAAGGATGTGGACCTACCCAAGACGGCTTTTCGGAGAAGGTACAGACATTATGAGTTCTTGGTGATGCCGTTTTGTTTGACCAACGCACTTGATGCATTCATGGACAAGATGAATCGTGTGTTCCATGAGTTCTTGGATCGGTTTGTAGTTGTCTTCATCGATGATACCCTTGTGTATTCTCGTACCGAGGAGGATCATGATAGACACCTAAGGATAGTTTTGCAAGTGTCGTTGGAGAATCAATTGTATGCTAAGTTGAGCAAATGTGAGTTTTGGCTTAGAGAGGTGGTCTTCCTTAGGCATGTTGTATCGGCTGAGGATATTCGTGTTGATCTGCATAAGGTTGAGGTAGTGATGAGCTGGAAGGTGCCTAAGTCGGTGACGAAGGTGGGAAGTTTTCTTGGTTTGGCTTGATATTATCGTAGGTTTGTTGAGGGTTTCTCGAAGATTGTTGCACCTTTGACCATGTTGTTGTAGAAGAATGTTCGCTTTGAGTGGACGGATGTGAGGTAGCAGGCTTTTGAGAAGTTGAGGAAGCTTTGATGCAAGCTGTTGTCTTGGTTCAACCTGAGTCTGGTAAGGAGTTTGTGGTTTATAGTGATGCGTCCATTGTTGGTCTGGGATGTGTGTTGATGCAGGAGGGTAAGGTAGTAGCCTATGCATCTAGGCAGTTGAAGGTGCATGAGCATAACTACCCTACTCACGATCTTGAGCTTGCGGCTGTTGTGTTTGCCTTGAAAAATTGGAGGCATTATCTATATGGCGAGAAGTGTGTGGTGTTCACGGATCATAAGAGCTTGAAGTATCTTATGTCTCAGAAGGAGTTGAATCTTAGGCAACATCGTTGGGTGGAGTTGCTTAAGGATTATGATCTGTCGATCGAGTATCATTTGAGAAAGGCAAATGTTGTGGCTGATGCTTTGAGCAGAAAAGTGGCTGTGGAGTGGAGGGTGATGTTTGCTCGCTTGAGCATATCGCGAGATGGTGGTCTTGTTGCTGAATTGCAAGTGAAACCATCCCTGATCCAGTTGATCAAGGACAAGCAGTTGCTTGATGATTCTCTTGTCCCTCATGTTCAAGATATTGCGGAGGATAAGCCTTCAGATTCAGTTTTAATGATGATGGTGTTCTGTGGTTTGGGAGTCGGATAGTGGTGCCGAATGATGTTGAGTTGAGAGGCACTATTCTGACTGAAGCTCATAGTAGTTCTTTCGCTATGCACCCTAGTAGTACAAAGATGTATAGTGATTTGAAGGATGAGTACCACTGGGTGGGGTTGAAAAATGATGTTGCTGAGTTCGTTAGTAAGTGCATCGTGTGTCAGCGAGTAAAGGCTGAACATCAGGTACCTTCTGGGTTGTTGCAACCTTTGAGATTCCCGGAATGGAAGTGGTAAAGGATTACTATGGATTTTGTGTCTTGATTTCCTTTATCACCATCGAAGAAGAATTCGATTTGGGTGATTGTGGATCGCCTTACAAAGTGTGCACATTTCTTGCCTATGTATACTACATATACCTCGGATAAGTTGGCAGAGCTGTATATTGTTGAGATTGTGCGGTTGCACGGGGTTCCAAAGTCTATAGTGTCGGATAGGGATCCGAGGTTTACGTCGTGGTTTTGGTAATGTTTGCATCTAGCCTTTGGTACAGGATTGAATTTCAGTACTTCTTATCATCCTCAGACAGATGGACAATCAGAACTTGTGATCCAAGTGCTGGAGGACATGTTGAGATGTTGCGTATATATTTTCAGGGTTCTTGGGAGATGCACTTGTCGTTGGTTGAGTTTGCGTATAACAATAGTTACCAGGCATGTATTCAAATGGCTCCATACGAGGCTTTGCATGGGAGAAAGTGTAGAACCCCTCTTTGTTGGGCAGAAGCTGGGCAAAAGTTGATTTCGATGCCGGCTATGTTAAAAGGAACCACTGAGAAGGTGAAGCTCATTTGTGAGCGTTTGAAGGCAATATCGAATCGGAAAAAGTCTTACGCGGATTTGAAGCGTAAGGAGATTGAGTTCGCGGTTGGAGAACGTGTGTTCTTGAAGGTATCGCCTTGGAAGAAGGTGATGAGATTCAGGCGTAAGGGTAAGCTTAGCCTGAGGTTTGTTAGACTATATGAGGTTGTGGAGCGTATTGGTCCTGTGGCATATCGGTTGAGGTTGCCTTCCGAGCTGGAAAAGATTCATGATGTGTTTCATGTCTCGATGTTGCAGAAGCACAAATCGGATCCTTCACAGGTGATGCCTGTTGAAGAGATAGAGTTGAATCTGGATCTGTCTTATGAGGAGGAACCGGTGAGGATCCTGGATGTGAGCAGGAAAGTTCTTCATGGCAAGACGGTAGAGCTTGTGAAGGTGTTGTGGCGACATCGAGGAGTTGAGGAGGCCACTTGGGAAAGCTAGGCGGACATGTTGAAGCAATTTCTGAACCTTTTCCCTTCAGGTAAAATTTTGAGGACAAAATTTCCTAAGTGGGGGATAGTTGTAACACCCTGGTTTTGGGACTAGATGTTTTAGACATCGGATCGGACCGGTCGGAAATGGTTAGAATCGTGTTAGGTGGATTAAGGAAATCAAGGATCGAGAAAGGAAAAAAATATGGTATAGATTGCTAAAATCCTCTAAAATCATGTTTTAGAGGTTGGTCAAATCAATTTTTCAAAAAGAGTTTCAGAAATGGTACATTTTGGGTAGTGACCAAAATGTAAAGTTTCAAAATTGTGGAAAATTACAAAATTTCAAAAATGAGTCAAAATATTAGAATCTTTCGGGAGCTATGGTGCAATTACACCTTCCTTAAATTGACATGTGTTTTAAAAGGATTTTTAGATGATTAAATAAAAAGGATTTTTCATTTAATTAAAATGTCGAAATAGAATAATGGGAAGTTTTTCACGTAACTAACTTTCATTATTCAGCAAATCATTTTCTCAACACTTTCTCTAGAATTCTTTTCTCTCAAACACTCTCCCTTTGATATCTAACCCATTTTCAAGAACTCTCTTCAAATTCTTCAAGCTTTGTGAAGGAAAAAACTTGTCAATCGTTAAGGGAGATTATTATGTTGAACTGTCTTCAAACTTTTCAAGAACTCTCCCTAAATCTTTTTTCTCAACCTTCAATCTAGGTTCTTTATTAAAATTCTCAATATCTTTGACTTATAAATGTTGTTTTTGGCTGAGATTTGATAATAGCTTTGATTTAAGATCAAAATCTTGCAAAATTATGATTTATATCTTGATTTCCGAATTGGTATTGAAGAGTTCTGTTTTGGGTTGGCTTTAATTGAGTTTTAAGTTGATTATTATGTTGAAAAAGGGTTTTGATAATATAGATCCCGAAATCCTTGAGATCCTTGAGTTTCTTGATGGTTTTAGTTGGGTTTTTGAGGTGAAATGATGAAGTTATGCTTGCTGGAGGTATAAGGATGGGTTTAGGTTGTTTTTAGATGTGTTTTGATGTTTATAAATGGTTGAAAGTGATGTATGTTGGTTGGTCTTGGTTTAGGAAGCAACCGATTGAATTTTCGGTTGTTTCGGATGGGTAAATTGGTGTAGTTTTGGTGAGCAACGAGTTTGTGTTTAGTTGCTGATGTTGAAATGCATTTTAATGCATTTGGATCTCTGTTTTGATGGTCTAAAACAAGGGATCTTGATCCAGAAGAAAACGAAGCATTTTTGTAACGCCCTGGTTTTGGGCCTAGATGTTTTAGACATCAGACCGGACCGGTCGAGAACGGTTCGAATCGCGTAAGGTGATTTAAGGAAATCAAGGATCGGGATAGGATAAAAATGCGGTAAAAATTTCTAAAATCCTCTAAAAATATGTTTAAGAGGTTGGTCAAATTAATTTTACAAAAAGAGTTTCGGAAATGGGACATTTTGAGTAGTGACAAAATTGTAAAGTTTCAAAATTGTGGAAAATGTGATTTTTTAAGGAGAAGCCAAATTCTTAAAATCTTTAGGGGGATTTATGGAAATTTAACCTTTCCTTAATATGACATGTGTTTAAAATAGTTTTTAATGAAATAGCTTTATTTGGTTTTTAGTTTAATTAATTAATTAGGTAGTTATTGTGAGATTCCATCACGTAACTACCATTTTCTCATTCTTTTCAGCCAAACACTATTTTCATTCGTTTATCTCCAGAATTCTTTTCTCCCAAACACTCTCTTAATATCTCTTGAACAATTTTCAAGAAATCCTTTCAAGTTCTTCAAGATTTTGCTCAGAAAAACTTGTCATTCATTGAGGAAAGCAAAGATAGGAGGTAAATCCCGTTCTCAACCTCTAATCAAAGTTCTTTATTGAAATTCTCAAGATATTTGGCTTCTAATTACTTTTTTTGGTTGGGTTTTCATTATAGTTTTGATTTGAGATCAAAATCTTATAAAAATGTAGTTGAAATCTTAATTTTCGGATTTGTTTTGTTAAGCTCTATGGTGGATTGATTTTAATTGAGTTTTAAGTTGGTTAATATATGGAAATGAAGTTTTGATAACATAGATCCCGAAATCCTTGAGATTGCTGAATTTCTTGTTAGCTTTAAGTGAGTTTTTGAGGTGAAATGGTGGAATCTTGCTTGTTGGAGGTATTAGGATGGGTTAGGTTGTTTATTAGATGTGTTTTGATGTTTATAATAGATTGGTAGTGATGTATGTTGGTTGTGCTTGGTTTAGGAAGCACTCGATTGAGTTTTCGGTTGTTTCGGATGTGTAAATTGGTGTAGTTTGGGTGAGCAACGAGTTTGTGAATTGTTGTTGGTGTTGAAATGCATTTTAATGCATTTATATATCTGTTTTGATGATGTGAAATAGGGGATCTTGATCCGGGACCAAATGAGGCATTGTTGGAAGCTCCGGAGGAGTAATTTTTGTGTTGGCAAGCAAGGCTTCGTGTATCGGTGAGTGGAAATGAATTTTCCAGCTTTGTAACGCTTTGAGCATGGTCTCGGGAGCTTAGTGTAAGTTTGAAACACTTACCTAAGCTCAAGAGTAAGTGATTCGAAAGTCTCTCTCGGAAATGTGTTATGTTTTGATGGAAATGCACTTGAGTTATATGTGGTTTTGATTACTGTTTTAAAGCATGTTTTATGCATGGTTAATGCTGGATTTTAATGCAATTGTGTTAAGGATGCACTAGGTAAGTGATCCTTGGTTTTATATGATAAATGCATATGATGTTAAGCATGTTATGCTTGTGGAAATGACATTGTTTTTATGCTTGTAAAACAGTGGGGTATTGATGTTAATTGATTATATTGGCAAGTGATGAAAGTGGTTTTTGGTTACTTGTAATCGGATACAGTTAGCCGGCTATAGGATTGGGTGCACTGTGAATAAAGTCACATTAGATGTCGAGGGGTTGTGATTGTGTCGTAATCTCCATCCAAGTACCTTAACGATTGAGGCTAAGATCACAACGGTGGAGGGTTTAATCTCGTGTGTGAATCTTGTGGTTGTGTCTCTTACTCTCGTTAGTGGAATTATACAACTACCGATGAGTGATGTCGAGGGGTTGTGATTGTGCCATTAATCTCCATCGAGAAGTTGAAGGAACCTTTGACGCAAATTCCTGTCTTGATTCAACCAGAATTGGGTAAGGAGTTTGTGGTTTACAGTGATGCATCATATGTTGGTCTAGGTTGTAGCATATGCATCTAGACAGTTTAAGGTGCATGAGCGCAATTATCCTACTCAAGATCTAGAGCTTGTTGCGGTTGTGTTTGCTTTGAAGATTTGGAGACACTACCTTTACGGTGCGAAGTGTATAGTTTACACCAATCATAAAAGTCTAAAGTATCTAATGTCTCAAAGGGAGTTGAATCTTAGGCAACGAAGATGTTTGGAGTTGCATAAGGATTACGATCTGACGACTGAGTACAATCCTAGAAAGGCTAATGTTTTGGATGATGCTTTGAGTAGGAAGGTAGTTGTTGAGTTGAGAGCGATGTTTGCTCGGTTGAGTATATCGCGTGATGGTGGGTTGATAGCCGAGTTGCAAGTGAGGCCTTCCTTGATTTAGTTAACTAAGGATAAGCAGTTGCTTGATGATTTGTTGGTGCCTCATGTTCAGGATATAGCTAATGGTAATGTAACAGATTTCTGTTTCAATGATGGTGGTGTTTTATGTCTTTAAAGTCGGATAGTTGTGCCGAAGGATGTTGAGTTGAGGCGCACTATTTTGAATGAAGCACATAACAGTCCTTTTGCTAAGCACCCTGGTAGTACCAAGAAGTATCGTGGTTTGAAAGATGAGTACTATTGGGTGGGGTTGAAAAAAGATGTTGGTTTTGTAAGAAAGTGTATGGTTTATCAGTGTGTGAAAGCTGAGCATCGGTTTCGTTCTGGTTTGTTACAGCCTTTGAGGATACCGGAATGGAAGTAGGAAAGGATTACGATGGATTTTGTGTCTGGTTTGCCAACACCATCAAAGAAGAACTCCATTTGGGTGATTATAGATCGTCTTACGAAGTGTACGCATTTCTTGGTTGTGCATACTACGTATACGTTGGATAAATTAGCGGAGTTGTATATTGCTGAGATTGTGTGTTTGCATGGTGTGCCTAAGTCTATAGTGTCGGATAGAGATTTGAGGTTTACAGTGAGATTTTGGGAGTGTCTACACCAAGTGTTGGGTACGCGCTTGAATTTCAGCACTTCATATCATCCTCAGACGGATGGACAGTCGGAGCGAGTTATCCAGATGCTGGAGGATACGTTGAGATGTTGTGTTATAGATTTCCAATGTTCTTGGGAAAAGCAGTTGCCCTTGGTGGAATTTGCATATAATAATAGCTTTCAAGCAAGTATACAAATGACTTCGTATGAAGCTTTGTATGGGAGAAAGTTTAGAATGCCTCTTTGTTAGGCGGAGGTGGGGCAAAAGTTGGTTTCCTTGCCGGATTTGCTTAAGGGAACAAATGAGAAGGTGAAGCTCATATGTGAGTGATTAAAGGCTAATTCGGATCATCAAAAGTCTTACACAAATTTAAAGCGTAAGGAGATTAGGTTTGTGGTTGGAGATCACGTGTTTCTAAAGATATCGCCTTGTAAGAAGGTGATGAGGTTCGGACGTAAGGGTAAGCTTAGTCTGAGGGTTTTTGGACCTTATGAGGTTGTGGAGCGAGTTGGTCCGGATGCATATCGGTTAAGGTTGCCTCCCAAGCTAGATAAAATTTATGATGTGTTTCATGTTTCAATGTTGTGAAGGTATAGATCGGATTCGTCTCATGTGATGCATGTTGAGGAGATTGAGTTGAATCCAGATTTATCTTATGATGAGGAACCAGTGGGGATCCTTGATTCTAGTAGCAAAGTTTTCGTGGTAAGAAGATTTAACTTGCGAAAGTGTTGTGGCGACATCGAGGAGTTGAGGAGGCCGCGTGGGAAAGTAAGGCGAACATGTTGAAGCACTTTCCACATCTTTTTCCATCAGGTAAAATTTTGAGGACGAAATTTACTAAGTGGGTGAGAGTTGTAATGTCCCGGTTTTGGGCCTAGATGTTTTAGGCATCGGTTGGGTTAGTCAAACCTAGAGTTGGAGATTCGAGTCTTTAAGGTCGGTTCGGGGAAATCATGGTTCGAATAAGGTAAAAATATGGGAAAATTTTATAAAATCATCTAAAATTAATAAGATGAGAATGGGTAAATCAATTTTGCAAAATTAGTTTCGTAAAGTGTACATTTTGGGCAGTGACCAAAAAATGCAAAGTTTTAAAACTGTGAAAAAAGTGTGATTTTTAAGGAAGAGTCAAATTCTTTGAATCTATAGGGAGCTTTATGGAAATTAAGCCTTTTCTCTAATTTGGCATGTGTTTTAAATGTTTATTTAAAGATTAAAGAGAGTGGATTTATTAATTAAAAGAGAGGTGGTTAATTTGTTAAACAAAATTTGACGTAACTCTTTCATTTCTCATTTCCTATTCAGCCAATCACTCTCTCTTTTTTCTTAATTTCCAGATTTCTTCCTCTTTCTTTTTCTCACTTGGTTTCCAACTGTTTACTTAAGATTTCTCTTGATTTTCCTCAAGTTTCTTGAAATGAAAACTTGCCAAATTAGAAGGAAAGCAAGGATTGGATGTAATTCCGTACTACTCCTCTAATCAAGGTTCTTTAATGAAATTTCAAAGTATTTGACTCTTGATTTGTGTTTTTAATTAAGGTTTTAATGATTGATTTGGTAAAAATGCATAAATCTTGCTAAAAGATGAGATTAAATGTGATTTTCATTTGGCCATTGTTTTATTGATTTAAGAATGATTTTAAGGTTGATTTGGATGTTAAATGATGTTAATAATGGGCTTTGATTATAAGAATCCCGAAATCAATGAGATCTCTAATTGTCTAAGTTGTTAGTTTTGGGTTTTTGGCTTGGGAATGTGAAATCTAAGTTGTTGGAGGTATAAGGATAATATTAGGATGTTTTTGGATGTTGATTTATGGTTAAAATGGGTTGGAAGTTTTTGTTGATGGCTGGGTTGAGTTTGGTGATCAATCGAATGTGATTTCGGTTGTGTCGGATGGGTATTTTGGTGCCTTTGGGCAGATCTGCGGGATTTTAGTGTTTGCTGGTGGTTTTAATGCATAGAGATGCATTAATCCTCTATTCTTATATGGTATAAACAGGGGAGAATCCTTTGGAAGCAAACAATGAAGATCCGGGAGCTTCGAACGCTTGAATTTGTGTCAGCAATTGAGGTTTCGCAAGTCGGTGAGTGGAAATGGGATTTCCATCTTTGAAATGTTTAAAAGAGGTTTTGGGAACTTAGTGTAAGCTTGAAACGCTTTACTAAGTTCGGAAGTAAGTAAAGTGATTTTCTCCCTTCGATTGTGGTATTGAGAACTTATGGATGCACTTGTTTTTTAATGTGTTTACCTACTATTTTAAAGCATGATTTGAGTATATGATATGTTTTTGATGATGCCATATGGTTTAAGGATGCACTAGGTAAGTTATCCTTGTACGCATGTGTTTATACATGGTTTTTGAAGCATGGTTTAATGCTTGGAATATGGCTTATTGTGAATGCTTTGGAAAACATTGAGGTTTGTATTAAAAGTGAATTATATTGGCAAGTGATGTTGTGTAAAATGTTTTGCAAATGAAATCGGATATAGTTAGCCGGCTATAGGATTGAGTGCACTGTAAACAAGTCGCCTTGGATGTTTAGGGGTTGTGATTGTACCGAAAACTCTATCCAAGTACCCTAACGGTCGAGGAATGTTTAAGGTGTTGCAATGGTGGAGGTTAGCTCCCATGTGCGAACCTTGTAAGGTGGTGTTGAGGGGTTGTTATTGTACCAAATACTCCACCACGGGTGTCACAACGGTGGAGGGTAGCTCCCGTGTGTAAGCCTTGAGGTGCCGGTAGAGTGTATGAAGTGTTTGGGACAACACTTGGTAATCTGTGTATTTGATATGCTTTTTGAGAAATGAGAATTTTGTTGATCACTTGTAAGCCAATATAATTGAATAAATTGTTATGGAAATTTTATGATGTATATTATGGAGAATGCATGTTTTATCTTAAAGTTTTGCCTATTGGTAGATATGCATGGAAGGCTTGATTTAAATGTAGCAATGGTTATGTTGCTGTGAAGTATTTGATACTTGTTGCATGGTATTTAACATGCTGATTTTAGTGATGAAGTGCATGGTTTTCAAAATGTGAAAATGGTTTTAAGCATTGATGGTGGTTTTGGTTTCTTAGCAATCCCCACTAAGCTTGTAAGCTTACGCTCTCTTTTTTCCATCAATGCAATTAGCTAAGTGTTTGGAGGGAGCAGCCTACAAGGGGATCTAACAAGACGTCACTTTGAAAGTATGTTTCGATTATGAACTAGAGTAATAAGGGCAACAGGGGATTTCAAGTTTCATTTGGGTGATGTGTATGAACACCCTTTGAGCATGTTTGCTATATGCTTTTGTACTTGTAAAAGGCCTTTGATTGGTGTTTGAAGTTTTGGTTTGAGTTTTGACTCTTGAGTGGCTTACTTGCTAGGATGTATGCCTTTAGATTTTCTTATATGCATTTAGCCACGCTTGAATGCTAAGACTGCTGCATATGTTTGAGGAATAATGTTTATATATGATGTATGCATGTTAGAAACATGTTGGATTGGTTTAAGTTGGAATTTTGGGTGAAAAACCAGCAAAATTTTTCATTACAGGTCCAGGTGTTTTGAAACACTCGAGCTTGTATCGAAACAGGGTGCCTAAAATGGCCTTGGTGTATCGAAACGAGTAAGGTCTGTGTGAAACAAATATTTTAATTTTGATATAACTAAAAACCTAAGGACTAAATTGAAAATGTCAAAACGAATTTTAAGTCCTCAAAATATCCCCATATAATTTTAAGATTATGGCAAAGTTAAAAACAAAGTTTTTCAAATATTTTTCTAAGTGTTTAAAGCCAAAACAATGATTTTCAAGTCCCTGTTTCGAAACGGCCTAAGGCGTTTCGAAACGTTTTCATCACTGCCAACACATGTTCCGAAACGTGTATCGAAACGGCTTAAGAACACTTGAACCCGTTTCGAAACGGTCTCACACGTTTCGAAACTGTTCTTCATATTTGATTTGAAAAAGCATAACGGTTGCAATATTTTTAACTGAATATTTAAAGATAAATAGGGTGTTTCGAAACGGGCTAATACTATTTCGAAACGACCCTTGACAGTAGCAAAACCGTTTCGAAACGAGGCAAAGCGTTTCGAAACAGTTCTTAAGTTTAAATTGAAAATATGACCGTTGAAGTTGTTTTTAACTGATTTTCTGAAAACCGTTAGGGTGTTTCGAAACGGGCTAAGACTGTTTCGAAACGACCCTTGACAGTGGCAAAAGTGTTTCGAAACGGCACTAAGGCGTTTCGAAACGGGCTCTTAAATGCACCCCAACGACTCTTTCTATTTTAGTCCGTTCCGAAACAGGCACCCCGCGTTTCGAAACGGGTTGTTGCAGACTGCATTTATGGTGGTGAGATAACATCCCCAACGGCTCTATTGATGAGTGCAACAACCACAAACGGCTAGAAAATCAATGAGAAGGTATAAAAGGGACCTCTAAAAGCTCCAGCAACAACTATTGATCCTAAAGCAAACATCCAAACATCAAATCCAAGCAATTGTGCAAAAATCCCATTTTGTCTAGAAACCCCAATTGTAATTTTCATTCATATCTTGTTCAATTGGGTTGAGTGCTTGTAATTGGGCTATCATTTGTATTGAGAGATACCTTATTAGCCAACAAATTTCTTTGTTCACTTGTGTGAGGATTGGGTTGATTTTTTGGTAGAAAAATCAACCGAAATTGTAAGGGTTGCCTCCTTAGCCTAGAAAAGGGGAAGTGCAATTAGTGGAATTGTTGCAAATCCTTAGTGAAGCTAAGGTAGTGGATGTAGAGTTCATTTGGAACTTGAACCACTCTAAATCCCTTGTCCATTATTTTTAATTTGCAATTTCCACCACAAAACCTTTAAATTTCCAATTCACCCCTCTTGGTTTATATCGATCTTGCGATCCACTCAACAATTGGTATCAGAGCCTACCTCTTTGAGGATTAACAACCACAAAAGGAGTTCCTTGGAAGAGTGTGATCATCAAAATATCAAGAGACGGCTTCAACCTCCGGTTCGGGCATGTACGAGTCACAATCTACTACAAAGCCTCCTTTCTTCAACGGTGATAACTATTCTTTTTGGAAGAATAGAATGCGTCTATTCATCAAGTCAAATGACTATCTAGTGTGGGATGTCATTGAAGATGGGCCATATATTCCATTGAAGCAAGATGGTGAAGGCAAGATGGTTTTGAAGAAGAAAGTGGAGATGAGTGAAGAGGATAGGAAAAAGATTCAAGTCAATGATAAAGCTCTCCACATGCTATTTTGTTCTTTCGGACGGACATCTATTCAAAGGTCTCATCAATTGAAAGTGCCAAAGAAGTGTGGGACACTCTTGAGACTACTTATGAAGGCACCAACGATGTTAAAGAAACTAAGATTGGAATTCTCAATCTTAGTTATGAAAACTTCAAGATGGAGCCCGATGAGACGGTGTCAAAGATGTTTGATCGTTTCTCCACGATTGTCAATGGGCTAAAGGGCTTTGGAGAGATAATACCGGAAGACAAACTCGTCCAGAAGCTACTCTATTCACTTCCTGAGTCTTGGGATGGGAAGAGAACCGCTATCATCGAAGCAAAGAATTTGAAAACTTTAAAGCTTGATGAGCTTGTGGGTTCTCTCCTTACTCATGAGATCATGAAGCAAGGAAGGGAAGATGAGAAGAAGAAAGAAGAGAAAAGGGTAGAGAAGCTTGAGGTTGAGAAGAAGAAGAAGATGGGAATAGCTCTCAAGGCTAAAGCTTCACAACATGATGAGAGCTCATCTAGTGAGGAGGATGAACTTGAAGAATTGGCTATGATAGCCAAACGATTCTCACGTTTCATGAGGTCCAACCGGGGAAGAAAAATCCAAAGGAAGATGGACTTTAAAAGCAAGAACAAAGAAGAAGGAAATGATCCAATCATTTGCTTTGAGTGCAAACAACCCGACCACATACGTTCGGAGTGCCCTCAACTCAAGAAGAAGGGCTTTGAGAAGAGGAAAAAGCTCAAAGCCAAGATTGCTACATGGAGGGATGAGGAGTCATTGGAGGATGACGAACAAGAAGTGGCTAACCTTTGCCTCATGGCACTTGAGGAAGATTCCTCCATGGTAACCTCTAACTCATCTACTTTAGATTTTTCATATGAAGAATTAAATGATGCATATGATGAGTTACAAGAGGTCTATGATAAATTAGTTGAGAAGTTTAAAGAGTCGGTCATTAAAAACAAGAAAATTATCGAAACATGTTTATGCTAGGGGGAGTATGTTTATGCTTAAATATGTTTTGCCTGCTCATTCATAACATTTATGCATGTTAGGCCTAAGAAAAACTCTCTTTTTTTTTTTGCACTTTTAGAGCCTCATTTGCACTTCCAGGCCCAGGTGTATCGAAACGGGTGACCCTGTTTCGATACGAATACCTTAAATCCAGTTCTGAGAGAAGGGCGTTTCGAAACGCCTCCAATGTGTTTCGAAACGTTTTGGCTACTGGCAAGGGGTGTATCGAAACATGTTTCGATACGGGTCAACAGGGCTTCGATACGGTCAACACTGTATCGAAACGGTCAGCTGACGGTCTCAAAACGGTCAAACCCTAGTCGTCTCGTTTCGTAACGGTCCTGACCGTTCCGAAACGGCATCGCAGATAGCTTTATTTAGGGGTTTTACTCTAAAACTCAAGTCTAAGCAAGTTTCATCAACATTGTGCAAGGATTTTCATCAAATCATCCAAAATCCCTAACTAAGGTATTTTTTTTATTTTTCTTTTTCTTTCAATTTATGTTCGAATCTTAGGATAGAAAATTTTATTTTTGTATAAATTATATGTTTTCATGTGTTGGTTTTCCATATCTTGTAAAAAAATTCAAAATCTAAGATTTTTTTATTCGAATATAAAATTTTTCAGTCGTATTTTTTTTATTTTAATTTTGTTTCAAAAACCTAAGTGGGATTTATTATTGGATTGATTTTAAATATCAATGCATACACTCAATTTTAAAACATACTTGCTTAATGTTTTTAGATGGCGGAACAAGCTAACAAAAAGCGTAAGGCCATTCAAACCGGTGATTCGATCATGCGTCCGAACCTCGCTCAGCTCTTTCAGAAATCCCTTCGAACTACGGAGATGTGAGCTCGCTTCACTTATGTCAAGGATTTCAAAGTTCGTAGAGAACGTGTCATTGATCTTGATTTCCTCAATTCCGAGCGATTCCTATTCCGTTATCTCGAGCGTTTGAGTGAGTGGAATCTTCTCTTTTTCTTGAGCATTCCGGATATTCGCTACAAACATATGGTACTCCTTTTTTACTCTAATACTCGTTTTATTCATGATGAGACCAAAACCGAGATTATAGGAATTGAATCTTTCATATTGGGCAAAAAGTTTGTTGTTGATATTGCTCTCTTGGAGTCAAATTTTAAACTTAAAGATGAGGGTCTTGAGGATGAACGTCACTTTGGCACTTTCAACGGTCCGGCACTTACTTTGGATGTGCACGATCGCGTTCTTCACTTGATGGTTTCATGGTTCATTCGACCTTCCGGAGGTAAATACTCTCATATCCGTCAAACTGATCATTTTTGGCTTGAATGTTTCCGTAGAGGTGAGCGCCCTAATGTGCCTAAGATTATTTTTGCCGAGATGGTCAATAATGTTAAGCTTATTGACACAAATGAGTTGAAGTCTTTTACCTATGGCACTATCTTGAGCTACATCTTTAATGACCTTGGTATCGATTGTACCTACAACTCTCCGGAACCTTGTAAGTCCAAGATTGGTGAGTCCTCTCTACGCAAATCTGGGTTTCGATATTTGAATGATGTTTGGGAAAGAGTTGATACAGAAGCTGCTCCTCCTCCCGTTGCTCCTCCACCGCAAGTTCAAGTTGGAAACAATGAAGCCCTCACGGCTCTCATTACCGAGCGGTTCAATGCTTTGGATACTCGCATTGCTTCGGGTTTTAATGCCATGGACAATCGTTTGAAAAATGTCGAGGATCGCCTTCATACTCTTGAGACTTCCCATTCAAACTTGGATTTGTCCTTCTCTACTCTCTATGGGCAATGGACGAAGTTTCACCGTTCTCAAGTCAAGAGCGATGATGACACTTCGGATGATGATGATGATGACGAGGCCTAGGATCTTCATATCATATCATATCATATTATCTATGCATTTTAGGTTTAAGATTGCATCTTTATGTTTTATTATGTTTTAGGAACCTATGCTTTTGATCTTTTGTTTGGGATTTTATGGTGAACTTAATGTTGATTTATGTTTTGGATATTTTGATATTATAAATTAATATTATGGTTGCTTATTAATGCTTATTGGTACTAATCCTTTGTCTTCTCTATGAGCTTTCATTGTTCTTTTTGATCTAACAAAAAGGGGGAGAAGAAATTTAAGAGCCACAAACTAAAATTCGTTTTAAATTTTTAAAAGGTTTTCTTTAAGCTTTACAACTTGGATTTCAAGTCAAACAATTTTTTTAACTTGAAAAAACCTATCTTAAATTAAGGGGGAGTTAGAATATTTTCAAAACTTTCAAAATTCTTAAAAATTCTAACTTTGGTTTTGTTATATCAAAAAAGGGGAGATTGTGAAACAAATATTTTAATTTTGATATAACTAAAAACCTAAGGACTAAATTGAAAATGTCAAAACAAATTTTAAGTCCTCAAAATATCCCCATATAATTTTAAGATTATGGCAAAGTTAAAAACAAAGTTTTTCAAATATTTTTCTAAGTGTTTAAAGCCAAAACAGTGATTTTCAAGTCCCTATTTCGAAACGGCCTAAGGCGTTTCCAAACGTTTTCATCACTGACAACACATGTTCCGAAACGTGTATCGAAACGGCTTAAGAACACTTGAACCCGTTTCGAAACGGTCTCACACGTTTCGAAACTGTTCTTCATATTTGATTTGAAAAAGCATAACGGTTGCAATATTTTTAACTGAATATTTAAAGATAAATAGGGTGTTTCGAAACGGGCTAAGACTGTTTCGAAACGACCTTTGACAGTAGAAAAACCGTTTCGAAACGAGGCAAAGCGTTTCGAAACAGTTCTTAAGTTTAAATTGAAAATATGACCGTTGAAGTTGTTTTTAACTGATTTTCTGAAAACCGTTAGGGTGTTTCGAAACGGGCTAAGACTGTTTCGAAACGACCCTTGACAGTGGCAAAAGTGTTTCGAAACGGCCCTAAGGCGTTTCGAAACGGGCTCTTAAATGCACCCCAACGGCTCTTTCTATTTTAGTCTGTTCCGAAACAGGCACCCCGCGTTTTGAAACGGGTTGTTGCAGACTGCATTTATGGTGGTGAGATAACATCCTTAACAGCTCTATTGATGAGTGCAACAACCACAACGGCTAGAAATCAATGAGAAGGTATAAAAGGGACCTCTAAAAGCTCCAGAAACAACTATTGATCCTAAAGCAAACATCCAAACATCAAATCCAAGCAATTGTGCAAAAATCCCATTTTGTCTAGAAACCCCAATTGTAATTTTCATTCATATCTTGTTCAATTGGGTTGAGTGCTTGTAATTGGGCTATCATTTGTATTGAGAGATACCTTATTAGCCAACAAATTTCTTTGTTCACTTGTGTGAGGATTGGGTTGATTTTTGGGTAGAAAAATCAACCAAAATTGTAAGAGTTGCCTCCTTAGCCTAGAAAAGGGGAAGAGCAATTAGTGGAATTGTTGCAAATCCTTAGTGAAGCTAAGGTAGTGGATGTAGAGTTCGTTTAGAACTTGAACCACCCTAAATCCCTTGTCCATTATTTTTAATTTGCAATTTCCACCACAAAACCTTTAAATTTCCAACTCACCCCCCCCTCTTGGTTTATATCGATCTTGCGATCCACTCAACAGTCTGTTCCGGTAAGATTTGCTACTAGAAACCATGGTTTCGAAACGCTTCGAAGGCGTTTTGGTACGAGCCCGTGTTTTGAAACATGTCTTAGTGTTTCAGAACGAGTGATAGTTATGTTAGTTAATGAAATGTCCTGCGTTTCAGAACAGGGCCTTAGTGTTCCGAAACGGGTGGTAGTTAAGTTGGTTAATGGCATGTTCTGAAGTTCTGATTCTTTGCGTTTTAGTCCCTATATATTGTGGATGCAATTGAATAAGTATGAATGATTATTTTGAGCTAAGTTTTGACTGAGATGCATGTAATGAGTCTAATTAAAGGGTGGTAGCACTGAAATGGCTTAAGTCCCTACTAATTGGAAAATTACGAAATGGTCCCTAAAAGTCGTAATTGGAGGAAATTGATCTACGCTTGAATTGTGAATGATCTGCTGCAATGTTAAACACATAGGAACTAATTTGCATCTAGACAAGATAAAAGAAAAAAATAAGGTTGTTTATTGAGGTAAACCTTCCCGATTTACTTCAATATTCCCCGTGTAACCTATTCGGTTCGGTCTACCGGCTAGGCCGGGTCAAGGGGATTACACACAATGCAAGCAATACATTCAATGTATTTCAATTCAATCAAGCATCCAAGTTTGCAACAACTAGGATCAAACATTATGCATCTAGCATTCAATCAATTCAAGCATACCAAAACAGTTTCATCCTTTTTAAAAATTGTTCATAATAGTCCATTTTAACTTTAATTACATTATTTAGCAAAACAGCCAATATCGAATTTATATCTATTCAAAACAGTCCCCTTTATGCCTTAAAACAGTCCCAAATTAAACTTAACCTTTCATTAACTCAAAACAGTTTTTTTATAATATCAAAACAGTGCAACTCAATCATAAAATAGTCCCAAATTTTGTGTTTAAATAGGCAGTCGAATGCAGTACTGAAAATAGTCCCTCAACATTTCAATTTTGTTCAAAACAGTCCCCAAAAGTCTATATACCAAGCAGTCTAATTTTCAAGTCAAAACAGTGTAGTTTCCATGTAAAAATAGTCCTGGTTTTTAATTCAATTTACAGGGCATTCTTCCAATTTGATAAAACAGAATTTTCTGCACTTAATTTAGTACAAAAACAGTTTCAATTTATGCTAAAATAATCTTTAGTTTTCTTATGCATTCAAAGCAGTCCCTAGTTCATTTAAGTATAAAAAATAGTCCAAAATTATGTTTATATCATACAAACTGTCTAACCAATTTTTAAACTTGTTTACATTGTTTCTAAGTCATCATTTACAACCCTTATTACATGCAAAACAGTCCAACAATTTACCATTTCTTTCAATTTAGTCACTAGTAGCAATTTGATCACTAAAGGTAACTAGTTTCATGTATAGTTCATTTTTTTACTATTTAAGAATGATTCCCACTTGGTTAACATCCTAATTCATTTCATAAATATATTTTTCAGCAAGCACATTATCCAATTCATGGTTTAATTCATGTAAATTTCAAACTATACTATCAAATTAGATGTTCATACAAGCAAGGATTTTCATGCATGATAACACATCATTCGGTCGAGCTAATTTAACCCTAATTTTCATTAATCAATTCACAATCTAACAAGGTTCATCAAAGACCATTTCAAGCATGATTCAAACAACAACAATTCAACCATTTTAAGTTCAAACACAAGCATTCAATCATGCATTCATTCAAATTACAAGAAGAGGTTCACTTACACTTCTTCCTAGCTTTCAAACACATGGAATTACTAGCACATGCAAGCTCCCAAGCTCTCCTTCAATGGAGTTTTCTCTCAAAACTCTCTCTCATGACCTTTTTTTCTTTTGTTTCGGTTTAGGGGAATAATGGGGAAGAAGATGGATTCTTTGCCACCTTTGGCCAAGAAATCCTCTAAGGATGTAATCCTTAGTAACACATGTCTAGGTCCCCAATTTTTTGATTTGTTTACATGCAAACTATAGGGTTTAGATTATAAACATTTTACTCCTATTGATTTGGGTTTGAAAAACTTTAATTCTCACAGTTTAGTCCTTAATCTATTTAATCCTCTTTAATTTCAAGATGTTTGCACAATTTAGACTCTAATTACTTGTGCAATAAGCTACTAGGCCCTAATTTGGGGTATTATAGTTTGTTTTGGGGAAAGCATTGCCTTATTACTATAACTTGAAATGTTTTGATTTATAATGGAAGTCTTGGATCCTTGCTTGAAGCTGGCCTGATTAATTTGTTTTATTGAAAATATCATGCCTTAGATATTTTAGCACTATGGGACCGAGGAGAGAGCTGTGATCTAGTGTGATTGTTGCTGCCGTAGGGATGGGAAATCAGGAGAATGAAATACCTCCTAGAGGAATTCGACCTACTTCACCTAATCCACTCGAGAATGTGGAGCAAGTACCCTCTGAGCCAGGTGGGCCAGTGCTGGGTGACTTGAAGCCTTTGGTTTAGGCGATGGCTGGAGCTTTTCAGGCTGTTGTTGCTAGAGTGTATGTACAAGCATCAGCTGTCAGGCAAACGTGGTTGTCGTTAGAGTGTTTGCGTAGATTGGGCGGTGTTGAGTATCGTGGGTTGTCGCTTGAGGCATCCAAGGCTTGGATGGCCAATATAATCTGAATTTTAGTACATATAGGGTGGAATGATGCACGTAAGTTGGGATGTGTTGTTTCTCTATTGCAAGCTGATGCTTACAGTTTGTGGATGACTGTAACTGCGGCTATGGAGCCTAATGATGTGGATTGGGAGTTTTTCCAAGCTGCCTTTAAGAAGGAGTATCTATGGGTTAGATACTTGGACGAAAAGAAACGTGAGTTCATGTCTTTGGTTTTGGGTAGCATGATTGTGGCCGAGTATGAGGTTAAGTTTGTTCGTTTGAGCCAGTATGCTCCTGAGTTGGTGCTGAGTGATAAGCATTATTGTGACCGTTTCCGTTATGGTCTGGTGCAAGAGGTGAAGACATACATGTTGGCCTCTGATTATACGGATTTTGGTGTGTTGGTGGCACAAGCGAAGGATATTGAACAGAATTTGGGCTTGTCTTCTCGTGTGGGTGGTTCTAGTTCGTGTAAGAGAGCTGCGGATTTCGGCTATGGTGCTGGACATTTTAAGAGACACGGTGATCATAGGTATAGTTCTGAACAGATATGAGGAGCAGTTGGGTGTAGTGCGCCAGTTCAAGGTAATTGGGTGAGGTCCAAACAGAAGACGGTAGACCGCACCGAACGAGTCACATGGGGAATATTGAAGTAAACCTGGAAGTTTAATCCAATAAACAACCCTAATTTTTTATCTTGTCTAGATGCTCATTAGTATCCTAAGTGATAAACATTGCAGCGGGACGATTCACAACTCAATCAAACATTGATTAGGGATCCAATTGCAAATAAACATTTTTTAAGGACCATTTTGTAATTTTACCATATTACATAGACTTATGTCATTTTTTTGTTATCAACCTTTAATTAAACACATTACATGCATCTTTGTCAAATCTCAGCTCAAAACAATCATCCAAGCTCACTTAATTGCATCAATAACATTTAGGGACTAAAACGTATAGAAACAAAACATTCAAATATACTTTTAACTAACATTCCAGCTGGCTGTATCGATACCCTTAGAGCCAGTATCGATACCCCCACAACAAAAAAGCTTCCAAAATTCAAAGTCACAGGACCGTATCGATACCCACAAAACTAGTAGCTTAAAACTGTATCGATACGCCTCCATGTATCGATATGCCCCTTCAATTTTGCTTGGTCTGTATCGATACTCTCACAACCGTACCGATAACGAGAGATCTATAATGTCTTATTTTGCTTGTTTTTCATACTTTAATGCATCCATAATCACTCAAGCATGATTTCAACATAAAAATAACATATCTAAACATCAAACCTCAACCATTCATCGCATATTCAACATTATATCATGGCAATTTGCATCAAGGATAACTATAGGCATGCAACCTAGCAAATAAGCCAAGCAAGATACCAAAATGCATAACAAGGCACAAACCAATAATAAAAAGCCATTTACAAGTCTAAAACAGCAATTTACACTTGCTCAAACAGGGAGTTTACACAAATCTCTCAAAAACACAACGGATCCCCCATTGCCCTTATTACGTATAGTCTAAACCAAAACATACATTCTCAAAAAAAAACTCTTGCGATCCTTGCTCCACGCTGCCTCTGAAGCCTCAATCCTTTGCATTGATGGACACAACTAGATCGTAAACACACAAGGCTTACTGAGGAATGCTCAAACCCAAAACACCTTCAATGCACTAAAACCATTTTCATGTCCACATTGAAATCTCATTTCAATTTGCTAAACATCATTTGAAAACCATCATGCCCTTTTAAAAACCATGCACTTTCCTTAACAAATCAACATGTTCAACATCATACAATATGTGTTATAACCCAACAATAAATCCATTGCTAACAATCTACTTAAGCCTTCCCATACATAGCTACCATATGAAAAGCTTTAAAAGTAAAACATGCATTTTCATTTTTATGCATCATAAACCATATCATAGAACATCATCAATTATATTGGCTTACAAGTGATCATCAACATGTTCATTTCTCAAAACCACATCAGACACACGGATTCACAAGTGTTGTCCCAACACTTCATACAATCTCACCGGCATCTCAAGGTTCACACACGGGAGCTACCCTCCACCATTGTGATGCCCGTGGTGGAGTATTCGGTACACCATATAAACCCATCAACACCACTCATTGGTAGATGTATAACCCCACTAACGAGAGGCGTGACACCATACACTTTCCTCAATCGTTAGGGTACTTGGATGGAGTATTTGGTACACCGTATAAACCCCTCAACATCCAAGGCGACTTGTTTATAGTGCACTCAATCCTATAGCCGGCTAACTATATCTGATTTTATTTATAAACCATTTTCACGACATCACTTGCCAATATAATTCACATTTAGCATAAACCTTACTATTTTCAAAGCATTACCAATAAACCACATTTCCAAGCATCAAACCATGCTTCAAAATTCAAGTATAAGCATATATATACCAAGATCATTTACCATGTGCATCCTTCAACAACATAACATCAAAAATAGAAAATTGCTTACTTTAAATTATGCTTTAAACAGCATGTAACATGCATTTAAAATCAAGTGCATCAACAAACTCATAATAGCACAATCCGAGGGGGAAAATCTTTTTACTTACTTCCGAACTTAGTAAAGCGTTTCAAGCTTACACTAAGTTCCCAAAAACCACCTTTAAAGTGTTTCAAAGGTGGAAATGATGTTCTCACTCACCGACTCGCGAAACCAAGATTCGCCGACGCGAAATCACACGTCTAAAGCCCCTAGAACTTCATCGATTGCTTTCGATGTGTTCTCCCCTGTTTATACCACACAAGAACATAGGATTAATGCATCATAATGGATTAAAATCACCTGAAACTTAAACAATCCCGTTGCTCTGCCCAAAAACACCCATCTAAAAACAACCGAAATCACCTTCGATCACTTTCTAAACTCAGCCCAGCCATAATCCAACACATCCATACAAAATTAAACATCAACTAACATCCAAAATCAACCTAATTACATCCTTATACCTCTAGCAACTCATATTTCACACCAACACCTCAAAAACCCAAAATCTAACAATCTAACAATTAGAGATCCAACTCATTTCGGGATTACCATTATGAAACATTTATTTCCACATCATTTAACATCTAAATCATGATTAAAATCAACCTTAAATCAATCAAACCAGTACAATAACAAAAATCTTAAAAAATCATCTTTCAAAGCTTAATTTAGCAATTTTCATGAATTAAATTATAAAACGTTGTTATTAAACAAAATTAGAGAGTCAAATACTTAGGAATTTCAATAAAGAACCTTGATTAGAGGAGAGAAAATAAAGATCACCTCTAACACAAGCTTTCCTCTTGATTTGCAATGGTTTTGATGAAATCCTTCAAGAAAACTTTAGCTTGTTGATGTAGAAATCCATGGGCATCATTTAGGAATCAAAAGTAGATGAAATGAGATAAATCTCTGATGATTTTAATGATGAAAAGGTAGTTTGGCTGCTGGAAAAGTTTAGAGAAAAGTAGTTACATAAGATAATGTTTAGCCTTTTAAAATCTCTTTTAATAAAACTCTCTTATTAAATCAATTAATTAAATCCTTTAAAAACACAAAATCAAGGAATAACTGATAACACCTTGGTGTAATAGCTCCCTAAGGATTCTAAGTTTTGGCTCTCTTCAATTTGGCCATTAAAACGAAACTTGAAATTTTTACATTTTAGTCACCAAACCGAAATGTCGACTTTCCAGAAATCATTTTCCAAAATTGGCTTCACTTTCCCTTAATATATATTTAAAGAGGATTTTAGAAATTTTTCGCATAATTTTATCACATCCCGAACCAAGTTTTCCCTAAACCACTCCCGAACTAAACCGGATCTCAAATCTAGAACCTACAAACCTCGAGTCAACCTTGTTGAGTGTGTAAAAGTTCTATATTTTACCCTCTATTTAACCCATATTTCTGCTGCATTCAACCATATTTCATTGCATTTAGGATATATTTCATTTATACATCACAATTATATCAAATGGCACAGTTTCTACTGAAATTGGTTGCTTTTGCAGGTAGCTACTGTAACAGAAGGAGGGCAGTGGAGAAGCAGACGCTGGGCAGTGAAGAAGCAGAGCTGGAACTGGACTACAGACGAGAAGGACGATGCTGCCATGGCCGCTGCCGTGGCAGCCAAGGACGACATCAATGATGAAGGGAAGAAGTGAAGTGGGCCTCGACAGAAAGAGAAAATTAAGTCGGTCTATCATAGAGCACCCTTATATTTTTCCAAGCCCTAGATCAGAATGAAGGCCAAGCCCAAAGTTCAAGGAAGAAACTCCAAGCAAGAAGGAAGGACGAATTAAAGATATATGCTCTGAAGATTTAGTCTTTAATAGAGTTGTATTTTAGTTTAAACTTGTATTCTATCCATATTAGAAAACTTGAACCAAAGGCCTATATAAAGGAATTAATTCGACTTAGGGGAGGATATCTTACTCTCTAGCCTTCTTCCCCAAAACCCTAGTCGTTTTCCCCTTCTCATCATGTTCTAAACTTCCCCTAGGGCTAAGGGTTGATTCTATAAAGTAGTTGCAAGGATTGCATTGTTTTAGGATTTTCTTCTGTTCAATAAAATAGACTTCAAGTTTGCTTATTCTGGTTTTCAACATCTTGCAATAGTATCGAGAGAGCATTGTGAGATTACACATTTACTTAATATCGGGAGAGTTAAGTATACGAAAGGAATAAGTACAAGTTCTCCAGTTTATGGTTGAACTATCTCGGACCTAGGGATAGGACGAGGTTAAGTGGCTAAGGAAGAACTCAACAACTACAGTGTTCATCCTTCGATTCAGGCCGGGAGGTATCATCAAAGACGTGTTCATCCACAGAGTTGGACCTAGCGATAGGCCAAGGCATAACAAGGATTCTTGCTAAGCTTGAAGTGCTGAGTTGTGTGTTCGCTGCCGCGACAACAACAGACCGCTGCCGCAGTAGGTGCTGCCGCGACAGATGCTACAACAGAACTGAGAAGTCTTAGACATTGCAACACCTGCACTACGGAGCAGATTAATACCGGCCCATTCTTTACTCTGAATATTTTCCTCTTTTATTTTCAATCTTCTTTATTACTTTGAGACAACAATAAAACTCTTTCTTTTCCCCTTCGTGCAGAAAACCAAGGTTAAAGCTATTAGCCCAGTCCCTGGGGAGACGATATATGATACTTACGTATCACTTTACTGCTTGTGTCGTGTACACTTGCACTACATTGTGATAGACACTTTTACACGCAACAAGTTTTTGGCGCCGGTGCCGGGGACTGGCAACATATCTTTACCCTACCCTTTTTCTGCACATTCTTTTTATTTTCTATTTTCTTTCTTGGATTGTTCAACCTTTGCTTTCACAAGGTTTTCTATTTATGCGCAGATCGAGACGAGGAAAGGAACCTGAGTATCAGATAGATCCTGAAATCGAACACTCGTGCAATCTTAGGAACCGACTCCGAATCGTATTAACCGGAAACGAATACCTTGAAGAACAGTTAGAGGCCATGAACAACCAAGGGAATCCCTAGGGTCCTAAAGATCTTGTCGGAGATGGGAGGAACGGACAACCTGCCGATCCTCCTGCCGCTGCCGCACGCCGGTCATGCCGAGACTACATGATCAATGATCATGTGGAACTAGAAACCACCCTGCCAGATGTAGAAGCTAAAAATTTCGAGCTGAAACCTGTCATGTTCAGAATTATTAATAACGCAGGCCAATTTGGTGGTGTGGCTACAGAGGATGCTAGGGAGCATCTGAAAACGTTCCAAGAAATCTGTGGTTCGTTTAGATTACCAGGAGTAAATTCAGAGATACTGAGGCTTCGATTATTTCCTTATTCATTGAGGGACATGGTGAAAACTTGGTGGAATAAACTAATGCCGGGTTCAATACGAACTTGGACAGATTTAACTCCTGAATTCTTGTCTCGTTTTAATCCTTCGCATTTATCTGAGCGATTACATAACGAAATTGCTACTTTTCAACGGGAAGATGATGAGCCAATGCACGAAGCTTGGGACAGATTTAGCACTCTACTAAGGAACTGCCCAATGCATGGATTCCCCGTTTGGAACCAGGTAATTAAATTTTATAATGCTGCCAACTTACAGACTTGTATGAGAATTGATTCAGCAGCGAGTGGATTGCTGTTGGACAAAGATCCAGATGAAGCAATGGTAGTATTGAAAAACCTGGCAAAGAACGAGGAACAGTTTCCTACAACAAGAAGAGGGGATAAACGAGTACTAGCTGTGAAAGATTATGAGACCGACAGTTCCCTAAAAGCACAGGTGGCATATCTCACAAAGGCAGTGGAAAAGCTCTTGAAGAAAGATTCACAACATGTCTACTCCGCTGAAGAGGTATGTGAAACTTGTGATGGGAATCATAATTCGGGGGACTGTCTGCTACAGTTAGAGGAAGGGATGTATGTTGGGAACTACAACAAACAGAACTACAATACCAACAACTACAATCCCAATTGGAGAAAGGATCCCAAGTTCTTTTGGAGCAACCCTAACAATGCCCTAAATCCTCAAGCACAGAATACTCATAACCAGGGGGACCTAGATTACTGACTCGGCAGCAACCACAGCAGCAACCGCAACAACCACCAGCTGCCACGACTAGTATACTGGAACAGACCTTGGCTACGTTTATGTCTCAAACAGGAACTTACATTGAGAACATGAATCACTTCGTCAAGAAGACTAAGTCATTCATGGATAAAACAGAGATGCAGATGACTAATCATGAAGCTAATCTGAAATCACTAGAGACACAGATTGGTCAAGTTTCCCAGCATATTAAACGAGGCAGAATGGAAGATTTCCTAGCGATACTGAAAACGCTAGACAACCCAAACATGAGCAGTGTAAAGCCATCACAACAAAGAGTGGGAAGAAATTACCAGGGCCAGAGAAGGAAGCTGAACCAGTTAAGGAACAAGCCCTGGAGTCGACTGCCAAGAACGGTGCTCCGGCAGACAACAAACACCCTGCTGCCAATGAACCTGTCACGACAGCAGAAGGGACAGAGGAGAAGGATGAAGAACCTAAGCCTCCTCATATCCGAATGCAGTAGGAAGGACGCATTGCATATTACCGTCCCCCACCTCCTTTTCTACAGCGGCTATAGAAGTTGAAACAAGAATCCCAGCTTAAGAATATCTATGATATTTTTAAGCAGGTCCATATCAATATTCTGTTGTTAGATGCTATAAAGGAGATGCCTGGTTATGCCAAATTTCTCAAGGATGCCATGTCGAAGAAATCTAGACTTGGGGAATTTGAGACGGTTAAAATGACAGAGGGATGTATGACTATTCTACACAAGCATCCACCCCAGAAAAAGAAGGATCCTGGGAGCTTCATAATACCGTGCATAATCGGAGAAAAATTTGTGGGTAAGGCACTTTGTGATCTTGGTGTTAGTATAAATTTAAAACCCAAATCTGTTTTTCAGAAGTTAGGTATTGGAAAAGCACGGCCTACAACAGTCGTACTGCAGCTAGCAGATCGCTCTTACGTACATCCAGAAGGGAATATAGAAGATATTCTGGTAAGAGTGGATAAATTTATTTTTCCTGCTAACTTTCTTTTCTTAGATTGTGAAGCAGATGAGAATGCACCAATCATCCTGGGGCGACCCTTCTTAGCCACAGGAAGATCACTGATTGATGTGGAAAAAGGAGAACTCACTATGAGAGTCAAGCTGAATGTTCTCCAAGCAATAAAATATGCTGATGCAGAAGAAGAATGCAAGGCTATCACCGAAGTTATCCTTGACCAACCCTGCATCAGGTCGGACTGCCATGACATCAAATTTGGCCACTGCCCCAACAACCATTTAGAAGACTTTCACGGCAGCGACAACGACAGCAGCTCCTCAGACTCTGACATATCTGATATTGAAGATCATGAGGAGGTAAACTGGATAGGCAATCGTCCAGGTAAGTTATTTGAGCCCTTAAACTATACCTCGAATGAACATATAGTCCAAAAGCCATCAACTATAGAGCCACCTGTTCTAGATCTTAAGCCCCTGCCAGGGCAGCTTAAATATGTTTTCCTTGAATTAAATGATGCGTTGCCCGTAATCATCTCTTCCAAGTTGATGCAGGAATAGGAACAGTAGCTGATAGGGATGCTGCAGCAGCACAAAAGGGCTATTGGATGGACGATAGTTGATATCCAAGGCATCAACCCGGCACTATGCATGCATAAAATCCTCTAAGAGGATGATCACAAGATGACCATTGATGCCCAGAGACGTCTAAATGATGCTATGCGAGAGGTGGTTCGTAAGGAGATCATCAAATGGCTAGATGGAGGAATAATTTATGCCATCTCGGATAGCAAGTGGTTAAGCCCGGTGCAGTGCATTCCTAAGAAGGGAGGAATAACTGTTGTAACCAACGAAGAAAACGAGTTAATCCCAACCAGGACTGTGACCGGTTGGAGGGTTTGTATGGACTACCAGAAGCTTAACAAAGCTACCCGGAAGGACCACTTTCCCCTGCCTTTTATTGATTAAATGCTTGATAGATTAGCGGGAAAGCCTTACTACTGTTTTCTTGATGGATACTCTGGTTATAACCAAATAGCCATCGCACCAGAGGATCAAGAGAAGACGGCGTTCACTTGCCCATATGATACTTACGCTTTTCAGAGGATGTCATTTGGACTTTGTAATGTACCAGCAACCTTTCAGAGGTGTATGATGGCAATATTCTCAGATATAGTGGAGGATTTCCTGGAGATATTCATGGATGATTTCTCTGTCTTTGGAGACAATTTTGAAAGTTTCCTAGGCAACCTGCAGAAAGTACTCGAGAGATGCGAGAAAGCAAACTTGGTATTAAACTAGGAGAAATGTCACTTCATGGTGGAGGAAGGGATAGTCCTAGGCCATAAAGTAAGCTGTCGTGGCATAGAAGAAAACAAAGCTAAGATCGAGGTAATTGAAAAGCTGCCGCCACCCACCACAGTCAAGGGAATCAGGAGTTTCTTAGGGAATGCTGGTTTTTATCGGAGGTTTATCGCAAACTTTTCAAAAATCACCAAACCCTTATGCCATCTTCTAGAGCAGAATCGTCCCTTCGACTTCAACACTGAATGATCTGAGGCATTCAAGGTTCTGAAAGAAAAGCTGGTAACAGCCCCAATAGTACAACCACCAGATTGGAAACTACCATTTGAGATCATGTGTGATGCTAGTGACTATGCTGTCGGGGCAGCACTTGGGCAGAGGAAAGACAAGCTCTTTCATGTTATATATTATGCCAGCAACACACTGAATGACGCCCAAGTAAACTACACCACAACGAAGAAGGAATTGCTAGCTGTGGTGTTCTCGATTGACAAGTTTCGTTCATACATACTTGGAACGAAGGTCATAGTCCACACAGACCACTCTTCATTAAAGTATATGTTCATAAAAAAGGATGCGAAACCTAGACTAATACGTTGGATTCTACTGCTGCAAGAGTTCGACCTTGAGATCAAGGACAAAAAGGGAACTGAGAACCAAGTTGCAGATCACTTGTGAAGACTAGAGAAGGGAAAGAGTCTCCCAACAGACGAGACACATATACTGGAGACCTTCCCTGACGAGCAGTTGTTCGCTGTCACAAGCACTATCGCGACAGCCATGACGGCAGGTAAGTTTTCTGAACTCCCCTGGTATGCTGATTTCGTTAATTATTTAGTTAGCAGAATAACTCCTCCTGACCTTAACTATCAAGCTAGGAAGAGGTTCCAAAATGATGTTAAGCATTATTATTGGGACGAACCTCTTCTCTTCAAATATTGTGTGGATCAGGTTATTAGGAGATGCATACCACAGGATGATCAGGAAGATGTGCTTCATCACTGCCATGCTTCACAATATGGAGGACACTTAGGTGGTAACAAAACTGGTGCCAAGGTTTTGCAGTCGGGATTTTGTTGGCCGTCAATGTTCAAGGATGCCCAGACATTCTACAAAAACTGTGACAGATGTCAACGGACTGGAAACATCTCAAGGAGACATGAGATGCCGCTGCAAAACATTCTTGAAGTGGAAATCTTCAACGTTTGAGGGATTGATTTTATGGGACCATTCCCAGCTTCATGTTGGAACTTATACATCCTCATGGCAGTGGACTATATGTCCAAATGGGTTGAAGCAATCGCTACTCAGAAAAACGATGCGAAGACGGTTTAGAGGTTTTTGCATAAAACATATTTTCTAGATTTTGCATCCCCAAGGCGATCATCAGTGATGAAGGCAGTCATTTTGATAATAGGGTTATAGTTGCTTCCTTAAAAAAGTATGGTGTCAAACATCAGATAGCAATAGCTTACCACCCTCAAACCAATGGACAGGCTGAAATATCCAACAGAGAGGTTAAGAACATTCTTGAAAAGATGGTTAAGCCAACTCGGAAGGACTGGTCTCTACACCTCAATGATGCATTATGGTCCTAAAGAACAACATTCAAAACTCCATTGCGAATGTCACCCTATCGGCTGATTTATGGAAAAACATGCCATTTACCTGTCGAGATTGAGCACAGAGCATACTGGGCCATCAAGGCAGTGAATATGGACTTGGAAAAAGCAGGACAAAAAAAGCTACTTGATTTGAATGAAATAGAAGAAATTCGAGCAATGGCCTATTACAACGCAAGGATTTACAAAGACAAGACAAAGAAGTGGCATGACAAGAAGTTGCTGCCACGACAGTTCTGCCCAGGGCAACTTGTGTTGTTGTTCAACTCTAGATTGAAACTCTTCCCAGGGAAGCTGAAATCTAGGTGGTCCGACCCATTCCAAGTGGTGCAAGTTTTTCCTCATGGTGCCATCACAATCAGATCTTTAAAAGACGGGCACCAATTTAAAGTCAACGGACAAAGATTGAAGCATTATCAGGGGACTGAAGCCCCAAGAATGCAGGAAGTGGTTACTTTAGGAGATGCCCCTCCTGGCATCCCTAATTTAACCTAATTTTATTTTTATTATTTATTTATATATATTAGGTAATTAGAATTATTTTATTTTTAGGAACTAAAGTTTTTATTTTTATTATTTTTAGGAAATAAAGGAGACAAGGAGAAGAGGAGAAGTGAATTCAGCCCACCATATTTCCATCAGCCCAAAAAGCCCAAACTAGGAGCCTGTCGTTACAGCTGCCGCGACAGACGCGGAAAATCCAGCCTGTCAACATGTTGTCGCGGCAGACACGCAGTAGACACGGAAACGCGTAACAAATGCGTCAGAAACCGCGTAACAGCTGGCCTCATTATTCGCGCCTGCCATTACAGCTCCAACGGGCAGCAAACTCCCCCTCTATATAAACCTCGTTCTACTATTCATTTTTCACTCACTTCCACTCTATCTACTTGTTTCCTTTCTATAATTTTATTTGCTTTCATTTTCTCTTCTACAGTCCTTGCAATATGACTACCAGAAATACCCGACGTAGTGCTGCCTCAGGATCTGCCCTAGCAGCATCCACTCCCAGCTCATTCCAGGTCAGAGATATGTGGGAGGAGAAAGGCTTCATTTATAGCACCAGAACGGAGAACCTTGGGCTACAATCGTTCATAGCCCGCAAGATCAGAGCCCTGCAGTGGTAGATGTTTGCCGAGCAGCCGGAGGAAATGAACGTAACTCTAGTCCGAGAATTTTATGTTGCCATCGACGGTAGGGAAGCGACAGTAGTAACGGTTCGAGGAAAAGAGGTACCTTTTGAGCCCGAATACATCAACACACTATATAGGTTCTATGTTGGGGGAAGGGAAGACGACCACCAAAGATTTGTGGAAAGCTTGGAGCCGGCAGATTACGATGATGTTATGACAGAACTTACCAACGAAGGTACCGAGTGGAATACCGATCCTAAACAATCCAAGGACGGTAAAACGAGTTCAACTCACTCCGTAGGCCAAGCTTTGGAACGCATTCATCAAGAAGAGGATTATGCCCTCCTCGCACAACACAACGGTAGACCAACCAAGGTTAGCCCTCATCCATTCCATTCTCAATAAGAGGCCTATTAATGTTGGTAGATACGCTCGGGAGGGAATATTGGATCGTGCGTATCAGCCGTCAGGACCACTCTTCTACCCATACCTCATTACTGCCCTCTGTCGTGGCCACAACGTACCGGAAGCTGTCGAGGATTTGAGAGTCTGAGGAAAGGGATGGACAAAAAGGAACATCCTCAGCCTGATGGAACTCAAAGCTGCCACACCTCTGTCATCCTTCGACCCCACTGTCGCGGCAGGTGAGCCGACATAGCCCACCCAAATCGAGCCTGCCACCACAGAACCCCGGCAACCCATCGCAGTAGCTCCCCCGGCAGACTCCTCAATACAAATCCTTGTTGCCCTACAGAAAATGGAAGAACGGAAGCTGGGCCTGATGAGCTTCATTCGGGACTTCACCACAGCAACGGTACACTTCATTAAAACTAATCTTAATTTTCCTGATGTACTGTTCCATGCCTTTCCCGACCATTATTTTGTTGCCCCCACACCTGCCCATACCCCTACCCCTGCTGCCACACCGAGAACACCATCTGCCGCGTCCACTTTGACCCCGGCCACAACAGCTACAAGCGGCAGCCGCACGGCTGAAACATCTGCCACGGGAGCCAAGAGGAAAGAGCCCATGTCTGACCTCGACAGGTATATAGCAGGCTTCTCCTCCTCCGAAATTTGGGGGTATCCGATGACGAGCCCTTTGTCAAGAGGTACCTGTTGGGTTTTTCGACGCTCGATTCGATCAACCGATTATGCTCGCCAAGTGGTGGAGAGGTGAATTTTTGGGTGGAAGGGTTTAGGAAGCTAAAAGAATAAAGACACGATGATTTATAGTGGTTCAACCTTCTAACCAAGGTCTACATCCACTATTTCGAAACGCCCTATGGTTTTTGAGAAATTTGGCCTTTGAAACACATTAAAAACCATTTAAAAACTTCCTAAACATAATTTCAAGATGTTTGGACTTTAGAAATGTTTTTAAATTCTTTTTAAATTAGTCCAAAATATTTTTCAAATATTATATCAAAACATTAGTTCTACAGTACCTGTCCAAGGAGTTCACCCCGGTGAAACGGGAGAAACCAGGCTCAGGAGTCGGACAATCCAACCAAGAACAATCTGACAGCGGCAGCAGCAGCTCCTCCGAGGAGGTTCAGGTATTGGAGAAACCACCACATATCTCACGTACCCGAATCCAGCCTCCAAGGGAAGCTAAGGCCAAGATCACCTCTGCCTCTCCCAGCCATCTGCCGACACCGACAAGGAAAGTCACTGCTCGCCGGCAGATTCAGATCAGGAGCAGCAGCAACGACGACATCTCTTGAAATTTAAGTTTCTTTTCTTATTATTCTTGTCTGCTCTTTTGTTATATTTCGTGATGTTGTTTTTATTTCTTTTTCTTTTTTATTTCTGTAATTTGCATTGAGGGCAATGCAACCCTTGAGTTTGGGGGTGGCATCCCTCCATTAATGAAGTGTCTTTAAGTTTAAAAAAATGTGTCTTTTACTTAGTTTATTTTTACTTAAAAAATGAAAATTCGGCTTAAGTCTTTGAACTGACACTACAACAATATAGGTTCTTAGTGACAAATTAATAGTGACTAGGAATAATTTTGTCACAAATATTAACTTTTTGTGACACTTTTTTTTGTGCGACACTATTAGTATAAGTAGTTGTGACATATTTTTATTTGGTCACTGTAACAGTAGTAATTGTGACGATTACATTTTTCACAAATGAATTCTCACTATAAGTATACAATTGTGACACAAAGTTCATTGTCACTAAAACATTGACACATGATAGTGACGATATGTGAAGTGGTCAATATTATTTGATATTTGTTGTTACAATGAAATTACTTGTCACTTAAAGTTTCACTTTTTGTTGTGATAAATTTTATCACCAATAAAAAAATAAAAGTAATGACAAATCAGACATTGTCACAATGATAAAAAAAAAATTTATAATTATAAAAAAATTAAAGTTATCATTAACTAGTTTTTCAAAAGGTAAAATATTTCTATATTCTATACTATGTGTAAATTGCTGTTTTAGTCAATCTATTTTGATCAACTTTAGTCCCTAAATTTTTCAAAATTTTGTAATTTTAATCCTAATCCTAACGGGACACCGACAATATGACTAAATTACAAGGACAAACAATGATCAAATTAAAGAACAAAAATTAAATAAGCAACTTATGTATAACAAATTAGCTAAAAAGAAAATTTTACTTAACATATTTAAATACTACCATTCATGTCAGGATCAAAAATTCAAAACTTAAAAAGTATAGAAATTTAAAGTGACCAAATTAGAGTACAAAGACTACTATGTGATTTTAGCATAATATATGATAGAATTTTTTTTGAAAATTTTAAAAGATATATTCCATTTTGATTAGTTTTTTCTTCAAAAAAAAATCTAAATAATTTCTTCAGCAAACGTACTTCGTATAAGAAACCAATGAAAAATTAGTTAAATTATTATTATAATAATGAGTGTTATAATTAATAAATATTTTTAAAATAAATAAAATTAATTTCAATTACAACTAAACCTAAATATTATTTTTCTTTCAAAATAGTATTAAATTTCTTGCCTAGCCTAGTGGATAAATATTGTACTCTCGCCCTAAAGGTTCCAAGTTCGATCCTTCTTGAAGCCAGTCATTGCATTTATTTACTAAAAATTGATATCTGAATATGCTACATCATCTATAATTAAATTTCATTGTTCTAATGAAAACTTAAAAGTTAAAGCACCGTTGTAACCCCCTTAACCCGGCCTAGACGGTTGACCCGAATTAAGAAAGTCACACGGGGAAAACCAAAGTCAACCCGAAAGTCAACCTTGATTAACGACCCTTTTTTTCTTTTAAAACTTGTCTAGATGCATATTAAGCCTTAGATATGATCATACAACAGCATACTCAAAGATCATAAACATCAGAGATCAAACAGGGACCCAATTGAACAATTTACAACTTTAGGGACCAAATTGTAAATTCTGATAATTATAAGGACTTAACCCAAACTGAAGTTACCAACTTGAAATTAATCAGGTTTCATACTTCTTTGTGAAATATCAGCTCAAAAGGACTTCCCAAACTCATACAATTGCACAAACAAGATTCAGGACCAAAATGCAAGCATTTCAAAACATTTAACTGCCAATGTCAGCCCCCAACGGTCACCCGTTCCGAAACGGGAGACAGCCCGTTTCGAAACACGGGGCCGTTCCGCAACGCGTACCGAAACGGGGGTCGGGCAGTAGCCTTTCCGTTTCGGAACGGTCCCTCCCGTTTCGGACGCCTGGGCTTGTTTAAGGCACCCGTTCCGAAACGGTAGGTGCTGTTCCGAAACACCCTGCACAGATTGCCCAAAAATGCATACTTAAACATGCAATTGACCAACCAATCATGCTCCAAATGCCACCAAACTTTGCCAACATGCAATTCAACATATATGAGACATACTTGCATCAACAATTCATCAAAACATCCACATATATGAAAAGCCCCAAATCTATAGGCATGCTTCCTACACAAGCAACCATTCAAGCATAAACTTCCAATTCAAGCATATAAAGGTCAACCACAAAAACCAGCATTCTCAACAACATTCAACATACTTAGGGAGTTCAAAACATCTCCCAAAACATACACATAGGTCCCCCATTGCCAAATTACCAAAAGCTAAATGTACTTAAGAAAACCTTCCATACTTTGAGCTTCACCACCACTTGAATGCTTGCCTTCCTTGCTGCCCTCAAAGTACTTTAATGCTCTGCAATATTGGTTTGAGAAAACAAAGAGAGCGTAAGCAAAAGCTTAGTGAGGAATGCTCAATAAAACCATCCAATAATGCATTTATAAAACACTTTATAAATCATGCTTCAAATCATCATTTACACATGCTCAAAAGCATACTTTAACAAGCATCTCATGCTTCATTCCATTACATGTCATATTGGCCACAAGTGATACATTTCATTTCTTTGAAAACAAGTTCATCAACTTTCACCCCAAGGACTTTTAAACACCTTGGACCCCAAGGACTTTTAAACACCTTGGACCCCAAGGACTTTTAAACACCTTGGCCATGGACTTTTAAACACCATGATATAAATTACCTCAAGGACTTTTAAACACCTTGACCCCAAGGACTTTTAAACACCTTGGCCTATGGACTTTTAAACACCATAGAAAGGACCACACAAGGACTTTTAAACACCTTTGTGTCCGTAACAAGAATCATCCAAGGACTTTTAACCACCTTGATGTTCTTAAGTAACAAGGCTCACTCAAGGACTTTTAACCACCTTAGTGACCTCAACCTTTTCAAAACATCACTTGCCAATATACATCATTATCATCAATTTATCCACTGTTCTAAAGCATTAAACCAAGCCATATTCATCATGCATTTAAAAGCATCAAACCACATTTAATCAATGTTCAAAAACAAGGAGCTCTTGCCTTGAGCTTCCTTCAACATATGGCTTACAAAAACAGCATTAACCATGCTAAATCATGCTTTCAAAACAGAATTTAAAACATGCAATAAACCACATTGCACAACAATCAAATCATGGCCACCACTAGAGAGTATTTCCGAAAACTTACACTTGAGCTTAGCAAAGTTGTTTAGACTTAAACTAAGCTCCCAAGACATTGGTTTCAAAGCCGAAAACCCAATTTCACTCACCGATTCCACTTCGCCTCTTGCCGAAGCACCAAATCAAGCCTCCGGATCACCACCACTTGGATCCACAGATGACTCCCCTCCAAACTTGAGTTTCTCCTCTTTTGGAACCTAAAAGCTTGATGAATCAAGTAGCAAATTGAGAGGTTTTGTAGATATGATGATTAGGAATCAAAAGAGAGTTGAAAGGAGAGAAATGAGTGACAAAATCAGAAGGAAATCTCTGGAGAGAAAGTGTTTGGGTTGAGAGAAAATGAGAGAAAAGAGAAATTGGAAAATATGAGAAATTAGTTACAAAATAACCAAAATGATTTTCCCTCCACTTTTCTTTTGCTTGAAAATCAGAATTAATCATTAAAATATCTTAGAAAAATCTGGAGAAACTCCCTTTGGGTAAATAGCTCCTTAAAAATTCAAAGTTTCAATCCTTTCTAAAACAGTCACAAAACTTTCAAAAATTACATTTTGGTCACTAGCCAAAATGTCACCCTTCCTAAACTCATTTTCCAAAATTGATTTCACAGTTCACTTAAATATATTAAAAGATGATTTTAGAACATTTTTCCATATTTTTAATGCAACCCGAACTAAGCTTTCCTAAATTCACTCTCTTAGATTCGAACAGCACTTTGACCAAACCGGTCAACGCCCAAAACTTCTAAGCCCAAAACCGGGGCGTTACAACCGTGATGTAATGAAAACTTAAAAGTTTGCATGACTAAAATGCAAAAGCTCCATTAAATTTCAGGGACAATTAGTGATTAGTTTAAACCCTAAATAAAATGGTTACAACTAAAAATATAATTATTTTTTATTATTATTGACAATGATGACATATTTTAGACACTATTTAAATTTGTATTTGTGATAGAATGTTCGTCACTAGTAAGAATAACATTAGTGTCTAAATTTTAGTCACTATTAATAATCATTTGTGTCAAATAGTGTGGTCATAAAAAATATAACTATTGTGACGAAATACATGAAAGTTGTCACTAATATAATAGTGACGAAGTTATTGGTGACGACTCAGAAAAATAGTCACTGTAAATTTCAGTGACTAAATTTAATATATTTTGTGACTATTTTCAATGTCACTAAAAATGCATTTTCTTGTAGTGTGAACTTACCTGCCGTGACAGCCTCTGTCGTGGCAGTGCCTTTAGGATAGTTTTAGGAGCAGTTTAGAGCCTTACTATAGTTCTAAATCTTAAACACCCTTGTGACTGTTATACTGTCTAGAACTCTGCTAGTAAACTAGAATAGAAAGCTTAACACTTGAGTTGCCCCTAGAGGTGCCTAACACTGGCTCTAGGAAAAGAATTTAAGAAAAATAGACTCAATACACCTAGAGGTGCCCGAAACCGGCTCTAGGAAGTTAGCTAGAGGTGCCCGAAACCGGCTCTAGTCAAACTTAAGCTTGAGAAAAATAGAATCGAGTCTAAATAAAAACTAAAGGAGCCTAGGAATTGCCTCTAAAAAGATGAAAATTAGCATAAAAATTCAAGTTAGAAGTTTAGCTATTCTAGTGAACTAAGGGAGTCTTGGCATATAATTGTTCACAAGCATGCATACACTACACGAGAATTATAGCAAGGTTCCGGATGAATTCTGAATTATCCAACAGGGTGTTGCTCACAATAGGGAATGAATGGTAGGTAAGGAAAAGTTCAATGTTTTAAGCCAAACAAAAATTTTGTATTTCTTTTTTTAGGTCTGAATTGCTTAAGGGCAAGCAAAAACTTGAGTTTGGGGGTGTGTTGAGTGTGCAAAAGTTCTATATTTTACCCTCTATTTAACCCATATTTCTGCTGCATTCAAGCATAATTCATTGCATTTAGGATAGATTTCATTTATACATCTCAATTATATCAATGGCACAGTTTCTGCTGAAATTGGTTGCTTTTGCAGGTAGCTGATGTAACAGAAGGGGGGTAGTGGAGAAGCAAACGCTGGGCAGTGAAGAAGCAGAGCTGGAACTGGACTATAGACGAGAAGGATGATGCTGCCATGGCTGCTGTCGTGGCAGCCAAGGACGACAACAATGATGAAGGGAAGAAGTGAAGTGGGCCTCGACAGAAAGAGAAAATCAAGTGGTCTGTTGTGGAGCACCCTTATATTTTTCCAAGCCCTAGATCAGAATGAAGGACAAGCCCAAAGTTCAAGGAAGAAACTCCAAGCATGAAGGAAGGATGAATTAAAGATATATGCTCTGAAGATTTAGTCTTTAATAGAGTTGTATTTTAGTTTAAACTTGTATTCTTGCCATATTAGAAAACTTGAACCCGAGGCCTATATAAAGGCATGTAATTCGACCTAGGGGAGAATATCTTACTCTCTAGCCTTCTTCCCCAAAACCCTAGTCGTTTTCCCCTACTCATCATGTTCTAAACTTCCCCTAGGGCTAAGGGTTGATTCTGTAAAGTAGCTGCAAGGATTGCATTGTTTTAGGATTTTCTTCTGTTCAATAAAATAGACTTCAAGTTTGCTTATTCTGGTTTTCAACATCTTGCAAGAGTATCGGGAGAGCATTGTGAGATTACACATTTACTTAATATCGGGAGAGTTAAGTATACGAAAGAAATAAGTACGGGTTCTCCAGTTTATGGTTGAACTATCTCGGACCTAGGGATAGGACGAGGTTAAGTGGCTAAGGAAGAATTCAACAACTACGGTGTTCATCCTTCGATTCACGCCGGGAGGTATCATCAAAGACGTGTTCATCGACAGACTTGGACCTAGGGATAGGCCAAGGCATAACATGGATTCTTGCCAAGCTTGAAGTGCTGAGTTGTGTGTTCGCTGCCGCGACAACAACAGACCGTTGCCGCAGCAGGTGCTGCCACGACAGATGCTACAAACAGAACAGGGAAGTCTTAGACATTGCAACACCTGCACTACGGAGCAGTTCAATACCGGCCCATTCTTTACTCTGAATATTTTCCTCTTTTATTTTCAATCTTCTTTATTACTTCGTGACAACAATAAAACTCTTTCTTTTCCCCTTCGTACAGAAAACCAAGGTTAAAGCTATTAGCCCAGTCCCTATGGAGAGGATATCTGATACTTACGTATCACTTTACTACTTGCGGCGTGTACACTTGCACTACATTGCGATAGACACTTTTACACGCAACAAACCTTAAAGACGCCTAGGCCCAAAATCGAGGCGTTATAGAATGCATGTTGGGTATATGGACCACGTGAACATATGAGGCGTGATTTTCCACATTTGGCTCGTGAGGGACAGGCTCTTGTTGTTGCTGCGGCTAACTCTTGTTGGAGTTATGGATCGGTTGACCTTGAGATGCGATTGTCCATTATTGGTTGGTGGTGGTCAGGCTAGGGCACCTGTTGTTGCACCATAGAGAGGTCGTAGGCACGGTCGTGGTAATTTCTAGCGTAAGGAGAATGCTTAAAGAATGGTGGCTCATGTAGTGGCGGTTCAACCAGAGGGTGGTGGTCCTACAAGGGTGTACACACATTGTGAAGGACGAAATGATACCGATGTGATTGCAGGTACATTCAATTTTGCATTCTTTGTCGTTGTTATCTTTGATTAATTCTGGTTCTATGCATTCATACATCTTGAGTGAGCATGGACATTTGCTTGATATCCCTATTGAGATGTTAGATGTGGGAATGCAAGTAACTAGTTCTTTTGGTGAAACGATTGCTACACGGAGGTTGTTTAGGAGATGTCATTTGACTGTTCAAGGTCATGAGCTTGCGGTTGATTTAATGGAGTTGCCTTTTCATGGTTTTAATGTATTCTTGGGTATGGATTGGTTATCAGCATAGGCTATGGTTGATTTTGAAACTGTACATCGATTGGGTGTTCTCTAAATATGAGCATAAGTGCACACTCTTGTCAAGTTGTAATATAAAAGATATCGTCTCCCACAAGGATTGGACAGCTAACTCGAATATAAATTCCTGCATAAAGAATATTTAAATGCACAAGTAAATTTTAGTTCATTTAAATGAAAAGTAAATAAACACATGTAATTAAGAGAAGAAAACAGATTGATGGAATGGATTAGGTTATGCTGCTCCGTAGTGTGAAACTGCATTGAATAAGTCAAGTTGTATTGCGCTGCAAGACTTTGCTGCCTCGGCAGAGGATGGTGGAATGGTGCTTCAACAACTTTTCTCACCAAATCAAAGATATTCAATAAAAACAAGGCAAAGTAAATAATACTGTAAATAATGCATGCACCTAAATATGCCTAAAATGCACTTGAGAATAGCAATAATATGAGATGGAATGTATACAAAATATAAGACTTATGAGCACTTTACACGCCCCAAACTCGAACTATTGCTTATCCTCAAGCAATGCAATCCTAAACATACTTGCCTTTGCACTAATCAGAAAGAAGAACATGTGTTAAACTTGATTTAGTGCCTCAAAGTTGTGGCACCTATCATTAGATTAGTGAAAGGAAAATAGCATGAATTACCTCAGAATTAAACTATAATGCCAGCTTAGTGTGTACAGAGACTGTGTACAAGCTGAATCTGAAGAATATTCTAAGTAAACAAAGATGTTGTCAAGGTAATATAAGGTTGCTACCGAGGTAGCACAATTAAGCACATTTTTAATCATGACAGTAAGGGCTTCAACTCATAACAACTACTCTTTAGGTCTGAAATTAAGATAGGAGCAATCTACAAAACCCCGAACCCACTGAGTAGAGTCATCTCGTGAAGACTTTCATTCACTCATGCTAATTTGTCCGTCACTTCAAAATATTTCAAATACATGGACTTTGATAGCAGCAGAGTGTCCTTGGCACATGATTTTCCCCTGTCGTGGCAGTGCTTTTCTTTTTCTGTTTGTTGTCTGTCGCGGCAACTTCCTGCAACCATGTTAGAATTTTACAAATAATTCAAGCAGGCAGTGTTTATCAGAAATTCACTCAAATTCAGTAAGTAACATTAGTGTTTTTATTTTTTGCAATTATAGAAAAATTCTAAGTTTTCTTCACGCTCTCCCCAAAATTAAGTTTATTTTATATGGTATGAAAATTTTAATCGGCTATCTTATCATAGGCACAAGTTCTAGCAAAAAAATTTCTTTTGATTAATTTAAAGACAAGTACATATGCAACCTATATGATCTAAATATGCCTAAAAATGAATGAATGCTAATCCACCGCCTCAAACTTGAGATGGGCATTGCCCTCAATGCACAAAATAATAAAAAAATAGGAAAAATAATAAACAAGAGAAAAAATAATTAAAACAGAAAAAACAAGAAAGAAAAAGAAAGAAAAGAAAACAACGCTAGAAGTTGTCTGATTGTGGATATGTTGCCGGAGTTTCTGAGGCAGAGAAGGAAAATGATGATTGGATGACCAGGCGGCGGCTGGAAGAGGTCCTGGCAGCAGGCTTGGCAGGTGAAATCTTTGTTGTGCGCGGCGGCTGGACTCTCTTGGGTGTAGGGCGAGGAGCTTCAATGTGGATCGGTTCAGTTTCTGAGTCCTCATCCTCCAGCGCCAGTTCGACCGAGATTATATGTTGCTTCCTTTTCCTGCTTGGTTCTGCCATAGGTGATGCCGATGGCTCTGTTGTGGCCGTTACACGCTTTTTTTCCTTGGGTTGTCCCCGAGTAGCACCCTGATTTTGGGCCTAGATGTTTTAGAGTTTGAATCGGGCCAGTCGAGAACGGTTCGAATCTTTAAGGGAGATTTAGGGAACGCTTAGTTCGGGATATTTTAAAAATATGGAAAAATATCTAAAAATCCTCATTTATTATATAAATGCTTATGGTGGAAACAATTTTACAAAATATGATTTGGAAATACTACATTTCAGTGTAGTGACCAAATTGCAGTTTTTGCAAAAGTTGACTAGTGACTGTTTTGTAAAGGATTGAAACTTTGAATATTTAAGGAGCTAATTTTACCAAAATGTTTTTCATTAGATTTCTCTTTAATTTGGGAGCTTTTAATAATGTTTTAATTGAGGGAATTAAGGAGAATTAAAAAGGAAAATCTATTTTGACTTTTCATAACTACCTTACGTTAGTTTTCTCTCATTTCTTTTTCTCTCAACTTCCACTCAGCCAAACACATTTCTTTCATCAATTAACCTCTGATTTTCATCCCTTTTGCTAAGATTTCATTCTCCTAAGGATTCCTAATCTTTACCTCATCAAAACCTCTTGTTTTCACTTTGGATTTTCAAGAAATCTTGCCCAAATTGAGGAGAAATCAGTCATTAGAGGTAAGCTTCGTCCTTCTCCTCTAATGATCAGTTCTTTACTGAAACTCCCAAGTTATCAATCCTTTGTTAATGATTATTGAGTTGCTTTAATGTTAGAAACATGAAATTGTGGTAAAACTCAAGATTCTTGTAGAGATCTTGATGATTTTCGTAACTATTGGTTACGCTCTGTTTTGAGGTTGATTTCTAATGTATTTTGGATGGTAATTGATTTTATAAATGAGGTTTTATCAAACAAATCCCGAATAGGTTTGGATTCATAAGTTTTACATGCTAGATTGGTGGTTTTTGGGGTGGTTTTGGTGTTCTGTTGTTGCTGGAGATATAAGGACGAGTTTATGGTGATTTTTGGTGTTGATTGAGGTTTAGAAATGATTAGAATTGATAGATCTTGGCTGGGCTTTGTTTTGGAAGAGTTTGGAGATGATTTCGGTTGTTGTTGGTAGTCGAAATGGTGTTTTTGAGTAGAGCAGCGAGTTTGTTTGAGTGGCTGGTGATTTCAATGCATGATGATTGTAACCCCCTTAGCCCGGCAAGGACAGTTGACCCGAACTACGAAGATTACACGGGGAAAACCAAAGTCAACCCGGAAGTCAACCTTGATTAACGACCTTTTTTTCTTTTTAATCTTGTCTAGATGCACGTTAACCCTAAGCGAACACTTGAGAAACATATACGTGTAAAGTACAGCGATCGGATTTCAAAAAGGAACTGAATTGCACACTATACAAATATTAGGAACCAAAATGTAAATTGTGAAAATTAGAAGGTCTTAACTGGTTTTTAAGTTACCAATATGAAATTTGTCATATTACATGTTTCCCTGTCAAATTTTACTTTAATTGGACTTCTCGAACTCATAAAATTGCAATTACAACTTTCGGGACTAAAATGTAAAGCTTGCAAACTTCAACACCATTCAAATCAGTGCCCAACGGTCACCTGTTTCGAAACGGCTTTGACCATTCCGAAACACGGGTTCGTTCCGAGACTGGTTTCGAAACAAGGCTTGACAGTAGCCAAAACGTTTCGGAATAGCCTCCAGCCGTTTCGAAACACTAAGGCCATTACAGGCCCCCGTTTCGAAACGCTAGTGCCCGTTCCGATACGGTTTGCCCAGAAGCTGCAGATTTTGCAAGTTTTTCATACATAAATCCATTCAAACACATCCTATTGACTTCCTAATCAATCCAACAAGTCATCATACATATAAGATACATGTTTGCAACTTCAAAACACATCCATAGCATCAAATATGAAATTTCACAAGTCTATAGGCATGCACCCTATTATCCAAACCAAGCAATCAATCAATCTCCAACCCAAGCATTAAAAGGCCACTTACAATTCCAAAACATCAAAAGCATCATGCCACAAACTAGGGAGTCCAAAACATCTCCCAAAACAAACTTTAGGTTCCCATTGCCAAATTACCAAAACTAATAGTGTATGAAAACATCACCATATATGAGCTTGGTTTCCCTTGGACACTCTAGCCTCCTTGTTGCCTTTAAACACTTCAATTCTCTGCATTATTGGTACAAGAGAGAGAGAGCGTAAGCACAATTGCTTAGTGAGGCATGCTCTAAAGAAAACATCACAATAATGCATTTTAGAAAACACTTTCAACAAAGCTTTTAAACAAAAGCTCATCTCTTTTCATGCAACCTTGCATACTTTACAAGCATCTCATGCTTCATTACAACAACTCAATATATTGGCTTTCAAGTGATAATTCATAATCTTTTATAGCACAAAACACAATCGGATACGCGGATTACAAGTGTTGTCCCACACGCTTCATACACACTATCGAACAACATAAGATGGAGTTTACGGTACAATCACAACCTCTCAACACCCGTGATGGAGTTTACGGCACAATCACAACCCCTCCACATCACTCATCGGTAGTTGTATAACTTCCTAACGAGAGTACGGGACACATAACACAAGGTCCACACACAGACTTTTAACCACCGTTGTAACCTTACCAAGATCCACACACGAACTTTTAACCACCGTTGTGATCTTACCTCTCTCGTTAGGATACTTGGATGGAGTTTTCGGTACAATCACAACCCCTCAACATCCAAGGCGACTTTATTCACGGTGCACCCAATCCTATAGCCGGCTAACTATATCCGGTTCAAGTACTTTAAAACCAATTCATCACTTGCCAATATACATCAAATAACATCATTAACACACCGTTATAAAGCATTAAACAAAGCCATTAAACACCATGCATCACCATGCATCATTACCAATTAACAACATGCTAAAACAAGGATCTCTTACCTTGAGCATCCTTCAACACATGGCTTTCAAAACCAGCATTAATCATGCTAAAACATGCTTTCAAAACAGAATTTAAACTTGCAAATTATAACCAATGCATCGAACCACTTCATGGCTCATCCAAGAGAGTTTTTCCGAAAACTTACTCTTGAGCTTAGTTAAGTTGTTTAGACTTAAACTAAGCTCCTAAAACCTTCAAATAATGGTTTCAAAGCTGGAAACCCAACTCCACTCACCAATTCCGTTTCGCAAGCTTGCCGAAACGCCGATCAAGCCTCCGGATCAACTCCACAAGTATCCGAAGATGCTTCCCTTGTTTTAAACACATCAAAGCAGAGGATTGACAACATTTCGGCTACCAAACACAACCGAAAACACCTACAAACTCTTTCACAACATAGCCCAGCCAAGATCCATCACTTCTAACCACTTCTAAACATCAATCAACATCCAAAATAAACCTAAACTCGTCCTTATACCTCCAGTTATAACAGAACACCAAGATCACCTCAAAAACCACCATTTTCATAGGCAAAAACTTAGGAAATTCAACCTATTCGGGATTGCATTGATAAAACCTCATTTCCACATCATTAGACATCCAAAATACATTTAAGAATCATCTCAAAATAGAGCCCAAACAAACACTACGAAATTCTTCAAGATTTCATCAAAATCTTGAGTTTTAAGCCAAAATCAAGTCTCTATCATTAAAACCATTTATAAAACTTAAATTAAGGATTGACAACTTGGGAATTTCAGTAAAGAACTGAGTATTTAGAGGAGAAGAACAATCCTACCTCTAAATGGTGATTTCTCCTTGATTTGAGCCAATTTCCTTGAAAATTCAATGAGGAAATCAAAAGGATTTGATGCAAGATTGATTAGGAACTAATTGATGGTAGAAATATCATCAATTGAAGTGAAGATCAATGAAAAAGTTGCTGGAGAAAACTGTTTGGATGATGGAATTTTGAGAGAAAAAGAAATGAGAAAATTTTAGGAAAAGATAGTTATGATTTTTCCAAAAGGTAGTTTCTCTTCTCTTCTAATTAATTAAAACATTAATTAATTCACTCAAATTAAGGAAAAATTTGGAGAAATCATTTTTGGGTAAATTAGCTCCTTAAAGATTCAAAGTTTCAATCCTTACAAAACAGTCACCACTAAACTTTTCAAAAATCGCATTTTAGTCACTACACCGAAATGTAGTATTTCCTAACCTTATTTTGTAATATTAATTTCACCACTCTCTTATATATATTAAAAGAGGATTTTTTAAGTATTTTTCCATATTTTAAAGCATCCCGAACTAGGCTTTCCTAAAAACCTCCTTTTATATTCGAACCGAAAATCAGACCGGTCCGGTTCAGACCCTAAACTTCTAAGCCCACAATTGGGTTGTTACAATGATGCATTAATCCTCTGCTCTTATGTGTAATGAACAGGGGAGACATCTTCAGACGCTTTTGGTGTTGATCCGGAAGTGTCGGGAGCTTAGATATCATTTCGGCGAGCAAGCGAAACGTAATCGGTGAGTGCGAATGGTTTTAGAAGTCCTTGAGAGACAAAGATACAAGGTTTGGGGATTTAGGATTGGTTTGAAACACCATCCTAAGTCCGGAAGTAAGTATGGCTATATTTGCTCTCAAATATGTGGTTGATGCCCTTAAATGTTTTTACATGCTCTTGTTTTGAGATAGACAAATTCCTACTGTTTTATGCATGATTTGTAGCATGAGATGATGCTTTGTAGAGATTTCATGAGATAGCATGTTGCATTAAAGAGATTTTGAGATTTTGACTTAATGCAAAGCATGAGATATGATTTTGAAATGAGATGAGAAAGATTTGAGAAATGTTGCATAAAAACAGTAGATGAGATGATGTTTTTGACATAATATATTGGCATAGAAGATGAGATGACTACCGGATATGATTGATCAATCAATAGGATGAGAGTGCACTATAAACTAAAAATTCGCGCGTGCTCTATGGAGTCGGGAAATGGGGTAGTGCCATCCCGGTCCAAAGTGAGAATCCGATGATGAGAGATACCACCGGGGTAGGACTTGGTGAAATAACCAAGCTTTGTGGCGATGAGAGATTCCGCCATGAGAGTCCGGTGATGAGAGATTCCACCAAGGTAGGAATTGACCTTGAGTCAAGCTAATCCGCATATCCGAGTAAAGATGAAATGTGAAATGCCAATATAATATATGAAAATGTATTTGAATCACATGTACCAAATGTTGAGATGATTTATGTTATGAGAAATGCATATGAGATTATGATATGAAATGTTTTTGTTTTCATTTAGCATGTGTATAGCTTTGCCATGAGATTTGCATTGGTTTAATGCATGAGATAGAATAAAGGTACATGTGTTTTCAAATGGAGATTTGCTTTGAAACGGTTTTCGAGCATGAGATAGAATGAGCATGTTGATGGAAATGGCTTTTGAGAAAGAGTTTTAAAGAAGCATTGTGGTGTTGGTTTTCCTTAGAGCTTGCCTCACTAAGCAAATATGCTTACGCTCTCTTTTACCAACAATGCAGATAATTGAGATGAGTTTGGGCAGCGAGAAGGCTAAGGACATCCAAGGAAGTGAAAAGCTCATGTATGGTGATGTTTTCTCATACTCTAGTATTGATATTTTGCAATGGGGATCTAAGGTTGTTTTTGGGAGATGTATTTTGAACTCCCTATGTTTGTGGCAAGTTTGTTATGGATTTTGAAGTTTGTAAATGGTCCTATTTGGTTTGGTTTGAGGATTGAAGTCTTTTTTTGGTTTTGTAGTTAGGAAGCATGCCTATAGACTAAATGTTCATGTGTTTGATGCCATGCTTTAGCTTAAGCTTCATAAATATGCTCTTTGATGTTTACTCATGTTGCTGGTGTGAAATGGTATGATTTGGGATATGTTTGAATGTGTAAAGATGTGGAAAACCAGAAAATTGTATGGTTGCAGGGCAGGGTGTATCGAAACACCCTTATATGTTTTGAAACAGGGGCCTGAAATGGCCATAGCGTTTCGGAACGGATAATAGTGTTTCGGAACACTTTAGCTGCTGGAGAGGCATGTTTCGATACTGGTCTCAGAACGCACCCAAGTACTTAAAAACGGTAAACTTTGTTTCGATATGATCGTTTCGATACCAGGGTCAGCTTTTCGAAACGGTTGACCATTGGTCTGCATTTTGAATGGTTACAAGTTCATGTTTCTTACATTTTGGTCCTTGATGATTATGGATGCAAATGTTTGAGCTTGGAATGTCCAATTAAGCTGATAATTGACAGAGATGCATGTAAACTGGTTAATTACATATTGGTCAGCTTAAAGTCTGCAAAGTCCTCACAATTTGCAAAGTTTACGTTTTGGTCCCTAAAAGTGTAATTCTTGCAATTGAATCCCTAAATGTATTTCGATCATTGTGCTTTCCCTTCCTATGATTCTTGAGTAATCACATAGGCCTAATGTATCATTTAGAAAAGAAAAAAAAGGGTCGTTAATCAAGGTTAACTTTTGGGTTGACTTTGGTTTTCCCCGTGTAATCTTCGTAGTTCGGGTCAAGCGTCTAGGCTGGGCTAAGGGGGTTACACCTCGGCTATTTCGACGGCATGGTGGGCGGGCTCCTTGTTGGGCCTTCTTCTTGGTCCTACTTATTTATTCCTAAACCTAAAATAATAATTAACTTAAATAAAGAAAAATTAAAATCTAAAAGAATAAAAATGTGGAAAATAATTGAAATAAATTAAAATCTAATCCTAAAACATAAAAAGAAAAAGAAAAATATTAAAAAAATTTAAGTTATGTTGGGAGTGCATTGAGGTGTATCTCCCAAACATAATCACTTCCTGAGTTGGTTGTGGTTTGCTTTTCGTCCAGGAGGGTCATCTTGCTCCTCGGGGTCTTTGTTGCTGCCCTGATTTCTGCCCTGGCAGCTGCTGCCTTGCTTTGTTTCTGTGCTGACCTTAAAGGCATGTGTGTCTTGGCATATATCTTTTTCCTTGGCTGGTTTCATGGGTTGTAAAACATGTATCATTACGTTCTGATTGTCAACCCTTATTATGAGTTCCACATTCTCTACATCTATTAATGTTCTACCTGTGGCTAAGAATGGTCACCCAAGAATGATGGTGCATTCTCGTCTGCCTCATAATCCAAGATAAGGAAATCAAATGGAAAAATGAAATTGCCCACTCAAACAAGCATGTCTTAAACTTTTCCTTCCGGTTACACAAATGAATGGTCAGCTAGTTGTAGCATGATGGAAGTTGGTTTTGCTTTTCAAATTCCTAATTTGTTGAAGACCGCCTTGGGCATCAGATTAATGCTTGCTCCTAGGTCACATAGAGCTCCCGTATTATGGTTGTTGCCTATCTTGCATGGAATGATAAAGCTGTCTGGATCTGTCCTCTTGGGCACCACCTTGTTATGGAGCATTGCCATGCATTCTTCAGTGACAACTACAGTCTCGAATTCCCCAACTCTTCTTCTCTTGGAAACCATGTCTTTCAAATACTTTGCATAATTCGGCATGTTTTGTATGGCTTCCACGAGTGGTATGTTGATGTGCAACTGCTTAAGTATATCTAGAAATTTCTTGAGCTGGTGCTCTTGCTTTTGTTGTTTAAGCCTTTGGGGGAAGGGCGGCGACAGAAGGATGTCCTGGATGTGTTACTTATATGAGAAATATGATCTGTACGGGTGTAGGATCATCTATCTCAGGGTTGCCGCCTATCTCCTCTGCCTGGGCCTCAGTTTGTTTTGTTGCCACAATAGGTTATTCGTGTGTTGCTGCGGTGGGTGGTTCTGGTTGATTTCTCTTTGGCTGCTCCACTATGGGATCATCCAATTGTTTCCAACTCCTTGTCGTTATTGCTTTACACTGTTCATAAGTGGGTTTTGATGTGGCCTTTGTGTTGCTGGATGATGTACCCATTGACCTGTTGCTTATAATCTTTGTAAACTGCTCGAACTGGGTCTCCAGGTTCTTTATTGTTGCCTCTTGGTTGTCCATCCGTATTTCAGTCTTGTCCATGAAAGATTCAGTTTTGTCAATAAATTTATTAGTATGAACTATAAAAGTATGTAAAGTACATTCTAATCAATTATTGTTCATATTTTGTTGCTACTGAGGTGGTTGTCGGGACAAGTTATGTTGATATCCTCATGGTTGCTGGGTTGGATTTGCAGCCATGTTAGGGTTACTCAAGGAAAAATTTGGGTGTTTTTTCCAGGCTGGATTGTAAGTGTTGGTGTTGGGTCTGCTGTTCCTCTCATAGGTCCCCATAAAATTGGCAGATTCATTGCATTCGGAGGAATCATGGTTACCCCCACACTTATCGCAGAACGACTCCACAGCCTTAGCCTCATATGTTTTCCCAGCGGGTTTGGCCATGTTCATCACCAATTGTGTCAGTTTATCCAGGCAGGGAATGACAGATTCGGTGGCTTCTACTTCATTCACAACAGCTGGCCGCCTTATGCCGCCGCGGTGGACTGTAGGGAACTTGTAGTCATTCTTTGCAATTTTGTTTAGAATTTGTAGTGCCTCCTCGGGTGGTCTGTCTAGGATGATTCCATTGGCTGAAGCTTCAAGAATCATTCCTGTCGGTTGATTTACTCCATTATAGAACATCGACACTTGAGTCCAGGATGGGAAACCATGAAGTGAGCAATTGTTTAGCATCTGATGGTATCTCTCCCAAGCTTCATACATTGGTTCGTCATCTCCTTGGCAGAAGGCAGTGATTTCGTTTCTTAATCTATTGGTCACGTTTGAAGGGCAGAAACGATCGAGGAAGTCCTTGCACAATTCTGTCCAAGTGTTAAACGATCTTGTCGGTTGGTTGTTTAGCCATTGTTTTGCTGATATCCTCTTGGTTGTTGGGTTTTATTGTCAGCCATGTTAGGGTTACTCCATGAGAAATTTGGGTGCTTTTTCCAGCCTGGATTGTATGTGTTGGTGTTGGGTTTGCTACTCCTCTCATAGGTCCCCATAAAATTGGCAGATTCATTGCATTCGAAGGAATCATGGTTGGCCCCAATCTCATCGCAGAAGGGCTCCACAGCCTTAGCCTCATATGTTTTCCCCAGCGGGTTTGGCCATGTTCATCACCAGTTGTGTCAGTTTATCAAGGCGGACAATGACAGATTTAGTGGCTTCTACTTCATTCACAACAAATGGTCGCCTTATGCCCCGCGACGGGCTGTAGGGAACTTGTAGTCATTCTTTCCAATTCTGTTCAGAATCTGTAGTGCCTTCTCAGGTGGTCTGTCTAGGATGATTCCATTGGCTGAAGCGTCAAGCATTATTCTTGTCGTTGATTTACTCCATTATAGAACATCAACACTTGAGTCCAAGATGGGAAATCGTGAAAAGGACAGTTGTTTAGCATCTGTTGGTATCTCTCCCAAGCTTCATACATCGGTTCGTCATCTCATTGGCGGAAGGCAGTGATTTCGTTTCTTAATCTATCAACCATGTTTGAAGGGCTGAAACGATCGAGGAAGTCCTTACACAATTCTGTCCAAGTGTTAAACGGTCTTGTCGATTGGTTGTTTAGCCACTGTTCTACTGATATCCTCCTGGTTGTTGGGTTGGATTTGCAGCCGTGTTAGGGTTACTCTAGGATAAATTTAGGTGCTTTTTCCATGGTTGATTGTATGTGTTGGTGTTGGGTCGGCTGTTCCTCTCATAGGTCCCCATAAAATTGGCAAATTCATTGCATTCGGAGGAATCATGGTTTCCCCCACACTCATCGCAGAAGGGTTCCACCGCCTTAGCCTTATATGTTTTCCTAGTGGGTTTGGCCATGTTCATCACCAGCTGTGTCAGTTTATCCAGGCGGGCAGTGACAGATTCGGTGGCTTCTACTTCATTCACAATAGCTGACCCCTTTATGCTGCCGCGATGGGCTGTAGGGAACTTGTAGTCATTCTTTGCAATTTTTTTCAGAATTTGTAGTGCCTCCTCGAGTGGTCTTTCTAGGATGATTCCATTGGCTGAAGCGTCAAGCATCATTCTTGTCGGTTGATTTACTCTATTATAGAACATCGACACTTGAGTCCAGGATGGGAAACCGTGAAGCGGGCAGTTGTTTAGCATATGTTGGTATCTCTCCCAAGCTTCATACATTGGTTCGTCATCTCCTTGACGGAAGGCATTGATTTCGTTTCTTAATCTACCGGTCACGTTTGAAGGGCTGAAACGATCGAGGAAGTCATTGCACAATTCTGTCCAAGTGTTCAACGATCCTGCCGGTTGGTTGTTTAGCCACTTTTTTTCCCTATCCCTCAGTGAATAGGGAAATAATCTCAGCTTAAGAACATATTGATGAAGTCCATGTATCTTAAAAGCTCTGCAAATGTCAAGGAACCCTCTCAAGTGTTTCCGAGCATCTTTCGAGGCAGTTCCTCCAAATTGCCCCAATGTGTTTATCATGTTGAACATCACAGGTTTTCAGCTCGAAGTGGTCTACTTCAATTTCAGGCTCTGCCAGAGTTGGTTCAAATCCTTTGAAATCATGCTCCAAGTAATCCATGGTGTTTCGCACATGTTGTTGCTACATGGGCTGAATTGAGAGTTGCTGCCTAGGTGGAGGATTTTGCTGCCCGTCAATGCCATTTCGGGCATTGTTGGCGGGGTTGTCATCTTGTCCGTTAACCATGGCTGCCTCCATTTTTCCTTCTTCCTTAGCTTTTCTGAAGGCTTCTCTTGCTTCTTTCTTTAGTTCTCTTGCTCTTCGTTCGATCTCGTCTATGAAAACGATTTTGGTCGATAGGTTGGCTCTGGTCATGCACTAGACAAGAAAACTGTAAAATTCTCTTTTTTGAATAAAAAGGAAAAATAAAAACTAAAATTAAATGCAATAAAATAAAAGTGCAGAAAAATAAAGTCTAATTTATTGTTGCCAATCCCCGGCAACGACGCCAAAAACTTGTAGACTGATTGGGTGTTCTCTAAATATGAGCGCAAGTGCACACTCTTGTTAAGTTGTAATATAAAAGATATCGTCTCCCACGAGGATTGGACAGCTAACTCGAACATAAATTCCTACATAAAGAATATTTAAATGCACAAGTAAGTTTCAGTTCCTTTAAAAGAAAAGTAAATAAACACAAGTAATTAAGAGAAGAGATCAGATTGATGGAATGTGTTAGGTTATGCAGCTTCGTAGTGTGAAACTGTGTTGAATAAGTCAAGTAGTATTGTGCTGCCAGACTTTGTTGCATCGGCAGAGGATGGCAAAATGGTACTTCAACAACTTTCGCTGGCTCGGCAGGTGGAACGGATGATTGGCTCGGTGGAAAACTCGGCAGACCTCCAAGGCTCGGTAGAACGCTTCGAGAATGATTTAGCTTATATCTAAGTCAAAATATTGTTGATGCCCTCTGCAGATAATACACGTTGGCGTGAATCTTGCAATGAACAGCAACTTTTGGTTTGTTCTCTTTTAGCCTCCTTAAACCCTAACCTATGTCTAGGCTGGATTGATCAACACCTAGTATGGATGAGATCGTGCTTACTTCTTTCGTGAGTTTGACTCTCTCGATGCCAAACAAATGGATTTCTCACAATCGACCTTTCGAACTCAATTGAAAATAATGAAGAACATGAAATAAGCAAACCTTGAATTTATTGCAATAACAAACTTGAACCTAAACAACCGTTCTCACAACTACTTTACAACACAACCCAAACCCTGGAGAATTTAGAACATAGCGGCGACAAGAAAACACAAGAGAAACTAAGCTATGCCAAGATTTTTTTCTAATATTTCTCAAATACAAAATATGATCAAGTATATATAGGGCTTGGCCTAGGTTAAGTCCTCCTTGGAGAAGAAGTCTTCCTCGTGATAAAGTAGCTTTTGCATTGAATGAATCCTTTACTTCTGACTTCTTTAACTTGAAGTTGGACTCCTTGTGCCGCAAGTAAGCTTAGGACGCCTTAGATATTTTCTCCTTTGCCGGCTTTGTCCGCTGTTTCTAGCATCAGTAAATTGCATGGATGAGCTCATTAGTCTCAAAAAATTATGCTATATCAATCGCACTCAAATTCGCCAATTCCTCAAGTTGTTGCCCTGGGCGGCAGATATGGCGGCGACAGCTATTCGACAGTATCTCTCTCTGTGTTGAACTGCTTTAGTACAACTCCTTGGTTTGTTGCCTCGGCATCAGATCCTCAGCTTTCTTCTCCTCCTGACATCTTCTAGCATCTGAAACTAAAACTATATTTTTTTCTCACCAAATCAAAGATATTCAATAAAAACAAGGCAAAGCAAAGAATATTGTAAATAATGCATGCATACACCTAAATATACCTAAAATGCACTTGAGAATAGCAATAATATGAGATGGAATGCATACAAAATATAAGACTTATGAGAACTTTACAAAAACCAAGCGGGTTACTTTGAAACTTGTTGACGATTAGAAAGTGGTAATCGTGGGTGAGAATGTTAAATTCTTGTCCAATGTTATTTCGGCTCTAGAAGCGAGTTGTTTGATGGAATCAGGCTATGAGGTCTTCTTAGCTTATGTTATGAATCCGGGATCAAAGGAAGTGCGAGTAAAGGACATACGTACGGTATATGAGTTTCTGAGCATATTTCTAGAAGAATTGCATGGTTTGCCGCCAAATAGAGAGGTTGAGTTGGGTATTGAGTTGTGAGGAGCTCGATTCGTTCAATCGATGTTGCTCACCAAGTGGTTGAGAGGTGGATTTTTTGGTGGAAGGGTTGTGGAAGCTAAAATGAAAAGTGACACAATGATTTATAGTGGTTCAACCTTCTAACCAAGGTCTACATCCACTACCTTAGCTCCCCACTAAGGATTTCCAATCAATCCACTATTGATTCGTCCCCTTTTCTAGGCTTAGGAGGAAACCCTTACACACAATCAAGCTTTCTACCCAAAGCCTTGATTGAAACCATCTTTCACAAAGAGATAAATAAAGCAAACTTAAATCCCTCTAATAGGTATTTGTTTGCACAATTTAGCACTCACCCAAAACCTAAAACACTTGAGCGAATTTGACAATTTTGGCTCACTAGTGTTTGTCTATACAATAAATGATAATTTAAGCTCTAAGACAATTCTTGATCATTTGTTGATTGACAATATGAGCATTAGCCTTTACTTGATGCTTGGAGATCCCTTTTATACTCCTTGATGGGTTTATAGTCGTTACTAGCCGTTGGGAATGATTTGGAGCCGTTGAGGACTTTATTTCCCTTCATTAATGCTATTTTGCAGCCTTCTGTATCGATACGCTTGGACTCGTATTGGTACGGCCTTCATCAGAAACTAGCCGTTGGGCTCTTGCCAGCCTAGGCGTATCGGTACGGTTTCACTTTTAAATAACCGTTGGGAAATAGCCGTTGGGGTTGTTGGAAAGGGGATTGGTACGCTTACCAGGCGTATCGAAACAATCCCGATCCGTATCGAAATGGCCAAGCCTGTTTCAATACGGGTTTTGGCAGTGACCAAACTGGGCAAAAAAGGTATCGATACGGGTTGCACCGTATCGGTACGGGTAGCTTGAAAACTTAAGTTTAGCTATTTAAAATCAATAAAAACATTGCCAAAAAACCTTTTAAAATACCTCAAACATATATTTAAGTTATTTGGGCTCAAAAACAAGTTTTAAATTCTTTTCAAATTAGTCCAAAACATTTTTCAATTATTATATCAAAACATTAGTTCAACAATCTCGCCCTTTTTGATATAATAAAACTAACTTGAAAAATTGTTTGGGATTCTCCCCTTTAACTTTAAAAATGTGAATAAGAGAATTAAAGATATAAACCAAATAAAGCTCCCCCTTATTCATTTGAAAATTCAATTTTTCAACTCATTTCTCCCCCTCTTTGTTATATCAAAAGGAATTTAAAACATTAAGTTTAAAAATAACAATAGATGTAAAATTTTGACAAAAGTAAGAATTTGGTTTTAAAATGACTCCCCCTTACTCAAAGCATCATAAAAAATGTTAGTCCAACATAAATGATCATCTAGTTGACATAAATAAAATTAAATCAAATAAAATCAAAAAGCAACTAGATTTTAGCACACTTGAACTCAAGGGAGGATGTGAGGCCTTTCTTCTTCAAGTGTTCTTCCTTAGTGTGTATGGAGCTCCCCCTCAATGTTTGACTTGTTGAACATCTCCATCACACCTAGCAAAAGACAATCAAGTGATTTTTGGTATCCAAATTGCTTTGGATCCATGAACGTTAGTAGCACAAATTTTAATCCAAATTGCTCTGATACCAATTGTTGAGTTGTGAGGAGCTCGATTCGTTCAACCGATGTTGCTCACCAAGTGGTGGAGCGGTGGATTTTTGGGTGGAAGGGTTGTGGAAGCTAAAATTAAAAGTGACACAATGATTTATAGTGGTTCAACCTTCTAACCAAGGTCTACATCCACTACCTTAGCTCCCCACTAAGGATTTCCAATCAATCCACTATTGATTCGTCCCCTTAGGAATCCATTTTTCAATGTCATCCTATTTAATTGATGTGCTAAGTCCTTTTGGAACCCAAACACTTCTAAAACATTTTCCTTTTATAAATCTAGGGGCACTAGATTGTCTTACATAAAAATTTGATTTTCCAAAATTGTTTTTCCTTTCAAGCTCTTTGGAAATCAAATCCTTTTCCTCTTGAACTTTTTGAAGCAAATTTTGTAAATCAAAACATTTTAATTCAAACTCCTCAAGTTTTGCTTCAAGTTCAAGTTTGGTTTTAGAAATCAAATCATTTTGAATTTTTAACTTTGAAATTAATTTATTGTTTTCAAAATGTGATTTTTAAAGTCTAAAACCAAATCATCATAGGCATCTTGTAATTCATCAAAAGAGTAAGAACATGAAGTAGATGAATTAGAAGTTACCCTTTAATCTTCTTCGATGGCCATAAGGCAAAGGTTGACTTGTTCATCGTCGGTGGAGTCCTCATCACTCCAAGTAGCCACATGTGCCTTCTTCTTATGGCTTGAAGTGCTTGCCCTCTCTTTTCTCTTCGGTTCTCGTTCAAGCTCTCTCAAAGCTTTCTTCATGAACGGGGCACACTTCTTGAAGAGATTAACTATCTCTTCTTCATCCTCCTCTTCACTTGAATAGACATGATGACAAGTGGAGGACTTGAGAGCCATGGCACTTGCATTGATGCCTAGTCCTTTCATTTTCTTATCTCCCATAGCTCTAATTTCTTCCCTCTTTTTCTCATCCTCTTTGTTCTTCTTCATGATTTGATGAGTAAGGAGTGACCCCATGAGTTCATCAAGCTTCAAAGTCTTCAAATTTTTGGCTTCGATGATGGTGGTCCTCTTTGAGTCCCAAGACTCGGGAAGTGAGTAGATGAGCTTTCGAACAAGCTTTTCCTCCAGGATGGCTTCTCCATAGCCTTTGAGACCATTGGTGATAGTGGAGAACCTATCAAACATCTTCTCGATGTTCTCCTCCGGATCCATTTTGAAGTTCTCATACTCTAAGGTTAGGAGCCCAATCTTGGTCTCCTTGACATCATTGGTTCCCTCGTATGTGACTTCAAGCTTGTGCCATACCTCCTTGGCACTCTCACAAGAAGACATCTTCTCATAGATGGTTGGCCAAAAGCACAAAACAAGATGTGCAAGGCTTTGCAATTAAGCTACATCTTCTTGCGATCATCGGCACTCCACTCCGCTTTGCTTCTTTGAGGCACGAACGGACCATCTTCAACTATATCCCATAGCTTGTAATCTCTAGATTTGATGAAGAACTTCATCTTTGTCTTCCAATAGGCATAGTGGGTTCCGTCAAAGAAAGGTGGTTTGTTGATTGATTGTGCCATTTGACCCGGTTGATGAAATAGTGATCGAGCTTGCCGGATCTTCTCAATAGGATGTGAATCCTCCTCAATTGAGCCAAGCTCTGATACCAATTGTTGAGTTGTGAGGAGCTCGATTCGTTCAACCGATGTTGCTCACCAAGTGGTGGAGAGGTGGATTTTTGGGTGGAAAGGTTGTGGAAGCTAAAATGAAAAGTGACACAATGATTTATAGTGGTTCAACCTTCTAACCAAGGTCTACATCCACTACCTTAGCTCCCCACTAAGGATTTTCAATCAATCCACTATTGATTCGTTCCCTTTTCTAGGCTTAGGAGGAAACCCTTACACACAATCAAGCTTTCTACCCAAAGCCTTGATTGAAACCATCTTTCACAAAGAGATAAATAAAGCAAACTTAAATCCCTCTAATAGGTATTTGTTTGCACAATTTAGCACTCACCCAAAACCTAAAACACTTGAGAAAATTTGACAATTTTGGCTCACTAGTGTTTGTCTATACAATAAATAAAAGTTTAAGCTCTAAGACAATTCTTGATCATTTGTTGATTGACAATATGAGCATTAGCCTTTACTTGATGCTTGGAGGTCCCTTTTATACTCCTTGATGAGTTTATAGCCGTTACTAGCTGTTGGGAATGATTTGGAGCCGTTGAGGACTTTATTTCCCTTCATTAATGTTGTTCTGCAGCCTTCCGTATTGATACGCTTGGACCCGTATCAGTACGACCTTCATCAGAAACTAGCTGTTGGGCTCTTGCCAGCCTAGGCGTATCGATACGCTTGAGGGCGTATCGGTACGGTTTCACTTTTAAATGATCGTAGGGGTTGTTGGAAAGGGGATCGGTACACTTACCAGGCGTATCGAAACAATCTCGATCCGTATCGAAACGGCCAAGCATGTTTTGATACGGGTTTTGGCAGTGACCAAACTGGGCAAAAAAGGTATCGATACGGGTAGCTTGAAAACTTAAGTTTGGCTATTTAAAATCAATAAAAACATTGCCAAAAACCTTTTAAAATACCTCAAACATATATTCAAGTTATTTGGACTCAAAAACAAGTTTTAAATTCCTTTCAAATTAGTCCAAAACATTTTTCAATTATTGTATCAGAACATTAGTTCTACAAGTTGTATGAAAAACTTCTTCACTGTCTATTGCTCCCTATTGTATGGCTCTGTAAAAGTGAAAGCAGTTGGAGACACAACTTCGGGATTTGCTTGATCGAGGGTTTATGAGGCCTAGTGTTTCACCTTGGGGTGTGTCAGTGTTGTTTGTAAAAAAGAAGGATGGCACAAGCGAATGTGTATTAATTATCGACAATTGAACAAGTTGACGATTAAGAATAAGTACCCTTTGCCAAGGATTGATGATATGTTTGACCAGTTTTGAGGTGCTTCGGTGTTTTCTAAGATTGATTTGAGGTCTGGGTATTATCAATTGAAGGTGAAGGATGTGGATGTGCCTAAAATTGCTTTTCGTGCAAGGTACGGGCATTATGAGTTCTTGGTGATGTTGTTTGGTTTAACAAATGTACCTGCTACATCATGTATGTGATAAATCGAGTATTCCTTAAATTCTCGGATCAGTTTGTGGTTATGTTTAATGATGATATCCTTGTGTTCTCTCGTACCGAGAAGGATCATGATAAACACTTTTGAATTGTGCTTCAAGCTTTGTTGGATAATCAATTGTATGCTAAGTTAAGCAAATGTGATTTTTAGCTTAGAGAAGTTGTTTTTCTGGGACATGTTGTGTCAACCGAAGGAATTTGAGTTGATCCACATAAGATTGAGGCGGTAATGAGTTGGAAGTCACCTAAATCTGTGTCAGGAGTTCGTAGTTTTCTTGGTTTGGCTGGTTACGATCGTAGGTTTGTGGATGGTTTTTCACGGGTTGTTGTACCATTGACCAAGTTGTTGCAAAAGAATGTTCATTTTAAGTGGACGGAAGATAGACAACGAGCTTTTGAGAAGTTGAATGAAGTTTTGATGCAATCTCTTATTTTGATTCAACCTGAGTCGAGTAAGGAGTTTGTTGTGTATAGTGATGTATCATACGTTGGTTTGGGTTTTGTGTTGATGCAAGGTGGAAAAGTTGTGGCATATGCATCTAGGCAATCGAAGGTGCACGAGCGCAATTACCCTACCCATGATCTTGAGCTTGTCGCGGTTGTGTTTGCTTTGAAAATTTGGAGGCATTATCTTTATGGTGAGAAGTGTGTTGTTTACACGGATCATAAGAGTTTGAAGTATTTGATGACTTAAAAGGATTTGAATCTTTAGCAGCGCAGATGGTTGGAGTTTCTTAAGTATTACAATTTAACAATTGAGTATCATCCAAGGAAAGCTAATGTGGCAGCTAATGCTTTGAGTAGGAAGGTTGTGGTTGATTTGAGAATCATGTTTGCACAATTGAGTGTGACGCAAGATGGAGGTTTGTTGGCCGTTATGCAAGTTAGGCCATCTTTTTCACAGTTGATTAAGGAAAAGCAACCTTATGATGAACATTTAGTACCGCATGTTAAGGATATTATGGATGGGAATCCGACAGATTTTCATTTTAATGATGATGGAGTGTTGTGTTTCAAGGATCGGATAGTGGTGTCCAATGATGATGAGTTGAGGCGAACCATTTTGACTGAAGCGCATAGCAGTCCTTTTGCTATGCATCCTGGTAGTACTAAGATGTATCGAGGCTTGAAGGAAGAGTACTATTGGGTTGGTCTAAAGAAAGATGTGGCTGATTTTTTTGCTCAGTGCATGATGTGTCAGCGTGTTAAGGCTGAACATCAGTTTCCTTCTGAGTTGTTGCAACCATTGAGGATAACGGAATGGAAATGGGAGTGAATAACCATGGATTTTGTGTCTGGGTTACCATTAATGCCAACTATGAAGGATTCTATTTGGGTGATTGTTGATCGGTTTACGAAGTGTGCACATTTTGTACTTGTGCATACGACGTATACTTTGGATAAGTTGGCGGATTTATACATCGTTGAGATTGTACGTTTGCATGGAGTGTCCAAGTCTATAGTTTCATATAGAGATCCACGGTTTACAATGATGTTTTAGGAGTGTCTACATCGAGCTTTGGGTACACGGTTGAATTTCAGTACTTTGTATCATCCCCAGTCGAATGGTCAATTTGAACGTGTGATTCAGGTTTTGGAAGATATGTTGAGATGTTGTGTCATTGAGTTCAAAGGAACCTGGGAGAAACGGTTGCCTTTGGTGGAGTTTGCGTATAATAACAGTTACCAAGCTAGTATACAAATGGCATCATATGAAGCCTTGTATGGTTGGAAGTGTCGTACGCCTTTGTGTTGGGCTGAGGTTGGGGAAAAGCATATTTCCTTGCCTGATGTCTTGAGAAGCACAAATGAGAAAGTGAAGCTTATTTGTGATCGTTTAAAAGCTGCCTCAGATCGTCAGAAATCTAACGCAAATTTGAAGCGTAAGGAGATTGAGTTTACGATTGGTGATTGCGTGTTTTTGAAAGTGTCACCTTGGAAGAAGGTGATTAGGTTTGGACGTAAGGGTAAGCTTAGCCCAAGGTTCATTGGACCATCTGAAGTTGTGGAGCGTGTTGGTCCTATTGTGTATCGTTTGAGGTTACCTCCCGAGTTAAAGAGAATTCATGATGTGTTTCATGTGTCAAAGTTACGAAAGTATAGGTCGGATCCGTCGCATGTTATGCCAGTAGAGGATACTGAGTTGCGACCAGATTTGTCTTATGATGAGTAACCTTCCGAGATTCTTGATTCTAGTAGCAAAGCTCTTCATGGTAAGACGATTGAACTTGTAAAGGTGTTGTGGCGACATCGAGGAGTTGTGGAAGCCACCTGGGAAAGCAAGGGAGATATGTTGAAACAATTTCTGAACCTATTTCCTCCAGGAAAAATTTCGAGGACGAAATTTCCTAAGTGGGGGTGAGTTGTAACGCACCAATTTTGGGCCTAGAGGTTTTTGGGATGGTTTTAGGGTCCGTTGGACCGAGATTAGAGATTCGGATAAGTTTCGGGATGAGTTCAGGGAAAAACATATTTCGGAAGGTGATAAAAATGTAGAAAATTTATCTATAATTCATTTTAAATACATAAAAGGTTTTGGTGAAATCAATTTTGGAAAAACGAGTTTTGAAAATGTGACATTTTGGACTAGTGATCAAAGTGTAAAGTTTGAAAACTGGATTTAGTGACCGTTTTGTAAAGGGTCAAAACTTTAAATCTTTAAGGAGTTATTATACCATTGGTCTAATCTGAGTTTTCTCTTAACTAGGATTATTTTAAATGTGCTTTAATTAAAGGATTTAATAAAGGAAGGTGGTTATTTTCTAAAATCATAATTTCACGTAACTTTCTTTTCTCAAGATTTTCTCTCAACTTCTCTTTGGCCAAACACATTCTTTTCATCAGAAAATTTAAGGCAATGATCTTGATTTCTTAACTCTTTGATTTCCTAAATGATTCTTTAGTTTATTTTCCAAAAATCTTATTGAATCTCTTTGATTTTCAAGAGGAAAACATCCAATTAAGGGGAAACTCATACATTGGAGGTAAGGTTCGTTCTTCTCCTCTAATTTAAGGTTCTTTACTAAAATTCTCAAGTTCTTGATCCTTTATATACGTTTTTTAATGGGTTTCGATGTTTTAATTGTGGAAATTTGGTTTAATTGAGGTTTAATTGATGAAATTGGTTGAGATTCGTTTTGGATCTATTTTGCTAGGTTTATGATTGACTTTAATCATGATTTTGAAGTTTAATAATGTATATATAAAGGTTTTAACATTGTAATCTCGGAACTATGTGAATATCTAGTTGTTTATGTTACTAGTTTTGGGTTTTTTGGGGAGTTGTGGTGGTTTTGTGAATGATGGAGGTATAAGGTTGATAATATGATGATTTTGGATTAACATTAATGATAATTGATGGTTGAAAGTGTTAGGTTTTGGATGGGTTAAGTTTGGAGGTTAGTTGATGTTGTTTTCGATTGTTTCAGATAGGTGATTGATAGTTTTTGGCAATGCAATGTTGTGGAATTGCTTGGTGGGATTTTGAATGCATTGAGATGCATTAATCCTCTGTTATTATGTGGTTAAAATAGGGGTTGTTCCAAAAGAGATCGGTGAAGCTTTGGAGGCTTTGGACGCTTAGTTTCGCATCGGCGATATGAGGTTTCGCGTGTCGGTGAGTGAGAACGTAGATTTCAGCTTTGAAAAGTTTTAAAGGTGGTTTTGGGAACTTAGATTTAAGCTTGAAATACTTGTCTAAGTTTTGAAGTAAGTATAAGTGGTTCTCTCTCTAGGTCGTGCTTTTACGAAATAGTTTATGCACTTGTTTTTTATTACATGGATTTACCTGTTGTTTATGCATGTTTTAAGTATGTGATATACTGTTTTTAATCATGAGATGATGATATGGAATTTCCTGCTGTTTATGCACGTGGTAAGTGATCCATGTAAGTATGTGTTTTATACTTGTGTTAGAGCATGGTTTGATGCTTTGGAAAATGGTTTTAAGTTGATGCATATGAAACAGTGAGGTACATGGTTATAATGAATTATACTGGCAAGTGATGGTAGATATAGTTAGTCGGGTATAGGATTGAGTGCACTATAAACAAGTCACCTTGGATGTTGAGGGGTTTATGCGGTGTACCGAATACTCCATCCAAGTACCCTAACGATCGAGGAAGTGTAGTGTCTCGTCTCTCATTAGTGGGGTTATACAACTATCGATGAGTGGTGTTGATGGGTTTATATGGTGTATCGAATACTCCACCACGGGTGTCACAGCGGTTGAGAGGTTTATATTGTGTATCGAATACTCACGTGTGTGAACATTGAGATGTCGATGAGAATGTATAAAGTGTTGGGACAACACTTGTGAATCTGTGTATCCAATGTTGTGATTTGGAAATGGAACTTGGTTAATGATCACTTGTAAGCCAATATAATTGTTGATGTATAATGAAAAGATTTATATTGTATAATGAGACTTATACATGTTACTCTTTAAGCTTTGCATATGGTTTGTTATGCATGAGAAGGCTTAAATTGAGGTTTAGCAATGGGACTTGTTGTTTAACTATGATACTTGATGCATATGGTTTAATATCTTGGTTTTGGAAAGGTTTAAGTGCATGGTTTTCAAGGCATGATGTTTTATAAATGGATTGAAATGAATATTTCAATGGTTTTGAGAAATTGGTTTTAAATTGCATTGATGGTGTTTTATTTTAAGCACTCCTCACTAAGCCTAGTATGCTTACGCTCCCTTTGTCCATCAATGCAGAGAATTAAAGGAGTAGAGGCAGCAAGGAGGATCCAAGGACTTCGATCTTGAAAGTATTGTAACCCCCTTAGCCCGGCCTAGACGGTTGACCCGAACTACGAAGATTACACGGGGAAAACCAAAGTCAACCCGAAAGTCAACCTTGATTAACGACCCTTTTTTTCTTTTTAAACTTGTCTAGATGCACATTAATCCTAGGCATACTCCTGAGATAAGCATACTCAGAAATCACAGCAATCGGAAAACAATAAGGGACTCAATTGCACAACATACGAATTTAGGGACCATTTTGTAAATTCTGGAAATTAAGAGGACTTTACCAATTTTTAAGTTACCATTATGGAATTAGTCATGTTTCATGCCTCTCTGCCAAATTTCACCTTAAACGGACATCTCGAACTCAAGCAATTGCACATACAAAAATCAGGACTAAAACGTAAAGCTTGCAAACCTCAAAACCATTCAAATCAGTGCCCAACGGTCAAGTGTTTCGAAACGGGGATAGACCGTTCAGAAACGGGGCTTGGTAGTAGCCAAAGTGTTTCGAAACACCTCTACCCGTTTCGAAACACCCAGGCCAAGTCAAGCACCTGTTTCGAAACAGGCAAGGGTGTTTCGAAACACCCTGCCCAGAAACAACAGAAAAGCCTGTTTTAACTCGTCTAAACACCATCGAACATACTCTAAATCAATCCTCAACAAATCAACAACATGCCAAGCATCATAACTACCAAATTGCATTAAAATCTAGATACAAAACAACCCCTAGGTGCACCAACTCTTTCAACACGTCCAACACTTAATCATGCTTTTAAAACAAGAAGCATAGCATAACGACTTATGAATAAGAAGATTCAAACGTTGCAAGCGTTAAACCACATAGTTCAAATCATAAACCAAACTTGCCCAACATACACAATCTCATTACACATCAATATAAAAGACTCTCCCCCCATTGCCTTTATTATCTATAGCTATTAACCGAGACATACTTCTCAAGTGGAGTTCTCCTTGAATCCCTTGCTTCTTGCTGTCCCAACTTCAATTATCTGCATTGATGGACAAAAAGGAGCGTAAGCACATAATGCTTAGTAAGGAATGCTCAAAACCAAAACACCATCAATGCAGCGAATCACAAAACCTTCTTAAAAAGTAGATACAATTCGATAAACCAAAGCATTGTTTGAAAACTCATTTTTAAACAACATGCTTTAAATCATGCATTGCTCAATCATGAAAACCAACCCTTAGCTTAGAAAAGCTAAAAACTCACTTCAAAGCACATTCTCGCAAAACCATCAATTAAAACCTTTCCAACCATGAACACCTTATGCAAAATTAAACTCAAATACCTTGAAAAACATTTCCTCTTCATAACATGCTTTTCTCATGCTTAATGATCCATTCAAGCAAAACCTTTGGAAAACCATTTGTTCCCTCTAACTATCTAATGTATTCAACAAATGCACAACACATGATCTACCAAAGCAACATTTACATTTCATGCCTTTCTAAACAAGTCTTCACAAGACTTCAATGCATTTAAGAGATTCCTTGCACATAAACACCACTCATAAAAGAAGATAAACACTTGTTCAAGCTTAACAAGTAACACATGCATTCTTAGAACATCACACACTTCCCATGCAACCTTGCATCATTTCAAGAATCTCATGCTTCATTACATCCAAGAACATTATATTGGCTTCCAAGTGATAATTCACATACCATCACAACACAAGACACAATCGGATACGCGGATTACAAGTGTTGTCCCACACGCTTCATACACACAACCGAACAACACAAGGTGGAGTTTACCGGTACAATCACAACCCCCTCAACACCCGTGATGGAGTTTAACGGTACAATCACAACCCCTCAACATCACTCATCGGAAGTTGTATAACACACTAGCGAGAGCCGGGACACATCACAAGGGTTACACATGGAAGCTACCACAACCATTGTAATCACCTTAACCAAGCTCACACACGGGAGCAACCCTCCACCGTTGTGACACTTAACAAAGTCCACCCACGAGAGCCATCCTCCATCGTGGTGACGTTTAACAAGGTTCACCCACGAGAGCCATCCTCCATCGTGGTGGCACTTAACCAAGCCCACCCACGAGAGCCATCCTCTATCGTGGTGGCACTCAACAAGCCCACCCACGAGAGCCATCCTCCATCGTGGTGACACCATCTATCTCAATCGCTAGGATTCTTGGATGGAGTTTACGGTACCATTACAACCCCTCGACATCCAAGGCGACTCAATTCACGGTGCACCCAATCCTATAGCCGGCTAACTATATCTGATTAAAGTAACCAACAACCACTTACATCACTTGCCAATACCATCAATTACCATCAACAATTCACTGTTTTAAAGCATTAAACAAAGCCATTAAACAACATGCAACACTATGCTTCAATTCCACAATTCCAATGTACAAAACCAAGGATCTCTTACCTTGAGCATCCTTCAACACATGACTTTCAAAACCAGCATTAAACCATGATAAAACATGCTTTCAAAATAGAATTTAAACATGCAAATCATGTACATTGCATCCAACCATCACAAGTGCATTAAAAACCAATTCATAACACAAACCAAGAGAGAAATTCCATTTACTTACTCTTGAGCTTAGCTAAGTTTCTTAGACTTAAACTAAGCTCCCAAAACCTTCAAACATTGGTTTAAAAGTTGAAAACCCCAACTTCACTCACCGATACACAAAACTACGCTAGCGGTTAAGCCTTCCAAGCATCCGAAACCCTCCAACGCTACCTCTATTGCTTCCGGACCATTCTCCCCTATTTTAAACACATAACAACAGAGGATTAATGCATCATCATGCATTAAAAACACCAGCAACACAACTCAACTCGCTGCTCTACATAAATCCAACATTTCGGCTACCAAACACAACCGAAAACACCTCCAAACTCTTCCAAAACTTAACCTAGCCAAGATCCATCACTTCTAACCATTTTTAAACATCAATTAAAATCCAAAATGAACTCAAACTCGTCCTTATACCTCCAGCATTAACAGAACACCAAAATCACCTCAAAAACCACCATTTTCACAAGTAAAAACTTAGGAAAATCAACCTATTCAGGATTGCATTGATTAAACCTCCATTTCACATCATTTAGACATCCAAAATACATCAAAAAGACATCTCAAAACAGAGTCCAATCATCTATTACGAAATTCTTCAAAATTAAATCCAAATCTTGCATTTTAAGCCAAAATCAAGATCACAACATTAAAACCTTTAATAAAACTCAATTTAAGGATTGGGAACTTGTGAATTTCAGTAAAGAACTGAGTATTTAGAGGAGAAGGACGTTCATACCTCTAAATTTGGATTTCTCCTTGTTTAGAGCCAAAATCCTTAAAAATTCATTAAGCAAAAGGTGAGGATTTGATGTAGAAATGATTAGGAATCATTTAGGAATTGAAATCTCAACTTTAGGTGTGAAAATCAAAGGAAAAGTTGTTGTGGAAATGTGTTTGGCTGAGGGAATTTTGAGAGAAAATAAAATGGGAAAATTTTGGTAAAAGTTAGTTATGAAACTAAAAATATCTTTTTCCCTCTTTTCTTTTTATTAATTAAACATTAAATGAGTCTTAAAAATCAAGAAAAATCTGGAGAAATCCTCCCTTGGATAAATTAGCTCCTTAAAGATTCAAAGTTTCAATCCTTTTAAAACAGTCACGAACTTTTCAAAAATTACATTTTAGTCACTAACTCAAAATGTCATATTTCCAAACCTCATTTTGTAAAATTGATTTCACCACCCTCTTATATATATTAAAAGAGGATTTTTAGATATTTTTCCATATTTTTAATGCATCCCGAACTAGGCTTTCCTTAAAACCACCTTTTATATTCGAACCAAAAATCCGACCGGTCCGGTTCAAACCCAAAACTTCTAAGCCCAAAATTGGGGTGTTACAACTCTCCCCCTCTTAGGAAATTTCGTCCTCGAAATTTCAACCGGCGAAAAGAGCACAACCAAACTTCTCAAAGCAACCCACAAAGCAACACAGGAGACTTAACCACCACTGAACACTCTCCACACAAAACTCCACCAAACCAACTTCTCCACAAATCAACTTACACTATAACCAAACCCAACACCACCGCATATTGTTCACAATTTCCAGAACACTCAGATGTTAACCACAGCTTAACCTTTCACACTTCCGAACTGCGCATAGCCCCAACAACCCGAAGAACCTCCAAACTTTTACAGCATACACCACCTTAACTCATAACTTTCAAAACTCGTACACACGGTGACACTAACCCATCCAGTTTCAGCCACCATGTGACCCACAACCTTCACTGCTTCTAAAACCCCTTGCAAAACTGCTCAACTTCTTCCAAAGGTTACCACATCAAGCAAAAATTCTTAAGCATCAACTACTTACTCAAACTTCTCAACGCATTGATAACATTCCTTCACATCCGCCACTATCATTACCATAACGACTCACCAGGACTACTCACCCAACATCCGAAATTCACGTCTCAAAACCCCAACCTTGGCTCCGCCAGCCGTTCCACATACCACTAGCTGACTACATAAGGGATTTACTTATACGCAACTAGCCAAACACTTCACACAAGAACCCGTCCAACCAACAATGGCCCTTGAACTTACATTGCCTTTCCACCTCAAGCTTTGACTACAACAATTGCCTTGCCAGGACACCGCCCATTCTATACATACATATTAAGATTACGAAACTTCTATTCACCCCAGGCTAACCCTTTTCTACAACCCACAACACAACCTCCTCTCAACTCTTCGAAGGTTGCTACGAACCATCACCTACAAAAACAACCCTTCTATTACAACATCAATGCCAAGTTACCTCAGCATTCTGGAAACACATCCACTAACCTACTACATCACTTAACACCAAGAAACTACCACTTCTACCAGCTATTCACAACTACTCTGACCGATTCTAACTTCAACCGGTAATCTCCTCACCACCACACCGCTAAACTCTTTAAGCACCAAAACACTTTCCTTCTGCCAACATGCTATATCGCACTCACTATTACTGACAGCTCGCTTAATACCCTACATTACTTCTAACATTCTCCCAGCACCAAAACAACTTTTAAAACCCATCATCCAACCTAACCCTATCCCAACACTAACGGACCCAACTAGCTATTAGCAACTGTGAACGTTCGTATGCATGGTCACCAATATGCCCTATCAATGCCTGTGTACATGTATGCAAAACCTCTAATGTCATGTCACATGTATGCATGTACCAACACATATATATAATATAGTATATAACAAATGGTTTTAACTGTGCATGTATGTCCGTTCACACCCACCAATAACATCCTCAGGATCCGCCTAAGAACAACCTCCTATCTCAGTTCCAACTTGTCCAACCCTACCATTCTAACAAGCCATTAACCATAAAATACCCATTAATGCCCTCTTCGCACTAAAGTTGTTTTCAAAACAACACCAACTACTATCCCAAACTTGCTAGCTATAAGACCAAACCACTACGCAAGGGAAAACCAAACCGAAACCAAACTAAGATACTAGGGTAAAGGTTACTTAACAAGGTTACCTGAAAACATCTCACTGCCTCGGGGCTTCAACAGACAAACTCTCTTCCTCGCAGAACCATCATCTTCCAGCCGCACCACCGCAGCATCAACCAACACCTTAAGATCATCACCATCTCCCTGCGGTAAAGAACCCTGACTACCCCGAGCCAACTTCAAACAATTTCGTCTCAAATGTCCAACAGACCCACAATTCCAACAGGATTCATTCCTCAAGCTCCTCACACCTTTCTGCCCTTCCTGCCACCTTCGAACCTTGTCTCGGCCATGCCCACGACCCTTTTGAGACCCTTTTGCTACCACTGAAGCTGATCTCACCACTTGATGACAATTTCGCTTAACATGCTCCTTAGAACCACAGTTCCAACAAGCTCCCGCGCCCCAACAACCTCCAACATGACACCTTCCACAATGGTCACACTTCGGCAACCGAGCTACCACTCTTTAGTCATGCAACACTTGCCCCACATCTGCACCACCACCCAGACTTCGATTCAAGCGAAACCTTCTATCACGTAGCCTCTTACGCTGACCGCTCCCGAGGTCAGTACCCACAGCCCTCTTGCTTAAACTTTTCTCACCTTAATAATCCGAAGCCACACCCCCACGTTGCTTAACCCTTGGGAATTTCTCTCCAAGGTACATTTCATAAAAGGCAGACACAAAGAAGTCCCAATCTATATCGTGGATATGCGATGCCACCGCCACAGATGTCCACCAAGCACAAGCGTCCTCCAACATCAATGAGACAACACTTCCTAGCTTACAGGCGTAGTCACAACCTTCCTAATCCAAAATCAGAATTACACTGGCCAACCAGGCCTCGAACGTCTCAGGTGTCGAACCATGATACTCCACAGCTCCCAAATCATGTAAACGCTGTTTCGACAAACTCGCACGTCCCACAGTCAGCACGTCTACAGGCCTCACTTTCGCCACAGCCTGAGATGTTCCCAACACCTCTTGAACTATAGGTGATGAACCCTTCATCACAAAACCAGCTTTTTCCTCCTACCCCACTACCTCAACTCCAGGCACTGAAGACTGAGACGAAACACCTCCACTAAAAGGTGAATTCCACGCCCTAACAACCTACTCTAAAGCAGCAACCATCTCACTCAACTGCCATTCTCCCATCGATTTCACCATGCTATTAACAACAAACAATCATAACAAAACAAACAAAACGATCAGGCCAGCTTCAAGCAAGGATTCAAAACTCCAACTCCAACATAACACAATAGCTATAATAATAAGGCAATGGGTATCCCGAATTCTCCTCTTTTACACAACATAACAATCAATAAAAACATGATTATCACAGCATCGAGCATATCAATCAACATACTTCGATCATGCTCTCATCAAACAACATTCACCCGCAACAGCATAACATCAACATATCATACCCATCACACTTTCATCATTCATAAAATCAGCTCACATCACCAGCATATCATCAGCACAAATCTACATTAGCTTAATGAAGATTCACAACCAAAAAGCATGATAAAAACATCAACAATTCGCTTAAAGACACACATTTCAACCGACTATCAACCACACCTCAGAATAAATATCAAACACTTATTACAACAATTTACCATTTCCCCAAGCATTTGCAACTCAGCTCTGATACCACCAAATGTAACCCCCTTAGCCCGGCCTAGACGGTTGACCCGAACTACGAAGATTACACGGGGAAAACCAAAGTCAACCCAAAAGTCAACCTTGATTAACGACCCTTTTTTTTCTTTTTAAACTTGTCTAGATGCACATTAATCCTAGGCATACTCCTGAGATAAGCATACTCAAAAATCACAGCAATCGGAAAACAATAAGGGACTCAATTGCACAACATACGAATTTAGGGACCATTTTTTAAATTCTAGAAATTAAGAGGACTTTACCAATTATTAAGTTACCATTATGGAATTAGTCATGTTTCATGCCTCTCTGGCAAATTTCACCTTAAACGGACATCTCGAACTCAAGCAATTGCACATACAAAAATCAGGACTAAAACGTAAAGCTTGCAAACCTCAAAACCATTCAAATCAGTGCCCAACGGTCAAGTGTTTCGAAACGGGGATAGACCGTTCAGAAACGGGGCTTGGCAGTAGCCAAAGTGTTTCGAAACACCTTTACCCGTTTCGAAACACCCAGGCCAAGTCAAGCACCTGTTTCGAAACAGGCAAGGGTTTTTCGAAACACCCTGCCCAGAAACAGCAGAAAAGCCTGTTTTAACTCGTCTAAACACCATCGAACATACTCTAAATCAATCCTCAACAAATCAACAACATGCCAAGCATCATAACTACCAAATTGCATTAAAATCTAGATACAAAACAACCCCTAGGTGCACCAACTCTTTCAACACGTCCAACACTTAATCATGCTTTTAAAACAAGAAGCATAGCATAACGACTTATGAATAAGAAGATTCAAACGTTGCAAGCGTTAAACCACATAGTTCAAATCATAAACCAAACTTGCCCAACATACACAATCTCATTACACATCAATATAAAAGACTATCCCCACATTGCCTTTATTATCTATAGCTATTAACCAAGACATACTTCTCAAGTGGAGTTCTCCTTGAATCCCTTGCTTCTTGCTGTCCCAACTTCAATTATCTACATTGATGGACAAAAAGGAGCGTAAGCACATAATGCTTAGTAAGGAATGCTCAAAACCAAAACACCATCAATGCAGCGAATCACAAAACCTTCTTAAAAAGTAGATACAATTCGATAAACCAAAGCATTGTTTGAAAACTCCATTTTAAACAACATGCTTTAAATCATGCATTGCTCAATCATGAAAACCAACCCTTAGCTTAGAAAAGCTAAAAACTCACTTCAAAGCACATTCTCGCAAAACCATCAATTAAAACCTTTCCAACCATGAACACCTTATGCAAAATTAAACTCAAATACCTTGAAAAACATTTCCTCTTCATAACATGCTTTTCTCATGCTTAATGATCCATTCAAGCAAAATCTTTGGAAAACCATTTGTTCCCTCTAACTATCTAATGTATTCAACAAATGCACAACACATGATCTACCAAAGCAACATTTACATTTCATGCCTTTCTAAACAAGTCTTCACAAGACTTCAATGCATTTAAGAGATTCCTTGCACATAAACATCACTCATAAAAGAAGATAAACACTTGTTCAAGCTTAACAAGTAACACATGCATTCTTAGAACATCACACACTTCCCATGCAACCTTGCATCATTTCAAGCATCTCATGCTTCATTACATCCAAGAACATTATATTGGCTTCCAAGTGATAATTCACATACCATCACAACACAAGACACAATCGGATACGCGGATTACAAGCGTTGTCCCACACGCTTCATACACACAACCGAACAACACAAGGTGGAGTTTACAGGTACAATCGCAACCCCCTCAACACCCGTGATGGAGTTTAACGGTACAATCACAACCCCTCAACATCACTCATCGGAAGTTGTATAACACACTAGCGAGAGCCGGGACACATCACAAGGCTTACACATGGAAGCTACCACAACCATTGTAATCACCTTAACCAAGCTCACACACGGGAGCAACCCTCCACCGTTGTGACACTTAACAAAGTCCACCCACGAGAGCCATCCTCCATCGTGGTGACGTTTAACAAGGTTCACCCACGAGAGCCATCCTCCATCGTGGTGGCACTTAACCAAGCCCACCCACGAAAGCCATCCTCCATCGTGGTGGTACTCAACAAGCCCACCCACGAGAGCCATCCTCCATCGTGGTGACACCATCTATCTCAATCGCTAGGATTCTTGGATGGAGTTTACGGTACCATTACAACCCCTCGACATCCAAGGTGACTCAATTCACGGTGCACCCAATCCTATAGCCGGCTAACTATATCCGATTAAAGTAACCAACAACCACTTACATCACTTTCCAATACCATCAATTACCATCAACAATTCAATGTTTTAAAGCATTAAACAAAGCCATTAAACAACATGCAACACTATGCATCAATTCCACAATTCCAATGTATAAAACCAAGGATCTCTTACCTTGAGCATCCTTCAACACATGACTTTCAAAACCAACATTAAACCGTGATAAAACATGCTTTCAAAACAGAATTTAAACATGCAAATCACATACATTGCATCCAACCATCACAAGTGCATTAAAAACCAATTCATAACACAAACCAAGAGAGAAATTCCATTTACATACTCTTGAGCTTAGCTAAGTTGCTTAGACTTAAACTAAGCTCCCAAAACCTTCAAACATTGGTTTTAAAGCTGAAAACCCCAACTTCACTCACCGATACACAAAACTACGCTAGCCGTTAAGCCTTCCAAGCATCCGAAACCCTCCAACGCTACCTCTATTGCTTCTGGACCATTCTCCCCTGTTTTAAACACATAACAACATAGGATTAATGCATCATCATGCATTAAAAACACCAACAACACAACTCAACTCGCTGCTCTACATAAATCCAACATTTCGGCTACCAACACAACCGAAAACACCTCCAAACTCTTCCAAAACTTAACCCAGCCAAGATCCATCACTTCTAACCATTTTTAAACATCAATTAACATCCAAAATGAACCCAAACTCGTCCTTATACCTCCAGTATTAACAGAACACCAAAATCACCTCAAAAACCACCATTTTCACAAGTAAAAACTTAGGAAAATCAACCTATTCGGGATTGCATTGATTAAACCTCCATTTCACATCATTTAGACATCCAAAATACATCAAAAAGACATCTCAAAACAGAGCTCAATCATCTATTACGAAATTCTTCAAAATTAAATCCAAATCTTGTATTTTAAGCCAAAATCAAGATCACAACATTAAAACCTTTAATAAAACTCAATTTAAGGATTGAGAACTTGGGAATTTCAGTAAAGAACTGAGTATTTAGAGGAGAAGAACGTTCATACCTCTAAATGTGGATTTCTCCTTGTTTAGAGCCAAAATCCTTAAAAATTCATTAAGCAAAAGGTGAGGATTTGATGTAGAAATGATTAGGAATCATTTAGGAATTGAAATCTCAACTTTAGGTGTGAAAATCAAAGGAAAAGTTGTTGTGGAAATGTGTTTGGCTGAGGGAATTTTGAGAGAAAATGAAATGGGAAAATTTTGGTAAAAGTTAGTTATGAAACTAAAAATATCTTTTTCCCTCTTTTCTTTTTATTAATTAAACATTAAATGAGTCTTAAAAATCAAGAAAAATCTTTAGAAATCCTCCCTTGGGTAAATTAGCTCCTTAAAGATTCAAAGTTTCAATCCTTTTAAAACAGTCACGAACTTTTCAAAAATTACATTTTAGTCACTAACTCAAAATTTCATATTTCCAAACCTCATTTTGTAAAATTTATTTCACCACCCTCTTATATATATTAAAAGAGGATTTTTAGATATTTTTCCATATTTTTAATGCATCCCGAACTAGGCTTTCCTTAAAACCACCTTTTATATTCGAACCGAAAATCCGACCGGTCTGGTTCAAACCCAAAACTTCTAAGCCCGAAATTGGGGTGTTACAAGTATGGTTTCATACTAGACTTTTAGTAATAAAAGCAATGGGGTTCATTGTTGATTTGGGAGTGTGTTTGTTAAACTCCCTGTTTTGAGCAAGTTTATATTGTTGTTTTGAAGTTGTAAATGGCATTTATATGTTGGTTTTGCTTTGGATTAATGATTTGGATGTTTGATGGTTTATTCTCTAGGAAGCATGCCTCTAGATTTCCTTTGAAGCATGATGGTTGATTCTTGTTGATAATTATGTGTTGGATTGGCATGGTTTGGTCTCTCATATGCATGTGATTAAGTTTAAGGCATGTTGGTATGAGTTTGGAACCTTTAAAGCATGAAAAACCAGCAAATTGGGACAATTCAGGCCCAGGTGTATCGATACAGTCGAAGGTGTATCAATACAGTTATGTTTATTTTTAGACCACATATCGATACGGTTGAAGGTGTATCGATACACCCCTTGGTTAAAATGGTTATAGAAAGTCTCTGTAACACCCCGAAATCCGATCTAGTCGGAATTGGGTTTCGATGATCGCAAATCCTACATTGATGAAGCTTAAATATTGCATCGACTAGTTAATTATTGTTATTGAACCCTAAATGGGCTTAAAATATCGTGAGTGAACTATATTAAATAATGTTGAGCTTTTAGTGGCTAAAATGAAAGAAGTGTAAGTTGGAGGGTAAAACAATAGTTGAATGAAAAGTGAGGGACTAACCTTGCGATTAGCCCTCTTTAATGAAAGTCTCCACTTACGTGGAGTTACCTGATGACTTTCCTTCAATTGAAGGAAATCTTGGTGATTAAAATTAGAAACAAAAGTAAGAGAAGATAGCTACCCGAGAAAAACTCCTAAGCTAGCACCTCTCACCTTCATCATCTTCATCAACTAAGCACACACCTCCATTGGAGGAATTTCAAGCTTTGCTATTTCTTCATTTTATCGATATCGAAACTTTGCTATCGATCGGGTAAGCTATAATCCTCAATCGGCTATTGGATTCCATGGATATATTGAGTGTAATCTAAGCTAGGGTTTTGACTATCCATGGATATATCATCGTTGTCATCTCTATTGAAGTTGGATATCGATTTTGATATCGTTATATTGATTTTGATATCGAAACATCGATCCTAATAGTTTTCTTTTAATTTTCTAGCTCAAGAAGTGGAGAAAGAGGTTTCACCAACTCCATCACAAGCTAGGAACAAAGGTGCAACCCCCTTAGCCCGGCCTAGACGGTTGACCCGAACTACGAAGATTACACGGGGAAAACCAAAGTCAACCCAAAAGTCAACCTTGATTCACGACCCTTTTATTATTTTTAGTCTTGTCTAGATACATATTAACCCTAAGTTAGTACTCATAAAACATATTTGAGAACGGCACAACGATCGGATATCATACAGGGACTCAATTGCACTAATTATAAGTTTAGGGACTATTTTGTAATTTCTGTAAATTAGAAGGTCTTTACTGAGTTTAATGTTACCAATATGAAATTAGTCATGTCACACGCTTCACTGCCAAATTTCATCTTAATTGAACATCTCAAACTCAAGCAATTGCAACATCAACATTTAGGACTAAAATGTAAAGCTTGCAAACTTCTGCACCATTCAAATCAGTGCCCAACGGTCACCTGTTTCGAAACGTCCACCAGTTGTATCGAAATGATGGATCGAAACGGAGTTGACCGTTTCGATACACGGGTTGGTTTCGAGACTGGTTCCGAAACGAGGCCTTCCAGTGGCCAAATCGTTTCGAAACATCCCTTAGCGTTTCGAAACACGCAGGCCATTTCAGGCCCTCGTTTCGAAACACTAGGGGGTGTTTCGATACGGTTTTCCCAGAAACAGCAGCAAATACTGGTTTTTCATGCACAAACTCGATCAAACACATTCAAATGACTTCCCAAGCATATCAACAAGTCATCAAACATATAAGGTGCATGTTTAGAACTCCTAAACACATTCAAAGCATCAAACATGAAAATTCATAAGTCTAGAGGCATGCATCCTAATATCCAATCCAAAAAGGGAAATCAAACCTCAAAACAAGCAATTAAGGCCTTTTACAATTCAAATCAACCATGGCACACATGCCTCAACTACAGGGAGTTTAACACTTCTCCCAAAACAAATCCTAGGTTCTCATTGCCAATTTATCAAAACTAATAGTGTATGAAAACTTAACCATACGTGAGCTTGGACTTCCTTGGATGAACTTAGCTTCCTTGATGCCCTTAAACACCTCAATTATCTACATTATTGGTAAAATAGAGCGTAAGCACAAATGCTTAGTGAGGCATGCTCTAAAGAAAACCAACACAATAATGCATTTTTAGAAAACACTTTCATCAAAGCTTTTAAACCACATGCTCATCTCTTTCTCATGCTTAGAAAACTTCAAAGCAAACTCATTGAAATCACAAGTACCTTCATTCTATTTCATGCATTAAAACCAATGCAAAACTCATGGCAAGGCCATTCACATGCTTGTATTGTCAAAGCATTTCTAAACAAACACATATGCATATCTCATAGCATAAATCATCTCATGAAGGTACATGTGTAACAAAAACCATTTCATCAATTATATTGACATTTAGCATCTCATCAATACTCGGATATGCGGACACATTTCTACACTAGACTCTTCCGGTGGAATCTCACATCACCGTACTCACTTGTCTAGCAACAACTTCCGGTGGAATCTCTCATCACCGTACTCACATGGCAGAATCTCTCATCGCCACAAAGCTTGGGTATTTCACCAAGTCCTACCCGATAGAATGCCCATCATCGGAAAATCTCCCTTTGGCTTAACCAAAGAGCACGTACGAATTTTTAGTTTATAGTGCACTCTCATCCTATTGATCGATCAATTATATCCGGTAAGTTTCTCAACATCTATGCCAATATAATGTGTTTAAGTATCATCACACCTACTGTTTTTCATGCAAAACAACTCAAATGTTTTCTCATCGCTTTTCAAATCAATAATCATACTTTGCTTTAAACGAAGAGTTCAAATCTATTCAATGCATCATGCCATCACATGCCAACTCTACAAGCATAATCTCATGCTTCAAAACATGCATAAAAACAGTAGGAATTTAACAATCACAAACCATGAGCGTGTAAAAGCAATTTAGGGCCAAACACCACTTTAGAGAGATCAAATCAAGACATACTTACTTCCGGACTTAGGAAGGTGTTTCAAACCTCTCCTAAATCCCCAAACCTTGTGTTTTTGTCCTCATGGACTTCAAAACCAAACGCACTCACCAATTTCGTTTCGCTTGCTTTCCGAAACGCCGATTAAGCCTCTAGATCAACTCCAAAAGTGTCTGAAGATGTCTCCCCTGTTTTAGACACATCAAAGCAGAGGATTAATGCATCATTATGCATTGAAAGCTTCAGCAAATAGTCCTAAACTCGCTGCTCTACCTAAAACCAACATTTCGGCTCCCAAACACAACCGAAAACACCTCCAAACTCTTCCAAAACTTAACCCGGCCAAGATCCATCACTTCTAATCATTTCTAAACATCAATTAACATCAAAAACAACTCTCAACTCGTCCTTATACCTCCAGCTATAACAGAACACTAAAAACACCTCAAAAACCACCATTTTCATAAGCAAAAACTTAGGAAACACAACCTATTCGGGATTCGATTGATAAAACCTCATTTCTAACATCATTTAACACCCAAAATACATTAGAGAACTATCTCAAAACAGAGCCCAATCAATTACAACGAAAATCTTCAAGATCTCTTCCAAAATCTTGAGTTTTAAGCCAAAATCTTGTTTCTAATATTAAAACCATTTATAAAACTTTACTAAAGGATTGACAACTTGGGAATTTCAGTAAAGAACTGAGTATTTAGAGGAGAAGAACAATCTTACCTCTAAATGGTGATTTCTCCTTGATTTGGGCAAAATTCCATGAAAAAGCAATGTAGAAATCAAAAGGATTTGTTGCAAGATTGATTAGAGGCCAATAGGTGATAGAAATCTCATCAATTGAAGTGAAGATCAAAGTGAATTTTGCTGGAGAAAATGTGTTTGGATGATAGGATTTTGAGAGAAAAGGGAATGAGGGAAAATTAGAGAAAGGTAGTTATGAAAATCAAAAAGTAGTTTTCTCCTTTCTTTTATTTAATTAAACATTAATTAAATCACCCAAATTAAGGAAAAATCTGGAGAAAAACATTTTGGGTAATTAGCTCCTTAAAGATTCAAAGTTTCAATCCTTTACAAAACAGTCACTACTAAACTTTGCAAAAATTGCATTTTGGTCACTACACCGAAATGTAGTATTTCCAAACCTTATTTTGTAAAATTGATTTCACCACTCTCTTAAGTATATTAAACGAGGATTTTTAGATATTTTTCTATATTTTTAAAGCATCCCGAACTAGGCTTTCCCTAAAATCTCCTTTTATATTCGAACCGTTTCTCAGACCGGTCCGGTTCAAACCCTAAACTTCTAAGCCCAAAATTGGGGTGTTACAACTCTCCCCCTCTTAAGAAATTTTGTCCTCGAAATTTACCTGGAGGAAAAAGATAAGGAAACCGCTTCTTCATGTCATCTTTTCTTTCCCACGTGGCTTCCACAACACCACGATGCCTCCACAACACCTTAACCAACTCAATGGTTTTACCTCGAAGAACTTTATTGTCTGAATCCAGAATTTCAACCGCTTCCTCATCATAGGTCAAGTCTGGATTCAACTCCACTTCCTCCACAGGCATAACATGCGAAGGATCCGATCTATACCTCCGAAGCATAGAGACATGAAACACATCATGTATCTTTTCCAACTCTTGCGGTAACCTCAACTTGTACGCAATAGGACCCACACGTTCAATCACTTCGTATGGTCCAATATACCTAGGGCTCAACTTACCCTTCCGGCCAAACCTCATCACCTTCTTCCAAGGTGAAACCTTCAAAAACACACGGTCACCCACCGCAAACTCAATCTCCTTACGCTTCAAATCCGCGTAAGACTTATGTCGATCAGAAGCTGCCTTCAACCGCTCACAAATGAGCTTCACCTTCTCGGTGGTTCCTTTCAACAAAGTCGGCATCGAGACCAACTTCTGACCTGTTTCAGCCCAGCAAAGAGGAGTTCTGCACTTCCTCTCGTACAAGGCTTCGTAAGGTGCCATTTGAATACTTGCCTTGTAGCTATTGTTATAAGAAAACTCCACCAAAGGCAAATGCTTCACCCAAGAGCCTTGAAACTCAATCACGCAGCACCTCAACATATCCTCAAGCACTTGAATAACACGCTCAGACTAACCATCCGATTGCGGATGATAAGAAGTACTGAAATCCAGCCGCGTACCCAAAGCTTGATGCAAACATTCCCAAAAACGCGATGTGAACCTCGGATCTCTATCTGACACTATAGACTTTGGCACACCATGAAAACGCACAATCTCAGCAATGTACAGCTCTGCAAGCTTGTCCAAAGTATACGTTGTAAGCACAGGTAAGAAATGCGCACACTTCGTAAGGCGATCCACAATTACCCACACCGAATTCTTCTTCGATGGCGACAAAGGGAAACCAGACACAAAGTCCATGGTAATCCTTTCCCACTTCCACTCAGGAATCCTCAACGGTTGCAACAACCCTAAAGGAAACTGATGCTCTGCTTTAACCCGCTGACAACCCATACACTTACTCACATACTCTGCAACGTCTTTCTTCAAACCCACCCAATAGTACTCATCCCTCATATCACGATACATCTTTGTACTACCAGGGTGCATAGCAAAAGGACTACTGTGAGCTTCAGTCAGAATAGTACGCCTCAACTTCGCATCATTTGGCACAACTATTCGACTTCCAAAACATAAAACTCCATCATCATTAAAACAGAAATCCGATGGTCTATCCTCAACAATATCCTGAACATGTGGCACCAACGAATCATCCAACAACTGCTTATCCTTTATCAACTGAACCAAAGATGGTTTCACTTGCAACTCAGCCACAAGACCTCCATCTAGCGAAATACTCAAGCTGGCAAACATGGCCCTTAACTCCACTGCCACCTTCCTGCTCAAGGCATCTGCCACAACATTAGCTTTTCCCGGATGGTACTCGGTCGTCAGATCATAATCCTTAAGCAACTCCACCCAACGTCGTTGCCTAAGATTCAACTATTTCTGAGACATCGGATACTTCAAACTCTTGTGATCCGTGTACACAGTACACTTCTCACCATAAAGATAATGTCTCTAAATCTTCAAAGCAAAAACCACAGCAGCTAACTCAATATCATGCGTAGGATAATTGTGCTCGTGCACCTTCAACTGTCGCGATACATAAGCCACCACCTTACCCTCTTGCATTAGTACACATCCCAAACCAACGTAAGATGCGTCACTGTACACCACAAACTCTTTTCCTGATTCAGGTTGAACCAAAATAGGAGCTTGCGTCAAAGCTGCCTTAAGCTTCTCAAAAGCTTGTTGTCTTGCTTCTGTCCACTCATACTTGACATCTTTTTGCAACAACTTCGTCAAAGGTGCAGCAATCTTCGAAAATCCATCCACAAACCTCCGATAATATCCTACCAACCCAAGGAAACTACGGACTTCATGAACAGACTTAGGAGGCTTCCAATTCATAACCGCCTCGATCTTCTGAGGATCAACACGAATCCCCTCAGCTGAAACCACATGACCAAGAAACACAACTTCATTTAGCCAAAACTCACACTTGCTCAACTTAGCATAAACCTGATTTTCCAAAAGCGCTTGCAAAACAACCCTCAAATGACCTTTATGCTCCTTCTCAGTACGAGAGTACACAAGGATATCGTCGATGAACACCACAACAAACTTATCCAAGTATTCATGGAACACTCTATTCATCATGTCCATGAAAGCTGTAGGAGCATTCGTCAAGCCAAACGGCATCACAAGGAATTCATAATGCCCATACCTCGTTCTAAAGGCTGTTTTTGGCACATCCACATCTTTCACCTTAAGCTGGTAGTACCCTGACCTTAAGTCAATCTTAGAGAACACAGTCGCTCCACGAAACTGATCAAAAAGATCATCAATCCTCGGAAAGGGATATCGATTCTTGATGGTCAACTTGTTCAGCTGACGATAATCGATGCACATTCTCATAGTGCCATCCTTTTTCTTCACAAACAAGACCGGTGCACCCCACGGTGACACACTTGGCCGAATGAACCCACGGTCAAGCAACTCCTGAAGCTGCGTCTTTAACTCCTTTAACTCCTTCGGTGTCATTCGATAGGGAGCAATGGACACTGGTAACTCCTCCGGAAACACTCCAGAGAACTCACGAACAGTTCTGATATCCTGAACGCGCAACTCCTTTGTACTAGGATTCATCACAAAGGCTAAGTAAGCCTCGCAACCTTGCCTCAGCATCCGACTTGCTTCTAATGTAGACACCACATTGGCAAGGAACTTCACATTCTCACCAACCACCACCACTTCGTAATCATCCGCTAGTTTTAGCGAAACTCGCTTGCTTTCAAAATCCAATACAGCTCGATGTTCAACAAGTCAATCCATACCAAGGATTACATCAAAACCATAGAATGGCAATTCCATGAGATCAACAAGAAAAACATGGTTTTGCACTTTCAAGGGACATCTTCTATGCAACTTTCGAGTCACAACTGTCTCACCAAAGGAACTAGTCACACGCATACCAACATCCAAAGACTCAACAGGTAAACCAAGCATTTGAGCATGTTCACGCAATATGTATGAGTGTGTAGATCCAAAATCAATCAAAGAAAGCAATGATAAGGATTACAAAGTAAAAGTACCTGCGATCACATTCGTATCATTCCTTCCCTAACGCTGAGCATACACTCGAGCCTGGCCACCACCCTCAGGTTGAACGGCCACAACACATGCTACATTCCTCCCGCCATCATCTCTGCGCTGAAAATTACCACGGCCGCGCCCACGGCCTCTCTGTGGCTCAGCTGCTCTCACCGGAGCTTGTCCCTCCATCAAAGGCTGAGGACAATCCTTCTTCAAATGTCCACGGTTCCCACAATTCCAGCATGTACCAAGGTTACCCCCAACACTCGCCACCATGTCGTCTACCACAACGGTTACACTCAAGAGTCCTCTGAACAGCATTAGGTCCTTGCTAACCTCTACCAGGGTTAACACCTCCACGCCTAGCATCAAAGTGCGGCCTCCTATCCTTATGCCTCTTGTTGCGATCTCTACCATAATCGCGTTCAGCCACTCTCTTCCCAGAGCTTGATCCACCCGCTCGGCTAGACAAACCAAGATTCGACTCAATGTCCTTGGCTCTAATGACCAAGACATCGAAATCTGTATAGTCAGCCGCAAGCATAAAAGTCTTCACATCCGTTACTAACCCATAACGGAATCGTTCGCACCTCTCCCGCTCATTAGGGATCAGCTCAGGTGCATACTGACTGAGGCGGACAAACTGGATCTCGTACTCAGCCACTATCATGCTACTTTGCACAAGAGACATAAATTATCTTTTCTTCTCATCCAGGTATCGCACTCCTAGATACTTCCGCTTAAATGCACTCAGGAAGAACGTCCAGGTTACCTCATCATCTTTCATCCTAGAGATAGTGGTCGTCCACCACGTATAAGCATCACCATGCAGCAATGACATCACACAACCCAGCTTCTACACATTATTGCAGCTCATCTGACCCAAAATCCTCTTGGTGCTTTCCAACCAAGACTCAGATCCTTCCGAAGATAGACCTCTGAACTTAGTCCCTCCCAGACTGCGAAGACGTTCCAAAGGCAATCTCACATTGGCATCATCCTGATGCGCAGCTCCATGAGCTCCAGCTACTGCTGCCTGGAAGGCTCCAGCAATAGCCTGAATCAACACAGTCATGTCAGGAGCAGCTTGCCCCTGCACACCTTCAGGTCCAGCGACCCCAGCACCAGCATTTCCAACTCCAGCACCACCATCACCACCAGGTGGTCCACCACCAGGAGGAGGAGGTAAATCCACAACATTCTCAGCATTCTCATCATTCTCATTATGAGCCATAGCTCTTGTATTCATCCTCATCTCTCTACGTGGCCCCATTTACAAAGAAAACAATGCGCTGACACAAATGCAATAAACACAATTAGGCTCAATGAGGTATGTAATCCAAGTACTCAAGCTAATTTATGAAAACAATTCCTTTCATTAGTTTTGACTTGGCAATGGGATCCCCTAACACATTCCAACATAGCATCATATCACAAAAGCATCACATTTGATATCATACATCACTATTCACACAACATTCTTTCACCCAAAAGGCATATCATGCAATTACACAAACAACATCCACATCACAGACCCCAATTATACGAGAACTAAGCTTTGATACCACCAAATGCAACCCCCTTAGCCCGGCCTAGACGGTTGACCCGAACTACGAAGATTACACGGGGAAAACCAAAGTCAACCTGAAAGTCAAACTTGTTTCACGACCCTTTTTTTCTTTTTAGTCTTGTCTAGATACATATTAATCCTAAGTAAGTACTCATAAAACATATTTGAGAACGGCACAGCGATCGGATATCATACAGGGACTCAATTGCACTAATTATAAGTTTAGGGACTATTTTGTAATTTCTGTAAATTAGAAGGTCTTTACTGAGTTTAATGTTACCAATATGAAATTAGTCGTGTCACATGCTTCACTGCCAAATTTCATCTTAATTGAACATCTCAAACTCAAGCAATTGCAACATCAACATTTAGGACTAAAATGTAAAGCTTGCAAACTTCTGCACCATTCAAATCACTGTCAGTGCCCAACGGTCACTTGTTTCGAAACGTCCACCAGCTGTATCGAAACGATGGATCGAAACGGAGTTGACCGTTTCGATACACGGGTTGGTTCTAAAACTGGTTCTGAAACGAGGCCTTCTAGTGGCCAAATCGTTTCGAAACATCCCTTAGCGTTTCGAAACACGAAGGCCATTTCAGGCCCCCGTTTCGAAACACTAGGGGTGTTTCGATACGGTTTGCCCAGAAACAACAGCAAATGCTGGTTTTTCATGCACAAACTCGATCAAACACATTCAAATGACTTCCCAAGCATATCAACAAATCATCAAACATATAAGGTGCATGTTTAGAACTCCTAAACACATTCAAAGCATCAAACATGAAAATTCATAAGTCTAGAGGCATGCATCTAATATCCAGTCCAAAAAGGGAAATCAAACCCCCAAACAAGCAATTAAGGCCTTTTATAATTCAAATCAACCATGGCACACATGCCTCAACTACAGGGAGTTTAACACTTCTCCCAAAACAAATCCTAGGTTCCCATTGCCAATTTATCATCTCATCAAGGTACATGTGTAACAAAAACCATTTCATCAATTATATTGACATTTAGCATCTCATCAATACTCGGATATGCGGACACATTTCTACACTAGACTCTTCTGGTGGAATCTCACATCACCGTACTCACTTGTCTAGCAACAACTTCTGGTGGAATCTCTCATCTCCGTACTCACATGGTGGAATCTCTCATCGCCACAAAACTTGGGTATTTCACCAAGTCCTACCCGATGGAATGCCCATCATCGGAAAATCTCCCTTTGGCATAACCAAAGAGCATGTACGAATTTTTAGTTTATAGTGCACTCTCATCCTATTGATCGATCAATTATATCCGGTAAGTTTCTCAACATCTATGCCAATATAATGTGTTTAAGTATCATCACACCTACTGTTTTTCATGCAAAACAACTCAAATGTTTTCTCATCACTTTTCAAATCAATAATCATACTTTGCTTTAAACCAAGAGTTCAAATCTATTCAATGCATCATGTCATCACATGCCAACTCTACAAGCATAATCTCATGCTTCAAAACATGTATAAAAATAGTAGGAATTTAACAATCACAAACCATGAGCATGTAAAAGCAATTTGGGGCCAAACACCACTTTAGGAAGGTGTTTCAAACCTCTCCTAAATCCCCAAACCTTGTGTTTTTGTCCTCATGGACTTCAAAACCAAACGCACTCACCAATTTCGTTTCGCTTGCTTGCCGAAACGCCGATTAAGCCTCCGGAACAACTCCAAAAGTGTCCGAAGATGTCTCCCCTATTTTAGACACATCAAAGCAGAGGATTAATGCATCTTCATGCATTGAAATCTTCAGCCAACACTCCTAAACTCGCTGCTCTACCTAAAACCAACATTTCGGCTCTCAAACACAACCGAAAACGCCTCCAAACTCTTCCAAAACTTAACCCAGCCAAGATTCATCACTTCTAATCATTTCTAAACATCAATTAACATCAAAAACAACTCTCAACTCGTCTTTATACCTCCATCTATAACAGAACACCAAAAACACCTCAAAAACCACCATTTTCATAAGAAAAAAAAAATTAGGAAACACAACCTATTTGGGATTGGATTGATAAAACCTCATTTATAGCATCATTTAACACCCAAAATACATTATAGAACTATCTTAAAACATAGCCCAATCAATTCCAACGAAAATCTTCAAGATCTCTTCCAAAATCTTGAGTTTTAAGCCAAAATCTTGTTTCTAACATTAAAACCATTTATAAAACTTTAATAAAGGATTGACAACTTGGGAATTTTAGTAAAGAACTGAGTATTTAGAGGAGAAGAACAATCTTACCTCTAAATGGTGATTTCTCCTTGATTTGGGCAAAATTCCATGAAAAAGCAATATAGAAATCAAAAGGATTTGTTGCAAGATTGATTAGAGACCAATAGGTGATAGAAATCTCATCAATTGAAGTGAAGATCAAAGTGAATTTAGCTGGAGAAAATGTGTTTGGGTGATAGGATTTTGAGAGAAAAATGAATGAGGGAAAATTAGAGAAAGGTAGTTATGAAAATCAAAAAGTAGTTTTCTCCTTTGTTTTATTTAATTAAACATTAATTAAATCACCCAAATTAAGGAAAAATCTGGAGAAAAACATTTTGGGTAATTTGCTCCTTAAAGATTCAAAGTTTCAATCCTTTACAAAACAGTCACTACTAAACTTTGCAAAAATCGCATTTTGGTCACTACACCGAAATGTAGTATTTCCAAACCTTATTTTGTAAAATTGATTTCACCACTCTCTTAAGTATATTAAATGAGGATTTTTAGATATTTTTCTATATTTTTAAAGCATCCCGAACTAGGCTTTCCCTAAAACCTCTTTCTATATCGGAACCGTTTCTCAGACCGGTCCGGTTCAAACTGTAAACTTCTAAGCCCAAAATTGGGGTGTTACAAAAGGAATTGCTATCTGAGAGCCTTGAAGCTTCGGATTGTTAAGGTGAGTGTAGTTGGAGTCTCGAGAAAGGCGAAAGGCCTTCCTAGATCATTATTTGATATATTAGATTACTTCACTAACAATGTTATTGAAGCATTTGCATTGGATGGTTAAACGGACACTTTGGTAAGTGTCGGTAAGTTGCCATTGAACATTGATTATTGTCATTGTATATTGTCATTGATATAAGCATTGTCATTAGATTATTTCATTGAAATCATCGGACATTGATATTGCTACCAATCTATGAGTTATTGACGTTGAGACACATATATTGATCACCGACAACATTGAATTCATTGGATATTGGTATATCATTGACTATTGAAATTAATATGTATATTGCAACCTTGGATTGGAATGGACTCTGGATACAATTGGCATGCCATAGAATTCATGAGCTCGGTGTACGGGTGGACAACGGTCCTAAGGCTACGGCCTATATTGATTTGGCGAGGCGGGGGATGTGTATTTTTATTGGTCATATTGGCGAGACAGAGTGATTAGACCATTCATTGATTTGGCGAGGCGGAGGAATTCGTGTATCCACGATCTTGATTCAATCCAAGGACTACGAATGAAAATGAAACATGTTTATGCATTGTGTATTGTTGCATAATATTGATATTGTTCGCATGAGACTATGTATAAGTATAACCATGGCATTATTGTTACTTACATTGTTTGTGACTACCTCACTAGGCAAAGTATGCCTAACGTGACTCATCTCATGCATTTTGAGGTTAAGAAGGTTTGTGTGTCAGAAGATCGAATCAGCAAGCAAGACATGTCACTACTAGCCTCAAGTAATGTGTTTTTGTCTTATAAACTCCTAGGAAGGTGGCAATGTAGTTTAACTAGTCATTGGTGCCTATTTTGTTGTGTTGGTGCATTGCTAAGATTGTAATAAGTTATATAGCTTAAAATGCCTCTTTTGGTGAAGATGAAAATGGATGGAAATGCATACATAGATCCAAAAGGTAAAAATATGGTAAACACATTCATATAGTCATGAAAATTGGCATGCTAGTAGTTCATATCATTGAAATATTGAGTATAAAGTTTCGTTGCAATTAGACATCGTTCAACATGGTAAATCGAATAAAAACAAGCAAAAATCTGTCATTACAGGCCAGACCGTATCGAAACAGGTGATGAAGTTTCGGTACGGGTGTACAATATTGAACCTGAGAGTATGGGTGTACCGAAACGGAAAAGTGCCATTCCAGAACATTTTGTTACTGGAGACCAATGTTTCGGTATGGGTTCATAGCGTACCGGAACGAGTCATAGTCAAAGGAGGTCAATCTGTTCTGATACTGGTCAAGCCGTATCGAAACGGTCTAAAAGGAAAGGTCAACAAGAGTTTACTCTCGTGCACCCATTTCGAAACAGCCTACGGTGTTCCGATACGGGGTTAGGTAAATTGGTTAAAGGTTTTTGGAAAGATTGCTAATGTTACAATTTAGTCACTGAATTTCTTAAAGATAAATTGGTCATGATATTGAGCTCCAAATTGTATGAAAGTTTGTAGGCTAGTTCTTCATGCACTGAATTACATTGTTCTTCTTTTTGTTGCTTGGAAGGACCTGTTATTGTTACTTTTTGCATATTAGTCCCTAAACCTATAAAAATTATAAAATGATTCTAAATGGTTATTGTGGTTTTCTTATGATTTAATTAGGCTAATAAACGTTTTTGTGACAGTCTGTAAGACTAATATTGATTATCAATGTGATTAAGATGAAATTTTATAGCACCGATCATTGTTTAGTCCTTCGGTAATACGATCCGACCCGGTTCTCTACCAGACCGGGAAGGGGGTGTTACATTTGTGGTATCAGACCGAGAGTTTAGTCGATTCTAGGACTAAACCGAAGTCTATTGCATTGTTATTGTGTTACTTTGCCACCTAGGAGTTTTATATTGTGTATATTGTGACTTGTCGACTAATTTGATCTTTCATATAGATATGTCTGAGACAAATGAAGCTCACATTGACGAGCTTGCTATTGGCTCCTCGACACATGGCGATGAGATTAGGGGAGGAAATCCTCAGAATCCACCGCAACCACAGGACCCTCCTGTTCAGGGTGTTGAGCCTGCTGCACCTACTGCTCAGGCTGAATGTTATCAGAACATGGCTAACATGTTTAAGCAGTTTATGACTGCGATGCAAGCAACACCACCAGTTCAGCCTACCCTCTTGTTGCTCAGTATGTCCAAGCTCTTGTGGACAAGCTGGCTTCACTTTGAGCCTATTCTTTCACCGAACAGGACAATGATTATCCCGAGATTGCTGAATATTGGCTGGATAATACCCTACGTGTTCTAAATAAACAGATGTAGTGTTCTGACGAGCACAAGCTAAAGTGTGCTATTGCATTGTTAACTGACGAGGCCCTTATGTGGTGGGAGACTATTATTCTTACTGTTTCTGAAGAGTCAGTCACTTGGGAATTCTTTCTTAAGGAATTTGGGAACAAATACATCAGCAAGTACTATCTCGCGGAGAGACGGGGCACTTTTATTCATTTGATGCAAGGCAGGCGGCCTATCGAGCAGTACATCAATGATTTCTGCAAGTATTTCCGATATAGAGCTGTGTTTATAAAGAAAGAGGAAGACAAGTGCATAATGTTTATTGCTGGGTTGAGCGATGAGCTGCGACCTATGTTTACGGCCTTGGGTATCACCAACTTTTAGGATTTGGTGAATCGAGTTAAAGCAACAGAGAGCTCAGAGAGGAAATATGTCCAACAGATCTGAGAAAAGGGCATGGAGCGATTCTCGACCTCCCAAGTGGAATAAGAAGGGCAAGTATCAAGGCCCGAGGCAAGTACCAGGAACATTGAGAGACCACAGACTATCACCCAATCATGGTCTAAGGCAGCTTGTGTTGAGAGTACTGGAGGATCGAATTGGAGTGTTCAGCATCCAGTTTGTAATTTTTGTCAGAAACGACACCCAGCAGGCCAGTGTCGTAAGCAGACGAGAGCATGTTTCTTTTGTGGGGAACAAGGACATTTTATCAGGGACTGTCCTCAGAATCCCTCTAATTCAGTGGATGTATAGGGAGACATCACCTCACCCGCCCAATCCTTTCGAGGAAAAAGGCCAAGACAAGCACCATCAGGAACCTCAAGCGGACTAGGGGGATCCGGGAAGCAAGGTAACAAGCAGGAAACGAAGGCCTCTGCCCAGATGTATCATGTGAGAGGCTGCGAGGAGGATGACGAGCCTGATGTTATAGAAGGTACCATTATGTTATATGCACACACTTTGTATGTATTGATTGATCCTGGATCTACACATTCTTTTATAAGCCTGGAATTGGTTAAAAGACATAGGATGTCTAGCGAACCTTTGGCAACAAAAATCTCTGTGACAAATTTGTTAGGTGGTTGTGTTGCTCTAAGCCATGTATGCAAGAATTGTCCGATCTTGATTCAATGAATTTTGTTCCCTGTGGATTTCCTAGTCTTACCAATCCACGAGTTTGATGTGATTCTAGGCATGGATTGGCTTAGTAAACATCAAGCGTGGGTAAACTGCAGTAAGCAAAAATTGTATCTTCGAGGCCTTGGTAAGGAAAGAATAATGTTGATGGAATCTTATGTTTCCATAATCGAATTTGTGTACCTAACGATGAAACTCTTCGCACCGACATCCTTTCTGAAGTTCATTCGAGTTCTTTTTCTGTTCACCTCGGTCTGTGAAAATGTATAAAGACCTACGTGAGCTCTATTAGTGGCCAGGCATGAAGCAGGCCATAGTTGATTACATTTCCAAGTGCCTCACATGTCAACGTGTTAAAGCAGAGCAGAGTGCCCATACTGGATTATTGAAACATATTGATCCACCAAAATGAAAATGAGAAAAGATAACTATGGACTTTGTTAGTAGTCTACCGTTAACTCCTGTAAAGCATGATGCTATATGGGTTATTGTAGAGCGTTTCACGAAGTTAGCTTATGTTATACCAGTTAGAATAGACTACGGTCTTCCTAAGCTAGCTGGCTTGTACATCAAGGAAGTAATTCGACTCCACGGAGTACCTAAGTCTATCATCTCTGATCGAGATCCTCGGTTTGCATCCCGGTTTTGGAGAACCTTACAAGGAGATCTGGGCACCAGAGTTAATCTTAGCACAGCTTTTCACCCTCAATCTGACGGTCAGTCAGAAAGGGTAATTCAGGTAAATCATCGAACAATCTGTCTATTGAAATCCCAAAAAATTTTCTTTGTTATTAAGTCTCCCTGTGCAGATATTGGAAGACATGCTTCGAGCATGTATTATCAATTTTGGCGGAACTTGGGAGAGATCTCTACCTCTTGTCGAGTATGCCTATAACAATAGTTACCAAGCATCCATTCAAATGGCCCCGTATGAATCATTGTATGGTAGACGATGCAGAACTCCATTGTGTTGCTCGGAGCTTGGTAAGGGTAAGATGTTAGGCCCTGACTTGCTTCGTGAGACTGAAGAACGAGTCATCATTATCAATGATCGTTTAAAAGCTGCTTTTGATCGACAAAAAGCTTATGTTGATCTTAAAAGGAGAGACATTGAATATGAAGTTGGTGAAAAAGCCTTTCTTAAAGTGTCACCGTGGAAGAAAATCTTGAGATTTTGCAAGCAGAGAAAATGAAGTCCCCGGTTCATTGGACCCTTTGAGATCATTGAAAAGATTGGCCCAGTGGCATATCGGTTATTGCTACCCTCAGAATTGAGTAGAATTCATGATGTCTTTCATGTATCAATGCTTCGGAAGTATCGGTCTGACCCCTCACACATTGTGGAACCCGAATCTATAGAACTTCAACCAAATCTATCCTACGAGGAAGAATCGGTTCAAATTCTTGCTAGGGAAGTCAAGAGGCTTCGGAACAAAATTGTATCGTTAGTTAAAGTGCTCTGGAAGAGTCACACTGTTGAGGAAGCCATTTGGGAGCCTGAAGAGACTATGAGACAACAATATCTGCATCTCTTCAGTTCAGGTAAAAATTTGAGGATGGATTTTTCTTAAGGGGGAGAGTTGTAACACCCTAAAATCCGGTCTAGTCGGAATTAAGTTTTGATGATCGGAAATCCTACATTGATGGAGCTTAAATATTGCATTAACTAGTTAATTATTGTTATCGAACCCTAAATGGGCTTAAAATATCGTGAGTAACTCTATTATATAATGTTGAGCTTTTAGTGGCTAAAATGAAAGAGGTGTAAGTTGGATGGAAAAACAATAGTTAAATGAAAAGTGAGGGACTAACCTTGCGATTAGCCCTCTTTAATGAAAGTTTCCACTTACGTGGAGTTACCTGATGACTTTCCTTCAATTGAAGGAAAGCTTGGTGATTAAAATTAGAAACAAAAGTAGGAGAAGATGGCTACTCGAGAAAAACTCCTACGCTAGCACCTCTCACCTTCATCATCTTCTTCAACTAAGCACACACCTCCATTGGAGGAATTTCAAGCTTTGTTATTTCTTCATTTTATCGATATCGAATCGTTGTTATCGATTGGGTAAGCTATAATCCTCAATCGGCTATTGGATTCCATGGATATATTGTGTAATCTAAGCTAGGGTTTTGACTATCCATAGATATCTCATCGTTGTCATCTCTACTGAAGTTGGATATCGATTTTGATGTCGTTATATTGATTTTGATATCAAAACATCGATCCTAATAGTTTTCTTTTAATTTTCTAGCTCAAGAAGTGGAGAAAGAGGTTTCACCATCTCCATCACAAGCTAGGAACAAAGGAATTGTTATCTGAGAGCCTTAAAGCTTCGAATTGTTAAGGTGAGTGTAGTCGGAGTCTCGGGTTAGGCGAAAGGCCTTCCTGGATCATTATTTGATATATTATATTACTTTGCTAACAATGTTAATTAAAGCATTTGCATTGGATGGTTAATCGGACACTTTGGTAAGTGTCGGTAAGTTGCCATTGAACATTGATTATTGTCATTGTATATTGTCATCGATATAAGCATTGTCATTAGATTATTGCATTGTACCAATCTATGAGTTATTGACGTTGAGACACATATATTGATCACCGACAACATTGAATTCATTGGATATTGGTATATCATTGACTATTGAAATGAATATGTATATTGCAACCTTGGATTGGATTGGACTCTGTATACAATTGGGATGCCATAGAATTCATGAACTTAGAGTGCAGGTGGACTACGATCCTAAGGCTACGGCCTATATTGATTTGGCGAGGCGGAGGGATGTGTATTGTTATTGGTCATATTGGCGAGGCAGAGGGATTAGACCATTCATTGATTTGGTGAGGCGTAGGAATTCGCGTTTCTACGATCTTGATTCAATCCAAGGACTACGAATGAAAATGAAACATGTTTATGCATTGTGTATTGTTGCATAATATTGATATTGTTGGCATAAGACTATGTATAAGTATAACCATGGCATTATTGTTACTTACATTGTTTGTGACTACCTCACTAGGCAAAGTATGCCTAATATGTCTCATCTCATGCATTTTCATGTTAAGAAGGTTTGTATGTCGGAAGATCGGATCGGAAAGCAAGACAAGTCACTACTAGCCTTAAGTAATGTGTTTTTTTCTTATAAACTCCTAGGAAGGTGGCAAAGTAGTTGAACTAGTCATTGGTGCCTATTTTGTTGTGTTGGTGCGTTGCTAAGATTGTAATAAGTTATATAGCTTAAAATGCCTCTTTTGGTGGAGTTGAAAATGGGTGGAAATGCATACATAGCTCCAAAAGGTAAAAACAAGGTAAAAGCATTCATATAGTCATGAAAATTCGCATGCTAGTAGTTCATATCATTGAAATATTGCGTATAAAGTTTTGTTGCATTTGGACATCGTTCAACAGGGTAAATCGAATAAAAACCAGCAAAAATCTGTCATTACAGGCCAGACCGTATCGAAACGGGAGATGAAGTTTCGGTACAAGTGTACAATATTGAACCTGAGAGTATAGGTGTACCGAAACGAAAAAGTTCCATTCCGGGACATTTTGTTACTGGAGACCAATGTTTCGGTACGGGTTCATAGCATACCGAAATGAGTCAAAGGAGGTCAATTCGTTCTGATATTGGTCAAGCCGTATCAAAATGGTCTAAAAGGAAAGGTCAACAAGAGTTGACTCTCGTGCACCTGTTTCGAAACAGCCTAGGGTGTTTCGATACGGGGTTAGGTAAATTTGTTAAAGGTTTTTGGACAGATTGCTAATGTTACAATTTAGTCACTGAATTTCTTAAAGATAAATTGATCATGATATTGAGCTCCAAATTGTATGAAATTTTGTAGGCTAGTTATTCATGCACTGAATTGCAATTTTCTTATGTCTGTTGCTTGGAAGGATCTGTTATTGTTACTTTTTGCAGATTAGTCCCTAAACATATAAAAATTATAAAATGATCTTAAATGGTTATTGTGGTTTTCTTAAGATTGAAATGGGCTAATAAACGTTTTGGTGACAGTCTGTAATACTAATATTGATTGTCAATGTGATTAAGATGAAATTTTATATCATTGATCATTGTTTAGTTCTTCGATAATACACTTCGACCCGGTTCTCTACCAAACCGAGAAGGGGGTGTTACAGTCTCGTATTGATCCACTATCGGGACCGTATCGATACAACCTCGTGTATCGATTCACTATGGAGCTGTATCGATACTTCTTGTGGGTAAGTTGGTTATTTTGATTAATAAAGGTTCTGGATTCTTATATTTTGGTCCCAAATTGTTGTGCATGCAATTGAATGAGTTTGGATGATCTTTTAGAGATGAAATTTGACATGTACACATGGAACCTTACTAATTGAGAAATTGTAAATATAATTTCAAGTAAATCCTTATAATTTTCTAGATTTACAATTTGGTCCCTTCATGTTTGTGATTGCAATTGAATGCCCTATTAGTGTCCATTTGAGTTGAGATTTGATACCGAGACATGAAATATGGCTAATTAAGATTGGTAACTTTATATTGGAAAAAGTCCCTGTAGTTGTAAAAGTTATGATTTGGTCCTTAGAACATGTAATGTAACCCCCTTAGCCCGGTCTAGGTGTTTGACCTGAATTAAGAGAATTACACGGGGGAAATCGAAGTCAACTCGTTAAAGTCAACCTCGATTAGAAACCCCCTTTTTTAGCTTGTCTAGATGCATAATTAAATCATATAGTGTTTACTCGCGCAACGAATATATTTCCAATTAAACCGAACATCAACTGTCCATTCATTTGAAACAATTCGATATAAAGTCAAATCAAAAGATTTTGTTACCAATCTTTAATTAGGTTCATTACATGCTTGCAGGTGAAATATCAGCATCATACGATCGTTCAATCATCCATAATTGCACATAAAATAAACAGAGACTAAAATGTAAACATTCAAAACTGACAGATTATGCCATTTTACCTAACTTAACGACCATGTTTCGAAATAGTCACCCCTTGTTTCGAAACCATGCATTCCAGTAGCATTTGGTCTCGGAAAGGCCTTTACCCATTTCGAAACCAAATCCCCAAATTGGACTCCCCTGCACTCAAACAAAGCAGAGCTATATCGAAACAACCTCGAGTTTCGATACGGGTTCAAATTACAACTAGGCGTATCGAAACAGCCTAGCAGTGCTCCGAAACATTAAGGTGTTACAAAGAATTGGAATATGATAAATATCATAACCTTTAATTTCGGTTTAGACCATAGTGAACGGCTCTACTTTCGCGAGGTCTTTGAGTCCCTTCAAAATTCATGGTTCGTTCAAACCTTCAAAACATGCCATCATATTTTTCAAAAATTAAAAATCAAGTTAAAATATCAAGATAAAGGCAAACAATAATTAAAAAAAATACGGGAAAAAAAACTTATCTTCGGTACAACGTAGAATCGAATTTGTTTCGGTAACTCTTTTGGGATTAAAACGAAGAGCACCAAAATATTTCGAGCGAACTCGTGCTGATAACGTGTTGTGAATAAAATAACGAAGAACAACGAACAAGAATAAAAGAGCAAAGAGGTGAGAGAAAGAGGGAGATTTTCATTATTCTCAAATATAGAATTGTGTGTACAATGCCTTCAATGAATCATCTATTTATAGGCATAAGAAGTACATAATACATTAAACTGTAATTAATAGAGATAATATTCCTAATAATAAATAAATCAAACTCCTTAGATAAAGTTCTAATCATGATTGACATCCACATAGATAAATATTCATAACATTATTTATTTAATATATTTTCAATATTATAAATTATAATAATATAATGTTTTTATTTTTAATATAATTAATCATATTTATTATTTTTTTAACTGCTATTAAATTCATATAATGTATAGCCAAAAATTTCATAAGGGATAAAGTTGATTTAGTGGTTTAAGATTTTAATTTTATACAATTAATCTCGAGTTCAAATTCTATTAATTACCTTGTATTGTCTATAATTTTCACCAACAAAATAACCCTTTAACAAAACAAGTTATTATCTCTTATCATATAATTGGAGTTAGCATAGTGGTTGGGGCTTTAGCCCTTCATGCTCTTGGGCGTGGGATTGATTCCCACAAAATCAAGGACCAAATAAATTAGAATTAAAAATAAGATGAGATATATGTCATGGACTAAATTGATATAATAAGTAAATAATAAGGATCAAATGTATAATTATACCAATTTTCGTTAACTGCCACGTTAGCTCTTCCGTCAGATTTTAATAGTCGATGGTCAAAATAGGAGCACTTTAAAAGTTTGATGGTCTAATTAACGAGTTACGTAGTTGGATGATCAAAATAGGACCACCCCATAGTTCGGTGGTCACCTAGTAGTTTACCCTAAAATTTAGAAGGAATTACTTTTATTCCAATCTCGTGTTGGACTTTTATGAAAATGATCACTCTAGTAAAAAAAAAATTACAACATTAACATTCAGTTATATTCAAATTTTAAGAATTATTATTATTATTATTATTATTATTGACATGCCCTGCAAGGACCACATTTTACGGTGAAGGAAATTATAAATAAAAGAACATGTAAAATGGTAAGCAGCTTTTAAAAGCCATGAAATGATTACATGGATTGAAGCTTGGTTGTGTGAAGTGGGGAGTCGAAGAGTTAACTCTTTTGAACCGGGAAAGGCCAAAAGAGGAGTTGCTGTCCAAAAATGGTGGTGGCCGGTGGGTCGTGTCCAAACAACTAGGAACCCAAGAAAAGAAAAACCAACCGATATTGACAATCAACCTTTGAAATTTTAGTATTTATTGTGATTAGGTGTAAGAGTAATAAATGAGATTTCAACGAAACAATAAAACTACATGTCAGATATTTTCATGAATCACATTTCCTTTTGAAATTAAAATTACATTTATTGTATTCATATATCGTTGAAAAAACTAAATGAAATATCAAACTAACAACATTCAATGAGATTCAATAATTGATCTAATGGTAAATGATACAAATTTAAATCTTAATATTGAATGTAGCACAAAAAAATTAACAATATAAAATATATATGAACAAATATCTAATTAAACCTCCAAAAGTTGTTTCCTATCTTTAAACTAAGGCCTCATCAACCTGTCCAGTTAGTGGCTTTCCCTTCCTAAGGGTGTAAACCCAAGTTTGATCCAATAATAAGCACAATTCTGGGTTAACTCTACGAAGACTCAGGTGGAGAAATTAAAGAATAAAATTGAAATTATGTTTACCAACAATCAGTTAGTTTAGTGAGATGAGATGTTAGGTCTTGTAAATAAGGTCGGACTTCGAATCATGATATTGTAAATAAAAAAAATTAAGTCAGAAAAAACACTACATATTAGATCTTTATAAAATTCGATCTGAATCAATTGATCAACGAATAGAATATAAATGGTTAAAAAAATTGAAATCATGTTTTATACTTCGTTGATTGGTAGGCGACAATGTACAAAGAATATTAGCATTTAGCAATGGGGATGGGGTTCGTCATTGGTTCCAATGAATGAGCCACTTGGAAGTACCCGACAAATTAAGAAAATAACTTATTGGGGCCAACAAATTATATTAATTAATATTTCTCTGTCCACACAATCATAATACGTACCGATTTCACTAAAATTTCATTTGAACAACCTAGCGATCAATTAAAAAAGAAAAGAAAATTTATGTTAAATCATCTTTCTATCTTATGATAGAACCTTTAAAAACAGGAATCCAACTCTTTAACTTTGAGTTTTATACAAATGCATCTTCAGAATCAACCCAAAAAAAACTAGACGTCTTTTCAGTTTTCTCTTTAACAATTTTTTTAATCGGCGACACATTAATTTTTATATTAGTTGTCGATCGCCGGTAATTTATATTTTATTTATTTTCGCTTATTTATTTTGTTTTTTTCTTCGCACATTTTGTTGCGCTTTTTTCTGTCTCTGTAGCACTTTTTTCTACCTTTATGGCTCATCTCTGCTTTATGGCACGCTTTTATGGTTGTTTTTACAGGTTTTTGGTATTCGTATTGTAACCCTCACATCGTTTGTCTCTTGATTCGTGTTTGTCGGTGTTCACGTAAAGTTTAATGTCCTTTTGGATTGTTTGCTGATGTAATCTATAGCAAATCGTCGTTTTTTAGAATATGCGTGAAAGGTTGTTGCCGATTTTGGAGAGTTATTATAGTTTGTGTTTTAACAACTCCCCATGAACCCTTTCTACAATAGACTATAGAGATTTTTTTTGGTGCAAAGAGAAAGTATCTTATCCTTTCTTTTTAGATTTATAATTTTCTTTTTTGTTGTTCTTTTGGATGTTCTAAAACCTCTGTTATGTTTTATTTTATTTATTGATAAAATTTACTGGTGAATGTGTCAAATAAATTTAATTTTATATATGAGATTGTCATCATTTAAATCAAGAATCCACTGTACAGATATTAATAATAAATCATGTAGTTATTGGTAGAACTTGAAATTCATCAACGGCATTTAATTTATATATCAATATAAAATAGAATCAAGTTGAAATGATCTGAATATACATCAAGAAAATAAAGTATGTACAAAAAAAATACAAATCAAACAAATAAACCTTGTGCCGCTGATTTTTTATGTTCATAATTTGCATCTATCTATATATAATACTATTTTGTTAAGTACCAAAAATATTAATAAAAGTTAGAGAATTATTAATATCCACTTAGGGGTGAGCATTCGATTGAATCGAGTCAAAAAAATATGAGTTAGTCGAGTTGACAAGTCCTATTTTTTTTATTTAAGCCGAGTCGAGTTATGGAGTTTTTGTACAAGTTTAATTGTAATTATTTATAATGTTTAATACAGATTGACTTCAATTTAAACGATTTTTTCTAATCATATAAGATATAAAGTTATATATTTCTTCATATTCTTTTTAGAATGTGTAAGATTTGTAATGATATTTTATAAAACAAATATTTTAGGACAAAGTATTAATAAGAGTATAAAGGAGTCAAGGCATTGAGGAGAATAAAGAATTTACAAAAAGTACAGCTAAAGGACCAAATTGAATAAAATATAAAGGGACTAAAATAAAAAAGAATGTTTTTTGTTAAAAATATTAATTAAAGTGACATCGATATTATATAGTGGTAGTGGAGCCCGTGATTTAAATTTGATTAAAAAATAAATTTAAAATGAATAAAAAATTGAAGAAATGAGTAAATCATATACAATTTAGGGACTATATTGCAAAAAGGAGGAAATTTGTTTTCGAAAATATGAATTGAATCTGAATAGGCATTTTGTACTGGTATAGGTTCAAATGGTTTAAATTTGATCAAAAATAGACTTAAAATGAATGAGGAATTGAAGAGAGAAAAAAACCAATGACTAAATAGCAAAATATAAATTTTTGTTTTTCGAGTTGCCAAAATCAAACTCAACTCAAACTCGAAATTTACTCAAATCATTCGAGTTGACTCGAATAATTCAAAATAAAAAAATAATTTTTTTAAGTCGAATTAAATTTTGTTCAACTTTAATCCTATCATGTATTTTGTTTATTTTAAGAGGTCCTATATAAGTTCGGTGGCAGTATTGCAATGTAGACGGACATAAATAACCCAAATAAGAAAACTCAAAGTTACATTTATCTCCCCAAAAGGAAAATCCAAAAAAAATGGAACAATGTTTGTTAATATTATTGGCATTGTTTTTGTTTAGGGCAACTCTTATTAAAAATAATGGAGAAAGCTCATGGGATTGGTTGGCATATAACCCAGTTAGACAAATCAGGAATCGTCATCCCACCTTTTTTTTAAGTTAAGCGCATTAACGCCAGTAATTAGCGTTTTTGATTTAATAAGAAACACATGCCCACTTGCCTAATTGGTGCATTAATTAGTCTTAAATCACAAGACAAGATTTGTTCCAATGTTTAGTTTAGTGTAACTTGTAATTTAGAATATTAAAGTTTTTTTTAAAAATGCAGTTTTAACCCCTTAACAATTGTGAAGTTTTTCAGTTAATGTTATGGATAGATTGCATTTTGGTCTCCCAAGAATGATAAAATTCAGTTTAATCCCTTGGAAAATTATAAAGTTACAAGCTATTATGCGGTAAAATTACATTTTCACTCCTAACAATTTGTAATTAAATTCCAACCCCTCCAAAAAAAATTATAGATTCACCCCTGCGTAGCGAGAAGTAAAAACTGGTTGATATAACAAAGATAAATATTTAAATTCTTGAATGATAGATTTCAACCAATAATATTAAAAAATCATCATTTTCTTCAACAACCCTAGGTATACATCTGGATTTATTATGGATCTATTGGGTAATTAAAATTATTTTAGGATCTAGAATGGCAAACATAGCAGCAACAAATTAACATAAAATAAAAGCAAGTGTATGGGGGTTTGCATGTTTTAATGAGATTAAAAATGCGGGAGTGCCAAGTGGTTTAATTTTTACAAGAGTAAAGTGAGGGAAATAATGTATACATTCCGTAGAAAGCATTAGATATTACTCTTTAGCTTTAATTTTGTTCCTCAATTGGCCAATTTGATTGAACCATTGACCCTTGGAAAGAAATTTAGCCATATATTTTTTCTCACCTGCTGATTTTCATTTTATGTAAATTCCACAATCCACATAAGTGCTAAAATTATTCTATATTTTCTTTTAGGTGCCTAAACTATTTTTTGCTCTTTTTAGGTGTCAAAACTATTATTTTTTTGGTCAAAACAGGTGCTAAAACTATTAGTGATGGATGCCCGGAATCTATGGCCGGAGAGGAACAGGCGGCGCGTAGAGAGGAGGAAGTGAAGGATCTTTTCGACGATTGGGGCCCTCAACATAATGCTAAGTCGGCGGAAGTGAGTTCCGAAATAGAAGGAGTGTTGAGGAATGTGCAGTTTGTGAGTCCCAAGGAATAGATTTTTCAGCTAATCATGAGCCGGTGGTAAAGATGACAGATCGGTCTTCGCAAAATAAGACCAGAAAGGACAAAACATTAACTGGAGATATAAAGGGCATTAACAAATTACCAGATGAGTCAGCAGGCCTTGTAGACATACCCATCAGATGTGCATCTGAATCATCCAAAACCACGATGGACTCAAGTGATCTTGTCGGCCCAAAGTTGGACCCAGAAGCTGGAGTGTGCTACCTAAAGCCCACTTACCTAAAAATCCCAAATGGCTCATCAACGCTCATGCTTCTGCCCAGTTTCGACAGATTTAGGAGGAGGAGAGTTTCGGATGATAGGTGTGGGTTTAATCAAGGGAGAAAAGTACGAAGTGGGATTGAATGGAAAAGTTCACCAAAAAATGATGTGATCAATAGTGAAAGGGTGACTAGTAATACTGGAAGATTTTCGGGGATCGAAGCAGAGAAAACTTTGAAGTTGGCAGCGGATTTGGGATTTCAATTCGCAGCGTCGGATCACCAGGTAATGAAGAGATTTGAAGAGTTGGAAGCGGAGACTATTTAGACACTTCGTTAAGTCTTTACAATCCTAAAATTCGTGTAGATTATTTCCTTGTCATTTATGGATTGCGTGTTTCTTTCTTGGAATGTAAAGGGAATTGGTAGGGATGAAAAGTTAAGAGCAGTTGTAAAAAAAATTAGGAGGAATAAGGCAGCGATCGTCTTCATACATGAATCCAAATTGCAGAAAATAAAAAAATCATCAAGCCAACAGATTAAAAGGAGGAAGATTCGAGATGGTTTTCTCCCCATCAGTAGGAGCAGTCGCTGGTTTGATTTCTTTATGGGACCCAAAAGTTTTCAATCTGCAAAGTTGTGAAATAAGGGATCAGATAATTGTGATGGTGGGCACTTTTCTAAAAACAAATATGAAGATGGTGATGTACAATATCTACGCCCCAAATGATCAGCGAGAGAGGAAAGCTTTCTGGGAATCGCTATCCATTCTTATATCAGCACAACAACTACCAACAATTATGGCTGGGGATTTCAACTTGGTGAAGAGTAGCGAGGAAAGGTTGGGAAGCCAGCAAGTAACAAAGGAAATACAAGAGTTCAATACCTTCATTCAGAACAACGGTTTCATTGATCTCCCTTTGCAAGGATACAAGTTCACGCGGGCACGTAGGAGAGTTAAAAATTGTGCGAGCAGGATCGACAGATTCCTAATGACACCTGATATTTTAGTGTAGATGCCGATGCTCACACAGACAGCATTACCCAGAAGTTTGTCGGACCATCACCCTATTCTCCTGGCTGAGAGTAGCAGTTCTGGAAATAGAAGACCTTTCAAATGGTTCAGCCACTGGGCGGACAATTCAGACTACGCGGAGAACATTAAGAAGGTGATTTGTGACGCTCAAAACACTAGGATCGACAATTGTTTAAGACAAGCAAAGTTGGCAACTAAAAAGTGGGCTATAGAGGAGTCTAGAAGATATAATAGAAGCATTACAGAGTTAGAGGAAAGGATTGGAAATCTAGAAAAGTCTATTGATACAAACAAAAACGTTGGAGATACGCTTGCTGAAATCAGAAAGTTGCAAGGCGAATTATGGGCAAAATACAGAATCGAAGAAAGAGAGTGGATACAAAAGTCGCGGCTAAAGTGGTTCCGAGAGGGAGATAGGAATACAAGATTTTTCCATGTCACCGCCTCAATTCGGAAAAGAGTAAACCAAATTGATTCCATCAAAGACGACAACAGAATTGCGGATACACACAAAGAGATAAAAAAAGGTGTTCCTTAAGAGTTTCAAGGAGCTCTACAATGTTAGTCCAACTGTACCCATAGCCATATTGGATTTTCAATTTAAGCAAGTCAGTTTAGAATCTGCTAAAATGCTCGAATCGCCTTTTACTTCAGAAGAGGTTTGGGATGCCATAAGTTCCGCTGATGGATCACGAGCACCAGGGCCGGACGGATTTAATCTTGAGTTCTATCAGAAGTTTTAGCAGTCACTTAAGTTCGTGGTGATGAAGTTTTTTGAAGAGTTCCATAATGGCAGAATTTGGGACAAAGATTTCAACCAATCTTATATCACTTTGATCCCAAAGAAGAATGCACCAGAAAAGATCGAAGACTACAGATCAATCTCCTTCGGGAGCAGTTTGTACAAAATCCTTGCGCGCGTTTTGTCAAAGAGGTTGTCTGGGTGTATCAAAGAGGTAATAGGGGATTGTCAGTTTGCTTTCATTCCCGGAAAACAAATAACTGATTGTTCGCTGATAGCAAATGAAATTATAGAGGACCTCAAGTATAGAAAAAGTGAAGCTGTGATGTTTAAATCTAATTTCGCGAAAGCATACGATACCATCGACAGGGATTTCCTTGATCTGGGCATGGAAAAGATGGGGTTTGGAACAAAATGGCGAAACTGGATCAAGTTGTGTCACTCGACATCTCACACTGCTATTCTGATTAATGGGAACCCTTCCCAATTTTTTAAAACAAATCGAGGAGTGAGGCAAGGTTGTCCTTTATCCCCTTTATTGTTCAATCTTGTGGGAGAAGCGTTGAGCATTCTGATCAAAAAAGCGGCGGATACGAATCTCATAAAAGGAGTGCGGGTAGGAAAAAGAAATCTTTGCATCACTCACCTACAGTTCGCCGATGATTTAGTCATGTTTTTTGAGGCTAACGAGGACCATCTTCTTTGTGCCAAAAGGTTATTCAGAATTTTTGAACTCATGTCAGGCTTGAAGCTGAATTTGAAGAAGACGAGAATTTTTGGGATCAATATCGAGAGCTCACAATTATTAGAGATGGCAAATAAAGTAAAATACTATATTGATCGCTTCCCTACTACTTACTTGGGGTTACCTCTTGGCTGCGCTAAAAACTCACAAATCCTATGGAAGCCGGTTATTGAAAAGGTTCTTGCTAGACTTGAACAGTGGAAGGGTGTTCTGTTGTCCATTGGAGGTCGAATCACCCTAGTCAGGTCAGTTCTTTCTAATATGCCCGTTTATTACATGTCTTTATTTATCATGCCTTGTGCTGTGGCGAACTTCCTCAACAAAAGGATTGCGAGCTTTATTTGGGGCAATAAATCGGGTAAAACCATTCATTGGATTAAATGGTCTCTACTGTGTAAACCACTGGAGCAAGGGGGCCTAGGTATTGCCGACTAAAAAGTGAAAAATATAGCTCTTTTGAATAAGTGGTCGTGGAGATATGGTTCAGAAGGGGAATGTTTATAGAGGCAGGTCATCGACGCCAAATACGGCTATGATCCAAAGCTTTTGATGTCGAGGAGGTCGAAAGGCAGAAAGGAATCATGGATGTGGCGAAATATAATACAACCTGTAGAACTAATGTTTTGATATAATAATTGAAAAATGTTTTGGACTGACTTAAAAAGTATTTAAAACATTTCCAAAGTCTAAACAACTTGAAATTATGTTTAGGGAAGTTTTTAAAAAGGGTTTTTCATATTTTTCAAAGCCAAACTAAACAAAACTGTCCAGGTGTTTCGAAACACCTTAGGGCGTTTCGAAACAGGGGGTTCCAGTGGCAAAATCGTTTCGATACTCGTATCGAAACGGGCTTTCCTTGGACAGGATTTTTGCCCAGCGTTTCAAAACCGGCTAGGCCGTTTCGATACGCCTACGTGGCATTGACCACAATGGTCATAAACCCCAACGGCTATTTTCCCAACTGCTTTTAAATACAGGCATTTCGATACGGGCCTATAGCGTTTTGATACGCGTTTCGAAACGGCAAGGGGGTGTTCTGAAACGGGTACCCTAACAAACTGCAACGGCTCTTTCAACATTGAGAGTGTTTCGAAACGACTTCGAGCGTTTCGAAACGGGGAGCTGCAGAACTGCATTTATGGTGGGAATTAAAGTCCTCAACGGCTCCAATTTGATCCCAACGGCTAGTAACGGCTACAAACTCATTTGGGAGTATAAAAGGGACCTCCAAGCATCAAGAGAAGGCTAATGCTCATATTGTCAAACATCAAATGATCAATGATTGTCTTAGAGCTTAAATTGTCAATTCTTGTATAGACAAACACCAGTGAGCCAAAATTGTCAAATTTGCTCAAGTGTTTTAGGTTTTGGGTGAGTGCTTAATTGTGCAAACAAACACCTATTAGAGGGTTTTAAGTTTGCTTTGTTTATCTCTTGTAAAAGAGGGTTTTGATCAAGGCTTTGGGTAGAAGCTTGATCGGTTGTAAGGGTTTCCTCCTAATCCTAGAAAAGGGGACGAATCAATAGTGGATTGATTGTGAAATCCTTAGTGGGGAGCTAAGGTAGTGGATGTAGACCTTGGTTAGAAGGTTGAACCACTATAAATCATTGTGTCTTTTTACATTCTAGCTTCCACAACCCTTCCACCCAAAAATCCACCTCTCCACCACTTGGTGAGCCATATCGGTTGAACGAATCGAGCCCCACTCAACCCAACAATTGGTATCAGAGCTTGGCTCAATCGACGAGGATTCACATCCTATTGAGAAGATCCGGCAAGCTCGATCACTAGTTCATCAACCGGCTCAAAATGGCACAATCTATCAACAAACGACCTTTCTTTGACGGAACCCACTATGCCCATTGGAAGACAAAGATGAAGTTCTTCATCAAATCTAGAGATTACAAGCTATGGGATATAGTTGAAGATGGTCCGTTCGTGCCTCAAAGAAGCAAAGCGGAGTGGAGTGCCGACGATCACAAGAAGATGGAGCTAAATTGCAAGGCCTTGCACATTTTGTTTTGTGCTTTTGGCCCATCCATCTATGAGAAGATGTCTTCTTGTGAGAGTGCCAAGGAGGTATGAGACAAGCTTGAAGTCACATACGAGGGAACCGATGAAGTCAAGGAGACCAAAATTGGGCTCCTAACCTTAGAGTATGAGAACTTCAAGATGGATCCGGAAGAGAACATCGAGAAGATGTTTGATAGATTCTCCACCATCACCAATGGTCTTAAAGGTTATGGAGAAGCCATCCCAGAAGAAAACCTTGTCCGAAAGCTCATCTACTCACTTCCCGAGTCTTGGGACTCAAAGAGGACCGCCATCATCGAAGCAAAAAATTTGAAGACTTTGAAGCTTGATGAACTCATGGGGTCACTCCTTACTCATCAAATCATGAAGAAGAACAAAGAGGATGAGAAGAAGAGAGAAGAAATTAGAGCTATGGGAGAGAAGAAAATCAAAGGGCTTGGCATTAATGCAAGTGCCATGGCTCTCAAATCCTCCACTTGCCATCATGTCTACTCAAGTGAAGAAGATGATGAAGATGAAGAGATAGTTCATCTCTTCAAGAAGTGTGCCCCGTTCATGAAAAAGGCCTTGAGAGAGCTTGAACGAGAACCTAAAAGAAAGGAGAGGGCAAGCACTTCAAGCCATAAGAAGAAGGCACATGTGGCTACTTGGAGTGATGAGGACTCCACCGACGATGAACAAGCCAACCTTTGCCTTATGGCCATCGAAGAAGATTCAAGGGTAACTTCTAATTCATCTCCTACATGTTCTTACTCTTTTGATGAATTACAAGATGCCTATGACGATTTGGTTTTAGATTTTAAAAGCTACATTTTGAAAAACAATAAATTGATTTCAAAGTTAAAAATTCAAAATGATTTGCTTTCTAAAACCAAACTTGAACTTGAAGCAAAACTTGAAGAGTTTAAATTAAAATGTTTTGATTTACAAAAATTGCTTCAAAATGTTCAAGAAGAAAAAGATTTGATTTCCAAAGAACTTGAAAAGAAAAACAATTTTGGAAAATCAAATTTTTATGTTAGACAATCTAGTGCCCCTAGATTTATAAAAGGTAAATGTTTTAGAAGTGTTTGGGTCCCAAAAGGACTAACCACTTCAATTAAAAAGGATGACATTGAAAAATGGATTCCTAAGGGGACTAAAATTTGTGCTACTAATGTTCATGGATCAAAAGCAATTTGGATACCAAAAATTACTTGATTGTCTATTGCTAGGTGTGATGGAGATGTTCAACAAGTCAAACATTGAGGGGGAGCTCCATGCACACAAGGAAGAACACTTGAAGAAGGAAGGCTTCACATCCTACCTTGCGTTCAAGTGTTGGTAAAAATCTAGTTGTTTTAGCATTTATTTGTTTTATTTTTAGTTTATTCAACTAGATGATCATAAATGTTGGACTAACATTTTTAATGATGCTTTGAGTAAGGGGGAGCCATTTTAAAACCAAATTCTTAATTTTTGTCAAAGTTTTTACCTCTATTGTTATTTTGAACTTAATGTTTTAAATTCTTTTTGATATAACAAAAAGGGGGAGAAATGGTTTGAAAAATTGAATTTTCAAATTAATAAGGGGGAGCTTAATTTTTGGTCAAAATAGGTGCTAAAACTATTAGTGATGGATGCCCGGAATCTATGGCCGGAGAGGAACAGGCGGCGCGTAGAGAGGAGGAAGTGAAGGATCTTTTCGGCGATTGGGGCCCTCAACATAATGCTAAGTCGGCGGAAGTGAGTTCCGAAATAGAAGGAGTATTGAGGAATGTGCAGTTTGTGAGTCCCAAGGAATAGATTTTTCAGCTAATCATGAGCCGGTGGTAAAGATGACAGATCGGTCTTCGCAAAATAAGACCAGAAAGGACAAAACATTAACTGGAGATATTGAGGGCATTAACAAATTACCAGATGAGTCAGCAGGCCTTGTAGACATACCCATCAGATGTGCATCTGAATCATCCAAAACCACGATGGACTCAAGTGATCTTGCCGGCCCAAAGTTGGACCCAGAAGCTGGAGTGTGCTACCTAAAGCCCACTTACCTAAAAATCCCAAATGGCTCATCACCGCTCATGTTTCTGCCCAGTTTCGACAGATTTAGGAGGAGGAGAGTTTCGGATGATAGGTGTGGGTTTTATCAAGGGAGAAAAGTACGAAGTGGGATTGAATGGCAAAGTTCACCAAAAAATGATGTGATCAATAGTGAAAGGGTGACTAGTAATACTGGAAGATTTCCGGGGATCGAAGCAGAGAAAACTTTGAAGTTGGCAGCGGATTTGGGATTTCAATTCGCAGCGTCGAATCACCAGGTAATGAATAGATTTGAAGAGTTGGAAGCGAAGACTATTTAGACACTTCGTTAAGTCTTTACAATCCTCAAATTCGTGTAGATTATTTCCTTGTCATTTATGGATTGCGTGTTTCTTTCTTGGAATGTAAGGGGAATTGGTAGGGATGAAAAGTTAAGAGCAGTTGTAAAAACAATTAGGAGGAATAAGGCAGCGATCGTCTTCATACAGGAATCCAAACTGCAGAAAATAAAAAAATCATCAAGCCAACAGATTAAAAGGAGGAAGATTTGAGATTGTTTTCTCCCCATCAGTAGGAGCAGCCGGTGGTTTGATTTCTTTATGGGACCCAAAAGTTTTCAATCTGCAAAGTTGTGAAATAAGGGATCGGATAATTGTGATGGTGGGCACTTTTCTAAAAACAAATATGAAGATGGTGATGTACAATATCTACGCTCCAAATGATCAAGCCAACAGATTAAAAGGAGGAAAATTTGAGATTGTTTTCTCCCCATCAGTAGGAGCAGCCGGTGGTTTGATTTCTTTATGGGACCCAAAAGTTTTCAATCTGCAAAGTTGTGAAATAAGGGATCGGATAATTGTGATGGTGGGCACTTTTCTAAAAACAAATATGAAGATGGTGATGTACAATATCTACGCTCCAAATGATCAGCGAGAGAGGAAAGCTTTCTGGGAATCGCTATCCATTCTTATATCAGCACAACAACTACCAACAATTATGGCTGGGGATTTCAACTTGGTGAAGAGTAGCGAGGAAAGGTTGGGAAGCCAGCAAGTAACAAAGGAAATACAAGAGTTCAATACCTTCATTCAGAACAACGGTTTCATTGATCTCCCTTTGCAAGGATACAAGTTCACGCGGGCACGTAGGAGAGTTAAAAATTGTGCGAGCAGGATCGACAGATTCCTAATGACAACTGATATTTTAGTGTAGATGCCGTTACTCACACAGACAACATTACCCAGAAGTTTGTCGGACCATCACCCTATTCTCCTGGCTGAGAGTAGCAGTTCTGGAAATAGAAGACCTTTCAAATGGTTCAGCCACTGGGCGAACAATTCGGACTACGCGGAGAACATTAAGAAGGTGATTTGTGACGCTCAAAACACTAGGATCGACAATTGTTTAAGACAAGCAAAGTTGGCAACTAAAAAGTGGGCTATATAGGAGTCTAGAAGATATAATAGAAGCATTACAGAGCTAGAGGAAAGGATTGGAAATCTAGAAAAGTCTATTGATACAAACAAAAACGTTGGAGATACGCTTGCTGAAATCAGAAAGTTGCAAGGCGAATTATGGGCAAAATACAAAATCGAAGAAAGAGAGTGGATACAAAAGTCGCGGCTAAAGTGGTTCCGAGAGGGAGATAGGAATACAAGATTTTTCCATGTCACCGCCTCAATTCAGAAAAGAGTAAACCAAATTGATTCCATCAAAGACGACAACAGAATTGCGGATACACACAAAGAGATAGAAAAGGTGTTCCTTAAGAGTTTCAAGGAGCTCTACAATGTTAGTCCAACTGTACCCATAGCCATATTGGATTTTCAATTTAAGCAAGTCAGTTTAGAATCTGCTAAAATGCTCGAATCGTCTTTTACTTCAGAAGAGGTTTGGGATGCCATAAGTTCCGCTGATGGATCACGAGCACCAGGGCCGGACGGATTTAATCTTGAGTTCTATCAGAAGTTTTAGCCGTCACTTAAGTTCGTGGTGATGAAGTTTTTTGAAGAGTTCCATAATGGCAGAATTTGGGACAAAGATTTCAACCAATCTTATATCACTTTGATCCCAAAGAAGAATGCACCGGAAAAGATCGAAGACTACAGATCAATCTCCTTCGTGAGCAGTTTGTACAAAATCCTTGCGCGCGTTTTGTCAAAGAGGTTGTCTGGGTGTATCAGAGAGGTAATAGGGGATTGTCTGTTTGCTTTCATTCCCGGAAAACAAATAACTGATTGTTCGCTGATAACAAATGAAATTATAGAGGACCTGAAGTATAGAAAAAGTGAAGCTGTGATGTTTAAATCTGATTTCGCGAAAGCATACGATACCATCGACATGGATTTCCTTGATCTATGCATGGAAAAGATGAGGTTTGGAACAAAATGGCGAAACTGGATCAAGTTGTGTCACTCGACATCTCACACTGCTATTATGATTAACGGGAACCCTTCCCAATTTTTTAAAACAAATCGAGGAGTGAGGCAAGGTTGTCCTTTATCCTCTTTATTGTTCAATCTTGTGGGAGAAGCGTTGAGCATTCTGATCAAAAAAGCGGCGGATTCGAATCTCATAAAAGGAGTGCGGGTAGGAAAAAGAAATATTTGCATCACTCACCTACAGTTCGCCGATGATTTAGTCATTTTTTTGGAGGCTAACGAGGACCATCTTCTTTGTGCCAAAAGGTTATTCAAAATTTTTGAACTCATGTCAGGCTAATAGCTGAATTTGAAGAAGACGAGAATTTTTGGGATCAATATCGAGAGCTCACAATTATTAGAGATGGCAAATAAAGTAAAATACTGTATTGATCGCTTCCCTACTACTTACTTGGGGTTACCTCTTGGCTGCGCTAAAAACTCACAAATCCTATGGAAGCCGGTTATTGAAAAGGTGCTTGCTAGACTTGAACAGTGGAAGGGTGTTCTGTTGTCCATTGGAGGTCGAATCACCCTAGTCAGGTCAGTTCTTTCTAATATGCCCGTTTATTACATGTCTTTATTTATCATGCCTTGTGCTGTGGCGAACTTCCTCAACAAAAGGATTGCGAGCTTTATTTGGGGCAATAAATCGGGTAAAACCATTCATTGGATTAAATGGTCTCTACCGTGTAAACCACTGGAGCAAGGGGGCCTAGGTATTGCCGACTAAAAAGTGAAAAATATAGCTCTTTTGAATAAGTAGTCGTGGAGATATGGTTCAGAAGGGGAATGTTTATAGAGGCAGGTCATCGACGCCAAATAAGGCTATGATCCAAAGCTTTTGATGTCGAGGAGGTCGAAAGGCAGAAAGGAATCATGGATGTGGCGAAATATAATACAACCTGTAGAACTAATGTTTTGATATAATAATTGAAAAATGTTTTGGACTGACTTAAAAAGTATTTAAAACATTTCCAAAGTCTAAACAACTTGAAATTATGTTTAGGGAAGTTTTTAAAAAGGGTTTTTCATGTTTTTCAAAGCCAAACTAAACAAAACTGTCCAGGTGTTTCGAAACACCTTAGGGCGTATCGAAACAGGGGGGTCCAGTGGCAAAATCGTTTCGATACTCGTATCGAAACGGGCTTTCCTTGGACAGGATTTTTGCCCAGCGTTTCGAAACGGGCTAGGTCGTTTCGATACGCCTACATGGCATTGACCACAACGGTCATAAACCCCAACGGCTATTTTCCCAACTAACTTTTAAATGCAGGCGTTTCGATACGGGCCTATAGTGTTTCGATACGCGTTTCGAAACGGCAAGGGGGTGTTTCGAAACGGGTACCCTGACAGATTGCAACGGCTCTTTCAACATTGAGAGTGTTTCGAAACGACTTCGAGCGTTTCGAAACGGGGAGCTGCAGAACTGCATTTATGGTGGGAATTAAAGTCCTCAACGTCTCCAATTTGATCCCAACGGCTAGTAACGGCTACAAACTCATTTGGGAGTATAAAAGGGACCTCCAAGCATCAAGAGAAGGCTAATGCTCATATTGTCAAACATCAAATGATCAAAGATTGTCTTAGAGCTTAAATTGTCAATTCTTGTATAGACAAACACTAGTGAGCCAAAATTGTCAAATTTGCTCAGGTGTTTTAGGTTTTGGGTGAGTGCTTAATTGTGCAAACAAACACCTATTAGAGGGTTTTAAGTTTGCTTTGTTTATCTCTTGTAAAAGAGGGTTTTGATCAAGGCTTTGGGTAGAAGTTTGATCGATTGTAAGGGTTTCCTCCTAATCCTAGAAAAGGGGACGAATCAATAGTGGATTGATTGTGAAATCCTTAGTGGGGAGCTAAGGTAGTGGATGTAGGCCTTGGTTAGAAGGTTGAACCACTATAAATCATTGTGTCTTTTTACATTCTAGCTTCCACAACCCTTCCACCCAAAAATCCACCTCTCCACCACTTGGTGAGCCATATCGGTTGAACGAATCGAGCCCCACTCAACCCAACACAACCCTTGCATGAAGAGGAAAATACCTTCACACAGCATATTAAATTCGCATTAGGAAATGGCAAACATATCGAATTCTGGGAGGATCTATGGACGCAAGTTCCTTGTCTGCGTAAATCGTTTCCTAGAATTTTCGCCCTATCAACCAAAAAGAGAGGAAAGGTATGCGAGTTTGGAACCATTGTTAATGGTTATTGGAGTTGGAATGTAGCAATCAGAAGGCCCTTATTGGATTGGGAAAAACAGCTATGGATTGAGTTCATGACAGTTCTGAACAATACGAGAATCAGTCATCTTCAATGCGATAGGATTGTTTGGACGGGTTCTTCATCAGGTTTTTATAAACCTAAGGAGTTGTGTGCAATGGTAGGGGCGAGTGGATCGAGCAGTGATAAACGATGGAAACAAGTCTGGATGAAACGTGTGCCTTTAAAAGTTTCGACTCTTGTGTGGAGAGCATTACATAATAGAATCCCAACAATGGAAGAATTGCGCAAAAGAGGTATATCAGTTGCTAATGAGGGAAAATGTGTGTTATGTTCAAAGACAATTGAAACAACAAACCATTTTTTCTGCCACTGTAAATTTCCATGGTCTATTTGGCAGAAATGGTGAGGCTGTTTTGATTTCAACTTAGTTGTGCCCAGGGATTTTATTGCTTTATTTGAAATGTGGTTCTCGCAGAGTGTTAAACAAGGCAGTATGTTGGTGTGGCAGTTAGCTTTTTTCAGCTTTGTGTGGACAATATGGATCCATCGAAACGAGCGAATTTTCAACAACAAAATTGTGACGGCGGAGCATGTTTATGAACTGGCAGTTATAAGGACGGGTCATTGGGCAAAAAGCATTTGGTCGAAAGTGATACTTTCCTTACTAGATTTTGTCCGTATGCCCCAAGATTTTGTGGTACGGCCAGAGCAGCATAGCCGGCAGAATCGGAGTAGATGGGTGGCCCCTTCGTCGGGTTACTTAAAATTCAATGTCGACGCAGCCGTGAAAGGAAGCTTTGGCCAAGTCGGTATAGGAGGAATATTGCGAGATGAGATGGGTTTGAGCCGTGGTTGTTTCTCGAAAGCTGTTGGAGAAACAGACCCAACGCTGACAGAAGTGTTAGGCATTCACGAAGCATGATTGCTTTTCCTTAAATCCCAATGGTACAACTCTCACAAGCTAATCATCGAATCTGACAGTCTAATAGCAGTGAATTTGATTCTCAAACCAAGTACATCTCCTGTGATGTTTAGCACTATTATAAAGGAGTGCAATCGAATCATAAGTTCGAATGGGTGGAAAATCCAATTTGAATACAGGGAAGCAAATAGTGAAGCGCACGCGTTGGCGAAACAAGGCTTAAATGGCCAAATGAAGGGATGATCTAGCGTGGCACCAGGTTTCATTCGATACACTGCAGCGAAATTATCTCTTGCAGGTTTTCTGATAGCGTAGGCTCGACTGGTATGTTTTCTAGCTTGGCAAGCAATGGAGAGGTCAACTTAGTAGTCGAAAGTGTGGTTGGCATTATTATTTCGGGCAATATGGGGGTAGTTTTGAGGTTTCAAGCATGAAGACGTCGAGGGGGAGGGACAACTGATTCGCGAAACTGAAAATGCTTGGAAGAGGAGGTGCAGTTTGAGTTTTTTACTTTATTGTGTTTAGAAAATTGGAAACCTTTTGAGTTTATGTTGTAGTCATATGTGTGTTGCATCGAAAGTTTGTCTATCAGATTCCTTCTATAGTGTGTATGTTTCCTAGCTCTAACATCGTGTACTCTTTTTCCTCCATAGGTGTTAGGGAGGTTTTTTAATGAGGCCGATGTTAGTGCTCATTATCAATAAAATCACATTTAAAAAAAAGTAAGTGCCTCAGTTTAACATTAAAATTGGCAAAATAAATGATTGTTTGGGCACCTAAAAGTGGCAAAAAAATGTTTAGACACTTAAAAAAAAACATGATAGTTTAGACACTTATTTTGACATTAAACCTTATTTTATCAGGAAAACATAGTTTAACAATAATTTGTTGTATTTACAACCACGCAGTTGCCTAAAATTGATTAATTGAACAATGGTCCCTTAAGAAATTAAAAAAAAAATTTAATCCAATAATAAATATATACTTTTGACCCTTTGAAAAATACAACCATTCGTTTTTGAGTTTTGAGCCTACAAATGATACTGGACGAGGTCGAATCCAAATACACTAGATATATATGTGTTTTAAAATTCTATTTGGCTATAAATTTTATTTTATATTAATTACAATATATTATAATGATTATTTCTAAATATCGTTATGAAATTTAAATACAAAACATCAAACTAATTCAAATTCCCTAGTATTTATTAAAAAATCCTTCTAATTCACACCAAACTTGTAGAAATAGTGGGATGGTAAAAAATCCCCCCAAAAAATACAAATTAGTGCTCTCTTAATTTGAAGAAAAAGGTGTGTGTATATATAGGTGGTCCTTCATGGAATAGTTCCAATGAGAACTTCATTTGAGAGCCACAGACTACAACCCACGCGTCATTTTCAGTTTTTCTTTATATATTTTCCATTTTAAATATTTTTTTTCTTCTTTTTCTTTGAAAAGAAGAATAGAGAAGTAGTAATTTAGCCATGTGGAGCCACCAGCTTGTCCCACTTGACCTACAGGAAAAAAACAATTACAAGCATGGTCACTTTTATTTTAATTTTGTCTAGTTTTAATCACTAATTTAGAAAAAAATATATTTCGATTACTTATGTTATCATTTTGATTACTGGACTGTTTACTTTCGTTACATTGATGACGTGGCACGCTAGTAAAAATAATTAATTTTTAATTTTTACCCTAAACTTCAAAAAAATATCAATTAGCCCAAAACTTTTGTCAAAGTTTTAATTTAGTCTAAATATCAATCTCTCCCTTTTATTCATCTTCTCTAACACCATCCCCTCCATGAATACCCATCAATTTCAACAAGCTTCTTCCTCAATTATCAACATTCCACCCTCAAGCCCTCTCCCTCCTCACTACACTTGAATGCTTTCTCTCATGGCTTCCTCACTAATATGCAATAAACTTCTTTAAAGATTTTCGTTTGGTCAAAATATGCTATACTTGGACAAAGTTTGGATTTTAATCTGTATACCTAAAAGATATATTAATTTTCTTTGTGAGTAAAGGGTGATAATTACTTTAGGATGGTGACTATCTTGTACTAAATAAAGGGGATGAGTGTTCTTATACAATACACGATATACTATTTGACATGTAAAATGGTGTGTTTTTAAGAATCAATGTTGTCTCATTTCTTTTGCAATCAAAATATTTGAACCATACTTCTCTTGAAGGAAAACCCCCATATTTTTAAAATTTTAGCAATGGGAGCATGAAGTATTTGGACCTATTTTTTAATAATAAAATATTTTAACATGGAATATGCAGTAAAATGTGTACTAATAATACAAAGACAACATTATAAACTTTTACATACTGTGTACCTAATAAGACTAGCAAATAACATTTGGTCAAACTCAGGTTTAGACTGATTATATTTTGACTTTACGTAATGCATCTCTTTGCTACTTATTCACCTATATATCGTTAATATAAAATTGAATAGGGATGGAGGGACAAGGGTGGCAAAGATATTGTGGAGGGAATGACAAATTCAATGACCAAAATGTAACAAATGGATAAATTGACCGAAATGTAATTTTTTAAAAATAGATGATCAAAACTAGACAAAAGTGATCAAACTTGTAATTTAAAAATGTTTATGCATGAGACAATTTCTAATTGATTCGAGTGGTCCCACATTCATTTTCCGTAATCTATCAAAAATAAAGAAACGACTCAACATCCAGTATTTTATTTTATCAAAAGGTCCATTATTTTATAAAGGGTAAAAATACACAGTTCATCACTCAATTATTTTTTCACTCTTATTTTGGCCACTTAATTTTTAAAATTTTAATTTAATAATTAAACTTTATACATTAAACGTTTTTGGTCACTCTAAAATATTTTATTATTATTTTCCTATGATATGGCATTTTTAATATTATTAATTATAAAAATAATTTAAAATATAAAATATAAAATAAAACCTAACTCTCAACCGCCAGTCATCTCTATCCCGCCGTCCATCGTTTGTTGTCATCGGGCGATACTATTGACACCGTAAATGGTGGTTGTTCGGTCCCAAATTTCACCTGTCGTTTCGTCTTGGCCCCTTGAGGCAGAACACGACCTATATTTTGTCAGAAAATACTTCAAAGTTCATGAATAATAGATTGAAAGTGAGAAAATCGAAAAGTTTTAATCGAGATTCACGGGTTTCGGGACATTTTTTGATGAAACAACCACTAAATTCAGACTCATAGTATAAAAACGAGTCTCTCGGTGCAATTTGAGATCAAACGACTGTCGAATCGGAGATCGATGGTTCAACAAGGCCCATTTATTAAATATAATTTTATTATTTATTTTAAATTATTTTTTATTTTCAATAATATTAAAAAATTGAAAATAGCAATAAAATATTTTCAGAGTGATAAAAATGTTCAACGTATAAAGTTCAATTATTAAATTGAAAAGTTTAAAAGTTGGGTGACTAAAATAGTTGTACAAAGCTGACCACATATTTCATCTCTTCTCCCAAATTTTGCTTTCATGATAACTTACCAATGGTTAATGTCACGTTAAAAAAAATAGAATAAAGGGTATTTTTATCTTAAGTTCAACTTAAATTAGCAATGTCACCTGTTACACGAAAAAGTGTTTGATTAAATCTTTCAGTTCGTCCATACCCGTTGACTTACGAAAACCGTTAACTTTTATATAAATCACCGTTAACTCCTTCTAAGTCAACTGTTTGACCCAGGTGAATGATGACGTGGCATAGAATAAAAAATCACCATTTCTTCTGCTTCTTCACTGCCGTCTACATTACCATCTTCAAAGAAGTCTTGAAAAGAGAAACCCAGATACCCCGATTTCAGTTTTTCTTAAAGTTTCAATTTTGATGGATAGAGGTTTTAATCCCTGTTTCAGTTTTTGTTAAAGTTTCAATTTTGATGGATAGAGGTTTTAATCCCTGTTTCAGTTTTTTATTGACGACGTTTTGCTTTGGGGCATAAAGATTTTCATCGTTTTTTATGTTCTGATCTTTATATATATATATATATATATATATATATATATATATATATATATATATATATATATATATATATAAGAAGCATACATTTTCAAGATTACAAAGGAAAGATCAAACGAGTATAAGCATAGCCAAAGTTGCCGGAAACATAGCACCGGAGTTCGAAGTTTTGGTGGTGAAAGAGAGAAAAATATGATAAAAAATTTAGATTTTACTTTTTATTTATTTGTCAGCCAACACAAGCTACTTTATAATTTTGATTTTTTAACACTGACATGACATGTTATTTAAAGAAAATGACTGATGCGTAAAAAAAAGTAACAGCTAAATTAAAAGTTTCGTCGGTCGATGACTAATTTGCTACAATATGCAAACTGTAGGGCATAATTGAACGCATTTTAACGCGAAAAACGATATTTCTAATTTCGGTCGAACTCGAGAATAAAAATACACTTCTAACGGGAAAATATAATCAATCCTTTCTTAGTGTTATTCGTTGATAATTATGAAATGATAATCGTTCATATTTTATGACGATACAAAAGTGTTTCAAAGAATTTTTTTTAAAATCTGCTAACCTCCTTCCATTACTGCCAAAAGACATAAGAGATTAAAATGAAATTAGGAGTAATTCTTATTAGCTTTTATATATTTTTGCCCTGATTCACATAAAATAGCTTGTCCAAAACTGGTCCCCATTAGCATTACAAAGTTAAACATGCACTTCCTTTGAATAATATCAATTCCTTCTAGTACGATAGACCTTTGAGCTTTGGAAAAAAAGAACTTTTTCTCCACGGTTATCAATATCTACATGGCGACGACTGTCTCACCTTTGGCGGAGACGCTGGATCTGGCGGCAGAAGAGGTGTCAGCTTGTTTCTTGGATGCTATCGAACACTTGTCACTTTTTTCGTCTTGTTTCATCTGCTGTTGCCTGCACTCTAGGCTGCAAAATGCACTATCACCCCTGCCAAGTTACATAATCAGATAATTACAAATTTAATCCTATAAGAATTAATTAGAAAGGAGATCAATTTAACCTGGATTTTCCAACAGAATAACGTATAAAATTATTGAAATGCGGAAAGCTAATAAATGTTTTTTTTTTGTTCAAAGAAAGCTAATAAATGTTAGATATGGATGAATTATCGCATTCAATTGGTTATTACCATACACGGTAAAAGGTATAAACCTCGCAAGCTGAAAAATCCTCTTAATGTATAAGTTTCCAAGTGAATTTTAGAATAAGATCCATATAGTAGAAAATAAATTAAAAGAGAAAGAAAAACAATGAATCCAAATTGACCCCAAAATAATTAAAATTAGAAAAAAGTAATTAACCAAAGAAGCACTTTTTTTTAAAATGAGAGTGAAATGTTTACCTACATGAAGAAAAAAATTACCTATACATGTAGATATCGCGGCCAGGAACAAGGCGACGTCTACAAAGGCCGCAGGATCTTAGGAAATGAGGGGTTTCCATAAAATTAGCTGAATGCCTTCTATGAAGTAGTCTAGGTGACACCATCGCCAACAGTCGTTGATCCAACCTTTCAAGACCACCGCCACCTCCACCACCACCATCGCCTGCAAGAGCAACAGAGGCTGCTACTGCTACACCACCACCGTTAGACTGTACCTGTGGTCCACAAACGCCACCAGAAATGCCAGCAGCAGGCTGTTTTGGGTAGTTGTTAAAAGGGTTATGGGGATCAGTCGGTGGAGCCTCGGCGTTGCTGGTTGTGTTCAGATCAAAAGTGATCTCAGTCATGCTTGTTGTTCTTTTCATTGGTGGTCTTGGCCTCTTTCCCAGCAACATCTTCTTCTTCCTTCCCTTTTTCTTTAGGAAAATTCTAACGATAGCTAAGAAAGAGATAAAGGAAGAGGGAAGAGAGGAGAGAAGTGACCAAGAAGTGGAGATTGGGCATATAAAAGAAGAATCAGAGACCCGGGAATCAATATCTGCCGTTCATTTCTTTTTAATATTTTTTTGAGCATACTTTTTAATATATTTATTTCAAGCTTTTTTGGTATCTGCATCATATCATGGTAAACCCACGTCATACTATATTATTGAATCCCACTTGGCTGAAATTTTATATTGAAATATATACTATGTTTTTATCAATTAAATTAGTAGAACTACACTGGTAATCCTTACACTTTTATGGTACATTCTTTTTGTCATTAAATTTTTAAAATTTACAATACAACCACTGAACTTTTAATTCACTTTTTTCACGGTCGTAACCATCAATTGTTAAAAAAAAGCTGATATGATACATTATCTTTTTCATCTCCTCACCTTTTCTTTCTCTCATCTCCTCACTTTTTTTGGCTCTAGAAGATGAAAGGATGAAAAGTTTACTGCAAATAAAGCAATTCATGAGTTAGAAATAGAGATATAAAAATGCTAATAGAGAAGTAAAAAGAATTATAATATCATGACCTGAAGGCTGAAAATTTGAGAGCCAAACAAAATTAATGAAATCAATAAAATAATGAATGAAAAGGTAACAACATTAGAATAACTACCGAAACAAATGATGAAAAGAATTATTTTATTTGAACAATTCCTACTTAGGGAGGGGAAATGAAAAAATTACTGTTAATGAGTCTAGAATTCACAACCTAGAGGGATCAATTGAGAGCTTTTAACTATTACTCTAAAAACTATTGATAAAAAAAAACACATTTCAACAATATCTCATTGATATAGTCTTTATCTTCTCCAAACTCTTAAATTTACATGAAAAATTAGATATAAGAAGACATTCCACCAAATAATTGACATGAAAAAGAGATAAACAAAGAATAAAAGTAAAAGAAATATGTTCTTACTAAAAGAAGAAAGAGTTTGAGATCAAATATATTAGGAGAAATAATATTTGAATTTGCTTGGTGATTGAGTAGTGATAGCTCTTTAAAGAACATGTATTTTTCTTTAATTTATAGGTTTTATTGTCCCTATATTGGTATCCATTGCATTCATTTCTGCATTTTTATGTATATTTCTGCATATTTTCTAACTTAGTTCCAGTGGCTCGTGTTTTGTATATTTCTGCCTATTTTTGCCTTGGTGTCAGCTTGTCGCTGCATTGCTAATGTCCATGCATAGGTAGTTTTCACCATTTTAGCTAGTTTGACACTACATCTGTAACAGTCTCTACCCGGTTTAGAAGTAAAACCGGTTCAGAAAGTGTTACACACGAAATTAAAACTATTTCACAAATCAACTTTCAAGTTGTCGCAACCCTTTCGAGTTTCGATTTTTTGGAAAACTTTAAAAAATACGGAGTCGCCACCAATCTTTTTGAAAAAGTGTGATTGGATCACTTTAAAGTAGGGTCATTTTAATAAAATATTTTATTTTATTAAAACAACGATTTTGATATGTGAAAACCAAAAAACACGTTCGAGGGTCGGTTACGCGTGGGGAAGGGTTATCACCCCACAACGCCCAGAATTAGTACCTCATTGATTTCAAAAATATTTTTAAAAATTGAAATTTTGCAAGTTCACGAAGGTTCGATTTTATTTGTCCGTTTAATGAATATAAATCTATTTTAACGATCTTATCGCCCGGGAAATGAACTTTAATCACCGCCAACACTTCTGGTGCTAACCCGTCATTCCCGTTTGATAAGACACCACATTAATTTAATTTCACTTTTCAAATAACAAGAAAATTCGATGTGTTGAACATTTTATATTTATTCTAAACTAAAATTTACTCTAAAAGAATCTAAGTCTTTTATTCCTAATTGAGGGTTCGATTTTATTAAGTGTGTTTTATTCTTTGTGAATTTTTTTTCCACAAACAAGTCTCTAATCTAAGCTTGAGGAACCTAGTCCTAAGGTCAAACATATTACTAAAAGGCAAACAAAACTACCAAAGCAAACTTGAAACCTTTTTTTTTTATTTTTCCTTTATTTTTTTAAAGATGTGTTTTATTATTTTATTCATTTTCTTGTTTTAAGTCTCGAAATCTAAACCTTTCTTATTTAATATTTTTTACTTTTAAAATTATTTTCTTCAAACACTTTTTATTTCTATTTCAAGAAATATCTTATGTTTGAAATATTTTTTATTTTAAAATTTTTTATCACTTGAAAAGTTTTTTACTTTTTATGTTTTATGGTTTTCTATTTTTTTGAAAGGTATTTCTTAAATCTTACTTTATATTTTATTTTCAAATTTTTTATTATTTCAAACCTCTTTAATTTTTTTTAAAACTCTTCTTATTTCTAAAATTTCTCATCGTAAACTTTTGATGTTTTCTTTAAAAAAAACCCTTTTATTAGAAATATTTTTTTGTTTATTTTCTTTTGAATTGTTTTTTTATTTGTAATTTTTTATTTATTTTCTATGCCTTCATTTCTTTTCTTTATCATTTTAAAAACACTTCTATTTTCTAATTTCCTAAGGAATTAAAAAAACTTTTATTTTAGAAAAAAAGTTTCCTTTAAAATCCTTTATTTTTAGAATTTATTTACTTTCAACCACCTTTATTCATTTATTTTTCAATTTTCAATAAAGAGTAATATCCATTTAAAAAAAAAACATAATTTCCAACAACTTCAAGTGTTAATTTAAGATGTAAATGGATTAAAACCACCAAAAACATGGTTTTTGCATTTTATAAGAACATGAAAGATTAAATCAAAAACTAAAACGAAATTATAAATGGAATTATTACCCAAACTCAAGAATCAATCCTCCAATTCCAACAAGTGCAACCTAAAAACACGAGTATGCACACACAAAAAAAAACAAAATTCAACCAAGAACAACAAAGTAACACACTAAATTTTTAAAAAAGAAAAGAAAGAAGCTTTACCGGAAATGAAGAATTCGAGTATGATTCCTTCTCGAATAGCTTTCGAACGTCTTCAAAAAGTGACCCAAAGCTCGAAAATGCTCCAAATTTTTTTCTAAAATTTCAGAGAAGATTTCAAGAATTTTCGGATTTTTTAAAGCCTTTTTTTCTTTTTCAAGTGGTGAAGAACAATGAAGGTTTAAGGGGTATTTATACTAATACCCAACCTTGCAATTCAAGGCCGGATCGAGATTTAATCCCTAAATTGGAGCTAAAATCCGACAGAGGGCATGATCCTCAGAAAAACCCCTCAAGAAATTCCCGATTTGGTTCGGATTTGGAGACGAATTTCTCCCTTGATTCCAGCCTAGGTTTTGACTATTCGATTCAGTTTTTTGTAGATTTCGGTGGAGAATAGGGGACGACTGTAACCCCCTCGTCCCGGTCTGGCTGGATGACCGGTCCGAGTGGGCCACACGGGGAAAACCGAAGCGAAACCCGTTAAGGCTTCCCCTCGGTTAGCAACCCTAAAATTTTCTTTCATTTTAATCTTATCTAAAGGCGTATTAATTCCTAAATAATTCACAACAACGGAAACATCGATAAATAAACGCATGCGATCCACATTCACATTTACAAGCAATTCATTTTTAGCCTTCAGGGCAGGCCGTATCGATACACCAGTCAAGGGTATCGATACTCCCTGACCAGGTCAACACGATCAGTCAACGCAGAGGGGACCGTATCGATACAGCCCTTGAGCGTATCGATACAGCCCTCTCGGTCAACATCTCGTGGTCAACGAGATAAACCCGTACCGATACGCCCCAACACCGTACCGGTACGCCAAAAACTCCCCAAAATCTCATAATTCTAGTGAGCAAAAACCGTATCGATACGGACCCGTATATCGATACGCCCAGCCTAAAATCAGCTCTGCAGGCAAGACCGTATCGATACGGCCCTTAGGCATATCGATACGCCCTGCACTGCAACTCTCCAAAAACCAGCAAAACCAAGCAAGACTCAACTCAATAAGCATTTTGGGACTTCCCTAGACTCATTTAAGCATACATACATTTAGACTACAACCACAAATTAGCATACAAGGCATTTAATTTAACAAGGAGGCATACAAATCAAAGGTCTCATACAATTCCACAAGAGAGCATACTTAGCAATCATAAGGCCCCATACACAAGCCAAGTAAACATAGAGCATACATAGGCCAACAACATACACATTTAGGCATATTCAAATAAGCAACAAGATAAGCATGGTCCACAATCCATGAAACAAAAGCATAACACATTCGTGAGTTAAGCATGCTCAAACATAACCACCTAAGAAGTTTGACACCAACTCCTAAAACTCTATACCCCATCGTTTAGGCATTATTACAAAACACAAATCATACTTGTGTTAGCTTGAGAACTCCAAAAGCTCCTCCCTCGCCCGCTTGCCTCCCGAACTCTAACGATCTGCATGTTGGAAACAAAAGAGCGTAAACTTCTAGCTTAGTGAGAGAGGCTCTACAATCCACAACATGCAGTTTTCCAAAACACATTTTATATGCAAGAAAAGCAATGGATGCACGAAATTTCTATCTCAACAATAACACGTGGTTTGCACAAGCATAACCAACATACACATACGGTGGGACTACACATTACCGTTTCGACTAGTAGACTTCCAATGGGACTACACATCAAAGTATTTTCCTACTAGTCACTACCGGTGGGACTATACATCACCGTAGTTTAGACCACCATCACGTGAGGCACGACTCCAACTCGACTATACATAAACAACATTAACATGCACATGATAATCATAACACATAACCATTCATCCATCACAACAACATAGGAGTAGAGAGGCTTACACTTGGGTTTAGGTGACCCCTCAAGGTCCCACCCAAACCCCAAAAGGGTCCATATCGAGCACAATGCAAGAATCAACAATTCTACTCACCGTTGTTACCCAAGAGAAGGCCGAAGACCAAGCTCAAGACTCCGAAATCCCCGGATTTGTCCCCGAAGCTTCACCAACCAAAACTCTTGCTTCTAAACATTCCAACACAATTTAAACAATCCCAAATCAGTCCATATTCCAAAATAGTCAACCCGGATTACATACCAAGCACAAGACATCAAATTTTCCATTGAAAACAAACCCAAAATCCATAATCCCGAGCAGCCCCTAAACTCACCCTAAAACCAATGATTCCAACCCTTAAATTACTCCCTAAAGCCTCCAAAACAGCCCTTACATATAGCCTATCCATCAGCCCTCTTATTTCCACATAAAACACCCCAACACCCAACTTAAAACCTTTCTAAAAACCTCACAAAACCCAAATCCGAGAAAATTCCATAAAACCTTGTAAAAGTCAGTTTTGTTGGACCTTTTAGGTTGTAGACAACTCATATAACTTTAACAAATCGAAAAATTAAGTTAAAGGCTTCAAAGACAACATTTTTAATCTAAAATCCTCCAAACTTCAAATTTCAAAACATGTACAAAAATGAAAATAAAAGGTATTAACTCGTAGAGAATAGCGAGGGTAAGTAAAAAACGTGATTACCTTTGCGAAACCCTTCAAAATGAGCAAGTTATGGGATGGAATAGTAACCTAAGCAGGGGGGTTTGTCGTTGGAAGAGGATGGTGTAGAGAGAAGAAGATGAGCCAAAGTCAAATATTTTATGTTTGTTTAAAATTGGGAAGTCAAAAGACCAAAACACCCTTAATGAATTAAGGAAACTACAATAGGTGACACCCATGGCTATTTGGGCTTGTTTTGAAAATGGTCCAACTTAATTTTATTTGTCTTAAAACTCGAGGCCCAAACCATTATTTTATTATTTAAAAATTAGAAACTAAACCCGAACCATTATTAAATTATTATTTTTCGCCCGACCCCCAAACCTGGGTGTTACAACTCTCCCCCACTTAAGGAATTTCGTCCCCGAAATTACCTGACGGAAACAAATACGGAAACTGCTCAAGCATATCAGCTTTCCTTTCCCACGTGGCCTCCTCCACACCTCTATGTCTCCATAATACTTTGACCAATTCTATAGTCTTGCCACGCAACACCTTGCTATCAGAAGCAAGTATCTCAACTGGTTCCTCGTTGTAAGACAAGTCTGGGTTTAACTCTATTTCTTCCACTGGCATAACATGGGACGGATCCGATCTATACCTCCTAAGCATCGACACATGGAATACATCATGAATCTTCTCTAGCTCAGTCGGAAGCCTCAATCTATACGCAACCGGACCAATTCTCTCAACTATCTCATAAGGCCCTATGTACCTTGGGCTCAACTTGCCCTTCCTCCCAAACCTCATCACTTTCTTCCAAGGTGAGACTTTTAAAAACACTTTATCCCCCACGGAGTACTCTACCTCCTTCCTTTTTAAGTCGGCATAGGACTTCTGTCGATCTGAAGCCGCTTTCAAGCGATCACAAATCAACTTCACCTTCTCGGTGGTGCCCTTAAGCAACTCGGGCATCTGTACAAGTTTCTGTCCGGCCTCGGCCCAACAAATTAGGGTTCTACACTTCCTACCATACAAGGCCTCATAAGGATCCATCTGAATACTCGACTGAAAGCTGTTGTTATACGCGAACTCCACTAACGGTAGGTGTTTCTCCCATGACCCCTGAAAATCAATAATACAACACCTCAACATATCTTCCAATATCTGAATCACCCTCTCAGACTGCCCATCTGACTGCAGATGATACGAAGTGTTGAAGTTCAACCAAGTACCCAATGCCCGATGCAAGTACTCCCAAAAACCTAGCGGTAAATCTCAGATCTCGGTGTGATACAATCGACTTCGGTACCCCATGTAGTCTCACTATCTCACGAATATACAGTTCGACCAACTTGTCCAAAGTATAGATAGTATGAACCGGTATGAAGTGAGCGCACTTAGTAAATCTATCTACAATCACCCACACTGAATTTTTCTTCGAAGGAGTCAACGGAAGTCCTGACACAAAGTCCATAGTGATACGCTCCCACTTCCACTCTGGAATTTTCAACGGTTGCAATAACCCTGAGGGAAACTGGTGCTCAGCCTTGACTCTCTGACAAACCATACATCTACTTACATACTCGGCTACGTCCTTCTTCAAACCAACCCAATAATACTCTTCCTTCAATCCTCGATACATCTTCGTGCTACCCGGATGCATAGCAAAAGGACTATTGTGAGCCTCACTCAAGATCGTACGCCTCAACTCGGCATCCTCCGGAGCCACTATCCTATCCTTGAAACATAGGATCCCATTCTCTCCAAAACAATACTCGGTGGGCCTATCTTCGGCTATGTCTTGCACGTGAGGTGCCAAAGACTCGTCTCGCAATTGCTTCTCACGGATCAACTGAACCAACGATGGCTTAACCTGAAGCTCGGCTATCAATCCACCATCCGTAGACACACTCAACCTTGTAAACATTGCTCGCAACTCAACGGCCACTTTCCTACTCAAGGCATCGACCACCACGTTTTCCTTGCCCGGGTGATACTCTATGGTAAGGTCATAATCCTTAAGAAGCTCTAACCACCTTCGCTGCCTGAGGTTCAACTCCCTCTGAGACATCAAATATTTCAAATTCTTGTGGTCGGTATACACGGTGCACTTCTCACCATAAAGATGGTGTTTCCATATCTTCAACGCGAACACCACTGCAGCCAACTCTATGTCGTGTGTGGGGTAATTCTTCTCATGGACCTTCAACTGTCGTGAAGCATACGCTACTACCTTACCTCCTTGCATAAGCACACAACCTAGTCCTACGTAGGACACATCACTATAAAATCACAAACTCTCTCCCCGGCTCGGGCTGAATCAAGATAGGAGCTTCAGTCAAAGCTTTCTTCAATTTTTCAAACGCTTCTTGTCTTGCATCTGACCATTTATACGGAACATTCTTCTGTAGCAATTTGGTCAACGGAGCCGCTATTCTCGAGAACCCCTCAACAAACCTCTTATAGTACCCCGCCAAACCTAGGAAACTGCGGATTTCTGTCACTTATTTCGGTTGTTTCCAATTCACAATAGCTTCAATCTTCTTGGGATCTACACTAATCCCACTAGCCGAGATCACGTGACCTAGGAAGACCACCTCCCTAATCCAAAACTCACACTTACTTAGCTTGGCATACAACTGATTCTCAAGTAAGGTCTGAAGCACTAACCTCAAATGCTCATCGTGCTCCTTCTCGGTCCTAGAGTACACTAAGATGTCATCAATGAACACTACCACAAACCTGTCCAAGAACTTATGAAACACTCGGTTCATCATATCCATGAAGGCTGCTGAAGCGTTGGTCAATCCAAATGGCATTACCAAAAACTCATAGTGTCCATAACGTGTACGAAAGGCTGTCTTCGGTATGTCCACATCCTTTACCTTCAACTGATAGTATCCGGACCTCAAGTCAATCTTCGAAAACACGGAAGCACCCCTCAACTGGTCTAGCAAGTCATCTATCCTAGGCAAGGGATATTTGTTCTTCATCGTTACCTTATTCAACTGCCTATAATCTATACACATCCGCATGCTACCATCCTTCTTTTTCACAAACAAGACCGGAGCACCCCACGGGGATACACTAGGCCTAATGAAGCCTCTATCAGTCAACTCCTGAAGCTGTGACTTCAACTCTTTCGGTGCCATTCTATACGGAGCAATCGACACCGGTGCAGAATCAAAATATGTCTCGATAACAAACTCTACTGCTCTATCTGGAGGCAAGCCTGGCAGCTCTTCCGGGAAAACACTCGGAAAATCACATACTGTTCTGATGTCCTGAGGTCTCACCTCACTCATATCCGGATTCATTACATAAGCCAAGTAAGCCTGACACCCTGAACTAAACAACCTCTGAGCTTCTAAAGCCGAAACCACATTGGACAAAAACTTGACATTCTCCCCAACTACCACAACCTCAAAGTCATCAGTAAGCCTCAAAGAGACTCTCTTAGTCTCGAAGTCAACCCTAGCTCTATGCTCTACAAGCCAATCCATGCCCAAAATCACATCAAAGCCATAGAAGGGTAACTCCATCATATCGACCGGAAATACGTGGCCCTGAACCATCAAAGGACACCTCCTATACACCTTCCTAACTACCACTATATCACCAAAAGAGCTAGTGACATTTACACCTACCTCTAACCAATCACAAGGTAATCCTAATGACTTTGCGTGTTCACCCAAAATATACGAATGGGTTGACCCCGAATCTATCAAAGAAAGCAAACTCAAGGACTGTAATGTGAAATTACCTGCAATGACATCAGTGTCATTCCCAGCCTCTCGCTGAGCGTACACCCTAGCCGGTCCTCCCCCTTCAGACTGAACTGCTACAACATGAGCCAAGTTCCTCTGACCCTCATTCCTCGGCTGAAAGTTCCCACGGCCGCGCCCACGGCCTCTCTGATGATCAAAACCCCTCGCTGGAGCCGGTCCGCCCCTAACTGGGTGTGGACAATCACGCCTCAAATGGTCTCGGGAGCTACAGTTCCAACACGCCCCAAACATACCCATACACTCACCTGGGTGGCGTCTCCCGCACCTAGTGCACTCTGGAATGTGCCCAACAGCTCCCTGGCCCTGACGGCCCTGACCATGGTTACCACCCCTAGGTCTCGTATCCGGTTGATACCTCCTATCTCTATGCCTCTTGGCATGATCCCTGTCCCAGTTCGCATGTCTCTTTCCGGAGTCAGACCCACCAACACGTGCTCTAGAGCTTAGGTTCTGTTCTATATCCTTGGCCCTAGAAACCAAGACATCGAACTCAGTGTAGTCGGAGGCTAGCATGTAGGTCTTCACATCTGTAGTCAACCCATATCTGAAACGCTCACATCGCTCCTTTTCATCCGGAATCAACTCTGGAGCGTACTGGCTCAACCTCACAAACTGAATCTCATACTCAGACACGGTCCTATTTCCTTGAACCAAAGCCATGAACTCTCTTTTCTTTTCATCCAAGTACCGAACCCCGAGGTACTATCTCTTGAAGGCATTTCTGAAGAACTCCCATGTGACATCCGCCTCGGCCATACCGGAAATAACAGTGGTCTACCAAGTATAAGCGTCTCCCTGAAGCAAAGAGACGATGCATCCTAACTTACGGGCATCCAAACACTCCATCTGACCTAAGATGCGAGTGGTACTCTCGAGCCATCCTTCTGAACCTTCCGGAGACAATCCCTGAAACTCAACTGCCCCTAAGTTACGGAGCCTCTCTAGGGGTAATCCTGTCCCCGCACTCTGAGGTGGTGCTGCAGCTTGCATACCGGCCAAAGCTGTCTGAAAAGCTCCAGCTATGGTCTGAATCAAATGAGCCACATCTGGACCTGCCTGACCTTGGCCCGCTTGAGCCCCATTACCTCCCACATTAGCCTCAACATGAGGCCCATTACCATCACCTCCAACATTTCCTCCATTACTATCGGGAGCATGAAGAGCAGGAGGCACATCCTTGGGTGCCCGGTCACCCGCTCTAGGCCGTCCCCTCGGTCTCACCATAGCAATTTAAAATAATCTAAAATAGCAAACACACAACAGCAAAGAAACGTTAGGTTAGAAAAAGGGCAAGGACTCCGGTTCTCAAGCTCTTTAAACCAAAACAATTTTCCTTTTTATTTTGGCAACAACGCCTAACAATGGGGACTTGAACCAACTCTCAAACAACAGCAAGGTCACTATAGCATGCATTCATACACCGTGCTGGAGACAAAATTTAGACATACATGGCAAAACACCCATAATACCATAACTCACCTCACTTACCTGCCCGAGGTCTCAGAACCTCAGGCTCTGATACCAATAAATGTAACCCCCTCGTCCCGGTCTGGCCGGATGACCGGTCCAAGTGGGCCACACGGGAAAAACCGAAGCGAAACCCGTTAAGGCTTCCCCTTGGTTAGCAACCCTAAAATTTTCTTTCATTTTAATCTTATCTAAAGACGTATTAATTCCTAAATAATTCACAACAGCGGAAACATCGATAAATAAACGCATGCGATCCATATCCACATTTACAAGCAATTCATTTTTAGCCTTCAGGGCAGACCGTATCGATACACCAGTCAAGGGTATCGATACTCCCTGACCAGGTCAACACGATCAGTCAACGCAGAGGGGACCGTATCGACACAGCCCTTGAGCGTATCGATACACCCCTCTCGATCAACATCTCGTGGTCAACGAGATAAACCCGTACCGATACGCCCCAACACCGTACCGGTACGCCAAAAACTCCCCAAAATCTTAGAATTCCAGTGAGCAAAAACCGTATCGATACAGACCCGTGTATCGATACGCCCAGCCTAAAATGAGCTCTGCAGGCAAGACCGTATCGATACGGCCCTTAGGCGTATCGATACGCCCTGCCCTGCAACTCTCCAAAAACCAGCAAAACCAAGCAAGACTCAACTCAATAAGCATTTTGGGACTTCCCTAGACTCATTTAAGCATACATACATTTAGACTACAACCACAAATTAGCATACAAGGCATTTAATTTAACAAGGAGGCATACAAATCAAAGGTCTCATACAATTCCACAAGAGAGCATACTTAGCAATCATAAGACCCCATACACAAGCCAAGTAAACATAGAGCATACATAGGCCAACAACATACACATTTAGGCATATTCAAATAAGCAACAAGATAAGCATGATCCACAATCCATGAAACAAAGCATAACACATTCGTGAGTTAAGCATGCTCAAACATAACCACCTAAGGAGTTTGACACCAACTCCTAAAACTCTATACCCCATCGTTTAGGCATTATTACAAAACACAAATCATACTTGTGTTAGCTTGAGAACTCCAAAAGCTCCTCCCTCGCCCGCTTGCCTCCCGAACTCTAACGATCTGCATGTTGGAAACAAAAGAGCGTAAGCTTCTAGCTTAGTGGGAGAGGCTCTACAATCCACAACATGCAATTTTCCAAAACACATTTTATATGCAAGAAAAGCAATGGATGCACGAAATGTCTATCTCAACAACAACACGTGGTTTGCACAAGCATAACCAACATACACATATGGTGGGACTACACATCACCGTTTCGACTAGTAGATTTCCAATGGGACTACACATCAAAGTATTTTCCTACTAGTCACTACCGGTGGGACTATACATCACCGTAGTTTAGACCACCATCACGTGAGGCACGACTCCAACTCGACTACACATAAACAACATTAACATGCACATGATTATCATAACACATGACCATTCATCTATCACAACAACATAGGAGTAGAGAGGCTTACACTCAGGTTTAGGTGACCCCTCAAGGTCTCACCCAAACCCCAAAAGGGTCCATATCGAGCACAATGCAAGAATCAACAATTCTACTCACCGTTGTTACCCAAGAGAAAGCCGAAGACCAAGCTCAAGACTCCGAAATCCCCAGATTTGTCCCCGAAGCTTCACCAACCAAAACTCTTGCTTCTAAACATTCCAACACAATTTAAACAATCCCAAATCAGTCCATATTCCAAAATAGTCAACCCAGATTACATACCAAGCACAAGACATCAAATTTTCCATTGAAAACAAACCCAAAATCCATAATCCCGAGGATCCCCTAAACTCACCCTAAAACCAATGATTCCAACCCTTAAATTACTCCCTAAAGCCTCCAAAACAGCCCTTACATATAGCCTATCCATCAGCCCTCTTATTTCCACATAAAACACCCCCAACACCCAACTTAAAACCCTTCTAAAAACCTCACAAAACCCAAATCCGAGAAAATTCCATAAAACCTTGTAAAAGTCAGTTTTGTTGGACCTTTTAGGTGGTAGACAACTCATATAACTTTAACAAATTGAAAACTTAAGTTAAAGGCTTCAAAGACAACATTTTTAATCTAAAATGCTCCAAACTTCAAATTTCAAAACATGTACAAAAATGAAAATAAAAGGTATTAACTCGTAGAGAATAGCGAGGGTAAGTCAAAAACGTGATTACGTTTGCGAAACCCTTCAAAATGAGCAAGTTATGGGATGGAATAGTAACCTAAGGAGGGGGGTTTGTCGTTGGAAGAGGATGGTGTGGAGAGAAGAAGATGAGCCAAAGTCAAATATTTTATGTTTGTTTAAAATTGGGAAGTCAAGAGACCAAAACACCCTTAATGAATTAAGGGAACTACAATAGGTGACACCCATGGCTATTTGGGCTTGTTTTGAAAATGGTCCAACTTAATTTTTTTGTCTTAAAACTCGAGGCCCAAACAATTATTTTATTATTTAAAAATTAGAAACCGAAACCCGAACCATTATTAAATTATTATTTTTCGCCCGACCACTGAACCTGGGTGTTACAACGACAACGAGCGGCACCTGCGCCATTGGGTCAGCGACGGCGAGACGCGTTGACTGGTACTAGCGGCGTCGCCGGCCGTCACCAAGGGACGGCAAAAGGAAACCCGAAAGACAGCCTGGGCGTCTCGAACTGGGGCTGGATCGCGCGCGTGGCCGTGCGCGTGATCCCCTTTTTTATTTTCCTTTTTCCCTTATTTTGTTTGATCCATTCTTCGCCTTTGATTCTATTACCCCTAATCTAATGGCCTATTTTAAACCTTAAAAACAAATGGTCTCTTGGGAATTTATTTATTTTTTTTTATTTGAGAATGAGCTTATAAGATAAATGAGTTATTATTTTGGGATGAGTTTATACTTAAATAAAATGGGTTTACTATTATTTATTAAAACAAACGGGTTTGCTTAGGCCACTTAAAAAAGAATTAAAATGGGCTTCCTTATTATATATATATATATATATTTTATTTTTTGGCTTTAACAACAACAACAACAACAACAACAACAACAAAGATAATTTTAGGAGTGAAAATCTAGTGACAACAACTGCCCCTCTTTGCTTATCTCTGTGCAACAGAGATATATTAAAAACCAAAAGGCACTGATTTTCTGGTTGGATCCATTCTTATGATGCCCGAACGGATATGCATGTTCTATTCTCCAAACGCTCGAATAGATGAGCTAGGTTCTATTCTTCATGTGCCCGAACGGATAGGCAGATTCTATTCTCCAAACGCCCGAATAAATGAGCAGGGTTCCATTCTCCTTACGCCCGAACGGATTGACATATTCTATTCTCCAAACGCCCGAATAGATGAGCTAGGTTCCATTCTCCTTATGCCCGAACGGATAGGCTGGTTCTATTCTCCTTATGCCCGAATAGATGAGCAGATTCTATTCTCCAAACGCCCAAACGGATAGGTGAGTTCTATTCTCCTTATGCCCGAATAGATGAGCAGATTCCATTCTCCAAACGCTCGAACGGATAGGCGGGTTCTATTCTCCTTATGCTAAAAAAGATTAGCATATTCTATTCTCCAAATGCTCGAACGGATAGGCGGGTTCTATTCTCCTTATGCCCGAATAGATGAACAGATTCCATTCTCCAAATTCCAGAGCAGATAGACATGTTCTTCTGAAAAATTTCATCCTCTTTATGTTTGGATGAATAAGAAAACTCCATTCTCCTTAAGCCCGAATGGATAGGTAAATCTTCTGAAAAATTTCATCCTCCTTATGCTTGGCTAAATAAGCGGGTTCTTTTGCTGAAAGGTGTTTCGTGTACCTGAAAAATGCAATATATACAATGCCATTATGATGTGCATGCCCCTAAGGATGCCTAAAACTTGAATGCATGCCTCATTTCTTTTGCTTTTTGAATTCTTTTTCTCAGAATTAATTTTTCCACACGTTTGCTCGCTTAATCCAGATAAGCACTTATTCTTTTTCACTGTATATTTCTTTGACTCATGGAAAACATTTGATCTTTGCAGATTTGCTGACTTAATACAGTGATCTTGTACTCCTGGTTGGAAGGACAGACGTCTTCAACTGTCATTGCTTCGCCATTCTCATTCTTTATATCTCTTTGCTTCATCGAAAACATCTGATCTTCGAAGGCAAATGTTGCAAGATCTACTATCACTGTAGTTGATAAATCAATATTGAGTGAAAGGCTTTCTTGTGTGGTCTTGAAAGCTTCAAGGCATTAAGCATCTTCAGCGCTTCTTGTGAGTTTTCAAATTCTTGCCCCATACAGGGCACCTTGAAGTGCTTGCATATAAATCCTTGCAGCAAAGCTTATTTCTACCTTGAGTATCTTCAAATGATGTTGGCGCTTTAATCTCTTCCTCTCGCGCCTATTAACACCAAGGGCCTTAAATCATTGGCCAACATAGACTGCCCCAATTTGATGGCATAGTTTTCTTATCAAGTGCAATTCTATCTCTTTTTCTGCTTTTGAGCTTTTACATCTTATATGCGGATCTTTCTTGACAACACGACCCACTTAAAACTCTTCAACGCATGTGTTTTTTCTTCTTTTCTCTTTTTATTTTCTCAAGCAAGGCGATGCCCCCGTTCAAATTGAGGTTCAATTATCGTCCACTTCATTATTTCTTGAAGCGACGTAAACACTCGTTCATGGTTTCCTACGGTTGGGATCAATACCAAGAAATCTTTTGCTTTTCATGAATCTATGTTAACCTACTTATAAGATGCAAGAAAAGGCTAGAAACATGAATTAAGAGAGGGGAAGAAGGGAAAAAAGTCATGGCAAACACGATAATAGGGCAAAGTCAGATGCCCCAAAATTCATAGCATGAATGATTCATGAATCCATCAACCGGATAGTGCCCCACTTTTTGGTGGCTCTCTTTTACCCACACACTCCCCAAATTTAAAATTTCCCACTTTTCTAACCTCAATCAGACATTAGAAGTTTTGAGGTCCCTGAAGAGAGGTTAACTCAATTAGGCGGAATGTATTCTGAAGACAAACTTATTTTCTCAAATATTCATGTGTGATCCAAATGATCTTTTAAGGCTTGTAATGTAGGCTAAACTCGGGTTGCCAAAAAAAGATATATAGGCTCAAATACATGTTTCAAGGGTAATTAAACCAATGATCAACTTTTCCTGATGAAATCTTCATTATTTTTCCTTGGATCGCTCTAGACCGCCCTTTTTTGGTTTTTACCCTATAGTTCATTTCCTTTTTGGCACATGTCCTAATTGAAGGATTTGTTTCAAATTTTCCTCTTTTCATTTTTTCATTTCTTCTTGTCTTCTCTTTTCTTCTCCTTCTATTTTTCTCTTTCTCTTCTTTTTTTCCCTTTTTTTCTTTTTTCTCTTTCTTTTTATTTTCTTCCTTTTTCCATCATTTTCTTTTTACTTGTTTTTCCTTTTTGTGTCATTTTCATTTCGAATTTAGGACATTTACTTGATCTATCGTGTTTCTTCTTTTTGCTTACAAATAGCTTTTCATCTTATTTGCCCCCTAGTGTGGGGAGTGATCCTTGGTTAGGGTTAAATCACAAGAAAAATATTTGGCTAAGAGGGGAAAGCAAGGGATTTTATTTTCTTATTCGTGAATGGAAATGAAGGAATGCCAAATGTCATTTCACACAGAAACATCGTCGAAGAGAAGCAGTCTTTAGTTGGTAGATGTTTTAGAGTTATCACTTTATTCAAGGACCCTAACAACAACGTCTGAGAGGAAAATTCACTCAAAATCTGTATATTAAACCTGAACACACTTTATTGCCCCTATATATCGGGATTAGATTCAAGAATCATTCATACAATCAATAATAGCGACTCTGCAAAGAAGATGTATGCTTGATGAGAAATGGATGAAGAAAAAAAAAGTTTGCCACTTGAAAGCAAAAAAATGCATCTTTAAACAAGTAAATTGACATAGAAGCCCTTACAAAAGATCCCTAATACTCGCAGGCAAAAGCAAGTGGGCTGATTCTAAGTATGATCCCAACTATTGCAGATGCCGTCGAGGCAGCAGAGTGGGCAGAAGAGGAGAAGTTAGAAATTGATGGAGGAAGCTATTGAACCGTCTGGAGAGCTGATTGAGACTTGACAAAGAAGAGAGGCCCAGAATGAAGAGTTGTGCCAACCCCTGCACACCAACCAAGACCTCTACCGAGGCAGACAATAGTATGTTGTCGAGGCAGCAACTCGAGGAAGGGTGGAAATATGAAACTGAAAGAGATCATCAAGTCTGATTTTTGGAGACCACTTGCACGTGCATTGGAGCCCATAAGACAAAGAAAAGCCCTAATCAAATTCAAGTTGGAAAAAGTCAAACGGGAATCTAGGAAGATTTAATGTTAGATTTGTTCTTTTAATGAGTTGTAATTAGATTCTAACTAGGATTCCTGCCCTAAACCGACTTAGACCTAGGCTCATCCCCTGTAAATGTAAATCAACTTGAAGGAGAAAAACACAATTGAGATTAGAGAGAAACCCTCACTCTTGTCAAAAAATACCCTTGTGTCGCCATCTCTATTAGGTTCTAAAACTTCCCCAAGGCTAAGGGTTGGTTGCCTAGTAGTTGTGAGAGTTTTTCTTGTATTTGTCTAGGTTTTCAATTTTTGCAATAATACTCATGGTTTGTTTACTCTTGGTTCTTCATTATTGCAATCTTTATCGGGAGAGAAAAGAGCATCAATCTATTTGTTCAATATCGAGAGAGTCGGACTCACGAAATGAGTAAACACGTTTTTATCCAACCATAGGATAAAGCTACTTCTTCTTAGGGATAATGTAATGCCCAAGTTTTGGGCTTAGGTGTTTTGGAAAGTCGGGTTGGGCCAGTGGAATCGGTGTCGGGTTGAGTCGGTGTTGGTGGAATTGTTAAAAGGTGGTTTAGAGAAATCAAGTTTTGGGATGGGATAAAAATATGTTAAAAATTCCTAAAATCCTATAACATTATATTTGAGGGGTTGGTTAAGTCAGTTTTACAAAACAGGATTTCGAAAGTATACATTTTGGGCAGTGACCAAAATGTAAAGATTTAAAAGTTGGGAAAATGTGTTTTTCAAGAAGAGTCAAAATCTTAGAATCTTGACGGAGCTACTTGGAAATTAAGACTTTTCCCTAATTTGACACGTGTTTTAAATGTTTTATTAAGAATTAAAAAGGTTTTTAATTAATTAATTAAAGAGGTAGTTAATCGGTTAAAAGAATTTCGTCGAGCTTTTCATTTCTCTGTTTCGTTTCAGCCAAACACTCTCCATTTTCTCTCAAATTTTAAGAATTTCTTTACTCTCAAATTCTCTTTTGGATTTCCATCTTTTCCTTGGTGATTTGTCTCATTTTCCTTCAAATTCTTTTAAGCTTAACTTGCCAAGTTAGATGAGAAGCAATGATTGGAGGTAAATTTCGTGCTAACCCTCTAATCTAGGTTCTTTAATGAAATTCCAAAGATATTTGACTCTTTTTAATGATTTTGATTGAGGTTTTGTTGTTAGTTTGATAAACTATTGAAATCTTGATAGAAAGTGGTTTAAAATGTGATTTTCGGAGTTTGATTGATTTGGCTAGTTTAAGATTGTTTCTAAATGAGTTTTGAAAGGTTTTTAGTTTTGAAGTGGAGTCTTAATCATAGAGATCCCGAAATCCTTGAGATTCTTGGTTTTTGATTGAATTTTTGGGGTGTTTAGGTGAATCCTAGTTGCTGGAGGTATAAGGATGGTTTTAGGATGTTTTTGGATGTTGATTGATGTTTAAAATGTGTTGGAGGTATTGGGTAATCATTGGGCTAAGGTTAGAGGTCAATTGATTGAGTTTTTAGTTGTTTCAGATGGGTGAATTAATGCTTTAGAGCAGGGCTGTAGGATTTCTTTTTGAGTGCTGGTGTTTTGGATGCATTTTAATGCATTGAACCTCTATTTTAATGTGTTGAAAACATGTATAGTAATTCGGAAACAAACGAAGTGTTGTTGGAGGCTTCGGACAATCGATAGTTGCGTCGACAAGCGTGGTTTCGCAAGTCGGTGAGTGAGACTTGGTTTTCTAGCGTGGAAACGTTTTAGAAGAGTGTTTTGGGAACATAGTGAGAGCTTGAAACTCTTTACTAAGTTCGGAAGTAAGTAAAGTGAATGTCTCTCTCAGATTGTGCTAGTTTTGAACCTTTGGTTGCACTTGATTTTAATTACATTTACCTACTAGTTTGAAGCATGTTTTAATGCTTGATTTATGGCTTATCATGAATTCTTTGTAAAAACAGTAAGGTATGCATGAGATATGGATTATATTGGCAAGTGATGATTGTGAAATTTTTTTTATAAATAAAATCATATATAGTTAGCTGGCTATAGGATTGAGTGCACTATAAACCAGTCGCCTTGGATGTTGAGGGGTTGTGATTGTATCGAAAACTCCATCCAAGTACCCTAATGATTGAGGAATGTTTAAGGTTGAAATGATTGAGGGTAACTTCCGGTTGTGAACCTTGTGTGTCTCGTCACTCGTTAGTGGGTTATACATCTACCGATGACTGGTGTTGAGGAGTTGTGATTGTACCAAATACTCCACCACAGGTGTCACAACGATGGAGGGTTACTCTTGTGTGTGAGCCTTGAGATGCCGATAGAGTGTATGAAGGGTGTGGGATAACCCTTGGTAATCCGTGTATCCGATATATGTTTTTGAATGTTGTTTATCACTTGTGAGCCAATATAATGGATTTGAATGATTGAAAATTGTTGTTGATGCATATTTTGAACGATGCATGTTTTGGTTTAAGCTTAGCATAAGGGTGTTATGCTTGAAAGGCTTGGAAGTTAAGTATCAATGGTTTAATTGCTGGAAATTTATGAATCATGTTGCATGATGTTTAATACAATGGTTTTGATGATAAAGTGCATGATTTTTCAAAGGAAGCATGATGGTTTTGAAAAGAATGAAAAGTGGTTTTGTGCATTCACGATGTGTTTGGTTTTTGAGAAACCCTTACTAAGCTTGTATGCTTATGCTCTCTTTGTTCATCAATGCAGGTAATTAGACATTTGGAGGCAACATCTTCAAGGAATCTTACCAAGACACTCTCTAAAAGTATTTTGTGTTCTTGAACTAGTGTAATAAAGGCAATGAGGGTGTGCAATGCAAAGAATGTTGTTAGTTTGGTATTTTCTGGTTTTGTGCAAGTATGGGATGCATATTTGGATATGTAAATGGCCTCTAAGTTTTGGTTTATGCTTGAATTTGGATTTTGTCCTTTTGGTGATTTTAACTCTTTCGAAGCATGACTTTAGTGCTTTTGATTTTGTAAATAAAGCTATGTTGATGCATTTGCTTCGTATGTTTAGTATTTGATGTGTATTTGTGTTGCAAAAATGTTTGGGCATGTGTCAGGATGGTTTTGGAGGGTTCAAATTGAATTAAATCAGCATTTTAAAACTTTGCTGGCCCAGGTGTTTTGAAACACCCTCGTATGTTTCGAAACGGAGGCTTGAAATGGCCTTGGTGTTTCGAAACGGCGAGGCCTCTTTCGAAACATTTTGCCTCTGTGAACCATCGTTCCGAAACAAGCCTAAAAAGGGTTTCGAAACGAACTCGTGTATCGAAGCGGTCACATGTGTTTCAAAACGATCGTTCTGATACGAGGCTTCCTGTTCCGAAACGTTTGACCGTTAATTTATTTTTTGAATTGTTCTAAGTTTATGTTTCTAACGTTTTGGTCCCTATTTGTCTTGTATGTAATTGAATGGGTTCTAGAAGTCGTATAGAGCCGGGATTTCACCGATAAGCATGTAATGAACCTAATTAAAGGTTGGTAACCCGAATTTGGTAATAACCCCTATAATTTTTCAAAATTACAAAATGGTCCCTGAAAACCTTAATTTGGCTATAAGTAATAGACCATTGTGATGCAGTTTTATCTGGTGCTTGTGTGCGTACACAAAAGAACCAAAGTTGCATCTAGACAAGATAAAAAGAAAAAAAAAGTCGTTTATTGAGGCAAACATTCAGGGTTTACTTCAATATTCCTCGTTTGATCCGTTCGGTTCGGTCTATCGGCCAGGTCGGGTCGAGGGGATTACAGATAAGTTAGAAGTTCAACGACTAAGTGAGGCTTTATAATCGGTTGGTGTTCATCCTTAGATTCACGCTGGGAGGCATTATCCAAGACGTGTTCGCCAATAGCACTTCAAGCTTAGGGATAAGAGGAAGTCACGGAAGGGAGCCTTTCCGAACATTGAATCATCGCTTAACTGCCCAGGCAGTCACATTGGTCTCTGCTGAGGTGGGCTTTTGCCGAGGAATACTCGTTGGTGGCTACCAAAAGTTATTAAGTTGATCTGCAAAACTGTGCTGAGACAGTGCATGAAATCTCCACACTACGAAGCATTCCCATACCAGCCCATTCTCTCACTCTAATTTCTCAATTTATTTTCTTTGCTTTAGTTTTAGTTTTACTTAAATCCGAAAAACTCTCAATACTTGTGTTTTTATTTTTACTTTTGCAGAAAGGTGAATTCTGAAGGTTGTCACAATCCCTGTGTAGACGATATCTTAAATACTATAACTTGGCGATGTGTATACTTGCACGCAATTTTCGCATCACTTTTGCACGCAACGAGGTTCTTCATGGTAAAACCATTGAGTTGGTCAAAGTCTTGTGGTGACATCGTGGCGTTTGAAGAAGCCACGTGGGAAAGAAATGATGATATGAAGAACTACTTTCCTAATATTTTTCCTGCAATTAAAAATTTTAGGGACGAAATTTCCTAAATGGGGGAGAGTTGTAATTCCCCGATTTTGGGCCTAGATGAATTTCGGGTCAATTTGAGGTCTGTAGAGCATAGACTAGAGATCCGAGTTTTCAAGAACGGTTCAGGGAAACCGTAGTTCGGAATATGATATAATTATGAGAAAATTTTCTAAAATCTTCTAAAAATATGTAGAAAGGTTTGGTAAAGTCAATTTTGGAAAATGACTTTTGGAAGATCGAGATTTCAGTAGACTGACTTTTTTGTAAAAAGTAAAAAATATTTTTTAAAGGATTATTTTGAAAGGGGGGAAAACTTAGAATCTTTAGGGAGCTACTATTTAATTAATGAAACTTTTCCTTTAATTTGACCATTTTAAATGATTTAATAAAAAAGAATTAAAATGGAGATTTTAACAAAAAGGGATTTTCATTACCTAAATGGCTAATTGACGTAACTTTCATTCTCTCATTTTTCCAATCAGCCAAACACTCTACTTTCTCTCTAAAGTTCCAGAGATCTTTATCTTTTAACTTCTTTTTGTTTCACAAATGATTTTCTAAGTTTCTCCGTCATTATGCTCAAAGCAATCTTGAAGGATTTCTACAAAATCATGTCCTTTGAAGGAAAAAGCAAAGGTTAGAGGTAAATTTCGTTTAACTCCTCTAATCAAGGTTCTTTAATGAAATCCCCAAGTCTTTGGCTCTCTAAATATAGTTATTAACAATGTTTTGTGATTTAATTGAGGAATCAATCTTTAAAAGGTGATTTCTAAGGATTTTCGTATTGCTAGTATTCTTTATGATTTGAGGTTGATTTTATTTATGATTTGGATGTTAAATGATGTTAAAATAAGAGTTTTATCATTATAATCCCGAATTGGTTTGGATCTCTAGTTGTTATATTTTGGGTGTTTGTGTGAAATCTGGGTTGCTGGAGATATAAGGACGTGATTAGATAATTTTTGGATATTATTTGATGATTAAAAGTGGTTGGAAGTGTTAGATTTTGGCTGGGGTAAAGTTTGGTGAGTAATCGAAGGTGTTTTCGGTTGTTTCAGTTGGGCGATTTTTGGTAGAGCAGCGAGATAACATTGGTTGCTAGTGTTTTTAATGCATTGAGATGCATTAATTCTCTGTTTTGTGTGGTATAAATAGGGGAGTTTGTATCGGACACGTTTAGTGAAGTTTCGGAAGCTTGTTTTGCTTTGCCAAGGCTAGCGAGGTGTGATAGGTGAGTGGAATTGGTTTTAAAAGTCTTTCAAGGACATGAAAAGCAAGGTTTTGGGATTTAGGTTAAGTCTGAAACACTAACCTAATTTTGGAAGTAAGTATGAGATGTTTCGCTCTCGTTTCTCGGTTATTGTTCCATTGGTTTATGATCATGCTGTTGTTTTGAAGTTTTATTTATACCTACCGTTTTATGCATGTTTTGAGAAATGAAATGAGGATTTTATTGATCCCATGTGGTAAAATTGATATTTCAATAAGATAGATCTATTTGTGAAAATGATATGCATTGTACATGCTTTTTAAATGGGATCATAATGTCTTAGATTGATGCATTGAAAAACAATAGGTAATAATGTTTAAAATGAATATATTGACATGAGTTGAGATTATTGTTACCAGATATAATTGGTCGACCAATAGAATGAGAAGTACACTATAATATAAAAAATTCGTACGTGCGTTTTGGTTCAGGCAATGGGGGGTAGTGTCATCCCGTTCCAAAGTGAGAGTACGATGATGTGAGATTCCATCAGGGTAGGTCTTGGTGAAACACCCAAGCTTTGTGGAGATGAGAGAAGTTGCCATGAGATTACGGTGATGTGAGATTCCACCGGGGTAGGACTTGACATTTAGTCATGCTATCCGCATATATGTGTAATGTTATTAAAATGCCAATATATGAGATTGATTATGAGATTCACATGTACCTTGTTATAAATGATTTTATGCATGATGTTTTGCATATAAGAATATGATTTGAGAAATGCTTTATGAGATTTAAGCATGTAAGGCTATGCCTCGAGGCATTCCATTTGTTGAATGCATGAGATAGATGATACATGTGTTTTAAATGATATGGTTTTGCTATGAAAATGATTTCAATCATGAGATTGAAAGAGCATGATGATAAAGAGATTTTAAAATGAGAAAAGGTTTTAAAATGCATTATTGTGGTTGATTGTTTTGAGAATTCCACACTGAGGAAACGTGCTTACGCTTTCTTTTTCCGTCAATGCAGAGAATTAGCTTGTGTGGGCAGCAAAGAGGCAATAAGGTTTCCAAGGATTTGGATCAATCTCAAGTATGATTTTATATTTGCTTATTAGTAATAATAGTTGGCAATGGGAGAATACCTTGTTGTTTTGGGAAATGTGTTTTGAAACTCCCTGGTTTGAGACATGTTTGAAATGCCCTTGATGACTTGTAAATGGCCATTAATGTTTGGTTTATGCTTTGATTTGTGTATTGACTCTTAAGTGGCTAATTTGCTTAGGTTGCATGCCTATAGATTCCCTTGACGCCTATGGACTTGCTTTGATGTTGTTTCTGCCATGTATGTTATGGTTTAATGATCTGAATATGTTGTATGTGTAACCCCCTCGACCCAACTTGGACGTTAGACCGAACAGAGCGGGCTACATGGGGAATATTGAAGTAAACTGGGAAGTTTACTCCAATAGACAACCTTATTTTTTGTTTTATCTGTTTTAGATGCTTCCTTTTAACCTATATGATTATTGTTGAAGCGGAGCAATTTGCATATCGATCAGATGTCATTAAGGGATTCAATTGCAATTAAGTTCATTTTATAGACTAATTTGTAAATTTGACAATCTGTGAGGACTTTCACCAATTCCATGTTATCAACATTTAATTAATCATGTTACAAGCATTATAATCCAACCTCAGATAAAAAATTCCATTCCAACACATTTAATTTGCATACACAACAATCATGGACCAAAACGTAAAGATTCAAAACATTCAAATATACTTTCAACTACCATAACGACCATCGTACTGAAACCCTTGTTGAGGGTATCGTTACGCCCTCGACAGGTTCAACACTTATACTCGACAAAACAGGGATCGTACCGATACCCTTCGAGCCCGTATCGATATGCCCAAAGCCAGTAGCCAATTTTGGTATCGGTACACTCTCGCGTATCGGTACCCGCTTACAATTTTGCAAGCCTGTACCAATACCCTCCCATAAGGTATCGATACCCTGTGACCTGAAAGGTCCCAAATTGCATATTTTACACTTTCAAACCCATACTAAAACAATCCAACATGCTTTCAACGTGCATACATTATATTTAAACATCAATCTCTAAGCTTACATGGCCTTATAAACAACAAAGCATGGCAAGAATCATCAAAGTGTACTATAGGCATGCTTTCTATGAAAATTAAGCCTTCAAAAAGCCAAAACACAATTCAAAGCATAAACCAACATATAAAGGCCTTTTACAAGCTAAAACAAGTAAACAAACATGCGCATAAAGGGAGTTCATACACATCTCCTAAACAGACCACGATACCCCTATTTCCCCTATTACTCTAGTCTATAAATGAAACATACATTTCAAAGCGAAGTCTCCTACGATCCCCTTGCAAGTTGCTACCTCCAAGCACTTAATTATCTACATTGATGGACAAAAGAAAGCGTAAGCATACAAGCGTAGTGAGGAGTGCTCAAAACCAAAGCACCATCAATGCATCAAAACCATTTTCAATCATTTGAAAACCATCATGCCCTTTTTAAAACCATGCGCTTTCCATAACAAATTAGTATGTTAAACATTATACAACAAGTGCTTAATACTCAACAACAAATCCATTTGCTAACACTCTCTTAAGCTTTCCCGTGCATAGCTACCATATGCAAAGCTTAAAGAGTAAAAGATGCATATACATAATTGCATCATTAACCATTTCATAATCATTTATCTATTATATTGGATCGCAAGTGGTCATCAACATACTCATTTCTCAAAAACCACATCGGATACACGGATTCCAAAGTGTTGTCCCAACACTTCATACATTATCATCGGCATCTCAAGGTTTGTAACGCTCGATTTTGGGCATAGATGTTTTGGTGAATCTGGCTGGACCGGTGGAACAAGTGACGATTGTTCGAACCGTTTAAAAGGTGGTTTAGGGAGATCAAAGTTTGGGATAGGATAAAAATGTGATAAAAAATTCTAAAATCCTCTAAAATGGTGTTTAAAAGGATGGTCAAATCAATTTTATAAATCGGGTTTTCGAAAGTATACATTTTTGGTAGTGACCAAAATGTAAAGATTTAAAAGATGGGAAAATGGTTTTTCAAGAAGAGTCAAAATCTTAGAATCTTTAGGGAGCTATTTGGAAATTTTGCATTTTCCCTAATTTTCCATGTGTTTTAAATGCTATTAATAATTAAAAGGGTTTTAATTAAATTAAAATAATGAAGGTAGTTAATCGGTTAGTGAAAACTTTTTACGAGCTTTTCATTTTCTCTCTTTCGCATCAGCAAAACACTCTTCTTTTCTCTCAAGTTTCCAGAAATCTTTTGCTCTCAAATACTTTATATTTTCTTATCATTTCTCCATTGATTTGTTCTATTTTCTGTAACCTCTTAGTCTGGCCTAGACGTTTGACCCGAACTACGAAGATTACACGGGGAAAACCAAAGTCAACCCAAAAGTCAACCTTGATTAACGATCATTTTTTTCTTTTTATCTTTTCTATATGCACATAAAGCCTATGTGATTACTCAGGAATCATAGGAGAGAAAAACACAGCGATCGGAAATCAAATAGGGATTCAATTGTAAGATTTACACTTTTAGGGACCAAAATGTAAATCTTGGAAAATATAAGAACTTTGTAGTTTTTAAGCTTACCAATATGTAATTAGTCATATTATATGCCTCTCTGTAAAATTGCAGCTTAAAATGACATTCCAAGCTCAAACAATTGCATGCACAACATCCAGGACTAAAATGTAAAACCTGAAAACTTGAAACCATTCAAAACACAGCCCAACGGTCAACCGTTCCGAAATGTTGACCTTCGTATCGAAACGCCCGTATCGAAACTGGGTTGGTCGTTTCAGTACTCGGGCCCGTTCTGAAACCCGTATCGGAACATGGCTTTCTAGTAGACAAAATGTTCCGAAACACCTTCAGATGTTCCGAAAAACCATGGCCATTTCAGGCCCCTGTTTCGAAACATTTAAGGGTGTTTCGATACACCCTGCCCTGCAACTGAGGAATTTGCTGGTTTTTCACTTCTTTTCACACTCAAACATATCCCAAATCATACCATAACAAACCAACAACATGATTAGACATAAAAGAACATAATAAAGAAGCTTACACTTAAACATGGCGTCAACACATGAACATTTAGTCTATATGCATGCTTCCTAACCACATGAACAAAATGTGGACCTCAAACCTCAAACCAAACCATATCAAACTTCAAAACCATAGCAAACTTGCTACAAACATAGGGAGTTCAAAACACATCTCCCAGATACAACCTTGAAGCCCCATTGCCAAATATCAATACTAAAATGTGTAAAAAACATCACCATACACGAGCTTTACACTTCCTTGGATGTTCTTAACCTTCTTGCTGCCCAAAATCACTTCAATTATCTGCATTGTTGGTAAAAGAGAGTGTAAGCATGTTTCCTTAGTGAGGCAAGCTCTAAAGAAAACCAACACAACAATGCATTATTCAAAACCCTTTCTCAAGAGCCATTTTCTACAACATGCTCATTCTATCTCATGCTTGAGAACCATTTCAAAGCAAATCTCCATTTGAAAACACATGTACCTCTATTCTATCTCATGCATTTAAACCAATGCAAATCTCATGGCAAGGCCATACACATGATAAATGAAAACAAAAGCATTTCATGTCATAATCTCATATGCATTTCTCATAGCATAAAACATCTCTTCATTTGGTACATGTGAATCAAATACATTTCCCCATTTTATATTGGCATTTCACATTTCATCTTTACTCGGATATGCGGATTAGCTTGACTTAAAGTCAAGCCTACCCCGGTGGAATCTCTTATCACCGGACTCTCATGGTGGTATCTCTCATCGCCACAAAGCTTGGGTACTTCACAAAGTCCTACCCCGATGTTATCTCTCATCATCGGATTCTCACTTTGGTTCGGGATGGCACTACCCCCATTGCCCGACTCCAAAGAGCACGTACGAATTTTAGTTTACAGTGCACTCTCATCCTATTGATCGATCAATTATATCCGTTAACTATCTCATCTTCTATGTCAAAAACATCATCTCACCTACTATTTTTATGCAATATTTCTCAAGATTTTCTCATCTCATTTCAAAATCATATCTCACACTTTGAGTTAAATCAAAATCTCAAAACTCTTCAGTGTAACATGCTATCTCATGCAAACTCTTCAAAGCATCATTTCATGCTACAAATCAAGCATAAAACAGTAGGAATTTGTCTATCTAAAAACAAGAGCATGTAAAAGCATTTTAAGGGCAACAAACACATATTTGAGAGCAAATCTAGCCAAACTTACTTCCGGACTTAGGATGGTGTTTCAAACCAATCCTAAATCCCCAAACCTTGTTTCTTTGTCCCTCAAGGACTTCTAAAACCATTCGCACTCATCGATTACATTTCGCTTGCTCGCCGAAACAATATCTAAGCTCTCGGCACTTCCGGATCAACACCAAAAGCGTCTAAAGATGACTCCCCGTTTATTACACATAAGAGCAGAGGATTAATGCATCATCATGCATTGAAAATCACCAGCCAACTAATCAAACTCGCTGCTCTACCCAAAAGCATCATTTCGACCACCAAAAACAACCGAAATCATCTCTAAACTCTTCCAAAACATAGCCCAGTCAAGATCTATCACTTCTAAACATTTCTAAACCTCAATTAACACCAAAAATCTCCATAAAATCGTCCTTAAACCTCCAGCTACAACAGAACACCAAAACCACCAATCTAGCATGCAAAACTTAGGAATCCAAACCTATTCGGGATTTGTTTGATACAACCTCATTTATAACATCAATTACCATCCAAAATACATTAAAAATCAAGCTCAAAACATAGCCTAACCAATGGTTACGAAAATCATCAAGATCTCTCCAAGAACCTTGAGTTTTGTCACAATTTCATGTTTCTAACATTAAAGCAACTAAAAATCATTAACAAAGGATTGATAACTTGGGAATTTCAGTAAAGAACTGATCATTAGAGGAGAAGGAAGAAGCTTACCTCTAATGGCCAATTTCTCCTTAATTTGGGCAAGTTTCCTTGAAAATCCAAAGTGAAAACAAGAGGATTTGATGAGGAAAAGATTAGGAACCAAAAGGAGATTGAAATCTTATCAAAAGGGATGAAAACAAGAGGCTAAATGATGGAGGAAATGTGTTTGGCTGAATGGAAGTTGAGAGAAAATGAAAATAGAGAAAAAGATCGTAAAGTAGTTATGAAAGTCAAAATATATTTTTCTCATTTAATTCCCTTTATTAAATCGTTATTAAAATACACAAAATAAAGAGAAATCTGATTAAAAACATTCTGGTAAAATTAGCTCCTTAAAGATTCAGATTTTCAATCCTTTACAAAACAGTCACTAGTCAACTTTTGCAAAAACTGCGATTTGGTCACTACAACGAAATGTAGTATTTCCCAACATTATTTTGTAAAATTGTTTTCACCATAATCATTCATATAATAAATGAGGATTTTTAGATATTTTTCCATAATTTTAAAGCATCCCGAACTAGGTGTTCCCTAAATCTCCCTTATAGGTTTGAACCGTTCTCGGCCGGCCCGATTTAAACTCTAAAACTTCTAGGCCCAAAATCAGGGTGTTACAACTCTCCCCCTCTTAAGAAATTTCATCCTTGAAATTTACCTGGAGGAAAAAGGTAAGGAAATTGCTTCTTCATGTCCTCCTTCCTTTCCTACGTGGCTTCCTCAACACCACGATGTCTCCACAAGACTTTGACCAGCTCGATGGTCTCACCTCGGAGAACCTTACTATCTGAATCCAGAATCTCAATAAGTTCCTCATCATACGTCAAGTCTGGATTCAACTCAACCTCTTCCACAGGCATAACATATGACGGATCCGATCTATACCACCGAAGCATGGATACATGAAACACATTATGTATCTTTTCTAACTCTTGAGGTAGTCTCAGCTTATAGGCAACAGGACCTGCACGTTCTATCACCTCGTATGGTCCAATGAACCTTGGGCTCAACTTGCCCTTCCGGACAAATCTCATCACCTTCTTCCAAGGTGAAAGCTTCAAAAAACACAAGCTCGCCCACACCAAATTCAGTCTACGTACGCTTCAAATCTACGTAAGACTTTTGCCGATCCGATGCTGCCTTCAAGCGCTCACAAATGAGATTCACCTTCTAGGTGGTTCCTTTTAACAAAGCCGGCATCGAAACCAACTTTTGTCCCATTTCAACCCAACAAAGAGGAGTTCTGCACTTCCTCTCGTACAAAGCTTCGTAAGGTGCCATTTGAATACTTGTCTGGTAACTATTATTATAAGCAAATTCCACCAAAGGCAAGTGCTTCTCCCAAGAGCCTTGCAATTCAATAACACAGCACCTCAACATATCCTCAAGCACTTTAATAACACGCTCCGACTGTCCATCCATCGGCGGATGATAAGAAGTACTGAAACTCAGCCGCGTACCCAAAGCTTGATGCAAACACTCCCAAAACCTTGCGGTGAACCTCGGATCTCTATCCGACACTATAGATTTTGGCACCTCATGCAACCGTACAATCTCAGCAATGTACAGCTTCGCAAGCTTATCCAAGGTGTACGTAGTATGCACAGGCAAGAAATGCGCACACTTCGTAAGGCGATCCACAATCACCCAGACAAAATTCTTCATTGATGGTGTTAAAGGCAAACCAGAGACAAAGTCCATGGTGATCCTCTCCCACTTCCATTCAGGGTTCCTTAATGGCTGCAACAACCCAGAAGGAAATTGATGTTCAGCCTTAACCCGCTGGCAAAACATGCACTTGCTAACTTGCTCAGTGATATCTTTCTTCAATCCCACCCAATAGTACTTGTCTTTCAGATCTCGGTACATCTTTGTACTACCATGGTGCATAGCAAATGGACTACTATGAGCTTTAGTCAGAATAGTGCGCCTCAACTCAACATCATTCGACACCACTATCCGACTCCCAAAACATAAAACACCATCATCATTGAAAGAGAAATCTGATGGCCTACCTTCTGCAATATCCTGAACATGTGGCACCAAAGAATCATCCAACTGTTGTTTGACCTTTATCAGCTGAACTGGAGATGGTTTCACTTGCAATTCAGCAACAAGACCACCATCCCGCGATATGCTCAAGCTAGCAAACATTGCCCTTAACTCCACCGCCACTTTCCTACTCAAAGCATCGACCACAACATTGGCCTTACCCGGATGATACTCGATCGTTAGATCGTAATCCTTAAGCAACTCCACCCAGTGTCGTTGCCTAAGATTTAACTCCTTCTAAGACATCAGGTACTTCAAACGTTTATGATCCGTGTACACAGTACACTTCTCACTATAGAGATAATGTCTCCAGATCTTTAGAGCAAAAACCACTACAGCCAACTCAATGTCATCCGTAGGGTAATTGCGCTCATGCACTTTCAACTGTCGCGATGCATAAGCCACTACCCTATCCTCCTGCATCAACACACACCCCAAACCAACATACGATGCATCACAATACACCACAAACTCTTTTCCTGATTTTGGTTGAACCAAGATAGGATCTTGCATCAAAGCTGCCTTAAGCTTCTCAAAAGCTTGCTGTCTCGCTACCGTCCACTCATACTTATCATCCTTCTGCAACAACTTCGTCAAAGGGGCATCAATCATAGAAAATCCATCTACGAACCTCCGGTAATAACCTACCAACCCAAGGAACCTATGAACTTCATGAACGGACCTAGGAGGCTTCCAATTCGCCACCGGCTCAATCTTCTGAGGACCAACTCGAATCCCTTCAGTCGAAACCACATGGCCAAGAAAAACAACCTCCTTTAGCCAGAACTCACATTTGCTCAAACTAGTATAAAGCTGATTCTCCAACAACGCTTGCAAAACGATCCTCAAATGACCCTCATGCTCCTCCTCAGTACGAGAGTACATATCATCGATGAACACCACAACAAACTTATCTAAGAATTCATTGAACACCCTTTTCATCATGTCCATGAAAGCAGCACAACATTTGTCAATCCTAACGGCATCACCAGAAATTCATAAGGCCCATATCTCGTTCGGAAGGCTGTTTTCGGCACATCCACATCCTTCACCTTTAGCTGATAGTATCCTGACCTCAAATCTATCTTTGAAAACACATCCGCTCCTCGAAACTGATCAAAATGATCATTAATCCTCGGCAAAGGATACTTGTTCTTGATGGTTAACTTATTCAGTTGACGATAATCAATGTACATCCTCATCGTGCCATCTTTCTTTCTAACAAACAAGACCGGTGCACCCCAAGGTGACACACTAGGCCGAATAAAGCCTCGGTCAAGCAACTATTGAAGTTGCGTCTTCAACTCCTTCAACTCTTTGGGTGCCATGCGATAGGGAGCAATGCACACCGGAGTTGTGTTCTCATACAACTCAATTCCAAATTTAACCTCCCGACTAGGCGACAAACCAGGTAGTTCCTCCGGAAACACTCCAGGAAACTAACACACTGTCCTTATATCCTATACGCAAATCTCCTTTGTACTAGGATTCATAACAAAAGCTAGATATGCCTCACATCCTTGACGAAACATTCGGCTCGCTTCAAGCGTAGACACCACATTAGATAGAAACTTCACATTTTTCTCCCACCGCCACAACCTCATAATCATCTGCAAGTTTGTTGAGTGGATCGATTGAATGATCAAGACCAAGAGTGGGTGAATTGGGATTTAAAATCTTTGTGGAGTGAAAGGGCAATTTAAAAATGAAGAACAAGAGATTTTAGAGTGGTTCAAGTTCTCCAAATGAACTCTACATCCACTACCTTAGCTACCACTAAGGATTTCAACAATTCACTATTTGTTCTTCCCCTTTTCAAGGCTTAGGAGGTAACCTTTACACAACCGGTCAAATTTTGTACCCAAAATTTGACCAAACCCTCACCAATAATCAAAGAAGAAATTGGACAAGAAGTATATATCTCAAATACAAATTTGTCCCTAGAAGTACAATACTCAACCCAAATTTAAAGATAGAATAAGAATTGGATACAACACAATTTGGGAATTACAAGAGATTGGAAATTTAGCACACTTGAGGTTGGATTTTTGCTTGAATGTTTGTCTTTAATGCAATAGTTGTTGCTGGCCTTCAAAGAGCTACAATTTATACCTCTTCTATTAATTGTAGCCGTTTGGGTGGTTGGGGAATTGAATAGAGCCGTTGGAACCCTCTCTTACCACCATAAATGCACTTCTGCAGCAATCCATATCGGTACTCGGGGAGCCGTATCGATACCTGTCTCAAAAAAGAAAGAGTCGTTGTACACAATAAATAGGGGGTATTGAAATGCACTTAGGCGTATCGATACGGGGGATCGAAACGGATGGGACCTTAGCGATACCTTTTTCTCGACTTAGCTCACTGGAAGTTTCTGTTTCGATACGAGGGTTTATCGTATCATACGGGTCAACTACCAATTTAAAATTTGGTTACCTAACAACTGACACCAACGGTCGAAATCATTTAAAACGGTCTGAATTAAAAATTCATTAAAACCGTATCGATACGGGTGGATCCGTATCGGTACACCATTCAAACTCTTTCAGATTTTACAAAGGATCGTATCGATACAGATTGAATCTGTTTTGACACGGTGTTTCGATACGGTTAAGGGCGTATCGAAACGAATTCCTCCAGTAGCCAACTTCGTAAAAAAGGTATCGATACGGCTGGAAGCGTATCGATACACCTAGACGGTTTTCAATAGTTTGGCCTTGGAACACTTAGAAAATATTTTGAGTTTGAGTTTTTCAAATCAGTTTTAAAGTATTGGTGATTTAAAACTTATTAAGGGACTTATAAAAACAATTTTATGTTTTTCAATTTGATCCTTAATGATTTAATTATATCAAAATTAAGCATAGGTTTCACAATCTCCCCCTTTTTGATATAACAAAACTAAAACTTAAAATTTTTGACACTTTGAAAAACTTTGCAAAATTGACTCCCCCTTAATATAAGCTAGGTAACTTTTAAGTTGAAAATCAAAAAGTTTTTAAGTGTTGTGAGCTTCCCTCTCCCCCTTTTTGTTAGATCAAAAAAAATTGAGACAAAATAAAGTGCATAACATAGGCAAATGGTATAAATAGGCAACATAAATATCATTAAGTTCAAAATAAAGCATAACATTAACTTAAAAATCCAACAAAACATAAATTCAAAGCATAGTTTTAATAATAAAGCAAACTTAGTCCTAAGAACATGAAACAAAGGTGCATAAATAGAAATACCCTAGATGATATGCATGAGATGCAAGGAGAAGCTACTAGGCATCATCATCGCCTTCTTCATCATCTTTATCTTCATCGACAATTGGATCATCATTCCTCATGCTATTACGCCACTCATCATGGAAGGCGGAGAGAGAAATATTCAAGGAGTTTTGACCGCTTTTAAGAGAAGTTAGACGATTCTCCACGTTCGTCATCCTTGTGTCAAAGCTTGTTTCAAGAGCGGTTAGACGATTCCCCATATCCGTGCGCAACCCCGTGAATTGCTCATTAAGGAAGGTCATAAGAGCATCCATGGAAGGTTGAGGAGGAGGAGGTGGAGGAGCTTGAGGAGGAACTTGATCACCTTGATTTTCCAATTGTGCCGCGGCCTCGGGTGGTAGCTCGGAAAGACGTAACCAACTACCATTAAAATAATTGAACTTACCCCGTGCAAGAGAGCGTTCATCAATAGGATCGGTGAGGGGAGTTGGGAAGTCAAACGAGAAATCAATATCTTTTTTCACAAAGTAATAGCTTACGGTCGTACCATAGGTGAAGGAAGTGACAAGAGAGGTGTGGCGATGTTGCACAAGATAAACAATCTCCGCAAACATGATACGAGCAAGGTTTGGACGTTTTCTCTCACGGAAGCAACGAATCCAAAAGTCATCAACTTGACGGATGGTAGAGTACTTTCCTCCGGAAGGCCGAAACCACCAAGAGACCATCAAATGGAGGATCCGATCTTGAGCATTGAGGGTGCTGACGGAACCACTAAGAACATGGCCTAAAGCATTCTCATCATCAAGGCCTTCATCCTCCAAATTGAAAACTTCACATATAGATTTGACATCAAGGAGGATTTTCTTGCCCATGAGATAAGAACTAACTCCGGTAACAACCCCATTACGATTAGCATCGCATTTGGCATTAGCATAAAAGATTAAAACCAAAAGACGGTAATAAAATCCGAGAATGGAGAGAAAATCCATAAACTTCCAAAGTTGAAGCAAAGGTATATATTCAAATTTGAATCGCTCCGAGTTAAGAAAAGGAATGGATATTACCCTTTCCGGACGAATCTTGTAGTTTTCGAATTTCCAAAAATATGTGAGAGCTCCGGTGGTTTCAAAGGAATGTTCATAGATTTGGATGTAATTTGGACGTGCACCCTCTCCGGGATTAGATGATTCACCGGTTTGAACACGAGGTCTCTTCCTAGATTCTTTGGGTTCCATGAACTACAAAAACAAGTGTATGCATTTAGATCCCTTAATTCAAGTCATTGAGAAATCAAAGATCAAGGTAAAAAAAAATTGCAAACAAAAATTTTGAAGAAGAAATTTTCAAAACCAAAAATTTTGAAGAATACATTTTGAAAAACAAAAAAATTGTTAAGAAAACAAATATAAAAACAGAACAAAAGAAAAGAGAAATTAAAAAAAGAAAAGGAAGTGTTTTACCTTGATAGGGATTAGAGAAGAATGAAGAAAAGCCTAGCACCAAATTGATGAGAAAAGCCTTAGAGCTTTGCTTGATTTGAAACCCTCTTTAATTTTTTGAGTTGTGGTGTGAAAATATGAGGGAGGAAGAGCCTATTTATAGGCTAAAAACGGCTAGGGTTTTTAGGGTTTTAAGAATTTTAGTTTTGGTAAAAGTTGAAGACTTTTAATGCCATACTAAAGTTGTCTGCGCAATCGTGTCTCGATACGCCATAGGGTGTATCGATACGGGGGTATAAGCGTAATTCCCTTAAAAATGCCCTTTGAAGAATCGTATCAAAACGGATGCAATCCGTATCAAAACGATTGAAGCTCGTATCGAAATGGGTTTAACCGTATCGATACCCGTTTAAGGCAAAATGAAGTCTGGGAAGCTAATGAAGTACTCGTATCGATACGCGTAGGGCCGTATCGATACCCTATGCCCAGAAATACATTTTAGGCCTAAAGAACAATCATATGCTCAATTTTAACACCTCCTAAAGGAATGCAAATGATGAATGAACAGTTCTAAGCATATTTGAATAGAATCGTACTCCCCCTAGCTATAGGCATGGACATTTTCAAGATTTACAACACACAAACATGAAATTTTACAAGATCGAGCAATTTTAAGCACAAAGAGGTCCTAAAAGGTCAAGATAGGCTAGCTAGACCTAACTCTCTCCTAAGGGACCAAAAACGCTCTTTGTCTAAAGGTTTTGTAAATATGTCCGCTAATTGATTTAAGGTGTCTACATACTCTATAACCACATCTTCTTTAATGACATGATCTCTAATGAAATGATGCCTTATTTCTATGTGTTTGGTTCTAGAGTGTTGGATGGGATTTTTTGTTAAACATATAGCACTAGTGTTGTCACATTTTAGGGGTATGGTTTCAACTTTAATTCCATAATCTAAGAGTTGTTGCTTCATCCAAAGGACTTGAGCACAACAACTCCCTAAGAATATGTACTCAACTTCGGTGGTAGATAAGGCTACACTATTTTGTTTCTTAGAGAACAAAGATATGAGCATACTACCTGTGAATTGACAAGTTCCCGAAGTACTTTTCCTATCGATTTTGCATCCCCCATAATCCGCATCCGAATAAGCATGAAGGTTGAAGGTGGAGTCTCTAGGGTACCAAAGACCTAAACAAGGAGTATCTCTAAGGTACCTAAAGATTCTCTTAACGGCTATAAGGTGAGACTCTCTAGGACTAGCTTAAAACCTAGCACACAAGCAAACACTAAACAAGATATCCGGTCTACTTGCGGTAAGGTAAAGCAAAGATCCAATCATTGAACGGTAAAGCTTAGAGTCAACACACTTACCTCCTTCATCTTTGTCAAGCTTTGTAGATGAGCTCATAGGTGTGGCTTGAGGCTTTGCATTCTCCAAGCCAAACTTCTTGAGCATATCCTTTATGTACATGGCTTGATTGATGAATGTGTCATCCTTCTTTTGCTTGATTTAGAGTCCCAAAAAGAATAAGACTTCCCCCGTCATGCTCATCTCGAATTCACCTTGCATTAGCTTAGCAAACTCTTGACAATGACATTCGTTAGTAGAACAAAAAATAATATCATCAACATAAATTTGAACTATTAAGTTGTCATTTTATACATTTTTATAAAAAAGTGTAGTGTCCACCTTACCTTTTTCAAAACCTTTTTCAATTAAAAAGTTTGAAAGTCTTTCATACCAAGCTCTAGGAGCTTGTTTTAAACCATAAAGAGCTTTAGTGAGTTTGAAAACATGATTTGGAAATTTTGAGTCTTCAAAACCCGGTGGTTGTTCCACATACACTTCTTCATTTATAAATCCATTTAAAAACGCGCTTTTAACATCCATTTGAAAAAGCACGAAATTATGATAACATGCATATGCAAGCAACATCATAATGGCTTCCATTCTAGCTACGGGTTCATAGGTTTCATCAAAATATATTCCCTCTTCTTTAGTGTAACCTTGTGCTACAAGTCTAGCTTTATTTCTCACAATGTTACCACTCTCATCTAGCTTGTTCCTAAAGACCCATTTAGTTCCTATGGTAGATTGATTACTAGGCCTATCAACTAATGTCCAAACGTTACTTCTCTCAAATTGATTTAACTCTTCTTGCATAGCCATAATCCAAAAATCATCTTTCAATGCTTCTTTTATATTCTTAGGCTCTATGCATGAGATAAATGCAACATGATTCGTTAATCTAAGAGAAGATCGAGTGGTTACCCCCTTGGATGGATCACCCAAGATTTCACCATCTTTGACATAGTTGAACTCCCTTGGGTAGCTCACTTCCTTTTCCTTAAGAGCCAAGTCCTTCAAGGCTTCAAAAGGTGGATCTTGTGTGTCCTCTTCTTTTGATGTTGGAATCTCATCCTCCTTTGAAGTTTGTCCTCCATCAAAGGCATTTATGATTCCTACATCATCATAATCACAAGAATCCTTCCTTGGAAGGAGGTTATCATCGAATACAACATGTATAAATTCTTCTACTACTAAAGTTCCTTTGTTAAATACTCGATAGGCTTTAGATGTTAAAGAGTATCCTATGAAAATAGCTTCATCACTTTTTGCATCAAATTTACCTAAGTTGTCTTTTCCATTATTTAAAACAAAACACTTGCAACCAAAAGGGTGAAAATAGCTAATGTTAGGCTTTTTAGATTTCAAAATCTCATAAGGTGTTTTCTTTAAAATTAGCCTAATCATTACTCGATTAACAATATAACAAGCGGTGTTTATGGCTTCCGCCCAAAAATATTTAGGTAAATTATTTTCTCAAAGCATAGTTCTAGCCATTTCTTGCAAAGTTCTATTTTTCCTCTCAACTACCCCATTTTGTTGAGGATTTCGAGGAGCCGAAAAATTGTGGCTAATACCATTTTCATTTAAAAAATCTTCAAACCCTAAATTTTGAAACTCGGTTCCATGATCACTTCTAATATGTGAAATTCTAAGTTCAAGATCATTTTGGGTTAGTTTTGAAAATGTGATGAATTTTTCCAAAGCCTCATCTTTAGTACTAAAAATAGAACCCAAGTAAATCTAGAAAAATCATCAACAAGTACAAATGCATAAGACTTACCACCCAAGCTCATAGTCCTAATTGACCCAAATAAATCCATATGGATTAGTTGTAAACATCTACTTGTAGAAACATCATTAATGGATTTAAATGAAGACTTATGTTATTTACCCTTAGAGCATGCATCACAATTTTTATCATTTGAAAACTTTATCTTGGGTAAATCTCTAACTAGATCAAGGGAGACTAGTTTTTCTAAAACACTAATGCTAGCATGTCCTAGTTTCCTATGCCACAACCATGCATCATTTTCATTTTGTGCTACTAAGCATGCATGAGATGTATGAATGTCATCTAGATGCACCATGTATATGTTCCCTATGCGATGACCTATGAGCATAATATTATTAGATTTAATGTCAACAATTTTGCATCTATTTTTATCAAATAAAACATTAAATCCTTTATCACACAATTGACTTATGCTCAATAAGTTATGTTTAAGACCATCGACATACAAGACATTTTCAATGAGAATAGTAGAGTGATTAACCATGGAGCCAATACCTTTAATGTGGCCTTTGGAGTTGTCACCAAATGTCACCACTCCTCCACTTTTTGGCTTTAGATCCATGAATCTACTCTTGTCTCCGGTCATATGCCTTGAGCATCCACTATCAAGGTACCATGAGTTTTGACTTTGTGCTTTGGCCTTGTAGCAGTGCCCCCCTACAAACAAAGATATTAAGCTTTTGTTTTTGGTACCCAAATCATTTTGGGTCCATGAGTGTTAGCTCCCAAAACCTTGGTTCCCTTAGGAATCCAAGAAGACATAGCAATAATGTTATTAGATTTTACAAGTTCCTTAGGAACCCATACACTTCTAATTCTTTTAGTTCTACTATGTCTAGAAAAGCTACCTTGTTTGTAGTAGTTAGTCTTTTTATTAGGTTGGTTTGTTCTTGAAGATTCACCTATTTCATGCTTGACATTACCAACATTTTTAAAAGACTCTTTGAGCTTATTTAGCTCACTCAACACCTTTTGGTGTTCACTATTACATTGAGACAAAAGATTATTAAGGTCAACATTTTCATCTTGAAAAAATTTAATTTCATCTTTGTAACCCCCTTAGCTCGGCCTGGACGATTGACCCGAACTACGATGCATATTAATCCTAAACGTGCTCCTGAGAAACACATACTTGAAAAGCACAACGTTCGGATTACATCAAGGGACTCAAATGCACAAATTACAACTATTAGGGACCAAAATGTAATTTCTGGAAATTAAGAGGACTTAACCGATTTTTACATTGCCAATACAAAATTAGTCAAGTACATGCTTCCCTGTCAAATTTCACTTCAATCAGACATCTCAAACTCATTCAATTGCAAATACAAATTCCAGGACTAAAACGTAAAACATGCAAACCACAAAACCATTCAAATCAGTGCCCAACGGTCAACTATTTCAGAACGGGGTTGACCGTTCCGAAACGCGGGTTCGTTTCGAGACCTGTATCAAAACAGGGCCTTGTAGTGGCCAAAACGTTTCGGAACGGCCTCTACCCGTTTCGATACACAAAGGCCATTACAGGCCCCCGTTTCGAAACGCTAGGGCCTATTCCAATACGAATTGCTCGGAAAGTGCAGAATTTGCTGGTTTAACATGCATTTATCCACTCAAACACAACTTAATGATCTCCTAATCATGCCAACAAGTCATCATACATATAAGGTACACATTTGCATCATCGAAACTCATTCATGGCATCAATTAGGAAAATCCACAAGTCTATGGGCATGCATCATAATATTCAAAACCAACCAATCATCGAATCATCAAAGCAAACACCAAATGGCCATTTACAAGTCCAAAACCTCAAAGGCATCATGCCCCACTTAGGGAGTCCAAAACATCTCCCAAAACACAACCTAGGTTCCCATTGCCAAAATATCAAAAACTAATAATGTTGTGAAAACATCACCATTCATGAGCTTAGCTTTCCCTTGGATTCTTAGCCTCCTTGCTGCCCTCAAAACACTTCAATTCTCTGCATTATTGGTTCAAGAAAGAGAGCGTAAGCACATTTGCTTAGTGAGGCATGCTCTAAAGAAACAACAGAATAATGCATTTTATAAAACACCTTTCATAAGGCCTTTAAACTCATAAACATCATTTCTCATGCAACAATGCATACACAACAAGCATCTCATGCTTCATTAACATCAACATGTCATATTGGCTTCCAAGTGATAAACCATAACCATTTTCAACATAAAACACAATCGGATACGCGAATTACAAGCATTGTCCCATACGCTTCATACACACTACCGAACACACAAGGTGGAGTTTACCGGTACAATCACAACCCCTCAACACCCGTGATGGAGTTTAACGGTACAATCACAACCCCTCCACATCACTCATCGGTAGTTGTATAACATCACTAACGAGAACACGGGACACACAACACAAGATCCTCACATGGCCTTTTAACCACCATTATGATCTTAAACATCTCGTTAGTGTACTTGGATGGAGTTTACGGTACAATTACAACCCCTCAACATCCAAGGCGACTTTATTCACGATGCACCCAATCCTATAGCCGGCTAACTATATCCGATTCAAGTACTTTAAAACCATTACATCACTTGCCAATATACATCATTTATCATCAACAATCCACTGTTTTAAAGCATTAATCAAAGCCATTAAACCATCATGCATCACTATGCATCAAAATAACATTTATCCATAACAAACCAAGGATCTCTCACCTTGAGCATCCTTCAACAAATGGCTTCCAAAACCAGCATTAATCATGATCAAACATGCTTTCAAAACAGAATTTAAACATGCAAATTAAATACATTGCATCCAACCATTTCATGGTTCATCCAAGAGAAAGAGTTTTCCCGAAAACTTACTCTTGAGCTTAGTTAAGTTGCTTAGACTTAAACTAAGCTCCCAAACCTCCAAACATTCATTACAAAGATGGAAATCCCAACTTCACTCACCAATTCCGTTTTGCAAGCTTGCCGAAACGCCGTTCAAGCCTCCGGATCAACACCACAAGGATCCGAAGATGTCTCCCCTGTTTTAAACACATCAAAGCAGAGGATTAATGCATCATCATGGATTAAAATCTTCAGCCATTACACCTAAACTCGCTGCTCTCACCAAATCTAACATTTCGGCTACTAAACACAACCGAAATCACTTCCAAACTCTTCCACAACATTACCCAGCCAAGATCCATCACTTCTAAACATTCTTAAACATCAATTAACATCCAAAAAGAACATAAACTCGTCCTTATACCTCCAGCTATAACAGAACACCAAGATCACCCCAAAAACCACCATTTTCATAAGCAAAAACTTAGGAAATTCAACCTATTCAGGATTGCATTGATTAAACCTCAATTATACATCATTAAACTTCCAAAATACATTTAAAATCCATCTCAAAATAGAGCCCAAACAATCACCACGAAATTCTTTGAGATTTAATCCATTTCTTGAGTTTTAAGCCAAAATCAAGATCACAACATTAAAACCTTTCATAAAACTTAATTTAAGGATTGAGAACTTGGGAATTTCATTAAAGAACTGAGTATTTAGAGGAGAAGAACATCATTACCTCTAAATGTAGATTTCTCCTTGTTCAGAGCCAAAATCCTTGAAAATTCAATAAGCAAATCAAGAGGTTTTGATGTAGAAAGGATTAGGAATCAATTGATGATTGAAACCTCATCATTTAGTGTGAAAATCAGAAGAAATGTTGCTGTGGAAATGTGTTTTGCTGAGGGAATTTTGAGAGAAAATGAGATGAGAAAGTTTTTAAGAAAGTTAGTTATGAAAAGCTAAAATATGGTTTCCCTCTTTTCCTTTAATTAATTAAACATTAATAAAATCATTAAATCTAAGAAAAATCTGGAGAAATCCTTCCTTGGGTAAATTAGCTCCTTAAAGATTCAAAGTTTCAATCCTTACAAAACAGTCACCACAGAACTTTTCAAAAATTACATTTTAGTAACTATTTCGAAATGTCACACTTCCAAACCTTATTTTGTAAAATTGATTTCACCACTCTCTTATATATATTAAAAGAGGATTTTTAGATATTTTCATATATTTTTAAAGCATCCCGAACTAGGCTTTCCCTAAAACCACCTTTTATATTCGAACCGAAAATTAGACAGGTCTGGTTCAGACCCTAAACTTCCAAGCTCAAAATTGGGGTGTTACAACTCTCCCACCCCTTAAGAAATTTCGTCCTCGAAATTTACCTGGAGGAAAGAGATACAGAAACTGCTTCTTCATGTCATCCTTCCGTTCCCATGTGGCTTCCTCAACACCACGATGCTTCCACAACACCTTTACCAACTCAATGGTCTTGCCTCGAAGAACTTTACTGTCTGAATCCAGAATTTCTACCAGATCCTCATCATAGGTCAAGTCCGGATTCAACTCCACTTCCTCCACAGGCATAACATGCGAAGGATCCGATCTATACCTCCGGAGCATAGAGACATGAAACACATCATGAATCTTTTCAAACTCTTGCGGAAACCTCAACATGTACGCCACAGGACCCACACGCTCAATCACCTCGTATGGTCCAATGTACCTAGGGCTCAACTTACCCTTTCGACCAAACCTCATCACCTTTTTCCAAGGCGAAACCTTCAAAAACACACGGTCACCTATCGCATACTCAATCTCCTTACGCATCAAATCCGCGTAAGACTTTTGTCGATCATAAGCTGCCTTCAATCTCTCGCAAATGAGCTTCACCTTCTCGGGGGTTCCTTTCAACAAAGCTGGTATTGAAACCAACTTCTGACCTGTTTCAGCCCAACAAAGAGGAGTTCTACACTTCCTCCCGTACAAGGCTTCATAAGGTGCCATTTGAATACTCGCCTGGTAACTATTACTATAAGCAAACTCCACCAAAGGCAAATGCTTCTCCCAAGAGCCCTGAAACTCAATCACACAGCACCTCAACATATCCTCCAGCACATGGATAACACGCTCAGACTGTCTATCCGACTGTGGATGATAAGAAGTACTGAAATTCAGCCGTGTACCCAAAGCTTGATGCAAACATTCCCAGAAACGCGATGTAAACCTCGGATCTCTATCTGACACTATAGACTTTGGCACACCATGCAACCGCACAATCTCAGCAATGTACAACTCTGCAAGCTTATCCAAAGTATACGTAGTATACACAGATAAGAAATGCGCACACTTCATCAGGCGATCCACAATCACCCACACCAAATTCTTCTTCGATGGCGACAAAGGTAAACCAGACACAAATTCCATGGTAATCCTTTCCCACTTCCACTCAAGAATCCTCAACGGTTGCAACATACCAGAAGGAAACTAATGCTCAACCTTAACTCGTTGACACACCATGCACTTGCTCACATACTCAACAACATCTTTCTTCAAACCCACCCAATAGTACTCATCTCTAAGATCACGATACATCTTAGTACTATCAGGGTGCATAGCAAAAGGACTTCTATGAGCTTCATTCAGAATAGCACGCCTCAACTCAGCATCATTGGGCACTACTATCCGACTCCCAAAACATAAAACTCCATCATCATTAAAGCAGAAATCTGATGGCCTATCCTCAGCAATATCCTGAACATGTGGCACCAAGGAATCATCCAACAACTGCTTATCCTTAATCAACTGAACCAAGGATGGTTTCACTTGCAACTCAGCCACAAGACCGCCATCTCACGAAATGCTCAAGCTGGCAAACATAGCCCTCAACTCCACTGCCACCTTCCTACTCAAGGCATCCGCTACAACATTAGCTTTGCCCGGATGGTACTCGATCATCAGATCGTAATCTTTAAGCAACTCCACCCAACGTCGTTGCCTAATATTCAACTCTTTCTGAGACATCAGATACCTCAAACTCTTGTGATCCGTATACACCGTACACTTCTCACCATACAGGTAATGTCTCCAGATTTTCAAAGGAAAAACCACCACAGCCAATTCAATGTCATGCGTAGGTAATTGCCCTTATGCACCTTCAACTGGCGCGATGCATAAGCCACCACCTTACCCTCTTGCATCAACACACACCCCAACCCAACATAGGATGCGTCACTGTACACAACAAACTCTTTCCCTGATTCAGGCTGAACCAAGATAGGAGCTTGCGTCAAAGCTGCCTTCAGCTTCTCAAAAGCCTGCTGTCTCGCTTCCGTCCACTCATACTTGACATCCTTCTGCAACAACTTCGTCAAAAGTGCAGCAATCTTTGAAAATCCATCTACGAACCTCCGGTAGTATGCTGCCAAACCAAGGAAACTACGGACTTCAGGAAAAGACTTAGGAGGTTTCCAATTCATCATTGCCTCAATCTTCTGAGGATCAACACGAATACCCTCAGCAGAAACAACATGACCAAGGAACACAACTTCCCTGAGCCAGAACTCACACTTGCTTAACTTAGCATAAAGCTGATTCTCCAACAAAGCCTGCAATACAATCCTCAAATGCCTTTCATGCTCCTCCTCAGTACGAGAGTACACAAGGATATCATCAATGAACACCACAACAAACTTGTCCAAATACTCATGAAACACTCTATTCATCATGTCAATAAAGGCTGCAGGAGCATTCGTCAAACCAAACGGCATCACAAGGAACTCATAATGTCCATACCTCGTTTCGAAGGCTGTCTTTGGCACATCCACATCCTTCACCTTCAACTGGTAATAACCTGACCATAAGTCAATCTTAGGGAACACAGCCGCTCCCCGAAATTGATCAAAAATATCATCAATCCTCGGCAATGGATACCGATTCTTGATAGTCAACTTGTTCAGCTGACGGTAATCGATGCACATTCTCATAGGGCCATCCTTTTTCTTCACAAACAAGACCGGTGCACCCCAAGGTGATACACTCGGCCGAATGAAACCACGATCAAGCAACTCCTGAAGTTGCGTTTTCAGCTCCTTCAACTCATTAGGTGCCATTCGATAAGGAGTAATGGAAACTGGAGTTGTATTTTCATACAGCTCAATTCCAAACTCCACCTCTCAGTTAGGAGGCAACCCAGGAAACTCCTCCAGAAACACACCAAGAAACTCTCGCACAGTCCTGATATCCTGAACTCGCAACTCCTTAGAGCTAGGATTCATCACAAAGGCTAGGTAGGCTTCACAACCTTGTCTCAACATTCAGCTTGCCTCCAAGGAAGACACCACATTGGCAAGAAGCTTCACAATCTCACCAACCACCACTACCTCATAATCATCCGTAAGCTTCAACGAAACTCGCTTGTTCTCAAAATCTACCACAACTCGATGTTCAACAACCCAATCCATACCAAGGATTACATCAAAACCATAGAATGGCAACTCCATGAGATCAACATGAAAAACATGATCTTGCACAACCAAGGGACATCTTCCATACAACTTCCGTGTCACAACGGTCTCACCAAAGGAACTAGTTACACGCATATCAACATCCAAAGACTCAACAGGCAAACCAAGCAATTGAGCATGTTCACGCAATATGTATGAATGTGTAGATCCAGAATCAATCAAGGAAAGCAATGACAAGGATTGCAAAGTGAAGGTACCTGTGATCACATCCGTGTCATTCCTCCCCTCTCGATGCGCATACACTCGAGCCTGGCCACCACCCTCAGGTTGGACAGCCACCACATGCGCCACATTCCTTCTGCCATCATCTCTACGCTGGAAGTTACCACGGCCGCGCCCACGACCTCTCTGTGGTGTAACAACTCCAGGAGCACGTCCCTGACCACCACCGGCCAACAGAGGACACTCCCTCTTCATATGATCTGCCAAACCACAATTCCAGCACAAATTACCAGTCACTGCCACAGGAGCCTGCACCTCTCTTGCTGCCCGAGGACAATCACGCCTCAAATGACCACGCGATCCACACGCCCAGCATGTGTTCTGATCAGCTCTCGCCTTGTCTCCCTGAACAGGCGCACCATGCCCTCCACTACCACGCCTAGAAGAAGACTGATACCTCCAATCTCGTCCTCTCTTGTTCCGCCCACCACCGGAAATATACTCAGTAGCTTTCTTGCCCGAGCCAAAACCAGCACTCCTGGAAGACAAACCCAGGTTCTGCTCAATATCCTTCGCCCTACTAACCAGAACATCAAAATCCGTGTACTCAGCTGCAAGCATAAAGGTCTTTACATCCGTCACCAAACCATACCGGAAACGTTCACACCTCTCCCGCTCATCAGGGATAAGCTCAGGTGCATATTGACTGAGACGGACAAACTGAATCTCGTACTCAGCCACCGTCATGCTCCCTTGCGTAAGAGACATGGACTCTCTTTTCTTTTCATCCAGGTATCGCACAGCTAGATACTTTCGCTTGAACGCGTTCAGGAAGAACGTCCAACTCACATCAGCTTCCTTCATTCTGGAGACAGTGGTCGTCCACCAGGTATACGCATCATCATGTAACAACGATACCACACATCCTAACTTCTGCACATCATTGCAGTTCATCTGTCCCAATATCCTCTTGGTAATTTCCAACCAAGATTCGGAACCCTCAGCAGATAAACCTCTGAACTCAGTCCCTCCCAGACTGCGCAAACGTTCCAAAGGTAATCTCGCATTAGCATCTCCGTGATGCCCAGCTCCATGAACTCCAGCTACTGCTTCCTGAAAGGCTCCAGCAATAGCCTGTATCAAAACTGTCATGTCAGGAGCAGCTTGCCCCTGCACACCATCAGGTCCAGCGACCCCAGCACCAGTACCAACACCAGCGTTCTCACCCCCAGCACCATCACTACCATGTGGTCCACCACCAGAGGGAGGACGTAGATCCACAACATTATCAGCATTCTCCTCATTCTCGTTCTGAGCCATAGCTCGCGTATTAACCGTCGCCTCTCTACGAGGTCCCATTCACTAAAACAACGCACTAACACAAATGCAATAAACATAATTAAGCTCAACAAGGTAAGTAATCCAAGCACTCAAGCTCATTTTTCAAAAACAATTCATTTCATTAGTTTTGATATGGCAATGGGTACCTCTAACATGCTTCAATATAGCATAGCATCACAATTGCAACATACTTTACAATTCACACATCAAACTTTCATTTAAAAGACATATCATGCAATCATGCATACATCACCCACACAACCATTCTCGTTTACTCGAGAACTCAGCTCTGATACCACCAAATGTAACCCCCTTAGCCCGTCCTGGACGATTGACCCGAACTACGAAGATTACACGGGGAAAATAAAAGTCAACCCGAAAGTCAACCATGATTAACGACCCTTTTTTTCTTTTAAATCTTGTCTAGATGCGTATTAATCCTAAACGTACTCCTGAGAAACACATACTTGAAAAGCACAGCGTTCGGATAACATTAAGGGACTCAAATGCACAAATTACAACTATTAGGGACTAAAATGTATATTCTGGAAATTAAGAGGACTTAACCAATTTTTATGATACCAATACCAAATTAGTCATATTACATGCTTCCCTGTCAAATTTCACTTCAATCAGGCATCTCAAACTCATTCAATTGCAAATACAAATTCCAGGACTAAAACGTAAAACTTGCAAACCACAAAACCATTCAAATCAGTGCCCAACGGTCAACTGTTTCGGAACGAGGTTGACCGTTCCGAAACGCGGGTTCGTTTCGAGACCTGTATCGAAACAGGGCCTAGCAGTGGCCAAAACGTTTCGGAACGGCCTCTACACGTTTCGATACACGAAGGCCATTACAGGCCCCCGTTTCGAAACGCTAGGGCGCGTTCCGATACGGATTGCCCAGAAAGTGCAGAATTTGCTGGTTTAACATGCATTTATCCACTCAAACACAACTTAATGACCTCCTAATCATGCCAACAAGTCATCATACATGTAAGGTACACATTTGCATCATCGAAACTCATTCATGGCATCAATTAGGAAAATCCACAAGTCTATAGGCATGCATCCTAATATTCAAAACCAACCAATCATCGAATCATCAAAGCAAACACCAAATGGCCATTTACAAGTCCAAAACCTCAAAGGCATCATGCCACACTTAGCGAGTCAAAAACATCTCCTAAAATACAACCTAGGTTCCCATTGCCAAAATATCAAAAACTAATAGTGTTGTGAAAACATCATCATACATGAGCTTAGCTTTCCCTTGGATTCATAGCCTCCTTGCTGCCCTCAAAAACACTTCATTTCTCTGCATTATTGGTTCAAGAAAGAGAGCGTAAGCACATTTGCTTAGAGAGGCATGCTCTAAAGAAACAACACAATAATGCATTTTATAAAACACCTTTCATAAGGCCTTTAAACTCATAAACATCATTTCTCATGCAACAATGCATACACAACAAGCATCTCATGCTTCATTAACATCAACATGTCATATTAGCTTCCAAGTGATAAACCATAACCATTTTCAACATAAAACACAATCGGATACGCAGATTACAAGCATTGTCCCATACGCTTCATACACACTACCGAACACACAAGGTGGAGTTTACCGGTACAATCACAACCCCTCAACACCCGTGATGGAGTTTAACGGTACAATCACAACCCCTCCACATCACTCATCGGTAGTTGTATAACATCACTAACGAGAACACGGGACACACAACACAAGATCCTCACATGGCCTTTTAACCACCATTATGATCTTAAACATCTCGTTAGTGTACTTGGATGGAGTTTACGGTACAATTACAACCCCTCAACATCCAAGGCGACTTTATTCACGATGCACCCAATCCTATAGCCGGCTAACTATATCCGATTCAAGTACTTTAAAACCATTACATCACTTGCCAATATACATCATTTATCATCAACAATCCACTGTTTTAAAGCATTAATCAAAGCCATTAAACCATCATGCATCACTATGCATCAAAACAACATTTATCCATAACAAACCAAGGATCTCTCACCTTGAGCATCCTTCAACAAATGGCTTCCAAAACCAGCATTAATCATGATCAAACATGCTTTCAAAACAGAATTTAAACATGCAAATTAAATACATTGCATCCAACCATTTCATGGTTCATCCAAGAGAAAGAGTTTTCCCGAAAACTTACTCTTGAACTTAGTTAAGTTGCATAGACTTAAACTAAGCTCCCAAACCTCCAAATATTCATTACAAAGCTGGAAATCCCAACTTCACTCACCAATTCCGTTTCGCAAGCTTGCCGAAACGCCGTTCAAGCCTCCGGATAAACACCACAAGGATCCGAAGATGTCTCCCCTATTTTAAACACATCAAAGTAGAGGATTAATGTGTCATCATGCATTAAAATCTTCAGCCATTACACCTAAACTCGCTGCTCTCACCAAATCTAACATTTCGGCTACTAAACACAACCGAGATCACTTCCAAACTCTTCCACAACATTACCCAGCCAAGATCCATCACTTCTAAACATTCTTAAACATCAATTAACATAAAAAAAGAACCTAAACTCGTCCTTATACCTCCAGCTATAACAGATTACCAAGATCACCCCCAAAAACCACCATTTTCATAAGCAAAAATTTAGGAAATTCAACCTATTCGGGATTGCATTGATTAAACCTCAATTATGCATCATTAAACATCCAAAATACATTTAAAAGCCATCTCAAAACAGAGCCCAAACAATCACCACGAAATTCTTCAAGATTTAATCCAAATCTTGAGTTTTAAGCCAAAATCAAGATAGCAACATTAAGACCTTTCATAAAATTTAATTTAAGGATTGAGAACTTGGGAATTTCAGTAAAGAACTGAGTATTTAGAGGAGAATAACATCCTTACCTCTAAATGTAGATTTCTCCTTGTTTAGAGCCAAAATCCTTGAAAATTCAATAAGCAAATCAAGAGGTTTTGATGTAGAAAGGATTAGGAATCAATTGATGATTGAAACCTCATCATTTAGTGTGAAAACCAGAAGAAATGTTGCTGTGGAAATGTGTTTGGCTGAGGGAATTTTGAGAGAAAATGAGATAAGAAAGTTTTTAAGAAAGTTAGTTTTGAAAAGCTAAAATATGGTTTCCCTCTTTTCCTTTAATTAATTAAACATTAATAAAATCATTAAATCTAAGAAAAATCTGGAGAAATCCTTCCTTGGGTAAATTAGCTCCTTAAAGATTCAAAGATTCAATCCTTACAATACAGTCACCACTGAACTTTTCAAAAATTACATTTTAGTCACTATTTCGAAATGTCACACTTCCAAACCTTATTTTGTAAAATTGATTTCACCAGTCTCTTATATATATTAAAAGAGGATTTTTAGATATTTTCCCATATTTTTAAAGCATCCCCAACTAGGCTTTCCCTAAAATCACCTTTTATATTCGAACCCAAAATTGGGTTGTTACAATCTTTCAACCCTTATATCTTTTTTCTCAAATTTTTAATTAGCTTGAGAGAGTAAGTCATTTTTCTCATTTAGCTCAAAAATGATTTTCTTATTCCTAATGACTGACTCTTTATATTTCTCAACTAATTCATCATAGACCTCTTGTAACTCATCATATGTATCATTTAATTCATCATATGTAAAATCTAAAGATGATGAGTTAGAGGTTTCCATGGAGGAATCTTCCTCAAGTGCCATGAGGAAAAGGTTGGCCACTTCTTGTTCGTCATCCTCCGTTGACTCCTCATCACTCCAAGTAGCAAGCTTGGCTTTGAGCTTCTTCTTCTTCTCAAAGCCCTTCTTCTTGAGTTGAGGGCACTCCTAACGTATGTGACCGGGTTTATTGCACTCAAAGAAAATTATTTGATCCCTTGCTTCTTCTTTGTTTTTACCTTTGAAGTCCATCTTTCTTTGAATTTTTCTTCCACGATTGGACCTCATGAATCGAGAGAACTTCTTGGCTATCATAGCCAATTCTTCAAGGTCATCCTCCTCACTAGAAGAGCTTTCCTCAAGTAGTGAAGCTTTAAGAGCTATTCCCATCTTTTTCTTCTTTTCAACTTCTAACTTCTCTACTCTCTTCTCTTCCTTCTTCTTTTCTTCTTCCCTTCATTGTTTCATAATCTCATGAGTGAGTAGAGAACCCACTAGCTCATCAAGCTTTAGAGTCTTCAAATTTTTAGCCTCTATGATGGCGGTTCTCTTCCCATCCCAAGATTCAGGAAGTAAATAGTGTAGCATCTGAACAAGCTTGTCTTCCGGTATGGTCTCTCCAAATCCTTTGAGCCCATTGACTATTGTGGAGAACCGATCAAACATCTTGGACACCGTCTCATCGGGCTCCATCTTGAAATTTTCATAACTAAGATTGAAAATTCCAATCTTAGTTTCTTTGACATCATTGGTTCCCTCATAGGTAGTCTCAAGAGTGTCACACACTTCTTTGGCACTCTCAATGGATGACACTTTAGAATAGATGTCCGGACCGAATGAAAAAAAGTGCATGTGGAGAGCTTTGTCATTTATTTGGATCTTTCTCCTTTCTTCTTCACTCATTTCCACCTTTTTCTTCAAGACCAACCTTCCTTCACTATCTTGTTTCAATGGAATATAAGGGCCATCTTCAATGACATCCCAAACTAAATAGTCATTGGACTTGATGAAGAGACGCATTCTATTCCTCCAAAATGGATAGTTGTCACCATTGAAGAAGGGAGGTTTTGTAGTGGATTGTGACTCAAACATGCCCGAACCGGAGGTAGAAGCCATGGCTAGATTTTTTGTTAATCTCACTCTTCCTAGGAACTCTTCTTGTGGTTGTGAATCCTTCAAAGAGGTATGCTCTGATACCAATTCTTGAGTGGATCGATTGAATGATCAAGACAAAGAGGGGGGTGAATTGGGATTTAAAATCTTTGTGGAGTGAAAGGGCAATTTAAAAATGAAGAACAAGAGATTTTAGAGTGGTTCAAGTTCTCCAAATGAACTCTACATCACTTACCTTAGCTACCACTAAGGATTTCAACAATTCACTATTTGTTCTTCCCCTTTTCAAGGCTTAGGAGGTAACCTTTACACAACCGGTCAAATTTTCTACCCAAAATTTAACCAAACCCTCACCAATAATCAAAGAAGAAATTGGACAAGAAGTATATCTCTCAAATAAAAATTTGTCCCTAGAAGTACAACACTCAACCCAAATTTGAAGATAGAATAAGAATTGGATACAACACAATTTGGGAATTACAAGAGATTCGAAATTTAGAACACTTGAGGTTGGATTTTTGCTTGAATGTTTGTCTTTAATGCAATAGTTGTTGCTGGCCTTCAAAGAGCTTCAATTTATACCTCCTCAATTAATTCTAGCCGTTTGGGTGGTTGGGGAATTGAATAGAGCCGTTGGAACCCTCTCTAACCACCATAAATGCACTTCTGCAGCTATCCGTATCGGTACACGGGGAGCCGTATCGATACCTTTCTCAAAAGAGAAAGAGTCGTTGTACACAATAAATAGGGGGTATCGAAACGCACATAGGTTTATCGATACGGGGGATTGAAACGGATGGGACCGTATCAATACCTTTTTCTCGACTTAGCTCACTGGAAGTTTCCGTTACGAAACGAGGGTTTACCGTATCGATACGAGTCAACTACCAATTTAAAATTTGGTTACCTAACAACTGACACCAACGGTCGAAATCATTTAAAACGATCTGAATTAAAAATTCATTAAAACTGTATCGATACGGGTGGACCAGTATCGGTACACCATTCAAACTCTTTCAGATTTTACAAAGGAGCGTATCGATACAGATTGAATCTGTTTCGATACGGTGTTTCGATTCGGTTAAGGGCGTATCGAAACGAATTCCTCCAGTAGCCAACTTTGTAAAAGAGGTATCGATACGACTGGAAGCGTATCGATACACCTGGACGGTTTTCAATAGTTTGGCCTTGGAACACTTAGAAAATATTTTGAGTTTGAGTTTTTCAAATCAGTTTAAAAGTGTTGGTGATTTAAAACTTATTAAAGGGACTTATAAAAACAATTTTAAGTTTTTCAATTTGATCCTTAATGATTTAATTATATCAAAATTAAGCATAGGTTTTATAAAGTTTCAGCGAAAGTCGCTTGCTTTCAAAATCCGCAATGGCTCTATGCTCAACAAGCCAATCTATGCCAAGAATTACATTAAAACCATAGAATGGTAACTCCATAATATCAACAAGAAATACATGATCTTGCACCATTAAGGGGCATCTCCTATACAATCTTCTTGTTACAACCGTCTCACCAAAGAAACTAGTCACACGCATACCCACATCCAAAGACTCAACAGGCAAACTAAGAATTTGAGCATGTTCACGCAATATGTACGAGTGTGTAGATCCAGAATCAATCAAAGAAAGTAATGACAAGGATTGCAAAGTAAATGTTGGAGTATCCCTGAAGACCAATCATATGATGATTGAATAGACATACTATTTTACTAGATTTATCAAGTAATGGCATTGCCGTTATTATCATTTGGTATGTTTCAGTGCATCAAACTAACCATTGGATAATAATGTCCATATAATAATACGATTATTGTTAAATAGGATCCTTAGTTGAATATTATTACGGGTATGGACAATGATAATATATAAAGACTAATATGTGGTTGATGACAAGCGTTGTCATTGACATAGTGATGTCAAAATCAACACTTAAGTATTTGTTAGAGAACAACATACTAGATTGACCCGCTATAGGCATGTTTCTTGGGTAATTATGTGACAGTCACAACATTGCTCATGATAAACATATGTATAATCCTCATACATGAGATCAACATGATTTCAACATAAAGATTTACGTATTTTGGCATAGTCAAACGTGTGACGTAACTGACTACATTATAATGACTGGTGATTGCATACGTGATGACCTATGTAGTGAAATACAGTTGATCAATAAAGGATTTGTCCCTCCTACATAATGGGAGAAATATCTTCGACCACTTGATTGAGTGAGATTAGAAAATTCATGGCCATGCTCGAATATTATGATATGAGATATCATAGAGATTCGTTTATCATAATCTAGTCAAGACATCAAGAAACACTAGATGGGCAACGCAAGTGTGACTAACCATGACTTGTGTTCATCTAAGATATAAAGGACAAAAGGATGAAATACATAGAGGAAGTTTATTCAGGAATTAGGAAAGTCAAACCATGACTTCACGCAACTTAGGTAGTAATGATGTATTGCTAGATATCACTCATTGTTTGTAAAATTAGAACAGTTCTAATTTTGCTGCTAACGTTGCACGAACCTACAAAGGTCACACCCTTCGAATGAAACGAACAAAAATTGGAAACCATACTCCTTATTTTAGGGTATGGAAAAAATTTAGAGTATGGAAAATATTTAGAGACTTAAATATTATAGAATAAGATTCTAGAAATTTAAATATATATTTAGAATTTATATATTGTATATTTAATTCCAAGTTTATGTAGAATTAGAGTCCACATAATTAAAAATATATATTTAAATATATTTAAATCCAAGTAAAGATAGAATGAGATTCTACATAATAAAAATATATATATTTGGATTAAATATAATGTATATTTAAATCCATGTTTTATGTAGAATAAGATTCTACATAATGAAATATATATATATATATATATATATATATATATATATTTCATTTAATATTATTAAATATAATGTATATTTAATACAAACCAATTTCAAGTAGAATTAGATTCTTTGAATTTTGGTTGAACTTGGATTTAAGGAATTCAACTAGAATTAAGTCTCTGAATTCCCCTATGGAATTTTCGACAAGTCCCAGATTTCTTCTGAGAAGGTGTTCGATATTTTTCTGGTGTTCCTCTTGCCCCCTGTCAAATTCCTGGCGACTTCCTAGTTCGAATCCAAGTCCCGGTAGAACCCCTGGTCGATTTCAGACTCTCTCAGGAATCCCTGGAGGGATTTCGACTTCTCCCTGGAAGGTGTTCAAACCTGTCGAAATTTATCCCTAATTGTTAGGAAGGCAGAAACTTTGTTCACTTTTTTCGGGTGGACTCCGTAGAGGTCGTTGCGAACCTGTGACGATTCCGGATTTACTTGATGTGGTTATTCCGACATACCGTCGGTTTTCCAGTTTCCAGAGTTTTAAAAGGTAACTCTTCATATTTTCACCCCAGATTTGTTCCTGTACATGGATCCTGGCTGGATTACGTCAGATTAATTTTTCTGCTGCGCCACGGGGCGTGCCGACGTGACCCAACAGGTGTATCAGAGCCACTTGTATCATATGAATTCAGACTTAAATTCTTGGGTGATGTTTATGTATGAGATGCATGTTGTTTGATTCGATTTAGATATTTATCGTTTATCGTATCACACCTAATAAAGACTTATTTCGATTGTCACTGAATGATTAAGAGTTAATCATAACTATGTTAGGTTGCTTCAATGTTAAATGTTAACATGTTGAGACGAATAGTTAGTCTAGAGAACAAGTAGTTGTTCGTAGTTTCATAGATTTATGAAATCTCAAAAAGGGCTTCTAATTTGATAAAATTTATCAAACTATCTTTCACGGTGAATCCATAAGAGTTATGGTTAGACGTTATGAAAAATGCATGTCTAGGATTGGCATCATCAAAGACCTGGTACTTAAGTGTGCCTAGTGCGCCACCTCTCTTTCATGTTGACCTACCTAGTGCATTTGTTCGTTAACGCAAATGGTTTATGAAACCTCGTGATCCTTCTTTGGCCCATTAACCGCAACATATGGATAATCAGTTTAAAACTGTAACCCCCTCAACCCGGCCCAGACGGTTGACCCGAATTAAGAAGGTCACACGGGGAAAACCAAAGTCAACCCGAAAGTCAACCTTGATTAACGACCCTTTTTTTTTCCTTTTTAATCTTGTCTAGATGTACATTAGTCCTATATGTGATCACTCAAACGCCATACTCAAAGATCACAAACATCAGAGATCAAACGGGGACCCAATTGAACAAATTACAATTTTAGGGACCAAATTGTAATTTCTGATAAATATGAGGACTTAACCCAAATTAAAGTTACCATATTGCAATTAGTCAAGTTTCATGCTTCACTGCCAAATTTCAGCTCAAACGGACATCCCAAACTCATACAATTGCACAAACAAGATTCAGGACCAAAATGCAAACTTTTCAAAACATTTAACTGCCAATGTCAGCCCCCAACGGTCACCCGTTCCGAAACAGGCTTAGCCCGTTCCGAAACGCGGGGCCGTTCCGCAACGCGTACCGAAACGGGGGTCTGGCAGTAGCCTTTCCGTTTCGGAACGGTCCCTCCCGTTTCGGACGCCTGGGCTTGTTTAAGGCACCCGTTCCGAAACGGTATTGGCTGTTCCGAAACACCCTGCACAGCAAGCCTCAAAATGCATTCTTAAACATGCAATTAAACATCCAATCATGCTCCAAAAGCCACCAAACCTTGCCAACATGCAATTCAACATAAAAGAGGCATACTTGCATCAACAATTCAACAACATGTCAACATACACGAAAAACCCCAATTTCTAGGTTAAGCTTCCAACACAAGCAACCATTTAAACAACATACTTCCAATTCAAACTCATAAGCCAAACCATGTTCCAAAAACATCAACAACGCAAAACCATACATGTCCAAACATATACAAACACATACATCAACCCAAGAGATTCTACCCCATTGCCTTTATTAACTATAGCTATTAACCGAGACATACATCTCAAGTGGAGTCCTTCTTGAATCCCTTGCTCCTCGCTGTCCAAACTTCAAGAATCTGCATTGATGGACAAAAAGGAGCGTGAGCACATAATGCTCAAAACCAAAACACCATCAATGCAGCGAGCCATAAAAACCTCTTTGAAAAGCAACCCGATTTGATTAGCAAGCAAAGTTGGAAAAAAACCCTTTTCAATCAACATGCTTAAAACCATGCATTGCATATACATGAAAACCAACCCTTAGTTTAGCAAACTAAGAAAACCCTTTTCAAAGCAAAACTTGCAAAATCAACCATTTAGCCAAACCATGCATAAACACCATATGCAAGCTAAAACAAAACCTTGGAAAACACTCCCATTTCACAACATACCTTTCTTAAACTTGAAAGCCAATTCAAGCAAGAATCTTTTAAAACCATTTCATAAACCAACCAACACATGCATTAAACCAAGGCAACATATATGCACCACAACATCAACATCACATGCCTTTAAAAACAAGTCTTAACAAGACTCCAATGCACTAAAGATATTTCATGCTCACATGCATCATTTTCCAAATGATAATCAACACTTGTTCAACTTAACAAGTAAACATGCATTCACAAGCATTATACACTTTCCATGCAACCATGCATCTTTTCAAGCATCTAATGCTTCACATGCAATTATGCATCATTTCAAGCATCCCATGCTTCATCACAATCAAGAACATCATATTGGCCTTCAAGTGATCAACCACATTCACTATTCAACTCAACACCCAATCGGATACGCGGATTCCGAGCGTTGTCCCTACGCTCCATACACCCTACCAATCCAAGGTCTCCCAAATGGACTTTCAAACACCATTTGACCTCAACATCCTAAGGTTCCCATGTATGGACTTTTAAACACCATACAACCTTAGCTTTCCCGAGGTTCCCTTGTATGGACTTTCAAACACCATACAACCTCAACTTTTCCCCAAGGTTCCCATGTATGGACTTTCAAACACCATACAACCTTGACATGCACAAGGTTCCCATGTATGGACTTTCAAACACCATACAACCTTTGCATTCACCGATCGGTAGTTGTATAACATCACTAACGAGATCCGGGACACCCTACACAAGATCCACACATGGACTTAACACCGCCATTGTGATCTCAACAAGCACAAGGTTCCCACATATGGACTTTTAAACACCATATAACCTTTGCTCAACCAAGGTCCTCGAATGGGCAACACCTCCATTATGACCTCAACCATCTCGTTAGGATACTTGAAGGGAGTTTACCGGTCCACTCTTGACCACTCCACCTCCAAGGCAACTTAATTCACGGTGCACCCAATCCTATAGCTGGCTAACTATATCCGATCAAAGAACCAAGAACCACTTACATCACTTGCCAATATAACCACCTCACCACATTAGTCCAATGTTTCACATGCATAACCATAATGCAAAAACCATCATTTACCAACATTAATTCACTGTTTTAAAGCATTAAACAAAGCCATTGAACAACATGCAACACCATGCATCAAAACCACATTTTCAATGTATAAAACCAAGGATCTCTTACCTTGAGCATCCTTCATATATGGCTTTCAAAACCAGCATTAAACCATGCTAGAATATGCTTTCAAAACAGAATTAAACCATGCAAAATATATGCATCTCAATTAACAACCACAATTGCTTAAAAAGCCAATTCATATCACAAATCAAGAAAGAAATCCATTTACTTACTCTTGAGCTTAGCAAAGTTGTTTAGACTTAAACTAAGCTCCCAAAACCTTCAAACCTTGGTTTAAAAGCTGAAAACCCAACTTCACTCACCGATACACAAAACAAGGCTAGCCACCAAGCCTTCCAAGCATCCGAAACCTTCCGCAACACCTCCAAAGCTCACGGATCAAACTCCCCTGTTTCAAGAACACAAAAACAGCACATTAATGCATCATTATGCATTAAGAACAACAGCCACACAACCAAACTCCCTGCTCATCACACAACCAACAATTCGGCTACCAAACACAACCGAAATCACCTCCAAACACTACCAAAACTTAACCCAGCCAAGATCCATCACTTCTAACCATTTTTAAACATCAATCAACATCCAAAATGATCACAAACACGTCCTAATCTTCCAGGTACAACAGATCACCAAAAACACTCCAAAAACAACCAAAAACTCAAGCCAAACTTAGGAAATTCAACCTATCCGGGATTGCATTAATTAAACCTCAAATTCTAATCAATTTAGCATTCATTTAACATCATTTTGACACTTCAAAACACTGCCCAAACAGATCACACGAAAATTTCACCAAAATCGCCAAATCTTGCATTTTAAGCCAAAATCAAGATTTCAATTGAAAAGCCTTTAACAAAACACAAATCAAGGATTGAGAACTTGGGAATTTCAATAATGAACTTGAAGTTCAGAGGAGAAGGACGTTCTTACCTCCAAACTTGAGTTTCTCCTTCTTAGAGCCAAAAAGCTTGATGAAACAACTTGCAAATTGAGAGGTTTTGTTGATGAGATGATTAGGAATCAAATGAGAGTTGAAATGAGTGATTTGAGTGACAAAATCAGAGGAGGAAATCTGGAGAAATGTGTTAGGGTTGAGAGAAAATGAGAGAAAAGGAAAATTGAGAGAAAATGGAAAGTTAGTTATAAAATAGAAAAATGATTTCCCTCCACTTTCTTTATGTTTTAAAATCAGAATAAAACCTTAAAATATCTTAGAAAAATCTGGAGAAACTCTTTTTGGAATAATAGCTCCTTAAAGATTCAAAGTTTCAATCCTTTATAAAACTGTCACCGAACTTCCAAAAATTACATTTTGGTCACTAGCCAAAATGTCAACCTTCCGAAGCTCATTTTCCAAAATTGATTTCACAGTTCACTTTTATATATTAAAAGATGATTTTAGAACATTTTTCCATATTTTTAATGCAACCCGAACTAGGCTTTCCTAAATTCACTCTTATATATTCGATCAGCACTTTGACCGAACCGGTCAACGCCCAAAACTTCTGAGCCCAAAACCAGGGCGTTACAACTCTCCCCCCTTAGGAAATTTCGTCCTCGAAATTTAACCGGCGAAAAGAGAACAACAACTTTCTCAAAACACACACAAGGCAACACAAAAACCTCAACCAACACTGAACACTTTCCACACAAAACTCCACTGAACCCAACACCACCACATGCTGTTCACAAACCCAGAACACTCAAAGATAGCCACAACTTAACCTTCCACATATCCGGACTGTACACAGCCCCAACTTCAATCATGAAGAACTTTAACTCTCACAGCACACATTACTGTAACACACAACTTCCAAGACTGGTTTACACAGGGACTCTAACCAATCCAATTCAACCACTCTGCAAACTTCTCTGCTTCCAAAACTCTTGCAACTCTCAAACCCCTTCCAAGAATTTCCCAACAAGCAAAAATCCTTAAACATAAACTGCTTACCCAAACTCCCCAACGAATGCTGATAAACCCTCACAACTGTTGCTAACGTTACCAAAACGACTCTCCAGGTCTACTCACCCACAAACCAAAATTTACATTACAACTCCAACTTAACTTCGTCAGTCGTTCCACACACCACCAACTGACTTCAGACGGAACTTCCTTAACCACAACCAGCCAACCACCTTTCACAAGAATCCTTTCAAACAACACTGACCCTCGATCTTTCATTGCTTAACCACCACAAGCTTGACCGCAACACTTGCCTTGCCAGAACATCGCCCAACCTAAACATACATATCAACTCCTCAACTCCCCAAGGTTGCTAAGAACCAACACTTACAAACACAACCCTTCCACAACAACTTAAATGCTAAGCTACCTCAGCACCTGAAAACACAACCGCTAACCTGCAACAACACTTAACACAAAGGAACTACCACTCCCACTTAGCTATTCAAACCACTTGACCGATCCTACTTCAACCGGTACTCCTCACCACCAAACCACTAAACTCCTTAAGCAACAAACACTATCCTTCCACCAACATGCTATGCCACCCTCGCTATTACAAGCAACTAGCCTAATATTACTTCTAACCCTCACTCAGCACCAAAACAACCTCTAAGAACCCATCATCCAACCTAACCCAACCACCACACTAACAGATTCGATTAATTATTAGCGAGTGTGAACATCATATGCATGATCACCAACATGCCCTATCAATGCCTGATGTACATGTATGCAAAACCTCTAATGTCATGCCACATGTATGCATGGACCAACATATATAATATAGCATATAACAATGATTTTATCTGTGCATGAATGCCAGTTCACACCCTCCAATAACATCCTCAGAATCCGTCTAAGAACAACCTCCTACCTCACTTCTAACTTATCTAACTCCATCATACCAACAATCATTAACCACAAGATTCTCACTAAGCCTTCTTCACTCAAAAGATGTTTCCAAACCACAACTATTACCCCAAACATGCTAGCAACAAGACTAAACTTACCACGCAAGGAAAACCAACAGAAACCAAACTAAGGTAACTAGAGCAAAGATTACTAAACAAGGTTACCTGAAAGCACCACACCACCCTGAAGCTTCATCAGACGAACTCTCTTCCTCGCGGAACCATCATCCTCCTGCCTCACCACTGCAGCACCAGCTAACACACCAGGGTCACCATCAACTCCTTGCGATAAGGGACCTTGGCTGTTCCGAGCCAACATCAAACAATCACGTCTCATGTGTCTAGCAGACCCACATTTCCAGCAATTCTCCTTTCCCACACTCTTCACAACTTTCTGCTCTTTCTGCCACTTCTGAACCTTGCCTCGGCCGTGCCCACGACCTTTCTGAGACCCTTTGGCTAACACCAAAACTGACTTCACTCTAAGAGGACAATCACGCTTAACATGCACTTTGGAACCACAGTTCCAGCAAGCACCCGCGCCCCAACAACCTCCAACATGGCGCCTTACACAACGGTCACACACCGGTGGCTGAACTTCCACTCCTTGCCCAAGCAACACTTGCTCTACAACAACACCACCGTCACATTGCCCAACCCTTGGAAACTTCCCTCCAAGATACCTTTCATAAAAGGCAGATACAAAGAAATCCCAATCAATATCATGAATATGTGACGCCATTGCCACAGATGTCCACCAGACGCATGCATCCTCCAACATCAGAGAAACAACACTCCCCAGCTTACAAGCAAGATCACAGCCTTCCTGATCCAAGATCAGAACCACACTGGCCAACCAGGCCTCAAACATCTCCGGTGTAGAACCATGATATTCCACAGCACCCAAAACAAGCAAACGCTGCTTCGGCAAACCCACACATCCCACAGCCAGCACATCCACTGACTTTACCTTTACCACAGCCTGAGATGTTCCCAACACCTCCTGAACATCAGATGATGAACTCTTCACCACAGAACCAGCTTCTTTCCCTTGCCTTATCACCTCAACCCCAAGCACAGAAAGCTGAGACAAAACACCTCTACCAAAGGGTGAATTCCACGCCTTAACAACCTGCCCCAAGGCAGCAACCATCTCACCCAACTGCCATTCTTCCATCGAATTAGCCATACTACTAACAACAACAAACATACAATCACAACAAACAAACAAACTAGTTAGACCAGCATTAAGCAAGGATTCAAACTCCAACTCTAAAATAACACAATAGCTATATTAATAAGGCAATGGGTATCCCGAATCCTCCCCTTTACATGACATAACAGTCAACACAACATGGATATCACAACATCAAGCATATCAATCAACATACTCGATCATGCTTACATCCAACAGCATCCATTTGCATCAGCATATTATCAGCATAACATACTCATTACACAATCATCAAGCATAACACCAGCTCACAACATCAGCACATATCCACATTAATTCAACGACGATTCATCAACACATAGCATGCTTGAAAACATCAGCAACTTGTTCAGAAAACAACAACAATTTGCTCAGAAACATCAGCATCATGCCCAGAAACACGTGTTTCAACCAACATTCAACCAACTTTCATCCACACAACAAGGTAAACATCAACACACATCACCACAACTTACCGTTTTCCCCAAGCATTCGCAACGCAGCTCTGATACCACCAAATGTAACCCCCTCAACCCGGCCCAGACGGTTGACCCGAATTAAGAAGGTCACACGGGGAAAACCAAAGTCAACCCGAAAGTCAACCTTGATTAACGACCTTTTTTTTCCTTTTTAATCTTGTCTAGATGTACATTAGTCCTATATGTGATCACTCAAACGCCATACTCAAAGATCACAAACATCAGAGATCAAACGGGGACCCAATTGAACAAATTACAATTTTAGGGACCAAATTGTAATTTCTGATAAATATGAGGACTTAACCCAAATTAAAGTTACCATATTGCAATTAGTCAGGTTTCATGCTTCACTGCCAAATTTCAGCTCAAACGGACATCCCAAACTCATACAATTGCACAAACAAGATTCAGGACCAAAATGCAAACTTTTCAAAACATTTAACTGCCAATGTCAGCCCCCAACGGTCACCCGTTCCGAAACAGGCTTAGCCCGTTCCGAAACGCGGGGCCGTTCCGCAACGCGTACCGAAACGGGGGTCTGGCAGTAGCCTTTCCGTTTCGGAACGGTCCCTCCCGTTTCGGACGCCTGGGCTTGTTTAAGGCACCCGTTCCGAAACGGTATTGGCTGTTCCGAAACACCCTGCACAGCAAGCCTCAAAATGCATTCTTAAACATGCAATTAAACATCCAATCATGCTCCAAAAGCCACCAAACCTTGCCAATATGCAATTCAACATAAAAGAGGCATACTTCCAATTCAAACTCATAAGCCAAACCATGTTCCAAAAACATCAACAACGCAAAACCATACATGTCCAAACATATACAAACACATACATCAACCCAAGAGATTCTACCCCATTGCCTTTATTAACTATAGCTATTAACCGAGACATACATCTCAAGTGGAATCCTTCTTGAATCCCTTGCTCCTCGCTGTCCAAACTTCAAGAATCTGCATTGATGGACAAAAAGGAGCGTAAGCACATAATGCTTAGTGAGGAATGCTCAAAACCAAAACACCATCAATGCAGCGAGCCATAAAAACCTCTTTGAAAAGCAACCCGATTTGATTAGCAAGCAAAGTTGGAAAAAAACCCTTTTCAATCAACATGCTTAAAACCATGCATTGCATATACATGAAAACCAACCCTTAGTTTAGCAAACTAAGAAAACCCTTTTCAAAGCAAAACTTGCAAAATCAACCATTTAGCCAAACCATGCATAAACACCATATGCAAGCTAAAACAAAACCTTGGAAAACACTCCCATTTCACAACATACCTTTCTTAAACTTGAAAGCCAATTCAAGCAAGAATCTTTTAAAACCATTTCATAAACCAACCAACACATGCATTAAACCAAGGCAACATATATGCACCACAACATCAACATCACATGTCTTTAAAAACAAGTCTTAACAAGACTCCAATGCACTAAAGATATTTCATGCTCACATGCATCATTTTCCAAATGATAATCAACACTTGTTCAACTTAACAAGTAAACATGCATTCACAAGCATTATACACTTTCCATGCAACCATGCATCTTTTCAAGCATCTAATGCTTCACATGCAATTATGCATCATTTCAAGCATCCCATGCTTCATCACAATCAAGAACATCATATTGGCCTTCAAGTGATCAACCACATTCACTATTCAACTCAACACCCAATCGGATACGCGGATTCCGAGCGTTGTCCCTACGCTCCATACACCCTACCAATCCAAGGTCTTCCAAATGGACTTTCAAACACCATTTGACCTCAACATCCTAAGGTTCCCATGTATGGACTTTTAAACACCATACAACCTTAGCTTTCCCGAGGTTCCCTTGTATGGACTTTCAAACACCATACAACCTCAACTTTTCCCCAAGGTTCCCATGTATGGACTTTCAAACACCATACAACCTTGACATGCACAAGGTTCCCATGTATGGACTTTCAAACACCATACAACCTTTGCATTCACCGATCGGTAGTTGTATAACATCACTAACGAGATCCGGGATGTAACCCCCTTAACCCGGCCTAGACGGTTGACCCGAATTAAGAAAGTCACACGGGGAAAAACCAAAGTCAACCCGAAAGTCAACCTTGATTAACGACCCTTTTTTTTTCTTTTTAACCTTGTCTAGATGCACTTTAGACCTAATTGTGATCACACAAACATCATACCAAAAGATCACAAACATCAGAGATCAAACAGGGACTCAATTGAACAAATTACAACTTTAGGGACCAAATTGTAAATTATGATAATTATAAGGACTTAACCCAAATTGAAGTTACCAACTTGAAATTAATCATGTTTCATGCTTCTCTGTAAAATTTCAGCTCAAAAGGACTTCCCAAACTCATACAATTGCACAAACATGTTTCAGGACTAAAACACAAACATTCCAAAACATATAACTGCCAATGTCAGCCCCCAACGGTCACCCGTTCCGAAACAGGCATAGCCCGTTTCGAAACTCGGGGCCATTCCGCAACGTGTACCGAAACGGGGGTCTGGCAGTGGCCTTTCCGTTTCGGAACGGCCCCTCCCGTTTCGGACGCCTGGGCACAATTAAGGCACCCGTTCCGAAACGGTAGGTGCTGTTCCGAAACACCCTGCACAGATTGCCTAAAAATGCATACTTAAACATGCAATTGACCAACCAATCATGCTCCAAATGCCACCAAACTTTGCCAACTTGCAATTCAACATATAAGGGACATATAAGCATCATCAATTCAGCAAAACAACATCATAATCAAAAAGCCCCAAATCTATAGGCATGCTTCCTACACAAGTTAGCCATTCAAGCATAAACTTCCAAAACAAGTATATAAAGATCCAACACCAAAACCAATCTTCTCAACATCAAACAACATACTTAGGGAGTACTAAACATCTCCCAAAACATATACATTGGTCCCCCATTGCCAAATTACCAAAAGCTAAAATGTACTTAGAAAACCTTCCATACTTAGAGCTTAGTTTCCACTTGGATGCTTGCCCTCCTTGCTGCCCTCAAGTACTCTAATGTTCTGCATTATTGATTTGAGAAAATAAAGAGAGCGTAAGCAAAAGCTTAGTGAGGAATGCTCAATAAAACCATCCAATAATGCATTTATAAAACATTTATACATCATGCTTCAAATCAACATTTGTACATGCTTAAAAGCATACTTAAACATGCATCTCATGCATCACATCACAACATGTCATATTGGCCTCAAGTGATAAGTTCCATTTCTTTAAAAACAAATTCATCAACTTTCCCCCCAAGGACTTTTAAACACCTTGGCCCCAAGGACTTTTAAACACCTTGGCCATGGACTTTTAAACACCATGAAATAGATCACCTCAAGGACTTTTAAACACCTTGACCCCAAGGACTTTTAAACACCTTGGCCATGGACTTTTAAACACCATGAATTGAATCACCTCAAGGACTTTTAAACACCTTGAGCCCAAGGACTTTTAAACACCTTGGCCTATGGACTTTTAAACACCATAGAAAGGACCACACAAGGACTTTTAAACACCTTTGTGTCCGTAACAAGAATCATCCAAGGACTTTTAACCACCTTGATGTTCTTAAGTAACAAGGCTCACTCAAGGACTTTTAACCACCTTAGTGACCTTAACCTTTTCAAAACATCACTTGCCAATATACATCATTATCATCAATTTATCCACTGTTTTAAAGCATTAGACCAAGCCATATTCATCATGCATTTAAAAGCATCAAACCACATTTAATTAATGTTAAAAAACAAGGAACTCTTACCATGAGCTTCCTTCAACATATGGCTTATCAAAACAGCAAATACCATGCTAAATCATGCTTTCAAAACAGTAATCAAATCATGCAAATAACCACGTTGCATCACAACAAAATCATGGCCACCACTAGAGAGAATTTCCGAAACTTACACTCGAGCTTAGTAAAGTTGTTTAGACTTAAACTAAGCTCCCAAGACATTGGTTTCAAAGCCGAAAACCCAATTTCACTCACCGATTCCACTTCGCCTCTTACCAAAGCACCAATTCAAGCTTCCGGATCAACAACTCTTGGATCCAAAGATGCCTCCCCTGATTAAACACATTAAAGCAGAGATTTAATGCATCATCATGCATCAAAAGCTTCAATGAAAGCACTCAAACTCGCTGCTCTCATTCACACTCCAATTTCGGCCACCAAACACAACCGAAATGGCATCAAAACCACTTCTCAACAAAGCCCAGCCATAAACCAGCAAAACCTAACATCCATTAACACCATTTAACATCTAAAAACAACCTATAAACATCCTTATACCTCCAGCAACATCAGATCCACAAGATCACCACAAAAACATCCAAGAATCACAAGCTAAACTTAGGAAACACAACCTATCCGGGATTGCATTAATCAAAACTCATTTCCTTATCAACTTAACATTCATTAATCATCATTTTAGCACCTTAAAACATTGCTTAAACAGATCCAACGAAATTTCATCAAAAACACACCAAATCTTGCATTTTAAGCCAAGATCCACTAAACAATCTTAAAAGCCATTTATAAAACATCAATTAGGGATTGAGAACTTAGGAATTTCATTAAAGAACTTGAAGTTCAGAGGAGAAGGACATTCTTACCTCCAAACTTGAGTTTCTCCTCTTTTAGAGCCAAAAAGCTTGATGAATCAAGTAGCAAATACAAAGGTTTTGATGAGGAGATGATTAGGAATCAAATGAGGATTGAAAAGAAGTATTTAGGTGATAAAAATCAGAGGAAAAGATCTGGAGAGAATGTGTTTGGTTTGAGAGAAAAGATGAGAGAAAATGAGAATGGAAAATTTAGAAAGTTAGTTAAAGATGACTAAAAATATCTTTCCCTCCTTTTTACTTTTATTTTAAACCAATATTAAATCATTTAATATTCTAGAAAATCTGGAGAAACTCCCCTTTGGGTAAATAGCTCCCTAAAGATTCAAAGTTTCAATCCTTTTTAAAACAGTCACAAAACTTTCAAAAATTACATTTTGGTCACTAGCCAAAATGTCACTCTTCCGAAACTCATTTTCCAAAATTGATTTCACAGTTCACTTAATTATATTAAAAGATGATTTTAGAACATTTTTTCATATTTTTAATGCAACCCGAACTAGGCTTTCCTAATTTCACCTCTTTAGATTCGAACAGCACTTTGACCAAACCGGTCAACGCCCAAAACTTCTAAGCCCAAAACCGGGGCGTTACAACTCTCCCCCCCTTAAGAAATTTCGTCCTCGAAATTTACCTGAAGGAAAGAGATAAGGAAACTGCTTCAGCATGTCTTCCTTCCGCTCCCACGTGGCTTCCTCAACACCGCGATGCTTCCACAGCACCTTCACCAACTCAATGGTCTTGCCACGAAGAACCTTGCTATCCGAATCCAGAACCTTCACCGGTTCCTCATCATAGGTCAAATCCGGATTCAGTTCCACTTCCTCCACAGGCATCACATGCGAAGGATCAGATCTATACTTCCGGAGCATAGAGACATGGAACACATCATGGATCTTCTCCAACTCCTGTGGTAACCTCAACCGATACGCAACAGGACCCACACGCTCAACCACCTCATATGGTCCAATGTACCTAGGGCTCAACTTACCCTTCCGGCCAAACCGCATCACCTTCTTCCAAGGCGAAACCTTCAAGAACACACGGTCACCCACCGCATACTCTATCTCCTTACGCTTCAAATCCGCGTAAGACTTCTGCCGATCAGAAGCAGCCTTCAACCGCTCACAAATGAGCTTTACCTTCTCTGTGGTCCCTTTCAACAAAGCCGGCATCGAAACCAACTTTTGACCAGTTTCAGCCCAACAAAGAGGAGTCCTACACTTCCTCCCGTACAAAGCCTCATAAGGTGCCATCTGTATACTTGCCTGATAACTGTTGTTATAAGCAAACTCAACCAAAGGCAGATGCTTCTCCCAAGAACCTTGGAACTCAATCACGCAGCACCTCAACATATCCTCCAAAATCTGGATAACTCGCTCAGACTGACCATCCGACTGAGGATGATAGGATGTACTGAAATGTAACCTTGTACCCAGAGCTTGATGTAAACACTGCCAGAAACGCGATGTGAACCTCGGATCCCTATCCGACACAATCGACTTAGGAACACCATGCAGCCGCACAATCTCAGCAATGTACAGCTCTGCCAACTTATCCAAAGAAAACGTAGTATGCACAGGCAAGAAATGCGCACACTTCGTCAGGCGATCCACAATCACCCAGACCGAATTCTTCTTCGATGGAGACAAAGGTAAACCAGATACAAAATCCATGGTAACCCTCTCCCACTTCCATTCAGGGATTTTCAACGGTTGCAACAACCCTGAAGGAAACTGATGCTCAGCCTTAACTCGCTGACACACCAAACACTTGCTAACAAACTCTGCAACATCTTTCTTCAAACCCACCCAATAGTACTCATCACGAAGATCACGGTACATCTTAGTACTACCAGGGTGCATAGCAAAAGGACTACTATGACCTTCAGTCAGAATAGCACGCCTCAACTCAGCATCAGCAGGCACTACTATCCGACTCCCAAAACACAGCACACCATCATCATTGAAACAGAAATCCGAAGGTCTACCCTCCGCGATATCCTGAACATGAGACACCAAGGAATCATCCAACAACTGCTTATCCTTGATCAACTGAACCAAAGAGGGTTTCACTTGTAACTCAGCCACAAGACCACCATCTTGCGATATACTCAAGCTAGCAAACATGGCTCTCAGCTCAACAGCTACCTTCCTACTCAAGGCATCCGCAACAACATTAGCTTTTCCAGGATGATACTCAATCGTCAGATCATAATCCTTGAGCAACTCCAACCAACGCCGCTGCCTAAGATTCAACTCCTTCTGAGACATCAGATACCTCAAACTCTTGTGATCTGTGTACACAGTACACTTCTCACCATACAGATAATGCCTCCAGATCTTCAGAGCAAAAACCACTGCAGCCAGCTCGATATCATGCGTAGGGTAATTGCGCTCATGCACTTTCAACTGCCGCGATGCATAAGCCACCACCTTACCCTCCTGCATCAACACACACCCCAAACCAACATAGGATGCATCACTGTAAACCACAAACTCTTTCCCTGATTCAGGCTGAATCAAGATAGGAGCTTGCGTCAAAGCCGCCTTAAGTTTCTCAAAAACATGCTGTCTCGCCTCCGTCCACTCATACTTAACATCCTTTTGCAACAGCTTCGTCAAAGGAGCAGCAATCTTGAAAAAACCATCCACAAACCTTCGGTAGTATCCCGCCAAACCAAGGAAACTACGGACCTCATGAACAGACTTAGGAACTTTCCAATTCATCACCGCCTCAATCTTCTGAGGATCAACACGAATCCCCTCAGCTGAGACCACATGCCCAAGGAAAACCACCTCCCTTAGCCAGAACTCACACTTGCTCAGCTTAGCATAAAGCTGATTCTCCAACAAAGCTTGCAAAACAATCCTCAAATGCTCTTCATGCTCCTCCTCAGTACGCGAGTACACGAGGATATCATCAATGAACACCACAACAAACTTGTCCAGGTATTCATGAAACACACGATTCATCATGTCCATGAAAACAGCAGGAGCATTTGTCAACCCAAACGGCATCACAAGAAACTCATAATGCCCATACCTTGTCCTGAAAGCTGTCTTAGGCACATCCACATCCTTCACCTTCAACTGATAATACCCTGACCTCAAGTCAATCTTAGAGAACACAGCAGCTCCCCGAAATTGATCAAAGAGATCATCAATCCTCGGCAAAGGATACCGATTCTTGATAGTCAACTTGTTCAGCTGACGGTAATCAATGCACATTCTCATAGTGCCATCCTTCTTCTTCACAAACAAGACCGGTGCTCCCCAAGGTGACACACTCGGCCGGATGAAACCACGATCAAGCAACTCTTGCAACTGCGTCTTCAGCTCCTTCAGCTCCTTAGGTGCCATTCTATAGGGAGTAATGGACACAGGAGTTGTATTCTCATACATCTCAATTCCAAACTCCACCTCGCGATTAGGAGGTAAACCAGGCAACTCCTCAGGAAAAACACCAGGAAACTCCTTCACAACTCTGATATCTTGCACCCTCAACTCTTTAGAGCTAGGATTCATCACAAAAGCTAGATAAGCTTCGCAACCTTGCCTCAGCATCCTGCTCGCCTCCAAGGTAGACACCACATTGGCAAGAAACTTCACATTCTCGCCAACCACCACAACTTCATAATCATCCGCAAGCCTAAGCGAAACCTGCTTGTTCTCACAATCCACAACAGCACGATGCTCAGCAAGCCAATCCATACCAAGGATCACATCGAAACCATAGAAGGGCAACTCCATAAGATCAACATGGAAAACATGCTCTTGAACAACCAAGGGACACCTTCTATAAAGCTTCCTAGTCACAACAGCCTCACCAAAAGAACTAGTGACTCGAACACCAACATCCAAAGACTCAACAGGCAAACCAAGCAATTCAGCATGCTCACGCAAAATGTATGAATGCGTAGATCCAGAATCAATCAAAGAAAGCAATGACAAGGATTGCAAAGTAAAGGTACCTGCAATCACATCCGCATCATTCCTTCCCTCACGCTGAGCATACACCCTCACCTGGCCTCCACCTTCAGGCTGAATAGCCACAACATGGGCCACTCCACGACCACCTTCCTCTCTCCTCTGGAAATTACCACGGCCGCGCCCACGACCTCTCTGTGGTGCAGCAACAACAAGAGCACGCACCTGATCACCAGCCAACCTAGGACAATCTCGCCTCAAGTGGTCTGCAGAACCACAACTCCAGCACCCGTTACCAGCAGCCGCAACAGGAGCTTGCACCACTCTCTCGGCACGAGGACAGTCACGCTTCATGTGACCACGTGAACCACAGATCCAACAAGCACTAGGATCAGCTCTAGCACCGCCACCCCTAGCAGGTGCACCACCACCTCTCTTGGCTGAAGACTGATACTTCTGATCACGTCCCCTCTTGTTCCGTCCACCTCCGGAACTAAACTCAGCAGATCGCTTGCCAGCACCCTTAGCAGATAAACCCAAGTTCATCTCAACATCCTTGGCTCGGCCCACCAACACGTCGAAATCATCATACTCGGCGGCCAGCAAATACATCTTTACATCCGTCTCTAAACCATAACGGAACCTCTCGCACCTTGCCCGCTCATCAGGTACCAGCTCCGGTGCATACTGACTGAGTCGCACAAACTGCACTTCATACTCAGCCACACTCATGCTCCCTTGGGTAAGAGACATGAATTCACGCTTCTTCTCATCTAGATATCTTACACCCAGATATCTCCTCTTGAACACATTCTGAAAGAATGTCCAAGTCACATCAGCTTCTGCCATCCCAGCAATAGTGGTTGTCCACCACGTATATGCATCCTTCTGCAGCAAGGACACAACACAACCCAGCTTCTGCACATCAGTGCAACTCATCTGGCCCAAGATTCGCTTGGTACTCTCTAGCCAAGCTTCAGAACTCTCAGCAGACATACCCCTGAACTCAGTCCCACCAAGACTGCGCAAACGCTCCAAAGGTAGTCTGACACCAGCATCTTCCTGATGCCCCGCTCCACGAGCCCCAGCTACTGCTGCTTGAAAAGCACCCGCAATAGCTTGCACTAACATCGTCATATCAGGCATAGCTTGCCCCTGACCAGCCCCAGGTCCAGCAGCTCCAGCTTCCTCAGCCCCAGCACCACCACCACCAGGTGGAGGAGGAGGTAACACCGCACTACCCGTGTTTTCCTCATTCTCGTTCTCATTAGGAGCCGTAGCTCGCACATTACCTCGTAACTCTCTACGTGGTGCCATACTTTTACCATGCAATCACAACACAAATAAAACAAAGTCAGGCCCAGCAAGGTAAGCAATCCAAGTATTCAAGCTCAATTCATTTCAAAACAACATCTTTCCTTTAGCTTTGATTTGGCAATGGGAACCCACAACATGCTACATCACAGCACATACTTCAATTGCATCAAAATCACAAGCCATTAAACATGCTTTCACTCAACAAGCATACAAGGCATACATACTTCAATCATGCATACATACTTTCCCAATTACTCGAGAACTCAGCTCTGATACCACCAAATGTAACCCCCTTAACCCGGCCTAGACGGTTGACCCGAATTAAGAAAGTCACACGGGGAAAAACCAAAGTCAACCCGAAAGTCAATCTTGATTAACGACCCTTTTTTTTCTTTTTAACCTTGTCTAGATGCACTTTAGACCTAATTGTGATCACACAAACATCATACCAAAAGATCACAAACATCAGAGATCAAACAGGGACTCAATTGAACAAATTACAACTTTAGGGACCAAATTGTAAATTATGATAATTATAAGGACTTAACCCAAATTGAAGTTACCAACTTGAAATTAATCATGTTTCATGCTTCTCTGTAAAATTTCAGCTCAAAAGGACTTCCCAAACTCATACAATTGCACAAACATGTTTCAGGACTAAAACGCAAACATTCCAAAACATATAACTGCCAATGTCAGCCCCCAACGGTCACCCGTTCCGAAACAGGCATAGCCCGTTTCGAAACTCGGGGCCGTTCCGCAACGCGTACCGAAACGGGGGTCTGGTAGTGACCTTTTCGTTTCGGAACGGCCCCTCCCGTTTCGGACGCCTGGGCACAATTAAGGCACCCGTTCCGAAACGGTAGGTGCTGCTCCGAAACACCCTGAACAGATTGCCTAAAAATGCATACTTAAACATGCAATTGACCAACCAATCATGCTCCAAATGCCACCAAACTTTGCCAACTTGCAATTCAACATATAAGGGACATATAAGCATCATCAATTCAGCAAAACAACATCATAAGCAAAAAGCCCCAAATCTATAGGCATGCTTCCTACACAAGTAAGCCATTCAAGCATAAACTTCCAAAACAAGCATATAAAGATCCAACACCAAAACCAATCTTCTCAACATCAAACAACATACTTAGGGAGTACTAAACATCTCCCAAAACATATACATTGGTCCCCCATTGCCAAATTACCAAAAGCTAAAATGTACTTAGAAAACCTTCCATACTTAGAGCTTAGTTTCCACTTGGATGCTTGCCCTCCTTGCTGCCCTCAAGTACTCTAATGTTCTGCATTATTGATTTGAGAAAATAAAGAGAGCGTAAGCAAAAGCTTAGTGAGGAATGTTCAATAAAACCATCCAATAATGCATTTATAAAACATTTATACATCATGCTTCAAATCAACATTTGTACATGCTTAAAAGCATACTTAAACATGCATCTCATGCATCACATCACAACATGTCATATTGGCCTCAAGTGATAAGTTCCATTTCTTTAAAAACAAATTCATCAACTTTCACCCCAAGGACTTTTAAACACCTTGGCCCCAAGGACTTTTAAACACCTTGGCCATGGACTTTTAAACACCATGAAATAGATCACCTCAAGGACTTTTAAACACCTTGACCCCAAGGACTTTTAAACACCTTGGCCATGGACTTTTAAACACCATGAATTGAATCACCTCAAGGACTTTTAAACACCTTGAGCCCAAGGACTTTTAAACACCTTGGCCTATGGACTTTTAAACACCATAGAAAGGACCACACAAGGACTTTTAAACACCTTTGTGTCCGTAACAAGAATCATCCAAGGACTTTTAACCACCTTGATGTTCTTAAGTAACAAGGCTCACTCAAGGACTTTTAACCACCTTAGTGACCTTAACCTTTTCAAAACATCACTTGCCAATATACATCATTATCATCAATTTATCCACTGTTTTAAAGCATTAGACCAAGCCATATTCATCATGCATTTAAAAGCATCAAACCACATTTAATTAATGTTCAAAAACAAGGAACTCTTACCATGAGCTTCCTTCAACATATGGCTTATCAAAACAGCAAATACCATGCTAAATCATGCTTTCAAAACAGTAATCAAATCATGCAAATAACCACGTTGCATCACAACAAAATCATGGCCACCACTAGAGAGAATTTCCGAAACTTACACTCGAGCTTAGTAAAGTTGTTTAGACTTAAACTAAGCTCCCAAGACATTGGTTTCAAAGCCGAAAACCCAATTTCACTCACCGATTCCACTTCGCCTCTTGCCGAAGCACCAATTCAAGCTTCCGGATCAACAACTCTTGGATCCAAAGATGCCTCCCCTGATTAAACACATTAAAGTAGAGATTTAATGCATCATCATGCATCAAAAGCTTCAATGAAAGCACTCAAACTCGCTGCTCTCATTCACACTCCAATTTCGGCCACCAAACACAACCGAAATGGCATCAAAACCACTTCTCAACAAAGCCCATCCATAAACCAGCAAAACCTAACATCCATTAACACCATTTAACATCTAAAAACAACCTATAAACATCCTTATACCTCCAGCAACATCAGATCCACAAGATCACCACAAAAACATCCAAGAATCACAAGCTAAACTTAGGAAACACAACCTATCCGGGATTGCATTAATCAAAACTCATTTCCTTATCAACTTAACATTCATTAATCATCATTTTAGCACCTTAAAACACTGCTTAAACAGATCCAACGAAATTTCAACAAAAACACACCAAATCTTGCATTTTAAGCCAAGATCCACTAAACAATCTTAAAAGCCATTTATAAAACATCAATTAGGGATTGAGAACTTAGGAATTTCATTAAAGAACTTGAAGTTCAGAGGAGAAGGACGTTCTTACCTCCAAACTTGAGTTTCTCCTCTTTTAGAGCCAAAAAGCTTGATGAATCAAGTAGCAAATACAAAGGTTTTGATGAGGAGATGATTAGGAATCAAATGAGGATTGAAAAGAAGTACTTAGGTTATAAAAATCAGAGGAAAAGATCTGGAGAGAATGTGTTTGGTTTGAGAGAAAAGATGAGAGAAAATGAGAATGGAAAATTTAGAAAGTAAGTTAAAGATGACTAAAAATATCTTTCCCTCCTTTTTACTTTTATTTTAAACCAATATTAAATCATTTAATATTCTAGAAAATCTGGAGAAACTCCCCTTTGGGTAAATAGCTCCCTAAAGATTCAAAGTTTCAATCCTTTTTAAAACAGTCACAAAACTTTCAAAAATTACATTTTGGTCACTAGCCAAAATGTCACTCTTCCGAAACTCAATTTCCAAAATTGATTTCACAGTTCACTTAATTATATTAAAAGATGATTTTAGAACATTTTTCCATATTTTTAATGCAACCCGAACTAGGCTTTCCTAATTTCACCTCTTTAGATTCGAACAGCACTTTGACCAAACCGGTCAACGCCCAAAACTTCTAAGCCCAAAACCGGGGCGTTACATGGGACACCCTACACAAGATCCACACATGGACTTAACACCGCCATTGTGATCTCAACAAGCACAAGGTTCCCACATATGGACTTTTAAACACCATATAACCTTTGCTCAACTAAGGTCCTCGAATGGGCAACACCTCCATTATGACCTCAACCATCTCGTTAGGATACTTGAAGGGAGTTTACCGGTCCACTCTTGACCACTCCACCTCCAAGGCGACTTAATTCACGGTGCACCCAATCCTATAGCCGGCTAACTATATCCGATCAAAGAACCAAGAACCACTTACATCACTTGCCAATATAACCACCTCACCACATTAGTCCAATGTTTCACATGCATAACCATAATGCAAAAACCATCATTTACCAACATTAATTCACTGTTTTAAAGCATTAAACAAAGCCATTGAACAACATGCAACACCATGCATCAAAACCACATTTTCAATGTATAAAACCAAGGATCTCTTACCTTGAGCATCCTTCACATATGGCTTTCAAAACCAGCATTAAACCATGCTAGAATATGCTTTCAAAACAGAATTAAACCATGCAAAATATATGCATCTCAATTAACAACCACAATTGCTTAAAAAGCCAATTCATATCACAAATCAAGAAAGAAATCCATTTACTTACTCTTGAGCTTAGCAAAGTTGTTTAGACTTAAACTAAGCTCCCAAAACCTTCAAACCTTGGTTTAAAAGCTGAAAACCCAACTTCACTCACCGATACACAAAACAAGGCTAGCCACCAAGCCTTCCAAGCATCCGAAACCTTCCGCAACACCTCCAAAGCTCACGGATCAAACTCCCCTGTTTCAAGCACACAAAAACAGCACATTAATGCATCATTATGCATTAAGAACAGCAGCCACACAACCAAACTCGCTGCTCATCACACAACCAACAATTCGGCTACCAAACACAACCGAAATCACCTCCAAACACTACCAAAACTTAACCCAGCCAAGATCCATCACTTCTAACCATTTTTAAACATCAATCAACATCCAAAATGATCATAAACACGTCCTTATACTTCCAGGTACAACAGATCACCAAAAACACTCCAAAAACAACCAAAAACTCAAGCCAAACTTAGGAAATTCAACCTATCCGGGATTGCATTAATTAAACCTCAACTTCTAATCAATTTAGCATTCATTTAACATCATTTTGACACTTCAAAACACTTCCCAAACAGATCACACGAAAATTTCACCAAAATCGCCAAATCTTGCATTTTAAGCCAAAATCAAGATTTCAATTGAAAAGCCTTTAACAAAACACAAATCAAGTATTGAGAACTTGGGAATTTCAATAAAGAACTTGAAGTTCAGAGGAGAAGGACGTTCTTACCTCCAAACTTGAGTTTCTCCTTCTTAGAGCCAAAAAGCTTGATGGAACAACTTGCAAATTGAGAGGTTTTGTTGATGAGATGATTAGGAATCAAATGAGAGTTGAAATGAGTGATTTGAGTGACAAAATCAGAGGAGGAAATCTGGAGAAATGTGTTTGGGTTGAGAGAAAATGAGAGAAAAGGAAAATTGAGAGAAAATGGAAAGTTAGTTATAAAATAGTAAAAATGATTTCCCTCCACTTTCTTTATGTTTTAAAATCAGAATAAAACCTTAAAATATCTTAGAAAAATCTGGAGAAACTCTTTTTGGAATAATAGCTCCTTAAAGATTCAAAGTTTCAATCCTTTATAAAACTGTCACCGAACTTCCAAAAATTACATTTTGGTCACTAGCCAAAATGTCAACCTTCCGAACCTCATTTTCCAAAATTGATTTCACAGTTCACTTTTATATATTAAAAGATGATTTTAGAACATTTTTCCATATTTTTAATGCAACCCGAACTAGGCTTTCCTAAATTCACTCTTATATATTCGATCAGCACTTTGACCGAACCGGTCAACGCCCAAAACTTCTGAGCCCAAAACGCCTGCGTGTCGTGCCTTTCTCTATCTTCTATTGTACTTCTCTTCTCATCTCACTCCCTCGCATGTAACGCGAGTTTCTGAAAATTGTAAATACTCATGGAGATAAAGCAAGAACCAAGGTAGCAGCATGGTGGGCCTTCCCTGGTGGACCGGGCGTTTCAGAAGCACATTCTATCTTCAGTAGAATGGTCCTCCCATTGGCTTGGGACGGGTCGCCTTAGGTTAAGAAGGGCTATAATCATTGAATATTTATTTACCGCTTATATTTACCTTGTATGTGATGCAATGGATGTTTTATAAGCATGATTAAACATAGTTCTATTGATAGGATCAATGTTAAAATGATGAGATAATTAAGTAAATCCCTCATTATAATTCTAAGTCTGTTTTAACCATCCAATATTTTCCCTTGTTAAAGCTTCGATCGATATAATGCGAGCTTTGCCAAAGCAATGTCACATTTATCTATCTTAGTTAAACATGAAGAATAAGCTAGTGATATTCGTTGGTTGAGATATTGGTATTGACTTAGTTGGGTTGTTCTAATAGGATTAGAAAACCTAGTGGTTAGAAGTTTTGGATAATCATAAGATGATTTAAAGAACAAGAGTTGTTCGCCAAAAGATGAGGAATTACATGAGATGTAATTAGTAAGGTGTTACTTACCTAAATAACAATTTCGTAAAAGACTGGCCAAAGCTGATTTAGGAATGGTGAAATACGGATCCTCACTCACTAGAAAAACTATCGAAACGTTTTTCCGAAATTAAAACTATAGGGTTTTTAATTTTGATGAAAATAGTGGGAGTAAATTTATAGTAAAGACCTATCTATAAATTTTAAAATTTAGTAAAACTTATGTAGCATATTTTCTTTGTTGTAGAATTAATGGCAAATAATACTCTATCTGTGCAATCTATCCTTGAGAAGGATAAGCTCAATGGAATAAACTTCCTTGACTGGTTCCGCAATTTGAGAATTATTCTCAAACAGGAAAAGAAGGAATATGTGACTGAAGAACTTGTTCCTGATGAACCGGTTGCCACTGCTTCTAGAGCTGACAAAGACAAGTTTAAGAAACACATGGACGACATGCTGGATGTCGGTTGTCTTATGCTTGCCTCCATGACCCCTGAGCTTCAGAAGCAACATGAGGACATGGTAGCTTATGATATGATTCAAAATCTCAAGGAGATTTATGAAGGGCAAGCTCGTTAAGAGAGGTACGAGACCTCTAAAGCTCTGTTTCAGTGCAAGATGAGTGAGGGATCTCCCTGTTGGAGTATGCCCAAAGACCAATCATATGATGATTGAATAGACATACTATTTTACTAGATTTATCAAGTAATGGCATTGCCGTTATTATCACTTGGTATGTTTCTGTGCATCAAACTAACCATTGGATAATAATGTCCATACAATAAAATGATTATTGTTAAATATGATCTTTAGTCGAATATTTTTACGGGTATGGACAATGATAATAAATAAAGACTAATATGTGGTTGATGACAAGCGTTGTCATTGACATAAAGATGTCAAAATCAGCACATAAGTATTTGTTAGAGAACAACATACTGGATTGACCCGCTATGAGCATGTTTCTTGGGTAATTATGTGACAGTCACAACATTGCTCATGATAAACATATGTATAATCCTCAGACTTGAGATCAACATGATTTCAACATAAAGATTTACGTATTTTGACATAGTCAAACGTGTGTCGTAACTGACTACATTACAAAGACTGATGATTGGATACGTGATGACCTATGTAGTGAAGTATGGTTGATCAAGAAAGGATTTGTCCCTCCTACATAATGAGAGAAATATCTTCGGCCACTTGATTGAGTGAGATTAGAAAATGCATGGCCATGCTCGAATATTATGATACGAGGTATCATAGAGATTCGTTTATCATAATCTACTCAAGACATCAAGAAACACTAGATGGACAACGCAAGTGTGACTAACCCATGACTTGTGTTCATCTAAGATATAAATGACAAAAGGATGAAATACATAAAGGAAGTTTATGCAGGAATTAGGAAAGTCAAACCATGACTTCATGCAACTTAGGTAGCAATGATGTATTGCTAGATGCCACTCATTGTTTGTAAAATTAGAACAATTCTAATTTTGCTGCTAACGTTGCATGAACCTACAAGGGTCACACCCTTCGAATGAAACGAACAAAAATTGGAAACCATACTCTCTATTTTAGGGAGGTTGCCGAAAATCCCCAATGGGATAAGGGAAATCGGCAACTCCCTTAAATGGGAATAATATTGGATAAATATTGTATTTATCAAGTATTATTTAGAGTATGGAAAATATTTAGAGACTTAAATATTATAGAATAAGATTCTAGAAATTTAAATATATATTTGGAATTTATATATTGTATATTTAATTCCAAGTTTATGTAGAATTAGATTTCACATAATTAAAAACATATATTTAAATATATTTAAATCCAAGTAAAGATAGAATGAGATTCTATATAATAAAAATATATATATATTTGGATTAAATATAATGTATATTTAAATCCATGTTTTATGTAGAATGAGATTCTACATAATTATATATATATATATATATTTCATTTGATATTAATAAATATAATGTATATTTAATATAAACCAATTTCAAGTAGAATTAGATTCTATGACTTTTGGTTGAACTTGGATTTAAGGAATTCAACTAGAATTAAGTCTTTGAATACTATTTAAATGGACAAGGGCTAGCAACCAAATCATCCCTCTTCCTCCTCTTGAAGATTTCGACAACACCCCTAGGGATTTCCACTAGAATTCGACAAGTCCCAGATTTCTTCTGAGAAGCTGTTTGATATTTTTCTGGTGTTCTACTTGCCCCCTGGCAAATCCCTGAAGGTTCCCTTGCTCGATTGCATGTCCCGGTTGAACTCCTGGTCGATTTTAGACTCCCTCAGGAATCCTTGGAGGGATTTCGACTTCTCCCTGGAAGGTGTTCAAACTTGTCGATATTTATCCCTAAGTGTTAGGGAGGCGGAAACTTTGTTCGTTTTGTTCGGGTGGACTTCGTAGAGGTCGTTGCAAACCTATGACGATTCTGGTTTTACTTGATGTGGTTATTCCGACATACCGTCGGTTTTCCAGTTTCCAGAATTTTAAAAGGTAACTCTTCATCTTTTCCCCCCGAATTCGTTCCTTACATGGATCCTGGTTGGATTACGTCAGATTAATTTTTTCGCTGCACCACAAGGCATGCCGATGTGACCCAACACTCCCGTAGGAGCTCACATCATCAAAATGATGGGCTACATCCAAATGTTGGAGAAGCTCGGCTTTTCGCTAAAAGAAGAATTAGCTACTGATGTCATCCTGCAATCGTTGCCGGATAGTTTCAATCAGTTCGTCCTTAATTTCAATATGAATGAAATTAACAAGACGCTTCCACAGTTGCTCGGCAAGTTGAGAACTACTGAAATCAACCTGAAGAAGGTAGGACCTAAACCTGTTCTGATGGTCCGCAAGGGCAAGAAGAAAGGTAAATCGGCAGCAAAGTCTAAAGGTGATGGTAAGACCAAAACCGATGGAAAGGAGGCATTGAAACCTAAGAAGGGAATAAAAAAGGATGGAAAATGTTTCCATTACGGCAAGACCGGACATTGTAAGAGAAACTGCCCCACACACCTACAAGAAGTCAAGAAAGCAAAAACGAGTGAGGCATCATCCTAGAGGCTTCTAAAGAGAAGGCATCAGAATAGACATGGACATGTGTTTTTGCATAAATTGATTTGTTTTAGTTTTTAAGATTATTATTTTGTGCCTAAGTTTTAGTTATCTTGTAAGGACGAGATATTTTAATTTTGAGATTATTTAAATAAATGTTATTCTTTTAATCTCTTATGGCACAACGAATCAATGATCTCTAAACTAATCAAATCAATAATATTTATAAGATAAATAAAACAAATGACTAATCTCAAACTCATAAAAAGTATTAAGGTATTTTGATGAGATCAAATTCAAGAATAATTAAAGTTTGATGAACTTTCAAAGATATGGGATTGTCACATAATTAAATCCCACAAGTGGAACGAAAAGTTTTTGAAAGAGAATCAAATATGTTAGACATGTTTTGATTCAGAACAAGTCATTTTCAACTTCTTTACACACTAGAAAAACAACTCTCATACTTAATCATTTTTTTCCGAAACGTCATATAAGATATGGACTAAGAATTGTTCTAGAATACCTTTAAAGTTTTAAGGTTACTTACATGTTAAAATGTTTACAAAGTTCGAACCTTAAAAACTCCTTTTGTTGTTTATCCTAACGAGAACAAAGCGTTTGTTTCTCAAACGAGAGTTTATCTTGAAAGAGATTAATTCTCACAAAGGGATATTGTTTCTTCAACTTTAACGAGAACAAAATATTTGTTGCTCAAACGAGAGTTTCTCTCGAAAGAGATTACCTCTCACAAAAGGAAAAAAATGGAATTTGGAATGTGAAGAAATTTTAGACAACAAATTTATGAACCAAAGATTGAGAATGTTCCACAAATGATCAAGAAACATTGGAACAAAACACAACCATTGTGTTGATCCATAAGAGAACATATACTTGAGAAATATGGATTTCTCACTATCCATACATGGAAACACTCTTCTATTCGGATCAAGATAAAGACTATGTCTTATCAGAAAGCAATGGTGAGCCCAAAATTCGAGAAATGGCTAAGAGCCATCAGATATGAGATGGAATCCATGTCTAAAACCAAGTATAGACTTTGGTTACCTAAAAGGGTAAAACCTAAGAGGTATGGATGAGTTTTTCAACCGACATGGATGATAAAACATACAAAGGATGATTCGTCGCTAAAAGTTTTCGACAAATTTCATAGTATAGACTATGATAAAGCATCTTCCTTGTAGCTATGTTTAACCCATCTTAATCTCACTTGCAAGTAGTTACATACGATGATTATGGAATCAAATAAAGGAATGTCAAAACCACTTTCCTAAGGGAAAACTTGAAACAGATGTGTACATGACACATCTAGAAGGTTTTGTCACTCTAGTAATCACTTGGAAGGTCTGTAAGCTACAAAGGTCTATCCGTAGACTAAGGCAAGCTTCTCGAAGTTGGGATATTTGTTTCAGAAGATACAATCAAAAGGTTTGGTTTATCTAGAAACAAAGGGGAGTCTTGTTTTCAAAAGAGCTAGTGGGAGCATTGTTACTTTCCTAAGTATTGTAAGTAGATAACATACTCATCAAAAGGAACTAAAGATCGCAATCCGTTTTACATTAATAAAAGATACTGCGAGTTAGCAACATGAGACAATATCTTACTCTACAACATAGGCTGAATGTATTACAATCGACATAGCAATAAAGAAGGATGTTTGGATCTAAAGGGTTCACTTCTGAACTAAGGGTTGTTCCCAGCATATTAGATGCTACATAACTCTGTTATAATGGAACCTTTGCGTAAGCAAATAAAACCCAAATCTCATCAATAAATCTAAACATATTCTAAAGTACTTACATCTTGGAGATGTGAAAGTATGCAACATACGCACAAAGTTGATAACTTTGTCAACTCCCTGACAAAGCTTTTGACACAGCATAATCATGTCAGTTACACTAAGCCATTTCTTATTAGATACGAGAATGATTGGTCTTAGTGCTAGTGGGAGATTGTTGGAGTATGCCCAAAGACCAATCATATGATGATTGAATAGACATACTATTTTACTAGATTTATCAAGTAATGGCATTGTCGTTATTATCATTTGGTATGTTTCTGTGCATCAAACTAACCATTGGATAATAATGTCCATACATTAATACGATTATTGTTAAATAGGATCCTTAGTCGAATATTATTACGGGTATGGACAATAATAATATATAAAGACTAATATGTGGTTGATGACAAGCGTTGTCATTGACATAGAGATGTCAAAATCAACACATAAGTATTTGTTAGAGAACAACATACTGGATTGACCCGCTATGAGCATGTTTCTTGGGTAATTATGTGACAGTCACAACATTGCTCATGATAAACATATGTATAATCCTCAGACTTGAGATCAACATGATTTCAACATAAAGATTTACGTATTTGGACATAGTCAAACGTGTGTCGTAACTGACTACATTATAAAGACTGATGATTGGATACATGATGACCTATGTAGTGAAATATGGTTGATCAAGAAAGGATTTGTCCCTCCTACATAATGGGAGAAATATCTTCGGCCACTTGATTGAGTGAGATTAGAAAATGCATGGCCATGCTCGAATATTATGATATGAGATATCATAGAGATTCATTTATCATAATCTACTCAAGACATCAAGAAACATTAGATGGACAACACAAGTGTGACTAACCCATGACTTGTGTTCATCTAAGATATAAAGGACAAAAAGATGAAATACATAAAGGAAGTTTATTCAGGAATTAGAAAAGTCAAACCATGACTTCATGCAACTTAGGTAGCAAAGATGCATTGCTAGATGCCACTCATTGTTTGTAAAATTAGAACAGTTCTAATTTTGCTGCTAACTTTGCATGAACCTACAAGGGTCACACTCTTCGAATGAAACAAATAAAAATTGGAAACCATACTCCCTATTTTAGGGAGGTTGCCGAAAATCCCCTATGGGATAAGGGAAATCGGCAACTCCCTTAAATAGGAAGAATATTGGATAAATATTGTATTTATCAAATATTATTTAGAGTATAGAAAATATTTAGAGACTTAAATATTATAGAATAAGATTCTAGAAATTTAAATATATATTTGGAATTTATATAATGTATATTTAATTCATAGTTTATGTAGAATTAGATTCTACATAATTAGAACATATATTTAAATATATTTAAATCCAAGTAATTATAGAATGAGATTCTATATAATAAAAATATATATATTTGGATTAGATATAATGTATATTTAAATCCATTTTTTATGTAGAATAAGTATCTACATAATTAAATATATATATATATATATATATCATTTAATATTATTAAATATAATGTATATTTAATATAAACCAATTTCAAGTAGAATTAGATTCTATGAATTTTGGTTGAACTTGGATTTAAGGAATTCAACTAGAATTAAGTCTCTGAATACTATTTAAAGGGACAAGGGCTAGCAATCAAATCATCCCTATTCCTCCTTGCAAATTTCGACATATCCTTGGGAATTCCCCTCTGGAATTTTCGACAAGTCCCATATTTCTTCTGAGAAGCTGTTCGATATTTTTCTGGTGTTCCTCTTGCCCCCTAGCAAATTCCTGGAGACTTCCTAGTTCGAATCCAAGTCCCGGTAGAACCCCTGGTCGATTTTAGACTCCCTCAGGAATCCTTGGAGGGATTTCGACTTCTCCCTTGAAGGTGTTCAAACCTGTCGAAATTTATCCCTAAGTGTTAGGGAGGCAGAAACTTTGTTCGTTTTGTTCAGGTGGACTCCGTAGAGGTCGTTGCGAACCTGTGACGATTCTGGTTTTACTTGACGTGGTTATTCTGATATACCGTCAGTTTTCCAGTTTCCAGAGTTTTAAAAGGTAACTCTTCATCTTTTCACTCCGGATTCGTTCCTGTACATGGATCCTGGCTGGATTACGTCGGATTAATTTTTTCGCGGCGCCATGGGGCGTGCTGACGTGACCCAATAGTAAAGGTACTTGCGATCACGTCCGTGTCATTCCTCCCCTCTCAATGGGCATACACTCGAGCCTGGCCACCACCCTCAGGTTGAACAACCACCACATGTCCCACATTCCTTCCACCTTCATCTCTAAGCTAGAAGTTACCACGGCCGTGCCCACGACCTCTCTATGGCTCTGCCGCTCTCACCGGAGCCTGGCCTTCTCTCAACGGTTGCGGACAATCTTTCTTCATGTGCCCCCGATTACCACAGTTCCAGCATGTACCAAGAATGCCCCAACACTCACCAGTGTGCCTCCTACCACATCGGTTACACTCATGAGTCCTCAAGAAAGCATTCGGTCCTTGCTGACCTCTCCCAGGGTTACCACCCCCACGTCTAGCATCACCATGTGGCCTTCTATCCTTATGTCTCCTAGAGCGATCTCTACCAAGATCACGCTCTGCAGCTCGCTTCCCTGAGCTAGATCCTTCTGCTCGACTCGCCAGACCAAGATTTAGCTCAGTGTCCTTGAATCTGGTGACCAAGACATCAAAATCGGTATAGTCTGCTGCGAGCATATAGGTTTTCACATCCGCCACCAGCCTGTAACGAAGTCGTTCACATCTTTCTCGCTCACTAGGAATTAGCTCAGGTGTATATTGGCTAAGTCGTACAAACTACACCTCATATTCTGCCACCGTCATACTCCCTTGTACCAGGGACATGAATTCCCTCTTTTTCCCATCGAGGGAGCGAACCCCCAAATACTTCTGATTTAACGCTTTCAAGAAATTGTCCAAGTCACATCATCATCATCCATCTCCAATATTGTGGCTGTCCACCACGTGTATGCATCACCATGCAACATGGACACAATACATCCCAACTTCTGAACATTATTGCAGTTCAACTGTCCAAGTATCCTCTTGGTACTCTCTAGCCAATACTCGGAACCTTCCGGGGTTAACGCTTTGAACTCAGTCCCACCTAGACTGCGGAGTCGCTCCAATGGCAACCTCACATTAGTACCATCATGTGGTGGAGCTCCATGAGCTCCAGCTACAGCTGCCTGAAAAGCTCCAACAATAGCTTGTATCAACACAGACATATCAGGAGCAGCTTGCCCCTGGACTCCCTCGGGTCCAGCAACCCCTACACCCACTCCAGTAGCACCAACCCAGCTCCACCACCACCAGGTGGTCCACCAGGGGGAGGAGGAGGTAGACCCTAATCATTCTCCACGTTCTCATTCTCAGCCGCAGCACGGGTATTGATTCTAACTCTTTACGTGGCCCCATAATAAGACAATGCAACTAACAAAATACAATAAATTCAATTAGGCATAATAAGGTAAGTAATCGAAGTACTAAAGCTCATTTTTTTAAAACAATTCTTCTCAATAGTAATGATATGGCAATGGAATCCCCAACTCTACCCCAAACATAGCATAGCATCACAAACTCATCTTAATAGAACCAAACATCATCATTCATACATCATACTTTCACCAAGAAGTCACAATGATTCACAATCACATACAATAACAACTTACCAAGGCCCAAATATTCGCAAACATGGCTCTGATACCAACAAATGTAACCCCCTTAGCCCGGCCTAGACGCTTGACCTGAACTACGAAGATTACATGGGGAAAACTAAAGTCAACCCAAAAGTCAACCTTTATTAACGACCCTTTTTTCTTTTTATCTTTTCTAGATGCACAAAAAGCCTATGTGATTACTCAGGAATCATAGGAGAGAAAAACACAACGATCGGAAATCAAATAGGGATTCAATTGTAAGATTTACACTTTTAAGGACCAAAATGTAAATTATGGAAAATATAAGGACTTTGTAGATTTTAAGCTTACCAATATGTAATTATTCATATTATATGCCTCTCTGTCAAATTTCAGCTTAAAAGGACATTCCAAGCTCAAACAATTGCATGCACAACATCTAGGACTAAAATATAAAACATGAAAACTTGAAACCATTCAAAACACAGCCCAACGGTCAAATATTTTGGAACACTGACCTTCGTATCGAAATGCCCGTATCGAAACTGGGTTGGTCGTTTCAGTACTCGGACCCGTTCGGAAACTCGTATCGGAACATGGTTTTCTAGTAGCCAAAGTGTTCTGAAACACCTTCAGTCGTTCCGAAACACCATGGCCATATCAGGCCCCTATTTTGGAACAGTTAAGGGTATTTCGATACACCTTGCCCTGCAACTGAGGAATTTGCTGGTTTTTCACTTCTTTTCACACTCAAACATATCTCAAATCATACCATAACATACCAACAACATGATTAGACATAAAAGAACATATTAAAGAAGCTTAAACTTAAACATGGCGTCAACACATGAACATTTAGTCTATACGCATGCTTCCTAACCACATGAACCAAATACGGACCTCAAACCTTAAACCAAACCATATAAGACCATTTACAAACTTCAAAACCATAGCAAACTTGCTACAAACATAGAGAGTTCAAAACACATCTCCCAAATACAACCATGAAGCCCCATTGCCAAATATCAATACTAAAGTATGTAAAGAAAACATCACCATACATGAGCTTTACACTTCCTTGGATTTTCTTAACCTTCTTGCTGCCCAAAATCACTTCAATTATCACCATACATGAGCTTTACACTTCCTTGGATTTTCTTAACCTTAAACCTTCTTGTTGCCAAAAACATTACCATACATGAGCTTAGTGAGGCAAGCTCTAAAGAAAACCAACACAACAATGCATTATTCAAAACCCTTTCTCAAAAGCCATTTTCTAAAACATGCTCATTCTCTTTCATGCTTGAAAACCATTTCAAAGCAAATCTCCATTTGAAAACACATGTACCTCTATTCTATCTAATGCATTTAAACCAATGCAAATCTCATGGAAAGGCCATAAACATTTGGTACATGTGAATCAAATACATTTCCCCATTTTATAATGGCATTTCACATTTCATATTTACTCGGATATACGGATTAGCTTGACTCAAAGTCAAGTCCTACCCAGGTGGAATCTCTCATCACCGGACTCTTATGGCGGTATCTCTCATCGCCACAAAGCTTAGGTATTTCACCAAGTCTTACCCTGATGGTATCTCTCATCATCGGATTCTCAATTTGGATCGGAATGGCACTACCCATGTTGCCTTACTCCAAAGGGCACGTACGAATTATAATTTCCAGTGCACTCTCATCCTATTGATCGATCAATTATATCCAGGAACTATCTCATCTTCTATGCCAATATATTATGTCAAAAACATCATCTCACCTACTGTTTTTATGCAATATTTCTCAAGATTTTCTCATCTCATTTCAAAATCATATCTCACGCTTTGCATTAAATCAAAATCTCAAAACTCTTCGATGTAACATGTTATCTAATGCAAACTCTTCAAAGCATCATTTCACGCTACAAATCATGCATAAAACATTAGGAATTTGTATATCTCAAAACAAGAGCATGTAAAAGCATTTTAAGGGCAACAACCACATATTTGAGAGCAAATCTAGCCATACTTACTTCCGGACTTAGGATGGTGTTTCAAACCAATCCTAATTTCCCAAACCTTGTTTCTTTGTCCCTCAAGGACTTCTAAAACCATTCGCACTCACCGATTACATTTCGCTTAATCGCCAAAACGATATCTAAGCTCCTGGCACTTCCGGATCAACACCAAAAGGGTATGAAGATGACTCCCCTTTTTATTACACATAAGAGCAGAGGATTAATGCATCATCATGCATTGAAATCATCAGCCAACTAATCAAACTCACTTCTCTACCCAAAAGCATCATTTCGGCTACCAAAAACAACCGAAATCATCTCCAAACTCTTCCAAAACAAAGCCCAGCCAAGATCTATCACTTGTAAACATTTCTAAACATCAATCAACACCAAAAATCACCATAAACTCGTCCTTAAATCTCCAGCTACAACAGAACACCAAAATCACCCCAAAAACCACCAATCTAGCATGCAAAACTTAGGAATCCAAACCTATTCGGGATTTGTTTGATAAAACCTCATTTATAACATCAATTACCATAAAAAATACATTAAAAATCAACCTCAAAACAGAGACTAACCAATGGTTACGAAAATAATCAAGATCACTCCAAGAACCTTGAGTTTTGTCACAATTTCATGTTTCTAACATTAAAGTAACTCAAAAATCATTAACAAAGGATTGATAACTTTGGAATTTCAGTAAAGAACTGATCATTAGAGGAGAAGGACGAAGCTTACCTCTAATGGCTGATTTCTCCTTAATTTGGGCAAGTTTCCTTGAAAATCCAAAGTGAAAACAAGAGGATTTGATGAGGAAAAGATTAGGAACCAAAAGGAGATTGAAATCTCATCAAAAGGGATGAAAATCAGAGGCTAAATGATGGAGGAAATGTGTTTGGCTGAATGGAAGTTGAGAGAAAATGAAAAGAGGGAAAAAGATCGTAAAGTAGTTATGAAAGTCAAAATAAAATTTTCTCTTTTAATTCCCTTTATTAAATCATTATTAAAAGACCCAAAATAAAGAGAAATCTGATTGAAAACATTTTGGTTAAATTAGCTCCTTAAAGTTTCAAAGTTTCAATCCTTTACAAAACAGTCACTAGTCAACTTTTGCAAAAACTGTGATTTGGTCACTACACTGAAATGTAGTATTTCCGAACCTTATATTGTGAAATTGTTTTCACCAGAATCATTCATATAATAAATGAGGATTTTTAGATAATTTTCCATAATTTTAAAGCATCCCGAACTAGGTGTTCCCTAAATCTCCCTTAAAGGTTCGAACCGTTATCGACCGGCCCGATTTAAACTCTAAAACTTCTAGGCCCAAAATCAGGGCGTTACAACTCTATCCGTCTTAAGAAATTTCATCCTCAAAATTTACTTGGAGGAAAAAGGTAAGGAAATTGCTTCTGCATGTCCTCCTTCCTTTCCCACGTGGCTTCCTCAGCACCACGATGTTTCCACAAGACTTTGAGCAGCTCGATGGTCTTACCTCGGAGAACCTTACTATCCTAATCCAGAATCTCAACAGGTACCTCATCATACGTCAAGTCGGGATTCAACTCAACCTCTTCCACGGGCATAACATGCGACGAATCCGATCTATACCTCCGAAGCATGGATACATGAAACACATTATGAATCGTTTCTAACTCTTGAGGTAATCTCAGCTTATAGGCAACAGGACCCACGCGTTCTATCACCTCGTATGGTCCAATGAACCTTGGGCTCAACTTTCCCTTCCGACCAAATCTTATCACCTTCTTCCAAGGTGAAACCTTCAAAAACACACGCTCGCTCACAACAAATTCTATATCCTTACGCTTCAAATCCGCCTAAGACTTTTGCCGATCCGATGTTGTCTTCAACCACTCACAAATGAGCTTCACCTTCTCGGTGGTTTCTTTTAACAAAGTCGGCATCGAAACCAACTTTTGTCCCGTTACAGCCCAACAAAAAGGAGTTCTGCACTTCCTCCCGTACAGTGCTTCGTAAGGTGCCATTTTAATACTTGCCTGGTAATTGTTATTATAAGCAAATTCACCAAAGGCAAGTGCTTCTCCCAAGAGCTTTGAAATTCAATAACACAACACCTCAACATATCCTCAAGCACTTGGATAACACGCTGCGACTGTCCATCCATCTGCAGATGATAAGAAGTACTGAAACTCAGCAGCGTACCCAAAGCTTGATGCAAACACTCCTAAAACCTTGCGGTTAACCTCAGATCTCTATCCGACACTATAGATTTTGGCACTCCATGCAACCGTACAATCTCAGCAATGTACAGCTCCGCAAGTTTATCCAAGATGTATGTAGTATGCACAGGTAAGAAATGTGCACACTTTGTAAGGCGATCCACAATCACCCAGACATAATTCTTCTTTGATGGAGTTAAAGGCAAACCAGACACAGAGTCCATGGTGATCCTCTCCCACTTCCATTCAGGGATCCTTAATGGCTGCAACAACCCAGAAGGAAATTGATGTTCAGCCTTATCCCGCTGGCAAACCATGCACTTGCTAACATGCTCAGCGTCATCTTTCTTCAATCCTACCCAATAGTACTCGTCTTTCAGATCTCAGTACATCTTTGTAATACCAAGGTGCATAGCAAATGGACTACTACGAGTTTCAGTCAGAGTAGCGCGCCTCAACTCAACATCATTCAGCACCACAATCCGACTCCCAAAACATAAAACACCATCGTCATTGAAACCGAAATCCGATGGCCTACCTTCTGCAATATACTGAAAATGTGGCACCAAAGAATCATCCAAAAGTTGTTTGACCTTTATCAACTTAACTAGAGATGGTTTCACTTGCAATTCGGCAACAAGACCACAATCCCACGATATGCTCAAGCTAGCAAACATCGCACTTAACTCCACCGCCACTTTCCCGCTCAAAGCATCAGCCACAACATTGGCCTTCCCAGGATGATACTCGATCGTTAAATCGTAATCCTTAAGAAACTCCACCCAGCGTCATTGCCTAAGATTTAACTCCTTCTGAGACATCAGGTACTTCAAACTTTTATGATCCGTGTACACAGTACACTTCTCACCATAGAGATAATGTCTCTAGATCTTTAGAGAAAAAACTAATGCAGCCAACTCAATGTCATGCGTAGGGTAATTGCGCTCATGCACTTTCAACTGTCGCGATGCATAAGCCACTACCCTACCCTTCTGCATCAACACACACCTCAAACAAACATAAGACGTGTCACTATACACCACACACTCTTTTCCTGATTCTGGTTGAACCAAGATAGGAGCTTGCGTCAAAGCTGCCTTAAGCTTCTCAAAAGCTTGATGTCTCGCTTCCGTCCACTCATACTTAACATCCTTCTGCAACAACTTCGTCAAAGGGGCATCAATCTTAGAAAATCCATCCACGAACCTCTAGTAGTAACCTGCCAACCCAAGGAAACTATGAACTTCATGAATGGACCTATATGCTTTGTAAAAAATAGTGAGTTATGCATGTGTTATGGACTATATTGGCAAGTGATGTTGTTTAAAGTGTTTTATAAATGAAATAAGATATAGTTAGTCGGCTATAGGATTGAGTGCACTATAAAAAAGTCACCTTGGATGTTGAGGGGTTGTGATTGTACCGAATACTCCTTCCAAGTACCCTAACGATTGAGAATTGTATAAGGTTGCAACAGTTAAGGGTAGCTCCCGAGTGCGAATTTTGCGTGTGTCCCGTCTCTCGCTAGTGGGTTATACATTTACCGATGAGTGGTCTTGAGGGGTTGTGATTGTATCGAATACTCCACCACGGGTGTCACAACTATGTAGGGTCGCTCTCGTATGTGAGCCTTGACATGCCGGTAAAGTGTATAAAGGGTGTGTGACACCCCTTGGTAATCCGTGTATCCGATACTTTGATTTTGAGATTGTTGTTATCACTTGTGAGCCAATATAATGGAAAAGTATATTGTGGAAAATGTTGCCAATGCATGGTATGAAAAATACATGTTTTGGTTTAAGCTTAGCATAATGGTGTTTATGCTTGAAAGGCTTGGTAAATGATTAGCAATGGTTTAATTGCTGGTTTTGATTTGGATCATGTATCATGATTTTAAATCAATGAGTTTGATGAAGAAGTGCATGGTTTATCAAGAAAGGCAAGATAGTTTTGAAAATAGTAAAAATCAGTTTTGTGCATTGATGATGTTTGTGGTTTTGAGCAACCGTCACTAAGCCTGTATGCTAATGCTCTTTTTGTTTCATTAATGCATTTAATTAGACAATGGGGGGGGTCTGATGCAATGAATGCTAATGATTTGTTGATTTGTGGTTTTGAGCAAGTTTATGGTGTATATTTGAATTTGTAAATGGCTATTGAGTATTGCTTTGTGCTTGAAATTGGTTTTTAGCCATTTGTTGTGTTTGATATATCAGAAGCATTCCTTTAGTCTCATAACTTGCATGATTGATGCTATGATGTAGCTTGTGCCTCGTATTGGTGGTCATTGATATGTATGTGTGTGGGGGCATGTGTCGAGATGGTTCCAGAGGAAAAAACTTGTCTTAAACAAATATTTTTGGAATGTTCAAGGCCCAGGCATTTCATAACGCCTTTACCTCTTTCGGAACGGTGGCCTCTAATGGCCATGGTGTTTCGGAACAGAGAGGCTCGTTCCAGAACAATTTGCCTCTATGAACCATTGTATCAAAATGTATCATTAGGGGTTTCGAAACAAACCTGCATACCAATACGGTCAACCATGTTTCGAAACGACGTTTCTGATACGGGGTCTTCTGTTCCAGAACACTTGACCGTTGGATCTATATTTGAATTGTCCTGAGTTTTGCCCTCTTGCATTTTGCTCCCTATTTTCCTTGTTTGATTTTGAATGAGTTCTAAATGTCATTTTGAGCCGAGATTTCACCTTTGAGCATGTAACGAACTTAATTGAAGGTTGGTAACCTGAATTTGGCAAGAGCCCTTATAATTTACCAAATTTACAAAATGGTCCCTAAACCTCAATTTGCTTAAATTGAAAGGTGAATGGGTCGATGTCATATCTGCTGATTATGTACGTACACATAGGAATCTAAGATGCATCTAGATAAGATAAAAAGAAAAAAAGGTCATTTATTGAGGTAAACTTTCCCGGTTTACTTTAATATTCCCCGTGTGATTCGTTCGGTTCGGTCTATTAGCCTGGCCAGGTCGTTGGTGTTAGATTTGGTGGTATCATAGCCAGGTTTCAAAATGTTGGGATAATGGTAAGTTGTGGGTAAGTGGTTTGCGATGTAGATATGTATTTTGGTGCTATTTGCTTGTCTGGTGAATGTTTAAGCACGTTATTGCTGAATGTGTGATAGTGATGATGTACATGATGAATGAATGTGGATGTTATGATGATGGAGCTGAATCCTGATGCTTGAGTCATATGATGCTAAAGTATGCCTATGATATGCTTTATGCTATTGGGGGGGGAATTGGAATGCCCATTGCCTTATTATCTAGTGAAATGTTTTAAAATTGGTTTTGAAAGTTCCGGGATCCTTGTTAAGATCTGACCTGATCATTTGTTTGTTTTATGTTCATGTTTTAATGATAACTAGCACAATGGGACCGAGACACGAGTTGCGTTCTGTAGCGATAGCTCTTGCTGAGGTACATCGTGATCAAGAAAATGAAGTTCCACTTGGTGGAAACCTACCTCCTCTGCCACCACCACCTGGGGGTGATGAGCAGGGCCCACACGGACATGCTCATCCAGTGTTGGGAGATTTGACGCCTTTGGTGCAGGCCATGACTGGGAATTCCATGTTGTTGTTGCTGGAGTGCATGTTCAAGCTCCTGCTGCTGGGCAAGCGGGTTTGCCATTGGAACGGTTGAGGAGTTTAGGAGGAGTAGAGTTTCGTAGATTATCCCCCGAGGTGTCTGAGGGATGGCTATCCAGTACGATCCGTATATTGGATCAGATGGGGTGCAGCGATGCACGAAAATAGGGTTGCGCAATATCGTTACTGCATGGAGATGCATACATATGGTGGACTACTGCGACCGCGGCCTTGGAGCCGGACGAGGTGGACTGTACGTTCTTCCAGTCTGCTTTCAAAAGGAAGTACCTTGGAGTTAGGTACTTGGACGACAGGAAGAGAGAATTTATATATCTAGTTCAGGGGCGTATGATTGTAGCTGAGTACGAGGTCCAGTTTGTACGGTTGAGTCAGTATGCTTCAGAGCTGATGTCAATGATAGGCATCAATGTGATCGTTTTTTGTATGGGCTGGTACATGAGGTGAAGACGTATATGCTTGCGACAGATTATACAAATTTTGATGTACTCGTGACTCGAGCCAAAGATATAGAGCACAACTTGGGTTTAGCCTCGCGTGGGGGTGGTTCGAGTCTGGGTAAGAGAGCTGCTGAAGCTGGACATAGTAGTGGGCAGAGTAAGAGGAATCGGGATCGTAGTTATCAGCCTGCGGCTAGGCGTGGAAATTTTGGATGTGGTGCACCGATTCAGGGCAACAAGCAGAGAGCTGAATAGAACACATGCTGGAGGTGTGGTTTGCGGGAGCACTTGAGGAGGGACTGCCCTCGTGCGGCTCGCGAGGTTTAGGCTCATGTAGTTGGGGCTAACTCGTGTTGGAACTGTGGATCTACCGACCATATGAGGCGTGAGTGTCCCCTGTTAGCGGGAGGTGGTCAGGGTCGTGCACCAGCTGTTGCACAGTAGAGAGACCGTGGGCGTAGCCGAGGCAACTTCCGGAGGAGAGAGGATGGCCGGAGAGGTATGGCCTATGTCATTGCTGTTCAGTCAGAATAAGGTGGTCCCGCGAGGGTGTACGCACATCGCGAAGGACGCAATGACACCGATGTGATTGCAGGTACCTTCACACTGCAATCTCCATCCTTGTTAGCATTGACTGATTTTGGATCTACTCATTAGTACATCTTGAGTGAGCATGCATATTTGCTTGATATTTCTGTTCAGATGCTAGATGTAGGAATGCAAGTTACAAGTTCTTTTGGCGAGACTGTTGTGATAAGTAAATTGTATAGAATATGTCCGTTGTCTGTTCAAGGTCATATATTTTCTGTTAATTTGATGGAATAGCCTTTTTATTGTTTTTGACGTGATTCTTGGAATGGACTGGTTGGTTGAGCACCGAGATGCGGTAGATTTTGATGTTAAGCGTGTCACCCTGAAGCTTACGGATGATTACGAGGTAGTAATCGTGGGTGAGAAAGTGAAGTTCTTATCTAACGCAATTTCAGCTCTAGAGGCGAGTCGAATGATGGATTTGGGATGTGAAGCTTTCTTGGCATATGTGATGAATCCTGGCACGAAGGAAGTGCGCGTACGAGACATACAAACTGAATGTGAGTTTCCGGGTGTCTTTCCGGAGGAGTTGCTAGGGTTTCCACCCAACTGGGAAGTTGAGTTTGGTATAGAGTTGTATGAGAATATGACTACAGTGTCAATTGCTCTTTATCGCATGACACCTAAGGAGTTGAAGGGGTTGAAGACGCAGCTCTAGGAGTTTCTTGACCGAAGGTTCATAAGGCCGAGTATTTCGCCTTGGGCTGCGCTGGTCTTGTTTGTGAAGAAGAAAGATGGACTTGAGGTGTTTATCGCAACTTAACAAGTTGACGATTAAGAACAAGTACCCATTGCTGATGATTGATGATTTGTTCGATCAGTTTTGTGGTGTTTCGGTGTTTTCGAAGATAGACTTGAGGTCTGGGTATTACCAGCTTAAGGTTAAGGATGTCGATGTACCTAAGACAACTTTTCGGACTAGGTACGACCATTATGTGTTCTTGGTGATATCGTTTGGTTTGACGAATGCACCGGCTGCATTCATGGACATGATAAATAGGGTGTTCCATGAGTTTTTGGATCAGTGTGTGGTGGTGTTTATCGATGATAATCTTGTGCACTCACGTACCGAGGAGGATAACGATAAAGACTTGAGAATTGTGTTGCATGTGCTGTTGCAGAATCAACTTTATGCTAAGCTGAGCAAGTGCGAGTTTTGGCTCAAAGAAGTGGTTTTTCTTGGACATGTGGTGTCGGCTGAAGGTATTCGGGTTGATCTACATAAGATTGAGGTGGTGATGAGCTGGAAGACACCTAAGTCAGTGACGGAGGTGCGTAGTTTCCTTTGCTTGGCAGGTTATTACCGAAGGTTTTTCGAAGATTACTGCTCCTTTGACTATGTTGTTGCAAAAGAATGTTCACTTTGAGTGGACGGATGTTAGGAAACAATCTTTCGAAAAGTTGAAGGAAGCTTTGACGTAAGCTCCTGTCTTGATTCAACCTGAGTCAGGTAAGGAGTTTGTGGTCTATAGCAGTGCATCATACGTCTGTTTGGGTCGCGTGTTGATTTAAGGTGGGAAGGTTGTGGCCTATGCGTCAAGACAACTGAAAGTGCATGAGCGCAACTATCTTACATATGATCTTGAGCTCACATCGGTGGTGTTTGCTCTGAAGATTTGGAAACACTACCTTTATGGTGAAAGGTGTGTGGTTTACATCGACCATAAGAGTTTGAAGTATCTAATGTCTAAGAGGGAGTTGAAGCTTAGGCAACGAAGATGGTTAGAGTTGCTTAAGGATTACGATCTGACCATTGAGTATCACCCTGGAAGGCCAATGTTGTGGCCGATGCGTTGAGTAGGAAGGTGGATGTTGAGCTGAGAGCTATGTTTTCTCGTTTGAGTATATCACGTGATGGTGGCTTGATTGCCGAGTTACAAGTGAAACCTTCCTTGATTCAGTTGATCAAGGAGAAACAATTGATGGATGATTCGTTGGTGCCACATATTCAGGATATAGATGATGGTGAGGCTACATATTTCTGCATTAATGATAATGGAGTTCTATGTTTCAAAAGTCGAATAGTTGTGCCGGAAGATTTTGAGTTGAGGCGTACTATTTTAACCGAGGCTCATAGCAGTCCTTTTGCTATGCACCCAGGTAGTACCAAGATGTATCATGGCATAAAGGATGAGTACTACTGGGTGGGGTTGAAAAAGGATGTGGCGGATTTTGTTAGCAAGTGTATGGTTTGCCAGCGGGTGAAGTCTGAGCATCAGTTTCCTTCCGATTTGTTATAGCCTTTGAGGATACCGGAATGGATGTTGGAAAGGATTATGATGGATTTCGTATCCGGGTTGCTTTGACATCCTCAAAGAAGAACTCAGTGTGGGTGATTGTGGATCGCCTTACGAAGTGTGCACATTTCTTGGTTGTACATACTATGTATACTTTGGACAAGCTAGCTGAGCTGTATATTACTGAGATTGTACGTTTGCACGGTGTGCCCAAGTCCATAGTATCATATAGAGATTCGAGGTTTACAACGAGGTTCTGGGAATGTTTACATCAAGCGTTTAGTATACTGTTGAATTTCAACACTTCATATCATCCTCAGTTGGATGGGAAGTCAAAGGGAGTTATCCAAGTGCTTGAGGATATGTTACAATGTTGTGTGATTTATTTCTAAGGTTCTTGGGAGAAGCGTCTGCCATTGGTTGAGTTTGCTTATAATAACAGATTTCAGGCAAGTATTCAAATGGCATCGTATGAGGCCTTGTATGAGAGAAAGTGCATAACGCCTCTTTGTTGGGTTGAGGCATGGCAAAGGTTGATTTCCTTGCCGGATATGCTTAAGGGATCAACCGAGAAGGTGAAGCTCATATGTGAGTGGTTGAAGGATACATCGGATCCCCAGAAATCTTACGCGGATTTAAAGCGTAAAGAGGCTGAGTTCGTGGTGGGAGATCGCTTGTTCCTTAAGGTTTCGCCTTGGAAGAAGGTAACGAGGTTCGGACGTAAGGGAAAGCTTAGTCCGAGGTTTATTGGACCCTATGAGGTTGTGGAGCGAGTTGGTTATGTGGCCTATCGGTTGGGGTTGCCTCCCAAGTTGGAAAAGATCCATGACGTGTTTCATGTATCTATGTTGCGGAGATATAGATTGGATCCTTCGCATGTGATACCAGTTGAGGAAATAGAGTTGAATCCGGATTTTTTGAATGATGAGGAGCCGATGAAAATTCTAGATGCGAGTAGCGAAGTTCTTCGTGGCAAGACGATTGAGCTTATGAAGGTGTTGTGGCGACACTGGGGAGTTGAGGAGGCTACGTGGGAAATCAAGGCGAACTTGATGAGGCAATTCCCGCATCTTTTTCTTTCAGGTAAATTTTCGAGGACAAAATTTTCTAAGTGGGGGAGAGTTGTAATGCCTAGATTTTGGGCTTAGATGTTTTGGTGAGTCAGGTTAGACCGGTGGAACCGGTGATGGTTGTTTGAACCGTTTAAAAGGTGTTTTAGGGATATCAGATTTCAGGATAAGATAAAAATGGGATAAAAATTTCCAAAATCCTCTAAAATGGTTTTTAAGAGGTTGGTCAAATCATTTTTATAAATCGGGTTTTCTAAAGTATACATTTTGTGCAGTGACCAAAATGTAAAGATTTAAAAGTTGGGAAAATGGTTTTTCAAGAATAGTCAAAATCTTAGAATCTTCAGGGAGCTATTTGGAAATTTTGCCTTTTCCCTAATTTGACATGTGTTTTAAATGCTATTAATAATTAAAAGGGTTTTAATTAAATTAAAACAATGAAGGTAGTTAATCGGTTAGTGAAAACTTTTGACGAGCTTTTCATTTTCTCTCTTTTGCATCAGCCAAACACTCTTCTTTTCTCTCAAATTTCCAGAAATCTTTTGCTCTCAAATCCTCTTTGATTTCTTATCATTTCTCCATTGAATTCTTCCATTTTCCTTCAAATTTCTTCAAGCAAAACTTGCCAAATTAAAGGAGATGCAAGGATTGGAGGTAATTTTCGTGCTATCCCTCTAATCTAAGTTCTATAATAAAATTCCGAAGATATTTGACTCTTTAACACTTAATTTGATTGAGGTTTTGTTGTTAGGATATTAAATTCTTGAAATCTTGATGGAAAATTGGTTTAGAATGCGGGTTTCGAACTTCAATTGATTTGGCTGTTTTGAGATTGTTTCTAAATGAGTTTTCAATGATTTTTTTATGTTGAAGTGGAGTCTTAATCATATAGATCTCGAAATCCTTGAGATCCTTAGTTTTTGAATTGTTTTGGGGTGAGTTCTTGACGTGTTTTTGAGGATTTTGAGTTGCTGATGGTATAAGGGTGATTTTCGATTGTTTTTGGATGTTTATTAATGCTTAGATTGTGTTGGATGAGTTGGGGAATGGCTGGGCCGAAGTTTAAGGTCAATCGATTGAGTTTTCGGTTGTTTCAGATGGGTGTTTTGATGGTTTAGAGCAGGGCTGCGGGATTTCTTGTGTGTGCTGGAGTTGTAGATGCATAATAATGCATTGAACTTCTGTTTTTATGTGTTAAAAATAGGGTATATTAGTCCGGAAGCGAACGAGGTGTTTTTGGAGGCTTTGGAAGGCCGTTAGTTGCGTCGGCAAGCGTGGTTTCACGAGTTGGTGAGTGGAATTTGGTTTCCCAAAGTGGAAACGTTTTAGAAAAGGTTTTGGGAACTTAATAAGAGCTTGAAACGCTTTATTAAGTTCGGAAGTAAGTAAATCAAAATTTCTCCCTCGGTTGCGGTAGTTATGAGGCTTTGGTTGCACTTGGTTTTAAATGCATTTACCTACTGTTTTAAAGCATGTTTTTAAGGATAAGAATTGTGTATGATGATGCCATGTGGTTTAAGGATGCACTAGGTAAGTGGTCCTTGTATGCATGTGTTGATGCATGAGGTTTTAAGCATGGTTTAAAGCTTGTTGATGGCTTATCATGAATGTTTTGTAAAAACAATGAGTTATGCATGTGTTATGGACTATATAAGCAAGTGACGTGGTTTAAAGTATTTTATAAATGAAATCGGATATAGTTAGCCGGCTATAGGATTGAGTGCACTATAAACAAGTTGCCTTGGATGTTGAAGGGTTGTGATTGTACCGAATACTCCATCCAAGTACCCTAACGATTGAGGATTGTATAAAGTTGCAACGGTTGAGGGTAGCTCCCGGGTGCGAACCTTGGGCGTGTCTCGTCTCTCGTTAGTGGGTTATACATTTACTGATAAGTGGTGTTGAGGGGTTGTGATTGTACCGAATACTCCCCACGGGTGTCACAATGATGGAGGGCCGCTCTCGTGTGTGAGCCTTGACATACCAGTAAAGTGTATGAAGGGTGTGGGACAACCCTTGGTAATCCATGTATCGGATACTTTGATTTTGAGATTGTTGTTATCACTTGTGAGCCAATATAATGGAAAAGTATATTGTGGAAAATGTTGCCAATGCATGGTAAGAAAAATGCATGTTTTTGTTTAAGCTTAACATAATGGTGTTTATGCTTGAAAGGCTTGGTAAAGGATTAGCAATGGTTTAATTGCTGGTTTTGATTTGGATCATGTACCAGGATGTTTAAATTAGTGAGTTTGATGAGAAAGTGTATGGTTTATCAAGAAAGGCAAGTTAGTTTTGAAAAGAGTGAAAATTGGTTTTGTGCATTGATGATGTTTGTGGTTTTGAGCAACCCTCACTAAGCTTGTATGCTTATGGTCTTTTTTTTTCATCAATGCAGATAATTAGACTTTCGGTGGCAGCATCTTTGAGGAATAGCACCAATACATTTTGCTAAAAGTATGTTGTATACTTGAACTAGTATAATAAAGGCAATGGGGGTGTCCGATGCATTGAATGCTAATGATTTGTTGATTTCTCGTTTTGAGCAAGTTTATTGTAACACCCCAATTTTGGGCTTGGAAGTTTAGGGTCTGAACCGGACCGGTTTAAATTACGACTCGAATATAAAAGGTGGTTTTTAGGGAAAGCCTACTTCGGGATGCATTAAAAATATGGAAAAATATCTAAAAATCCTCTTTTATTATATATAAGAGAGTGGTGAAATCAATTTTACAAAATGGGGTTTGGAAATATGACATTTAGAGTTAGTGACTAAAATGTAATTTTTGAAAAGTTGGTGATTGTTTTAAAAGGATTGAAACTTTGAGTCTTTAAGGAGCTAATTTACCCAAGGGAGAGTTTCTCTAGATTTTTCTTAAATTTTAAAGACTTATTTAATGTAATTTAATAAAAAGAAAAGAGGGAAAAGAGATATTTTAGTTTCATAACTAACTTTTGCCAAAATTTTCCCATTTCATTTTCTCTCAATTTTCCCTCAGCCAAACACATTTCCACAACCACTTTTCCTTTGATTTTCACACCTAAAGTTGAGATTTCAATCTCTAAATGATTTCTAATCATTTCTACACCAAATCCTCATCATTTGCTTATTGAATTTTCAAGGATTTTGGCTCTAAACAAGGAGAAACTCACATTTAGAGTTATGAACGTCCTTCTCCTCTAAATACACAGTTCTTTACTGAAATTCCCAAGTTCTCAATCCTTAAATTGAGTTTTATTAAAGGTTTTAATGTTGTGTTCTTGATTTTGGCTTAAAATGCAAGATTTGGATTTAATTTTGAAGAAATTCGTAATAGATGATTGGGCTCTGTTTTGAGATGTCTTTTTGATGTATTTTGGATGTCTAAATGATGTGTAATTGAGGTTTAATCAATGCAATCCCGAATAAGTTGATTTTCCTAAGTTTTGACATGAGAAAATGGTGGTTTTTGGGGTGATTTTGATGTCCTGCTATAGCTGGAGTTATAAGGACGTGATTAGGTCCTTTTTGGATGTTAATTGATGTTTAAGAATGATTGGATTTGATGGATCTTGGCTGGGTAATGTTGTAGAGGTGTTTGGATGTGATTTCGGTTGTGTTTGGTAGCCGAAATGTGAGTTTTGATGAGAGCAGCGAGTTTAGGTGTTTTGGTTGAAGATTTTAATGCATGATGATGCATTAATCCACTGCTTTGATGTGTTTAAATCAGGGGAGACATCATCGGATCCTTGTGGTGTTGATCTGGAGGCTTGATCGGCGTTTCGGCAAGCTTGCGAAACGGAATCGGTGAGTGAAGTTTGGTTTTCAGCTTTGAAACCAATCTTGGAAGGTTATGGGAGCTTAGTTTAACTCTAAACAACTTAGCTAAGCTCAAGAGTAAGTTTTTCGGAGAAACTCTCTTTTTGATGAACCATGAGATGGTTGAATGCAATGTGTTTATTTTGCATGTTTAAATTCTGTTTTGAAAGCATATTTTAGCATGTTTAATGATGGTTTTGTAAGCCATGTGTTGGAGGATGCTCAAGGTAAGAGATCCTTGTTTTGGACATTGATAAATGTGGTTTGATGCATAGTGTTGCATGTTTATGTAATGGCTTTGATTAATGCTTTAAAACAGTGGATTGTTGATGATAATTGATGTATATTGGCAAGTGATGTGTTGGTTTTAAAGTACTTGAATCGGATATAGTTAGCCGGCTATAGGATTGGGTGCACCGTGAATAAAGTCGCCTTGGATGTTGAGGGGGTTGTGATTGTATCGTAAACTCCATCCAAGAACACTAACGAGATGTCTAAGATCATAATGGTGGTTAAAATGCCATGTGAAGATCTTGTGTTGTGTGTCCCGCGTTCTCGTTAGTGATGTTATACAACTACCAATGAGTGATGTGGAGGGGGTTGTGATTGTACCGTTAAACTCCATCACGGGTGTTGAGGGGTTGTGATTGTACCGGTAAACTCCACCTTGTATGTTGGTAGTGTGTATGGAGCGTATGGGACAACGCTTGTAATCCGCGTATCCGATTGTGTTTTGAGTTGAAAATGGTTATGGATTATCACTTGAAAGCCAATATGACATGTTAATGTATTGAAGCATGAGATGCTTGGTTTTTATGCATAGATGCATGATAAATGATGTTTTGAAATTAAAGGCCTTGGAAAGGTGTTTTTACAAAGTGCATTATTGTGTTGTTTCATTAGAGCATTTCTCACTAAGCATGTGTGCTTACGCTCTCTCTTTCTTGAACCAATAATGCAGAGCATTGAAGTGCTTAAAGGGCAACAAGGAGGTCAAGGATCCAAGTGAAAGTCTAAGCTCATGTATGGTGACTATTTTCACAACACTATTAGCTTTTGGTATTTGGCAATGGGAACCTAGATTGAGTTTTTGGGAGATGTTTTGGACTCTCTAAGTTTGGTTTAATGCCTATGATGATGTTTGAAACATGTAAATGGCCATTTGGTATTTGTTTTGGAGATTTGATGATTGCTTGCTTTTCATTTTAGGATGCATGCCTTTATACTTGTGATTTTCCTAAATGATGCTTTGATTGAGCTTTGATGATGCAAATATGTTCCTTTAATGTTTGATGACTTGTTGGATTGATGTGGAAGTCATAGGTATGTGTTTGGTGGGTCGGAAGTGTGAAAAACAGACTTTTCTGCTGTTTCTGGGCAGGGTGTTTCGAAACACCCTTGCCTGTTTAGAAACAGATGCATATTTTGGCCTGGGTGTTTCGATACGGGCTGAGGTGTTTCGAAACACTTTGGCTACTGCCAAGGGGTGTTTCTGAACGGCCTAGACCAGTTTCGGAACACTTGACCGTTGGGCACTATTTTTGAATGGTTTTGAGGTTTCCAAGCTTTACGTTTTGGTCCTGATTTTTGTATATGCAATTGCTTGAGTTTGGGATGTCCGTTTAAGATGAAATTTTGGCAGAGAAGCATGAAACATGATTAATTTCATAATGGTAACTTAAAAATTGGAAAAGTCCTCACAATTTCCAGAAATTACAAATTGGTCCCTAAATTCGTATGTTGTGCAATTGAGTCCTTAATTGTTTTCCGATTGCTGTGATTTTTGAGTATGCTTATCTCAAGAGTTCACCTAAGGTTAATATGCATTTAGAAAAAGTTAAAAAGAAAAAAAAGGTCGTTAATCAAGGTTGACTTTTGGGTTGACTTTGGTTTTCCCCGTGTAATCTTTGTAGTTCGGGTCAACCGTCTAGGCCGGGCTAAGGGGTTACATTTGGTGGTATCAGAGCTGAGTTCTCGAGTATTTGGGAATGGTTATGTGGGTGATATGTGTATGATTGCAGGTATATTTGTTGAGTGAAAGTATGATGTATGAATTGTAAAAATGTTGCAATTGTGGTGTATGTTGTGGTGAAGCATGTTAGAGGGACCCATTGCCATATCAAAGCTAATGAAATGATTTGTTTTAAATTGGAAATGAGCTTGAGTACTTGGATTGCTTACCTTGTTGGAGCCTTTCAGGCGGCGGTAGCTGGAGCTCATGGAGCTGGGCATCAGGGAGATGCTAATGTTAGACTACCTCTGGAACGCTTGCGCAGTCTGGGAGGGACTGAGTTCAGGGGTTTGTCTGCTGAAGGTTCCGAGTCTTGGTTGGAAAGTACTAAGAGAATTTTGGGACAAATGAACTGCAATAAAGTGCAGAAGCTGGGCTGTGTAATATCATTATTGCATGATGATGCGTATACCTGGTGGACAACCGCTATCTCCGGAATGGAGGATGTTGACGTGACTTGGACGTTCTTTCTGAACGCGTTCAAGAGGAGGTATCTGGGTGTGCGGTACCTGGATGAAAAGAAAAGGGAATTCATGTCTCTTACTCAAGGGAGCATGCCAGTGGCTGAGTACGAGGTTCAGTTTGTCTGACTCAGTCAGTACGCACTTGAGCTCATCCCTAATGAGCGGGAGAGGTGTGAACGTTTCCGTTATGGTTTGGTGACGGATGTAAAGACCTATATGTTGGCTGTTGAGTACACTGACTTTGATGTGCTGGTTGGTAGAGCAAAAGACATTGAGTTGAATTTGAGTTTATCTTCTAGAGGAGCTGGTCCTAGTGTGGGCAAGCGAGCTGCTGAGTATAGTTCCGGTGGCGGACGGAACAAGAGAGGACGTGATCGGAAGTATCAGTCTTCAGCTAGGCGTGGTGGTGGAGGGCAAGGTGCGCCTGTTCAGGGAGACATGGCGAGAGCTGATCAGAATACATGTTGGACATGTGGAACGCGTGGTCATCTGAGGTGAGATTCTCCTCGAGCAGCGAGGGAGGTACAGGCTCCTGTTGTGTTGACCGGTAATTCGTGTTGGAACTGTGGTTCGGCGGATCACATGAAGAGGGAGTGTCCTCTGTTGGCCGGGGGTTGTCAGGGACGTGCTCCTGGAGTTGTTGCACCATAGAGAGGTCGTGGGCGCGGCCGTGGTAATTTCCAGCGTAGAGAGGATGGTGGAAGGAATGTGGCTCATGTTGTAGCTGTTCGGCCTGAGGGTGGTGGCCAGGCCAGAGTGTATGCTCAGAGGGAGGGGAGGAATGACACGGATGTGATCGCAGGTACTTTCACTTTGCAATCCTTGTCATTACTTTCCTTGATTGATTCTGGATCTACACACTCATACATATTGCGTGAGCATGCTCAACTGCTTGGTTTGCCTGTTGAGTCTTTGGATGTTGGTATGCGTGTAACTAGTTCTTTTGGTGAGACTGTTGTGATACAAAAGCTTTATAGAAGGTGTCCCTTGGTTGTGCAAGACTATGTTTTTCATGTTGATCTTATGGAATTGCCTTTCTATGGTTTTGATGTAATCCTTGGTATGGATTGGCTTGTTGAGCATCGAGCTATAGTAGATTTTGAGAATAAGCGAGTTTCGTTGAAGCTTGCGGATGATTATGAGGTAGTGGTGGTTGGTGAGAATGTGAAGTTTCTTGCCAATGTGGTGTCCACTTTGGAAGCGAGTCGGATGCTGAGGCAAGGTTGTGAAGCCTACCTAGCCTTTGTGATGAATCCTAGCTCTAAGGAGTTACGAGTGCAAGATATCAGGACTGTGCGAGAGTTTCCTGGTGTGTTTTCGGAGGAGTTGCCTGGATTGCCTCCTAATCACGAAGTGGAGTTTGGGATTGAGCTGTATGAAAACACAACTCCAGTGTCCATTACTCCTTATCGAATGGCACCTAAAGAGTTGAAAGAGCTGAAGACGCAACTTCAGTAGTTGCTTGATCGTGGCTTGATTCGGCCGAGTGTGTCACCTTGGGGTGCATCGGTTCTGTTTGTGAAGAAAAAGGATAGCACTATGAGAATGTGCATCGATTACCGTCAGCTTAACAAGTTGACTGTCAAGAATCGGTATTCACTGCCGAGAATTGATGATCTTTTTGATCAATTTCGGGGAGCAGCTGTGTTCTCTAAAATTGACTTAAGGTCAGGGTATTATCAGCTGAAGGTGAAGGATGTGGATGTGCCAAAGACAGCCTTCAGAACGAGGTATGGGCATTATGAGTTTCTTGTGATGCCGTTTGGTTTGACGAATGCTCCTGCAGCTTTCATGGACATGGTGAATAGAGTGTTCCATGAATACTTTGATAAATTTGTTGTGGTGTTCATTGATGATATTCTCGTGTACTCTCGTACTGAGGAGGAGCATGAGGGGCATTTGAGAATTGTGTTGCAGGCTTTGTTGGAGAATCAGCTTTATGCCAAGCTGAGCAAGTGTAAGTTCTGGCTTAGAGAAGTTGTGTTTCTTGGTCACGTGGTCTCTGCTGAAGGAATTCGTGTTGATTCTCAGAAGATTGAGGCAGTGATAAATTGGAAGCCTCCTAAGTCTGTTCATGAAGTCCGTAGTTTCCTTGGTTTGGCGGGATACTATCGAAGGTTCGTGGATGGGTTTTCAAAGATTGCTGCACCTTTGACGAAGTTGTTGCAGAAAGATGTTAAGTATGAGTGGACGGAAGCGAGACAGCAGGCTTTTGAGAAGCTTAAGGCAGCTTTAACGCAAGCTCCTATCTTGGTTCAACCTGAATCAGGGAAAGAGTTTGTGGTGTATAGTGATGCGTCCTAAATTGGGTTGGGATGTGTGTTTATGCAAGAGGGTAAGGTGGTGGCTTATGCATCGCGTCTGTTGAAGGTGCATGAGCGCAATTATCCTACGCATGACATTGAGTTAGCAGCGGTGGTTTTCGCCTTGAAAATTTGGAGACATTACATGTATGGTGAGAAGTGTACTGTGTACACGGACCACAAGAGTTTGAAGTATCTGATGTCTCAGAAAGAGTTGAATCTTAGGCAACGACGTTGGGTGGAGTTGCTTAAGGATTACGATTTGACGATCGAGTATCATCCGGGTAAAGCTAATGTTGTAGCGGATGCTTTGAGTAGGAAGGTAGCAGTGGAGTTGAGGGCTATGTTTGCCAGTTTGAGCATTTCGATTGATGGTAGTCTTGTGGCTGAGTTGCAAGTGAAACCATCCTTGTTTCAGTTGATTAAGGAAAAGCAGTTGTTGGATGATTCCTTGGTGCCACATGTTCAGGATATTGCAGAGGATAGGCCATCGGATTTCTGCTTTAATGATGATGGAGTTTTATGCTTTGGAAGTCGGATAGTAGTGCCCAATGATGCTGAGTTGAGGCGTGCTATTCTGACTGAAGCTCATAGTAGTCCTTTTGCTATGCACCCTGGTAGTACTAAGATGTACCGTGATCTTCGTGATGAGTACTATTGGGTGGGTTTAAAGAAAGATGTTGCTGAGTTTGTAAGCAAGTGCATGGTATGTCAGCGAGTTAAGGCTGAGCATCAGTTTCCTTCAGGGTTGTTGCAACCGTTGAGGATTCCTGAGTGGAAATGGGAGAGGATTACCATGGACTTCGTGTCTGGTTTGCCTTTGTCGCCATCGAAGAAGAATTCAGTGTGGGTGATTGTGGATCGCCTGGCGAAGTGTGCACATTTCTTGCCTGTGCATACTACGTACACTCTGGATAAGCTTGCGGAGCTGTACATTGCTGAGATTGTGCGGTTGCATGGTGTGCCAAAGTTGATTGTGTCGGATAGAGATTCGAGGTTTACATCGCGTTTCTGGGATTGTTTGCATCAAGCTTTGGGTACACATCTGAATTTTAGTACATCTTATCATCCGCAGTCGGATGGACAGTCTGAGCGTGTTATCCAGGTGTTGGAGGATATGTTGAGGTACTGCGTGATTGAGTTTCAGGGTTCTTGGGAGAAACAATTGCCTCTGGTGGAGTTTGCCTGTAATAATAGTTATCAGGCAAGTATTCAAATGGCACCTTATGAAGTTTTGTACGGGAGGAAGTGTCGGACTCCTCTTTGTTGGGCTGAAACGTGTCAGAGGTTGGTTTCGATGCCCGCTTTGTTGAAAGGAACCACCGAGAAGGTGAAGCTCATTTGTGAGCGTTTGAAGGCAGCTTCTGATCGGCAGAAGTCTTACGCGGATTGAAGCGTAAGGAGATTGAGTATGCGGTGGGTGACCGTGTGTTTTTGAAAGTTTCGCCTTGGAAAAGGTAATGAGGTTTGGCCGAAAGGGTAAGTTGAGCCCTAGGTACATTGGACCATACGAGGTGATTAAGCGTGTGGGTCCTGTTGCGTACAAGTTGAGGTTGCCGCAAGAGTTAGAAAAGATTCATGATGTGTTTCATGTTTCTATGCTTCGGAAGTATAGATCGGATCCTTCTCATGTGATGCCTATAGAGGAAGTGAAGTTGAATCCGGATTTGACCTATGATGAGGAACCGGTGGAGATTCTGGATTCGGATAGTAAAGTTCTTCGAGGCAAGACCATTGAGTTGGTATAGGTGTTGTGGAAGCATCGTGGTGCTGAGGAAGCCACGTGGGAACGGAAGGATGACATGTTGAAGCAGTTTCCGTACCTTTTTCCTCCAGGTAAATTTCGAGGACGCAATTTCTTAAGGGGGGAGAGTTGTAACACCCCAATTTTGGGCTTGGAAGTTTAGGGTCTGAACCGGACCGGTTTAAATTACGATTCGAATATAAAAGGTGGTTTTTAGGGAAAGCCTACTTCGGGATGCATTAAAAATATGGAAAAATATCTAAAAATCCTCTTTTATTATATATAAGAGAGTGGTGAAATCAATTTTACAAAATGGGGTTTGGAAATATGACATTTCTAGTTAGTGACTAAAATGTAATTTTTGAAAAGTTGGTGACTGTTTTAAAAGGATTGAAACTTTGAATCTTTAAGGAGCTAATTTACCCAAGGGAGAGTTTCTCCAGATTTTTCTTAAATTTTAAAGACTTATTTAATGTAATTTAATAAAAAGGAAAGAGGGAAAAGAGATATTTTAGTTTCATAACTAACTTTTGCCAAAATTTTCCCAGTTCATTTTCTCTCAATTTTCCCTCAGCCAAACACATTTCCACAACCACTTTTCCTTTGATTTTCACACCTAAAGTTGAGATTTCAATCTCTAAATGATTTCTAATCATTTCTACACCAAATCCTCATCATTTGCTTATTGAATTTTAAAGGATTTTGGCTCTAAACAAGGAGAAACTCACATTTAGAGGTATGAACGTCCTTCTCCTCTAAATACACAGTTCTTTACTGAAATTCCCAAGTTCTCAATCCTTAAATTGAGTTTTATTAAAGGTTTTAATGTTGTGTTCTTGATTTTGGCTTAAAATGCAAGATTTGGATTTTATTTTGAAGAAATTCGTAATAGATGATTGGGCTCTGTTTTGAGATGTCTTTTTGATGTATTTTGGATGTCTAAATGATGTGTAATTGAGGTTTAATCAATGCAATCCCGAATAGGTTGATTTTCCTAAGTTTTGACTTGAGAAAATGGTGGTTTTTGGGGTGATTTTGATGTTCTGCTATAGCTGGAGGTATAAGGACGTGATTAGGTCCTTTTTGGATGTTAATTGATGTTTAAGAATGATTGGATTTGATGGATCTTGGCTGGGTAATGTTGTAGAGGTGTTTGGATGTGATTTCGGTTGTGTTTGGTAGCCGAAATGTGAGTTTTGATGAGAGCAGCGAGTTTAGGTGTTTTGGTTGAAGATTTTAATGCATGATGATGCATTAATCCACTGCTTTGATGTGTTTAAATCAGGGGATACATCATCGGATCCTTGTGGTGTTGATCCGGAGGCTTGATCGGCGTTTCGGCAAGCTTGCGAAACGGAATCGGTGAGTGAAGTTTGGTTTTCAGCTTTGAAACCAATCTTGGAAGGTTATGGGAGCTTAGTTTAAGTCTAAACAACTTAGCTAAGCTCAAGAGTAAGTTTTTCGGAGAAACTCTCTTTTTGATGAACCATGAGATGGTTGAATGCAATGTGTTTATTTTGCATGTTTAAATTCTGTTTTGAAAGCATATTTTAGCATGTTTAATGATGGTTTTGTAAGCCATGTGTTGGAGGATGCTCAAGGTAAGAGATCCTTGTTTTGGACATTGATAAATGTGGTTTGATGCATAGTGTTGCATGTTTATGTAATGGCTTTGATTAATGCTTTAAAACAGTGGATTGTTGATGATAATTGATGTATATTGGCAAGTGATGTGTTGGTTTTAAAGTACTTGAATCAGATATAGTTAGCCGGCTATAGGATTGGGTGCACCGTGAATAAAGTCGCCTTGGATGTTGAGGGGATGTGATTGTACCGTAAACTCCATCCAAGAACACTAACGAGATGTCTAAGATCATATTGGTGGTTAAAATGCCATGTGAAGATCTTGTGTTGTGTGTCCCGTGTTCTCGTTAGTGATGTTATACAACTACCAATGAGTGATGTGGAGGGGGTTGTGATTGTACCGTTAAACTCCATCACGGGTGTTGAGGGGTTGTGATTGTACCGGTAAACTCCACCTTGTATGTTGGTAGTGTGTATGGAGCGTATGGGACAACGCTTGTAATCCGCGTATCCGATTGTGTTTTGAGTTGAAAATGGTTATGAATTATCACTTGAAAGCCAATATGACATGTTAATGTATTGAAGCATGAGAATGCTTTGTTTGTATGCATAAATGCATGATAAATGATGTTTTGAAATTAAAGGCCTTGGAAAGGTGTTTTTACAAAGTGCATTATTGTGTTGTTTCATTAGAGCATTTCTCACTAAGCATGTGTGCTTACGCTCTCTCTTTCTTGAACCAATAATGCAGAGCATTGAAGTTCTTAAAGGGCAGCAAGGAGGTCAAGGATCCAAGTGAAAGTCTAAGCTCATGTGTGGTGACTATTTTCACAACACTATTAGCTTCTGGTATTTTACAATGGGAACCTAGATTGAGTTTTTGGGAGATGTTTTGGACTCCCTAAGTTTGGTTTAATGCCTATGATGATGTTTGAAACATGTAAATGGCCATTTGGTATTTGTTTTGGAGATTTGATGATTGCTTGCTTTTCATTTTAGGATGCATGCCTTTAGACTTGTGATTTTCCTAAATGATGCTTTAATTGAGCTTTGATGATGGAAATATGTTCCTTTAATGTTTGATGACTTGTTGGCTTGATGTGGAAGTCATAGGTATGTGTTTGTTGGGTCGGAAGTGTGAAAAACAGACTTTTCTGCTGTTTCTGGGCAGGGTGTTTCGAAACACCCTTGCCTGTTTCGAAACAGATGCATATTTTGGCCTGGGTGTTTCGATACGGGCTGAGGTGTTTCAAAACACTTTGGCTACTGCCAAGGGGTGTTTCTGAACGGCCTAGACCCGTTTCGGAACACTTGACCGTTGGGCACTATTTTTGAATGGTTTTGAGGTTTCCAAGCTTTACGTTTTGGTCCTGATTTTTGTATATGCAATTGCTTGAGTTTGGGATGTCCGTTTAAGATGAAATTTTGGCAGAGAAGCATGAAACATGATTAATTTCATAATGGTAACTTAAAAATTGGAAAAGTCCTCACAATTTCCAGAAATTACAAATTGGTCCCTAAATTCGTATGTTGTGCAATTGAGTCCTTAATTGTTTTCCGATTGCTGTGATTTTTGAGTATGCTTATCTCAAGAGTTCACCTAAGGTTAATATGCATTTAGACAAAGTTAAAAAGAAAAAAAGGGTCGTTAATCAAGGTTGACTTTCGGGTTGACTTTGGTTTTCCCCGTGTAATCTTCGTAGTTCGGGTCAACCTTCTAGGCCGGGCTAAGGGGGTTACATTTTTGATGCATATTTGAATTTTTGAAATGGATATTGAGTATTGGTTTGTGCTTGATATTGGTTTTTATCCTTTTGGTGTTTTTGATATCTAGGAAGCATGCCTTTAGTCCCATAACTTGCAAGATTGAAGCTATGTTGTAGCTTGTGGCTCGTATTGGTTGTCATTGATATGTATTCATGTTGTATGTGTGTTGGGGCATGTGTCGGGATGGTTCCAGAGGTGAAAACTTGTCTTAAACCAACATTTTTGGAAAGTTCAAGGCCCAGGCATTTCGGAACGGTTGCCTGTAATGGCCATGGTGTTTCAGAACAGCGAGGCTCGTTCCGGAACAATTTGCTTCTGTGAACCACTGTATCAAAACGTATCATTAGGGGTTTCGAAACAAACCCGCATATCAAAACGGTCAAACATGTTTCAAAACGGCTGTTCCGATACGGGGTCTTGTGTTTCGGAACACTTGACCGTTGGATCTATATTTGAATTGGCCTAAGTTTTTCCCTCTTTTATTTTGGTCCCTGTTTTCCTTGTTTGCGATTGAATGAGTTCTAAATGTCATTTTGAGCCGAGATATCACCTTTGAGCATGTAACGAACTTAATTGAAGGTTCGTAACCTGAATTTGGCAAGAGCCCTGAATTGGCTTAAATTGAAAGGCGAATGGGTCGATGTCTTATCCGCTGCTTGTGTACGTACACCTAGGAATCTGAGATGCATCTAGATAAGATAAAAATGGAAAAAGGTCGTTTATCGATGTAAACTTTCACGGTTTACTTCAATATTCCCCGTGTGATCCGTTCGGTTCGATCAATCGGCCTGGCCGAGTCGAGGGGGTTACAAGGTTCACACACGAGAGGTACCCTCCACCGTTATGACACTCGTGGTGGAGTATTCGGTACCTTACAACCCCCCGGCACCACTCATCAGTAGATGTATAACCCCACGAAGGAGAGACATGACACAACTCAATTTCTTCAATATTTAGGGTACTTGGATGGAGTATTCGGTACCTCACAACCCCCCTCAACATCTAAGGTAACTTGTTTATAGTGCACTCAATCCTATAGTCGGCTAACTATACCCGGTTTCGTTTATAAACCATTTTCACAACATCACTTGCCAATATAATTAACATTTAGCAAAAACCTCAATGTTTTCAAAGTATTACCAATAAGCGAAATTTCCAAGCATCAAACCACGCACCATAAATCATGTATAAGCATATACATACTAGGATCACTTACCATGTGCATCATTCATCATTATAACATCGAAAACAGTAAATCTGTAACCCCCTCGACCCGGCCCAGTCGATGAACCGAACCGAACGAGTCACGCGGGGAATATTGAAGTAAACCCGTAAAGTTTACCTTAATAAACAACCATTTTTATCTTCTTTAAATACAATTTAGATTCCTAAAAGATCGATCAAAGCAGCGGATAAAACAACATCTTGATGGCATCTCGATTATTACAAGATTTGATTTTAGGGACCATTTCGTAAAATCAACAACTTACAAGGACTATTACCAAATTCAAGTTACCATCTTTTAATTAAATTCATTACATGCGTCTCAGTAGAAATTAAGCTCAAAATAACCAATGAAACACATTTAATTGCTACATGACTAGCATGGAGAAAAATGCAAAGAAACAAAAACTCATAATATTTCAAAAACTGAATTAATAGCCACCCGTTTCGGAACAGTGGGCCCCGTTTTGAAACATTTGTAATGAAATATTGTTGACTGTTTCGAAACACGGGTTTGTTTCGAAACCTTCCAAGACCCGTTTCGGAACAAGGCTTCACTGAGACAAAATGTATCGAAACAGGCCTCCACGTTTCAAAACCCCAAGACACTTTCAGACCCCCATTTCGAAACAAGCAGGGATGTTTCGAAACACCTAGACATGCAATGTTTGAATTTGCCGATTTAACTGGCTTTTTACCAACAGAAACCAACCTGACATGTGACTAAATATACTTGCAACTTAAATACATACCAACAACCAAGGATTCCAGGCAGAAATATCATCATAGCATCATTCTCAATATCAATATGACTAAAGGCATGCTTCCTAAAAGAAGTAAGCACCAAAATGCTCAAAACTCAAACCAAGCATAAATCAACACTTAGAAGGCCCTTTACATAGCCAAATACGCAAATCAAACTTGCACCAAACCAGAAAATACCAAACAACCAACACTTATAACATTAGACACCCCGATTGCCTTTATTACTCTAGTCCATAACCAAACTTACCTTCAATAAAAGTCTTTCACCGATCCCTTGCAAGTGCCGCATCCAAAGCATAAATTGACTGCATTGATGAACAAAGAGAGCGTAAGCACTACATGCTTAGTGAGGAATGCTCAAAACCAAAACACCATCAATGCAACAAAATTGTTTTCACTCCTTTGAAAAACATCATGCCTTCTTTGATAAACCATGCACTTAAACATTAAAATCAACATGCTAAACATCATGCTACATAAAACACATACTTTCCAACAATTAAACCATTGTTACACAACCTTCAAGCCTTCCAAGCATAAATACCATTATGCTATGCTTAAGGTAAAACATGCATTTTCCATAACATGCATCATCAAAATTTTCATAACATCTCATTCCATTATCTTTGCTTACAAGTGATTAACAACATTTCCGATTCTCAAAAACGTATCGGATACATGGATTAACAAGGGTTGTCCCAAACCCTCCACACACCTTACAAGCATCTCAAGGCTCAAACACGAGAGCAACCATCCACCGTTGTGACACCCGTGGTGGAGTATTTGGTACAGTCACGACCCCTCAACACCACTCATAGATAGTTGCATAACCCACTAACGAGTGACGGGACACACACAAGGTTCGCACCCAGGAGCTACCCTCAACCGTTGCAACCTTAAACAATCCTCAACCGTTAGGGTTCTTGAATATAGTTTTCAGTACAATCATAACCCCTCAACATCCAAGGCGACTTGTTTATAGTGAACTCAATCCTATATCCAGCTAACTATGTCCGATTTCATTTACAAAAAACACTTTATACAACGTCACTTGCCAATATAGTCCACATTTCATGCACACCTTACTGTTTTTATATAGCATTTAATAAAAAGCCATGTCACAAGAATTAAACCATGCTTCAAACCTCATGCATCAACACATGCATACAAGGATCACTTACCTAGTGCATCCTTAAATCATATGGCACCATCAACCACTTTTCATATACTCAAAGCATGCTTTAAAACAGTAGGTAAATGCAATTAAAACAAGTGCATTCAAAAATCTCAAAATAGCACAATCCGGGAGAGAAATTAACTTTACTTACTTTCGAACTTAGTAAAGCGTTTCATGGCCTTACAAAGTTCCTAAAACCTTTTCTAAAATGGTTCCACACTAGAAAACCATATTCCACTTACCGTCTTGCAAAACCACACTCGCCGACGCACAAATTACACGTTAGTAGCTTCCAAAAACACTTTGTTTGATTCCGGAACACCATCCCATGTTTGCAACACATTAAAATAGAGGTTCAATGCATTAAAATGCATCCACAACACCAACACTAAAAAGAAAACCCGCAGCCCTGCTCAAAAGCATCAATTTACCCAATCGATACAACTGAAAACTCAATCGATTGATCTCCAAACTCAGCCCAGCCATCTACCAACACATCCAACACATTTTAAGCATCAATCAACATCCGAAAGAAACCTAAAACCATCGTTATACCTCCAGCAACTTAGATTTCACATTACACCCCAAAAACCTAACTATAAACACCTTAAAAACCAAAGATCTCAAGTATTTCAGGATTAACATGATTAAGACTTTATTTCAACATCATAAACCTTTCAAAACCCATTTAGAAATCAGCTCAAACAAACCAAATCAACACAACTCTAAAAATCACATTTTAATAATCTTTTTCAACATTTTATTAAATAACCTTGATTAAAGGGTTAGCACGAATTTTACCTCCAATCCTTGCTTCTCTTCCAATTTGGCAAGTTTAGCTTTCAAGAATCTTGAAGAATTTGAGAGAAATCACCAAGGATGTGTTGGAAATCAACAGAGGAAAAGAAAGTGAATGACATCTAGAAATTGAGAGAAAATGGATAGTGTTTGGCTTAAGTGAAATGAAGAAAATGAAATGATCGTCAAATTACCTTAACTAAATTAACTACCTCTTGATTAAATCAACAAAAGCCTTTTTAATTATTTAATAAACCATTTAAAACACAAGCAAATTTAGAGAAATGGCTTAATTGCCAAATAGCTCCCTAAAGATCCTAAGACTTTGACTATTTTTTGAAAACACTATTTTTCCACTGTTTTAAAACATTACATTTTGGTCACCGCCCAAAATGTATACTTCCCAAAGCTGGTTTTCTAAAATTGATTTAACCAACCTCTTAAATATAATTTTATAGGATTTTAGGAATTTTTATCATATTTTTATCCCATCCCGAACCTTGATTTCCCTAAATCACCCTTTTACGATTCGAACCGCCAACCTTCGGTTCCACTAGCCTGACCCGACGCAAAACACCCAGGCCCAAAACCGGGGCGTTACAAATCTCCCCCACTTAGGAAATTCCATCCTTGTAATTTTTACCTGGAGGAAAAAGATGCGGAATTGTCTCAACATGTCCACCTTACTTCCCCACGCAACTTCCTCAACACCTCATGTCACCACAACACCTCTACAAGCTCAATCGTTTTACTATGAAGAACTTTGCTACTCAAACACAAAATTCTCACTGATTCTTCATCATAGGATAAATCCGGATTTAACCCAACCTCCACAACATGATTAACATGAGATGAAAACAATCTATAACACTGCAACATAGAAACATGAAACACATCATGGATTCTTTCCAACTCGGGAGGCAACCTCAACCGATAAGCCACAGGAAAAACTCGCTTCACAACCTCATAAGGTCCAACAAACCTCGGACTAAGCTTTCCCTTATGTCCGAACCTCACCACCTTCTTTCAAGGCGACACCTTAAGGAACACGCGATCTCCAACCGTAAACTTGATTTCCCTACACTTGAAATCTGCTTAAGATTTTTTGACGATCCGATATAGCCTTCAATCCTCACATATGAGCTTTACTTTCTCAGTTTTTCCCCTAAGCATATCCGTTATGGAAAGCAACTTCCGCCCCGCCTCATCCCAACAAAGAGGCGTTCTACACTTCCTCCCATATAAGGCCTCATACGGGGCCATTTGTATACTTGCCTGAAAACTATTATTATAGGCAAACTCAACCAAAGGCAAATGCTTTTTCCAAGAACCTTGGAAATCAATCTCACAACATTGCAACATGTCCTCGAGTACCTGGATAACTCGTTCTGACTGTCCAGCCGACTGAGGATGATATGAAGGGCTGAAATTCAACCGCATACCCAACGCCTAATGTAAACATTCCCAGAACCTTGCCATAAACCTCGGATCCCTATCTACCACTATGGATTTTGGAACACCATGCAAACACACAATCTACGCAATATACAACTCTACCAGCTTATCCAACGTATATGTAGTATGAACAGCCAAGAAATGTGCACACATCGTAAGACGATCCACAATCACCCACACGAAGTTCTTCTTAAATGGTGACAAAGGCAGACCTAATACAAAATCCATTGTAATCCTTTCCCGTTTCCACTACGGTATCCTCAAAAGCTGAACAGACTAGAAGGAAACTGATGCTCAGCTTTTACACACTGGCAAATCATACATTTGCTCACAAAATCAGCAACATCCTTTTTCAGCCCCACCCAATAGTACTCATCCTTTAAACCATGATACATTTTAATACTACTAGGGTGCATAGCAAAAAGACTGCTATGAGCTTCAGTCAAATAGTGCGCCTCAACTCAACATCCTCCGACACAACTATTCAACTTTTGAAACATAGAACCCCATCATCATTGAAACAAAGGTATGTTGCATAACCAACAGCTATATCCTGAAAGTGAGGCGCCAACGAATAATCAAACAATTGCTTCTCCTTGAACAACTGAATCAAGGAAGGCTTCACCTGCAACTCAGCTATCAAGCCACCATCACGCGATATACTCAACCGAGCGAACATAGCACTCAGCTCAACAGCTACCTTCCTACTCAAAGAATCGGCCACAACATTGGCCTTTCCAAGATGATACTTAAACTTTAGATCATAATCTTTAGGCAACTCCAACCATCCCCACTACCTAAGATTCAACTCCCGTTGAGACACAAAATACCTCAAACTTTTATGATTGATGTAACCCCACACTTTTCACCATAAAGGTAGTCTCTCCAAACTTTCAAAGCAAAAACCACCGCAACATACTCTATATCACGAGTAGGATAGTTGTGCTCATGTAGCTTCAACTGTCTAGACGCAAAAGCCACTACCTTCCCACCTTGCATCAATATGTAGCCTAACCCAACATACGATGCATCACTATATACTACAAACTCCCCATCTGATTCTGGTTGAATCAAGACAGTAGCTTGTGTCAAAGCGTCCTTCAACTTCTCGAAAGCTTGCTGCCTAACATCTGTCCACTCGAAGCGAACATTCTCTTGCAACAACTTGGTCAAAGGTGTAACAATCTTAGAGAAACCCTCAACAAACCTCCGACAATATCCAACCAAACCAAGGAAACTTCGCACCTCCGTCATCGACTTAGGCCTTTTCCAACTCATCACCGCCTCGACCTTGTGTGAATCAACCCGAATACCTTCGGCTGACACCACATGTCCAAGAAAAACTACTTCCTTGGCCAAAACTCACACTTTCTCAGCTTAGCATAAAGCTGATTCTCCAACAGCACTTGTAACACAATTCTCAATTTCCTATCATGATCCTTCTCGGTACGCGAGTACACGAGAATATCATCGATAAACACTACCACGAACGGATCCAAAAACTCATGGAACACCCTATTCATCATATCCATGAATGCAGCCGATGCATTTGTCAACCCAAACAATATCACCAAGAACTCATAGTGGTCATACCTTGTCTGAAAAGCTTTTTTTGGTACATCCACATCCTTAACCTTTAGTTGGTAATATCTTGACCTCAAAACAATTTTTGAAAACATTGAAGCACAACAAAACTGGTCAAACAAATCATCGATCTTTGGCAAAGGTTACATGTTCTTAATCGTCAACTTGTTCAGTTGCCGATAATATATGCACACACGTATCGTACCATATTTCTTCTTCTCAAACCAAACGAATACCTCCCAGGGTGAAACACTTGGCCTTATGAACCCTCGATCAAGCAATTCCTGAAGTTGCGTCGTCAACTCCTTCAACTCCTTAGGTGCCATGCAATAAAGAGCAATGGACACGGGAGTCATATTCTCATACCACTCAATGCCAAACTCAACTTCTCGGTTGGGTGGCAACCCAACTAACTCATCCAGAAAAACACCCAGAAACTCGCATACCGTTCATATGTATTGCACCCATACTTCCTTCATACCAAGTTTCATCACATACGCTAAGAAAACTTCACAACCTAAATTCCATCGTCTAACTCGCTTCAAGCTGAAATTGCACTAGACATGAACATTATGTTCTTGCCTACGTTTCCCACCTCATAATAATCCGCAAGTTTCAAGGTAACTCGCTTAACATCAAAAGCAACAACAACTTGATGCTCAACCATGCAGTCCAATCCAAGAATCACATCAAACCATAAAAGGTAATTCCATCAAATCAACTGAAAGCACGTGGCCTTGAACAAATAATGGACACCTTCTTTACAATTTTCTTTTAACAACAGTTTCACCAAAGAAACTAATTACTCACACTCTCACATCTAACACTTCCGAAACAAATGTTCAAGCCACAACTTCCAAAACAATTTGCAACCACATGCACAAAAAGCTATACCCCATTGATCTAAAAGGAACAAGCTCGCCTCACGTGGTCATATGACCCACCTACTTAATAGGGATCAAACGCTACTCAAGCCTTGACACACTGTCCCCACAATCTTTGTCCAACGTTACTACAACCTCGCCTCAACCTAGGCGATACCCTTTTAAGCATGACCATTTGTACATTGTCAACCACTAAGCTAGAGTTCACAACTCACACTCTAGAGTTAAAACCTCTCGCACGAACTATTACACCCAAGTTATGCTCATATACCTTGCCCGTGTTACCAACACGTCGAAAAAAATGTAGCAAAAAATTCAACAAATAGGGTTTAGCATCATGCACGGATCCATAAAAGTGCCAATACATCGATGTCTCACATCTGATTCCAATCCAGGAGCACACATGCTCAACTAAACAATTTGCACATTAACTCAACTACAATTTACGATTTCGAACCTAAACCATAAATTCACTTTTCTTGTCACCCAAGTTTCTAACTTTCAGATACTTCTCATTTAGATCAGTTCAAAAGAACTCTGAGAACACAACGTCATGTTCTATGCCCACAACCATAGTTACCCTCTGACTACACACATCTCTATATAACCAAGATACAACTCATCTTTACTTTATGGGCTTCACTACCCTCCATTCATTCCATAATCTCATTCGTAGAGATCATCCACTCCAGGGATACCTCCGGTGACAACCTTTGAGTTCAACTTCTACTCAAATTACGTAAGCGCTAACCACAACTCACAAATGTCCACCATCTAGTGCAGTCACATGCACTTCAGCTCTAACAGCTTCTCAAGCTCTAAACATCGCCTATATTCCTAGAACCATGCAATCTAACACTTGCCCAACCGTCACAGGTTGTAATTATATCGAGGCACATCTAGGCGTTTAGCACCCAGGAGAATTTACACACTCCTTTATTCCTTGCCCAAGATCAACAACAATCATACCAGATTGCTACTCTCTCCTCGGTTTATTATTCTATTATTGCTAAGGCATGATAACAACTAACAAAACAAACAAATCAAATTGCTCAGGCCAGCTCCAAGCAAGGATCCAAGACTTTGGTTTCAACTTAAAACATTTCACTAGGTAATAAGGCAATGGGAAATCCAATCCCCCCAGCATAGCACAAAGCATACGACATGTATGTCTCAACCATCATGCATCACAAGCATTTAAAATCTAGCCCAATTATATCGCCATAGAACAGCTCACACTCATATTCAATCACCATATATAGCATCACCATAACATAATCAACACTAACATGCTTAAGACATTCAACAGACAAAGCAAATATTACCAAAAATGCATATTCACATCACATTTACTTGCCAACAGCTTACCATCATCCCAACCTTTCGTAACCTGGCTCTGATACCACCTAATGTAACCCCCTCGACCTGGCCTAGCCAATAGACCGAACCGAACGAGTCACACAGGGAATATTGAAGTAAACCCAGAAAGTTTACCTCAATAAACGACCATTTTTTTCTTTTTATCTTGTCTAAATAGAATTTAGATTCCTAAGTGATCCATCAAAGCAACGGGTAAAACAACATCTTGATCACATCTCGATTATTACCAGATTTGATTTTTGGGACCATTTCGTAAAATCAACAACTTGCAAGGACTATTACAAAATTCAAGTTACCATCTTTTAATTAAATTCATTACACGCGTCTCTGTAGAAACTCATCTTAAAATAACCATTGAAATTCATTTAATTGCATACATGACAAACGGGGACAAAAATGTAAAGAAATAGAAACTCAGAATATTTCAAAAATAGAATTATCAGCCACCCGTTTCTGAAAAGTGGGCTCCGTATCGGAACTATCGTATCAAAACATTGTTAACTGTTTCAAAATGTGAGTTCGTTTCGAAACCTTCCAAGACCCGTTCGGGAACAGGGCTTCACGGAGCCAAAATGTATCGAAACAGGCCTCCCCGTTTGGAAAACCAAAGACACTGTCACGCCCCCGTTTTGAAACAAGCAAGAGTGTTTTGAAACACATGGACCTGCAATGTTCGAATTTGCTTATTTAACTCAATTATTATCAATCGAAACTAACCCGACATGTGACTAAACATACATGCAACTCAAATACATACCAACAATCAAGTATTCTAGGAAAAATATCATCATAGCATCATTCTCAATATCAAAAAGACTAAAGGCATGCTTCCTAAAACAAGTAAGCACCAAAAGTTCAAATCTCAAACCAAGCATAAATCATCACTTAAAAGGCCCTTTACATAACCAAATAGGCAAATCAAACTTGCACCAAACCAGAAAATACCAAACAACCAACACTTATAATCTTGGACACCCTGATTGCCTTTATTACTCTAGTCTATAACCAAACTTACCTTCAATCAAAGTCTTTCACTGATCCCTTGCAAGTGTCGCCTCTAAAGCTTAAATTGACTACATTGATGAACAAAGACAGCGTAAGCACTACATGCTTAGTGAGGAATGCTCAAAACCAAAACCCCATCAATACAATAAAATTGTTTTCACTCCATTGAAAACCATCATACCTTCTTTTGATAAACCATGAACCTAAACATTAAAATCAGCATGCTAAACATCATGCTACATAAAACACATACTTTCCAGCAATTAAACCATTGTTACACAACCTTCAAGCTTTCCAAGCATAAATACCATTATGCTAAGCTTAAGGTAAAACATGCATTTTCCATAACATGCATCATCAACATTTCCATAACATCTCATTCCATTATATTGGCTTAAAGGTGATTAACAACATTTCCAATTCTCAAAAATGTATCGGATACACATATTAAGAAGGGTTGTCCCAAACCCTTCATACACCCTACCGGCATCTCAAAGCTCACACACGGGAGCAACCCTCCACCGTTGTGACACCCGTGGTGGAGTATTCGGTACAATCACAACCCATCAACACCACTCATCGGTAGTTGTATAACCCACTAACAAGAGACGGGACACACACAAGGTTCGCACCCGAGAGCTACCCTCAATCGTTGCAACCTTAAACAATCCGCAATCGTTAGGGTACTTGGATGGAGTTTTCAGTACAATCCCAACCCCTAAATATCTAAAGCGAGTTGTTTATAGTGCACTCAATCCTATATCCGGCTAACTATATCCGATTTCATTTACAAAACACTTCATACATTATCACTTGCCAATATAATTCACATTTCATGCACACCTCACTGTTTTTACAAAGCATTCAATAAAAAGCCATATCACAAGCATTAAACCATGCTTCAAACCACATGCATCAACACATGCATACAATGATCACTTACCTAGTGCATCCTTAAATCATATGGCGCTATCAGCCACGTTTCATATACTCAAAACATGCTTTAAAACAGTAGGTCAATGCAATTAAAACAAGTGCATTAAAAAATCTCACTATAGCACAATTCGAGAGAGAAATTCACTTTACTTACTTCTGAACTTAGTAAAGCATTTCATGCTCTTACGAAGTTCCCAAAACCTTTTCTAAAATGTTTCCAAGCTGGAAAACCAAGTTCCGTTCACCATCTTGCGAAACCACACTCGTCGACGCACAAATTACACGTCCGAAGCCTCTTAAAAGACTTTGTTTGATTCCAGAACACTACACCTGTTTTCAACACATTAAAACAGAGGTTCAATGCATTAAAATGCTTCCACAACACCAACACTCAAAAGGAAACCCGCAGCCCTACTCTAAAGCATCAATTTACCCAATCGATACAACCGAAAAATCAATTGATTAATCTCTAAACTCTGCCTAGCCATCTACCAACACATCCAACATATTTTAAGCATCAATCAACATCCAAAAGCAACCTAAAACCATCCTTATACCCCCAGTAACTCGGATTCCACATTACACCCCAAAATCACCAACTATAAACAGCTTAAAAACCGAAGTTCTCAAGGATTTCGGGATTAACATGATTAAGACTTTATTTCAACATCATAAACCTTTCATAACCAATTTAGAAATCATCTCAAACAAACCAAATCAACACAACACCAAAAATCACATTTTAATCATATTTTTCAACAAAATTTCAACATTTTATTAAAACTACAATGAAACCTCAATTAGAAACATTGATAAAGAGTGAAATATTTTGGGAATTCCATTAAAGAACATTGATTAGAGGGTGTAACCCCATTAGCCCGGCCTAGACGCTTGACCCGAACTACAAAGATTACACGGGGAAAACAAAATTCAACCCAAAAGTCAACCTTGATTAACGACCCTTTTTTATTTTAATCTTGTCTAGATGCTCACAAAGCCTATGTGAATACTCACGAATCATGGAAGAGAAAGGCATAATGATCGGAAAGCATTTAGGGACTTAATTGCACAAATTACGCGTTTAGGGACCAAAATGTAATTTTTGGAAATTAGGACTTAGCTGATTTTAGGTTTACCAATTTGAAATTAGTCATGTTGCATGCTTCTCTATCAAGTCTCAGCTTAAAAGACATCACAAGCTCAAGAAATTGCAATTACAACATTCGGGATTAAAAAGTAAAGGAGAGAAACTTAAAACAATTCAAAATAGCATCCAATGGTCAACTGTATCGGAACGCCCACCCTCCGTACCAAAAATCCCGTATGGAAACAGTGTTGACCGTTTCGGTACGCTGGTATGTTCCGAGACCTGTATCGAAACAATCTTCACTAGTAGCCAAATTGTTTCGAAACACCTTGATCCGTTTCGAACCACAATGGCCATAACAGGCCCCCGTTTCGGAACATGTGATGGTGTTTCGATACACCTTGCCCAGTGACAGCTGAAATTGATGGTTTTCACCTTTTAATCAAATCAAACATGCCTCAAAGATTACCAAATCATACCAGCAACTCATTTTGACTCTAGGAAACATATTTAAGACCCCTAGACTAGAGCATGACATCAAACACAAAAGCACACAATCTATAGGCATGCTCCCTAGTCTCAAATCCAACATAAGCAACCAAACCTCAAACCAAACATTTGGGACCATTTACAACCCATAAATGTCATCGCAAACATGCCACAAACTTAGGGAGTTCAAAACACATCTCCCAAATACAACCTTGGTTTCCCATTGCCAAATATCAAAACTAAAGTGTATAAAAACTTTACCATACTGAGCTTTGCACTTCCTTGGATGTTCTTATCCTTCTTGATGCCCAAAACCACCTCGATTATCTGCATTATTGGTAAAAGAGAGCGTAAGCACAATTGCTTAGTGAGGCATGCTCTAAAGAAAACCAACACAATAATGCATTTTATTAAAATACTATCTCAAAAGCTTTTTCTACAACATGCTCATTCTATCTCATGCTTGAAAACCATTTCAAAGCAACTTCTCATTGAAAACACATGTACCTCAATTCTATCTCATGCATTTAAACCAATGCAAATCTCATGGCAAAGCCATACTCATGCTTTTAAAACCAAAGCATTTCATATACAAATCTCATATGCATTTCTCATAGCATAATTCATCTCAACAATAGGTATATGTGAATCAGAAGCATTTTCAAATATTATATTGGCATTTCACATCTCATTATTACTCGGATACGCGGACAACTCACTAGACACTTCCGGTGGCATCTACCAGCACCGTACTCACTCGTCTAGTAACATAATTTCCAGTGGCATCTACCATCACCGTACTCACATGGCGGTATCTCTAATCGCCACAAAGCTTGGGTATTTCACCAAGTCCTACCCAATGGAATGCCCATCATCGGTTTTTCTCCCTTTGTATTTAACCAAAGAGCGCGTATGAATTTTTAGTTTATAGTGCACTCTCATCCTATTGATCGATCAATTATATCCGGTAAGTATCTCAACATCTATGCCAATATATTATGTCAAAACATCATCTCACCTACTGTTTTTCATGCAACATTTCTCAAATCATTCTCATCTCATTTCAAAACCATAACATTTGCCATGATTTAAAACAAAAGCTCAAATCTCAACTATGCAACATGTTATCCCATGAAATAATTTCAAGCATCATCTCATGCTACAAATCATGCATAAAAACAGTAGAAATTTATCTATCTCAAACCATGAGCATGTAAAAGCATTTTAGGGGCAATCCACCACATATAAGAGAGCAATCTAGCCAATACTTACTTCAGGACTTAGGAAGGTGTTTCAAACCTTTCCTAAATCCCCAAACCTTGATTCTTTGTCCCTCAGGGACTTCTAAAACCATACGCACTCACCGATTACGTTTCGCTTGCTCGCCGAAACGCTATCTAGAATCCCGGATCAACACCAAAGGCATCCGAAGATGTCTCCCCTGTTTATAACACATAAGAGCAGAGGATTAATGCATCATCATGCATTGAAATCATCAGCCACATTCCTAAACTCGCTGCTCTACTCACAAACCACATCTCGGCTACCAAACACAACCAAAATCATCTCCAAACACTTCCAAAACAAAGCCCAGCCAAGATCTACCACTTCTAATCATTTCTAAACATCAATCAACAAAAAAATCACCACAAACTCGTCCTTATACCTCCAGCTATGACAGAACACCAAAACCACCCCAGAAAACATCATTCTAGCATGCAAAACTTAGGAACCCAAGGCTATTTGGGATTTGTTTGATAAAACCTCATTTATAACATCAATTAACATCCAAAATATATTAGAAAACAACCTCAAAACAGAGCCTAACCATCAACCACGAAAATCATCAAGATATCTCCAAAAACCTTGAGTTTTAAGATAATTTCTTGTTTCTAACATTAAAGCAACTCAAAAATCATTAACAAAGGATTGATAACTTTGGAATTTCAGTAAAGAACTGATCATTAGAGGAGAAGGATGAAGCTTATCTCTAATGGCTGATTTCTCCTTGAATTGGGCAAGTTTTCTTGAAATTCCAATGTAAAAACAAGAGGTTTTGATGAGGAAAAGATTAGGAATCAAAAGGAGATTGAAATCTCATCAAAAGAAATGAAAATCAAAGGTGAATTGCTGGAGGAAATGTGTTTGGCTGAAAAGAATTTGAGAGAAAATGAAATGAGAGAAAATTGATGAAAAGTAGTTATGAAAATTCAAAGGTAGTTTCCTTTTAATTAATCCTTATTTTCCATTAATTAAAACATTAATAAAACCACCCAAATTAAGAAGAAATCTGATTAAAATCATTTTGGTAAAATTAACTCCTTAAATATTCAAAGTTTTAATCCTTTACAAAGCAGTCACTATTTAACTTTGTAAAAACTGCGATTTGGTCACTACACCGAAATGTAGTATTTCCAAACCTTATTTTGTAAAATTGATTTCACCATAATCATTCATATATTAAATTGGGATTTTTAGATATTTTTCAATATTTTTAAAGCATCCCGAACTAGGTGTTCCCTAAATCTCCCTTTAAGATTCGATCCGTTTTTGACTGGTCCGATTCGGACTCTAAAACATCTAGGCCCAAATTCGGGGTGTTACAGAGGGTTACCACGAATTTTACCTCTAATCCTTGCTTCCCTTCCAATTTGGCAAGTTTAGCTTTCAAGAATCTTGAAGAATTTGAGAGAACCCACCAATGATAAGTTGGCAATCAAAAGTGGAAAAGAAAGTGAATGAAATGTGGAAAATGAGAGAAAATGGATAGTGTTTGGCTGAAGAGATATGAAGAAAATGAAATGATCGTCAAATTTCCTTAACTAAATTAACTACCTTTTGATTAAATCAACAAAAGCCTTTTTAATTATTTAATAAACCATTTAAAACACATGTCAAATTAGAGAAAAGTCTTAATTGCCAAATAGCTACCTAAAGATTTTAAGACTTTGACTCTTTGTTGAAATCACTCTTTTCCACCGTTTTAAAACTTTACATTTTGGTCACCACCCAAAATGTATACTTTCCAAAGCCCGTTTTGCAAAATTGATTTAACCAACCTCTTAAATATAATTTTAGAGGATTTTAGGATTTTTAACATATTTTTATCCCATCCCGAACCTTGATTTTCCTAAACCACCCTTTTACGATTCGAATCGCCAACCTCCGGTTCTACTAGCTTGACCCGACACGCAAAACACCCAGGCCCAAATCAGGGCGTTACAAAATCACTTACTTCAAATCATGGTTTAAACAGTAGGTAAAGCACATTAAAAATCAAGTGCATCAACAAACTTATAGTAGCACAATTCGAAAAAGAAATTCACTTTACTTACTTCTGAACTTAGTAAAGCGTTTGAGGCTTAAACTAAGTTCCAAAAACCACCTTTTAAGTGTTTCAAAGCTAGAAAACTAAGTTCTCACTCACCGACTCGCGAAACCAAGATTCGCCGACGCGAATTTAAGCGTCCGAAGCCCCTCAGCACTTCATTGATTACTTCCGATGTAATCTCCCCTATTTATACCATAAAGAACAGAGGATTAATGCATCATAATGCATTAAAATTGCCATAAACTTAAACACTCTCGTTGCTTTGCTCTAAAGCACCAAAACACTCATCCGAAATCACCTTCAATTGCTCTCAAAACTCAATCGAGCCATAACCAAGCACTTCCACCTCATTTTCACCATCAATTTACATCGAAAATCCTTCTAATAACATCATTATACCTCTAGAAACTAAAATTTCACGCTAATACCTCAAAAACCCAAAATCTAACAATCTAACAATTAGATATCCATCCTATTTCAGGATTATTATAACAAACCCATTATTCTCACATCATTTAACATCCAAATCAAGTTTAAAATTATTCTCAAATCAATCAAAACAATGCCCAAATGAAAATCTTGAAAATCCATCTTACAAAGCTTAATTTAGCAATTTTGATCAATTCAATTACAAAATCTTGTTATCAAACAAAACTAGAGAGCCAAAGACTTGGGAATTTCAATAAAGAACCTTGATTAGAGGAGAGAAAAGAAAGATCACTGCTAACACAAGCTAGTTGAAGTAGAAATCTATGGGCATCATTTAGGAATCAAAAGTAGTTGTAATGAGAAGATTCTCTGCTGTTTTAAGTGATGAAAAGAGAGTTTGGCTGCTGAGAAAGTTGAGAGAAAAGTTTAGAGAAATGTGGTAACGTAAGAAAATGTTTAGGCTATTAAAATCTCTTTTAATGAAACTCTTTTATTAAAACATTTAATTAAATAATTTAAAACACAAAATCAAGGGAATAGCTGATACCACCTTGGTGTAATAGCTCCCTAAGGATTCTAAGTTTTGGCTCTCTTCGATTTAGCCATTAAAACAAAACTTTCATTTTTTTTACATTTTAGTCACCAAACCGAAATGTCGACTTTCCAAAAATCATTTTCCAAAACTGCCTTCACTTTCCACCAATAAATATTTAAATAGGATTTTAGAAAAAAATTCACATTATTTTATCACATCTCGAACTAAGATTTCCCTAAACCGACTCTAAATTGACCTGAATCTCTAATCTAGATTAATCGGACCCTAAACTACCTTTTAAAACCTCTAGGCCCAAAACCGTGGTGTTATAACTCTCACTCACATAGAAATTTTTGTCCTCAAAATTTTACCTGAAGGAAAAAGGTGTAGAAACTGCCTCAACATGTCTGCCTTGCTTTCCCATGTGGCCTCTTCAACTCCTCGATGTCGCCACAACACCTTCACAAGTTCAATCGTCTTACCCCGAAAAACTTTGCTACTAAAATCAAGAATCCCAGCTGGTTCCTCATCATAAGGAAAATCCAGATTCAACTCAATCTCCTCAATAGGCATAACATGAGATGGTCTGATTTATACCTTCGCAACATCGAAACATGAAACAAATCATGAATTTTCTCCAACTCGGGTGGCAACCTCAACTGATATGCAACAATACCAACATGCTCCGCAACCTCATAGGGTCCAACAAACCTTGGACTAAACTTACCCTTACATCCAAACCTCATAACCTTCTTCCAAGGCGATACCTTCAAGAACATGCGATCTCCAATTGCAAACTCAATCTCCTTACGCTTTAAATCTGCGTAAGATTTTTGGCGATCCCATACAGCCTTCAACTAATCACAAATAAGCTTTACCTTCTCAGTCGTTCCCTTGAGAAAATCCGCCAAGGAAACCAACTTTTTCCAAGCCTCTACCCAACAAAGAGGCGTTCTACACTTTCTTCCATACAAGGCTTCATACGGAGCCATTTGTATACTCACTTGGAAAGCTGTTATTATAGGCAAACTCCACTAAGGGCAACTATTTTTCCCAAAAACCTCATAAATCTATAACACGACACCTCAACATATCCTCAAGAACTTGGATAACTCGCTCAAACTGATCATATATCCGAGGATGATACGAGGTACTAAATTTAAGCCTTGTACCCAAAGCTTGATGTAGACACTCCAAAACCTCACCGTAAACCTCGGATCTCTCTATCTGACACTATAGATTTAGGTACACCATGCAAACACACTATCTCAGTAATATATAACTTTGTCGGCTTATCCAATGTATACGTAGTATGCACAACTAAGAAATATGTACAGTTCGTAAGGCGATCTACAATCACCCAAATGGAGTTCTTCTTTCACGGAGTTAAAGGCTAGCCGAACACAAAATCCATCGTAATACTCTCACATTTCCATTCTAGTACCCTCAAAGGGTTCAACAACCCGGAAGAAAATTAATGCTCAGCTTTCACACGTTGGCAAACCATACACTTGCTCACAAACTCAGCAATGTCCTTCTTCAACCGAACCCAATGGTACTCATCCTTCAATCCACGATACATCTTCATACTACTAGGATGCATAGTAAAAGGACTGCTATGGGCTTTAGTCAAAATAGTGCGCCTCAACCCAACATCCTCTGACACAACTATTCGACTTTTAAAGCAAAAAACACCATTATCATTGAAACAAAAATCTGTTGCATTTCCATCCGCTATATCCTGAACATGACGCACCAAAGAATCATCCAGCAACTGTTTCTTCTTAATTAAATGTATCAAGGAAGGTTTCACTTGTAGCTCAGCTATGAATCCACCATCTGGTGATATGCTCAACCGAGCAAACATCGCTCTCAACTCTACAGCTACCTTCCTACTCAAAGCATCGACCACAACATAGGCCTTTCCAGGGTGATACACTTTCGTCAAGTCGTAATCTTTGAGCAACTCCAACCACATTCGTTGCCTAAGATTAAACTCTTTTTGAGACATTAGGTATTTCAAACTCTTATGACCCGTATAGCCCACACACTTCTCACCATAAAGGTAGTGCCTCCAAATCATTAAAGCAAACACAACAGTAGCAAGCTATAGATCATGGGTAGGATAGTTGCGTTCATGCACCTTCAATTGCCTAGAAGCATATGCCACAACCTTCCCACCTTGCATCAACACACAACCTAGACCAACATACGACACATTACTATTAACTACAAACTCCTTACCCGATTCAGGTTGAATCAAGACAGGAGCTTGCATCAAAGCCTCCTTCAACTTCTCGAAAGCTTATTGTCTAACATCAGTCCACTCAAAACGATCGTTCTTTTGCAACAATCTTAGAAAAGCCCTCCACAAACCTTCAATAATATCCTACCAATCCAAGGAAATTACACACTTCAGTCATCAAATTAGTGGTCTTCCAATTCATCACCGCCTGAATCTTATGTGGGTCAACTCGAATACCCTCCGCCAATATCGGATATCCAAGGAAGACAACTTCCCTGAGCCAAAACTCGCACTTGCTCAACTTAGTATAAAGTTGATTCTCCAACAACACATGTAGCACAATTCGTAAATGCTTACCATGATTCTCCTCGGTACGAGTGTACACGAGAATATCATAAATAAACACTACCACGAATTGATCGAAAAACTCAGGGAACTCGCGATTCATCATGTCCAAGAACATAGTCGGTGCATTCATCAAACCAAACGACATCATCAAGAACTCAAAATGTATGTACCTTGTACGAAAAGCTGTCTTAGGCACATCTACATCCTTTACCTTCAATTGATGATATCTGAACCTCAAATCAATCTTAGAAAACACTGAAGCAACATGAAACTGGTCAAACAAATCATCAACTTCTTTAGTTTCCGATAATCTACACACATACGCATCGTGCCATATTTCTTCTTTACAAACAAGACTGATGCACCCTATGGTGAAATACTTGGCCTAATGAACCCTTGATCTACCAACTCCTGAAGTTGCGTTTTCAAATCCTTTAGCTCATTAGGTGCCATCCGATAAGGGGAAATAGACATTGGAGTCGTATTTTCGTACAACTTAATGCCAAACTCAACTTCTATGTTCGGTGGCAAACGAAGCAACTCTTCTGGAGAAACACCCAGAAACTCACATACCACTCGTATGTCTTGTACTCGCACCTCCTTTTTACCAGGATTCATCATATAAGCTAAGAAAGCTTTACAACCCAACTCTATCATACGACTCGCTTTAAGAGCCGAAATTGCATTGGACAAGAATTTCACATTCTCTCCTACGATTACCACTTTGTAATCATCAGCAGGTTTCAAGGTAACTCGCTTAACGTCAAACTAGACCATAGCCCTATGCTCGGTCCACCAATCCATCACAAGGATTACATCAAAACCATAGAAAGGTAACTCTATTAAATCAACTGCAAACACATGGCTATGAACAGATAAAGGACATCGCCTATACAACTTTCTCGTAACCACAATTTCACCAAAGAAACTAGTTACTTGCATTCCCACATCTAACATCTCTGAATCAATCATTCAAGACACAACTCCCAAAAACATTAGCAATGATAGGCACAAAAAGTTATACCCCACCGATCAAACGTGAACATTCTCGCCTCACGTGGTCACGTGATCCACATACCTAATAGGTATCAAACGCCACTCAAGACTTGACACACGGACCCTAACGTCCTTGTCCAATATTGCTACAACCTCGCCTCAACCAGGCGATACCCTTTCGCATGACTATTCTAACACTGGCTACCGTTAAACCAGGGTCCACAACTTTCTTTCCATATCTAAAACCTCTTACATGAATTAATAAACCTAGGTCCTGCTTAGTTCACTTCGCCCGTGTACTAACACGTCGAAAACGGTGTAGCCAACAAAAACAACACATATAGCCTAACATTATGTACCAATCCATAAAAGAATCAATCACATCAATGTCTCACATCCAATTCCATACTAGTAGCATGCCCACTCAACTAAACAATATGTGCCTTTAACTCTACTTGTAACCCCCTTAGCCCGACCTAGACGGTTGACCCGAACTACGAAGATCACACGGGGAAAACCAAAGTCAACCCGAAAGTCAACCTTGATTCACGACCCTTTTTTCCTTTTAATCTTGTCTAGATTCTTGTTAACCCTAAGTGAGTACTCACGAGATACGATAGAGAAAGGCACAACGATCGGATTTCAAAAAGGGACTCAATTGCACAATATACAATTTTAGGGACCAAAATGTAATTTCTGAAAATTAGAGGGTCCTTTATGACTTTAAAGTTACCAATATGAAATTAGTCATGTTACATGCTTCTCTGCCAAATTTTAACTTAATTGGACATCCCAAGCTCAAGCAATTGCGATCTCAACATTTAGGACTAAAATGTAAAACATGCAAACTTTAGAACAATTCAAATCTGTGACCAACAGTCACCTGTTTCGAAACACCTACCAGCCGTATCGAAATGGTAGGGCAAAACACTCCCCCGTTTCGAAACTTGTTCCGAAACATGGCTCTTCAGTAGCCAAAACGTTTCGAAACAGCCTCCAACCGTTTCGAAACACGAAGGCCATTACAGGTCCCCGTTTCGAAACGCCAGAGGGTGTTTCGATATGGTTTGCCCAGAAATTGCTCGTTTTTCACCCAAAAACTCATTCATACTCATCCTAGTGACTCTCTAACCATACCAACAAGTCAACATACATACAAGGTACATGTTTAGAACTCTTAAACACCTTCATAGCACCAAACATGAAAACTCACAAATCTAGAGGCATGCTTCCTATTAACAAACCAAATAGGCAAACAAACATCAAATCAAACATTTAAGGCCATTTACAATTCAAACCAACCAAGGCAAACATGCCACAACCTTAGGGAGTTCAACACATCTCCCAAAACAAATCTTAGGTTCCCATTGCCAATCTATCAAAACTAATAGTGTACGAAAACTTCACCATACATGAGCTTGGATTCCCTTGGACAAACTTAGGTTCCTTGATGCCCTTAAACACCTCAATTATCTGCATTATTGATAAAAGAGAGCGTAAGCTTAATTGCTTAGTGAGGCATGCTCTAAAGAAACCAACACAATAATGCAATTTTAGAAAACACTTTCATTAAAGCTTTTAAACCACATGCTCGTCTCTTTCTCATGCCTGATAAACTTTCAAAGTAAAACTCATTGAATTCACATGTACCTTCATTCTATCTCATGCATTACAACCAATGCAAAACTCATGGCAAGGCCATTCACATGCTTGTATTGTCAAAGCATTTCTAAACAAAACACATATGCATATCTCATAGCATAAATCATTTCATCAAGGTACATGTGTAACAATAATCATTTCATCATTTATATTGGCATTTAGCATCTCATTAATACTCGGATATGCGAACACATTTCTACACTAGACTCTTCCGGTGGAATCTCACATCACCGTACTCACTTGTCTAGCAACACAACTTTCGGTGTAATCTCTCATCACCGTACTCACATGGCGGAATCTCTCATCGCCACAAAGCTTGGGTATTTCACCAAGTCCTACCCGATGGAATGCCCATCATCGGAAAATCTCCATTTGGTTTAACCAAAGAGCACGTACGGATTTTTTAGTTTGTAGTGTACTCTCATCCTATTGATCGATCAATTATATCTGGTAAGTTTCTCAACATCTATGCCAATATAATGTGTTAAAATATCATCTCACCTACTGTTTTTCATGCAATAAAACTCAAAGGTTTTCTCACCACATTTCAAATCATAAATCATACTTTGCTTCAGACCAAAAGCTCAAATCTAATCAATGCAACATGCCATCTCATGACATCTTTACAAGCATAATCTCATGCTGCAAGACATGCATAAAAACAATAGGAATCTCTAACCATGAGCATGTAAAAGCATTTTGGGGCGAAACACCACTTTAGAGAGATCAAATCAAGCTATACTTACTTCCGGACTTAGGAAGGTGTTTCAAACCTCTCATAAATCCCCAAACCTTGTACTTTTGTCCTCATGGACTTCAAACCCAAACGCACTCACCGATTTCATTTCGCTTGCTTGCCGAAACGCCGATTAAGCTTTCGGATCAACTCCAAAAGTGTCCGAAGATGTCTCCCCTGTTTTACACACATCAAAGCAGAGGATTAATGCATCATCATGCATTGAAATCTTCAGCCAACACACCTAAACTCGCTGCTCTACCTAAAACCAACATTTCGGCCACCAAACACAACCGAAATCACCTCCAAACCTTCCCAAAACTTAACCCAGCCAAGATCCATCACTTCTAATCATTTCTAAACATCAATTAACATCAAAAACAACTCTAAACTCGTTTTTGTACCTCCAGCTATAACAGAGCACCAAGAACACCTCAAAAACCACCATTTTCATAAGCAAAAACTTAGGAAACACAACCTATTCGGGATTGGATTGATTAAACCTCATTTCTAACATCATTTAACATCAAAAATACATTAGAGAACTGTCTCAGAATAGAGTCCAATCAATTACAACGAAAATCTTCAAGATCTCTTCCAAAATCTTGAGTTTTAAGCCAAAATCTTGTTTCTAACATTAAAACCATTTATAAAACTTTGATAAAGGTTTGACAACTTGGGAATTTCAGTAAAGAACTGAGTATTTAGAGGAGAAGAACAATCTTACCTCTAAAAGATGATTTCTCCTTGATTTGGGCAAAATTCCATTAAAATGCAATGTGGAAATCAAAAGGGATTTGTTGCAAGATTGATTAGGAACCAATGATTGTTGAAAATCTCTTGAATTGAAGTAAGAATCGATGTAAATTTTGCTGGAGAAAAGGTGTTTGGATGATAGGATTTTGAGAGAAAAAAGGAATGAGAGAAAAATTAGAGAAAGGTAGTTAAGAAAATCAAAAAGTAGTTTTCACCTTTCTTTTATTTAATTAAATCATTAATTAAATCACCCAAACTAAGGAAAAATCTGGAGAAAAACATTTTGGGTAAATTAGCTCCTTAAAGATTCAAAGTTTCAATCCTTTACAAAACAGTCACTACTAAACTTTGCAAAAATCGCAATTTGGTCACTACACCGAAATGTAGTATTTCCAAACCTTATATTGTAAAACTGATTTCACCACTCTCTTACATATATTAAATGAGGATTTTTAGATATTTTTCTATATTTTTAAAGCATCCCGAACTAGGCTTTCCCTAAAACCCCCTTTTATATTAGAACCGTTTCTCAGACTGGTCTGGTTCAGACCCTAAACTTCTAAGCCCAAAATTGGGGTGTTACAACTTTCCCCCTCTTAAGAAATTTCGTCCTCAAAATTTACCTGGAGGAAAAAGGTAAGGAAACTGCTTCTTCATGTCATCTTTTCTTTCCCACGTAGCTTCATCAACACCACGATGCCTCCACAACATCTTAACCAACTCAATGGTCTTACCTCGAAGAACTTTACGGTCCGAGACTAGAATCTCAACCGGCTCCTCATCATAGGTCAAATCTGGATTCAACTCCACTTTTTCCACAGGCATAACATGCGAAGGATCCGATCTATACCTCCGAAGCATAGAGACATGAAACACATCATGAATCTTTTCCAACTCTTGTGGTAACCTCAACTAGTAAGCAACAAGACCCACACATTCAATCACCTCGTATGACCCAATATACCTAGGGCTCAACTTACCCTTCCGGCCAAATCTCATCACCTTTTTCCAAGGTGAAACCTTCAAGAACACATGATCACCCACCGCAAACTCAATCTCCTTACGCTTCAAATCCGCGTAAGACTTATGTCGATCAGAAGCTGCCTTCAACCGCTCACAAATGAGCTTCACCTTCTCCCTTAAACAAAGCCGGCATCGAGACCAACTTCTGACCCGTCTCAGCCCAGCAAATAAGAGTTCTGCACTTCCTCCCATACAAGGCTTCATAAGGTGCCATTTAAATACTAGCATGGTAGCTATTATTATAAGCAAACTCCACCAAAGGCAAATGCTTCTCCCAAGAGCCTTGAAACTCAATCACGCAGCACCTCAACATATCGTCAAGCACTTGGATAACACCCTCAGACTGTCCATCCGATTGCGGATGATAAGAAGTACTGAAATTCAGCCGCGTACCCAAAGTTTGATACAAATATTCCCAAAAACACGATGTGAACCTCGGATCTCTATCTGACACTATGGACTTTGGTACACCATGCAAATGCACAATCTCAGCAATGTACAACTCTGCAAGCCTATCCAAAGTATACGTAGTATGCACAGGGAAGAAATGCGCACACTTCGTAAGGCGATCTACAATCACCCACACAGAATTCTTCTTCGATGGCGACAACGGCAAACCAGACACGAAGTTCATGGTAATTCTTTCCCACTTCCATTCAGGGATTCTAAATGGTTGCAACAACCCTGAAGGAAACTGATGCTCAGCCTTAACCGCTGACAAACCATGCACTTACCCACATATTCTACAACATCTTTCTTCAAACCCACCCAATAGTACTCATCCTTTAAATCACGATACATCTTCGTACTACCAGGGTGCATAGAAAAAGGGCTATTATGAGCTCCGGTCAGAATAGAACGCCTCAACTCCGCATCATTTGGCACTACTATCCGACTTCCAAAACATAGAAGTCCATCATCATTAAAACAGAAATCCGATGGTCTATCCTCAGCAATGTCCTGAACATGTGGCACCAACGAATCATCCAACAACTGCTTATCCTTTATCAACTGAACCAAAGATGGTTTCACTTGCAATTTAGCCACAAGACCTCCATCTTGCGAAATACTCAAGCTGGCAAACATAGCCCTTAACTCCACCGTCACCATCCTGCTCAAAGCATCTGCCACAACATTAGCTTTTCTCGGATGGTACTCGATCGTCATATCGTAATCTTTAAGCAACTCCACCCAACGTCGTTGCCTAAGATTCAACACCTTCTGAGACATCAAATACTTCAAACTCTTTTGATACGTGTACACAGTACACTTCTCACCATACAGATAATGTCTCAAAATCTTCAATGCAAAAACCACCGCAGCTAACTCAATATCATGCGTAGGACAATTACGCTCATGCACCTTCAACTGTCGCGATGCATAAGCCACCACCTTGCCCCCTGCATTAGCACACACCTCAAACCAACGTAGGATGCGTCACTGTACACCAAAAACTCTTTTCTAATTCAGGTTGAACCAAGATAGGAGCTTGCGTCAAGGCCACCTTAAGCTTCTCAAAAGCTTGTTATCTTGCTTCTGTCCACTCATACTCGACATCTTTTTGCAGCAACTTCTTCAAAGGTGCAGCAATCTTCGAAAATCCATCCACAAACCTCTGGTAATATCCTGCCAACCCAAGGAAACTACGGACTTCATGAACAGACTTATGAGGCTTCCAATTCATAACCGCCTCGATCTTCTGAGGATCAACACGAATTCTTTCAGCCGAGACCACATGACCAAGGAACACAACCTCCTTCAACCAAAACTCACACTTGCTCAGCTTAGCATAAAGCTGATTTTCTAGAAGCACTTGCAAGACAACACTCAAATGACCTTCATGCTCTTCCTCAGTACGAGAGTACACAAGGATATCGTCGACGAACACCACAACAAACTTATCCAAGTATTCATGGAACACTCTATTCATCATGTCCAGGAAAGCCGCGGGAGCATTCTTCAAACCAAACGGCATCACAAGGAATTCATAATGCCCAGACCTCGTTCTAAAGGTTGTTTTCGGCACATCCACATCTTTCACCTTAAGCTAATAGTATCCTGACCTTAAGTCAATCTTGGAAAACACAGCCGTTCCCCGAAACTGATCAAAAAGATCATCAATCCTCGGCAAAGGATACCTATTCTTGATAGTCAACTTGTTCAGCTGACGATAATCGATGAACATTCTCATAGTGCCATCCTTCTTCTTCACAAACAAAACCGGTGCACCCCAAGGTGACACACTTGGCCGAATGAAGCCACGGTCAAGCAACTCCTGAAGCTGCGTCTTCAATTCCTTCAACTCCTTAGGTGCCATGCGTTAGGGAGCAATGAACACTGGAGTTGTATTTTCATACAGCTCTATCCCAAACTCCACCTCTCGACTAGGCGGCAATCCAGGTAACTCCTCCGGAAACACTCCAGGGAACTCACAAACAGTTCTGATATCCTGAACGCGCAACTCCTTTGAACTAGGATTCATCACAAAGGCTAGGTAAGCCTCGCAACTTTGCCTCAGCATCCGACTCGCTTCTAATGTAGACACCACATTGGCAAGAAACTTCACATTCTCACCAACCACCACTACTTCGTAATCATCCGCATGTTTCAGCGAAACTCGCTTGCTTTCAAAATCCACTACAGCCCGATGCTCAACAAGCCAATCCATACCAAGGATTACATCAAAACCATAGAATGGCAATTCCATGAGATCAACAAGAAAAACATGGTTTTGCACTTTCAATGGACATCTTCTATACAACTTCCGTGTTACAACCGTTTCACCAAAGGAACTAGTCACACGCATACCAACATCCAAAGACTCAACAGGTAAACCAAGCATTTGAGCATGTTCACGCAATATGTATGAATGTGTAGATCCAGAATCAATCAAAGAAATTAATGATAAGGATTGCAAAGTAAAGGTACATGCGATCACATTCGTATCATTCCTTCCCTCACAATGAGCATACACTCGAGCCTGACCGCCACCCTCAGGTTGAACGGCCACAACATGAGCTACATTCCTGCCTCCATCATCTCTGCGCTGAAAATTACCACGACCGCACCAATGGCCTCTCTGTGGCTCAGCTGCTCTCACCGGAGCTTGTCCCTTCTTCAAAGGCTGAGGACAATCCTTCTTCAAATGTCCACGGTTTCCACAATTCCAGCATGTACCAGGGTTACCCCAACACTCGCCACCATGCCGTCTACCACAACGGTTACACTCAGGAGTCTTCTGAACAACATTAGGTCCTTGCTGACCTCTACCAGGGTTACCACCTCCACGCCTAGAATCAAAGTGCGGCCTCCTATCCTTATGCCTCTTGTTGCGATCTCTACCATAATCGCGTTCAGTCGCCCTCTTCCCAAAGCTAGATCCACCCGCTCGGCTAGTCAAAGCAAGATTCGACTCAATGTCCTTGGCTCTAGTGACCAAGACATCGAAATCTGTATAGTCAGCCGTAAGCATAAAAGTCTTCACATCCGTTACTAACCCATAACGGAATCGTTTGCACCTTTCCCGCTCATTAGGGATTAGCTCAAGTGCATACTGACTGAGGCGGACAAGCTGGGTCTCATACTCAGCCACCGTCATGCTACCTTGCACAAGAGACATAAATTCTCTTTTCTTCTCATCTAGGTATCACACACCCAGCTACTTCCGCTTAAAAGCATTCAAGAAGAACGTCCAGGTCACCTCATCATCTTCCATCCCAGAGATAGTGGTCGTCCACCACGTATAAGCATTACCATGTAGCAGTGACACCACACAACCCAGCTTCTGCACATTATTGCAGTTCATCTGACCCAAAATCCTCTTGGTGCTTTCCAACCAAGACTCGGATCCTTCCGGAGATAGACCTCTAAACTCAGTCCCTCCTAGACTGCGAAGACGTTCCAAAGGCAATCTCACATTGGCATCATCCGGATGCGCATCTCCATGAGCCACAGCTACTGCTGCCTGAAAGGCTCCAGCAATAGCCTGAATCAACACAGTCATGTCAGGAGCAGCTTGCCCTTGGACACCTTCAGGTCCAGCGACCCCAGCACCAGCTCCAGCATCTCCAACTCTAGCACCACCATCACCACCAGGTGGTCCACCACCAGGAGGAGGAGGTAAATCCACAACATTCTCAGCATTCTCATCATTCTCATTCTGAGCCATAGATCTTGTATTCATCCTCATCTCTCTACGTGACCTCATTTACAAAGAAAACAATGCACTGACAAAATGCAATGAACACAATTAGGAACAATAAGGTAAGTAATCCAAGTACTCAAGCTCATTTTCGAAAACAATTCCTTTCATTAGTTTTGATATGGCAATAGGATCTCCTAACACACTCCAACATAGCATCATATCATAAAAACATCACAATTGATATCATACATCCTTATTCACACAACATTCTTTCACCCAAAAGGCTCATCCTGCAATTACACAAACAACATCAACATCACAAACCCCAATCATACGAGAACCAAGCTCTGATACCACCAAATGTAACCCCCTTAGCCCGGCCTAGACGGTTGACCCGAACTACGAAGATCACACGGGAAAACCAAAGTCAACCTAAAAGTCATCCTTGATTCATGACCCTTTTTTTCCTTTTAATATTGTCTAGATGCTTGTTAACCCTAAGTGAGTACTCACGAGATACGATAGAGAAAGGTACAGATTTGAATTGTTCTGAAGTTTGCATGTTTTACATTTTAGTCCTAAATGTTGAAATTGCAATTGTTTGAGCTTGGGATGTCCAATTAAGTTGAAATTTGGCAAAGAAGCATGTAACATGACTAATTTCATATTGGTAACTTTAGAGTCAGAAAGGACCCTCTAATTTTCAGAAATTACATCGTGGTCCCTAAATTTGTATATTATAGAATTGAGTCCTTTTTTGAAATTTGATCGCTGTGACTTTCTCTATCGTATCTCGTGAGTACTCACTTAGGGTTAACAAGCATCTAGACAAGATTAAAAGGAAAAAAAAGGGTCGAGAATCAAGGTTGACTTTCGGGTTGACTTTGGTTTTCCCCGTGTGATCTTCGTAGTTCGGGTTAGCCGTCTAGGCCGAGCTAATGGGGTTACATTTGGTGGTATCAGAGCTTGGTTCTCGTATTATTCGGGTTTGTGATGTGGATGTTGTTTGTGTAATTGCAGGATGTGCCTTTTGGGTGAAAGAATGTTGTGTGAATAGTGATGTATGATATCAATTGTGATGTTTTTGTGATATGATGCTATGTTGGAGTGTGTTAGGAGATCCCATTTCCATATCAAAACTATTGAAAGGAATTGTTTTCGAAAATGAGCTTATGTACTTGGATTACTTACCTTATTGTGCCTAATTGTGTTCATTGCATTTTGTCAGTGCATTGTTTTCTTTGTAAATGGGGCTACATAGAGAGATGATGATGAATACAAGAGCTATGGCTCAGAATGAGAATGATGAGAACGCTGAGAATGTTGTGGATTTACCTCCTCCTCCTGGTGGTGCTGGAGTTGGAGATGCTGGAGCTGGTGCCGGGGTCGCTGGACCTGAAGGTGTGCAGGGGCAAGCTGCTCCTGACATGACTGTGTTGATTCAGGCTATTGCTGGAGCCTTTCAGGCAGCAGTAGCTGGGGCTTATGGAGATGCGCATCAGGATGATGCCAATGTGAGATTGCCTTTGGAACGTCTTCGCAGTCTGGGAGGGACTGAGTTTAGAGGTCTATCTCCGGAAGGATCTGAGTCTTGGTTGGAAAGCACCAAGTGGACTTTGGGTCAGATGAACTGCAATAATGTGCAGAAGCTGGGTTGTGTGGTGTCACTGCTACATGGTGATGCTTATACGTGGTGTACGACCACTATCTCTGGGATGGAAGATGATGAGGTGACCTGGACGTTCTTCATGAGTGCTTTTAAGCGGAAGTATCTGGGTGTGCGATACCTAGATGAGAAGAAAAGAGAATTTATGTCTCTTGTGCAAGGTAGCATGACGGTGGCTGAGTATGAGACCCAGCTTGTCTGCCTCAGTCAGTATGCACCTGAGCTGATCCCTAATGAGCGGGAGAGGTGCGAACGATTCCGTTATGGGTTAGTAACGGATGTGAAGACTTTCTTGCGGCTGACTATACAGATTTCGATGTCTTGGTCACTAGAGCCAAGGACATTGAGTCAAATCTTGGTTTTACTAGTCGAGCGGGTGGATCTAGCTTTGGGCATAAGGATAGGAGGCCACACTTTGATGCTTGGCGTAGAGGTGGTGACCCTGGTAGAGGTCAGCAAGGACCTAATGTTGTTCAGAGGACTCCTGAGTGTAACCGTTGTGGTAGACGGCATGGTGGCGAGTGTTGGGGTAACCCTGGTACATGCTGGAATTGTGGAAACTGTGGACATTTGAAGAAGGATTGTCCTCAGCCTTTGAAGGAGGGACAGGCTCCGGTGAGAGCAGCTGAGCCACACAGAGGCCATTGGTGCGGTCGTGGTAATTTTCAGCGCAGAGATGATGGAGGCAGGAATGTAGCCCATGTTGTGGTCGTTCAACCTGAGGGTGGCGGTCAGGCTCGAGTGTATGCCCATCGTGAGGGAAGGAATGATACGAATGTGATCGCAGGTACCTTTACTTTGCAATCCTTATCATTAATTTCTTTGATTGATTTTAGATCTACACATTCATACATATTGCGTGAACATGCTCAAATGCTTGGTTTACCTATTGAGTCTTTGGATGTTGGTATGCGTGTGACTAGTTCCTTTGGTGAAACGGTTGTAACACGGAAGTTGTATAGAAGATGTCCCTTGAAAGTGCAAAACCATGTTTTTCTTGTTGATCTCATGGAATTGCCATTCTATGGTTTTGATGTAATCCTTTGTATGGATTGGCTGGTTGAGCATCGGGCTGTAGTGGATTTTGAAAGCAAGCGAGTTTCGCTGAAACTAGCAGATGATTACGAAGTAGTGGTGGTTGGTGAGAATGTGAAGTTTCTTGCCAATGTGGTGTCTACATTAAAAGTGAGTCGGATGCCGAGGCAAAGTTGCGAAGCTTACCTAGCCTTTGTGATGAATCCTAGTTCAAAGGAGTTGCGCGTTCAGGATATCAGAACTGTTTGTAAGTTCCCTGGAGTGTTTCCGGAGGAGTTACCTAGCCTTTTACCTGCGTGATTGAGTTTCAAGGCTCCTGAGTGCGTTTGGGTTTGAAGTCCATGAGGACAAAAGTACAAGGTTTGGGGATTTAGGAGAGGTTTGAAACACCTTCCTAAGTCCGGAAGTAAGTATAGCTTGATTTGATCTCTCTAAAGTGGTGTTTGGCCCCAAAATGCTTTATATGCTCATGGTTAGAGGTTGTTAAATTCCTACTATTTTTATGCATGTTTTGGAGCATGAGATTATGCTTGTAAAGATGTCATGAGATGGCTTGTTGCATTGATTAGATTTGAGCTTTTGGTATGAAGCAAAGTATGATTTATGATTTGAAATGTGGTGAGAAAACCTTTGAGTTTTATTGCATGAAAAACAGTAGGTGAGATGATATTTTAACACATTACATTGGCATAGATGTTGAGAAACTTACCGCATATAATTGATCGATCAATAGGATGAGAGTGCATTATAAACTAAAAAATTCGTGCGTGCTCTTTGGATAAACCAAAGGGAGATTTTCCGATGATGGGCATTGCATTGGGTAGGACTTGGTGAAATACCCAAGCTTTATGACGATGAGAGATTCCGCCATGTGAGTACGGTGATGAGAGATTCTACCGGAAGTTGTGTTGCTAGACAAGTGAGTACGGTGATGTGAGATTCCACCGGAAAAGTCTAGTGTAGAAATGTGTCCGCATATCCGAGTATTAATGAGATGCTAAATGCCAATATAAATGATGAAATGGTTTTTGTTACACATGTACCTTGATGAAATGATTTATGCTATGAGATATGCATATGTGTTTTGTTTAGAAATGCTTTGACAATACAAGCATGTGAATGGCCTTGCCATGAGTTTTACATTAGTTATAATGCATGAGATAGAATGAAGGTTCATTTGATTTCAATGAGTTTTGCTTTGAAAGTTTATCAGGCATGAGAAAGAGATGAGCATGTGGTTTAAAAGCTTTAATGAAAGTGTTTTCTAAAATTGCATTATTGTGTTGGTTTCTTTAGAGCATGCCTCACTAAGCAATTAAGCTTACGCTCTCTTTTATCAATAATGCAGATAATTGAGGTGTTTAAAGGTATCAAGGAAGCTAAGTTTGTCCAAGGGAATCCAAGCTCATGTATGGCGAAGTTTTCGTACACTATTAGTTTTGATAGATTGGCAATGGGAACCTAAGATTTGTTTTGGGAGATGTGTTGAACTCCCTATGGTTGTGGCATGTTTTCCTTGGTTGGTTTGAATTGTAAATGACCTTAAATGTTTGATTTGATGTTTGTTTGCCTATTTGCTTTGTTAATAGGAAGCATGCCTCTAGATTTGTGAGTTTTCATGTTTGGTACTATGAAGGTGTTTAGGAGTTCTAAACATGTACCTTGTATGTATATTGACTTGTTGGTATGGTTAGATAGTCACTAGGATGAGTATGAATGGGTTTTTGTGTTAAAAACCAACAATTTCTGCAGTTTCTGGGTAAAGCGTATCGAAACACCCTCTGGCGTTTCGAAACGGAGGCCTATCATGGCCTGCGTGTTTCGAAACGGTTGGAGGCTGTTTCGAAACATTTTGGCTACTAGAGAGCCGTGTTTCAGAACAAAATTTGAAACGGGGGAGTTTTTTGCCCTACCGTTTTGATACGGCTGGTAGGTGTTTCGAAACAGGTGACCGTTGGTCACAGATTTGAATTGTTCTGAAGTTTGCATGTTTTACATTTTAGTCCTAAATGTTGAGATCGCAATTGTTTGAGCTTGGGATGTCCAATTAAGTTGAAATTTGGCAGAGAAGCATGTAACATGACTAATTTCATATTGGTAACTTTAAAGTCATAAAGGACCCTCTAATTTTCAGAAATTCCCAAACCTTGTACTTTTTTTCCTTATGGACTTCAAACCCAAACGAACTCACCGTTTTCGTTTCGCTTGCTTGCCGAAACGCTGATTAAGCTTCCGGATCAACTCCAAAAGTGTCCGAAGATGTCTCCCCTGTTTTAGACACATCAAAGCAGAGGATTAATGCATCATCATGCATTGAAATCTTCAGCCAACACTCCTAAACTCGCTGCTCTACCTAAAACCAACATTTCAGCCACCAAACACAACCGAAATCACCTCCAAACTCTCCCAAAACTTAACCCATCCAAGATCCATCACTTCTAATCATTTCTAAACATCAATTAACATCAAAAACAACTCTAAACTCGTCCTTATACCTCCACCTATTTGGGATTGGATTGATAAAACCTCATTTCTAACATCATTTAACATCCAAAATACATTAGATAACTATCTCAAAATAGAGTCCAATCAATTACAACGAAAATCTTCAAGATCTCTTCCAAAATATTGAGTTTTAAGGCAAAATCTTATTTCTAACATTAAAACCATTTATAAAACTTTAATAAAGGATTGACAACTTGGGAATTTCAGTATAGAACTGAGTATTTAGAGGAGAAGAAAAATTTTACCTCTAAAAGATGATTTCTCCTTGATTTGGGTAAAATTCCATGAAAATGCAATGTGGAAATCAAAAGGGATTTCTTGCAAGATTGATTAGGAACCAATGATTGTTGAAAATCTCATCAATTGAAGTAAGAATCAATGTAAATTTTGCTGGAGAAAAGGTGTTTGGATGATAGGATTTTGAGTGAAAAATGAATGAGAGAAAAAATAGAGAAAGGTAGTTAAGAAAATCAAAAAGTAGTTTTCAACTTTCTTTTATTTAATTAAATCATTAATTAAATCACCCAAATTAAGGAAAAATCCGGAGAAAAACATTTTGGGTAAATTAGCTCCTTAAAGATTCAAAGTTTCAATCCTTTACAAAACAGTCACTACTAAACTTTGCAAAAATCACAATTTGGTCACTACACCAAAATGTAGTATTTCCAAACCATATTTTGTAAAATTGATTTCACCACTCTCTTAAATATATTAAATGAGGATGTTTAGATATTTTTCTATATTTTTAAAGCATCCCGAACTAGGCTTTACCTAAAACTCCCTTTTATATTCGAACCGTTTCTCAGACCAGTCTGGTTCAGACCCTAAACTTTAAGCCAAAAATTGGGGTGTTACACTACTACAACTTCTGATTTGAACCCAAACCATGAATTCACATTTCTTGTCATCCAAGTATCTAACTCTCAGATACCTCTCCTTAAGAACAGTTAAAAAGAACTCCCAAAACAAAACATCGAGTTCCATGCCAACAACCACAGTTGTCCACCAACTGTACACATCTCCTTATAATTGAGATACAACTCATCCTCACTCTATGGGTAACATTACACCCCATTTGTTCCATAATCCTATTAGTATAGGCCATCCCCTCCATAGATACCTTAGGTGACAACCCTCAAGCTCAACTTCTTCCAACTTACGTAATCGTTCTAACAACAACTCACAGTCATCCAACAGCTAGTGCAGTCTCATGCACTCCATCGTTATCAGCTTTTTCAAGCTTCGGACATCGTCTATGTCCCAGGCACCATGTCATCTAACACTGGCCCTACCGATTCAGGTCGTACTTACATCGGGGCGTCAAACCACCAGGAGACATTACACACTCCTCTACACCTTGCCCAACGATAACAACAATCATACCAGATTGCTACTCTCCCCTCGGTTTATTGTGTTATTATTATTAAGGCATGATAAATAAACTAACAAAACAAAACATTCAGGCTAGCTTTGAGCAAGGATTTAAGACTTCGAATTCACTTTAAAAACACTTTACTATAGTAATAAGGCAATGGGTATCCCAATTTCCCCCCAAACATAGCATAAGACAAACAACATACCTATCACAAACACCGTGTATTGAAATCAGTCAAATTCAACCCACAACATCATCATGTATATAACGTCTCATACGTAAATCACAATCATCACGCATGGAATCAACATCATTTGATCATCATCAACATAAATATAACAATCACCATACAAAGCAAACATCATCAAGCACTTGGAATCGCATCACATCGACTTACCATTAACTTACCATCATCCCATTCTTTCAAAACATGGCCCTGAAACCACCAAATGTAACCCCCTAATCATGGCCTAGACGTTAGATCGAACCGAGCGGGCTACACGAGGAATATTAAAGAAATATGGGAAGTTTACTCCAATATTCAAACCTATTTTTCTCATTTTATCTTTTCTAGATGATTCCTTTTAACCAATATGATTATTGTTCCAGCGGAGGAATTTGCATGCCGATCAAACGTCATTAAGGGGTTCAATTGTAATTATGTTCATTTTAGGGACTAATTTGTATATTTGACAATCTGTGAGGACTTTCACCAATTCCATGTTATCAACCTTTAATTAATCATGTTACAAGCATTATAATCCAACCTCAGATCAAAACAATCATTCCAACATATTTAATTTGCATACACAACAATTAGGGACCAAAATGTAAAGAATCAGAACATTTAAATATACTTTCAACTCCCATAACGACCATCGTACCGATCCCGTTGTTGAGGGTAATTATACGCCCTCGAAAGGTTCAACACTCAGAATAGAAAAAAAAGGACTGTACCGATACCCTTCGAGCCCGTATCCGTACACCCAAAGCCAGTAGCCAATTTCGGTATCGATAGGCCCCTGCGTATCGATACCCCCTCACAATTTTGCAAGCCTACACCGATACCCTCCCATAGGGTATCGATACCATGCGACCTGAAAGGTCCCAAATTGCAGCTTTTACACATTCAAAACAATACCAAAACATCCCAACATGCTTCCAACGTGCATACAATATATTTAAACATCAATCCATCAGCATACATGGCCTTATTAACAACAAAGCATGGCAAGAATCATCAAAGAGTAATATAGGGATGCTTCCTATGAAAATTAAGCCATCGAAAAGCCAAAATACAATTCAAATTATAAACCAGCATATAAAGGCCTTTTACAAGCTAAAAACCAGTACACAAACATGCGTATAAAAGGAGTTCATACATATCTCCCATATAGACCATGAGTAGAGTGTCCAGAAGTTCTATATTTTATGCACATTCTTGCTCATATTATTACTGTTCTCAAGCTTATTTAGACATATTTAGATGCATATCATGCATTATACAGTATTTTCTCTTCTGCCATGCTTTTATTGAATATTTTACATTTTGGCTAAGAAAAGATACAGTTTTAGTTAGTTTTCTATTTCAGGTGCTCGTTGCTGATTAGAGGGAGAGAGGATAGGAAAGGATGGAGCAGAAGGAGTTGTATTGAAGCAGTTCCAGTTGCCGCCAAAGACGCCGCCTCAGCAGAATGCCGCCGCCAAGGGCGTCGCCACCGCAGAATGCCGCCGCCAAGGGCGTCAGCACCGCAGAATGCCGCCGCTAAGGACGTCGCCACCGCAGAATACCGCCCAGACAGAAATAGGCCGACATAGTCAAGATGGGTCTCGTTTGATAGAGGACATTTTTCTGAGTCCATTGAGCTCATTCTTGCATTTTATGAGGCCTGGAGCGGTGTATAGAGCTGATTGAATATCGATAAGAAAGATGGCTTATACTTACTTGTTGAACAAGTAAACATCCAAAGGATTCCATATTTATGTCAAAATTGAATGAAGCATTAAATATTAACTCTATTTTATCATCAATGAAGACTTCTACTCCAAGGAGAACTTAACCTTAGGCTAAGCCCTATATATACCCATGTATGTGAGGGTATAGGTGCATAAAGATCGATAGAGATAGCGAGAGGGAGTCGGCTATGTTCTAAACTCCCTAAGATTTAGGTTTTTGCATCTAAAGTAGTTGTGAGAAATAGTTGTATTAGGTTTTGAGTTGTTTTGCAATAAATATTCCAAGTTTGCTTAATATGTGCACTTCATTCTTTCAATTATTCTACACCAGTCAGTTCAGAGAATCCATTTTTCGGGCAAGAAAGTGCAATGCTCACAGAAGGGTTAAGTATGGTCACAACGTGCTGAGGCGTGACTAACTTGGTTCTACATCAGTCCACAAGTTTCAACGGCTAAAAGGGATTACCAACCAAGTTGACTAACCTGTGTTAGGTTGACGTTGAGATTGCTAGGTATTGCCTACATCACATTATCTCTCGAGCATCCTAACCTAGAAATAGGAGGGATCACTGTTGAATTTAAATTTCAGATATTTTACTTTTTTTCTTTTGTATATATATATATATTATCTATATATATACATAATTCAGGTACTCTACAAGTCCAAGGGCATCAAAATGTCGAGGAAAACTATACGAGAGCTGATGTTTGAACATGAACAACAGATGCTGCAACAACAGTTTACGTCGTGGCAACAGACAAGACAGTAAACGCCGCTACCGCAACATCAAAGTTTTTCATGGTATGATTAACATTGTCAAAGAAAATTTTTTACCAAAACAATTTTGCTGCAGAACCAAACATGCTAGGGCAAGGTGGTGAGCTTCAAGGGCAATCAAGAGAAACCACTCCAAAGTTGATGTGGAAAATTCTTGCAATATATGTGAGGGAAATAATGTGTTCGAAAATTTCCCCTTAGTTTTCGAAGAAGACATGGACGAACCAAAATGGGACCAAGAGCAGATGCCACATCCGCAGCAAAAACTACTGTAGAATCTGCTGCCGCAATAGAATTTCTCATGGTACGATCAACAACCTCAAATTTTTTTACTATGATAATTTTGCCACTGCAGCAGTACACAAGCCCTGGCAATTTAGTCCTCTTTAAGAGCAATCAAATTCCTTAGAAGACACGTTTCAAACTTTCCTCGCGCTCACTCAAGACGTGTCAACCTCTATGGAGGCAAAACTCGCCAGGATGGATGCACTTTTGAGCAACTCTATTGCAATAAATGTCGTGGATAAACATAAAACCCCTGTCGCGGAACCCATGGATCACCAGCAATTAAGACCTAGGGATACTGATATCCCAAGGGAAGAGGATGCAAGGGACTACCCCACACATGATGAACCCGTGCAAGAAATTGACCAAGCAGGAATTGCAGAACTCGAATAGAGCAAGGAGACGGAAACAACTAGTGAGGCCGATAGAAAATTGATGATGACACATCCGAAGCCTTAGCAACCTTGCACGCCTCAGCAGTACTCTCGGTACCTATGCCCGCCACGACAGAGGCCTCAGCAGCGCTGCCCGCCTCGGCAGATGTAACGCCCCGGTTTTGGACTTAGAAGTTTTGGGTGTTGACCGGTTTGGTCAAAGTCCTGTTCGAATCTAAAGAGGTTAAATTAGGAAAGCCTAGTTCGGGTTGCATTAAAAATATGGAAAAATGTTCTAAAATCATCTTTTAATATAATTAGATGAACTGTGAAATCAATTTTGGAAAATGAGTTTTGGAAGGTTGATATTTTGGTTAGTGACCAAAATGTAATTTTCGCAAGTTTGGTGGCTGTTTTATAAAGAGTTGAAACTTTGAATCTTTAAGGAGCTATTAATCCAAAAGTGTTTTCTCCAGATTTTTCTAAGATATTTTGGGTTATAATCTGATTTTAAAACATATTAGAAGTGGAGGGAAAATTTATTTGGTATTTTCTCAACTAACTTCTCATTTTCTTCCTATCTTTTTCTCTCAACCCAAACACTCCATTTCCAGAGTTTTGTTTCTGATTTTCCCACCTAAATCCCTCCATTCAACTCTCATTTGATTGCAAATCATTGTATCTTCAAAACCTCTTCAATTGCTACAAGTTTCATCAAGGATTTTCATTCCAAAAAGTGGAGAAACACAAGTTTGGAGGTAAGAACGTCCTTCTCCTCTAAACTATCAGTTCTTTACTGAAATTCCCAAGTTTTCAACTCTTAATTGATGTTTAATTAAAGGCTTTTGGGTTTGGAATTGGATCTTGGCTTATTATGCAAGATTTTGATGATTTTTGATGATTTTCGTTAGACCTGAGTAATCTGGGTTTTGAGATGTGTTTTTGGTGTTAAATGAACTCTAATTTGATAAGGAAATGAGTTTTGATTAATGCAATCCCGGATAGGTTGAGTTTCCTAAGTTTAGCTTGTGTTTTAAGGTGGTTTTTGAGGTGATCTTGGTGATCTGATGTTGCTGGAGGTATAAGGATGGTTGTAGGTTGTTTTTAGATGTTAAATGGTGATGATGGATGTTAGGTTTTGCTGGTTTATGGCTGGGCTTTGTTTAGAAGTGGTTTAGATGCATTTTCGGTTGTTTTTGGTGGCCGAAAATGGAGGTTGGATGAGAGCAGCGAGTTTAGGTGCTTTCATTGAAGTAATTGATGCATGGTGATGCATTAATTTACTGCTTTGATGTGTTGAAACAGGGGAGGCATCTTTGGATCCAAGTTTGGTTGATTCGGGAGCTTGATTTCGTGCTTCGGCAAGTGGCGAAGTGGAAATCGGTGAGTGCAATTATGGAAATTGGATTTCAGCTTTTTAAACCAAGGTTTGAAGGTTGTGGGAGCTTGGTTTAAGTCTAAACAACTTTGCTAAGCTCAAGTGTAAGTTTTCGGATTTTCTCTCTAGTGGTGGCCATGACTTGTTGTGATGCAATGAGGTTGATTTGCATGTTTTAATTACTGTTTTGAAAGCATGTTTTAGCATGGTTTTTGCTGATGATGTAAGCCATATGTTGAAGGTAGCTCTAGGTAGGAGTGCCTTGCTTTTATACATTGAAACGATGTGGTTTAATGCTTTGAAATGCATGATGAAAATGGCTTGGTTTAATGCTTTAAAACAGTGGATTTAATGATAAAAATGATGTATATTGGCAAGTGATGTTTTTAAAATGTTAAGGTCACTAAGGTGGTTAAAAGTCCTTGAGTGAGCCTTGTTGCTTATGAACATCAAGGTGGTTAAAAGTCCTTGGATGGTTCATGTTGTGGACACTAAGGTGGTTAAAAGTCCTTAGGTGATCCTTTTCTATGGTGTTTAAAAGTCCATAGGCCAAGGTGTTTAAAAGTCCTTGGGATCAAGGTGTTTAAAAGTCCTTGATGTGATACTTCATGGTGTTTAAAAGTCCATGGCCAAGGTGTTTAAAAGTCCTTGGGAAGTTGTTGAACTTGTTTTACGAAATGGAATTTGTCACTTGAGCCAATATGACATGTTAAGTATGTAAGAAGCATGAGATGCTTGCTTTGATATATTATATGAAGCATGAGATTGCTTGTTTTAAAGTGTGCTTTGAGCATGTGCTAAGGTTGACTTTAAGCATGATTTATAAATGGTTTTAATGGCATTATTGAATTGTTTTTAATGAGCATGCCTCACTAAGCTATTGCTTACGCTCTCTACGTTTTCTTAATTCAATAATGCAGAGCATTAGAGTACCTTGAGGGCAGCAAGAAAGGGCAATCAATCAAGTTCAAGTGAAGCTCAAAGTATGAAGGTTTTATAAGTGCAATTTAGCTTTTGTATGTTTTGGCAATGGGGGACCAATGTGTATGTTTTGGGAGGTGTTTGAGGCTCCCTAAGTATGTTGAATGTTGATGTGTTTGCTGGTTTTTGCATTGGAACCATATATGCTTGTTTTGGAAGTTTGGTGTTGAATAGCTAGCTTGTTAGGAAGCATGCCATTAGAATTTGGGGCTTTTCATATGTGTTGGTTATATGTTGAATTGGTGCTGCATTTATGGTCCTTGCATGTTGGTAGACTATGTGGTATGATTTGGTGTTGTATAATTGAAGTTTGAAGCATGTTTGTTGCTGTTTTAAGTCGATTTCTGGCAGGAGTATCGATACTCGGGCTTGCGTATCGATACGCAAGAGCCAAATATGCAGATTTCTGCCCAGGCGTATCGATACGGGTTGGGTATCGATACTCGTCTTAGTTACTGTCATACCCGCGTATCGATACGACTCCAGGCGTATCGATACGTGACCGTTAATTTGGTTGAAAGTATCTTTAAATGTTTTGTTTTGGTTGCATTTTGGTACTGAAACTTGTTTGTGCAATTGTATGAGTTTGGGAAGTCCTTTTGAGCTGAAATTTCACAGAGAAGCATGAAACCTATTTAATTTCAAGATGGTTACTTCAAATTGGGTTAAGTCCTTATATTTATTAGAAATTACAATTTGGTCCCTAAAGTTGTAATTTGTCCAATTGGGTCCCTGTTTGACCTCTGATGTTTGTGATCTTTGAGTATGATGTTTGCGTGATCACAATTAGGTTTAATGTGCATCTAGACAAGATTAAAAAGAAAAAAAAGGGTCGCTAATCAAGGTTGACTTTCGGGTTGACTTTGGTTTTCCCCGTGTGACTTTCTTAATTCGGGTCAACCATCTAGGCCGGGTTAAGGGGGTTACATTTGGTGGTATCAGAGCTGAGTTCTCGAGTAATTGGGAATGTTTGTATGCATGATTGAAGTATGTAAGCTATGAATGCTCGTTGTTTGAAAGCATGTTCAGTGGTCCGAAATGTTGATGCAGTTGAGTGTATGCTTTGATGTTGCATGTTGAGGGTACCCATTGCCAAACAAAAGCTAAAGGAAAGATGTTGTTTTGAAATGAAATTGAGCTTGAATACTTGGATTGCTTACCTTGCTGGGCCTGATTTTGTTTTATTTGTGTTGTGATTGCATGGTAAAAGTATGGCACCACGTAGAGAGTTAAGAGGTAATGCGAGAGCTACGGCTCCTAACGAGAATGAGAATGAAGAGCACGCTGATAGTGCTGTGTTACCCCCTCCTCCGCCTGGTGGTGGTGCTGGAGGTGCGAGAGCTGAAGCTGCAGCGGATGCTGGTGCTGGAGCTGCTGGACCAGAGGTTGGTCAGGGGCAAGCTATGCCTGACATGACGATGTTGGTGCAAGCTATTGCGGGTGCTTTTCGAGCAGCAGTAGCTGGGGTTCAGGGAGCTGGGCATCAGGGAGATGCTGGAGTCAGATTGCCTTTGGAGCGTCTGCGCAGTCTTGGAGGGACTGAGTTTAGAGGTTTGTCAGCTGAGAGTTCTGAGGCTTGGCTTGAGAGTACCAAGCGTATCTTGGGTCAGATGAGTTGCACGGATGTGCAAAAGCTGGGCTGTGTTGTGTCCTTGCTGCAGGATGATGCTTATACATGGTGGACGACTACCATTTCTGGAATGGCTGAAGCTGATGTTACCTGGACATTCTTTCAGAATGTGTTTAAAAGAAGATATCTGGGAGTGAGATATCTGGATGAGAAAAAGCGTGAATTCATGTCTCTTACCCAAGGGGGCATGAGTGTGGCTGAGTATGAGGTACAGTTTGTGAAACTCAGTCAGTATGCACCGGAGTTGATACCTGATGAGAGGGCTAGGTGCGAGAGGTTTCGTTACGGTCTTGAGAAGGATGTTAAGATGTATTTGCTGGCCGCCGAGTACGATGATCTTGATGTGTTGGTGGGCCGAGCAAAGGACGTTGAGGTGAATCTGGGTTCGTCAGCTAGAGGTGCTGGAGTAAGTGCTGGGAAGAGATCAGCTGAGTATAGTTCCGGAGGTGGACGGAACAAGAGGGGACGCGATCAGAAGTATCAGTCCTCAGCCAAGAGGGGTGGTGGTGCACCTGTTAGAGGTGGTTATGCTAGAGCTGATCCTAGTGCTTGTTGGATCTGTGGTTCTCGTGGTCACATGAAGCGTGACTGTCCTCGTGCTGAGAGAGTGGTGCAAGTTCCTGTTGTGGCAGCTGGTAATGTTGGTGGAAATGGGTGCTGGAATTGTGGTTCTGCAGACCACATCAGGCGAGATTGTCCGAGGTTGGCTGGTGAGCAGGTGCGTGCTCCTGTTGTTGCTGCACCGCAGAGAGGTCGTGGGCGCGGCCGTGGTAATTTTCAGAGGAGAGAGGAAGGTGGCCGAGGGGTAGCTCATGTTGTGGCTATTCAGCCTGAAGGTGGAGGCCAAGCGAGGGTGTATGCTCAGAGAGAGGGCATGAATGATGCAGATGTGATTGCAGGTACCTTTACTTTGCAGTCCTTGTCATTACTTTCTTTGATTGATTCTGGATCTACGCATTCATATATTCTTCGTGAGCATGCTGAATTGCTTGGTTTGCCTGTTGAGTCTTTGGATGTTGGTGTTCGGGTCACTAGTTCTTTTGGTGAGACTGTTGTGACTCGAAAGTTGTATAGAAGGTGTCCTTTGGTTGTTCAAGAGCATGTCTTTCATGTTGATCTTATGGAGTTGCCCTTCTATGGCTTTGATGTGATCCTTGGTATGGATTGGCTTGCTGAGCATCGTGCTGTTGTGGATTGTGAGAATAAGCGTGTTTCGCTTAAGCTTGCGGATGATTATGAAGTTGTGGTGGTTGGTGAGAATGTGAAGTTTCTTGCCAATGTTGTGTCTTCTTTGGAGGCGAGCAGGATGCTGAGGCAAGGTTGTGAAGCTTACCTAGCTTTTGTGATGAATCCTAGCTCTAAGGAGTTAAGGGTGCAAGATATCAGGGTTGTAAAGGAGTTTCCTGGTGTTTTTCCTGAGGAGTTGCCTGGTTTACCTCCTAACCGCGAGGTGGAGTTTGGAATTGAGCTGTATGAGAATACAACTCCCGTGTCCATTACTCCATATAGAATGGCACCTAAGGAGCTGAAGGAGCTGAAGACGCAGTTGCAAGAGTTGCTTGATCGTGGTTTCATCCGGCCGAGTGTGTCACCTTGGGGAGCACCGGTCTTGTTTGTGAAGAAGAAGGATGGCACTATGAGAATGTGCATTGATTACCGTCAGCTGAACAAGTTGACTATCAAGAATCGGTATCCTTTGCCGAGGATTGATGATCTCTTTGATCAATTTCGGGGAGCTGCGGTGTTCTCTAAGATTGACTTGAGGTCAGGGTATTATCAGTTGAAGGTGAAAGATGTGGATGTGCCTAAGACAGCTTTCAGGACAAGGTATGGGCATTATGAGTTCCTTGTGATGCCGTTTGGGTTGACAAATGCTCCTGCTGCTTTCATGGACATGATGAATCGTGTGTTTCATGAATACCTGGACAAGTTTGTTGTGGTGTTCATTGATGATATCCTCGTGTACTCGCGTACTGAGGAGGAGCATGAAGAGCATCTGAGGATTGTTTTGCAAGCTTTGTTGGAGAATCAGCTTTATGCTAAGCTGAGCAAGTGTGAGTTTTGGTTAAGAGAGGTGGTTTTTCTTGGGCATGTGGTCTCAGCTGAGGGGATTCGTGTTGATCCTCAGAAGATTGAGGCAGTGATGAGCTGGAAGGTTCCTAAGTCTGTTCATGAGGTCCGTAGTTTCCTTGGTTTGGCGGGATACTACCGAAGGTTTGTGGATGGTTTTTCCAAGATTGCTGCTCCTTTGACAAAGCTGTTGCAAAAGGATGTTAAGTATGAGTGGACAGAAGCGAGACAACAGGCTTTTGAGAAGCTAAAGGCGGCCTTGACGCAAGCTCCTATCTTGATTCAGCCTGAATCAGGGAAAGAGTTTGTGGTTTACAGTGATGCATCCTATGTTGGTTTGGGATGTGTGCTGATGCAAGAGGGTAAGGTGGTGGCTTATGCATCGCGGCAGTTGAAAGTGCATGAGCGCAATTATCCTACGCATGATATTGAGCTGGATGCAGTGGTTTTTGCTCTGAAGATCTGGAGACATTATCTGTATGGTGAGAAGTGTACTGTGTACACAGATCACAAGAGTTTGAGGTATTTGATGTCTCAGAAGGAGTTGAATCTAAGGCAGCGTCGTTGGTTGGAGTTGCTCAAGGATTATGATCTGACGATTGAGTATCATCCTGGAAAGGCCAATGTTGTTGCGGATGCCTTGAGTAGGAAGGTGGCTGTTGAGCTGAGGGCGATGTTTGCTAGCTTGAGCATATCGCGTGATGGTGGTCTTGTGGCTGAGTTGCTTGTGAAGCCGTCTTTGGTTCAGTTGATCAAGGATAAGCAGTTGTTGGATGATTCCTTGGTGTCTCATGTTCAGGATATCGCGGAGGGTAGACCTTCGGATTTCTGTTTCAATGATGATGGTGTGCTGTGTTTTGGGAGTCGAATAGTAGTACCTGCTGATGCTGAGTTGAGGCGTGCTACTCTGACTGAAGGTCATAGTAGTCCTTTTGCTATGCACCCTGGTAGTACTAAGATGTATCGTGATCTTCGTGATGAGTACTATTGGGTTGGTTTGAAAAAGGATGTTGCAGAGTTTGTGAGCAAGTGTTTGGTGTGTCAGCGAGTTAAGGCTGAGCATCAGTTTCCTTCTGGGTTGTTGCAACCGTTGAAAATCCCTGAATGGAAGTGGGAGAGGGTTACCATGGATTTTGTATCTGGTTTACCTTTGTCTCCATCAAAGAAGAATTCGGTCTGGGTGATTGTGGATCGTCTGACGAAGTGTGCACATTTCTTGCCTGTGCATACTACGTTCTCGTTGGATAAGCTGGCAGAGCTGTACATTGCTGAGGTTGTGCGGTTGCATGGTGTGCCTAAGTCGATTGTGTCGGATAGGGATCCGAGGTTCACATCGCGGTTTTGGCAGTGTTTGCATCAAGCTCTGGGTACAAGGTTGCATTTCAGTACATCCTATCATCCCCAGTCGGATGGTCAGTCTGAGCGAGTTATCCAGATTTTGGAGGATATGTTGAGGTGCTGCGTGATTGAGTTCCAAGGTTCTTGGGAGAAGCATCTGCCTTTGGTTGAGTTTGCTTATAACAACAGTTATCAGGCGAGTATACAGATGGCACCTTATGAGGCTTTGTACGGGAGGAAGTGTAGGACTCCTCTTTGTTGGGCCGAAACTGGTCAAAAGTTGGTTTCGATGCCGGCAATGTTGAAAGGGACAACAGAGAAGGTGAAGCTCATTTGTGAATGGTTAAAGGCTGCTTCTGATCGGCAGAAGTCTTACGCGGATTTGAAGCGTAAGGAGATAGAGTATGCGGTGGGTGACCGTGTGTTCTTGAAGGTTTCGCCTTGGAAGAAGGTGATGCGGTTTGGCCGAAAGGGTAAGTTGAGCCCTAGATACATTAGACCATATGAGGTGGTTGAGCGTGTGGGTCCTGTTGCGTATCGGTTGAGGTTACCTCAGCAGTTGGAGAAGATTCATGATGTGTTTCATGTTTCTATGCTCCGGAAGTATAGATCTGATCCTTCGCATGTGATGCCTGTGGAGGAGGTGGAATTGAATCCGGATTTGACCTATGATGAGGAACCGGTGAAGGTTCTGGATTCGGATAGCAAGGTTCTTCGTGGCAAGACCATTGAGTTGGTGAAGGTGCTGTGGAAGCATCGCGGTGTTGAGGAAGCCACGTGGGAGCGGAAGGAAGACATGCTGAAGCAGTTTCCTTATCTCTTTCCTTCAGGTAAATTTCGAGGACGAAATTTCTTAAGGGGGGGAGAGTTGTAACGCCCCGGTTTTGGGCTTAGAAGTTTTGGGTGTTGACCGGTTTGGTCAAAGTCCTGTTCGAATCTAAAGAGGTTAAATTAGGAAAGCCTAGTTCGGGTTGCATTAAAAATATGGAAAAATGTTCTAAAATCATCTTTTAATATAATTAGATGAACTGTGAAATCAATTTTGGAAAATGAGTTTTGGAAGGTTGATATTTTGGTTAGTGACCAAAATGTAATTTTCGCAAGTTTGGTGGCTGTTTTATAAAGAGTTGAAACTTTGAATCTTTAAGGAGCTATTAATCCAAAAGTGTTTTCTCCAGATTTTTCTAAGATATTTTGGGTTATAATCTGATTTTAAAACATATTAGAAGTGGAGGGAAAATTTATTTGGTATTTTCTCAACTAACTTCTCATTTTCTTCCTATCTTTTTCTCTCAACCCAAACACTCCATTTCCAGAGTTTTGTTTCTGATTTTCCCACCTAAATCCCTCCATTCAACTCTCATTTGATTGCAAATCATTGTATCTTCAAAACCTCTTCAATTGCTACAAGTTTCATCAAGGATTTTCATTCCAAAAAGTGGAGAAACACAAGTTTGGAGGTAAGAACGTCCTTCTCCTCTAAACTATCAGTTCTTTACTGAAATTCCCAAGTTTTCAACTCTTAATTGATGTTTAATTAAAGGCTTTTGGGTTTGGAATTGGATCTTGGCTTATTATGCAAGATTTTGATGATTTTTGATGATTTTCGTTAGACCTGAGTAATCTGGGTTTTGAGATGTGTTTTTGGTGTTAAATGAACTCTAATTTGATAAGGAAATGAGTTTTGATTAATGCAATCCCGGATAGGTTGAGTTTCCTAAGTTTAGCTTGTGTTTTAAGGTGGTTTTTGAGGTGATCTTGGTGATCTGATGTTGCTGGAGGTATAAGGATGGTTGTAGGTTGTTTTTAGATGTTAAATGGTGATGATGGATGTTAGGTTTTGCTGGTTTATGGCTGGGCTTTGTTTAGAAGTGGTTTAGATGCATTTTCGGTTGTTTTTGGTGGCCGAAAATGGAGGTTGGATGAGAGCAGCGAGTTTAGGTGCTTTCATTGAAGTAATTGATGCATGGTGATGCATTAATTTACTGCTTTGATGTGTTGAAACAGGGGAGGCATCTTTGGATCCAAGTTTGGTTGATTCGGGAGCTTGATTTCGTGCTTCGGCAAGTGGCGAAGTGGAAATCGGTGAGTGCAATTATGGAAATTGGATTTCAGCTTTTTAAACCAAGGTTTGAAGGTTGTGGGAGCTTGGTTTAAGTCTAAACAACTTTGCTAAGCTCAAGTGTAAGTTTTCGGATTTTCTCTCTAGTGGTGGCCATGACTTGTTGTGATGCAATGAGGTTGATTTGCATGTTTTAATTACTGTTTTGAAAGCATGTTTTAGCATGGTTTTTGCTGATGATGTAAGCCATATGTTGAAGGTAGCTCTAGGTAGGAGTGCCTTGCTTTTATACATTGAAACGATGTGGTTTAATGCTTTGAAATGCATGATGAAAATGGCTTGGTTTAATGCTTTAAAACAGTGGATTTAATGATAAAAATGATGTATATTGGCAAGTGATGTTTTTAAAATGTTAAGGTCACTAAGGTGGTTAAAAGTCCTTGAGTGAGCCTTGTTGCTTATGAACATCAAGGTGGTTAAAAGTCCTTGGATGGTTCATGTTGTGGACACTAAGGTGGTTAAAAGTCCTTAGGTGATCCTTTTCTATGGTGTTTAAAAGTCCATAGGCCAAGGTGTTTAAAAGTCCTTGGGATCAAGGTGTTTAAAAGTCCTTGATGTGATACTTCATGGTGTTTAAAAGTCCATGGCCAAGGTGTTTAAAAGTCCTTGGGAAGTTGTTGAACTTGTTTTACGAAATGGAATTTGTCACTTGAGCCAATATGACATGTTAAGTATGTAAGAAGCATGAGATGCTTGCTTTGATATATTATATGAAGCATGAGATTGCTTGTTTTAAAGTGTGCTTTGAGCATGTGCTAAGGTTGACTTTAAGCATGATTTATAAATGGTTTTAATGGCATTATTGAATTGTTTTTAATGAGCATGCCTCACTAAGCTATTGCTTACGCTCTCTACGTTTTCTTAATTCAATAATGCAGAGCATTAGAGTACCTTGAGGGCAGCAAGAAAGGGCAATCAATCAAGTTCAAGTGAAGCTCAAAGTATGAAGGTTTTATAAGTGCAATTTAGCTTTTGTATGTTTTGGCAATGGGGGACCAATGTGTATGTTTTGGGAGGTGTTTGAGGCTCCCTAAGTATGTTGAATGTTGATGTGTTTGCTGGTTTTTGCATTGGAACCATATATGCTTGTTTTGGAAGTTTGGTGTTGAATAGCTAGCTTGTTAGGAAGCATGCCATTAGAATTTGGGGCTTTTCATATGTGTTGGTTATATGTTGAATTGGTGCTGCATTTATGGTCCTTGCATGTTGGTAGACTATGTGGTATGATTTGGAGTTGTATAATTGAAGTTTGAAGCATGTTTGTTGCTGTTTTAAGTCGATTTCTGGCAGGAGTATCGATACTCGGGCTTGCGTATCGATACGCAAGAGCCAAATATGCAGATTTCTGCCCAGGCGTATCGATACGGGTTGGGTATCGATACTCGTCTTAGTTACTGTCATACCCGCGTATCGATACGACTCCAGGCGTATCGATACGTGACCGTTAATTTGGTTGAAAGTATCTTTAAATGTTTTGTTTTGGTTGCATTTTGGTACTGAAACTTGTTTGTGCAATTGTATGAGTTTGGGAAGTCCTTTTGAGCTGAAATTTCACAGAGAAGCATGAAACCTATTTAATTTCAAGATGGTAACTTCAAATTGGGTTAAGTCCTTATATTTATCAGAAATTACAATTTGGTCCCTAAAGTTGTAATTTATCCAATTGGGTCCCTGTTTGACCTCTGATGTTTGTGATCTTTGAGTATGATGTTTGCGTGATCACAATTAGGTTTAATGTGCATCTAGACAAGATTAAAAAGAAAAAAAAGGGTCGCTAATCAAGGTTGACTTTCGGGTTGACTTTGGTTTTCCCCGTGTGACTTTCTTAATTCGGGTCAACCGTCTAGGCCGGGTTAAGGGGGTTACAGCAGAAACCTTAGCAACTATGGAATATGTATATCAAGAGGAGTCGATGCTTACAGATCTAATGCCACCACAATCTCTACTGATGGAGATGTTCGAACGCCCTGAAGAACAAAGTGTTATGGATGAAAAAGCCCTTCAATCTGCCGAGTTTTTCCTTAACCTTAACCTTATTATGATAGACTACTGCACTGACAGTCGGCTGCCTGAATAGCTACCTTGGCAGCAAAAGCCATCCTCCACCATAACAAATCAGGACAAAGATAAGGTATGTACATGGTTTGATAGTGGTATAATTTTTACTAATCACATGTTCATACCTTCAGGAAAAGAAACAAGGTGGAGGATTTGCATGGATTACAAGGGAACAAGGAAGAAAGACTCCCTCGTGAGAATAGTCACTCGAGGAGGGTGCGAGTGGACTATAAGAAGTATCAAAAACGAACCAACTGTAACATAATTTTAGTTTCACCACATCTTTAACGTTTTCTTTAGGAATAGATCTTAATAAGCTTAGGACCAGATTTTATTTTTAGTTATATTATTTTTATTTAGTCCATCTCAGAACTACTTATCTAGATTCAGACCCTACAATAAAAGTCAAGCCACCAAGAAAGATGAGAGGCAAAAAAAGTACAGCCGCCCAAGAGGCAAAGACGACAGCAGAGGAGACAGCCCATGCCACCAATTCCCTTGACAAGGAGGTGTCTGATTCCTCTGATGATGCAGAGCTGGCCGAGGTAACAAAGAAAAGAAAAGATGCATGTGATAGCGGCCGAAACAGAGGATGAAAAGGCCAAAGGCCAAGCTGGAGCAGCAACCAAAGAGACCCACTCCCATCGGAGTCCAGCCAGCTCGCGGCCAGAAGCAGAGCCTCGCCGCCAAATCACCTGCCACCCGCCACCTAGTCCTCTCATCTTCCTCCAAGTCCACCGAGTTAAAAGAAAAATTCGGGCAGCTTCTAGCACCATTATTTTCTTTATTTTTCTTTTTTCCTGCTTTATTTTTTCTATTTAGATTTTATTTTGTCTAAGGCATTAAAGGCAATGTCTTCCTTGAGTTTGAGGGGGGAGGGGGGGTTAGTCCTCGTGTTATTTTGTTAAGCATGTAGTCACATATAGTTGCATTGTAAGTCATGCCTAGTACTTCATGGAAATTGGAAATCTGGGTTAAATAACTTGTGCCTATGATAGTTAGCCGATTCTAATTTCGCACCACACTTAAAATTGAACTTAATCTTGGGAAGAAGCATGAAAAACACCTTAGAAATTTTTTTAGTCGCCAAACTTTTATTACACCTCTGTTAAGTGTTGAATATTGTTTGAGTTCTAAGTGTACATTGCATGCTTAAACTTAATAAAAATTCTTATATTGGATGCATGTATGCCACCGCGACAGCACATGGCAGCAAAGTAAAATAAAGAGCAATACAGCCATGGTCACAAAACAAAGAAAATGTTGAATGCCCTATCTGTGCCCCAAACAGGCTCTAGGAAAGATCATGAGTAAGGACACTCCACTGCTATCAAAGTCCATGTATCTGAAATTCTTTGAAGTGACAGACAAATTAGCATAAGTGAATGAAAGCCTTCACAGGATGACTCTACTCAAAGGGTTCGCAGTGTCGTAGTATGCTCCTATCTTAGCTTCAGACCTAGAGAGTAGTTTTGATGAGTTAAAGCCCTTAAAAGCCATTATTAGAAAAATAAAGAAAAGAAGTGCTTAATTGTGCTGCCAAAGCAGCAACTCTATATCCTTTTTCTTTAACTTTTACAACATTCTTTGTATACTTAGTATACTTAGCATATTCAGCATGTACATAGACCTGCACACACTGCACTAGCATTAGAATTAAAATTCTAAGTTATTTCATGTTATTCCCTCTCACTAAACTAATATAGGTGCCACGGCCTTGAGGTATGAAACCAAGTTAAAAATTAGGTTTTCTTTTTGATTTATGTACAAGGGCAGGTATGTTGCATTGCTTGAGGACAAGCAATAGTTCGTGTTTGGGGGTGTGTAGAGTGTCCAAAAGTTCTATATTTTATGAACATTCATGCTCATATTATTATTGTTCTCAAGCTCATTTAGTCATATTTAGCTGCATATCATGCATTATAAAGTATTTTCTGTTCTGTCATGCTTTATTGAATATTTTACGTTTTGGCTAAGAAAAGACTTTGTTTTAGTTAGTTTTCTATTTCAGGTGCTGGTTGCTGATTAGAGGGAGAGAGGACAGGAAAGCAAGCAATAGAAGGAGCTACACTGAAGCAGTTACAGATGTCATCTCTGTGGAATGTCGCCCAGACGGAAATACGCCGATATTGTCAAGATGGGCCTCGTTTGATAGAGGACATTTTTCTGAGACCATTGAGCCCAATCTTGCATTTTTCTGTGTCCTGGATCGGTGTATAGAGCTTATTGAAGATCGATAAGCAAGGTGGCTTATACTTACTTGCTGAACAAGTAAACATCCAAAGGAGTCCATATTTAAGTCAAAATTGAATGAAGCATTCAATATTAAATCTATTTTATCATAAATGAAGACTTTTACTCCAAGGAGGACTTAACATGAGGCCAAGCCCTATATATACCAATGTATGTGAGGGTATAGGGCATAGAGATTGATAGAGATAGAGAGAGATAGAGAGAGGGAGTCGGCTATGCTCTAAACTCCCTAGGGTTTAGGTTTTTGCTTGTAAAGTAGTTGCAAGAAACGGTTGTATTAGGTTTTGAGTTGTTTTGCAATAAATATTCCAAATTTGCTTAATTTGTGCAATTCATTCTTTCTATTATTATACACCAGTAAAATGAGAGAATCGATTTGTCGGGCATGAAAGTGCAAGGCTCACGAAAGGGTTAAGTACGGTCACAACGTGCTGAGGCGTGACTAACTTGGTTCTACACCAGTCTACAAGTTTCAGTGGCTAAAAGGGATTACCAACCGAGTTGACTAGTCTGTGTTAGGTTGACGCTGAGATTGCTAGGTATTGCCTACATCACGTTAGCTCTCGAGCATCCTAACCTAGAAATAAGAGGGATCACTGTCGATTATCCTGCCGAACTTGGAGTATCTGCAAGACTTGCCACCAGGACTTCTTTCCATTTCACCGGCCGAGACAGTACACTCCTGCAGTGGTGATGACCCGCTGCGGCCACGTGACAGGGTCGTAGCTACCGCCTGCCATACCCGCCGAGGCAGCATATCGTGGTAGCGCAATCCAACCTTAACATATGCAATGCAGTCTACACACTACTGAGTAGCAATTACAATGTCCATTCTGTCACTCTGATCCCCCCTACTTTAATTACTTGTGTTTTTAGTTTTATTCCTTTAACCAAACATGAAATTAATTGTGCATTTAAATTTCTTGTGCAGATACACACTCGAAGGAACTATTCCAATCCTGGTGGGATTCGACATCTTTTATACTGTAAATTGGAAGGAGTGTGCACTTGCGCTCTCACAAAAAGGGAACACCTACACGCCCTACACCATGGTACCCCCATTGCCCTTATTACTCTAGTCCATAAACGAAACATACATTTCAAAGCGAAGTCTCCTACGATCCCCTTGCAAGTTTCTGCCTCCAAGCACTTAATTATATGCATTGAAGGAAAAAAGAGAGTGTAAGCATACAAGCTTAGTAAGGAGTGCTCAAAACCAAAACACCATCAATGCATCAAAACTATTTTCAATCATTTGAAAACCATCGTGCCCTTTTTAAAACCACGCGCTTTCCTTAACAAATCAGCACGTTAAACATCATACAACAAGTGCTAAATACTCAACAACAAATCCATTTGCTAACACTCTCTTAAGCCTTGTCATGCATAGCTACCATATGCAAAGCTTAAAGAGTAAAACATGCATTAACATAATATGCATCATTAACCATTTCATAATCATTTATCAATTATATTGGCTCACAAGTGATCATCAACATACTCATTTCTCAAAAAGCACATCGGATACACGGATTCCCAAGTGTTGTCCCAACACTTCATACATTCTCACCAGCATCTCAAGGTTCACGCACGGGAGCTACCCTCCATCGTTATGACACCCGTGGTGGAGTATTCGGTACCTTACAACCCCTCAACACCACTCATCGGTAGATGTATAACCCCACTAACGAGAGACGAGACACAACTCAATTTCTTCAATCCTTAGGGTACTTGGATGGAGTATTCGGTACCTCACAACCCCTCAACATCCAAGGCAACTTATTTATAGTGCACTCAATCCTATAGCCGGCTAACTATATCTGATTTCATTTATAAACCATATTTCACAACATCACTTGCCAATATAATTATCATTTAGCACAAAATTCATTGTTTTCAAAGCATTACTAATAAGCCACATTTCCAAACATCAAACCATGCTTCATAAATCATGTATAAGCATATACATACTAGGATCACTTACCATGAGCATCCTTCATCATTATAACATCAAAAACAGTAAATCACTTACTTCAAATCATACTTTAAATAGTAGGTAAACAAAATTAAAATCAAGTGCATAAAAAAACTCATAATAGCACAATCCTAGGGAGAAAATCCCTTTACTTACTTCCGAACTTAGTTGTAACACCCTAATTTAGGGTCCGAAAGTTAACCGAATTTGGTTGAAGGTCCTATCGAGTTAGTTTTACCGGTTTAGACTATTTTCGGGATTTATTATAAATAAAAGGTTTTTGGAAGGATTTAAATTATGGAAAAATAGTTTTAAAACATTATATATATATATATATATATATATATATATATATATATTCTTGGTGAAAATAACTTTGGAAAATTCTTTTTGGAGAGTGGAAATTTTAGTCTAGTATCTAAAATGTAAAGTTTCAAAACTGTTTTGATGGCTAGTTTGTAAAAGAATCAAAACGTCGAATCTTTAAGGAGCTATTTAGCCAAGTCTAATATAAGACTTTATCCCTAAATATTTTGGTTTCTGAAATGTTTTAAAAAGGATTTTTAAATATAATAAAAGATATTTGAAAGGTTATCATCTTTACAAGAAAATTTACGTAACCTTTCTCTCCACATTTTCTTTCAAAATTCTTTCATCCAAACAACCTTCTTTACTCAAGATTTGAAAGGTAAACTCTTATTTACATTGATTTCTCATCATCAAACATGTTTCTAATGATTTCCCTCTAAAACCAAATTATTTTCCTTTAGTTTTCTCAAGGTTTTTCATTGGAAAAAGGGGGAAATCAACAATTAGAGGTGAGCTACGTTTTTCTCCTCCAATGTAAGTTCTTTATTGAAATTCCCACGTTCTTGATTCTGTTATAGTGTTTATTTAAAGATTTTATATTGGGTTTGATTGAAATATGCTTAATCAAGCTATTTAATGTGGATTTGTGAGATTTTCGTGTAGGTTCTATTTTGATGGGTTTGTGGACGTTATTAAATGTGTTTTTGATGTTAGATAAAGTTGAAATGATGGTTTGATAATGTAAACCCGAAACTAGTTGAGTTGATAGTGTTTAAGGTTGAAATCCTTGAGATTTTGGCTTGGTTTTGTGGGAAATAGTAGCTGATGGTTTCTTACCTTTGAGTTGACGTTTTTAGTTGTTAATATATGTGGTTTTGATGATAATCTTGCTGGGTTGAAGCTGGAGTTTGATTAAAGTTGATTTATTTATGTTTTCGGTTGATTTCAGATATGAATCGATCAACGATTGTTGCTAGATTATAGGTTTTTGAGTTGCAGCAAGTTTAAGGGCTCAAAATCACTCTAATGCTCTGTTTTGAATTGATTAGAAGCAGGGGAAACTGATTTGGGAACTTCGACCGTGATATCATATGATCATGAGGCTTGAATTGGGTGTTCGGCTAACATTTGGGTATTGCTGGTGAGTGGAATTGTTTTATAAAGCCTTAACATGGTTAAAGAAAAGATTTGGGGGGTTTATATTGAGCTTGAAAGGCCAATCTAAGCTCAAGAGTAAGTTTAGTTGTTTTCGCCTTTATTTTCGGCTAGTTTTGCCTTGATTTTATGGATCATGTTCATGCTATGTTGTTTACATTAAATCCTACTGTTTTCATGCATTTTGATCTATTTAAATCTTTTCCCATGTGAGCACATATGTTAAATGGTAATTTTAATGAGGTAAGTGTGGTTGAGTACATGCTATGCATGGAAATGTGTTATATATATGGGATGAGAAATTTTGTGCTTGTGGCCTTGTAAAACAGTGGGTAAGTGTTAGCCCTAATGGGTATATTGACACTTGTTGAGATTTTATTACCAAATATAATTGGTCAACAAATAGGATGAGAGTGCACTATTATGGTAAAAGTCGCGCGTGGCCTTAGTGATGTTAGATTCCACTGAGGAGGAGTACGGTGATGGGCATTCCACCGGAAGTTTATATTTACTAGACGGGTGAGTACGGTGATGGGCATTCCACCTGAAGTTTATATTTACTGGACGGGTGAGTACGGTGATGGGCATTCCACCGGAAGTTGTCTAGTGGTCTTGAGCACGGTGATGGGCATTCCACCGAGAATTTATTTGCATATCTTAGTAAAAGTGCTAAGGATGTCAATATACTAATGATATTTAATTTGCTCATTATGCTTATATTGTGTTGTTGATGTTATGAATCAATTGAATATAAATTATTCACGTGGTTATTGAAAGTGGTTATTATAACTTGATTTGTTTTTCAAGCATGAGTTTGAAATGAGCATGGTATGTTTGGATTTTTTCTTTGGTTAAATGATTTGAGAAATGGCTTTGTTTTCAAAAGCAAGCAAAATGGTTTAAAAACTGCATTGTTGATGTTTTGAGCACCGCTCACTAACCATTCTTACTTATGATCTTTCTTTTCCAGCAATGCAGATCCGTAGGCCATTCGGAGGAGCAAAGGAGGTGTCCAAGACTTTAACTTTCGCTCAAGTATGGTTTTGGCATCAAATAATAGTATGTTAGCAATAGGATATGACCTTTATGCATTTGGGAGGTTTTGTTTTGAGACTCCCTATGTTGAGACATGTTTGAGATGACTTTTTAGTCTTGTTAATGACCTTTGTATTTTGGTTTATGGTTTGATTTTAATTTTGGCCGTTTATGTGAATTCTTTCTTATGTTGAATGCTTATAGTTTTCCATATATGATCTAATGCTTTTTGGATGGTTGTGCTAGGATCCTTTGCCTATAGATTGCTTGCTTATGATGTTATGAGCTGATTTTTCATAGAGAAGCATGTAATATGTTTAATTAAAGAATTGGTAACTTTAAAAGTGGATAAGTCTCTATATTTAGTTAAAATTACAAAATGGTCCCTAATACTTTTTTGGTTGAAATTGAGTTTCAATTTGTTGTTTGATCGAATTTCTTTTTGTTATGCTACGATGTTAATCACTGAGGATCCTAATGAGCATTTAGACAAGATGAAAATGAAAAAAATAGGGTTGCTTATTGAGGTAAACCTCCCGATTTACTTCAATATTTCCCGTGTGACCCGTTCGGTTCGGTCTATCGTCCAGACCGGATTGAGAGGGTTATAATGATCTCATGAGATAGAATTATGATTTTGAAAAGATTTTTATAATGGGATGTGTAACGCCCCGGTTTTGGGCTCAGAAGTTTTGGGCGTTGACCGGTTCGGTCAAAGTGCTGATCGAATATATAAGAGTGAATTTAGGAAAGCCTAGTTCGGGTTGCATTAAAAATATGGAAAAATGTTCTAAAATCATCTTTTAATATATAAAAGTGAACTGTGAAATCAATTTTGGAAAATGAGGTTCGGAAGGTTGACATTTTGGCTAGTGTGATCTGTTTGGGCAGTGTTTTGAAGTGTCAAAATGATGTAAAATGAATGCTAAATTGATTAGAAGTTCAGGTTTAATGAATGCAATCCCGGATAGGTTGAATTTCCTAAGTTTGGCTTGAGTTTTTGGTTGTTTTTGGAGTGTTTTTGGTGATCTGTTGTACCTGGAAGTATAAGGACGTGTTTGTGATCATTTTGGATGTTGATTGATGTTTAAAAATGGTTAGAAGTGATGGATCTTGGCTGGGTTAAGTTTTGGTAGTGTTTGGAGGTGATTTCGGTTGTGTTTGGTAGCCGAATTGTTGGTTGTGTGATGAGCAGCGAGTTTGGTTGTGTGGCTGCTGTTCTTAATGCATAATGATGCATTAATGTGCTATTTTTGTGTGCTTAAAACAGGGGAGTTTGATCCGTGAGCTTTGGAGGTGTTGCGGAAGGTTTCGGATGCTTGGAAGGCTTGGTGGCTAGCCTTGTTTTGTGTATCGGTGAGTGAAGTTGGGTTTTCAGCTTTTAAACCAAGGTTTGAAGGTTTTGGGAGCTTAGTTTAAGTCTAAACAACTTTGCTAAGCTCAAGAGTAAGTAAATGGATTTCTTTCTTGATTTGTGATATGAATTGGCTTTTTAAGCAATTGTGGTTGTTGATTGAGATGCATATATTTTGCATGGTTTAATTCTGTTTTGAAAGCATATTCTAGCATGGTTTAATGCTGGTTTTGAAAGCCATATGTGAAGGATGCTCAAGGTAAGAGATCCTTGGTTTTATACATTGAAAATGTGGTTTTGATGCATGGTGTTGCATGTTGTTCAATGGCTTTGTTTAATGCTTTAAAACAGTGAATTAATGTTGGTAAATGATGGTTTTTGCATTATGGTTATGCATGTGAAACATTGGACTAATGTGGTGAGGTGGTTATATTGGCAAGTGATGTAAGTGGTTCTTGGTTCTTTGATCGGATATAGTTAGCCGACTATAGGATTGGGTGCACCGTGAATTAAGTCGCCTTGGAGGTGGAGTGGTCAAGAGTGGACCGGTAAACTCCCTTCAAGTATCCTAACGAGATGGTTGTGGTCATAATGGAGGTGTTGCCCATTCGAGGACCTTGGTTGAGCAAAGGTTATATGGTGTTTAAAAGTCCATATGTGGGAACCTTGTGCTTGTTGAGATCACAATGGCGGTGTTAAGTCCATGTGTGGATCTTGTGTAGGGTGTCCCGGATCTCGTTAGTGATGTTATACAACTACCGATCGGTGAATGCAAAGCTTGTATGGTGTTTGAAAGTCCATACATGGGAACCTTGTGCATGTCAAGGTTGTATGGTGTTTGAAAGTCCATACATGGGAACCTTGGGGAAAAGTTGAGGTTGTATGGTGTTTGAAAGTCCATACAAGGGAACCTCGGGAAAGCTAAGGTTGTATGGTGTTTAAAAGTCCATACATGGGAACCTTAGGATGTTGAGGTCAAATGGTGTTTGAAAGTCCATTTGGGAGACCTTGGATTGGTAGGGTGTATGGAGCGTAGGGACAACGCTCGGAATCCGCGTATCCGATTGGGTGTTGAGTTGAATAGTGAATGTGGTTGATCACTTGAAGGCCAATATGATGTTCTTGATTGTGATGAAGCATGGGATGCTTGAAATGATGCATAATTGCATGTGAAGCATTAGATGCTTGAAAAGATGCATGGTTGCATGGAAAGTGTATAGTGCTTGTGAATGCATGTTTACTTGTTAAGTTGAACAAGTGTTGATTATCATTTGGAAAATGATGCATGTGAGCATGAAATATCTTTAGTGCATTGGAGTCTTGTTAAGACTTGTTTTTAAAGGCATGTGATGTTGATGTTGTGGTACATATATGTTGCCTTGGTTTAATGCATGTGTTGGTTGGTTTGTGAAATGGTTTTAAAAGATTCTTGCTTGAATTGGCTTTCAAGTTTAAGAAAGGTATGTTGTGAAATGGGAGTGTTTTCCAAGGTTTTGTTTTAGCTTGCATATGGTGTTTATGCATGGTTTGGCTAAATGGTTGATTTTGCAAGTTGTGCTTTGAAAAGGGTTTTCTTAGTTTGCTAAACTAAGGGTTGGTTTTCATGTTTATGCAATGCATGGTTTTAAGCATGTTGTTGAAAAGGGTTTTTTTTTCAACTTTGCTTGCTAATCAAATCGGGTTGCTTTTCAAAGAGGTTTTTATGGCTCGCTGCATTGATGGTGTTTTGGTTTTGAGCATTCCTCACTAAGCATTATGTGCTTACGCTTCTTTTTGTCCATCAATGCAGATTCTTGAAGTTTGGACAGCGAGGAGCAAGGGATTCAAGAAGGACTCCACTTGAGATGTATGTCTCGGTTAATAGCTATAGTTAATAAAGGCAATGGGGTAGAATCTCTTGGGTTGATGTATGTGTTTGTATATGTTTGGACAAGTATGGTTTTGCGTTGTTGATGTTTTTGGAACATGGTTTGGCTTATGAGTTTGAATTGGAAGTATGTTGTTTAAATGGTTGCTTGTGTTGGAAGCTTAACCTTGAAATTGGGGTTTTTCGTGTATGTTGACATGTTGTTGAATTGTTGATGCAAGTATGCCTCTTTTATGTTGATTTGCATGTTGGCAAAGTTTGGTGGCTTTTGGAGCATGATTGGATGTTTAATTGCATGTTTAAGAATGCATTTTGAGGCTTGCTGTGCAGGGTGTTTCGGAACAGCCAATACCGTTTCGAAACGGGTGCCTTAAACAAGCCCAGGCGTCCGAAACGGGAGGGACCGTTCCGAAACGGAAAGGCTACTGCCAGACCCCCGTTTCGGTACGCGTTGCGGAACGGCCCCGCGTTTCGGAACGGACTAAGCCTGTTTCAGAACGGGTGACCGTTGGGGGCTGTAACCCCCTTAACCCGGCCTAGACGGTTGACCCGAATTAAGAAAGTCACACGGGGAAAACAAAAGTCAACCCGAAAGTCAACCTTGATTAACGACCCTTTTTCTTTTTTCTTTTTAACCTTGTCTAGATGCACTTTAGACCTAATTGTGATCACACAAACATCATACTAAAAGATCACAAACATCAGAGATCAAACAGGGACTCAATTGAACAAAATACAACTTTAGGGACCAAATTGTAAATTCTGATAATTATAAGGACTTAACCCAAATTGAAGTTACCAACATGCAATTAATCATGTTTCATGCTTCTCTGTGAAATTTCAGCTCAAAAGGACCTCCCAAACTCATACAATTGCACAAACAAGTTTCGGGACCAAAACGCAAACATTCCAAAACATATAACTGCCAATGTCAGCCCCCAACGGTCACCCGTTCCGAAACAGGCATAGCCCGTTTCGAAACTCGGGGCCGTTCCGCAACGCGTACCGAAACGGGGGTCTGGCAGTGGCCTTTCCGTTTCGGAACGGCCCCTCCCGTTTCGGACGCCTGGGCACAATTAAGGCACCCGTTCCGAAACGGTAGGTGCTGTTCCGAAACACCCTGCACAGATTGCCTAAAAATGCATACTTAAACATGCAATTGACCAACCAATCATGCTCCAAATGCCACCAAACTTTGCCAACATGCAATTCAACATATAAGGGACATATAAGCATCATCAATTCAGCAAAACAACATCATAAGCAAAAAGCCCCAAATCTATAGGCATGCTTCCTACACAAGTAAGCCATTCAAGCATACACTTCCAAAACAAGCATATAAAGATCCAACACCAAAACCAATCTTCTCAACATCAAACAACATACCTAGGGAGTACTAAACATCTCCCAAAACATATACATTGGTCCCCCATTGCCAAATTACCAAAAGCTAAAATGTACTTAGAAAACCTTCCATACTTAGAGCTTAGTTTCCACTTGGATGCTTGCCCTCCTTGCTGCCCTCAAGTACTCTAATGTTCTGCATTATTGATTTGAGAAAACAAAGAGAGCGTAAGCAAAAGCTTAGTGAGGAATGCTCAATAAAACCATCCAATAATGCATTTATAAAACACTTATAAATCATGCTTCAAATCATCATTTACACATGCTCAAAAGCATACTTAAAACAAGCATCTCATGCTTCATTTCATTACATGTCATATTGGCCTCAAATGATACATTTCATTTCTTTGAAAACAAGTTCATCAACTTTCACCCCAAGGACTTTTAAACACCTTGGACCCCAAGGACTTTTAAACACCTTGGCCATGGACTTTTAAACACCATGAATTAGATCACCTCAAGGACTTTTAAACACCTTGACCCCAAGGACTTTTAAACACCTTGGCCATGGACTTTTAAACACCATGAATTGAATCACCTCAAGGACTTTTAAACACCTTGAGCCCAAGGACTTTTAAACACCTTGGCCTATGGACTTTTAAACACCATAGAAAGGACCACACAAGGACTTTTAAACACCTTTGTGTCCGTAGCAAGAATCATCCAAGGACTTTTAACCACCTTGATGTTCTTAAGTAAACAAGGCTCACTCAAGGACTTTTAACCACCTTAGTGACCTTAACCTTTTCAAAACATCACTTGCCAATATACATCATTTCCATCAATTATTCCACTGTTTTAAAGCATTAAACCAAGCCATATTCATCATGCATTTAAAAGCATCAAACCACATTTAATCAATGTTCAAAAACAAGGAACTCTTACCTTGAGCTTCCTTTAACATATGGCTTATCAAAACAGCAAATATCATGCTAAATCATGCTTTCAAAACAGTAATCAAAACATGCAAATAACCACATTGCATCACAACAAAATCATGGCCACCACTAGAGAGAATTTCCGAAAACTTACTCTCGAGCTTAGCAAAGTTGTTTAGACTTAAACTAAGCTCCCAAGACATTGGTTTCAAAGCCGAAAACCTAATTTCACTCACCGATTCCACTTCGCCTCTTGCCGAAGCACCAATTCAAGCTTCCGGATCAACAACTCTTGGATCCAAAGATGCCTCCCCTGATTAAACACATTAAAGCAGAGATTTAATGCATCATCATGCATCAAAAGCTTCAATGAAAGCACTCAAACTCGCTGCTCTCATTCATACTCCAATTTCGGCCACCAAACACAACCAAAATTGCATCAAAACCACTTCTCAACAAAGCCCAGCCATAAACCAGCAAAACCTAACATCCATTAACACCATCTAACATCTAAAAACAACCTATAAACATCCTTATGCCTCCAGCAACATCAGATCCACAAGATCACCACAAAAACATCCAAGAATCACAAGCTAAACTTAGGAAACACAACCTATCCGGGATTGCATTAATCAAAACTCATTTCCTTATCAAATTAGAGTTCATTTAACATCAAAAACACACCTCAAATCACAGATTAATCATATCCAACGAAAATCACCAAAAATCACTAAATCTTGCATTATAAGCCAAGATCCATTTCACCACTTAAAATCCTTTAATAAAACTTCAATTAAGAGTTGAGAACTTGGGAATTTCAGTAAAGAACTGATAGTTTAGAGGAGAAGGACGTTCTTACCTCCAAACTTGTGTTTCTCCACTTTTTGGAATCAAAAACCTTGTTGAATCAACTAGCAAATAATGAGGTTTTGAAGATATGTTGATTAGGAATCAAAAGAATGTTGAAAGGAGGATTTTAGGTGAGAAAATCAGAAACAATTCTCTGGAAAACAAGTGTTTGGATTGAGAGAAAATGAGAGAAAGAAAATAGAGAAGTTAGTTAAGAAAATAGCCAAATGGCCTTTCCCTCCACTTTTGATATGTTTTAAAATCAGAATAAATCTCAAAATATCTTAGAAAAATCTGGAGAAACTACTTTTGGAATAATAGCTCCTTAAAGATTCAAAGTTTCAACTCTTTATAAAACAGTCACAAAACTTTCAAAAATCACATTTTGGTCACTAGCCAAAATGTCACCCTTCCGAAACTCATTTTCCAAAATTGATTTCACAGTTCACTTAATTATATTAAAAGATGATTTTAGAACATTTTTCCATATTTTTAATGCAACCCGAACTAGGCTTTCCTAATTTCACCTCTTTAGATTCGAACAGCACTTTGACCAAACCGGTCAACGCCCAAAACTTCTAAGCCCAAAACCGGGGCGTTACAGGGGCTGACATTGGCAGTTAAATGTTTTGAAAAGTTTGCATTTTGGTCCTGAATCTTGTTTGTGCAATTGTATGAGTTTGGGATGTCCGTTTGAGCTGAAATTTGGCAGTGAAGCATGAAACCTGACTAATTGCAATATGGTAACTTTAATTTGGGTTAAGTCCTCATATTTATCAGAAATTACAATTTGGTCCCTAAAATTGTAATTTGTTCAATTGGGTCCCCGTTTGATCTCTGATGTTTGTGATCTTTGAGTATGGCGTTTGAGTGATCACATATAGGACTAATGTACATCTAGATAAGATTAAAAAGGAAAAAAAAGGGTCGTTAATCAAGGTTGACTTTCGGGTTGACTTTGGTTTTCCCCGTGTGACCTTCTTAATTCGGGTCAACTGTCTGGGCCGGGTTGAGGGGGTTACATTTGTTGGTATCAGAGCTGAGTTGCGAATGCTTGGGGAAAACGGTAAGTTGTTGTGATGTGTGTTGATGTTTACCTTGTTGTGTGGATGAAAGTTGGTTGAATGTTGGTTGAAACACGTGTTTCTGGGCATGATGCTGATGTTTCTGAGCAAATTGTTGTTGTTTTCTGAACAAGTTGCTGATGTTTTCAATTATGCTTTGTGTTTATGAATCATCGTTGAATTAATGTGGATATGTGCTGATGTTGTGAGCTGGTGTTATGCTTGATGATTGTGTAATGAGTATGTTATGCTGATAATATGCTGATGCAAATGGATGCTGTTGGATGTAAGCATGATCGAGTATGTTGATTGATATGCTTGATGTTGTGATATCCATGTTGTGTTGACTGTTATGTCATGTAAAAGGGAGGATTCGGGATACCCATTGCCTTATTAATATAGTTATTGTGTTATTTTGGAGTTGGAGTTTGAATCCTTGCTTAATGCTGGTCTAACTGGTTTGTTTGTTTGTTGTGATTGTATGTTTGTTGTTGTTAGTAGTATGGCTAAGTCGATGGAAGAATGGCAGTTGGGTGAGATGGTTGCTGCCTTGGGGCAGGTTGTTAAGGCGTGGAATTCACCCTTTGGTAGAGGTGTTTTGTCTCAGCTTTCTGTGCCTGGGGTTGAGGTGATAAGGCAAGGGAAAGAAGCTGGTTCTGTGGTGAAGAGTTCATCATCTGATGTTCAGGAGGTGTTGGGAACATCTCAGGCTGTGGTAAAGGTAAAGTCAGTGGATGTGCTGGCTGTGGGATGTGTGGGTTTGCCGAAGCAGCGTTTGCTTGATTTGGGTGCTGTGGAATATCATGGTTCTACACCGGAGATGTTTGAGGCCTAGTTGGCCAGTGTGGTTCTGATCTTGGATCAGGAAGGCTGTGATCTTGCTTGTAAGCTGGGGAGTGTTGTTTCTTTGATGTTGGAGGATGCATGCGTCTGGTGGACATCTGTGGCAGTGGCGTCACATATTCATGATATTGATTGGGATTTCTTTGTATCTGCCTTTTATGAAAGGTATCTTGGAGGGAAGTTTCCTAGGGTTGAGCAATGTGACGGTGTTGTTGTTGTAGAGCAAGTGTTGCTTGGGCAAGGAGTGGAAGTTCAGCTACCGGTGTGTGACCATTGTGAAAGGCGCCATGTTGGAGATTGTTGGGGCGCGGGTGCTTGCTGGAACTGTGGTTCCAAAGTGCATGTTAAGCGTGATTGTCTTCTTGGAGTGAAGTCAGTTTTGGTGTTAGCCAAAGGGTCTCAGAAAGGTCGTGGGCACGGCCGAGGCATGGTTCAGAAGTGGCAGAAAGAGTAGAAAGTTGTGAAGAGTGTGGGAAAGGAGAATTGCTGGAAATGTGAGTCTGCTGGACACATGAGACGTGATTGTTTGATGTTGTCTCGGAACAGCCAAGGTCCCTTATCGCAAGGAGTTGGTGGTGACCCTGGTGTGTTAGCTGGTGCTGCAGTGGTGCGGCAGGAGGATGATGGTTCCGCGAGGAAGAGAGTTCGTCTGATGAAGCTTCAGGGTGGTGTGGTGCTTTCAGGTAACCTTGTTTAGTAATCTTTGCTCTAGTTACCTTAGTTTGGTTTCTGTTGGTTTTCCTTGCGTGGTAAGTTTAGTCTTGTTGCTAGCATGTTTGGGGTAATAGTTGTAGTTTGGAAACATCTTTTGAGTGAAGAAGGCTTAGTGAGAATCTTGTGGTTAATGATTGTTGGTATGATGGAGTTAGATAAGTTAGAAGTGAGGTAGGAGGTTGTTCTTAGACGGATTCTGAGGATGTTATTGGAGGGTGTGAACTGGCATTCATGCACAGATAAAATCATTGTTATATGCTATATTATATATGTTGGTCCATGCATACATGTGGCATGACATTAGAGGTTTTGCATACATGTACATCAGGCATTGATAGGGCATGTTGGTGATCATGCATATGATGTTCACACTCGCTAATAATTAATCGAATCTGTTAGTGTGGTGGTTGGGTTAGGTTGGATGATGGGTTCTTAGAGGTTGTTTTGGTGCTGAGTGAGGGTTAGAAGTAATATTAAGCTAGTTGCTTGTAATGGCGAGGGTGGCATAGCATGTTGGTGGAAGGATAGTGTTTGTTGTTTAAGGAGTTTAGTGGTTTGAATAGCTAAGTGGGAGCGGTAGTTCCTTTGTGTTAAGTGTTGTTGCAGGTTAGCGGTTGTGTTTTCAGGTGCTGAGGTAGCTTAGCATTTAAGTTGTTGTGGAAGGGTTGTGTTTGTAAGTGTTGGTTCTTAGCAACCTTGGGGAGTTGAGGAGTTGATATGTATGTTTAGGTTGGGCGATGTTCTGGCAAGGCAAGTGTTGCGGTCAAGCTTGTGGTGGTTAAGCAATGAAAGATCGAGGGTCAATGTTGTTTGAAAGGATTCTTGTGAAAGGTGGTTGGCTGGTTGTGGTTAAGGAAGTTCCGTCTGAAGTCAGTTGGTGGTGTGTGGAACGACTGACGAAGTTAAGTTGGAGTTGTAATGTAAATTTTGGTTTGTGGGTGAGTAGACCTGGAGAGTCGTTTTGGTAACGTTAGCAACAGTTGTGAGGGTTTATCAACATTCGTTGGGGAGTTTGGGTAAGCAGTTTATGTTTAAGGATTTTTGCTTGTTGGGAAATTCTTGGAAGGGGTTTGAGAGTTGCAAGAGTTTTGGAAGCAGAGAAGTTTGCAGAGTGGTTGAATTGGATTGGTTAGAGTCCCTGTGTAAACCAGTCTTGGAAGTTGTGTGTTACAGTAATGTGTGCTGTGAGAGTTAAAGTTCTTCATGATTGAAGTTGGGGCTGTGTACAGTCCGGATATGTGGAAGGTTAAGTTGTGGCTATCTTTGAGTGTTCTGGGTTTGTGAACAGCATGTGGTGGTGTTGGGTTCAGTGGAGTTTTGTGTGGAAAGTGTTCAGTGTTGGTTGAGGTTTTTGTGTTGCCTTGTGTGTGTTTTGAGAAAGTTGTTGTTCTCTTTTCGCCGGTTAAATTTCGAGGACGAAATTTCCTAAGGGGGGAGAGTTGTAACGCCCCGGTTTTGGGCTCAGAAGTTTTGGGCGTTGACCGGTTCGGTCAAAGTGCTGATCGAATATATAAGAGTGAATTTAGGAAAGCCTAGTTCGGGTTGCATTAAAAATATGGAAAAATGTTCTAAAATCATCTTTTAATATATAAAAGTGAGCTGTGAAATCAATTTTGGAAAATGAGGTTCGGAAGGTTGACATTTTGGCTAGTGACCAAAATGTAATTTTTGGAAGTTCGGTGACAGTTTTATAAAGGATTGAAACTTTGAATCTTTAAGGAGCTATTATTCCAAAAAGAGTTTCTCCAGATTTTTCTAAGATATTTTAAGGTTTTATTCTGATTTTAAAACATAAAGAAAGTGGAGGGAAATCATTTTTACTATTTTATAACTAACTTTCCATTTTCTCTCAATTTTCCTTTTCTCTCATTTTCTCTCAACCCAAACACATTTCTCCAGATTTCATCCTCTGATTTTGTCACTCAAATCACTCATTTCAACTCTCATTTGATTCCTAATCATCTCATCAACAAAACCTCTCAATTTGCAAGTTGTTTCATCAAGCTTTTTGGCTCTAAAAAGGAGAAACTCAAGTTTGGAGGTAAGAACGTCCTTCTCCTCTGAACTTCAAGTTCTTTATTGAAATTCCCAAGTTCTCAATCCTTGATTTGTGTTTTGTTAAAGGCTTTTCAATTGAAATCTTGATTTTGGCTTAAAATGCAAGATTTGGCGATTTTGGTGAAATTTTCGTGTGATCTGTTTGGGCAGTGTTTTGAAGTGTCAAAATGATGTTAAATGAATGCTAAATTGATTAGAAGTTGAGGTTTAATTAATGCAATCCCGGATAGGTTGAATTTCCTAAGTTTGGCTTGAGTTTTTGGTTGTTTTTGGAGTGTTTTTGGTGATCTGTTGTACCTGGAAGTATAAGGACGTGTTTGTGATCATTTTGGATGTTGATTGATGTTTAAAAATGGTTAGAAGTGATGGATCTTGGCTGGGTTAAGTTTTGGTAGTGTTTGGAGGTGATTTCGGTTGTGTTTGGTAGCCGAATTGTTGGTTGTGTGATGAGCAGCGAGTTTGGTTGTGTGGCTGCTGTTCTTAATGCATAATGATGCATTAATGTGCTGTTTTTGTGTGCTTGAAACAGGGGAGTTTGATCCGTGAGCTTTGGAGGTGTTGCGGAAGGTTTCGGATGCTTGGAAGGCTTGGTGGCTAGCCTTGTTTTGTGTATCGGTGAGTGAAGTTGGGTTTTCAGCTTTTAAACCAAGGTTTGAAGGTTTTGGGAGCTTAGTTTAAGTCTAAACAACTTTGCTAAGCTCAAGAGTAAGTAAATGGATTTCTTTCTTGATTTGTGATATGAATTGGCTTTTTAAGCAATTGTGGTTGTTGATTGAGATGCATATATTTTGCATGGTTTAATTCTGTTTTGAAAGCATATTCTAGCATGGTTTAATGCTGGTTTTGAAAGCCATATGTGAAGGATGCTCAAGGTAAGAGATCCTTGGTTTTATACATTGAAAATGTGGTTTTGATGCATGGTGTTGCATGTTGTTTAATGACTTTGTTTAATGCTTTAAAACAGTGAATTAATGTTGGTAAATGATGGTTTTTGCATTATGGTTATGCATGTGAAACATTGGACTAATGTGGTGAGGTGGTTATATTGGCAAGTGATGTAAGTGGTTCTTGGTTCTTTGATCGGATATAGTTAGCCGGCTATAGGATTGGGTGCACCGTGAATTAAGTCGACTTGGAGGTGGAGTGGTCAAGAGTGGACCGGTAAACTCCCTTCAAGTATCCTAACGAGATGGTTGAGGTCATAATGGAGGTGTTGCCCATTCGAGGACCTTGGTTGAGCAAAGGTTATATGGTGTTTAAAAGTCCATATGTGGGAACCTTGTGCTTGTTGAGATCACAATGGCGGTGTTAAGTCCATGTGTGGATCTTGTGTAGGGTGTCCCGGATCTCGTTAGTGATGTTATACAACTACCGATCGGTGAATGCAAAGGTTGTATGGTGTTTGAAAGTCCATACATGGGAACCTTGTGCATGTCAAGGTTGTATGGTGTTTGAAAGTCCATACATGGGAACCTTGGGGAAAAGTTGAGGTTGTATGGTGTTTGAAAGTCCATACAAGGGAACCTCGGGAAAGCTAAGGTTGTATGGTGTTTAAAAGTCCGTACATGGGAACCTTAGGATGTTGAGGTCAAATGGTGTTTGAAAGTCCATTTGGGAGACCTTGGATTGGTAGGGTGTATGGAGCGTAGGGACAACGCTCGGAATCCGCGTATCCGATTGGGTGTTGAGTTGAATAGTGAATGTGGTTGATCACTTGAAGGCCAATATGATGTTCTTGATTGTGATGAAGCATGGGATGCTTGAAATGATGCATAATTGCATGTGAAGCATTAGATGCTTGAAAAGATGCATGGTTGCATGGAAAGTGTATAATGCTTGTGAATGCATGTTTACTTGTTAAGTTGAACAAGTGTTGATTATCATTTGGAAAATGATGCATGTGAGCATGAAATATCTTTAGTGCATTGGAGTCTTGTTAAGACTTGTTTTTAAAGGCATGTGATGTTGATGTTGTGGTACATATATGTTGCCTTGGTTTAATGCATGTGTTGGTTGGTTTGTGAAATGGTTTTAAAAGATTCTTGCTTGAATTGGCTTTCAAGTTTAAGAAAGGTATGTTGTGAAATGGGAGTGTTTTCCAAGGTTTTGTTTTAGCTTGCATATGGTGTTTATGCATGGTTTGGCTAAATGGTTGATTTTGCAAGTTGTGCTTTGAAAAGGGTTTTCTTAGTTTGCTAAACTAAGGGTTGGTTTTCATGTTTATGCAATGCATGGTTTTAAGCATGTTGTTGAAAAGGGTTTTTTTTTTCAACTTTGCTTGCTAATCAAATCGGGTTGCTTTTCAAAGAGGTTTTTATGGCTCGCTGCATTGATGGTGTTTTGGTTTTGAGCATTCCTCACTAAGCATTATGTGCTTACGCTCCTTTTTGTCCATCAATGCAGATTCTTGAAGTTTGGACAGCGAGGAGCAAGGGATTCAAGAAGGACTCCACTTGAGATGTATGTCTCGGTTAATAGCTATAGTTAATAAAGGCAATGGGGTAGAATCTCTTGGGTTGATGTATGTGTTTGTATATGTTTGGACAAGTATGGTTTTGCGTTGTTGATGTTTTTGGAACATGGTTTGGCTTATGAGTTTGAATTGGAAGTATGTTGTTTAAATGGTTGCTTGTGTTGGAAGCTTAACCTTGAAATTGGGGTTTTTCGTGTATGTTGACATGTTGTTGAATTGTTGATGCAAGTATGCCTCTTTTATGTTTATTGGCATGTTGTCAAAGTTTGGTGGCTTTTGGAGCATGATTGGATGTTTAATTGCATGTTTAAGAATGCATTTTGAGGCTTGCTGTGCAGGGTGTTTCGGAACAGCCAATACCGTTTCGGAACGGGTGCCTTAAACAAGCCCAGGCGTCCGAAACGGGAGGGACCGTTCCGAAACGGAAAGGCTACTGCCAGACCCCCGTTTCGGTACGCGTTGCGGAACGGCCCCGCGTTTCGGAACGGGCTAAGCCTGTTTCGGAACGGGTGACCGTTGGGGGCTGACATTGGCAGTTAAATGTTTTGAAAAGTTTGCATTTTGGTCCTGAATCTTGTTTGTGCAATTGTATGAGTTTGGGATGTCCGTTTGAGCTGAAATTTGGCAGTGAAGCATGAAACCTGACTAGTTGCAATATGGTAACTTTAATTTGGGTTAAGTCCTCATATTTATCAGAAATTACAATTTGGTCCCTAAAATTGTAATTTGTTCAATTGGGTCCCCGTTTGATCTCTGATGTTTGTGATCTTTGAGTATGGCGTTTGAGTGATCACATATAGGACTAATGTACATCTAGACAAGATTAAAAAGGAAAAAAAAGGGTCGTTAATCAAGGTTGACTTTCGGGTTGACTTTGGTTTTCCCCGTGTGACCTTCTTAATTCGGGTCAACCGTCTGGGCCGGGTTGAGGGGGTTACAGGATGAGAATGATTTATGTTTATTCATTGAAAAACAGTAGGTAAATGATATTTAAAAGTGTATATTAGAATGAGATGAGATTACTTTTACTATATATAATTGTTCGACCAATAGGATGAGAACTGCACTGTAATATACAAAATTCGTACGTACTATTTGGTTCGGGCAATGGGGGTAGTGCCATCGCATTCCAAAGTGAGAGTGTGGTGATGAGAGATTCTACCACGATAGGTCTTGATGATGAGAGATTCCATCAAGCTTTGTGGCGATGAGAGATACCGCCATGAGATTTCATTGATGTGAGATTCCACTGAGGTAGGACTTCACGATTTGAGGTGTCGTCATGCTATCCGCATATCTGAGTAATGTTGCTAAATTGCCCATATATGAGATTCACATGTACCGTGATTATAAATGATTTTTTATGCATTGTGTTTTGCATATGAGAACATGTTTTGAGAAATGCTTTTGAGAAACAAGCATGTGTGGTTTTGCTTTCAGATTATGCATTTGGGTTAATGCATGAGATAGATGGTACATGTGGCTTTAATGATGTGGTTTTTGCATTGACAATGATTTCAAGCATAAGATAGAATGAGCATGATGAGATAGAGATTTCTAAATGAGAAATGATTTTAAAATGCACTATTGTTATTGGTTTGTTTTTAGCATCCCTCACTAGGCATTATTGCTTACGTTCTCTTTATCCAACAATAGTGAGAAATATCATCTTTTGGGCGGCGAAGAAGCAAGATGGAACCCAAGGAGTGAGACTTAGGTCAAATATGGTTTTATGTTTACCTATTAGTAATAATCGGCAATGGGAGGATTCTCTTATGTTTTGAGAGAGTGTATTTTGAAACTCCCTGTTTTGTGGCAAGTTTGTGATGTCTTTGTTGACTTGTAAATGGCCTTTACTTGTTGATTTTTGCCTTGGTTTGTGTATTGGCTTTTGAGTGATCATTTTGCATAGGTAGCAAGCCTATAGAGTTCCTTGATGCTTATTGCCATGCTATGATGCTAAAATTGCAATGTATGATTGAGGTTTGATGTTTAAATATGTTTTATGCATTTGGAAAAATGTTGGAATGTTTATGATAGGATTAAAGTGTGAAAAACCAGCAAAAAGTGTCATTACAGGCCTAGATGTTTTGGTACACCTAAGGTTGTACCAAAACAGTGTGCCTGTATTGGCCTTGGGGTTTCAAAACAGGGGTAAGTGTTTCGATACGGGCTACTTAAGGTTGGATACTGGAATCTCGTGTTCCGAATCACCATAGAGGGTGTTTCGATACGATCCCGAGCTTCGAGATGGTTGAACCTATTCCGAAACGGGTGTTCTGATACATGGCAACCTGTACTGAAACACCCAGCTCTTAAGTCAGTTATTGGAATCTTTTGAAGTTCTATTTCTTTACGTTTTGGTCCCTACATGTTGTGAATGCAATTAAATGTCCGTGGTTGATTGTTTTGAGCTGAGATTTGATAGAGAGGCATGTATTGTGACTAATTAAAGGTTGGTAACCAAAAAATAGAATAAATCCCTGTAATTTGAAAAAATTACAAAATGGTCACTAAAATGTGTTTGTATGCTATTGAGTCCCCAAGTGTTGTCTGATCGAGTTGAAATTGTTATGTTGCGATGTTTATCACATAGAATAAGAAAGAGCATCTAGAAAAGATAAAATGAAAAAATAGGGTCGTTTATTGAGGTAAACTTCTTGGTTTACTTCAATATTCCTCGTGTGATCCATTCGGTTCGGTCTTTCGCCCAGATCGGGTTAAGAGGGTTACATTTGGTGGTATCAGAGCTAGGTTCCGACAGAATTGGGAGTTAAGGTTGGTGTAATATTGTTGTTTGGTTGATTTCTTAATGAATGCAATGCACGGTGGTTGTTTATGCTATGTTATGACCGTTGTTTTGATTTGTGTGTAATGCACGGTGTTTGATAACATGATTTGTTATTGTTATGAGCTGTTGGAGGAGAGGTTAAGGGTACCCATTGCCATATTATTACGAATATAAAGAGGATTTTGGCTTTAAAAGTAAAACTTGAGCACCTTGGATTCTTGCTTCGGCTAGCATAATTGTTTTTAATGTTGTTTTTTTAGCTCAAAGATTCATACCATTTTGAAATTGGGACCGACACGAGAGCTTAGAGCAAATATGCGTAATATGGTTGAGAATAAGGTTAATGATGTTGAGAATTTGACGCCCCGTCCTCCTTCTCCTGGTGGTGATGGAGCTGTTGCAGGAGCAGGCGCTAGAGGTGTTGGACCTCAGGCAGTGCAAGAGCGGGCTGTTGCTGATATGACACCGTTGATTCAGACTATAGTTGGGGCTTTTCAGGCAGTTATAGCGGGTATACATGTGGCTGCACCACAACCTGGTGCTAATGTTGGTTTACCTTTAGAACGTTTATGCAGTTTGGGTGGAACTGAATTTCGAGGTCTGTCTCTTGAGGGTTTTGAGACTTGGTTTGAGAGTACCCGAAGGATTCTTGGTTAGATGGGTTGTAACGATGTGCAAAATTTGGGTTTTGTTGTATCCTTGCTTCATGGAGATGCTTATACGTGGTGGATGACCATCACTTCGGGTATGGAACCTTTCGATGTGACTTAGAAGTTCTTTTGGAATTTTTTTTTTGAGAGGAGGTATCTGGGTGTTCACTATCTCGATGTAAAGAAGCGAGAATTTATGTCTTTGGTGCAAAGAAACATGTTTGTTTCAGAATATGAGGTTCAGTTTGTTCGATTGAGCCAGTATGCTCATGAACTGGTTCTTGATGAACAAAAGAGATGTGAATGTTTCCGTTATTGGCTTGTGAAGGAGGTCAAGACCTATATGTTTGCTTCAGATTACACCGATTTTGATGTCTTAGTCACTCAGGCTAAGGACATCCAACATAATTCAGATTTAATTGCTTGTTCGAGTGGTTCTAGTTCTGGAAAGAGGTCGGCTGAGTTTGATGTTGGTAGAGATCGTTACAAGAAGCACAAGGATAGGAGGTATCAACCGAATCCAAGGTGTGGTTGTGGTAACCCTAGTCGAGGTCAACATGGCCAAAATGCTTTTGTTTGTATTCCAGAGTGTAACCCGTATGGTAGAAGGCACACAGGAGTGTGTTGGGGTAATCTGGGTACGTGTTGGAATTATAGATCACGAGGAAATATGAAGCGTGATTGTCCACAACCTGTTAGAGATGGACAAGCTCTTGTACGAGCTGCTGAGCCACGGAGAGGCTATGAGTGCGGTTGTGGTAACTTTGAGCGTAGCGAGGATGGATAGAGGAATGTTGCCCATGTTGTTGTTGTTCAGCCTGAGGGAGGTGGATAGGATAGGGTGTATGCACGCCGAGAGGGAAGGAATGACACAGATGTGATCGCAACTACCTTTACTTTGTAATACTTGTCATTACTTTCTTTGATTGATTATGGTTCTACTCATTCATATATTTTGCGTGAGCATGCACAAGCGCTTGATTACTTGTTGAGTTGTTAGATGTTGGTATGCGTATAACCAATTCTTTTAGTGAGACGGTTTTTACGAGAAAGTTGTATAGAAGGTGTCTTTTGTATGTTCAAGGTCATGTGTTTGAAGTTGATCTTATGAAGTTGCCTATTTACGATTTTGATGTAATTCTTGGTATAGATTGGTTGATTGAGCATATGGCCATGGTTGATTTTGAGACTAAGCGAGTTTCATTGAAACTTGCCGAGGACTACGAGGTGGTAATTGTAGGAGAGAATGTGAAGTTCTTTTCTAATATGGTCTCAGCTCAAGAAGCGAGTTGGTTGATGCGTTTGAGATGTGAAGCTTTTTTGGCTTATGTTATGAATTCAGGTACAAAAGAGGTGTGAGTACAGGACATACGTACGGTATGTAAGTTTCCGGGTGAATTTCCAGAAGATTTGCATGGTTTTCCTCTGAACAGAGAAGATGGTTTGGCATTGAGTTTTATGAAAATACGACTCCAGTGTCGATTGCTCCCTATCGAATGGCACCGAAAAATTTAAAGGTGTTGAAGACACAACTTTAGTAGTTGCTTGATCGAGGTTTCATTAGGCCTAGTGTTTCACCTTGGGGTTCACCGGTTTAATTTATGAAGAATAAAGATAGCACGATGCGAATGTGTATATATTATCGACAACTGAACAAGTTGACGATTAAGAACAAGTATCATTTACCAAGGATTGATGATCTCTTTGATCAGTTTCGAGGTGCTTCGGTGTTTTACAAAATTGATTTGAGATCCATATATTATCAGTAGAAGGTAAAGGATGTAGATGTGCCTAATACTGCTTTTCATACGAGGTATAAGCATTATGAGTTTTTGGTGATTCCGTTTGGTTTGACTAATACCCCAGCTGTAACCCCCCAAACCCGGCCTAAAAGAGAAGATCAAATTGAGGAAGTTACGATTGAAAATTTTTACCCTCAAGAAATTAATTTGAATCATAATATATTAAAATAGCGTAAAATAAATTATTTTTGATAATAATATAAAGTATCTCGATATTTATAAAATTCAAACGTTAAAATTAATAATCTTATAATTTAAATAAAAGTCTCAAATTTAATGTCTGAAAATGCATGGTAAAAATAATAAGCCCCAAATATGAAATTACACCAAAATCCCAAAATAATCTTAATAATAAAATATTCTCGAAAATAAAGTATGTCCATACTGAAGATAAAATAGATTCGATAAAATAAATAGATCCTCCGAGTACCAAGTCACCTAGAGTCCAAGATATCTGAAAAGGGAAAACTATGGGAGAGTAAGCTAAAGAGTTTAGTGTGTCTCTAAAGTGCAAGAAAATCATAGTCCTAAAAATATAGTAATATTTTTTAAATTCTTTAAAGCACAACACATAAATTACAAGCGCAATGCAATGCACCCAACTACAACCGCCAAGAGGAAAGTTCCCCAGAACTCCTCACTACAACCGCCAATCCGAAGTGAAATTCAGCCTGAAGGGTGAAACCACTGAACTTCCCCGAACAGATCCCAACCCATGCTCATACAATGATATGATGATTAAAAATCAAATTTCATAAACAAAATTCCATAAATCCAATATTCCGTAAACATACTTCATAAATCATAGTCCATAAGTGCATAAATCATAGTTCATAAATCGTAGTCCATAAGTCACAATTCGTAAATCATAGTAAAAACATATTTTGAAAACATATGCATGTGATGTCAACCATAAATCATAATACATATAAATAATCACATAAAGGGTAAAACAACAACACATAGAAAAATAACATATAATTTAATTATAGCACTGGAAGAAAACACACCTTAGCCAGGTTATACTCAACCTACAGAATGATGTGATTTTTCATGATCAGGAGTATTGGATCCAACTGTATCGGTACCAGACTAAACATGGCGTTGAAGCTATTAACGAGCAAGAAGGGGTATAGAGCGGTGGAGATTATTACATAGGAATTTAACAAATCAATAAGGGATTTTGGCGGGATGAAACTATATAAAAAAGTAGGGTTCTTGAGATGATCTTATTTGAACTATGTGTGTGTATATTTATAGGAAGAGTAAACCTAATTTAAGTGAAATAATGAAAGTGATATAGGATAGAAAAGAATAAAAATAAATAAAATAATTAAAAGAAGACGAGTGGATTTGAATTCCATTTAAAATTAAAGAACTATAATAATAATAATAATAATAATAATAATAATAATAATAATAACAACAACAACAACAACAACAACAACAACAACAACAACAATAATAATAATAATAATAATAATAATAAACGATTAAAAAAGGACGAAATCACAAATAAAATTGAAATTCAATTTGATAAGGGTTATTTATGGAGTCAGTCCTTAAACTTTTAAGAAATTTCATATTAACTTTCAAGTTTGATAAAAATTCATATTTAGTCTATCATAGAAAATTAGGGTTTTAAAATTTAGGGATTTTGAAATTATGTTTCTAAATTAGGGATTTTTCGATTATAGGGTTTACAATTTGGTCGTAATTTTTGGGTGTTACAACTCTCTCACCCTTAAAAGAAATTTTGTCTTCAAAATTTTTAGACTAACGACATACTTAAAAAATGGTTTTGATAACAATTTTAAAAAGACATTTTAGATCAGGTCACAAATGACAACACAATGCTTTCAGATAGACTTTGATCTCAATTTCGTAAGAACGAGTATGATCACGATCAATCGCTAATCTAGAGATCCTACGAGGTGACATAGTAATCTATCTACAAAAGGGACAATCCTAGAATTAGAGTTGGTACTTGGAGTTTCTATTCAAATTATATCTTTAATTCTTTAAAATAATAAATTTATCAAAAATTCTCATTTGCCCAAAAACATTAAATATGAATGCAAAAATCATTTTCGGCTTAAAGTTTTATATGAGCCATACAGTCCGAGGGTTGAACTTAGCTCTAATACCAATAAACGTAACCCCCTAAACCCGGCCTAAAAGAAAAGATCAAATTTAGGAAGTTACAATTGAAAATTTTTGCCCTCAAGAAATTAATTTGAATCATAATATATTAAAATAGCGTAAAATAAATTATTTCTTATAATAATATAAAGTATCTCGATATTTATAAAATTCAAAGGTTAAAATTAATAATCTTATAATTTAAATAAAAGTCTCAAATTTAATGTCTGAAAATGCATGGTAAAAATAATAAGCCCCAAATATGAAATTACACCAAAATCCCAAAATAATCTTAATAATAAAATACTTCCGAAAATAAAGTATGTCCATACAGAAGATAAAATAGATTCGATAAAATAAAAAGATCCTCTGAGTACCAAGTCACCTAGAGTCCAGGATATCTGAAAAAGGAAAACTATGGGAGAGTAAGCTAAAGAGTTTAGTGTGTCTCTAAAGTGCAAGAAAATCATAGTCGTAAAAACATAGTAATATTTTTTTCAAATTCTTTAAAGCACAACACATAAATTACAAGCGCAATGCAATGCACCCAACTACAACCGCCAAGAGGAAAGTTCCCCAGAACTCCTCACTACAACCGTCAATCCGAAGTGGAATTCAGCCTGAAGGGTGAAACCACTGAACTTCCCCGAACAGATCCCAACCCATGCCCATACAATGATATGATGATTAAAAATCAAATTTCATAAACAAAATTTCATAAATCCAATATTCCGTAAACATACTTCATAAATCATAGTCCATAAGTCCATAAATCATAGTTCATAAATCGTAGTTCATAAGTCACAGATCGTAAATCATAGTAAAAACATATTTCCATTTAAATTAAAGAACTATAATAATAATAATAATAATAATAATAATAATAATAATAAACGATTAAAAAGGACGAAATCACAAATCAAATTGAAATTTAATTTGATAAGGGTTATTTATGGAGTCAGTCCTTAAACTTTAAAGAAATTTCATATTAACTTTCATGTTTGATAAAAATTCATATTTAGTCCATCGGAGAAAATTAGGGTTTTAAAACTAGGGATTTTGAAATTATGTTTCTAAATTAGGGATTTTTGATTCTAGGGTTTACAATTTGGGCATAATTTTTGGGGTGTTACACCAGCTGTGTTTATGGACATGATGAATTGTGTCTTTCATGAGTTTTTGGATAGGATTTTGGTTGTGTTTATCGATGACATCTTTGTGTACTCTGGTACTGAGGAGGATCATGAGAACCATTTGCGAATCAGGTTGAATGTTTTGTTGAAAAACCAGCTTTATGCCAAGTTGAGCAAGTGCGAGTTTTGACTTAAGGAAGTTGTTTTCCTTGGACATGTGGTGTCGGCCGAAGGGATTCGGGTTTATCCCCAAAAGGTTGAGGCAGTGATGAATTAGAAGTCGCCTAAGTTGGTCCACGAGCTGTGTAGTTTCCTTGGTTTGGCGGGATACTATCCTAGATTTGTTGATGGTTTTTCAAGGATTGCTGCTCCTTTGACAAAGTTGTTGCAAAAGGATGTAAAGTTTGAATGGATGAAAGTTTGACAACAAGCTTTCGATAAGTTGAAGGAAGCGTTGATGCAAGCTCCTATCTTGATTCAGCCTGAATTAGGTAAAGAGTTTGTGGTTTATATCGATATGTCCTATGTTGGTTTGGGATGTGTGTTGATGAAAGGGGTAGGGTGGTAGCTTATGCGTCTCGATAGTTGAAGGTGCACGAGCGTAATTACCCTACGCATGATATCGAGTTAGTTGAGGTGGTGTTTGCCTTGAAAATTTGGAGGCATTATCTTTATGGTGAAAAGTGTACGATTTACACGGACCACAAAAACTTGAAGTACTTGATGTCACAAAAAGAGTTGAATCTTAGGCAACGACAGTGGTTGGAGTTGGTTAAAGATTACGACTTGACGATTGAGTACCATTCGAGGAAGGCTAACGTTGTACCCGATGCCTTGAGTAGAAAGGTGGTTGTAGAGTTGAGGACGATGTTTGCTCATTTGAGTGTATCGCGAGATGGTGGTTTAGTGGCTGAATTAAAATTGAAACTCTTGTTGGTAGATTTGATTAAGGAGATGTAACCCCCTTAGCCCGGCCTAGACGGTTGACCCGAACTACGAAGATTACACAGGGGGAACCAAAGTCAACCTTGATTCACGACCCTTTTTTTCTTTTTAGTCTTTTCTAGATACATATTAACCCTATGTGAGTACTCATAAAACATATTTGAGAACGACATAGCGATCATATGTCATACAGGGACTCAATTGCACTAATTATAAGTTTGGGGACCATTTTGAAATTTCTGTATAATAGAAGGTCTTTACTGATTTTAAGGTTACCAATATGAAATTAGTCATGTTACAAGCTACTCTGCCAAATTTCATCTTAATTGAACATCTCAAACTCAAGCAATTGCAACATCAACATTTGGGACAAAAATGTAAAGCTTACGAACTTCTGCACCATTCAAATCAGTGCCCAACGGTCACCTGTTTTGAAACACCCACCTGCTGTATCGAAACGCAGGATCGGAACGGCGTTGACCGTTCCAATACGCGGGTTGGTTCCGAGACTGGTTCCGAAACGAGGCCTTCTAGTGGCCAAATCGTTTCGAAACACGAAGGCCATTTCAGGCCCGCATTTCGAAACACTAGGTGGTGTTTCGATACGGTTTACCCAGAAACAGCAACAAATGCTAGTTTTTCATGGATAAACTCAATCAAACACATCCAAACGACTTCTCAAGCATATCAACAAGTCAACATACGTACAAGGTACACATTTAGAGCCCCCAAACACCTTCATAGCATCAAACAAGAAAATTCATAAATCTAGAGGCATGCATCCTAATATCCAAACCAAATAGAAAAATCAAACCTCTAAACAAACAAATAAGGCCATTTACAATTCAAATCTACCAAGGTACACATGCCACAACCTTAGGGAGTTCAACACATCTCCCAAAACAAAACTTAGGTTCTCATTGCCAAATTATCAAAACTAATAGTGTGCGAAAACTTCACCATACATGAGCTTGGATTCCCTTGGACACACTTAGCTTCCTTGATGCCCTTAGACACCTCAATTATCTGCATTATTGGTAAAAGAGAGCGTAAGCATAATTGCTTAGTGAGGCATGCTCTAAAGAAAACCAACACAATAATGCACTTTTAGGAAAACTTTCATCAAAGCTTTTAAACTACATGCTCATCTCATTATCATGCTTGATAAACTTTCAAAGCAAAACTCATTGAAAACACATGTACCTCCATTCTATCTCATGCATTAAAACCAATGCAAATCTCATGGAAAGGCCATTCACATGCTTGTATTGTCAAAGCATTTCTAAACAAAACACATATGCATATCTCATAGCATAAACCATTTCAACAAGGTACATGTGTAACAAAAACCATTTAATCATTTATATTGGCATTTAGCATCTCATCAATACACGGATATGCGGACACATTTCTACACTGGACTCTTCCGGTGGAATCTCACATCACCGTACTCACTTGTCTAGCAACAACTTCCAGTGGAATCTCTCATCACCGTACTCACATGGTGGAATCTCTCATAGCCACAAAGCTTGGGTATTTCACCAAGTCCCACCCGATGGAATGCCCATCATCGGAAAATCTCCCTTTGGCTTAGCCAAAGAGCACGTACGAATTTTTAGTTTATAGTGCACTCTCATCATATTAATCGATCAATTATATCCGGTAAGTTTCTCAACATCTATGCCAATATAATGTGTTAACATATCATCTCACCTACTGTTTTTCATGCAATAAAACTCAAGAGTTTTCTCACCACATTTCAAACATAAGTCATAACTTGTTTCAAACCAAAAGTTCAAATCCATTCAATGCAACATGCCATCCCAAGAAACCTTTACAAGCATAATCTCATGCTCCAAAACATGCATAAAACAGTAGGAATTCAACAACCACAAACCTTGAGCATGTGAAAGCATTTTAGGGGCAAACACCACTTAGAGAGATCAAATCAAGCCATACTAACTTCCGGACTTAGGAAGGTGTTTCAAACCTTTCCTAAATCCCCAAACATTGTATTTTTGTCCCCATGGACTTCTAAACCAATCGCATTCACCGATTTCGTTTTGCTTGCTTGCTGAAACGCCGATTAAGCTTCCGGATCAACTCCAAAAGTGTCGGAAGATGTCTCTTGTGTTTTAGACACATCAAAGCAGAGGATTAATGCATCATCATGCATTGAAATCTTCAGCCAACACTCCTAAACTCGCTGCTCTACCTAAAACCAAAATTTCGGCTACCAAACACAACCGAAATCACCTCCAAACTCTTCCAAAACTTAACCCAGCCAAGATCCATCACTTCTAATCCTTTCTAAACATCAATTAACATCAAAAACAACTCTCAACTCTTCCTTATACCTCCAGCTATAACAGAACATAGAAAACACCACAAAAACCACCATTTCCATAAGAAAAAACTTATGAAACACAACCTATTCGAGATTGGATTGATAAAACCTCATTTCTAACATCATTTAACATCCAAAATACATTAGAGAACTATCTCAAAACAGAGCCCAATCAATTACAACGAAAATCTTCAAGATCTCTTCCAAAATCTTGAGTTTTAAGCCAAAATCTTGTTTCTAACATTAAAACCATTCATAAAGCTTTAATAAAGGATTGACAACTTGGGAATTTCAGTAAAGAACTGAGTATTTAGAGGAGAAGAACAATCTTACCTCTAAATTGTGATTTCTCCTTGATTTGGGCAAAATTCCATGAAAATGCAATGTGGAAACCAAAATGATTTTTTGCAAGATTGATTAGAAACCAATAGGTGATGGAAATCTCATCAATTGAAATGAAGATCAAAGTGAATTTTGCTGGATAAAATGTGTTTGGATGATAGGATTTTGAGAGAAAAAGGAATGAGGGAAAATTAGAGAAAAGGTAGTTATGAAAATCAAAAGGTAGTTTCCTCCTTTCTTTTATTTAATTAAACATTAATTAAATCACCCAAATTAAGGAAAAATCTGGAGAAAAACATATTGGGTAATTAGCTCCTTAAAGATTCAAAGTTTCAATCCTTTACAAAACAGTCACTACTAAACTTTGCAAAAATCACTTTTTGGTCACTACACCGAAATGTAGTATTTCTAAACCTTATTTTGTAAAATTGATTTCACCACTCTCTTATCTATATTAAATGAGGATTTTTAGATATTTTTCTATATTTTTAAAGCATACCGAACTAGGCTTTCCCTAAAACCTCCTTTTATATTCGAACCGTTTCTCAAACCTGTCCGAACAAACCCTAAACTTCTAAGCCCAAAATTGGGGTGTTACAACTCTCCCCCTCTTAAGAAATTTCGTCCTCGAAATTTACCTGGAGGAAAAAGGTAAGGAAACTGCTTCTTCATGTCATCCTTTCTTTCCCACGTGGCTTCCTTAACACCACGATGCCTCCGCATTACCTTAACCAACTCAATAGTTTTACCTCGAAGAACTTTACTGTCCGAATCCAGAATCTCAATCGGCTCCTCATCATAGGTCAAATCTGGATTCAACTCCACTTCTTCCACAAGCATAACATGCGAAGGATCCGATCTATACCTCTGAAGCATAGAGACATGGAACACATCATGTATCTTTTCCAACTCTTGTGGTAACTTCAGCTTGTACGCAACAGGACCCACCCATTCAATCACCACGTATGGTCCAATATACCTAGGGCTTAACTTACCCTTCCGGCCAAATCTCATCACCTTCTTCCAAGGTGAAACCTTCAAAAACACACGGTCACCCACCGCAAACTCAATCTCCTTACGCTTCAAATCCGTGTAAGACTTTTGTCGATCAGAAGCTGCCTTCAACCGCTCACAAATGAGCTTCACCTTCTCGGTGGTTCCTTTCAACAATGCCGGCATTGAGACCAACTTCTGACCTGTTTCAGCCCAGCAAAGAGGAGTTCTGCACTTCCTCCCATATAAGGCTTCATAAGGTGCCATTTGAATACTTGCCTGGTAGCTATTGTTATAAGCAAACTCCACCAAAGGCAAATGCTTCTCCCAAGAGCCTTGAAACTCAATCACGCAGCACCTCAACATATCCTCAAGCACTTGAATAACACGCTCAGACTGACCATCCGATTGCGGATGATAAGAAGTACTAAAATTCAGCTGCGTACCCAAAGCTTGATGCAAACATTCCCAAAAACGCGATGTGAACCTCGAATCTCTATCCGACACTATGGACTTTGGTACACCATGCAAACGCACGATTTCAGCAATATACAGCTCTGCAAGCTTATCCAATGTGTACGTGGTATGCACTGGTAAGAAATGTGCAACTTCGTAAGGTGATCCACAATCACCCACACCGAATTCTTCTTCGATGGCGACAAAGGCAAACCAGACACAAAGTCAATGGTAATTCTTTCCCACTTCCACTCAGGAATCCTCAACGGTTGCAACAACCCTGAAGCAAACTGATGCTCGGCCTTAACCCGCTGACAAACCATGCACCTACTCACATATTCCGCAACATCTTTCTTCAAACCCACCTAGTAGTACTGATCCTTTAAATCACGATACATCTTTGTACTACCAGAGTGCATAGCAAAAGGACTACTATGAGCTCCAGTCAGAATAGTACGCCTCAACTCCGCATCATTTGGCACTACTATCCAACTTCCAAAACATAGAACTCCATCATCATTAAAACAGAAATCAGATGGTCTATCCTCAGCAATATCCTGAACATGTGGCACCAACAAATCATCCAACAACTGCTTATCCTTTATCAACTGAACCAGAGATGGTTTCACTTGCAACTCTACCACAAGACCTCCATCTTGCGAAATACTCAAGCTGGCAAACATGGCCCTTAACTCCACTGCCACCTTCCTGCTCAAGGCATACGCCAAAACATTAGCTTTCCCCGGATGGTACTCGATCGTCAGATCGTAATCTTTAAGCAACTCCACCCAACGTCGCTGCCTAAGATTCAACTCTTTCTGAGACATCAGATACTTCAAACTCTTGTGATCCGTGTACACAGTACACTTCTCAACATAAAGATAATGTCTCCAAATCTTCAAAGCAAATACCACCGCAGCTAACTCAATATCATGCGTAGGATAATTGCGCTCATGCACCTTCAACTGTCGCGATGCATAAGCCACCACCTTACCCTCTTGCATTAGCACACACCCCAAACCAACGTAGGATGTGTCACTGTATACCACAAACTCTTTTCCTGATTCAGGTTGAACCAAGATAGGAGCTTGCGTCAAAGCTGCCTTAAGCTTCTCAAAAGCTTGTTGTCTTGCTTTTGTCCACTCAAACTTGACATCCTTTTGCAACAACTTCGTCAGAGGTGCAACAATCTTCGAAAATCCATCCACAAACCTCCGGTAATATCCTGCCAACCCAAGGAAACTACGGACTTCATGAACAGACTTAGGAGGCTTCCAATTCATAACTGCCTCGATCTTCTGAGGATCAACACGAATTCCCTCAGCCGAAACCACATGACCAAGGAACACAACTTCCTTTAGCCAAAACTCACACTTTCTCAACTTAGCATAAAGCTGATTTTCCAGAAGTGCTTGCAAGACAACCCTCAAATGACCTTCATGCTCCTCCTCAGTACGAGAGTACACAAGGATATCGTCAATAAACACCACAACAAACTTATCCAAGTATTCATGGAACACTCTATTCATCATGTCCATGAAAACTGCAGGAGCATTCGTCAAGCAAAACGGCATCACAAGGAATTCATAATGCCCATACCTCGTCCTAAAGGTTGTTTTTGGCACATCCACATCTTTCACCTTAAGCTGGTAGTACCCTGAACTTAAGTCAATCTTAGAGAACACAGCCGCTCCACGAAACTGATCAAAAAGATTATCAATCCTCGGCAAAGGATACCGATTCTTGATGGTCAACTTGTTCAGCTGACGATAATCGATGCACATTCAAATAGTGCCATCTTTCTTCTTCACAAATAAGACCGGTGCACCCCACGGTGACACACTTGGCCGAATGAACCCACGGTCAAGCAACTCCTGAAGTTGCGTCTTCAACTCCTTCAACTCCTTAGGTGTCATGCGATAGGGAGCAATGGACACCGGAGTTGTATTTTCATACAGCTCAATTCCAAACTCCACCTCTCGACTAGGCGACAATCCAGGTAACTCCTCCGGAAACACTCCAGGGAACTCACGAACAATTCTGATATCCTGAACGCGCAACTCCTTTGAACTAGGATTCATCACAAAGGCCAGGTAAGCCTCGCAACCCTGCCTCAGCATCCGACTCGCTTCTAAGGTAGACACAACATTGGCAAGAAATTTCACATTCTCACCAACCACCACCACTTCGTAATCATCCGCAAGTTTCAATGAAACTTGCTTACTTTCAAAATCCACTACAGCTCGATGTTCAACAAGCCAATCCATACCAAGGATTACATCAAAACCATAGAATGACAATTCCATGAGATCAACAAGAAAAACATGGTGTTGCACTTCCAAGGGACATCTTCTATACAACTTTCGTGTCACAACGGTCTCACCAAAGGAACTAGTCACACGCATACCAACATCCTAAGATTCAACAGGTAAACCAAGCATTTGAGCATGTTCACGCCATATGTACGATTGTGTAGATCCAGAATCAATCAAAGAAAGTAATGATAAGGATTGCAAAGTAAAGATACCGGCGATCAAATTCATATTATTCCTTCCCTCACGCTGGGCATACACTCGAGCCTGGCCACCACCCTCAGGTTGAACGGCCACAACATGAGCTACATTCCTCCCACCATCATCTCTGCGCTGGAAATTACCACGGCCGCGCCCACGGCCTCTCTGTGGCTCAGCTGCTCTTACCGGAGCCTGTCCCTCCTTCAAAGACTGAGGACAATCCTTCTTCAAATGCCCACGGTTTCCACAATTCCAGCATGTACCAAGGTTACCCCAACACTCGCCACCATGCCGTCTACCACAACGGTTACACTCAAGAATCCTCTGAACAACATTAGGTCCTTGCTGACCTCTACCAAGGTTACCACCTCCACGCCTAGCATCAAAGTGCGGCCTCCTATCCTTATGCCTCTTGTTGCGATCTCTACCATAGTCGCGTTCAGCCGCTCACTTTCCAGAGCTAGGTCCACCCGCGCGGCTAGACAAACCAAGATTCGACTCAATGTCCTTGGCTCTATTGACCAAGACATCGAAATCTGTACAATTCGCCGCAAGCATAAAGGTCATCACATCTGTTACCAACCTATAACAGAATCGTTCGCACCTCTCCCGTTCATTAGGGATCAGCTCAGGTGCATACTGACTGAGGCGGATAAACTAGATCTCATACTCAGCTACCGTCATGCTACCTTACACAAGAGACATAAATTTTCTTTTCTTCTCATCTAGGTATCGCACACCCAGATACTTCCGCTTAAAAGCACTCAGGAAGAAAGTCAAGGTCAATTCACCATCTTCCATCCCAGAGATAGTGGTCGTCCACCATGTATAAGCATCACCATGCAGTAGTGACACCACACAACCCAACTTCTGCACATTATTGCAGTTCATTTGTCCCAAAATTCTCTTGGTGCTTTCCAACCAAGACTCAGATCCTTCCGGAGATAGACCTCTGAACTCAGTCCCTCACAGACTACGAAGACGATCCAAAGGCAATCTCACATTGGCATCATCCTGATGCGCAGCTCCATGAGCTCCAGCTACTGCTGCCTGAAAGGCTTCAGCAATAGCCTGAATCAGCACAGTCATGTCAGGAACAGCTTGCCCCTGCACACCTTCAGGTCCAGCGACCCTAGCACCAGCACCAACACCAGCATTATCACCTCCCGCACCACCACCACCGGGTGGTCCACCACCAGGGGGAGGAGGTAAATCCACAACATTCTCAGTATTCTCATTCTGAGCCATAGCTCTTGTATTCATTCTCATCTCTCTATGTGGCCCCATTAACAAAGAAAACAATGCACTGACACAAATGCAATAAACACAATTAGGCTCAATAAGGTAAATAATCCAAGTACTCAAGCTCTTTTTCAAAAACAATTCATTTCATTAGTTTTGACATGGCAATGGGATCTCCTAACATACTCCAACATAGCATCATATCACAAAAGCATCACATTTGATATCATATATCACTATTCACACAACATTCTTTCACCCAAACGGCATATCATGCAATTACACAAACAACTTCCACAACACAGACCCCAATTATACGAGAACTAAGCTCTAATACCACCAAATGTAACCCCCTTAGCTCGACCTAGACGGTTGACCCGAACTACGAAGATTACACGGGGAAAACCAAAGTCAACCCGAAAGTCAACCTTGATCCGCGATCCTTTTTTTTTCTTTTTAGTCTTGTCTAGATACATATTAACCCTATGTGAGTACTCATAAAACATATTTCAGAACGGCATAGCGATCAGATGTCATACAGGGACTCAATTGCACTAATTATAAGTTTGGGGACCATTTTGAAATTTCTGTATAATAGAAGGTCTTTACTGATTTTAAGGTTATCAATATGAAATTAGTCTTGTTACAAGCTACTCTGCCAAATTTCATCTTAATTGAACATCTCAAACTCAAGCAATTGCAACATCAACATTTGGGACTAAAATGTAAAGCTTACGAACTTCTGCACCATTCAAATCAGTGCCCAACGGTCACCTGTTTCGAAACACCCACCTGATGTATCGAAACGCAGGATCAGAACGGCGTTGACCATTTCGATACGCGGGTTGGTTCCGAGACTGGTTCCGAAACGAGGCCTTCCAATGGCCAAATCGTTTCGAAACATCCCACAATATTTTGAAACACGAAGGCCATTTCAGGCCCCCGTTTCGAAACACTAGGAGGTGTTTCGATACGGTTTACCCAGAAACACCAGCATATCAACAAGTCAACATACTTACAAGGTACACATTTAGAGCCCCCAAACACCTTCATAGCATCAAACAAGAAAATTCATAAATCTAGAGGCATGCATCCTAATATCCAATCCAAATAGGGAAATCAAACCTCCAATCAAACAAATAAGGCCATTTACAATTCAAATCTACAAAGGCACACATGCCACAACCTTAGGGAGGTCAACACATCTCCCAAAACAAAACATAGGTTCTCATTGCAACATTATCAAAACTAATAGTGTACGAAAACTTTAGCATACATGAGCTTGGATTCCCTTGGACACACTTAGCTTCCTTGATGCCCTTAGACACCTCAATTATCTTCATTATTGGTAAAAGAGAGCATAAGCATAATTGCTTAGTGAGGCATGCTATAAAGAAAACCAACACAATAATGCACTTTTAGGAAAACTTTCATCAAAGCTTTTAAACCACATGCTCATCTCTTTCTCATCCTTGATAAACTTTCAAAGCAAAACTCATTGAAAACACATGTACCTCCATTCTATCTCATGCATTAAAACCAATGCAAATCTCATGGCAAGGCCATTCACATGCTTGTATTGTCAAAGCATTTCTAAACAAAACACATATGCATATCTCATAGCATAAACAATTTCAACAAGGTACATGTCTAACAAAAACCATTTAATAATTTATATTGCCATTTAGCATCTCATCAATACTCGGATATGCGGACACATTTCTACACTAGACTCTTCCGGTGGAATCGCACATCACCGTACTCACTTGTCTAGCAACAACTTCCGGTGGAATCTCTCATCACCGTACTCACATGGCGGAATCTCTCATCACCACAAAGCTTGGGTATTTCACCAAGTCCTACCCGATGGAGTGCCCATCATCGGAAAATCTCCCTTTGGCTTAGCCAAAGAGCATGTACGAATTTTTAGTTTATAGTGCACTCTCATCCTATTGATCGATCAATTATATCGGGTAAGTTTCTCAACATCTATGCCAATATAATGTGTTAAAATATCATCTCACCTACTGTTTTTCATGCAATAAAACTCAAGAGTTTTCTGACCACATTTCAAATCATAAGTCATAACTTGTTTCAAACCAAAAGCTCAAATCCATTCAATGCAACATGCCATCCCATGACAACTTTACAAGCATAATATCATGCTTCAAAACATGCATAAAAATAGTAGGAATTCAACAACCACAAACCATGATCATGTAAAAGCATTTTAGGGGTAAACACCACTTAGAGATATCAAATCAAGCCATACTTACTTTCGGACTTAGGAAGGTGTTTCAAACATTTCCTAAATCCCCAAACCTAGTATTTTTGTACCCATGGACTTCTAAACCAATCGCACTCACCAATTTTGTTTTGCTTGCTTGCCGAAACGCCGATTAAGCTTCCGGATCAACTCCAAAAGTGTCCGAAGATGTCTCCCCTATTTTAGACACATCATAGCAGAGGATTAATGCATCATCATGCATTGAATTCTTCAGCCAACACTCCTAAACTCGGTGCTCTACCTAAAACCAACATTTCGGCTACCAAACACAACCGAAATCACCTCCAAACTCTTCCAAAACTTAACCCAGCCAAGATCCATCACTTCTAATCATTTATAAACATCAATTAACATAAAAAACAACTCTCAACTCGTCTTTATACCTCCATCTATAACAGAACATCAAAAACACCACAAAACCACCATTTTCATAAGTAAAAACTTAGGAAACACAACCTATTCGGGATTGGATTGATAAAACCTCATTTCTAACATCATTTAACATCCAAAATACATTACAAAACTATCTCAAAATAGAGCCCAATCTATGACAACGAAAATCTTCAAGATCTCTTCCAAAATCTTGAGTTTTAAGCCAAAATCTTATTTCTAACATTAAAACCATTCATAAAACTTTAATAAAGGATTGACAACTTGGGAATTTCAGTAAAGAACTGAGTATTTAGAGGAGAAGAACAATCTTACCACTAAATGGCGATTTCTCCTTGATTTGGGAAAAATTCCATGAAAATGCAATGTGGAAAACAAAAGGATTTGTTGCAAGATTGATTAGAAACCAATAGGTGATGGAAATCTCATCAATTGAAATGAAGATCAAAGTGAATTTTTCTGGATAAAATGTGTTTGGAAGATAGGATTTTGAGAGACAAAGGAATGAGGGAAAATTAGAGAAAAGGTAGTTATGAAAATCAAAAGGTAGTTTCCTCCTTTCTTTTATTTAATTAAACATTAATTAAATCACCCAAATTAAGGAAAAATCTGGAGAAAAACATTTTGGGTAAGTAGCTCCTTAAAGATTCAAAGTTTCAATCCTTTACAAAACAGTCACTACCAAAGTTTGCAAAAATCGCATTTTGGTCACTACACCGAAATATAGTATTTCCAAACCTTATTTTGTAAAATTGATTTCACCACTCTCTTAGATATATTAAATGAGGATTTTTAGATATTTTTCTATATTTTTAAAGCATCCCGAACTAGGATTTCCCTAAAACCTCCTTTTATATTCAAACCGTTTCTCAGACCAGTCTGAACAAACCCTAAACTTCTAAGCCCAAAATTGGGGTGTTACAGGAGAAGCAGTTGTTAGATGATTCGTTGGTACCGCATGTTCAGGACATTGTAGAAGGAAATCCAACAAACTTTTGTTTTAATGATGATGATGTTTTGTGATTTAAGAGTCGAATAGTTGTGTCGGAGGATGTTGAGTTGAGGAGCTCTATTTTGACTGGGGCGCGTAGTAGTCCTTTTTCTATGCATCTTGGTAGTACAAAGATGTATCGTGTGTTCATGGATGACTACTAATGGGTTGGATTAAAGAATGATGTTGCGGATTTTGTTAGTAAGTGTATAGTTTGTCAACGTGTTAAAGCTGGGCATCAATTTCCTTCTGGATTTGTTTCAACCGTCAAAGATTCCGGAATGGAAATGGGAGAGAATCACCACGGATTTTGTGACGGCTTTTCCTTTGACAGCGTCCAAGAAGAATTCCATTTGGGTGATTGTTGATCGTTTTACGAAGTGTGCACATTTTCTGGCGGTGCATACTACATATACGTTAGACAAGTTGGCGAATTTGTACATCTCGGAGATTGTGAGGTTGCATGTGATCCCTAAATCCATTATTTCGGATCGAGATCTGCATTTCACAACGAGGTTTTGGGAGTGTTTACATCAAGCGTTGGATACGTGTTTGAGTTTCAGTACTTCGTATCATCCGCAGACAGATGTTCATTCTGAATGGGTTATCCAAGTATTGGAGGATATGTTGAGGTTCTGCATCATTGATTTCTAAGGATTTTGGGAGAAATGGTTACTTTTGGTGGAGTTTGCTTACAATAATAGTTATCAGGCGAGCATTCAAATGGCTCCTTATGAGGCCTTGTATGGAAGATAGTGTAGAACGCCTCTTTGTTGGGAGGAGGCGGGATAGAAGTTGGTTTTCTTGCCTAATGTGCTGAAGGACTCTATGTAAAAAGTAAAGCTTATTAGTGAGAGGTTGAATGTGGCTTCGGATAGGCAAAAGTCTTACGCAGATTTGAAGCGTAAGGAGGTTGAGTATGCTACAGGTGATAAGGTGTTTTTTATTTCACCTTAGAAAAAGGTGATGAGATTTGGCCGGAAGGGCAAGTTGAGCCAAGGTTTATTGGACCGTATGAGGTTCTTGAGCGTGTTGGGCCTGTTGCTTATAGATTGAGGTTGCCTCCCGAGTTGGAGAAGATACATGATGTTTTCCATGTATCCATGCTTTAGAGGTATATATCGGATCCGTCTCATGTTATGCATGTTGAGGAGATTGAGTTGAATCCAGATTTGACATGAAGAACCGGTCGAGATCTTAGATTCAGACAACATGGTTCTTCGTGGTAAGACCATTGAGTTGGTCAAGGTCTCGTGGCGACATCTTGGTGTGGAGGAAGCCACATGTGAAAGGAAGGATGATATGAAGAAGAAGTTTCCTTATCTTTTTCCATCAGGTAAAATTTCAAGGAAGAAGTTTCCTAAGTAGGGGAGAGTTCTAACACCCCGGTTTTGGGCCTATGAGTTTTTACGGTTGGTTCGGGGTTCGTAGGACCTAGACTAGAGATTCAGGTTAGTTTGGGAGTGGTTTAAGGAAAACATGGTTCAGGATGTGGTTAAATTTTGTAAAATTTTCCTAAAATCCTCTAAAATATAAATCTAAAGGTTTGGTGAAGTCAATTTTGGAAAATGACTTTTGGAAGATCAACATTCCAGTTTAGTGACTAATTTGTAAAGGTTGTAAAATTTATTTTAAACGAGTGTTTTGAAAGAGGGCAAAGACTTAGAATCTTTAGTGAGCTATTACACCTAGGTGTTATCAGCCTTTTCCCTTAATTTTGTATTTTTAAAAGATTTAATAAATTAATTTATTAAATGGATTTTAATAAAAAGGATTTTAAAAGGCTAAAACATTTTCTTTCATAACTACTTTTCTCCTAACTTTTTCTCTCAACTTTCCCATTGGCCAAACTATTTTCTCATCACTAAACGCTTGTGATTTCTAAATGGTTCTCATGGATTTCTACATCAACTAGCTATGGATTTCTAGAAGGATTTCATCTAAATCATTGCCAATCAAGGGAAGAGCTTGTGTTAGAGGTGATCTTTCTTTTCTCTCCTTTAATCAAGGTTCTTTAATGAAATTCACAAGTCTTGGGCTCTCTTATTGTGTTTATTAATAAAGTTTTATAATCTATTTGATGAAAATGGTTAAATCAAGCTTTGAAAGATGATTTCTCAAGATTTTCGTTGTAACACCCCAATTTTGGGCTTAGAAGATTAGGGTCTGAACCGGACCGGTCTGAGAAACGGTTCGAATATAAAAGGGAGTTTTAGGGAACAACTAGTTCGGGATGTTTTAAAAAATATAGAAAAATACCTAAAAATCCTCATTTAATATATATAAGTGAATGGTGAATTCAATTTTACAAAATAGGGTTTGGAAATACTATATTTCGATGTAGTGACCAAATCGCAGTTTTTACAAAGTTTAGTAGTGACCGTTTTGTAAAGGATTGAAACTTTGAATCTTTAAGGAGCTAATTTACCAAAAATGTTTTCATCAGATTTTTCTTAATTTGGGTGATTTAATTAATAATTTAATTAAATAAAATAAAGGAGATAAACTACCATTGACTTTCATAACCACTTTTCTCTATTTTTCTCTCATTTCATTTTCTCTCAAAATCCTATCAACCAAACACTTTTTGTCCTGCAAATCTTACTATGATTTCCACTTCATTTGATGAGATTTCCATCACTCGTTGATTCCTAATCAATCTTTCATCAAATCTTTTTGTTTTCTACATTGAATTTTCATGGAAACTTGCCCAAATCAAGGAGAAATCATCTTTTAGAGGTAAGATTGTTCTTCTCCTCTAAATAACCAGTTCTTTACTGAACTTCCGAAGTTGTCAATACTTTATTAAAGGTTTATGAATGGTTTTAATGTTGGAGACAAGATTTTGGCTGTTAGATGATGTTAGAAATGAGGTTTTATCAATCCAATTCCGAATAGGTTATTTTTCCTTAGTTTTTGCTTGTGAACATGGTGGTTTTTGTGGTGTTTTTGGTGTTCTGTTATAGCTGGAGGTTTAGGGTTGTTTTTGATGTTAATTGATGTTTAGAAATGATTAGAAGTGATGGATCTTGGCTGGGTTTTGTTTTGGAAGAGTTTGGAGGTGATTTCGGTTGTGATTGGTAGCCGAAATGTTGTGTTTAGGTAGAGCAGCGAGTTTTGGAGTGTTGGCTGAAGATTTAAATGCATGATGATGCATTAATCCTCTACTTTTATGTCTCCAAAATAGGGGAGACATCTTCGGACACTTTTGGAGTTGATCCGGAAGCTTAATTGGCGTTTCGGCTAGCAAGCGAAATGTAAATTGGTGAGTGCGATTGTGTTAGAAGTCCATGAGGACAAAAATACAAGGTTTGGGGGATTTAGGATAGGTTTGAAACACCTTCCTAAATCCGGAAGTAAGTATGGTTTGAATTGCTCTCTATAAAGTGGTGTTTGCCCCTAAAATGCTTTTACATGCTCATGGTTTGAGATTGATAAATTCCTACTGTTTTTATGCATGATTCATAGCACGAGATTATGCTTGTACAGGTGTCATGAGATGGCACGTTGCATCGAATAGATTTGAGCTTTTGGTTTGGAGCAAAGTATGATTAATGTTTTGAAATGTGATGAGAAAACCTTTGTGTAGTTTTGCATGAAAAACAGTATGTGTGATGATGTTTTAACACATTATATTGGCATAGATGTTGAGAAACTTACCGGATATAATTGATTGATCAATAGGATGAGAGTGCACTATAAACTAAAAATTCGTACGTGCTCTTTGGTTAAGCCAAAGGGAGATATTCCGATGATGGGCATTCCATCGGGTAGGACTTGGTGAAATACCCAAGCTTTGTGGCGATGAGAGATTCCGCCATGTGAGTACGGTGATGAGAGATTCCACCGGAAGCCATGTTGCTAGACAAGTGAGTACGATGATGCGAAATTCCACCAGAAGAGTCTAATGTAGAAATGTGTCCGCATATCTCAATATTAATGAGATGTTAAATGCCAATATAAATGATGAAATGGTTTTTGTTACATATGTACCTTTGATGAAATGATTTGTGCTATGAGATATGCATATGAGATTTGTTTCGAAATGCTTTGATGATACAAGCATGTGTATGGCCTTGCCATGAGTTTTGCATTGGTAAATGCATGAGATAGAAATGGGGTACATGTGGTTTCAATGAGAATTTGCTTTGAAAGGATTTTCAAGCTTGTGTTAGAATGAGCATGTTGTTCAAAAGCCTTTGATGAAAGTGTTTTCAAATGTGCATTATTGTGTTGGTTTACTTTTGAGCATGCCTCACCAAGCAATTGTGCGTACGCTCTCTTTTACCAATAATGCAGATAATTGAGGTGTTTTCGTGCATCAAGAAAGCTAAGTTCACCCAAGAAAGTCCAAGCTCTTGTATGGTGAAGTTTTCATACACTTTAGTTTTGATAGATTGACAATGGGAAACCAAGATTTGTATTTGGGAGATGTGTTAAACTCTTTAAGGTTGTGGCATGTTTGCTTTGGCTGGATTGAATTGTAAATGGCCTTAATTGCTTGTTTGAGGTTGGATTGCCTATTTGTGATTTGGTATTAGGGAGCATGCCTTTAGATTAATGGGATTTCATGTTTGAAGCTATGATTGTGTTTGAGTGTTCCAAATATGTACCTTACATGTATGTTGACTTGTTGGTTTGATTAGAGAGTCCTAGGGATGTGTTAGATTAGTTTCTGGGCAAACCGTATCGAAACACCCTCTAGTGTTTCGGAACGGGGGCTTGTAATGGCCTTCGTGTTTCGAAACAGTGGAGGCTGTTTCGAAACGTTTTGGCTACTAGAATGCAATGTTTCAGAACTGGTTTCAGAACACACCCGCGTTTCGAAACGGTCAACGTCGTTTCGATGCAGCGTTTCGATACGGCAGGTGGGTGTTCCGAAATGGGTGACCGTTGGACACAGATTTGAATTGTGCTGATGTTTGCAAGCTTTACATTTTAGTCCCAAATGTTGTAAATGCAATTGCTTGAGTTTGAGATGTCTTTTTAAGTTGAAACTTTGCGGGGAAGCATGTAACATGACTAATTACATGATGGTAACCTTAAAACCAGTAAAGTCCCTCTAATTTTTAGAAATTACAATTTGGTCCCTATTTTCATGTGTAGTGTAATTGAGTCCCTATATGTTATCCGATCGTTGCACCTTTCGCAATCGTGTTTCGTGAGTTCACACTTAGGGTTAACAAGCATCTAGACAAGACTAAAAAGGAATAAAAAAAAGGGTCGTGAATCAAGGTTGACTTTCGGGTTGACTTTGGTTTTCCCCGTGTCAATCGTCTAGGCCGAGCTAAGGGGGTTACATTCGTAATGATAGTGTTTTGGTTAATTTGAGATTGATTTTAATCATGTTTTGGATGTTAAATGATGTTGAAATAAAGTTTTTATCATACTAATCCCGAAATGAATTGGATCTTTAGTTGCTAGTTTTCTAGATTTGGGGTTTTGTGGTGATAATGTGGTTTTTGTGTTGCTGGAGATATAAGGATGCAATTAGGTTGTTTTTGAAAGTTAATTGATGATTAAAAATGGATGGAAATGTTAGTTTTTTGCTGGGTTGAGTTTGTAGAGTAATCGAAGGTGTTTTTAGTTGTTTCAGATAGGCGTTTTGGTGTTTTTGGGCAGAGCAGCATGGTGGCTTTGGTTGCTGGTGATTTTTTTGGCGATTTTAATGCATTGAGATTCATTAATCCTCTGTTCTTGTGTGTTATAAACATGGGAGAACGTATCAAAAACAATCGGTGATCTTTCGGGGGCTTAGAAAGCTTGATTACACTTTGGCAAAGCAAGCAAGGCGTTGTCAGTGAGTGTAATTTGGTTTGAAAGCCTTTCAAAGCATTGAAAGCAAGGTTTTGGGGTTTATATTGAGTTTGAAACACTAATCTAAGCCCGAAAGTAAGTTTGAGATGTTCCGTTCTTGTTTCTCGGTTATATCCCATTGATTTATATAATCATGCTCATGTTTGGAAGATAGATGTAAACCTATTGCTTTATGCATGTTTTGAGAAATGATTTGATGGCTTATATGATCCCATGAGATAGAATTATGATTTTGAAAAGATAGAACTTGTTGAGAAAATTCTATGCATCGTTTATGCTTTTGTAATGGCATGAGAATGATTTTTGTTTATGCATTGATAAACAGTAGGTAAATGATATTTAAAAGTGTATATTGGCATGAGATGAGATTAATTTTACCTGATATAATTGGTCAACCAATAGGATGAGAAGTGAACTATAATATTGTAGAGCGTTTAGGTATTCTCTAAATATGAGCGCAATTGCAAACTCCTGTCAAGTTATAGTATGAAAGATATCGTCTCCCACAGGGATTGGACAGCTTACTCGAATTGTAATTCCTGCACGAAGAAAAGTAAATGTGCATATAAGTTTAGTTTATAGAAGAATTGAAGGTAAATAAAACACAAGTAATTGAAGAAAAGATTAGGGTGATAGGCTGGGACAGATTATGTTGCTCCCTAGTGTGAAACTTGTCGAATATGTTAAGATGCTTTGCGTTGTTAGACTTTGCTGCCTCGACGGAGGATGGCAGATTGGCTGCTTTGACGCTTTCGCTGCCTCGGTAGTGGAACGAACGATTGGCTCGGCGGCAAACTCGGCAGACCTTCAAGGCTCGGCAAAACGCTTCGATATTGATCCTTCTTATGTCTAAGTCAGAATACTCTTGTTGCCCATTCCATATAATACTCGTCACGGCGTGAATCTTGCAAAGACAGCAACCTTGGTTCATCCTCTTTTAGCTGCCTTAAACTTGCACCTATGTCTAAGCCGAATTGATACACACTTGATTAGGATGAGGATCGTACTTATCCTTTTCGTGAGTTCGACTCTCTCAATACCGAACAAATGGATATTTAACAACTAATCTTTCCAACTTAATTGAAAACTATGAAGAGCATAGAATAAGCAAACCTTGAAAGTTTTATTGCAAAAACAAACTTAATACCTAAACAATCATTCTCGCACTAGTTTACAACATAACCCAAACCCAAGAAAGAATTTAGAACATAATGGCGGCAAGAAAACCTAAGCTATGCCCAAAAGAAAACCTAAGTTGTCCCAATTACAAAATATGTCAAGTATATATAGGCATTAGCTAGGTCAAGTTCTCTTCGAAGTAGAACTCTTCAAAGTAGCTTTTGCATTAAATGCAACCTTTAATTCTGACTTCTTTGAGTTTAATGTGAACTTCTTCTTGTTGCCTTGTACTGCAAGTTATCTAGATTTTCTCCTTCGGTGGCTCTGTTCGCTGCTCTAGGTGTCAGAAAATTGAGTGGATGGCATCGTTAGAATCATGATTTTTTGCTCTACAGATCGCACTCCAATTCTCCAATTCCTCGTCTAGCTGCCCTGGGCGGCAGGTACTCGGCAGCAGCATTCTCTACTTGGAACTGAATCAGTACAGCTATTTGGTCTACTGCGTCAGCATCCTCTCCTCTGATCGGTCCTCCTCCTAACAACTTCTAGCCCTGAAATGGAAACTAAACTAAAACAACATCTTTTCCTTACCAAATAAAAGATAATCAATAAAAACATGGAGAAGTAAAGAATACTATAAATATGCAATGCATGAACCTAAATATGCCTAAAATGCACTTAAGAACATCAATAATATGAGATGGAATGCATATAAAATATAGAATTAATAAGCACTTTATAAATATACAAAATTCGTACGTGCTCTTTGGTTCGGGCAATAAGGGTAGTGCCATCCCGTTCCAAAGTGAGAGTGTGGTGATGAGAGATTCCACCACGGTAGGTCTTGTTGTTGAGAGATTCTATCAAGCTTTGTGGCAATGAGAAATACCTCTATGAGAGTTTGGTGATATGAGATTCCACCGAGGTAGGACTTGACGATGTGAGAAACCGTCAAGCTATCCATATATTCGAGTAATGTTGCTAAAATGACAATAGATGAGATTCACATGTACCTTGATTATAAATGGTTTTATGCATTGAGTTTTGCATATGAGAACATGTTTCGAGATATGCTTTTGAGAAACATGCATGTATGGTTTTCCTTTGAAAATATGCATTTGGGTTAATGCATGAGATAGATGGCACATGTGGCTTTAATGATGTGGTTTTTGTCTTGACAATGATTTCAAGCATGAGGCAAAATGAGCATGATGAGATAGAGATTTCTAAATGAGAAATAGTTTTAAAATGCATTGTTGTTGTTAGTTAGTTTTGAGCATCCCTCACTAGGCATTATTGCTTAAGCTCTCTTTTTCCAACAATACAGAGAAATAGCATCTTTTGGGTAGCGAAGAAGCAATAAGGAACCCAAGGAGTGAGACTTAGCTCAAGTATGGTTTTATCTTTACCTATTATTAATATTCGACAATGGGATGATGTCTTTATGTTTTAGGAGATTGTATTTTGAAACTCTATGTTTTGTGGCAAGTTTGTGATGTCTTTGATGACTTTTAAATGGCCTTTGCTTTTTGATTTTTGCCTTGGTTTGTGTTTGGCTTTTGATTTGTCATTTTGCATAGGTAGCATGCCTATAGAGTTCCTTGATGCATATTGCCATGCTATTATGCTAAAATTGCCATGTATGATCGAGGTTTGATGTTTAGATATGTTGTATGCATGTTTGAAGAATGTTGGAATGTTTATGATTGGATTAAAGTGTGAAAAACCAGTAAAAAGTGTCATTACAGGCCAGATGCTTCGATACACCTAAGGTTTTACTGAAACAGTGTGCCTGAATTGGCCTTGAGGTTTCGAAACAGGGGTAAGTGTTTTAATACATGCTACTTAAGGTTGGCTACTGGAATCTCGTGTTCCGAATCACCATAGAGGGTGTTTTGATACGAGTTCGAGCTTCGAGACGATTGAACCTGTTCTGAAACTTGTGTTCTGATACAGGGCAACCTGTACTGAAACACCTAACTGTTAAGTCAGTTATTTGAATCTTTTGAAGTTATGTTTCTTTACGTTTGGTCCCTGAACGTTGTGAATGCAATTAAATGTGCTTGGATGATTGTTTTGAGTTGAGATTTGATAGAGTCATGTAATGTTACTAATTAAAGGTTGGTAACCTAAAAATGGAATAAGTCCATATATATTGATAAAATTACAAAATGTTCTCTAAAATGTGTTTGTATGCTATTGAGTCCCCAATCATTGTCTGATCGAGTTGCAAACTATTTCTGTAACACCCCCTACCCAGTCTGGTCGAGAACCGGGTCGGAAGGTGTTACCGGCGAACAATACAGTGATCGGTGAAATAAAATTTCATATTTGTTATCAACATTTAAAACAATTATCAATACAATAATATTAAATCAATACCTAACATGATTTTTAAGCCAATTATTCCGTTGCGAAACAATAACTATCCAATTAGGACCAAATTGTAAATCTGACAAATTTGAGGTCCTTATATGTAGTTGATTATACCTTAATGAGATTCATTACAATAATAAGTCTATAAAATTTCATACAATTTGGAGTTCAGTTACTCATTCAATTTAAACATCCAAAACTTAGTGATCAAACTGTAAACTTCGCAAACTGCCAGATTATGCCTTTTAACTAACTTAGCTAACCCTGTATCCAAACACCCTAAGGCTCTTTCGAAACAGGTGAACGATGGTCAACCTAAGTTGACTTGTTCTTTAAACCGCATCAATACGAGCAAGCCCTGAATCGGTACGGGTTGTCTCCCTTTGACCTTGACTTTGACCCGTTTCGATACACTAAAGACCTGTATCGAAACAGTGAATTCTAGTAGCAAAATGTTTCGATACAGCCTCAAACCGTATCTTAACGCTCTGTTCCTAAGGTCCAATTAAGCTAAATCGTTTCGATACGCCAATACCTGTATCAATACGGTCTGACCTGTAATGACAGATTATTGTCAAGTTATGGCCAAACCAAAAGTCATATTTAGACCCTTAATCTATTACACATATTAGGCATAACAAAATAGGTATATAAGACTAGTTCAACTACTTTGCCACCTTCCTAGGAGTTCTTAAGGACATTTTACATTACTTGGCTGCTAGTGACTAGTTTTGCCATAACATGTCCGATCTTTAAAAGCGGTCGATTCCTCAACCTGAAATGCATGAGATGAGACATGTTAGGCATACATCGCCTAGAGAGGTAGTCACAACCATATGAATAACAATGTATGAAGTTTTTACATAATCTCATGCTCATCAATGTCAATGCAATGCCTCAATATACAACGTTTAACATATCAAATTCATTATTAATCCTTTGATTGAATCAAGATAGTGGATACTTGAATTCCTACGCCTCGCCAAATAAATGAATGGACTAATCCTTTCGCTTCACCAATATGACCAATACCAAACACATCCCTCCGCCTCGCCAGATCAGTATAGGCCATAGCCCTAGGACCATAGTCCACCTGTACAATGAGCTAATGAATTCTCTAGCATGCCAATTGTATCCAAAGTTCATTCAAATCCAAGGTTTCAATACCAATGTCAATAATCAATGACAATTTCAATAACCAATGTCTTTAAAGTTACCAATAGTGAACATAACTCAATATCAATATTTCATAATTTCAATGTCAATGTCATTATTCGATGGTTCATTCACAATGTTTCGATAGCAATAACTATAACCATGACAATGCACGATGACGATTCCAATATCTATATCCAATAGTCATGAACAAACTTACCGACATTTACCAATGAATCTGACTAACAATCCAATGCAACTTCTTCAATGATATTGTTAACGATATAATCAAAAACAACAATAAGAGATTCGAGAAGGCTCCTCCCCTAATCTCGAGACTCCAAATACACTCACCTTACTAATCTGATGCTTCTACGGCTCTCAGATGACAACTCCCTTGTTTCTAGCCTTCAGTGAATTAGATGGACACTCATTTTCGTTGTCTTGAGCTAGGAAAACAATAAGGATATTATTAGGGTCGATAGTACGATATCTAAATCAATATAACAATATCAAAATCGATATCCGATTTCAATATAGATAACAATGATGAAATATCCATGGATGGTCGAAACCCTAGCTTAAGATTAAGCTCGATTTATCCATGGAATCCATTAATCAATTGAGGAATAGAGCTTAACCGATCGATATTAACATTTTGATATCAATAAATCAAAGAAAAACTAAACTAAAGCTTTCTCTCCATTGGAGGTGCTAGCTTGGAGGAAGATGATGAAGATTACGAAAGGGGAGGTGCTTGATTAAGAATCTCTCGATAAGCTCTCTATTCATTTTCCTTTGTTTTGTGTAAAATATAGATTCATATCCAATTTAGCTTTCCTTTGGGTGAAGTAACTTCATCAGATTATCCCATGTTGGGATATTAGAAATTGAGGAGGGGCTAATCGCAAGTTTATTCCCTCAACTCTTACTATGCTATGGTCTTGCCCTCTAACTTACAATTTTCTCAGTTTAACCACGAATTAGGTTTCATTATTATTCAATAGGGTCCGATAGCAATGGTTTAACTTAATTTGATTCCAATATTAATAATTTCACTAGGCGATACTAGTTTTAGGCTTTACTGATGTATAATTTCTGATCACCGGAACCCAATTTCGACTAAACCTGATTTTGGGGAGTTACAGTTCCGCTGTGATATTTATCAGATAGGATAATAAAGAGGATATAGAAAAGATAAAATGAAAAAATAGGGTCGTTTATTGAGGTAAACTTCTTGGTTTACTTCAATATTCCCTGTATGATCGGTGGTTCGGTCTTTCACTGTAACCCCCTTAGCCCGGCCTAGACGCTCGACCCGAACTACGAAGATTACACGGGGAAAACCAATGGCAACCCGAAAGTCAACCTTGATTAACGACCCATTTTTTCGTTTTATCTTTTTCTAGATGCTCATTATTAACCTATATGATTAGCAAATCATTTCAGCGGAAGTGACACAGAGAACGGAACCCAAACAGGGGTTCAATTGCAAATAAACATCTTTTAGGGACTTAAATGTAAATTTCTAGAATTATAAGCACTAAACAAGTTTTCATGTTATCGATCCGTAATTAATCATATAACGTGCCATCATGTCAAATTCCATCTCAAATAGATCATTCAAACTCATTAAATTAAGCAACCAAAACTCAGGGACAAAAATGTAAGAAACAAAAACCTGAAACAGTTCAAATTCTAACTCAACAGTCAGGCGTTTCGAAACGGATGGCCCTGTACCGAAACAGTCATTTCAAAACTTGGTTGACTGTTTCGATACTCGGGTGTGTTCCGAGACTTGTATCGAAACACCCCTTTCAAGTAGCAAAATCGTTTCTGTACGTCCCTACCCGTTCCGAAACCTCATGGCCATTTCAGGCCTCTGTTCCGAAATAGGCAAGGGCGTTCTGATACGCCTTGCCCAGCAACAGCATATTTTACTGGTTTTTCACGTCTTTTCATATTCAAAACATTCCTGAAACATGCCATAACATGCATACAACATATATACACACCAACGGTCATCATTTTGAGGCATTAGCTACGACATGGCATCCAACATGCAAACATAGATACTAAAGGCATGCTCCCTAGTCCACCAAAGCCATAAAAAGCCAAAACAAACATTCACATCCAAAATCAAACCATAATGGCCAATTACAACTCAAGGATAAGCCACCAAACATGCTCAAAGTAAAGGGAAACGTCCTCAACCATTTCAAAGTATAAATCCCACCCATTGCCTTTTATTACACCGAAGTAAAGCCACCTACTTTGCAAGATTAAAAGCTTGGATTCCCCTTGCTTACTTGTTGCCTCAAATGCCTAGCTTTCTGCATTGATGAAACAATAGAGCGTAAGCACAAATCTTAGTGAGGACCGCTATACAACATTCATCAATGCATTTCACACCATTGGAAAAACCACCATTTCATATCTCATGCCTTTACATAAAACATGTCCATTCAAGAACATCAATGCACTTTCTAAAACATGCTCATGTGCAACATTTAAATCAGCAAATAAACCTTTGCTCATGCTTCACCAAGCATCTCATGCATTCTTACATCATTTACAAGCATACCATGCTTAACATTAATCATTTACATTCTATTGGCTCGCAAGTGATAATCCATAAACCATATCAACACAAGACACAATCAGATACGCGGATTACAAGCATTGTCCCACACGCTTCATACATACTACCAGACTACACAAGGTGGAGATTAACGGCATAATCAGAACCCCTCAACACTCGTGATGGATATTAATGGCACAATCACAACCCCTCAACATCACTAATCGGTAGTCGTATAATTCCACTAACGAGAGTACGAGACACATACACAAGACTCACACACGGGACTAAACCATCTACCATTGTGGTCTTAACATAAATTGTTAGTGTACTTGGATGGAGATTACGGCACAATCACAACCCCTTAACATCGAACACGACTTTATTCACGGTGCACCCAATCCTATAGCCGGCTAACTATATCTGATTAACACAACCAAAAACCATTTCCATCACTTGCCAATATAATCATTTGACCTCATTAATCCTTTGTTTTACAAGCATAAACACAATGCCATTTCCACAAGCATATTTTGCTTAACATCACATTCATTCAACACATGAAAACCAAGGATCACTTACCTAGTGCATCCTTAACGTAATGGCATTAAAATCCAGCAACATTCATGCGTAAAAATGCTTTAAAACAGTAAACAAATTCAACTTAAGTCAAGTACATTTTCATCAAACATAGCACATTTCCAAGTGAGGGATTTCCGAATCACTGACTCTTGAGCTTAGCTAAGTGTATCAAACTTACACTAAGCTCCCAAGACCACTCTCAAAACGTTACAAAGCAGGAAATTAAAATCAACTCAAAACAGAGCTTAACTCATCAAGATTCCACCATTTCATCTCAACAACTCACTTAAATCAACTAAGAAACTCAAGGATCTCAAGGATTTCGGGATCTATGTTATCAACACTTCATTTTAACATATTAATCAACTTAGAAATCAATTAAAATCAACTCAAAATAGAGCTTAACTCATCAAGTCCGAAAATTAAGATTTCAACCACAATTTCACAAGATTTTGATCTCCAATCAACACTATAATGAAAATTCAACCAAAAATAGTATTTAGAAGCCAAGTATCTTGGGAATTTCAATAAAGAACTTTGATTAGAGGTTGAGAACAAGATTTACCTCCAATCCTTGCTTCCTTCAATGAATGACAAGTTTTCCTTAGCAAAATCTTGAAGAACTAGGAAAGATTTCTTGAAAATGGTTTAGTAAATATTGAGAGAGTTTTGGGGAGAAAGAATTCTGGAGAAAGATGAGTGAAATAGTGTTTGGCTGAAAATGAGAAAGATTTGGTAGTTACGTAATTGAAAATCTCACATTAACTACCTATTCTAATTAATTAATATAAATCCAAATAAAACCATTTATTTAAAAGCCTTTTAAATCACATGTCATACCGAGGAAAGGTCAAATTGCCTTAAAGCCCCCTAAAGATTCTAAGATTTTGGCGTCTAGATTAAAAATCACATTTTTCCTAGTTTTGAAACTTTAAAATTTGGTCACTACTCAAAATGTCCCATTTCAAAATCCGGTTTGTAAAATTGACTTGACCAACCTCTTAAAATTGACCGGTCCGATCTGACTTTTAAAACATCTAGGCCCAAAACCAGGGCGTTACAACTCTCCCCCAATTAGGAAATTTCGTCCTCGAAATTCTTACCTGCTGGAAAGAGGTTCAGAAACTGCTTCAGCATGTCCACCTTTCTTTCCCACGTGGCCTCCTCAACTCCTCGGTGTCGCCACAACACCTTCACAAGCTCTATCGTCTTGCCACGAAGAACTTTGTTTCTCACATCCAAAACCTTCACTGGTTCTTCATCATACGAAAGATTCGGATTCAACTCTATCTCCTCAACAGGCATCACATGCGAAGGATCAGATCTGTACCTTCGTAACATAGAGACATGAAACACATCGTGTATCTTCTCCAACTCCGCAGGCAATCTCAACCGATATGCCACACGACCAATACGCTCCACAATCTCATAAGTTCCAATGAACCTTGGCCTAAGCTTACCCTTACGCCCAAATCTCATCACCTTATTCCAATGCGATACTTTCAAGAACACACGTTCGCCAACCGCGAACTCAATCTCCTTACGCTTCAGGTCCGCGTAAGACTTTTGCCTATCCGACGCTGCCTTTAAACGCTCACAAATGAGCTTCACCTTCTCGTTGGTTTCCTTTAGCCTAGCTGGCATCGAAATAAACTTTTGACCAGCTTCTGCCCAGCATAGAGGGGTTCTACATCTTCTCCCACACAAAGCCTCGTATGGAGCCATTTGAATACTTTCCTGGTAACTGTTATTATATGCAAACTCAACCAACGGCAAGTGCTTCTCCCAAGAACCCTGAAATTTATCACAAAGCATCTGAACATGTCCTCAAGCACTTGGATCACACGTTCCGACTGTCCGTCCGTCTGAGGATGATAAGAAGTACTGAAATTCAACCGTGTACCCAAGGCTTGATGCAAACATTCCCAAAACCGTGCTGTAAACCTCCAGTCTCTATTGGACACAATGGACTATGGCACACCGTGCAACCCCATAATCTCAACTATGTACAGCTTAGCCAACTTATCCAAGGTATACGTAGTATGCACAAGCAGAAAATGTGCACACTTCGTGAGCTGATCTACAATCACCCAAACCGAATTTTTCTTTGATGGCGACAAGGGCAATCCAAACACGAAATCCATGGTGATTCTCTCCAACTTCCATTCTGGGATTCTCAAAGGCTGCAGTAACCCAGAAGGAACCCGATGTTTAGCCTTCACTCACTGACACACCATGCACTTACTAACGAACTCAGCCACATCCTTTTTCAACCACACCTAGTAGTACTCATCATTCAAATCACGGTACATCTTTGTACTACCAGGGTGCATAGCAAAAGGGATACTATGAGCTTCAGTCAGAATAGTGCGCCTCAACTCAACATCATTCATCACAACTTTTCGACTCCCAAAGCACAAAACACCATCATCACTAAAGCTGAAATCCGAAGGTCTACCCTCCGCAATGTCATGAACATGCGAAACAAGAGAACCATCAAGCAACTTGTAACCCCCTTAGCCCGGTCTAGACGCTTCACCCGAACTACAAAGATTACACGGGGAAAACCAAAGTCAACCCAAAAGTTAACCTTGTTTAACGACCCTTTTTTATTTTTTAAACTTTTCTAGATGCACATTAAGCCTATATGAATACTCAAGAATCAGATGAGAGAAGGTCACATCGATCAGAAATCATTTAGGGACTCAATTGCTTGAATTACACTTTTTGGGACCAAAATGTAATTTTTAGAAATTATAAGGACTTAATAGATTTTAAGCTTACCAAATTTTAGTTAGTCATTTCACATGCCTCTCTATCAAATTTCAGCTTAAAAGGACATTCCAAGCTAAAGCAATTGCATCCACAACATTCAGGACTAAAATGTAAAACATGTAAACTTTGAAACAATTCAAATCATCATCCAACTGTCATCCGTTTTGGAACACCAACCTTTGTACCAAAACGCCCGTATGGAAACGGTGTTGACCGTTTCGGTACTCGGGTGCGTTCTGAGACCAGCATCGAAACATGCCTCTCTAGTAGCCAACATGTTCCGAAACACCTTCAACCGTTCCGAAACACTATGGCCATTGAAGGCCCCCGTTTCGAAATAGTTAAGGGTGTTCCGATACACCCTGCCCTGTGACAGCCAAAAATACTGGTTTTTCACCTCTTAACCCACTCAAACATGCTTCAAAGAATACCATATCATACCAACAACATGATTAAAAATCAAGGAACATATATAAGAAGCATAAGCTTAAACATGGCCTCAAGCACAAGAACACTCAAGCTATATGCATGCTTCCTATCCACCAAACCAAATATAGAACTCAAACCTCCAACCAAACCATTAGGACCATTTACAACCCATAAAAAACATCACAAATATGCCACAAACATAGGGAGTTCAAACACATCTCCCAAATACAATCTTGGATGTTCTCAACCTTCTTGCTGCCCAAAACTCCTCAATTATCTGCATTATTGGTAAAAGAGAGCGTAAGCACATTTTCTTAGTGAGGCATGCTCTAAGGAAAACCAACACAATAATGCATTATTCAAAACACTTTCTGAAAAGCCTTTTCTACAACATGCCCATTCTATCTCATGCTTGAAAACCATTTCAAAGCAAAACTCCATTGAAAATACATGTACCTCAATTCTATCTCATGCATTTAAACCAATGCAAATCTCATGGCAAGGTCATACACATGCTTGTGAAAATTTAAGCATTTCATATACAAACCTAATATGAATTTCTCATAGCATAAATTATCTCATCAATAAGTACATGTGAATAAAAAGCTTTTTTATATATTATATTGGCATTTCACATCTCATTATTACTCGGATATGCAGACAACATTCTCAAACCACTAGACTCTTCCGGTGGAATCTCGCATCACCGTACTCACTTGTCTAGTAACATAATTTCCGGTGGAATCTCACATCACCGTACTCACATGGAGGAATCTCTCATCGCCACAAAGCTTGGGTATTTCAACAAGTCCTAGCCGATGGAATGCCCATCATCGGTCTCTCCCTTTGGATTGAATCCAAAGAGCACGTACGAATTTTTAGTTTATAGTGCACTCTCATTCTATTGATCGATCAATTATATCTGGTAAGTATCTCATATTCTATGCCAATATATTATGTCAAAACATCATCTCACCTACCGTTTTTAATGCAACATTTCTGAAAGCTTTCTCATCTCATTCAAAATCATAACATTTGCCATGCTTTAAAACAAAAGCTCAAAACTCATCAATGCAACATGTTTTTTCATGAAATCTTTTCAAGCATCATCTCATGCTACAAATCATGCATAAAAACAATAGGAATTTATCTATCTCAAACTATGAGCATGTAAAAGCATTTTAGGGGCAACCACCACATATATGAGAGCAATATAGCCAATACTTACTTCCGGACTTAGGAAGGTGTTTCAAACCTTTCCTAAATCCCCAAACCTTGTTTCTTTGTCCCTCAAGGACTTCTAAACCATTCGCACTCACCAATTACATTTCGCTTGCTCGCTGAAATGCTATCTAAGCTCCCGGATCAACACCAAAGGCGTCTGAAGATGTCTCCCCTGTTTATAACACATAAGAACAGAGGATTAATGCATCATCATGCATTGAAATCATCAGCCACACACTTAAACTCGCTGCTCTACTCAAGAACCTATTTTTGGCTACCAAAAACAACCGAAATCATCTCCAAACTCTCCCAAAACAAAGCCCAGCCAAGATCTATCACTTCTAATCATTTCTAAACATCAAAAACCACCACAAACTCGTCCTTATACCTACAGATATAACAGAACACCAAAACCACCCCAAAAACACCATTCTAGCATACAAACTTAGGAATCCAAGCCTATTCGGGATTTGTTTGATAAAAATCATTTATAACATCAATTACCATCCAAAATACATTAGAAAACAACCTCAAAACAGAGCCTAACCAACAACCACGAAAATCATCAAGATCTCTCCAAAAACCTTGAGTTTTAATACAATTTCTTGTTTCTAACATTAAAGCAACTCAAAAATCATTAAAAAGGATAGATAACTTGCGAATTTCAGTAAAGAACTGACCATTAGAGGAGAAGGACGAAGTTTACCTCTAATGGCTGATTTCTCCTTGATTTGGGCATGTTTTCTTGAAAATCCAATGTAAAAACAAGAGGATTTGGTGAGGAAAAGATTAGGAATCAAAAGGAGATTGAAATCTCATTAAAGGGAATGAAAATCAGAGGCTAATTTATGGAGGAAATGTGTTTAGCTGAAAAGAAATTGAGAGAAAATGAAATGAGAGAAAATTGACGTAAAGTAGTTATAAAAAGTCAAAGATAGTGTTTCCTTTTAATTATCTTTATTTCCCTTAATTAAAACATTATTAAAATCTCCCAAAATAAGGAGAAATTTGATTAAAAACATTTTGGTAAAATTAGCTCCTTAAATATTCAAAGTTTCAATCCTTTACAAAACAGTCACTATTTAACCTTTGCAAAAACTACAATTTGGTCACTACACCGAAATGTAGTATTTCCAAACCTTATTTTGTAAAATTGTTTTCACGATAATCATTCATATAATAAATCAAGATTTTTAGGTATTTTCTATATTTTTAAAGCATCCCGAACTAGGTGTTCCCTAAATCCCCCTTTAAGATTCGAACCGTTTTCAAACGGTCCGATTCAAACTCTAAAACATCTAGGCCCAAAATCGGGGCGTTACAACTCTCCCCCTCTTAATAAATTTCGTCCTCGAAATTTACCTAGAGGAAAAAGGTAAGGAAACTGCTTCTTCATGTCTTCATTCCTTTCCCACGTGGCCTCCTCAGCACTACGATGTCTCCACATCACCTTGACCAGCTCAATGGTCTTACCACGGAAAACCTTACTATCAGAATCTAGAATCTCAACAGGTTCCTCATCATATGACAAATCTGGATTCAACTCAACCTCTTCCACAAGCATAACATGTGACGGATCCGATCTATTCCTCTGAAGCATGGATACATGAAACACATCATATGGTATGCTTTGAAGCATGTTTGAGTGGGTTAAGAGCTGAAAAACCACCCTTTTTTGCTGTCACAGGGCAGGGTGTATAAGAACACCCTTAACTGTTTTGAAACGGGGGCCTGTAATGGCTGTAGCGTTTTGGAACGGTTGAAGCTGTTTCAGAACATTTTGGCTACTTGAGAGGCCTGTTTCGATACCGGTCTCGGAACGTACCCGAGTACCAAAATAGTCAACACCATTTCGATACGAGCGTTTTGGTACGAAGGTTGGAGTTCCGAAACGGATGACTGTTGGATGATGATTTGAATTGTTTTAAAGTTTCCATGTTTTACATTTTAGTCCTAAATGTTGTGGATGCAATTACTTGAGCTTGGAATGTCCTTTTAAGCTGAAATTTGACCGAGATGTATGTGAAATGACTAATTTCAATTTGTTAAGCTTAAAATCTATTAAGTCCTTATAATTTCTAAAAATTACATTTTGGTCCCTAAAAGTGTAATTCCTGCAATTGAGTCCTTAAATGATTTCTGATCGTTGTGCCATTCTCTCATCTGATTCTTGAGTATTCATATAGGCTTAATGTGCATCTAGAAAAGATTAAAAAAGAAAAAAGGTCATTAATCAAGGTTGACTTTCGTGTTGACTTTGGTTTTCCCAGTGTAATCTTTGTAGTTCGGGTAAAGCGTCTAGGCCGGGCTAAGGGGGTTACATTTGTTGGTATCAAAGCTAGGTTAACCAATTACTGGGGCTTGGTAAGTGGTTAATGTATGTGGTTATGTATGTTTCTGACTTTCCGGTGAAAGTGTGATATGTGGATATTGATGTATGATTCAATTGAGATGAATTTGTGATGCTATGCTGTGTTTGGGGTATAGTTGGGGATCTCATTTCCATATCATTACTAATGAGAAGAATTGTTTTCAAAGATGAGCTTGAGTACTTGGATTACTTACCTTATTATGCCTAATTGAGTTGTTGTATTTTGTCAGTGCATTGTTTTATTATGGGGCCATGTAGAGAGCTTAGAATCAATACTCGAGCTCTGGCTGAGAATGAGAATTTAGAGAATCCTTAGGATCTACCTCCTCCTCCCCCTGGTGAACCACCTGGTGCTGGTGGAGCTGGGGTTGGTGCTGCTGGAGTTGGCACTGTGGTTGCTGGACCCGAGGGAGTCCAGGAGCAAGCTGCTCCTGATATGACCGTGTTGATACAGGCTATTGTTGGAGCTTTCCAGGAAGCGGTAGCTGGATCTCATGGAGCTGCACCACATGATGGTGCTAATGTAAGGTTGTCGTTGGAGCGCCTTCGCAGTCTGGGAGGGACTAAGTTTAGGGGGTTGGCCCCGAAAGGTTTCGAGTCTTGGTTAGAGAGTAGGAAGAGGATACTTGGACAACTGAACTAGAACAATGTTCAGAAGCTGGGATGCATAGTGTCACTGTTGCATGGTGATGCATACACGTGGTGAACGACCACTCTTGCGGGAAGGGAAGATGATGAAGTGACTTGGACATTCTTTTGAATGCGTTCAAGCGGAAATACTTGGGAGTTCGCTACCTCGATGTGAAAAGGAGGGAGTTTATGTCCCTTGTGAAACGGAGCATGACGGTGGCGAAGTATAAGATTCAGTTTGTTCGCCTTAGCCAATATGCGCTTGAGCTGATTATTAACGAGAGAGAAAGATGTGAACAGTTCAACTATGGGCTACTGGCAGACGTGAAAACCTATATGCTCGCAGCCGATTATATTGATTTCGATGTCTTGGTCACTAGAGCCAAGGACATTGAGTTGAATCTTGGCTTGGCGAGTCGAGCAGGAGGATCTAGCTCTGGGAAGCGGGCTTCAGACCGTGATTATGGTAGAGATCGCAACAAGAGGCATAAGGATAGAAAGCCGCATTTTGATGCTAGACGCGGGGGTGGTAACCCTGGAAGAGGTCAGCAAGGACCAAATGCTTTCTTGAGGACTCCTGAGTGTAACCGGTGTGGTAGGAGACATGCCAGTGAGTGTTGGGGTAACCTTGATACTTGTAGGAACTGTGGTAATTGGGGGCATATGAAGAAAGATTGTCCTCGGCCGTTGAGAGAGGGACAAGCCCCGGTGAGAGCAGCTGAGCCACATAGAGTCATGGGCGCGACCATGGTAATTTCCAGCGCAGGGATAAGGGTGGAAGGAATGTGGCGCATGTAGTGGTTGTTGAACCTGAGGGTGGTAGACAGGCTCGAGTGTATGCCCATCGTGAGGGAAGGAATGACACGGACGTGATCGCAGGTACCTTTACTTTGCAATCCTTGCCATTACTTTCTTTAATTGATTCTGGATCTACACACTCGTACATATTATGTGAACATGCTCAAATGCTTGTTTTGCTTATTGAGTCTTTGGATGTTGGTATGCGTGTGACTAGTTCCTTTGGCGAGACGGTTGTAACAAGGAAGTTGTATAGGAGATGCCCCTTAAAGGTGCAAGATCATGTGTTTCTTGTTGATCTAATGGAATTGTCATTCTATGGTTTTGTTGTAATTCTTGGCATGGATTGGCTTGTTGAGCATAGAGTCGTTGTGGATTTCGAGAGCAAGCGAGTTTCGTTGAAACTTGTGGATGATTATGAGGTTATGGTGGTGGGAGAAAATGTGAAGTTTCTAGCTAATGTGGTGTCTATGTTGGAAGCAAGCCAGATGTTGCGGCAAGGATGTGAGGCTTATCTAGCCTTCGTTATGAATCCTAGTTCAAAGGAGGTTCGTGTTCAGGATATAAGAACCGTGTATGAGTTCCCTCGAGTGTTTCTGGAGGAATTACCTGGTTTGCTGCCTAGTCGAGAGGTTGAAATTGGAATTGAGTTGTATGAGAACACAACTCCAGTATCCATTGCTCCTTATCGCATGGCACCCAAACAGTTGAAAGAGTTGAAGACACAACTTCAGGAGTTGCTTGACCATGGCTTTATTCGGCCTAGTGTGTCACCTTGGGGTACACCGGTCTTGTTTGTGAAGAAGAAAGATGGCACGATGAGGATGTGCATTGATTATCGTCAGCTGAATAAGTTGACCGTCAAGAACAAATATCCTTTTCCGAGGATTGATGATCTTTTTGAAAAGTTTCAGGGAGCGACTGTGTTTTCAAAGATTGATTTGACGTGAGGGTACTATCAGTTAAAGGTGAAGGATGTGGATGTGCCGAAAACAGCCTTTAGAACTAGATATGGGCAGTATGAGTTCCTTGTGATGCCATTTGGATTGACTAATGCTCCTGCTGCATTCATGGACATGATGAATATGATGTTCCATGAATTCTTTGACAAGTTCGTTGTGGTGTTCATCGACAATATCCTTGTGTACTCTCGTACTGAGGAGGAGCATGAAGGTCATTTGAGGATTGTTTTGCAAGCGCTGTTGGAAAATAAGCTTTATGCTAAGCTGAGAAAATGCGAGTTTTGGCTAAAGGAGGTTGTTTCCTTTGGTCATGTGGTTTCGGCGGCAGAAATTCGAGTTGATCCCCAGAAAGTTGAGGCGGTGATGAAATTGAAGCCTGCTAAGTCCGTTCATGAAGTTGTAACGCCCCGGTTTTGGGTTTAGAAGTTTTGGGCGTTGACCGGTTTGGTCAAAGCGCTGTTCGAATCTAAGAGAGTGAATTTAGGAAAGCCTAGTTCGGGTTGCATTAAAAATATGGAAAAATGTTCTAAAATCATCTTTTAATATATTTAAGTGAACTGTGAAATCAATTTTGGAAAATGAGTTTCGGAAGGGTGACATTTTGGCTAGTGACCAAAATGTATTTTTTGAAAGTTTTGTGACTGTTTTAAAAAGGATTGAAACTTTGAATCTTTAAGGAGCTATTTACCCAAAGGGAGTTTCTCCAGATTTTCTAGAAAATTAAATGATTTAATAATGGTTTAAAATAAAAGTAAAAGGAGGGAAAGATATTTTAGTCATTTTTAACTAACTTTCTAAATTTTCCATTTCCCATTTTCTCTCATCTTTTCTCTCAAACCAAACACATTCTCTCCAGATCTTTTCCTCTGATTTTTATCACCTAAATACTTCTTTTCAATCCTCTTTTGATTCCTAATCATCTCATCATCAAAACCTTTGTATATGCTACTTGATTCATCAAGCTTTTTGGTTCCAAAAGAGGAGAAACTCAAGTTTGGAGGTAAGAACGTCCTTCTCCTCTGAACTTCAAGTTCTTTAATGAAATTCCTAAGTTCTCAATCCTTAATTGATGTTTTATAAATGGCTTTTAAGATTGTTTAATGGATCTTGGCTTAAAATGCAAGATTTGGTGTGTTTTTGATGAAATTTCGTTGGATCTGTTTAAGCAGTGTTTTAAGGTGTTAAAATGATGATTAATGAATGTTGATTTGATAAGGAATTGAGTTTTGATTAATGCAATCCCGGATAGGTTGAATTTCCTAAGTTTAGCTTATGATTCTTGGTTGTTTTTGAGGTGATCTTGTGGATCTGGTGTTGCTGGAGGTATAAGGATGTTGTTAGGTTCTTTTTGGATGTTAAATGATGTTAAAGGATGTTAGGTTTTGTTGGTTAATGGCTGGGCTTAGTTGAGAAGTGGTTTGGATGCATTTTCGGTTGTGTTTGGTGGCCGAAAATGGAGTGTGGATGAGAGCAGCGAGTTTAGGTGCTTTCATTGAAGCTATTAATGCATGATGATGCATTAATCTACTGTTTTAATGTGTTAAAACAGGGGAGTCATCTTTGGATCCAAGTGGTGGTGATCCGGAGGCTTGATTTGGTGCTTCGGCAAGAGGCGAAGTGGAATCGGTGAGTGAAATTGGGTTTTCGGCTTTGAAACCAATGTCTTGGGAGCTTAGTTTAAGTCTAAACAACTTTGCTAAGCTCAAGTGTAAGTTTTCGGAAATACTCTCTAGTGGTGGCCATGATTTGATTGTTGTGCAATGTGGTTTATTGCATGTTTTAAATTCTGTTTTGGAAGCATGATTTAGCATGGTTAATGCTGTTTTTGTAAGCCATATGTTGAAGGAAGCTCAAGGTAAGAGCTCCTTGTTTTTGAACATTGATTAAATGTGGTTTGATGCTTTTAAATGCATGATGAATATGGCTTGGTTTAATGCTTTAGAACAGTGGATAAATTGATGATAATGATGTATATTGGCAAGTGATGTTTTGAAAAGGTTGAGGTCACTAAGGTGGTTAAAAGTCCTTGAGTGAGCCTTGTTACTTAAGAACATCAAGGTGGTTAAAAGTCCTTGGATGATTCTTGTTACGGACACAAAGATGTTTAAAAGTCCTTGTGTGGTCCTTTCTATGGTGTTTAAAAGTCCATACGCCAAGGTGTTTAAAAGTCCTTGGGGTCAAGGTGTTTAAAAGTCCTTGAGGTGATTTAATTCATGGTGTTTAAAAGTCCATGGCCAAGGTGTTTAAAAGTCCTTGGGGTCAAGGTGTTTAAAAGTCCTTGAGGTAATTTATATCATGGTGTTTAAAAGTCCATGGCCAAGGTGTTTAAAAGTCCTTGGGGTCCAAGGTGTTTAAAAGTCCTTGGGGTGAAAGTTGATGAACTTGTTTTCAAAGAAATGAAATGTATCACTTGTGGCCAATATGACATGTAATGAAATGAAGCATGAGATGCTTGTTAAAGTATGCTTTTGAGCATGTGTAAATGATGATTTGAAGCATGATTTATAAAGTGTTTTATGAATGCATTATTGGATGGTTTTATTGAGCATTCCTCACTAAGCTTTTGCTTACGCTCTCTTTGTTTTCTCAAACCAATATTGCAGAGCATTAAAGTACTTTGAGGGCAGCAAGGGAGGCAAGCATTCAAGTGGTAGTAAAGCTCAAAGTATGGAAGGTTTTCTTAAGTACATTTAGCTTTTGGTAATTTGGCAATAGGGGACCTATGTGTATGTTTTGGGAGATGTTTTGAACTCCCTAAGTATGTTGAATGTTGTTGAGAATGCTGGTTTTTGTGGTTGGCCTTTATATGCTTGAATTGGAAGTTTATGCTTGAATGGTTGCTTGTGTAGGAAGCATGCCTATAGATTTGGGGCTTTTCATATATGTGGATGTTTTGATGAATTGTTGATGCAAGTATGTCTTATATATGTTGAATTGCATGTTGGCAAAGTTTGGTGGCATTTGGAGCATGATTGGTTGGTCAATTGCATGTTTAAGTATGCATTTTTGGGCAATCTGTGCAGGGTGTTTCGGAACAGTACCTACCGTTTCGGAACGGGTGCCTTAAACAAGCCCAGGCGTCCGAAACGGGAGGGACCGTTCCGAAACGGAAAGGCTACTGCCCGACCCCCGTTTCGGTACGCGTTGTGGAACGGCCCCGTGTTTCGAAATGGGCTGTCTCCCGTTTCGGAACGGGTGACCGTTGGGGGCTGACATTGGCAGTTAAATGTTTTGAAATGTTTGCATTCTGGTCCTGAATCTTGTTTGTGCAATTGTATGAGTTTGGGAAGTCCTTTTGAGCTGAAATTTCACAGAGAAGCATGAAACATGATTAATTTCAAGTTTGTAACTTCAATTTGGGTTAAGTCCTTATAATTATCAGAATTTACAATTTGGTCCCTAAAGTTGTAAATTGTTCAATTGGGTCCCTGTTTGATCTCTGATGTTTATGATCTTTGAGTATGATGTTGTGTGATCATATCTAAGGCTTAATATGCATCTAGACAAGTTTTAAAAGAAAAAAAAGGGTCGTTAATCAAGGTTGACTTTTGGGTTGACTTTGGTTTTCCCCGTGTGACTTTCTTAATTCGGGTCAACCGTCTAGGCCGGGTTAAGGGGGTTACAAGTTTGTAGTTTCCTTGGGTTGGCAGGATACTACCACAGGTTTGTGGATGGATATTCTAAGATTGTTTCCCCTTTGACGAAGTTGTTGTAAAAGGATGTTAAGTATGCGTGGACGGAAGCGAGACATCAAGCTTTTGAGAAGCTAAAAGCAGCTTTGACACAAGTTCCTATCTTGGGTCAACTTGAATCATGGAAAGAGTTTGTGGTGTATAGTGACGCATCCTATGTTGGTTTGGGGTGCGTGATAATGCAAGAGTGTAAGGTGGTGGCTTATGCATCGCGGCAGTTGAAAGTTCATGAGCGCAATTATCCAACGCATGACATTGAGTTGGCTGCAGTGGTTTTTGCTCTAAAGATCTGGAGACATTATCTCTATGGCGAGAAGTGTACTGTGTATATGGATCACAAAAGTTTGAAGTATCTGATGTCTCAAAAAGAGTTGAATCTTAGGCAACGACGCTGGGTGGAGTTGCTTAAGGATTACAATCTAACGATCGATTATCATCTAGGAAAGGCCAATGTTGTGGCCGATGCTTTGAGCAGGAAAGTGGCGGTGGAGTTAAGAGCGATGTTTGGTAGCTTGTGCATATCACGAGATGGTGGTCTTGTTGCTGAATTGCAAGTGAAACCATCTCTAATCCAGTTGATAAAGGATAAACAACTGTTGGATGATTCCTTGGTGCCACATGTTCAGGATATTGCTGAAGGATATGTTGAGGTGATGTGTTATTGAATTTCAAGGCTCTTGGGAGAAGCACTTGCCATTGGTGGAGTTTGCTTATAATAACAGTTACCAGGCGAGTATTCAACTGGGACCTTATGAAGCTTTGTACGGGAGGAAGTGCAGAACTCCTCTTTGTTGGGCTGAAACGGGACACAAGTTGGTTTCGATGCCAGCTTTGTTAAAAGGAACCACCGAGAAGGTGAAGCTCATTTGTGAGCGATTGAATGCAGCCTCGGATCGGCAAAAGTCTTACGCGGATTTGAAGCGTAAGGAGATAAAATATACGGTGGGTGACCGTGTGTTTTTGAAAGTTTCACCTTGGAAAAAGGTGATGAGGTTTGGCTGGAAGGGCAAGTTGAGCCCAAGGTACATTGGACCATACGAGGTGATAGAACGTGTGGGTCTTGTCGCTTATAAGCTAAGATTACCTCAAGAGTTAGAAAAGATACATAATGTGTTTCATGTATCCATGCTTCGGAGGTATAGATGGGATCCGTCATATGTTATGCCTGTGGAAAAGGTTGAGTTGAATCCGGATTTGTCATATGATGTGGAACCTGTTGAGATTCTGGATTTGGATAGTAAGGTTCTCTGTGGTAAGACCATTGAGTTGGTCAAGGTGATGTGGAGACATCGTGGTGCTGAGGAGGCCACGTGTGAAAGGAAGGAAGATATGAAGAAGCAATTTCCTTACCTTTTTCTTCCAGGTAAATTTCGAGGACGAAATTTCATAAGAGGGGGAGAGTTGTAACGCCCCGATTTGGGCCTAGATGTTTTAGAGTTCGAATCGGGCCGGTTGAGAACGGTTCGAATCTTAAAGGGAGATTTAGGGAACACCTAGTTCGAGATGCTTTAAAAATATGGAAAAATAACTAAAAATCCTCATTTATTATATGAATGATTGTGGTGAAAACAATTTTACAAAATAAGGTTTAGAAATACTACATTTCGGTGTAGTGACCAAATCGCAATTTTTGCAAAAGTTAAATAGTGATTGTTTTGTAAAGGATTGAAACTTTGAAACAATTCAAATCATCATCCAACGGTCATCCGTTTCGGAACACCAACCTTCGTACTGAAATGTCCGTATCGAAACGGTGTTGACTGTTTCGGTACTCGGGTGTGTTCCGAGACTGGTATCGAAACATGCCTCTCCAATAGCTAAAATGTTCCGAAACACCTTAAACCTTTCCGAAATGCTATGGCCATTACATGCCCCCATTTCGAAAATGTTAAGGGTGTTCTGATACACCCTGCCCTATGACAGCAGAAAATGTTGGGTTTTCACCTCTTAACCCACTCAAACATGCTTCAAAGCATACCATATCATACAAAAAACATGATTAAACACCAAGGAACATATATAAGAAGCATAAGCTTAAACATGGCCTCAAGCATAAGAACACTCAAGCTATATGCATGCTTCCTATCCACCAAACAAAATATAGAATTCAAACCTCCAACCAAACCATTAGGACCATTTACAACCCATAAAAACCATCAAAAACATGCCACAAACTTAGGGAGTTCAAACACATCTCCCAAATACAACCTTGGAGCCCCATTTCCAAATATAAAAACTAAAGTGTATAAAAACATCACCATACATGAGCTTTGCACATCCTTGGATGTTCTTAACCTTCTTGCTGCCCAAAACACCTCAATTATCTACATTATTGGTAAAAGAGAACGTAAGTACATTTGCTTAGTGAGGCATGCTCTGAGGAAAACCAACACAATAATGCATTATTCAAAACACTTTCTCAAAAGTCTTTTCTACAACATGCTCATTCTATCTCATGCTTGAAAACCATTTCAAAGCAAAACTCCATTGAAAACACATGTACCTCAATTCTTTCTCATGCATTTAAACCAATGCAAATCTCATGGCAAGGCCATACACATGCTTGTGAAAATTTAAGCATTTCATATACAAATCTCAATTGCATTTCTCATAGCATAAATCATCTAATCAATAGGTACATGTGAATCAAAAGCATTTTCATATATTATATTGGCATTTCACATCTCACTATTACTCGGATATGCGGACAACATTCTCAAACCACTAGAATCTTCCGGTGGAATCTCACAGCACCATACTCACTTGTTTAGTAACATAATTTCTGGTGGAATCTCACATCACCGTACTCACATGGCGGAATCTCTCATCGCCACAAAGCTTGGGTATTTCACCAAGTCCTACCCGATGGAATGCCCATCATCGGTCTCTCCCTTTGGATTGAATCCAAAGAGCACGTACGAATTTTTAGTTTATAGTGCACTCTAATCCTATTGATCGATCAATTATATCCGGTAAGTATCTCATCTTCTATGCCAATATATTATGTCAAAACATCATCTCACCTACTGTTTTAATGCAACATTTCTCAAAGCTTTCTCATCTCATTCAAAATCATAACATTTGCCATGCTTTAAAACAAAAGCTCAAAACTCATCAATGCAACATGTTATTTCATGAAATATTTTCAAGCATCATCTCATGCTACAAATCATGCATAAAAACAATAGGAATTTATCTATCTCAAACCATGAGTATGTAAAAGCATTTTAGGGGCAACCACCACATATATGAGAGCAATATAGCCAATACTTACTTCTGGACTTAGGAATGGGTTTCAAACCTTACCTAAATCCCCAAACCTTGTTTATTTGTCCCTTAAGGACTTCTAAACCATTCACACTCACCAATTATGTTTCGCTTGCTCGCCGAAACGCTATCTAAGCTCCCAGATCAACACCAAAGGCGTCCGAAGACGTCTCCCCTGTTTATAACACATAAGAGCAGAGGATTAATGTATCATAATGCATTGAAATCATCAGCCACACACCTAAACTCGCTGCTCTACTCAAGAACCTCATTTCGGCTACCAAAAACAACCGAAATCATCTCCAATCTCTCCCAAAACAAAGCCCAGCCAAGATCTATCACTTTTAATAATTTCTAAACATCAATCAACATCAAAAACCACCACAAACTCGTCCTTATACCTTCAGCTATAACGGAACACCAAAACCACCCCAAAAACCACCATTCTAGCATACAAACTTAGGAATCCAAGCCTATTCAGGATTTGTTTGATAATACCTCATTTATAACATCAATTACCATCCAAAATACATTAGAAAACAACCTCAAAATAGAGCCTAACCAACAACCACGAAAATCATCAAGATCTCTCCAAAAACCTTGAGTTTTAATACAATTTCTTGTTTCTAACATTATAGCAACTAAAAAATCATTAACAAAGGATTGATAACTTGGGGAATTTCAGTAAAGAACTGATCATTATAGGAGAAGGACGAAGCTTACCTCTAATGGCTGATTTCTCCTTGATTTGGGCAAGTTTTCTTGAAAATCCAATGTAAAAACAAGATGATTTGGTGAGGAAAAGATTAGGGATCAAAAGGAGATTGAAATCTCATCAAAAGGAATGAAAATCAGAGGCTAATTGATGGAGGAAATGTGTTTGGCTGAAAAGAAATGAGAGAAAATTGTCGTAAAGTAGTTATGAAAAGTCAAAGATAGTTTTCCTTTTAATTATCTTTATTTCCCTTAATTAAAACATTATTAAAATCACCCAAAATAAGGAGAAATCTGATTAAAAACATTTTGGTAAAATTAGCTCCTTAAATATTCAAAGTTTCAATCCTTTACAAAATAGTCACTATTTAACTTTGCAAAAACTGCGATTTGGTCACTACACCGAAATGTAGTATTTCCAAACTTTATTTTGTAAAATTGTTTTCAGCATAATCATTCATATAATAAATGAGGGTTTTTAAGTATTTTCCATATTTTTAAAGCATCCCGAACTAGGTGTTCCCTAAATCTCCCTATAAGATTCGAACCGTTCTCAACCGGTCCGATTTGAACCGTTCTCAACCGGTCCGATTCGAACTCTAAAACATCTAGGCCCAAAATCAGAACGTTACACAACTGTTTATCTTTGATCAACTAAATCAGAGATGGTTTCACTTGCAATTATGAAATAAGACCACCATCACGCGATATGCTCAAACGAGCAAACATCGCCCTCAACTCCACAGCCACATTCTGGCTCAAAGCATCGACCACAACATTAGCCTTGCTCGGGTGGTACTCGATCGTCATATCATAATCTTTAAGCAACTCTACCCAACGACGATGCCTAAGATTCAACTCCTTTTGAGACATAAGATACTTCAAGCTCTTATGATGTATAAACACAACACACTTCTCACCGTACAGGTAATCCCTCCAAATCTTCAAGGCAAACACCACAGCCGCAAGCTCAAGATCATAAGTAGGGTAGTTGCGCTCATGCACCTTCAACTGCGTAGATGCATAGGCCACTACCTTTTCCTCCTGCATCAACACGCAGCCCAAACCAACAATGGACACATCACTATAGACCACAAACTCCTTATCAGAATCAGGTTGAATCAAAACAGGAGCTTGCGTTAAAGCTTCTTTCAGCTTCTCAAAAGCTTGTTGTCTCACACCCGTCCACTCAAAGCGAACGTTTTTCTGTAACAACATGGTCAAAGGCGCTGCTATCTTCGAGAAACCCTCGACAAACCTACGGTAAAACCCAGCTAGACCAAGGAAACTCCACACCTCTGTCATTGAATTAGGTACTTTCCAACTCATCACAACCTCTACCTTGTGCGGATCAACGTGAATACCCTCATCTGACACAACATGTCCAAGGAAGACCACCTCCCCAATCCAAAACTCACACTTACTCAACTTGGAGTACAACTCATTTTCCAATAACTCTTGCAAAACAATTCTCAAGTGTCTATCATGATCCTCTTCGGTACGCGAATACACAAGGATATCATCGTTGAACACTACCACAAACTGATCCAAGAATTCATGGAACACATGATTCATCATATCCATGAAAGCAGCGGGCGCGTTGGTCAAACCAAACGGCATCACCAAGAATTCATAATGTTCGTACCTCGTCCGAAAAGCTGTCTTAGGTATGTCCACATCCTTCACATGCAGCTAATAATACCCCTATCTAAAATCTATCTTAGAAAACGCCGACGCTCCCCGAAACTGATCAAAGAGATCATCAATTCTAGGCAAGGGATACTTGTTCTTGATCGTCAACTTGTTCAGTTGCCGATAGTCTATGCACATCTGCATTGTCCCATCCTTCTGCTTTACAAACAAGACCGGTGCACCTTAAGGTGACACACTCGCCCGGATGAAACCTCGAACCAACAACTCCTGCAATTGCGTTTTAAACTCTTTCAGTTCCTTAGGTGCCATGTGATAAGGAGCAATGGACACCGGAGTCGTATTCTCGTACAACTCAATACCAAACTCCACTTCCCTGTTTGGTGGCAATCCAGGCAATTCTTCCGGAAAGACACCGGAAAATCGCGAACAGTTCGGATGTCCTGCACATGCACATCCTTGGGGCCAGGATTCATCACATAGGAAAGGTAGACCTCGCAACCCAACCTTATCATACTGTTTGCTTCCAAGTCGAAATCACATTCGACAAGAATTTCACATTCTCCCCTACTACCACTACTTCATAATCATCGGCCAGCTTTAAGGTGACTCGCTTGACATCAAAGTCAACCAACGCCCTATGCTCCGACAACCAATCCATGCCAAGGATTACATCAAATCCGTGGAAAGGTAACTCCATCAAATCCACAAGAAAAACATGTTTTTGTACAAATAAAGGGCATCTCTTATACAACTTCCTAGTGACTACAGTCTCACCAAAAGAACTAGTCACTTGCATTCCTACTTCAAACAACTCAACAAGTATATCAAGCAAATGTGCATGCTCACTAAAGATATAAGAATGTGTGGATCCAGAATCAATCAAAGCTAGCAAAGATAAAGACTGAAGAACAAAGGTACATGCGATGACATCAGTATCATTACGCTCCTCACGCTGAGCGTAAACCCTCGCTGGTCCACCTCCCTTAGTTCGAACGACTACTACATGAGAAATACCCTGCTGCCCCTCGTCTCTCCTCTAAAAGTTCCCACGGTCGTGCCCACACCTCTCTGAGTTGCAGCTACCACAGGAGCACGTCCTTGGCCTCCACCAGCCAACAAAGAACACTCTCTCCTCATGTGATCCGACGAACCACAATTCCAACATGAAGTCCCTATCACCACAACATGAGCCTGGACCTCTCTAGCTGCTCGAGGACAATCTCGCCTCAAATGGTCCCTCGAACCACATGTCCAGCATGTATGCTGCTCAGATCTTACACGACCTCCCTGGGCCTGACCACCTCGACCCGGAGAACCACGCCTCCCCTCAGGCTAATGTCTTCTATCTCGACCTCTTTTGTTCCGTTCACCTCCGAAATTGTACTCAACTGCTCTCTTCCCAGAGCTAGAACCAACACCTCGAGACGATAATCCCAAGTTCTGCTCGATGTCTTTGGCTCAACACACAAGCACATCGAAGTCAGTATGATATGCAGCCAACATATACGTCTTAACTTCCTGTACCAACTTGTACCGTAATCGATCACATCGGTGCCTCTCAGTAGGTATCAGCTCAGGAGCATACTGGCTCAGGCGTACGAACTGGACCTCGTACTCAGCTACAGAAAGGTTTCCCTGAACAAGCGACATAAACTCACGTTTCTTTTCATCCAAGTACCTCACCCCTAGATACTTCCTCCTGAAGGCACCTCTGAAAAACTCCCACTCAACCTCATTGGGTTCCATACCAACAGTGGTAGTCGTCTACCAGCTGTAGGCATCTCCTTGCAACAAAGAAACTGCGCATCCCAGCTTGCGCACATCATTACAACCCATTTCATCCATGATACAGATTATACTTGCTAACCAGGCCTCAGACGCCTCAGGAGACATACCATAAAACTCCACAGCTCCTAGGCTCCTCAACCTCTCTAAAGGTAAGCCCGCCTGCCCAGCTGTAGGGGCCTGTACATGCGCTCCGGCCACAGCAGCCTGAAACGCCCTGGTGATTTCCTGAACCGGTGGCGCCAAATCACCAAAACCAGGACTAGCACTTGCTGCACCTGCTTCCCACCTCCAGGTGGTGGCGGGGGAGGTAGATTTTCACCAGGAGGGACATCAGCCCCTTGTTCACCCTGGTCACCCTGCTCAGCCGCAGGCACTATCGTATTTGACCTCAGTTCTCTTATTGGACATAGTGCTATTTTAAACAAAGCATAACAACAAAACAAGTCAAACCATTTAGGCCAGCTGCAAGCAAGAATCCAAGTTTACAAAACATTTGATTAGTGTAATAAGGCAATGGGCACCCCAATTTCCCTCAACATAACATAGCATACATGAAACATCATGCTCAACATGCTTTTCATCATCCAAATTCAGCACATAACAACATTGCATCATCATCACACATTCATATCCATTCCATATGCGATTCACATAAATCAAGCATGGCACAAGCTTCAAAATTCAACCAATTGTATGCTTTTCACAAAACATACATCAAAACCATATCAATTTCTCATACCAACATCCCCAATTCTTTCATAACCTAGCTCTGATACCAATAAATGTAACCCCCTTAGCCCGGCCTAGACGCTCGAACCGAACTACGAAGATTACACGGGGAAAACCAAAGTCAACCCGAAAGTCAACCTTGAATAACGACCCATTTTTTCTTTTTATCTTTTCTAGATGCTCATTATTAGCCTATATGATTAGCAAATCATTTCAGCGGAAGCGACACAGCAAACGGAACCCAAACAGGGGTTCAATTGCAAAGAAACGTCTTTTAGGGACTAAAATGTAAATTTCTAGAATTATAAGGACTAAACAAGTTTTCATGTTACTGATCCGTAATTAATCATATAATGTGCCATCATGTCAAATTTCATCTCAAACAGATCATTCAAACTCATTAAATTAAGAGACCAAAACTCAGGGACCAAAATGTAAGAAACATAAACCTAAAACAGTTCAAATTTAAACTCAACGGTCAGGCATTTCGAAACGGATGACCCTATACCAAAACGGTCATTTCGAAACTTGGTTGACCGTTTCGATACTCAGGTGCGTTCCGAGAACCGTATCGAAACACCCCTTTCCAGTAGCAAAATCGTTTGGGTACGTCCCTACCTGTTCCGAAACCTCATGGCCATTTCAGGCCTCTGTTCTGAAACAGGCAAGGGCGTTCTGATACAGCTTGCCCTGCAACAACAGATTTTGCTGGGTTTTCACGTCTTTTCATATTTGAAACATTCTCGAAACATGCCACAACATGCATACAACATAGATACACACCAACAGTCATCATTTTGAGGCATTAGCTACGACATGGCATCCAACATGCAAACTAGATGCTAAAGGCATGCTCCCTAGTCCACCAAAGCCATAACAAGCTAAAACCAACATTCACATCCAAAATCAAACCATAATGGCCAATTACAACTCAAGGATAAACCACCAAACATGCTCAAAGTAAAGGGAAACATCTTCAACCATTTCAAAGTATAAATCCCACCCATTTCCTTTTATTACACCGAAGTAAAGCCACATACTTTGCAAGATTAAAAGCTTGGATTCTCCTTGCTTACTTGCTGCCTCGAATGCCTAGCTTTCTGCATTGATGAAACAAAAGAGCGTAAGCACAAAGCTTAGTGAGGAGCGTTATGCAACATTCATCAATGCATTTCACACCATTGGCAAAACCACCATTTCATATCGCATGCCTTTACATAAAACATGTCCATTCAAGAACATCAATGCACATTCTAAAACATGCTCATATGCAACATTTAAATCAACAAATAAACCTTTCCTCATGCATCCCCAAGCATCTCATGCATCCTTGCATCATTTACAAGCATCTCATGCTTAACATTAATCATTTACATTATATTGGCTCGCAAGTGATAATCCATATCAACACAAGACACAATCGGATACGCGGATTACAAGCGTTGTCCCACACGCTTCATACATACTACCGGACAACACAAGGTGGAGATCAACGGTACAATCACAACCCCTCGTCACCCGTGATGGAGATTAATGGCACAATCACAACCCCTCAACGTCACTCATCGGTAGTTGTATAATTCCACTAACGAGAGTACGGGACACATACACAAGACTCACACACGAGACTAAACCATCTACCGTTGTGGTCTTAATCTCAATCGTTAGGGTACTTGGATGGAGAATACGACACAATCACAACCCCTCGACATCCAAGGCGACTTTATTCACGGTGCACCCCAATCCTATAGCTGACTAACTATATCCGATTAACACAACCAAAAACCATTTCCATCACTTGCCAATATAATCATTTAACCTCATTAATCCACTGTTTTACAAGCATAAACACAATGCCATTTCCATAAGCATATTATGCTTAACATCACATGCATTCAACACATGAAAACCAAGGATCACTTACCTAGTGCATCCTTAACGTAATGTCATTAAAATCCAGCAACATTCATGTAATCACTAATTTTGTCCGGGTTAACCTTTTTTATCTTCATTTTATAATAACGAGCTTTATTACTCTTTTATATATAAATGTCGAATAATTAAAAACTAAAAAAGGAAAAAGGAAAACAAAAAAACAACAAAACAATATATATATATATATATTATCACTACTAATTATCTATCATTATTTACTATTGTTATCCATTATTATTACCATCTATTATAATTATTACAAGTGTCATATACTACTATTATTATTATTGTCTATCATATTACTATATGTTAACAATATTATTTATCTTGTACTCTTATTATTTATTATTATTTATATTATCACCCCCAGTATTATCATTTATTATTATTATTTATATTAATATCATCCATCATTATTATTATATTGCTGCCGTATATTGTTTATCATTATTATTATTATTATTATTATTATTATTTTTGAATTGAATCTGAAAACACAAAAATTATATATATATGAACACATACTAAATAAACAGAAAGCCCAATTAAATAAAAAGCCCAAAGTTTATTGTTAATAATTGAGTCCATTTACAGAATAATATAAAATCCCAAAAAGAATATATATTACATAAAGACCAAATAAATAAGTACAAAGGCCAAAATATGAAACCCTAAGTCTGAACCCTAACATCTCTATCTCTTTGTGCAGCCGCCATATTCCCCACCGTCAGATCTAATCTAGATCTAACGGCCCAGATGGTCCCAGATGAAAGGAAACCCTAGAAGCCCTCCCGGGTTCCTGGCGCCGCAAGCCTCCAACCGTCAGATCTGACATGATCTGACGGCCTACGATCGAGGTGGAGAACTCTCTAGAGCCCCCACGCGCCCGCGCGTCCGCGTCTCTTCAGCTCCCACGTGCGTATGTAATTCACCGTGAACCCTTTCGAATCTCCTCGTGACCGTCCAGATTTCCCTGACGATTAGTATCGATCCACGACGCCGGTTCACTATCCGAGCCTCTCCATATCTCAGCAACCACATCGTCCCTCTCCGTACGGACCATGCACACAAAGGATGAGGATCAACAAAAATGAAAAAGAAAAGAAAAACAAAAAGGGGAAAACAAAAGGCAGCAGAAATGGCAGGGGAATGATAGAATCACACATGAATCCGACCAAATGAAATATACGAGCCAATGAGCATTTTGTATCTGATAAACAAAAATGTAAAACCAATTGGAAATTCGACTATAAAGCCGAATCGATATACATTGTAACGAGATTCGTGACCTCCCGAGAAAGAAACACGAAGAGCAATACTAATACCAGCCATAATTTCAAGTAATCTCATCTCCATTGTTGATTGCAAATAATAAAAAGGGGAAAGTTTGTTTTTTTACCTTTTTCATTTCGCCCTTTTGGGTTGGCTTCTGTCTCTCATCGACGATAATCCCAGCCTTTCCATGGCTTCGAAGGGTGAGTCGGTGGAATGAGGCATGGAGCCCCTCTTTTTGCACCTGTTTTTGGGTCTAAAAAATGGATTTGAGGGCTTTAGGGTTCATTTTTTCAGAAAACAAAAGAAAAAGGGTTTCGGGGTCATCATCTATGTCTGTTTAGAATGAGAAGGTGTTGGTTTCTGGGGAGTATAGCGTCGTTGGTTTCTTTTTTGTTTGGTTTCGAGGTTGCCGGATGTTGGATAGCATCGGCCGGTGTTTAGGGGGTCGGAAGGGTTGGTCCCTTAGGACGGCTAGGGTTTCAGAGAACGAAATGGGGCGTCCGAGCCGATTAGGTAGTGTATTTATAGGGTTCCGTTGTTTTATTTTTGGTTTATTAGTGCGTTAGGTCCCTTCGCGTCGGGCTATTAGCGTCTTAGTGGTTTCCGCGTCGGAGAATAGCATCCCAGGTCCCCGAGGTTTTGAACTGTTTCGTCTTTTTGTCCCGGATCGAGTTGTTTCTAGTCAAATTGTCCATCCCGTCCCCCTTCCTTCACCCCGTGTTCATTTTGGTGCATGTGTCCAGTTTAAAACCTTTTTTTCTTTTTTACGTATTTGTCACTACTTTTCTGCATTTCATTCAATTTGGTATGTTTTTGCATTTCTTTGTTATTCGTATGTTGATTTTGTTTTTTTTAATGGAATGTGTTGCTTTATTTTGGGTTACATGATTCGAATATGTATGTTGACACGATATGCTTGTTATAATCTTGTGGGTCTTGCATGATTTGTTCTATTGCTTCATTCCCATTTTATCGAATATATGCTGTTTTGTTTGAGTCTCATGAGGTTTGATATGATACATGCCTAAATTACGTTATTAATGATGTGAATGTGTTAAAATGTTAGCTTGGTTTATTTTTTGTTAGGTAGCTCTCATATTCAATTGGTTGGACCGTTATGAATTTTTTTCTAAAGATACGAAATGTTAATCCGGGCTTAATAAAGGCATGCTTTATTTTTTTGTGAATTTTGGGCCTTATATGGGCTTTTGTTTGTTTTTATGACAAGCATATATATATATACTTGTCATTCATGAGGCCCAATAGTCAAGCATGATAACCAGACTTAAAAATATACCCCAAGAGAGGTATGAATTAACCCCGGTATCCGAAAGTCGACAGTCCTAGCTTAATGGACGTCGATCGAATATTTGGGTTAATTTTCACCGTCTCTAGGTAAGTGAAAGCGTAAAAATGAAAATACCACGCATCATCCTTTATTTTTCTGCATCATGCATAAAGGTGACGTACGGGATCCGAACCATAAACTAACACGACAGAGAGTCTTATATGATGTCGGTTTAGTCTATGGTTTGGTGTACCATCATCCTTTCTAATTAAATGTTTAATTAATTCCAAAGTCACAATTTGAAAAAGCACGTGGTTGTTAAGTCATATTTTCATTTAATAACTCTTTATTAAATCCACTTTTGTTTTTTAATAATTTATATCGATCAAAAGGGCAACAAGTTATTTGGTACCGATTTCCAGACGTGATGGGGGTACTAACCCTTCCCCACTCGTAACCAACTCCCGAGCTCGTTTTAAACAAATCTCTAGTTTTGTGGTGCCCGGCCTACCTTAGTGGTCGGTGGCGACTCAGAAATTTTCACCGTTTTCCAAAATCCAGATTTTCCCCCTTTTTTGATAAATCTCTTTTCCTTTCAAAGAGGTGATAAGACCTAGTTAGTTGTTTTCAAAAACCTTACGAAAGTTTGGCGACTCCACTAGGGACCAAAATTTTGTTTTTACAAAACAAAAAAAGATGAGTTAAGCCAATAAAACACTCGTTGCCATTTAATCAATAGAAAATATTTAAAATTCAAACTGAAGTTAATAAGTTCATTCTTTTATGAAAATATGACTTAAGTTGAACGGGCTTTGAAAATTTGTGACTTTCGAATTAATTTTCCATTTAATTGTTAAGGAAATCACCGACATGTTCATTATTAAGTGAATGTGAAAGGCCCATACCCACGTGAGTATCCCTCTAAGGGTCAGTTATTCACTTTCGAAATCCACGACTTTTGACACGTCAGCAGCCCTGCACGTCATTAGGTCGTGCTTTCCCTCGAACCGAAACCAATTCGCAAGCCTGTAATGGGCCAGAATTGGGGTTCTTATTGCCTTAGTAGGTGATAAGATAGGTTCGGCTACCCTTTATTAGAACCAAACTCATGCGTGGGAATTTGAGAAACCTACCCCATTAGAGCCATGCAAATAACCCTAGAGTTTAGAGCGTCTAGGTTTTTCTTGCTAATTGCTTGTTTCTAAGCTTCTTTTTTCGTTAATGCTTGAATTTCATTGCTTGCCTTATGATTTATGTTTATCATGTGACTAACACCTTTGCTTTTCTTCCCCTTTTCTCTTATTTTGCATATATCATCATGTCATAAAGATCACATTGGTTTGGAAATAGTCTAAATTAAAGGCGAGAATTATCAGGGACATAGCGAGGAGTATGGATGAAAAGAATTCAGAGGTACAAGTGTGGTCAGAAGGAGAGCAACAACACGAAGGAGATAGCATTACCGTTGGATTCAGGTCGGAGATGGCTAACAAGACTTTCATGAACACAAAGATCAATGATATGTCAGGGTTGAAGAAAGTGTGGAACAGTTGGGATTCCGAAGCAAGGACCACTTTCAAAGGTGAGTTTGGTGACATAGCGTATCTGTTGTACGTCCCAGTTGATCTAGCGTTACTTCGAGCCTTAGCCGGGTTTTAGAACCCGGCCCACAGTTGCTTTACGATTGGGGATTTAGACTTAACACCAACTATCGAAGAGTACCAAGATCTTGTGAATTGCAAGAAAATACAGGAGGATCATGTCTATTCGAAGACAAACAAGTACAAACCTTTTCGGGCAAAGCTTCTGAAACTTTCAGAAACTTTGTCATCGTGGGTAGACCAACAGGTTGGGACATGGAACAACAAGGAGTACCTAAAGGTTGATGGGATTTTGGCCTTAGCTTCGGTACTTTCGTCGGGTGGGGTTTAGCGGAACCTATTTGCACTGTTGATTTATTGGTTGGTTCTCTTTCCTAAAGCCTTAGACTTCATCCATCCGGCAGTGTTAGATTTGTTCAATAAATTAGCTGAGGGAGGAAATCCAGTTTCGGTCATTCTGTCAGAAACCTTCCAGTCTTTAAGATTTTGTAGAAAGCACGAAGGTGGTCGTTTCTTGGGATGTCCTCGGCTCTTAACGGTGTGGTTCTATAGCCACTTTTGGATATATGACAATTTTTCATGACCGGTTTATGATAGTAAGTTTTCAGCTTTAGAAGAATTTGAAAGGGAATTGGCCTACCAAGCGAACCGAGGAAGTTTGGCTTGATGTGCTTCAGAATTTGAATGCCGATGACGTAGTTTGGAGAGTCCAATGGTTGTCAGCAAGAAGTATTCACTATAGGTGTGGGATGTACTTGTGGGTACCTTTGTTGAGACTTTGGGGACACACGGCCTATGCACCTCTGTTAGTTTTAAGACAATATGGGTCTAAGCTGTTTGTGCCAGCTACGAATGGTTTGAATGATTTCGACATAGACTACCAGAAGGAAAAAGGATACAAAGGAAAGGTGTTTAGCACTTCTTCAGCATGGAATAATGCAAGGCGAGTAAGGATCCTAAATGCTCCTTACATGGTCACCCCAGAATACAAGGTGTGAAGGTTTAACCGTGTCGATGATAATGTTCCCCAGTTGAACCCGGACAAGAGGAGGACCATGAGAGAAAGATTGGCTTCACTTCCTACCAAAGCAGACCTAATGAGGGAACAACTAGAGGAGGAACAAAAGCAGTATGCACAGCTTGAAGAGAGGGCAAATAGAGAGAAGTTTGATTTCGAACTAGAAAGAGTGCGATATGAAGGGAACATTAAGGGATTACAAAAGAAGAATGACGAGTTACAGCTTGAGCTAAGGTTGGAAAAGGAGGAAATACAAAAGTTGCAAAGGATGAACAAGGGTAAGAGAGCTAGCGAAGGTGAGGCGAGTCAGGGGGCTGAACTCCGTCTCAAGGAAGAAAGGGCAAGGGCTGAAAACTATAAGAGAGGGTACCATGAGTTCAAAGATCGGGTACTTACTTTGACTCAAGAAATGAAAAGCGTACGCATCGAGTATTCAGAGCAGCTTGAGAGAGAGGTGAATCAGAATGGGACCTTGAAAGACCAAGTGAAGCATCTGGAAAAAGTCTCTTTTGAGGCACAAGGGGTTAACTAGCAAACCAAAGCGAGTGAGTCAGAAAACCAAGTCTTGAGGGATCGCATCGACGAGCTAGAAACCAAGGTACAAGAGCTTAAAGATCGCATTGAGAGCATCAGGGGGCTATCCAAGTACGCTCTATGCCCACTTTGGAGCAATTACACTTTGCCGCCTTTACTATTGGAGACAAGAACAGGAGCTGGCACAGTGGGACGGCTGTGTGCGCTATATTGCCGCGAAGGTTCAATTTTTAGCTGAAGACGCCGCCGAGCTTCATGATAAGGTGGACGACTCAAACAAGGCAGGAGAGACAGTCGTATGGATTCACAGGGAGATTGTGGATTTGAGCGCCATACTAGACCAATATGTGTGAAGAAGAAGGGTTGGAAGAAAGAAGAAGAAGCGTTAGGATGACTAGGTTTTAGTGGTTAGTAATGTAGGACTTTTGATGTAATCAGCTTCCCCGAAATTTGTAATCAAACAACGTTCCACTTAATACGAGCTATTTGAGGATGATATTTACCAAACCCAGTATTGCTCTTCGTATTCATACATTATACTTTTATTTGAACATTCATACATTATACATCATTTTGAACATTTATTTGCACATATTGTTTAAATAATTTGAACTTAACTAAAATACTTTGTATTTTCATATAAGAATTGCATTTTGGTTCATTAAAATTTTCAACCATTCCACATTCGTACGGTACACGATCCCAGTATCGAGACATGGAGGAAAGGTTGGCTAAAGTGGAACAAAGCCAGAAGGATTTGGAGAACCGTTTAGATGGGGTTAACAGGAATATCAGCGACCAGATAGCACAGTCGCAGGTATCCATCATTGCTCAGATGACTAGTTTGTTAGCCAAGATGAAGGGAAAGGAAGGAGTTTCTACTGACAGCTCACATGTGGAAGACCACGAAGGTGTTACGTCTCACACAAGGATTAACTCGGAAGTGCAAGAGTTAGGGAAGAAGGTCTTCAATAACCTCGCGGGGGCATCTTCTAGTCACTCCGGAGGAGTGGCAGCAAGTCAGCCTGTTGATATAGTAGGCGACCAGGAGAATGAGGTGCCAGATTTGAGCATGTTAGAAGAGGTAGAAAGGGTCAGAGCGGAGATAGAGAAGAAATATGAGGAGAAATTTCGGTCATTCAAGGAGAAGCTCAGAAATATCCAATAGGTGGATGAACAAGGAAATAGTGCCAATGATTTGAGTATGGTGGCAGATTTAGTGCTTCCGCCCATGTTCAAGGTCCCTGACTTTGATAAATATGATGGCACCACCTGCCCATCAGCACACATCACTATGTACTGTCGGAAGATGGCCGCTTTTGTCAAGGATGAGAAGCTTCTTATCTATTGTTTTCAGGATAGTTTGACCGGCTCCGCTATCAGGTGGTATACTACGCTCAACCGAGTGAATGTCAAGACTTGGAAGGACCTCTCAAAGGCCTTCATAGATCATTATAAGCATGTGACAGATATGACCCCAAACCGGATTATGTTGGACGGAATGGAGCAAAGAGTAAATGAGAATTTGCGCCAATACGCCCAGAGGTGGCGGGATGTGGCTCCTCAGATCCAACCCTGGATTCCAGAACATGAGATCACCCAATGTTCATCAACACATTGAAGGGGACATTATTTGACCGGTTGATAAATAATACTACTCAGAACTTTGCGAACATGGTAAAGACAGGGGAGTCCATTGAAGTGTCTATCAAAAGTGGGAGGATCGACAGTGGAGAAAGTCATCGCAAGAACTATAAGAAGAAGGAAAATGAGGTGAATACTGTGAACACCTATACGGCCCCGAAGAGTTTCACCCTTTCGGCACCGCAGGCTACATTAGATGGGGGACAGAGTTCGAATAAGAAGGAGACTAGGGATCCCAAGAAAGAGGATGAAAAGATGAATTTCACCATGATCCCAATATCCTACGCTGACTTGTACACTCACGTGTACGAGGCAAAATTAGTTCGACCCTACCATGTCACTCCATTCAAGCCGCCATTCCCGGCTTCGTATGATGAGAAAGCCAACTACGAGTATCATGGCGGTGTTCCGGGGCATACAATTGAGAATTGCATAGCTTTTAAGAAGTTTGTGCAGCACTTGATTAAAACTGGGGTATTACAGCTAGACGAGCCAAATACCACCACTAACACATTGCCGAATCATGAGGGTCGGGGAGTGAATGCAGTCGAGGAGGAGTACACCAGAAGGGCTAAAGCTAGTGTGTCTGAGGTCAGGTCCCCGTTACGATGGGTGTTTCAGCAGCTATACATGGCACGTCTAATTGACCGAGGGATGGAAGTTGTGTTGGAGGGGTGTGGACGCTACTGCGAATACCACCAACAAGAGGGGCATGACATTCAGTGTTGTGGGGAGTTCAAGCAAGTGGTCCAAGGAATAATGGACAATAAAAAAATGAGTTTTTTGAGAAGGATGAAGGAAGTGGGGACCTAGAGGTGTGCGCGTCTGATGACGCTAAAGTCAAGTTAGGCTTGGACTGACCCTTTGTTATACCTCGCAAGGCGAAGGAGGGAAGCATAAATGAGGGAGAAAACCCTAAACTGGCCCTGAAATTGAGAATATCTCGCCCGACGTCCTTCTCTTTTAAGGACGAAAGGAAGGTTCCATGGAACTATACGGCCTATGTCTTGGTGCTAGGGAATGTGAATCCGATGAAAGAAAACAGGTCGCCTAGTGTGAAAGAGCCCGAGAAGGAAGGTGGTCCGAAGAAGTCGGAAATTGAAGTAGTAAACGAGGTGGGAATCTCACAAGAAGTGGGATGTTTTACTCACCGGACACTCCCAAAGAAGTAGATCCGAAAGGAAAAGAGAAGTCGTCCGAGCCGGATACTGAAAAGTTGTTTGGAGAGGACCCTCCTCCCAAAATTAATGAACCAGTGATGGAGGCACGGGCTCAGGAGTTTTTGAGATTTTTGAAGCACAACGAGTTTAGCATTGTCGATCAGCTCCGAAAGTAGCTGGCCCAGATTTCAGTATTAGAATTGTTGTTGAATTCTGAGAAACACCGTGATGCACTTCAAAAGGTACTAAACCAAACGTTTGTCCTGGACGACGTTTCGGTCAACAAGCTGGACCCAATTGTAGGTCACATCGCTGCGAATAATTTTATCACCTTCAGTGATGACGAGATCCCGGACGGAGGAATGGGGTCAACAAAGGCTTTGAATATAACTACACATTGCAAAGGGTATGTCTTACCGGGGGTGCTTGTTGATAACGGTTCAGCTTTGGATGTGATGCCGATGGCAACCTTGCAAAGGTTGCCCATAGACAGTTCACATATGAAGCCTTGTCAGAGTTCAGTCAAAGCTTTTGATGGGACCCAAAAGGAAGTTGTGGGGAAGATCGAGGTACCGTTGCTAATTGCCTATTATGGATGGATATCAAGCCAACATATAATTGCCTATTAGGGAGGCCTTGGATCCATTCAGTGGGAGCTGTGCCTTCGTCATTGCACTAGAAGCTGAAGTTCGTTATTGAGGGGAAGTTAGTGAGTGTGTCTGCCGAACAGGACATTATAGCGTTTGTGTCTACCGACGCTTCAAATGTCCAAGCTGACGAGGAAGCGGTCGAATGTGCCTTTAGGGCCCTGGAATTTGTGAATGCAACATTTATGATGGAAGGAAGCAAGATCTCGTGCCCGGAATTATCTAAATGCGCCAAGATGCAAGTATGGCAGACTTTGCGAAAGGGAGAAAAGAAAGGAAGAGGCCTCGGTAGAAACTTGCAAGGATGTTTGCGCGTCAGAGGTGTTATCAACAAACAAGACAGGTTTGAGCTTGGTCATAAGCCCACATTTCAGCAAAGAAAATTGGAATGGAAGAAGAGAGCCGAATGGAGAATGACTAGACTCCAAGGAGAAGACATGTTATGGGAGCCAATTGTCTATACCGATATGAGAAACATCTTTGTGTCAGATGGAGTCATCAACCCCGAATAGATGATACATGAGGCCAATATGGAGAATGCTAAACTTTGTGATGAAGAGAAGATCAACGAGGAATTAGGAGAGTTGGATGTTAATGTGATATCCAAAGATGAGGGGAGCTCGACCATCTTGGCAGGAATCCGCCCTTGTCTTCCTGGAGAGGCTCTTAACAACTGGACTGTTCAGGATGTGCCTGTAATCTTTAGATCTAAGCCAGAGTAATACTCAGAACTCACCCTATTTGCTTGTGCCCACGAGCAATAGGGATCTTTTGTAAAGTGCACCTATGTTAATCTGCTCGTTTTTAATTCAATAAAAAGACGTTTTTCCAAAATTGCAAGCATCCCATTCATTTCATTCATTATTCGTTTATTATTTATTATTCCACCTACTCTGTAAATAATATATACATTCGTCTTCCCAATGCACATTCTTTTCATAAATGTTGCAGGACTCCTATTATTAACTTTGTGAATGATGCTGAATTTAATCCCAAGGTGGATTTTGAGCAACCATTGTATCTGGCCGAAATTGGCGAAGAAAAGGGTAATGAGGAGGAGTATGAAATTCCGGAAGAATTCCTCAGACTAATGGAGAGTGAAGATAGACAAATAGTCCCTCACCAAGAGGAGACAGAGATCCTAAATTTGGGGAATGATGATGAAGATCGAAAGGAGGTCAAGATGGGCACAACACTTTCGTCTGAAACCAGGGTTGAGCTAGTGAGCCTGTTGTTAGAATTCAAGGACATCTTTGCATGGACCTACCAAGACATGTCAGGTCTAGACACGAGTATTGTGGTGCACAAACTACCAATCAGGCCAGAGTGCAAGCCGGTCCAACAGAAATTGAGAAGGATGAGAACATATACCTGCTGAAAGTACGGGATGATGTAAGAAAGCAGTATCAGGCTGGGTTCCTAAAAGTTGTCGAGTATTCAGAATGGGTGGCCAACATAGTGCCTGTCCCCAAGAAGGATGGAAAGGTTCGCATGTGTGTGGACTATAGAGATCTTAACAAGGCAAGCCCAAAGGATAACTTCCCTCTACCACATATCGATATCCTAGTTAACAACACAACGGGTCATTCGTGGTTCTCCTTCATGGACGGTTTTTCAGGATACAACCAAATAATAATGGATCCTGATGACATGACAAGACGACATTTGTGACAATGTGGGGAACATTTTGTTATGAGGTAATGCCCTTTGGTTTGAAAAATGTCGGGGCAACGTATCAAAGGGCCATGGTGTCGCTCTTGAATGACATGATGCTCAAAGAAATCGAGGTCTATGTGGATGACATGATAGCAAAGTCCCAGACTGAAGGAGGGCATATTCAGAACTCGAGGAAATTATTCCAGAGGTTGAGGAAGTATCAGTTGAAACTCAACCCAGCGAAGTGCACTTTTGTCGTCACATCCGGTAAGCTCCTAGGCTTTGTGGTTAGCAAGAGAGGGATTGAGATTGATCCTGACAAAGTTAAAGCCATCCAGAATCTCCTGCCACCTCAGACCCAAAAGGAAGTCCGAGGGTTCCTAAGGAGTTTAAATTACATATCCCGGTTCATCTCCCAGTTAACGGACAAATGCGACCTTGTCTTCAGACTACTTCGAAAGAATAACCCCGGGGTTTGGGATGAAGAGTGTCAAGAGGCTCTAGATAAGGTCAAGAGGTATTTGACCAACACTCCAATCTTACTACCCCCGGTACCAGATAGGCCATTGATCCCATACTTGACAGTTTTTGAGAATTCGATGGGATGTGTCCTAGAGCAGCATGACGAGACCGGCAAGAAAGAAAGGGCAGTCTACTACCTGAGTGAGAAGTTTACCGAGTGTTAGACTCGATACCCGCAAATACAGAAGTTATGTTGTGCCCTAGTATGGGCAACCAAGAGGCTTAGACAGTACATGTACCACACCAGGTGGCTGATCTCAAAATTGGACCCTTTAAAATTTTTGATGGAAATGCTAGCACTCACATGAAAGTTGGCTCGTTGGCAAATGTTGTTGTCTAAATTTGATATCATGTATGTGAGTCAAAAGGCAGTAAAGGGGAGCGCTATAGCAGACTTGTAGGCGAGGCGAGCCTCAGATGACTATGAACCATTAGACTTCAGTTTCCCGGACGAAGATCTGATATGTATAACTAAGGGGGAGAATGACACTGATGAAGGAGAATCATAGAGGCTATACTTTGATGGGGCATCCAACACTCTAGGCCACGGAGTCGGGGCAGTGCTAGTTTCTCCAGAGGAGATACATTACCCTTTCACCAGTAGACTGGACTTTTTCTGTACCAACAACATGGCCGAATATGAGGCGTGCATCATGGGGTTGCGTGCAGCCATTGAAAGAAGGATAAAGAAACTCCATGTGTTTGGGGATTCTTCCTTGGTAATATATCAGCTCAGGGATGAATGGGAGACCATGGATCCAAAGTTGGTCAAGTATTACAACTTGGTCCATGGGCTGATCAAGAATTTTGAGAAGTTGAGTTTTACTCACCACCCCAGGGAGGATAGTCAGATGGCATACGCCCTAGCAACGTTTGCTGCCACATTCAAGGCAGGCTTAGGTGCAGAGATGACACCGATTAAGATGTGAACGTTGGAAGTACCAGCCAACTGTTACATCATAGAAGAAGAGGTGGACGGTAATCAGTGGTATCATTACATCTTGCAGTACATTAGATACCAGACATACCCCGCAGAAGTTAATGAGAATGATAAGAGGACCATTAGGAGAATGGCGACCGAATATGTCCTAGACGGGGAAATCTTGTACTAAAAGGGAAAGGACCAAGTACTGCTGAGGTACATTAATGCTCGGGAGGCCAAAAGCATTCTGGCTGAAGTTCACGATGGTTTGTGTGGGACCCATGCCAACGGCTTCTCAATGGCCCGAAAGATCATGAGGTATGGTTACTTTTTGTCATCCATGGAAGGGGACTGTATTGACTACGCTAAGCAGTGTCATAAATGTCAGATATATGCTGATAAAATACATTCACCATCGTTGCCATTGCATACTATGAATTCCCCTTGGCCTTTTTCCACGTGGGAAATGGATGTGATTGGCCAGATGCACCCCAAGGCTTCCAATGGGCACCGCTTCATCCTTGTTGCCATTGACTACTTCACTAAGTGGGTCGAAGCTGCTTCCTATGCCAATGTTACTAGGGCAACAGTGTGCAAGTTCCTAAAAAGGGAGATTATTTGCCGATTCGGGATGCCGGAAAGAATCATTACTGACAATGCTTCCAATCTGAATAACAAGATGATGGACGAAGTGTGCGAGCAGTTCAAAATAAAACACCATAACTCCACTGCGTATCGCCCAAAAATGAATGGGGCAGTAGAGGCCGCAAATAAGAACATCAAGAGGATTATAGCCAAGACCACGGATACATTCAAGGATTGGCATGAGAAGTTGCCATTTGCTCTCTTCGCATACCGGATGTCCATACGTACTTCGATTGGGGAAACATCGTACTCTCTGGTTTATGGTACAGAAGCAGTATTGCCTATAGAGGTAGAAATCCCATCTCTTAGGATACTGAATGAGGTAAAACTGGAGGAAGCCGAATGGATACAGGATCGGTTTGATCAGTTGAATCTCGTTGAAGAGAAGCGACTAAGGGCCATTTGCAATAGTCAAATGTACCAGAAAAGAATGATACGAGCCTATGACAAGATGGTTCGTCCGAGAGAGTTTTATGAAGGAGACTTGGTGCTGCGGAAAGTATTGTCACCCAAAGAGATTCTCGAGGGAAATGGATGCCTAATTAGGAAGGGCCCTACATGGTTAAAAAGCCTATTTTGGAGGGGCACTGATCCTGATGGAAATGGATGGGGAAGAGTTGGGCAATCCAGTGAATTCAGATTCGGTCAAGAAGTACTATGTCTGAAAGACGAAGTGGGGCAAAACCCGTAAGGGCGCCTCGCAAAAAATAAATACTTAAAGTGAAAACCCGAAAAGGGTGCTTTAAGTATTGAAGAAAAAAGGAAAAAGAAAAGAGAAGGAAAGGTGGAGTGAAAACTCGAAAGGGCGCTGCACAAAAAAAGGGAGAAAACGGGGAATTTTAAGACGAAAACCCGAAAATGGCGTCTTGAGATTAAGGGGGAGTTGAGAATTGAAGAGGGGTATCCGCAAGGAAGTACCAATAAGTACACGATCAACGAGTAGGACCTTTCAGAATTCAGAAACAGGCATGATAATGCTAGCAAAGGGTCAGCCTAGGTCGATGGATTCCCACATCATTCACGAGGAAAATGCTTAAGATATTGCATCATTTGTTCACTCCATGCATGATATATGAACTTTCATGAACTTCAAAGTATATATTAAATATTATTTGGGTCTTCATTCATCTCTTTTCTAAGAATTACTCGAGCAGTTTGAAATAGATTACAAAGCAAAATATTTCTTGGTATTTATGTGGTTAAATCTCTTGAATGCAGGTGAATAAAAGAAGCTAAATCGGCCCGATGTCAGGATAAGTGACGAGGACACCGAAGAAAATAATTTCAGGCAACTGGCCACAGCCAGGCTTTGATGAGATAAGTGTCGCACAGACCAAAGAAAAAGAAAAAAGAAAATGAAAGAAAAAAAGAAAAAAAAGAATGAAAAGAAAAGAGAAAAATGGAAGAAAAAGAACAAAAGAAAAAAAGAAAAAATGGAGTGAAAACCCGGAAGGGCGCTTCATAAAAAGATAAATACCAAAGTGAAAACCTGAAAAGGCACTTTGAGAGGGAAAACCTGAGGCTGAAATCCGCAAAAAGGGCTTCCCAAAAGATCTAATGGTTAAACCCGAGTGTGAGTCAAATATCGGCATTGAAGAGAAAGTAAAAGATTAAGAGAGATCGGCAAAAGGAGTTGTGGCACCATGCCCATTTGCGGCATACTCATTCATGCATCATCATAGGCATACATGTGCTAGGATCATACTAACATATGGCATTGTAATATTTTCCTTTTACAGATACGAGAAGGCATTTGCCACCAAATAGAAAGCGAACAACACAAAAGGAACAAAATTCAGGCGAAGGATTTCAAAATCACCGCATCAGGATCTTAGAGCAAAAGAGCTCAAGGATTTTCGGGCAGAAAAGCCGGAAGGCCTGCTCAGTTTGTTTTTGCCGCTTCGGGAAAACAAGTTATTTGGGTTCGTTCTTTGCCGCTTTGGAAGAATGAACCAATTATGTCCCTTGCCATTCCGGAAGGACATGCCAACGCTACCCACTTTATTCCTGCCGCTTCGGAGGAGCAAACGTAGCTCAAGGCGAAGGATTTCAAACTCGCCGCATCAGGACCTGAGAGCAAAATAGCTAAAGGATTTTCGGGCAGAAAAGCAGGAAGGCCTGCTCAGTTTGTTTTTTCCACTTCGGAAAACAAGTTATTTGGGTTCATTCTTTGCCGCTTCGGATGAATGAACCAATTATGTCCCTTTTCGTTTCGGAAGGACATGCCAACGCTACCCACTTTGTTCATGCCGCTTCGGAGGAGCAACCGTCGCTCAAGGTGAAGGATTTCAAACTCGCCGCATCGGGATCTGAGAGCAGAAGAGCTCAGGATTTTCATGCAGAAAAGCCGGAAGGCCTGCTACGTTTGTTTTTTCCACTTCGGGAAAACAAGTTATTTGGGTTTGTTCTTTGCCGCTTCGAAAGAATGAATCAATTATGTCCCTTGCCGTTCCGGAAGGACATGCCAACGCTACCCACTTCGTTCCTGCCGCTTCGGAGGAGCAAATCACCCAAACACGGAAGTTGGACAAAATTAGTGCTTATGGTTTTTGCTTTATTCTTGTTCCACAAGTACAAGAAAAGAGGGGAAACTGTAATCACTAATTTTGTTCGGGTTAACCTTTTTTTTATTTTCATTTTATAATAACGGGCTTTATTACTCTTTTATATATAATTCTCGAATAATTAAAAACTAAAAAAGGAAAAAGGAAAAAAAACAAAAAAACCATCTATATATATATTATATTATCACTACTATTTATCTATCATTATTTACTATTGTTATCCATTATTATTATCCTCTATTATAATTATTACAAGTGTCATATATTACTATTCTTATTATTGTCTATCATATTACTATATGTTACCAATATTATTTATCATCTACTCTTATTATTTATTATCATTTATATTATCATCCCCCATTATCATCATTTATTATTATTATTTATATTAATATCATCCATCATTATTATTATATTACTGTCGTAAATTGATTATCATTATTATTATTATTTTTGAATTGAATCTGAAAACACAAAAATTATATATATATATATATATATATATATATATATATATATGAACACATACTAAATAAACAAAAAGCCCAATTAAATAAAAAGCCCAAAGTTTATTGTTAATAATTGAGTCCATTTATAGAATAATATAAAAACCCAAAAAGAATATATATTACATAAAGCCCAAATAAATAATTACAAAGCCCCAAATATGAAAGCCTAAGTCTGAACCCTAACAGCTCTATCTCTTTGTGCAGCTGCCACATTCCCCACCGTCAGAACTAATCTAGATTTGACGGCCCAGATGGTCCCAGATGAAAGGAAACCCTAGAAGCCCTCCCGGGTTCCTGGCGCCACAAGCCTCTAGCCGTCAGATCTGGCATGATCTGACGGTTCACGGTCGAGGTGGAGAACTCTCCAGAGCCCCCACGCGCCCACGCGTTCACGTCTCTTCTGCTCCCACGCGCGTGTGTAATTCACCGCGCGCCCTTTCGAATCTCCTCGCGACCGTCCAGATTTCCTTGACTTTCAAGATCGATCCACAACGCTTGTTCACCATCGGAGCCTCTCCAGATCTCAGCAGCCATGTCGTCCCTCGCCGTACGGACCATGCACACAAAGGACGAGGATTAGCAAAATGTAAAAGAAAAGAAAAACAAAAGGCAACAGAAATGGAAGGGGAATGACAGAATCACACATGAATTCGGCCAAATGAAATATACGAGCCAATGAGCATTTTATATCCGATAAACAAAAATGTAAAACGAATTGGAAATTCGACTATAAAGCCGAATCGATATACATTGTAACGGGATTCGTGACCTCCCGAGAAAGAAACACGAAGAGCAATACTAATACCAGCCATAATTTCAGGTAATCTCATCTCCATTGTTGATTGCAAATAATAAAAAGGGGAAAGTTTGTTTTTTTTACCTTTTTCGTTTCGCCCTTTTGGGTTGGCTTTTGTCTCTCATCGACGATAATCCCAGCCTTTCCATGGCTTCGAAGGGTGAGTCGGTGGAATGAGGCATGAAGCCCCTCTTTTTGCAACTGTTTTCGGGTCTAAAAAAAGGGATTTGGGGGCTTTAGGGTTCGTTTTTCAGAAAACAAAAGAAAAGGGTTTCGGTGTCATCGTCTATATCAGTTTAGTATGAGAAGGTGTTGGTTTCTGGGGAGTATAGTGTCGTTGGTTTCTTTTTTGGTTTGGTTTCGAGGTTGCCGGACGGTGGATAACACCGGCCGACGTTTAGGGGGTTGGAAGAGTTGGTCCCTTAGGACGGCTAGGGTTTTAGAGAACGAAAAGGGGCGTCCGAGTCGATTAGGTAGTGTATTTATAGGGTTTCGTCGTTTTATTTTTTTATTAGTGCGTTAGGTCCCTCCGCGTTGGGTTATTAGCGTCTTAGGGGTTTCCGCGCGGGAGAATAGCATCCTAGGTCCTCGAGGTTTTGACCGTTTTGTCTTTTCATCCCGGATCGAGTTGTTTCTGGTCAAATTGTCCATCACGTCCCCCTTCCTTCGCCCCGTGTTCATTTTGGTCACTGATTTTCTGCATTTCATTCAATTTGGTCTGTTTTTGCATTTCTTTGTTATTCGTATGTTGATTTTGTTTTTTTAATGGAATGTGTTGCTTTATTTTGGGTTACATGATTTGAATGTGTATGTTGACACGATATGCTTTTTATAATCTTGTGGGTCTTGCATGACTTGTTCTATTGCTTCATTCCCGTTTTATCGAATATATGTCGTTTTGTTTCAGTCTCGTGGGGTTTGATATGATACATGCCTAAATTACGTTATTAATGATTTGAATGTGTTAAAATGTTAACTTGGTTTATTTGTTCTTAGGTAGCTCTCATATTCGATTGGTTGGACCGTTATGAATTTGTTTCTAAAGATACGAAATGTTAATTCGGGCTTAATAAAGGCATGCTTTATTTTTTGTGAATTTTGGGCCTTATATGGGCTTTTATTGTTTTTATGTCATGCATATATATATATATATATATATATATATATATATATATACTTGTCATTCATGAGGCCCAATAGTCAAGCATGATAACCGGACTTAAAAATATACCCCAAGAGAGGTATTAATTAACCCCGGTATCCGAAAGTCGACAATCCTAGCTTAATGGATGTCGATCGAATATTTGGGTTAATTTTCACCGTCTCTAGGTAAGCGAAAGCATAAAAATGAAAATACCACGCATCATCCTTTATTTGTCTGCATCATGCATAAAGGTGACGTACGGGATCCGAACCCTAAACTAACACGGTAGTTAGTCTTATATGATGTCGGTTTAGTCTATGGTCCGGTGTACCATCATCCTTTCTAATTAAATGTTTAATTAATTCCAAAGTCACAATTTGAAAAAGCTCGTGCTAGTTAAGTCATATTTTCATTCAAGAACTCTTTATTAAATGCACTTTGGTTTTTTAATAATTTCTATCGATCAAAAGTGCAACAAGTTATTTGGTTGTGATTTCTGAGCCTGATGGGGGTACTAACCCTTCCCCACACATAACCAACTCCCGAACCCGTTTTAAACGAATCTCTAGTTTTGTGGTGTCCGACCTACCTTAGTGGCCGGTGGCGACTCCAAAATTTTCACTGTTTTCAAAAATGCAGATTTTCCCCCTTTTTTGATAAATCTCTTTTCCTTTCAAAAAGGTGATAAGACCTAGTTAGTCGTTTTCAAAAACCTTACGTCAATTCATGCGTAAAACATGCTTTAAAACAGTGAACAAATTCACACATAACTCAAGTGCATTTTGATCAAACATAGCACATTTCCAAGAGAGGGATTTTTGAATCACATACTCTTGAGCTTAGCTAAGTGTATCAAACTTACACTAAGCTCCGAAGACCACGCTCAAAGCGTTACAAAGCAGGAAATTGCATTTTCACTCACCGATACGCGAAACCTTTCTCGCCGACACGAAAATCACTCTTCCGGAGCCTCCAACAACACCTCGTTTGCTTCCGGATCAAGATCCCCTGTTTTCATGTCATCAAAATGAGATCTAAATGTATTAAAATGAATTCCAACACCAGCAACAATACACAAACTCATTGCTCACCCAAACTACACCAAAATACCCATCCAAAACAACCAAAAACTCAATCGATTGCTTCCTAAACCAAACTCAGGCAACATACATCACTCCCAACCCATTATAAACACCAAAACACATCTAACAAACAACCTAACCCAACCTCATACCTCCAGCAATCAAGATTCCACCATTTCACCTCGAAAACTCACTTAAATCAACTAAGAAACTCAAGGATCTCAAGGATTTCGGGATCTATGTTATCAACACTTCATTTTAACATATTAATCAACTTATAACTCAATTAAAATCAACTCAAAATAGATCTTAACTCATCAAGTCCGGAAATTAAGATTTCAACCACAATTTCACAAGATTTTGATCTCCAATCAACACTATAATGAAAACTCAACCAAAAATAGTATTTAGAAGCCAAATATATTGGGAATTTTAATAAAGAACTTTGATTAGAGTTTGAGAACGGGATTTACCTCCAATCCTTGCTTCCCTCAATGAATGACAAGTTTTCCTTAGCAAAATCTTGAAGAACTAGGAAAGATTTCTTGAAAATGGTTTAGGAAATATTGAGAGTGTTTTTGGGAGAAAGAAAATTGGAGAAAGATGAGTGAAATAGTGTTTGGCTGAAAATGAGAAAGAGTTGATAGTTACGCAATTGAAAATCTCACATTAACTACCTATTTTAATTAATTATTATAAATTCAAATAAATCCATTTAATTAAAAGCCTTTTAAAACACATGTCATATTGAGGAAAGGTCAAATTGCCTTAAAGACCCCTAAAGAATCTAAGATTTTGGCCTCTACATTAAAAATCACAATTTTCCCAGTTTTGAAACTTTACAATTTGGTCACTACTCAAAATGTCCCATTTCCAAATTCCGTTTTGTAAAATTGACTTGACTAACCTCTTAAACGTATTTTTAGAGGATTTTAGCAATTTATACAACATTTTTATCCTATCTAGATCCTTGATTTCCTTAAATCACCTTACACGATTCGAACCGTTCTCGACCGGTCCGATCTGATGTTTAAAACATCTAGGCCCAAAACCAGGGCGTTACATTCACCAAGTCCGAGTCGAGGGGGTTACAATGTATATGCTTCTCACTATAAAGAAGGGCCTAACCTAAATCTTTACTAGAGTAAAATAAAATGTACATAAATTGAATTGTTCAACTAGTTATGTCTACAACACTATTCACATATAAGACCCATATAGGTAAATGATGCAAGGAATCTATATTAATTGAATCATATCACCACTTACTACTGCAATTGTCTAACATGTCTTTAAATTCATATACCTAACTCATAACAAACATATCATGTCAATAGAGCACATATACTTCAAGTTCACACAAATATCTATCATTCAATGCTACCAATCATGGCAATTCAAGTAGATCAACTCTTAACACACCTTAAATTAAGTATGATATTCAAACATATCAATCACACCAATACAAAATCAACCATTAGCAATATTAAGCTAATCACACACACATACATATATATACAAACTTGGTGACTTAATATTTACAATACCCTGAAAATGTCCAGAAGGTAATAGGCATATTGCTCAAGTTAGTGCCACCTTCTAGGAGTCAACATCTAACAAAATAAGACATACATTGAGCTTGTGTGACCTTTTCTTCGACTTCTCCAAATGTTCTACTCGACAATCTTTCTTGAGGATTGTAATAGGGCGAGTGATTAGTATGATAATCTGGTAGAATTACTCAAAATAAAATAGATGCAAGAAAGTCATATTATCTATTAAGATAAGCTTTCCTATGCCACATAATATCAAAACTTAAGTCCAGCTTCAATTGCAAGATTACATTCACATTTCTATACTATAGAATTCTCATAACTCAAGGCACATTTCAAATTGGCAATCAATCTTATATGCATATAACTATATCATATGACTACTTCATAATCAAAATTGTCTTCAACACAAGCAACCATAGTTGTACTTATAACACTAGCTAGATCTCAATCTAGAAATTTAGAGTACAAATACCTCATTAACAAGCAATGGCATCTAGTTCCATTGTAAGTAGGATCCTTTCTATATCCTTCAGGGGTACATTTGTATGTATGTCTGTGAATTATGTTGTGATCTGAGCTATGTGATATGTTGTATGTCATTCTGTTAAGCATCATACATAGGAATCTGAGTAATAATTATCGGACTAAATGCTCATGCATTTTCGGGCTATAATGTTGCATTCGGATTGGAATTGAAACATTCATGTCATATCATTCCGGTGGGAAAATGTACGGAGGAAGATCAGTAGTTTAACCCTTCGGGCTGAATTTCACTTCGGACTTGGTGACGATGTAGAGAGTGGTTCAGTGGAACCTTACTCTTCGGACGATGATGTAGATGGGTACACGACATAGAATTAGGTGCATCGAGCCATGCTTATTTGTGTATCCGATTGTCTGCTGATTTGACTTGTGATTGTATAATACTTCAGATACTCTGTTTTTCGCACTTTAGAGGCACATTGAGTTTAATAGCCGACTCTCCCTTAGCTTCTATTTGAGATTCTCACACATAGGAGTTCGGTACTTGGAGAACCACATATATCAGATTTATTACCGTTTTAGTATGGAGATTCTTAGTTTTCAGTTTTATTTCATCTTTTTCCTGATTATTTCGTTATTTGGGGTTTTTTTTATGTAAACTCGATTATATTTATTTTTATTTGGGAGTTTAAACTTTTACTTTTGCTTCAGAATAATGAATATTCAAGGCATTACGACATTCTTCGACCCTAATTTTTTAAAATATCTAGCCCTTCCTCTTTTCATATTTAGTATTTTGGTCCCTTCTTTTTATTTCTGTTTAATTTTTATTTATGATTGTTGTTTTCTATTATTGCAATTTAGTCTTAATTTCGCTATCCGTTCAACGTTTCATTGTTTCAATTATGCATATTTGTATATAACATATATTTGTTCTTTCCGTAAAATACATGTAGTATCTATACATCTATATTAAGTATCTATACATCTATATGTATTATATGTTATTTTATAATCACATACATGTTTTTTTATATATTTATATTTATTACATCGTTACACATATATTTTTATCGATATACTTATTATTATTTGCGTAGTACATATATATTTATATTTTATACTTATATTTATCTTACCGTATTTTTTTCATTTATAGTTGTATATTTAGTTAGTGTTTTATAAATGTACATATTTTAATTACTTTTGGTGTGCGTTTTTATTAATTATGGTAGTTGACTAATTAAATTTAATTCTTTGTATAAATATTTTTTGTATCTTTTTTACCATAACAATTTTCTATTCATCTCTTTTAATGTGTTTGAATATGTAAATTGGTTTTGTTTAATAAGTATAACTTATATTTATAATATTTTAGTACATATAGATTTTTATTACCTTTTTAAATATAGATACATATGTAAATTGATTTATTTCACCTAATATATAAGATTTTATATATACTTTATTACATATTCTTTTAATATATGGAATTTTAAAATTATATAAACTTTTTAGTAAATAAATAAAGTATATGTTTTAGTTAATTTTTTACCCATATATATGTATTAACGCATGATTTTATACATGTTTTTGTAGTATATATATTTGGTAATAGATATCTATTAATATGTATAGTTTTTTATATGTGTGTGTAATATTATGTTTGCCTCATCAATTATCTTGTTCATTACGCATTTCAGACATATAAATTGCAATGCACTATCTCACCAAAAGGGGTTAGCGCCAGAAGTGTTGGGCGGTGATTATAGTTTATTCCCCGGATGATGAGGCCGTTAAAATGAACTCACATTCACAAATGGATAATAATTAAAATTTTACACGAACTTGCAAATTCCGACATTAAGAAAATTTCGTAATCGACTAGGCATCAATTTTTAGGTGCTATGGAGGTGCTCACCTTTCCCCACGTGTAACCAACTTCTGGACCTGTTTTTTGTGTTTTCGTACACCAAAAATGTTGTTTTAATAAAATAATTTTTTATTAAAATGACTCGTTTTTAGGTGATCCAATCACACCCTGAAACAAGATCGGTGGCAACTACGTTATTTTTTTATGTCGAGCTTGAAAAAGGCTGCGATAGTTTGACGACTCCACTGGGACATTTTTTGTTTTTTATAAAAAAGAGAGTCTAGCCACAAGCCTATTACACCTTTGTCTTAATGTTAAAATTTACTATGTTCGTGTAAAATTTAATTTAATTATATATTTATGAATATGATTTCATTTTATGCATTTAAAATTTGGCATAATAAGCTCTATACCCGAGCTTCATCTCGTTCATTTAACTAAATGGAAAACGCTATTGCTCTCGTGGGAATATCGATTCTCTGTATAGGGCTAGCAAGTACCTTCAGGGCTCATATGCCCTATGTCTTCGTGAGAATACTGATTCTCCGTATGGACATAGGAAAATGGGTCCCCATGAGTTGCACTTGATTCATGAGAGCCTATAATGGGTGAGAATCAAGGGCCTTGCTACCCTTAGTAGGGGATAATGAGGAAATCTCCAAGACCTTTCTAGAACCCAACCTTTTGTTTGCATCTCGAAGGCTACCCCAACAGAGCCACACGAAAAACCCTAAAATTAGAATTTGGTTAAAATTATTTTGTAAGAAGAGTCCGTGAAGAAATCTCCAGAAATATTGGAATGTGACTTCCTAGATGTTATTCAATAAATGAATTTATTTTGGACCTCTTATGCCTTATTTTTTTGTTATTTTCAAGAGTACCAATTCTTGTTTTCTTGTTTTATTTTGGTTTTGCATGTTTGTTTCTTGCATCCAGATTTCATACTTAAAAGGGGTTGATTCTTGAGTAGGTTGCTCAATTAGAAACATATTTTTCCATGGATGGAAGGTACCTAAAGAAAGCGGAAGACAATGCAGATGTACATCACTTGTTTGCTCACATAAATGTCAAGCAGAATGATGTGCATGAGCTGTGAGTAATATGGACCACTTCAACTATGCAACCAAGCAGTTATTACAGTACAAAGATTTTAGTTCTTGAAGTTTCCAATGAAGGGAGAAATGATTATTGGTTCACGCGGTTAAGGGATAACGGTAGAAGGTTCCAAGCGCATGATAAGTTCGACAAGAGTGTCATATCCCAAGTTCAAGACGTAGCTAAGCATGCGATGATGCTAGCTAAAGAAGCTACAACTCTTCGCACGTATGTCAAGCCAATAAGGGAAGTGGGACCAAGACTCTTTTGGCTGATTGAACAGAACTGGGTGCTTGGGCTGAGACGTATTCATAGAATATATATATGTATCTTTTGTAATAACGACCTTTTTCATCCAATAAAAGCCATTTCTAGAGTGAGTATTTATGGAAGCAACGTCCTTCGCTTTCATTCATGCATTGCATTGTATTGTTTGTGTTTGCATTAGTTTATGTTTTGATCATTGCATACACACATACATGATAAAAAGATTAATTATGGCAAATTTCATTCTAGCAAAGATTTTGCACAAATACGGTACTCGTTCACAACACCAGAGTTATGGTTACAAAGGACAGATTGACAACTCTAGAAATAAACGACAAGAGTACCAAAGATAAGCTTGATAAAATAGAAAAAAACTTGAATTAAGCAATTGCTCAAGCTCAATTAAACACTATCAGCTAGATAGCGACTATGTTGGGATTCAGAGACCCAGAAAGAGGAATGACGATTGAAGTCATTGATGTTTTATCGCCCCAACTCGAGATGACCTATGAGAAATTTCCACCGAATAGGAAGTTTCGGATCCGCATAGCAGGAACCTCAGCCCATTTTCCAATGGAGTCCAGGATAAATCGTGGGGAGCACTAAGGCATTGAGGTCCTAGATCTCAATGAGCCAGCCGGAAGGGCCCGAGTGAAAAAGAAGCTAGAAAACCGTTGTGACAAGCTCCAAGAGATCATTAGAGCCATGCAATGAGGAAACATTTATGGTGGCGTAGATGCTAGGGATCTAAGTCTAGTGTCGGATTTGGTGGTTCCCCCAAAATTCAAAGCTCTTGACTTCGAGAAGTATGACAGGACCACTTGCCCTTCGGTGCACTTGACCATGTAATACCGAAAAATGTCACTACACTTGGAAAACGAGAAACTACTTATCCATTGTTTCTAAAAAAGTATTAACATTATTCAATAATAAGCAGTAATATCAACAGGTATAAAGCATACAATAATTTTCAGAGAAAAAGTAACAAGAGAGCATGCTATCATATTATGTACTTAGACATAAAACATACATATGAAATGTTCATGTTTAAAATCAGGAAACATATTATGTTTTGCAAAGTTAGAAAAATATCAGCCATGTGCTCATGATCAGTTCAGACAAAACATTTAAAACATTTATATAGCACACAAGGAACACACCTCAAAAGATTTGATCAGTCAGATGGCCTACTGAACACCCGTGTTATGATGGATACAATGTACTAATACATACGAGTTACAACGAAATCACATGTGTCAATAGGAGCTGGGCTGGGTAGAAGCTTGACCGGGTGAGTCTCTAGTACCTTTAAACAAATAATATCATGAGTCAGTCCATTATTCAATAACTTCTCTTAAATAATTTAACTTAATACATATGCATGTTTGGGTTCAACATCAAATTCGAAGGCTTTCGGGTTGGAATTTCACGAAACATACATCAAAACAGACTCATGATGTTGAAAAACATAAAATATGGGTTTTCCGAAAAAGTTGACTTTTTGGTTAAAGTTAATAGTCAAGGGTCTAAGTCAATGACCATAGTCAACGAAAAGTCAACTGATTAGGCTCAACTGGGTTGACTCGAACGAGTTAACTTGGTCAATGGATTGACTCATATGGGTTGACTCGGTCGATGAGTTGACTCAATGAGTTAAGTTAGACGAGTTTAGATCGAGTCAGAATCTGGTCAGATCGGTCGAGTCGGACTTAGGTTAGGGTTGGACCGGTTTGGGTTTAAGACATTAAGGTTATCGGGCATTAATAAACAGGCTTGCTCAAACTCTAAATAAAATGGCATGCCCCGGTTATTTGGGCTGAACCGGCTGGGTCAGCTTGGTTTATCGAGTACCGACCATGGTGGCCAGAAATCGTCATATGACGATGCGTGAAGGCCACACGCGGCCCATTTGTCAGGAAAACACCACTGAAGGGAGTAGAAACAACAAAAAAATTTACCATAGCGGCCATAAACAAAAAATAAGTTAGAAAATCTTACCCACTTACCAAAATAGGGGGAAAATCGTCGGGAAAGAGTGTAGCTCAGATAAGGACCTTGTCGGTGTCGGAATAGATAGCTATGGCCTGTGTTTTGCTTGCCTTGGCCTTTTGAGTATGGCGATGGCCTCAGCTTCACGCCATGACGCCGAACGACGACAAAAAACCCATAGAATGGTGGAGGACTCTCTTTTTTCGTCGGGCATCAACTAGGATTTTAGGACAAACGGTGGCTCCTTGACGCAAGTGGTTGACCTAGGCTTTGTTGGGGGAGGTGGCAATCGCGAAGCTTGTGGCGGTGATGCCTACCGACGAGTAGTGGTCAGAGATCTGAGAGACAAAAGGAGAAACATTTTGTGGTATAGAGAGTGTATGGGTGAGGGAGGGAAGAATGATTTGGAATCGGGGTTTATTAATTATGGTAGATGAAGATTCAGATTTTATTCATTATAGATTCAAACCAAAGTAATCGTAGTATAATAGAAAATTGTTGTGAATAAACACAAAGGTGGTCCTTATCCCAAACAGTTAAGGCTTGGGTTCACCAAGAATGAGTCATGGGTTTAATCCCCCTTGACTACAAATTTCCATTTTTCCTAGTAAATATATCAGGGGTGTTATAGGGTCGACGTATGAACCTGGAGAGATCTGTTAAGAGCTTTCCTTGAACAGTACAAACATGTGGCAGATATGGTCTAAGCATGATCGTACTACAAGATATGGAACAAAGACCCAATTAGAGTTTCCGCCACTATGCCTAGAGGTGGCGAGATATGGAGCCCAAGTTCAGCCTCCACTTTGGGAAAACGAGGTTACTTCAATATTCGTGGAGACTTTAAATGATCCCTTCTATGGATGTATGCTAAACCATGCCACCAAAGGCTTTGTAGACATGGTCATGAACGAATAATTAATATTGACAACCATCAAAAGCGGGAAACTCGAGGAAATATCAGACGAACACCTACAACCTGATCTATTCGAACAATAGAATCTTGTTACAGAGTAGATGGGGGCAAGCTTTGTTGGAATTCACCATTCTGTCATGGAATAATGTTTAACAACTTGATATTAGAGAATTTTCCTGAGCAATGTTTGGTTCATACCTAGAACCAACTCTTTTGCTTTTTCCCGTGAGCATTAGGGATCTTTTGTTAAGGCTTCTATGTTATTCTACTTGTTTTAAAGATGCATTCCCTTTATTTTCTCAAGTGGAAAACATTTTTTGGCAGAGGCCCTACTATTGATTGTATAAAAGATTCTAGAATCTAATCCTGATATAAAAGCATAATAAAATGTGTTTAGGATTAATGGGGAGATCCCATATACAGATTTCAAGTGAATTTTCATCTCAAACATTATTGTTAAGGTCTTTAAATAAAGTGTTAACTCTAAAACATCTACGAACTGAAGACTGCTTCTCTTCGATGATATTTGTGTGTGAAATGACATTTGACATTCCTTCATTTCCTTACACGAATAAGAAAAATGAAAAAAATCCATTAATGTCCCCTTTTGAGCTTGATATTTTTTGTGATTAAACCCTAACCAAGGATTACTCCCCATGTTGGGTCCTAAATTTAAAATGAAAAGGGAAAACAAAAAAATAAAAAAAAAAGAAGGAAAAGAAAATTGAAGAAATGAAAGCTGAAATCATAAAGAAAATTTGAAACAAGAAAAAAGAATGTATGAAATCCTTTAAATGAGACATGTGCCAAAAAAATGAACTCTAGAGTGAGAACCCAAAATGGGCAGTCTAGAGTGATCTAGAGAATAAAAGAACGAACATTTGTTTTAATTTTTTATTTTGAGGGTTAATCATGGTTTATGGAAGAATGTACCACAAGATTACATTGAAGAAAAAATGCATGTTTTATTGAATTTCAAATTAATAGTCTCTGGGACTAGAGAAAAGGGGTTAGTTTTGAGAATTACTCTGAAATTGTCTTAAAGACCTCATGAATTTCTTCAGTAGTCCAGTTGTCAAGTTCAGAGTAGGGGCTAATCATGGACAAGTACTTGTTCTCTCATTCCTTGTCTATTAGGGCGTTGATGCTCAGGTTCTCAAATGCTTCTCACATGTCATTCTTTCCTTTCTTCTTCTCATTAACATGGGCGTTGGGGTCTAGAAAGCCTCCAGATCTAAAATTATGGCTCATATGTGGGAATGTCATGGGCTCCCACTCAATTTCTTCTCATTTCAATCTTGCCCTTCTCCTTTCATGATGTTTTCTGATTTCTACCTTTCTCTTCCAATGGTTGGGTTTGAAGCCTAGCCCAAATCGATCAGTTTTTGCAGGGATAACAACTAGGTACAGCCTCCCTTGGTATCTCTCTCCAAATCCTTTTCCAGCTTCAGCTCCTTTACCGAGTGTTTGTTTCACTTGCATTTTTGTACAGTTGGATAGCTCCGGTTCTGGTACTTTGCTTCCCTCGGTGAAAAAGGTCACATTGACCAGCTCTAGTGTTTTGAAGTGACACTCGAGTGCACCCTTGCCTATCTCGATAAAGGGTGCGTCAGTGGTTACTGATGCAATGATTTCCTCCGTTGCACCTATGGTTACTAGTTGTCTGTCAATCACGAATTTTAGCTTTTGATGTAAGGTAGAAGGGACTGCTCCAACTGTGTGGATCCATGGGCGCTCGAGCAAGCAGCTATAACTAGGCCTAATATCAATGACCGCAAACTCTACATCGAAAGTTCGAGGTCCAATCTGCAAAGGCACTTTAATCCTTCGTATTACCTTTCATTGTGTCCCATCAAATGATCTTACTATGTTCTAGTAAGCTCTCATATGCGAGCTATCTATTAGCAGCTTCTTTAATGTTGCCAGCGATAGAATATTAAGGGCTGACCCATTATCAATTAGGACACCTGGAAACATGAATCCCCTGCATCTTGTTGAAATGTGTAGAGCCTTGCATGATCTCCTCCCACTTCTGGAATTTCTTCATCCTTGAATGAGATTAAGTTATTGACAGCAATATTACCGACTAGCATGTCCATCTTCTCGGTGGTAATCTCTTTTGGCACGAATGTTTGGTTTAAGATCTTCAACAAAGCCTCGCGGTGGCCCTCATAACTCAATAACAAAGATGACATTAAAATTCGAGTTGGGAGCCTATAAAGCTGTTCCACCATCTCACTGTGTTTGAGTATCTTCAGAAATTCTTGAGCCTCTGACTTCTTCACTAGCTCATGGTATACTGGTGGCTTCTCTTTGAAGAAATCTCCCCCGTTTTCTTTTCTCAGGCTCCTCAATCGCAGCCCTTTTTTATGTTGCATCTCTGTCTTCAGCTACTGGAGGAGTATATAGTCTCCTACTCCTAGTGAAATGACTTACTTCATTGACTGATTCATCTTTTGTATTTTCTTCAACCTATAAATCTCCTGGGGTCGTTACTATGCAGGCGTAGTTCCATGGGACCTACTTGCTATCCTTGTACGAAAATGAGGTCGGTTCCTTGTTTATAAGTCACAGGGTTACACTCCTCATGGATTTACTTATTTTTGCCTTAGTTTTGATAACCAGGGTCTTCATTCTAGTATAATCTCTCTAAGAGGATGACTCCTCTGTTGCACAAACATCAAATATACCCTCCTTGTTTGCCTTTCTCCAAAAACTCAAGTTCTTTTTCATCCATTTTCCTTTGGACCCATTGCTTAAACTCCAAGCAACACTCAATTCCATGTCCTTCTACCTTGTGGTACTCACAATACAAAAAATCATCAACTTTCAATTTCCGACCCTTTACTTCCAACATTCTAGCTGCACTATTTGGGTCCATACCAATTTCATAGGTGCTCTAACCTTAGTAATATATTCTTTAATCATCTTATCCTCCTCCTCGATGACCGCATTCACTCTTGTCTTCTGGTGGTTTGGAAAAAGGGTTACCTTTTTCTTCAGACATGTCGAAAGATAACATGCCTGACTTCCTTAGATCATCCACCTCCCTCTTAAAACAGTGAAATTCTCAATAGTATGCCCCCTAATTCCTACACGGTATTCTCATTGCGCCTTCTCATCGTACCATGGCAGGTATAGAGGTGAGAAATGAGGGACATGTCGTGGTAGCACCATTTGGGATTTGACCAGTTCAGCAAATAACTCTGAGTACGTCATTGGAATAGGAGGGGAATATGGTTGCGTTGACCTCACACTCCCTTTTCTTGTAGGGCTTCTTTATTACCCCACTATCCAATTTCCCACTCTTTATAGCCTCCAGAATCAACTCTCCATTCATTAGCATATCTGTGAAGCTTTTGGTTGCATGGTTTATCATGTGGTCATAGAAAGAGCACTTTAACGTCTCCACGAACATCAACCTAATCTCATTCTCTAGTAGTGGTGGTTGAACTTGAGCGGTTACATCCCTCCAACTTTGCGTATATTGGCAAAAACTCTCATGATGCTTCTGTTCCATTCCTTGCAGGCCCAACCAGGTTGGAACCATATATGAGACATGTTTGTACTGCTCGTTAAATGCTCTGGATAAATCTTTCCATGACTTGATGTTGACCGAGCTTAGCTGTGAGTACCAACATGCAGCTGAGACTACTAGACTGTTCTAGAAGCAATGGATGAGTAACTTCTCGTTGTCCAGGTACATTAACATCTTCCCACAGTACTTGGTTAGATGTGCCGAAAGGCATGTGATTCCATTGTATTTTTGGAAGTTTGGAACCTTAAATTTTAGAGGCACAACCAGGTCTTTCACCAGGCTCAGGTCTTTGGCATCCATACCACCGTGAATACTTCCTTCTTGGAAATATTTGATCATTCCTTCAAGCTTTTCATATATGTCCTCCCATTTCTTCCTAGCTTTGGCTTTGCCAGCAATTTCATTGAGGTCAAGTACCTCGTAGTTGTTAACCTCTCCATTTGGGGCACGAACATAGGAGTCAGCGAAAGGGTAAGGGTTTTGGCTTTGGAGGCAGCCTCCTTTTCCATCCCAAAAGTCATTCTAAGGAATCATGGTAGTGTGCCAGTATCTCCTCCTACTTCAGTTGCATCTGGATCCTTGAACCCTAGCATAGTTGCGATCTAACTCATCGTTTTCCAATGAGCTAACTCTATTTCCTATTTCAGGTCAATTTGAATCTTTTCCATCCTGTCTTGGGTGCTTTTGTGGTTGGTTTCCAGAGTCGTCAATCTATTTTCCATGTCCATTGCTGTAACTTGGGAATGAGTATCGTACTTGTGAGTTGTTTTGGCTATTTTGAAAGTTATTTTTATCATTTTTGTTTAAGTTAGTTTCTTATTATGTCATGAATGCATGCAACAAGAAAATATAAAAACAAGCAACCAAATAAACAAACATGATACAAATGCATGAATGCAAACGAAGGGTCATTAGCTTCATAAAATACTTGCTCAAGAAACACCCTTTATTTAAATGCTAATGGTCCTTTATTACAAGAAGTTTTATTTTTACGTATACATCTCAGCTCGAGTACGCAACTCCTTGATTTCTTCTACTAACCACATAAGACTTGGTCCCACTTTATCTAGAGGCCTTGTAACCCCCTTAGCCCGGTCTAGTGGCAAGACCGAACCAAGTGAGCTACATGGGGAAAACCGAAGAAAAACCTGATAAGATTTCCCTTCGATTAGCAACCCATTTTTTCTTTTATTACCTTTTTATCTTTTCTAGAGGCTTCATTTTTATCCTATATGTTCATGCAAGCAATGGTTAAAAACCTCGCTTGAATCAAACATCGACTCGAGGTCCAATTGACCTTTGTAGCGATTGGGGACTAAAACGCAAAGAAATAGCACTTCAACACATTCTATAACTATCAAAACAAACACTTGTTTCAGAACAGACCAAGCCTATTTCAGAACTACCAATTCCAGTAGCAAAACGTACTGAAACAGGTCTCACCTATTTCGAGACCAACATGTCTGGAACGATTCCCGTACCTAAGATGTTACAGAGGCATATCGAAATGACCTCGTGTTTCGATGCAAGCCTGAAAATGGCCCTGAGGTCTCAGAACGACCCTTATGCGTTTAGAAACATTTAGGCCAAATATGCATATTTTATTGAAACAATAGAAGTTGTTTCGAAACACATACCACAAAAAGACTCACTGCAACATATTTGGTCACTGAACATATTTCAAACAACATTATAACATCATAAGCAAGTAATCTATAGGCAAAGGATCCAAGCACAACAATCCAATATGCATTGAAACGCAAAACAAAAACCTTTAAGCAATCCACAAGATAAAGCAATCACATAAAAGGCCAAACTTTAAACCAAACCCCTAACCAACATACAAAGGTCATTAACAAGACTAAAAAGGCATCTCAAACATGTCTCAACACAAGGAGTCTCAAAACAAAACCTCCTAGAGGCATAAATGTCCTATCCCATTGCTAACACAGTATTATTCGATGCCAAAACCATACTTGAGCAAAAGATAAACTTTTGGACACCTCCTCGCTTTTTTGCTGCACAGAAAGGCCTAAGGATCTGCATTGTTGGAAAGGAAATAGCATAAGCAAGAATGCCTAGTGAACGGTGCTCAAAGCAACGACAACAACAATGCAGTTTTTAAACCATTTTTCTTGCTTTTGAAAACAAAGACATTTCTAAAATAATTTCACCAAAACAAAATTCCAACATATAATGTTCATTTCAAACTCATGCTTGAAACACAAATCAAGGCATAATAACCACTTTCCATAACCACATGAATCATTTAAATTCAATCGATTCATAACATCAACAGCATAAGATAATCATAATGAGAAAATTAAATATCACGAGTATATTGATATATTTAGCACTTTCAATCGGATATGTGGATAAAATCCCGGTGGAATGCCCATCACCGTACTCAAGACCCCTAGACAACTTCCGGTGGAAAGCCCATCATCGTACTCACTAGTCTAGTAAATATAAACTTCTGGTGGAATGCCAATCACCGTACTCCTCCTTAGTGGAATCTAACATCACTAAGGCCACGCGCGACTTTTGCCATTATAGTGCACTCTCATCCTATTGGTCGACCAATTTAATTCTGGCAATAAAATCTCATCAAGTATCAATATACCCATCAAGGCCAACATTTACTCATTGTTTTACAAGGCCACAAGCACAACATTCCTCACCCCACTTTCATAACACATTTCCATGCATTGCATGTACTCAGCCACACTTACCTCATTATGATCCGTATATACTGTACATTTCTCACCTTAGAGATAATGTCTCCAAACCTTCAAGGCAAACACTACTGCGGCTAACTCTATGTCATGTGTAGGATAATTGCGTTCATGAACCTTTAACTGCCTAGATGCATAGGCTACTACTCTTCCTTCTTGAATTAGCGCACAAGCTAAGCCAACGTAGAACTCGTCACTATAGATTACATACTTCTTCCCTATTACAGGCTGAACCAAAACGGGAGCTTTCGTTAAAGCTTCTTTCAATTTCTCAAAAGCTTGTTGTCTCGCTTCTGCCCACTTGTAACGAACATCCTTTTGAAAAAAATTTGTCAAAGAAGCAACAACTTTAGAGAATTCATCTACAAAACGTCAGTAGTAACCTGCCAAGCCCAATAAACTACAAATTTCTGTCACTAAATTTGGTTGTTTTCCAACTCACAACTGCCTCAACATTTTTAGAATTCACTTTGATTCCCTCGGCTGATACTACATGCCCTAAGAAGGCTACTTACCTAATCCAAAATCCACACTTACTTAGCTTAGCATATAGTCGATTATCTAACAAAGTGTAACACCCCAAATTTTGGCCTAGATGTTTTAAAGTCCGAATCGGACCGGTCGGGAACGGTTCGAATCTTAAAGGGAGGTTTAGGGAACCCCTAGTTTGGGATGCTTTAAAAATATGGAAAAATATCTAAAAATCCTCATTGATTATATGAATGATTATGGTGAAATCAATTTTAAAAAATAAGGTTTGGAAATACTACATTTTGGTGTAGTGACCAAATCGCAGTTTTTGCAAAAGTTAAATAGTGATTGTTTTGTAAAGGATTGAAACTTTGAATCTTTAAGGAGCTAATTTTACCAAAATGTTTTTAATCAGATTTCTTCTTAATTTCGGTGGTTTTATTAATGTTTTAATTAAAGGAAGATAAAGATTAATTAAAAGGAAACTACCTTTGACTTTTAATAACTACCTTTCATCAATTTTCTCTCAATTCATTTTCTCCATTTATTTTCAGCCAAACACATTTCCTCCATCAATTATCCTTTTATGTTCATTCCTTTTGATGAGATTTCAATCTCCTTTTGATTCCTAATCTTTTCCCCATCAAAACCTCTTGTTTTTACATTGGATTTTCAAGAAAACTTGCCCAATTCAAGGGGAAATCATCCATTAGAGGTAAGCTTCATCCTTATCCTCTAATGATCAATTGTTTACTGAAATTCCCAAGTTATCAATCCTTTGTTAATGATTTTTTAGTTGCTTTAATGTTAGAAACAAGAAATTGAATTAAAACTCAAGGATTTTGGAGAGATCCTGATGATTTTCGGGGTTGATGGTTAGGCTCTGTTTTGAGGTTGTTTTCTAATGTATTTTGGATGTTAATTGATGTTATAAATGAGGTTTTATCAAAAAAATCCCGATTATGCTTGGATTCCTAAGTTTTGCATGCTAGAATGGTGGTTTTTGGGGTGGTTTTGGTGTTCTGTCATAGATGGAGGTATAAGGACGAGTTTGTGGTGATTTTTGATGTTGATTGATGTTTAGAAATTATTAGAAGTGGTAGATCTTGGTTGTGCTTTGTTTTGGAAGAGTTTGGAGATGATTTCGGTTGTGTTTGTTAACCGAAATGAGGTTTTTGAGTAGAGCAGTGAGTTTAGATGTGTGGCTGATGATTTCAATGCATGATGATGCATTAATCCTCTACTCTTATGTATTATAATCAGGGGAGACATCTTCGGACGCCTTTGGTTTTGATCCGGGAGCGTAGATAGCGTTTCAGCGTGCAAGCGAAACGTAATCGGTGAGTGCGTATGGTTTTAGAAGTCCTTGAGAGACAAGAAACAAGGTTTGGGGATTTAGGAAAGGTTTGAAACACCTTCCTAAGTCCGGAAGTAAGTATTGGCTAGATTGCTCTCTTATATGTGGTAGTTGCCCCTAAAATGCTTTTACATGCTCATGGTTTGAGATAGATAAGTTCCTACTGTTTTTTATGCATGATTTGTAGCATGAGATGATGCTTGAAATGATTTCATGAAATAACATGTTGCATAGGTGAGATTTGAGATTTTGTTTTAAAGATTGGCAAATGTTATGGTTTGAAATGAGATGTGAAAGATTTGAGAAATGTTGTATGAAAAACATTAGGTGAGATGATATTTTGACATACTATATTGGCATAGAAGATGAGATACTTACCGGATATAATTGATCGATCAATAGGATGAGAGTGCACTATAAACTAAAAAACGAACGTGCTCTTTGGTTTAATCCAAAGGGAGAGAACCGATGATGGGCATTCCATCGGGTAGGACTTGGTGAAATACCCAAGCTTTGTGGCGATGAGAGATTCCGCCATGTGAGTACGGTGATGTGAGATTCCGCCGGAAATTACGTTACTAGACAAGTGAGTATGGTGATGTGAGATTCCACCGGAAGCGTCTAGTGGTTTGAGAATGTTGTCCGCATATCCGAGTAATAATGAGATATGAAATGCGAATATAATATATGAAAATGCTTTTGATTCACATGTACCTAGTGTTGAGATGATTTATGCTATGAGAAATGCATATGAGATTTGTATATGAAATGCTTTGGTTTTACAAGCATGTGTATGCCCTTGCCATGAGATTTGCATTGGTTTAAATGCATGAGATAGAATTGAGGTACATGTGTTTTCAATGAGAAGTTGCTTTGAATGATTTTCAAGCATGAGATAGAATGAGCATGTTGTAGAAAAAACTTTTGAGAAAGTGTTTTCAAGAAATGCATTATTGTGTTGGTTTTCTTTAGAGCATGCCTCACTAAGCAATTGTGCTTACTGTCACAGACGTATTCTCTTAAACCCGATCCGTGCAGCGTTAGCAACTCTCAACAATGCTAACAAGCCTTGAAATCCCTCGCAACACTTGGCTAAGCAAACACAAGAGAAGGCTAGGAGATTAACAAGTAAGAAAACTTGTATTAGCTTAAGAAAGGAAGCTTACAAGAGAGCTTGAATGCTTACAATGCTTGGTTTTCTAAGTTGAGTACAAAATGAGGGGGTGGCCCTATTTATAGGCACCCTCCTCCCTAATGGACGGCTAGGATCGATTTGATCCGACGGTCACGGTTTTGCCTCCAAAAATATCTAGCCTATATCTACACTATTCTAGAGTGTTCTACACATATCTATACATGTATATAGATATCTACAACTATCCAACATGTTCTAGAGAACTCCAGGGTCTTCCAGAGTTGTCTCGATCCTTCCCGAGCTTTCCCGAGCCTTCTGGGGCCTTCTGGTGCATCCCGGGTTTGTCTAGACTTTGGATAGAACGTCCCGGACCTTTCTAGAACGTTGTGGCTTGCTCCCTAAGAGGCTTGGCCGTACATGTCCCTTATGACATCCTCCTTGGTGCTAGTTGGCGTCAAGATGGCCCAAGGGATGTCTTGAACCTCGGCTTGGACTTGTGGGAGAAAACAGGTGGGTCGTGACATCCTCCCCCACCTAAGCTCACGACGCCCTCGTCGCGCCTTGGTTGAATCGATCGAGTTAGTCCTTGAATTGCCAAAGAGCTTCTTCGGTCTCCCAACTTGCTTCGCCAATGGGCAGTCCCTTCCACTTGATGAAGTACTCCTTGTAGCTTGGAACGCCCCTCCTTCGGACAACTCGATCGGCTAGTACCTCTTCTACTTCCTTATCAAAGGAAGTGACCACGGCTGTGGGTGCTCGGTTGGACACCCCTCGTGTTAGATCTTCCATGTCCTCATGATAGGGCTTCAACAAACTCACATGGAAGACATGATGAATCTTGAGCCTCGGAGGCAATTGGAGCATGTAGGACACCTTGCCCACTCGCTTGATTACTTGGAAAGGTCCCTCGTACCTGCGAACAAGTCCCTTGTGCACCTTTCGAAAGACCTTGAACTGTTGGGGCAAGAGTTTGAGCATGACAAGATCACCTTCTTTGAACTCCAAATGCCTTCGCTTGGAGTCAGCCCACTTCTTCATTCTCTTGCTAGCCTTGTGAAGTGCGGCTCGGGCTAACTCGTTTTGTTCATGCCAAGACTTGGCAAACTTAAAGGCGGCAGGGCTCTTCCCTTCATAGCGTGTGGCAAGGGAGAGCGGAGTGGATGGTTGTTGTCCTAAGACAACCTCAAAGGGACTTTCTTGGGTAGCCTCACTCTTTTGCAAGTTGTAGGAGAATTGTGCCACATCTAGGAGTTTGGCCTAATCCCTTTGGTTGGCACTTACATAGTGCCTCAAGTATAGCTCTAGCAAGGCATTGACCCTCTCGGTTTGCCCATCACTCTGAGGGTGGAAGCTGGTGGAGAAGTTTAGATCGGACCCAAGCATCTTGAATAACTCTGTCCAGAACCTTCCTGTGAATCGAGGGTCACGATCACTCACAATGCTTGTCGGGACTCCCCAAAGCTTGACTACATTGTGTAGGAAAAGCTTGGCTGCTTCCTCGGCGGTGCAATCGGCTGGGGCGGCAATGAAGGTAGCGTACTTGCTGAAGCGGTCCACCACGACCATGATACTTCCAAACCCCTCGGACTTGGGTAGGCAAGTAATGAAGTCCATCGAGACACTCTCCCAAGGCCTCTCTGGTATGGGCAAAGGGTCTAAGAGTCCACCTGGTTGGTGCTGAACCACCTTGTCTTGCTGGCATACGAGACAAGTCCTCACATACTCCTCGATGGCATCCTGCATGCGAGGCCAATAGTAGGTGGACTGAAGGAGTGCTAGGGTACGTCGCATGCCTGGGTGGCCTGCCCATAAGGAATCATGGCACTCCTTGATGAGTTCCTTGCGCAAGTTATCCCACTTGGGCACGTAGAGCCTGTTGCCCTTGGTATAAAGTAGGCCATCACTCATCCAAAATCGACGGGTCTTGCCTTCGTTCTCCAAGGCTATAATGTTTTGGGCAAGAGGCTTCTGTTGGAGACCTTCCTTGATCCTCTCGAGGATAGGGCTGGTGACTTGACTTAAAGATGCAAGCTCCGCCTTGCGACTCAATGCATCCGCGACCACGTTTGCCTTGCCCGGCTTGTACTGCATCACATAGTCGAACTCGGCTAAAAAGTCCTGCCATCGGGCTTGCTTTGGACTTAGCTTCTTCTGGGTCTGGAAGTAGCTTGTAGCGATGTTGTCGGCGAGAATCAAGAACTTGGACCCAAGAAGATAGTGTCGCCACACTCTCAAGCAATGGATGATGGCTGTCATCTCCTTTTCTTGGACTGTGTAGCGCCTTTTCGTGTCGTTGAGCTTCCGACTCTCGTAAGCAATCGGATGCCCCTCTTGCATAAGTACTCCTCCAATAGCAAAGTCCGAGGCATCGGTGTGCACCTCATAAAGCTTTGTGTGGTCGGGTAGGCTAAGTACTGGCTCCTCGCTCACGACCTTCTTCAAGTCTTCAAAGGCTTCTTGGCACTTAGGTGTCCACACCCACGGCTTGTTCTTCTTTAGTAGCACGGTGAGTGGCGTAGCTCTAGCGGAGTAGCCTTTGATGAAGCGGCAGTAGTAGTTCACCAACCCAAGGAAAGACCTTAGTTCGGTCACTTTAGTGGGTGGCTCCCACTCTTGGATGGCACACACCTTGACATCCTCCATCATCAGTTGCCCATCCCTGATCTTATGCCCCAAGAACATTACCTCGGGCTTGGCAAAGGAGCACTTCTCCTTCTTAATGTATAACTGGTTCTCCCTGAGAACCTTGAGCACCACCCTTAGATGTTCCACATGTTCCTCTAAGGTGTTGCTGTATACCACTATGTCATCAAGGTATACCGCCACGAAACGATCGAGATAGGGATGGAACAGTTTGTTCATCAAGGTGCAAAATGTGGCTGGGGCATTTGTTAAACCAAAGGGCATGACTAAGAACTCGTAAGAGCCATACCTGGTGATGCATGTGGTCTTCTGCTCATCACCTTCTGCTATGCGCACCTGATAGTACCCCGAGCGAAGATCGAGCTTGGTGAAATAACGTGCATGCCCAAGCTGATCGAACAAGTCTGAAATCAAAGGAATAGGATACTTGTTCTTAATGGTGACCTTGTTGAGCACTCGGTAATCGATGCACATTCTGAGAGAACCATCCTTCTTCTTTTGGAAAAGAACGGGTGCTCCATATGGTGCCTTGGATGGTCGGATGAAACCTGCATCGAGTAGACCCTTGAGTTGCTTCCTTAGCTCTTCCAACTCAGGGGGTGCCATGCGATAAGCACTCATGGCTGGTGGCTTGGTCCTTGGCTCCAACTCGATAGCATGGTCCACCTCTCTCCTTGGTGGTAGCCTCTTGGGTAGCTCTGGGGGTGCAACATCCTTGAATTCTTCGAGCACTTGGGCTACCTCCCTTGGTAGATCTTCATCGGGCAAGAGTTCCTCGTCATCGTACTCTCGAAGGATTGCTAGGTAGCTTTCCTCGTTCCTTTTGATGCCCTTCTTGAACTGGAGTGCTGAGAGCACCTTGGCATCTTGTTTGGTTGCCCTAGTCGTAGGGACTACACAAGCTCGGTTGCCATCCATGATGCACATAGAGTTGGCAAATGGCACGGGGAAGGCCTTGACTCGATCTAGGAATTCAAGTCCTAGAACAACCTTGAAGTCGTCCATGGGCACGACTGAGTAATCGATGTGACCCGACCAAGCCCCCACGTTGGTCTTGACTCCACGAGCTATGCCATGGATGGGTCGAGCGGCAGAATTAACTGCTTTGATAGAACCTCCCCCTCCTAATGCCTTGAGTCCCAACCTCTTGGCCTCTTCAATGGAAACAAAGTTGTGGGACGCACCTGTGTCTAGCATGGCTCTAGTCGCCTTCCTATTGATGGTCACGTCCACGTAAAGCAAGCCTTTAGCTTCTGTCTTTGGGGCGGATTGAAGGACATTGAGAAGTTGTAGGGAACCCATTTGGACACCCTCTTCATCCTTGTCGGTGTCGCTTCCCTCTTGATGCTTGGCTAGGAGCGAGTTAAGTGCTTGTCTTTGTGGACACTCTCGGACCCAATGATCGCCATCACAGATGAAGCATTTGTTGGATGGGGGACGCCTCGTGCCTCAAGTGTCCTTGGCTTTGCCTTTGTCTTTGTTCTTCCAAGAGGATGAATCTTTGTGCTTGGGCGAGCTTGCCTCTTGGTGGCTCTCCTTGCGATGGCCTTTGTCTCCCCCACTTTTAGCATAACCACCCTTCTTGTCCTTCGTCTTGGCGGTCGACTCTTTGTGGCTTGAATAGTCAACAAGACTTTCGGCTACGGCTATGGCGTCGGTAAGGGTTTGTACTACTCTACGCCTTAGCTCTGTTTTGGCCCACTGTTGGAGTCCATCCATGAAGTGGAAGAGGGAGTCTTTATCGGACATGTCGGGAATCTCGAGCACTAGATTGGTAAACTCCTTGATATAATCTCGGATGCTCCCTGAGTGCTTTAGCCTTCGCAAGCGGCCTCGTGCTTCTTCCTCGGCATTCTCGGGGTAGAATTGTTTCTTAAGCTCCTTTATGAAATCATCGAGAGTAGAGATAGTACACGTACCTTTCTCAATGTCTTGGCGCCTTCTCCTCCACCATAGCATGGCGGTGTCGGTGAGGTACAAGGTAGCGGTTTGGATCTTGGAGGCCTCGTCCACAATGCCAACGGCCCCAAGGTATTGCTCCAAGCCATATAGGAAGTTGTCGACTTCCTTAGCGTTGCGGGTTCCTGAGAAGGTCTTTGGTTTGGGCACCTCAACCTTCCTAGACTCATAAGAGGTGCTTGGCCCGGCAACCATAGCACGCTTACACAAGGCCACATCGCCTTGTAGTGCCTCGACTTGGGCACGGGTGTAGTCTAGCTCTTCTTGAAGGGAAGCATGTACCTTGGAGAGCTCCTCCATGAGAAGGTCGTGAACTTGTCCCATCTCTGCTCGCATGGCCTCTTCTAGCTTCACCGTCATGGCCTTCATGGCGGTGTGGAGCTCGGTGTCCTCTGCCTCAAGGCCTTCCACCCTTTGGGTAAGGTCGTCCACATTGGCACTGATGCACCCCACGTTCTCCTCTACGTGGGTTAGACGGTTCTCAAAGCTAGAGATCACGTCCCTCGACTTGCCCCTTGGCTTCGTCACATTAGGGCCGGCCACCTCCTCTTCTCGCCCTCGATCATGCACGACTTCTGCATCGGTTGAGCTAACACTTTGGTTCTTTCCTGTCTTGGCCATTATCCCGGGTCTCGTAACACGCTCTGATACCAACTGTCACGGACGTTTTCTCTTAAACCCGATCCGTGCGGCGTTAGCAACTCTCGACAATGCTAACAAGCCTTGAAATCCCTCGCAACACTTGGCTAAGCAAACACAAGAGAAGGCTAGGAGATTTACAAGTAAGAAAACCTGTATTAGCTTAAGAAAGGAAGCTTACAAGAGAGCTTGAATGCTTACAATGCTTGGTTTTCTAAGTTGAGTACAAAATGAGGGGGTGGCCCTATTTATAGGCACCCTCCTCCCTAATGGACGGCTAGGATCGATTTGATCCGACGGTCACGGTTTTGCCTCCAAAAATATCTAGCCTATATCTACACTATTCTAGAGTGTTCTACACATATCTATACATGTATATAGATATCTACAACTATCCAACATGTTCTAGAGAACTCCAGGGTCTTCTAGAGTTGTCTCGATCCTTCTCGAGCTTTCCCGAGCCTTCTGGGGCCTTTTGGTGCATCCCGGGTTTGTCTAGACTTTGGATAGAACGTCCCGGACCTTTCTAGAACGTTGTGGCTTGCTCCCTAAGAGGCTTGGCCGTCCATGTCCCTTATGACATCCTCCTTGGTGCTAGTTGGCGTCAAGATGGCCCAAGGGATGTCTTGAACCTCGGCTTGGACTTGTGGGAGAAAACAGGTGGGTCGTGACATTACGCTCTCTTTTACCAATAATGCAGATAATTGAGGTGATTTTGGGCAGCAAGAAGGTTATGAACATCCAAGGAAGTGCAAAGCTCATGTATGGTGATGTTTTTATACACTTTAGTTTTGATATTGGCAATGGGACTTCAAGGTTGTATTTGGGAGGTGTGTTTTGAACTCCCTAAGTTTGTGGCATGTTTGTGATGGCCTTTATGAGTTGTAAATGGTCTTAAATGTTTGGTTTTATGTTTGATTGCTTATATTGGTTTTGAGACTAGGGAGCATGCCTTTAGATTGTGTGTTTTTGTGTTTGATGTCATGCTCTAGCTTAGGGGTCGTAAATATGTTCCTTAGTACCAAAAGAAGTTGCTGGTATGATTTAATGCTCTTTGAGACATGTTTGATTGGTTTAAAAGGTGAAAAACCAGCAATATCTGTTGACACTGGGAAAAGTGTATCGAAACACCCTCCACTGTTTCGAAACGGGGGCCTGTAATGGCCATAGTGTTTCGGAACGACTGAAGGTGTTTCGGAACAATTTGGCTACTGGTGAGGCTTGTTTCGATACCGGTCTTGAAACATACCTGAGTACCGAAACGGTGAACATCGTTTCGATACGGGCGTTTCGGTACGAAGGGTGGGTGTTTCGATACAATTGATCGTTTGATATTGTTTTGAATTGTTTGATGTTTTCATGCTTTACATTTTAGTCCTGAATGTTGTGGATGCAATTGCATGAGCTTGGAATGCCTTGTTAAGCTAAAATTTGCAGAGGAGTATGTAACATGATTAATTACATATTAGTGAACCTAAAATCTGCAAAGTCCATATAATTACTAAAAATTACATAGGCTTAATGTGCATCTAGACAAGATTAAAACAAAAAAGGGTCTTTAATCATGATTGACTTTCGAGTTGACTCTGGTTTTCCCCGTATAATCTTCGTAGTTCGGGTCAAGCGTCTAGGCCGGGCTAATGGGGTTACATTTGTTGGTATCATAGCCAGGTTATCGAATAATTGGGGCTTGGTATGTAGTTATTGTGTGTGGTTATGTATGATTGTGACATTTCGGTGAAAGTATGATGTATGATTTAATTGAGATGATTTTGTGATGTTATGCTATGTTTGGAGTGTGGTTGGGGATCCCATTGCCATATCATTACTAATGAGAAGAAATGGTTTCAAAAAATGAGCTCGAGTACTTGGATTACTTACCTTATTATGCCTAATTGTGTTTGTTGCATTTTTGTCATTGCATTGTTTTTATTATGGGGCCACGTAGAGAGCTGAGAATCAATACTAGATCTATGGCTGAGAACGAGAACGCAGATAATGCGGAGGATTTACCTCCTCCTCCCCCTGGTGGACCACTTGGTGGTGGTGGAGCTGGGGCTGGTACTGCTGGAGTTGGTGCTTGGGTTGCTGGACCCGAGGGTGTTCAAGGGCAAGCTGCTCCTGATATGACTGTGCTGATACAGGCTATTGCCGGAGCTTTCTAGGCAGCAGTAGCTGGAGCATATGGAGCTGCACCTTAGGATGGTGCTAATGTGAGATTTCCATTGGAGCGTCTCTGCAGTCTAGGAGGGACTGAGTTCAGAGGTTTGTCACCGGAAGGATCTGAGTCTTGTTGGAGAGCACCAAAAGGATTCTTGGTCAGTTGAACTGCAATAATGTCCAGACGCTGGGATGCATTGTGTTACTACTGCATGGTCATGCATATACGTGGTGGACGACCACTATCTCTGGAATGGAGGATGATGAGGTGACTTGGACATTCTTCTTGAATGCGTTCAAGCGGAAATACCTACGAGTTCGCTACCTTGATGAGAAGAAGAGGGAATTTATGTCTCTCATGTAAGGGAACATGTTTGTGGTTGAATATGAGGATCAGTTTGTTCGCCTTAGCCAGTATGCACCTGAGCTAATCCCTAGCGAGCGGGAAAGGTGTGAACAGTTCCGTTATGGACTGGTAGCGGACGTGAAGACCTATATGCTTGCAGCTGATTACACTGATATCGATGTCTTGGTCACTAGATCCAAGGACATTGAATTGAATCTTCATTTGGCAAGCCGATAAGGTGGATCTAGCTCGGGAAAGCGAGCTGCAGAACGCGATTATGGTAGAGATCGCAATAAGTGGCATAAGGATAGGAAGCCGCATTTTGATGCTAGGCGCGGGGGTGGTAACCATGGTAGAGGTCAGTAAGGACCTAATGCCTTCTTGAGGACTCCTGAGTGTAACCGGTATGGTAGGAGACACGTTGGTGAGTGTTGGGGTAACCTTGGGACATGTTGGAATTGTGGATACCGAGGGCATATGAAGAAAGATTGTCCTCAGCCGCTGAGAGAGGGACAGGCTCCGGTGTGAGCAGCTGAGCCACAGAGAGGTCGTGGGCGCGGCCATGGTAATTTTCAGCGTAGGGATGATGGTGGAAGGAATGTGTCGCATGTTGTGGCTGTCCAACCTGAGGGTGGTGGTCAGGCTCGAGTGTATGCCCATCTTGAGGGAAGGAATGACACAGACGTGATCGCAGGTACATTTACTTTGCAATCCTTGTCATTACTTTCTTTGATTGATTCTGGATCTACACACTCGTACATATTGCGTGAACATGCTTAAATGCTTGGTTTGCCTGTTGAGTCTTTGGATGTTGGTATGCGTGTGACTAGTTCCTTTGGTTAGACGGTTGTAACAAGAAAGTTGTATAGGAGATTCCCCTTAATGGGGCAAGATCATGTGTTTCTTGTTGATCTTATGGAATTGCAATTCTATGGTTTTGATGTAATCCTTTGCATGGATTGGCTTGTGGATTTCGAAAGCAAGCGAGTTTCGTTGAAACTTGCAGATGATTATGATGTGGTGGTGGTGGGAGAAAATGTGAAATTTCTTGCCAATATGGTGTCTACATTGGAAGCGAGCCGGATGTTGCGGCAAGGCTGCGAGGCTTACCTAGCCTTTGTTATGAATCCTAGTTCAAAGGAGGTGTGCGTTCAGGATATAAGGACCGCCTAGTAGAGAGATTGAGTTTGGAATTGAGCTGTACGAGAACACAACTCCGGTGTCCATTGCTCCCTATCGCATGGCACCCTAGGAGTTGAAGGAGTTGAAGACGCAACTTCAGGAGTTGCTTGACTGTGGCTTCATTCGGCCTAGTGTGTCACCTTGGGGTGCACCGGTCTTTTTTGTTAAAAAGACAGATGACACGATGAGAATGTGCATCGATTATCGTCAGCTGAATAAGTTAACCGTCAAGAACAAGTATCCTTTGCCAAGGATTGATGATCTTTTTGATCAGTTTCGGGGAGCGGTTGTGTTTTCAATGATTGATCTGAGGTCAGTGTACTATCTGTTAAAGGTGAAGGATGTGGATGTGTCGAAAACAGCCTTTAGAACGAGTTATGGGCATTATGAGTTCCTTGTGATGCCGTTTGGGTTGACGAATGCTCCTGCTACTTTCATGGACATGATTAATAGGGTGTTCCATGAATTCTTGGACAAGTTCGTTGTGGTGTTCATCGATGATATCCTTGTGTTCTCTCGTACTGAGGAGGAGCATGAAGGTCATTTGAGGATTGTTTTGCAAGCGTTGTTGGAAAATCAGCTTTATACTAAGCTGAGCAAATGTGAGTTTTGGCTTAAGGAAGTTGTTTTCCTTGGTCATGTGGTTTCGGCCGAAGGGATTTGAGTTGATCCCTAGAAGGTTGAGGCGGTGATGAATTGGAAGCCTCCAAAGTCTGTTGATGAAGTCCGTAGTTTCCTTGGGTTGGCAGGTTACTACTGGAGGTTTATGGATGGATTTTCTAAGATTGATGCCCCTTTGACGAAGTTGTTGCTAAAGGATGTTAAGTATGAGTGGACGGAAGCGAGACATCAAGCTTTCGAGAAGTTGAAAGCAGCTTTGACGCAAGCTCCTATCTTGGTTCAACCTAAATCAGGGAAAGAGTTTGTGGTGCATAGTGACGCATCCTATGTTGGTTTGGGGTGTGTGTTAATGCAAGAGGGTAAGGTGGTGGCTTATGCATCGCGACAACTGAAAGTGCATGAGCGCAATTATCCTACGTATGATATTGAGTTGGCTGTAGTGGTTTTTGCTCTAAAGGTCTAGAGGCATTATCTTTATGGTGAGAAGTGTACTGTGTACACGGATCACAAGAGTTTGAAGTATCTGATGTCTCATAAAGATTTGAATCTTAGGCAACAACGATGGGTGGAGTTGCTTAAGGATTACAATCTAACGATCGAGTATCATCCGGGGAAGGCCAATGTTGTGGCCGATGCTTTGAGCAGGAAAGTGGCGGTGGAGTTAAGAGCGGTGTTTGCTATCTTGAGCATATCGCGAGATGGTGGTCTTGTTGGTGAATTAAAAGTGAAACCATCTCTAGTCCAGTTGATGAAGGACAAACAATTGTTGGATGATTCTTTGGTGGCACATGTTCATGATATTGCTGAGGGTAGACCCTCGGATTTATGTTTTAATGATGATGGTGTTCTATGTTTTGGGAGTCAAATAGTGGTGCCAAATGATGTTGAGTTAAGGCCCACTATTATGGCTGAAGCTCATAGTAGTCCGTTTGCTATGCACCCTGGTAGTACCAAGATGTATCGTGATCTGAAGGATGAGTACTCTTGGGTGGGTTTGAAGAAAGAGGTTGATGAGTATGTGAGGAAGTGTATGGTTTGTCAGCGGGTTAAGGCTGAGCCCCAGTTTCCTTCATGGTTGTTGCAACCGTTGAGGATCCTTGAATGGAAGTGGGAGAGGATCATCATGGACTTTGTGTCTGGTTTTCCTATATCCCCATCAAAGAAGAATTTTGTTTGGGTGATTATGGATCGCCTTACGAAGTGTGCGCATTTCTTGCCTGTGCATACTACGTACACATTGGATAAGCTTGCAGAGTTGTACACTTCTGAGATTGTGTGTTTGCATGGTATATCGAAATCTATAGTGTCGGATAGAGATCCGAGGTTCACCGCAAGGTTTTGGGAGTTTTTGCATCAAGCATTGGGTACCCGGCTGAATTTCAGTACTTCTTATCATCCGCAAACGGATGGACAGTTGGAGCGCGTTATTCAAGTGCTTGAGGATATGCTGAGGTGCTGTTTTATTAAGTTTCAAGTCTCTTGGGAGAAGCACTTGCCTTTGGTGGAGTTTGCTTATAATAATAGTTACCAGGCGAGTATTCAAATGGCACCTTATGAAGCTTTGTATGGGAGGAAGTGCAGAACTCCTATTTGCTGGGCTGAAACGGGAAAAACGTTAGTCTCGATGCCGACTTTGTTGAAAGGAACCACCAAGAAGGTGAAGCTCATCTGTGAGCGGTTGAAGGCAGCATCGGATCAGCAAAATTCTTACGCGGATTTGAAGCGTAAGGAGATAGAATTTGCGGTGGGTGACCGTGTGATTTTGAAAGTTTCACCTTGGAAGAAGGTGATGAGATTTGGTCGGAAGGGCAAGTTGAGCCCAAGATACATTGGACCATACAAGGTGATAGAACGTGTGGGTCCTGTTGCTTATGTAACACCCTAACTTTGGGCTTGGAAGTTTAGGGTCTGAACTAGACCGATCTGAGAAACGGTTCGAATATAAAAGGGAGTTTTAGGGAAAGCCTAATTCAGAATGCTTTAAAAATATAGAAAAATATCTAAAAATCCTCATTTAATATATAAAGGTGATTGGTGAAATCAATTTTACAAAATAAGGTTTGGAAATGATACATTTCGGTGTAGTGACCAAATCGCGATTTTTGCAAAGTTTAGTAGTGACTATTTTGTAAAGGATTGAAACTTTGAATCTTTAAGGAGCTAATTTACAAAAAATGTTTTGATCAGATTTTTCCTTAATTTGGGTGATTTAATTAATGATTTAATTAAATAAAAGAAGGATGATAAACTACCTTTGACTTTCATAACCACTTTTTCTAATTTTCTCTCATTCCATTTTCTCTCAAAATCCTATCAACCAAACACTTTTTCTCCAGCAAAATTCACTTTGATTTTTACTTCATTTGATGAGATTTCCATCACTCATTGATTCCTAATCAATCTTGCAACAAATCCTTTTGATTTCCACATTGTATTTTCATGGAAACTTGCCTAAATCAAGGAGAAATCATCTTTTAGAGGTAAGATTATTCTTATCCTCTAAATATTTAGTTCTTTACTGAAATTCCCAAGTTGTCAATCCTTTATTAAAGATTTATAAATTGTTTTAATGTTAGAAACAAGGTTTTGGCTTAAAACTCAAGATTTTGGAAGAGATCTTGAAGATTTTCGTGGTAATTGATTGGGCTCTGTTTTGAGATGGTTTTCTAATGTATTTTGGATGTTAAATGATGTTAGAAATGAGTTTTTATCAATCCAATCCCGAATAGGTTGTTTTTCCTAAGTTTTTGCTTGTGAAAATGGTGGTTTTTGGGGTATTTTTGGTGTTATGTTATAGCTGGAGGTATAAGGACGAGTTTAGGGTTGTTTTTGATGTTAATTGATGTTTAGAAGTGATGGATCTTGGCTAGGTTAAGTTTTGGAAGAGTTTGGAGGTGATTTCGGTTGCGTTTGGTAGCTGAAATGTTGGGTTTAGGTAGAGCAACGAGTTTTGGAGTGTTGGCTGAAGATTTCAATGCATGATGATGCATTAATCCTCTGCTTTTATGTGTCTAAAACATGGGAGACATCTTCGGACACTTTTGGAGTCGATCCAGAAGCTTAATTTGCGTTTCGGCAAGCAAGCGAAACGAAATCGGTGAGTGCGATTGGGTTAGAAGTCCATGGGGACAAAAATGCATGATTTAGAGCATGAGATTATGCTTGTAGAGATGTCATGAGATGGCATGTTGCATTGAATAGATTTGAGCTTTTGGTTTGAAGCAAAGTATGATTTATGATTTGAAATGTTGTGAGAAAACCTTTGAGTTATATTGCATGAAAAACAGTAGGTGTGATGATGTTTTAACACATTATATTGGCATAGATGTTGAGAAACTTACCGGATATAATTGATCGATCAATAGGATGAGAGTGCACTATAAACTAAAAATTCGTACGTGCTCTTTGGTTAAGCCAAAGGGAGATATTCCGATGATGGGCATTCCATCGGGTAGGACTTGGTGAAATACCCAAGCTTGGTGGCGATGAGAGATTCCGCCATGTGAGTACGGTGATGAGAGATTTCACCGGAAGCTATGTTGCTAGACAAGTGAGTACGATGATGCGAGATTCCACCGGAAGACTCTAGTGTAGAAATGTGTCCGCATATCCGAGTATTAATGAGATGCTAAATTCCAATATAAATGATGAAATGGTTTTTGTTACACATGTACCTTTGATGAATGATTTATGCTATGAGTTATGCATATGTGAATTGTTTAGAAATGCTTTGACAATACAAGCATGTGAATGGCCTTGCCATGAGATTTGCATTGGTTTTAATGCATGAGGTAGAATAGAGGTACATGTGGTTTCAATGAGTATTGCTTTGAAAGTTTTCCAAGCATGAGAAAGAGATGAGCATGTGGTTTTAAAGCTTTGATGAAAGTGTTTTCCTAAAGTGCATTATTTTGTTGGTTTTCTTTAGAGAATGCCTCACTAAGCGTTTGTGCTTACGCTCTCTTTTACCAATAATGTAGATAATTGAGGTGTTTTCGGGCTTCAAGAAAGCTAAGTTCATCCAAGGAAGTCCAAGCTCATGTATGGTGAAGTTTTCATACACTTTAGTTTTGGTAGATTGGCAATGGGAAACCAAGTTTTGTTTTTGGGAGATGTGTTAAACTCCCTAAGGTAGTGGCATGTTTGCTTTGGTTGGATTGACTTGTAAATGGCCTTAATTGCTTGATTTGAGGTTTGATTGCCTATTTGGATTTTGATACTAGGAAGCATGCCTCTAGACTAATGAGATTCCATGTTTGATGCTAAGAATGTGTTTGTGTGTTCCAAATAGGTACCTCATATGTATGCTGACTTGTTGGTATGATTAGAGAGTCCTTAGGATGTGTTTGAATGGATTTTTGGACGATAAACCAGTCCTTGCTGCAGTTTTTGGGCAAACCGTATCGAAACACCCACTATCGTTTCGAAACGGGGGCCTATAATGGCCTTTGTGTGTCGAAACGATGGGAGGCTGTTCCAAAACGTTTTGGGTACTAGAGTGCCGTGTTTCGGAACAAGTTTTGAAACGGGAGAGTGTCTTGCTCTAGCGTTTCGATACAACAGGTAGGTGTTTCGAAATGGGTGACAGTTGGTCTCAGATTTGAATTGTTCAGAAGTTTGCATGTTTTACATTTTAGTCCTGAATGTTGAGATTGTAATTGTTTGAGCTTGAGATGTCCAATTAAGATGAAATTTGGTAGAGAAGCACGTAACATGACTAATTTCATGATGTGTAACCTTATGATCAATGAAGACGTTCTAATTTATAGAAATTACAATTTGGTCCCAAAATTCGTATATTGTGCAATTGAGTCCCTATTTGAAATCCGTTCGCTGTGCCTTTTACAATTGTATCTCGTGAGTACTCACTTAGGATTAACAAGCATCTAGACAAGATTAAAAAGAAAAAAAGGGTCCTGAATCAAGGTTGACTTCCGGGTTGACTTTGGTTTTCCCCGTGTAACCTTCGTGGTTCGGTTCAACCGTCTGGGCCGGGCTAAGGGGGTTACATTTGGTGGTATTAGAGCCAGTTTCTCATATAATTGGGGTTTGTTATGTGGATGATGTGTATATAATTGCATGATGTGCCTTTTGGGTGGAAGAATGTTGTGTGAATAGTGATGTATGATTTCAATTGTGATGTTTTTGGTGACATTACGCTATGTTTGGAGTGTGATAGGGAATCCCATTGCCAATTCACAACTAATGAGAGGAATTGTTTTCGAAAATGAGCTTGAGTACTTTGATTACTTACCTTATTGTGCCTAATTGTGTAATTGTATTTTTGTTCAGTGCATTGTTTTCCATTTAATGGGGCCACGTAGAGAGATGAGGATGAATACAAGAGCTATGGCTCAAAATGAGAATGAGGAGAATGCTGAGAATCTACCTCCTCCTCCTCCTGGTGGTGGACCACCCGGTGGTGGTGGTGCTGGAGCCGGTAATGATGGAGCTGGTGCTGGGGTTGCTGGACCCAAGGGTGCGCAGGGGCAAGCTGCTCCTGACATGACCTTGTTGATTCAGTCTATTGCTGGAGCTTTCTAGGCAGCAGTAGCTGGAGCTCATGGTGCTGCGCATCAGGATGATGCCAATGGGAGGTTGCCTTTGGAACGTCTTCGCAGCTGGAGCTCATGGAGTTGTGCATCAGGATGATGCCAATGGGAGGTTGCCTTTGGAACGTTTTCGCAGTCTGCACACCCAGAGGATTTTGGGTCAGATGAAGTGCAATAATGTGCAGAAGCTGGGTTGTGTTGTATCACTGCTGCATGGTGATGCTTATACATGGTGGACGACCACTATCTCTGGGATAGAGGATGATGAGGTGACTTGGACGTTCTTCCTGAATGCGTTCAAGCGGAAGTATCTGGGTGTGCATTACCTATATAAGAAGAAAAGAGAGTTTATGTCTCTTATGCAAGGTAGCATTGTTGAGTGTGTAAAAGTTCTATATTTTACCCCTTATTTAACCCATATTTCTGCTGCATTCAAGCATAATTCATTGCATTTAGGTTAGATTTCAGTTTTACATCACAAATATATTAAATGGCACAGTTTCTACTGAAATTGGTTGCTTTTGTAGGTAGCTGTTGTAGCAGATGGACGGCAGTAGAGAAGCAGACGCTGGGCAGTGAAGAAGCAGAGCTGGAACTAGATGTGCAGACGTGAAAGACGATGCTGCCATGGTCGCTGCCGTGGCAGCCAAGGACGACAGCGACAGTGAAGGGAAGAAAGTGAAGTGGACCTCGATAGAAAGAGAAAATTAAGCCCATCTGTCGTGGAGTACCCTTATATTTTTCCGAGCCCTAGATCAGAATGAAGGCCAAGCCCAAGGTTTAAGGAAGAGATCCCAAGCAAGAAGGAAGGATGAATTAAAGACTGCTACTCTGAAGATTTAGTCTTTATTAGAGTTGTACTATAATTTAAAGTTGTATTCTTGCCATATTAGAAAACTTGAACCCAAGGCCTATATAAAGGCATGTAATTCGACCTAGGAGAGGACATCACCATTCTCTAGCCTTCTTCCCAAAACCCCAGCCGTTTTCCCTTTCTCAACATGTTCTAAACTTCCCCTAGGGCCACGGGTTGATTTGTAAAGTAGTTGCAAGGATTGCATTGTTTTAGGATTTTCTTTGTTCAATAAAATTACTTCAAGTTCACTTATTCTGGTTTTCAACATCTTGCAAGAGTATCGGGAGAGCATTGTGAGGTTATCTATTTACTTAATATCGGGAGAGTTAAGTATACGAAAGGAATACGTGCGGGTTCTCTAGTTTATAGTTGAACTATCTCGGACCTAGGGATAGGACGAGGTTAAGTGGCTAAGGAAGAATTCAACAACATCGGTGTTCATCCTTCGATTCACGCTGGGAGGTATCATCAAAGACGTGTTCATCGACATACTTGGACCTAGGGATAGGCCAAGGCATAGCAGGGATTCTTGCCAAACTTGAAGTACAGAGTTGAGTAATCGATGTCGCGATAACCAGCAGACCGCTGCCGCGACAGATGCTGCCGCAGCAGGCACGACGACATAATGAAGTTTCCTAGAATTTGCAACACCTACACTACTGAGCAAATCAATAACGACCCATTCTCTCTATCTTGATTTCACTACTCTTAAATTCCAGTCCTCTTTATTATTTTCGTGACAACAATTTAAACTATTCCTTTTAATCTCGTACAATAATTCAAGGTGAAGCTATTAGCCCAGTCCCTATGGAGACGATATCTGATACTTGCGTTTCACTTTACTACTTGCGTGGTGTACACTTGCACTACATTGCGATAGACACTTTTACATGGAACAAGTTTTTGGCGCCGTTGCTGAGGACTGGCAACATAACTTTACCCTACCTTTTACTGCATTCTTTTTAGTTTTCTGTTTTATTTTTCTTGGATTGTTCAACCTGTGCTTTTCACAAGGTTCTCTGTTTATGCACAGATCGAGACGAGGAGAGGAACCCGAGTATCCATTAGACCCTGATATCGAACGCTCGTACAACCTTAGGAACCGACTTCGCTTCGTATTAGCCAGAAACGAATACCTCGAAGAACAGTTAGAGGCCATGAACAACCAAGGGAATCCCCAGGATAATGAAAATCCTACCGGAGACGGAAGGAACGGTCCACCTACCGATCCTCATGTCGCTGCCGCACGCCGGTCATGTCGAGACTACATGCTCAATGATCATGTAGAATTGGAAACGACCATGCCAGACGTAGATGTTGACAACTTCGAGCTGAAACTTGTCATGTTCAGCATGATCAACAACGCTGGCCAATTTAGTTGTGCTGCTACAGAGGATGCTAGGGAGCATCTGAAAACGTTCTAGGAAATCTGTGGTTCGTTTATACTACCAGGAGTTAATCCGGAGATACTGAGGCTTCGGTTATTTCCTCATTCATTGAGGGACAGGGCAAAAACTTGGTGGAATAAACTAACGCCGGGTTCAATACGAACTTGGGCAGATTTAACTCGTGAATTTTTATCTCGTTTTAATCCTTCACACTTATCTGAGCGATTACGTAACGAAATTGCTACTTTTCAACATGAAGAAGACGAGCCGATGCACGAGGCCTAGGACAGATTTACCACTCTCTTGAGGAACTGCCCGATGCATGGATTCCCCGTTTGGAACCAGGTACCAAATTCTATAATGCTGGCAATTTACAAACTCGTATCAGAATTGATTCGACAGCAAATGGATTACTGCTGGACAAAGACCTAGATGAAGAAATGGCAGTATTGAAAAATTTGGCGAAGAATAAGGAACAGTTTCCTACGGCTAGAAGAGGGGGTAAACGAGTTCTAGCTGTAAAGGATTATGAGGCCGACAGTTCATTAAAATCACAGGTGGCATACCTCACAAAGGCGATGAAAACCCTCTTAAAAGAAGATTCGCAGCTTGTCTATTCTGCTGAAGAGGTATGCAGAACTTGCGATGGAAATCACAGTTCGAAGGAGTGCCCGTTACAGTTAGAAGAAAGGATGTATGTTGGGAACTACAATAAGCAGAATTATAACTCCAACAACTACAATCCCAATTGGAGAAAGGATCCCAAGTTCTCTTGGAGCAATCCTAATAATGCCCTGAATCCTCAAGCACAGAATACTCAGAACCGTGGAGGACCTAGATTACTGACTCGGCAGCATCCGCAGCAGCAGCAACAACATCCACCACCTGCCACGACTAGCATACTGGAGTAGACCCTGGCCAAGTTCATGTCTCAAACAGGAACCTACATTGAGAACATGAATCACTTCGTCAAAAAGACTGAGACATTCGTGGATACAATAGAGATTCGGATGACTAACCCTGAAGCTACTCTGAAGTCACTAGAGACACAGATGGGTCAGATTTCCCATCATGTTAAACCAAGGCATAATGGCGGATTTCCTAGCAATACTGAAAATGCTAGACAGCCCACACATGAGCAGTGTAAAGCCATCACTGCTAGGAGTGGGAAGAAATTACCAAGGCCAGAGAAGGAAGCTGAAACAGTTAAGAAACCAGCTTTGGAGTCACCTGCCGAGGAATCTGCCCCGGCAGACGACAAGCAGCCTGCTGCCGATGAACCTGTCACGATAGCAGAAGGGACAGAGGAGAAAGATGATGAACCTAAACCTCCTCAGATCCGTATGCAGTGGGAATGACACATTGTTGATTATCGTCCCCCACCTCCTTTTCCTCAACGGTTACAGAAATTGAAACATGAATCACAGCTTAAGAGAATTTATGATATTTTTAAGCAGGTTCATATCAACATTCCACTGTTAGATGTCGCTAGGGAAATACCTTGTTATGCCGAATTTCTCAAGGATGCCATGTCGAAGAAATCCAAACTTGGGGAATTTGAAACGATTAAAATGACACATGGATGCATGAGTATTCTACACAAGTATCCACCCCTGAAGAAGAAGGATCCTGGGAGCTTCATTATACCATGCATAATCGGAGACAAATTTGTGGGTAAGGCACTTTGTGATCTTGGTGCTAGCATAAATTTAATGCCCAAATTTGTTTTTCAGAAATTAGGTATTGGAAAAGCTCGGCCCACAACAGTAGTATTGCAGCTGGCAAACCGCTCTTACGTTCACCCAGAAGGAAAAATTGAAGATATTCTCGTAAGAGTGGATAAGTTTATTTTTCCTGCTGACTTTCTTGTCTTAGATTGTGAAGCAGATGAAAATGCACCAATCATCCTGGGGCGACCCTTCTTAGCCACAGGAAGATCACAGATTGATGTGGAAAAAGGAGAACTCACTATGAGAGTGAAAGATCAAGAGATCAAGCTGAACGTTCTCCAAGCAATGAAACATGCTGATGCAAAAGAAGAGTGCAAGGCCATCACTGCAATTACCTTTGACCAACCCTGCATCAGGTCGGGCTGCCACGACATCAAATTGGCCACTGCCTCGGTAGCCATTTAGAAGACTGTCACGACAGCACCGACGACAGCAGCTCTTCAGAATCTGATACATCTGATACTGAAGATTAAGAGGAGGTAAACTGGCTAGGCAATCATCCAGGTAAGTTATTCGAGCCCTGAAATTATACATTGGATAACCATATAATTCAAAAGCCATCAACTGTTGAGCCCCCTGTTCTAGATCTTAAGCCCCTACCGGGGCAGCTAAAATATGCTTTGCTTGGTTTAAATGATACGTTGCCCGTAATCATCTCTTCCAAGTTGATGCAGGAACAGGAGCAGCAGCTAATAGGGATGTTGCAGCAGCACAAAAAGGCTATTGGATAGACGATAGCTGATATCCAAGGCATCAGTTGGGCACTATGCATGCATAAAATCCTCCTAGAGGATGATCATAAGCCGACCATTGATGCACAAAGATGTCTGAACGATGCTATGCGAGAGGTGGTGCGTAAGGAGACCATAAAATGGCTAGATGCTGGAATAATCTATGGCATCTCGGATAGCAAGTGGGTGAGCCCAGTGCAGTGCGTTCCCAAGAAATGAGGAATAACCGTGGTAACCAACGAAGACAATGAGCTAATCCCAACCAGGACTGTGACCGGTTGGAGGGTTTGTATGGACTATCGGAAGTTTAACAAAGCTACCCGGAAGGACCACTTCCCCTTACCCTTTATTGATCAAATGCTTGATAGATTAGCGGGTAAGCCTTACTATTGTTTTCTTGATGGTTAATCATGTTATAATCAAATAGCCATCGCACCGGAAGATCAAGAAAAGACGACATTCACATGCCCATACGGTACTTATGCTTTTCGAAGGATGCCATTTGGACTTTGTAATGCACCAGCCACCTTTCAAAGGTGCATGATTTTCAATATTCTCCGATATGGTGGAGGATTTCCTAGAAATATATATGGATGATTTTTCAGTCTTTGGAGACAACTTTGAAAGCTGCCTAGGCAACGTACAAAAGGTACTCAAGAGATGTGAAAAGGCAAACTTGGTATTGAACTGGGAAAAGTGTCACTTCATGGTGGATGAAGGGATAGTCCTCGGCCATAAAATTAGTTGCCGCGGCATAGAAGTCGACAGAGCTAAGATAGAAGTAATCCAAAAGCTGCCGCCACCCACCACAGTCAAGGGAATCAAAAGTTTCTTAGGGCATGCTGGTTTTTATCGGAGGTTTATCGCGAACTTTTCGAAGATCACGAAGCCCTTATGCCATCTTCTGGAGCATAACCGCCCCTTTGACTTCAACGCTGAATGTACTGAAGCATTCAAGGTTCTGAAAGAAAGGCTGGTAACAGCCCCAATAGTACAGCCACCAGACTGGAAACTGTCGTTTGAGATCATGTGTGATGCTAGTGACTATGCTGTCGGGGCAACACTTGGGCAGAGAAAAGACAAGCTCCTTCATGTCATATACTATGCCAGCAAAACACTGAATGATGCCCAAGTGAACTACACCACCACAGAGAAGGAGCTTTTAGCTATGGTATTCTCTATTGAAAAGTTTCGTTCTTGTATACTGGGAACGAAGGTCATAGTCCACATAGACCATTCTGCATTGAAGTATCTGTTCACCAAAAAGGATGCAAAGCCTAGACTGATACGTTGGATTATGCTACTGCAAGAGTTTGACCTGGAAATCAAGGACAAAAAGGGGACAAAGAATCAAGTTGCAGATCACTTGTCAAGGTTAGAGAAGGGAAAGAGTCTACCGGCATACGAGACACACATACTGGAGACCTTCCCTGATGACCAACTGTTTGTTGCCACAATCACTGCCGCGACAGCCATGGCGGCAGGTAAGTTTTCTGAACTCCCATGGTATACTGATTTCGTTAATTTTCTAGTTAGCGGAATAACTCCTCCTGACCTAAATTACCAAACTAGGAAGAGGTTCCAAAATGATGTAAAGCATTATTATTGGGACGAACCTCTTCTTTTCAAAATCTGTGCATATCAAGTTATAAGGAGATGCATACCACAGGATGAAAAGGAAGCTATACTTCATCACTGTCATGCTTCACAATATGGAGGACACTTAGGAGGCAACAAAACTGCTGCCAAGGTTTTGCAGTCAGGATTTTACTGGCCCTCACTGTTTAAGGATGCCCAAACATTCTACAAAAATTGTGATAGGTGTCAAAGGACTAGAAACATCTCAAGGAGACACGAGATGCCGCTGCAAAATATTCTTGAAGTCGAGATCTTCGACATTTGGGGGATAGATTTTATGGGACCATTCCCAACTTCATGTGGGAACTTATACATCCTCCTGGCAGTAGATTATGTGTCAAAATGGGTTGAAGCAGTCGCCACTCAGAAAAACGATGCCAAGACGGTTCAAAGGTTTTTGCATAAAAACATTTTTTTCCAGATTCGGCATCCCTAAGGCGATCATCAGTGATGAAGGGAGGCATTTTGACAATAGGGTTATAGATTCTGCCTTGAAAAAGTATGGTGTCAAACATCGGATTGCAACAGCATACCACCCTCAGACCAACCAATGGACAGGCTGAAATATCCAACAGAGAGGTTAAGAACATTCTGGAAAAGATGGTTAAGCCAACTAGGAAGGACTGGTCTCTACACCTCAATGATGCATTATGGGCCTACAGGACAGCGTTCAAAACACCATTGGGAATGTCTACCGATCGGCTGATTTATGGGAAAACGTGTCATTTACCTGTCGAGATTGAGCACAGAGCATACTGGGCTATCAAGGCAGTTATTATGTACTTGGAAAAAGCATGACAAAAAAGGCTACTTGATTTGAACGAAATTGAAGAAATTCAAACAATGGCCTATGACAACCCAAGAATATACAAGGACAAGACCAAGAAGTGGCATGACAAGAAGTTGCTGCCACGACAGTTCTGCCTAGGGCAACTTGTGTTGCTATTTAACTCTGGGTTGAAGCTCTTCCCAGGGAAGCTGAAATCTAGATGGTCTGGCCCATTCCAAGTGGTACAGGTTTTTCCACATGGTGTCATCACGATCAGATCTTTAAAAGACGGACACCAATTCAAAGTGAATGGACAATGATTGAAGCGTTATCAGGGGATTGAAACCCCAATATTGCAGGAAGTGGTTACCTTAGGAGATGCCCCTCCCGGCATCCCTAATTTTATTTTTATTATTTTTATTATTTATATATTTATTAGGTAATTAGAGTCTTTTATTTTAGGAATTAAAGTTTTTAATTTTATTATTTTCAGGAAATAAAGGAGACAAGGAAAATAGGAGAAGTGAATCCAGCCCACCATTTTCCATCAGCCTAAAAAGCACAATTTTTGGACGCTGCCGTTACAGCTACTGCGACAGAAGCGGAAAATACAACCTGTCGACACGCTGTCGCGATAGACACAGAAACGCGTAACAGACGCGTAGTAGACATGGAAACGCATGACAGACGCGTCAGAAACCGCGTAACAGCTGGCCCCGTTATTCGCGCCTGCCGTTACAGCTCCAACGGGCAGCAAACTCTTCCTTATATAAACCCCGTTTACTTTTCATTTTTCACTCACTTCTACTCCTTCTACTTGCTTCCTCTAGAGTTTTTACTTGCTTTCATTTTCATTTTCTTACACAATCCTTGCAACCATGTCTTCTAGAAACACCAGCAGAAGTGCTGCTTCAGGCTCTGCCCCAGCAGCATCCACCCCACGATCCTTCCAGATTCGTGACATGTGGGAGGAAAAGGGCTTTATTTACACTTCCAAGGAGGGGAACTTGGGACTGCAGCCATTCATAGCGAAGAAAATCAGAGCCCTGCAGTGGCAGCTATTCGCAGAACAGCCAAAAAAGATGAATGTGTCTCTGGCCCGAGATTTTTATGCTGCCATCGACAGCAGACACGCGACAACAGTCACGGTTAGAGGAAGAGAGGTGCCCTTCGAGCCAGAATATATCAACACTCTATATGGTTTCTATGTGGGCATAAATGAAGATGGTCACCAGCAATTTCTGGAGAGCCTCGATCCTGCTGCCTACGACGCTGTCATGGAAGAACTCACGGAAGAAGGAACCCAGTGGAACATGGATCCAAAGAACCCAAGGACGGTGAAGAGAGTTCAACTCACCTCGGAGGCCAAGCTGTGGAACGCCTTCATCAAAAAGAGAATTATGCCCTACTCGCACAACACAACCGTAGACCAACCCAGGTTAGCCCTCATTCATTCTATACTACATGAGAGGTCGATTAACGTGGGTAGATACATCCGGGAGAGCATATTGGAATGTGCACAACGGCCGACAAGACCACTCTTTTTCCCCTATCTCATCACTTCCCTCTGTCGCGGTCATCATGTACCAGAAGCTGTCACTGATCTACGAGTCCAAGGGAAGGGCTGGACTGAGCGAAATCTACTCAGCCTGATGGAACTCACTGCTGCCACCCCGCTGTCATCCTTCGATCCTACTGCCACAGCATCAGAGACGATAGCACCCAGCGACACCGACTCTGCTACTACAGAACCTAGGCAGCAAACAGCAGCAGCCCCTGCAGCAGACGTCTCCTCCCAGATCCTTGCTGCCCTACAAAAGATGGAGGAACGACAACTCGGCCTCATGAGTTTCATCAGGGATTTCACCACAGCTACGATACAATTCATCCAAACCTCTCTTAACTTTCTTGATGTCGTATTTCCTGTCTTCCCACACCAGTATTTTGCATCCCCACCCCTGTCCATACCCCTACACCTGCTGCCATGCCCCAAACGCCAACTGTTGCGTCCATGCCAACCCCTGCCCCAACAGCTGCAGGTGGCAGTCGCACAACAAACACTTCTGCCAAGGGGGCCAAGAGAAGAATGTCGTCCAACGAACTCGATGCATACATAGCAGGCTTCTCCTCCTCTTCAGTCTTGGCCGAATCCGATGGCGAACCCTCCGTAAAGAGGAATTTGTCCAAAGAGTTCACACCAGTAAAGCGGCAGAAAATAGTGGCAGACAAGAACAAGGTAGATAGAGGCAGCAGTAGTAGCAGCGGCAGCGACAGCGGGGATGAGAGCAGCATCAGCTCTGAGGTACAGGTAGTGGAGAAACCTCCCCATATCTCCCCTACCCGCATTCAACCGCCAAGGGAGGCCAAAACGAAGAATACCTCTGCCTCCCTCATCCGCCAGCCAGCACCAGTCAAGAAGGCCCCTACCCGCTGACAGATCCGGCTCAGCAGCGACGACGACAGCAACTAAATTTTAAGTTTCTTATCTTATCTTGTTGTCTGGCTCTTTATATATTTTGTGATGTACTTTTCATTTTCTTTTAACTGTCATTTACATTGAGGGCAATGCAACCCTCGAGCTTGGGGTTGACATCCCTCCATTAATGGAGTCTTGTTTTAGTTTAAAATTCGTGTCTTTTACTTAGTTTATTTTTGCTTAAAAAAATGAATGATGAAAATTTTGGCTTAAGTCTTTTGAATTGAACTTACCTGCCGTGACAGCCTTTGTCGTGGCAGTGCCTTTAGGATTGTTTTAGGAACAGTTTAGAGCCTTGCTATAGATCTAAAACTTAAACACCATTTTTTTACTCTTATATTGTCTAGAACTTTACTGGTAAACTAGAATAGGGAAAAGCTTAGTACTTGAATAGCCCCTAGAGGTGCCTAACACTAGCTCTAGGAAAAGAAGTTAAGAAAAATAGACTCTTACACCTAGAGGTGCCCGAAACCAGCTCTAGGAAGTTAGCTAGAGGTGCCCAAAACCGGCTCTAGTCAAACTTAAGCTTGAGAAATAGAATCGAGTCTGCATAAAAACTAAAGGAGCCTAAAAAATTGCCTCCAAAAAGATGAAATTTGGCATAAAAATTCAAGTTAGAAGTTTTAGCTATTCTAGTAAGCTAAGTGAGTCTAGGCATACAATTGTTCACAAAGCATGCACACACTACAAAAGAATTATAGCATGGTTCCGAATAAATCCTGAATAATCCGACAAGGTGTTGCTTGCAATAGGGAATGAAATGGTAGGTAAGGGAAAGTTCATTATTTTAAGCCAAACAAAAATTTTTGTTTTTATTTGTTAGGTCTAAATTGCTTGAGGGCAAGCAAAAACTTGAGTTTGTGGGTGTGTTGAGTGTGTAAAAGTTCTATATTTTACCCCTTATTTAACCCATATTTCTACTACATTCAAGCATAATTCATTGCATTTAGGTTAGATTTCAGTTTTACATCACAAATATATTAAATGGCACAGTTTCTACTGAAATTGGTTGCTTTTGCAGGTAGCTGCTGTAGCAGATGGAAGGCAGTAGAGAAGCAGACGCTGGGCAGTGAAGAAGCAGAGCTTGAACTGGATGTGCAGACGTGAAGGACGATGCTGCCATGGCCGCTGTCGTGGCAGCCAAGGACGACAGCGATAGTGAAGGGAAGAATGTGAAGTGGACCTTGACAGAAAGAGAAAATTAAGCCCATCTGTCGTGGAGTACCCTTATATTTTTCCGAGCCCTAGATCAGAATGAAGGCCAAGCCCAAGGTTCAAGGAAGAAATCCCAAGCAAGAAGGAAGGACGAATTAAAGACTGTTACTCTGAAGATTTAGTCTTTATTAGAGTTGTACTTTAATTTAAAGTTGTACTCTTTCCATATTAGAAAACTTGAACCCAAGGCCTATATAATGGCATGTAATTCGACCTAGGAGAGGACATCACCATTCTCTAGCCTTCTTCCCAAAACCCTAGCCGTTTTCCATTTCTCAACATGTTCTAAACTTCCCCTAGGGCCACAGGTTGATTTGTAAAGTAGTTGCAAGGATTGCATTGTTTTAGGATTTTCTTTGTTGAATAAAATTACTTCAAGTTCACTTATTCTGGTTTTCAACATATTGCAAGAGTATCGGGAGAGCATTGTGAGATTATCTATTTACTTAATATCGGGAGAGTTAAGTATACGAAAGGAATAAGTGCGGGTTCTCTAGTTTATAGTTGAACTATCTCAGACCTAGGGATATGACGAGGTTAAGTGGCTAAGGAAGAATTCAACAACATCGGTGTTCATCCTTCGATTCACGCCGTGAGGTATCATCGAAGACGTGTTCATCGACAGACTTGGACCTAAGGATAGGCCAAGGCATAGCAGAGATTCTTGCCAAACTTGAAGTACAGAGTTAAGTAATAGCTGCCACGATAACCAAAGAACCGCTGCCGCGACAGGTGCTGCCGCAGCAGACACGACGACAGAATAGAGTTTCCTAGAATTTGCAACACCTACACTACTGAGTAAATCAATACTGGCCCATTCTCTCTATCTTGATTTCACTACTCTTAAATTCCAGTTCTCTTTATTATTTTCGTGACAACAATTTAAACTATTCCTTTTCATCTCGTGTAGTAATTCTAGGTGAAGCTATTAGGCAATCCCTGTGGAGATGATATCTGATACTTGCGTATCACTTTACTACTTGCGTCGTGTACACTTGCACTACATTGCGATAGACACTTTTACACGCAACAAGCATGTCTGTAGACGACTATGAAATTCCGTTTGTCCGCCTTAGTCAGTATGCACCTGAGCTAATCCCTAATGAGCAGGAGAGGTGTGAACGATTCCGTTATGGGTTGGTAACGGATGTGAAGACTTTTATGCTTGCGGCTGATTATACAGATTTTGATGTCTTGGTCACTAGAGCCAAGGACATTGAGTCGAACCTTGGTCTGGATGGTCCATTGGGTCGATCTAGCTCCGGAAAGCGAGCGGCTGAACGCGATTATGGGAGAGATCGCAACAAGAGACATAAGGATAGGAGGCCGCATTATGATGCTAGGCGTGGGGGTGGTAATCCTGGGAGAGGTCAGCAAGGACCTAATGCTGTTCTGAGGACACCTGAGTGTAACCGTTGTGGTAGACGACATGGTGGCGAGTGTTGGGGTAACCTTGGGACATGCTGGAATTGTGGGAAACGTAGACAATTGACGAAGGATTGTCCTTAGCCTTTGAGAGAGGGACAGGCTCCGGTGAGAGCAGCTGAGCCACAGAGAGGTCGTGGGCGCGGCCGTGGTAATTTTCAGCGCAGAGATGATGGTGGCAGGAATGTAGCTCATGTTGTGGCCGTTCAACCTGAGGGTGGCGGTCAGGCTCGAGTGTATGCCCATCGTGAGGGAAGGAATGATACGGATGTGATCGCAGGTACATTCACTTTGCAATCATTATCATTGCGTGAACATGCTCAAATGCTTGGTTTACCTATTGAGTCTTTGTATGTTGGTATACGTGTAACTAGTTCCTTTGGTGGGATGGTTGTAACGCGAAAGTTGTATAGAAGATGTCCCTTGAAAGTGCAGGATCATGTTTTTCTTGTTCATCTTATGGAATTACCATTTTATGGCTTTGATGTGATCCTTGGTATGGATTGGCTTGTCAAGCATCGAGCTGTAGTGGATTTTGAGAGCAAGCGAGTTTCTTTGAAACTTGTGGATGATTATGAAGTAGTGGTGGTGGGTGAAAATGTGAAGTTTCTTGCCAATGTGGTGTCTACGTTAGAAGCAAGTCGAATGCTGAGGCAAGGTTGCGAGGCTTACCTGGTCTTTGTGATGAATCTTAGTTCAAAGGAGTTGCGCGTTCAAGATATCAGAACTGTACGAGAGTTTCCTGGAGTGTTTCAAGAGGAGTTACCTAGATTGCCGCCTAGTCGAGAGGTGGAGTTTGGAATTGAGCTATATGAAAACACAACTCCGGTGTCCATTGCTCCCAATTGCATGGCACCTAAGAAGCTAAAGGAGTTGAAGACGCAACTTCAGAAGTTGCTTGACCGTGGTATCATTCGGCCTAGTGTGTCACCTTGGGGTGCACCGATCTTGTTTGTGAAGAAGAAGGATGGGACTATGAGAATTTGAATTGATTATCGTCAACTGAACAAGTTGACTATCAAGAATAGGTATCCTTTGCAGAGGATTGATGATCTTTTTTATTAGTTTCGGGGAGCGGTTGTGTTCTCCAAGATTGATTTAAGGTCATGATACTATCAGCTTAAGGTGAAAGATGTGGATGTGCAAAAAACAGCCTTTAGAACAAGGTGTGGGCATTATGAGTTCCTTGTAATGCCGTTTGGCTTGACGAATGCTCATGCGGCTTTCATGGACATGATGAATAGAGTGTTCCATGAATACTTGGACAAGTTTATTGTGGTGTTCATTGATGATATCCTTGTGTACTCTCGTACTAAGGAGGAGCATGAAGGTCATTTGAGGGTTGTCTTGCAAGCACTTCTGGAAAATCAGCTTGTGGGTTTTGGTTAAAGGAAGTTGTGTTCCTTGAGCATGTGGTTTAGGCTGAGGGGATTCTTGTTGATAATCAGAAGGTTGAGGCGGTGATGAATTGGAAGCCTCCTAAGTCTGTTCATGAAGTCCATAGTTTCCTTGGATTGGTAGGATATTACCGGAGGTTTGTGGAAGGATTTTCAAAGATTGCTGCCCCTTTGACGAAGTTGTTGCAAAAAAATGTTAAGTATGAGCAGACGGAAACGAGACAGCAAGCTTTTGAGAAGCTTAAGGCAGCTTTGACGCAAGCTCCTATCCTGGTTCAACCTGAATCAAGGAAAGAGTTTGTGGTGTATAGTGACGCATCCTACGTTGGTTTGGGGTGTGTGCTAATGCAGGAGGGTAAGGTGGTGGCTTATGCATCGCGACATTTGAAAGTGCATGAGCGCAATTACCCTACGCATGATATTGAATTAGCTGTGGTGGTTTTTGCTTTGAAGATCGGGAGACATTATCTTTATGGTGAGAAGTGTACTGTGTACACGAATCACAAGAGTTAAAGTATTTGATGTCTCAGAAAGAGCTAAATCTTAGGCAACGACGTTGGGTGGAGTTGCTTAAGGATTACGATCTAACGATCGAGTACAATCCGGGAAAAGCTAATGTTGTGGTGGATGCCTTGAGCAGGAAGGTGGCGGTAGAGTTAAGGGCTATGTTTGCTAGCTTGAGCATTTCGCGAGATGGAAGACTTGTGGCTGAGTTGCAAGTGAAACCATCTCTGGTTCAGTTGATAAAGGATAAGAAGTTGTTCGATGATTCTTTAGTGCCACATGTTCAAGATATTGCTGAGGATAGACCATCGGATTTTTTTTAATGATGATAGAGTTCTATGTTTCGGAAGACGGATAGTAGTGCCGAATGATGTGGAGTTGAGGCGTACTATTCTGACCGAAGCTCATAGTAGTCCTTTTTCTATGCACCCTGGTAGTACAAAGATGTATCGTGATCTGAGGGATGAGTACTATTGGGTGGGTTTGAAGAAAGATGTTGCGGAATATGTGAGTAAGTGCATGGTTTGTCAGTGGGTTAAAGCTGAGCATCAGTTTCCTTCAGGGTTGTTGCAACCGTTGAGGATTCCTGAATGGAAGTGGGAAAGAATCACCATGGACTTTGTGTCTGGTTTACCTTTGTCGCCATCGAAGAAGAATTCGGTATGGGTTATTGTGGATCGCCTTAAGAAGTGTACGCATTTCATACCTGTGCATACTACGTATACCTTGGATAAGCTTGCAGAGTTGTACATTGCTGAGATTGTGCGTTTGCATGGTGTACCAAAGTCTATATTCTCGGATAGAGATCCGAGGTTCACATCGCGATTTTGGGAGTGTTTGCATCAAGCTTTGCGTACGCGGCTGAATTTCAGTACTTCTTATCATCCACAGTCGGATAGAAAGTCTGAGCGTGTTATCCAAGTTCTTGAGGATATGTTGAGGTGCTGCGTGATTGAGTTTCGAGGCTATTGGGAGAAGCATTTGCCTTTGGTGGAGTTTGCTTATAATAATAGCTATCAGGCAAGTATTCAAATGGCACCTTGTGAAGCCTTGTTTGGGAGGAAGTGCAGAACTCCTCTTTGCTGGGCTGAAGCAGGTCAGAAGTTGGTCTCAATGCCGACTTTGTTGAAGGGAACCACTGAGACGGTGAAGCTCATTTGTGAGCGGTTGAAGGCAGCTTATGATCGACATAAGTATTACGTGGATTTGAAGCGTAAAGAGATTGAGTTTGAGGTGGGTGACCGTGTGTTCTTGAAGGTTTCACCTTGGAAGAAGGTGATGAGATTTGGCCAGAAGGGTAAGTTGAGCCCTAGGTATATTGGACCATACGAGGTGATTGAACGTGTGGGTCCTGTTGCTTATAAGCTGAAGCTACCATCAGAGTTAGAGAAGATACATGATGTGTTTCATGTATCCATGCTTCGGAGGTATCAGTCGGATCCTTCTCATGTTATGCTTGTAGAGGAAGTTGAGTTGAATCCAGGTTTGACCTATGATGAGGAGCCGGTTGAGATTCTGGATTCAGACAGTAAAGTTCTTCGAGGTAAGACCATTGAGTTGGTTAAGGTGTTGTGGAGACATCGTGGTGTTGAGGAAGCCACTTGGGAAAGGAAAGATGACATGAAGAAGCAGTTTCCTTATCTTTTTCCTCCAGGTAAATTTCGAGGACAAAATTTCTTAAGAGGGGGAGAGTTGTAACACCCCAACTTTGGGCATGGAAGTTTAGGGTCTGAACCGGACCGGTCTGAGAAACGGTTCGAATATAAAAGGGAGTTTTAGGGAAAGCTTAGTTCGGGATGCTTTAAAAATATAGAAAAAATATCTAAAAATCCTCATTTAATATATAAAGGTGATTGGTGAAATTAATTTTACAAAATAAGGTTTGGAAATGCTACATTCCGGTGTAGTGACCAAATCGCGATTTTAGCAAAGTTTAGTAGTGACTATTTTGTAAAGGATTGAAACTTTGAATCTTTAAGGAGCTAATTTACCAAAAACGTTTTCATCAAATTTTTCCTTAATTTGGGTGATTTAATTAATGATTTAATTAAATAATAGAAGGATGATAAACCACCTTTGACTTTCATAACCACTTTTCTCTAATTTTCTCTCATTCCATTTTCCCTCAAAATCCTATCAACCAAACACTTTTTTCTCCAGCAAAATTCACTTTGATTTTTACTTCATTTGATGAGATTTCCATCACTCATTGATTCCTAATCAATCTTGCAACAAATCCTTTTGATTTCCACATTGTATTTTCATGGAAGCTTGACCAAATCAAGGAGAAATCATCTTTTAGAGGTAAGATTGTTCTTCTCCTCTAAATACTCAGTTCTTTACTGAAATTCCCAAGTTGTCAATCCTTTATTAAAGATTTATGAATGGTTTTAATGTTAGAAACAAGATTTTGGCTTAAAACTCAAGATTTTGGAAGCGATCTTGAAGATTTTCGTGGTAATTGATTGGGCTCTGTTTTGAGATGGTTTTCTAATGTATTTTCGATGTTAAATGATGTTAGAAATGAGGTTTTATCAATCCAATCCCGAATAGGTTGCTTTTCCTAAGTTTTTGCTTGTAAAATGGTGGTTTTGGGTGTTTTTAGTGTTCTGTTATAGCTGGAGGTATAAGGACGAGTTTAGGGTTGTTTTTTATGTTAATTGATGTTTAGAAATGTTTAGAAGTGATAGATCTTTACTGGGTTAAGTTTTGGAAGAGTTTGGAGGTGATTTCAGTTGCGTTTGGTAGCCGAAATGTTGGGTTTAGGTAGAGCAGCGAGTTTTGGAGTGTTGGCTGAAGATTTCAATGCATGATGATGCATTAATCCTCTGCTTTTATGTGTCTAAAACATGGGAGACATCTTCGGACACTTTTGGAGTTGATCCAGAAGCTTAATTGGCGTTTCGGCAAGCAAGCGAAACGAAATCGGTGAGTGCGATTGAGTTAGAAGTCCATGGGGACAAAAATACAAGGTTTGGGGATTTAGGAGAGGTTTGAAACACCTTCCTAAATCCGAAAGTAAGTATGGTTTGATTTGGTCTCTCTAAAGTGGTGTTTGCCCCTAAAAAGCTTTTACATGCTCATGGTTTGAGATTGATAAATTCCTACTGTTTTATGCATGATTTAGAGCATGAGATTATGCTTGTAGAGATGGCATGAGATGGCATGTTGTATTGAATAGATTTGAGCTTTTGGTTTGAAGCAGAGTATGATTTATGATTTGCAATGTGGTGAGAAAACCTTTGAGTTATATTGCATGAAAAACAGTAGTTGTGATGATGTTTTAACACATTATATTGGCATAGATGTTGAGAAACTTACCGGATATAATTGATCGATCAATAGGATGAGAGTGCACTATAAACTAAAAATTCATACGTGCTCTTTGGTTAAGCCAAAGTGAGATATTCCGATGATGGGCATTCCATCGGGTAGGACTTGGTGAAATACCCAAGCTTGGTGGCGATGAGAGATTACGCCATGTGAGTACGGTGATGATACATTTCACCGGAAGCTATGTTGCTAGGCAAGTGAGTACAGTGATGCGAGATTCCACCGGAATAGTCTAGTGTAGAAATGCCTCCGCATATCCGAGTATTAATGAGATGCTAAATGCCAATATAAATGATGAAATGGTTTTTGTTACACATGTACCTTTGATGAAATGATTTATGCTATGAGTTATGCATATGTGAATTGTTTAGAAATGCTTTGATAATACAAGCATGTGAATGGCCTTTCCATGAGATTTGCATTGGTTTAAATGCATGAGGTAGAATAGAGGTACATGTGGTTTTAATGAGTATTGCTTTGAAAGTTTTCCAAGCATGAGAAAGAGATGAGCATGTGGTTTTAAAGCTTTGAGGAAAGTGTTTTCCTAAAGTTCATTATTGTGTTGGTTTTCTTTAGAGCATACCTCACTAAGTGTTTGTGCTTACGCTCTCTTTTACCAATAATGCAGATAATTGAGGTGTTTTTGGGCTTCAAGAAAGCTAAGTTCATCCAAGGAAGTCCAAGCTTATGTATGGTGAAGTTTTCATACACTTTAGTTTTGGTAGATTGGCAATGGGAAACCAAGTTTTGTTTTTGAGAGATGTGTTAAACTCCCTAAGGTTGTGGCATGTTTGCTTTGGCTGGATTGACTTGTAAATGGCCTTAATTGCTTGATTTGAGGTTTGATTGCCTATTTGGATTTTGATAATAGGAAGCATGCCTCTAGACTAATGAGATTCCATGTTTGATGCTAAGAATGTGTTTGTGTGTTCCAAATAGGTACCTCATATGTATGCTGACTTGTTGTTATGATTAGAGAGTCCTTAGGATGTGTTTGAATGGATTTTTGGATGATAAACCAGTCCTTGCTGCAATTTCTGGACAAACCGCATCGAAACACCCTCTATCGTTTTGAAACGGGGGCCTATAATGGCCTTTGTGTTTTGAAACGATGAGAGGTTGTTCCGAAACGTTTTGGCTACTGGAGTGTCGTGTTTCGGAACAAGTTTCGAAACGGGAGAGTGTCTTGCTCTAGCGTTTCGATATGGCAGGTAGGTGTTTCGAAACGGGTGATCGTTGGTCTCAGATTTGAATTGTTCAGAAGTTTGCATGTTTTACATTTTAGTTATGAATGTTGAGATTGTAATTGTTTGAGCTTGAGATGTCCAATTAAGATGAAATTTGACAGAGAAGCACGTAACATGACTAATTTCATATTGGTAACCTTATGATCAATGAAGACCTTCTAATTTATAGAAATTACAATTTGGTCTCAAAATTCGTATATTGTGCAATTGAGTCCCTATTTGAAATTCGTTCGATGTGCCTTTTACAATCGTATCTCGTGAGTACTCACTTAGGGTTAACAAGCATCTAGACAAGATTAAAAAAAAGGGTCGTGAATCAAGGTTGACTTCTGGGTTGACTTTGGTTTTCCCCGTGTAACCTTCGTGTATCCATGCTTCGGAGGTATAGATCGGATCCTTCGCATGTTATGCCTGAGGAGGAGGTTGAGTTGAATCTAGACTTGTCTTATGATGAGGAACCTGTTGAGATTTTGGATTCGGATAGTAAGGTTCTTCGTGGTAAGACCATTGAGCTGGTCAAGGTGTTGTGGAGATATCGTGGTGTTGAGGAAGCCACGTGGGAAAGAAAGGAAGACATGAAGAAGCAATTTCCTTACCTTTTTCCTCCAGGTAAATTTCGAGGACGGAATTTCTTAAGAGGGGGAGAGTTGTAACACCCCAAATTTTAGCCTAGATGTTTTAGAGTCCGAATCGGACCGGTCGGGAACAGTTCGAATCTTAAAGGGACGTTTAGGGAACACCTAGTTCGGGATGCTTTAAAAATATGGAAAAATATCTAAACATCCTCATTGATTATATAAATGATTATGGTGAAATCAATTTTACAAAATAAGGTTTGGAAATACTACATTTCGGTGTAGTGACCAAATTGCAGTTTTTGCAAAAGTTAAATATTGACTGTTTTGTAAAGGATTGAAACTTTGAATCTTTAAGGAGCTAATTTTACCAAAATGTTTTTAATCAGATTTCTTCTTAATTTGGGTGGTTTTATTAATGTTTTAATTAAAGGAAAATAAAGATTAATTAAAAGGAAACTACCTTTGACTTTTCATAACTACCTTTCATCAATTTTCTCTCATTTCTTATTCTCTCAATTTCTTTTCAGCCAAACACATTTCCTCCAGCAATTATCCTTTGATTTCATTCTTTTTGATGAGATTTGAATCTCCTTTTGATTTCTAATCTTTTCCTCATCAAAATCTCTTGTTTTTACATTGGATTTTCAAGAAAACTTGCCCAATTCAAGGGGAAATCAGCCATTAGAGGTAAGCTTCGTCCTTCTCCTCTAATGATCAGTTCTTTACTGAAATTCCCAAGTTATCAATCCTTTGTTAATGATTTTTGAGTTGCTTTAATGTTAGAAACAAAAAATTGTATTAAAACTCAAGGTTTTTGGAGAGATCTTGATGATTTTCGGGGTTGATGGTTAGGCTCTGTTTTGAGGTTGTTTTCTAATATATTGGATGTTAATTAATGTTATAAATGAGGTTTTAACAAACAAATCCCGAATAGGCTTGGATTCCTAAGTTTTTCATGCCAGAATGGTGGTTTTTAGGGTGGTTTTGGTGTTCTGTCATAGCTGGAGGTATACAGATGAGTTTGTGGTGATTTTTTATGTTGATTGATGTTTAGAAATGATTTGAAGTGGTTGATCTTGGTTGGGCTTTATTTTGGAAGAGTTTGGAGATGATTTCGGTTGTGTTTGTTAGCAGAAATGAGGTTTTTGAGTAGAGCAGTGAGTTTAGATTTGTGGATGATGTTTTCAATGCATGATGATGCATTAATCCTCTGCTCTTATGTGTTATAATCATGGGAGACATCCAGAAGTAAGTATTGGCTAGATTGCTCTCTTATATGTGGTGGTTGCCCCTAAAATGCTTTTACATGCTCATGGTTTGAGATAGATAAATTCCTATTGTTTTTATGCATGATTTGTAGCATGAGATGATGCTCGAAATGATTTCATGAAATAACATGTTGCATAGTTGAGATTTGAGCTTTTGTTTTAAAGTATGGCAAATGTTATGGTTTGAAATGAGATGTGAAAGATTTGAGAAATGTTGCATGAAAAACAGTAGGTGAGATGTTATTTTGACATACTATATTGGCATAGAAGATGAGATACTTACCGGATATAATTGATCGATCAATAGGATGAGAGTGCACTATAAACTCAAAATTCGTACGTGTTCTTTGGTTTAATCCAAAGGGAGAGAACCGATGATGGACATTCTATCGGGTAGGACTTGGTGAAATACCCAAGCTTTGTGGTGATGAGAGATTCCGCCATGTGAGTACGGTGATGTGAGATTCCACCGGAAATTATGTTACTAGACAAGTGAGTACGGTGATTTGAGATTCCACCGGAAGCGTCTAGTGGATTGAATGTTGTCCGCATATCCGAGTAATAATGAGGTGTGAAATGCCAATATAATATATGAAAATGCTTTTGATTCACATGTACCTAGTGTTGAGGTGATTTATGCTATGAGAAATGCATATGAGATTTGTATATGAAATGCTTTGGTTTTATAAGCATGTGTATTGCCTTGCCATGAGATTTGCTTTGGTTTAAATGCATGAGATAGAATTGAGGTACATGTGTTTTCAATGAGAAGTTGCTTTGAATGGTTTTCAAGCATGAGATAGAATGAGCATGTTGTAGAAAAAGCTTTTGAGAAAGTGTTTTCAAGAAATGCATTATTGTGTTGGTTTCCTTTAGAGCATGCCTCACTAATCAATTGTGCTTACGCTCTCTTTTACCAATAATGCAGATAATTGAGGTGTTTTCGGGTAGCAAGAAGGTTAAGAACATCCAAGGAAGTGCAAAGCTCATGTATGGTGATGTTTTTATACACTTTAGTTTTGATATTGGCAATGGGACTTCAAGGTTGTATTTGGGAGGTGTGTTTTGAACTCTCTAAGTTTGTGGCATGTTTGTGATGGCCTTTATGAGTTGTAAATGGTCCTAAATGTTTAGTTTGAGGTTTGGTTGCTTATATTGGTTTTGAGACTAGGGAGCATGCCTTTAGATTGTGTGTTTTTGTGTTTGATGCCATGCTCTAGCTTAGGGGTCTTAAATATATTCCTTAGTACCAAAATGAGTGTTGGTACGATTTAATGCTCTTTGAGACATTTTTTATTGGTCTAAAAGGTGAAAAACCAGCAATTTCTGTTGTCACTGGGCAAAGTGTATCGAAACACCCTCCACTGTTTCGAAACGGGGACCTGTAATGGCCATAGTGTTTCGGAACGGCTAAAGGTGTTACAGAACAATTTGGCTACTGGTGAGGCATGTTTCGATACTTGTCTAGAAACATACCCGTGTAACAAAATGGTCAACACCGTTTCGATACGGGCGTTTTGGTACGAAGGGTGGGTGTTTCGATACAGTTGACTGTTGGATATTGTTTTGATTTGTTTGATGTTTTCATGCTTTACATTTTAGTCCTGAATGTTGTGGATGCAATTGCCTGAGCTTGCAATGCCTTTTTAAGCTGAAATTTGACATAGGAGCATGTAACATGATTAATTACATATTGGTAAACCTAAAATCTACAAAGTCCATATAATTTCTAAAAATTACATTTTGGTCCCTAAAATGCGTAATTTGTGCAATTGAGTCCCTAAATGTTTTCCGATCGTTGTGCCTTTCTCTTCCATGATTCGTGAGTATTCACATAAGCTTAATTTCATCTAGACAAGATTAAAACAAAAAAAGGTCATTAATCTAGGTTGACTTTGGTTTTCCTCGTGTAATCTTCGTAGTTAGGGTCAAGAGTCTAGGCTGGGCTAAAGGGGTTACACAAAGTCTGTAATACCAAGTACAAATGTTTAGCGTGGTCCTCTTCGGTACGGGAATATATCAAAATATCATCAATAAACAATACTACAAACTGATTAAAAAAATCATGAAACACTCTATTCATCATATCCACAAAAGCAGCTGGTGCATTAGTCAAACCAAAGGGCATTACCAAGAATTCATAATGTCCATAGCGAGTTCGAAAATCTGTCTTCGGTACATCTTTATCTTTTACCTTCAACTGATATTAGTCGGATCTCAAATCTATCTTGGAAAATACAGAAGAACCTCTCAACTGATGGAATAGGTCGTCAATCTGTGGTAAAGGATTTTTATTCTTCACTGTCAACTTATTCAACTACCGGTAATCTATACACATTCTCAAGCTATCGTCTTTCTTTTTCACAAACAATATCGGTGCACCCCAAGGTGAGATACTAGGACGAATGAATCCTCGATCCAATAGTTCCTGAAGTTGTGTCTTCAATTCTTTCAATTCTTTAGGGGCCAGATGATATGAAGCAATGGATACTAGAGCAAAATCGATATATGTCTCTATAGCAAACTCAACCTCTCTTTCAGGGGCCAAACTAGGTAACTCTTTGGGAAATACCTCTAGAAAATCGCAAACAGTTCTGATGTCTTGCGGTCGTGCCTTATTCATGTTCAGATTCATAATGTAAGCTAAATTCATCTGACAACCAACATCCATCAACCTTTGTGCCTCTAAAGCTGAAAAAACATTGGACAAGAACTTAATGTTCTCACCCACTACTACTACTTTATAATAATCTGTAAGACTCAAGGAAACTCGATTTGTCTCAAAATCTACCTTAGACTTATGTTCCACAAGCCAATTCATACCCAAAATCACATCAAAACCATAGAACGACAATTCCATCATGATACACTAGAAACTCATGACCTTGAACCATCAAAGGACAACTTCTATATACCTTCCTAGCCACAATAGTTTCACCAAAAGAACTTATAACATTCATACCCACATCTAATATCTCACACAGTATATCCAACAACTCTGAATGCTCACGCAAAATGTACGAATATGTAGAGCCAGAATCAATCAAAGAAAGCAAAGTCAAGGAATGTAATGAGAAGTTACCTACAATTACATATGTTTTATTCTTGCCTTCGTGATGTGCATACACTCTTGCTGGTCCACCACCCCCGGCTGTACAACAACCACATGAGCTACATTTCTCTGACCATCGTCCCTACGCTGAAAGTTACCTCGACCGTGCCCACGACGTCTCCAATTCTCAACGGCTCGTACCGGAGCATGTCCATATCTAGACGAATATGGACAATCGTGTTTCAAATGTCCTCGAGACCCACAGTTCCAACATGTGCCATAGTTACCCCAACACTCACTGAAATGACGTCTTCAACATTTGGCACACTCAGGTGTGCGAACAACAGCTCTTTGACCCCGATGGCCACGTCTCGATTTACCACCTTCACGTTAATGGTCAGGTTGATACCTCCGGTCCTTGTGTCTCTTGGCAAGATCTCTATCCCATTCGGCAGGCCTTTTCCCTGAACTAGATTCACCGCTTCGAGCAGCCAATCCCAAAATATGTTCGATATCTTTGGCCCTAGTGACTAAAACATCAAAGTCCACATAGTCTGAAGCCAACATATAGGTCTTCACCTCTTGAACTAAGCCATATCGGAAAAAATCGCATTGCTCCCTCTTAGTGCGAACCAACTCAGAAGCATACTGACTCAGGCATACAAACTGTACCTCGTACTCGGTTACTGTATGACCAAGGTACTTCTTTGCTGCACTGAAAGGCCTAAGGATCTACATTGTTGGAAAGGAAAGAGCATAAGCAAGAATGCCTAGTCAACAACAACAATGCAGTTTTAAACCATTTTGCTTGCTTTTGAAAACAAAGTCATTTCTCAAATTATTTCACCAAAACAAAATTCCAACATATCATGCTCATTTCAAACTCATGCTTGAAGCACAAATCAAGGCATACTAACCACTTTCCATAACCACATGAATCATTTAAATTCAATTGATTCACAGCATCAACAGCATAGAATAAACATAATGAGAAAATTAAATATCATGAGTATATTGACATATTTAGCACTTTTACTCGGATAAGTAGATAAATTCCCATTTGAATGCCCATCACCGTACTCAAGACCCCTAGACAACTTTCAATGGAATGCCCATCACCATACTCACTCGTCTAGTAAATATAAACTTATGGTGGAATGCCCATCACCGTAGTCCTCCTTAGTGGAATCTAACATCACTAAGACCACGCGCGACTTTTGCCATTATAGTGCATTCTCAACCTATTGGACCACCAATTATATCCGGTAATAAAATCTCATCAAGTGTCAATATACCCATCAAGGCCAACATTTACCCACTGTTTTACAAGGCCACAAGCATAACATTCCTCACCCCACTTTCATAACACATTTCCATGCATAACATGTACTAAACCACAGTTACCTCATTAAAATCACCATTTAACATGTGGGATCACATGAGAAAACATTTAAATAGATCAACATGTATGAACAATAGGATTTAATGTAAACAACATAGCATGAACATGATCCATAAAATCAAGGTAAATAAAGTTAAAAACAAAGGCGAAAACAACCAAACTTACTCTTGAGCTTAGATTGGCCTTTCAAGCTCAATCTAAACCCACAAAATCTTATCCTTAACCACGTGAAGGCTTTATAAAATAGTTCCACTCACCAGAAAAACTGAAATTGTAACGCTCCGGTTTTGGGCTTAGGAGTTTTGGGCGTTGACCGGTTTGGTCAAAGTGCTATTCGAATCTAAGAGAGTGAATTTAGGAAAGCCTAGTTCGGGTTGCATTAAAAATATGGAAAAATATTCTAAAATCATCTTTTAATATATTTAAGTGAACTGTCAAATCAATTTTGGAAAATGAGTTTCGGAAGGTTGACATTTTGGCTAGTGACCAAAATGTAATTTTTGAAAGTTTTGTGACTGTTTTAGAAAGGATTGAAACTTTGAATCTTTAAGGAGCTATTTACCCAAAGGGAGTTTCTCCAGATTTTCTAGAATATTAAATGATTTAATAATGGTTTAAAATAAAAGTAAAAGGAGGGAAAGATATTTTAGTCATTTTTTAACTAACTTTCTAAATTTTCCATTTCCCATTTTCTCTCATCTTTTCTCTCAAACCAAACACATTCTCTCCAGATCTTTTCCTCTGATTTTTATCACCTAAATACTTCTTTTCAATCCTCTTTTGATTCCTAATCATCTCATCATCAAAACCTTTGTATATGCTACTTGATTCATCAAGCTTTTTGGTTCCAAAAGAGGAGAAACTCAAGTTTGGAGGTAAGAACATCCTTCTCCTCTGAACTTCAAGTTCTTTAATGAAATTCCTAAGTTCTCAATCCTTAATTGATGTTTTATAAATGGCTTTTAAGATTGTTTAATGGATCTTGGCTTAAAATGCAAGATTTGGTGTGTTTTTGATGAAATTTCGTTGGATCTGTTTAAGCAGTGTTTTAAGGTGTTAAAATGATGATTAATGAATGTTAATTTGATAAGGAATTGAGTTTTGATTAATGCAATCCCGGATAGGTTGAATTTCCTAAGTTTAGCTTATGATTCTTGGTTGTTTTTGAGGTGATCTTGTGGATCTGGTGTTGCTGGAGGTATAAGGATGTTGTTAGGTTCTTTTTGGATGTTAAATGATGTTAAAGGATGTTAGGTTTTGATAGTTAATGGCTGGGCTTAGTTGAGAAGTGGTTTGGATGCATTTTCGGTTGTGTTTGGTGGCCGAAAATGGAATGTGGATGAGAGCAGCGGGTTTAGGTGCTTTCTTTGAAGCTATTAATGCATGATGATGCATTAATCTACTGTTTTAATGTGTTAAAACAGGGGAGTCATCTTTGGATCCAAGTGGTGGTGATCCGGAGGCTTGATTTGGTGCTTCGGCAAGAGGCAAAGTGGAATCGGTGAGTGAAATTGGGTTTTCGGCTTTGAAACCAATGTCTTGGGAGCTTAGTTTAAGTCTAAACAACTTTGCTAAGCTCAAGTGTAAGTTTTCGGAAATACTCTCTAGTGGTGGCCATGATTTGATTGTTGTGCAATGTGGTTTATTGCATGATTTAAATTCTGTTTTAAAAGCATGATTTAGCATGGTTAATGCTGTTTTTGTAAGCCATATGTTGAAGAAAGCTCAAGGTAAGAGCTCCTTGTTTTTGGAACATTGATTAAATGTGGTTTGATGCTTTTAAATGCGTGATGAATATGGCTTGGTTTAATGCTTTAGAACAGTGGATAAATTGATGATAATGATGTATATTGGCAAGTGATGTTTTGAAAAGGTTGAGGTCACTAAGGTGGTTAAAAGTCCTTGAGTGAGCCTTGTTACTTAAGAACATCAAGGTGGTTAAAAGTCCTTGGATGATTCTTGTTACGGACACAAAGGTGTTTAAAAGTCCTTGTGTGGTCCTTTCTATGGTGTTTAAAAGTCCATAGGCCAAGGTGTTTAAAAGTCCTTGGGGTCAAGGTGTTTAAAAGTCCTTGAGGTGATTTAATTCATGGTGTTTAAAAGTCCATGGCCAAGGTGTTTAAAAGTCCTTGGGGTCAAGGTGTTTAAAAGTCCTTGAGGTAATTTATATCATGGTGTTTAAAAGTCCATGGCCAAGGTGTTTAAAAGTCCTTGGGGTCCAAGGTGTTTAAAAGTCCTTGGGGTGGAAGTTGATGAACTTGTTTTCAAAGAAATGAAATGTATCACTTGTGGCCAATATGACATGTAATGAAATGAAGCATGAGATGCTTGTTTAAGTATGCTTTTGAGCATGTGTAAATGATGATTTGAAGCATGATTTATAAAGTGTTTTATAAATGCATTATTGGATGGTTTTATTGAGCATTCCTCACTAAGCTTTTGCTTACGCTCTCTTTGTTTTCTCAAACCAATATTGCAGAGCATTAAAGTACTTTGAGGGCAGTAAGGAAGGCAAGCATTCAAGTGGTAGTAAAGCTCAAAGTATGGAAGGTTTTCTTAAGTACATTTAGCTTTTGGTAATTTGGCAATGGGGGACCTATGTGTATGTTTTGGGAGATGTTTTGAACTCCCTAAGTATGTTGAATGTTGTTGAGAATGCTGGTTTTTGTGGTTGGCCTTTATATGCTTGAATTGGAAGTTTATGCTTGAATGGTTGCTTGTGTAGGAAGCATGCCTATAGATTTGGGGCTTTTCATATATGTGGATGTTTTGATGAATTGTTGATGCAAGTATGTCCCATATATGTTGAATTGCATGTTGGCAAAGTTTGGTGGCATTTGGAGCAAGATTGGTTTGTCAATTGCATGTTTAAGTATGCATTTTTGTGCAATCTGTGCAGGGTGTTTCGGAACAGCACCTACCGTTTCGGAACGGGTGCCTTAAACAAGCCCAGGCGTCCGAAACGGGAGGGACCGTTCCGAAACGGAAAGGCTACTGCCCGACCCCCGTTTCGGTACGCGTTGCGGAACGGCCCCGTGTTTCGAAACGGGCTGTCTCCCGTTTCGAAACGGGTGACCGTTGGGGGCTGACATTGGCAGTTATGTGTTTTGAAATGTTTGCATTTTGGTCCTGAATCTTGTTTGTGCAATTGTATGAGTTTGGGAAGTCCTTTTGAGCTGAAATTTCACAGAGAAGCATGAAACATGATTAATTTCAAGTTGGTAACTTCAATTTGGGTTAAGTCCTTATAATTATCAGAATTTACAATTTGGTCCCTAAAGTTGTAAATTGTTCAATTGGGTCCCTGTTTGATCTCTGATGTTTATGATCTTTGAGTATGCTGTTGTATGATCATATCTAAGGCTTAATATGCATCTAGACAAGTTTTAAAAGAAAAAAAAGGGTCGTTAATCAAGGTTGACTTTCGGGTTGACTTTGGTTTTCCCCGTGTGACTTTCTTAATTCGGGTCAACCGTCTAGGCCGGGTTAAGGGGGTTACAGAAATGCTATTCGAAAACCCAAATCAAGCTCTCGGTTCGTCTGATATCGCGTCTGAAGTTCCCAAATAAGTTTCCCCTTCTTCTAATCAATTCAAAACAGAGCATTAGAGTGATTTCAAACCTTTATACTTGATGCAACTCAAAACCACAACATATTGCATCAACCGCTCAACGATTCATATCCGAAATCAACCAAAAACATCAATAAATCAACTCTAATAGAACTTCAGCTTAAACCCACAAAATTATCATCAAACCCGCATCTATTAGCAACTAAAAACATCAACCCAAAGGCAAGAAACCATCAACTACTGATTTCCACAAAACCAAGCCAAAATCTCAAGAATTTCAACCTTAAACACTATCAACTCAACTAGTTTCGGGTTTTACATTATCAAACCATAATTCCAACATTATCTAACATAAAAAATATAGTTTGTACCACATATAAACTCAGCAAAAAAAAATCCACTCAAAAATCTCACAAATCCACATTAAATAGCTTGATTGGGCATATTTCCACCAAACCCAACATAACATCTTTAAATAAACACTATAAAAGAATCAAGAACGTGGAAATTTCAATAAACAACTTACATTAGAGGAGAAAAATGCAGCTTACCTCTAATGGTAGTTCCCCCCCCCCCCTTTCCAATAAAAACCTTGAGAAAGCTAGAGAAAACAAAATGGGTTTTAAGGAGAAATCATTGGAATAAGTGTGATGATGAGAAATCAATGTAAATAAGGATTTACCTTTGAAATATTGAATAAAGAAGGTAGTTTGGATGAAAGCACTTTGAAAGGAAATGTTGAGAGAAAGGTTACATCAATTTTCTTGTAAAGATGATAACCTTTCAATACCTTTTATTATATTTAAAAATTCTTTTTTAAAACATTTTAGAAACCAAAATATTTAGGTGAAAAGTCTGAAATTAGTTGGCTAAATAGCTCCTTAAAGATTCAACGTTTTGATTATTTTACAAACTAGTCACCAAAACAGTTTTGAAGCTTTGCATTTTAGTCACTAGACTACAATATCCATTTATAGTGATTTAAAACTATTCTTCCATGATTTAAAGCAATTTTCCAAAATTGTTTCCACCAAAAATTACAAATATATTTATAACTATTTAAAACTTTTCTTCCATAATTTAAATCCTTCAAAACCCATTTATTTAAAATAAATCTCAAAACTAGTCTAAACCGATAAAGCTAACGCGAACGAACCTTCAACCAAATCTGGCTAACTTCCGGACCCTAAACTCGGGGCATTACATGCATAATGTAACGGCGGAGAGCTATGGCTTCAGTTGCAAACTTCATTACATGCCTAGCCACATCTTGGATTTAAGTCATCACAGTCCTATAGAACTCATCGCATTCTTGTAATCTTCTGGCATTGTCAGTGAGACGAGTGAACCAATATCATTTCCTCCTTCAGCGATATCTTCAAGGACTACGGTCTTTGTTCTGTATTCTTGGACGATGTTGTCCATTTTCTCCGCTAGTTCTTTTGAGAAATCATTTTCATTCAGACTAGCCTGAAGCTCCTCACATGTTTGATCACTCTGAAGCTTGTGAAGTGTCTTGTTCAGGTCCTCTATCTTGGCTTGCAACTTAGCAACAAATACTTGGCTTTGTTTCAACTTCTCGTAGGTCTCATCATAGACTGACTGTAACTCCAACAAAAAGGATCTTATTGTCATGGACCTTCCATTTCCAAGCAGCTACATTTTCCTTTTCTTTTTCAAGGGTCCATTTGCCCCTCTCATTTTTTGCCGCATGTTTTCCTCTCTTCTTCTCTTTTGTGAGGGCCCGTATGTACTTCTCAATTTCTTTTCTGCCACGCTCTTTCTCTTTGGCCACAACTTGTTCAATCTCTTGCCTCCACTACTATGGGCTCCTTCTTAAATCAATATTTCGTATAGTGGCTTGAAACTTGAGGAAGTAAACCCTTTGAATATCATATTATTCTTCCAGGTTCATGTACATCCTTGTTACTCGGTTGGTTTCCCCTTTATATTTCTCTGCTTCAAGGCTTGATTCGAACTTGTCTCGCTGGTTCTGTTCTTGTAGAGCTTCAATCTCCAACTTAGCTCATCATAGTTCTTCTCTCAGAATATCAGCCTAAGAGGGAACCACCTTCAAGTGTTCTTCTAAAGACTTGGTCTACCCAGGAGTAGGTTGTATGATCTTTTCATTCATTCTCGTATGCGTCCAAATTTCATAGTCAGGGGTGAACATGTAGTGTTTGTCAGAGTCTAACTTCATATAGTAACAATTATTCCATGAATCACTAATGGTTTTTATCTTTCCTCTAAACTTGCCTTGAAACTCAAACTCTGATATGCCGAGACCAGTGGTGAATAAACCAAACAATATCAAGAAGTTGTAATCTCCAGTGGAGATTCTTCACATCTGTACGACTTTAGCATGACCTATCCATGGAACCCTCCATTTGATGTCTTTATCACAACAGTGTCTAAATATATCCACCCGATTATTTTCCTTGACAGTTGTCCAATCTTGGGCTAAGAATTCTTTAAGTGGAGAAAAATTAAGGGAGAACACATTGGACAGAGTCCAAGTCGGGCACTTCCAAAAGTGGCTAAGGGCTGAAACTTGGAGTAAAGAGCACATCCACCAAAGCGTACAACCTCTGCTTTTCTACATACATTCAGTGAGATGAAGGTCTCAACTAACACCGCATGTACTGGGTGAACTTCTCTCTTCAATTGTTCAAAGAAATCAAGAAAGGCTACATCAATGTTTCGTAAGATGTTGGGGAAGATGACCAAACCATATATTGCTATAGCCAAGAGATCTACCCTCTCTTCTATGTCACGATGAACAACTATTATGTTTCTGATATGCTTTACCAAGGGAAAGAAAACCTACCTCCTTTTCTCCTTATCAAGCCCTTGACCCATCCATCACTCATGCCGGAGAAAGTTGTAAGCCTCACATTTGGGTTTTTGTTTTTAAGTGGCATGGCATAAACCCAGTTTTCTTTCACCTTACGCAAGTTGAACAGGGCTAGATATTCCTCGAATGTAGGCATCATGTCTTTTCTATTGAAAGTGAAGCAGCAGTACCCGGGATTCCAGAACTGCACTAAGGCCTTCAAGAACTGCTCATCTAATTTCACATATAGCAGGTACGCTATGTCATCGTAAGTCTCGTAGAATAACTGTTTAGTCTTGAAATCGAAGCGTTCCAAAATTTCCCTCAGCTCTTGTACATTATTCTGCTTAACAGTTATGTGGGCATACTCAGAAGTTTATGTTTCATGATCAGCGGCCAAACTTTCCGTATATGTTCGTTGGTTAACCTCGGAACAATTATTCACCCTCACATTTTCCTCTTCTTTCTTAAGGATCCATCCATCCATGATAACAGTTTCTCTATTTGAGCAAATATTCTGAAAAGCCTAATCCCTTCTTGATATGGAATAATGATGCATGCAAAACAACAATTCAAAGGAATTATCTTTTACGAAATAATTTTAACTAGACTCAAAAGCCTACGCTTTTCGCATGGCTCTATTGGGGTAGTCTCTAGATTCTCAAACTTGGTTTGGTTCTAAAAGGGTACTCGAGCTATCCTCGATGTCCCTTACTAAGGGTAGTAAGGGCCTCTATTCTCACCCATAATAGGATTCAAACGAATCGAGTTCAACTCAGGAGGACTCATCTCCCATGCCTTCTCGAAGGATCAATATCCTTACGAAGACAAAGGGCATGAGTCCTGAAGGTACTTGTTAGGCTCATATGGAGAATTAGTATTCTAACATGAGCAAAGCATTTTCTCCCCCACTTAAACGAACATGACAAGCTCGGGTATGGAGCTTTTTTTTGAAGAGTTTTAGAATGCGTAAAATAGAGTTTTATTCATTAAACAGATAAATAAATTGAAAGATTTATGAACTTGCAAATTCCTATTTTTTAAAAAACATTTGAAACCAAATTGTGGTCTGACCCTCTTTTGTTTTTTTAAAACAAAACATCCCCAGCAGAGTCGCCAAGCAGTCGCAACCCTTTCGAGCTTGACATTTTTGAAAACATAAAAAAGGACGGAGTCGCCGCCAATCTTTTAAAAAGTGTGATTGGATCACTTTAAAACGGGGTTAATTTAATAAAACATTTTATTTATTAACATAACATTTTTTGTCTACGAAAACCAAAAAAACAGGTTCAGGGGTCGGTTACACGTGGGGAAGGGCTAGCACCCCTACAATGCCCAAAATTGGTACCTTGTTGATTTCAAAAAGCGTTTTTAAAGTTGGAATTTGCAGGTTCACAAAGGTTCAATTTACTTGTCCATTTAATGAATATAAATATATTTTAATGGCCTTACCACTTGGAAAATGAACTCCAATCACTGCCAACACTCCTGGAACTAACCCATCATTTTCATTTGGTAAGACACCACATTTAGTTAATTTTCAGTTTTTTTAACAAACAACAAGCAAAGATTAAGTGTGATAGAGTTTTTTTTAATTAAGACTTATTTAGTGACTAAACCCTAAAAGAAATGTCTACATTAATTTTAATTATTAAGGTTCAAATATATTTAAGTATATTTTATTACGAAATATGAAAGAAATTTTAACTCACGGATGGCTGTAATCTAGGCTTCAAAAGGTCCTAATCCTATGTTTTCAAGCATGCACATATTCACACTAAAGAAACAAGAAATAAATGAACTACTTTAATAACTAAAAGAAATATATTCTAAATAAGAAAGGGATAATTAATTTTTTAAAAGTTACCAAAATCGAATGCTTGCTTAATTTCTCTTGATGAAATGCTTACAATCCTTTCTTACTTTCTTACAATTTCTAGAAAATCCGAATGCTATGTAATATGTATGAATTGTGTGCGCATCATTTTTCAATTATTGTTTTTTACTGTGTAAAATACACGACATTTATAGGTACAAAAATGTTTGATTTTCAAGCATAAATCCCTTATTATCATCTACAATGCTTTTGTCCCGGCTCTAATTTTAGGCTAATTTGCTATTGACTGGCGATTTGCCTCTGTTTTGAATTCGATTTAGCTTGATTCTTGCCTTGGCTCCAATTTTGGGATTAGCCCATGCTATACTTTAGGGATTTAACCTTTGTTTCACCTTTTTACATGTTTCTGGTGATTTCGAACGATAGAGAGACGTCGGTGGAAGGGGTGAACGGTGGTGGAGTCAGATCCAGTGTTCGTCGAGGAAGATGAAGTGACTTTTGGAAGGTAGAATGACGAGTGCATAGCTGCCACGCGAGAGTGACGATCCGCAAGCCTAGCTTCTGGACGATTTGGGCCGCTCGATAGCTATTTGATCCAACAGTAATGGGGATGTGGTGCCTGATCTTCTGCAGTTGGCGTCATCTGCAATTCACGTGTAAAGCGTGTTGTGATCCATGTCGTCGAATCTGCCTTGATCCAATGGCCATCCATTGTCTACGCATGAAACAAGATAGTTAGGGCCTTTAGGATTCAAATGTAACTAGGTCAAATCGGCCTTTGCGTATTGGACTATTTTTGTAATGGATTCAACAGGTTTAAAATCTAATGGACCGGGCTCTTTATTTGTTGAATGGTTTTGAGTGAAATTGGTAGGTTTTAAGAATATGTTCACTAACTAGAAACAATATTAACTATAATACAATGTAATAATCAATACTACTAAACCGAAAACCTAAAATAAACAATAAAAGCTAAGTGAAAATTCAGTGACAACACATATACATCATTTTTTTGTAACCTGAGCCTAGCCTAAATTACAAGCCTTTAAAGACCATTTGGATCACACATTAATATCGAAGAGAAGGAGTTTGTTTTCATAACACATTCCGCCTAATTGATTTAACCTTTCTTCAAGGATCTCTAAACTTTTAATGTTTGACAGAGATTATGAAAGAGGGAAGATTCAAATTTGAGGTGTTGGTCAGTTAAAGAGAGCCACCTAAAAGCGGGACACTATCTGGTTGATGGATTCATGAATCATTCATACTATAAATTTTGGGGCACCTGGCCTTGCTCTTTTCCATGTTTACCATGACTTCTTTCTTTAATTCCCATTTCTAGTCTTTTCTTGCATCTTACAAGTAGATTGGCATAGACTCATGAAAAACAAAATATTTCTTTAAATGTTCACCATCACGTTAGGAAATAATGAAGTGGCTACCCAATAAAGAGGACGACAATTGAACCTCAGATCGAATGAGGGTGTCAACTTGCATGAGGAAGGTAAAACACACGTGTTGAAGAGTGTAAGGCCGACCATGTTGTCAAGTAAGATCCGCACATAAGATATAAAATCCCTAAAACATGAAAAAGGGATAGAGTTGCGCCCAATGGGCAAATCATGTCATCAAATTGGGGCAATTTGCTTTGACCAAGTGTTCAAGGTCACTGACTTTGATAAGCGCAGGAGGAAGACATTCCCCTATAAGTAATCTGAAAACTCACAATGAACATTGAAGGTGCTCGATACTATCTGAGGATTTGGAACTTTCAGGACCACTTAAGAAGACCTTTCACTCAATATTAATGTATCAACTACAATGATAGTAGGTTTGTAGAAATGCAAAACATTTGCATTCAATGTAACGCCCCGATTTTGGGCCTATGTGTTTTGCGAGTCGGGTTGGGCCGGTGGAACTGATAGTCGGTTGTTCGAATTGTTAAGAGGTGGTTTAGGGAAATCAAGGTTCGGGGATGGGATAAAAATATGATAAAAATTCCTAAAATCCTATAAAATTATATTTAAGAGGTTGGTTAAATTAATTTTGCAAAATAAGTTTTGGAAAGTATACATTTTGGGTGGTGACCAAAATGTAAAGTTTTAAAGTTGTGAAAAAAAATGTGATTTTCCAAAAGAGTCAAGATCTTAGAATCTTTAGGGAGCTAATTGGCAATTAAGCCTTTTCTCTAATTTGGCATGTGTTTTAAATGGTTTAATAAATTTTAAAATGACTTTAATTAAATTAATTAAGGAGTTAGTTATTCAGTTAAAAGATTTTTGACGATCTTTTCATTCTCACCATTTCAGCTCAGCCAAACAACCTTCATCTTCTCTCAAGTTCCAGATTTTCTTCACTCTCAAATTCTCTCTTGATTTTCAACTTCATCTTTGTGATTTCTCTCAAATTTTCTCAAGTTTCTTGAAAGCTAAAATTGCCAAATTAGAAGAGAAGCAAGGATTGGAGGTAAATTTCGTGATAACCCTCAAATCAATGTTCTCTAATAAAATTATAAAGATATTTGACTCTTTATTCATGTTTTTGATTGAGGTTTTGTTATTGTTTTAATAAAATGTTGAATCTTGTTGAAAAAGATAGTTAAAATGTGATTTTCGGAGTTGTTTTGATTTGGTTTGTTTGAGATGATTTCTAAATGAGTTTTGAAAGGTTAATGATGTTGAAATATAGCCTAAATCATATCAATCCCGAAATCCTTGAGATCTTTGGTTTTTAAGGTGTCTATAGTTAGGGTTTTGTGGTGTAAAGTGAAATACGAGTTGCTGGAGTTATAATGATGGTTTTAGGTTACTTTTGGATGTTGATTGGTGCTTAAAATGTGTTGGTAGATGGCCGGGCTGAGTTTAGAGATCAATTGATTGGGCTTTCGGTTGCATCGATTGGGTAAATTGATGCTTTAGAGCAGGGTTGCAGGTTTCCATTTGAATGTTGGTGTTTTGGACGCATTTTAATGCATTGAACCTCTGTGTTAATGTGTTGAAAACAGGGGATGGTTTTTTGGAATCAAACAAACTGATTTTGGAGGCTTCAGACGGGTGATTGTTGCGTCGACAAGTGTGATTTCGCAAGTCGGTGAGTGGAACTTAGATTTCCAGCGTGGAAACATTTTAGAAAAGGTTTTGGGAACTTAGTAAGAGCTTGAAACGCTTTACTAAGTTTGAAGTAAGTAAAGTGGATTTCTCTCCCGGATTGTGCTAGTTTGAGCCTTTGGTTGCACTTGGTTTTAATTGCATTTACCTACTGTTTTAAAGCATGTTCATGAGTATATAAATGTGTTTGATGATGCCATGTGGATTAAGGATGCACTAGGTAAGTGATCCTTGTATGCATGTGTTGATGCATGAGTTTTGAAGCATGGTTTAATGCTTGAGTTTATGGTTATCATGAATGCTTTGTAAAAACAATGAGGTATGCATGAAATGTGGGTTATATTGGCAAGTGTTGTTGAATAAAGTATTTTGTAAATGAAATCAGATATAGTTAGCCGAATATAGGATTGAGTGCACTATAAACAAGTCACCTTGGATGTTGAGGGGTTGTGATTGTACCAAAAACTCCATCCTAGTACCCTAACGATTGAGGATTGTTTAAGGTTGCAACGGTAGAGGGTAGCTCCCGGGTGCGAACCTTGTGTGTGTCTCGTCTCTCGTTAGTGTGTTATACATCTACCGATGAGTGGTGTTGAGGGGTTGTAATTGTACCGAATATTCCACCACAAGTGTCACAATGGTGGAGGGTTGCTCTCGTGTGTGAGCCTTGAGATGTCGGTAGAGTGTATGAAAGGTTTGGGACAACCCTTGGTAATCCGTGTATCCGATGTGTTTGTGAGAATGTTGTTTATCACTTGTGAGCCAATATAATGGAATGAAATACTATGAAAATGTTGATGATGCACTTTATGAAAAATGCATGTTTTACTTTAAGCTTAGCATAATGGTGTTTATGCATGGAATGCTTGATGATGTGAAGCAATGGTTTAATTGCTGGAAAATGTATGAATCATGTTGCATGAGGTTTAGCATGCTAATTTTAAAGGCAAGGTGCATGGTTTATCAAAAGGGCATGATGGTCTGTAAAAGAGTGAAAAAAAGTTTTATACATTTATGGCGTTTTGGTTTTGAGAAATCCTCTCTAAGCTTGTATGTCTATGCTCTTTTTGTTCATCAATGTAGATAATTAGGCGTTTGGAGGCAGCGTTCTACAAGGGGTTTTTCCAAGGGACTTCTCTAAATGTTTGTTGAGGTTTTGAACTAGTGTAATAAGGGCAACGGGGGCGTCCAATACTTTGAATGTTGGTTGCTTTAGTGTTTTCCTATTTTGTGCAAGTTCGATATGCATTTTTGGTTATGCAAAAGGCCTTTTAAGTGTTGGTTTCTACTTTGGTTGAGATTTGACCTATTGGTGCTTATTTCTCGTAGAAAGCATGCCTTTAATTCTCTTGATATTGTGAATGGTTGAATAATGATAGTTCTGCCATGAGTCCTTGATTGCTAATATATATTTGAGTTGCGAGCATGTTAGGTAATATGTCGGGTTAGTTTCGGATGGATGAAATCCGGTTTAAACATAAAATTTAAACGTTGCATGCTCAAGTGTTTCGAAACACCCTTGCCTGTTTCGAAACGGTGGCCTGGAAATGCCTTGTGGTTTCGAAACGTTTAGGTCTGTTTCGATATATTTTGCCTCTGTGAAATCATGTTTCGAAATGGGTCTTAGATGGTTTCGAAACGAACCCGCGTTTCGAAACGGTCAACAATGTGTCGGTGCGGTCTAGCGACTAGGCCAGGTCGAGGGGGTTACATTTAGTGGTATCAGGGTCAGGTTACGAAAGGTTGGGATGATGGTAAGTTGTTGGTAAGTGAGTTTGACGTGAATGTGTGTTTTTGATGATGTTTACTTTGGTCGTTTAATGTCTTAAGCATGTTAATGCTAAGTATGCGATAGTGATGTTGTACATGGTGATTGATTATGAATGTGAGTTTATATAAATGATTTTGGAAAGGGCTGAATTATAATGCTTGTGATGTATGATGATTGAGACATGTATTTTGTATGCTTTATGCTATGTTGGCCGAAAATTGGAATGGCCATTGCCTTATTACCTAGTGAAATGTTTCTGAATTAGATTTGAAGTCTTGGATCCTTGTTAGAAGCTTGTCTGATCTTTTGTTTGTTTTATATTCATGACTTAATTTTACTAGCACAATGGGACCGAGACGAGAGTTACGTTCTTAGACAGTTGCTCCTGTTGATGAGCAACGTAATCAGGAGAACGAGGTTTTGCCTGGTGCAAATTTACCTCATCCACCGCCACCACCACTTGGGGGTGAGGAGAAAGAACAACAAGGTCAGGCTGGTCCATTTGGGAGATCTGACACCTTTAGTACAGGCGATGACGGGAGTAATTTAGGCCGTTGTTGCTGGAGTGCATGTACAAGCTCTTACTGCTGGGCAAACGGGTTTGCCATTGGAGCGCTTGAGAAGTTTGGGAGGAGTGGAATTCCGTGGTTTATCTCCTAAGGCATCCGAATCTTGGATGGCCATCATGATTCAGATCTTGGAACATATGAGGTGCAATGATGCACGAAAACTGGGGTGTGCAGTGTCGTTGTTTCATGGAGATACATGCACATGGTGGACGACTGCGACTGCGACTGTGGCCTTGGATATAGATGAGGTGGATTGAACTTTCTTTCAGTCTGCTTTTAAGAGAAAGCATCTTGGAGTTAGATACATGGACGATAAGAAGCGGGAGATCATGTCCCTGGTGTAAGGTAATATGACAGAGGTTGAGTATGAGGTCTAGTTCCTAAGATTGAGCTAGTACGCTCCAGAGTTAGTGCCTAGTGATAGGCATCGCTGTGATCGCTTCTGGTACGGCTTGGTACAGGATGTGATGACGTTCATGCTTGTGTCTGATTATACATATTTTGATATGGTTGTGACACGAACTAAGGACATAGAACAGAGTTTGCGTTGGTCATCTCGCATGGGTGGATCTAGTTCGGGCAAGAGAGCTGCTGATGCTAGCCCTAGTGGGGAGCAGAACAAGAGGAATCGTGACCGTAGGTATTCAACTGTGGCTAGGTGAGGTAACTTTAGGCGAGGAGTGCCAGCTCATGGCGGTAGGGTGAGGTTTGAGCAGAGCACATGTTGGTCATGTGGTTCACGTGAGCACTTGAGGCGAGATTGTCCTCGTGCGGCTCGTGAGGTGCAGGCTCTAGTGGCTGGGGCAAATTCATGCTGGAACTGCGGATCGGCTGACCACATGAGTCGTGAGTGTCCCTTATTGGCGAGAGGTGGTCAGGGTCGTGCACCTTTTGCTGCACCGTAGAGAGGCTGTGAGCGCGGCAATGGCAACTTTTAGAGGAGACATGATGTGCAAAGAGGCGTGGCTCATGTCATTGTGGTTCAACCAAAAGGAGGTGGTCTTGCGATGGTGTATGCATATCGCGAGGGACGGAACGACACCGATGTGATTACAGGTACCTTCACCTTGCAATCCTTGTCTTTGTTAGCATTGATTGATTCTGGATCAACACACTTATATATCTTGAGCGAGCATGCGCATTTTCTTGATATACCTGTTGAGATGCTAGACGTAGGAATGCAAGTGACAAGATTTTTGGTGAAATTGTTGTTACAAAAAAATGTATAAGAGATGTCCATTATTTTTTCAGGGCCTTGTGTTTTTAGTTGATTTGATGGAGTTACCTTTTTATGGTTTTGATGTGATTCTTGGAATGGACTAGTTGGTTGAGCATCGAGTTGTGGTATATTTTGATGTTAAGCGAGTCACCTTGAAGCTTGTGGGTGATTAAGAAGTGGTAATCGTAGGCAAGAATGTGAAGTTCTTGTCTAATGCAATTTCGAATCTTGAAGCGAGTCAGATGATGGAGTTGGGTTGTGAAGCTTTCTTGGCGTATGTGATGAAACCTGGTACGAAGGAATTATGGGTGTAAGACATATGAACGGTATGTGAGTTTTCGGGTGTTTTTCTGTAGGACTTGCCAGGGTTGCGACCAAACCGAGAGGTTGAGTTTGGCATTTAGTTGTATGAGAATATGACTCATGTGTCTATTGCTTCTTATCGCATGGCACCTAAGGAGTTGAAGAAGTTGAAGATACAACTTCAGGAGTTGCTTGACCGAGGATTCATAAGGCCGAGTATTTCACCTTGGGGTGCACCGATTCTGTTTATGAAGAAGAATGATGTTACGATGCGTATGTGCATAGATTATCGACAACTGAACAAGTTGACGATTAAGAACAAGTACCCTTTACCAAGGATCGATGATTTGTTTGACCAGCTTCGTGGTACTTTGGTGTTTTTGAAGATTGATTTGAGGTCAAGGTATTAATATTAAAGGGATGTGGATGTACTTAAGACAACTTTTCGAACTAGTTATGGCCATTATGAGGTCTTGGTGATGTCGTTTGGGTTGACAAATGCACTTGCTGCATTCATGAATATGATGAATAGGGTTTTCCATGAGTTTCTGGATCAGTTCTTGGTAGTGTTTATCGATGAGATTCTCGTGTACTCGCATACCAAGGAGGATCATGATAAGCACCTGAGGATTGTGTTACAGGTGCTGTTGGAGAATCACCTTTATGCTAAGCTGAGCAATTGTGAGTTTTGGCTTAGGGAGGTGGTTTTTCTTGGACATGTTGTGTCAGCCAAAGGTATTCGGGTTGATCCACACAAGGTTTAGTGATGTGAGCACATCCATTCAGAACGTTCAAGTTGATCCGAAGGTCTTACCAACAGGACCTATTACCCCATTCTAAGGCAAAGAAGTTCAGGGAAGCCCTTTTCCTTACTTGTGCTAGCATTTCTGAATCATTTGAGAACATTCATGCCTTAGTTCCTTGTGTTTATAACGAGTTACTTGCTGATAAGTTACATACATGTAGTTTACTTACTTAGTAGGTGTTTTAGTACATATCTATTATGTATGGTGTGCTAAATTTTGTTTCTAAGTGTGTTTGTAAGTTTTTGAATAAGAATACATGGTTGTTTATGTGTGTTTGCTTTGTTTTCATGTAGGTACTTAGGAGGACATTAGCTTAGGAGTGTGTAGCTAGCTCAACTCTAGCTCAAGTGAGTGTAGGCAGCTCAATTCCAGCTCGAATGAGTGTAGGTAGCTCAACTCCAGCTCACCAGAATGTATGCAGCTCATCTTCAGTTCAGGAGAGTGTAACCAGCTCAAGGCAGCTCAGTTCAGCTCCTGACACTTTCAGTTAGCTCATTTCAGCTCAACTTTAGCTCCAATAGATTAACTTCAGCAGACAAGTCCAGAAGTAGCTGAAAAGCGTCTTGCATATCGGGGAGTGTGCTAGTGCACATGTGGCAGCCTAGGTGGCATACGGTCATCTCCAGCACCCATGTGGCACCTTGACACATGAGTGTGAATGTGCAGCTGAATCAGCCCGTTTTCTCCTTCATTATGCGCCATTTGCAAGAAAGGATAAGCCCGAGTGGTCATGTTTGAATTTCAAACATAAAAATCACATGTTAAATGTGATTTTCATGTGTTTTGGGCACCTAAACTTGTGGCTTCCAATTGAGTCCGCCCAAAAGGAGTTATTTCCACTCAAATTCAATTTTTAAACCCCTTTTAATACCAGCCACACAACTTAAACGAATTTGGCAGCCCTTGTATCTATATATATGTGATTAAATAATGTACTTTGGTTAGATCTTTTTATGAATCAAATATATTGTGAGAATTTTCTCTCAAAGTTAGTTCTTTTTTGAACTTTTTCCTTGATACTTCGGGTTCTCAATTGTTAGATAATTGAAGGGTCCAAGTGCTTTGTTCGAACAAATTCAAGATAAGGTTCGGGTTCGTTCAATAGATTGTTCGAGTTCTTCCTTGGAGTTTGTTCATCGTTCGACATTGTAGAACAGATTCGATCCAGGTTTGCATAATAGATTATGCAAGTTTTTTCGAGTTCTTCGTGTCAAGTCCAAGAACGTTGCTGCCATTGTTGAATGCTTGAATATATCATCTTCAACCTTTCACCTAGTCCTTAAATTTTTTCGGCAACTTTCTTCTTTTCCCATTTCTGATTTTTCTTTCATTTTTTTGACATCTCAATACAAAACCATGTTTGTTTCTGTTGCAGGGAAATACTTGCTATTGTCTTAGATCCGTGAATGAACGAGGAATGTTGTTTTCACCATCAACCCGTTTGTATCATATGGTATTAGAGCCTACGTTGGATTTTAGCATTTTCTGCATTTTAAGAAGTAAAAAAATAGTTTGAAATTCAAAAAAAGTCAAAATTCAAAGTTTGACCAAAAAGTCAAAGTCAAAAAAATTCGGAAAAATTGAAAAAAAAATCAATTTCGAATATTTGTGGTATTTTGTGTTAATATGTTCTGTTTGGACGTGAAATGATGAAGGATATGCTTATCTTTCCTTGAAATACTTTAAAATCACCTGAAATCAACTTTTCTTGTTTATTCCGGAGATATGATGGTGGTAAGCATTTCTACTGCGTAAGTTGCTAAATTCTTGTTCTTTTAGCATCATTTCTTTCATTTCATATTGTTATCTTCTTTTCAGCCCAATTCTCAACTTTCATTTTATTATTATTATTATTTATTTCTTTTTCTCCTAACCCTTATCTTTGCTGTAACAATATTCACCTGTCACTCGTTGTTTTCTTTCAATTTGACAACACTTGTAGAATCTGAACATCGGAATCAGTTCCTTTAAAGAACTAAGTACGAGAGATTGAGGGAAAAGGAAAATAGAGCGTGTGAGAACATAAGGGGAGACAAAAAGAGCCATTCAAGTATTCTCCCGAGTGAAACACGAGTGCTGAGTGTTAATTCCTTATTTTCTTGAGTGCAAATTCTCTGGAGTGACTAGTGAGGATTTTTGTTATGTGATTGGTGAGGACTACTTTTTTTTTCTTTTATTTCTAACCTTTAACCCGTTTGTTTGTTTGTTTTTTTGTTTTCTTTGTGTGAAAATGACAGGTTCTGATGAACGACCACCACCAGACTTGCAAATGCAAGCCTTGGAGAGAATGATGCAAAGGGTAGTGGCTAGTGCCTTAGAGCCATTACAGTCCCGAATGGACATAATTGATGGGGGTTCCAATTCTGCCCATGATGAAGTCAATGATAATAAAGTCAATCAGTTCCCGAGGACTACCCCTAGACGTGATCAACAAATGGATGATAATATGACTAACATTAAAGTTGCTATACCTTCTTTTTAGGGACGAACAGATCCGGATGCATATCTTGCTTGGGAAAGCAAGGTTGAACATGTGTTCGAGTGTTGCAATTATTTTGAACAGAAGAAGGTTCGTCTAGCAGGCATGGAGTTTGTCGACTATGCACTGATATGGTGGGACCAGTTGTTGATTAGTCGGAGACGTGCCGGCTAAGGTCCAGTGGCTTCATGGAACGAAATGAAGCGTATCATGCATAGGAGGTTTGTTCCTTCATATTATCATCGTGATTTGTTTCAAAAATTGAAAACTTTGAAACACGGGACTCGGAGCGTAGAGGACTACTACAAGGAGATGGAGATGGCCATGATGCGAGCCAACATCGTTGAAGATCGAGAGGCGACCATGGCACGATTCCTTGCAGGTTTGAACTTTGAAATTGCTAATGCCGTTGAATTGCAGCATTACGTCGAACTGGATGATATGGTGCATATGGCGATAAAGGTCGAGCGACAACAGCGAAGAAAGTCTTAAAACCGAGGTACTACTCCATTTAAGTCTTTTTCTAACCCTTTGTATAATCCTAATGCTTCCAGGAAGCAAGCACCACAACAACCACATCGGATTGAGAAACCAACAAACCAAAGGCCCCTGTTGCTGATAATGGGCGTGGTAAGCAGCAAGTGGTGGCGCAAGAGCGAGCACGAGATATCCAGTGTTTCAAGTTCCTTGGGAGAGGACATGTTGCTAGTCAATGTCCTAACCGGAGGGTTATGTTGATGCGAGATGATGGTGAGATTGAGTCAGATTCCGAGGAGGAAGTGCATGATGTCCCTACTGAAGAGGAAGACGAGACCGACCTAGAGGTTTCTGAATCTGGTAAGGTAATGGAACTTTTGGTTATTAAAAGAAGTCTAAACGTGCAACAGGTACCAGATGATCTACAACGTGAGAATATCTTTCACACACGATGCAAGGTGCATGACAAGGTATGTGTTGTGATTATTGATAGTGGTAGTTGTACTAATGTTGCCAGTTCAGTGATGGTTTACATGTTAGGTCTGAAAACGACAAAGCATCCTCATCCATATAAGTTACAATGGTTGAATGATGGTGGCGAGCTTAAAGTGACCAGACAAGCTATTGTACCATTTTCGATCAGAAACTACAAGGACAAGGTCCTTTGTGATGTTGTTTCCATGGATGCTACTCACCTACTATTGGGACGCCCTTGGCAGTATGATAAAAGGGCAATGCATGATGGTTATACAAATCGTTACTCTTTTATGCATGCAGGTAAGAAGATCACTTTGGTTCCTTTGACACCGAGTCAAGTGTTTGAAGACCAGGCAAGCTTGAAAAAGAGTAAAGAGACTGCAAAAGAGAAGAAGAAGATGTCCGTGTATGCGAGCAGTAGCAAAATCAGGAAATGTCTTTCCTCTCAACAATATGTTCTTATTTTGATGTTTAAAGATTATTGTTTATTGACAGATTTTCCTACTTATCTACCTTCACCGATTTTGACACTTTTGCAGGAGTTTGAGGATGTGTTTCCAGTTGAAACACCGAAGGGATTGCCACCTCTTCGTGGCATTGAGCACCAGATTGATTTCATTCCATGTGCTACTATTCCGAATCGGCCAGCTTATCGAGCCAACCCTGAAGAGACGAAAGATCTTCAAAGACAAATTACCGAGTTGATGGACAAGGGTTACAATCGAGAGAGATTGAGTCCGTGTGCTGTTCCGGTGCTGTTAGTGCCGAAGAAAGATGGTTTTTGGAGGATGTGCGTAGATTGTCGAGCTGCGAACCAGATCAAGATTAAGTATCGTCATCCCATTCCAAGACTTGATGACATGTTGGTCGAGCTTTGCGGGGCCGCCATCTTCTCCAAAATTGACTAAAAGAGTGGCTATCATCAGATTCGCATGCGAGAAGGCGATGAGTGGAAAACAACCTTCAAGACAAAGCTAGGTTTGTACGAATGGTTAGTAATGTCTTTTGGTTCAACTAATGCACCTAGTACTTCTATGCGTTTGATGAATCATGTTCTGCGATCTTTCATTGGAAAATTATGTGTTGTATACTTAGATGATATCTTGATCTATAGCAAGTCTTTAAATGATCACGTAGAACATTTGTGAGCTGTTCTGCAAGTTTTGCGAGAAGAAAGATTGTTTGGTAACATTGAGAAGTGTGTATTTTGTACTGACAAACTCACATTTCTTGGTTACATTGTTAGTTCTCAGGGAGTTGAAGTTGATCCTGAGAAGATAAAGGCAATTCAGGAATGGCCACGACTGACATCGATTACTCAGGTTAGATCGTTTCATGGTTTAGTGAGTTTTTATCGACGGTTTGTTCCTAATTTCAGTTTCATTACCGCCCCTTAACTAGTATTATTAAGAAGAATTCTAGCTTCTTTTGGGGTAAGGAACAAGAAGATGCCTTTTTGAAAATTAAAGATTGTTTGACTAGATCACCTATGTTAGCATTACCTGATTTTTAACAAACATTTGAAATTGAATGTGATGCTTCTGGAATTGGTATAGGTGTTGTTTTGATGCGGGAAAAGAGGCTCGTTGCTTACTTTAGCGAGAAATTGAGTGGTGCTACATTGAACTATCCGGTTTATGATAAAGAGGTGTATGCACTAATTCGGGCATTGGAGACATGGCAGCATTATTTGTTGCCTAAGGAGTTTGTGATCCACACCGACCACAAGTATTTACGTTACATCACAGGTCAACATAAATTGAATAAACGACATGCTAAGTGGGTTCAATTCTTAGAATCTTTCCCTTATGTCATTCGTTACAAGAAAGGGAAAGAAAATGTCGTTGCTGATGCATTGTCACGTAGGTATGCACTTTTGAGTTATCTTGATTCACATCTGATTAATTTTGCATATATTCGTGATTTATACCCTGATGATCCTGATTTTAGAGATAAGTTTAATGGTTGTTCGAAAGGTGCAGATGGAAAGTTTTACAGACATGATGGCTATCTTTTCAAGGAAAACAAGATTTGCATTCCCTAGGGTTCGATGCGTGATATTTTGATCTGTGAGGCACATGAAGGTGGATTGATGGGTCATTTTGGTGTCACTAAAATCTTACATACACTAAAAGAGCATATGTTTTGGCCAAAGATGCACAAAGACATTGAAAGGTATTGTGAACGTTGTGTGGCATGTAGGGAGGCAAAGTCAAAGGTTTCACCACATGGTATGTACTTACCTCTACCTATTCCTGATTCCCCTTGGACTGATATTTCGATGGATTTTGTTTTGGGATTGCCTTGAACTAGAAATGGTAGAGATAGTGTATTTGTTGTGGTTGATAGGTTTTCTAAGATGGCACATTTCATTGCATGCCATAAGACTGATGATGATGTTAATGTGGCTAACTTGTTCTTTAGAGAGATTGTTCGATTGCATGGTATTCCTAGGTCAATTGCTTCTGACAGGGATGTTAAGTTTTTGAATCATTTCTGGAGGACTCTGTGGAGCAAAATAGGTACGAAACTCATGTTTTCTACTACTTGTCATCCTCAAACTGATGGGCAAACTGAGGTTGTTAATCGTGTTTTATCTACTTTATTACGTTCCATCATTAAAAAGAACATTAGGACTTGGGAAGATTGTTTGGCACATGTTGAATTCGCTTGTAATCATGCTATTCATTCTGCTACTAAAATGTCACCTTTTGTGGTTGTTTATGGTTTTAACCCTATTATGCCTCTAGATTTGTTGCCTTTGCCACATGAACAGGTGATAAGTAGGGACAGACAAGCGAGAGCAGATTAGGTGAAGCGATTACATCAGCAGGTTAAGGAGAACCTAGAACGAAGGACTCAGCAGGATGAAAAAGAAAGAAAATAAGGGAAGAAAGCGAGTCACCTTCGATGTTGGCGATTGGGTTTGGGTACATTTTCGAAAGGAAAGATTTCCAGCCCAAAGGCGGTCCAAGCTGTTACCACGTGGTGATGGTCCTTTTCAGGTGTTGGCGAAAGTGAACGACAACGCCTACAACATAGACTTACCGGGAGACTACAATGTGAGTTCTACCTTTATTGTTTCTAACTTAACCCCATTTGATGATTCTACAGATTTGAGGACAAATCCTTTTCAAGAAAGGGGGGATGATGTGAGCACATCCATTCAGAACGTTCAAGTTGACCTGGAGGTCTTACCAACAGGACCTATTACCCGTTCTAAGGAAAAGAAGTTCAGAGAATCCCTTTTCATTACTTTTGCTAACATTTCTGATTCATTTGAGAACATTCATGCCTTAGTTCCTTGTGTTTATAACGTGTTACTTGCTGATAAGTGACATACATGTAGTTTACTTACTTAGTAGATGTTTTAGTACATATCTATTATGTATGGTGTGTTACATTTTGTTTCTAAGTGTGTTTGTAAGTTTTTGAATAAGAATACATGGATGTTTATGTGTGTTTGCTTTGTTTTCATGTAGGTACTTAGGAGGAAATTAGCTCAAGAGTGTGTAGCTAGCTCAACTCTAGCTCAAGTGAGTGTAGGTAGCTCAATTCCAACTCTAGTGAGTGTAGGCACCTCAACTCCAGCTCACCAGAGTGTATGCAGCTCATCTTCAGTTCAGGAGGGTGTAACAAGCTCATCTCCAGCTCAAGGCAGCTCAGTGCAGCTCTTGACACTTTCAGTTAGCTCATTTCATCTCAACTTTAGCTCAACTTCAGCTGACAAGTCCAGAAGTAGCTCAAAAGCGTCTTGCATATCGGGGAGTGTGCTAGTGCACATGTTGCAGCCTAGGTGGCATCCGGTCATCTCCAGCACCCACGTGGCAGCTTGACACATGAGTGTGAATGTGCATCCGAATCAGCCCATTTTCTCCTTCATTATGCGCCATTTGCAAGAAAGGATAAGCCCAAGTGGTTATGTTTGAATTTCAAACATAAAAATCACATGCTAAATGTGATTTTTCATGTGTTTTTGGTGCCTAAACTTGTGGTTGCCAATTGAGTCCGCCCAAAAGGAGTTATTTCCACTCAAATTCAATTTTTAAACTCCTTTTAATATCATCCACACAACTTAAACGAATTTGGCAGCCCTTGTACCTATATATATGTGTTTAAACAATGTAATTTGGTTAGACCTTTTTATGAATCAAATATATTGTGAGAATTTTCTCTCAAAGTTAGTTCTTTTTAGAACTTTTTCCTTGATACTTCGGGTTCTCAATTGTTAGATAATTGAAGGGTCAAAGTGCTTTGTTCGAACAAATTCAAGATAAGGTTCGGGTTCGTTCAACAGATTGTTCGAGTTCTTCCTTGGAGTTTGTTCATCTTTCGACATTGTATAACAGATTAGATCCGAGTTTGCATAACAGATTATGCAAGTTCTTCCGAGTTCTTCGTGTCAAGTCTAAGAACGTTGCTGCCATTGTTGAATGCTTGAAGATATCATCTTCAACCTTTGACCTAGTCCTTAAATTATTTAAACAACTTTCTTCTTTTCCCATTTCTGATTTTTCTTTCATTTTTTCTTCTTTTCTTTATTTTTGACATCTAAATACAAAACCATGTTTGTTGCTGTTGCAGAGAAATACTTGCAATTATCCTAGATTCGTGAATGAACGAGGAATGTTGTTTTCACCATCAACACCCTTGTATCATTGAGGCAGTGATGAGTTGGAAAACACATAAGTCAGTGACAGAGGTACAAAGTTTCCTTGGTTTGGCTGGATATTACCGGAGGTTTGTCGATGGTTTTTCTAAGATTGTTGCACCTTTGACGAAGTTGATGCAAAAGAATATTCGCTTTGAGTGGACGGATGTTAGGCAACAAGCTTTCGAGAAGTTGAAGGAAGCTTTGACGCAAGCTCCTGTCTTGATTCAACCAGAATCAGGTAAGGAGTTTGTAGTATATAGTGATGCATCGTATGTTGGTTTAGGGTGCATGTTGATGCAAGTTGGGATGGTTGTGGCTTATGTGTCTAGACAGTTGAGGTGCATGAGCGCAACTATCTTACTCATGATCTAGAGCTAGCTGCGGTGGTATTTGCGTTGAAGATTTGAAGACACTATCTTTATTGTGAAAAGTGTGTGGTTTACACCAACCATAAGAGTTTGATGTATCTTATGTCGCAAAAGGAGTGTAACACCCCGAAATCTGGTCTAGTTGGAAATAAGTTCCGTTGATCAGAAATTCTACTTCGGCAAAGCTTAAATGTTGCATCGATTAGTTAATTATTTCTATCGAACCCTAAATTGGTTTAAACCATTGTGATTGAGCTCTATTAAGTAATGTTAAGCTTTTAGTGGCTAAAATGGAAGAAATGTAAGTTGGAGGGCAAAGTTACAATAATATGAAAGGTGAGGGGCTAACCTTGTGATTAGCCCACTTTGAATTAAAATCACCATTACGTGGAGTTATCTGATAACTTTCCTTCAAGTGAAGGAAAGCTTTATGTTAAAATTTAGAAATAAGAAACAAAAGGGAGATAGTTTACCGAGACAAAATTTCCAAGTCAACACCTCTCATCTTCATCATCTTCTTCTCCTAAGCACACACCTTCATTGGAGGAAATCCAACCTTTGTTATTTCTTCACTTTATCGATATCGAATCGTTACCATCAATCGGGTAAGCTATATTCCTTAATCGGTTATTGGATTCCATGGATATTTTGAGTGTAATCTAAACTAGGGTTTTGACTATCCATGGATATCTCCTTGTTGTCATCTTTATTGAAGTCGGATATTCATTTCGATATCCCTGTGTTGATTTTGATATCGAAACATCAACCCTAATAAGTTTCCTAATAATTTTCTAGCTCAAGAAGTTGAGAAAGAGGTATCACCATCTCCATCACAAGGTAGGAACAAAGGAATTGCTATCTGAGAGCCTTGAAGCTTCGGATTGTTAAGGTGAGTGTAGTCGGAGTCTCGAGTTTAGGCGAAAGGCCTCCTCGGATCATTAATTGTTATTTTAGATTATTTCGCTAACATTGTTATTGAAGCGAATGCATTGGATGGTTATTCGGACACTATGGTAAGTGTCGGTAAGTTACCATCGAACATTGATTATGGTCATTGTGCATTGTCATCGATAAAAGCATTGTTATCGGATTATTGCATTGAAATCCTCGGACATTGATATTGACACCAAACCATGATTCAATCCAAGGATTATGAATAAAATGAGAACATATTTATTACCTTATGCATGGTTACATGGCATTGATAATGTTAGCATTAGAATAAGTATCATTGTATCCATGTCATTTCCATTACTTATGTTATTTGTGACTACCTCGCTAGGCAAAGTGTGCCTAACGTGTCTTATCTCATGCATTTTCAGGTTAGAAGAGTTTGTTCGTTGGAAGATCGGATCGTTCGCCAAGACAAGTCACTACTAAGCTACATGTAATGTAATTATGACCTTGAACTCCTAGGAAGGTGTAAAAGTAGTTAAACTAGTCAAATATGCTCGTTTTGTTGTGTTGGTGCGTTGCCTATATTGTAATATGGTCATTGGCCCTAAATGGCCCTTTTGGTCCTTTTGATAAAGCCTTAAAAATGCATACTTGGCTAAAAAGGGTAAAAACGAGGTAAACGTATTCATATAGCTATGAAATTTGGCATGCTAGTAGTTTATAACATTGGAATGTTGCGTATAAAGTTTCATTGCATTTGGACATCATATGGTAGGGTAATTTGAATAAAAACCAGCTAAAATCTGTCATTACAGGCCTGTCCGTATCGAAATGGGTGATGTCGTTTCGATACGGGTACCCATATTTAAACCTAAGAATAAGGGTGTTCCGGAATGAAGTGATGTCGTTTCGGAACATTTTGCCTCTAGAGACCCTTTTTTCGATACGAATTTCGGAATGGTCAATGTCAAAGTCAACGATGGTCAATCCGTTCCAATACGGGTCACACATGTATCGAAACGGTCTAAGGTGTTGGGTCAACAAGGTTGACTCCTATACACTCGTTCTGAAACAACTTAGGGTGTTTCAAAACGGGGATTGGTAAGTTTGTTAAGACTCATTGAACAGCTTGAAAAATGTTAAAATCTAGTCACTGAATCTTGTATAGTCTGATTGATGGTGCTATTGTTCTCCGAATTGAAAGAAATTTAGTAAGAAAATCCCTTAAGTAATGAATTTCATTTTGGTAGAGTTTTTATATCGAAGGACCTCAAATATGCTAAGGTTTTCAAATTAGTCCTTAATACTTGCTATAGTTGTAAAGCGGCCCTAGCTTGATAATTGTGTATCCTATTCAATAATAGTAGACTAATAAGTGTGTTGGTCATACGTTGTACGCTTTCTATCGATTTTCCTGTGATTAAGTCGAAATTTATAACATTATTAGTCGTATAGTTCTCCGGTAACACTCTTCGACCCGGTTCTCTACCAGACCAGGAAAGGGTGTTACAAGGAGTTGAATCTTAGGCAACGAAGGTGGTTGGAGTCGCTTAAGGATTACGATTTGACAATTGAGTATCATCCTAGAAAGGCCAATGTTGTGGCTGATGCTTTGAGTAGGAAGGTAGCTATTGTGCTGAGAGCGATGTTTGCTTGGTTGAGTTTATTGCTTGATGGTGGGTTGATAGCCGAGTTGCAGGTGAAACCTTTCTTGATTCACCTGATCAAGGAGAAGCATTTGCTTAATGATTCGTTGGTGCCTCATGTTCAAGATATAGCTGATGGTAATACAACGAACTTCTATTTCAATGATGATGGAGTTCTATGTTTCAAAAGTCCAATAGTTGTGCCGGAAGATGTTGAGTTGAGGCACACTGTTTTGACTGAAGCTCATAGTAGTCCTTTTTCTATGCATCCTAGTAGTACTAAAATGTATCATGGTTTGAAGGATGAGTACTATTGTGTGGGGTTGAAAAAGTATGTTGCTGATTTTGTAAGCAAGTGTATGGTTTGCCGGCGTGTGAAAGCTGAGCATCAGTTTCCTTCTGGTTTGTTACAACCTTTGAGGATACCATAGTGGAAATGGGAAAGGATTACAATGGATTTTGTATCTGGTCATCCTTTTTCACCATCTAATAAGAACTCTGTATGGGTGATTGTGGATCGTCTTACGAAATGTGCACATTTCTTGGTTGTGCATTCTACGTATACGTTGGATAAGCTGGCGGAGTTGTATATTGCGGAGATTGTTCGTTTTCATGGTGTGCCTAAATCCATAGTGTCGGATAGGGATCCGAGGTTTACGGAAAGGTTCTGGGAATGTTTACATCAGGAGTTGGGTACGTGGTTGAATTTTAGCACTTCATATCATCCTCAGTCGGATGGACAGTCGGAGCGAGTTATTCATGTACTGGAGGACATGTTGCGATGTTGTGTGATTGATTTCCAAGGTTCCTGGGAAAAAAATCTGCCTTTGGTTGAGTTTTCCTATAATAACAATTTTCAGGAAAGTATTCAAATGGCTCCGTATAAGGCCTTGTATTGGAGAAAGTGTAGAATGCCGCTTTGTTGGGCTGAGACGGGGCAAAAGTTGGTTTCCATACCGAATATGCTCAAGGGAACAACTGAGAAAGTGAAGCTCATATGTGAGCGGTTGAAGGCTGCATCGGATCGTCAGAAATCTTACGTGGATTCAAAGCGTAGAGAATTTGAGTTTGCGGTTGGAGATAGCGTGTTCCTCAAGGTATCGCCTTGGAAGAAAGTGATTAGGTTCGGACGTAAGGGAAAGCTCAGTCTGAGGTTTATTGGGCCTTAAGAGGTTGTGGAGCGAGTGGGTCATGTGGCTTATCGGTTGAGGTTGCCTCCCGAGTTGGAAAGGATCCATGATGTGTTTCATGTTTCTATGTTGCGGAGGTATAGATCGGATCCATCTCATGTGATTCTAGTTGGGGAGATTGAGCTGAATCCGGATTTATCTTATGATAAGAAACCGGTGAGAATTCTAGATTCGAGTAGTAAAGTTCTTCAGGGGGAAACGATTGAGCTTGTGAAGGTGTTGTGGCGACACCGATGAGTTGAGGAGGCCACGTGGGAAAGCAAGGCGGACATGTTGAGGCAGTTTCCGCATCTTTTTCCTTCAAGTAAAATTTCAAGGACAAAATTTTCTAAGTGGGGGAGAGTTGTAACGCCCCAGTTTTGGGTCTAGGTGTTTTTCTAGTCAGGTTGGGCCGGTGGAACCGATAGTCGGTTGTTCGAATCGTTAAGAGGTGGTTTAGGGAAATCAAGTTTCGTGATGGGATAAAAATATGATAAAAATTCCTAAATCCTCTAAAATTATATTTAAGAGGTTGGTTAAATCAATTTTGCATAATAAGTTTTGGAAAGTATACATTTTGGGTGATTAACAAAATGTAAAGTTTTAAAGTTGTGAAAAAATGTGTTTTTCAAAAAGAGTCAAGAGCTTAGAATCTTTAGAGATCTAATTGGCAATTAAGCCTTTTCTCTAATTTTTCATGTGTTTTAAATGGTTTAATAAATTTTAAAATGGCTTTAATTGAGTTAATTAAGGAGTTAGTAAATTGGTTAAAAGATTTTTGACGATCTTTTCATTCTCACCATTTCACTTCAGCCAAACAACCTTCATTTTCTGTCAAATTCCAGATTTTCTTCACTCTCAAATTCTCTTTTGATTTCCAACTTCATCTTTGTGATTTCTCTCAAATTTGCTCAGGTTTCTTAAAAGCTAAACTTGCCAAATTAGAAGAGAAGCAAAGATTGGAGGTAAATTTTGTGTTGACCCTCTAAGCAAGGTTCTTTAATGAAATTCCAAAGATATTCGACTCTTTATTCATGTTTTTGATTGAGGTTTTGTTATTGTTTTAATAAGATGTTGAAACCTTGTTGAAAAGATGATTAAAATGTGATTTTTGGAGTTGTGTTGATTTGGTTTGTTTGAGGTGATTTCTAAATGAGTTTTGAAAGGTTAATGATGTTGAAATATAGCCGAAATCATATTAATCCTGAAATCCTTGAGATCTTTGGTTTTTAAGGTGTCTATAGTTGGGTTTTGGGGTGTCATGTGAAATCCGAGTTGCTGGAGGTATAAGGATGGTTTTAGGTTGCTTTTGGATGTTGATAGATGCTTAAAATGTGTTGGATGTGTTGGTAGATGGCTGGGCTGAGTTTAGAGAACAGTCGATTGAGTTTTTGGTTGTATCGATTGGGTAAATTTATGCTTTAGAGCAGGGCTACGAGTTTCCTTTTGAATGCTTGTGTTTTGGATGCATTTTAATGCATTGAACCTTTGTTTTAATGTGTTGAAAATAGGGGATAGTGTTCTGAAATCAAACGAAGTGATTTTGGAGTCTTTGGACGGGTGATTGTTGCGTCGGCAAGTGTGGTTTTGCAAGTCAGTGAGTGGAAATTGATTTTTCAGCATGGAAACGTTTTAGAAAAGGTTTTGGGAAATTAGTAAGAGCTTGAAACGCTTTACTAAGTTCGGAAGTAAGTAAACTGGATTTCTCTCCCGGATTGTGCTAGTTTGAGCCTTTGGTTGCATTTAGTTTTAATTGCATTTACCTACTGTTTTAAAGCATGTTCTTTAGTATATAAATGCGTTTGATGATGCCCTGAGGATTAAGGATGCACTAGGTAAGTGATCCTTGTATGCATGTGTTGATGCATGAGTTTTGAAGCGTGGTTTAATGCTTGAGTTTATGGCTATCATGAATGATTTGTAAAAATAGTGAGGTATGCATGAAATGTGGGTTATATTGGCAAGTTTTGTTGAATAAATTGTTTTGTAAAAGAAATCGGATATAGTTAGTCGGCTATAGGATTGAGTTCACTATAAACAAGTCGCCATTGATGTTGAGGAGTTGTGATTGTACCGAAAACTCCATCCAAGTACCCTAACGATTTAGGATTGTTTAAGGTTGCAACAGTTGAGGGTAGCTCCCAGATTCGAACCTTGTGGGTGTCTTGTCTCTTGTTAGTGGGTTATACATCTATCGATGAGTGGTGTTGAGGGGTTGTAATTGTACCGAATACTCCACAACGGGTGTCACAACAGTGGAGGGTTGCTCCCGTATGTGAGCCTTGAGATGCCGATAGAGTGTATGAAGGGTTTGGGACAACCCTTGGTAAACTGTGTATCCGATGTGTTTTTGAGAATGTTGTTTATCACTTGTGAGCCAATATAATCGAATGAAATGCTATAAAAATGTTGATGATGCACTTTATGAAAAATGCATGTTTTACTTTAAGCTTAGCATAATGGTTTTTTGCATTGAAGGTTTGATGATGTGTAGCAATGGTTTAATTGCTGGAAAATGTATGAATCATGTTGCATGAGGTTTAGCATGCTGAATTTAAAGGCAAGGTGCATGGTTTATCAAAAAGTCATGATGGTCTTGAAAAGAGTGAAATATGGTTTTGTGCATTGACGATGTTTTGGTTTTGAGCAATCCTTACTAATATTGTATGCTTATGCTCTTTTTGTTCATCAATGCAGATAATTAGGCGTTTGGAGGCAGCGTTCTACAAGGGGTTTTCCAAGGGACTTATCTAAATGTATGTTGAGGTTTTGAACTAGTGTAATAAGGGCAATGGGGGCGTCCAATACTTTGAATGTTGGTTGTTTTAGTGTTTTCCTATTTTTTGCAAGTTCGATATGCATTTTTAGTTATGCAAAAGGCCTTTTAAGTGTTTGTTTATACTTTGGTTAAGATTTGACCTATTGGTGCTTATTTCACGTAGGAAGCATGCCTTTAGTTCTCTTGATATTGTGAATGGTGCTATGATGATAGTTCTGCCATGAATCCTTGATTGTTGATATGTATTTGAGTTGCGAGCATGTTAGGTAATATGTCGGGTTAATTTCGGATGGATGAAATCGGGTTTAAATAGGAAATTTAAACGTTACAGGCTCAGGTGTTTGGAAACACCCTTGCTTGTTTCGAAACGATGGCCTGGAAATGCCTTGTGGTTTCGAAAAGGTGAGGCATGTTTCGATACATTTTGCCTATGTGAAATCCTGTTTTGAAACGGGTCTTAGATGGTTTCGAAACGAACCCGCGTTTTGAAACGGTCAACAATGTTTGGATACAACCGTTTTGATACGGGGCAAATTGTTCCGAAACGATTGGCTATTAATACAGTTTTTGGAATATTCTGAGGTCCTGTTTCTTTGCATTTTGGTCCCTACTTGTCATGTATGTGATTAAATGAGTTCCAATGGTTATCTTGAGCTGAGTTTCTACACAGAAGCATGTAATGAACCTAATTAAAGGTTTGTAATCTTAATTTGGCAAAAACCCTTACTAATTGTCAAATTTACGAAATGGTCCCTAAACTCGAAATTAGTGTAAATCGTTAAGCGTTCGTGTTGTCTTATGATCTGCTGCCCTGTTTGAACACATATGAACCTAACTTGCATCTAGACAAGATAAAAAGAAAAAAAGGTTGTTTATTGAGTTAACCTTTCCCGGGTTGCTTCAATATTCTCTGCGTGACCCGTTTGGCTCGGTCTATCAGCTAGGCCAGGTCGATGGGTTACATTTGGTGGTATCAGAGCCAGGTTACGAAAGGTGGGGATGATGGTAAGTTTTTGGTAAGTGAGTTTGACGTGAATGTGTGTTTTTTATTATGTTTACTTTGCCCGTTTAATGTCTTAAGCATGTTGGTTGCTTTAGTGTTGTGGTTTTGAACTAGTGTAATAAGGCCAATGGGGGCGTCCAATAATTTGAATGTTGGAATAATTTGAATGTTGGTTGCTTTAGTGTTTTCCTATTTTGTGCAAGTTCGATATGCATTTTTGGTTATGTAAAAGGCCTTTTAAGTGTTAGTTTATGCTTTGGTTGAGATTTTACCTATTGGTGCTTATTTCTCGTAGGAAGCATGCCTTTAGTTCTCTTGATATTGTGAATGGTGCTATGATGATAGTTCTGCCATGAATACTTGATTGTTGATATGTATTTGAGTTGCGAGCATGTTAGGTCATATGTCGTGATAGTTTCAAATGGATGAAATCGGGTTTAAACAGTAATTTAAACATTGCAGGCTCAGGTGTTTTGAAACACCCTTTCCTGGTTCAAAAGGTAGCATGGAAATGCCTTGTGGTTTTGAAATGGTGAGGCATGTTTCGATACATTTTGCCTCTGTGAAACCATGTTTCGAAATGGGTCTTAGAAGGTTTCGAAATGAACTCGCGTTTCGAAATAGTCAATAAGGTTTCAAAACGACCATTTCGATACGAAGTCCACTGTTCCGAAAAGATTGGTTGTTAATACAGTTTTTGGAATATTCTGAGTTATTGTTTTTTTGCATTTTGGTCCATGCTTGTCATGTATGCAATTAAATGAGTTCTGACAATTATCTTGAGTTGAGTTGAGTTTCTACAGAGAAGCATGTAATGAACCTAATTAAAGGTTGGTAATCTTGATTTTGTGAAAACTCTTACTAATTGTCAAATTTACGAAATGGTCCTTAAACCTGAAATCGGAGTAAATCGTTAAGCGTTCGTGTTATCGTTTGATCCGCTTCCCTATTTGAACACATAGGAACTTAACTTGCATCTGGACAAGATAAAAAGAAAAAATGGGTCGTTTATTGAGGTAACCTTTCCCGGGTTGCTTCAACATTCCCCGTGTGACCCATTTGGTTCGGTCAATCGGCTAGGCCGAGTCGAGGGGGTTACATGCAAAGATCATATATTTTCTATGAAGCAAAGAGGTACAATGAATGAGAATAGTGAAATAGAGACAATGAAGATGGTTATCCGTTTGGGTTGAATAAGCAAATGTGTGAATATCAGAAATGGGAATATTAAAAGAAAACCATAAAAACTGACATGCATTCATATGTTAGGCATCCCTAAGAGCATGTTCATCATAATCACCTCAATTTTGAATTTTGGCAGTAATAAGAAGAACTTTTCCAGCAGAAGTACTAGTTGATTTCCATCCTATCATTTCAACAATAAGACATCCTATCTTCAGAAGGGGCATTAGTTGAATAAAATCCTATGCCACTTCGCTTTTTAGCATGAGAAATAGTTGATTTCTATCCTATCGCTTCGACATTGTGTTCAATTGAAGTAATAGTTGATTCCTATCCTATCACTTCTTCCGAAAGGGGAATTAGTTGATTTCTATCCTATGCCACTTCGTTTTCCTGTAGAAGCAATAGTTGATTTCTATCCTATCGCTTCGGTATTTTGTTCAATTGAGGTAATAGTTATTTCTTATCCTATCACTTCTTCCAAATGAGACATTAGTTGATTTCTATCATCTGCCACTTCGCTTTCTAGTAGGAGCAATAGTTGATTTCTATCCTATCGATTTGACATTGTGTTCAATTTAAGTAATAGTTGATTTCTATCATATCTCTTCGACATTGTGTTCAATTGAAGTAATAGGTTATTTATATCCTATCACTTCAAGAACAAGACATCTTATCCATCGAAGGGGCATTAGTTGATTTCTATCCTATGCTACTTCGCTTTATAGCAAGAGTAATAAATGATTTCTATCCTATCGCTTCGGCATTGTGTTCAATTGAAGTAATAGTTGATTCTTATCATATCACTTCAGGAACAAGACTTGTTATCTTTCGAAGGGGGCATTTGTTGATTTCTATCCTATTCCACCTCGCTTTTCAGAAGGAGCAATAGTTGATTTCTATTCTATCACTTCGGCATTGTGTTCAGTTGAAGTAATAATTGATTTATATATCCCGTCCCTTCAAGAACAAGTCATCTTCTTCTAAAGGGGGCAATAATTGAATAAAATCTTATACCACATTTTTTGGAGGCAGTAGCCGGACGACACCCTATTGCTTCATGATAGAGCTACGGTTATCAGTTTAGGAATCAGACGAATAAAATCAGTGCGTTTTGTTCTTTGCTCTATCCATGTTTCCTAGAAATGAGCAAAGAGGTGTAGCTGTTGTCACCTAATTTTATTCAAACCATTTTGTTTTATATATATTATTATTGATGTATTTTATTTATTTTTGCAGATTAAAATTATTCTAATTACATCAGATATGGGACAATTGCAAAAGATCATGTTCAAATATGGAAAGTCAAGCTATCTAGAAGGAATTCTCACTATGGACTTACGGCAAATTTCTGATAGGATCCGAGCATTTCTGGGTCAGGATACCTTCTTACGTATTGGCCGTCTTTTAGTTACCTTTCCAACAAATCTTGAAACGCCTCAATCGGACATTGGGAGCTCAATATATGCTTGTTTTATTGAAGACATCACGTGCAGAAAGTTTGATATGGGTTTAATACGATAATTTAATTTTATTATGAATTTTAAATTATTTTGATTATTTGTAATTAAATTCAAACTTAGGCATTTCCCTATTTATTTTAATTCATTTATGATTATATTGAATGTAAGGAAAGTGGTTTGATCTGTTGCGTGTAAAATAGTCTATCGCAATTATAGTGCAAGTATACACGACGCAAGTAGTAAAGTGATACGAAGTATCGGATATCGTCTCCACAGGGATTGGGCTAATGACTTCACCTTGTTTACTGCACGAAAGCAAAGGAAATAATTAAGAGTTGTCACGAGAATAATAAGGTAAAAACGTAAAATAAAGGATTGAGAAATTAAGATAGAGAGAATGGGCTGGTATTGAGTTGCTCAGTAGTGCAGGTATTGAGTTGCTTAGGATCTCCAGTTCTGTCGTCGTTCCCGTCGCCGACAGCACCTGTCGCGGCGTCTGTCCGTTGGTAGTCGCAGCAGCAGACACACCAACTCCGTACTTCAAGCTTGGCAAGAATCCCAGATCTGCCTTGCCCTATCCCTAGGCACAAGTCTGTCGATGGTCACGTCTTTGATGATACCTCCCGGCGTGAATCGAAGGATGAACACCGATGTGTATGAATTCTTCCTTAGCCACTTAACCTCGCCCTATCCCTAGGCACGAGATGATTCAACTATGAACTAGAGAACGCGCTCTTATCTCTTTCGTATACTTAACTCTCCCGATGCTAAGTAAATGGATAACCTCACAATGCTCTCCCGATGCTCTTGCAAGATATTAAAACCAAGATAAAAGAACTTGAAGTTTATTTTATTGAACTTGAAAAAATCCTAAAACAACGCAACCCTTACAACTACTTTACAAAACAACCCGTAGCCCTTGGGGGAAATTAGAACATATCGGTGACAGGTAAACGGCAGGGGGGTTTTGGTTATCGGTTATGGAGTAGAATTCGGGATCCTCTCCTAGGTCAAAACTATGCCCTTATATAAGCTTTGGGCTCAAGTTATCTAAGGTAACAAGGATTACAACTTTAATTAGAAGTAAGATTCTAATAAAGACTTAATCTCTAAATCTCCTACTTTGCAGCCGCCATCCTTGTTTCTAGGAATTTCCTCTCCTTGAGCTTTGGCTTGACATATCTTTTGATCCGGGGCTTGGAAAAATATTTGGCTTTCACACGACAGACGAGCAGATTTTTCTCTATCTATCGAGGTCCACTTGACTTTTCCTCTTCATAAATCTGCTGTCACCATGCTGTCACGACAGGTCCTTGACAGGTTCGTCTCCTTTGGTTGCTTGTCCAGTTCCGCTCTCCTGCTTCTCTGCCCTGCGCCTGCCTTCATCGTCTACTATGACAGATACCTGCGAAAATATCCATCTTTTAGTAGAATCCGTGCCTTTTGTATAATTGTGATGTTTTACTAAAAACTAACCTAAATGCAATGCAATGATGCTTGAATGCAGCAGAAATATGGGTTAAAAAGGGTGTAAATAATAGAACTTTTACACACTCAACACACCCCCAAACTCAAGTCTTTGCTTGCCCTCAAGCAATTAAGAAAGAAAAAAAATATTTTTTTTGTGTTGGCCTTCAAACAGTGAACTGTCCCTTACCCGTCGCTCATTCTCTATGGCGGCAGCAACCTGTCGGAAAGGTTAGGATCTGTCCGGAATCTCCCTATAGCTCTCGTGCAGTGTGTGCATGCTTGTGAACAGTTATATGCCAAGACTCTCTTAGTTTCACTAGAATAATTGACTTTAGCTTGTTTAGAGTTTTTCTACGAGACTGTTTTCTTTCTTTTTCTTACTAGAGCCAGAATTGGGCACCTCTAGTTATTTCTTTTTTTTTTTCAAAACTTCTTCTCTTTTACTAGAGCCAGTATTTCAGGCACCTCTAGTTAACTGTCTAGAGCCGGTGATAGGCACCTCTAGAAGTTTTTCTCTGGTTATCTGCCTAGAGCCGGTGGTAGGCACCTCTAGGTTTCCTGAGATTCTAGTCTCTTTTCTACTCTAAGTGCTAAGTTTTCCTATTCTAGTTTGGCTAAAAGAAATCTAAGCAGTATAACAGTCACAAAAGTGTTTAAATTTTCAGAACTATAGAAAGGCTCTAAACTTTTCCTTAATCTGTCCTAAAGATGCTGCCACTACAGAGCTGTCATGACAGGTAAGTTAACTTCACAGTTTTAAGCCAACAGTTTTAATTTTCTGTTTTTTTTTTTTTTTTTTTAAAAAAAAAAAACTTAAATAAAAAGACACAACAATAATTAAAGGAGTTGCTAAAGACTCCATTAATGATGGAGGGTTGCCACCCCCAAACTCAAGGGTTGCATTGCCCTCAATGCAAAATGACATGAAAAAAAAAGTACATCACAAAATATAAAGGCAGGCAGCAATAAGAGACAATAAAAACTTAAATTTTCACGTGCTGCTCTCACTACTGCTGCTGACGCGGATCTGATAGCGGCGCCTGCGCTGAGGTGGTGGCTGGACAGGTTCAACGGCAGGTTGCTCAACAGGTTCATCGGTCTGTTGAGGGGCGGTTTCTTCCACTAGTCGAACATCGGAACTGCTGCTGCTGTCCCAGCTGTCGCTTGTGATGGCTTGGGACAGTCTTCTTTTGTCGGCCACATGCTTAATGCGTTTCACTCTTGTGAAGGCGCTGTCCAAATTCCTCCCGACAATAGGGCTGTCATCAGTGGCAGCTCGCTTCGTTCCTCGAGGTGAAGTGTCTGCCGAGGGGCTGCTGCTGCTGAAGAGGAAGCGGCAGCGGTGTTTTGTCGGGTTTGTCGTGAAGACATTTTTGGTTGCAAGGGCTGCAAATGAAAGAAAAAGAGATAAAACTAGAGGAGAATAGCAAGAGAGAAAATCTGAAGTGATGAAAAGTGAAAGGGAGAAGGGGGTTTTATAGCTGTTTCGGAGCTGCCCGTTTAATGCCGCAACGGCAGGCGAGAATAACGGGGCGGCAGATTGAATATAGCGTGTCTGACGCGTCTGACACGTATTAATGCGTCTGCTGTGCGTCTGCCGCACGCTTCTCCGTCTGCCGTGTCAGTCTGTTGATAGCCTGTCTTGTCCGTCTGTTGCGGCAGCTGGAACGGCAGGCTTTAATGAATGGGTTTTAGTGGGCTTGATGGATGGGCGGTGGGCTTGGGCCACTTCTTCTTTTCTTCTTGACTCCTTTATTTCCTAAAAACTGAAATTATAAAAACCAAACATTATTTGAATAAAACAAACCTAATTTCCTAATAATAATAAAATAAATAAAAATAAAAATTAGGTTAAATTAGTGATGCCTTGTGGGGCATCATCTAAAGTAACCACTTCCTGTAGTCTTGGGGCTTCAGTCCCTTGATAGTGCTTGAGGCGTTGTCCATTGACTTTGAATTGGTGCCCATCTTTTAATGATTGAATTGTAATGGCACCATGGGGAAAAACTTGAACCACTTGGAACGGGCCAGACCATCTAGATTTTAGCTTTCCTGGAAAGAGTTTCAACCTCGAATTAAACAACAACACAAGCTGCCCTGGGCAGAACTGTCGTGGCAGCAACTTCTTGTCATGCCACTTCTTAGTTTTTTCCTTGTAAATTCTTGCATTATCGTAGGCCATTGTCCGTAATTCTTCGATTTCGTTCAGATCCAATAACCTTTTCTGGCCGGCCTTGTCCAAGTCCATGTTCACTGCCTTAATTGCCCAATATGCCTTGTGCTCGATCTCGACAGGCAGGTGGCAGGTTTTCCCGTAAATCAGTCGGAATGGAGACATGCCCAATGGAGTCTTGAAAGCTGTCCTGTATGCCCATAATGCATCATTCAGAAGTAAAGACCAATCTTTCCTAGTTGGTTTAACCATCTTTTCAAGGATGTTCTTCACTTCCCTGTTTGATATCTCAGCCTGTCCATTGGTCTGTGGGTGGTATGCTGTCGCGATCTTGTGCTTGACACCATATTTTTTTAAAGCGGCAGCAATTACCCTATTATCGAAATGTCTCCCTTCATCACTGATAATCGCTCTAGGGATGCCAAATCTAGAAAAAATGTGTTTGTGCAGAAACTTTTGGACCGTCTTGGCATCATTCTTTTGCGTTGCGATTGCTTCTACCCACTTGGAGACATAGTCCACTGCTAGGAGGATGTAAAGGTTTCCACACGAGGATGGAAAAGGTCCCATAAAATCAATCCCCCAAACATCAAAGATTTCTACTTCTAAAATATTCTGCAGTGGCATCTCGTTTCTCCTCGAGATGTTACCTGTCCTCTGGCACCTGTCGCAGTTTCTGTAAAATTCCTGTGCATCTTTATAGAGTGTCGGCCAGTAGAACCCTGACTGCAGCACTTTGGCAGCCGTTTTATTTCCTCCTAAGTGACCTCCATATTGTGAGGCATGACAGTGATGGAGAATGTCTTCTTGTTCTTCTTGTGGTACACACCTTCTTATAACCTGATCTGCGCACATTTTGAAAAGAAGAGGTTCGTCCCAATAATAATGTTTAACATCATTTTGGAACCTCTTCCTTGCTTGATAATTTAGATCAGTAGGTAATATTCCGCTAACTATAAAATTAACGAAATCAGCATACCAAGGAAGGTTAGAAGACTTACCTGCCGTCATGGCTGTCGCGACAGCGACTGCGGCAGCGAAGAGTTGTTCATCTGGGAAGGTCTCAAGTATTTGTGTCTCATCTAAGGGTAGACTCTGTCCCATGTCCAACCTCGACAAGTGGTCTGCCACTTGATTTTCTGTCCCCTTTTTGTCTTTGATCTCAAGGTCGAATTCTTGTAATAGCAAGATCCATCGTATCAACCTAGGCTTTGCATCCTTCTTTGCAAACAAATACTTGAGGGCAGAATGATCGGTGTGTATTATAACCTTCGTTCCAAGTATGTAAGAACGAAACTTGTCGATGGAGAACACCACAGCTAACAGCTCCTTTTCTGTGGTGGTATAGTTCACTTGGGCTTCATTTAATGTTTTGCTTGCATAGTATATGACGTGAAACAGCCTGTCAGTGCGCTGCCCAAGTGCTGCCCCGACAGCATAGTCACTAGCATCACACATGATCTCAAATGGTTGTGTCCAGTCTGGTGGCTGTACTATGGGGGCTGTCACTAATTTTTCCTTCAGAACCTTGAATGCTTCAGTACATTCTTTGTTAAAGTCAAAGGGTCGGTTCTGCTCTAGGAGATGACATAGAGGCTTGGTGATTTTTGAGAAATTTGCAATGAATCTCCTGTAAAAACCAGCATGCCCTAAAAAACTCCTAATGCCCTTGACAGTTGTTGGTGGCGGCAGCTTTTCAATGACCTCTATTTTCGCCCTGTCGACTTCTATCCCACGGCAGCTAATCTTATGGCCTAGAACTATCCCTTCATCTACCATAAAATGGCATTTTTCCCAATTAAGAACAAGATTAGCTTTTTCACATCTTTCAAGTACCTTTTGAAGGTTGCCGAGGCAGCTCTCAAAATTGTCTCCAAAAACGGAAAAATCATCCATGAAAATCTCAAGGAAGTCCTCGACCATGTCGGAGAATATTGCCATCATGCACCTTTGAAAGGTGGCAGGTGCGTTACAGAGGCCGAATGGCATCCTCCTAAATGCGTATGTTCCGTAGGGGCATGTGAAAGTTGTTTTCTCTTGATCCTCCGGTGCAATAGCAATTTGGTTATAACCTGAATAACCATCAAGAAAACAATAATAAGATTTACCCGCTAATCTGTCAAGCATTTGATCAATAAAGGGTAAAGGAAAGTGGTCCTTTCGGGTAGCTTTGTTAAGCTTCCGATAGTCCATACAAACCCTCCAACCGGTCACAGTCCTGGTTGGGATTAGCTCATTGTTATCATTGGTTATCACTGTCATTCCTCCTTTCTTTGGAACACATTGCACCGGGCTTACCCATTTGCTGTCGGAGATGGCGTAAATAATACCAGCGTCTAACCATTTAATTATCTCTTTACGCACTACCTCCTTCATCGCAAGGTTTAACCGCCTTTGGGCATCAATAGTCGGCTTATGGTCTTCCTCTAATAGAATTTTATGCATACAGATTGCCGGACTAATGCCCTGAATGTCTGCTATCGTCCATCCAATTGCCTTTTTGTGCTGTCTTAACATGTCGACCAGCTGTCGTTCCTGTTCCTGCGGCAGCTTAGCAGAGATGATTACGGGCAGTGTTTTATCACAACCAAGATAAGCATATTTAAGCTGCCCTGGCAGGGGCTTAAGTTCTAAGACAGGTGGTTCAACAGTAGATGGCTTTTGGATTAAATGGTTACCCGAAGTGTAATTCAAGGGTTCGAATAACTTACCTGGACGATGGTCTAACCAGTCGACCTCCTCTTGACCTGCAGTGTCAGATGTATCGGATGCAGAGGAGTCACTGTCGTCGAAGCTGTCGTCGTTGCTGTCGTGACAGGTTTTTAAGTGGCTGTCGCAGCAGTGACCAAGTTTTATATCACGGCAGCCCGACCTGAAACAGGGGTAATCAAAGGTCACCTCAATGATGGCCTTGCACTCCTCGTCTAAATCAGCACGTTTCATTGATTGGAGAACATTCAACTTGATCTCTTGATCGTTTACTCGCATGGTGAGTTCTCCTCTCTCCACATCAATCAGTGATCTTCCCGTGGCTAAAAAGGGTCGTCCTAGGATGACTGGTGCGTTTTCGTCTGCCTCACAATCTAAAATAAGAAAGTCAGCAGGAAAAATAAACTTATCCACTCTTACCAAAATGTCTTCAATCTTTCCCTCTGGATGAACGTAAGAGCGGTCGGCTAACTGTAGGGTAACTGTCGTGGGCCGCGCCTTGCCAATACCTAATTTCTGAAAAACAGATTTGGGCATTAGATTAACACTAGCACCTAGATCACAAAGTGCCTTACCCACAAATTTGTCGCCGATTACACAAGGTATGAGGAAACTCCCTGGATCCTTCTTCTTCTGGGGTGGCTGCCGATGAAGAATACTCATGCAACCATCTGCCATCCTTACCGTTTCAAACTCCCCAAGTTTGTATTTCTTGGACATGACATCCTTTAGAAATTTAGCATAACCGGGCATTTCTCTAACAGCATCTAACAACGGAATATTAATCTGAACCTGTTTAAAAATATCATAAATCTTTTTAAGTTGAGATTCTTGCTTAGCTTGCTTTATCCGTTGAGGAAAGGGTGGTGGGGGGCGGTAGTCAGCTACACGTCCTTCCCACTGCATACGAATCTGAGGACGATGTTCTTCATTTTTCTCCTCTGTCGCTTCTGCTGTCGTGACAGGCTTATCGGCAGCAGTCTGTTTGTCACCTGTCGGGTCAGCTTCCTCGGCAGGTTTATCCAAGGCAGGTTCCTTTTCTGTTTCAGCTTCTTTTTCCGGCCCTGGTAACTTTTTCTCACTCCTAGTAGTAATCGCCTTACATTGCTCATGTGGGGGCGGTCTAGCATTTTCAGTATTGCTAGGGAAACCTCCATTCTGCCTCGGCTTAATGTGCTGGGACACCTGACCCATTTGTGTCTCTAGAGATTTCAAGGTCGCCTCATGATTTGTCATCCTCATCTTGGTTTCATCCATAAAGTTTTCCGTCTTTTTGACAAACTGATTAATATTCTCCATATATGTACCAGTCTGAGACATAAAAGTGGCCAGAGTCTGTTCCAATACACTGCTTGTGGCAGGTGGTGGCTGCTGTTGCTGTTGCGGCGACAGGTTCTGTGGCAGGTGTTGCGGCTGCTGTTGCTGTCGCGTCAACAATCGGGGACCCCCTTGATTCTGATTATGCACTTGTGGATTCAGCGCATTGTTAGGGTTACTCCAAGAAAATTTGGGATCTTTCCTCCAATTAGGATTGTAGTTGTTGGAATTGTAGTTTGGCTTGTAATTTCCAACATATTTTCCCTCTTCTATATTTATAGGGCATTCATCCTTACTATGATTTCCCTCACAAGTAGTACAAACTTCCTCGACAGCAAATCCTCGTATATCCTCTTCATTCAATAAGTGTTTCATGGCTTTAGTAAGGAATGCTACCTGTGATTTCATAGTGCTGTCGGCCTCATAGTCCTTGACAGCAAGTACCCGTTTACCCCCTCTTCTAGCAGTCGGAAACTGCTCTTCATTCTTAGCTAAATTTTTCAGAACTTGCAGCGCCTCGTCTGGATCTTTATCCAATAGTAATCCATTTGCTGCAGAATCAATTCGGATGCGAGTTTGTAGATTGGCAGCATTATAGAACTTTGTAACCTGATTCCAGACGGGGAATCCATGCATAGGGCAGTTTCGAAGAAGAGTGGTAAACCTGTCCCAGGCCTCGTGCATTGGCTCGTCATCTTCCTGTTGAAAAGTAGCAATTTCATTACGTAATCGCTCAGATAAATGCGAAGGATTAAAACGAGATAAGAATTCACGAGTTAGATCTGCCCAAGTCATAATAGAACCCGGTGTAAGCTTATTCCACCAAGTTTTAGCTCTATCCCTTAATGAATGGGGGAATAACCGAAGCCTCAGTATCTCCGGACTAACTCCTGGCAGTCTAAACGAACCACAGATCTCCTGGAACGTTTTGAGATGCTCCCTAGCATCTTCTGTCGCAGAACCACTAAACTGTCCGGCGTTGTTGATCATACTAAACATGACAGGTTTAAGTTCAAAGTTGTCAACATCAATATCCGGCAGCGTGGTCTCCAGCTCTACATGATCATTCAGCATGTAGTCACGACATGATCGTCGTCCACCTGCTGCGGGCGGATTGGCGGCAGGTCCACCAGCAGGTTGGTTATGGGCCATCTTCTCTAGCTGTTCTTCGAGATATTCGTTTCTGTCTAAAAGTCGGCGAAGTTGTTTCTTGAGATTGAAGGAACGTTCGATCTCTGGATCTAATTTATATTCAGGATCTTCACCTCTTTTCGATCTGCGCATAAACAAGAAAACCTCGTGAAAAGCAAGAGTTGAAAACACAAAAGAAAAATTAAAGAAAAAATAAAAAGAAAAATAAAAATAAAAATAAAAATAAAAAGTGCAATAAAAGAAAGATGTAGTTATGTTGCCAATCCCCGGCAACGGCGCCAAAAACTTGTTGCGTGTAAAATAGTCTATCGCAATTATAGTGCAAGTATACACGACGCAAGTAGTAAAGTGATACGAAGTATCGGATATCGTCTCCACAGGGATTGGGCTAATGACTTCACCTTGTTTACTGCACGAAAGCAAAGGAAATAATTAAGAGTTGTCACGAGAATAATAAGGTAAAAACGTAAAATAAAGGATTGAGAAATTAAGATAGAGAGAATGGGCTGGTATTGAGTTGCTCAGTAGTGCAGGTATTGAGTTGCTTAGGATCTCCAGTTCTGTCGTCGTTCCCGTCGCCGACAGCACCTGTCGCGGCGTCTGTCCGTTGGTAGTCGCGGCAGCAGACACACCAACTCCGTACTTCAAGCTTGGCAAGAATCCCAGATCTGCCTTGCCCTATCCCTAGGCACAAGTCTGTCGATGGTCACGTCTTTGATGATACCTCCCGGCGTGAATCGAAGGATGAACACCGATGTGTATGAATTCTTCCTTAGCCACTTAACCTCGCCCTATCCCTAGGCACGAGATGATTCAACTATGAACTAGAGAACGCGCTCTTATCTCTTTCGTATACTTAACTCTCCCGATGCTAAGTAAATGGATAACCTCACAATGCTCTCCCGATGCTCTTGCAAGATATTAAAACCAAGATAAAAGAACTTGAAGTTTATTTTATTGAACTTGAAAAAATCCTAAAACAACGCAACCCTTACAACTACTTTACAAAACAACCCGTAGCCCTTGGGGGAAATTAGAACATATCGGTGACAGGTAAACGGCAGGGGGGTTTTGGTTATCGGTTATGGGGTAGAATTCGGGATCCTCTCCTAGGTCAAAACTATGCCCTTATATAAGCTTTGGGCTCAAGTTATCTAAGGTAACAAGGATTACAACTTTAATTAGAAGTAAGATTCTAATAAAGACTTAATCTCTAAATCTCCTACTTTGCAGCCGCCATCCTTGTTTCTAGGAATTTCCTCTCCTTGAGCTTTGGCTTGACATATCTTTTGATCCGGGGCTTGGAAAAATATTTGGCTTTCACACGACAGACGAGCAGATTTTTCTCTATCTATCGAGGTCCACTTGACTTTTCCTCTTCATAAATCTGCTGTCACCATGCTGTCACGACAGGTCCTTGACAGGTTCGTCTCCTTTGGTTGCTTGTCCAGTTCCGCTCTCCTGCTTCTCTGCCCTGCGCCTGCCTTCATCGTCTACTATGACAGATACCTGCGAAAATATCCATCTTTTAGTAGAATCCGTGCCTTTTGTATAATTGTGATGTTTTACTAAAAACTAACCTAAATGCAATGCAATGATGCTTGAATGCAGCAGAAATATGGGTTAAAAAGGGTGTAAATAATAGAACTTTTACACACTCAACATGATCCATTTTCCAAATATATTTAGAATAAATAAGGAATATGCTTTTAGGTTTTTTGATTTTAAGGTTTCTTGAAACCGATACGTAGGCTCCATTTGTAACGCCCCGAAATTTAGTCTAGTCGGAATTAAGTTCCGATGATTGGAAATCTTATATTGATGAAGCCTAAATATTTTATCGACTCGTTAATTATTGATATCAAACCCTAAATGGGCTTAAAACATCGTTATTGAACTCTATTGGATAATATTGGACCTTTTCGTGACTAAATTGAAGAAAGTATAATTTGAAAGGCAAAAACCATAATGTAGTGAGAAGTGAGGGACTAACCTTGAGATTAGCCCTCTTTAATTAAAATCTCCACTTACGTGGAGTGATCTGATGACTTTCCTTCAATTGAAGGAAAGCTTAGTGATAAAATATAGAAACAAAAGTAAGAGAGAGCTTACCTGATTGTTTAGTAAGCAAGCACCTCTCCATCCTCTTCATCTTCAACCTTAAGCACACACCTCCATTGGAAGAATTTTAAGCTTTTCCATTTCTTCATTTTATCGATGTCAAATCGTTGCTATTGATCGGGTAAGCTATATTCCTCAATCGGTTATTGGATTCCATGGATGTATTGAGTGTAATCTAAGCTAGAGTTTTGACTATCCATGGATATCTCATCGTTGTCATCTCTATTGAAATCGGTTATCGATCTTGATATTGTTATATTGATTTTGATATCGAAAGATCGACCTTAACAATCTTCCTATTGATTTCCTAGCTCAAGACATCAATAAGGAGCATCCATCGTCTCCATCTAAAGCTAGGAACAAGGGGATTGTCATCTAAGAGCCTTGAAAGCTTCAGAGTCTCAAGGTGAGTGTAGTCGGAGTCTCGGGTTTAGGCGAAAGGAATTCCCGGATCATTATTTGATGTTTTAGATTACATCGCTAACATTGTTGTTGAAGAAATTGTATTGGATGGTTAATCGGACACTTTGGTAAGTGTTGGTAAGTTGTCATTGAACAATGGTTATTGTCATTGTGTATTGTCGTTGATATTGGCATTGTCATCGGATTATTTCATAGAAACCATCGAACATTGATATTGATATCAAACTATGAGTTATTTATGATGAGATACGTATATTGGTCATCGACGATATTGAATTCACCAGACATTGGTAAATCATTGAATATTGAAATAAATATGAATATTGCAAACTTGGATTGGAATGGACTTTGGATACAATTGGCATGCCATAGAATTCATGAGGTCAGTGTACGGGTGGACTACGGTCCTAAGGCTACGGCATATATTGATTTGGTGAGGCAAAGGGATGTGTTGCTATTGGTCATATTGGCGAGGCAGAGGGACTAGACCATTTATTGATTTGGCGAGGCACAGGAATTCGCGTATCTGTGATCTAGATTCAATCCAAGGACTAAGAATGAAATTGAAACATGTTTATACATTGTATATTATTGCATAGCATCGTCATCGTTGGCATGAGATTATGTTTAAGTATAACCATGGCATTATTGTTACTTACATTTTTTATGACTACCTCACTAGGAAAAGTATGCCTAACGTGTCTCATCTCATGCATTTTCAGGTGAAGAAGGTTTGTGTTTCGAAATATCGGATTGGCAATCAAGACAAGTAACTACCAAGCTACAAGTAATGTAAATATGACTTTTGAACTCCTAGGAAGGTGGCAAAGTAGTTGAACTAGTCATACATGCCTATTTTGTTGTGTTGGTGCATTGCCTAACTTGTAATATGGTCATTGGCTCTAAATGGCCTTTTTAGTTCTTTCGAAATAACCTTAATAGGTGTGCTTAGCTTAAAAAGGTAAAAACCATAAAAAACGTATTCATATGTCCATGAAACTTGGCATGCTAGTAGATTATACCATTGAAATACTGTGCGTGAAGTTTCGTTGTATTTGGACACCATTCGATAGGGTAAATCGAATAAAAACCAGTAGAAATATGTCATTACAAGCCAGGTCGTATCGAAACGGGTCCTGACGTTTCGGTACGGGTGTACAATATTGAACCTAAGAGTATGGGTGTACTGAAACAGAATAATGTCGTTTCAGAACATTTTGTCAATGGAGACCAATGTTTAGGTACAAGTTCATAGCGTACTAGAATGAGTAAAAGTCAATGGTGGTCAATCCATTCCGATAAGGGTCAAGCCTGTATCGAAATGGTCTAAAGGGAAAGGTCAACAAGAGTTGACTCTCGTGCACCCGTTTCGAAACAGCCTAGAGCGTTTCGATACGGGGTTAGGTAAGTTAGTTAAAGGCTCATTGGACAGATTGCTAATGTTACAGTTTAGTCACCGAATTTTGTAAATATAAATTGATTGTGTTAATGATCCCCGAATTGAATGAAATCTTGTAGACCCGACCTTTGAATAAATGAATTTTATTTTGGTAAAGTCATTCACATCGAAAGACCTATAGTTAGTCAAAATTACAAATTAGTCTCTAATACTTGTTAAAGTTGCAAAATGGCCCTAAATTGTTATTTGTGGTCCTCAACAGATTAAATTGGACTAGTAAGTACATTGTTAATGTTTGTATGTCTAATATTGATTAAGTAATGTTGTTAAGATGAAATTTTATCGCACCGATCACCGTAACGTCCATCGGTAACACGCTCCGACCCGATTCTCTACTAGGCCGGGAAGGGGGTGTTACATTTGTGGTATCAGAGCTAGAGTTTAGCCGATTCCAGGACTAATATGAAGTCTATTACATTGTTATTGTGTTACTTTCCCACCTAGGAGTTTTATATTATGTATATTGTGACTTGTCGACTAATTCGATCTTTCTTTCATATAGATATGTCTGAGGCAAATGAAGCTCATATTGACGAGCTTGCTACCAGCTCCTCGACACATGGCGAGGAGATTAGAGAAGGGAATCCTCTGAACCCGCCGCAACCACAGGACCCTCCTGTTCAGGGTACTGAGCCTGTAGCACCTATCGCTCAGGCTGAATGCTATCAGAACATGGCTAACATGTTCAAGCAGTTTAAGACTGCAATGCAAGCAACACCATCAGTTCAGCCTACCCCTCATTTTGTCCAGTATGTCTGAGCCCCTATGGACAAGCTGGCTTCGCTCCGAGCCTATTCTTTCACCGGACAGGATGATGATAATCCTGAAATTACTGAATTTTGGCTGGACAACACACTTCGTATATTGAATAAACAACTGCAATGTTCGAATGAGCACAAGTTGGAATGTGTTGTTGCATTGCTGATGGACGAAGCTCTTATGTGGTGGGAAACCACTATTCTCACAGCTCCCGAAGAATCAATTACCTGGGAGTTCTTTTTCCGAGAATTCCGAAATAAATATATCAATGAATACTATCTCACAGAAAAACGAAACATCTTCCTCCACCTGAGGCAAGGAGGACGATCTATCGAGTAGTATATTCATGATTTCTGTAAATATTGCCGATATTGAGCTGAGTTTATAAAGAATGAATAAGACAAGTGTAGAATGTTCATAGCTGGCCTTAGTGATGAATTGTGACCAATGTTTACAGTCCTTGGAATCACCAACTTCAAAGATTTGGTGAATTGAGTCAAGGCCACCGAAGCTGCCCAGAAAGCCCAACGAGTTGGTGGGTCTGGGAAGTTTGAGAAGAGGTTTAGAGATGATTCACGACCTCCAACATGGAACAAAAAGGGGAGATATCAAGACCCCAAGCAGAATGTTTATCCACAGCCTTCCCATTTTGGGAACATTGAGAGACCTCAGTCTGTGACGCGGTCTTTTGGCAAAGCAGCGTCTGTTGATAGCACTGGAGGATCGAACCGAGGCAACCAATATCCACAATGTAATTATTGTCAAAACAAGCATCCGACTAGATAGTGTCGTAAGCAGACTGGAGCTTGTTATTATTGTAGTGAGCAAGGTCGCTTCATACGTGATTGTCCTATGAATACAACTAAATCTATGGCCACACCGACTACTGCTGCTTCTCTTGCTCAATCCTACCGAGGTAAATGATCGAAGCAGGGTTCTTCTAGGACTTTTGGATGATCGAGTGGACCAGAGAAGCCCTTTAACAAACAAGATTCCAAGGCTCCTGTCCAAATGTATCATGTGAGGAGCAGGGAAGAAGAAGATGAACCTAATGTCATTGCAGGTACCATTGAGTTATATTCACATCCTTTATATGAATTGATTGACCCTGGCTCAACCCATTCATTCATAAGCACCATTGTAGTTAAAAAGTATAACATGTCTTTTGAACCAATGATATCGAGAATCTATGTAACCAATCTTCTAAGAGATTGTGTCACCGTAAGGGTAGTATGCAAGAATTGTCCCTCAATGATTCAAGGGATTCTTTTTCCAGCCAATTTGTAGGCTTTACCGATCCATGAATTCGACGCTATCTTAGGCTTAGTGAACATCAAGCCTGGGTAGATTGTTGTAAGAAAAAGTTGTATCTTAGGGGTTTGGGTAAAGAAAGTGTTGCTCTGATGAATGCGAGGAATCCATCGTTGTATGCCTTATCATTGGAAACCAAAGGTGAGTCGAAACTACAAGACATTGACACCGTATGTGAATTTCCTGATGAACTTCCGGGATTGCCTCCAACCTGTTAAGTGGAATTTGGCATCAATGTGCAACCTAGGACTGCTCTAGTTTCCATTGCACTATATCGGAGGGCGGCTGTAGAGTTGAAAGAATTAAAAGCTCAAATTCAGGACCTTATGAACAAGGGTTTCATTCAATCGAGCTCTTCACCTTGGGTATCACCAGTTCTCTTGGTCAAGAAGAAGGATGGTTCTATGCGATTGTGCATTGACTATAGACAACTGAATAAAGTAGCCATCAAGAATAAATATCCATTTCCTATAAAAGACAATTTGTTCGACCAATTAAAAGATGCCTTTGTGTTTTCCAAGATAGATTTAAGGTCGTACTATTATCAAATGAGAGTCAAGGAGTGTGATGTGCCCAAGACTGCCTTCCGTACAAGATATGAACATTACGAATTATATGTGATGCCTTTTGGGCTAACTAATGCACTCGCAGCTTTTGGTGACTAGTTAATTTGAGGACGAATTTTTCTTAAGGGGGAGAGTTATAACACCCCGAAATCCGGTCTAGTCAGAATTAAGTTTCGATGATCGGAAATCCTACATTGATGAAGCCTAAATATTGTATCGACTAGTTAATTATTGATATCGAACCCTAAATTGTCTTAAAACATCGTCATTGAACTCTATTGGATAATATTGGACCTTTTGGTGACTAAATTGAAGAAAGTGTAATTTGAAAGGCAAAAACCATAATGTAGTAGGAAGTGAGGGACTAACCTTGTGATTAGCCCTCTTTAATTAAAATATCCACTTACGTGGAGTGATCTGATGACTTTCTTTCAATTGAAGAAAAGTTTAGTGATAAAATATAGAAACAAAAGCAAGAGAGAGCTTACCCAATTGTTTAGTAAGCAAGCACCTCTCCTTACCTCTCTATCCTCTTCATATTCAACCTTAAGCACACACCTCCATTGGAGGAATTTTAAGATTTGCTATTTCTTCATTTTATCGATATCGAATCGTTACTATCGATCGGGTAAGCTATATTCCTCAATCGGTTATTGGATTCCATGGATATATTGAGTTTAATCTAAGCTAGGGTTTTAACTATCCATGGATATCTCATATTTGTCATCTCTATTGAAATCGGTTATCGATCTTGATATTGTTATATTGATTTTGATATCGAAAGATCCACCTTAACAATATTCCTATTGATTTCCTAGCTCAAGACATCGATAAGGAGCATCCATCGTCTCCGTCCAAATCTAGCAACAAGGGGATTGTCATCCGAGAGCCTTGAAAGCTTCAGAGTCTCAAGGTGAGTGTAGTCGGAGTCTCAGGTTTAGGCGAAAGGCCTTCCCGGATCATTATTTGATATTTTAGATTGCATCGCTAACATTGTTGTTGAAGAAATTGCATTGGATGGTTAATCGGACACTTTGGTAAGTGTCGGTAAGTTGCCATTAAACATTGGTTATTGTCATTGATATTGTCATTGTGTATTATAATTGATATAAGCATTGTCATCAAATTATTGCATAAAAACCATCGAACATTGATATTGATATCAAACTATGAGTTATTAATGATGAGATACGTATATTGGTCATCGACGATATTTGAAGAACAAATGTTTTGATATAATAATTGAAAAATGTGTTGGACTGATTTAAAAAGAATTTAAAACATTTCCAAAGTCCAAACAACTTGAAATTATGTTTAGGGAAGTTTTTAAAAGAGTTTTACATGTTTTGACATTTTAATACTCCCACGTAATATTGACCACAATGGTCATAAACCCCATTGTTATTATATACTATAAAGATTTGAATTATTTTTAATATAACAAAAGGGGGAGAAGTAAGTGAAAAATTAAGGGGGATCTTTTTGTCAAAAACAATTTTTCAAAGAAGTTTTGTTATATCAAAAAGGGGGAGATTGTTGAGAAATATTTTGATATAACAATTATGTGAAAATTGTTTTAGGGACGTGTTTAAAGATTTCAAAAATAATTCAAAAGTCCTTAAAACGTGACAAAATGTTTTGAAAGAGTTCGATTGAATACCTATATCGAACTACTCTTTTAAAAGTCGAAAAATGCCCAAAATACATGTTTTTAGAGTAAAGTTTCGAAACCTTAAACAAAGGTCTCGAAACTTGTCTGGGCAGTAGCTGATTTTTTAGAAGCCTAAGCAAAGGTTTCGAAACTTTAGCCCTGTAACGGCTCCAAACGGCTATAAAACGGCTAGTTTTTTAAAACCCCTCTTAAGGTTTCGAAACCTCTCAAAGGTTTCGAAACTATTGTGCAGGAGAGCATTTAATGCTCAACTTAAATGGCTTCCAACGGCTCCAAAACATCCCCAACGGCCATAAACGGCTAGATACTCATTCCACACTATAAATACACCCTTGGGACACTTGAAGATGGCAAGAGATGATATCCAAGCTTCATGATCAAGAGAAATAGCGTCTAAGTCTTTATCTTCCTCATTTCTCTTGTAAATATTGTATAGAGAGTGTTTTGTTTTTCATTGTTCTTATTCTTTACACTCTTGTGAGCTCAACTCTCGTAAACACCCACCTTGTGAGGTATATTTGTTTACATCTTTCTACCCTTGTAAAAGGAGAGGTTCTAGTTTGGCCTTGAGAGAAAAACTAGAGTGGTTCTATCTTAGCCATTGAAAAGATAGGGCTGTAAGGTTACCCTTTGTCCTCAAAAGGAAGAATTCATTGTTGAGTGAATTGGTAAATCCTTAGTGGTGTGCTAAGGTAGTGGATGTAGACTCGGTTGAAGTAGTCGAACCACTCTAAAATCATCGTGCAAATTGTCTACATTTATTTCGGTTTTAGCCAATTCAACAACCAAGCTTTTACAACCCTCCTTGACGGTTTCGGTGATCAATTCGAGCGTGCTACAAAACCCAACAATATTGAATGCACCGAACGTTGGTATATCATTGATTATTGAAATAAATATGAATATTGCAACATTGGACTGGAATGGACTTTGGATAAAATTGGCATGCCATAGAATTCATGAGCTCAGTGTACGAGTGGACTACGGTCCTAAGGCTACGACCTAGATTGATTTGGTGAGGCGGAGGGATGTGCTGCTATTGGTCATATTAGCAAGGCGGAGGTACTAGACAATTTATTGATTTGGCGAGGGGCGGGAATTCACGTATCTATGATCTTGATTCAATCCAAGGACTAAGAATGAAATTGAAACATGTTTATACATTGTATATTATTGCATAACATCGTCATCGTTGGCATGAGATTATGTTTAAGTATAACCATGGCATTATTGTTACTTACATTGTTTATGACTACCTCACTAGGCAAAGTATGCCTAACGTGCCTCATCTCATGCATTTTTAGGTTAAGAAGGTTTGTGTTTCGGAAGATCGGATCGGCAATCAAGACAAGTCACTACAAGGCTACAAGTAATGTAATTATGACTTTTAAACTCCTAAGAAGGTGGCAAAGTAGTTGACCTAGTCATACACGCCTATTTTGTTGTGTTGGTGCATTGCCTAACTTGTAATATGGTCATTGGCTCTAAATGACCTTTTAAGTTCTTTTGAAATAGCCTTAATAGGCGTGCTTAGCTTAAAAAGATAAAAACATAGTAAATGTATTTGTATATCAATGAAACTTTGAAATGACCTTTTAAGTTCTTTTGAAATAACCTTTTAAGTTCTTTTGAAATAGCCTTTTAAGTATAACCATTGAAATATTGTGTGTGATGTTTCGTTGTATTTGGACACCATTCGATAGGGTAAATCGAATAAAAACCAGTAGAAATCTGTCATTACAGGCCAGGCTGTATCGAAACGGGTGTTGACATTTCGGTACGGGTGTACAATATTGAACCTAAAAGTATGGGTGTACTGAAACGGAATAATGTTGTTTCGGAACATTTTTTCAATGGAGACCAACGTTTGGGTACAAGTTCATAGCGTACTAGAACGAGTCAAAGTCAACGGTGGTCAATCCATTCCGATAAGGGTCAAGCCTGTATCAAAATGGTCAAAAGGGAAAGGTCAACTAGAGTTGACTCTCGTGCACTCGTTTCGAAACAACCTAGAGTGTTTTGATACGGGGTTAGGTAAGTTAATTAAAGGCTCATTGGACAGATTGCTAATGTTACAGTTTAGTCAATGAATTTTGTAAAGATAAATTGATTGTGTTAATGATCATCGAATTGAATGAAATCTTGTAGACCTGACCTTTGAATAACGAATTTCATTTTGGTAAATTCATTCACATCGAAAGACATCTAGTTTTTCAATATTACGAATTAGTCCCTAATACATGTTAAAGTTGCAAAATGGCCCTAAATTGTTATTTGTGGTCCTCACTGGATTAAATTGGACTAGTGAGTACATTTGATATGACCATCAAGAACAAGGACCCAGAGAAGTACCCAAGTGGCCCATTACACGTGCACGGGCCAAGGAGTTTCAATCAGCCATGGAAAGCTTGTTTACAACAAGCCATGAACGTGGGAAAGAAGAAATAATAAGGGAGGAATGTCTTACCTTGCTCATGCATGCATTTGCATGAGAATTTAAGTATTTCAAACTTCCATTGCATTGATAAAGTGTGTTGGTTATTAAAGCATGCACTTCATTTATAGTTTTAGTTCATTTAGGGAAGTAGTTTAATTATGTATCTTAAATCATTCGTTAAACTACTCCATTCATGCATTTAGTTAAATTCAATAAAGTTAGTTCTTTAATTAAACTAGTTCATTCATTTAACTAGTTCACTCAATTAACTAACTCTTTAATTGTTTGATGCATCTATTATTTTAAGTTGGAATAAATCCTTTGTGTGTGTCTAGGTTCATGTGACGTGTTGATTAAAGAAGAGACTTTTCAACTTCAGCTTGGAAACAAGTCATTGATGACCATCTTTACTCATGCAAACAAGGCAATTCAAGGGAATACAAGGCTGAATTCGTTTCATCTTTTCAAGGCTGTTCATCTTCTTAGAGTAACAAAGCATTTAAGCTTCATAATTCACCTATTCAAGGTTGAAATTATGAACCAATGAAGGCCATTCACGTTCAAGAGAAGTGACATGCAATAATCAGCATTCAAATTATGCATTCAAGGCCTTTATTTATCATTTTTTTGAAGGCTGATCATATTACACAAATGGACAAGTAATGAAAGCTGGTTTAATGTCATTTAATCATCAAATTAAGTGATAAAATCAGCAACGAATTCAAAGAGACAAGCTGATTTGGACGTGTGGGATGTCTACATTCATCATATGTTCACATTCATTCCCTTTTATCCATTTGCAAGCAAAATGAACCTGCCCAAGAGTCAAGACTCCTTTTGGACGAATTTGAGGCTAAATTCATCTCAATTTAAAGCAAAATTCATCCATCAAATGGATAAGAAAGAATCGTTTCATTTATTTGTATTCAATAGCATTTAGATGAGAATTCATCTCTCTTTTGTGTGACTTTTCATATGGTGCCTGGCCACACTATAAATTGGCACCTTAGGTTCATTTGTAAGGACTTTTATTTTTTTTCTTTGGAGAATATAAACCTTTGAAAGATTACTTTCATCTTGTTCTTGCGAGAACTCTATCGGCTTCAAGTTGTGCTTGTAGTCTTCTATCCATTTCATTTTACTATAGCGTTGGATCCAATCTCTCTTATAGCTTGTGGGTCACGTTCCACACTCCTCCACCTCGACTCCATCAAAGTATATTGCTGGTTCCTAGCTCGTTATAGCTAGCGGGTCACAATTCGCTATCCTTCCAACCATACAAATCCACGCCGCCTTTGGCTTCTCCCATCACTCCTTCTTTGATTTACACCTTTCCACGATTATCATCCTCCATCCTTAGCCACCATACTATCAAAATTACCTATCCAATTCCATTCTTCATTAATTTTTTTATTATAATGCTATTCATCTCACATGTATGTTTTATGATATCTCAGAGTTCAAAGCGTAGCGAAGAATATTTCTTACTAGAATCACGATCGGGCACATCTATATGACTCGGGTCACATTACCGGGTTCATATCAATTGGCATCAGAGCAAGGTTGATTCAGTAAGATAGTCGATGTCTCTCTTCTGGAAAAAAAAATAAGAAAAAAAATAAAAAAAATCAAATTTTTTTTAGAGAAAGTTAAAGAGAGAGGGGGCATCGTATTCTCTATTCTTCTTTAAAAAAAAATCTTACATCATTTTTTCTTTTGCTACTATTTTGTCATCTTTACCAACTCTCACAATTTACCTTTTTTTTGTTGTTGCCACTTTTCTTATCCTACCTTCCAAATTCTTTTCACCAAGTTTTGTTTTTTCAGCCGAATTCTACAAGCCATTTGCAAGCATTGAGGAAGTTCTTAAAAGGACTTGATTGAGAGCAAGAGTGGACTTCAAGGGTAAAAGCCATCCCGAGTGAAACACGAGTGTAAGTGCATTTTATTGGAGTGGAATAGGTGAGGTTTTGTGTTTATGAGGTTTTAATTTTTTTGTTACTAATAATGTCTTAAAATTCCGCGAGAAACTCCGTTGGAGGAAGTAATAATGTTAACATAGATGCATCTAACTCCAATCTTCAAGATGTTATCCGAGAGATGGACAGGTTGTTGCAACAATGGTTGGGGCCAATGCAAGAACGATTAGATCATTTTGAGGAAAGATCTCAACGAAGGCATAATTCAGATCACGACGAAGAGTATGAGGGATAGGTGGACGAAGAACTCATAGACGAGCGAACCTCCCAACAAAGTTTGAGGCGTCGAGAACCTAGGTACCAAATAGCTCGGCCAAGAGTTGATGATAATCTTAGCAACATCAAAATAACCATTCCTTCTTTCCAAGGAAGAATAAATCCTGAAGCTTATCTTGCATGGGAAAAAAGTTGAGCACATCTTTGAGTGCCACAACTACTCCGAGCTTAAGAAGGTAAAACTTGCAGCCATTAAATTTACAGATTATGCACTAATATGGTGGGATCAGTTGACATCTAGCAGGAGACGTAATGGAGAACATCCAATTTCTACTTGGAATGAGATGAAGGCTGTTATGCGTAGGAGGTTCGTTCCAACTCACTATCATAGGGAGTTGTTCAGCAAGCTTCAAAATCTCACCCCAAGGCAACCGTAGTGTTGAGGATTACTTTAAAGAGATGGAAGTAGCCATGATCCGAGCCAACATTGATGAGGATCGAGAAGCCACCATGGCCAGATTTCTATCCGGCCTTGATCCTAATATTGCGGCCACTGTTGAGTTGCAACAATATGTGGAGATCGAAGACATGGTTCATATGGCCATGAAGGTCGAGAGGCAACTCAAAAGGAAGGGCGAAACTCGTGCCTATGGAGGCTCTTCTCCTAAATGGGGGCAGGGTACCTACAAACAGAAGGCATCCTTTACGCCTAAAAAATGAAGCGTTCCAGCAAAGAGTGCCAAACCCATTGCTGAAACTAGCAAAGGTAAGGCTCCGAATGTTCTAAACCGTTCACGAGATATACAATGCTTCAAGTGCTTGGGAAGAGGGCATATTGCAAGCCAATGCCCAAATCGCAACACCATGCTTCTTCGTGATGATGGAAAGGTTGAATCGGAACAAGAGGATGAAGATGAAGTTGCTGCCATACAAGAAGATGAAGATGATGATATAGAGTATGCAGCAGAAGGAGAGGCCCTTATTGTAAAAAGGAGCCTAAGTGTGCAAGCGAATGAAGGGAATGAGAAACGCGAGAATATCTTTCATACTCGCTGCCATGTTAATGGAAAGGTATGCTTTGTCATTATTGATGGAGGTAGTTGTACTAATGTTGCTAATACTCTTATGGTAGAAAAACTTGGATTAGAAACCACAAAGCATCCACATCCCTACAAGCTGTAGTGGCTTAATGACGGAGGAGAACTCAAGGTTACCAAGCAAGTTCTTGTTGCTTTCTCCATTGGAAAGTATAAGGATGAAGTTCTTTGCGATGTTGTTCCGATGCACGCTGGCCATTTACTACTTGGGAGGCCATGGCAATTCGATAAACGATTCATACATGATGGATATACCAATCGGTATACACTCACCCATGGAGTAAGAAAGATTACCTTAGCCCCTCTTTCACCAAAACAAATTCATAAAGACCAAATACATTTGAGAGAAAGTATTGAAAGAGCCAAAGAGAGAGAATCAAAAATGGAGGTAAAAGCAAGTGAGAGTGAGCAAAGTGAGGGTGTGAAAATGAGTGTTTTTACCAAAGAAAGAGAGTTGAGAAAGTGTTTGTTGTCGGGAAAGGAATTACTTGTACTTGTGTACAAGGAAAGTTTATTGAACACTAACCAACTTGATCACACTTTGCCTTATTCTATTATGTCTTTGTTGCAGGAATTTGACGAATTATTTCTAGAGGAGATACCAAGTGGGCTGCCACCAATCCGTGGCATTGAACATCAAATAGATTTCATTCCCGGTGCCGTCATTCCTAACCGTCCAGCTTACTGAAGCAATCCCGAGGAAAACAAGGAGTTGCAAAGGCAAGTGGCTGAACTGATGGCCAAAGGCTACGTGAGGGAGAGCCTTAGCCCATGTGCCGTTCCGGTATTACTTGTGCCAAAGAAGGATGGAACTTGCCGCATGTGTGTAGATTGTCGAGCGGTAAACAAAATTACGGTAAAGTATCGTCACCCTATTCCTCGTTTAGATGATATGTTGGATGAGCTTAGTGGTTCTAACCTTTTCTATAAGATTGATCTTAAGAGTGGTTATCACCAAATAAGGATGCGGGAAGGTGATGAATGGAAAATAGCATTTAAAACAAAGCAAGGACTCTATGAATGGTTGGTTATGCCTTTTGGCTTAACTAATGCACCAAGTACTTTCATGAGGTTAATGAACCATGTTCTTTGACCGTTTTTTGGTAAATTTTGTGTGGTTTATTTTGATGACATCTTAATCTATAGTAAATCAATGGAAGAACATGTTCAACACTTGAGGTCAGTTTTGTTGGTTTTAAGAAAGGAGAAGTTATATGCTAATTTAGACAAGTGTACATTTTGTACTGACAAAGTTGTCTTTCTTGGTTTTGTTGTCAGTTCTAAAGGCTTAGAGGTTGACAAAGAGAAGGTTAAAGCCATTGAAGAATGTCCACGACCAGCAAGCATTTCCCAAGTTAGGAGTTTCCATGGACTTGCAAGCTTTTACCGGAGATTTGTGCCAAACTTCAACACCATTGCCGCCCCTTTAACTAGTGTCATCAAGAAGAATGCTAACTTTTTCTGGGGGGAGACCAAGAGAAATCTTTTAATGACATTAAAGAATGTTTAATTCATGCCCCTTTGCTTACCTTACATGATTTTAACAAAACGTTTGGAATTGAATGTGATGCATCAGGTGTGGGAATAGGAGCGATATTATCTCAAGGTGGACGTCCTATAGCATATTTCAGTGAGAAATTAAGTGGAGTTGCGTTGAATTATCCAACATATGATAAGGAGATGTATGCCCTTGTTCGCGTAATGGAAACATGGCAACACTATCTATGGCCTAAGGAGTTCATTATTCACACCGATCATGAGGCATTGAAGCACATTCAGGGGCAACATAAACTCAACAAATGACATGCCAAATGGGTGGAGTTTCTTGAATCTTTTCCCTATGTGATCAAATATAAGAAAGGTAAGGAGAATATAGTTGCCGATGCATTGTCTCGGAGGTACGCTCTTCTAAAAACCTTAGAATATAAGTTGCTGGGTTTTGTTTTCATTAAGGATTTATACGAATCTGATTCTGATTTAAAAAAAATACAAAGCTTGTGAGAAAGGAACATTTGAAAACTATTATAGGGGCAATGGGTTCCTATTCAAGGAAAGAAGACTTTGTATTCCACAAGGTTCCACACGTGAATTACTTCTCAAAGAAGCCCATGAAGGAGGCTTAATGGGACATTTTGGAATAGCAAAGACTTTGGCCATACTTCAAGAGCATTTATATTGGCCAAAGATGAGACGAGATGTAGAGAGGTTATGTGAACGTTGCATCAATTGCAAGAAGGCTAAGTCTAAAGCCATGCCACATGGACTCTACACGCCACTACCTATTCCAGAAGCACCATGGATGGACATTTCAATAAATTTTGTGCTATGGCTTCCACGCACAAAGAATAACAAAGACTCCATCTTTGTAGTAGTGGATATATTTTCCAAAATGGCTCATTTTATTCCTTGCAACAAGACTAATGATGCCTTACATATTGCTAACTTGTTTTTCAGGGAAGTCTTGAGATTACATGGTGTGCCAAGAACTATCGTTTCTGATCGAGACGTGAAGTTCTTAAGCCATTTCTAGAGAGCCCTATGGACTAAGATTGGAACTAAGCTGTTATTTTCCACCACTTGTCACCCTCAAACGGATGGCCAAACCGAAGTGGTGAATCGAGTACTCTCCAAGTTGCTTAGGAGCATTATTAAGAAGAATATAAAGACATGGGAAGAGTGCTTACCACATGTGGAGTTTGCATATAAACGATCAGTCCATACCACCTCGGGACACACCCCTTTTGAAGTTGTGTATGGGTTCAATCCATTAACTCCGATGGACTTATTGCCATTACCCGCTAATCAAATTGTGAATAAAGATGGACTTAACAAAGCTGAATTTGTTAAGAAACTTCATCAACAAGTGCGGGATAATATTGAAAAGAAAACCAAGCAATATGAGCAGCAAGCAAACAAAGGTCGAAGGAGAGTTGTCTTTGAGCCGGGAGATTGGGTGTTGTAATCCCTTAGCCCGGCCTAGACGGTTGACCCGAACTATGAAGATTACACGGGGAAAACCAAAGTCAATCCGAAAGTCAACCTAGATTAACGACACTTTTTTTCTTTTTAATCTTGTCTAGATGCACATTAAACCTAAGCGTACTCTTGAGAAACACATACTTGAAAAGCACAGCGATCAGATTACTTTAAGGGACTCAATTGCACGAATTACAACTACTAGGGACCAAAATGTAAATTCTGGAAATTAAGAGGACTTAACTGATTTTTAAGTTACCAATATGAAATTAATCATATTACATGTTTCCTTGTCAAATTCCACCTTAAACAAACATCTCAAACTCAAGCAATTACAAAAACAATATTCAAGACTAAAACGTAAAACTTGCGAACCTTAAACCATTCAAATCAGTGCCCAACGATCATCTTTTTTGGAACGGGGGTTGACCGTTCCAAAACGCCGGTTCGTTTCGAGACCTGTATTGAAACAGGGCTTGGCAGTGGCAAAAGCGTTTCGGAACGGCCTCTACCCGTTTCAATACACGAAGGCCATTACAGGCCCCCGTTTCGAAACGCTAGTACCCGTTCCGATACGGACTGCCCAGAAAGTGCAGAATTTGCTGGTTTAACACACATTTATCCACTCAAACATGTTCTAATGACCTCTTAATCATGCCCACAAGTCATCATACATATAATGTACATATTAGCATCATCAAAACTCATTCATGGCATCAATTAGGAAAAACCACAAGTCTATAGGTATGAATCCTAATATTCAAAACCAACCAATCATCAAATCATCAAAGCAAACACCAAAATGGCCATTTACAAGTCCAAAACCTCAAAGGCATCATACCACACTTAGGGAGTCCAAAACATCTCCCAAAACACAACCTAGGTTCCCAAAACACAACCTAGCCTCCTTGCTGCCTCAAAACACTTCAATTCTCTACATTATTGGTTCAAGAAAGAGAGGGTAAGCACATTTGCTTAGTGAGGCATGCTCTAAAGAAACAACACAATAATGCATTTTATAAAACACCTTTCATAAGGCCTTTAAACTCATAAACATCATTTCTCATGCAACAATGCATTCACAACAAGCATCTCATGCTTCATTAACATCAACATGTCATATTGGCTTTCAAGTGATAAACCATAACCATTTTCAACATAAAACACAATCCGATACGTGAATTACAAGCGCTGTCCCATACGCTTCATACACACTACCGAACACACAAGGTGGAGTTTACCGGTACAATTACAACCCCTCAACAGCCATGATGAGTTTAACGGTACAATCACAACCCCCTCCACATCACTCATCGGTAGTTGTATAACATCACTAACGAGAACACGGGACACACAACACAAGATCATCACATGGCGTTTTAACCACCATTATGATCTTAAACATCTCGTTAGTGTACTTGGATGGAGTTTACGGTACAATTACAACTCCTCAACATCCAAGGCAACTTTATTCACGGTGCATCCAATCCTATAGCCGACTAACTATATCCGATTCAAGTACTTTAAAACCATTACATCACTTGCCAATATACATCATTTACCATCAACAATCCGCTATTTTAAAGCATTGATCAAAGCCATTAAACCATCATGCATCACTATGCATCAAAACAACATTTATCCATAACAAACCAAGGATCTCTCACCTTGAGCATCCTTCAACAAATGGCTTTCAAAACCAGCATTAATCATGCTAAAACATGCTTTCAAAACAGAATTTAAACATGCAAATTAAATACATTGCATCCAACCATTTCATGGTTCATCAAAGAGAAAGAGTTTTCCCGAAAACTTACTCTTGAGCTTAGTTAAGTTGCTTAGACTTAAACTAAGCTCCCAAACCTCCAAACATTCATTACAAAGCTGGAAATCCCAACTTCACTCACCAATTCCGTTTCGCAAGCTTGCCGAAGCGCCGATCAAGCCTCCGGATCAACACCACAAGGATCCGAAGATGTCTCCCATGTTTTAAACACATCAAAACAGAGTATTAATGCATCACCATGCATTAGAATCTTCAGCCATTACACCTAAACTTGCTGCTCTCACCAAAACTAACATTTCGGCTACCAAACACAACTGAAATCACTTCCAAACTCTTCCACCACATTACCCAGCAAAGATCCATCACTTCTAAACATTCTTAAACATCAATTAACATCCAAGAAGAACATAAACTCGCCCTTATACCTCTAGCTATAATAGAACACCAAGATCACCCCAAAAACCACCATTTTCACAAGTAAAAACTTAGGAAAATCAACCTATTTTGGATTGCATTGATTAAACCTCAATTACACATCATTAAACATCCAAATTACATTTAAAATCCATCTCAAAACAGAGCCCAAACAATCACCACGAAATTCTTCAAGATTTAATCCAAATCTTGAGTTTTAAGCCAAAATCAAGATCACAACACTAAAACCTTTTATAAAACTTAATCTAAGGATTGACAACTTGGGAATTTCAGTAAAGAACTGAGTATTTAGAGGAGAAGAACATCCTTACCTCTAAATGTAGATTTCTCCTTGATTTGAGCTAAAATCCTTGAAAATTCAATAAGCAAATCAAAAGGTTTTGATGTAGAAATGATTAGGAATCAATTGATGATTGAAACCTCATCATTTAGTGTGAAAATCAAAAGAAATGTTGCTGTGACAATGTGTTTGGCTGAGGTAATTTTGAGAGAAAATGAGATGAGAAAGTTTTTAAGAAAGTTATGAAAAGCTAAAATATGGTTTCCCTCTTTTCCTTTAATTAATTAAACATTAAATGAATCATTAAAACTAAGAAAAATCTGGAGAAATCCTTCCTTGGTTAAATTAGCTCCTTAAGGATTCAAAGTTTCAATCCTTACAAAACAGTCACCACTGAACTTTTCAAAAATTACATTTTAGTCACCATTTCGAAATGTCACACTTCCAAACCTTATTTTGTAAAATTGATTTCACCACTCTCTTATATATATTAAAAAAGGATTTTTAGATATTTTTCCATATTTTTAATGCATCCCGAACTAGGCTTTCCCTAAAACCACCTTTTATATTCGAACCGAAAATCAGACCGGTCTGGTTCAGACCCTAAACTTCCAAGCCCAAAATTGGTGTGTTACAACTCTCCCCCTTAAGAAATTTCGTCCTCGAAATTTACCTGGAGGAAAGAGATACGGAAACTACTTTTTCATGTCATCCTTCCGTTCCCATGTGGCTTATTCAACACCATGATGCTTCTACAACACCTTTACCAACTCAATGGTCTTGCCCCGAAGAACTTTACTGTCTGAATCCAGAACATCTACCGGCTCCTCATCATAGGTCAAGTCTGGATTCAACTCTACTTCCTCCATAGGCATAACATGCGAAGGATTCGATCTATACCTCCTAAGCATAGAGACATGAAACACATCATGAATATTTTCCAACTCTTGCGGCAACCTCAACCTATACGTAACAGGACCCACACGCTCAATCACCTCGTATGGTCCAATGTACCTAGGGCTCAACTTACCCTTCTGGCCAAACCTCATCACCTTTTTCCAAGGCAAAACTTTCAAAAACTCACGGTCACCCACCGCATACTCAATCTCCTTACGCTTCAAATCCGCGTAAGACTTCTGTCGATCAGAAGCTGCCTTCAAACGCTCACAAATGAGCTTCACCTTCTCGGTGGTTCCTTTCAACAAAGCTGACATTGAAACCAACTTCTGACCTGTTTCCGCCCAACAAAGAGGAGTTCTGCACTTCCTCCCGTACAAGGCTTCATAAGGTGCCATTTGAATACTCGCCCGGTAGCTATTATTATAAGCAAACTCCACCAAAGGCAAATGTTTCTCCCAAGAGCCCTGAAACTCAATCACACAGCACCTCAACATATCCTCCAGCACTTGGATAACACGCTCAGACTGTCCATCCGACTGTAGATGATAAGAAGTGCTGAAATTCAACCGTGTACCCAAAGCTTGATGCAAACATTCCCAGAAACGCGATGTAAACCTCAGATCCCTATCCGACACTATAGACTTTGGCACACCATGCAGCCGCACAATCTCAGCAATGTACAGCTCTGCAAGCTTATCCAAAGTATACGTAGTATGCACATGTAATAAATGCGCACACTTCGTCAGACGATCCACAATCACCCACACCGAATTCTTCTTCGATGGCGACAAAGGTAAACCAGACAAAAAGTCCATGGTAATCCTTTCCCACTTCCACTCAGGAATCCTCAACGGTTGCAACAACCCAGAAGGAAACTGATGCTCAGCCTTAACTCGCTGACAAACCATGCACTTGCTCACATACTCAGCAACATCCTTCTTCAAACCCACCCAATAGTACTCATCTTTAAGATCACGATACATCTTAATATTACCAGGGTGCATAGCAAAAGGACTACTATGAGCTTCAGTCAAAATAGCACGCCTCAGCTCAGCATCATTGGGCACTACTATCCGACTCCCAAAACATAAAACTCCATCATCATTAAAACAGAAATCCGATGGCCTATCCTCAGCAATATCCTAAACATGTGGCACCAAGGAATCATCCAACAGCTGCTTATCCTTAATCAACTGAATCAAGGATGGTTTCACTTGTAACTCAGCCACAAGACCGCCATCTCGCGAAATGCTTAAGCTGGCAAACATAGCCCTCAACTCCACTGCCACCTTCCTACTCAAAGCATCCGCTACAACATTAGCTTTACCCGGATGGTACTCGATCGTTAGATCGTAATCTTTAAGCAACTCCACCCAACGTCGTTGCCTAAGATTCAACTCTTTCTTAGACATCAGATACTTCAAACTCTTGTGATCCGTGTACACCGTACACTTCTCACCATACAGGTAATGTCTCCAGATTTTTAAAGCAAAAACCACTGCAGCTAACTCAATGTCATGCGTAGGATAGTTGCGCTCATGCACCTTCAATTAGCGTGATGCATAAGCCACCACCTTACCCTCTTGCATCAACACACACCCCAACCCAACATAGGATGCGTCACTGGACACCACAAACTCTTTCCCTGATTCAGGCTGAACCAAGATAGGAGCTTGCGTCAAAGCTGCCTTCAGCTTATCAAAAGCCTGATGTCTCGCTTCTGTCCACTCATACTTAACATCCTTCTGCAACAACTTCGTCAAAGGTGCAGCAATCTTTGAAAATCCATCGACGAACCTCCGATAGTATCCTGCCAAACCAAGGAAACTACGGACTTCAGGAACAGACTTAGGAGGTTTCGAATTCATCACTGCCTCAATCTTCTGAGGATCAACACGAATCCCCTCAGCAGAAACCACATGACCAAGGAACACAAATTCTTTAAGCCAGAATTCACACTTGCTTAGCCTAGCATAAAGCTGATTTTCCAGAAAAGCCTGCAACACAATCCTCAAATGCCCTTCATGCTCCTCCTCAGTACGAGAGTACACAAGGATATCATCAATGAACACCACAACAAACTTTTCCAAATACTCATGGAACACTCTATTCATCATGTCCATAAAAGCTGCAGGAGCATTCGTCAAACCAAACGGCATCACAAGGAACTCATAATGCCCATACCTCGTTCTGAAGGTTGTCTTTGGCACATCCACATCCTTCACCTTCAACTGGTAATAACCTGACCTTAAGTCAATCTTAGAGAACACAGCCGCTCCCCGAAATTGATCAAAAAGATCATCAATCCTCGGCAATGGATACCGATTCTTGATAGTCAACTTGTTCAGCTGACGATAATCGATGCACATTCTCATAGTGCCATCCTTTTTCTTCACAAACAAGACCGGTGCACCCCAAGGTGACACACTCGGCCGAATGAAACCAAGGTCAAGCAACTCCTAAAGTTGCGTCTTCAGCTCCTTCAACTCCTTAGGTGCCATTCGATAAGGAGTAATGGAAACTGGAGTTGTATTCTCATACAGCTCAATTCCAAACTCCACCTCTCGGTTAGGAGGCAGTCCAGGTAACTCCTCCGGAAACACACCAGGAAACTCTCGCCCAGTCCTGATATCCTAAACTCGCAACTCCTTAGAGCTAGGATTCATCACAAAGGCTAGGTAGGCCTCACACCCTTGTCTCAGCATTCGGCTTGCCTCCAAGGAAGACACCACATTGGCAAGAAACTTCACATTCTAACCAACCACCACTACCTCATAATCATCCGCAAGCTTCAACGAAACTCGCTTGTTCTCAAAATCTACCACAGCTCGATGTTCAACAAGCCAATCCATACCAAGGATTACATCAAAACCATAGAATGGCAATTTAATGAGATCAACATGAAAAACATGATCTTGCACAACCAAGGGACACCTTCTATACAACTTCCGTGTCACAACGGTTTCACCAAAGGAACTAGTTACACGCATACCAACATCCAAAGACTCAACAGGCAAACCAAAAAATTGAGCATGTTCACGCAATATGTATGAGTGTGTAGATCCAGAATCAATCAAGGAAAGTAATGACAAGGATTGCAAAGTGAAGGTACCCGCGATCACATCCGTGTCATTTCTCCCCTCTCGCTGCGCATACACTCGAGCCTGACCACCACCCTCAGGTTGAACAGCCACCACATGTGCCACATTACTTCCGCCATCATCTCTGCGCTAGAAGTTACCACGGTCGCGCCCACGACCACTCTGTGGTGCAACAACTCCAGGAGCACGTCCCTGACCACCACCGACCAACAGAGGACACTCCCTCTTCATGTGGTCTGTCGAACCACAATTCTAACACGAATTACCCATCACTACCACAGAGCCTCCACCTCTCTCGCTGCCCGAGGAGAATCACGCCTCAAATGGCCACGCAATCAACACGCCCAACACGTGTTCTGATCAGCTCTCGCCCTGTCTCCCTGAAGAGGTGCATCATGCCCACCATTACCACGCCTAGCAGAAGACTGATACCTCCTATCTCGTCCTCTCTTGTTCCGTCCACCACCGGAACTATACTCAGCAGCTCTCTTGGCCGAGCCAGAACCAGCACTCCTGGAAGACAAACCCAGGTTCTGCTCAATATCCTTCACCCTACCAACCAGCACATCAAAATCTGTGTACTCAGCTGCATGCATAAAGGTCTTTACATCCGACACGAAACCATATCGGAAACGCTCACACCTCTCTCGCTCATCAGGGATAAGCTCAGGTGCATACTGACTGAGACGGACAAACTGAATCTCGTACTCAGCCACTGTCATGCTCCCTTGCGTAAGAGACATGAACTCTCTTTTCTTTTCATCCAGGTATCGCACACCTAGATACTTTCGCTTGAAGGCGTTCAGGAAGAACGTCCAAGTCACATCAGCTTCCTCCATTCCGGAGACAGTGGTCGTCCACCAGGTATACGCATCATCATGTAACAGCGATACCACACATCCTAACTTCTGCACATCATTGCAGTTCATTTGTCCCAATATCGTCTTGGTACTTTCCAACCAAGATTCAGAACCTTCAGCAGACAAACCTCTAAACTCAGTCCCACCCAGACTGCGCAAACGTTCCAAAGGTAGTCTAGCATTAGCATCACCCTGATGCCCAGCTCCATGAGCTCCAGCTACTGCCGCCTGAAAGGCTCCAGCAATAGCCTGTATCAAAACTGTCATGTCAGGAGCAGCTTGCCCCTGCACACCATCAGGTCCAGCGACCCCAGCACCAGCACCAGCACCAACACCAGCGCTCTCACCCCCAGCACCATCACCGCCAGGTGGTCCACCACCAGGTGGAGGAGGTAGATCCACAACATTATCAGCATTCTCCTCATTCTCATTCTAAGCCATCGCTCGCGTATTAACTCTCGTCTCTCTACGAGGTCCCATTCATTAAAACAATGCACTAACAAAAATGCAATAAACATAATTAGGCTCAACAAGGCAAGTAATCCAAGCACTCAAGCTCATTTTTCAAAAACAATTCATTTCATTAGTTTTTATATGGCAATGGGTGCCTCTAACATGCTTCAACATAGCATAGCATCACAATTACAACATACTTTACAATTCATGTATCAAACTTTCATCAAAAAGACATATCATGCTTTCACGCATACATCACCCACATAACCATTCCCGTTTACTCGAGAACTCAGCTCTGATACCACCAAATGTAACCCCCTTAGCCCGGCCTAGACGGTTGACCCGAACTATGAAGATTACACGGGGAAAACCAAAGTCAACCCGAAAGTCAACCTTGATTAACGACCCTTTTTTTAATCTTGTCTAGATGCACATTAAACCTAAGCGTACTCTTGAGAAACACATACTTGAAAAGCACAGCGATCAGATTACTTTAAGGGACTCAATTGCACGAATTACAACTACTAGGGACCAAAATGTAAATTCTGGAAATTAAGAGGACTTAACTGATTTTTAAGTTACCAATATGAAATTAATCATATTACATGCTTCCTTGTCAAATTCCACCTTAAACGGACATCTCAAACTCAAGCAATTGGAAAAACAATATTTAGGACTAAAACGTAAAACTTGCGAACCTTAAACCATTCAAATCAGTGCCCAACGGTCATCTGTTTCGGAACGGGGGTTGACCGTTTCGAAACGCGGGTTCGTTTCGAGACCTGTATCAAAACAGGGCTTGGCAGTGGCAAAAGCGTTTCGGAACGGCCTCTACCCGTTTCGATACACGAAGGCCATTACAGGCCCCCGTTTCGAAACGCTAGTGCCCGTTCCGATACGGACTGCCCAGAAAGTGCAGAATTTGCTGGTTTAACACACATTTATCCACTCAAACATGTTCTAATGACCTCTTAATCATGCCAACAAGTCATCATACATATAAGGTACATATTTGCATCATCAAAACTCATTCATGGCATCAATTAGGAAAAACCACAAGTCTATAGGCATGCATCCTAATATTCAAAACCAACCAATCATCAAAGCAAACACCAAAATGGCCATTTACAAGTCCAAAACCTCAAAGGCATCATGCCACACTTAGGGAGTCCAAAACATCTCCCAAAACACAACCTAGGTTCCCAAAGCCAAAATATCAAAAACTAATAATGTTGTCAAAACATCACCATACTTGAGCTTAGCTTTCCCTTGGATTCTTAGCCTCCTAGCTGCCTCAAAACACTTCAATTCTCTACATTATTGGTTCAAGAAAGAGAGCATAAGCACATTTTCTTAGTGAGGCATGCTCTAAAGAAACAACACAATAATGCATTTTATAAAACACCTTTCATAAGGCCTTTAAACTCATACTCATCATTTCTCATGCAACAATGCATTCACAACAAGCATCTCATGCTTCATTAACATCAACATGTCATATTGGCTTCCAAGTGATAAACCATAACAATTTTCAACATAAAACACAATCGGATACGCGGATTACAAGCGTTGTCCTATACGCTTCATACACACTATCGAACACACAAGGTGGAGTTTACCGGTACAATTACAACCCCTCAACACCCGTGATGGAGTTTAACGGTACAATCACACCCCCTCCACATCACTCATCAGTAGTTGTATAACATCACTAACGAGAACACGGGACACACAACACAAGATCCTCACATAGCGTTTTAACCACCATTATGATCTTAAACATCTCGTTAGTGTACTTGGATGGAGTTTACGGTACAATTACAACCCCTCAACATCCAAGGCAACTTTATTCACGGTGCACCCAATCCTATAGCCGGCTAACTATATCTGATTCAAGTACTTTAAAACCATTACATCACTTGCCAATATACATCATTTACCATCAACAATCTATTGTTTTAAAGCATTAATCAAAGCCATTAAACCATGATGCATCACTATGCATCAAAACCACATTTATCCATAACAAACCAAGGATCTCTCACCTTGAGCATCCTTCAACAAATGGCTTTCAAAACCAGCATTAATCATGCTAAAACATGCTTTCAAAACAGAATTTAAACATGCAAATTAAATACATTGCATCCAACCATTTCATGGTTCATCCAAGAGAAAGAGTTTTCCTGAAAACTTACTCTTGAGCTTAGTTAAGTTGCTTAGACTTAAACTAAGCTCCCAAACCTCCAAACATTCATTACAAAGTTGGAAATCCCAACTTCACTCACCAATTCCGTTTCGCAAGCTTGTCGAAACGCCGATCAAGCCTCCTGATCAACACCACAAGGATCCAAAGATGTCTCCCTTGTTTTAAACACATCAAAGCAGAGGATTAATGCATCATCATGCATTAGAATCTTCAGCCATTACACCTAAACTCGCTGCTCTCACCAAAACTAACATTTCGGCTACCAAACACAACCGAAATCACTTCCAAACTCTTCCACCACATTACCCAGCAAAGATCCATCACTTCTAAACAATCTTAAACATCAATTAACATCCAAAAAGAACCTAAACTCGTCCTTATACCTCTAGCTATAACAGAACACTAAGATCACCCCAAAAACCACCATTTTCACAAGTAAAAACTAAGGAAAATCAACCTATTCGGGATTGCATTGATTAAACCTCAATTACACATCATTAAACATCCAAATTACATTTAAAATCCATCTCAAAACAGAGCCCAAACAAACACCACGAAATTCTTCAAGATTTAATCCAAATCTTGAGTTTTAAGCCAAAATCAAGATCACAACACTAAAACCTTTTATAAAACTTAATCTAAGGATTGAGAACTTGGGAATTTCAGTAAAGAACTGAGTATTTAGAGGAGAAGAACATCCTTACCTCTAAATGTAGATTTCTCCTTGATTTGAGCCAAAATCCTTGAAAATTCAATAAGCAAATCAAGAGGTTTTGATGTAGAAAGGATTAGGAATCAATTGATGATTGAAACCTCATCATTTAGTGTGAAAATCAAAAGAAATGTTGCTGTGGAAATGTGTTTGGCTGAGGGAATTTTGAGTGAAAATGAGATGAGAAAGTTTTTAAGAAAGTTAGTTATGAAAGGCTAAAATATGGTTTCCCTCTTTTCCTTTAATTAATTAAACATTAAATGAATCATTAAAACTAAGAAAAATATGGAGAAATCCTTCATTGGGTAAATTAGCTCCTTAAAGATTCAAAGTTTCAATCCTTACAAAACAATCACCACTGAACTTTTCAAAAATTACATTTTAGTCACCATTTCGAAATGTCACACTTCTAAACCTTATTTTGTAAAATTGATTTCACCACTCTCTTATATATATTAAAAGAGGATATTTAGATATTTTTCCATATTTTTAATGCATCCCGAACTAGGCTTTCCCTAAAACCACCTTTTATATTCGAACCGAAAATCAGACCGGTCCGGTTCAGACCCTAAACTTCTAAGCCCAAAATTGGGGTGTTACAGGTGTGATTGCACATGAGAAAAGAAAGATTTCCATCCCAACGGAAATCTAAATTGATGCCTCGAGGGTCAATGATAATGCTTATCAACTAGACCTCCCAGGTGAGTTTAATGTTAGTGCAACCTTTAATGTTGCTGATTTATCCCCTTTTGATGTAGGTGACGATTTGGGGACAAATCACTTTAAAGAGGGAGGGACTGATATGACCATCAAGAACAAGGACCCGGAGAAGTACCCAAGTGGCCCCATTACACGTGCACGGGCCAAGGAGTTTCAATCAGCCATGGAAAGCTTGTTTACAACAAGCCATGAATGTGGGAAAGAATAAATAATAAGGGAGGAATGCCTTACCTTGCTTATGCATGCATTTGCATGAGAATTTAAGTATTTCAAACTTCCATTGCATTGATAAAGTGTGTTGGCCATTAAAGCATGCACTTCATTTATAGTTTTGGTTCATTTAGGGAAGTATTTTAATTATGTATCTTAAATCATTCGTTAAACTACTTCATTCATGCATTTAGTTAAATTAAATAAAGTTAGTTCTTTAATTAAACTAGTTCACTCAATTAACTAACTCTTTAATTGTTTCATGGATCTATTATTTTAAGTTTGAATAAATCCTTTGTGTGTGTCTAGGTTCATGTGACGTGTGGATTAAAGAAGAGACTTTTCAACTTTAGCTTGGAAACAAGTCATTGATGACCATCTTTACTCATGCAATCAAGGCAATTCAAGGCTGAATTCTTTTCATCTTTTCAAGGTTGTTCATCTTCTTAGAGTAACAAAGCATTTAAGCTTCAAAATTCACCTATTCAAGGTTGAAATTATGAACCAATGAAGGCCATTCACGTTCAAGAGAAGGGACATGCAATAATCAGCATTCAAATTATGCATTCAAGGCCTTTATTTATCATTTTTTTGAAGGCTGATCATATTACACAAATGGGCAAGTAATGAAGGCTGGTTTAATGCCATTTAATCATCAAATTAAGTGATAAAATCAGCAAGGAATTCAAAGAGACAAGCTGATTTGGACGTGTGGGATGTCTACATTCATCATATGTTCACATTCATTCCCTTTTATCCATTTGCAAGCAAAATGAAGCAGTCCAAGAGTCAACACTCCTTTTGGACGAATTTAAGGCTAAATTCATCTCAATTTAAAGCAAAATTCATCCATCAAAATGATAAGAAAGAAACGTTTCATTTATTTGTATTCAATATCATTTAGATAAGCATTCATCTCTCTTTTGTGTGACTTTTCATATGGTGCCTAGCCACACTATAAATAGGCACCTTAGGTTCATTTGTAAGGACTTTTATTTTTTTTCTTTGGAGAATATAAACCTTTGAAAGATTGCTTTCATCTTGTTCTTGCGTGAACTCTATCGGCTTCAAGTTGTGCTTGTAGTCTTCTATCCATTTCATTTTACTATAGCGTTGGTTCCAAACTCTCTTATAGCTTGTGGGTCACGTTCCACACTCCTCCACCTCGACTCCATCAAAGTATATTGCTGGTTCCTAGCTCGTTATAGCTAGCGGGTCACAATTCGCTATCCTTCCAACCATACAAATCCACGACGCCTTTGGCATCTCCCATCACTCCTTCTTTGATTTGCACCTTTCCACGATTATCATCCTCCATCCTTAGCCACCATACTATCCAAATTACCTATCCAATTCCTTTCTTCATTAAATTTTTTATTATATTGCTATTCATCTCACATGTATGTTTTATGATATCTCAGAGTTCAAAGCGTAGCGAAGAATATTTCTTACTAGAATCACGATCGGGCACATCTATATGATTCGGGTCACATTATCGGGTTCATATCAACATTGGTAACGTTTGTATGTCTAATATTGTTTAAGTAATGTTGTTAAGATGAAATTTTATCGCACCGATCACCGTAACGTCCATCGGTAACACGCTCCGACTCGGTTCTTTACTAGGCCGGGAATGGGTGTTACACAATTCTTTTCTAATCTTCACATCACAATATCACAACCCTTTTGAGCCTCGACTTTTTTGAAAACTAAAAAAAAACAGAGTCCCCACCAACCTTTTTGAAAAAGTGCGATTGGATCACTTTAATGTAGGGTTATTTTAATAAAAACGTTTTATTTTATTAAAACAACGGTTTTGGTCTGTGAAAACTAGAAAAATAGGTTCGGGGTCGGTTACGCATGGGGAAGGGTTAACACCCCCACAACGTCCAAAATTGGTACATCATTGATTTCAAAAATGTTTTCAAAAATTGGAATTTTGCAAGTTCACAAAGGTTCGATTTTATTTGTCCGTTTAATGAATATAAATCTATTTTAACGGTCTTATCACCCGAGAAATGAACTTTAATCACCGCCAACACTTCTGACGCTAACCCGTCATTCTCATTTGATAAGGCACTGCATTTATTAAGTTCCACTTTTCAAACAACAAGGAAATTTGATGTGTTGAACATTTTTTTATTTATTCTAAATTAAAATTTACTCTAAAAGAATCTAAGTCTTTTATTCCTAATAAGGGGTTTGATTTTATTAAGTGTATTTTATTATTTGTGAAGAAAGTTTTTTCCACAAACAAGTATCTAATCTAAGCTTGAGGAACCTAGTCTCATGGTTAAACATATTTCTAAAAGGCAAACAAGACTATCAAAGCAAACTTGAATTTTTTTTATTTTTCCTTTATATTTTTTATTGAAGAGGATTTTATTCTTTATATTCATTTTCTTTGTTTTAAGTCTTGAAATCTAAATATTTCTTATTTAATATTTTTTACTTTAAAATTTTACTTGCTTTCTACATTTTTTTTATTTTTTCTTTAAAAAGACACTTTAAAATATTTTTATGTTTGAAACACTTTTTTAATTTTAAAGTTTTCATTATTTGAAAACTTTTTTACTTTTTTGTTTTATGGTTTTCTTTTTTAAAGGTATTTTTAGATCTTATTTTATGTTTTATTTTCAAAGTTTTAAACCTCTTTTAAATTTTTTTAAAACTCTTCTTATTTCTAAAATTCACATCACAAACCTTTGATGTTTTCATTTTAAAAAATCTTTTTATTTAAAGTTTTTTTTATTTCCTTTTGAATTGTTTTTTTAAAATTTGAGTTTTTTTACACCTTTATTCCTTTACTTTATTTTTAAAAAACTGTTATTTTCTAATTCCCTAAAGAATTAAAAAAAAAACTTTTATTTTAGAAACCAAAGTATTCTTTAAAGCCCTTTATTTTTAAATGTTCTTTACTTTCAACCACCTTTATTCATTCAGTTTTTAATTTTTAGTAAAGAGTAAATTCCAAATCTTCTAAAAAAACTTAATTTCCATCAACTTCAAATTTTAATTTTTAAAGATGCAAATGGATTAAAACCTCCAAAACCATGATTTTTGCATTTTTATAAGAACATGAAAGATTAAATCAAAAACTAAAACGAAATTATTACCCAAACTGTAGAATCAATCCTCCAATTCCAACAAATGCAACCTAAAAACACGAGCAAGCACACAAAAAACAAAATTCAACCAAGAAAAACAAAGTAACAAACTAAGATTAAAAAAAATGAAAAGAAAGAAGCTTTTACCGGGAATGAAGAATTCGCGTATGATTCCTTCTTCAATAGCTTTCGAACGTCTCCAAAAAGTGACCAAAAGCTCGAACACGCTCCAAAAAATTTTCCAGAAATTTCAGAGAAGATTTCAAGAATTCTCGGATTTTTAAGCATTTTTTTGGCTTTTTGTAAGTGGTGAAGAACAACGAAGGTTTAAGGGGTATTTATACTAATACCCAACCTTGCAATTCAAGGCCCGATCGGGATTTAATCCCTAAATTGGAGTTGAAATCTGACCTAGGGCACGATCCTCGAAAAAACCCCTCAAGAAATTCCTGGTTTTGTTCAGATTCAGAGATGAATATCTCCCTTGATTCTAGCCTAGGTTTTTGTAACACCCCTCGCCTGGGTTAGGAGTGAGGAGCGTTACCGGAAAAGAAAATTCATTCAGAAACGTAGGACGAATTGTCAAATAGAAAATCCGAAGCAAGAATCAATTCACATATTAGCAAACCATATTAATGCGCATGCAGAAAGTGGGCTAACAAAAATTTTCTAACATAACAAGATTGATTAACCAATTAACTAGACTTGCACCTAATTTAAACCTTAATAATTTACGAGCCAATTTAATTTTCTTATTATCATTATCAAGATTCAATTTAAAATCACCATTCCTTATTCCATTAGAACACTAGGTTGTCTATGTGGTTAATTTACTCTAACCATTAACTAATAATTTACCGGTTAGTTCATTGATAAGAATTAAATCAAACATGCTGAAACACTTAAGCATTTCGATACCATGCCATTCAAACCCTTGATAAATTAGTCTAGGTGGTTTTCGAATCACACCAACATTACCAATAATTAAAACCTCAATATTAACATACAAGCCATACTTAATTTCATAACACATCATATCAACCTTTCATTAGTAATTTCATTACAAAACATTATGCTTCTAGATGCACCTTAACCAAATACAAACCTATCATACTATATACAACAAAAAGAATAATGCAAGACCACTAGCTTGACTTGCATATTTACAACAAAAGAATGAGGCTTAACTAAAAACAAAACATGATTTTAGCTTCCTAACTAAACATCAAGGAGCATATAACTTCAAACACCAACGTAAACTTAAGTTACGACCAAACAAAGTGAAATGAGCCTTTAAACAAACTTCGAAGCCACCATCTAGGAGTCTAAAGATAAGACTAAGATCATACATTTCTTGTCTTGTAATTGTTCCGATCGTATGCTAGCCTTAGTCCCAAGCTACCCTACTAATTGGGAAGAAGGAAACAAAAGAGCGTTAAGTACAAAATTGCACTTAGCGAGGTAATGCTAACACTAATACATTCTTATGATTTAACTTATGATCAAACAATGAGTTACTTAGCTAGGTTTGATAGCATACGATTAGCACCTAACTAAGCTTAGCATAACCGAAATTCAAGTGGTTCCATACATCTCAGTTACATCAAGCATTGCATCATACTCAACACATTTCGATTAGCATTAATTTATCATCATACCTCATATACGATCAAGCCAAAACCATACAACAAATCAATTCCCAACATGCTTATACTCATGCTTTATCATCGAAAACACCAATATCATAACAAAATATAGAATAACATTGTCAATTATTCAAGAGCAAGATTCATAATTCATCGTAGGCATATCATTCGAATGGATCTCCAATCATTGACCATGAGTTAAGCATATCAACATATCATTTGTCATTTCCATTTCATTCGAAAAGGGCCATTGCCCACATTGCATATATTCAAATTTTTCAAGCATCTCACATGCATTTTATCACAATCGAAAGGACCAATGTCCACAAAATTCATCCATCAATTATATATATCATGTCATGCCATTTCAATTGTCATTTTACTTATCCACTTCATAAGCTTATATTAATTATGTATTTTCATTTAATTTACTTTAAGATGTCCTAGGTAGAATAGAAGGATTAGATAATCAAGCCATCAAGAGGGTACCAAGTACCAAACAGGGGTTGTCTAAGCAACAAGTCAAGGGATGCTCAATAGCATCAATGTGTCTTGAACACCAAGCAAGATCACATTCGATCATCAAGTTCAGGGAGTACACTAGGTACTAAATAGAGGTTGCACTAAGCAACAAAACAAGAGAGCTCGGACTCTAGGCATGTCGTACTATCTAAGACCTCTAATCGACCAAGAGCTTATTAATCTTATTAATTTATCATACATCTTTTAACGATATCAATCATACTTAACTTAGCATATACATATTGCATAACTCGATTTGCATGCTCATTATATCATATAATTGTACCAAACCATATAAATCATACTGATTAATTTCATGACACATTCGAACATCATTAAAACATACATAGGCAGAAACATCACATGATATTACATCCATACGCCACATAGCAAATAGATTACATAAGGGCAGTCCACATTTTCATAAATTCAATCATTAACAAAGGTCCATTTCATGCATCCATTTTCAATTTAGCCTCCTTCCCTTACTAAACATGTTACCAATCATAAATTAAGTCCATTTCATGCATAAAATCATGAATTACATAAATAAACAAAATGGTTAGGACACTAGTCCCAACCCTAATATAATTACACTCACAAACTCCTTAAGCTTGATCTTTGATTAGGATGCCCTTGTTCCTCCTCCTTGATTGATCAATCTTAGCCTCCTCCAAAGACTCCTCACAATTTTGATCTTAACACTCAACAAAAAAATAAATCCAGACCATATCAGAGAGTAATTCAATTACATTCATTCCTTTAACACAATTATAAACATTAATCCTCAAATCTATTTTTCTTTTGAATTAGTTGGAGGACCAATTACTATTTTGATCATAAGTTCTTATTTCTTAATCCAAATTCCACTTATCATACACCCTTAGAAAGGTATTAAACTCAGTTTTCCAGCCACAAAAACCTTATATTTTTATCTATTCTGAGTTAATGCAATTTATTACATAAACATGACCCTTTTAACAGTCCTGGACAACTTGTATTGTCTAACTTCTTTAATCCATAACTTCTAATTCACATAATGAAATTCAATTTAGTTTTCTCTCAATGATACTAGTCATTCAAAGTTTATACCAAAAAAATTTCAGTTCAAAATACCTTATATCATATTTTTGGTGAATTTTCAAAGTTAGAGCTCAAGGTTTAAGTTTTCTGGACAGTTTACTCATTGAACACATTTAGCTTTAATTTCCACCTAATTACCTTACTTTAATTCTAAATTCACTTGATACATGATTTTTACTATTCATTTTCAACATGTTTAAGTCCTTAACACTTCCTATTATTTATAGATAAGTCCTCAATTTTACTTAATTTCCAGATCACTCCGATTCTTATGTTTCGAGTAACTAACTTCCTTAATTCACCAATTTAGGCCATTTCGAATTCAATCCAAGAGTCTAAACTTACTCTTACATAATCCCCTGATTCTAAATTCCGAGTTAAGTGTTAAATTTTATATAATTCAAGTCCTTGCAATTAATGATTTTATTCAAAACAGTCTCTAATTCCATTATATTCGAATACATGTCCAGTTCTAATTTCAATCCAAATTTCCTTATTCGATTTCATTTTTCCAGCAATTTAGGACTTGTTACATATAAAATTTTCATTTCTCTTCAACCTTGTCCTAATAGATATTTTCCAGTTTGGTCCCTAACTATCTCAATTTTTCGTTCGAATCACGAATTTCTAATCTTTCCTCAAAACAGTCCCCTTTTAATCGATTCACCACTTCACAAATAATTATCTAGAAATATCATTATTTCAACTCAACATAATCATCATAACTCTATAAATTTCATGTTGAAATTAACTTTAAACTTGCATGCATGATTTTGCTCTTATTCGAACAAAAATAAGAAGAAATGAGAAACTTACTTCTTGGCATTGCTACCACTAGTTAACACTTCTTAATCCTAGCTTAAATCCTTCAACATGCATACAAATCCTTTCTCCATTAGAGCTCAATTTTCAGAATTTTCAAGCTTTCTTCCCCTCCCTTTTTTCTCTACTCTCATGGCAACAAAGGTGAAATGATGGAGAAGAAAACATTATCCTTATTTTGGGGATATGTTGGGATTTTGGTTTTACTTAATTACCCTTTTTAAAATATCTAATCTAACCTTTTTACTAAGAGTAGCTCAAAGAATAACAAAATTTAACATGCAAGTTATGAGTTTTATTTTCTTTTTAATTTGGTCATCAATTTCATCCACAAATTCTTTCTTTCTTTCTTCAATTTAGTCTGATTTCCACTAGGGAAATGTATCCCTCTAATTAATTTTAATTCTCTAATCTTATTGCTCTGATCAATTTACGTTCAACTAAATTATCAACTCGACTCAATTATTTAATTCGAATGCCTAGTTCCCTTTAATTCGAATTGATGCAATAAGTGCCTAATTAAAGGAAATTCAAGGATTAAATTGAATAAATTACTTAATTATGAACTTAATCGCTTTCAAAGAATAAACTAATATCCTAATTCAATGAATTAAATTCTAGGACGGAAAAGTGGATGTTACAGTTTTGACTATTCGATTCGGTTTTTTTGCAAATTCCGGTGGCGACAGGGGACGGCGGCGAGCAGCGCCGGCACCGTTGGGTTGGCGATGGAGAGACGTAGGCCTGTAAAAGAACCGAACGAACACGAACGAGGGTGTGTTCCTGTTCATTCATTTAACTTTAACTGAACAAATGATTGAACGCGAACAAAAGCAAACACAAAATATCTTGTTCGTGTTCGTTCATTAAGGAATGTAGCTTGTTCGTGTTCGTTCATGTTCGATCGTTTAAATGATAAACGAACATAAACGAACACAAACGAGCACAAACGAACATATATAATTTGTTAAATATTTAATATTTTTGGTTAGTTCGATTAATTTAGTTAATTAACCAATTTTAAACTGAATTAATCGATAATTGAAATTTGAAAAAATTCTTAAACATTAGCCGAAACCTAAAATTATCTAATAGATTAACCAATTTTGTTTTGGTTCGGTCGGTTAGTCCGTTTTAACCGAATAATGAACACCTCTAGACATATGTGAATAAATTTAAATGAATATAAACGAACATAAATGAACAAACATAAACGAACGAACATAAATGAACAAACGGATTACCGAACGTTCACAAACATAAATGAACGAACAAGACTTATGTTCGTGTTCGTTCAATTAATTAAAAGAACAAAATATCTTGTTCATGTCCGTTTGTTTAATAAATAAACGAACATAAACGAACTTCCCACCAAACGGTTCGCTGAACGTTCAGTTTGTTTACAGCCATAGCGAGACGCGTCGACTGGTACCAGCGGTGTCGTCGGACGTCGCCCAGGTACGACAGAAGGAAACATGATAGATGACCTGGGCGTCACGAGCTGGATCGAGCGCGTGGTCGTGCGCGTGATTCCCTTTTTCTGTTTTTTTCCTTTACTTTGTTTGATCCATTCTTGGCCCTTGATTCTTATTGCCCCTAATCTAAAGGCCTATTTTAAACCTGAAAAAAGGACAAATGGGTTAGTTTGGGCCACTTAAAAAAATAATAAAAATAGGCTTTTTTATTATATTTGGGTTGGGCTTTTAAATCATATATTAAGATAGTAGTCCTATTAATGGGCACCTTATATAATCCAAATGGGCTCTTTTTTGCATTTTATTATTTTTTGACTTTAATAATAATAATAATAATAATAATAACAACAACAACAATAATAATAAATTTAGGGGTGAAAAACTAGTGACAACACACAACACAGAGCATAGAGAGAGCATTGTAACAAGAACGACTTAGGCATTCTAGAGAGAAATAAAAAAAAGCATAAGTTTTCTTAGCATTTTCTTTTTGTACTAGATTTCACTTTTATTTTTGCTTCAGAATAGTGAATATCCAAGGCGTTACGACATCATTTCGCCCTAATTTTGTAAAATATCTAGCCCTTCTTTTTTTTATTTAGTATTTTGGTCCCTTTATTTTATATCTGTTTCATTTTTATTTATGATTTTTGTTTACTATTGTTGCAATTTAGTCTCAATTTCGTTATTTGTTCAATATTGCTTTTGTTTCAATTATGCATATTTGTATATAATATATATTTGTTCATTCCGTAAAATATATCTAGTATCTATACATCTATATGTATTATATGTTATTTCCTAATCAGACACACACACACACATATTGATAAGAATTGATGGCCTCCTTAAAAACCTCCTTCATAGCTACCAACATTCCAAAGAGGATTGTCAATCGCGAGCAGAACGAGGAAAATAGTGTCATTGAAATTTATTTCCATCATAAAAGTCCTTACAAACCCAATGCCTTCCTTTGCAAGCCTATCTACCTCTAAGTTAATTGCCCTAGAAATGGCGCGGAAAATACAACCAAAAGACTTACCTAAATCCACAATCTCTCGCACAATTCCACGAAAGACAACAGGGCATAGAACTGGGTCCAAAATCCAGCTTACTACAGATTTGCAGTCAATCTCTATAATAACTCAGCCAGTATCGGAGGACCAGGACCAACAGGTTCCAAAAATGACATAATCATTGTACCCTCTGAAAATGAGTTCGAATCTAGTAGCTAATAACTAAGCAATACAATGCATGAATATAGAAACGAAAACAAAGGAAATGAGTCAGTACGTTTAAATAATCGTATAAGCAAAAATTAAATTGCTTAAAAAATAAATCAATACATATTAGGCAAAGAAATAACCAAAGTAGCGTGTTTAAAACAGTGACACTCTAACAGCATGGGGTCTAATTCTAAAGTTCCCTACATGGTTCTAGTGGGGCGGGCTCTTATATTTATAGAATACGGTTTGTTCTAGACTCTCGATACCCGAATTGTCGTTACCGTCTACTACGATGACAAGACATCAATTCGGGAGTATACGTCCCCTTATAGAGGAGGTGGACACCCCACGAAGTATAAGGTTGGTATACTGGAAGAAAGATAAAATTCCCTCATGGAGGTGGAAAACCCACATAAGAAAATGTCTCGCTCCCACTTAAAGGAGAAAGCCCGAGTATAAGGCTTGTGCATGAATGAGAGTTATATCACACAAATTAAAGCATATTTCAATTCTTCTTACAAACCCATTAAACAATTAATGAAGAAATTAAATTCAAATTATTATTCTAGAATGCCAAAATGCCAAAAAAAATTAATTAAGGCTTGACACACGAAGTGATCCCCAACAGATTCGCCAAGCTGTTGAAACCATTTTTAAGTGATAAAATAGCTTGGAAGATTAATTTTTAAAATTACAGTTTTTCTTTTCAATTCAATTTTGAAAAGATTTAGAGTCGCTACCAGTCACTTTAGCAGACCGAACACCATAAAAACGACCATATATTTTAAAAATTGGGTTTCGGAAGTTGATTACGTGTGGGGAAGGATTAGCACCCCCACAAACGCCCGATATCGATACCTTTAATTTTGTGTGGCATTTTGGCATTTTTGAATAACAATTCGAATTTAATTTAATCATTAATTGGGTTTATATTCCAAATAGAAATATTCCTTTTATAAGGAAATTTTTTTTCTTAGAATATAAATTGGAAACACCCTATACGCTCAAGGTACCTCTATTCATATTCTAAATATATATCTCACATATAAAAGGTTTTATTATGGATGATTAATTATGGTCTAGTTCATTTTATGTTCAAACCTAAAAATGCTCTAATTAAATTTGTGTGTTATTTAATCTATGAATATTATTTGATTTTAAAGTTTACATGTAGCCCCCATGTGCAGTATAGGAGGTATCGCTGGAATCAGCTTGAAGCGATTAATCTTGGGTCTGATCATCCATGGCTTCTCGGGCGGGGTGGGGGGGGGGGGGTTAATGCTATTTTACATTTGGATGATCGCCGCGGTGGTTAGGGCCGTCGCCACTGTGTGAGTAGGGATTTTCAAAATTTTGTCTTTGCTAATGCGCTACAGGATGTTGAGTTTAAAGGGTCGTGTTTTACCTGGGTTCGCGGGGATTTGTATGAACGTCTTGATCTCTTTCTTGTGAATTTGAAGTGGACTGATTGTTATCCGAGTACTTTTGTTCGACATCTTGATAGAGTCGGTTCTGATCACCGCCCTAGCTTACTTTGTACGGATCCTTTTGTGTCAAATTTGGAGGAGAAGCATTTCCGCTTTGTTATCGTTTGGCAAAATTCGGCTGATTTTGCTGCTCTTCTTAAGAACTCGTGGGGAAATTGTTTGTCGTATGAGGAGAATAATGGGAGGCTAAAACATGACTTATCCCAGTGGAATGCTCAATATTTTGGTTCATTGGGGAAGAAAAAGAAACACATTGTTGCTCGTCTTCAGGGTATTGATAGAGCCTTGGGGCGTAGACATTCTATGTATCTTAGTGAGCTCGAGAAATCCCTTAAGCTTGAGTTGGATGATATTCTTGTCATGGAAGAGAGTATCTGGCGTCATAAAGCTAGATGTGATTGGATTAGTGATGGTGATCGTAACACTAAATACTATCATGCGATAACAAATGGTAGGAGGAAGCGTAACACTATTTTGTGGCTTAAAGATGATCGTGGTACTTGGGTGTCAGATTCGGAGGTGTTGAAGCAGCTAGCATTGGACTTTTTTACTAATTTATTCTCATCCGAGGGTGCTAATAGCTATTCTTTTGACTGTCGTGGGTGGTTCCGGGGCTCGATCAGCGGGGCAAGGCGGCGTTGTAGATGCCTGTTTCTCATGAGAAGATACATTGTGCTCTCTTTCAGATGCAACCGTCAAAAGCACCAGGAGTGGACGGCTTCCATGCATCTTTTTAATAACGATATTGGGATGTTGTGGGGGATGTTGTCTGTAGTACCATTCAACATATGTTCAGCACTGGTTTGGTTGATCCTAATCTGAATAAAACTCTCCTTGTGCTTATTCCGAAGGTGGAGACTCCGGAGTCGATTGTTCAGTTCCGACTTATCGGTTTATGCACCGTGGTGTATAAAATTCTTAGCAAGATTGTGGTTAACAGGTTGAAGCCTTTTTTGCCTTGCTGGATATTAGAGAATCAGACAAGTTTTGTCCATGGGCGCTCGATCATTGATAACGTTGTTATTACACATGAGATTATCCACCGCATGTGAGGTAAGAAAGGAAAGAAATGGTGGTTTGCTATTAAAGTGATTCTTGAAAATTCATACGACCGGTTAGAGTGGTCTTTTATTGATGACACCCTTTCTGAACTTGGTATTCCCACACATTTGAGGTCTCTTATCATGAGCTGTGTCTCCTCCGTATCTACGCAAATTCTGTGGAATGGAAGTACGTCTGCGAGTTTCAAACCTTCTAGAGGGATTCGACAGGGAGACCCTCTGTCGCCTTATCTATTCGTTATATGCATGGAGCGGTTAGCTCATGTTATTCAGTGTGAAGTGGATCAAGGAAATTGGAAATCTTTTCAATTTAAGAGGAAGGGTCCGTTGATTTCCCATCTTTTCTTTGTGGATGACTTGGTCCTTTTTGCGGAGGCATCTTTGGAGCAATTAGATGTTATTAGCAGAATTCTCAGAGAGTTCTGTGAGTGCTCTGGACACAAACTTAGTATATCGAAAACTAACATTTTTTTCTCCCACAATGTTCATGCTGCTCTTCAGGAGGATATCAGTGGTTCTTTTGGTTTCAAGTGTGTATCTGACCTAGGAAGGTATCTGGGAGTTCCGCTTATTCATGGAAGAATTACCAAAGCAACTTATCGCTAATTAATTCAAAAAGTGGCTGATAGATTGGCAGGATGGAAGACTCGGTTACTTTCCTTTTCTGGGAGAATTATTTTGGCTAAATCTGTTCTTGCATCTATTCCTATGTATACTATGCAATCGGTTAGGTTGCCTAAGTATGTTTGTGATGAGATTGAACGTTTAAACCGAAACTTCATTTGGGGTTATTGTAGCGACACTAGAGGTGTTCATGCTGTTAACTGGGATGTGGTTTGTTCTCTAGTTCCAAACAGTGGGCTGGGTTTCAAACGGATGGAGTACCAAAACGAGGCGTTCTTACTAAAATCGGGATTTATCATGATTTCGGAGCCAAATAGACATTGGGTTAAAGTGATGAGAGTTAAATATGACATGCAGGATGTGGCACCAGTTACTTTGCAAAACACACGGGGCTCGCGTCTTTGGAAAGGCATCAGGTTAATATGAACTGAACTTCGTCAGAACATTGTATGGAACATTGGTGATGGTCGACAGATAGACTTTTGGGATGATGCATGGGTTGATACCTTTGGACCTCTTCACCGCTATATTATTGCTGGAAATAGTTACGTTATCCGTAACATGACTATTCGGGAGATGGTTGACAGTAGCGGACAGTGGAAGTGGGGTGATTTCGCTAAGCTGCATCCGAATGACGTCGTCCAGGGCAATGTGGCAATGAAGCCACCTGCTTCTTTGGGCGTACCCGATTGCCCTGGTTGGTCGCTGGAGGCCACTATGCGCTTCACAGTGAAGTCTGCGTATGGTGTGGGCAGGGGTTTGAGTGCTGGGAGCGTGGAACCAGTGTGGGAGATCTTAGCGAAGTATCGTGGCTTACCTAGGGTGAAGATGTTCCTTTGGCACGTCTGTCATGGCCGAGTTATGACAAATGCGGAGCGTGTGCGCCGGCATCTTGCGGATGACTCCAATTGTGCTTTGTATGGAGCTACTGTTGAAGATATCTCCAATATCTTACGCGAGTGCATGGCGGTAAAGGCGTCTTGGCTGCAAATAATCAGAGTTGATATGGTCCCTGCTTTTTTCGGTTCATCTATCAAGTAGTGGATTTACGAGAACCTATCGGATGCGCAGCGATACTCACGGATTACGGCTGATTGGGACTTGATGTTTGGCTCATTGGTTTGGTTGGCTTGGGGACGGCGGAACACAGCTTTGTTTGGTCCATCGAATGGAAGCCAGGAGAGTTTGTTGCAGCATGCTCGGTGTCTTTGTAGTGATGTGCAGCTGGCTAACGCAAGGCAGGAACAAGGCTCGGCTGAAACTCTTGCACCATGTTCTTTTGCGCGTTGGAAAAAGCCCCCGACGGGCTAGCTTAAGCTGAACGTCGACGAGGCAAGGAACACGACATTCAGCTTCGCTTCTTGTGCTGGCCTTGGCCGCGATGATTCCGGGCAATGGCGTTTTCGTTTTTCGAAGAAAATTGGGATTTGATCCGCTTTTGAGGCTGAATTGTGGGCGGTGTATGAAGGTCTTTTGACGGCTTGGGCCCTCAGATTTACTAGAGTCATTGTTGAGACGGATAATAAAGATGTGTGTGGCGGTTTGGCGATGGGTGACCCATTACGCTTCTCGTCGAATCTTCGGGTGCATCTTGCGGAAATGGTGTCGAGAGCTTGGGACGTTCCATTTACTTGGGTGAGGCGTGACAAGAATGTGGTTGCGGACAAGCTTGCGAAGATGGCTAAGGACCTCTCGATGGACTATTATAGGTTTCTTGATCCTCTCTTGGTTATCCATGATAGTCTTAAAAAGGATTATATGGCGGGTGTGTGATGCTTGTTAATTTCATTTCCTCTTAGTGTTTATCGGTTTCCATGGGCACTCATTTTCCTCCCCACAGAGGTTTTTTAACGAGGCGCATGGAAATCTCCTTTACATTCAAAAAAAAATTTACATGAGACAACACCCAATTGCTTGAGCACCATCAATATTTGAACTCAAAATTATAGATAATATTCTTTATAATTTAATTATTCTAATTATTTAAAGTTCTAATCTTATGAAGGCTCTAATTAATTAATCTAAATTATTTATTAATTTTATAGGGTTTTAATGAATATTGAATATTCTATTTAAGAGTTTATGTTGAATAACACCACATTGCTTTAGGACACCATTTAAATTTAATCTCCAAAATTTCCCAATCAATACTCATTAATTTGCTATAATTATCTCAGATTTACTCAAATTATTTAAACCCTAATTAAATATCCTAAATATATGGCTCTAACTAAGGCTGCTAAAAAATATGATCCGAACAACCCGATCTGTTTATTCGATGACCCGATCTGAAAAATCAGATACACGGTCCGTTTTTTAAATTTTCAGATAATTTGGATTTGATATTAGAAAAAAAATTAGATAATCGGGTCAAATACGAATCGTAAAAACTCATATTTTTATTATCCGAAAATCCAAAAAGTTAAATGGCCACAAACGATTAGTACTCAATCCACAACCAAAGTCGACCCTTAGGTCTTCTTCTCCACACGTGTTTCACTTCCCCAACCTCAAACTTCTAAGTTTCAACCATGTTTTACTCTTCTCACTAGTGATTTTTATGAGTGTTTCACTTCTAATATTTGCTGAATTTTTGAGAATATAGTTTGTAATAGTGTTGGTGTTATATCTACCTATGCAAATTTTACTTTCCAAATTAAGATTGTGTGATGTCAAAGATTGTGGTTTGTTGCCAAAGTCTCTTATAGGCCATATCGTCATAGGTGTATTACTGCAGCAAAATATTGTTGCCTTGCATCTGCGGTAAAATATTTGAAGATATTGCATTCACTCTAACTCATTCATTAGAGACAAATATTTTAGTATTCCTTTTTTCTTAGCTCAATGACTTTTTCATTTATTTTTTTGGATAAAAAGGGATAATCTTATCGTCGGCCTCATTAAAAACCTCTCTAACCTAAATGGAGGAAAAGAGTACCTCAGGTAACATTTACATGAACTATAATAACATAGACACTCCTATCGGAGGTAAGAGATAAACATGAATTAACAAGTCATTATCCATAAAAAAACTTAGCCACTCTATCCACCACTCTATTGCCCCCGCGTCGAACATGTTGAAAAGAAACACGCCAATCTCGTGCACACAATGCCCAAATATGCTTAACAATTCCAATATCCCATTGGGACCGCGATTCACCCTGTATGATCCGAATCACATCCTAACAATCTACTTCCACAATAATATCCTTGATTCGCAACTCCCATGCACAAAGTAGCACGACATACACCCCCTACAACTCGACTCCACAATATTAAAAACCCATATAAATTTCGCAAATCCCACAATCCACTTTCTCTACTGTCTCGAATAGCACCACCACATGATGCCCGACCATCATGTGGTCGATGTCCCCCATCACAATTCAATTTAAAGCACCTAGGAGCAGGCGGCGTCCAAGCCACCATCGGCGGAGCCACCACCGGTGCGAAAGGCCTCACCACCACTCTTTGTAAGCTATTCAAAGTAATTTTTTGCAACCAACGAGTTTGTTCCAAAATAGACCTGCGATCCTCTTATGGATTATCAAAAGCGGTCTAATTTTGATATAACCACAAGTTCCATGCGACCGAACTGAATAAAATGTTCAAATCGCGCCCCTCTTTAGCAAAATATGCGAGCTGGGAGAGGATAGTCTGCAACCATTCGCGGAACTCTGTGTGGGAAAACTCATGCACTTTCTCAGGATTGATCATACCATCCAAACCATTGTTCCCAAAGGGCACATACGTAGCAAGTGGTTCACATACTCCACCCCATCGGCACATATTAGACAACACCCATCCAGAGAGAGGTGCTGACGAACACGCTCACCATTGGTCATTAGCTTATCACTACAAGCGAGCCAAAGAAACATACGGATACATTGGGACCACTAAAACGATGCAATACCCTCCAAACCACATCATGAGGGTCATATACAGCTCGATCACAAATGTTGTATGCTGAACTTACCAGAAAAACAACGGTTAGATGTTCCAGACCAGCTGATCCAGTTTTGCCGCATTTGATGATTCGACCCCTTAACCGCGGCTAACCGAAGTAGAACAAAACTCAGCAACAAATGTTGAAACAAATGCCACTACCAACGCCTATCATCGAATTCCCTGGATGCTACATTCACCATCCAGTCGACATTCGCCCCATGCCATAAATAATCAATTTGTGGCCCTATCTACGGGACCCAAGGATCAGTACAAAACTTCACATCTCGACCATGACCAATATTCCACAACATGTTTCCCATAACATCCTTCCATATTACACTTAGGCCCTTCCACAATGATTAACAATTACGATGGCGAATCACATCCGACAACCCATCTAAGCACTTATATTTTGCTCTAACAAACCGAACCTATAATGCATCAGTTGTCGTAAGCAAATGAAAGGCAATTTTCATAAGAAAAGCATCATTTTTAATAGAGATCCTCTGGATATCCAGTTCCCCATGAGCTAGTGGCCGACAAACATCATCCCACTTAACCAAATGGACCCCCGTCGAGGAATCTACACTAACGCAAAATAAAACGACATATAATTCTCTCTAGCTCTAGACAAGTCATTTTTGAGATCATGGCAGTCTGCATGGTATACGTAGGAATCGCAGATAAACTGTTTTCGCCAATGTAATCCGTCCGGCTAACGATAAGGATTTCGCTTTCCATCCACTCAACTTATTTTGCACCATAGTAATTAAGTATTGATAAGATGTTGAAGTAACCCTCTTATGTAGCACTAGCACCCCTAAATACTTACCAAGATCTGCAACCTCCGTGAAACCAAGTAATTCATTCAACTGGAGTTTAGTCGATGCTAATACATTACGAGAATAAAACACAATGGTTTTAGAAATACTAACCTTCAACCCCGAGGCTTCACAAAATCTATCGAGCACTGAGCGGATAACAATACATTATGGAACAGAAGCCTCAACAAAAAGAAGCATGTCGTCTGCAAAAAAATAAAATGTGAGATTTGCGGACTCCCCTTCGAAGTATGAAAAGCCTTCCAACTGCCATTGTTCACCGTCGCCTGTATAGATTGAGCCAAACGCACCATACATAAAACAAAGGTATAAGGTGATAAAGGATCACCCTGGCGAACCCCTTGTGAGAGGGAAAAAGAAGCTGTCATTGAACCATTCCATAAAACCTGAGTCGATACTGAAGAAAGGCAATGCATTCTAAGATTCTGCAACCTACCTGGAATACAAATGTCAGCAAGTGTGTCAGCAACAAAACTCCATTACAAGAGATCATAAGCCTTCTCCAAATCAAGCTTCATAGCCATCCACCCTGTACGCCCAACCTTGCGACGCACACTATGTACATCCTGAGTAATAATGATGTTATCAGTGGTAACTTGCCTTGGGACAAAGCTAGTTTTATTTTCTAACACCCATATCAGAAGCAACGACTTCAGTCGGTTCGCAATGATCTTCATAATCAATTTATACATGGTCGAACACAAAACTAATAGGACGAAACTAACTCATCTTTTTGGAGATCTGCACTTTAGGTAGTAGAACAAGTAGAGTACAATTAATATCCGATGGTACAACACCTCCATCGAACACTTGTTTAAAAAAGCTACAAACCGATGCCCCGACAACCAACCAGTTACGTTGGTAAAACACAGCAGTGAAGTCATCCAGTCGGGTGCTTTCATCAGACCAATTGCAAATAAGGCGCTCCGTATCTCCACATTCGATATCGGCCACTCAAGGGCCTAGAGCCGATCTTAAGACACTACTGGGAACCCACCACGCAACCCATACGGTTCATGCACCCCTTTTGAGCTAGAAAAATATATTTATAAAACTCAAGAACAGTGTCTGCAAGTTTCCCATGATCAGAGCACCAAGTGTCTTCATTCAAATGCAACGTCGAGATATTATTGCGCTTAAGACGTGCAATTGTTGAGGCATGGAAAAACATCATATTGTGAACACCATATACGGCCCAATTAATACATGCTTGTTGTCGCCAGAATAACTCCTCTTGTTCCAGAACCAATATCAATCCATCCTTTAAATTATGTTCTAAATCAACCAAATACTCAGAGTGCCTCAACTGGATAGCTCGATCAATGCCCCGTAGTTGCGCTTGTAATCTTTTCTCGCGTTGTGTTATTTGACCAAAAACCTATGCATTCCAAGTCGTGACCTTGTCCCTGAATTCCCACACATTCTCCTCAAGAGACTCATCCAATTTCCATACAGATAACAGAAAATACTGAAACTGAGGGTGTTCCAGCCAAGTTTCAATCAAACGAAACGGGCGATGTCGAGGAGAATTATCCTTTTCCTCTAACCGCAACAATAAAGCTCAATGATCAGACCCAATTTTATCCAAGTGCGTAACATAAGAGTTCGAAAAGCGTGTAAACCAACAACTGTTCACCACACATCGATCAAGTCGTTCATACAAGTCCCCACGACTCCAAGTAAAAGGTGGACCTCGAAAACCCAGATCCATAAGACTTGCATTTTGTCAAAACTCCGCAAATAAGCGACTCCCACCCGCCACTGAACTAGAACCCCCGCGATGTTCATCTGAAGAAAGAATGGCATTAAAATCACCACCTAACATCCAAGGTACCTACGACCCCGGATCTAACTCGACCAACTTGCCACAAAGAAGCTTCGGTTTCGCAACCTCAGGGCTAGGATAAACTGCAGTATGATATACCCATTGTTTATCATCCGAATGAAAAAAAACGACAATTAAGGAACTAGTTAGACACATACAAAATCTTAGCCCCCACTACCTCATCCAAAAGAAGCCATAAACCACCACTAAACCCACAAGCTTCTACATGGAAAGATTTGGAAAAACCCAACGGAAGAATAATACGATCAGCACGATGACCGCTCACCCTTGTCTCAAATAAAGATACCCCATTAGGCTTCTTTTCAGCAGCCAAAGCCTTGAAAATACCACGGAAGGGGATGCTCCTCGCACCCTGGCAATTCCAAAACAAGAAATACATCTTATAAATAAATGAAAAGGATATAGAACTTACTGTTCCATCTCCTGTGGCAACGCTTCCACGTCCACAACCTCTACCCCAACCGTGGGTAAAGCATGTGTAGTATCATCCCTCACACCCGGGTTTACCGACTCACTCCCATTACGAGCCCCCTCCGAGGCGCCCCATACAACTCGTGCCTCGCTTGGGACCAACGTACCCAACTTTTTGGAAAAAAATTTCATCCAATCCAAGAGCACCAGCTGAGAAGATGACTTAGGAGCCGCCACCTTACGAACGAGATATCCTGTCCGAGAACCCTCATTCAGAGACTGACCAAAATTGCCCCTTGAATTAGTTATATTCCCCCAACGACACTAGCTTTCTTAAGCGGTTTCTCTACTATAGTAATAGCAATATGCGACGTCGACCTATGCACTGTTTTCGTACTTAACACCTCGATCTCCTTAGAATTCCCCATTGGAACAACCATAACATTATCCGCGTTAGGCCCACCCTTCTTTCCTTTCTTCTTCAGGTTTGATTCCATGTACGCCTTATTCTTCACCTCATTCGGACCCCCAACACCCTAAACAACCGCTCGACCTTTCGCGGCCATATGAACTACCTTCCACGCAGTCACAACATTCTTGTCATGCATCGACACGCACTTCAATTAGCCTACCGCCTCATCCACAACCTCCTTTATAAAAACACAAAAACGTGAACTAGTAGACGTCCCAACACCACGATTTCCATTCACCCTCGCCTCAGTATAACAATGGTTATTACGACGATGACATGTATCAACACCACGATTTCCATTCACCCTCTCACTTGGTTCTAAAGGTCGCGTAACATCTATTACCCCTGGCTCTGTATGGCTCGTACTTCTCGTCTTATCACTACCCTTCTTAAGATCCAAGGAATTGTTCGAACTTGTGCATGAATTCCCACAATTATCCTTATCATGTCCATAGACGCCACAAGCGAAACATATATTTTGCAAACCCTCATACTCTAGCTTCTGAATCTGCCCATCAATACTAATACATGGGAGCAACGACTTGATCAAATCAACCATAACTGCTAGCCTGGAAAACCTCCCTCGTTCACCATCCTGAGATGTCAAAAATGACCTATTCCAATGGTTGCACAGTCAGATAGGTCCCATAAATCAACTATGGCCCTTCTGACAGTACTTTATTGTATTCGTCCTCTTTCTCCAAACGCACTAAGAAGTATGAGTTATCCAAATCAATCAATTGAAACTCCCTAAAAGGTTTACATAATGCCTAATACATGCGTGTAACATTTTAAAACCTATTGCCCTACCCAACAAAGGAACATTAAAGGTTTTACGCATGTTATTGTCAATTTGATCATGAACCCGGTCAGAAAACTTTATCGACGGAAAAGGTCCAGACTAATCAATGATGTAATCAGCCTCCAAAACAACCACATCATCATTATTTTGATTTTAACGACCCGACTTCTTGCCCTCCAAGCTAGGGTCAGCAGCCGCAATATTAGCATACGAAGGCACACCATCCTTCTTAGTACTCATCATCGTAGCAGAACTTGTAGCCGGGACTACAGTCTCCACTACCACGTCTTGCGCATCCATTTCATCCCCAAAATTCAGTGTCTCACTAATTACATCACTTGACAGATCCACAGTCTCGTAAACATCCTCCTCACCCCTCGCTTTCTTAGACTCAGTTTGAACACCAGCCCCCACCGGCGGTCCAACCCGCTCAAGCACTTTCGGTATCCTTAGTTGAAGTACAGGGTACGGCGGATGGCCCCCTGAACCACCATGTTCTACCGGCAATGAAGACGTGCTAGGGTTTTCACTCATTCTTTTTTTCAAAAGAATTTACTAATGAATTTCTCATTTATTATATTGTACTTAAATGTATATAGAATGGTGAAATAGAGATAGTGAAGATGGCTGCCCGTCTGGGTTGAATGAGCAAATGTGTGAATATTAGAAATGGGAATCTTAAAAGAAAACCATAAAATCTGACATGCATTCGTATGTTAGGCATCCCTAAGAGCATGCTCATCATAATCACATCATTTTTTGAATTTTGACAATAATATGGAGAACTTTTCTAGCTGAAGTAATAGTTGATTTCCATCCTATCACTTCAAGGATAAGACATCTTATCTTCAGAATTGGGCATTAGTTGAATAAAATCCTATGCCACTTCGCTTTCTAACATGAGAAATAGTTGATTTCTATCCTGTCGCTTCAACATTATGTTCAATTGAAGTAATACTCGATTCCTATCCTATGAATTCTTCCGAAAGGGGCATTAGTTGATTTCTATCCTATGCCTCTTCGTTTTCCAGCAGGAGGAATAGTTTATTTCTATCCTATCGCTTCTGTATTTTGTTCAATTGAAGTAATAGTTGATTCATATCCTATCGATTCTTTCAAAGGGGACATTAGTTGATTTCTATCATACGGTACTTCACTTTTTGGTAGGAGAAATAGTTGATTTCTATCCTATCGCTTCGACATTGTGTTCAATTGATGTAATAGTTGATTTCTATCATATCGCTTTAGCATCGTGTTCAATTGAAGTAATAGTTGATTTCTATCATATCGCTTCAATAACAAGACATCTTATCTTTCCAATGGGTCATTAGTTGATTTCTATCCTATGCCACTTCGCTTTATAGCAAGAGCAATAATTGATTTCTATCCTATCGCTTCGGCATTGTGTTCAATTGAAGTAATAGTTAATTCTTATCCTATCACTTCAAGTACAAGACTTGTTATCTTTCGAAGGGGGAATTAGTTAATTTCTATCCTATGCCACTTCACTTTTCAAAAGGAGAATAGTTGATTTCTATCCTATCACTTCGGCATTGTGTTCAATTGAAGTAATAATTGCTTCATATCCTATCACTTCAAGAACAAGTCATCTTTTTCTGATGGGGGCAATAATTGAATAAAATCATACGCCACATTGTATGAAGTTAGTAGGCGGACGACAACCTATTGCTTCAGGATAGAGCTATGGTTATCGGTTTAGGTATCGGACGAATAAAATCAGTGCGTTTTGTTCTTTGCTATATTCATGTTTCCCATAAATGAGCAAAGCGGTGCAGCTGTTGTCACCTAAATTTATTCAAACCATTATATATATATATATATATATATATATATATATATATATTATTAATGTATTTTATTTATTTTTGCAGATTAAAATGATCCTAATTACATTAGACATGGGAAGATTGCAAAAGATCTTGTTCAAATATGGAAAGTCAAGCTATGTGGAAGGAATTCTCACTATGGACTTACAACAGATTTCTGATAGGATCCAAGTATTCTTGGGTCATGATGCCTTCTTATGTATAGACCGTCTTTTAGTTACATTTTCAACATATCTTTAAACGCCTCAATCAGACATCATGAGCTCAATATATGCTTGTTTAACTGAAGACATAGCGTGCAGAAAATTGGATATGGGTTCAATACCAGAATTTTTTATGAATTTTCAAGTATTTTATTGATTATTTGTAATTAAATTCAAACTTAGGCATTTCCCTATTTATTTTAATTCATTTAGGATTATATTGAATGTAAGGAAAGTGGTTTGATTCCCTTTCCAAATGTATTTAGAATAAATAAGGAATATGCTTTTAGTTTTTTTGATTTTAAGGTTTCTTGAAACCTATAAATAGGCTCCATTCATTTGTAACTTTCACAACACAATATCACAACCCTTTACAGCCTCGACTATTTGGAAAACTTAAAAAAAATAGAGTCGCCACCAATCTTTTTGAAAAAGTGTGATTAGATCACTTTAAAGCATGGTTATTTTAATAAAGAGTTTTATTTTATTAAAACAACGGATTTGGCCTGTGAAAATCAGAAAAACAGGTTCGGGGTCGGTTACGCGTGGGGAAGGGTTAGCACCCCACAACGTCCAAAAATTGGTACCTTATTGTTTTCAATTTTTTTTTCAAAAATTGGAATTTTACAAGTTCACGAAGGTTCGATTTTATTTGTCCGTTTAATGAATATAAATATATTTTAACAGTCTGATCGCCCGAAAATGAACTTTAATCACCGCCAACACTTCTTACGCTAACCCATCATTCACGTTTGATAACACACTACATTAATTATGTTCCACTTTTCAAACAACAAGGAAATTTGATGTGTTGAACATTTTTTATTTATTCTAAATTAAAATTTACTCTAAAAGAATCTAAGTCTTTTATTCCTAATTAGGGTTTGATTTTATTAAGTGTGTTTTATTCTTTGTGAAGAAATATTTTCCACAAACAAGTCTCTAATCTAAGCTTGAGGAACCTAGTCCTAAGGTTAAACATATCTCTAAAAGGCAAACAAGACTATCAAAGCAAACTTGAAACTATTTTTTTTATTTTTCCATCATATTTTTTATTGAAGATGATTTTATTTTTATATTCATTTTCTTTGTTTTAAGTCTTGAAATCTAAACATTTCTTATTTAATATTTTTTTTAATTTTAAAATTTACTTGCTTTCTACATTTTTTATTTTGTTTCTTTAAAAAGATACTTTAAAATATTTTTATGTTTGAAACATTTTTAAATTTTAAAGTTTTTTACTATTTGAAAAGATTTTTTGTTATGAGTATTTATCTATGTGGATGTCTATCATGATTAGAACTTTATCTAAGGAGTTTGATTTATTTATTATTAGGAATATTATCTCTATTAACTAGAGTTTAATGTATTATGTACTTCTTATGCCTATAAATAGATGATTCATTGAAGGCATTGTACACACAATTTTATATTTGAGAATAATACAAATCTCACTCTTTCTCTCATCTCTTTGTTCTTTCATTCTTGTTCTTTGTTCTTATTATTATTCTTTGTTATTTTATTCATAACACGTTATCAGCACGAGTTTGCTCGAAAGATTTTGGTGCTCTTTGTTTGAATCCCAAAGTAGTTACTGAAACAAATTTGATTCTACGTTGAATCAAAGATAAGTTTTTTCCCCACATTTTTGTTATTGATTGCTTTTATCTTGATATTTTAACTTGATCTTTATTTTTGAAAAAGTATGGTAACATGTTTTGAAGGCTTGAGCGAACCATGGAATCTCGCCCAATTACCCTGGTTCTTGTTGGTGATTCTCGAAAAGATTTCAATTTGTTATTGGCGATCACATGTACCATATATTCAATATATTCAATTTATCTTGGAAAGTCTAGTATGTTTTACTTATTTACATATAGATATAGTGATTGACTAATCACTCACAAATTAAGGGAATGTACTTGGATAGGTGACGATTCAATCTCAAGTATCAATGCACTTGGTTATGGTGTTTTCCATTTTGATGTGAAATTGATCAAACATCGTTCAACCATTTTGATGTCATTGGTGTAGCATTGTTCTTTAACACCGCTTTAAGGTGATGTGCGTACATCCACATAAGAGGTTTATATATTGGTTAATGTATTTTGGTATGGCTTGAATCTAGATAAAATCAAAAGAGGTACGTTTCTTCAATATGTTTATATTGAGATCAATTTTTATTTACATTATTCTATTGGTGAAAGCTAATATTTTTAACCTTGTTTTGAGTTTTACATGTATTTAAATGACTTAGAAAGAGACGTGATATAAAGGGATTATGAGAAGCTGTCTCGTTCATTTGCTATGTCTCCATCGCCCTCGAAAGGAAAATAATTATCGGTAAAATCTATTTTCCCCTTAAATTATGATTTTAAAGTGCGATAAATCGTGATGAATTTCAATCTATAAAAACATTGTTATAAAGTCTATATTTGCTCGAAAGCAATATTTCTTCTTCGTTGTAAAACTCGACCATAGACTTCTCCCAATTTCAAGTTACGAAAATTCGTCTTGATCCAAAAGTTTTATTGGAGGCATTCCCTGAAGTGAATGCAAAGCATGATGTTTATTCCATGTGATTATCAATGATGGGGCATTCCCTAAAGTAAATGCAAACATGATGTTTATTCCATGCGATTATTGGAACTGTTTCATTCCCTGAAGTGAATGCAAACATGGTAAATCATTATTCAATTAGAGAATACTTTCGATATAATCCAAGTATATTTGTTGGAAATCCCGTTCTGCGAGGCTACTGGTCTCAAAGGAGGTTTTTAAAGGACCTTGTGGACATGTTTAACAATGCTGTGTACGAGGATTAAATCTTTGTTCTCTGTGATAAGGATATGTGAAAAAGGTTTTAAAGGCCCACTGGCTCTACTCCATTCCCTGAAGTGAATGTGCGATTATATTATGGAAAGAATAAAAACCACATTAGAAGTTGTGGTCGTGGTCGAGGCTATGAATATAGACATGAAAAATATGGTCATTTTAAGAATACTTCTACCCACCGGTAGTGAGGTTGTAAGGATGAAAGGATGAAAAACCAATGCGATGTTATAAATCATTGGTCTCGTACGTGTTATACGTTGAAAAATCAAGAATCATTGAATGATAAAGGAAAGAAAATGGAAGCAAATTTTGTTTGCGAAACATGACGAAGATGATATTGGTCCAACTTTATTTGGACATTGTTGGTCCAACTCATTTGGACGCTGTTGATTTTCTTATAACCCTCGAAAGGAATAAATCATATTCTAATTATTCTCATAACTTTGAAGAGAATTATTTATTTATTTTTATTTATTTTACTTTACGTTTATTTATTTTACACACATTAATTATTTTCATTTTATATTTATATTTAAATATTATGATATTTATTTATTTTGTTTAACATGATTACTTGTCAAATACAATCTATGGTGACGATTTATGCTCAACATAAGCATAAGATATATTTTCCCATTTAAATGCAAGGGAATAATGTGAGTACTATATCTCAAAGTACTGAAAATATTGATGCTCTAGAAGAGCAATAAATTCTTGAGAGAATGCACATTATGAAAAGTGCAGAATTGCGAATATTGCAATAATTACCGCTAATGGTAATAATATCGTCACAACTATAAGTGGAAATTTTAAGAGAGCAATATGAGTTCGAAAAATATCCCTTTGGGAATTATAGATAACATATGTTATCAATTGACATTTGAAATAAGCCAATATGGATATAAGTTCTGGTAGCCAAAAAGTCAGTTGAAAGCTCTAGAAGAACTATATATTGCTACCAAAAGATAATTTTAATTGAAAGCTCCGAAAGAGCTAAATATATTCCTATTTAAAGGAACAATTTTGATGGCCGTACCAGACATGTACGAGTGAGATTGAATTACATGTTATGGTAAATAAGAAGTTTACAAATTCAGAGATATATACACACATATATATAGTTGGCATGATCGGTTAGACCATCCTGATCAATAATGGTGCAGAAATTATTGAGATTTACATGCACATGTATTAAATTAACATGTAGTTCTTGTGGTGCTTATTCCCAAAGGAATGGATTAAATTCCACTTATTAAAGAACATGAAGTTCTTGTGTTGCTCAAAGGAATTGATTAAATTTCACTTACTAAAAGAACCTGAAGTTCTCGTGTTGTTTGTTCTCAAAGGATATATACGATCCCACTTACCAAAAGAATTAGAACTTAAAGTTCTTGTACTGAAGTTGAGACTGTATGTCTTACATATCTGAACGAAATATGGGCCCATATATCCACAAATGTGGAAAGTTTTATATGATTTTAGTAGATGCATCTACATTTTTTATCGACTTACAACTAGAGGTTTGTGAGATTGATTCTAAAAAGATTCAGATTATGCAGTTAGACTATTCGTCTTGAAAAGCTAGTGTGTTTATATTTTAGGCTATATCGGTTGTTACAAAGCCTATTGATTATGAAAAATATGGTTTAGCAAATTTTTAATTGGATGCCTCCTATTTAATAGCTAAACTGTGAGAACAACACATTTATTGTTTATATGGTATTTCCATATAGCAACACTTATACGCATCAAGCCAACGAGTTATAATAAACTCCCCATTATGATTTGACTTTTGGTCAGAAGTCATATTTCCCATTTTTGAATTTTTGAATGTGCGATATATAGTTGAATTGCTCCACCATAACGCACAAAATGGGCAAGTAAAAAGGGTTGAGAATATATATTGAGTACGAGTCTCCTTTTATGTTTAAATTCTTAAACATTAATTGGAGAATCATTTATGACATGATTTTTCTCAACATCAGGGAAGATAATAATAATCAGTTGGATAGAGGAAAATGATTTATCATTATCTAGATCCTCGTATATGAATTAGAAGTTCCTAAAATAATTCATGTTATTACATGTCAACTGCCAGACATATTTACTGACCTAATGAGAGTAGTTAAGTCTCATATACCAGCTGAAATGCTCTAAGTTTAAATTACATGTTAGAGCGGGAGAATGTAAATCATGCCTGAAGCATGATAGTTGAAATGGTTCCAATGATCAAAATTCTCGTAAATAGAAAGTAATATGAGATGGTCATATATTGGAGGTGGGTGCTCCTGAAGAGACCCAAGACATAACTAATAATAAAACTCTTGAAGAGTTTCAGGTACATGAAATAAAAATTAAAATCTTGAAGAGGTCTCGATGAGTTATGTCATTACGACAATGGAACCAGAAAATTGAAAAGTTGTCGACAACGATTTTACAAATAGTTTTAAACAGAATACTTCTATAGAAGTAAAGAAAGAAAACGAGGATCTTGTATAGAAATCTATCAAGAAGTATAGATATTGAATTGGCCAATATAGAAAGACGCTTTGAATTTCTAAAAGAGAAGTATTTGGACCAACAGTTCAAACACCTAAAGGTGTAATGCAAGTGAGGCACAAATAAGTAGTCGTAAATACGACAAATTATGATTTATGAAGAGTTTTAATTACTTCATGGTGGATGCAATTACTTTGGCAGTATGAAATATATTACATGCGTCTAATTATTTATGGATCCTTATTTATCCTTAAAGGATTTAAAATGCTAAAAGCATTTGGAAATTTTTGAGAAAATTTATTTAGACATGTCTCATTAAATATTTTTGGCGCATTTGATATAATCGTCTTAGTGAGTACTAATTGAGGAAATACTATAAGAATGATAAGATTTCCTTATGTATTTTATAAAGGAATTTGAATCAAGATTCATTATATTATTAGAACTTCCGAAGAGCTTTCAAAGAATTTGGTTATTTAAGGAAAGGATTTGAGAAAAAGAATCTTGAGATGTGGTTTTGTAACACCCCAAAATTGGGCTTAGAAGTTTTGGGTTTAGACCGGACCGGTCGGGTTGCGGTTCGAATATAAAAGGGTGATTTTAGGAAAGCCTAGTTCGGGTTGCATTAAAAATATGGAAAAATGTCTTAAAATCCTCTTTTATTATATATAAGAGAAAGGTGAAATCAATTTTACAAAATGAGGTTTGGAAGAGTGACATTTTGGGTTAGTGACCAAAATGTAATTTTTGAAAACTGGGTGACTGTTTTAAAAAAAGATTGAAACTTTGAATCTTTAAGGAGCTATTTACCCAAAAGAGTTTCTCCAGATTTTTCTGAATATTTATCAATTAATTAATGGTTTTAAAATAAAGGTAAAAGGGAGGGAAAGATATTTTTGGCATTTTAACAAACTTTTCCCAAATTTTCCATTTTCTTTTCTCTCAACTTTTCTCTCAACCCAAACACATTTCTCCAGCAGAATTTCCTCTGATTTTGACAACTTAAGATGAGATTTCTATCCTCATTTGATCTCTAATCAAATCTACAACAAAACCTTAGCATTTGCTTATTGGATTTTCAAGATTTTGGTTCCAAAAAGGGAGAAAACTCAAGTTTAGAGGTATGAACGTCCTTCTCCTCTAAATTCTCAGTTCTTTACTGAAATTCCCAAGTTCTCAATCCTTGATTTGTGTTTTATTAAAGGTTTTACAATTGTGTTCTTGATCTTGGCTTTAAAATGCAAGATTTGCTTTAATTTTGATGAAATTCGTATGATCTGATTGGGCACTGTTTTGAGATGTCATTTTGATGTAAAATGAATGTATAATTGATGAGAAATTGAGGTTTAATCAATGCAATCCCGGATAGGTTGATTTTCCTAAGTTTTGCTTGAGTTTTTTGGTGGTTTTTGGAGTGATCTTGATGTTCTGCTATAGCTGGAGGTATAAGGACGTGATGAGATCCATTTTGGATGTTAATTGATGTTTAAAAATGGTTAGAAGTGATGGATCTTGGCTGGGTTAAGTTTTGGAAGTGTTTGGATGTGATTTCGGTTGTGTTTGGTAGCCGAAATGTGAGTGTTGATGTGAGCAGCGAGTTTAGGTGTCTTGGTTGAGGATATTAATGCATGATGGTGCATTAATCTACTGTTTTGATGTGTTTAAAACAGGGGAGACATCTTCGGATCCTCGTGGTGTTGATCCGGAAGCTTGATTGGTGTTTCGGCAAGTGGCGAAACGGAAATCGGTGAGTGAAGTTGGGTTTTCAGCTTTAAAACCAAGGTTTGAAGGTTTTGGGAGCTTAGTTTAAGTCTAAACAACTTAGCTAAGCTCAAGAGTAAGTAAATGGAATTTCTCTCTTGGGTTGTGTTATGATTTGGTTCTTAAAGCACTTGTGATTGTTGGATGCAATGCATGTGATTTGCATGTTTTAAATTCTGTTTTGAAAGCATATCTTAGCATGGTTTAATGCTGGTTTTGAAAGCCATGTGTGAAGGATGCTCAAGGTAAGAGATCCTTGGTTTTGTACTTTGGAATTGTGGAATTGTTGCATAGTGTTGCATGTTGTTTAATGGCTTTGTGTAATGCTTTAAAACAGTGGATTGATGATGGTAATTGGTGGTTTTGGCATTTTGGTTATGCTTGTAAAACAAAGGATTAATATGGTAAATTGGTTATATTGGCAAGTGATGTAAGTGGTTCTTGGTTACTTGAATCGGATATAGTTAGCCGGCTATAGGGTTGGGTGCACCGTGAATAAAGTCGCCTTGGATGTGGAGTGGTTATGATTTAACCGGTAACTCCATCCAAGTACACTAACGAGATGGTTAAGAACACCATGATGTTTAAAAGTCCATGGGTGGGTCTTGTGTTAAGGTCATATGGTGGTTAAAATTCCATATGAGGACCTTGTATACATTAAGGTCATATGGTGTTTAAAAGTCCATATAAGGACCTTGTGTATGGTAAGATCACAATGGTGGTGTAAAGTCCATGTGTGGATCTTGTATGTCCCGGGATCTCGTTAGTGATGTTATACAACTACCAATGTGTGATGGTAAGGTCATAATGGTGGTTAAAATTCCATTTGAGGACCTTGTGAATGTTAAGGTCATATGGTGTTTCAAAGTCCATATGAGGACCTTGTGTATGGTAAGGTCATAATGGTGGTTAAAATTCCATTTGAGGACCTTGTGAATGTTAAGGTCATATGGTGTTTAAAAGTCCATATGTGGACCTTGTGATTGGTAGTGTGTATGAAGCGTGGGGACAACGCTTGTAATCCGCGTATCCGATTGAGTCTTGTGTTATGATGGTTTGTGAATTATCACTTAGAAGCCAATATAATGATCTTGAATATGATGAAGCATGAGATGCTTGAAATGATGCATGTTTGCATGAGAAGGGTGTAATGTTTTATGAATGCATGTTTACTTGTTAGCTTGAACAAGAGTTTACTTTCTAATGAGAATGGTGCATGTGTGCATGAAATCTCTTAAGTGCATTGTAGTCTTGTGAAGACTTGTTTTTAAAGGCTTGAAATGCAAATATTGATTTTGTGGTTCATATGTTGCATTTGTTTAATGCATGAGATGGTTTGAATGAGTAAGTGGTTTTCAAAGGTTTCTTGCTTTGAAATGGTTTCCAAGTATGAGAAAAGTATGATGTGAAGTGGAAGTGTTTTCCAAGGTTCTTGTATTTAACTTGCATATGATGTTCATGCATGGAATTGTTAAATTGATGGTTTTGCAAGGTTGTGCTTTGGAGTGAATTACTTGTCTTTTCTAAGCTAAGGGTTGGTTTTCATATTTGAGAAATGCATGATCTAAAGCATGTTGTTTAAAGGGGTTTTCAAACATTGCTTTGGTTTATCGAATTGTGATGCTTTTAAAAGAGGTTTTATGACTCGCTGCATTGATGGTGTTTTGGTTTTGAGCATTCCTCACTAGGCATTATGTGCTTACGCTTTTTTTTTGTCCATCAATGCAGATATTTGAAGTTGGGACAGCGAGAAGCAAGGGATTCAAGGAGAGCTCCATTTGAGATGTATGTCTCGGTAAATAGCTATAGATAATAAAGGCAATGGGGGGAGAATCTCTTGTTGATGTTTAATGAGATTGTGTATGTTGGACTCCCTAAGTTGATTTTATGTTGTTGTTGATGTTGGAACATGTAAATGGTCTTTATGAGGATTGTTTGGTGACTTGGTGTTTGAATGGTTTTCAATATAGGATGCATGCCTATAGAATTGGGGCTTTCCTAGTTTGATGCCATGTTTATGAATTGTTGATGCCATTATGTTCCTTGAGTGTCGAATGACTTGCTGGTATAATTTGGTTGCCTTTGGAGCATGTTTGATGGGTCAATTGTGTGATTAGCTAGCAAAATTTCTGCAATCTGGGCAGCCTGTTTCGGAACAGGTGCTGCCGTTTCGGAACAGAGGGTTTGAAATGGCCTAGGCGTTTCGAAACGGGCAGAGCCGTTCCGGAACAGTTTGGCCACTGCCAGGCCCTGTTGCGCAACGTGTTTCGGAACGGTCCCGCGTTTCGTAACGGACCCTGTTCCGAAACACCCGACCGTTGGGCACTGAAATTGACGGTTATATGTTTTAAAACCTTTGCGTTTTGGTCCTGAACTTTGTGTATGCAATTGAATGAGTTTGAGATGTCCGTTTGAGATGAAATTTGACAGAGAAGCATGAAATATGACTAATTTCATAATGGTAACTTAAAAGTGGGTTAAGTCCTTATAATTTCTAGAATTTACATTTTGGTCCCTAAACTTGTATGTTGTGCAATTAAGTCCCTAAATGTTTTCCGAATGCCCTGATCTTTGAGTATGCTGTTGTTATGAGAATATCTAGGGTTAATGTGCATATAGATAAGATTAAAAATAAAAAAGGGTCGTTAATCAAGGTTGACTTTCGGGTTGACTTTGGTTTTCCCCGTGTAAACTTCTTAATTCGGGTCAACCATCTAGGCCGGGTTAAGGGGGTTACAGGTTTTGTCTCGACCTAAAGATCGAGCACTTAAATATGCGTTTTTGTCTATGAATGGACATAAGTTGAAGGAATCTTAAAGAATATTCAATATGGATTGTTGGATGTGAATAAAGATAATTATATCTTTTTTTGGTTTTGAAGCATCATATATTAGTTGGTCAAGCAATATCCATGGATATACAAAGATCATTACATTTAGATCTTCAAACATTCGTTGATGCCTCCTCAAATGTCGTAGAAATAATTGTTATGCACGAGGCAAGCCAAAAATGTGCTTGGCTAAGACCATTGACCCAACATATCTAAAAGATATGTGGATTTACTTTTACAAGATATGATAAAAGTTACCTTGTGTGAAGATAATGCAAAATGTATATCTCAGTTTGAAAGTGGATACATCATGGAACATATTACTCCAAAGTTTCATCCCTCACGGTCTTTAGAAAAATAATATTCAAGATTGAATTATGAAGATTCAAAGATCTTCTGTGATGCTTTCATGAGAGGGAGTAAATGCGCGTTGCACTCTTTTTCCCTTAACCAAGGTTTTGCCCCAATGGGTTTTCCTGGTAAGGTTTTTAATGAGGCAACATGTTCTGCGTATTAAAGATGTGTGTACTCTTTTTCCTTCACTAATGAAAAAATTTTACCACTGGGATTTTATCTTAGTAAGGTTTTAACGAGACACATTATCTTCATAGACATCCAAGGGGGAGTGTTATGAATATTTATCTATGTGGATGTCTATCATGATTAGAACTTTATCTAAGGAGTTTGATTTATTTATTAGTAGGAATATTATCTCTATTAATTAGATTTTAATGTATTATGTACTTCTTATGCCTATAAATAGATGATTCATTGAAGGCATTGTACACACAATTTTATATTTGAGAATAATACAAATCTCCCTCTTTATCTCATCTCTTTGTTCTTCCATTTTTGTTATTTGTTCTTATTATTGTTCTTTGTTATTTTATTCACAACATTTTTTTACTTTTTTGTTTTATGGTTTTCTATTTTTTTAAAAGGTATTTTTTAGATCTTATTTTAAGTTTTATTTTCAAAGTTTTAAACCCCTTTTAAAAAAGTTTTTAAAATCCTTCTTATTTCTAAAATTCACATCATAAACCTTTGGTGTTTTCTTTTAAAAAAATCTTTTTATTTAAAGTGCTTTTTTTGTTTATTTCCTTTTGAGTTGTTTTTTTTTAATTTGAATTTTTTTTACACCTTTATTCCTTCACTTTATTAAAAAAACCTTTTATTTTCTAATTTTCTAAAGAATTAAAAAAACTTTTATTTTAGAAACCAAAGTTTTATTTAAAGCCATTTATTTTTAAATTTTCTTTACTTTCAACCACATTTATTCATTGAGTTGTTAATTTTTAATAAAGAGTAAATTCCAAATTTTGTATAAAAAAAGCTTAATTTTCATCCACTTTAAAATTAAATTTTTAAAGATGTAAATGGATTAAAACCTCAAAAAACATGATTTTTGCATTTTATAAGAACATGAAAGATTAAATCAAAAACTAAAACGAAATTATAAACAGAATTATTACCCAAACTCAATAATCAATCCTCCAATTCTAACAAATGTAACCAAAAAACATGAGCAAGCACCCAAAAAACAAAATTCAACCAAGAAAAACAAAGTAACACACTAAAATTAAAAAACAAAAAGGAAGAAGTTTTACCGGAAATGAAGAATTCACGTATGATTCCTTCTCGAACAGCTTTCGAACGTCTCCAAAAAGTTACCCACAGCTCGAACACGCTCCAAGAATTTTTCCAGAAATTTCAGAGAAGATTTCAAGATTTTTCAGATTTTTCTAAGTATTTTTTTCTTTTTTAAGTGCTGAAGAACAATGAAGGTTTATGGGGTATTTATACTAATACCCAACCTTGCAATTCAAGGCCGGATCGGGATTTAATCCCTAAATTGGAGCTAAAATCCAACGCAGGGCATGATCCTCGAACAAACCCCTCAAGAAATTCCCGATTTGGTTCAGATTCGGAGACAAAATTCTCCCTTGATTCCAGCCTAAGTTTTGACTATTCGATTTAGTTTTTTTTGCAAATTCTAGCGGTGACAGGGGACGGCGACGAGCAGCACCGACACCGTTGGGTTGGCGACAGCGAGACGCGTCGATTGGTACTAGCGGCGTCATCGTCCGTCGCCCCGGGACGACACAAGGAAGCCTTCCAGACGGCCTGGGCGTCACGACCTGGGGCTGGATCAAGCGCGTGGCCGTGCGCGTGATCCCATTTTTATTTTTTTTTTCCTTTTTTTTCCTTTATTTTGTTTGATCCATTCTTGGCCCTTGATTCTTATTTCCCCTAATCTAATGGCTTATATTAAACCTGAAAAAAAGAACAAATGGGTTAGTTTGAGCCACTTAAAAAAGAATAAAAATGGGCTTTTTTATTATATTTAGGGTGGGCTTTTAAATCATATATTAAAATAGAAGGCATGTTAATTGGAACCTTATTTAATCCAAATGAGCTCTTTTTTTATTTTATTATTTTTTTGGCTTTAATAATAATAATATATTTAGGGGTGAAAAACTAGTGACAACTGTAATGCCCTGGTTTTGGGCCTAGATGTTTTAGACATCGAATCGGACCGATCAAGAACGATTCGAATCACATAAGGTGATTTAAGGAAATCAAGGATCGGGATAGGATAAAATTATGAAAAAAAAAATGCTAAAATCCTCTAAAATATGTTTAAGAGGTTGGTCAAATCAATTTTACAAAAAGGGTTTTGGAAAATGGACATTTTGAGTAGTGACTAAATTGTATAGTTTTAAAACTGTGGAAACATGCTATTTTCAAGAAGAGAGTCAGATTCTTAGAATCTTTAGGGAGCTTTTGTACAATTTAAACTTCCTTCAATTTGACATGTGTTTTTAAAGGGTTTTAATAAAGGAATTAAAATGGTTTTAATTAAATATTAAATAAATGAGAAATTAGAGAGGTTTTAATCATGTAACTACTTTTCCCACTCTCATTTCAGCCAAACACATTTGTCAAACAACTTTTCATCAGATTTGTTTTCTCTCAAATTCCTCTCTTCTTCACTAAACTCTTTTTCAAAGATTCACTTCTTTTTCTTCAAGATTTTAGGAAGGAAAACTTGCCAAATTGTTAAGGGAGCAAGGATTGGAGGTAAATCTCGTTCTTAACCTTCAATCTAGGTTCTTTATTGAAATTCTCAAGATTATTGACTCCCATTTATGATTTTTAACTGAATTTTGATTATAGTTTTGAATTAAGAGCTAAATCTTGCAAAATTGGGATGTGATTCTTGATTTTCAAACTTGATTAGTTGGGCTTTGTTTTGTGTTGATTTTAATTGAGTTCTAAGTTGATTTATATGTCAAAATGATGTGTTGATAACATAGATCCTGAAATCCTTGAGATCCTTGAGGTTCTTGGTTGTTTTATGTGAGATTTTGGGGTGAAATGGTGGAATCTTGCTTGCTGGAGGTATAAGGTTGGTTTAGGATGTTTGTTAGATGTATTTTGATGTTTATAATGCTTTGGAAGTGATGTATGTTGGTTGGGCTTGGTTTAGGAAGCAGTCGATTGAGTTTTCGGTTTCTTTGGATGGGTATTTTGGTGTTGTTTGGGTGACCAACGAGTGTGTGAATTGTTGATGGTGTTAGAATGCATTTTAAGGCATTTAGATCTCTTTTTTGATGATGTGAAAACAAGGGATCTTGATCCGGAAGCAAACAAGGTGATTTTGGAGGCTCCCGAGGTGTAATTTCCGTGTCGGCGTACAAGGCTTCGTGTATCGGTGAGTGGAAATGCAATTTCCTGCTTTGTAACGCTTTGAGTGAGATCTTGGGAGCTTAGTGTAAGTTTGATACACTTAACTAAGCTCAAGTGTAAGTGTTTCGATAATCTCTCTTTTGGAAATATGCTATGTTTGATGAAATTGCACTTGACGTAAGAGTGGATTTGTTTACTGTTTTTAAGCATGTTTAAGCATGGTTTTATGCTGGATTTTAATGCCATTATGTTAAGGATGCACTAGATAAGTAATCATTGGTTTGCATATGTTGAATGCATATGATATTAAGCATGTGATGCTTGTGAAAGTGGCATTGTGGTTATGTTGGATTAATGTGGTTAAATGAGTATATTGGCAAGTGATGAAAATGGATTTTGGTTACTTTAATCGGATATAGTTAGCCGGCTATAGGATTGGGTGCACCGTGAATAAAGTCGCCTTGGATTTCGAGGGGTTGTGATTGTACCGTATACTCCATCCAAGTACCCTAACGATTGAGGTTAAGATCACAATGGTGGTTGTTAAATCTGTGTGTGGATCTTGTGTTATGTGTCTCGTGCTATCGTTAGTGGAATTATACAACTACCGATGAGTGGTGTTGAGGGGTTGAGATTGTACCGTTATACTCCACCATGGGTGTCACAACGATGGAGGGTTGCTCTCGTGTATGAGCCTTGTGTAGTCCGGTAGTGTGTATGAAGCGTGTGGGACAACGCTTGTAATCCGCGTATCCGATTGTGTCTTGTGTTGAAATGGTTTATGGATTATCACTTGTGAGCCAATATAATGTAAATGTATAATGTGAAGCATGAGATGCTTGTAGATGATGCGAGAATGCATGGGATGCTTGTTAAAGTATGAGCAATGGTTTAATTGCTGTTATTAAAGTGATGCATATGAGCTTATGTTTATTAAATGCATTGTTGTCTTGAGAAGACATGGTTTATGAAAGGTATGTGATAAAAGTGGTGGTTTTACAAATTATGTTAAATGCATTGATGATTGTAACCCCCTCGCCCCGATCTGGTCGGCTGACCGGTTCGAGTAGGCTACACGGGGAAAACCAATGTGAAACCCGTTAAGGTCTCACCTCGGTTAGCAACCCTAGAAAATTCCTTTTAACTTTATCTTGTCTATAGGCATCATTAACTCCCTATGTGAAACACGACAACGGAAACACAAACAATAGCAATGCCCATCCAAACAACACTTTAAAACAACCCATTTTAGTCCTTTACAGCAGGCCATATCGAAACGCCCTTAGGGTGTTTCGATACGCCTTGAATTAGTCAACAGGCCAAGGCCAACCTGATGCGACCGTTTCGAAACAGGGGTGACCCGTATCGAAACGACCCCAACGGTCAACTTCTCGTGGTCAACGAGATTTTGACCGTTTCGAAACTCTCAGACCCATTTCGGAACACCTTAATCTCGGCATTTTCTCAGAATTTCAGTGGCAAAAATGTATCGAAACGGCCTCTACGCGTTTTGAAACGCCCGACCAAAAACAAAGGGACTGTATCGAAACAGGGTAGCCCGTTTCGAAACACCCTCTGTCTGCAGACTGGTTTTAGCTGGTTTATGGCACAAGGATGTCCCAAAAACACCACTAAGACCCCACACAACACACTAACATAAACCCTAAGGCAAAACCAACATCTACCAACATGCTCAACACACCACAAGCATATAAGAACCACCCATTAAAGAATCAACAACATCCAACACATGCTTCATACATAAAACTTAAGGTTCATGCTTCAGAAGGACATGCACTTAAGCATTTAAGATAGGCAAGCTTAATATGGTTTACACTCCAAACATGGCATTCAAAAGCCGAAACCAACAATATGATAAAGAAGGGTCTAACATGCTCTTAAACGAAACCAACATCAACATACTTCAAAACTCAAATCGCAACATCTACCCCATTGCTTGACTATTACAATCTACAATTTAAAAATTCATACTTGAGCTAACCATAAGCAACTCTTGGAGGCCTTTCCTTGCCCTTGCCACCCACACGCTACTGATCTGCATTGTTGAACAAAAAGGGAACGTAAGCATAAAAGCTTAGTGAGGGTAAGCTCATAAAACAAACCTTCGACAATGCAGGGTCCAAGCACGATCAACAACCAAGATATAATGCGTGATCTTACCTCTGATCCGCAAGAGCCAAAATAATCATGATGCATGAACATATTACCAAAATCATGTCATGCTCAACAAGTCCATAACCTCAACATATGGAAACACATATAACCAACACATAAGCAACATACTCCACAATCCGTATTGGCACCTAACTATGACTCGAATACGCGGATAACCGTTGGAACTCACATCCAACAACACAACCATTACCTGACGGTGGGATTACACTCATCACCGTTCACGCGGAGGGGATTCCACTCATCCTCACGCCCCATTTCACGCGGAGGGGATTCCACTCATCCTCACGCCCGTCGATGGGATTCAACTCATCACCGACATATATATATAAGAAGATTTCCAGGCGAACCCGTACTCCATCTTGATGACTACCATCATCAAGTCCACGCGCGCATTTTAACTCACGTGTGCACACTTGACATCCTAATGATCGATCATTTGTACCCAAGCATACTAGTGCCAATACTACACATTTCATTAATCTTTCACAATATCATTTCATAATACTGTCGTGCTTAGCACGTACTCACCATGACTTACCGTCATGCACAAACCACATTTCCATGCCTAGCATGTACTCACCATGATCCTCGGATCATACATTCACCTCATAATATCATTTCACATGTCAACACCACATGTATATCACTAACACAATATCACATCATATTTCATGCATATGTATATCTCCATCATGTTTATCATCAACATGCATATAACAATGTATCAAACATGCCTCAACATACATGTATACAACATATACATAACAAACACCATCACAATTTAACACGAGGCGTAAACAACAATTAGAGAGTTCAACCAAAGTCTCTAATCAAAGATTGGGATTAGGCTACCACTCTAATCCCAACTCTAGGTGGGTTTACCAAGCCCATCCTAGGTTCACATGCTTGAACCAAATACTCAAAACCATTTTAAAAATATTTAACCACTCACCGACAATTCCAAGCTCAACCACACAAGCCGATCAAGCTTCCAACGATTCCGGATTTGTTCCCGAGGCTTTATCAACACAAAATCCCGCTTCTAATCACCTCAACACAATCAAAACAACATCAAATCAAATCACCAATTAATGTAGCAAACCCGGAACACCATTCAAGCAACAACCACAATAATTCAAGCCATGAACAACTACAAAAACACCAAACCCGTGCAGCCCTAATACCCAGCCCAAAACTTGTGATTTCAACACATTTAGCATCTCCAAATGCTTCCAAAACAACCCCCAACTATTACCCTAACATCAACCCTCAATTTCCAACACAAACCATACCCAAAACTCATCTAAAAACCCTCCTAAAACCCCACCAAAACCCAATTTCGGGAATTTTTATAAAACACTTCAAAAATTATATATGTTGGTCCCTTTGGTTCATAAACACCATATCTACCAATATTACATGAAAACCTTAAGTTAAAAACAATAAAGATATCATTTTTATCCAAATCTTTCAAAAACCCAAATTCTAAAACATTGATGAAAATGAAATCTATTTGTACTTTCAAGTAGAGGAAGATGAGAGCAAGATGGGGATGTGTTTACCTTTCAAAAAGCTCCAAAAATGGAGGCAAGATTTGATGGAAAAGCATAAAGGAGGGGGAGGGGAACTTGACGTGAAAAATGGAGAAGGGTTGGGAAGAAGATGATTCAAATGGGTGTTTTAAAAATAAAAAGGGTTTTATTTTGCAAGTCTCATTATTTACAAGGATGCCATTAATGAGATGGTCATCCCCCCACTATTCCAAATCCCATGGAATTTTGGGTTCTAATTTAATTTAAAATTGGATCCAACATAATAAATAGATTTTTAATGAGATGGTCCCCGAAATTCATCGGACAGGAATTACCACAAAATATGCTCTTACGCACTTTTCTTCCTTTCCACAGCACACTAACCAATCTCGGTAGACTTACCACACAACATTAGCTATTTGATGCTAAGATCTCAATGAGTTCTACAATGCATGCCAATTTCAAACTCGACTCAACTTCTTCAACAAACATAACACGAGACAGACCAGCTTCATATTTCCGAATCACAGATACACATGACACATCGCAAACCCCTTTCTACTCTGGTGGTAACCGCAACAAATAGACAACAGAACTAGCCCAATTCACAATTCATAAAACATTGTTTGAATACTCGACCCATAACTTTTTCTGACTAACCATCTGACTTCAACATGTAACCAAACACTATGCAGACGTCTTCAAAAATCTAGTTGAAATCTCGGATCTCTATTACCCACTTTCATTACGAATCTTCCACGGATGTAGCAAACTAGATGAAAACTGACGTTCGGTCTTGACACGCTGGCAAACTATACACTTACTCTCATACCGAACCACATCATTTATCAACTCAATCCAGAAGTACTCATCTTCAACCCACAACAAGTCTTCACACTACCCAGATGCAATACAAACGAACTGCCAAGTGCTTTGGCCAAAACAATACGTCTCAAAACACTATGTCGATCGGTACAACTATTCTGTCTCTGAAATGCAAAACTCTATCATCTCTGAAACTGTATTCTGAAGGTCTTCCTTCTGTCATGTCTTGCACGTGAGGTGCCAAGAACCTGTCTTGCAACTGTTTCTCTCTAAGCATTCTGACTCAATGTAGGCTTAACATGAAACTCGGTCACAAAACTACTATCATTCGGTAAACTGAATTCGGCAAATACATCTCGCAATTCAACTACTAATCTATCAACAAATATAACTCAGAACATCGGTTACTATGTCGACTCTCTTTGGATGGTACTAAATCTCGAGATTACGGTCTTCAAGCAGTTCTAACAACTTATATTGTTCAAGTTTCAACCCTTCCTAAGTCGTCTAATAATTCAAGTTCTGATGATATGTATATACTGTGCATTTCTTATTGTACAAGCTTTGTCTCTAAGCCTTCGAAGCAAATACAACTGTAACTAACTCTAAATCTAGTGTCGGATAATTCTTCTCTCGGTCTTTCAACTATCTCGATGAATAAGCCACAATCTTCTGTCTTGCATAAGCACACAATCTAACTCTACATGTAACGCATCACTATGGTAATTCTTCCTCTGATATAGGCTGAATCAAGGTCGAAGCTCTCATCAAAGTTTCTCTAGATTTCTCAAGGGCTCGTTGTCTCGCGCCTAACCACACAACTGAACATTCTTCTGTAGCAATCTGTCAAAGGAGCAGTTATCTTCGAAAGATCATTTACAATTCTCTGAAAGTAACAATGCCAGACCTAGGAACTATAGATACATGTCACAGTCTTCGATTTCTTCCAACTCACATCTTCTTCTGCCTACTAAGGATTTGCCCTAATACACTCGATTAATCTACATGTCTTAGGAGAACACCCTTCTTGACTCGGAGTTCACGTTTGCTCAACTCAGTATACATCTGATTCTTCTAATAGGGTCTACAACACTAACTCTAAAGCTTGTCATGGTCCTCTTCAGTATGCGAACATATCCATGTATCATCTATGAGAACTACTACAAACCGATTAAGGATCTCAGGAAACATTCTGCTCGACAACTCTATAAAAGTAACTAACACACTAGTCAAACAAAGCGGCACAACTCAAAACTCAAGGTAATCACATCTTGCCCCAAAAGTTGTCTTCAATACTTCAACTTCTCTCACTTCCAACTGGTAGTAATCGGATCTCAAATTAATCTTCGAAAAGACTGAAGCACACACTATTGATCAACAAATCACTAACACTCAGAAATGGATGGTAATTATTCACTGTCAATTGTTTCAACTGTGTGTAATCTAAACACATTCTCGTATTGTCATCTCTCTTTTTCACACATTGCACTGTCATACTCTAAAGTGATGTGCTAGGCCTAATCAATCTAAGGTCTAACAAATCTCGTAATGGATTCTTCAACACTCTCAGTTCATTCGGGAATCATAAGCTACAAAGCAATCAAAGAAAAAGCAAACTCAGAGACGGTATCAACAACAACTCCTCTTCCCTGACAAGAGACAAACCGGGTAATTCTTCCAAACACTATTAGGAAAACACAAATATTCTAACATTCTATGGTCTAATCTTTATTCAAAAATCAAATCGATCAAAATTGCTAAGCAAGCCTATCAACTAAACTCAATCAACCTTTTACCTCTAAAGATGGATCAACATTCAATAAGAAGTTCACATTCTCACCTACTACTACAGTCTCACATAAATCTGCAACTTCAAGGCAACTCTCTCTTTGTCTCAACGTATACCCTAGCTTTGTGTTTTACGAGCCGAACCATGCCAACTGCTACATCGAAACCGTAAAAAGACAATTACTTCACATCTACTATAATCACGTAACCCTGAACCATCAACAAACATTTTCTGTACATTTTTCTGATCACTATTATCTCACTAAAAGGTCTAGTCACATGCGTCCCTACGTCTAAAATCTCAACACGTACATCAAATTTCTTCGCATGCTCACGCAAAAGGAAGAATCCGTAGAAATTGCAACTACACATGTGCACAGCTGATAGTCTTCAGTCCTCTTGTTTTCAGGCTGGTTCTTCAACAAAATCTGACTCTTCTAGATTGTTCTTAGAGCATCTCGAAACTTCAAAAATTCAGTTCTGATCACACACAAACTATCACGCTTGAACTTGTTCTATAACATCGGTCTTGACGACTCAAAGTATCCCACTACCAACAATCTAGAGTCAAAACTCAAGACTTCCTTCTCAGCTCAACTATATCGGAAGTGACTTCATCTCTCCTCCCCGCTGGAAGACAACTCAGATGCACACTGGCCTAATCGCACAAATCGATTCCCACTCACGGATACTGATCGGCTGTCTTGTATTAAAACTACAGGCCGAACTCCAACGATCACCAACTAACATTTCTGAATTTCAGATTACTCACACGAGACCCTTACCTTGATCTCGTCTAGAGAACTAAGGCGCTCACACCTACCTCTAACACCTCATCGGGCACATTCAAACCTTGCGTGCTTGCTAACAACACACGAAAGTACGGATTCAGAATCAATCAAAAGGGAACAAACTCAGAACTGTACCAAGGGCTCACTACTATAACATCGATACCCATCTGAACTTCACTCAAAGGCCTTTGCTTCTTTTTACCAACTAATACCAGAAATGATCACATCGTCCCTCACCAACGAGAATCAACCCACATACACCCTGACTCAAACAACCCAATGGTACCTCAGCTCCGGTACAACCATACTCCCCTAACTACAGCAAAGAACTTCCTCAACATCGTCCACATTTTCAGAAACCACAACTTCCACTTACCGATTCACAACCCACACACTGGCCTCAAACTTACTAAAAGCAATAAATCAATCAACAACTTAACATACAAATTGGGTTAGCAAAGGAAAGGTCCAAGTGGCTCAAGTATGATCTCCCTCACTTAAAAATCTTTTTTTTTCCGATGTAATAGAAGCAATGGGACTCTACTAAACATACTTCAAGCAACACACGCGTACGATCAAACAATCACAGATCACAACATGCACGAATAACAAGGAACATGCTTACATGGCAAGCAAACACCTTGCAATTTAATATAAGAACTTAACTTACCCCACTTACCTGCCCAAGGTCTCGGAAACCTTAGGCTCTGATACCAACAAATGTAACCCCCTCGCCCCGGTCTGGTCGGCTAACCGGTTCGAGTAGGCTACACGGGGAAAACCGATGTGAAATCCGTTAAGGTCTCACCTCGGTTAGCAACCCTAGAAAATTCCTTTTAACTTTATCTTGTCTATAGGCATCGTTAACTTCCTATGTGAAACACGACAGCGGAAACACAAACAATAGCAACGACCATCCAAACAACACTTTAAAACAACCCATTTTAGTCCTTTACAGCAGGTCGTATCGAAACGCCCTTAGGGTGTTTCGATACGCCTTGACTTAGTCAACAGGCCAAGGTCAACCTGATGCGACTGTTTCGAAACAGGGGTGACCCGTATCGAAACGACCCCAACGGTCAACTTCTCGTGGTCAACGAGATTTTGACCGTTTCGAAACTCTCAGACTCGTTTCGGAACACCTTAATCTCGGCATTTTCTCAGAATTGCAGTGGCAAAAATGTAACGAAACGGCCTCTACGCGTTTTGAAACGCACGACCAAAAACAAAGGGATCGTATCGAAACAGGGTAGCCCGTTTCGAAACACCCTCTGTCTGCAGACTGGTTTTAGCTTGTTTATGGCACAAGGATGTCCCAAAAACACCACTAAGACCCCACACAACACACTAACATAAACCCTAAGGCAAAACCAACATCTACCAACATGTTCAACACACCACAAGCATATAAGAACCACCCATTAAAGAATCAATAACATCCAACACATGCTCCATACATAAAACTTAAGGTTCATGCTTCACAAGGACATGCACTTAAGCATTTAAGATAGGCAAGCTTAATATGGTTTACACTCCAAACATGGCATTCAAAAGCCGAACCAACAATATGATAAAGAAGAGTCTAACATGCTCTTAAACGAAACCAACATCAACATACTTCAAAACTCAAATCGCAACATCTATCCCATTGCTTGACTATTACAATATACAATTTAAAAATTCATACTTGAGCTAACCATAAGCAACTCTTGGAGGCCTTTTCTTGCCCTTGCCACCCACAAGCTACTGATCTGCATTGTCGAACAAAAAGGGAGCGTAAGCATAAAAGCTTAGTGAGGGTAAGCTCATAAAACAAACCTTCGACAATGCAGGGTCCAAGCACGATCAACAACCAAGATAAAATGCGTGATCTTACCTCTGATCCAAAAGAGCCAAAATAATCATGATGCATGAACATATTACCAAAATCATGTCATGCTCAACAAGTCCATAACCTCAACATATGGAAACACATATAACCAACACATGAGCAACATACTCCACAATCCGTATTGGCACCTAGCTATGACTCGAGTACGCGGATAACCGTTGGAACTCACATCCAACAACACAACCATTACCTGACGGTGGGATTACACTCATCACCGTTCACGCGGAGGGGATTCTAGTCATCCTCACGCCCCATTTCACGCGGAGGGGATTCCACTCATCCTCACGCCCGTCGATGGGATTCCACTCATCACTGACATATATATATAAGAAGATTTTCAGGTGAACCCGTACTCCATCTTGATGACTACCATCATCAAGACCACGCGCGCATTTAGACTCACCTGTGCACACTAGACATCCTAATGATCGATTATTTGTACCCAAGCATACTAGTGTCAATACTACACATTTCAGTAATCTTTCACAATATCATTTCATAATACTTCCGTGCTTAGCACGTACTCACCATGACTTACCATCATGCACAAACCACATTTCCATGCCTAGCATGTACTCACCATGATCCTCGGATCATACATTCACCTCATAATATCATTTCACATGTCAACACCACATGTATATCACTAACACAATATCACATCATATTTCATGCATATGTATATCTCCATCATGTTTATCATCAACATGCATATAACAATGCATCAAACATGCCTCAACATACATGTATACAAAATATACATAACCAACACCATCACAATTTAACACGAGGCATAAACAACCATTAGAGAGTGCAACCAAAGTCTCTAATCAAAGCTTGGGATTAGGCTACCACTCTAATCCCAACTCTAGGTGGGTTTACCAAGCCCATCCTAGGTTCACATGCTTGAACCAAATACTCAAAGCAATTTTAAAAATATTTAACCGCTCACCGACAATTCCAAGCTCAAACACACAAGCCGATCAAGCTTCCAACGATTCCGGATTTGTTCCCGAGGCTTCATCAACACAAAATCTCACTTCTAATCACCTCAACACAATCAAAACAACCTCAAATCAAATCACCAATTAATTTAGCAAACTCAGAACACCATTCAAGCAACAACCACAATAATTCAAGCCATGAACAACCCCAAAAACACCAAACCCGAGCAGCCCTAATACCCAGCCCAAAACTTGTGATTTCAACACATTTAGCATCTCCAAATTCTTCCAAAACAACCCTCAACTATTACCCTAACATCAACTCTCAATTTCCAACACAAACCATACCCAAAACTCATATAAAAACCCTCTTAAAACCCCACCAAAACCCAATTTCGGGAATTTTTATAAAACACTTCAAAAATTATATATGTTGGTCCCTTTGGTTCATAAACACCATATCTACCAATATTACATCAAAACCTTAAGTTAAAAACAATAAAGATATCATTTTATCCAAATCTTTCAAAAACCCAAATTCTAAAACATTGATGAAAATGAAATCTATTTGTACTTTCAAGTAGAGGAAGATGAGAGCAAGATGGGGATGTGTTTACCTTTCAAAAAGCTCCAAAATGGTGGTAAGATTTGATGGAAAAGCACAAAGGAGGGGGAGGGGAACTTGACGTGAAAAATGGTGAAGGGTGGGGAAGAAGATGATTCAAATGGGTGTTTTAAAAATAAAAGGGTTTTTATTTTGCAAGTCTCATTATTTACAAGGATGCCATTAATGAGATGGTCATCCCCCCACTATTCCAAAACCCATTGAATTTTGGGTTCTAATTTAATTTAAAATTGGATCCAACATAATAAATAGATTTTTAAACCAAAAAGGGAAACTCGAACATTATTTTAATATTATTTTCACCCGACCCCCAAACCTGGATGTTACAATAATTGTGGTTTAGCGATCCTCACTAAGCTATATGCTTACGCTCATTTGTTTCATCAATGCGGAGAATTGAACATTTCAATGCAGCTCAAAAGCAAGAGGAATCCAAGGCTTTGTTAAAGAGATGTATGTGGTTCACTCTTAGTGTAATAAGTGGCCATGGGTGGGACTTCTACTTTCTGATTTTTCTTGGAGATGTTTGTTGTTATAAGCATGTTTAGTTTCTGATTGTGGACTTGTATTTGGCCTTTATGTGGTCTTATGGCTTCTTTGTGGTATTTTACCCTTTAAATAGCTTTATGTCTCAAGCATGCTAGAATATCTAAATGCCATCATGTTTCGAAGTGGTTGATGAGTATGAATTGTTGTTTGATGGTGTCTAAAAGTTTATTAGATAGAGTATAACTTGTATGCATGATTTGTGCTTGTTTGAATGTCATTTGAGCTGAATTTTGACATGTTGACATGTTACATGATTAATTGAGGATTGGTAACTTTAAAATCATGAGAGTTCCTGTATTTTATGGTATTTACAATTTAGTCCCTAAAAGTCAAATGTATGCAATTGAACCCCTAATCGAAAACCGATCGCCGTGCCGTTTTCACCTAATCGCTTTGCTGAATTTGTAGGTTAATAATTTGCATCTAGAGAAGATAAAAAGAAAAAAAAGGGTCGTAAATCAAGGTTGACTTTTGGGTTGACTATGGTTTTCCCCGTGTAATCTTCGTAGTTCGGGTTAAACGTCTAGACCGGGCTAAGGGGGTTAGAACAACACACAACACACAACATAGAGAGAGCATTGTAATGTCAAAGACGTACACAAGGAATTCTAGAGAGAAATAAAAAATCATAAGTTTTCTTAGCCTTTTCTTTTTGCTCAAGATTTCACTTTTATTTTTGCTTCAGAATAATGAATATCCAAGGCGTTACGACATCGTTCCGCCATAATTTTGTAAAATATCTAGCCCTTCCTTTTTATTATTTAGTATTTTGGTCCCTTTGTTTTATATATGTTTCATTTTTATTTATGATTTTTGTTTACTATTGTTGCAATTTAGTCTAAATTTCCTTATCTGTTCAATGTTGCTTTGTTTCAATTATGCATATTTGTATATAATATATATTTGTTCATTCCGTAAAATATATCTAGTATCTATACATCTATATGTATTATATGTTATTTTCTAATCACATACATACGTACATACATACATACATACATACATACATACATACATACATACATACATACATACATACATACATACATACATACATACATTAATAATAATCGATGGCTTCGTTAAAAACCTTTTTCATAGCTACCAACATTTCAAAGAGGATAGTCGATCGCTAGCGGACGGAGGAAAAAAGTGCCATTGAAATTTATTTCCATCATAAAAGTCCTTACAAATAGCAATAAAACACAACAAAAATTAAAATCATACACCTAAATAGTCACCCAATGCCTTCCTTTGTAAGCCTATCTACCTCTATGTTAATTGCCCTCGAAATGGCCCAAAAAATACAACCAAAAGACTTACCTAAATCCACAATCTCTCGCACAATTCTACGGAAGACAACATGGCATAGAACTAGGTTCAAAATCCAGCTTACTACAGATTTGCAGTCAATCTCCATAATAACCCAACAATTCTTGCATGAATTCAAAGAACCAAACAAAATGAGTTCGAATCTAGTAGCTAATAACTCAGCCAGTATCGGAGGACCAGGACCAATAGGTTTCAAAAATGACATAATCATTGTACCCTACGAAAATGAGTTCGAATCCAGTAGCTAATAACTAAGCAATGCAATGCATGAACATAGAAATGAAAACAATGCAAATTAGTCAGTACGTTTAAGTAATCGTATAAGCAAAAATTAAATTGCTTAAAAAATAAATCAATACATATTAGGCAAAGAAATTACTAGAGAAGTGTGTTTAAAACAGTGACACTCTAACAACACGCGATCTAATTCTAAAGCTCCCTGCATGGTTCTAGTGGGGCGGGCAATTATATTTACAGAATTCGGTTTGTTCTAGAGTCTCGGTACCCGAATTGTCGTTACAGTCTACTATGATAACAAGACATCAATTCGAGAGTATACGCCCCTTATAGTGGAGGTGAACACCCCACGTTGTATAAGTTTAGTATACTGAAAGAAAGATAACATTCTCGTACGGAGGTGGAAAACCCACGTACGAAAATGTCTCGCTCCCACTTAAAGGAGAAAGCCCGAGTATAAGGCTTATGCATGAATGACAGTATATCACACAAATTAAAGCATATTTAAGTGATAAAATAGCTTGGGAGATTAATTTTTCAAATTACGTGGAAAACCCACGTAAGAAAATGTCTCGCTTCCTACAAACCCATCAAACAATTAATGAAGAAATCAAATTTAAATTATTATTCTAGAATGCCAAAATGCCACACAAAACTAATTAAGGCTTCACACACGAAGTGATCTCCAGCGGAGTCGTCAAGCTGTCGAAACCATTTTTAAGTGTTAAAATAGCTTGGGAGATTAATTTTTCAAATTATGGTTTTTCTTTTAAATTTGATTTTGAAAAGATTTGGAGTCGCCACCATAAAAACAACCAGATATTTTAAAAATTGGGTTTCGGAAGTTGATTACGTTTGGGGAAGGATTAGCAGCCCCCACAAGCGCCCGATATCAGTAACTTTAATTTTGTGTCATTTTTTGAATAACAATTCGAATTTAATTTAATCATTAATTGTTAATTGAGTTTATATTTCAAATAGAAATATTCCTTTTATAAGGAGTATATTTTTTTGCTTAGAATATATATTGGAAACACCCCTATACACTCAAGGTACCTCTATTCTTATTCCAAATATATATCTCACATATAAAAGGTTTTTATGCATGATTAATTATGGTCTAGTTCATTTTAAGTTCAAACCTAAAAAGGATCTAATAAAATTTGTGTGTTATTTAATCTATGAATATTATTTAATTTCAAAGTTTACATGAGACAACACCCAATTGCTTGAGCACCATCCATATTTTAAACTCAAAATTATAGATAATATTCTCTATAATTTAATTACTCTAATTATTTAAAGTTCTAATCTTATGAAGGCTCTAATTAATTAATCTAAATTATTTATTAATTTTATAGGGTTTTAGTGATTATTGAATATTCTATTTAAGAGTTTCTGTTGAATAACATCAAATTACTTTAGGACACCATTTAAATTTAATCTCCAAAATTTCACAATCAATACTCATTAATTTGCTATAATTATCTAAGACTTATTCAAATTATATAAACCTTAATTAAAGATCCTAAATCAATGGCTCTAACTAATGCTGCTAAAAAATCTGATCCGAACAACCCGATTTGTTTATTCATTGACCCGATCTGAAAATCAAACATCCGATCTATTTTTTAAAATTTCAGATAATTTGGATTGGATATTTGGAAAAAATTACATAATCGGATCTAATACGAATCGCAAAATTTCCTATTTTTGATTATCCGAAAATCCAAAAAGTTAATGGGCCACAAACGATTAGTACTCAATCCACAACCAAAGTCGACCCTAAGGTCTTCTTCTCCACCCGCGTTTCACTTCCCCAACCTCAAACTTCTAAGTTTCAACAATGTTTTACTCTTCTCACTAATGATTTTTATGAGTGTTTCACTTCTAATATTTGCTGAATTTTTGAGATTATAGTTTGCAATAGTGTTGGCGTTATATCTATCTATGCAAATTTTACTTTCCAAATTAAGATTGTGTAATGTCAAAGATTGTGGTTTGTTGCCAAAGTCTCTTATAGGCCATACCGTCATAGCTGTATTACTACGGGCAAAATATTGTTGCCTTGCATCTGCTATCAAGTTGGATGAGCCTTATATCTTTTCAATGCTTGTTTTTTTCTTTATTTTAGTTATATTTGAAGATATTGCATTCACTCTAACTCATTCATTAGAGACAAATATTTTAGTATTTCTTTTTTCCTAACTCAATGACTTTTTAATTTATTTTTTGATAAAAAGGGATAATGTTACCGTCAGCCTCATTAAAAACCTCTCTAACCTAAATGGAGGAAAAGAGTACCTCGGGTAACATTTACATGAACTATAATAACAGAGACACTCCTATCGAAGGTACATGATATACACGAATTAACAATTCATTATCCATAACCAACTTAGCCATTTTATTTGTCACTCTATTGCCCTCGCGTAGAACATGTTGAAAAGAAACACGCCAATCCCGTGCACACAATGCCCAAATATGCTGAACAATTCCAGGATCCCCTTGGGACCGTGATTCACCCTGCATGATCCGAATCACATCCGAACAATCTACTTTCACAATAATATCCTTGATTCGCAACTCCCATGCACAAAATAGCCCGACATACACCCCCCAAAACTCCGACTCCACGATATTACAAACCCCTATAAATTTCGCAAAGCCCACAATCCACTTAGCTCTACTGTCTCGAATAGCACCACCACATAAAGCTTGACCATCCTGTGGTTGACGTGACCCATCACAATTCAATTTAAAGCACCTAGGAGCAGGCGACGTCCAAGCCACCATCGACGGAGCCACCACCGGCGCGAAAGGCCTCACCACCACTCTTTGCAAGCTATTCAAAGTTATTTTTTTGCAACCAACGACTTTGTTCCAAAATAGACCTGCGAAAGGCCTCACCCATCATGAGGGCCATACACAGCTCGATCACAAATGTTGCATGTCGAACTTACCGAACAAACAACAGTCAGAAGTTCCAGACCAGCTAATCCAGTCTTGCTGCATTTGCTGATCCGGCCCCTTAACCTCGGCTAACCGAAGCATAACAAAACTCAGCAACAAGTGTTGAATAAAAATGCCACTGCCAAAGCCTATCATCGATTGCCATAGATGCTACATTCATCGTCCAGTCAACATTCGCCCCATGCCACACATAATCAATCAGCGACCCTGTCTCTGGGACCCAAGTATCAGTCCAAAACTTCACAACTCGACCATGACCAATATTCCACAACATGTTTCCCATAAATCCTTCCATATTACACTCAGGCCCTTCCATAATGATGAACAATTACGATGGTGAATCATATCCGGCATCCTATCTCATCACTTATATTTTGCTCTAACAAACCGAACCCATAACGCGTTAGTTTTTGTAAGCAAATGAAAGGCAATTTTCATAAGAAAAGCATCATTCTGAACAGAGATCTTCCGAATATTCAATTCCCCATGATCTATTGGCCGACAAACATCATCCCATTTAACCAAATGGACCCACGTCGAGGAATTCACACCAGCCCAAAATAAAACGACGTATAATTCTTTCTAGCTCAAGACAAGACCTTTTTGGGATCATGACAGTCTGCATGGTATACGTAGGAATCGCATATAAAATGCTTTCACCAACGTAATCCGTCCAGCCAACGATAAGGTTTTTCGCTTTCCATCCACTCAACATATTTTGCACCATATTAATTAAGTATTTAGAAGATGCCGAAGTAACCCTCTTATGTAGCACTAGCACCTCTAAATACTTACCAAGATCCGCAACCTCCGTGAAATCAAGCAATTCATTCAACTGGAGTTTATTCGATGCTAATACATTACGAGAATAAAACACAATGGTCTTAGAAATACTAACCTTCAACCCCAAGGCCTCACAAAATCTATCGAGCACTGAGCGGATAACAATACATTGTGGAACAAAAGTTTCAGCAAAAAGAAGCATGTCGTCTGCAAAAAATAAAATGTGAGATTTGCGGACTCACTTTCGAAGTATGAAAAGCCTTCCAACTGCCATCGTTCACCGTTGCCTGTATAGATTGAGCCAAACGCTACATACATAAAACAAAGATATAGGGCGATAAAGGATCACTCGGGTGAACCCCCTGTGAGGGGGAAAAGAAGATGTCAAGGAACCATTCCATAAAACCTGAGTCGATATTGAAGAAAGGCAATGTATTATATGATTCTGCAACCTATCTAGAATACCAATGTCAGCATGTGTGTTATCAACAAAACTCCAATCCAGGCGATCATAAGCCTTCTCCAGATCAATCTTGATAGCCATCCACCATGTACGCCCAACCTTACGATGCATACTATGTATAACATCTTGAGTAATAATGATGTTATCAGCGATAGCTCGCCCTGGGACAAAGCTATTTTGATTTCCTGACACCCATATTGGAAGCAACGGTTTGAATCAGTTCACAATGATCTTCGTAATCAATTTATACATGATTAAACACAAAACTAATGAGATGAAACTAACTCATCTTTTTTGGGATCTGCATTTTAGGTAGCAGAACAATTAGAGTATGATTAATATCCGATGCTACAACACCTCCATCGAAGACTTGTTTAACAAAGCTACAAACCGACACCCTAACAACCGATCAGTTATGTTGGTAAAATGCGGTGGTGAAGCTATCTAGCCTGGTGCTTTCATAGGAACCATTGCAAATAAAGAACTACATATCTCCACATTCGATATTAGCCACTCAACGAGCTAGAGCTAATCTTGAGACACTACCAGGAACCCACCACGCAACCCATACGGTTCATGCACCCCTTTTGAGCTAGAAAAAAGATGTTTATAAATCTCAAGAACTGTGTCTGCAAGTTTCCTCTGATCAGAACACCAAGTGTCTTCATCCAAATGCAGCGTCGAGATATTATTGCGCTTACGACACGCAATCGTTGAGGCGTGGAAAAACATTGTATTGTGATCACCATATACAGCCCAATTAATACATGTTTTCTGTCGCCAGAATAACTATTCTTGTTCCAGAACCAATATCAATATGTTCTTTACATTATGTTCCAAATCAACCAAATACTCAGAGTGCCTCAGCTGAATAGCTCGATCAATGCACCATAGTCGCGCTTGTAATCTTTTCTTGCGTTGTGTTATATGAACAAACACCTCTACATTCAAAGTCGTAACCTTGTCCCTGAATTCCCCCACATTCTTCTCAAGAGACGAAACGGGCGATACCGACGAGAATTATCCTTTTCCTCTAACCGTAACAATAAAGGCCGATGATCAGGCCCAACTTTATCCAATTGCGTAACATAAGAGTCCGAGAAAAGTGTAATCCAACAACTGTTCACCACACATCGCTCAAGCCGTTCATACAAGTCCCCACAACTCCAAGTAAAAGGTGGACCTCGAAAACCCAGATCCATAAGACTTGCATTCTGTAAAACTCCGCAAATAAGTGAGTCCCACCCACCACTGAACTGGAACCCCCGCGTCGTTCATCTGTCGAAAGATTGGCATTAAAATCACTACCCAACACCCAAGGTACCTGCGAACCCAGATCCAACTCGACCAACTTGCCCCAAAGAAGCTTCTGTTTCGCCACCTTAGGTCTAGCATAGACCGCAATATGATATACCCATTGTGTATCATCCGAACGACAAAAACGAAAATTAAGGAACCGGTTAGACACATGAAAAATCTTAGCCTTCACTGCCTCATCCCAAAGAAGCCACAAACCACCACTAAACCCACAAGCTTCTACACGGTAAGATTTGGAAAAACCCAACGAAGCAATAATACGATCAGCACGACAACTGCTCACCCTTGATTCAAATAAAAATACCACATTAGGCTTCTGCTCAGCAACCAAATCCTTGAAAATATCACGGAAGGGGATGCTCACCTTACCCTGGTAATTCCAAAACAAGAAACACATCTTATAAATAAATTAAAAGAGTACAAAACTTATTGTTCCATTGCCTGTGGCAACGCTTCCACGTCCACAACCTCTTCCTCAACCGTGGGTAAAGCATGTGCATTATCGTCCCTCACACCCGGGTTTACCGAATCACTTCCATTACGAGCCCCCTCCGAGGCCCCTTAAAACTCGTGCCTCGCTTGAGACCAACGTATCCAACTTCTTGGAAAAAGATGTTCATCCAATCTGAGAGCACCGACTTAGAAGATGACTTAGGAGCTGCCACCTTACGAAAGAGAAATCTTGTCCTAGAACCATCATTCAAAGATCGACAAGAATTGCCCATTGAATTAGTTATCTTCCCCCAACGGCACTAGCTTTCTTGATCGGTTTCTCTACTATAGTAATAGCAGTATGCGACGCTGGCCTATGCACTATTTTTGTACTTCACACCTCGATCTCCTTAGAATTCCCCATTTGAAAAACCGTAACATTATTCGCGTTACGCCCACCCTTCTTTCCTTTCTTCTTCGGGTTTGATTCCATGTAAGCCTTATTCTTCACCACATTTGGACCCCCAACGCCATGAACAACCCCTCGACCTTCTACGGCCACATGAACCACATTCCCCATAGTCACCACATTCTTGTCATGCATCGAACCGCCCTTCAGTTGGCCTACCATCTCATCTACAACTTCCTCTTCCAAAAAACAAAAACGTGAACTAGTAGACATCCCAACACCACGATTTCCATTCACCCTCACCCCAGTATCACCATGTTCATTACGACAAAGACTTGTATCAACCACCATCCATGGCCCATATAGCTCCTTCTCACTTGGTTCTAAAGATCGCATAACATCCGTAACCCCTGGCTCTGCATGGCTTGTTCTTCTCGTCTTATCACTACCCTTCATACAATCCAAGGACTTGTTCGAACTTGTGCATAAATTCCCACAATTCTCATTATCATGTCCATAGACGCCACAAGCGAAACATATATTTTGCAAACCCTCATACTCCAGCTTCTGAATCCACCCATCAATACCGATACATAAGAGCAACGGCTTGTTCAAATCAACCATAATTGCTAGCCTGGAGAACCTCCCTCATTCACCATCCTAAGTATTATAATCCACACGCACCACTCTACGTACAACAGTGGCAATGAGGCGAAACAAAGCCATGGAATAATAACGATATGGTAGACCCGGTAAACGAACCCAAATTATCACATGAGATGGATGTTTATTAGATGTAGAAATTGACCTATTCCATGGTTGCACAGTCAGATAGCTCCCATAAATCGTCTATGGCCCTTCCGGCAGTACTTTATTGTAATCACTCTCTTTCTCCAAACGCACTAAGAAGTACGAGTTATCCAAATCGATCAATTGAAACTCCCTAACAGGTTTCCACAATGCCTAATATGTTCCTGTAACGTCTTAAAACCTATTGCACTACCCAACAAAGAAACATTAAAGGTGTTACGCATGTTATTGTCTATTTGATCATGAACCCGATAAGAAAACTTTATCAACGGAAAAGGTCCAGACCTATCGAGGATATAACCAGCCTCAAAAACAACCACATCATCATTATTTTGATTCCAACGACCTGACTTCTTGCCCTCCAAGCTAGGGTTAGCAGCCGCAATATTAGCAAACGAAGGCACACCCTTATTTCTAGGCCTCATCATCGTAGCAGAACTTGTAACCGAGACTACTCTCTCCACTACCACGTCTTGCGCATCCATATCATCCTTAGAATTCAGTGCCTCACTAATTACATCACTTAACAGACCCACAGTCTCGGAAACACCCTCCTCACCCCTCGCTTTCTTAGTCTCACTTTGAACACCAGCCTCCACCGGCGGTCCAGCCCGCTCAAGTGGTTTCAGTATCCTTAGTTGAAGCACAAGGTCCGACGGACGGCCCCCTAAACCACCATGTTCTACCGGAAACGAATATGTGCTAGGGTTTTCCCTCATTCTTATTTTCAAAAGAATTTACCGATGACTTTTTCATTTATTAGATTGTACTTAGATGTATATAGATTTATGAAGTAAAAAAAATGAGAGTAGACATTAGCCAACATGTGATTTGGTTTTTATTTGTTGAATTGCTTAGAGCCTCCACTTGTTCGTGCAATAATTTATCGGATATTCGGTTAAAAATTTGAAAATTTGATATATGAAAAGATAGATATTCGATTTTTCTTGATCAGATACGGATTATTGTTTAGTCGGTCCGAAAATCTATTTTTTCCGAATCCAATCCAATCCGATATCCAGATATGAACACCCCTAGCTCTAACTAAAGTCTATACTATGTACATTAAATAAAATAATTAATCTACATATAAATTCATGTGCTTTAAAAAATATATATAATAAATAGGTATATATATTTTTTGAATGGTCTAAAGATAATTACAGGGTAGTATTTGTTTATACATATTCTTAACCCTTTGACTATGTGCGTACACCTTATAGACAAAGCGATTCGAACCCGTGTCTTTTAAGATGAATATCATCCACGTTTTCACCGGGACACTTGTTAAGTTCAATATATAGGTATATATATACATAAATATCAAAACGTATATTTGTACGATATATGCTTTACATGTGAAATCAGATATATATGGTCAAATTTGCCCCTGTAGTTATCCGAAATCAGCAATGTTGCCCCTACGCTTTTTTCTCCGTAATTTTGCCCTCAAAGTCAGTCAATTGAAGCAATGTTGCCCTTTGACCGATTTTGACCGTTAAATGCTGACGTGACAGTTAACGGTGCTGACGGGGCAATTTTACCCTCGAAGTCATTCATGCAATTTTGCCCTCGAAGTCATTAATTGCAGCACTTTTACCCTTGGTTTATTTAGTTTTTGAATAAAAGTGGATAAATAATTTGGTTTTTTCGAGTTGAACTTTAACAAACAGAATATATGAAAAATCGATTAACAAATTGATGTAAATATCCTTTGAGTCCCTAGTAATTTTAAAAATAAGCAAAATGAGAACTCTCACAAAAAAATCAAAATATTATTCATTTTTAAAAAAAAAATCTATAAACTTAATAAAAATAAATACGATATTCAAAAAAGTTATTGAAAATAAACCAACGAGAAGCGTGTTAATTGAACGGTGAACACGAACTATTCTATTCGAACGACGTTCGATTGACACACTTACCGACGATGGGTTGTTAGGAAAAAATGTATGATGATCTTAGAAAACGACGGTAAGTGTGTCAATCGAACGTCGTTCGAATAGAATAGTTCGCGTTCACCGTTCAATTTACACGCTTCTCGTTGGTTTATTTTCAATAACTTTTTTTGAATATCGTATTTATTTTTATTAAGTTTATAGATTTTTTTAAAAAATGAATAATATTTTGATTTTTTATGAGAGTTCTCATTTTGCTTATTTTTAAAATTACTAGGGACTCAAAGGATATTTACATCAATTTGTTAATCGATTTTTCATATATTCTGTTTGTTAAAGTTCAACTCGAAAAAACCAAATTATTTATCCATTTTTATTCAAAAACTAAATAAACCAAGGGTAAAAGTGCTACAATTAATGACTTCGAGGGTAAAATTGCCCCGTCAGCACCGTTAACTGTCACGTCAGCATTTAACGGTCAAAATCGGTCAAAGGGCAACATTGCTACAATTGACTGACTTTGAGGGCAAAATTACGGAGAAAAAAAAAGTAAGGGCAACATTGCTGATTTCAGATTACTACAAGGGCAAATTTGACCCTTTAGCCTTAGGAAAACATACAAAAAAATATGGTATATATATATATAAGATTTAAAAACGTATATTAAGAAAAAAATCATACAAAATATATATTAGGAAAACATATATATACATATATATGATACATATAAAATATATTATTATAGGATTTGAAAAATATTATATTATAATTCTTTATATATATAAATATACAATAGATATGTTAAGGAAAGAAATCATTTATTATAAAATTTTCAACGATTAGTTAATATGGTAAAAATGTATATATATGGTACAAAATTATTATGCAGTCAAACAATTAAATTTAATCAAACAATTAATGAAAACATACCATAAATTATATACTAATTAAAGCAATGAATAATGACCAAATTGAACAATAAATAAAATTAAAACCGCAAAACAATACAACTTGAGGACCAAATTGAATATTATTAAAGTTGAATATCCAAACTATAAGAATTTGAGAAGTTAGGCGGAGATCCTCTTTCGGATTTTGGTCAACTTGCGGGACGAGATATATAAACACCCCACACCTGATTTTACCTCTCTTTCAGAGTTTTTAGATATTTCTCTCTCTATCCTCTCTCTCCTCTCTCCCAATTCTCTCCACACTAACAATTTTTTCAAAAAAAATTAACTGAAACGGATGTAATGCCCCATTTTCTTGAATGTTCTTCATGTGTTCATCTCAAATGTGGTGAGCACGAAGAACCATAGCTCCGACCACCGTAACATCCACCACCCTAATTTTTCCGATCAAACCCGACCAACTTCTGCCATTCGTTGGCTACCGCCTAAATCTCTGATCATCCCTAATCTTAATCCGACGACCATGAAGTAATTTTCGGTCGTTGTTTCTCAAACCAAAAATTTCTTATTTCCTCTCCTAAACCCGAAAACTAGCCCCAATTCGACTGAATCAACCCACTTTGCCCATTCTTGAACCTAAACTACCCAATCTCGAGCCCTCTTCAACTCCGATCATACCTAAAATCACTCCGACCACCACCACTCATCCTTTCGATTTGCAAGATAAGCATCTGATTCACTTTTATATTTATCAGTTTAATATTTTGACTTGCATGTATATACGAAACTGACATTCTTGTTATTTTTGCAAGAATCAAAGAGGTGGACGGGAATATACCTTCCCGATGCTTTCGTCTATCTGGTAGCACGATGTCTGTTCGTTTCCTTCAGCGCCGGTTCAAGTCTCCAGCGACACCTCGAATTCTGGGGGCGGTTTGGCTTCCCAAAAATGGTAGCTCTCTATCTCTCTCTTAATATAGAAATTATTATTTTATTTACAATTATTTATGATTGAAATTGATTAGCCTAACATTTGTCTGTAACCCCTTGACCCGGCCTAGACGCGAGACCGAACCGAGCGAGTCACACAGGGAATATTGAAGTAAACTGGGAAAGTTTACCTCTATGAAACAAATATTTTAATTTTGATATAACTAAAAACCTAAGGACTAAATTGAAAATGTCAAAACGAATTTTAAGTCCTCAAACCATCACCATATATTTTTAAGTTTATGCCAAAGTTAAAAACAATGTTTTTCAAATATTTCTCTAAGTGTTTAAAGCCAGAACAGTGATTTTCAAGTCCCTGTTTCGAAACGGCCTAAGGCGTTTCGAAACGTTTTCATCACTGCCAATCCCCGTTCCGAAACGAGTATCGAAACGGCTTAAGAACACTTGAACCCGTTTCGAAACGGTCTCACACGTTTCGAAACTGTTCTTCATATTTGATCTAAAAAGGCACAACGGTTACAATATTTTAATTGAATATTTAAAGATAAATAGGGTGTTTCGAAACGAGCCAAGACTGTTTCGAAACGATCCTTGACAGTAGCAAATCCGTTTCGAAACGATGCCAAACGTTTCGAAACAGCTCTTAAGTCTAAATTGAAAAATATGATTGTTGAAAATGTTTTTAACTGATTTTCTGAAAACCGTTAGGGTGTTTCGAAACGGGTTAAGACTGTTTCGAAACGACCCTTGACAGTGGCAAAAGTGTTTCGAAACGGCCCTAAGGCGTTTTGAAACGGGCTCTTAAATGCACCCCAACGGCTCTTTCTATTTTAGTCCGTTTCGAAACATGTACCCTGCGTTTCGAAACGGGTTGTTGCAGACTGCATTTATGGTGGTGAGATAACATCCCCAACGGCTCTATTGATGAGTGCAACAACCACAACGGCTAGAAATCAATGAGAAGGTATAAAAGGGACCTCTAAAAGCACCAGCAACAACTATTGATCCAAAAGCAAACATCCAAACATCAAATCCAAGCAATTGTGCAAAAATCCCATTTTGTCTAGAAACCCCAATTGTAATTTTCATTCATATCTTGTTCAATTGGGTTGAGTGCTTGAAATTGGGCTATCATTTGTATTGAGAGATACCTTATTAGCCATCAAATTTCTTTGTTCACTTGTTTGAGGATTGGGTTGATTTTTGGGTAGAAAAATTAACCGAAATTGTAAGGGTTACCTCCTTAGCCTAGAAAAGGGGAAGAGCAATTAGTGGAATTGTTGCAAATCCTTAGTGAAGCTAAGGTAGTGGATGTAGAGTTCATTTGGAACTTGAACCACTCTAAAATCCCTTGTCATTATTTTTAATTTGCAATTTCCACCACAAAACCTTTAAATTTCCAATTCACCCCCTCTTGGTTATATCGATCTTGCGATCCACTCAACAATTGGTATCAGAGCTTAACTCTTTGAGGATTAACAACCACAAGAGGAGATCCTTGGAAGAGTGTGATCATCAAAGTATCAAGAGATGGCTTCATCCTCCGGTTCGGGCATGTACGAGTCACAATCCACTACAAAGCCTCCTTTCTTCAACGGTGATAACTATTCTTTTTGGAAGAATAGGATGCGTCTCTTCATCAAATTAAATGACTATCTAGTGTGGGATGTCATTGAAGATGAGCCATATATTCCATTGAAGCAAGATGGTGAAGGCAAGATGGTGCTAAAGAAGAAAGTGGAAATGAGTGAAGAGGAGAGGAAAAAGATTCAAGTCAATGATAAAGCTCTCCACATGTTATTTTGTGCTTTCGGTCCGGACATCTACTCAAAGGTCTCATCAATTGAAAGTGCCAAATAAGTGTGGGACACTCTTGAGACCACTTATGAAGGCACCAATGATGTCAAGGAAACTAAGATTGAAATTCTCAATCTTAGTTATGAAAATTTCAAGATGGAGCCCGATGAGACGGTGTCAAAGATGTTTGATCGATTCTCCACGATTGTCAATGGTATAAAGGGCTTTGGAGAGATCATATCGGAAGACAAGCTTGTCTGGAAGCTACTCTATTCACTTCCCGAGTCTTGGGATGGGAAGAGAACCGCTATCATCGAAGCAAAGAACTTGAAAACCTTGAAGCTTGATGAGCTTGTGGGTTCTCTCCTTACTCATGAGATCATGAAGCAAGGAAGGGAAGATGAGAAGAAGAAAGAAGAGAAAAGGGTAGAGAAGCTTGAGGTTGAGAAGAAGAAGAAGATGGGAATAGCTCTCAAGGCTAAAACTTCACAACGTGATGAGAGCTCGTCTAGTGAGGAGGATGAACTTGAAGAATTGGCTATGATAGCCAAACGATTCTCACGCTTCATGAGGTCTAACCGTGGAAGAAAAATCCAAAGGAAAATGGATTTCAAAAGCAAGAACAAAGAATAAGGAAGGGATCCTATCACTTGCTTTGAGTGCAAACAACCCGGCCACATTCGTTCGGAGTGCCCTCAACTCAAGAAGAAGGGCTTTGAGAAGAGGAAAAAGCTCAAAGCCAAGCTTGCTACTTGGAGTGATGAGGAGTCATCGGAGGATGACGAACAAGAAGTGGCTAACCTTTGCCTCATGGCACTTGAGGAAGATTCCTCCATGGTAACCTCTAACTCATCTACTTTAGATTTTTCATATGAAGAATTAAATGATGCATATGATGAGTTACAAGAGGTCTATGATGAATTAGTTGAGAAATATAAGGAGTCGGTTATTAGGAATAAAAAGATTATTCTAGAATTAAATGAGAAAAATGACTCACTTACTCAAGCTAATTCTAAATTTGAGAAAAAGATATTAGGATTGAAAGATGAACTTAAATTCTTTTAAGATGAAAATGTTGATCTTAATAATCTTTTATCTCAATGTAATTGTGAACACCAAAAGGTGTTGGGTGAGCTAAATGAGCTCAAAAAGTCTTTAAAAAATGTTGGTAGTGTCAAGCATGAAGTAGGAGAATCCTCTAGAACACACCAACCTAAGAAAAAGACTAACTACTACAAACAAGGTAGCTATCCTAGACATAGTAGAGCTAAAAGAATTAGAAGTGTATGGGTTCCTAAGGAACTTGTTAAATCTAATAATATTATTGCTATGTCATCTTGGGTTCCTAAGGGAACCAAGGTTTTGGGACCTAACACTCATGGACCCAAAATGATTTGGGTACCAAAAACCAAAGTTTAATATCTTTGTTTGTAGGGGGAGCATTGCTACAAGGCCAAAACACAAAGTCAAAACTCATGGTACCTTGATAGTGGATGCTCGAGGCACATGACCGAAGACAAGAGTAGATTCATGGATCTAAAGCCAAAAAGTGGAGGAGTAGTAACATTTGGTGACAACTCCAAAGGCCACATTAAAGGTATTGGCTCCATAGGTAATCACTCTACTATTCTCATTGAAATTTTTTTATATGTCGATGGTCTTAAACACAATTTATTGAGCATAAGTCAATTGTGTGATAAAGGATTTAATGTTTTGTTTGATAAAAATGGATGCAACATTGTAGACATTAAATCTAATAATATTATGCTCATAGGTCATCGCATAGGGAATATATACATGGTGCATCTAGATGACATTCATACATCTCATGCATGCTTAGTTGCTCAAAATGAAAATGATGCATGGTTGTGGCATAGGAAGCTAGGACATGCTAGCATAAGTGTTTTGGAAAAACTAGTCTCTCTAAATCTAGTTAGAGGTTTACCCAAGATAAAATTTTCAAATGATAAAATTTGTGATGCATGCTCAAAAGGTAAACAACATAGGTCTTCCTTTAAATCCATTAATGATGTTTCTACTAGTAAATGTTTACAACTAATTCACATGGATTTATTTTGGCCAATTAGGACTATGAGCTTGGGTGGTAAGTCTTATGCTTTTGTGCTAGTTGATGATTTTTCTAGATTTACTTGGGTTCTCTTTTTAAGTACTAAAGATGAGGCTTTGGAAAAATTCATCACATTTTCAAAATTAACCCAAAATGATCTTGAACTTAGAATTTCACATATTAGAAGTGATCATGGAACCGAGTTTCAAAATTTAGGGTTAGAAGACTTTTTAAATGAAAATGGTATTAGCCATAATTTTTCGGCTCCTCGAACTTCTCAACAAAATGGGGTAGTTGAGAGGAAAAATAGAACTTTACAAGAAATGGCTAGAACTATGCTTTGTGAAAACAATTTACCTAAATATTTTTGGGCGGAAGCCACAAACACCGCTTGTTATATTGTAAATCGAGTAATGATTAGGCCAATTTTAAAGAAAACACCTTATGAGATTTTAAAATCTAAAAAGCCTAACATTAGCTATTTCCACCCTTTTGGGTGCAAGTGTTTTGTTTTAAATAATGGAAAAGATAACTTAGGTAAATTTGATGCAAAAAGTGATGAAGCAATTTTTATAGGTTACTCTTTAACCTCTAAAGCCTATCGAGTATTTAACAAAAGAACTTTAGTAGTAGAAGAATCTATTCATGTTGTATTCGATGATAACCTCCTTCCTAGGAAGGATTCTTGTGATGATGATGATGTAGGGATCATAAATGCCTTTGATGGAGGTCAAACTTCAAAGGAGGATGAGATTCCAACAAAGGAAGATGACTCACAAGATCCACCTCTTGAAGCCTTGAAGGACTTGGCAATTGAGGAAAAGGAAGTGAGCTACCCAAGGGAGTTGAACTATGTCAAACATGGTGAAATCTTGGGTGATCCATCCAAGGGGGTAACCACTCGTTCTTCTCTTAGATTAATGAACCATGTTGCATTTATCTCATGCATAGAGCCTAAAAATATAAAAGAAGCATTGAAAGATGACTTTTAGATTATGGCTATGCAAGAAGAGTTAAATCAATTTGAGAGAAGTAATGTTTGGACACTAGTCGATAGGCCTAGTAATCAATCTACAATAGGAACTAAATGGGTCTTTAGGAACAAACTAGATGAGAGTGGTAACATTGTGAGAAATAAAGCTAGACTTGTAGCACAAGGTTACACTCAAGACGAGGGAATAGATTTTGATGAAACCTATGCACCCGTAGCTAGAATGGAAGCCATTAGGATGTTGCTTGCATATGCATGTTATCATAATTTCAAGTTTTTCAAATGGATGTTAAAAGCGCTTTTTTAAATGGTTTTATAAATGAAGAAATGTATGTGGAACAACCACCGGGTTTTGAAGATTCAAAATTTCCAAATCATGTTTTCAAACTTACCAAAGCTCTTTATTGTTTAAAACAAGCTCCTAGAGCTTGGTATGAAAGGCTTTCAAATTTTTTGATTGAAAAAGGATTTGAAAAAGGTAAGGTGGACACTACACTCTTTATAAAAATGTATAAAAATGACATCTTAGTAGTTCAAATTTATGTTGATGATATTATTTTTGGTTCTACTAATGAATGTCATTGTCAAGAGTTTGCTAAGTTAATGCAAGGTGAATTTGAGATGAGCATGATGGGGGAGCTCTCATTCTTTTTGGGACTCCAAATCAAGCAAAAGAAGGATGGCACCTTCATCAACCAAGCAAAATACATAAAGGATATGCTCAAGAAGTTTGGCTTGGAGAATGCAAAGCCTCAAGCCACTCCTATGAGTTCATCTACAAAGCTTGACAAAGATGAAGGAGGTAAGTGTGTTGACTCTAAGCTTTATCGTTCTATGATTGGATCTTTGCTTTACCTTACCGCAAGTAGACCGGATATCTTGTTTAGTGTTTGCTTGTGTGCTAGGTTTCAAGCTAGTCTTAGAGAGTCTCACCTTATAGCCGTTAAGAGAATCTTTAGATACCTTAGAGATACTCCTTGTTTAGGTCTTTGGTATCCTAGAGACTCTACGTTCAACCTTCATTCTTACTCGGATGCGGATTATGGGGGTTGCAAAATTGATAGGAAAAGTACTTCGGGAACTTGTCAATTCTTAGGTAGTATGCTCATATCTTGGTTCTCTAAGAAACAAAATAGTGTAGCCTTATCTACCACCGAAGCCGAGTACATATCCTTAGGGAGTTGTTGTGTTCAAGTCCTTTGGATGAAGCAACAACTCCTAGATTATGGAATTAAAGTTGAAACCATACCCCTAAAATGTGACAATACTAGTGCAATATGTTTAACAAAAAATCCCATCCAACACTCTAGAACCAAACACATTGAAATAAGGCATCATTTCATTAGAGATCATGTCCTTAAGGAAGATGTTGTTATAGTGTATGTAGACACCTTGAATCAATTAGCGGACATATTTACAAAACCTTTAGACAAAGAGCGTTTTTGGTCCCTTAGGAGAGAGTTAGGTCTAGCTAGCCTATCTTGACCTTTTAGGACCTCTTTTGTGCTTAAATATGCTTGATTTTGTGAAATGCCATGTTTATGTGTTTAAACTCCTAATTTCATCCATGCCTATAGTTAGGGGGAGTATGTTTATGCTTGAATATGTTTTGCTAGCTCATTTATGACATTTATGCATGTTAGGCCTATTAAAACTTCATTTTTCTACACTTTTAGAGCCTCATCTGCACTTCCAGGCCCAGGTGTATCGAAACGGGTGACCCTGTTTCGATACGGATACCTTAAATCCAGTTCTGAGAGAAGGGCGTTTCGAAACGCCTCCAATGTGTTTCGAAACGTTTTGGCTAGTGCCAAGGGGTGTATCAAAACGAGTTTCGATACGGGTCAACAGGGCTTCGATACGGTCAACACCGTATCGAAACGGTACGCTGTCGGTCTTAAAACGGTCAAAACCCTAGTCGTCTCGTTTCGAAACGGTCCTGACCGTTCTGAAACGGCATCGCAGATAGCTTTATTTAGGGCTTTTAATGTTAAAATCCTACTTTAACTCAAACTCTTAAAAAACCCTAAAACCCTAAACCGCCTCCCTCTCTATAAATACCCTCTCAAACTCATTGTTTTTCACAAAATTGCGAGGGGTTTTACTCTAAAACTCAAGTCGAAGTAAGTTTCATCAACATTGTGCAAGGATTTTCATCAAATCATCCAAAATCCCCAACTAAGGTATTTTTTTATTTCTTCTTTTTCTTTCAATTTCTGTTCGAATCTTAGGTTAGAAAATTTTATTTTTGTATAAATTATATGTTTTCCTTTGTGGGTTTTCCATATCTTGTAAAAAAAATTCAAAATCACAAAAATTTTTATTCGAATATAAAATTTTTCTGTCGTATTTTTTTTAATTTTGTCTCAAAAACCTAAGTGGGATTTATTATTGGATTGATTTTGTAACACCCCAATTTTGGGCTTAGAAGTTTTGAGTTTGGACCGGACTGGTCGGGTTGCGGTTCGAATATAAAAGGGTGAATTTAGGAAAGCCTAGTTCGGGTTGCATTAAAAATATGGAAAAATGTCTTAAAATCCTCTTTTACTATATATAAGAGAAAGGTGAAATCAATTTTACAAAATGAGGTTTGGAAGAGTGACATTTTGGGTTAGTGACCAAAATGTAATTTTTGAAAACTGGGTGACTGTTTTAAAAAGGATTGAAACTTTGAATCCTTAAGGAGCTATTTACCAAAAGGAGTTTCTCCAGATTTTTCTTAATATTAATCAATTTAATTAATGGTTTTAATTAAAGGAAAAAGGAGGGAAGAAGATATTTTGTCATTTTTAACTAACTTTCTCAAATTTTCCATTTTCTTTTCTCTCAACCCAAACACTTTTCTCCAGCAAATTTCCCTCTGATTTTGTCAACAAAAGATGAGATTTCAATCCTCATTTGATCTCTAATCACTTCTACAACAAAACCTTAGCATTTGCTTATTGGATTTTCAAGAATCTTGGTTCCAAAAAGGGAGAAACTCAAGGTTAGAGGTATGAACGTCCTTCTCCTCTAAATTCTCAGTTCTTTACTGAAATTCCCAAGTTCTCAATCCTTGAATTATGTTTTATTAAAGGTTTTGCAATTGAGTTCTTGATCTCGGCTTTAAAATGCAAGATTTGCTTTAATTTTGATGAAATTCGTATGATCTGATTGGGCATTGTTTTGAGATGTGTTTTTGATGTAAAATGGATGTATAATTGATGAGAAATTGATGTTTAATCAATGCAATCCCGAATAGGTTGATTTTCCTAAGTTTTGTTTAAGTTTTTGGTGGTTTTTGGAGTGATCTTGTTGTTCTGCTATAGCTGGAGGTATAAGTGCGTGATGAGATCCATTTTGGATGTTAATTGAGGTTTATGAATGTTTGGAATTGATGGATCTTGGCTGGGTAGTGTTGTAGAGGTGTTTGGATGTGATTTCGGTTGTGTTTGGTGGCCGAAATGTGAGTGTTGATGTGAGCAGCGAGTTTAGATGTCTTGGTTGAGGATATTAATGCATGATGGTGCATTAATCTACTGTTTTGATGTGTTTAAAACAGGGGAGACATCTTCGGATCCTTGTGGTGTTGATCTGGAAGCTTGATTGGTGTTTCGGCAAGTGGCGAAACGGAATCGGTGAGTGGATTTTGGTTTTCAGCTTTGAAACCAATGTTTTGAAGGTTTGGGAGCTTAGTTTTAGTCTAAACAACTTTGCTAAGCTCAAGAGTAAGTTTTCGGAAAAACTCTCTTGTTGATGAACCATGTGTTGGTTGTGTGCAATGTGATTGTTTGCATGTTTTAAATTCTGTTTTGAAAGCATATATAGCATGTTTATTTGCTGGTTTAATAAGCCATGTGTTGAAGGATGCTCAAGGTAAGAGATCCTTGTTTGAACATTTGATAAAATGTGGTTTGTTGCATAAGGATGCATGATGATTAATGGCTTTGATAAATGCTTTAAAACAGTGGATTATTGTTGTTAAATGATGCATATTGGCAAGTGATGTCTCGAGAAAGGTTAAGAACACTATGGTGGTTAAAAGTCCATAGGTGGGTCTTGTGTTAAGAACAACATGGTGGTTAAAAGTCCATGATTGGTTCTTGTGCTAAGGTCACAAAGGTGGTTAAAAGTCCTTGTGTGAGCCTTGTAAGGTCACAAAGGTGGTTAAAAGTCCTTGTGTGAGCCTTGTGTATTTTAAGAACACCATGGTGGTTAAAAGTCCATGGGTGATTCTTGTGTTAAGGTCACAAAGGTGGTTAAAAGTCCTTGTGTGAGCCTTGTGTATTTTAAGAACACCATGGTGGTTAAAAGTCCATAAGTGATTCTTGTGCTAAGGACACAATGGTGGTTAAAAGTCCATGTGTGGTCCTTGTGAATTGTAAAATCACAATGGTGTTTAAAAGTCCATGTGTGAGTCTTATGTTGATTGTATTATGAAATGGAAAGATTATGTTTATCACTTGTGGCCAATATGACATGTTAATAATTTGAAGCATGTATGCTTGTTTTAAATGCTTTTGTGCATGGATAAAGGTTGTTTTGAATTGAGGTTTATAAAAGCATTATTGAGTTGTTTTAAATGAGCATTCCTCACTAAGCTCTGTGCTTACGCTCTCTCTTTCCTTAAACCAATAATGCAGAGCATTGAAGTGCATATAAGGGCAGCAAGAGGTCAAGATTCCAAGTGACAAACTAAGCTCATGTATGGTGAATATTTTCATAACTTGTTTAGATTTTGGCATTTGGCAATGAGGAACCTATGTTGTTGTTTTGGGAGATGTTTTGGACTCCCTAAGATGGTTTTATGTTGTTGTTGATGATGGAACTTGTAAATGGCCTCTATGAGGATTGTTTGATGTTTTGGTGTTGAATGGTCTTTCAATATAGGATGCATGCCTATAGATTTGGGGTTTTCCTTGTTTGATGCCATGTTTATGAATTGTTGATGCCATTATGTTCCTTATGCATGTAATGTGTTGCTGGTATAATTTGGTTGCCTTTGGAGCATGTTTGATGGGTCAATTGTGTGATAATCTAGCTTAATTTCTGCAATCTGGGCAGCCTGTTTCGGAACAGGTGCTTCCGTTTCGGAACAGAGGGCCTGAAATGGCCTAGGCGTTTCGAAACGGGCAGAGCCGTTTCGAAACAGTTTGGCCACTGTCAGGCCCTGTTGCGCAACGCGTTTCGGAACGGTCCCGCGTTTCGGAACAGATCATCCCTGTTCCGAAACACCCGACCGTTGGGCACTGAAATTGTTGGTTATATGTTTTGAAACCTTTGCGTTTTGGTCCTGAATCTTGTTTATGCAATTGAATGAGTTTGAGTTGAAATTTGACAGAGAAGCCTGAAATATGACTATTTTCATAATGGTAACTTAAAAGTGGGTTAAGTCCTTCTAATTTCCAGAATTTACATTTTGGTCCCTAAACTTGTATGTTGTGCAATTAAGTCCCTAAATGTTTTCCGAATGCGCTGATCTTTGAGTATGCCGATTGTATGAACATATCTAGGGTTAATGTGCATTTAGATAAGATTAAAAAGAAAAAAAAGGTCGTTAATCAAGGTTGACTTTCGGGTTGACTTTGGTTTTCCCCGTGTAAACTTCTTAATTCGGGTCAACCGTCTAGGCCAGGTTAAGGGGGTTACATTTAGTGGTATCAGAGCTGAGTTCTCGAGTAATTGGGAATGATTATGTGGGTGATTAATGTATGTATGCTTTGTATGCTTGTTGAATGAAAGCATGTTGTGTGAATTGTAAGTATGTTACAATTGTGATGTATGCTGTGGTGAAGCATGTTAGGGGGACCCATTGCCAAATCAAAGCTAATGAAATGATGTTTTTTTTAATTGGAAATGAGCTTGAGTACTTGGATTGCTTACCTTGCTGGGCCTGACTTTGTTTATTGCATTGTTTAGTGAATGGCACCTCGTAGAGAATTGAGGGTTAATACGCGAGCTATGGCTCAAAATGAGAATGAGGAGAATGCTGGGAATATGGTGGATTTACCTCCTCCGCCTGGTGGTGGTGGTGCTGGGGGTGAAGGAGCTGCTGCTGGTGCTGGGGTCGCTGGACCTGAAGCTGGTCAGGGACAAGCTATTCCTGACATGACAATGCTGGTTCAAGCCATTGCTGGAGCTTTTCGAGCAGCGGTAGCTGGAGCTCAAGGAGCTGGGCATCAGGGAGATGCTGGAGTTAGACTACCTTTGGAGCGTTTGCGCAGTCTAGGAGGGACTGAGTTCAGGGGTTTGTCTGCTGAAGGTTCTGAGTCTTGGCTGGAAAGTACCAAGAGGATCTTGGGGCAAATGAATTGCACTGATGTGCAGAAGCTGGGCTATGTGGTATCATTGTTGCAAGATGATGCTTACACTTGGTGGACAACCTCTATCTCTGGAATGGAGGAAGCTAATGTAACTTGGACGTTCTTTCAGAATGCGTTCAAGAGGAGATATCTAGGTGTGAGGTACCTAGATGAGAAGAGGAGAGAATTTATCTCTTACCCAAGGGAGCATGTTTGTAGCTGAGTACGAGGTTCAGTTTGTCCGACTCAGTCAATACGCACCTGAGCTTGTTCCTGATGAGCGGGAGAGGTGTGAAAGGTTCCGTTATGGTTTGGTGACGGAAGTAAAGACGTATATGCTAGCTGTTGAGTATAATGATTTTGATGTGCTGGTTGGGAGAGCAAAGGACATTGAGACGAATTTGGGTTTATCATCTAAAGGTGCTGGTTTTGGTGCTGGTAAGCGAGTTGCTGAGTATAGTTTCGGTGGTGGACGGAACAAGAGGGGACATGATCAGAGGTATTAGCCTGCGGCTAAGCGAGGTGGTGGTGCGCCTGCTCAGGGAGGCAAGGCAAGAGCTGAACCGAACGCATGTTGGACATGTGGATCGCGTGGCCATATGAAACATGATTGTCGTCGAGCTGTGAGGGAGGTGCAAGCTCCTGTTGTGGCAGCTGGTAATTCGTGCTGGAACTGTGGATCTACGGATCACTTGAGAAGAGAGTGTCCTATGTTGGCTGGTGGCCAAGGGCGTGCTCCTGTAGTTGCTGCACCACAGAGAGGTCGTGGGCGCGGCCGTGGTAAATTCCAGCGGAGAGAAGAGGGCGGACGGAATGTGGCTCATGTTGTAGCTGTTCAGCCTGAAGGTGGTGGCCAGGCTAGAGTGTTTGCTCAGAGGGAGGGGAGGAATGACGCGGATGTGATTGCAGCTACTTTTACTTTGCAGTCCTTGTCAATACTTTCCTTGATTGATTCTGGATCTACACACTCATACATTTTGCGTGAGCATGCTGAGTTGCTTGGTTTGCCTGTTGAGTCTTTGGATGTTGGTATACGTGTCACTAGTTCTTTTGGTGAGACTGTTGTGACACGAAAGCTTTATAGAAGATGTCCTTTGGTGGTGCAAGAACATGTTTTTCATGTTGATCTTATGGAATTGCCTTTCTATGGTTTTGATGTAATCCTTGGTATGGAATGGCTTGCTGAGCATCGTGCTGTAGTGGATTGTGAGAATAAGCGGGTTTCGTTGAAACTTGCGGATGATTATGAGGTAGTTGTGGTTGGTGAGAATGTGAAGTTTCTTGCCAATGTGGTGTCTACATTGGAGGCGAGCCGGATGCTGAGGCAAGGTTGTGAAGCTTACCTAGCCTTTGTGATGAATCCTAGCTCTAAGGAGTTGCGTGTGCAAGATATCAGGACTGTGTGAGAGTTTCCTGGTGTGTTTCCGGAGGAGTTGCCTGGATTGCCTCCTAATCGTGAGGTGGAGTTTGGGATTGAGCTGTATGAAAACACAACTCTAGTGTACATTACTCCTTATCGAATGGCACCTAAAAAGTTGAAAGAGCTGAAGACGCAATTGCAAGAGTTGCTTGATCGTGGTTTCATTCGGCCGAGTGTGTCACCTTGGGGTGCGCCGGTCTTGTTTGTGAAGAAGAAGGATGGCACTATGAGAATTTGCATTGATTACCGTCAGCTTAACAAGTTGACTATCAAGAATCGGTATCCATTGCCGAGAATTGATGATCTTTTTGATCAATTTCGGGGAGCAGTTGTGTTCTCTAAGATTGACTTAAGGTCAGGGTATTATCAGTTGAAGGTGAAGGATGTGGATGTGCCAAAGACAGCTTTCAGGATGAGGTATGGGCATTATGAGTTCCTTGTGATGCCGTTTGGTTTGACAAATGCTCCTGCAGCTTTCATGGACATGATGAATCGTGTATTTCATGAATACCTGGATAAGTTTGTTGTGGTGTTCATTGATGATATCCTCGTGTACTCACGTACTGAGGAGGAGCATGAAGGGCATCTGAGAATTGTGCTGCAAGCTTTGTTGGAGAATCAGCTTTATGCCAAGCTGAGCAAGTGTGAGTTCTGGCTTAGAGAAGTGGTGTTTCTTGGTCATGTGGTTTCTGCTGAAGGGATTCATGTTGATCCTCAGAAGATTGAGGCGGTGATGAATTGGAAGGTTCCTAAGTCTGTTCATGAAGTTCGTAGTTTCCTTGGTTTGGCAGGATACTACCGAAGGTTTATGGATGGGTTTTCGAAGATTGCTGCACCTTTGACAAAGTTGTTGCAGAAGGATGTTAAGTATGAGTGGACGGAAGCGAGACAGCAGACTTTTGAGAAGCTTAAAGCAGCCTTGACACAAGCTCCTATCTTGGTTCAACCTGAATCAGGGAAAGAGTTTGTGGTGTATAGTGATGCGTCCTATGTTGGTTTGGGATGTGTGTTGATGCAGGAGGGTAAGGTGGTGGCTTATGCATCACGGCAGTTGAAGGTGCATGAGCGCAATTATCCTACGCATGACATCGAGTTGGCTGCGGTGGTTTTTGCTTTGAAGATCTAGAGACATTATCTGTATGGTGAGAAGTGTACTGTGTACACGGATCACAAGAGTTTGAAGTATCTGATGTCTCAGAAGGAGTTGAATCTTAGACAGCGACGCTGGGTGGAGTTGCTCAAGGATTATGATTTGACGATTGAGTATCACCCTGGGAAGGCTAATGTTGTAGCGGATGCCTTGAGTAGGAAGGTAGCTGTTGAGTTGAGGGCTATGTTTGCCAGTTTGAGTATTTCGCGCGATGGTGGTCTTGTGGCTGAATTGCAAGTGAAACCATCTTTGGTTCAGTTGATCAAGGAAAAGCAGTTGTTGGATGATTCCTTGGTACCGCATGTTCAGGATATCGCGGACGGTAGGCCTTCGGATTTCTGTTTCAGTGATGATGGAGTGTTGTGTTTTGGGAGTCGGATAGTAGTGCCCAATGATGTTGATTTGAGGCGTGCTATTCTGACTGAAGGTCATAGTAGTCCTTTTGCTATGCATCCTGGTAGTACTAAGATGTACCGTGATCTTCGTGATGAGTACTATTGGGTAGGTCTAAAGAAGGATGTTGCTGAGTTTGTAAGCAAGTGCATGGTGTGTCAGCGAGTTAAGGCTGAGCATCATTTTCCGTCAGGTTTGTTGCAACCTTTGAGAATTCCTGAGTGGAAGTGGGAAAGGATTACCATGGATTTTGTATCTGGTTTACCCTTGTCACCATCGAAGAAGAATTCGGTGTGGGTGATTGTGGATCGCTTGACGAAGTGTGCGCATTTCTTGCTTGTGCATACTACGTATTCTTTGGATAAGCTTGCGGAGCTGTACATTGCTGAGATTGTGCGGCTGCATGGTGTGCCTAAGTCGATTGTATCGGGTAGGGATCCGAGGTTTAAATCGCGTTTCTGGCAGTGTTTCCATCAAGCTTTGGGTACACGGTTGAATTTCATTACATCTTATCATCCTCAGTCGGATGGTCAGTCCGAGCGTGTTATCCAGATTTTGGAGGATATGTTGAGGTGCTGCGTGATTGAGTTTCAGGGATCATGAGAGAAACATTTGCCTTTGGTGGAGTTTGCCTATAACAATAGTTATCAGGCAAGCATTCAAATGGCACCTTATGAGGCTTTGTACAGGAGGAAGTGTAGGACTCCTCTGTGTTGGGCTAAAACGGGTCAGAAGTTGGTTTCGATGCCAGCTATGTTGAAAGGGACCACCGAGAAGGTGAAGCTCATTTGTGAGTGCTTGAAGGCAGCTTCGGATCGGCAAAAGTCTTACGCGGATTTGAAGCGTAAGGAGATTGAGTACGCGGTGGGTGACCGTGTGTTTTTGAAGGTTTCGCCTTGGAAAAAGGTGCTGAGGTTTTGTCGAAAGGGTAAGTTGAGCCCTAGGTACATTGGACCATACGAGGTGATTGAGCATATGGGTCCTGTTGCGTATAAGTTGAGGTTACCACAAGAGTTGGAGAAGATTCATGATGTGTTTCATGTTTCCATGCTTCGGAGGTATAGATCGGATCCTTCACATGTGATGCCTGTGGAAGAAGTGGAATTGAATCCGGATTTGACCTATGATGAGGAACCAGTGAGGATTCTGGATTCGGATAGTAAGGTTCTTCGTGGCAAGACCATCGAGTTGGTAAAGGTGTTGTGGAAACATCGTGGGGTTGAAGAAGCCACGTGGGAGCGGAAGGATGACATGTTGAAACAGTTTCCGTACCTCTTTCCTTCAGGTAAATTTCGAGGACGAAATTTCTTAAGGGGGGGAGAGTTGTAACACCCCAATTTTGGGCTTAGAAGTTTTGAGTTTGGACCGGACTGGTCGGGTTGCGGTTCGAATATAAAAGGGTGAATTTAGGAAAGCCTAGTTCGGGTTGTATTAAAAATATGGAAAAATGTCTTAAAATCCTCTTTTACTATATATAAGAGAAAGGTGAAATCAATTTTACAAAATGAGGTTTGGAAGAGTGACATTTTGGGTTAGTGACCAAAATGTAATTTTTGAAAACTGGGTGACTGTTTTAAAAAGGATTGAAACTTTGAATCTTTAAGGAGCTATTTACCCAAAGGAGTTTCTCCAGATTTTTCTTAATATTAATCGATTTAATTAATGGTTTTAATTAAAGGAAAAAGGAGGGAAGAAGATATTTTGTCATTTTTAACTAACTTTCTCAAATTTTCCATTTTCTTTTCTCTCAACTTTTCTCCATCAAATTTCCCTCTGATTTTGTCAACAAAAGATGAGATTTCAATCCTCATTTGATCTCTAATCACTTCTACAACAAAACCTTAGCATTTGCTTATTGGATTTTCAAGAATCTTGGTTCCAAAAAGGGAGAAACTCAAGTTTAGAGGTATGAACGTCCTTCTCCTCTAAATTCTCAGTTCTTTACTGAAATTCCCAAGTTCTCAATCCTTGAATTATGTTTTATTAAAGGTTTTGCAATTGAGTTCTTGATCTTGGCTTTAAAATGCAAGATTTGCTTTAATTTTGATGAAATTCGTATGATCTGATTGGGCATTGTTTTGAGATGTGTTTTTGATGTAAAATGGATGTATAATTGATAAGAAATTGAGGTTTAATCAATGCAATCCCGAATAGGTTGATTTTCCTAAGTTTTGTTTAAGTTTTTGGTGGTTTTTGGAGTGATCTTGTTGTTCTGCTATAGCTGGAGGTATAAGTGCGTGATGAGATCCATTTTGGATGTTAATTGAGGTTTATGAATGTTTCGAATTGATGGATCTTCGCTGGGTAGTGTTGTAGAGGTGTTTGGATGTGATTTCGGTTGTGTTTGGTGGCCGAAATGTGAGTGTTGATGTGAGCAGCGAGTTTAGATGTCTTGGTTGAGGATATTAATGCATGATGGTGCATTAATCTACTGTTTTGATGTGTTTAAAACAGGGGAGACATCTTCGGATCCTTGTGGTGTTGATCCGGAAGCTTGATTGGTGTTTCGGCAAGTGGCGAAACGGAATCGGTGAGTGGATTTTGGTTTTCAGCTTTGAAACCAATGTTTTGAAGGTTTGGGAGCTTAGTTTTAGTCTAAACAACTTTGCTAAGCCCAAGAGTAAGTTTTCGGAAAAACTCTCTTGTTGATGAACCATGTGTTGGTTGTGTGCAATGTGATTGTTTGCATGTTTTAAATTCTGTTTTGAAAGCATATATAGCATGTTTATTTGCTGGTTTAATAAGCCATGTGTTGAAGGATGCTCAAGGTAAGAGATCCTTGTTTGAACATTTGATAAAATGTGGTTTGTTGCATAAGGATGTATGATGATTAATGGCTTTGTTAAATGCTTTAAAACAGTGGATTATTGTTGTTAAATGATGCATATTGGCAAGTGATGTCTCGAGAAAGGTTAAGAACACTATGGTGGTTAAAAGTCCATAGGTGGGTCTTGTGTTAAGAACAACATGGTGGTTAAAAGTCCATGATTGGTTCTTGTGCTAAGGTCACAAAGGTGGTTAAAAGTCCTTGTGTGAGCCTTGTAAGGTCACAAAGGTGGTGAAAAGTCCTTGTGTGAGCCTTGTGTATTTTAAGAACACCATGGTGATTAAAAGTCCATGGGTGATTCTTGTGTTAAGGTCACAAAGGTGGTTAAAAGTCCTTGTGTGAGCCTTGTGTATTTTAAGAACACCATGGTGGTTAAAAGTCCATGAGTGATTCTTGTGCTAAGGACACAATGGTGGTTAAAAGTCCATGTGTGGTCCTTGTGAATTGTAAGATCACAATGGTGTTTAAAAGTCCATGTGTGAGTCTTATGTTGATTGTATTATGAAATGGAAAGATTATGTTTATCACTTGTGGCCAATATGACATGTTAATAATTTGAAGCATGTATGCTTGTTTTAAATGCTTTTGTGCATGGATAAAGGTTGTTTTGAATTGAGGTTTATAAAAGTGTTTATAAATGCATTATTGAGTTGTTTTAAATGAGCATTCCTCACTAAGCTATGTGCTTACGCTCTCTCTTTCCTTAAACCAATAATGCAGAGCATTGAAGTGCATATAAGGGCAGCAAGAGGTCAAGATTCCAAGTGACAAACTAAGCTCATGTATGGTGAATATTTTCATAACTTGTTTAGATTTTGGCATTTGGCAATGAGGAACCTATGTTGTTGTTTTGGGAGATGTTTTGGACTCCCTAAGATGGTTTTATGTTGTTGTTGATGATGGAACTTGTAAATGGCCTTTATGAGGCTTGTTTGATGTTTTGGTGTTGAATGGTCTTTCAATATAGGATGCATGCCTATAGATTTGGGGCTTTCCTTGTTTGATGCCATGTTTATGAATTGTTGATGCCATTATGTTCCTTATGCATGTAATGTGTTGCTGGTATAATTTGGTTGCCTTTGGAGCATGTTTGATGGGTCAATTGTGTGATAATCTAGCTTAATTTCTGCAATATGGGCAGCCTGTTTCGGAACAGGTGCTTCCGTTTCGGAACAGAGGGCCTGAAATGGCCTAGGCGTTTCGAAACGGGCAGAGCCGTTTCGAAGCAGTTTGGCCACTGCCAGGCCCTGTTGCGCAACGCATTTCGGAACGGTCCTGCGTTTCGGAACGGATCATCCCTGTTCCGAAACACCCGACCGTTGGGCACTGAAATTGTTGGTTATATGTTTTGAAACCTTTGCGTTTTGGTCCTGAATCTTGTTTATACAATTGAATGAGTTTGAGATGTCCGTTTGAGTTGAAATTTGATGGAGAAGCCTGAAATATGACTAATTTCATAATGGTAACTTAAAAGTTGGTTAAGTCCTTCTAATTTCCAGAATTTACATTTTGGTCCCTAAACTTGTATGTTGTGCAATTAAGTCCCTGAATGTTTTCCGAATGCGCTGATCTTTGAGTATGCCGATTGTATGAACATATCTAGGGTTAATGTGCATTTAGATAAGATTAAAAAGAAAAAAAAGGGTCGTTAATCAAGGTTGACTTTCAGGTTGACTTTGGTTTTCCCCGTGTAAACTTCTTCATTCGGGTCAACCGTCTAGGCCGGGTTAAGGGGGTTACAGATTTTAAATATCAATGCATACGCTTAATTTTAAAACATACTTGCTTCCTATTTCTTAGATGGCGGAACAAACTAACAAAAAGCGTAAGGCCATTTAAACCGGTGATTCGAGCATGCGTCCGAACCTCGCTCAGCTCTTTCAAAAATCCCTTCGTACTCCGGAGATGCGAGCTCGCTTCTCTTTTGTCAAGGATTTTGCAGTTCGTAGAGAACGTGTCATTGATCTTGATTTCCTCAATTCTGAGCGATTCCTATTCCGTTATCTCGAGCGTTTGAGTGAGTGGAATCTTATCTTTTTCTTGAGCATTCTGGATATTCGCTACAAACACATGGTACTCCTTTTTTACTCTAATGCTCGTTTTATTCATGATGAGACCAAAACCGAGATTATAGGAATTGAATCTTTCATATTGGGCAAAAAGTTTGTTGTTAATATTGCTCTCTTGGAGTCTATTTTTAAACTTAAAGATGAGGGTCTTGAGGATGAACGTCACTTTGGAAATTTCACCGGTCGGGCACTTACTTTGGATGTGCACGATCGCGTTCTTCACTTGATGGTTTCATGGTTCATTCGACCTTCCGGAGGTAAATACTCTCATATCCGTCAAACTGATCATTTTTGGCTTGAATGTTTCCGTAGAGGTGAGAGCCCTAATGTGCCTAAAATTATTTTTGCCGAGATAGTCAATAATGTTAAGCTTATTGACACAAACGAATTGAAGTCTTTTACCTATGGCACACTCTTGAGCTACATCTTTAATAATCTTGGTATCGATTGTACATACGACTCTCCGGAACCTCGCAAGTCCAAAATTGGTGAGTCCTCCCTTCGCAAGTCCGGGTTTACATATGTGAATGATGTTTGGGAAAGAGTTGATAGAGAAGCTGTTCCTCCTCCCGTTGCTCCTCCACCGCAAGTTCAAGTTGGAAACAATGAAGCCCTCACGGCTCTCATTACCAAGCGGTTCAATGCTTTGGATACTAGCATTGCTTCGGGTTTTAATGCCATGGACAATAGTTTGAAGAATGTCGAGGACCGCCTTCATACTCTTGAGACTTCCCATTCAAACTTGGATTTATCCTTCTCTACTCTCTATGGGCAATGGACGAAGTTTCACCGTTCTCAAGTTAAGAGCGATGATGATACTTCGGATGATGATGACGAGGCCTAGGATCTTCATATCATATTATCTATGCTTTTTAGGTTTAAGATTGCATCTTTATGTTTTATTATGTTTTAGGAACCTATGCTTTTGATCTTTTGTTTGGGATTTTATTATGAACTTAATGTTGGTTATGTTTTGGATATTTTGATATTATGAATTAATATTATTGTTGCTTATTAATGCTTATTGGTACTAATCCTTGTCTTCTCTATGAGCTTTCATTGTTCTTTTTGATCTAACAAAAAGGGGGAGAGGAAATTTAAGAGCCACAAACTAAAATTCGTTTTAAAATTTTTTAAACGGTTTTTTAAGCTTTACAACTTGGATTTCAAGTCAAACATTTTTTTTAACTTTAAAAACCTATCTTAAATTAAGGGGGAGTTAGAATTATTTCAAAACTTTCAAAATTCTTAAAAATTCTAACTTTGGTTTTGTTATATCAAAAAGGGGGAGATTGTGAAACAAATATTTTAATTTTGATATAACTAAAAACCTAAGGACTAAATTGAAAATGTCAAAACGAATTTTAAGTCCTCAAACCATCCCCATATATTTTTAAGTTTATGCCAAAGTTAAAAACAATGTTTTTCAAATATTTCTCTAAGTGTTTAAAGCCAAAACAGTGATTTTCAAGTCCCTGTTTCGAAACGGCCTAAGGCGTTTCGAAACGTTTTCATCACTGCCAATCCCCGTTCCGAAACGAGTATCGAAACGGCTTAAAAACACTTGAACCCGTTTCGAAACGGTCTCACACGTTTCGAAACTGTTCTTCATATTTGATCTAAAAAGGCACAACGGTTACAATATTTTAATTGAATATTTAAAGATAAATAGGGTGTTTCGAAACGAGCCAAGACTGTTTCGAAACGATCCTTGACAGTAGCAAATCCGTTTCGAAACGATGCCAAACGTTTCGAAACAGCTCTTAAGTCTAAATTGAAAAATATGACCGTTGAAAATGTTTTTAACTGATTTTCTGAAAACCGTTAGGGTGTTTCGAAACGGGTTAAGACTGTTTCGAAACGACCCTTGACAGTGGCAAAAGTGTTTCGAAACGGTCCTAAGGCGTTTCGAAACGGGCTCTTAAATGCACCCCAACGGCTCTTTCTATTTTAGTCCGTTCCGAAACATGTACCCTGCGTTTCGAAACGGGTTGTTGTAGACTGCATTTATAGTGGTGAGATAACATCCCCAACGGCTCTATTGATGAGTGCAACAACCACAACGGCTAGAAATCAATGAGAAGGTATAAAAGGGACCTCTAAAAGCACCAGCAACAACTATTGATCCAAAAGCAAACACCCAAACATCAAATCCAAGCAATTGTGCAAAAATCCCATTTTGTCTAGAAACCCCAATTGTAATTTTCATTCATATCTTGTTCAATTGGGTTGAGTGCTTGAAATTGGGCTATCATATGTATTGAGAGATACCTTATTAGCCATCAAATTTCTTTGTTCACTTGTGTGAGGATTGGGTTGATTTTTGGGTAGAAAAATCAACCGAAATTGTAAGGGTTACCTCCTTAGCCTAGAAAAGGGGAAGAGCAATTAGTGGAATTGTTGCAAATCCTTAGTGAAGATAAGGTAGTGGATGTAGAGTTCATTTGGAACTTGAACCACTCTAAAAACCCTTGTCATTATTTTTAATTTGCAATTTCCACCACAAAACCTTTAAATTTCCAATTCACCCCCCTCTTGGTTATATCGATCTTGCGATCCACTCAACAACCTCAATAAACGACCTTTTTTTATCTTATCTAAATGGTTATTACCATCCTATGTGATATGAACTCGGAGAGGAAGAAACCTCAACTCAAATAGACATCGATTTGACATTCAATTAGTTATGAACATGAATTAGGGACTAATTTGTAATTTTAACAAATTTTAGGGACCTCAACCAAATTAAAGCTACCATCCTTTAATTAATTATATTTCATGCCACAGTGCCAAATTTCAACTCAATTCGATTATCTAAACTCATTCAATTTATTGCATAACATTTACGGACCAAAATGAAAGAAATAAAAAAACATTTAACATGAAAAAAAAACCAACTTACCTACCAACCGTATCGAAACGGCTCCTTAGTATATCGATACAGGAGGCGTATCCATACATTTTGATTGTGTATTGATACGAGATTTTCCAGAAACATTGTAACCAAGGGGTCATATCAATACATCATCACTCGTATCGATACTGGGTCCAAAAGTATACATACCCGTATCGATACACCTTCAACTGTATCGAAACACTTCAGCCTGAAATGTCCAAAAATGCTGGTTTTCTATGCTTAAACTCATCTTAAAGCATTCCAACATGTTACCAAGACATAAATGACCACTTATAACATATATCCGAAGACATTAAAGAACAATGCATGCTTCCAACATCAACTCATCATGATTATCAAACTAAAGGCATGCTTCCTATGCAAGAATAGCCATTAGAACACCAAAACACAAACCAAAATAAATACCAGCAATTAAAGGCCATTTACAAGTTCAAAAAAACAATATAAATTTTCTCAAATATGGAGTTTAATAAACACGCTCCCAAAAATGACAATGAACCCTCATTGCCTTTATTACTAAAACACTAATTTGAAACTATACTTTCAAAGAACGAAGCACTTGGATCCTCCTTGCTCACTTGCTGCCTCCACTCCTTTAATTCTTTGCATTGATTGACAAAGAGAGCTTAAGCACACTAGTCTTAGTGAGGATTGCTCTAAGCCAAAGATCATCATTGCAATTTGAAAACATTTTCTCAAAACCATTGAAATCATCAGTTCAGTCTGTTTATAAAACATCACGCCTTGAAAACCATGCACTTAAACCTTTCCAAAACCAGCATACAAAACCATATGCATAATGTATCATTGTTAAACAACAGGTCCCATTGCTAAACCTCAATTTAAGCCTTCCCACGCATAACAAACCATATACGAATCCTAAAGAGTAACATGTATATGTCTCATTATACGACATAAACCTTGTCATGACACATCAACAATTATATTGTCTTACAAGTGATCATTAACCAAGTTCCATTTCCAAAATAGTTCATCGGATGCACGGACTCATCAAGTGTTCACACAACACTTCAAGTCATCTCAACTGGAATAGCGATACAATCATAATCATGGTTCAATAACAACTAATGGGGACACCAACCCCTCGATGACACCAACCACATTCATCAGTTGGACGCTTAACCCATTAACAAGAGACTGGACATCAACCTCTTAGATCGTTAGGGTACTTTGATGGAGACATGAGACACCAACCCCTCGACATCCAAGGTGACTTATTGATAGTGCACTCAATCCTATGGCCGACCAACTATATACGATAACATTTTTAAACCACATCACTTGCCAATATAATTCATTATAAACACAAACCTTGATGTTTTTATATGCATCAACACAAAACCATTTTATCAAATCAATAAACCATGCTTTAGACACAAGTATAAAATGCATACTTATATGGATCACTTACCTAGTGCAGCCATCATCATCTCATGATTAAAAACAATATATCACATACTTAAAACATGCATAAACAGTAGGTAAATCCATGTAACCAAAATCAAGTGCATAAACCATTTTGTAAAAGCATGACCGAGAGAGAAAATCACTTTATACTTACTTCCGAACTTAGACAAGTGTTTCAAGCTCAAATCTAAGTTCCCAAACCACGTTTAAAACATTTAAAACCTGAAATTCACGATCTCACTCGCCGACACGAGAAACTTCAATTCACAAACGTGAATTCAAACGTCGGAAGCGTCTAAAACTTCATCGATCTCTTTCGAATCAACCTCCTCTGTTTTAACCACATAAAAATAGATGATTAATGCATTGAAATGCATTCTAAATCCCAACGAATTAGAACCTCAAAATCGCCTTACTAACGGCTATCAATCGCCAACCAAAATCATCCAAAATACTCCAAACTTAACCCAGCTACAAACTAACGTTTCAAATCACCAATCATCATTGATTAACCTCCAAAATCATCATAATATCAACCTTATACCTCATGTATTCATAAAACCACCACAATTCTACAAAAACCCAAATCTAACAACCTAAACAATTAAAGATTCACATACTTTCGAGATTATAATGTTAAAACATTTATCCTAACATTATTAAACTTCAAAATCATGATTAAAATCAATCATAAACCCAGTAAAATAGATCCAGTCCGAAAATCATATAAATCCATCAACAAAACCTTGATTTAATCATATTACCCAATTAAATCATTAAACCACACTAGAAAACATATATATATATATATATATATATATATATATGATCAAAAACTTGGGAATTTCAGTAAAGAACCTTACATTAGAGGAGAAGAGAAAACCTTACCACCAATGTATTAGTTTCCCCTTTAATTGGATGTTTTCCTCTTGGAAATCAAAGAGATTCAATAAGATTTTTGGAAAAAAAATTGAAGAATCGTTTAGGAAATCAAAGAGTTAAGAAATCAAGATTATTACCTTAATTTTTCTGATGAAAATAATGTGTTTGGCTAAAGAGAAGTTGAGAGAAAATCTTGAGAAAAGAAAGTTACGTCAAATTGTGATTTTAGAAAATAATTACCTTCCTTAATTAAATCCTTTTTAATTCCTTTAATTAAAGAAACTTTAAAATAATCGTAATTAAGGGAAACTTAGATTAGACCAAATAGTATAATAGCTCCTTAAAGACTCAAGTTTTAACCCTTTACAAAACAGTCACTAAAACTAGTTTTCAAACTTTACATTTTGGTCACTAGTCCAAAATGTCACATTTCCAGAACTCATTTTCCAAAATTAATTTCATCAACACCTTTTATATATGGCTTAATACAACTTTTTCCCCCTAAAGTATACCCGATTTCCCAACTTGCCCCCTAAACTTCATTTTGCCCACTTTTTCCCCTTAAACATTTCGTCGTTACCCATTTTGCCCCATTCCGTTAAAAAAAAATCGGCCAATAACATCCTGCCACGTCATCAACGGATTGACTAAGTCAAACCGTCTGGTTTTATTTAAAGGGTAAATTACATGTCAAGTCTGTCAGGTTTGTTTTTTTGTTCAATTTAGTCACTAAAAAGTCTATTTTTACCTTAAATTGACCCCTATTTGTTTCTAATTTTTATAATTTAGTCCATTATTTCTTATTATTAATAATATTATTTTATTAAAATGTTAATATTTAATAAAAACAAATAAAAACAAATATTTTAATACTAAATTAGTAATTTTTTAGATTCGAATTCCAATTAAATTCTAATTATTAATTCTAATTTCACTATATTTCAATTATATTTTTTGAGTAAAATTTAAATTATATTGGAATCATGTTCGTATTATATTCGAATCATATTCAAATTATATTTGAATCATCTTCTAATTATATTCGAATTATTAATTCGAATGTTGCTACATTCAACATATATTTTTGAGCAAAATTCAAACTATATTAGAATTATATTTGAACCATGTCTATATTATATTCGAATCATATTCAAATTATTTTCGAAATATAATTTGAATATGATATTTCGAATGTAATTCGAATATGATTCGAATATAATATGAACATGATTCGAATATAATTCTAATATAATTACATGTTTTTCAAATATTATATTCGAATCATGTTCATAGTATATTCGAATCATGTTTAACATGTAATTATATTCGATTCATGTTTAACAGGTAACTATATTCGTATTATGTTCATATTATATTCGAATCATATTAAAAATATTTTCGAAATATAATTTGAATATGATATTTCGAATGTAATTTGAATATGATTCGAATATAATATGAACATGATTCGAATATAATTCTAATATAATTACATGTTTTTTGAACTATTATATTCGAATCATGTTTAACATGTAATTATATTCGAATCATGTTTGACAGGTAATTATATTTGAATCATGTTTAACATGTAATTGTATTCGTATCATGTTTAACAGGTAATTATATTCATATTATGTTCATATTATATTCGGATCATATTCAAATTATATTCTAAATATGTTTCGAATATAATACGAGCATGATTTGAATATAATACGAACATGATACGAATATAATTACCTGTTAAACATGATTTTAATATAATTTGAATATGATTCGAATATAATAGTTGAAAAAACATGTAATTATATTAGAATTATATTCGAATCATGTTCATATTATATTCGAATCATATTCAAATTACATTCGAAATATCATATTGAAATTATATTTCGAAAATAATTTTAATATGACTCGAATATAATATAGACATGGTTCAAATATAATTCTAATATAATTTGAATTTTGCTCAAAAAATATATTTCGAATATAGCAAAATTCGAATTAATAATTCGAATATAATTAGAAGATGATTCAAATATAATTTGAATATGATTCGAATATAATACGAACATGATTCGAATACAATTGAAATTTTACTCAAAAACTATAATTCAAATATAGTGAAATTAGAATTAATAATTAGAATTTAATTGGAATTCGAATCTAAAAAATTACTAATTTAGTATTAAAATATTTGTTTTTATTTATTTTTATTAAATATTAACATTTTAATAAAATAATATTATTAATAATAACAAATAATGGACTAAATTATAAAAATTAGAAATAAATAGGGGTCAAATTAAGGTAAAAATAGACTTTTTAGTGACAAAATTGAACAAAAAAACAAACCTGACAGACTTGACATGTCATTTACCCTTTAAATAAAACCAGACGGATTGACTTAGTCAATCCGTTGATGACATGGTAGGATGTTATTGGCCGAATTTTTTTAACGGAATGGGGCAAAATGGGTAACGACGAATTGTTTAAGGGGAAAAAGTGGGCAAAATGAAGTTTAGGGGGCAAGTTGGGAAATCGAGTATACTTTTGGGGGAAAAAGTTGTATTAAGCCTTTATATATTTAAAAAGTATTTTAGATAATTTTTCCATATTTTTATTACCTTCTAAAATATGTTTTCCATAAACTCATCGTGAAACTTACCCTAATCTCTAATCTCATCCAACGGAGCCTAAAACCATCCCAAAACCTCTAGGCCCAACACTGGCCCAACAGGCGCAGGTGGTACTTGCTGGACATTCTAAGGTAGATTAGGTGGAGCGGTGGCAACCCTCCAGGAGGTACGACATCCTTCTAATACCCCTGCCCATCGGCAACAACAATCATACCAGATTGCAACTCTCTCCTCGGTTCCATCGTGCTAAATTGTCTAAGGTATGATAATTTCAACAAAACAAAACAATCAGGCCAACTTCAAGCAAGGATCCAAGACTTCCAATTCAAATCAAAACATTTCAGACTATAGTAATAAGGCAATGGGTTCCCTAAACAAACCCCACATGGCATATCACGATCAACATATATGTAACAATCACAGTGCATAACAATCAACAACATTCAACCACTACCAACATCTCATTAAATCGCAAACTTAGTTTAAGCAATCAACAACAACGCTAATCAATCACAACTTACCTCCCAATTATCGCAAACCTTTCTCTGATACCAACAAATGTAATCCCCTCGACCCGGCCTACACGTGAGACCGAACCGAGCGAGTCATACATGGAATATTGAAGTAAGCCGAGAAAGTTTACCTCAATAAACGATCCTATTTTTTTTCTTTTTATCTTATTTAGATGCATATTATCATCATATGTGATTTGAACTCGGAAAGGAAGAAACCTCAACTAAACAAAACATCTATTTGACATTCAATTGGTTATGAACATGAATTAGGGATCAATATGTAATTTTAACAAATTACAACGACTTCAGCCAAATTAAAGATATCATCCTTTAATTAGTAATATTTCATGCTACTATGTCAAATTTAAGCTCAATTTATAAAACCAAAATTGATTTTGATATAACACATAAACTTAAGGACCAATTTGCAAAACAATAAATTTTTAAGTACTCTTTAAAGTCTAACAATTGACAAGTATTTTAAACAAAATAATATCTAAAGACAAGTTCTTAAACATATAAAAATTCTCTAAGTCTTTTCCTATGTTTTTCAAGCCAAACTATGCAAAAACGCCCAGGCGTATCGATACCCTTAAGCGTATCGATACCCTATTTTGCTACTAGAATTTTGATTTTCAAACCAAAGTCTACAAGAAAGCCCAGGCGTATCGATACCCTTCTGCGTATCGATACCCTCTTTTGCCACTAGAATTTTAATGGACTTACTGTACCGATACGCTTTGCAACCGTATCGATACGATATTCATCTGGGCAACTCTTTTCTTGAAACCGTACCGATACGCTTTGCAACCGTATATGTAGAACTAATGTTTTGATATAATAATTGAAAAATGTTTTGGACTGATTTAAAAAGCATTTAAAACAAACTTTCCAAGTCCAAATATCTTGAAACAATTTTTAGGGATGTTTTAAAAAGGTTTTACATGTTTTTCAAAGCCAAACTTCACAAAACTGTCCAGGCGTTTCGAAACACCTTAGGGCGTTTCGATACGGTGCATTCCAGTAGCAAAAGTGTTTCGATACAGGTATCGAAACGGGCTTACCCTAGATAAGGATTTTTGCCGTGTTTCGAAACGGGCTATGCCATTTCGATACGCCTACGTGGCTTTGATCACAACAGTCGTAAACCCCAACGGCTATTTCCCAACTAACATTTAAATGTAGGTCGTTTCGATACGGGGACAGGTGTTTCGAAACGGACTAAAGCGTTTCGATACGGGTCCACGTCAGACTGCAACAGCTCTTTCTACTTAAAGGGTGTTTCCAAATAGGGAGCTGCAGAACTGCATTTATGGTGGGAATTAAAGTCCTCAACGGCTCCAATTCAATCCCAACGGCTAGTAACGGCTACAAACTCATCAAGGAGTATAAAAGGGACCTCCAAGCATCAAGTAAAGGCTAATGCTCACATTGTCAATCAACAAATGATCAAGAATTGTCTTAGAGCTTAAATTGTCGTTTATTGTATAGACAAACACTAGTGAGCCAAAATTGTCATATTTGCTCAAGTGTTTTAGGTTTTGGGTGAGTGCTAAATTGTGCAAACAAATACCTTTTAGAGGGATTTAAGTTTGCTTATTGTTTCTCTTTGTAAAGAGGGTTTCAATCAAGGCTTTGGGTAGAAAGCTTGATTGGTGTATAAGAGTTTCCTCCTAAGCCTAGAAAAGGGGGCGAATCAATAGTGGATTCATTGGAAATCCTTAGTGGGGAGCTAAGGTAGTGGATGTAGACCTTGGTTAGAAGGTTGAACCACTATAAATCATTGTGTCTATTATCTTTTTAGCTCCCACAACCCTTCCACCCAAAAATCCACCTCTCCACCACTTGGTGAGCTACATCGGTTGAACAAATCGAGCCCCACACAACTCAACAATTGTTATCAGTGCTTGACTCAATTGAGGAGGATTCACATCCTATTGAGAAGATCCAGCAAGCTCGATCACTATTTCATCAACCGGTTCAAATGGCACAATCAATCGACAAACCGCCTTTCTTTGACGGAACCCACTATGCCCATTGGAAGACAAAGATGAAGTTCTTCATCAAATCTAGAGATTACAAGCTATGGGATATAGTTGAAGATGGTCCATTCGTGCCTCAAAGAAGCAAAGCGGAGTGGAGTGCCGATGATCGCAAGAAGATGGGGCTTAATTGCAAAGCCTTACACATCTTGTTTTGTGCTTTTGGCCCAACCATCTATGAGAAGATGTCTTCTTGTGAGAGTGCCAAGAAGGTATGGGACAAGCTTGAAGTCACATACGAGGGGACTGATGAAGTCAAGGAGACCAAGATTGGGCTCCTAACCTTAGAGTATGAGAACTTCAAGATGGATGCGGAAGAGAACATCGAGAAGATGTTTGATAGGTTCTCCACTATCACAAATGGTCTCAAAGGCTATGGAGAAGCCATCCTGGAAGAAAATATTATCCGAAAGCTCATCTACTCACTTCCCGAGTCTTGGGACACAAAGAGGACCGCCATTATCGAAGCCAAAAATTTGAAGACTTTGAAGCTTGATGAACTCATGGGGTCACTCCTTACTCATCAAATCATGAAGAAGCACAAAGAGGATGAAAAAAGGAGGGAAGAAATTAGAGCTATGGGAGAGAAGAAAATAAAAGGGCTAGACATCAATGCAAGTGTCATGGCTCTCAAGTCCTCCACTTGTCATCATGTCTATTCAAGTGAAAAGGAGGATGAAGATGAAGAGATAGTTCATCTCTTCAAGAAGTGTGCCCCGTTCATGAAGAAAGCTTTGAGAGAGCTTGAACGAGATTCCAAGAAAAAGGAGAGGGAAAGCACTTCAAGCCATAAGAAGAAGGCACATGTGGCTACTTGGAGTGATGAGGACTCCACCGACGATGAACAAGCCAACCTTTGCCTTATGGTAATCGAAGAATATTCAAGGGTAACTTCTAATTCATCTATTTCATGCTCTTACTCTTTTGATGAATTACAAGATGCCTATGATGATTTGGTTTTAGACTTTAAAAATCACATTTTGAAAAACAATAAATTGATTTCAAAGTTAAAAATTCAAAATGATTTGATTTCTAAAACCAAACTTGAACTTGAAGCAAAACTCGAGGAGTTTGAATTAAAATGTTTTGATTTACAAAATTTGCTTCAAAAAGTTCAAGAGGAAAAGGATTTGATTTCCAAAGAGCTTGAAAGGAAAAACAATTTTGGAAAATCAAATTTTTATGTTAGTCAATCTAGTGCCCCTAGATTTGTAAAAGGAAAAGGTTTTAGAAGTATTTGGGTCCCAAAAGGACTTAGTACTTCAATTAAAAATGATGACATTGAAAAATGGATTCCTAAGGGGACAAAAATTTGTGCTACTAATGTCTATGGATCCAAAGCAATTTGGATACCAACAATCTCTTGATTGTCTTTTGCTAGGTGTGATGGAGATGTTCAACAAGTCTAACATTGAGGGGGAGCTCCATGCACACAAGGAAGAACACATGAAGAAGGAAGGCTTCACATCCTACCTTGAGTTCAAGTGTGGTAAAATCTAGTTGCTTTTGTGTTTATTTGTTTTATTTTTTTTCATTTTTGTCAACTAGATGATCATATATGTTGGACTAACAATTTTGATGATGCTTTGAGTAAGGGGGAGCCATTTTAAAACCAAATTCTTACTTTTGTCAAATTTTTACCTCTATTGTTATTTTTGAACTTAATGTTTTAAATTCTTTTTGATATAACAAAAAGGGGGAGAAATGGTGTTTTGAAAAATTGAATTTTCAAATGAATAAGGGAGAGCTTTATTTGATTTATATCTTTAATTCTCTTATTCACTTTTTTAAAGTTAAAGGGGGAGAATCCCAAACAATTTTTCAAGATAGTTTTATTATATCAAAAAAGGGGAGATTGTAGAACTAATGTTTTGATATAATAATTGAAAAATGTTTTGGACTGATTTAAAAAGCATTTAAAACAAACTTTCAAAGTCCAAATATCTTGAAACAATTTTTAGGGTTGTTTTAAAAAGGTTTTACATGTTTTTCAAAGCCAAACTTCACAAAACTGTCCAGGCGTTTCAAAACACCTTAGGGCGTTTCGATACGGTGCATTCTAGTAGCAAAAGTGTTTCGATACAAGTATCGAAACGGGCTTACCTTGGATAAGGATTTTTGCCCAGCGTTTTGAAACGGGCTATTCCGTTTCGATACGCCCACGCGGCTTTGATCACAACGGTCATAAACCCCAACTGCTATTTCCCAACTAACATTTAAATGCAGGTCGTTTCGATACGGGGACAGGTGTTTCGAAACGGGTGTTTCGAAACGGACTAAAGCGTTTCGATACGGGTCCACGTCAGACTGCAACGGCTCTTTCTACTTAAAGGGTGTTTCGAAACTGGTTCGAGTGTTTCGAAATGGGGAGCTGCAGAACTGTATTTATGGTGGGAATTAAAGTCCTCAACGGCTCCAATTCAATCCCAACGGCTAGTAACGGCTACAAACTCATCAAGGTGTATAAAAGGGACCTCCAAGCATCAAGTAAAGGCTAATGCTCACATTGTCAATCAACAAATGATCAAGAATTGTCTTAGAGCTTAAATTGTCATTTATTGTATAGACAAACACTAGTGAGCCAAAATTGTCAAATTTGCTCAAGTGTTTTAGGTTTTGGGTGAGTGCTAAATTGTGCAAACAAATACCTTTTAGAGGGATTTAAGTTTGCTTATTGTTTCTCTTTGTAAAGAGGGTTTCAATCAAGGCTTTGGGTAGAAAGCTTGATTGGTGTATAAGGGTTTCCTCCTAAGCCTAGAAAAGGGGGCGAATAAATAGTGGATTGATTTGAAATCCTTAGTGGGGAGCTAAGGTAGTGGATGTAGACCTTGGTTAGAAGGTTGAACCACTATAAATCATTGTGTCTATTATCTTTTTAGCTTCCACAACCCTTCCACCCAAAAATCCACCTCTCCACCACTTGGTGAGCAACATCGGTTGAACAAATCGAGCCCCACACAACTCAATAGCATCGATGCGATAAGCATATCTTTGAAAATTTTGAGCATTTAATTTTTTGACCATTACTTGTCAGTTGGTTGGTTTCCCAATTTTTAAAAGACCGTTATACGGTACCGATACGCTTTTTATGAAAACTTGACTTGGGATTCTAGTGAGTAAAGACTGTATCGGTACGGCCTTCCGTACCGATACGCCCCTTAAAACCGTACCGGTACGCCTTATATGCGTATCGATACGCTCATTTTTCAGGCACAACGACTCTTTCCTCTTTGATGCAGGTATCAATATGCCCTTCCCGAGTACCGATACGGTAGGCTGCAGAGTTGCATTTAATGCGGGAAAATTACTCCCAACGACTCTATTGATGATCCCAACTACCCAAACGGCTAGAAATCAATGCAAGGGTATAAAAACAAGCTTCAATTGACTAAGCAACAACTATTGAACCTACAAGCAACATCAAAGCAAAAATACAAACCCTAGTGCTCTTCAAAGTCAAATTCTTGTACCCAACTCTAGTGTTTTTATTGTTATCTTGTATTGTGAGTTTGGGGTGTTTGAAATTGTATTTGGGTAAACATTTATCCTTTGAGAAGAATTGTTTAAGTTTACCAAATCCATCTCTTTGTAAAAGTGAGTGGATTAAGCTTTGGGTAGAAAGCTTAATCAATTTGTATGGTTACCTCCTCATCCAAGAAAAGGGGAAGAATTCAAGTAGTGAATTGGTTGAAAATCCTTAGTGGGAACTAAGGTAGTGGATGTAGAGTTCATTTGGAGAACTTGAACCACTCTAACCACTTGTGTCACTTTTATTTTTCACTCTTACCTCCTACCAAAATTTTAATTGCCAATTCACCCCCTCTTGGCCATTTGCAATTGTGTGATCAACTCAACAATCGGTATCATAGGTACACTCATTGGAAGGATTACAACCCTCTTGAGTCGATTCTAGGAGAGTTTGATCAACAACTTGTCAAGCAATGGCATCCACCTCCACCTCCAACCTCTATGAGTCCTAATCTACCACCAAGCCACCATTCTTCAATGGGGATAACTACCCATATTGGAAGAATAGGATGAGGCTCTTCATCAAGTCCACCGACTACATGGTGTGGGATGTGGTTGAAGAAGGTCCATACATTCCCATGAAGAGAGATAGTGAAGCAAGACTTGTCCCAAAGGTGAAAGCCGAGATGACAGAAGATGAACGAAGAAGGATGCAAGTGAATGATAAAGATCTCCATGTCATATTTTGTGCACTTGGTCCAGATATCTACTCTAAGGTGTCTTCGATTGAAAATGCCAAGGAGGTTTGGGACACCCTCGAGACAACATATGAGGGAACTAGTGATGTCAAGGAAAAAAATTGGGTTGCTCAATCTAAGCTAAGAAAATTTCAAGATGGATCCCGAGGAGAGTGTTTCCAAGATGTTTGATCGATTCTCGATTATTGTCAACGTATTGAAGGGTTTCGGTGAAATCATCCCCGAAGACAAACTAGTGAGGAAATTGTTGTACTCTCTTCCGGAGTCATGGGATAGCAAGAGAACGGCTATTATTGAAGCTCGAGATTTGAAGACTCTCAAGCTTGATGCTCTTATTGGATCTATACTCACCCATGAGATCATGAGGGAGGGAAGAGAAGAAGAAAAGAAAATGGTTGAGAAGAAGGATGTTGAGAAGAAGAAGCTTGGAATTGCTCTTAAAGCTTCATATCATGAAAGCGATTCAAGTGAAGGTGAAGATGAGGAGATGCCCATGTTGGCCTAACGGTTCACTCGATTCATGAAGTCCAATCGTGGGAGAAAGTTCATTAGAAAAGGAGACTTCAAGAGCAAGAGTAAGGAAGAGGAGAAGGATCAAATCACTTGCTATGAATGCAAAAAACCCGGTCATATCTGTTCCAAATGTCTTCAATTGAAGAGGAAGAGCTTTGGGAAGAAGAACAAGCTCAAACCTCAAGTAGCAACTTTGAGTGACGATGAGTCATCCGAGGAAGAGGAGGAAGTGGCCAATCTTTGTCTCATGGCCATTGATGATGAACCAAAGGTAAATTCTAACTTATCTAATTTTGATTTTACCTTTGATGAGCTTCAAGATGCTTATGATGAATTGCAAGAGGTTTACGATGAGTTAGTAGGAAAATATAAAGAATCCATTTTGAGAAACAAGAAAACTATTTCCGATTTGAAAAATCAAAATGAAACATTTTCAAAAACTAACTCCGAATTGGAAAAGAAAGTTTTGTTTTTAGTAAATCTTTCAAATGATCTCAAAGCAAAGAATCTTGAACTTGAAAAACTTCTTTACTATTTTCAAGATTATCACACAAAGGAAGTGGATAATCTTAAAACATCAATTGCTATTGGGAAAACCCATTTTGAAAAAGGAGACTCTTCTAGATCCCAATATGTGAAAAGAAAACCTTTTATTCCTAAACAAAGAAATTTTTATAAGCAATCTAGAGGTCAAAAGGTTAGGAGTGTTTGGGTTCCTAAGGAACTCATTATTTCTAATAATATGAATGCTATTGCTTCTTGGATTCCTAAGGGAACCAAAATTTTGAAGGCTAACACACATGGACCCAAAATGATTTGGGTACCAAAAATCAAGGCCTAATTTCTTTGTTTGTAAGGGGAGCATTGCTACAAGGCCAAAGCTTCAAGCCAAAACTCATGGTACCTTGATAGTGGATGCTCAAGACATATGACCGGTGATAAGAGTAGATTCGTGGAACTAAAGCCAAAGAGTGGTGGAGTGGTAACTTTCGGTGACAACTCCAAAGGTCACATTGAAGGAATAGTCTCCATTGGTAATCACTCTTCTATTTTCATTGAAAATGTTTTGTATGTCAACAGCCTTAAACATAATTTGTTGAGCATTAGTCAATTATGTGATAAGGGTTTTAATGTTTTATTTGATAAAAGTGGTTTCAAAATTATGAACATTAAAACAAATCAACTAAAGCTCATAGGACATAGAATAGGCAATATCTACATGGTGCATTTAGATGACATACATTCATCACATACATGCTTAGTTGCACATGATGAACATGACTCATGGCTTTGACATAGAAAATTAGGACATGCTAGCATGAGTGTCTTAGAGAAATTAATTTCCCTAAATCTAGTTAGAGGTTTACCCAAACTTAAATTTTCAAATGATAAAATTTGTGATGCATGTTCAAAGGGTAAACAACATAGAACTTCATTTAAATCCATTAATGATGTCTCTACTAGTAGATGTTTACAATTGATTCATATGGATCTTTTTGGGCCTATTAGAACAATGAGCTTGGGTGGTAAATCATATGCTTTTGTGCTTGTAGATGACTATTCTAGGTTTACTTGGGTTCTATTCTTAAGTACAAAAGATGAGGCTTTAGAAAAATTCATCACATTTTCTAAAATAACTCAAATTGATCTTGAACTTAAAATTTCTCACATTAGAAGTGATCATGGAACCGAATTTCAAAATCTAGGTTTTGATGAGTTTTTAATTGAAAATGGAATTAGCCACAATTTTTCTGCACCTCGCACTCCTCAACAAAATGGGGTAGTTGAGAGGAAAAATCGAACTTTAGAAGAAATGGCTTGAACCATGCTTTGCGAAAATAATTTACCTAAATATTTTTGGGCGGAAGCCACAAATACCGCTTGCTATATTATAAATCGAGTAATGATTAGGCCAATTTTGAAGAAAACACCTTATGAGATTTTAAAATCTAAGAAGCCTAACATTAGCTATTTTCATCCTTTTGGTTGCAAGTGTTTTGTTTTGAATATTGGTAAAGAAAACGTAGGTAAATTTGATGCTAAAAGTGATGAAGCTATTTACTTAGGGTACTTGTAACGCCCCGGTTTTGGGCTTAGAAGTTCTGGGCGTTGACCGGTTTGGTCAAAGTGCTGTTCGAATCTAAAGAGGTGAAATTAGGAAAGCCTAGTTCGGGTTGCATTAAAAATATGGAAAAATGTTCTAAAATCATCTTTTAATATAATTAAGTGAACTGTGAAATCAATTTTGAAAAATGGGTTTTGGAAGTATGACATTTTGGTTAGTGACCAAAATGTAAATTTCGAAAGTTTGGTGACTGTTTTATAAAGAGTTGAAACTTTGAATCTTTAAGGAGCTATTAATCCAAAGATGATTTCTCCAGATTTTTCTAAGATATTTTAAGTCTAAAATCTGATTTTAAAGGTTATTAAAATTGGAGGGAAGCCATTTTGGCTATTTTTGGATTTTGTAACCAACTTTGCTAAACTTTCTTTCTCTCATTTTCTCTCAAACCAAACACTACTTTTCCAGAGAATTGGATCTGATTTCTTCACCTAAATCCCTCCATTCAACTCTCATTTGATTCCAAATCATTGTATCTTCAAAACCTCTTCAATTGCTTCTTGATTCTTCAAGGATTTTCATTCCAAAAAGTGGAGAATCACAAGTTTGGAGGTAAGAACGTCCTTCTCCTCTAAACTATCAGTTCTTTACTGAAATTCCCAAGTTATCAACTCTTGACTGATGTTTAATTAAAGGCTTTTGAGTTTGGAATTGTATCTTGGCTTATAGTGCAAGATTTGATGATTTTTCATGATTTTCGTTAGATCTGATTAACCTGTGATTTGAGATGTGTTTTTGATGTTAAATGAACTCTAAATTGATAAGGAAATGAGTTTTGATTGATGCAATCCCGGATAGGTTGTGTTTCCTAAGTTTAGCTTATGTTTCTTGGATGTTTTTGTGGTGATCTTGTGGATCTGTTGTTGCTGGAGGTATAAGGATGTTTGTAGGTTGTTTTTAGATGTTTTATGGTGATGATGGATGTTAGGTTTTGCTGGTTTATGGTTGGGCTTTGTTGAGAAGTGGTTTTGGTGCAATTTCGGTTGTGTTTGGTGGCCGAAATTGGAGTATGAATGAGAGCAGCGAGTTTGAGTGCTTTCATTGAAGCTTTTGATGCTTGATGATGCATTAAACCTCTGCTTTAATGTGTTTAATCAGGGGAGGCATCTTTGGATCCAAGAGTTGTTGATCCGGAGGCTTGATTTCGTGCTTCGGCAAGTGGCGAAGTGGAATCGGTGAGTGAAATTGGGTTTTCGGCTTTGAAACCAATGTCTTGGGAGCTTAGTTTAAGTCTAAACAACTTTGCTAAGCTCGAGCGTAAGTTTTCGGAATTTCTCTCTAGTGGTGGCCATGATTTTGTTGTGATGCGAAATGATAATTTGCATGTTTTACATACTGTTTTGGAAGCATGTTTTAGCATGGTTTTTGTTGATGATGTAAGCCATATGTTGAAGGTAACTCTAGATAGGAGTTCCTTGCTTTTGTACATTGAAATGATGTGGTTTAATGCTTTTAAATGCATGATGAATATGGCTTGGTTTTATGCTTTAAAACAGTGATGTAAGTGATGAAAATGATGTATATTGGCAAGTGATGTTTTTAAAATGTTAAGGTCACTAAGGTGGTTAAAAGTCCTTGAGTGAGCCTTGTTACTTATGAACATCAAGGTGGTTAAAAGTCCTTGGATGGTTTATGTTGTGGACACTAAGGTGGTTAAAAGTCCTTAGGTGATCCTTTTCTATGGTGTTTAAAAGTCCATAGGCCAAGGTGTTTAAAAGTCCTTGGGATCAAGGTGTTTAAAAGTCCTTGATGAGTTACGTTTCATGGTGTTTAAAAGTCCATGGCCAAGGTGTTTAAAAGTCCTTGGGATCAAGGTGTTTAAAAGTCCTTGATGTGTTACATTCTATGGTGTTTAAAAGTCCATAGGCCAAGGTGTTTAAAAGTCCTTGGGGCCAAGGTGTTTAAAAGTCCTTGGGGTGAAAGTTGATGAACTTGTGTTTAAAGAAATGGAATTTATCACTTGTAGCCAATATGACATGTTATGATTTGATGCATGAGATGCATGTTTAAGTATGCTTTTGAGCATGTGTAAATGATGGTTTGAAGCATGATTTATAAAGTGTTTTATAAATGCATTATTGAATGGTTTAAATGAGCATTCCTCACTAAGCTTTTGCTTACGCTCTCTTCGTTTTCCTTGATTCAATAATGCAGAGCATTAGAGACCTTTTGAGGGCAGCAAGAAGGGCAAGAATTCAAGTGCAAGTAAAGCTCAATGTATGGAAGGTTTTTGTTAAACATTTTAGCTTTTGGGTGATTTGGCAATGGGGGACCAATGTGTATGTTTTGGGAGATGTTTTGTACTCCCTAAGTATGTTGAATGTTGTTGAGAATGCTGGTTTTCTGGTTGGCCTTCTTATGCTTGTTCTGTAAGTTTGGTGCTTGAGTATCTAGCTTGTGTAGGAAGCATGCCTATAGAAATTGGGGCTTTTTCCATATGATGATGTTTGGTTGATTTGATGATGCTAATATGTCCCTTATATGTTGAATTGCATGCTGGTAAAGTTTGGTGACATTCGGAGCATGATTGGTTGTGTAATTGCATGTTTAAAGTGGAGTTTTGGAGCAATCTGGGCAGGGTGTTTCGGAACAGCACCTACCGTTTCGGAACGGGTGCCTTAATCGTGCCCAGGCGTCCGAAACGGGAGGGGCCGTTCCGAAACGGAAAGGCTTCTGCCAGACCCCCGTTTCGAAACGAGCTATGCCTGTTTCGGAACGGCCCTGCGTTTCGGAACGGGCTGTCTCCCGTTTCGGAACGGTTGACCGTTGGGGGCTGACATTGGCAGTTATATGTTTTGAATTGTTTGCGTTTTGGTCCTGAAACTTGTTTGTGCAATTGTATGAGTTTGGGAAGTCCTTTTGAGCTGAAATTTCACAGAGAAGCATGAAACCTGATTAATTTCAAGTTGGTAACTTCAATTTGGGTTAAGTCCTTATAATTATCAGAATTTACATTTTGGTCCCTAAAGTTGTAAATTGTTCAATTGAGTCCTTGTTTGATCTCTGATGATTGTGATCTTTTGGTATGATGTTTGTGTGATCACAATTAGGCTTAATGTGCATCTAGACAAGTTTAAAAAGAAAAAAAGGGTCGTTAATCAAGGTTGACTTTCGGGTTGACTTTGGTTTTCCCCGTGTGACTTTCTTAATTCGGGTCAACCGTCTAGGCCGGGTTAAGGGGGTTACAGTACTCTTTAAACTCTAAAGCCTATCGTGTATTTAACAAAAGAACTCTAGTAGTTGAAGAGTCTATACATGTTATTTTCGATGATAACCTCCTTCCGAGGAAGGAATCTTGTGATGATGATGATGTAGGAATCCTTGATGCCATTGATGGAGGACAAACATCAAAGGTGGATGAGGTTCCAACTAAAGATGAGGATACACAAGATCCACCTCTTGAAGCCTTGAAGGACTTGGCTCTTGAGGAAAAGGAGGTATCTTACCCAAGGGAGTTCAACTATGTCAAAGGTGGTGAAATCTTGGGTGATCCATCCAAGGGGGTAACTACTAGATCCTTCTCAAATTAATGAACCATGTTGCATTTCTTTCATACATTGAGCCTAAAAATATTAAAGAAGCTTTAAACATTAGTTGAAAGGCCAAATAATCAATCTACTATAGGAACTAAATGGGTTTTTAGGAATAAATTAGATGAAAGTGGTAATATAGTGAGAAACAAGGCTAGGCTTGTTGCTCAAGCCTATACCCAAGATGAAGGAATTGATTTTGATGAGACATATGCACCCGTAGCTAGGATGGAAGCCATTAGGATGCTTTTAGCATTTGCATGTTATAATGATTTCAAGCTTTTTGAAATGGATGTGAAAAGTGCCTTTTTAAACGGTTTTATAAATGAAGAAGTGTATGTTGAACAACCACCGGGTTTTGAGGATTCAAAATTTCCAAACCATGTGTTTAAACTTACAAAAGCTCTTTATGGTTTAAAACAAGCTCCTAGAGCTTGGTATGAGAGACTTTCAAACTTCTTAATTGAAAAGGGTTTTGAAAAAGGAAAGGTGGACACTACACTCTTCATAAAAAGATATAACAATGACATCTTAGTAGTACAAATCTATGTTGATGATATCATTTTTGGTTCTACTAATGAGTGTTATTGTAAAGAATTTTCTAAGCTAATGCAAGGTGAGTTCGAGATGAGCATGATGGGGGAGCTCTCATTCTTTTTGGGACACCAAATAAAACAAATGAAAGATGACACCTTCATAAATCAAGCTAAGTACGTGAATAATATGCTCAAAAAGTTCGGCTTGGAGAATGCAAAACCTCAAGCCACACCTATGAGCTCTTCCATGAAGCTTGACAAAGATGAAGGAGGTAAGTGCATTGATTCTAAGCTTTATAGATCCATGATAGGATTTTTCCTTTAGCTTACCGCAAGTAGACCGAATATCATGTTTAGTGTTTGCTTGTGTGCTAGGTTTCAAGCTAGCCCTAGAGAATCACACTTAGTTGCCATTAAGAGAATTTTTAGATACCTGAGAGACACACCAAACTTAGGCCTTTGGTATCCTAAAGATTCCTCCTTTAGCCTTCATGCTTATTCGGATGCGGATTATGGGGGATGTAAGATAGATAGGAAAAGTACTTCTGGGACATGCCAATTCTTAGGTAGTATGCTCGTATCTTGGTTCTCTAAGAAACAAAATAGCGTAGCCTTATCTACCACCGAAGTGGAGTACATATCCTTAGGGATTTGTTGTGCTCAAGTCCTTTGGATGAAGCAACAACTCTTAGATTATGGTGTTGGAATAGAAACAATACCCCTTAGGTGTGACAACACTAGTGCCATTTGTCTCACTAAGAATCCCATCCAACACTCTAGAACTAAACACATAGAAATTAGACATCATTTCATTAGAGATCATGTGTTGAAAAATGATGTTGTTATTGAATATGTTGATACCTTGAACCAATTAGCGGATATATTCACAAAGCCTTTAGATAAAGAGCGCTTTTGGACCCTTAGGAGAGAGTTAGGTTTAACTAGCCTTTCTTGACCCCTTCTAGGTCCCAAAATGTTAAAATTTGCTTGAAATTGCTTGTGATTCATGCTTGTGTTAATTTTGTTCTTTTTGCTTCTATGCATGTTGCTAGGGGGAGTATGCATTAATTTTAGCCATTAAAACTTGTTCATATGACATGTACATGCATTTAGAGACGTTTCAAGTTGATTTTTTGCACTTAAACCTGTCAAAAATGCCTAAACTGGTAAAGGGGTATCGATACGGTTGAAGCGTATCGATACGGGTTCATAATTGGGAAACTTTGAAGCTGATCAAGTATCGATACGACCCCGCGTATCGATATGGTTTAAAGTCAAGGGAAATAGTCAAAGCCAAGTGTTCCGATACGGCCCCGCGTATCGATACGGTAGTAACGACGAATAAAAAATTAGGGTTAAAGGGTATCGATACGCGTGTATAGCGTATCGATACGGTCTCGACGGAGAGGCTATTTAGGGCTGCTATTGTTAAAAAGCTTTAAAACAAACAAAACCCCTCTTTTCTCTCCAAAATCCTAGCCGCAAAACCCTATAAAAACCCCCTCAATCCTTCAATTTTTACCATCAATCTTAAAAATTCCTTGAGGGTTTTTAATCTCCACATCAAGGCTAAGCTTTGTCAACAAATCTTGTGCATTCACATCACCTCATTCATCCAATCTAAGATTCAAGGTATAAAACTTTTCCTTCTTATTTTCTTTGATTTTCGTTTGATTTTTATAATTGTTTCAATTGAATTTTTGTACAATACATGTTTGATTGTTATGGGTTTCAACTTTTTTATAAAATTCTTTCAAAAAATAAAAAATTTTCATTCGAATATATTTTCTATTCGTATTTTTTAAATCTCTTTTTTTACTTGTAAATACCTTTTTAAAATTAAATCTCTTCTTATAATTACCTTGAATTATTAGAATTTATTGGATTGAATAGGATGTTAACTGCATACATATTCGAATCGTTTTTTATGCGTTTTCAGGGTTATGGCACCATCGAAAAAGAGAACTAAGGGTCGTGCTCCTTCCGATCCTAGTGAGGATATCGAGGGTACTCCTACACCTAATCTTCCTTACATTATCCAAATTAGTTTTCCCGATACCGGCGATATCGAACGATACAAACTTTTTCAAGGTATGAACCTTAGGGAAGAACATGTTGTGTCTGTCCCGTTTTTAAATTCTGCCCGATTCAAATTTCAATACCTTCCTTTACTTAAGCAATGGAAATTTCTGAATTTTTTAAGCATTCCTCCTATTCTCTATAGGAATCTAGTCATCGTATTCTTTTCCAATGCCATATGTATTCATGATGAAGCTAGGGAGAATGTCATTGCTATTGAATCCTCTATTATGGGCAAAACCTTTACAATCTATCAAAAACTTTTATGTAATGTCTTTGGTTTTAAAAACGTTGGTATTGATGATGAAAAATCCTTGGGTACGAGTCCTTTAGGCTCAACAAAAGGTTTAAATGCTCATGACCGTATCCTTCATCTTCTTGTCTCTTGGTTTTTTTGTCCATCAGGATGGAAATTTTCAACTATTCGTCAAACCGATGATTTTTGGCTTAGGTGTTTTAGAGAAGGTCATCATCCAAATCTTTGTCAAATTATGTTTGCCGACCTTGTCTTTTTATTCTAACACCATCACACCAAACAAGTCTCATCCTTTTATTACTCTACGGCTTTGAGTTATCTCTTTCATTCCCTTGATGTTGATTGTTCCCATGATTATCCCGAAACCCTTGGCCTACCCATAGATGAGCGTTCTCTAGCACGTTCCGGTTTTTCTTATATTGATAATGAATGGGTTCGTACCACTCAAGATCCTCCACAAGATGCTCTGGTCGATGCTTCTCGTGCTTCTTCGAGCTCTCACCGTGCTCCAATTGATTCCTCTTCCATGGGCACTCTTATGACTTTCCTCAACGAGAAGTTCACTTTCATGGAAGCCATGTTTACCGCGATGGATACTAGATTCACATCCTTGGAAGATCGCGTCAAAGGTATGGAGAAGAAGATGGACACCATGTCTTCTCGCCAAAACGCCATGGATATCTCTCTTACCGCCTTTCATGGTGCTTGGCTTAACCAAAACCGAAGGAATCAACCATCTCAAGACGAGGAAGATGAAGAGGACGAAGACGATGATGATGATGGGGCGGACGAGTAGTTTATGCATATCATCTACATGGCATTTAGCTTTTATAATATGTTATTGCACTCTTATTTTTAGGATCTAAGTTTAGGACTATTATCTATGTTTTTAGGATTTTAAAGTTTGGTTTACGATGTTTGCTTTGAAGTTTATGCACTTGAACTCTTTTGTTTACTTTGAAGTTTATGCATTTGAACTCTTTTGATTGCTTTAAGTTTAATGAATTATTGTTGCTATTATGTTGCTATTATCCTTGTATTTATATTTCATCTAACAAAAAGGGGGAGAAGGATCATGGAGTCTGTGTTTTATTTTTGAAAATCTATCTTAAAGTAAGGGGGATAAAGCTTTCCAAAGTTTCAAAAACTTAAAAATTTATTTGTGGTTTTGTTATATCAAAAAGGGGGAGATTGTAAAACCAAAATTGATTTTGATATAACACATAAACTTAAGGACCAATTTGCAAAACAATAAATTTTTAAGTACTCTTTAAAGTCTCACAATTGAAAAGTATTTTAAACAAAATAATATCTAAAGACAAGTTCTTAAACATATAAAAATTCTCTATGTCTTTTCCTATGTTTTTCAAGTCAAACTATGAAAAAACGCCCAGGCGTATCGATACCCTTAAGCGTATCGATACCCTCTTTTGCTACTGGAATTTTGATTTTCAAACCAAAGTCTACAAGAACGCCCAGGCGTATCGATACCCTTCTGCATATCGATACCCTCTTTTGCCACCGGAATTTTAATGGACATACCGTACCGATACACTTTGCAACCGTATCGATACGATATTCATCTGGGCAACTCTTTTCTTGAAATCGTACCGATACGCTTTGCAACCTTATCGATACGATAAGCATATCTTTGAAAAATCTGAGCATTTAATTTTTCGACAGTTACTTGTCAGTTGGATGGTTTCCCAATTTTTAAAAGATCGTTATACCGTACCGATATGCTTGGTATGCGTATCGATACGCTTTTTATGAAAACTTGACTTGGGATTCCAGTGAGTAAAGACAGTATCGATACGGCCTTCTGTACCAATACACCCCTTAAAACCGTACCGGTACGCCTTATATACGTATCGATACGCTCATTTTTCAGGCACAACGGCTCTTTCCTCTTTGATGCAGGTATCGATACGCCCTTCCCGAGTACCAATACGGTAGACTGCAGAGCTGCATTTAATGCGGGAAAATTACTCCCAACGGCTCTATTGATGATCCCAACTACCCAAACGGCTAGAAATCAATGCAAGGGTATAAAAACAAGCTTCAATTGACCAAGCAATAACTATTGAACCTACAAGCAACATCAAAGCAAAAATCCAAACCCTAGTGCTCTTCAAAGTCAAATTCTTGTACCCAACTCTAGTTTTTTTATTGTTATCTTGTATTGTGAGTTTGGGGTGTTTGAAATTGTATTTGGGTAAACATTTATCCTTTGAGAGGAATTGTTTAAGTTTACCAAATCCATCTCTTTGTAAAAGTGAGTGGATTAAGCTTTGGGTAGAAAGCTTAATCAATTTGTAAGGTTACCTCCTCATCCAAGAAAAGGGGAAGAATTCAAGTAGTGAATTGGTTGAAAATCCTTAGTGGGAACTAAGGTAGTGGATGTAGAGTTCATTTGGAGAACTTGAACCACTTTAACCACTTGTGTCACTTTTATTTTTCACTCTTACCTCCTACCAAAATTTTAATTGCCAATTCACCCCCTCTTGGCCATTTGCAATTGTGTGATCAACTCAACACAATTCGATTATCTAAACTCATCCAATTGATTGCATAACATTTAGGGACCAAAACGGAAGAAATAAAAAACATTTAACATTAAAAAAATCAACTACCTACTAGCTGTATCGAAACGGCTCCTTAGTGTATCGATACACGGGGTCCTATCAATATGCTCTTGGGAGTGTATCGGTACGAGATTTTCCAGAAACATTTTAACCAAGGGGGCGTATCGATACACAATCACTCGTATCATTACGGGGTCCAAAAATATACATACACATATTGATACACCTTCGACTGTATCAAAATACATGGGCCTGAAATGTCCAAAATTGCTGGTTTTTCATGCTTAAACTCATCTGAAACCATTCCATCATGTTACCAAGACATAAACAACCACTTATAATATATATCAAAAGAAATTAATCACCAAATCATGCTTCCAACATCAACTCATCATGATTATCAAACTATAGGCATGCTTCCTATGCGAGAATAGCCATTAGAACACCAAAGCACAAACCAAAACACATTCCAGCAATTAAAGGCCATTTATAAGTTCAAAACAACAATATAAACTTGCTCAAACTAGGAATTTAACAAACACACTCCCAAAAAATGACAATGAACCTCCATTGCCTTTATTACTAAAAGTCTAGCTTGAAACCATACTTTCAAAGAACGAATCCCTTGGATCCTCCATGCTCACTTGCTTCCTCCACTCCATCAATTCTCTGCATTGATGGTCAAAGAGAGCGTAAGCACACTAGGCTTAGTGAGGAGTGCTCAAAACAAAACACCATCAATGTAATTTGAAAACATTTTCTTAAAACCATTGAAATCATCACTTCAATCCGTTTATAAAACATCACGCCTTGAAAACAATGCACTTAAACCTTTCCAAAACCAGCATATTAAACCATATGCATCATGTACCGTAGTTAATAGTAAGTCCCATTGCTAAACCTTAATTTAAGCATTCCCATTCATAACAAACCATATGCAAAGCTTAAAGAGTAACATGTATAAATCTCACTATACAGCATATACCTTGTCATGATACATCAACAACTATATTGGCTTACAAGTGATCATTAACCAAGTTCCATTTCCAAAATAGTTCATCGGATACATGAATTCAACAAGTATTCACACAACACTTCAAGCCATCTCAATCGGAATAACGATACAATCATAATAACAGTTCAATAACAACTAAAAGGGACACTAGCCCTATTCATTGGTTGGACGCTTAACCCACTAACGGCGGACAGGACACCAACCTCCTCGATCGTTAGGGTACTTGGATGGAGACATAGGACACCAACACCTCGAGATCCAAGGCGAATATCACAAACGGTAAACCATGCAACTCTTCTAGGAACACTCCTAGAAAATCACAAATGGTATGGATATCCTAGGGACGTGCCTCTTTCATATTCGAATTCATAACATACGCCAAGTATACTTGACACCCAACCTCTAGCAACTTTTTTGTCTCCAAAGCCAAAACAACATTGGATAAGAACTTGACATCCTCACCCACCACCATGACTTCATAATCAACAACAAGTTTTAACGAAACTCGCTTAGACTCAAAATCAACCACAACTTTCTATTCCGTCAACCAATCCATACCCAAGATAACATCAAAACCATAGGAAGTCAACTGCATCAAATCAACTATAAACATATAACCTTGCACTGTCAAAGGCATCTCTAATGTCACAACTCCGCCAACAACGTTACAACTTAAGAAAATTTCCTCAACGAACTTCATTAGCAACAACTACTCCCAGAAAAAGACCTCGTACTCCAATCACCAACCTCCATGAACAATCTTAAGCACCTCATTTACTCCTCACGATCTTAAAGAATATTTTTGCGAATGCTACATACATCTCATCTTCATTGATCTCCAAGAAATCATCCGTCAGTGTGAACATATGTGTGTATGCTAACTACATGCCCTCATAGATCCCTATGAATGTGTATGTAAACTTTCTAATATCATGCCCAAACGCATGCATGTAAAGACATATTTAAATATATACATATAAGTGCTTTGTACTGTGCATGATTAACAATTCACACTTACCAACAATATTCTCGGGCCGATCACTTGCAACCCTAGAGCACCTCATATACCTTCGCCAAAATCTGTACCTATCCATCTCTAAAACAAAATCTTTGATACAAAGACTACTTCACATCTTGATTTATAGTGCACTCAATCCCTCGACATCCAAGGCGGCTTATTTATATTGCACTCAATCCTATTGTCGGCCAACTATATTCGATAACATTTTTAAACCACATCACTTGCCAATATAATTAATTATAAACACATACCTCACTATTTTTATATGAATCAACACAAAACCATTTTCTCAAAGCAACAAAACATGCTTTAGACACATGTATAAAATGCATACTTACATGGATCACTTACCACATGCATTCATCATCATCTCATTGTAACCCCCTCGTCCCAGTCTGGACGACTGATCGGTCTGAGTAGGTGACACAGGGAAAACCGAGGCGAAACCCGTTAAGGCTCCACTTCGGTTAACGACCCTAGAAAAAATCTTTTAACATTATCTTGTCTAAAGGCTTAGTATATCCTATGTGAAACACGATAGCGGAAACACAACGACATAAAACAACCATTCAAAGCAACACTTTAAAAGAACCCATTTTAGTTTGTACAGCATGATGTATCGATACACTAGAAGAGGGTATGGATACGCCTTGACTAGGTCAACTGCCAAAGTCAAACCAGGAAGACAGTATCGGTACACTGGTTGTGTAACGCCCCGGTTTTGGGCTTAGAAGTTTTGGGCGTTGACCGGTTTGGTCAAAGTCCTGTTCGAATCTAAAGAGGTTAGATTAGGAAAGCCTAGTTCGGGTTGCATTAAAAATATGGAAAAATGTTCTAAAATCATCTTTTAATATAATTAGATGAACTGTGAAAACAATTTTGGAAAATGAGGTTTGGAAGGTTGACATTTTGGCTAGTGACCAAAATGTAATTTTCGCAAATTTGGTGGCTGTTTTAAAAAGGATTGAAACTTTGAATCTTTAAGGAGCTATTTGCCCAAAAGTGAATTCTCCAGATTTTTCTAAGATATTTTAATCCTAAATTCTGATTTTAAAGGTTTCATAAAAGGAGGGAAACTCATTTTTACTATTTTCTTTCCTAACTTCCTATTTTCTTCTCTCATTTTCTCTCCAACCAAACATTTCTTTTTCCAGAGATTTTGATCTGATTTCTTCATCTAAAATCATCCTTTCAACTCACAATTGATAGCAAATCATTGTGTCATCAAAACCTACTCAATTGCTACAAGTTTCAACAAGGTTTTCATTCCAAAAAGTGGAGAATCACAAGTTTGGAGGTATGAACGATTTCTCCTCTGAACTTTAAGTTCTTTAATGAAATTCCTAAAGTTTTCAATCCTAAATTTATGTTTAATTAAAGGTTTTCAAGTAGATTTGTGGATCTTGGCTAATTATGCAAGATTTTGATGTTTTCACTTGATTTTCGTTAGATCTGAGTAATCTGGGTTTTAAGAGGTGTTTTTGATGTTAATTGAACTCTAAATTGATAAGGAAATGAGTTTTGATCAATGCAATCCCGGATGGGTTGAGTTTCCTAAGTTTAGCTTGTGTTTTAAGGTGGTTTTTGAGGTGATCTTGGTGATCTGATGTTGCTGGAGGTATAAGGATGGTTGTAGGTTGTTTTTAGATGTTAAATGGTGATGATGGATGTTAGGTTTTGCTGGGTTATGGCTGGGCTTTGTTTAGAAGTGGTTTAGATGCATTTTCGGTTGTTTTTGGTGGCCGAAAATGGAGGTTGGATGAGAGCAGCGAGTTTGGGTGCTTTCATTGAAGTAATTGATGCATGGTGATGCATTAATTTACTGCTTTGATGTGTTGAAACAGGGGAGGCATCTTTGGATCCAAGTTTGGTTGTTTCGGAAGCTTGATTTCGTGCTTCGGCAAGTGGCGAAGTGGAAATCGGTGAGTGCAATTATGGAAATTGGATTTCAGCTTTTTAAACCAAGGTTTGAAGGTTTTGGGAGCTTAGTTTAAGTCTAAACAACTTTGCTAAGCTCAAGTGTAAGTTTTCGGATTTTCTCTCTAGTGGTGGCCATGATTTTGATGTGATGCAAAATGATGATTTGCATGTTTTAATTACTGTTTTGAAAGCATGTTTTAGCATGGTTTTTGCTGATGATGTAAGCCATATGTTGAAGGTAACTCTAGGTAGGAGTTCCTTGATTTTGTACATTGAAATGATGTGGTTTGATGCTTTGAAATGCATGATGAAATGGCTTGATTTAATGCTTTAAAACAGTGGATTAAATGATGAAAATGATGTATATTGGCAAGTGATGTTTTTAAAATGTTAAGGTCACTAAGGTGGTTAAAAGTCCTTGAGTGAGCCTTGTTACTTATGAACATCAAGGTGGTTAAAAGTCCTTGGATGGTTCATGTTGCGGACACTAAGGTGTTTAAAAGTCCTTAGGTGATCCTTTCTATGGTGTTTAAAAGTCCATAGGCCAAGGTGTTTAAAAGTCCTTGGGATCAAGGTGTTTAAAAGTCCTTGATGAGATTCAATTCATGGTGTTTAAAAGTCCATGGCCAAGGTGTTTAAAAGTCCTTGGGATCAAGGTGTTTAAAAGTCCTTGATGAGATACTTTCTATGGTGTTTAAAAGTCCATAGGCCAAGGTGTTTAAAAGTCCTTGGGGCCAAGGTGTTTAAAAGTCCTTGGGAAGTTGTTGAACTTGTTTTATGAAATGGAAGTTGTCACTTGAGCCAATATGACATGTTAAGTATGTAAGAAGCATGAGATGCTTGTTTTGATATATAATATGAAGCATGAGATTGCTTGTTTTAAAGTGTGCTTTGAGCATGTGCAAAGGTTGATTTTAAGCATGATTTATAAATGGTTTTAATTGCATTATTGAATTGTTTTTAATGAGCATGCCTCACTAAGCTTTTGCTTACGCTCTCTACGTTTTCTTAATTCAATAATGCAGATCATTAGAGTACCGTAAGGGCAGCAAGAAAAGGGCAAGCAATCAAGTTCAAGTGAAGCTCAAAGTATGAAGGTTTTATAAGTGCAATTTAGCTTTTGTATGTTTTGGCAATGGGGGACCAATGTGTATGTTTTGGGAGGTGTTTGAGGCTCCCTAAGTATGTTGGATGTTGATGTGTTTGCTGGTTTTTGCATTGGAACCATATATGCTTGTTTTGGAAGTTTGGTGTTGAATAGCTAGCTTGTTAGGAAGCATGCCACTAGAATTTGGGGCTTTTCATATGTGTTGGTTATATGTTGAATTGGTACTGCATTTATGGTCCTTGCATGTTGGTAGACTATGTGGTATGATTTGGTGTTGTTTAATTGAAGTTTGAAGCATGTTTGTTGCTGTTTAAAGTCGATTTCTGGCAGGAGTATCGATACTCGAGCTTGCGTATCGATACGCAAGAGCCAAATCTGCAGATTTCTGGCCATGCGTATCGATACGGGTTGGGTATCGATACTCATCCAAGTTTCTGTTTTCCCCGTGTATCGATACGACTCCAGGCGTATCGATACGCGACCGTTAATTTGGTTGAAAGTATCTTTTTATGTTTTGTTTGGTTTACGTTTTGGTCCTGAATCTTGTTTGTTCAATTGTATGAGTTTGGGAAGTCCTTTTGAGCTGAAATTTCACAGAGAAGCATGAAATCTATTTAATTTCAAGATGGTAACTTCAAATTTGGTTAAGTCTGTAACACCCCGGTTTTGGGCTTGGAAGTTTTGGGCGTTGACCGGTTCGGTCAAAGTGCTGATCGAATATATAAGAGTGAATTTAGGAAAGCCTAGTTCGGGTTGCATTAAAAATATGGAAAAATGTTCTAAAATCATCTTTTATTATATTAAAGTGAACTGTGAAATCAATTTTGGAAAATGAGGTTCGGAAGGTTGACATTTTGGCTAGTGACCAAAATGTAATTTTTGAAAGTTCGGTGACAATTTTATAAAGGATTGGAACTTTGAATCTTTAAGGAGCTATTATTCCAAAGGGGATTTCTCCAGATTTTTCTAAGATATTTTAAGGCTTATTCTGATTTTAAAGATTAAGAAAAGGTGGGAAATCATTTTAACTACTTTTCTAACTACTTTTTCTATTTTCTCTCCATTTTCCTTTTCTCTCATTTTCTCTCAAACCAAACGAAATTCTCCAGATTTCTTTCTCTTATTTTGGCATCTAAATCTCCCATTTCAACTCTCATTTGATTCCTAATCATCTCATCAACAAAACCTCTCAATTTGCAAGTTGTTTCATCAAGCTTTTTGGCTCTAAAAAGGAGAAATCCAAGTTTGGAGGTAAGAACGTCCTTCTCCTCTGAACTTCAAGTTCTTTATTGAAATTCCCAAGTTCTCAATCCTTGTTTCATGATTTGTTAATGGTTTTTCAAAAGAAATCTTGATTTTTGGCTAAAATGCAAGATTTGGCGATTTTGGTGAAATTTTCGTGTGATCTGTTTGGGCAGTGTTTTGAAGTGTCAAAATGATGTTAAATGAATGTTAAATTGATTAAGAATTGATGTTTAACTAATGCAATCCCGGATAGGTTGAATTTCCTAAGTTTTGCTTGTGTTTTTGGTTGTTTTTGGAGTGTTTTTGGTGATCTGTTATACCTGGAGGTATAAGGATGTGTTTGTAATCATTTTGGATGTTAATTGATGTATAAGAATGGTTAGAAGTGATAGATCTTGGCTGGGTTAAGTTTTGGTAATGTTTGGAGGTGTTTTCGGTTGTGTTTGGTGGCCGAATTGCTAGATTTGTGATGAGCAGCGAGATGTGTTGTTGTTGCTGGTGTTTTAATGCATAAGGATGCATTAATATTCTGTTTTTGTGTGCTTGAAACAGGAGAGTTTGATGCTTGAGCTTTGAAGGTGTTTGCGGAAGGTTTCGGAAGCTAGGAAGGCTTGGTGGCTAGCTTTGTTTTGGTTATCGGTGAGTGAAGTTGGTTTTCGGCTTTTAAACAAAGGTTTGAAGGTTTTGGGAGCTTAGTTTAAGTCTAAACAACTTTGCTAAGCTCAAGTGTAAGTAAATGGTTTTCTTACTTGGTTTGTGATATGAGTTGGCTTTTGAGCAATTGTGGTTGATGATTGATATGCATGTGTTTTGCATGGTTTAAATCTGTTTTGAGAGCATATTTTAGCATGGTTTAATGCTGGTTTTGAAAGCCATATGTAAAGGATGCTCAAGGTAAGAGATCCTTGGTTTTATACATTGAATATGTGGTTTTGATGCATGATGTTGCATGAGGTTCATTGGCTTTGTTTAATGCTTTAAAACAGTGAGTTAATGTTGTTGAATGATGGTTTTGCATATTGGTTATGCATGTGAATCATTGGATAAATGTGACATGGTTGTGCATATAGGTTATGCATGTGAAACATTGGATTGATGTGGTAAGATGGTTATATTGGCAAGTGATGTAAGTGGTTCTTGGTTCTTTGATCGGATATAGTTAGCCGGCTATAGGGTTGGGTGCACCGTGAATAAAGTCGCCTTGGAGGTGGAGTGGTCAAGAGTGGACCGGGTAAACTCCCTTCAAGTTTCCTAACGAGATGAGGTCATAGTGGAGGTTGTTGCCCACTCGAGGACCTAGGTTATTTAAGGTCATAATGGAGGTTGTTGCCCATTCGAGGACCTTGGTTAAGCAAAGGTTATATGGTGTTTAAAAGTCCATATGTGAAGACCTTGTGCTTGTTGAGATCACAATGGCGGTGTTAAGTCCATGTGTGGATCTTTGGTGGGGTGTCCCGGATCTCGTTAGATGATGTTCTACAACTACCAATCGGTTATGCAAAGGTTGTATGGTGGTTAAAAGTCCATACGGGAGAACCTTGTGCATGTTGAGGTTGTATGGTTGTCCATACATGGGAACCTCGGGTAAGCTAAGGATGTATGGTGTTTAAAAGTCCATGCATGGGAACCTTAGGCTTGTAGGTCATAATGGATGTGTTGCCCATTCGAGGACCTTGGATTGGGTAGGGTGTAGGGAGCGTAGGGACAACGCTCGGAATCCGCGTATCCGATTGGGTGTTGAGTTGAAAAGTGGATGTGAGTGATCACTTGAAGGCCAATATGATATTCTTGATGCAAGGTTGCATGTGAAGCATGAGATGCTTGGAATGATGCATGGTTGCATGTGAAGCATGAGATGCTTGAAAGGATGCATGTTTGCATGTGAAGCATGAATTGCTTGAAAGGATGCATTGTTGCGTGAAAAGTGTAAGATGCATGTGAATGCATGTTTACTTGTTAGGTTAAACAAGTGTTGTTTATCATTTGGTAAATGATGTATGTGAGCATGATTATCTTAAATGCATTGAAGTCTTGCGGGACTTGTTTTAAAAGGCATGTGATGATGATAGTATGGTTATATGTTGCATTGGTGTAATGCATATGATGGTTGGTTGTGAAATGGTTTTAAAGGATTTATGTTGAAATGGCTTTCATGTTTATGAAAGGTATGTAGTGAAATGGAAGTGGTTTTCCATGGTTTTGTTTTGGCTTTGCATATGGTGTTTATGCATGGTTGGTGCTTGTTGTTGAAAATGGTTTTCAAACAAGGTTTTGTAAACAACTCGGGTTGGTTTTACAAGTGTTTTATGACCCGCTGCATTGGTGGTGTTTTGGTTTTGAGCATTCCTCACTAAGCATTATGTGCTTACGCTCTTTTTGTCCATCAATGCAGATCTTTGAAGTTTGGACAGCAAGGAGCAAGGGATTCAAGGTGGACTCCAAGTGAGACGTATGTCTTGGTGAATAGCTATAGTTAATAAGGGCAATGGGGGTAGAATCTCTCTTGGATTGTTGTGTATGTGATCGTTTATGTTGATCGAGAATGTTTTAATGTTGTTAATGTTGTTGGAACATGTTGTGGCTTAATTGAGATCGTTTGGATGGTTTATGCCTAAAGTGTTGCTTGTGTAGGAAGCATGCCTATAGATTTGGGGCTTTTTGCAAATGATGTGTTTCCGATGAATTGTTGATGCAAACATGTCTCTTTTATGATGAATTGCATGTTGGCAAAGTTTGGTGGCTTTTGGTGCATGTTCGGGTGGCCAATTGTGTGTTTGAGTGAGCAAAATGCAGCATTCTGGGCTAGGCGTTTCGGAACATGTTGCACCGTTTCGGAACGGGTGCCCTGCATGAACCCAGGCGTCCGAAACGGGTGAGACCGTTCCGAAACGGAAAGGCCTCTGCCCGACCCCCGTTTCGAAACGGGCTATGCCTGTTTCGGAACGGCCCCGCGTTTCGGAACGGGCTGTCCCCCGTTTCGGAACGGTAGACCGTTGGGGCTGACATGTGGCAGTTATATGTTTCAAATTGTTTGCATTTTGGTCCTGAATCTTGTATGTGCATTTGTATGAGTTTGGGATGTTCGTTTGAGCTGAAATTTGGCAGGGAAGCATGAAACCTGATTAATTTCAAGATGGTAACTTTAATTTGGGTTAAGTCCTTTTAATTATCAGAAATTACAATTTGGTCCCTAAAGTTGTAATTTGTTCAATTGGGTCCCTGTTTAATCTCTGATGATTGTGATCTTTGAGTATGTTGTTTGTGTGATCACACCTAAGGTTAATGTGCATCTAGACAAGTTTAAAAAGAAAAAAAAAGGGTCGTTAATCAAGGTTGACTTTCGGGTTGACTTTGGTTTTCCCCGTGTGATCTTCGTAGTTCGGGTCAACCGTCTAGGCCGGGCTACGGGGGTTACATTTGGTGGTATCAGAGCTGTGTTGCGAATGCTTGGGGAAAACGGTAAGATGTTGTGATGTGTGTTTGATGTTACCTTGATGTGTGTTGGTTGAAACGTGTGTTTCTGAGCATGTTGCTGATGTTTTCAAGCATGTTTTGTGGTTATGAATCTTGGTTGAGCTCATGTGGTTTGTGCTGATGTTAAGCTGATGTTGTGAGCTGGTCTTATGCTTGTGTTATGCTTGATGGATGTGTAAGTTGTATGTTATGTTGCTAGTATGCTGTGGCATGAGGATGCTGTTGGATGTAAGCATGATCAAAGTATGTTGTTTGATATGCTTGATGTTGTGATATCCATGTTGTGTTGACTGTTATGTCATGTAAAGGGGAGGATTCGGGATACCCATTGCCTTATTAATATAGCTATTGTGTTACTTTGGAGTTGGAATTTGAATCCTTGCTAATGCTGGTCTAACTGGTTTGTTTGTTTGTTGTGATTGTATGTTTGTTGTTGTTAGTAGAATGGCAAAGTCAGTGGAGGATTGGCGTATGAGGGAGATGGTTGCTGCCTTGGGGCAGGTTGTTAAGGCAAGGAATTCACCCTTTGGTAGAGGTGTTTTGTCTCGGTCTTCTGTGCCTAGTGTTGAGGTGGTAAGGCAAGGGAAAGAAGCTGGTTCTGTGGTGAAGAATTCATCATCTGCTGAGCAGGAGGTGTTGGGAACATCTCAGGCTATGGTTGAGGTAAAGTCAGTAGATGTGCTGACTGTGGGATGTAAGGGTTTGCCGAAGCAATGTTTGCTTGATTTGGGAGCTGTGGAGTATCATGGTTCTTCCCCGGTGATGTTTGAGGCCTGGTTGGCCAATGTGGTTCTGATCTTGGATCGGGAAGGTTGTGATCTTGCTTGTAAGCTGGGGAGTGTTGTTTCTTTGATGTTGGAAGATGTGAGTGCCTGGTGGACATCTGTGGCAGTTGCGTCACATATCCATGATATTGATTGGGATTTCTTTGTATCTGCTTTTTATGAGAGGTATCTTGGGAGGAAGTTCCTAAGGGTTGAACAAGGCGCGGGTAGTGCTGTTGTTGAGCAAGTATTGCTTGAGCAAGGAGTGGAAGCTCAGTCATCTGTGTGTGACCGTTGTGAAAGGCAACATGTTGGGAATTGTTGGGGTGCAGGTGTTTGTTGGAATTGTGGTTCCAAAGTGCATGTTAAGCGTGATTGTCCTCATGGTGCGAAGTTAGCTTTGGTGTTAGCTAAAGAGTCTCAGAAAGGTCGTGGGCACGGCCGAGGCAAGGTTCAGAGGTTACAGCAAAAGCAGAAAGTTGTGAAGAGTGTGGAAAATGAGAATTGCTGGAAATGTGGGTCTGCTGGACACATGAGGCGTGATTGTTTGATGATGGCTCGTAATAGCCAAGGCTCTTTATCGCAAGGAGTTGGTGGTGACCCTAGTGTGTTAGCTGGTGCTGCAGTGGTGTGGCAGGAGGATGGTGGTTCCGCAAGGAAGAGAGCTCGTTTGATGAAGCTTCAGGGTGGTGTTGTGCCTTCAGGTAATCTTGTTTAGTAATCTTTGCTTTAGTTGCCTTAGTTGGGTTTTGTTGGTTTTCCTTGCGTGGTAAGTTTAGTCTTGCTGATAGTATGTTGGGGTAATAGTTGTAGTTTGGAAATGTCTTGGGTATGAAGAAGGCTTGGTAAGTATTTTGTAGTTGTGGTTGTTGGTATGTTGGAGTTAGATAAGTTAGAAGTGGGATAGGAGGTTGCTCTTTGACGGATTTGAGGATGTTATTGGAGGGTGTGAATTGGCATTCACGCACAGTTAAAATCATTGTTATATACTATATTATATATGTTGGTCCATGCATACATGTGGCATGACATTAGAGGTTTTGCATTCATGTACATCAGACATTGATAGGGCATGTTGGTGATCATGCATACGATGTTCACACTCGCTAATAACTAATCGAATCTGTTAGTGTGTTGGATTAGGTTGGACGATGGGTTTTCAGAGGTTGTTTTGGTGATGGGTGATAGTTAGTAGTGGGGTATATCAAGCTAGTTGCTAGTGAAAGTGAGAGTGGTGTAGTTGCTGGTAGTAGGGTAGTGTTGATGTTCAAGGAGTTTAGTGGTTTGGTGTTGGGTGGTATCGGTTGAGTTTAGAATCGGTTTAGTGGTTTGAATAGCTAGGTGGAAGGGGTAGTTCCTTGGTGGTAAGTGATGTTGCAGCTTGGTGGTTGTGCTCCCAAGTGCTGAAGTAGCTTGGCTTTTTAGTTGTTGTGGAAGAGTTGTGTTTGTAAGTGCTGGTTCTCAGTGACCTTTGAGAAGTTAAGAAGATGGTTTGTATGTTTAAGCTGGGCGATGTGTTTGTATGGTAAGTGTTATGGTTGAAGTTTGAAGTGGAAGGTCAATGAAAGATTGAAGTTTTGTTGGTTGTTTGGGTTCTTGTGAAAGTTGGTTGGTGGTGTGAAACGGCTGGCGGAGTCAAGTTGGGGTTGTGATGTGATTCTTGGAATCTGGGTGAGTGTTCCTGGTGAGCTGCTATGGTAATGTTAGCAGCAGTTGTGAGGTTTTATCAGTTTTCGTTGAGGGGTTTGAGTAAGCGGTTGATGTTTAAGGATTTTTGCTTGTTGGGAAATTTTTGGAAGAGGTTTGGGGTTTTGCAAGGGCTTTGAAAGCAGAGAAGGTTGCTTAGTGGCAGGTTTGGGTTGGCTGTGTCTTTGTGTAAACAGGTTTTGGGTATGGTATGTTGCAGTGATGCCTGCTGTAAGAGCTGAAGTTCTTCAGGATGAAGTTTGAGCTGTGTACAGTTTGGTTATGTGAGAGGTTTAGTTGTGGCTATCTTTGTGTGTTCTGGTTCTGTGAACAGCATGTGGTGGTGCTAGGTTTGGTGGGAGTTTGTGTGGAAAGTGTTCAGTGTTGGTCGAGGCTTTTGTGTTGCCTTGTGTGTTGTTTTGAGAAGATTGTGGTTTTCTTTCGCCGGTTAAATTTCGAGGACGAAATTTCCTAAGGAGGGGAGAGTTGTAACACCCCGGTTTTGGGCTTGGAAGTTTTGGGCGTTGACCGGTTCGGTCAAAGTGCTGATCGAATATATAAGAGTGAATTTAGGAAAGCCTAGTTCGGGTTGCATTAAAAATATGGAAAAATGTTCTAAAATCATCTTTTATTATATTAAAGTGAACTGTGAAATCAATTTTGGAAAATGAGGTTCGGAAGGTTGACATTTTGGCTAGTGACCAAAATGTAATTTTTGAAAGTTCGGTGACAATTTTATAAAGGATTGGAACTTTGAATCTTTAAGGAGCTATTATTCCAAAGGGGATTTCTCCAGATTTTTCTAAGATATTTTAAGGCTTATTCTGATTTTAAAGATTAAGAAAAGGTGGGAAATCATTTTAACTACTTTTCTAACTACTTTTTCTATTTTCTCTCCATTTTCCTTTTCTCTCATTTTCTCTCAAACCAAACGAAATTCTCCAGATTTCTTTCTCTTATTTTGGCATCTAAATCTCCCATTTCAACTCTCATTTGATTCCTAATCATCTCATCAACAAAACCTCTCAATTTGCAAGTTGTTTCATCAAGCTTTTTGGCTCTAAAAAGGAGAAATCCAAGTTTGGAGGTAAGAACGTCCTTCTCCTCTGAACTTCAAGTTCTTTATTGAAATTCCCAAGTTCTCAATCCTTGTTTCATGATTTGTTAATGGTTTTTCAAAAGAAATCTTGATTTTTGGCTAAAATGCAAGATTTGGCGATTTTGGTGAAATTTTCGTGTGATCTGTTTGGGCAGTGTTTTGAAGTGTCAAAATGATGTTAAATGAATGTTAAATTGATTAAGAATTGATGTTTAACTAATGCAATCCCGGATAGGTTGAATTTCCTAAGTTTTGCTTGTGTTTTTGGTTGTTTTTGGAGTGTTTTTGGTGATCTGTTATACCTGGAGGTATAAGGATGTGTTTGTAATCATTTTGGATGTTAATTGATGTATAAGAATGGTTAGAAGTGATAGATCTTGGCTGGGTTAAGTTTTGGTAATGTTTGGAGGTGTTTTCGGTTGTGTTTGGTGGCCGAATTGCTAGATTTGTGATGAGCAGCGAGATGTGTTGTTGTTGCTGGTGTTTTAATGCATAAGGATGCATTAATATTCTGTTTTTGTGTGCTTGAAACAGGAGAGTTTGATGCTTGAGCTTTGAAGGTGTTTGCGGAAGGTTTCGGAAGCTAGGAAGGCTTGGTGGCTAGCTTTGTTTTGGTTATCGGTGAGTGAAGTTGGTTTTCGGCTTTTAAACAAAGGTTTGAAGGTTTTGGGAGCTTAGTTTAAGTCTAAACAACTTTGCTAAGCTCAAGTGTAAGTAAATGGTTTTCTTACTTGGTTTGTGATATGAGTTGGCTTTTGAGCAATTGTGGTTGATGATTGATATGCATGTGTTTTGCATGGTTTAAATCTGTTTTGAGAGCATATTTTAGCATGGTTTAATGCTGGTTTTGAAAGCCATATGTAAAGGATGCTCAAGGTAAGAGATCCTTGGTTTTATACATTGAATATGTGGTTTTGATGCATGATGTTGCATGAGGTTCATTGGCTTTGTTTAATGCTTTAAAACAGTGAGTTAATGTTGTTGAATGATGGTTTTGCATATTGGTTATGCATGTGAATCATTGGATAAATGTGACATGGTTGTGCATATAGGTTATGCATGTGAAACATTGGATTGATGTGGTAAGATGGTTATATTGGCAAGTGATGTAAGTGGTTCTTGGTTCTTTGATCGGATATAGTTAGCCGGCTATAGGGTTGGGTGCACCGTGAATAAAGTCGCCTTGGAGGTGGAGTGGTCAAGAGTGGACCGGGTAAACTCCCTTCAAGTTTCCTAACGAGATGAGGTCATAGTGGAGGTTGTTGCCCACTCGAGGACCTAGGTTATTTAAGGTCATAATGGAGGTTGTTGCCCATTCGAGGACCTTGGTTAAGCAAAGGTTATATGGTGTTTAAAAGTCCATATGTGAAGACCTTGTGCTTGTTGAGATCACAATGGCGGTGTTAAGTCCATGTGTGGATCTTTGGTGGGGTGTCCCGGATCTCGTTAGATGATGTTCTACAACTACCAATCGGTTATGCAAAGGTTGTATGGTGGTTAAAAGTCCATACGGGAGAACCTTGTGCATGTTGAGGTTGTATGGTTGTCCATACATGGGAACCTCGGGTAAGCTAAGGATGTATGGTGTTTAAAAGTCCATGCATGGGAACCTTAGGCTTGTAGGTCATAATGGATGTGTTGCCCATTCGAGGACCTTGGATTGGGTAGGGTGTAGGGAGCGTAGGGACAACGCTCGGAATCCGCGTATCCGATTGGGTGTTGAGTTGAAAAGTGGATGTGAGTGATCACTTGAAGGCCAATATGATATTCTTGATGCAAGGTTGCATGTGAAGCATGAGATGCTTGGAATGATGCATGGTTGCATGTGAAGCATGAGATGCTTGAAAGGATGCATGTTTGCATGTGAAGCATGAATTGCTTGAAAGGATGCATTGTTGCGTGAAAAGTGTAAGATGCATGTGAATGCATGTTTACTTGTTAGGTTAAACAAGTGTTGTTTATCATTTGGTAAATGATGTATGTGAGCATGATTATCTTAAATGCATTGAAGTCTTGCGGGACTTGTTTTAAAAGGCATGTGATGATGATAGTATGGTTATATGTTGCATTGGTGTAATGCATATGATGGTTGGTTGTGAAATGGTTTTAAAGGATTTATGTTGAAATGGCTTTCATGTTTATGAAAGGTATGTAGTGAAATGGAAGTGGTTTTCCATGGTTTTGTTTTGGCTTTGCATATGGTGTTTATGCATGGTTGGTGCTTGTTGTTGAAAATGGTTTTCAAACAAGGTTTTGTAAACAACTCGGGTTGGTTTTACAAGTGTTTTATGACCCGCTGCATTGGTGGTGTTTTGGTTTTGAGCATTCCTCACTAAGCATTATGTGCTTACGCTCTTTTTGTCCATCAATGCAGATCTTTGAAGTTTGGACAGCAAGGAGCAAGGGATTCAAGGTGGACTCCAAGTGAGACGTATGTCTTGGTGAATAGCTATAGTTAATAAGGGCAATGGGGGTAGAATCTCTCTTGGATTGTTGTGTATGTGATCGTTTATGTTGATCGAGAATGTTTTAATGTTGTTAATGTTGTTGGAACATGTTGTGGCTTAATTGAGATCGTTTGGATGGTTTATGCCTAAAGTGTTGCTTGTGTAGGAAGCATGCCTATAGATTTGGGGCTTTTTGCAAATGATGTGTTTCCGATGAATTGTTGATGCAAACATGTCTCTTTTATGATGAATTGCATGTTGGCAAAGTTTGGTGGCTTTTGGTGCATGTTCGGGTGGCCAATTGTGTGTTTGAGTGAGCAAAATGCAGCATTCTGGGCTAGGCGTTTCGGAACATGTTGCACCGTTTCGGAACGGGTGCCCTGCATGAACCCAGGCGTCCGAAACGGGTGAGACCGTTCCGAAACGGAAAGGCCTCTGCCCGACCCCCGTTTCGAAACGGGCTATGCCTGTTTCGGAACGGCCCCGCGTTTCGGAACGGGCTGTCCCCCGTTTCGGAACGGTAGACCGTTGGGGCTGACATGTGGCAGTTATATGTTTCAAATTGTTTGCATTTTGGTCCTGAATCTTGTATGTGCATTTGTATGAGTTTGGGATGTTCGTTTGAGCTGAAATTTGGCAGGGAAGCATGAAACCTGATTAATTTCAAGATGGTAACTTTAATTTGGGTTAAGTCCTTTTAATTATCAGAAATTACAATTTGGTCCCTAAAGTTGTAATTTGTTCAATTGGGTCCCTGTTTAATCTCTGATGATTGTGATCTTTGAGTATGTTGTTTGTGTGATCACACCTAAGGTTAATGTGCATCTAGACAAGTTTAAAAAGAAAAAAAAAAGGGTCGTTAATCAAGGTTGACTTTCGGGTTGACTTTGGTTTTCCCCGTGTGATCTTCGTAGTTCGGGTCAACCGTCTAGGCCGGGCTACGGGGGTTACAAAGTCCTTATATTTATCAGAAATTACAATTTGGTCCCTAAAGTTGTAATTTGTTCAATTGGGTCCCTGTTTGATCTCTGATGTTTGTGATCTTTTAGTATGTTGTTTGTATGATCACACATAGGTGTAATGCGCATCTAGATAAGATTAAAAAGAAAAAAAAAGGGTCGTTAATCAAGGTTGACTTTCGGGTTGACTTTGGTTTTCCCCGTGTGACTTTCTTAATTCGGGTCAACCGTCTAGGCCGGGTTAAGGGGGTTACATTTGGTGGTATCAGAGCTGAGTTTGCGAGTAATTGGGAATGTTTGTATGCATGATTGAAGTATGTATGCTATGAATGCTTGTTGTTTGAAAGCATGTTCAGTGGCTTGAGATGTTGATGCAACTGCGTTGTATGTTGTGATGTTGCATGCTGAGGGTACCCATTGCCAAACAAAAGCTAATGAAATGAAATTGATTTTGAATGAAATTGAGCTTGAATACTTGGATTGCTTACCTTGCTGGGCCTGATTTTGTTTTCATTTGTGTTGTGATTGCATGATAAAAGTATGGCACCACGTAGAGAGTTAAGGAGTAACGTGAGAGCTACGGCTCCTAATGAGAACGAGAATGAGGAGAGTGCGGTTCTACCTCCTCCACCTGGTGGTGGTGGAGCTGAGGGAGGTGGAGCTGAAGCAGCGGCTGATGCTGGAGCTGCAGGACCTGAGGTTGGTCAGGGGCAAGCTATGCCTGATATGTCTGCTTTGGTACAAGCTATTGCGGGTGCTTTTCGAGCAGCAGTAGCTGGAGCTCAGGGAGCTGGGCATCAGGGAGATGCTGGAGTCAGATTGCCTTTGGAGCGTCTGCGCAGTCTTGGTGGGACTGAGTTTAGAGGTTTATCAGCTGAGAGTTCTGAGGCTTGGCTTGAGAGTACCAAGCGTATCTTGGGTCAGATGAGCTGCACGGACGTGCAAAAGCTGGGTTGTGTTGTGTCCTTGCTGCAGGACGATGCTTATACATGGTGGACGACTACCATTTCTGGTATGGCTGAAGCTGATGTTACCTGGACATTCTTTCAGAATGTGTTTAAAAGAAGATATCTGGGAGTGAGATATCTGGATGAGAAAAAGCGGGAATTCATGTCTCTTACCCAAGGGAGCATGAGTGTAGCTGAGTACGAGGTACAGTTTGTACGGCTCAGTCAGTATGCACCGGAGCTGATACCTGATGAGAGGGCTAGGTGCGAGAGGTTTCGTTACGGTCTTGTGACGGATGTTAAGATGTATTTGCTGGCCGCCGAGTATGTTGATTTTGATGTGTTGGTGGGCCGAGCAAAGGATGTTGAGTTGAACCTGAGTTTGTCTGCTAAGGGAGCTGGCAAGCGAGTTGCTGAGTATAGTTCCGGAGGTGGACGGAACAAGAGGGGACGCGATCAGAAGTATCAGTCCTCAGCCAAGAGAGGTGGTGGTGCACCTGCTAGAGGAGGTTATGCTAGAGCTGATCCTAGTGCTTGTTGGATCTGTGGTTCCCGTGGTCACTTGAAGCGTGATTGTCCTCGTGCTGAGAGAGTGGCACAAGCTCCTGTTGTGACAGCTGGTAATGCTGGTGGAAATGGGTGCTGGAATTGTGGTTCTGCGGACCACATCAGGCGAGATTGTCCGAGGTTGGCTGGTGAGCAGGTGCGTGCTCCTGTTGTTGCTGCACCGCAGAGAGGTCGTGGGCGCGGCCGTGGTAATTTCCAGAGGAGAGAGGAAGGTGGCCGAGGGGTAGCTCATGTTGTAGCTATTCAGCCAGAAGGTGGAGGCCAAGCGAGGGTGTATGCTCAGAGAGAGGGCAGGAATGATGCGGATGTGATTGCAGGTACCTTTACTTTGCAGTCCTTGTCATTGCTTTCTTTGATTGATTCTGGATCTACGCATTCATATATTCTTCGTGAGCATGCTGAATTGCTTGGTTTGCCTGTTGAGTCTTTGGATGTTGGTGTTCGGGTCACTAGTTCTTTTGGTGAGACTGTTGTGACTCGAAAGTTGTATAGAAGGTGCCCTTTGGTTGTTCAAGAGCATGTCTTTCATGTTGATCTTATGGAGTTGCCCTTTTATGGTTTTGATGTGATCCTTGGTATGGATTGGCTTGCTGAGCATCGTGCTGTTGTGGATTGTGAGAATAAGCGTGTTTCGCTTAAGCTTGCGGATGATTATGAAGTTGTGGTGGTCGGTGAGAATGTGAAGTTTCTTGCCAATGTGGTATCTTCTTTGGAGGCGAGCAGGATGCTGAGGCAAGGTTGCGAAGCCTATCTAGCTTTTGTGATGAATCCTAGCTCTAAGGAGTTGAGGGTGCAAGATATCAGGGTTGTAAAGGAGTTTCCTGGTGTTTTTCCTGAGGAGTTGCCTGGTTTACCTCCTAACCGCGAGGTGGAGTTTGGAATTGAGCTGTATGAGAATACAACTCCTGTGTCCATTACTCCATATAGAATGGCACCTAAGGAGCTGAAGGAGCTGAAGACGCAGTTGCAAGAGCTGCTTGATCGTGGTTTTATCCGGCCGAGTGTGTCGCCTTGGGGTGCTCCTGTCTTGTTTGTGAAGAAGAAAGATGGCACGATGAGAATGTGCATTGATTACCGTCAGCTGAACAAGTTGACTATCAAGAATCGGTATCCTTTGCCGAGGATTGATGATCTCTTTGATCAATTTCGGGGAGCTGCGGTGTTCTCTAAGATTGACTTGAGGTCAGGGTATTACCAGTTGAAGGTGAAAGATGTGGATGTGCCTAAGACAGCTTTCAGGACAAGGTATGGGCATTATGAGTTCCTTGTGATGCCGTTTGGGTTGACAAATGCTCCTGCTGCTTTCATGGACATGATGAATCGTGTTTTTCATGAATACCTGGACAAGTTCGTTGTGGTGTTCATTGATGATATCCTCGTGTACTCGCGTACTGAGGAGGAACATGAAGAGCATCTGAGGATTGTTTTGCAAGCTTTGTTGGAGAATCAGCTTTATGCTAAGCTGAGCAAGTGTGAGTTCTGGCTTAGGGAGGTGGTTTTTCTTGGGCATGTTGTTTCAGCTGAGGGGATTCGTGTTGATCCTCAGAAGATTGAGGCGGTTATGAGCTGGAAGATTCCTAAGTCTGTTCATGAGGTCCGTAGTTTCCTTGGTTTGGCGGGATACTACCGGAGGTTTGTGGATGGTTTTTCCAAGGTTGCTGCTCCTTTGACAAAGCTGTTGCAAAAGGATGTGAAGTATGAGTGGACAGAAGTGAGGCAGCAAGCTTTTGAGAAGCTGAAGTTGGCTTTGACGCAAGCTCCTATCTTGATTCAGCCTGAATCAGGGAAAGAGTTTGTGGTTTACAGTGATGCATCCTATGTTGGTTTGGGGTGTGTGCTAATGCAAGAGGGTAAGGTGGTGGCTTATGCATCGCGGCAGTTGAAAGTGCATGAGCGCAATTATCCTACGCATGATATTGAGCTGGCTGCAGTGGTTTTTGCTCTAAAGATCTGGAGACATTATCTGTATGGTGAGAAGTGTACTGTGTACACGGATCACAAGAGTTTGAGGTATTTGATGTCTCAGAAGGAGTTGAATCTTAGGCAGCGGCGTTGGTTGGAGTTGCTCAAGGATTATGATCTGACGATTGAGTACCATCCTGGAAAGGCCAATGTTGTTGCGGATGCCTTGAGTAGGAAGGTAGCTGTTGAGCTGAGGGCGATGTTTGCTAGCTTGAGCATATCGCGTGATGGTGGTCTTGTGGCTGAGTTGCAAGTGAAGCCATCTTTGGTTCAGTTGATCAAGGATAAGCAGTTGTTGGATGATTCCTTGGTGTCTCATGTTCAGGATATCGCGGAAGGTAGACCTTCGGATTTCTGTTTCAATGATGATGGTGTGCTGTGTTTTGGGAGTCGAATAGTAGTGCCTGCTGATGCTGAGTTGAGGCGTGCTATTCTGACTGAAGGTCATAGTAGTCCTTTTGCTATGCACCCTGGTAGTACTAAGATGTATCGTGATCTTCGTGATGAGTACTATTGGGTTGGTTTGAAGAAGGACGTTGCAGAGTTCGTGAGCAAGTGTTTGGTGTGTCAGCGAGTTAAGGCTGAGCATCAGTTTCCTTCTGGGTTGTTGCAACCGTTGAAAATCCCTGAATGGAAGTGGGAGAGGGTTACCATGGATTTTGTATCTGGTTTACCTTTGTCTCCATCAAAGAAGAATTCGGTCTGGGTGATTGTGGATCGCCTGACGAAGTGTGCGCATTTCTTGCCTGTGCATACTACGTTTTCTTTGGATAAGCTGGCAGAGCTGTACATTGCTGAGGTGGTGAGGCTGCATGGTGTGCCTAAGTCGATTGTGTCGGATAGGGATCCGAGGTTCACATCGCGTTTCTGGCAGTGTTTGCATCAAGCTTTGGGTACAAGGTTGCATTTCAGTACATCCTATCATCCTCAGTCGGATGGTCAGTCTGAGCGAGTTATCCAGGTTTTGGAGGATATGTTGAGATGCTGCGTGATCGAGTTCCAAGGTTCTTGGGAGAAGCATCTGCCTTTGGTTGAGTTCGCTTATAACAATAGTTATCAGGCGAGCATACAGATGGCACCTTATGAGGCTCTGTATGGGAGGAAGTGTAGGACTCCTCTTTGTTGGGCTGAAACTGGTCAAAAGTTGGTTTCGATGCCTGCTTTGTTGAAAGGGACCACCGAGAAGGTGAAGCTCATTTGTGAGCGGTTGAAGGCTGCCTCTGATCGGCAGAAGTCTTACGCGGATTTGAAGCGTAAAGAGATAGAGTATGCGGTGGGTGACCGTGTGTTCTTGAAGGTTTCGCCTTGGAAGAAGGTGATGAGGTTTGGCCGGAAGGGTAAGTTGAGCCCTAGATACATTGGACCATATGAGGTGGTTGAGCGTGTGGGTCCTGTTGCGTATCGGTTGAGGTTACCTCAGGAGTTGGAGAAGATTCATGATGTGTTCCATGTTTCTATGCTCCGGAAGTATAGATCTGATCCTTCGCATGTGATGCCTGTTGAGGATGTGGTTTTGAATCCGGATTTGACCTATGATGAGGAACCGGTGAAGGTTCTGGATTCGGATAGCAAGGTTCTTCGTGGCAAGACCATTGAGTTGGTGAAGGTGCTGTGGAAGCATCGAGGTGTTGAGGAAGCCACGTGGGAGCGAAAGGAAGACATGCTGAAGCAGTTTCCTTATCTCTTTCCTTCAGGTAAATTTCGAGGACGAAATTTCTTAAGGGGGGGGAGAGTTGTAACGCCCCGGTTTTGGGCTTAGAAGTTTTGGGCGTTGACCGGTTTGGTCAAAGTCCTGTTCGAATCTAAAGAGGTTAAATTAGGAAAGCCTAGTTCGGGTTGCATTAAAAATATGGAAAAATGTTCTAAAATCATCTTTTAATATAATTAGATGAACTGTGAAAACAATTTTGGAAAATGAGGTTTGGAAGGTTGACATTTTGGCTAGTGACCAAAATGTAATTTTCGCAAATTTGGTGGCTGTTTTAAAAAGGATTGAAACTTTGAATCTTTAAGGAGCTATTTGCCCAAAAGTGAATTCTCCAGATTTTTCTAAGATATTTTAATCCTAAATTCTGATTTTAAAGGTTTCATAAAAGGAGGGAAACTCATTTTTACTATTTTCTTTCCTAACTTCCTATTTTCTTCTCTCATTTTCTCTCCAACCAAACATTTCTTTTTCCAGAGATTTTGATCTGATTTCTTCATCTAAAATCATCCTTTCAACTCACAATTGATAGCAAATCATTGTGTCATCAAAACCTACTCAATTGCTACAAGTTTCAACAAGGTTTTCATTCCAAAAAGTGGAGAATCACAAGTTTGGAGGTATGAACGATTTCTCCTCTGAACTTTAAGTTCTTTAATGAAATTCCTAAAGTTTTCAATCCTAAATTTATGTTTAATTAAAGGTTTTCAAGTAGATTTGTGGATCTTGGCTAATTATGCAAGATTTTGATGTTTTCACTTGATTTTCGTTAGATCTGAGTAATCTGGGTTTTAAGAGGTGTTTTTGATGTTAATTGAACTCTAAATTGATAAGGAAATGAGTTTTGATCAATGCAATCCCGGATGGGTTGAGTTTCCTAAGTTTAGCTTGTGTTTTAAGGTGGTTTTTGAGGTGATCTTGGTGATCTGATGTTGCTGGAGGTATAAGGATGGTTGTAGGTTGTTTTTAGATGTTAAATGGTGATGATGGATGTTAGGTTTTGCTGGGTTATGGCTGGGCTTTGTTTAGAAGTGGTTTAGATGCATTTTCGGTTGTTTTTGGTGGCCGAAAATGGAGGTTGGATGAGAGCAGCGAGTTTGGGTGCTTTCATTGAAGTAATTGATGCATGGTGATGCATTAATTTACTGCTTTGATGTGTTGAAACAGGGGAGGCATCTTTGGATCCAAGTTTGGTTGTTTCGGAAGCTTGATTTCGTGCTTCGGCAAGTGGCGAAGTGGAAATCGGTGAGTGCAATTATGGAAATTGGATTTCAGCTTTTTAAACCAAGGTTTGAAGGTTTTGGGAGCTTAGTTTAAGTCTAAACAACTTTGCTAAGCTCAAGTGTAAGTTTTCGGATTTTCTCTCTAGTGGTGGCCATGATTTTGATGTGATGCAAAATGATGATTTGCATGTTTTAATTACTGTTTTGAAAGCATGTTTTAGCATGGTTTTTGCTGATGATGTAAGCCATATGTTGAAGGTAACTCTAGGTAGGAGTTCCTTGATTTTGTACATTGAAATGATGTGGTTTGATGCTTTGAAATGCATGATGAAATGGCTTGATTTAATGCTTTAAAACAGTGGATTAAATGATGAAAATGATGTATATTGGCAAGTGATGTTTTTAAAATGTTAAGGTCACTAAGGTGGTTAAAAGTCCTTGAGTGAGCCTTGTTACTTATGAACATCAAGGTGGTTAAAAGTCCTTGGATGGTTCATGTTGCGGACACTAAGGTGTTTAAAAGTCCTTAGGTGATCCTTTCTATGGTGTTTAAAAGTCCATAGGCCAAGGTGTTTAAAAGTCCTTGGGATCAAGGTGTTTAAAAGTCCTTGATGAGATTCAATTCATGGTGTTTAAAAGTCCATGGCCAAGGTGTTTAAAAGTCCTTGGGATCAAGGTGTTTAAAAGTCCTTGATGAGATACTTTCTATGGTGTTTAAAAGTCCATAGGCCAAGGTGTTTAAAAGTCCTTGGGGCCAAGGTGTTTAAAAGTCCTTGGGAAGTTGTTGAACTTGTTTTATGAAATGGAAGTTGTCACTTGAGCCAATATGACATGTTAAGTATGTAAGAAGCATGAGATGCTTGTTTTGATATATAATATGAAGCATGAGATTGCTTGTTTTAAAGTGTGCTTTGAGCATGTGCAAAGGTTGATTTTAAGCATGATTTATAAATGGTTTTAATTGCATTATTGAATTGTTTTTAATGAGCATGCCTCACTAAGCTTTTGCTTACGCTCTCTACGTTTTCTTAATTCAATAATGCAGATCATTAGAGTACCGTAAGGGCAGCAAGAAAAGGGCAAGCAATCAAGTTCAAGTGAAGCTCAAAGTATGAAGGTTTTATAAGTGCAATTTAGCTTTTGTATGTTTTGGCAATGGGGGACCAATGTGTATGTTTTGGGAGGTGTTTGAGGCTCCCTAAGTATGTTGGATGTTGATGTGTTTGCTGGTTTTTGCATTGGAACCATATATGCTTGTTTTGGAAGTTTGGTGTTGAATAGCTAGCTTGTTAGGAAGCATGCCACTAGAATTTGGGGCTTTTCATATGTGTTGGTTATATGTTGAATTGGTACTGCATTTATGGTCCTTGCATGTTGGTAGACTATGTGGTATGATTTGGTGTTGTTTAATTGAAGTTTGAAGCATGTTTGTTGCTGTTTAAAGTCGATTTCTGGCAGGAGTATCGATACTCGAGCTTGCGTATCGATACGCAAGAGCCAAATCTGCAGATTTCTGGCCATGCGTATCGATACGGGTTGGGTATCGATACTCATCCAAGTTTCTGTTTTCCCCGTGTATCGATACGACTCCAGGCGTATCGATACGCGACCGTTAATTTGGTTGAAAGTATCTTTTTATGTTTTGTTTGGTTTACGTTTTGGTCCTGAATCTTGTTTGTTCAATTGTATGAGTTTGGGAAGTCCTTTTGAGCTGAAATTTCACAGAGAAGCATGAAATCTATTTAATTTCAAGATGGTAACTTCAAATTTGGTTAAGTCCTTATATTTATCAGAAATTACAATTTGGTCCCTAAAGTTGTAATTTGTTCAATTGGGTCCCTGTTTGATCTCTGATGTTTGTGATCTTTTAGTATGTTGTTTGTATGATCACACATAGGTGTAATGCGCATCTAGATAAGATTAAAAAGAAAAAAAAGGGTCGTTAATCAAGGTTGACTTTCGGGTTGACTTTGGTTTTCCCCGTGTGACTTTCTTAATTCGGGTCAACCGTCTAGGCCGGGTTAAGGGGGTTACAGGTTGACCGTACCGATACGGCCTCCACGGTCAACTTCTCACGGTCAAACGATACAAGACCGTACCGATAGACCCTAGACCCGTACCGATACGCCAAAATCTCGTCAAAATCTTAGATTTCCATAGAGGATTTGGCGTATCGATACACCCCCGTGTACCGGTACGCTAAGCCAAATATGAGTCCCAAAGTGTAGGACCGTATCGATACGGCCCTTGGGCGTACCGATACGCCTTGCACTGCAAGACTCAAATTATCAGCAAAACGCACTAAGACTCGACTTTAGATGCAATTTACGACTCACCTAGCCACAAACAAACTTTCATACAACACAAAGCAACCAAGAATTAGCCTATGGAACTATTTAAACGAACAACAGAGCATTAACACCAAGACATTCATAATTAAAAGAAACATGCATTCAAAACATACATGAAAGGTCTAATAAGCCAAAGGTTCATGCATTCACCAGCAAGGTTTACATGCACTGTAAGCAACACATAGCATTCATGGAACAAAGATCATACTCCCTCAAACACAAAGCATTAGGCAACAACGTATCATGGTTTACAATTCCAAAACAAGGCATAAACAACAAGCCACATCTATGAGTCTAACAACGCTCATACAAACACATAGCAGTCCCATTGCTAAGCTACCACATTATTTACTAAACCATACTTGAGCAACTACCAAAGCTTGGAATGCCCCTTTCCTTACTCCTTGCTAACTCCACGCAAATGATCTGCATTGTCGAAAACGAGAGCGTAAGCTAGAAGCTTAGTGAGGGTGCTCTAATACAAAAACAACGACAATGCAGGGTTCAAGCATATCATCCTTAAAACAACACAAATGCATACATAAGCGTCAACCAAGTATTAAGCTAACAACACATGAATACACCAACATGGCATCTTACCTCATGTTATGCCCAACAAGATATATCAATTATCTTAACAACCAAACCACGTGAACAAGTATATTGGCATCTATTAGTTTACTCGGATATGCGGATAACTTTCGTTGGGGCTTTCACCTCCAACGTACTCAACAACAATGTTACCTTCGGTGGGATTACACTCATCACCAGACCTTGCATGGATGGGATTACACTCATCATCACATGCCCTACAGATGGGATTCCACTCATCAGCATGTAATAATATAGGGTTTCCGGTGGAAAATTACATCACCGTACTCCTCCTTGATGACTTTACGCCACTAAGGCCACGCGCGAATTTGACTCAACCGTGTGCACACTCCCATCCTAATGATCGATCATTTATACCCGATAATTTAACTAGTGCTAATTATACTATCAAGTCACACCATGAACATCCATCATGCATAAACATATCAATCATCACACACATTAATAAAGATAACACATACATAAACAACACATGCTTTACAAGATTATATCAAGCATACTTAGCAAAATTCATAAAACATACAAGAAGTCAAGCTACCAACTTAACATCTACCTTGGATTTGCCTACCAAGCTCAATCCAACTCCTCAACCATATACTTGAACCAATTTAAACCAATTTAAAAGATTCCACTCACCACACTTCCTTAAGCAAACCAAGCAAAGCCGACTCAAGCCTCCACAATTTCAGGAATCGTGCCCGAACCTTCTCCAATGTTTCCCCTTGATTCTAACCAATCAAAAACAATGTATTACTACAAAAAAACATCCACAATTCACTGTCACAACTCACCAATACCCATTTCTCAACAACTTCAAGCCAAAACTAACAACCACAAATCCCATTTTCGTTCTCCCATTAAACCAATTGAGAACTATCAATTCCAACACCCAAAATACCTTTAAAAACCTTCAAAACACCTCTCTAACATCACTATATCATCATCCCTTCAACCCGTCACAAAACCACCCAAAAATACAAGTTTAGACCCTTTTAAAATACACCCAAAAACCCATTTCGGGATTTTGACCAAAACCCCACCATTTTAAGTTTTAAAACATCCAAGGACTAGATTAAAGCATAAATGAACTTATCCAATCAAGAGCTAAACGAAAAACTCATAAATCTTCTTCCTTTTTCCTTTAAAAGCTTGAAACTTAAAAACTAAAAAGATTGGGTTTTTTTTTTGAAAATCTAAGACCATAGAAATGTTCGGAATAGAGATGAGAAGTCAAAAACGATCTTACCTCATAGAAATCACTTGAGACGGTGAAGAACCTTGATGGAATAGTAACTATGGAGTTTGGGGGTTTTAGGTCGTTGAAAAATGAACAAGGGAGAAGAAGACCATTTTTTTGTTTAAAAAAGGCTCATCTTTTTCCTTACTTTGGAATATTTACAAAAATGCCATTACTAAAATTCTAGTCTTATTAAATTAAAACAAAAACCTATTTTAATTAAACCGAGTCTAACGACTCGAACCCGACTCACACACCCAACTCCCGACCCCAAAACCCGGGTGTTACAACTCTCCCCCACTTAAAGAATTTCGTCCTCGAAATTACCTGACTGAAAGAGATAGGGAAACTGCCTTTCCATATCCTCCTTCCTTTCCCAAGTGGCCTCGTCCACCCCTCGACGTTGCCGCCTCACTTTGACTAACTCAATTGATCTACCATGCAATACCTTGTTGTCTCAAGCTAAGATCTCCACTGGTTCCTCAACATATGTCAAATTCGGATTTAATTCAATCTCCTCTACAGGCATAACATGCGATGGATCTTACCTATACTTACGAAGCATCGAAACATGAAACACATCGTGGATCTTCTCTAGCTCGGATGGCAAACGCAACTGTTAAGCAACTGGACCGACTCGCCTCACAATCTCATACGGTTCAATGTACCCCAGACTCAACTTTCCTTTTCTACCAAATTTCATAACCTTCTTCCACGGAGAGACTTTCAAGAGCACTCTATCTCCCACGGAGTACTCAACTTCCTTTATCTTCAAGTCGGCATAGGACTTCTGCCTATCCGAAGCTGCCTTCAAACGGTCGCAAATCAATTTCACCTTATCGGTAGTCCCCTTAAGCAAATCAAGCATAGGTAACAACTTCTGACACGCTTCGGCCCAACAAAACAGAGTTCTACACTTTCTACCATACAAGGCCTCATACGGAGCAATCTGAATGCTCGACTGAAAACTGTTGTTATAAGCAAACTCGACTAAAGGCAAGTGCTTCTCCCATGTACGCTGAAAATCAATGATGCAACAACGCAACATATCCTCTAAAATCTGTATAACCCTCTTTGACTGACCATCTAACTGAGGAAGATACGACGTGCTGAAATTCAATTTGTACCCAAAGCTGTATGCAGACACTCCCAAAATTGGGCTGTGAACCTCGGATCTCTGTCGAACACAATCGACTTCGGCACACCATGCAGTCTCACAATCTCACCGATGTACAAGTCGGCCAATCTATCTAAGGAGTACGTCGTATTGACAGCTAAGAAGTGAGCACACTTCGTGAAACGGTCCACTATAACCCAAACTGAGTTCTTCTTCGTGGGAGTCAAAGGCAAACCCGAAACGAAATCCATTGTGATTTTCTCCCATTTCCATTCCGGAATTCTCAACGGTTGCAACAAACCTGAGGGAACCTGGTGTTCCGCCTTCACTCTCTGACACACCATACACTTACTCACATACTCGGCTACGCCTTTCTTCAACCCAACCCAATAGTACTCATTCTTCAAGTCACGGTACATCTTCGTACTACCAGGATGCATAGCAAACGGACTACTGTGCGCTTCAGTCAAGATCGTACGCCTCAAATCACTGTCATCTGGCACAACTATCCTATCTCTGAAACACAAGACCCCATCGGCACTGAAACTGTAGTATGAAGGTCTACCCTCGGCTATGTCTTGCACGTGAGGTTCCAAAGATCTATCTAAGAGTTTTTTCTCCCTAATCAACTGACCTAAAGTTGGTCTAACCTGAAGCTCAGCCACTAGGCCACCATCTCTAGACAAGCTCAATCTAGCAAACATGGCTCTCAAATCAACGACTACCTTTCTACTCAAGGCATCTGCCACCACATTAGCTTTACCCGGATGGTACTCAATCGTAAGATCATAGTCCTTCAACGACTCTAGCCACCTACGCTGTCTGAGGTTCAACTCTCATTGTGTCATGATATACTTCAAACTCTTGTGATCCGTGTACACCGTGCTTTTCTCACCGTACAGATAATGTCTCCAAATCTTTAAGGCAAACACAACCGCAACTAACTCTATGTCGTGGGTGGGATAGTTTCGCTCATGAGTCTTCAAATGTCTTGAGGCATAAACCACCACTCTTCTGTCTTGCATGAGAACACAACCTAGCCCTACGTAAGAAGCATCACTGTAAACTACATATTCTTTCCCCGACTCTGGCTGAATCAAAATCGGTGCATGGGTCAAAGCTTCTTTCAATTTCTCAAAGGCTTGCTGTCTCGCATCTGACCACTCAAACTGAACGTTCTTCTGAAGCAACTTCGTCAAAGGAGCGGCTATCTTCGAGAAACCTTCTACAAACCTTCTATAATATCCAGCTAAGCCTAGAAAGCTACGTATCTCTGTTACAGACTTCGGTTGCTTCCACTCAACAATGGCTTCTATCTTCTTTGGATCGACTCTAATCCCATCGGCTGACACTACATGCCCCAGGAAGACTACTTATCGACTCTAATCCCATGCAACTTCGTCAAAGGAGCGGCTTCATACAACTGGTTGTCTAACAAAGTTTGCAAAACTAACCTCAAGTGCCGGTCATGATCTTCCTCGGTACGCGAATACACCAAAATGTCATTTATGAAAACAACTACAAACTGGTCTAAATACTGATGGAAGATTCTATTCATCATATCCATGAAAGCAGCCGGTGCGTTAGTCAACCCAAATGGCATGACTAAAAACTCATAGTTACCATATCTAGTCCTAAAAGCCGTCTTCGGTACATCTACCTCTTTTACCTTCAACTGGTAGTAACCTGATCTCAAGTCAATCTTCGAAAAGACTGATGCCCCTCTCAACTGATCGAACAAATCATCAATACGCGGCAAGGGATACTTGTTCTTCACTGTCAACTGATTCAACTATCTGTAATCTATACACATTCTCATACTTCCGTCTTTGTTCTTTACAAACAAAACCGGAGTGCCCTAAGGCGAAGAACTCTGTCAGATAAAGCCTCTATCTGTCAACTCTAGCAACTGCGTCTTCAACTCTTTTAGTTCTTTCGGTGCCATACGATACGGAGCAATCGAAACATGAGCTGAATATGAATAAGTCTCTATAGCAAACTCTACCTCTCTATCAGGCGGTAAACCCGGCAATTCTTCCGGAAACACACTCGGAAAGTCACACACTGTCCAAATATCTTGAGGTCTAACTTCACTCATGTTCGGATTCATCACGTAGGCCAAGTACGCCTCACAACCCAACTCAACTAACCACTTAGCCTCTAAAGCTGAAACAACATTTGATAAGAACTTCACGTTCTCACCTACAACCACAATCTCATAATCATCCGCCAGCTTCAAGAAAACCCTCTTAGTCTAGAAATCTATCCTAGCTCTATGCTCGGTAAGCCAATCCATACGCAGAATTACATCAAAGTAATAGAACAGTAACTCCATCACATCCATTGGAAACACATGTCCCTGAACCATTAGCGGATGCCTTATGTACATCTTCCTAACTACTACCGTATCCCCGAAGAAACTGGTAACACTAACTCCTACCTCTAATACCTCACAAGGTAAATTCAACAACTTTGCATGCTCACTCAAGATATAAGAATGCGTAGACCCGGAGTCAATCAAAGAAAGCAAACCCAGAAACTATATCGAGAAGTTACCTGCAATCACATTTGTGTCGTGCTGACCCTCGCGATGAGCGTAAACTCTAGCCTGACCTCCGCCCTCTGGCTGGACAGCAACTACATGTGCTATGTTCCTCTGGCCATCATTTCTCGGCTGGAAGTTTACTCTACCGCGCCCACAGCCTCTCTAAAAGTCATTAGCTCTAGCAGGAGCCTGAGCCTGAACCGGTGCCTGCCCCACCTGATGTGGACAGTCACGCCTAATATGATCCCTAGCTCCACAGCTCCAACAAGAGTGAAAGTTCCCCCAACACTCACCGGTGTGATTCCTCCCGCAACGAGCACACTCGGGCAAACGCCCACCAGCTCTCTGGCCTTGATGGCCCCTACCGTGGTTAGCACGACCACGTGTATGGTCATAGTGATGCCTATTGTCCCGACGCCTCTTGGCATCACCTCTATCAAAGTCACCGAACCTCTTTCCAAAACTAGAACCACCAGAACGCTTGGTCAAACCTAAATTGTGCTCTATGTCTTTGGCCCTAGCGACCAAGACATCAAAATCGGTGTAGTCAGTAGCCAAGGTGTACATCTTGATCTCTTCACTCGGTCCATAGCGAAAACGGTCACAACGTTCCCTCTCGGTAGGAACAAGCTCAGATGCATACTAACTCAACCTGACAAAACGGATCTCATACTCAGTCACGGTCAAGTTCCCCTGAAGCAAAGCCATAAACTCCCTCTTCTTCTCATCGAGATAATGGGGACCCATATACTTCTTTCGAAAAGCTGACTCAAAGAACTCCCAAGTGATCTCGGTCTCCAGCATACCCGTAGTAATGGTGACCCACCAAGTGTAGGCATCACCCTGAAGCAGAGATACAACACACCCTAGCTTGCACGCTCCAGTACAACCCATCTGAGACAAAATACGGACGATCTTGTCAAACCATGTCTCGGATCTCTCGGGTGCCAACCCTCTGAACGTTTCACCTCCTAAACTGCGAAGCCTCTCTAGTGGCAAACCAGTGCCCTCGCCCTGAGGTTGGGCCACTGCCTGACCCCCAGCCACTGCTGCCTGAAAAGCCCCGGCTATCGCCTGAACTAGAGGAGCTAAATCTATCACGGCCGGTCCTTGGCCAACTTGACGTTCTACACCCTCGGCTCTCGCCTCACCCTCTTCTTGACGAGGAGGAAAAGGAGGACGTGGAGGAGCTTGTGCCTCAACAACTGGCTCAACTCCCAGAGCTGCTGCCCGTGGTTCCGGTTGAACCATCCTAGGCCTCCCTCTTGGTCTCATTTCACAGCTAGTAAGATAACAACTACAACAAACAAACAGATAAGGATTAAGTTAGCAAAGGCAAGGGTCCAATCGTGCTCAAGTATACTCTTTTACAAAACCTTTTCGAAATAAGTAATAGTAGCAATGGGAACTCGACACTACGCTTCGACAGCACATTCATGCTAACACATGCTTTCAAACACTATACGAACAAACAATCAACAAGCATACATGGCAAAGCATTCACCGAGACATAGCAACAACACAACACTTCAAACTTACCTCACTTACATGCTCGAGGTCTCGGAAACCTCAGGCTCTGATACCAACAAATAAAACCCCCTCGTCCCGGTCTGGACGACTGACCGGTCCGAGTAGGTCTCACGGGGAAAACCGAGGCGAAACCCGTTAAGGCTCCACTTCGGTTAACGACCATAGAAAAAAATTCTTTTAACATTATCTTGTCTAAAGGCTTAATATATCCTATGTGAAACACGACAGTGAAAACACAACGAAGTAAAACAACCATTCAAAGCAGCACTTTAAAAAGCCCATTTTAGTTTGTACAACAGGTTGTATTGATACTCTAGAAGAGGGTATCGATACTCCTTAACTAGGTCAACTGCCCAAAGTCAAACCAGGAAGACAGTATCGGTACACTAGTTCACCGTACCGATACGCCCTCGACGGTCAACTTCTCACGGTCAAACGATACAAGACCGTACTGATACACCCTACACCCGTACCGATACGCCAAAATCTCGTCAAAGTCTCAGATTTCCAGAGAGGATTTGGCGTATCGATACACCCCCGTGTACCGGTACGCTAAACCAAATCTGAGTCCCAAAGTGTAGGACCGTATCGGTACAGCCCTTGGGCGTACTGATACACCCTGCATTGCAAGACTCAAATTATCAGCAAAACGCACTAAGACTCGACTTTAGATGCAATTTACGACTCACCTAGCCATAAACAAACTTTGATACAACTCAAAGCAACCAAGAATTAGCATATGGAACTATTTAAACGAACAACAGAGCATTAACACCAAGACATTCATACTTAAAAGAAACTTGCATTCAAAACAAACATGAAAGGTCTAATAAGCCAAAGGTTCATGCATTCACCAACAAGGTTCACATGCACTCTAAGCAACACATAACATTCACGGAACAAAAGTCATACGCCCTCAAACACAAAGCATTAGGCAACAACGTATCATGGTTTACAATTCCAAAACAAGGCATAAACAACAAGCCACATCTATGAGTCTAACAAGGCTCACACAAACACATAGCAGTCCCATTGCTAAGCTACCACATTATTTACTAAACCATACTTGAGAAACTACGAAAGCTTGGAATGCCCCTTTCCTTGGTCCTTGCTAACTCCACGCTAATGATCTGCATTGTCGAAAACGAGAGCGTAAGCTAGAAGGTTAGTGAGGGTGCTCTAAAACAAAAACAACGACAATGCATGATTCAAGCATATCATCCTTAAAACAACACACATGCATACATAAGCATCAACCAAGCATCAAGTTAACAACACATGAATACACCAACATGGCATCTTACCTCATGCTATGCCCAACAAGATATATCAATTAGCTTAACAACCAAACCACATGAAAAAGTATATTGGCATCTATTAGTTTACTCGGATATGCGGATAACTTCCGTTGGGCCTTTCACCTCTAACGTACTCAACAACAACGTTACCTTCGGTGGGATTACACTCATCACCGAACCTTGCATGGATGGGATTACACTCATCACATGCCCTACGGATGGGATTCCACTCATCATCACGTAATAATATAAGGTTTCCGGTGGAATATTACATCATTGTACTCCTCCTTGACGACTTTACACCACCAAGGCCGCGCGTGAATTTGACTCAACCGTGTGCACACTCTCATCCTAATGATCGATCATTTATACCCGGTAATTTAACTAGTGCCAATTATACTCTCAAATCACACCATGACCATCCATCATGCATATCAACATATCAATCATCACACACATCAATGTATATAACAAATACATAGACAACACATGTTTTACAAGATTATATCAAGCATACTTAGCAAAATTCATAAAACATACAAGAAGTCAAGCTACCAACTTAACCTCTACCTTGGATTGGACTACCAAGCCATATACTTGAACCAATTTAAAAGATTCCACTCACCACACTTCCTTAAGCAAACCAAGCAAAGCCGACTCAAGCCTCCACAATTTCCTGAATCGTGCCCGAACCTTCTCCAATGTTTCCCCTTGATTCTAACCAATCAAAAACAATGTATTACTACACAAAACATCCACAATTCACTGTCATAACTCATATTTCAACCAATACCCATTTCTCAACAACTTCAAGCCAAAACTAACAACCACAAATCCTATTTTCGTACTCCCATTAAACCCAGCTGAGAACTATCAATTCCAACACCCAAAATACCTTTAAAAACCTTCAAAACACCTCTCTAACATCACTATATCATCTGCCCTTCAACCTTTCACAAAACCACCCCAAAAATACAAGTTTAGACCCTTTTAAAATACACCCAAAAACCCATTTCGGGATTTTGACAAAAACCCCACCATTTTAAGTTTTAAAACATCCAAGGACTAGATTAAAGCATAAATGAACATATCCAATCAAGAGCTAAACGAAAAACTCATAAAGCTTCTTCTTTTTCCTTTAAAAGCTTGAAACTTGAAAACTAAAAAGATGGGTCTTTTTTTTGAAAATCTAAGACCATAGAAATGTTCGAAATAGAGAGGAGAAGTAAAAACTATCTTACCTCGTAGAAATCACTTGAGACGGTGAAGAACCTTGATGGAATAATAACTATGGGGTTTGGGGGTTTTAGGTCGTTGAAACATGAACAAGGGAGAAGAAGACCATTTTTTTGTTTCAAAAAGGCTCATCATTTTCCTTACTTTGGAATATTTACAAAAATGCCATTACTAAAATTCTAGTCTTATTAAATTAAAACCAAAACCTATTTTAACTAAACCGAGTCTAACGACTCGAACCCGACTCACACACCCAACTCTCGACCCCAAAACCCGGGTATTATACTCATGATTAAAAACAATATATCCTATACTTAAAACATGCATAAACAATAGGTAAATCCATGTAATCAAAATCAAGTGCATAAAACATTTTGTAAAAGCACGACCGAGAGAGAAAATTATTTTATACTTACTTTCAAACTTTGACAAGCATTTCAAGATCAAATCTAAGTTCCCAAAACGCCTCTAAAACATTTCAAAGCTGATATCCATGTTCTCACTCAATGACACGCGAAACATCAATTCACCAACGTGAATTCAAATGTCTAAAGCCTCCAAAGCTTCACTGATCTCTTTTGGTTCAACCTCCCCTGTTTTAACCACATAAAAATAGAGGATTAAAGCATTGAAACACAATCTAAATCTCAATGAATCAGAACGTCAACATCGCCTTACTAACGGCTACCAATCGCCAAGCGAAATCATCCAATATCATCACCAAAATACTTCGAAACGTAACGTAGCCACAAACTAACGTTTCAAACCACCAATCATCATTTGTTAACTTAAAAAATCATCATAATATCATTCGTATACCTCCAACATTCATAAAACCACCACAATTCCACAAAAACCCAAATCTAGCAAACCTAAACAATTAGAGATTCACATAGTTTCGGGATTACAATGTTAAAACATTTATCCTAACATTATTAAACTTCAAAATCATGATTAAAATCAATCATAACCCCAACAAAATAGATCCAATCCGAAAATCATATAAGTCTATCAATAAAACCTTGATTTAATCATATTACCCAATTATATCATAAAACCAAATTAGAAAACATATATAGAGGATCAAGAACTTGGGAATTTCAGTAAAGAACCTTACATTAGAGTAGAAGAATGGACCATACCTCCAATGTATGAGTTTCCACTTTAATTGTATGTTTTCCTCTTTAAAATGAAAGATATTCAATAAGATCTTTGGAAAACAAATTGAAGAATCACTTAGGAAATCAAAGAGTTAATAAATAAAGATCATTAACTTACATTTCCCGATGAAAAGAATGTGTTTGGCTAAATGGAAGTTGAGAGAAAACCTTGAGAAAAGAAAGTTAAGTCAAATTGTGATTTTAGAAAATAATCACATTCCTTAATTAAATCATTTTTAATTCATTTAATTAAAGCACATTTAAAATAATCTTAATTAAGGGAAAACTTAGATAAAACAAATAGTATAATAGCTCCTTCAAGATTCAAAGTTTTGACCCTTTACAAAACAGTCACTAAAACCAGTTTTTCAATCTTTACATTTTGGTCAGTAGTCTAAAATGTCACATGTCCAGAACTCGTCCCAAAACATACCCGAATCTCTAATTTGGTCCAACTCTAAAACCATCCCAAAACCTATAGGCCCAAAATCGAGTCACATCATGATATGACATCAGTGCCAGCTGGATCCATATAATATTCAAACTAGCGCAATCCATGTCGTCTTCGTTTGGACCAATGATGTGCTACCACGTGTCCTTTGGGATATTAGATTTGGGCGTGAAAATCAAATTTGGGTTGAATGTGTGTTTGTTGGGATGGTTTTATCTAAAAATGGGTTGGAATCTGAGTGTAAACAATTGTATATGGGCTTTTGGATTTGTAAAATGGCCATTAATATAGAAGGATTTTGGATTGTTTTATTATGGGCTTTGTTTTTATTTCTTTAATTATTTATTTTTAAGGGAATTATTTTGTGTATATATATGTATGTATATATCCAGGAAAAATTTGGGTATTACAATGTGATCGTAAACATATTATGTTGCTCGAAGAGTCGATATGTGGATGGAAAGAAAGCTAGATGTTGAGAATAAGTCATATAGACCTAAAATCATGTTAGAAGGTTGCTCCTAATAATTCTGATGAATATAGGGTAATATTATAGCTTTAATGTAGCTTTAAAGCCTCATTGGAAGCAAGACAGTTCTAAATACAACACCCTAAATCTAACTGAAGAACTAAGTGTTTTCATATAATAATTGAAAAATGTTCTGGACTAATTTGAAAAGAATTTAAAATATGCCTTTAAGTCCAAACAACTTGAAAATAAGTTTGAGGTGTTTAAAAAGGTTTTTTGGCAATGTTTTAAACGTCTTAAAGTAGTCAAAATTGGCTTTTCAGAACTACCGTACCGACACGGTATACCACGTATCGATACCTTCTTACTCCAGTTTTGATTATGCCAAAACTTGTACTGATACAGGCTTGCCCGTATCGATACAGATAGGGGTCGTACCAATACGCATTTAAAGCGTACCAATCCCTGCTTTAACAACCCCAACGACTATTTCCCAACAGACTTTTAAAGTGCATACCGTACCGATACGCTTAGGCTGGCAAGAGCCCAACGGCTAGTTCTAAAGAACGGCGTACCGGTACGGGTCCCCGTGTACCAATACGATAGTCACCAAAACTGCAATTAATGTGGGAAATAAAGAACCTAACGGTTCCAAAACATCCTCAACGGCTACAAACTCACTTGGGAGTATAAAAGGGACCTCCAAGCATCAAGAGAAGGTTAATGCTTCAATTGTCAACAACACTATGATTAAGATTTTGTATTAGAGCTTAATTGTCCACTTTCTTGTATAGACAACACTAGTGAGCTAAATATTGTCAAATTTGCTCAAGTGTTTAGGTTTTGGGCGAGAGCTAAATAGTGCAAACAAACACCTATTAGAGGGATTTCAAGTTTGCTTAGATTTTCTCTTGTAAAGAGGGTTTACTCAAGCTTTGGGTAGAAAGCTTTGAGGGTTGGAAAGGTTGCCTCCTTAGCCTAGAAAAGGGGACGAAATTCTTAGTGAATTTGGTTGAAATCTTTAGTGGGGAGCTAAGGGAGTGGATGTAGGTTCTTGTTAGAAGGTCTAACCACTATTAATCCTTGTGTCCAATTCCAATATTTTAGCTTCCAGTTTAACACCCAAAAATCCAATCTTCTCCAAACTTGGAAAACACATCAGTTGAAAGAAATCGAGCACCATAAAACCCAACAATTTGTATCAGAGCAAGGCTCAATCGAAGAAGATTAACATCCTATTAAGGTGATCCGGGATGCTAGATACAACATATCAACCAACCGATCAAATGGCACAATCCATCGACAAGCCACCATTCTTCGACGGAACACACTATGCCCATTGGAACACAAGAATGATATATTTCATAAAGTCCAAGGATTACAAGCTTTGAGACATAGTAAAAGACGGTCCGTTCGTGCCACAATAAAGGAAGGCGGATTGGAGTGCGGATGATCACAAGAAGATTGAGCTCAATTGCAAAGCCTTACACATCATCTTTTGTGCATTGAACCCCAACATCTTTGAGAAGATGTCTTCTTGTGAAGATGCCAAGGAGGTATGGGACAAGCTTGAAGTCACATACGAAGGAACCAATGAAGTAAAGAAGACCAATATCGGACTCCTCAACCACGAGTATGAAAACTTCAAGATGGATCCCGAAGAGGACATTGAGAAGATATTCGATAGGTTCTCCACCATCACCAATAGACTCAAAGGTTATGGAGAAGCCATCCCATAAGAGAATCTTGTCCGAAAGCTTATCTACTCCCTTCCCGAGTCATGGGACTCGAAAAGGACTGCAATCATTGAAGCTAAGAATTTGAAGACAATAAAGCTTGATGAACTCATGGAATAACTTCTCACTCACCAAATCATGAAGAAAGGAAAAGAAGAGGAGAAGAAGAAGAAGGAAGAAATAAAGAAGAAAAGGGAGAAAAAAGTCAATAAGCTAGGCATCCATGCGAATGCCATGGCTCTCAAGTCCTCCAAGCGCAACCATGTTGATACAAGTGGGGAGGATGAAGAAGAAGAGATAGTTCATCTCTTCAAGAAGTGTGCCCCTGTAACCCCCTTAGCCCGACCTAGACGCTTGACCCGAACTACGAAGATTACACGGGGAAAACCAAAGTCAACCCGAAACTCAACCTCGATTAACGACCCTTTTTATTTTTAATCTTGTGTATATACATATTAACCATAATTGAGTACTCACGAATCATGATTAAGAAAGACACATCAATTGGATAACATATAGGGACTCAATTGTACTTCACACAAGATTAGAGACCAAATTGTAATTTCTGTAAATTAGAGGGACTTCATTGATTTTAGGATTACCATTATGAAATTAGTCATGTTACATGCTTCTCTGTCAAATTTCATCTTAAAAAGACATCTCAAGCCCAAGCAATTGCAATCTCAATATTTAGGACTAAAATGTAACACATACAGACTCAAAACAATTCAAAACTAGGTCCAACGGTAACCCGTTTCGGAACGCCTAATCACCGTACCGAAACGCTGTATCGGAACGGCGTTGACCGTTTTGGTACGCGGGTATGTTCCGAGACCAGTTCCGAAACATGTCATTCCAGTAGCCAAAATTATCGAAACAACCCCTTACGTTTCGAAACGCCAAGGCCATTTCAGGCCCCTGTTCCGAAACACCATAGGGTGTTTTGATACACCCTGCCCAGAAACATCAGCAAATGCTGGTTTTTCACTCAAACACATACTCAAACATGCCCCAAAGACTCCCAAATCATACCATCAAGTCATCATACATATAAGGAACATATTTGGGACATTCAAGCACAATCATAGCATCAAACACAAAATCTCATTATTCTAGAGGCATGCTTCCTATCACAAACCCAAAATGAGCAATCCAACCTCAAATCAAGAAATTAAGGCCATTTACAACCCAAAAAACCTAAACAAACATGCCACAACCTTAGGGAGTTCAACACATCTCCCAAATACAATTCTTGGTTTACCATTGCCAATCTATCAAAACTAAAGTGTATGAAAACTTCACCATACATGAGCTTGGACTTCCTTGGATGAACTTAGCTTCCTTGATACCCGAAAACACCTCAATTATCTGCATTATTGGTAAAAGAGAGAGAGCGTAAGCACAAATACTTAGTGAGGCATGCTCTAAAGAAAACCAACACAATAATGCACATCTTGAAAACATTTTCTCAAAAGCTTTTGAACAACATGCTCATTCTATCTCATGCTTGAAACCCTTTCAAAGAAATTTCTCATTGAAAACACATGTACCTTCATTCTATCTCATGCATTTAAACCAATGCAAAACTCATGGCAATGCCATACCCATGCTTGTACTCTAAAGCATTTCATAAACAAACCACATATGCAATTCTCATAGCATAAACCATTTCATCAGAGGTACATGTGAATCAAAAACCATTACATATTTTATATTGGCATTTCACATCTCTTTATTACTCGGATATGCGGATATCTCACTAGACACTTCCGGTGGCATCTCTCATCACCGTACTCACTCGTCTAGCAATATAGTTTCCGGTGGAATCTCTCATCACCGTACTCACATGGCGGAATCTCTCATCGCCACAAAACTTGGGTATTTCACCAAGTCCTACCCGATGGAATGCCCATCATCGGTTCTCTCCCTTTGGCTTCACCAAAGAGCACATACGAATTTTTATTTTATAGTGCACTCCCATCCTAGTGATCGATCAATTATATCCGGTAAGTATCTCAACATCTATGCCAATACATTATGTCAAATCATCATCTCACCTACTGTTTTTCATGCATTAAATCTCAAACATTCTCATCTCATTTCAAAATCATAACATTTGCTATGCTTCAACATAAAAGCTCAAATCTCAACTATGCAACATGTTACATTATGCAGCCATTTCAAGCATCATCTCATGCTATAATTCATGCATAAAAACGGTAGGAATTTATCAATCTAAAACCATGAGCATGTAAAAGCATTTTAGGGGCAATCACAACATTCAAGAGAGCAATCTAGCCAATACTTACTTCCGGACTTAGGAAGGTGTTTCAAACCTTTCCTAAATCCCCAAACCTTGTTTCTTTGTCCCTCAAGGACTTCTAAAACCATACACACTCACCGATTACGTTTCGCTTGCTCGCCGAAACGCTATCTAAGCTTCCGGATCAACTCCAAAGGTGTCCGAAGATGTCTCCCCTATTTGAAACACATAAGAGCAGAGGATTAATGCATCATCATGCATTGAAATCATCATCCACAAACCTAAACTCGCTGCTCTACACAAAAACCACATTTCGGCTACCAAACACTACCGAAATCACCTCCAAACTCTTCCAAAACCAAACCAGCCAAGATTCATCACTTCTAATCATTTCTAAACATCAATTAACATCAAAAAGCAACACAACCACGTCCTTATACCTCCAGCTATAGCAGAACACCAAAATCACCCCAAAAACCATCATTTTAACAAGCAAAACTTAGGAAAGACAAACCTCTTCGGGATTGGATTGATAAAACCTCATTTATAACATCAATAACATCCAAAATACGTTAGAAAATCATCTCAAAACAGAGCCCAATCAATCACCACGAAAATCTTCAAGATCTCTTCCAAAATCTTGAGTTTTAAGCCAAATTCTTGTTTCTAACATTAAAACCACTTAAAAATCATTATTAAAGGTTTGATAAATTGGGAATTTTAGTAAAGAACTGATCATTAGAGGAGAAGGAAGGAGCTTACCTCTAATGGATGATTTCTCCTTGATTTGGGCAAGTTTTCTTGAAAATTCAATGTAGAAATCAAATGGATTGGATGAGGAATTGATTAGGAATCAAAGAGTGATTGAAATCTCATCAACTGAAGTGGAAATCAAAGTAAATTTGCTGGAGAGAAAGTGTTTGGTTGAAAGGAATTTGAGAGAAAATAAAATAAGGGAAAATTTGTGAAAAGTAGGTATGAAAAGTCAAAGGTGGTTTTCTATTTTAATCACCTTCATTTTCTTTAATTAAAACATTAATTAAATCACCCAAATTAAGGAAAATCCGATGAAAAAATTTTGGTAAAATTAGCTCCTTAAAGATTCAAAGTTTCAATCCTTTACAAAACAATCACTATTAAACTTTGCAAAAATTGCGATTTGGTCATGACACCGAAATGTAGTATTTCCAAACCTTATTTTGTAAAATTGATTTCACCATTCTCTTTTATATATTAAATGAGGATTTTTAGATTTTTTTCTATATTTTTAAAGCATCCCGAACTAGGTGTTCCCTAAAACTCCCTTTTAGATTCGAACCGTTTTCCAGACCGATCGGGTTCATACTCTAAATATCTAGGCCCAAATTTGGGGTGTTACAACTCTCCCCCTCTTAAGAAATTTTGTCCTCGAAATTTACCTGGAGGAAAAAGGTAAGGAAATTGCTTCTTCATGTCATCTTTTCTTTCCCACGTGGCTTCCTCAACACCACGATGCCTCCAAAATCTCAATTGGCTCAATGGTTTTACCCCGGAGAACCTTACTGTCCGAATCCAAAATCTCAATTGGCTCCTCATCATAGGTCAAATCTGGATTCAACTCAACTTCCTCCACGAGCATAACATGCGAAGGATCCGATCTATACCTCCGAAGCATGGATACATGAAACACATTATGTATCTTCTCTAACTCTTGTGGTAGCCTCAGCTTATAAGCAACAGGACCCACACGTTCTATCACCTCGTATGGTCCAATATACCTAGGGCTCAACTTGCCCTTACGGCCAAATCTCATCACCTTCTTCCAAGGTGAAACCTTTAAGAACACACGGTCACCCACCACAAACTCAACCTCCTTACGCCTCAAATCTGCGTAAGACCTCTACCGATCAGAGGCCGCCTTCAACCGCTCACAAACGAGCTTCACCTTCTCGGTGGTTCCTTTCAACAAAGCCGGCATCGAGACCAACTTTTGTCTCGTTTCAGCCCAGCAAAGAGGAGTTCTGCACTTACTCCCATACAAGGCTTCATAAGGTGCCATTTTAATACTTGCCTGGTAGCTATTATCATAAGCAAACTCCACCAAAGGCAAGTGCTTCTCCCAAGAGCCTTGAAACTCAATCACGCAACACCTCAACATATCCTCAAGCACTTGGATAACACGCTCAGACTGTCCATCCGTCTGTGGATGATAAGAAGTACTGAAATTCAGCCGCGTACCCAAAGCATTGATGCAAACATTCCCAAAATCGCGAAGTAAACATCGGATCTCTATCCGACACTATAGATTTTGGTACACCATGCAAACGTACAATCTCAGCAATGTACAACTCTACAAGCTTATCCAAGGTAAACATAGTTATGCACAGGTAAGAAATGCGCACACTTCGTAAGGTGATCCACAATCACCAACACCAAATTCTTCTTTGAAGGAGTCAAAGGAAACCCAGACACAAAGTCCATGGTGATCCTCTCCGATTTCCATTCAGGGATCCTCAACGGTTGCAACAACCCCGAAGGAAACTGATGCTCAAACTTAACCCGCTGACAAACCATGCACTTGCTCATATATTCCGCAACATCTTTCTTCAAAACCACCCAATAGTGCTCATCCTTCATATCACGGTACATCTTTGTACTACCAGGGTGCATAGCAAAAGGACTACTATGAGCTTCGGTCAGAATAGTATGCCTCAACTCCACATGACTTGGCACTACTATCAGACTTCCAAAACATAGAACTCCGTCATCATTAAAACAAAAATCCGATGGTCTATCATCAGCAATATCCTGAACATGTGGCACCAAAGAATCATCCAACAACTACTAATCCTTTATCAACTAAACCAGAGATGGTTTCACTTGCGATTCAGCAACAAGACCTCCATCTCGCGATATGCTCAAGCTAGCAAACATCGCCCTTAACTCCACCGCAACTTTTCTGCTCAAAGCGTCCGCCACAACATTAGCTTTTCCTGGGTGATACTCGATCGTTAGATCGTAATCCTTAAGCAACTCCACCCATCGTCGTTGCCTAAGATTCAACTCTTTCTGAGACATCAAATACTTCAAACTCTTGTGATCCGTGTACACAATACACTTCTCACCATAAAGATAATGTCTCCAGATCTTCAAAGCAAAAACCACCGCAGCTAACACAATATCATGCGTAGGATAATTATGCTCGTGCACCTTCAACTGACGCGATGCATAATCCACCACCTTACCCTCCTGCATTAGCACACACCCTAAACCAACGTAGGATGCGTCATTGTACACCACAAACTCTTTTCCAGATTCAGGTTGAACCAAGATAGGAGCTTGCATCAAAGCTACCTTAAGCTTCTCAAAAGCTTGTTGTCTCGCTTCCGTCCACTCATACTTAAATGCTTTTTGCAACAACTTCGTTAAAGGAGCAGCAATCTTTGAAAATCCATCCACAAACCTCCGGTAATATCCTGCAAACCCAAGGAAACTACGGACCTCATGAACAGACTTAGGAGGCTTCCAATTCATCACCGCCTCAACCTTCTGAGGATCAACTCGAATCCCTTCAACCGAAACCACATGACCAAGGAACACAACTTCCTTTAGCCAAAACTCACACTTGCTCAGCTTAGCATAAAGCTGATTTTCCAAAAGCGCTTGCAAGACAACCCTCAAATGACCTTCATGCTCCTCCTCAGTACGAGAGTACACAAGGATATCGTCGATGAACACCACAACAAACTTTTCCAAGTATTCATGGAACACTCTATTCATCATGTCCATGAAATCAGCATGAGCATTCATCAAACCAAACGGCATTACAAGGAACTCATAATGCCCATACCTTGTTCTAAAGGCTGTTTTCGGCACATCCACATCTTTCACATTAAGCTGATAGTACCCTGAACTCAAGTCAATCTTTGAAAACACAGCCGCTCCCCGAAACTGATCAAAAAGATCATCAATCCTCGGCAAAGGATACCTATTTTTGATAGTCAACTTGTTCAGCTGAGGATAGTCAATGCACATTCTCATTGTGCCATCCTTCTTCTTCACAAACAAGACCGGTGCACCCCAAGGTGACACACTAGGCCGAATGAAGCCACGGTCAAGCAACTCCTGGAGTTGCGTCTTCAACTCCTTCAGCTCTTTGGGTGCCATGCGATAGGGACCAATGGACACCGGAGTTGTGTTCTCATACAACTCAATCCCAAACTCCACCTCTCGACTAGGCGACAATCCAGGTAACTCCTTCGAAAACACTCCAGGGAACTCACATACAGTTCTTATATCCTGAACGTGCAACTCTTTTGAACTAGGATTCATCACAAAGGCTAGGTAAGCCTCGCAACCCTGTCGCAACATCCGATTTGCTTCCAATGTAGACACCACATTGGCAAGAAACTTCACATTCTCGCCCACTACCACCACTTCAAAATCATCCGCCAGTTTCAACAAAACTCGCTTGCTTTCAAAATCCACCACAACTCTATGTTCAACAAGCCAATCCATGCCAAGGATTATATCAAAGCCATAAAATGGCAATTCCATGAGATCAACAAGAAAAACATGATTTTGCACTTTCAAGGGACATCTCCTATACAACTTCCGCGTTACAACCGTCTCACCAAAGGAACTAGCCACACGCATACCAACATCCAAAGACTCACCAGGTAAACCAAGCATTTGAGCATGTTCACGCAATATGTACGAGTGTATAGATCCAGAATCAATCAAAGAAAGTAATGACAAGGATTGCAAAGTAAGGGTACTTGCGATCACATCCATATCATTCCTTCCCTCACGATGGGCATACACTCGAGCTTGACCGCCACCCTCAGGTTGAACGGCCACCACATGTGCTACGTTACTGCCACCATTATCCCTACGCTGAAAATTACCACGACAGCGCCTACGACCTCTCTGTGGCTCAGCTGCTCTCATCGGAGCCTGTCCCTCTCTCAGCCGCTGAGGACAATGTTTCTTCAAATGCCCTCGGTTACCACAATTCCAACATGTCCCAAGGTTACCCCAACACTCACCACCATGCCTTCTACCACAATGGGTACATTCAGGAGTCCTCAAAACAGCATTAGGTCCTTGCTGACCTCTACCAGGGTTACCACCCCCACGCCTAGCATCATAATGTGGCTTCCTATCCTTATGCCTCTTGTTGCGATCTCTACCATAATCGCGTTCAGCCGCTCGCTTTCCAGAGCTAGATCCACCCGCTCAACTAGCCAAACCAAGATTCGATTTAATGTCCTTGGCTCTAGTGACCAAGACATCGAAATCCGTATAGTCAGTCGTAAGCATATAAGTCTTGACAGCCGCTACTAGCCCATAACAGAAACGTTCGCACCTCTCCCACTCACTAGGGATTAGCTCAGGCGCATACTGACTGAGGCAGACAAACTGAATTTCATACTCAGCTACTGATATGCTGTCTTGCACGAGAGACATAAACTCTATTTTCTTATCATCTAGGTAACGTACTCCCAGGTACTTCCTCTTGAACGCATTCAAGAAGAACGTCCAAGTCACCTCGTCATCCTCCATCCCGGAGATAGTGGTCGTCCACCATGTATAAGCATCACCATGCAGCAGTGATACAACACAACCCAGCTTCTGCACATTATTGCAGTTCATCTCACCCAGAATCCGCTTGGTGCTCTCCAACCAAGACTCAGATCCTTCCGGAGATAAGCCTCTGAACTCAATCGCTCCTAGACTGCGAAGACGTTCCAAAGGCAACCTCACATTAGCATCATCCTGATGCGCAGCTCCATGAGCTCCAGCTACTGCTGCCCGAAAAGCTCTAGCAATAGCCTGAATCAACATGGTCATGTCAGGAGCAGCTTACCCCTGCACACCCTCGGGTCTAGTAGCCCCAGCACTAGCACCAGCATTACCAGCTCCAGCACCGCCACCATCGGGTGGTCCACCACCAGGGGGAGGAGGAGAAGGTAAATATTCAGCATTCTCGACATTCTCATTATCAGCCATTGATCTAGTATTGATTCTTAGCTCTCTACGTGGCCCCATTACAAAGAAAACAATGCACTGACAAAAATGCAGTAAACACAATTAGGCACAATAAGGTAAGTAATCCAAGTACTCAAGCTCATTTTCGAAAACAATTCTTCTCATTAGTTTTGATATGGCAATGGGATCCCCAACCACACTCCAAACATAGCATAGCATCACAAAAACATCTCAATTGAATCATACACCACTAATCATACATCATTCTTTCACCAAAAGGACACATCATGCATAAACACATACATCACCCACATATCAAACCCCAATTATTCTAAAACCAAGCTCTGATACCAACAAATGTAACCCCCTTAGCCCGGCCTAAACGCTTGACCCGAACTATGAAGATTACACGGGGAAAACCAAAGTCAAGTCGAAAGTCAACCTTGATTAACGACCCTTTTTATTTTTAATCTTGTCTAGATACATGTTAACCCTAAGTGAGTACTCACGAATCATGATTGAGAAAGACACAGCAATCGGATAACCTATATGGGCTCAATTGCACTTCACACAAGATTAGGGACCAAATTGTAATTTCTGTAAATTAGAGGGACTTCATTGATTTTAGGATTACCATTATGAAATTAGTCATGTTACATGCTTCTCTGCCAAATTTCATCTTAAAAAGACATCTCAAGCCCAAGCAATTACAATCTCAACATTTAGGACTAAAATGTAACACATGCAAACTCAAAACAAATCAAAACTAGGTCCAACAGTAACCCGTTTCGGAATGCCTAATCACCATACCGAAACGCTGTATCAGAACGGCGTTGATCGTTTTGGTACGCGGGTATGTTCCGAGACCAGTTCTGAAACATGTCATTCTAGTAGCCAAAATGTATCGAAACAACCTCTCACGTTTCGAAACGCCAAAGCCATTTCAGGCCCCTGTTCTGAAACACCATAGGGTGTTTCGATACACTCTGCCCAGAAACAGCAGCAAATGCTGGTTTTTCACTCAAACACATACTCAAACATGCCCCAAAGACTCCCAAATCATACCATCAAGTCATCATACATATAAGTAACATATTTGGGACATTCAAGCACAATCTTAGCATCAAACATAAAATCTCATTATTCTAGAGGCATACTTCCTATCACAAACACAAAATGAGCAATCCAACCTCAAATCAAGAAATTAAGGCCATTTACAACCCAAACAAGCTAAACAAACATGCCACAACCTTAGGGAGTTCAACACATCTCCCAAATACAATTCTTGGTTTCCCATTGCCAATCTATCAAAACTAAAGTGTATGAAAACTTCACCATACATGAGCTTGGACTTCCTTGGATGAACTTAGCTTCCTTGATGCCCGAAAACACCTCAATTATCTACATTATTGGTAAAAGAGAGAGAGCGTAAGCACAAATGCTTAGTGAGGCATGCTCTAAAGAAAACCAACACAATAATGCACATCTTGAAAACACTTTCTCAAAAGCTTTTGCACAACATGCTCATTCTATCTCGTGCTTGAAAACCTTTCAAAGCAATTTCTCATTGAAAATACATGTACCTTCATTCTATCTCATGCATTTAAACCAATGCAAAACTCATGGCAAAGCCATACTCATGCTTGTACTCTAAAGCATTTCATAAACAAACCACATATGTAATTCTCATAGCATAAACCATTTCATCAAAGGTACATGTGAATCAAAAACCATTACATATTTTAAATTGGCATTTCACATCTCTTTATTACTTAGATAAGCGGACATCTCACTAGACACTCATGGTGGCATATCTCATCACCGTACTCACTCGTCTGGCAATATAGTTTCCGGTGGAATCTCTCATCACCGTACTCACTCGTCTAGCAATATAGTTTCCGGTGGAATCTCTCATCACCGTACTCACATGGCTGAATCTCTCATCGACACAAAGCTTGGGTATTTCACCAAGTCCTACCCGATGGAATGCCCATCATCGGTTCTCTCCATTTGGCTTAACCAAAGAGCACGTACGAATTTTAAGTTTATAGTGCAGTCTCATCCTATTGATCGATCAATTATATCCGGTAAGTATCTCAACATCTATGCCAATATATTACGTCAAATCATCATCTCACCTACTGTTTTTCATGCATTAAATCTCAAACATTCTCATCTCATTTCAAAATCATAACATTTGCTATGCTTCAACATAAAAGCTCAAATCTCAACTATGCAACATGTTACTTTATGAAAACATTTCAAGCATCATCTCATGCTATAATTCATGCATAAAAACGGTAGGAATTTATCAATCTAAAACCATGAGCATGTAAAAGCATTTTAGGGGCAATCACCACATTCAAGAGAGCAATCTAGCCAATACTTACTTCCGGACTTAGGAAGGTGTTTCAAACATTTCCTAAATCCCCAAACCTTGTTTCTTTGTCCCTCAAGGACTTCTATAACCATACGCACTCATCGATTACATTTCGCTTGCTTGCCGAAACGCTATCTAAGCTTCCGGATCAACTCCAAAGTTGTCCGAAGGTGTCTCCCCTATTTTAAACACATAAGAGCATAGGATTAATGCATGATCATGCATTGAAATCATCAGCCACCCACCTACACTCTCTGCTCTACACAAAAACCACATTTCGGCTACCAAACACTACCGAAATCACCTCCAAACTCTTCCAAAACCAAACCCAGCCAAGATCCATCACTTCTAATCATTTCTAAACATCATTTAACATCAAAAACCAACACAACCACGTCCTTATACCTCCAGCTATAGCAGAACACCAAAATCACCCCAAAAACCATCATTTTAACAAGCAAAACTTAGGAAAAACAAACCTATTCGGGATTGGATTGATAAAACCTCATTTATAACATGAATTAACATCCAAATAAATTAGAAAATCATCTCAAAATAGAGTCCAATCAATCACCACGAAAATCTTCAAGATCTCTTCCAAAATCTTGAGTTTTAAGCCAATTTCTTGTTTCTAACATTAAAACCACTTAAAAATCATTGTTAAAGGTTTGATAACTTGAGAATTTCAGTAAAGAACTGATCATTAGAGGATAAGGACGAAGCTTACCTCTAATGGATGATTTCTCCTTGATTTGGGCAAGTTTTCTTGAAAATTCAATGTAGAAATCAAGTGGATTTGATGAGGAATTGATTAGGAATCAAAGAGTGATTGAAATCTCATCAAATGAAGTAGAAATTAAAGTAAATTTGCTGGAGAGAAAGTTTTGGTTGAAAGGAATTTGAGAGAAAATAAAATGAGGGAAAATTTGTGAAAAGTAGTTATGAAAAGTCAAAGGTGGTTTTCTATTTTAATCACCTTCATTTTCTTTAATTAAGATATTATTTAAATCACCCATATTAAGGGGAAAAATCTGATGAAAACATTTTGGAAAAATTAGCTCCTTAAAGATTCAAAGTTTCAATCCTTTACAAAACAGTCACTACTAAACTTTGCAAAAACTGCGATTTGGTCACTACACTGAAATGTAGTATTTCCAAACCTTAATTTGTAAAATTGATTTCGCCATTCTCTTTTATATATTAAATGAGGATTTTTAGATATTTTTCTATATTTTTAAAGCATCCCGTACTAGGTGTTCCCTAAAACTCCCTTTTAGATTCGAACCGTTTTCCAGACCGATCGGGTTCAGACTCTAAACATCTAGGCCCAAATTTGGGGTGTTACAGCCCGTTTCCTGAAGAAAGCCATGAAAGAACTCAAACGAGAATCCTTTTAGAAGAAGAGGGCAAGCACTTCAAGCCATAAGAAGAAGGTATATGTGGCTACATGGAGTGATGAAGACTCCACTGACGATGAACAAGCCAACCTTTGCCTTATAGCCTTTGAAGAAGATTCAAGGGTAACTTCTAATTCATCTAATTCATGTTTAAATTCTTTTGATGAATTACAAGATGCCTATGATGAGTTGGTTTTAGAATTTAAAAATCACATTTTGAAAAACAAGAAAGTGATTTCAAATTTGAAAATTCAAAATGACTTGATTTCTAAAACTAAAATTGAACTTGAAGTAAAACTCAACGAGTTTGAACAAAAATGTTGTTATTTACAAAATCTTCTTTATAAAGTTCAAGAAGAAAAAGATTTGATTTCCAAAGAGCTTGAAAAGAAAAATAATTTTGGAAAATCAAATTTTTATGTTAGACAATCTAGTGCCCCTAGATTTGTAAATGGTAAAGTTTTTAGAAGTATTTGTGTCCCAAAAGGATTAAGTACTTCAACTAAAAGTGATGAAATTGAAAATGGATTCCTAAGGGGACTAAATTTTGTGCAACTAACGTTTATGGATCCAAAGCAATTTGGATACCAAAATTTGTATGCTTGTCTTGATTAGGTGTAATGGATATGTTCTACAAGTCCAATCAATTAGGGGGAGCTCCATGCACACAAAGAAAGACACTTGAAGAGGAAGGCTTCACATCCTCCCTTGGAGTTCAAGTGTTGGTAAATTCTAGTTGTTTTTATTTGTTTAATTCAATTTATTTCCTTTAATTCAACTAGATTATCATGTGCAGGACTAAAATTTTTTGATGATGCTTTGAGTAAAGGGGAGCCACTTTTAAAACAAAACATTTTAATAGTTTCAAAATTTAAATCTCCATTGTTATTTTGAGCCGAAAAGTATTTTAAGTTCTTTTTGATATAACAAAAAGGAGGAGAGATTTGTTTGAAAATTTGTGTTTTTCAAATGAATAAGGGGGAGCTTTAATTACTTTTCTATATTTCATCTCTTATTCAAATTTTTAAACTTAAAGGGGGAGAGTCTCAAACAATTTTTCAAGTTGGTTTTATTATATCAAAAAGGAGGAGATTGAAGAACTAAGTGTTTTGATATAATAATTGAAAAATGTTTTGGACTAATTTGAAAAGAATTTAAAACATGTTTTTATGTCCAAACAACTTGAAAATAAGTTTGTGGTGTTTAAAATGTTTTTTGGTAAAGTTTTAAACGTCTTAAAGTAGTCAAAATTAGCTTTTCAGCACTACCGTACCGATACGGTATACCACGTATCGATACCTTTTTTCTCCAGTTTTGATTCTACCAAAACCTGTACCGATACAGGCTTGCCCATATCAATACGGATAGGGGTCGTACTGATACGCCTTTAAAGCGTACAGATCCCTGCTTTAACAACCCCCAACGACTATTTCCTAACGGACTTTTAAAGTGTAGACCGTACCGATATGCTACCTAACGTATCGATACGCTTACGCTGGCAAGAGCCCAACGGCTAGTTCTGAAGAAGGGCGTACCGATACGGGTCCCCGTGTACCGATACGATAGGCACCAGACCTACAATTAATGTGGGAAATAAAGACCCTAACAGCTCCAAAACATCCTCAACGGTCTTCAACTGCTACAAACCCATTTGAGAGTATAAAAGGGACCTCCAAGCATCAATAGAAGGTTAATGCTTCAATTATCAACAACACTATGATTAAGATTTTGTCGTAGAGCTTAATTGTCCATTTTCTTGTATAGACAATACTAGTGAGCTAAATATTGTCAAATTTGCTCAAGTGTTTAGGTTTTGGGTGAGAGCTAAATAGTGAAAACAAACACCTATTAGAGGGATTTCAAGTTTGCTTAGAATATCTCTTGTAAAGAGGGTTTACTCAAGCTTTGGGTAAAAATCTTTGAGGGTTGTAAAGGTTGCCTCCTTAGCCTAGAAAAGGCGATGAAATTCTTAGTGAATTTGGTTGAAATCCTTAGTGAGGAGCTAAGGTAGTGGATGTAGGTGCTTGTTATAAGGCCGAAGCACTATAATTCCTTGTGTCCAATTCCAATCTTTTAGCTTCCACTTTAACACCCAAAAATCCAAACTTCTCCAAACTTGGCAAACACATTGGTTGAAGGAAATCAAGCACCATAAAACCCAACACTAACACAGCTCTTCCAAAGAATCCAAGATGTAACAGTATGTCACCGAAGTGAACAACCTTACCTTTGAAACTATTGTTTACCCAAATTAGTTAAAAACATTCTTAACCTCAATGCTTCAATAAAAATGATACTATAAAATAAGTGAAACCATTACATAGCTCCATATTACAAAATATAGTATAGAAAAATATCAAAAATAAGATTTAAAGACTCAATTAGTGTAAGGTCTTATTTGAAGATTCATTTTAATATCCTAATAGTGGAAAGACGCCTCTTCGGGTGAGGAGCAACATATCTCTGTTGAGCTCCATCTAATGACATGTGACAGAAAATCGAAGAATATGAAACTACAACGTTCAACAATAAGTTCATGGAGTTTGAGGTGTTTTCTAGTTAAACATACATTAGATTCATGTTCAGAAATGATAGACGAGTTTGGTAAAAAAAAATTGGGACTCATCGACGTCGGAGATGGCCAATGGTCGGTCGAGGCGAGCGGTGATCAAAATCTATGCAACTTGGGAGAAAAGAAGAGGAAGATGAAAGAAGAAGCAAATGACAGAAAATGTGTTTTTATTGGGATCCATAATGACGCCATTTTGGTGTCATTTGTTATTTCAAAATAACATTGTTTTGGTGCCAATGTTATGTTATAACATCGTTAACTATTTATCAAAATAGTAAAATTTGAACGTTGAGTAATTAAATTAAAAAATATACTTTAATAATCAAAATAGATTTAAGAATAGCGTCATGTGATATAAAAAATAATTTACCCCACACATTATTCCAAAATCGTATTATTTTGTGGAAAATAAATTACAATTAAATATGATCCAATTACATAAATTATTACAACTTTTTAAAAAGCTTTATAAGTGAATCCAGTCGTGGATATGGCTATGCCTAAGACATCGGTGCGGCCATCGTTTAGGGATATGGATAGGGACAGCGAGCGCGAAACAAGGGGATAACTCTATCAGTGGTTTAGACGTTGAATTACAAGCCAATGATGTGGTGACCAAACGTCATAGATCGATTCCAGAAATTCCATTTTCGAAAAGAATAAACAACAAGATAGATATGAAGCTCTCTAAGTCCTTGATTGCGAGGTTGTTGGGAAGGCCGATTGGTTATCCTGCGTTGAGAAACCGAATTCATGTGTTGTAGGCACCGATGAGAGAGGTAAGCATTATCGATTTTGATAATGATTACTACCTTATTCGATTTGCTATGGAGGATGATTATGAGAAGGTGTTGACTGGCGGTCCATTGATGGTTTATGGATGCTACTTGACCGTTCATCCTTGGTCTCGTGAATTCTTAAAGGCAACTGAGCACCCTCGTCAAATTCTTTCGTGGGTTTGGCTACCTAGTCTCCCGTATAGATACTATTCTAGGAATTTGTTCAAGGTCATTACTAGTATACTCGGGAAAGTGGTGCGACTGGTTTTTAATACTATGGAAGGGAAGCTTGGCCGGTTTGTGCGCTTGGCGATAATGGTGGACCTTTATAAGTCGTTGATCATGGTGTTAGTTATTGATGGGAAGCACCAACCAATTAAGTATGAAGGTTTGCGAATGATTTGCTTTGGGTGTGGGAAGTATGGTCATTCGAAGGAAGTGTGTGGAAAATCAAATGGTCCATCTGAGGTGTCTAGGATAGTTGAAAACATATCGAGGGCATAAACCAATATATACGGACCTTGGATGCAAGTAAAACTAAAGAGGCATAGTACGGTCACAAAACAGAACTCGGATTTTTTAGGAAAAGGTGTAGATAATGGCCAAGGAGGATCTCAGTTTGGGGCTTTGAGTGTTTTAGAGGATGAGGATAACATTAGGTTCAGAAATAATGAGCTGGTTTAGAAGGAAGGCTCAGGTGTTGGTAATGCTAGTGTGCATGAAGCACGTAGGGGTATGGAGGACAGTCTTTCTGGTCGGAGGGATGAGGTGATTGGCGTCGATCCTATGGAGTTTGCACAGGGTGGTGCTGTGACATTGCATATTGTCACGGTATCGCCAGTTTCTGTGACATCGTAGGTTTCCGTGCCATCGCAGGTTGTCGTGGCATCGCTAGTTTCCATGACATCGCAAATTCTCATGGCGTCGCAAGATGAACCATCTCTTGAGCACAGTATTGAAGCCAAAAAGGGAGTGCTGGTGGTGCTGGCTCGGGATAAGGTCCTTGTTGCGCCTACATCGTTGAAATCTGACAAGCATATTACGGTCTGGGTGATTGAGGATGGGGCAAAGAGGGCATTGAAAGAGATGAATGGTAGATCGTCTTATGGCCCTTTTTGAAAAGAGAATAGCAAAGGTCTGAATCGCTGTAGTATAGGCACAGTAGGCTTGACTCGGAAAATGGGAAGCTAAAAAAGAATGATGCAAAACCTGATAAGCAAGTGGTGATTGCGGATTAGGTTGAAAATATGTCTAAAGACTTGACAATTGTTGGTTCTTCTCTTACGCGTAGTGACACATTTGTTTAGAACAATAAGACGGGTGATCACTCCGAGATGTAGTGGATCGAGAATTCAGCGTTTGAGGGGGATCAACATGCGAATGTGCAGTGAGTTTGTTGAGTTGTATTTCTTTTTTATATAGTTTTTAATGATTAAAGTCGTTTTTTGGAATTCTCAAGGCACATTAGGCCTTGATTTTAATAGATATTTTAGATTGTTGCGAAGATCACAAGAGCAAGATGTAGTGGCAATACGGACAGACGGGTGCTGACTCTTTCATTAAACGGTCAGGTTTTGACTATTCGTATAGAGTTGAGGTGACGGGCTTCTCTGGTAGCATTTGGATTATGTGGAGAGAGTCTGTCCGTATTGATATTGTCGTCGTGTCGAATCAGTTTCTTTATGGGGTCTATATGGATAATAGTACTAATTTCATTTTTTTCATCACCTTTGTGTATGCAAACCCAGAGTATTGTCGTCGGAGTCTTGTGTGGGATCAGCTCTACGCTCTTAATCCTGGGACTAGTTGGTCGTGAGTTTTGCGAGGAGATTTTAATGTTATATGTAGAGTGGATGAGCGAATGGATGGTTCTCAGCGTAGAACGGGTGTGTGCTCGAAGTTTTGTGATTTTCACTTCCAGTCCGGGCTACTTGATATGGGTTTTATTGGGCCACGTTTCACCGGGAAAAGGGGAGATCTTAGTTAGAGATTGGATCATTACCTTTGTAACAATTGGCAGTATGAAGTCTTTGCCATGGCAGAGGTGACTCACTTACCGATGTTGGGGTCAGATCAGAGACCACTTCTCATTTCTACTGAGTTGGGAGCGAAGTTGCAAGGATCTCGATCGTTTCATTTTGTGGCAGCATGAAACGATCTTTAGGATTTTGAGCGAAATTTGTGGATCATTGGGATAGTATGAGTCCTATTTTTGATAATTTAACTTAGTTTTAGGAGGCTACATGGCAATGGAACAAGAATGTTTTTTGTCATATTGGGCGGTGAATGGTGTGGTTGTTGGCCTGGATACGGATGGTGGACATGTCTTTGGATCGGTGTTGCACCTCTTTTTTATTGACCTTGATGCGAATTTGAAAAAAAAGCTTAATGAGGTGCTAGCGCAAGAGGAGAGCTTATGGTTCCAAAAATCCTGTAGTAAGTGGATTACGCAAGGGGATCGCAATAAATTTTTTTCACTTGTCCACTTTGAATAGAAGGTGCCAGAAAACTATTAGAAGCCTTAAGGATGACAATGGGGTTTGGTGCTCGGGTGCGGGAATTTTAAGAGATAGGGTGGTCAATTTCTTCACAACTTTGTTCACCTCTGAGTCGCGGCAAGAAAGCTTGGATGTGTTTAATGGTATGTTTGTGCGTATTTCGGAGCAGTATCAAAGGGACTTTTGCGTCCGATTTTCTATAGAAGAAGTGAGGGGTGTAGTTTTTAGTATGGATTCCTCCAAATCCCCTAGGATTGATGTGTTTCAGGCAGGTTTCTTTCAGATGAATTGGGCGAAGGTTAGAGACTCAACTTTACGTTTTGTGTGTGACTTCTTTAGGAAAGGAGAATTACCCGAAGCTGCTAATCGAACTCTTCTTGTTCTTATCCCTAAGGTAGCTAAGCCTGAGAACCGTCGGCAACTTAGACCAATTAGTTTTTTTACGGTGATGTATAAAGTTATTACGAAGATTTTGGTTAATAGACTGAAGCCGCATTTTCCGGGATGGGTAGCACAAACACAGACTAGCTTTGTTTTGAGCAGACAAATCAGTGACAATATTATTCTAGCTCAAGATGTGATCCATACAATTAGTAGGAAACATGATGCGAAGCCATGAATGGCGATTAAAGTGGATCTAGAGAAAGCCTTCGATTGTTTAGAATGGAGTTTTATTCATGAGACTCTGTAAGAATTGGGTTTACTGAATTGTTTCACATGGTGGATTATGAAGTGTGTTGGTTCCGTTTCAACACAGATTATTTGGAATGGTGAAGTGATGGATAGATTTGTTCCATCGTGAGGACTTCGGCAGGGGGATCCCCTCTCTCCTTATCTCTTTATGCTATGTATGGAGCGATTATCACAGGCTATCGAGAGGGCTGTTGGAATTGGCTCGTGGAAAGCAATCATATTGGTTCGTAAGGTATTGGACTTTCTCATTTATTTTATGCTAATGATTTGGTCTTATTTGCAGAGTCTACTCTTGATCAGTTTCAAACTCTGAAGGATATCTTATCGAATTTTTGTGCGTGCTTTGGTCACTGGGTGAGTGTCTCAAAGACGCAAATCTATTTCTCCAAGAATTGTGCTTTGGAAAGGAAGCAATTGATAGCGGTGTGTTTTGGTTTTGAAATTGTGCATGATCTTGGAATGTATTTAGAAGTGTCTCTCTTGTACAAGTGTGTCACTCAAGCTACTTATCGTTTTTTACTTGAAAGAATTGAGCGTCAGCTATCAGGTTGGGTGGCTACTAACTAATCCTTGGAGGGTAGGATTACACTTGCGAAGGCTGTTTTACAAGCGATTCCTACTTATATGATGCAAACAACATGGTTACCAAGAGGGATATGTGATGCGATGGAGAGATTAATTAGGTGGTTTGTGTGGGGGCAACTAATAATAAGTCGGCTATTGCTCTTGTTAAGTGGGAGGATGTTCAATTACCACTTGATATGGGTGGCTTGGGTTTTAAAGATTTGTCTCAGCACAATAATGCTTTGTTGATAAAAATTGGGTTTCAATTAGTGACCTCCGCATATAAAGTTTGGGTTCAAATCCTTATAGAGAAGTATAAATGGAATGAGATTGTACCTAGTAAAATTAAACTGTCCTAATTCCTCTTGATTGTGGAAAGGCTTAAGCAAACTATGGGAGGACATCCGTATGAGTGTTTGTTGGAAAATTCGGGATGGTTGGAAAACATATTTTTTGTGGGAACTATGGCTCGACGAGACTGTTCCTCTGGAAAATTTTCGCTTGTTGTCCTCAACATCGGCTCTAGTCATGTCGCTGCGATGCTTTCTCCTTCTAGAGATTAGGACTAGCCTCAGCTGTGGACCTTGCTCCCGTGTGATTCCTTTTTGCGTCTAGCGTGCGTGCTGCCACCTCAGGCAATGTTTGGCCAAGATTAGTTTGCGTGGAGATAGAATGAACAACGCATCTTTACCACGTCGTCTGCTAATACGTGCATAGCACAACCAATTGTGAATAATAGTGATGGTACGTGGCAAGCTACATGGCGTCTAAATGTTCCGCAATGAGTGTGAACCTTTATGTGGTTATGTTTTAATGGTAAGGTTCTCAAATATGTGGAGCGACGCCGTAGGCATATTACCATGGATGGTCACTGTTCGATTTGTTTGAGTGGCAAGGAGGACATGTATCATGTATTACAAAATTATCCTTGTGCTAAATCAGTTTGGATACAATTGGTAAGGCTCGACTTGCAATTGTGCATTTTCACGAGTGATATTGTGTCATAGCTACGTGCAAATATAAGTAGGGGCTCGACTCATGTGATATATACAAATCGGAGTGGTTTGTTTGCCATTACTTATTGGGGGTTTTGGCGACATTGTAGGGTATATCCGTAGGATGTGGAATGATTCGTGTGGTGCTCAAAATCAGTATGTGCGTGGTAATCAACTGCGAACTATGGATATTGTACAAGGTGGTGTTGTGACATCGCAAGTTGTCGTGGCATCGACAGTTGTTGTGGCATCAGGCAGAATGAATGGTGATAGCATGTCATTATGGAATGCACCAGCCACGAGAGGGATTAGGGCTAATGCGGATGGAGTGGTTGGTGGTCTAAATCATAGAGCTGCAGTGGGAGGAGTGCTTCGGGATGAGGACGGTGTGTGGCTCTTTGGATTTGCAAAAAGTCTAGGCATTTGCTCAGTTCCTATCGCAGAGTTATGGGTAGCGTATGATGTTCTTAGCCATGCTTGGCAACTCGAGTATCGTCGTATTGAGTTGGATATTGATAGTTTGGACGTTGTTCAGATTCTCAAAGGTGAATCGCTAATGTTACCAGGGGATGCGCTTGTTAGTAGATTACATGAGATTCTCAATCGAGTCTAGGAAGTGCGAATTTTGCATATTTTCCGAGCTGGGAATGGTATGGTCGATGGTTTGGGTAGTCTTGTAACCCCCTTGACTCGGTCCAACCATTTTACCAACTCGAGTGAGTTACACGGGGAATATTGAAGTAAATCGTCAAAAATTTACCCAATAAACGACCCTATTTTTTCTCTTATCTTGTCTAGATGCTCTTAACAAATCCTAAGGTGATCATGCTAACAGTGGATAAAGACTCAATACAATCGACTCAAATTCCACCAATCCTTATGGATGTATCACAATTTTCATGACAACTAATTTCTGCGGCAATTATTTAATTTCCGTGGCACCTGAATGCGACTAAAATTTATGTGGCAACTGGGACTAGATGGAAATCCACCTTTGCTGGTTTACGTGCCTTTAATCATCCGAAAACAAAATGACACACTTCCAACACCTATACAAGAGAACTAAGAACTATTCCACACTATAAGAATATTGTAACATGCTTCAAACATAGCATCAAACTTTAGATATAAATATATAGACATGCTTCCTGGATAAACAACCCATACCACACTAGAATGCAACCCAAACAATATCAATAAAATATAGACCGTTTACAAGTTCGAAATAAGCAACATAAACATGCCACAAACCATGGAGTTTCAAAACACAACCTCCCAAAACATATAGGTACCCTCCCATTGCCACTTATTACTATTTAGTAAATGTAAAACCATACTTTAACTATGAAACGCCCTTGGAATCGACTCTTGCTTCCTCGCTGCCACAACCAAGCTATTTCTCTGCATTGTTGGAAAAAGAGAGCGTAAGCATAAATGCCTAGTGAAAGTCGCTCGATTAAAAACCAACAACAATGCATTTTAAAACCATTTCTCAAATACAAATCACTTTTCATCATGCTCAAATACAACACATGCTTCATATCACTTTCAAAGCAAAACCAATAATTATTTATAAAACATGTATCATCAATCTCATGCATTTACCACAATACAAAACTCATTGCAAGCTTCACATGCTTGCTCAAACCAAGGCATTTCTTATTTATAAAACATGTATCACAAATCTCATGCATTAACCATAATGCAAAATTTCAATACAAGCCTCTCATGCTTGAACATCATAAACATGTCTCAAAATAGAATCTCATGTATAAATCCCATTATACAAAACCAGTTAAAATCGTGATACATGTAATCTCATATATTTGCATTAAATGTGGCAGTATGGAATCTACCCCCATTCTTGGATAGCACTACCCCTATCCATAAATGTTCGAATATGCAGACACCGTGATGGAATCTACCCCCATCAAGTCTCATGGTGAAATCTACCCTCACCATTATCTCACTTCGGCTAGGATAGCACTACCCCCATTGCTCGTTGGTGATAGAATCTACCCCTATCACTCGCAACACAATAGAATCTACCCCTATTATGCAGCCGGAGAATTTGTCCCGTGTACGAATTTTGTCTCACGCACAAATTTTATCTCACTTACACATTTTGTATATTATAGTGCACTTATCATCCTATTGGTCGACCAATTATATCCGACAATATTAAGTCTCATCACTTTGCCAATATACACTTTTAACCCATGTTACCTCATTGTTTTTCATATGCAACATTCAAACCAATTTCTATCAAAGTATCTGAAATACATTAAACCATGTATTTAGGCATTTTCTCAAACATGTTGCATACCACTGTCTAAACACATGTATTATCAAAATATAAACAAATGCAACATTTCTCACTTCCAAAATATGCATATAACAGTAGGTAAAACAATTCTATCTTCAAAGCATAAGCATGAATTTAATAAAACAATGGAAACCGAAAACCAAGAGAGAAATCTTCCATACTTACTTCCAAGCTTAGATTAGTGTTTTAAAATTAATCTAAACCCCAAACTTTGCTTTCAAACCATTGAAAAGCTTTTAAAATCATTTCCACTCACCAACTTGATATCGCATCGAAAACAACGTCTCGACGCCAATGCCTCAACGCCTACCGAACAACGTCTAAACACTTGCCAACTTCTATAAGAAAATACAAGGATCAATATAAATTGGACCCCATCAAAATAACCAATTTATTATAGCACCCCTTTTCAAATATCCGAACCAATTTCTATTCAAAAAACCCCTTTTAATTTCATTCAATTTCACGCCCCTGTTTATCCCCTTTTTTAATTTATTTTTTTTAATTAACTATCATGCAATAGCGTGATTTGCCAAATTCCCGCAATTTCCATGTGCTCAATTGAGCACCCACTTTGCGCCCAGCGCGCAAAACCAAAGAGCAGGGTAGTAGCCCCTGCTTCGAACACTATTTTTTTTTTCTTTCAAACATTTAATCGAACATGTATGTTGCATCTAATAATTCAATTAAACATTCAGTTAATTACCCCAATCAATAACTTAAATGTAAAATTAAATAATTAGATTAATTCCCCTTAATAAAACTTAATTAAATCAAAATATTACCATGTAATCATTAAATCAAATTAAAAACTAAAACAAAATATTCAAAGACTTGGTAATTTCAATGAAGAACCTTTAATTAGAGGAGAAAAAATGAAAAATCACCTCTAACACAAGCTTTTTGTTTTGATTTGGCAATGATTTAGATGAAAACCTCCAAGAAATCCAAAGCTAGTTGATGTAAAAAATCATGGAAACCATTTAAAAATCAAAAGTGGATAAAAAGAAATAAATCTCTTGATATTTTAGTGACGAAAAAATAGTTTGGCTGATGGAAAAGTTGAGAGAAAAAATTGGGAGCTAAGAAGTTATGTAAAGATTCTAATCCTTACTTTTTGATGTAACATTATGTCACCGAAGCGAACAACCTTACTTTTGAAACTATTGGTTAGCCAAATTAGTTAAAAACAATCATAACCTCAATGCGTCAATAAAAATGATAATATAAAATAACTGAAATCATTACATAGCTCCGCATGAAAAAATATAGTATAGCAAAATATGAAAAAGAAGATTTACAGAATCAATTAGTGTAAGGTCTTTTTTGAAGATTCATTTTAATATCCTAATAGTGGATAGACCCCTCTTTGGGTGGGGAGCAACATATCTCTGTTGAGCTCCATCTAATGACACGTGACAGAAATCAAAGAATATGAAACTACAACGTTCAACAATAAGTTCATGGAGTTTGAGGTGTTTTCTAGTTAAACATACATTAGATTTATGTTCAGAAAGGATAGACGAGTTTGGTAAAAAAATTGGGATGGATCGACGTCGGTGATGGCCAATGGTCGGTCGAGGCGAGCGGTGATCGAAATCTACGCAACTTGAGAGAAAAGAAGAGGAAGATGAAAGAAGAAGCAAACGAAAGAAAATATGTTTTTTATTGGAATCCATAACGATGTTGTTTTGGTGTCATTTGTCTTTTCAAAATAACATTGTTTTGGTGCCTATGTTATGTTATAACAACGTTAACTATTTATCAAAATAGTAAAATTAGAACGTTGAGTAATTAAATTAAAAAATAAACTTTAATAATCAAATTAGATGTAACAATAAAGTTATGTGATAGAAAAAAATACTTTTCCCCACACATTATTCCAAAATCGTAATATTTTATGGAAAATAAATTACAATAAATATGAAACAATAACATAAATTATTACAGCTTTTTAAAATGCTTTATTAGTGAATCATGTCATGGACATGCCTACGCCTGAGACATCGGTGTAGCCATCGTTTAGGAATATGGTGAGGGGGACGGCGAGCGCTAAACAAACGGATAACTTTATCAGTGATATAGATGTTGAATTGCATGAAAATGATGTGGTGATCGAACGTCATGGATCGATTCTGGAATTTGATTTTCGGAATGAGTACACAAGGAGATATGTAACACCCTAAAATTCGGTCTAGTCGGAATTGGGTTCCAATTATCGAAAATTTTACATTGATAAAGTCTAATTATAGTATCGGCTAATTAATTATTGATATTGGACCCTATTGAATAGTATCGAAAACATTATAGTGACTAAATTGTGGAGATTGGGAGTCAAAATCGTAAAGCATTGAGAGTTGAGGGACTAACCTTGCGATTAGCCCCTCTCAATTATAAATTTCACTACGTACATAAAGGAAATTAGTTTCCTTCATAGTGACGAAAGCTAATATGCTAGCTAGTGCTTTAAGAGCAAAATAATTAAGAAATAAAGGAAAATGAGATAGAACTTACCGAGCCTTGAAAAGCAAACCCCTCAATAGTCATCTTCATCTTCAACTAAGCAAGTACCTCCATTGGAGAGGAAACTTAAGCTTAGATTTTCTTCAAGTTATTGTTACCGAATCATTTCTATCGTTCGGGTATGTAACGCCCCGGTTTTGGGCTTAGAAGTTTTGAGCGTTGACCGGTTTGGTCAAAGTGCTGTTCGAATCGTAGGTGGCTAATTTAGGAAAACCTAGTTCGGGTTGCATTAAAAATATGGAAAAATGTTCTAAAATCATCTTTTAATGTATATTGATGAACTGTGAAAACAATTTTGGAAAATGAGTTTTGGAAGGTTGACATTTTGGCTAGTGACCAAAATGTAATTTTCGCAAATTTGGTGGCTGTTTTAAAAAGGATTGAAACTTTGAATCTTTAAGGAGCTATTTGCCCAAAAATTGAATTCTCCAGATTTTTCTAAGATATTTTAATCCTAAAATCTGATTTTAAAGATATCAAAGTGGAGGGAAGTTTCATTTTCACTTTTTTTTCCCAACTAACTTCCTATTTTCTCTTCTTTTTTTCTCTTCAACCAAACATCACCATTTCCAGAGATTCTAATCTGATTTCCTCACCTAAATTCTTCCTTTCAACTTTCATTTGATTGCAAATCAACATATCTTCAAAACCTACTCATTTGCTACAAGTTTCAACAAGGTTTTCATTCCAAAAAGTGGAGAAATCACAAGTTTGGAGGTATGAACGATTCTCCTCTGAACTTTAAGTTCTTTAATGAAATTCCTAAAGTTTTCAATCCTAAATATATGTTTAATTAAAGGTTTGTAAGTTGATTTAAGAATCTTGGCTAATTGAGCAAGATTTTGATGATTTCAATTGATTTTCGTTTGATCTGTTAAATCTGGGTTTTGAGAAGTGTTTTTGATGTTATTTGATCATTAAATTGATATGGAAGTGAGTCTTGATTGATGCAATCCCGGATAGGTTAAGATTCCTAAGTTTAGCTTGTGTTTTAAGGTTGTTTTTGTGGTGATCTTGTGGATCTGTTGTTGCTGGAGGTATAAGGATGTTTATAGGTTGTTTATAGGTGTTGTTTGATGTTAATAGAAGTGAGGTTTTGCTGGTTTATGGCTGGGTTATGTTTAGAAGTGGTTTTGATGCATTCTCGGTTGTGTTTGGTGGCCGAAAATGGAGGATGGATGAGAGCAGCGAGTTTGAGTGCTTTCGTTGAGGTAATTGATGCATGATGATGCATTAATTTACTGCTTTGATGTGTTGAAGCAGGGGAGGCATCTTTGGATCCAAGAATCGTTGATCCGGAAGCTTGAATTCGTGCTTCGGCAAGAGGCGAAGTGGAATCGGTGAGTGAAATTGGGTTTTCGGCTTTGAAACCAATGTCTTGGGAGCTTAGTCTAAGTCTAAACAACTTTGCTAAGCTCGAGTGTAAGTTTTCGGATTTTCTCTTTAGTGGTGGCCATGGTTTTGATGTATTGCAAAATGATGATTTGCATGTTTTACATACTGTTTTGGAAGCATGTTTTAGCATGGTATTTGCTGTTGTTGTAAGCCATATGTTGAGGGTAGCTCTAGGTAGGAGTGCCTTGCTTTTGTACTTTGAAATGATGTGGTTTTATGCTTTAAAATGCATGATGAATATGGCTTGGTTTTATGCTTAAAAACAGTGATGTAAATGATGAAAATGATGTATATTGGCAAGTGATGTTTTGAAAATGTTAAGGTCACTAAGGTGGTTAAAAGTCCTTGAGTGAGCCTTGTTACTTATGAACATCAAGGTGGTTAAAAGTCCTTGGATGGTTCATGTTGCGGACACTAAGGTGTTTAAAAGTCCTTAGGTGATCCATTCTATGGTGTTTAAAAGTCCATAGGCCAAGGTGTTTAAAAGTCCTTGGGATCAAGGTGTTTAAAAGTCCTTGATGTGTTTCATTCATGGTGTTTAAAAGTCCATGGCCAAGGTGTTTAAAAGTCCTTGGGATCAAGGTGTTTAAAAGTCCTTGATGGGTTACTTCTATGGTGTTTAAAAGTCCATAGGCCAAGGTGTTTAAAAGTCCTTGGGGCCAAGGTGTTTAAAAGTCCTTGGGAAGTTGATGAACTTGTTTTAATAAATGGAAATGTATCACTTGAGCCAATATGACATGTTGAGAATATTGAGAAGCATGAGATGCTTGTTTTAATGTTTATGTTTAAGCATGAGATTGCTTGTTAAGAATGCTTTGAGCATGTGAAAATGGTTGATTTAAAGCATGTTTTGTAAATGTTTTGAATTGCATTATTGAATGGTTTTTAAGAGCTTTCCTCACTAAGCCTTTGCTTACGCTCTCTTCGTTTTCTGAATTCAATAATGCAGAGCATTAGAGTAACTTGAGGGCAGCAAAGTGGGTCAAGCAATCAAGTTCAAGTGAAGCTCAATGTATGGAAGGTTTTGTTAAACATTTAGCTTTTGTGTGATTTGGCAATGGGGGACCAATGTATGTGTTTTGGGAGGTGTTTGAGACTCCCTAAGCTTGTTAAATGTTGATGTGGTTGCTGGTTTTGGATTGAAACCTTATATGCTTGTTTTGGAAGTTTGGTGTCTGGAATAGCTAGCTTGAGTAGGAAGCATGCCTATAGAATTGGGGCTTTTTGCATATGATGTTAATTGGATGAATTGATGTTGCTAGTAGGTTGTTTATATGCTTACTTGTATGCTGGCAAAGTTTGGTGATGATTGGAGCATGATTGGTTGTGTAATTGCATGTTTAAGGTTGAATTTTGAAGCATTCTGGTGCAGGCGTTTCGGAACTGGGTGCCCCGTTTCGGAACGGGTGCCTTGCATGAACCCAGGGGTCCGAAACGGGGAGGGCTGTTTCGGAACGAGTAAGCCTCTGCCAGACCCCCGTTTCGAAACGGGCTATGCCTGTTTCGGAACTGCCCCGCGTTTCGGAACGGGCTGTCCCCCGTTTCGGAACGGTTGACCGTTGGGGGCTGACACTGGCGGTTATGTGTTCTGAATTGTTTGCATTTTGGTCCTGAATCTTGTATGTGCAATTGTATGAGCTGTGGATGTCCTTTTGAGCTGAAATTTCACAGAGAAGTATGAAATCTGACTAATTACAAGTTGGTAACTTTAATTTGGACTAAGTCCTCTAATTTATCAGAAATTACAATTTGGTCCCTAAAGTTGTAATTTGTTCAATTGGGTCCCTGTTTGATCTCTGATGTTTGTGATCTTTTAGTATGTTGGTTGTATGGTCACACATAGGTGTAATGTGCATCTAGACAAGATTAAAAAGAAAAAAAAAGGGTCGTTAATCAAGGTTGACTTTCGGGTTGACTTTGGTTTTCCCCGTGTGACTTTCTTAATTCGGGTCAACCGTCTAGGCCGGGTTAAGGGGGTTACATTTGGTGGTATCAGAGCTGTGTTTTCGAGTAATTGGGAATGTTTGTGTGCATGATTGAAGTTTGTATGCTTTGTATGCTAGTTGTTTGAAAGCATGTTCAGTGGTTCGAATTATTGATGCATTTGAGATGTATGTTTGATGTTGCATGCTGAGGGTACCCATTGCCAAACAAAAGCTAAAGGAAAGATGTTGTTTTGAAATGAAATTGAGCTTGAATACTTGGATTGCTTACCTTGCTGGGCCTGACTTGTTTTATTTTTGCATTGTTGTTGCATGGTAAAGTATGGCACCACGTAGAGAGTTGAGAGGTAGTGTGCGAGCTACGGCTCCCAATGAGAATGAGAATGAAGAGCACGCTGATAGTGCTGTGTTACCCCCTCCTCCGCCTGGTGGTGGTGCTGGAGGTGCGAGAGCTGAAGCTGCAGCTGATGCTGGTGCTGGAGCTGCTGGACCAGAGGTTGGTCAGGGGCAAGCTGTGCCTGATATGTCTGCTTTGGTACAAGCTATTGCGGGTGCTTTTCGAGCAGCAGTAGCCGGAGCTCAGGGAGCTGGGCATCAGGGAGATGCTGGAGTCAGATTGCCTTTGGAGCGTCTGCGCAGTCTTGGAGGGACTGAGTTTAGAGGTTTGTCAGCTGAGAGGTCGGAAGCCTGGTTAGAGAGCACCAAGCGTGTTCTGGGACAGATGAGTTGCACGGATGTGCAAAAGTTGGGCTGTGTGGTATCTTTGTTGCAAGGTGATGCTTATACGTGGTGGACGACCACAATCTCTGGAATGGTTGAAGCTGACATCACTTGGACATTCTTCCTGAATGCGTTCAAGAGGAGATATCTGGGAGTGAGATATCTGGATGAAAAGAAGCGTGAATTCATGTCTTTGACCCAGGGGAACATGAGTGTGGCTGAGTATGAGGTACAGTTTGTACGCCTTAGCCAGTATGCACCGGAGCTAGTACCTGATGAGCGAGAGAGGTGCGAAAGGTTTCGTTATGGCTTAGTGCCGGATGTTAAGACCTATATGTTGGCAGCTGAGTATAATGACTTTGATGTGTTGGTTGGTCGATCCAAGGATATTGAGATGAATCTGAGCTTGTCTGCGAAGGGTGCTGGAGCTAGTTCTGGGAAGAGAGCTGCTGAGTATAGTTCCGGAGGTGGACGGAACAAGAGAGGACGCGATCAGAAGTATCAGTCCTCAGCCAAGAGAGGTGGTGGTGTACCTGCTAGAGGAGGTTATGCTAGGGCTGAGCCTAGTGCTTGCTGGAACTGTGGTTCGCATGGTCACAAGAGGCGTGACTGTCCTCGTGCTGGTAGGGAGATGCAGGCTCCTGTTGTGGCAGCTGGTAATGCTGGTTACGAGTGCTGGAATTGTGGTTCTTCTGATCACTTGAGACGTGATTGTCCGAGAATGGCTGGTGGTCAAGAGCGTGCTCCTGCTGTTGCGGTACCGCAGAGAGGTCGTGGGCGCGGCCGTGGTAATTTTCAGAGGCGTGAGGAAGGTGGCCGTGGAGTAGCTCATGTTGTGGCTATTCAACCTGAGGGTGGAGGCCAAGCGAGGGTGTATGCTCAGCGCGAGGGAAGGAATGATGCTGATGTGATTGCAGGTACCTTTACTTTGCAGTCCTTGTCATTGCTTTCTTTGATTGATTCTGGATCTACGCATTCATATATTCTTCGTGAGCATGCTGAGTTGCTTGGTTTGCCTGTTGAGTCTTTGGATGTTGGTGTTAGAGTCACTAGTTCTTTTGGTGAAACTGTTGTGACTCGTAAGCTGTATAGAAGGTGCCCTCTGGTTGTTCAAGAGCATGTTTTTCTTGTTGATCTTATGGAGTTGCCCTTTTATGGTTTTGATGTGATCCTTGGTATGGATTGGCTTGCTGAGCATCGTGCTGTTGTGGATTGTGAGAAGAAGCGGGTGTCGCTTAAGGTTGCGGATGATTATGAAGTTGTGGTGGTGGGTGAGAATGTGAAGTTTCTTGCCAATGTTGTATCTTCTTTGGAGGCGAGCAGGATGCTGAGGCAGGGTTGCGAAGCTTACCTAGCTTTTGTGATGAATCCTAGCACTAAGGAGTTGAGAGTGCAAGATATCCGCGTGGTGAAGGAGTTTCCTGGTGTTTTTCCTGAGGAGTTGCCTGGTTTACCTCCTAGTCGTGAGGTGGAGTTTGGTATTGAGCTGTATGAGAATACCACTCCTGTATCCATTACTCCCTATAGAATGGCACCTAAGGAGCTGAAGGAGCTGAAGACGCAGTTGCAAGAGTTGCTTGAACGTGGTTTCATCCGGCCGAGTATGTCGCCTTGGGGTGCTCCTGTCTTGTTTGTGAAGAAGAAAGATGGCACTATGAGGATGTGCATTGATTACCGTCAGCTGAACAAGCTGACTATCAAGAATCGGTATCCTTTGCCGAGGATCGATGATCTCTTTGATCAGTTTCGGGGAGCTGCTGTGTTCTCTAAGATTGACTTGAGGTCAGGGTATTACCAGTTGAAGGTGAAGGATGTGGATGTGCCTAAGACAGCCTTCAGGACAAGGTATGGGCATTATGAGTTCCTTGTGATGCCGTTTGGGTTGACAAATGCTCCTGCTGCTTTCATGGACATGATGAATCGTGTTTTTCATGAATACCTGGACAAGTTCGTTGTGGTGTTCATTGATGATATCCTCGTGTACTCGCGTACTGAGGAGGAGCACGAAGAGCATTTGAGGGTGGTTTTGCAAGCTTTGTTGGAAAACCAGCTGTATGCTAAGTTGAGCAAGTGTGAGTTCTGGCTGAAGGAGGTGGTGTTTCTTGGGCATGTGGTCTCAGCTGAGGGGATTCGTGTTGATCCTCAGAAGATTGAGGCGGTGATGAGCTGGAAGGTTCCTAAGACTGTTCATGAGGTCCGTAGTTTCCTTGGTTTGGCGGGATACTACCGGAGGTTTGTGGATGGTTTTTCCAAGATTGCTGCTCCTTTGACGAAGTTGTTGCAGAAGGATGTTAAGTATGAGTGGACAGAAGCGAGGCAGCAAGCTTTTGAGGAGCTGAAGGCGGCTTTGACGCAAGCTCCTATCTTGATTCAGCCTGAATCAGGGAAAGAGTTTGTGGTCTACAGTGATGCGTCCTATGTTGGGTTGGGATGTGTGTTGATGCAAGAGGGTAAGGTGGTGGCTTATGCGTCGCGGCAGTTGAAAGTGCATGAGCGCAATTATCCTACGCATGATATTGAGTTGGCTGCAGTGGTTTTTGCTCTGAAGATCTGGAGACATTATCTGTATGGTGAGAAGTGTACTGTGTACACGGATCACAAGAGTTTGAGGTATTTGATGTCTCAGAAGGAGTTGAATCTAAGGCAACGTCGTTGGTTGGAGTTGCTCAAGGATTATGATCTGACGATAGAGTATCATCCTGGAAAGGCTAATGTTGTTGCGGATGCCTTGAGTAGGAAGGTAGCTGTTGAGCTGAGGGCGATGTTTGCTAGCTTGAGCATATCTCGAGATGGTGGTCTTGTTGCTGAGTTGCAGGTGAAACCATCTTTGGTTCAGTTGATCAAGGAAAAGCAGTTGTTGGATGATTCCTTGGTGTCTCATGTTCAGGATATTGCGGAGGGTAGGCCTTCGGATTTCTGTTTTAATGATGATGGTGTGCTGTGTTTTGGGAGTCGAATAGTAGTGCCTGCTGATGCTGAGTTGAGGCGTGCTATTCTGACTGAAGGTCATAGTAGTCCTTTTGCTATGCACCCTGGTAGTACTAAGATGTATCGTGATCTTCGTGATGAGTACTATTGGGTTGGTTTGAAGAAGGATGTTGCAGAGTTTGTGAGTAAGTGTTTGGTGTGTCAGCGAGTTAAGGCTGAGCATCAGTTTCCTTCTGGTTTGTTGCAACCGTTGAAAATCCCTGAATGGAAGTGGGAGAGGGTTACCATGGATTTTGTATCTGGTTTACCTTTGTCTCCATCAAAGAAGAATTCGGTCTGGGTGATTGTAGATCGATTAACGAAGTGTGCGCATTTCTTGCCTGTGCATACTACGTTTTCTTTGGATAAGCTGGCAGAGCTGTACATTGCTGAGGTGGTGAGACTGCATGGAGTGCCTAAGTCGATTGTGTCGGATAGAGATCCGAGGTTCACATCGCGTTTCTGGCAGTGTTTGCATCAAGCTTTGGGTACAAGGTTGCATTTCAGTACATCCTATCATCCTCAGTCGGATGGTCAGTCTGAGCGGGTTATTCAGATTTTGGAGGATATGTTGAGATGCTGCGTGATTGAGTTCCAAGGTTCTTGGGAGAAGCATCTGCCTTTGGTTGAGTTCGCTTATAACAACAGTTATCAGGCGAGTATACAGATGGCACCTTATGAGGCTCTGTACGGGAGGAAGTGTAGGACTCCTCTTTGTTGGGCTGAAACTGGTCAAAAGTTGGTTTCGATGCCTGCTTTGTTGAAAGGGACCACCGAGAAGGTGAAGCTCATCTGTGAGCGGTTGAAGGCTGCCTCTGATCGGCAGAAATCTTACGCGGATTTGAAGCGTAAGGAGATAGAGTATGCGGTGGGTGACCGTGTGTTCTTGAAGGTTTCGCCTTGGAAGAAGGTGATGAGGTTTGGCCGGAAGGGTAAGCTGAGCCCTAGGTACATCGGACCGTATGAGGTTGTCGAGCGAGTGGGTCCTGTTGCTTATCGGTTGCGGTTACCTCAGGAACTGGAGAAGATTCATGATGTGTTCCATGTTTCTATGCTCCGGAAGTATAGATCTGATCCTTCGCATGTGATGCCTGTTGAGGATGTGGTTTTGAATCCGGATTTGACCTATGATGAGGAACCGGTGAAGGTTCTGGATTCAGATAGTAAGGTTCTTCGTGGCAAGACCATTGAGTTGGTAAAGGTGCTGTGGAAGCATCGCGGTGTTGAGGAAGCCACGTGGGAGCGGAAGGAAGACATGCTGAAGCAGTTTCCTTATCTCTTTCCTTCAGGTAAATTTCGAGGACGAAATTTCTTAAGGGGGGGAGAGTTGTAACGCCCCGGTTTTGGGCTTAGAAGTTTTGAGCGTTGACCGGTTTGGTCAAAGTGCTGTTCGAATCGTAGGTGGCTAATTTAGGAAAACCTAGTTCGGGTTGCATTAAAAATATGGAAAAATGTTCTAAAATCATCTTTTAATGTATATTGATGAACTGTGAAAACAATTTTGGAAAATGAGTTTTGGAAGGTTGACATTTTGGCTAGTGACCAAAATGTAATTTTCGCAAATTTGGTGGCTGTTTTAAAAAGGATTGAAACTTTGAATCTTTAAGGAGCTATTTGCCCAAAAATTGAATTCTCCAGATTTTTCTAAGATATTTTAATCCTAAAATCTGATTTTAAAGATATCAAAGTGGAGGGAAGTTTCATTTTCACTTTTTTTTCCCAACTAACTTCCTATTTTCTCTTCTTTTTTTCTCTTCAACCAAACATCACCATTTCCAGAGATTCTAATCTGATTTCCTCACCTAAATTCTTCCTTTCAACTTTCATTTGATTGCAAATCAACATATCTTCAAAACCTACTCATTTGCTACAAGTTTCAACAAGGTTTTCATTCCAAAAAGTGGAGAAATCACAAGTTTGGAGGTATGAACGATTCTCCTCTGAACTTTAAGTTCTTTAATGAAATTCCTAAAGTTTTCAATCCTAAATATATGTTTAATTAAAGGTTTGTAAGTTGATTTAAGAATCTTGGCTAATTGAGCAAGATTTTGATGATTTCAATTGATTTTCGTTTGATCTGTTAAATCTGGGTTTTGAGAAGTGTTTTTGATGTTATTTGATCATTAAATTGATATGGAAGTGAGTCTTGATTGATGCAATCCCGGATAGGTTAAGATTCCTAAGTTTAGCTTGTGTTTTAAGGTTGTTTTTGTGGTGATCTTGTGGATCTGTTGTTGCTGGAGGTATAAGGATGTTTATAGGTTGTTTATAGGTGTTGTTTGATGTTAATAGAAGTGAGGTTTTGCTGGTTTATGGCTGGGTTATGTTTAGAAGTGGTTTTGATGCATTCTCGGTTGTGTTTGGTGGCCGAAAATGGAGGATGGATGAGAGCAGCGAGTTTGAGTGCTTTCGTTGAGGTAATTGATGCATGATGATGCATTAATTTACTGCTTTGATGTGTTGAAGCAGGGGAGGCATCTTTGGATCCAAGAATCGTTGATCCGGAAGCTTGAATTCGTGCTTCGGCAAGAGGCGAAGTGGAATCGGTGAGTGAAATTGGGTTTTCGGCTTTGAAACCAATGTCTTGGGAGCTTAGTCTAAGTCTAAACAACTTTGCTAAGCTCGAGTGTAAGTTTTCGGATTTTCTCTTTAGTGGTGGCCATGGTTTTGATGTATTGCAAAATGATGATTTGCATGTTTTACATACTGTTTTGGAAGCATGTTTTAGCATGGTATTTGCTGTTGTTGTAAGCCATATGTTGAGGGTAGCTCTAGGTAGGAGTGCCTTGCTTTTGTACTTTGAAATGATGTGGTTTTATGCTTTAAAATGCATGATGAATATGGCTTGGTTTTATGCTTAAAAACAGTGATGTAAATGATGAAAATGATGTATATTGGCAAGTGATGTTTTGAAAATGTTAAGGTCACTAAGGTGGTTAAAAGTCCTTGAGTGAGCCTTGTTACTTATGAACATCAAGGTGGTTAAAAGTCCTTGGATGGTTCATGTTGCGGACACTAAGGTGTTTAAAAGTCCTTAGGTGATCCATTCTATGGTGTTTAAAAGTCCATAGGCCAAGGTGTTTAAAAGTCCTTGGGATCAAGGTGTTTAAAAGTCCTTGATGTGTTTCATTCATGGTGTTTAAAAGTCCATGGCCAAGGTGTTTAAAAGTCCTTGGGATCAAGGTGTTTAAAAGTCCTTGATGGGTTACTTCTATGGTGTTTAAAAGTCCATAGGCCAAGGTGTTTAAAAGTCCTTGGGGCCAAGGTGTTTAAAAGTCCTTGGGAAGTTGATGAACTTGTTTTAATAAATGGAAATGTATCACTTGAGCCAATATGACATGTTGAGAATATTGAGAAGCATGAGATGCTTGTTTTAATGTTTATGTTTAAGCATGAGATTGCTTGTTAAGAATGCTTTGAGCATGTGAAAATGGTTGATTTAAAGCATGTTTTGTAAATGTTTTGAATTGCATTATTGAATGGTTTTTAAGAGCTTTCCTCACTAAGCCTTTGCTTACGCTCTCTTCGTTTTCTGAATTCAATAATGCAGAGCATTAGAGTAACTTGAGGGCAGCAAAGTGGGTCAAGCAATCAAGTTCAAGTGAAGCTCAATGTATGGAAGGTTTTGTTAAACATTTAGCTTTTGTGTGATTTGGCAATGGGGGACCAATGTATGTGTTTTGGGAGGTGTTTGAGACTCCCTAAGCTTGTTAAATGTTGATGTGGTTGCTGGTTTTGGATTGAAACCTTATATGCTTGTTTTGGAAGTTTGGTGTTTGGAATAGCTAGCTTGAGTAGGAAGCATGCCTATAGAATTGGGGCTTTTTGCATATGATGTTAATTGGATGAATTGATGTTGCTAGTAGGTTGTTTATATGCTTACTTGTATGCTGGCAAAGTTTGGTGATGATTGGAGCATGATTGGTTGTGTAATTGCATGTTTAAGGTTGAATTTTGAAGCATTCTGGTGCAGGCGTTTCGGAACTGGGTGCCCCGTTTCGGAACGGGTGCCTTGCATGAACCCAGGGGTCCGAAACGGGGAGGGCTGTTTCGGAACGAGTAAGCCTCTGCCAGACCCCCGTTTCGAAACGGGCTATGCCTGTTTCGGAACTGCCCCGCGTTTCGGAACGGGCTGTCCCCCGTTTCGGAACGGTTGACCGTTGGGGGCTGACACTGGCGGTTATGTGTTCTGAATTGTTTGCATTTTGGTCCTGAATCTTGTATGTGCAATTGTATGAGCTGTGGATGTCCTTTTGAGCTGAAATTTCACAGAGAAGTATGAAATCTGACTAATTACAAGTTGGTAACTTTAATTTGGACTAAGTCCTCTAATTTATCAGAAATTACAATTTGGTCCCTAAAGTTGTAATTTGTTCAATTGGGTCCCTGTTTGATCTCTGATGTTTGTGATCTTTTAGTATGTTGGTTGTATGGTCACACATAGGTGTAATGTGCATCTAGACAAGATTAAAAAGAAAAAAAAAGGGTCGTTAATCAAGGTTGACTTTCGGGTTGACTTTGGTTTTCCCCGTGTGACTTTCTTAATTCGGGTCAACCGTCTAGGCCGGGTTAAGGGGGTTACAGGGTAAGCAATAATCCTCAAACAATCATTGAGTTCCATGGATGTGTTAAGCTTAATCTCAAGCTAGGGTTCTAGCCATCCATGGATAATTCATCGTTGGTGCTTATATTGAATTTGGATATCGATTTTGAGATTGTTGTATTGATTTGGAAATCTTATTATCAATCCTAATAATCTCCCTATTGATTTACTAGCTCAAGAAATTGATAAAGAGCATCCATCGTCTCCATCCAAATATAGGAACAAGGGGATTGTTATCCAAGAGCCATAGGAGCATCGAATTTTGAGGTGAGTGTAGTCGGAGTCTCGAGATTAGGTGAAAAGTCTTCCCGAATCTTTTATTGTCGTTTTTTATCATTTAACTAACAATACCATTGAGGAAGTTGCATTGGATCATTAAACGGACACTTTGGTAAGTGTCGGTAAGTTTGTTATTGAACATCAGACATAGCTATTGGTATTGTCATTGAGTATTGGCATTGATATAGTTATTGTCATTGAACCATTGTAAAGAAATTATCGGACATTGATATTAACATTGAACCATGAAACATTGATTATGAGACATGTTATTATTGATATTATTGAAATCATTGGTCATTGGAATTCCTCGTTGAATATTGGATATGGATATGAACATTGAAAGCTTGGATTTGAATAGACATTGGATACAATTTGCATGTCGTAGAATTCATGAGCTCAGTGTAAGGGTGGACTACGGTCCTAAGGCTACGACCTATATTGATTTGGCGAGGCGGAGGGATGTGTATTGATATTGGCCATATTGGCGAGGCGGAGGGATGTGTATTGATATTGGCCATATTGGCGAGGCGGAGGGACTAGACCATTCATTAATTTCGTAAGGCGTAGGAATTCGCGTATCCACTATCTTGATTCAATCCAAGGATTAATGATGAAATAAATATGTTAAACATTGTTTATTGATGCAAAGTATTGGTATAAATAAGCATTAGAGCATGTATATTGATACTTGTTACATTGATGTTCATAATGTTTATGACTACCTCACTAGGCAATGTATGACTAACGTGTCTCGTCTCATTCATTTCAGGTTGAAAGATCGTGCGTAGAAGGATCAGATTGTCAAGGCAAGACATGTCACTACAAACCCTAAAGTAATGTGCTTTGACTTATGAACTCCTAGGAAGGTGGCAAAGTAGTGGAACTAGTTGTTTATCCCATTTTGATATTTTTGTGTGATGCCTATGTGAAAATATGGTTGATGGCCCTACATGGCCCTTTTGTTTGGCTTAAAGTAGTTAAAAAGTGCATACTTGGCTGATAATGGTCAAAACATGGTTAACGTATTCGTATGGTCAAGAAACTTGGCATGCTAGTAGATTATACCATTGAAATGTTGTGCGTGAAGTTTCGTTGCATTTGGACATCGTTCTGTAAGTCAAATTGAATAAATACCAGCAAAAATCTGTCATTTCAGGTAAGACCGTATTGAAATGGGTGATGGCGTTTCGATACGGATAAGCATAGTTGAACCTGAGAAATAGGGCGTACCGAAACAGTTCTTGGCCGTTTCGAAACATTTTGTCACTCGAATCCCTCGTTTCGATACGGGTTTATAGTTTATCAAAACGGGTCAAAGTCAAAGTCAAAAGAAGTCAACTTGTTTTGATACAGGGCATATCCGTATCGATACGGTCTAAAGGGTAAGTCAACAAGGGTTGACCATCGTCCACCCGTTTTGAAACAGCCTTAGGGTGTTTCGATATGGGGTTAGTTATGTTAGTTAAACGCATATTAAACAGACCGCAATGTTCATAGTTTAGTCAGCAAATCTTGAAGGATTAAATTAAATGAGCTAATTGACTCCAAATTGTATGAAATTTCACAGGTATGTTAATAGTATGATGAATTTCATTGTAGTATAACCAATTGTATCGAAGGACCCATAATTTATCAAATTTACAGTTTGGTCCCTAAAACTTGTAAGATTTAATATGTAGTCCTAATTGATTAATTATTGATTCGTGCGAATTAATTAGACCTATATACATCGAAGTATTGTATTATTGAATGTTGTTGGTGTAAATGTTAAGATTAAAACTGCAATTTTTTTGCACCGATTACTGTATTAATCATCGATAGCACCTTCCGACCAGGTTCTCGACCAGACTGGGAAAGAGGTGTTACATTTGTGGTATCAGAGCTAGAGTTTAGTCGATTCTAGCACTAAACCGAAGCTTGTTTCATTGTTATTGTGTTAGTTTGCCACATGGGAGTTATATATTGTGTATATTGTGACTTGTCGACTAATCCGATCTTTCATATATATATATGTCTGAGACTAACGAAGCTTACTAAGACAAGCTCGTTACTGGCTCCTCGATAAATGGCGAGGAAATTAGAGGAGGAAATCTTCAGAACCCACCGCAACCACGTGACCCTCATGTTCAGGGTACTGAGCCTGTAGCACCTACCGCTTAGGTTGAGTGTTATAAGAACATGGTCGGCATGTTCAGGCAGTTTATGACTGCTATGAGGGCCGAACAAGTTGTGCAACCTATCACCCATGTAGTTCAATACACTCGAGCACCTATTGATAAGCTTTCACAGTATCGAGCTTATACTTTTACTAGACAAGATGATGACAACCCTGAAGTTGCCAAATATTGTTTGGATAACACCTTGCAGATGCTGAATAAGCAGCTTCAGTGCTCGGACGAGCATAAGCTTGAGTGTGCCATCACATTGCTGGCCGATGAGGCACTTCAATGGTGGGAATCTACCATTTTGACAGTTTCTGAATATATGGTGACTTCGGAGTTCTTCCTTAAAGAATTCCACAAGAAATATATCAGTGAATTTTACCTTGCTGAAAGACGAAGCATCTTCCTTCACATCAAACAAGGTGGACGACCGGTCGAACAATACATAGATGATTTTTGCAAGTACTATCGATATGGTGCATAATATATAAAGAAGGAGGAAGAGAAGTGACGAATGTTTATTGCAGGGATCAATGATGAACTACACCCTATGTTCACTCGTTAAGCATTTTTTATTTTCAAGACCTTGTGAATCGAGTTAAGGCCACCGAAGCTGCACAGAAAGCTCAACAAGCTGGTGGGTCTGGGAAGTTTGAAAAGAGGTTTAGGGATGATTTTCGACCTCCGAGATGGAATAAGAAAGGGAGATATCAAGGTCTTAAACAGAATATCTATCCACAACCCTCCCGTTCTGGAAACATCAAGAGACCTCAGTCTGTGACATAGTCTTTTGCTAAAGTTGCGTCCATTGATAGCACTGGAGGTTCGAATCAAGGCAACCAGCATCCACTTTGCAACTATTGTCAGAATAGGCATCCAACGGGTCAATATCGTAAGCAGACTGGAGCATGTTACTACTATGGTGAGCAGGGTCACTTTATTCATGACTGCCCTTTGAATACAACCAAATCTCCGGTTACACCGACTACTGCTGCTTCTCTTGCTCAGTCCTTTCGAGGTAAAGGATCGAAGCAAGGATCATCGAGAACTTTCGGACGATCGAGTGGTCCAGGGAAACCCTTTAATAAGCAAGATTCGAAAGCTCTTTCCCAAATGTATCATGTGAGGAGCAGAGAAGAAGATGATGAACCTGATGTCATTGCAGGTACCATCGAGCTATATTCACATTCTTTATATGCATTGATTGACCCTGGTTCTACTAATTCTTTTATAAGTACCATTTTAGTTAAGAAGTATAATATGTCTTCCAAACTAATAGCATCGAGAATTTTTGTAACCAATCCATTATGAGATTGTGTCACCGTAAGGGTAGTGTGCAAGAACTGCCTCTTAATGATCCAAGGAATTCCTTTTCTCGCCAATTTTTTGGCTTTACCGATTCATGAATTCAATGTCATCCTAGGCTTAGATTGGCTTAGAGAACATCAAGCATGGGTAGATTGTTGTATAGGGAAATTGTACCTTCGACGTTTGGGTAAGGAAAATGTTGTACTGATGTACGCGAAGAATAAGTCATTGTATGCTTTGACATTGGAAACCAAAGGTGAATCACAACTAAAAGACATTGACATTGTATATGAATTTCATGATGTCTTCCCTGACGAGCTTTAGGGATTTCCCCCAACCCGTGAAGTGGAGTTTGGCATCGAGGTGCAACCTGGGACTGCTCCAGTTTCCATTGCACCATATTGTATGGCAGCTGTGGAATTAAAAGAATTGAAGACTCAGATTCAAGACTTATTGAACAAAGGTTTCATTCAACTGAGCTCTTCGCCCTATGGAGCTTCGGTTCTCTTTGTTAAGAAGAAAGATGGTTCTATGCGATTGTGTATTGACTATCGACAATTGAATAAAGTAACCATCAAGAATAAATATCCATTGCCTAGAATAGACGACCGATTCGATCAACTAAAATATGCCTATGTGTTTTCCAAAATAGATTTAAGGTTAGGCTATTATCAAATGATAGTTAAGGAGTGTGATGTAGCGAAAACTGCTTTTCGTAAAAGATATGGACACTACGAATTATTGATGATGCCCTTTGGGTTAACTAATGCACTGGCTGTCTTCATGGATTTGATGAATCAGATTATTAGACCCTACCTTGATAAATTCGTAGTGGTGTTTATATACGACATATTGATCTATTCCAAGAATGAAGCGGAGCACTGAGATCATCTTCGTATTGTGCTTCATACCTTGAGAGAGAAGCAGTTGTACGCGAAGTTGTAACACCCTCTTCCCGGCCTGGTAGTGAACCGGGTCGAAACGTGTTACCGATGAACAGTGCGGTGTTCGGTGCGATAAAATTTCAACTTTTAAATAACATTTAGTCAATCTCACACACAAACATTCCAATATACGTATTAATTCATTTTGTTCATAAAAGAACCACTTTTAACTAACCCTGTATCGAAACGCTCAGGGTCATTTCGATACGGGAGGACAAAGGTTAATCTTGTTGACTTTCCTTCTTAGACCGAATCGATATAGGAGCACCCGTATCAGTACCGGTTGACTACCCTTGACTTAGAATTTGACTCATTTCGATACGCTGTGAACTCGTATCGAAACAGAGGTCTCCAGTGAAAAAATGTTTCGAAACATCCCTACCCTTTTTGGTACACCCTATTTACTAAGGTTCAATTATACTCACCCGTATCGAAACGTCATCACCCGTTTCGATACGACCTGACCTATAATGACATATTCTTGCTGGTTTTTCTTCAATTTAACATGTTGAACGATGTCCAAATGCAATGAAATTTTACATACAACATTTCAATGGTATAAACCACTACCATGCCAAATTTCATGATCATATAAATGCATTTACCCGATTTTTACCTTTTAGTGGCCAAACATACATTTTAAGGCCATTTCATAACACATAAAGACTCAACTTTAACATATCATACTTTTAGCACTCAACCACAACATAGGCACATCAAAAGAGACTTAATAGACTTATACATAGACTTTGCCACCAACTAGGAGTTCAAAGGGTCAGTATACATTACTTAGAGCTTGATTGTGACTTGTGCAACGCTTCAACTTCTCCGATCTTGATCCAAAACTTGTCTAACCTGAAATGGATGCAATGGAATGCATTAGGCTTACTTTACCTAGTGAGGTAGTCATAAGCTATGAATGAACATAATGTGCCATGTAAATTCTTCAAAGAAAATCATAATACTAAGTGTGCAATAACATAGCATGCTACTTATTCATAACAAAGCGTAATGTCATATCATCAATAGTCAATATCATGATTTCATAGCAACAATATCAATAATCAATAGTTCCCTTGGATCGATTCATGGTATATGGATACACAAATTCTATGGCAATGACAATGTTATGACAATAACAATATCGTAGCAATAACAATATTACGGCAACAACAATGTAATGGCCATATTCAATGCTATATTTATAATTCAATAATAGTTTTATTGATGTCTTTATTAATCATTTAGCATCATTTGCCTTGGAACACTTTTGGACTTAGATAACTTTGGTTCAATAGTCGGTAATAGACAAGCTCAAAGTACAAAGCAATGGCTTGTTTCAATACAATATCAATGATTCAATGCTTCTGATGCCCGTACTCACTCCAACCGAACCTCCGCCTCGCCTAGGGTCATCACCCTTGAGCTGTGGCTCATGGACCGTAGTCCCGACAAATATACCAAGTACCAAGCCAAAGGATCCAAGGACTTTTCCTCAATAATATTTTATCAATATGATATCTTTATCAAAGTCTATAACAGTGCCAATAACGAAGTCGGTAACAGTGTCAATGGCAATATCTTCATATCGATAACGATAACAATGATTCAATGTCAATAATTTGATGACCATATGCACACATCAACACCAATATCTCAATAGCAATATGCAATATCCAATATGCAATAATCAATGTTTGATGCTCAATGATTCATGTAGCAATGTTTCAATGACTTCGATGACAACAACAACGATGCTACGGATAATGATTCAATGCAATACATACCAAAACTTACCAACATGCCTTTCAATAATGCTTTATGCAAAACCCCTTTAATCCAATGGTTAGTAAACAACCTAAATCAATAACGATAAATTCGAAAAGGCTCCTCGCTTAATTCCGAGACTCCAACTACAGTCACCTTGCTCGGTTAATGCTTTATGGTTGATAATACCTCGTTCGATGCTTAAATCCTCCTTCTCATATTAGAATGGATTAAACGATATTCTCAAACGAAGGAAGACAAAGCTTTGGTTTTGTCTTCAATGGAGGTGCTTGCTTAAAGCTAGAGGTTGAAGATGGAGATGGAGGAGCTTGCTTGTTTTCTAAAGAAGAGTTTAGGCTCGGTAGGAAATCAAAAAGCCATACTCCTCTTCATTATCTTCTTATTTATAGAGGATTAGGGAATTATTAATTATTTATCACCTCTCTAACAACCTATAAAAGGGTTTCCCTTGCTTGAGGGTTTGCTAAGCCCAACACACCTCATCAAGTAACCAATAAGAACATTTCCTCTTCTCTAAGATTTTTCCTTTTTTCTTATTGCCATCAATTCACATTATAATTGCTGACAAAAAGTTACTTACTCAGCTTAAAAACATGTGAGGAGATGCCAAGCATGTAGGTGACTCACCAAGGGCCGCAACTTTTGACTTTGGGAGCACCTACCCTGTTTTCTGCAGAGTACCGTATCGATACACGAGAGGTCGTATTGATACGGGTAAGAAAAAGTCCAAACAAGTAGTTAAAGTCGTTATATCGTATCGATACGCCCTTAGTCGTTTCGATACACCTTTGCTCTACCGTTTCGATACGCCCCTAAACCGTATCGAAACACTGGCCTTAAAAGATCTATTTGAAATTTTCCAGAGGGTTCTTGGTCACAGATAAATACAATTAATATCTCATACAAGATCAATGCAATTAACCAAAATTTTCTGGTGGATTTCTGGCCTTCGGAACCCTAATTCGACTAGGCTAGTTTTTGGGGTGTTAAAGAAGTTCTCTAAGTGTGAGTTTTGGCTCACCGAAGTTGCCTTTTTGGGACACATCGTGTCGGCTTCGGGTATTCAAGTGGACCCGAAGAAAATCCAAGCTATTGTAGATTGGCACCCACCGAAGAACATTGGTGAAGTCAGAAGCTTCATTGGGCTTGCTGGCTATTATCGTAGATTTGTGAAAGGATCTTCTATGATAGCCGCTCCTTTAACCAAATTATTGAGGAAAGAAGCTCTTTTTGTTTGGAACGAGGTTCAACAACGAAGTTTCGATCAGTTGAAACAAGTTGACTCATGCACCAGTCCTAATCAAACCCGAGTCCGGAAAGGACTACACAGTTTACAGTGATGCGTCGCACCTCGGGTTAGGATGTGTATTGATGCAAGAGGGCAAAGTCATCGCTTATGCTTCGAGGAAACTTAAGTTGCATGAACTGAATTACCCCACTCACGACCTTGAATTGGCTGCAGTTGCCTTTGCATTGAAAATCTGGAGACATTACCTTTACGGAGAAAAATGTTACCTCTACACCGACCATAAAAGCCTTAAGTATTTATTGACTCAAAAGGAGTTGAACCTTCGGCAACGAAGATGGATAGAACTCCTTAAGGATTACGATCTTGTCATTGATTACCTCCTGGGCAAGGCCAACGTTGTAGCTAATGCGCTCAGCCGCAAACCTTTGCCTGGTAAGCATTGGCAATAAATTTGGGGTTATATGTATTATGTAGTACATTAACTCACCATAATATTGCTATATTGTACCCCCTCGAGCAATTAACGCTCACGTCTGACTTCGGAAGCATCGTTGTCTTGTAGCAGAACTCCAAATTCAGTCTACCATCGTTTCGCGAATCAAGGATTTGCAAGAGCAAGATTTTAAGCTTCAATACATTGTCTCTAAGCTATCGGACAATTCCGACTTCAAAATTCATTCTAAAGAACTCTTATGTTTTCATGACCGAGTCTGTGTACCTAATGATGAATCTCTTTCCACCGATATCTTCTCTGAACCTCATTCAAGTTCTTTTTCTGTTCACCTCGGGTCTGTGAAAATGTATAAGGACCTTTGTGAACTCTATTGGTGGCCAGACATGAAGCAGGCCATAGTTGATTTCATCTCCAAATGTCTCGCGTGTTAACATGTTAAGGCTGAACATTGTGTTCCTACCAAATTATTGTAGCCTATTGATCCACCGAAATAGAAATTGGAAAAGATCACTATGGATTTTGTTAGTGGTCTATCGTTAACTCCCGCGAAGCATGATGCCATATGAGTTATTGTAGATCGTTTCATGAAGTTGGCCCATTTAATACTAGTTAGAAAGAATTACGGTCTTCCTAAATTAGATGACTTGTATATCAAGAATGTAATCCGACTCCATGGAGTACCTAAGTCTATTATCTCCGATCCAGATCCCCGATTTGCATCTCGGTTTTGGAGAACCTTACAAGGAGCTTTGGGCACTAGAGTTAATCTTAGTACAGCTTTTCACCCTCAAACTGACGGCCAGTCAGAAAGGGTAAACCAGGTAAATCATCAAAAAACTTGTTCATTGACACCTTAGAAATTTGCATTGTTATTGAACCTCCCTATACAGATCTTGGAAGACATGGTTCGGGCATGCATCATTGATTTTGGTGGAACTTGGGAGAAATCTCTACCCCTTATCGAATTTGCCTACAATAATAGTTACCAGGCATCAATCCAAATGGCCCTATATGAAGCATTGTATGGTAGGCGATGTACAACTCCATTGTGTTGGTCGGAACTTGGCGAGGACAAGATGTTAGGCCCTGACTTGCTTCGAGAGACTGAAGAGCGGGTCACAATTATCCATGATCGTTCAAAAGATGCTATTGATCGACAAAAGACTTATGCTGATTTCATGAGAAGAGACATTGAGTACAAAGTTGGTGAAAAAGCCTTCCTCAAAGTATCACCGTGAAAGAAAGTTTTAAGTTTTGGCAAGAAGGGAAAATTGAGTCCCCGATTCATTGGACCCTTTGAAGTCATTGAAAGAGTTGGCTCGGTGGCATATCGACTATTGTTGCCCTCTGAATTGAGTAAAATTCACGATGTTTGTCATGTATCAATGCTTCGGAAATATCATTTTGATCCTTCACACATTGTGGAACCTGAATCTGTAGAAATTAGACCAAATCTATCCTATGAGGAGGAACCGGTTCAAATTCTAGCTAGAGAAGTCAAGAGGCTTCGCAACAAAACTGTATCGTTGGTTAAAGTGCTCTGGAGGATCCACACAGTTGAGGAAGCCACTTGGGAACCTGAAGAGACCATGAAACAACAATATCCACATCTCTTCAGTTTAGGTAAAAATTCAAGGACGAATTTTTCTTAAGGGGAGAGAGTTGTAACACCCTAAAATACGTTCTAGTCAAAATTAGGTTCTGATGATCAGAAATTTTACATTAATGAAGTCTAAATATAGTATCGGCTAGTTAATTATTGATATTGGACCCTATTGAATAGTATCGAAAACATTATAGCGACGAAATTGTGGAGATTGGGAGTTTGGAGTCAAAATCGTAAAGCATTGAGAGATAAGGGACTAGCCTTGCGATTAGCCCCTTCTCAACTAAAAATTGCACTACATGGATAAATAAAATTAGTTTATTTCATAGTGAGTAAAGCCAATCGGCTAACTAGTTCTTTAAGAGCAAAATAATTAAGAAATAAAGGAAAAGGGGATAGAACTTACTGAGCCTTGAAAAGCAAATCCCTCAATAGTCATCTTCATCTTCAACTAAGCAAGCACCTCCATTGGAGAGGAAACTTAAGCTTAAATTTTCTTCAAGTTATTGTTATCAAATCATTGCTATCGTTTGTGTAAGCAATAATCCTCAAACAATCATTCAGTTCCATGGATGTGTTAAGCTTAATCTCAAGCTAGGGTTCTAGCCATCCATGGATAATTCATCGTTGGTGCTTATACTGAATTTGGATATCGATTTTGATATTGTTGTATTGATTTTGATATCATATTATCAATTCTAGTAATCTCCTTATTGATTTCCTAGCTCAAGAAATTGATAAAGAGCATCCATCGTCTCCATCCAAAGCTAGAAAAAGGGGATTGTTATCCGAGAGTCATAGGAGCATCAGATTTTGAGGTGAGTGTAGTCAGAGTCTCGGGATTAGGCGAAAAGCCTTCCTGAATCTTTTATTGTCGTTTTTGATTTTTAGCAAACATTACCATTGAGGAAGTTGCATTGGATCATTAAACGAACACTTTGGAAAGTGTCGGTAAATTTGTTGTTGAACATCGGACATATCTATTGGTATTGTCATTGAGTATTGTCATTGATATAGTTATTGTCATTGAAACATTGCAAAGAAATTATCGGACATTGATATTGACATTGAACCATGAAACATTGATTTTGAGACTTGTTATTATTGATATTATTGAAATCATTGGTCATTGGAATTCCTCATTGAATAACGAATATGGATATGAACATTGAAACCTTGGATTTGAATAGATATTGGATACAATTGGCATGCCATATAATTCATGAGCTCAGTGTATGGGTGGACTACGGTCCTAAGGCTACGACCTATATTGATTTGGCGAGGCAGAGGGATGTGAAATGATATTGGTTATATTGGCGAGACGAAGGGACTAGACCATTCATTGATTTGGCGAGGCGTAGGAATTCGCGTATCCACTATCTTGATTCAATCCAAAGATTAATGATGAAATAAATATGTTAAACATTGTTTATTGATGCAAAGTATTGGTATAAATAAACATGATAGCATGTATATTGATATTTGTTACATTGATGTTCATATTGTTTATGACTACCTCACTAGGCAATGTATGCCTAACGTGTCTCATCTCATGCATTTCAGGTTGAAAGATCGTGCGTAGAAGGATCGGGTTGTCAAGGCAAGACAAGTCACTACAAACCCTAAAGTAATGTGATTTGATTTATGAACTCCTAGGAAGGTGGCAAAGAAGTGGAACTAGTTGTTTATGCCCATTTTGATATGTTTGTTTGATACCTATGTTAAAATATGGTTGATGGCCCTACATGGCCCTTTTGTTTGGCTTAAAGTAGTTAAAAAGTGCATACTTGGATCATAATGGTCAAAACATGGTAAATGTATTCGTATGGTCATAAACTTGGCATGCTAGTAGTTTATACCATTGAAACATGGCCCATTTCAAGTCAGGTTGTATCGAAACGGGTGATGGCGTTTTGATACGGATAAGCATAATTGAACCTGAGGAATAGGGCGTACCGAAACGGTTCTTAGCCGTTTCGAAACATTTTTTCACTAGAATCCCTCGTTTCGATACGGTTTATAGCGTATCGAAACGGGTCAAAGTCAAAAGAAATAACCCATTTCGATACAAGGCATATCCATATCGATACGGTCTAAAGGGTAAGTCAACAAGGGTTGACCATCATCCACTCGTTTCGAAACAGCCCTAGGGTGTTTCGATACGGGGTTAGTTAAGTTAGTTAAAGGCATATTAAACAGACTAGAATGTTCACATTTTAGTCACTGAATCTTGAAGGATTAAATTGAATGAGCTAAAGGACTCCAATTTGTATGAAATTTTATAGGTATGTTAATATTGTGATGAGTTTCATTGTAGTATAACCAATTGCATCGAAGGATCCCTAATTTATCAAATTTGTAGTTTAGTCCCTAAAACTTGTAATAGTTAATATGTAGTCCTAATTGATTAATTATCGATTCGTGTGGATTAATTAGACCTACATACATCGAAGTATTGTGTTATTGAATGTTTTTGATGTAAATGTTAAGATTAAACTGAATTTTGTCTCATTGATTACTGTATTGATCATTAATAGCACCTTCCTACCCGGTTCTCGACTAGACCGAGAAAGAGGTGTTACAAGATAGATACGAAGCTCTCTATATCCTTGACTGTGAGGCTGTTGGGAAGGCCGATTGGTTATCATGCGTTGAAAAACCGAATTCATGTGTTGTGGGCACCGATAAGAGAGGTAAGCATTATCGATTTAGATAACGATTACTACCTTATTCGATTTGCTATGGAGGATGATTATGAGAAGGTGTTGACTGGCGGTCCTTGGATGGTTTGTGGAAGAAACTTGACCATTCAGCCTTGGTCTCGTGAATTCTCAACGGCAACTGAGCACCCTCGCCAAATTCTTGCGTGGGTTCGGCTACCTAGACTCTCGTATAGATATGATTCTAGAAATTTGTTCAAGGTCATTACTAGTCTACTCGGGAAAGTGGTGCGAGTGGAATTTAATACTACGAAAGGGAAGCGTGGTCGGTTTGGGCGCTTGGCGATAATGGTAGACCTTGATAAGCCTTTGATCCCTTGGATTGTTATTGATGGGAAGCACCAACCAGTTGAGTACGAAGGTTTTCCGATGATTTGCTTTGGATGGGGAAGTATGGTCATTCGAAGGATGTGTGTGGAAAATCAAATGGTCCAAATGAGGTGTCTAGACCAGTTGAAAACATACCGAGGGCAGAAACCGAAATGTATGGACCTTGGATGCAAGTAGAACAGAGGAGGTGTCGTACAGACACGAAACAGAACTCAGATTTTCGAGGCAAAGGTGTACGCAATTAGGGATGTAAAAGCTGACTCGACCTACAAAACTAACTAAAACCAACTTGAGTCAAAACTTCTTATGACCTGAGATGGCGGTGATTCGAAATTGATTCGAGTCTGAATTGGTGTTGACCTGAACCCGAGTTGAACCTAAAACACTTGGATCTAAACTCGACCTGCACCCGACCTAAGAACGACCTGAACACGAATTCAACGTGATAATGTAATAACCGAACCGGACCTGATATGAACCTGAACCGGGATTAACCTGGTAAATAATTGATATTATTAGACCTATTATCAACCTGACCTGTTATGAACCTGATCTGTAATTGATTCAACATGTAAATGACCTGACTTGTCATTTAACTGATCTGATATTTACGTGACTTGTTTTTTATCTGACTTGTAATAACTAATAAGTTACAATTGATGAATTTGTAAGATTATGAATTTATTATATTATAGTGTAATGAAATGCATCTTCACAATTTAAGGTACATGGTTAACTATGTTCATTAAATTAATATGTTTACTTTTTATATTTATAAATTATAGTATATAAAAATATTTAAAAAATTTATTAAATATCTAAATGTTGTCAACATAATTCCTTAAGCTTTGTGATTTATGGTTTAACATTAATAGTTTATGATTTAGTTTAGTGTTATTGGTTTATGAGATTAATTCTAATCCTTTAAGATGTATGGTTTACTTTAGTATTTAGCTTAGGGTTATTGGTTTATGTGATTAATTTGGAATCCTTAAAGTTTAAGGTTTAGTATCAATGGTTTATTATTTAGCTTATGGTTATTGGTTTATGAGAATAATTTTGATTTCTTAAGGTTTATGATTTTGGGTTTAGTATTAATGGCTTATGGTTTACTATAAGGTTATTGATTTACGAGATTAATTCCGATTCAACTTGCTAATTTATGCATTTGAATTTGACTAAATATTTAAATCAAAGCTTCATGTGTACAATTGAATTAAATTAAAGTTTCAACTTTCATGTGTAGAATTACATATTTACATCCAAATCAAATATTTGTGTATTATTATATTAAATTAAAATTTATATGGTATAATAATAATGTTCGAATTGAATTAACTTATTAAACTTAGGATCTAATTGAGCTAAATTAAAACTTAGAAGCATAAATCACGGACATAATTAAAAGAATTCTAAAACTAAATGTGGAATTTCAATTACATTAATTTAAATTAGGACTCAATTCAATTATATTAAAACCTAAAAGTGAAAATTTGGGACTTAAATGAAAAACATCTGAAGTTGGGAGGGCTAAAAAAACAATTTATCCTAACCTAAAAACCCATGCGGGTGGGAAACTTTCCCTCCCACCGTTTCACTTTAATTAAAATAATGATAAAAAATAGTAGGGGGAAGGACAAAAAATTGGAGGGAATTAAGCCCCTTAATTTTTAGGTTCTTTCCCTCCAAAATCCAAATGGAATCTTTTTAAATATGATTCAATAATTAATTGCCCATTTGGCATTTGCCTCATAATATTTTTGCTTAGTAATTAATTACCTTTTAGCTCATCACTTGTTTAAAATTTTCATTTTAGTCCTAACATTCACTTTTAAATTTTAGTTTAATTCAATTTAGTCATAATTATATAATTTTTTTTAAAATTGTAAAATACTTCAACATCTTAAGGGGTATTTTGGTTCATATTAATCCTTAAAATTTTTTTTTATCTGAAATTTACTCACAATTACCATACCGAAGACTATTTGTGCACGGTAAGACCCAACTTCAACCAAAATCGATGTTCCCCGACTTGAATTTTATTTGTCAGCGACGTGACCCGGCCTGAACGTGGCCTGACCTGAAGTCCATCTGAACCTGAATTAACCTGTTAATTAACTGATTCAGACCCGAACCGTTTTGGTTTGAACTTAAACTTTCACGACCTGAAATTAACCCATCCCGAACCCGAACTCAATCTGATTTGAAATCAACCTAATAATGACTTGAATCTGAGTCGACCCGAACCTGACCTGATCCGAGTCGAGCCATTAAATTGACCTGACATAACTCGCATCTGATTTGATCTGACCTAAAATGACCTGACCTAAAACCTGAACGATTACTTGATTTCACATCCCTATAGACAATGGCCAAGAAGGATCTTGTTTTTGGGCTTTGAGTGTTTTTGAGGATGAGGATAATATTAGGTCCAGCAATAATGATTTGGTTTAGAAGGAAGGCTCAGGTGTTGATAATGCTGGTGTCCATGAAGCAGGTAGGGGTGTGGAGGACAGTTTTTCCAGTATGAGAGAGAAGATTATTGGCGCCGATCCTATTGAGTTTGCATAGGGTGGTGTTGTAACGCCCTGGTTTTGCGCCTAAGAGTTTGTAGGTTGGGTTTAGGGTCCGTTGGAACGAGACTAGAGATTCGGGTTAGTTCAGGACTGGTTCAGGGAAAACCTAGTTTGGGAAGTGATAAAAACATGAGAAAAATTGATAAAATCATTTTAATATATATATATATATAAGGGTTTGGTGAAGTCAATTTTTTAAAATGACATTTGGAAGGTGGACATTTCGGTTTAGTGACTAAATTATAAAAATGGAAAAACTGTTTTTAATGGATATTTTGTAAAAGAGCCAAAACATAGAATTTTTAGGGAGCTAAAGCGATTGTAATCAACTATTTCTTTAATTTGACATGTTTTAAACGTGTTCAATTAAAAATATTAAAAAGGGTTTTGATTAAAAAGGTAATTAAACTTTACAAACTCATTTTGATGTAACTTCTATTTCTCTCTTTTCTCATCAGCCAACCACCCATTTTCTTTCAAAACTTCCATAGATCTTTTCCTTCTCATTTTACTTTGATTTCCAAATGATTTCCATGGAGTTTCTTCAACTTGTTTCAATGAATTCTTGAAGATTTTCAATCAAATCTTGTCAATTGAAGGAAAAGCAAGGGATTAGGGGTAATTTTCGTGCTTCTCCTCTTAGAAAGGTTCTTTAATGAAATTCCCAATTATTTGGCTCTTTAGTTATGTTTCTTAACAAGGTTTTATGATTGATTTGAAGAAAATGGCTAAATCAAGCTTTAAATGATGATTTTGTGTAATTTTTGTAATGGATCTGTTTTTGCTGATTTGTGATTGATTTTAATCACGTTTTGGAAGTTTATTAATGTTGAGATTGATGTTTAAGCATTGTAATCTTGAAACTATTTGGATCTCTAGTTGATTAGGTTGTTAGAATTGGGTTTTTGTGGTGTTAATGTGATTTTGTGAATGATGGAGGTATAAGGTTTATAATATGATGATTTTGGATGTTAATCAATGTTAATAAATGGTTGGAAGTGTTAGGTTTTGGGTGGGTTGAGTTTGTAGAGTAATCGATGATGTTTTCGGTTGTTTCGTATGGGCGTTTTGGTGGTTTTGGGCAGAGCAACGTGGTAGGATTGCTTGCTAGAGTTTTGAATGCATTGAGATGCATCAATCCTCTGTTCTTATGTGGTTAGAACATGAAAGAATGTTTCGGAAGCAACCGATGAGGTTTCGAGTGCTTCAGACGCCTAGTTTCGCGTCGGCTAATCAAGGTTTCGCGTGTCGGTGAGTGAGAATGTGGATTTTAGCTTTGAAATGTTATAAAGGTGGTTATGGGAACATAGATGTAAGCTTGAAATGCTTTTCAAAGTTCGAAAGTAAGTATAAGGAATTTATCTCTCGGTTGTGCTATTTACGAAATGGTTTTTATGCACTTTGTTTTGAATACATGTTTACCTACTGTTAAAGCATGATTATAGCATGTGGTTTGCTGTTTTTAATGTTGAAATGAAGAAGTATGCACATGGTAAGTGATCCTTGTAAGTATATGTTTTATACGTGTGATTTAAAGTATGGTTTAATGCTTTGAAAAATGATTTATTGATGATGCTTTGAAAACATTGAGGTATGTGGTTAAGTGTGAATTATATTGGCAAGTGATGTTGTAAACATGGTTTATAAATGAAATCGAATATAGTTAGCCGGCTATAGGACTAAGTGCACTATAAACAAGTTCCCTTGGATGTTGAGGGGTTTATACGGTGTATCGAATACTCCGTTCAAATACCCTAATGATTGAGGTATGTGTATGTGGCGTCCCGTCTCTTGTTAGCGGGGTTATACATCTACCGATGAGTGGTGTTGAGGGGTTTATACGGTGTACTGAATACTCCACCACGGGTGTCACAACAGTGGAGGGTAGTTCCCGTGTGCGAACCTTTAGATGCCAGCGAGAATGTATGAAGTGTTGGGACAACATTTGTGAATCCATGTATTCGATATGTTGTTTTGAGGAATGGACTTTCCTAATGATCACTTGTAAGTCGATATAATTGATGATGTATCATGAGAAGGTTTATGTTGAATATTGTGTTTTATACATGTTTTACTCTTTAAGCTTTGCATATGGTAGTTATGCATGGGAAGGCTTAAATTGAGTGTTAGCAATGGGATTTGTTGTTGATTCGTGATACATGTTGCATAAGGTTTATTATGCTGATTTTTTTAAGGTAATAGGGCCTAGTTAAAAAAACCCTTTAAACCTAAATAGGGAGAAAAGAATGCCCGACTTTTATTCATAAACGGAATTCATACATACCATAAGTTATAGATCGAATAACACACCCCTTAGGCTCTAAAAAATAACTACAATTTCGCATGCTAACACCAGAGGTAGCACGCGAAACTCAAGCATTACCCTGTACCTGCCTTAGCCAAGGAGTCGGCTCTCGTATTACAACAACAGGGGATCCATTTTAACAAGCAACTAAATCTCCTAATGGAAGTCCTTAACTCCTCGATAATCTACACTAGATAGGTCGGGAGTTTTGGATCATGATGGATCAAATCTACAGTAGCTTTGCAAGTAGATTCTATCACTAACCTGGTCTTTTTATTCCATCTCGATTCCATGAAAAATTCCAAACTCTCTTTTATCACCAACAATTTTATCAAAATGGAAGGACTCGAGGAGCATTCTTCCGAGAATTGCCCAAGGGTATTACCGGAGTTATCCCTCAAAATTCCACCCACACCACACTTACCGTCGAGAGCTATCATGGCACCATCCACGTTTAGCTTTACCCAACCAACCGGAGGGGGCTGCCAAGTAGCTGGAGCATCCAAGAATTTCCTATGGAGCAGGCTATTCTCAACTAAAAGAGGATCTGAAACGATGCTATCAAAAGGGACGCAACATTCACTGAACTTCGCTTTAAGCCATGACGCAAGTCTCAACCGAACCAGGAATAATAATTGATTCACATCCAATTTAGCATTGTTGAAGATCAAATCATTTCTAAACAGCCAAATAGACCAAATGATTGCAAAAGGTAAGATGGATGATGGTTTTAAAGGAAAGTTCATGGTTTTAAAGGCATGATGGTTTTCTAATGGTGATTTAAGTTAATTGAAATGAGATTTCAATGTAGACTTGGAAAATTGTTTTAATGCATTGATGATGTTTTGATTTTGAGCACTCCTCAGTAACCCTTGTGTGCTTACGCTATTTTTTGTCTATCAATGCAGAGAATTGAGGTTTTGGAGGCAGCGTGGAGCAAGGGATCGCAAGAGACTTCATTTGAGAATGTATGTTTTGGTTTAGACTATAAGTAATAAGGGCAACGGAGGATCCGTTGTGTTTTTGGGAGATTTGTGTAAACTTCCTATTTGAGCATGTGTTCATTGTTGTTTTAGACTTGTAAATGGCCTTTTGTTATTGGTTTGTGCTTTGTTATGCATTTTGGTATCTTGCTTGGCTTGTTTGCTAGGTTGCATGCCTATAGTTTACCTTTGATGCAAATCACCATGATATGATGTTGAATATGTCATGAATTATTGATGTTTGATATTTGGATATGTTATATATATATATATATATATATATGTTGGAAGCATGCTTAAGTGGTTATCGGTGCATTAAGGTGTGAAAAAACAGAAAAATATGACATTACAGGCCCATGCGTATTGATACGCGAGCTACCATATCGGTACAGTATAGCCAAAATAGACATACTGTATCGATACAGGGTAGACCGTATCGATACGACTAAAGGGTAAAATGAGAAACCGTATCGGTACACGAGGCCGTATCGATACCCTTTTGTGCCACTGGAAATCTGAGAAATTGACGAGATAATGGTGTATCGATACGGGCTAAAGTGTATCGATACGCTCCACTGTTAAGTTGGTTAATTAGGGCTTTTTGATGTTCTGTTTTCTTCTGTTTTGGTCACTGAATGTTTGAATGTTCAATTGAATGAGATTGGATGATTGAAAGAAGTTGAAAATTTACATGTAGACATAAAACCTAACTAATTGATTATCAGTAACTTTAATTTGGTTGAAGTCCCTATAATTTGTTAAAATTACAAATTGGTCCCAAACTATGTTTTTCTACTGCGAGTCTTAACACTTAGGGTAACAATGTGCATCCAGAAAAGATAAAAAATATAGGGTCTTTTATTAAGGTAAACCTTCCCGATTTACTTTAATATTCCCCATGTGACTCGTTCGGTTCGGTCTTTCGCTCAGGTCGGGTCGAGGGTGTGACAGGTGCTGTGAAATTACAGGTTGTCGTGGAATCGCTAGTTGTCGTGACATCACAGGTTGCCGTGGCATCACAGGTCATCGTGGCATCGCAGGTTGTCGTGGCATTGCAGGTTGTGGCATCACATGTTTTTGTGGCGTCACAGGATGCACCATCTCTTGAGCACAATATTGAAGCCAGTAAGGGAGTGCTGGTGGTGGCGGCTCGGGATAAGGTCCTTGCTGCGCCTACATCATTGAAATCGGACAAGCATACTACGGTCTAGGTGATTAAGGAAAGGGCAAAGAGGGTATTGAAAGAGACGAATGGTAGGTCGTCTTATGGCCCTATCTGAAAAGAGAATAGCAAAGGTCTGAATCACACTAGTACATGCACAATGGGCTTGACTCAAAAAAATGGGAAGCTAAAAAAGAATGATATAAAACCTGATAACCAATTGGTGATTGCGGATTGGGTTAAAAATATGTCTAAGGACTTGATAGTTGTCGGTTCTTCTCTTGGGCGTAGTGACGCGTTTGTTAAGAAAGATAAGACGGGTGCTCACTCTGGGATGTAGTGGATCAAGAATTTGGTGTTTGAGGGGGATCAACATGCGAATGCGCAGTGAGTTTGTTGTGTTATTTTTCTTTTTTATATATAGTTTTTAATGATTAAAGCCATTTTTTAGAATTCTCAAGGCACATTAGGCCTTGATTTTAATAGATATTTTAGATTTTTGCTAAGATTGCATGATCAAGATGTGGTGGCGTTTATGGAACCAAGGGTTAGTGGTGCAGATGCTGACTCTTTCATCAGACGGTCGGGTTTTGACTATTCGTATAGAGTTAAGGTGACGAGTTTCTCTAGTGCATTCGGGTTATGTTGAGAGAGTTTGTCAATTTTGATATCGTCGCCATGTTGAATCAGTTTCTTTATGGGGTCTGTATAGATAATAGTATTAATCACACTTTTTTCATCACCTTTGTGTATGCAGGCCCAAAGTATTATCGTCAGAGTCTTGTGTGGAATCAGCTATACGCTTTTGATCCAGAGACTAGTTGGCCGTGGGTTTTGGGTGGAGATTTTAATGCTATCTATAATGTCGATGAGCGAATGGTGGTTCTCAGCGTAGAACGGGCATGTCCCCGAAGTTTTGTGATTTTCTCTTCTAGTCTGGGCTGCTTGATATGGGTTTTATTGGACCGCGTTTCACCAGAGAAGGTGGAGATCTTAGTCAGAGATTGGATCGTTGCCTTTGTAACAATCGGTTGTATGAAGTATTTGCCATGGCAGAGGTGACTCACTTGCCGATGTTGGGGTCGGATCATAGACCACTTCTCATGTCTACTGAGTTGGGAGCAAAGTAGCAAGGATCTCGACTGTTTCGTTTTGTGGTAGCATGAAACGATCATCAGGATTTTGAGCGACATTTTTGGATCATTGGGATAGTATGAGTCCTATTTTTGATAATTTAACGGAGTTTTAGGAGGCTATTAGGCAATGGAACAAGAATGTTTTTGGTCACATTGGGCGACAAAATGCGCGATTGTTGCCTTGGATACGGGGGGTGGAGATGTCTTTGGATCGAAGTTGCAACCCTTTTCTGATTGAGCATGATGCGAATTTGAAAAAAATGCTTATTGAGGTGCTAGTTCAAGAGGAGAGCTTATGGTTCAAAAAATCCCGTAGTAAGTGGATTACGCAAGGGGATTGCAATACAATTTTTTTTACTTGTCCACTTTGAATAGAAGGTGACAGAACACTATTAGAAGCCTTAAGGATGACAATGGGGTTTGGTGCTTGGATGCTGGAGTTTTAAGAGATAGGGTGGTCAATTTCTTTACAACTTTGTTCACTTCTGAGCCGCGACAAGCAAGCTTGGATGTGTTCAATGATGGGTTTGTGCGTATTTCGGAGTAGCATCAAAGGGACCTTCTACGTCCGATATCTATGGAAGAAGTGAAGGGTGTAGTTTTTATTATGGATCCCTCCAAAGCCCTTTGGATTGATGGGTTTCAAGTAGGTTTCTTTCAGAAGAATTGGGCGAAGGTTGGAGACTCAGTTTTTCGTTTTGTGTGTGGCTTCTTTGAGAAAGGGGAATTGCCCGAAGCTGCTAATCGAACTCTTCTTGTTCTTATCCCTAAGGTAGCAAAGCCTATGAACCTTCGGTAGCTTAGACCAATTAGTCTTTGTACGATGATGTATAAAGTTATTACGAAGATTTTGGTTAATAGACTAAAGCCGCATTTGCTGGGATGGGTAGTGCAAACACGGACTAGCTTTGTTGCGGGAAGACAAATCAATGACAATATTATTCTGGCTCAAGAGGTGATCCATACAATGAGTAGGGAACAGGATGTGTAGCCATGAGTGGCGATTAAACTAGATCTGGAGAAAGCCTACGATCGCCAAGAGTGGAGTTCTATTCAAGAGACTCTGCAGGAATTGGGTTTGCCGAATCGTTTCACATGGTGGATTATGAAGTGTGTTGGTTCCATTACAATATAGATTATTTGGAATGGTGAAGTGATGGATAGATTTTCCATCGTGAGGACTTTTGCAGGGGGATCTCCTCTCTTCGTATCTCTTTGTGCTATGAATGGAGCGACTATCACATACTATCGAGAGGGTTGTTGGAAATGGCTAGTGGAAACCGATCAGATTGGTTCGTAAGGTATTGGGGTTTCTCATTTATTTTTTGTTGATGGTTTGGTCTTATTTTAAGAGACTACTCTTGATCAGTTGCAAACTGTGAAGGATATCTTATCGAATTTTTGTGCATGTTCTGGCCATCGGGTGAGTGTCTCAAAGACGCAAGTCTATTTCTCCAAGAATTGTGCTATGGAAAGGGAGCAATTGATAGTGGTGCGTTTTGGTTTTGAAATTATGCATGATCTTGGAATGTATTTAGAAGTGCCTCTCTTGCACAAGCGTGTCACTTAAGCTACTTATCAGTTTTTACAAGAAAGAATTGAACATCGGCTATCAGGTTGGGTGGCTACTACCTTATCTCTGGCGAGTAGGATTACGCTTGCGAAAGCTGTTTTACAAGCGATTCCTACTTATATGATGCAAACAACATCGTTACCAATAGGGATATGTGATGCGATAGAGAGATTAATTAGGCAGTTTGTGTGGGGGGGCAACTAATAATAAGTCGGCTATTGCTCTTGTTAAGTGGGAGGATGTTCAATTACCAATTGATATGGGCAGCTTGGGTTTCATAGATTTGTCTCAGCACAATAATGCTTTGTTGATGAAAATTGGGTTTCAATTAGTGACCTCCGCAGATAAACTTTAGGTTCGAATCCTTAAGGAGAAGTATAAGTCGAATGGGATTGTACCTAGTGAAATAAAACAGCCTAATTCCTCTCGATTGTGGCAAGGCTTAAGAAAACTATGGGAGGACATCCATATGAGTATTTGTTGGCAAATTAGGGATGGTTGGAAAACAGATTTTTGGTGGGATCTATGGCTTGACGAGACTGTTCCTTTGCCGAATTTTCGCTTGTTATCCTCAACACCAGCTCTTGTTCATGTCGCTGTAATGCTAACACCTTCTGGAGATAGGGACTAGGCTCGACTGCGGACCTTGCTCCCGCGCGATTCCTTGTTGCGTATGGCGTGCATGCTGCTGCCTCGGGCGGTGTTTGGCTAGGATCGGCCTGCGTGGTTAATAGTGATGGTAAGTGTCAAGCTATATGACGGCTAAATGTGCCGCAACGAGTGCGAACCTTTATGTGGTTATTTTTTCATGGTAAGGTTCTCACAATCATGGAGTGACGGTGTAGGCCTTTTACAATGGATGGTCGTTGTTCCATTTGTTTGAGTGGCGAGAAGGACATGGATCATGTATTACGAAATTGTCCTCGTGCTAAACCGATTTGGATACAATTGGTGAAGCTCGACTTGCAATTGGGCTTTTTCGCGGGTGATGTTTTCTTGCCATTACTTGTTGGGCGTTATGGAAACGCCATTGTGGTATTGTGTTTAATGAGGGGCATGAAGGTTTTGGCGACATTTTAGGGTATATCTGTAGGATGTGGAATGATTCGTGTGGTACTCAAAATCAAGGTGTGCGTGATAATCAACTGTGGACTATGGAGATTGTGCAAGGTGGTGCTGTGACATCGCAAGTTGCCGTGGCATCGACAGTTGTCGTGGCATCATCTGTTGTCGTGGCACCAGACAGAAGTAATGGTGATAGCATGTCGTTATGGAATGCACTGACCATGGGATGGATTAAGGCTAATCCGGATGGAGCGGTTAGTGGTCCAAATCATAGAGCTGCGGTGGGAGAGTGCTTTGGGGTGAGGGCGGTGTGCGGCTCTTTGGATTTGCGAGGAGTCTAGGTATTTTATCGGTTCTTATCGCAGAGTTATGAGCAGCGCACGATGTTCTTAGCCATGCTTGGCGGCTCGTGTATCATCGTGTTGAGTTGGATATTGATAGTCTGGGCAATGTTCAGATTCTCAAAGGCAAATTTCTAATGTTACCAAGGGATGCTCTTGTTAGTAGATTACATGAGATTCTCAATCGAGACTGGGAAGTGCGAATTTTGCATATTCGCCGAGCTGGGAATGGCGTGGCCGATGGTCTGGCTCGTCTTGTAACCCCATTGACCGGTCTGATCGTTTTACCGACTCGAGCGATTTACATGGAGAATATTAAAGTAAACCGATGAAGATTTACCCCAATTAACGACCCTAGTTTTTTTATTTTATCTTGTCTAGATGCTCTTAGAAAATCCTAAGGTGGTCATCCTCACAGTGGATAAAGACTCAACACAATCGTCTCAAATTCCACCAATCCTTGTAGATGTATCACAATTTTCATAGCAATTGATTGCTGCGCAATTATTTAATTTCCTTGGCAACTGAGTGCGACTAAAATTGTCGTGGCAACTAGGACTAAATGGAAATCCACCTTTGTTGGTTTACATGCCTTTAATCATCCAAAAACAAAATGACACACTTCCAACACCTATACTAGCGGACTAAGAACTATTCCACACCATAAGAATATTGTAACATGCTTCAAACATAGCATCAAACTTGAGATTTAATTATGTAGGCATGCTTCCTTGATAAACAACCCATACCATACTAGAATGCAACCCAAACAATATCAAAATAATATAAGTCGTTTACAAGTTTGAAATAAGCAACATAAACTTGCTACAAACCAGGGAGTTTCAAAACATGTTAGGATTGTAATACGCTCGAATCGATCTTCTGAAACCGTCAAGAGGGTTGAATTGAACTCCCGAAAGAATTGGCTAAAACCGATAAAATAGTAGATAATTTGCACGATGATTTTAGAGTGGTTCGACTTTCTAACCAAAGTCTACATCCACTACCTTAACACACCACTAAGGATTTTCTAATTCACTACTATGAATTCATCTTTTTGAGGCCAAATGGATAACCTTACAACCCTATCTTTTCAATGGCAAAGATAGAACCACTCTAGTTTTTACTTAGGCTAAACTAGAACCTCTCTCTTTTACAAGGTTTGTTTGGTAAACAAAATACCTCACAAGGTGGGTGTTTACACAATTGAGCTCACAAGAAAGAGTGAAGGATAAAAACAATAAAATCACTCTCTACAAATATTTACAAGCGAAATGAAGAAAATAAATACTTAAACTCAATTTCTCTTGAACATTAAGCTTGGATATTGTCTCTAACCATCTTCAAGTGTCCCAAGTCTTGCTTTTATGTTTGGAATGAGCTGCTAGCCGTTTATGGCCGTTGGGGATGTTTTGGAGCCGTTGAGAGTCATTGAAATCGAGCATTAAATGCTCACCTGCACAGTGGTTTCGAAACCATTAGAGGTTTAGAAAGAAAAACTAGTCGTTACATGTTCCTGGTATAGAAACCATGCAGGGGGGTTCGAAACCATCTAGGGGGTTTCGAAACCATCTAGGTGGTTTCGAAACCGGTGGTTTCAAAACCTTTAAGGTGGGTTTCGAAACCTGTTCCCAGGCCTTACTCTCTCACTGGTTTCGAAACCACTTATAGGGAATTTTGAAACATGCATTAAAAACTTGTAAAACCGGCTAAAAATTGACTTTAAAAGATATATTTGATATGGGAACAAAGTCAAAACATTTTAAACATATTTTCCAAGTTTTATGGACTTTAGTCCAAAAACATTTTTCACTTTGTTATATCAAAATTAATATCTCAACAAAACACAACCTCCCAAAACATATAGGTACCCTCCCATTATCACTTATTACTATTTAGTAAATGTAAAATCATACTTGAGCTATGAAAACGCCCTTGGAATCTTCTCTCGCTACCACAACCAAGCTATTTCTCTGCATTGTTGGAAAAGAGAGTGTAAGCATAAATGCCTAGTGAGGGTCGCTCGATTAAAAACCAACAACAATGCATTTTAAAATCATTTCTCAAATATAAATCACTTTTCATCATACTCAAATACAACACATGCTTTAAATTACTTTCAAAGCAAAACCAATAATCATTTACAAAACATGTATCACAAATCTCATGCATTAACCATAATGCAAAAACTCAATACAAGCCTCTCATGCTTGAACATCATAAACATATCTCAAAATAGAATTTCATGTATAAATCTCATTATACAAAACCATTTAAAATCGTGATACATGTAATCTCATATAATGGCATTAAAAGTGACATGGATGGAATTTACCCCCATCCTTGGATAGCGCTACCCCTTTCTATAAATGTTCGGATATACAGACACCTTGATGGAATCTACCCCGATCAAGTCTCATGGTGTAATCTACCCTCACCATTATCTCACTTCGGCCAGGATGGCACTACCCTCATTGCATGTTGGTGATAGAATGTACCCCTATCACTCGCAACACAATAGAATCTACCCCTATTGTGTAACCGAAGAATTTGTCTCGCGTACGAATTTTGTCTCACGCACGAATTTTATCTCACGTACGCATTTTGTATATTATAGTGCACTTCTCATCCTATTGGTCGACCAATTATATCCGAAAATATTAAGTCTCATCACTTTTCCAATATACACTTTTAAACTATGTTACCTCCCTGTTTTTCTTATACACCATTCAAACCAATTTCTATCAAAGTATCTCAAATACATTAAACCATGTATTTAGGCATTTTCTCAAACATGTTGCATACCACTTTCTAAACACATGTATTATCAAAATATAAACATATGCAACATTTTTCACTTCCAAAACATGCATATAACAGTAGGTAAAACAATTCTATCTTCAAAGCATTAGCATGAATTTAATAAAACAATGGAAATCGAAAACCGAGAGCGAAATCTTCCATACTTACTTCTGAGCTTAGATTAGCGTTTCAAGCTTATTCGAAACCCACAAACATTGATTTCAAACCTTTGAAAAGCTTTTAAAATCATTTCCACTCACCAACTTGAGATCGCCTCGAAGACAACGTCTCGACGCCAACGCTTCAACGCTTACCAAACAACGTCCGAACACTCGTCAACTTCCATAAGAAAATACAAGGGTCAATATAAATTGGACCCCATCAAAATAACCAATTTTTTATAGCACCCCTTTACAAATATTCGAACCAATTTCTATTCGAACAACCCTTTTAATTTCATTCAATTTCCCGCCCATGTTTCTCCCTTTTTTTTACTTTAATTTTTTTTTTAAAGTAACTATCACGCAATTGCGTGATTTGCCAAATTCCCGCAATTACCATGTGCTCAATTGAGCATCCGCTTTTGCGCCCAGCGCGCAAAACCAAAGAGTAAGGCAGTAGCCTTTGCTTCGGACACCTTTTATTTTTTTTTCTTTCAAACATGTATATTGCATATAATAATTCAATTAAACATTCAGCTAGTTATCCCAATTAAGAACCTAAATCTAAAATTAAACAATTAAATTAATTCTCCTCAATAAAATACAATTAAATCAAAATATTACCAAATAATCATTAAATCAAATTGAAAACTAAAACAAAAGAATCAAAGACTTGAGAATTTCAATAAAGAACCTTTGATTAGAGGAGAGAAAAGAGAAATCGCCTTTAACACAAGTTTTCTTCTTTATTGGCAATGATTTAGATGAAAACCTTCAAGAAATTCAAAGCTAGTTCATGCAGAAATTCATGAGAATCATTTAGAAATTAAATGTTGGTAAAAAGAAATAAATGTCTTGAGATTTTATTGACGAGAAAATAGTTTGGCTGATGGGAAAGTTGGGAGAAAAAGGTTTGAGAAAATGTTTTAGCCTTTTAAAATCTTTTTTATTAAAACTCATTTAATAAATCAATTAATTCAATCTTTTAAAAATAACAAAACAAGGGAAAATGCTGATAATACATTGGTTTAATAGCTCCCTAAAGATTCTAAGCCTTGACTCTTTTTAATTTAGTCATTAAAACGTATTTTGCAATTTTTACGATTTAGTCGCCATTTTCAAAATACCAACTAAATAAGTCCAATTTTATCAAATTGAACCCTCCAAAACCTTCAAAACATTATTTTAGGATTTTAGAATATTTTCCCATATTTTATCTTTCTCAACAATTATTTATTTCAAATTATTCTCGAAACTAGTTTAACCCGCTCGAACCGGACCACTCGAACCGCTTAGCCAAACCCGGCTAACTCCTAAGCCAAAAAATTGGGGCGTTACAACTCCCCCCAGTTAAGAAATTTTGTCCTCGAAATTTACCTAGTGAGAACATATAAGGAAATTGCTTATTCATGTCATCCTTCCTTTCCTACGTGGCTTCCTCAACACCTCAATGTCGCCACAGCACCTTAACCAACTCGATAGTCTTACCAAAAAGAACTTTACTATCCGTAGCTAAGATTTCAACTGGTTTCTCTTCGTAGGATAAATTCGAATTCAATTCAATCTCCTCAACAAGCATAACATGCGAAGGATCCGATCTATACTTCTGAAGCATGGACACATGGAAAACATCATGTATCTTTCTAACTCAGATGGCAACCTTAATCTATAAGCTATCGGACCAACTCGCTCCAATAACTCATAAGCTCCAATACACCTCGGGCTCAACATGCCTTTCTGACCAAATCTCATCACCTTTTTTCCAAGGTGACACTTTCTAAAACACTTTATCATCAACACCATACTCAATTTCTCCACGCTTCAAATTCACGTAAGACTTTTTTCGATCTGAAGCCGCTTTCAACGTTTAACAAATAACCTTTACCTTCTCGTTAGTTTCCTTTAACACATGAGACAAAGAAACATATATCTCGCCTACCTCTTGTCACACCCAGAAAACTGGTCTAGTTAGAATTAAGTTTCGGTGATCGAATATTTTGTACCGATTGTGTAATTTGCTCGACCTTGTACCCAATTTGAAATAATAAATATTATTATTATTATTATTATTATTATTATTATTATTATTATTATTATTAGGGTAAACTACTCCAGTGACCATCGAACTATTAGGGTACCTATTTTGACCATCGAACTCGTCAATCAGACCACCAAACTTATTAAATTGGCCTATTTTGACCATCGTCGTTAAAAAAACTAACAGAGGGGTGACGTGGAAATTAACGAAAATTTGTAAAATTATACATTTAGTCCATTTTATTTATTTATTAAATCAATTTGATCCTAAAAAATCTTAGAACGAATGAAGAATGGCCTTGGTGTGCTTTGAACTTGGGCCCAAGTGGGTAAAACCCCCACACATTTACTACTAAGCCAAGCTAACTCTTAATAATGCAAGGTTCACACTTTTATATATGTATCTTCTATTGCACTAAATGTTAAAGGAAAATTAAAGAAGAAGAAAATGGCATGAGGGTGGTTTGAATCTAGGACCAAGAGGATGAATTCTCACACCTTTGCCACTAAGTCAAACTGCTCTTAACGATATAAATTGAATACTTTTATACACATACCTTATAGTGTAGTTAATGTTATGGGGAAAAGGTAAAAATGGTTGAAAGAGGACTCGAACTTAGATCACTTGGGATGTGTAAAATCACACAAACATTCAATTTTAAAAATTATTCTATTTAAAATATTCTAATATTTTTCTTTTTCATATTTAAATTAAATTGAATATTTATTAAAATATTAAATATTCGATTTAAAAAATATTTGATTTAAAAAGTATTCAATTTTTTTAAATCGAATTTAAAATACTTTAAATATTGGAATATTTTAAATATTTGATTTAAAAAAATATTTGATTTAAAAGAAAAGAAATTTGATTTAAAAAATTATTTTATTTTTTGAATCGAATTGGAAACAATTTAAATATTTGAATATTTTAAATCTAATTTCTTTTCTTTTAAATAGAATATTTTTAAAATTAGAATATCTAATAATTTTTAGATTTAAATTAAATCGAATGTTTGTGTGATTATACACATCCCAAGTGATCTAAGTTCAAGTTCTCTTTCAACCATTTTTACTTTTTTTTCCCTAACATTTACTGCAATATGAGATATGTATATAAAAGTGTGCAATTTATATCACTAAGAGTAGCTTGGCTCAGTGGCAAAGGTGTAAGAATTTACCCTCTTGGTTTCAGGTTTGAACTACCTCCATGTTATTTTCATTCTTCTTTAATTTTTCCTTCAACAGTTACTACAGTATAAGATAAGTATATAAAAGTGTGCAACTTTTATCAGTAAGAGCTAGATTGGCTCAGCGGTTGTAGAACCAGATTTTTGTCCGGGTCGATATATATATATATATAAGATAATAATAATAATAATAATAATAATAATAATAATAATAATAATAATAATAATAATAATAATAATAATAATAATAATAATAATAATAATAATAATAATAATAAATAAAACAGAATAATAATAAAAACCAAAAATATATTAGAGTCCAAAATATATTACAAAGCCCAAAATGTATATACAAATGCCCAAACATTACAAAGCCCGAACCAAAAAAAGCTAAGACCCATTATAGTTGTTCGGTAGCCATTACAACTCACAAACAGCCCAACAAACACAAAATAGCTATCAGACTCATTTGTGTTTCTTTTTCCCGCTCAAACTCGAGCACCAATGGACACGTGGCGAGATGGTATTGGTTCCATTTTTTTCACACGAATTCCCATCGATCTGAAACCAGCTGGCATCGCCAACCGAGCAAGGTGACGTCATAATCGTCAGCGGGTATAAATACATGCGAAGAGAGAGAAAAGCATTAATTAATGAGCAATTATTACTCTCATTATTACTAAAAAAATGAAAAGTCAGGGGAAGTTGAGAGGTTACGTAGAGAACCAGAGTTGCTCGAGGAAGATAATCGGAGGAAGGAGACCGTGCTGGAAGCTCGTCGGAGCCACTAAAACATCAAACTGGGGTATTTTTTTTACCTCTGTTCACTTCATTTCCTCATTTGATCTATTCGAAAACCCTACATAAAGTCAGTCTCCCTAAAAACCGAACCTAATCTGTTTAAAATCATATCTCAAACGTAAAACGTGTCCTAAATCTAAAACTAAATCCTGAAATCAAATACATAACATTAAATAAAACCTAGATCTAGAATAAAATAAAACAGATCAAAACTCTAAAAATTAGATCTAGTTCAAAGCATATAAAAACATAAAAAATAAAAAATCTAAAGAGAGAGAGTTCGAAGAGGCATATCTTGCTTTGTTGTCGCCGGGAGTGCTATCGGAGTGAGGATTTGAGTGCTAGGATCATTGTCGGAGTTGAAAAATATAGTGGAGATGCTATTGTTTTTGGGTAGATAGCTTAGGTTTGGGAGAAACGGGGCGTTTCTGATGAAACGAGGCTTAGATCTAGGTTTAGGATGAAAAATGGAGTTTTTTAGGTAGATCTAGGGTTTCGGCGACGGCGGAGGCAGGAGTCGGAGTTGCAGACAGTTGTCGAAAAAGCCAGAGCTGGCCAGAGAAGATGACCGGAGAAGGTTCGGTCATCAGAAAAAGGTTAAAGATGATCGGACGGTGGTCGGAGTTTATAGAGACGCCGGAGAAGATGACTGGAGAAGGTCCGGTCATTGGAAAGAGGTAGGAGAAGACCAGAGATGATATCTGGTGATCGATATCATCTCGACGTCCAAGAAACACGTCAGAGAGGTTTTCGGGAAGGGATGAAGATCGAAGTGAAGGATTTTTAAAAGGTTCTTGATGTGTTCATAGGAAAAAATGGATTTTGATCTTTAAAAAACAATTTTCGGGGAAGGTTTAAGTGTTTGTGAGGATCAAATGAGGGAATTTGGAAGAACTGGTGAAGAACATGAAAGAAAAATGGGATTTTGATCGAAATGGGTTTTGGTTTTCGATTTTTTGAGTGTTTGAGTACAGAGGATTTAAGAGAGAGAGAGAGAGAGTTGAGGAGAGTGAGGGGAGAGGCCAAATGACCGTTCTAACTCGGTTTGGGATATTTATACCGAGTTGGGAACGACGTCGTTTTGAGCTGGGTGGGTCGCGAGGGATCCGCTTGTTTTCACAACTGATTTGAATACGGGTTCGTGACCCGGTCGAATTAAAATTGGTTTGGGGCTTGGGTTTTGGTTAAGTGGGCCAAGTCTTTTGGGCTTAGTGTAAACAGGTTTGGGCTTAGCTTTTAAATGCTTTAGATTTGGGCTCTCACGTTTTATTTTCCTTATAAATCAATCACCATTTTCTTGTAATTTGGTCACCTAGTCTTCAATTTAATTCAATTTGGTCCTTTCCAGCATTCATTTGTTTTAATTAATTGTTCTAATTAATTGTTTTATTTAATTTTTAAATTAATTCATATGCTTGTATATTTTTAAAACACCATACCATATATTATTTGGGTAACTAATTACATGTTTAAGAAATAGGATTAGAGCCATTAGTGTAGTTCACTTAAACATAATTAAATAAGGGGTATCATTGTAGAAAATAAGTGGATATTTGAAACAATGTTAGAACACTCAATATTGGCTAGTGTCACAATGTAGAGTGATGTTAACCAATGAGTGTTCCGATAAAGGTTTCAATTTTTCACTTCAACTTAGAAAATGGAAATAATTCAATAATTAGGTAAATTTTAAAATTAAAATAGGATTAATGATTAGAGATATCTTAATTAAGAATGTTATTACTTTTGGAGTTGTTGAAGAAAGTGTCCAATATTATTTTGGGTGTTTTCTTTTACGCCCAAAAATTAATAACATTCATAGAAATTTAATCAAATTAATTAATGGAGCCTAATTAGGATACACTTAAAAATGACAAGACAATAATTGATCATGCTTCAAACCTTTTGTGTTGAGGTACATTTTTCGAATATAAGTTGAAGTGTCCTAATGCCACTAGATGTTTCATAATTATATTCGATCGAAATGTATTTTCTTACAAAAGGATATTCCCATTCATAATAAATTCCATTTTACAGTTAAAAGATTTAATTAAATCCATATTAATGTTCAAAATGCCAAAATGCCACATGTAATTAATAAGGTACCGATAACGCGCGTTCGTAGGGGTGCTAACCCTTCCCTACACGTAACCGACTTCCGAACCCGAACTTTTCAAAAAGAATCTCTGGTGCGTTTTTATAGTGTCCTGCCTACCAAAGTGGCTGGTGGCGATTCCAAAACGATTTTCAAGAAAATAAAAGGTATTTTGACTAAAAATGAAAAATAATTAATTGCAATATAAAATTGGTCGAAAACCGTGATTTTCCAAAAACCTAATCGTCGGGCTGTTTTTTATTTCAAGCAATTAAAAAACAGGTTTTCAAAAAACGGTCGCGACAGCTTGTCGACTCCGCTGGGGATAAAATTGAGAGTTGGGCCTAATAATTAATTACACGTGGCATTTTGGCATTTCGAACATTAATCTGGATTTAATTTTTCTGGAAAAAAAATTGTTCGATGGATTTTAGGAAAAATGTGGGTAGTTTTTGTGCATGCTATATCTGTCATTCATGCATAAACCCTAAACTCGGGTTTTTTACCCTTAGGTGGGAGTAAGACAATATCCGACGTGATGCTCTTCAGCTCCGAGTTCAGATTTTTGTCTTCTTTCGGTATACTAACCTTACACGTCGTGGGGCCCACATTATGTTCTAGAAGCCAACCCCACTAGAGCCAAATAGAGACCTAGGACAGGTGCTGCCCGTTTAAATTCATTTCTCTGTTTATTTTGTTGCATTAAATATTGTAATGTTGATTTGGATGTTTATTAATTTCGTAGTTTGTTTACTTGCTTTCAATATTAATTCGCGATAATAACACAAGTTTTTTTGTTTTGTTGTTGTTGTTTGTTTGTTTTGTTTAATTTCTTGTCATCCATTGCACTTTTATCTTTGACATCGAATTGGGAGTCAGTTAGTTTAGAAGTGCCCAATATATCACGAGAATTTAAAGTAGGAGAAGATAATACCGCGGTATGGATCTGGTCTAAAAAACACAACATGAAAAGGGAGATAGCCTTGGAAGAGGAGAAATATCCAAGATGAAAGGGTACTCAAAGCTAAGCACCAATCAGGAAGCGTGTTTACCCGACTTTAAATTATCTGGGATCAATGGGATAATGAGATGAAAAAGCTGTTTCTTGATGAATTCGAGGACATAGCCTTACTGTTAGATATAAAAGTCGATCAAGAATTATTAAGAGCAATGGCACAATTTTGGAACCTGACATATAACTGTTTCACCTTCGGACAAGTAGATATGACACCAACATTAGAGGAATATGAGGTATTGATCAACTGCCCGAGAATAGAAAGCGACAAGATTTACACCAGGTCCCTCAATAGTACAGAACATTCGGGGTTCGTCAAAAAGTTGGTAGCATTAACAGGAAAGACAAAGGAATGGTGGGAGAAAAGATTGGCCAACAATGACAGTACTGACCACAATGAAGGCAAACAACGGGTTAACTGGAGAACCCTCAAAGAGTTGGTGCTGGCATGTAATGACGAACCGGTTAGAATGAGAAGTGTGTTTGCCTTATGTATCTATGGCTTGGTAATATTCCCCAGGACCCGTGAGGACATTGACTCATTGACTATCGGATTATTTGAACGACTAAATAAAGGAGTTAACCTGGTACCAGCCATTTTGACAGAAACTTACAGGTCACTCACCATCTGTAAGAAGACAGGAGAAGCGAAATTCTGGGGGGGTTGCACAGCTGTTAGAGATATGGTTCAGGGGTCACAGATGGAATGCACCTTACAGAGGGGCTAGATATCTTGATACTTATTCACCGATAAGGGAGCATATAGCTGACTGTGTCTTAGAAAAGAAAACTGAGAAACACTGGATCGAGTTTCTCAAAGATTTGAAAGATACGGATGTAGTATGGAAGGCTCCTTGGTTGAATAGAGGTACAACTTTTCTATATCGCTGCAGAAACAGAGATTGGGTTCCATTGCCAGGAATCTGGGGAGGGACAACCTACTTCCCATTGCTAGTATCAAGGCAATTTGGGTCAAGACAGTTTTTACCTGCCACTGCTGGGATGGCTAAGTTCGTGTACGCTCACAAGACCAATGACTACAAAGGATTGATACTGCAAACCTCAAAGTCATGGGAAACACCAAAAAGGGTTCAGCCTTATCCAGGGTCAGAAGTAATGGCAAGGTACGACGAGTGGAGAGCTCAGAGAGTCAATGACACCATGTTTCAAGAAATGTCATCAAGAGCTGGAACTTCAACTCAGGAAATCCAGGAGTCACCTTCGGCTTTGGAAAAACTCAGGCATGACCGGGAACAAGATCTGAAGAAATATGAAAAAGGAATTAATGACCTTAAAGAGGAGCTAACAATGGCACAACTGCAATTAGAAATTCATAAAGGAAAAGAGAATGAGCTAATGGAACAGAACAAGAAAGCGAATCAAGAACTAAAAGAGTTGCGGGAACTTCACAATGATTATAAAGCTAAGCAAAAGGGAGGAACAAGTAAAATAATAAAGAATCTATCAGAGGAGTTGGATGCAATGACCCGAGATAGGGATGATTACAAAAAGAGGTATGATAGAAAGGCACAGGCAAGCAAGGAGTCAAGTGACAAGGCCAAGAAAAAGCTAGAAGAAGAACAGACCCGAAATTTTGACTTGACCAGTCAAGTGACACAACTTGAGGAATTAATCACCAAGTACCATAATGAAGATAAGATCCAAGCGGAGATAGAGAAAGAGAGATTGCAGAAAAGAATACTCGAGTTAGAAAACATTGCTCAAGACCTGAAAAATAAGCTTGCTGGTTATGAAGGGGCATTATTGGTAGAGAGCGGTGCATGGAAGGATAAATATGAGGCGGCCCGGGGAACAATCCAGTGTCAAAGTGATGAACTGGTGAGGTTTAAAGTGCAAGTCATGAGCATCTCTTCGTATGTACAAATCCTATCAAGGCAAGCCATGAGTCTACTAGAGCAACCCAACCTTGAAGAAGAACACGTAGAGGCTATTGTGTGTCTGTTGCACGAGCTAGTCAACCTGGGAGTTAGGGCTAGCGTTTTTCTGTAGCAAGTTTATATTTTCTATATAATTGAATTTTCAAACTAATTAGGTGTTTCTAAGAAAGACTGGTTCCTAAATTCGATGTCCTTTTATTGCATTCATGCATACATTTATTCATTCGAAATTTTATGATAAATAAAGAATTTAATAAAGGAAAGGTTTAATGACAGAATCTGCTTTAAGCCGTAATCATTCTACACTCATATGGAACCCGCTTACGTTACAGAACCATGGCTTACGAGGATCGAATTGCTAGTCTTAAGAATGAGCGTGTGGAAACTCATAACCGCTTTGACAGGATTGAACAGTCAATCAAGGACTACCTCACTCAGACTCAAGAAGAGATCATTAATCAGCTAACTGCTATGTTAGGTCCTAAAGAATCTGGGAAGGCTAAAGCAGCCGAAAGAGCTTCCAACTATGTGAATGATCAAGCCAAAACAACATCCCACATTAGGATGCAGCCAGAGAAACCTCCTATTGCGAAGAAGGTCCACATTAACCTGGCGGCAACAACACCGAGTCACCTGGTGCATATTGGTGCAAACTTTGGGAGTGCTGAAGAGGTGCCAGACTTGAACGCTCTTGATGAAATTGGGAAGATACGTGCTGAAATTGAGCGAAAGTATGAAGAGCGCTGCAAGGCACTAGATTTCGAGAAATACGATGGAACTTCTTGTCCAAAGGCTCATCTTAAGATGTATTGCAGAAGAATGGCCGCTTATCTAAAGGATGAAAAGTTGTTGGTACACTGTTTCCAGGACAGTTTAACCGGCTCAGCTGCTCGTTGATACACACAACTAAGTCGGGTGAACATCTGTTCCTGGAAGGATCTCTCATGAGCTTTTGTGGAGCACTATAAGCATGTTACAGAAATGATCCCGAGTCGGGTAATGCTGCAAGGAATGGAGCAAAGAAGTGATGAAATGCTCCGACAATATGCTCAGAGGTGGAGAGATGTTGCAGCGCAAGTACAACCCCCGTTAATGGAAAGTGAGATTGCCCATATGTTTTTACAGACTTTGAGAGGCCCACTCATTGAAAGGCTTATCAGCAATGCCACCCAAAACTTTGCTGACATTGTGATGACAGGAGAGTTGATAGAAGCCGCAATAAAGAGCGGAAGAATTGAGAGTGGAGAGAGTTCTCATAAGAACTATAAGAGGAAAGACAATGAAGTGAATAATGGAAGCACTTATGAGGCGCCGAAAAATGTGACCATTACATCACCAGGAACTGCAGCAGGAAACTCTTAAAACACGAATAAGAGGGATTCTCGAGGACCGAGAAACGATAGAATGAATTTAACACCCATCCCAATGTCATATGCTGAATTATACCCTCAATTACATGAGGCGGATCTGGTGAGGCCATATCATCTGACACCTCTACAGCCACCTTACTCTCCATGGTGCAAAGCCGATGCCCATTGTGAATTCCATGCTGGAATACCGGGACATTCGATTGAAACATGCAAAACATTCAAGAAAGTGGTGCAGAATCTGATCAATATTGGGATATTGAAGTTTGATGAACCCAATATTGCAGTTAATCCCATTCTGAGTCATGGAGGACGTGGGGTGAACATGATAGAGGAATATGACGAGGCAAAGAAGTGAAAGACTGATGTATCAGAGATTTAGTCTCCGTTGAGATGGGTGTTTGAACAGTTATATAACACCAAGATGATTGAAATTGACATGAAAAATGAGATGGAAGTACCTGCTATGGTGTATTGTGAATATCATCAGGAATGTGATCATGAAATTTAGCACTGTTAGGAGTTCAGGGACCTGGTTCAAAAGATGATGGATAAGAAGGAAATTGAGTTCTTTGAGAAGGCTGGAACAAGGAAAGAGGTTGAAGTGTGCGCATCAGAAAGCTCTGGAGTGAAATATGGGGTGCACAAACCTTTGGTTGTATCCGTCAAGCCAAGGGCTGCAAGCACAAAGCCAGTGGTGACACCAAAAATAGTAATCTCAACTCCTGCTCTGTTTGCTTTCAAAAGCACCAATGCGGTCCCTTGGAATTACACGGCCAGTGTGTCAATACCAGAGAAGGAGAAATTGTAGGAGATAAAGCCAAATGAAGAAATAAAGGAAGAATCGGAGAAAGAAAAATAGTCGAACACGGAGGCAGTGAACGAAGTAGGCCATTTCATCCGATGTGGCATATGTTACTCCTCCCCAGAAGAGATGAAAGATGCCGAGAAGGATAAGGAAAAGGTATTTTCTGCTCCCGAGAAGATTTTTGAGGAAGACCCCGCTCCAAAGATAAATGAACCGGTGACAGAGAAGAAAGCCCGGGAATTTCTAAGTTTTTTAAAGCACATTGAGTACAACATAGTAGAACAATTAAAGCAGCAACAGGCAAGGATTTCAGTCCTGGAGTTATTGCTGAGTTTTGAGGGGCACCGTAATGCTTTGATGAAGGTGCTAAATCAGATGTCCGTGCCAAATAATATCTCAGTGGATAAGCTAGATAGAATTGTGAATCATATAGCTGCTGACAACAACATAACATTTACCGATGATGAAATTCTGTTGAGTGTGTAAAAGTTCTATTATTTACACCCTTTTTAACCCATATTTCTGCTGCATTCAAGCATCATTGCATTACATTTAGGTTAGTTTACAGCAAAACATCACAAATATATTAAAGGCACGGATTCTACTAAAAGATGGTTGATTTTACAGGTATCCTCCATAGCTGACGGAGAGGGCAGGCGCTGACCAGAGAAGCAGAAGAGCTGAACTGAACGAGCAGATGAAGAGGACGATGCTGCCATGACAGCAGAGGACGACAGCAAATTAGTAAAGGAAAAGCAAAGTGGACCTCGATAGATAGAGAAAATTATGCTTGTCTGTCGTGTGAAAACCATATATTTTTCCAGGCCCCGGATCAAAAGATATGTCAAGCCCAAAGTTCAAGGAGAGAAAATCCCAAGAAACAAGGAGGACGGCTGGAAAGTAGATTCCTTGAAGATTAAGTCTTTATTAGAATCATACTTTTAATTAAAGTTGTAATCCTTGTTAACTTAGAATACTTGAGCCCAAAGCTTATATAAGGGCATGTATTTTAACCTAGGAGAGATATCCCATAACCCATAGCCGATTTCCCCTTAAACCGACAACCAAAAACCCTCCGTCATTTACCCGTTGTCTTCGTATCAGAAGAGCTGAACTGAACCAGCAGATGAAGAGGACGATGCTGCCATGGAGCTGCCATGACAGCAGAGGACGACAACAAATTAGTAAAGGAAAAGCAAAGTGGACCTCGATAGATAGAGAAAATTATGCTCGTCTGTCGTGTGAAAACCATATATTTTTCCAGGCCCCGGATCAAAAGATATGTCAAGCCCAAAGTTCAAGGAGAGAAAATCCCAAGAAACAAGGAGGACGGCTGGAAAGTAGATTCCTTGAAGATTAAGTCTTTATTAGAATCATACTTTTAATTAAAGTTGTAATCCTTGTTAACTTAGAATACTTGAGCCCAAAGCGTATATAAGGGCATGTATTTTAACCTAGGAGAGATATCCCATAACCCATAGCCGATTTCCCCTTAAACCGACAACCAAAAACCCTCCGCCGTTTACCCGCCGTCGATATGTTCTAACCCCCCCTAGGGCCACGGGTTAATTTGTAAAGTAGTTGCAAGGGTTGTTTTGTTTTAGGTATTTTCAGTTCAATAAAATAAACTTCAAGTTCTCTTATTTTGGTTATTAATATCTTGCAAGAGCATTGGGAGAGCATTGTGAGGTTATCTATTTACTTAGCATCGGGAGAGTTAAGTATACGAAAGAAATAAGAGCAAGTTCTCTAGTTTATAGTTGAACTATCTCGTGCCTAGGGATAGGGCGAGGTTAAGTGGCTAAAGAAGAATTCATACACATCGGTGTTCATCCTTCGATTCACGCCGGGAGGTATCATCAAGACGTGATCATCGACAGACTTGGACCTAGGGATAGGCCAAGGCAGATCTGGGATTCTTGCCAAACTTGAAGTACTGAGTTGGTGTGTTTGCTGCCGCGACGACCAACGGACAGCTGCCGCGACAGGTGCTGCCAGCGACAGGCGCGCGACAGAACTGGAGTTCCTAAGCAATACAATATCTGCACTACTGAGCAATTCAATACCAGCCCATTCTCTCTATCTTGATTTCTCTACTTTTATTTTTCCAGTATTCTTATTTATTTTAGTGACAAACATCTCAAATATTTTCTTTTCCCCTTGTGCAGATAGTGAAGGAAAGGGTTAGCCCAGTCCCTGTGGAGACGATATCCGATACTCTAGTACCACGTTATTACTTGCAACGTGTACACTTGCACTCAATTGCGATAGACACTTTTACACGCAACAAGTTTTTGGCGCCGTTGCCGGGGATCGAACCCGGGTCACCCGCGTGACAGGCGGGAATACTCACCACTATACTACAAAGACATTTTAGGTTAAGTCTTTATAAAAAAAACTTGTTGTTCAATTCTAGACTGAAACTCTTCCCAGGGAAGCTAAAATCTAGATGGTCTGGCCCGTTCCAAGTTGTACAAGTTTTTCCCCATGGTGCCATCACAATTCGATCATTAAAAGACGGGCACCAATTCAAAGTCAACGGACAGCGCCTCAAGCATTACCAGGGGACTGAAGCCCCAGGAATACAAGAAGTGGTTACCTTAGGAGATGCCCCACAAGGCACCCCTAATTTAACCTAATTTTTATTATTTATTATTTATTAGGAAATTAGGTTTATTTTATTTGAATAATATTTTTATGTTTTCTGTTTTTAGGAAATAAAGGAGTCAAGAAGAATAGGAGAAGTGACCCAAGCCCACCATCCATCCATCAGCCTAACAAATCCCAATATTGAAGCCTGTCGTTCCAGCTGCCGCGACAGACACGGAAAAGACAGGCTGTCACCAGTCTGACACGCATTTATGCGTCTGTTACAGCGGCAGTAGCTCTGACATCCAGGTCGTAGAGCAACCAGCCCAGCCTGCCCCAAAGCCTAGAATCCGCCGCCAAATCCGTATCAGCAGCAGCAGTGAAGACAGTGCTTAAAATTTAAGTCTTTTATTTTCTTCTTATTGCTGCCTGCCTTATCTATATTTTGTGATGTACTGCCTTCATTTTTTCCTTTTTATTTTGTCATTTGCATTGAGGGCAATGCAACCCTTGAGTTTGGGGGTGGCAACCCTCCATTTTAATGGAGTCTAAGTACATCTTTTTAATTAATTGTTGTGTCTTTATTTAAAGTTCTCTTAAAAATGAAAATCTTGGCTTAAAACTGTGAATTGAACTTGCCTGTCGTGACAGCTCTGTCGTGGCAGAAACTTTAGGATAGTTTAAGGAGAAGTTTAGAGCCTTTCTATAGTTCTGAAAACTTAAACACCATTGTGACTGTTATACTGCTTAGATTTCTTTTAGCCAAACTAGAATAGGAAGCTTAGCACTTGAATAGCCCCTAGAGGTGCCTAACACTGGCTCTAGGAAAGAAGTTTAGCAAAAGAGACTCAATATCCCTAGAGGTGCCCGAAACCGGCTCTAGGAAGTTAGCTAGAGGTGCCCGAAACCTGCTCTAGTGAAGCTGTAACCCCCTTAACCCGGCCTAGACGGTTGACCCGAATTAAGAAAGTCACACGGGGAAAACCAAAGTCAACCCGAAAGTCAACCTTGATTAACGACCCCTTTTTTTTCTTTTTAAGCTTGTCTAGATGCACATTAACCCTAATTATGATCATTCAAACAACATATCAAAAGATCATAAACATCAGAGATCAAACAGGGACCCAATTGAACAATTTACAACTTTAGGGACCAAATTGTAAACTCTGATAATTATAAGGACTTCACCCAAATTAAAGTTACCAACTTGAAATTAATTATGTTTCATGCATCTCGGCCAAATTTCAGCTCAAAGGGACATTCCAAACTCATACAATTGCACATACAAGATTCAGGACCAAAATGCAAACATTTTGAAACACATAACTGCCACTGTCAGCCCCCAACGGTCAACCGTTCCGAAACGGGAGACAGCCCGTTTCGAAACGCGGGGCTGTTCCACAACGGGTACCGAAACGGGGGTCGGGCAGTAGCCTTTCCGTTTCGGAACGGTGTCACCCGTTTCGGACGCCTGGGCTGCTTCGAGGCACCCGTTCCGAAACGGCTCACCCTGTTCCGAAACGACCTGCACAAAATGCAGAATTTTGCTTGCCTAAACATGCAATTGACCAACCAAACATGCTCAAAATGCTACCAAACTTTACTAGCATCTCATACAACATACAAGAGACATAATTGCATCAACAATTCATCATTATATCAACATATATGAAAAACCCCAAATCTAAAGGCATGCTTCCTACACAAGCAACCATTCATGCACAAAAGCCTCCAAACCAACACATAATGGCCAATTACAAAAACCAACGTTAACAACAACATAAATCCAACTCAGAGAGTTCCAAACATCTCCCAAAACAACAACATAGGTCCCCCATTGCCAAATGCCAAAAGCTAAAAGTGTTCAATAAAACCTTTCCATACTTGAGCTTAGCTTCCACTTGAATGCTTGCCCTCCTTGCTGCCCTCAATGCACTCTAATGCTCTGCATTATTGGTTTAAGAAAAGAGAGAGAGCGTAAACAAAAGCTTAGTGAGGAATGCTCCTTAAAACCACACAATAATGCATTTATAAAATCACATTTATAAATCATGCTTCAAATACATTTAGACATGCTCACAAGCAATCTTAAAACAAGCATCTCATGCTTCATAACATACATATCATATTGGCCACAAGTGATAATTATCATCTTTTAAACAAGATCAACATAAGACTCACACATGGACTTTTAAACACCATTGTGATCTTATCCCCAAGGACTTTTAAACACCTTGGCCCATGGACTTTTAAACACCATGGCAAGGACTACACAAGGACTTTTAAACACCTTTGTGTCCTTAACAAGTTTCACCTCAAGGACTTTTAAACACCTTGACCCCAAGGACTTTTAAACACCTTGGCCATGGACTTTTAAACACCATGAAATGTATCACCCCAAGGACTTTTAAACACCTTGGCCCCAAGGACTTTTAAACACCTTGGCCCATGGACTTTTAAACACCATGGAAAGGACCACACAAGGACTTTTAAACACCTTTGTGTTCGCAACAAGAACCATGCAAGGACTTTTAACCACCTTGATGTTCTCAAGTAAAACATGGCTCACTCAAGGACTTTTAACCACCTTAGTGACCCTAACCATTTTCAAAACATCACTTGCCAATATACATCATATCTCATCATAAATCCACTGTTTTAAAGCATTTAACCAAGCCATAAACATCATGCATCTTTAAGCATTAAACAACATTTATACAATGTTCAAAAACAAGGAACTCTAACCTTGAGCTTCCTTAAACACATGGCTTATAATCTCAGCAAACACGCATGCTAGATATGCTTTAAAAACAGAATTTAAACATGCAACAAACCCATTGCACCCAACCATCACATGGTTCCTCAACAAGAGAGTTTTTCCGAAAACTTACTCTTGAGCTTAGCAAAGTTGTTTAGACTTAGACTAAGCTCCCAAACCTCCAAAACATTGGTTTCAAAGCCGAAAACCAAAATCCACTCACCGATTCCGTTTCACCTCTTGTCGAAACACCAAATCAAGCCTCCGAATCACCACCACTTGGATCCAAAGATGACTCCCCTGTTTTAACACATTAAAACAGTAGATTAATGCATCATCATGCATTAATAGCTTCAATGAAAGCACCTAAACTCGCTGCTCTCATCCACACTCCATTTTCGGCCACCAAACATAACCGAAAATGCATCCAAACAACTTCTCAACAATGCCCAGCCATAAACCATCAAAACTAAGCATCCTTAAACATCATTTAACATCTAAAAAGAACCTAACAACATCCTTATACCTCCAGCAACAACAGATCCACAAGATCACCCAAAAACAACCAAGAAACACAAGCTAAACTTAGGAAATTCAACCTATCCGGGATTGCATTAGTTAAAACTCAATTCCATATCAAATTAACATTCATTTATCACCAATTATACACCTCAAATCACTGCTTTAACAGATCCAACGAAAATTCACCAAAAATCATCAAATCTTGCATTTAAAGCCAAGATCCATTACAACACTTTAAAAACCCTTTATAAAACATCAAATAAGGATTGAGAACTTAGGAATTTCATTAAAGAACTTGAAGTTCAGAGGAGAAGGACGTTCTTACCTCCAAACTTGAGTTTCCCCACTTTTAGAACCAAAAACCTTGATGAATCAACTAGCAAATTGAGAGGTTTTGTTGATGAGATGATTAGAAATCAAAAGAGGATTGAAAAGAGAGAAATGAGTGACAAAATCAGAAAGAAATCTCTGGAGAGAAAGTGTTTGGGTTGAGAGAAAATGAGAGAAAAGGAAAATTGGAAAATATGAGAAGTTAGTTACAAAATAGCCAAAATGATTTTCCCTCCACTTTTCTTTAGCTTGAAAATCAGAATTAATCATTAAAATATCTTAGAAAAATCTGGAGAAACTCCCTTTGGGTAAATAGCTCCTTAAAGATTCAAAGTTTCAATCCTTTCTAAAACAGTCACGAAACTTTCAAAAATTACATTTTGGTCACTAGCCAAAATGTCACCCTTCCAAACCTCATTTTGTAAAATTGATTTCACAGTTCACTTACATATATTAAAAGATGATTTTAGAACATTTTCCATATTTTTAATGCAACCCAAACTAGGCTTTCCTAAATTCACTCTTATATATTCGAACCGCACTTTGACCGAACCGGTCAACGCCTAAAACTTCTAAGCCCAAAACCGGGGCGTTACAACTCTCCCCCCTTAAGAAATTTCGTCCTCGAAATTTACCTGAAGGAAAGAGATGAGGAAACTGCTTCAGCATGTCTTCCTTCCGCTCCCACGTGGCTTCCTCAACACCGCGGTGCTTCCACAACACCTTCACCAACTCAATGGTCTTGCCACGAAGAACCTTGCTATCCGAATCCAGAACCTTCACCGGTTCCTCATCATAGGTCAAATCCGGATTCAATTCCACTTCCTCCACAGGCATCACATGCGAAGGATCAGATCTATACTTCCGGAGCATAGAAACATGGAACACATCATGAATCTTCTCCAACTCTTGAGGTAACCTCAACCTGTACGCAACAGGACCCACACGCTCAACCACCTCATATGGTTCAATGTACCTAGGGCTCAACTTACCCTTCCGGCCAAACCTCATCACCTTCTTCCAAGGCGAAACCTTCAAGAACACACGGTCACCCACCGCATACTCAATCTCCTTACGCTTCAAATCCGCGTAAGACTTCTGCCGATCAGAAGCTGCCTTCAAACGCTCACAAATGAGCTTCACCTTCTCGGTGGTTCCTTTCAACAAAGCCGGCATCGAAACCAACTTCTGACCCGTTTCAGCCCAACAAAGAGGAATCCTACACTTCCTCCCATACAAAGCCTCATAAGGTGCCATTTGAATGCTCGCCTGATAACTATTGTTATAAGCAAATGCTTCTCCCAAGAACCCTGAAACTCAATCACACAGCACCTCAACATATCCTCCAAGATCTGGATAACACGGTCAGACTGACCATCCGACTGAGGATGATAGGATGTACTGAAATTCAACCTCGTACCCAGAGCTTGATGCAAACACTGCCAGAACCGCGATGTGAACCTCGGATCCCTATCCGACACAATCGACTTAGGCACACCATGCAGCCGCACAATCTCAACAATGTACAGCTCCGCAAGCTTATCCAAAGAGAACGTAGTATGCACAGGCAAGAAATGCGCACACTTCGTCAAGCGATCCACAATCACCCACACCGAATTCTTCTTCGATGGTGACAAAGGTAAACCAGATACAAAATCCATGGTAACCCTCTCCCACTTCCACTCAGGGATTCTCAACGGTTGCAACAACCCTGAAGGAAACTGATGCTCAGCCTTGACTCGCTGACACACCATACACTTGCTCACAAACTCTGCAACATCCTTTTTCAAACCCACCCAGTAGTACTCATCACGAAGATCACGGTACATATTAGTACTACCAGGGTGTATAGCAAAAGGACTACTATGACCTTCAGTCAGAATAGCACGCCTCAACTCAACATCATTAGGCACCGCTATCCGACTCCCAAAACACAACACTCCATCATCATTAAAGCAGAAATCTGAGGGTCTACCCTCCGCGATATCCTGAACATGCGGCACCAAGGAATCATCCAGCAACTGCTTTTCCTTGATCAACTGAACCAAAGATGGTTTCACTTGCAACTCAGCCACAAGACCACCATCACGCGAGATACTCAAACTGGCAAACATAGCCCTCATCTCCACAGCTACCTTCCTACTCAAGGCATCCGCCACAACATTAGCCTTCCCAGGGTGATACTCAATCGTCAAATCATAATCCTTGAGCAACTCCACCCAACGCCGCTGTCTGAGATTCAACTCCTTCTGAGACATCAAATACCTCAAACTCTTGTGATCCGTGTACACAGTACACTTCTCACCATACAGGTAATGCCTCCAGATCTTCAAAGCAAAAACCACTGCAGCCAACTCTATGCCATGCGTAGGATAATTGCGCTCATGCACCTTCAACTGCCGCGATGCATAAGCCACCACCTTACCCTCTTGCATCAACACACATCCCAAACCCACATAGGATGCATCACTATACACCACGAACTCTTTCCCCGATTCAGGTTGAACCAAGATAGGAGCTTGTGTCAAAGCCGCCTTAAGCTTCTCAAAAGCCTGCTGTCTCGCTTCCGTCCACTCATACTTAACATCTTTCTACAACAACTTTGTCAAAGGTGCAGCAATCTTAGAAAACCCATCCACAAACCTTCGATAGTATCCTGCCAAACCAAGGAAACTACGAACCTCATAAACAGACTTAGGAACCTTCCAATTCATCACCGCCTCAATCTTCTGAGGATCAACACGAATCCCCTTGGCAGAAACCACATGCCCAAGAAACACCACCTCACTTAACCAGAACTCGCACTTGCTCAACTTAGCATAAAGCTGATTCTCCAACAAGGCCTGCAAAACAATCCTCAAATGCTCTTCGTGCTCCTCCTCAGTACGCGAGTACACGAGGATATCATCGATGAACACCACAACAAACTTGTCCAGGTATTCATGAAACACACGATTCATCATGTCCATGAAAGCAGCAGGAGCATTTGTCAAACCAAACGGCATCACAAGGAACTCATAATGCCCATACCTTGTCCTGAAAGCTGTCTTAGGCACATCCACATCCTTCACATTCAACTAGTAATACCCTGACCTCAAGTCAATCTTAGAGAACACAGCTGCTCCCCGAAATTGATCAAAGAGATCATCAATTCTTGGCAAATGATACCGATTCTTGATAGTCAACTTGTTCAGCTGACGGTAATCAATGCACATTCTCATAGTGCCATCCTTCTTCTTCACAAACAAGATCGGTGCACCCCAAGGCGACACACTCGGCCGAATGAAACCACGCTCAAGCAACTCTTGCAACTGCGTCTTCAGCTCTTTCAGCTCCTTAGGTGCCATTCTATAGGGAGTAATGGACACAGGAGTTGTATTCTCATACAGCTCAATTCCAAACTCCACCTCGCGAATAGGAGGTAAACCAGGCAACTCCTCAGGAAACACACCAGGAAACTCCCTCACAACCCTGATATCTTGCACCCTCAACTCCTTAGAGCTAGGATTCATCACAAAAGCTAGGTAAGCTTCACAGCCTTGCCTCAACATCCGGCTTGCCTCCAAGGTAGACACCACATTGGCAAGAAACTTCACATTCTCACCAACCACAACAACTTCATAATCATCCGCAAGCTTCAGCGAAACTCGCTTACTTTCACAATCCACCACAGCACGATGCTCAGCAAGCCAATCCATACCAAGGATTAAATCAAAACCATAGAAAGGTAACTCCATAAGGTCAACATGGAAAACATGATCTTGAACCATCAATGGACACCTTCTATACAACTTTCGAGTCACAACAGTCTCACCAAAAGAACTAGTGACACGCATACCAACATCCAAAGACTCAACAGGAAAACCAAGCAATTCAGCATGCTCACGCAATATGTAAGAGTGCGTAGATCCAGAATCAATCAAGGAAAGTAATGACAAGGATTGCAGAGTAAAGGTACCTGCGATCACATCCGCGTCATTCCTCCCCTCTCGTTGAGCAAACACTCTAGCCTGCCCGCCACCCTCTGGCTGCACAGCTAGAACATGGGCCACACCTCGGCCACCATCCTCTCTCCGCTGAAAATTACCACGGCCGCGCCCACGACCTCTCTGCGGTGCTGCAACAACAGGAGCACGAACTTGGCCACTAGCCAACATAGGGCAATCACGCCTCAAATGATCCAAAGATCCACAGCTCCAGCAACCATTACCAGCTGCCGCAACAGGAGCCTGCACCTCCCTCACAGCACGAGGACAATCACGTTTCATGTGACCATGAGAACCACATATCCAACAAGCACTCGGATCAGCTCTAGCATTGCCTCCCCGAGCAGGTGCTCCACCACCCCGCTTAGCCGAGGACTAATACTTCTGATCACGTCCCCTCTTGTTCCGTCCACTACCGGAACTATACTCAGCTGCTCGCTTACCAGCACCTTTAGCAGATAAACCCAGGTTCATCTCAATATCCTTAGCTCGGCCCACCAACACATCAAAATCATCATACTCGGTAGCCAGCACATACATCTTCACATCCGTCACTAAGCCATAACGGAACCTCTCACACCTCGCCCGCTCATCCGGAACAAGCTCATGTGCATACTGACTGAGTCGAACAAACTGCACTTCGTACTCAGCAACCGTCATGCTCCCTTGGGTAAGAGACATGAACTCCCTCTTTTTCTCATCTAGGTACCTCACACCCAGATACCTTCTCTTGAACATATTCTGAAAGAATGTCCAAGTCACATCAGCTTCTGCCATCCCAGCAATAGTGGTTGTCCACCACGTATATGCATCCTTCTGCAGCAAGGACACAACACAACCAAGCTTTTGCACATCAGTGCAACTCATCTGACCCAAAATCCTCTTGGTACTTTCTAACCAAGCCTCAGAACCCTCAGCAGACATACCCCTGAACTCAGTCCCTCCTAGACTGCGCAAACGCTCCAAAGGTAGTCTAACTCCAACATCTTCCTGATGCCCAGCTCCTCGAGCTCCAGCTACAGCTGCTTGAAAAGCACCGGCTATAGCTAGAATTAATACTGTCATGTCAGGAACAGCTTGCCCCTGACCAGCCTCAGGTCCAGCAGCCTCAGCTCCAGCTTCCTCAGCCCCAGCACCACCACCACCAGGTGGAGGAGGAGGTAACACCGCACTACCCGCATTCTCTTCATTCTCATTCTGAGCCTTAGCTCGCACGTTACTCCTCAACTCTCTACGAGGTGCCATACTCTAATTATGCAATCACAATGTAAATTAAACAAAGTCAGGCCCAGCAAGGTAAGCAATCCAAGTACTCAAGCTCATTTCCAATTAAAAACAACATCATTTCATTAGCTTTGATTTGGCAATGGGTACCCACAACATACTTCATCACAGCATACATCTCAATTGCAACATACATGCAATTTACTCAACATGCTTTCACCCAACAAGCATACAAAGCATACATACTTCAAACATTCACATACACATTCCCAATTACTCGAGAACTCAGCTCTGATACCACCAAATGTAACCCCCTTAACCCGGCCTAGACGGTTGACCCGAATTAAGAAAGTCACACGGGGAAAACCAAAGTCAACCCGAAAGTCAACCTTGATTAACGACCCTTTTTTTCTTTTTAAGCTTGTCTAGATGCACATTAACCCTAATTATGATCATTCAAACAACATATCAAAAGATCATAAACATCAGAGATCAAACAGGGACCCAATTGAACAATTTACAACTTTAGGGACCAAATTGTAAACTCTGATAATTATAAGGACTTCACCCAAATTAAAGTTACCAACTTGAAATTAATCATGTTTCATGCATCTCGGCCAAATTTCAGCTCAAAAGGACATTCCAAACTCATACAATTGCACATACAAGATTCAGGACCAAAATGCAAACATTTTGAAACACATAACTGCCACTGTCAGCCCCCAACGGTCAACCGTTCCGAAACGGGAGACAGCCCGTTTCGAAACGCGGGGCCGTTCCGCAACGGGTACCGAAACGGGGGTCGGGCAGTAGCCTTTCCGTTTCGGAACGGTGTCACCCGTTTCGGACGCCTGGGCTGCTTCAAGGCACCCGTTCCGAAACGGCTCACCCTGTTCCGAAATGACCTGCACAAAATGCAGAATTTTGCTTGCCTAAACATGCAATTGACCAACCAAACATGCTCCAAACGCTACCAAACTTTACCATCATCTCATACAACATACAAGAGACATAATTGCATCAACAATTCATCATTATATCAACATATATGAAAAACCCCAAATCTAAAGGCATGCTTCCTACACAAGCAACCATTCATGCACAAAAGCCTCCAAACCAACACATAATGGCCAATTACAAAAACCAACGTTAACAACAACATAAATCCAACTCAGAGAGTTCCAAACATCTCCCAAAACAAAACCATAGGTCCCCTATTGCCAAATGCCAAAAGCTAAAAGTGTTCAATAAAACCTTTCCATACTTGAGCTTAGCTTCCACTTGAATGCTTGCCCTCCTTGCTTCCCTCAATGCACTCTAATGCTCTGCATTATTGGTTTAAGAAAAGAGAGAGAGCGTAAGCAAAAGCTTAGTGAGGAATGCTCCTTAAAACCACACAATAATGCATTTATAAAATCACATTTATAAATCATGCTTCAAATACATTTAGACATGCTCACAAGCAATCTTAAAACAAGCATCTCATGCTTCATAACATACATATCATATTGGCCACAAGTGATGATTATCATCTTTTAAACAAGATCAACATAAGACTCACACATGGACTTTTAAACACCATTGTGATCTTATCCCCAAGGACTTTTAAACACCTTGGCCCATGGACTTTTAAACACCATGGCAAGGACTACACAAGGACTTTTAAACACCTTTGTGTCCTTAACAAGTTTCACCTCAAGGACTTTTAAACACCTTGACCCCAAGGACTTTTAAACACCTTGGCCATGGACTTTTAAACACCATGAAATGTATCACCCCAAGGACTTTTAAACACCTTGGCCCCAAGGACTTTTAAACACCTTGTCCCATGGACTTTTAAACACCATGGAAAGGACCACACAAGGACTTTTAAACACCTTTGTGTCCGCAACAAGAACCATCCAAGGACTTTTAACCACCTTGATGTTCTCAAGTAAAACATGGCTCACTCAAGGACTTTTAACCACCTTAGTGACCCTAACCATTTTCAAAACATCACTTGCCAATATACATCATATCTCATCATAAATCCACTGTTTTAAAGCATTTAACCAAGCCATAAACATCATGCATCTTTAAGCATTAAACAACATTTATACAATGTTCAAAAACAAGGAACTCTAACCTTGAGCTTCCTTAAACACATGGCTTATAATCTCAGCAAACACACATGCTAGATATGCTTTAAAAACAGAATTTAAACATGCAACAAACCCATTGCACCCAACCATCACATGGTTCCTCAACAAGAGAGTTTTTCCGAAAACTTACTCTTGAGCTTAGCAAAGTTGTTTAGACTTAGACTAAGCTCCCAAACCTCCAAAACATTGGTTTCAAAGCCGAAAACCAAAATCCACTCACCGATTCCGTTTCGCCTCTTGCCGAAACACCAAATCAAGCCTCTAAATCACCACCACTTGGATCCAAAGATGACTCCCCTGTTTTAACACATTAAAACAGTAGATTAATGCATCATCATGCATTAATAGCTTCAATGAAAGCACCTAAACTCGCTGCTCTCATCCACACTCCATTTTCGGCCACCAAACACAACCGAAAATGCATCCAAACAACTTCTCAACAATGCCCAGCCATAAACCATCAAAACTAAGCATCCTTAAACATCATTTAACATCTAAAAAGAACCTAACAACATCCTTATACCTCCAGCAACAACAGATCCACAAGATCACCCAAAAACAACCAAGAAACACAAGCTAAACTTAGGAAATTCAACCTATCCGGGATTGCATTAGTTAAAACTCAATTCCATATCAAATTAACATTCATTTATCACCAATTATACACCTCAAATCACTGCTTTAACAGATCCAACGAAAATTCACCAAAAATCATCAAATCTTGCATTTAAAGCCAAGATCCATTACAACACTTTAAAAACCCTTTATAAAACATCAAATAAGGATTGAGAACTTAGGAATTTCATTAAAGAACTTGAAGTTCAGAGGAGAAGGACGTTCTTACCTCCAAACTTGAGTTTCCCCACTTTTAGAACCAAAAACCTTGATGAATCAACTAGCAGATTGAGAGGTTTTGTTGATGAGATGATTAGAAATCAAAAGAGGATTGAAAAGAGAGAAATGAGTGACAAATTCAGAAAGAAATCTCTGGAGAGAAAGTGTTTGGGTTGAGAGAAAATGAGAGAAAAGGAAAATTGGAAAATATGAGAAGTTAGTTACAAAATAGCCAAAATGATTTTCCCTCCACTTTTCTTTAGCTTGAAAATCAGAATTAATCATTAAAATATCTTAGAAAAATCTGGAGAAACTCCCTTTGGGTAAATAGCTCCTTAAAGATTCAAAGTTTCAATCCTGTCTAAAACAGTCACGAAACTTTCAAAAATTACATTTTGGTCACTAGCCAAAATGTCACCCTTCCAAACCTCATTTTGTAAAATTGATTTCACAGTTCACTTACATATATTAAAAGATGATTTTAGAACATTTTTCCATATTTTTAATGCAACCCGAACTAGGCTTTCCTAAATTCACTCTTATATATTCGAACCGCACTTTGACCGAACCGGTCAACGCCTAAAACTTCTAAGCCCAAAACCGGGGCGTTACAGAAGCTTTAGCTAAAAAAATAGAGAAATCAAGTCAAAACAAAGAAATCAAAGAAGCATGAAAATGTGCCTTCAAAAAGATAAACTTTGGCATAAAAATTCAAGTTAAGAGTTGAATGTTCTAGTGAAACTAAGAGAGTCTTAGCATATAACTGTTCACAAGCATGCACACACTGCACGAGGACTATAGGGAGATTCCGGACAGATCCTAAATTATCCGACAGGTTGCTGCCGCCACAGGGAACGAACGACGGGTAAGGGAAAGTCCACTGTTTGAAAGCCAAAACAAAAAAATTTTCATTTTTCTTTTAGGTCTTAGTTGCTTGAGGGCAAGCAAAAACTTGAGTTTAGGGGTGTGTTGAGTGTGTAAAAGTTCTATTATTTACACCCCTTTTAACCCATATTTCTGCTGCATTCAAGCATCATTGCATTACATTTAGGTTAGTTTACAGCAAAACATCACAAATATATTAAAGGCACGAATTCTACTAAAAGATGGTTGATTTTACAGGTATCCGCCATAGCTGACGGAGAGGGCAGTCGCTGAGCAGAGAAGCAGAAGAGCTGAACTGAACGAGCAGATGAAGAGGACGATGCTGCCATGGAGCTGCCATGACAGCAGAGGACGACAGCAAATTAGTAAAGGAAAAGCAAAGTGGACCTCGATAGATAGAGAAAATTATGCTCGTCTGTCGTGTGAAAACCATATATTTTTCCAGGCCCCGGATCAAAAGATATGTCAAGCCCAAAGTTCAAGGAGAGAAAATCCCAAGAAACAAGGAGGACGGCTGGAAAGTAGATTCCTTGAAGATTAAGTCTTTATTAGAATCATACTTTTAATTAAAGTTGTAATCCTTGTTAACTTAGAATACTTGAGCCCAAAGCTTATATAAGGGCATGTATTTTAACCTAGGAGAGATATCCCATAACCCATAGCCAATTTCCCCTTAAACCGACAACCAAAAACCCTCCGTCGTTTACCCGCCGTCGATATGTTCTAACCCCCCTAGGGCCACGGGTTGATTTGTAAAGTAGTTGCAAGGGTTTCTTTTGTTTTAGGAATTTTCAGTTCAATAAAATAAACTTCAAGTTCTCTTATTTTGGTTATTAATATATTGCAAGAGCATCGGGAGAGCATTGTGAGGTTATCCATTTACTTAGCATCGGGAGAGTTAAGTATACGAAAGAAATAAGAGCAAGTTCTCTAGTTTATAGTTGAACTATCTCGTGCCTAGGGATAGGGCGAGGTTAAGTGGCTAAAGAAGAATTCATACACATCGGTGTTCATCATTCGATTCACGCCGGAAGGTATCATCAAGACGTGATCATCGACAGACTTGGACCTAGGGATAGGTCAAGGTAGATCTGGGATTCTTGCCAAACTTGAACGTACTGAGTTGAGCGTTTGCTGCCGCAACGATCAACGGACTGCTGCCGCAACAGGTGCTGCCAGTGACAGGCGCACGACAGAACTGGAGTTCCTAAGCAATACAATACCTGCACTACTGAGCAATTCAATACCAGCCCATTCTCTCTACCTTGATATTTCTACTCTTTTATTTAAGTTTACTTTATTATTCTCGTGACAACTCTCAATTATTCCTTTACTTTCGTGCAGTAAACTAAGGTGAAGCTATTAGCCCAATCCCTGTGGAGACGATATCCGATACTTCGTATCACTTTACTACTTGCGTCGTGTATACTTGCACTACCATTGCGATAGACTATTTTACACGCAACATGTTTTTGGCGCTGTGCTGCCTCAGCCTCTTCGCCAAAAACTTGTTGCGTGTAAAATAGTCTATCGCAATTGAGTGCAAGTGTACACGTCGCAAGTAATAAAGTGATACTAGAGTATCGGATATCGTCTCCACAGGGACTGGGCTAACCCTTTCCTTCGCTATCTACACAAGGGGAAAAGATTGCGTCGTGTATACTTGCATGAAAGTAAAGGAAATAATTGAGAGTTGTCACGAAAATAATAAAGAAAACGTAAATAAAAGAGTAGAGATATCAAGATAGAGAGAATGGGCTGGTATTGAATTGCTCAGTAGTGCAGGTATTGCAGAAGTTAGGAAATCCAGTTCTGTCGTCGCGCCTGTCGCGGCAGCACCTGTCGCAGCAGCAGTCCGTTGATCGTTGCGGCAGCAAACACACCAACTCAGTACTTCAAGTTTGGCAAGAATCCCAGATCTGCCTTGGCCTATCCCTAGGTCCAAGTCTGTCGATGATCACGTCTTGATGATAGCTCCCGGCGTGAATCGAAGGATGAACACCGATGTGTATGAATTCTTCTTTAGCCACTTAACCTCGCCCTATCCCTAGGCACGAGATAGTTCAACTATAAACTAGAGAACTTGCTCTTATTTCTTTCGTATACTTAACTCTCCCGATGCTAAGTAAATAGATAACCTCACAATGCTCTCCCGATGCTCTTGCAAGATATTAATAACCAAAATAAGAGAACTTGAAGTTTATTTTATTGAACTGAAAATTCCTAAAACAAAACAACCCTTGCAACTACTTTACAAATCAACCCGTGGCCCTAGGGGGTTTTAGAACATGTCGACGGCGGGTAAACGGCGGAGGGTTTTTGGTTGTCGGTTATGGGGTAGGCAGTCCTCCTAATTATTAATATAATATTGCATTTAGTTTTAATTGTGTCGCATTTATTTTATGTAAAAAAAAAACTAAAAATATTTTTGTTTTGGCTTTCAAACAGTGAACTTTCCCTTACCCGTCGTTTGTTCCCTGTGACGGCAGCACCCTGTCGGATAATCTAGGATATGTCCGGAATCTCTCTATAGTCCTCGTGCAGTGTGTGCATGCTTGTGAACAGTTATATGCCAAGACTCTCTTAGTTTCACTAGAATATTATTCTTTAGCTTGTTTAGAGTTTTTCTTACGAGACTGATTTATTTCTTTTTCTTACTAGAGCCAGAATCGGGCACCTCTAGTTATTTCCTTTTTTCTAATTTCTTCTCTTTTCTACTAGAGCCAGTATTTCAGGCACCTCTAGTTAACTGTCTAGAGCCGGTGATAGGCACCTCTAGAAGTTTTTCTCTGGTTATGTTCCTAGAGCCAGTGGTAGGCACCTCTAGGTTTCCTGAGATTCTAGTCTCTTTTCTACTCTAAGTGCTAAGTTTTCTATTCTAGTTTGGCTAAAAGAAGTCTAAGCAGTATAACAGTCACAATGGTGTTTAAGTTTTCAGAACTATAGAAAGGCTCCAAACTTCTCCTAAAACTATCCTAAAGTTGCTGCCACGACAGAGCTGTCACGACAGGTAAGTTCAGTTTTAAGTTTTCAGCCAAAATTTCCAATATTTTCAGTTTTTTTTGCATAAAATAAATGCGACACAATTAAAACTAAATGCAATATTATATTAATAATTAGGAGGACTGCCTACCCCCAAACTCAAGGGTTGCATTGTCCTCAATGCATGACACAAAAGATGAAAAACAGAAAGAAAAAAATGACAGAAAAATTAAACATCACAAAAAGGTAATATATATAGCAAGCGACAGAGAAGAAGAAAAAGAAAACTTAAGTTGTGCGGCTGTCGTCGCTGCTGCTGGAGCTTTGGATGAGGAGCTATCTGCGGGCAGTCTCTTTGAACTTTGTCGGAGGAGCTGTGGGTGCTGCCCTGAGAGTATGAGTGCTGCCGCGGCAGGGTGGAGGCAGAGCTTCCTCGGGTTGCTTGTATCGTCATTGCAAGGGTTTTTCTTTGTTTACCTAATAACAAAAACAAACTAAAAACCAATATCAAATTTCTAATTCCTAAAATAATAAAGATAAAATAAGATAAAAATAAAATAAAATAAGTTAAATTAGGAGTGCCTTGAGGGGCATCTCCTAAAGTAACTACTCCCTGTTCTATTGATGCTTGATGGTTCGTTTCCAGTACTTCTTGAAGTCCATCCGTACCCTCCATCTGGTGATTATTCTCATGGTGGAGGCTCCTTTCTTTCTCTTCCCTTTGTAGTCCATGAAGTCTTCCTTTCTTGGTAATGTTTCTGAGGGCATGAATATATGATTAGAAAAAATCAAATTGACATTCGGCCACAAACTTACCTTGTTTTCATTGAATGTTGTTGTGGTTGAATGTAGCCCTTGCTGGCGTGTCTGCTGCTGCGGCAGCCGGTTATTTTGCCAGTCCGTTGTCAGGTTACTTTGCAGGTCAATGGGACATTGGTAGGTGCCATCACTCTCTATACCAAATTCTGTTGACCACTCATAGATCTCCATCAGTAGAGACTTTGATGATTCTATGTCCACCGGCTTTGGTTCCTCTAATACCTGCAATGGAATTTGTGAGTTTTCAAAGAATTCAAAAGGTTCGTTTATTACCTGCTCATATTCCATCGGCGAAGCATTGTCATTGGGTAGCTCTTCTAGGTGGTCGTGCGAGTGCCATGACAGGGATGGTTTTGTGCAATCTTGGTCAGGCATAATCGAGGTAGTGGGTTGAGAATTTGCCTCTGATGTGGTTGCTGCCTCAGCATCAGTTGCTGCCGAGGCGGCAGTTTCTGCCGAGGCGGCAGTTTCCGCTTTGACTGGGGTTTCTGCCTCGGAAGTGGTTGCTGCCGTGACATTCTCTTGAATTTCACTCAGCGTTGTCGCGATGTTGCTCCATTCCGGCTCATCGATCATTGCCATGGCAAGTTGTTGCTCAGACTCATCATATGTTGGGTATTCCTTCACATGGGCATCCTCGTCACCTTGCCTCAGGATTTCAGGTTCATCCGTGGCATGAATGAGGACTGGTCTGCTCAAGAGTCCATTCATCTTGGCGATACTTGCGTTCGTAGAAGCCGACACTTTTTGAGTGAGTGCCAAGAAGGCTTGCAGTGTGTCTTCTAAGGATTTTGACTCCTTTTGAGGATGATGACATTGCCAGGGCATGTCGGGTTCTGCAGCAAAACTGTTATGGTATAAAAAAATTTGCGGGTTTTTATAGTACCATAAAAAATTTTGTTGCTGCGGCATCTGCATTTGCTGTCCCTGTTGCTGTTGTGGCAGCATATCTTGTTCTTGTTGGTTCCATCGTTGGTTGTCCATATATTCACCGAAAAAATAGGGACGACTTTCGAATGCATGATTACCTTTACGGTAATTGCAAGAACTTTCCCACATTAGCTCTCGAATGGTTTTTCCTGGCATGTTGATGCTTCTTAAACCTGTATTTCACCTGAGTTTTTTTTTGATAAAAATAGAAAAATAAAAAAAATAAAAAAGAAAAAGAAAAAGAAAAGTGCAGAAGCTAGGGTAAGAGTGTGTTGCCAGTCCCCGGCAACGGCGCCAAAAACTTGTTGCGTGTAAAAGAGTCTATCGCAATTGTAGTGCAAGTGTACACGACGCAAGTAGTAAGTGATACGAAGTATCGGATATCGTCCCCACAGGGATTGGGCTAATAGCTTCACCTTGATTTACTGCATGAAAGTAAAGGAAATATTTTAAGAAAGTTGTCACGAAAATATTAATGTAACGTAAATATAAGAGTAGAGTAATCAAGATAGAGAGAATGGGCTGGTATTGAATTGCTCAGTAGTGCAGGTATTGTATTGCTTAGGAACTCCAGTTCTGTCGTCGCGCCTGTCGCTGGCAGAACCTGTCGCGGCAGCAGTCCGTTGGTCGTCGCGGCAACAAACACACCAACTCAGTACTTCAAGTTTGGCAAGAATCCCAGATCTGCCTTGGCCTATCCCTAGGTCCAAGTCTGTCGATGATCACGTCTTGATGATACCTCCCGGCGTGAAAATAAGGATGAACACCGATGTGTATGAATTCTTCTTTAGCCACTTAACCTCGCCCTATCCCTAGGCACGAGATAGTTCAACTATAAACTATAGAACTCGCTCTTATTTCTTTCGTATACTTAACTCTCCCGATGCTAAGTAAATAGATAACCTCACAATGCTCTCCCGATGCTCTTGCAAGATGTTAATAACCAAAATTAGAGAACTTGAAGTTTATTTTATTGAACTGAAAATTCCTAAAACAAAACAACCCTTGCAACTACTTTACAAATCAACCCGTGGCCCTAGGGGGTTTTAGAACATATCGACGGCAGGTAAACGGCGGAGGGTTTTTTGGTTGTCGGTTATGGGGTAATCGGCTATGGGGTATGAGGTATGGGATATGGGATATGCCCTCTAGGTTAAAATACATGCCCTTATATAAGCTTTGGGCTCAAGTTATCTAATTTAACAAGGATTACAACTTTAATTAAAAGTATGATTCTAATAAAGACTAAATCTTCAAGGAATCTACTTTCCAGCCGTCCTCCTTGTTTCTTGGGATTTTCTCTCCTTGAACTTTGGGCTTGACATATCTTTTGATCTGGGGCTCGGAAAAATATGAGGTTTTCATACGACAGACGGACTGAATTTTCTCTATCTGTCGAGGTCCACTTTGCTTTTTCTCCTCAAAAACTGCTGTCATCCTCTACTGTCACGGCAGCAACCATGTCAGCAACGTCCTCCTTGACTGCTCATTCTAGATTTTTTGCATCGCTGCCCAGCGCCTGCCACGATTGCTGCCCTGGGTACTGCCACGGCTACTACCCTGGGTGCTGTCACGGCTGCTGCCCTGGGTGCTGTCACGGTTACTGCCCTGGGTGCTGTCACGACTGCTGCCCTGGATGCTGTCACGACTACTGCCACGGCAGATACCTGCAAAAGTAACCAAATTTAGCAGTATCTGCGCAGTTTTATCTAAATGTGATGTTTATGCAAAACTTAACCTAAAATGCAGTTAAACATGCTTGAGTGCAGCAAAAATAAGAATAAATGATGGGTAAAATATATAACTTTTAAGCACTGATCACACCCCCAAACTCAAGTTTTTGCTTGCCCTCAAGCAACTAAGACCTAAAAGAAAATGAAATATTTTTGATTTGGCTTTCAAACAGTGAACTTTCCCTTACCCGTCGTTCGTTCCCTGTGACGGCAGCACCCTGTCGTATAATCTAGGATCTGTCCGGAATCTCTCTATAGTCCTCGTGCAGTGTGTGCATGCTTGTGAACAGTTATATGCCAAGACTCTCTTAGTTTCACTAGAATATTATTCTTTAGCTTGTTTAGAGTTTTTCTTACGAGACTGATTTCTTTCTTTTTCTTACTAGAGCCAGAATCGGCCACCTCTAGTTATTTCTTTTTTTCTAATTTCTTCTCTTTTCTACTAGAGCCAGTATTTCAGGCACCTCTAGTTAACTGTCTAGAGCCGGTGATAGGCACCTCTAGAAGTTTTTCTCTGGTTATGTTCCTAGAGCCAGTGGTAGGCACCTCTAGGTTTCCTGAGATTCTAGTCTCTTTTCTACTCTAAGTGCTAAGTTTTCTATTCTAGTTTGGCTAAAAGAAGTCTAAGCAGTATAACAGTCACAATGGTGTTTAAGTTTTCAGAACTATAGAAAGGCTCTAAACTTCTCCTAAAACTATCCTAAAGTTGCTGCCACGACAGAGTTATCACGACAGGTAAGTTCAGTTTTAAGTTTTCAGCCAAAATTTCCAATATTTTCAGTTTTAAGTTTTCACGACAGGTATTGCCTCAGGATTTCAGGTTCATCTGTGGCATGAATAAGGGCCGGTCTGCTCAAGAGTGCATCCATCTTGGCGATACTTGCATTCGTAGAAGCCGACACTTTTTGAGTGAGTGCCAAGAAGGCTTGCAGTGTGTCTTCTAAGGATTTTGACTCCTTTTAAGGATGATGACATTGCCAGGACATGTCGGGTTCTGCAGCAAAACTGTTATGGTATAAAAAATTTTGCGGGTTTTGATCGTACCATAAAAAATTTTGCTGCTGCGGCATCGGCAGTTGCTGCCCCTGTTGCTGTTGTGGCAACATATCTTGTTCTTGTTGGTTCCCTCGTTGGTTGTCCATATATTCATCGAAAAAATAGGGACGACTTTCGAATGCATGATTACCTTTACGGTAATTACAAGAACTTTCCCACATCAACTCTCGAATGGTTTTTCCTGGCATGTTGATGCTCCTTAAACATGTATTTCACCTGAGTTTTTTTTAAAAATAGAAAAAGAAAAAAATAAAAAAGAAAAAGAAAAGTGCAGAAGATAGGGTAAAAGTGTGTTGCCAGTCCCCGGCAACGGCGCCAAAAACTTGTTGCGTGTAAAATAGTCTATCGCAATTGAGTGCAAGTGTACACGTCGCAAGTAATAAAGTGATACTAGAGTATCGGATAACGTCTCCACAGGGACTGGGCTAACCCTTTCCTTCGCTATCTACACAAGGGGAAAAGAAAATATTTGAGATGTTTGTCACTAAAATAAATAAGAATACTGGAAAAATAAAAGTAGAGAAATCAAGATAGAGAGAATGGGCTGGTATTGAATTGCTCAGTAGTGCAGGTATTGTAGAGTTTAGGAAATCCAGTTCTGTCGTCGTCACCCGTCGCGGTAGCACCTGTCACGGCGGCAGTCCGTTGATTGTTGCGGCAACAAACACTCAACTCAGTACTTTCAAGTTTGGCAAGAATCTCAGATCTGCCTTGGCCTATCCCTAGGTCCAAGTCTGTCGATGATCACGTCTTGATGATACCTCCCGGCGTGAATCGAAGGATGAACATCGATGTGTATGAATTCTTCTTTAGCCACTTAACCTCGCCCTATCCCTAGGCACGAGATAGTTCAACTATAAACTAGAGAACTTGCTCTTATTTCTTTCGTATACTTAACTCTCCCGATGCTAAGTAAATAGATAACCTCACAATGCTCTCCCGATGCTCTTGCAAGATATTAATAACCAAAATAAGAGAACTTGAAGTTTATTTTATTGAACTGAAAATTCCTAAAACAAAACAACCCTTGCAACTACTTTACAAATCAACCCGTGGCCCTAGGGGGAATTTAGAACATGTCGGCGGCGGGAAGACGGCTAGGGGTTTTTGGTTGTCGGTTATGGGATATTGGATATGGGGTATGGAGGTTGAGATCTCTAGGTTAAAATACATGCCCTTATATAAGCTTTGGGCTCAAGTTTTCTAATTTAACAAGGATTACAACTTTAATTAAAAGTATGATTCTAATAAAGACTAAATCTTCAAGGAATCTACATTCCAGCCGTCCTCCTTGTTTCTTGGGATTTTCTCTCCTTGAACTTTGGGCTTGACATATCTTTTGATCTGGGGCTCGGAAAAATATGAGGTTTTCACACGACAGACGGGCTGAATTTTCTCTATCTGTCGAGGTCCACTTTGCTTTTTCTCCACAAAAAAATGTTGTCGTCCTCTGCTGTCATGGCAGCATCGTCCTCCTTGACTGCTAGTTCCAGCTTTTCTGCATCGCTGCCCAGCTCCTGCCACGACTGCTACCCTGGGTGCTGTCACAGCTGCTGCCCTGGGTGCTGTCACGACTGCTGCCCTGGGTGCTGTCACGACTGCTGCCCTGGGTGCTGCCACGGCAGATACCTGCAAAAGTAACCAAATTTAGCAGTATCTGCGCAGTTTTATCTAAATGTGATGTTTATGCCAAACTTAACCTAAAATGCAGTTAAACATGCTTGAGTGCAGCAAAAATAAGGATAAATGATGGGTAAAATATAGAACTTTTAAGCACTGATCACAACTGAACGAGCAGATGAAGAGGACGATGCTGCCATGGAGCTGCCATGACAGCAGAGGACGACAGCAAATTAGTAAAGGAAAAGCAAAGTGGACCTCGATAGATAGAGAAAATTATGCTTGTCTGTCGTGTGAAAACCATATATTTTTCCAGGCCCCGGATCAAAAGATATGTCAAGCCCAAAGTTCAAGGAGAGAAAATCCCAAGAAACAAGGAGGACGGCTGGAAAGTAGATTCCTTGAAGATTAAGTCTTTATTAGAATCATACTTTTAATTAAAGTTGTAATCCTTGTTAACTTAGAATACTTGAGCCCAAAGCTTATATAAGGGCATGTATTTTAACCTAGGAGAGATATCCCATAACCCATAGCCGATTTCCCCTTAAACCGACAACCAAAAACCCTCCGTCGTTTACCCGCTGTCTTCGTATCAGAAGAGCTGAACTGAACCAGCAGATGAAGAGGACGATGCTGCCATGGAGCTTCCATGACAACAGAGGACGACAGCAAATTAGTAAAGGAAAAGCAAAGTGGACCTCGATAGATAGAGAAAATTAGGCTCGTTTGTCGTGTGAAAACCATATATTTTTCCAGGCCCCGAATCAAAAGATATGTCAAGCCCAAAGTTCAAGGAGAGAAAATCCCAAGAAAGAAGGAGGACGGCTGGAAAGTAGATTCCTTGAAGATTAAGTCTTTATTAGAATCATACTTTTAATTAAAGTTGTAATCCTTGTTAACTTAGAATACTTGAGCCCAAAGCTTATATAAGGGCATGTATTTTAACCTAGGAGAGATATCCCATAACCCATAGCCGATTTCCCCTTAAACCGACAACCAAAAACCCTCCGCCGTTTACCCGCCGTCGATATGTTCTAACCCCCCCTAGGGCCACGGGTTAATTTGTAAAGTAGTTGCAAGGGTTGTTTTGTTTTAGGTATTTTCAGTTCAATAAAATAAACTTCAAGTTCTCTTATTTTGGTTATTAATATCTTGCAAGAGCATCGGGAGAGCATTGTGAGGTTATCTATTTACTTAGCATCGGGAGAGTTAAGTATAGGAAAGAAATAAGAGCAAGTTCTCTAGTTTATAGTTGAACTATCTCGTGCCTAGGGATAGGGCGAGGTTAAGTGGCTAAAGAAGAATTCATACACATCGGTGTTCATCCTTCGATTCACGCCGGGAGGTATCATCAAGACGTGATCATCGACAGACTTGGACCTAGGGATAGGCCAAGGCAGATCTGGGATTCTTGCAAAACTTGAAGTACTGAGTTGGTGTGTTTGCTGCCGCGACGACCAACGGACAGCTACCGCGACAGGTGCTGCCAGCGACAGGCGCGCGACAGAACTGGAGTTCCTAAGCAATACAATACCTGCACTACTGAGCAATTCAATACCAGCCCATTCTCTCTATCTTGATTTCTCTACTTTTATTTTTCCAGTATTCTTATTTATTTTAGTGACAAACATCTCAAATATTTTCTTTTCCCCTTGTGCAGATAGTGAAGGAAAGGGTTAGCCCAGTCCCTGTGGAGACGATATCCGATACTCTAGTATCACTTTATTACTTGCGACGTGTACACTTGCACTCAATTGCGATAGACACTTTTACACGCAACAAATTCCAGAAGGAGGGATGGGGTCAGTGAAAGCTTTGAATATTACCACACATTATAAAGGATATGTGTTGTCGGGAGTCCTAATTGACAATGGATCCGCCTTGAATGTTATGCCAATGGGGACTCTACAAAGGTTGCCTATTGATGATTCCCATATGAAGGCATACCAGAACATTGTAAGAGGTTTTGATGGAACAATCCGGGATGTATTGGAGAGGATAGAAGTACCGTTGTTGATAGGACCGACGGTTTACAATATTGATTTTGTAGTGATGGATATTAAGCCTACTTACAATTGCTTGCTTGGGCGACCCTGGATTCACTCAGCAGGGGCAGCCCCAAAGTCTCTACACCAGAAACTAAAATTTGTCATAGAAGGGAAGTTGGTTAGTGTTGGAGCGGAGGAAGACATCATTGCCTCTGTAACAACTGATGTTCCATATATCCAGACACACAATAATGCCTTGGAGTGCTCTTTCCGGGGGTTGGAATTTGTGAATGCCACCTTCGTGGTTGAAGGAAAACCATTTCCAAGGCCAAGACTGTCAAACTGTACCAAAATGATTGTACGAGAGACATTTGGAAGGGGTGCGAAGACAGGAAAGGGGCTCGAAAAACACCTGCAAGGAAGTTTGCGACCAAGGCCCATTCTGATAAAGAAGGATCATTTTGGATTGGGGTTTGCTCCTACTATGAAAGATCGATTGAGAGAGTTAAAGAAGAAGAGAGAACAGAGAAAAGCCCGCATGCAAGGAACGGAGACATCCTCCCGCCTGGTGACATCTTTTGACAGGACAAAGATTTTCAAATCACGTGGGTTCACCAATGTTGAAAAGCAGCTGGAAGAAGTCAATCAAGAAACGATAAAACTACATGAGGAGGAAATTTTTGGCAATAATCTGGATGGGCTTTTTGTCGGTGGAATCTTTGAGGGTGCTCGACCTGGCGAATATCTGAGAATGATCTGTCCATGTGCCCCAGGCGAGACATTGAAGAATTGGACAGCAGAAGAAACTTCCCTTGTAACCAATATTGAAATAGAGTAAATATTGGGACCACCTTATACCATTGCCCGCATGTATAAGGGGGTTATCTGTAAAGGGCCATTATACAATCATTTTAATAAAGATGCTTTCCATGCTGATTCATAAATGGCAAACAAGTTTTTATTTTTCACATCCTTTTCAAAATATATTATTATTTTCTTTGCAGGTCTTCAACTATCGACTGCATGAATGATCCTAAACCCAATCCTAGAGTAGGACCTGGACAGCCAGTATGTCTAGCGGAAATCAATGAAGTTGAGGATGAATTAGAATGTGAAATCCCTGAAGAATTACTGAGGTTGGTGGAAAAAAAAGATAAACATATTCTGCCCCACAAGGAAGAATTAGAGATTCTCAATCTGGGAACAGAAGAAACCAAGAGATAAGTGAAGAGAGGGGCAACATTTTTGCCCAGAAAGAAGCAGGAATTAATCGATCTGCTGCGCGAGTTCAAAGATGTCTTTGCCTGTTCCAATCAAGACATGCCAGGAGTGAACACTGATATAGTGGTACACAAATTGCCGATTAGACCTGAATGCAGACTGGTTCAACAGAAACTTAGAAGGTTGAGGCCGGAAATGGTGATAATGATAAAAGAAGAGGTACAAAAACAGATAGATGCCAGTTTCCTTGTGGTATCTATGTATCAGAACGGGTGGCTAATATAGTTCATGTACCAAAGAAAGATGGGAAAGTACGAATGTGTGTTGACTACAAGGACCTGAACAGGGCCAGTCCAAAAGATAATTTTCCTTTGCCGCATATAGACATTCTGGTCGATAATACGTCAGGGCATTCCTGGTTTTTCTTTATGGATGGCTTCTCGGGATATAATCAGATAAATATGAGTCCAGAAGACATGATCAAAACCACCTTTATAACTTTATAGGGTACATAGTGTTACAAGTTGATGCCCTTCAGACTAAAGAATGCTGGGGCAACGTACCAGCGGGTGATGGTGACTTTGTTTCACGATATAATGCATAAAGAAGTTGAATTGTATGTAGATGACATGATCGCCAAGTCCCATACTGAAGAGGAGCACATCCAAAATCTGAGAAAGTTATTCTTGAGATTGAGGAAATACCAATTGAAGCTTAATCCTAACAAATGCACCTTTGGAGTAACATCTGGAAAACTTCTTGGGTTCGATGTTAGTATAATGGGAATCGAGATAGATCTCGATAAAGTGAAGGCTATTCAGAACCTGCCGCCACCCAGCTCACAAAAAGAAGTTCATGGGTTTCTTGGCAGATTGAATTATGTTTCTCGGTTCATAACACAATTGATTGATAAATGTGATCCAATCTTTAGGATGTTGAAAAAGAATAACCCCGGAGAATGGAATGAAGAGTGTCAAGAGGCATTTGACAAGATCAAGAAATATCTAACCAATGCTCCCATATTAGTAGCACCAGTTCCTGGCAGACCACTAATCCTTTACCTGATGGTCTACAAAAATTCAATGGGCTGTGTGTTGGGGCAACATGATGACACGAGAAAGAAAGAAAGAACCATCTATTACTTGAGCAAGAAGTTTACTGAATGTGAAGCACGGTACCCACCTATTCAAAAGCTATGTTGTGCTCTGGTCTGGGTAACCCGAAGGCTCAGGCAATACATGTTATACCACACTACATGGCTGATCTCTCGCCACAATCCATTGAAATTTATGATGGAAATACCAGCACTGACCGGAAGACTGGCACGTTGGCAAATGCTGTTGTCAGAGTTTGACATTGTGTATGTGAGTCAAAAGGCAATAAAAGGAAGTGTCATAGCAGATTTCTTAGCCAGTCGTGCGACGGAGGATTATGAATCCCTGAACTTTGACTTCCCAGATGAAGATGTGATGAATGTCTCCACGGCAGAAGCTGGAATTCCAGAAAGAAAAACTTGGAAATTGTATTTTGATGGAGCAGCCAATGCCTTTGGTCGAGGAATTAAAGTAGTATTGATTTCACCAAATGATGTACATTACCTGTTCACAAGCAGGCTAGAATTTCTTTGTAACAATAACATGGCAGAATATGAAGTCTGTGTGATGGGCCTACGAGCTGCCATCGAAAGGAAAATAGAAGTCTTAAAAGTGTATGGGGATTCGACGTTGGTGATTTACCAACTTCGTGGAGAATGGTAAACAAAAGATGTAAAATTTATTGAGTACCGAAAATTGATCCTGGAGCTAATAAAAGAGTTTGAGGAAATAACCTTTATATACATCCCCAAGGAAGATAACCAAATGGTGGATGCCTTATCCACACTGGCTTCGGTATTCCTAGCAAACATATCAGAAGATATGGTGCATATCCGTATGCAGAGTTATGAAACCTATGCTCATTGCTATAGCTTAGAAGAGGAAATTGATCAACATCCTTGGTACCATGATATTTTGCAATATCTAAAGTATCAGACTTATCCCCTGGGGGAAAATGACAATGAAAAAAGAACTATCAGAAGAATGGCTTCAGGATATGTACTCGACGGGGAAATCCTATACAAAAGGAGCAGAGATTAGATTTTGCTAAGATGTGTCAATGCCAACAAAGCAAAGAATATAATGGCAGAAGTACATGATGGGATATGTGGCACGCATGCAAATGGGCTCTCAATAGACAGGAAGATTATGAGATACGACTATTATTGGAAGGCCATGGAAGGGGGTTGCATTGAATATGCAAAGAAGTGTCACAAGTGTCAGATATATGCTGACAAGATTAATTCTCCATCGGTCCCTCTACATACCATGAATTCACCACAGCCTTTTGTTGTTTCGGGCATGGATGTTATTGGGCAAATACATCCTAAAGCTTTAAATGGACACCGTTTTATCCTTGTGGCAATAGATTATTTTACCAAGTGGGTGGAAGCATCCTCTTATGCCAACATCACAAGAACCACAGTCAGTATGTTCCTGAAGAAAGAAATAATCTGCCGATATGGACTACCAGAAAGAATCGTTACTTATAATGCTACAAATTTCAACAACAAAGTGATAATGGAAGTGTGTGAACAATTCAAGATCATTCACCACAATTCAGTAACCTATCGCCCAAAGATGAATGGGGCAGTAGAAGTGGCAAACAAGAATATAAAGAAGATCATATCGAAGAGAACAGAAACTTACAAAGACTGGCATGAGAAGCTACCGTTCGCCCTGTTTGCATATCCAACATCAATACGGACTTCGACCGGGACAACATCTTATTCCTTGGTTTATGGGACAGAGGCGGTGCTTCCCATTGAATTTGAAATTTCGTCGCTTCGAGTGTTGTTAGAGGTAAAGTTAGATGATGTAGAATGGATGCAGGCTCGATTCGACCAACTAAATATCAATGAAGAAAGGAGATTGAGGGCAATTTGTCACAGTCAGATGTGCCAAAAGAGGATAATGCAGGCATATGACAAAAAGGTACGCCCGAGAGAATTCCGAGAGGGGATCTTGTGCTAAAAAGGTCCTACAAATACATCGAGACGATCGCGAGAAATAGATGCCTAACTGGGAAGGGCCCTATATTGTTAAGGAAGCCTTCTCCGGAAGAGCTATAATACTGGCTGAAATGGACGGCAAAGAGCTACCGAAACGCCTAACCAAACCCGGCTAACACTTATGCCCAAAACCGGAGCGTTAAAACTCTCCCCCACTTAAGAAATTTTGTCCTCAAAATTTACATGGTGGAAAGAGATAGGGAAACTACTTTTTTATATCCTCCTTCCTTTCCTATGTCGCTTCTTCGATACCTCGGTGTCTCCAAAGCACCTTCACCAATTCAATGGTCTTTCCGCGAAGCACCTTACTATCCGAATCCAAAACCTCTACCGGTTCTTCATCGTAAGATAAGTCTGGATTTAACTCCACTTCCTCAACCGACAACACATACGAAGGATCTGAATGATACCTCATAAGCATAGATACATGGAAAATATCTTGCATCTTCTCCAACTCTGGCGGTAACCGTAATCTATACGCAACAGGGCCAATCCTATCAAGCACCTCATAAGGTCCGATACACCTCAGGCTCAACTTACCCTTTTGCTTGAACCTCATCACCTTCTTTCAAGGCGAAACTTTCAAGAAAACCTTCTCACCAAACTCAAACTCAATTTCCCTACGCTTCAAATCTGCATAAGACTTCTAAAGATCTGAGGCCGCCTTTAGAAGATCACAAATGAGTTTCACCTTATCGGTTGTACCTTTGAGCATATCCGGCAAAGAAACCAACTTTTTCCTCGTTTCTGCCCAACACACAGGTGTACGACACTTCCGTCCATGGAAATCAATCACACAACATCGAAACATATCCTTCAACACCTGGATAACCCGTTCCGACTGACCATCCGTCTGAGGATGATAGGATGTGCTAAAACTCCACATCATGCCCAAGGCTCGATGCAAACACTCCCAAAACCTCGATGTGAACTGTGGATCTCGATCTGAGACTATAGATTTAGGAACACCATGCAACCGCACAACCTCCGCAACATAAAGCTTTGCCAACTTATCCAGGGTAAAGGTAGTATGCACGGGCAAGAAATATGCACATTTCGTCAACCTGTCCACAATTACCCACACAAAATTCTTCTTTGACAGTGTCAAAGGCAAGCCCGACACGAAATCCATCGTGATCCTCTCCCATTTCCATTCTGGAATCTTCAAAGGCTGTAACAAACTAGATGGAAACTGTTGTTCAGCTTTCACGCGATGACACACCAAACACTTACTAACAAACTCTGCCACATCCTTTTTCAAGCTCAACCAGTAGTACTCATCTCGCAACCCCCGATTCATCTTAGTACTACCAGGATCCATGGAAAAAGGACTATTGTGCACCTTCATCAAGATAGTGCCTCAACTCAACATCCTCTGGCAACTACCATACCCTTAAAACACAAGACACCATTGTCACTAAAATTGTAATTCGTAGGGTTACCCTCCGTAGTGTCCGTAACATGCGGAACCAATGAATCATCAAGCAACTACTTTTCCTTGATCAACTCAACAAAAGATGGTTTCACCAAAAACTCAACCACCAAGCCAGCCTCACGAGACAAACTCAAACGAGCAAACATCGCTCTCAGCACCACTGCAACCTTACGGCTCAAAGCATTGGCCACAACATTGGCCTTCCTTGGGTGATACTCGATCGTAAGATCGTAAGCTTTCAACAAATCCATCCATCAATGTTGCTAAAGATTCAATTTTAACACCCTGATTTTAGGCCTAGATGTTTTAGGCATCGGTTTGAGTTAGTCGAACCTAGAGTTGGAGATTCGAGTCTTTAAGGATGGTTCAGGGAAATCATGGTTCGGGATAAGGTAAAAATATGAGTAAAATTTCTAAAATCATATAGATGAGAATTGTTAAATCAATTTTGCAAAATGGGTTTCGTAAAGTGTACATTTTGGGCAGTGACCAAAATGCAAAGTTTAAAATTGTGGAAAAGTGTGATTTTTAAGGAAGAGTCAAATTCTTAGAATCTTTAGGGAGCTTTATGGCAATTATGCCCTTTTCTCTAATTTGACATATGTTTTTAAATGTTTAATTAAAGATTAAAGATAGTGGATTTATTAATTAAAAGAGATGTGGTTAATTTGCTAAACAAAATTTAACGTAACTCTTTCATTTCACATTTTCTCTTCAGCCAATCACTCTTCATTTTCTCTCAATTTCCAGATTTCTTCCTCTTTCTTTTTCTCACTTGATTTCCAACTCTTTCCTTAAGATTTCTCTTGATTTTCTCAAGTTTCTTGAAGTGAAAACTAGCCAGATTAGAAGAAAAGCAAGGATTGGAGGTAATTTCGTGCTACTCCTCTAATCAAGGTTCTTTAATGAAATTCCAAATTATTTGACACTTGATTTATTATTTTTAATTAAGGTTTTAATGATTGATTCGGTAAAAATGCATAAATCTTGCTAAAAGATGATATTAAATGTGATTTTCGTTTCAGCACTGTTTTGATTGATTTAAGAATGATTTTAAGGTTGATTTGGATGTTAAATGATGTTAATAATGAGCATTGGTCATAAGAATCCTGATATCAATGAGATCTCTAATTGTCTAAGTTGTTAATTTTGGGTTTTTGGCTTGGAAATGTGAAATCTGAGTTGCTGGAGGTATAAGCATGATATTATGATGTTTATGGATGTTGATTTATGGTTAAAATGGGTTGGAAGTGTTTGTTGATGGCTGGGTTAAGTTTGGTGATCAATCGAATGTGATTTCAGTTATGTTGGATTTGTATTTTTGTGCCTTAGGGCAGAGCAGCGGGATTTTAGTGTTTGCTGGTGGTTTTAATGCATAGAGATGCATTAATCCTCTGTTCTTTTATGGTATAAACAGGGGAGGATTCTTCGTAAGCTTTTGATGAAGTTCCAGGGACATCAAATGTTAGAATTTTGCGTCGGCAATTGAGGTTTCGCGTGTCGGTGAGTGGAAATGGGATTTCCAGCTTTGAAACGTCTTCAAAGAGGTTTTGGGAACTTAATGTAAGCTTGAAATGCTTTACTAAGTTCAGAAGTAAGTAAAGTGATTTTCTCCCTCAGATTGTGCTATTATGAGCTTATGGATGCACTTGTTTTTAAACGTGTTTACCTATTGTTTTAAAGCATGATTTTAGTATATGATATGTTGTTGATGATGCCATACGGTTTAAGGTTACACTAGGTAAGTGATCCTTGTATGCATATGTTTATACATGGTTTTTGAAGCATGGTTTAATGCTTGGAATATGGCTTATTGTGAGTGCTTTAGAAAATAGTGAGGTTTGCATTAAATGTGAATTATATTGGCAAGTGATGTTGTGTAAAGTGTTTTGCAAATGAAATCGAATATAGTTAGCCGACTATAGGATTGAGTGCTCTATAAACAAGTCGCCTTGGATGTTGAGGGGTTGTTATTGTACCGAAAACTCCATCCAAGTACCCTAACGATCGAGGAATGTTTAAGGTATTGCAAAGGTGGAGGGTAGCTCATGTGTGCGAACCTTGTAAGGTGTCCCGTCTCTCGTTAGTGGGTTATACATCTATCGATGAGTGGTGTTGAGGGGTTGTGATTATACCGAATACTCCACCACGGGTGTCATAACGGTGGAGGGTAGCTTTCGTGTGTGAGCCTTGAGGTGCCGGTAAAGTGTATGAAGTGTTTGGGACAACACTTGGTAATTCGTGTATCCGATATGCTTTTTGAGAAATGAGAATGTTGTTGATTACTTGTAAGCCAATATAATCGATTAAATTGTTATGGAAATGTTTATGATGAATATTATGGAAATTGCATGTTTTATCTTAAGGCTTTGCATTTTGGTGGATATGCATGGAAAGCTTGATTTAAAAGTAACAATGGTTATGTTGCTGTGAAGTATTTGATACTTGTTGCATGGTATTTAACATGCTGATTTTAGTTATGAAGTGCATGATTTTCAAAGAGAGCGTGATTGTTTTCAAAAATGTGAAAATGGTTTTAAGCATTGATGGTGGTGTTGGTTTTTTAGCATTCGTCACTAAGCTTGTGATCTTACGCTCTCTTTTGTCCATTAATGTTGATAACTAAGTGTTTGGAGGCAACAACTTGCAAAAGAAATTCCAAGATACTTCACTTGAATGTATGTTTGGTTATGGACTAGAGTAATAAAGGCAATGGGGGTGTCCAATGTCTTGGAGTTGGTTGTTTTGGTATTTTCTGTCTTGGTACAAGTTTGGTATGCCTATATTGGTTTGTAAATGGCCTCTAATTATTGGATTAAGCTTTGTTTTGAGATTTGACTTTTGAATGCTTGATTTTCATAGGAAGCATGCCTATAGAATGCATTGTTAGTGATTGCCATGTTATGATGTTTTTGTGGCCTTGCATATTTGATGGTTGAAGTGTATTCGAGTTGTATGTATGTTTAAATGCATGTTAGACTGCTTTAGGATGGTTTAAAGTGTGTAAAACCAGCATTTTGGGTAAGAGCAGACTGCAGAGTATCGATACACTTAGTAGTGTATCGATACGACCTTCGTAAATTGGAGGGGTGTACCGATACATGGGGGTGTATCGGTACACATTTTGGCTACTGTTTTTGGGTGTGTCGATACGGGCCTTGAGTGTATCGATACGAGCCTTGTATTGTTGAGTCTAGGAGTCTTTTCGTCGAGGGCATATCGATACCCACTTGAAGGGTATCGATACAATGGTAGTTAATATGGTTAAATGGCATCTTTGAATGCTCTGAATCTTTACATTTTAGTCCTTGAATGTTGAGAATGCAATTAAATGAGTTCGAATGATAGTTCTGAGCTGAGATTTGACAATTATGCATACAATGAGACTAATTAAAGGTTTGTAACACGAATTTGACTTAATCCTCTATGAATTGGGAAAATTAAAAATTGGTCCCTAAAAACCGAAATTAGATAAAATGGAGGAGCGTTTGAGTTGTGTTTGATCTGCTGCTTTGTAAAACACATAGGAACCTAATTTGCATTTAGACAAGATAAAAAGAAAAAAAATTAGGGTCGTTTATTGAGGTAATCCTTTCTGGTTTACTTCAATATTCCCCATGTAACCCATTCTGTTCGGTCTATATGCTAGGCCAAGTCGAAGGGGTTACATTTGGTAGTATCAAAGCCAAGTTTTGAAAGAATAGGATGATGGTAAGTTAATGGTAATTCAATGTGATGTAGTTGTACGTATTTGGTGATGTTTGATTTGCACGGTGAATGTTATGAGCATGTTAATTTTGATCAAATGATGGCGATGCTATGCATGATGATTGTGATATGAGAATTAGCTGTTATATACGATGATGTTGTGGGCTAAACTTTATTGGTTGTAATGCACGATTATTGTGAGATATGTATGTTGTATGCTTTATGCTATGTTTGGGGGAAATTGGGATGCTCATTGCCTTATTATTATAGTAAAGTGTTTTAAATTGAATTCAAAGTCTTGGATCCTTGCTAGAAGCTGGTCTGATTTCTTGTTTTGTTTTATATTCGTGCTTTAATTATAATAGCACAATAGGACCGAGGAGAGAGCTACGTTCAGGATCAGTTGCTCTGGCTGATGAGCAAAGGAATCAGGAAAACGAGGTTCTGCACAGTGCGAATTTACCACCTCCACCACCACCACCTAGGGGTGAGGAGCAAGCGCAAAACGGACAGGCTGGTCTGGGGTTGGGTGATTTGACGCCTTTGGTACAGGCGATGACTGGAGCATTCCATGTTGTTGTAGCTGGAGTGCAAGTGTAGGCACCTGCTGCTAGGCAATTGGGTTTGCCGTTGGAATGCTTGCACAAATTGGGAGGTGTTGAATATTGTGGTTTGTCTCCTGAGGCATCTGAGGCTTGGACGGCCAGTACAATCCAAATTTTGGATCAAATGGGGTGCAACGATGCACGTAAGCTGGGATGTGATACTTCGTTGTTGCATGGTGATGCATATGCTTGGTGGACGACTGTGATCGCAACTATAGAACCTAATGAGGTGCATTGGGATTTCTTCCAGGCTGCCTTTAAAAAGAAGTATCTAGGAGTTAGATACTTGGATGACAAGAAGCGTGAGTTTATGACCTTGGTGCAAGGAAGCATGATGGTAGCTGAGTACGAGGCCCAGTTCGTACGTTTGAGCCAGTATGCTCCGGAATTGGTGCTGGGTGATAGGCCTCGATGTGATCATTTTCGTTGTGGCTTGGTACAGGAAGTGAATACTTCTATGCTCGCATCTAATTACACTGATTTCGATGAGCCGGTGATGCGAGCCAAGGATATAGAGCAGAGTTTCGGCTTGACCTCTCGCGTGGGTGGTTTTAGCTGGAATAAGAGAGCTACAGATTCTGGTCCTAGTGGTGGACGGAACAAGAGAAACTGTGATCTTAGATATCGGCCTGAAATGAGGCGAGGTAATTTTGGGTGAGGTGTGCCAGCTCAGGGTAATCTAGTGAGGTTTGAGCAGAATACTTGCTGGTCTTGTGGATCGCGAGAGCACTTGAGGCGAGATTGTCCTCGCGTGGCTTGTGAGGCGCAGGCTCCTGTGGCTGGGGCCAATTCTTGCTGGAACTATGGATCCGCTGATCATATGAGACGTGAGTGTCCTTTGCTAGTTGGGGGTGGTCAAGGGTGAGCACCTGTTGTTGCACCACATAGAGGTCGTGGGTGCGGCCGTGGTAATTTTCAACGGAGGGAGGATGGGCAGAGAGGTATAGCTCATGTTGTTGATGTTCAACCTAAGGGTGGTGGTCCTGCGAGGGTGTATGCACATCGCGAGGGACGTAATGATGCCAGCATGATTGCAGGTACCTTCATCTTCCAATCCTTGTCTTTGTTAGCTTTGATTGATTCTGGATCTACGCATGCATACATCTTGAGTGAGCATGCACATTTGCTTGATATCCCTGTTGAGATGCTAGATGTAGGAATGCAAGTAACAAGCTCTTTTGGTGAAACTGTTGTTACAAGAAAATTGTATAGGAGATGTTCATTATCTGTTCAAGGCCATGTGTTCTCAGTCAATTTGATGGAATTTCCTTTCTATGGTTTTGATGTGATTCTTGGAATGGATTGGTTATCTAAGCACAAAGCTGTAGTTGATTTTGATGTTAAGCGAGTTACCTTGAAATTTGCTGATGACTACAAAGTAGTAATCGTAGGCGAGAATGTGAAATTCTTGTCCAATGCAATTTCGACTCTTGAAGCGAGTCAGATGATGGAATTAGGTTGCGAAGCTATCCTAGCTTATGTGATGAACCCTGGTACAAAGGAAGTGCGAGTACAAGACATACGAACGGTGTGTGAGTTTCTAGGTGTTTTTCTAGAAGAGTTGCCTGGTTTTCCACCAAATAGAGAAGTTGAGTTTGGCATTGAGTTGTATGAAAATACGAATCCAATGTCTATTACTCTTTATCAGATGGCGCCTAAGAAGTTGAAGGAGTTGAAGACGCAACTTCAAGAGTTACTTGATTGAGGGTTCATAAGGCCAAGTGTTTCACCTTGGGGTGCACCGGTCTTATTTGTAAATACGAAGGATGGTACAATTCGTATGTGTATAGATTATCGGCAACTGAACAAGTTGACGATTAAGAACAAGTACCCTTTGCCAAGGATTGATGATTTGTTTGATTAGTTTTGAGGTGCTTCAGTGTTTTCAAAGATTGATTTGAGGTCTGGGTATTATCAACTGAAGGTTAAGGATGTGGATGTACCCAAGACAGCTTTTCGGACAAGGTATGGCCATTAAGAGTTCTTAGTGATGTTGTTTGGGTTGACAAATGCACCAGTTGAATTCATGGATATGATGAATTGTGTGTTCCATGAGTTCCTTGATCAGTTTGTGGTAGTGTTTCGATGATATTCTCGTGTACTCGCGTATCGATGAGGATCATGATAAGAATTTGAGGATTGTGTTGCAAGTATTATTGGAGAATCAGCTTTATGCTAAGCTTAGTAAGTGTGAGTTTTGGCTCATGGATGTTGTCTTTCTTGGACATGTAGTGTCGGCCAAGGGTATTCGGGTTGACCCACACAAGATTGAGGCGGTGATAAATTGGAAGGCGCCTAAATCGGTGACGGAAGTGCGTAGTTTCCTTAGTTTGGCTGGGTATTATCGAAGGTTTGTGGAGGGTTTTTCTAAGATTGTTGCATCGTTGGCTAAATTGTTGCAAAAGAATGTTCGCTTTGAGTGGACGAATGTTAGGCAACAAGCTTTCGAGAAGTTGAAGGAAACTTTGACGCAAGCTCCTGTCAACCAGAATCGGGTAAGGAGTTTGTGGTTTACAGTGATGCATCATATGTTGGTCTAGGTTGTGTGTTGATGCAAGGTGGGAAGTTTGTGGCATATGCATCTAGACAGTTGAAGGTGCATGAGCGCAACTACCCTACTCATGATCTAGAGCTTGTTGCAGTTGTGTTCGCCTTGAAGATTTGGAGGCATTACCTTTACGGTGAAAGGTGTGTGGTTTACACTTATGATAAAAGTTTGACGTACCTCATATCTAAGAGAGAGTTGAATCTTAGGCAATGAAGATTGTTGGAATTGCTTAAGGATTATGATCTTACGATTGAGTATCATCCAGGAAAGGCCAATGTGGTGGTTGATGCCTTGAGTAGGAAAGTGGTTGTTTAGTTGAGAGCGATGTTTGCTCGGTTGACAATATCGCGTGATGGTGGGTTGATAGCCGAGTTGCAAGTGAAACCCTCCTTGATTCAGTTAATTAAGTATAAGCAGTAGTTGGATGATTCGTTGGTACCTCATGTTCAGGATATAGCTGATGGTAATGCGACAAATTTTTGTTTCAATGATGATGGCGTTTTATGCTTTAAAAGTCGGATAGTTGTGCCGGAGGATGTTGAGTTGAGGCGCACTATTTTGACAAAAGCTCATAGCAGTCCTTTTTCTATGCACCCTAGTAGTACCAAGATGTATCGTGGTTTGAAAGATGAGTACTATTTTGGGAGTGTTTACACCAAGCGCTGGGCACGCGCTTGAATTTCAGCACTTCATATCATCCTCAGATGGATGGACAATCGGAGCGAGTTATCCAGGTGCTAGAGGATATGTTGAGATGTTGTGTGATAGATTTCCAAGGTTCTTGGGAAAAACAGTTGCCCTTGGTGGAATTTGCCTATAATAATAGTTTCCAGGCTAGTATACAAATGGCTCTATATGAAGCTTTGTATGGAAGAAAGTGTAGAACGCCTCTTTGTTGGGTGGAGGCAGGGAAAAAGTTGGTTTCCTTGCCGGATTTGCTTAAGGGAACAACTGAGAAAGTGAAGCTCATATGTAAGCGGTTGAAGGCTGCTTCGGATCGTCAGAAGTCTTACGCAGATTTAAAGTGTAAGGATATTGAGTTTGTGGTTGGAGATCACGTGTTCCTAAAGGTATCGCCTTGGAAGAAGGTGATGAGGTTCGAGCGTAAGGGTAAGCTTAGTCTGAGGTTTGTTGAATCTTATGAGGTTGTGGAGCGAGTTGGTTTTTTTGCGTATCGGTTGAGGTTGCCTCCCGAGTTGGAGAAGATCCATGATGTGTTTCATGTTTCGATGTTGCAAAAGTATAGATCGGATCCATCTCATGTGATGCTTATTGAGGAGATTGAGCTGAATCTGGATTTATCCTATGATGAGGAAGCAGTGGGGATCCTTGATTCTGGAAGCAAAGTTCTTCGTGGTAAGACGATTGGACTTGTGAAAGTGTTGTGGGGACATCGATGAGTTGAGGAGGCCACGTGGGAAAGCAAGGCGGACATGTTGAAGCAGTTTCCGCATCTTTTTCAATCAGATAAAATTTCGAGGATGAAATTTCCTAATTGGGGGAGAGTTGTAACGCCCCGGTTTTGGGCCTAGATGTTTTAGGCATTGATTTGGGTTAGTCGAACCTAGAGTTCAGCTTTCACAAACTGATACACCAAACAATTACTAACAAACTCTGCCACATCCTTTTTCAAGCTCACCCAGTAGTACTCATCTCGCAACCCCCAATACATCTTAGTACTACCAGGATGCATGGAAAAAGGACTATTGTGCGCCTCCGTCAAGATAGTGCGCCTCAACTCAACATCCTCTGGCAACTACTCGACCCTTAAAACACATGACACCATCGTCACTAAAACTGTAATCCGTAGGGTTACCCTCCGCAGTGTCCGTAACATGCGGAACCAAGGAATCATCAAGCAACTGTTTTTTCCTTGATCAACTCAACAAAAGATGGTTTCACCAAAAACTCGGCCACCAAGCCAGCCTCAGGAGACAAACTCAAACGAGCAAACATCGCTCTCAGCTCCACTGCAACCTTATGGCTCAAAGCATCGGCCACCACATTGGCATTCGTTGGGTGATACTCGATCGTAAGATTGTAATCCTTCAGCAACTCCAACCATCGATGTTGCCGAAGATTCAATTGTAACGCCTTATTTTTGGGCCTAGATGTTTTAGGCATCTGTTTGAGTTAGTCGAACCTAGAGTTGGAGATTCAAGTCTTTAATGACGGTTTAGGGAAATCATGGTTCGAGATAAGGTAAAAATATGGATAAAATTTCTAAAATCATATAGATGAGAATGGTTAAATCAATTTTGCAAAATGGGTTTCGTAAAGTGTACATTTTGGGCAGTGACCAAAATTCAAAGTTTAAAACTATAGAAATAGTGCAATTTTTAAGGAAGATTCAAATTCTTAGAATCTTTAGGGAGCTTTATGGCAGTTAAGCCTTTTCTCTAATTTGGCTTGTATTTTAAATGTTTAATTAAAGAGAGTGGATTTATTAATTAAAAGAGAGGTGGTTAATTTGTTAAACAAAATTTGACGTAACTCTTTCATTTCTCATTTTCTCATCAGCCAATCACTCTCTCCTTTCTCTCAATTTCCAGATCTCATCCTCTTTCTTTTTCTCACTTGATTTCCAACTCTTTCCTTAAAATTTCTCTTGATTTTCATCAAGTTTCTTGAAGTGAAAACATGCCAAATTAGAAGAAAAGCAAGGATTGGAGGTAAATTCGTGCTACTCCTGTAATCGAGGTTCTTTAATGAAATTCTAAAGTATTTGATTCTTGATTTATGTTTTTAATTATGGTTTTAATGATTGATTTGGTAAAAATACATAAATCTTGCTAAAAGATGAGATTAAATGTGATTTTCATTTGGGCACTGTTTTGATTGATTTAAGAATGATTTTAAGGTTGATTTGGATGTTAAATGATGTTAATAATGACCTTTGGTCATAAGAATCCCGAAAACAATGAGATCACTAATTGTCTAAGTTGTTAGTTTTGGTTTTTTGGCTTGGAAATGTGAAATCTGAGTTGTATGAGGTATAAGGATGATATTAGGATTTTTTGGATGTTGATTTACGATTAAAATGGGTTGGAAGTGTTTGTTGATGGCTTGGTTAAGTTTGGTGATCAATCGAAAGTGATTTCGGTTGTGTCGGATGGGTATTTTGGTGCCTCTGGGCAGAGCTGCGGGATTTTAGTGTTTGTTGGTGGTTTTAATGCACAGAGATGCATTAATCCTCTATTCTTATATGGTATAAATAGGGGAGGATTCTTCGGAAGCTTTCGGTGATGTTCCGGGGACATCGAACGCTTGAATTTCGCATCGGCAATTAAGGTTTCGCGTGTCGGTGAGTAAAAATGGGATTTTCAGCTTTGAAACGTCTTAAAAGAGGTTTTGGGAACTTAATGTAAGCTTGAAATGCTTTACTAAGTTCGGAAGTAAGTAAAGTGATTTTCTCCCTCGGATTGTGCTATTATGAGCTTATGGATGCACTTGTTTTTAACGTGTTTACCTATTGTTTTAAAGCATGATTTGAGTATATGATATGTAGTTGATGATGCCATATGGTTTAAGGATGCACTAGGTAAGTGATCCTTGTATGCATGTGTTTATACATGGTTTTTGAAGCATGGTTTAATGGTTGGAATATGGCTTATTGTGAGTGCTTTGGAGAACAGTGAGGTTTGCATTAAAAGTGAATTATATTGACAAGTGATGTTGTGTAAAGTGTTTTGCAAATGAAATCGGATATAGTTAGACGGCTATAGAATTAAGTGCAATATAAACAAGTCGCATTGGATGTTGAGGGGTTGTGATTGTACCGAAAACTCCTTCCAAGTACCCTAACGATTGAGGAATGTTTAAGGTGTTGCAACGGTGGAGGGTAGCTCCCGTGTGTGAACCTTGTAAGGTATCTCGTCTCTCCTTAGTAGGTTATACATCTACCGATGAGTGGTGTTGAGGGGTTGTGATTGTACCGAATGCTCCACCACGGGTGTCACAACGATGGAGGATAGCTCCCGTGTGTGAGCCTTGAGGTGTCGGTAGAGTGTATGAAGTGTCTGGGACAACACTTGGTAATCACGTGTGTGAGCCTTGAGGTGCCTTGATTTAAATGTAGCAATGGTTATTTTGCAATGAAGTATTTGATACTTGTTGCATGGTATTTAACATGCTGATTTTAGTGATGAAGTGCATGGTTTTCAAAGAGGGCATGATGGTTTTCAAAAATGTGAAAATGGTTTTAAGCATTGATGGTGGTTTTGGTTTTTGAGCATTCCTTACTGAGCTTGTAAGCTTACGCTCTCTTTTGTCCATCAATGTGGATAACTAAGTGTGTGGAGGTAGCAAATCGCTAAGGAACTGCAAGAGACTTCACTTGAATGTATGTTTGGTTATGGACTAGAGTAATAAAGGCAATGGGGGTGTCCAATGTCTTGGAGTTGGTTGTTTTGGTATTTTCTGTCTTGGTACAAGTTTGATATGCCTATATTGGTTTGTAAATGGCCTATAATTGTTGGATTAAGCTTTGTTTTGAGATTTGACTTTTGGATGCTTTATTTTCATAGGAAGCGTGCCTATAGAATGCATTGTTAGTGATTGCCATGTTATGATGTTGTTGTTGCCTTGCATATTTGATGGTTGAAGTGTATTCGAGTTGTATGTATGTTTAAATGCATGTTAGACTGCTTTAGAATGATTTAAAGTGTGTAAAACTAGCATTTTGGGTAAGATCTGACTGTAGAGTATCGATACACTTGGTAGTGTATCGATACGTCCTTCGTAAATTGGAGAGGTGTACCGATACACATGGGCGTATCGATACACATTTTGGCTACTGGTTTTGGGTGTATCGACACGGGCCTTGAGTTTATCGATATGGGCCTTGTATTGCTGTGTCCGGGAGTCTTTTCATCAAGGGAGTATCGATACCCACTCGAAGGGTATCGATACGGTGGTAGTTAATATGGTTAAATGACATCTTTGAATGTTCTGAATCTTTACATTTTAGTCCATGAATGTTGAGGATGCAATTAAATGAGTTCGAATGATAATTTTGAGCTAAGATTCAATAGTTATGCATGCAATGAGAGTAATTAAAGGTTGGTAACACGAATTTTACTTAATCCTCTATTAATCAGGAAAATTACAAATTGGTCCCCAAAACCGAAATTGGATAAAATTGAGCAGTGTTTGAGTTGTGTTTGATCTACTGCTTTGTAAAACACATAGGAACCTAATTTCCATCTAGACAAGATAAAAAGAAAAAAAAATAGGGTCATTTATTGAGGTAAACCTTTCCGGTTTACTTCAATATTCCCCGCGTGACCTGTTCAGTTCGGTCTACCGGCTAGGCCGGGTCAAGAGGGTTACATCAATTCCCATCTGAGACATAAGATACTTGAGACTCTTGTGACCCATGTACACGGTACACCTTTCGCCGTAAAGATAATGCCTCCATGTCTTTAGAGCTAACACTACACCCACAAGCTCAAGATCGTGAGTAGGGTAATTACGCTCATACACCTGCAATTGCCTCGACGCATAAGCAACTACTCTACCCACCTGCATCAACACACACCCTATACCCACATAGGATGCATCACTATACACCACAAAATCTTTTCCCAATTTAGGTTGAATCAAGATCAGAGCTTGTACCAAAACTTCCTTCAACTTTTGAAAAGCTTGCTGCCTCGCCTCTGTCCATTCAAACTTAACATCTTTCTGAAGCAACTTCGGCAACGGAGCAGCTATCTTAGAAAACCCATCCACGAACTGACGGTAATACCCAGCCAAGCCTAGAAAACTATGAACCTTTGTCACTAATTTTGGTGGTTTCCAACCCACAACTGCCTCAATCTTTTGATGATCCACACGAATACCCACGGCTGACATCACATGACAAAGAAACATCACCTCCCTAATCCAGAACTCACATTTACTCAACTTTACATAAAGCTGATTATCCAACAATGTCTGCAGCACTATCCTCAAATGCTTATCGTGATCCTCCTCGGTACGAGAGTGAACAAGGATATCTTCGATAAACACCACCACAAACTGATCAAGATACTCGTGGAACACCCAGTTCATCATGTACATGAACACAGGCGGTGCATTGGTCAAACCAAAAGGCATCACTAGGAACTCGTAATGCCCATACCTCGTACGAAAAACCGTCTTCGGTACGTCCATATCCTTCACCTTAAGTTGATAATACCTCGACCTTAGATCAATCTTTGAAAATACAGCGGCGCCAAGAAACTGATCAAAAAGATCATCAATCCGAGGTAAAGGGTACTTGTTCTTTATCGTCAACTTATTCAGTTGCCGATAGTCTATACACATCCGCATCATCCCATCCTTCTTCTTAACAAACAAAACCGGAGCTCCCCAAGGCGAGATACTCGGCCTAATGAAACCATGATCTAACAACTCTTGAAGATGCGTCTTTAACTCCTTTGGTGCCATTCGATAAGGCGCAATGGATACTGGAGCCGTATCTGCATATGTCTCTATGCAAAACTCGACCTCCCTATCTGGTAGCAACCCAGATAACTATTCCGGAAACACCCCGTGAAAATCACAAACGATCCGAATATCTTGCGGATGTGCTTCCTTCATATTTGGGTTCACCACATACACCAAATAAGCTTGGCAACCACCAGTCATCAACTTGTGAGCTTCCACCGCCAAAACAACATTGGACAAGAACTTTATGTTCTCACCCACCACCACAACTTCAAAATCATCGGCAAGCTTCAACGAAACATGCTTGGTCTCACAATCAACCACAGCTTTATGTTCCGACAACCAATCCATCCCAAGGATAACATCGAAACCATAGAAATGTAACTTCATTACATCACCAGGAAACACATGTCCTTGAACCATCAATTGACATCTTTTATACAACTTCCTAACAACTAATGTCTCACCAAACGAGCTCGTAACATGTATACCCACATCAAGAAATTCTAATGGCACATTAAGCAACCGAGCATGCTCATGCAAAATATATGAATGCGTAGAACCAGAATCTATCAAAGCAATCAATGACAAGGATTGCAAGGAAAAGGTACATGCGATCACATTTGTGTCATTACAACCCTCACGGTGAGCATAGACTCAAGCTGGTCCACCACCCTCTGGCTGCACCACGACTACATGCGCCACATTTCTCTGACCATCCTCTCGTCGCTGAAAATTACCTCGGCCGTGCCCACGGCCCCTCTGTGGCTCCATAGCACGAGTTGGTGCTTACCTCACCAACTGTGGACAATCACGCTTCACATAACCTTGAGCCCCACACTACCAACATGCACCGGGATTTCCCTAACACTCTCCCATGTGATTCTTCCCACAACGGTTACACATAGGACCACATGTAGCAACATTCGGACCATATTGGCCTCGGCCCGATCCAGCACCACCACCTCGATGATGGTCTCACCGATAGCTCCTATCTCGTGATCTCTTACCTTGATCACGTCCACCATCATACTCAGCAGCTCTCTTTCCAGAGCTAGAACTCCCTGAGCGAGACGTCAATCCCAGACTCTGCTTGATGTCTTTGGCTCGAGTAACCAGCACATCAAAATCGGTATACTCAGCCGCAAGCATATAGGTATTTACTTCCTTCCCCAAACCATACCGAAACCTATCACATCTTTTCCGCTCATCCTGTACCAGCTCAAGGGTGTACTAGCTCAATCGGACGAACTGCACCTCATACTTTGCAACGGTCATGTTGCCCTGCATCAACGCCATAAATTCCCTCTTCTTCTCATCCAAGTAGTGGACACTCAAGTACTTCCTCTTGAAAGCATTCGTGAAGAATGCTCAGGTAACATCATCAGGTTTCATACCAACAATGATTGTCATCCACCATGTATACGCATCTCCATGTAACAAAGAGACCACGCAGCCAAACTTCTGCACATTATTGCAATTCATCTGCCCCAAAATCCTCTTGGTACTTTCGAACCAAGCCTTCGAACCCTCTGGAGATAAACCTCTAAACTCATTCAGCCTTTTAAAACAAAACTCCTTCCTTTACTGGTAGTATTGGCAATGGGTACCCCAGTCACACATATCAATTAATCACATAATCATCAGACACCACACACTGTCAATCAAATCATGATACAATCATTCACAGTGCATTGCATCGAATACAACATGTCACCAATCATAATTCAACATTCAACATACATCCAAATCTTTCGTAACCTGGCTCTGATACCAACAAATGTAACCCCCTTAGCCTGGTCTAGGCGTTTGATCCGAACTAAGAGAATTACACGGGGAAAACCGAAGTCAACTCGTTAAAGTCAATCTCGATTAGCAACCTTTTTTTCTTTTAACTTGTCTAGATGCATAATTAAATCCTATAGTGTTTACTCGCGCAACGAATGTATTTCCAATTAAACCGAACATCAACTGTCCATTCATTTGCAACAATCCGATATAAGGTCAAATCACAAATTATTGTTACCAACCTTTAATTAGATTCATTACATGCTTGCAGGTGAAATATCAACATCATACGATCACTCAATTATCCATAATTGCAAATCATACAAACAGAGACTAAATGTAAACATTCAAAACTTACAGATTATACCATTTTAACTAACTTAACGACCACGTTTCGAAACAGAAATCCCTTGTTTCGAAACCATGCATTCCAGTAGCAATTGGTATCGGAACAACCCTTACCCGTTTCGGAACAAATTCCCCAAATAGGTCTCCCCTACACTCAGACAAAGCAGAGCCGTATTGAAAACGACCCCGAGTTTCGATAAGGGTTCAAATTATAACTAGACGTATCAAGGCAGCCTATCAGTGTTCCGAAACATTAAGGTCAAATATGCAAGTTGTATCGAAACAACTGCTACTGTTTCGAAACACATACCAGAACTACACTAAATCAACAACATTTAAGCTCCTTAAAACATACCAAATGGCCATAAATCTTCATACAATCATAAGTAAACATCAACCACATATTTATCCAGCACATAGGCATCATCAAAGGTATCTAACATCATGAATTGCAAAACATGATTACTCTAAAGACATGCAACATATAAGCAATCCACATAGAGTATCAAAATCCACAAAGCAAAGCATAAAAACATATAAAGGCCCATTACAAGTCTTAAAAGACAAAACACAGTTGCCAAACCAGGGAGTTTAAACAATCTTCTCCCAAATATCGAGGTACCATTCACATTGCCATTTCTACCTTAATAAAAGTGTCAAAACTCATACTTTTAAATCGAGTGATGTCTTGGGTGAATTCCTTGCTATTTTGTTGCCAATGTAACCCCTTAGCCCGGCCTAGATGCCCGACCTGAACTAAGAAGATTACACGGGGAAAACCAAAGTCAACTCATAAAAGTCAACCTCGATTAGCGACCTTTTTTTTCTTTGTATCTTCTCTAGATGCACATTATTATCCTATGTGTTCAGCAAGACACTCAGAAGATAACGACATAGCAATCAGAGATCACTTAGGGGTTCGATTGCATACTTTTGACTTTTAGGGACCAAAATGTAATTTACAGAAAACACAAGAACTTTTCCATTTTTAAAGTTACCAATCCATAATTAGTCATGTAACATGCCAGCATGTCAAATTTCATCCCAAACAGATCATCCAAACTCAACTAATTGAACAAACAATATTCAGGGACCAAAATGCATAAATTCATAACTTAAAAGATTCAATTAACAGAATTAACTAACTCGTATTGATACACTTCTCCCCGTATTGATACGAAAATCGACAGTAGCAACCTTTGGGAAAAGGGTATCGGTACGCCCAAGCCCATATCGAAACGGCCTTCAAACATATGCCTAGGCGTATCGATACGCGGGTAAATCATATCGGTACACCTAAGCTGAAAAGCTTGGTTTTTAGCCTTAGCTTATCGATACTCGTCCTCGTGTATCGATAAACATACCAGAGATGCATTTCCAAAAGCCATTTTAACTCATTTAATCACATCTAAGCAGGCTTAGATCATGCATACAAGTTATAATCAACCTACTAAACATGTAAGCATCAACAAGCAGTATAACATACTCATCAAGCACATCAAACCATGAAGAATCATTAGTTACTCAAGCATGCTTAAGATAACTAGCTATGGCATAGTCAAACACTATAAACAAAAACATAAACCAATGAAAGGCCATTTACAAATCCACAATATATACCAAACATGCTCATGGTGTTAACATCACCAACAAAACTGAGAGTAGAAATCCCACCCATTGCCTCTTATTACACTAAGGATAAACCACATACATTGTTTAGCCAAAAACTCGTGGAACCCTCTTGCTCTTGGTCTACCTTGAAAGCTTAATTCTCTGCATTGATGAAACAAATGAGCTTAGGATTTCAAAAACCAACCTTCATCAATGCATTTTATAAAACCAACATATCATCATTTGCAAACACATGCCTTCCTTTAAAACACGCCCTTCAAGGCATCAATGCACTTTTAAAACCACATGCTTATTGCATCATTATAAACCACAGCAAAATCATTTGCTCATGCTTAAACTAAGCATCGCATGCACTCTAGCATAATTCTCAAGCATCTCATGCTTAATCATTAATCATCAACATTATATTGGCTCGCAAGTGATTAATCTCAAACCATATCAAAACAAACACAATTGACACAATCGGATACGCGGATTACAAGCGTTGTCCCACACGATTCATTCACAATACCGAACTACACAACGCTTACACACGGGATTAGTCCATCACCCGTTGTGACACCCGTGGTAGAGTTTAACGGTACAATATCAACCCCTCAACACCACTCATCGGTAGTTGTATACTTCCACTAACGAGAGCACGAGACACAAACCACAAGATCCACACATGAGATTAATCCATCCACCGTTGTGATCTTAGCCTCGATCGTTAGGGTACTTGGATGGTGTATACGGTACAATCACAACCCCTCGACATCTAAGGCGACTTTATTCACGGTGCACCCAATCCTATAGCCGGCTAACTATATCCAATTAAAGTAACCAAAACCATTTCCATCACTTGCCAATATAATCATTTAACATCATTATTTCACTATTTTACAAGCATAATTCACAATGCCATTTCCACAAGCAATATCATGCTTAAACCAATCTCATAAAACATATAAATCCAAGGATCACTTACCATGTGCATCCATATCATAATGGCATTTAAAACTAGCAACATTATTTTTCAAAACATGCTTTAAAACAGTAATCAAACCACATTCAAATCAAGTGCAGTTTCAACCTAAACATAGCACATTTCGAGAGAGACTTTCGAATCACTTACTCTTGAGCTTAGCTAAGTGTTTTATTCTTACTCTAAGCTCCCAAGACCACGCTCAAAGCGTTACCAAGCTGGAAAATCCATTTCCACTCATCGATACACGAAACCTTGCTTGCCGACGCAAAGATCACCCATTCGAAGCCTCCACATATGCTTCGTTTGTTTCTGGATCCAGATCCATTGTTTTTAGATCACCAAAATAGAGATCCAAATGCATCAAAATGCATTTCAATACCAGTAACTTTTTTCAAACTCATTGCTCACCAAAACTACACCAATTTACCCATTTGAAGCAACCGAAAACTCAATCGATTGCTTCCTAAACCAAACCCAGCCAACATACATCACTTTCAACCATTTATAAACATCAAAACGCATCTAAAAACAGCCTAAACCCATCCTTATACCTCCAGCAAGCATAACACCAACCTTTCACCTCAAAAATCCAACTAAAACCATCAAGAAATGCAAGGATCTTAAGGATTTCGGGATCTATTTTATCAAAACCCTTTTTCAACATAATAATCAACTCAAAACTCAATTAAACCCAATCCAAAACAGAGCTCATCAATACCAATCCGAAAATCAAGATTTAAATCACAATTTTGCAAGATTTTGATCTTAAATCAAAACTATTATTAAATCTCAACAAAAAACAACATTTAGAAGTCAAAGATCCTGGGAATTTTAATAAAGAACCTAGATTGAAGGTTTAGAACAGGATTTACCTCCAATCCTTGCCTTCCTTAGTGATTGACAAGTTTTTCCTTCACAAAGCTTGAAGAATTTGAAAAGAACTCTTGAAATTGGTTTAGAATTAAAGAGATGGTGTTTGGGAGAAAAGAAATCTTGAGAAAAAGAGTTGAGAGAATGGTTTTGCTGAAATGAGAGGTAGTTATGTGAAATGAATCTAAAATTCCTATTTTATAAATTTTAATTAAATAAAAAATCCCTTTTATTATAATCATCCAAAATTATTTTATTTAAAATCACATGTCAATTTAAGGAAGGTGTAATTGCACCATAGCTCTCTAAAGATTCTAAGATTCTGACTTCTTTTGAAATTTTGCAATTTTCCACAAACTTTACATTTTGGTCACTACCCAAAATGTACCACTTCCGAAACTCTTTTTGTAAAATTGATTTGACCAATCTCTTAGACATGATTTTAGAGGACTTTAGCAATTTTTACCATATTTTTATCCTTTCCCGATCCTTGATTCCTTTAAATCACCTAACACGATTCGAACCATTATCGACCGGTCCGATCCGATGTCTAAAACATCTAGGGCCAAAACCAGGGCGTTACAACTCTCCCCCACTTAGAAAATTTTGTCCCTGAAATTTTACCTAAAGGAAAAAGGTGCAGAAACTGCTTCTGCATGTCCGCCTTGCTTTCCCAAGTGGCCTCCTCAACTCCTCAGTGTCGCTACAACACCTTCACAAGCTCTATCGTATTGCCACAAAGAACTTTGCTGCTCGAATCCAGAATCTTCAACGGTTCCTCATCATAAGACAGATCTGAATTCAACTCTACCTCCTCAACAGGCATTACATGCGAAGGATCTGATCTATACCTCCGCAACATCTAGACAAGAAACACATCATGAATCTTCTCCAGCTCGATAGGCAACCTCAACCGATATGCCACAGGATCAATACGCTCTACAACCTCATATGATCCAATAAACCTCGGGCTAAGCTTACCCTTACGCCCAAATCTCATCACCTTTTTCCAAGGCGATACTTTCAAGAACACGCATTCACCAACCACAAACTCGATCTCCTTACGCTTCAGATCTGCGTAAGACTTTTGCCGATCAGATGTTGCCTTCAAACGATCACAAATGAGCTTCACCTTCTCGGTGGTTCCTTTCAACATAGCCGGCATCGAAATCAACTTTTACCCAGCTTCTTCCCAACAAAGAGGGGTTCTACACTTTCTCCTATACAAAGCCTCGTATAGAGCCATTTGAATACTTGCCTGATAATTGTTGTTGTAAGCAAACTCAACCAACGGGAAGTGCTTCTCCCAAGAACCCTGAAAATCTATGACGCAGCATCTCAACATATCCTCAAGCACTTGGATCACACGTTCCGACAGCCCATCCGTCTGAGGATGATAAGAAGTACTAAAATTCAACCGTATACCGAAGGCTTGATGCAAACATTCCCAGAACTGCGATGTAAACCTTGGATCCCTATCCAACACTATGGACTTTGGCACCCAGTGCAACCGCACAATCTCAGCAATGTACAGCTCTGCCAGCTTATCCAAGGTATACGTAGTATGCACAGGCAAGAAATGTGCACACTTCGTAAGGCGATCAACAATCACCCAAACCGAGTTCTTCTTCGATGGTGACAAAGGCAAACCAGACACAAAATTCATGGTAATCCTTTCCCACTTCCATTCCGGAATTCTCAAAGGTTGCTACAACCCAGAAGGTACCTGATGTTCAGCCTTCACCCACTGACCCACCATACACTTACTAACAAACTCAGATACATCTCTTTTCAACCCCACCCAGTAGTACTCATCTTTCAAATCACGATACATCTTTGTACTACCAGGGTGCATAGCAAAAGGACTACTATGGGCTTCAGTCAGAATAATGGGCCTCAACTCAACATCATCTGGCACCATTATTCGACTTCCAAAACACAGAACACCATCACCATTAAAACTGAAATTCGAAGGCTTACCCTCCGCAATATCCTGAACATGAGGGACAAGAGAATCATCTAGCAACTGTCTGTCCTTGATCAACTAGATCATGGATGGATTCACTTGCAATTCAGCAACAAGACTACCATCTCGCGATATGCTCAAGCGAGCAAACATCGCCCTCAACTCCATAGCCACTTTTTTGCTCAAAGCATTGGCCACAACATTGGCCTTTCCCGGGTGATACTCGATCGACAGATCATAATCCTTAAGCAACTCCACCCAACGTCGTTGCCTAAGATTCAACTCCTTCTGAGACATAAGATACTTTAAGCTCTTATGATCCATGAACACCACACACTTCTCGCCATACAGATAATGCCTCCAAATCTTCAAGGCAAACACAACAGTTGCGAGCTCAAGATCATGAGTAGGGTAGTTACGCTCATGCACCTTTAATTGCCTAGATGCATAGGTTACTACCTTACCCTCCTGCATCAACACACAGCCCAAACAAACAATGGACGCATCACTATAGACCACAAACTCCTTACCAGAGTCAGGTTGAATCAAGACAAGAGCCTGCGTCAAAGCTTCCTTCAGCTTCTCAAAAGCTTGTTGCCTCGCATCCGTCCATTCAAAGCGAACATTCTTTTGCAACAACTTGGTCAAAGGTGCAGCAATCTTTGAGAAATCCTCGACAAATCTACGTTAATATCCAGCTAAACCAAGAAAACTTCGTACTTCCGTCACTGACTTAGGCACCTTCCAACTCATCACTGCCTCAACCATATACGGATCAACACGAATACCCTCAGTCGATACAACATACCAAAGAAAGACCACCTTCTTAAGCCAAAACCACACTTACTTAGCTTGGCATACAACTAGTTCTCCAACAACACTTGCAAAACTATCCTCAAGTGTCTATCATGATCCTCTTCAGTACGAGAGTACACAAGGGTATCATCGATGAACACCACTACAAACTGATCCAAGAACTCATGGAACACGTGATTCATCATGTCCATAAAAGCAGCAGGTGCGTTGGTCAAACCAAAAGGCATCACCAAAAACTCATAATGCTCGTACCTTGTCCGGAAAGTTGTCTTAGGTACGTCCGCACCTTTCACCTTTAACTGATAATATCCTGACCTCAAGTCTATCTTAGAAAACACCAAGGCTCCTCAGAACTGATCAAAAAGATCATCAATCCTTGGAAAAGGATACTTGTTCTTAATCGTCTACTTGTTCAGTTGCCGATAATCTATACACATTCGCATTGTCCCATCTTTCTTCTTTACGAACAAGACCGATGCACCCCAAGGTGACACACTCGGCCGGATAATCCCTCTATCAAGCAACTCCTGAAGTTGCATTTTCAACTCTTTCAGCTCTTTAGGTGCCATGCGATAAGGAGCGATGGACACCGGAGTCGTATTTTCATACAACTCGATACCAAACTCAACTTTTCTGTTTGGTGGCAACCCATGCAATTCTTTCGAAAAGACACCCGAAAAATCGCAAACATTTTTGATGTCTTGCACACGTACATCCTTTGAACCAGGATTCATCACATAGGCAAGATAAGCCTCACAACCCAACCTTAGCATACGACTTGCTTCCAAAGCCGAAATCATGTTAGACAAGAATTTCACATTCTCGCCTACTATCACCACTTCATAATCATCCGCAAGCTTTAGGGTGACTCGCTTAACATCAAAGTCAACCACTGCTCTATGCTCAGACAACCAATCCATACAAAGAATCACATCAAAACCATAGAAAGGTAACTTCATAAAATCCACAAGAAAAACATGACCCTCAACAGATAAGGGACACCCCCGATACAACTTCCTAGTGACTACAGTCTCACCAAAAGAACTAGTCACTTACATTCCTACTTCAAGCAACTCAACAGGTATATCAAGCAAATGCGCATGTTCACTCAGAATATAAGAATGCGTGGATCCATAATCAATCAAAGCCATCAATTATAAAGACTAAAGAACAAAGGTACATGCGATGACATCAGTATCATTGCGCTCCTCGCGCTGAGCATAAACCCTCGCAGGACTGCCTCCCTCAAGCCAAACTGCTACAACATGAGCAATGCCTTGTTGCCCCTCATCTCTCCTCTAGAAATTCCCTTGGCTGCGCCTACGGCCTCTCTGACGTGCAGCCACCGCCGATGCACGTCCCTGACCTCCACCAGCTAACAGAGGACACTCGCGCCTCATATGATCTACTGAACCACAGTTCCAGCAAGAATTCCCTGTTACCACAAAAGAAGCATATGCCTCCCTAGTCGCACGAGGAAAATCTCACCACAGAAGACCCCGAGAACCACACGTCTACCACGTGTTCTGATCCGCCCTCATCCTGTCTCCCTGAGCTGGTGCACCATGACCAACATTACCTCGCCTGGCAGCAGGTTGATATCTCATATCTCGACCTCTCTTGTTCCGCCCTCCATCGGAACTAGACTCAGCTGCTCTTTTTCCAGAGATAAAACCACCTCCACGAGATGACGAGCCCAAATTATGCTCGATGTTCTTAGCTCAACATACAAGCACATCCAAATCTGTGTAGTCCGTGGCCAACATAAAAGTCTTAACTTCCTGCACCAGCCCATATTGAAAGCGATCACAACGATGCCTCTCACTCGACGTCAACTCAGGGGTGTACTGACTCAAACGTATGAACTTAACCTCGTACTCAGCCACCGAGAGACTCCCCTGAACAAGCGACATAAATTCGCGCTTCTTCTCATCCAAGTATCTCACTCCAAGATACTTCCTCTTAAAGGCATTTCTGAAAAAACTCCCAATCTACCTCGTTGGGTTCCATACCAGCGGTGATAGTTGTCAACCAACTATAAGCGTTACCCTGGAGCAGAGAAACTGTGCATCCCAGCTTACGCACATCGTTACATCCCGTTTGATCCATAATACGGATCATGCTAGCTAACCAGGCTTCTGAGGCCTCATGAGACATTCCATAGAACTCAACAACTCCTAAACTCCTCAGCCTTTCCAAAGGCAACCCTACTTGCCCAGCTGCAGGGGCCTGAACACGCGCTCCGGCTACCACAGCTTGAAACGCTCTGGTGATCACCTCAACCAGTAGCGCTAGATCACCCAATCCTGGACCAGCTTGTCCTTGTTGCTCCGCCTCTCCACCCCCAGGTGGTGGCGGAGGAGGTAAGTTTCCACCAAGAGGAACATCAGCCCCTGGGTTACCCTGGTCGCCCTGCTCAGCCGCAGGCATCACCATGTTCGACCTAAGCTCTCTCCTCGGACCCATAGTGCTATTTTTAACAAGGCATAACAACAAAAACAAATCAAACCATTTAGGCCGGCCTCAAGCAAGGATCCAAGTTCACAAAAACATTTAACTAGTGTAATAAGGCAATGGGCACCCCGATTTCCCTCAAGAACAACATAGCATACCATACACATCATGATTTACATCATCCCAAAATCAGCACATACGCATATCATATCATAGCCATACAATCATATCTAGCTCACATAAGATTCACGACAATCAAGCATGGCATAAGCTCCAACATTTTATCAAAGCATGCTTTTTCAAACAGCATACATCAATTCATACCAATATCACTTACCATCATCCACAATTCTTTCGTAACCTGGCTCTGATACCAACAAATGTAACCCTCTTAGTCCGGCCTAGACGCATGACCCAAACTAAGAAGATTAGACGTAGAAAACCGTAGTCAACTCGTAAAAGTCAACCTTAATTAGCGATCATTTTTTTTTCTTTTTATCTTCTCTAGATACACATTATTATCCTATGTGTTCAGCAAGACACTCAGAAGATAACGCTATAGCGATTGGAGATCATTTAGGGGTTCGATAGCATACTTTTGACTTTTAGGGACCAAAATGTAATTTACAGAAAATACAAGGACTTTTCCATTTTTAAAGTTACCAATCCATAATTAGTCATGTAGCATGCCAGCATGTTAAATTTCATCCCAAACAAATCATCCAAACTCAACTAATTGAACAAACAATTTTCAGGGACCAAAATGCATAAATTCATAACTTAAAAGATTCAATTAACAGAATTAACTAACCCATATCGATACGCAAATCGACAGTAGAAACCTTTGGGAAAAGGGTATCAATATGCCCAAGCCCGTATCGAAACGGCCTTCAAACATATGCCTAGGCGTATCGATACGCGAGCAAATCGTATCGGTACACCTAAGCTGAAAAGCTTGGTTTTGGCCTTAGCATATAGATACTCGTCCCCGTGTATCGATACGCATACCAGAGATGCATTTCCAAAAGCCATTTTAACTCATTTAATCACATCTAAACAGGCATAGATCATGAATACAAGTTAAAATCAACCTATTAAACATGTAAGTATCAACAAACAATATAACATATTCATCAAGTACATTAAACCATGGAAAATCATTAGTTACTCAAGCATGCTTAAGATAACTAGCTATGGCATAGTCAAACACTATAAACAAAAACATAAACCAATGAAAGGTAATTTACAAATCCACAATATATACCAAACATGCTCATGGTGTTAAACATCACCAACAAAACCGAGAGTAGAAATCCCACCCATTGTATGTTATTACACTAAGGATAAACCACATACATTGTTTAGCCAAAAACTCTTGGAACCCCTTGCTCTTAGTCTGCCTTGAAAGCTCAATTCTATGCATTGATGAAACAAATGAGCGTAAGCCTAAAGCTTAGTGAGGATCGCAAAAAACAACCTTCATCAATGCATTTTATAAAACCAACATATCATCATTTTTAAACACATGCCTTCCTTTAAAACATGCCCTTCAAGGCATCAATGCACTTTTAAAACCACATGCTTATTGCATCATTATAAACCATAGCAAAATCATTTGCTCATGCTTAAACTAAGCATCAGATGCACTCTAGCATAATTCCCAAGCATCTCATGCTTAATCATTAATCATCAACATTATATTGGCTCGCAAGTGATTAATCTCAAACCATATCAAAACCAACACAACTGACACAATCGGATACGCGGATTACAAGCGTTGTCCTACACGCTTCATACAAAATACTGGACTACACAAGGCTCACACACGAGATTAGTTCATCAACCGTTGTGACACATGTGGTTGAGTTTAACGGTACAATCTCAACCCCTCAACGTCACTCATCGGTAGTTGTATACTTCCACTAACGAGAGCACGGGACACAAACCACAAGATCCACACATGAGATTAATTCATCCACCGTTGTGATCTTAGCCTCGATCGTTAGGGTACTTGTATGGAGTATACGGTACAATCACAACCCCTCGACATCCAAGGCGACTTTATTCACGGTGCACCCAATCCTATAGCCAGCTAACTATATCCGATTAAAGTAACCAAAACCATTTCCATCACTTGCCAATATAATCATTTAACATCATTATTTCACTGTTTTACAAGCATAATTCACAATGCCATTTCCACAAGCAATACCATGCTTAAACCAATCTCATAAAACATATAAATCCAAGGATCACTTACCATGTGCATCCTTAACATAATGACATTTAAAACCAGCAACATTACTGCTCAAAACATGATTTAAAACAGTAATCAAACCACATTCAAATCAAGTGCATTTTAAACCTAAACATAGCACATTCCGAGAGAGACTTTCGAATCACTTACTCTTGAGCTTAGCTAAGTGTTTTAAACTTACTCTAAGCTCCCAAGACCGCGCTCAAAGCGTTACCAAGATGGAAAATCCATTTCCACTCACCGATACACGAAACCTTGCTTGCCGACGCGAAGATCACCCTTCTGAAGCCTCCACAAATGCTTCGTTTGTTTCCGGATCAAGATCCCTATTTTTAGATCACCAAAACAGAGATCCAAATGCATCAAAATGCATTTCTACACCAGCAACTAAACACAAACTCGTTGCTCACCAAAACTACACTAATTTACCCACCTGAAACATCCGAAAACTCAATCGATTGCTTCCTAAACCAAGCTCAGCCAACATACATCACTTTCAACCATTTATAAACATCAAAACACATCTAAACTCAGCTTAAACCCATCCTTATACCTCCAGCAAGCATAACACCAACCTTTCACCTCAAAAATCCAACTAAAATCATCAAGAAATGCAAGGATATCAAGGATATCGGGATCTATTTTAGCAAAACCATTTTTCAACATAATAATCAACTCAAAACTCAATTAAACCCAATCCAAAACAGAGCTCTTCAATACCAATCCGAAAATCAAGATTTAAATCATAATTTTGCAAGATTTTGATCTTAAATCAAAACTATTATCAAATCTCAGCCAAAAACAACATTTAGAAGTCAAAGATCTTGGGAATTTCAATAAAGAACCTAGATTGAAGGTTGAGAACGGGATTTACCTCCAATCCTTGCCTTCCTTAGTGATTGAGAAGTTTTTCCTTCACAAATCTTGAAGAATTTCAAAAGAACTCTTGAAATTGGTTTAGAATTAAAGAGAGTGTTTGGGAGAAAAGAAATCTGGAGAAAAAGAGTTGAGAGAATGGTTTTGCTAAAATGAGAGGTAGTTACGTGAAATGAATCTAAAATTCCTATTTTATAAATTTTAATTAAATAAAAAAATCCATTTTATTATAATCAGCCAAAATTATTTTATTTAAAATCACATGTCAATTTAAGGAAGGTGTAATTGCACCATAGCTTCCTATAGATTCTAAGATTTTGACTTCTTTTGAAATTTTGCAATTTTCTACAGTTTTGAAACTTTACATTTTGGTCACTACCCAAAATGTACCACTTCCGAAACTCTTTTTGTAAAATTGATTTGACCAATATCTTAGACATAATTTTAGAGGATTTTATCAATTTTTACCATATTTTATCCTTTCCCGATTCTTGATTCCTTTAAATCACCTAACACGATTCGAACCATTACCGACCGGTCTGATCCGATGTCTAAAATATCTAGGCCCAAAACAAGGGCGTTACAGCCAATGAGCTCACTAATCTGCATTGTTGAAAAGGAGAGCGTAAGCATATTTGCTTAGTGAGGGAAAACTCAATTTAAACAACAACAATGCATTTTTCAAACCATTGATTTCTTTAAATCATAACCACAACATGCTCAACTTCCTCATGCTTTTAAAACCACATTTAAAGCATCATTTATAAACCACATGTATCATTTCCTCATACATATCTCAATGCAACCAAACCAAAGCTTCACATGCTTAAATCTCATAAAGCATAATCATCATGTATAAAAGTCTTTATACAAAAGCATTTCAAAAACCATGATACATGTTCAATTCATATATTGGCATTTCAAGTGAACCAGACGGAATCTACCCCATCCAATAATGATCAGATATACGGACACACTTGACGGAATCAACCCCCGCCAAGCCCTTGATAGAATCAACCCCTATCAAGTCGCATGGTGAAATCAACCCTCACCATAATATCACTTCGGCCAGGATGTCACTACCCGCATTGCCCATTGGTGATCGAATCTACCCCTATCACTCGCAACACAATAGAATCTACCTCTATTATGTAACCAAAGAATTTATCACACGCACGAATTTTATATATTATAGTGCACTTTACATCCTATCGGTCGACCAACATATCCGATAATAGAAATCTCATCACTAAGCCAATATATCATTTAAATCCACGTTAACTCACTGCTTTCAATGCATCAATAAAATCATCATATATCCCATCTCAAAACATGCTCAAATATAGCATAATACCTCATCAAGAATATAACCTCTTGAAACATAATCAAATCATTTCATGGGATATAAATCAGCAAAACCATGCTTATAAAACATGCATAACAGTGAGTAACAAATATAAATCCAAAACATGAGCATGATAATCCACATGGACTTTAAACCAAAAAACTGAGAGCTTTGGTAACCATACTTACTTCCGAGATTAGCTAAGTGTTTCAAGCTTACACTAACCTCCCAAAACCTTGTTTCCAAGCTTATAAAAACGTTCAAACCACATCCGCTCACCGATACAACTTCGCCTCACTTGTTGAAGCTATTCCAAGCATCTAAAACTCTGAATACGCCTTCTAACGATCAAGAAACATCTTGCCCTGCTTCTAACCAAAGAAAAAAAAAAGAGGATTAATGCATACTCTTGCATCAAAACCTCCAGCAACACAAACCCCCGCGCAACTCCAACATTTTCCAAGCAATTAACAACTGATACAACCTGAAAACACCGGCAAAACCACTCTAAACCGTTCCCAATCATTACCCAGCAAAATCAACCATCAATATTCATCCATTTACAACCTAAAACACCTCCCCAACCTCTATAAACCTCCAGCTATCAACAAATCACAACAATAGCCCCTAAACTCAAGATTTCATCACTAACATCTAGCAATCTAACTAGTTTCGGGATTACTTAACAAAATCCATCAAATTAACATTATTAAACAATAACAACATATTAATAATCAATCATTAAGTCAGCAATTAACATCAAATCCAAAGATCCACCATAAATCATCAAGAAACCTCAATTAAACATGATTTCATCAATTAATATATATAAAAACCCATTAAAATAATATGTAAAAGACTAAATACTTGGGAATTTCAGTAAAGAACATGTCATTAGAGGAGAAGAACGAACCTACCTCTAATGATGAGCTCTTCCTCCATTTCGAAAAGAAACCAAAAGAAAACTAAAGAGAAAATAAGAGATTTAATGAAGGATCAATAAAAAATAGATAAATCCTTGAAATCCAAATCAAATTTAGAGTTTACCTTGAAAATCTTGATGTTTGGATGAACGGAATTTGAGAGAAAAATGAGAGAAGAAAACTATCGTCAAAAGCCAATTTGTGAGAAAAAATGAAAACTGTTTTAACTTCCCTCCATCTTTTTTTATTATAATTATTTAATTAAAATTTTAAAATAGGAGGAAAAGTCTCTATTAGCCCTTGGTATTGCTCCTTAAAGATTCAAAGCATTAGCCTTTTACGTTTTTGCCATTAAATCAAACTTTACCATTTTTACATTTTAGTCACTAAACAAAAATGTCCAATTTCCAAAATTATTTTCTTTAAATTACCTTTACGAAAATTAGTCGTATATATATATATATATATATATATATATATATATATATATATATATATGATTTTAGGAAGTTTTCCCATATTTTTATCCGACCAAAAACCTTTTAATTTAATTGTTTCCTAAACTAGACTAGACCGCTAAATTGGTTCGAACCGAACCGCCTAACCAAACTCGGCTAACACCTAGGCCCAAAACCAGGGCGTTACAGGATGTGTAAGGGATATGTTCGAAGCTACGGCTCAAGGGCTACGGCCCATTCTCCGATTATGTGTTTTGGTGTATAGGGAATCCGCGTATCCAATGGTACCGAATGTGATATGTGCCTATGAATTGTGTTATGACATTATGATTATGATATGAATGTGTGAAATATATATATGTGAATATGAAAGCATGAAAATATGTGGAATAAGCCTGAATTGTGTATAGTGTGATATGACTACTTGTATATTTGATTATCATGCATTTCATAATAGTGATCATTTATTGTAATTGTTATAACTACCTCACTAGTATAATACCTCATCAAGAATTCTGGCACTCGATCGTGTTGTTGCGGTTGCAAGTCACTTCTACAAATCATATGTATGTTAATCTTTTGCTCTGATCTCTTAGTAAGGTGGCATATGGTCTAAACATGTCATATATGTGCTTTTTGATATGTGTATGATAGCCTAATGTTGTTCAAGGGTTAAATATGATTTTTGGCATATTTGTGAATGGTTAAAACTGGTAAAATTAGCTTATATGTGCTAAAAGGTGAAAACTAGGTAAATTGATTTGAAACGCCTTAGAACTTGACCTGCTATTTGAAATATAGATTTCATATTGGCTTATAACATTTGGTAAGGTTTGGAAAATTGTTTGATAGATTAATCCGAATAAAAACATATTTGAATAATTTACAAAATAGTCACAAAATATTGTATCGTCTAATCGGATAGGTAAATGACCTCCGTTAGTAATGAAATTTCACAGGCTAATAATAAGTAAGTTTAATTTCAGTATGATAACATGAATTTCGGCTAAGGACTCTTAATCTGTAAAATTTACAATTTAGTCTCTAAGTTCGAAAAAGCTTAAAATTGACCCCAATTTAAGTAAGTAGTTAATAAGTTAATGTGTTAAGTCCTAAAAAGAATAATAGTCAGATTGAATAAGTTTCCGAACTCTGAATTTAACTTTCAATCACCGAACATGTTTTTTGGTAACACTGTTCGACCAGTTCTCTACTAGGCCAGGAAAGGGGTGTTACAATTGTGGTATCAAAGCCTAGGTTTAGTCGATTCTAGTACTAACCAAGCATCTGTCATGAGTCTGCATGTGCATATGCCACCTAAGAGTTTAATTGTGTATGTTATCCGTGACTTGCAACCAACACGATTTAACCTTTTTCATTTATTATATTTAAGAATGTATGCGCCCAACGATAGACATATCGCAATAGAACCACATCCCGATTCTATGCAATCCTTTATTAGTGAACCATTGATTGGGAAGTATGCCTTAGAAACCAAACATTTCACTTTTGAGATATTTGTCTCTAACCCACTAAGAAATAGTGAGGTTATACGGTTGATCTGTAAAGATTGCCCTTTGAGGATCCAAAGGATCCCATCCTCGACCAATTTGATGGCCCTAAATTTCCATGAGTTTGATCTTATCCTAGGACTTGATTGATTAGCTGAACATCAAGCCTGGGTAGATGGTTCGAAAAAGAGAAGATATACCTTCGTGGACTTGATAAGATGAGCATAACCCTGATGAAAACCAAACTCGAGCCTAATAAAGCTATCATGGAATCTAAATAAGATCCAGAACTCAAAAACGTGTCGGTGGTGAAAGAATTTTCTGATGTATATCTGATGAACTTCTGAGACTCCCTCCCACCGAGAAGTAAAATTCGGGATAGAGGTGCAACCTGAGACTACTCCATCCTCCATTGCTCCGTACAGGATGGCTCCGGTTGAATTAAAGGAGTTGAAAGTCCAAATTCAAGATCTTTTGGACAAAGGATTTATCCAACCGAGTTCCTCACCCTGGGGAGCGCCAGTTTTGTTTGTCAAGAAGAAAGATGGATCAATGCGTCTATGCATTGACTATCGTCAGTTGAATAAAGTAACGATTAAGAATAAGTATTCGTTACCGAGGATCGAAGATCTCTTCAATCGATTGAAAGATGCTTCTTTCTTTTCTAAGATAGACCTATGATCCGGGTACTACCAAATGTTAGTAAAGGAGTCTGGTTTTCCAAAGACTGCCTTTCAAACTAGGTATGACTATTATGAATTTCTAGTGATGCCTTTTGGGCTCACGAATGCACCTGCAGCCTTCATGGACCTGATAAATCATGTATTCCAACCCTATCTCGATAAGTTTGTGGTTTTCTTCATAGATGACACTCTGGTCTTATCTAAAGACTCTTCTTCTCACGAAGAACATCTCTGGATTGTGCTTCAGACCCTCCGGGAAAAATAGCTTTATGCCAAGTTCAGTAAATGTGAATTTTGGTTATTCAAAGTAGCCTTTCTAGGCCATGTGATTTCTTTTGTGGGAATTCAGGTAAACCCAAAGAAAATTTAAGTAATTCTTGATTGGACTCCTCCGAAGAATGTGGGAGAAGTTTGTAGCTTTCTTGGCCTTGCAGGCTACTACCGTAGGTAAGTTAAGGGGTTCTCTTTGATTGCAGTGCCCTTAACGAAGCTTTTCTGCAAGGATACTCCTTTTGTGTGGGTTGTTGATCAGCAAAAAGATTTTGATCAGCTTAAACAAGTTCTAACTCACGCCCCTGTTTTGGCGCAACTTGAGTCGAGCAAAGACTTAACTGTGTACAATGATGCATCCCACTTGGAATTAGGCTGTGTAAGGGAAAAGTCATAGCCTATGTCTCACGTCAGCTTAACCACACGAGCTGAACTACTTAACACATAATTTGGAGCTAGTTGCTATTGTGTTTGCCTTAAAATTTTGGAGGCATTATCTGTACGGTGAAAAGTGTTACTTGTACACTAATCACAAGAGCTTAAAAATATCTTCTGACATAGAAGGAGTGAACCTCCGTCAATGTTATTGGATGGAGCTTTTGAAAGACTATGACTTGGTTATCAACTACCATCCCGGTTAGGCCAATGTTGTAGCTGATGCCTTAGTCGAGAACATGTCCCTTCCCCGAGATGTTTGAATGTTCATTTCCGACCCAATAAGCATGGTGAGTTGTTAGCTGAACTCCTAGTTTAGTCAACCATTGTATCTTGAATCAAGGCACTCCAAAAATCTGACAAGGAGTTACGAACCCTTATTGCTAAGATTAAGTACAAATCAAATCATGGCTTTGCTATTAATTCCAAAGGGTTGTTGTACTTTTAAAACCGTATTAGTGTCCCCGATGATGATGGTCTTCAGAATCAAATTCTGAGTAAAACTCATTTGAGCCCTTTCTCTGTTCATCCTGGAATTATCAAGATGTACGAGGATCTAAAGGATTTATTCTGGTGGTATGGTATGAAAGGTAAAATCACGGACCTTGTAGCTAAGTGTTTGATCCAGGCCGTTTAATATTTTGTGTATCTTGTTTGGTTCGTTACAAACGGTGTGTTTTGATTGAGTAATTTCTTGTCTCCTTTGTAAGTATCACTATGAGTACCTTTTTTTTCCTCTATATAAGTTTAAAAAAAAATTTAATGAGGCTTATAGTGGTACTCCTTTTCACATAAAAAATGCTTTATATATAGTCAACATTATAATAATTTTATTCTAAAAGCTACGTTTCTTAGATAAATCCATTTAATTAGTCTACTTTTATACTTGTGAATGTGACTGTTGAACATTATTAATGCAATACACCGCTGAATGCTATTATTTTTTTAATGACTTTTAAAATTTATTAAAAATCTCAAGGGCTCGACATGTAATTAATCATATTTCAAAACAAAACTAGAAGAAATTATTCCATGAACCATTCTCACCACCTCATCCATGGTTCTCCCCAATTAAAAAATTATTAAAAATCTCAAAGGCTCGACATGTAATTAATCAAATTTTTTTATTTTAAGAATTTTATTCACTAACATATTAGAATTAATATATGAGGTATGAGGAAGAAAATGATGATTTGTAAATTTTAATTTATAAGAAATATTGTGTAGAAAATAAAGATGATGCGTTTTTATTTAATTGAGTAGGACCATGGATAAGGTGGTGAGTTCATGGAATAGTTTTTTCTAATTTTGTTTTTAAATATGATTATTACATGTCGAGCCTTTGAGATTTTTAATAATTATTTAATAGTCATTAAAAATTAATAGTGTTCAATGGTGTGCTGCATTAATGATGTTTAACGGTATACGTCGTTCGTGCTAGACTCGTCCCTTTAATTAACAATGACAACGTGTGAATATATTTTTTAAATTTTTTAATTCGAATTTTTAAATTTAATTAATAGTCTCAATCTACTTTTCGTATGTAAATTATTGGGGCAGAAGAAGTGAACAATGCCAAAGAATATTCTTTAGGATGACAGCGAAGAATCATTTAACTTTAAATGAAGATTTACCCCCACGGGCCATCACCATACCAAAATCATGATAGGCACTTTTTTTTTTCTTTTACCTTGCTTTTATTATAAAATTAGAGTTTAAATTATATATTTTAAACAAAATATGTGTTTAAATTATATATTTTAAATAAAATATGTGTCATGTTTGACAATTAGCGGATAGTTGATAGCGGATAGCAGATTATATTAGCTGATAGTTGATAACAGATTGCATTAGTTGATTTGACCAGCGGATTGTATTAGCTAATTGTATAAAAGTGTTTGGTAAAATTAACTGATAGTTGATAGCTGTTAAATTATTTAAACAAGTAAAATGACATATAAAGACATGATTATATTCAATACTTGTTTGAAAAATTTATTGGTCATCAATATTTTGTATCTAATTAATATTAATTATATCTATAAAATTATTTTTAATCTAACTTTTCTAAACATATTCGACTGATTTATATATTAATTTATTATTTATATAATTATTTTAATATAATTTGATAATTAATAAATTTAAATACACATATAAATATGTGATAATAAAAAAATAGAATTAGCTTATAAATAGGGTGAGAAAATATTTGATTTAAGTTATTTTGAGATTTTTGGTAACTAATAAAGGTAAAAGAGTCTTTAAAACTCTAATATCAAACCTCTAATCTCAAAAACTCCTATTGAGCTTTTTTAAAATTAGCAGTTTCACCCTAATCCGCTCTTTCAATCCGCTGTTCACCAAACAACAATATTAGCATATTTGACTGGTCAAACTTCTAATTATGCCCCAATTCTTTTATTTTTGCTCAAATCTCTTTTTACCTAACAGGGTCATCATTTAATCATTGCTTTATATGTGACTTAATTTTTAATTTTCATTATTTTTTTCAAAACATAAAATCTCAATTAAAGAAAACCAAACTTCTTTAAAAAAAAAAAACTCAAATCCGTTTTCAGAGGCGTAAACAAAGGTCGGCGTCTTGATAAATGATTGGAAGCAGGGCTTCAAACGGAACACAAAGCTAATTTTTTTTATAAATTAGAAAGTTTAGATTTTTCAAATAAAAAGTTAAAAGAAAATTATTAGGCACCTAAAATGTAACAAAATAAAAAGTTAAAACTCCTACTTTGACCCTAAAAATTATAATTTAAACACTTATTATATAATAAAAAATCAAGAGATCTTAATTTCTTAAAGTAAGCTTTAGTAGGTGTGGCTTTTGGTGTGAAAAAACTTGGAAGACACTTTCAAGCACAAAAAGAGGTGGGTCAATTCCAAGTTGGCCATGGAGTTAGGTGAATTGAACTTGAGGCCCTTAAGGGGTGCTTTAATGTTTTTGGTATTAATTAATTCTTTATTCAATTTGCTTTTAGTTAGAAGAGCATTTGTCCTTACAATATCATCAAGGGCCGTCAAGAATTTAGGGTTGTTAATGTTTCCATTTACATGTTTATGGTAATAATAATGAGTTTAGAGAAACTTATTTACCGAGAGAATAACCCGATTGGTAATTAGTGGATAGCTGATAGTCGAATAAAAGATAATAAATTACATTAGATGATAGCGAATAGTAGATTTGAGTAGCGGATTACATTAGTTGATTGTATAAAAGTGTTTGGTAAAATTAACTGAAAGCTTATAGTTGTTTGATTATTTGAACAAGCAAAATAACATATAAGGATATGATTATATTTAATACTTATTTCAATAATTTATTAGTTATTAACTTTTTTATATCTATTAATATTAATTAAATTAAAGAGCATATATAGGATGTACATATTATTTTTTTATTTGTAAAATTTTCTTTTTAATATAATTTAGTAATCATTAAATGTAGATGTATATATTAATTTTATTATCTATGAAATTATATTTTGAACATAATTTTATTAATTATTGAATTCATATCTATTTATTGTTTATATACTAATTTTTTATTTATGAAATTATTTTTTAATTTTGTTAGTTAATGAAATTTATGTTATTTAGAGAGAAAAAATTATAATTATCAAGGACAAATAGTCTTTACAAGTCTTTTATCCAAACCTCTAACTCAAAAGGTTCCTAAAAGAACCTCAATCCGCTATTACAATCATTTATTTACCAAACATCCAAATTAACGAATTTGATTGGCCATACCTCTAAAAATACTTCAAACCTTTAATTTTATCTCAAAAAGTTATTTACCAAACAAGGCTAATATCTTTTAACTTTCATTAAATTATTAATTTGACATTGAAAAGTATTTTTAGATAAATCATAGTGTTTAATAATTTAAATAAATGACTCACAATAATATTATAGCTAGAAACTTGTAAGTGGTTAAACTTAAACACTTAATTTCTTTAATTTCAAAAAATATTAGTTTCTTTAGGAATGTTTTCTTAAAAAACAGTTGATTTCTTTATAAATTACAATATTTTATGTTAAAAATTCATTTAAGATTTTGATAATAATAATTAAACTAATAGTATAAGAGTTTTATATCACGCCATAATTAATAATTAAAAATATTATGATATAAAGAACCCATTAAGTGTCCTATTAGAAAAGAGGATGGTGTTCATCTTAAGAGATATTGATCCAAATCATTTTGTCTACAAAATGTATGTGCATTGTCAAAGGGTTAAAAATATGTATGAACACATGCTACTTTGTAATCACTTTTAGACAATTCAAAAAATTATTATGATATAAATAAATCACATCACAATAAATTATATTTATTATCTTAAATCAATTATCACTTAATTAATGTTAAAATGTATAGAAATTAAAACTATTTAGCATTATTAAGTTAGAAGTATCTTAAAAATCCACTAATTTACTTAGTGATTAAGAATATTTATATTACTTCATTTTGTATGGGTTAAATCTCGATATTAGTATATAATACCTCTCAAATTGTTTTCTAAAGAGAAAGTATTGAATCATATTTCATTGACAATAACACTAAAAAGAGATGAAAGATCATTCAAATAAATGGGTAATGATGTATTATAAAATAGGGGAAACTACACCACATACCACTCAACTATGGCCTCTGAGTCGAAAATGTCATCGAACATTAAAATCGTTCAAAACTATCACTGAGCTTTAATATGTGAGTCAAAAATGTCACTTCGCCATTAACCCCCGTTAAGTCAAAACGACGTCGTTTTGGTGCGGCTGTTTTGAAGCCTACTTTTACCCAAAACGACATCATTTTACTGGAGGAAAAAATATTAAAATCATGCGCTTAAAGGGTTTTGAACCCAGACTTTTAAAAGAAAGAGCTAAACCTTAACCACTGAACCAACATAACATTATATAATATTTTACCACAATTATTATATATCTCAAACTACTTCAGATTAATTCAAAGGTCTTGAGTTCAAAACCCCTCAAGCGCATGATTCTAAAAATTTAAATTAATTTGAAGTAGTTTGAGATATATAGTATTTGTGGTAAAATATTACATAATGTTATATTGGTTCAGTGGTTAAGGCTTAGCTCTTTCTTTTAAAGGTCCTGAGTTCAAAACGACGTCGTTTGGGGCTAAATTAGGCTTCAAAACAACCGCACCAAAACGACGTCGTTTTGACTTAACGGGAGAGTTAACGGTTAACGACGGAGTGGCATTTTCGATTCACATATTAAAGTTCAGTGGTAGTTTTTAACGATTTTAAAGTTCGGTGGCATTTTCGACTCAGAGGCCATAGTTGAGTGGTATGTGGTGTAGTTTACCCTATAAAATATCTTTTGAATAAAATATTAAACATTAGGATGAGTCTGTCACGCTCAACGAGCACTGATGAGCACCAATAACAACGAGTACCGATGAGCACTATTAATTTAATTTATAAAGATTTAAAATCTAAAGGACTCACCGTATAATTATAAATTAGTTGAAAATTAAAGTTAAATTGATTAAAATACATATTTTCTTTTTAATTTTCTTTTAAACAAATTTTGTATAATAGCACATTTAGTCCTCCGTATTTGCACATTCAAACAATTTAATCATAAATCGACAAATAATAATAAATTTAACCCTGAATATTTACACATTATTTCAATTTGGCCTTATTTTTAGTTAAAATAATTTAACCCTAAACAATAAACCCCTAAACCCTAAATCATCATATTTTCTTTCCCTTCCTTCCTCCTCTCCTTCCAAAATTACTAAATTGTCATTCTCATTCAACCATTTCCCTTTCATGCCCTCCATTACCATGCTCACTCCCCTCGTTTACATTTCGCCCCCTTCTTTCCCACAGCACATCACCACCACCGCACCCTCCACCTACAGACATAAACACAAGTAGAATCAGCGTTTTAATTTTGAACTTTACCCTTATTTCAAAGTTTTACTTAAACCCTAGTCGTTAAGGTTTTATTCCTTTTGATGAAAGTTGAATGTTGGAATGCCAACTATTTAGATAGTTAGATTCTGTTCTGCAAAATATAAATCTTTTTAGTGAACTGGAGTTCTTCTTCAGATTCTTAGTTTGTAAATTTTATTCTTTTAAACACTCGGCAGAATAAGAGCAAATCTTTGTTTAATAAAGGATTTAACATGTTCAGGAGTAAACCTAAATCCGGTCTTGTTCCAAATCCTACAGTAACCTAGGAAGGTTACGGCGTATTGCTCGACATCAACGACGACGATTGCCTTGAGTTTAGGTTTAGGGTTTGGGGTTTTAGTTTTGTGTTTATAAATTTGGGGTTTAGGTTTAGTGTTTTAGATTTAGGGTTTATGGTTAAAATATTTTTAATTAAAATAGGGTCAAATTGAAATAATGTTTAAATATTAATGGTTAAATTTATTATTATTTGCTGAATTAAGATTAAATTGTTTGAATGTGCAAATATGGAGGACTAAATATGTTATTATACAAAATTTGTTAACTGCCACGTCATCTCCTTAACGTATGTTAAGAGCTCAGTGACCGAATTGAAGTAAATCACAAAGTTTAATGGTAACATTGAAGTAATTGAAAGTTTAGTTACCAAATTGAATAATTAACCAAAGTTCAGTGACCATTTGTGAACTTTACCGGAAAGAAAAAAAATGTATTTTAATCAATTTACCTTTTGTTTTTTAACTAATTTATAATTATATGGCGAGTCCTTTAAATTTTAAATCTTTATAAATTAAATTAATAGTGCTTATCAATGCTCGTCGTTAGTGGTCTCACCGGTACACGTCGATCGTTGTAAAATTTTCCTAAACTTTATAATTTTTATTTTTATTTTCAGTTATTTTTAATTACTACAATAATAATCATACTTTTATAAAAAAAAATTGCTTTATTATGATAAGGTTTTACTATTTACTGTTATTTTATAATTATTTAAATAATTTGTGACGCGTGAATATATGTTTTTTTATATTCAGCGTAGAATACATATAATATTTAGATTCCTCCCCGTCCATAAATAAAAGATATTGAACATTTAAATATACTTGACCTCACGTCCTCTTGTATATTGTACTAGCCACAATGTCAATCTAATTATACTCAATCGACTTTTAGTATTTGCTTTTTAAATATCGCAAATATATTTTTTTGGGTAAAATTCACAAATGGTACTAAACTATACCTTAATGTTCAATTTGGTCACCAAACATCAATTGTTACAAAATGGTCACTAAGCACTAACTGCCGTTAAGTGGAGTGACGTGGCAGTTTTGGGTAAAATTATTTAATAACACAATTAATCCTCCAAATTTGATTAATTTGGTCCTGATTGGAAAAAAATATACTTAGGCTAATTATTTACAAATATTTTTATTTAAAGAAAAATATTAAATATTAAAAATAAAATATTAAATATTAATATTAAATACAAATAAAATATTAAATTATTTCTAATAAAAATAAGACTAAATTGATGAGATTTTTAAATAATGAGCTTAAATTATTAACTTTTTTCGAATTAAGACCAAATTAATCAAATGTTTAAATATAGAAGACTAGTTGTGTTATTAAACAATTTTACCTAAATTGTCATATCACTCTCAATATTATTTTATAACAAAATTAATAGTTTAGTGATCATTTTGAAAAACTAGTTTTATCGAAAGTATAACATTAACTACGACATATTCAATAAACCATCTCTCTCAAAGATATTTTTATAAATAAATTTAAAATTAAATTATTATTTATTAAATAATAATTCAAGTAGGCACATCGAAATATTATTTATGGACAAGTTGACTTTTATTCAAGTATTTAATACTTTCATTATCCTGATGCTTTTTCTTCTGATATGTACATTATGAACTTCAATCTCTGAATTAAACAAGTTTTATTAAAAAAAATACCAGCAACCACTTGAGAAAAAGATTTGATTGGAATTTATGAAGTAATATAATATAATTTGAATCAAATTTTGTTGATAATACAAATAATTCAAGTAATTCAAGCAGCTAGGAAGTCAATAATCAGTTCAAAGATTTCTTAAAAGATCATTAATTAGTTTAAAATTAACACATGGTCCACTTATTAATTAGGGTAAAATACGCAACTAGTCCTCCCACTATACTTTTTTTGTTGAATCTCTGACTATGAAAGATTATAAAATAATCACCTAACTTAAAAAACAACAAATTTATCCTTCAAATTTATATTTTATTTTAAGTAAATCCAAATTTAATCCCTACTAACCATGCCCTTCGGCAACCACTGCCGCCTCCACCGCCTTCCTCGGGTTTGCAGCCTGACCAAAGCATAAGCAGAGCTCCTATTTCTGAAGGTAAAATCCAAAGTCAAATGTGGGTTTCCTTTCAAGGTGTAAAATATGTAGGGCTGTGTGTTTTTTTGACCAAGAACAAAGTGATCAAAGCTATAGTAACAAGCAGCACGTGGAAAATGAAATATAACTTCCACTGTTTAGCTGTTGAAGCTCCTTTGTTGCTTTATTCCGATTTTCTTGTTGGTACCAATTCCCTTTATTTATAGTATTGGGGGTCCTGAATTAGCTTCTTCATTCTATCAACCAGTTATTTTCAGGGTATCTCTTTATTTGTTTTTTCATTGGGTTTATGAAGTTGGACGGGAGAGGGTAGAAAAATAAAAAAAATGAGTTAAAAATAGATTAAACACGGATCAAAATAACTATCTACCCCTAACTTACAAAAATTTAATTTTTATTCATTTAAAATTTAAGCCTCCGCCGCGGCTGCTGCTGCCATCGTTGTCGCTGCCATCGTTGTCGCTGCCTCTTGTCATCGCTGCCGCTGCCTCCTACCATCGTCGTGCTATTGTGGATCTAAACATTTGAATTGAATATCCGGATTTAAATTCTAAAAATACAAATGTTTAGCTCGATCATTTTAATTTCATTTAAATTAATTTCATAAAATAGATAGAGTGTTTACAACCGGAATATTCAAAATGTTTAGCCCGATAATTTAATTTCATTTAAATTAAATCGTAAACATATGTAAATTTATTACATGTTTAGCCCGATTTGAACATCCTGGTAAAAGAATTTGAATGGCATTTGAAACCGCGGCGATGAATTAAATTTCAAATGAATAAAAATAGGGTTTTGTAATTTAGAGATAGATAAGTATTTTGATCTATGTTTAAAAGAAAATTAAAAATAAAATAATATATTTTAATTAATTTACCTTTTGATTTTTAAATAATTAATAATTATACAATGAGTCCTTTAGATTTTTTATCTTTATAAATTGAATTAATAGTGTTCATCGGTGCTTGTCATTAATGGTGCTCATCGATGCTCGTCGAGCGCGGCAGACTCTTTCTAAATATAAATACATAATTTTCATGCCTAAAAAACAAAAGGGTAAACTACATAAATGGTCACCGAACTTTTAGGGTAGATTTATTTTGGTCACCGTACTTTTAAAATATTTGACAAGGTCACCCAACTTTTTAGTTCGATTTCGATATGGTACCTCCCGTTAGAAGTTGCCGTTATTTTTCGATTTTGATTAATAAAAAAATTTGGGTAAACTACACCAATCATCACTCAACTTTATTCTCACACCTATTTTGGTCACTAGAGTTTAAGAATTTTCAATTTAATAACTTAACTTTCAAAGTTGAGTGATGGCTAGTGTAGTTGATATGCTCCAACTCTCCAATTGATGTTGTTGAAAGAAGCTTGATTGTTTATAACCGTGAATGCAAGTAAGCCTTGTTCCTCTAAATGCTTTCCAAAGAGAATGGAGCTGATGATGAAAGAAGATGATGGAAATAGGGTGCGAAAGTATGGATGTGTGGTGTAAGAAGGAATGAACAAAAGGAAAAGGTTAAGTGATTTAGGGGTAGGTTCAGATATGGTGAGGAAATGGATAAGGAAAAGGAAAAGGATGATGATAGAAATGGATAAATGGAGATAATATTTAAAGAATTCAAGGAAGAAACTATGCTATAAGAGCATAACTGTAACCCCTTAGACCCGCCTATGCGTTACCACGGATCTTAGGACGTCACATTAGGGTCACCAAAGTGACCCGCGTTAAAATTTCAAATAAAACAAATTTTTAAACCATTTAAAATCATAAATCAAGTTTTGAATTAAATACAATTTCAGAAAACATTGAGACAATAAAACAAAACTAAGATACAAGTTATTATTATAAGTTTCGGACTCGAATAAAAATCAAAACGTGACATACATGCCCCCTAATTATACAGATATCATACTCCGTAAGCATGCCGAAGAAAACTCCCATACCGATATTGATAGCTGCGACACGGTCGATCTTCTAACCTGTGATGGTAAAAACAACGTGAGCTTCGGAAAGCTCAGTAATACAGACTACCAAGGGATGCTAAAAGTACATGCAAGTATATGGCAAGCCTAACACTGTCATGATGAACTGGACAACGGTAAGCTCAATTTACGATTCGATATTTCAGTGGAGCATTATACTAGAAGGTAACATAGTTGTTCTTTATTTGATCACCCGAATCTTAGGAGATGAGTCCAAAAGTTGAATCAAGGAGTTCAGAGTGGTTCATTAAGCGCGAATTGTAAGTTTACTGAGGGTTCAACTTTGATACATTAATTTAGTAGGGTATGTTTCAGAAGAGGTCAAAAAGTTTTACTATTTTACTTAACTACCCTCCAACCGAACGTCAATATGGAGAAACCCATAATAGCATCCAAAAAGACTTACCATAGGCCCGTCGGGTGTAGGAGCTTAGGTCCAGAAGGGCTTACCAGCGCTGAGCCTACAGATCTTCATTTATATCCCAGATAATATACCCCAGATGAATTTAGTTTATAATCAGAAGACAGTATTACAGAAAATAGATATTAGATCTATTTTTATACCAGAAGTCAGATGTCAAATTTATATTATTATTATTATTATTATTATTATTATTATTATTTCATTTTCAATGTCATATATCAGATATATTTCCATATCAGAGGACAGAAACCAGAGATTTGCTTTCTTTTCGAATAACAGTGTTATACTTTTAATTTTAAGCAGATGGTCTTGGTTTAGAACAGAGAGTGTTTACAAACACATGGTACACGCCTTATAGTCCGATTTATTTCTCATAGACACTTGATAATTATCAGAAAGAGAACAATTGACAATTTCGGACTGATTTTAGAGCGAGGTCCCATGAAAGAGAGTTCGGTAACAATGACTCAAACCATACATCAAAGTTGATGCATCAGGATCATTGAGAATTCAGATATATCGAGAGTGATTCGATCATTAAAGTCTATGAGGGTATTTTGGTCATTCTAACTTTCAAAAATAGCCTGGTAATTAAACCAACAAGGTATAAGCAGTGATGTACGGAGTTTAGAGATTTCTAGTTGCTTATCAAGTTTTCGAGTCACTTCAAACTAATCACAAATCATCATTGTAGTGTTTATTATTTGACCGGGTCGATACACCTTAAGTAGTCACTTGTCAGAACTGACTACATTGTATAATGAAAAGCTCGTCTTCACCAAGAAACCACTAACGTACAACATGAAAAATCGAGCATGTATTCAATCGGTATTTTCCAAGTATCCGAACATGTGTGTTGCACCTGAACTCGATCCATGGCATCAAATACACACGAAGAACATGATGCTCTTACCATTAACCTAGGTACTTTCTCCAAATAACTCGAACATGCTCTTGTATGGTATTCTTCCAACGTCACAATAGTTCCCGGAACGACCAACCACAAGGGTTGTGCATTACCATTTCCAGAGCTATTGCATTTGCTTGACTTTATTGATGTTTCTCAATCCAAGTCTTAGAGGTATTTTCAGTCACCTCGATATCCGAAGGTGTTTCAATTATTCTGAGCCTTTCGATTCTTCCAACTACTCATCCATTAAATTTCTCGAGGGTAAATCCATCATTTTGATTAATTTGGAAATTGGTGCCGAGGATAGATTGTTCTTTTTGGTCATATGAATATTCTGATCGATTCAGCCTTATTAGTATTTCCAAACATTTCAGACATTTCGATCAATTTAGCTATTTACGTGACTTTGACTAATCCAAATATACAATTATTTTCTCGCAAATGTCTTTAGAGATTATTCAATCTCAAAAAGAATCTGAGCAATTTACAGTCTCAAAGGTGAAGCCTCGCTACTATAACTTCCCAAGCAAATTTCAAGATTTTCAGAAGGATTAGTTGTTTTACCGGATCTGGTGTAGGTTCTAAGACCACTTCCTTCAATAGGGGTATTTTAGTCATTTTCATACATCAAGGGCATTTTCGTAATTCATTAGCCAAAATAATCAGACGTAGAGATCAACCGTTTTTACTAAACGTTTACTAAAATCGGAAGTCCTTTCGATTTATCAAACCTTTTATTCGAATATTTGTCTTGGCTATTAATATTCTTATTTCTTACTTGATTGATGTTAGCAAAATTAATCACATGCTCAATCATTGTCGTGCAAGCATTAACCGAATACTAACAAGTTTTGGAAGCATGCATAAGGTAGTAATGTATTACCTTGGCTCCGAGCTACAACAATCGATCTGTGAATGACATTCAAACACCCTTCAACCCAAATTCGACGTCTTTCAACATCTCGTACTCAAGGGATCGTGAATACCTTCAATTACACAATATCCCATTTCAGTCCTTATTCATAATACTCTTAACTGAATAAATAAATACATATACAAGTTTGGGTTCAAGGTCAAATTCAGAGGCTTTCGGGTCAGAATTTCACAAAACGAGCTTCAAAATCAAACTTAGGATGTCGAAAAACTTAAAATAGGGCTTTTCGGAAAATTTTGACTCTTTGGTCAAAGTCAACGCTGACGTCAGCGAGTCAAAGGTCAACGGGGGTTAGGGTCAACACTGACGTCAGCATGTTAACAAAAAGTCAATTGAGTTGACTCAGTGAGTCAACTCATAGAGTCAACTCGAGCGAGTTGACTCACTGAGTTAACTCAGTGAGTTGACTCGGCTTAATCGGTCTGGGTTGACCGGGTTGGGTTCGGGTTAACTGGTTTTGGGCTTAGGTTGACCAGATTGGGCTAAAACACATACCTTTCAGATGCTCTTCGTCGACCAGTCACTTGAATTGGTTGTCGGAGACCTTGGACGACACGGTTCTATCAAAAAACGATAGCCCATCAGACACACAATCTAACAAAACTTAGAATTCATCAAAACAAGCCGAGATTCGATCGAATTTTACCTAAACGGACTAAAAAATGGCTAGAACTGATGAGGCTACGACAAGGGCCTTGCCGGTGTCGGACGAACATGCAAATGGCTGGGTTTTGCACGGCTCGAAGCGGGGAACACGATGATGGTAGCAGCGCACCGGACAGACAGCCGACAAAGACTAAAACGACGAGTAACTGATGGAGAAAACCAAGGGGTTCGTTGAACCTTTAACCCTCAAATTCCAACGATTGCAGCGAGGGTTGAGCAAGTGGCTAACGAGGACATGTTCGGACAGACGTGGGGACGACGGTGAAGCCCACGACGCGGCGATGACCAAGATCTGACGGTGGCCGGATCTGGGAAGGTGAAGGATTTGGGGGGAAAAAGAAGGTTCTCGAATAGCGGGAAAGTTGGGCATTCATTTTGGTAGTTGAAAAGGTTGTTCAGATTATTAAATTCCCCTTGATAACTCAACACTACTCTAAAGGAAAAAGGAGTAGCTTAGACATTAAGGGCTTTATAGCTTAGATGGTTGGGTCATTGGCTTGCCAACCTAAGGTTGTGGGTTTGATTCCCATAACCCCCCTCCTTTCATTCATTCATATTTTTTTAGTGTTACAATAACCCCAATCCTTAAAAGAATTTCTTTGAGGGTGGTAGATAAGACTTGGACCCATTGGTTATATGAACCAAGAACTTGAAGTATCAATGGAAAGGAAAGGTGAAGCCACAAGCAAAGCTGAATGAGTTGTTACAAATGACAAAATGCTTTCCTATTTATAGGAAATGAAGGAGGTGGTCGAAAGGCCTTCTAAACTATTCAGCAAGGGTTCAAAGCCTTTCACAAAGTCATGTTCATTTAATAAGTTACAAGGCATGGCCTAATGGTGATGGTGTCTCCCTCCAAGGGTGTTTGTCGCCCAAATTTCCCTTCAATTGTCGCCCATTCGATTTCCCTCTAAAGGTGAGGGGGCATGTCTCTTGGGAGGGAATATGTCCCTTGGGTATTGAGTTGCCTTAAGTCCCTCGAGCTGAGATGAGATGGTCGAGCTAGCTTTCGAGCTGAGCTGAGCTAGTGTTTGTGTAACCCCTAAACCCAACCCAAAAGAAATGAGCCAAATCTAGGAGGTCGCGTTTGAAAACTTTCACCTTAAGTAACACATTTTAGGTTTACTTGATTATAAAACAAAAATTATTATTAAATAATAATAATTATCGTAGAATATCTCAATTAATTATAGAAATCAAACATTAGAACATATTCTGAATAATTAATAAAAATATCTGAATTGAATTCGAAAATGCATGCTGAAACATAATACCAAAATATAAATTCCAATGTCCGAAATTACAAAATATTCCAAAAATAATGTTAAAACAATAGTTCAAATTAATTGAAATGAGTTCATACTGAATAATAAAATATCTGAGTAAAATTTGAGAAGCCCCAAAAACCGAGTCGCCTAAGAGAGTCTGATAATTTGAAAGACGAACTAAGAGGGTGTAAGCTAAAGAGCGTAGTGTGTCTCTAAAGTGCAAACAAACACAAACAAAACAATATTTTATTTTTCTAATAGTCCATTAAAAACACTTTCAATCCGATATATATGAATCATAATGATATGATGTCTGATGCATGACTCAATACCTAACTATTTGATATCATACATAGTGGAGTTTTCCCTCACTTTTTCCGAACACAATTTGATCCCATGACACAATGATATAATTTAAAAATTAAAAATCTGAACTCTTACGTTTGTTTCATTTCTGAAAATCTGATGCTTGATTTAAAAACACAATTTCGTATGCCATGCATGATGTTTCAAAACATTATTAAATCATAATCAGATAATAAATCAAGCAAGAAAGAATAAAATATCATTTATTTATAGCACATGAAGAAACACAACTTGAGCAACAGTAGCTTTAAAGCCGTGAAGGGCAAGTTCCACGCTCAGATCTAGCTGAATCAGAACCTACAATGTATGAATTATATATCAATACTATCACTAAGCCACCAACTATAAACAACTAATCTGAAAAGTGTACTAACGTAACAGTCTCGAAGAACGTGCTCGGTCGGTCAGAACAACTAGAGGTAACTCAACAGCCTCAGAGACGTAATCACTTGAACACATGAATATTCCAAATTAAATTCCAAAATTTATAACTCTTCAGATTCTAAGTGCAAAATAATTGTAATTAGCATAATAGAGCTTTCGAATTCGAATTTGACAAAACATGTAGCAAATTCGGACTCAGGACATCGAAAAAGGTCAAGATGAAGGTTATCTAAAAAGTCAACTCTTGGTTAACGATCAATGTTAAAGTCAAAGTCAATTGGTAAAAGTTAACTCTAACGATCAAAGTTAACGTTGACTTGACTGGTCAACGGTCAAACTGGTCAAGTCAACTGGCCCGTCAACTATTTACAAGTCAACGGTCAAGATCCGGTTCAGTCAACTCGGGTTGGTCAAACGGGAAAACTCAGATTACCAGTTCAGGTGTATTCTGGTCCAGCTCAGATCAATACAAGTTCGGTCACACAGTTTGGTCTGATCATGGGTCCGGTTCACTCACATCTCTAGGCTCACACCGAGTTCGGGTTAGTGGTTCGAGCTTCAAGGGATACATACACATGATTGGGCTCTCATGGTTTTGAATTCAACCAAAATACACTACCCATTTCTGCTTGGCCTCACAACTCTTGGCCAAATGATGGCCCAATCACACACACAAGGGTTTCACCCTTTGATCACAAGGGTTTCCAGCACCCCAAACGGCGGCAACGTGGATGCACAAAAGGCGGCGACGCAACTTGCTGGCAAATTCAATAGTGACAAACATGGTCAGTCCTGTCCAGAAATTAAATGGAAAACAAGACCAATAATCCATACCACGAATCCAATGATAGGGAAAACAACGATTTAAAGGCTTACCCAAAATTGATGAGCAGAGGATGAGGCAATGACGAACGGTATCACGAGGGAAGGACGAAGCGGGGAAAACGAATAATTTTCCTTCGATTTAGTCAGACAAAAGACGATGCAAAGACAAGAAACGGCGATGTAAGAAACGATGAAGGCGAACAAAGGTAAGGCTGAACGGTTTTCTACCATCTTCTCACAAACAATAGTCGGTAAAGATGATTTGATGGCTAGGTTTTGGTCATGAGTCGATGACGGACGAGGTGATGTTGGCGGTTTGCGAAACGGACGACGACCGAATGCTTATTGGAGCTTCACCGGAAAAGAGTTGAAGGGTGATGAGTTTATTTCAAAGAGAGTGAGGAAGGGGATGCAGCTGCAGATTTTGGAATATCAAAGGCTTAAGGGTTTAAGTTACCCTAACATACTGGGTAAATCTCAAGGAGAGGGTCCACACCATTACCGCATTACAGAAAGGCCACAATATTTTCAAATTTTCCCAATTTAGTCACCGAATTCAATAATAATTATAATTGAGACCAAAGATTGAAAATAGGGTTTTGATAAGAAATTCTCAAATTCTAGGGTTACCGAATTAGAGATTTCAAAATTTAGGTTTTTTTTTAAATTTAGGGGAAATTTTGGGGTGTTACAACTCTCCCTCCCTTAAAATAATTTTGTCCTTGGAATTTCAGACTTAGCAATAGATCTCAAAACTAACCGAAAGATACTTATACTTTCTCATATTGAATACGTAATCCATCATAAAAAAAAATAGAGCTGAAAACATAAAAAAAATGTACATGTTATATCCTCAATGCATCCTAAAAACCATCACGAGCTCTAGTGGCATCTACAAAACTCGGTCGTCTAGCCTCGAATCTAGTTGATCCACCACTCTGAGCATGTCTACCTCTAGTAGTAGTACCAAAAGCCGACCTAAGCTGCCCTCAACCATTGTGAGGTGCCTGAACTGATGCATGTACTTGACTCTGCACGGATGAACTGGTAGGTGAATGTAGACAATTTCTTAAGTAATGATCATGGGAACAACATCTAAAACATGCTCTGTTCATTAATCTCCACTTCTCTTTATGCTTTTTATTGCAATATTCACATACAAAAATAGGTTGATAAACTTTTAATTTACCCATGCTACCAATCAGAATTTTCGATACTGCAGGTCTCGCATTATGATAACTTTAAGAAACAAACTCATCTATAGGCCTCTTTCCAGACGACTTGACAAAACTTGGTTGAGCATATGTGTCCGGTTGCTTCATGATTTTCTCAGAATTCTGAAGTTACTCGTCTTTCATAAGTGCAATTATCCTCTCAATAGTCTTAGCTCAACCAATCAGGTTGCTAAATATTTTATCCTGATGCGTACCAACATCTCTCTGAATCGGTAGACGAAGTCCCTTAAAAAACTAGTGACACTTATCTTTCTCAATCGCAACTAACCCATGAGCATACTTGGCCAACCTCCGAAACTCTATCTCATAGTCATTTACTGACATATTGTCCTGCTTCAGATTCATAAAATCATAGCGGTACTTCGCTAATAACTCAACTCCCAAATATCGATCCTGAAATGCCTGTCGAAAAAACTCTCATGTGACCTGACTAGGTGGAACAATATCTACCACAGACTCCCACCAATTTTGTGCTTCACCCTCTAGTAGTGATATAGAGGTTTCTGATTGGCAGGGTAATCTATCTCAACAAACAATTGTTGCAATTTCTTCAGCCATTACTCTGCATCCACTAGATGTGTACCAATTTTACCCTCAAACAATTTCATCTTTGCAGCTATAAATTCTGTAGATATGGTTTTCCTCAGACCCTCTGACTGGCGAAGATAATGGAGCAACTCACGGTTCACCATGGCACTGTCCAGCTGAACTGTCTCTATGTTCTCATCGTTAAGTGAGTCATCACTTTTTATCTGATATCGTCCCAACAACTCATTCTCATTAACTGGTATCTCATTTTGATTTTCTGTTTGATCCATATCGGGCATATGATCACTACCAGAAGAGACGGTACGATCTCGAACAATCACAAAACTAGAACTCCTACGCGGTGGCATAATAGACTATCTAAAAAAATTTAATAACCTAGACTTAGATTCAGTACTAGAGTCTCAGATTTCAAACAATTGAAAACAATCAAGTCAAAATCACATAATATCGTAGTAGGTTTTTCAAAAAATACTCATTTATCCCCCAAAAAATTTAAATGTATGCAGAAGTCGAAAATATTAAAAATAACTTTTATGAGCCGCAAAGTCTAAGGATTGAACTTGGCTCTAATACCACTAAATGTAACCCCTAAACTCATCCCAGAAGAAATGGGCCGAATCTAGGAAGTTACGTTTGAAAACTTTCCCCTCAAGTAACGCATTTTAGGTTTATTTGTTTATTAAAGAAAAATTATTATTAAATAATAATAATTATCGTAGAATATCTCAATTAATTATGGAACTCAAACATTAAAAGATATTATGAATAACTAATAAAAATATATGAATTAAATTCGAAAATGCTTGTTGAAACATAATCCAAAAATATAAATCTCAATGTCTGAAATTACAAAATATTCTGAAATGATGTTAAAACAATAGTTCAAAGTAATTGAAAAGAGTTCATACTGAATAGTAAAATATCCGAGTAATATACAAGAAGCTCCAAATATTGAGTCGCCTAAGAGAGTCTGATAATTTGAAAGACGAACTAAGGGGTGTAAGCTAAAGAGCTTAGCGTATCTCTAAAGTGCAAACAAACACAAAGAAAACAATATTTTATTTTTCTGATAAACTATTTTGAAAACACTTTCAATCCGATATATTTGAATCATTATGATACGATGTTTGATGCATGACTCAATACCCGACTATCCGATATCATACAGAGTGGTGGTTGCCCTCGCCAGAGTGATGTTTCCCTCGCCAGAATGGAGGTTTCTCTCATTGTTTCCGAGCATAGTTCCGATCCCATGAATCAATGATATGATTTAAAAAACATAAATCTGAATTCTTACGAGTGTTTCATTTCCGAAAATTCGATGCTTGATTTAAAAACACAATTTCTTATGCCATGTATAATGTTTCAAAACATTATTAAATCATAATCAGATAATAAATCAATCAAGCAAGAACAAAATATCATTTATTTATAGCACATGAAGAAACACACCTTGAGCAATAGTAGCTCTAATGCCCAGAAAGGCGAGTCTCACGCTCAAATCTAGCTAAATCAGAACCTACAATGTATGAACTCTATATTAATACCATCACTAAGCCACCAACTAAACACAACTAATCTGAAAGCGTACTCACGTAAAGGTCTCGAAGAATGTGCCCGATCGATGAGAACAAATGGAGGTAACTCAATAGCCTCAGAGACGTAAACACCTGAACACAAGAATATTTTGAATCAAATTCCAAAATTTACAACTTTTCAAATTTTAAGTACAAAATAACTGTAATTATCAAAACAGAGGTTTTGGGTTCGAAATTTACAAAACGGGCAGCGAATTTGGACTCTGGACGTCGAAAAAGGTCAAGATGAAGGTTGTCGAAAAAGTCAACTATTAGTCAACGTCAAAGTCAACTATAATGATCAAAGTCAATGTTGACTTCACTAGTCAACAGTCAAACTGATCAAAGTCAACTAGTCGGTCAACTGTTCACGGGTCAACGATCAAGATTCGGTTTAGTGAACTCAAGTCAATCAAAGGGGTCAACTCGGATTATCGGTTCGGGTGTTTTTTTGGTCTAGCTCGATTCAATACAGGTTCGCTCACATGGTACGGTTTGATCATGTGTCCGGTTCACTCACTGATCTAGGCTCACAATGAGTTGGACTTGGTGGTTCAGTCATCAAGGGATACACACACATGATTGGGCTCTTATGGTTTTGGGTTCAACCAAAATACACAAACCCATTTCTACTTGGTCTCACAACCCTTGGCAAACTGATGGCCCAATCACACACAGAAGGGTTTCACCCTTTGATCACAAGGGTTTCTAGCACCCAAAATAGCGGCAACGTGGATGCACAAAAGGCGGTAGTGCAACTTGCCGGTGACTCCAACAATGACCAACATGGTCAGTCCCGGCTAGAAATCAAATGGAAAACAAGATCAACAATCCATATCACGAATCCAGTGAAAGAGAAAGCAATGGTTTAAAGGTTTACCCAAAACTGATGAGCGAAGGAGAAGGCAATGATGAACGGTGGCACGAGAAAAGGACGAAGCGGGGAAATGAATGGTTTTCATTCGATTTAGTGCAGACAACAAAAGATGCAAGGAGAAGAAACGATGGTGCGAGAAACGATGAAGGAGAACAAAGGTAAGGTCAAACGGTTTTTTTACCATTTTCTTACAAACGGTAGTCGGTAAACACGATGTGATGGATAGGTTTTGGTGATGAGTCCATGACAGACGATGTGATGCTGGCGATGTGCGACACTGATGGCGGCTAAAGGCTTATCAGAGCTTCACCGAAAAAGGGGCGAGTGGTGATGAGTTTATTTCAAAGAGAGAGAGAGAGGAAGGGGATGCGGCTACAAATTTTGGAATATTAAAGGCTTAAGGGTTTAAAATACCCTAACATACTAGGTAAATCTCAAGGAGAGGGTCCACACTATTACCGCATTACAGAAAGGCCACAATAGTTTCGATTTTTCACAATTTAGTCACTGAATTCAATAATAATCACAATTAAGACCAAAGATTGAAAATAGGGTTTTGATCAGAAATTCCCAAATTCTAGGGTTACTGAAATAGGGATTTTAAAGTTTATGTTTTTTTAATTTAGGGAAAAATTTAGGGTGTAACAATTTAAGCTAAACAAACTTCATCTTCAGCATTAAGCTTCCTCGAGTTGAATTCCATGTCTCTGAGCTGCTTCGAGCTATTAGAATCCTCTCTTTAAGTCCTAGAACATCCTTGATCTTATTGAAGTTGATTAAAGCTTGTTGAAAGTGGTTCCAAGTTGTTTGAGTTGCCCTTTGATAATCCCCTTGTTGTGTGAGATGAGCATAACCTACAAACATAGCATAAACACACATAAAGAATACTTATAATATAGGATAGTAAATAAACTAAGAGAAATATGTGGTTATGTAATATTAAACATGCATGAACACTAAATAATATGCAAAACATAAAGAATAATAAATGGAAATAAGTTATGATATCCTAATATGTTATGTATAACCATGACATGAGCATAAATTGTATAAATGATATGATAAACTAATATGCTCCTAACATGCATACTTAAGATTAATAATAATGCATAAATGTAAAGAAAGTTAAGTAAAACACCTTTGACATCCATCTTTATGACTAGAGATGAAATTATAGTGATTAAGAGTGAATGGCTAAATTCGATCGCATTATCCCCCTTCTTTAGGGCGATTTCTCCTCAAATCGAAGCCATTTGTTTCTGGACACGTCTTTGTTGTTGGGGTGATCAAATTCTCACTCTTTTCCTTCAATGGATCACCATCCATAGAATCTACATTTTGAAAAACAAAAGAAGAAAAAGTTTATGGATTTTGGTTAGAAAAACTTATCATAGGTTGGGTCAAAAGACACTTCCTAATCATTCCTTTTCTTGTGAAAGCACTTGTGTTTTTTGTTCCTTCGTCCTTATGAATGGAAGTAGTAGATTCTTTCTTCATTGCCTCGATGCTCTATTTCATTAGAATCTGGTTGTTTTGCACTTGTTTTGGAGTTAAAGGTGCAAGAACGATCTTCTTCCCTTCATACTTGAAAGAGCAAAGATTAGTAAAACAATCATGTACAGTCCTTTTGTCGTATTGCCATGGTCTCCCTAAGATTATGTGACTCGCATGCATGGGTACAACATCGCACAGAACTTCATCTTGATATTTTCTAATAGAGAATGGAATTAGAACCTGTTTGGTGACCTTCGATTCTCCTCCATTGTTTAACCACTAAAGTTTGTACGGAGTGGGACATTTTATCATCTTCAAGCCCAACTTTTCAATCATAATGGTGCTTGCCATATTGGTTCAAGTCCCACCATCTATAATCATAAAATAAACCTTATCGTTCACATGACATCGAGTTTGAAAGATATCCTCTCTTTGTCGTTCATCTTTGACCATTTGAGCATTCAATAGCCTTTTAACAACCATAAGTTCTCCATCAATAGCGGCTACCACCTCTTCTTCCTCCTATTCACGAACTTCTTTTTTCTTCATCATGGTTAGATTCGACTTCACCATTGTCCAAGAGCAATATAGTGTTTCTGTTGGGGCACTAATTCGCCATATGGCCTCTTCCAAGGCACTTGAAACAGTTAATGTCCCTCGTGCGCTCATTATTGTCCACTTGCTTTTGTTGAGTTGATCACACAATTGCAAATGGCCAAGAGAGGGGTGAATTGACAATTACAAATTTAAAGGGAGGAAAGGAATAAGTGAAAAAGGTGAGACAAGACAATTTAGAGTGGCTCAAGCTTCTAACAAGCTCTACATCCACAAACTTAACTCCCACTAAAGATTTTCAACCAATCCACTAATTGATTATTCCCCTTTTCTCAGATTAGAAGGAAACCTTACCAACCGATTAAGCTTTCTACCCAAAGCTTAATCAAATTCACTCACAATTACAAAGAAAGAAAGGCAATCTTAAATGTATCTTTTAATAGGCTAATTAATCGCCCAATTACAAACAAACACTCCCCAAGCTTGAAAGAAAGATAAACAATGAAGAATTTTACAAGTTGGGTACACAAATTTAACTCTATAAGCTCAAGGGTTTGGAATAATTGCTTGGATGTTGCTTGAAGGTTCAATAATTGTTGTTGTAGCTTTGGAGACTTGTTTTTATACCATCTCATTGATTTCTAGTCGTTTGGGTGGTTGAGATCATCAATAGAGCCGTTGGGGCTCTCTCTTCCCTCTATAAATGTTGTTCTGCAACTACCCATATCGGAACATGAGGCCCTGTATCGAAACGGACACCCAAAATAGAAAGAGCTGTTGTGTGTAAAAAAGGACTCATATCGAAACGGCTATAGGCCGTATCGAAACAATTTGAAACTGTAAAATGCCTTTAAGTGTAAAAATAGGACAGTGTCGAAATGGCTATAGGCTATATCGAAACGTCTTGAAACTGTAAATTGGTGTTTCGAAATAGCAAAAGGGCGTATCGAAACACTTAACTAACTTTTCAAAAGTTTGGTTCTGACAAGTAACGGCTAGTTCATTTAATGCTCGACTTCGAAAATACTTAACCCCTGTATCGAAACGGGTATGAGCCGTTTCGAAACAACACTTGAAAATCAAAAGCCCATATGAAGGATGTTTTAAAATGGGCAAGCCTGTTTTGAAACCCTTGTCTCGAAACAGATTAGTTCGTATCGAAACGGACGTTTCTAGTGGCAAAACATATCAAAACACTTTGGGGGTGTTTTAAAACACCTGGGCAGTTTTGAGTATTTTGGCTTTGGAGCACTTAGAAAAATTTACAGGGTTTAAGTTTTGACTTCAAAACATTTTAAGTCTAAAATTTACTTGTCAAATGTGAGTCTTTTGAGTACTTAAAAATTTATTTACTTTGCAATTTAGTCCTTAGATTATTTGTTTTATCAAAATCAAACATTGATTTTACAGCTTTCCTCTACCGGTTTCCTCAATAGGTTGCTTAGGCTTTGACGCTTCTGGTGTCTCTCTGATTTGAAGAGGTGTAGATTTCCGGAAGTTGTTTTGACTCCACTTAGAGGTAGTGGTGTTGTTAGACCGTGTTGTGGTCCTCCTCCTTTGCTGTCCTTCAACTTTCATATCCATGTGCACCATCTTGTCGATCTCAACGTAGTGTAATAATTCCACTACATCGGCAATCTCCCAATTAAGTCCTACTAAAAATCTAGCCATGGTTGCTTCTTTGTCTTTATCAACATCAGCTCAAATCATTTCAACCTCTATCTCCTTGTAGTAGTCTTCTACGTTTCGGTTACCTTGCTTCAAATTCTTGAGCTTGTTAAAAAGATCATGGTGGTAATGAGTAGGAATGAATCTCTTCCTCATTATACTCTTCATGTAGTGCCAAGTTGTAATGGGCCTCTCTTCGTTTCTTCTCCTAGACAAGGTTAGTTGGTCCCACCAAACTAAGGCATAGTCAATAAATTCCATGTCTACTACTCGTACCTTTTCCTGTTCTGAATACTTATGCCATTCGAATATAAAGTCCACCTTGCTTTCCCAATCAAGATATATTTCTGAATCAGTCTTTCCTTGAAAATGTGGTATTGTGACTCGAATGTTGCTGGGGTTGTCATCAATTTGGCCACTCCCTCCTTGATATCTTGGAGCAGTTCTTTGAGATGCTTGCTCAACCTCGTCTTCTTAATTGTCCTCCACACATTCTTCTTAACGCTAATTTTTCCTTGCAAGGCCTTGATTCCTCCGATTGTTGCTTTGAGATCCCTCTAGCCGATCAATCCTATCATGTAGTGGCTCGAGTTCTTCTCTTAGCAACCTTTTCATTTCTCGGATCATAGCTTGCATTTGGAGATTTGGTGGTTGTCCTCCCTCCGGACGTGAGTTTCTAGAATTTTGAGACATTGTTAGTGAAATAAAGATTTGAAAAGATGATTAGGACCTTACCAAATTTTACTCACAAAAACCTCACTAGATCACTCCAAGGAAAATTAGACGTCACTCCACTCAATCACTCGTGTTTCACTCTCGAGAATTAGGCTTTTATTTCCCCTTTTGTGCTCGCAACTCTTGTGCCTTTTACCGTTCAATTCTCTCGTCACAAGTTCTTAAGAGAACTTACTCAAAACATGTTCGAACTTTAACTTTATGGCGTTTTGGCTGCAAATTAAAGGTTATGGCAGGAAAGAAATAATAAAAGAAAGGGTAGGCTTAGAAGACGAAAGAAAATAAAAGAAAGAAATGGAGAAAGTAAATGGAAAAAATGAAAGAAAGATTCGTTACCATAAAACTCACTTACAACTCGTTCGAGAAACAATCAATCTTGATGTACTTCTTCGAGCATGGTTGATTGTTTGTTTTTCTTTGCCTTCACCACCTTTGTGTTTCACTATATTCTTTTTTTTCTCTTTTTTCTTCTTTTTTGTACTATTTCGAATTTCTTAGATAGATGAAGAATGAAATCTGATTTTGCTTTCTTTTTTATCACAAAATGAAATCACAAAGATAGGAGGCTTAATTGATTCTTCCAAAAGCTCTGATTACCATATGATACGCTCCAACTCTCCAATTGATGTTGTTAAGAGAAACTTGATTGTTCCCGACCGTGAATGCAAGTAAGCCTTGTTCCTTCGAATGCTTTCCAAAGAGAATGAATATGATGATGAAAGAAGATGATGGAAATAAGGTGCGGAAGTATGGATGTATGGTGTAAGAAGGAATGAACGAAAGGAATGGTTAAGTGATTTAGGGGTAGGTTCAGATATGGTGAAGGAAATGGATAAGGAAAAGGATGATGATAGAAATGGATAAATGGAGATAGTATTCAAAGAATTCAAGGAAGAAAATATGCTCTAAGAGCATAACCCCGATCCTTAAAGGAATTGCTTTGAGGGTGGTAGATAGGACTTGGACCCGTTGGTTATATGAACCAAGAACTCGAAGTATCAATGGAAAGGAAAGGTGGCGCCACAAGAAAAGCTTGATAAGTCGATAAAGTTCTAAAAATAAAAAGTTTGAGAGAAAACCTCACAAGATATATTTAATTAAAGGAATGAGTTGTTACAAATGACAAAATGCTTTCCTAGTTATAGGAAATGAAGGGAGTGGTCGAAAGGCCTTCTAAACTATTCGGCAAAGGTTCAAACCCTTTCACAAAGTCATGTTCGTTTGATAAGTTATAGGGCATGGCCGAATGGTGATAATGTCTCCCTCCAAGGGTGTTTACCGCCCAAATTTCCCTCCAATTGTCGCCTATTCGGTTTCCCTCCAAAGGTGAGGGGGCATGTCTCTTGGGAGGGAACATGTCCCTTGGGTGTTGAGCTGCCTTAAGTCGCTCGAGCTGAGATGAGTTGGTCGAGCTAGCTTTCAAACTGAATGAGCTGAGCTAGTGTTTGAGCTGAACAAACTTCATTTTCACCATTGAGCTTTCTCGAGCTAAATTTCGTCCGTGAGCTGCTTCGAGCTATTAGAATCTTCTCTTTAAGCCCTCGAACATCCTTGAGCTGATTGGAGCTGGTTGGAGTTGATTAAAGCTTGTTAAAGATGGTACCAAGTTGTTTGAGCTGCCCTTCGATAATCCCCTTGTTGTATGAGCTGAGTATAACCTACAAACATAGCATAAACAGACATAATGAGTACTTATAATATAGGATAGTAAATAAACTAAAAGAAAGATGTGGTTATGTAATCTTAAAACATGCATGAACACTAAATAATCTGCAAAACATAAAGAATAATGAATGAAAATAAGTTATGATATCTTAATATATTATGCATAACCATGATATAAGCATAAATGTTATAAATGATATGATAAACTAATATGCTCCTAACATGCATACTTAAGATTAATAATAATGAATAAATGTAAAGAAATTTAAGTAAAATTCCCTCGACATCCATCTTTATGACTAAAGATGAAAGTATAGTGATTAAGAGTGAATGGTTAAATTGGATCACAACAGTAGTTTACTCATTTTTTTATTAAGAAAAAATAAAAACTAACGGAAGATAATGAGAGGGGCCATATTAAAAGCGAACTAAAAATTAGATGACCTTATCAAATATTTTAAAAGTATGGTAACCAAAATGAATCCACCCTAAATATCATGTGACCATTTATGTAGTTTACCCAAAACAAAAAGAAGTTGGCAAAACAAAATCAGGAAAACATCCAAGAAATTTCTGTCTTGTTATTTAAAAAAGTACCTGAGATTAAGCTGTTCCTAACGTGACATCTGAAGAACATCAACTGTCGTTTCTATATAAACCCCACCAAAGTTTTTTTTCAGGTACCCATCAAGGATAATAACCTGTTTCTGCTTTCAGCATTGCGTTTTTGGTTTCTGGGGTTGTTGCCTTTAAGGTTTGTTCTTCGTTTCTCTCTCTCTCTCTGGATTCATTTTTTTCCCTAAAATTTTATTGTTCATTTGATTTAAGGAACAAAAGCCCATGTGGGTTATGTAAAATTTGAATCTTTGACTGGAGCTCCCTTTTTAATTATTGGATCTGTCAGATTATGAAAAATATAGGGTGTTTGCTGATTTTTGTTTCTTTCTACACGTTTTTTTGTTTCGTGTTTCCCTCCCAAATGAATTACTTTTCAATTGTTAAACGACTTCGGTTCTTAATCTGCCTTAAGCCTAATTTAACTCTGAATAGAATGAATAAAATCCCTTAATGGCATAATCATAACTGACCGCTATTTGTTCTGGCTTTATTTTTTTCCTAGTGGAATGGAAGGTCAAATGCATTATTTCTTGACAAAACAAATGGTTTTTGATTGTCTTTATGATGATTTTCTCCTGTATGTTTGTGCTTCATTTTTTGTCTAGTTATTGAAGGCGTTCTTATATTTGCAGTTGCTCATATTGGCTTTCCAGAATGGCGAATGCTATGTTGCACCAATCGGTTGGGAATCTTCAGCTTCTCAGCAATTCTGGAACTCGCTACAAAGTTGGGAACAAGTATGTAAGGTTGCTTCCCAAAGGTTTTAAGTTGGAAGTTGAGTTCTCAAAGAGAGGAACCTATCGTTCGCGAGAGAGGAAATTCAATGTTATTCAAGCGTCGGCATCTCAAACCTCTGTTGTTGATCCTGTTTTAGTTCCCTCCAATAATGGTACCCATGAATCTCAAAAGAAATCGAGTAAGCAGGAACATTGTAGACATAGTTTCTGATTTAATTAGCGAATAATATATCACGATGCTCTATTCCTTTATGATTATAGGCCTTAGAACTGCACCCTATGTAGCCTTTCTTCACTGGTTATTTTAGGTAGTATAGCTCCTAATTTCCCAAATTGCAATGGCAGACTGCAAAAGCACTTTGATTCCAACTGATGCAAGTGATTTGGTATTTCCTCATAACCTGGGGAACAAAGTTAGGTTCATTGTTCTTTTTTCTTTTGGAAATATTCTGATTTTTCACTCTCGGGATATTCATTGCAGATGAGGCAGCTTTGATACTCATTCGCCATGGTGAGTCTTTATGGAACGAGAAGAACCTTTTTACAGGTTGTGTTGATGTGCCCTTAACTAAGAAGGGAGTGGAAGAAGCAATTGAAGCTGGAAAGAGAATTTGCAACATACCTGTCGACATGATATACACATCATCACTAATTCGTGCACAAATGACTGCTATGCTAGCCATGACACAGCACCGTCGCAAGAAGGTAGCTTGGGGGAAAAATAATTTTATGGCACCTAGAATTTGGTCTAGTGACTGCTTGATGATACTTGGCAGCTAGTGCTGCCATTGATAAAAACCATTGACCTGGTTAAATGATGTTGAAGTTATTTTGAACCTTATATCCACCTACTAAAAGTACAGGAGAAATGATTTTATCATTCTTTGATTGATTAGACCGACAATCTATTAACGATGACCTCTTGCTAGGTGCCAATTATCATCCATAATGAGAGTGAGCAAGCAAGGGCATGGAGTCAAATATACAGTGAAGACACCATAAACCAATCGATTCCTGTTATGGCGGCTTGGCAATTGAATGAAAGAATGTAATTGCTTTTTCTTTTTTTCTGTATCAAAACAAATGAAGTCATATTTCTCATGCTCTTCTAATTGTCCTATCGCCGGCCCTCAAATTTTATTGTTCATGAATGATTCATGCACTATGTTCTCTGTGCAGGTATGGAGAACTACAAGGTCTGAACAAACAGGAAACTGCTGATAGATTTGGCATAGAAAAAGTTCATGAGTGGCGTAGAAGTTATGATATACCTCCACCAGATGGCGAGAGTTTGGAAATGTGTGCTCAAAGAGCTGTTGCATATTTCAAAAATAATGTAATTTCCATATCTGTTTTATGTATCATCTAACAGTTAAACTCCTCTTATACGATATAATAGCACCTCATAACAAATCTATGATTTGCAGATTGAACCGCAACTTCTATCCGGAAAGAATGTCCTGATTGCTGCCCATGGGAATTCATTAAGGTCCATTATTATGTATCTTGACAAATTAACCTCCCAGGAGGTATGGAGTATGGACCCTTTTTTTCGGTTTTATTCTGGAGGTTTTCAATCTTCGCAGTACTCATTTTTTTATATATAATTTGTATATTCGTTTTGTATTCATCACGAGACAGGTTATTAGTTTAGAACTATCTACTGGAATACCCATGCTTTACATTTTTAAAGAGGGAAAGTTCATTAGGAGGGGAAGTCCTGTAGCACCAACAGAGGCTGGAGTCTATGCTTATACTAGGGTACGCAACTTCGTCTCAGCATTATTCTTGATCTGTCTTCATTCTTGAACCTGTCTTTAAAATCCCTTTGTTCTATTGCTTTTATACACGTCATTTTGAAAGGAGCTTTTCTGATTGAATTCTGTGTTGGCATTATGCTTTATATTCTTACACATTTACTGGGAATTAAAAAGCTTAATTGAGAATACTAATAATTCTACTAATTGAAATTGAACTTTTGCAGAGGTTGGCTCAATACAGGCAGAAATTAGACGAGATGTTGCATTGACATGTCCTTCAAATATAGAGGTAACATCAAATTCTGGCTTTCTTCATACGAGCCCCCTTTCCGACTCTTGATCAATGCTAATTTGTATTTTCCCTGTATGTTTTCCAGGGCCGTCTCTACAATTGTTTTGGTTATAATGGACCGATAGGTCGAAGATCAGTTGCCATCTCAGTTGATTTTTTCGTATGGGTGCGGCAACCTAGTTGCAAGTCCCTGCTGATTATGTTAGGTGTGTTACAGATAGTGAACATTCAAACCCTGTAATAGATATACAAAAATAAAGAGCTTTTATTTACGGTTTTTACTTTGGCTTCAATTTGTTGAGAAATATGGACAGAAAACTCTCTTCTTTTTTATCGAATTTGAATATTTGATTTTGGTGAAATCAGAACAAGTTTATCGGTTACTTCTCTGTTCGCATGGAATGTATACTAAGATAGCATTACTTCAATGCCAAGGAGAACATAACAAGAAGAGAATTGCATGCTTAACCTGCGTTGCAAACACATTTCAGCTAAGATTTAATATTGAATATCAAAGAGTAAACTTGCAAAGGATAAAAACAATGGAAGTTCTTATCAAAAGGACACATTAAATTAACTGAAAGACAATCCATTCAACTGAAGTTTGAAAGAGCTCTACTCGACTCGACTTCATATTACTTCCTAAAACAGTCAGCAAGACCGCTTCAGACGGATCATCATACCTTATTGTCTCAGCCAAGACATGGCTCAAGCGTCGATTCTGATGAAATTCCCTGGAGCAATTATCAGTGTTCTCAGTAACCAACACACTTTTATGAGAAATGAGGCCTACTCCATATCAACAGTAGATGTTGGCATGGGTTCGGGTGGAGCTGCGAATTGAGTATTTCCTCTAGTCCAAAAGGCGGGCATCCTCTTGTCATCTCCCCTCATCCTCTCGGCAAATTTACTGATGTTGAAACCAGAGTCACCATTTCCACCAAATGCAGACTCCAGTTTCTCCATATCGAAAAGATCCTCCATTATTTTCATTGTACTGAGATCATCAGAGTACACAAATTTTACTTTGTTTTGAGTCTTGGGCTCTAAAAATGGTTTGACCACCTGCCAAGGAACGTACTTCCAATATTAAATCAATCACACACAAAGCATAGACTAATATGATTACTGCATAAGCAGAACAATAACAATATTAAAACAATGGCATTGACACCATCCAGAGATGTATTGACGCTAAACATGATCTTGTAAAGTGAAGGGGAAGGTCATTGCTCGACGAAAGAGTCAGACCAAAAATGGTTTTTTCTTGAGCTGCCAAACAAGCAGGATCAAAAAGTTGGAATGAATTCAAACTCCATATTAGGATAACAGCCATTGGATATGCTTAAATAGATTTCTATGCACTGTGCATAAATAATTTTTTGTGGATACTTCTGAGACATACTAAGAACCTCAGGTATAAGTACAACTTTGTTTTCTGAATGAAGGGGAGAAAAAAATATCAAAATGGGTCACCTTCCAGAAAGGTTCGAAGAACTTGGGTGGGTTGTATAGTATCGCCACACCTAGACGCTCTGGATAACGTTCTTGTAAAACGTGTGATGTTTCCCGTGTCACCTTCAATGATATATGTGACAAGTTAAAGCCATTGAAGTCGATCAACCAGACCATCTGTTCCTGGTCTGCTGGCAGATTTAAAACTGCATTCTCCATGCAATAAACCAAATGCCTAATCTGCCCCTTTGTTGATTTAGAGTTCTGCAATCAAAACAAACTTAACTAAGATGTCAGGGCCAACCAATGCACGGCTAAGTAGTGTGTTCTGAAACTTGAATCTTCATGTTTGATAACAAGATGGTCCCAAAAATATGGGAAAAGAGAAGGTTCCTTTTTCTTTCAGCTCATAGTTTGCTTAAAGGTCTAGTTGTACAATAATACATGCTTACCAATGAAGAAGACAATCAAACATATCATTAGCCTAACGTTGCTGTTTTTGGACTAACCAATGGCATAAGATATAGAGAAAAATCCTATTGTTGGGACAAAGATGGGACACCACCATGACCAAAAATCTTAAGACGTTAGATTGGGATCTAAGACGTTATACATTAACTCTAAAACCACTCACTCAAAATTGTTCCAACATTTATGTAGTACCCAATTTATAAATTGCAAAGGAATAGAGAGGAAGTCAGATGAAACCTGGCAACTAGGTCTCATGACAAGAACTGTTCTTCCATGCTTATCTACATAATTTGATCTGTAGATCTTTCCTGTCTCAGCTTCATGAGCAACCTCTTCCTACAAAAAAAAAAACGGAATTAAAACACGACACGGAAAAGAAAAATGTTCGACCTGAATTCAGCTCTAATAAGTAGATTGGATGAACGTTACCTAGAACACAGATCGATTCCGTATGAGGGACACAAACTGAAAATGTAATTCGTTACTTGGAACATAATTTGATAGGTACAAAATACGATTAAGTGGAATGTAAAGTAATTCTTAAAAACAATAACATTGAACTTCAATAAAAAGATATTAAAAAAACTTTAATAGAAGAAAATTAAAAGCCCATATCTAATGAAATTCAAACCCATTCTCTTCTTTTAAGGGTACTTTTTCTTTGGGACAGTCCCATTTTTTGCTGAAATCAATTGAGTTTTGAATTTCTTTTGCTCTTAAAACATGTGCTTCTTTTATGCACAAAGGGGTCGCCAAAGTTCTCGATCCAGATCGTTACCGATCTGCATTTGGGAAAATACGATCCAATATGTAAATCATGAGATGAATCGTGAATTAGGTAACACAGGGTTGGACTTGAGTTTCTCTCAAAGGGTTAAAATCCAAAGTCCCTAATTCAATGAACCATGCTGAGTACATGAAAACAAATGCAAAAGAATGCCATGATTAAGAAAGATAGTCCTAGAATTGGCAATTCCTAGTATCCTCAATGGTCATGTCCTGCATGCATTTTGTACTTTCTTTAGGAAACTACAGATAAATCATAGGAGGATGAATTGTAGCATACCCAGCGAATCTCTTCTGGTTTGTATTCTGCTCTCCATTTCAAGGTTTCTTTCAGCATTTTAGTCGCCTTCTTGACATTCCAGTTCCTTGCCCTTAAATATCTAACAATGGTTGCATCAGAACAATAAATGGCTAATTTCTCAGGCAATGGTCCTATCAACTTTTGTATTTCAGTAATCTGCAAATATTGAAAGGTTTGAAAGCTTTACTCCACAACATCCAAGTAGCTTTTGCTTGCTTCAATTATCAAAATCTATGATAGATCAAAATGATAACGTATGCGAAACTAGGGATATTGGATTGTATAAACAAAATATACCTTTGCCTGCTGCTCTTCATCTGTTATAGACTCCTCGGAGCTATTTGAAGAGGATTTCTTAAAATCCAAACTCATAGTTTAACAGATTTCTCCCTGTAGATTAACAGTTAAATCCTTCACAATCGTAGTATCATTAATCCGAGTGTCAATACATCTGCATTTTGTGTCCCAAGTGCAAGCTCGTTTAAGAAAAAAATCAAAAGCAATATCTTATTTTCATGAGAAAATGAGAAATTGCATAAAGATGTGTGAAATGACTTCTGCTGAAGCTGAAGAAAACTTATGCCCCTTTTTTGGATGAATGACATGCAAATTCAAAACTACAACATTTTTTTTTGTTTCCCAAAGTATCAACTAGAACGAACCCAATGACTGATCGACCGCTTTATGTTGGTCCATAAAACTACTTCTTTAATACAACTTATCCACTTTTTTTGCATGAATGCTCCGCGTTAACTATAAATACAACAGTTAGCATCAGATTGCTATTTACTACAACTTGTTTGTCATTTTCGTTTTCTTTATTTTCCCCTTTACATCGTTTTAATAAAACTAAGTTTGTCAGAGTATGAAATAGCATCCCAGGTTACAATCATTGCTAAATAAACTAAAAATGGTTCTTTTCCTTCTATAGCATCCCAGGTTACAATCATTGCTAAATAAACTAAAAATGGTTCTTTTCCTTCTATAGATCATATTAATTTACACACTTGACTTCAAAGTGGACTGAAACCATTCAAAGCCAGATTGAAGACCCAAAAATTTAAGACATAAGCACCTAGATATCAGTCTAGAATTCGATCCGCATTAACATAAACTTCCCTTTATCTTTTGTTGGTTAAACAATAATCTAATCAAAGAAGGAAACGATTAATTTGGCATAGAATTCTGATCCTGGAACTCAAAGTGTTTGACCAAAAAGTATCAAAGCACACATAGTTGTAGGATCCAAATCCCATTTAGTTCACTTGACTACAAATTTAGCTCAAATATAAATGAAAAGACAAAAAATGAAAGAAAATCCAAAGGCCAAAAGTAAGTTGTATTTACGTTGAAATGGAGCAGCTTACCTGACTGGTTCAATTAATAATGGAATAAGAAATGGATCTTGAAAAGGCAAGTAAAGGGAGAACTTGTTGGGATTTTCAGACTGATGATAAAAATCGAAGACAACGACCAGCCACAGAAAAGTAGGAGTGCCGGGCATTTTTACTTAATATTTTTTAATTATTTATCGGAAAGACCCTTACTAGGGTGGGCAAAACCTGACTTGACTCGAAAAAATTTCAAATAAAGTTTGAGTTATAAAATAAAAATTCAAATAACTCTAATTTTTTAGTAATTAGTGGATCAATTTTCAAGTCTCTCAATTATCCATGAAGAAATATATATATATATATATATATATATTGTATATGTTTATAGAAAAATATTTAAATTATATTAAAAAAACTATTTAAATTAGAACTAATTAGTATCGAAATATTATAAATGTTTACAATTAAACTTAAACAGAAACTTGAACTCGACTATAAAAAATTTCAAATAAAGTTTGAATTATAAAATAAAACCGTTCAACTCGATCAACTCAAAAAAAATTACTCAACTCGATTGAATTCCCGCCTCTAATCCTATGGGTGTTTTTTTTACAAAAAAACACTATTTCAGCATAATCATGAAATTTAAAAACATACGAGTTGAAGATACCGTTAGTAATTTTTTATATAAAAAAAAAGATAATGTTAGAAAGAATTAGACAGCTTGGTTTTTTGAGACGGCTTGGTGTTTGCTTTGGTGGCTTTGCTCGTTCCCGGTGGTGTGCGGTTCGGTCAATGTATTTTGTTGGAGATTTTCTTCTTTTCTCCTCCGTTGGTTACCTGTGTTTACCTTTCCTCTCAATTGAGTGGTTCCCTGGTCTAGTCGGTTTTCTGATGTTGTGTTCCACTGCTGATTTTCGGCTTTGGGGCGCTGTCTCGATCGAAATTGGTCCAGGTTTCTTCTTTCTCTTTGTTTATGTTCATGCTTTGTTTGGTGTGATTTTTCTGAATTTTAGTGCTCTCTTTTCCTGGTTCTACCTTGGCTTGATGTTTGTTTTGTGTTTAGCTGTTTCCTCCCCTTTCTTTGGAGTTAGCTGCGTGTCTACTTAATAAATGGCGCTCTTATCTTTGAATGTTAGAGGATTAGGAAATAAAGAAATTGTGCGAGCTCTTAAAAATTCATCATTTAAGTTCAAACCTAATGTTATATTTCTGAGAGAGACAAAAAAAACGAAAGTACCTTGAGAAGATCCGGGCAAAAATGAAGTTCGAGAATTCTTTTTATGTGGATCCAACTTGTATAGCTGGGGGACAGGCTTTATGGTGGATTAGTGACTCGAAAATATCTGTTCTAAAAGTTGAGAAGAACTTCATTGATACTAAAATCTCCATATGTGGGGAGGCTGCTTGGTTTGAGACTTTTATTTATGGTCCCCTTATCAGGAAGAAAAGAAAGATTTTTGGAACTATCTTTTCTCTTTAAGATGTAGTTTCGAGAGGAGCTGGTGTATTCTTGAAGACTCTAATATAGTTATGAGAAGGGAGGGAAAAGAATGGAAAATCCGGTTGGTATCTCTCAAGCAAAGTTGTTTTTGGATTTTATGGATCGCGAATGTTTAGTTGAGTTGCCTATTAAAGGTGGATGTTTTACTTGGTCTAACCTTCGGTGCGAGAAAAATGTCATCCAGAAAAAATTCGATAGAATCTCTATAGAATGAAATTTAGACTTTCCTAAAACCATAGGTATTAATAATGCGGCTATAGCCTCTAATCACTCACCAATAGTCTTTTTGTTTCAATGACTAAGGAAGAAAGGGAAGAAAATGTTTCAATTTGAAACAAAGTGGCTTCTTAAGGATGAATGTACTCAAGAAATTAAGGATGGTTGGGAGCAAGGTGGAGGGGGCAACACTATAAAAGTTTTCGGGAGAAAATTAAAAAGAACGAAATCAAGCGTGTAAGATGGAGTCAAACTAAATTGAGAAAAATAAGAAGTCGATGGATGCTCTATTGCTAAAAATCAAGGAGATGCAAGATAGACCTCTCTCCTCTAGTGAAATGATTGTCTTTAACAACCTCAAGAAAGAAGTTGAAAAAATTTTGGAGAGCGAAGAAAGGCACTGGAACCAAAGAGCTAGAGTTGACTGGCTTAAGTCAGGTGATCGTAACATAAGGTTTTTTCATGCCACAACCATCCAGAATAGAAGATCGAATGCCATTTGTTGATTGAAGAATGATAGAGGAGAATGGTTGAAGGATGACGATGCTATTGCTGACCACTTTCCGAAATATTTTAAGGATATCTATACCAAAAATCTCGTTGTTGATTATGGGCTCATATCGAATTATATTTCCTCGGCAATTTCTAACAAAATGAACGAAATTCTCAGTAAGGAAGTGTCTCTTGAGGAAATTCAGGAAGCGGTCTTCAACTTGGGTCCTTTTAAAGCACCAGGGTCTGATGGCTTTTCTGAAAGTTTTTACCATTCCTTTTGGAATCTTATTAACGATGATCTCAATGCCATGGTCCAGAAATTCTTTTAGAACAACATTTTTGATGAAGAAATTAATAGGACTAATATTGTTCTCATTCTGAAAAGAAGGAATCCGACGAAAGTCCATCACTTTCGTCTTATAAGTTTGTGTAATTTTTCCATCAAGATCATCACCAAAATCTTAGCTTCAAGATTGAAACGCATTCTTCCAAGATCATCCCACAGTCTCAATCAACCTTCGTCAACGGTCGTCTTATCCAAGACAATATCATCATTTCCCATGAAACCTTTCACGCTATCAAAAGAATGAAAAAAAGGCAAAGCAAGGGTGATGGCTCTAAAAGTCGATTTGGAAAAAGCCTATGACAAAGTTTATTGGAATGTCCTTCAATCTATCATGAGCAATATGGGAATGTAATTGGTGGATTCAAAGGGTCATGCAATGTATCACTACTCCTTCATTCTCTCTAGTTATAAATGAGGAAAGTCATGGAATGTTCCGTCCCTCTCGAGGCTTAAGACAAGGGGGTCCTCTCTCACCCTTTTTGTTCCTTTTTATTTCGAATGTCTTTTCCTGGATTATTGACAAAGAACTAAAGGATAAGGCATTCGAGGGATTCCAAATTAGGCGGTGTTATCATGTTCTAAGCCATCTAATGTTTGCCGATGATTGCCTTTTATTTTCTAAAGCTGATGCTTCAAAATGTGCCCACTACACCAGACTTGTTCTATGGCGGCGCTATTCGTGGCGTTTTCGAAACAAACGCCGCCAAAATTTCACTTACAACGACGTTTAAGGGCAAAACACCACAAAACGACAACATTTGCGGCATTTTTACAAAAAAAACGCCGCTATAAGATGACATATAGTGGCGTTTGCGTCAATAAATGCCGCAATCGGCCGCAATCAGTTTCGTGTTAGTGGCGTTTTCTCCTATAAACGCCACTATGGGTTTCATGTTAGTGGCGTTTTTTAATAAACGCAACAATAGGTGTAGGGTTAGTGGCGTTTGTTGCGGAAAATGCCGCCATAGGTATAGGGTTAGTGGCGTTTGTTTTAGAAAACGCCGCTAGGTTAAACACATCGTTTTAATTAGATATATCCCTCAATCTCTCAGATGCAATTTCATAGCTATATCGTGCAAAAAAATCCCCAAGTCTATCGTGCCCTAGTCGCTCCTGCTCCTCCTTGCTGTGTCGCTCCTACTCCTCCTAGTTGTGCTGCTCGTGGTCATCAGTCCTGGCCGGCCGTGCTCCTCTCTGCCGACCGTCGCTCAGGCCTCTCGGTCAAAGTCTCTGAAACTGCTAAAGTCTCATCATGCAGTAGAGTAGGTGGTACTCCCACGCTTGGGGCACTGCAATTCTTGTCGGGTTTTCCTTTTTTGCCCTCAGTTGGGTCATCAAAGGCTTCAATCCCCTTCCCTTTTTCAACTCCGACTTCAACAAAAAGGACAACCCAAAGTGATCTTCCAGCCTCCACCAGCCTTCCGGTGCGTTCTTATTTACTCTTTCTTATGTCGGTTTATTTTGGGTATGAGTTGATAACTGCTGAGCTTGAATTAGGTTTCCTTTGGTAAGCTTTGAGTGGAATTTGATATGTTGGATGCTAGGTTTTGTAATATATTATTCGAATTGGAATTACAAATTAAAAAGTTCATTTTCATTTCAATGATTCTCATATTTGCAATTCATGGGTATTGAAAGTATGGTAGAAGATGATGACTGAAAACAAAATAAACAAAGAAGAAATGCAAAGAACTATAATGCCCAAAAAGTGTTCGACATAATGCTTAAAACATGTCAATTTGCACCTAAATTGTCGATCCTATAAGAAGGTATACCGACAATTTAGTCAATTTAGTTATTAAGTCTTACATTCAATTTGATACTTAAACTTTAATTTAGCTTGAATTAAATTTCATGGCTTGAATTAAAGTGTACTGAGTTGCAATGAAATTACAATTTGATGAAATGACTTTTGGAATTGTTGGTCTTATGAAGATAGATAATATCAATGATTGAAGTTCATGGTTCTTATTTTATTTTACTGTTGGATCCACCATTTAGTAAAATAAAGCCAACTTTTAGAATCTATTAAAATTACATCTTTTTTCTCATGAGTTGGATATGGAATGTGATAATTATATATACATGAAGATTGTAAGGATTTTCTTCTCTTGATTTGATCTAAGATCGAAATGATGAATTTGGTTATGATGTTTTTATGTGTTTTTGTGGCTATTAGAGTGTTAGAATACCGAACTCATGCTAGGAATTCTTGTGGTTATTTCAAATGGGATGCATGCTCATTTGCCATACGCTTTCCTTGTGAATTTGTTATGTAATTCAAGATATTAATTTGCTTAAGAATAGTTAGAATTGAAATTAGGCAAACTGAACGGTGTAGTTGGCCTTTTGGTATGAAATTGTTTCTGAAACTTGAATTTGGCTGTCAAGATGTGTTAAGGATGAATTTAGATTTATGTTGGACTAAAAACGATCCAATCTAGGACTGATTTGATCATAAGAAAATGTTTTAAGACTGTTATGAATTGATAAAAAGAAGGGGTTGTTTTAAAAAGTTTAGGGGTTGTTAATGAACTACTAGTACATATTTTGGGATTGTTTTATAATTAAAATGAAATGATTGTTATTGTTGATTGGATCGATTGAATGAACAAGACCAAGAGGGGGTGAATTAGGATTTTAAAACTTTGTTGGAGTGAATGGACAATTAAAAATGAAGAACAAAGGATTTTAGAGTAGTTCAAGTTCCAAATGAACTCTACATCCACTACCTTAGCTACCACTAAGGATTTGCAACAATTCACTAATTTGTTCTTCCCCTTTTCAAGGCTTAGGAGGTAACCTTTACACAACCGGTCAAATTTTCTACCCAAAATTTGACCAAACCCTCACAAATAGACAAAGAAGAAATTGGACAAGAAATATATCTCTCAAATACAATATTGTCCCTTGAAGTACAAAACTCAACCCAAATTTGAAGATAGAATAAGAATTGAATACAACTCAATTTGGGGTTTATAAGAAATTGGAAAATAGGCACACTTGAGGTTGGATTTTTGCTTTGATTTTTTTCTTTGATGCAATCGTTGTTGCTGGTCTTCAAAGAGCTTCAATTTATACCTTCTCTATTAATTCTAGCCGTTTGGGTGGTTAGGGTATTGATTATAACCGTTGGGACCCTCTCTTACCACCATAAATGCACTTCTGCAGCTATCCGTATCGGTACACGGGGAGTCGTATCGATACCTGTCTCAAAACAGAAAGAGCTGTTGTACATAATAAAGAGGGCGTATCGAAACGCGTGTAAGCGTATCGGTACGGGACAGGGAGCGTTTCGATACGGAAGAGACCGTATCGATACCTTTTTCTCAACTTAGCTCACTGGAAGTCTTCGTTTCGATACAGGGGGTTCACCGTATCGATACGGGACAACCGACACTTTAAATGTTAGTTACCTAACAACTGACACCAACGGACGAAAACATTTAAAACACTTCGAGTTAAAAATTCAATTAAAACCGTATCGATACGGGTTAAGCCGTATCGGTACACCATTCAAACTCCTTCGGTTTTTGCAGAGGGGCGTATCGATACAAATTGAATCTGTTTCGATACGCTGTTTCGGTACGGTTAAGAGCGTATCGAAACGCGTCCTTCCAGTAGCCAACTTTGTAAAAAAGGTATCGATACGGCTGGAGGCGTATCGATACACCTGGACGATTTTCAATACTTTGGTCTTGGAACACTTAGAAAATATTTGGAGTTTGAGTTTTTCAAATCATTTTAAAAGTGTTGGTGATTTATAAATTATTAAAGGGACATAGAAATCAATTTCAAGTTTTCAATTTAAGCCTTAACAACTTAATTATATCAAAATCAAACATATGTTTCACAATGTCCCCCTTTTTGATATAACAAAACTAAAACTTGAAATTTTTGACACTTTGAAAAACTTTGCAAAATAGCTCCCCCTTAATATTAGCTAGGTAACTTTTAAGTTGAAAATCAAAAAAATTTTAAGTGTGTGAGCTTCCCTCTCCCCCTTTTTGTTAGATCAAAAATAATTGAGACATAATGTAAAGTGCATAAATAGGTAATAGGTATAAATAAGCAAGCAACATAATATCATTAAGTTCAAATAAAGGATAACATCAACTTAAAAATTCAAAAAACAGAAAAAATCAAAGCATAGGTTTAAAATAATTCAAACTTAATCCTAAAAACATAAAGCAAAGGTGCATAAAGTAAATATCCTAGATGATATGAATGGTATGCAAAGATAGGCTACTATGCATCTCCATCGCCGTCTTCATCATCTTCCTCAATTGAATCATCATTCCTCAAGGTTTGACGCCACTCGTCATGGAAAGCGGTGAGAGAGATATTCATTGAGTTGTGACCACCTTCAAGAGAGGTGAGTCGAGTCTCCACGTTCTTCATCCTATCTTCGAGGGTTGTAAACCTTGTATCAATAGCGGTAAATGTCAAATTCATAACTTGATCGATTGAGGCCATTCCCGTGTGCAAACCCGTGAATTTCTCATTGAGGAAAGTCATGAGAGCATCCATGGAAGGTGGAGGAGCTTGAGGAACTTGTTCAACTTGAGGATTGGCAAAATGTTCCGCGGCCTCACTAGGGAGCTCGGATAGACGTAGCCAATTACCATTAAAATAATGGAACTTACCCCTTGCAAGAGATCGTTCATCAATAGGATCGGTGAGGGGAGTTGGGTAGTCATGCGAGCAATCAATCTCCTTTTGTTGGAAGAAGTAGCTTAGGGTCGTGCCATAGGTGAAGGAAGTGACGAGAGTGGTGTGGCGATGTTGCACGAGATATGATCTCCGCAAACATGATACGAGCAAGGTTCGGACGTTTTCTCTCACGGAAGCATCGAATCCAAAAATCACCCACTTGACGGATAGTGGAATACTTTCCTCCCGAGGGCCTAAACCACCAAGAGACCATCAAATGGAGGATCCGATCCTGAGCATTTAGGGCGGTGACAGAAACATTTAGAACATGACCAAGGGCATTCTCATCATCATAGCCTTCATCCTCCAACTTGAACACAACACAAATAGATTAAACATCTATAGTGATCTTTTTACCCATAAGATGAGAATTAACGGACGTAACAACACCATCTCGATTGGTACAACATTTGGCTTTAGCATAAAAGATTAAAACCAAAATACGAAAGTAAAACCCGAGAATAGAGAGAAAATCCATAAACTTCCATTCTTGGAGCAAAGGTAAATATTCAAACTTGAATCGCTCCGAGTTAAGAAAAAGAATAGAGATTACCCTCTCCGGACGGATCTTATAGTTTTGAAATTGGCGAAAATAGGTGAGAGCTCCGGGGGTTTGAAAACATTGTTGATAGATATAAGTAAGATTCGGACGAGCACCACCTCCGGTATTGAATGCTTCATCGGCTTCATTAGTGCGTGTTATCTTCCTAGAAGGTGCCATGAACTAGAGAAAACAATGTATGCATTAAGATTTCTTCATTCAACTCATTGAAAAACCAAGAATCAAGGTAAAAAAAAATTTAAACCAAATTTTGAAAAGAGATTTTAAAACCAAGTTTGGTTGAGAAAAAGAGTAAAAATAAAACAAGAAAAGTTTGAAAATGAAAATAATAAGAAAAATTAAAAGAAAAAGAAAGAGTTTTACCTTGATATTGATTATAGAGGAATGGAAGAAAAGCTTAGCACCAAATTGATGAAAAAGCCTTAGAGCTTTGCTTGATTTTGAAACCCTCTTGAGTTTTTGAGTTGAGGTGTGAAAATATGAGGGAGGAAGAGGCTATTTATATACTGAAAACGGATAGGGTTTTTAGGGTTTTGAGAAATTTTAATTTTGGTAAAAGTTGAACTATTAAATGCCAAATTAAAGTTGTCTGCGCAATCGCGTATCGATACGCCTGAAGGTGTATCGATACGGGGGTAAAAACGTAATTCCAATAAAAATGCTCGTTGAAGGATCGTATCGAAACGATTGTAGCTCGTATCGAAACGGGTTTAACCGTATCGATACCCGTTTAAGGCAAAATGAAGTCTGGGAAGCTAATGAAGTACTCGTATCGATATACGTAGAGCCGTATCGATACCCTATGCCCAGAAATACATTTTAGGCCTAAAGAACAACCAAAAGCTCGATTCTAACACCTCCTAAAGGAATGCAAATGATGAATGAGCAGTTCTAAGCATATTTTAACAGAACCATACTCCCCCTAGCTATAGGCATGAATATTTTCAAGAGTTACAACACATAAACATGCAATTTCACAAGATCAAGCAATTTTAAGCATAAAAGAGGTCCTAAAAAGTCAAGATGGGCTAGTTAGACCCAACTCTCTCCTAAGGTACCAAAAACTCTCTTTATCTAAAGGTTTTGTAAAGATGTCCGCTAATTGATTTAAGGTGTCAACATACTCTATAACAACATCTTCTTTAAGGACATGATCTCTAATGAAATGATGCCTTATTTCTATATGTTTGGTTCTAGAGTGTTGGATGGGATTTTTTGTTAAATATATGGCACTAGTGTTATCACACTTAAGAGGTATGCTTTCAACTTTAATATCATAATCTAAGAGTTGTTGCTTCATCCAAAGTACTTGAGCACAACAACTCCTTAAGGATATGTACTTGGCTTCGGTGGTAGACAAGGCTACACTATTTTGTTTCTTAGAGAACCAAGATATGAGCATACTACCTAAGAATTGACAAGTTCCCGAAGTACTTTTCCTATCGATTTTACATCCCCTATAATCCGCATCCGAATAAACATGAAGGTTGAAGGTGGAGTCTCTAGGGTACCAAAGACCTAAACAAAGAGTATCTCTAAGGTACCTAAAGATTCTCTTAACGGCTATAAGGTGAGACTCTCTAGGACTAGCTTGAAACCTAGCACACAAGCAAACACTAAACAAGATATCTGGTCTACTTTCGGTAAGGTAAAGCAATGATCCAATCATAGAACGGTAAAGCTTAGAGTCAACACACTTACCTCCTTCATCTTTGTCAAGCTTTGTAGATGAGCTCATAGGTGTGGCTTGAGGCTTTGCATTCTCCAAGCCAAACTTCTTGAGCATATCCTTGATGTACTTTGCTTGATTGATGAAGGTGTCATCCTTCCTTTGCTTGATTTGGAGTCCCAAAAAGAATGAGAGCTCCCCTATCTTGCTCATCTCGAATTCACCTTGCATTATCTTAGCAAACTCTTTGCAATGACATTCGTTAGTAGAACAAAAAATAATATCATCAACATAAATTTGTACTACTAAGATGTCATTTTTATATGTTTTTATTAAAAGTGTAGTGTCCACCTTACCTTTTTCAAAACCTTTTTCAATTAAAAAGTTTGAAAGTCTTTCATACCAAGCTCTAGAAGCTTGTTTTAAACCATAAAGAGCTTTAGTAAGTTTGAAAACATGATTTGGAAATTTTGAGTCTTCAAAACCCAGTGGTTGTTCCACATACACTTCCTCATTTATAAAACCATTTAAAAAAGCGTTTTTAACATCCATTTGAAAAAGCTTGAAATCATGATAACATGCATATGCAAGAAACATTCTAATGGCTTCCATTCTAGCTACGAGTGCATAGGTTTCATCAAAATCTATTCCCTCTTGTTGAGTGTAACCTTGTGCTACTAGTCTAGCTTTGTTTCTCACAATGTTATCACTCTCATCTAGTTTGTTCCTAAAGACTCATTTAGTTCCTATAGTAGATTGATTACTAGGCCTATCAACTAATGTCCAAACATTACTTCTCTCAAATTGATTTAACTCTTCTTGCATAGCCATAATCCAAAAATCATATTTCAATGCTTCTTTTATATTCTTAGGCTCTATGCATGAGATAAATGCAACATGGTTCATAAGTTTAAGAGAAGATCTAGTGGTTACCCCCTTGGATGGATCACCCAAGATTTCACCATCTTTGACATAGTTGAACTCCCTTGGGTAGCTCACTTCCTTTTCCTCAAGAGCCAAGTCCTTCAAGGCTTCAAAAGGTGGATCTTGTGTGTCATCTTCTTTTGTTGGAATCTCATCCTCCTTTGAAGTTTGTCCTTCATCAAAGGCATTAATGATTCCTACATCATCATCATCATAAGAATCCTTCCTTGGAAGGAGGTTATCATCGAATACAACATGTATAGATTCCTCTACTACTAAAGTTCTCTTGTTAAATACACGATAGGCTTTAGAGGTTAAAGAATATCCTATGAAAATAGCTTCATCACTTTTTGCATCAAATTTACCTAAGTTATCTTTTCCATTATTTAGAACAAAACACTTGCAACCAAATGGATGAAAATAGATAATGTTAGGCTTTTTAGATTTTAAAATCTCATATGGTGTTTTCTTTAAAATCGGCCTAATCATTACTCGGTTTACAATGTAGCAAGCGGTGTTTGTGGCTTCCACCCAAAAATATTTAGGTAAATTGTTTTCACAAAGCATGGTTCCAGTCATTTCTTGTAAAGTTCTATTTTTCCTCTCAACTACCCCATTTTGTTGAGGAGTTCGAGGAGCCGAAAAATTGTGGCTAATACCATTTTCATTTAAAAACTCTTCAAACCCTAGATTTTGAAATTCGGTTCCATGATCACTTCTTATATGAGAAATTCTAAGTTCAAGATCATTTTGGATTAGTTTTGAAAATGTGATGAATTTTTCTAAAGCCTCATCTTTAGTACTTAAAAATAGAACCCAAGTAAATCTAGAAAAATCATCAACAAGCACAAAAGCATAAGATTTACCACCCAAGCTCATAGTCCTAATTGGCCCAAATAAATTCATATGAATAAGTTGTAAACACCTACTTGTAGAAACATCATTAATGGATTTAAAGGATGACTTATGTTGTTTACCCTTAGAGCATGCATCACAAATTTTATCGTTTGAGAACTTAATCTTGGGTAAACCTCTAACTAGATCAATGGAAACTAATTTTTCTAAAACACTAATGCTAGCATGTCCTAGTTTCCTATGCCATAGCCATGCAACATTTTCATTTTGAGCTACTAAACATGCATAAGATGTATGTATGTCATCTTAATGCACCATGTAAATGTTACCTATGCGATGACCTATGAGCATAATATTATTAGATTTAATGTCAACAATTTTGCACCCATTTTTATCAAACAAAACATTAAATCCTTTATCACATAATTGGCTTATGCTCAACAAGTTATGTTTAAGACCATCGACATACAAACATTTTCAATAAGAATGGTAGAGTGATTACCTATGGAGCCAATACCTTTAATGTGGCCTTTGGAGTTGTCACCAAATGTCACCACTCCTCCACTTTTTTGGCTTTAAGTCCATGAATCTACTCTTGTCTCCGGTCATATGCCTCGAGCATCCACTATCAAGGTACCAAGAATTTTGACTTTGTGCTTTGGCCTTGTAGCAATGCTCCCTCTACAAACAAAGATATTAAACTTTTGTTTTTGGTACCCAATTCATTTTGGGTCCACGAGTGTTAGCTCCCAATAGCTTGGTTCCCTTAGGAATCCAAGGTGACATAGCAACAATATTATTAGATTTTAAAAGTTCCTTAGGAACTCATACACTTCTAATCTTTCTAGTTCTATTATGTCTAGGGAAGCTACTTTGTTTGTAGTTATTAGTCTTTTTCCTAGGTTGGTTTGTTTTAGATGATTCAACTATTTCATGCTTCACATGACCAACATTTTTTTAAGACTCTTTGAGCTTGTTAAGCTCATCTAACACCTTTTGGTGTTCACTATTGCATTGAGAAAGAAGATTATTTAGGTCAACATTTTCATCTTGGAAAAATTTAAGTTCATCTTTCAAACCTAAAATCTTTTTCTCAAATTTTGAGTTAGCTTGAGAGAGAGAGTCATTTTTATCATTTAATCCCGAAATAATTTTCTTATTCCTAATGACCGACTCTTTGTATTTCTCAACTAGCTCATCATAAACCTCTTGCAACTCATCATATGCATAATTTAATTCATCAAATGTAAAGTCAAAAGATGACGAGTTAGAGGTTACCATGGAGGAATCCTCCTCAAGTGCCATGAGGCAAAGGTTGGCCACTTCTTGTTCGTCATCCTCGGATGACTCCTCGTCACTCCAAGTAGCAAGCTTGGCTTTGGGCTTCTTCTTCTTCTCAAAGCCTTTCTTCTTGAGTTGAGGGCACTCCGAACGAATGTGATCGGGCTTATTGCACTCGAAGCAAATGATTTGATCACTCTCTTCTTCTTCGCTTTTACCTTTGAATTCCATCTTTGTTTGAATTTTCCTTCCACGATTGGACCTCATGAATCGAGAGAACTTTTTGGCTATCATAACCAATTCTTCAAGGTCATCCTCCTCACTAGAAGAGCTCTCCTCAAGTAATGAAGCTTTGAGAGTCACTCCCATTTTCTTCTTCTTTTCCACCTCTAGCTTCTCCACTCTTTTCTCTTCCCCCTTCTTTTCTTCTTCCCTTCCTTGCTTCATAATCTCATGAGTAAGGAGAGAACCCACTCGCTCATCAAGTTTTAGAGTCTTCAAGTTTTTGGCCTCGATGATGGCGGTTCTCTTCCCATCCCAAGATTCGAGAAGTGAGTAGAGTAGCTTCCAGACAAGCTTGTCTTCCGGGATAGTCTCTCTAAAGCCCTTAAGCCCATTGAAGATGGTTGAGAAGCGATCGAACATCTTTGACACCGTTTCGTCGAGCTCCATCTTGAAATTTTGATAACTAAGATTGAGAATTCCAATCTTGGTCTCCTTCACATCATTGGTTCCTTCATAGGTGGTCTCTAGAGTATCCCACACTTCCTTGGCACTTTCAATGGAGGAGAATTTGGAGTAGATATCGGGACCGAAAGAACAAAAGAGCATGTGAAGAGCTTTGTCATTTATTTGGATCTTCTTCTTCTCATCTTCACTCATCTCCATCTTCTTCTTTAGAACCAACTTTCGTTCATTATCTCTCTTCAATGGAATGTAGGGACCATCTTCAATGACATCCCAAACCAAGTAATCATTGGACTTGATGAAGAGGCGCATCCGGTTCTTCCAAAATGGATAGTTGTCACCATTGAAGAATGACAGTTTTGTAGTGGATTGAGACTCGTACATGCTAGATCCGGAGGTAGATGTCATATCTTGATTTTTGGATGATCACACTCTTCCTAGGAACTCCTCTTGTGGTTGTTAATCCTTCAAAGAGGTAGGCTCTGATACCAATTGTTGAGTGGATCGATTGAATGAACAAGACCAAGAGGGGGTGAATTGGGATTTTAAAACTTTGTTGGAGTGAATGGACAATTAAAAATGAAGAACAAAAGATTTTAGAATGGTTCAAGTTCCAAATGAACTCTACATCCACTACCTTAACTACCACTAAGGATTTGCAACAATTCACTAATTTTTTCTTCCCCTTTTCAAGGTTTAGGAGGTAACCTTTACACAACCGATCAAATTTTCTACCCAAAATTTGACCAAACCCTCACAAATAGACAAAGAAGAAATTGGACAAGAAATATATCTCTCAAATACAATATTGTCCCTTGAAGTACAACACTCAACCCAAATTTGAAGATAGAATAAGAATTGAATACAACTCAATTTGGGTTTTATAAGAAATTGGAAAATAGGCACACTTGAGGTTGGATTTTTGCTTTGATGTTTTTCTTTGATGCAATCGTTGTTGCTGGTCTTCAAAGAGCTTTAATTTATACCTTCTCTATCAATTCTAGCCGTTTGGGTGGTTAGGGTATTGATTATAGCCGTTGGGACCCTATCTTACCACCATAAATGTACTTCTGCAGCTATCCGTATCGGTACACGGGGAGCCGTATCGATACCTTTCTCAAAACAGAAAGAGTCATTGTACATAATAAAGAGGGCGTATCGAAACGCGTGTAAGCGTATCGGTACGGGACAGGGAGCGTTTCGATACGGAAGAGACCGTATCGATACCTTTTTCTCAACTTAGCTCACTGGAAGTCTCCGTTTCGATACAGGGGGTTCACCGTATCGATACGGGACAACCGACACTTTAAATGTTAGTTACCTAACAACTAACACCAACGGTCGAAAACATTTAAAACACTTCGAGTTAAAAATTCAATTAAAATTGTATCGATACGGGTTAAGCCGTATCGGTACACCATTCAAACTCCTTCGGTTTTTGTAGAGGGGCGTATCGATACAGATTGAATCTGTTTCGATACGGTTAAGAACGTATCGAAACGCGTCCTTCCAGTAGCCAACTTTGTAAAAAAGGTATCGATACGGCTGGAGGCGTATCGATACACCTGGACGATTTTCAATACTTTGGCCTTGGAACACTTAGAAAATATTTAGAGTTTGAGTTTTTCAAATCAGTTTAAAAGTGTTGGTGATTTATAAATTATTAAAGGGACTTAGAAATCAATTTCAAGTTTTCAATTTAATCCTTAACAACTTAATTATATCAAAATCAAACATAGGTTTCACAGTTATGCAAAGCTTAAAGATTGATTTGAAACCAAAAATGGACTGTTTTAAACTAGTGAAACAGAGGATGGATTGTCTTGCAATACTAAGGCTATTAAGGGACTGTTTTGCTCACATGATTGGACTGTTTTTAATGATTTTAGGGGTTGTTTTGTAAGCTGGAAAAATCAGGGACTGTTTTGCAAAATAGGGACTGTTTTGTAGCTTAAATCAAAGGGTTGTTATACAAATTTAACTGAGGCTGGTTTTACATTGTTAAAGGGTTGTTTTTGCATCCTTAAGGACTGTTTGGTGGAAAATAAGAATGTGAAACTATTTTTACAAAAACAATAATAAAGGATTATATTATAATGACATTAAAGGGATTAGCTTACATTTTGAATAAAGCTTGGGTTGTATAAATTAGGGGATGTCCGAAAACAAATCCAGTGTGCAAGCTTGAAGAGTACTAAAACTTGTTCTTATAATAAGTGCATGACATGGTTGATTGAAATAAGGATGAGTTTAAGATTGCATTTGTTGATATGGTATGTTAGGATTAATTGCTCCTTCTCTTCGTTTTTTTTTTTCAAAACTCTTTCTTCAGTTCTCTCTCTGTTCAGTATTTGTGCTTATAAATATATTGTTCAATTTCATTGTATGATTACATATTAATTGTTCCCTCTGTTGTTACCAGTTTTATTTATGCCTGTTGCAAATACATTATTCTAACTTTTGAATGTATTCGGTACTCTTGACAATTTCTTTTTTCTTGTAGGTTCTTGAGATTATCCGGGTGTCCATTATCTTATAGGAACCCTTGTAATGGTTTTTACATTCCTCCTAGTCATGTAAATAGATTAAAGTAAGAAACCATAATGTACTCCCTTCACATTTCAATTTTTTTTCTTTGGATGTCTAAAATAACTTAACTTGGTGCAACATTTGTTAATTTAACAGCATTGCCACCATGGTTGATCGATTATTATATATTTATATATGATAAATAGTATTATTTTTATTTGAGTTTTTTTTAGCATGATGTTATTCATGGCGTTTGTATTTTAAAGATAGGTTTTTTGCGGCGTTTGTAAAAATAAACGCCACTAAATAACATCTATATTTTGGGGCGTTTGACTTTACAAACGCCGCTATAGAACAGTTATTAGCGGCGTTTGTAAAAAAAACGCCACCAAAGAACATCTATATTTTGCGACGTTTGACTTTACAAACGCCACTATAGAACAGTTATTAACGGTAATTGTAAATACAAACGCCGCCATAGATCTTGACCTTTTGTGGCGTTTTTTACCAAATAAACGCCACGAACTATTGCAGCGCAAGTTTTAGTGGCACTTCTTGCGGCGCTTTTCTAAGCACCGAAAAAGTTTTTAGCGGCGCTAAAAAACGCCGCTATAGGACAAAAAAGAACGTCGCGAAAGAACTGTTTTGCTGTAGTGGCCATAATCAAAAGAATGCTAAACCTCTTTTAGATAGCCACATGTCAATCGGTTAATATAAGTAAATCTTTTATCTTTTTCTCTCCAAATATTAGCTCGAGCAACAAACTCATCCTTTCCAATGTTTTGGGCTTTGGTCTCATGGAAGAGAATTGTTCTTACTTAGGCCTCCCCTCCTTTTGGGGCGTAGTAAGAAAGAAGCCTTGAATTTTATGAAAGAAAGAGTCAGTAATAAAATTAAAGGATGGAAAGCAAACTTCTTAAATCCGGCCTAGAAAGAAATCCTCATCAAAGGCGTGGTGCAAGCAATTTCTTCATATGTGATGCAGTGCTTCCTTCTTCCGGTTACTTTCTACGATGAGCTCTACTCTACGATTTCCCAATTCTGGTGGAATAACTCTAAGGAGAAGGATATAAGTATTCACTGGATTAACTGGAAGAGACTCTGTCTTCCAAAAGATAAGGGGGCTTGGATTCCGAGACTTAAGAGTGTTTAACCAATCACTTGTTGCTAAAGTTGCATGGAGGATCGTTAGAGATCCAAATTCTTTGATGGCTCAAGTTCTTAGGGGCATTTAATTCCCTAATAGAGACCTTTTTGCAGCATGTCAGTTCACAAATCCTTCGTGGGCCTGAATAGGTATTAGAGACGGAATCAAGACAATTGCAAAAGGCTCAATTTGGAGAATTAGCAATGGGAGAAGAGTTTTTATTTGGAATGATAAATGGATTCCTGATTTACCCAATTATGCCATTTCCTCCTTGAGACCTCCTAGCTGTAGGAAGGTATTCGTCTCTCACCTCATCTTAGAGGATTCGAGGAGCTGGGATTGCCAAAAGCTCAAGAACTTGTTTTCTGAGAATGAGGTGACAGCTATTTGTAAAATTCTAATTGGTGGAAATGAGGTTAATGATAACTTATTTGGATGGAATCAAAAAATGGAGAATTCTCTGTCAAATCAGGATATCACTTACTCTTCCAATCATCAGGCAATGATAATAAAGCAATGTGTAGCGAGAATCTTGCTGACAACTATCGTCTTTGGCGTTTGATTTGGGGTTTGAAAGTTCCCCCGAAGATACGTTCCTTTCTTTGGAAGTTTTCCATAATATTCTGCCAACGAAAAGCATTCTTTCTGTAAGGTTTCACGGGTCTTTCTCCTAAAGCTCCCTTTGTACTTGATGTGAGCAGGAAGAGGTAACAATCGAACATCTTATCTTTTTTTGTTCGTTCGTACAAGCATCTTGGAGAGCTTCGGGTTTTAACTTTTCCCCATCTTTGCTTGGTTTCCCTAGTTTTTTTAAATGGTGGGAAAGCATTGGGATGATGATGAAGGAAGATTGTATCTAGGATGAGAGTGAACTAATTGTTTTTTTTGTGTTGGTCATTATGGATTTCGAGAAATAACCTTATTTTTTCAAGGTGTTTAGAATCCCCTATTGAAGTTTGGAACTGAGCCGAAACTTCCTTTGTTGAATTCAACGAAGTGAACTATAAAGATAAGGCGAACATAACTCCTTCGATCGAATCTGTCTCACAGTGGTTACCACCGGATACTGGTATCATTAAGGTAAATTGTGATGCCATGTTTAATAAATCGCATGGCCCAGCAGCGGCTGCTGCAGTGGCCAGAGATTCTTCAAGAACCATCATTGGTGGTTCTTCTTTCTCTTTTGCTGCTTCTTCGGTTTCGGCAGCAGAAGCTACTGCTCTGAGACCTGGCATCATCCTTGCCCTCCAAGAAGGATTTCAGAATGTAATTTTTGAATCGAAAAATCTTGGAGTTTTTCATCGAGTGAACTCTAAGACTTGTTCCTCGTGGGATTCAGAGGCCATCGAGGAAGATATCGCTTTTTTTTTTTTCGGATTCTCCTAGCTTTATTATTTGTTATGTTTCTCGTACTTGTAATAAGGTTGCGGATTGGATCGCAAAAGATGTAAAATCCAATAGGTTACATGGTAATTGGCCCCTATGTATGCCTCTTGGCTCGAGGCCTCTTCTGGTATTGCCTTCGCTTTAATGCTACTTTTCTTTTTTTGTCAAAAAATAAAAAATTAGACGAATCGTGCGTATAAGTTTTATCTTCAATCACTTATTAACGAATGTATATTAAAAAGATATATTTAAATACTTGAAAAAGATCAATATATATCAATATAGGATTTGTTTTATTTTTACAGAATTTGTATAACTTTCTATTGGACATGTTATTTTTTTTTCTTTCATTCTTGTCCTTAGATATTCAAATTCTTAAAAATTGCACTGTTAATTAGGGTGTAAATGATTATAGCGTTCGACGAACCGTTTGTATAACGTTCGTTTATTAAGCTAAATAAACGAATATAAACAAAATTTTTATGTTCGTTTAATAAACGATCGAACACAAACAAAGGTATGTTCGATTCGTTTATGTTCACGAACAAGCTCGTTTATAGGATGAAAATGCTTGTGGATGTATCTAAATACTACTTTTTGTTGATGCTATGGATGTTATATAAGTTCATGTTGAAATGTAAATTTTATTTTGTTTCTTTTATTATTTATATATTTATTTATTTATTGTTAATTTAGTTAACATTTCTGAACATATAAACGAACATGTTCTATAACGTATAAGGACTATTTACAACATAGTTTAAGGACTATTTACACCCCTAACTGTTGGTGACCAATATTTACAACATAGTTTAAGGACTATTTAAAATTTTTTTAAAAATTGGGGACCTAAATTAAAATTCTTTTAAAAAAGAATTATAATAACTTTAAAAATTTTAGGAGAAACTTAATTAAAAATATTCAAAATCTTCTAAATGTAATAATATTTTAATTTTTTTAGGATTAAATGTTAATTTTTTGAATAGTCTAAATGTGATTACAATGTACTATCTATTAATATATATTCTTAACCATTTGATAATGCTCACACATTTTGCAGACAAAACGATTGAACTCGAGTCTCCTAGGATGAACAGCATCCGCTTTTCCACTAAAAATACTTGTTGAGTTCAAATTAATCAAATAGTGTTGACTAGTAAAGTGAACAATGATCGAAGATGGTAGTGAAACGGTGGTTCTGTCGTGACTGAAGGTGATTTTGATGGTGGCTGAAGATGGTTCCGGTCGAGTTTTAGAGATGATTGAATTGTTTTGTCCTCTCTCCATGTTGCATGCCCCTTTTATAATGCTCAGATAAGTGTCAATAGGAAGTTGTCGTGGCGCTATGACAAGACAAACTAGGAGGTGATATCCTAGACTAGTTTTGTCACTAGTAGAGGTCACGTGTATCAACATGTGATTGATGATTATCGTTCGCTCAGTGTATTCGCGGGCTATGATCACTTGACATGTGGTCGATGATTGTCGTTCGTCCAGTGTATTTGTAGATTGTAGTAATATAACACGTGGTCGCTCATACTCGTTCGCCTAGTAAGGGTTCGCAGATATACGATCGCCGTCGTTTATCCGCATGATATGTTCGTGAGCCACCATCATTTAACACGTGGTTGTTGACGGTGTTCCGTCTGATAGCGGTTCGCAAATTCCAACAAACTTTATTTACCGTCGAGTAGATGTGTCACATAAGGCAAATGATTTAATTAAAAATTGAACTTTTCAAGGGGGAAATGTTTGGGAAACCAGACAGTTCAAAGGATGCGATCAGATAATAATATATATTTGTTTGAAATAACAGATAATAATATACTATATTGAAGATTTTGCAGTATTCAATTAAAATTGAAATCTTGACAGCAAAGCTTAGAACATGAAGACATTATTTATGGTACCCACCAGCTTTGCAAATTGCAATACTGTCGGTAAGGAGAATAAGACACGTGACTCAAGTTTTATATAAAAAAAACAAAGGACGCGTGAATCAGGAGAACATTAACAAACAACGTCCAAGTCCAAGTACAAGCCCAATTCCAACGAGTAGATGTGAACAAAACATTAGTCGACTTTAAAAAATCGATTTTTTATTTTCGAGTTAGAATAATTTGTAAAAGTTCAAGTTCGAGTTTATTTAATTTGAAAATTTGAATTTTACAATTTTACAATTTTACGATTTTTTTAATTCCTCCTTTATTTTAAGTTCATCTTTAGTTAAATTTAAACATGTTCCTAAACTACTCTAGAATGTCAATTTAGCTCCGATTCATATTTTTTAAAATATATTTTTATTTTTTATAATTTAGCCCATCAACTTTGTATGATTTTCTCATTTCTTCAATTCTTCGTTTATTTTAAGTTTATTTTTAACCAAATTTGAATCACATACCCATCAACTATTTTAGAATATTATCTTCAACTCATATTTTTGAAAACAAGTTTTTTTATTTTTTACAACTTAGGCCTTTAACTTTGTATGATTTTTTCTTTCTCTCTTTTTTTTTAATTCCTCCTCCATTTTAAGTCTATTTTGATCAAATTTAAACAACATGCGCCACTACCACTATATAATATCTATGTAACTCTAATTCATGTTTTTAACAAAACATTCTTTTTACAATTTAGTCTCTTAACTTTGTGTTTTATTCAATTTGTTCCTTTAAATGTAATATTTTGTAAATTCTTTCTTCTCATCAATTCCTTGACTCTTTTATACTCCCATAAATTCTTTATCCTCAAAAGTTCATTCTTTAAAAATAACATTATAAATATATTTTAAAATTTTTGTTGATATTCTTTTTATCAAATATCATTGCTAATCTTACTCACGCACATGAAAAAGAAAATGAAGATATACATATATTAGAGGAAGGCGTTTAAATTAGAATATACGCATACTATAACATTATAAATTATTACATTAAATTTGTACAGAAACTCGACAACTAGACTCTAATTGAAAAAATTCTAAGTAAAATTTAAGGCGTAAAGTAAAATTCATCAACTCGAAATTTTTTTACTCGTCTCAACTCAATCGAATTTTCACACCTACCAACAGGAGCGAAAGTATTTGAGTTTTCCTCTTTTTTTACTCGTCCCAAATTCACGCAAGGCGGGTTGCATTGCTGTTACAGTGACTGTGTTTTCAAAAAATTTTAAAGGTAAAGTATACAAATCATCATTTAAACTATCTTCTCATTCTTATTTTGCTTACTCAACTTTAAAAAATTTCATGTTTTAATCACTCTCAATTATTTTATTAATTTTTATGTATAACATGACATATTTTTTATTATTAAAATATAAATATAATTTAAAATAAAATAAAAAAAATCATATATAATTATTAAATAAAAATATTTAAAATAAAATATAATTATATTTTATACCAAAATCCACTCAGATCTTAAACCTCAAATTACAACCACCTCTTCCCCTCCAATGCACATCCCCAAACAGCCTCACAGTGGTCCACACCGGAGTTTCTCAGCAACCAAACAAATATATACAAAAAAACAATCAGGACAAATCCAAGGAAATCAACCGAAAAAAAGAATCGACAAAAAATGAAAGGGAAAGATAAACTCACCTGAAATTGACAGTTTTAACCCCCCGAAAAAAAACACCAAATACTCCAATCTTAAAAGAAGAAACAGAAGACCGATTATCTTCCAATAAAGTGCAAAATTTCACTAAAACAAAAGCTTCAAAATCCACAGTACAAGGTTATTCACCGGTTAACTGCACTGCTTATTTTTTTACCATAAATTTGAACTTATGAGATTCCTGGGGAGTTATAAGAGAACAAACAGAGCTTGATTAATTTTCTAATAATCTTTGGCCTGGATTGTTGAATTAAACTTGAAGGCAAGAAGCGGGGCCAATGACCGGAGCAAGGGGAGGGAGTCAATTTGGGGTTGTAATTTGAGGTTTAGAATTTGGGTAGATTTGGTATAAAATATAATTGTTTTTTATTTTAAATATTTTTATATAATAATTATGATTTTTATTTCATTTTAAATTATTTATTTATTTTAATAATAATAAAATATGCATTTCATACATAAATATTAATATAAATAATTCGACTAAAACAAAAACAATTTAAAAATTAAGTTATTAAATTATATATTTTTAAAGTTGAGTGAGCAAAATAAATGTGAGAAAATTGTTGAGTGATGGTCTATATATTTTACCCAAATTTTAAATGGCCTCTGTTTTTAATAAGGATTAATATCCTATACACCGGCAGTGAAAAATAAAGTTTCTACAAGCGGGTTTATTTAGGGGTTTAGTTTATGGTTTAGAGGTTAGGGGTTTAGGTTGTATGATTTATAATTTAAGAATTATGGTTAGAATTTAAGGTTTGGGGTTAGATTTTTAGGGTTTTAAGGTTAAAATTTTAGGTTTTAAATTTAGGCTTGAAAATAAGCATGCTTGTGTAAACTTTTTTTACACTGACAGTGTATCAAATATTAATCCTTTTAATAATGTCCAAAACCTTTTCCTTTCAAATTTTGTACTGTTGTTACTCATCAATCCATATAGAATTTTGGAGGGTTAGAGAAGAAGTCATCTTAGCCATTCCGAGAGCATCTGCATTTTCAATGAATGTCCAAAACCTTTAAAAACTAAAACAAGGCTATTCCTTTTTTTTTTTTACTTTTGCTTAATTACAAAATAAATACCGAAACTATATATTTTTAGAAATATGTACATATTGTATTTTTTTTATCAAAACACGTGCACAGATTTTTTTCTTTTGATCAAAAAAATGCCTAACGTTCACCTTGTTACCATTTTAAAGCCATTTCATTTAAAAATTCAATACTCAATCATTATTTAACACATGACTTTGTTTTTTTAATTTTTTTAATTTTTAAAATCTATTTTTTTTAAAATTTTCAAAAAATCCCTACATTTTTCTAACTTCTCACAAAAAACCCAATCGTAACCATAAATCATTAAATCCATTCATTTTCGTCCCCCATCTCCATAATGTCGTCGCCACAATAAGTCTCCTCCCGTTGCAAGATCCACAATGTCACTCGTTCATCATTTTCCGCTCAATTGAAAACTTTTAAGGTTCGATTGGCACGTTATTTGTTGATTTTTGACAACAGAAGAGTGGAGTAATATGTGGTGGAGGTCCGACGATGGAAGAGGTGGACGATGGTGATTGATTTGGATTGGGGATTTGTGATTAAGGATTTGGGGGTTTTATGAAAAATAGAAAATTTAGGGTATTTTTTGAGAAATTTAGGGTTTGTGTAGTTTTAGAAAATATTTTTTGTTTTTGTTTTTTATTTTCATTTTTAGTTTTTTAAAATTAAAAACATGCTTGGTTAATAGGGATGAAAATTTGTTTTCAAAAATAAAATAGTGAAAATGTTTTTTGTATCTAGCTTTTCAAAATAAAAATGAAAAAATAATTATTAAATAATTAAAATAAAATATAGTTAGAAAAATATTAGTATAATAATAAATAAATAAAATATGAGTAAACAAATCAAAGTTTAGAAAATGACATTTGAAGGATTCGAATCCGAGTTAAAATAAAATTAAAATTAAAAATCCTTGTTTTTATACTTTCCACTTTCCTAAAATATTTTCAATAAAAATAATGAAAACATCTTTTTTATGTTTTCAAAATTTTCACTTATTTTTATTTTCATTTTCTAAAACAAATTTCTAATTTTTCAACCAATTACGTTTTCTTCTCCGTTTTTATTTTTCAAAAAAATAAAAATAAAAATGAATTTTATTCTCTAAAAAAAATTTATCGTTATTTTTAAAAAAAAGTTAAATAAAAATAATAAATAGGTCACGTGTAATTTATGTATTAAATGACACATTTTATGATAATTAACAAATTGATCTTAAAATATAACAAATTAAAATAGTATACATATATTTTGAAATGCTTTAAATACCGATCGCGAAAAAGGTGTAATTCATACTCTTTTAAAGGTTTAATGCATCTTTTAGTTCGAAACTATACCATTTTATCTTTAATGGTTTTTTTGTCCAATTTAGTTCCTAACAATATTTCTTTTCCATATTGATTCCTACCGCTACTAATGGCATTCAAGAAAATAATGTTGATGTGTGGCCGCCTATTAAAGCACAATGCATTGATTCCAGGCAAATTAAACATGGCATGTGGTGTCCATGAGTATTGAAATTAGATATATAATTACATTAAAAACATTAGATACATAAATTGTTTAAATATTTAAAAGTTATCACATTGACCTTCCAGTTACATATAGTTGACCAACATTTTTAGACATTCTTTCTGGGATGGAAAAATTACTCTCGGTGTGCCCTGGTCAACCCGATCGTGTTTTTCTTCTTGAATTTTAGGGACATAGCGGGTTCGAGTATAAAATAGAAATTTCCCTCTCAGACCTATACCGGTATAATTTTAATTATATATCTATATTTTTTTATCATATTTATGAAAATATCACTATATATAAGTACTTTTAGGGGTTTAAAGCTATTTTTTAGTTTGCGCATATTGCAAATTTTTGTTAGATGTTCGAATTTTAACGTATTTGATTCTGACGGTCAATGGTTTGAGTTTATTCTTTTACATATATATTTTCAATGTGGGAAATTTAATTGTATCAATTTACCCTTGAAATCATTTAATTGCATCAATTTTACCCTTGAAATCATTTAACTTTGGTGATTTGAGTTTACTTCAAGGGCAAAATTGACACAATTAAATTATTTAGAGGGTAAAATTGATACAATTAATCGACTTCAAGTGAAATCTTGATGCAATTAAAAGGTAGGGGAAACATTATTGATTTGAGTTTACTTCAGGGTCAAACTTACCCATTAAACCTATAACTTTAGTGACTAATCTAGGCTTAAGAGAAACTTTACGGACCAATTTGGGAAAAATATTTAGGGACTAAAAATGCATTTGCCGACGACGATTTTGTCAGGGGAAAAATTGGTTGGGCCTTGAAAAACTTATCATAGTTTGAAGTCGTCATCGATCGTTTTGGGATGAGTACAATGGAAAACATGTAAGTTTGGTATGCGTTTGAGCCGAAGTTGTGGTCGGGTTCAGGTTTTGGTTATACATCGCATGGGGAAGGTTAGAGCATCTTATGATGTCCAAAATGTCAGACACCGAACATGTATAAGGAGACGAGGGAGAAGGCGATGGTTTGTGGTGGTTCACTTATTCTGGTGTAGACGGAGAGCCACCAACGACAATCATAGTGAAAAGAAAGTTTATGCAAAGGTATCATTGTGGAGGAATTCGGTCCTCTCTCTTTGGGTTGGCTGGTATTTATAGCCTAGCGATTCTGTTGGATGGGAAGGGGCTAAGCCTAGAAATGGCTATTAATGGGCCAGTAGGGTTAGGCCCAGCCTTTTCTCAATAGGCTTCTCAGCCTGGTCACATCGTTTGGCACAATAGACTCAGCTAGCGCGTCAGGCGGATCTGACGGTTTTCATGTCGAGGATGTTTCAAAGACTAAGGCTCTAGAAACCTGGACTTTCCTCGTACCGAGTTTTGGCCAGGAGACTAAGTGTAACACCCTGGTTTTGGGCCTAGAGGTTTTAAAAGCGGTTTGGGGGTCAGCAAATCTTGATTGGAGATCTGAGTCGGTTTAGAGAAATCTTAGTTCGAGATGTGATAAAATCATGTGGAAAATTTCTAAAATCCTAATTAAATATGTAGCGAAGGAAAGTGAAACCAATTTTGAAAAATAATTTTTGGAAAGTCGACATTTCGACTTGGTGACTAAAATGTTAAAATTGAAAATTTCGTCTTAATGGCAAAATCGAAGGGAGCAAAAACTTAGAATCCTTAGGGAGCTATTACGCCATGTTGGTATCAGCTAACTCCCTTGGTTTGGTGTTTTAAATGTTTTAATTATGAGTTTTAATAAAGTTGTTTTAATAAAAAGAGATTTTATTAGCCAAATCATTTTCTCACGTAACTTCTTTTCTTCAAAATTTTCTCTCAACTTTCCCAACAGCCAAACTCTCTTTTCATCACTAGAATCTTCAGATAATTTTCCTATTTCATTAGCTTTTGATTCCTAAATGATGCCCATGGATTTCTACAACATTTAGCAAGAGTTTTCTTAAAGGATTTCACCAAAATCTTTGCAAATCTAGGGGAGGCTTGTGTTAGAGGTGATCTTTCTTTTCTCTCCTCTAATTAAGGTTCTTTATTGAAATTCTTAAGTCTTTGACTCTCTATTTTTTTATCAATAAGATTTTGTAAATGAATAGATGGAAATTGCTAGTTAAAGCTTTGAAAGATGGATTTTTGTTTAGGAACTGTTTTGATTGATTTGTGAATGATTTTAATCATAATTTTATGTTAAATGATGAGGAAATAATGGTTTTGTGATAATAATCCCGAAATGAGTTGGATGATAGATTGTTAGATTTTGGGTTTTTTGAGTTGTATTGTGAAATCTGAGTTGCTGGTGGTATAATGATGGTACTAGGATGTTTTTGGATGTTGATTTATGGTTAAAATGTGATGGAAGTGTTTTTTGATGGCTGGGCTGAGTTTAGTGATCGATCAAAGACGATTTCAGTTGTTTCGGATGGGTATTTTGATGCTTTAGGACAGAGCAACGAGATTGTTTAAGTTGTTGGTGGTTTTGATGCATTATGATGCATTGATCCTCTGTTCTTGTGTGGTATAAACATGGGAGAATACTTTTGATGCAATCAGCGAAGATTCGGGGGTTTTGGACGCTTGATTTTCGAGTCGGCAATTGAGGTTTCGCGAGTTGGTGAGTGGAAATGGGATTTCCAGCTTTGAAACATCTTAAAAGTGGTTTTGGGAACTTATTTTAAGCTTGAAACGCTTTATTAAGTTCGAAAGTAAGTAAAGTGATTTTCTCCCTCGGATTGTGCTATTGTAAGCTTGACGATGCACTTGATTTTATATATGTTATCTACTATTTTAAAACATGTTTTTAAGAAAGAGATTTGTTGTATATGATGCCATATTGTTAAAGGAAGCACTAGGTAAGTGATCCTTGTATGTATATGCTTATACATGTTTAATGAAGCATGGTTTAATGCTTGAAATATGGTTTATTGTGAATGCTTTTAAAACAACGAGGTTTGTACTAAATGAGAATTATATTGGCAAGTGATGTTGTGTAAAATGGTTTACAAATGAAATCGGATATAGTTAGCTGGCTATAGGATTGAGTGCACTATAACAAGTCGCCTTGGATGTTGAGGGGTTGTGTATGTACCGAAAACTCTATCCAAGTACCCTAACGATTGAGGAAATTGAGTTGTGTCCCGTCTCTTGTTAGTGGGGTTATACATCTACCGATGAGTGGTATTGAGGGGTTGTATGGTATTGAATACTCTACCACGGGTGTCACAACGGTGAAGGGTAGCTCCCATGTGTGAACCTTAAGATGCCGGTGAGAATGTATGAAGTGTTGGGACAACACTTGGGAATCTGTGTATCTGATAAGTTTTGAGAAATGGGAATGTTGATGATCACTTGTGATCCAATATAATTGATAAATTGTTATGAAATGATTATGAGTGCATAATGTGAATAAAATCATGTTTTACTTTTTAAGTTTTGCATATGGTGAAAATGCATGGAAGGGCTTAGAATGAGTTTTAGCAAATGGTTTTGTTGTTGAAGTATGTAATACTTGTTGCATGATGTTTAACATGCTGATACCCTTAATGAAGTGCATGGATTTCAAAGAGGGCATGTTGGGTTTTTTAAATGGTGTAAAATGATTTTGAGCATTGATGGTATTTTTAGTTTTGAGCGCTCCTCACTAAGCTCGTATGCTTACGCTCTCTTTTGTCCATCAATGCATATAACTAAGTGTTTGGAGGCAACAACTTGCAAGAGGATCATAGGAGACTTTGCTTCGAATGTATGTTTCGTTTTATGGACTAGAGTAATAAGGGCAATGGGGGTTCCATAGATTTTTTGGGTGATGTGTTTGGACACCCTTTTGAGCATGTTTGCTTTATGGATTTATATTTGTAAAATGCCTATATTTGGTGCTTGGAGTATTGGTTTGAGTTTTGCCTCTTGAGTGGCTTATTTGTTAGGTTGCATGCCTTTAGTTTCCCATTGATTCTAATCGCCATGATATGATGCTAAATATGATATGATTGCTTGTGGATTAATGTGTAAGTATGATGTATGCATGTTGGAAACATGTTGGATTGGTTTAGGATGGTTTTAGGAGTGAAAAACCAGCAAAAAGTGTCATTAAAGACCCCAAGTGTTTCGGTACACTCGAGCCTGTACCGAAACGGTGAGCCTGAAATGACCTTAGTGTTTCGAAACGGGGAGGTCTGTTCCGGTACGTTTTTCCACTAGAAACCACAGTTTCGAAACCCCTCAAAGGCGTTTCGACACGGGCCCGTGTTTCGAGCCGTGAAGTACCGTTTTGATACACCCGTTTTGATACAGGGCTAGCTTGTACCAAAACAGATGGCGGTTATGTTAATTGATAGAATATTTTTGAAGTTCTGAATCTTTATGTTTTGGTCCCTGAATGTTGTGGATGCAATGAAATGAGTTCGAATGCTTATTTTGAGCTGAGTTTTGACAGAGATACATGTAATATGATTAATCTAAAGATGGTAATCTAAAATTGGGAAAAATCCATGTAATTTGCAAAGTTTGCAACTTGGTCCTTAAAAGCTGTTTATGCATGCAATTGATGTTCGAATGATGTTATGTATAATCCGCTGCAACATTAAACACTTAGGTTTGTATTGAGCATCTAGACAAGATAATAGAAAAAAAAGATAGGGTTGTTTATTGAGGTAAACCTTCATGATTTACTTCAATATTCCCTGTGTGACCCGTTCGGTTGGCTCTTTCGTCTAGGCCGGGTGGAGGGGGTTACATTTGGTGGTATCAGAGCCATGTTTCGAAAGAATGTGATGATGGTAAGTTCATGGAAGTCGATGTGATGTGATTTTATGTATTTGGTGATGTTTTCTTTACACGGTGAATGTTAAAAGCATGTTAATGTTGATCAAATGATAGTGATGCTATTTATGATGATTGTGATGTAAGTATGAGCTGTTATATATGAAGATGTTGTGGGCTGAATCTTTTTGGTTGTGATGCACGATGATTGTATGATATGTACGTTGAGTGCTTTATGCTATGTTGGGGGAAACTGGGTTGCCCATTGCCTTATTACTGTAGTGAAGTGTTTTTAAATTGAATTCGAAGTCCGGATCCTTGCTAGAAGATGGCCCGATTTCTTGTTTTGTTTTATATTCACGCCTTAATGATAATAACACAATGGGACCAATGAGAGAGCTACGTTTAGGGTCAGTTGCTCCTGCTGGTGAGCAAAAGAATCATGAGAACAAGGTTCTGCCTGGTGCGAATTTACCTCATCCACCACCACCACCACCTGGGGGGGTGAGGAGCAAGTACAAAACAGGCAGGCTGGTCCGGTGTTGGGTGATTTGACGCCTTTAGTAGAGGCGATGATTAGAGCATTCTAGGCTTCTATTGCTAAAGTGCAAGTGCAAGCACCCGTTGCTGGGCAATTGGGATTGCCATTGGAACGCTTGCGAAGTTTGGGAGGCGTTGAGTATCACAGATTGTCTCCTGAAGCATCCGAGGCTTGGATGGCTAGTACGATCTGGATTTTGGATTAGATGGGGTGTAATGATGCACGCAAGCTGGATGTGCTATCTCTTTATTGCTTGGTGATGCATAAAGTTGGTGGATGAATGTGATCACAGCTATGGAGCCCAATGAGGTAGATTGTGTAACCCCCTTAGCCCGGCCTAGACACCCGACCTAAACTATGAAGATTACACGGAGAAAACCGAAGTCAATCCATAAAAGTCAATCACGATTAACGACCCTTTTTTCTTTTATCTTTTCTAGATGCACATTATTATCCTATATGATTAGCAATTGTATTTAACGAAAGCGACACAGAGAACAGAACTCAATTAGGGGTCCAATTGCATACAAACGTCTTTTAGGGACTAAAATGTAAATTTCTAAAAATATATGCACTAAACAAGTTTTTAAGTTCCAGTCCAAAATTAATCATATTACATGCCAGCATGTCAAATTTCAACTTAATCTGATCATCCGAACTCATTCAATTAAGCATCCAACATTCAGGGACCAAAACGTAAGAAAACAGAAACTTGAAACAATTCAAATTAAAATCCAACAGCCAGGTGTTTCAAAACAAAAGACCCTGTATCGGAACGGCCGTTTCGAAACAAGGTTGATTGTTTCGAGACAATGTTTTCCAGTAGCAAAATGTTCCGGAACGTGCTTACCCGTTCCGAAACGCCAAGACCATTCCAAGCCATCGTTCCGAAACAGATAAGGGCGTTCCGAAACGCCTTGCCCTGCAACTTCACAATTTGCTGGTTTTACTCACATAATCACCCCCGAAATCATTACAACACATGCCACATCACACATTAACATGAAGCACAAGCTAAATCATAGCATCATTCATACAAGCATTAGAACTATAGGCATGCTCCCTAGTCTTCAAAACCATACAATATCTAAAAGCCACATTCAATCACAAGTAAAACCTCAGAGGCCATTTACAAACCAAGATAAGCAAACCAAACATGCTTAAGGTGTTTAACATCACCAAATACTAACATGAGTAGAAATCCCACCCATTGCCTCTTATTACACTAAGGGTGAACCACATACATTGCTTGGTCAAAACTCTTGAAATCCCCTTGCTATTGAACTGCCTTGAAATGCTCAATTCTCTGCATTTATGAAACAAATGAGCGTAAGCATATAACTTAGTAAGGATCGCTAAAACAACATTCATCAATGCATTTCATAAAACCATTGCATCATCATTTGCAAATTCATGCCTTTCCTTAAACATGCTCTTCTAAGCATCAATGCACTTTTCAAACTGCATGCTTTTAACATCATTTAAATAACAACAAATAATCCTTTGCTCATGATTAAATCAAGCATCACATGCATTCTAGCATACAACTCAAGCACCTCATACTTAAATCATTAATTAACAACATTGTATTGTCTTGCAAGTGATCCATTCTCAATGATACCAAAACCAACACAAATGACACAATCAGATACACGGATTACAAGTGTTGTCCCACACGCTTCATACACACTACCGGACTACACAAGGCTCACACACGAGAGAAGCCCTCCATCGTTGTGATTCTCGTGGTGGAGTATAACGGTACAATCACAACCCCTCAACACCACTCATCGGTAGTTGTATAATTCCACTAACGAGAGCACGAGACACATAACACAAGACTCACACACGGGATTAACATCCACCGTTGTGATCTTAATCTCAATCGTTAGGGTACTTGGATGGAGTATACGGTACAATCACAACCCCTCGACATCCAAGGCGACTTTATTCACGGTGCACCCAATCTTATAGTCGGCTAACTATATCCGATTAAAGCAACCAAAAACCATTTCCATCACTTGCCAATATAATTATTTAACATCAATATTCCACTGTTTTACAAGCATAAACACAATGCCATTTCCACAAGCATAAACATTCTTAATATCAAATGCATTTATCACATAAAACCAATTATCACTTACCTAGTGCATCCTTAACATAATGACATTAAAATCCAGCATTAACCATGCTTAAAACATTCTTTAAAAACAGTAATCAAAACAACATTTAACTCAAGTGCATTTCCATCAAAACATAGCACATTTCTGAGAGAGACTTTCGAATCACTTACTCTTGAGCTTAGCTAAGTGTTTCAAACTTACACTAAGCTCCGAGACCACGCTCAAAGCGTTACAAAGCTGGAAAATCCATTTCCACTCACCGATACGCGAAGCCTTGCTCACCGACACAGAAATTATTCTCCCAGAGCCTCCAAAAATGTCTCGTTTGCTCTCAGATCGAGATCCCTTGTTTTTACATCATTAAAACAGAGATCTAAATGCATTAAAATGCATTTCAACACCAACAACCAATCACAAACCCGTTTCTCACCCAAACTACACCAATTTACCCATCCGAAATAGCCGAAAACTCAATCGATTGCTTCCTAAACCAAGCCCAACCAACATACATCACTTCCAATCAATTATAAACATCAAAACACATGTAAAATCAACCTAAACCGTTCCTTATACCTCCAGCAAGCATTACTCCAACATTTCACCTCAAAAACCCAACTAGAACTATCAAGAAACTCAAGGATCTCAAGGATTTTGGGATCTATATCAACAAAACCTCTTTTCAACATATTAACCACCTCAAAACTTAATTAAAATCAATCCAAAACAGAGCTTAACAAATCAAGTCCGAAAATTAAGAGTTTTATCATATTTTTGCAAGATTTCAATCTCAAATCAATACTATTATTAAAACTCAACTAAAAACAATAATTATAAGCCAAAGATCTTGGGAATTTCAATAAAGAACCTATATTGAAGGTTGAGAACGAGATTTACCTCCAATCTTTGCTTTCCTCAATGAATGACAAGTTTTCCTTAGCAAAAATCTTGAAGAACTTGAAAGAACTCTTGAAATTTGTTTAGAAAATATTGAGAGAGTGTTTGGGAGAAAAGAATTCTGGAGAAAATAAGTTAGAATTGTGTTTGGCTTTAAATAATAAGAGAAAGGTAGTTACATCAAGTGAAATCTCATTTTTCTAATTTATTAAATTTAATTTAATAAAAATCCTTTTATTAAATCACTTTAAAATCCCCTTTTAAAACACATGTCATATTAAGGAAAGGCTAAATTTCCATAAAGCTCCCTAAAGATTCTAAAATTTTGGCTCCTCTTTTAAAAATCACATTTTCCATAGTTTTGAAACTTTACATTTTGGTCACTACCCAAATGTACCTCTTCCAAATCTCTTTTTGTAAAATTGATTTGACCAACCTCTTAAAAATAATTTTAAAGGATTTTAGCAATTTTTACCATATTTTTATCCTATCAAGATCCTTGATTTCCTTAAATCGCCAAACTCGATTCGAACCGTTCCCGACCGGTCCGGTCCGATGTCCAAAACATCTAGGCCCAAAACCAGGGCGTTACAACTCTCCCCTACTTAGGAAATTTCGTCCTCAAAATTTTACCTGAAGGAAAGAGGTGCAAAAACTGCTCCAGCATGTCCGCCTTGCTTTCCCACGTGGCCTCCTCAACTCCTCGGTGTTGCCATAACACCTTCACAAGCTCTATCGTCTTGCCACGAAGAACATTGCTGCTCACATCCATAACCCTCACTAATTCCTCATCATATGACAGATCCGAATTCAACTCTATCTCCTCAACAGGCATCACATGCGAAGGATCCAATCTGTACCTCTGCAACATCGAGACATGAAACACATCATGTATATTTTCCAGCTCCGAAGGCAATCTCAACCGATATGCCACATGACCAATACGCTTCACAACCTCGTAAGGTCCAATGAACCTTGGGCTAAGCTTACCCTTACGCTCAAATCTCATCACCTTCTTCCAAGGTGATACCTTCAAGAACACACGTTCACCAACTACGAACTCGATCTCTTTACGCTTCAGGTCCGCATACGACTTTTGCCTATCCGATGCTGCCTTCAAACGCTCATAAATGAGCTTCACCTTCTCGGTGGTTCCTTTTAACATGGCAGGCATCAAAATCAACTTTTTCCCAGCTTCATCCCAACAAAGAGGGGTTCTACATCTTATCCCATACAAAGTGTAACCCCTTTAGCCTGGCCTAGACGCCTGACCCGAACTGAGAAGATTACACAGGGAAAACCGAAGTCAACTTGTTTAAGTCAACCTCAATTAATGACCCTTTTGTTTTCTTTTTATCTTTTTTAGATGCACATTATTATCCTATATGATTAGCAATTCGGCTTAGTGAAAGCGACACAGCGAACAGAACTCAATTAGGGGTCTAATTGCATACAACCGTATTTTAGGGACTAAAATGTAAATTTCCAAAATTATAAGGACTAAATAGGTTTTTAAGTTACCAATCCAAAATTAATTATATTACATGCCATGTAACGCCCCGGTTTTGGGCTTAGAAGTTTTGGGTGTTGACCGGTTTGGTCAAAGTCCTGTTCGAATCTAAAGAGGTTAAATTAGGAAAGCCTAGTTCGGGTTGCATTAAAAATATGGAAAAATGTTCTAAAATCATCTTTTAATATAATTAGATGAACTGTGAAATCAATTTTGGAAAATGAGTTTTGGAAGGTTGATATTTTGGTTAGTGACCAAAATGTAATTTTCGCAAGTTTGGTGGCTGTTTTATAAAGAGTTGAAACTTTGAATCTTTAAGGAGCTATTAATCCAAAAGTGTTTTCTCCAGATTTTTCTAAGATATTTTGGGTTATAATCTGATTTTAAAACATATTAGAAGTGGAGGGAAAATTTATTTGGTATTTTCTCAACTAACTTCTCATTTTCTTCCTATCTTTTTCTCTCAACCCAAACACTCCATTTCCAGAGTTTTGTTTCTGATTTTCCCACCTAAATCCCTCCATTCAACTCTCATTTGATTGCAAATCATTGTATCTTCAAAACCTCTTCAATTGCTACAAGTTTCATCAAGGATTTTCATTCCAAAAAGTGGAGAAACACAAGTTTGGAGGTAAGAACGTCCTTCTCCTCTAAACTATCAGTTCTTTACTGAAATTCCCAAGTTTTCAACTCTTAATTGATGTTTAATTAAAGGCTTTTGGGTTTGGAATTGGATCTTGGCTTATTATGCAAGATTTTGATGATTTTTGATGATTTTCGTTAGACCTGAGTAATCTGGGTTTTGAGATGTGTTTTTGGTGTTAAATGAACTCTAATTTGATAAGGAAATGAGTTTTGATTAATGCAATCCCGGATAGGTTGAGTTTCCTAAGTTTAGCTTGTGTTTTAAGGTGGTTTTTGAGGTGATCTTGGTGATCTGATGTTGCTGGAGGTATAAGGATGGTTGTAGGTTGTTTTTAGATGTTAAATGGTGATGATGGATGTTAGGTTTTGCTGGTTTATGGCTGGGCTTTGTTTAGAAGTGGTTTAGATGCATTTTCGGTTGTTTTTGGTGGCCGAAAATGGAGGTTGGATGAGAGCAGCGAGTTTAGGTGCTTTCATTGAAGTAATTGATGCATGGTGATGCATTAATTTACTGCTTTGATGTGTTGAAACAGGGGAGGCATCTTTGGATCCAAGTTTGGTTGATTCGGAAGCTTGATTTCGTGCTTCGGCAAGTGGCGAAGTGGAAATCGGTGAGTGCAATTATGGAAATTGGATTTCAGCTTTTTAAACCAAGGTTTGAAGGTTGTGGGAGCTTGGTTTAAGTCTAAACAACTTTGCTAAGCTCAAGTGTAAGTTTTCGGATTTTCTCTCTAGTGGTGGCCATGACTTGTTGTGATGCAATGAGGTTGATTTGCATGTTTTAATTACTGTTTTGAAAGCATGTTTTAGCATGGTTTTTGCTGATGATGTAAGCCATATGTTGAAGGTAGCTCTAGGTAGGAGTGCCTTGCTTTTATACATTGAAACGATGTGGTTTAATGCTTTGAAATGCATGATGAAAATGGCTTGGTTTAATGCTTTAAAACAGTGGATTTAATGATAAAAATGATGTATATTGGCAAGTGATGTTTTTAAAATGTTAAGGTCACTAAGGTGGTTAAAAGTCCTTGAGTGAGCCTTGTTGCTTATGAACATCAAGGTGGTTAAAAGTCCTTGGATGGTTCATGTTGTGGACACTAAGGTGGTTAAAAGTCCTTAGGTGATCCTTTTCTATGGTGTTTAAAAGTCCATAGGCCAAGGTGTTTAAAAGTCCTTGGGATCAAGGTGTTTAAAAGTCCTTGATGTGATACTTCATGGTGTTTAAAAGTCCATGGCCAAGGTGTTTAAAAGTCCTTGGGAAGTTGTTGAACTTGTTTTACGAAATGGAATTTGTCACTTGAGCCAATATGACATGTTAAGTATGTAAGAAGCATGAGATGCTTGCTTTGATATATTATATGAAGCATGAGATTGCTTGTTTTAAAGTGTGCTTTGAGCATGTGCTAAGGTTGACTTTAAGCATGATTTATAAATGGTTTTAATGGCATTATTGAATTGTTTTTAATGAGCATGCCTCACTAAGCTATTGCTTACGCTCTCTACGTTTTCTTAATTCAATAATGCAGAGCATTAGAGTACCTTGAGGGCAGCAAGAAAGGGCAATCAATCAAGTTCAAGTGAAGCTCAAAGTATGAAGGTTTTATAAGTGCAATTTAGCTTTTGTATGTTTTGGCAATGGGGGACCAATGTGTATGTTTTGGGAGGTGTTTGAGGCTCCCTAAGTATGTTGAATGTTGATGTGTTTGCTGGTTTTTGCATTGGAACCATATATGCTTGTTTTGGAAGTTTGGTGTTGAATAGCTAGCTTGTTAGGAAGCATGCCATTAGAATTTGGGGCTTTTCATATGTGTTGGTTATATGTTGAATTGGTGCTGCATTTATGGTCCTTGCATGTTGGTAGACTATGTGGTATGATTTGGTGTTGTATAATTGAAGTTTGAAGCATGTTTGTTGCTGTTTTAAGTCGATTTCTGGCAGGAGTATCGATACTCGGGCTTGCGTATCGATACGCAAGAGCCAAATATGCAGATTTCTGCCCAGGCGTATCGATACGGGTTGGGTATCGATACTCGTCTTAGTTACTGTCATACCCGCGTATCGATACGACTCCAGGCGTATCGATACATGACCGTTAATTTGGTTGAAAGTATCTTTAAATGTTTTGTTTTGGTTGCATTTTGGTACTGAAACTTGTTTGTGCAATTGTATGAGTTTGGGAAGTCCTTTTGAGCTGAAATTTCACAGAGAAGCATGAAACCTATTTAATTTCAAGATGGTAACTTCAAATTGGGTTAAGTCCTTATATTTATTAGAAATTACAATTTGGTCCCTAAAGTTGTAATTTGTCCAATTGGGTCCCTGTTTGACCTCTGATGTTTGTGATCTTTGAGTATGATGTTTGCGTGATCACAATTAGGTTTAATGTGCATCTAGACAAGATTAAAAAGAAAAAAAAGGGTCGCTAATCAAGGTTGACTTTCGGGTTGACTTTGGTTTTCCCCGTGTGACTTTCTTAATTCGGGTCAACCGTCTAGGCCGGGTTAAGGGGGTTACATGCCAGCATGTCAAATTGCATCACAAACGGATCATCCAAACCCATTCAATTAAGCATCCAACAATCAGGGACCAAAACGTAAGAAAATAGAACCCTGAAACAATTCAAATTCAAATCCAACGGTCAGGTGTTTCGAAACAGAAGACCCTGTATTAGAACGGTCGTTTTGGAACCAGGTTGACCGTTTCGATACGCGGGTGTGTTCTGAAACCCGTTTCAAAACCATGCTTTCCAGTAGCATTCCAGGCCACCGTTCCGAAACAGTTAAGGGCGTTCCGAAACGCCTTGCCCTGCAATTTCTCAAAATGCTGGTTTTACTCAACTAATCACCCCCGAAATCATTCCAAAACATGCCACATCACACATACAACTTGTAAACACATCAAAGACCATTAACATGAAGCACAAGCTAAAACATAGCATCATTCATGCAAGCATTAAGTCTATAGGCATGCTTCCTAGTCTTCAAAACCATACAAAAGCTAAAAGCCACATTCAAGCACAAAATTAAACCTCAAAGGCCATTTACAAACCAAAATAAGCAAACCAAACATGCTTAAGGTGTTTAACATCACCAAATACTAAAAAAAGTAGAAATCCCTCCCATCGTTACACCAAGATGAAACCACATACTTTGCTTAATCAAAAGCTTGGATTCCACTTGCTATCGAGCTGCCTCAAATGCTCAATTTTCTACATTGATGAAACAAATGAGCGCAAGCATAAAACTTAGTGAGGATCGCTAAAATCAACACTCATCAATACATTTCATAAAACCATTGCATCATCATTTGCAAACTCACGCCTTTCCTAAAAACATGCTCTTCTAAGCATCAATGCACTTTTCAAACCACATGCTCTTAACATCATGATAAAAACATCAAATAATCTTTTGCTCATGCTTAAACGAAGCATCACATGCATTCTAGCATAAACCACAAGCATCTCATGCTTAAATCATTAATCAACAACATTTTATTGGCTTGCAAGTGATCTATACTCAATGATACCGAAACCAACACAAATGACACAATCGGATACGCGAATTACAAGCGCTGTCCCACACGCTTCATACACACTACCGGACTACACAAGGCTCACACACGAGAGCAACCCTCCATCATTGTGACACCCGTGGTGGAGTATAACTGTACAATCTCAACCCCTCAACACCACTCATCGGTAGTTGTATAATTCTACTAACGAGAGCACGAGACACATAACACAAGATCCACACACGGAATTAACATCCTCCGTTGTGATCTTAACCTCAATCGTTAGGGTACTTGGATGGAGTATACGGTACAATCACAACCCCTCGACATCCAAGGTGATTTTATTCACGGTGCACCCAATCCTATAGCTGGCTAACTATATCCGATTAAAGTAACCAAATACCATCTTCATCACTTGCCAATATAATCATTAAACAACAACATTCCACTGCTTTACAAGCATAAACATAATGCCATTTTCACAAGCATAAATATGCTTAATATCATATGTACAAATTACATAAATCCAAAGATCACTTACCATGTGCATCCTTAACAAAATGGGATTAAAACCGACAACCATAATGCTCTAAAACATGCTTTAAAACAGTAATTAAATCACATTCAACTCAAGTTCATTTTCAACAAAACATAGCATATTTTCGAGAGAGACTTTCGAACCACTTACTCTTGAGCTTAGCTAAGTGTTTCAAATTTACACTAAACTCCCAAAACCACGCTCAAAGCGTTATAAAGCTGAAAAATCCATTTCCACTCACCGATACACGAAACCTCATTTGCCGATGCGAAAATCACCCTTCCGGAGCATCCAAAATCACCTCGTTTGCTCCCGAATCAAGATCCACTGTTTTCGCATCATCAAAACAAATATCTAAATGCATTAAAATGCATTTCAACACCAGCAGCTAACACAAACTCGCAGCTCACCCAAACTACACCAATTTACCCATCCGAAACAACCGAAAACTCAATCGATTGCTTCATAAACAATGCCCAGCCAACATACTCCACTCCCAACCATTTATAAACATAAAACACACATAAAAACAACCTAAACCCATCCTTATAGCACCAGCAAGCATAATTCCACCATTTCACCTCAAAAACTCACTTAAAACTACCAAGAAACTCAAGGATCTCAAGGATTTCGGGATCTATATTATCAAAACCTCATTTCAACCTAATAACCAACTTGAAACTCAATTAAAATCAATCCAAAACAGGGCTTAACAAAACAAATTTGAAAATCAAGATTTTAATCATATTTTTACAAGATTTTTATCTCAAATCAAAACTATATTGAAAACTCAACCAAAAACATTAATTAGAAGCCAAAGATCTTGGGAATTTCAATAAAGAACCTTGATTAGAGGTTGAGAACGAGATTTACCTCTAATCCTTGCTCTCCTCAATGAATGACAAGTTTTTGCTTCACAAAACTTGAAAATTTAGGAAGAATTATTTGAAATGAGTAAGAAATCAAGAAGAGAGTGTTTGAGAGAAAAGAAATCTGGAGAAAATGAGTTAAAATGGTGTTTGGATGAAAATGAGAAGAGAAAGGTAGTTACGTGATGAAATCTCACTAATTATCTACCTAATTAATTAAATAAAATAAAACCCAATTAAAACTATTTAATTAAAACCATTTTAAACACATTTCATTTTAAGGAAAGGCTAAATTGCCATAAAGCTCTCTAAAGATTTTAATATTTTGGCTTCTCCTTTAAAAATTGCATTTTTCCATAGTTTATAAACTTTACAATTTGGTTACTACCCAAAATGTACCACTTCCGAAACTCTTTTTGTAAAATTGATTTGACCAACCTCTTAAACATATTTTTAGAGGATTTTAGCAATTTTTACCACATTTTTATCCTATCCCGATCCTTGATTTCCTTAAATCACCTTACGCGATTCAAACCGTTTTCGACCGGTCTGGTCCAATGTCCAAAACATCCAGGCCCAAAACCAGGGCGTTACAACTCTCCCCCACTTAGGAAATTTCGTCCTCGAAATTTTACCTGAAGGAAAAAGGTGCGGAAACTGCTTCAGCATGTCCGCCTTGCTTTCCCACGTGGCCTCCTCAACCCCTCGATGTCGCCACAACATCTTCACAAGCTCTATCGTCTTGCCACGAAGAACCTTGCTACTCACATCCAGAACCCTCACTGATTCCTCATAATATGATAGATCTGGATTCAACTCTATCTCCTCAACATGCATCACATGCGAAGGATCTGATCTGTACCTCCGCAACATCGAGACATGAAACATATCATGTATCTTTTCCAGCTTCGGAGGCAATCTCAACCGATATGCCACAGGACCAATACGTTCCACAACCTCGTAAGTTCCAATGAACCTTCGGCTAAGCTTACTTTTACGCCCAAATCTCATCACCTTCTTCCAAGGCGATACCTTCAAAAACACACGTTCGCCAACCGCGAACTCAATCTCCTTACGCTTCAGATCCGCATAAGACTTTTGCTGATCCGATGCTGCCTTCAAACGCTCACAAATGAGCTTCACCTTCTCGGTGGTTCCCTTAAGCATAGCTGGCATCGAAATCAACTTTTGCCCAGCTTCAGCCCAACAAAGAGGGGTTCTACATCTTCTCCCATACAATGCCTGATAACTATTGTTATACGCAAACTCAAACAACGACAAGTGTTTCTCCCAAGAACCCTAGAAATCTATTACGCAGCACCTCAACATATCCTCAAGCACCTGGATCACGCGTTCCGACTGTCCATCCGTCTGAGGATGATAGGAAGTACTAAAATTCAACCGTGTACCCAAAGCCTGTTGCAAACATTCCCAAAATTGCACCGTAAACCTCAGATCTCTACCCGACACTATAGACTTTGGCACACCGTACAACCACACAATCTCAGCAATGTACAACTCATCCAACTTATCCAAGGTATATGTGGTATGTACCGGGCAAGAAATGTGCACACTTCGTGAGTCGATCAACAATCACCCAAACCGAATTTTTCTTTGGCGGAGACAACGACAACCCAGACACAAAAATCCATGGTAATCCTTTCCCACTTCCATTCTGGAATTCTCAAAGGCTGCAACAATCCAGAAGGAACCTGATGTTCAGCTTTCACTCGCTGACACACAATGCACTTACTAACGAACTCGGTCACATCCTTTTCACCCCCACCCAGTAGTACTCATCCTTCAAATCACGATACATCTTCGTACTACTAGGGTGCATAGTAAAAGGACTACTATGAGCTTCAGTCAGAATAGTGCGCTTCAACTCAACATCATTTGGCACCACTATTCGACTTCCAAAGCACAGAACACCGTCATCATTAAAACTGAAATCCTAAGGCTTACCATCCGCAATGTCTTGAACATGCGGAACAAGAGAATCATCAAGCAACTGCTTATCCTTGATTGACCGAATCAGAGATGGTTTCACTCGTAATTCAGCAATAAGACGCATCACTATAGACCACAAAATCCTTACCAGAATCTAGTTGAATCAAGATAGGAGCTTGCGTCAAAGCTTCCTTCAGCTTCTCAAAAGATTGCTGCCTCGCATCGGTCCACTCAAAGCAAACATTCTTCTGCAGCAACTTGGTCAATGCTGCAGCAATCTTCAAGAAACCCTCGACAAACCTATGGTAATACCCAGCTAAACCAAGGAAACTTCGAACCTCTGTCACTGACTTAGGTACCTTCCAACTCATCACAACCTCTACTTTGTGCGGATCAATGCGAATACCCTCAGCTGATACAACATGCCCTAGGAAGACCACCTCCTTAAGCCAAAACTCACACTTACTTAGCTTGGCATACAACTTGTTCTCTAACAACGCTTGCAAAACGATTCTCAAGTGTCTATCATGATCTTCCTCGGTACGCGAATACACAAGGATATCATCAATGAACACCACCAAAAAATGATCCAAGAACTCATGTAACACACGATTCATCATGTCCATGAAAGCAGCAGGTGCGTTGGTCAAACCAAACGGCATTACTAAGAACTCATTATGTTCGTACCTTGTCTGAAAAGCCATCTTAGGTATGTCAACATCCTTTACCTTCAACTGGTAATACCCTGACCTCAAGTCTATCTTAGAAAACATCGATGCTCCTCGAAACTGATCAAAGAGATCATCAATCCTAGGCAAGGGATACTTGTTCTTGATCGTCAATTTGATCAGTTGTCGATAATCTATGCACATCCGCATTGTCCCATCTTTCTTCTTTACAAACAAGACCGGTGCACCCCAAGGTGACACACTCGATTGGATGAACCCTCGATCCAACAACTACTACAACTGCATTTTCAACTCCTTCAGATCTTTAGGTGCCATGCGATAAGAATCAATGGACACCGGGGTTGTATTCTCATACAACTCGATACAAAACTCAACTTCTCTGTTTGGTGGCAACCCAGACAATTCTTCCGGAAAGACGCCCAGGAAATCGCAAACTGTTCTGATGTCCCGCACACGCACATCCTTCGTCCCAGGATTCATTACATAGGCAAGATAAGCCTTACAACCCATCCTCAGCATACGGCCTGCTTCCAAAGTGTTGAGTGGATCAATGAAACGATATAAGCCAAGAGAGGGTGAATTGGATTTTTAGAACTTTTGGTGGTGGGGTGGAAAATTAAAAATGCTAGACAAGAGGATTTAGAGTGGTTAAAGTTCCAATCGAACCCTACATCCACTACCTTAGCTTCACTAAGGATTTTCCAACAATCAACTAATTGTTCTTCCCTTTTTCTAGGCTAAGAAGGCAACCTTTACAATACTGGTCAAATTTTCTACCCAAAATTTGACCCAATCCTCACTCAAGTGATACAAAGAAGATGATGGCTAAAACTAGTATATCTTAATACAAAATATAGCCCTTTTACAAGCACTCAACCCAATTGAACAAATAAGAATGGAAATTACAAAGGTCACAATTGGGGTTTACAAGAAATAATGGGATTTTAGCACAATTGCTTGGATTTGATGTTTGGATAATACTTTGGAGATCAATAGTTGTTTTTGGAGCTTTTAGAGGCCCCTTTTATACCTTCTCATTGAATTCTAGCCGTTGGTGTTGTTGCATTCATCAATATAGCCGTTGAGATGTTATCTTCCCTCCATAAATGTAGTCTGCAACTACTCGTTCCGAAACGCCCGACCATGTTTCGAAACAGACCAAAATAGAAAGAGCCGTTGGAGTATAATAAATAGACCGTACCGAAACGGGCACGATCGTTTCAATACGCTAAGAGCCCGTTTCGAAACTCGTTTCGAAACATTTTGCCACTGTCAAAGCCTGTATCGAAACGGCTTAGAAGCGTTTCGATACGCCTTAACGACAATTTTAAATTCAGTTATAAAACTTCAACGATCATATTTTAAAACCGAGTTTGAATTCTGTTTCGAAACGTTTGAGGTCGTTTTGATACTACCGTATCGAAACGGGTCAAACCATTTCGATGTTCTTCATCCGTTTCGGAACACGTTCCGAAACAGAGGTTAATAGTTTCAAACTGTTCCTAAACGCCCAAAGGCCGTTCCGAAACGGTGACTCGAAAATCACTATTTTGGCTTGATAAACACTTAGAAAATATTTGACAAGTTGCGTTTTTTACTTAAACATTTTTCTTTAAATACATAGAGAGGTATTGAGGACTTAAAAATTCATTTTCCATTTTTCAATTTAGTCCTTAAATCTTTTTTTATATCAAAATCAATTTATTAGTTTCACACAAAGCCGAAATCACATTCGACAAGAATTTTACATTCTCGCCTACTATCACCACTTCACAATCATCAGCCAGCTTTAAGGTGACCCGCTTGACATCAAAGTCAACCGCCGCTCTATGCTCAGTCAACCAATCCATACCAAGGATCACATTAAAACCGTAGAAGGGTAACTCCATCAAATCCACAAGAAAAACATGACCTTGCACAGATAAAGGGCATCTCCTATATAACTTCCTAGTGACTACAGTCTCACCAAAAGAACTAGTCACTTGCATTCTTACTACGAGCAACTCAAATGATATATCAAGCAAATGCGCATGCTCACTCAAGATATAAGAATGCGTAGATCCAGAATCAATCAAAGCCAGCAATGATAAAGACTGAAGAACAAAGGTACATGCGATAACATCGGTATCATTGCACTCCTCGCACTGAGCATAGACCCTCGCAGGGCCCCTTCCTCAGGCCGAACTACTACCACATGTGCAATGCATCATTGACCCTCGTCTCTCCTCTGAAAGTTCCCTCGGACGCGCCCATGGCCTCTCTGAGGTGCAGTCGTAGCAGGTGCACGTTCTTAGCCTCCACCAGCCAACAAAGGACACTCTCCACTCATGTGGTCCGCTGAACCACAGTTCCAACACGAATTCCCTGTTACCACCACAGGAGCCTAAACCTCTCTAGCCTCTCATGAAAAATCTCGCCTCAGATGACCCCGAGATCCACACGTCCAACACGTGTTCTCTTCCGCTCTCATCCGATCTCCCTAAACTGGGGCACCATGCCCAGCATTTCCCCGCCTAACAGGCTGATATCTCTTATCTCGTCCCCTCTTGTTCCGTCCACCTCCGGAACTAGACTCAGCTGCTCTATTTCCAGGGCTAAAACCAACTCCTCGGGATGCAAAACCCAAGTTCTGTTCAATGTCTTTGGCTCGACACACCAACACATCGAAATCAGTGTAATCCGCAACAAACATATATGTCTTGACTTCCTGTACCAGCCCGTACCGGAAGCGATCACAATGGTGCCTCTCACCAGGTATCAGCTCAGGGGCATACTGGCTCAGACGTACGAACTGGACCTCGTACTCATCCACGGAAGGTTGCTCTGAACTTGTGACATAAACTCACGTTTCTTCTCGTCCAAGTATCTCACCCCCAGATACTTCCTCTTGAAGGCACCCTTAAAATACTCCCAATCTACTTCATTGGGTTCTATACCAGTAATTTAGTCCTTAAATATTTTGTTATATCAAAATCAATTTATTGGTTTCACAATCTCCCCCTTTTTGATATAACAAAACCAAGTTAGAATTTTAAGAGTTTTGAAATCATGAAGACATTCTAACTTCCCCTCAATTTAAGATGGGTTTTAAAGTTTTGAAAAGATTTAAAATTCAAGTTTTAAAATTCAAAACCGACTTAAATTTTTTGGGCTCTTATATTACTTCTCCCCCTTTTTGTTAAATCAAAAAGAATAACAAACAAGGCTCATCAAGACAAGAAACAAGGTTAAAAGCAATAAACAACATAATATAGATTCATAAAGTTCAAATAACCAAACATAAAACTTAAAGCAATAGATATTAAAGCTCAATCCCACACAAAGCAATCAAAGCATAGGTTCATAAAGCATAAATAAAATAGAAAAGTTGCAAACTTAGTCCTAATATGATAAACTAATATGACATGCAATGAAGACCTTAAGCCTCGTCATCATCGTCACCATCAACATCCGAAGAATCATCATCGCGTTTAGCTTGAGTACGATGAAAGGTCATTCATTGACCATAGAAGGTAGAGAATGACAAGTCCATCGATGCTTGTTGATTCTCAAGAGTTGTGAGACGATTCTCCATAGATTGCAAACGGGTATTGAGAGCACCAAAACCCGAAGCTATGTTTGTATCCATCGTGTTGAGCCGCTCGGTGAGGAAAGCCATAAGAGCTTCATTGTTAGGACTCGGAGCGTGAGGTGGGGGCTCAACTTGAGGTGGAGGGGCATGCCTATCAACACGTTCCCATTGGCCAAGAGTGTAGTGAAACCCGGACTTATGGAGAGAAGATTCACCAATCTTGTTCTTACGGGGTTTCGGAGAATCATAGGAGCAATCAAAGTTGAGGGTGCCAAAGATATAGCTCAAAACAGTCCCATAAGTGAAAGATTTAAGAGCATCGGTTTCATGAAGCTTCACGTTATTGACCATCTTGGTGACCATAATTTTGACAAGATTTGTCTGTTTTCCTCGGCGAAAGCACTCTAGCAAAAAATAGTCAACTTGACAAATATGAGAGAATTTACCTTCGGAAGGGCGGATGAACCATGAAATCATCAAGTGAAGTAACTGATCATGAGCGTCCAAAGAAAGAACGGAGCCGGTGTTAGCACCAAAGCGAGTCTCATCCTCAATGCCCTCTTTCTTGAGCCCAAGAGCAGTATCTAAAAAGGGTACGTTGATAATGAACTTCTTCCCCAAGAGATGCGACTCAATGCCAATCACCTCGGTGTGATCTTCATTGTCAATGAGCAAGGCATTTGAGTAGAAAAGGAGGACCATGTGCTTGTAGATAATATCCAATATGCTCAAGAAGGCCATGAAGTTCCATTCTTGCAAACGCTCTAGATAGCGGAAAGCGAAACGCTCGAAATCAAGGATTGGGATATCAACAACACACTCTCGACGAACGGCTATATTCTTGACGAAAGAGAAACGATCCTTCATCTCTTGAGTCCGAAGACTTTTGAGAAAAAGTTGGGTGAGATTGAGACGTATATTTGATTGAATTGAGCCTTCACCCGTTTAAGTCGTCTTACGTTTCTTGTTAACGTTGTCCATGGAAAATTCCTAAAAACATAAAGCAAGCAATTTTAAAAATCGAAGTGTATGCATGAACATCCTTAGTTCAATCCAACGACAAATCCCATTTAGGTTTAAAAAGACTAAATTTTTTAAGAGGAAACAACTTTTGAAAAACTGTAAAAAAAGTACGAGTAAAAAATAATATATTCGAACAAAAAAATTTAAGATTTTGAATTTTTTTACAAGTTTTGAAAAACCCAAGATGCAAAACATATAATCTATACAAAATTAATGTTTTCTAACCTAAAATTCGAATAAAATCAAAGGAAAAAGAAAAGGATGAAAATATACCTTAAATAGGGATTTTGGATGAATGATTGGAAGAACTTGCACAAAATTGTTGAAGCTTGCTTAGACTTGAGTTTGTGAGTAAAAGCCCTCAAGATTTGATGAAAAACAATGAGGTTTAGAGAGTTTTTATAGGGAAAAATTGGGTTAGGGTTTTTAGGAGTTTTAATTTAAAAGCAACTTTATCATTTAAGACCCCTTTTAAAATTGTCCGCAGAGCCGTTTCGGAACAGGCACGATCGTTCCGAAATGTGCGTACCAAAACATTGACTGTCGTTTCGAGTCCTGTTGACCGTTCCGATACGCCTTTGACCGTATCGAATCCCACGTGTTGACCCGTATCGAAACTCGTTTCGATACACTTCTTGGTAGAGGCAAAACGTTTCGAAACCCTTTTAAGGCGTTTCGAAACACCCTAGTTATAGATCACTCTTTTAAGGCACCCGTATCGAAATAGATGGACCCGTTTCGATACGCCTAGGCCTGAAGGTGCAGATGAGGCTCCAATATTGTAGAAAAATGAATTTCATGAAGTCCTATATGCATAATTGATATGAATGAGCAGGAATAACATGTATAAACATAAACGTACTCCCCTAACTATAAGCATGGATGAGATTAGGATCAAAAACACATAAGCATGGAATTTTTCAAGAAATCAAGCAATTTAAGCACAAAAGGTCCTAAAAGGTCAAGATAGGCTAGTTAGACCTAACTCTCTCCTAAGAGACCAAAAACACTCCTTATCCAAAGGCTTGGTAAAAATTTCCGCTAGTTGGTTTAAGGTGTCAGTGAACTCTATAGCAACATCTTTCTTAAGGACATGATCTCTAATGAAATGATGCCTTATTTCTATATGTTTGGTTCTAGAGTGTTGGATGGGATTTTTGGTTAAGCATATGACACTAGTGTTGTCACACTTAAGGGGTATGGTTTCAACTTTAATACCATAATCTAAGAGTTGTTGCTTCATCCAAAGGACTTGAGCACAACAACTCCCTAAGGATATGTACTCGGCTTCGGTGGTAGATAGATCTACACTATTTTGTTTCTTAGAGAACCAAGATATGAGCATACTACCTAAGAATTGACATGTTCCCGAAGTACTATTCCTATCGATTTTACACCCTCCATAATCCGCATCCGAATAAGCATGAAGGTTGAAGGTTGAGTCTCTAGGGTACCAAAGACCTAGACAAGAAATATCTCTAAGGTACCTAAAGATTCTCTTAACGGCTATAAGGTGAGACTCTCTAGAACTAGCTTGAAACCTAGCACACAAGCAAACACTAAACAATATATTCGGTCTACTTGCAGTAAGGTAAATCAAAGATCCAATCATAGAGCGATAAAGCTTCGAGTCAACACACTTACCTCCTTCATCTCTGTCAAGCTTTGTAGATGAGCTCAATGGTGTGGCTTGAGGCTTTGCATTCTCCAAGCCAAACTTCTTGAGCATATCCTTGATGTAATTTTCTTGATTGATGAAGGTACCATCCTTTCTTTGCTTGATTTGGAGTCCCAAAAAGAATGAGAGCTCCCCCATCATGCTCATCTCGAATTCACCTTACATTAACTTAACAAACTCCTTGCAATGACACTCATTAGTAGATCCAAAAATAATATCATCAACATATATTTGTACTACTAAGATGTCATTTTTATACCTTTTTATGAAAAGTGTAGTGTCCACCTTATATTTTTCAATTAAAAAGTTTGAAAGTCTTTCATACCAAGCTCTAGGATCTTGTTTTAAACCATAAAGTGCTTTAGTTAGTTTGAAAACATGATTTGGAAATTTTGAATCTTCAAAACCCGGTGGTTGTTCCACATACACTTCCTAATTTATAAAACCATTTAAAAATGCGCTTTTAACATCCATTTGAAAAAGCTTGAAATCATGATAACATGCATATGCAAGCAACATCCTAATGGCTTCCATTCTAGCTACGGGTGCATAGGTTTTATCAAAATCTATTCCCTCTTCTTGAGTGTAACCTTGTGCTACAAGTCTAGCTTTCTTTCTCACAATGTTACCACTCTCATCTAGTTTGTTCCTAAAGACCCATTTAGTTCCTATAGTAGATTGAGTACTAGGCCTATCAACTAATGTCCAAACATTACTTCTCTCAAATTGATTTAACATTGTGAAGGTAAAGCAATGATCCATTTAGTTCCTAAAGACTCTCTAGGACTAGCTTGAAACCTAGCACACAAGCAAACACTAAACAAGATATTCGGTCTACTTGCAGTAAGGTAAAGCAATGATCCAATCATAGAATGATAAAGCTTAGAGTCAACACACTTACCTCCTTCATCTTTGTCAAGCTTTGTAGATGAGCTCATAGGTGTGGCTTGAGGCTTTGCTTTCTCCAAGCCAAACTTCTTGAGCATATCCTTGATGTACTTTGCTTGATTGATGAAGGTGCCATCCTTCCTTTGCTTGATTTGGATTCCCAAAAAGAATGAGAGTTCCCCCATCATGCTCATCTCGAATTCACCTTGCATTAACTTAGCAAACTCTTTGCAATGACATTCGTTAGTAGAACCAAAAATAATATCATCAACATAAATATGTACTACTAAGATGTCATTTTTATACCTTTTATGAAAAGTGTAGTGTCCACCTTACCTTTTTCAAAACCTTTTTCAATTAAAAAGTTTGAAAGTCTTTCATACCAAGCTCTAGGAGCTTGTTTTAAACCATAAAGAGCTTTAGTAAGTTTAAAAACATGATTTGGAAATTTTGAGTCTTCAAAACCCGGTGGTTGTTTCACATACACTTCCTCATTTATAAAGCCATTTAAAAACGCGCTTTTAACATCCATTTGAAAAAGCTTGAAATCATGATAACATGCATATGCAAGCAACATCCTAATAGCTTCCATTCTAGCTACGAGTGCATAAGTTTCATCAAAATCAATTCCCTCTTCTTGAGTGTAACTTTGAGCAACTAATATAGCTTTGTTTCTCACAATGTTACCGCTCTCATCTAGTTTATTCCTAAATACCCATTTAGTTCCTATAGTAAATTGATTACCACGCCTTTCAACTAATGTCCATACATTACTTCTCTCAAATTGATTTAACTCTTCTTGCATAGCCATAATCCAAAAATCATCTTTTAATGCTTCTTTAATGTTCTTAGGCTCTATGCATGAGATAAAAGCAACATGATTCATGAGTTTAAGAGAAGATCTAGTAGTTAACCCTTGGATGGATCACCCAAGATTTCACCACCTTTGACATAGTTGTACTCCCTTGTGTAGCTCACTTTCTTTTCCTTAAGAGTCAAGTCCTTCAAGGCTTCAAGAGGTGCATCTTGTGCATCCTCATCTTTAGTTGGAATCTCATCCTCCTTTGAAGTTTGTCCTCCATCAAAGGCATCAAGGATTCCTACATCATCATCATCACAAGATTCCTTCCTCGGAAGGAGGTTATCATCGAATACAACATGAATAGACTCTTCTACTACTAAAGTTCTCTTATTAAAGACACGATAGGCTTTAGAGGTTAAAGAATACCCTAAGAAAATAACTTCATCACTTTTAGCATCAAATTTACCTAAGTTATCTTTTCCATTATTTAAAACAAAACACTTGCAACCAAATGGATGAAAATAGCTAATGTTAGGCTTTTTAGATTTTAAAATCTCATATGGTATTTTCTTTAAAAGTGGCCTAATCATTACTCGATTTACAATGTAGCAAGCGGTGTTTGTGGCTTCCGCCTAAAAATATTTAGGTAAATTGTTTTCACAGAGCATGGTTCTAGCCATTTCTTGTAAAGTCCTATTTTTCGTCTCAACTAACCCATTTTGTTGAGGAGTTCGAGGAGCCAAAAAATTGTGGCTAATACCATTTTCATTTAAAAACTCTTCAAAACCTAGATTTTGAAATTTGGTTCCATGATCACTTCTAATATGAGAAATCTTAAGTTCATGATCATTTTGAGTTAGTTTTGAAAACGCGATGAATTTTTCTAAATCCCCATCTTTAGTACTTAAAAATAGAACCCAAGTAAATCTAGAATAGTCATCAACAAGTACAAATGCATACGATTTACCACCCAAGCTCATAGTTCTAATAGGGCCAAATAAATCCATGTGAATTAGTTGTAAACACCTACTTGTAGAAACATCATTAATGGATTTAAAGGATGATCTATGTTGTTTACCCTTAGAACATGCATCACAAATTTTTTCATTTGAGAACTTAATTTTGGGAAAACCTCTAACTAGATTTAGGGAAACTAATTTTTCTAAAACACTAATGTTAGCACGTCCTAGTTTCCTATTCCATAGCCATGCATCATTTCATTTTGTGCAACAAAACATGCATGTGATGTATGAATGTCATCTAAATTCACCATGTATATATTACCTATGCGATGACCAATGAGCATTATATTATTCGATTTAATGTCAACAATTTTGTATCCATTTTTATCAAATAAGACATTAAATCCTTTATCACACAATTGACTAATGCTCAATAAATTGTGTTTTAGACCATCGACATATAAAACATTTTCAATGAGAATAGTAGAGTGATTACCTATGGATCCAATACCTTTAATGTGGCTTTTGGAGTTGTCACGAAATGTCACTACTCCTCCACTTTTTGGCTTTAAGTCCATGAATCGAACCTTGTCTCTGGTCATGTGCCTCGAGCATCCACTATCAAGGTACCATGAGTTTTGACTTTGTGCTTTGGCCTTGTAGCAATGCCCCCTACAAACAAAGAGTTAAACTTTGATTTTTGGTACCCAAATCATTTTGGGTCCACGAGTGTTAGCTCCCAAAAGCTTGGTTCCCTTAGGAATCCAAGGTGACATAGCAACAACATTATTAGACTTGACGAGTTCCTTAGGAACCCATACACTTCTAATTTTCTTAGTTCTATTATGCCTATGGAAGCCACTTTGTTTGTAGTTATATGTTTTTCTCTTAGGTTGGTTAGTTCTAGAGGATTCACCTATCTCATTTTTCACATTACCAACATTTTTGAAAGACTCCTTGAGCTTGTTAAGCTCATCTAACACCTTTTGGTGTTCACTATTGCATTGAGAAATAAGATTGTTTAAGTCTACGTTTTCATCTTGAAAGAATTTAAGTTCATCTTGTAAACTTAAGATCTTTTTCTCGAATTTTAAGTCAGCTTGAGAAAGTGAGTCATTTTAGCATTTAATTCCAAAATGATTTTTCTATTTTTTAGAACCGACTCTTTATACTTCTCAACTAGCTCATCATATACCTCTTGTAATTCATCATAAGCATCATGCAATTCATCAAATGTAAAATCAAAAGATGATGAGTTAGAGGTTACCATGGAGGAATCCTCCTCAAGAGCCATGAGGCAAAGGTTGGCCACTTCGTGTTCCTCATCCTCGGATGACTCATCATCACTCCAAGTAGCAAGCTTGACTTTGAGCTTCTTCTTCTTCTTAAAGCCCTTCTTCTTGAGTTAAGGGCACTCGGAACAAATATGACTCAATTTTTTGCACTCAAAGAAAATGATTTGATCCCTCTCTTCTTCTTTGTTTTTGGTCTTGAAGTCCATTTTTCTTTGAATCTTCCTTCCTTGGTTGGACCACATAAATCGTGAGAACCTTTTGGCTATCATAGCCAATTCTTCTAGGTCTTCCTCCTCACTAGAAGTGCTCTACTCATGTAGAGAAGCTTTGAGAGCCACTCATATCTTCTTCTTCTTATCTACCTCAAGCTTCTCTACTCTTCTCTCTTCCTTCTTCCTTTCATCTTCCCTTCCTTGCTTCATTATTTCATGAGTTGGGAGAGAACCCACTAGCTCATCAAGCTTGAGTGTCTTCAAATTTTTGGCCTCGATGATGGCGGTTCTCTTCCCATCCCAAGACTCGAGAAGTGAATAGAGTAGCTTTCGGACTAGTTTGTCTTCTAGGATTATCTCTCCAAAACCCTTTAGCCCATTGATGATTGTTGAGAAACGATCGAACATCTTTGACACGGTTTCGTCGGGCTCCATTTTGAAATTCTCATAGCTAATTTGAGAATTCCAATCTTTGTCTCCTTCACATCACTTGTTCCTTCATATGCAGTCTCAAGTGTATCCCACACTTCCTTAGCACTTTCGATGGAGGAAACTTTGGAGTAGATGTCGGGACCGAAAGAGCAAAACAACAAGTGAAGAGCTTTGTCATTGATTTGAATCTTCTTTCTCTCTTCTTCACTCATCTCATTCTTCCCTTTTGGCACCAATCTTCCTTCGTCGTCTCTCTTCATCGGAATAGTGGGACCATCTTCGATGACATCTCAAACAAGATAGTCATTGGATTTAATGAAGAGACGCATCCAGTTCTTCCAAAAAGGGTAGTTATCATCATTGAAGAAATGCGGTTTGGTGGTTGATTGAGACTCGTACATGCTTGACCCGGAGGTAGATGTCATGGCTTGCTTTGTGGTTGATCACACTCTTCCTATGAACTCCTCTTGTGGTTGTCAATCCTTCAAAGAGGTAGGCTCTAATACCAATTGTTGAGTGGATCAATGAAACGATATAAGCCAAGAGGGGGTGAATTGGATTTTTAGAACTTTTTGTGGTGGAGTGGAAAATTAAAAATGCTAGACAAGAGAAATTAGAGTGGTTCAAGTTCCAATCGAACTCTACATCCACTACCTTAGCTTCACTAAGGATTTTCCAACAATCCACTAATTGTTCTTTCCCTTTTCTAGGCTAAGGAAGTAACCTTTACAATACTGGTCAAATTTTCTACCCAAAAGTTGACCCAATCCTCACTCAAGTGATACAAAGAAGATGATGGCTAAAACTAGTATCTCTCAATACAAAATATAGCCCTTTTACAAGCACTCAACCTAATTGAACAGATAAGAATGGAAATTACAAAGTTCACAATTGGGGTTTACAAGAAATAATGGGATTTTAGCACAATTCCTTGGATTTGATGTTTGGATAATACTTTGGAGATCAATAGTTGTTGCTGGAGCTTTTAGAGGTCCCTTTTATACCTTCTCATTGAATTCTAGCCGTTGGGGTTGTTGTATTCATCAATATAGCCGTTGGGATATTATCTTCCCTCCATAAATGCAGTCTGCAACTACTCGTTCCGAAACGCCCGACCCTGTTTCGAAACAGACCAAAATAGAAAGAGCCGTTGGGGTGTAATAAATAGACCGTATCGAAATGGGCATGATCGTTTCGATACACTAAGAGCCCGTTTCGAAACATTTTGCCACTATCAAAGCCTGTATCGAAATGGCTTAGGAGCGTTTCGATACGCCTTAACGACAATTTTAAATTCAGTTATAAAACTTCAACGGTCATATTTAAAACCAAGTTTGAATTCCAATTCGAAACGTTTGAGGTCGTTTGGATACTACTGTACCGAAACGGGTCAAACTGTTCCGATGTTCTTCATCCTTTTCGAAACACGTTCCGAAACAGAGGTTAACAGTTTCAAACTATTCCGAAACGCCCAAAGACCGTTCCGAAACGGTGACTCGAAAATCACTGTTTTGGCTTGATAAACACTTAGAAAATATTTGACAAGTTGAGTTTTTGACTTAAACATTTTTCTTTAAATACATAGAGAGGTTTTGAGGACTTAAAAATTCATTTACCATTTTTCAATTTAGTCCTTAAATCTTTTGTTATATCAAAATCAATTTATTGGTTTCACACAAAGCCGAAATCACATTCGACAAGAATTTCACATTCTCTCCTACTATCACCACTTCATAATCATCAGCCAGCTTTAAGGTGACCCACTTGACATCAAAGTCAACCATCGCTCTATGCTCAGTCAACCAATCTGTTGAGTGTGCAAAAATTCTACTTTTTACCCCTTATTTAACCCATATTCCTGCGACATTCAAGCATAATTCATTGCATTTAGAATAGATTTCACATATACATCACAATTATATAAAATGGCACAGTTGCTACTAATTTTAGCTGATTTTGCAGGTAGCTGTTGTGGCAGACTCAGGGCAGTGAAGAAGCAGAGCTGGAACACAGGAGTGAAGTCAAGAAGAAGGATGCTGCCGTGGCAGCCAATGACGACATCAATGGTGAAGGGAAAAGTAAAGTGGAGCTCGACAGATAGAGGAATTTAAGCCGGTCTGTCGTAGGCCACTCCTATATTTTTCTGAGCCCTAGATCAGAATGAAGGCCAAACCCAAAGTTCAAAGAAGAAACCCAAAGCAAGAAAAGAGGACGAATTAAAGGCATCTACTCAGAAGATTTAATCTTAATTAGAGTTGTACTTTAGTTTGAACTTGTATTCTTACCTTATTAGAAAACTTGAACCCAAGGCATATATAAAGGCATGTAATTCGATCTAGGAAGGACATCTCATCCTCTAGCCTTCTTCCCCCAAAACCCTAGTCGTTTCCCCCTTCTCATCATGTTCTAAACTTCCCCTAGGGCTAAGGGTTGATTCTGTAAAGTAGTTGCAAGGATTGTACTGTTTTTAGGATTTTTCTGTTCAATAAAATAAACTTCAAGTTTGCTTATTCTGGTTTTCAACATCTTGCAAGAGTATCGGGAGAGCATTGTGAGATTATGCATTTACTTAATATTGGGAGAGTTAAGTATACGAAAGGAATAAGTGCGGGTTCTCCAGTTTATGGTTGAACTATCTCGGACCTAGGGATAGGACGAGGTTAAGTGGCTAAGAAAGAATTCAAAAACATCGGTGTTCATCCTTCGATTCACGCCGGGAGGTATCTTCTAAGACGTGTTCATCGACAGACTTGGACCTAGGGATAAGACAAGTCACAGCAGGGATTCTTGCCAAGTTTGAAGTACATAGTTGTGTGATCGCTGCCGCGACAACAACAGACTACTGCCGCCGCAGGTGCTGCCGCGACAGGGACGACGACAGAACATGATGTTCTATACAGTGCAACACCTGCACTATCGAGCAAATCAATACCGGCCTAATTCTTTACCCTGAATCTTTTAATCTTTTATCTTCAGTATTCTTCATTATTCCTCTACAAACAATTAAACTCTCTTCTTTCTCTCTTGTGCAACAATCCAAGGATAAAGCTATTTCCAGTCCCTGTGGATTCGACATCCGATACTTCGTGTATCACTTTACTACTTGCGTCGTGTACACTTGCACTCTATTGCGATAGACTATTTTACACGCAACAAGTTTTTGGCGCCATTGCTGGGGACTGGCAACATATCTTTACCCTACTTTTACTGCACTTTCTTTTTAATTTTTCTGTTTTTATTGAGACTGTTCACCCTGTGCTTTACACAAGGTTTTTCGTTTGCTTATGCGTAGATCTAGACGAGGCAAAGAACCTGAGTATAAACTAGACCCTGAAATCGAACGCTCGTGCAATCTCAGGAACAGAGTCCGTCTTTTGATAGCCAGAAACGATTATCTTGAGGAACAATTAGAAGCTATGCATAACGGGAGGAACAACCCAAGGAATCCCGAAGATCCTATCGTGGATGAAGGAAACGAACAACCTGCCGCTGCCGTGGCCGCACGACGGTCATGCCGTGAATATATGATCAACGATCATGTGGAACTGGAGACCACCCTGCCAGACGTGGAAACTGAAAATTTCGAGCTGAAACCTGTGATGTTCAGTATGATCAATTCCGCTGGCCAATTTAGTGGTGCTGCTACAGAGGATGCCAGAGAACATCTGAAAACGTTCCAAGAAATATATGGATCGTTTAGATTACCAGGAGTAAATCCGGAGATACTGAGGCTTCGGTTATTTCCTTATTCACTGAGGGACAGAGCGAAAACTTGGTGGAATAAACTAACGCCGCGTTCAATACGAACTTGGGCGGATCTCACTCGTGAATTTTTATCTTGTTTTAATCCTTCCCATTTATCTGAGCGATTACATAATGAAATTGCTACTTTTCAACAGGAATATGACGAGCCAATGCACGAGGCATGGGACAGGTTTACCACTCTTCTGAGGAATTTCCCGATGCACGGATTCCCCGTTTGGAATCAAGTCATCAAATTTTACAATGCTGCCAACACACATACCCGTATGAGAATAGATTCAGCAGCAAATGGACTGTTGTTGGACAAAGATCTAGACGAAGCCATGGTAGTATTAAAAAATCTAGCAAAGAATGAAGAGCAATTTCCCACAGTGAGGAGAGGTAAACGAGTACTAGCTGTGAAAGACTATGAATCCGACAATTCCCTAAAGACACAGGTTGCGTACCTCACAAAGGCAGTAGAAAACTTGCTAAAGAAAGATTCAAAACCTGTCTACTCCGCAGAAGAGGTATGTGAAACTTGCAGTGGGAATCACAGTTCGGAGTGATCTTGGTGATCTGTTATAGCTGGAGGTATAAGGAAGTGTTTGTGATCATTTTGGATGTTAATTGATGTTTAAAAATGGTTGGAAGTGATGGATCTTGGCTGGGTTAAGTTTTGGAAGTGTTTGGAGGTGATTTCGGTTGTGTTTGGTAGCCGAATTGTTGGATTTGTGTAGAGCAGCGAGTTTAGTTGTGTTGCCGGAGTTTTTAGTGCATTATGATGCATTAATCTTCTGATGTTATGTGCTTGAAACAGGGGAGATTGATCCGTGAGCATTAGAGGTGGTGTGGAAGGTTTCGGATGCTTGGAAGGCTTGTCGGCTAGCCTTGTTTTGTGTATCGGTGAGTGAAGTTGGATTTTCGGCTTTTAAACCAAGGTTTGAAGGTTTTGGGAGCTTAGTTTAAGTCTAAACAACTTTGCTAAGCTCAAGAGTAAGTAAATGGATTTTCGCTCTTGATTTGTGTTGTGAATTGGCTTTTAAGCAATTGTGATTGATGGTTGCTATGCATAGGATTTGCATGTTTTAAATTCTGTTTTGAAAGCATATTTTAGCATGGTTTAATGCTGGTTTTGTAAGCCATATGTGAAGGATGCTCAAGGTGAGAAATCCTTGGTTTTGCATATTGTAAATTGTGAATTGATGCATAGTGTTGCATGTTGTTTAATGGCTTTATGTGATGCTTTAAAACAGAGGAATATTGTTGATAATGATGCACATTGTAAGGTGATGTTTAAGGTCACAAAGGTGGTTGAAAGTCTTTGTGTGAGCCTTGTGTAGTTAAGAACAACATGGTGTTTGGAAGTCCATGGTTGGTTCTTGGTTAAGGTAAATGGTGGTTTGTGCATTTGTGGTTTTGCTTGTAAATCAATGGATAAATGTGGTAAGATGGTTATATTGGCAAGTGATGTAAGTGGTTCTTGGTTCTTAAATCGGATATAGTTAGCCGGCTATAGGATTGGGTGCACCGTGAATAAAGTCGCCTTGGGTGTGGAGTGGTTAAGAGTGAACCGGTAACTCCATCCAAGTATTCTAACGAGATGGTTAAGGTCATAATGGTGTTGAAAGTCCATTCGAGGACCTTGGTTAAGCAAAGGTAATAATGGTGATTAAAAGTCCATTTGAGGGCCTTGTGCTTGGTAAGATCACAATGGTGGTGTAAATTCCATGTGTGGATCTTGTATAGGGTGTCCCAGATCTCGTTAGTGATGTTATACAACTACCAATCGGTGATGCAAAGGTTGTATGGTGTTTAAAAGTCCATACATGGGAACCTTGTGCATGTTAAGGTTGTATGGTGTTTAAAAGTCCATACATGGGAACCTTGTGAATGTTAAGGTTGTATGGTGTTTAAAAGTCCATACATGGGAACCATGTGAATGTTAAGGTTGTATGGTGTTTAAAAGTCCATACATGGGAACCTTGTGAATGTTAAGGTTGTATGGTGGTTAAAATTCCATACATGGGAACCTTGTGAATGGTAAGGTCAAATGGTGTTTAAAAGTCCATTTGGGGGCCTTGGATTGGTAGTGTGTATGAAGCGTGGGGACAACGCTTGTGATCCGCGTATCCGATTGGTTGTTGAGTTGAAAAGTGGATTTGGTTTATCACTTGGAGGCCAATGTAATATTCTTGAATTTAATGAAGCATGAGATGCTTGAAATGATGCATGGTTGCATGAGATGTGTATAATGCATTATGAATGCATGTTTACTTGTTGGTTTGAACAAGTGTTGATTTTCTATCGAGAATGGTGCATGTGTGCATGAAATCTCTTTTGTGCATTGAAGTCTTGCTAAGACTTGTGTTTTAAAGGCATGTGATGCAAATTTTGATGTTATGGTTCATATGTTGCATTTGTTTAATGCATGGGTTAAAATGAATGAGGAAATGGTTTAAAAGGTTTCTTGCTTTAAAGTGATAATTGAGTATGAGAAGGGTATGATGTGAATTGGAAGTGATTTCCAAGGTTTTGAATTTTAGCTTTGCATATGGTGTTTATGCATGGAATGGTTAAATTGTTGGTTTTGCAAGTTTATGTTTTGAAAAGGTTTACTTAGCTCGTTAAGCTAAGGGTTGTTTTCATGTTTGAGCAATACATGATTTTAAGGCATGTGGATGAAAAGGGTTTCAAACAATGCTTTGGTTTATCAAAACGAGTTGGCTTTTAAAAGTGGTTTTATGATTTGCTGCATTGATGGTGTTTTGGTTTTGAGCATTCCTCACTAAGCATTATGTGCTTACGCTCTTTTTCGTCCATCAATGCAGATAAATGAAGTTTGGACAGCGAGAAGCAAGGGATTCAAGGAGTACTCCAAGTGAGATGTATGTCTCGGTTAATAGCTATAGTTAATAAAGGCAATGGGGGAAAGAATCTCTTATGTTGATGTTTAAGGAGATTGTGTATATTGGACAAGTTTGGTTTATGATTTTGAATCATGTGGGTTAATGTTGCAACGTTTGAATCTCCTTGTGCTTATATTGTTATGCTATGCTTCTTGTTTTACAAGCATGAATGTGTATTGAATGCGTTTAGTGAGTTGATGCATCTAGGGGTGGTTATGTATCTAGATTTTGATGCAATTATGTCCCTTGTATGTTGTAAGAAGTGCTGGTGTGTTTTGGTTGCATTCGGAGCATGTTTGGTGGGTCTAGGATGCTTTTAACCAGCAAAGTTGCTGTAATCTGGGCAGGTCGTTTCGGAACGATCGCTACCGTTTCGGAACAGGGGCCTGTTATGGCCAGGGCGTTTCGAAACGGGAGGAACCGTTCCGGAACGGATATGCTACTGCCAGACCCCCGTTTCGGAACCCGTTGCGGAACGGCCCCGCGTTTCGAAACAGGTTCTCCCTGTTTCGGAACACCTGACCGTTGGGGGCTGACATTGGCGGTTATGTGTTTTGAAATGTTTGCGTTTTGGTCCTGAATCTTGTTTTCGCAATTGGTTGAGTTTGAGAAGTCCGTTTGAGCTGAAATTTGGCAGTGAAGCATGAAACATGACTAATTTCATATTGGTAATTCTTAATTGGGTTAAGTCCCTGTAATTCTCAGAATTTACAGTTTGGTCCCTAAAGTTGTAATAAGTGCAATTGGGTCCCTGTTTGTTCTCTGATGGTTATGATCTTTGAGTATGATGTTTGTATGTTTACATCTAGGGTTAAAAAGCATTTAGACAAGTTTAAAAAGAAAAAAAGGGTCGTTAATCAAGGTTGACTTTCGGGTTGACTTTGGTTTTCCCCGTGTAAACTTCTTAATTCGGTTCAACCGTCTGGGCCGGGTTAAGGGGGTTACATTTGGTGGTATCAGAGCTGAGTTGCGAATGTTAGGGAAAACAGTAAGTTGTTGTAATATGTGTTTGATGTGTATCCTGAGTTATGGTTGAAAGTTGGTTGAAACATGTGTTTTTGAGCAAATTGTTAATGTTTTTAAGCATGCTTAGTGGTTATGAATCTTCATTGAGCTCATGTGGTTTGTGCTGATGTTAAGCTGATGTTGTGAGCTGGTTTTTACGCATGATGAAAGTGTAATGGGTATGATATGTCGATGATGTTATGCTGTTGCGAGTGGATGTTATTTGATGAAAGCATGATCGGATATGTTGTTTGATATGCTTGATGTGGTGATATCCATGTTTATGTTGACTGTTATGTCATGTGAAAAGGGGAGGATTCGGGATGCCCATTGCCTTATTATTATAGCTATTGTGTTATTTTGGAGTTGGAGTTTGAATCCTTGCTTAAGCTGGTCTAATTGTTTTGTTTGTTTTGTTGTGAATGCTTGTTGTTAGTAGTAGGGCGAAATCGATGGAAGAATGGCAGTTGGGTGAGATGGTTGCTACCTTGGGGCAGGTTGTTAAGGCGTGGAATTCACCTTTTAATGGAAGTGTTTCGTCTCAGTCTTCCGTGCCTGGGGTTGGGTTGGTAGGACAGAAGGAAGAAGTTGGTTCTGTGATGAAGAGTTCATCACCTGTTGTTCAGGAGGTGTTGGAAACATCTCAGGCTGTGGTAAAAGTAAAGTCTGTAGACGTGCTGGCTGTGGGATGTGAGGGTTTGTCGAGGCAGTGTTTGCATGATTTGGGTGCTGTGGAATATCATGGTTCGACACCTGAGACGTTTGAGGCCTGGTTGGCCAGTGTAGTTCTGATTTTGGATCAGGAAGGTTGTGAGTATGCCTGTAAGCTGGGAAGTGTTGTCTCTTTGATGTTGGAGGACGCATGTGCCTGGTGGACATCTGTGGCGGTGGCGTCGCACATCCATGATATTGATTGGGATTTCTTTGTGTTTGCCTTTTATGAAAGGTATATTGGGGAGAAATTCCCAAGGGTTAAGCAAGTTGAAGGTAGTGCAAAACTGGGGCAAGTGCTGCTTGATCAAGGAGTGAAGGCTCAGCTACCGGTGTGTGATCGTTGTGAAAGGCGCCATGTTGGAGGTTGCTAGGGCGCAGGTGCTTGTTGGAACTGTGGTTCTAAAGAGCATGTGAAGCGAGATTGTCCTGATGTGGTGAAATCAGCTTCTGTGGTAGCCAAAGGGTATCTGAAGGGTCGTGGGCACGGCCGAGGCAAGGTTCGAAGGGGGCAGAAAGAGCGGGAAGTTGTGAAGAGTTTGGGAAATGAGATCTGTTGGAAATGTGGGTCTGCTGGACACATGAGGCGTGATTGTTTGATGTTGGCTCGGAATAGCCAGGGTCCTTTACCGCAAGGAGTTGGTGGTGACCTTAGTGTGTTAGCTGATGTTGCAGGATTACGGCTGGGGGATGGTGGTTCTGCGATGAAGAGAGCTCGTCTATTGTAGTTTCGGGGCAGTGAAGTGTTTTCAGGTAACCTTGTTAAGTAACCTTTGCTCTAGTTACCTTAGTTTGGTTTCTGTTGGTTTTGGTTTGGTTTTTCTTACGTAGTGGGTATGGTTTGTTGTTAGCATGTGGAGGTTGTTGTTGTTGTTGTTGTTTGAAAACATCTTTGGTGCGAAGAGGGTTTTAGTGAGTATCTTATGGATAATGAGTTGTTAGAATGGTAGAATTGGTCAAGTTAGAAGTGAGGTAGGAGGTTGTTCTTAGACGGATTCTGAGGATGTTGTTGGAGGGTGTGAGCTGGCATTCATGCACAGTTAAAATCATTTGTTATATGCTATATTATATATGTGTTGGTCTATGCATACATGTGGCATGACATTAGAGGTTTTGCATACATGTACATCAGGCATTGATAGGGCATATTGGTGACCATGCATACGAACGTTCACACTCGCTAATAACTAATCGAATCTGTTAGTGTTGTGGTTGGGTTAGGTTGGATGATGGGCTTTAGAGGTTATTTGGTGCTGAGTGAAAGTTAGAAGTAATGGAGAATATTAAACTAGTTGCTAGTAATAATGAGTGCGGTATAGCATGTTGGTAGAAGGAAAGTGGTTGATGCTTAAAGATTTTAGTGGTGTGGTGGTCAAAGCTTGAAGTGGAAAGGCAATGAAAGATCGAAGGCCATTGTTGGTTGGAAGGGTTTTTGTGGGAAGTGGTTGGCTGGTTGTGATTAAGTGAATTTTTCTTTTGAAATCAGTGGGTGGTGTATGGAACGGCTAGCGGAGTCAAAGTTAGGGTTTTGTGTGAAGTTGTTGTGATAATGTCAGCAGCAGATGTGAAGGAATGTCAGCTTTATGTTGAGGAGTTTTGGGTAAGCAGTTGTTGCATAGGGATTCTTGCTTATTGGGAAATCTTTGAAAGAGGTTGGGGAGGTTGCAAAGAGTGTTAGAAGCAGTGAAGGTTGTGTGTTACATAGTGGCTGATTGAAATGGTTGGAGTCACGGTGTGAACAAGTTTGAGAGTTATGTGTTAAGGTGGAGTATGCTGTAAAAGTTTGAGATTCTTCAGGTTGTTGGGGTTGTGAGCAGTCTGGAAGAGTGAAAGGTTAAGTTGTGCTTAACTTTGAGTGTTCTGGAATTCAAAAACAGTATGTGGTAGTGTTGAGTTTGGGAGGAGTTTGTGAAGGGAATGTTCAGTGGTGGTTAAGTCTCCTGTGTTGCTTTGTGGTTTGCTTTGAGGAGTTTGGTTTTGTTCTCTTCGCCAGTTGAAATTTCGAGGAAGAAATTTCCTAAGGGGGGGAGAGTTGTAACACCCCAATTTTGGGCTTAGAAGTTTTGGGTTTGGACCGGACCGGTCGGGTTGCGGTTCGAATATAAAAGGTGATTTTTAGGAAAGCCTAGTTCGGGTTGCATTAAAAATATGGAAAAATGTTTTAAAATCCTCTTTTAATAAGTATAAGTGAACTGTGAAATCAATTTTGCAAAATGAGGTTTGGAAGGGTGACATTTTGGGTTAGTGACCAAAATGTAATTTTTGAAAACTGGGTGACTGTTTTAAAAAGGATTGAAACTTTGAATCTTTAAGGAGCTATTTACCCAATGGGAGTTTCTCCAGATTTTCTAAATATATTAAATGATTAATTAAAAGGTTTTAAATATAAACAAAGTGGAGGGAAGATATTTTAGTTTTAACTAACTTTTCTCTCAACTATTTTCTCTCATTTTCTCTCAAGCCAAACATCTCTCTCCAGAGCTTTTCTCTCTGATTTTGTCACCTAAATTCATCTTTTCAATTACCTATTGATTGCTAATCATCTCTACAACAAAACCTCACCATTTGCTAAGTGGATTTTCATGAAAACTTGATTCTAAAAGGGAGAAACTCAAGTTTGGAGGTAAGAACGTCCTTTTCCTCTGAACTTCAAGTTCTTTACTGAAATTCCTAAGTTCTCAATCCTTGATTTATGATTTATTAAAGGTTTTACAATTGGAATCTTGGTTTTGGCTTTAAAATGCAAGATTTGCTTGTTTTTGGTGAAATTTTCGTATGATCTGTTTGGGCAGTGTGTAGAGGTGTTAAATTGATGTTAATTGAATGTTAATTTGATTAGAAATTGAGGCTTAATCAATGCAATCCCGAATATGTTGAATTTCCTAAGTTTTGCTTGAGTTTTTGGTTGTTTTTGGAGTGATCTTGGTGATCTGTTATAGCTGGAGGTATAAGGACGTGTTTGTGATCATTTTGGATGTTAATTGATGTTTAAAAATGGTTGGAAGTGATGGATCTTGGCTGGGTTAAGTTTTGGAAGTGTTTGGAGGTGATTTCAGTTGTGTTTGGTAGCCGAATTGTTGGATTTGTGTAGAGCAGCGAGTTTAGTTGTGTTGCTGGAGTTTTTAGTGCATTATGATGCATTAATCTTCTGATGTTATGTGCTTGAAACAGGGGAGATTGATCTGTGAGCATTAGAGGTGGTGTGGAAGGTTTCAGATGCTTGGAAGGCTTGTCGGCTAGCCTTGTTTTGTGTATCGGTGAGTGAAGTTGGGTTTTCGGCTTTTAAACCAAGGTTTGAAGGTTTTGGGAGCTTAGTTTAAGTCTAAACAACTTTGCTAAGCTCAAGAGTAAGTAAATGGATTTTCGCTCTTGATTTGTGTTGTGAATTGGCTTTTAAGCAATTGTGATTGATGGTTGCTATGCATAGGATTTGCATGTTTTAAATTCTGTTTTGAAAGCATATTTTAGCATGGTTTAATGCTGGTTTTGTAAGCCATATGTGAAGGATGCTCAAGGTGAGAAATCCTTGGTTTTGCACATTGTAAATTGTGAATTGATGCATAGTGTTGCATGTTGTTTAATGGCTTTATGTGATGCTTTAAAACAGAGGAATATTGTTGATAATGATGCACATTGTAAGGTGATGTTTAAGGTCACAAAGGTGGTTGAAAGTCTTTGTTTGAGCCTTGTGTAGTTAAGAACAACATGGTGTTTGGAAGTCCATGGTTGGTTCTTGGTTAAGGTAAATGGTGGTTTGTGCATTTGTGGTTTTGCTTGTAAATCAATGGATAAATGTGGTAAGATGGTTATATTGGCAAGTGATGTAAGTGGTTCTTGGTTCTTAAATCAGATATAGTTAGCCGGCTATAGGATTGGGTGCACCGTGAATAAAGTCGCCTTGGGTGTGGAGTGGTTAAGAGTGAACCGGTAACTCCATCCAAGTATTCTAACGAGATGGTTAAGGTCATAATGGTGTTGAAAGTCCATTCGAGGACCTTGGTTAAGCAAAGGTAATAATTGTGATTAAAAGTCCATTTGAGGGCCTTGTGCTTGGTAAGATCACAATGGTGGTGTAAAGTCCATGTGTGGATCTTGTATAGGGTGTCCCAGATGTCGTTAGTGATGTTATACAACTACCAATCGGTGATGCAAAGGTTGTATGGTGTTTAAAAGTCCATACATGGGAACCTTGTGCATGTTAAGGTTGTATGGTGTTTAAAAGTCCATACATGGGAACCTTGTGAATGTTAAGGTTGTATGGTGTTTAAAAGTCCATACATGGGAACCTTGTGAATGTTAAGGTTGTATGGTGTTTAAAAGTCCATACATGGGAACCTTGTGAATGTTAAGGTTGTATGGTGGTTAAAATTCCATACATGGGAACCTTGTGAATGGTAAGGTCAAATGGTGTTTAAAAGTCCATTTGGGGGCCTTGGATTGGTAGTGTGTATGAAGCGTGGGGACAACGCTTGTGATCCGCGTATCCGATTGGTTGTTGAGTTGAAAAGTGGATTTGGTTTATCACTTGGAGGCCAATGTAATATTCTTGAATTTAATGAAGCATGAGATGCTTGAAATGATGCATGGTTGCATGAGATGTGTATAATGCATTATGAATGCATGTTTACTTGTTGGTTTGAACAAGTGTTGATTTTCTATGGAGAATGGTGCATGTGTGCATGAAATCTCTTTTGTGCATTGAAGTCTTGCTAAGACTTGTGTTTTAAAGGCATGTGATGCAAATTTTGATGTTATGGTTCATATGTTGCATTTGTTTAATGCATGGGTTAAAATGAATGAGGAAATGGTTTAAAAGGTTTCTTGCTTTAAAGTGATAATTGAGTATGAGAAGGGTATGATGTGAATTGGAAGTGATTTCCAAGGTTTTGAATTTTAGCTTTGCATATGGTGTTTATGCATGGAATGGTTAAATTGTTGGTTTTGCAAGTTTATGTTTTGAAAAGGTTTACTTAGCTCGTTAAGCTAAGGGTTGTTTTCATGTTTGAGCAATACATGATTTTAAGGCATGTGGATGAAAAGGGTTTCAAACAATGCTTTGGTTTATCAAAACGAGTTGGCTTTTAAAAGTGGTTTTATGATTTGCTGCATTGATGGTGTTTTGGTTTTGAGCATTCCTCACTAAGCATTATGTGCTTACGCTCTTTTTCGTCCATCAATGCAGATAAATGAAGTTTGGACAGCGAGAAGCAAGGGATTCAAGGAGTACTCCAAGTGAGATGTATGTCTCGGTTAATAGCTATAGTTAATAAAGGCAATGGGGGAAAGAATCTCTAATGTTGATGTTTAAGGAGATTGTGTATATTGGACAAGTTTGGTTTATGATTTTGAATCATGTGGGTTAATGTTGCAACGTTTGAATCTCCTTGTGCTTATATTGTTATGCTATGCTTCTTGTTTTACAAGCATGAATGTGTATTGAATGCGTTTAGTGAGTTGATGCATCTAGGGGTGGTTATGTATCTAGATTTTGATGCAATTATGTCCCTTGTATGTTGTAAGAAGTGCTGGTGTGTTTTGGTTGCATTCGGAGCATGTTTGGTGGGTCTAGGATGCTTTTAACCAGCAAAGTTGCTGTAATCTAGGCAGGTCGTTTCGGAACGATCGCTACCGTTTCGGAACAGGGGCCTGTTATGGCCAGGGCGTTTCGAAACGGGAGGAACCGTTCCGGAACGGATATGCTACTGCCAGACCCCCGTTTCGGAACCCGTTGCGGAACGGCCCCGCGTTTCGAAACAGGTTCTCCCTGTTTCGGAACACCTGACCGTTGGGGGCTGACATTGGCGGTTATGTGTTTTGAAATGTTTGCGTTTTGGTCCTGAATCTTGTTTTCGCAATTGGTTGAGTTTGAGAAGTCCGTTTGAGCTGAAATTTGGCAGTGAAGCATGAAACATGACTAATTTCATATTGGTAATTCTTAATTGGGTTAAGTCCCTGTAATTCTCAGAATTTACAGTTTGGTCCCTAAAGTTGTAATAAGTGCAATTGGGTCCCTGTTTGTTCTCTGATGGTTATGATCTTTGAGTATGATGTTTGTATGTTTACATCTAGGGTTAAAAAGCATTTAGACAAGTTTAAAAAGAAAAAAAAAGGTCGTTAATCAAGGTTGACTTTCGGGTTGACTTTGGTTTTCCCCGTGTAAACTTCTTAATTCGGTTCAACCGTCTGGGCCGGGTTAAGGGGGTTACAAAGACTGCCCGTTACAGCTAGAGGAATGGATGTATGTTGGAAACTATAACAAGCCAAGAAATTACGATTCCAACAATTACAATCCCAACTGGAGGAAAGACCCCAAGTTCTCCTGGAGTAACCCAAACAACGCATTGAATCCTCAAGTGCAGAACACTCAAAATTCGGTAGCACCCAAAATTCTGACACGGCAGCAACCACAACAACAGCCGCAGCCGCACCTAGTATACTGGAGCAGACATTGGCCGCATTTATGTCGCAGACAAGAGCTTACATGGCAAACATGGATCACTTTGTTAAGAAGACTGAGTCGTTCATGGATAAAACAGAGATGAGAATGACTAACCATGAAGCTACACTGAAATCACTAGAGACACAGACGGGTCAGGTTTCCCAGCATATTAAACCAAGGCAGAACGGAGGATTCCCTAGCGATACTGAGGTCGCTAGACAACCCACACATGAGCAGTGCAAAGTCATTACAACTAGAAGTGGGAAACAACTGCCAGGGGCGGAGATGAAAGCCGTACCAATTGAGGAACCAGCCCTAGAATCATCTGCCGCGAACGCTGCCCCGACAGAAGATAAACAACCTACTGCCGCCACACCTGTCACGACAGCAGAAGGAACAGAGGAGAAAGACAAGAATGATGAAGAACCTAAGCCTCCTCAAATCCGCATACCATGTGAAGGACGTCTGGAAGATTACTGTCCTCCACCTTCTTTTCCACAGCGGTTACAGAAGCAGAAACAAGAGTACCAGATCAAAAAGATCTATGATATTTTTAAGCAGGTTCACATCAATATACTGTTGTTAGAGGCCATCAAGCAGATGCCCGGTTATTCGAAATTTCTCAAGGATGCTATGTCGAAAAGATCTAGACTTGGGGAATTCGAAACGGTAAAAATGACAGAAGGATGCATGACTATTCTGCACAGGCATTTACCCCCAAAAAAGAAGGATCCTGGGAGCTTCATCATACCGTGCATAATTGGTGATAAATTCGTGGGTAAGGCACTTTGTGATCTAGGTGCTAGTATTAATTTAATGCCAAAATCTGTGTTTCAGAAATTAGGTATTGGACGATCACGACCCATGACAGTTATGCTGCAGCTGGTAGACCGCTCTTACGCACAACCAGAAGGAAAGATCGAAGATATTCTGGTAAGAGTGGATAAGTTCATTTTTCCTGTTGACTTTCTTGTTTTAGACTGTAAAGTAGATGAGAACGCACCAATCATCCTGGGGCGACCCTTCCCAGCCACAGGTAGATCACTGATTGATGTAGAGAAGGAAGAACTTACAATGAGACTAAATGATCAAGAGATCAAGCTCAATGTTCTCCAGGCAATTAAACATGCTGATGCAGAAGAAGAATGCAAGGCCATCACTACAGTAATCCTTGACCAACCCTGCATCAGGTCGAGCTGCCATGACATTAAATTTGGTCACTGCCACAGCAGCCATCTGGAAGACTGTCACGGCAGCAACGACGACAGCAGTTCCTCAGATTCAGACATATCTGACACTGAAGATCATGAGGAGGTAAACTGGATAGGAAATCGTCCAGGTAAGTTATTCGAGCCCCTAAACTATACCTCGAATGAACACATAATCCAAAAGCCTTCAACTGTAGAACCACCTATTTTAGACCTTAAGCCCCTGCCAGGGCAGCTCAAATATGTTTTCCTTGGATTAAATGATACGTTGCTCGTAATCATCTCTTCCAAGTTAATGCAGAAACAAGAACAGCAGCTGATAGGGATGCTGTAGCAGCATAAAAAGGCTATTGGATGAAAGATAGCTGATATCCAAGGCATCAGTCTGGCACTATGTATGCACAAAATTCTCCTAGAGGATGATCACAAGCCAACAATTGATGCTCAGAGACGATTAAATGACGCTATGCGAGAAGTGGTTCGAAAAGAAATTATCAAATGACTTGATGCTGGGATAATTTATGCCATCTCGGATAGTAAGTGGGTGAGCCCGATGCAGTGTGTTCCTAAAAAGGGAGGAATAACTGTGGTGACCAATGAAGAGAACGAACTAATCCCAACCAGGACTGTTACCGGTTGGAGGGTTTGTATGGATTACCGGAAGCTTAACAAAGCTACCCGGAAAGTTCCGTTCGTACATACTTAGAACGAAGGTGGTGGTCCATACAGACCACTCAGCACTGAAGTATATGTTCACTAAAAATGATGCAAAACCTAGGTTGATACATTGGATTCTGCTGCTGCAAGAGTTTGACATTGAAATCAAGGATAAAAAGGGAACAAAGAACCAAGTTGCAGACCACTTGTCAAGATTAGAGATGGGAAAAAGTCTACCGACAGACAAGACCCACATACTGGAGACTTTCCCCGACGAGCAGCTGTTTGCTGCCACAAGCACTGCCGTGATAGCCATGGCGGCAGGGAAGTTTTCTGAACTTCCTTGATATGCTGATTTCATTAATTACATAGTTAGCGAAATATTACCTCATGAACTTAATTACCAAGCAAGGAAGAGGTTCCAAAATGATGCAAAACATTATTATTGGGACGAACCTCTTCTTTTCAAACATTGTGCAGATCAAATTACCAGGAGGTGTGTACCACAGGATGAGCAGGAAGCTGTGCTCCACCACTACCATGCTTCACCATATGGAGGACACTTAGGTGGAAACAAAACTGCTGCCAAGGTGTTGCAATCCGGTTTTTATTGGCCCTCACTATTCAAGGATGCCCAAGCATTCTACAAAAGCTGTGACAACTGCCAACAAACTGGGAACATCTCAAGAAGACATGAGATGCCACTGCAAAATATCCTCGAAGTCGAAATCTTCGATGTATGGGGGATTGATTTCATGGGACCGTTCCCAGCATCATGTGGGAATCTATGTATCCTACTGACAATGAATTATGTATCCAAATGGGTTGAAGCGATCACCACACAGAAGAATGATGCCAAGACTGTTCAGAGATTTCTGCACAAAAACATTTTCTCCAGGTTTGGCATACCTAAGGCGATCATCAGTGATGAAGGGAGAGATTTCGAAAATAGGGTAATCATTGTTGCCTTAAGAAAATACGGCGTAAAGCACCGCATTGCAACAACATATCACTCTCAAACCAATGGACAGGCCGAAATATCCAACAAGGAAGTAAAGAACATTCTTGAGAAGATGGTTAAACCTACCCGAAAGGACTGGTCTTTACACCTCAATGATGCACTCTGGGCCTATAGAACAACATTCAAGACACCATTGGGAATGTCACCTTACATGCTGATATATGAAAAAACATGCCATTTACCTGTTGAGATAGAGCACAGAGCTTACTGGGATATCAAGGCAGTGAACATAGACTTAGACAAGGCAAGACAGAAGAGGTTACTTGACTTGAATGAAATTGAAGAAATTCGAGCAATGGCCTATGACAACGCAAGAATTTACAAGGACATGACCAAGAGGTGGCATAACAAGAAGTTGCTGCCACGACAGTTCTACCCAGGGCAGCTTGTGTTGTTGTTTAACTCTAGGTTGAAACTTTTCCCAGGAAAGCTTAAATCTAGATGGTCCGGCCCATTCCAAGTTGTGCAGGTTTTTCCTCATGGTGCCATCACGATCAAATCCTTAAAAGACAAGCACCAATTTAAAGTCAATGGACAGAGACTAAAGCATTATCAGGGGACTGAAGCCCCAAGGATGCATGAAGTGGTTACTTTAGAAGATGCCCCTCAAGGCATCCCTAATTTAACTTAATTTTATTTTTTTATTTTTATTTTTTTATTTTTGTATTTTATTTATTTATTAGGAATTAAGAACTATTTTAGTTTTAGAAACTAAGTTTTTATTTTAATTAATTTTTTAGGAAATAAGGGAAACAAGGAGAGGAGAAGAAGTGAATCAGCCCACCATTTCCACAGCAGCCCAAAAAGCCCAAAGGAGGAGTCTGTCGTCACAGCCTGTCAACAGCTGTCGCGACAGACGCGGAAAATACAACATGTCACCACGCTGTCGCAGCAGACACGCAAACACGTAACAGACGCACGACGGACACGGAAACGCGTGACAGACACGTCAGAAACCGCGTAACAGCTGGCCCCGTTATTCGCGCCTGTCGTTACAGCTCCAACGGGCAGAAAACCATTCATCTATATAAACCTCATTTACTATTCATTTTTCACCTCACTTTTACTCTCTCAACTTGCTTTCTCTCTAGATCTCAAATTTCTTTCATTTTCCACAGCCTTGCAACTATGAGTACCAGACAGACACGCTGAAGTGCTGCCTCCAACTCTGCCGCAGCAGCCGGCACACCAAGCCACAATGCCATCCCTAACCGCTTTGCCACCACCGACTCCGTCGACAGATATTACCGCTCCTTCCAAAAAAGGGAGATGTGGGAAGAAAGATGGTTCCTTTACACCAAACGCACAGAAGACCTCGGGCTCGAACTGTTCATAGCACCAAAAATCAAGGCCCTCAAATGGCAGATGTTTGCTGCCCAGCCCGAAGAGATGAATGTCACATTGGTCCGGGAATTTTACGCTGCTATCGAAAGCAAGGATATGAACACCGTGACAGTGCGAGGTAAAGAAGTTACTTTCGAACCTGCCTATATCAACACCCTCTATGGCATCTATGTCTGCCAAAGGGAGAACGGACACAAGAGGTTCGTAGAAAGTATGTCGCCGGCAGACTACGATGCTGTGATGGCAGAGGTAACGGAGCAGGGGACAGAGTGGAATACAGACCCCAAGCATCGTTGGACGGTGAAACACACTAAACTTACCCCCGAGGCAAAACTATGGAACCACTTCGTCAAAAAGAGGATAATGCCTTCTTCCCATAACAGCACAGTCGACCGACCCAGGTTAGCTCTCGTTCATTCAATTTTAAATGAGAGACCCATAAATGTCAGCCGGTATATACAAGAGGGAATTTTGGAGTGTGCCCTTCGACCATCGGGACCCCTTATCTTCCCGTACCTCATAACCAAGATCTGCCGAGGCCACAATGTTCCAGAAATCCCCAAAGATTTCAAGGTCCGAGGGAAGGGATGGACGGAGCGCAACATATTCAGCTTAATGGAATTGAAAGCAGCCACACCACTCTCCTTTTTCAACCCGTCTGCCGTAGCAGAAGAGCCAGTAGAGCCCACGTAGCTAGAACCTGCCACCGCAGAGCAACAACAGCCAACGACAGCAGCCCCTCCAGTAGACTCCTCCACTCAAATTTTTGCAACACTGAAAAAGATTGAAGAACGACAGCTTGGTCTAATGAGTTTCGTCAGAGACTTCACGGCAGCCACAGTACATTTCTTTCAAAACAATTTAAATTTTGCAAATGTACAATTTCCTGCTTTCCCAGAGCAATACTTTGCTGCCCCTACCCTACACTTACTCCTACTCCTGCTGCCACACCAAAAACACCCTCAGCTGCATCCACTCCAACTCCGGCCGCGACAGCTGATGGCGGCAGCCACACTGCCACTGCCTCTGCCAGAGGAGAAAAATGAAAGGAGGCGCTGCTAGAACTCGATGACGACTACTTCGCGAGGTTCTCATCATCCTCCATCTGGCAAGAATCTGATGGGGAGCCCTATGTCGCGAGAAACCTTTCAAAGGAGTTCACTCCAATGAAAAGGCAAAAGCCCAACACTGGTGAAGGATCATCCGGCAAGGGAAAGTCTGCCAGCAGCAGCAGCAGTAGCAGCAGCAGCTCATTAGATGAGGTACAAGTGCTGGAAAAGCCACCCTATATCTCACCCACTCGTATCCAGCTCCCAAGGGAAGCCAAGAAGAAAACTGCCTCTGCCTCTCCGAGCACTCTGCCGGCACCCACAATGAAGGTCACTGCCCGCTGGCAGCTACAAATTAGCAGCAGCAGCAGCGATGACAGCTTCTAAAATTAAGTTTCTATCTTATTTTTGCTGTCTTGCTGTTTTATTATTATTGTGATGTATTTTGTTTTTATTTCTGTCATCATACATTGAGGGCAATGCAACCCTTGAGTTTGGGGGTAGCATCCCTCCAATAATATGAAGTGTCTTTTAGGTTTTAAAATTGTGTTGAAGTGTTAATTATTATTTAAGTTTATTTTGGTAAAAAAAATGGCTTAAGTCTTTGAACTGAACTTACCTGCCGTGACAGACTCTGTCATGGCAGTGCCTTTAGGATATTTTTAGGAACAATTTAGAGCCTTACTATAGTTCTGATCCTTAAACACACTTTGTGACTCTTATACTGTCTAGACTACTCTTAGTAAACTAGAATAGGAAAAGCTTAAACACTTGAGTTGCCCCTAGAGGTGCCTAACACTGGCTCTAGGAAAAGAAGTTAAGAAAAGTTAGACTCAATACACCTAGAGGTGCCCGAAACCGGCTCTAGGAAGTTAGCTAGAGGTGCCCGAAACATGCTCTAGTCAAACTTAATTTAAGAAAAGAGAACCCAGTCTAAGAAAAACTAAAGGAGCCTAAGAATTGCCTCCAAGAAAATGAAAGCTGGCATAAAAATTCAAGTGAGTGGCTTAGGTATTCTAGTGAACCAAAGGAGTCTAGGCATATAATTGTTCACAAACATGCACACACTACACGAGAATTATAGCAAGGTTCCGAATAAATCCAGAAATATCCAACTAGGCGTTGTTCACGAAAAGGCATGAATGGTAGGTAAGGAAAAGTCCACTGATTTAAGCCAAACAAAAAGTTTATTTTTATTATTAGTTTTTTAGTTAGGTCATAACTGCTTGAGGACAAGCAAGAACTTGAGTTTGGGGGTGTGTTGAGTGTGCAAAAGTTCTACTTTTTACCCCTTATTTAACCCATATTCCTGCTGCATTCAAGCAAAATTCATTGCATTTAGAATATATTTCACATATACATCACAATTATATAAAAAGGCACAGTTGCTACTAATTTTAGCTGATTTTGCAGGTAGCTGCTGTGGCAGACTTAGGGCAGTGAAGAAGTAGAGCTAGAACACATGACTGGAGTCAAGAAGAAGGATGATGTTGTGGCCGCTGTCGTGGCAGCCAATGACGACAACAATGGTGAAGGGAAAAGTAAAGTGGAGCTCGACATATAGAAGAATTTAAGCCAGTCTGTCGTAGGCCACTCCTATATATTTCTGAGCCCTAGATCAGAATGAAGGCCAAGCCCAAAGTTCAAGGAAGAAACCCAAAGAAAGCAAAGAGGACGAATTAAAGGAATCTACTCAGAAGATTTAATCTTAATTAGAGTTGTACTTTAGTTTGAACTTGTATTCTGACCTTATTAGAAAACTTGAACCCAAGGCCTATATAAAGGCATGTAATTCGACCTAGGAAAGGACATCTCATTCTCTAGCCGTCTTCCCCAAAAACCCTAGTCGTTTCCCCATTCTCATCATGTTCTAAACTTCCCCTAGGGCTAAGGGTTGATTTTGTAAAGTAGTTGCAAGGATTGTACAGTTTTTAGGATTTTTCTGTTCAATAAAATAAACTTCAAGTTTGCTTATTCTGGTTTTCAACATCTTGCAAGAGTATCGGGAGAGCATTGTGAGATTATACATTTACTTAATATCGGGAGAGTTAAGTGTTGCGTGTAAAATAGTCTATCGCAATGGTAGTGCAAGTGTACACGTCGCAAGTAATAAAGTGATACGAAGTTCGGATATCGTCTCCACAGGGACTGGGCTAACCCTTTCCTTCGCTATCTACACAAGGGAAAAAGAATGATTTAAGATTTTGTCAGGAAAATAATAAAGAGAACTTAAATAAAATAGTAGAGATATTAAGATAGAGAGAATGGGCTGGTATTGAATTGCTCAGTAGTGCAGGTATTGTATTGCTTAGGAACTCCAGTTCTGTCGTCGCGCCTGTCGCCGACAGCACCTGTCGCGCAGCTGTCCGTTGGTCATCGCGGCAGCAACGCACCAACTCAGTACGTTCAAGTTTGGCAAGAATCACAGATCTGCCTTGGCCTATCCCTAGGTCCAAGTCTGTCGATGATCACGTCTTTGATGATACCTCCCGGCGTGAATCGAAGGATGAACACCGATGTGTATGAATTCTTCCTTAGCCACTTACCCTTGCCCTATCCCTAGGCACAAGATAGTTCAACTATAAACTAGAGAACTCGCTCTTATTTCTTTCGTATACTTAACTCTCCCGATGCTAAGTAAATAAATAACCTCACAATGCTCTCCCGATGCTCTTGCAAGATATTAAAACCAAAATAAGAGAACTTGAAGTTTATTTTATTGAACTTGGAAAATCCTAAAACAAAACAATCCTTGCAACTACTTTACTAAACAACCCGTAGCCCTAGGGGGTTTTTAGAACATGTCGGTGACGGGTAAACGGCATGGGGGTTTAGGTTATCGGTTATGGGGTATGATGCCTCCTAGGTTAAATCTATGCCCTTATATAAGCTTTGGGCTCAAGTATTCTAAGTTAACAAGGATTACAACTTTAATGAAAAGTAAGATTCTAATGAATGCTTAATCTATAAGTATTCCTACTTTTCTGCCGCCATCCTTGTTTCTAGGGATTTCCTCTCCTTGAGCTTTGGCTTGACATATCTTTTGATCTAGGGCTTGGAAAAATATTTGGCTTTCACACGACAGACGAGCATAATTTTCTCTATCTATCGAGGTCCACTTTGTTTTTCCTCTCTGCAAAACTGCTGTCACCATGCTGTCACGGCAGATCCACGGCAGCTTCTCCCTCTTTGTCTGCTTGTTCAGTTCAGCTCTTCTACTTCTCTGCCCTGCGCCTGCCTTCGCCGTCAACTATGACAGATACCTGCAAAAACAACCATTTTTAGCAGTATCTGCGCAGTTTTATCTAAATGTGATGTTTATGTAAAACTTAACCTAAAATGCAGTTAAACATGCTTGAGTGCAGCAAAAATAAGGATAAATGATGGGTAAAATATAGAACTTTTAAGCACTGATCACACCCCCAAACTCGAATCTTTGCTTGTCCTCAAGCAATTCAGACCTAAAAGAAAAATGAAATATTTTTGTTTTGGCTTTCAAACAGTGAACTTTACCTTACCCGTCGTTCGTTCCCTGTGACGGCAGCACCCTGTCGGATAATCTAGGATCTGTCCGGAATCTCTCTATAGTCCTCGTGCAGTGTGTGCATGCTTGTGAACAGTTATATGCCAAGACTCTCTTAGTTTCACTAGAATATTCAACTCTTAACTCGAATTTTTATGCCAAGGTTTATTTTTTTGAAGGCACATTTTCATGCTTCTTTGATTTTCTGTTTTGACTTGATTTTTCTATTTTTCTAGCTAAAGTTTCACTAGAGCCGGTTTCGGGCACCTCTAGCTAACTTCCTAGAGCCGGTTTTGGGCACCTCTAGGGCTATTGATTTTCTTTTGCTAAACTTCTTTCCTAGAGCCAGTGTTAGGCACCTCTAGGGACTATTCAAGTGCTAAACTTCCTATTCTAGTTTGGCTAAAAGAAATCTAAGCAGTATAACAGTCACAAAGGTGTTTAAGTTTTCAGAACTATAGAAAGGCTCTAAACTTCTCCTTAATCTGTCCTAAAGATGCTGCCACGACAGAGCTGTCATGACAGGTAAGTTAACTTCACAGTTTTAAGCCAACAGTTTTGTATTTTCTGATTTTTTTTAAGAGAACATAATTAAATAAAAGACTCAACAAATTAATAAAAAAATGTACTAAGACTCCATTAATGATGGAGGGTGCCACCCCCAAACTCGAGGGTTGCATTGCCCTCAATGCAAAATGACAGAAAAGATAAAGTCAGGTACATCACAAAAGAGATATAGAGCATGCAGCAAGAAAAGAAAAATAAAAGACTTAAATTTCAATCGCTCTCTTCACTGCTGCTGCTGACACGGATCTGGTGGCGGCGTCTGGTTTGTGGTGGAGGCTGGGCAGGTTGTTCTACGGGCTGGACGTCTGAACTGCTGCCACTATCTCAAGTGCTGCTGCTGAAGAGGTTGAGGCAGCGCTGCGACGGGTACGTCTAGAAGACATTTTAGTTGCAAGGGTTGTGAAAGTAAAGAAAGCAAATAAAACTAGAGGAGAAAGTAAGTAAGAATAAGCAGAAGTGAGGGAAATGAAAATGGGAATGAGGTTTTATAGCGGTCGAGTTGCTGCCCATTTAATGTCGTAACGGCAGGCGTGAATAACGGGGCGACTGATGAGATTTGGCGTGCCTGACACGTCTGCTACGCATTTATGCGTCTGTTACGCGTCTGTCACACGCTTCTGCGTCTGCCGTGACAGTCTGTTGACAACCTGTCTTGTCCGTGTCTGCGGCGGCAGCTGGAACGACAGGCTTCAATAAATGGGCTCTGTTGGGCTGATGGATGGATGGTGGGCTTGGGTCACTTCTCCTTTTCTTCTTGACTCCTTTATTTCCTAAAAACAGAAATTATAAAAACATTATTTGAATAAAATAAACCTAATTTCCTAATAAATAGTAAATAATAAAAATAAATAGAAAGAAAAATTAGGTTAAATTAGGGATGCCAGGTAGGGCATCTCCTAAGGTAACCACTTCCTGCATTCCTGGGGCTTCAGTCCCCTGATAATGCTTAAGGTGTCGTTTTCGGTACTTCTTGAAGTCCCTCCATCTGGTGATTATTCTCATGGTGGGGGCTCCTTTCTTTCTCTTCCTTTTGTACTCCATGAAGTCCTCCCTTCTTGGTAATGTTTCTGAGGGCATGAACATATGATTAGAAAAAATCAAATTGACATTCGACCACAAACTTACCTTGTTTTCGTTGAATGTTGTTGTGGTTGAATGTAGCCCTTGCTGTCGTGTCTGCTGCTGTGGCAAGCAGTTATTTTGACAGTCTGTTGGCAGGTTACTTTACAGGTCAATGGGACATTGGTAAGTGCCATCACTCTCTATACCAAATTCTGTTGACCACTCGTATATCTCCTTCAGTAGAGACTTTGATGATTCTATGTCCACCGGCTTTGGTTCCTCTAATACCTGCAATGGAATTTGTGAGTTTTCAAAGAATTCAAAAGGTTCGTTTATTACCTGCTCATATTCCATTGGCGAGGCATTGTCATTGGGTAGCTCTTCTAGGTGGTCGTGCGAGTGCCATGACAGGGATGGATGTGTGCAATCTTGGTCAGGCATAATCGAGATAGTGGGTTGAGAATTTGCCTCTGATGTGGTTGCTGTCGAGGCGGCAGATGCTGTCGAGGTGGCAGTTTCTGTCGAGGCGGCAGTTTCTGCCGAGGCGGCAGTTTCTGCCTCGGAAGTGGTTGCTGCCGTGACATTCTCTTGAATTTCACTCAGCGTTGTCGTGGTGTTGCTCCATTCCGGCTCCTCGATCATTGCCATGGCAAGTTGTTGCTCAAACTCATCATGTGTTGGGTATTCCTTCACATGGGCATCCTCGTCATCTTGCCTCAAGATTTCAGGTTCATCTGTGGCATGAATAAGGAATGGTCTGCTCAAGAGTTCATCCATCTTGGCGATACTTGCGTCCATAGAAACCGACACTTCTTGAGTGAGTGCCATGAAGGTTTGCAGTGTGTCTTCTAAGGATTTTGATTGCTCTTGAGGATGATGACATTTCCAGGGCAGGTCGGGTTCTGTAGCAAAACTGTTATGGTATAAAAAATTTTGTGGGTTTTGATCGTACCATACAAAATTTTGCTGCTGTGGCATCGGCATTTGCTGCCCCTGTTGCTGCCACGGCTGTTGCCCTGGCAGCATGTCTTTACGGTAATTGCAAGAACTTTCCCACATCAACTCTCGAATGGTTTTTCCTGGCATGTTGATGCCCTTGAATCTGTATTTTCACCTGAGTTTTTTTTTAAAAAAAATAAAAAAAATAAAAAAATAAAAAAAAATAAAAGAAAAGTGCAGAAGCTAGGGTAAGAGTGTGTTGCCAGTCCCCGGCAATGGCGCCAAAAAACTTGTTGCGTGTAAAATAGTCTATCGCAATGGTAGTGCAAGTGTACACGTCGCAAGTAATAAAGTGATACGAAGTTCGGATATCGTCTCCACATGGACTGGGCTAACCCTTTCCTTCGCTATCTACACAAGGGAAAAAGAATGATTTAAGATTTTGTCAGGAAAATAATAAAGAGAACTTAAATAAAATAGTAGAGATATTAAGATAGAGAGAATGGACTGGTATTGAATTGCTCAGTAGTGCAGGTATTGTATTGCTTAGGAACTCCAGTTCTGTCGTCGCGCCTGTCGCCGACAGCACCTGTCGCGCAGCTGTCCGTTGGTCGTCGCGGCAGCAACGCACCAACTCAGTACGTTCAAGTTTGGCAAGAATCCCAGATCTGCCTTGGCCTATCCCTAGGTCCAAGTCTGTCGATGATCACGTCTTTGATGATACCTCCTGGCGTGAATCGAAGGATGAACACCGATGTGTATGAATTCTTCCTTAGCCACTTAACCTTGCCCTATCCCTAGGCACAAGATAGTTCAACTATAAACTAGAGAACTCGCTCTTATTTCTTTCGTATACTTAACTCTCCCGATACTAAGTAAATAAATAACCTCACAATGCTCTCCCGATGCTCTTGCAAGATATTAAAACCAAAATAAGAGAACTTGAAGTTTATTTTATTGAACTTGGAAAATCCTAAAACAAAACAATCCTTGCAACTACTTTACAAAACAACCCGTAACCCTAGGGGGTTTTTAGAACATGTCAGTGACGGGTAAACGGCATGGGGGTTTAGGTTATCGGTTATGGGGTATGATGCCTCCTAGGTTAAATCTATGCCCTTATATAAGCTTTGGGCTCAAGTATTCTAAGTTAACAAGGATTACAACTTTAATGAAAAGTAAGATTCTAATGAATGCTTAATCTATAAGTATTCCTACTTTTCTGCCGCCATCTTTGTTTCTAGGGATTTCCTCTCCTTGAGCTTTGGCTTGACATATCTTTTGATCTGGGGCTTGGAAAAATATTTGGCTTTCACATGACAGACGAGCATAATTTTCTCTATCTATCGAGGTCCACTTTGTTTTTCCTCTCTGCAAAACTGATGTCACCATGCTGTCACGGCAGATCCACGGCAGCTTCTCCCTCTTTGTCTGCTTGTTCAGTTCAGCTCTTCTACTTCTCTGCCCTGCGCCTGCCTTCGCCGTCAACTATGACAGATACCTGCAAAAACAACCATTTTTAGCAGTATCTACGCAGTTTTATCTAAATGTGATGTTTATGCAAAACTTAACCTAAAATGCAGTTAAACATGCTTGAGTGCAGCAAAAATAAGGATAAATGATGGGTAAAATATAGAACTTTTAAGCACTGATCATTAAGTATACGAAAGGAATAAGTGTAGGTTCCCCAGTTTATGGTTGAACTATCTCGGACCTAAAGATAAGATGAGGTTAAGTGGCTAAGAAAGAATTCAAAAACATTGGTGTTCATCCTTCGATTCACGCCGGGAGGTATCATCTAAGACATGTTCATCGACAGACTTGGACCTAGGGATAGGACAAGTCACAACGGGGATTCTTTCCAAGCTTGAAGTACTGAGTTGTGTGATCGCTGCCGCGACAACAACAGATTGCTGTCGCCGCAGGTGCTACCGCGACAGGGACGACGACAGAACATGAAGTTCTATACAGTGCAACACCTGCACTACCGAGCAAATCAATACCGGCCTAATTCTTTACCCTGAATCTTTTAATATTTTATCTTTTGTATTCTTCATTATTCCTCTACAAACAATTAAACTCTCTTCTTTCTCTCTTGTGCAGCAATCCAAGGATAAAGCTATTTCTAGTCCCTGTGGATTCGACATTCGATACTTCGTATATCACTTTACTACTTGCGTCATGTACACTTGCACTCTATTGCGATAGACTATTTTACACGCAACACAATCCATACCAAGGATCACATCGAAATCGTAGAATGGTAACTCCATCAAATCCACAAGAAAAACATGACCTTGCACAGATAAATGGCATCTCCTATATAACTTCCTAGTGACTACAGTCTAACCAAAAGAACTAGTCACTTGCATTCCTACTTTGAGCAACTAACAGGTATATCATGCAAATGCGCATGCTCACTCAAGATATAAGAATGCATAGATCCAGAATCAATCAAAGCCAGCAATGATAAAGACTGAAGAACAAAGGTACATGCGATAACATCGGTATTATTGCGCTCCTCGTGCTGAGCATAGACCCTCGTAGGGCCGCTTCCCTCAGGCCGAACTGCTACCACATGTGCAATGCCTTGTTGACCCTTGTCTCTCCTTTGAAAGTTCCCTCGGCCGCGCCCATGGCCTCTCTGAGGTGCAGCCGCAGCAGGTGCACATCCTTGGCCTTCAGCAGCCAACAAAGGACACTCTCGCCTCATGTGGTCCGCTGAACTATAGTTCCAGTACAAATTCCCTGTTACCACCACAGAAGCCTGAACCTCTCTAGCCGCTCAAGGACAATCTCGCCTCAGATGACCCCGAGATCCATACGTCCAACATGTGTTATGTTCCGCTCTCATTCGATCTCCCTGAACCGGGGTAGCATGCCCAGCATTCCCTCGCCTAGCAGGCTGATATCTCTTATCTCGTCCCCTCTGTTTCCGTCCACCTCCGGAACTAGACTCAGCTGCTCTCTTTCCAGAGCTAAAACCAACTCTGCGGGATGCCAAACCCAAGTTCTGTTCAATGTCTTTGGCTCGACACACGAACACATCGAAATCGATGTAATCCACAGCCAACATATATGTCTTGACTTCCTGTACCAGCCCGTACCGGAAGCGATCACAACGGTGCCTCTCACTAGGTATTAGCTCAGGGGCATACTGGCTCAGACGTACGAACTGGACCTCGTACTCATCCACGGAGAGGTTGCCCTGAACTAGCGACATAAACTCGTGTTTCTTCTCGTCGAAGTATCTCACCCCTAGATACTTCCTCGAGAAGGCACCCTTGAAATACTCTCAAACTATTTCATTGGGTTCCATACCGGTAGTGGTAGTTGTCCACCAGCTATAGGCATCGCCTTGCAGCAAAGAAACCGCGGATTCCAGCTTGCGTCGTTGCATCCCATTTGATCCATAATATGGATTGTGCTCGCCAACCAAGCTTCTGACGCCTCAGGAGACATACCAAAGAACTCAACAACTCCTAGGCTCCTCAACCTCTCCAAAGGTAAGCCCGTCTGCCCAACTGCAGGGGCCTATACGTAGGCTCCGGCTACTGCGGCCTGAAACGCCCCGGTGATCGCCTGAACCAGTGGCGCCAAATCACCCAAACTCAGACCAGCATGTCCGTGATGCTGCTTTTGCTCCTCACCTCCAGGTGGTGGCGGAGGAGGTAAATTTCCACCAGGAGGGACATCAGCCCTTTGCTCACCCTGGTCGCCCTACTCAGCCACATGCATAATCGTGTTCGACCTTAGCTCTCTCCTCGGACCCATAGTGTTATTTTAACAAGGCATATCAAATAAACAAAACAAACCATTTAGGCCAGCCTCAAGCAAGGATCCAAGTTCACAAAAGCATTTAATCAGTGTAATAAGGCAATGGGCACCCCGATTTCCCTCAAACATAACATAGCATACAATAACATATCATGCTCATCATGCTTTCCATCATCCAAAATCAGCACACATCAACATTCTATTATCAACATACAATCATATTCATCTCACACGCGATTCACATAAATCAAGCATAGCTTAAGCTCCGATATTCAACCAAAATCATGTTTTTCAATCAACACACATAAACACATACCAATTTCACATTCTGACATCCCCAATTCTTTCGAAACCTGGCTCTGATACCAACAAATGTAACCCCTTAGCCCGACCTAGACGCCTGACCCGAACCGAGAAGATTACACGAGGAAAACTGAAGTCAACTTGTTTAAGTAAACCTTGATTAGCGACCCTTTTATTTCTTTTTATCTTTTCTATATGTGCATTATTATCCTATATGATTAGCAATTTGGTTTAGCGAAAGCGATACATTGAATAGAACTCAATTAGGGGTCCAATTGCATACAACCGTATTTTAGGGACTAAAATATTAATTTCCATAATTATAAGGACTAAACAGGTTTTTAAGTTACCAATCCAAAATTAATTTTATTACATGCCAGCATGTGAAATTGCATCATAAACGGATCATCAAAACCTATTCAATTAAGCATCCAACAATTAGGGACCAAAACTTAAGAAAATAGAACCCTGAAACAATTCAAATTCAAATCCAACGGTCGGGTGTTTCGAAACAGAAGACCCTGTATCGGAATGGTCATTTCAGAACCAGGTTGACCGTTTCGATATGCGGGTGTGTTCCAAAACCCGTTTCGAAACCATGCTTTCTAGTAGCAAAATGTTCCGGAACGTTCTCACCCGTTCCGGAACCCCATGACCATTCCGGGCCACCGTTCCGAAACATTTAAGGGCGTTCTGAAACGCCTTGCCCTGCAACTTCTCAAAATGCTGGTTTTACTCAACTAATCACCTCTGGAATCATTCCAAAACATGCCACATCACACATACAACTTGTAAACACATCAAAGACCATTAACATGAAGCACAATAGCATCATTCATGCAAGCATTAAGTCTATAGGCATGCTTCCTAGTCTTCAAAACCATTCAAAAGCTAAAAGCCACATTTAAGCACAAAATTAAACCTCAAAGGCCATTTACAAACCAAAATAAGCAAACCAAACATGCTTAAGGTGTTTAATCTTACCAATTACTAACAAAAGTAGAAATCCCTCCCATTGCCTCTTATTACACCAAGATGAAACCACATACTTTTCTTAATCAAAAGCTTGGATTCCACTTGCTATCGGGCTGCCTCGAATGCTCAATTTTCTGCATTGATGAAACAAATGAGCTTAAGCATAAAGCTTAGCAAGGATCGCTAAAATCAACACTCATCAATGCATTTCATAAAACCATTCATCATCATTTGCAAAATCATGCCTTTCCTAAAAACATGCTCTTCTAAGAATCAATGCACTTTTCAAACCACATGCTCTTAACATCATAATAAAAACAGCAAATAATCTTTTGCTCATGCTTAAACCAAGCGTCACATGCATTCTAGCATAAACCACAAGCATCTCATGCTTAAATCATTAATCAACAACATTTTATTGGCTTGCAAGTGATCCATTCTCAATGATACCAAAACCAACACAAATGACACAATCGGATACGCGGATTACAAGCGTTATCCCACACGTATCATACACACTACCAGACTACACAAGACTCACACACGAGAGCAACCCTCCATCGTTGTGACACTCGTGGTGGAGTATAACGGTACAATCTCAACCCCTCAACACCATTCATCGGTAGTTGTATAGTTCCAATAACGAGAGCACATGACACATAACACAAGATCCACACACAGAATTAACATCCTCCGTTGTGATCTTAACCTCAATCGTTAGGGTACTGTGGAGTATACGGTACAATCACAACCCCTCGACATCCAAGGCGACTTTATTCACGGTGCACCCAATCCTATAGCTAGCTAACTATATCCGATTAAAGTAACCAAAGACCATTTTCATCACTTGACAATATAATCATTTAACAACAACATTCCACTGTTTTACAAGCATAAACATAATGCCATTTTCACAAGCATAAACATGCTTAATATCATATGTACAAATTACATAAATCCAAGGATCACTTACCATGTGCATCCTTAACAAAATAGCATTAAAACCGGCAACCATAATGCTCTAAAACATGCTTTAAAACAGTAATTAAATCACATTCAAATTAAGTGCATTTTCAAAAAAACATAGCATATTTCTGAGAGAGACTTTCAAACCAGTTACTCTTGAGCTTAGCTCAGTGTTTCAAACTTACACTAAGCTCCCAGTACCACGCTCAAAGCGTTACAAAGCTGGAAAATCCATTTCCACTCACCGATACACGAAACCTCGTTTGCCAATGCAAAAATCACCCTTCGGGAGCCTCCAAAATCACCTCGTTTGCTCCCGGATCAAGATCCCTTGTTTTCACATCATCAAAACATAGATCTAAATGCATTAAAATGCATTTCAGCACCAGTAGATAACACAAACTCGTAGCTCACCCAAACTACACCAATTTACCCATCTGAAACAACCGAAAACTCAATCGATTGCTTCCTAAACAATGCCCAGCCAACATACTCCACTTCCAACCATTTATAAACATCAAAACACACCAAAAAACAACCTAAACCCATCCTTATACCACCAGCAAGCATAATTCCACCATCTCACCTCAAAAACTCACTTAAAACTATCAAGAAACTCAAGGATCTCAAGGATTTCAGGATCTATATTATCAAAACCTCATTTCAACATAATAATCAACTTGAAACTCAATTAAAATCAATCCAAAATAGAGCTTAACAAAACAAATTCGAAAATCAAGATTTTAATCAAATTTTTACAAGATTTTGATCTCAAATCAAAACTATATTGAAAACTCAACCAAAAATATTAATTAGAAGTCAAAGATCTTGGGAATTTCAATAAAGAACCTTGCTTAGAGGTTGAGAAGGAGATTTACCTCTAATCCTTGCTCTCCTCAATGAATGACAAGTTTTTGCTTCACAAGACTTGAAGAATTTAGGAAGAATTCTTTGAAATGAGTAAGAAATCAAGAAGAGAGTGTTTGAGAGAAAAAAAATCTGGAGAAAATGAGTTAAAATGGTGTTTGGCTGAAAATGAGAAGAGAAAGGTAGTTACGTGATGAAATCTCACTAATTAACTACTTAATTAATTAAATAAAATAAAAGCCAATTAAAACTATTTAATTAAAACCATTTTAAACACATGTCATATTAAGGAAAGGCTAAATTGCCATAAAGCTCCCTAAAGATTCTAAGATTTTGGCTTCTCCTTTAAAAATTGCATTTTCCATAGTTTATAAATTTTACAATTTGGTCACTACCCAAAATGTACCACTTCCAAAAATCTTTTTGTAAAATTGATTTGACCAACCTCTTAAACATATTTTTAGAGGATTTTAGCAATTTTTACCACATTTTTATCTTATCCCGATCCTTGATTTCCTTAAATCACCTTACGCGATTCGACCCGTTTCCGACCGGTCCGGTCCGATGTCCAAAACATTCAGGCCCAAAACCAGGGCGTTACACAAAGCCTCGTATGGAGCCATTTGAATACTTGTCTGATAACTATTGTTATACGCAAACTCAACTAACGACAAATGCTTCTCCCAAGAACCCTGAAAATCTATTACGCAGCACCTCAACATATCCTCAAGCACTTGGATCACACGTTCCGACTGTCCATCCGTCTGAGGATGATAGGAAGTACTGAAATTCAGCCGTGTACCCAAGGCTTGATGCAAGCATTCCCAAAATTGCGTTGTAAAGCTCGGATCCCTATCCGGCACTATGGACTTTGGCACACCGTGCAACGGCACAATCTCAGCAATGTACAACTCAACCTACTTATCCAAGGTATACGTAGCATGCACAGGCAGGAAATGTGCACACTTCGTAAGCCGATCAACAATCACCCAAACCGAATTCTTCTTTGACGGTGACAACGGCAACCTAGACACAAAATCCATGGTAATTCTTTCCCACTTCCATTCTGGAGTTCTCAAAGGCTGTAACAACCCAAAAAGAAACTTATGTTCAGCTTTCACTCGCTGACACACCATGCACTTACTAACGAACTCAGCCACATCCTTTTTCAACCCCACCCAGTAGTACTCATCCTTCAAATCACGATACATCTTCGTACTACCAGGATGCATAGCAAAAGGACTGCTATGAGCTTCAGTTAGAATAGTGCGCCTCAACTCAATATCATCTGACACCACTATTCAAATTCCAAAGAACAGAACACCTTCATCATTAAAACTAAAATCCGAAGGCTTACCCTTCGCAATATCCTAAACATGTGGAACAAGGGAATCATCAAGTAACTGCTTATCTTTGATCAACTAAATCAGAGATGGTTTCACTTGCAATGCAACGATAAGACCACCATCACGTGATATGCTCAAATGAGCAAACATCGCCCTCAACTCCACGACCACTTTCCTACTCAAAGCATCAACCACAACATTGGCCTTGCTCGGGTGATACTCGATCGTTATATCATAATTCTTAAGATACTCTACCCAGCGACGTTGCCTAAGATTCAACTCCTTCTGAGACATGAGATACTTCAAGCTCTTATGATCCGTGAACACAACACATTTCTCACCGTACAGGTAATGCCTTCATATCTTCAAAGCGAACACAACAGCCGCAAGCTCAAGATCATAAGTAGGGTAGCTACGCTGATGCACCTTCAACTGTTTAGATGCATAGGCTACCACCTTACCCTCCTGTATCAACACGCAGCCCAAACCAACAATGGACGCATCAATATAGACCACAAACTCCTTACCAGACTCAGGTTGAATCAGGACAGGAGCTTGCGTCAAAGCTTCCTTCAGCTTTTCAAAAGCTTGCTGCCTCACATCTGTCCACTCAAAGCGAACATTCTTCTGCAACAACTTAGTCAAAGGTGCAGCAATCTTCAAGAAACCCTCGACAAACCTACAGTAATACTCGGCTAAACCAAGGAAACTTCGTACCTCGGTCACTGACTTAGGCACCTTCCAACTCATCACAGCCTCTACTTTGTGCGGATCAACGTGAATACCCTTAGCTGACACAACATGCCCTAGAAAGACCACCTCCTTAAGCCAAAACTCACACTTACTTAGCTTGGCATACAACTGGTTCTCCAACAACGCTTGCAAAACGACTCCCAAGTGTCTATCATGATCCTCCTCTGTACGCGAATACACAAGGATATCATCGATGAACACCACCACAAACTGGTCCAAGAACTCATGGAACACACGATTCATCATGTCCATGAAAGCAGCAGGTGCGTTGGTCAAACCAAACGGCATCACCAAGAACTCGTAATGCTCGTACCTTGTCCGAAAAGCTGTCTTAGGTACATCTACATCCTTCACCCTCAGCTGATAGTATCCTGACCTCAAGTCTATCTTAGAAAACACAGATGCTCCTCGAAACTGATCAAAGAGATCACCAATCCTAGGCAAGGGATACTTGTTCTTGATCGTCAACTTGTTCAGTTGTCAATAATCTATGCGCATCTGCATCGTCCCATCTTTCTTATTTACAAACAAGACCGGTGCACCCCAAGGTGACACACTCGGCCGGATGAACCCTCGATCCAACAACTCCTGAAGTTGCTTTTTCAACTCCAACTCTTTAGGTGCCATGCGATAAGGAGCAATGGACACCGGAGTCGTATTCTTATACCACTCGATACCAAACTCAACTTCTCTGTTTGGTGGCAATCCAGGCAATTCTTCCGGAAAGACACCCAGAAAATCGCAAACGGTTCTGATGTCCTGCATACGCACACCATTCGCGCCAGGTTTCATCACATAAGCAAGATAAGCCTCACATCCCATCCTCAGCATACGGCTTGCTTCCAAAGCTGAAATCACATTCGACAAAAATTTCACATTCTCACCGACTATCACCACTTCATATTCATCGACAAGCTTTAAAGTGACCCGTTGTACATCAAAGTCAACCACCGCTCTATGCTCAGTCAACCAATCCATACCAAGGATCACATCGAAACCGTAGAAGGGTAACTCCATCAAATCGACAAGAAAAACATGACCTTTCATAGAAAAATGGTATCTCCTATATAACTTCCTAGTGACTACAGTCTCACCAAAAGAACTAGTCACTTGCATTCCTACTTCGAGCAACTCAACATGTATATCAAGCAAATGTGCATGCTCACTCAAGATATAAGAAAACGTAGATCTAGAATCAATCAAAGCCATCAATGATAAAGTCTGAAGAGCAAAGGTACCTGCGATGACATTGGTATCATTGCAATTCTCGCGCTGAGCATAGACCCTCGTAGGACCGCCTCCCTCAGGCCGAACTGCCACCACATGAGCAATGTCTCTCTGGCCCTCGTCTCTTCTCTGAAAATGCCCTCGGCCACGCCCACGGCCTCTCTGAGGTGCAGCCACAGCAGGTGCACGTCCCTGGCTTCCACCAGCCAACAAAGGACACTCTCGCCTCATGTGATCCGCTGAACCACAGTTCCAGCACGAATTCCCTGTCACCACAACAGGAGCCTGAGCCTCTCTAGATGCTCGAGGACAATCTCTCCTCAGATGACCCTGAGATCCACACATCCAGCACGTGTTATGTTTCGCTCTCATCTGATCTCCCTGAACCGGTGCACCATGCCCAGCATTGCCTCGCCTAGCAGGCTGATATCTCTTATCTCGTCCCCTCTTGTTCCGTCCACCTCCGGAACTAGACTCAGCTGCTCTCTTTCCAGAGCTAAAACCAACTCCTTGGGATGCCAAACCCAAGTTCTGTTCAATGTCTTTGGCTCGACACACTAGCACATCGAAATCGGTGTAATCCGCAGCCAACATATATGTCTTGACTTCCTATACCAGACCGTACCGAAAGCAATCACAGCGGTGCCTCTCACTAGGTATCAGCTCAGGGGCATACTGGCTGAGACGTACGAACTGGACCTCGTACTCAACCACAAAAAGGGTTCCCTGAACTAGCGACATGAACTCGCGTTTCTTTTCATCCAAGTATCTCACGCCTAGATACTTTCTCTTAAAGGCACCCTTGAAAAACTCCCAATCCACTTCATCGGGTTTCATTCCAGTGGTGGTAGTCGTCCACCAACTATACGCCTCACCCTGGAAAAGCGAAACAACGTACCCCAGCTTGCGCACAGCATTACAGCCCATCTGATTCATGATACAGACGCCTCAGGAGACATTCCAAAGAACTCAATAGCTCTTAAGCTTCTCAGCCTCTCCAAAGGTAAGCCCCCCTTCCCAGCTGTAGGGGCCTGTATATGCGCTCCGGCTACTGCAACATGAAACGCCCCGGTGATCGCCTGAACCAACGATGTTAGATCACCCAAACCCGGACCAGCAAGTCCTTGCTGCTCCTGCTCCTCACCTCCAGGTGGTGGCGGAGGAGGTAAATTTCTATCAGGAGGGACATCAGCCCCTTGCTCATCCTGGTCGCCCTGCTCAGCCACATGCACTATTGTGTTCTACCTTAGCTCTCTCCTCAGACCCATAGTGCTATTTTTAATAGGGCATAACAAATAAACAAAACAAACCATTTGAGCTAGCCTCAAGCAAGGATCCAAGTTTACAAAAACATTTAGCTAGTGTAATAAGGCAATGGGTACCCCGATTTCCCTCAAGCATTACATAGCATAATATAACATCTCATGCTCATCATGCTTTCCACCACCCAAAATCAGCACATATCAACATCCCATAATCAACATACAATCATACTCATCCCACATGCGATTCACATCAATCAAGCATAGCATAAGCTCTAATATTCAACCAAAATCATGCTTTTCAATCAACACACATCAATACATTCAAATTTCACATACCAACATCCTCAATTCTTTCGTAACCTGGCTCTGATACCAACAAATGTAACCCCTTTAGCCCAGCCTAGACGCCCGACCCGAACTAAGAAGATTACACGGGGAAAACCGAAGTCAACTCGTAAAGTCAACCACTATTAACGACCCTTTTTTCTTTTATCTTTTTTTAGATGCACATTATCATGCTATATGATTAGCAATTGGATTTAGCGAAAGCGACACAGCGAACGGAACTCAATTAGGGGTCCAATTGCATACAAACGTCTTTTAAGGACTAAAATGTAAATTTCCAAAATTATAAGGACTAAACGAGTTTTTAAGTTCCAGTCCAAAATTAATCATATTACATGCTAACATGTCAAATTTCAACATAATCTGATCATCCGAACTCATTCAATTAAGCATCCAACATTCAGGGACCAAAACGTAAGAAAACAGAAACTTGAAACAATTAAAATTCAAATCCAACGGTCAGGTGTTTCAAAACACAAGACCTCGTATCGGAACGGCCGTTTCGAAACCAGGTTGACCGTTTCGATACGCGAGTCTGTTCCAAAACCCGTTTCGAGACAATGTTTTCTAGTAGCAAAATGTTTTGGAACATGCTTACCCGTTCCGAAACGCCATGACCATTCCGGGCCACCGTTCCAAAATAAATAAGGGTGTTTCGAAACGCCTTGCCCTACAACTTCACAATTTGCTGGTTTTTCTCACATAATCACCCCCGAAATCATTACAACACATGCCACATCACACATTCAACATGTATAAGCATCAAAGGCCATTAAAATGAAGCACAAGCTAAATCATTGAATCATTCATGCAAGCATTAGAACTATAGGCATGCTCCCTAGTCTTCAAAACCATACAATAGCTAAAAGCCACATTCAATCACAAGTCAAACCTCAGAGGCAATTTACAAACCAAGATAAGCAAACCAAACATGCTTAAGGTGTTTAACATCACCAAATACTAACATGAGTAGAAATCCCACCCATTGCCTCATATTACACTAAGGGTGAACCACATACATTGCTTGGTCAAAACTCTTGGAATCCTCTTGCTATTGGACTGCCATGAAATGCTCAATTCTTTGCATTGATGAAACAAACAAGCGTAAGCATATAGCTTAGTGAGGATCGCTAAAACAACATTCATCAATGCATTTCATAAAACCATTGCATCATCATTTGCAAATTCATGCCTTTCTTTAAACATGCTCTTCTAAGCATCAATGCACTTTTAAAACCGCATGCTTTTAATATCATTTAAATAACAGCAAATAATCCTTTTCTCATGCTTAAACCAAGCATCACATGCATTCTAGCATAAACCTCAAGCACCTCATGCTTAAATTATTAATTAACAACATTATATTGGCTTGCAAGTGATCCATTCTCAATGATACCAAAACCAACACAAATGACACAATCGGATACACAAATTACAAGCCTTGTCCCACACACTTCATACACACTACCGGACTACACAAGGCTCACACACGAGAGCAACCCTCCATCATTGTGACACCTGTGGTGGAGTATAATGATACAATCACAACCCCTCAACACCACTCATCGGTAGTTGTATAATTCCACTAACGAGAGCGCGGGACACATAACACAAGACTCACACACGGGATTAACATCCACCGTTGTGATCTTAACCTCAATTGTTAGGGTACCTGGATGGAGTATACGATACAATCACAACCCCTCGACATCCAAAGCGACTTTTTTCACGATGCACCCAATCCTATAGCCGGCTAACTATATCCGATTAAAGTAACCAAAAACCATTTCCATCACTTGCCAATATAATCATTTAACATCAATATTCCACTGTTTTACAAGCATAAACACAATGCCATTTCCACAAGCATAAACATGCTTAATATCAAATGCATTTATCGCATAAAACCAAGGATCACTTACCTAGTGCATCCTTAACATAATGGCATTAAAATCCAGCATTAACCATGCTTAAAACGTGCTTTAAAAACTGTAATCAAAACCACATTTAACTCAAGTGCATTTCCATTAAAACATAGCACATTTCTGAGAGAAACTTTTGAATCACTTACTCTTAAGATTAGCTAAGTGTTTCAAACTTACACTAAGCTCCCAAGACCACGCTCAAAGCGTTAAAAAGTTATAAAATCCATTTCCACTCACCGATACGTGAAGCCTTACTTGCCGACACAAAAATTATTCTTCTAGAGCCTTCAAAAATGTCTCGTTCGCTCCCGGATCGAGATCCCCTGTTTTAACATCATCAAAACAGAGATCTAAATGTATTAAAATGCATTTCAACACTAGCAACAAATCACAAACCTGTTGTGTTGGGTCACGACGGCACGCCCCGTGGCGCAGCGGAAAAATTAATCTGACATAATCCAGCCAGGATCCATGTACAGGAACGAATTCGGGGTGAAAAGATGAAGAGTTACCATTTAAAACTCTGGAAACTGGAAAACCGACGGTATGTCGGAGTAACCACGTCAAGTAAAACCAGAATCGTTACAGGTTCGCAACGACCTCTACGAAGTCCACCCGAACAAAACGAACAAAGTTTCTGCCTCCCTAACACTTAGGGATAAATTTCGATAGGCTTGAACACCTTCCAGGGAGAAGTTGAAATCACTCCAGGGATTCCTGAGGGAGTCTGAAATCGACCAGGAGTTCAATCGGGACTTGCAATCGAGCAAGGGAACCTTTAGGGATTTGTCAGGGGGCAAGTAGAACACCAGAAAAATATCGAACAGCTTCTCAGAGAGCTTTCTGGGATATGTCGAATTCCAGTGGGGAATCCCTAGGGGTGTTGTCGAAATCTTCAAGAGGAGGAAGAAGGATGATTTGGTTGCTAACCCATGTCCCTTTAAATAGTATTCAGAGACTTAATTCTAGTTGAATTTTTTAAATCCAAGTTCAACCAAAATTCATAGAATCTAATTCTACTTGAAATTGGTTTATATTAAATATACATTATATTTAATAATATTAAATGATATATATATATTTAATTATGTAGAATGTTATTCTACATAAAACATGGATTTAAATATACATTATATTTAATCCAAATATATATATTTTTATTATATAGAATCTCATTCTATCTTTACTTGGATTTAAATATATTTAAAAATATGTTTTTTTAATTATGTGGAATCTAATTCTACATAAACTTGGAATTAAATATACATTATATAAATTCCAAATATATATTTAAATTTCTAGAATCTTATTCTATAATATTTAAGTCTCTAAATATTTTCCATACTCTAAATAATATTTGATAAATACAATATTTATCCAATATTATTCCCATTTAAGAGAGTTGCCGATTTTCCTTATCCCATAGGGGATTTTCGGCAACCTCCCTAAAATAGGGAGTATGGTTTCCAATTTTTGTTCGTTTCATTCGAAGGGTGTGACCCTTGTAGGTTCATGCAACGTTAGCATCAAAATTAGAACTGTTCTAATTTTACAAACAATGAGTGGCATCTAGCAATACATCATTACTACCTAAGTTGCATGAAGTCATGGTTTGACTTTCCTAATTCCTTAATAAACTTCCTTTATGTATTTCATCCTTTTGTCCTTTATATCTTAGATGAACACAAGTCATGGGTTAGTCACACTTGCGTTGTCCATCTAGTGTTTCTTGATGTCTTGAGTAGATTATGATAAACGAATCTCTATGATATCTCATATCATAATATTCGAGCATGGCCATGCATTTTCTAATCTCACGCAATCAAGTGGCCGAAGATATTTCTCCCATTATGTAGGAGGGACAAATCCTTTCTTGATCAACCATACTTCAATACATAGGTCATCACGTATCCAATCATCCGTCTTTATAATGTAGTTAGTTATGAAACATGTTTGACTATGTCAAAATACGTAAATCTTTATGTTGAAATCATGTTGATCTCAAGTCTGAGGATTATACATATGTTTATCATGACCAATGATGTGACTGTCACATAATTACCCAAGAAACATGCTCATAGCGGGTCAATCCAGTATGTTGTTCTCTAACAAATACTTATGTGTTGATTTTGACATCTCTATGTCAATGACAACGCTTGTCATCAACCACATATTAGTCTTTATATATTATCAATGTCCATAACCGTAATAATATTCGACTAAGGATCCTAATTAACAATAATCGTATTATTGTATGGACATTATTATCCAATGGTTAGTTTGATGCATTGAAACATACCAAATGATAATAACGGCAATGCCATTACTTGATGAATCTAGTAAAATAGTATGTCTATTCAATCATCATATGATTAGTCTTTGGGCATATTCCAACAATCTCCCACTAGCACTAAGACCAATCATTCTCTTATCTAATACGACATGGCTTAGTGTAACTGACATGCTTATGTTGTGTCAAAAGCTTTTTCAGGGAGTTGACAAAGTTATCAACTTTGTGCGTATGTTGCATACTTTCACATCTTCAAGATGTAAGTACTTTAGAATATGTTTGGATTTATTGATGAGATCTGGGTTTTATTTGCTTACGCAAAGGTTCCATCATAACAGAGTTATGTAGCATCTAATATGCTGGGAACAACCCTTAGTTCAGAAGTGAACCCTTTAAATCCAAACATCCTTCTTTATTGCTATATCGACTGCAATACATTCAGCCTATGTTGTAGAGTTAGATATTGTCTCGTGTTGCTAACTCGCAGTATCTTTTATTAATGCAAAACGGATTGCGATCTTTAGTTCCTTTTGATGAGTATGTTATCTACATACAATACTTAGGAAAGTAACAATGCTCCCACTAGCTCTTTTGAAAACAAGACTCCCCTTTGTTTCTAGATAAACCAAACCTTTTGATTGTATCTTCTGAAACGAATATCCCAACTTCGAGAAGCTTGCCTTAGTCTACGGATAGATCTTTGTAGCTTACATACCTTCCAAATGTTTACTGGAGTGACAAAACCTTCTGGATGTGTCATGTACACATCTGTTTCAGGTGTTCCCTTAGGAAAGTGGTTTTGACATTCCTTTATTTGATTCCATAATCATCGTATGTAACTACTTGCAAGTGAGATTAAGATGGATTAAACATAGCTACAAGGAAGATGCTTTATCATAGTCTATACTATGATGTTTTTCAAAAACTTTTAGCGACGAATCATCCTTTGTATGTTTTATCATCCATACCTCTTAGGTTTTACCCTTTTAGGTAACCAAAGTCTATAATTAGTTTTAGACATGGATTCCATCTCATATCTCATGGCTCTTATCCATTTCTCGAATTTTGGGCTCACCATTGCTTTCTGATAAGACCTAGTCTTTATCTTGATCCGAAAAGAAGAGTGTTTCCATGTACGGATAGTGAGAAATCCATATTTCTCAAGTATATGGTATTCTCTTAAGGATCAACACAATGGTTGTGTTTTGTTCCAATGTTTCTTGATCATTTGTGGAACATTCTCAATCTTTGGTTCATAAATTTGTTGTCTAAAATTTCTTCACATTCCAAATTCCATTTTTCCTTTTGTGAGAGGTAACCTCTTTCGAGAGAAACTCTCGTTTGAGCAACAAACATTTTGTTCTCGTTGAAAAATGAAATCCCTTAGTGATAAGTATTCTCTTTCGAGATAAACTATCGTTTGAGCAACAAATATTTTGTTCTCATTAAAGTTGAAGAAATAATATCCCTTTGTGAGAATTAATCTCTTTCAAGATAAACTCTCGTTTGAGAAACAAATGCTTTGTTCTCGTTAGGATAAACAACAAATGGAGTTTTTAAGGTTCGAACTTTGTAAACATTTTAAAATGTAAGTAACCTTAAAACTTCAAAGGTATTCTAGAACAATTCTTAGTCCATATCTTATATGACGTTTCGAAAAAAACACGATTAAGTATGAGAGTTGTTTTTCTAGTGTGTAAAGAAGTCGAAAATGACTTGTTCTGAATCAAAACATGTCTAACATATTTGATTCTCTTTCAAAGACTTTTCGTTCCACTTGTGGGATTTAATTATGGGACAATCCCATATTCTCTGAAAGTTCATCAAACTTTAAATATTCTTGAATTTGATCTCATCAAATAACCTTAATACTTTTTATGAGTTTGAGATTAGTCATTTGTTTTATTTATCTTATAAATATTATTGATTTGATTAGTTTAAAGATCATTGATTCGTTGTGCCATAAGAGATTAAAAGAATAACATTTATTTAAATAATCTCAAAATTAAAATATATTGTCCTTACAAGATAACTAAAACTTAGGCACAAAATAATAATCTTAAAAACTAAAACAAATCTATTTAAGCAAAAACACATGTCCTAATGGATGATGTAGCAACTCTTGCTTTATTTCCATTCGCAGGTCCATGTCTATTTTGATGTCTTCTCTTTAGAAGCCTTTGAGGTTGATGCCTCACTCGTTTTTGCTTTCTTGACTTCTTGTAGGTGTGTGGGGCAGTTTCTCTTCCAATGTCTGGTCTTGCCGCAATAGAAACATTTTCCATCCTTCTTGATTCCCTTCTTAGGTTTCAATGCCTCCTTTCCATCGGTTTTGGTCTTACCATCACCTTTAGACTTTGCTGCCGATTTACCTTTCTTCTTGCCCTTGTGGACCATCAGAATAGGTTTAGGTCCTACCTTCTTCAAGTTGATTTTAGCAGTTCCTAACATGCCGAGCAACTGTGGCAGTGTCTTGTTAATTTCATTCATATTGAAATTAAGGACGAATTGATTGAAACTATCCGGCAACGATTGCAGGATAACATCAGTAGCTAATTCGTCTTTTAGCGGAAAGCCGAGCTTCTCCAACGTTTGGATGTAGCCCATCATTTTGATGACGTGAGCTCCTATGGGAGATCCCTCACTCATCTTGCATTGAAACAGAGCTTTAGAGGTCTCGTACCTCTCTTGACAAGCTTGCCCTTCATAAATCTCCTTGAGATTTTGAATCATATCATAAGCTATCATGTCATCATGTTGCTTCTGAAGCTCGGGGGTCATGGAGGCAAGTATAAGACAACCGACATCCAGCATGTCATCCATGTGTTTCTTAAACTTGTCTTTGTCAGCTCTGGAAGCAGTGGAAACCGGTTCATCAGGAACAGGTTCTTCAATGACATATTCCTTCTTTTCCTGTTTGAGAACAATTCTCAAATTGCGAAACCAGTCAAGGAAGTTTATGCCATTGAGCTTATCCTTCTCAAGGATAGATCGCATAGATAGAGTATTATTTGCCATTAATTCTACAACAAAGAAAATATGCTACATAATTTTTACTAAATTTTAAAATTTATAGATAGGTCTTTACTATAAATTTACTCCCACTATTTTCTTCAAAATTAAAAACCCTCTAGTTTTACGGAAAAACGTTTCGATAGTTTTTCTAGTGAGTGAGGATTCGTATTTCACAATTCCTAAATCAGCTTTGGACAGTCTTTTAGGAAATGGTTATTTAGGTAAGTAACACCTTACTAATTACATCTCATGTAATTCCTCATCTTTTGGCGAACAACTCTTGTTCTTTAAATCATCTTATGATTATCCAAAACTTTTAACCACTAGGTTTTCTAATCCTATTAGAACAACCTAGCTAAGTCAATACCAATATCTCAACCGGCGAATGTCACTAGCTTATTCTTCGCGTTTAACTAAGATAGATAAATGTGACATTGCTTTGGCAAAGCTCGCATTATATCAATCGAAGCTTTAACGAGGGTAAATATTGGATGGTTAAAACAGACTTAGAATTATAGTGAGGGATTTACTTAATTATCTCATCATTTTAACATTGATCCTATCAATAGAACTATGTTAATCATGCTTATAAAACATCCATTGCATCACATACAAGGTAAATATAAGCGGTAAATAGATATGCAATGATTATAGCCCTTCTTAACCTAAGGCGACCCGTCCCAAGCCAATGGGAGGACCATTCTACTGAAGATAGAATCTGCTTCTGAAACTCCCGGTCCACCAGGGAAGGCCCACCACGCTGCTACCTTGGTTCTTGCTTTATCTCCATGAGTATTTAAAATTTTCAGAAACTTGCGTTACATGCGAGGGAGTGAGATGAGAAGAGAAATACAATAGAAGATAGAGAAAGGCATGACACGCAGGCCGTATTTATAAAAACCAAAACTATAAAGGCTATAGGCTATAACCATGCAAAACAAACACCGTGAAATCTAACATGCATTTCAAACATCGTGCGAACAAAGTAACGACGTGTTTACAGAGTTTTAAACTGATTATCCCTATGTTGCGGTTAATAGGCCAAAGAAGGATCACGAGGTTTCATAAACCATTTGCGTTAACGAACAAATGCAGCAGGTAGGTCAACATGAAAGAGAGGTGGCGCACTAGGCACACTTAAGTACCAGGTCTTTGATGATGCCAATCCTAGACATGCATTTTTCTTAACGTCTAACCATAACTCTTATGGATTCACCGTGAAAGATAGTTTGATAACTTTTATCAAATTAGAAGCCCTTTCAGAGATTTCATAAATCTATGAAACTACGAACAACTACTTGTTCTCTAGACTAACTATTAGTCTCAACATGTTAACATTTAACATTGAAGCAGCCTAACATAGTTATGATTAACTCTTAATCATTCAGTGATAATCGAAATAAGTCTTTATTAGATGTGATACGATAAACGATAAATATCTAAATCGAATCAAACAACATGCATCTCATACATAAACATCACCCAAGAATTTAAGTCCGAATTTGTATGATACAAGTGATACCACTATTGGGTCACGCCGGCACACACTGTGGCGCAGCGGAAAAATTAATCTGACGTAATCCAGCCAGGATCCATGTATAGGAATGAATCCGGGGTGAAAAGATGAAGAGTTACCTTTTAAAACTCTGGAAACTGGAAAACCGACGGTATGTCGGAATAACCACGTCAAGTAAAACCGGAATTGTCACAGGTTCGCAACGACCTTTACGGAGTCCACCCGAACAAAACGAACAAAGTTTCCGCCTCCCTAACACTTAGGGATAAATTTCGACAAGTTTGAACACCTTCTAGAGAGAAGTCGAAATCCCTCAAGGGAGTCTGAAATCGACCAGGAGTTCAACCGGGACTTGCAATCGAGCAAGGGAACCTTCAGGGATTTGATAGGGGGCAAGTAGAACACCAGAAAAATATCGAACAGCTTCTCAGAGAGCTTTCTGGGATATGTCGAATTCTAGTGGGGAATCTCTAGGGGTGTTGTCGAAATCTTCAAGAGGAGGAAGAGGGATGATTTGGTTGCTAGCCCTTGTCCCTTTAAATAGTATTCAGAGACTTAATTCTAGTTGAATTCCTTAAATCCAAGTTCAACCAAAATTCATAGAATCTAATTCTACTTGAAATTGGTTTATATTAAATATACATTATATTTAATAATATTAAATGAAATATATATATTTAATTATGTAGAATGTTATTCTACATAAAACACGGATTTAAATATACATTATATTTAATCCAAATATATATTTTTTTATTATATAGAATCTCATTCTATCTTTACTTGGATTTAAATATATGTTTTTTTAATTATGTGGAATCTAATTCTACATAAACTTGGAATTAAATATACATTATATAAATTCCAAATATATATTTAAATTTCTAGAATCTTATTATATAATATTTAAGTCTTTAAATATTTTCCATACTTGTTGGGTTTTTAGCACGCTCGAATTGATCACCGAAACCGTCAAGGAGGGTTGTAGTTGCTTGGTGGTTGAATTGGCTAAAACCGAAATAAATGTAGACAATTTGCACGATGATTTTAGAGTGGTTCGACTACTTCAACCGAGTCTACATCCACTACCTTAGCACACCACTAAGGATTTCCCAATTCACTCAACAATGAATTCTTCCTTTTGAGGACAAAGGGTAACCTTACAACCCTATCTTTTCAATGGCTAAGATAGAACCACTCTAGTTTTTTTCTCTCAAGGCTAAACTAGAACCTCTCCTTATACAAGGGTAGAAAGATGTAAACAAATATACCTCACAAGGTGGGTGTTTACGAGAATTGAGCTCACAAGAGTGTAAAGAATAAGAACAATGAAAAACAAAACACTCTCTATACAATATTTACAAGAGAAATGAGGAAGATAAAGACTTAGACGCTATTTCTCTTGATCATGAAGCTTGGATATCATCTCTTGCCATCTTCAAGTGTCCCAAGGGTGTATTTATAGTGTGGAATGAGTATCTAGCCGTTTATGGCCGTTGCGGATGTTTCGGAGCCGTTGGAAGCCATTTAAGTTGAGCATTAAATGCTCTCCTGCACAATAGTTTCGAAACCTTTGAGAGGTTTCGAAACCTTAAGAGGGGTTTTAAAAAACTAGCCGTTTTATAGCCGTTACAGGGCTAAAGTTTCGAAACCTTTACAAGGTTTCGAAACCTTTGAGCCAAAGTTTCGAAACCTTGTAAAGGTTTCGAAACCTTTGCTTAGGCTTCTAAAAAATCAGCTACTGCCCAGACAAGTTTCGAGACCTTTGTTTAAGGTTTCGAAACTTTACTCTAAAAACATGTATTTTGTGCATTTTTCGACTTTTAAAAGAGTAGTTCGATATAGGTATTCAATCGAACTCGTTCAAAACATTTTGTCACATTTTAAGGACTTTTGAATTATTTTTGAAATCTTTAAAGACGTCCCTAAAACAATTTTCACATAATTGTTATATCAAAATATTTCTCAACAATCTCCCCCTTTTTGATATAACAAAACTTCTTTGAAAAATTGTTTTTGACAAAAAGCTCCCCCTTAATTTTTCACTTACTTCTCCTCCTTTTGTTATATTAAAAATAATTCAAATCTTTATAGTATATAATAACAATGGGGTTTATGACCATTGTGGTCAATATTACGTGGGAGTATTAAAATGTCAAAACATGTAAAACTCTTTTAAAAACTTCCCTAAACATAATTTCAAGTTGTTTGGACTTTGGAAATGTTTTAAATTCTTTTTAAATCAGTCCAACACATTTTTCAATTATTATATCAAAACATTTGTTCTTCAATCTCCCCCTTTTTGATATAATAAAACCAACTTGAAAAATTGTTTGGGATTCTCCCCCTTAGTCTTTAAAATTGTGAATAAGAGATTAAGGATATGAAATTAAGTAAAGCTCCCCCTTATTCATTTGGAAATTCAATTTTTCAAATCATTTCTCCCCCTTTTTGTTATATCAAAAAGAATTTAAAATACTTTAAGTTCAAAATAACAATGGAGGTTTTAAAAAAAAATTATAAAAAAAATTTGTTTTAAAATTTGGCTCCCCCTTACTCAAGCATTCCATTAAATTTTTAGCTCAAACTTGACACTTAAAGGCATTGAATTTCAAAATTAAATTAAGAGCGTATGAAATTCAATTTATCCAAGACTAAAAATAATTTTTATGCAAACATATGAATGAAACCATTAGATTCAGATGCATAAAATTTTTAAATAATGTCATGCTTGTTTAGATATTTGAATAAAAGCTCAAATGCATGAACATTAGAAATTAGATAACCAAAAAAAATAAAAAATAAAAGCATTAAGCTTAGAGGTTACCTATCTTCTTCACTTGTGTGACTAGAGCATTTTAGATTCTTGCTTTTCTTGCCTTTGCTCCAACACACCTACAAGAGACATTTACTTCGATTTTGGTATCCAAATTGCTTTGGATCCATTAACATTAACCTCAATGTCTCTAGTTCCCTTAGGAACCCATACTTGTCTAATCCTATAAGTTTTTATTTTCTTTATAGGACAAGTATGCAACGAATGACCATGATAATGGCAATGTGAGCATTTTGCCATTATGAGATGAGATGAATTATTAGAAATGATTTCTTTTTCTTTTGTTAAGCTTTCAAGCTTAACTTTTAAATCAAGATTTTCCTTTTCTAAAACATCTTTGTTTGTTTTTGAAAATTCTAAATCATTTTTCAAAATTTCATTTTGATTTTCAAAATCCATTTTTGTTTTTAAAAGAAAATCATTTTCAGTTTCGAGTTTTGAAATCATTTTCCTAAATTTGGAATTCATGGTCTCAAATTCCAAATATAATTCATTAAAAGCATCTTGTAACTCATCAAAAGAATGTGAATTTAATTCATCTTAGTTAGAAGATACCTCGGGCTCATCGAGAGCCAAAACACCATCCACCTTAGGTGTTGAAGGGAGGATTGCACATGATGAAGCATCATCTTTCTTCTCTTCTTTCCCATAGAATTTTTCAAGCTTCTCCCAAATTTCTTTGGCACTTTTGGATGGGGAGACCTTCTTGGAAATCTCTTCACTTAGGGCACAGAGAAGAATGTGCATAGCCTTTGCATTAAGATGGTCCTTCTTTGTGTCATTGACACTCCTTTTCTTCTTCTTCTTAGGAGCTTCCGAATGTCCATTTATGATAATCTTCCAAATGTCAAGGTTGAATCCTTGGATGAAATATTTCATAATGTTGCTCCATTGGAAGTAACCTTCTCCTTTGAAGAGAGGAGGACACATGATAGAGCGACCTTCTTCAAATGAAATCATTGTAGAACCGTTTGCCATTTTCTTGTACGGTGGACTATAAGCGTTGGATCTTTACTCCTGGATGTTAGTCCTTCGATGGAGACGAGGCTCTGATACCAATTGTTGGGTTTTTACACGCTTGATTCGTTCAACCTATTATGCTCGCCAAGTGGTGGAGAGGTGAATTTTTGGATGGAAGGATTTAGGAAGCTAGAAAAATAAAGACACGATGATTTATAGTGGTTCAACCTTCTAACCAAGGTCTACATCCACTACCTTAGCTCCCCACTAAGGATTTCACAATTCACTCAACAATGAATTCGTCCCCTTTTCTAGGATTAGGAGGAAACCCTTACAACCCTCGAAGCTTTCTACCCAAAGCTTGAAGGAAAACCCTCTTCACAAAGAGAAACAATAAGCAAACTTGAAACCCTCTAATAGGTACTTGTTTGCACAATTACGCACTCATCCAAAACCTAAAACACTTGAGCAAATTTAACAATGTAAGCTCACAAGTGTTGTCTAAGCAAGAAGTGAACGATTTAAGCTCTAGACAAGTTTTTCACTCATAATGTTGTAACAATTGAAGCTCTCTTTTAAATCTTGATGCTTGGAGGTCCCTTTTATACTCCAAATTGAGTTTCTAGCCGTTTATGGCCGTTGGGATCAAAATATGGCCGTTGAAGACTTTAATTCCTCCATAAATGCAGTTCTGCTGCTACCCGTTTCGGAACGCTACAAGCCCGTTTCGAAACGCCTTCTTTATAGAGATAGCCGTTGCAGTCTGTCGGGGTACCCGTTTCGGAACACCCTATTGCCGTTTCGGAACGCGTATCGGAATGCCTCAATCCCGTTTCGAAACGCCTGCATTTTAAATATTAGTTGGGAAAGAGCCGTTGGGGTTTACGACCGTTAGGGTCATTGCCACGTAGGCGTATCGAAACGGTCTATCCCGTTTCGGAACGCTTGGCCCGTTTCGATACGAGTATCGAAACGTTTTGCCACTGGAATCCCCCTGTTTCGAAACGCCCTATGGTGTTTCGAAACACCTGGACATGTTTGAGAAAATTGGCCTTTGAAACACATTAAAAACCATTTAAAAACTTCCCTAAACATAATTTCAAGATGTTTGGACTTTAGAAATGTTTTAAATACTTTTTAAATTAGTCCAAAATATTTTTCAAATATTATATCAAAACATTAGTTCTACAATCTCCCCCTTTTTGATATAATAAAACTTACTTGAAAAATTGTTTGGGATCCCCCTTTAACCTTCAAAAAATGTGAATAAGAGATTAAAAAATTTAATACATAATGCTCCCCCTTATTCATTTGAAAATTCAATTTTTCAAAACCATAAACCATTTCTCCCCCTTTTTGTTATATCAAAAAGAATTTAAAACATTAAGTTCTAAATAACAATAGAGGTAAAAAAAATTTGACAAAGTAAGAATTTTGGTTTTAAAATTTGGCTCCCCCTTACTCAAAGCATCATGAGAATGTTAGTTCAACATATATGAATATCTAGTTGATATAAAAGAAAATAAATCAAATAAACACTAAAACAACTAGATTTTACCACACTTGAACTTAAGGGAGGATGTGAAGCCTTCCTTCTTCAAGTGTTCTTCCTTTGTGTGCATGGAGCTCCCCCTTAATTTTTTACTTGTTGATCATTCTCAATCACACCTAGCAAAAGACAATCAAGTAATTTTTGGTATCCAAATTGCTTTGGATCCATAGACGTTAGTAGCACAAAATTTAGTCCCCTTAGGAATCCATTTTTCAATTTCATCCTTTTTAGTTGAAGTGGTTAGTCCTTTTGGGACCCAAACACTTCTAAAACATTTTCCATTCAAAAATCTAGGGGCACTAGATTGTCTTACATAAAAATTTGATTTTCCAAAATTATTTTTCTTTTTAAGCTCTTTGGAAATCAAATCTTTTTCCTTTTTGAGATCATCAACTTCTTTTTGATGATCTCTTTCCATCGTTTGAAGCAAGTTTTGTAGGTTTAAAACTTTAAGCTCAAAATCTTTAATTTTTGCTTCAAACTCTAAATTGGTTTTAGAAAGCAAATCATTTTCGGTTTTCAACTTTAAAATCAATTTTTTATTTTTCGAAAATGAAGCCTTGAATTCAAAAACCAATTCATCGTAGGCTTCTTGTAACTCATCAAATGTATAAGAATTTGAAATAGATGAGTTAGAAGTTACCTCCCCCTCATTGAGGGCCATCATGCATAGGTGGGCTACTTCATTATCGGTGGAGTCTTCATCACTCCAAGTGGCCACATATGCTTGTTTAGAAGATGATCCCTTCTTTTTGGATTTGTGGGAGTCCTTCATCTTCTTCATCGATTCATGCTTGGATTTTTCCATTTTGCTCTTCATGAATCGGGTGAATTTGTTGAAGAGATTTGCTATCTCTTCATCTTCACTATCCTCCTCACTTGAATCTACATGATGACATGTGGAGGATTTGAGAGCAATGGCATTTACATTGATGCCAATACTTTTGATTTTCTTCTCTCCCATAGCTCTAATTTCTTCCCTCTTCTTCTCATCTTCTTTGTTCTTCTTCATGATTTGATGAGTAAGGAGTGACCCCATGAGTTCATCAAGCTTCAAAGTTTTCAAATTTTTAGCTTCGATGATGGCGGTCCTTTTTGAGTCCCAAGACTCGGGAAGTGAGTAGATGAGCTTTCGAACAAGCTTTTCTTCCGGAATGGCTTCTCCATAACCTTTAAGACCATTGGTGATGGTGGAGAATCTATCAAACATCTTCTCGATGTTCTCTTCCGGATCCATTTTGAAGTTTTCATACTCTAGGGTTAGGAGCCCAATCTTGGTCTCCTTGACTTCATTTGTTCCCTCGTATGTGACTTCAAGCTTGTCCCATACTTCCTTGGCACTCTCACAAGAAGACATCTTCTCATAGATGGATGGACCAAATGCACAAAATAGAATGTGCAAGGCTTTGCAATTTAGCTCCATCTTTTTGCGATCGTCGGCACTCCATTCCGCTTTGCTCCCTTGTAGCACGAACGGACCATCTTCAACTATATCCCATAGTTTGTAATCTCTTGACTTCAAGAAGAATTTCATCTTTGTCTTCCAATGGGCATAGTGATCTCCGTTGAAGAAAGGCGGTTTGTCGATGGATTGCGCCATTTGAGCCGGTTGATGAAAAAGTGATCGAGCTTGCCGGATCTTCTCAATAGGATGTGAATCCTCTTCGATTGAGCCAAGCTCTGATACCAATTGTTGGGTTTTTAGCACGCTCGAATTGATCACCGAAACCGTCAAGGAGGGTTGTAGTTGCTTGGTGGTTGAATTGGCTAAAACCGAAATAAATGTAGACAATTTGCACGATGATTTTAGAGTGGTTCGACTACTTCAACCGAGTCTACATCCACTACCTTAGCCTTTATTTGTTTAGAAAATATTGAGAGAGTGTTTGGGAGAAAAGAATTCTGGAGAAAATGAGTTAGAATTGTGTTTGGCTGAAAATGAGATGAGAAAGGTAGTTACGTCAAGTGAAATCTCATTTTTCTAATTTATTAATTTTAATTTAATAAAAATCCTTTTATTAAATCACTTTAAAATCCCCTTTTAAAACACATGTCATATTAAGGAAAGGCTAAATTTCCATAAAGCCTCCTAAAGATTCTAAGATTTTGGCTACTCTTTTAAAAATCACATTTTCCACAGTTTTGAAACTTTATATTTTGGTCACTACCCAAAATGTACCTCTTTTAAAACTCTTTTTGTAAAATTGATTTGACCAACCTCTTAAACATAATTTTAGAGGATTTTAGCAATTTTTACAATATTTTTATCCTACTCCGATCCTTGATTTCCTTAAATCACCAAACTTGATTCGAACTGTTCCCGACTGGTCCGGTCCGATGTCCAAAACATCTAGGCGCAAAACCAGGGTGTTACAGATTGGGAGTTCTTCCAAGATGTCTTTAAGAAGAAGTATCTAGGAGTTGGATACTTGGACGACAAGAAGTGTGAGTTCATATCATTGGTGCAAGGAAACATGACAGTGGATGAGTACGAGGTCCATTTCGTACGTCTGAGCCAGTATGCCCTGAAATTGGTGCCAAGTGATAGGCATCGATGTGATCGCTTTCGTTATATCTTGGTGCAATGTAATGCCCTGGTAATGGGCCTAGATGTTTTAGACATCGGATCGGGCCGGTCGGAAACGGTTTAAATCCTATTAGGTGGTTCAGGGAGATAAAGGTTCGGGAAATAAGTTTTGGAAGAGGTAAATTTTGGGTAGTGACCAAAATGTAAAGTCTTAAAACTGTGGAAAACGAAAATTTCAAAAGAGGGGTCAAAATCTTAGAATCTTTATGGAGCTTTTGTGCAATTACACCTTTCCTTAAATTTACATGTGCTTTAAATGAGTTTTAAAATAATTGATTAAAAAGGGTTTTTTATTTTAATTAATAAAATGGTAATTTGAGAAGTTTCATTTTACGTAACTAACTTTCCAATCCTCATTTCAGCAAGACCCATTTCTAAAACCTTTCCTCCAGATTTCTTTTCTCCCAAACACTCTCTCTTTGATTTCTCATCCATTTCCAAGAATTCTCTTCAATTTCTTCAAGATTTGTGAAGAAAAAACTTCTCAAACATTAAGGAAAGAAAGGATTGGAGGTAAATCCCTTTCTCAACCTCTAATCAAGGTTCTTTATTGAAATTCCCAAAATTATTGTCTCCTAATTGTTGTTTTAATTGAGTTTTGATTATAGTTTTGATTTAAGATCAAAATCTTGCAAAATAAAGGTTTAATTCTTGATTTTTGGACTGTTGTTGATGATCTCTGTTTTATATGGATTATAATTGAGTTTTGGTATGATTATGATGTTGAAAAAGTGTTTTGATGATATAGATCCTGAAATCCTTGAGATCCTTGAGTTTTATGCTAGTTTTAGTTGAGTTTTTGAAGTGAATTGATGGTTACATGTTTATTGGAGGTATAAGGAAGGGCTTATGTTGTTTTTAGGTGTGTTTTGATGAATATTAATGGTTGGAAGTGATGATTGATGGATGGGCTTGGTTTATGAGGCAATTGAATGAGTTTTCAGTTGTTTCAGATGGGTAAATTGATGTAGTTTTGCTGAGCAACGAGTTTGTGTTTAGTTGCTGGTGTTGGAATGCATTTTAATGCATTGGATCTCTATTTTTGATGCTCTAAAAATAGGGGACATTGATCCGGAAGCAAGCGGAGCCATTTTGGAAGCTTCGGACGAGTGATCTTCGCGTCGATAAGTGAAGTTTCGCGTATCGGTGAGTGGAAAAGAGTTTTCCAGCTTTGAAACGTTTTGAACGTGGTTTTTGGGAGCTCAGTGTAAGTTTGAAACACTTAGCTAAGCTCAAGTGTAAGTAAATCGAAAGTCTCTCTCGGATTGTGCTATGTTTTGGTTTGAAATGCACTTGATTTAAATGTGGTTTGATTACTGTTTTAAAGCATGATTTGAGCATTGATGTTGCTATTTTTAAATGTCATTTAATTAAGGATGCACATGGTAAGTGATCCTTGGGTTTATATGATTTATGAAAATGGTTTAAAGGATTTTATTGCTTGTGGAAGTGGCATTGTGATTTGTGCTTGTAACACAGTGAAATGGTGTTGGTAAATAATTATATTAGCAAGTGATGGTAAATGGTTTTGGTTACTTTAATCGGATATAGTTAGCCGGCTATATGATTGGGTGCACCGTGAATAAAGTCGCCTTGGATGTCGAGGGGTTGTGATTGTGCCGTAAACTCCATCCAAGTACCCTAACGATCGAGGGTAAGATCACAACGGTGGATGATTTAATCATGTGTGTGAATCTTGCAGTTTATGTCACGTGCTCTCGTTAGTGGAATCATACAACTACCGATGAGTGATGTTGAGGGGTTGTGATTGTGCCACTATACTCCATCACGAGTGTTGAGGGGTTGTGATTGTGCCATTAAACTCCACCTTGTGAACCCGGTAGTGTGTATGAAGCGTGTGGGACAACGCTTGTAATCCGTGTATCCGATTGTGTCAATTGTGTTATGTTTTGATATGGATCTTGTTATTGATCACTTGCGAGCCAATATAATGATGATGATATAATGAATTAATGATGGACGTTTATTTTGAGAAAGCATGTGATGCTTGAGATTTATGCTAGAATTCATGTGATGCTTGGTTTAAGCATGAGCAAAGGTTTTTGCTGTTGAAATTAATGATGCTATGAGCATGTGGATTTTATAGTGAATTTAATGTTTTAAAGTGCATGTTTTAAAGGAAGGCATGTGTTTACAAAGAATGATATTTTGGTTTTTAAAATGCATTGATGAATGTTTTGGTTTTGTAGCGGTCATCACTAAGCTTTAACTTACACTCATTTGTTTCATCAATGTAGAGAATTGAGCATATTTGGCAGTAATCAAGCAAAGGATATCCAAGTGTTTTTGCTAAGAAAAGTATGTGGTTTTACTTTAGTGTAATAAGAGGCAATGGGAGGGGTTTCCACTCATGAATTGTTTGGTGATGTGAAACACCTTGAGCATGTTTAGTTTGGTGTTTTGATGCTTGTAAATGGTCCCCTTATGGTTTATGGTCTTTTATTTGGTGTTTTTCGCTATGTTAAGGGTTGTGTTTAAGGGCATGCTTATATGGTTCCACAATCCTCATGAATTGTCCTGCTTAATGTTTGTCTTGCGAGTGGTTGATGATGCATATGTGTTTGAAATGTTTGATATACCTTGCATGGATGTTTTGGACATGTTTAGTTGATGTTAATTGATGTTTTGGGGCTGTTTGATGTGCATTTCTGGTATGCGTATCGATACTCGGGACTGAGTATCGATACTCGAAGGCATTTTTCAGGTAAATCAACACATGGGTATCGATACAGATTGCCCGCGTATCAATACGCCTGTGCAAAGTTTGAAGGCTGTACCAATACGCGGGGAAGTGTATCGATACCTTTTCCCCAACTTTGGCTACTGCCTTCCCGCGTATCGATACAGGCTTAAGTGTACCGATACTTATCCGTTATTTTTAGTTGAAAGATCTTTTAAGGGTCTGAAATGTTGCATATTGGTCCATGGATGTTGTATGTTCAATTGGTTGAGTTTGGATTATCCGTTTGTGAAGAAATTTGACATGGAAGCATGTTACCTGACTAACTAAGGATTAGTAATCTTAAAATTGGATTAATCCCTGTAATTTTCAAATATTATAGTTTAGTCCCTAAAAGTTAAATGTATGCAATTGAACCCCTAATCGAGCTATGTTTGTTGCGCCGATTCTTTCTAAGAGTTTAATTAACGCATAGGATTTTAATGTGCACCCAAAGAAGATAAAAAGGAAAAAAATAATAGGGTCGCTAATCGAGGTCGGCTTTAACGAGTTGGCTTCAGTTTTCCCCGTGTAGTCTTCTTAGTTCGGTCGGCGTCTAGGTTGGGCTAAGGGGGTTACATTTGTTGGTATCAGAGCCAGGTTTCGAAAGAATTGGGGGTGATGGTAAGTGAAATTGGTATGTTTTGATGTTCGATTTGATGATCAGTGGTATGTTGAATGAAAAATCATGTTTTGGTTGAATGTTGGTCTTTATGCCATGCTTGGTTGTTATGAGTCATGTGGGAGTTGAATATGATTGCATGTTGATGATGTGATGAGGATGTGTGCTGATCGTGGATGATGTAAAGCATGATGATTATGATATACTATTGTGTGCTATGTTATGCTTGAGGGAATTCGGGGTGCCCATTGCCTTATTACACTAGTTAAATGTTTTAAATTGGTTTTGTAAACTTAGATCCTTGCTTGAGGCTGGCCTAACTCATGGTTTGAAATGTTTCTGTTATTATACCTTGTTAAAAATAGCACAATGGGTCCTAAGAGAGAGCTTAGATCGAATACGATCATGCATGCACCTGAGCAGGGTAATCAGGGGTCCAAGAACCCATCTGATGAGACTCTACCTCCGCCACCACCACATAGGGGTGGAGAGCCGGAGCAGCATGGACAGGCTGGTCCAGTATTGGGTGATCTAGCACCGCTAGTTCAGGCGATCACCGGAGCGTTTCAGGCTGTGGTAACTGGAGCGCAAGTTCAGGCACCTGCAGCTGGGCAGGCGGTTTTGCCTTTGGAAAGGCTGAGGAATCTGGGAGCTGTCGAGTTCTGTGGTATGTCTCATGAGGCATCGGAGGCATGGTTAGCTAGTACCATATGCATTATGGATCAGATGGGATGCAATGATGCGCGCAAGTTGGGGTGCACAGTTTCTTTGCTTCAGGGTGATGCCTATAGTTGGTGGACAAATATCACCGCTGGTTTAGAGCCCAATGAGGTGGATTGGGAGTTCTTTCAGAGTGACTTTAAGAAGAAGTATCTTGGTGTAAGATACTTGGATGAGAAGAAGCGCGAGTTTATGTCGCTTGTGCAAGGAAATCTTTTTGTGGCTGAGTACGAGGTCCAGTTCGTACGTCTGAGCCAGTATGCCCCTGAGTTGATGCCGAGTGAGAGGCATCGTTGTGATCGCTTCCGGTATGGGCTTGTACAAGAAGTGAAGACCTTTTTGTTGGCCACGGATTACACAGATTTTGATGTGCTCGTGTGTCAGGCTAAGGACATCGAGCAGCGCTTGGGTCTGACATCTAATGGAGGTGGTTCTAGCTCTGGTAAGAGAACTGTTGAGTTAAGTTCCGGAGGTGGACAGAACAAAAGGGGCCAAGATATGAAGTATCAGCCTGATGCGAGGCAAGGTGCTCCTGGACGGGGTGGACAGGCTTAGGGTGGACGAGTGAGGTCTGAGCAGCACACGTGTTGGACTTGTGGATCGAGGGATCATCTGAGGCAAGATTGTCTATGTGCGGCTAGAGAGGCACAAGCTTCTATTGTGGTGGCAGGGAATTCTTGCTGGAACTGTGGTTCAGCTGATCATATGAGGCGTGAGTGTCCTTTGTTGGCTGGTGGAGGTTAGGGACGTGCACATGCTGTGGCTACACCTCCGAGAGGCCGTGGGCACGGCCGAGGTAACTTCCAAGGAGGGAAGAAGACCAGAGAGGTATCGCTTATGTTGTAGCAGTTCATCCTGAGGGAGGTGGTCCAGCGAGGGTTTATGCTCAGCGCGAGGGGTGTAACGACACTGATGTCATCGCAGGTACCTTTGTTCTACAATCTTTACCACTGTTGGCATTGATTGATTCTGGATCCACGCATTCTTATATCTTGAGTTAGCATGCACATTTTCTTGATATACCTGTTGAGTTGCTTGAAGTGGGAATGCAAGTGACTAGTTCTTTTGCTGAGACTATGATCACAAGGAAATTGTATATAAGATGTCCTTTTTCTTTATAGGGTCATGTTTTTTCTGTGAATTTGATGGAATTACCTTTTTATGGATTTGATGTGATTCTTGGGATGGATTGGTTGTTTGAGCATAGGGTTGTTGTTGATTTCGATGTTAAGCGAGTTACTTTGAAGCTTGCTGATGATTATGAGGTGGTGATAGTAGGCGAGAATGTGAAATTCTTGTCTAATGTTGTTTCGGCTTTGGAAGCAAGCCGTAAGCTAAGGATGGGTTGTGAGGCTTATCTTGCATATGTGATGAATCCTGGTTCAAAGGATGTAGTGTGCAAGACATCAGAACCGTTTGCGATTTTTCGGGTGTCTTTTCGAAAGAGTTGTCTGGGTTGCCGCCAAACAGGGAAGTTGAGTTTGGTATCGAGTTGTATGAGAATACGACTCCAGTGTCCATTGCTTCTTATCGAATGGCACCTAAAGAGCTGAAAGAGTTGAAGACGCAACTTCAGAAGTTGCTTGATCGAGGGTTCATCCGGCCGAGTGTATCACCTTGGGGTGCGTTTGTGTTGTTTGTAAAGAAGAAAGATGGGGCAATGCGGATGTTTATAGATTATCGGCAACTGAACAAGTTGACGATCAAGAACAAATATCCCTTACCAAGGATTGATGGCCTCTTTGATCAGTTCTGGGGAACCTCGGTGTTTTCTAAGATTGACTTGAGGTCAGGGTATTACCAGTTGAAAGTGAAGGATGTGGACGTACCTAAGACGGCTTTTTGGATGAGGTACGGGCATTATAAGTTCTTAGTGATGCCTTTTGGTTTAACCAATGCACCTGATGCTTTCATGGACATGATGAATCGGGTATTCCATGAGTTCTTGGATTAGTTTATAGTGGTGTTCATCGATGACATACTTGTGTACTCTCGTACCGAGGAGGATCATGATAGACACTTAAGGATAGTGTTGCAAGTGTTGTTGGAGAACTAGCTTTATGCTAAGCTGACCAGGTGTGAGTTTTGGCTTAAGGAGGTAGTCTTCCTTGTACATGTTGTATCAGCCGAGGGTATTCGTGTTGATCCACATAAGATAGAAGCAGTGATGAGTTGGAAAGTGCCTAAGTTGGTGACATAAGTGCGGAGTTTTCTTGGCTTGGTTGGATATTACTGTAGGTTTGTTGAGGGCTTCTCGAAGATTGCTGCACTTTTGACCAAGTTGTTGCAGAAGAATGTTCGCTTTGAGTGGACAGATGCGAGGCAGCAAGCTTTTGAGAAGCTGAAGGAAGCTTTGACGCAAGCTTCTGTCCTAATTCAACTTGAGTCTGGTAAGGAGTTTGTAGTCTATAGTGATGCGACCTATGTCGGTTTGGGTTGTGTGTTGATGCAAGAGGGTAAGGTAGTGGCATATGCATCTAGGCAGTTGTAGGTGCATGAACGTAACTACCCTACTCATGATCTTGAGCTCACGGCTGTTGTGTTTACTTTGAAGATTTAGAGGCATTACATGTATGGCGAGAAGTGTGTGGTATTCATAGATCATAAGAGTTTGAAGTATCTTATGTCTCAAAAGAAGTTTAATCTTAGGCAACATCGATGGGTGGAATTTCTTAAAGATTATGATCTGTCGATCAAGTATCATCCTAGAAAGCCTAATGTTGTGGCTGATGCTTTGAGCAGGAAAGTAGTTGTGGAGTTGAGGGTGATGTTTTCTCGCTTGAGCATATCGCGAGATGGTGATCTTGTTGTCGAATTGAAAGTGAAACCATCCTTGATACATTTGATTAAGGATAGGTAGTTTCTTGATGATTCTCTTGTCCCTCACGTTTAGGATATTGCAAATGGTATGCCTTCGGATTTCAGTTTCAATGATGATGGTGTTCTATGTTTTGGGAGTCGGATAGTGGTGTCGAATGATGATGAGTTGAGGCGCATTATTCTGACTGAAGCTTATAGTATTCCTTTTGCTATGCACCCTGGTAGTAAGAAGATGTATCGTGGTTTGAAGGGTGAGTACTATTGGGTGGGATTGAAGAAGGATGTTGTCGAACTTGTTAGCAAATGCATGGTTTGTCAGTGAGTGAAGGCAGAACATCAGGTTCCTTCTAGGTTGTTGTAACCTTTGAAAACCCCAGAATGGAAGTGGGAAAGGATTACCATGGATTTCATGTCTTGTTTGCCTTTGTCACCATCGAAGAAGAATTCGGTTTGGGTGATTGTTGATTGCCTTACGAAATGTGCACATTTCTGCTTGTGCATACTACGTATACATTGGATAAGCTGGCAGAGTTGTATATCGATGAGATTGTGCGGTTGCATGGTGTGCCGAAGTCTATAGTGTCGGATAGAGATTCGAGGCTCACATCGAGGTTTTGGGAATGTTTGCACCAAGCCTTGGGTACACGGTTGAATTTCAGTACTTCTTATCATCCTTAGACGGATGGACAGTCAGAGCGTGTTATCCAAGTGCTTGAGGACATGTTGAGATGTTGTGTTATTGATTTTCACGGTTCTTGGGGGAAGCACTTTCCTTTGGTTGAGTTTGCTTACAATAATAGTTACCAGGCAAGCATTCAAATGGCTCCATACGAGGCTTTGTATGGGAGAAAGGGTAGAACTTCTCTTTGTTGGGCAGAAATTGGACAAAAGTTGATTTCGATGCCGACTACATTGAAAGGAACCACCGAGAAGGTGAAGCTCATTTGTGAGCGCTTGAAGGCAACATCGGATCGACAAAATTCTTACGCGGATCTGAAGCGTAAGGAGATTGAGTTCGTAGTTGGCGAACGTGTATTCTTGAAAGTATCGCCTTGGAAGAAGGTGGTGAGGTTTGGGCGGAAAGGTAAGCTTAGCCCAAGGTTTATTGGACCATATGAGGTTGTGGAGCGTATTGGTCTCGTGGCTTATCGGTTGAGGTTGCCTCCCGAGTTTGAAAGGATTCATGATGTGTTTTATGTTTCGATGTTGCGGAGGTATAGATCGGATCCTTTGCATGTGATGCTTGTTGAGGAGATAGAGTTGAATCCGGATTTCTCTTATGACGAGAAACCAGTGAAGTTCCTTGATTCGACCAGCAAAGTTCTTCGTGGCAAGACGACAGAGCTTGTGAAAGTGTTGTGGCGACACCGAGGAGTTGAGGAGGCCACGTGGGAAAGAAAGGCGGACATGTTGAAGCAGTTCCCGCATCTTTTTCCTTCAAGTAAAATTTTCGAGGATGAAACTTGTTGCGTGTCAAAAGTCCTATCGCAATGCAGTGCAAGTGTACACGACGCAAGTAGTAAAGTGATACTTAAAGTATCGGATGTCGAATCCACAGGGACTGGAAATAGCTTTATCCTTGGATTGTTGCACAAGAGAGAAAGAAAAGAAATTAATTTATTGAGAAATAATATTGAAGAATACTGAATATAAGATAACGAAGTTTTCAGGGTTAAGAAATAGGTCGATATTGATCTGCTTGGTAGTGCAGGTGTTGTACTATATAAGAACTCATGTTCTGTCGTCGTCCCTGTCGCGGCAGCACCTATCGCGGCAGCAGTCTATTGTTGTCGCGGAAGCGATCACACAACTCTGTACTTCAAGCTTGGCAAGAATCCCTGTTGTGACTTGTCCTATCCCTAGGTCCAAGTACTGTTGATGACACTTCTCGAATGATACCTCCCGGCGTGAATCAAAAGGTGAACACCAATGTTGTTGAATTCTTCCTTAGCCACTTAACCTCGTCATATCCCTAGGTCCAAGATAGTTCAACCATAAACTGGAGAACACGCACTTATTCCTTTCGTATACTTAACTCTCCCGATATTAAGTAAATAGATAATCTCACAATACTCTCCCAATACTCTTGTAAGATGTTGAAAACCAGAATAAGAAAACTTGAATTTTATTTCAATGAACAGAAAATTCCTAGAAATAGTACAATCCTTGAAACTACTTTACAGAACCAACCCTTAGCCCTAGGGGAAGTTTAGAACATGATGAGAATGGGGAAAATGACAAGGGTTTTGGGGAAGACGGCTAGAGAATGAGATATCCTTCCCTAGGTCGAATTAGATGCCTTTATATAGGCCTTGGGTTCAAGTTTTCTAATAAGGTAAGAATTCAAGTTCAAACTAAAGTACAAGTCTAATAAGATTAAATCTTCAGAGTAGATGCCTTTAATCTGTCCTTTTTCTTGCTTTGGGTTTCTTCCTTGAACTTTGGGCTTGGCCTTCATTCTGCTCTAGGGCTCAGAAAAATATAGGAGTGGCCCACGACAGACCAGCTTGAATTCCTCTATCTATCGAGATCCACTTCACTTTTCCCTTCACCATTGCTGTCGTCATGGCTGCCACGGCAGTGGCTACGACAGCGTCCTTCTTCTTGACTCCAGTCATGTGTTCCAGCTCTGCTCCTTCGCTGTCCTGAGTCTGCCACGGCAGTTACCTGCAAAAGCAGCCAAAATCAGTAGCAACTGTGCCATTTTATCTAATTGTGATGTATATGTGAAATTTATCCTAAATTCAATGAATTATGCTTGAATGCAGCATAAATATGGGTTAAATAAGGGGTAAAAAGTAGAACTTTTGCACACTCAACACACCCCCAAACTCAAGTTCTTGCTTTCCCTCAAGCAAATATAACTTAACTAAAAAAAATTAAAAGAAAAATTGTTTGGCTTAATTCAGTGAACCTTTCATTACCTACCATACATGCCCTATCACGAACAACACCTTGTTGGACATTTATGGATTTATTCGGAACCATACTATAGGTCTCGTGTAGTGTGTGCATGCTTTGTGAACAAATATGTGCTTAGACTCCTTTAATTTACTAGAATGGTCAAGCTACTTACTTGAATTTTTATGCCAACTTTCATTTTCTTGGAGGCAATTCTTAGGCTCCTTTAGTTTTTCTTAGACTCAGTTTTCTTTTCTTATTTTAAGTTGACAAGAGCCTGTTTTTTGGCACCTCTACCTAACTTCCTAGAGCCAGTTTTAGGCACCTCTATGGGCAACTCAAGTGTTAAGCTTTTCCTATTCTAGTTCACCAGTAGAAGTTTAGACAGCATAACAGTCACAAAGGGTGTTTTAAAGATCAGAACTATAGTAAGGCTCTAAATTGTTCCTAAAAATATCCTAAACGCACTACCACGACAGAGTCTGTCATGGCAGGTATGTTCAGTTCAAGACTTAAGCCAAATGATTTTTTTTTTGCAAAAATAAACTAAATAATAACTAACACTTAGACATAATTTTAAAACACAAAAGACAGTTCATTACTGGAGGGATGCCACCCCCAAACTCGAGGGTTGCATTGCCCTCAATGCATGATGACAGGGATGAAAAAGAAAAAGAAATAAAAACAAAATACATCACAATAATAATAAAACAGCAAGACAGCAAAAATAAGATAGAAACTTAATTTGAGAAGCTGTCATCGCTACTGCTACTACTAATCTGTAGCTACCGGCGGGCAGTGACCTTCATTGTGGGTACCAGCAGAGTGCTAGGGGAGGCAGAGGCAGTTTTCTTTTTGGCTTCCCTTGGCGGCTGGATACGGGTGGGTGAGATCTTTGGTAGCTTTTCCAGCACTTGTACCTCATCTTCTGAGCTGCTACTGCTGCTGTTGGCAGACTTGCCCTGGCCGGATGGTCCTTCACCAGCTTGGTTGGGCTTCTGCCTTTTCATAGAAGTGAACTCCTTGGAATGGTTTCTAGCAACATAGGGCTCCCCTTCAGAGTCCTGCCAGGCGGAGGATGATGAGAACCCTTCGAAGTAGTCATCGTCGAGTTCTAGCAGCGGCTCCTTTCTTTTCTCGCCTCTGGCAGTGGAAGTGGCAGTGTTGCTGTCGCCTTCAGCTGTCGCGACCGGAGTTGGAGTAGATGCAGCAGATGGGGTTTTTGGTGTGGCAGCAGAAGTAGGAGTAGGTGTAGGGGTAGGGGCAGCAAAATATTATTCTGGGAAGGTAGGGAATGGTACATTTGCAAAATTTAAATTATTGTGAATGAAATGTATCGTGGCTGCCGTGAAGTCCCTTATGAAACTCATCAGACCAAGCTTCCTTTCCTCCATCTTTTTTAGTGTGGCCAGAATCTGAGTGGAGGCATCTGCTGGAGGGGCTGTTGCTGCTCTGCTGCGCCAGGTTCAGGCTGATTGGGGCCTGTTGGCTCCTCTGCTGTGGTAGAAGGGTTGAAGTAAGAGAGTGGTGTTGCTGCTTTCAGCTCCATAAGGTTGAAGATGTTACGCTCTGTCCATCCCTTCCCTCGGACTTTGAAGTCTTCGGCGATTTCTAGAACGTTGTGGCCTCGGCAGATCTCGGTGATAAGGTACGGGAAAACAAGAGGTCCCGAAGGTCGAAGAGCACATTCCAAAATCCCCTCCCATATGTACTGACCGACATTTATGGGTCTTTCATTAAGAATTGAATGGACAAGTGCTAACCTGGGTCAGTCGACCGTGCTGTTATGGGAGGAAGGCATGATTCTCTTCTTTACGAAGTGGTTCCATAATTTCCCCTTGGGAGTGAGTTGAGTTCTTTTCACCGTCCACGGATGCTTGGGGTCGGTGTTCCATTATGTTCCCTCCTCCGTTACTTCTGCCATCACAGCATGATAGTCTACTGGCGACAGACTCTCGACGAACCTTCTGTGGGCGTCTTCCTACTGACATGGAGGTCGTAGAGAGAGTTGATGTAGGAAGGCTCAAAAGTAAGTTCTTTACCTCGTACCGTCACGGTCGTGGTATCCTTGCTGTTGACGGCAGCATAAAATTCCCAGACCAGCGTGACATTCATCTCTTCTGGTTGGGCAGCAAACCGCTGCCACTTCAGGGCATGGATCTTCTTTGCAATAAATTGTTCAAGTCCTAGGTCTCTCGTGGGCTCGTTGTAGAGAAAATCCTTTTCTTCCCACATCTCCTTCTTCTGGAATGAGTGGTAATATCTGCCGGCAGAGTCGGTTGAGGCAGCACTTCTGCGAGTTTGTCTGCTAGTCATAATTGCAAGGCTGTGGAAAATAAAGAGAAATTTGAGATCTAGAGAGAGCAAGTTGAGAGAGTAAAAGTGAGGTGAAAAATGAATAGTGAATGGAGGTTTATATAGATGAATGGTTTTCTGCCCGTTGGAGCTGTAACGGCAGACGCAAATAACGGGGCCAGCTGTTACGCGGTTTCTGACGCGTCTGTCACGCGTTTCTGTATCTATTGCGCGTCTGTTACGCGTTTGCGTGTCTGCCGCGATAGCGTGGTGACAGGCTGTATTTTCCACGTTTGTCGCGACAGCTGATGATAGGTTGTGACGATAGACTCATCCTTTGGGCTTTTTGGGCTGTTGTTGAGATGGTGGGCTGGTTCACTTCTTCTCCTCTCCTTGTTTTCCTTATTTCCTAAAAATAATTAAAATCAAACTTTAGTTCCTAAAAATAAAATAATTCTTAATTCCTAATAAATAAATAAAATACATAAATGATAAAAATAAAATAAAAAATAAAATTAAGTTAAATTAGGGATGTCTTGGGGGGCATCTCCTAAAGTAACCACTTCTTGCATCCTTGGGGCTTTAGTCTCCTGATAATGCTTTAGTCTCTGTCCGTTGACTTTGAATTGGTGCCCGTCTTTTAAGGATTTGATCGTGATGGCACCATGGGGAAAATCCTGCACAAATTGGAAGGGGCTGGACCATCTAGATTTAAGCTTTCCTGGGAAAAGTTTCAACCTAGAGTTAAACAACAACACAAACTGCCCTGGGTAGAACTGTCGTGGCAGCAACTTCTTTTCGTGTCATCTCTTGGTTTTGTCTTTGTAAATTTTTGCGTTGTCGTAGGCCATTGCTCGAATTTCTTCAATTTCGTTCAAGTCAAGTAGCCTCTTCTGTCATGTCTTATCTAAGTCCATGTTTACTGCCTTGATAGCCCAGTAAGCTCTGTGCTCTATCTCGACAGGTAAGTGGCATGTTTTCCCATATATAAGCATGTATGGTGACATTCCCAATGGTGTCTTGAATGATGTTCTATAGGCCCAGAGTGCATCATTGAGGTGTAAAGACCAATCTTTTCGAGCCGGTTTAACCATCTTCTCAAGAATGTTCTTTACTTCCCGATTGGATATTTTGGCCTGTCCATTGGTTTGAGGATGATATGTTGTTGCAATGTGGTGCTTTACGCCATATTTTCTTAAGGAAGCAGCGATTACCCTGTTGTCGAAATGTCTCCTTTCATCACTGATGATCGCCTTAGGTATGCCAAACCTGGAGAAAATGTTTTTTGTGCAGAAATCTCTGAACAGTCTTGGCATCATTTTTCTGCGTGGCGATTGCTTCAACCCATTTGGACACATAATCCACTGCCAGCAGGATGTAGAGGTTCCCACATGATGCTGGGAATGGTCCCATGAAATCAATCCCCCATACATCGAAGATTTAGACTTCTAAGATGTTTTGCAGTGGCATCTCATGTCTTCTTGAGATGTTCCCAGTCCGTTGGCATTTGTCACAGCTCTTGTAGAATGCTTGGGCTTCCTTGAACAGTGAGGGCCAATAAAAACCAGAATGCAAAACCTTGGCAACGGTTTTGTTTCCACCTAAGTGTCCTCCATATGGTGAAGCATGGCAGTGGTGAAGCACAGCTTCCTGTTCATCCTGTGGTACACACCTCTTGGTAATTTGATCTGCACAATGTTTGAAAAGAAGAGGTTCGTCCCAATAATAATGTTTTGCATCATTTTGGAACCTCTTCCTTGCTTGGTAATTAAGTTCAGGAGGTAGTACTCCACTAACTATGTAATTAACAAAATCAGCGTACCAAGGAAGTTCAAAAAACTTACATGCCGCCATGGCTGTCGCGGTAGTGCTTGTGGCAGCAAACAACTGCTCATCAGGGAAGGTCTCCAGTATGTTGGTCTTGTCTGTCGGTAGACTCTTTCCCATCTCTAATCTTGACAAGTGGTCTGCGACTTGGTTTTCTGTCCCCTTTTTATCCCTGATTTCAATGTCGAATTCTTGCAGCAGCAGAATCCAACGTATCAGTCTATGTTTTGCATCTTTTTTAGCGAACAGATGCTTCAGTGCTGAATGGTCTGTATGGACCACCACCTTTGTTCCAAGTATGTACGAACGGAACTTGTCAATTGAGAACACCACTGCTAATAGTTCCTTTTCTGTTGTGGTGTAATTCACTTGGGCATCGTTTAGTGTTTTTCTGACGTAATAAATTACGTGGAAAAGCTTGTCCTTCCTCTGCCCAAGTGCTGCCCCTACAGTGTAGTCACTGGCATCACACATAATTTCAAATGGCAAACTCCAGTCTGGTGGCTGTACAATTGGGGCTGTTACCAGCTTTTCTTTCAGGATTCTGAATGCCTCAGTACATTCAGTATTGAAGTCAAAGGGACGATTCTGCTCTAATAAGTGGCATAAAGGCTTGGTAATCTTCGAGAAAATTGCAATAAATCTTCGATAGAACCCAGCATGCCCCAAGAAACTCCGAATTCCCTTGATTGTGGTGGGTGGCGGCAGCTTTTCAATGACTTCTATCTTTTCTCTGTCTACCTCTATGTCGCGGCAGCTTACCTTATGGCCTAGGACTATCCCCTCATCCACCATGAAGTGACATTTTTCCCAGTTTAAGACCAAGTTCGCTTTCTCGCATCTTTCGAGCACCTTCTGTAGGTTGCCTAAATAGCCTTCAAAATTGCCTCCAAAGACGGAAAACTCGTCCATGAATATTTCCAGGAAGTCCCCCACCATGTCAGAGAATATCGCCATCATACACCTATGGAATGTTGCTGGTGCATTGTAGAGTCCAAATGGCATTCTCCGAAAAGCATAAGTGTCGTATGGGCAAGTGAAGGTTGTTTTCTCTTGATCCTTCGGTGCAATAGCTATCTGGTTATAACCTGAGTAACCATCAAGAAAATAATAATAAGGTTTCCCCGCTAATCTATCAAGCATTTGATCAATAAAAGGTAGGGGAAAATGGTCTTTCTGGGTAGCTTTGTTAAGCTTTCGGTAATCCATACAAACCCTCCAACCGGTCACAGTCCTGGCTTGGATTAGTTCGTTCTCTTCATTGTTCACCACAATTATTCCTCCCTTTTTAGGAACACACTGCACCGGGCTCACCCACTTACTATCCGAGATGGCATAAATTATCCCATCATCAAGTCATTTGATAATTTCTTTTCTCACCACTTCTCGCATAGCATCGTTTAAGCGTCTCTGAGCATCAATGGTCGGCTTATGATCATCCTCTAGGAGAATTTTGTGCATACATAGTGCCGGACTGATGCCTTGGATGTCAGCTATCGTCCATCCAATAGCCTTTTTATGCTGCTGCAGCATCCCAATTAGCTGTTGTTCCTGTTTCTGCATTAACTTGGAAGAGATGATTACGGGCAACGTATCATTTAAACCAAGGAAAACATATTTAAGCTGCCCTGGCAGGGGCTTAAGGTCTAAAACAGGTGGTTCTACAGTTGAAGGCTTTTGGATTATGTGTTCATTCGAGGTATAGTTTAGGGGCTCGAATAACTTACCTGGAGGATTTCCTATCCAATTCACCTCATCATGACCTTCAGTGTCGGATATGTCTGCATCTGAGGAGTTGCTGTTGTCTTTGTTGCCGTGACAGTCTTCCAAATGGTTGATGTGGCAGTGACCAAATTTAATGTCATGGCAGCTCGACTTGATACAGGGTTGGTCAAGGATTACTTCGGTGATGGCCTTGCATTCTACTTCTGCATCAGCATGTTTAATAGCCTGGAGAACATTGAGCTTGATCTCTTGATCATTTACTCTCATTGTTAGTTCTCCCTTCTCTACATCAATCAGTGATCTGCATGTAGCTAAGAAGGGTCGCCCCAGGTTGATTGGTGCGTTCTCATCTGCTTCACAGTCTAAAACAAGAAAGTCAGCAGGAAAAATGAACTTATCCATTCTTACCAGAATATCTTTGATCTTCCCTTCTGGTTGTACGTAAGAGTGGTCTGCCAGCTGTAGCATGACTGTCGTGGGCCGTGCTCGTTCAATACCTAATTTTTGAAACACAGATTTTGGCATTAAATTTATACTAGCACCTATATCACAAAGTGCCTTACCAACAAATTTGTCACCAATTATGCACGGTATGATGAAGCTCCCAGGATCCTTCTTTTTCTGGGGTGGATGCCTGTGCAAGATAGTCATGCATCCCTCTATCATTTTTATCGTTTCGAATTCCCCAAGTCTGGATCTTTTCGACATAGCATCCTTGAGAAATTTCGCATAACCGGGCATCTTCTTGATGGCCTTTAACAGCGGTATATTGATGTGAACCTCCTTAAAAATATCATAGATCTTTTTGAGCTAGTACTCCTGTTTCTGCTTTTGTAACCGCTGTGGGAAAGGAGGTGGAGGACGGAAATCTTTCAGACGTCCTTCATATGGTATTCGGATCTGATGAGGCTTAGGTTCTTCAGCATTCTTGTCTTTCTCCTCTGTCCCTTCTGCTGCCGTGACAGGTATGGCGGCAGTAGGTTTCTTCTCTTCTGCCGGGGCAGTATTCTCAGCAGGTGTTTCTAGGGCTGGTTCCTCGATCAGTACGGTTTTCATCTCCGGCCCTTGCAGTTGTTTCCCACTCCTAGTTGTAATAGCTTTGCACTTTTCATGTGTTGGTTTTCTAGCGACTTCAGTATCACTAGGGAATCCTCCGTTTTGCCTCGGCTTAATATGTTGAGAATCCTGGCCCATCTGTGTCTCTAGTGATTTCAGTGTAGCCTCATGGTTAGTCATTCTCATCTATGTTTTGTCCATGAACGACTTAGTCTTCTTGACAAAGTGATCAATGTTTTCCATGTAAGCTCCTGTTTGTGACATAAATGTAGCCAATGTCTGCTCCAGTATACTAGGTGCGGCCGTCGACTGCTGTTGCGGCTGCTTCCGTGTCAGAATTCTAGGTGCCCCTGGTTTTGGTTGTTCTGCAATTGAGGATTCAGTGTGTTGTTTGGGTTACTATAGGAGAACTTGGGATCTTTCCACCAGTTGGTATTGTAATTATTAGAGTCGTAATTTCTCGGCTTGTTGTAGTTTCCAACATACATCACTTCCTCTAGCTGTAACGGGCAGTCTTCCGAACTGTGATTCCCACTGCAAGTTTCACATACCTCTTCTGTAGAGTAGACAGGTTTTGAATCTTTCTTTAGCAAATTTTCTACTACCTTTGTGAGGTACACAACCTGTGTCTTTAGGGAATTGTCGGCTTCATAGTCTTTCACTGCTAGCACTCGTTTTCCTCTCCTCACTGTGGGAAATTGCTCTTCATTCTTTGCTAGATTTTTCAATACTACCATGGCTTCGTCTGGATCTTTGTCCAACAATAGTCCATTTGTTGTTGAATCTATTCTCATCCGGGTGTGTGTTTTGGCAGCATTGTAGAATTTGATGACTTGATTCTATACGGGGAATTCGTGCATCAGGAAATTCCTTAGAAAAGTGGTAAACCTGTCCCATGCCTCGTGCATTGGCTCGTCATCTTCCTGTTGAAAAGTAGCAATTTCATTACGTAATCGTTCAGATAAATGGGAAGGATTAAAACGAGATAAAAATTCACCAGTGAGATCCACCCAAGTTCGTATTGAACCCAACGTTAGTTTATTCCACCAAGTTTTCGCTCTGTCCCTCAGTGAATGAGGAAATAACCGAAGCCTCCGTATCTCCGGATTTACTCCTGGTAATCTAAACGATCCACAGATTTCTTGGAACGTTTTCAAATGTTCTCTAGCATCCTCTGTAGCAACGCCACTGAATTGGCCAGCAGAATTGATCATGCTGAACATCACAGGTTTCAGCTCGAAATTTTCAGCTTCCACGTCTGGCAGGGTGGTCTCCAATTCCACATGATCATTGATCATGTAATCACGGCAGGACTGGCGTGCGGCCTCGGCATCAGGCTGTCCATTCCCTTCATCGATGGGAGGATCTTCAGGATTCCTCGGGTTGTTTACCCCGTTATGCATTGCTTCTAACTATTCCTCAAGATAATCGTTTCTGGCTATCAAAAGGCGGACTCGGTTCCTGAGGTTGCACGAACGTTCGATTTCAGGATCTAGTTTGTACTCAGGTTCTTTGCCTCGTCTTGATCTGCGCATAAGCAAACGAAAAACCTTGTGAAAAGCACAGGGTAAACAGTCCCAACAAAAACAGAAAATTTAAAAAGAAAGTGCAGTAAAAGTAAGGGTAAAGATATGTTGCCAGTCCCCGGTAACGGCACCAAAAACTTGTTGCGTGTCAAAAATCCTAGCGCAATGTAGTGCAAGTGTACACGATGCAAGTAGTAAAGTGATACTTAAAGTATCGGATGTCGAATCCACAAGGACTGGAAATAGCTTTATCCTTGGATTGTTGCACAAGAGAGAAAGAAAAGAAATTAATTTATTGAGAAATAATATCGAAGAATACTAAATATAAGATAACGAAGTTTTCAGGGTTAAGAAATAGGCTGGTATTGATCTACTTGGTAGTTCAGGTGTTGAACTGTATAAGAACTTTTATTCTGTCGTCGTACCAGTCGCGGCAGCGGTCACACAACTCTGTACTTCAAGCTTGGCAAGAATCCCTGATGTGACTTGTCCTATCCCTAGGTCCAAGTATTGTTGATGACACTTCTCGGATGATACCTCCTGGCGTGAATCAAAGGGTGAACACCAATGTTGTTGAATTCTTCCTTAGCCACTTAACCTCATCATATCCCTAGGTCCGAGATAGTTCAACCATAAACTGGAGAACTCGCACTTATTCCTTTCATATACTTAACTCTCCCGATATTAAGTAAATAGATAATCTCACAATACTCTTGCAAGATGTTGAAAACCAGAATAAGCAAACTTTAAGTTTTATTTCAATGAACAGAAAATTCCTAAAAACAGTACAATCCTTGCAACTACTTTACAGAATCAACCTTAGCCCTAGGGGAAGTTTAGAACACGATGAGAAGGGGGGAAACGACAAGGGTTTTGGGGAAGATGGCTAGAGAGTGAGATATCCTTCCCTAGGTCGAATTACATGCCTTTATATAGGCCTTGGGTTCAAGTTTTCTAATAAGGTAAGAATACAAGTTCAAACTAAAGTACAACTCTAATTCAGATTAAATCTTCAGAGTATATGCCTTTAATCCGTCCTCTTTTCTTGCTTTGGGTTTCTTCCTTGAACTTTGGGCTTGACCTTCATTCTACTCTAGGGCCTAGAAAAATATAGGAGTGGCCCACTGCAGACCAGCTTGAATTTCTCTATCTGTCGAGATTCACTTCACTTTTCCCTTCACCATTGTTGTCGTCGTGGCTGCCACGGCAGTGGCCACGGCAGCGTCCTTCTTCTTGACTCCAGTCCTGTGTTCCAGCTCTGCTCTTTCGCTGTCCTGAGTCTGCCACGGCAGTTACCTGCAAAAGCAGCCAAAATCAGTAGCAACTGTGCCATTTTATCTAATTGTGATGTATATGTGAAATCTATCCTAAATGCAATGAATTATGCTTGAATGCAGCAGAAATATGGGTCAAATAAGGGGTAAAAATAGAACTTTTGCACACTCAACAAAATTTTCTAAGTGGGGGAGAGTTGTAACGACCTAGTTTTGGGCCTAAATGTTTTAGACATCAGATCGGGCCGGTCGGAAACAGTTCGAATCGTATTAGGTGGTTCAAGGAGATCAAAGTTCGGGATAGGATAAAAATATGAAAAAAATTGCTAAAATCCTCTAAAATCATGTTTAAGAGGTTGGGCTAATCAAATTTAAAAAATTAGTTTTGGAAGAAGTACAATTTGGGTAGTGACCAAAATGTAAAGTCTTAAAACTATGGAAAATGCAAATTTCAAAAGAGGGGTCAAAATCTTAGAATCTTTAGGGAGATTTTGTGCAATTACACCTTTCCTTAAATTGACATGTGTTTTAAATGAGTTTTAAAATAATTTATTAAAAAGAGTTTTTTATTTTAATTAATAAAGTGGTAATTTGAGAAGTTTTATTTTACGTAACTAACTTTCCAATCCTCATTTCAGCAAAACCCATTTCTAAAACCTTTTCTCCAAATTTCTTTTCTCCCAAACACTCTCTCTTTGATTTCTCGTCCATTTCCAAGAATTCTCTTCAATTTCTTCAAGATTTGTGAAGCAAAAACTTGTCAAACATTAAGGAAAGCAAGGATCGGAGGTAAATCCCGTTCTCAACCTCTAATCAAGGTTCTTTATTAAAATTTCCAAGATTATTGACTTCTAATTGTTGTTTTTAACTGAGTTTTGATTATAATTTTGATTTAAGATCAAAATCTTGCAAAATAAAGGTTTAATTCTTGATATTCAGAGTGTTGTTGATGATCTCTGTTTTAGATGGATTATAATTGAGTTTTGGTATGATTATGATGTTGAAAAGGTGTTTTTATGATATAGATCCTGAAATCCTTGAGATCCTTGAGTTTTATGCTAGTTTTAGTTGAGTTTTTGAAGTGATTTGATGGTTACATGTTTTATGGAGGTATAAGGAAGGGCTTAGGTTGTTTTTAGGTGTGTTTTGATGAATATTAATGGTTGGAAGTGATGATTGATGGTTGGGCTTGGTTTAGGAGGCAATCGAATGAGTTTTCGATTATTTTGGATGGGCAAATTGATGTAGTTTTGCTGGGTAACGAGTTTGTGTTTAGTTATTGGTGTTGGAATGCATTTTAATGCATTGGATCTATATTTTTGATGCCATAAAAACAGGAGACATTGATCCGGAAGCAAGCGAAGCCATTTTGGAAGCTTCGGAGGAGGGATCTTCGCGTCGGCAAGCAAAGTTTCGCGTATCGGTGAGTGGAAAAGGGTTTTCCAGGTTTGAAACATTTTGAACGTGATTTTTGGGAGCTTAGTGTAAGTTTGAAACACTTAGCTAAGCTCAAGTGTAAGTAAATCGAAAGTCTCTCTCGGATTGTTCAACGTTTTGGTTTGAAATGCACTTGATTTAAATGTGGTTTGATTAATGTTTTAAAGCATGATTTGAGCATTGATGTTGCTGGTTTTAAATGCTATTTAATTAAGGATGCACATGGTAAGTGATCCTTGGGTTTATATGATTTATGAAAATGGTTTAAAGCATGTTATTGCTTGTGGAAGTGGCATTGTGATTTATGCTTGTAAAACAGTGAAATAGTGTTGGTAAATAATTATATTGGCAAGTGATGGTAAATGGTTTTGGTTACTTTAATCAGATATATTTAGCCGGCTATAGGATTTCGTGCACCGTGAATAAAGTCTCCATGGATGTCGAGGGGTTTTGATTGTGTCGTAAACTCCATCCAAGTACCCTAACGATTGAGGCTAAGATCACAACGGTGGATGGTTTAATCCCGTGTATGAATCTTGTAGTTTGTGTCCCGTGTCTCGTTAGTGGAATTATACAACTACCGATGAGTGATGTTGAGGGGTTGTGATTGTCCCATTATACTCCATCACGGGTGTTGAGGGGTTGTGATTGTGCCATTAAACTCCACCTTGTGAAGTCGGTAGTGTGTATGAAGCGTGTGGGACAACGCTTGTAATCCGTGTATTTGATTGTATCAATTGTGTTGTGTTTTGATATGGATCTTGTTATTGATCACTTGCGAGCCAATATAATGATGATAATATAATGAATTAATGATGGACGCTTATTTTGAGAAAGCAGATGATTGTAAAGTGTCCAGAAGTTCTATATTTTGTATACATTCCTGCTTATATTATTGATGTTCTTGAAGCTAATTTAGGCATACTTAGGTGCATTCATGCATATTTACAATATTTTTTACTTTACCATGACTTTATAGAAAATATTATGTTTTGGTGAGAAAAAGATATTGTTTAGTTTAGTTTTATGTTTTCAGGTGTTGGGAGCTGATCAGAGGAAGAGAGTACGAGAAGGCAGAGAGCAGAAGGAGCTGTATTGAACCAGTTCGAGTGCCACCACCGTCGGACTTGTCACCGAGTGCCACCGCTGCCGGACTTGTCGTCGGATGCCGCCATCGTTGATTGCCGCCCAGGCAGCATTACACCAACAAAGTCAAGATGGGTTTCGTTTGATAGAGGACAATTTGCTGAGTCCAACGAGCCAGTCTTGTATTTTTCTGAGGCCTGGAGCGGTACATAGAGCTAATTGAAGATTTATAAGCAAGATGACTTATCTTTACTTGCTGAACAAGGCAACATCCAAGGAGTCCATATTCAAGTCAAAAAGGAGTCAGCATTAAAGGAGGACATTAAATGCAAAGGTAGTTTTATCATCAATGAAGACTTCTACTCCAAGGAGGACTTAACCTTAGGCCAAGCCCTATATGTACCTATGTATGTGAGGGTATAACGGCATAGAGGCATATAGAGATTGATAGAGAGAGAGAGAGAGGGAGTCGGCTATGATCTAAACTCCTTAGGGTTTAGGTTTTTGTTTGTAAAGTAGTTGTGAGAAACAATTGTATTAGGTTAAGTTGTTTTGCAATAATATATTTTGAGTTTACTTAATCCATTGTTCTTCACTCTTTCAATCTTTCTACACCAGTCGTTTGAGAGAATCCATTTGTCGGGCACGAAAGTGCAAGGCTCACAAAAGGGTTAAGTACGGTCACAACGTGCTGAGGCGTGACTAACTTAGTTCCACACCAATCCACAAGTTTCAACGGCTAAAAGGGATTACCAACCGAGTTGGGTAACTTGGTTCCACACTAGTCCACGAGTTAGCTCTCGAGCATCCTAACTTAGAAATAGGAGGAATAATTGTCGACTATCCTGTCGAACTTGGAGTTTCTGCCAGACTTGCCGCCAGGACTTCTTCCTTTCCACCTGTCGAGACAGTACACCCCTGCAGTGTCAGTGACCTGATGCGGCTGCGTGACAGGGTCGTAGCTTGCCGCCCACCATACCCGCCGAGGCAGCATATCGTTGCAGCGCAATCCAACCTTAATCTATGGAATGCAGTCTACACACTACTGAGCAGCAATTACTTGGCCCATTCTATTACTCTGATCTCCCATACTTTAATTAATTGTGTTTTTAGTTTTATTCCTTTAAACAAACCTGAAAGTAATTGTGCATTTAAATTTCTTGTGCAGATATACACTCAAAGGAACTATACCAATCCTCGTGGGATTCGACATCTTATATACTATAACTTTGCAAGAGTGTGCACTTGCGCTCTCACAAAAAGGGAACACCTACACGCCCTACAATTTTTTGGCGTCGTTATCGGGAATTGGCAATAGCGACTTCGTTTTGTTTTCTGCACTCTTTATTTAATTGCATTTAAATTTTAGGTTTTTTAACTTTTTTTTCTTTTGTATAAAAAAATTCAAGTACGCTAAAAATCCAAGGGCATCACAATGTCGAGGAAAACTATACGGGAGCTGATGTTTGAACCTAAACAGCAGATGTTGCAGCAGCAGTTGCCGTCGTGGCAGCAGACAAGACAGCAAACACTGCTGCCGCAATAGCAAAAATTTTCATGGTATGATGAAAATTGTCAAAAAAAATTTACCATAACAATTTTGCTGCAGAAACAAACATGCTAGGGCAAGATGGTCAGCTTCAAGAGCAATCAAGAGAAACCACTCGAGAGCTGATGTGAGGGAAATCATGTGTTCGAAAATTGCCCCTTACTTTTCGGAGAAGACATGGACGAACCAAAATGGGACCAAGAGCAGATGCCACATCCATAGCAAAAAGGATTGCAGAATCTGCCGCCGCAACAGAATTTCTCATGGTACGATCAAAAACCTTAATTTTTTTTACTATGGTAATTTTGCCATTGCAGCAGTACACAAGCCCTGGCAATGCAGTCCTCCTCAAGAGCAATCAAATTCCTTAGAAGACATGTTTCAAGCTTTCCTTGCGCTCACTCAAGACGTGTCAACCTTTATGGAGGCAAAACTCGCCAGGATGGATGCACTTTTGAGCAACTCTGTCCCAATAAATGTCGTGGATGAAAATAAAACCCCTATCACGGAACCCATGGATCAGCGGCAATTGAGACCTAGGGATACTGATATCCCAAGGGAAGAGGATGCAAGGGACTACCCCACACATGATGAACCCATGCAAGAAATTGACCAAGCAGGAATTGCGGAACTTGAACAGAGCAAGGCTACGAAAACAACTAGTGAAGCCGACATAGAAATTGATGATGTCACGACAATATCAGAAGCCTCAACAACTATGTCCACCGCAACAGCAGCTTTGGCAACAATTCCGGCCTCAGCAGCAATCACAGTAACCATGCTCGCCTTGGCAGAAACCTCGACAACCATGGACTACATATATTTAGAGGAGCCGATGTTGGCAGATCTAAAGCCATCACAATCTCTACTGATGGAGATGTACGAGGGACCTGAAGAACACAGAGTTATGGATGATGAAGCCCTTCAATATGCCGAGTTTTTCCTTTACCTGAACCACATTATGACAGACTATTGCCCCGATAGTTGGCCGTCTGAATAGCTGCCTTGGCAGCAAAAGCCATCCTCCACCATAACAAATCATGACAAAGATAAGGTAAGTATATGGTTTGATAGTGGTATAATTTTTACTAATCACATGTTCATGCCTTCAGAAAAAGAAACAGGGTGGAGGATTTGCATGGATTACAAGGGAACGAGGAAGAAAGACTTCCCCATGAGAATAGTCACTCGATAGAGGGTGCGGGTGGACTATAAGAAGTATTGGAAACGAACCCACTATAACATAATTTTAGTTTTTCCACATCTTTACCGTTTTCTTTAGGAATAGATCTTAATAAGCTTAGGACTAGATTTTTATATTATTTTTATTTAGTCTGTTTCACAACTACTTGTCTAGATTCAGACCCTACTATAAAAGGCAAGCCGCCAAGAAATATGATGAGTAAACAAGGACAGTCGCCCAAGCGGCAGAGACGGCAGCAGAGGAGACAGCCCAAGCCACCAATTCCCTTGACGATGAGGTGTCTGATTCCTCCGATAATGCAGAGCCGACCGAGGCAATAAAGAAAAGAAAAGAGGGACGTGATAGCGGCTGAACCAGAGGATGAAGGGTCAGAAACCGAGCTAGAGCAGCAACCAAAGAGACCCTATCCAATCAGAGTCCAGCCAACTCGCGGCCAGAAGTAGAGCCTTGCCGCCAAATCACCCGCCACTCACCGCCTAATCCTTTCATCTTCCTCCGAGTCCACCAAGTTGAAGGAAAACTCGGGCAACTTCTAGCACCAATATTTTTTTGTTTTTCTTTCTATGTTCTTTCTGTTTTATTTTATGTTTTTATGTTTATATTTTGTTTTTAATTTTGTCTAAGGCATTGAGGGCAATGCCCGCCTTGAGTTTGGGGGGGTTAGTCCTCATGTTATTTTGTTAAGCATGTAGTTGCATATAGTTGCATTGTAAATCATGCCTAGTATTTAATGAAAATTGGAAATTTGGGTTAAATAACTTGTGCCTATGATAGTTAGTCGATTCTATTTTCGCATCACACTTAAAATTGAACTTAATCTTGGGAAGAAGCATGAAAAACACCTTAGAAAAAAAATTAGTTGCCAAACTTTCATTACACTTCTGTTAAGTGCTGAATATTGTTTGAGTTCTAAGTGTACATTGTCTGCTTAAACTTAATAAAAATTCTTATATTGGATGCAGTAATGCCACCACGGCAGCACATGGCAGCAAAGAAAAATAAAAAGCAAGGCCACCACGGCAGAAAAACAAAGAAAGATGTTGAATGCTCTAGAGGTGCCAGAAACAGGCTCTAGGATGGATCATGTGCGAGGACACTCTGCTGCTATCAAAGTCCATATATCTGAAATTCTTGAAGTGACAGACAAATTAGCATGAGTGAATGAAAGCCTTCACGAGATTACTCTACTCGATGGGTTCGGAGTTCTGTAGTTTGCCCCTATCTTAGCTTCAGACCATAAGGGTAGTTGTGATGAGTTGAAGCCCTCATTGCCATGATCAGAAAAAGGAAGAAGGAAGTGCTAAATTGTGCTGCCAAGGCAACAACCTTATATCCTTTTTAAATTTTAATTTTTACAACATTCTTTGTTTACTTAGTATACTTAGCATATTCAGCATGCACACAGACCTGCACACATTGCACTAGCACTATAATTAAATTCTAAGTTATTTCATGTTATTCCCTCTCACTAACTTCTTATAGGTGCCACGACCTTGAGGTATGGAATCAAGTTAAAAAAAAAAGTAGGTTTTCGTTTCGACTTATTAACAATGGCAGGTTTACTAGTTAGGTTGCATTGCTTGAGGACAAGCAATAGTTCGAGTTTGGGGGTGTGTAAAGTGTCCAGAAGTTCTATATTTTGTATACATTCCTGCTTATATTATTGATGTTCTTGAAGCTAATTTAGGCATACTTAGGTGTTTTCATGCATATTTACAGTATTCTTTACTTTACCATGACTTTATAGAAAATATTATGTTTTGGTGAGAAAAAGATATTGGCTCTGTTTGGTAAAGAGCAGTTTGGGTAAAAATTAGAGGTTTGAGGCATAATTAGAGGTTTGACTAGTCAAATCCGCTAATATTGTCGTTTGGTGAACAACGGATTGAAAGAGCGGATTGGAATGAAACTGCTAATTTTGAAAAAGCTCATATTAGGAACTTTTTGAGATTAGAGGTTTGATATTAGATTTTTAAAGACTCTTTTACCCTTAACAATTACAAAAAATCTCCAAATAACCTAAATTAAATATTTTCTCACCCTAATCTTATTTATTTTTTCCTTTTTATTATCGCATATTTATATGTGTATTTGAATTTATTTATTAATTAAATTATATTAAAATAATTTTATAAATAATAAATTAATATATTAATCATTTGAATATGTTTAGAAAAATTATATTAAAAATATTTTTATAAATCTAATTAATATTAATTATATACAAAATATTGATAACTAATAACCTATTCAAACAAATATTGAATATAATCATGTCCTTATATGTCATTTTGCTTGTTTAAATAATCTAACAGTTATAAGCTACCAATTAATTTACCAAACACTTTTATACAATCAGCTAATACAATCCGCTAGTCAAATCAGCTAATGCAATCAGCTACCAGCTAATGCAATCCGCTATCAGCTATCAGCTACCCGCTAATTGCCAAACATAGCCATTGTTTAGTTTAGTTTTATGTTTTCAGGTGCTGGGAGCTGATCAGAGGAAGAAAGGGTGAGAAGGCAGAGAGCAGAAGAAGCTACACTGAAGCAGTTCTAGTTGCCGCCGTCGGACTTGCCGCCGAGTGCCGCCGCCGCCAAATGCCACTGAGGCAGCATTACACCGACAAAGTCAAGATGGGTTTCGTTTGATAGGGGATAATTTTCTGAGTCCAACGAGCCCAGTCTTGCATTTTTCTGAGGCCTGGAGTAGTACATAGAGCTGATTGAATATTGATAAGCAAAAGGACTTATCTTTACTTGCTGAACAAGGCAACGTCCAAGGAGTCAGCATTGAAGGAGGACATTAAATGCAAAGCTACTTTTATCATCAATGAAGACTTCTAATCCAAGGAGGACTTAACCTTAGGCCAAGCCCTATATATACCTATGTATGTGAGGGTATAAGAGCATAGAGGCATATAGAGATCGATAGAGAGAGAGGGGGGGAGTCGGCTATGTTCTAAACTCATTAAGGTTTAGGTTTTTTCTTGTAAAGTAGTTGTGAGAAACGATTGTATTAGGTTAAGTTGTTTTGCAATAATATATTCTGAGTTTACTTAATCCATTGTTCTTCACTCTTTCAATCTTTCTACACCAGTCGTTTGAAAGAATCCATTTGTCGGGCACAAAAGTGCAAGGCTCACGAAAGGGTTAAGTACGATCACAACGTGCTGAGGCGTGACTAACTTGGTTCCACACTAGTCCACAAGTTTCAGTGGCTAAAAGATATTACCAACCGAGTTGGCTAACTTGGTTCCACACTAGTCCACGAGTTAGCTCTCGAGCATCCTAACCTAGAAATAGGAGGGATCATTGTCGACTATCTTGCCGAACTTGGAGTATCTACCAGACTTGCCACCAAAACTTCTTCCATTCTACCTGCCGAGACAGTACACCCCTGTAGTGGAAGTGACATGTTGTGACTGTGTGACAGGGTCGTAGCTTTCTGCCCACCATACCCACCGAGGCAGCATATTGTGGCAGTGCAATCCAACCTTAACCTATGCAATGCAGTCTACACACTATTGAGCAGCAATTACCTGGCCCATTCTATTACTCTGATCTCCCCTACTTTAGTTAATTGTGTTTTTAGTTTTATTCCTTTAAACAAATCTGAAATTAATTGTGCATTTAAATTTCTTGTGCAGATATACACTCGAAGGAACTATACCAATCCTCGTGGGATTTGACATCTTATATAATATAACTTGACAGGAGTGTGCACGTGCGCTCTCAAAAAAAGGGGAACACCTACACGCCCTACAGTGATGCTTGAGATTTATGCTAGAATGCATGTGATACTTGGTTTAAGCATGAGCAACAGTTTTTGCTGTTGTAATTAATGATGCTATGAGCATGTGGATTTGAAAGTGGATTTAATGTTTTAAAGGAAGGCATGTGTTTACAAAGAATGATATTTTGGTTTTTAAAATGCATTGATGAATGTTTTGGTTTTGTTGCGGTCCTCGCTAAGCTTTATGCTTACGCTCATTTGTTTCATCAATGCAGAGAATTGAGCATATTTGGCAGCAAGAAAGCAAAAGATATCCAAGTGTTTTGGCTAAGATAAGTATGTGGTTTTACTTTAGTGTAATAAGAGGCAATGGGAGAGGTTTCCACTCATGAATTGTTTGGTGATGTGAAACACCTTGGTGTTTTGAGGCTAGTAAATGGTCTCCTTATGGTTTATGGTCTTTTATTTGGTGTTTTGGCTATGTTATGGGTTGTGCTTAAGGGCATGCTTATATGGTTCCACAATCCTCATGAATTGTCCTGCTTAATGTTTGTCTTGCGAGTGGTTGATGATGCATATGTGTTTGAACTGTTTGATATACCTTGCATGGATGTTTTGGACATGTTTAGTTGATGTTGGTTGTTGTTTTGGGGCTGTTGGATATGCATTTCTGGTATACGTATCGATACTCGGGACTGAGTATCAATACTCGAAGGCATTTTTTAGGCAAATCAACACATGGGTATCGATACGGATTGCCTGTGTATCGATACGCCTGTGCAAAGTTTAAAGGTTGTACCAATACGCTGGGAAGTGTATCGATACCTTTTTCCCAACTTTGGCTATTACCTTCCCGCGTATTGATACAGGATTAAGTGTACCAATACATGTCCGTTATTTTCAGTTGAAAGTATCTTTTAAGGTTCTAAAATGTTGCATATTGGTCCCTGGATGTTGTAAGTTCAATTGGTTGAGTTTGGATGATCTGTTTGTAATGAAATTTGACGTGGAAGCATGTTACCTTACTAACTAAGGATCGATAATCTTAACATTAGATTAATCCATGTAATTTTTAGAATTTACAGTTTAGTACCTAAAAGTTAAATTTATGCAATTGAACCCCTAATCGAGCTTCGTTTGTTGCGCCGCTTCTTTCCAAGAGTTTAATTAACGGATAGGATTTTAATGTGCACCCAGAGAAGATAAAAGGAAAAAATAATAGTGACGTTAATCGAGGTCGGCTTTAACAAGTTGGCTTCGGTTTTCCACATGTAATCTTCTTAGTTCGGGTCGACGTCTAGGTCGGGCTAAGGGGTTACATTTTTTGGTATCAGAGACAGGTTTTGAAATAATTAGGGGTTATGGTAAGTGAAATTGGTATGTTTTGATGTTCGATTTGATGATCAGTGGTATATGGAATGAAAAATCATGTTTTGGTTGAATGTTGGTGTTTATGCCATGCTTGGTTGTTATGAAACATGTGGGAGTTGAATATGATTGCATGTTGATGATGTGATGAGGATGTGTGCTGATCGTGGATGATGTAAAGCATGATGATTATGATATGCTATTGTATGCTATGTTATGCTTGAGGGAAATCGGGGTGCCCATTGCCTTATTACACTAGTTAAATGTTTTAATTTGGTTTTGTAAACTTGGATCCTTGCTTGAGGCTGGCCTAACTCATGGTTTGAAATTTTTCTATTATTATGCCTTGTTAAAAATAGCACAATGGGTCCTAGGAGAGAGCTTAGATCAAATACGATCATGTCTGCACCTGAGCAGGGTAATCAGGGGGCGAGAACCCATCTGATGAGACTCTACCTCCGCCGCCACCACCTGGGGGTGGAAAGCCGGAGCAGCATGGACATGTTGGTCCAGTATTTGGTGTTCTAGTGCCACTGGTTCAGGCGATCACCGGAGCATTTCAGGCTGTGGTAACTGGAGCGCAAGTTCAGGCACCTGCAGATGGGCAGGCGGGTTTGTCTTTGGAAAGGCTGAGGAATCTTGGAGCTGTCAAGTTCTGTGGTATGTCTCCTGAGGCATCGGAGGCATGGTTAGCTAGTACGATCCGCATTATGGATCAGATGGGATGCAGTGATGTGCGCAAGCTAGGGTGCACATTTTCTTTGCTTCAGGGTGACGCCTATAGTTGGTGGACGACTATCACCGCTGGTTTGGAGCCCAATGAGGTGGATTGGGAGTTCTTTCGGAGTGCCTTTAATAAGAAGTATCTTGGTGTGAGATACTTGGATGAGAAGAAGCGCTAGTTTATGTCGCTTGTGCGAGGAAATCTTTCTGTGGCTGAGTACGAGGTCCAGTTCATACGTCTGAGCTACTATACCCCTGAGTTGATGCCGAGTGAGAGGCATCGTTGTGATCGCTTCTGGTATGGGCTTGTACAGGAAGTGAAGGCCTTTATGTTGGCCACGAATTACACAGATTTTGATGTGCTCGTGTGTCGGACTAAGGACATCGAGCAGAGCTTGGGTCTGATATCTCGTGGAGGTGGTTCTAGCTCTGGTAAGAGAACTGTTGAGTTCAGTTCTGGAGGTGGACGAAACAAAAGGGGCCGAGATATGAAGTATCAGCCTGATGCGAGGTGAGGTGCTCTTGGACGGGGTGGACAGGCTCAGGGTGGACGAGTAAGGTCTGAGCAGTACACGTGATGGACATGTGGATCGAGGGATTATCAAAGGCGAGATTATCCACGTGCAGCTAGAGAGGCACAAGCTCATGTTGTGGTGGAAGAGAATTGTTGTTGGAACTGTGGTTCAGCTGATCATATGAGGCGTGAGTGTCCTCTGTTGGCTGGTGGAGGCCAGAGACGTGCACCTACTGTGGCTGCACCTCAGAGAGGTCGTGGGCGCGGCCGAGGTAACTGCCAGAGGAGGGAAGAAGGTCATAGAGGTATCGCTCATGTTGTAGCAGTTCAGCCTGAGGGAGGCAGTCCGGCGAGGGTTTATGCTCAGCGTGAGGGGAGTAACGACACCGATGTCATCGCAGGTACCTTTGTTCTACAATCTTTACCATTGTTGGTATTGATTGATTCTGGATCCACATATTCTTATAACTTGAGTGAGCATGCACATTTGCTTGATATACTTGTTGAGTTGCTTGAAGTGGGAATGCAAGTGACTAGTTCTTTTGGTGAGATTGTGATCACGAGGAAATTGTATACGAGATGTCCTTTGTCTGTGCAGGGTCATGTTTATAGGTTTTCCAACTTTGTACTTAATGTTTTTTGTCATTATTGTCCCCTAACATTTTCATACATTACCATATTATCCCCTAATGTGTTCACCCGTTACCCGACATACTTTTAAAAAAACTTCTAACCAATAAGATAATGTGTTGAGTGGATCAATCGAATCGAAATTGGCCAAGAGGGGGTGAATTGGCTTTTCAAAGAGGAATGGAGCAATTGAAAATGTAAAAATTGAAGACAATGCAATTTATAGTGGTTCAAGCTTCGAACAAGCTCTACATCCACTACCTTATCTCCCACTAAGGATTTTGAACAATATCCACTAGATATTCTTCCCATTTTCTAGGCTTAAGAGGTAACCTTTACAAATCGGTTAATCTTTCTACTCAAAGATTAACTAAGACTCTCTCAATACAAAGAAGGAATGGCAATCTAAAAATACCTCTCATAAGGTTGATATATTGCTCAATTACAAGTAATCACTCCCCAAACTTGAAAGAAAATGATACAATGAAAATTACACAAGTGGGGGTTACAAAAACTTGACTCTTTAAGCTCAAAGGGTTTGGGTATGTGCTTGGATGTTGCAAATATGTTCAGTAGTTGTTTTTGTAGCTTTGGAGGCTTGCTTTTATACCCTTGCATTGATTTCTAGCCGTTCTGGTGGTTGAGATCATCAATAGAGCCGTTGGGCTCCATTTTTCCCACAATAAATGTACTTTTGCAACCTACCATATCGGTACACGAACAACCGTATTGATACCTCCCTCAAAACAGAAAGAGCCGTTATGTACATTTAAGAGGGGCATATTGATACGCGTATAGGCGTATTAGTACGGCTATAGTGTAAAATAAGGGGCGTAACGATACTCAAAGACCCTATCGATACAGATTTTTCTCATTGGAAATTTGAGTGAAAGTTAAGCAAAAATCGTATCGATACGCTATAGGGGCTTATCGATACGGTCCAACGACCGTTTAAAATTTGCTGATTCCCATAACTAACACGCAACGACTATATTCATTTAATGTAAATATTTATCGAATCAAACCAAACCATGTCGATACGGGGTTACCGTATCGGTACGCTATGCCTTAATAATAAACTCAGTTTAAAAACATATCGATATGGGGTTAACTGTATCGGTACACTTTAGGCGATTGAAATTCTAGTAACGTATAACCGTATCGATACAACTATAGCGTATCGATACGCTTTAGCGTAATTGTAAGGTTTGGCTTTGAGACACATAGAAAATCTTGTTTGGTTTGAATGTTTTGACTTAAAATTAGTTTTGGTTCAAATTGCTTGTCAATTTGTGAGATTTTAAAATACTTAAAAATTTATTTAGTTTTACAAATAGGTCCTTAGAAAATTTGTTATATCAAAATCAAATTAGGTTTTACAATCTCCCCCTTTGATATAACAAAACCAAAGTAAATTTCTAATTATTTTGAAAACTTTGTAAAGTTTACCCCCTCCCCCCCTTAATTTAAGATTGGTTTTCAAAAGTTTATAAAAATTTAGGTTTTCACACTTCTCCCCTTTATGTTAGATCAAAATCAATGCATATAACAAGGATATAGACAAGATATAGAACAATAAAGCACAAAGTCAAGCATAAATAAAGCAACATGTTATCATTAAACTTCAAATTAATATCCAAAGCAATATAAGTTCAAATTATTCCAAACTTAAAAAATCCAAACTCAAATTCTTAAAAAAAATAAATCAAAGCATATGGTTCTTAAAATAACATAGATGCATAATAAAATAGAAATCCTAAATGATATGATATGGAATGAGATTCACAAAGACTACTCGTCCCCATCATCTTCATCCTCATCCTCTTCATCATCATCATTGCGATTGGCATGAGAGTTCTGAGCATTAAGCCAAGCACAATGGAAAACGGTGAAAGAGACATCCATGGAGGCTTGTTGTTGCTCAATGGCCTTGACTCGATCTTCCAACGATGTAAAGCGTGTATCAATGGCTGCAAATCCTGCATTCATGGTTGTATCTAAAGAAGCAATATTAGTCCCTAAGGAAGTGATTTCTCATTTAGATACGCCATGAATCCATCCATGGAAGATTGACCTTGGTTGACTTGTGGACCTTGTGGAACTACCGGAGGAGGTTGATCTTCTTGAGGATGAGGTTGATTAACACGAACCCATTCATTGTTGATGTATTCAAAGTGTGCACAAGTAAGGGAGTGTTCATCAATCAGTTTGCCAAGAGGCTTGGTGGCATCATGCGAACAATCGATCTCCAAGGAATGGAACAAGTAACTCAAAGTCGTGCCATATAAGAAAGACTTGACTTGATCAATGTGACGGTATTGAACAAGATAAACCAAGTCGGCAAACATAATTTTACAAAGGTTTGGGTGCTTACCCTCATGGGAACAACGAAGCCAAAAAGCATCCACTTGGCGGATAGTAGAGAACTTGCCACCAGAAGGGCGAAGCCACCAAGAGATGACAAGATGGAGGATACGATCATGGGCGTCAATAACAGTTACGGAGCCAAGTTGAGAATGTCCCAAAGAGTGTTCATCATCAATCCCCAAATTTTCAAAACCAAAAACATTGCATAAAACGATTTGATCAATTCGAAATTTCCTGCCCATGAGATAGGATTCAATAGCATTTACATGTTGTCTTGCTTAATCATGGATGCACCGGGCATTAGCATAGAAAATCAAAACAAGATTTCGATATAAGACCGGGGGTATACTTAAAAAAGTCATGAATTTATATTGTTGTAACACCCCAAAATATTTGAATTTAAAATGTTCCAAGTTTAGAATAGGGATTGAAACAACTCTCTCATCCCGAATAGAAAAGGCTTGATATTGTTTGTAATGGGCTAAAGCCGACGGTGATTAAACATTATGTTGGATAATAAAACCAAGATTCGATTTAGTAATACCTTGGTTTTCCATATTGGGATTTGATGAACTAGAAGGCAATTATTTTCTTGCTCTCTTTTTAAGTCCCATGATAAACTTGAAAACATCAAAACAATTCGAAAACAATGTACGCAATTATCATCACATTCGATCCAATAAATATTCCAATAATTCAAGGTATTGTGAAAAACACTATATTTTATAGGTTAAAAATATATACACGTATAAAAATAAATTTTGGTAAAAATAATTTTGAAAAAAAAAGTGTACAAAAATATACGGTATATTTTTATATTCGAATAAACAAATTTTAGATTTCAAAGAGTTTTTGCAAAAACTTTAAAAACCCATACAATAAATATACTATGTATACAAAAATTGATTGAAAACAGTAAATAAAATTAAACAAAAATTAAAAAGAAAAGAAAAGGGGTTTATACATTGAGTTATGAAATTGGATGAATGAAGGATCAAGAGTACACCAAATTGATAGAAAATCTTAGCCTTGATGTGTAGAGTAAAAGCCCTCAAGAAATTTTGAGTTTGGTGTGAGAAATCAAAGGGTTTGGGGGGTTTTTTACAGTTAAAATTCGGCCTAGGGTTTGAGAGAAAGAAGAATTTGAGTTTTAATTAAAGTGAAACATTCTTTTAATGCCCATTTAAAGCCCAGTGGCTGACCGTATCAATACACTGAAGTGGCGTATCGGTACAGTTTTCAAATCGTATCGATACGCATGATTGTATCAATACAGTTAAGCCTGTATCGAAGTCCATTTAGCAACCCGTATCGATACGATGTTACTCATATCGATACTCCTTTACCAGAAATGCATTTTTTAGCAGAATTGAATTCAAAAATAGGATTTTAATCTATCCTAAATGCATCTGAATGATGAATGAGCAATATTTATGGACTAAAACATATACAAATTCCCCCTAGCAACAAGCATAGATGCATTAAGAAGCAAAATTACATAAACATGATCATCATTCATATCCAAGCAAATTTTTTTGACACTTAAGGGCTCTAAAAGGTCAAGATAGGCTAGTTAGACCTCTCTCTCTCCTAAGAGTTCAAAAATGCTCTTTGTCTAATGGTTTTGTAAAGATATTCGCTAGTTAGTTTGAGGTATCAACATACTCTAGAACAACATCATTCTTTAAGACATGATCCCTAATGAAATGATGTCTTATCTCTATGTTCTTGGTTCTAGAATGTTGGATGGGATTCTTAGTGAGACATATGGCACTAGTGTTGTCACACTTAAGGGGTATGGTACCTACATCAATTCCATATTCTAGAAGTTGTTGCTTCATCCAAAGGACTTGAGGACAACAACTTTCGGTCGATATATATTCTACTTCGATGGTAGATAGAGCTACACTATTTTGTTTCTTAGAGAACCAAGATGTGAGCATACTACTTATGAATTAGCAAGTGCCGGAGGTACTTTTTCTATCTATCTTACAACCCCTATAATCTGCATCAGAATAAGCATGTAGGTTAAAGGAAGAGTCTCTAGGATACCAAAGGCCTAAACAAGGTGTGTCTCTAAGGTATCTAAAGATTCTCTTAATGGTTATAAGGTGTGATTCTCTAGGACTAGCTTGGAACCTAGCACACAAGCAAACACTAAACATAATGTCGAGTCTACTTGCGGTAAGGTAAAGAAAAGAACCAATCATTGAACGATAAAGCTTAGAATCAACATACTTACCTCTTTCATCTTTGTCAAGCTTAACTGATGAGCTCTTTGGAGTGGCTTGAGGCTTCGCATTCTCCAAGCCAAACTTCTTGAGCATATCCTTTATGTACTTAGCTTGATTAATGAAGATGTCATCTTTCCTTAGCTTGATTTGGATCCCCAAGAAGAATGAGAGCTCTCCCATCATGATCATCTCAACTCACCTTGCATTAACATAGAAAATTCTTGATAATAAAACTCATTAGTAGAACAAAAGATTATATCTTCAACATAAATTTGTACTACTAAGATGTCATTTCCATTTATTTTGATGAAAAGTGTAGTGTCCACCTTGCCTTTTTCAAAACATTTCTCGACTAAGAAGTTTGAAATCCTTTCATACCAATTTCTAGGAGCTTGTTTCAAACAATGAAGCTTTAGTTAGTTTAAAAACATGGTTTAGAAAAATTGGATCTTCAAAACCGGGTGGTTGTTCAACATACACTTCTTCATTAATAAAACCATTTAAAATGCACTTTTAACATCTATTTGAAAAAGCTTGAATTCATGATAACATGCAAATGCAAGAAGCATCCTAATTGTGTCCATTCTAGCAACGGGTGCATAGGTTTCATCAAAATTGATTCCCTCTTCTTGATTATAACCTTGAGCAACAAGTCTAGCCTTGTTCCTCACTATGTTACCACTCTCATCTAGTTTATTTCTAAAGACTCATTTAGTTCCTATAGTATGCTTATTACTAGTCCTATCAACTAATGTCCAAACTTTACTCTTCTCAAATTGATTAAGCTCTTCTTGCATGGCCAATATCCAAAAATCATCTTTTCATGTTTCTTTAATATTTTTAGGCTCAATGTAGGAAATGAATGCAACATTATTAAGCAATTTAAGACATTATTAAGCAATTTAAGAGAGCATCTAGTGGTTAACCCCTTGGATGGATCACCCAAGATTTCACCACCTTTGACATAGTTGAGTTCCCTTGGGTAGCTCACTTCCTTTTCACCAAGATTCATGTCCTTCAAGGATTCTATGGGAGGATCTTGTGCTTCTTCTTCTTTGGTTGGAACCTCATCCACCTTTGATGATTATCCACCATCATTGGCTTCAATGATCCCTACATCATCATCATCACATGAATCATTCCTCGGGATGAGGTTATCATCGAAAACCACATGTATAGACTCTTCTACAACTAAGGTTCTTTTGTTAAAAATTCGATAGACTTTAGAGTTTAAAGAATAACCTAAGAAACTAGCTTCATCACTTTTTGTATCAAATTTACCTAAATGATCTTTCCCATTGTTTAAAACAAAACACTTGCATCCAAAAGGATGAAAATAGCTAATGTTAGGCTTCTTTGATTTTAAAATATCATAAGGAGTTTTCTTTAAAATTGGTCTAATCATTACTCGATTTATAATATAACAAGCGGTGTTTGTGGCTTTCACCCAAAAATACTTAGGTAAATTGTTTTCACAAAGCATAGTTTTAGCCATTTCTTCTAAAGTACGATTTTCCTCTCAACTACCCTATTTTGTTGAGGAGTGCGAGGTGCGAAAAAATTGTGGCTAATACCATTAGTGTTACAAAAATCCTCAAAACCTAGATTTTTAAATTCTGTTCTATGGTCACTTCTAATATGAGAAATGTTTTGACCAAGGTCATTTTGAGTAATTTTTGAAAATGTGATGAATTTTTCTAAAGCCTCATCTTTTTTACTTAAAAAGAGAACCCAAGTGTATCTAGAGAAGTCATCAACTAAAACATATGTATATGATTTTCCACCCAAGCTAGTTGTTCTAACAGGCACAAAAAGATCCATATGAATCAATTGTAATACCCTACTAGTTGAAACATCATTAATGGATTTAAATGAAGTTCGTTTTTGTTTACCCTTAGCACAAGCATCACAAATTGTATCTAAGGAAAATTTTAGCTTAGGTAAACTTCTAACTAGATTTTGGGAAACCAATTTCTCTAAAACACTTATGTTAGCATGTCCTAGTTTCATATGCCATAATCATACATCATTTTCATTTTGAGCAACTAAACATGCATGGGATGTATGAATGTCATCTAAATGCACACATGTATATGTTACCTATGTGATGACTAATGAGCATTATTTTATTTGTTTTAATGTCCATGGTTTTACAACCATTAACATCAAAAAGAACATTAAAACCCTTATCACACAATTAACTAATGCTCAACAAGTTATGCTTTAGACCATTGTCATACAAGACATCTTCAATGAGAATAGAAGAGAGATTACCAATGGAACCTATACCCTCAATGTGGCATTTGGAGTTGTCACCAAATTTCACCACTCCACCACTCTTTGGCTTTAGCTCCATGAATCTACTCTTGTCGTCGGTCATGTATCTTGAGCATCCACTATCAAGGTACCAAGTGTTTTGACTTGAAGCTTTGGCCTTGTAGCAATGCTCCCCCTACAAACAAAGATTAGTTATTGATTTTTGGTACCCAATTCATTTTGGGTCCATATGAGTTAGCTCCCAAATACTTGGTTCCCTTAGGAATCAAAGAATCAATACCATGAATATTATTAGAAACTACTAGTTCCTTAGGAACCCACACATTTCTAACTCTTTCCTTTAGGATGCCTTTGAGAGCTTTTTTGTTTATAGCCATTAAACTTCCTATTCGTATAGTTGGGTTTTGAAGAATTTTATTTTTTAAAATCTTGTTTCCCAAATACATTAAGAGAAGCCTTAAGATCATTCACCACTTTGTGGTGATCATCATAAACTTTTGAAAGAAGATTGTTCAATTAATATTTTTCATTTTAAAAATATTTTAGATCATCTTGTAAAACCAAAATCTTCTTTTCAAGTTTCGAGTTGGTTTTGGAAAGGGAATCATTTTGGGTTTTTAAATCGAAAATCATTTTCTTGTTTTTCAAAATCGATTCCTTATATTTTTCCACCAACTCATCGTAAACCTCTTGCAACTCATCATATGCATCATGAAGCTCATAAAAGGTGAAATCAAAAGAAGATGAGTTAGGTTTTACCTTAGGATCATCATCAATAGCCATGAGGCAAAGATTAGCCATTTCGTGCTCTGCCTCATCGGATGATGATTCTTCATCGCACCAAGTAGCAACGTGGGCTTTAGAGATGGGCACGGGTCAGGTCGGGCCGGGTTTTTGGCCCACCTGAACCCGACCCAAAAATATCAACCCGAACCCAACCCGACCCGACCATATCTTTGAAAAAACCAGACCCGACCCGACCCGAAAATAAATACTTAAAACCTGACTCCGACCCGACCCGACCCGACCTATATAAAAAAATCAATTTTAGGGACTAAATTGTAAAAAAAATAATTTTAAGAGACTTAATTGTAAAAAATAATAAATTTAAGGACTAAATTGTAAATAAAAAATCAATTTTAAGGACCTAATTATAAAAAAAAATATATAAAAAAGGGTATTATTACAAATATCCTTAAAAAATTTAGGGGAAAATTACACCATTAGTCCCGGGTCGGGTCGGGTAGGATTTTTTCACCCTAAAACCCGAACCCGACCCGACCCGACCTCACCCTACACAAAAACCCGACCCGACCCGACCCGAACCCGATTTTTTCATAAAAATACCCGACCCGATCGGGCCGGGTCGGGTCGGAACCCGTCGGGTCCGGGTTCCGTGCCCATCCCTAGTGGGCTTTGAGCTTCTTCTTCTTCTCGAAGCCCTTCTTCTTGAGTTGAGGGAAATCCGATCTTATATGTCCAGGCTTCTTGTGTAACACCCCAAATTTGGGCTTAGAAGTTTAGGGTCTGAACCGGATCGGTCTGGGAATCGGTTCGAATCTAAAAGGGAGTTTTAGGGAAAGCCTAGTTCGGGATACTTTAAAAATATAGAAAAACATCTAAAAATCCTCATTTAATATGTATAAGAGAGTGGTGAAATTAATTTTACAAAATAAGGTTTGGAAATACTACATTTCGGTGTAGTGACCAAATTGCGATTTTTGCAAAGTTTAGTAGTGACTGTTTTGTAAAGGATTGAAACTTTGAATCTTTAAGGAGCTAATTTACCCAAAATGTTTTCTCCAGATTTTTCCTTAATTTGGGTGATTTAATTAATGATTTAATTAAATAAAAAAAAGAGGTTTAACTACTTTTGACTTTCATAACTACTTTTCACAAATTTTCCCTCTCTTCATTTTCTCTCAAATTCCTTTCAACCAAACACATTTTCTCCAGCAAATTTACTTTGATTTTACACTTCATTTGATGAGATTTCAATTCCTCTTTGATTCTTAATCAATTTCTCATCAAATCCACTTGATTTCTACATTGAATTTTCAAGAAAACTTGCCCAAATCAAGGTGAAATCATCATTTAGAGGTAAGCTTGTTCTTCTCCTCTAAATACTTAGTTCTTTACTGAAATTCCCAAGTTGTCAATCCTTTATTAAAGTTTTATGAATGGTTTTAATGTTGGAAACAAGATTTTGGCTTAAAACTCAAGTTTTTGGAAGAGATCTTGAGGATTTTCGTGGATCTTGGTTGGCTCTGTTTTGAGGTTGTTTTGTAATGTATTTTGGATGTTAATTGATGTTACAAATGAGGTTTTATCAATCAAATCCCGAATAGGTTTGATTTCCTAAGTTTTGCTTGCTAGAATGGTGGTTTTTGGGGTGGTTTTGGTGATATGCTGTTGCTGGAGGTATAAGGTCATGTTTATATTGCTTTTTGATGTTAATTGATGTTTATAAAAGGTTAGAATTGATAGATCTTGGCTGGGCTTTGTTTTGGGAGAGTTTGGAGGTGATTTCGGTTGTTTTTGGTGGCCGAAATGAGGTTCTTGAGTAGAGCAGCGAGTTTAGGTTGTATTGTTGTTGATTTTAATGCATGATGATGCATTAATCCTCTGTTGTTATGTGTTAAAAATAGGGGAGAATGATCCGGAAGCGATAGGGGTGGCGTTGGAGGTTTCGGACGCTTGGGAGGCTTGTCGGCTAGCATAGTTTTGTGTATCGGTGAGTGAGATCATGTTTTCCAGCTTTGGAATGGTTTTGAAAAGAGGTTTGGGAACTTAAATTTTAGGCTTGAAACGCCGTTTTAAGTTCGGAAGTAAGTGAAGTTGAACTCTCTCTCAATTGTGCTATTATTGTTTTGAAAACTATCAAAATGGGATTTTATGTGTTTGATTTGACAATGTGGTTTAATTTGTTGTTGAGCATGGTTTTAAAGCATGTGAGTTGGTTGTCAACTTAGTTTGAGGAAAGATGCATGAAATTGATATTCCTTGTGAGCATGAGTTGTCAATTTGTGTCTCAAATGATTTGTTCGGCTTTTTGGTCTTGAAGGAGTTGCATGCTTAAAAACAGCGAATGTGTTGATGTTTAACATGATATATATTGGCATAGATGATGTAAAGATTACCGGATATATTGATCGATCAATAGGATGTAGAGTGCACTATAAACTAAAAATTTGTACGTGCTCTTGGGTGTCGTCCCAAAGAGAGAGACCAATGATGGGATTTTCATTGGAGTAGGACTTGGTGAATTATCCAAGCTTTTTGGCAACAAGAGTTATTGCCATGAGACCATTGATGGGATTTTCATTGGAGTAGGACTTGGTGAGAGACCAAGCTTTTTAGCAACAAGAGTTATTGTCATGTGAAATCGATGAAGGGCATTCCATCGTAGTAGGACCTGGTGAAATACCCAAGCTTAGTGGCGAGGGTAGATACCGCCATGAGAGCTGGTGGCGAGATCCCACCGGGGTAGGACTTGACCTCGAGTCAAGCTATCCGCATATCCGTGTACAATAGAATATATAAAAATTCCAATATATGAGAATGAAATGTGTCACATGTACCAATGCTTGTGATGTTGTATGTATGAGAAATGCATATGAGATAATAATTTTATGAGATGCTCTTGTGTATCTAGCATATGTGGCCTTGACATGAGATTTGCATAGGTTGTATGCATGTGTTAGCTAGATGGTACATGTGGTTTTCAAAATGGAGATTTGCTTATACAAATGAGGTTTTGAGTTATTAAAATGCTTTTGAGTAACAAGCATGTGTGGCTTTGCCATGAGTTTTGCATTGGTTGAATGCATGAGATAGATAGAAGGAACATATGGTTTCCAAAAGGTATTTTGCTTTAAAACGATTATCAAGCATGAGAAAGGTATAGTGTGAAGTGGAAGTGATTTCCAAGGAAATTGGTTTAAACTTTGCATGAGGTGTTTGTGCATGAAAAGGTTTAAATGGTAGTAATTGCAAGGATGTTGTTTGGGGTGAGTTGTTAGTGTTTCAAAGCTAAATGTTGGTTTTCTTGTTGAGCAATGCATGTTTTAAAGCAATGGTGTTTCAAAGGAGATTTTCAATCAATACTTTGGTTTATTGGGTTGTGATTACATTTTTAAGAGGGTTTTATAATTCGCTGCATTGATGGTGTGTTGGTTTTGAGCATTCCTCACTAAGCATTATGTGCTTACGCTCCTTTTTGTCCATCAATGCAGATAATTGAAGTTGGGACAGCAAGAAGCAAGGGATTCAAGAAGAGCTCCACTTGAGAAGTATGTTTTGGTTTATAGCTATAGATAATAAAGGCAATGGGGGGAGAGTCTTTTATGTTGTTGTGTAATGAGTTTGTGTATGTTGGCCATGTTTGGTTTATGGTTTGAACCTTGTTGATGATCGCTTTACAATATTTGGATCTTCTTCTTTATATGTTGTTGTAGCTATGTTCTTTGTTTAAAAGCAAGATCATGTGTTGGATGTGATGAATGAGTAGGAGTGCTTGATGCTTGTATTGTATCTAGTCTTTGATGCAATTTGATAGTTATAATGCTTATCATGTTGTTGATATGTTATGGAATGGTTTGAAGTATGTTTGTCGGTGTTTTGAAGTGAAAAACCAGAATTTTCTGCTGTTTCTGGGCATGGTGTATCGAAACACCCTTGGCTATTTCAAAATGGGTGCTTGAAATGGCTTGGGCGTTTCGGAACGGCTAGAAGTGTTTCGAAACAATTTTGCCACTGGAAGTGTCTGTTTCGGAACTAGGTTCGGAACATACCCGCGTACCGAAATGGTCAACACCGTTTCGATACGGGCGTTCGACATGGGTGTTTCGAAACGGTTGTCAGTGTTTCGAAACGGGTGACCGTTTGGACACAGTTTTGAATTGCTTGAAGTCTGCATGCTTTACATTTTAGTCCTGAATTTTGTAATCGCAATTGCTTGAGCTTGAGATGTCTTTTTAAGCTGAAATTTGGCAGAGAGGCTTGTAATATGACTAATTGTGGTTTGGTAAAACTAAAATCTTGAAAATCCTTTTATTTTCCAAAATTTACATTTTGGTCCCTAAAAGTGTATTTCTTGCAATTGAGTCCTTAAATGTTTTCCGATCGCTGTGTTTTTCTCTTCCAAGGTTCTTGGGCTTTCACATAGGTTTAATGTGCATCTAGAGAAGATAAAATAAAATAAGGGTCGTTAATCAAGGTTGACTTTGGTTTTCCCCGTGTGATCTTCGTAGTTCGAGTCTAGCGTCTAGGCCGGGCTAAGGGGGTTACATCTTGCACTTATAACAAATGAGTTGATCCTTCTCATCTTCTTTGTTCTTGTTCTTGAAGTCTCTTCTTCTTTGGAACTTTCTTCCTCGGTTGGACTTCATGAACTAAGAGAATATCTTGGCTATCATAGCAAATTCCTCAAATTCATCCTCACTAGAATTGATATCCTCTTGAGAAACCTCTTCTTTTCTACCTCTTGCTTCTCCACTCTTCTCTCTTCTTTTCTCCTTCCCTTCCTTGCTTCATGATCTCATGAGTAAGGAGAGATCCCACCAACTCATCGACCTTCAATGTATTTAAATTCTTGGCCTTGATGATTGTGGTTCTCTTCTCATCCCATGATTAGGAAAGAGAATAGTGAAGCTTACAGACAAGCTTATCTTCGGGAATGATTTCGCCAAAGCCTTTGTGACCGTTGACGATAATGGAGAAGCGATCGAACATCTTGGAGATGCTCTCATCCGACTCAATCTTGAAGTTCTCATAACTCAAATTAAGGATCCCAATCAAGGTCTCTTTTACATCGTTGGTGCCTTCGTAATTGGTCTCTAGCTTGTCCCACACCTCCTTCGCACTTGAGGACGATGATATCTTTGCGTACATGTCGGGTCCAAGTGCACAAAAGATGATGTGAAGAGTCTTGTCATTCACTTGAAGCCTCCTACGATCTTCATCGGTCATCTTCGCTCTTGTCTTCGGAATAAGCCTTCCATCTTCATCTCTCTTCATACCAATGGTTGGTCAATCTTCCATCACATCCTAAAGGACCTAGTCATTTGACTTGATGAAGAGCCTCGTTCTATTCTTCCAATAAGGAATAAGGATAGTTATCCCCATTGAAATAAGGCGGCTTGGTGATCGATACTCGAAGAGGTTTTGGCCGGAGGTAGTCACCATGGCTTGATTCGATGGTTGATTACACACTTCTAAGATCGCCTCTTGTGGATGTAAGTCCCTCAAAGAGTTAGGCTCTGATACTAATTGTTGAGTGGATCAATTGAATCGAAATTGGACAAGAGGGGGTGAATTGACATTTTAAAGTGGAAGGGAGCAAATTGAAAATGTAAAAATTGAAGACAAGACAATTTATAGTGGTTCAAGCTTTGAACAAGCTCTACATCTACTACCTTAACTCCCACTAAGAATTTTGAACAATATCCACTAGATATTCTTCCCCTTTTCTAGGCTTAGAAAGTAACCTTTACAAATCGGTTAATCTTTCTACCTAAAGATTAACTAAGACTCTCTCAATACAAAGAAGGAATGTCAATCTGAAAAATACCTCGCACAAGGTTGATATATTGCCCAATTACAAGTAATCACTCTCCAAACTTGAAAGAAAATGATACAATGAAAATTACACAAGTAGGGGTTACAAAATTTTGACTCTTTAAGCTCAAAGGGTTTGGATATATGCTTGGATGTTGCAAATAGGTTCAATAGTTGTTGTAGCTTTGGAGGCTTGTTTTTATACCCTTGCATTGATTTCTAGCCATTCTGGTGGTTGAGATCATCAATAGTGCCTTTGGGTTCCATTTTTCCGGCAATAAATGCACTTTTGCAACCTATCGTATCGGTACACGAACAACCGTATCAATACCCTCTCATAACAGAAAGAGATGTTGTGTACATTTAAGAGGGGCTTATCGATACGCGTATAGGCGTATCGATATTGTTATAGTGTAAAATAAGGGGCGTATCGATACAGATTTTGCTCACTGGAATATGAGTGAAAGTTAAGCAAAAATCGTATCGAGGCGCTATAGGGGCGTATCGATACGGTCCAACGACCGTTTAAAATTTGTTGATTCCCATAACTGACACGCAATGGCTATATTCATTTAATGCAAAGATTTATCGAATCAAACCAAACCGTATCGATACGGGGTTACTGTATAGGTATGCTATGCCTTAAAAATAAACTCAGTTTAAAAATCGTATCGATACGGGGTTAACCGTATCGGCACACTTTAGGCGATTGAAATTCCAGTAACGTAAAATTGTATCGATACGACTAGAGCGTATCGATACGCCTTAGCGTAATTGTAAGGTTTTGGCTTTGAAACACTTAGAAAAATTTATTTGGTTTGAATGTTTTGACTTAAAATTAGTTTTGGTTCAAATTGCTTGTCAATTTGTGAGATTTTGAAATACTTAAAAAATTATTTACTTTTACAAATAATTCCTTAGACAATTTGTTATATCAAAATTAAATTAGGTTTTACATATTGCTCTATCGACGCCTCTTTAATTAAGTTTTTTTGTTCAATTTTGCCCCTTAAAAAATTTTTTTTACCTAAAATTGACCTCTATTTGTTTCTATATTTTATAAATTAATCTAATATTAATTATTATTAATTATATTATTTTATTTAAATGAATATTAAAAAAACAAATATATTAAATAAACATCTCTCTCTCCTCGCGTCAAACAAACATCAACCAGAAAGAATGTGAAATTTTTATTAAATAAATTTAATTAAATTGAGTCTCTTTTAAGTTTTCTTTATGTTCAATTTAGTCCTTGAAAAGTTCATTGTATCTAAAATTGACCCATATTTGTCTTTAAATTTTATAATTTAGTTTAATATTTATTATTATTAAAAATATTATTTTATTTAAATATTAATATTCTATAATAAAATAATTAAATAAAAATAAATATTACATTTTATAATTTAGTTTAATACTTGCCTTATTGTTTCTGTCTTAGTAATAATATTGTTGTTGCGGCAGATTGCTTCTTCGCCTCCAAGGCAGGGTATGCTCAGCAACTTGGACCTACTGAATAAAAATAATGTTATCAATGATAGACATATTAGATTAAATTATAAGATTTAAAAATAAATAAGAGCCAATTTTAGGTACAAATAGACTTTTTAGGGACTAAAATGAAAAAAATTTGATAGAATTGATTTAATTAAATTTATTTTTGTTTGATATTCCATCATTACTTTTTTTATTTAATAAAAATGTCATATTCTTAATGGTTCACGTTTTTTTGACGTGGGGAAAGGGAGAGGTTTAGCAAATATAATATTCTTATTTAATCTATTTCATTTTTATTAAATATTAGTATTTAAATAAAATAATATTATCAATAATAATAAATATTGGATTTAATTATAAAATTTAGAACAAAATATTGTTCAATTTTAGGCACAAATAAACTTTTCACTGATTAAATTGAACAAAAAAACTAAGAGAATTGACATGTCATTTACACCTTTCATTAAAATCAGGCAGGTTTGGCATGGTCAAAGAGGCGCTGAAGTGGTGCGGTCTTATTGGCCGAAATTTTTTTAACAGTATGGAAAATATGAGTAACAAGTGAAAATATTAAGTGACAATATGGTAACAGACGAAAACATTAAGGACACTAATGACCAGAAAAACATTAGAGTGAAATTTGTATATTAAGCCCTTTTTTTAACTTATAACCATAAATCGTTGCCTATGACTTGATTTTTTAGGGGTTTCTCGACATTTTACACAACCCTAGCACTACCAAAGGATGTCGATACCGGTTGGACAAGTGGAGTTGGTTGATTTGTTCTTCTCAAGCTGTAGAGGTTTGATGTCTTGAGCTAGGATAGGATAGTTTTAGGCTTTTAGCCTTAGTGAAAAGTTGATGATAAATTGGGTCCCATCATTGGTATTTATTAAAGGAAAAGAATATGATAGAAAATGAGTAATTGTAGGTAAATGGATGGAGGGGGTTGGGCACTTGGCACATAAAAACCACGCAAACCTAAACCAGTCTCACATGTCATGAACATGATTTGTCTCACTTTTAAAAGGGAAAGTATGGGAAATATTCCATGCATTAGTATTGAAAAAAGAATCATAAACGGGTTGGAGGAGTATATGAGTTTAGTTTAAGGATTAGAGTTTAAAGTTTTATGGTTTTTAATTTAGAGTTTATGGTTAGAATTTAGATTTTAGAGCTTAAGGATAAAGTATAAGATTTATGATTTTAAAATTAAGGGTTTGATTTTTAAAAGTAAAATTAGTTTTTCAACATATTTAAAAGTAAAATTAGACATGTTTGCGGAAAAAAATTTTATTATTGTCGATGCATAAAATAATAACTCTTAAAGTATTAACTTAAACCACATTATATGGATTTTTAATCTTTGCATTTTATTATTTTCTTTGTATACATTTTTTTTTTAAATTTAACCTCTAAACTTTTTTTTTGTAATATGCATGTCCGTCTTACAGTCATGCAGGGACGGACTCAGCGAACCTATAAATTTCTAGGGGGGCGAACTTATAAAAGTTTAGGGGGGCGAAAATAGATTTTTAATAGAAAATACATAGAAAAATTCTAAATATTTTCTAAATCATATATGATTTTCAAAATTTTAGGGGGGCGGTTGTCCCCACCAACACCCCTCTCGATCCATCCCTGAGTTCATGTTCGAGATATGTGACTACCCCTCCCAACAATGTCGTTTTCAAAGTTCAAACTCACATTCTCTCCTTGAAAATGCAATATACTTTACCAATGCACACAACCCTTATTGGTTAACCTCTAAACTTTTTAATCGTATATTGCTCTGGTCCATTTTGCCGTAACAAATTTTTTATGTCCATTAAAAATGTGTCACGCGAAACATAATGATACAAAATTGAGAACCGACATAAGATCAATCACATGCAAAGCATTAATCATAGTTTTTTATTAAAAAAATAAATTTTAAAATATTTTGTTTCTAAGATATTTCAGATTATTTATTTTCTACTCACTTATTTGTTTTATCAACGCTGATTAAAAAATTAGTTTTAAAATACGCACACTGTGAAACATATTAAAACACACACACACAATTTATTGAATCTCTATTTGTGCGACACGGTTACTACCAGTTGGCAGACTGGGCCCTGGACAGGTGTGGCAAAGAGTGATATCAATCGTTTAATTCAAACGCAATCTTATCAAAACCAATAAAGATGAAGTGATTAAATGATATCAACGTTCCATCGTTCAAGTTTGAGCCTCATAACTAATCATTAAAAAAATTACACCAGCAAAGGTGAAATTTTAGGCTTAATATACAAATCGTTATATATTTGGCATCTAACCTTGTTTTTTTAATAAATTTGATAATTAACTTACAAAAAGTTTTTAAATTGGTTCCTAATACTAATTTTGTATTTTAACAGTAAGTCGTGACATGTTATATACTTAATAACATCAAAAAATTTATTTATTGATATCACATCAATAATGTAATTAGTTGTTAAAATGTCAAATTAATATTGTGTATTAATTGTCAATACAATTTGGAACAAGTGATTAAAGTCTCTGCTGACATCTAATTCTTTCTTTTAGGTATTGGGTTCTAGTCCTAGTAAGAGCATTATCCGACCACTGTTATATTTTTTCGTGTATATATGTATGTATGTATTATTAAATCGAATAGTTAAAAAATATAAAAAGAGTCTATTAAAAATATAAAAAAAGAGTTCATTAAACAATAAAAGCCTATTTGGCTCATTTTGTCTTTTTGTATATATATTATTTCATTTTTATTTTTAATTATATCATTATTAATGTATTTCTTGCAGATCATACAAGATCCTAATCACATCAGATATGAAATATTACAAAAGATCATGTCCAACAAGTATGGAAAGTCAAGTGATGCGCAAGGAATTCTCACTATGGACTCACAAAAAATTTTCGATAGGATCTGAGCTTTCTGGGTCAGGATGTCTGCTTACGTATTGATCGTCTTTTAGTTACCTTTCCAACGCATCTTGAAACGCCTCAAGCGGACATCGGGAGCTCAAGATATGCTCATTTTATTGAAGATAACACGTGTAGAAAATTGGATACGGGTTCAATACGATAATTTATTTTCTTACAAATTTTCAATTTTTTTTGTAACGCCCAGTTTTGGGCCTAGGAGTTTGTAGGTTAGGTTCAGAGTCCGTAGAACCTAGACTAGAGATTCAGGTTAGTTCGGGGTTGGTTCAGGGAAAATATGGCTCAGGAAATGATAAAAATGTGGGGAAATTTTCTAAAATCCTCTTAATATATATAAGGGTGTGGTAAAGTTAATTTTGAAAAAAGACACGTGGAAAGTAAACATTTCGATTTAGTGATTAAAATGTAAAAAAAAATGTAAAGCTATTTCTAAATGACTATTTTGTAAGAGAGCTAAAGCTTAGAATCTTTAGGGAGCTATATTGAATATAATCAGCTATCCCTTTAATTGACATGTTTTAATTGTGGTTTTACTAAAAAGATTAAAGGAATTTTGATTAAAAAGGGATTTAACTTTTACAAATTCATTTTTGATGTGACTTTTATTTTCTCTCTTTTTTTCATCAGTCAAACATCTCTTTTCTTTCAAAACTTCCAGAGATATTTCTTTTCCATTTCACTTTAATTTCCAAATATTTTCTAAAGAGTTTTCTCAACTTACCTTCAAGGATTCGTGAAGATTTTTCACCAAATCTTGTCAATTGAAAGAATAGCAAAGGATTAGAGGCAATTTTCGTGTTTCTCCTCTAATCAAGGTTCTTTAATGAAATTTTCAAGTATTTGGCTCTTTAATTGTGTTTTTTAATAAGATTTTGTAATTGATTTGAAAAAAGTGGCTAAACCAAACTTTAAATGGTGATTTTGTACAATTTTCATATTGGATCTATTTTAGTTGAGTTATGATTGATTTTAATTATGTTTTGGAAGATTTATAATGTTGAGATTGAGGTTTGATCATGGTAATCTCCAAACCATTTGAATTTTTAGTTGTTTAGCTTGTTAGATTTGGGTTTTTGTGGTGTAAAAGTAAAATCTGAGTTGCTGGAGGTATAAGGATGCAAATAGGTTGATTTTGGATGTTAATTGATATTTAAAATGGATGGAAGTGTTGGGTTTTTGTTGGGCTAAGTTTCTAGTGCAATTGAAGGTGTTTTCGGTTGTTTTGGATAGGCGTTTTGGTGTTTTGGGGTAGATCAACGTGGTAGTTTGTTTTCTGGAGATTTTAATACATTGAGATACATTAATCCTCTGTTATTATGTGGTATAAATAAGGGAGAACATATCGGAAGCAATCGGTGAAGTTTCGTGAGATTTGATTGCTTGCATTCATGTCGGCTAGTCGAGGTTTCGCGTGTCGGAGAGTGAGAACGTGGATTTCAGTTTTGAAATGCTTTTAAAGATGATTTGGAAACTTAGTGGTAAACTTGAAACGCTTAACTAAGTTCGGAAGTAAGTGAAAGGAATTTCTCTCTCAAAATGTGATATTATGTGTTGTTTTATGCACTGTTTTGATTTAATAGTTTTACCTATTGTTAAAGCATGTTTAAAGAATGTGGTTACTGTTTTTAATGATGTGATGTTGAAGGATGCACATGGTAAGTGATCCTTGTAAGTCTATGTCTTTTACTTGTGATTTTAAGCATAGTTTAATGCTTGGAAAAGTGATTTATTGATGATGCTTTGAAAACAGTGAGGTATGTATTAAAATGTGAATTATATTGGCAAGTGATGTTGTGAAAATGGTTTATAAATGATATCAGATATAGTTAGCCGGCTATAGGATTGAGTGCACTATAAAAAGTCGTCTTGGAAGTTGAGGGGTTGGTGTCCCATGTATCCGTCCAAGTATCCTAACGATCGAGGAGGTTGGTGTCCTGTCTCTCGTTAGTTAACTTCCAAAGATCGTCCAAGGTCCGTCCTTCAACACCTTCGTATAGTCCTCTTCCTAGGAAAATTTAACCAAAAAATAGTCATTATTGAGGTCAATTAACTGGAAGTGACTAACAGGAGCCCAAAGAGAGGAAATTCGGTTATGCAACGCCCTAAAACTGATGGTTTTGCCGAACAATCGAACTACCACCGTGGTCTTCATCCTAGAGTCAATAAATGCATGCACCCTTTCGAAAAATCAAATTGAGGGTACCGCCCCACTACGATTAATCGAAACATCTTCCTCCATAACCACAATCTCAAGCTCCGTCGGTGTTAAAGGCTGCATCGGCAACAAACCGCTATCCTTCAAAGCACCGGCATAAGAGGGTTTGGAGCCTTGCGCAAACGATGCCCCTTGCGGCTGCAATTCACCACTCACTTCGATAGCTGGAACCGATTCATGATGGCCATCCATGTCCATCGATTCTGTTTGCAGGATTGCTCCTTGGACAGGCTCACAATGCTTACTACTCTCGTTTGCATGACCCACGCAGAAATCCCCATCTTTCTTTTTGACTTTTTAGTCGCCCGTTGGTCCTCCAAAGAAGTCGGTGAAGGAGGTCGTTCAAGTATAGGAGGGAACGCAAAGCTTTGACCATCATCATCACAACGACCGTTTGCGTCACCATCGACAGCAGCCACAATCGGCGGTGCCATCTTGTTGCTAGGGTTTTCTTGCGAGAGACTAGGAGCGTTCATAACTTCCTCAAAAAATATTTTGAATATAATTTTATTAATTATTAAATTTACATGTATAAATTAATTTTTTTATTTATAAAATTATTTTTTTAATTTTATTAGTTATTCAAATTTATGCAATTTAGAGAAACTTTTTATAATTATCAATGACAAAAGAGTATTTTGCAAGTCTTTTATTCAAACCTTTAACTCAAAAAACTCCTTTTAAGAGCCTTTTCAAAACGAGTGGTTTCACCTCAATTTATTATTACAATCTTTTCTTTATCAAACATTTAAATTAGAAAATTTGACTGGTCAAACTTCTAAAACTGCTTTAAACCTCTAATTTTAGCTTAATAAACTGTTTACCAAATAGAACTTAAAAATGTTGGTTTAAAAAGTAAATAAAAAATAATAAAGGATAATCTTGGCCAAAATTTAATATTACACTTATAATCTTATATAAAATATAGATGGTAATTAAATTGCATTATATATTACAAAATATTGACATAATTAGAAGAGTATAAATACTTTTACAATAGAATTCTTGTGAATCATGTACATTTGGCCGATTAGCCAATTGGTTAATTTTTGTTCCTTCACACTTCCTTAGGGCATGAGTTCTAGACTCGATAAGAGCATTTTTTTTAGAATTTCTTCTTTCTTTCCTTTCTAAGTAAGATTAGGATTAAAATTTGTCAAAAAAAACATTTGTTTAATTTTTTTTGAACAATTCTTATCTAGGGACAGAGAGAAGAGAAATTTGCTCTTATTGAGTTTAGAATTCATAATTTAGAAGAAGATAGGTGTCGACTAAGAACTTTTAACCATTAGCTACAAAGGTTGTTGACAATTTTATGTGAAAATTTAAAATTACATTTTATAATCTTAAATAATGTGAACTCAACTCAAGTCTGTTGGAATTATCGTTCATCCTAGCGGTTCGAAAGATTCTTTTTAAAAAAATTAAATTAACCTCTGGACCAAGTGAGAAAAAATTTGTGAAAATTAATTTATAAATTTATAATTTTAAGAGACAATAATACGATAAAATAAATCACCAAGAATGCCAGGTGGGTCATTATTGAACCGACCTAAGAGGGCCCAAAATTCAAGCGTGGGATGTTGAAGGAAAACGCTGGAACCAACCAAACCACCATCGTAGCCTAACCATGGTTAAGTCCCTTCTTTCTTTCTTTTTTTCCACTAACGACGTTAAAGACGGGAAAAACAAGGGACTAGTCAACCACGTGGTGAAACCAGAGAGCACCAAGATTTTGAAACTAGTGCTTTGAGCCAAACACGTGGCTTCACATTATAGTAGCTCGTGGATTGCACAAACAAAAGATTGGTCCTACTATTATCGGTACTAATCCAATGTTATTGGTGTATACAATAGATAATATATTTTTCTCATAATATGGATGTTTCCTCGTTTGGATGACAAGCATGGTAGCATAAACCGAAAATTAAATACAAATTATGTTTTATAAAAATTTTATTGAATAGTTTAAGTTGATTATAAGATAATATTTATTTATATTTTTTAATATAATTTTCTTTTTCAGTGGAACAGTTTTTTAGCTATTTTTTTATTTTTTAAATATACATTAATTTGACGTATCTAGTTTTAATAACTCCTAGTTGATAACGTGAAATTTTTATTGTTATTTTTTTCACAGTAGACTATGCCATAATTCATTTAGTCATATTCAACAAATAATAAATTAGATATACTACATATGATTCCTAAACCTTTTAAGATCATTGCATTTTGATCGCCAAACTTTTAAAACTTATAATACAATCACATAACTTTTAATTCACTTTTATTATGTTATTGACATCAACTGTAGTTAAGCATAGAGGTGTAAATGAGCAGAGCGTTCGATGAACTGTTAGTGAATCGTTCGTATAACGTTCGTTTATTAAGCTAAATAAACGAGAGTGGACAAAAAAATTGTTCATTTAATAAACGAGCGAACATGAATGGAGTTGTGTTTAGTTCGTTTATGTTCACGAACAAGATGGTTTATAAGCTCATTTATCAACTCGTTTATAAGATCGTTTACCTAGTTCCTCTTTTACTTTTTTACATTTTAAATTTTGGTGAAGATAGAGACTAAATTGAACACATGGTGCTACATTTCTCTCTCTCTAATAGGGGTGTTCAAACTTCGATTTTAACTGAATTAACCGACCGAACCAAATTTTTTTATTGTTAACCAGTTAGTTAACGATTAATGATATTTTCAAACTTCAGTTATCGATTAATTCGGTTCAAATTAGGTTAATTAACCAAAAATTTTATATATTATATATATTACATATATTTATTTTTTGTCACTGAACTTTTAAAAATTATAAAATGATCATTAAATTTTTTGATATATTATAAAATGGTCATTAAATTTTATCAAATTAGCACAAAGTGATCATTAAATTTATTGAATTATTAAAATATATCATTAAATTTTCAATATTTATAAAAAATTTATAACATGCAATGAATCAATGACCATTTTGTAATAGTTCGATAAGTTTAATGATTGTTTTATAACTTCTAAAAGTTCATTGACTAAAAAGATCACTTTAACATAGTTTAGTGACCATTTTTGTAATTTAACCAAAATGTTATAATAAATTTCGGTTAATTCAAAAACTGACCGAATTAATCAAACTTTTTTCGGTTCGGTTAAAAATTTCTAAAAAAATTTCGATTCAGTTACCGATTAATTGAAAAAATATTCGGTTAATAAATTTTTGATAGTTCGGTTCAGTCAGTTGATTGAACCGACCGATTAAACATCCTTGCTCTCTAATGCTGGTTACTAATCTCTACTATATACATTTCTATGGTTCTTTAACAAATTAGCACTACCGTGTAATTTTAAGGTATTCAATTATGCTCCCTTAGATGCTAAATAAAAAATGAAGAATTTTATGATCTTAGAAAAATGGCACACAAGCTATAGAACTCACAATGGCCGCTGACGATAATCACCATAATGAAAGTGAATTAAAAGTGTGACTATATTGCAAGTTTTAAAAATTCATTGACCAAAATGAAAGGTCTCTAAAGTTCAAGAATATTTTTGTAATTTTTCTCAATAAATTTACATGCATAAAAGTCAAATATTCAAGTTTTGTTGTTTTTTAAATTCACGCATCATTTAACAATAGAACTAGTTAAACAAAATAGCAATACTAAGGATTAACCATGATCTCTGAATTCTCAGAGGGCTCTGATGATAAGCAACCAGCTCATGCTTCATCTTATAAATACACGCTCATAGGGAAAACATATGTGGATCCAATTGATGAAGAAATTCTCGATGAAAAGGACATTGAATTGATTGAAGGGGATGTCACACAGGGCCTGATAGATGAGTTGATATTGATTGATTTCTCTAAAAGGGTTCACAATTTGGATGTTAAAAGTTTAGAGCAAACAATCGCGATCAAGATGCTCGGCCAACGAATTGGATACACAACCCTACGAAATAAACTTTATGAGATTTGGAAACCCTCACAAGCTTTTAAGTTGATGGACTTAGAGAACGACTATTTTTTAGTCACCTTCCGCACTCACTCGGACTTTCTCCATGTTCTTGCGGATGAACCTTGGATGATTTTCGGACACTACGTTACGATTGAACCATGGACGGAAGACTTCACACCCTCCCAGCCATATCCTAGTAAGATCATTGCTTGGATTCGCTTACTCAGGCTTTCCGTTACGCTATACAAGCGTAGCCTCGTCACTGAAATCAGTGAGTGCATTGGGCGAGTTCTCAAGATCGACTACCAGATGAAGAGTGGTAGAAGGGGCATATTTGTAAGAATGGATGTCAGTGTTAACCTTAACAAATCCCTTGTTTCGAAGATTGTCGTTAATGGTCATATATAACTCGTTGAATACGAATCTCTACCAACTATATGTTTCAATTGTGGCAAATATGGCCATGTCAATGATAATTGCCCAGACCTTCACCCTGCCCAAATTCATGAGGAAGTTGTTCCTCCCTAAGAGTCTATGTCGGCTGTCGTAGCCTCTATGTTCAGACCATGGATGGTTGTTGAGAAACGACATCGTCGTAATCAATCAAAAGTGGCTGCTCCTCAACGCACTACTAGACGAGTAACAATCTTTGAATCGCGCTAGAACCCAATTTTTGAGGATACTGTAGATACGCCTGGTGAAAATCCTCTACCAGCTCCTACTGTCGAAACACCATCGCAACCCCCTATCAATGAGTCACTGATTCCAATCAAGGACACGATACCACCATCGTGGGCCAAGCGTGCCTCTGCCGCTAAATCACAGACCAAACATGTTCCCATTTCTAAACCCTTGGCAGCCCAAAAGAATAAGGGGAAGCTCCCTACGTCGTCAAAACATTCTACGGCAGTGCACGTCCGCAAACCGCTCCAGGTCACTCTCTCGGATTTCCCTATTGTCTCTCGAAACAGCCATAGGGCTAGTAGTTCCAAGTCCTTGGCCCCGAGCAAAGAAGCTTCTCGCCTTGACAAGAGCCGTTACTCTTCGGTGGTTTTGCCTGAAAACTCCAATCCCAATCTTGTGACTCTGGGGCAAGGACCACATGATTTAGCAGCGCCACCACCTAAGAAACCACTTGATCCTATCCGATCAGTTGAATCTGTGGAAAGCCTTGCACAAGTTGATGTGTCGGTGGATATGCAACATGATGTGCCTGCTTTTAGTGTTTCAATAGAATTTAGGAATGTGCATGGCTCAGCCATGCTTGAATAACTCTAGGTTTTTCCCTTACATTCTTGTTGATATGAATCTTAAAGTTATCTATTGGAATGTACAGGGATGCTGTCATCCCAAATTCATCTCGTCTGCCAAGCAATACCTTTGGGATTCTAGGCCGGATGTTGTAGTATTTGTGGACCCGCGTATTAGTGATTGTAAAGCTGATAGTGTCATCACTGCTCTAGTGTTTTCCTACTCTCATCGGGTGGAAGCTCATGGATTTTCTGGGGGCATCTGGCTCGCCTGGTATGACTCTGTGAATATTGAGATTTTATATAACCATTTCCAGTATATACATTGTCGTATAACCACTCTCAGGGACAATCAATCTACTATTGCTACTATGATGTACGCTAGTCCAAACGCCATGAAGCGTAAGGCTCTTTGTAGCTCTTTGCATAATCTCACCTACGTCATTCGTTTTCCATGGATTATCTTTGGTGACTTCAACGCCACCTTCACAGATTCTGATCGTCATGAATGTGCATCTTCTGCTAAGCCTAGTAAGGCATTTTGAGGGACTGTTCTTGATCATGGACTACGAGATATGGGTTTCTCTGGACCAGATTTTACTTGGTCTCGTGGGTTGGCACATTTTCGCCTTGATCGTTTTCTCTGCAATTCTTATTGGGATGAATCATGCCCGAAATCAGCTGTACAACACCTCCTTTGAATGAAATCAAACCATAGTCCTATTCTTTTTGGAGTGGGTGACTCAGTTAGCATTCTACGAACAAAACATTTCTGCTACTTCTCGGGATGGCTGTCACACGTGGATTTCCCTCGGATGGTTAAAGACAATTGGGGTTCTTCTACTAATATTGTCGACACCATTGTGAGTTTTTCAAAAGTTGATGCTGTGTGGAATGAATCAGTGTTTGGATACATTGGAACAAAGAAGAGGGTTCTAATGACTAGAATTCGAGGAACCCAAAAGGCCTTGTGTTCTTGCCGCACTCCCTTTTTAGTTGCCTTGGAAGCGACCTTACTTCTTGAGCTGGAGAGTTTACTAGACTAGGAAGAATTACTTTGGCACCAAAAATCCAGATCCAAATGGGTCACGCATGGTGACCGCAATACGAGTTATTTTCATCGCCGAGCTATTAGCCGTAAACAACATAACCGTATAAAATCCTTGAAGCTTGGCGATGGAGAATGGTCCTCTGATGACTTAGCATTGATGTTAGAGGCGGTTAATTTTTTTCAAAAACCTCAGTCTACTTTTCACACTAGAACTAATTTTGCAAGGGTGCCTGATTCTATGCATGCATCCTTTGATGCCATTCCATCACCGTATGAGATCCATGAAGCTTTGCTGGACATGGTGCCTCTTAAATCGTCAGGTTAGGATAAGTTACACGCTGAATTTTACCAAAAGCAGTAGAATATCATCGGCCCATCAGTTTGCTGGTATATTCAAGACATTTTTCGAGGGGGGGATATTGACCCTACACGTAACAAGACCATTTTGGTTTTGATCCCAAAGTCATCGGCACCGGCCACCTTCTCAGACTTTAGGCCAATTAGTCTATGTACAGTCTTGTACAAATTACTAACAAAGTTGATTGTTCGTCGACTGAAGCCCCTCTTCCCGTCCCTCATTAGCCCGAATCGGACAAGCTTTATTTGTGGTTGCACTGTCACAAAGAACATTATTATTAATCAAGAAGTCATTCATTCCATGTGGTTAATGAAAGGCAAAACGAGTTGGATGGCTCTTAAGATAGACCTCGAGAAAGCTTTCGACAAATTGCGGTGGGATTTCATAAGCGATACCCTCATTGACGCATGATTCCCACTGGGTCTCCGCCGTATCATTATGAATTGCAATACATCATCGAGCTTTCAAGTGTAATGGAATGGTAACCTTACTGACTCTTTTAAACCGGAACGGGGGATTCGTCAGGGAGACCCTCTTTCGCCCTATCTGTTTGTGCTCACCATGGATCGTTTGGGGCATAGCATTTTCGACGCAGTGTCCTCTAATACATGGGCTCCGTATCGCTTTGCAAGGAACGAGACTTCCCTTTCCCATCTATTCTTTGCGGCAGATCTTCTCTTATTTGCAAAGGCTGATTCTCAACAAGCGAATGTTATACATGGCATTCTCAACTCTTTTGGGGAACATTCTGGCCACCGGGTAAGCACTCGTAAGTCACATATTTTTTTCTCACCCAATATAGCAGATATTTTGCAGCATGAGATAAGTGGTATTTTGGGATTTCAATATGTTGGCTGTTTTGGAAAGTACCTAGGGGTTCCTGTTCTAAACAGGCGAGTTCGGTGCTCTAACTTCGACTTTATTCTTGATATCTTGAAAGCGAAGCTGAATGGGTGGGCGTCTCGCACTTTATCTATGGCCGGTAGGATCACATTGGCCAAGGCTATGCTTTCCACGGTTCCAGTTTATTATATGCAATCCATGGTTCTTTCTAAGGGTCTGTTCCGCGATATAGAAAGTATAATTCGTCGTTTTATTTGGGGTTCCTCCTCGGACGCGCCCAAAATTTCCCTAGTTAACTGGGAGGCCCTCTATCAGCTGCTTGAGCGTGGCGGTCTTGGCCTTCGCCGCATTCATGAACAAAATATCGCTTTCATACAAAAGCTCGGTTACCAACTCGTTACTCGTCCCACTACTCTTTGGGTGCAACTACTACGAGAGAAATACAGGGTGGTTGACGTCATGCCAATCTCTATAAATCGACCTTCATGTAACCCCCTTCTGCGTGCTCTTTCCAATCACTGGGATGTTTTTCGTTCCAATATGGCTTGGTCTTTAGGTAATGGTGACCGTATATACATCTTGGAGGATGTTTGGGTGCCTGCAGTTGGTTCGCTCCGTGACCATACTCAAATTCCAGTGGCCGAACTCGGCACTATGTCTTTCTCATCTTTGTTGGATGATCATGGTTCATGGGATGTTGCAAAACTATCCTCGGTATTCACAACGGATGTAATACCCCATATCTTGAGCATCAAGCACCCAAATTCTAATGATGCTCCTGACTCCTGTATGTGGCGATGGGCGACCAACCATGATTTTGAGACAAAGTCCACTTACACCACTCAGGTCGACCATTATTGGAATATTGCGGATAAATTTTGGTCAAGATATGGAAACTACAAGTTCCGCAGAAGGTTCGCTTATTTCTGTGGCTCTCATGTCGTGAACGACTAATGACAAATGTCCAAGGATGCAATCGTTCACTCTCAGCAAATCCTTCTTGCCCAGTTTGCCATCAATATGATGAATCGACAACCCATGCCCTTCGTGATTGTGAAGTTGTTCGAAACGTATGAATGCGCATCGTTCCGCACTCTCTCCTACACTCTTTCTTCTTGTTGCCTATCCGTGAATGGCTACAAAGGAATCTCACCTCTAATGTGCACAAGCAGGAGTGGGGAATCCCTTGGAACCTTGTCTTCGCCTCAGTGCTTTGGCAGACATGGAAAAAATAGGAATGACACAGTTTTCTCACAATGCTCTGCGACCCAAGAATCTGTTTTAGCTAGAAGCATCACGCGGGCGAGATATTATTATGAAGGTTGGTTATGCTTAAACGTTGATGGGGCCGTCTCGCTTACCTCTGGCGCATCATCGATTGAAGGCTTATTGCGTGACCATGAATGGAATTGGCTATTTGGTTTTACAAAATTCTTGGGCTGTTCAAATAGTCTCCAAGCAGAACATTGGGCGTTGTACATTGGTCTTCAATTAGCTTGGGACCATGGTGTTGAAATTCTCCAGATTCAATCAGACAATAAACATGCTCTCCATTTGTTGCAGGACCCCTCCGCGAGCTCTAGTCCCATCTCTCTTGTTCGTGGCATCCGCGAGCTTTGCGATAGAGGTTGGGTCACTGAAATATGTTGGACACCGAGAGAAGGAAATATATTGGTCGATAAGCTCGCAAAACTCGCTGATCGCTCTTGCTTCGATACTACATTCCTGGCAACCCCACCCGATGAAATATGCCCCTTGCTTTTTGCAGATTTGTTAGCCAATTCTGAGATGTAAGCTCTTTGGAACGTTTTACGCACTTTTAATTCAAAAAAAAAAAACAATAGAACTAGTTGTGTTATTAATTTGGATTTACTAACAACGTTATAACTTATAAGAATAAAAGGTCTAAAATATACCAATTAATATATAAAAAATTAAATTTCAATTTTTTTTATTTTTACATAATAAAGGGACTAAGGTTAAAATTAGGCCTAAAAATTCTATCTTCGTACAAAGAAAGAAAACCCTCGAAAATCAAGCTAAGTAGTAATTACAGATAATCATCATTAATAATTAATTTGTATTTTACCGTTAATTAATTTATATCACTATAACGGCACTGTTCACAACCACCGCAACCGCGGCAAATTTGGGCAGTTGAGAGCGGGCCCCTCCCTTTCTTTAGTGTCATTTTTTTAAAAACGTTGGGCCCATCGGTATTGGGGTCCACTGTCACACTACCCGGCTGCCTCCGTCTTCGCCGTTAATGCTATAAGTATCGGAATGAGGGCATTGCCCTTTTCGCAAAACCCTCTTAAAAGAATTCTAGATTCTCCCTTCATCACTGCATTTCTTCTTCTTTTTTTGCTTAATCTTCATAGTAACAAGCCTGCTTAGATTCTCCCGTTCCTTTGGTGCTGCGTTCTTCACGTTTGGTTGCTTTTAAAGCTCTTTGTCACTTCGCGATCTACGTCTACCATTATTTTCAGGTATTTTCCCTCTATTCTGGTTCATATTTTTCAATTTTCTGTATATTTTTTTAATGATTAGTGCATTTTGTGAGTCTTTTTATGTCTCTTACTTTTTAGTTTAATTTTGTTTTGCCTTCTCTAAGAGTTTTATTCGTATGATTCTGTGTGTTTTTCATTATAAACTTTTGTTCCTATTATTTTGACTCCAACTGTTAATTTTTACGTCCTCACTCTGTTTCTCTCTTAATTTTATTGTCAAATTCGTCATTCTACATTTTTGTTTTTGCTTTTGATTGATATTAAGCAATATATGCAGTTAAGGCTCTGTTTTTTTTCCACTAAAATTTTCTTCTACTGTTGCCCTGGTCCTGACTGTAGAATAATGGAACACTTCCAGAACGACGATCTTGAATATGTTGTCGATGATTTTTACGACTTTGATTTTGAACACGACGATCCCTTCGCTGGACCCGATCCTTGGCGAGACACCGCTGATTTTGACCCGTTTGACTCCGACTTTGAAGACGATTTCGAATCAGTACGTATTTCAGAAGAAATTTTTTTTTCACCAATATGCTTTAATTCTCTCGATTTTGATACTAGAATCTATTTAACCTTTTTTTTATGTACATGGGCATTTACTTGGAAATAGAATAAGCCAAGAACTGATACATCAGCTATGGAAGCAAGAAACGGGAAAGATATACAAGGAATACCTTGGGAGAGGCTTAATTTTACTAGGGACAAGTATCGTGAGACGAGATTGAAACAGTATAAAAACTACGAGAGCCTTGGTGGCTCTAGTGAAGGGATGGAAAAGGTCAGTTCCTGACTTTCTTGCCGACTCTAAAGCGCTAGTTCTTTTTCTGACACGAAATATGATTTAAAAAGCTTTTATTAATTGTCCACTTTGTTCTAAATGGTAATGATACATTTTGTGTTTACAGGAGTGCTTACAAGTAGAGAAGGGAAGTGCCTTCTATGCCTTTCAGTTTAACACGAGGCTTGTCAAATCTACAATTGTGCACTTTCAGGTAGAGAATTTGCTCGTTAGCTTTAGTTGTTTTTACCATTGATCTTCTGTTTGCTGTAATTTCGATCCCATGCTAAGCCATCACATTGCATTGTGTTCTGTGTGTTGACGTTTCTACTCTTCTTCGAGAGAATTGCTTTGCTTTTAAGTTGTCATTGATCCACTTGTTCTATTCTTTGAACGCATATCAATTTAATTTCATTCTGCAGGCAATCCCCCCCCCCCCCTTTTGTAGTGATTTAAATGTGCATTGTGCTCTATTAGAGATGACATGAGTTTTTTTTCTTCTAATTTTTATATTTAGAGCTGTTTGGCTTCTTCAACTTTTCCTCATCAAAACTTTGGTCTTGGTGATTCACGTTGTCATCCTTTGCATATGGTTTGATCTTCAATTTATTTGCATATCCCAGTCTCATAGTTTTGCAGGTCCTGTTTTTCATAACATTTTGTCCATGTTATTTTATTTATCATAGCTCTGCGCCTGAACCTTTGTTGGAAGATATGGAGTTTGCAGCTCGACTTTGAGACCTTAAGTTTTTAGTTTTTCATTTCTATTGACTTGGCAGCAGCCTGCTAATTTTAGAGATTAAGTTCTAGAGATTTGTCATTTGATTAGGTTTTAGTGATGCCATACTTTCATTCCAATTTGACTTGTAATTTTGTTGACAACTTTTCTTCTATTAATTTCAAATATTTTATGTACTCCATTTGAGGCATCAAGGTGGGGTTTGTATTCACGTGAATCCTTTTTGTGCAGTTTTTTGAAGGATGCTTTATTTTGTACATGTACATGCTAACAGTTGTTTGAATTATACAAATTTAAAAGCACAATTTTGTAGAGGCGCCATCATGATAATGGATATCGATGCTTCATGGATGTGGTATGACTTTGGGGCTTTTGAAAATTCTGCAGTCCTTCCTCTATATGCATGCACATGCCACTGACCCTGTATCCATTAACTGTGAGGCTCATATTGATGATGAGTTTTGAACTACTTCCTCTATGTCTAGAGTTGCCATAGGATTTACATTTAGCTAGACTCATCTGAGCAAGGTGCTTAGACAGCTAACATCATACTTCTTATGAGTACATGCGTTGATTCATCCCTTTCGCTACCCTTCAATTTAGGTTTTATTTGCATGTTGGTATCAGGGGCGGGTGCATGCAGCCTTATCTTTGCATTTGGATATATTGTTTATTTTTTGTTATTTGTGTAATTTGTGAGTTAGGAATGTTCTACTTAGACTGTTAATTATATTGATTTAACCTGTGTGGCATTCAGGATGCCATTTCTATCTTATTTCAGCCTTTCACGCAGGTTGGGAGTAATTTCTGAGCAGCTGGCACGGTAAAGAGGCATTACTTTTATGGTATGACAGGAACATTCAACAGGCCCCTATAATAATTCGTTTAATTTGAGTAGAGAAATAATATTTCCCACACTTTAAGGGAAAATTAACACGTAATTTGTATTTCATAGTGTTGGATTGTTTGTAAATTATTAGATGCATTTATAGCTATCATAACTGGGTTACTTCATAATATCCTTTTACGATAATCTGCATGCATAATTCAATTTCCATTCAATTGATTTACCATTCTCAGATATCATCTGCATGAATCCAATTAGCATTTCTATACTTGATTTGCTGTACCATGGTCTTAAATGTTCTGTTCATGTGCATGCCAAACTTTCCCCTTTCTCAGTTTTGTTTTTGCACGATCATTCTGTAATCAAGTTATAGATATCTTACATCTTGTGAATGGCTTTGTATTTTGCCTTTGCCAATTGGCTTTTGAACATCCGTAGCAAATTTGTTTATTGGATTGGTATAGATCTTCTGCATTGATGTTGCTACTGTGATCTCATTGCTGTTTTTGTATGTGCCTTTTTCCCCTTTATATATATATATACTGTGATCTCATTGCTGTTTTTGTATGTGTCTTTCCCCCCCCCCCCTCTCTCTCTATATATATATATATAGCAATAGAGCTCTTAAGCTGTAGATGTGTTTTAAAAACTTCATTCAGGTTATTGAATGGTTGCTAGGCTATGTCGTGCTATATATGTTACAAAGAGTGGGTCCTTGCTAGGCCAGCCACCAGCATCAGTAACTGTGTGGTAATCTGAATGCATTACGCCTCATTGCATTTAGTATATTGATATTCTCAATTTCTTTTTGTTATCTTTTTTTTATATTCTATGCACTAGCCACTTTGTGTGGTTGTGTTATCCCTTTCTTTTTTCTACATCACAGCATTTACATTTTTACTGTTAGTTTTTTGCACGTGATCCAAGTGAATTCACGTTGTATCATTTTTTCATGTCATTTTGTTGAGTCATTTTTAAGTTGTATCACTTAAGTAGAGTTTCATCATTCATGGTGTTGAGTCATATACCTTCATATCTAAAGTGGGATGATCCTGATCACAAAACCACCCTAATCTGTGTGTTCACCTCTGTCATTTTATTAGTGCTCGTGTAGTTTTCTACTGCTCATCTTTTTTTTTAAATGTCAGTCTGAATTTTCTTTCCCATTTTTTATTGGGTATCTTGATGGAAATCAATTGGGGCTTGAATTTTTGTATAGGACAAAGTCAAACGAGGATAGTCTAACTCTTTTTATATAGGATTCACATTTTTTCCACGTTTGCAAAAAATATATATTTCTGTGATGGTGGGAATTTTGAGGAAATCTTGAATATTGTATTGGATGTATAAGGTTAATCAATGTTCATGTTAACTGTTTTGACACGGCCTTACAAATATGTTGGAAGGCTGAATTGTGAATCATATTTAAATATTACTATTTTCCGGGACTTGAGGGATTATGTGGAAGAGTATGGTCTCTTACTTTTGGTTTCAATGTACTTTTTCTTGGTGCGTGGAAGAATGTTGTTATCAGTTAATGCCATTGGGTTTAATTATTTTTTATCCTGCAGCTGAGGAATCTGTTGTGGGCGACATCGAAGCACGATGTGTACCTCATGCAAAATTACTCAGTAATGCATTGGTCATCACTTCTATGCAAAGGCAAAGAAGTGCTGAATGTGGCTAAGCCAATCGATCCCAGCGTGGTTAGTAAATATGGCCATGATAAATTTGACTTCTGCTGTTAGCCTTATTCAAAGGGCTCTCAAGTTAAATTCTGTATTTTGATGTTTGTAGAAACGTCCTGGATTGCTATCTCAGCAACTCTCTAGGGTGCAGATTAGCACTATGGCAGTTAAAGAAAATTTAATGGTGGCAGGTGGTTTTCAGGGGGAGCTTATTTGCAAGGTTTGTGTTTGTTGGTTTAACCGTTATTTGTTGATAGAACCTTTTTCTTTGCAATTTGACTCATGTTGTTGCGTATTTTACTGCTTTGGCAGTATTTAAATCAACCGGGTGTAGCATTCTGCACGAAATTAACCACTGATGACAATGCAATCACTAATGCAGTGGATGTGTATCGCTGTCCTAGGTGATAAATGTTATTCTCTCAGAAATTTTGTAACAATTTTGATGACATTTTGAAAGGAAACTGAAAATTTTCTTTATATCTACAGCGGTGCAATGAGAATAATGGCTGCAAATAATGATGCTCAAATCAGAGTGTTTGATGCTGAAACCTTTTCAAGCCTCAACCACTTCGCATTCGACTGGTCTGTGAATGTAAGTGCGGAGTATTTAGAAGTCTGCTATAGAATGCTGTTTGTTCCTTTTTTTTCTTTGATATGTTCTTATTACTTGTTTGGTTGTCTTCTCCGGACAGAATACCTCTGTAAGTCCAGATGGCAAGTTGCTTGCAGTCCTCGGAGATAGTGCAGAGTGCCTGATTGCCGATGCTCAGTCTGGCAAAGTATGTCGGTCTTGCTGGGGATCCGAAGAGTTGGTGCATTTTGAAGTTTACTTCTTTTTAATGTCTGATTATTTGAACAATGCAGGTCACTGGCACCTTAAAAGGGCATTTGGACTATTCTTTTGCTTCGGCTTGGCACCCTGATGGGAACATTCTTGCTACTGGAAATCAAGACACGACTTGCAGATTGTGGGACATAAGAAACCTATCCAAGTCCCTTGTTATACTAAAGGGAAGAATGGGAGCAATTAGAGCTCTCAAGTTCACCTCAGATGGTCGATTTCTTGCTATGGCTGAGCCAGCCGACTTTGTTCATGTGTTCGACACGGAGTCTGGGTACATTAAGTGCCAAGAAATTGATTTCTTTGGTGAGATCGCTGGAATATCATTTAGCCCAGATACGGAATCTCTCTTCGTTGGCGTTGCTGATCGAACCTACGGCAGCTTGTTAGAGTTCAACCGCAGGCGACATAACCAATATTTGGACTCTATATTGTAAAATATAAACTGAGCTAATGTCTGCGTGAAACGATTATCGTGAATATTTGTTTTTGAAAGTAGATTATCGTGAATATTTAGAGCAGGATTGGATAGTTTGATAATTGCCCGGATGATTGGGTTTCTACTTTCTAGTATCATCCCTTCCCGGTCGAGGAGAACAGAGTTAGTTTAAAATGGCGTAAGGCAGAGACGAATGCAAAAATTTACTTTTGTAAAGTTGCAGACAACCGTATGTTACATTTGTTGTTCACATATATATATTTCGTATACTTTGTTGTTTATTATGATTGAAAAAAAATCGGAAAAAAAATTAGTTGTATATTTTAAAAAAAAAATTCAATCGGTTCAGTGTTTATCTATTTTAAGGAACAACCAGCGCAGGACGTTCGGGTGTTAGTTATCATCAGTCAAAGAATCGTGATAAAACCGGGTTTCAAATTTTGTTTAGAGCACAGTCCAATCCTGAAAATGACCAACTCTATTTTATTGCAATTGTCTTATTGCGTGCTTGTATCTGAGGCATTCAACTTGGCCTCTCGCTCAAATGACCTACTCAATTTCACGATTTGGTATATAAAATCTTATTTTGTGAAGTTATGTATATGAAATTTTGAGTTGATTTACTTTTAAAAAATCACTACAGTTAGTAAAATCTTTCAATTCATTCAAACATCAATAATCAAAAAGCTTAACTTGGTTATTTGAGCATATTGAGTTTCGAGTACAGCCATAGATATGTTGATTTAGATTAATAATACATTGGACTAGGCACAAGATGAATTAATATTTTAAATTCGTTTACATATTAAATTCATTTGCCATGTTTATTGACGCGTATAACATCAGACATCATATATGGTGCTGTAGATGGAGGTGAAGATAAGGGTCGATGGTGGTCTGTAGTGGTTCACTCATTCTGATATGGACAAAGAGCCAAGAATAGTGGTGATCGGGATTCGAGAGAGTGAGCGGCGACTTAGATGTCGAGGGATCCATACCCTCTGCGTCAACACTGAGATCGTCGTTGGGTTCGGAGTCGGTTACGAGTGAGGAAACTAAAAAAGAGGTCAATAGCACTATTAAAACAAGATGCTAAAATAATGTGATATACTTAAAAATGCAAATTCATAAGCTAAATCAAAAAGCAAAATAAATTAAAACAAAAAGAAGATAAATCCAAACTTAATCGAATAAATTAATATAAAAAAATCAAGTACAAAATATGCACCTAAAAAGACCTAACCAATTATTATTAGAAACCAATTCAAAATTAAACAATCACTAAAGCCAATTAATTACCCAATCAAATGTGAAGCCAATTAAATAATTTAATTATTAAATAATTTAGTGAATTAGGACTCAATTAAAATTAATTTAAATCTTATGCATGAAAAAGACCTAAATAAAATAAAAATCTAAACATGAAATGGCCTAAAGGTGATTAATCCCTATGCTTAATGCTTGCGTGAATTACTTCTGCCAAAGCAAAAAAGTTTTATGGAAGAGCGCATCCCTATTCATGAACTACCATGTTTCAGTCAGAAACATTAAAAGGGTTCGAACCTCTTTATAACCCCGCCGTTTAGTTTTAAAAATTCTGTCCTTTTTTATTCATTTTACACGGAAAATAAAAATGTTTTCTCTTCACTCATGCACACACAACATTGGCCGTGGCCACCTTCAACTCCGGCGACAGCCAAAAGCTCAAAACAAAAAGGTATTTTCTTATATTTTCCTTTCCTGTCTTCAAATCTAGAGTTAGCTTTTCAAATTAATGAGTGAAAACGATACAGATCTAAAAATAAAGTTCGAATTTTACCTTGCTCGAACTCCAAAATTTACCGTTGGATCACGTCGTTCTTGGAGTACGTCAGTCCCGGGGTTGTGGTAGACTCTTCCACCGTTGGGATTTGAATAGTGATATTTCGGTCGCCGGAAAAGGGTGAGTGGCATTTCGTTTCTTGCTTTTTTCTTTCAACTTCAACACAATATTTTGCACTATCACCAGGTTTTTTTTTTTGAATTTTTTAGTTCTCTCCCCCTCTAAACGGTGATGGATGGAGTTTATATAGAGTTCGGATTTGGTGAGGAAATGGCCTGATTTTTAGGGATATGAGTAGTGTTTGAGTAGGATTTAAATTTCTTTGAAAAAGGATGATGTTTGATTTATCTAAAGGGGCTGACGTGGTAGAATTTGAATATGTCTTAAGTTCTTTGATATTTTTAAAGGGATGAAATTTTAGATTTTTATGGATATTATTTGAGTTTGAATGAAATTTAGTTTTGATTTGGGTCTGGTCTCAATTTTAGGCTTCGATGAAGATTTATTTATTCTTTTAATATTTAAGGGTAAAAATTTGGTGTGTACAATTGTCTCTCTTTGCTCATTGCTCGAGCAAGAGGAATGAAGCAAAGACTAAAACAACGGATTTTTCCATTCAATACTAAACTTGAAAAAAGGATACCCCTATTCGTCTAGAGAGGGTTGAAGATTAAGAACTCACCTACTGATAGAGTATGCACCCCACTCGTCTCAAGGGTGCTATAAGATGTACCCCGCTCGTCACAAGGGCACTGGGATTCAAGAATTCATTTCTCGATATAGAATGCACCCCGCTCGTCTCAAGGATGCTATGTGATATACCCCGCTCGTCACAAGGGCACTAGGATTCAAGAATTCATTTCTCGATATAGAATGCACCCCGCTCGTCTCAAGGGCGCTATGCGATGTACCCCGCTCGTCACAAGGGCACTGGGATTCAAGAATTCATTTCTCGATATAGAATGCACCCCGCTCGTCTCAAGGGCGCTATGTGATGTACCCCACTCGTCACAAGGGCACTAGGATTCAAGAATTTATTTCTCGATATAGAATGCACCCCGCTCGTCTCAAGGGCGTTATGTGATGTACCCTGCTCGTCACAAAGGCACTGTGATTCACTCATTTCTCGATATAGAATGCACCCTGCTCGTCTCAAGGGCGCTATGTGATGTACCCCGCTCGTCACAAGGGCACTGAAATTCAAGGATTCATATACACATGTTTTGGTGAAAATGTAATGACGCACATGCTACTAATGCACCTATCTTTCATGCAAAATGCCTACATGTTCTTTTTCTAAATGCGTGGAACCTTTTTTTTCTTCAAAACATATGTTTTAATTTTGGGCTCTTATCATTATTCGAGTTAATCTTTGCGCGCTTCTGCCCCTTCTACTTCATTATCAAGCTTCTTATATTATGAGATTTTCAACCTCATGGAAAGATACTTAGGAGCGACATCGATGTGTTTTTCAGACCCTTTATCATTTGAGTAATGCAATGTATGCCGAATTGGGAGATTAAGAACCCTGTCGAATAAGGAAAAAGTTCCATAATTATCAATAAAATGCACAAATGTTCAACGACAAGCATATGAAACACAAGATAATCAAAATATTTCCTCTTATTAAAAAAATGGCATAAGCCTCAAGAATGAAAAAATATTAAAATAAAGAAAAGGATAAGAAAGAGAGAGAGAGAGAGAGAGGGAGAGAGAAAGACAAAAGGGAAAAAAGCCTTCAGATATTAAACATCGAGATTTCACTTCCATTTTGTTCAAGAGTCAATTTGATTGTGGCTTCTACTAAGTAGAGCTTGAATTCTTTGTCCAACATCTAAAGAATACGAGTTGTCTCTGTTTTAAACAAGACTTCGAAGAGAACCCATCAATTGTAATCGGGTTCGAACCATTTGCTACGTATCATTTCTCCTTTTTACTAAGAGGGCCTTTTCATGTTTTCACCTCTCAAATTTTCTTTTCTCTCTTTTTTACCAAGAGGGCCCTTTCGAGTTTTCACCTCTCAGTTTTTTTCTTTTTTCTTCTTTTCTTTTTTTTTACCAAGAGGGATCTTTCGGGTTTTCACCTCTCAATTTTTTTTCTCCTCCTCATCCTCCTTCTTCTTCCAACCTTAAGCATAATACCTTTTCACTGAGTCGGAATTCACAAGATTTGGTAGCTCACTTCCATCCATCTCAGTTAAGACCAATGCCCCTCCAGGGAAAGCTTTTTTCATGACAAATGAACCTTCCCAATTTGGCATCCATTTTCCTCGAAGATCTCTTTGCATGGGTGACATGTTTTTTAATACCAAGTCTCCTTCACGGAACTCTCTAGGTTGAACCTTTTTATCATGGGCCTGAATCATTCATTTTTGGTATATCTGTCCATGACATATAACTTTTAATCTCTTTTACTCAATCAGATTTAACTGATCATATATGACTTGGACCCATTCGGCTTCATCCAATTCGAGTTCCATTAAGACACAGAGTAATGGGATCTCTACTTCAACATGTAGGACTGCCTCCATTCCGTAATTCAAGGAAAACGGAGTTGCCCCTATGGATGTGCGTACTGATGTGCGATATGCAAGCAAAGCGAAGCGCAACGTCTCATGCCATTCTTTGCAAGTTACCGCAATCTTCTTAACAATTCTTTCAACATTTTTATTAGCTGCTTCGACGGCCTCATTCATTTTGGGCGATAGGGCGTTGAGTTGTGATGTTTGATCTTGAATTGTTTTTTAACACCCTTAGTACAAGTTAGGAGCGAGAAGTGTCGATGCAAGAATTCAATCAAGAAATATGAAAATACGGGCAATTTTAAACCATCATTTAAAACTCATCACTAATCAATGAGTTTCATAGCTATCAAGTTACCATTACTCAAGCCTAATTCGATTGAATCATTGTAACCCCTATTCGATTACTTATTCCAACTCAAGAAAACATGCATCATCTATAAGAGTATTTGAACACTATAAGATCAAGACAAGGATTTAATTCATTTTGAGACCATTAATCTAACTTATACAAATCATATTATCAAGTTTGAACCATTAAAATTCAAGTTGAATATGCAATCCCCTAATACACTAAACCATTCAAATAGATGACTCTAGGTTAGGTTCATACTAGTTCAAATTCAAACAAGGTTACTTATTACTAATTCAAGCATATTAATGATTCAATTCACATATATGTACTTCTAAATTACAAGTCTAACACCAATTACCATAAAGTTCACAAGAGAACATTACTTACATACATATATTTACATATCAAGTTGGCTATTAAGTCTTTCAAGTCATTAAATTGAAGATTAGTTACATAATTACATATCCAACTGCTTTAAAACATTACCACCAAAACATCAAGCTTTCATACAAACTATGTACAATCCAAAATGCATGAAACAACAAGTCCAGACACAAAGACTATGCCACCATCTAGGAGTATTACAAAAAGTACCAAATGATACATTAAGTCTTTGCTTGTGTTATGCTATGGTTCAAGGAAATATAGTTTCGATCAATCTAGATATGGGATTAGGGAAGAAGGAAAACGAGAGTGATAAGTACATATTGTACTTAGTGTTGTAACAACTACCTAACAAGTTATCATGTTTATTAGCCTTAGGGATTCTTGTTCATTTTAATCAAGTTTAACCTAGCTAGTTCATCTAGCATCATACAAATACCAAAGATCAAGTAAGCAATGTTTTAGAAAGAATCAAACAAATCAAGCATAGGGATCACTAGTTCCAATTCGAATAGGGTCTTTTTCCTTATGACTTATCTATCAAGTAATGAGAAATTCAAGATAGCATATACATCACATTATTCATGTAATTTCATTACATTACAAGTTCAATGGTAAGTGTCAAGTTTGCTCATTCTTCATTCATGTTCACAAGTCTTTATTTCAAGTTTATTAATCTTGTTTTGCCTTGGTAGATAGTAGGACTAGGTAATCAAGTCACGTATTCGGGTATATAAAGTACCTAAACAAGAAGGTGTCTGCTACACCACGTATTAGGGTACACAAGGTACCTAGCAAGATGATGCCCAAGGTATCTAACAAGAAGGTGCTTACAACACCAATCAAGATGGTACACATAGTACCTAATATGTTATCGTATTAAGTCGAGCTCTAGAATCTAAGGCATACCGTTCTACCTTAGACCAACTAGCAACCAAGAACTTGTTGAATCTTTTATTTTCAAGCAATAACACATCAAGTGATTAAGCATTCTCAAGCATCACACAAGGGCATTAAATCTAACAAGCCATTCGAACATATCAGCATACATAGAAGCATTCGATCACAAACTCCTTTACGCATGTTTGAGCGTACCTCGTATCCAAGCAAGCTAGCATGCCATTACATACCTTTGGCATAAGCAATGCAAATGTGAACATGTATTTAGTCATGCATCATCTTAGTACAACCAAGGCATTCAATTCAAGAAATCAAGTCATCATGGCATCAAACAAGTTTTCAATTAACTCATTCTTCCCTTAGTTACCAAATATAGATTAGTCATTTTCCATGGCATCAATACAAGAAATATGATTGGTTAGGACTTAAGTCCTAACCCTAAGTGGAGTTACACTCACAAAACTCCAAGCAAAAGCAAGCTAGTGTTGCTCCTTGATGTAAATCCCTTTAGCTTTTCCACTTGTTTCTCCAGCTTTGTCCTCCTCAAGAAGTTCCTCTACTTGGTCTAAGATACAATCCAATACAAGGAATCAAAATTAGCAATACATTCAAGCATACATCTAAACATCACAAACAGTTTCTGTCACTGCTAGGCAGTTTGCATACTAGTTACTATTTTGCTTATATCTTTTAATCTACACGTTGGAATTTTAGTTAGTTTACATCATTAGAAAGCTAATTCAATTATCTATCCAACCATATAAGCCATGTGATTTAACTCTTTGCCAATTAATACAATTTTTAACTTAAAGACAAGGTATTTGCATTTATGGGTAGTTTGCACTGTCCATGTATTTTCATTTCCAGATTTTAGTATACAATCCAGAACTAGACTACGTTTGTTCATACTGAAAATAGACATATTAAAGTTCATTCCATATAAATTTCAGCTCGAAATTCAATTTCTACAATTTATAACAAATTTTCAAAGTTACTGCCCAGAACAGAGTTTTCTGGGCAGATTTCATTAGGTCATGTTTACTAGTTCATATTTCTACATGCTTAATTCAATCCATTTCATTCTAGTACTTTCAATCCTTAATTGTCTTGTTTTCCCCTTATTCTAATGCATAGATTTTTAGTCCTTAAAGAGTTCATTTTCCAGCCGAGACAGTCCCTTAATTATTTATACTTCCAGTTTAGTCCCAAGTTCATATACATGTTGATTAAACATTTTAAATTAGTAAATTCAAGATCTAAACACATAATTCAACCTAATAAGCCGTTATAACAGCCTCCCCTTTTTCTAATTCATCATTTTCAGCCTTCATTTTATACAAAACAGTCCATAATTTCTTTTTTATTTCAAAACAGCCCCATCTCACCATTTAAGCCATTTAGGTGACCAGTTTCACTCCTAATCAATTTTCCAGCATTCCAAACATCATTTTCATTCATCCAACACTCCAATTCACTAGTTTACTCAATTTCCCACAACTTCTTCCTGCATGACATTTTCCAGATTTGAATATATTTCAACCTATACATTAATTTCCATATCTAATTTCACAAGCATGCTCCTATGTTGGTTTACACTATTCAGCCAACATGTATTCTTCTAAATTCAACATCGATACTTCAATTCAGCCCTATTATAAGATCAAGCACACAATTAATTCATCTAATTCCAGATTTCAATCCATAACAAACAATCAAATTACACAATTTCACTAACATTCTCATCTATTCGAATGATCAAGAGTAGAAGTATGCTTACTTTGCTTCTAGCTTTAATTTCCATGCAAAATCCTACAAATGCAAGCTTGATTCTTCCTTTAACAATGGTGTTCTCTCAATCTTTCTCTCTCTCTAATTCTCTTAAGTGTTTCGGCTGGTAAGGAAAAATGGAGAAGATGAAGATGATAATTTTATCTTGAGTGTATTTGTGAAAGGACCATTTTCCTTTAATTAGCTATTATCCTTAAGATTAATCAAGGGCATATTTAGGAATTAGTAAATTTTGCATGCATTCCTTATTTTCCTCATTGCATTCGGCTAGTCATCCTAATTAGGTCACCATCCTTTTATTTCTTTTATTTAGGTCATTAAATAACCTAATTAGCTTAGGTTCAATGCTTCTAGGCCATAGTTTAGGGTATTACAATTCTCCTCTCCTTAAAAAATAAAATTCGCCCTCGAATTTTTACCTGAATCGAATAAGTGAGGATATTGCTTTCTCATTGTATCCTCAGGCTCCCAAGTTGCTTCTTCTACCTTGTGATTCCTCCACAATACTTTCACTAGGGATATGTTCTTGTTCCTAAGCCTCTTAACTTCTTTGTCAAGTATCTTGATTGGTTCTTCTTCATAGGACAAGTTAGGGTTCAATTTAACCTCTCAGGGTTCTAAAATGTGAGATGGATTAGACCGGTACTTTCTGAGCATGGAAACATGGAATACATTGTGGATCTTATCGAATTCACTAGGGAGTGTTAATAGATAAGCCACTGGACCAATTCTTTCAACTACATCAATGGTCCAATGAACCGGGGGCTGAGTTTTCCCTTTTTACCAAATCAGAGAACCTTCTTCCTAGGAGAGACTTTGAGAAAGACCTTATCTCCCACATCATACTGGATATCTCTTCGTTTCAAGTCTGTGTAGGATTTTTGCCTATCAAAGGCTTGTTTCAATCGCTCGTGGATAATTTGGTCTTGTTCTTTAGTTCGGACCAACATAGAGGAGTTCTACATTTCCTTCCATACAAAGCTTCGAATGGAGTCATTTCGATAGAAGATTGATGGCTATTATTGTAGGCAAACTCTACAAGAGGTAAAGATTTCTCCCAATTCTTCTCGAAGTCAATGACACAAGCTCTCAACATGTCTTCAAGGATTTGAATCACTCTTTTGGATTGGCCATCACTTTGAGGATGGAAGGCCATGCTTAGATTCAACTTAGTTCTGAGAGCTCGTTGCAAGGTTTTCCAGAATCGAGCTGTGAATCTAGGATCTCGATCGGAGACGATTGAAGTAGGGACTCCGTGTAAACGAATCACTTCACGAATGTACAAGTCAGCTAGAGTTTCCAGACTACAGTTCATTCGTACAAGGATGAAGTGAGCCGACTAAGTGAATCGATCAACTATTACCCACACAACATCACATTTTCTTGGAGTACAAGGAAGACCTGTTACAAAATACATAGCAATTTGATCCCACTTCTACTAAGAGAATTCGAGAGGTTGAAGCAATCCAGTGGGAGCTTGATGCTCGGCTTTAACCCTTTGACAAGTTAAGCACTTTGTTACGTAGTCATTGATGGCTGCTTTCATTCATGGCCATCGATACAAGGGTTTTAGATCCTTGTATATCTTAACCGATCTAGGGTAGATCGAAAGAGAACTTTGATAGGTTTCTTTCAACATCTCTTGCTTTAGTTCTTCATCGTTAGGAACACATACTCTATCTTTAAAATAGAGGAGCCCGTTCGACTTGAAGGAGAAGTCAGAATTAGGCTCAGAATCAAGCTTCGGAATAATTTCTGAAGATATGGATCAATTTGTTGGAGTTCTTTAATTCTCGAGATTAGACTAGATTTAACTTGAAGTTTTGAAAAGTATCCTAGATTTTGATATACTTGAAGATGAGTATTGATAGCATTAGGAGTTACAAAATTTGAACAAGATCATTAGGGGTATTCGAATGGGTTGCTTGTAAATCAAGGAAGAATTTTAATGGTTGCTTATGAGACAAGTAAGGAGTATTGTTAGGTGTGTAATAGTATTTATTTTAGGACCCTTTATGACTCAATTATTGTCGGACTTAAGCTTATTTTAGATGCATTACTAATTATACATACACAATTTACTGTTCTTAACATAGCCATACTTGGTGGAAAAGGTAATGCTTTGGTATGTGTTTTGTGCATGTGCAGATTTCATTAACCACTGCCCGGGAAATCATTGTTGTGGTAGTGAAGGAAGGGGAAGAAAATGTGCAGAACTATCACTCGATGATCCAAACCAGGCCATCCTTTGACGTCAAGCCTTACCAAGGAACGTTGGTCCAAGAACAAGCCCTGTCGAGTAGTAGAGACTGACAGACCATTGCCGAGGCAAGGACCAAGCCATTGTCGAGGCAATGCCCAGACAAGTACCGACAAGAGAGAAATTATGCAAAGTGGCATGCGATTTGAAGAGAATAAAATGCCAAATTTTTAGAGATACTTTGCATGAAGATCGAAGCAGAGGAAGGCCATAAAAAGCCAAAGGAAGGTCAAAGATAGAAAACCGATAAGGAGGGATAAAATAATGAATTAAAAGAGATTTATCTCTTTTATGAAGTTATATTCAACTCCAACTTATCCTCCTACTCCAAGGACTCGGCAAGGCCATGCCCTACAAAACCAAGACCCATCTGCCACCATCAAGGCATCGAGAGATCAAGAGACTTAGGGGATTAGTAGAGTACTTATTATCACCATCATGTTCTAATTCTTTCTTAGGCTAGGATTATTTTGTTTAGTAGTTGTGAGAAGACGATTGTAATTGTTTAGGTTTTTGTTAATGTAATTAAGTTCAAGGTTTGCTTATTCTTGGTACTTATTTTTTCTTGCAATTAAACTGGGAGAGGATATTGTGATTGCATCTATTTGTCTAGTATCGAGAGAGTTAGACTCATGAAACGAATAAGCATGGTTTTTGTAACCCCCGTAGCCCGGCCTAGACGGTTGACCCGAACTACGAAGATTACACGGGGAAAACCAAAGTCAACCCGAAAGTCAACCTTGATTAACGACCCTTTTTTTTCCTTTTTAGTCTTGTCTAGATGCACATTAGTCCTATATGTGATCACTCAAACACCATACTCAAAGATCACAAACATCAGAGATCAAACGGGGACCCAATTGAACAAATTACAATTTTAGGGACCAAATTGTAATTTCTGTTAAATATGAGGACTTAACCCAAATTAAAGTTACCATAATGCAATTAGTCAGGTTTCATGCTTCCCTGCCAAATTTCAGCTCAAACGGACATCCCAAACTCATACAATTGCACAAACAAGATTCAGGACCAAAATGCAAACATTTTGAAACACATAACTGCCACTGTCAGCCCCCAACGGTCAACCGTTCCGAAACGGGAGACAGCCCGTTTCGAAACGCGGGGCCGTTCCGCAACGGGTACCGAAACGGGGGTCGGGCAGTAGCCTTTCCGTTTCGGAACGGTGTCACCCGTTTCGGACGCCTGGGCTGCTTCAAGGCACCCGTTCCGAAACGGTTCACCCTGTTCCGAAACACCCTGCCCAAAATGCAGAATTTTGCCTATTTAAACATGCAATTAAACATCCAATCATGCTCCAAAAGCCACCAAACTTTGCCAACATGCAATTTAACATAAAAGAGGCATACTTGCATCAACAATTCACCAACATGTCAGCATACACGAAAAGCCCCAATTTCAAGGCTAAGCTTCCAACACAAGCAATCCATTTAAACAACATACATCCAATTCAAACTCATAAGCCAAACCATGTTCCAACAACGTCAACAACACAAAACCATACTTGTCTGATCATAAACAAACACATACATCAACCCAAGAGATTCTACCCCATTGCCTTTATTAACTATAGCTATTAACCGAGACATACATCTCAAGTGGAGTCCTTCTTGAATCCCTTGCTCCTCGCTGTCCAAACTTCAAGAATCTGCATTGATGGACAAAAAGGAGTTTAAGCACATAATGCTTAGTGAGGAATGCTCAAAACCAAAACACCATCAATGCAGCGAGCCATAAATCACTTTTAAAACAAACTCGATTTGTTTACCAAAGCCATGTTTGAAAACCCCTTTTCAACAACAAGCTCAAAACCATGCATCGCACATACATGAAAACCAACCCTTAGTTTAGAAAACTAAGAAAACCCTTTTCAAAGCACAACTTGCAAAATCAACCATTTAGCCAAACCATGCATAAACACCATATGCAAGCTAAAACAAAACCTTGGAAAACACTCCCATTTCACAACATACCTTTCTTAAACTTGAAAGCCAATTCAAGCAAGAATCTTTTAAAACCATTTCACTAACCAACCAACACATGTATTAAACCAAAGGCAACATATATGAACCACAACATCATCATCACATGCCTTTAAAAACAAGTCTTAACAAGACTCCAATGCACTAAAGATATTTCATGCTCACATGCATCATTTCCAAATGATAATCAACACTTGTTCAACTTAACAAGTAAACATGCATTCACAAGCATTATACACTTTCCATGCAACCATGCATCTTTTCAAGCATCACATGCTTCACATGCAATTATGCATCAATTCAAGCATCTCATGCTTCACATGCAATTATGCATCAATTCAAGCATCTCATGCTTCACATGCAATTATGCATCATTTCAAGCATCCCATGCTTCATCACTATCAAGAACATCATATTGGCCTTCAAGTGATCAACCACATTCACTTTTCAACTCAACACCCAATCGGATACGCGGATTCTGAGCGTTGTCCCTACGCTCCATACACCCTACCAATCCAAGGTCTCCCAAATGGACTTTTAAACACCATTTGAACTCAACATCCTAAGGTTCCCATGTATGGACTTTTAAACACCATACAACCTTAGCTTTCCCGAGGTTCCCATGTATGGACTTTCAAACACCATACAACCTCAACTTTTCCCCAAGGTTCCCATGTATGGACTTTCAAACACCATACAACCTTGACATGCACAAGGTTCCCATGTATGGACTTTCAAACACCATACAACCTTTGCATTCACCGATTGGTAGTTGTATAACATCACTAACGAGATCCGGGACACCCTACACAAGATCCACACATGGACTTAACACCGCCATTGTGATCTCAACAAGCACAAGGTTCTCACATATGGACTTTTAAACACCATATAACCTTTGCTCAACCAAGGTCCTCGAATGGGCAACACCTCCATTATGACCTCAACCATCTCGTTAGGATACTTGAAGGGAGTTTACCGGTCCACTCTTGACCACTCCACCTCCAAGGCGACTTAATTCACGGTGCACCCAATCCTATAGTCGGCTAACTATATCCGATCAAAGAACCAAGAACCACTTACATCACTTGCCAATATAACCACCTTACCACATTAGTCTAATGTTTCACATGCATAACCAATATGCAAAACCATTACCACATTAATCAAATGATTCACATGCATAACCAATATGCAAAAACCATCATTTACCAACATTAATTCACTGTTTTAAAACATTAAACAAAGCCATTGAACAACATGCAACACCATGCATCAAATCCACATTTTCAATGTATAAAACCAAGGATCACTTACCTTGAGCATCCTTCACATATGGCTTTCAAAACCAGCATTAAACCATGCTAAAATTTGCTTTCAAAACAGATTTAAACCATGCAAAACACATGCATTTCAATCATCAACCACAATTGCTTAAAAGCCAATTTCACAATCATAATTCAAGAGCGAAAATTCATTCACTTACTCTTGAGCTTAGCAAAGTTGTTTAGACTTACACTAAGCTCCCCAAAACCTTCAAACCTTGGTTTAAAAGCTGAAAACCCAACTTCACTCACCGATAACCAAAACAAGGCTAGCCACCAAGCCTTCCAAGCATCCGGAACCTTCCGCAACACCTCTAAAGCTCACGGATCAAACTCCCCTGTTTCAAGCACACAAAAACAGCACATTAATGCATCATTATGCATTAAGAACATCAGCCACACAACCAAACTCGCTGCTCATCACACAACCAACAATTCGGCTACCAAACACAACCGAAATCACCTCCAAACACTACCAAAACTTAACCCAGCCAAGATCCATCACTTCTAACCATTTTTAAACATCAATTAACATCCAAAATGATCACAAACACGTCCTTATACTTCCAGGTATAACAGATCACCAAAAACACTCCAAAAACAACCAAAAACTCAAGCAAAACTTAGGAAATTCAACCTATCCGGGATTGCATTAATTAAACCTCAACTTCTAATCAATTTAGCATTCATTTAACATCATTTTGACACTTCAAAACACTGCCCAAACAGATCACACGAAAATTTCACCAAAATCGCCAAATCTTGCATTTTAAGTCAAAATCAAGATTTCAATTGAAAAACCTTTAACAAAACACAAATCAAGGATTGAGAACTTGGGAATTTCAGTAAAGAACTGATAGTTTAGAGGAGAAGGACGTTCTTACCTCCAAACTTGAGTTTCTCCTTTTTGGAGCCAAAAAGCTTGATGAAACAACTTGCAAATTGAGAGGTTTTGTTGATGAGATGATTAGGAATCAAATGAGAGTTGAAATGAGTGATTTGAGTGACAAAATCAGAGAGAAAAGATATGGAGAGAATGTGTTTGGTTTGAGAGAAAAGATGAGAGAAAATGGTTGAGAGAAAAGTTAGTTAGAATTAGGAAAATATCTTCCCTCCACTTTTCTTTAGTTTAAAAACATTTAATTAATCATTTAATATATTTAGAAAATCTGGAGAAACTCCCATTGGGTAAATAGCTCCTTAAAGATTCAAAGTTTCAATCCTTTTTAAAACAGTCACGCAATTTTCAAAAATTACATTTTGGTCACTAACCCAAAATGTCACCCTTCCAAACCTCATTTTCCAAAATTGATTTCACAGTTCACTTTTATATATTAAAAGATGATTTTAGAACATTTTTCCATATTTTTAATGCAAACCGAACTAGGCTTTCCTAAATTCACTCTTATATATTCGATCAGCACTTTGACCGAACCGGTCAACGCCCAAAACTTCTGAGCCCAAAACCGGGGCGTTACAACTCTCCCCCCCTTAGGAAATTTCGTCCTCGAAATTTCAACCGGCGAAAAGAGAACAACAACTTTCTCAAAACACACACAAGGCAACACAAAAACCTCAACCAACACTGAACACTTTCCACACAAAACTCCACTGAACTCAACACCACCACATGCTGTTCACAAACCCAGAACACTCAAAGATAGCCACAACTTAACCTTCCACATATCCGGACTGTACACAGCCCCAACTTCAATCATGAAGAACTTTAACTTTCACAGCACACATTACTGTAACACTTAACTTCCAAGACTGGTTTACACAGGGACTCTAACCAATCCAATTCAACCACTATTCAACCTTCTCTGCTTCTAAAACTCCTGCAAACTCCCAAACCTCTTCCAAGAATTTCCCAACAAGCAAAAATTCTTAAGCATCAACTGCTTACCCAAACTCCTCAACAAAAGCTGACATTCCTTCACATCTGCCGCTAACATTACCAAAACGACTCACCAGGTCTACTCACCCACAAACCAAAATTTACATCACAACCCCAACTCGGCTCCGCCAGTTGTTCCATACACCACCAGCTGACCTCAAAAGAAACTCACATACACACAACCAGCCAACCACTTCTCATAAGAATCCTTTCAAATAACACAAGCCTTCGATCTTTCATGATCCTTCCACTTCAAACTTCAACCATAACACTTGTCTTACCAGGACATCGCCCAACCTACCATACATACCAACTCCCCAACTCCTCAAAGGTTGCTAAGAACCAGCACTTACAAACACAACCCTTCCACAACAACCCAAATTCTAAGCTACCCCAGCACCTGGAAACACAACCGTTAAACTACAACAACACTTAGCATCAAGGTGCTACCCCTTCTACTTAGCTATCCAAACCACTAAACTCTCTTTAAGCAACAAACACTATCCTTCTACCATCAAACCATACCACTCTCACTATTACTAGCAACTAGCCTAATATACTTCATTACGTCTAACTCTCACCCAGCACCAAAACAACCTCTAAAAACCCATCATCCAACCACCACTCTAACAGATTCGATTAGTTATTAGCGAGTGTGAACATCGTATGCATGATCACCTACATGCCCTATCAATGCCTGATGTACATGTATGCAAAACCTCTAATGTCATGCCACATGTATGCATGGACCAACATATATAATATAGCATATAACAATGATTTTAACTGTGCATGAATGCCAGTTCACACCCTCCAATAACATCCTCAAATCCGTCTAAGAACAACCTCCTACCTCACTTCTAGCTTATCTAACTCCATCATACCAACAACTATTAACCACAAGATTCTCACAAAGCCCTCTTCACACCAAAGATGTTTCCAAACTACAACCATTACCCCAACATGCTAGCAACAAGACTAAACTTACCACGCAAGGAAAACCAACAGAAACCAACCAAGGTATCTAAAGCAAGGTTACCTGAAAACACAACACCTCTCTGAAGCTTCATCTGACGAGCTCTCTTCCTTGCGGAACCATCAACCTCCTGCCGCACCACTGCAGCACCAGCTAACACACCAGGGTCACCACCAACTCCTTGCGGTAAGGGACCTTGGCTGTTCCGAGCCAACATCAAACAATCACGTCTCATGTGTCCAGCAGACCCACATTTCCAGCAATTCTTCTTTCCCACACTCTTCACAACTTTCTGCTCTTTCTGCCACTTCTGAACCTTGCCTCGGCCGTGCCCACGACCTTTCTGAGATCCTTTGGCTATCACCAAAGCTGACTTCACTCCAAGAGGACAATCACGCTTAACATGCCCTTTGGAACCACAGTTCCAGCAAGCACCCGCGCCCCAACAACCTCCAACATGGCGCCTTTCACAACGGTCACACACCGGGGGCTGAACTTCCACTCCTTGCCCAAGCAACACTTGCTCCACAACAACACCACCGTCACATTGCTCAACCCTTGGAAACTTCCCTCCAAGATACCTTTCATAAAAGGCAGATACAAAGAAATCCCAATCAATATCAGGAATATGTGACGCCACTGCCACAGATGTCCACCAGACACATGCATCCTCCAACATCAGAGAAACAACACTCCCCAGCTTACAAGCAAGATCACAGCCTTCCTGATCCAAGATCAGAACCACACTGGCCAACCAGGCCTCAAATGTCTCAGGTGAAGAACCATGATATTCCACAGCACCCAAATCAAGCAAACGCTGCTTCGGCAAACCCACACATCCCACAGACTTTACCTTTACCACAGCCTGAGATGTTACCAACACCTCCTGAACATCAGATGATGAACTCTTCATCGCAGAACCAGCTTCTTTCCCTTGCCTTACCACCTCAATCTCAAGCACAGAAGACTGAGACAAAACACCTCCACGAAAGGGTGAATTCCACGCCTTAACAACCTGCCCCATGGCAGCAACCATCTCACCCAACTGCCATTCTTTCATCGACTTAGCCATACTACTAACAACAAAAAACATACAATCACAACAAACAAACAAACCAGTTAGACCAGCATTAAGCAAAGATTCAAACTCCAACTTCAAAATAACACAATAGCTATATTAATAAGGCAATGGGTATCCCGAATCCTCCCCTTTACATGACATAACAGTCAACACAACATGGATATCACAACATCAAGCATATCAAACAACACACCTTGATCATGCTTACATCAAACAGCATCCACTTGCAACAGCATATTATTACATAACATACTCACAGCACTTTCATCATGCATAAAACCAACTCACAGCATCAGCTTATCATCAGCACAAACCACATAAGCTCAACCAAGATTCATAACCATAAAACATGCTTGAAAACATCAGCAACATGCTCAGAAACATCAACAATTTTCTCAGAAACATCAGCATCATGCCCAGAAACACGTGTTTCAACCAACATTCAACCAACTTTCATCCACACAACAAGGTAAACATCAACACACATCACAACAACTTACCGTTTTCCCCAAGCATTCGCAACTCAGCTCTGATACCACCAAATGTAACCCCCGTAGCCCGGCCTAGACGGTTGACCCGAACTACGAAGATTACACGGGGAAAACCAAAGTCAACCCGAAAGTCAACCTTGATTAACAGCCCTTTTTTTTTCCTTTTTAGTCTTGTCTAGATGCACATTAGTCCTATATGTGATCACTCAAACACCATACTCAAAGATCACAAACATCAGAGATCAAACGGGGACCCAATTGAACAAATTACAATTTTAGGGACCAAATTGTAATTTCTGTTAAATATGAGGACTTAACCCAAATTAAAGTTACCATAATGCAATTAGTCAGGTTTCATGCTTCCCTGCCAAATTTCAGCTCAAACGGACATCCCAAACTCATACAATTGCACAAACAAGATTCAGGACCAAAATGCAAACATTTTGAAACACATAACTGCCACTGTCAGCCCCCAACGGTCAACCGTTCCGAAACGGGAGACAGCCCGTTTCGAAACGCGGGGCCGTTCCGCAACGGGTACCGAAACGGGGGTCGGGCAGTAGCCTTTCCGTTTCGGAACGGTGTCACCCGTTTCGGACGCCTGGGCTGCTTCAAGGCACCCGTTCCGAAACGGTTCACCCTGTTCCGAAACACCCTGCCCAAAATGCAGAATTTTGCCTATTTAAACATGCAATTAAACATCCAATCATGCTCCAAAAGCCACCAAACTTTGCCAACATGCAATTTAACATAAAAGAGGCATACTTGCATCAACAATTCACCAACATGTCAGCATACACGAAAAGCCCCAATTTCAAGGCTAAGCTTCCAACACAAGCAATCCATTTAAACAACATACATCCAATTCAAACTCATAAGCCAAACCATGTTCCAACAACGTCAACAACACAAAACCATACTTGTCTGATCATAAACAAACACATACATCAACCCAAGAGATTCTACCCCATTGCTTTTATTAACTATAACTATTAACCGAGACATACATCTCAAGTGGAGTCCTTCTTGAATCCCTTGCTCCTCGCTGTCCAAACTTCAAGAATCTGCATTGATGGACAAAAAGGAGCGTAAGCACATAATGCTTAGTGAGGAATGCTCAAAACCAAAACACCATCAATGCAGCGAGCCATAAATCACTTTTAAAACAAACTCGATTTGTTCACCAAAGCCATGTTTGAAAACCCCTTTTCAACAACAAGCTCAAAACCATGCATCGCACATACATGAAAACCAACCCTTAGTTTAGCAAACTAAGAAAACCCTTTTCAAAGCACAACTTGCAAAATCAACCATTTAGCCAAACCATGCATAAACACCATATGCAAGCTAAAACAAAACCTTGGAAAACACTCCCATTTCACAACATACCTTTCTTAAACTTGAAAGCCAATTCAAGCAAGAATCTTTTAAAACCATTTCACTAACCAACCAACACATGTATTAAACCAAAGGCAACATATATGAACCACAACATCATCATCACATGCCTTTAAAAACAAGTCTTAACAAGACTCCAATGCACTAAAGATATTTCATGCTCACATGCATCATTTCCAAATGATAATCAACACTTGTTCAACTTAACAAGTAAACATGCATTCACAAGCATTATACACTTTCCATGCAACCATGCATCTTTTCAAGCATCACATGCTTCACATGCAATTATGCATCAATTCAAGCATCTCATGCTTCACATGCAATTATGCATCAATTCAAGCATCTCATGCTTCACATGCAATTATGCATCATTTCAAGCATCCCATGCTTCATCATTATCAAGAACATCATATTGGCCTTCAAGTGATCAACCACATTCACTTTTCAACTCAACACCCAATCGGATACGCGGATTCTGAGCGTTGTCCCTACGCTCCATACACCCTACCAATCCAAGGTCTCCCAAATGGACTTTTAAACACCATTTGACCTCAACATCCTAATGTTCCCATGTATGGACTTTTAAACACCATACAACCTTAGCTTTCCCGAGGTTCCCATGTATGGACTTTCAAACACCATACAACCTCAACTTTTCCCCAAGGTTCCCATGTATGGACTTTCAAACACCATACAACCTTGACATGCACAAGGTTCCCATGTATGGACTTTCAAACACCATACAACCTTTGCATTCACCGATTGGTAGTTGTATAACATCACTAACGAGATCCGGGACACCCTACACAATATCCACACATGGACTTAACACCGCCATTGTGATCTCAACAAGCACAAGGTTCTCACATATGGACTTTTAAACACCATATAACCTTTGCTCAACCAAGGTCCTCGAATGGGCAACACCTCCATTATGACCTCAACCATCTCGTTAGGATACTTGAAGGGAGTTTACCGATCCACTCTTGACCACTCCACCTCCAAGGCGACTTAATTCACGGTGCACCCAATCCTATAGCCGGCTAACTATATCCGATCAAAGAACCAAGAACCACTTACATCACTTGCCAATATAACCACCTTACCACATTAGTCCAATGTTTCACATGCATAACCAATATGCAAAACCATTACCACATTAATCAAATGATTCACATGCATAACCAATATGCAAAAACCATCATTTACCAACATTAATTCACTGTTTTAAAACATTAAACAAAGCCATTGAACAACATGCAACACCATGCATCAAATCCACATTTTCAATGTATAAAACCAAGGATCTCTTACCTTGAGCATCCTTCACATATGGCTTTCAAAACCAGCATTAAACCATGCTAAAATATGCTTTCAAAACAGATTTAAACCATGCAAAACACATGCATTTCAATCATCAACCACAATTGCTTAAAAGCCAATTTCACAATCATAATTCAAGAGCGAAAATTCATTCACTTACTCTTGAGCTTAGCAAAGTTGTTTAGACTTACACTAAGCTCCCAAAAACCTTCAAACCTTGGTTTAAAAGCTGAAAACCCAACTTCACTCACCGATAACCAAAACAAGGCTAGCCACCAAGCCTTCCAAGCATCCGAAACCTTCCGCAACACCTCTAAAGCTCACGGATCAAACTCCCCTGTTTCAAGCACACAAAAACAGCACATTAATGCATCATTATGCATTAAGAACAGCAGCCACACAACCAAACTCGCTGCTCATCACACAACCAACAATTCGGCTACCAAACACAACCGAAATCACCTCCAAACACTACCAAAACTTAACCCAGCCAAGATCCATCACTTCTAACCATTTTTAAACATCAATTAACATCCAAAATGATCACAAACACGTCCTTATACTTCCAGGTATAACAGATCACCAAAAACACTCCAAAAACAACCAAAAACTCAAGCAAAACTTAGGAAATTCAACCTATCCGGGATTGCATTAATTAAACCTCAACTTCTAATCAATTTAGCATTCATTTAACATCATTTTGACACTTCAAAACACTGCCCAAACAGATCACATGAAAATTTCACCAAAATCGCCAAATCTTGCATTTTAAGTCAAAATCAAGATTTCAATTGAAAAACCTTTAACAAAACACAAATCAAGGATTGAGAACTTGGGAATTTCAGTAAAGAACTGATAGTTTAGAGGAGAAGGACGTTCTTACCTCCAAACTTGAGTTTCTCCTTTTTGGAGCCAAAAAGCTTGATGAAACAACTTGCAAATTGAGAGGTTTTGTTGATGAGATGATTAGGAATCAAATGAGAGTTGAAATGAGTGATTTGAGTGACAAAATCAGAGAGAAAAGATCTGGAGAGAATGAGTTTGGTTTGAGAGAAAAGATGAGAGAAAATGGTTGAGAGAAAAGTTAGTTAGAATTAGGAAAATATCTTCCCTCCACTTTTCTTTAGTTTAAAAACATTTAATTAATCATTTAATATATTTAGAAAATCTGGAGAAACTCCCATTGGGTAAATAGCTCCTTAAAGATTCAAAGTTTCAATCTTTTTTAAAACAGTCACGCAGTTTTCAAAAATTACATTTTGGTCACTAACCCAAAATGTCACCCTTCCAAACCTCATTTTCCAAAATTGATTTCACAGTTCACTTTTATATATTAAAAGATGATTTTAGAACATTTTTCCATATTTTTAATGCAACCCGAACTAGGCTTTCCTAAATTCACTCTTATATATTCGATCAGCACTTTGACCGAACCGGTCAACGCCCAAAACTTCTGAGCCCAAAACCGGGGCGTTACAGTTTTCATCCCAATCAGTGAAAACTAATTTAGCTCAGGGATAAGTACGAGTTTCAACGGCTAAGAAAAGCGTAAGATTGGTTGGTGTTCACCCTTGGTTCACGCTGGGAAGTATTGTCAAGGCCTCCACATCAATAGTGTTTTGACTTAGGGATAAGGAGAAATCATTGAAGAACGCTTTGCCGAACCTTGAAGGTTGTCGCTCAATTGCCCAGGTAGTAGCTGTGTTCCTTGCCGCGGCAGTAGCTTTGCTCATTGCCAAGGCAATTCTCTTGTCCATTTCCGAGGCAATCAAGTTGACGATTGCATTCAAAACCGAGACAGTTTCATTCAACTTCCACACTACGACGCAACATAATCCGGCCTACTCTATCATCATATCTACTCAATCTCTTAGTTTAATTGCTTTCTTTATTTTAGTTGTTATCTCGACCAAATCGTTACTTGTGTTTTTACTTTTCTACAGTGCGAGACGATAATTTTTAGAAGTAGCACCAATCCCTATGAAGACGATATCTTTTATACTATAACTTGGCAACGTGCATACTTGCCCTAAAATTATGTGAAACCGATAAACTAATTTTGATATAACTAAAGAATTTAAAGACTAATTTGAAAAAGAGAAAACAAATTTTTAAGTCCTCAAACCTCTCTATATATTTAAAGGAAAATGATTAAGTTAAAAACTCAAATTGTCAAAACTTTTCTAAGTGTTTTTGAAGCCAAAATAGTGATTTTCGAGTCACCGTTTCGGAACGGCCATTGGGCGTTCCGAAACACTTTTGAAACTGTTAACCTCTGTTTCAAAACGGGTTTCAAAACGGATGAAGAACATCAGAACGGTTTGACCCGTTTCGATACGGTAGTATCGAAACGACCTCAAACGTTTCGAAACGGTAGTATCGAAACGACCTCAAACGTTTCGAAACGGCATTCAAACATGGTTTTAAAAATATGATCGTTGAAGTTTTTTTACTGTTTTTATAGTTGTCGTTAAGGCGTATCGAAACCTTTCAAGCTGTTTCAGTACGGGCTTTGACAGTGGCTAAGTGTTTCGAAACGAGTTTCGAAACGACTCTTAGCGTATCAAAATGATCGTGCCCATTTCAGTATGATCTATTTAATACACCCCAACGACTCTTTCTTTTTTGGTCTATTTCGAAACATGATCGGGCGTTTCAAAACGGGTGGTTGCAGACTGCATTTATGGAGGGAAGATAACATCCCAACGACTCTATTGATGAATGCAACAACCCCAACGGCTAGAATTCAATGAGAAGGTATAAAAGGGACCTCTAAAAGCTTCAACAACAACTATTGATCTCAAAAGAAGCATCCAAACATCAAAGCCAAGCATTTGTGCCAAAATCCCATTATTTCTAATAAACCTCAATTGTGAAGTTGTAATTTTCATTCCTATCTATTCAATTGGGTTGAGTGCTTGTAATTGGGCTACATTTTGTATTGAGAGATACTTGTTTTAGCCTTCATCATCTTTGTTTTGTTGTGTGAGGATTGAGTCAAATTTTGGGTAGAAAATTTGACCAGTTTTGTAACGGTTACCTCCTTAGCCTAGAAAAGGGGAAGAACAATTAGTCGATTGTTGGAAAATCCTTAGTGAAGCTAAGGTAGTGGATGTAGAGTTCGATTAGAACTTGAACCACTCTAAATTTTCTTGTCCATCAATTTTAATTTTCCACTCCACCACCAAAAGTTTAAAAAATCCAATTCACCTACTTCTTGGCTTATATCATATCATTGATCCACTCAACAATTGGTATCAGAGCCTACCTCTTTGAAGGATTAACAACCACAAGAGAAGTTCCTAGGAAGAGTGTGATCATCCAAAAATCAAGCCATGGCATCTACCTCCGGGTCAAGCATGTACGAGTATCAATCAACCATAAAACCGTCTTTCTTCAACGGTGATAACTATCCGTTTTGGAAGAATCGGATGCGCCTCTTCATCAAATCCAACGATTATCTAGTTTGGGATGCCATTGAAGATGGTCCCTATGTTCCAATGAAGAGAGACAAAGAAGTAAGATTGGTGCTAAAGAAGAAGATTGAGATGAGTGAAGAAGAGCGAAAGAAGATCCAAATCAATGATAAAGCTCTTCACATGTTGTTTTGCTCTTTCGGTCCCGACATCTACTCCAAAGTCTCCTCCATTGAAAGTGCCAAGGAAGTATGGGATACACTAGAGACCACTTATGAAGGAACTAGTGATGTGAAGGAGACCAAAATTGGAATTCTCAATCTTAGCTATGAGAATTTCAAAATGGAGCCTGACGAAACTGTGTCCAAGATGTTCGATCGCTTCTCAACAATCGCCAACGGGCTTAAGGGTTTTGGAGAGACAATTTCGGAAGACAAACTAGTCCAGAAGCTACTCTACTCACTTCCAGAATCTTGGGATGGGAAGAGAACCGTCATCATTGAGGCCAAAAACTTGAAGACACTCAAACTTGATGAGCTAGTGGGTTCTCTCCTAACTCACGAGATAATGAAGCAAGGAAGGGAAAATGAAAGGAAGAAGGAAGAGAAAAGAGTGGATAAGCTAGAGGTGGAAAAGAAGAAGAAGATAGGAGTTGGTCTCAAAGCTTCACTATATGAGGAGAGCACTTCTAGTGAGGAGGATGACCTAGACGAATAGGCTACGATAGCCAAAAGGTTCTCACGATTTATGAGGTCCAACCGAGGAAGGAAGATGCAAAGAAAAATGGACTTCAAAACCAAAAACAAAGAAGAAGAGAGGGATCAAATCATTTGCTTCGAGTGCAAAAAACCCGATCACATTCGTTCGAAATGCCCTCAACTCAAGAATAAGGGCTTTGAGAAGAAGAAGAAGCTCAAAGCCAAGCTTGCTACTTGGAGTGACGAGGAGTCATCCGAGGATGACGAACACGAAGTGGCCAACCTTTGCCTCATGGCACTTGAGGAGGATTCCTCCATGGTAACCTCTAACTCATCATCTTTTGATTTTACATTTGATGAATTGCATGATTCTTATGATGTGTTACAAGAGGTATATGAAGAATTAGTTGAGAAATATAAAGAGTCAGTCATAAGAAATAAAAATATTATTTCCGAATTAAATGCTAAAAATGACTCACTTTCTCATGCTAATTTAAAATTTGAGAAAAAAGATCTTAGGTTTGCAAGATGAACTTAAATTCTTCCAAGATGAAAATGTAGACCTAAATAATCTTATTTCTCAATGCAATAATGAACACCAAAAGGTGTTAGATGAGCTTAACAAGCTCAAGGAGTCTTTCAAGAATGTTGGTAGTATGAAAAATGAGATAGGTGAATCCTCCAAAACTAACCAACCTAAAAGAAAGACACATAACTACAAACAAAATAGCTTCCATAGACATAATAGAGCTAAAAGGATTAGGAGTGTATGGGTTCCTAAGGAACTCGTCAAGTCTAATAATGTTGTTGCTATATCACCTTGGATTCCTAAGGGAACCAAGCTTTTGGGAGCTAACACTCGTGGACCCAAAATGATTTGAGTACCAAAAACCAAAGTTTAATATTTTTGTTTGTAGGGGGAGCATTGCTACAAGGCCAAAGCACAAAGTCAAAATTCATGGTACCTTCATAGTGGATGCTCGAGGCATATGACCAGAGACAAGAGTAGATTCATGGACTTAAAGCTAAAAAGTGGAGGAGTAGTGACATTTGGTGACAACTCCAAAGGCCACATAAAAGGTATTGGATCCATAGGTAATCACTCTACTATTCTCATTGAAAATGTTTTATATGTCGATGGTCTAAAACATAATTTATTGAGCATAAGTCAACTATTTGACAAAGGGTTTAATGTCTTATTTGATAAAAATGGGTGCAAGATTGTTGACATTAAATCAAATAATATTATGCTTATTGGTCATCGCATAGGTAATATATACATTGTGCATCTAGATGACATTCATACATCACATGCATGCTTTGTTGCACAAAATGAAAATGATGCATGGCTATGGCATAGGAAACTAGGACATGCTAGCATTAGCATTTTAGAAAAATTAGTTTCCCTAGATCTAGTTAGAGGTTTACCCAAAATTAAGTTCTCAAATGACAAAATTTGTGATGCATGCTCTAAGGGTAAACAACATAATTCATCCTTTAAATCCATTAATGATGTTTCTAGAAGTAGGTGTTTACAACTTATTCACATGGATTTATTTGGGCCTATTAGAACTATGAGCTTGGGTGATAAATCTTATGCATTTGTACTTGTTGATGACTATTCTAGATTTACTTGGGTTCTATTTTTAAGTACTAAAGATGAGGCTTTAGAAAAATTCATCACGTTTTCAAAATTGACTCAAAATGATCTTGAACTCAAAAGTTCTCATATTAGAAGTGATCATGGAACCGAATTTCAAAATCTTGGTTTTGAAGAGTTTTTAAATGAAAATGGTATTGGCCACAATTTTTCGGCTCCTCGAACTCCTCAACAAAATGGGGTAGTTGAGAAGAAAAATAGAACTTTACAAGAAATGGCTAGAACCATGCTTTGTGAAAACAATTTACCTAAATATTTTTGGGCGGAAGCCACAAACACCGCTTGCTACATTGTAAACCGAGTAATGATTAGGCCACTTTTAAAGAAAACACCATATGAGATTTTAAAATCTAAAAAGCCTAACATTAGCTATTTTTATCCATTTGGTTGCAAGTGTTTTAGTTTAAATAATGGAAAAGATAACTTAGGTAAATTTGATGCTAAAAGTGATGAATATATTTTCTTAGGTTATTCCTTAAACTCTAAAGCCTATCGTGTATTTAATAAGAGAACATTAGTAGTAGAATAGTCTATTCATGTTGTATTTGATGATAACCTCCTTCCAAGGAAGGATTCTTGTGATGATGATGATGTAGGAATCCTTGATGCCTTTGATGGAGGACAAACTTCAAAGGAGGATGAGATTCCAACAAAAGAAGAGGATACACAAGATCCACCTCTTGAAGCCTTGAAGGACTTGGCTCTTGAGGAAAAGGAAGTGAGCTACCCAAGGGAGTACAACTATGTCAAGGGTGGTGAAATCTTGGGTGATCCATCCAAGGGGGTAACTACTAGATCTTCTCTTAAACTCATGAATCATGTTGCATTTATCTCATGCATAGAGCCTAAGAATATAAAAGAAGCATTAAATGATGATTTTTGGATTATGGCTATGCAAGAAGAGTTAAATCAATTTGAGAGAAGTAATGTTTGCACATTAGTTGAAAGACATAGTAATCAATCTACTATAGGAACTAAATGGGTATTTGGGAACAAAGTAGATGAGAGTGGTAACATTGTGAGAAATAAAGCTAGATTAGTTGCACAAGGTTACACTCAAGAAGAGGGAATAGATTTTGATGAAACCTATGCACCCGTAGCTAGAATGGAGGCCATTAGGATGTTGCTTGCATATGCTTGTTATCATGATTTCAAGCTTTTTCAAATGGATGTTAAAAGCGCATTTTTAAATGGTTTTATAAATGAGGAAGTGTATGTGGAACAACCACCGAGTTTTAAAGACTCAAAATTTCCAAATCATGTTTTCAAACTAACTAAAGCTCTTTATGGTTTAAAACAAGCTCCTAGAGCTTGGTATGAAAATCTTTCAAACTTTTTGATTGAAAAATGTTTTGAAAAAGGTAAGGTGGACACTACACTTTTCATAAAAAGGTATAAAAATGACATCTTAGTAGTACAAATATATGTTGATGATATTATTTTTGGATCTACTAATGAGTGTCATTGCAAAGAGTTTGCTAAGTTAATGCAAGGTGAATTCGAGATGAGCATGATGGGGGAGCTCTCATTCTTTATGGGACTCCAAATCAAGCAAAGGAAGGATGGCACCTTCATCAATCAAGCAAAGTACATCAAGGATATGCTCAAGAAGTTTGGCTTGGAGAATGCAAAGCCTCAAGCCACACCTGTAACGCCCCGGTTTTGGGCTTAGAAGTTTTGGGCGTTGACCGGTTTGGTCAAAGTGCTGTTCGAATCTAAAGAGGTGAAATTAGGAAAGCCTAGTTCGGGTTGCATTAAAAATATGGAAAAATGTTCTAAAATCATCTTTTAATATAATTAAGTGAACTGTGAAATCAATTTTGAAAAATGGGTTTTGGAAGAGTGACATTTTGGCTAGTGACCAAAATGTAATTTTTGAAAGTTTTGTGACTGTTTTATAAAGAGTTGAAACTTTGAATCTTTAAGGAGCTATTGTTCCAAAAGTAGTTTCTCCAGATTTTTCTAAGATATTTTGAGATTTATTCTGATTTTAAAACATATCAAAAGTGGAGGGAAAGGCCATTTGGCTATTTTCTTAACTAACTTCTCTATTTTCTTTCTCTCATTTTCTCTCAATCCAAACACTTGTTTTCCAGAGAGTTGTTTCTGATTTTCTCACCTAAAATCCTCCTTTCAACATTCTTTTGATTCCTAATCAACATATCTTCAAAACCTCATCATTTGCTAGTTGATTCAACAAGGTTTTTGATTCCAAAAAGTGGAGAAACACAAGTTTGGAGGTAAGAACGTCCTTCTCCTCTAAACTATCAGTTCTTTACTGAAATTCCCAAGTTCTCAACTCTTAATTGAAGTTTTATTAAAGGATTTTAAGTGGTGAAATGGATCTTGGCTTATAATGCAAGATTTGGTGATTTTTGATGATTTTCGTTAGATATGATTAATCTGTGATTTGAGGTGTGTTTTTGATGTTAAATGAACTCTAAATTGATAAGGAAATGAGTTTTGATTAATGCAATCCCGGATAGGTTGTGTTTCCTAAGTTTAGCTTGTGATTCTTGGATGTTTTTGTGGTGATCTTGTGGATCTGATGTTGCTGGAGGTATAAGGATGTTTATAGGTTGTTTTTAGATGTTAGTTGGTGTTAATGGATGTTAGGTTTTGCTGGTTTATGGCTGGGCTTTGTTGAGAAGTGGTTTTGATGCCATTTCGGTTGTGTTTGGTGGCCGAAATTGGAGTGTGAATGAGAGCAGCGAGTTTGAGTGCTTTCATTGAAGCTTTTGATGCATGATGATGCATTAAATCTCTGCTTTAATGTGTTTAATCAGGGGAGGCATCTTTGGATCCAAGAGTTGTTGATCCGGAAGCTTGAATTGGTGCTTTGGCTTGAGGCGAAGTGGAATCGGTGAGTGAAATTGGGTTTTCGGCTTTGAAACCAATGTCTTGGGAGCTTAGTTTAAGTCTAAACAACTTTGCTAAGCTCTAGTGTAAGTTTTCGGAAATTCTCTCTAGTGGTGGCCATGATTTTGTTGTGATGCAATGTGGTTATTTGCATGTTTTGATTACTGTTTTGAAAGCATGATTTAGCATGGTATTTGCTGTTTTGATAAGCCATATGTTAAAGGAAGCTCAAGGTAAGAGTTCCTTGTTTTTGAACATTGATTAAATGTGGTTTGATGCTTTTAAGTGCATGATGAATATGGCTTGGTTTAATGCTTTAAAACAGTGGATTAATTGATGAAAATGATGTATATTGGCAAGTGATGTTTTGAAAAGGTTGAGGTCACTAAGGTGGTTAAAAGTCCTTGAGTGAGCCTTGTTACTTAAGAACATCAAGGTGGTTAAAAGTCCTTGGATGATTCTTGTTACGGACACAAAGGTGTTTAAAAGTCCTTGTGTGGTCCTTTCTATGGTGTTTAAAAGTCCATAGGCCAAGGTGTTTAAAAGTCCTTGGGCTCAAGGTGTTTAAAAGTTCTTGAGGTGATTCGATTCATGGTGTTTAAAAGTCCATGGCCAAGGTGTTTAAAAGTCCTTGGGGTCAAGGTGTTTAAAAGTCCTTGAGGTGATCTAATTCATGGTGTTTAAAAGTCCATGGCCAAGGTGTTTAAAAGTCCTTGGGGTCCAAGGTGTTTAAAAGTCCTTGGGGTGAAAGTTGATGAACTTGTTTTCAAAGAAATGAATTGTATCACTTGTGGCCAATATGACATGAAATGAAATGAAGCATGAGATGCTTGTTAAAGTATGCTTTTGAGCATGTGTAAATGATGTTTTGAAGCATGATTTATAAGTGTTTTATAAATGCATTATTGGATGGTTTTATTGAGCATTCCTCACTAAGCTTTTGCTTACGCTCTCTTCCGTTTTCTTAATTCAATAATGCAGAGCATTAGAGTACTTGAGGGCAGCAAGGAGGGCAAGCATCCAAGTGGAAACAAAGCTCTAAGTATGGAAGGTTTTCTAAGTACATTTTAGCTTTTGGTAATTTGGCAATGGGGGACCAATGTATATGTTTTGGGAGATATTTTGTACTCCCTAAGTATGTTGAATGTTGTTGAGAATGCTGGTTTTTGTGGTTGGTCTTTTCATGCTTGTTTTGGAAGTTTATGCTTGAATGGCTTGCTTGTGTAGGAAGCATGCCTATAGATTTGGGGCTTTTTGCTTATGATGTTATTTTGCTGAATTGTTGATGCTTATATGTCCCTTATATGTTGAATTGCATGTTGGAAAAGTTTGGTGGCATTTGGAGCATGATTGGTTGGTCAATTGCATGTTTAAGTATGCATTTTTGGGCAATCTGTGCAGGGTGTTTCGGAACAGCACCTACCGTTTCGGAACGGGTGCCTTAATTGTGCCCAGGCGTCCGAAACGGGAGGGGCCGTTCCGAAACGGAAAGGCCACTGCCAGACCCCCGTTTCGGTACGCGTTGCGGAACGACCCCGAGTTTCGAAACGGGCTATGCCTGTTTCGGAACGGGTGACCGTTGGGGGCTGACATTGGCAGTTATATGTTTTGGAATGTTTGCGTTTTGGTCCTGAAACTTGTTTGTGCAATTGTATGAGTTTGGGAAGTCCATTTGAGCTGAAATTTCGCAGAGAAGCATGAAACATGATTAATTTCAAGATGGTAACTTCAATTTGGGTTAAGTCCTTATAATTATCAGAATTTACAATTTGGTCCCTAAAGTTGTAATTTGTTCAATTGAGTCCCTGTTTGATCTCTGATGTTTGTGATCTTTTGGTATGATGTTTGTGTGATCACAATTAGGTCTAAAGTGCATCTAGACAAGGTTAAAAAGAAAAAAAAAGGGTCGTTAATCAAGGTTGACTTTCGGGTTGACTTTGGTTTTCCCCGTGTGACTTTCTTAATTCGGGTCAACCGTCTAGGCCGGGTTAAGGGGGTTACAACACCAATGAGCTCATCTACAAAGCTTGACAAAGATGAATGAGGTAAGTGTGTTGACTCTAAGCTTTATCGCTCTATGATTGGATCTTTGCTTTACCTTACCGCAAGTAGACCGAATATTTTATTTAGTGTTTTCTTGTGTGCTAGGTTTTAAGCTAGTCCTAGAGAGTCTCACCTTATAGCTGTTAAGAGAATCTTTAGGTACCTTAGAGATACCCCTTGCTTAGGTCTTTGGTACCGTAGAGACTCAACCTTCAACCTTCATGCTTATTCGGATGTGGATTATGAGGGGTGTAAAATCGATAGGAAGAGTACTTCGGGAACATGTCAATTCTTAGGTAGTATGCTCATATCTTGGTTCTCCAAGAAACAAAATAGTGTAGCTCTATCTACCACCGAAGCCGAGTACATATCCTTAGAGAGTTGTTGTGCTCAAGTCCTTTGGATGAAGCAACAACTCTTAGATTATGGTATTAAAGTTGAAACCATACCCCTTAAGTGTGATAACACTAGTGCCATATGCTTAACTAAAAATCCCATCCAACACTCTAGAACCCAACATATAGAGATAAAACATCATTTCATTAGAGATCATGTCCTTAAGGAAGATGTTGTTATAGAGTACGTTGACACCTTAAAGCAACTAGCGGACATTTTTACAAAGCCTTTGGATAAGGAGCATTTTTGGTCCCTTAGGAGAGAGTTAGGTCTAACTAGCCATTCTTGACCTTTTAGGACCCTTTTTGTTCTTAAATTGCTTGATTTCTTGAAAATACCATGCTTATGTGTTTTTACTCCTAATTTCATCCATGCAAATAGTTAGGGGAGTATGTTTTTGTTTATACATGTCTTTCCTGCTCATTCATAACATTTATGCATATTAGGACTTCATGAAATCCATTTTTCTGCAATATTAGAGCCTCATCTGCAATTCCAGGGCTAGGTGTATCGAAACGGGTCCAATCGTTTTGATACGGGTGCTTAAAAGAATGATCTGTGAGAAGGCTGTTTCGAAACGTCTTAAAAGGGTTTCGAAACGCTTTTGCCACTGCCAAAGGGTGTATCGAAACGAGTTTCGATACGGGTCAATACATGGGATTCGATACGGTCAATGCCGTACCGGAACGGTCAATCTGACTCGAAATGCCTGATAACGTTTCGATACCCACGTTTCAGAACGATCGTGGCTGTTCTGAAACGGGTATGCGGACAACTTTAAAGAGGGCTTTTAATGTTAAAATTCACTTTAATTTAAAACCCTTCAAAACCCTAAAACCCTAAATCATTTTCCCCTATAAAACCCTCTAAACCTCATTGTTTTCATCAAATCTTGAGGGCTTTTACACACAAACTCAAGTCTAAGCAAGCCTCATCAATCTTGTGCAAGATTTTCCATTCATTCATCCAAAATCCCCTTTCTAAGGTATATTTTCTACTTTTTTCTTTTTTCTTTTTCCTTTGATTTAATTTCATTTTTAGATTAGAAAATCTCAATTGTGTATAGATTATATGTTTTGCCTCTTGGGTTTTTCAAAACTTGTAAATTTTTTTCAAAAAATTAAAATTTTTGGTTCGAATATATTATTTTTCACTCGTATTTTTTTTCTTTAGTTTTTCAAAAGTTGTTTTTCTCTTAAATATTTTTCTAAAATCATTTTAAACCTAAATGAGATTTGTTATTGGATTAAATTGAGGATATTCATGCACACACTTTAATTACTTTATGTTTTTAGGATTTTTCAATGGAAAACGCTAACAAGAAACGTAAGACGGGTCAATCGAGTGAAGCTGCTAGTCAAGCCGGTATCCGTCCTAATCTCACCCAACTTTTTTCAAAAGTCTTCGGACTCCAGAGATGAGAGATCGTTTCACTTATGTCAAGGAGATTGCCATTCGTCGCGTGGGTGTTGTTGATGTCCCATTCCTTGATTCCGAACGTTTCGCCTTCCGCTATCTAGAGCGTCTACGTGAATGGAACTTCATGGTTTTCTTAAACATACCAGATATTGTCTACAAGCACATGGTTCTCATCTTCTACTCCAATGCGCAGCTTGTTGATAATGAAGAACACTCCGAAGTTGTTGCAATTGAGTCCTTTCTCTTGGGGATGAAGTTCGTCATCGACATACCTTTCTTAGAGACTACTACTCTTGGTCTTAAGAACGAAGGCATCGAGAATGAGACTCATTTTGGTGCTCACACCGGTTCCGTGCTTTCCTTGGATGCTCATGATCGATTCCTCCACTTGATGATCTCGTGATTTATTCGCCCCTTCGGAGGTAAATTCTCTCACATTCGTCAAGTTGATTATTTTTGGCTTGAATGTTTTCGCCGGGGAGAACGCCCAAATCTTGTTAAGATTATGTTCGTCGAAATAGTCAACAATGTGAAGCTTCATGAAACCGATGCTCTGAAATCCTTCACCTATGGAACTGTTTTGAGCTATATCTTTGGGATGCTCAATTTTGATTGCTCTTATAACTCTCCGGAACCCCGTAAGCAAAAGATTGGTGAAGCTTCTCTCCACAAGTCCGGGTTCCATTACAACAATCTTGGCCAATGGGAACGAGTTGATAAGCATGCTCCTCCACCACAAGTTGAACCACAACCTCAAGCTCCGGGTCCCAACAATGAAGCTCTTATGGCTTTTCTCACCGAGCGGTTCAACACAATAGAGATGGGTCTTGGTACTATTAATAATCGTTTGCAATCCGTGGAGAATCGTCTCACCTCCCTTGAGAATCAACATCAATCAATGGACTTGTCATTCTCTACATTTTATGGTCAATAGTTGACCTTTCGTCGCTCTCAAGCTAGGAACGATGATGATTCCTCCGATGTTGATGGTGACGATGACGAGGCTTAGGGTCTTTTTTATTGCATCGTATTTTAGATTATCATATTATGACTAAGTTTGCACCTCTATTTTATTTATGTTTCATGAACCTATGCTTTGATTACTTTGTTTGGGATTGAGCTTTGAACCTTATTGTTTAAGTTTTATGTTTGGATTTGAATTATATGAATCTATATTATGTTGCTTATTGCTTTTAACCTTGTTTCTTCTCTTTGAGCCTTGTTTATTATTCTTTTTGATCTAACAAAAAGGAGGAGAAAATATAAGAGCCAAAATTTGTTTTAAGTGGTTTTGAGTTTTAAAACTTAAATTTTAAATCTTTTCAAAACTTTAAAACCCATCTTAAATTGAGGGGGAGTTAGAATGTATTCAAAATTTCAAAACTCTTAAAAATTCTAACTTTAGTTTTGTTATATCAAAAAGGGGGAGATTGTGAAACTGATAAACTAATTTTGATATAACTAAAGAATTTAAGGACTAATTTGAAAAAGAGAAAACAAATTTTTAAGTCTTCAAACCTCTCTATATATTTAAAGGAAAATGGTTAAGTTAAAAACTCAAATTGTCAAAACCTTTCTAAGTGTTTTTGAAGCCAAAACAGTTATTTTCGAGTCACCGTTTCGGAACGACCATTGGGCGTTCCGAAACACTTTTGAAACTGTTAACCTCTGTTTCGAAATAGATGAAGAACATCAGAACGGTTTGACTTGTTTCGATACGATAGTATCGAAACGACCTCAAACATTTCGAAACAGCATTCAAACATGGTTTTAAAAATATGATCGTTGAAGTTTTTAACTGTTTTTATACTTGTCGTTAAGGCGTATCAAAACACCGTCAAGCCGTTTCGATACGGGCTTTGACAGTGACTAAGTGTTTCAAAACGAGTTTCGAAACGGCTCTTAGCGTATCGAAACGATCGTGCCCGTTTTGGTACGGTCTATTTAATACACCCTAACGACTCTTTCTTTTTTGGTCTGTTTCAAACAGGATCGGGCGTTTCAAAACGGGTGGTTGCAGACTGCATTTATGAAGAGAAGATAACATCCCAACGTATCTATTGATGAATGCAACAACCCCAACGGCTAGAATTCAATGAGAAGGTATAAAAGGGACCTCTAAAAGCTTTAGCAACAACTATTGATCTCAAAAGAAACATCCAAACATCAAAGCCAATCATTTGTGCCAAAATCCCATTATTTCTAGTAAACCCCAATTGTGAAGTTGTAATTTTCATTTCATCTATTCAATTGGGTTGAGTGCTTGTAATTGGGCTACATTTTGTATTGAGAGATACTTGTTTTAGCCTTCATCATCTTTGTTTTGTTGTGTGAGGATTGAGTCAAATTTTGGGTAGAAGATTTGACCGGTTTTGTAATGGTCACCTCTTTAGCCTAGAAAAGGGGAAGAACAATTAGTGTATTGTTGGAAAATCCTTAGTGAAGCTAAGGTAGTGGATGCAGAGTTCGATTGGAACTTGAACCACTCTAAATTCTCTTGTCCATCAATTTTAATTTTCCACTCCACCACCAAAAGTTCAAAAAATCCAATTCACCCCCTCTTGGCTTATATCATATTGTTGAGTGTGTAAAAGTTCTATATTTTACCCCCTATTTAACCCATATTTCTGCTGCATTCAAGCATAATTCATTGGATTTAGGTTAGGTTTCAGTTATACATCACAAATATATCAATTGACACAGTTTCTACTGAAATTGGTTGTTTTTGCAGGTAGTTGCTGTAGCAGATGGAGGGCAGTAGATAAGCAGACGCTGAGCAGTGAAGAAGCAGAGTTGGAACTGGATGTGCAGACGTGAAGGACGATGCTGCCATGGCCGCTGTCGTGGCAGCCAAGGACGACATCGATAGTGAAGAAAAGAAGTGAAGTGGGCCTCGACAGAAAGAGAAAGTTAAGCCCATCTATCGTGGAGCACCCTTATATTTTTCCAAGCCCTAGATCAGAATGAAGGCCAAGCCCAAGGTTCAAGGAAGAAACTCCAAGCAAGAAGGAAGGACGAATTAAAGACTTATGCTCTGAAGATTTAGTCTTTAATAGAGTTGCACTTTAATTAAAACTTGTATTCTTGCCATATTAGAAAACTTGAACCCATGACCTATATAAAGGCATGTAATTCGACCTAGGAGAGGACATCACCATATTCTCTAGCCTTCTTCCCAAAACCCTAGCCGTTTTCCCTTCCTCATCATGTTCTAAACTTCCCCTAGGGCTAAGGGTTGATTTGTAAAGTAGTTGCAAGGATTGCATTTGTTTTAGGAATTTTTCTGTTCAATAAAATAATTTCAAGTTTTCTTATTCTGGTTTTCAACATCTTACAAGAGTATCGGGAGAGCATTGTGAGATTATCTATTTACTTAATATCGGGAGAGTTAAGTATACGAAAAGAATAAGTACGGGTTCTCCAGTTTATTGTTGAACTATCTCAGACCTAGAGATAGGACGAGGTTAAGTGGCTAAAGAAGAATTCAACAACATCGGTGTTTATCCTTCGATTCACGCCGGGAGGTATCATCAAAGACGTGTTCATCGACAGTCTTGGACCTAGGGATAGGCCAAGGCATAGCAGGGATTCTTGCCAAGCTTGAAGTACAGAGTTGTATGATCGCTGCCGCGACTAACAACAGACCGCTGCCGCGACAGGTGCTGCCGCAGCAGGCGCGACGACAGAACAAATATTCCTAGACCTAGCAACAACTACACTACTGAGCAATTCAATACCGGCCCATTCTCTCTATCCTGATTTCAATACTCTTTTATTATCAGTATTCTTTATTCTCTCGTGACAACAATTTAAACTATTTCTTTTCCTCTCGTGCAGTAACCCAAGGTGAAGCTATTAGCCCAGTCCCTGTGGAGACGATATCCGATACTTGCGTATCACTTTACTACTTGCGTCGTGTACACTTACACTACATTGCAATAGACACTTTTACACGTAACACATATCATTGATCCACTCAACAAATTGCGACACCGAATATGCGCAACAAGTATTTCGAATAACTAATTGCAATTCAAGGAAGATTTTTGAAAGCTACAAGGCTTAGAGTAGCTTACCCAAGGCCAGTTTTCGAGTAAGAGCATCCGCAACCACGTTGGCTTTTCCGGGATGGTAGTCAATGACTATATCGTAGTCTTTCATGAGTTCCATCCATCTTCTTTGCATCAAATTGAGATCCTTCTCAGTTAGAAGGTACTTAGACTTTTATGATTAATGAATAGGTGGCATTTTTCACCATACAAATAGTGCCTTCAAATTTTAAGAGTGAAAACAACGGTAACGGCAACGAGTTCGAGATCGTGAGTTAGATAATTAAGCTCGTGAGGTTTCAATTGCCTTGATGCATATGCTACCACATTATATCCTTACATCAATACACAACTTAATCTCGAGTGTGAAGCATCACTATACATAGTGAATTCCTTACCCGATTCAGGTTGGATAAGAACCAGGGCATGAGTCAGAGCTTGTTTGAGTTGATCAAAACTGCATTATTGCTTTTCCGACCACTCAAATGGTTGATCCTTCCGAAGAAGCTTAGCTAGGGCTAGGGCAATGGTAGAAAAGCCTTTTACAAATCTTCTATAGTACCCGGCTAAACCGAGAAAACTTCAGACCTCACCAACATTCCTTAGAGGTCGCCAATCAAGAATAGCTTGAACCTTATTTGGATCCACCTTGATCCCTTCGGCTGAGATTACATAACCAAGAAATGAAACTTCCGATAGCCATAACTCGCACTTGGAAAATTTGGTGAACAACTGACATTCTCGTAGAGTTTGCAAGAAGATTCAGAGGTGTTCATCAAGTTCCTTTTTGCTACGAGAGTAGACCAAGATGTCACCGATAAAGACAACTACAAATTTTTCGATATAGGACTTGAATACTCGATTCATGAGATCTATGAATGCGACCGAGGCATTGGCTAGCCCGAAAGGCATTACAAGGAATTCAAAGTGGCCGTAACGAGTACGAAAGGCTTTCTTAGGCACATCTTCATCTTTCATCTTTAATTGATAGTAACCCAATCGAATATTGATCTTTGAAAACACCGAAGCATCTCTAAGTTGATCAAAAAGATCTTCAATCCTAGGCATGAGATACTTGTTCTTAATGGTAAGTTGGTTCAATTGACGATAGTCGATACAAAGCCGCATCGTACCATCATTTTTCTTTACGAAAAAGACGAGAGAACCCTAGGGAGATGTGCTAGGCCGAATGAAGCCTTTTTCTTGTAACTCTTGAAGTTGCTTCTTGAGTTCTTTCAATTCTACTTGCGCCATTCGATATGGTGTAATAGACACCGGGTTGGTTCCAGGTTGAACACCAATCCCATATTCCATTTCTCTAATCGAAAGGAGACTAGGAAGTTCCTTGGGAAAAACATCTGTAAATTTAGATACAACAGGTATCAATGGCAATCCAAATTCATATTCATCTTTTAAAACCATGGAAGAAAAGATTGAGGTAGGCTTTTTATTGATAAGTAAGATGGATTCTTTACATAAACCTCGGAGGTACAATCTCTTATTTTGGCAATCAATCCATGCTTGATTTTTACCCAACCAATCTAGTCCTAATACTAGATCAAACTCACAATTTGGCAAGACATAGAGAATTATAGGGAAAGGAATATTTCGAATTGAGATAGGGCAATTTCTAAAAATAAAATTGATAGACATATTTCCACCTATAGGGTTCGATACTACAAGGCTCGATTTCACTACTTCAGGTTTCATATTTAGCTTAACAAGCAAGGAAGAGCATATAAAGGAATGGGTAGACCCCGAATCAATCAAAGCATAATCAGGGCTTGATTTTAGTTCAACGGTACCTGCGATCACATCGGGAGAGTCTTCATCCTCCCTACCACGAATGTAGTAGATACGAGTAGAGGCTTGGGACTCTTGATGGGTAGAGGCATTCGAATGGATTCCTTTACCTCTCCCATGATTCCCATATTGAGCTTTTTTAGAACCTTTGTTTTAGTTAGATGGTGCCGGACTAGGATTTGCGGAATTTCGAGCTGGAGCTTTATCAGTATTTCGAGGACAATCTTTGATGTAGTGGTCATCCCCACCACACACATAACACAAGTTTGAATGAATTCGGCATTGGCCACGGTGAAGTTTTTGACAAAACTTGCAAGCAAGGATTTTCTCTGAATTTCCCGTGCTATTAACAGAGATAACCAGAACTGAGGGCTTATTCACCGATTGAGGTCTCGGTGTGAAATTGCTTTTTGGAGTAGGAGTATAGGTCGATGAGCTCTCTTTATGATACTTGGCTTTCTTGGACTGCCAATGAGGCTTATCATCTTGTTTCTTCTTCTTATCACTTCGGTTACCCCGTTTCTTCTTTTCGCGGCTTTCATTTTTGCCTCGGTTGCAATGGTTCGGTTGACAAGATTTGGAAATTCGTAATGCTCAAGGCTGTAAATATGGGACTCATCTCATCGTTCAAGCCATCAATAAACATACGACACTTGTCAAATTTCGTCTTGATATACTCCGAGTCGTATTTGCAATATTTGCAAAAATATGCAACATAATGTTTGATGGGCCTATTGGCTTGCTTGAGGTACAAGAAACGCTTCCTTCACTCGGCTAAATATTGCTCGCTGATGTACTTCTTGAATTTTTCAACAAAAAATTTCCAGGTAACCGAGTCAGTGGGAGCTGTCATGGTTGTGGTTTCCCACCAACTCAAGGCTTCATCAACAAGAAGTGCTATGGCATATTCAAGTTTGTGCACATCCGAGCATTGCAATTGTTTGTTCAGAATTTGAGTTGTACGTTCTAGCCAATATTATGCATCTTCAGGCTTTTCATCCTTGGCACCTGTGAAGGTATATACTCGATATTGAGCAAATTTATCAATGGGAGCTCTGTTTGGTGCAATAGCAGCAGGAGTAGCAGGACGATCTTGTTTAATGTTCGATACAGGTTGATCGAACATCTCATTTATGCTAAGAAGACATTCTCTTTGGAAATCTTGGATAGCAGGAGCATCTTGTTGAGGTTGAGCCTGCTCTCAAGATTGAACGAGTTCTTGAGTTTCGGCTTGTCTCGTAGGATTTGATTCCAACCGCACACTTCTGCCCTCATTAGAGGAGCCTCTGGGACTTTCATCGTTCCGAGATAGTCTTGTCTCGGACATACTACAATTGGATAAAAGGAAGGAGTTCGATGAGCAAGAACAAAAGCATATCAAGAATACAACTCCTAGGTGGCGTAATTCAATCTTATATGATGCATGCAGACTCGATCTAGTCCTAGGATCTAGACCTTAAGCTATGATACCACTTTATGTAACAACCCTAGCCTGGGTTAGGAGCGATGAGTGTCGATGCAAGAATTTAATCAAGAAAGGCCGTGGGCGCGGTCGTGGTAATTTCCAACAGAGGGAGGATGGGCATAGAGGTATAGCTCAAGTTGTTGTTGTTCAACCTGATGGTGATGGTCCTATGAGGGTGTATGCACATCGTGAGGGACGTAACGACACCAATGTAATTGTAGGTACTTTCACTTTGCAATCATTGTGCTTGTTAGCTTTAATTGATTCTCGATCTACGCATTCATACATCTTGAGTGAGCATGCACAATTGCTTGATATCCCTATTGATATGATAGATGTAGGAATACATGTAACAAGCTCTTTGGTGAAATTGTTGTTAGAAGAAAGTTGTATAAGAGATTTCCTTTATCAGTTCAAGGCCATGTGTTTTCAGTTGATTTGATGGAGTTGCCTTTCTATGGTTTTGATGTAATACTTGGGATGGATTGGTTAACCGAGCATAGGGCTGTAGTTGTGTAACCCCCTTAGCCCGGTCTAGACGTTTAACCTGAACTACGAAGATTACACAGGGAAAACCAAAGTCAATCCAAAAGTCAACCTTGATTTACGACCCTTTTTTCTTTTTATCTTATCTAGATGCATATTATTAACCTATAAGCTCAGCAAAGCGATTAGGTGGAAATGGCACAATGATCGGAGTTCGATTAGGGGTTCAATTGCATACATTTGACTTTTAGGGACTAAACTATAAATACCATAAAATACAGGAACTTTCATGATTTTAAAGTTACCAATCCTTAATTAATCGTGTAACATGCCAACATGTCAAAATTCAGCTCAAACGGATCATCCAAACACATTCAATTGCACACACAAGATTCAGGGACCAAAAAGCAACATTTCCAAACCTTAAAAGATATTTTTAACTGAAATTTAACTACCCGTATCGATACACTTGACCCTGTATCGATAAGCGGGAAGACAATAGCTAAAGAAGATTCAAGCGTATCAAAACGCTTCCTCGCGTATCAGTACGACCTTCAAACTTGGCCTAGGCGTATCGATACGCGGGCAATCCGTTTCTATACCCCTGTACAAAAATGCCTCATTTTGCCTTAGCGTATCGATACGCTTCCCCATGTACGCATACCGAATTGACTTCAACTAACATCATTTGAACACACCAAATCACATTCAAACAAGCTCAAATCATGCATACAAGTTATATTCTATCTAATAAACGTTTAACCCGATCCTTCTATCGCTTCCGCACGCCGGTCATGCCGAGACTACATGCTCAATGATCTTGTAGAACTGGAAACAACCCTGCCAGACGTAGATGTTGAGAATTTTGAGCTGAATCCTGTTATGTTCAGCATGATTAACAACGCTGGCCAATTTAGTGGTGCTGCTACAGAGGATGCTAGGGAACACCTGAAAACGTTCCAGGAAATCTGTGGTTCGTCTAGACTACCAGGAGTTAATCCGGAGATACCGAGGCTTCGGTTATTTCCTCATTCATTGAGAGACAGGGCAAAAACTTGGTGGAATAAACTAACGCCGAGTTCAATACGAACTTGGGCAGATTTAACTCGTGAATTCTTGTCTCGTTTTAATCCTTCACACTTATCTGAGCGATTACGTAACGAAATTGCTACTTTTCAACAGGAAGATGAGAAGCTAATGCACGAGGCCTGGGACAGATTTACCACTCTTCTGAGAAACTGCCCGATACATGGATTTCCCGTTTGGAACCATGTAACAAAATTTTAAAATGCTGCCAACTTACAGACTCATATGAGAATTGATTCAGTAGCAAATGGACTGCTGTTGGACAAAGATCCTGAAGATGCAATGGCAGTATTGAAAAATCTGGCAAAGAATGAGGAACAGTTCCCTACAGCAAGAAGAGGGGGTAAACGAGTTCTAGATGTAAAAGATTATGAGGCCGACAGTTCTTTAAAATCACAGGTGGCATATCTCACTAAGGCAATGAAAAAGCTCTTGAAAAAAGATTCACAGCCTGCCTACTCTGCTGAAGAGGTATGCGAAACTTGCGATGGGAATCACAGTTCGGAAGATTGTCCGATACAACTAGAGGAGGGGATGTATGTTGGGAACTACAATAAACAGAACTATAATTCCAACAACTACAACCCCAACTGGAGAAAGAACCTCAAGTTCTCTTGGAGCAACCCTAATAATGCCCTGTATCCTCAAGCACAGAACACTCAGAATCAGGGGGACCTAGATTAATGACTCGGCAGCAACCGCAGCAGCAGCAACAACAACCACCACCTGCCACGACTAGTATACTGGAGCAGACCCTAGCTAAATTTATGTCTCAAACAGGAACTTACATTGAGAACATGAATCACTTCGTCAAGAAGACTGAGACATTCATGGACAAAACAGAGATGCGGATGACCAACCATGAAGCTACTCTGAAATCATTGGAGACACAGATGGATAAGGTTTCCCAGCATATTAAACTGAGGCAGAATGGAGGATTTCCTAGCGATACTGAAAACGCTAGACAACCCACACATGAGCAGTGTAAAGCCATCACTACTAGAAGTGGGAAGAAATTACCAGGGCCAGAGAAGGAAGCCGAATCAGTTAAGGAACCAACCTTGGAGTCTGCTGCCGAGAAAGCTGCCCTAGCAGTAGACAAACATCCTGCTGCCGATGAACCTGTCACGACAGCAGAAGGGACAGAGGAGAAAGATGAAGACCCAAAACCTCCTCAGATCCGAATGCAGTGGGAAGGACGCATTGCTGATTACCGCCCCCCACCTCCTTTTCCTCAGCGGTTACAGAAATTGAAGCAGGAATCCCAACTTAAGAAGATCTACGATATTTTTAAGCATGTCCATATCAATATTCCACTGTTAGATGCCATTAGGGAAATACCTGGTTATGCCAAATTTCTCAAGGATGCCATGTCGAAGAAATTCAGACTTGGGGAATTTGAAACGATTAAAATGACAGAGGGATGCATGAGTATTTTGCACAAGCATCCACCCCAGAAGCAGAAAGATCCTGAAAGCTTCATCATACCATGCATAATCGGAGACAAATTTGTGGGTAAGTCACTTTGTGATCTTGGTGCTAGTATAAATTTAATGCCCAAATCTGTTTTTCAGAAATTAGGTATTGGAAAAGCTCGGCCCACAACAATAGTACTGCAGCTGGCAGACCGCTCTTACGTTCATCCAGAAGAAAAAATTGAAGATATTCTGGTAAGAGTGGATAAATTTATTTTTCCTACTGACTTTCTTTTCTTAGATTGTGAAGCAGATGAAAACACACCAATCATCTTGGGGTGACCCTTCTTAGCCACATGAAGATCACTGATTGATGTGGAAAAATGAGAACTCACTATGAGAGTAAACGATCAAGAGATCAAGCTGAACGTTCTCCAGACAATAAAATATGCTGATGCAGAAGAAGAGTGCAAGGCCATCACTGAAATTACCTTTGACCAACCCTGTATCAGGTCGGGCTGCCACGACATCACAATTGGCCACTGCCCCAGCAGCCATTACGAAGACTGTCACGGCAGCGACGATGACAACAACTCCTCATAATCTGATATATCTGATATTGAAGATCAAGAGGAGGTAAACTGGATAGGCAATCGTCCAGGTAAGTTGTTCGAGCCCTTAAACTATACCTCAGATGAACATATAGTCCAAAAGCCATCAACTGTAGAGCCCCCTGTTCTAGATCTTAAGCCCCTGCCATGGCAGCTAAAATATGTTTTCCTTGGTTTAAATGATACGTTGCCCGTAATCATCTCTTCCAAGTTGATGCAGGAACAAGAACAACAGCTGATACGGATACTGCAGCAGCACAAAAAGGCTATTGGATGGATGATAGCTGATATCCAAGGCATCAGTCCAACACTATGCATGCATAAAATCCTCTTAGAGGATGATCATAAGCCGACCATTGATGCACAAAGACGACTGAACGATGCTATGCGAGAGGTGGTACGTAAGGAGATCATAAAATGGCTAGATGTTGGAATAATCTATGCCATCTCGGATAGCAAGTGGGTGAGCCCAGTGCAGTGCGTTCCCAAGAAAGGAGGAATAACCGTGGTAACCAATAAAGAAAACGAGCTAATCCCAACCAAGACTGTGACCGGTTGGAGGGTTTGTATGGACTACCGGAAGCTTAACAAAGCTACCCGGAAAGACCATTTCCCCTTGCCCTTTATTGATCAAATGCTTGATAGATTAGCGGGTAAACCTTACTATTGATTTCTTGATGGTTACTCAAGTTATAATCAAATAGCCATCGCACCAGAAGATCAAGAGAAGACGATGTTCACATGCCCATACGGTACTTATGCTTTTCGGAGGATGCCATTTGGACTGTGTAATGCACCAGCGACCTTTCAAAGGTGTATGATGACAATATTCTCTGATATGATGGAAGACTTCCTAGATATATTCATGGATGATTTTTCTGTCTTTGGAGACAATTTTGAAAGCTATCTAGGCAACTTACAGAAAGTGCTCAAAAGATGTGAGAAAGCAAACTTGGTATTGAACTGGGAGAAGTGTCACTTCATGGTGGATGAAGGGATAATCCTAGGCCATAAAATAAGCTACCGCGACATAGAAGTCGATAGAGCCAAGATCGAGGTAATCGAAAAATTGCCGCCACCCACCACAGTCAAGGGAATCAGAAGTTTCTTAGGGCATGCTGGTTTTTATCGAAGATTCATCGCGAACTTTTCGAAGATCACCAAACCCTTATGCCATCTTCTGGAGCAGAACCGTCCCTTCGACTTCAACGCTGTATGTACTGAGGCATTCAAGGTTCTGAAAGAAAAGCTGGTAACAACCCTAATAGTATAACCACAAGATTGGAAACTGCCATTCGAGATTATGTGTGATGCTAGTGACTATGCTGTCGGGGCAACACTTGGGCAGAGGAAAGACAAGCTCTTTCATGTCATATACTATGCCAGCAAAACATTGAACGACGCCCAAGTAAACTACACCACCACAGAGAAGGAACTATTAGCTGTGGTATTCTCTATTGACAAATTCCGTTCTTATATACTTGGAACGAAGGTCATAGTCCACACAAACCACTTTGCATTGAAGTATCTGTTCACAAAAAAGATGCCAAGCCTAGACTGATACGTTGGATTATGCTACTACAAGAATTCGACCTTGAAATCAAGGACAAAAAGGGGACAAAGAATCAAGTTGCACATCATTTGTCAAGATTAGAGAAAGGAAATAGTCTACCGGCAGACGAGACACACATACTGGAGACCTTTCCTGACGAGCAGTTGTTCGCTGCCACAAGCACTGCCCGACAACCATGGCAGCAGGTAAGTTTTCTAAACTCCCCTGGTATGCTGATTTCGTTAATTATTTAGTTAGCGGAATAACTCCTCCTGACATTTATTATCAAGATAGGAAGAGGTTCTAAAATGATGTAAAGCATTATTATTGGGACGAACCTCTGCTTTTCAAATATTGTGCAAATCGGGTTATTAGGAGATGTGTACCACAAGATGAACAAGAAGCTATACTACATCACTGTCATGCTTCACAGTATGGAGGACACTTAGGAGGTAACAAAACGGCTGCCAAGGTTTTGCAGTCCAGATTTTATTGGCCGTCACTGTTCAAGGGTGCTCAAATATTCTACAAAAACTGTGACAAGTGTCAACGGACTAGAAACATCTCAAGGAGACACGAGATGCCACTGCAAAACATTCTTGAAGTAGAGGTCTTCGACGTTTGGGGGATATATTTTATGGGACCATTCCCAACTTCATGTGGGAACTTATACATCCTCATGGCAATAGATTATGTGTCCAAATGGGTTGAAGCAATCGCTACTCAGAAAAACGATGCCAAGACGGTTCAGAGGTTTTTGCATAAAAACATTTTTTCCAGATTCAGTATCCCCAAGCTGAAATATCCAACAGAGAGGTAAAGAACATCCTTGAGAAGATGGTTAAGCCAACATAGAGGTAAAGAACATCCTTGAGAAGATGGTTAAGCCAACTCAGAAGGACTGGTCTCCACACCTCAACGATTCATTATGGGCCTACAGAACAACATTCAAAACTCCATTGGGAATGTCACCCTACCGGCTGATTTATGGAAAAACCTGCCATCTACCTATCGAGATTGAGCACAGAGCATACTGGGCCATCAAGGCAGTGAATTTAGACTTGGAAAAAGCAGGACATCAAAGGCTACTCGATCTGAATGAGAGAAGAAATTCGAGCAATGGCCTATGACAACGCAAGAATCTATAAAGATAAGACAAAGAAGTGGCATGATAAGAAGTTGATGCCACGATAGTTCTGCCCATGGAAGCTTGTGTTGTTGTTCAACTCTAGGTTGAAGCTCTTCCCAGGAAAGCTAAAGTCTAGGTGGTCCGGCCCATTCCAAGTGGTGCAAGTTTTTCCCCATGGTGCCATAACAATCAGATCTCTAAAAGACGGGCACCAATTTAAAGTCAATGGACAAAGACTGAAGCACTATCAGGGGACTGAAGCCCCAAGAATGCAGGAAGTGGTTACTTTAGGAGATGCCCCTCCTGGCATCCCTAATTTAACCTAATTTTATTTTTTATTATTATTACTATTTATATATATTAGGTAATTAGAGTTATTTTATTTTTAGGAATTAAAGTTTTTATTTTTATTATTTTCAGGAAATAAAGGAGACAAAGATAAGAGGAGAAGTGAATTCAGCCCACCATCTTTCTATCAGCCCAAAAAGCCCAACTCAGGAGCCTGCCGTTACAGCTGCTGCGACAGACACGGAAAATCCAGCCTGTCAACACGCTGTCGCGGCAGACACGCAAACGCGTAACAGACACGCAGCAAACACGGAAATGCGTGACAGACGCGTCAGAAACCGCGTAACAGCTAGCCCCGTTATTCGCGCCTGCCGTTACAGGTCCAACGGGCAACAACTCCCCATCTATATAAACCCCATTTTACTATTCATTTTTCACTCACTTCTACTCTTTCAATTTATCTCCTCTAGGATTTTTACTTGATTTTACTTTCTTTCCACAGTCCTTGCAACATGAGTACTAGGAACACCCGCAGAAGCTCTGCCTCAGGATCTGCCCCGGCAGCATCCACTCCAAGCTCTTTCCAGATCCGTGATATGTGGGAGGAGAGAGGTTTCATTTACACATCCAAAACGAGGAACCTGGGGCTGCAGCCGTTCATTGCCAGAAAAATCAGAGCCCTAAAGTGGCAGATATTCGCGGAACAGCCAGAAGAGATGAACGTGACTCTTGTCCGGGAATTTTATGCTGCCATCGGCAGAAGGAACGCGACAGCAGTCACAATCCGAGGGAAAGAGGTACCTTTCTAGCCCGAGTACATCAACACACTCTACGGGTTCTGTGGGCAGAAACGAAGATGGCCACCAACAATTTCTCGACAGTCTAGAACCTGCCGACTATGATGCTGTGATGGCAGAACTCACATATGAAGGTACTGAGTGGAATACTGATCTGAAGCATCCGAGAACGGTAAAAAGAGTCCAACTCACCCCGTAGGCGAAGATTTGGAATGCTTTTATCAAGAAATGAATCATGCCCTCCTCGCACAACACAACAGTCGACCAACCAAGGTTAGCCCTCATCCATTCCATTTTAAATGAGAGGCCGATTAACATTGGCAGATACGTCCGGGAGGGTATACTTGACTGTGCTTATCGGCCGTCCGGACCACTCTTCTACCCCTACCTCATCACTATCCTCTGCTGCGGCCACAACGTACCAGAGGCTACCGACGATTTAAGAGTTCGAGGGAAAGTTTGGACCGACAAAAATATACTAAGCCTGATGGAACTCAAAGCTGCCACGCCCTTGTCATCTTTTGATCCTACTGCCACGGCAGCTGAGCCGACAGAGCCTACCGACACTGAGCCTACTGCAGTAGCTCCTCTAGCCGATACCTCCTCACAGATCCTTGCTGCCATACAAAAAATGGAGGAAAGACAGCTCGGCCTCATAAGTTTCATCCGAGATTTCACCACAGCCACGGTACACTTCATCCACACTTCTCTTAATTTCCCCGATGCTCTGTTCCCTACCTTCCCCAATCAATATTTTGCTGCCCCCACCCCTTCCCATACCACTACACCTGCTGCCACGCCCAAAACGCCATCTGCTGCATCCACACCAACCCCTACCACAACAGCTGCAGGTGGCAGCCGCACAGCCGACACCTCTACCCGAGGAACCAAGAGAAAGGAGCCTGAAGACGACCTTGACATGTATATTGCTGGTTTCTCTTCTTCTGAAATCTGGGCTGCATCCGACAACGAGCCCTCTGTCAAGAGGAACTTGTCCAAGGAGTTCACACCAGAGAAGCGACAAAAAACAGTAGCGGACAAAGAGAAATCTGACAGCGGCAGTAGCAGCAGCAGTAGCGGCAGTAGCAGCGAGAGTAGCAGCAGTTCCGAGGTTTAGGTAGTGGAGAAACCACCTGATATCTCCCCTACCCGTATTCAACCTCCACGGGAGGCCAAAACCAAGAACACATCAGCCTCTCCCATCCGATTGGCAGCACCAGCCAAGAAAGTCACTACCCGACGGCAGATCCAGCTCAGCAGCAGTAACAACAGCGGCGACGACATCGCCTAAATTTTAAGTTTCTTATCTTATATTGGTGTCTGCCTTTTATATATTTTTTGATGTAGTTTTTATTTTTCTTATCTGTCATTTGCATTGAGGGCAATGCAACCCTCGAGTTTGAGGGTGGCATCCCTCCATTAATGGAGTCTTTTAAGTTTAAAATTTGTGTCTTTTACTTAGTTTATTTTTGCTTAAAAAAATGAAAATTTGGCTTAAGTCTTTGAACTGAACTTACCTGCCGTGACAGCCTCTATCGTGGCAGTGCCTTTATGATAGTTTTAGGAGCAGTTTAGAGCCTTACTATAGTTCTGAAATCTCATAACACCATTTGTGACTTTTATACTGTCTAGAACTTTACTGGTAAACTAGAATAGGGAAAAGCTTAACACTTGAGTTGCCCCTAGAGGTGCCTAACACTGGCTCTAGGAAAATAAATTAAGAAAAATAGACTCTTACACCTAGAGGTGCCCGAAACCGGCTCTAGGATGTTAACTAGAGGTGTCCGAAACCGGCTCTAGTCAAACTTAAGCTTGAGAAATAGAATCGAGTCTACATAAAAACTAAAGGAGCCTAAGAATTGCCTCCAAAAAGATGAAAATTGGCATAAAAATTCAAGTTAGAAGTTTCAGCTATTCTAGTAAACTAAGTGAGTCTAGGCATATAATTGTTCACAAAGCATGCACACACTACACGAGAATTATAACATGGTTCCGAATGAATCCTGAATTATCCGACAAGGTGTTGCTTACAATTGGGAAAGAAATGGTAGGAAAGGGAAGGTTCACCGTTTTAAGGCAAACAATTTTTTTTTTTATTTTTCTTTGTTAGGTCTGAATTGCTTGAGGGCAAGCAAAAACTTGAGTTTGGGGGTATGTTGAGTGTGTAAAAGTTCTATATTTTACCCCCTATTTAACCCATATTTCTGTTGCATTCAAGCATAATTCATTGCATTTAGGTTAAATTTCAGTTATACATCACAAATATATAAATTGGCACAGTTTCTACTGAAATTGGTTGTTTTTGCAGGTAGCTGCTGTAGCAGATGAAGGGCAGTAGATAAGCAGACGCTGGGCAGTGAAGAAGCAGAGTTGGAACTAGATGTGCAGACGTGAAGAACGATGCTGCCATGGCCGCTGCCGTGGTAGCCAAGGATGACAGCGATAGTGAAGGGAAGAAGTGAAGTGGGACTCGACAGAAAGAGAAAATTAAGCCCATCTTTCGTGGAGCACCCTTATATTTTTACAAGCCCTAGATCAGAATGAAGGCCAAGCCCAAGGTTAAAGGAAAAAACTCCAAGCAAGAAGGAAGGACGAATTAAAGACTTATGCTCTGAAGATTTAGTCTTTAATAGAGTTGCACTTTAATTTAAACTTGTATTCTTGCCATATTAGAAAACTTGAACCCAAGGCCTATATAAAGGCATGTAATTCGACCTAGGAGAGGACATCACCATATTCTCTAGCCTTCTTCCCAAAACCCTAGCCGTTTTCCCTTCCTCATCATGTTCTAAACTTCCCCTAGGGCTAAGGATTGATTTGTAAAGTAGTTGCAAGGATTGCATTTGTTTTAGGAATTTTATTGTTCAATAAAATAACTTCAAGTTTGCTTATTCTGGTTTTCAACATCTTACAAGAGTATCGGGAGAGCATTGCGAGATTATCTATTTACTTAATATCGGGAGAGTTAAGTATACGAAAGGAATAAGTACGGGTTCTCCAGTTTATGGTTGAGCTATCTCGGACCTAGGGATAAGATGATGTTAAGTGGCTAAAGAAGAATTCAACAACATTGGTGTTCATCCTTCGATTCACGCCGGGAGGTATCATCAAAGACGTGTTCATCGACAGACTTGGACCTAATGATAGGCCAAGACATAGCAGGGATTCTTGCCAAGCTTGAAGTACAAAGTTGTTTGATCGCTGCCGCGACTAACAACAGACCGCTGCCGTGACAGGTGCTGCCGCAGCAGGCGCGACGACAGAACAAATATTCCTAGACTTTGCAACACCTACACTACTGAGCAATTCAATATCGGCCCATTCTCTCTATCTTGATTTCAATACTCTTTTATTATCAGTATTCTTTATTCTCTCGTGACAACAATTTAAACTATTTCTTTTCCTCTCGTGCAGTAACCCAAGGTGAAGCTATTAGCCCAGTCCTTGTGGAGACGATATCCGATACTTGCGTATCACTTTACTACTTGCGTCGTGTACACTTGCACTACAATACGATAGAAACTTTTACACGCAACAAATATCATTGATCCACTCAACAAATTGCGACACCGGATATGCGCAACAAGTATTTTGAATAACTAATTGCAATTCAAGGAAGATTTTCGAAAGCTACAAGGCTTAGAGTAGCTTACCCAAGGCCAATTTTCGAGTAAGAGCATCCACAACCACGTTGGCTTTTCCGGGATGGTAGTCAATGACTATATCGTAGTCTTTCAAGAGTTCCATCCACCTTCTTTGCATCAAATTGAGATACTTCTCAGTTAGAAGGTACTTAGACTTTTATGATTAGTGAATAGGTGGCATTTTTCACCATACAAATAGTGCCTTCAAATTTTAAGAGTGAAAACAACAGCAACGGCAACGAGTTCGAGATCGTGAGTTGGATAATTAAGCTCGTGAGGTTTCAATTGCCTTGATGCATATGCTACCACATTATATCCTTACATCAATACACAACTTAATCTCGAGTGTGAAGCATCACTATACATAGTGAATTCCTTGCCCGATTCAGGTTGGATAAGAACCAGGGCATGAGTCAGAGCTTGTTTGAGTTGATCAAAGCTGCATTATTGCTTTTCCGACCACTCAAATGGTTGATCCTTCCGAAGAAGCTTAGCTAGGGCTAGGGCAATGGTAGAAAAGCCTTTTACAAATCTTCTATAGTACCCGGCTAAACCGAGAAAACTTCAGACCTCACCAACATTCCTCGGAGGTCGCCAATCAAGAATAGCTTGAACCTTATTAGGGTCCTCCTTGATCCCTTCGGCTGAGATTACATGACCAAGAAATGAAACTTCCGATAGCCATAACTCCCACTTGGAAAATTTGGTGAACAACTGACATTCTCGTAGAGTTTGCAAGAAGATTCAGAGGTGTTCATCATGTTCCTTTTTGCTACGAGAGTAGACCAAGATGTCACCGATAAAGACAACTAATAATTTGTCGATATAGGGCTTGAATACTCGATTCATGAGATCTATGAATGCGGCCGAGGCATTGGCTAGCCCGAAAAGCATTACAAGGAATTCAAAGTGGTCGTAACGAGTACGAAAGGCTGTCTTTGGCACATCTTCATCTTTCATCTTCAATTGATAGTAACCCAATAGAATATTGATCTTTGAAAACACCGAAGCATCTCTAAGTTGATAAAAAAGATCTTCAATCCTAGGCATGAGATACTTGTTCTTAATGGTAAGTTGGTTCAATTGACGATAGTCGATACAAAGCCGCATCGTACCATCCTTTTTATTTACGAAAAAGAGGAGAGAACCCTAGGGAGATGTGCTAGGCCGAATGAAGCCTTTTTCTTGTAACTCTTTAAGTTGCTTCTTGAGTTCTTTCAATTCTACTTGCGCCATTCGATATGGTGTAATAGACACCGGGTTGGTTCCAGGTTGAACACCAATCCCATATTCCACTTCTCTAATCGAAGGGAGACCAGGAAGTTCCTTGGGAAAAACATTTGTAAATTTAGATACAACATGTATCAATGGCAATCCAAATTCATATTCATCTTTTAAAACCATGGAAGAAAAGATTGAGGTAGGCTTTTTATTGATAAGTAAGATGGATTCTTTACATAAACCTCGGAGGTACAATCTCCTATTTTGGCAATCAATCCATGCTTGATTTTTACCCAACCAATCTAGTCCTAATACTAGATCAAACTCACAATTTGGCAAGACATAGAGAATTATAGGGAAAGGAATATTTCGAATTCAAATAGGGCAATTTCTACAAATAAAATTGATAGACATATTTCCACCTATAGGGTTCGATACTACAAGGCTCAGTTTCAGTAGTTCGGGTTTCATATTTAGCTTAACAAGCAAGGAAGAGCATATAAAGGAATGGGTAGACCCCGAATCAATCAAAGCATAACCAGGGCTTGATTTTAGTTCAACGGTACCTACGATCACATCGGGAGAGTCTTCATCCTCCCTACCACGAATGTAGTAGATACGAGCAGAGGCTTGGGACTCTTGATGGGTAGAGGCATTCGAATGGATTCCTTTACCTCTCCCTTGATTCCCATATTGAGCTTTTTTAGAACTTTTGTTTTAGTTAGATAGTGTCGGACTAGGATTTGCGGAATTTCGAGCTGGAGCTTTATCAGTATTTCGAGGACAATCTTTGATGTAGTGGTCATCCCCACTACACACATAACACAAGTTTGATTGAATTCGGAATTGGCCATGGTGAAGCTTTTGACAGAACTTGCAAGAAAGGATTTTCTCTGAATTTCCCGTGCTATTAACAGAGATAGCCAGAACTGGGGGCTTATTCACCGATTGAGGTCTCGGTGTGAAATTGCTTTTCGGAGTAGAAGTATAAGTCGATGAGCTCTCTTTATGATACTTGGCTTTCTTGAACTGCCAATGAGGCTTATCATCTCGTTTCTTCTTCTTATCACTTCGGTTACCCCGTTTCTTCTTTTCGCGGCTTTCATTTTTGCCTCGGTTGCAATGGTTCGGTTGACAAGATTTGGAAATCCGTAATGCTCAAGGCTATAAATATGGGACTCAGCTCATCATTCAAGCCATGAATAAACATACGACACTTGTCGACTTTCGTATTGATATACTCCGAGTCGTATTTGCAATATTTGCAAAAATATACAACATACTGTTTGATGGGCCTATTGGCTTGCTTGAGGTACAAGAAACGCTTCCTTCACTCGGCTAAATATTGCTCGCTGATGTACTTCTTGAATTTTTCAACAAAAAATTTCCAGGTAACCGAGTCAGTGGGAGCTGTCATGGTTGTGGTTTCCCACCAACTCAAGCCTTCATCAGCAAGAAGTGCTATGGCACATTAAAGTTTGTGCTCATCCGAGCATTACAATTGTTTGTTCAGAATTTGAGTTGTACGTTCTAGCCAATATTATGCATCTTCAGGCTTTTCATCCTTGGCACCTGTTAAGGTATAGACTCGATGTTGAGCAAATTTATCAATGGGAGCTCTGTTTGGTGCAATAGCAGCAGGAGTAGCAGGATGATCTTGTTTAATGTTCGATACAGGTTGATCGAACATCTTATTTATGCTAAGGAGACATTCTCTTTGGACATCTTGGATAGCAGGAGCATCTTGCTGAGGTTGAGCCTGCTCTCAAGATTGAACGAGTTCTCGAGTTTCGGCTTGTCTCATAGGATTTGATTCCAACCGCACACTTCTGCCCTCATTAGAGGAGCCTCGAGGACTTTCATCGTTCCGAGCTAGTCTTGTCTCAGACATACTACGATTGGATAAAAGGAAGGAGTTCGATGAGCAAGAACAAAAGCATATCAAGAATACGACTCCTAGGTGGCGTAATTCAATCTTATATGATTCATGCAGACTCGATCTAGTCCTAGGATCTAGACCTTAAATTATGATACCACTTTATGTAACACCCCTAGCTTGGGTTAGGAGCGATGAGTGTCGATGCAAGAATTTAATCAAGAAAGGCCGTGGGCGCGGTCGTGGTAATTTCCAACAGAGGGAGGATGGGCATAGATGTATAGCTCAAGTTGTTGCTGTTCAACCTGAGGGTGGTGGTCCTATGAGGGTGTATGCACATCGTGAGGGACGTAACAACACCGATGTAATTGCAGGTACTTTCACTTTGCAATCATTGTGATTGTTAGCTTTAATTGATTCTCGATCTACGCATTCATACATCTTGAGTGAGCATGCACAATTGCTTGATATCCCTGTTGAGATGATAGATGTAGGAATACATGTAACAAGCTCTTTGGTGAAATTGTTGTTAGGAGAAAGTTTTATAGGAGATGTCCTTTATCAGTTCAAGGCCATGTGTTTTCAGTTGATTTGATGGAGTTGCCTTTCTATGGTTTTGATGTAATACTTAGGATGGATTGGTTAACCGAGCATAGGGCTGTAGTTGTGTAACCCCCTTAGCCCGGTCTAGACGTTTAACCCAAACTACGAAGATTACACACGGAAAACCAAAGTCAATCTGAAAGTCAACATTGATTTATGACCCTTTTTTTTCTTTTTATCTTATCTAGATGCATATTATTAACCTATAAGTTCAGCAAAGCGATTAGGTGGAAATGACACAACGATCGGAGTTCGATTAGGGGTTCAATTGCATACATTTGACTTTTAGGGACTAAACTATAAATACCATAAAATACTGGAACTTTCATGATTTTAAAGTTACCAATCCTCAATTAATCGTGTAACATGCCAACATGTCAAAATTCAGCTCAAACGGATCATTCAAACATATTCAATTGCACACACAAGATTCAGGGACCAAAAAGCAACATTTCCAAACCTTAAAAGATACTTTCATGCTCAGCCTTTACCCGCTGACAAACCATGCACCTACTCACGTACTCCGCAACATCCTTCTTCAAACCCACCCAATAGTACTCATCCCTAAGATCACGATACATCTTTGTACTACCAGGGTGCATAGCAAAAGGACTGCTATGAGCTTCAGTCAGAATAGTACGCCTCAACTCTGCATCATTCGGCACTACTATCCGACTCCCAAAACATAGAACTCCATCATCATTAAAAAAAAATCCGATGGTCTATCCTCAGCAATATCCTGAACATGTGGCACCAAAGAATCATCCAACAACTACTTATCCTTTATCAACTGAACCAAAGATGGTTTCACTTGCAATTCAGCCACAAGCCCTCCATCTCACAAAATACTCAAGCTAGCAAACATAGCCCTGAACTCCACTGCCACCTTTCTACTCAAGGCATCCGCTACAACATTAGCTTTTCCCGGATGGTACTCGATCGTCAGATCGTAATCTTTAAGCAACTCCACCCAACGTCGTTGCCTAAGATTCAACTCTTTCTGAGACATCAGATACTTCAAACTTTTGTGATCCGTGTACACAGTACACTTCTCACCATACATGTAATGTCTCCAAATCTTCAAAGCAAAAACCACCGCAGCTAATTCAATATCATGCGTAGGATAATTGCGCTCATGCACCTTCAACTGGCGCGATGCATAAGCCACCACCTTACCCTTTTGCATCAACACACACCCCAAACCCACATAGGATGCGTCGCTATACACCACAAACTCTTTCCCTGATTCAGGTTGAACCAAAATAGGAGCTTGCGTCAAAGCTGCCTTAAGCTTCTCAAAAGCTTGCTGTCTTGCTTCTGTCCACTCATACTTGACATCCTTTTGCAACAACTTCGTCAAAGGTGCAGCAATCTTTGAAAATCCATCCACAAACCTCCGATAGTATCCTGCCAACCCAAGAAAACTACGGACTTCATGAACAGACTTAGGAGGCTTCCAATTCATCACCGCCTCAATCTTCTGAGGATCAACACAAATCCCCTCAGCAGAAACCACATGACCAAGGAAAACTTCCCTAAGCCAGAATTCGCACTTGCTCAGCTTAGCATAAAGCTGATTCTCCAACAGCGCCCGCAACACAATCCGCAAATGCCCCTCATGCTCCTCCTCAGTACGAGAGTACACAAGGATATCATCAATGAACACCACAACAAACTTGTCCAAGTATTCATGGAACACTCTATTCATCATGTCCATAAAAGCTGCAGGAGCATTCATCAAGCCAAACGGCATCACAAGGAACTCATAATGCCCATACCTCGTCCTAAAAGCTGTTTTTGGCACATCCACATCCTTCACCTTAAGCTGATAATAACCTGACCTTAAGTCAATCTTAGAGAACACAGCCGCTCCTCGGAACTGATAAAAAAGATCATCAATCCTCGGTAAAGGATACCGATTCTTGATATTCAACTTGTTCAGCTAACGATAATCGATGCACATTCTCATAGTGCCATCATTCTTCTTCACAAACAAGACCGGTGCACCCCAAGGTGACACACTCGGCCGAATGAAACCACAATCAAGCAACTCCTGAAGTTGCGTCTTCAGCTCTTTCAACTCCTTAGGTGCCATTCAGGAAGGAGTAATGGACACTGGAGTTGTGTTTTCATACAACTCAATCCCAAACTCCACCTCTCGACTAGGAGGCAACCCATGTAACTCCTCCTAAAACACTCCAGGAAACTCTCGCACAGTCTTGATATCTTGAACTCGCAACTCCTTAGAGCTAGGATTCATAACAAAGGCTAGATAAGCCTCACAACCTTGCCTCAACATTCGGCTTGCTTCCAACGAAGACACCACATTGGAAAGAAACTTCACATTCTCACAAACCACTACTACTTCATAATCATCCGCAAGTTTCAACGAAACTCGATTGTTCTCAAAATCCACTACCGCTCGATGTTTAACAAGCCAATCCATTCCAAGGATTACATCGAAACCATAGAATGGCAATTCCATGTGATCAACAAGAAAAACATGGTTTTGCACATTCAAGGGACACCTTCTATACAACCTTCGTGTCACAACGGTCTCACCAAAGGAACTAGTTACACGCATACAAACATCCAAAGACTCAACAGGTAAACCAAGCAATTGAGCATGTTCAGGCAATATGTATGGGTGTGTAGATCCAGAATCAATCAAGGAAAGTAATGACAAGGATTGCAAAGTAAAGGTACCTGCAATCACATCCGTATCATTTCTCCCCTCACGCTGAGCATACACTCGAGCCTGGCCACCACCCTCAGGCTGAACAGCTACCACATGCGCCACATTCCTCCCACCATCATCTATGTGCTGGAAGTTACCACGGTCATGCCCACGGCCTCTCTATGGTGCAACTACCCCAGGAGCACGTCCCTGACCACCACCGGCCAATAAAGGACACTCCCTCCTCATGTGGTCTGCCGAACCACAATTCCAGCATGAATTACCGGTCACTACTACAGGAGCCTGAACCTCCCTCGCTGCTCGAGGATAATCTCGCCTCATATGGCCACGAGATCCACACGTCCAACACGTGTTCTGATCAGCTCTCATCCTATCTCCCTGAACAGGCGCACCATGTCCTCCATTACCACGTCTAGCAGAAGACTGATACCTCTTATCTCGTCCTCTCTTGTTCCGTCCACCACCGGAACTATAATCAGCAGCTCTTTTGCCCGAGCTAGAACCAACGCCTCTGGAAGACAAACCCAAGTTCTGCTCAATGTCCTTCGCTCTACTCACCAACACATCAAAATCTGTGTACTCAGCAGCAAGCATGAAAGTCTTCACGTCCGTCACCAAACCATAACGGAAACTTTCACACCTCTCCCGCTCATCAAGGATTAGCTCAGGTGCGTACTGGCTAAGGCGGACAAACTGGATCTCATACTCAGCCACCGTCATGCTTCCTTGCACAAGAGACATGAATTCTCTTTTCTTCTCATCTAGGTATCGCACACTTAGATACTTTCACTTGAACGCGTTCAAAAAGAACGTCCAAGTCACATTATTGTCCTCCATTCCAGAAACAGTGGTCATCCACCACGTATATGCATCATCATGCAACCGTGATACCATGCAACCCAACTTCTGCACATTGTTGCAATTCATTTGCCCTAAAATCCTCTTGGTGCTTTCCAACCAAGATTCAGATCCTTCAGGAGATAAACCTCTAAACTCAATCCCTCCCAGACTGCGAAGACGTTCAAAAGGTAATCTCATGTTAGCATCACCCTGATGCGCAGCTCCGTGAGCTCCAGCTACTGCTGCCTGAAAGGCTCCCGCAATAGCCTGAATCAACACAGTCATGTCAGGAGCAGCTTGCCCCTGCACACCTTCAGGTCCAGCGACCCCAGCACCAGCACCAACACCAGCATTTTCACCCCCAACACCATCACCACCGGGTGGTCCACCACCAGGGGGAGGAGGTAAATCCACAACATTCTCAGCATTTTCCTCGTTCTCATTCTGAGCCATAGCTCTCGTATTCATCCTCATCTCTCTACGGGGCCTCATTTATAAAAAAACAATGCACCGACACAAATGCAATAAACATAATTAGGATCAACAAGGTAAGTAATCCAAGTACTCAAGCTCATTTCCCAAAAACAATTCCTTTCATTAGTTTTGATATGGCAATGGGTTCCCCTAACATGCTTCAACATAGAATAGCATCACAATTGCAACCATACATCACAATTCATAAAACATTCCTTCACTTAAAAGGTCCATCATGCAAAAACACATACATCACCCACATAACAATTCCCAAATACACGAGAAATAAGCTCTGATACCAACAAATATAACCCCCTTAGCCTGGCCTAGATGGTTGACCCGAACTACGAAGATTACACGGGGAAAACCAAAGTCAACTTGAAAGTCAACTTTGATTAACGACCCTTTTTTTCTTTTTAATCATGTCTAGATGCACGTTAACCCTAAGAGAACACCTGAGAAACATATATGTATAAAGCACAGCGATCGGATTTCAGAGAGGGACTCAATTACACATTATACAAATATTAGGGACCAAAACATAAATTCTATAAATTTGAAGGTCATAACTGATTTTTAAGTTACCAATATTAAATTAGTCATATTACATGCTTCCCTGTCAAATTTCACCTTAATTGGTCTTCTCGAACTCATACAATTGCAATTGCAACTTTCAGGACTAAAACGTAAAGCTTGCAAACTTCAACACCATTCAAATCAGTGCCAACCGGTCACCAGTTTCGAAACAGCATTGACCGTTACGAAACGCGGGTTCGTTCTGAGACTGGTTCCGAAACAAGGCCTTCCAGTAGCCAAATCATTTCGGAACAGCCTCCAGCCGTTTCGAAACACGGAGGTCATTACAGGCCCCCGTTTCGAATCGCCAGTGCCTATTCCGATATGGTTTTCCCAGAAGCTACAGATCTTGTTGGTTTTTCATACATAAATCCACTCAAACACAAACTAATGACTTCCTAATCATGCCAACAAGTCATCAAACATATATAGAGCATGATTGCACCTCCTAAACACATTCATAGCATCAATCATGGAATTTCACATATCTATAGGCATGCTTCCTATAATCCAAAACAAAGATATCAACCAATCTCCAAAACAAACATTAAAAGTCCATTTACAAGTTCACACCATAAAAAACAACATGCCACAACCTAGGGAGTTCAACACATCTCCCAAAACACACCTTAGGTTCCCATTGCCAAATTACCAAAACTAATAGCGTATGAAAACATCATCATACATGAGCTTGGTTTCCCTTGGACACTCTAGACTCCTTATTGCCCTTAAACACTTCAATTATCTGCATTATTGGTACAAGAGAGAGAGCGTAAGCACAAATGCTTAGTGAGGCATGCTCTAAAGTAAACAACACAATAATGCATTTTAGGAAACACTTTCAACAAAGCTTTTAAACACAAGCTCATCTCTTTTCATGCAACCTTGCATACTTTACAAGCATCTCATGCTTCATTACATTCAACTCATCATATTGGCTTTCAAGTGATAATTCATAACCATTTACAACACAAAACACAATCGGATACGCGGATTACAAGTGTTGTCCCATACGCTTCATACACACTACCGAACAACATAAGGTGGAGTTTATCGGTACAATCACAACCCCTCAACACCCGTGATGGAGTTTAACGGTACAATCACAACCCCTCCACATCACTCATCGGTAGTTGTATAATTCCACTAATGAGTGCAAGGGACACGTAACACAAGATCCACACACAGACTTTTAACCACCATTGTGATCTTACCTCACTCGTTAGGGTACTTGGATGGAGTTTACGGTACAATCACAACCCCTCAACATTCAAGGCGACTTTATTCACGGTGCACCCAATACTATAGCCGGCTAACTATATCCGATTCAAGTACTTTAAAACCATTAAATCACTTGCCAATATACATCATTTACCATCAATAATCCATTGTTTTAAAGTATTAATCAAAGCCATTAAACACCATGCATCACCATGCATCATTACCAATTTAACAACATGCCAAAACAAGGATCTCTTACCTTGAGCATCCTTCAACACATGGCTTTCAAAACCAGCATTAACCATGCTTTCAAAACAGAATTTAAACATGCAATTTATAACCAATGCATCAAATCACTTCATGGCACATTCGAGGGAGTTTTTTTTCTGAAAACTTACTCTTGAGCTTAGCTAAGTTGATTAGACTTAAAATAAGCTCCCATAACCTTCAAATAATTGTTTCAAAGCTGGAAATCCAACTCCACTCACCGATTACGTTTTGCACGCTTGCCGAAAAGCCAATCAAGCCTCCGGATCAACTCCAAAAGTTTCCAAAGATGCCTCCCCTGTTTTAAACACATCAAAGCAGAGGATTAATGCATCATCATGCATTAAAATCTTCAGCCAACACACCTAAACTCGTTGATCTACACAAAACCAACATTTCGGCTACCAAACACAACCGAAAACACCTCCAAACTCTTTCACAACTTAATCCAGCCAAGATCCACCACTTCTAACCATTTCTAAGCATCAATCAACAACCAAAATACACCTTAACTCGTCCTTATACCTCCAGCTATAACAGAACACCAAAAACACCTCAAAAACCACCATTTTCGTAAGCAAAAACTTAGGAAATTCAACCTATTCGGGATTGCATTGATAAAACATCATTTCAACATCATTAGACAACCAAAATACATTTAAGAATCATCTCAAAACAAAGCCCAAGCATTCACAACGAAATTCTTCAAGATTTCTTCCAAATCTTGAGTTTTAAGCCAAAAATCAAGTTTCTAACATTAAAACCATTTATAACACTTAAATTAAGGATTGAAAACTTGGGAATTTTAGTAAATAACCGAGTATTTAGAGGAGAAGAACAATCTTACCTCTAAATGGTGATTTCTCCTTGATTTGAGCCAATTTCCTTGAAAATTCAATGAGGAAATCGAAAGGATTGATGCAAGATTGATTAGGAATTAATTGATGATAGAAATCTCATCAATTGAAGTGAAAATCAATGCAAAAGTTGCTGGAGAAATAATGTTTGGATGATGGAATTTTGAGAGAAAAAGAAAAGAGAGAAATCTAGGAAAAGGTAGTTATGAAATTTCAAAAAGTAGTTTCCCTTTTCATTTAATTAATTAAAACATTAATTAATTCACTCAAATTAAGGAAAAATCTGGAGAAATCATTTTTGGGTATATTAGCTCCTTAAAGATTCAAAGTTTCAATCCTTACAAAACAATCACCACTAAACTTTTCAAAAATCTCATTTTAGTCACTACACCAAAATGTAGTATTTCCAAACCTTATTTTGCAAAATTGACTTCACCACTCTTCTATATATATTAAAAGAGGATTTTTAAGTATTTTTCCATATTTTTAAAGCATCCCGAACTAGGCTTTCCCTATAACCTCCTTTTATATTCGAACCGAAAATCAGACCGGTCCGGTTCAGACCCTAAACTTCTAAGCCCAAAATTGGTGTGTTACATGACAAATGTGTTTGGCTGAAATGAGAGAGGGAAAAGTAGTTACGTGATTAAAACCTCTCTAATTTCTCATCTATTTAATATTTAATTAAAACCATTTTAATTCCTTTATTAAAACCCTTTAAAAACACATGTCAAATTGAAGGAAGGCTAAATTGTACAAAAGCTCCCTAAAGATTCTAAGATTTTGACTCTCTTCTTGAAAATAGCATTTTCCACAGTTTTAAAACTTTACAATTTGGTCACTACTCAAAATGTCCATTATCCAAAACCTTTTTTGTAAAATTGATTTGACCAAGCTCTTAAAAATATTTTTATAGGATTTTAGCAATTTTTATCATAATTTTATCCTATCCTGATTCTTGATTTCCTTAAATCACCTTACTCGATTCGAACCGTTCTCGACCGGTCCGATCTAATGTCTAAAACATCTAGGCCCAAAATCAGGGCATTACAAGTTGATTTTTATGTCAAGCGAGTTACCTTGAAACTTGTTGATGACTAAGAAGTGGTAATCGTAAGCGAGAATGTGAAATTCTTGTCCAAAGCAATTTCGGCTCTTGAAGCGAGTCGTATGATGGAGTTGGGTTGTGAAGCTTTCCTAGCTTATGTGATGAACCATGGTACAAAGAAGGTACGAGTAAAAGACATACAAACAATATGTGAGTTTCCGGGTGTCTTTCCGGAAGAGTTGCCTAGTTTGACACCAAACAAAGAAGTTGAGTTTGGCATTGAGTTGTATGAAAATATGACTCCAGTTTCTATTGCTCCTTATCGGATGGCACCTGGGGAGTTGCTAGATCGAGGGTTCATAAGGCCAAGTGTTTCACCACGGGATGCACCGGTCTTGTTTGTAAAGAAGAAGGATGGCACAATGCATATGTGTATAGATTATCTGCAACTGAACAAGTTGACGATTAAGAACAAGTACCCTTTGACAAGGATTGATGATTTGATTGACCAGTTTCAAGGTGCTTCAGTGTTTTCTAAAATTGATTTGAGGTATGGATATTATCAACGAAAGGTCAAGGATGTAGATGTACCTAATACAACTTTTCGGACAAGGTACGTGCATTATGAGATCTTAGTCAGTGTCTAAAATTGATTTGAGGTCTGGATATTATGAACAGAAGGTCAAGGATGTAGATGTACCTAAGACAACATTTCGGACAAGGTACAATCATTATGAGTTCTTAGTGATGCCGTTTGGGTTAACGAACGCACCAGCTGCATTCATGGACATGATGAATCGTGTGTTCCATGAGTTTTTGGTAGTGTTTATTGATGATATTCTCGTGTACTCTCGTACCGAGGAGGATCACGACAAGCATTTGCGAATTGTATTATAATTGTTGTTGGAAAATCAACTTTATGCTAAGCTGAGAAAATGCGAGTTTTGGCTCAAGGAAGTTGTCTTCCTTGGGCATGTAGTGTCGATCGAGGGTATCCGAGTTGTCCCACACAAGATCGAGGCATTGATGAATTGGAAAACGCCTAAATCAGTTTCTCTAAAATTGTTGCACCGTTAACTAAATTATTACAAAAGAATGTTCGCTATGAATGGACGGATGTTAGACAAAAAGCTTTCGAGAGGTTGAAGGAAGCTTTGACGCAAGCCTCTGTCTTGATTCAACCAGAATCGGGTAAGGAGTTTGTGGTTTATAGTGATGCGTCGCATGTTGGTCTAGGTTGCGTGTTGATGCAAGGTGGGAGGCTTGTGGCATATGCATCTAGGCAGTTGAAGGTGCAGGAGCACAACTATCCTACTCATGATCTAGACCTTGCTGCAATTGTGTTTGCTTTGAAGATTTGGAGGCATTATCTTTACGACGAGAAAGGTGTTGTTTACACAGATCATAAGAGTTTGAAATATCTGATGTCTCAAAGAGAGTTGAATTTTAGGCAAAGAAGATGGTTGGAGTTGCTTAAGGATTATGATCTGACGATAGAGTATCATCTGGGAAAAGTCAATATTGTGGCTAACGCTTTGAGTAGGAAAGTAGATGTTGAGTTGAGAGCGATGTTTGCTCGGTTGAGTATATCGCAAGATGGTGGGTTGGTAGCCAAGTTACAAGTGAAACCGTTCATGATTCAGTTAATTAAGGATAAGCAGTTGCTTGATGATTCTTTGGTGCCTCATGTTCAGGATATTGCTGAAGGTAATGCAACAAATTTCTATTTCAAAGATGATGGAGTTTTATGTTTTAAAAGTTTGATAGTTGTGCCGGAGGATTGTTGAGTGTATAAAAGTTCTATATTTTACCCCTTATTTACCCATATTTCTACTGCATTCAAGCATAATTCATTGCATTTAGGATAGATTTCTGCATATACATCACAATTAGATAAAATGACACAGTTGCTACGGATTTTGGTTACTTTTGCAGGTATCTGTTGCGGTAGACTCAGGGCAGAGAAGGAACAGAGGTGGATCACAGAATTGGAGTCGAGAAGCAAACGCTGCCGTGGCAGCCATGACGACAAAATGGTGAGGTGGAAAAGTGAAGTGGAGCTCGACAGATAGAGGATTTCAAGCCAGTCTGTCGTAGACCACTCATATATTTTTCTAAGCCCTGAGGCAGAATGAAGGCCAAGCCCAAAGTCCAAGGAAGAAACCCAAGGCAAGAAAAGAGGACAAATTAAAGGCATCTACTCAGAAGATTTAATCTTTAATAGAGTTGCACTTTAGTTTAAACTTTTATTCTAGCCATATTAGAAAACTTGGACCCAAGGCCTATATAAAGGCATGTAATTCGACATAGGAAAGGATATCTCATTCCTAGTCGTCTTCCCCCAAAACCCCTGTCGTTTTCCCCTCTTCATCATGTTCTAAACTCCCCCTTGGGCTAAGGGTTGATTCTGTAAAGTAGTTGCAAGGATTGTATTGTTTTAGGAATTTTCTGTCAAGTAATAAAAAGCTTCAAGTTTATTTATTCTGGTTTTTCGTAATTCGCAAGAGTATCGAGAGAGCATTGTGAGGTTATCCATTTGTTTGATATCGTGAGAGTCAAGCATACGAACACAATAAATACGCGTTTTCCAGTTTATGGTTAAACCATCTCAGCTTAGGGATAAGTACGAGGTTAAGTGGCTAAGGAAGAATTCAACAACATTGGTGTTCACCCTTTGATTCACGCCGGGAGGTATCATCCAAGAAGTGTCCATCAACAAAACTTGAGCCTAGGGATAGGACAAGTCATAGCAGGGATTCTTGCCAAGCTTAAAGTACAGAGTTGTTGATCGCCGCCGCGACATCAACAGACCTCTACCGCGACAGGTGTTTCCGCGACAAGAATGACGACAGAAGACATAAGTTTCTCTAACAGTGCAACACCTGCACTACTGAGCAAATCAATATCGGCCTATTTCTTAAACCTGATTCCTTATTCTTTTACTTTAGTTGTTTATCAAGATTATTTCACAAATCCAATTAAACTATTTCTCTCTCTAGTGCAACAATTCAAGGATAGAGTTATTTCCAATCCCTGTGAAGATGATATCCGATACTCCAAGTATCACTTTACTACTTGTGTCGTGTACACTTGCACTATTTGCGATAGGACTCTTTTACACGCAACAAGTTTTTGGCGCCGCTGCCGGGGACTGGCAACATATCTTCACCCATTTTATTACTGCACTTTTTCTTTTTATTTTTCTATTTTTAGTGGTGTTATTTACCTCGTGCTTTTCACAAGGTTTGCTGTTTGCTTATGCGCAGATCTAGACGAGGCAAAGAACCAGAGTACGAACTAGACCCAGAAATCGAACGCACGTACAACTCAGGAACTAAGCCCGACTCTTAATAGCGAGAAACAACTATCTTGAGGAGATACTAGAAACAATGGTGAACGGAAGGCAAAAAGACAGGGCAGATGACCCAAACAACAATAACTAGAGAGTTATTGCTGATCCTCCCCAAGATGCTCGTAATGAACGGCCCGCTGTTGCTGCCGCTGCCGCACGACAGTCCTGTCGAGACTACATGGACAATGACCATGTTGAACTGGAAACCACCTTGCCAGACGTGGAAGTTGAGAACTTCGAGCTGAAACCTGTCATGTTCAGCATGATAAATTCCGCTGGCCAGTTTAGTGGTTCTGCAACTTAGGATGCCCAAGAACATCTGAAAACGTTCCAAGAAATTTGTGGATCGTTCAGACTGCAACGAATAAATCCGGTAGTACTGAGGCTCCGATTATGTAACCCCCTTAACCCGGCCCAGGCGGTTGACCCGAATTAAGAAGTTTACACGGGGAAAACCAAAGTCAACCCGAAAGTCAACCTTGATTAACGACCCTTTTTTTTCTTTTTAAACTTGTCTAGATGCACATTAAACCTAGGCTTACTCTTGAGATAAGCATACTCAAAAATCACAGCAATCGGAAAACGATAAGGGACCCAATTGCACAAAATACGAATTTACGGACCAAATTGTAAATTCTGAAAATTAAGAGGACTTTACCAATTTTTAAGTTACCATTATGAAATTAGTCATGTTTCATGCCTCTCTGCCAAATTTCATCTCAAACGGACATCTCAAACTCAAGCAATTGCACAAACAAGTATGAGGACTAAAACGTAAAGCTTGCAAACCTCAAAACCATTCAAATTTTATGCCCAACGGTCAGGTGTTCCGAAACAGGTCTAGGCCGTTCAGGAACACCCCTTGGCAGTAGCCAAAGTGTTCAAAAACGGGCTAGGCCGTTCAGGAACACCCTAGCCAAAACAAGGGCCTGTTTCGAAACAGGCAAGGGTGTTTCGAAACACCCTGCCCAGAAACAGCAGATTGGCCTGTTTTAACACCTTTAAACCCCATCAAACATGCTCCAAACCATTCCACAATAAATCAACAACATGCCAAACATCAAACCTACCAATTTGCATCAAAATCTAGATACAAAACCACCCCTAGATGCACCAACTCATTCAACACATCCAACACTCAATCATGCTTTTCAAACAAGAAGCATAGCATAACAACTTAAGCATAAGAAAATTCAAACGTTGCAAGCTTACACCACATAGTTCAAAATCATAAACCAAACTTGTTCAACATACACAAACTCATTAAACATCAACACAAGAGATTTCCCCCCATTGCCTTTATTATCTATAGCTATTAACCGAGACATACATCTCAAGTGGAGCTCTCCTTGAATCCCTTGTTTCTCGCTGTTCCAACTTCAATTATCTGCATTGATGGACAAAAAGGAGCGTAAGCACGTAATGCTTAGTGAGGAATGCTCAAAACCAAAACACCATCAATGCAGCGAGTCATAAAAACCTCTTTTAAAAGCATCACAATTCGATAAACCAAAGCAATGTTTGAAAACCCTTTTTAACAACATGCTTTAAATCATGCATTGCTCAAACATGAATACCAACCCTTAGTTTAAAAAATAAGTAATTCACTTCAAAGCACAACCTTGCAAAACCATCAATTTAGCCATTCCATGCATGAACATCATATGCATAGTTAAATACAAAATCCTTGGAAAACACTTCCACTTCACATCATACTTTTCTCATACGTTGAAAATCATTTCAAAGCAAGAAACCCTTAAAACCCACTTACTCATTCAATCAATTTCATGCATTAAACAAATGCAACATATGAACCACAAAATCAATATTTGCATTACATGCCATTAAAAACAAGTCTTCACAAGACTTCAATGCACTAAAGAGATTTCATGCACACATGCCCATTCTCAATAGAAAATAAACACTTGTTCAAGCTAACAAGTAAAACATGCATTCATAGAACTTTATACACTTCTCGTGCAACCATGCATCATTTCAAGCATCACAAGCCTCATCATATTCAAGAACACTATATTGGCTTCCAAGTGACAATTCACAAACCATCATAACACAAGACTCAATCAGATACGCGGATTACAAGCGTTGTCCCCACGCTTCATACACACTACCAATCTCAAGGTCCCCAAATGGAATTTTAACCACCATTATGACCTTACCATACCCAAGGTCCTCATATGGACTTTTAAACACCATATGACCTTAACTTGCCCAAGGTCCTCATATGGACTTTTAAACACCATATGACCTTAACAATCACAAGATCCTCAAATGGAATTTTATCCACCATTTGACTTTAACATTCACCCATTGGTAGTTGTATAATCATCACTAACGAGATCATGGGACATACATACAGGATCCACACATGGACTTTACACCACCATTGTGATCTTACCATACACAAGGTCTTCAAATGGAATTTTAACCACCATTATAACCTTAATGTATACAAGGTCCTCGAATGGAATTTTAACCACCATTATAACCTTAACACAAGACCCACCCATGGAATTTTAACCACCATGGTGTTCTTAACCATCTCGTTAGTGGACTTGGATGGAGTTACCGGTTCAATCACAACCACTCCACATCCAAGGCGACTTTATTCACGGTGCACCCAATCCTATAGCCGGCTAACTATATCCGATTCAAGTAACCAAGAACCACTTACATCACTTGCCAATATAGCCAATTTACTACATTAATCCATTGATTTACAAGCATAACCAAAAAGCCAAAACCATCAATTACCAACATCAATCCACTGTTTTTGAAGCATACACAAAGCCATTAAACAACATGCAACACTATGCAACAATTTCCACAATTCCAATGTACAAAACCAAGGATCTCTTACCTTGAGCATCCTTCACACATGGCTTTCAAAACCAGCATTAAACCATGCAAAAATATGCTTTCAAAACAGAATTTAAAACATGCAAATCACATGCATTGCATCCAAATACCACAAGTGCTTTTAAAACCAATTCATAACACAACCAAGAGAAATATTCCATTTACTTACTCTTGAGCTTAGCTAAGTTGTTTAGACTTAAACTAAGCTCCCAAAACCTTCAAACCTTGGTTTTAAAGCTGAAAACCCAACTTCACTCACCGATACACAAAACAAGGCTAGCCAACAAGCCTTCCAAGCATCCGAAACCTTCAACACCACCTCTAATGCTCACGGATCTTCCTCCCCTGTTTCAAGCACATAACATCAGAGGATTAATGCATCATAATGCACTAAAAACACCAGCAACACAACTAAACTCGCTGCTCATCACAAATCCAACATTTCGGCTACCAAACACAACCGAAATCACCTCCAAACACTTCCAAAACTTAAACCAGCCAAGATCCATCACTTCTAACCATTTTTAAACATCAAATAACATCCAAAATGATCACAAACACGTCCTTATACCTCCAGCTATAACAGATCATCAAGATCACCCCAAAAACCACCAAAAACTCAAGCAAAACTTAGGAAATTCAACCTATTCGGGATTGCATTGATTAAATCTCAATTTCTCATCAATTAAACATTCATTTTTCATCAAATTGGCATCTCAAAACACAGCCCAATCAGATCATACAAAATTCCATCAAAATCAAAGCAAATCTTGCATTTTAAAGCCAAGATCAAGAACACAATTGTAAAACCTTTAATAAAACACAAATCAAGGATTGAGAACTTAGGAATTTCAGTAAAGAACTGAGAGTTTAGAGGAGAAATACGTTCATACCTCCAAACTTGAGTTTTCTCCCTTTTTGGAACCAAAATCTTGAAAATCCAATTAGCAAATGGCGAGGTTTTGTTGAAGAGATGATTAGAGATCAAAAGAGGATTAAAATCTCATGTTTGGATATCAAAATCAGAGGGAAATGCTCTGGAGAAATGTGTTTGGTTTGAGAGAAAAGATGAGAGAAAATGAAAATGGAATTTTAGGAAGTTAGTTGGAAATGCCAAAATATCTTCCCTCCCTTTTTCTTTTATTTAAAAACCATTAATTAAATCTTTAATATTTAGGAAAAATCTGGAGAAACTCCTATTGGGTAAATAGCTCCTTAAAGATTCAAAGTTTCAATCCTTTTTAAAACAGTCTCACAGTTTTCGAAAATTACATTTTGGTCACTAACCCAAAATGTCACACTTCCAAACCTCATTTTGTAAAATTGATTTCACCTTTCTCTTATATATAATAAAAGAGGATTTTAAGACATTTTTCCATATTTTTAATGCAACCCGAACTAGGCTTTCCTAAAAATCACCTTTTATATTCGAACCGCAACCGGACCGGTCCGGTCCAAACCCAAAACTTCTAAGCCCAAAATTGGGGTGTTACAACTCTCCCCCCCTTAGGAAATTTCGTCCTCGAAATTTCAACCGGCGAAAAGAGAACAACCAAACTTCTCAAAGCAACACACAAGGCAACACAGGAGACTTAACCACCACTGAGCACTCTCCTCACAACTTCACCCAAACTCAACACCACCACATACTGTTCACGAATTCCAGAACGCTCAAATGTTAACCACATCTTAACTTTTCACACTTCCAGACTGCACATAGCCCCAACAATAAGCTGAAGAACCTCCAACTTTTACAACATACACCACCTTAACTCATAACTCCCAAAACGTGTTCACACAGTGACACCAACCAATCCAGTTCAGCCACCATGTGATCTACAACCTTCACTACTTCTAAAACTCCTTGCAAAACTACTCAACCACTTCCAAAGACTACCACAACAAGCAAAAATTCATAAGCATCAACTGCTTACCCAAACTTCTCCACGTAAAGTTGACATTCCTTCACATCTGCCGTTATCATTACCATAACGATTCACCAGGACTACTCACCTAACATCTGAAAATCACATCACAAGACCCCAACCTTGACTCCGCCAGCCGTTCCATACCCCACCAGCTGTCTTCAGACGAAATTTACTTAATCATAACCAGCCAACCACTTCTCACAAGAACCCGTCCAACCAACAATGGCCTTACATTGTCTTTCCACTTCAAGCTTTGACTACAACACTTGCCTCACTAGAACATCTCCCAACCTATACATACATATTTAGGTTACGCACTTCTATTCTCCCAGGTTAAACCTTTTCTACAACCCACAACACAACATCTTCTCAACTTCTTCGAAGGTTGCTACGAACCACCACCTACAAAAACAACCCTTCTACTACAACATCAATGCCAAGTTACCTCAGCACTTTGGAACACATCCACTAACTTACTACATCACTTAACACCAAGAACTACCACTTCTATCAGCTATTCACAACCACTTTGACTGATTCTAACTCAAACGGTAATCTCCTCATCACCATGCCGCTAAACTCATTAAGCGCCAAACACCTTCCTTCTACCAACATGCTATACCGCACTCACTATCACTGACAACTCACTTAACACCCTCTATTACTTCTAACATTCTCCTAGCACCAACACAACTTTTAAAACCCCCATCCAATCTAACACTATCACAACACTATCGGACCCGAGTAACTATCAGCGAGTGTGAACGTTCGTATGCATGGTCACCAATATGCCCTAACAATGCCTGATGTACATGTATGCAAAACCTCTAATGTCATGTCACATGTATGCATGGACCAGTACATATATAATATAGTATATAACAAATGATTTTAACTGTGCATGTATGTCAGTTCACACCCACCAATAACATCCTCAGAATCCGCCTAAAAACAACCTCCTATCTCACTTCTAACTTAACCAACTCCATCATTATAACAACCCATCATCCACAAGATACTCACTAATGCTCTCTTCACACTAAAGTTGTTTTCAAAACAACACCACTACTACCCCAAACATGCTAGCATCGAGACTATACCCACTACGCAAGGAGAAACCAAACTAAGATAACTAGAGCAAAGATTACTTAACAAGGTTACCTGCAAACACCTCACTGCCCCGGAGCTTCAACAGACGAGCTCTCTTCCTCGCAGAACCATCATTCCCCAGCCGCACCACTGCAGCATCAGCTAACACATTAAGGTTATCACCATCTCCCTGCGGTAACGAACCCTGACTACCCCGAGCCAACTTAAAAAAATTACGTCTCAAATGTCCAACAGACCCACAATTCCAACAAGATTCATTCTGCAAGCTCCTCACACCTTTCTGCCCTTCCTGCCACCTTCGAACCTTGTCTTGGCCGTGGCCACGACCCTTCAGAGACCCTTCTGCTACCACTGAAGCTGATCTCACCAATTGAGGATATTCCCGCTTCACATGTTCTTTAGAACCACAGTTCCAACAAACTCCTGCACCCCAACAACCTCCAACATGGCGCCTTCAACAACGGTCACACACGGGTAGCTGAGCTTCCACTCCTTGATCATGCAGCACTTGCCCCAGATTTGCACTACCACCCAGACTTCGATTCCAGCAAAACCTTCCATCAAGCAACCTCTTACGCTGACTGCTCCGGAAATCAGCACCCACAACTTCCTTACTTAAACCTTTCTCACCTTCATAAACTGAAACCACACTATCACGTTGCTCAACCCTTGGGAATTTCTCTCCAAGGTACCTTTCATAAAAGGCAGACACAAAGAAGTCCCAATCTATATCATGGATGTGCGATGCCACCGCCACCGATGTCCACCAGGCACAAGCGTCCTCCAACATTAATGTGACAACACTTCCCAGCTTACAGGCATAGTCACAACCTTCCTGATCCAAAATCAGAATTACACTGGCCAACCAGGCCTCGAACGTCTCAGGTGTCGAACCATGATACTCCATAGCTCCCAAATCATGTAAACGCTGTTTCGACAAACCCTCACATCCCACAGCCGGCACGTCTACAGGCCTTACTTTTGCCACAGCCTGAGATGTTCCCAACACCTCTTGAACCATACGTGATGAACTCTTCATCACAGAACCAGCTTCTTCCTCCTGGCTTACTACCTCAACTCCAGGCACTGAAGACTGAGACGGAACACCTCCATTAAAAGGTGAATTCCACGCCTTAACAACCTGCTCTAAAGCAGCAACCATCTCACCTAACTGCCATTTTCTCATCGATTTCACCATGCTATTAACAACAAACAATCATAACAAAACAAACAAATCGATCAGACCAACTTTAAGCAAGGATTCAAAACTCCAACTCCAAAATAACACAATAGCTATAATAATAAGGCAATGGGTATCCCGAATTCTCCCCTTTTACATGACATAACAGTCAATAAAAACACAGATATCACAACATCGAGCATATCAATCAACATATTTCTATCATGCTCTCATCAAACAACATTCACTCGCAACGACATAATATCAACATATCATACCCCTCACACTTTCATCATTCATAAAATCAAATCACATCACCAGCATAACATCAGCACAAATCCACATTAGCCCAATGAAGATTTACAATCAAAAAGCATGCTAAAAACATCAACAATTCGCTCAAAAACACGCATTTCAACCAACTTTCAACCACACATCAGAATAACATCAAACACATATTACAACAATTTACCATTTACCCCAAGCTTTCGCAACTCAGCTCTGATACCACCAAATGTAACCCCCTTAACCCGGCATAGGCGGTTGACCCGAATTAAGAAGTTTACACGGGGAAAACCAAAGTCAACCCGAAAGTCAACCTTGATTAACGACCTTTTTTTCTTTTTAAACTTGTCTAGATGCACATTAAACCTAGGCTTACTCTTGAGATAAGCATACTCAAAAATCACAGCAATCGGAAAACGATAAGGGACCCAATTGCACAAAATACGAATTTAGGGACCAAATTGTAAATTCTGAAAATTAAGAGGACTTTACCAATTTTAAGTTACCATTACGAAATTAGTCATGTTTCATGCCTCTCTGCCAAATTTCATCTCAAACGGACATCTCAAACTCAAGCAATTGCACAAACAAGAATCAGGACTAAAACGTAAAGCTTACAAACCTCAAAACCATTCAAATTTTATGCCCAACGGTCAGGTGTTCCGAAACGGGTCTAGGCCGTTCAGGAACACCCCTTGGCAGTAGCCAAAGTGTTCAGAAATGGGCTAGGCCGTTCAGGAACACCCTAGCCAAAACAAGGGTCTGTTTCGAAACATGCAAGGGTGTTTCGAAACACCCTGCCCAGAAACAGCAGATTGGCCTGTTTTAACACCTTTAAACCCCATCAAACATGCTCCAAACCATTCCACAATAAATCAACAACATGCCAAACATCAAACCTACCAATTTGCATCAAAATCTAGATACAAAACCACCCCTAGATGCACCAACTCATTCAACACATCCAACACTCAATCATGCTTTTCAAACAAGAAGCATAGCATAACAACTTAAGCATAAGAAAATTCAAACGTTGCAAGCTTACACCACATAGTTCAAAATCATAAACCAAACTTGTTCAACATACACAAACTCATTAAACATCAACACAAGAGATTTCCCCCCCCATTGCCTTTATTATCTATAGCTATTAACCGAGACATACATCTCAAGTGGAGCTCTCCTTGAATCCCTTGCTTCTCGTTGTTCCAACTTCAATTATCTGCATTGATGGACAAAAAGGAGCGTAAGCACGTAATGCTTAGTGAGGAATGCTCAAAACCAAAACACCATCAATGCAGCGAGTCATAAAAACCTCTTTTAAAAGCATCACAATTCGATAAACCAAAGCAATGTTTGAAAACCCTTTTTAACAACATGCTTTAAATCATGCATTGCTCAAACATGAATACCAACCCTTAGTTTAAAAAATAAGTAATTCACTTCAAAGCACAACCTTGCAAAACCATCAATTTAGCCATTCCATGCATGAACATCATATGCATAGTTAAATACAAAATCCTTGGAAAACACTTCCACTTCACATCATACTTTTCTCATACGTTGAAAATCATTTCAAAGCAAGAAACCCTTAAAACCCACTTACTCATTCAATCAATTTCATGCATTAAACAAATGCAACATATGAACCACAAAATCAATATTTGCATTACATGCCATTAAAAACAAGTCTTCACAAGACTTCAATGCACTAAAGAGATTTCATGCACACATGCCCATTCTCAATAGAAAATAAACACTTGTTCAAGCTAACAAGTAAAACATGCATTCATAGAACTTTATACACTTCTCGTGCAACCATGCATCATTTCAAGCATCACAAGCCTCATCATATTCAAGAACACTATATTGGCTTCCAAGTGACAATTCACAAACCATCATAACACAAGACTCAATCGGATACGGGGATTACAAGCGTTGTCCCCACGCTTCATACACACTACCAATCTCAAGGTCCCCAAATGGAATTTTAACCACCATTATGACCTTACCATACCCAAGGTCCTCATATGGACTTTTAAACACCATATGACCTTAACTTGCCCAAGGTCCTCATATGGACTTTTAAACACCATATGACCTTAACAATCACAAGATCCTCAAATGGAATTTTATCCACCATTTGACTTTAACATTCACCCATTGGTAGTTGTATAATCATCACTAACGAGATCATGGGACATACATACAGGATCCACACATGGACTTTACACCACCATTGTGATCTTACCATACACAAGGTCTTCAAATGGAATTTTAACCACCATTATAACCTTAATGTATACAAGGTCCTCGAATGGAATTTTAACCACCATTATAACCTTAACACAAGACCCACCCATGGAATTTTAACCACCATGGTGTTCTTAACCATCTCGTTAGTGGACTTGGATGGAGTTACCGGTTCAATCACAACCACTCCACATCCAAGGCGACTTTATTCACGGTGCACCCAATCCTATAGCCGGCTAACTATATCCGATTTAAGTAACCAAGAACCACTTACATCACTTGCCAATATAGCCAATTTACTACATTAATCCATTGATTTACAAGCATAACCAAAATGCCAAAACCATCAATTACCAACATCAATCCATTGTTTTTGAAGCATACACAAAGCCATTAAACAACATGCAACACTATGCAACAATTTCCACAATTCCAATGTACAAAACCAAGGATCTCTTACCTTGAGCATCCTTCACACATGGCTTTCAAAACCAGCATTAAACCATGCTAAAATATGCTTTCAAAACAGAATTTAAAACATGCAAATCACATGCATTACATCCAAATACCACAAGTGCTTTTAAAACCAATTCATAACACAACCAAGAGAAATATTCCATTTACTTACTCTTGAGCTTAGCTAAGTTGTTTAGACTTAAACTAAGCTCCCAAAACCTTCAAACCTTGGTTTTAAAGCTGAAAACCCAACTTCACTCACCGATACACAAAACAAGGCTAGCCAACAAGCCTTCCAAGCATCCGAAACCTTCAACACCACCTCTAATGCTCACGGATCTTCCTCCCCTGTTTCAAGCACATAACATCAGAGGATTAATGCATCATAATGCACTAAAAACACCAGCAACACAACTAAACTCGCTGCTCATCACAACATTTCGGCTACCAAACACAACCGAAATCACCTCCAAACACTTCCAAAACTTAACCCAGCCAAGATCCATCACTTCTAACCATTTTTAAACATCAAATAACTTCCAAAATGATCACAAACACGTCCTTATACCTCCAGCTATAACAGATCATCAAGATCACCCCAAAAACCACCAAAAACTCAAGCAAAACTTAGGAAATTCAACCTATTCGGGATTGCATTGATTAAACCTCAATTTCTCATCAATTAAACATTCATTTTTCATCAAATTGGCATCTCAAAACACAGCCCAATCAGATCATACAAAATTCCATCAAAATCAAAGCAAATCTTGCATTTTAAAGCCAAGATCAAGAACACAATTGTAAAACCTTTAATAAAACACAAATCAAGGATTGAGAACTTAGGAATTTCAGTAAATAACTGAGAGTTTAGAGGAGAAAGACGTTCATACCTCCAAACTTGAGTTTTCTCCCTTTTTGGAACCAAAATCTTGAAAATCCAATTAGCAAATGGTGAGGTTTTGTTGAAGAGATGATTAGAGATCAAAAGAGGATTAAAATCTCATGTTTGGATATCAAAATCAGAGGGAAATGCTCTGGAGAAATGTGTTTGGTTTGAGAGAAAAGATGAGAGAAAATGAAAATGGAATTTTAGGAAGTTAGTTGGAAATACCAAAATATCTTCCCTCCCTTTTTCTTTTATTTAAAAACCATTAATTAAATCTTTAATATTTAGGAAAAATCTGGAGAAACTCCTATTGGGTAAAAAGCTCCTTAAAGATTCAAAGTTTCAATCCTTTTTTAAAACAGTCTCACAGTTTTCGAAAATTACATTTTGGTCACTAACCCAAAATGTCACACTTCCAAACCTCATTTTGTAAAATTGATTTCACCTTTCTCTTATATATAATAAAAGAGGATTTTAAGACATTTTTCCATATTTTTAATGCAACCCGAACTAGGCTTTCCTAAAAATCACCTTTTATATTCGAACCGCAACCAGACTGGTCCGGTCCAAACCCAAAACTTCTAAGCCCAAAATTGGGGTGTTACAGATTATTTCCCCATTCATTGAGAGATAGAGCTAAAACTTGGTGGAATAAATTAATATCGGGTTCAATAAGAACTTGGGCAGATCTCTCTCGTGAATTCCTTTCTTGTTTTAATCCTTCTCATTTATCTGAAAGATTGCGTAACGAGATTTCTACTTTTCAACAGGAAGATGACGAACCAATGCACGAGGCGTGGGACTGATTTACAACTCTTTTACGGAACTGCCCGATGCATGGATTCCCCGTGTGGAATCAGGTTGTCAAATTCTAAAACGCTGCCAATGCACACAGGCGACTGAGAATAGATTCAACAGCGAATGAGCTATTACTAGATAAGGACCTAGACGAGGCAATGATAGTGTTGAAGAAATTAGCAAAGAACGATGAGCAATTCCCTACAGCTAGGAGAGGGGGAAAACGAGGAATATCTGTAAAGGATTACGAAGCTGATAGTTCGATGAAATCACAAGTTGCATACCTCACAAAGATAGTCGAAAATCTGCAGCGGAAAGATTATAAAGTCGTATATTCTGCAGAAGAGGTATGTGAAAGCTGTAGTGGGAATCACAGTTCAGAAGACTGTCCTTTACAGTTGGAAGAAGGGATGTATGTTGGGAACTATAACAAGCCAAGAAATTATGAATCCAACAATTAAAATCCCAACTGGATGAAGGATCCAAAATTTTCCTGGAGCAATCCGAAAAATGCACTGAATCCTCCAGTGTAGAACAACCAAAACCAAGGGGAACCCAGAATCCTGTCACGACAGCAACCACAGTAGCAGCCGGCAGCCGCACCTAGTATACTGGAACTTGGCAACTTTTGTGTCACAGACGGGAGCATACATGGCGAACATGGATCACTTTGTCAAGAAAACTAAGTCATTCATGGACAAGACAGAGATGAGGATGACAAACCATGAGGCTACCCTAAAATCTCTGGAAACACAAATGGGCCAAGTTTCCCAGTATATCAAGCCCAGGCAGAACGGAGGATTCCCTAGTGATACTGAGGTCACTAGAAAACCCACACATGAGCAGTGTAAAGCAATTACAACTAGGAGTGGGAAACAGTTACAAGGGTCGGAGATGAAGAACATACCGAGTGAGGATCCGACCCCAGAAACACTTGTCGTGAACACTGCCCCGGCTTGAAGAGGACATATGAGCAAACAGAGGATGCTGAAGAACCTAACCTCCTCAGATCCGAATTCTATGTGAAGGACGTCTTGAAGATTACTGTCCTCTACCTCCTTTTCCACAACGGTTACAGAAATAGAAACATGAGTACCAGCTTAAAAAAATTATGATATTTTTAAGCAGGTGCACATTAACATACCGTTGTTAGAGGCCATCAAGCAGATGCCCGGTTATGCTAAATTTCTCAAGGACGCAATGTCAAAAAGGTCCAGACTTGGGGAATTTGAGACAGTGAAGATGACAAAAGGATCCATGACAATCTTGCATAAGCATCCACCCCAAAAGAAGAAGGATCCTGGGAGCTTAATCACACCGTGCATAATTGGCGATAAATCTGTGGGTAAGGCACTTTGTGATCTTGGTGCTAGCATAAACCTAATGCCCAAATACGTGTTTCAAAAATTAGGTATTGGACGAGCAAGGCCCACAACAGTCTTTCTGCAGCTGGCAGACTGCTCTTACTTACAACCAGAAGGGAAGATAAAAGATATTCTGGTAAGAGTGGATAAATTTATTTTTCCTGCCGACTTTCTTGTTTTAGACTGTGAAGCAGATGAAAACGCACCGATCATCCTGGGCGACCCTTCCTAGTCACATGCAAAACTATGATCGATGTTGAGAAAGGAGAATTGACCATGAGAGTGAATGATCAGCAAATCAAACTCAATGTTCTCCAAGCAATAAAATAGGCGGATGCAGAAGAAGAGTGCAAGGCAATCTCTGAAGTAGTCCTTGACCAACCCTGCATCAGGTCGAGCTGCCACGATAGACAGTTTGGTCACTGCCACCGCAGTCACCTGGAAGACTGTCACGGCAGCAACGACGACAGTGACTCCAGACACAGAAGGTCCTGAGGAGGTAAATTGGATAGGCACACGTCCAGGTAAGTTCTTTGAGCCCCTGAATTATACCTCGAATGAACATGTAATCCAGAAGCCTTCCATTGAAAAGCCACCTGTTCTAGACCTTAAACCTTTGCCAGGGCAGCTTAAATATGTCTTTCTTAGTTTAAATGAGACGTTGCCCGTAATCATCTCTTCCAAGTTGATACAGGAACAGGAGCAACGGCTAATCAGAATACTTTAGTAGCATAAGAAGGCCATTGGATGGACTATAGATGATATCCAAGGCATCAGTCTGGTGTTATGCATGCATAAAATCCTCTTGGATGATGATCATAAGCCGACCATTGATGCTCAGAGACGATTGAATGAGGCTATGAGAGAGGTGGTAAGGAAAGAGATTATCAAGTGGCTTGACATTGGAATCATATACGCCATCTCAGATAGCAAGTGGGTGAGCCCGGTGCAATGTGTTCCCAAAAAGGGAGGTATAACCGTGGTAACCAATGAAGAAAACAATCTAATCCTAACCAGGACTGTGATCGGTTGGAGGGTTTGTATGGATTACCGAAAGCTTAATAAAGCTACCCGGAAGGACAATTTTCCCTTACCTTTTATTGATCAAATGCTTGATAGATTACCGGGAAACCTTACTATTGTTTTCTTGATGGTTACTCAGGTTATAATCAAATAGCAATTGCATCGGAGGACCAAGAGAAAACCACTTTCACATGCCCGTACGACACCTATGCCTTTCGGAGAATGCCATTTGGGCTCTGCAATGCAACAACAACCTTCCAACGGTGCATGATGGCAATATTCTCCGACATGGTGGAGGATTTCCTAGAAATTTTCATGGACGACTTTTCCATCTTTGGAGACAGCTTCGAAGGTTGTTTAAGCAACTTACAGAAGGTCCTTGAGAGATGCGAAGAGGCGAACTTGGTTTTGAACTGGGAAAAATGTCACTTCATGGTGGATGAAGGAATAGTCCTGGGCCACAAGGTGAGCTGCCGCGACATAGAGGTGGACATAGCCAAAATAGAAGCCATCGAAAAGCTATTGCCACCCACCACAGTCAAGGGGATTCGAAGTTTCTTAGGGCATGCAAGGTTTTATCGACGATTTATAGCCATTTTTTCAAAGATTACCAAGCCCCTATGCCACCTAGTGGAGCAGAATCTTCCTTTTGATTTCAATGCTGAATGTACTGAGGCATTCAGAATACTGAAGGAGAAGCTAGTAACAGCCCGGATCGTACAGCCACCAGACTGGAGTTTGGCATTTGAAATAATGTGTGAAGCTAGTGACTACGCTGTCGGGGTAGCATTAGGGCAGAAGAAGGATAAGCTCTTCCATGTGATTTACTATGCCAACAAAACACTGAATGATGCCCAAATCAACTACACCACGACAGAGAAGGAGTTGTTAGCAGTGGTGTTCTCAATCGACAAGTTCCGTCCATATATACTTGGAACAAAGGTGGTGGTCTATATAGACCATTCAACACTAAAGTATCTGTTCACGAAAAAGGATGCAAAACCTATATTGATACGTTGGATTCTGCTGCTGCAAGAATTTGACATTGACATCAAGGATAAAAAGGGAACAGAGAACCAAGTAGCAGACCACTTGTCAAGGTTGGAGATGAGAAGAAGTCAATCCACAGACAAGACCAACATATTGGAGACCTTCCCAGATGAGCAGTTGTTTGCTGCCACCAGCATTGCCGCGACATCCATGGCGGCATGTAAGCTTTTTGAAACCCCTTGGTATGCTGACATTGTTAATTACATTGTAAGTGGGTTTTTACCTCCTAAGCTTAATTACCAAGCAAGGAAGAGGTTCCAAAATGATGCAAAACATTATTATTGGGACGAACCTCTCCTTTTCAAACACTGTACATATCAAATTATCAGGAGATGCATACCACAGGACGAGCAGAAAGCTGTGCTTCACCACTTCCATGCTTCCCTTTATGGAGGACACCTAGGAGGAAACAAAACCGCTGCCAAGGTTCTGCAACCTGGTCTCTATTGGCTCACACTGTTCAAGGATGCACAAGCTTTTTATAAGGGTTGTGACAAGTGCCAAAGGACTGGGAACGTATCGAGAAGGCATGAGATGCCACTACAAAACATATTAGAGGTCAAAATATTCGATGTATGGGGAATCAACTTCATGGGACCATTCCCAGCATCTTGCGGGAACTTGTATATTCTACTGGCAGTGGACTATGTGTCAAAGTGGGTAGAAGCGATCGTCACTCAGAAGAACGACGCCAAAACTGTACAAAGATTTCTTCACGAGATCATCTTCTCCAGATTTGGCATTCCAAGGGCGATAATTAATGATGAGGGGAGACACTTTGATAACAGGGTGATAGATGTTGCCTTAAGGAAATACGGAGTCAAGCACCGAATTGCAACAGCGTACCACCCTCAAACCAATGGGCAGGCTGAGATATCCAACAGAGAAGTAAAGAACATACTAGAGAAAATGGTTAAACCCACTCGAAAGGATTGGTCTCTACATCTCCATGATGCACTCTGGGCCTACAGAACAACATTCAAAACACCATTGGGGATGTCACCCTATCGACTCATCTATGGGAAAACATGTCATTTACCTGTTGAGATAGAACACAGAGCTTACTGGGCTATCAAGGCAGCAAATATGGACTGGGATAAGGCATGACAAAAAAGGCTACTAGACTTGAATGAGATTGAGGAAATTCGAGCAATGGCCCACAACAGTGCCAAGATCTATAAGGACAAAACCAAGAAGTGGCACGACAGGAAGCTGCTGCCACGACAGTTCTGCCCAGGGCAACAGGTGTTGTTGTTCAACTCCAGGTTGAAGCTTTTCCCAGGAAAGCTTAAATCTAGGTGGTCTGGTCCTTTCCAGGTTGTCCAAGTTTTCCCTCATGGTGCCATTACAATCAGATCACTGAAAGATGGGCACCAGTTCAAGGTCGATGGACAAAGACTCAAGCATTATCAGGGGACTGAAGCCCAAAGGATGCAGGAAGTAGTTACTTTGGGAGATGCTCCTCAAGGCATCCCTAATTAAACTTAGTTTTTATTTTATTTAATTTATTTATTTATTAGGAATTAAGATTTTATTTTATTTATTTATTTTAGGTACTAAGATTTTAATTCCGTTTATTTAATTATTTTTAGGAAATAAACGAAGGAAAGCAAAGAGGCGGAATGAACCATCCCACCGCATTCACAACAGCCCAAAAAGCCCAACGGACAAGCCTGTCGTCACAGCCTGTCACCAACTGTCGCGACAGATGCGGAGAAGACAGCCTATCACGGAGCTGTCGCGACAGACGCGCAGCTGACACGGAAACGCATGACAAACGCATCAAAAACCGCGTAATAGCTGGCTCCGTTATTCGCGCCTGCCGTTACAGTCCCAACGGGCAGAAAAATCACGTTCTATATAAACCCCTACTCCCTTTTCATTTTTCATCTCATTCTTATCCTCTCAACTTGCTTCCTCTATTTTAGATCTCAGATTTTTTTTTTCATTTTTGCTATAGCTCCTTGCAATGGCCAGCAGAAACACCCGACGCAGCGCTGCCTCCACCTCTGCCACAACAGTATCAACCCCAAGCCACAACGCCATTCCCAACCGATTCGCATCCACAGACTCAGCATCGAGGTACTATAGTTCTTTCCAGAAGAGGGAAATGTGGGAGGAACGAGGGTTCATCTATACCCAACAAACGGGAGATCTAGGGCTAGAAGGTTTCATTGCTAAAAAGATACAAGACCTCAAGTGGCAGAAATTTGCTGCCCAACCCGAGGAAATGAATGTAACCCTCGTTCGTGAATTCTACGCTGCCGTCACCAATAAGGATGCCATGACAGTGATCGTTCGAGGCAAAGATATCTCTCTCGAGCCAGCGTACATCAACACACTATATGGACTGTACGTGAGCAAGAAGAAGGACGCCCACCAGAGGTTCGTGAATAGTTTGTCGCCGGCAGACTATGACGCTGTCATGGAAGAAGTGACAGAGGAAGGCACATAGTGGAACGAAGACCCAAAGCATTGGTGGACCGTGAGGAGGACCCAGCTGACCCCACAAGCCAAGCTTTGGAACCATTTTGTCAAGAAACGCCTTATGCCTACCTCCCACAACACCACTGTCGACCGGCAAAGGTTAGCACTCGTCCATTCCATTCTAAACGAACAACAAATCAACATCGACCGCTACATCCGGGATGGAATCCTAGAGTGTGCCCTACGACCATCCGCCCCCTAGTCTTCCCCAATCTCATCACCACAATCTACCGGAGCAACAACGCACCAGAAATCGATGAGGACATGAAGGTCCAAGGGAAAGGTTCGACGCAATAGAATATCTACAGCCTCATGGAATTGAAAGCTGCCACCCCTCTGTCATACATCAACCCCTCTACCGCGATAGAACCGACGACAGACCCTAGCTCACCTGAACCTATTGCCGCAGAACCAGAGTAGCCGTCAGCAGCACCTCCGGTAGACACCTCCAGCCAGATTCTGACGATGCTACAAAGGGTGGAGGCAAGACAGCTTGGCCTGATGGGATTCATGAGGGACTTCACTTCCGCAACGGTAAATTTATTAAAAATGATTTAAATTTTACCCATGTGTAATTCCCCTCCTTTCCAGAAAACTTCTTTGCTGCACCAACTCCTGCTACGAGCCCCAGAACTCCCTCTGCTGCCTCTACACCCACACCTGCCACGACCGGCGAAGGCGGCAGAAAATCTGCCACACCCAGAGGAGAGAAGAGGAAGGATCCCCTACCTAAGATCGACCCCAAATACTTTGAAGGGTTCTCCTTCTCCTCCGTCTGGCAGGACTCTGACTTCGAGCCATCCGTAGCCCAAGACATCTCCAAGGACTTCCCTCCAATGAAAAGGAAGAAGCTGAACGAGACTGTCGAAGGACCCTTCCAAGGCAGAGCTGCCAGCAGCAGCAGCAGTGATGATGATCTCGAGGTCCTGGACCAGCCCCCACACATCTCACTGACCGGCGTCTAGCCACCTCGAGAGGCTAAGAAGAAAATTGCCTCTGCGTCCCCCAGCAACCTGTCAGCCCCGGCCGTTAAGGTCACTGCCCGCCGACAGCTCCAAGTCAGTAGCAACAGCGACGACAGCGCCTCAACTTAAGTTTCTATACTTATATTTTGATGTCTTTGCTGTTTTATCTATTTTGTGATGTATTTTCTGTTTTTTTTTTGTTTATCATTGTCATGCATTGAGGGCAATGCAACCCTCGAGTTTGGGGGTGGGCATTCTTCCATTAATGAAATTGTCAGTTGTGTCTAATTGTTAGTTTATTTTTGTGTAAAAAACAAAAAAATTGGCTTAAGTCTTTAAACTGCACTTACCTGCCGCGACATACTCTGTCATGACAGTGCCTTTACGATGTTTTTAGGAACTGTCTAGAGCCTTGCTATAGTTCTGATCTTTAGAACACCCTTTGTAACCCCCTTAACCCGGCCTAGACGGTTGACCCGAATTAAGAAAGTCACACGGGGAAAACCAAAGTCAACCCGAAAGTCAACCTTGATTAACAACCCTTTTTTTTTCTTTTTAACTTGTCTAGAGGCATATTAACCCTAGTTGTGATCACACAAGCAACATGTTCAAAGATCACAAACATCAGAGATCAAACAGGGACCCAATTGAACAATTTACAACACTAGGGACCAAATTGTAAATTCTATAAATTATGAGGACTTAACTCAAATTAAAGTTACCATCTTGAAAATAATCAGGTTTCATGCTTCACTGCCAAATTTCAGCTCAAACGGACATCCCAAGTTCATACAATTGCACAAACAAGATTCAGGACCAAAATGCAAACATTCCAAAACATTTAACTGCCAATGTCAGCCCCCAACGGTCGGCTGTTCCGAAACAGGGAGAGCCCGTTTCGAAACACGGGGCCGTTCCGCAACGCGTACCGAAACGCGGGCTGGCAGAGGCCTTTCCGTTTCAGAACGGTTTCACTCGTTTCGAACGTCTGGGCTGATTTAAGGCACCCGTTCCGAAACGGTAGCCACTGTTCCGAAACACCCTGCACAGAATGCAGCAAAATGCATGCTTAAACACACAATTGATCAACCAAACATGCTCCAAATGCTACCAAACTTTACCAGCATGAAATTCAACATACAAGAGACATATATGCATCAACCAATCAACATATTATCATCATATAATAAAAGCCCCAATTCTAATGGCATGCTTCCTACACAAGCAAACCATTCAAGCATAAAACCTCCAATTCGAACATGCAATGGCCAATTACAAAAATCAGCTTTATCAACAACATTAAACATACTTAAGGAGTTCAAAACATCTCCCCAAAACATACACAAAGGTCCCCCATTGCCAAATGCCCAAAGCTAAAGGTGTACAAGAAAACCTTTCCATACTTGAGCTCAAATCCCACTTGATTGCTTGCCCTCCTTGCTGCCCTAAAGTACCTTAATGTTCTGCATTATTGGTGTAAGAAAACAAAAGAGAGCGTAAGCAAAAGCTTAGTGAGGAATGCTCATCAAAACCACACAATAATGCATTTATAAAACACTTTATAAATCATGCTTCAAATCATCATTTACTCATGCTCAAATGCATTCTTAAACAAGCAATTCATGCTTCATATCTTAATATGTCATATTGGCCACAAGTGATAAATTCCATCTTTTAAAAACAAGATCAACATAAGACTCACACATGGACTTTTAAACACCATTGTGATCTTATAATTCACAAGAACCACACAAGGACTTTTAACCACCTTTGTGTTCTTCCCAAGGACTTTTAAACACCTTGGCCCCAAGGACTTTTAAACACCTTGGCCCATGGACTTTTAAACACCATGGCAAGGACCACACAAGGACTTTTAACCACCTTTGTGTCCTTAACAAGAACCATCCAAGGACTTTTAACCACCTTGATGTTCTTAAGTAACAAGGCTCACTGAAGGACTTTTAACCACCTTAGTGACCTTAACAAGAATGATCATGGACTTTTAACCACCATGAAGTTCTTAGAATCCACAAGGCTCACTCAAGGACTTTTAACCACCTTAGTGACCTTAACCTTTTCAAAACATCACTTGCCAATATACATCATTTTCATCATTTAATCCACTGTTTTAAAGCATTAAACCAAGCCATATTCATCATGCGTTTTAAAGCATCAAACCACATTTAATCAATGTTCAAAAACAAGGAACTCTTACCTTGAGCTTCCTTCAACATATGGCTTACAAAATCAGCAATAACCATGCTAAATCATGCTTTCAAAACAGAATTTAAAACATGAAATAAACCACATTGCACAACTACCAAACCATGGCCACCACTAGAGGGTTTTTCCGAAAACTTACACTTGAGCTTAGCAAAGTTGTTTAGACTTAAACTAAGCTCCCAAGACATTGGTTTCAAAGCCGAAAACCCAATTTCACTCACCGATTCCACTTCGCCTCTTGCCGAAGCACCAATCAAGCCTCCGGATCACCAACACTTGGATCCAAAGATGACTCCCCTGTTTTAACACATCAAAACAGTAGATTAATGCATCATCATGCATTAATATCCTCAATGAAAGCACCTAAACTCGCTGCTCTCATCCACACTCCATTTCCGGCCACCGAACACAACCGAAAATGCATCCAAACAACTTCTCAACAAAGCCCAGCCATAAACCATCAAAACCAAACATCCTTTAACACCATTCTACATCTAAAAAGAGCTTAACAACATCCTTATACCTCCAGCAACAATAGATCTACAAGATCACACCAGAAACAACCTAGAATCATAAGCTAAACTTAGGAAATTCAACCTATCCGGGATTGCATTAATCAAAAATCAATTCCTTATCAAATTAACATCCATTAATCATCATTTTAACAACTTAAAACTCTGCTTTAACAGATCCAACGAAAATTCACCAAGAATCACCAAATCTTGCATTTTAAGCCAAGATCCATTTCACAACTTTAAAAGCCATTTATAAAACATCAATTAAGGATTGAGAACTTAGGAATTTCAGTAAAGAACTGATAGTTTAGAGGAGAAGGACGTTCTTACCTCCAAACTTGAGTTTCTCCTCTTTTAGGACCAAAAAGCTTGAAGAATCAACTAGCAAATTGAGAGGTTTTGTTGATGTGATGATTAGGAATCAAAAGAGAATTGAAAAGGAAGATTTGAGTGACAAAATCAGAAGGAAATCTCTGGAGAGAAAGTGTTTGGGTTGAGAGAAAATGAGAGAAAAGGAAAATTGGAAAATATGGAAAGTTAGTTGCAAAATAGCCAAATGATTTCCCTCCACTTTTCTTTAGCTTTAAAATCAGAATTAAACATTAAAATATCTTAGAAAAATCTGGAGAAACTCCCTTTGGGTAAATAGCTCCTTAAAGATTCAAAGTTTCAATCCTTTATAAAACAGTCACGCAACTTTCAAAAATTACATTTTGGTCACTAGCCAAAATGTCACCCTTCCAAACCTCATTTGGAAAAATTGATTTCACAGTTCACTTATATATATTAAAAGATGATTTTAGAACATTTTTCCATATTTTTAATGCAACCCGAACTAGGCTTTCCTAATTTCACCTCTTAAGATTCGAACAACACTTTGACCAAACCGGTCAACGCCCAAAACTTCTACGCCCAAAAACGGGGTGTTACACCCTTTGTGACTCTTATGCTATCTAGACTTCTGTAGTGCACTGGAATAGGAATGTTTACCCACTTGAGTTGCCCATAGAGGTGCCTATCACTGGCTCTAGGAAAGGAATAAAAGAAAGAAACATTTCAGACTCACTTGCTTGCAAAACTGCCTTACCATGATTTTAGGGAGATTTCTCTTTGAGCTTAAGTTAGAAAAAAACTAAAGGAGCCTAAGAATTTCCTCCACAAAAAATGAAGTTGAGTCAAGAGTTAGGAAAAAACTAAATGAGCCTAAGAATTGCCTCTAGAAAAAATGATTTGGCATAAAACTCAAGTTTGTAAGAATGGATATTCTGGTAAGCTAAAGGAGTCTAGGAACATATTTGTTCACAAAACCTACACACACTGCACAAGAACTATAGCATTATTTCGAATAAATCCAGAAACGCCCAACAAGGTATTGCTCTTGATAGGGAATGTGTGGTAGGTAGTAAAAAGTTCACTGAATTAAGACAAACCAAAAAAAGTTTTTATTTTTAGTTAGGTCGTATTTGCTTGAGGACAAGCAAGAACTTGAGTTTGGGGGTGTGTTGAGTGTATAAAATATCTATATTTTACCCCTCATTTACCCATATTTCTGCTGCATTCAAGCATAATTCATTGCATTTAGGATAAATTTCTGCATATATATCACAATTAGATAAAATGGGACAATTGCTACTGATTTTGGTTACTTTTATAGGTATCCGCTGTGGCAGACTCAGGGTAGCGAAGGAACAGAGGTGGATCACAGAACTGGAGTCGAGAAGCAAACGCTGCCGTGGCAGCCATGACGACAAAATGGCGAGGTGGAAAAGTGAAGTGGAGCTCGACAGATAGAGAATTTCAAGCTGGTCTTTCGTAGACCACTCATATATTTTTCTGAGCCCTGAGGCAGAATGAAGGCCAAGCCTAAAGTCCAAGGAAGAAACCCAAGGCAAGAAAAGAGGACGAATTAAAGGCATCTACTCAGAAGATTTAATCTTTAATAGAGTTCTACTTTAGTTTAAACTTGCATTCTTGCCATATTAGAAAACTTGGACCCAAGGCCTATATAAAGGTATGTAATTCGACCTAGGAAAGGATATCTCATTCCTAGCCGTCTTCCCCCAAAACCCTTGTCGTTTTCCCCTCTTCATCATGTTCTAAACTCCCCCTAGGGCTAAGGGTTGATTCTGTAAAGTAGTTGCAAGGATTGCATTGTTTTAGGAATTTTCTGTCAAGTAATAAAAAGCTTCAAGTTTATTTATTCTAGTTTTTCATATCTCACAAGAGTATCGGGAGAGCATTGTGAGGTTATCCATTTGTTTGATATCGGGAGAGTCAAGCATACAAACAAAATAAATATGCGTTTTCCAGTTTATGGTTAAACCATCTCGACTTAGGGATAAGTACGAGGTTAAGTGGCTAAAGAAGAATTCAACAACATTGGTGTTCACCCTTCGATTCACGTTTGGAGGTATCATCCAAGAAGTGTCCGTCAATAGAACTTGGGCCTAGGGATAGGACAAGTAATAGCAGGCATTTTTGCCAAGCTTGAAGTACATAGTTGTTGATCGCCGCCGCGACATCAACCGACCTCTACCGCGACAGGTGCTGCCGTGACAGGAACGACGATAGAAGATAGTAGTTTCTCTAAAAATGCAACACCTGCACTACTGAGCAAATCAATACCGGCCTATTTCTTAAATCTGATTCCTTATTCTTTTACTTTAGTTGTTTATCAAGATTATTTCACAAATCCAATTAAACTATTTCTCTCTCTTGTGCAGCAATTCAAGGATAGAGTTATTTCCAGTCCCTGTGGAGACGATATCCGATAGTCCAAGTATCACTTTACTACTTGCGTCGTGTACACTTGCACTATTTGCGATAGGACTCTTTTACACGCAATAAGGACGTTGAGTTGAGGCGCACTATTTTGACTGAACCTTAAAGCAGTCATTTTGCTATGCATCTTGGTAGCACCAATATGTATCGTGGTTTGAAAGATGAGTACTATTGGGTTGGGTTGAAAAAGGATGTTGCTGATTTTGTGAGCAAGTGTATGGTTTGTCAACGTGTGAAATCTGAGCACCAGTTTTCTTCCGGTTTATTACATCCTTTAAGGATACCAAAATGGAAATGAGAAAGGATTACGATGGATTTTGTGTCTGGGTTGCCTTTGGCACCATAAAAGAAGAACTCCATTTAGGTGATTGTAGATCATCTTACGAAGTGTGTGCATTTCTTGGCCGTGCATACTATGTATACATTGGATAAGCTAGTGAAGTTGTATATTGCTAAGATTGTGTGTTTGCATGGTGTGCCTAAATCTATAGTGTCAGATAGAGATCTGAGGTTTACAACGAGATATAGGGAGTGTCTACACTAGACGTTGTGTAAGTGCTTGAATTTCATCATTTCATATCATCCTCAGACGGACGGACAATCGGAGTGAGTTATCCAAGTGTTAGAGGATATGTTGAGATGTTGTGTTATAGATTTCCAAGGCTCTTGGGAAAAGTAGCTGCCCTTAGTGGAGTTTGCATATAATAACAATTTCCAGGAAAGTATTCAAATGGCTCCATATGAAGCTTTGTATGGAAGGAAGTGTAGAACGCCTCTTTGTTGGGCGGAGGCGGGGCAAAATTTTGTTTCCTTGTCAGATTTGCTAAAGCAAACGACTGAGAAGGTGAAGATTGTATGTGAGCGGTTGAAGGTTGCGTCAGATCGTCAAAAGTCTTACGCGGATTTAAAGTGTAAGGAGATTGAGTTTCTGGTTGGAGATCAAGTGTTCTTGAAGGTATCACCATGGAAGGAGGTGATGAGATTTGGACGTAAGGGTAAGCTTAGTCTGAGGTTTATTGGACCTTATGAGGTTGTAACGCCCCGGTTTTGGGCTTAGAAGTTTTGGGCGTTGACCGGTTTGGTCAAAGTGCTGTTCGAATCTTAAGAGGTGAAATTAGGAAAGCCTAGTTCGGGTTGCATTAAAAATATGGAAAAATGTTCTAAAATCATCTTTTAATATATATAAGTGAACTGTGAAATCAATTTTACAAAATGAGGTTTAGAAGGGTGACATTTTGGCTAGTGACCAAAATGTAATTTTTGAAAGTTGCGTGACTGTTTTATAAAGGATTGAAACTTTGAATCTTTAAGGAGCTATTTACCCAAAGGGAGTTTCTCCAGATTTTTCTAAGATATTTTAATGTTTAATTCTGATTTTTAAGCTTAAGAAAAGTGGAGGGAAATCATTTGGCTATTTTGCAACTAACTTTCCATATTTTACAATTTTCCTTTTCTCTCATTTTCTCTCAACCCAAACACTTTCTCTCCAGAGATTTCCTTCTGATTTTGTCACTCAAATCTTACTTTTCAATTCTCTTTTGATTCCTAATCATCACATCAACAAAACCTCTCAATTTGCTAGTTGATTCTTTAAGCTTTTTGGTTCTAAAAGAGGAGAAACTCAAGTTTGGAGGTAAGAACGTCCTTCTCCTCTAAACTATCAGTTCTTTACTGAAATTCCTAAGTTCTCAATCCTTAATTGATGTTTTATAAATGGCTTTTAAAGTTGTGGAATGGATCTTGGCTTAAAATGCAAGATTTGGTGATTTTTGGTGAATTTTCGTTGGATCTGTTAAAGCAGTGTTTTAAGTTGTTAAAATGATGATTAATGGATGTTAATTTGATAAGGAATTGAGTTTTGATTAATGCAATCCCGGATAGGTTGAATTTCCTAAGTTTAGCTTATGATTCTAGGTTGTTTTTGGTGTGATCTTGTAGATCTGTTGTTGCTGGAGGTATAAGGATGTTGTTAAGCTCTTTTTAGATGTAAAATGATGTTAAAGGATGTTTGGTTTTGATGGTTTATGGCTGGGCTTTGTTGAGAAGTTGTTTGGATGCATTTTCGGTTGTGTTTGGTGGCCGGAAATGGAGTGTGGATGAGAGCAGCGAGTTAGGTGCTTTCATTGAGGATATTAATGCATGATGATGCATTAATCTACTGTTTTGATGTGTTAAAACAGGGGAGTCATCTTTAGATCCAAGTGTTGGTGATCCGGAGGCTTGATTGGTGCTTCGGCAAGAGGCGAAGTGGAATCGGTGAGTGAAATTGGGTTTTCGGCTTTGAAACCAATGTCTTGGGAGCTTAGTTTAAGTCTAAACAACTTTGCTAAGCTCAAGTGTAAGTTTTCGGAAAAACTCTCTAGTGGTGGCCATGGTTTGATTGTCGTGCAATGTGGTTTATTGCATGTTTTAAATTCTGTTTTGAAAGCATGATTTAGCATGGTTATTGCTGATTTTGTAAGCCATATGTTGAAGGAAGCTCAAGGTAAGAGTTCCTTGTTTTTGAACATTGATTAAATGTGGTTTGATGCTTTAAAACGCATGATGAATATGGCTTGGTTTAATGCTTTAAAACAGTGGATTAAATGATGAAAATGATGTATATTGGCAAGTGATGTTTTAAAAAGGTTAAGGTCACTAAGGTGGTTAAAAGTCCTTGAGTGAGCCTTGTGGATTCTAAGAACTTCATGGTGGTTAAAAGTCCATGATGATTCTTGTTAAGGTCACTAAGGTGGTTAAAAGTCCTTGAGTGAGCCTTGTTACTTAAGAACATCAAGGTGGTTAAAAGTCCTTGGATGGTTCTTGTAACGCCCCGGTTTTGGGCTTAGAAGTTTTGGGCGTTGACCGGTTTGGTCAAAGTGCTGTTCGAATCTTAAGAGGTGAAATTAGGAAAGCCTAGTTCGGGTTGCATTAAAAATATGGAAAAATGTTCTAAAATCATCTTTTAATATATATAAGTGAACTGTGAAATCAATTTTTCAAAATGAGGTTTGGAAGGGTGACATTTTGGCTAGTGACCAAAATGTAATTTTTGAAAGTTGCGTAACTGTTTTATAAAGGATTGAAACTTTGAATCTTTAAGGAGCTATTTACCCAAAGGGAGTTTCTCCAGATTTTTCTAAGATATTTTAAAGTTTAATTCTGATTTTAAAGCTTAAGAAAAGTGGAGGGAAATCATTTTGGCTATTTTGCAACTAACTTTCCATATTTTCCAATTTTCCTTTTCTCTCATTTTCTCTCAACCCAAACACTTTCTCTCCAGAGATTTCCTTCTGATTTTGTCACTCAAATCTTCCTTTTCAATTCTCTTTTGATTCCTAATCATCACATCAACAAAACCTCTCAATTTGCTAGTTGATTCTTCAAGCTTTTTGGTCCTAAAAGAGGAGAAACTCAAGTTTGGAGGTAAGAACGTCCTTCTCCTCTAAACTATCAGTTCTTTACTGAAATTCCTAAGTTCTCAATCCTTAATTGATGTTTTATAAATGGCTTTTAAAGTTGTGAAATGGATCTTGGCTTAAAATGCAAGATTTGGTGATTTTTGGTGAATTTTCGTTGGATCTGTTAAAGCAGTGTTTTAAGTTGTTAAAATGATGATTAATGGATGTTAATTTGATAAGGAATTGAGTTTTGATTAATGCAATCCCGGATAGGTTGAATTTCCTAAGTTTAGCTTATGATTCTAAGTTGTTTTTGGTGTGATCTTGTAGATCTGTTGTTGCTGGAGGTATAAGGATGTTGTTAGGCTCTTTTTTAGATGTAAAATGATGTTAAAGGATGTTTGGTTTTGATGGTTTATGGCTGGGCTTTGTTGAGAGGTTGTTTGGATGCATTTTCGGTTGTGTTTGGTGGCCGGAAATGGAGTGTGGATGAGAGCAGCGAGTTCAGGTGCTTTCATTGAGGATATTAATGCATGATGATGCATTAATCTACTGTTTTGATGTGTTAAAACAGGGGAGTCATCTTTGGATCCAAGTGTTGGTGATCCGGAGGCTTGATTGGTGCTTCGGCAAGAGGCGAAGTGGAATCGGTGAGTGAAATTGGGTTTTCGGCTTTGAAACCAATGTCTTGGGAGCTTAGTTTATGTTTAAACAACTTTGCTAAGCTCAAGTGTAAGTTTTCGGAAAAACTCTCTAGTGGTGGCCATGGTTTGGTTGTTGTGCAATGTGGTTTATTGCATGTTTTAAATTCTGTTTTGAAAGCATGATTTAGCGTGGTTATTGCTGATTTTGTAAGCCATATGTTGAAGGAAGCTCAAGGTAAGAGTTCCTTGTTTTTGAACATTGATTAAATGTGGTCACTAAGGTCACTAAGGTGGTTAAAAGTCCTTGAGTGAGCCGTGTTACTTAAGAACATCAAGGTGGTTAAAAGTCCTTGGATGGTTCTTGTTAAGGACACAAAGGTGGTTAAAAGTCCTTGTGTGGTCCTTGCCATGGTGTTTAAAAGTCCATGGGCCAAGGTGTTTAAAAGTCCTTGGGGCCAAGGTGTTTAAAAGTCCTTGGGAAGAACACAAAGGTGGTTAAAAGTCCTTGTGTGGTTCTTGTGAATTATAAGATCACAATGGTGTTTAAAAGTTCATGTGTGAGTCTTATGTTGATCTTGTTTTTAAAAGATGGAATTTATCACTTGTGGCCAATATGACATATTAAGATATGAAGCATGAATTGCTTGTTTAAGAATGCATTTAAGATTGAGTAAATGATGATTTGAAGCATGATTTATAAAGTGTTTTATAAATGCATTATTGTGTGGTTTTAATGGGCATTCCTCACTAAGCTTTTGCTTACGCTCTCTTTCGTTTTCTTACACCAATAATGCAGAACATTAAGGTACTTTAGGGCAGCAAGGAGGGCAAGCAATCAAGTGGGATTTGAGCTCAAGTATGGAAAGGTTTTCTTGTACACCTTTAGCTTTGGGCATTTGGAAATGGGGGACCTTTGTGTATGTTTTGGGGAGATGTTTTGAACTCCTTAAGTATGTTTAATGTTGTTGATAATGCTGGTTTTTGTAATTGGCCATTGCATGTTCGAATTGGAGGTTTTATGCTTGAATGGTTTGCTTGTGTAGCAAGCATGCCATTAGAATTGGGGCTTTTATTATATGATGATAATATGTTGATTGGTTGATGCATATATGTCTCTTGTATGTTGAATTTCATGCTGGTAAAGTTTGGTAGCATTTGGAGCATGTTTGGTTGATCAATTGTGTGTTTAAGCATGCATTTTGCTGCATTCTGTGCAGGGTGTTTTGGAACAGTGGCTACCGTTTCGGAACGTGTGCCTTGAATCAGCCCAGGCGTTCGAAACGGGTGACACCGTTCCGGAACGGAAAGGCCTCTGCCAGCCCGCGTTTCGATACGCGTTGCGGAACGGCCCTGTGTTTCGAAACGGGCTCTCCCTATTTCGGAACAGCCGACCGTTGGGGGCTGACATTGGCAGTTAAATGTTTTGGAATGTTTGCATTTTGGTCCTGAATCTTGTTTGTGCAATTGTATGAGCTTGGGATGTCCGTTTGAGCTGAAATTTGGCAGTGAAGCATGAAACCTGATTATTTTCAAGATAGCAACTTTAATTTGAGTTAAGTCCTCATAATTTATAGAATTTACAATTTGGTCCCTAGTGTTGTAAATTGTTCAATTGGGTCCCTGTTTGATCTCTGATGTTTGTGATCTTTGAACATGTTGTTTGTGTGATCACAACTAGGGTTAATATGCCTCTAGACAAGTTAAAAAGAAAAAAAAGGGTTGTTAATCAAGGTTGACTTTCGGGTTGACTTTGGTTTTCCCCGTGTGACTTTCTTAATTCGGGTCAACCGTCTAGGCCGGGTTAAGGGGGTTACATTTGGTGGTATCAGAGCTGAGTTCTCGAGTAATTGGGAATGAATGTGTGCATGATTGAAGTGTGTATGCTATGTATGCTTGTTGAGTAAAAGCATGATGAGTGGTTTGTGAATGTGATGCAATTGAGTTGTATGCTGTGGTGAAGTATGTTGTGGGTACCCATTGCCAAATCAAAGCTAAGTAATGATGTTGATTTTAAGTGAAATTGAGCTTGAGTACTTGGATTGCTTACCTTGTTGGGCCTGACTTTGTTTATTTGCATTGTGATTGCATGGTTAAAGTATGGCACCACGTAGAGAGTTGAGAAGTAATGTGCGAGCTACGGCTCCGAATGAGAATGAGAATGAGGAAAATGCGGGTAGTGCGGTGTTACCTCCTCCTCCACCTGGTGGTGGTGGTGCTGAGGGAGAAAGAGCTTATGCTGCAGCTGGTGTTGGAGATGCTGGACCTGAGGTTGGTCAGGGGCAAGCTATGCCTGACATGACGATGTTGGTACAAGCTATTGCTGGTGCTTTTCAAGCCGCAGTAGCTGGAGCTCGAGGAGCTGGGCATCAGGAAGATGCTGGTGTTAGATTACCCTTGGAGCGCTTGCGCAGTCTTGGTGGGACTGAGTTCAGGGGTATGTCTGCTGAAGGTTCTGAGGCTTGGTTAGAGAGTACCAAGAGGATTTTGGGCCAGATGAGTTGCACGAATGTGCAGAAGCTGGGTTGTGTTGTATCCTTGCTTCAGGATGATGCTTATACGTGGTGGACGCCACTATAGCCGGGATGGCTGATGCTGATGTAACTTGGACATTCTTTCAGAATGTGTTCAAGAGGAGGTATCTTGGTGTGAGGTATCTTGATGAAAAGAAGCGCGAGTTCATGTCTCTTACCCAGGGGAGCATGACTGTGGCTGAGTATGAGGTGCAGTTTGTTAGACTCAGTCAGTATGCACCGGAGATAGTCCCTGATGAGCGGGCGAGGTGCGAGAGGTTCCGTTATGGTCTAGTGACGGATGTGAAGATGTATGTGCTGGCCACCGAGTATGACGATTTTGATGTGTTGGTGGGCCGAGCCAAGGATATCGAGATGAACTTGGGTTCATCTGCTAAAAGTGCTGGAGCAAGTGCTGGAAAGCGATCAGCTGAGTATAGTTCCGGTGGTGGACGGAACAAGAGGGGACGTGATCAGAGGTATCAGTCCTCAGCTAAGAGAGGTGGTGGTGCACCTGTCCGAGGAGGCAATGCTAGAGCTGATCCGAGTGCTTGTTGGATTTGTGGATCACGTGGTCACATGAAGCGTGATTGTCCTCGTGCTGTGAGGGAGGTGCAAGCTCCTGTTGCGGCAGCTGGTAATGGGTGCTGGAATTGTGGATCTGCGGATCATTTGAGGCGAGAGTGTCCTATGTTGGCCGGTGGCCAAGTGCGTGCTCCTGTTGCTGCTGCACCGCAGAGAGGTCGTGGGCGCGGCCGTGGTAACTTCCATCGAAGAGAGGAAGGTGGTCGAGGAGTGGCCCATGTTGTGGCTATTCAGCCTGAGGGTGGAGGTCAAGCTAGGGTGTATGCTCAGCGTGAGGGGAGGAATGACCCGGTGTGATTGCAGGTACTTTTACTTTGCAATCCTTGTCATTGCTTTCTTTGATTGATTCTGGATCTACGCATTCATATATTCTGCGTGAGCATGCTGAATTGCTTGGTTTGCCTGTTGAGTCTTTGGATGTTGGTGTTCGTGTCACTAGTTCTTTTGGTGAGACCGTTGTGACTCGTAAGTTGTATAGAAGGTGTCCTTTGGTTGTGCTAGAACATGTTTTTCATGTTGACCTTATGGAGTTGCCTTTCTATGGTTTTGACGTAATCCTTGGCATGGATTGGCTTGCTGAGCATTGTGCTGTTGTGGATTGTGAAAATAAGCGAGTTTCGCTGAAGCTTGCGGATGATTATGAAGTTGTTGTGGTTGGTGAGAATGTGAAGTTTCTTGCCAATGTGGTGTCTACCTTGGAGGCAGGCAGGATGTTGAGGCAAGGTTGTGAAGCTTATCTAGCTTTTGTGATGAATCCTAGCTCTAAGGAGTTGAGGGTGCAGGATATCAGAGTTGTGAATGAGTTTCCTGGTGTTTTTCCTGAGGAGTTGTCTGGTTTACCTCCTAATCGCGAGGTGGAGTTTGGAATTGAGCTGTATGAGAATACAACTCCTGTGTCCATTACCCCTTATAGAATGGCACCTAAGGAGCTGAAGGAGCTGAAGACGCAGTTGCAAGAGTTGCTTGATCGTGGTTTCATCCGGCCGAGTGTGTCACCTTGGGGTGCACCGGTCTTGTTTGTGAAGAAGAAGGATGGCACTATGAGAATGTGCATTGATTACCGTCAGCTGAACAAGTTGACTATCAAGAATCGGTATCCTTTGCCGAGGATTGATGATCTCTTTGATCAATTTCGGGGAGCTGCTGTGTTCTCTAAGATTGACTTGAGATCAGGATATTACCAGTTGAAGGTGAAGGATGTGGATGTGCCTAAAACAGCTTTCAGGACAAGGTATGGGCATTATGAGTTTCTTGTGATGCCGTTTGGTTTGACAAATGCTCCTGCTGCTTTCATGGACATGATGAACCGTGTGTTTCATGAATTCTTGGACAAGTTTGTTGTGGTGTTCATTGATGATATCCTTGTGTACTCGCGTACTGAGGAAGAGCATGAAGAGCATTTGAGGATTGTTTTGCAAGCTTTGTTGGAGAATCAACTTTATGCTAAGCTGAGTAAGTGTGAGTTCTGGCTTAAGGAGGTGGTGTTTCTTGGGCATGTAGTTTCTGCCGAGGGGATTCGTGTTGATCCTCAGAAGATTGAGGCGGTGATGAATTGGAAGGTTCCTAAGTCAGTTCACGAGGTTCGTAGTTTCCTTGGTTTGGCGAGATACTACCGGAGGTTTGTGGATGGGTTTTCTAAGATTGCCGCACCTATGACGAAGTTGTTGCAAAAGGATGTTAAGTATGAGTGGACAGAAGCGAGACAACAGGCTTTTGAGAAGCTTAAGGCGGCTTTGACGCAAGCTCCTATCTTGGTTCAACCTGAATCAGGGAAAAAGTTTGTGGTCTACAGTGATGCGTCCTATGTTGGTTTAGGATGTGTGCTGATGCAAGAGGGTAAGGTGGTGGCTTATGCATCGCGGCAGTTGAAAGTGCATGAGCGCAATTATCCTACGCATGACATTGAGCTGGCTGCAGTGGTTTTTGCTCTGAAGATCTGGAGACATTATCTGTATGGTGAGAAGTGTACGGTGTACACGGATCACAAGAGTTTGAGGTATCTGATGTCTCAGAAGGAGTTGAATCTTAGGCAGCGGCGTTGGTTGGAGTTGCTCAAGGATTATGATCTGACGATTGAGTACCATCCTGGAAAAGCTAATGTTGTTGCGGATGCCTTGAGTAGGAAGGTAGCTGTTGAGCTGAGGGCTATGTTTGCCAGCTCGAGTATTTCGCGAGATGGTGGTCTTGCGGCTGAGTTGCAAGTGAAGCCATCTTTGGTTCAGTTTATCAAGGAAAAGCAGTTGCTGGATGATTCCTTGGTGTCTCATGTTCACGATATCGCGGAGGGTAGGCCTTCGGATTTCTGTTTCAATGATGATGGATTGTTGTGTTTTGGGAGTCGGATAGTAGTGCCCAATGATGCTGAGTTGAGGCGTGCTATTCTGACTGAAGGTCATAGTAGTCCTTTTGCTATGCACCCTGGTAGTACTAAGATGTATCGAGATCTTCGTGATGAGTACTATTGGGTGGGTTTGAAAAAGGATGTTGCAGAGTTCGTGAGCAAGTGTATGGTGTTTCAGCGGGTTAAGGCTGAGCATCAGGTTCCTTCAGGGTTGTTGCAACCGTTGACAATCCCTAAATGGAAGTGGGAAAGGGTTACCATGGATTTTGTATCTGGTTTACCTTTGTCTCCATCGAAGAAGAATTCTGTTTGGGTGATTGTGGATCGCCTGACGAAGTGTGCGCATTTCTTGCCTGTGCATACTACGTTTTCTTTGGATAAGCTTGCGGAGCTGTACATTGCTGAGATTATGCGGCTGCATGGTGTGCCTGAGTCGATTGTGTCAGATAGGGATCCGAGGTTCACATCGCGTTTCTGGCAGTGTTTGCATCAAGCTTTAGGTACAAGGTTGAATTTCAGTACATCCTATCATCCTCAGTCGGATGGTCAGTCTGAGCGTGTTATCCAGATTTTGGAGGATATGTTGAGGTGCTGCGTGATTGAGTTCCAAGGTTCTTGGGAGAAGCATCTGCCTTTGGTTGAGTTTGCTTATAACAATAGTTATCAGGCAAGTGTTCAAATGGCACCTTATGAGGCTTTATACGGGAGGAAGTGTAGGACTACTCTTTGTTGGGCTGAAACGGGTCAGAAGTTGGTTTCGATGCCGGCATTGTTGAAGGGAACCACCGAGAAGGTGAAGCTCATTTGTGAGCGGTTGAGGGCAGCTTCTGATCGGCAAAAGTCTTACGCGGATTTGAAGCGTAAGGAGATTGAGTATGCGGTGGGTGACCGTGTGTTTTTGAAAGTTTCGCCTTGGAAGAAGGTGATGAGGTTTGGCCGGAAGGGTAAGTTGAGCCCTAGGTACATTGGACCATATGAGGTGATTGAGCGTGTGGGTCCTGTTGCGTATAGGTTGAGGCTACCTCAAGAGTTGGAGAAGATTCATGATGTGTTTCATGTTTCTATGCTCCGGAAGTATAGATCTGATCCTTCGCATGTGATGCCTGTGGAGGAAGTGGAATTGAATCCGGATTTGACCTATGATGAGGAGCCGGTGAAGGTTTTGGATTCGGATAACAAGGTTCTTCGTGGCAAGACCATTGAGTTGGTAAAGGTGCTGTGGAAGCTTCAAGGTGTTGAGGAAGCCACGTGGGAGCGGAAGGAAGACATGCTGAAGTAGTTTCCTTATCTCTTTCCTTCAGGTAAATTGCGGGGACGAAATTTCTTAAGGGGGGAGAGTTGTAACGCCCCGGTTTTGGGCTTAGAAGTTTTGGGCGTTGACCGTTTTGGTCAAAGTGCTGTTCGAATCTTAAGAGGTGAAATTAGGAAAGCCTAGTTCGGGTTGCATTAAAAATATGGAAAAATGTTCTAAAATCATCTTTTAATATATATAAGTGAACTGTGAAATCAATTTTTCAAAATGAGGTTTGGAAGGGTGACATTTTGGCTAGTGACCAAAATGTAATTTTTGAAAGTTGCGTGACTGTTTTATAAAGGATTGAAACTTTGAATCTTTAAGGAGCTATTTACCCAAAGGGAGTTTCTCTAGATTTTTCTAAGATATTTTAATGTTTAATTCTGATTTTAAAGCTTAAGAAAAGTGGAGGGAAATCTTTTTGGCTATTTTGCAACTAACTTTCCATATTTTCCAATTTTCCTTTTCTCTCATTTTCTCTCAACCAAAACACTTTCTCTCCAGAGTTTTCCTTCTGATTTTGTCACTCAAATCTTCCTTTTCAATTCTCTTTTGATTCCTAATCATCACATCAACAAAACCTCTCAATTTGCTAGTTGATTCTTCAAGCTTTTTGGTCCTAAAAGAGGAGAAACTCAAGTTTGGAGGTAAGAACGTCCTTCTCCTCTAAACTATCAGTTCTTTACTGAAATTCCTAAGTTCTCAATCCTTAATTGATGTTTTATAAATGGCTTTTAAAGTTGTGAAATGGATCTTGGCTTAAAATGCAAGATTTGGTGATTTTTGGTGAATTTTCGTTGGATCTGTTAAAGCAGTGTTTTAAGTTGTTAAAATGATGATTAATGGATGTTAATTTGATAAGGAATTGAGTTTTGATTAATGCAATCCCGGATAGGTTGAATTTCGTAAGTTTAGCTTATGATTCTAGGTTGTTTTTTGTGTGATCTTGTAGATATGTTGTTGCTGGAGGTATAAGGATGTTGTTAGGCTCTTTTTAGATGTAAAATGATGTTAAAGGATGTTTGGTTTTGATGGTTTATGGCTGGGCTTTGCTGAGAGGTTGTTTTGATGCATTTTCGGTTGTGTTTGGTGGCCGGAAATGGAGTGTGGATGAGAGCAACGAGTTTAGGTGCTTTCATTGAGGATATTAATGCATGATGATGCATTAATCTACTGTTTTGATGTGTTAAAACAGGGGAGTCATCTTTGGATCCAAGTGTTGGTGATCCGGAGGCTTGATTGGTGCTTCGGCAAGAGGCGAAGTGGAATCGGTGAGTGAAATTGGGTTTTCGGCTTTGAAACCAATGTCTTGGGAGCTTAGTTTAAGTCTAAACAACTTTGCTAAGCTCAAGTGTAAGTTTTCGAAAAAACTCTCTAGTGGTGGCCATGGTTTGGTTGTTGTGCAATGTGGTTTATTGCATGTTTTAAATTCTGTTTTGAAAGCATGATTTAGCGTGGTTATTGCTGATTTTGTAAGCCATATGTTGAAGGAACTCAAGGTAAGAGTTCCTTGTTTTTGAACATTGATTAAATGTGGTTTGATGCTTTAAAACGCATGATGAATATGGCTTGGTTTAATGCTTTAAAACAGTGGATTAAATGATGAAAATGATGTATATTGGCAAGTGATGTTTTGAAAAGGTTAAGGTCACTAAGGTGGTTAAAAGTCCTTGAGTGAGCTTTGTGGAATCTAAGAACTTCATGGTGGTTAAAAGTCCATGATGATTCTTGTTAAGGTCACTAAGGTGGTTAAAAGTCCTTGAGTGAGCCTTGTTACTTAAGAACATCAAGGTGGTTAAAAGTCCTTGGATGGTTCTTGTTAAGGACACAAAGGTGGTTAAAAGTCCTTGTGTGGTCCTTGCCATGGTGTTTAAAAGTCCATGGGCCAAGGTGTTTAAAAGTCCTTGGGGCCAAGGTGTTTAAAAGTCCTTGGGAAGAACACAAAGGTGGTTAAAAGTCCTTGTGTGGTTCTTGTGAATTATAAGATCACAATGGTGTTTAAAAGTCCATGTGTGAGTCTTATGTTGATCTTGTTTTTAAAAGATGGAATTTATCACTTGTGGCCAATATGACATATTAAGATATGAAGCATGAATTGCTTGTTTAAGAATGCATTTGAGCATGAGTAAATGATGATTTGAAGCAAGATTTATAAAGTGTTTTATAAATGCATTATTGTGTGGTTTTAATGAGCATTCCTCACTAAGCTTTTGCTTACGCTCTCTTTCGTTTTCTTACATCAATAATGCAGAACGTTAAGGTACTTTAGGGCAGCAAGGAGGGCAAGCAATCAAGTGGGATTTGAGCTCAAGTATGGAAAGGTTTTCTTGTACACCTTTAGCTTTGGGCATTTGGCAATGGGGGACCTTTGTGTATGTTTTGGGGAGATGTTTTGAACTCCTTAAGTATGTTTAATGTTGTTGATAATGCTGGTTTTTGTAATTGGCCATTGCAAGTTCGAATTGGAGGTTTTATGCTTGAATGGTTTGCTTGTGTAGGAAGCATGCCATTAGAATTGGGGCTTTTATTATATGATGATAATATGTTGATTGGTTGATGCATATATGTCTCTTGTATGTTGAATTTCATGCTGGTAAAGTTTGGTAGCATTTGGAGCATGTTTGGTTGATCAATTGTGTGTTTAAGCATGCATTTTGCTGCATTCTGTGCAGGGTGTTTCGGAACAGTGGCTACCGTTTCGGAACGGGTGCCTTGAATCAGCCCAGGCGTTCGAAACGGGTGACACCGTTCCGGAACGGAAAGGCCTCTGCCAGCCGGCGTTTCGGTACGCGTTGCGGAACGGCCACGTGTTTCAAAACGAGCTCTCCCTGTTTCCGAACAGCCGACCGTTGGGGGCTGACATTGGCAGTTAAATGTATTGGAATGTTTGCATTTTGGTCCTGAATCTTGTTTGTGCAATTGTATGAGCTTGGGATGTCCGTTTGAGCTGAAATTTGGCAGTGAAGCATGAAACCTGATTATTTTCAAGATGGTAACTTTAATTTGAGTTAAGTCCTCATAATTTATAGAATTTACAATTTGGTCCCTAGTGTTGTAAATTGTTCAATTGGGTCCCTGTTTGATCTCTGATGTTTGTGATCTTTGAACATGTTTTTTGTGTGATCACGACTAGGGTTAATATGCCTCTAGACAAGTTAAAAAGAAAAAAAAAGGGTTGTTAATCAAGGTTGACTTTCGGGTTGACTTTGGTTTTCCCCGTGTGACTTTCTTAATTCGGGTCAACCGTCTAGGCCGGGTTAAGGGGGTTACAGTTCTTGTTAAGGACACAAAGGTGGTTAAAAGTCCTTGTGTGGTCCTTGCCATGGTGTTTAAAAGTCCATGGGCCAAGGTGTTTAAAAGTCCTTGGGAAGAACACAAAGGTGGTTAAAAATCCTTGTGTGGTTCTTGTGAATTATAAGATCACAATGGTGTTTAAAAGTCCATGTGTGAGTCTTATGTTGATCTTGTTTTTAAAAGATGGAATTTATCACTTGTGGCCAATATGACATATTAAGATATGAAGCATGAATTGCTTGTTTAAGAATGCTTTTGAGCATGAGTAAATGATGATTTGAAGCATGATTTATAAAGTGTTTTACAAATGCATTGTTGTGTGGTTTTAACGAGCATTCCTCATTAAGCTTTTGCTTACGCTCTCTTTCGTTTTCTTAAACCAATAATGCAGAACATTAAGGTACTTAAGGGCAGCAAGGAGGGCAAGCAATCAAGTGGGATTTGAGCTCAAGTATGGAAAGGTTTTCTTGTACACCTTTAGCTTTGGGCATTTGGCAATGGGGGACCTTTGTGTATGTTTTGGGAGATGTTTTGAACTCCTTAAGTATGTTTAATGTTGTTGATAATGCTGGTTTTTGTAATTGGCCATTGCATGTTTGAATTGGAGGTTTTATGCTTGAATGGTTTGCTTGTGTAGGAAGCATGCCATTAGAATTGGGGCTTTTCTTATATGATGATAATATGTTGAAAGGTTGATGCATATATGTCTCTTGCATGTTGAATTTCATGCTGGTAAAGTTTGGTAGCATTTGGAGCATGTTTGGTTGATCAATTGTGTGTTTAAGCATGCATTTTGCTGCATTCTGTGCAGGGTGTTTCGGAACAGTGGCTACCGTTTCGGAACGGGTGCCTTGAATCAGCCCAGGCGTCCGAAACGGGTGACACCGTTCCGAAACGGGAAGGCCTCTGCCAGCCTTCGTTTCGGTACGCGTTGCGGAACGACCCCGTGTTTCGAAACAAGCTCTCCCTGTTTCGGAACAGCCGACCGTTGGGGGCTGACATTGGCAGTTAAATGTTTTGGAATGTTTGCATTTTGGTCCTAAATCTTGCTTGTGCAATTGTATGAGCTTGGGATGTCTGTTTGACCTGAAATTTGGCAGTGAAGCATGAAACCTGATTATTTTCAAGATGGTAACTTTAATTTGAGTTAAGTTCTCATAATTTATAGAATTTACAATTTGGTCCCTAGGGTTGTAAATTGTTCAATTGGGTCCCTGTTTGATCTCTGATGTTTGTGATCTTTGAGCATGTTGTTTGTGTGATCACAACTAGGGTTAATATGCCTCTAGACAAGTTTAAAAAGAAAAAAAAAGGGTTGTTAATCAAGGTTGACTTTCGGGTTGACTTTGGTTTTCCCCGTGTGACTTTCTTAATTCGGGTAAACCGTCTAGGCCGGGTTAAGGGGGTTACATTGGTGGTATCAAAGCCAGGTTCTCGAGTAATTGGGAATGAATGTGTGCATGATTGAAGTGTGTATGCTATGTATGCTTGTTGAGTAAAAGCATGATGAGTGGTTTGTGAATTTGATGCAATTAAGTTGTATGCTGTGGTGAAGTATGTTGTGGGTACCCATTGCCAAATCAAGGCTAGTGAAATGATGTTGATTTTAAGTGAAATTGAGCTTGAGTACTTGGATTGCTTACCTTGCTGGGCCTGACTTTGTTTATTTGCATTGTGATTGCATGGTTAAAGTATGGCACCACGTAGAGAGTTGAGAAGTAATGTGCGAGCTACGGCTCCGAATGAGAATGAGAATGAGGAAAATGCGGGTAGTGCGGTGTTACCTCCTCCTCCACCTGGTGGTGGTGGTGCTGAGGGAGAAAGAGTTGATGTTGCAGCTGGTGCTGGAGCTGCTGGACTTGAGGTTGGTCAGGGGCAAGCTATGCCTGACATGACGATGTTGGTACAAGCTATTGCTGGTGCTTTTCAAGCCGCAGTAGCTGGAGCTCGATGAGCTGGGCATCAGGACGATGCTGGTGTTAGATTACCCTTGGAGCACTTGCGCAGTCTTGGTGGGACTGAGTTCAGGGGTATGTCTGCTGAAGGTTCTGAGGCTTGGTTAGAGAGTACCAAGAGGATTTTGGGCCAGATGAGTTGCACGGATGTGCAGAAGCTGGGTTGTGTTGTATCCTTGCTTCAGGATGATGCTTATACGTGGTGGACGACCACTATAGCCGGGATGGCTGATGCTGATGTAACTTGGACATTCTTTCAGAATGTGTTCAAGAGGAGGTATCTTGGTGTGAGGTATCTTGATGAAAAGAAGCGCGAGTTCATGTCTCTTACCCAGGGGAGCATGACTGTGGCTGAGTATGAGGTGCAGTTTGTTAGACTCAGTCAGTATGCACCGGAGTTAGTCCCTGATGAGCGGGCGAGGTGCGAGAGGTTCCGTTATGGTCTAGTGACGGATGTGAAGATGTATGTGCTGGCCACCGAGTATGATGATTTTGATGTGTTGGTGGGCCGAGCCAAGGATATCGAGATGAACTTGGGTTTATCTGCTAAAAGTGCTGGAGCAAGTGCTGGAAAGCGATCAGCTGAGTATAGTTCCGGTGGTGGACGGAACAAGAGGGGACGTGATCAGAGGTATCAGTCCTCAGCTAAGAGAGGTGGTGGTGCACCTGTTTGAGGAGGCAATGCTAGAGCTGATCCGAGTGCTTGTTGGATTTGTAGATCACGTGGTCACATGAAGCGTGATTGTCCTCGTGCTGTGAGGGAGGTGCAAGCTCCTGTTGCGGCAGCTGGTAATGGGTGCTGGAATTGTGGATCTGCGGATCATTTGAGGCGAGAGTGTCCTATGTTGGCCGGTGGCCAAGTGCGTGCTCCTGTTGCTGCTGCACCGCAGAGAGGTCGTGGGCGCGGCCGTGGTAACTTCCAGCAAGAGAGGAAGGTGGTCGAGGAGTGGCCCATGTTGTGGCTATTCAGCCTGAGGGTGGAGGTCAAGCTAGGGTGTATGCTCAGCGTGAGGGGAGGAATGACGCAGATGTGATTGCAGGTACTTTTACTTTGCAATCCTTGTCATTGCTTTCTTTGATTGATCCTGGATCTACGCATTCATATATTCTGCGTGAGCATGCTGAATTGCTTGGTTTGCCTGTTGAGTCTTTGGATGTTGGTGTTCGTGTCACTAGTTCTTTTGGTGAGACTGTTGTGACTCGTAAGTTGTATAGAAGGTGTCCTTTGGTTGTGCAAGAACATGTTTTTCATGTTGACCTTATGGAGTTGCCTTTCTATGGTTTTGATGTAATCCTTGGTATGGATTAGCTTGCTGAGCATCGTGCTGTTGTAGATTGTGAAAATAAGCGAGTTTCGCTGAGGCTTGCGGATGATTATGAAGTTGTTGTGGTTGGTGAGAATGTGAAGTTTCTTGCCAATGTCGTGTCTACCTTGGAGGCAAGCAGGATGTTGAGGCATGGTTGTGAAGCTTATTTAGCTTTTGTGATGAATCCTAGCTCTAAGGAGTTGAGGGTGCAGGATATCAGAGTTGTGAAGGAGTTTCCTGGTGTTTTTCCTGAGGAGTTGCCTGGTTTACCTCCTAATCGCGAGGTGGAGTTTGGAATTGAGCTGTATGAGAATACAACTCATGTGTCCATTACCCCTTATAGAATGGCACCTAAGGAGCTGAAGGAGCTGAAGACGCGGTTGCAAGAGTTGCTTGATCGTGGTTTCATCCGGCCGAGTGTGTCACCTTGGGGTGCACCGGTCTTGTTTGTGAAGAAGAAGGATGGCACTATGAGAATGTGCATTGATTACCGTCAGCTGAACAAGTTGACTATCAAGAATCGGTATCCTTTACCGAGGATTGATGATCTCTTTGATCAATTTCGGGGAGCTGCTGTGTTCTCTAAGATTGACTTGAGGTCAGGATATTACCAGTTGAAGGTGAAGGATGTGGATGTGCCTAAGACAGCTTTCAGGACAAGGTATGGGCATTATGAGTTTCTTGTGATGCCGTTTGGTTTGACAAATGCTCCTGCTGCTTTCATGGACATGATGAACCGTGTGTTTCATGAATACTTGGACAAGTTTGTTGTGGTGTTCATTGATGATATCCTTGTGTACTCGCGTACTGAGGAAGAGCATGAAGAGCATTTGAGGATTGTTTTGCAAGCTTTGTTGGAGAATCATTTTTATGCTAAGCTGAGTAAGTGTGAGTTCTGGCATAAGGAGGTGGTGTTTCTTGGGCATGTAGTTTCTGCCGAGGGGATTCGTGTTGATCCTCAGAAGATTGAGGCGGTGATGAATTGGAAGGTTCCTAAGTCAGTTCACGAGGTTCGTAGTTTCATTGGTTTGGCGGATACTACCAGAGGTTTGTGGATGGGTTTTCTAAGATTGCTGCACCTTTGACGAAGTTGTTGCAGAAGGATGTTAAGTATGAATGGACAGAAGCGAGACAGCAGGCTTTTGAGAAGCTTAAGGCGGCTTTGACGCAAGCTCTTATCTTGGTTCAACCTGAATCAGGGAAAGAGTTTGTGGTCTACAGTGATGCGTCCTATGTTTGTTTAGGATGTGTGCTGATGCAAGAGGGTAAGGTGGTGGCTTATGTATCGCGGCAGTTGAAGGTGCATGAGCGCAATTATCCTACGCATGACATTGAGCTGGCTGCAGTGGTTTTTGCTCTGAAGATCTGGAGACATTATCTGTATGGTGAGAAGTGTACGGTGTACACGGATCACAAGAGTTTGAGGTATCTGATGTCTCAGAAGGAGTTAAATCTTAGGCAGCGGCGTTGGTTGGAGTTGCTCAAGTATTATGATCTGACGATTGAGTACCATCCTGGAAAAGCTAATGTTGTTGCGGATGCCTTGAGTAGGAAGGTAGCTGTTGAGCTGAGGGCTATGTTTGCCAGCTTGAGTATTTCGCGAGATGGTGGTCTTGTGGCTGAGTTGCAAGTGAAGCCATCTTTGGTTCAGTTGATTAAGGAAAAGCAGTTGCTGGATGATTCCTTGGTGTCTCATGTTCAGGATATCGCATAGGGTAGGCCTTCGGATTTCTGTTTCAATGATGATGGAGTGTTGTGTTTTGGGAGTCGGATAGTAGTGCCCAATGATGCTGAGTTGAGGCGTGCTATTCTGACTGAAGGTCATAGTAGTCCTTTTGCTATGCACCCTGGTAGTACTAAGATGTATCGAGATCTTCGTGATGAGTACTATTGGGTGGGTTTGAAAAAGGATGTTGCAGAGTTCGTGAGCAAGTGTATGGTGTGTCAGTGGGTTAAGGCTGAGCATCAGGTTCCTTCAGGGTTGTTGCAACCGTTGAGAATCCCTGAATGGAAGTGGGAAAGGGTTACCATGGATTTTGTATCTGGTTTACCTTTGTCTCCGTCGAAGAAGAATTCTGTTTGGGTGATTGTGGATCGCCTGATGAAGTGTGCGCATTTCTTGCCTGTGCATACTACGTTTTCTTTGGATAAGCTTGCGGAGCTGTACATTGCTGAGATTGTGCGGCTGCATGGTGTGCCTAAGTCGATTGTGTCGGATAGGGATCCGAGGTTCACATCGCGTTTCTGGCAGTGTTTGCATCAAGCTTTGGGTACAAGGTTGAATTTCAGTACATCCTATCATCCTCAGTCGGATGGTCAGTCTGAGCGTGTTATCCAGATTTTGGAGGATATGTTGAGGTGTTGCGTGATTGAGTTCCAAGGTTCTTGGGAGAAGCATCTGCCTTTGGTTGAGTTTGCTTATAACAATAGTTATCAGGCAAGTGTTCAAATGGCACCTTATGAGGCTTTGTACGGGAGGAAGTGTAGGACTCCTCTTTGTTGGGTTGAAACGGGTCTGAAGTTGGTTTCGATGCCGGCTTTGTTGAAGCGAACCACCGAGAAGGTGAAGCTCATTTGTGAGCGGTTGAAGGCAGCTTCTGATCGGCAAAAGTCTTACGCGGATTTAAAGCGTAAGGAGATTGAGTATGCGGTGGGTGACCGTGTGTTTTTGAAGGTTTCGCCTTGGAAGAAGGTGATGAGGTTTGGCCGGAAGGGTAAGTTGAGCCCTAGGTACATTGGACCATATGAGGTGATTGAGCGTGTGGGTCCTGTTGCGTATAGGTTGAGGCTACCTCAAGAGTTGGAGAAGATTCATGATGTGTTTCATGTTTCTATGCTCCAGAAGTATAATTCTGATCCTTCGCATGTGATGCCTGTGGAGGAAGTGGAATTGAATCCGGATTTGACCTATGATGAGGAGCCGGTGAAGGTTCTGGATTCGGATAAAAAGGTTCTTTGTGGCAAGACCATTGAGTTGGTAAAGGTGCTGTGGAAGCATCGAGGTGTTGAGGAAGCCACGTGGGAGCGGAAGGAAGACATGCTGAAGCAGTTTCCCTATCTCTTTCCTTCAGGTAAATTTCGGGGACGAAATTTCTTAAGGGGGGAGAGTTGTAACGCCCCGGTTTTGGGCTTAGAAGTTTTGGGCGTTGACCGGTTTGGTCAAAGTGCTGTTCGAATCTTAAGAGGTGAAATTAGGAAAGCCTATTTCGGGTTGCATTAAAAATATGGAAAAATGTTCTAAAATCATCTTTTAATATATATAAGTGAACTGTGAAATCAATTTTACAAAATGAGGTTTGGAAGGGTGACATTTTGGCTAGTGACCAAAATGTAATTTTTGAAAGTTGCGTGACTGTTTTATAAATGATTGAAACTTTGAATCTTTAAGGAGCTATTTTCCCAAAGGGAGTTTCTCCAGATTTTTCTAAGATATTTTAATGTTTAATTCTGATTTTTAAGCTTAAGAAAAGTGGAGGGAAATCATTTGGCTATTTTGCAACTAACTTTCCATATTTTACAATTTTCCTTTTCTCTCATTTTCTCTCAACCCAAACACTTTCTCTCCAGAGATTTCCTTCTGATTTTGTCACTCAAATCTTCCTTTTCAATTCTCTTTTGATTCCTAATCATCACATCAACAAAACCTCTCAATTTGCTAGTTGATTCTTCAAGCTTTTTGGTTCTAAAAGAGGAGAAACTCAAGTTTGGAGGTAAGAACGTCCTTCTCCTCTAAACTATCAGTTCTTTACTGAAATTCCTAAGTTCTCAATCCTTAATTGATGTTTTATAAATGGCTTTTAAAGTTGTGGAATGGATCTTGGCTTAAAATGCAAGATTTGGTGATTTTTGGTGAATTTTCGTTGGATATGTTAAAGCAGTGTTTTAAGTTGTTAAAATGATGATTAATGGATGTTAATTTGATAAGGAATTGAGTTTTGATTAATGCAATCCCGGATAGGTTGAATTTCCTAAGTTTAGCTTATGATTCTAGGTTGTTTTTGGTGTGATCTTGTAGATCTGTTGTTGCTGGAGGTATAAGGATGTTGTTAAGCTCTTTTTAGATGTAAAATGATGTTAAAGGATGTTTGGTTTTGATGGTTTATGGCTGGGCTTTGTTGAGAAGTTGTTTGGATGCATTTTCGGTTGTGTTTGGTGGCCAGAAATGGAGTGTGGATGAGAGCAGCGAGTTAGGTGCTTTCATTGAGGATATTAATGCATGATGATGCATTAATCTACTGTTTTGATGTGTTAAAACAGGGGAGTCATCTTTAGATCCAAGTGTTGGTGATCCGGAGGCTTGATTGGTGCTTCGGCAAGAGGCGAAGTGGAATCGGTGAGTGAAATTGGGTTTTCGGCTTTGAAACCAATGTCTTGGGAGCTTAGTTTAAGTCTAAACAAATTTGCTAAGCTCAAGTGTAAGTTTTCGGAAAAACTCTCTAGTGGTGGTCATGGTTTGATTGTCGTGCAATGTGGTTTATTGCATGTTTTAAATTCTGTTTTGAAAGCATGATTTAGCATGGTTATTGCTGATTTTGTAAGCCATATGTTGAAGGAAGCTCAAGGTAAGAGTTCTTTGTTTTTGAACATTGATTAAATGTGGTTTGATGCTTTAAAACGCATGATGAATATGGCTTGGTTTAATGCTTTATAACAGTGGATTAAATGATGAAAATGATGTATATTCGCAAGTGATGTTTTGAAAAGGTTAAGGTCACTAAGGTGGTTAAAAGTCCTTGAGTGAGCCTTGTGGATTCTAAGAACTTCATGCTGGTTAAAAGTCCATGATGATTCTTGTTAAGGTCACTAAGGTGGTTAAAAGTCCTTGAGTGAGCCTTGTTACTTAAGAACATCAAGGTGGTTAAAAGTCCTTGGATGGTTCTTGTTAAGGACACAAAGGTGGTTAAAAGTCCTTGTGTGGTCCTTGCCATGGTGTTTAAAAGTCCATGGGCCAAGGTGTTTAAAAGTCCTTGGGGCCAAGGTGTTTAAAAGTCCTTGGGAAGAACACAAAGGTGGTTAAAAGTCCTTGTGTGGTTCTTGTGAATTATAAGATCACAATGGTGTTTAAAAGTCAATGTGTGAGTCTTATGTTGATCTTATTTTTAAAAGATGGAATTTATCACTTGTGGCCAATATGACATATTAAGATATGAATCATGAATTGCTTGTTTAAGAATGCTTTTGAGCATGAGTAAATGATGATTTGAAGCATGATTTATAAAGTGTTTTACAAATGCATTGTTGTGTGGTTTTAACGAGCATTCCTCACTAAGCTTTTGCTTACGCTCTCTTTCGTTTTCTTAAACCAATAATGCAGAACATTAAGGTACTTAAGGGCAGCAAGGAAGGCAAGCAATCAAGTGGGATTTGAGCTCAAGTATGGAAAGGTTTTCTTGTACACCTTTAGCTTTGGGCATTTCTTAATGGGGGACCTTTGTGTATGTTTTGGGAGATGTTTTGAACTCCTTAAGTATGTTTAATGTTGTTGATAATGCTGGTTTTTGTAATTGGCCATTGCATGTTTGAATTGGAGGTTTTATGCTTGAATGGTTTGCTTGTGTAGGAAGCATGCCATTAGAATTGGGGCTTTTCTTATATGATGATAATATGTTGAAAGGTTGATGCATATATGTCTCTTGCATGTTGAATTTCATGCTGGTAAAGTTTGGTAGCATTTGGAGCATGTTTGGTTGATCAATTGTGTGTTTAAGCATGCATTTTGCTGCATTCTGTCCAGGGTGTTTCGGAACAGTGGCTACCGTTTCGGAACGGGTGCCTTGAATCAGCCCAGGCGTCCGAAACGGGTGACACCGTTCCGAAACGGGAAGGCCTCTGCCAGCCCGCGTTTCGGTACGCGTTGCAGAACGGCCCCGTGTTTCGAAACAGGCTCTCCCTGTTTCGGAACAGCCGACCATTGGGGGCTGACATTGGCAGTTAAATGTTTTGAAATGTTTGCATTTTGGTCCTGAATCTTGCTTGTGCAATTGTATGAGCTTGGGATGTCCGTTTGAGCTGAAATTTGGCAGTGAAGCATGAAACCTGATTATTTTCAAGATGGTAACTTTAATTTGAGTTAAGTCCTCATAATTTATAGAATTTACAATTTGGTCCCTAGGGTTGTAAATTGTTCAATTGGGTGCCTGTTTGATCTCTGATGTTTGTGATCTTTGAGCATGTTGTTTGTGTGATCACAACTAGGGTTAATATGCCTCTAGACAAGTTTAAAAAGAAAAAAAAAGGGTTGTTAATCAAGGTTGACTTTCGGGTTGACTTTGGTTTTCCCCGTGTGACTTTCTTAATTCGGGTCAACCGTCTAGGCCGGGTTAAGGGGGTTACAGAGGTTGTGGAGCGTGTTGGTCCTGTTGCATATCGGTTGAGGTTGCCTCCCGAATTGGAGAAAATTCATGTTGTGTTTCACATTTCAATGTTGCGAAGGTATAGATCAGATCCATCTCATATGATGCTTGTTGAGGAGATTGAGTTGAATCCGGATTTATCTTATGACGAGGAACCAGTGGGGATCCTTGATTCTAGTAGCAAAGTTCTTCGTGGTAAAGAGATTGAACTTGTGAAGGTGTTGTGGCGACATCGAGGAGTTGAGGAGGCCACGCGAGAGAGCAATGCGGACATGTTGAAGTAGTTTCCACATCTTTTTCAATCAGGTAAAATCTTTGAGGACGAAATTTGCTATGTGGGGGAGAGTTGTAAATCCCCAGTTTTGGGCCTAGATGTTTAGGCATCAATTTAGGTTAGTCGAACCTAGAATTGGAGATTCGAGCCTTTAGAAGCGGTTCAGGGAAAACGTAGTCAGAGATGTGATAAAATTATAATAAAAATTGATAAAATATTTTAAAAATATGTATTGAAGGATGGTGAAATCGATTTTAGAAAACAGGTCTTGGAAAGTGGCCATTTTGTAAAAAGTGAAAATTTGGTTTTTAAGGACTAAATTAAAAAGGAGACAAGACTTAGAATCTTTATGGAGCTTACATGTGTTTAAAAGTCTTTTCCCCTTAATTTGACCAATTTTAAAATAGCGTTTTTAAAAAAGGAATAAAAAGAAAAGCTTTTAATTAAAAGGGACTTTTAATCAAATCAAAAGGATTTTACGTAACTTCCATCTCTTCACTTTCTTAACAGCCAAAAACTTTATTCTCTCTCAAAAATCTCAGATTTCTATCATCTTTTCTCTTTCTTTTGATTTCCTAAAAGTGATCTATCAATTTAATCAATGGAGCTTTGAGGTTTGCTTGCAAAATCTTTGTCAATTGAGGGAAAAGCTAAGATTGGAGGTAAGGGCTGATCATCCCACTAATCAAGGTTCTTTAATGAAATTCCCAAGTTTTGTGCTTCCTAAATATTGTTAATAACTGAGTTTTATGATTTGATTAATGATAAATAGGTTAAAATGGCTTAGTTGATGATTTTCTAAGATTTTCGTTTGGGCACTGCTATGATTGATTTGAGAATGATTTTAAAGTTGTTTTTGGATATTAAATGATGTTAAAGTAAAGGCTTAATCATAATAATCCAGGATTAGGTTGGATCTTTTGAAGTTTAGGTTGTTAGTTTTGGGTTTTTGGCTTGGAAATGTGAAATCTGAGTTGCTGGAGGTATAAAGATGATATTGGGGTATTTTTGGATGTTGATTTATGGTTAAAATGTGATGGAAGTGCTTGTTGATGGCTAGGTTAAGTTTCGAGTAAGATTGATTGAATTTTTGGTTGTTTCAGATAAGTTTTTTTGTGCCTTTGGGCAGAGCTGCGGGTTTTTAGTGTTTGCTGGTGGATTTAATGCATTGAGATGCATTAATCCTCTATTCTTGTGTGGTATAAACATGGGAGGATTCTTTGGAAGCATTTGGCGAAGTTCTGGGGACTTTGGACGCTTGATTTTCGCGTCAGCGATTGAGGTTTCGCGAGTAGGTGAGTGGAAATGGGATTTCCAGTTTTGAAACATTTTTAAAGTAGATTCTGGAACTTAGTGTAAGCTTGAAACACTTTACTAAGTTCAGAAGTAAGTAAAGTGATTTTCTCCCTCGGATTGTGCTACTATAAGCTTGATGATGCACTTGATTTTATATATGTTTATCTACTGTTTTAAAGCATGCTTTTGAGAAAGATATTTACTGTTTATGATGCCATATTGTTAAAGGATGCACTAGGTAAGTGACCCTTGTATGTATGTGCTTATACATGTTTAATGAAGCATGATTTAATGCTTGGAATATGGCTTATTGCGAATGCTTTAAAAATAGTGGGGTTTGTACTAAATGAGAATTATATTGGCAAGTGTTGTGCGTAAAGTGGTTTACAAATGAAATCAGATATAGTTAGCCAGCTATAGGATTGAGTGCTCCATCCAAGTACCCTACGATTGAGGAAATTGAGTTGTGTCATATCCCTCGTTAGTGGGGTTATACATCTACCGATAAGTGGTGTAGAGGGTTTGCAAGGTATCGAATACTCCACCACGGGTGTCACATCGGTGGAGGATTTCTCCTGTGTGTGTACCTTGAGATGCTGGTGAGAATGTATGAAGTGTTGGGACAACACTTGGGAATCCGTGTATCCGATACGTTTTGAGAAATCAGTATGATTATGATCACTTGTGGCCAATATAATTGATGAATTGTTATGTAATGCTTATGGATGCATAATGTGAATAAAATGCATGTTTTACCTTTTTTTTTGCTTTGAATATGGTAGTTATGCATGGAAAAGCTTGGAATAGTTTTAGCAAATGATTTGATGTTGAAGCATGTAATACTTGTTGCATGATGTATAACATGCTGATTTTATTAGTAAAGTGCATGAATTTCAAAGAGGGCTTGATATTTTCCAAATGCTGTAAAATGATTTTAAGCATCGATGGTGTTTTGAGTTTTATACACTCCTCACTAAGCTTGTATGCTTACGCTCTCTTTTTCCATCCATGCAGATAACTAAGTGTTTGGAGGCAGCAACTTGCAAGTGGTTCTAAGGATACTTCACTTTTCGAATGTATGTTTTGTTTTACGGACTAAAGTAATAAGGGCAATGTGGATCCATGGTTTATTCGGGAGATATACTGAAACTCCCTATTTGAGCATGTTTGATTCATGGTTTTATAATTGTGAAAGGCCTCTTTGTGTTGGTTTAAGCCTTGATTTAAGTTTTAACTTTTGGATGCTTGATTTTCATAGGAAGCATGCCTTTAGAACACTTTAATGTGATTGTCATGTTCCGCTGGTTGAAACTACTGTGTATGTGTAGGGAATGTTGTTTAGTTTTCATTGGGTATGTTTAAAAGCATGTCGGATTGCATTTGAATGGTTTAAAGTGCGTAAAAGCTGCAATCTGGAACATTGCATGCCATAGGGTATCGATACCCTTGATGGTGTATCGATACGGTCTTTGTAAATGTATGGGTGTATCGATACACGAGGGCGTACCGATACGTTATTTGGCTACTGGTTTAGGGCGTACCGATACGGACTCGTAGGGTATCAGTACGGTCTTGAATTTTGAATTTTTGAATGTTGCTTTTGTCGAGGGCGTATCGATTCCCTCTCTAAGAGCATCGATATAGTGGTAGTTAAATTGGTTAAAAGGTATCTTTGAACGTTCTGAATCTTTACGATTTGGTCCCTGAATGTTGTGCATGCAATTAATTGAGTTTGAATGATTATTTTGAGCTGAGTTTTGTTAGAGATGCATGTGGCATAATTAATTTAAAGATGGTAATCCAAATTTGGGGAAAATTCTTGTAATTTGTCAAGTTTATAATTTGGTCCCTAAAAGTCGTTTTTGCATGCAAATGATGTTCGATTGATGTTGTGTTTGATCCGCTGCAACACTAAACACATAGGGTTATAACGAGCATCTAGACAAGATAAAAGAAAAAAGGGTCATTTATTGAGGTAAACCTTCCCGATTTACTTCAATATTCCCCGTGTGACCCGCCTGGTCGGGTCGCTCGTCTAGCTCGGGCCGAGGGGGTTACATTTAGTGGTATCATAGCCAGGTTTCGAAATAATGGGATGCAAGGTAAGTTAATGGTAAGTCAATTTCATGTGATTGTATGTATTTGGTGATGTTTGTTTTGCACGTGAATGTTATAAGTGTGTTAATGTTGATTAAATGATAGTGATGCTATGTATGACGATTGTGATGTAAGTATGAGCTGTTATATATGGTGATGTTATGGGGATGAATCTTAGTGATTGTGATGCACGATGGTTGTGACATGTACGTTGTACGTTTTATGCTATGTTTGAGGGAAAATTGGGTTGCTCATTTCCTTATTACTGTAGTGAAGTGTTTTTAAATTGAATTCGAAGTCTTGGATCCTTGCTAGAAGCTGTCCTGATTTCTTATTTTGTTTTATATTCATGCCTTAATGATAATATCACAATTGGACTGAGGAGAGAGCTACGTCCAGGATCCGTTGCTTCGGCTAATAAGCAAAGGAATTAGGAGAACTATGTTCTTGCTGGTGCAAATTTACCCCCTCCACCACCACCACATGAGGGTGAGGAGCAAGTACAACACGAACAGGTTGGTCCGGTGTTGGGGGAATTTACGCCTTTAGTACAGGCGATGACTGGAGCATTCCAGGCTGCTTTTGTTGGAGTGCAAGAACAAGCACTTGGTGCTGGGCAATTGGGTTTGCCGTTGGAACGCTTGCAAAGTTTAGGAGGTGTAGAGTATTGTGGATTGTCTTTTGAAGCATTCGAGGCTGGATGGCTAGTACGATCTGGATTTTGGATCAGATGGGGTGTAGTGATGCACGCAAGTTGGGATGTGATGTCTCTTTATTGCATGGTGATGCATACATTTGGTGGAAAACTGTGATCGCGGTTATGGAACCCAATGAGGTGGATTGGGAGTTCTCCCAAGCTGCCTTTAAGAAGTAGTATCTAGGAGTTAGATACTTGGACGACTAGAAGCGTGAGATTTTGATGTGTTGGTTACGCGAGCCAAAGATATTGAGCAGAGTTTGGGTCTGACCTCTCGCGGGGGTGGTTCTAGCTCGGAAAGAGAGCTGCAGATTCGGGTCCTAGTGGTGGACAATATAAGATAAACTGTGATCGTATCGACCTGAGGCGAGGCGAGGTACTTTTGGACGAGGTGCGCCAGCTCATGGTAATAGAGTGAGATCTGAACAGAATACTTGCTGAACATGTGGATCACGAGAGCATTTGAGGCGAGATTGTCCTCATGTGTCTTTGGAAGCACATGCTCATGTGGTTGGGGCGGCTAATTCTTGTTGGAACCGTGAATCAACTGATCATATGAGATGAGAATGTCCTTTGTTAGCTGGAGCTGGTCAGGGACGAGCACCTGTTGTTGCACCAAAGAGAGGTCGTGGGCATAGTCGTGGTAATTTCGTACGGAGGGAGGATGGACAGAGAGGTATAGCTCATGTTGTTGTTGTTCAACCTAAGGGTGGTGGTCCTTCGAGGGTGTATGCATATCGCGAGGGACGTAACGACACCGACGTGATTGCAGGTACTTTCACTTTGCAATCCTTGTCCTTGTTAGCTTTAATTGATTCTGGATCTATGCATTCATACATCTTGAGTTAGCATGCACAATTGCCTGATATCCCTTTTGAGATGCTAGATGTTGAAATGCATGTAACAAGCTCTTTTGGTGAAACTGTTGTTACAAGAAAGTTGTGTAGAAGATGTCATTCATCTGTTCAAGGCCATGTGTTTTTAGTTGATTTGATGGAGTTGCCTTTCTATGGTTTTGATGTAATCCTTGGGATGGATTGGTTGACCGAGAATAGGGTTGTAGTTGATTTTGATGTCAAGCGGGTTACCTTGAAACTTGGTGATGACTACAAAGTGGTAATCGTAGGCGAGAATGTGAAATTCTTGTCCAATACAATTTCGACTCTTGAAGCGAGTCGTATGATGGAGTTGGGTTGTGAAGCTTTCCTAGCTTATATGATGAACACTGATTCAAAGGAGGTGCAAGTACAAGGCATACAAACAATATGTGAGTTTCTGGGTGTCTTTTCGAAAGAGTTGCCTGGTTTGCCACCGAACAGAGAAGTTGAGTTTTGCATTGAATTGTATGAAAATACGACTCCAGTGTCTATTACACCTTATTGGATGGCACCTAAGGAGTCAAAAGAGTTGAAAACACAACTTCATGAGTTGCTAGATCGAGGGTTCATAAGGCCAAGTGTTTCACCATGGGGTGCACCGGTCTTATTTGTAAAGAAGAAGGACGACACAATGCGTATGTGTATAGATTATCGGCAACTGAACAAGTTGATGATTAAGAACAAGTACCCTTTGCCAAGGATTGATGATTTGTTTAACCAGTTTTGAGTTGCTTCAATGTTTTCTAAAATTAATTTGAGGTATGGATATTATCAACTGAGGGTCAAGGATGTAGATGTACCAAAGACAGCTTTTCAGACAAGGTACGGGCATTATGAGTTCTTAGTGATGTCGTTTGGGTTAATGAACGCACTGGATGCATTCACAGACATGATGAATTGTGTGTTCCATGAGTTTTTGGATCAGTTTGTGGTAGTGCGTATTGATGATTTTCTTATGTACTCTCGTACCGAGGAGGATCACGACAAGCATTTCTGAATTGTGTTACAAGTGTTGTTGGAGAATCAGCTTTATGCTAAGCTGAGAAAATGCGGGTTTTGGTTTAGGGAAGTTGCCTTCCTTGGACATGTATTGTCGGCCGAGGGTATCCGAGTTGACCCGCACAAGATTGAGGCAGTGATGAATTGGAAAACGCCTAAATCGGTGACGGAAGTGCGTAGTTTCCTTGGTTTGGCTAGATATTACTGAAGGTTTGTTGAGGGTTTCTCTAATATTGCTCCACTGTTAACTAAATTATTACAAAAGAATGTTCGCCATGAATGGATGGATGTTAGACAACAAACTTTCGAGAGGTTGAAGAAAGCTTTGACGCGAGCCCCTGTCTTGATTCAACCAAAATTGGGTAAGGAGTTTGTAGTTTATAGTGATGCGTCACATGTTGGTCTAGGTTGTGTGTTGATGCAATGTGGGAAGGTTGTGGCATATGCATCTAGGCAATTGAAGGTGCATGCGCGCAACTATCCTACTCATGATCTAGAGCTTGCTGCAGCGGTGCTCGCTTTGAAGATATGGAGGCATTATCTTTACGATGAGAAATGTGTGGTTTACACAGATCATAAGAGTTTAAAATATTTGATGTCTCAGAGAGAGTTGAATCTTAGGCAACGAAGATGGTTTGAGTAGGTATAGAGTTTCCATGAGTTCTATATTTTGTACACATTCCCGCCCTTATTATTTCTTTTCTTAAGCTCATTTAGGCATATTTAGGTGCATTGCATGCATTATAACAATATCTTATCTTATACCATGCTTTTATTGAATATTTTATGTTTGGTTGAGAAAGGTTACTGTTTTAGTTTAGTTTATATTTTCAGGTGCTATAGATAGGAGAGGAGAGGAAAGGATAGGACCAGACAAGAAAGCTGGAATTAAAAGAGCTGTACTGAAGAAGCTCAAGATGCCGCCAAGGACGCTGCCGCAGCAGTAATGCTGCCAAGTGCTGCCCGAGCAAGAGTTACACCAACTTGGCTAAGATGGGTTGCAATTTCAAGAGGACAATTTCCTAAGCACAATGAGATCAGTCTTGCAATTTTCTGAAGCTTGTAGCGGCCGGTAGAGCTAATTCAAGATCGATAAGTAGGAGCACTTATCCTTACTTGCGGAAGAAGGCAACGTCCAACGAGTCTGTATTTAAAGTATAAAGGAGTCTGTATTTAATGCAATTTACTTTTAGAACTCCTACTTCAAGGAGGACTCAACTTAGGGCATGAGCCCTATATATACCCAATGTATGTAAGGGTATAGGGGCATGAGAAAGACGAGGGTGAGGGGATGCGAGCCTGAGCAGCCACACACGGAGATGTAGCTAGATAGGTTGGAGTGTTGGGGGGTCGCGGTCCAACGCTCCTAGGGTTTAGGCGCGTGTATGTAAATTAGTTTGAGGGAAACGGTTGTAGAACTTTGAATTGTTTTCAATAAAATTCTAAGTTTGCTTAATCCATGCTTCTTGTTCGTTCAATTAGACTACACCAGTCAGTTGAAGAGAAAATCCATTTTTCGGGCACGAAAGTGCAAGACTCACGAAAGGGTTAAGCACAGTCACAACTCACAAAGGCGTGACTAACTTGGTTCCACACTAGTCCACAAGTTTCAGCGGCTAAAAGGGAGTACCAACCGGGTTGACTAATTTGGTTCCACACTAGTTCTCAAGTTAGCATCTCAAGCATCCTAACCTAGAAATAGTAGGGATCACTGTCGACTATCCTGCCGAACTTAGAATGTTTGACAGACGAGCCGCCAGGACTTCTTTTCATTCCACTTACCGAGATAGTACACACCCATTTAGTGGCAGTGACTTGCTGCGGCCACATGACAGGGTCGTAGTTTTCCGCCCACCATACCCGCCGAGGCAGTATCTCTTGGCAGCGCAAAACATACTCAGACTTTACAATACAGATCGCATGCTACTGAACTGCACTAGTCTTACCCAGCTTATCGCCCCAAATCTCTCCCTATCATCTCTCTCACATCACTATCTTTATTTTTATTTGTGTTTTTATATTTCCACATCATGAGATTTAATGGCGCATTTACTAAATCTTTGTGCAAGAAACCATTCATAGAAGCTGCTTGAATCCTTGTTGGAGACGATATCTTTTATACTATAACTTGGCAAGAGTGTGCACTTGCGCTCATAAATGGAGAACACCCAAACGCTCTATAGTAGGAAAGTGGTTGTTGAGTTGAGAGCGATGTTTGCTCGGTTGAGTATATCGCGAGATGGTGGGTTGGTAGCCGAGTTACAAGTGAAACCTTCCTTGATTCAGTTAATTAAGGATAAGCAGTTGCTTGACGATTCTTTGGTGTCTCATGTTCAGGATATAGCTGAAGGTAATGCAACAAATTTCTTTTCAATGATGATGAAGTTTTATGTTTTAAAAGTCAAATAGTTGTGTCGGAGGACGTTGAGTTGAGGCGCACTGTTTTGACTGAAGCTCATAGCAGTCCTTTCGCTATGCATCCTGGTAGCACCAAGATGTATCATGGTTTGAAAGTTGAATACTATTGGGTTGGGTTGAAAAAGGATGTAGCTGATTTTGTGAGCAAGTGTATGGTTTGTCAACGTGTGAAAACTGAGCACCAGTTTCCTTCCAGATTGTTGCAGCCCTTAAGGATACCGAAATGGAAATGAGAAAGGATTACGATGGATTTTTTGTCCAGGTTGCCTATGACACCATCAAAGAAGAACTCCATTTGGGTGATTGTAGATTGTCTTACGAAGTGTGCACATTTCTTGGCTATGCATACTACGTATACGTTGAATAAGCTAGCGAAGTTGTATATTGCCGAGATTGTGCGTTTGCATGATGTGCCTTAATCTATAGTGTCAGATAGAGATCTGAGGTTTACAGTAAGATTTTGAGAGTGTTTACACCAGATGTTGGGTACACACTTGAATTTCAGCATTTCATATCACCCTCATACGGATGGACAATCGGAGCGAGTTACCCAAGTGCTAGAGGATATGTTGAGATGTTGTGTTATAGATTTCCAAGACTCTTAGGAAAAGCAACTGCCCTTAGTGGAGTTTGCATATAATAATAGTTTCCAAGAAAGTAAACAAATGACTCTGTATGAAGCTTTGTATGGAAGGAAGTGTAGAACGCCTCTTTATTAGGCGGGGACGGGGAAAAGTTGGTTTCCTAGCCAGATTTGCTAAAGGGAACGATTGAGAAGGTGAAGCTTGTATGTGAGCGGTTGAAGGTTGCATCAGATCGTCAAAAGTCTTACGCGGATTTAATGCGTAATGAGATTGAGTTTGCGGTTGGAGATCGAGTGTTCTTGAAGGTATCACCTTGGAAGAAGGTGATGAGATTTGGATATAAGGGTAAGCTTAGCCCGAGGTTTAATTGACCTTATGAGGTTTTGGAGCGTGTTGGTCTTGTTGCATATCGATTGAGGTTGCCTCCTGAATTGGAGAAAATTCATGATGTGTTTCACGTTTCAATGTTGCGAAGGTATAGATCAGATCCATCTCATATGATGCTTGTTGAGGAGAGTGAGTTGAATCCGAATTGATCTTATGACGAGGAACCAATGGGGATCCTTGATTCTAGTATCAAAGTTCTTTGTGGTAATACGATTGAACTTGTGAAGGTGTTGTGGTGACATCGAGGAGTTGAGGAGGCCACGAGGGAGAGCAAGACAGACATGTTGAAATAGTTTCCACATCTTTACCCTTCATGTAAAATTTTTGAGGACAAAATTTCCTAAGTGGGGGAGAGTTGTAACACCTCGGTTTTGGTCCTAGATGTTTAGACATTAGTTTAGGTTAGTCAAACTTAGAATTGGAGATTCGAGCCTTTAGAAGCGGTTCAGGGAAAACATAGTCCAAGATGTGATAAAATTATAATAAAAATTGACAAAATCTTTTAAAAATATATATTGAAGGATGGTGAAATCGATTTTAGAAAACATGTCTTGGAAAGTCAAGATTTTGGAAAGTGGTCATTTGGTAAAAAGTGCAATTTTTTCTTAAGGACTAAATTAAAAAGGAGACAAGACTTAGAATCTTTAGGGAGCTTACATGTGTTTAAAAGCCCTTTTCCCTTAACTTGACCAATTTTAAAATAGTTTTTTAAAAAGGAATAAAAAGAAAAGCTTTTAATTAAAAGGGATTTTTAAAGAAATCAAAAGGATTTTACGTAACTACCATATCGTCACTTTCTTAACAGCCAAACACTTTCTTTTCTCTCAAAATCTCAGATTTCTATCATATTTTCTCTTTCTTTTGATTTCCTAAAAGTGATCTATCAATGTAATCAACGGAGCTCTGAGGTTTGCTTGCAAAATCATTGTCAATTGAGAGAAAAAGCTAAGATTGGAGGTAAGAGCTGATCAACCCTCTAATCAAGGTTCTTTAATGAAATTCCCAAGTCTTGTGCTTCCTAAATATTTTTATTAACTGAGTTTTATGATTTGATTAATGATTATTGGGTTAAAATGGCTTACTTGATGATTTTCCAAGATTTTCATTTGGGAACTATTTTGATTGATTTAAGAATGATTTTAAAGTTATTTTGGATGTTAAATGATGTTAATGTAAAGGATTAATCATAGTATTTCCAGATTAGGCTGGATCCCTGAAATTTTAGGTTGTTAGTTTTGGGTTTTTGGCTTGGAAATATGAAATCTGAGTTGCTGGAGGTATATAGATGATATTGAGGTATTTTTGATATTTATTTATGGTTAAAATGTGATGGAAGTGCTTTTTGATGGTTGGGTTATGTTTTGAGTAAGATCGATTGAATTTTTGGTTGTTTCGGATAGGCTTTTTGGTTCCTTTGGGTAGAGCTACACGTTTTTAGTGTTTGCTGGTGGTTTTAATGCATTGAATTGCATTAATCCTCTATTCTTGTGTGATATAAACATGGGGGGATTCTTTGGAAGCATTTGACGAAGTTTTAGAGACTTCAGACACTTGATTTTCGCGTCGACGATTGAGGTTTCGAGAGTCGGTGAGTGGAAATGGGATTTCCAGTTTTGAAACATCTTTAAAGTTGTTTTGGGAACTTAGTGTAAGCTTGAAACGCTTTATTAAGTTCAAAAGTAAGTAAAGTGATTTTCTCCCTCGGATTGTGCTATTGTAAGCTTGATGATGCACTTGATTTTATATATGTTTATCTACTGTTTTAAAGCATGGTTTTGAGAAAGAGATTTGTTGTTTATGATACCATATTGTTAAAGGATGCAATAGGTAAGTGATCATTGTATGTATGTGCTTATACATGTTTAATGAAGCATGGTTTAATGCTTGGAATATGGCTTATTGTGAATGCTTTGAAAACAATGGGGTTTGTACTAAATGTGAATTATATTGTCAAGTGATGTGTGTAAAATGGTCTACAAATGAAATCCAATATAGTTAGACGACTATAGGATTGAGTGCACTATAAACAAGTCGCCTTGGATGTTGAGGGGTTGTGAATGTACTGAAAACTCCATCCAAGTACCCTAACTATTGAGGAAATTGAGTTGTGTCCTATCTCTCGTTAGTGGGGTTATACATCCACCGATGAGTGGTGTAGAGGGGTTGTATGGTACTGAATACTCCACCACGGGTTTCACAACGGTGAAGGGTTGCTCCCGTGTGTGAACCTTGAGATGTCGGTGAGAATGTATGAAGTGTTGGGACAACACTTGGGAATCCGTGTATCCGATACGTTTTGAGAAATGAGTATTATGATGATCACTCGTGGGCCAATATAATTGATGAACTGTTATGAAATGCTTATGGATGCATAATGTGAACAAATGCATGTTTTACCTATTTTTAGCTTTGAATATGGTATCTATGCATGGAAAAGCTTGGAATGAGTTTTAGCAAATGATTTTTTGTTGAAGTATGTAATACTTGCAACACCCCGATTTGGGGCTTAGATGTTTTGGCGAGTCGGGTTGGACCGGTGGAACCGGTGACGGTTGTTCGAACCGTTTAAAAGGTGGTTTAGGGAGATCGGTGTTTGGGTGTAACCCCATGGTTTTGGGCCTAGATGTTTCAAACTGCGGACCAGACTGGTCGAGAACGGTGCAAATCACTTAAGGTGATTTAAGAAAATCAAGGATCGGGATAGGATAAAAGTGTGGTAAAAATTGCTAAAATCCTCTAAAAATATGTATAAGAGGTTGGCCAAATCAATTTTACAAAAAGGATGTCGGAAATGTGACATTTTGAGTAGTGACCAAATTATAAAGTTTCAAAACTATGAAAAATATGATTATTAAAGAGGAAGCCAAATTCTCAGAATCTATAGGGGGATTTATGGCAATTTAGCCTTCCCTTAATGTGACATGTGTTTAAAATGATTTTTCATTCATTTTTTCTAGAATTCTTAGAATCTATAGGGGGCTTTATGGCAATTTAACCTTCCCTTAATTAATTAATTAGGTGGTTATGTGAGATCTAATTACGTAACTACCAACTTCTCTTCATTTTTAGTCAAACACTATTTTCATTCATTTTTTTCTAGAATTCTTTCTCCCAAACTCTCTCTCAATATTTCCTAAGCAATTTTCAAGAAAACCTTTCTAGTTCTTCAAGATTTTTCAAAGGAAAACTTGTCATTCATTGAGGGAAGAAAGGATTGGAGGTAAATCCCGTTCTCAACCTCTAATCAAAGTTCATTATTGAAATTCCCAAGATATTTGGCTTCTAATTACTATTTTTGGTTGAGTTTTCATTATAATTTTGATTGGAGATCAAAATCTTGTAAAAATATGGTTGAAATCTTGATTTCCGGATTTGTTTTGTTAAGCTCTGTTATAGATTGGTTTTAATTGAAATTTAAGTGGCTTAATATGTTGAAATGAAGTTTTGATAACATAGATCCCGAAATCCTTGAGATCCTTGAAGTTCTTGATAGTTTTAAGTGAGTTTTTGAGGCGAAATGGTGGAATCTTGCTTGCTGGAGGTATAAGGTTGGGTTGGGTTGTTTATTAGATGTGTTTTGATGTTTATAATGGTTTGGAAGTGATGTATGTTGGATAGACTTGGTTGAGGAAGCAATCGATTGAGTTTTCGGTTGTTTTGGATGGGTATTTTGGTGTAGTTTGGGTGAGCAACGAGTTTGTGAATTGTTGCTGGTGTTGGAATGTATTTTAATGCATTTAGATCTATGTTTTTGATGTTGTGAAAATAATGGATCTTGATTTGGTAGCAAACGAGGCGTTGTTGGAGGCTTTGGAGGGGTAAATTCCATGTCAGCGAGCAAGGCTTCGTGTAACGGTGAGTGGAAATGGATTTTCCAGCTTTGTAACGCTTTGAGCGTGATCTTGGGAGCCTAGTGTAAGTTTGAAACACTTAGTTAAGCTCAAGAGTAAGTGGTTCGAAAGTCTCTCTTGGAAAATGTGTTATGTTTTAATGAAAATGCACTTGCGTTAAATGTAGATTTGATTACTATTATAAAGCATGAATGTTGCTGGTTTTTAATGCCATTATGTTAAGGATGCACTAGGTAAGTGATCCTTGGTTTTCATGTGATAAATGCATATGATGTTAAGCATGTTATGCTTGTGGAAATGGCATTGTGTTTATGCTTGTAAAACAATGGATTAATGAGGTTAAATGATTATATTGGCGAGTGATGGAATGGTTTTTGGTTGCATTAATCGGAAATAGTTAGTCGGGTATAGGATTGGGTGCACCGTGAATAAAGTCGCCTTGGATGTCGAGGGGTTGTGATTGTGCCTTAAATTCCATCAAAGTACCCTAACGATTGAGGCTAAGATCACAACAGTGAATGGTTTAATCTCGTGTGTGAGTCTTGTGTATGTGTCTTGTACTCTCGTTAGTGGAATTATGCAACTACCGATGAGTGATGTCGAGGGGATGTGATTGTGCCATTAATCTCCATCACGAGTTTTGAGGGGTTGTGATTGTGCCATTGATCTCCACCTTGTGTAGTTTGGTAGTATGTATGTAGCGTGTGGGACAACGCTTGTAATCCACGTATCCGATTGTGTCTTTTGTTGGTATGGTTTATGGTTTATCACTCGTGAGCCAATATAATGTTAATGATTAATGTTAAGCATGAGATGCTTGTTAGTGATGCTTGAATGCATGAGGTGCTTGGTAAAGTATGAGCAAAGGTTTATTTTTTGTTTTAGCATGATGCATATGAGCATGTTTTTAGAAAGTGCATTGATGTCTCGAAAGGACATGTTTTGTGTAAGGACATGTGTTGAAAAGTGGTGGTTTTGCAAATTGTGTGAAATGCATTGATGAATGTTGTTTAGCGATCCTCATTAAGCTTTGTGCTTACGCTCATTCATTTCATCAGTGCAGAGAATTAGGCGTTTGAGGCAGCACACAAGCAAGGGAATCCAAGCATTTTGGTTTAGCAAAGTATGTGGCTTTACTTTGGTGTAATAAGAGGCAATGGGTGAGATTTATACTTTTGGATGGTTGAGGATGTTGCTTTTTACCTTGAGCATGTTTTGCTGTTTACCTTTGTGTTGTAAATGGCCTTTGGGGATTGATTTTTTGGTTTGAATGTTGATTTTAGCTTTGTATGGCTTTGGTGGACTAGGGAGCATGCCTATAGTTCCAATGTTTGCATGATTGGTGCCATGTTTTAGTTTATGCTTCACAATGATGATCTTTGATGCTTAAACATGTTGTATGTTTGTTGTGGCATGAATTTGAATATTTTTGGATGTGGAAAGTGGTGTAAAACTAGCAAAATCTACTATTGCACGGCAAGGCGTATCGGAACGCCCTTACCTGTTTCGGAATAGGGGCCTGAAATGGCCATGAGGTTTCAGAACGGGTAGGAACGTTCTAGAATGAGTTTGCTACTGGAAAGGGGTGTTTTGGTACGGGTTTCGGAACGCACCCGAGTATCGAAACGGTCAACTTGTTTTCGAGACGACTGTTCCGATACAGGACCTTGTGTTTCGAAACACCTGGCCGTTGAAGTTTGAATTTGAATTGTTTCAGGTTTCTATTTCTTACGTTTTGGTCCCTGAGTCTTGATTGCTTAATTAAATGAGTTTGTGTGGTCCGTTTGAGATGAATTTTGACATGTTGTCATGTTATATGATTAATTACGGAATGGTAACACTAAAACTTGTTTAGTTCTTTGAAATCTGGAAATTTACATTTTAGCCCCTAAATGACGTTTGTATGCAATTGAATCCCTATTTGAGTCTCGTTCGCTGGTCGCTTCCGATGTAATGTTTTGTTAATCATATAAGTTAATAATGTGCATTTAGAAAAGATAAAAGAAAAAAAGGGGTTGTAAATCAAGGTTGACTTTAACGGGTTGACTTTGGTTTTCCCCGTGTAATCCTTCAAAAAAAGTCCCTAAATGATGTTGTTATGCCTTGTTTTAAATAGCACTATGGGTCTGAGAAGAGAGCTAAGGTCGTATACTATAGTGCCTGCGGCTGAGCAGGGTGACCAGGGTGAGCAAGGGGCTGATGTCCCTCCTGGTGGAAACTTACCTCCTCCGCCACCACCTGGAGGTGGGGAGCAGGTGCAACAAGTGTTGGAGGATGCCCAGAGACCAATCATATGATGATTGAATGGACATACTATTTTACTAGATTTATCAAGTAATGACATTGCCCTTATTATCATTTGGTATGTTTTTGTGCATCAAACTAACCATTGGATAATAATGTCCACACAATAATACGATTATTGTTAAATAAGATCCTTAGTCGAATATTATTACGGGTATGGACATTGATAGTATATAAAGACTAATATGTGGTTGATTGATAACAAGTGTTGTCATTGACATAGAGATGTCAAAATCAACACATAAGTATTTGTTAGAAGACAACATACTGGATTGACTCGCTATGAGCATGTTTCTTGGGTAATTATGTGATAGTCACAACATTGCTCATGATAAACATATGTATAATCCTCAGACTTGAGATCAACATGATTTCAACATAAAGATTTATGTATTTTGACATAGTCAAACGTGTGTCGTAACTGACTACATTATAAAGACTGATGATTGGATACGTGATGACCTATGTAGTGAAATATGGTTGATCAATAAAGGATTTGTCCCTCCTACATAATGGGAGAAATATCTTCGGCCACTTGATTTAGTGAGATTAGAAAATGCATGGCCATGCTCGAATATTATGATATGAGATATCATAGAGATTTGTTTATCATAATCTACTCAAGACATCAAGAAACACAAGATGGACAACAGAAGTGTGACTAACCCATGACTTGTGTTCATCTAAGATATAAAAGACAAAAGGATGAAATACATAAAGGAAGTTTATTCAGGAATTAGGAAAGTCAAACCATTACTTCATGCAACTTAGGTACCAATGATGTATTGCTAGATGCCACTCATTGTTTGTAAAATTAGAACAATTCTAATTTTGCTGCTAACGTTGCATGAACCTACAAGGGTCACACACTTCGAATGAAACGAACAAAAAATTGGAAACTATACTCCCTATTTTAGGGAGGTTGCCGAAATTCCCCTATGGGATAGGTGAAATCAACAACTCCCTTAAATGGGAATAATATTGGATAAATATTGTATTTATCAAATATTATTTCGAGTATGAAAAATATTTAGAGACTTAAATATTATAGAATAAGATTCTAGAAATTTAAATATATATTTGGAATTTATATAATGTATATTTAATTCCAAGTTTATGTAGAATTAGATTCCACATAATTAAAAATATATATTTAAATATATTTAAATCCAAGTAAAGATAGAATGATATTCTATATAATAAATATATATATATTTGGATTAAATATAATGTATATTTAAATCCATGTTTTATGTAGAATAAGATTCTACATAATTAAATATATATATTTCATTTAATATGATTAAATATAATGTATATTTAATATAAACCAATTTCAAGTAGAATTAGATTCTATGAATTTTGGTTAAACTTGGATTTAAGGTATTCAACTAGAATTAAGTCTCTGAATACTATTTAAAGGGACAAGGGCTAGCAACCAAATCATACATGTTCCTCCTTGCAAATTTCGACATATCCATGGGAATTCCCCTCTGGAATTTTCGACAAGTCCCAGATTTCTTCTGAGAAGCTGTTCGATATTTTCTGGTGTTTCTCTTGCCCCCTGGCAAATTCTTGGCGATTTCCTAGTTCGAATCCAAGTCCCGATAGAACCCCTGGTCGATTTCAGACTCCCTCAGGAATCCTTGGAGGGATTTCGACTTCTCCCTGGAAGGTGTTCAAACCTGTCAAAATTTATCCCTAAGTGTTAGGGAGGCGGAAACTTTGTTCATTTTTTCGGGTGGACTCCGTAGAGGTCGTTGTGAACCTGTGATGATTCCGGTTTTACTTGATGTGGTTATTCCGACATACCGTCGGTTTTCCAGTTTCTAGAGTTTTAAAAGGTAACTCTTCATCTTTTCACCCCAGATTCGTTACTGTATATGGATCCTGGCTGGATTACATCAGATTAATTTTTCTGCTGCGCCATGGAGCATGCCGACGTGATCCAACAGCAAGGACCTGTTGGTCCGGGTTTGGGTGATTTGACGCCATTAGTTCAGGCGATCACCGGGGCATTTCAGGCTGTTGTTGCCGGAGCGCATGTACAGGCCCCGACAAATGGGCAGGCGGGCTTACCTTTGGAGAGGTTGAGGAGCTTAGGAGCTGTGGACTTCTATGGTATGTCTCCTGAGGCGTCAGAAGCCTGGTTAGCAAGTACGATCCGTATCATGGATCAGATGGGCTGTAATGATGTGCGCAAACTGGGATGCACAGTTTCTTTGTTGCAAGGCGATGCCTACAGCTGGTGGTCGACTACCACAACAGGTTTGGAGCCCAATGTAGTGGATTGAGAGTATTTCAAGGCTGCCTTCAAGAGGAAGTATCTAGGGGTGAGATACTTGGATGAAAAGAAATGTGAGTTTATGTTGCTAGTTTAGGGTAGCCTTTCTGTGGCTGAGTACGAGGTTCGGTTCGTATGCCTGAGCCAGTATGCTCCTCAGCTGATACCTAGTGAGAGGCACCGATGTGATCGCTTCCGGTACGGACTGGTACATGGAGTTAAGACGTATATGTTGGCTGCAGATTAAACTGACTTCGATGTGCTTGTGCGTAGAGCCAAAGACATCAAACATAACTTGGCTTTGTCGTCTCGAGGTGTTGGTTCTAGCTCTGGGAAGAGAGCAGCTGAATATAGCTCTGGAGGTGGACAAAACAAAAGAGTTCGAGACGGGAGACATCAGCCTGAGGGGAGGTGAGATGCTCCGGGTCGAGGCAGTCAGATCCAGGGAGGTCGAGTGAGATCTGAGCAGCATACGTGTTGGACATGTGGGTCGAGGGACCATTTGAGGCGAGATTGTCCTCGAGCAGCTAGAGAAGTTCAGGATCCTGTTATGGTGACAGGGAATTCATGTTGGAATTGTGGTTCGGTGGATCACATGAGGAGGGAGTGTCCCTTGTTGGCTGGTGGAGGCCAAGGACGTGCTCTTGTAGTAGCTACACCTCAGAGAGGCCGTGGGCGTAGCCGTGGCAATTTTTAGAGGAGAGATGAGGGACAACGAGGTATTGCTCATGTAGTAGCCGTCCGACCTGAGGAGGTGGACCAGCGAGGGTTTATGCTCAGCGCGAGGAGCGCACTGATACCAATGTCATCGCAGGTACCTTTGTTCTTCAGTTTTTATCTTTGCTGGCTTTGATTGATTCTGGATCCACGCATTCTTATATCTTGAGTGAGCATACGCATTTGCTTGATATACCTGTTGAGATGCTTGAAGTAGGAATGCAAGTGACTAGTTCTTTTGGTGAGACTGTAGTCACTAAGAGATTGTATATGAGATGCTCTTTATCTTTGCAAGGTCATGTTTTTCTTGTGGATTTGATGGAGTTACCCTTCTACGGTTTCGATGTAATCCTTGGCATGGATTGGTTGTCGGAGCATAGAGCGGTGGTTGACTTTGATGCCAAAAGGGTGACCCTAAAGCTGGCCGATGATTATAAAGTGGTGGTGGTAGGCAAGAATGTGAAATTCTTGTCAAATGTGATTTTGGTTTTAGAAGCAAACCGTATGATGAAGATGGGTTGTGAGGCTTATCTTGCTTATATGATGAATCCTAGCACCAAGGATGTGCATGTGCAGGACATCCGAAATGTTCGCGATTTTCCGGGTGTCTTTCTGGAAGAATTACCTGGGTTGCCACCAAACAGGGAAGTTGAGTTTGGTATCGAATTGTACAAGGATACAACTCCAGTGTCCATTGCTCCTTATCGCAAGGCACCTAAAGAGCTGAAAGAGTTGAAAACACAATTGCAGGAGTTGTTGGATCGAGGTTTCATCCGACCGAGTGTGTCACCTTGGGGGTGCACCGGTCTTGTTTGTAAAGAAGAAAGATGGGACAATGCAGATGTGCATAGATTATCGGCAACTTAATAAGTTGACGATCAAGAACAAGTATCCCTTACCTAGAATTGATGATCTCTTTGATCAGTTCCGAGGAGCCTTAGTGTTTTCTAAGATAGACTTGAGGTCGGGGTATTATCAGCTGAAGGTGAGGGATGTAGACGTACCTAAGACAACTTTTCGGACGAGGTATGGACATTATGAATACTTGGTAATGTCGTTTGGTTTAACCAACGCACCTACTGCTTTTATGGACATGATGAATCGAGTATTCCATGAATTCTTGGATCAGTTTGTGGTAGTGTTCATCGATGATATCCTTGTGTATTCACGTACTGAGGAGGATCATGATAGACACTTGCGAATTGTTTTGCAAGCGTTGTTGGAAAATCAGTTGTATGCCAAGCTTAGTAAGTGTGAGTTTTGGCTTAGGGAGGTGGTCTTCCTTGGGCATGTTGTGTCAGCTGAGGGTATTCGCGTTGTTTCGCACAAGGTTGAGGCTGTGATGGGATGGAAGGTACCTAAGTCAGTGACGGAGGTGCGAAGTTTTCTTGGTTTAGCTGGGTATTACCGTAGATTCGTTGAGGGTTTCTCGAAGATAGCTGCACCATTAACCAAGTTGTTGCAGAAGAATGTCCGCTTTGAGTAGACTGATGCGAGACAACAAGCTTTCGAGAAGTTGAAGGAAGCTTTGACACAAGCTCCTATTCTGATTCAACCTGAGTCTAGAAGGGAGTTTGTGGTGTATAGTGATGCGTCCATTGTTGGTTTGGGCTGCGTATTGATGCAGGAGGGTAAGGTAGTGGCCTATGCATCTAGGCAGTTGAAGGTGCATGAGCGCAACTACCCTACTCATGATCTTGAGCTTGCGACTGTGGTGTTTACCCTGAAGATTTGGAGGCATTACCTGTATGGTGAGAAATGTGGTGTGTTCACGGATCGTAAGAGCTTGCGGTATCTTATGTCTCAAAAGGAGTTGAATCTTAGGCAGCGTCATTGGGTAGAGTTGCTTAAAGATTATGATCTGACAATTGAGTACCATCCGGGCAAGGCTAATGTTATGGTCGATGCTTTGAGCCGGAAAGTGGTGATGGAGTTGAGGGAAATGTTTGCTCGCTTGAGCATTTTGCGTGATGGTGGTCTTATTTCTGAATTGCAAGTGAATCCGTCTCTAATTTAGTTAATCAAAGATAAGCAGTTGTTAGATGATTCTCTTGTTCCTCATGTTTAGGACCTTGCGGAGGGTAGACCTTCGGATTTCAGCTTTAGTGATGATGGTGTTATGTTCTTTGGGAGTCGAATAGTGGTGTCAGATGATGTTGAGTTGAGGCGCACTATCCTGACTGAAGCCCATAGTAATCTGTTTTCTATGCACCCTGGTAGTACAAAGATGTATCGTGATTTGAAAGATGAGTACTACAGGGTGGGGTTGAAAAAGGATGTGGCAGAGTTTGTTAGTAAGTGTATGGTGTGTCAGCGAGTGAATGCTGAACATCAGGTTCCTTCTGGGTTGTTGCAACCTTTGAGAATCCCAGAATAGAAGTGGGAGAGAATTACCATTGATTTTGTGTACGGATTGCCTTTGTCGCCGTCAAAGAAGAATTCAGTTTGGGTGATTGTAGATCGGCTCATGAAGTGTGCACATTTTCTGTCTGTGCATACTTCGTATACCTTGGATAAGCTGGCTGAATTGTACATTGTTGAGATTGTGCGGTTGCACGATGTGCCAAAGTCTATAGTTTCGGATAGGGATTCGAGGTTTACAGCGCAATTTTGGGAATGTTTGCATCAAGCCTTGGGTACACGGTTGAATTTCAGAACTTCTTATCATCCTCAGACGGATGGACAGTCGGAACGTGTGATCCAAGTGCTTGAGGACATGTTGCGATGCCGCGTGATAGATTTTCAGGGTTCTTGGGAGAAGCACTTGCCGTTGGTTGAGTTTGCGTATAATAACAGTTATCAGGCGAGTATTCAAATGGCTCCATACGAGGCTTTGTATGGGAGATGATGTAGAACCCCTATCTGTTGAGCAGAAGATGGGCAAAAGTTAATCTCGATGCCAACTATGCTAAAGGGAACCACAGAGAAGGTGAAGCTCATTTATGAGCGTCTGAAGGCAGCATCGAATAGGCAAAAGTCATACGCGGATCTGATGCGTAAAGAGATGGAGCTTATAAAGATGTTGTGGCGACACCGAGGAGTTGATGAGGCCACGTGGGAAAGCAAGGCGGACATGCTGAAGCAGTTTCCGCACCTTTTTCCATTAGGTAAAATTTCGAGGACGAAATTTCCTAAGTGGGGGAGAGTTGTAACGCCCTGGTTTTGGGCCTAGATGTTTCAGACATCGGACCAGACTGGTCGAGAACGGTTCGAATCACGTAAGGTGATTTAAGGAAATCAAGGATCGGGATAGGATAAAAATGTGGTAAAAATTGCTAAAATCCACTAAAAATATGTTTAAGAGGTTGGCCAAATCAATTTTACAAAAAGGATGTCGGAAATGGGACATTTTGAGTAGTGACCAAATTGTAAAGTTTAAAAATTGTGGAAAATGTGATTTTTAAAGAGGAAGCCAAATTCTTAGAATCTATAGGAGGCTTTATGGCAATTTATCCTTCCCTTAATGTGACATGTGTTTAAAATGATTTTTAATTAAATAGTTATATTTGGTTTTTATTTTAATTAATTAATTAGGTGGTTATGTGAGATCTAATTACGTAACTACCAACTTCTCTTCATTTTCAGCCAAACACTTTTTTCATTCATCTTTTTCCAGAATTCTTTCTCCCAAACTCTCTCTCAATATTACCTAGACATCTTTCAAGAAAAACTTTCTAGTTCTTCAAGATTTTTCAAAGGAAAACTTGTCATTCATTGAGGGAAGCAAGGATTTGAGGCAAATCCCATTCTCAACCTCTAATCAAAGTTCTTTATTGAAATTCCCAAGATATTTGACTTCTAATTACTATATTTGGTTGAGTTTTCATTATAGTATTGATTGGAGATCAAAATCTTGTAAAAATATGGTTGAAATTTTGATTTCCAGATTTATTTTGTTAAGCTCTGTTATAGGTTGATTTTAATTGAATTTTAAGTGGGTTAATATGTTGAAATGAAGTTTTGATAACATAGATCCCGAAATCCTTGAGATCCTTGAAGTTCTTGATAGTTTTAAGTGAGTTTTTGAGGTGAAATGCTGGAATCTTGCTTGTTGGAGGTATAAGGTTGGGTTAGGTTGTTTATTAGATGTGTTTTGATGTTTATAATGGTTTGAAAGTGATGTATATTGGCTGGGCTAGGTTTAGGAAGCAATCGATTGAGTTTTCGGTTGTTTTGGATGGGTATTTTGGTGTAGTTTGGGTGAGTTTGTGAATTGTTGCTGGTGTTGGAATACATTTTAATGCATTTAGATCTCTGTTTTGATGTTGTAAAAATAGGGGATCTTGATTTGGGAGCAAACGAGGCGTTGTTGGAGGCTCTGGAGGGTTAAATTTCGTGTCGACGAGCAAGGCTTCACGTAACGGTGAGTGGAAATGGATTTTCAAGCTTTGTAATGCTTTGAGCATGATCTTGGGAGCTTAGTGTAAGTTTGAAACACTTAGCTTAGCTCAAGAGTAAGTGGTTCGAAAGTCTCTCTCGAAAAATGTGCCATGTTTTGATGAAAATGCACTTGTGTTAAATGTAGATTTGATTACTGTTGTAAAGCATGTTTTAAGCATGAATGTTGTTTGTTTTTAATTCCATTATGTTAAGGATGCACTAGGTAAGTGATCATTGGTTTTTCATGTGATAAATGCATATGATGTTAAGCATGTAATGCTTGTGGAAATGGCATTGTGTTTATGCTTGTAAAACAATGGATTAATGCGGTTAAATGAATATATTGGCAAGTGATAGAAATGGTTTTTGGTTGCGTTAATCGGATATAGTTAGCCGACTATATGATTGGGTGCACCGTGAATAAAGTCGCCTTGGATGTCGAGGGGTTGTGCCATAATATCCATCCAAGTACCCTATCGATTGAGGCTAATATCACAACGGAGAATGGTTTAATCCCGTGTGCGAGTCTTGTGTATGTGTCTCGTACTCTCGTTAGTGGAATTATAGTTAATCGGTAAGTGATGTCGAGGGGTTGTGATTCTGCCATTAATCTCCATCACAGGTGTTGAGGGGTTGTGATTGTGCCATTGATCACCACCCTGTGTAGTCCGGTAGTATTAATGAAGCGTGTGGGACAACGCTTGTAATCCGCGTATCCGATTGTGTCTTTTGTTGGTATGGTTTATGGTTTATCACTCGCGAGCCAACATAATGTAAATGATTAATGTTAAGCATGAGATCCTTGTAGGTGGTGTATGGATTTGGTGGACTAGGGAGCATGCCTATAGTTCCAATGTTTGCATGATTTGTGCAATGTTTTAGTTTATGCTTCACAATGATGATCTTTGATGCTTAAAAATATTGTATGTTTGTTCTGGCATTAATTGGAATGTTTTTGAATGTTGAAAGTGGTGTAAAACCAGCAAAATCTGTTGTTGCAGGGCAAGGCGTATCGGAACACCCTTACCTGTTTCGGAACAGGGGCCTGAAATGGCTATGAGGTTTCAGAACGGGTAGGAACGTTTTGGAACGAGTTTGCTACTAGAAGGGGATGTTTCGGTATGGGTTTCGGAACGCACCCGAGTATCGAAACCCTCAACTTGGTTTCGAGACGACCGTTCCGATACAGGACCTTGTGTTTCAAAACACCTGACCGTTGAAGTTTGAATTTGAATTGTATCAGGTTTCTGTTTCTTACGTTTTGGTCCCTAAGTCTTGATTGCTTAATTAAATGAGTTTGTGTGGCCCATTTGAGAAGAATTTTGACATGTTGTCATGTTATATGATTAATTACGGATTGGTAACATTAAAACTTGTTTAGTCCTTTGAAATCTAGAAATTTACATTTTAGTCCCTAAATGACGTTTGTATGCAATTGAATCCTTAAATTTACATTATTTAAGTTAATAATGTGCATTTAGAAAAGATGAAATGAACAAAGGGTCATAAATCAAGGTTGACTTATGTTTTCCCCGTGTAATCTTCTTTGTTTGAGTCGGGCGTCTAGGCTGGGCTAAGGGGGTTACATCGGGATAGGATAAAAATATGATACAAATTTCTAAAATTCTCTAAAATGGTGTTTAAGAGGTTGGTCAAATCAATTTTACAAAACGAGTTTTCGAAAGTATACATTTTGGGTTGTGACCAAAATGTAAAGATTTAAAAGTTGAAAAAATGGTTTTTCAAAAAGAGTCAAAATCTTAGAATCTTTAGAGAGCTACTTGGAAATTATGTCTTTTCCCTAATTTGGCATGTGTTTTAAATTCTATTTAAAAATTAAAAGGCTTTTTAATTTGGGTAATTAAATAAAGTAGTTAAACGGTTAAGGAAAAGTTTTCACGAGCTTTCATTTTCTTACTTTTGCTTTTGCCAAACACCCTTCTTTAATACTGATTTTGATTGAGGTTTTGTGATTACATTGATAAATTCTTGAATTCTTGATGAAAATTTGGTTTAAAAAGTGATTTTCAGACTTTGATTGATTTGGCTGGTTTGAGATTGTTTCTAAATGAGTTTTGAAAGGTTTTTGGTGTTGAAGTGGAGTCTTAATCATATAGATCCCGAAATCCTTGAGATGCTTTGTTTTTGAAGTGTTTTTGGGTGAGTTTTGAGGTGTTCTCGAGGAATTCTAGTTGCTGGAGGTATAAGGATGGTTTTAGGTTGTTTTGGATGTTGATTAATGCTTAGAATATGTTGGATGAGTTGGGTAATGGTTGGGCTGAGGTTTGAGGTCAATCGATTGAGTTTTCGGTTGTTTCGAATGGGTGTTTTAATGCTTTAGAGAAGGGCTGCGGGATTTCTTGTGTGTGTTGGAGTTTTGAATGCATTTTAATGCATTGAACCTATGTTTTAATGCGTTGAAAACATGGGATAATATTCTGAAATCAAACAAAGTGATTTTGGAGGCCTCGGACGATCGATAGTTGCGTCAGCAAGCGTGGTTTTGCAAGTTGGTGAGTGGAACCTGGTTTTCCAGCGTGGAAACATTTTAGAAAAGGTTTGGAGAACTTAGTAAGAGCTTGAAACGCTTTACTAAGTTCGAAAGTAAGTAAAGTGAATTTCACTCTCAGATTGTGCTAGTTTTGAACCTTTGATTGCACTTGGTTTTAATTGCATTTACCTACTATTTTAAAGCATGTTTTGAATATGTGAAATTAGGTTGATGATGTCATGTGGTTTAAGGATGCACTAGATAAGTGATCCTTGTATGCATGTGTTGATGCATGAGGTTTGAAGCATGGTTTACTGCTTGATTTATGGCTTATCATGAATGCTTTATAAAAACAGTGAGGCATGTATGTGATATGGATTATATTGGCAAGTGATTATGTATAAAATGTTTTATAAATGGAATCGTCTATAGTTAGCCGACTATAGGATTGAGTGCACTATAAACAAGTCGCCTTGGATGTTAAGGGATTGTGATTGTACCGAATACTCCATCCAAGTACCCTAACGATTTAGGATTGTTTAAGGTTTCAACGGTTGATAGTAGCTCCTGTGTGCGAACGTTGTGTTTTGTCCCGTCTCTCATTAGTTGATTATACACCTACCGATGAGTGGTGTTGAGGGGTTGTGATTTGTACCGAATACTCCACCACAGGTGTCACAGCGGTGGAGGGTCGCTCTCCTGTGTGAACCTTGAAATGCCGGTAGAGTGTATGAAAAGTGTGGGACAACCCTTGGTAATCCGTGTATCCGATATATGTTTTTGAGATTGTTGATTATCACTTGTGAGCCAATATAATGAAATGAAACATTATGGAAAATGTTGTTAATGCTGGATTTATGTGTATCATGTCACATGATGTTTATTACAATGGTTTTGAGGATAAAGTGCATGTTCTGTCAAAGGAAGCTTGATGGTTTTAAAAAGAGTGGAAAACGGTTATGTGCATTGATGGTGTTTTGGTTTGAGCAATCCTCACTAAGCTTGTATGCTTATGCTCTACTTGTTCATCAATACAGTTGATTTAAGCTTTGGAGGCATCACTTGCAAGGGGATTGGTGGAAGACTTTGATTGAAGGTAAGCTTTGATTTTGGACTAGTGTAATAAAGGCAATGGGGGTGTCCAATGTTATGTATGCGGTTGGTTTGTTAGTTTTTGGTTTTTAGCAAGTTTGGGATGCATATTTCCATTTATAAATGGCCACCGAGTATTGTTTTATGCTTGCAATTGGTTTTTAGCCTTTTTGTGCTTTTGACATCTAGGGAGCATGCCTTTAGTATCACAATTTGTGGGAATGATGCTTTGGTGTTGCTTGTGCTTCGTATATGTGATCTTTTATGTGTATACAAATTGTATATGTTGAGACATGTGTCGAGATGGTTCCGGAGGGTAAAAACCAATTAAAACCAGCGTTTTGGGAAGGTTCAGGTCCAGACATTTCGGACCGCCCTTACCTGTACCGGAACATTGGCCTGTAATGGCCTTGGGGTTTCGGAACCGTGAGGCACGTTCCAGAACATTTTGCCTCTGTGAACCTTTGTACCGTAACCTGTTTAGAGGGGTTTCGGAACGGTCCCACATTTTGGAACGTGCATTTATGTTTCGAAACGACTGTATCCAAACGGGGCTTCCTATTCCGAAACACTAGACCGTTGGATGAAGATTTTGAATTGTTCTGAGTTTCTGCTTCTTACATTTTGGTCCCTGTTTGTCTTGTATGCAATTGTATGAGTTCTAAACGTCATTTTGAGCTGAACTTTCACCAATAAGCATGTAACGAACATAATTGAAGGTTGGTAACTTGAATTTGACAAAAGTTCCTAAAAGTTTCCAAATTTACAAAATGGTCCCTAAACCTTAATAGACTTTAATTAACTGGCGAATGTGTTGATGTTTTATCCGCTACTTGTGTATGTACACATAGGAACCTAAGTTGCATCTAGACAAGGTAAAGGGAAAAAGGGTCGTTTATTGAGGTAAACCTTCCCAGTTTACTTTAATATTCTATGTGTGATTCGTTTGATTCGGTCTATCAGCCAAGCTGGGTCGAGAGGTTTACATTGGTGGTATCAGAGACAGGTTACAAAAGGTTGGGATGATGGTAAGTTGTTGGTAAGTGACTTGCGATGTGAATATGTGTTTTGATGATATTTGCTTTCTCCGGTGAATGTTTAAGCATGCTTATGTTGAGTATGTGATAGTGATGTGATTAATATGATGATTGAATATGAATACAAGTTGTTATGATGTTTGATTGGGCTGAATCTTGATGCTTGTAATGCATGATGGATGTGACATTCATATCGTATGCTTTGTGCTATGCTGGGGGGAAATTGGATGCCCATTGCTTTATTACCTAGTGAAATGTTTTAAGTTGAAATCAAAGTATTGTATCCTTGCTTGGAGCTGGCCTGAGCAATTTGTTTTGTTTGTTTTATAAGTTATTATCATGCATTAAAAATAATAGCACAATAAACCGATGAGAGAGTAGCGATCTGGTATGACTGCTGTTGCTTTTCAGCAAGGAATAAAGAGGTGTGTAAAGTCTCCTGGGGGCTAGAAGCCTCGATGTGCCTCGATGTAAGTACAACCTGTGTTTGTTGGGTAAGTGTTGGATTGTATGGCGCCAGGTGTATATGCGATGTTTAGAGCTTGTGAAGCTGTTAATGCTAAGGTGCATGTGACTGCAGTAGCTGGTGATTGTTTGTGAGTTGCGGTTAGTGCTTACGCAAGTCGAGTAGAAGTTGAGCTTGAAGGTTGGCATCGGAGGTATCCAAGGAGTGGATGACTTGTAGGAATAGGAGTGTGGAATAAACAGAGTGTAGTGATGCCCATAGTGTTAAGATGAGTTGTATCTCGATTATATAGAGATGTGTTTAGTTGGTGGACATCTATAGTTGTGAGCATAGAACCTAATGTTGTGTTCTGAGAGTTCTTTTGAATTGTTTTAAAGGAGAAGTATCTGGGGGTTAGATACTTGGATGATGAGAAATGTGAATCTATGGTTCGATTTTGAAATTCTAAGTTGTGGTTGAGTTAAGGTACAAATTGTTTAGTTGAGCATGTGTGCTCCTGAATTGGAAATGGATATGACACATCGTTGTGCTAGCACATTTATGGATTGGTGCCTGTTGATGAGTCCTAATTGTTGATTTACTGGCTACATTGTTTTTCGACGTGTTGGTAACACGGGCGAGGTATTTTAGCGGAACCTGAGTTTAATAGCTCGTGCGAGAGGTTCAAGCGCTAGGAAGTGAGTTGTGAACTCTAGTTTAGTTGTAGCCAGTGTACAATTGGTCATGTTTTAAGAGTATTGCATGGGTTGAGGCGAGGCTGTGGTACCGTTGGACGTGTGCGGCTCGTGAGGTGCAAGCTCCTATGGCTGGAGCTAGTTCAAGTTGGAACTATGGGTCTTCTGACCATATGAGGCTGAGTACCGTTTGATATCAAGTAAGTAGGTGGATCGTATGACCATGTTAGGCGAGCTTGTCTACATTTGATCAGTGGGGTATAATTTTTCGCGCCTATTGTTGTAAGTTGCTTTGGGAGTTGTGACCTGAATGTTTTTTGCGGAGGTGTTAGATGTGGGGGTTAGAGTGGTTAGTTTCCTTGGTGAAACTGTTGGTACGAGAAAAATGGATAGGAGATGTCCATTATCTATTCAAGGTCATGAGTTTTCGGTTGATTTGGTGTAACTACATTTTTATGGCTTGATGTGATTCTTGGAATGGACTGGTTGGGTTAACACCAGGCTGCGGTGGATTTTGATGTTAAGTGTGTTGCCCTAAAGCTTGCGGGTTATTACGAGGTAGTAATTGTAGGTAAGAGCGTGAAGTTCTTGTCTAAACGCAATTTCGGCTCTCGTAGCGAGTCAGATGTTGGAGTCGGGATGCGAAGCTTTCTTGGCGTCTGTGATGGATCCTGGCACGAAGGAAGTGTGTGCGCAAGACATACGAACTGTATGTGAGTTTCCGGGTTTCTTTCCGGAAGAGTTGCCAGGGTTGCCAATCAACCGGGAGGTTGAGTTGGTATAGAGTTGTATGAGAATATGACTTCGGTGTCCATTGCTCCTTATGGCATAGCACCTAAGGAGTTGAAGGACTTGAAGATACAGCTTCAAGAGTTGCTTGACCGAGGGTTCATAAGGCCGAGTATTTCACCCTGGGGTGCACCGATCTTGTTTGTGAAGAAGAAGGATGGTACCATGCGTATGTGCATTGATTATCGGAAATTGAACAAGTTGACGAATAAGAACAAGTACCCTTTACTGAGGATCAATGATTTGTTTGACCAGTTTTGTGGTGCTTCGATGTTTTCAAAGATAGATATGAGGTTTGGGTATTATCAACTTAAAGTTAAGGATGTGGACGTACCTAAGACAATTTTTTGGACTAGGTACGACCATTATGAGTTTTTGGTGATGCTATTTGGGTTGACAAATGCACTGGCTGCATTCATGGATATTATGAATAAGGTGTTCCCTGAGTTCCTGGGTCAGTTCGGGGTAATGTTTATCGATGATATTCTCGTGTTACAAGTGCTGTTGGAGAATCAGATTTATGCTAAGCTGAGCAAGTGTGAGTTTTGGCTCAAAGAAGTGGTTTTTCTTGGACATGTGGTGTCAGCCAAAGCTATCCGAGTTGATCCACACAAGGTTGAGGAGGTGATGAGTGGGAAGACGCCTAAGTTGGTGACTGAAGTGCGTAGTTTCCTTGGTTTGGCTTGTTACTACTGAAGGTTTCTCTAAGATTGTTGTTCCTTTGACTAAGTTGTTGCAAAAGAATGTCCGCTTTGAGTGGACGGATGTTAGGCATCATGCTTTTGAAAAGTTGAAGGAAGCATTGACGCAAGCTCCTATCTTGATTCAACCAGAGTCGGGTAAGGAGTTTGTGGTCTATAGCGATGCATCATACGTTGGTTTGGGTTGTGTGTTGATGCAAGGTGGGAAGGTTGTGGCTTATGCGTCTAGATAGTTGAAGGTGCATGAGCGCAACTACCCTACGCATGAACTTGAGCTCGCGGCAGTGGTTTTTTCTTTGAAGATTTGGAGATATTACCTTTATGGTGAGAGGTGTGTGGTTTATACCGACCATAAGAGTTTGAAGTATCTTATGACGCAGAGGAAGTTGAATCTTAGGAAACGAAGATGGTTGGAGTTGCGTAGGGATTACGATTTGACCATTGAGTATCATCCGGGAAAGGCCAATATGGTGGTTGATGCTTTGAGTAGGAAGATAGTTGTTGAGCTGAGAGCTATGTTTCCTCGTTTAAGTATATCGCATGATGATGGCTTGATAGCCGAGTTACATGTGAAACCTTCCTTGATTCAATTGATTAAGGAGAATCAGATGTTAGATGATTCGTTGGTGCCTAATGTTCAGGATATAACTGATGGTAAGGCTTCCGACTTCTGCTTTAATGATGATGGAGTTCTATGATACAAAAGTCGGATAGTGGTGCCGGAAGATGTTGAGTTGAGGCACACTATTTTGACTGAGACTCATAGTAGTCCTTTTTCTGTGCATCCTTGTAGTCTAAGGTGTATCATGGCTTGAAGGATGAGTACTACTGGGTGGGTTTGAAAAAGGATGTGGCTAATTTTGTTAGCAAGTGTATGGTTTGCCAACGGGGGAAGGCTGAGCATCAGTTTCCTTCCAATTTGTTATAGCCTTTGAGGATACCGGAGTGGAAATAGGAAAGGATCACGATGGATTTCATATTTGGGTTGTCTTTGACACCATCGAAGAAGAACTCAGTGTGGGTGATTGTGGATCGCCTTACGAAGTGTGCACATTTCTTGGTTGTGCATACTACGTATACGTTGGATAAGTAAGCTGAGTTGTATATTGCTGAGATTGTGCGTTTGCAAGGTGTGCCTAAGTCCATAGTGTCAAATAGAGATCAGAGGTTTACAATGATGTTTTGGGAATGTTTACATCAGGCGTTGGGTACGTGGTTGAATTTCAGCACTTCATATCATCCTCAGTCGGATGGGCAGTCGGAACGAGTTGTCCAGGTGCTTGAGGATATGTTGCGATGTTGTGTGATTGATTTCCAAGGTTCTTGGGAAATGCATCTATCGTTGGTTGAGTTTTCCTATAATACCAGCTTTCAGTTAAGTATACAAATTGCACCGTATGAGGCATCATATGGGAGGATGTGTAGAACACCTCTTTGTTGGGCTGAGGCGGGGCAATAGTTGCTTTCCTTGCCAGATATGCTCAAGGGAGCAACTAAAAGGTGAAGCTCATATATGAGCGGTTGAAGGCTGCATCAGATCGCTAGAAGTCTTACACGGATTCAAATCGTAAAGAGATTGTGTTTGCGGTTGAAGGTCACGTGTTCCTTAAGGTAACACCTTGAAAGAAAGTGATGAGATTCGGACGTAAGGGAAAGCTTAGTCCGAGGTTTATTGGACCCGATGAGGTTGTAGAGTGAGTTGGTCCTCTAGCTTATCGGTTGAGGTTGCCTCCTGAGTTGGAAAAGATCCATGATGTGTTTCATGTATCTATGTTGCGGAGATATAGATCAGATCATTTGTATGTGATGCCAGTTGAGGAGGTTGAGTTAAATCTGGATTTATCCTGTGATGAGGAACCGATGACAATTTTGGATTTGTGTAACAAAGTTTTTCGTGGCAAGACAATTGAACTTGTGAAAGTATAGTCATGACATTGAGGTGTTGAGGAGGTTGTGTGGGAAATTAAGGTGGATAGGTTGAGTCAGTTCCGTGCCTTTCTCCTTCAGGAAAAATTTCGAGGATGAAATTTCCTAAGTGGGGGAGAGTTTTAATGCCCAGGTTTTGGGCTTAGATGTTTTGGCGAGTTGGGATGGACCGATGGAACCGGTGATTGTTGTTTGAACCGATTAAAAGGTGGTTTAGGGAGATCGGAGTTTGGGATAGGATAAAAATGTGATAAAAATTTCTAAAATCCTATAAAATGGTGTTTAAGTTGCTGGTAAAATCAATTTTGCAAAACGATTTTTCAAAAATATACATTTTGGGTAGTGACCAAAATGTAAAGATTTAAAAGTTGAAAAATTGTTTTTCCAGAAGAGTCAAAATCTTAGAATCTGTAGGGAGCTACTTGGCAAATATGGCTTCTCCCTAATTTGGCATGTGTTTTAAATGCTATTTAAAAATTAAAAGGCTTTTTAATTTGGGTAATTAAAGAAAGTAGTTAAACGGTTAAGGAAAAGTTTTCACGAGCTTTCATTTTCTCACTTTTGCTTCAGCCTAACACCCTTCTTTTCTCTCAAATTTCCAGAAATCTTTCGCTCTCAAATCCTCTTTTGATTACTATCATTTCTCCATTGATTTATCTCATTTTCCTTCAAGTTTCTTCAAGCAAAACTTGCCAAATTAGAGGAGAAGCAAGGATTGGAGGTAATTTTCGTGTTATCCCTCTAATCTAAGTTCTTTAATGAAATTCCAAAGATATTTAACTCTGTAATACTGATTTTGATTGAGGTTTTGTGTTTAGATTGATAAATTCTTCAATTCTTAATGAAAAATTGGTTTAAAATGTGATTTTCAAACTTTGATTGTGTAACGCCCTGGTTTTGGGCCTAGATGTTTTAGACATCGGATCGGACCGGTCGAGAACGGTTCGAATTGCGTAAGGTGATTTAAGGAAATCAAGGATCGGGATAGGATAAAAATGTGGTAAAAATTGCTAAAATCCTCTAAAAATATGTTTAAGAGGTTGGTCAAATCAATTTTGCAAAACGGATTTTGTAAATGGGACATTTTGAGTAGTGACCAAATTGTAAAGCTTAAAATTTGGGAAAATTGTGATTTTTAATGTAGAGACCAAAATCTTAGAATCTTTAGGGGGCTTTAAGGCAATTTGACCTTTCCTCAATATGACATGTGTTTTAAAAGGCTTTTAATTAAATGGCTTTAATTGGATTTATATTAATTAATTAAAATAGGTAGTTAATGTGAGATTTTCAATTACGTAACTACCAACTCTTTCTCATTTTCAGCCAAACATTATTTCACTCATCTTTCTCCAAAATTCTTTCTTCCAAAAACTCCCTCAATATTTTCTAAACCATTTTCAAGAAATCTTTCCTAGTTCTTCAAGATTTTGCTAAGGAAAACTTAATATTCATTGAGAGAAGCAAGGATTGGAGGTAAATCTCGCTCTCAACCTCTAATCAAAGTTCTTTATTGAAATTCCCAAGATATTTGGCTTCTAAATACTATTTTTGGTTGAGTTTTCATTATAGTGTTTATTGGAGATCAAAATCTTGCGAAATTGTAGTTTTCATTATAGTGTTTATTTTAATTGAGTTCTAAGTTGATTAATATGTTAAAATGAATTGTTAATAACATAGATCCCGAAATCCTTGAGATTCTTGAGTTTCTTGGTTGATTTAAGTGAGTTCTTAAGGTGAAATGGTGGAATCTTGATTGCTGGAGGTATAAGGTTGGATTAGGTTGTTTGTTAGATGTGTTTTGGTGTTTATAATGGGTTAGAAGTGATGTATGTTGCTAGACTTGGTTTAGTAAGCAATCGATTGAGTTTTCGGTTGTTTTGGATGGGTATTTTGGTGTAGTTTGGGTGAGCAACGAGTTTGTGAATTATTGCTGGTGTTGGAGTGCATTTTAATGCATTTAGATCTCTGTTTTGATGAAGTGAAAACATGGGATCTTGATCCGGAACCAAACGAGGTGTTGTTGGAGGCTCTAGAAGAGTGATTTTCGTGTCGGCAAGCAAGGCTTCGCGTATCGGTGAGGGGAAATGCAATTTTTTGCTTTGTAACGCTTTGAGCGTGGTCTTGGGAGCTTAGTGTAAGTTTGATACAGTTAGCTATGCTCAAGAGTAAGTGATTCGGAAATCCCTCTCTTGGAAATGTGCTATGTTTGACGAAAATGCACTTGAGTTAAGTGTGGATTTGTTTACTATTTTAAAGCATGTTTTAAGCATGAATGTTGCTGGATTTTAATGCCATTGTGTTAAGGATGCACTAGGTAAGTGATCCTTGGTTTTTATGTGTTGAATGCACGTGATGTTAAGCATAATATGCTTGTGGAAATGGCATTATGTTTATGCTTGTAAAACAATGGATTAATGAGGTTAAATGATTATATTGACAAGTGATGGAAATGGTTTTTGGTTGTGTTAATCAGATATAGTTAGTCGGCTATAGGATTGGGTGCACCGTGAAAAAAGTCGCCTTGAATGTCGAGGGGTTGTGATAGTGTCGTAATCTCCATCCAAGTACCCTAACGATTGAGGTTAAGACCACAACGGTGAATGGTTTAATTCCATGTGTGAGTCTTGTGTATGAGTCTTGTACTCTCGTTAGTGGAATTATACAACTACCGATGAGTGATGTTGAGGGGTTGTGATTGTGCCATTAATCTCCATCACGAGTGTTGAGGGTTGTGATTGTGTCATTGATCTCCACCTTGTGTAGTCCAATAGTATGTATGATGCGTGTGGGACAACGCTTGTAATCCGCGTATCCGATTGTGTCTTGTGTTGATATGGTTATGGATTATCACTTGCGAGCCAATATAACGTAAATGATTAATGTTAAGCATGGGATGCATGTAAATGATGCAAGGATGCATGAGATGCTTGGTGAAGCATGAGCAAAGGTTTATTTGCTGATTTAAATGTTGCAGATGAGCATATTTTAGAAAGTGCATTGATGTTCTTGAATGGACATGTTTTATGTAAAGGCATGAGATATGAAATGGTGGTTTTGCCAATGGTGTGAAATGCATTGATGAATGTTTCACAGCGGTCCTCACTAAGCTTTGTTCTTACGCTCTTTTGCTTCATCAATGTAGAAAACTAGGCATTTGAGGCACCAAGTAAGAAAGGGGAATTCAAGCTTTTAATCTTGCAAAGTATGTGATTTTACTTCGGTGTAATAAAAGGCAATGAGCGAGATTTATACTTTTGAATGGTTGAGGATGTCTCCCTTTACTTTGAGCATGTTTGGTGGTTTATCCTTGAGTTGTAATTGGACATTATGGTTTGATTTTTTATGTGAATGTTGGTTTTAGCTTGTTATGGCTTTGGTGGACTAGGGAGCATGCCTTTAGTATCTATATTTGCATGTTGGATGCCATGTCGTAGCTAATGCTTCAAAATGATGACCGTTGGTGTGTATCTATGTTGTATGCATGATGTGGCATGTTTCGTAAATGTTTCGAATATGAAAAGATGTGAAAAACCAGCAAAATCTGCTGTTGTAGGGCAAGGCGTATCGGAACGCCCTGACCTGTTTCGGAACAGAGGCCTGAAATAGCCATGGGGTTTCAGAACGGGTAGGGACGTACCGAAACGGTTTTGCTACTGGAAAGAGGTGTTTCGATACGTGTCTCAGAACGCACCCGAGTATCGAAACGGTTAACCAAGTTTCGAAACGACCATTTTGGTACAGGGCAATCCTTTTCGAAACACTTGACTGTTGAGTTTGAATTTGAACTGTTTCAGGTTTCTGTTTCTTACATTTTGGTCCCTGGGTTTGGTTGCTTAATTTAATGAGTTTGAATGATCTGTTTGAGATGAAATTTGACATGATGACATGTTATATGATTAATTACAGATCGGTAACATTAAAACTTGTTTAGTCTTTATAATTCTGGAATTTTACATTTTAGTCACTAAAAAGACGTTTCTATGCAATTGAACCCTTGTTTGGGTTCCATTCGCTGTGTCGCTTCCGCTGAAATGATTTGCTAATCATATAGGCTAATAATGAGCATATAGAAAAGATAAAAAGAAAAATGGGTTGTTAATCAAGGTTGACTTTGGTTTTCCCCGTGTACTCTTCGTAGTTTGGGTCGAGCGTCTAGGCCAGGCTAATGGGGGTTACATTTGTTGGTATCAGAGCCAGGTTACAAAAGAATTGGGGATATTGGTATGAGAAATTGATATGTGTTGATGTATGTTTTGTGAAAAGCATGCAATTGATTGAATTTTGAAGCATATGCCATGCTTTATTTATGTGAATCGCATGTGGAATGGATATGATTGTGTGATGATGATGCAATGTTGTTATGTGTTTAATTTGGATGATGAAAAGCATGTTGAGCATGATGTTTCATGTATGCTATGCTATGCTATGTTGAGGGAAATTGGGGTGCCCATTGCCTTATTACACTAATCAAGTGTTTTGTCAACTTGGATTCTTGCTTGCAGTTGGCCTAAATGGTTTGACTTGTTTTGTTGTTATGCTTTGTTTAAAATAGCACTATGGGTCCAAGAAGAGAACTGAGGTCGAATACGATAGTGCCTGCGACTGAGCAGGGTGACCAGGGTGAACAAGGGGCTGATGTACCTCCTAGTGGAAATCTACCTCCTCCGCCACCACCTAGAGGTGGGGAGCATATGCAGCAAGGATCTACTGGTCCTGGTTTGGGTGATTTGGTGCCACTAGTTCAGGCAATCACCGGGGAGTTTCAGGCTGCTGTTGCCGGAGCGCATGTACAGGCCCCTGCAGCTAGGCAGGCGGGCTTACCTTTAGAGAGGTTGAGGAGCCTAGGAGCTATGGAGTTTTATGGTATGTCTCCTGAGGCGTCTTTGGCCTGGTTAGCAAGTACGATCCATATCATGGATCAGATGGGCTGTAATGATGTGCGCAAGCTAGGATGCATAGTTTCTTTGTTGCAAGGCGATGCCTACAACTGGTGGACGACTACCACTGCTGGTATGGAGCACAATAAGGTTGATTGGGAGTTTCTAGAGGTACCTTCAGGAGGAAGTATCTAGGGGTGAGATACTTGGACGAAAAGAAACGTGAGTTTATGTCGCTTGTTCAGTGCAACCTTTCTGTGGCTGAGTACGAGGTCCAGTTCGTACGCCTGAGCCAGTATGCTCCTAAGCTGATACCTAGTGAGAGGCACCGTTGTGATCGCTTCCGGTACGGATTGGTACAGAAAATTAAGACGTATATACTGGCTGCAGATTATACTGACTTCGATGTGCTTGTGTGTCGAGCCAAAGACATCGAGCAGAACTTGGGATTGTCATCTCGAGGTGTTGGTTCTAGCTCTTGGAAGAGAGCAGGTGAGTACAGTTCTTGTGGTAGACGGAACAAAAGAGGTCGAGATAGGAGACATCAGCCTAAGGGGAGGCGAGGTGCTCTGGGTCGAGGTGGTCAGGTTAAGGGAGGTCGAGTGAGATCTGAGCAGCATACGTGCTTGACTTGTGGGTCGAGGGACCATTTGATGCGATATTGTCCTCGGGCGGGTAGAGAGGTCCAGGATCCTATTGTGGTGATAGGGAATTCATGTTGGAATTGTGGTTCGGTGGATCACATGAGGAGGGAGTGTCCTTTGTTGGCTGGTGGATGCCAAGGACGTGCTCCTATGGTAGCTGCACCTCATAGAGGCCGTGGGAACTTTCAGAGGAGAGATAAGGGGCAGCGGGGTATTGCTCATGTAGTAGCCGTTCGACCTGAGAGAGGTGGACCAACGAGGTTTTACGCACAACGTGAGGAGCGCAGTGATACTGATGTCATCGTATGTACCTTTGTGCTTCAGTCTTTATCTTTGCTGGCTTTGATTGATTCTGGATCCACGCATTCTTATATCTTGAGTGAGCATGCACATTTGCTTGATATACCTGTTGAGTTGCTTGAAGTAGGAATGCAAGTGACTAGTTCTTTTAGTGAGACTATAGTCACTAGGAAGTTGTATAAGAGATATCCTTTATCTGTACAATGACATGTTTTTCCCGTGGATTTGATGTAGTTACCTTTCTACGGATTTTATGTAATCCTTGGCATGGATTGGTTGTCGGAGCATAGGGCGGTGGTTGACTTTGATGCCAAGCGAGTCACCTTAAAGGTGGCCGATGATTATGAAGTAGTGGTAGTAGGCGAGAATATGAAATTCGTGTCGAATGTGATTTCGACTTTGGAAGCAAACTGTATGATGAGGTTGGGTTGCGAGGCTTTCCTTGCATATGTGATGAATCCTGGCACCAAGGATGTGCGTGTGCAGGACATCCGAAATGTTCGCGATTTTCTGGGTTTCTTTCTAGAAAACTGCCTGGATTGCCGCCAAACAGGGAAGTGGAGTTTGGTATTGAGTTGTACGAGAATACGACTCTGGTGTCCATTGCTCCTTATCGCATGGCACCTAAGGAAGTGAAAGAGTTGAAAATGCAATTGCAGGAGTTGTTGAATCGAGGTTTCATCCAGCCGAGTGTGTCACCTTGGGGTGCACCGGTCTTGTTCGTTATGAAGAAGGATGGGACAACGCGGATGTGCATAGATTATCGGCAACTGAACAAGTTGACGATCAAGAACAAGTATCCCTTGCCTAGAATTGATGATCTATTTGATCAGTTTCAGGGAGCCTCAGTGTTTTCTAAGATAGATTTGAGATAGGGGTATTATCAGCTGAAGGTGAAGGATGTGGACGTACCTAAGATAGCTTTTCGGACGAGGTGCGTGCATTATGAATTCTTGGTGATGTCGTTTGGTTTGACCAACGCGCCTACTACTTTCATGGACATGATGAATCATGTATTCCATGAATTCTTGGATCAGTTTGTGGTGGTGTTCATCGATGATATCCTTGTGTATTCGCGTGCCGAGGAGGATCATGATAGAAACTTGAGAATTGTTTTGCAAGCGTTATTGGAAAATCAGTTGTATGCCAAGCTGAGTAAGTGTGAGTTTTGGGTTAGGGAGGTGGTCTTCCTTGGACATGTTGTGTCAGCTGAGGGTATTCGCGTTGATCCGCACAAGGTAGAGGCTGTGATGAGTTGGAAAGTACCTAAGTCAGTGACGGAGGTGCGGAGTTTCCTTGGTTTAGATGGGTACTACCGTAGGTTTGTCGAGGGTTTCTCGAAGATAGCAACACCTTTGACCAATTTGTTACAGAAGAATGTTCGTTTTGAGTGGACTGATGCGAGACAATAAGCTTTCGAGAAGTTGAAAGAAGCTTTGACGCAAGCTCCTATTCTGATTCAACCTGAGTCTGGTAAGGAGTTTGTGGTCTATAGTGATGCGTCCATTGTTGGTTTGGGCTGCGTGTTGATGCAGGAGGGTAAGGTAGGGGCCTATGCATTTAGACAGTTGAAGGTGCATGAGCGCAATTACCCTACTCATGATCTTGAGCTTGCGGCTGTGGTATTTGCCTTGAAGATTTGGAGGTATTACCTGTAAGGAGAGAAGTGTGTTGTGTTTACAGATCATAAGAGCTTAAAGTGTCTTATGTCTCAAAAGGAGTTGAATCTTAGGCAGCGTCGTTGGGTAGAGTTTCTTAAAGATTATGATTTGACGATTGAGTACCACCCGGGCAAGGCTAATGTTGTGGCCGATGCTTTGAGCCGGAAAGTGTCTATGGAGTTGAGGATGATGTTTGCTCGCTTGAGCATATCGCGTGATGGTGGTCTTATTGCAGAATTGCAAGTGAAACCATCTCTGATTCAGTTGATCAAAGATAAACAGTTTCTTGATGATTCTCTTGTTTCACATGTTCAGGACATTGCGGAGGGTAGACCTTCAGATTTCAACTTTAGAGATGATGGTGTTTTGTGCTTTGGGAGTCGAATAGTGGTGATGGATGATGTTGAGTTGAGGCACACTATACTGACTGAAGCTCATGGTAGCCCTTTTGCTATGCACCCTGGTAGTACAAAGATGTATCGTGATTTGAAAGATGAGTGTTGAGTGCGTAAAATTTCTATATTTTACCCCCTATTTAACCCATATTTCTGCTGCATCCAAGCATAATTCATTGCATTTAGGACAGATTTCATTCATACATCATAATTATATCAAACGACACAGTTTCTACTGAAATTGGTTGCTTTTGCAGGTAGCTGCTATAACAGATGGAGGAGAGTGGAGAAGCAGACGCTGGGCAGTGAAGAAGCAGAGCTGGAACTGGACTGCAGACGAGAAGGATGATGATGCCATGGTCGCTGCCGTGGCAGCCCAGGACGACAGCAATGGTGAAGAGAATAAGTGAAGTGGGCCTCGACAGAAAGAGAAAGTTAAGCCGGTCTGTCGTGGAGCACCCTTATATTTTTTCAAGCCCTAGATCAGAATGAAGGCCAAGCCCAAAGTTCAAGGAAGAAACTCCAAGAAAGAAGGAAGGACGAATTAAAGATATATGCTCTGAAGATTTAGTCTTTAATAGAGTTGTACTTTAGTTTAAACTTGTATTCTTTCCATATTAGAAAACTTGAACCCAAGGCCTATATAAAGGCATGTAATTTGACCTAGGGAAGGATATCTTACTCTCTATCCTTCTTCCCAAAACCCTAGTCGTTTTCCCTTCCTCATCATGTTCTAAACTTCCCTTAGGGCTAAGGGTTGATTCTGTAAAGTAGTTGCAAGGATTGCATTTGTTTTAGGAATTTTTCTGTTCAATAAAATAAACTTCAAGTTTGCTTATTCTGGTTTTTCAACATCTTGCAAGAGTATCGGGAGAGTTAAGTATACGAAAGGAATAAGTACAGTTTTTCCAGTTTATGGTTGAACTATCTCAGACCTAGGGATAGAACGAGGTTAAGTGGCTAAGGAAGAATTCAACAACATCAGTGTTCATCCTTCGATTCATGTAGGGAGGTATCATCAAAGACGTGTTCATCGACAGACTTGGACCTAGGGATAGGCCAAGGCACATCAGGGATTCTTGCCAAGCTTGAAGTACTGAGTTCTGTGATCGCTACAGCGACAAACAACAGACCGTTGCCGCGACAGGTGCTGCCGCGACAGGTGTTACCGAGACAGGCGCAACGACAGAACAGAGATTCCTAGACTTTGCAACACCTACACTACTGAGCAAATCAATACCGGCCCATTCTCTCTATCCTGAATTCTTTATTCTTTTACTTTCAATATTCTTTATTATCTCTTGACAAACATTTAAACTATTTCTTTTCCCCTTCGTGCAGAAAACTAAGGTTGAAGCTATTAGCCCAGTCCTTGTGGAGACGATATCTGATACTTATGTATCACTTTACTGCTTGCGTCGTGTACACTTGCACTACATTGCGATAGACACTTTTACACGCAACAAGTTTTTGGCGTCGTTGTCGTGGACTGGCAACATATCTTTACCCTACCTTTTACTACACTTCTTTTATTTTCTGTTTTAAACTTGGATTGTTCAACCTGTACCTTTCACAAGGTATTTTGTTTGCTTATGCGCAGATCTCAACGAGGAAAAGAACCTGAGCACCAGTTAGATCCTGAAATCGAACGAACGTACAATCTCAGGAAAAGAGCCCGCCTCCTCGTAGAAAGAAACGAATACTTGGAGGAACAATTAGAAGCAATGGTGAATGAAAGGCACGAAGAAAGAAAGGACAACCAGGGGGATCTCCGAGGTCCTGACGATCCCCTCGGAGATGGAGGAAACGAACGACTTGTCGTACCTCCTGCTGCTGCTGCCGCATGCCCGTCATCCCGAGAAGACATGATCAACGATCATGTGGAACTAGAAACCACCGTACCAGACGTAGAAGCTGAAAATTTCGAGCTAAAACCTGTCATGTTCAGCATGATTAATAACGCTGGCCAATTCAGTGGTGCTGCTACAGAGGATGCTAGGGAGCATCTGAAAACGTTCCAGGAAATCTGTGGTTCATTTAGACTACCAGGAGTGAATCCGGAGATACTGAGGCTTCGGTTATTTCCTCATTCATTGAGGGACAGAGATAAAACTTGGTGGAATAAACTAACGCTGGGTTCAATACGAACTTGGATAAATTTAACTCGTGAATTTTTGTCTCGTTTTAATCCTTCACATTTATCTGAGCGATTATGTAACGAAATTGCTACTTTTCAACAGGAAGATGACAAGCCAATGCACGAGGCATGGGAAAAATTTACCACTCTACTAAGGAACTGCCCGATGCATGGATTCCCCGTTTGGAACCAGGTAATTAAGTTTTATAATGCTGCCAACTTACAGACTCGTATGAGAATTGATTCAGCAGTGAATGGATTGCTGTTGGACAAAGATCCAGATGAAGCGATGGTAGTATTGAAAAACCTGGCAAAGAACGAGGAACAATTTCCTACAACAAGAAGAGGAGGTAAAAGAGTACTAGCTGTGAAAAATTATGAGGCCGACGACTCCCTAAAAACACAGGTGGTATATCTCACAAAGGCAGTGGAAAAGCTCTTGAAAAAAGATTCAAAACCTGTCTACTCTGCTGAAGAGGTATGTGAAACTTGTGATGGGAATCATAGTTTGGAAGAATGTCCGTTACAGTTAGAGGAAGGGATGTATGTCGGGAACTACAACAAACAGAACTATAATTCCAACAACTACAACCCCAACTGGAGAAAGGATCCCAAGTTCTCTTGGAGAAACCCTAACAATGCCCTGAATCCTAAAGCACAGAACACTCAGAATCAAGGGGACCTAGATTACTGACTCGACAGCAACAACAGCAGCAGCAGCAACAACAACCAGCTGCCACGACTAGTATACTGGAGCAGACCTTGGCTAAGTTTATGTATCAAACAGGAACTTACATTGAGAACATGAATCACTTCGTCAAGAAGACTGAGTCATTCATGGATAAAATAGAGATGCTGATGACTAACCATGAAGCTACTCTGAAATCGCTGGAGACACAGATGGGACAGGTTTCCCAGCATATTAAACCGAGGAAGAATGAAGGATTCCCTAGCGATACTGAAAACACTAGACAACCCACACATGAGCAGTGTAAAGCAGTCACAACAAGGAGTGGGAAGAAATTACCAGGGCCAGAGAAGGAAGCTGAATCAGTCATGGAGCCAGCCCTGAAATCGACTACCGAGAACGCTGCCCCGGAAGACAACAAACAGCCTACTGCCGATGAACATGTCACGAGAGCAGAAGGGACAGGGGAGAAGGACGAAGAACCTAAGCCTCCTCAGATCCGAATGCAGTGGGAAGGATGCATTGCAGATTATCGTCCCCCATCTCCTTTTCCTCAGCGCTTACAGAAATTGAAACATGAATCCCAGCTTAAGAAAATCTATGATATTTTTAAGCAGGTTCACATCAATATTCCACTGTTAGATGCCGTTAGGGAAATGCCCGGTTATGCCAAATTTCTCAAGGAGGCCATGTCGAAGAAATCCAGGCTTGTGGAATTTGAGACGGTTAAAATGACAGAAGCATGCATGACTATTCTGCACAAGCATCCACCCCAGAAAAAGAAGGATCTTGGGAGCTTCATAATACCGTGCATAATCAGAGATAAATTTGTGGGTAAGGCACTTTGTGATCTTGGTGCTAGTATAAATTTAATGCCCAAATATATTTTTCAGAAATTAGGTATTGGAAAAGCTCGGCCCACAACAGTCGTACTGCAGCTGGCAGACCGCTCTTACGTTCATTCAGAAGGAAAAATTGAAGATATTCTGGTAAGAGTGGATAAATTTATTTTTCCTGCTGACTTTCTTGTCTTAGATTGTGAAGCAGATGAGAATACACCAATCATCCTGGGGCGACCCTTCTTAGCCACAAGAAGATCACTAATTGATGTAGAAAAGGGAGAACTCACTATGAGAGTAAATGATCAAGAGATCAAGCTGAATGTTCTCCAAGCGATTAAGCACGCTGATGTAGAAGAAGAATGCAAGGCTATCACTGAAGTTATCCTTGACCAACCCTGCATCAGGACGGACTGCCATGACATCAAATTTGGCCACTGCCCCAGCAGCCATTTAGATAACAGTCACGGCAGCGACGACGACAGCAGCTCCTCGGATTCGGACATATCTGATACTGAAGATCAAGAGGAGGTAAACTGGATAGGCAATCGTTCAGGTAAGTTATTCGAGCCCTTAAACTATACCTCGAATGAACATATAGTCCAAAAGCCATCAACTGTAGAGCCACATGTTCTAGATCTTAAGCCCTTGCCATGGCTGCTAAAAAATGTTTTCCTTGGATTAAATGATACGTTGCCCATAATCATCTATTCCAAGTTGACGCAGGAATAGGAACAACAACTGATAAGGATGCTGCAGCAGCACAAAAAGGCCATTGGATGGACGATAGCTGATATCCAAGGCATCAGTCCGGCACTATGCATGCATAAAATCCTCTTAGAGGATGATCACAAGCCGACCATTGATGCCCAGAGACGTCTAAACGATGCTATGCGAGAGGTGGTTCGTAAGAAGATCATCAAATGGCTAGATGCTGGAATAATTTATGCCATTTCGGATAGCAAGTGGGCGAGCCCGGTGCAGTGCGTTCCTAAGAAAGGAGGAATAACCGTGGTAACCAACGAAGAAAACAAGTTAATCCCAACCAGGACTGTGACCGGTTGGAGGGTTTCTATGGACTACCGGAAGCTTAACAAAGCTACCCGGAAGGACCACTTTCCCTGCCTTTTATTGATCAAATGCTTGATATACTAGCGGGAAAGCCTTACTATTGTTTTCTTGATGGATACTCAGGTTATAACCAAATAGCCATCGCACTAGAGGATCAAGAGAAGACGACGTTCACTTGCCCATATGGTACTTACGCTTTTCGGAGGATGCCATTTGGACTTTGCAACACACCAGCTACTTTACAAAGGTGTATGATGGCAATATTCTCCGACATGGTGGAGGATTTCCTGGAGATATTCATGGATGATTTCTCTGTCTTTGGAGATAACTTTGAGAGCTGCCTACGCAATTTGTAGAAAGTGCTCGAGAGATGCGAGAAAGCAAACTTATTGTTGAACTGGGAGAAATGTCACTTCATGGTGGATGAAGGGATAGTCCTAGGCCATAAAGTAAGCTGCTGCGGCATAAAAGTCAACAGAGCTAAGATCGAGGTAATTGAAAAGCTGCCGCCACCCACCACAGTCAAGGGAATCAGGAGTTTCTTAGGGCATGCTGGTTTTTATCGGAGGTTTATCACAAACTTTTCGAAGATCACCAAACCTTTATGCCATCTTCTGGAGCAGAACCGTCCCTTCGACTTTAACACTGAATGTACTGAGGCATTCAAGGTTCTGAAAGAAAAGCTGGTAACAGCCCCAATAGTACAACCACAAGATTGGAAAGTACCATTTGAGATTATGTGTGATGCTAGTGACTATGCTGTCGGGGCAGCACTTGGGCAGAGGAAAGACAAGCTCTTTCATGTTATATACTATGCCAGCAAAACACTGAACGACGCCCAAGTAAACTACACCACAACGGAGAAGGAACTGTTAGCTGTGGTGTTCTCGATTGACAAGTTTCGTTTGTACATACTTGGAACGAAGGTCATAGTTCACACAGACCACTTTGCATTAAAGTATCTGTTCGCCAAAAAGGATGCAAAGCCTCGACTGATACGTTGGATTCTACTACTGCAAGAGTTCGACCTGGAGATCAAGGACAAAAAGGGGACAGAGAACCAAGTTGCAGATCACTTGTCAAGTTTAGAGAAGGGAAAGAGTCTCCCAACAGATGAGACACACATACTGGAGACCTTCCCTGACAAGCAGTTGTTCGCTCTCACAAGCACTACCGCGACAGCTATGGCGGCATGTAAGTTTTCTGAACTCCCCATGGTATGCAGATTTTGTTAATTATTTAGTTAGCGGAATAACCCCTCCTGACATTAACTATCAAGCTAGGAAGAGGTTCCAAAATGATGTTAAGCATTATTATTGGGACGAACCTCTTCTTTTCAAATATTGTGCAGATCAGGTTATTAGGAGATGCATACCACAGGATGAATAGGAGGCTGTGCTCCATCACTGCCATGCTTCACAATATGGAGGACACTTAGGTGGTAACAAAACTGCTGCCAAGGTTTTGTAGTCGGGATTTTATTGGCCGTCACTGTTCAAGGATGCCCAGACATTCTACAAAAAACTGTGACAAATGTCAACGGACTGGAAACATCTCAAGGAGACATGAGATGCCTCTGCAAAACATTCTTGAAGTTGAAATCTTCGACGTTTGGGGGATTGATTTTATGGGACCATTCCCAGCTTCATGTGGGAACTTATATATCATCCTGGCAGTGGACTATGTGTCCAAATGGGTTGAAGCGATCACTACTCAGAAAAACGATGCTAAGACGGTTTAGAGGTTTTTGCATAAAAACATATTTTCCAGATTTGGCATCCCCAAGGCGATCATCAGTGATGAAGGGAGGCATTTCGATAATAGGGTTATAGCTGCCGCCTTAAAAAAGTATGATGTCAAACATCGGATCGCAACAGCATACCACCCTCAGACCAATGGACAGGCTGAAATATCGAACATAGAGGTTAAGAACATTCTTGAAAAGATGGTTAAGACAACTCGGAAGGATTGGTCTCTGCACCTCAATGATGCATTATGGGCCTACAGAACAACATTCAAAACTCCATTGGGAATGTCACCCTACTGGCAGATTTATGGAAAAACATGCCATCTACCTGTTGAGATTGAGCACAGAGCATACTGGGCCATCAAGGCAGTGAATTTGGACTTGGAAAAGGCATGACATAAAAGGCTACTCGATCTGAACGAGATAGAAGAAATTCGAGCAATGGCCTATGACAACGCAAGAATTTACAAAGATAAGACAAAGAAGTGGCATGATAAGAAGTTGCTGCCACGACAGTTCTGCCCAGGGCAGCTTGTGTTATTGTTCAACTCTAGGTTAAAACTCTTCCCAGGAAAGTTGAAATCTAGGTGGTCCGGCCCATTCCAAGTGGTGCAAGTTTTTCCCAATGGTGCCATCACAATCAGATCTTTAAAAGACGGGCACCAATTTAAAGTCAACGGACATAGATTGAAGCATTATCAGGGGACTGAAGCCCCAAGAATGCAGGAAGTGGTTACTTTAGGAGATGCCCCTCCTGGCATCCCTAATAAAACCTAATTTTATTTTTATTGTTATTTATTATTTATATATATTAGGTAATTAGAATTATCTTATTTTTAGGAACTAAGTTTTATTTTTATTATTTTTAAGAAATAAAGGAGACAAGGAGAAGAGGAGAAGTGAATTCAGCCCACCATATTTTCATCAGCCCAAAAAGCCCAACTTAGGAGCCTACCGTTACAGCTGCCATGATAGAAGCGGAAAATCCAGCCTGTCAACATGCTGTCGCGGCAGACACGCAAACGCGTAACAAAAGCGCAGTAGACACAGAAATGCGTGACAGACGCGTCAGAAACCACATAATAGCTGGCCCCGTTATTCGCGCCTGCCGTTACAGCTCCAACGGGTTGCAAAATCACCCTCTATATAAACCCCGTTTTACTATTCATTTTCACTCACTTTTACTCTCTGTACTTGTTTCCTCTAGAATTTCATTTGCTTCATTTTATTTTCCACATTCCTTGCAATATGAGTACCAGAAATACCCGTCGTAGCACTGCCTCAGGATCTTCCCCAGCAGCATCCACTCCCAGCTCCTTCCAGATTAGAGATATGTGGGAGGAGAAAGGTTTCATTTACACCACCAGAACGGAGAACCTTGGGCTACAACCGTTCATAGCCCGCAAAATCAGAGCCCTGCAGTGGCATATGTTTGCCGAGCAGCCGGAGGAAATGAACGTAACTCTCGTCTGAGAATTTTATGCTGCCATCGACAGTAGGGAAGCGACAGTAGTAACGGTCCGAGGAAAAGAGGTACCATTTGAGCCCGAATACATCAACACCCTCTATGGGTTTTATGTTGGGAGAAAGGAGGATGGCCACAAGAGATTTGTGGAGAGCTTGGAACCGAAAGATTACGATGCTGTTATGGCAGAACTCACAGACGAATGAACCAAGTGGAATACCGATCCTAAACATCCAAGTACGATAAAACGAGTTCAACTTACTCCGGAAGCAAAGCTTTGGAACGCTTTCATCAAGAAGAGGATTATGCCCTCCTCGCACAATACAACGGTAGACCAACCAAGGTTAGCCCTCATCCATTCAATTCTAAAAAAGAGGCCAATTAACATTGGCAGATACGTTCGGGAGGGAATATTGGATTGTGCATACCGGCCGTCAGGACCACTCTTCTTCCCATACCTTATAACTGCCCTCTGCCGCGGCCACTACGTACCTGAAGCTACCGAAGATTTGAGAGTCCGAGGGAAAGGGTGGACGGAACGGAACATCTTCAGCCTGATGGAGCTGAAAGCTGCCACGCCCCTGTCGTCCTTCGACCCCACTGCCGCGGCAGGTGAGACGACAGAGCCCACCCAAACCGAACCTGCCGCCACAGAACCCAGGCAGCCCACCGCAACAGCTCCCCCAACAGACTCTTAAACACAAATACTTGCTGCCCTACAGAAAATGGAAGAACGGCAGCTGGGCCTGATGAGTTTCATCCGAGACTTCACCACAACAACGGTACACTTTATTAAAACTAATCTTAATTTTCCTGATATACTGTTCCCTGCCTTCCCAGAACATTATTTTGCTGCCCCACACCTGCCCATACCCCTACCCCTGCTGCCACACCGAGAACGCCATCTTCCGCGTCCACCCCAACTCCGGCCACAACAGCTACAGGCGGTAGCTGCACGGCTAATACATCTGCCAGGGGAGCCAAGAGAAAAGAGCCCATGTTAGACCTCGACAGGTACATCGCTGGCTTCTCCTCCTCTGAAACTTGGGCGGCATCCGATGACGAACCCTCTGTCAAGAGGAATCTGTCCAAGGAGTTCACCCCGGTCAAACGGCAGAAACCAGGCTCCGGAGTCGATCCGTCCAACAAAGAAAAATATGACGGCAGCAGCAGCAGTAGTAGCAGCAGCTCTGAGGAGGTTCAGGTATTGGAGAAACAACCCCATATCTCCCCTACCCGCATCCAACCTCCACGGGAAGCCAAGACGAAGACCACCTCTGCCTCTCCCATCCATCTGTTGGCACCGACAAGGAAAGTCATTGCCCACCGGCAGATTCGTATCAGCAGCAGCGACGACAACAATTGAAAATTTAAGTTTCTTCTTTTATTATTGTTGTCTACTTTATTTTGTTATATTTTGTGATGTTGCTTTTATTTTCTTTTTTTTCATTTCTGTCATTTGCATTGAGGGCAATGCAACCCTCGAGTTTGTGGGTGGCATCCCTCTATTAATGAAGTGTCTTTAAATTTAAAAATTGTGTCTGTTACTTAGTTTATTTTTGCTAAAAAAATGAAAATTTGGCTTAAGTCGTTAAACTCAACTTACCTGTCGTGACAGCCTCTGTCGTGGCAGTGCCTTTAGGATAGTTTTAGGAGCAGTTTAGAGCCTTTCTATAGTTCTAAATCTTAAACACTTTTGTGACTTTTATACTGTCTAGAACTCTGCTAGTAAACTAGAATAGAAAAGCTTAACACTTGAGTTGCCCCTAGAGGTGCCTAACACTGGCTCTAGGAAAAGAAGTTAAGAAAAATAGACTCAATACACCTAGAGGTGCCCGAAACCGGCTCTAGGAAGTTAGCTAGAGGTGCCCGAAACCGACTCTAGTCAAACTTAAGATTGAGAAAATAGAATCGAGTCTAAATAAAAACTAAAGGAGCCTAAGAATTAACTCCAAAAAGATGAAATTTGGCATAAAAATTCAAGTTAGAAGTTTAGCTATTCTAGTGAACTAAGGGAGTCTTGGCATATAATTGTTCACAAGCATGCACACACTACACGAGAATTATAGCATGGTTCCGAATGAATCTTGAATTATCCAACAGGGTGTTGCTCACAATAGGGAATGAATGGTAGGTAAGGAAAAGTTCACTGTTTTAAGCCAAACAAAAACTTTGTATTTCTTTTTTTAGGTCTGAATTGCTTGAGGGCAAGCAAAAACTTGAGTTTGGGGGTGTATTGAGTGTGTAAAAGTTCTATATCTTACCCCCTATTTAACACATATTTCTATTGCATTCAAGCATAATTCATTGCATTTAGGATAGATTTCATTCATACATAACAATTATATCAAACGTCACAGTTTCTATTGAAATTGGTTGCTTTTGCTGGTAGCTGCTGTAACAGATGGAGGGCAATGGAGAAGCAGACGCTGGGCAGTGAAGAAGCAGAGCTGGAACTGGACTGCAGACGAGAAGGATGATGCTGCCAAGGCTGCTGCCGTGGCAGCCAAGGACGACAGCAATGGTGAAGAGAAGAAGTGAAGTGGGCCTCGACAGAAAGAGAAAATTAAGTCGGTCTGTCGTGGAGCACCCTTATATTTTTCCAAGCCTTAGATTAGAATGAAGGCCAAGCCCAAAGTTCAAGGAAGAAACTCCAAGCAAGAAGGAAGGACGAATTAAAGATATATGCTCTGAAGATTTAGTCTTTAATAGAGTTGTACTATAGTTTAAACTTGTATTCTTGCCATATTAGAAAACTTGAACCCAAGGCCTATATAAAGGCATGTAATTCGACCTAGGGAAGGATATCTTACTCTCTAGCCTTCTTCCCAAAACCATAGTCGTTTTCCCTTCCTCATCATGTTCTAAACTTCTCTTAGGGCTAAGGATTGATTCTGTAAAGTAGTTGCAAGGATTGCATTTGTTTTAGGAATTTTTCTGTTCAATAAAAATAAACTTCAAGCTTGCTTATGCTGGTTTTTCAACATCTTGCAAGAGTATCGGGAGATCATTGTGAGATTACACATTTACTTAATATAGGGAGAGTTAAGTATACAAAAGGAATAAGTACGGGTTCTCCAGTTTATGATTGAACTATCTCGGACTTAGGGATAGGACGAGGTTAAGTGGCTAAGGAAGAATTCAACAACATCGGTGTTCATCATTCGATTCACGCCGGAAGGTATCATCAAAGACATGTTCATCGACAGACTTGGACCTAGGGATAGGCCAAGGCACAGTAGGGATTCTTTCCAAGCTTGAAGTACTGAGTTGTGTGATCGCTACCGCGACAAACAACAGACCGCTGCCGCGACAGGTGCTGCCGCGACAGGTGATGCAGCGACAGGCGCAACGATAGAACATAGATTCCTAGACTTTGCAACACCTACACTACTGAGCAAATCAATACCGGCCCATTCTCTCTATCCTAAAATCTTTATTCTTTTACTTTCAATATTCTTTATTATCTCGTGACAAACATTTAAACTATTTCTTTTCCCCTTCGTGCAGAAAACTAAGGTTGAAGCTATTAGCCCAGTCCCTGTGGAGACAATATCCGATACTTACGTATCATTTTACTACTTGCGTCGTGTACACTTGCACTACATTGCGATAGACACTTTTACACGCAACAATGAGTACTACTGGGCGGGGTTGAAAAAGAACGTGGCTGAATTCGTTAGTAAGTGGATGGTGTGTCAGTGAGTGAAGGCTAAACATCAGATTCCCTCGGGTTGTTGCAGCATTTGAGAATCCCAGAATGGAAGTGGGAGAGAATCACCATGGATTTTGTGTATGGATTGACCTTGTCGCCATCAAAGAAAAATTCAGTTTGGGTGATTGTAGATCAGCTCACGAAGCTTGCACATTTTTTGCTTGTGCATACTACGTATACCTTGGATAAGTTGGCTGAGCTGTACATAGCTGAGATTGTGCGGTTGCACGGTGTGCCAAAGTCCATTGTGTCGGATAGAGATCCGAGGTTTACAGCACGGTTTTGGGAATGTTTACATCAAGCCTTGGGTACACTGTTGAATTTCAGTACTTCTTATCATCCTCATACGGATGGACAGTCAGAGCGTGTGATCCAAGTGCTTGAGGACATGTTGAGATGCTGTGTGATAGATTTTCAGGGTTCTTGGGAGAAGCACTTTTCGTTGGTTGAGTTTGTATATAATAACAGTTACCGGGCAAGTATTCAAATGGCTACATACGAGGCTTTGTATGGCAGAAGATGTAGAACCACTCTCTGTTAGGCAGAAGCTGGGCAAAAGTTGATTTCGATGCCAGCTATGCTAAAGGGAACCATCGAGAAGGTGAAGCTCATTTGTGAGCGTTTAAAGGAAGCATCGGATAGGCAAAAGTCTTACGCGGACCTGAAGCGTAAGGAGATTGAGTTTGCGGTTGGCGAACGTGAGTTCTTGAAAGTATCGCCTTGGAAGAAGGTGATGGTGTTTGGGCGTACGGGTAAGCTTAGCCCAAGGTTCATTGGACCTTACGAGATTGGGGAGCGTATTGGTCATGTGGCATATCGGTTGAGATTGCCTGTGGAGTTGGAGAAGATACATGATATGTTTCATAACTCTATGTTACGAAGGTACATATCGGATCCTTCGCATGTGATGCCTGTTGAGGAGATAGAGTTGAATATGGATCTATCGTATGATGAGGAACAAATGAAGGTTCTGGATGTGAGTAACAAAGTTCGTCATGGCAAGACGGTAGAGCTTGTGAAGGTGTTGTGGCGACACCGAGGAGTTGAGGAGGCCACGTGGGAAAGCAAGGCAGACATGCTAAAGCAGTTTCTGCACCTCTTTCCATCAGGTAAGAATTTTCGAGGACGAAATTTCCTAAGTGGGGGAGAGTTGTAACGCCCTGGTTTTGGGCCTAGATGTTTTAGACATCAGATCGGACCATTCGAGAACGGTTCGAATCGCGTAAGGTGAATTAAGGAAATCAAGGATCAGGATAGGATAAAAATGTGGTAAAAATTGCAAAAATCCTCTAAAAATATGTTTAAGAGGTTGGTCAAGTCAATTTTACAAAACGGATTTTGGAAATTGGACATTTTGAGTAGTGACAAAATTGTAAAGTTTCAAAACTGGGAAAATGTGATTTTTAATGTAGAGGCCAAAATCTTAGAATCTTTAGGGGGCTTTAAGGCAATTTGACATTTCCTCAATATGGCATGTGTTTTAAAAGGCTTTTAATTAAATGGCTTTAATTGGATTTATATTAATTAATTAAAATAGGTAGTTAATGTGAGATTTTCAATTACCTAACTACCAAGTCTTTCTCATTTTCAGCCAAACACTATTCCACTCATCTTTCTCCAGAATTCTTTCTCCCAAAAACCCCCCTCAATATTTCTTAAACCATTTCCAAGAAATCTTTCCCAGTTCTTCAAGATTTTTCTAAGGAAAACTTGTCATTCATTGAGGGAAGCAAGGATTTGAGGTAAATCCTGTTCTCAACCTCTAATCAAACTTCTTTATTGAAATTCCCAAGATATTTGGCTTCTAAATACTATTTTTGGTTGAGTTTTCATTATAGTGTTGATTGGAGACCAAAATCTTGTGAAATTGTGGTTGAAATCTTAATTTTCGGACTTGATAAGTTAAGCTATGTTTTGTGTTGATTTTAATTGAGTTCTAAGTTGATTAATATGTTAAAATGAAGTGTTGATAACATAGATCCCGAAATCCTTGAGATCCTTATATTTCTTGGCTGCTTTAAGTGAGTTTTTGAGGTGAAATGGTGGAATCTTGATTGCTGGAGGTATAAGGTTGGGTTAGGTTGTTTGTTAGATGTGTTTTGGTGTTTATAATGGGTTAGAAGTGATGTATGTTGGCTGGGCCTGGTTTAGGAAGCAATCGATTTAGTTTTCGATTGTTTTGGATGGGTATTTTTGTGTAGTTTGGGTGAGCAACGAGTTTGTGAATTGTTGATGGTGTTGGAATGCATTTTAATGCATTTAGATCTCTGTTTTGATGATATGAAAACAGTGGATCTTGATCCAGAAGCAAACGAGGTGTTGTTGGAGGCTCAAGAAGAGTGATTTTCATGTCGGTGAGCAAAGCTTAGCGTATCGTTGAGTGGAAATGCAATTTCCAGCTTTGTAACGCTTTGAGCGTGATCTTGGGAGCTTAGTGTAAGTTTTGATACACTTAGCTAAGCTCAAGAGTAAGTGATTTGTAAATCCCTCTCATGGAAATGTGCTATGTTTGATGAAAATGCACTTGAGTTAAGTGTGGATTTGTTTACTGTTTTAAAGCATGTTTTAAGCATGAATGTTGCTGGATTTTAATGTCATTGTGTTAAGAATGCACTAGGTAAGTGATCCTTGGTTTTCATGTGTTGAATGCATGTGATGTTAAGCATAATATGCTTGTTGAAATGGCATTGTGTTTATGCTTGTAAAACAATGGATTAATGAGGTTAAATGATTATATTGTCAAGTGATGGAAATAGTTTTTGGTTGTGTTAATCGGATATAGTTAGCCGACTATAGGATTGGGTGCACCGTGAATAAAGTCGCCTTGGATGTCGAGAGGTTGTGATAGTGTCGTAATCTCCATCCAAGTACCCTAACGATTAAGGTTAAGACCACAACGGTGAATGGTTTAATTCCGTGTGTGAGTCTTGTGTATGAGTCTCGTACTCTCGTTAGTTGAATTATACAACTACCGATGAGTGATGTTGAGGGGTTGTGATTGTGCCATTAATCTCCATCACGGGTGTTGAGGGGTTGTGATTGAGCCATTGATCTCCACCTTGTGTGTAACCCCCTTAACCCGGCCTAGACGGTTGACCCGAATTAAGAAAGTCACACGGGGAAAACCAAAGTCAACCCGAAAGTCAACCTTGATTAACGACCCTTTTTTTTCTTTTTAAACTTGTCTAAATGTACATTAACCCTAGATATGATCATACAAACAGCATGCTCAAAGATCATAACCATCAGAGATTAAACGGGGACCCAATTGAACAATTTACAACTTTAGGGACCATATTGTAAATTTTGAAAATTACAAGGTCTTAATTCAAATTAAAGTTACCAACTTGTAATTAGTCAGGTTTCATGCTTCTCTGTCAAATTTCAGCTCAAACGGACACCCCAAACTCATACAATTGCAAAAACAAGTTTCAGGACCAAAATGCAAACATTTCAAAACATATAACCGCCCATGTCAGCTCCCAACGGTCAGGTGTTCTGAAACAGGGAGAGCCTGTTTCGAAACGCGGGACCGTTCCGCAACGTGTTCCGGAACGAGGCCTGGCAGAGGCAATTCCGTTTCGGAACGGTACCTTCCGTTTCAAACGCCTGGGCCACTACAGGGCACCCGTTCCGAAACGGAAGCTCCTGTTCCGATACGGCCTGCACAGAAAGCAGTAATTTGGCTGCTAAAATACACAATTGACTTACCATACATGCTCCAAATGCAACCAAACTTTTCCAGCAAGACATACAACATACAAGAGACATATTTGCATCAACCAATCATCATTATAGCATCAAATATGAAAAGCCCCAAATCTAATGGCATGCTTCCTACTTAGCAAACCATTCAAGCATTAAACCTCCAAACCAATCATATAATGGCCAATTACATGTTCCAGCATTAATATCAACATTAAACAAACCTAGGGAGTTTAAAACATCTCCCAAAACATCCACATAGGTCCCCCATTGCCAAATGCCAAAAGCTAAAGGTGTTTAAGAAAACCTTCCCATACTTGAGCTTAGCTTTCACTTGATTGCTTGCCTTCCTTGCTGCCCTCAATGCACTTTAACGCTCTGCATTATTGGTTTAAGAAAAGAGAGAGAGCGTAAGCAAAAGCTTAGTGAGGAATGCTCATTTAAAACCATACAATAATGCATTTATAAAACTCATTTATAAATCATTCTTCAAGCAACATTACACATGCTCTTTAACCTTTAAAATAAGCAATACATTCTTCCATCTCATTTCATGACATATTGGCAACAAGTGTTACATTTCACATAAGATTCACATATGGACTTTTAAACACCATTGTGATCTTACAATAACCAACGACCACACATGGACTTTTAAACACCATTGTGTCCTTAACCCCATGGACTTTTAAACACCATGGACCCATGGACTTTTAAACACCATGGCAAGGACCACACAAGGACTTTTAAACACCTTTGTGTCCTTAACAAGAATCACCCCAAGGACTTTTAAACACCTTGGCCCCAAGGACTTTTAAACACCTTGGCAAGGACCACACAAGGACTTTTAAATACCTTTGTGTCCTTAACAAGAACCATCCAAGGACTTTTAATCACCTTGATGTTCTTAAGTAACAAGACTCACTCAAGGACTTTTAAACACCTTTGTGACCTTCAAGGCTCACCTAAGGACTTTTGACCTTAACCTTTTTCAAAACATCACTTGCCAATATACATCATTTATCAACAATATTCCACTGTTTTAAAGCATTTAACCAAGCCATAAACATCATGCATCCTTAAGCATCAAACCACATTAAAACAATGTTCAAAAACAAGGAACTCTTACCTTGAGTTTCCTTCAAAACATGGCTTTAAATCACAGCAAATAAACATGCTAGATATGCTTTCAAAACAGATTTAAAAACATGCAAACAACCACATTGCATTCAACCAAATCCATGGCCATCACCAAGAGAGTTTATCCGAAAATTTACTCTTGAGCTTAGCTAAGTTGCTTAGACTTAAACTAAGCTCCCAAACCTCCAAAACACTGGTTTCAAAGCCGAAAACAACTTCCACTCACCGATTCCGTTTCGCTTCTTGCCGAATCACCAAATCAAGCTTCCGGATCACCACCACTTGGATCCAAAGATGACTCCCCTGTTTTAAACACATCAAAACAAAGGATTAATGCATCATCATGCATTAATAGCTTCAACGAAAGCACCTAAACTCGCTGCTCTCATCCACATTCCATTTTCGGCCACCAAACACAACCGAAAATGCATCCAAACAACTCCTCAACATTGCCCATCCAAGATTCATCAAAACTAAACATCCTTAACATCATTTAACATCTAAAAAGGACCTAACAACATCCTTATACCTCCAGCAACAACAGATCCACAAGATCACTCCAAAAACAACCAAGAATCACAAGCTACACTTAGGAAATTCAACCTATCCGGGATTGCATTAATTAAAACTCAATTCCATATCAAATTAACATTCATTTAACATCAAATAAACACCTTAAAACACAGCCCAATCAGATCATACGAAAATCCATCAAAAATCACCAAATCTTGCATTTAAAGCCAAGATCCATTACACAACTTTAAAACCACTTATAAATCATCAATTAAGGATTGAGAACTTAGGAATTTCAGTAAAGAACTGAGAGTTTAGAGGAGAAGGACGTTCTTACCTCCAAACTTGAATTTCTCCCTTTTTAGAACCAAAATCTTGAAAATCCAATTAGCAATTGGTGACGTTTTGTTGATGAGATGATTAACAATCAAAAGAGAATTGAAAAGAGGTATTTAGGTGCCAAAATCAGAGGAAAAAGCTCTGGAGAGAATGTTTGGTTTGAGAGAAAATGAGAGAAAAGGAAAATTGGAAAAGTTAGTTGAAAATAGGAAAATAACTTCCCTCCACTTTTCTTTTGTTTAAAACTCAGAATTAAATCATTAAATATCTTAGAAAAATCTGGAGAAACTCCCTTTGGGTAAATAGCTCCTTAAAGATTCAAAGTTTCAATCCTTTCTAAAACAGTCACGCAGTTTTCAAAAATTACATTTTGGTCACTAGCCAAAATGTCACCCTTCCAAACCTCATTTTGTAAAATTGATTTCACAGTTCACTTATATATATTAAAAGAGGATTTTAGAACATTTTTCCATATTTTTAATGCAACCCGAACTAGGCTTTCCTAAATCCACCTTTTTATATTCGAACAGCACTTTGACCAAACCGGTCCAAGCCCAAAACGTCTAAGCCCAAAACCGGGGCGTTACAACTCTCCCCCCCTTAAGAAATTTCTTCCTCGAAATTTACCTGAAGGAAAGAGATAAGGAAACTGCTTCAGCATGTCATCCTTCCGTTCCCACGTGGCTTCCTCAACACCATGGTGCTTCCACAACACCTTTACCAACTCAATGGTCTTGCCACGAAGAACCTTGCTATCCGAATCCAGAATCCTCACCGGTTCCTCATCATAGGTCAAATCCGGATTCAATTCCACTTCCTCCACAGGCATCACATGCGAAGGATCAGATCTATACTTCCTGAGCATAGAAACATGAAACACATCATGAATCTTCTCCAACTCTTGAGGTAACCTCAACCTGTACGCAACAGGACCCACACGCTCAACCACCTCGTATGGTCCAATGTACCTAGGGCTCAGCTTACCCTTTCGACCAAACCTCATCACCTTCTTCCAAGGCGAAACCTTCAAAAATACACGGTCACCCACCGCATACTCAATCTCCTTACGCTTCAAATCCGCGTAAGACTTTTGCCGATCAGAAGCTGCCTTCAAACGCTCACAAATGAGCTTCACCTTCTCGGTGGTTCCCTTCAACAAAGCCGGCATCGAAACCAACTTTTGACCCGTTTCAGCCCAACAAAGAGGAGTCCTACACTTCCTCCCGTACAAAGCCTCATAAGGTGCCATTTGAATACTTGCCTGATAACTGTTGTTATAATCAAACTCAACCAAAGGCAAATGCTTCTCCCAAGAGCCCTGAAACTCAATCACGCAGCACCTCAACATATCCTCCAAAATCTGGATAACACGCTCAGACTGACCATCCGACTGAGGATGATAAGCTGTACTGAAATTTAACCTTGTACCCAAAGCTTGATGCAAACACTGCCAGAAACGCGATGTGAACCTCGGATCTCTATCCGACACAATCGACTTAGGCACACCATGCAGCCGTACAACCTCAGCAATGTACAGCTCCGCAAGCTTATCCAAGGAAAACGTAGTATGCACAGGCAAGAAATGCGCACACTTCGTCAGGCGATCCACAATCACCCACACCGAATTCTTCCTCGATGGTGACAAAGGTAAACCAGATACAAAATCCATGGTAACCCTTTCCCACATCCATTCAGGGATTCTCAACGGTTGCAACAACCCTGAAGGAACCTGATGCTCAGCCTTAACTCGCTGACACACCAAACACTTGCTCACAAACTCCGCAACATCTTTCTTCAAACCCACCCAATAGTACTCATCATGAAGATCACGATACATCTTAGTACTACCAGGGTGTATAGCAAAAGGACTACTATGACCTTCAGTCAGAATAGCACGCCTCAACTCAGCATCAGTAGGCACTACTATCCGACACCCAAAACACAACACACCATCAACATTAAAGCAGAAATCCGAAGGTCTACCCTCAGCGATATCCTGAACATGCGGCACCAAGGAATCATCCAGCAACTGCTTTTCCTTGATCAACTGAACCAAAGATGGCTTCACCTGTAACTCAGCCACAAGACCACCATCTCGCGAAATACTCAAACTGGCAAACATAGCCCTCAGCTCAACAGCTACCTTCCTACTCAAGGCATCCGCCACAACATTAGCTTTTCCAGGATGATACTCAATCATCAGATCATAATCCTTGAGCAGCTCCACCCAACGCCGCTGCCTAAGATTCAACTCCTTCTGAGACATCTGATACCTCAAACTCTTGTGATCCATGTACACAATACACTTCTCACCATACAGATAATGTCTCCAGATCTTCAAAGCAAAAACCACCGCAGCCAACTCAATATCATGCGTAGGATAATTGCGCTCATGCACCTTCAACTGGCGCGATGCATAAGCCACCACCTTACCCTCTTGCATCAGCACACATCCCAAACCAACATAAGATGCATCACTATACACCACAAACTCTTTCCCTGATTCAGGTTGAACCAAGATAGGAGCTTGCGTCAAAGCCGCCTTAAGCTTCTCAAAAGCCTGCTGTCTCGCCTCCGTCCACTCATACTTAACATCCTTTTGCAACAACTTTGTCAAAGGTGCAACAATCTTAGAAAACCCATCCACAAACCTCCGGTAGTATCCTGCCAAACCGAGGAAACTACGAACCTCATGAACAGACTTAGGAACCTTCCAATTCATCACCGCCTCAATCTTCTGAGGATCAACACGAATCCCTTCAGCAGAAACCACATGCCCAGGAAACACCACCTCCTTAAGCCAGAACTCGCACTTGCTCAGCTTAGCATAAAGCTGATTCTCCAACAAAGCTTGCAACACAATCCTCAAATGTTCCTCATGCTCCTCCTCAGTACGCGAGTACACGAGGATATCATCAATGAATACCACAACAAACTTGTCCAGGTATTCATGAAACACACGATTCATCATGTCCATGAAAGCAGCAGGAGCATTTGTCAAACCAAACGGCATCACAAGGAACTCATAATGCCCATACCTTGTCCTGAAAGCTGTCTTAGGCACATCCACATCCTTCACCCCCAACTGGTAATACCCTGACCTCAAATCAATCTTAGAGAACACAGCAGCTCCCCGAAATTGATCAAAGAGATCATCAATTCTCGGCAAAGGATACCGATTCTTGATAGTCAACTTGTTCAGCTGACGGTAATCAATGCACATTCTCATAGTGCCGTCCTTCTTCTTCACAAACAAGACCGGTGCACCCCAAGGCGACACACTCGGCCGAATGAACCCACGATCAAGCAACTCTTGCAACTGCGTCTTCAGCTCCTTCAGCTCCTTAGGTGCCATTCTATAAGGGGTAATGGACAGAGGAGTTGTATTCTCATACAGCTCAATTCCAAACTCCACCTCGCGGTTAGGAGGTAAACCAGGCAACTCCTCAGGAAACACACTAGGAAACTCTCGCACAACCCTGATATCTTGCACACGCAACTCCTTAGAGATAGGATTCATCACAAAAGCTAGGTAAGCTTCACATCCTTGCCTCAACATCCGACTTGCCTCCAACGTAGACATCACATTGGGGAGAAACTTCACATTCTCACCAACCACAACAACTTCATAATCATCCGCAAGCTTCAGCGAAACTCGCTTATTTTCACAATCCACAACAGCACAATGCTCAGCAAGCCAATCCATACCAAGGATTACATCAAAACCATAGAAAGGCAACTCCATAAGGTCAACATGAAATCATGATCTTGAACAACCAAATGACACCTTCTATACAGCTTTCGAGTCACAACAGTCTCACCAAAAGAACTAGTGACACGAACACCAACATCCAAGGACTCAACAGGCAAACCAAGCAATTCAGCATGCTCACGCAAAATGTATGAATGCGTAGATCCAGAATCAATCAAGGAAAGTAATGACAAGGATTGCAGAGTAAAAGTACCTGCGATCACATCCGCGTCATTCCTCCCCTCTCGCTGAGCATACACCCTGGCTTGACCGCCACCCTCAGGCTGAATAGCCACAACATGGGCCACTCCTCGACCACCTTCCTCTCTCCGCTGAAAATTACCACGGCCGCGCCCACGACCTCTCTGTGGTGCAGCAACAACAGGAACACGCACTTGGCCACCAACCAACATAGGACACTCTCGCCTCATGTGATCCGTAGATCCACAGTTCCAGCACCCGTTACCAGCTGCCGCAACAGGAGCTTGCACCTCCCTCACAGCACGAGGACAATCACGCTTCATATGACCACGTGATCCACAAATCCAACAAGCACTCAGATCAGTTCTAGCGTTGCCTCCCCGAGCAGGTGCTCTACCACCTCGCTTAGCCGAGGACTGATACTTCTGATCACGTCCCCTCTTGTTCTGTCCACCACCAGAACTATATTCAGCTGCCCGCTTACCAGCACTTGCTCCAGCACCTCTAGCAGATAAACCCAAATTCATCTCAATATCCTTTGCTCGGCCCACCAACAAATCAAAATCATCATACTCGGTAGCCAGCACATACATCTTCACATCTGTCACTAAACCATAACAGAATCTTTCGCACCTCGCCCGCTCATCAGGGACTAACTCAGGTGCATACTGACTGAGTCGCACAAACTGCACTTCATACTCAGCCACAGACATGCTCCCTTGGGTAAGAGACATGAACTCTCGCTTCTTTTCATCCAGGTACCTCACACCAAGATACCTTCTCTTGAACACATTCTGGAAGAATGTCCAAGTTATGTCAGCTTCCGCCATCCCAGCAATAATGGTCGTCCACCACGTATAAGCATCATCCTGTAGCAAGGATACAACACAACCCAGCTTTTGCACATCAATGTAACTCATCTGACCCAAGATCCTCTTGGTACTCTCCATCCAAGATTCAGAACCTTCCGCAGACAAACCCCTGAACTCAGTCCCTCCTAGACTGCGTAAGCGCTCCAAGGGTAGTCTAACTCCAGCATCTCCCTGATGCCCAGCTCCTTGAGCTCCAGCTACTGCTGCTCGAAAAGCACCAGCAATAGCTTGCACTAACATTGTCATATCAGGCATAGCTTGCCCCTGACCAGCCTCAGGTCCAGCGACCCCAGCATCAGCTGCAGCTCCAGCTCCTTCTCCCCAGCATCACCACCACCAGGTGGAGGAGGTAAAACAGCACTCTCAACGTTCTCCTCATTCTCATTCTCGTTCTGAGCCGTAGCTCGCACATTACTCCTTAACTCTCTACGAGGTGCCATACTCTAACAATGCAATCACAATGCAAATAAACAAAGTCAGGCCCAGCAAGGTAAGCAATCCAAGTACTCAAGCTCATTTTCACTTAAAATCAACATCATTACTTTAGCTTTGATTTGGCAATGGGTACCCACAACATGCCTCACCACAGCATACATCACAATTGCATCATAATCACAAACCACTCTACATGCTTTCACTCAATCAAGCATACATAACATACATACTTCAATCATGCACACAATCATTCCCAATTACTCGAGAACTCAGCTCTGATACCACCAAATGTAACCCCCTTAACCCGGCCTAGACGGTTGACCCGAATTAAGAAAGTCACACGGGGAAAACCAAAGTCAACCCGAAAGTCAACCTTGATTAAAGACCTTTTTTTTCTTTTTAAACTTGTCTAAATGTACATTAACCCTAGATATGATCATACAAACAACATGCTCAAAGATCATAACCATCAGAGATTAAACGGGGACCCAATTGAACAATTTACAACTTTAGGGACCATATTGTAAATTCTGCAAATTACAATGTCTTAATTCAAATTAAAGTTACCAACTTGTAATTAGTCAGGTTTCATGCTTCTCTGTCAAATTTTAGCTCAAACGGACACCCCAAACTCATACAATTGCAAAAACAAGTTTCAGGACCAAAATGCAAACATTTCAAAACATATAACCACCCATGTCAGCTCCCAACGGTCAGGTGTTCCGAAACAGGGAGAGCCTGTTTTGAAACGCGGGACCGTTCCGCAACGTGTTCCGGAACGAGGCCTGGCAGAGGCAATTCCGTTTCAGAACGGTACCTTCCGTTTCGAATGCCGGGCCACTACAGGGCACCCGTTCCGAAACGGTAGATCCTGTTCCAATACGGCCTGCACAGAAAGCAGTAATTTGGCTGCTAAAACACACAATTGACTTACCATACATGCTCCAAATGCAACCAAACTTTGCCAGCAAGACATACAAGAGACATATTTGCATCAACCAATCATCATTATAGCATCAAATATGAAAAGCCCCAAATCTATTGGCATGCTTCCTACTTAGCAAACCATTCAAGCATTAAACCTCCAAACCAATCATATAATGGCCAATTACATGTTCCAGCATTAATATCAACATTAAACAAACCTTGGGAGTTCAAAACATCTCCCAAAACATCCACATAGGTCCCCCATTGCCAAATGCCAAAAGCTAAAGGTGTTTAAGAAAACATTCCCATACTTGAGCTTAGCTTTCACTTGATTGCTTGCCTTCCTTGCTGCCCTCAATGCACTTTAACGCTCTGCATTATTGGTTTAAGAAAAGAGAGAGAGCGTAAGCAAAAAGCTTAGTGAGGAATGCTCATTTAAAACCATACAATAATGCATTTATAAAACTCATTTATAAATCATTCTTCAAGCAACATTACACATGCTCTTTAACCTTTAAAACAAGCAATACATTCTTCCATCTCATTTCATGACATATTGGCAACAAGTGTTACATTTCACATAAGATTCACATATGGACTTTTAAACACCATTGTGATCTTACAATAACCAAGGACCACACATGGACTTTTAAACACCATTGTGTCCTTAACCCCATGGACTTTTAAACACCATGGACCCATGGACTTTTAAACACCATGGCAAGGACCACACAAGGACTTTTAAACACCTTTGTGTCCTTAACAAGAATCACCCCAAGGACTTTTAAACACCTTGGCAAGGACCACACAAGGACTTTTAAACACCTTTGTGTCCTTAATAAGAACTATCCAAGGACTTTTAATCACCTTGATGTTCTTAAGTAACAAGGCTCACTCAAGGACTTTTAAACACCTTTGTGACCTTCAAGGCTCACCTAAGGACTTTTAACCACCTTAGTGACCTTAAGCTTTTTCAAAACATCACTTGCCAATATACATCATTTATCAACAATATTCCACTGTTTTAAAGCATTTAACCAAGCCATAAACATCATGCATCCTTAAGCATCAAACCACATTAAAACAATGTTCAAAAACAAGGAACTCTTACCTTGAGTTTCCTTCAAAACATGGTTTTAAATCACAGCAAATAAACATGCTAGATATGCTTTCAAAACAGATTTAAAAACATGCAAACAACCACATTGCATTCAACCAAATCCATGTCCATCACCAAGAGAGTTTATCCGAAAACTTACTCTTGAGCTTAGCTAAGTTGCTTAGACTTAAGCTAAGCTCCCAAACCTCCAAAACACTGTTTTCAAAGCCGAAAACAACTTCCACTCACCGATTCCGTTTCGCTTCTTGCCGAAACACCAAATCAAGCTTCCGGATCACCACCACTTGGATCCAAAGATGACTCCCCTGTTTTAAACACATCAAAACAAAGGATTAATGCATCATCATGCATTAATAGCTTCAACGAAAGCACCTAAACTCGCTGCTCTCATCCACACTCCATTTTCGGCCACCAAACACAACCGAAAATGCATCCAAACAACTCCTCAACATTGCCCAGCCAAGATTCATCAAAACTAAACATCCTTAACATCATTTAACATCTAAAAAGGACCTAACAACATCCTTATACCTCCAGCAACAACAGATCCACAAGATCACTCCAAAAACAACCAAGAATCACAAGCTACACTTAGGAAATTCAACCTATCCGGGATTACATTAATTAAAACTCAATTCCATATCAAATTAACATTCATTTAACATCAAATAAACAACTTAAAACACAGCCCAATCAGATCATACGAAAATCCATCAAAAATCACCAAATCTTGCATTTAAAGCCAAGATCCACTACACAACTTTAAAACCACTTATAAATCATCAATTAAGGATTGAGAACTTAGGAATTTCAGTAAAGAACTGAGAGTTTAGAGGAGAAGGACGTTCTTACCTCCAAACTTGAATTTCTCCCTTTTTAGAACCAAAATCTTGAAAATCCAATTAGCAATTGGTGACATTTTGTTGATGAGATGATTAGCAATCAAAAGAGAATTGAAAAGAGGTATTTAGGTGCCAAAATCAGAGGAAAAAGCTCTGGAGAGAATGTTTGTTTTGAGAGAAAATGAGAGAAAATGAAAATTGGAAAAGTTAGTTGAAAATAGGAAAATAACTTCCCTCCACTTTTCTTTTGTTTAAAACTCAGAATTAAATTATTAAATATCTTAGAAAAATCTGGAGAAACTACCTTTGGGTAAATAGCTCCTTAAAGATTCAAAGTTTCAATCCTTTCTAAAACAGTAACGCAGTTTTCAAAAATTACATTTTGGTCACTAGCCAAAATGTCACCCTTCCAAACCTCATTTTGTAAAAATGATTTCACAGTTCACTTATATATATTAAAAGAGGATTTTAGAACATTTTCCATATTTTTAATGCAACCCAAACTAGGCTTTCCTAATTCCACCTTTTTATATTCGAACAGCACTTTGACCAAACCGGTCCAAGCCCAAAATGTCTAAGCCCAAAACCGGGGCGTTACATTGTGTAGTCCTGTAGTATGTATGAAGCATGTGGAACAACGCTCGTAATCCGCGTATCTGATTGTGTCTTGTGTCATATGGTTATGGATTATCACTTGTGAGCCAATATAACGTAAATGATTAATTTTAAGCATGGGATGCTTGTAAATGATGCAAGGATGCATGAGATGCTTGGTGAAGCATGATCAAAGGTTTATTTGCTGATTTAAATGTTGCATATGAGCATGTTTTAGAAAGTGCATTGATGTTCTTGAATGGACATGTTTTATGTAAAGGCATGAGATATGGAATGGTGGTTTTGATAATGGTGTGAAATGCATCGATGAATGTTGCATAGCGGTCCTCACTAAGCTTTGTGCTTACGCTCTTTTGTTTCATCAATGCAGAAAACTAGGCATTCGAGGCAGCAAATAAGCAAGGGGAATCTAAGCTTTTAATCTTGCAAAGTATGTGGCTTTAATTAAGTGTAATAAAAGGCAATGGGTGGGATTTATACTTTTGAATGGTTGAGGATGTTTCCCTTTACTTTGAGCATGTTTGGTGGTTTATCCTTGTGTTGTAATTGGTCATTATGGTTTGATTTTGGATGTGAATGTTGGTTTTAGCTTGTTATGGCTTTAATGGACAAGGGAGCATGCCTTTAGTATCTATGTTTGCATGTTCGATGCCATGTCGTAGCTAATGCCTCATAATGATGACCGTTGGTGTGTATCTATGTTGTATGCATGATGTGGCATGTTTCGGGAATGTTTCGAATATGAAAAGATGTGAAAAATAGCAAAATCTGTTGTTGCAGGGCAAGACGTATTGGAACGCCCTTGCCTATTTCGGAACAGAGTCCTGAAATTGCCATGAGGTTCGGAACGGGTAGGGACGTACCGAAACGGTTTTGCTACTAGAAAGGGGCGTTTCGATACGGGTCTCGGAACGCACCCGAGTATCGAAACGGTCAACCAAGTTTCGAAAAGACCGTTTTGGTACAGGGCCATCCGTTTCGAAATGCCTGACTGTTGAGTTTGAATTTGAACTGTTTCAGGTTTCTCTTTCTTACATTTTGGTCCCTGAGTTTCAGTTGCTTAATTTAATGAGTTTGAATGATCTGTTTGAGATGAAATTTAACATGTTGGTATGTTATATGATTAATTACGAATCGGTAACATTAAAACTTGCTTAGTCCTTATAATTATTGAAATTTACATTTTAGTCCCTAAAAGATGTTTCTATGCAATTGAACACTTGTTTGGGTTCCGTTCGCTGTGTCGCTTTCGCTGAAATGATTTGCTAATCATATAGGCTAATAATGAGCATCTAGAAAATATAAAAAGAAAAAAAGGGTCATTAATCAAGGTTAACTTTCGGGTTGTCTTTGGTTTTCCCCGTGTAATCTTCGTAGTTCGAGTCGAGCTTCTAGGCCATGCTAAGGGGGTTACAGATTGATTTGGCTGGTTTGAGATTATTTCTAAATGAGTTTTGAAAGGTTTTTGGTGTTGTAGTGGAGTCTTAATCATATAGATCTCGAAATCCTTGACATCCTTTGTTTTTAAAGTGTTTTTGGGTGAGTATTTGAGGTGTTCTCGACGAATTCAAGTTGCTGGAGGTATAAGGATGGTTTTAGGTTGTTTTTAGATGTTGATTAATGCTTATAATATGTTGGATGAGTTGGGTAATAGCTGGGCTGAGGTTGAGGTGAATCGATTGAGTTTTCAGTTGTTTCAGATGGGTGTTTTGATGCTTTAGAGCAGGGTTGTGGGATTTCTTGTGTGTGCTGGAGTTTTGGATGCATTTTAATGCATTGAACCTCTGTTTTGATGTGTTGAAAACAAGGGATAATATTCTAGAATCAAACGGAGTGATTTTGGAGGCCTCAGACGATTGATAGTTGCGTTGGCAATCGTGGTTTCGCAAGTTGGTGAGTGGAACTCAGTTTTCCAGCGTGGAAACGTTTTATAAAAGGTTCGAGGAACTTAGTAAGAGCTTGAAACGATTTACTAAGTTCAAAAGTAAGTAAAGTGAATTTCTCTCTCGGATTGTGCTAGTTTTGAACCTTTGTTTGCATTTGGTTTTAATTGCATTTACCTACTGTTTTAAATCATGTTTTGAATATGTGATGTAACACCCCAATTTTGGGCTTGAAAGTTTAGGGTCTGAACCGGACCGGTCTGATTTTCGGTTCGAATATAAAAGGTGGTTTTAGGGAAAGCCTAGTTCGGGTTGCATTAAAAATGTGGAAAAATATCTGAAAATACTCTTTTAATATATATAAGAGAGTGGTGAAATCAATTTTACAAAATAAGGTTTGGAAGGGTGACATTTCGAAATAGTGACTAAAATGTAATTTTTGAACAGTTCAGTGGTGACTGTTTTGTAAGGATTAAAACACTGAATCTTTAAGGAGCTAATTTACCCAAGGAGGGGTTTCTCCAGATTTTTCTTAATTTTAATGACTCATTTAATGTTTAATTAATTAAAAGAAAAGAGGGAAACCATATTTTAGCTTTTCATAACTAACTTTCTTAAAAACTTTCTCATCTCATTTTCTCACAAAATTCCCTCAGCCAAACACATTTCCACAGCAACATTTCTTTTGATTTTCACACTAAATGATGAGGTTTCAATCATTAATTGATTCCTAATCCTTTCTACATCAAATCCTCTTCATTTGCTTATTGAATTTTCAAGGATTTTGGCTCTAAACAAGGAGAAATCTACATTTAGAGGTAAGGATGTCCTTCTCCTCTAAATACTCAGTTCTTTGCTGAAATTCCCAAGTTCTCAATCCTTAAATTAAGTTTTTATAAAAGGTTTTAATGTTGTGATCTTGATTTTGGCTTAAAACTCAAGATTTGGATTTAATCTTGAAGAAATTCGTGATGAATGTTTGGGATCTGTTTTGAGATGTCTTTTTAATGTATTTTGGATGTTTAATGATGTGTAATTGAGGTTTAATCAATGAAATCCCGAATAGGTTGATTTTCCTAAGTTTTTATTTGTGAAAATGGTGGTTTTTGGGGTGATCTTGGTGTTCTGTTATAGCTGGAGCTATAAGGACGAGTTTAGGATCTTTTTGGATGTTAGTTGATGTATAAGAATGTTTAGAAGTGATGGATCTTGGCTGGGTAATGTTGTGGAAGAGTTTGGAAGTGATTTCGGTTGTGTTTGGTAGCCAAAATGTTAGATTTGATGAGAGCAGCGAGTTTAGGTGTAATGGCTGAAGATTTTAATGCATGATGATGCATTAATCCTATGCTTTGATGTGTTTAAAACAGGGGAGACATCTTCGGATCCTTGTGGTGTTGATCCGGAGGCTTGAACGGCGTTTCGACAAGCTTGCGAAACGGAATTGGTGAGTGAAGTTGGGTTTTCAGCTTTGAAACCAATGTTTGAAGGTTTTGGGAGCTTAGTTTAAGTCTAAGCAACTTAAATAATCTCAAGAGTAAGTTTTTGGAGAAACTCTCTCTTGATGAACCATGAGATGGTTGGATGCAATGTATTTAATTTGCATGTTTAAATTCTGTTTTGAAAGCATGTTTTAGCATGATTAATGCTGGTTTTGTAAGCCATGTGTTGAAGGATGCTCAAGGTAAGAGATCCTTGGTTTGATATTGATAAATGTGGTTTTGATGCATAGTGATGCATGATGGTTTAATGGCTTTGATTAATGCTTTAAAACAGTGGATTGTTGATGATAATTGATGTATATTGGCAAGTGATGTGTTGGTTTTAAAGTACTTGAATCAGATATAGTTAGACGGCTATAGGATTGGGTGCACCGTGAATAAAGTCGCCTTGGATGTTGAGGGGTTGTAATGGTACCGTAAACTCCATCCAAGTACACTAACGAGATGTCTAAGATCATAATGGTGGTTAAAAGGCCATGTGAGGATCTTGTATTGTGTGTCCCGTGTTCTCGTTAGTGATGTTATACAACTACCGATGAGTGATGTGGAGGGGTTGTAATTGTACCGTTAAACTCCATCACGAGTGTTGAGGGGTTGTGATTGTACCGGTAAACTCCACCTTGTGTGTTCGGTAGTGTGTATGAAGCGTATGGGACAACGCTTGTAATCCGCATATCCGATTGTGTTTTGTGTTGAAAAATGGTTATGGTATCACTTGGAAGCCAATATGACATGTTTATGTTAATGAAGCATGAGATGCTTGTTGTGTATGCATTGTTGCATGAGAAATGATGTTTATGAATTTAAAGGCCTTATGAAAGGTGTTTAATAAAATGCATTATTGTGTTTTTCTTTAGAGCATGCCTCACTAAGCAAATGTGCTTACGCTCTCTTTCTTGAACCAATAATGCAGAGAATTGAAGTGCTTAAAGGGCAGCAAGGAGGCTAAGAATCCAAGGGAAAGCTAAGCTCATGTATGGTGACCATTTTCACAACATTGTTAGTTTTTGATATTTTGGCAATGAGGACCTAGGTTGTGTTTTTGGGAGATGTTTTGGACTCCCTAAGTGTGGCATGATGCCTATGATGTTTGGGTTTTGTAAATGGCCTTTATAATGCTTGTTTTGGTGATTTGATGATTGGTTGGTTTTGAGAATTAGGATGCATGCCTATAGACTTGTGGATTTTCCTAATTGATGCCATGAATGTGTTTTGGTGATGCAAATATATACCTTGTATGTATGATGACTTGTTGGCATGATTAGGAGGTCATTAGGATGTGTTTGAGTGGTTAATTGAATGTTAAACCATCAAATTCTGCACTTTCTGGGCAGTCCGTATCGGAACGGGCACTAACGTTTCGAAACAGGGGCCTGTAATGGCCTTCGTGTATTGAAACGGGTAGAGGTCGTTCCGAAACGAATTGGCCACTGCTAAGCCCTGTTTCGATACAGGCCTCGAAACGAACCCGCATTTCGGAACGGTCAACCCCCGTTCCGAAACAGATGATCGTTGGGCACTGATATGAATGGTTTTGTGGTTTGCAAGTTTTACTTTTTAGTCCCGATTTTTGTATATGCAATTGCTTGAGTTTGGGATGTGCGTTTAAGGTGAAGTTTGACAGAGAAGCATGTAATATGATTAATTTCATAATGGTAACATAAAAATCAGTTATGTCCTCTTAATTTCCAGAATTTACATTTTGGTCCCTAAAAGTTGTAAATTGTGCAATTGAGTCCCTTATCGTTTTCCAATCGCTGTGCTTTTCAAGTATGCTCTTCTCAAGGGTACGCTTAGGATTAATATGCATCTAGACAAGATTAAAAAAAGGGTCGTTAATCAAGGTTGACTTTCGAGTTGACTTTGGTTTTCCCCGTGTAATCTTCGTAGTTCGGGTCAACCGTCTAGGCCGGGCTAAGGGGGTTACATTTGGTGGTATCAGAGCTGAGTTCTCGAGTAAACGGGAATGGTTATGTGGGTGATATATGTATGATTGCTTGGTATGCCTTTTAAATGGAATCTTGATGTGTGAATTGTAAAGTATGTTGCAATTGTGATGCTATGCTGTGTTGAAGCATGTTAGAAGGACCCATTGCCATATCAAAACTAATGAAATAAATTGTTTTTGAAAAAAGAGCTTGAGTGCTTGGATTACTTACCTTGTTGGGCCTAATTATGTTTATTGCATTTGTGTTAGTGCATTGTTTTAGTGAATGAGACCTCGTAGAGAGACGAGGATTAATACGCGAGCTATGCTCAGAACGAGAATGAGGAGAATGTCGATAATGTTGTGGATTTACCTCCTCCTCCTGGTGGTGGACCGCCCGGTGATGGTGGTGCTGGAGGTGATGGAGCTGGTGTTGGTGATGGTGCTGGGGTCGCTAGACCTGAAGCTGGGCAGGGGCAAGCTGCTCCTGACATGACAGTTTTGATACAGGCTATTGCTGGAGCCTTTCAGGCGGCAGTAGCTGGAGCTCATGGAGCTGGGCATCAGGGTGATGCTAATGCTAGACTACCTTTGGAACGTTTGCGCAGTCTGGGAAGGACTGAGTTTAGAGGTTTGTCTGCCGAGGGTTCCGAATCTTGGTTGAAAAGTACCAAGAGGATATTGGGACAAATGAACTGCAATGATGTGCAGAAGTTAGGATGTGTGGTATCGCTGTTACATGATGATGCGTATACCTGGTGGACGATCGTTGTGTCCGGAATGGAGGAAACTGATGTGACTTGGACGTTCGTTCTGAACGCGTTCAAACGGAGGTATCTAGGTGTGTGATACCTGGATGAAAAGAAAAGAGAGTTCATGTCTCTGACACAAGGAAGTATGACAGTGGCTGTGTACGAGATCCAGTTTGTGCGTCTCAGTCAGTACGCACCCGAGATTGTCCCTGATGAGCGGGAGAGGTGTGAACGTTTCCGATATGGTTTGGTGACGGATGTAAAGACCTTTTTGCTTGCAGTTGAGTACACTGATTTTGATGTGCTGGTTAGTAGGGCGAAGGATATTGAGTAAAACCTGGGTTTGTCTTCCAGGAGTACTGGTTCTAGCTCGGGCAAGTGAGCTGATGAGTATAGTTCCGGTGGTGGAGGGAACAAGAGAGGACAAGATAGGAGATATCAGTCTTCTGCTAGGCGAGGTAGTGGAGGGCATGGTGCGCCTGTTCAGGGAGACAGGGCGAGAGCTGATCAGAACACATGTTGGGCGTGTGGATCGCGTGGTCGTTTGAGGCGTGATTGTCCTCGGGCAGCGAGAGAGGTGTAGGCTCCTGTTGTTGTGACTGGTAATTCGTGCTGGAATTGTGGTTCGGCAGACCACATGAGGAGGGAGTGTCCTTTGTTGGCCGGTGGTGGTCAGGGACGTGCTCTTGGAGTTGTTGCACCACCGAGAGGTCGTGGGCGCGGCCGTGGTAACTTCCAGCGCAGAGATGATGGTGGAAGGAATGTGGCGCATGTGGTGGCTGTCCAACCTGAGGGTGGACGCCAGGCTCGAGTGTATGCGCAGCGAGAGGGGAGACAACCCATTTCGAAACGGTCATTCGTTCCGAAACGGGAGACAACCCATTTCGAAACGCGGGGCCGTTTCGCAACGCATACCGAAACAAGGGCGGACAGTAGCCTTTCCGTTTCGGAATGGTGTCACCCGTTTCGGACGCCTGGGCTGCTTCGAGGCACCCGTTCCGAAACGGCAGGCACTGTTCCGATACGGCCTGCACAAAATGCAGAAAAATGCTTACTTAAACATGCAATTGACCAACCAATCATGCTCCAAATGCTATAAAACTTCACCAGCAAGAAATTCAACATACAGGAGACGTATGTGCATCAACCAATCAACATATTATCATCATATAAGAAAAGCCCCAATTCTAATGGCATGCTTCCTACACAAGCAAACCACTCATGCACAAAAACCTCCAAACCAACACATAAAGGCCAATTACAAAGAAGAACACATTATCAACAACATAAATCCAACTTAGGGAGTCCAAAACATCTCCCAGAACAACAACAAAGGTCCCCCATTGCCAAATCCCAAAAGCTAAAAGTGTTTAAGGAAACCTTCCCATACATGAGCTTAACTTCCACTTGATTGCTTGCCCTCCTTGCTGCCCTCAATGCACCTTAATGCTCTGCATTATTGGTTTAAGAAAAGAGAGAGAGCGTAAGCAAAAGCTTAGTGAGGAAAGCTCCTTAAAACCACACAATAATGCATTTATAAAACACATTTATAAATCATACTTCAAAACACATTTAGACATGCTCACAAGCAACCTTTAAACAAGCATTTCATGCTTCACAACATATATGTCATATTGGCCACAAGTGATAATTACCATCTTTAAAACAAGTTCAACATAAGACTCACACATGGACTTTTAAACACCATTGTGATCTTATCCCCATGGACTTTTAAACACCATGGCAAGGACCACACAAGGACTTTTAAACACCTTTGTGTCCTTAACAAGTTTCACCTCAAGGACTTTTAAACACCTTGACCCCAAGGACTTTTAAACACCTTGGCCATGGACTTTTAAACACCATGATATGAATCACCCCAAGGACTTTTAAACACCTTGGCCCCAAGGACTTTTAAACACCTTGGCCCCAAGGACTTTTAAACACCTTGGAAAGGACCACACAAGGACTTTTAAACACCTTTGTGTCCTTAACAAGAACCATCCAAGGACTTTTAACCACCTTGATGTTCTTAAGTAACAAGGCTCACTCAAGGACTTTTAACCACCTTAGTGACCTTAACAAGAATCATCATGGACTTTTAACCACCATGAAGTTCTTAGAATCCACAAGGCTCACTCAAGGACTTTTAACCACCTTAGTGACCTTAACCTTTTCAAAACATCACTTGCCAATATACATCATTTTCATCATTTAATCCACTGTTTTAAAGCATTAAACCAAGCCATATTCATCATGCGTTTAAAGCATCAAACCACATTTAATCAATGTTCAAGAACAAGGAACTCTTACCTTGAGCTTCCTTCAACATATGGCTTACAAAATCAGCAATAACCATGCTAAATCATGCTTTCAAAACAGAATTTAAAACATGCAATAAACCACATTGCACAACAACCAAACCATGGCCACCACTAGAGAGTTTTTCCGAAAACTTACACTTGAGCTTAGCAAAGTTGTTTAGACTTAAACTAAGCTCCCAAGACATTGGTTTCAAAGCCGAAAACCCAAATTCACTCACCGATTCCGTTTCGCCTCTTGCCGAAACACCAAATCAAGCCTCCGGATCACCACCACTTGGATCCAAAGATGACTCCCCTGTTTTAACACATTAAAACAGTAGATTAATGCATCATCATGCATTAATAACTTCAATGAAAGCACCTAAACTCGCTGCTCCCATCCACACTCCAATTTCGGCCACCAAACACAACTGAAAAAGCATCCAAACAACTTCTCAACAATGCCCAGCCATAAACCATCAAAACTAGGCATCCTTAAACATCATTTAACATCTAAAAAGAACCTAACAACATCCTTATACCTCCAGCATCAACAGATCCACAAGATCACCCAAAAACAACCAAGAAACACAAGCTAAACTTAGGAAATTCAACCTATCCGAGATTGCATTAGTTAAAACTCAAATCCATATCAAATTAACATTCATTTATCACCAATTATACACCTCAAATCACTGCTTTAACAGATCCAACGAAAATTCATCAAAAATCATCAAATCTTGCAATTAAAGCCAAGATCCATTACACCACTTTAAAAACCTTTTATAAAACATCAAATAAGGATTGAGAACTTAGGAATTTCATTAAAGAACTTGAAGTTCAGAGGAGAAGGACGTTCTTACCTCCAAACTTGAGTTTCTCCTCTTTTAGAACCAAAAAGCTTGAAGAATCAAGTAGCAATTGGTAAGGTTTTGTTGATGAGATGATTAGCAATCAAAAGAGAGTTGAAAAGGAAGATTTGAGTGACAAAATCAGAAGGAAATCTCTGGAGAGAAAGTGTTTGGGTTGAGTGAAAATGAGAGAAAAGAAAATAGAAGATTTGAGAGAAAAGTTAGTTAGAAAATAGCCAAAATGATTTCCCTCCACTTTTCTTTAGCTTTAAAATCAGAATTAAACATAAGAATATCTTAGAAAAATCTGGAGAAACTCCTTTTGGAATAATAGCTCCTTAAAGATTCAAAGTTTCAACCCTTTCTAAAACAGTCACGCAACTTTCAAAAATTACATTTTGGTCACTAGCCAAAATGTCACCCTTCCAAACCTCATTTTTCAAAATTGATTTCACAGTTCACTTATATATATTAAAAGAGGATTTTAGAACATTTTTCCATATTTTTAATGCAACCCGAACTAGGCTTTCCTAAATTCACTCTTATATATTCGAACCACACTTTGACCGAACCGGTCAACGCCCAAAACTTCTAAGCCCAAAACCGGGTCGTTACAACTCTCCCCCCCTTAAGAAATTTCGTCCTCAAAATTTACCTGAAGGAAAGAGATAAGGAAACTGCTTCAGCATGTCATCCTTCCGCTCCCACGTGGCTTCCTCAACACCGCGGTGCTTCCACAACACCTTCACCAACTCAATGGTCTTGCCACGAAGAGCCTTGCTATCCGAATCCAGAACCTTCACCGGTTCCTCATCATAGGTCAAATCCGGATTCAATTCCACTTCCTCCACTGGCATCACATGCGAAGGATCAGATCTATACTTCCGGAGCATAGAAACATGAAACACATCATGAATCTTCTCCAACTCTTGAGGTAACCTCAACCTGTACGCAACAGGACCCACACGCTCAACCACCTCGTATGGTCCAATGTACCTAGGGCTCAACTTACCCTTACGACCAAACCTCATCACCTTCTTCCAAGGCGAAACCTTCAAGAACACACGGTCACCCACCGCATACTCAATCTCCTTACGCTTCAAATCCGCGTAAGACTTCTGCCGATCAGAAGCTGCCTTCAAACGCTCACAAATGAGCTTCACCTTCTCGGTGGTTCCTTTCAACAAAGCCGGCATCGAAACGAACTTCTGACCCGTTTCAGCCCAACAAAGAGGAGTCCTACACTTCCTCCCGTACAAAGCCTCATAAGGTGCCATTTGAATGCTCGACTGATAACTATTGTTATAAGCAAATTCAACCAAAGGCAAATGCTTCTCCCAAGAGCCCTGAAACTCAATCACGCAGCACCTCAACATATCCTCCAAGATCTGGATAACACGCTCAGACTGACCATCCGACTGAGGATGATAAGATATACTAAAATTCAACCTCGTACCCAAAGCTTGAAGCAAACACTGCCAGAACCGCGATGTGAACCTCGGATCCCTATCCGACACAATCGACTTAGGCACACCATGTAGCCGCACAATCTCAGCAATGTACAGCTCCGCAAGCTTATCCAAGGAGAACGTAGTATGCACAGGCAAGAAATGCGCACACTTCGTCAGGCGATCCACAATCACCCACACCGAATTCTTCTTCGACGGTGACAAAGGTAAACCAGATACAAAATCCATGGTAACCCTTTCCCACTTCCATTCAGGGATTCTCAACGGTTGCAACAACCCTGAAGGAAACTGATGCTCAGCCTTAACCCGCTGACACACCATACACTTGCTCACAAACTCCGCAACATCCTTTTTCAAACCCACCCAATAGTACACATCACGAAGATCACGGTACATCTTGGTACTACCAAGGTGCATAGCAAAAGGACTACTATGACCTTCAGTCAGAATAACACGCCTCAACTCAGCATCATTAGGCACCACTATCCGACTCCCAAAACACAACACTCCATCATCACTAAAACAGAAATCCGAAGGCCTACCCTCCGCGATATCCTGAACATGCGGCACCAAGGAATCATCCAGCAACTGCTTTTCCTTGATCAACTGAACCAAAGATGATTTCATTTGCAACTCAGCCACAAGACCACCATCACGCGAAACACTCAAACTGGCAAACTTAGCCCTCCTTCTGTTTCAGGACCAAAATGCAAACATTTTGAAACATATAACTGCCAATGTCAGCCCCCAACGGTCATCCGTTCCGAAACGGGAGACAGCCCGTTTCGAAATACGGGGCCGTTCCGCAACGCGTACCGAAACAAGGGCAGACAGTAGCCTTTCCGTTTCGGAACGGTGTCACCCGTTTCGGACGCCAGGGCTGCTTCGAGGCACCCGTTCCGAAATGGCAGGCACTGTTCCGATATGGCCTGCACAAAATGCAGAAAAATGCTTACTTAAACATGCAATTGACCAACCAATCATGCTCCAAATGCTATAAAACTTCACCAGCAAGAAATTCAACATACAGGAGACGTATGTGCATCAACCAATCAACATATTATCATCATATAAGAAAAGCCCCAATTCTAATGGCATGCTTCCTACACAAGCAAACCACTCATGCACAAAAACCTCCAAACCAACACATAAAGGCCAATTACAAAGAAGAACACATTATCAACAACATAAATCCAACTTAGGGAGTCCAAAACATCTCCCAAAACAACAACAAAGGTCCCCCATTTCCAAATGCCAAAAGCTAAAAGTGTTTAAGGAAACCTTCCCATACATGAGCTTAACTTCCACTTGATTGCTTGCCCTCCTTGCTGCCCTCAATGCACCTTAATGCTCTGCATTATTGGTTTAAGAAAAAAGAGAGAGCGTAAGCAAAAGCTTAGTGAGGAAAGCTCCTTAAAACCACACAATAATGCATTTATAAAACACATTTATAAATCATACTTCAAAAAACATTTAGACATGCTCACAAGCAACCTTTAAACAAGCATTTCATGCTTCACAACATACATGTCATATTGGCCACAAGTGATAATTACCATCTTTAAAACAAGTTCAACATAAGACTCACACATGGACTTTTAAACACCATTGTGATCTTATCCCCATGGACTTTTAAACACCATGGCAAGGACCACACAAGGACTTTTAAACACCTTTGTGTCCTTAACAAGTTTCACCTCAAGGACTTTTAAACACCTTGACCCCAAGGACTTTTAAACACCTTGGCCATGGACTTTTAAACACCATGATATGAATCACCCCAAGGACTTTTAAACACCTTGGCCCCAAGGACTTTTAAACACCTTGGAAAGGACCACACAAGGACTTTTAAACACCTTTGTGTCCTTAACAAGAACCATCCAAGGACTTTTAACCACCTTGATGTTCTTAAGTAACAAGTCTCACTCAAGGACTTTTAACCACCTTAGTGACCTTAACAAGAATCATCATGGACTTTTAACCACCATGAAGTTCTTAGAATCCACAAGGCTCACTCAAGGACTTTTAACCACCTTAGTGACCTTAACCTTTTCAAAACATCACTTGCCAATATACATCATTTTCATCATTTAATCCACTGTTTTAAAGCATTAAACCAAGCCATATTCATCATGCGTTTAAAGCATCAAACCACATTTAATCAATGTTCAAGAACAAGGAACTCTTACCTTGAGCTTCCTTCAACATATGGCTTACAAAATCAGCAATAACCATGCTAAATCATGCTTTCAAAACAGAATTTAAAACATGCAATAAACCACATTGCACAACAACCAAACCATGGCCACCACTAGAGAGTTTTTCCGAAAACTTACACTTGAGCTTAACAAAGTTGTTTAGACTTAAACTAAGCTCCCAAGACATTGGTTTCAAAGCCGAAAACCCAAATTCACTCACTGATTCCGTTTCGCCTCTTGCCGAAACACCAAATCAAGCCTCCGGATCACCACCACTTGGATCCAAAGATGACTCCCCTGTTTTAACACATTAAAACAGTAGATTAATGCATCATCATGCATTAATAACTTCAATGAAAGCACCTAAACTCGCTGCTCCCATCCACACTCCAATTTCGGCCACCAAACACAACCGAAAAAGCATCCAAACAACTTCTCAACAATGCCCAGCCATAAACCATCAAAACTAGGCATCCTTAAACATCATTTAACATCTAAAAAGAACCTAACAACATCCTTATACCTCCAGCATCAACAGATCCACAAGATCACCCAAAAACAACCAAGAAACACAAGCTAAACTTAGGAAATTCAACCTATCCGGGATTGCATTAGTTAAAACTCAAATCCATATCAAATTAACATTCATTTATCACCAATTATACACCTCAAATCACTGCTTTAACAGATCCAACGAAAATTCATCAAAAATCATCAAATCTTGCAATTAAAGCCAAGATCCATTACACCACTTTAAAAACCTTTTATAAAACATCAAATAAGGATTGAGAACTTAGGAATTTCATTAAAGAACTTGAAGTTCAGAGGAGAAGGACGTTCTTACCTCCAAACTTGAGTTTCTCCTCTTTTAGAACCAAAAAGCTTGAAGAATCAAGTAGCAATTGGTAAGGTTTTGTTGATGAGATGATTAGCAATCAAAAGAGAATTGAAAAGGAAGATTTGAGTGACAAAATCAGAAGGAAATCTCTGGAGAGAAAGTGTTTGGGTTGAGAGAAAATGAGAGAAAAGAAAATAGAAGATTTGAGAGAAAAGTTAGTTAGAAAATAGCCAAAATGATTTCCCTCCACTTTTCTTTAGCTTTAAAATTAGAATTAAACATAAGAATATCTTAGAAAAATCTGGAGAAACTCCTTTGGAATAATAGCTCCTTAAAGATTCAAAGTTTCAACCCTTTCTAAAACAGTCACGCAACTTTCAAAAATTACATTTTGGTCACTAGCCAAAATGTCACCCTTCCAAACCTCATTTTTCAAAATTGATTTCACAGTTCACTTATATATATTAAAAGAGGATTTTAGAACATTTTTCCATATTTTTAATGCAACCCGAACTAGGCTTTCCTAAATTCACTCTTATATATTCGAACCGCACTTTGACCGAACCGGTCAACGCCCAAAACTTCTAAGCCCAAAACCGGGGCGTTACACATGAGATGGTTGGATGCAATGTATTCAATTTGCATGTTTAAATTCTGTTTTGAAAGCATGTTTTAGCATGATTAATGTTGGTTTTGTAAGCCATGTGTTGAAGGATGCTCAAGGTAAGAGATCCTTGGTTTGATATTGATAAATGTGGTTTTGATGCATAGTGATGCATGATGGTTTAATGGCTTTGATTACTGCTTTAAACAGTGGATTGTTGATGATAATTGATGTATATTGGCAAGTGATGTGTTGTTTTTAAAGTACTTGAATCGGATATAGTTAGCCGGCTATAGTATTGGGTGCACCGTGAATAAAGTCGCCTTGGATGTTGAGGGGTTGTAATGGTACCGTAAACTCCATCCAAGTAACTAACGAGATGTCTAAGATCGTAATGGTGGTTAAAAGGCCATGTGAGGATCTTGTATTGTGTGTCCCGTGTTCTCGTTAGTGATGTTATACAACTACCGATGAGTGATGTGGAGGGGTTGTAATTGTACCGTTAAACTCCATCACGGGTGTTGAGGGGTTGTGATTGTACCGGTAAACTCCACCTTGTGTGTTCGATAGTGTGTATGAAGCGTATGGGACAACGCTTGTAATCCGCGTATCCGATTGTGTTTTGTGTTGAAAAATGGTTATGGTATAACTTGGAAGCCAATATGACATGTTGATGTTAATGAAGCATGAGATGCTTGTTGTGTATGCATTGTTGCATGAGAAATGATGTTTATGAATTTAAAGGCCTTATGAAAGGTGTTTAATAAAATGCATTATTGTGTTTTTCTTTAGAGCATGCCTCACTAAGCAAATGTGCTTATGCTCTCTTTCTTGAACCAATAATGCAGAGAATTGAAGTGCTTAAAGGGTAGCAAGGGGGCTAAGAATCCAAGGGAAAGCTAAGCTCATGTATGGTGACCTTTTTCACAACATTGTTAGTTTTTGATATTTTGGTAATGGGGACCTAGGTTGTGTTTTTGGGAGATGTTTTGGACTCCCTAAGTGTGGCATGATGCCTATGATGTTTGGGTTTTGTAAATGGCCTTTATAATGCTTGTTTTGGTGATTTGATGATTGGTTGGTTTTGAGAATTAGGATGCATGCCTATAGACTTGTGGATTTTCATAATTGATGCCATGAATGTGTTTTGATGAGGGAAATATATACCTTGTATGTATGATGACTTGTTGGCATGATTAGGAGGTCATTAGGATGTGTTTGAGTGGTTAATTGGATTTTAAACCAGCAAATTCTGCACTTTATGGGCAGTCCGTATCGGAACGGGCACTAACGTTTCGAAACGGGGGCCTGTAATTGCCTTCGTGTATCGAAACGGGTAGAGGTCGTTCCGAAACGAATTGGCCACTACCAAGCCCTGTTTCGATATAGGTCTCGAAACGAACCCGCGTTTCGGAACGGTCAACCCCCGTTCTGAAACAGATGACCGTTGGGCACTGATTTGAATGGTTTTGTGGTTTGCAAGTTTTACGTTTTAGTCCCAATTTTTGTATATGCAATTGCTTGAGTTTGGGATGTCCGTTTAAGATGAAATTTGACAGAGAAGCATGTAATATGATTAATTTCATAATGGTAAATTAAAAATCAGTTAAGTCCTCTTAATTTCCAAAATTTACATTTTAGTCCCTAAAAGTTGTAAATTGTGCAATTGAGTCCCTTATCGTTTTCCGATCGCTGTTCTTTTCAAGTATGCTCTTCTCAAGGGTACGCTTAGGATTAATATGCATCTAGACAAGATTAAAAAAATGGTCATTAATCAAGGTTGACTTTCGGGTTGACTTTGGTTTTCCTCGTGTAATCTTCGTACTTCGGGTCATATGGTTTAAGGATGCACTAGGTAATTGATCCTTGTATGCATGTGTTGATGCATGAGGTTTGAAGCATGATTTAATGCTTGATTTATGGCTTATCATGATTGGTTTGTAAAAACAGCGAGGCATGCATGTGATATGGATTATATTGGCAAGTGATGTTGTATAAAATGTTTTAGAAATGAAATCAGATATAGTTAGCCGGCTATAGGATTGAGTGCACTATAAACAAGTCGCCTTGGATGTTGAGGGGTTGTGATTTTACCGAATACTCCATCCAAGTACCCTAACGATTGAGGATTGTTTAAGGTTGCAACGGTTGAGGGTAGCTCCCGGGTGCGAACCTTGTGTTTTGTCCCATCTCTCATTAATGGATTATACACCTACCGATGAGTGGTGTTGAGGGGTTGTGGTTGTACCGAATACTCCACCACGGGTGTCACGACGATGGAGGGTCACTCTCGTGTGTGAACCTTGAAATGCTGGTAGAGTGTATGAAGGGTGTGGGACAACCCTAGGTAATCCGTGTATCTGATATATGTTTTTGAGATTGTTGATTATCACTTGTGAGCCAATATAATGAAATGAAACATTGTGGAAAATGTTGTTAATGCATAATTTGAAAGATGCATGTTTTGGTTTAAGCTTAGCTTAAAGGGGATTATGCTTGGAAGGCTTGTTTATGAGTATCATTAGTTTAATTGTCGGATTTATGTGTATCATGTCACATGATGTTTATTACAATGGTTTTGAGGATAAAGTGCATGTTCTGTCAAAGGAAGCTTGATGATTTAAAAAAGACTGGAAAATATATTTGTGCGTTGATGATGTTTTGGTTTGAGCAATCCTCACTAAGCTTGTATGCTTATGCTCTCTTTGTTCATCAATGCAGTTGATTTATGCTTTGGAGGCAGCATTTGCAAGGGGGTCGGTGGAAGACTTTGATTGAAGGTAAGCTTTGGTTGTGGACTAGTTTATTAAAGGCAATGGAGGTGTCTAATGTTATGTATATTTGCATTTGTAAATGGCCATTGAGTATCGGTTTATGCTTGCAATTGGTTTTTAGCCTTTTGTGCTTTTGGCATCTAGGGAGCATGCCTTTAGTATCATGGTTTGTGGGAATGATGCTTTGGTGATGCTTCTGCTTTGTATATGTGTTATCTTTAATGTGTATACAAGTTGTATGTATGTTGAGACATGTGTCGGGATGGTTCTGGAGGGTATAAACCGATTAAAACCAGCTTTTTGGGAAGTTGCAGGTCCAGACGTTTCAGACCGCCCTTACTTGTTTTGGAATAGTAACCTGTAATGGCCTTGGGGTTTCAGAATGGTGAGGCACGTTTCGGAACATTTTGCCTCTGTGAAACTTTGTACCGGAACCTATTTATAGGGGTTTCGGAATGGTCCCATGTTTCGGAACGAACATTTATGTTTCGAAATGGCTGTAACAAAATGGGGCTTCCTATTCCAAAACACTAGACCGTTGGATGAAGATTTTGAATTGTTCTAAGTTTCTACTTCTTACATTTTGGTCCATGTTTGTCTTGTATGCAATTGGATGAGTTCTAAACTGCATGTTTGGTTCCTGGTTTTTTGATTGTAAAAGGCCTCTTTGTGTTGGTTTAAGCCTTGATTTAAGTTTTAATGTTTGGATGCTTGATTTTCATAGGAAGCATACCTTTAGAACAATTTGATGTGATTGTCGTGTTACGTTGGTTGAAACTGATGTGTATGTGTTGGGAAAGTTGTTTAGTTTTCATTGGGTATGTTTAAAAGCATGGTGGATTGCTTTTGAATGGTTTAAAGTGCGTAAAAACTGCAATCTAGAACATTGCAGGCCATAGGGTATCGATACCCTTGATGGTGTATCGATACGGTCTATGTAAATGTAAGGGTGTAACGATAGACGGGGGCATATCGATACGTTATTTGGATACTGGTTTAGGGCGTACCGATATAGACTCGTATGGTCTCGGTACGGTCTTGAATTTTGAATTTTCTAATGTTGCTTTCGTCGAGGGCGTATCGATACCCTCCCTAAGAGTATCGATACAATGGTAGTTAAATTGGTTAAAAGGTATCTTTCAACGTTCTAAATCTTTACGATTTGGTCCCTGAATGTTGTGGATGTAATTAATTGAGTTTGAATGATTATTTTGAGCTGAGATTTGTCAGAGATGCATGTGACATGATTAATTTAAAGATGGTAATCCAAATTTGGGGAAAATTCTTGTAATTTTTCAAGTTTACAATTTGGTCCCTAAAATCCATTTTTGCATGCCAATGATGTTCGATTGATTTTATGTTTGATCCGTTGCAACACTAAACACTTAGGGTTGTAACGAGCATCTAGACAAGATAAAAGAAAAAAAAAGGTCGTTTATTGAGGTAAACCTTCCCGGTTTACTTCAATATTTCCTATGTGATCCACCCGATTTGGTCTCTCGTCTAGGCCGGGCCGAGGGGGTTACATAGAATGTACATCACATTATTCATGTAATTTCATTACATTACAAGTTCAATGGTAAGTGTCAAGTTTGCTCATTCTTCATTCATGTTCACAAGTCTTTATTTTGAAGTTTATTAATCTTGTTTTTCCTTGGTAGATAGTAGGACTAGGTAACCAAGTCATGTATAAGGGTACATAAAGTACCTAAACAAGAAGTTGTCTGCTACACCACGCATTAGGGTAGACAAGGTACCTAGCAAGATGATACCTAAGGTATCGAACAAGAAGGTTCCTACAACACCAATCAAGATGGTTCACATATTACTTAACATGTTATCGTATTAAGTCGAGCTCTAGACTCAAAGGCATGCCGTTCTACCCAAGATCAACTACCAACCAAGGACTTGTTGAATCTTTTATTTTCATGCAATAACACATCAAGTGATTAAGCATTCTCAAGCATCACACAAGGGCATTCAATCTAACAAGCCATTCGAATATATCAACATACATAGAAGCATTCGATCAAAAACTCATTTATGCATGTTTGAGCGTACCTCGTATCCAAGCAAGCTAGCATGCCATTACATACCTTTGGCATAAGCAATTCAAATGTGAACATGTATTTAGTCATGCATTATCTTAGTACAACCAAGGCATTCAATTCAAGAAATCAAGTCATCATGGCATCAAAAAAGTTTTCAATTAACTCATTCTTCCCTTAGTTACCAAATATAGATTAGTCATTTACTGTAATGCCCCGGTTTTGGGCTTAGAAGTTTTGGGCGTTGACCTGTTTGGTCAAAGTGCTGTTCGAATCTTAAGAGGTGAAATTAGGAAAGCCTAGTTCGGGTTGCATTAAAAATATGGAAAAATGTTCTAAAATCATCTTTTAATATATATAAGTGAACTGTGAAATCAATTTTACAAAATGAGGTTTGGAAGGGTGACATTTTGGCTAGTGACCAAAATGTAATTTTTGAAAGTTGCGTGACTGTTTTATAAAGGATTGAAACTTTGAATCTTTAAGGAGCTATTTACCCAAAAAGAGTTTCTCCAGATTTTTCTAAGATATTTTAATGTTTAATTCTGATTTTAAAGCTAAAGAAAAGTGGAGGGAAATCATTTGGCTATTTTGCAACTAACTTTCCATATTTTCCAATTTTCCTTTTCTCTCATTTTCTCTCAACCCAAACACTTTCTCTCTAGAGATTTCCTTCTGATTTTGTCACTCAAATCTTCCTTTTCAATTCTCTTTTGATTCCTAATCATCACATCAACAAAACCTCTCAATTTGCTAGTTGATTCTTCAAGCTTTTTGGTTCTAAAAGAGGAGAAACTCAAGTTTGGAGGTAAGAACGTCCTTCTCCTCTAAACTATCAGTTCTTTACTGAAATTCCTAAGTTCTCAATCCTTAATTGATGTTTTATAAATGGCTTTTAAAGTTGTGGAATGGATCTTGGCTTAAAATGCAAGATTTGGTGATTTTTGGTGAATTTTCGTTGGATCTGTTAAAGCAGTGTTTTAAGTTGTTAAAATGATGATTAATGGATGTTAATTTGATAAGGAATTGAGTTTTGATTAATGCAATCCCGGATAGGTTGAATTTCCTAAGTTTAGCTTATGATTCTAGGTTGTTTTTGGTGTGATCTTGTGGATCTGTTGTTGCTGGAGGTATAAGGATGTTGTTAAGCTCTTTTTAGATGTAAAATGATGTTAAAGGATGTTTGGTTTTGATGGTTTATGGCTGGGCTTTGTTGAGAAGTTGTTTGGATGCATTTTCGGTTGTGTTTGGTGGCCGGAAATGGAGTGTGGATGAGAGCAGCGAGTTTAGGTGCTTTCATTGAGGATATTAATGCATGATGATGCATTAATTTACTGTTTTGATGTGTTAAAATAAGGGAGTCATCTTTGGATCCAAGTGTTGGTGATCCGGAGGCTTGATTGGTGCTTCGGCAAGAGGCGAAGTGGAATCGGTGAGTGAAATTGGGTTTTCGGCTTTGAAACCAATGTCTTGGGAGCTTAGTTTAAGTCTAAACAACTTTGCTAAGCTCAAGTGTAAGTTTTCGGAAAAACTCTCTAGTGGTGGCCATGGTTTGGTTGTTGTGCAATGTGGTTTATTGCATATTTTAAATTATGTTTTGAAAGCATGATTCAGCATGGTTATTGCTGATTTTGTAAGCCATATGTTGAAGGAAGCTCAAGGTAAGAGTTCCTTGTTTTTGAACATTGATTAAATGTGGTTTGATGCTTTAAAACGCATGATGAATATGGCTTGGTTTAATGCTTTAAAACAATGGATTAAATGATGAAAATGATGTATATTGGCAAGTGATGTTTTGAAAAGGTTAAGGTCACTAAGGTGGTTAAAAGTTCTTGAGTGAGCCTTGTGGATTCTAAGAACTTCATGGTGGTTAAAAGTCCATGATGATTCTTGTCAAGGCCACTAAGGTGTTTAAAAGTCCTTGAGTGAGCCTTGTTACTTAAGAACATCAAGGTGGTTAAAAGTCCTTGGATGGTTCTTGTTAAGGACACAAAGGTGGTTAAAAGTCCTTGTGTGGTCCTTGCCATGGTGTTTAAAAGTCCATGGGCCAAGGTGTTTAAAAGTCATTGGGGCCAAGGTGTTTAAAAGTCCTTGGGAAGAACACAAAGGTGGTTAAAAGTCCTTGTGTGGTTCTTGTGAATTATAAGATCACAATGGTGTCTAAAAGTCCATGTGTGAGTCTTATGTTGATCTTGTTTTTAAAAGATGGAATTTATCACTTGTGGCCAATATGACATATTAAGATATGAAGCATGAATTGCTTGTTTAAGAATGCTTTTGAGCATGAGTAAATGATGATTTGAAGCATGATTTATAAAGTGTTTTACAAATGCATTGTTGTGTGGTTTAAATGAGCATTCCTCACTAAGCTTTTGCTTACGCTCTCTTTCGTTTTCTTAAACCAATAATGCAGAACATTAAGGTACTTAAGGGCAAGCAATCAAGCGGGATTTGAGCTCAAGTATGGAAAGGTTTTCTTGTACACCTTTAGCTTTAGGCATTTGGCAATGGGGGACCTTTGTGTATGTTTTGGGAGATGTTTTGAACTCCTTAAGTATGTTTAATGTTGTTGATAATGCTGGTTTTTGTAATTGGCCATTGCATGTTTGAATTGGAGGTTTTATGCTTGAATGGTTTGCTTGTGTAGGAAGCATGCCATTAGAATTGGGGCTTTTCTTATATGATGATAATATGTTGATTGGTTGATGCATATATGTCTCTTGTATGTTGAATTTCATGCTGGTAAAGTTTGGTAGCGTTTGGAGCATGTTTGGTTGATCAATTGTGTGTTTAAGCATGCATTTTGCTGCATTCTGTGCAGGGTGTTTCGGAACAGTGGCTACCGTTTCGGAACGGGTGCCCTGAATCAGCCCAGGCGTCCGAAACGGGTGACACCGTTCCGAAACAGGAAGGCCTCTGCCGGCCCGCATTTCGGTATGCGTTACGGAACGACCCCGTGTTTCGAAACAGGCTCTCCCTGTTTCGGAACAGCCGACCGTTGGGGGCTGACATTGGCAGTTAAATGTTTTGGAATGTTTGCATTTTGGTCCTGAATCTTGTTTGTGCAATTGTATGAGCTTGGGGGCTGACATTGGCAGTTAAGTCCTCATAATTTATAGAATTTACAATTTGGTCCCTAGGGTTGTAAATTGTACAATTGGGTCCCTGTTTGATCTCTGATGTTTGTGATCTTTGAGCATGTTGTTTGTGTGATCACAACTAGGGTTAATATGCCTCTAGACAAGTTTAAAAAAAAGAAAAAAAAGGGTTGTTAATCAAGGTTGACTTTCGGGTTGACTTTGGTTTTCCCCGTGTGACTTTCTTAATTCGGGTCAACCGTCTAGGCCGGGTTAAGGGGGTTACATTTAGTGGTATCAGAGCTGAGTTTTCGAGTAATTGGGAATGAATGTGTGCATGATTGAAGTGTGTATGCTATGTATGCTTGTTGAGTAAAAGCATGATGAGTGGTTTGTGAATGTGATGCAATTGAGTTGTATGCTGTGGTGAAGTATGTTGTGGGTACCCATTGCCAAATCAAAGCTAGTGAAATGATGTTGATTTTAAGTGAAATTGAGCTTGAGTACTTGGATTGCTTACCTTGCTGGGCCTGACTTTGTTTATTTGCATTGTGATTGCATGGTTAAAGTATGGCACCACGTAGAGAGTTGAGAAGTAATGTGCGAGCTACGGCTCCGAATGAGAATGAGGAAAATGCGGGTAGTGCGGTGTTACCTCTTCCTCCACCTGGTGGTGGTGGTGCTGAGGGAGAAAGAGTTAATGTTGCAGCTGGTGCTGGAGCTGCTGGACCTGAGGTTGGTCAGGGACAAGCTATGCCTGACATGACGATGTTGGTACAAGCTATTGCTGGTGCTTTTCAAGCCGCAGTAGCTGGAGCTCGAGGAGCTGGGCATCAGGACGATGCTGTTGTTAGATTACCCTTGGAGCGCTTGCGCAGTCTTGGTGGGACTGAGTTCAGGGGTATGTCTGCTGAAGGTTCTGAGGCTTGGTTAGAGAGTACCAAGAGGATTTTGGGCCAGATGAGTTGCACGGATGTGCAGAAGCTGGGTTGTGTTGTATCCTTGCTTCAGGATGATGCTTATACGTGGTGGACGACCACTATAGCCGGGATGGCTGATGCTGATGTAACTTGGACATTCTTTCAGAATGTGTTCAAGAGGGGGTATCTTGGTGTGAGGTATCTTGATGAAAAGAAGCGCGAGTTCATGTCTCTTACCCAGGGGAGCATGACTGTGGCTGAGTATGAGGTGCAGTTTGTTAGACTCAGTCAGTATGCACCAGAGTTAGTCCCTGATGAGCGGGCGAGGTGCGAGAGGTTCCGTTATGGTCTAGTGACAGATGTGAAGATGTATGTGCTGGCCACCGAGTATGATGATTTTGATGTGTTGGTGGGCCGAGCCAAGGATATCGAGATGAACTTGGGTTTATCTGCTAAAAGTGCTGGAGCAAGTGCTGGAAAGCGATCAGCTGAGTATAGTTCCGGTGGTGGACGGAACAAGAGGGGACGTGATCAGAGGTATCAGTCCTCAGCTAAGAGGGGTGGTGGTGCACCTGTTCGAGGAGGCAATGCTAGAGCTGATCCGAGTGCTTGTTGGATTTGTGGATCACGTGGTCACATGAAGCGTGATTGTCCTCGTGCTGTGAGGGAGGTGCAAGCTCCTGTTGCGGCAGCTGGTAATGGGTGCTAGAATTGTGGATCTGCGGATCATTTGAGGCGAGAGTGTCCTATGTTGGCCGGTGGCCAAGTGCGTGCTCCTGTTGCTGCTGCACCGCAGAGAGGTCGTGGGCGCGGCCGTGGTAACTTCCAGCGAAGAAAGGAAGGTGGTCAAGGAGTGGCCCATGTTGTGGCTATTCAGCCTGAGGGTGGAGGTCAAGCTAGGGTGTATGCTCAGCGTGAGGGGAGGAATGACGCGGATGTGATTGCAGGTACTTTTACTTTGCAATCCTTGTCATTGCTTTCTTTGATTGATTCTGGATCTACGCATTCATATATCTTGCGTGGGCATGCTGAATTGCTTGGTTTGCCTATTGAGTCTTTGGATGTTGGTGTTCGTGTCACTAGTTCTTTTGGTGAGACTGTTGTGACTCGAAAGCTTTATAGAAGGTGTCCTTTGGTTGTGCAAGAACATGTTTTTCATGTTGACCTTATGGAGTTGCCTTTCTATGGTTTTGATGTAATCCTTGGTATGGATTGGCTTGCTGAGCATCGTGCTGTTGTGGATTGTGAAAATAAGCGAGTTTCGCTGAGGCTTGCGGATGATTATGAAGTTGTTGTGGTTGGTGAGAATGTGAAGTTTCTTGCCAATGTGGTGTCTACCTTGGAGGCAAGCAGGATGTTGAGGCAAGGTTGTGAAGCTTATCTAGCTTTTGTGATGAATCCTAGCTCTAAGGAGTTGAGAGTGCAGGATATCAGAGTTGTGAAGGAGTTTCCTGGTGTTTTTCCTGAGGAGTTGCCTGGTTTACCTCCTAATCGCGAGGTGGAGTTTGGAATTGAGCTGTATGAGAATACAACTCCTGTGTCCATTACCCCTTATAGAATGGCACCTAAGGAGCTGAAAGAGCTGAAGACGCAGTTGCAAGAGTTGCTTGATCGTGGTTTCATCCGGCCGAGTGTGTCACCTTGGGGTTCACCGGTCTTGTTTGTGAAGAAGAAGGATGGCACTATGACAATGTGCATTGATTACCGTCAGCTGAACAAGTTGACTATCAAGAATCGGTATCCTTTGCCGAGGATTGATGATCTCTTTGATCAATTTCGGGGAGCTGCTGTGTTCTCTAAGATTGACTTGAGGTCAGGATATTACCAGTTGAAGGTGAAGGATGTGGATGTGCCTAAGACAGCTTTCAGGACAAGGTATGGGCATTATGAGTTTCTTGTGATGCCGTTTGGTTTGACAAATGCTCCTGCTGCTTTCATGGACATGATGAACCGTGTGTTTCATGAATACTTGGACAAGTTTGTTGTGGTGTTCATTGATGATATCCTTGTGTACTCGCATACTGAGGAAGAGCATGAAGAGCATTTGAGGATTGTTTTGCAAGCTTTGTTGGAGAATCAACTTTATGCTAAGCTGAGTAAGTGTGAGTTCTGGCTTAAGGAGGTGGTGTTTCTTGGGCATGTAGTTTCTGCCGAGGGGATTCGTGTTGATCCTCAGAAGATTGAGGTGGTGATGAATTGGAAGGTTCCTAAGTCAGTTCACGAGGTACGTAGTTTCCTTGGTAAAAGGTTTGGGTACAAGGTTGAATTTCAGTACATCCTATCATCCTCAGTCGGATGGTCAATCTGAGCGTGTTATCCAGATTTTGGAGGATATGTTGAGGTGCTGCGTGATTGAGTTCCAAGGTTCTTGGGAGAAGCATCTGTCTTTGGTTGAGTTTGCTTATAACAATAGTTATCAGGCAAGTGTTCAAATGGCACCTTATGAGGCTTTGTACGGGAGCAAGTGTAGGACTCCTCTTTGTTGGGCTGAAACGGGTCAGAAGTTGATTTCGATGCCGGCTTTGTTGAAGGGAACCACCGAGAAGGTGAAGCTCATTTGTGAGCGGTTGAAGGCAGCTTCTGATCGGCAAAAGTCTTACGCGGATTTGAAGCGTAAGGAGATTGAGTATGCGGTGGGTGACCGTGTGTTTTTGAAGGTTTCGCCTTGGAAGAAGGTGATGAGGTTTGGCCGGAAGGGTAAGTTGAGCCCTAGGTACATTGGACCATATAAGGTGATTGAGCGCGTGGGTCCTGTTGCGTATAGGTTGAGGCTACCTCAAGAGTTGGAGAAGATTCATGATGTGTTTCATGTTTCTATGCTCCGGAAGTATAGACATGATCCTTCGCATGTGATGCATGTGGAGGAAGTGAAATTGAATCCGGATTTGACCTATGATGAGGAGCCGGTGAAGGTTCTGGATTCGGATAACAAGGTTCTTCGTGGCAGGACCATTGAGTTGGTAAAGGTGCTGTGGAAGCATCGAGGTGTTGAGGAAGCCACGTGGGAGCGGAAGGAAGACATGCTGAAGCAGTTTCCCTATCTCTTTCCTTCAGGTAAATTTCGGGGACGAAATTTCTTAAGGGGGGGAGAGTTGTAACGCCCCGGTTTTGGGCTTAGAAGTTTTGGGCGTTGACCGGTTTGGTCAAAGTGTTGTTCGAATCTTAAGAGGTGAAATTAGGAAAGCCTAGTTCGGGTTGCATTAAAAATATGGAAAAATGTTCTAAAATCATCTTTTAATATATATAAGTGAACTGTGAAATCAATTTTACAAAATGAGGTTTGGAAGGGTGACATTTTGGCTAGTGACCAAAATGTAATTTTTGAAAGTTGCGTGACTGTTTTATAAAGGATTGAAACTTTGAATCTTTAAGGAGCTATTTACCCAAAGGGAGTTTCTCCAGATTTTTCTAAGATATTTTAATGTTTAATTCTGATTTTAAAGCTAAAGAAAAGTGGAGGGAAATCATTTGGCTATTTTGCAACTAACTTTCCATATTTTCCAATTTTCCTTTTCTCTCATTTTCTCTCAACCCAAACACTTTCTCTCCAGAGATTTCCTTCTGATTTTGTCACTCAAATCTTCCTTTTCAATTCTCTTTTGATTCCTAATCATCACATCAACAAAACCTCTCAATTTGCTAGTTGATTCTTCAAGCTTTTTGGTTCTAAAAGAGGAGAAACTCAAGTTTGGAGGTAAGAACGTCCTTCTCCTCTAAACTATCAGTTCTTTACTAAAATTCCTAAGTTCTCAATCCTTAATTGATGTTTTATAAATGGCTTTTAAAGTTGTGGATTGGATCTTGGCTTAAAATGCAAGATTTGGTGATTTTTGGTGAATTTTCGTTGGATCTATTAAAGCAGTGTTTTAAGTTGTTAAAATGATGATTAATGGATGTTAATTTGATAAGGAATTGAGTTTTGATTAATGCAATCCCGGATAGGTTGAATTTCCTAAGTTTAGCTTATGATTCTAGGTTGTTTTTGGTGTGATCTTGTGGATCTGTTGTTGCTGGAGGTATAAGGATGTTGTTAAGCTCTTTTTAGATGTAAAATGATGTTAAAGGATGTTTGGTTTTGATGGTTTATGGCTGGGCTTTGTTGAGAAGTTGTTTGGATGCATTTTCGGGTGTGTTTGGTGGCCGGAAATGGAGTGTGGATGAGAGCAGCGAGTTTAGGTGCTTTCATTGAGGATATTAATGCATGATGATGCATTAATCTACTGTTTTGATGTGTTAAAACATGGGAGTCATCTTTGGATCCAAGTGTTGGTGATCCGGAGGCTTGATTGGTGCTTCGGCAAGAGGCGAAGTGGAATCGGTGAGTGAAATTGGGTTTTCGGCTTTGAAACCAATGTCTTGGGAGCTTAGAGTAAGTCTAAACAACTTTGCTAAGCTCAAGTGTAAGTTTTCGGAAAAACTCTCTAGTGGTGGCCATGGTTTGGTTGTTGTGCAATGTGGTTTATTGCATGTTTTAAATTCTGTTTTGAAAGCATGATTCAGCATGGTTATTGCTGATTTTGTAAGCCATATGTTGAAGGAAGCTCAAGGTAAGAGTTCCTTGTTTTTGAACATTAATTAAATGTGGTTTGATGCTTTAAAACGCATGATGAATATGGCTTGGTTTAATGCTTTAAAACAGTGGATTAAATGATGAAAATGATGTATATTGGCAAGTGATGTTTTGAAAAGATTAAGGTCACTAAGGTGGTTAAAAGTCCTTGAGTGAGCCTTGTGGATTCTAAGAACTTCATGGTGGTTAAAAGTCCATGATGATTCTTGTTAAGGTCACTAAGGTGGTTAAAAGTCCTTGAGTGAGCCTTGTTACTTAAGAACATCAAGGTGGTTAAAAGTCCTTGGATGGTTCTTGTTAAGGACACAAAGGTGGTTAAAAGTCCTTGTGTGGTCCTTGCCATGGTGTTTAAAAGTCCATGGGCCAAGGTGTTTAAAAGTCCTTGGGGCCAAGGTGTTTAAAAGTCCTTGGGAAGAACACAAAGGTGGTTAAAAGTCCTTGTGTGGTTCTTGTGAATTATAAGATCACAATGGTGTTTAAAAGTCCATGTGTGAGTCTTATGTTGATCTTGTTTTTAAAAGATGGAATTTATCACTTGTGGCCAATATGACATATTAAGATATGAAGCATGAATTGCTTTTTTAAGAATGCTTTTGAGCATGAGTAAATGATGATTTGAAGCATGATTTATAAAGTGTTTTACAAATGCATTGTTGTGTGGTTTTAATGAGCATTCCTCACTAAGCTTTTGCTTACGCTCTCTTTCGTTTTCTTAAACCAATAATGCAGAACATTAAGGTACTTAAGGGCAGCAAGGAGGGCAAGCAATCAAGCGGGATTTGAGCTCAAGTATGGAAAGGTTTTCTTGTACACCTTTAGCTTTGGGCATTTGGCAATGGGGGACCTTTGTGTATGTTTTGGGAGATGTTTTGAACTCCTTAAGTATGTTTAATGTTGTTGATAATGCTGGTTTTTGTAATTGGCCATTGCATGTTTGAATTGGAGGTTTTATGCTTGAATGGTTTGCTTGTGTAGGAAGCATGCCATTAGAATTGGGGCTTTTCTTATATGATGATAATATGTTGATTGGTTGATGCATATATGTCTCTTGTATGTTGAATTTCATGCTGGTAAAGTTTGGTAGCGTTTGGAGCATGTTTGGTTGATCAATTGTGTGTTTAAGCATGCATTTTGCTGCATTCTGTGCAGGGTGTTTCGGAACAGTGGCTACCGTTTCGGAACGGGTGCCCTGAATCAGCCCAGGCGTCCGAAACGGGTGACACCGTTCCGAAACGGGAAGGCCTCTGCCAGCCCGCGTTTCGGTACGCGTTGCGGAACGGCCCCGTGTTTCGAAACAGGCTCTCCCTGTTTCGGAACAGCCGACCGTTGGGGGCTGACATTGGCAGTTAAATGTTTTGGAATGTTTGCATTTTGGTCCTGAATCTTGTTTGTGCAATTGTATGAGCTTGGGATGTTCGTTTGAGCTGAAATTTGGCAGTGAAGCATGAAACCTGATTATTTTCAAGATGGTAACTTTAATTTGAGTTAAGTCCTCATAATTTATAGAATTTACAATTTGGTCCCTAGGGTTGTAAATTGTACAATTGGGTCCCTGTTTGATCTCTGATGTTTGTGATCTTTGAGCATGTTGTTTGTGTGATCACAACTAGGGTTAATATGCCTCTAGACAAGTTTAAAAAAAAAGAAAAAAAGGGTTGTTAATCAATGTTGACTTTCGGGTTGACTTTGGTTTTCCCCGTGTGACTTTCTTAATTCGGGTCAACCGTCTAGGCCGGGTTAAGGGGGTTACATTTACCATGGAATCAATACAAGAAATACGATTGGTTAGGACCTAATTCCTAACCCTAAGTGGAGTTACACTCACAAAACTCAAAGAAAAAGCAAGCTAGTGTTGCTCCTTGATGTAAATCCCTTTAGCTTTCCCACATGTTTATTCAGCTTTGTCCTCCTCAAGATGTTCCTCTAGTTGGTCTAAGATACAACCCAATACAAGGAATCAAAATTAGCAATACATTAAAGCATACATCTAAACATCACAAATAGTTTATGTCACTGCCAGGTAGTTTGCATACTAGTTACTATTTTGCCTATATCTTTTAATCTACACGTTGGGATTTCAATTAGTTTACACAGTTGGGAAGATAATTCAATTATCTATCCAACCATATAAGATATGCAATTTAACTTTTTTCCAATCAATACAGTTTTTAACTTAAAGACATGGCATTTGCATTTCTGGGCAGTTTGCATTGTCCATGTATTTTCATTTCCAGATTTCCTTATACAATCCAGAATTCAACTTCGTTTGTTCCTACTGAAGATAGACATATTAAAGTTCATTCCATATAAATTTCAGATCCAAATTCAATTCCTACAATATATAACAATTTTTTAAAGTTACTGACCAATACAAAGTTTTCTGGGCGGATTTCACTAGGTCATGTTTACTAGTTCATATTTCTACATGCTTAATTCAATCCATTTCATTCAAGTACTTTAAATCCTTAATTTTATTGTTTTCCCTTATTCTATTGTATAGATATTTAGTCCTTAAAGAGTTCATTTTCCAGCCAAGACAATATTTTAGTCCCAAGTTCATATAAATGTTGATTAAACATTTTAAATTAGAAAATTCAAGATTTAAACACATAATTCAACCTAACAAGCCTTTATAACAACTTTCCCTTGTTTCTAATTCATCATTTTCAGCCTTTATTTTATACAAAACAATCCAGAATTTTTTATTTATTTCAAAACAGTCTCATCTCACCATTTAAGCCATTTAGGTGACCAGTTTCACTCCTAATCATTTTCCAGCATTCCAAACATCATTTTCATTCATCCAATACTCTGATTCACTAGTTTACTCAATTTCCCACAATTTCTTCCTACATGACATTTTTAGATTTGAATATATTTCAATCTATACATTAATTTCCATATCTAATTTCACAAGCATGCTCCTATGGAGGTTTACACTATTCGGCCAGCTTGTATTCTTCTAAATTCAATATCAATATTTCAATCCAACCCTATTCTAAGATCAAGCACACAGTTAATTCATCAAATTCCAGATTTCAATCCATAAGAAACAATCAAATTACACAATTTCACTAACATTCTCATCTATTCAAATGATCAAGAGTAGAAGTATGCTTACTTTGCTTCTAGCTTTAATTTCCTTGTAAAATCCTACACATGAAAGCTTGATTCTTCCTTTAACAATGGTGTTCTCTAATTATTTCTATCTCTCTAATTCTCTTAAGTGTTTCGACTGGTAAGGAAAAATGGAGAAGATGAAGATGATAATTTCCTCTCGAGTGGATTTGTGAAAGGACAATTTTTCCTTTAATTAGATATTAACCTTAAGATTAATCAAGGGCATATTTATGAATTAGTAAATTTTGCATGCATTCCTTATTTTTCCTCATTTTATTCGGTTTAGTCATCCTAATTAGGTTACCATCCTTTCATTTCTTTTATTTAGCTCCTTAATTAACCTAATTAGCGTAGGTTCATGCTCAATTGAATTTGCAATTTAGGTGATTATGTTCAATTCTTCTAGACCATAGTTTAGGGTATTACATGTTCACATACCTCTGTCATCATTTTGTTGTTTAAATTGAGGGCATTATCAGAGATAATCCTTTCCGGTAGACCGTATCGACAAATGATTTCTCTTTTTAGGAACTTGCATACTACCGATCTAGTTACATTTGCGTATGAAGCAGTCTCCACCCATTTTGTGATGTAATCAATCATTACGAAAATGAAATGGTGTCCATTTGACGCTTTCGGAATAATTGGTCCGATCACATCCATGCCCCACAATGAAAATGGCCATGGAGCTGTCATAACATGAAGAGGATATGGGGCTGTGCTAGGTGCGTAAAAGTACTCATTTTAGGACCCTTTATGGCTCAATTATTGCTAGACTTAAGCCACATTACTAATCGTACATACACAATTCAATGTTCCTAACATTGTCATGCTCGGTCATCTTTATTTGATTATACTTGTTCAAAAAGGTACTGCTTTGGTATGTGTTTTGTTCTTGTGCAGATTTCATTAACCACTGCCCATGCAAGCATTGTCGTGGCAGTGAAGGAAGGGGAAGAAAAGGTGCAGAACCATCACTCGACGATCCAGACCATGCCATCCTTTGATGTCAAGCCATACCATGGAACGCTGGATCAAGAGAACATGCCCTGCCGAGTGGAGACGACTGACAGACCGTTGTCGTGGAAATGACCAAGCCACTGCCGAGGCAATGCCAAGGCATTTGCCGACATGAGGGAAAATATGCAAAGTGGTAGGCGACTTCAAGAGCATAAAATGCTAAATTTTTAGAGATACTTTGCATGAAGAGTGGAGCAGAGTAAGGCCATGAAATAGCCAAAGGAAGGTCAAGGATGAGAAGTCGATAAGAAGGAATAAAATAATGAATTAAAGGAGATTTATCTCTTTTATGAAGTTATGACTCAACTCCAACTCATACTCCTACTCCAAGAAGGATTCGGCAAGGCCATGCCCTGTAAAGCCAAGACCCATCCACCACCATCAAGGCATCTAGAGACCGAGAGACTTAGGGGTTTAGTAGAGTTCTTGTTATCGCCAGTATGTTCTAATTCTTTCTTAGGCTAGGGTTATGTTGTTTAGTAATTGTGAGACGACGATTGTAATTGTTTAGGTTTTTGTTAATGCAATTAAGTTCAAGATTTGCTTATTCTTCGTATTTACTTTTTCTTGCAATTGAATCTGGAGGCGATATTGCGATTTCATCTATTTGTCTAATATCGGGAGAGTTAGACTCACGAAATGAATAAGCAAGGTTTTCATCCCAATCGGTGAAGACTAATTCGGCTTAGGGATATATACGAGTTTCAACGACTAAGAGAAGCGTAAGATTGGTTGGTGTTCACCCTTGGTTCACGCTGGGAAGTATTATCAAGGCCTGCACATCAATAGTCTTTCAACTTAAGGATGAGAAGGAACCATTGAAGAACGTTTTGCCGGACCTTGTAGGTTGTCGCTCAATTGCCCATGCAGTACCTGTTGTCTTTGTCGCGACAGTAGCTTTGCTTATTGCCGAGGCAATCAAGTCGACGATTGCATTCAAAACTGAGACGATTTCATTCAATTCCCACACTACAATGCAATATAATCATGCATGCTTTATTATCATAGGTTCTCAATCTCTTAATTTACTTGGTCCCTTTTTATTTTAATAGTTCTCTCAACCAAACCATCAATTGTGTTTTTACTTTTCTACATTGCGAGACAATAATTTCTAGAAGTAGCACCAATCCTTATGGAGACGATATCTTTTATACTATAACTTGGCAATGTGTATACTTGCACCAAAATAGCGACACTGAATACGCGCAACAAGTTTTTTGTGCCGTTGTCGGGGATTGGCAATATCGACTTTGCTTTTATTTTCTTGCACTTTTATTTTTATTATTGAGTTTTGCAAGGGATTAACAGAATTTGGTTTTGCATTGGTGTTTGATCGGGTCAAATCCAACAGGTCCAAAATATCCCCTTGATCTGGAGATTCAACGCATCTACCGTAAACTCAAATAAAAACTGAAAGGAGCAATGGCACATGTTGTTCGCAATAACAATGCCGGCGGCGATCAGAATGTTACAATAGGAGACGGAGTGATTCGACCACCTCAATTTTCTAAATCAAGAAACCCAACCATTCGAGATTGCCTAGAAGAAGATCTCAATAGGCTGAACCCAGGAGTTGTCACACCTGAAATTGAAACCTCCTACTATGAACTGGTGTAACCCCCTTAACCCGGCCTAGACGGTTGACCCGAATTAAGAAAGTCACACGGGGAAAACCAAAGTCAACCCGAAAGTCAACCTTGATTAACGACCCTTTTTTTTCTTTTAAAACTTTTCTAGATGCATATTAAGCCTTAGATATGTTCATACAACAGCATACTCAAAGATCATAAACATCAGAGATCTAACAGGGACCCAATTGAACAATTTACAACTTTAGGGACCAAATTGTAAATTCTGATAAATATAAGGACTTAACCCAAATTGAAGTTACCATCTTGAAATTAATCATGTTTCATGCTTCTCTGCGAAATTTCAGCTCAAACGGACAACCCAAACTCATACAATTGCACAAACAAGTTTCAGGACCAAAATGCAAACATTCTGAAACATTTAACCGCCCATGTCAGTCCCCAACGGTCACCCGTTCCGAAACAGGTAGAGCCCGTTTCGAAACACAGGGCCGTTCCGCAACGCGTACCGCAACGGGGGACTGGCAGTAGCCAACCCGTTCCGGAACGGTGGCACCCGTTTCGGACGCCTGGGTTTATGCAGGGCACCCGTTCCGAAACGGTGTCAACTGTTCCGAAACGCCTTGCCCAGATTGCTGCATTTTGCTTACACAAACACATAATTGGCCATCCAATCATACTCCTAAAGCCTCCAAACTTTACCAACATGCAACTCAACATAAATGGGACATACTTGCATCAACAATTCATCAATATAACATCATACATGAAAAGCCCCAATTCTAAAGGCATACTTCCTACACAAGCAACCATTTAGGCACAAACCTTCCAAATCAATCTCATTAAAACCGAAACATGATCCAACAACATCATCAACATAAAAACATCCTTGTCCAAACATAAACGAACACATACACAATAACCCGAGAGATTCTACCCCATTGCCTTTATTAACTATAACTATTCACCGAGACATACATCTCAAGTGGAGTCCACCTTGAATCCCTTGCTCCTTGCTGTCCAAACTTCAAGAATCTGCATTGACGGACAAAAAGGAGCGTAAGCACATAATGCTTAGTGAGGTATGCTCAAAACCAAAACACCATCAATGCAACGGGTCATAAATCACTTTTAAAACAAACTCGATTTGTTTACCAAAGCCATGTTTGAAAACCCTTTTTCAACAACAAGTTCAAAACCATGCATTGCACATACATGAAAACCAATCCTTAGCTTAGCAAGCTAAGAAAACCTTTTCAAAGCACAACTTACAAAATCATCCATTTAGCCAAACCATGCATAAACACCATATGCAAGCTAAAACAAAACCTTGGAAAACACTCCCATTTCACAACATACCTTTCTTAAACTTGGAAGCCAATTCAAGCAAGAATCTTTTAAAACCATTTCACAAACCAACCAACACATGCATTAAATCAAAGGCAACATATATGAACCACAACATCATCATCACACGCCTTTAAAAACAAGTCTTAACAAGACTCCAATGCACTAAAGATATTTCATGCTCACATGCATCATTTTCCAAATGATAATCAACACTTGTTCAACTTAACAAGTAAACATGCATTCACAAGCATTATACACTTTCCATGCAACCATGCATCTTTTCAAGCATCTCATGCTTCACATGCAATTATGCATCATTTCAAGCATCCCATGCTTCATCACAATCAAGAACATCATATTGGCCTTCAAGTGATCAACCACATTCACTTTTCAACTCAACACCCAATCGGATACGCGGATTCCGAGCGTTGTCCCTACGCTCCATACACCCTACCAATCCAAGGTATCCCAAATGGACTTTTAAACACCATTTGACCTCAACATCCTAAGGTTCCCATGTATGGACTTTTAAACACCATACAACCTTAGCTTTCCCGAGGGTCCCATGTATGGACTTTCAAACACCATACAACCTCAACTTTTCCCCAAGGTTCCCATGTATGGACTTTCAAACACCATACAACCTTGACATGCACAAGGTTCCCATGTATGGACTTTCAAACACCATACAACCTTTGCATTCACCGATTGGTAGTTGTATAACATCACTAACGAGATCCGGGACACCCTACACAAGATCCACAGATGGACTTAACACCGCCATTGTGATCTCAACAAGCACAAGGTTCCCACATATGGACTTTTAAACACCATATAACCTTTGCTCAACCAAGGTCCTCGAATGGGCAACACCTCCATTATGACCTCAACCATCTCGTTAGGATACTTGAAGGGAGTTTACCGGTCCACTCTTGACCACTCCACCTCCAAGGCGACTTAATTCATGGTGCACCCAATCCTATAGCCGGCTAACTATATCCGATCAAAGAACCAACAACCACTTACATCACTTGCCAATATAACCACCTTACCACATTAGTCCAATGTTTCACATGCATAACCATAATGCAAAAACCATCATTTACCAACATTAATTCACTGTTTTAAAGCATTAAACAAAGCCATTGAACAACATGCAACACCATGCATCAAAACCACATTTCCAATGTATAAAACCAAGGATCTCTTACCTTGAGCATCCTTCACATATGGCTTTCAAAACCAGCATTAAACCATGCTAAAATATGCTTTCAAAACAGATTTAAACCATGCAAAACACATGCATTTCAATCATCAACCACAATTGCTTAAAAGCCAAATTCACAATCATAATTCAAGAGCGAAAATCCATTCACTTACTCTTGAGCTTAGCAAAGTTGTTTAGACTTACACTAAGCTCCCAAAAACCTTCAAACCTTGGTTTAAAAGCTGAAAATCCAACTTCACTCACCGATAACCAAAACAAGGCTAGCCAACAAGCCTTCCAAGCATCCGAAACCTTCCGCAACACCTCTAAAGCTCACGGATCAAACTCCCCTGTTTCAAGCACACAACAACAGAAGATCAATGCATCATTATGCATTAAAAACACCACCAACACAACACAACTCGCTGCTCATCACAAATCCAACAATTCGGCTACCAAACACAACCGAAATCACCTCCAAACACTTCCAAAACTTAACCCAGCCAAGATCCATCACTTCTAACCACTTTTAAACATCAATTAACATCCAAAATAATCACAAACACGTCCTTATACCTCCAGGTATAACAGATCACCAAAACACTCCAAAAACAACCAAAAACTCAAGCAAAGCTTAGGAAATTCAACCTATCCGGGATTGCATTAATTAAACCTCAACTTCTAACCAATTTAGCATTCATTTAACATCATTTTGACACTTCAAAACCCTGCTTAAACAGATCATACGAAAATTCCACCAAAATCACCAAATCTTGCATTTTAGCCAAAATCAAGATTTCAATTGAAAAGCCTTTAACAAATCATAAATTAAGGATTGAGAACTTGGGAATTTCAATAAAGAACTTGAAGTTCAGAGGAGAAGGACGTTCTTACCTCCAAACTTGAGTTTCTCCTTTTTAGAGCCAAAAAGCTTGATGAAACAACTTGTAAATTGAGAGGTTTTGTTGATGAGATGATTAGGAATCAAATGAGAATTGAAATGAGTGATTTAGATTGACAATATCAAAGAAGAAAATCTGGAGAATGTGTTTGGGTTGAGAGAAAATGAGAGAAAAGGAAAATTGAGAGAAAATAGAAAAGTTAGTTATAAAATGATAAAATGATTTCCCTCCACATTTCATAATCTTTAAAATCAGAATAAAGCCTTAAAATATCTTAGAAAAATCTGGAGAAACTCTTTTTGGAATATTAGCTCCTTAAAGATTCAAAGTTTCAATCCTTTATAAAACTGTCACCGAACTTTCAAAAATTACATTTTGGTCACTAGCCAAAATGTCAACCTTACGAACCTCATTTTCCAAAATTGATTTCACAGTTCACTTAATTATATTAAAAGATGATTTTAGGACATTTTTCCATATTTTTAATGCAACCCGAACTAGGCTTTCCTAAATTCACTCTTATATATTCGATCAGCACTTTGACCGAACCGGTCAACGCCCAAAACTTCTGAGCCCAAAACCGGGGCGTTACAACTCTCCCCCCCTTAGGAAATTTCGTCCTCGAAATTTCAACCGGCGAAAAGAGAACCACAACCTTCTCAAATCACACATAAGTCAACACAAAAGCCTCAACCATCACTAGACACTTTCCACACAAAACTCCACCAACTTAGCACCACCACATGCTGTTCACAAAATCCAGAGCACACAAAGATAACCACAACTTAACCTTTCACATAACCGGACGGTACACAGCCCCAATATCAACCTGAAGAACTTCAGCTCTTACAGCACACATCACTGCAACACACAAGTCCCAAGACCTGTTTACACAGAGACAACAACCAATCCAATTCAGCCACTATTCAACCTTCTCTGCTTCTAAAACTCTTGCAAACTCCCAAACCTCTTCCAAGAATTTCCCAACAAGCAAAAATCCTTAAACATCAACTGCTTACCCAACTCCTCAATGAATGCTGATAAACCCTCACAACTGTTGCTAACATTACCACAACATCTCACCAGGATCACTCACCCAGATTCCAAAAATCACATCACAACCCCAACTCGACTCCGCCAGCTGTTCCATACACCACCAGCTGACCTCAAAAGAAATTCACATACACACAACCAGCCAACCACTTCTCACAAGAACCCAAATAACCAACAAAAGCCTTCGATCTTTCATAACCCTTCCACTTCAAACTTCAACCATAACACTTGTCTTACCAGGACATCGCCCAACCTACCATACATACCAACTCCTCAACTCCTCAAAGGTTGCTAAGAACCAACACTTACAAACACAACCCTTCCACAACAACCCAAATGCTAAGCTACCCCAGCACCTGGAAACACAACCGTTAAACTACAACATCACTTAGCATCAAGGTGCTACCCCTTCCACTTAGCTATCCAAACCACTAAACTCTCTTTAAGCAACAACACTATCCTTCTACCATCAGACCATACCACTCTCACTATTACTAGCAACTAGCCTAATATACTCCATTACATCTAACTCTCACCCAGCACCAAAACAACCTCTAAAAACCCATCATCCAACCTAACCCAACCACCACTCTAACAGATTCGATTAGTTATTAGCGAGTATGAACATCGTATGCATGATCACCAACATGCCCTATCAATGCCTGATGTACATGTATGCAAAACCTCTAATGTCATGCCACATGTATGCATGGACCAACATATATAATATAGCATATAACAATGATTTTAACTGTGCATGAATGCCAGTTCACACCCTCCAATAACATCCTCAAATCCGTCTAAGAACAACCTCCTACCTCACTTCTAACTTATCTAACTCCATCATACCAACAATCATTAACCACAAGATTCTCACCTAAGCCTTCTTCACACCAAAGATGTTTCCAAACTACAACTATTACCCCAACAACTAGCAACAAGGCTAAACTTACCACGCAAGGAAAACCAACAGAAACCAAACTAAGGTAACTAGAGAAAAGATTACTAAACAAGGTTACCTGAAAGCACAACACCACCCTGAAGCTTCATCAGACGAACTCTCTTCCTCGCGGAACCATCATCCTCCTGCCGCACCACTGCAGCACCAGCTAACACACCAGGGTCACCACCAACTCCTTGCGGTAAGGGACCTTGGCTGTTCCGAGCCAACATCAAACAATCACGTCTCATGTGTCCAGCAGACCCACATTTCCAGCAATTCTCCTTTCCCACACTATTCACAACTTTCTGCTCTTTCTGCCACTTCTGAACCTTGCCTCGGCCGTGCCCACGACCTTTCTGAGACCCTTTGGCTAACACCAAAGCTGACTTCACTCCAAGAGGACAATCACGCTTAACATGCACTTTGGAACCACAGTTCCAGCAAGCACCCACGCCCCAACAACCTCCAACATGGCGCCTTTCACAACGGTCACACACCGGTGGCTGAACTTCCACTCCTTGCCCAAGCAACACTTGCTCTACAACAACACCACCGTCACATTGCTCAACCCTTGGAAACTTCCCTCCAAGATACCTTTCATAAAAGGCAGATACAAAGAAATCCCAATCAATATCAGGAACATGTGACGCCACAGCCACAGATGTCCACCAGACACATGCATCCTCCAACATCAAAGAAACAACACTACCCAGCTTACAAGCAAGATCACAGCCTTCCTGATCCAAGATCAGAACCACACTGGCCAACCAGGCCTCAAACATCTTCGGTGTAGAACCATGATATTCCACAGCACCCAAATCAAGCAAACGCTGCTTCGGCAAACCCACACATCCCACAGCCAGCACATCCACTGACTTTACCTTTACCACAACCTGAGATGTTCCCAACACCTCCTGAACATCAGATGATGAACTCTTCACCACAGAACCAGCTTCTTTCCCTTGCCTTATCACCTCAACCCCAGGCACAGAAAACTGAGACAAAACACCTCTACCAAAGGGTGAATTCCACGCCTTAACAACCTGCCCCAAGGCAGCAACCATCTCACCCAACTGCCATTCTTTCATCGACTTAGCCATACTACTAACAACAACAAACATACAATCACAACAAACAAACAAACCAGTTAGACCAGCATTAAGCAAGGATTCAAACTCCAACTCCAAAATAACACAATAGCTATATTAATAAGGCAATGGGTATCCCGAATCCTCCCCTTTACATGACATAACAGTCAACACAACATGGATATCACAACATCAAGCATATCAATCAACATACTCGATCATGCTTACATCCAACAGCATCCATTTGCATCAGCATATTATCAACATAACATACTCATTACACAATCATCAAGCATAACACCAGCTCACAACATCAGCACATATCCACATTAATTCAACAATGATTCATAAACACAAAGCATGCTCGAAAACATCAGCAACTTGATCAGAAACATCAACAATTTGCTCAGAAACATCAGCATCATGCCCAGAAACACGTGTTTCAACCAACATTCAACCAACTTTCATCCACACAACAAGGTAAACATCAACACACATCACGACAACTTACCGTTTTCCCCAAGCATTCGCAACTCAGCTCTGATACCACCAAATGTAACCCCCTTAACCCGGCCTTGACGGTTGACCCGAATTAAGAAAGTCACACGGGGAAAACCAAAGTCAACCCGAAAGTCAACCTTGATTAACGACCCTTTTTTTCCTTTTAAAACTTGTCTAGATGCATATTAAGCCTTAGATATGTTCATACAACAGCATACTCAAAGATCATAAACATCAGAGATCTAACAGGGACCCAATTGAACAATTTACAACTTTAGGGACCAAATTGTAAATTCTGATAAATATAAGGACTTAACCCAAATTGAAGTTACCATCTTGAAATTAATCATGTTTCATGCTTCTCTGTGAAATTTCAGCTCAAACGGACAACCCAAACTCATACAATTGCACAAACAAGTTTCAGGACCAAAATGCAAACATTCTGAAACATTTAACCGCCCATGTCAGTCCCCAACGGTCACCCGTTCCGAAACAGGTAGAGCCCGTTTCGAAACACGGGGCCGTTCCGCAACACGTACCGCAACGGGGGACTGGCAGTAGCCAACCCGTTCCGGAACGGTGGCACCCGTTTCGGACGCCTGGGTTTATGCAGGGCACCCGTTCCGAAACGGTGTCAACTGTTCCGAAACGCCTTGCCCAGATTGCTGCATTTTGCTTACACAAACACATAATTGGCCATCCAATCATACTCCTAAAGCCTCCAAACTTTACCAACATGCAACTCAACATAAATGGGACATACTTGCATCAACAATTCATCAATATAACATCATACATGAAAAGCCCCAATTCTAAAGGCATACTTCCTACACAAGCAACCATTTAGGCACAAACCTTCCAAATCAATCTCATTAAAACTGAAACATGATCCAACAACATCATCAACATAAAAACATCCTTGTCCAAACATAAACGAACACATACACAATAACCCGAGAGATTCTACCCCATTGCCTTTATTAACTATAACTATTCACCGAGACATACATCTCAAGTGGAGTCCACCTTGAATCCCTTTCTCCTTGCTGTCCAAACTTCAAGAATCTGCATTGACGGACAAAAAGGAGCGTAAGCACATAATGCTTAGTGAGGTATGCTCAAAACCAAAACACCATCAATGCAGCGGGTCATAAATCACTTTTAAAACAAACTCGATTTGTTTACCAAAGCCATGTTTGAAAACCCCTTTTCAACAACAAGCTCAAAACCATGCATTGCACATACATGAAAACCAATCCTTAGCTTAGCAAGCTAAGAAAACCTTTTCAAAGCACAACTTACAAAATCATCCATTTAGCCAAACCATGCATAAACACCATATGCAAGCTAAAACAAAACCTTGGAAAACACTCCCATTTCACAACATACCTTTCTTAAACTTGGAAGCCAATTCAAGCAAGAATCTTTTAAAACCATTTCACAAACCAACCAACACATGCATTAAATCAAAGGCAACATATATGAACCACAACATCATCATCACACGCCTTTAAAAACAAGTCTTAACAAGACTCCAATGCACTAAAGATATTTCATGCTCACATGCATCATTTTCCAAATGATAATCAACACTTGTTCAACTTAACAAGTAAACATGCATTCACAAGCATTATACACTTTCCATGCAACCATGCATCTTTTCAAGCATCTCATGCTTCACATGCAATTATGCATCATTTCAAGCATCCCATGCTTCATCACAATCAAGAACATCATATTGGCCTTCAAGTGATCAACCACATTCACTTTTCAACTCAACACCCAATCGGATACGCGGATTCCGAGCGTTGTCCCTACGCTCCATACACCCTACCAATCCAAGGTATCCCAAATGGACTTTTAAACACCATTTGACCTCAACATCCTAAGGTTCCCATGTATGGACTTTTAAACACCATACAACCTTAGCTTTCCCGAGGGTCCCATGTATGGACTTTCAAACACCATACAACCTCAACTTTTCCCCAAGGTTCCCATGTATGGACTTTCAAACACCATACAACCTTGACATGCACAAGGTTCCCATGTATGGACTTTCAAACACCATACAACCTTTGCATTCACCGATTGGTAGTTGTATAACATCACTAACGAGATCCGGGACACCCTACACAAGATCCACACATGGACTTAACACCGCCATTGTGATCTCAACAAGCACAAGGTTCCCACATATGGACTTTTAAACACTATATAACCTTTGCTCAACCAAGGTCCTCGAATGGGCAACACCTCCATTATGACCTCAACCATCTCGTTAGGATACTTGAAGGGAGTTTACCGGTCCACTCTTGACCACTCCACCTCCAAGGCGACTTAATTCACGGTGCACCCAATCCTATAGCCGGCTAACTATATCCGATCAAAGAACCAAGAACCACTTGCATCACTTGCCAATATAACCACCTTACCACATTAGTCCAATGTTTCACATGCATAACCATAATGCAAAAACCATCATTTACCAACATTAATTCACTGTTTTAAAGCATTAAACAAAGCCATTGAACAACATGCAACACCATGCATCAAAACCACATTTCCAATGTATAAAACCAAGGATCTCTTACCTTGAGCATCCTTCACATATGGCTTTCAAAACCAGCATTAAACCATGCTAAAATATGCTTTCAAAACAGATTTAAACCATGCAAAACACATGCATTTCAATCATCAACCACAATTGCTTAAAAGCCAAATTCACAATCATAATTCAAGAGCGAAAATCCATTCACTTACTCTTGAGCTTAGCAAAGTTGTTTAGACTTACACTAAGCTCCCAAAAACCTTCAAACCTTGGTTTAAAAGCTGAAAACCCAACTTCACTCACCGATAACCAAAACAAGGCTAGCCAACAAGCCTTCCAAGCATCCGAAACCTTCCGCAACACCTCTAAAGCTCACGGATCAAACTCCCCTGTTTCAAGCACACAACAACAGAAGATCAATGCATCATTATGCATTAAAAACACCAGCAACACAACACAACTCGCTGCTCATCACAAATCCAACAATTCGGCTACCAAACACAACCGAAATCACCTCCAAACACTTCCAAAACTTAACCCAGCCAAGATCCATCACTTCTAACCGCTTTTAAACATCAATTAACATCCAAAATAATCACAAACACGTCCTTATACCTCCAGGTATAACAGATCACCAAAACACTCCAAAAACAACCAAAAACTCAAGCAAAGCTTAGGAAATTCAACCTATCCGGGATTGCATTAATTAAACCTCAACTTCTAACCAATTTAGCATTCATTTAACATCATTTTGACACTTCAAAACCCTGCTTAAACAGATCATACGAAAATTCCACCAAAATCACCAAATCTTGCATTTTAGCCAAAATCAAGATTTCAATTGAAAAGCCTTTAACAAATCATAAATTAAGGATTGAGAACTTGGGAATTTCAATAAAGAACTTGAAGTTCAGAGGAGAAGGACGTTCTTACCTCCAAACTTGAGTTTCTCCTTTTTAGAGCCAAAAAGCTTGATGAAACAACTTGCAAATTGAGAGGTTTTGTTGATGAGATGATTAGGAATCAAATGAGAGTTGAAATGAGTGATTTAGATTGACAAAATCAAAGAAGAAAATCTGGAGAATGTGTTTGGGTTGAGAGAAAATGAGAGAAAAAGGAAAATTGAGAGAAAATAGAAAAGTTAGTTATAAAATGATAAAATGATTTCCCTCCACATTTCATAAACTTTAAAATCAGAATAAAGCCTTAAAATATCTTAGAAAAATCTGGAGAAACTCTTTTTGGAATATTAGCTCCTTAAAGATTCAAAGTTTCAATCCTTTATAAAACTGTCACCGAACTTTCAAAAATTACATTTTGGTCACTAGCCAAAATGTCAACCTTACGAACCTCATTTTCCAAAATTGATTTCACAGTTCAATTAATTATATTAAAAGATGATTTTAGGACATTTTTCCATATTTTTAATGCAACCCGAACTAGGCTTTCCTAAATTCACTCTTATATATTCGATCAGCACTTTGACCGAACCGGTCAACGCCCAAAACTTCTGAGCCCAAAACCGGGGCGTTACAACTGGAGCCAGTCATGTTCAATATGATGAATACCATTGGTCAATTTGGCGGATCGACAACTGAAGATGCCAGACAACATCTCAAGTCTTTCATGGAAATTTGGAATTCATTCAAGATACAAGGAGTCCATGAGGATGTATTGAGACTAAAACTGTTCCCCTATTCACTGAGGGATAGGGAAAAAACCTGGTTAAATAGTATTCCAGCAGGATTAATAGGATATTGGAATGACTTATGTCGTGATTTCCTTGCTCGTTTTAATCTTACAAATTTATCTGACAAATTACGTAATGAAATCACTTCTTTTCGGCAGGCAGACGATGAATCCATGTACGAGGCTTGGGAGCGATACAAAGAATTGTTACACAAGTGTCCCTTACACAGATTTCCTCTATGGACACAAGTAACACTGTTCTATAATGCAATCAATGCACCTACAAGGATGATGCTAGATGCCTCGGTAAATGGCATACTCCTAGACAAACCACCAGAGGAAGCTATGAAGATTTTAAATAGGCTTGCTAAAAATGATTATCAATTTTTGATAGCCAGAAGAGGAGGAGTTAGACGCCATGCAACATTAAATGAGCTTAAGTTGTCAGATTCTATTCATTCACAATTGGCTACTTTAACCAATTTGGTGAAGAACAAGCAACGACCAGGCAATACACATGAGGTCAAGGTAGGAGGCTCATTATGTGATTTATGTAATGGTAACCATGACTCTTCTGAATGTCTACAGAATCTAGAGTCCAGTTTTTATGTTGGAAACTACAACCAGAACAACAATGTGATGTCCAACACCTATAACCCAGCCTGGAAGAAACACCCGAACTTCTCAATGAGTAATCCTAACAATGCACTGAATCAAAACAATCAGAATGCTTCAACATTGGGATTCCAACAGAACATGCCTCGACAACCAATACCTCAACAATCGATGCCCCAACAACAAACTACACCATCCAGTTCTTGGGAAAACTCTCTCAATGCTTTTATGTCTCAAACTAGTGCATACATGGCTAATACTGATAAATTCATAAAGAAAACTGATGCCTTTATGGACAGGACCGAGTTGAGAATGCAGAACCATGAGGCAACATTGATATCCCTGGAAACTCAATTTGGGCAATTTGCTCAGATCCTGAACTCAAGACAGATGGGTAGTTTGCCTAGCGATACTGAGGTCGGGAGAGGAACAACTCATGAGCAATGTAAGGCAATCACCGCATGTAACCCCCTCGAGCCGGCCTAGCCGATAGACTAAACCAAACAGGTCACACGGGGAATATTGAAGTAAACCGGGAAGGTTTACCTCAATAAATGACCTTATTTTTTTCTTATCTAGATGCAAGCTAAACTCATATGTGATCAACAAGCAGCGAATTAAAAGACATCACGAGCATTCATCGATTAATACTAGTTTCGGGTGTGGGACCATTTTGTAAATTTGACAATTTGTAAGGGTTATTACCAAATTTGGATTACCATCCTTTACTTATGTTCATTACATGCTTCTCTGCAAAAGCTCAGCTCAAGACAACCCTTGGAACTCATCAAATTGAATATATGACAAGCAGGGACCAAAATGCAAAGAATCACAACTTCAAAAAATGCCCATAACTGAAATAACAACAAAACGTTTCGGAACATCTAACCCCATATCGGAACGAGTGTATCGAAACAAGGACTCATGTTTTGGAACACGAGATCATTTCAAAACAACTCTTGACCCGTTTCAAAACAGGGTTTCACAGTAGCAAAGTGTACCAAAACGAACCTCCCCATTTCGATACTCCAAGACCATTTCAAGCACCCGTTTCAAAATAAGCAAGGGTGTTTCGAAACACCTGGGCCTGTAATGCTTAATTTTGATGGTTTAACTCGAGTTTAATCATCCAAAACTAATATAACATATATCCAAACATGCTTTCAACACAAATACACATCAATACTCAAGAATACATGGCAAATGCACCATTAAAGCACTGCTAGCAATATCAAAGAGAGCTAAAGGCATGATTCCTATGAAACAAGCACCAAAAGGTCAATTTTCAAATCCAAGCATAAACCAACTCTTAAAGGCCATTTACATACTCATTTATGCATATAAAACTTGCACCAAAATAGATAACACTAAAACAACCAACATTCATAGCCTTGGACACCCCATTACCTTTATTACACTAGTTCAACACCGTGACATACATTTAGAGAAGTCTTTTGGAAAATCCCTTGTAGATGTTGCCTCCAAACACCTAATTATCTGCATTGATCAACAAATAAAGCATAAGCATAAAAGCTTAGTGAGGATTTCTCAAAACCAAAAACACTATCAATGCACAAAACCATTTTCACTCTTTCAAAACCATCTTGCCTTCTTTGATAAACCATGCACTTTAACACTAAAATCAACATCCTAACACCATGCAACATAAATCACATATTTTCCAGCAATTAGACCATTACTACACAAACATCAAGCCTTCCAAGCATAAACACCATTATGCTAAGCTTAAGGTAAAACATGCATTTTTCACAATATGCATCAACAACATTTCCATAACATTACAATCCATTATATTGGCTTTCAAGTAATTCACAACAACATCATTTCTCAAAACATATCGGACACACAAATTACCAAGGGTTGTCCCAAACCCTTCGTACACTCTACCGACATCTCAAGGCTCACACACGAGAGCAACCCTCCACCGTTTTGACACCCGTGGTGCAGTATTCGGTACAATTAAAACCATTCAACACCACTCATCGGTAGATGTATAGCCCACTAACGAGAGACGGGACACACACAAGGTTCGCACCGAGAGCTACCCTCAACCGTTACTACCTTAAACAATCCTCTACCGTTACAATCACAACCCCTCAACATCCCAAGGCGACTTGTTTATAGTGCACTCAATCATATAGCCGGCTAACTATATCCGATGTCATTTACAAAACACTTTATACAACATCACTTGCCAATATAATCCACATTTCAAGCATACCTCACTGTTTTTCCAAAGCATTCACGGTAAGCCATAACACAAGCATTAAACCATACTTCAAAACTCGTGCATCAACAAATGCATACAAGAATCACTTACCTAGTGCACCCTGAAACCACATGGCATCATCAAATACATTTTATACACTCGAAATATTCTTTAAAAAGTAGGTAAATGCAATTAAAATCAAGTGCAACCAAAAGCTCATACTAGCACAATCCGGGAGAGCAATTCATTTTTTGTGCAATCAAATACATTTCATATTACATCATTACCCATATTGGCTCACAAGTGATTAGCAACAAGATCATTTCTCAAAAACCACATCGGATATACATATTAGCAAGTGTTGTACCAAACACTTCATACACTCTACCGACATCTCAAGGCTCACACACGGGATCTACCCTCCACTGTTGTAACACATGTGGTGGAGTATTCGATACAATCACAACCCCTCAACACCACTCATCTGTAAATGTATAGCCCACTAATGAGAGACGAGACACTATAAAAGGTTCACACACAGGAGTTATCCTCCACCGTTGCGAAACCTTAAACATTCCTCGATCGTCAGGGTACTTGGATGGAGTATTTGGTACAATCTCAACCCCTCAACATCCAAGGAAACTTGTTTACAATGCACTCAATCCTATAGACGACTAACTATATCCGATAGCATTTTTAAAACCATTTCCATGCCATCACTTGCCAATATCATCCACATTTCATCACATATTCCACTATTTTCAAAGAATCAATTACCAATCTCATTCACAAGCATCAAATCACTCCTAAAATCACAAGTATAAACGTATACTTACAAGGATCACTTACCACGTGCATCCTTCATCGTTATGTCATAAAAAACAATTCATTTACCTCAAATCATGCTTTAACAGCGACAATATGCATTTTAAAACAAGTGCATCAACAAACTCATAATAGCACAATCTGAGGGAGAATATCACTTTAATTACTTCTGAACTTAGTAAAGAGTTTCAAGCTCACACTAGGTTCCCAAACGAGTGCATCAACAAGAAAAAAGGATCAACAAAAAAGTGCATCAACAAACTCATAATATGCATTTCAAAGCTAGAAAACTCATTTTCACTCTCTGACTCGCGAAACTAAGATTCGACGATGCAAATTTAAGCGACCGAAGCCCTTGGATCTCCACCGATTGATTCCAATGTAACCTCCAGTATTTATATCACACAATAATAGAGGATTAATGCATCTAAATGCATTAAAACCACCAGCAAACACTAAGAACCCGCTGCTCTGCCCAGAGGCACTTAAAAGCCTATCTGAAACAACTGGAAACTCAATCGTTCTGACTCGAAACTTAACCCAGCAATAATCCATCACTCCCATTCACTTTTAACCATCAATCAACAATCAAAAACAGCCTAATAACATCTGATAACTCCCAGCAACACAAGATTCACATTTTCAAGCCAAAACCCTTAACTAACAACCTAAACTTTTAGACATCCAACCTAATCTGGGATTATTATGATTAAGTCTTTACTTGAACATCATTCAACATCCAAAACAACTTTAAAATCATTCTCGAATCAATCAAAATAGTGCCCAAACGAAATACTTAGAAATTCATCAATTAAAGTAATTTTAACCAATTTTTCATTCATAAAATCATAAAACTCACTTAATAACAATATTTGGGAAGCACAAGACTTGGAAATTTCATTAAAGAACCTTGATTATAGGGTTGATCAACTCTTACCTCCAATATTAGCTTTTTCCCTCAATTGACAAAGATTTTGCAAGAAACTTCAAAGCTCCATTGATTAAATTGATATGTCACATTTAGGAAATCAAAAAAAAGAGAAAAAGTTGATAGGATCTGATATATTTGAGAGAAAAGAAAGTGTTTGTCTATTTAGAAAGTGATGAAATGAAAGTTACGTAAAAATCTTCTTGATCTCAAAAATTCTTTTTAATTAAAAGCTTTTTCATTTTATTCCTATTAATAATGCTATTTTAAAATTGGTCAAATTAAGGGAAAAGGCTTTTAAACACATGTATGCTCCCTAAAGATTCTAAGTCTTGTCTCCTTTTTAATTTAGTCCTTAAAACCCAAATTTGCACTTTTTACAAAATGGTCACTTTCCGAAATCTCGACTTTCCAAGACTCGTTTTCTAAAATTAATTTTACCAACCTTCAATATATATTTTTAAAAGATTTTATCAATTTTCTCATAATTTTATCCCATCATGTACTACATTTTCCATGAACCGCTTCTAAAGGCTCGGATCTCTAATTCTAGGTTCGACTAACCGAAACCGATGCCTAAAACATCTAGGCCGAAAACTGGGGCGTTACAATTTTAATTGGTTTTTAGGAAGGAGACCAAAGATGAGAAGAAGATGGGCTTATTACAAGCCCAACCCAAAACCACAAAACGACAACCTCACAACATGACCGTTGGAAACCCCCCTTTATTGTCGCCCACAATATGACCATAGGAAACTTGTTCCCCAAGTAATCCTTGTCGTGCACGCAAGAATTGCTCTTCAATGTGTGTAACTGTTACACTCCCACCATCTATTTAAACCAACCACATCCACTCAAATATCACACCCATTCTCATCTTCATCTTTGAATTCCAAGAGTTTTCTCTCCTTTTTATTTTTCTCTCTAGTTTCCGATTTCTCAAAACCCTCTCAACAACTCAACCATGGCCTTAAAATTATGAGAGCACTCACAAGCCACCGAAGAACAAGCATTCAAAAGGTTCGCACCACCGTAAGTAGAACGACAATACAACACAATGTTTGTCGGCCAGCAAGTTTAGGGAGAGCAAGGCTTCCAATACTCATCATCTCACACCGACTTCGGCTTAGAACCCTTCGTCTTCAACAAGATCGAGCATAAAAAGTGGAAAATCCTTTGCCACCAACCGGAGCCAGCCAACGTGACATGGGTACAAGAATTCTATGCTCAGTCTCCAAATCCTAACAACCTATATGTGCATGTTCGAGGCAAAGCCATACCCGTGGATGCCGATTCTATCAACATCTACTACGGCATACACGTGACAAAAGATGAGCACAAGGAGTACGTCGAAAACTAATGGCGGATGAGTATGAAGACATGATACGGGAGTTGTGCATTGTCGGGACAACATGGAACAAGAGAGCACATAAGGGAACGGTAAACCGCCAAAGGCTTCAGCCTGAGGATAAACTTTAGAATACCTTTGTCAAACGATGTTTAATGGCCACTTCGCAAAACACTACCGCCGACAAACCAAGGCTTGCACTCATTCACTCTATATTGCATAATAGAATTATTAATGTTGGATCTATTATATGCAATGAGATACTTATGTATAGCCAAAAGAATAAGGGTCACCTCTACTTCTCAAGTCTCATCATCGGCTTGTGAAAGCAAAAGAAGGTCCCAACCAATCTAGCCGACGACCTCACATCAACAAGAAAGGGATGGACAAAGGATAAATACTACAAGATAATGCAAATCACAGAACCCGACCCAGAGTCCATGCCGGTGCAAGGCATTGTCGTGGCAACATCATCGTGCAATGCCCCAGCCTCTCCACAGAACGATGGCGCAGCAACCACCCTCTAGCGCCTTGTACAAAAAGTCAACGAGATGGACAAACGACAGCGCGTGTTCATGCAACATATAAGGGACATCAACAACTCACTTGTTCAAGTAATCTTTGAGAAGTTCCCAGAAAGCACAGTGAAATTCCCCACCTTCCCTGATGACATCCTTGCCTCGGAAACACCCATAGCTGTTGTCGCGGCAACACACAGAGACTCTACCTCGACAATGAAGACAACCACTACCTCGGCAACCCACAAAGACATTGCCTCAGCAATCCCAGCTGCTTCTATCACGGCAACCAAGACAGATGATGCCTAACCAACCAGAGCAAACAAGGGAAAAGCACCTGCCATCGAGCCGGCTCAAATCGAGTCATGGTCCAACTTCCTTGACTCTGACGACTCTGTTACACCCCAAGCCAAGGCCGCTCCGGTTCCATCCCCCAAGAAGCGCAATGCCTCATCAACCGAAGAAATTTGCCTAGATAGTGACGATGAAGAGGAAGTGACCACAAAAGCCGAACCGACACCTCCTACATGTCACCAACCACCACGGGCAACCAAGAGGATCAAGAAAAATACAAAGAGAAAACTAATCATCAAAGACGACAACGATGACTCATCCATGTCCCCGTCAATCTAGTTTATTTTTCTCTCTTTCTCTTACCGTTTATCTTTATTTATATTTTGTGTATGAGCATGCATTGAGGGGAATGCTTCTCTCGAGTTTGGGAGGGGGGGGGAAGTAAGTTTTAGCTTTCATATCTAGGAATACATGCTTATGTCTATAGGTTGCCTTAATATTTAATTTAATGAAATTGATTGCCTCAGCAATAAATGTCTCTCTCTTTTACCGTAACATTACAATTTTAGTGAGCCGTCAATTTTAGGATGTTCATGGAAGAATACTTAGAATCACACTAGGAGACTAAAAGTTCAAAAATACACTTTTGTGACTTGAATGATTGAAGGAGTTCTAGAACACTTAGGACAATTACTTAGAAAAAAAATTTGGGTAAAATTTTAAGTTAGAGGTGCCTAAAACCGGCTATAGCTTAAGGAAAAGCATAAATACTAGAGGTGTCCGAAATTGGATCTGGTCGGTTAAATCATTAAAAGAAATACCAGAGGTGCCAGAAATTGGTTCTAGTTGAAGTAGAAACCCAAGGAAAGTAAGTTAGCTACCTAGTGTTTACTTAGAACCCGAAAAATCATCTTGTTCACAATCACGCACACACTCACAAGTCTTATAGTTTGATTCCAGGGAATTCCTAGAAATCCGAAGAATTGAAGACCACGCACATTCACGGTTTAGAGAAGAGGAGAAAAAGCAAGACCGAAGGCTAACTTCATGAAGGTTAAATTTTTGGCAACTGGCGCTTAGTTTTGCATTGCCGTAGGACAAGCAATAGTTCGAGTTTGGAGGTGTGTTAGCTGCATAAAAGTACTCAATTATTGCTAGACTGAAGCTTATTTTAGCAACATTACTAATCGTTCATACACAATTCACTGTTCCTAACATTTTCATGCTTGATCATCTTTATTTGATTATACTTGGTTGAAAAGGTACTTCTATGGTATGTGTTTTGTGCTTGTGCAGATTTCATTACCTACTGCCCAGGTAAGCATTTCCGCGGTAGTGAAGGAAGGGGAAGAAAAGGTGTAGAACCATCACTCGACGATCCAGACCATGCCATCCTTTGATGTCAAGCCTTACCAAGGAACACAATATCAAGAGAACAAGCCCTATCGAGTGGAGATGACTGACAGGCCATTGTCGAGGCAATGACCAAGCCACGTCCCAGACATTTGCCGACATGAGGGAAATTATGCAAAGTGGTAGGCGACTTGAAGATCATAAACACTGAATTTTTAGAGATACTTTGCATGAAGAGTGGAGCAGATTAAGGCCATGAAAAAGCCAAAGGAAGGTTAAGAATGAGAAGTCGATAAGGAGGAATAAAATAATGAATTAAATGAGATTTATCTCTTTTATGAAGTTATGACTCAACTCCAACTCATACTCCTACTCCAAGAAGGATTCAGTAAGGCCATGCTCTATAAAGCCAAGACCCATCCGCCACCATCAAAGCATCTAAAGATCGAGAGACTTAGGGGTTTAGTAGGGTGCTTATTATCGCCATCATGTTCTAATTCTTTCTTAGGCTAGGGTTATGTTGTTTAGCAGTTGTGAGAAGACGATTGTAATTTTTTAGGTTTTTGTTAATGCAATTAAGTTCAAGGTTTGCTTATTCTTGGTATTTACTTTTTCTTGCAATTGAATCGGGAGAGGATATTGTGATTGCATCTATTTGTCTAATATCGGGAGAGTTAGACTCATGAAACGAATAAGTATGGTTTTCATCCCAATTGATGAAGAGTAAATCGACTTAGGGATAAGTACAAGTTTCAACGGCTAAGAGAAGTGTAAGATTGGTTGGTGTTCACCCTTGGTTCACGCTGGGAAGTATTGTCAAGGATTGTACATCAATAGTGTTTCGACTTAGGGATAAGGAGGAACCATTAAAGAACGATTTGTCGATCCTTGAAGGTTGTCGCTCAATTGCCCATGCAGTACCTGTTGTCTTTGCCGCAGCAATAGCTTTGCCCATTCTCGAGGCAATTCATCAGTCCATTTCCAAGGCAATCAAGGTGGCGATTGCATTCAAAACCGAGACGATTTCGTTCAATTCCCACACTACGACGCAATATAATCTTGCATGCTTTATCATCATAGTTTCTCGATCTCTTAATTTACTTGCTCCCTTTTTATTTAAATAGTTCTCTCGACCAAACTATCACTTGTGTTTTTACTTTTCTACAGTGCGAGACAATAATTTCTAGAAGTAGCGCCAATCCCTGTGGAGATGATATCTTTCATACTATAACTTGGAAACATTTATACTTGTACTAAAATTTGAAACTTTTGGCATCTCCGATCAAAATTGATACAACCTTCTGCCATAGATACCCAGAAATATCCCAACCTTATAATCTATCAAGACATAGTGAGATCGTCTGCATGAACTCCACAAATTCCCTCGCGAACTTCCTCTACTATCTTTTTTGCCTCATGAGTTTCTACACATCTGAGCAATGTTTGATCACTCGCTCTTCTATAAAGAATTATTCCATCTAAGACATATCTTGTAGCCATTCTTCGGATCGTCCTTTTGTCTTTTTAGTTTCCCTTTTAGGGTATTTCTAATACTTAATGTACTGTAGAATGTCATAATAGCATGTACGATCCTCCTTATCTTCAACGGCATAGAAACTGGTAGGTGAATCATAAATGCTCATTTGGATTGGCATTATATCATATTCTCTATTTGCCTTGAATGCTGCAGCTAAAGTCGTTAATACGCCAGCCATTTTTTTATCTTCATAAGGGAAGTAATAGAAAGATATCTTCTCAAACCCTTCTACTAATTAGAGAATGAGTTTGTGATAGTCGATCAATTTTAAATCTTTTGTTTCCCACTCTCCACGGAGTTGATATATTACCAATGATGAATCTCCATATACTTCATGATCCTTGATCTTTCGATGGATTGCTGCACACAGTCCCATGATGCATGCTTCATATTCTGCCATATTATTGGTACATTCAAAATTTAATCATCCAGTGAAGGGGTAATGATTCCCTTTTGGAGTAATCAATATTGCCCTAACTCCGCGCCCGAGTGCATTTGAAGCTCCGTCAAAGTTCATTCTCCAAGACTTTTTGGTGGAAGATCCTTGCTCGCTGGCAGTTAAACACATTAAGTCCTCATCAAGAAAGTCAAAACTCAAAGGTTCATACTCTAATGAAGTACGCCTTGCTAGAAAGTCTGCGATAGCGCTACCCTTGATGGCCTTTTGACTTACGTATTTAATGTCATATTCAGAAAGCAAGATTTGCCATCGAACCATTTTACCTAAAAAGTGTCGGTGATTCCATCATGTATTTTATGGGATCTAACCTTGAAATAAGCCATGTTGCATGATATAACATGTACTGACGAAGCCTACGAGTGGTCTATACCAAGGCGCAACTTAACTTCTCGATAGAAGAGTGTCTCGGTTCACAATCGGTAAACTTTTTGCTAAGGTAGTAAATAGCCTATTCTTTTCTTCCGCTTTCGTCGTGCTAGCCCAATACACAACCTATAGAGTTATCAAATATAGCTAAATACAAAATCAAAGGCTTGCCCGATATAGGAGGAACCAATATTGGTGGATTTGATAAGTACTTCTTAACCTTGTGAAAGTCCTCTTGGCATGTTGAATCCCCCTCACCTAGGTAATTCACTTAGAAAACTTGGGTAGAACTTAAGGAAATTAGCAACCAAGTACATTTTAGAAGTGCCCAAAACCGGCTCTAGGATAGGCTAGGGGTGCCTAAAACCGTCTTTAGTCAGATGTTTAAAAAAACTCGAAGGAAATTAAGGTGTGTTGATGAAGTTTACTTAGAAGCCAAAGAATCACTCTTGTCATAGACTCGTACACACTCACGAGACACATAGTTCGGTTCTGGGTAAGTCCATTGTCATTCGAAGGGTTGCTGCCAAGCATGTAGCTGCACTGTATGTAAGGGATGCTCAAGGTATTTTATTTTTGGGTAAACTACTGCAGAAGTCACCTATGTTTATACTAAGTACAAAGTTAGTCCCTAATGTTGAGTGTATAAAAGTTCTACATTTTACCCCTCATTTACCCATATTTCTGCTACATTCAAGCATATTTCATTGCATTTAGGATACATTTTACATATACATCAGAAATAGATAAAATGACACAGTTGCTACTGATTTTGGCTACTTTTGCAGGTATCTGCTGTGGCAGACTCAAGACAACAAAGGAGCAGAGCTGGAACATAGGACTGGAGTCGAGAAGCAAGATGATGTTGTGGCCACTGCAGTGGCAGCCATGACGACATCATTGGTGAGATGGAGAAATGAAGTGGAGCTCGACAGATAGAGGAATTCAAGCCGGTCTGTCATGGACCACTCCTATATTTTTCTAAGCCCTGGGCAGAATGAAGGCCAAGCCCAAAGTCCAAGGAAGAATCCCAAAGCAAGAAAAGAGGACAAATTAAAGGCATAAACTCAGAAGATTTAATCTCTAATAGAGTTGTACTTTAGTTTAAACTTGTAATCTTGCCATATTAGAAAACTTGGACTCAAGGCCTATATAAAGGCATGTAATTCGACCTAGGGAAGGATATCTCATATCTAGCCGTCTTCCCCAAAACCCTTGTCATTTTCCCCCTTCTGATCATGTTCTAAACTTCCCCTAGGGCTACGGGTTGATTCTGTAAAGTAGTTGCAAGGCTTGTACTGTTTTAGGAATATTTATGTTCAAGGCAATAAAACTTCAAGTTTATTTATTCTGGTTTTTCACATCTCACAAGAGTATCGAGAGAGCATTGTGAGGTTATTTATTTGTTTGATATCGGGAGAGTCAAGCATACAAACGAAATAAATACGAGTTTTCCCGTTTATGGTTAAACCATCTTGGCTTAGGGATAAGTACGAGGTTAAGTGGCTAAGGAAGAATTCAACAACAGTGGTGTTCACTCTTCGATTCACGCCGGGAGGTATCATCCAAGAAGTGTTCATCAACAGTACTTGGGCCTAGGGATAGGACAAGGCACATCAGGGATTCTTGCGAAGCTTGAAGTACATAGTTGTGTGATCGCTGCCGCGACGACAACAGACTTCTGCCGCGACAGGTGCTGCCGCGACAGGGACGACGACAGAACAAAAGTTTCTATTCAGTGCAACACCTGCACTACCGAGCAATTCAATATCGGCCTATTTCTTAACCCTGATTCTTTTATCTTTTATATTCCTTATTCTCCAATATTACTTTCCCAACAATTCAAACTATTTCTTTCTCTCGTGCATCAACTATAGTATAAAGCTATTTACAGTCCCTGTGGAGACGATATCCGATACTCCAAGTATCACTTTACTACTTGCGTTGTGTACACTTGCACTACATTGCGATATGACTTTTAACACGCAACAAGTTTTTGGCGCCGCTGCCGGGGACTGGCAACATATCTTTACCCTTATTTTTATTGCACTTTTTCCTTTTAATTTTTATGTTTTACTTGGTATTGTTTACCCTGTGCTTTTCACAAGGTTTTCTGCTTGCTTATGCGCAGATCTAGACGAGGAAAGGAACCTGAGTACGAACAATACCCTGAAATCGAACTCACGTGCAACCTCAGGAACCGAGTCCGACTCTTGATAGCAAAAAACGAATATCTTGAGAAACAGTTAGAAGCAATGCAGAATCAAGGGGTAGAAGATAACCAAGGGGTTATTGGAGATCCTCCCCAGGATGCCCAGAATGGACGGCCTGCCGCTGCCGCTCGGAAATCCTGCCGTGACTACATGATCAATGATCATGTTGAACTGGAGACCACCTTGCCAGACGTGGAAGCTGAGAACTTCGAGCTGAAACCTGTTATGTTCAGCATGATAAATCCCGCTGGCCAGTTTAGTGGTGCTGCAACAGAGGATGCCGGAGAACATCTGTAAACAATTCAAGAAATGTGTGGATCGTTTAGATTACCAGGAATAAATCCGGAAATAATGAGGCTCCGGTTATTTCCTCATTCACTGAGAGACAGAGCTAAAACTTGGTGGAATAAGCTAACGTCGGGTTCAATACGAACTTGGGCAGATCTCTCTCGTGAATTTTTGTCTCGTTTTAATCCTTCTCACTTATCTGAGCAATTACGTAATGAAATTGCTACTTTTCAACAGGAAGATGACGAACCAATGCACGAGTCATGGGAAAGGTTTACAACTATTCTAAGGAACTGCCTGATGCATGGATTCCCTGTGTGGAATCAAGTCATTAAATTCTACAATGCTGCCAACACACACACTCGTATGAGAATAGATTCGGCAGAAAATGGAGTATTGTTGGATAAAGATCCAGACGAAGCAATGGTAGTGTTGAAAAACTTAGCAAAGAATGACGAGCAATTCCCTACAGCAAGGAGAGGTAAACGTGGGATAACAGTAAAGGATTATGAAGCTGATAATTCCCTAAAATCACAGGTTGCTTACCTCACAAAGGCGGTGGAAAATCTGTCACTGAAAGATTCTAAACATGTCTATTCTGCAGAAGAGGTATGTGAAACTTGCAGTAGGAACCATAGTTCGAAAGACTGTCCGTTACAGTTAGAAGAAGAGATGTACGTTAGAAATTATAACAAGCCAAGAAACTACGACTCCAACAATTACAATCCCAACTAGAGGAAAGATCCCAAGTTTTCCTTGGAGCAATCCAAACAACTTACTGAATCCTCAGATGCAGAACAACCAAAACCAAGGGGCACCCAGAATCTTGTCGGGATAGCAGCAGCCGGTAGCCGCACCTAGTATATTGGAGTAGACATTGGCCACATTCATGTCACAGACAGGAGCTTACATGGAAAACATGGATCACTTTTTCAAGAAAACCGAGTCATTCAAGGACAAGACAGAGATGAGGATGACTAACCATGAGGCCACCCTGAAATCACTGGAGACACAAATGGGCCAGGTTTCTCAGCATATCAAGCCAAGGCAAAACAGAGGATTCCCTAGTCATACTGAGGTCACTAGAAAACCCACACATGAGCAGTGTAAAGCAATTACAACTAGGAGTGGGAAATAACTGAAAGGGCCGGAGATGAAGACCGTACCAAATGAAGAAACCGATTCTAGATACACCTGCCGCGAACACTACCCCGGCAGAAGAAGAGCAACCTGCTGCCGACACACCTTTCACGACAGCAGAAGGGACAGAGGAGCAAGAAAAGAATGCTGAAGAACCTAAGCCTCCTCAGATTTGAATACCATGTGAAGGACGCCTTGAAGATTACCGTCCTCCACCTCCTTTACCACATCGGTTACAAAAAAAAAAACAAGAGAACCAACTCAAAAAGATTTATGATATTTTTAAGCAGGTACATATTAATATACCGATGTTAGAGGCCATCAAGCAGATGTCCGGTTATGCAAAATTTCTCAAGGATGCCATGTCAAAAAGATCCAAACTTGGGGAATTCGAAACGGTAAAAATGATAGAGGGATGCATGACTATCTTGCACAAGCATCCACTCCAGAAGAAGAAGGATCCTGTAACACCCTAATTTTTGGCTTAGAAGTTTAGGGTTTGAACCGGACTGGTCTGTTTTGTGGTTCGAATATAAAAGGGAGGTTTTAGGGAAAGCCTAGTTCGGGATGCTTTAAAAATATGGAAAAATATCTAAAAATCCTCTTTTAATATATATAAGAGAGTGGTGAAATAAATTTTACAAAATAGGGTTTGGGAATGCAACATTTCGAAATAGTGACTAAAATGCGATTTTTGAAAAGTTCAGTGGTGACTGTTTTGTAAGGATTGAAACTTTGAATCTTTAAGGAGCTAATTTACCCAAGAAAGATTTCTCCAGATTTTTCCTAGATTTAAATGATTTAATTAATGTTTAATTAATTAAATGAAAAGGAGAAAACCAATTTTTAGATTTTCATAACTAACTTTTCTTAAAACTTTCTCATCTCATTTTCTCTCAAAATTCCCTCATCCAAACACTTTTCTCCAGCATCTTTTCCATTGATTTTCACAGCAATTGATGAGGATTCAATAACAATTAATTCCTAATCCTTTCTACATCAAATCCTTTTGATTTACTCATTGGATTTTCAAGAAAATTTGGTTCTAATCAAGGAGAAATATACATTTAGAGGTAAGGTTGTTCTTCTCCTCTAAATATTATGTTCTTTACTGAAATTCCCAAGTTGTCAATCCTTACTTTAAGTTTTATAAATGGTTTTAATGGTAGAAGCTTGATTTTGGCTTAAAACTCAAGATTTGGATGGAATCTTGAAGAATTTCGTGGTGATTGTTTGGGCTCTGTTTTGAGATGTTTCTTAAATGTATTTTGGATGTCTAATGATGTGTAAATGAGGTTTTATCAATGCAATCCCGAATAGTTTGAATTTCCTAAGTTATTGCTTAATAAAATGGTGGTTTTTGGGGTGATCTTGGTGTTCTATTATAGCTGGAGGTATAAGGACGAGTTTAGGTTCATTTTGGATGTTGAGTGATGTTTAGAAATGGTTAGAAGTGATGGATCTTGGCTGGGTTATGTTTTGGAAGACTTTGGAGGTGATTTCGGTTGTGTTTGGTAGCCGAAATGTTAGATTTGGTTAGAGCAGCGAGTTTAGGTGTAATGGCTGAAGATTTTAATGCATGATGATTCATTAATCCTCTGCTTTGATGTGTTTAAAATAGGGGAGACATCTTCGGATACTTGTGGTGTTGATCCGGAGGCTTGATCGGCGTTTCGGCAAGCTTGCGAAACGGAATTGGTGAGTGAAGTTGGTTTTCAACTTTGAAACCAATGTTTGAAGGTTTTGAGAGCTTAGTTTAAGTCTAAGAAACTTAACTAAGCTCAAGAATAAGTTTTCGGAAAAACTCTCTTGTATGAGCCATGGAGTGGTTCGATGCATTTGTTGTTAAATTGCATGTTTAAATTCTGTTTTGAAAGCGTGATTTAGCATGGTTAATGCTGGTTTTGAAAGCCATTTGTTGAAGGATGCTCAAGGTAAGAAATCCTTGGTTTGATATGTTGAAAATGTGGATTTGATGCATAGTGATGCATGTTGTAAAATGGCTTTGATTGAATGCTTAAAAACAGTGAATTGTTGATGATAAATGATGTATATTGGCAAGTGATGTGTTGGTTTAAAAGTACTTGAATCGTATATAGTTAGCCGGATATAGGATTGGGTGCACCGTGAATAAAGTCACCTTGGATGTTGAGGGGTTGTCATTGTACCGTAAACTCCATCCAAGTACACTAACGAGAAAGTTACGATCACAATGGTGGTTAAAAGTCCATGTGTGGATCTTGTGTTGTGTGTCCCGTGTTCTCGTTAGTGATGTTATACAACTACCGATGAGTGATGTTGAGGGGTTGTGATTGTACCGTTAAACTCCATCACGGGTGTTGAGGGGTTGTGATTGTACCGGTAAACTCCACCTTGTGTGGTCAGTAGTGTGTATGAAGCGTATGGGACAACGCTTGTAATCCGCGTATCCGATTGTGTTTTGTGTTGAAAAAGGTTGTTGATTATCACTTGAAAGCCAATATGACATGTTGATTTTATTGAAGCATGAGATGCTTGTTGTGTATGCAAGATTGCATGAGTGATGATGGTTATGTGATGAAAAGCTTTGTTAAAAAGTGTTTTATAAAAAGGCATTATTGTGTTGTTTCTTAGAGCATGACTCACTAAGCAAATGTGCTTACGCTCTTTTTCTTGAACCAATAATGCTGATATTTGAAGTGTTAGAGGGCAGCAAGGAGGCTAAGAATCCAAAGGAAGGCTAAGCTCATGTATGGTGATGTTTTTCACAACACTATTAGTTTTTGATATTTGGCAATGGGAACCTAGGTTGTGTTTTGGGAGATGTTTTGGACTCCCTAATTGTGGCATGATGCCTTTGATGATTTGGATTTGTAAATGGCCATTTTGATGCTTATTATGGTGTTTTGATGGTTGGTAGGTTTTGGATATTAGGATGCATGCCTATAGATTAGTGGATTTCCTTGATTGATGCCATGAATGTGTTTTAATGTTACAAACATGTACCTTATATGCATGATGTCTTGTTTGCATGATTAGGAAGTCTTTGGGATGTTTTAGAATGGTCAAATGCATGTTAAACCAGCAATTTCTGCAGTTTCTGGGCAACCAGTATCGATACACTCACATGCATTTCGAAACGGGGGCCTGTAATGGCCTTGGTGTTTCGAAACGGCTGGTGACCGTATCGAAACGGTTTGGCCACTGGAAGGCCCTGTTTCGGAACAGGTCTCGAAACGAACCTGCGTTTCGCTACGGTCAACCCTGTATCGAAACAGGTGACCGTTAGGCATTGATTTGAATGGTTTGAGGTTTGTAAGCTTTATGTTTTAGTCCTGAAATTTGTATTTGCAATTGCATGAGTTTGAGATGTCCGATTAAAGTGAAATTTGACAGGGAAGCATGTAATATGACTAATTTGATATTGGTAACTTAAAAATCAGTTAAGTCCTCTTAATTTTCAGAATTTGCGATTTGGTCCCTAATGTTTGTGATTTGTGCAATTGAGTCCTTTATTGTTATCCGATCGCTGAGCTTTTCACATAAATGTTTCTCAATAATACGCTTAGGTTTTAAGAGCATCTAGACAAGATTAAAAAGGAAAAAAAGGTCGTTAATCAAAGTTGACTTTCGGTTTGACTTTGGTTTTCCCCGTGTAATCTTTGTAGTTTGGGTCAACCGTCTAGGTCGGGCTAAGGGGGTTACATTTTGTGGTATCAGAGCTGAGTTCTTGTATAAATGGAATGGTTATGTGGGTGATGTATGTGTGACTATTTGATATACCTTTTAAATGGAAGTATGATGTATGAAGTGTAAAGTATGTTGCAATTGTGATGTTATGCTATGTTGAAGCATGTTAGAGGTACCCATTGCCTTATCAAAACTAATGAAATGAATTGTTTTTTAAAAAAGAGCTTGAGTGCTTGGATTACTTACCTTGTTGAGCCTAATTGTGTTTATTGCAATTGTGTCAGTGCATTGTAGTTTCTTATAAATGGGGCCTCGTAGAGAAATGAGGATGAATACGAGAGCTATGGCTCAGGATGGGAATGAGGAAAACGCTGATAATGTTGTGGATTTACCTCCTCCCCTGGTGGTGGACCACCTGGCGGTGATGGTGTTGGGGGTGAAAATGCTGGTGTTGGTACCGGTGATGGGGTCGCTGGACCTAATGGTGTGCAGGGGGAAGCTGCTCCTGACATGACTGTTTTAATACAGGCTATTGCTGGAGCCTTTCAGGCAGCAGTAGCTGGAGCTCATGGAGCTGTGCATCAGGGTGATGTTAATGTGAGATTACCTTTGGAATGTCTGTGCAATCTGGGAGGGACTGAGTTCAGAGGTTTATCTGCTGAGGGTTCAGAATCTTGGTTGGAAAGTACCAAGAGGATATTGGGACAAATGAACTGCAATGATGTGCAGAAGTTAGGTTGTGTAGTATCGCTGTTACATGATGATGCGTACACGTGGTGGACGACCACTGTCTCCAGATGTGAGGAAGTTGATGTGACTTGGACGTTCTTTCTGAACGCGTTCAAGCGAAAGTATCTAGGTGTGAGGTACCTGGATGAGAAGAAAAGAGAATTCATGTCTCTTGTACAAGGAAGCATGACGGTGGCTAAGTACGAGATCTAGTTTATCCGTCTTAGTCAGTATGCACATGAGCTTATCCCTGATGAGCGGGAGAGGTGTGAGTGTTTCCGATACGGTTTGGTGCCGGATGTAAATACTTTTATGCTTGCTGCTGAGTATACGGATTTTGATGTGCTGGTGAGTAGGGCAAAGGACATTGAGCAGAACATGGGTTTGTCTTCCAGGGGTGTTAGTTCTAGCTCGGGCAAGAGAGTTGCTGAGTGTAGTTCCGGTGGTGCACGGAACAAGAGAGGACGAGATAAGAGGTATCAGTCTTCGGCTAGGCGTGGTAATGGAGGGCATGGTGCGCCTGTTCAGGGAGATAGGATGAGAGCTGAACAGAACACGTGCTGGACGTGTGGATCGCGTGGTCATTTGAGGCGTGATTGTCCTCGAGCAGCAAGGGAGGTTTAGACTCCTGTGGCAGTGACCGGTAATTCGTGCTGGAATTGTGGTTCGGCAGACCACATGAGGAGGGAGTGTCCTTTGTTGGCCGATGGAGGTCAGGGACGTGATCCTGGAGTTGTTGCACCACAGAGAGGTCGTGGGCGCGGCCGTGGTAACTTCCAGCGCAGAGACGATGGTGGGAGGAACGTGGCACATGTGGTGGCTGTCCAACCTGAGGGTGGTGGCCATGCTCGCGTGTATGCTCAGCGAGAGGGGAGAAATGACACGGATGTGATCGCAGGTACCTTTACTTTGCAATCCTTGTCATTACTTTCCTTGATTGATTCTGGATCTACACACTCTTACATATTGCGTGAACATGCTCAATTGTTTGGTTTGCTTGTTGAGTCTTTAGATGTTGGTATGCGTGTAACTAGTTCCTTTGGTGAGACCGTTGTGACACGAAAGTTATATAGAAGATGTCCTTTGGTAGTGCAAAGCCATGTCTTTCTTGTTGATCTCATGGAATTGCCATTTTATGGTTTTGATGTAATCCTTGGTATGGATTGGCTTGTTGAACATCGAGCTGTGGTGGATTTTGAGAACAAGCGGGTTTCGTTGAAGCTTGCGGATGATTATGAGGTAGTGGTGGTTGGTGAGAATGTGAAGTTTCTTGCCAATGTGGTGTCTACATTGGAAGCAAGCCGAATGCTGAGGCAAGGTTGTGAGGCCTACCTAGCCTTTGTGATGAATCCTAGCTCTATGGAGTTGCGAGTTCAAGATATCAGGACTGTGCGAGAGTTTCCTGGAGTGTTCCCGGAGGAGTTACCTAGTTTGCCTCCTAATCGAGAGGTGGAGTTTGGAATTGAGCTGTATGAAAACACGACTCCAGTGTCCATTACTCCTTATCGAATGGCACCTAAGGAGTTGAAGGAGCTGAAGACGCAACTTCAGGAGTTGCTTGATCGTGGTTTCATTCTGCTGAGTGTGTCACCTTGGGGTGAACTGGTCTTGTTTGTGAAGAAAAAATATGGCACTATGAGAATGTGCATCGATTATCGTCAGCTGAATAAGTTGACTATCAAAAATTGGTACCCTTTGCCGAGGATTGATGATCTTTTTGATCAATTTCGGGGAGCGACTGAGTTCTCTAAAATTGACTTAAGGTCAGGTTATTACCAGTTCAAGGTGAAGGATGTGGACGTGCCAAAAACAGCCTTTAGAACGAGATATGGGCATTATGAGTTCCTTGTGATGCCGTTTGGTTTGACGAATGCTCCTGCAGCTTTTATGGACATGATGAATAGAGTGTTCCATGAGTATTTGGACAAGTTTGTTATGGTGTTCATTGATGATATCCTTGTGTACTCTGGTACTGAGGAGGAGCATAAGGGGCATTTGAGGATTGTGTTGCAGGCTTTGTTGGAGAATCAGCTTTATGCTAAGCTGAGCAAGTGTGAATTTTGGCTTAGGGAAGTTGTGTTCCTTGGACACGTGGTTTCTGGAGAGGGGATTCGTTTTGATCCTCAGAAGATTGAGACAGTGATGAATTGGAAGCCTCCTAAGTCTGTTCATGAAGTTCGTAGTTTCCTTGGTTTGGCAGGATACTACCAGAGGTTTGTGGATGGATTTTCAAAGATTACTGCACCATTGACAAAGTTGTTGCAGAAGTATGTCAAGTACGAGTGGACGGAAGCGAGACAACATGCTTTTGAGAAGCTTAAGGCAGCTTTGACGCAAGCTCCTATCTTGGTTCAGCCTAAATCAGGGAAAGAGTTTGTGGTGTACAGTGATGAATCCTATGTTGGTTTGGGGTGTGTGTTGATGCAAGAGGGTAAGGTGGTGGCTTATGCAACGCACCAGTTGAAGGTGTATGAGCACAATTATCCTACGCATGACATAGAGTTAGCTACGGTGGTCTTTGCTTTGAAAATTTGGAGACATTATCTGTATGGTGAGAAATGCACTATGTACACGGATCACAAAAGTTTGAAGTATCTGATGTCTCAGAAAGAGTTTAAACTTAGGCAACGACGTTGGGTGGAGTTTCTTAAAGATTACGATCGGACGATCGAGTATCATCCGAGAAAAGCTAATGTTGTAGCGGATGCCTTGAGCAGAAAAGTGGCAGTGGAGTTGAGGGCTATGTTTGCCAGTTTGAGTATTTCGCGAGATGGAGGTCTTGTGGCTGAATTGCAAGTGAAACTGTAACCCCCTTAACCCGGCCTAGACAGTTGACCCGAATTAAGAAAGTCACACGGGGAAAACCAAAGTCAAGCCGAAAGTCAACCTTGATTAACAACCCTTTTTTTCTTTTTAACTTGTCTAGAGGCATATTAACCCTAGTTGTGATCACACAAACAACATGTTCAAAGATCGCAAACATCAGAGATCAAACAGGGACCCAATTGAACAATTTACAACACTAGGGACCAAATTGTAAATTCTATAAATTATGAGGACTTAACTCAAATTAAAGTTACCATCTTGAAAATAATCAGGTTTCATGCTTCACTGCCAAATTTCAGCTCAAACGGACATCCCAAGCTCATACAATTGCACAAACAAGATTCAGGACCAAAATGCAAACATTCCAAAACATTTAACTGCCAATGTCAGCCCCCAACGGTCGGCTGTTCCGAAACAGGGAGAGCCCGTTTCGAAACACGGGGCCGTTCCGCAACGCGTACCGAAACGCGGGCTGGCAGAGGCCTTTCCGTTTCGGAACGGTGTCACCCGTTTCGAACGCCTGGGCTGATTTAAGGCACCCGTTCCGAAACGGTAGCCACTGTTCCGAAACACCCTGCACAGAATGCAGCAAAATGCATGCTTAAACACACAATTGATCAACCAAACATGCTCCAAATGCTACCAAACTTTACCAGCATGAAATTCAACATACAAGAGACATATATGCATCAACCAATCAACATATTATCATCATATAATAAAAAGCCCCAATTCTAATGGCATGCTTCCTACACAAGCAAACCATTCAAGCATAAAACCTCCAATTCGAACATGCAATGGCCAATTACAAAAACCAGCATTATCAACAACATTAAACATACTTAAGGAGTTCAAAACATCTCCCCAAAACATACACAAAGGTCCCCCATTGCCAAATGCCCAAAGCTAAAGGTGTACAAGAAAACCTTTCCATACTTGAGCTCAAATCCCACTTGATTGCTTTCCCTCCTTGCTGCCCTAAAGTACCTTAATGTTCTGCATTATTGGTGTAAGAAAACGAAAGAGAGCGTAAGCAAAAGCTTAGTGAGGAATGCTCATTACAACCACACAATAATGCATTTATAAAACACTTTATAAATCATGCTTCAAATCATCATTTACTCATGCTCAAATGCATTCTTAAACAAGCAATTCATGCTTCATATCTTAATATGTCATATTGGCCACAAGTGATAAATTCCATCTTTTAAAAACAAGATCAACATAAGACTCACACATGGACTTTTAAACACCATTGTGATCTTATAATTCACAAGAACCACACAAGGACTTTTAACCACCTTTGTGTTCTTCCCAAGGACTTTTAAACACCTTGGCCCCAAGGACTTTTAAACACCTTGGCCCTTGGACTTTTAAACACCATGGCAAGGACCACACAAGGACTTTTAACCACCTTTGTGTCCTTAACAAGAACCATCCAAGGACTTTTAACCACCTTGATGTTCTTAAGTAACAAGGCTCACTCAAGGACTTTTAACCACCTTAGTGACCTTAACAAGAATCATCATGGACTTTTAACCACCATGAAGTTCTTAGAATCCACAAGGCTCACTCAAGGACTTTTAACCACCTTAGTGACCTTAACCTTTTCAAAACATCACTTGCCAATATACATCATTTTCATCATTTAATCCACTGTTTTAAAGCATTAAACCAAGCCATATTCATCATGCGTTTTAAAGCATCAAACCACATTTAATCAATGTTCAAAAACAAGGAACTCTTACCTTGAGCTTCCTTCAACATATGGCTTACAAAATCAGCAATAACCACGCTAAATCATGCTTTCAAAACAGAATTTAAAATATGCAATAAACCACATTGCACAACAACCAAACCATGGCCACCACTAGAGAGTTTTTCCGAAAACTTACACTTGAGCTTAGCAAAGTTGTTTAGACTTAAACTAAGCTCCCACGACATTGGTTTCAAAGCCGAAAACCCAATTTCACTCACCGATTCCACTTCGCCTCTTGCCGAAGCACCAATCAATCCTCCGGATCACCAACACTTGGATCCAAAGATGACTCCCCTGTTTTAACACATCAAAACAGTAGATTAATGCATCATCATGCATTAATATCCTCAATGAAAGCACCTAAACTCGCTGCTCTCATCCACACTCCATTTTCGGCCACCAAAGACAACAAAAAATGCACCCAAACAACCTCTCAACAAAGCCCAGCCATAAACCATCAAAACCAAACATCCTTTAACATCATTTTACATCTAAAAAGAGCCTAACAACATCCTTATACCTCCAGCAACAACAGATCTACAAGATCACACCAAAAACAACCTAGAATCATAAGCTAAACTTAGGAAATTCAACCTATCCGGGATTGCATTAATCAAAACTCAATTTCTTATCAAATTAACATCCATTAATCATCATTTTAACAACTTAAAACACTGTTTTAACAGACCCAACGAAAATCCACCAAAAATCACCAAATCTTGCATTTTAAGCCAAGATCCATTTCACAACTTTAAAAGCCATTTATAAAACATCAATTAAGGATTGAGAACTTAAGAATTTCAGTAAAGAACTGATAGTTTAGAGGAGAAGGACGTTCTTACCTCCAAACTTGAGTTTCTCCTCTTTTAGGACCAAAAAGCTTGAAGAATCAACTAGCAAATTGAGAGGTTTTGTTGATGTGATGATTAGGAATCAAAAGAGAATTGAAAAGGAAGATTTGAGTGACAAAATCAGAAGGAAATCTCTGGAGAGAAAGTGTTTGGGTTGAGAGAAAATGAGAGAAAAGGAAAATTGGAAAATATGGAAAGTTAGTTGCAAAATAGCCAAAATGATTTCCCTCCACTTTTCTTAAGCTTTAAAATCAGAATTAAACATTAAAATATCTTAGAAAAATCTGGAGAAACTCCCTTTGGGTAAATAGCTCCTTAAAGATTCAAAGTTTCAATCCTTTATAAAACAGTCACGCAACTTTCAAAAATTACATTTTGGTCACTAGCCAAAATGTCACCCTTCCAAACCTCATTTTGAAAAATTGATTTCACAGTTCACTTATATATATTAAAAGATGATTTTAGAACATTTTTCTATATTTTTAATGCAACCCGAACTAGGCTTTCCTAATTTTACCTCTTAAGATTCGAACAGCACTTTGACCAAACCGGTCAACGCCCAAAACTTCTAAGCCCAAAACCGGGGCGTTACAGAAACCATCTCTGGTTCAGTTGATTAAGGATAAGCAGTTGTTGGATGATTCCTTGGTGCCACATGTTCATGATATTGCTGAGGATATGCCATCGGAATTCTGTTTTAATAATGAAGGAGTTCTATGTTTTGGGAGTCAGATAGTAGTGCCCAATGATGCTGAGTTGAGGCGTGCTATTCTAACTGAAGCTCATAGTAGTCCTTTTGCTATGCACCCTGGTAGTACTAAGATGTATCGTGATCTTAAGGATGAGTACTATTGGGTGGGTTTGAAGAAAGATGTTGTTGAGTATGTGAGTAAGTGCATGGTTTGTCAGCGAGTTAAGGCTGAGCATCAGTTTCCCTCTGGGTTGTTGCAATCGTTGAGGATTCCTTAGTGGAAGTGGGAAATGATTACCATGGACTTTGTGTCTGGTTTGCCTTTGTCGCCATCGAAGAAGAATTCAGTGTGAGTGATTGTGGATCGCCTTACGAAATGTGCTAATTTCTTACCTGTGCATACTACGTATACTTTGGACAAGCTTGCAGAGTTGAAAAAGATACATGAAGAAGCAGTTTTCGTACCTCTTTCCTCCAGGTAAATTTCGAGGACGAAATTTCTTAAGGGGGGAGAGTTGTAACACCCCAATTTCGGGCTTAGAAGTTTAGGGTTTGAACCGGACTGGTCTGTTTTGCGGTTCGAATATAAAAGGGAGGTTTTAGGGAAAGCCTAGTTCGGGATGCTTTAAAAATATGGAAAAATATCTAAAAATCCTCTTTTAATATATATAAGAGAGTGGTGACATCAATTTTACAAAATAGGGTTTAGAAATGCAATATTTTGAAATAGTGACTAAAATGCGATTTTTGAAAAGTTCAATGGTGACTGTTTTGTAAGGATTGAAACTTTGAATCTTTAAGGATCTAATTTACCCAAGAAAGATTTCTCCAGATTTTTCCTAGATTTAAATGATTTAATTAATGTTTAATTAATTAAATGAAAAGGAGAAAACCAATTTTTAGATTTTCATAACTTTTCTTAAAACTTTCTCATCTCATTTTCTCTCAAAATTCCCTCATCCAAACACTTTTCTCCAGCATCTTTTCCATTTATTTTCACAGCAATTGATGAGGATTCAATCAACAATTAATTCCTAATCCTTTCGACATCAAATCCTTTTGATTTGCTCATTGGATTTTCAAGAAAATTTGGCTCTAATCAAGGAGAAATCTACATTTAGAGGTAAGGTTGTTCTTCTCCTCTAAATATTAAGTTCTTTACTGAAATTCCCAAGTTGTCAATCCTTAATTTAAGTTTTATAAATGGTTTTAATGGTAGAAGCTTGATTTTGGCTTAAAACTCAAGATTTGGATGGAATCTTGAAGAATTCCGTGGTGATTGTTTGGGCTCTATTTTGAGATGTTTCTTAAATGTATTTTGGATGTCTAATGATGTGTAAATGAGGTTTTATCAATGCAATCCCGAATAGGTTGAATTTCCTAAGTTTTTGCTTATGAAAATGGTGGTTTTGGGGTGATCTTGGTGTTCTGTTATAGCTGGAGGTATAAGGACGAGTTTAGGTTCATTTTGGATGTTGAGTGATGTTTAGAAATGGTTAGAAGTGATGGATCTTGGCTGGGTTATGTTTTGGAAGAGTTTGGAGGTGATTTCGGTTGTGTTTGGTAGCCGAAATGTTAGATTTGGTTAGAGCAGCGAGTTTAGGTGTAATGGTTGAAGATTTTAATGCATGATGATGCATTAATCCTCTGCTTTGATGTGTTTAAAACAGGGGAGACATCTTCGGATACTTGTGGTGTTGATCCGGAGGCTTGATCGGCGTTTCGGCAAGCTTGCGAAACGGAATTGGTGAGTGAACTTGGTTTTCAGCTTTGAAACCAATGTTTGAAGGTTTTGGGAGCTTAGTTTAAGTCTAAGCAACTTAACTAAGCTCAAGAGTAAGTTTTCGGAAAAACTCTCTTGTATGAACCATGGAGTGGTTCGATGCATTTGTTGTTAAATTGCATGTTTAAATTCTGTTTTGAAAGCGTGATGTAGCATGGTTAATGCTGGTTTTGAAAGCCATTTGTTAAAGGATGCTCAAGGTAAGAGATCCCTGGTTTGATATGTTGAAAATGTGGATTTGATGCATAGTGATGCATGTTGTAAAATGGCTTTTATTGAATGCTTAAAAACAGTGAATTGTTGATGATAAATGATGTATATTGGCAAGTGATGTGTTGGTTTAAAAGTACTTGAATCGGATATAGTTAGCCGGCTATAGGATTGGATGCACCGTGAATAAAGTCGCCTTGGATGTTGAGGGGTTGTAATTGTACCGTAAACTCCATCCAAGTACACTAACGAGAAAGTTAAGATCACAATGGTGGTTAAAAGTCCATGTGTGGATCTTGTGTTGTGTGTCTCGTGTTCTCGTTAGTGATGTTATACAACTACCGATGAGTGATGTTGAGGGGTTGTGATTGTACCGTTAAACTCCATCACGCGTGTTGAGGGGTTGTGATTGTACCGGTAAACTCCACCTTGTGTGTTCGGTAGTGTGTATGAAGCGTATGGGACTGTAACGCCCCGGTTTTGGGCTTAGAAGTTCTGGGCGTTGACCGGTTTGGTCAAAGTGCTGTTCGAATCTAAAGAGGTGAAATTAGGAAAGCCTAGTTCGGGTTGCATTAAAAATATGGAAAAATGTTCTAAAATCATCTTTTAATATAATTAAGTGAACTGTGAAATCAATTTTGAAAAATGGGTTTTGGAAGTATGACATTTTGACTAGTGACGAAAATGTAATTTTTGAAAGTTTTGTGACTATTTTATAAAGAGTTGAAACTTTGAATCTTTAAGGGGCTATTAATCCAAAGGTGATTTCTCCAGATTTTTCTAAGATATTTAGAGTTTTAATTCTGATTTTAAAGTGAATCAAAAGGAGGGAAAAACTCATTTGACAATTTTCTCAACTAACTTCCAATTTTCTTCTCTCTTTTTCTCTCAAACCAAACACACCATTTCCAGAGATTTGATTCTGTTTTTCTCACTTTAATCTCTCCTTTTAACTCTCATTTGATTCCTAATCAACATATCTTCAAAACCTCTTCAATTGCTTCTTGATTCTACGAGGATTTTCATTCCAAAAAGTGGAGAAACACAAGTTTGGAGGTAAGAACGTCCTTCTCCTCTAAACTACCAGTTCTTTACTGAAATTCCCAAGTTCTCAACTCTTAATTGATGTTTAATTAAAGGCTTTTGAGTTTGGAATTGGATCTTGGCTTATAATGCAAGATTTGATGATTTTTCATGATTTTCGTTAGATCTGATTGATCTGTGATTTGAGAGGTGTTTTTGATGTTAAATGAACTCTAAATTGATAAGGAAATGAGTTTTGATTGATGCAATCCCGGATAGGTTGAGTTTCCTAAGTTTAGCTTATGTTTCTTGGATGTTTTTGTGGTGATCTTGTGGATCTGTTGTTGCTGGAGGTATAAGGATGTTTGTAGGTTGTTTTTAGATGTTTTATGGTGATGATGGATGTTAGGTTTTGCTGGTTTATGGCTGGGCTTTGTTGAGAAGTGGTTTTGATGCAATTTCGGTTGTGTTTGGTGGCCGAAATTGGAGTATGAATGAGAGCAGCGAGTTTGAGTGCTTTCATTGAAGCTTTTGATGCTTGATGATGCATTAAACCTCTGCTTTAATGTGTTTAATCAGGGGAGGCATCTTTGGATCCAAGAGTTGTTGATCCGGAAGCTTGAATTCGTGCTTCGGCAAGTGGCGAAGTGGAATCGGTGAGTGAAATTGGGTTTTCGGCTTTGAAACCAATGTCTTGGGAGCTTAGTTTAAGTCTAAACAACTTTGCTAAGCTCGAGCGTAAGTTTTTGGAATTTCTCTCTAGTGGTGGCCATGATTTTGTTGTGATGCAAAATGATTATTTGCATGTTTTACATACTGTTTTGGAAGCATGTTTTAGCATGGTTTTTGCTGATGATGTAAGCCATATGTTGAAGGTAACTCTAGGTAGGAGTTCCTTGCTTTTGTACATTGAAATGATGTGGTTTAATGCTTTTAAATGCATGATTAATATGGCTTGGTTTTATGCTTAAAAACAGTGATGTAAGTGATGAAAATGATGTATATTGGCAAGTGAGGTTTTAAAATGTTAAGGTCACTAAGGTGGTTAAAAGTCCTTGAGTGAGCCTTGTTACTTATGAACATCAAGGTGGTTAAAAGTCCTTGGATGGTTCATGTTGTGGACACTAAGGTGGTTAAAAGTCCTTAGGTGATCCTTTTCTATGGTGTTTAAAAGTCCATAGGCCAAGGTGTTTAAAAGTCCTTGGGATCAAGGTGTTTAAAAGTCCTTGATGTGATACTTCATGGTGTTTAAAAGTCCATGGCCAAGGTGTTTAAAAGTCCTTGGGATCAAGGTGTTTAAAAGTCCTTGATGTGTTACATTCTATGGTGTTTAAAAGTCCATAGGCCAAGGTGTTTAAAAGTCCTTGGGGCCAAGGTGTTTAAAAGTCCTTGGGAAGTTGATGAACTTGTTTAAGAAATGAAATGTATCACTTGAGCCAATATGACATGTTAAGTATATTATGAAGCATGAGATGCTTGTTTTTAATGTTTATGTTGAAGCATGAAGTTGCTTGTTTTAAGTAAGGTTTTGAGCATGAGCAAATGTGGATTTGAAGCATGTTTTATAAATGTTTTAAGTTGCATTATTGGATGGTTTTTAAGAGCATTTCTCACTAAGCTTTTGCTTACGCTCTCTTCATTTTCTTTAATCCAATAATGCAGAGCATTAGAGACCTATTGAGGGCAGCAAGAAGGGCAAGAATTCAAGTGCAAGTAAAGCTCAATGTATGGAAGGTTTTTGTTAAACATTTTAGCTTTTGGGTGACTTGGCAATGGGGAAACCATGTGTATGTTTTGGGAGGTGTTTTGTACTCCCTAAGTATGTTTCTTGATGTTAAGATTGTTGGTCTTTGGATTGGATCTTTATATGCTTGTTTTGTAAGTTTGGTGCTTGAATAGCTAGCTTGTGTAGGAAGCATGCCATTAGAATTGGGGCTTTTTGCATATGATGATGTTTGGTTGAATTGGTGATGCTAATATGTTATATATATGTTGAATTGCATGCTGGTAAAGTTTGGTGACATTCGGAGCATGATTGGTTGTGTAATTGCATGTTTAAAGTGGAGTTTTGGAGCAATCTGGGCAGGGTGTTTCGGAACAGTACCTACCGTTTCGGAACGGGTGCCTTAATCGTGCCCAGGCGTCCGAAACGGGAGGGGTCATTCCGAAACGGAAAGGCCACTGCCAGACCCCCGTTTCGAAACTGGCTATGCCTGTTTCGGAACGTCCCCGCGTTTCGAAACGGGCTGTCTCCCGTTTCGGAACGGTCGACCGTTGGGGGCTGACAGTGGCAGTTATGTGTTTTGGATTGTTTGCGTTTTGGTCCTGAAACTTGTTTGTGCAATTGTATGAGTTTGGGAGGTCCTTTTGAGCTGAAATTTCACAGAGAAGCATGAAACCTGATTAATTTCAAGTTGGTAACTTCAATTTGGATTAAGTCCTTATAATTATCAGAATTTACAATTTGGTCCCTAAAGTTGTAAATTGTTCAATTGAGTCCCTGTTTGATCTCTGATGTTTGTGATCTTTTGGTATGATGTTTGTGTGATCACAATTAGGTCTAAAGTGCATCTAGACAAGAATAAAAAGTAAAAAAAAAGGTCGTTAATCAAGGTTGACTTTCGGGTTGACTTTGGTTTTCCCCGTGTGACTTTCTTAATTCGGGTCAACCGTCTAGGCCGGGTTAAGGGGGTTACAGGGACAACGTCTGTAATCCGCGTATCCGATTGTGTTTTGTGTTGAAAAAGGTTGTGGATTATCACTTGAAAGCCAATATGACATGTTGATTTTATTGAAGCATGAGATGCTTGTTGTGTATGCAAGATTGCATGAGTGATGATGGTTATGTGATGAAAAGCTTTGTTAAAAAGTGTTTTATAAAAAGGCATTATTGTGTTGTTTCTTAGAGCATGACTCACTAAGAAAATGTGCTTACGCTCTTTTTCTTGAACCAATAATGTAGATAATTGAAGTGTTAGAGGGCAGCAAGGAGGCTATGAATCCAAGGGAAGGCTAAGCTCATGAATGGTGATGTTTTTCATAACACTATTAGTTTTTGATATTTGGCAATGGGAACCTAGGTTGTGTTTTGGGAGATGTTTTGGACTCCCTAATTTAGGCATGATGCCTTTGATGATTTGGAATTGTAAATGGCCATTTTGATGCTTATTATGGTGTTTTGATGGTTGGTAGGTTTTGGATATTAGGATGCATGCCTATAGATTAGTGGATTTCCTTGATTGATGCCCTGAATGTGTTTTGATGTTGCAAACATGTACCTTATATGCATGATGTCTTGTTGGCATGATTAGGAAGTCGTTGGGATGTTTTAGAATGGTCAAATGCATGTTAAACCAGCAATTTCTGGGCAACCCGTATCGATACACTCACAGACGTTTCGAAACGGGGGCCTGTAATGGACATTGTGTTTCGAAACGGCTGGTGACCGTATCGAAACGGTTTGGCCACTGGAAGGCCCTGTTTCGGACCAGGTCTCGAAACGAACCCGCGTTTTGGTACGGTCAACCCCGTATCGAAATAGGTGACCGTTGGGCACTAATTTGAATGGTTTGAGGTTTGTAAGCTTTACGTTTTAGTCCTGAAATTTGATTTGCAATTGCATGAGTTTGAGATGTCCGATTAAAGTGAAATTTGACAGGGAAGCATGTAATATGACTAATTTGATATTGGTAACTTAAAAATCAGTTAAGTCCTCTTAATTTTCAGAATTTTCAATTTGGTCCCTAATGTTTAAGATTTGTGCAATTGAGTCCTTTATTATTATCCGATCGCTGAGCTTTTCACATAAATTTTTCTCAATAATACGCTTAGGTTTTAAGAGCATCTAGACAAGATTAAAAAGGAAAAAAAGGGTCGTTAATCAAAGTTGACTTTCAGGTTAACTTTGGTTTTCCCTGTGTAATCTTCGTAGTTCGGTCAACCATCCAGGCCGGGCTAAGGGGGTTACAGATCCTGGGTGCTTCATCGTACCGTGCATAATTGGTGACAAATTCGTGGGTAAGGCACTTTGTGATCTTGGTGCTAGCATAAATTTAATGCCAAAATCTGCGTTTCAGAAGTTAGATATTGGACGAGCACGACCCACGACAGTCATGCTGCAGCTAGCAGACCGCTCTTACGTACAACCAGAAGGGAAGATCGAAGATATTCTGGTAAGAGTGGATAAATTTATTTTTCTTGCTGACTTTCTTGTGTTATAATGTGAAGCAGATGAAAACGCACTGATTATCCTAGGGCTACCCTTCGTAGCCACATGCAGATCTGTGATTGATGTAGAAAAAGGAGAACTGACAATGAGAGTAAATGATCAAGAAATCAAATTCAATGTTCTCCAAGCAATTAAACACGCTGATGCAGAAGAAGAATGCAAGGCCATCACTGAAGTAATCCTTGACCAACCCTGCATCAGGTTGAGCTGCCACGACATAAAATTTGGTCACTGCCACAACAGTCATCTAGAAGACTATCACGGCAGCAACGACTAGAGTGACTCCTCCGATTCAGACATATCCGACACTGAAGGTCAAGAGGAGGTAAATTGGATAGGCAATCGTCCATGTAAGTTCTTCGAGCCCCTAAATTATACCTCGAATGAACATATAATCCAAAAGCCGTCAATTGAAGAGCCACATGTTTTAGATCTTAAGCCCCTGCCAGGGCAGCTTAAATACGTTTTTCTTGGTTTAAATGGTACGTTGCATGTAATCATCTCTTCCAAGTTAATGCAGAAACATGAGCATCAACTAATTGGAATGCTACAACAGCATAAGAAGGCCATTGGATGGACAATTGCTGACATCCAAGGCATCAGTTCGGCATTATGTATGCACAAAATTCTTCTGGAAGATGATCATAAGCCGTCTATTGATGCTCAAAGTCATTTAAACGACGCTATGCGAGAAGTGGTGAGAAAAGAGATTATCAAATGGCTTGACGCCGGAATCATATACGACATCTCGGATAGTAAGTGGGTGAGCCCGGTGTAGTGTGTACCTAGAAAGGGAGGAAAAACCGTGGTGACCAACGAAAAAAAAAACAAACTAATCTCAACCAGGAATGTGACCGGTTGGAGGGTTTGTATGGATTATCGGAAGCTTAACAAGGCTACCCGGAAGGACCATTTTCCCCTACCTTTTATTGATCAAATGCTTGATAGATTAGCGGGAAAACCTTACTATTGTTTTCTTGATGGTTACTTAGGTTATAATAAAATAGCGATTGCACAGGAGGATCAAGAGAAAACTACCTTCACATGCCCGTACGACACTTATGCTTTTCGGAGAATGCCATTTGGACTCTGCAATGCACCAGCAACTTTCCAAAGGTGCATGATGGCCATATTCTCCGACATGGTGGAAGATTTCCTAGAAATTTTCATGGACGACTTTTCCGTCTTTGGAGATAGTTTTGAAGGTTGTTTAGGCAACTTGCAGAAGGTCCTTGAAAGATGCAAAGAGGTGAACTTGGTCTTGAACTGGGAAAAATGCCACTTCATGGTGGATGAAGGGATAGTCCTAGGCCACAAGGTAAGCTTCCGCATCATAGAGATGGATAGAGCAAAAATAGAAGTCATAGAAAAGCTTCCGCCACCCACTACAGTCAAGGGGATTCAGAGTTTCTTAGGACATGCCGGGTTTTATCGACGATTTATTGCAAATTTTTCGAAGATCACGAAACCCCTATATCACTTAGTGGAGTAGAATCGTCCCTTTGATTTCAATGTTGAATGTACCGAGCCATTCAGAATTTTGAAGGAGAAGCTGGTAACAGCCCCGATCGTACAGCCACTAGACTGGAGTTTGCCATTCGAGATAAAGTGTGATGCCAGTGACTATGCTATCGGGGCAGCACTAGGGCAGAGGAAGGATAAGCTCTTCCATGTGATTTACTATGCCAACAAAACACTGAATGATGCCCAAGTGAACTACACCACAACAGAAAATGAACTATTAGCAGTGGTGTTCTCAATCAACAAGTTTCGTCCATACATACTTGGAACGAAGGTGGTGGTCCATACAGACCATTCAGCACTGAAGTATCTGTTCACAAAAAAGGATGCAAAACCAAGACTGATACGTTGGATTCTGCTGTTGCAAGAGTTTGACATTGACATCAAGAATAAAAAGGGAACAGAGAACAAAGTGGCAGACCACTTGTCAAGGCTGGAGACAGGGAATAGTCAATCGACAGATAAGACAAACATATTGGAGACCTTCCCGGATGAATAGCTGTTTGCTGCCATCAGCATTGCCGCGACAGCCATGGCGGTAGGTAAGATTTCTGAAATCCCTTGGTACGCTGATTTTGTTAATTACATTATTAGTGGGGTACTACCTCCTGAACTTAACTACCAAGCAAGGAAGAGGTTCCAAAATGATGCAAAACATTATTATTGGGACGAACCTCTTCTTTTCAAACATTGTGCATATCAGATTATCAGGAGATGTGTACCGTAGGATGAACATGAAGTCGTGCTTCACCACTGCCATGCTTCCATATATGGAAGACACCTAGGTGGAAACAAAATTGCTTCCAAAGTTCTACAATCCGGTCTTTATTGGCCCACATTGTTCAAGGATGCACAAGCCTTTTACAAGGGCTGTGACAAATGCCAAATAACTAGGAACATCTCGAGAAGGCCTGAGATGCCACTACAGAATATTTTAGAAGTCGAAATCTTTGATGTATGGGGAATCAACTTCATGGGACCATTCCCAACATCTTGTGGGAACCTTTACATCCTACTAGAAGTGGGCTATGTGTCCAAATGGGTAGAAGCAATTTCCACTCAGAAAAATGATGCCAAAACTATTCAGAGATTTCTGCACAAGAACATCTTCTCCAGATTTGGCATTCCTAAGGCGATCATCAGTGACAAGGGGTGACAATTTGATAACAGGGTAATTGTTGCTGCCGTGAGAAAATACGAAGTAAATCACCAGATTGCAACAACATACCACCCTCAAACCAATGGATAGGCCGAGACATCCAACCGAGAAGTAAAGAACATACTTGAGAATATAGTTAAACCCACTCAAAAAGATTGGTCTTTACACTTCAATGATGCACTACGGGCCTATAGAACAACGTTCAAAACACCATTGGGAATGTCACCCTACAGACTAATCTACGAGAAAACTTGCCATTTACCTGTTGAGATAGAACACAAAGCTTACTGGGCTATCAAAGCAGTAAATTTGGATTGGGACAAGGCAGTACAAAAGAGGCTACTGGATTTGAATGAAATTGAAGAAATTCGAGCAATGGCCTATGCCAACGCCAATATCTAAAAAGATAAAACCAAAAGGTGGCAGGACAGGAAACTGCTGCCACGACAGTTCTGCCCAGGGCAGCAGGTGTTGTTATTCAATTCTAGGTTGAAACGTTTCCCAGTAAAGCTTAAATCTAGATGGTCCGAACCTTTCCAGGTTGTTCGGGTTTTCCCTCATGGTGCCATCACCATCAAATCCTTAAAGGACGAACACCAATTCAAAGTCAACGGACAGAGACTAAAGCATTATCAGGGGACTGAAGCTCCAAGGATGCAAGAAGTAGTTACTTTAGAAGATGCCCCTCATGACATCCCTAATTTAACTTAGTTTTATTTTATTTTATTTAATTATTTATTAGGAATTAAGATTTAATTATTTTATTTTAGGAATTAATATTTTATTTTATTTATCTATTTTTAGGAAATAAAGGAAACAAGGCGAAGAGAAGGAATGGACCAGCCCACCATACCCACAGTAGCCCAAAAAGCCCAATGGACGAGTCTGTCATAAGCTGTCGCGACAGACGCGGAGAAGACAACCTGTCACCAAGCTGTCGCGACAGACACGAAAACACGTACCAGACGCGCAACAGACACAGAAACGCGTGACATACGCGTTAGAAACCGCGTAACAGCTGGCCCCGTTATTCGCGCCTGCCGTTACACCTCCAACGGGCAGAAAATCACCATTCAATATAAACCCCCATTCACTATTAATTTCTCACCTCATTCTCATTTTCTCAACTTGTTTCCTCTGTTTAGATCTTTAAAATTTTCTTTACATTTTCTACAGTCCTTGCAACATGACTAGCAGACAAACCCGCCGGCGAACTGCGACGCGGTCATGGCAGAGCTCACTGAGGAAGGGACAAAGTGGAATACCGACCCTAAACACCGATAGACGGTAAAGAGAACTCAGTTGACTCCAGAAGCCAAATTTTGGAATCACTTTGTGAAGAAACGTATCATGCCATCCTCCACGACAACACCATCGACAGACCAAGGTTAGCCCTTGTGTATTCAATTTTAAATGAAAGATCAATAAATGTCGGCCATTACATACGAGAGGGAATACTTGAGTGTGCCCTCCGACCATCGGGTCCCCTCGTCTTCCCATACCTCATTACAATCATCTTTCGGGCCACAATGTAACGGAGATTGTTGAAGATGTCAAAGTCAAGGGAAGGGGATGGACGCAGCTGAACATTTTCAGCCTCAAGGAGTTGAAAGCTGCCACCCCATTGTCATACTTCAACCCGTCTGCCGCGACGGACCAGACGGCAGGCCCCAGTTCCCCAGAACCTGTCGTAGTAGAACAACAGCAGACAGCATCAGCACCTTCATCTAACACCTCTGCCCAGATTCTGTTGATGCTGAAACGAATAGAGGAAAGGCAGCTCGGACTGATGAGCTACATGAGGGATTTCATGGTAGCAACGGTAAACTTTATTCATAATGATTCACATTTTACACATGTGTCATTCCCCTCTTTCCCAGAAAAATTCATTGTTGCCCCCACACCCACACCTACCCCTACTGGAAGCCTTAGAACTCCATATGATGCCTTCACACCTACACCGGCCACGACAGCTGAAGGCGGCAGACAATCTGCCACTGCCGTAGGCGAGAAAAGAAAGAACCCCCTGCCGAAACTCGACGCTGAATATTTTGAAGGGTTCTCCTCCTCTTCTGTCTGGCAGGATTCTGACGGTGAGCCCTCAGTTGCCCGAGACATCTCCAAGGACTTCACGCCAATGAAAAGGAAGAAGCTCAACGAGACTGGAGAAGGACCCTCCGGCCAAGGCAGATCTGCCAGCAGCAGCAGCAACTCCAACGATGAGGTCGAGGTTTTGGACAAGCCCCCACACATCTCACCAACCCGTGTCCAACCACCTCGGGAGGCAAAGAAGAAAACAACCTCTGCCTCCCCCAGCACACTGTCGGCCCCTGCCATGAAAGTCACTGCCCGCCGGCAGCTCCAGATTAGCAGCAGCAGCGACGACAACTTCTCTACTTAAGTTCCTATCTTATATTTGTTGTCTTTGCTATTTTATTTATCTTGTGATGCATTTTTTTCTCTGTTTTTATTTTTTCCATGTTATCATGCATTGAGGGCAATGTAACCCTCGAGTTTGGGGGTGGCATCCCTCCATCAATGAAGTTGTAGTTGTGTCTTAAATTTGTGTCTAAGTATTAGTTATTATTTAGTTTATTTTTGTGTCAAAAAAAATTGGCTTAAGTCTTTGAACTGATCTTATCTGCCGCGACATACGCTGTCGTGACAGTGCCTTTAGGTTGTTTTTAGGAACTGTTTAGAGCCTTACTATAGTTCTGATCTTTAAAACACCCTTTGTGACTCTTATATGCTGCCTAGGCTTCTATTTAACTAGAGTAGGAAAATTAACCACTTGAATTGCCCCTAGAGGTGCCTAACACTGGCTCTAGGAAAAGAATAAAAAAAGACAAACTTAGACTCAGTACCCCTAGAGGTTCCTAATACCGGCTCTAGGAAGATAGCTAGAGGTGCCCAAAAACAGGCTCTAGTCAATTCAAAATAAGAAAAACACCGAGTCTAATTCAGAAAAAACTAAAGGAGCCTAAGAATTGCCTCCAAAAAAATGAAATGTGGCATAAAAAAATACAAGTGAGTAGCTTTACTATTCTAGTAAACTAAAGGAGTCTAGGCACAAATTTGATCACAAAACATGCACACACTGCACAAGACCTATATCATGGTTCCGAATAAATCCAGAAACGTCCGACAAGGTATTGCTCGTGATAGGAAATAAGTGGTAGGCAAGGAAAGGTGCACTGAATTAAGCCAAACCAAAAAAAAATTATTTTTTGTTAGGTCGTATTTGCTTGAGAGCAAGCAAGAACATGAGTTTGGGGGATGTGTTGAGTGTATAAAAGTTCTACATTTTCCCCCTCATTTACTCATATTTCTGCTACATTCAAGCATATTTCATTGCATTTAGGATAGATTTTACATATACATTACAAATAGATAAAATGGCACAGTTGCTACTGATTTTGGCTACTTTTGCAGGTAACTGCTGTGGCAGACTCAGGACAGCGAAGGAGCAGAGCTGGAACATAGGACTGGAGTCGAGAAGCAAGATGCTGTCGTGGCCACTTCCGTGGAAGCCATGACGACAAAATTGGTAATATGGAAAAATGAAGTGGAGCTCGACAAATAGAGGAATTCAAGCCGGTCTGTCGTGGACCACTCCTATATTTTTCTAAGCCCTAGGGCAAAATGAAGGCCAAGCCCAAAGTCCAAGGAAGAAACCCAAAGCAAGAAAAGAGGACGAATTAAAGGCATAAACTCAGAAGATTTAATCTCCAATAGAGTTGTACTTTAGTTTAAACTTGTATTCTTGCCATATTAGAAAACTTGGACCCAAGGCCTATATAAAGGCATGTAATTCTACCTAGGGAAGGATATCTCATATCTAGCCGTCTTCCCCAAAACCCTTGTCATTCTCCCCCTTCTCATCATGTTCTAAACTTCCCCTAGAGCTAAGGGTTGATTCTGTAAAGTAGTTGTAAGGATTGTACTGTTTTAGGAATATTTCTGTTCAAGGCAATAAAACTTCAAGTTTATTTATTCTAGTTTTTCACATCTTGCAAGAGTATCGGGAGAGCATTGTGAGGTTATTTATTTGTTTGATATCGGGAGAGTCAAGCATACGAATGTAATAAATATGAGTTTTCAGTTTATGGTTAAAACATCTCGGCTTAGGGATAAGTACGAGGTTAAGTGGCTAAGGAAGAATTCAACAACATTGGTGTTCACCCTTCGATTCACGCCGGGAGGTATCATCCAAGAAGTGTTCATCAACAGTACTTGGGCCTAGGGACAGGACAAGGCATATAAGGGATTCTTGCCAAGCTTGAAGTACAGAGTTGTGTGAACGCTGCCGCGATGACAACAGACTTATGCCGCGACAGGTGCTACCGCGACAGGGACGACGACAGAACAGAACTTTCTGTTCATTGCAACACCTGCACTACTGAGCAATTCAATACCGGCCTATTTCTTAACCCTGATTCATTTATCTTTTATATTTCTTATTCTCCAATATTACTTTCCCAACAATTAAAACTCTTTCTTTCTCTTGTGTAGCGACTATTGGATAAAGCTATTTCCAGTCCCTATGGAGACGATATTCGATACTCCAAGTATCACTTTACTACTAGCGTCGTGTACACTTGCACTGCATTGCGTTAGGACTTTTGACACGCAACACCTAAATTTGAAAAATGACCAGTAAGGTCCCTAACATTTTCGTGGTGTAAAGAGTTGGTCACTTTGCCATTTAGACCCGTTAACTTTTAACGGGTAGCTGACATAGCTCTTATAATAATTATAGTTAATTCCACGTGTATTTCACCACTACAATAGATTGATGCCGATTTTTGAGCATCTTCCTTGTTCAGTTTCAGAAGCTGTAGGCAGTAGCTTTGAAAAATGAAGGGTCTTGTGTTATGGCTTACTGGGTTCTTGATTCTACATTTAATGGTGGTAGCTATGGCAGAAACTCGGGATCTGAAAACAAAAACCTACTCGTTTGGGCCTTTTGACAGTTCTTATTACGACAATTTTGTGGTGATAAGGCCGGCTACAATCAACAACGATGCCCTTCAAATCACCCTCGGTTCCGTCGGCAACTTCAGCCTCAACGATAGGTCGGGCAAAATCTTGTTCAATCAAACGTTCAAGCTCTGGGATGGAGATTCCAAAAAGATAGAAGTTAGCAAGGTAGCTTCATTCAATACATCTTTTCTTATCAATGTTTTTCGAGTTAATAACTCGGTTCCCAGAGAAGGTATCACTTTCCCGATTTCCTCCGACACCGCCCTTCCTCCTAGCAGTCCCGGACAGTATCTATGACTGAAGAACTCATCCACCGATGGTCTTTCCTCCAACAACCTTGTGGCCATTGAACTTGATACTTTTAAACATGATTTTGATCCGGATGACAACCATATTGGTCAAAACATAATATAGGAGTGGGAGATGAGATGGATTACAAATGTCCTAGATTACATATAAAACATAATATATTCAAGATAGGAGTGGGAGATGAGATAGATTGTTGCTGGTGGCTATATATTCAAGATAGCCAACTTGGACCAAATCCATGTCCTAATAAGCCGACCGGCAAAACCAACAGGATCCATGATGGATCTAATGTCGCCCAGTGTCTTTATCCTCCTCTCCCATGTACATGTTTTGTATCAAATCCTACGTCATGGAGTTCAAGCAGCTTCTGAGAAGGGGATAAACCCTAAACTCATGATAAAAATATATACAATTGGAATTAATAGAAGAAAATATAGAAAACTTAATGTACATTAATTAAATATATGAATATCTTATATTATAACATGAAGTTGGTGAGAGAGGCAATGAAAATGATAACTTATAACATTATATTTTAATTTATTTTTCATACGTTTTACAGTAGGATGGCAGATCTTTGTAGAGGTAGCTATTTGGGGGTTGTCGTGGAATTTAGAGTTGACTTAGTGGGGGGATGTGAATGTGGTGGTTGTGGCTGGCCGTTCGGATGGAGGCCATGCGGTGATTGTTCAGTGGAGATTTCTCGGTGAGGTAGCAGTGCTTGGCGAAGGTGAGGAACCCAAGTGTGTTGTGGTTTGCCTAGTGGAGTCGGGGGTTTTCAATAGTGTGGATAATGAGGATGTTGTGGTAGAGCTTCGGTGACTGGGTTCACGATGATGTTGGTCGCTAGCATTGGAGGGTGAGTTCGTCCAAGCTATTATGGTTGTTATGATAGTCATGAACTGCTCGGTGAAGGAGGAAGAGCTAGGTGGACCTCTGTTGATTGGGTGGAGGAGAATGGGCCGACGGAGGCAGTGGTAATTTAGTGGAGGAAGAAACCCTTCATGTTTAATCAATAGTCACTATTAAGAAAGTGTTTAGTTTTCAATTCTTTGGACGTCGAAATACACATGCAATTAACTATAATTATTATAAAAGCCATGTCAGCTACCCGTTAAAAGTTAACGGGTCTAAACGACAAAGTGACCAACTCTTTACACCCCGAAAATGTTTGGGACCTTGCTGGTCATTTTTCAAATTTGGAGACTAACTTTGTACTTAGTATAAACATAGGTGACTTATGCAGTAGTTTACCCTTTATTTTTTAAGCTAAGTTTTCCTATGACTTTAAGTTTTGGCATGTTACTATTAGATTTTATTGCTTGAGGACAAGCAACAATTCGAGTTTGGGGGCATGTTAAGCGTGAAAAAGTAATAGATATTAGCCCTAGGATAGCTCAATTATTGTTAGACTAAAGCCCATTTTAGTTGCATAATTAGGAAAACATACTAAAAAACTGCATAGATTAGATATTCTGCCTTACTTGATGAATTTTACTGTTTTTATCTATAAACGCTTAGAACATGATGGATGAATGGAAAAATAGGGTTTTCTCCAAGAACTCTCTCTCTCTTCTCTAGTCGACTAAGTTACATATTTATAGGGCAAGGTCTAGATCAAAGTCGGTTTAGGGTAGGAGTACTAGTTAGAATCAAATTACAACTCATTAAAAGAACAAATCTCTATCATTAATTCTTCCTAGATTCCCGTTTGACTTTTTCCACAATAACTTTGACTCCGGCTTTTCTTGAGCTTTTGGACTCTAATTATCCTGCAAGTGGTCTCTAAAAATCAGGTTCGATGTGTTCTTCCAATCGCGTACCACTTTGCATTTTTTCAGATTCCTTGGGTTGCTGCCTCGGCGGTGCACCATCTGCTGCCTCGATATAGGTCTGGCTTAGCACGGCTCCTTAGTTTGGGCTGTAGCTTAGTCTGATCAACATCTCCAGCAGGTACATCAGCATTGTCTATTGAATGTTCAGCTCCTTCCCTCTGCCCTCCTTGCTACCTCGACATCGTCTGACTGGGCGGGTATCTGCGCACAGTGAAACATATATTTGAGCAGTATCATTTATAGGATAGCCGATTAATTTATTTCGCACCTAACTAAATATGAACTTAATCTTGGGAAGAAGCATGAATTATAACTTTTTTATGCGTGGAAATGTTAAAAATCACTGTTACTTGCTGAATGTGTTAGAATATTTGATCAACATTGGTCTGTTTGTTTTTAGAATTCTTTGCAAAATTCTAGTGATGGTTACAGGTAGCCGCCGAGGCAGGAAAAAGAAATAAAAAATGCCGTATTGCCACGAAAGCAAAATCAAAAACAAGGAACAATGTTGTTTAACCTAGAGGTGCCCGCAACAGGCTCTAGGAGGAATCATGTGCGAGGACACTCCGCTGCTATCAAATTCCATGAATCTGAAAGCCTTAAAGTGATAGACAAATTAGCATGAGTGAATGAAAGACTTCACGGGACGACTCTACTCCAAGGGTTCGGGGTTTTGTAGTTTGCTCCTATCTCAACGTCAGACCTAGAAGAGTAGTTTGGATAAGCTGAAGCCCCCACTACCATGATTAAAAATATTGTGCTTAAATTGTGCTGCCTCGGCAACAACCTTTAAATCACAACAACATCTTTGTTTATTTATTTATTTTGCATATTCAGCCTGTTTACAGACATGCACACGCACATGCATGAGAAAGTTAATTTTGAGTTATTTTCTTTCTTTTTCCCTTCATTTATTTAATATAGTTGCCACGGCCTTGAGGCATAAAATCAGGCTAAAAAAAGTTTTTTCTTTCTGACTATTATTAGAGCAAGTATTTTAGGTTGCATTGCTTGAGGATAAGCAATAGTTTGAGTTTGAGGGTGTGTAAAGTGTCCATAAGTCCTATATTTAATGCACATTCCAACTCTTATTATTATTATTTTTAAGCATATTTTAGGCATAAGTAGGTAAATGCATAGCATTTTTACGGTAGTTCTTTGTTTTACCTTGCTTTTATATATTATCGTTTATTTGATACTACTTTAGTTTATTTTTGTTTATAGGTACTAACGGCTGAAAGAGGGAACCAAGGAGCTGAGAAGTCAAGGCTGAAAGAACAAACCTAGGAGTTGTACTGATGCATTTCCAGCAGAAGACAATTGTTGCCGACCTTGTTGCTAAGTAGTGTTGCCGCCGACAATGCTGCCTACGGCAGCTGACTATGGAAGTTGGAGAACCGGAGTGCGATCTAAAGAGCTAAAAATCCTGAGTCTATTGCCGGCATCCACTTAATTTTCTGACGTCTGTAGCAGCAGCCAAGGCTGTCGAAGAAAAAATCTCAAGATTACTTGCGGGCTAAGGCAAACAGGATAAAGTCCATATTCTACACAAAGAAGTCAGAGTTTAAAGTCATATTAAAGATGGGTTAGGACTTAACATAGTCTTGAGTCTATAAATACCCATTGTAATTCTAGTTCAAATCATCTTAGGTTTTATGTATACTTCTCTAGTATTTTTTGCCGCCATGTTCTAAACTCCACTTGGGTTAGGGTTATGTTGTAAACTAGTTGTGAAACGGTTATTTTAGGTTTTGAGTTATTTTTAATAAAATATTCTAAGTTTTCTTAATCTGTGCACTTCATTCTTTCAATTATTCCACACAAGTTAGTTGAGAGAATCCATTTGTCGGGCATGAGAGTGCAAGGCTCACAAAAGGGTTCAGTACGATCACAACGTGCTAAGGCGTGACTAACTTGGTTATACACCAGTCCACAAGTTTCAGCGGCTAAGAGGGATTACAAACCGAGTTTACTAGCCTATGTTAGGTTGACGCTGAGATTGCTAGGTATTGCCTATGTTATGTTAGCTCTCGAGCATCCTTACCTAGAAATAAGAGGCATCACTGTCGACTATCCCGCCGAACTTGGAGTATCTGCCAGACTTGCCGCCAGGACTTATTTCCATTCCACCTGCAGAGACAACGAAAGTTGCAGTGGTAGTGACCGGCTGCGGCCGCGTGACAGGGTCATAGCCTGCCGCCCGTCGTACCCACCGAGGTAGCACAAAATAACTCTACCTTCACAACGCAATTTCACACTAAGTGGCAGCGTAACCTTGCCTGCTCTATCAACATGATAACCTCCTTTATTATTTGTGCTTTACTTTACGTTACTCTTCAATCCAACAATCAACTAACTTTTGCTTTTATTTTACCTTGTGTTGGGACTACAAAACGAAACAAGTTGTCCAATCCTCGTGGGATTCGACATCTTTTATATTATAACTTGGCAGGAGTGTGCATTTGCGCTCTCACAAAAAGGGAACACCTACATGCCCTAGAAGTTTTTGGCGCCGTTGCCGGGGATTGGTAACAGTGAATTTCGTTTTTCAATTTCTGCACTTTTTATTTACTTTTTATTTTATCTTTATTTTTAATCGAAAAAAATTAAAATTTTACTATGTCCTTTGCAAGTGTATGAACAGGGTCAACCCTAAAGGAAATCTCCTTATTTACGACGATATCGAACGTGAAACAAGAAGGATTAAGAGGGAGCTCAGGGAAGTCCTTAAGAGAAACAAAGAAGACAATGGAAAAGCAAAGGAAGAAACAATGGTAAATGAGGACCCACCAAATGATGCCGCCAACGACAAGGACAAGCAGCTAGACTTGCCGCCCAGAGGTCCGCAAGACCTACCACGGCAGGATCCCCCTGATTTGCCCAGACAACCCCAGCCCGCTCGAACTACCAGAGAATACCTTGAGCATGACTTCTGAGGGTTCGACCCAATAGTGACGGAACCTGACATTGGGGCAGGCCACTTTGAATTAAAGCCCGTCATGTTCAACATGATAAACACACTAGGGTACTTTGGAGGGACTGCCACAGAACATGCTCGACTGCACTTACGAGGATTCCTGGACATTTATCGAGCATTTAAGATACACGGGGTTCACCAGGATGTACTACGGCTGAGGCTATATCCCTATTCAAAGATTTTCTAGACCGTTTTAGCCCGTCCAATGTCACTAATAGGCTGCGGAATGAGATCACAGCCTTTAGACAAGGGGATAATGAGCCGATGTACGAGGCATGGGAGCGGTATCAACAGATGCTTAATAATTGTCTGCTACATGGTCTACCGACTGTGACTCAGGTATTTATATTCTATAACGGGGTTAACTACCCAACTCGGATGATGATAGATGCCTCGGTCAACAGGATAATCCTAGATAGACCTACAGAGGAAGCACTGCGGCTGTTGAACATAGCCGCTAAAAATGATTATAAGTACCCGACCTCCCGCCGAGGCGGCACAAGGCGGCCAACAACTGCAAATGAGGTAGAAGCGTCAGAATCTATTAACACCCGCCTCGATACCCTGACGGAGCTGGTTATGAAGATTGTGCAATCCCTTGGGATGGCCTACGATGTAAAAGCTGTGGAGCCATTTTGTGGCGAATGTGGGGGAAACAACGATTCCTCTACTTGCACATCATCTGCAAAACTATATGGGAGGATACGAGAAGAATAGCAGGACTGTCCAGTACACCTATAATCTTGGATGGAAAAACCATCCCAACTTCTCGTGGAGTAACCCAAAGTCAGCTGCAACCCCGCAACAGGCAGAACTAGTCCCGGCAGCAGACTCAGCAGCCACAACACAATAATTCACTAGAAGCAACTCTACAAACTTTTATGAAGGAAACTAGTGAATTTATTGTTCATACAAATAAATTTATTGAAAAACTGAGTCTTTTATGGACAGGACTGAGATGAAGATGAACAACCAGTAGGCTACCATTAAGAACATAGAGACCCAATTTGGGCCGTTTACTGAAATATTCAATAGCCACACTATAGGTGCATCATCCAGCAGCTCGCAAACAGCAGCCAAACCCACTTATGAACATTGCAAGGCTATATCTACGAGGAGTAGGAAGCAGATGGATGAACCCAAGATGGTGGAACAGCCAGCAGTACAACTGGACCAGAAAAGCAAGCCTGCCTCAGTAGCAGAACATGAAGGCAACACTAAAAAGGATGATCCTCCCTAGACTAAGCCCCCAAGCAAGAAGCACATAGAGGACAACCATCTGCCAGCACCATTCCCCCAAAAGCTCAAGCAACAATAGCAAGAGCACCAATTCAGAAAATTCCTGGATATTCTGAAACATGTGCATATCAATATACCTCTTGTAAAAGCAATTCAAAGCATGCAAAACTATGCCAAACATCTCAGGGACATAGTTTCTAAGAAGAAGAGGATTGAGGAGTTTGAGACAGTGGTTGTCACTGAAGAGTGCATGGATGTGCTGCATAACAAGATGCCGCCTGTAACCCCCTTAACCCGGCCTAGACGGTTGACCCGAATTAAGAAAGTCACACGGGGAAAACCAAAGTCAACCCGAAAGTCAACCTTGATTAACAACCCTTTTTTTTCTTTTTTTTAAACTTGTCTAGAGGCATATTAACCCTAGTTGTGAACACACAAACAACATGCTCAAAGATCACAAACATCAGAGATCAAACAGGGACCCAATTGTACAATTTACAACCCTAGGGACCAAATTGAAAATTCTATAAATTATGAGGACTTAACTCAAATTAAAGTTACCATCTTGAAAATAATCAGGTTTCATGCTTCACTGCCAAATTTCAGCTCAAACGGACATCCCAAGCTCATACAATTGCACAAACAAGATTCAGGACCAAAATGCAAACATTCCAAAACATTTAACTGCCAATGTCAGCCCCCAACGGTCGGCTGTTCCGAAACAGGGAGAGCCTGTTTCGAAACACGGGGCCGTTCCGCAACGCGTACCGAAACGCGGGCTGGCAGAGGCCTTCCCGTTTCGGAACGGTGTCACCCGTTTCGGACGCCTGGGCTGATTCAGGGCACCCGTTCCGAAACGGTAGCCACTGTTCCGAAACACCCTGCACAGAATGCAGCAAAATGCATGCTTAAACACAAAATTGATCAACCAAACATGCTCCAAACGCTACCAAACTTTACCAGCATGAAATTCAACATACAAGAGACATATATTCATCAACCAATCAACATATTATCATCATATAAGAAAAGCCCCAATTCTAATGGCATGCTTCCTACACAAGCAAACCATTCAAGCATAAAACCTCCAATTCAAACATGCAATGGCCAATTACAAAAACCAGCATTATCAACAACATTAAACATACTTAAGGAGTTCAAAACATCTCCCAAAACATACACAAAGGTCCCCCATTGCCAAATGCCCAAAGCTAAAGGTGTACAAGAAAACCTTTCCATACTTGAGCTCGAATCCCACTTGATTGCTTGCCCTCCTTGCTGCCCTTAAGTACCTTAATGTTCTGCATTATTGGTTTAAGAAAACGAAAGAGAGCGTAAGCAAAAGCTTAGTGAGGAATGCTCATTAAAACCACACAATAATGCATTAATAAAACACTTTATAAATCATGCTTCAAATCATCATTTACTCATGCTCAAAAGCATTCTTAAACAAGCAATTCATGCTTCATATCTTAATATGTCATATTGGCCACAAGTGATAAATTCCATCTTTTAAAAACAAGATCAACATAAGACTCACACATGAACTTTTAAACACCATTGTGATCTTATAATTCACAACAACCACACAAGGACTTTTAACCACCTTTGTGTTCTTCCCAAGGACTTTTAAACACCTTGGCCCCAAGGACTTTTAAACACCTTGGCCCATGGACTTTTAAACACCATGGCAAGGACCACACAAGGACTTTTAACCACCTTTGTGTCCTTAACAAGAACCATCCAAGGACTTTTAACCACCTTGATGTTCTTAAGTAACAAGGCTCACTCAAGGACTTTTAACCACCTTAGTGACCTTAACAAGAATCATCATGGACTTTTAACCACCATGAAGTTCTTAGAATCCACAAGGCTCACTCAAGGACTTTTAACCACCTTAGTGACCTTAACCTTTTCAAAACATCACTTGCCAATATACATCATTTTCATCATTTAATCCACTGTTTTAAAGCATTAAACCAAGCCATATTCATCATGCGTTTTAAAGCATCAAACCACATTTAATCAATGTTCAAAAACAAGGAACTCTTACCTTGAGCTTCCTTCAACATATGGCTTACAAAATCAGCAATAACCATGCTAAATCATGCTTTCAAAACAGAATCTAAAACATGCAATAAACCACATTGCACAACAACCAAACCATGGCCACCACTAGAGAGTTTTTCCGAAAACTTACACTTGAGCTTAGCAAAGTTGTTTAGACTTAAACTAAGCTCCCAAGACATTGGTTTCAAAGCCGAAAACCCAATTTCACTCACCGATTCCACTTCGCCTCTTGCCGAAGCACCAATCAAGCCTCCGGATCACCAACACTTGGATCCAAAGATGACTCCCCTGTTTTAACACATCAAAACAGTAGATTAATGCATCACCATGCATTAATATCCTCAATGAAAGCACCTAAACTCGCTGCTCTCATCCACACTCCATTTCCGGCCACCAAACACAACCGAAAATGCATTCAAACAACTTCTCAACAAAGCCCAGCCATAAACCATCAAAACCAAACATCCTTTAACATCATTTTACATCTAAAAAGAGCTTAACAACATCCTTATACCTCCAGCAACAACAAATCTACAAGATCACACCAAAAACAACCTAGAATCATAAGCTAAACTTAGGAAATTCAACCTATCCGGGATTGCATTAATTAAAACTCAATTCCTTATCAAATTAACATCCATTAATCATCATTTTAACAACTTAAAACACTGCTTTAACAGATCCAACGAAAATTCACCAAAAATCACCAAATCTTGCATTTTAAGCCAAGATCCATTTCACAACTTTAAAAGTCATTTATAAAACATCAATTAAGGATTGAGAACTTAGGAATTTCAGTAAAGAACTGATAGTTTAGAGGAGAAGGACGTTCTTACCTCCAAACTTGAGTTTCTCCTCTTTTAGAACCAAAAAGCTTGAAGAATCAACTAGCAAATTGAGAGGTTTTGTTGATGTGATGATTAGGAATCAAAAGAGAACTGAAAAGGAAGATTTGAGTGACAAAATCAGAAGGAAATCTCTGGAGAGAAAGTGTTTGGGTTGAGAGAAAATGAGAGAAAAGGAAAATTGGAAAATATGGAAAGTTAGTTGCAAAATAGCCAAATGATTTCCCTCCACTTTTCTTAAGCTTTAAAATCAGAATTAAACATTAAAATATCTTAGAAAAATCTGGAGAAAATCCCTTTGGGTAAATAGCTCCTTAAAGATTCAAAGTTTCAATCCTTTATAAAACAGTCACGCAACTTTCAAAAATTACATTTTGGTCACTAGCCAAAATGTCACCCTTCCAAACCTCATTTTGTAAAATTGATTTCACAGTTCACTTATATATATTAAAAGATGATTTTAGAACATTTTTCCATATTTTTAATGCAACCCGAACTAGGCTTTCCTAATTTCACCTCTTAAGATTCGAACAGCACTTTGACCAAACCGGTCAACGCCCAAATCTTCTAAGCCCAAAACCGGGGCGTTACAACTCTCCCCCCTTAAGAAATTTCGTCCCCGAAATTTACCTGAAGGAAAGAGATAGGGAAACTGCTTCAGCATGTCTTCCTTCCGCTCCCACGTGGCTTCCTCAACTCCTCGATGCTTCCACAGCACCTTTACCAACTCAATGGTCTTGCCACGAAGAACCTTGTTATCCGAATCCCGAACCTTCACCGGCTCCTCATCATAGGTCAAATCCGGATTCAATTCCACTTCCTCCACAGGCATCACATGCGAAGGATCAGATCTATACTTCCGGAGCATAGAAACATGAAACACATCATGAATCTTCTCCAACTCTTGAGGTAGCCTCAACCTATACGCAACAGGACCCACACGCTCAATCACCTCATATGGTCCAATGTACCTAGGGCTCAACTTACCCTTCCGGCCAAACCTCATCACCTTCTTCCAAGGCGAAACCTTCAAAAACACACGGTCACCTACCGCATACTCAATCTCCTTACGCTTCAAATCCGCGTAAGACTTTTGCCGATCAGAAGCTGCCTTCAACCGCTCACAAATGAGCTTCACCTTCTCGGTGGTTCCCTTCAACAAAGCCGGCATCGAAACCAACTTCTGACCCGTTTCAGCCCAACAAAGAGGAGTCCTACACTTCCTCCTGTACAAAGCCTCATAAGGTGCCATTTGAACACTTGCCTGATAACTATTGTTATAAGCAAACTCAACCAAAGGCAGATGCTTCTCCCAAGAACCTTGGAACTCAATCACGCAGCACCTCAACATATCCTCCAAAATCTGGATAACACGCTCAGACTGACCATCCGACTGAGGATGATAGGATGTACTGAAATTCAACCTTGTACCCAAAGCTTGATGCAAACACTGCCAGAAACGCGATGTGAACCTCGGATCCCTATCCGACACAATCGACTTAGGCACACCATACAGCCGCACAATCTCAGCAATGTACAGCTCCGCAAGCTTATCCAAAGAAAACGTAGTATGCACAGGCAAGAAATGCGCACACTTCGTCAGGCGATCCACAATCACCCAAACAGAATTCTTCTTCGATGGAGACAAAGGTAAACCAGATACAAAATCCATGGTAACCCTTTCCCACTTCCATTCATAGATTCTCAACGGTTGCAACAACCCTGAAGGAACCTGATGCTCAGCCTTAACCCGCTGACACACCATACACTTGCTCACGAACTCTGCAACATCCTTTTTCAAACCCACCCAATAGTACTCATCACGAAGATCTCAATACATCTTAGTACTACCAGGGTGCATAGCAAAAGGACTACTATGACCTTCAGTCAGAATAGCACGCCTCAACTCAGCATCATTGGGCACTACTATCCGACTCCCAAAACACAACACTCCATCATCATTGAAACAGAAATCCGAAGGCCTACCCTCCGCGATATCCTGAACATGAGACACCAAGGAATCATCCAGCAACTGCTTTTCCTTGATCAACTGAACCAAAGATGGCTTCACTTGCAACTCAGCCACAAGACCACCATCTCGCGAAATACTCAAGCTGGCAAACATAGCCCTCAGCTCAACAGCTACCTTTCTACTCAAGGCATCCGCAACAACATTAGCTTTTCCAGGATGGTACTCAATCATCAGATCATAATCCTTGAGCAACTCCACCCAACGCCGCTGCCTAAGATTTAACTCCTTCTGAGACATCAGATACCTTAAACTCTTGTGATCCGTGTACACCGTACACTTCTCACCATACAGATAATGTCTCCAGATCTTCAGAGCAAAAACCACTGCAGCCAGCTCAATGTCATGCGTAGGATAATTGCGCTCATGCACCTTCAACTGCCGCGATGTATAAGCCACCACCTTACCCTCTTGCATCATCACACATCCTAAACCAACATAGGACGCATCACTGTAGACCACAAACTCTTTCCCTGATTCAGGTTGAACCAAGATAGGAGCTTGCGTCAAAGCCGCCTTAAGCTTCTCAAAAGCCTGTTGTCTCGCTTCTGTCCACTCATACTTAACATCCTTCTGCAACAACTTCGTCAAAGGTGCAGCAATCTTAGAAAACCCATCCACAAACCTCCGGTAGTATCCCGCCAAACCAAGGAAACTACGAACCTCGTGAACTGACTTAGGAACCTTCCAATTCATCACCGCCTCAATCTTCTGAGGATCAACACGAATCCCCTCGGCAGAAACTACATGCCCAAGAAACACCACCTCCTTAAGCCAGAACTCACACTTACTCAGCTTAGCATAAAGCTGATTCTCCAACAAAGCTTGCAAAACAACCCTCAAATGCTCTTCATGCTCTTCCTCAGTACGCGAGTACACAAGGATATCATCAATGAACACCACAACAAACTTGTCCAAGTATTCATGAAACACACGGTTCATCATGTCCATGAAAGCAGCAGGAGCATTTGTCAAACCAAACGGCATCACAAGAAACTCATAATGCCCATACCTTGTCCTGAAAGCTGTCTTAGGCACATCCACATCCTTCACCTTCAACTGGTAATATCTTGACCTCAAGTCAATCTTAGAGAACACAGCAGCTCCCCGAAATTGATCAAAGAGATCATCAATCCTCGGCAAAGGATACCGATTCTTGATAGTCAACTTGTTCAGCTGACGGTAATCAATGCACATTCTCATAGTGCCATCATTCTTCTTCACAAACAAGACCGGTGCACCCCAAGGTGACACACTCGGCCGGATGAAACCACGATCAAGCAACTCTTGCAACTGCGTCTTCAGCTCCTTAGGTGCCATTCTATAAGGGGTAATGGACACATGAGTTGTATTCTCATACAGCTCAATTCCAAACTCCACCTCGCGATTAGGAGGTAAACCAGACAACTCCTCAGGAAAAACACCAGGAAACTCCTTCACAACTCTGATATCCTGCACCCTCAACTCCTTAGAGCTAGGATTCATCACAAAAGCTAGATAAGCTTCACAACCTTGCCTCAACATCCTACTTGCCTCCAAGGTAGACACCACATTGGCAAGAAACTTCACATTCTCACCAACCACAACAACTTCGTAATCATCCGCAAGCTTCAGCGAAACTCGCTTATTTTCACAATCCACAACAGCACGATGCTCAGCAAGCCAATCCATACCAAGGATTACATCAAAACCATAGAAAGGCAACTCCATAAGGTCAACATGAAAAACATGTTCTTTCACAACCAAAGGACACCTTCTATACAACTTACGAGTCACAACGGTCTCACCAAAAGAACTAGTGACACGAACACCAACATCCAAAGACTCAACAGGCAAACCAAGCAATTCAGCATGCTCACGCAGAATATATGAATGCGTAGATCCAGAATCAATCAAAGAAAGCAATGACAAGGATTGCAAAGTAAAAGTACCTGCAATCACATCCGCGTCATTCCTCCCCTCACGCTGAGCATACACCCTAGCTTCACCTCCACCCTCAGGCTTCATAGCCACAACATGGGCCACTCATCGACCACCTTCCTCTCTTCGCTGGAAGTTACCACGGCCGCGCTCACGACCTCTCTGCGGTGCAGCAGCAACAGGAGCACGCACTTGGCCACCGGCCAACAGAGGACACTCTCGCCTCAAATGATCCGCAGATCCACAATTCCAGCACCCATTACCAGCTGCCGCAACAGGAGCTTGCACCTCCCTCACAGCACGAGGACAATCACGCTTCATGTGACCACGTGATCCACAAATCCAACAAGCACTCGGATCAGCTCTAGCATTGCCTCCTCGAACAGGTGCACCACCACCTCTCTTAGCTGAGGACTGATACCTCTGATCACGTCCCCTCTTGTTCCGTCCACCACCGGAACTATACTCAGCTGATCGCTTTCCAGCACTTTTAGCAGATAAACCCAAGTTCATATCGATATCCTTGGCTCGGCCCACCAACACATCAAAATCATCATACTCGGTGGCCAGCACATACATCTTCACATCCGTCACTAGACCATAACGGAACCTCTCGCACCTCGCCCGCTCATCAGGGACTAACTCCGGTGCATACTGACTGAGTCTAACAAACTGCACCTCATACTCAGCCACAGTCATGCTCCCCTGGGTAAGAGACATGAACTCGCGCTTCTTTTCATCTAGATACCTCACACCAAGATACCTCCTCTTGAACACATTCTGAAAGAATGTCCAAGTTACATCAGCATCAGCCATCCCGGCTATAGTGGTCGTCCACCACGTATAAGCATCATCCTGAAGCAAGGATACAACACAACCCAGCTTATGCACATCCGTGCAACTCATCTCGCCCAAAATCCTCTTGGTACTCTCTAACCAAGCCTCAGAACCTTCAGTAGACATACCCCTGAACTCAGTCCCACCAAGACTGCGCAAGCGCTCCAAGGGTAATCTAACACCAATATCTTCCTGATGCCTAGCTCCTCGAGCTCCAGCTACTGCGGCTTGAAAAGCACCAGCAATAGCTTGTACCAACATCGTCATGTCAGGCATAGCTTGCCCCTGACCAACCTCAGGTCCAGCAGCTCCAGCACCAGCTGCAACATCAACTCTTTCTCCCTCAGCACCACCACCACCAGGTGAAGGAGGAGGTAACACCGCACTACCCGCATTTTCCTCATTCTCATTCTCATTCGGAGCCGTAGCTCGCACATTACTTCTCAACTCTCTACGTGGTGCCATACTTTAACCATGCAATCACAATGCAAATAAACAAAGTCAGGCCCAGCAAGGTAAGCAATCCAAGTACTCAAGCTCAATTTCACTTAAAATCAACATCATTTCATTAGCTTTGATTTGGCAATAGGTACCCACAACATACTTCACCACAGCATACAACTCAATTGCATCAAATTCACAAACCACTCATCATGCTTTTACTCAACAAGCATACATAGCATACACACTTCAATCATGCACACATTCATTCCCAATTACTCGAGAACTCGGCTCTGATACCACCAAATGTAACCCCCTTAACCCGGCCTAGACGGTTGACCCGAATTAAGAAAGTCACACGGGGAAAACCAAAGTCAACCCGAAAGTCAACCTTGATTAACAACCCTTTTTTTCTTTTTTTTTTAAACTTTTCTAGAGGCATATTAACCCTAGTTGTGATCACACAAACAACATGCTCAAAGATCACAAACATCAGAGATCAAACAGGGACCCAATTATACAATTTACAACCCTAGGGACCAAATTGAAAATTCTATAAATTATGAGGACTTAACTCAAATTAAAGTTACCATCTTGAAAATAATCAGGTTTCATGCTTCACTGCCAAATTTCAGCTCAAACGGACATCCCAAGCTCATACAATTGCACAAACAAGATTCAGGATCAAAATGCAAACATTTCAAAACATTTAACTGCCAATGTCAGCCCCCAACGGTCGGCTGTTCCGAAACAGAGAGAGCCTGTTTCGAAACACGGGGCGGTTCCGCAACGCGTACCGAAATGCGGGCTGGCAGAGGCCTTCCCGTTTCGGAACGGTGTCACCCGTTTCGGACGCCTGGGCTGATTCAGGGCACCCGTTCCGAAACGGTAGCCACTATTCCGAAACACCCTGCACAGAATGCAGCAAAATGCATGCTTAAACACACAATTGATCAACCAAACATGTAACGCCCTGGTTTTGGGCTTAGAAGTTTTAGGCGTTGACCGGTTTGGTCAAAGTCCTGTTCGAATCTTAAGAGGTGAAATTAGGAAAGCCTAGTTCGGGTTGCATTAAAAATATGGAAAAATGTTCTAAAATCATCTTTTAATATAATTAAGTGAACTGTGAAATCAATTTTGAAAAATGGGTTTTGGAAGTATGACATTTTGGCTAGTGACCAAAATGTAATTTTTGAAAGTTTTGTGACTATTTTATAAAGAGTTGAAACTTTGAATCTTTAAGGGGCTATTAATCCAAAGGTGATTTCTCCAGATTTTTCTAAGATATTTAGAGTTTTAATTCTGATTTTAAAGTGAATCAAAAGGAGGGAAAAAGCTCATTTGACAATTTTCTCAACTAACTTCCAATTTTCTTCTCTCTTTTTCTCTCAAACCAAACACACCATTTCCAGAGATTTGATTCTGTTTTTCTCACTTAAATCTCTCCTTTTAACTCTCATTTGATTCCTAATCAACATATCTTCAAAACCTCTTCAATTGCTTCTTGATTCTTCAAGGATTTTCATTCCAAAAAGTGGAGAAACACAAGTTTGGAGGTAAGAACGTCCTTCTCCTCTAAACTACCAGTTCTTTACTGAAATTCCCAAGTTCTCAACTCTTAATTGATGTTTAATTAAAGGCTTTTGAGTTTGGAATTGGATCTTGGCTTATAATGCAAGATTTGATGATTTTTCATGATTTTCGTTAGATCTGATTAATCTGTGATTTGAGATGTGTTTTTGATGTTAAATGAACTCTAAATTGATAAGGAAATGAGTTTTGAATGATGCAATCCCGGATAGGTTGTGTTTCCTAAGTTTAGCTTGTGTTTCTTGGATGTTTTTGTGGTGATCTTGTGGATCTGATGTTGCTGGAGGTATAAGGATGTCTTTAGGTTGTTTTTAGATGTTAAATGGTGTTGATGGATGTTAGGTTTTGCTGGTTTATGGCTGGGCTTTGTTGAGAAGTGGTTTTGATGCAATTTCGGTTGTGTTTGGTGGCCGAAATTGGAGTATGAATGAGAGCAGCGAGTTTGAGTGCTTTCATTGAAGCTTTTGATGCATGATGATGCATTAAACCTCTGCTTTAATGTGTTTAATCAGGGGAGGCATCTTTGGATCCAAGAGTTGTTGATCCGGAAGCTTGAATTCGTGCTTCGGCAAGAAGCGAAGTGGAATCGGTGAGTGAAATTGGGTTTTCGGCTTTGAAACCAATGTCTTGGGAGCTTAGTTTAAGTCTAAACAACTTTGCTAAGCTCGAGCGTAAGTTTTCGGAATTTCTCTCTAGTGGTGGCCATGATTTTGTTGTGATGCAAAATGATTATTTGCATGTTTTACATACTGTTTTGGAAGCATGTTTTAGCATGGTTTTTGCTGATGATGTAAGCCATATGTTGAAGGTAACTCTAGGTAGGAGTTCCTTGCTTTTGTACATTGAAATGATGTGGTTTAATGCTTTTAAATGCATGATGAATATGGCTTGGTTTTATGCTTTAAAACAGTGATGTAAGTGATGAAAATGATGTATATTGGCAAGTGAGGTTTTAAAATGTTGAGGTCACTAAGGTGGTTAAAAGTCCTTGAGTGAGCCTTGTTACTTATGAACATCAAGGTGGTTAAAAGTCCTTGGATGGTTCATGTTGTGGACACTAAGGTGGTTAAAAGTCCTTAGGTGATCCTTTTCTATGGTGTTTAAAAGTCCATAGGCCAAGGTGTTTAAAAGTCCTTGGGATCAAGGTGTTTAAAAGTCCTTGATGTGATACTTCATGGTGTTTAAAAGTCCATGGCCAAGGTGTTTAAAAGTCCTTGGGAAGTTGATGAACTTGTTTTAAGAAATGAAATGTATCACTTGAGCCAATATGACATGTTAAGTATATTATGAAGCATGAGATGCTTGTTTTTAATGTGTATGTTGAAGCATGAAATTGCTTGTTTTAAGTAAGGTTTTGAGCATGAGCAAATGTGGATTTGAAGCATGTTTTGTAAATGTTTTAAGTTGCATTATTGGATGGTTTTTAAGAGCATTCCTCACTAAGCTTTTGCTTACGCTCTCTTCGTTTTCCTTAATTCAATAATGCAGAGCATTAGAGACCTTTTGAGGGCAGCAAGAAGGGCAAGAATTCAAGTGCAAGTAAAGCTCAATGTATGGAAGGTTTTTGTTAAACATTTTAGCTTTTGGGTGATTTGGCAATGGGGAAACAATGTGTATGTTTTGGGAGGTGTTTTGTACTCCCTAAGTATGTTTCTTGATGTTAAGATTGATGGCTTTTGGATTGCATCTTTATATGCTTGTTTTGTAAGTTTGGTGCTTGAATAGCTAGCTTGTGTAGGAAGCATGCCTATAGAATTGGGACTTTTTGCATATGATGATGATTGGTTGAATTGATGATGCCTATATGTTATATATATGTTGAATAGCATGCTGGTAAAGTTTGGTGACATTCGGAGCATGATTGGTTGTGTAATTGCATGTTTAAAGTGGAGTTTTGGAGCAATCTGGGCAGGGTGTTTCGGAACAGCACCTACCGTTTCGGAACGGCCCCGCGTTTCGAAACTGGCTATGCCTGTTTCAGAACGGGTGACCGTTGGGGGCTGACATTGACAGTTATATGTTTTGGAATGTTTGCGTTTTGGTCCTAAAACTTGATTGTGCAATTGTATGAGTTTGGGAAGTCCTTTTGAGCTGAAATTTTTCAGAGAAGCATGAAACATGATTAATTTCAAGTTGGTAACTTCGAATTGGGTTAAGTCCTTAGAATTATCAGAATTTACAATTTGGTCCCTAAAGTTGTATCTTGTTCAATTGGGTCCCTGTTTGATGTCTGATGTTTGTGATCTTTTGGTATGGTGTTTGCGTGATCACAACTAGGTCTAATGTGCATCTAGATAAGATTAAAAAGAAAAAAAAGGGTCGTTAATCAAGGTTGACTTTCGGGTTGACTTTGGTTTTCCCCGTGTGACTTTCTTAATTCGGGTCAACCGTCTAGGCCGGGTTAAGGGGGTTACATTTGGTGGTATCAGAGCTGAGTTCTCGAGTAATTGGGAATGTTTGTATGCATGATTGAAGTATGTATGCTATGAATGCTTGTTGTTTGAAAGCATGTTCAGTGGTTTGAAATGTTGATGCAGTTGAGTTGTATGCTCTGATGTTGCATGTTGAGGGTACCCATTGCCAAACAAAAGCTAAAGGAAAGATGTTGTTTTGAAATGAAATTGAGCTTGAATACTTGGATTGCTTACCTTGCTGGGCCTGACTTTGTTTTATTTGTGTTGTGATTGCATGGTAAAAGTATGGCACCACGTAGAGAGTTAAGAGGTAATGCGAGAGCTACGGCTCCTAACGAGAATGAGAATGAAGAGCACACTGGTAGTGCTGTGTTACCCCCTCCTCCGCCTGGTGGTGGTGCTGGAGGTGCGAGAGCTGAAGCTGCAGCTGGTGCTGATGCTGGAGCTGCTGGACCAGAGGTTGGTCAGGGGCAAGCTATGCCTGATATGCCTGTTTTGGTACAAGCTATTGCGGGTGCTTTTCGAGCAGCAGTAGCTGGAGCTCAGGGAGCTGGGCATCAGGGAGATGCTGGAGTCAGATTGCCTTTGGAGCGTCTGCGCAGTCTTGGAGGGACTGAGTTTAGAGGTTTGTCAGCTGAGAGTTCTGAGGCTTGGCTGGAAAGTACCAAGCGTATCTTGGGTCAGATGAGTTGCACGGATGTGCAAAAGCTGGGCTGTGTTGTGTCCTTGCTGCAGGACGATGCTTATACATGGTGGACGACTACCATTTCTGGAATGGCTGAAGCTGATGTTACCTGGACATTCTTTCAGAATGTGTTTAAAAGAAGATATCTGGGAGTGAGATATCTGGATGAGAAAAAGCGGGAATTCATGTCTCTTACCCAAGGGAGCATGAGTGTAGCTGAGTACGAGGTACAGTTTGTACGGCTCAGTCAGTATGCACCAGAGCTGATACCTGATGAGAGGGCTAGGTGCGAGAGGTTTCGTTACGGTCTTGTGACGGATGTTAAGATGTATGTGCTGGCCACTGAATATGATGATTTTGATGTTTTGGTGGGCCGAGCCAAAGACATTGAGATGAATCTGGGTTTGTCTGCTAGAGGTGCTGGAGCAAGTGCTGGGAAGAGGTCAGCTGAGTTTAGTTCCGGTGGTGGACGGAACAAGAGGGGACGAGATCAGAAGTATCAGTCCTCAGCCAGGAGAGGTGGTGGTGTGCCTGCTAGGGGTGGGGGTGCTAGAGCTGATCCTAGTGCTTGTTGGATCTGTGGTTCCCGTGGTCACTTGAAGCGTGACTGTCCTCGTGCTGAGAGAGTGGCACAAGCTCCTGTTGCAACAGCTGGTAATGCTGGGAATGGGTGCTGGAATTGTGGTTCTGCGGACCACTTGAGGCGAGATTGTCCGAGGATGGCTGGTGAGCAGGTGCGTGCTCCTGTTGTTGCTGCACCACAGAGAGGTCGTGGGCGCGGCCGTGGTAATTTCCAGAGGAGAGAGGAAGGTGGCCGAGGGGTAGCTCATGTTATAGCTATTCAGCCTGAAGGTGGAGGCCAAGCAAGGGTGTATGCTCAGAGAGAGGGCAGGAATGATGCAGATGTGATTGCAGGTACCTTTACTTTGCAGTCCTTGTCATTGCTTTCTTTGATTGATTCTGGATCTACGCATTCATATATTCTTCGTGAGCATGCTGAATTGCTTGGTTTGCCTGTTGAGTCTTTGGATGTTGGTGTTCGGGTCACTAGTTCTTTTGGTGAGACTGTTGTGACTCGAAAGTTGTATAGAAGGTGCCCTTTGGTTGTTCAAGAGCATGTCTTTCATGTTGATCTTATGGAGTTGCCCTTCTATGGTTTTGATGTGATCCTTTGTATGGATTGGCTTGCTGAGCATCGTGCTGTTGTGGATTGTGAGAATAAGCGTGTTTCGCTTAAGCTTGCGGATGATTATGAAGTTGTGGTGGTTGGTGAGAATGTGAAGTTTCTTGCCAATGTGGTATCTTCTTTGGAGGCGAGCAGGATGCCGAGGCAAGGTTGCGAAGCCTATCTAGCTTTTGTGATGAATCCTAGCTCTAAGGAGTTGAGGGTGCAAGATATCAGGGTTGTAAAGGAGTTTCCTGGTGTTTTTCCTGAGGAGTTGCCTGGTTTACCTCCTAACCGCGAGGTGGAGTTTGGAATTGAGCTGTATGAGAATACAACTCCTGTGTCCATTACTCCCTATAGAATGGCACCTAAGGAGCTGAAGGAGCTGAAGACGCAGTTGCAAGAGTTGCTTGATCGTGGTTTCATCCGGCCGAGTGTGTCACCTTGGGGAGCACCGGTCTTGTTTGTGAAGAAGAAGGATGGCACTATGAGGATGTGCATTGATTACCGTCAGCTGAACAAGTTGACTATCAAGAATCGGTATCCTTTGCCGAGGATCGATGATCTCTTTGATCAATTTCGGGGAGCTGCTGTGTTCTCTAAGATTGACTTGAGGTCAGGGTATTATCAGTTGAAGGTGAAAGATGTGGATGTGCCTAAGACAGCTTTCAGGATAAGGTATGGGCATTATGAGTTCCTTGTGATGCCGTTTGGGTTGACAAATGCTCCTGCTGCTTTCATGGACATGATGAATCGTGTGTTTCATGAATACCTGGACAAGTTTGTCGTGGTGTTCATTGATGATATCCTCGTGTACTCGCGTACTGAGGAGGAGCATGAAGAGCATTTGAGGATTGTTTTGCAAGCTTTGTTGGAGAATCAGCTTTATGCTAAGCTGAGCAAGTGTGAGTTCTGGTTAAGAGAGGTGGTTTTTCTTGGGCATGTTGTTTCAGCTGAGGGGATTCTTGTTGATCCTCAGAAGATTGAGGCGGTGATGAGTTGGAAATTTCCTAAGTCTGTTCATGAGGTCCGTAGTTTCCTTGGTTTGGCGGGATACTACCGAAGGTTTGTGGATGGGTTTTCCAAGGTTGTTGCTCCTTTGACAAAGCTGTTGCAAAAGGATGTTAAGTATGAGTGGACAGAAGCGAGACAGCAGGCTTTTGAGAAGTTGAAGGCGGCTTTGACGCAAGCTCCTATCTTGATTCAGCCTGAATCAGGGAGAGAGTTTGTGGTCTACAGTGATGCATCCTATGTTGGTTTGGGGTGTGTGCTAATGCAGGAGGGTGAGGTGGTGGCTTATGCATCGAGGCAGTTGAAAGTGCATGAGCGCAATTACCCTACGCATGATATTGAGCTGGCTGCAGTGGTTTTTGCTCTGAAGATCTGGAGGCATTATCTGTATGGTGAGAAGTGTACTGTGTACACGGATCACAAGAGTTTGAGGTATCTGATGTCTCAGAAGGAGTTGAATCTTAGGCAGCAGCGTTGGTTGGAGTTGCTCAAGGATTATGATCTGACGATTGAGTATCATCCTGGAAAAGCTAATGTTGTTGCTGATGCCTTGAGTAGGAAGGTAGCTGTTGAGTTGAGAGCCATGTTTGCTAGCTTGAGCATATCGCGTGATGGTGGTCTTGTGGCTGAGTTACAAGTGAAGCCATCTTTGGTTTAGTTGATCAAGGATAAGCAGTTGTTGGATGATTCCTTAGTGTCTCATGTTTAGGATATCGCGGAGGGTAGACCTTCGGATTTCTGTTTCAATGATGATGGTGTGCTGTGTTTTGGGAGTCGGATAGTAGTGCCCAATGATGCTGAGTTGAGGCGTGCTATTCTGACTGAAGGTCATAGTAGTCCTTTTTCTATGCACCCTGGTAGTACTAAGATGTACCGTGATCTTCGTGATGAGTACTATTGGGTTGGTTTGAAGAAGGACGTTGCGGAGTTCGTGAACAAGTGTTTGGTGTGTCAGCGAGTTAAAGCTGAGCATCAGTTTCCTTCAGGGTTGTTGCAACCGTTGAAAATCCCTGAATGGAAGTGGGAGAGGGTTACCATGGATTTTGTATCTGGTTTGCCTTTGTCTCCATCGAAGAAGAATTCGGTCTGGGTGATTGTGGATCGCCTGACGAAGTGTGCGCATTTCTTGCCTGTGCATACTACGTTCTCGTTGGATAAGCTGGCAGAGCTGTACATTGCTGAGATTGTGCGGCTGCATGGTGTGCCTAAGTCGATTGTGTCGGATAGGGATCCGAGGTTCACATCGCGGTTTTGGCAGTGTTTGCATCAAGCTCTGGGTACAAGGTTGCATTTCAGTACATCCTATCATCCTCAGTCGGATGGTCAGTCTGAGCGAGTTATCCAGATTTTGGAGGATATGTTGAGGTGCTGCGTGATTGAGTTCCAAGGTTCTTGGGAGAAGCATCTGCCTTTGGTTGAGTTTGCCTATAACAATAGTTATCAGGCGAGCATACAGATGGCACCTTATGAGGCTTTGTACGGGAGGAAGTGTAGGACTCCTCTTTGTTGGGCTGAAACTGGTCAAAAGTTGGTTTCGATGCCGGCTTTGTTGAAAGGGACCACAGAGAAGGTAAAGCTCATTTGTGAACGGTTAAAGGCTGCTTCTGATCGGCAGAAATCTTACGCGGATTTGAAGCGTAAGGAGATAGAGTATGCGGTGGGTGACCGTATGTTCTTGAAGGTTTCGCCTTGGAAGAAGGTGATGCGGTTTGGCCGGAAGGGCAAGTTGAGCCCTAGATACATTGGACCATATGAGGTGGTTGAGCGTGTGGGTCCTGTTGCGTATCGGTTGAGGTTACCTCAGGAGTTGGAGAAGATTCATGATGTGTTTCATGTTTCTATGCTCCGGAAGTATAGATCTGATCCTTCGCATGTGATGCCTGTGGAGGAAGTGGAGCTGAATCCGGATTTGACCTATGATGAGGAACCGGTGAAGGTTCTGGATTCGGATAGCAAGGTTCTTCGTGGCAAGACCATTGAGTTGGTGAAGGTGCTGTGGAAGCATCGCGGTGTTGAGGAAGCCACGTGGGAGCGGAAGGAAGACATGCTGAAGCAGTTTCTTTATCTCTTTCCTTCAGGTAAATTTCGAGGACGAAATTTCTTAAGGGGGGGGGGGGAGAGTTGTAACGCCCCGGTTTTGGGCTTAGAAGTTTTGGGCGTTGACCGGTTTGGTCAAAGTCCTGTTCGAATCTTAAGAGGTGAAATTAGGAAAGCCTAGTTCGGGTTGCATTAAAAATATGGAAAAATGTTCTAAAATCATCTTTTAATATAATTAAGTGAACTGTGAAATCAATTTTGAAAAATGGGTTTTGGAAGTATGACATTTTGGCTAGTGACCAAAATGTAATTTTTGAAAGTTTTGTGACTATTTTATAAAGAGTTGAAACTTTGAATCTTTAAGGGGCTATTAATCCAAAGGTGATTTCTCCAGATTTTTCTAAGATATTTAGAGTTTTAATTCTGATTTTAAAGTGAATCAAAAGGAGGGAAAAGCTCATTTGACAATTTTCTCAACTAACTTCCAATTTTCTTCTCTCTTTTTCTCTCAAACCAAACACACCATTTCCAGAGATTTGATTCTGTTTTTCTCACTTAAATCTCTCCTTTTAACTCTCATTTGATTCCTAATCAACATATCTTCAAAACCTCTTCAATTGCTTCTTGATTCTTCAAGGATTTTCATTCCAAAAAGTGGAGAAACACAAGTTTGGAGGTAAGAACGTCCTTCTCCTCTAAACTACCAGTTCTTTACTGAAATTCCCAAGTTCTCAACTCTTAATTGATGTTTAATTAAAGGCTTTTGAGTTTGGAATTGGATCTTGGCTTATAATGCAAGATTTGATGATTTTTCATGATTTTCGTTAGATCTGATTAATCTGTGATTTGAGATGTGTTTTTGATGTTAAATGAACTCTAAATTGATAAGGAAATGAGTTTTGAATGATGCAATCCCGGATAGGTTGTGTTTCCTAAGTTTAGCTTGTGTTTCTTGGATGTTTTTGTGGTGATCTTGTGGATCTGATGTTGCTGGAGGTATAAGGATGTCTTTAGGTTGTTTTTAGATGTTAAATGGTGTTGATGGATGTTAGGTTTTGCTGGTTTATGGCTGGGCTTTGTTGAGAAGTGGTTTTGATGCAATTTCGGTTGTGTTTGGTGGCCGAAATTGGAGTATGAATGAGAGCAGCGAGTTTGAGTGCTTTCATTGAAGCTTTTGATGCATGATGATGCATTAAACCTCTGCTTTAATGTGTTTAATCAGGGGAGGCATCTTTGGATCCAAGAGTTGTTGATCCGGAAGCTTGAATTCGTGCTTCGGCAAGAGGCGAAGTGGAATCGGTGAGTGAAATTGGGTTTTCGGCTTTGAAACCAATGTCTTGGGAGCTTAGTTTAAGTCTAAACAACTTTGCTAAGCTCGAGCGTAAGTTTTCGGAATTTCTCTCTAGTGGTGGCCATGATTTTGTTGTGATGCAAAATGATTATTTGCATGTTTTACATACTGTTTTGGAAGCATGTTTTAGCATGGTTTTTGCTGATGATGTAAGCCATATGTTGAAGGTAACTCTAGGTAGGAGTTCCTTGCTTTTGTACATTGAAATGATATGGTTTAATGCTTTTAAATGCATGATGAATATGGCTTGGTTTTATGCTTTAAAACAGTGATGTAAGTGATGAAAATGATGTATATTGGCAAGTGAGGTTTTAAAATGTTGAGGTCACTAAGGTGGTTAAAAGTCCTTGAGTGAGCCTTGTTACTTATGAACATCAAGGTGGTTAAAAGTCCTTGGATGGTTCATGTTGTGGACACTAAGGTGGTTAAAAGTCCTTAGGTGATCCTTTTCTATGGTGTTTAAAAGTCCACAGGCCAAGGTGTTTAAAAGTCCTTGGGATCAAGGTGTTTAAAAGTCCTTGATGTGATACTTCATGGTGTTTAAAAGTCCATGGCCAAGGTGTTTAAAAGTCCTTGGGAAGTTGATGAACTTGTTTTAAGAAATGAAATGTATCACTTGAGCCAATATGACATGTTAAGTATATTATGAAGCATGAGATGCTTGTTTTTAATGTGTATGTTGAAGCATGAAATTGCTTGTTTTAAGTAAGGTTTTGAGCATGAGCAAATGTGGATTTGAAGCATGTTTTGTAAATGTTTTAAGTTGCATTATTGGATGGTTTTTAAGAGCATTCCTCACTAAGCTTTTGCTTACGCTCTCTTCGTTTTCCTTAATTCAATAATGCAGAGCATTAGAGACCTTTTGAGGGCAGCAAGAAGGGCAAGAATTCAAGTGCAAGTAAAGCTCAATGTATGGAAGGTTTTTGTTAAACATTTTAGCTTTTGGGTGATTTGGCAATGGGGAAACAATGTGTATGTTTTGGGAGGTGTTTTGTACTCCCTAAGTATGTTTCTTGATGTTAAGATTGATGGCTTTTGGATTGCATCTTTATATGCTTGTTTTGTAAGTTTGGTGCTTGAATAGCTAGCTTGTGTAGGAAGCATGCCTATAGAATTGGGGCTTTTTGCATATGATGATGATTGGTTGAATTGATGATGCCTATATGTTATATATATGTTGAATAGCATGCTGGTAAAGTTTGGTGACATTCGGAGCATGATTGGTTGTGTAATTGCATGTTTAAAGTGGAGTTTTGGAGCAATCTGGGCAGGGTGTTTCGGAACAGCACCTACCGTTTCGGAACGGGTGCCTTAATCGTGCCCAGGCGTCCGAAACGGGAGGGGCCGTTCCGAAACGGAAAGGCCACTGCCAGACCCCCGTTTTGAAACGGGCTATGCCTGTTTCGGAACGGCCCCGCGTTTCGAAACTGGCTATGCCTGTTTCGGAACGGGTGACCGTTGGGGGCTGACATTGGCAGTTATATGTTTTGGAATGTTTGCGTTTTGGTCCTAAAACTTGATTGTGCAATTGTATGAGTTTGGGAAGTCCTTTTGAGCTGAAATTTTGCAGAGAAGCATGAAACATGATTAATTTCAAGTTGGTAACTTCGAATTGGGTTAAGTCCTTATAATTATCATAATTTACAATTTGGTCCCTAAAGTTGTATCTTGTTCAATTGGGTCCCTGTTTGATCTCTGATGTTTGTGATCTTTTGGTATGGTGTTTGCGTGATCACAACTAGGTCTAATGTGCATCTAGATAAGATTAAAAAGAAAAAAAGGGGTCGTTAATCAAGGTTGACTTTTGGGTTGACTTTGGTTTTCCCCGTGTGACTTTCTTAATTCGGGTCAACCGTCTAGGCCGGGTTAAGGGGGTTACAAAACATGCTCCAAACGCTACCAAACTTTACCAGCATGAAATTCAACATACAAGAGACATATATGCATCAACCAATCAACATATTATCATCATATAAGAAAAGCCCCAATTCTAATGGCACGCTTCCTACACAAGCAAACCATTCAAGCATAAAACATCCAATTCAAACATGCAATGGCCAATTACAAAAACCATCATTATCAACAACATTAAACATACTTAAGGAGTTCAAAACATCTCCCAAAACATACACAAAGGTCCCCCATTGCCAAATGCCCAAAGCTAAAGGTGTACAAGAAAACCTTTCCATACTTGAGCTCGAATCCCACTTGATTGCTTGCCCTCCTTGCCGCCCTTAAGTACCTTAATGTTCTGCATTATTGGTTTAAGAAAACGAAAGAGAGCGTAAGCAAAAGCTTAGTGAGGAATGCTCATTAAAACCACACAATAATGCATTTATAAAACACTTTATAAATTATGCTTCAAATCATCATTTACTCATGCTCAAAAGCATTCTTAAACAAGCAATTCATGCTTCATATCTTAAAATGTCATATTGGCCACAAGTGATAAATTCCATCTTTTAAAAACAAGATCAACATAAGACTCACACATGGACTTTTAAACACCATTGTGATCTTATAATTCACAAGAACCACACAAGGACTTTTAACCACCTTTGTGTTCTTCCCAAGGACTTTTAAACACCTTGGCCCCAAGGACTTTTAAACACCTTGGCCCATGGACTTTTAAACACCATGGCAAGGACCACACAAGGACTTTTAACCACCTTTGTGTCCTTAACAAGAACCATCCAAGGACTTTTAACCACCTTGATGTTCTTAAGTAACAAGGCTCACTCAAGGACTTTTAATCACCTTAGTGACCTTAACAAGAATCATCATGGACTTTTAACCACCATGAAGTTCTTAGAATCCACAAGGCTCACTCAAGGACTTTTAACCACCTTAGTGACCTTAACCTTTTCAAAACATCACTTGCCAATATACATCATTTTCATCATTTAATCCACTGTTTTAAAGCATTAAACCAAGCCATATTCATCATGCGTTTTAAAGCATCAAACCGCATTTAATCAATGTTCAAAAACAAGGAACTCTTACCTTGAGCTTCCTTCAACATATGGCTTACAAAATCAGCAATAACCATGCTAAATCATGCTTTCAAAACAGAATTTAAAACATGCAATAAACCACATTGCACAACAACCAAACCATGGCCACCACTAGAGAGTTTTTCCGAAAACTTACACTTGAGCTTAGCAAAGTTGTTTAGACTTAAACTAAGCTCCCAAGACATTGGTTTCAAAGCCGAAAACCCAATTTCACTCACCGATTCCACTTCGCCTCTTGCCGAAGCACCAATCAAGCCTCCGGATCACCAACACTTGGATCCAAAGATGACTCCCCTGTTTTAACACATCAAAACAGTAGATTAATGCATCACCATGCATTAATATCCTCAATGAAAGCACCTAAACTCGTTGCTCTCATCCACACTCCATTTCCGGCCACCAAACACAACCGAAAATGCATCCAAACAACTTCTCAACAAAGCCCAGCCATAAACCATCAAAACCAAACATCCTTTAACATCATTTTACATCTAAAAAGAGCTTAACAACATCCTTATACCTCCAGCAACAACAGATCTACAAGATCACACCAAAAACAACCTAGAATCATAAGCTAAACTTAGGAAATTCAACCTATCCGGGATTGCATTAATCAAAACTCAATTCCTTATCAAATTAACATCCATTAATCATCATTTTAACAACTTAAAACACTGCTTTAACAGATCAAACGAAAATTCACCAAAAATCACCAAATCTTGCATTTTAAGCCAAGATCCATTTCACAACTTTAAAAGCCATTTATAAAACATCAATTAAGGATTAAGAACTTAGGAATTTCAGTAAAGAACTGATAGTTTAGAGGAGAAGGACGTTCTTACCTCCAAACTTGAGTTTCTCCTCTTTTAGAACCAAAAAGCTTGAAGAATCAACTAGCAAATTGAGAGGTTTTGTTGATGTGATGATTAGGAATCAAAAGAGAATTGGAAAGGAAGATTTGAGTGACAAAATCAGAAGGAAATCTCTGGAGAGAAAGTGTTTGGGTTGAGAGAAAAGGAAAATTGGAAAATATGGAAAGTTAGTTGCAAAATAGCCAAATGATTTCCCTCCACTTTTCTTAAGCTTTAAAATCAGAATTAAACATTAAAATATCTTAGAAAAATCTGGAGAAACTCCCTTTGGGTAAATAGCTCCTTAAAGATTCAAAGTTTCAATCCTTTATAAAACAGTCACGTAACTTTCAAAAATTACATTTTGGTCACTAGCCAAAATGTCACCCTTCCAAACCTCATTTTGTAAAATTGATTTCACAGTTCACTTATATATATTAAAAGATGATTTTAGAACATTTTTCCATATTTTTAATGCAACCCGAACTAGGCTTTCCTAATTTCACCTCTTAAGATTCGAACATCACTTTGACCAAACCGGTCAACGCCCAAAACTTCTAAGCCCAAAACCGGGGCGTTACACCGCCAAAGTAGACAGATTCTGGCAGCTTTGTTATCCCATGCAGGCTAGACAACAAACATGAGACCAGAGCCCTGTGTGACTTGGGAGCTAGCATCAATCTGATGCCAAAAGCAGTCTTCGATAAACTAGGTATTGGGCCTGCCAAACACACCTCCGTCATGCTTAAACTTGCTGGCCACTCATTTGTACAACCGAAGGGAAAGATCGAAGACATCTTGGTAAAGGTGGGCAACCTAATTCTCCCCGCCGACTTCCTTGTCTTAGATTGTGAGGCCGACGAAAAAGCCCTTATCATCCTTAGGCGAGCTTTCTTGGCAACGAGCATAATGCTTATAGATATGTAACTCGGGGAGGTGATAATGAGTGTAGAGGACCAGAGTATAAAGATGAACGTGCTGCAACCCTCAGAGGAAGGAAAAGGAAGCCCGAATGCAAGAGCTGCCAAAATCAGTGTCGAAACAAGCCAGGACAGTTGCTGCCGTGACAGGCCTAAGGGCAGACTTAAGGACCCCATAACACAGCATCTGAAAGAAGAGGAGGACCCCCGAGAGGGAAGAAAAAGTCAAACTACCTGAGGAAATGGTTATGTCTAGGAGATCCACCTAAATGCACTCCCAACATAACTTAATTTTTATTTTATTATTTTATTTTTATTTTTATGCATTAGGATTAGAATTTAGTTTAGGAATAGATTAATTTTTAGAATTTTATTTTTCAGAAATTATTTAATTATCTTTATTATTTTTATTTTTATTTTAGGTTTTAAGAATAAAAGAGCAGGATCAGGAAAGAGGCCCAACAAGAAGCCAGCCCACCATCCTACCAAGACAGCCGCCGGCGCAGCAACACGTAATAGCTAGTTGGCCTTCAACGACTAGCTGCCAATGGCTCCAAACTTAACAGACAGAAAATTCCGTAACGTGCGCAAGGAAATCAGACTATTGGGCATTTAATGCCACCACGACATCTCTCGACAGCTCCTATATATACCCCACTCACTAACTTCATTTTACTTTACTTTCACCTTTTTGCTATATTATTTCTAATTCCACTACTCTCTCATAACTTTTCTTTATAGTTTTAGTCAAGCACAATCTTTCACATGGCATCAACATCAACAAAAAAAACCGTCTACAACAGATTTTGCTACAAGGAGGACGAGGAGAGACACTAAAATAAGTTCTCTAAGCAGGTACTATAGGAGGAACAAGGCTTCCATAACACGGAAAACGGGAGATCGTGGTCTACAACCAGCCTTGTTTCGAACCAACCACCACAAGGGATGGGAAATGTTCGCTGAGCAGCCAGAGATAGCGAACATCACTATAGTCAAGGAATTCTACTCCCATCAACCCTGCCCGGAGAAACCATTCGTTTATGTCCGCGGGGAGCTGGTCAAACTAAATGTTGTTGTCAGCAACTTGTACTACGGCCTTGATATGGGCGACAACCCTCACGAGGAGTGGAGGCAGTCACTTACGGCTGCCAACTATGAGGAAATCAAGGCCAAACTCTACAAGCCAAACACCTCTTGGCTGGGAGGCAAACATGTGGGATCTGTTCAGCGTCGCCACCTTCTGCCAGAGGCCATGCTATGGAACACCTTTGTTAAAAGGCGTCTGCTACCCACATCCCACAACTCAATCATTGATCGGCCGCGCCTCGCCTTAATTCACAGTATCCTGATAAATCGGCCGAAAACGTAAGGGAAATTATCTGCACATAAATCTACAACTGCTTCAAAGAGAAGAAAGATAGGTTGTACTTCCCGTCGCTCATCACAGGTCCCTGCACCAACTTCGGTGTGCCGGTAGAACCCACAGATGAGCTAACAACTGCTAAAGAGGGTTGGACCAAAAAGGTCCGCATTCAGATGATGTAGGATGCGGAGAAAGAGCCAGCAACACCCAACCAGCCTTCAGTCACATAGCCTGAAACCCAGTCGCCCCCGACAGTACGAATGCTACCTCATACAAAGAAGTCCTCCCACTGCTGCACACACTTCTAAACAGCACAAAGTGCATCGATGTAACCCCCTTAACCCGGCCTAGACGGTTGACCCGAATTAAGAAAGTCACACGGGGAAAACCAAAGTCAACCCGAAAGTCAACCTTGATTAACGACCCTTTTTTTTCTTTTTAAACTTGTCTAGATGCACATTAAGCCTAATGGTGATCACACAAACATCATACCAAAAGATCACAAACATCAGAGGTTAAACAGGGACTCAATTGAACAATTTATAACATTAGGGACCAAATTGTAAATTCTGATAAATTAAAGGACTTAATCCAAATTGAAGTTACCAACTTGATATTAATCAGGTTTCATGCTTCTCTGTGAAATTTCAACTCAAAAGGACATCCACAGCTCATACAATTGAACAAACAAGTTTCAGGACCAAAACGCAAACTTTTCAAAACATAAAACTGCCATTGTCAGCCCCCAACGGTCGACCGTTCCGAAACGGGGGACAGCCCGTTCCGAAACGCGGGGCCGTTCCGAAACAGGCTTAGCTTGTTTCGAAACGGGGGTCTGGCAGAGGCTTTTCCGTTTCGAAACGGCCCCTCCCGTTTCGGACGCCTGGGCTCATTTAAGGCACCCGTTCCGAAACGGTAGGTGCTGTTCCGAAACACCCTGCCCAGATTGCTTCAAAACATCACTTTAAACATGCAATTGATCATTCAAATATGCTCCAAACGCTACCAAACTTTGCCAACATATAAACAACATACTAGCATCATCTATTCAACTAAACATCATCACAAGCAAAAAGCCCCAATTCTATAGGCATGCTTCCTACACAAGCTAGGCATTCAACACCAAACTTGCAAAACAAGCATAAAAGGTTCCAAACCAAAATCCAGCAAACACATCAACATTTAACATACTTAGGGAGTCTCCAACACCTCCCAAAACATACACATTGGTCCCCCATTGCCAAAACATTCAAAAGCTAAATGCATTTATAAAACCTTCATACTTTGAGCTTCACTTGAACTTGATTGCTTGCCCTTTCTTGCTGCCCTCAAGGTACTCTAACGCTCTACATTATTGAATTCAGAAAACAAAGAGAGCGTAAGCAAAAGCTTAGTGAGGAAAGCTCTTAAAAACCATTCAATAATGCAATTCAAAACATTTACAAAACATGCATTAAATCAACCTTTTCACATGTTCAAAAGCATTCTTAACAAGCAATCTCATGCTTCAACATAAACATTAAAACAAGCATCTCATGCTTCTCAATATTCTTAACATGTCATATTGGCTTAAGTGAAACATTCCTTTTATTAAAACAAGTTCAACAACTTTCCCAAGGACTTTTAAACACCTTGGCCCCAAGGACTTTTAATCACCTTGGCCTATGGACTTTTAAACACCATAGATAGTATCTCATCAAGGACTTTTAAACACCTTGATCCCAAGGACTTTTAAACACCTTGGCCATGGACTTTTAAACACCATGAATGAATCACATCAAGGACTTTTAAACACCTTGATCCCAAGGACTTTTAAACACCTTGGCCTATGGACTTTTAAACACCATAGAGAAGGATCACCTAAGGACTTTTAACCACCTTAGTGTCCACAACATGAACCATCCAAGGACTTTTAACCACCTTGATGTTCATAAGTAACAAGGCTCACTCAAGGACTTTTAACCACCTTAGTGACCTTAACATTTTAAAAACATCACTTGCCAATATACATCATTTTCATCACTTACATCACTGTTTTAAAGCATAAAACCAAGCCATATTCATCATGCATTTAAAAGCATTATACCACAACATTTCAATGTGCGAAAGCAAGGAACTCCTACCTAGAGTTACCTTCAACATATGGCTTACATCAACAGCAAAAACCATGCTAAAACATGCTTCCAAAACAGTATGTAAAACATGCAAATTATCATTTCGCATCGCAACAAAATCATGGCCACCACTAGAGAGAAATTCCGAAAACTTACACTCGAGCTTAGCAAAGTTGTTTAGACTTAAGCTAAGCTCCCAAGACATTGGTTTCAAGCCGAAAACCCAATTTCACTCACCGATTCCACTTCGCCACTTGCCGAAGCACGAATTCAAGCTTCCGGATCAACAACTCTTGGATCCAAAGATGCCTCCCCTAATCAAACACATTAAAGCAGAGGTTTAATGCATCATCAAGCATCAAAAGCTTCAATGAAAGCACTCAAACTCGCTGCTCTCATTCATACACCAATTTCGGCCACCAAACACAACCGAAATTGCATCCAAACCACTTCTAAACAAAGCCCAGCCATAAACCAGCAAAACCTAACATCCATCATCACCATACAACATCTAAAAACAACCTATAAACATCCTTATACCTCCAGCAACAACAGATCCACAAGATCACCACAAAAACATCCAAGAATCTTAAGCTAAACTTAGGAAACACAACCTATCCGAGATTGCATCAATCAAAACTCATTTCCTTATCAATTTAGAGTTCATTTAACATCAAAAACACATCTTAAATCACAGATCAATCAGATCTAACGAAAATCATGAAAAACCATCAAATCTTGCATTATAAGCCAAGATACAATTCCAAACTCAAAAGCCTTTAATTAAACATCAATCAAGAGTTGATAACTTGGGAATTTCAGTAAAGAACTGATAGTTTAGAGGAGAAGGACGTTCTTACCTCCAAACTTGTGATTCTCCACTTTTTGGAATGAAAATCCTTGAAGAAACAAGAAGCAATTGAAGAGGTTTTGAAGATACAATGATTTGCAATCAAATGAGAGTTGAATGGAGGAATTTAGGTGAGAAAATCAGAAACAAAACTCTGGAAATGGAGTGTTTGGGTTGAGAGAAAAAGAGAGAAAGAAAATGAGAAGTTAGTTGAGAAAATTGTCAAAATGGCTTCCCTCCAAATTCAATAGCCTTTAAAATCAGATTTTAGACTTAAAATATCTTAGAAAAATCTGGAGAAATCATCTTTGGATTAATAGCTCCTTAAAGATTCAAAGTTTCAACTCTTTATAAAATAGCCACCAAACTTTCGAAAATTACATTTTGGTCACTAGCCAAAATGTCATACTTCCAAAACCCATTTTTCAAAATTGATTTCACAGTTCACTTAATTATATTAAAAGATGATTTTAGAACATTTTTCCATATTTTTAATACAACCCGAACTAGGTTTTCCTAATTTTACCTCTTAAGATTCGAACAGGACTTTGACCAAACCGGTCAACGCCCAAAACTTCTAAGCCCAAAACCGGGGCGTTACAACTCTCCCCCCCTTAAGAAATTTCGTCCTCGAAATTTACCTGAAGGAAAGAGATAAGGAAACTGCTTCAGCATGTCTTCCTTCCGCTCCCACGTGGCTTCCTCAACACCGCGATGCTTCCACAGCACCTTCACCAACTCAATGGTCTTGCCACGAAGAACCTTGCTATCCGAATCCAGAACCTTCACCGGTTCCTCATCATAGGTCAAATCCGGATTCAGTTCCACTTCCTCCACAGGCATCACATGCGAAGGATCAGATCTATACTTCCGAAGCATAGAGACATGGAACACATCATGGATCTTCTCCAACTCCTGAGGTAACCTCAACCGATACGCGACAGGACCCACACGCTCAACCACCTCATACGGTCCAATGTATCTAGGGCTCAACTTGCCCTTTCGGCCAAACCTCATCACCTTCTTCCAAGGCGAAACCTTCAAGAACACACGGTCACCAACCGCATACTCTATCTCCTTACGCTTCAAATCCGCGTAAGACTTCTGCCGATCAGAGGCCACCTTCAACCGCTCACAAATGAGCTTCACCTTCTCTGTGGTCCCTTTCAACAAAGCCGGCATCGAAACCAACTTTTGACCAGTTTCAGCCCAACAAAGAGGGGTCCTACACTTCCTCCCATACAGAGCCTCATAAGGTGCCATCTGTATGCTCGCCTGATAACTGTTGTTATAAGCAAACTCAACCAAAGGCAGATGCTTCTCCCAAGAACCTTGGAACTCAATCACGCAGCACCTCAACATATCCTCCAAAACCTGGATAACTCGCTCAGACTGACCATCCGACTGAGGATGATAGGAGGTACTGAAATGCAACCTTGTACCCAGAGCTTGATGCAAACACTGCCAAAACCACGATGTGAACCTCGGATCCCTATCCGACACAATCGACTTAGGCACACCATGCAGCCGCACAATCTCAGCAATGTACAGCTCTGCCAGCTTATCCAAAGAGAACGTAGTATGCACAGGCAAGAAATGTGCACACTTCGTCAGGCGATCCACAATCACCCAAACCGAATTCTTTTTCGATGGAGACAAAGGCAAACCAGACACAAAATCCATGGTAACCCTCTCCCACTTCCACTCAGGGATTTTCAACGGTTGCAACAAACCAGAAGGAAACTGATGCTCAGCCTTAACTCGCTGACACACCAAACACCTGCTCACAAACTCTGCAACATCCTTCTTCAAACCAACCCAATAGTACTCATCACGAAGATCACGATACATCTTAGTACTACCAGGGTGCATAGCAAAAGGACTACTGTGACCTTCAGTCAGAATAGCACGCCTCAACTCAACATCATTGGGCACTACTATCCGACTACCAAAACACAGCACACCATCATCATTGAAACAGAAATCCGAAGGTCTACCCTCCGCGATATCCTGAACATGAGACACCAAGGAATCATCCAACAACTGCTTATCCTTGATCAACTGAACCAAAGATGGCTTCACCTGTAACTCAGCCACAAGACCACCATCACGCGATATGCTCAAGCTAGCAAACATGGCCCTCAGCTCAACAGCCACCTTCCTACTCAAGGCATCAGCAACAACATTAGCTTTTCCAGGATGATACTCAATCGTCAGATCATAATCCTTGAGCAACTCCAACCAACGCCGCTGCCTTAGATTCAACTCCTTTTGAGACATCAGATACCTCAAACTCTTGTGATCCGTGTACACAGTACACTTCTCACCATACAGATAATGCCTCCAGATCTTCAGAGCAAAAACCACTGCAGCCAGCTCAATATCGTGCGTAGGGTAATTGCGCTCATGCACTTTCAACTGCCGCGATGCATAAGCCACCACCTTACCCTCCTGCATCAGCACACACCCCAAACCAACATAGGATGCATCACTGTAAACCACAAACTCTTTCCCTGATTCTGGCTGAATCAAGATAGGAGCTTGCGTTAAAGCCGCCTTCAGCTTCTCAAAAGCCTGCTGTCTCGCTTCTGTCCACTCATACTTAACATCCTTCTGCAACAGCTTTGTCAAAGGAGCAGCAACCTTGGAAAAACCATCCACAAACCTTCGGTAGTATCCCGCCAGACCAAGGAAACTACGGACCTCATGAACAGACTTAGGAACCTTACAGCTCATCACCGCCTCAATCTTCTGAGGATCAACACGAATCCCCTCAGCTGAAACAACATGCCCAAGAAAAACCACCTCTCTTAGCCAGAACTCACACTTGCTCAGCTTAGCATAAAGCTGATTTTCCAACAAAGCTTGCAAAACAACCCTCAAATGCTCTTCATGCTCCTCCTCAGTACGCGAGTACACAAGGATATCATCAATGAACACCACGACAAACTTGTCCAAGTATTCATGAAACACACGATTCATCATGTCCATGAAAGCAGCAGGAGCATTTGTCAACCCAAACGGCATCACAAGGAACTCATAATGCTCATACCTTGTCCTGAAAGCTGTCTTAGGCACATCCACATCTTTCACCTTCAACTGATAATACCCTGACCTCAAGTCAATCTTAGAGAACACAGCAGCTCCCCGAAATTGATCAAAGAGATCATCAATCCTCGGCAAAGGATACCGATTCTTGATAGTCAACTTGTTCAGCTGATGGTAATCAATGCACATCCTCATAGTGCCATCCTTCTTCTTCACAAACAAGACAGGAGCACCCCAAGGCGACACACTCGGCCGGATGAAACCACGATCAAGCAATTCTTGCAACTGCGTCTTCAGCTCCTTCAGCTCCTTAGGTGCCATTCTATAGGGAGTAATGGACACATGAGTTGTATTCTCATACAGCTCAATTCCAAACTCCACCTCGCGGTTAGGAGGTAAACCAGGCAACTCCTCAGGAAAAACACCAGGAAACTCCTTTACAACCCTGATATCTTGCACCCTCAACTCCTTAGAGCTAGGATTCATCACAAAAGCTAGATAAGCTTCGCAACCTTGCCTTAGCATCCTGCTCGCCTCCAAAGAAGACACAACATTGGCAAGAAACTTCACATTCTCACCAACCACCACAACTTCATAATCATCCGCAAGTTTAAGCGAAACACGCTTATTCTCACAATCCACAACAGCACGATGCTCAGCAAGCCAATCCATACCAAGGATCACATCAAAACCATAGAAGGGCAACTCCATAAGATCAACATGAAAGACATGCTCTTGAACAACCAAAGGGCACCTTCTATACAACTTCCGAGTCACAACAGTCTCACCAAAAGAACTAGTGACCCGAACACCAACATCCAAAGACTCAACAGGTAAACCAAGCAATTCAGCATGCTCACGAAGAATATATGAATGCGTAGATCCAGAATCAATCAAAGAAAGCAATGACAAGGACTGCAAAGTAAAGGTACCTGCAATCACATCTGCATCATTCCTGCCCTCTCTCTGAGCATACACCCTCGCTTGGCCTTCACCTTCAGGCTGAATAGCTACAACATGAGCTACCCCACGGCCACCTTCCTCTCTCCTCTGGAAATTACCACGGCCGCGCCCACGACCTCTCTGCGGTGCAGCAACAACAGGAGCACGCACCTGCTCACCAGCCAACCTCGGACAGTCTCGCCTGATATGGTCCGCAGAACCACAATTCCAGCACCCATTTCCACCAGCATTACCAGCTGTCACAACAGGAGCTTGTGCCACTCTCTCAGCACGAGGACAATCACGCTTCAAGTGACCACGGGAACCACAGATCCAACAAGCACTAGGATCAGCTCTAGCACCACCACCCCTAACAGGCACACCACCACCTCTCCTGGCTGAGGACTGATACTTCTGATCTCGTCCCCTCTTGTTCCGTCCACCTCCGGAACTATACTCAGCAGCTCGCTTGCCAGCACTCTTAGCAGACAAACTCAGGTTCATCTCAACATCCTTTGCTCGGCCCACCAACACATCAAAATCAACATACTCGGTGGCCAAAAAATACATCTTGACATCCGTCACAAGACCGTAACGAAACCTCTCGCACCTAGCCCTCTCATCTGGTATCAGCTCCGGTGCATACTGACTGAGCCGTACAAACTGTACTTCATACTCAGCTACGCTCATGCTCCCTTGGGTAAGAGACATGAATTCTCGCTTTTTCTCGTCCAGATATCTCACTCCCAGATATCTTCTTTTAAACACATTCTGAAAGAATGTCCAGGTAACATCAGCTTCAGCCATTCCAGCAATGGTAGTCGTCCACCATGTATAAGCATCGTCCTGCAGCAAGGACACAACACAGCCCAGCTTTTGCACATCCGTGCAACTCATCTGTCCCAAGATACGCTTGGTACTTTCCAGCCAAGCCTCAGAACTCTCAGCTGATAAACCTCTAAACTCAGTCCCTCCAAGACTGCGCAGACGTTCCAAAGGCAATCTGACTCCAGCATCTCCCTGATGCCCAGCTCCCTGAGCTCCAGCTACTGCTGCTCGAAAAGCACCCGCAATAGCTTGTACCAACATCGTCATGTCAGGCATAGCTTGCCCCTGACCAACCTCTGGTCCAGCAGCTCCAGCACCAGCTGCAGCTTCAGCTCTCGCACCTCCATCACCACCACCAGGCGGAAGAGGGGGTAACACAGCACTATCAGCGTGCTCTTCATTCTCATTCTCATTGGGAGCCGTAGCTCGCACATTACCTCTTAACTCTCTACGTGGTGCCATACTTTTACCATGCAACAACAATACAAAATAAAACAAGTCAGGCCCAGCAAGGTAAGCAATCCAAGTATTCAAGCTCAATTTCATTCAAAATCAATTTCATTTCATTAGCTTTTGTTTGGCAATGGGTACCCTCAGCATGCAACATCACAACATACAACTCAATTGTATCAACATCTCAAGCCACTGAACATGCTTTCAAACCACAAGCATACAAAGCAAACATGCTTCAATCATGCATACAAACATTCCCAATTACTCGAGAACCTGGCTCTGATACCACCAAATGTAACCCCCTTAACCCGGCCTAGACGGTTGACCCGAATTAAGAAAGTCACACGGGGAAAACCAAAGTCAACCCGAAAGTCAACCTTGATTAACGACCCTTTTTTTTCTTTTTAAACTTGTCTAGATGCACATTAAGCCTAATGGTGATCACACAAACATCATACCAAAAGATCACAAGCATCAGAGGTTAAACAGGGACTCAATTGAACAATTTACAACATTAGGGACCAAATTGTAAATTCTGATAAATTAAAGGACTTAATCCAAATTGAAGTTACCAACTTGATATTAATCAGGTTTCATGCTTCTCTGTGAAATTTCAACTCAAAAGGACATCCACAGCTCATACAATTGAACAAACAAGTTTCAGGACCAAAACGCAAACTTTTCAAAACATAAAACTGCCATTGTCAGCCCCCAACGGTCGACCGTTCCGAAACGGGGGACAGCCCGTTCCGAAACGCGGGGCCGTTCCGAAACAGGCTTAGCTTGTTTCGAAACGGGGGTCTGGCAGAGGCTTTTCCGTTTCGAAACGGCCCCTCCCGTTTCGGACGCCTGGGCTCATTTAAGGCACCCGTTCCGAAACGGTAGGTGCTGTTCCGAAACACCCTGCCCAGATTGCTTCAAAACACCACTTTAAACATGCAATTGATCATTCAAATATGCTCCAAACGCTACCAAACTTTGCCAACATGCAATTCAACATATAAACAACATACTAGCATCATCTATTCAACTAAACATCATCACAAGCAAAAAGCCCCAATTCTATAGGCATGCTTCCTACACAAGCTAGGCATTCAACACCAAACTTGCAAAACAAGCATAAAAGGTTCCAAACCAAAATCCAGCAAACACATCAACATTTAACATACTTAGGGAGTCTCCAACACCTCCCAAAACATACACATTGGTCCCCCATTGCCAAAACATTCAAAAGCTAAATGCATTTATAAAACCTTCATACTTTGAGCTTCACTTGAACTTGATTGCTTGCCCTTTCTTGCTGTCCTCAAGGTACTCTAACGCTCTACATTATTGAATTCAGAAAACAAAGAGAGCGTAAGCAAAAGCTTAGTGAGGAAAGCTCTTAAAAACCATTCAATAATGCAATTCAAAACATTTACAAAACATGCATTAAATCAACCTTTTCACATGTTCAAAAGCATTCTTAACAAGCAATCTCATGCTTCAACATAAACATTAAAACAAGCATCTCATGCTTCTCAATATTCTTAACATGTCATATTGGCTTAAGTGAAACATTCCTTTTATTAAAACAAGTTCAACAACTTTCCCAAGGACTTTTAAACACCTTGGCCCCAAGGACTTTTAATCACCTTGGCCTATGGACTTTTAAACACCATAGATAGTATCTCATCAAGGACTTTTAAACACCTTGATCCCAAGGACTTTTAAACACCTTGGCCATGGACTTTTAAACACCATGAATGAATCACATCAAGGACTTTTAAACACCTTGATCCCAAGGACTTTTAAACACCTTGGCCTATGGACTTTTAAACACCATAGAGAAGGATCACCTAAGGACTTTTAACCACCTTAGTGTCCACAACATGAACCATCCAAGGACTTTTAACCACCTTGATGTTCATAAGTAACAAGGCTCACTCAAGGACTTTTAACCACCTTAGTGACCTTAACATTTTAAAAACATCACTTGCCAATATACATCATTTTCATCACTTACATCACTGTTTTAAAGCATAAAACCAAGCCATATTCATCATGCATTTAAAAGCATTATACCACAACATTTCAATGTGCGAAAGCAAGGAACTCCTACCTAGAGTTACCTTCAACATATGGCTTACATCAACAGCAAAAACCATGCTAAAACATGCTTCCAAAACAGTATGTAAAACATGCAAATTATCATTTCGCATCGCAACAAAATCATGGCCACCACTAGAGAGAAATTCCGAAAACTTACACTCGAGCTTAGCAAAGTTGTTTAGACTTAAGCTAAGCTCCCAAGACATTGGTTTCAAGCCGAAAACCCAATTTCACTCACCGATTCCACTTCGCCACTTGCCGAAGCACGAATTCAAGCTTCCGGATCAACAACTCTTGGATCCAAAGATGCCTCCCCTAATCAAACACATTAAAGCAGAGGTTTAATGCATCATCAAGCATCAAAAGCTTCAATGAAAGCACTCAAACTCGCTGCTCTCATTCATACACCAATTTCGGCCACCAAACACAACCGAAATTGCATCCAAACCACTTCTAAACAAAGCCCAGCCATAAACCAGCAAAACCTAACATCCATCATCACCATACAACATCTAAAAACAACCTATAAACATCCTTATACCTCCAGCAACAACAGATCCACAAGATCACCACAAAAACATCCAAGAATCTTAAGCTAAACTTAGGAAACACAACCTATCCGGGATTGCATCAATCAAAACTCATTTCCTTATCAATTTAGAGTTCATTTAACATCAAAAACACATCTTAAATCACAGATCAATCAGATCTAACGAAAATCATGAAAAACCATCAAATCTTGCATTATAAGCCAAGATACAATTCCAAACTCAAAAGCCTTTAATTAAACATCAATCAAGAGTTGATAACTTGGGAATTTCAGTAAAGAACTGATAGTTTAGAGGAGAAGGACGTTCTTACCTCCAAACTTGTGATTCTCCACTTTTTGGAATGAAAATCCTTGAAGAAACAAGAAGCAATTGAAGAGGTTTTGAAGATACAATGATTTGCAATCAAATGAGAGTTGAATGGAGGAATTTAGGTGAGAAAATCAGAAACAAAACTCTGGAAATGGAGTGTTTGGGTTGAGAGAAAAAGAGAGAAAGAAAATGAGAAGTTAGTTGAGAAAATTGTCAAAATGGCTTCCCTCCAAATTCAATAGCCTTTAAAATCAGATTTTAGACTTAAAATATCTTAGAAAAATCTGGAGAAATCATCTTTGGATTAATAGCTCCTTAAAGATTCAAAGTTTCAACTCTTTATAAAATAGCCACCAAACTTTCGAAAATTACATTTTGGTCACTAGCCAAAATGTCATACTTCCAAAACCCATTTTTCAAAATTGATTTCACAGTTCACTTAATTATATTAAAAGATGATTTTAGAACATTTTTCCATATTTTTAATACAACCCGAACTAGGTTTTCCTAATTTTACCTCTTAAGATTCGAACAGGACTTTGACCAAACCGGTCAACGCCCAAAACTTCTAAGCGCAAAACCGGGGCGTTACAATCGAGCAGTAGCAGTTGGCCTTCATGATGTATGTGGGGGGAGGCGCAAGAAGCCCTTGTGGCTTATTTTCTGCAGAAGTTCCCCGGTGATGTGCCTACCATGCCACCATACCCTACGGAGCTTGCAGCAGCAGCCCAAGCACAAAGAACTCCACCAGCCGCCGCTGCCCACCAGACTGACCATCAAGTGCCCTCTCCTACGCATTCTCCGACTTATTCAGGCGCCACCCCATCCAACAAAGTGGCAGACTCACCTGAGAGGCACCAGTAGCATCTCTCCCCTGCTTGCACAGCAGACACAGTGGCAGACACCTCCTCATCAGAGGAGAATTAGCAACCGCCACCGGAGCTAGAAACAATAGTGGTGGCAGCAACAGCAGCCATCCCAATGGCATTCATCCCTCCGACAACACCCAAGGAGGAAGGACCTAGGAAGAGGAAGCGGCACATAATAGCCAAAGAACCTGTGGACTTCGAGACGGAGTCAGAAGAAAGTAATGCATCTCTGGCTGCTTTTCCTGCCAAACCGCAAGACAGACACAACATATGCCAAAAAGAGTCCAACCGCCATGGAAAGCAAAAACCTCACCTGCCAAGACCGCGACAAAGGCATCTGCCGGCCGCCGCTTCGTCATCCAAATATCTTCCTCCTCCTCAGCTGACAATAATGTTTTTGAGTATGTTTTCCTATTTATGCAACTAAAACAAGCTTAAGTCTAACAATAATTAAGCTATCTCAGGCTAAAATCTAGTACTTTTTCACACTTAACAACATGAGGAACCAATTTGGGAGGATTTGATAAGTACTTCTTATCCTTTTCAAAGTCCTCTTGGCATGCTGAATCCCACTCACCTATATTATGCTTTCTTAGGAGACGGAAGATGGGATCACATTTATCGGTTCATTGGGAGATGAACGAAGAAATGTAATTTAGTCTCCAAAAGAAGCCTCAAACTTCCTTTTGAGTGCGAGGAGGCAGAAGCTCTTGAATAACCTTGATTTTATCAAGATCCACCTCAATGCCTCGCTTTCTAACAACAAAACCCAATAACTTACATGAAGCAACTCCAAATGTGCATTTTGTAGGATTGAGTTTAAATTAAAATTTTCTTAAGCGTTCAAAGAGTTTCATGAGGTTTGTGATGGGCTCTTCTTCCGTTCGAGACTTGGCGATCATATCATCCACATAAACTTCTATTTCCTTGTGCATCATGTCATGGAACAATGTCACCATAGACATTTGATACGTTGCCCCTGCATTTTTCAGGCCAAAAGGCATTACTTTGTAGAAAAACGTGCCCCACTCTATCACAAATGTGGTCTTTTCCTTTTCAATTTCATTTGGTGCTGGAACCATGTTAGCCATCCTTTCTGGATACTTGGCCACTTGTAAGAACCCATCATTGTATTATTTCTGTAACACCCCAAAATCTAGTCTAGTCAGAATTGGGTTCCAATGAACATAAATTTCGCACCGATAAAGTCTAAATATAGAATTGACTACCTAATCATTGATATTGGACTCTAATTGAGTTAAATCATTGATATTGGACCCTATTGAATAGTATCGAAAACATTATACTGACTAAATTGTGTAAAATTGGGAGTTTGGAGTCAAAGCTATAAAGCATTGAGGATTGAGGGACTAATCTTGCGATTAACCCCCTTTTCATTAAAATTCCCATACGTTGTTGTTTTTGAATTTTTTATTGCTGTTTTCGACCATATCGCTAACAATATCATTGAAGAAGTTGCATTGGATTGTTAATCAGATTCACTGGCAAGTGTCGGTAAGTTGTTATTGAATATCTGACATAGTTATTGTCATCGCTATCATGCATTGTCATCGATATGATTAGTGTTACTGAAATATTGCAAAGAAATCATCGGATATTGATATTAACAATGATATTGAAATATAGCATATTGATAATGAGACATGTTTTACTATTGATAATATTGAACTCATTCGTCATCAAAATTTTCACTGAACATTGACTATGGATACACACATTGAAACCTTGGATTTGAATTGATAATGGATACAATTGGCATGCCATAGAATTCATGAGCTCAGTGTACAGGTGGACTATGGTCCTTCGGCTACGACCTATATTGATTTGGAGAGGCGGGGGATGTGTTTTGATATTGGTCATATTGGTGAGGCAGAGGGATTAGACCATTCATTGATTTGGCGAGGCGTAGGAATTCGTGTATCCACTATCTTGATTCAATCCAAGGGTTAATGATGAAGTCAATATGTTAAACACTATATATTGATGCATAATATTGCCATTGATAAGCATGAGAACATATATATAAATACTTGCCACATTGTTGTTCATATTTCTTATGACTACCTCACTAGATGATGTATGCCTAACGTTTCTCAGCTCATGCATTTCAGGTTGAAAGGCCTTTGAATTTGAAGATCGGATAGTCAAGGCCAGACAAGTTACTACAAGCTTAAAGTAATGTATTTTGACCTTACGAGCTCCTAGGAAGGTGGAAAAGTAGATGCACTTGTCTTTTGTGCCCATTTTATTATATTTGCAATGTGCATATATTGTAAGTTGGTTAAAGGCTCTAAAATGTCTTTTGGTTTGGCGAAAAATGGATAAATATGGCATATTTGGCTCACATAGTTCAAAACCTAGTAAACGTATTCAAATGATGATAAATTTTGGCATGCCAGTAGTTTATAGCATTGAAATGTTGTGTGCAAAGTTTCATTGCATTTGAATATCGTTTTGTAGGTCAATTCGAATAAAAACCAAAAAAATCGGTCATTACAGGTTAGGCCCTATCGATACGGGTAATGGTGTATCGATACGGTTAATCAAAATTGGACTCTAAGAAAAGGTCGTATCGATACGATTTGAGGCCGTATCGGAATATTTTGCTACTGGAATTCATTGTTTTGATACATGTCTATAGCGTATCGAAACGGGTCAAAGGAAGTTGGCTCGTACCGATATAGGGCTTGCCCATATCGATATGGTTTAAAAGGAAGAGTCAACTTAGGTTGACCATCGTGCACCCATTTTGAAATGGCCCTAAGGTGTTTCGATACAGGATTAGTTAAGTTAGTTATATGCATAATTTGATAGTTTGCAATGTTCATAGATTAGACACTGAATTTAGGACGAGTTAATTGAATGAGTAAATGAACTCTGAATTGTATGAAACTTTGAAAGCATGTTAATATAGTATTGAATTTCAATTTGGTACAACTAATTGCATTGAAGGACTTCCTGTTTATCGAATTTATAGTTTGGTCCCTAAAACTTGTAATAGTTAAGAATTAGTCCTAAATGATTAATTATTGCTTCATAAGGATTAATTGGACTAAGATGCATTGTGGTAACATGTTATTGTATATTATTGTTTTAAATGTTGAGTATAAAAATGAAACTTTATTGTACCATTCACCGTATTGTTCATCGATATCACCTTTCGACTAGGTTCTCGACTAGACCGGGAAAGGGGGTGTTACATTTGTGGTATCAGAGCTAAAGTTTATTCGATTTTAGGACTAAACCGAAGCTTGTTGCATTGTTATTGTGTTACTTTTCCACCTAGGAGTTATATATTGTGTATATTATGACTTGCGACTAATCCTATATTTCATATAGATATGTTTGAAACTAATGAAGCTCACATCGACGTGCTTGCCACCGGTTCCTCGACGCATGGTAAGGAGATTAGAGAAGGAAATCCTCCGAATCCACCGCACCCACAGGATCCTCCTGCTCAAGGTACCGAGCCTGTAGCCCCTACTGCTTAGGATGAATGTTACAAGAACATGGCTGACATGTTCAAGCAGTTTATGATTGCTATGAGGGCTGAACAAGTCATGCAACCTATCGCTCCTGTTTTCCAATGCACTCGAGCACCCATTGATATGCTCTTAGAGTATCGAGCTTACACTTTTAGTGGACAAGATGATGAAAACCCTGATGTTGCCGAATACTGATTGGACAACACTTTGCCGATTTTTGATAAGCAGCTTCAGTGCTTGGACGAGCACAAAATCGAGTGTGCCATCGTGTTGCTGGCTGATGAGGCACTTCACTAGTGGGAAACTACCATGTTGACGGTCTCTAAAGACACTGTGACTTGTTAGTTCTTTCTTAAAGAATTCCACAAGAAATATATCAGTGAGTTCTACCTTGCTGAGAGGCGAAGTATCTTCCTCCTCCTCAAACAAGGTGGACGACCAATCGAACAGCACATCCATAATTTCAACAAGTACTGTAGATATGGTGATGAGTATATAAAGAAGGAGGAAGAGAAGTGTCGGATGCTCATTGCAGGGCTCAATGATGAACTACGCCCTATGTTTACTGCACTAAGTATTTATGATTTTCAAGACCTCGTGAATAGAGTTAAGGCCACCGAAGCTGTACAGAAAGCTAAATGAGCTGGTGGGTTTGGAAAGTCTCAGAAGAGGTTCAGGGATGATTCTCAACCTCTGAGATGGAACAAGAATGGGAGATATCAAGGCCCCAATCAAAATGTCTAACCACAGCCCTCTCGTTCTGGAAACATTGAGAGGCCTCAGTCTCTAACGCAGTCCTTTGCTAAGGCAACATCCTTTGATAGCACCGGAGGTTCAAATCGAGGCAACCAACATCCAGTTTGCAATTATTGTCAGAATATGCACCTAACGGGTCAATGTCATAAGCAAAATGGAGCTTGTTACTATTGTGGTGAACAGGGTCACTTTATCCGTGACTGCCCTTTGAATGCAACCAAATTTGTTGTTATACCGACTACTGCTGCCTCTCCTGCTCAATCCTTTCGAGGTAAAAGATCAAAGCAAGGATCATTGAGAACTTATGGACGATCGAGTGGTTCGAAGAAACCATTCAATAAGCAAGATTCTAAAGCCCCTTCCCAAATGTCTCATGTGAGGAGTAGAGAAGAAGAGGATGAACCTGACCTCTTCGCAGGTACCATTGAGCTATATTCATATCCTTTGTATCCATTGATTGACCCTAGTTCTACTCACTCTTTTATAAGCATCATTGAAGTTAAGAAGTATAATATGTCTTATGAACCATTAGCATCGAGAATCTCTATAACCAATCCCTTAGGAGATTGTGTCACCGTAAGGGTAGTGTGCAAGAATTGCCCCTTAATGATCCAAGGAATTCCTTTTTCGACCAATTTTTTGGCTTTACCGATTCATGAGTTTATGTCATCATAGGTTTTGATTGGCTTAGTGAGCATCAAGCCTTGGTAGACTGTTGTAAAAGGAAGTTGTACCTTCAAGGTCTCGGCAAAAGGAAGTGTTGTTTTGATGAAAGTGGGAAATCCCTCATTGTGTGCATTGACGTTAGAAGCTAAAGGTGAATCACAATTGCGAGACATTGACACTGTATGTGAATTTCCGGATGTCTTCCCTGATGAACTTCTGGGATTTCCCCCAACCCGTGAAGTGGAGTTTGGAATCGAGGTGCAACATGAGACTGCTCCAGTTTCCATTGCACCATATCGCATGACAGCTGTGGAATTAAAAGAATAAAAAACTCAGATTCAAGAATTGTTAAGCAAGGGTTTTATTCAATCGAGCTCTTCACCTTGGGGAGCTCCGGTTCTCTTTTTAAAGAAGAAATATGGGTCTATGCGATTGTGTATTGACTACAGACAGTTGAATAAAGTAACCAACAAGAACAAATATCCATGCCAAAAATAGACGACCTGTTCGATCAACTAGAGGATGCCTCTGTGTTTTCCAAGATCGATTTAAGGTCGGGCTATTAACAAATGAGAGTTAAGAAGTGTGATGTACAGAAGACCGCTTTCCATACAAGTTATGGACACTACGAATTCTTGGTGATGCCCTTTGGGTTAACCAATGCACCGACAACCTTTATGAATTTGATGAATCGGGTTATTAGACCCCATCTTGTTAAATTTGTAGTGGTGTTTATAGATGACATATTGATTTACTATAAGAATGAAGCGGAACACCAATATCATCTTCGTATTGTGCTTCAGACCTTAAGAGAGAAGCTGGTGTACGTGAAGTTCTCTAAGTGTGAGTTTTGGCTCAACGAAGTTGCCTTTCTAGGACATATTTTGTCAGATTTGGGTATTCAAGTGTATCCGAAGAAAATCCAAGCTATTGTAGATTGGCACCCACCGAAGAACATTGGTGAAGTCAGAAGCTTCCTTGGGCTTGCTGGTTATTATCGAAGATTTGTGGAAGGGTTTTCTTTGATAGCCGCTCCTTTAACCAAGTTATTGAGGAAAGAAGATCCTTTTGTTTGGACTGAGGTTCAACAATGGAGTTTCGATCAGTTAAAGCAACTATTGACCCATGCGTCAGTCCTAACCCAACCCGAGTCCGGAAAGGACTACACAGTTTACAGTATTGCATCACACGTCGGGTTAGGATGTGTATTGATGCAAGAAGGCAAAGTCATCGCTTATGCTTCGAGACAGCTTAAGCCGCAAGAAATGAATTATCCCACCCATGACCATGAATTGGCTGCAGTTGTCTTTGCATTGAAAATCTGGAGACATTACCTCTACGGAGAAAATTGTTATCTTTTCACCGATCATAAAAGCCTTAAGTACCTATTGACTCAAAAGAAGTTGAACCTTCGACAATGGAGGTGGATGGAACTCCTTAAAGATTACGATCTTGTCATTGATTACCATCCGGGCAAGGTCAACGTGGTAGGTGATGCACTCAGCCGCAAACCTTTGCATGGTAAGCATTGACAGTGAATATGTAGTTATATATATTATGTGGTACATTAACTCATTGTAATATCACTGTATTGTAGCCCCTCGAGCAATTAACGCTCACTTCCGACTTCGGAAGTATCACTGTCTAGTAACTGAACTTCAAGTTTAGTCTACCATCGTTTCTCGAATCAAGGATTTGCAACAACAGTATCCTAAGCTTCAATCCATTATCTCTAAGCTATCAGACAACCCTGACTTCTAAATTAATTCAGATGGGCTCATGTGTTTTCACGACCATGTCTATATACCTAATGATTACTCTCTTCGCACTAATATTCTCTCTGATTCCCATTCAAGTTCTTTTTCCGTTCACCCCGGGTATGTGAAGATGTATAAGGACCTACGTGAACTCTATTGGTGGCCAGGCATGAAGCAGGCCATAGTTGATTACATTTCCAAATGTCTCACATGCCAACGTGTTAAGGCATAACATTATGCTCCTACCAGATTATTGCAGCCTATCGATACATTGAAATGGAAGTGGGAAAAGATCACTAAGGATTTTTTTAGTGGTCTACCGTTAACTTCTGCGAAGTATGATGCCATATGGGTCATTGTAGATTGTTTCACAAAGTCAGCTCATTTCATACTGGTCAAAATGGACTACAATCTTTCGAAATTTGCTAACTTGTATATCAAAGAAGTAATTCGACTCCACGGAGTACCCAAATCTAGTATCTCTGATCGAGATCCTCGATTTGCATATCGGTTTTGGAGAACCTTACAAGGAGATCTGGGCACCAAAGTTAATATTAGCATAGCCTTTCACCCTCAATCTGACGGCCAATCAAAAAGGGTAATCCAGGTAATTATCAAAAAATATGTCCGTTTAAACCTTAGAAATTTGTATTGTTATTGAACCTTCATATACAAATCTTGGAAGTTAGGCTTCGAGCAAGCATCATAGACTTTGGTGGAACTTGGGAGAAATCTTTACCCCTTGCTGAATTTGCCTACAATAATAGTTACCAGGCATCAATCTAAATGGCCCAATATGAAGCATTGTATGGTAGGCGATGTAGAACTCCATTGTGTTGGTCGGAGCTTGGTGAGGGCAAGATGTTTGGCCCTGACTTACTTCGAGAAACCGAAGAACAGGTTGCCATCATTCATGATTGTTTAAAGGCTACCTTTGATCGACAAAAGGCTTATGCTGATCTCAAGAGAAGAGACATCAATTATGAAGTTGGTGAAAAAGCCTTCCTCAAAGTATCACCGTGGAAAAAGGTTTTATGGTTTCACAAGAAGGGAAAACTGAGTACCCGATTCATTGGACCCTTTGAAGTCATTGAAAGAGTTGGCCTTGTGGCATAGTGATTACTGTTGCCCTCGGAATTAAGTAAAATTCGCGATGTTTTTCATGTATCGATGCTTCAGAAATATCGTTATGATCCCTCACACATTGTGGAACCTGAATATGTAGAAATTCGACAAAATCTATCCAACGAAGAGGAACCTGTTCAAATTCTAGCAAGAGAGGTCAAGAGGCTTCGCAGCAAAATTGTACCGTTAGTTAAAGTGCTGTGGAGGAGCCACACCGTTGAGGAAGCCACTTGGGAACCTGAAAAGACCATGAGACAACAATATCCACATCTTTTCGATTTAGGTAAAAATTCGAGGACAAATTTTTCTAAAGAGGGAGAGTTGTAACACCCCAAAATTCGGTCTAGTCAGAATTGAGTTCCGATGATCGGAAATTTCACACGGATAAAGTCTAAATATAGATTTGACTAGCTGATCATTGATATTGGACTCAAATTAAGTTAAATCATTGCTATTGGACCCTATTGAATAGTATCAAAAACATTATAGTGGCTAAATTATGGAAAATTGGGAGTTTGGAGTCAAAGCTATAGAGCATTAAGGATTGAAGGACTAATCTTGCGATTAGCTCCTTTTTCATTAAAATTCCCATACGTATGAATGTTTGGAGAGTTTCCTTCATTGGAAGGAAACCTATACAAGTTAAAAGCTAAGTGCATATCTCAATCAAGCTTCACCGATAGATAGATCTAAGCAAGCACCTCTCTAAAACTATTCATCTTCTTCATCTCCTACCTAAGCAAGCAACTCCATTGGAGCTAGCTTTAAGTTTCATTTTTCCTTCGTTCTATTGCCATCAAATCGTTGCTATCGTTTGTGTAAGCATTTCCACTCAATCCAATTTTTGAAATCCATAGTATTTTGATATTAATCTCAAGTTAAGTTTTGGTCATCTATGGACATTCTTGACAAATAATTATGTTGAGCTTGGACATCGATTTTGATGTCCTTGTATTAATCTTGGTATCGTATTATCGACCCTAACAACTTTCCTATTGATTTTCTAACTCAAGAAGTGGAGAGAGAGGTTTCCCCATCTCTATAGAAAGCTAGAAGCAAGGGTGTTATCATCCGAGAGCCATAAGAACATCAGATTTTAAGGTGAGTGTTGTAACGCCCCGGTTTTGGGCTCAGAAGTTTTGGGTGTTGACCGGTTCGGTCAAAGTGCTGATCGAATATATAAGAGTGAATTTAGGAAAGCCTAGTTCGGGTTGCATTAAAAATATGGAAAAATGTTCTAAAATCATCTTTTAATATATAAAAGTGAACTGTGAAATCAATTTTGGAAAATGAGGTTCGAAAGGTTGACATTTTGGCTAGTGACCAAAATGTAATTTTTGAAAGTTCGGTGACAGTTTTATAAAGGATTGAAACTTTGAATCTTTAAGGAGCTATTTACCCAATCGGAGTTTCTCCAGATTTTCTAAATATATTAAATGATTAATTAAGTGTTTTTAAACTAAAGAAAAGTGGAGGGAAGATATTTTCCTAATTCTAGCTAACTTTTCTCTCAACCATTTTCTCTCATCTTTTCTCTCAAACCAAACACATTCTCTCCAGATTTCCTCCTCTGATTTTGTCACTCAAATCACTCATTTCAACTCTCATTTGATTCCTAATCATCTCATCAACAAAACCTCTCAATTTGCAAGTTGTTTCATCAAGCTTTTTGGCTCCAAAAAGGAGAAACTCAAGTTTGGAGGTAAGAACGTCCTTCTTCTCTGAACTTCAAGTTCTTTATTGAAATTCCCAAGTTCTCAATCCTTGGTTTGTGTTTTGTTAAAGGCTTTTCAATTGGAAACTTGATTTTGGCTTAAAATGCAAGATTTGGCGATTTTGGTGGAATTTTCGTGTGATCTATTTGGGCAGTGTTTTGAAGTGTCAAAATGATGTTAAATGAATGCTAAATTGATTAGAAGTTGAGGTTTAATTAATGCAATCCCGGATAGGTTGAATTTCCTAAGTTTCGGTTGAGTTTTTGGTTGGTTTGGAGTGTTTTTGGTGATCTGTTATACCTGGAAGTATAAGGACGTGTTTGTGATCATTTTGGATGTTAATTGATGTTTAAAAATGGTTAGAAGTGATGGATCTTGGCTGGGTTAAGTTTTGGAAATGTTTGGAGGTGATTTCGGTTGTGTTTGGTAGCCGAATTGTTGGTTGTGTGATGAGCAGCGAGTTTGGTTGTGTGGCTGCTGTTCTTAATGCATAATGATGCATTAATGTGCTGTTTTTGTGTGCTTGAAACAGGGGAGTTTGATCCGTGAGCTTTAGAGGTGTTGCGGAAGGTTTCGGATGCTTGGAAGGCTTGGTGGCTAGCCTTGTTTTGGTTATCGGTGAGTGAAGTTGGGTTTTCAGCTTTTAAACCAAGGTTTGAAGGTTTTTGGGAGCTTAGTGTAAGTCTAAACAACTTTGCTAAGCTCAAGAGTAAGTGAATGGATTTTCGCTCTTGAATTATGATTGTGAAATTGGCTTTTAAGCAATTGTGGTTGATGTTTGAAATGCATGTGTTTTGCATGGTTTAATTCTGTTTTGAAAGCATATTTTAGCATGGTTTAGTGCTGGTTTTGAAAGCCATATGTGAAGGATGCTCAAGGTAAGAGATTCTTGGTTTTATACATTGAAAATGTGGATTTGATGCATGGTGTTGCATGTTGTTCAATGGCTTTGTCTAATGCTTTAAAACAGTGAATTAATGTTGGTAAATGATGGTTTTTGCATATTGGTTATGCATGTGAATCATTTGATTAATGTGGTAATGGTTTTGCATATTGGTTATGCATGTGAAACATTGGACTAATGTGGTAAGGTGGTTATATTGGCAAGTGGTGTAAGTGGTTCTTGGTTCTTTGATCGGATATAGTTAGCCGGCTATAGGATTGGGTGCACCGTGAATTAAGTCGCCTTGGAGGTGGAGTGGTCAAGAGTGGACCGGGAAACTCCCTTCAAGTATCCTAACGAGATGGTTGAGGTCATAATGGAGGTGTTGCCCATTCGAGGACCTTGGTTGAGCAAAGGTTATATGGTGTTTAAAAGTCCATATGTGAGGACCTTGTGCTTGTTGAGATCACAATGGCGGTGTTAAGTCCATGTGTGGATCTTGTGTGGGATGTCCCGGATCTCGTTAGTGATTTCTACAACTACCAATCAGTGATGCAAAGGTTGTATGGTGTTTAAAAGTCCATACATGGGAACCTTGTACATGTTGAGGTTGTATGGTTGTCCATACATGGGAACCTCGGGAAAAGCTAAGGTTGTATGGTGCTTAAAAGTCCATGCATGGGAACTTTAGGCTTGTAAGGTCAAATGGTGTTTAAAAGTCCATTTGGAGAGACCTTGGATTGGTAGGGTGTAGGGAGCGTAGGGACAACGCTCGGAATCCGCGTATCCGATTGGGTGTTGAGTTGAAAAGTGAATGTGGTTGATCACTTGAAGGCCAATATGATGTTCTTGATTGTGATGAAGCATGGGATGCCTAAATTGATGCATATTTGCATGTGAAGCATGAGATGCTTGAAAAGATGCATGGTTGCATGGAAAGTGTATAATGCTTGTGAATGCATGTTTACTTGTTAAGTTGAACAAGTGTTGATTATCATTTGGGAAATGATGCATGTGAGCATGAAATATCTTTAGTGCATTGGAGTCTTATTAAGACTTGTTTTTAAAGGCATGTGATGATGATGTTGTGGTTCATATATGTTGCTTTTGGTTTAATGCATGTGTTGGTTGGTTTGTGAAATGGTTTTAAAAGATTCTTGCTTGAATTGGCTCTCAAGTTTAAGAAAGGTATGTTGTGAAATGGGAGTGTTTTCCAAGGTTTTGTTTTAGCTTGCATATGGTGTTTATGCTTGGTTTGGCTAAATGGTTGATTTTGCAAGTTGTGCTTTGAAAAGTGTTTTCTTAGTTTGCTAAACTAAGGGTTGGTTTTCATGTATGTGCGATGCATGGTTTTGAGCTTGTTGTTGAAAAGGGGTTTTCAAACATGGCTTTGGTAAACAAATCGAGTTTGTTTTAAAAGTGATTTATGGCTCGCTGCATTGATGGTGTTTTGGTTTTGAGCATTCCTCACTAAGCATTATGTGCTTACGCTCCTTTTTGTCCATCAATGCAGATTCTTGAAGTTTGGACAGCGAGGAGCAAGGGATTCAAGAAGGACTCCACTTGAGATGTATGTCTCGGTTAATAGCTATAGTTAATAAAGGCAATGGGGTAGAATCTCTTGGGTTGATGTATGTGTTTGTTTATGTTTAGACAAGTATGGTTTTGTGTTGTTGATGTTGTTGGAACATGGTTTGGCTTATGAGTTGAATTGGAAGTATGTTGTTTAAATGGATTGCTTGTGTTGGAAGCTTAGTCTTGAATTTGGGGCTTTTTGTGTATGTTGACATGTTGGTGAATTGTTGATGCAAGTATGCTCCTTTTATGTTGAATTGCATGTTGGCAAAGTTTGGTGGCTTTTGGAGCATGATTGGATGTTTAATTGCATGTTTAAATAGGCAAATTTCTGCATTTTGTGCAGGGTGTTTCGGAACAGGGTGAACCGTTTCGGAACGGATGCCTTGAAGCAGCCCAGGCGTCCGAAACGGGTGACACCGTTCCGAAATGGAAAGGCCTCTGCCCGACCCCCGTTTCGGTACCCGTTGCAGAACGGCCCCGCGTTTCGAAACGGGCTGTCTCCCGTTTCGGAACGGTTGACCGTTGGGGGCTGACAGTGGCAGTTATGTGTTTCAAAATGTTTGCATTTTGGTCCTGAATCTTGTATGTGCAATTGTATGAGTTTGAGATGTCCGTTTGAGCTGAAATTTGGCCGAGATGCATGAAACATGATTAATTTTAAGTTGGTAACTTAAAATCTGGTTAAGGCCTCAAAGTTTTCAGAAATTACATTTCGGTCCCTAAAGTTGTGTTTTGTGCAATTGGGTCCCTGAATGATCTCTGATGGTTGTGATCTTTGAGTATGATGTTTGTGTGATCACATCTAGGGTTAGTGAGCATCTAGACAAGATTAAAAAGAAAAAAATGGGTCGTTAATCAAGGTTGACTTTCGGGTTGACTTTGGTTTTCCCCGTGTAATCTTCGTAGTTCGGGTCAACCGTCTAGGCCGGGCTACGGGGGTTACAAGTGTAGTTGGAGTCTTGGGATTAGGCAAAGAGCCTTCCTGAATCTTTTATTGTTGTTTTCGACCATATCGCTAACAATATCATTGAAGAAGTTGCATTGGATTGTTAATCGAATTTATTGGTAAGTGTCGGTAAGTTGTTATTGAATATCAGGCATAGTTATTGGCATCACTATCATGCATTGCCATCGATATGATTAGTGTTATTGGAATATTGCAAAGAAATCATCGGATATTGATCTTAACATTGACCTTGAAATATGGCATATTGATAATGAGATATGTTATGCTATTGATAATATTGAAGCCATTGGTCATCAAAATTTTCATTGAACATTGACTATGGATACAAACATTTTAACCTTGGATTTGAATGGACAATGAATACAATTGGCATGCCATAGAATTCATGAGCTTAGTGTACGGGTGGACTGTGGTCCTTCGGCTATGGCCTATATTGATTTTGTGAGGCGGAGGGATGTGTTTTGATATTGGTAATATTGGAGAGGCGGAGGGATGTGTTTTGATATTGGTCATATTAGCGAGGCAGAGGGATTAGACCATTCATTAATTTGGCGAGGTGTAGCAATTCGCGTATCCACTATCTTGATTCAAACCAAGGGTTAATGATGAAATCAATATGTTAAACAATGTATTTTGATGAATAGTATTGCCATTGATGAGCATGAGAACACATATATAAATACTTGCTACATTGTTGTTCATATTGCTTATGATACCGCACTAGACGATGTATGCCTAACATGTCTCATCTCATGCATTTCAAGTTGAAAGGCCTTTGCGTTTGAAGATCGGATAGTCAAGGCGAGACAAGTCACTACAAGCCTAAAGTAATGTATTTTGACCTTACGAACACCTAGGAAGGTGGAAAAGTAGATGAACTAGTCTTTTGTGCCAATTTTTTTTATATTTGTAATGTGCATATATTGTAAGTTGATTAAAGGATCAAAAATGTCTTTTGTTTTGGCTAAAAATGGTGAAAATGGCATATTTTGCTCACATAGGTCAAAACCTAGTAAACGTATTTGAATGTTGATGAATTTTGGCACACCAGTAGTTTATAGCATTGAAATGTTGTGTGTAAAGTTTCATAGCATTTGAACATCGTTTGGTAGGTCAATTCGATTAAAAACTAACAAAAATCTATCATTACATGTAAGGTCGTATCGATATGTGTAATGGTGTATCGGTACGGTTAAGCAAAATTGGACTCTAAGAACAGAGAATATCGATACGGTTTGAGGTCGTATCAGAACATTTTGCTACTAGAATTCATTATTTCGATACGGGTCTATAGCGTATCGAAACGAGTCAAAGTTAAGGTCAAAGGAAGTCAGCCCGTACCAATACAGGGCTTGCCTGTATCTATACGACTTAAAGAGCAAAGTCAAATTAGGTTGACCATTGTACACCCATTTCAAAACGACCCTATGGTGTTTCGATATAGGATTAGTTAAGTTAGTTATAGGCATAATTTGACTGTTTGCAATTTTCATTGATTAGTCACTGAATTTAGGACGAGTTAATTGAATGAGTAAATGAACTCCGAATTGTATGAAACTTTGTAGACCTGTTATTATAGTATTGAATTTCATTTTGGTACAACTAATTGCATTGAAGGACCTCCAATTTATCGAATTTATAGTTTTGTCCCTAAAACTTATAATAGTTAAAAATTAGTCCGAAATGATTAATTATTGCTTCATAAGGATTAATTCGACTAAGATGCATTGTGGTAACATGTTATTGTATATTATTGTTTTAAATGTTGAGTATAAAAATGAAAATTTATCGTACCATTCACCGTATTGTTCATCGATATCACCTTTCGACCCGGTTCTCGACCAGACCGGGAATGGGGTGTTACAGTTTCCTAACCTCATCTCTTATCTGAAGTAACATTTCTATCCTCGTTCTTCTAAGCTTTTTGTTGTACGGGCTTGCATTCGGGCTTTAAAGGAAGCTTGTGTGCTGCAAAATATGTATCTAATCTTGGCATATCTTCGTAAGTCCAAGCAAACACATCTTTGTATTCTTGTAATAGGGAAACAAGATTAACCCTAGCACTTGAAGAGATCAAAGTGCCAATATTCACATCTCTTTTCTCCTCCTCGGTTCCCAAATTCATTATCTCTGTCGCTTATTAATGTGGAAGAATATGTTTATTCTCGTATTCCACTAGTCTAAGTAGTTCTGGAGATAGCTAACATTCTTCATAGATGTCATCAGACTAATGCTTTTCTGAGCATACATCCTGCTCAAAATCAACTCTTGAGCTCGTGGCACTGTCATTCATGCAATTAATATCTGAGGACCTGCAAATGTATAAGAGAAAATATATATATATGGCACACAAAGAAAGGGAAATGCATAATGCTCTATGACTAGGAAGAAAGAAAATTGGAAGGAAAAAAGAAAGAAAAAATAAAAAAGAGAGAAAAAAATTGAAACTCATTGTGGAAGGGAAATGTGCATTCATTTATTTAATTGAAAAAAAACTGATTCCTAAGTAGGCCCTTACAATAAATCCTAGTGCTTTCGAGATAAAACAAAGGGTAAAGTTCTGAGCATTACTCTATCAAAATTTTAAAAACATCAGGGACTTCTACAACAGTTCAATTATTCAAGACACCCTAATGGAGATGGGTGAATCTTTGACCGTTTCCTTGCAATTTCATCCTCATCCCCGAGTACATTGATGCCCAGCTCCTGGATCCTTCCCAGAGACAGCTTCCTTCTTCTCAAAATGAATGTGACCCACAGACACAAAGGTTTCAGAAATTTTGGGAAATTGCATCGGTGCCCCTTGTAACCCCTTCAACCTGGTTTGGGCGAAAGACCGAACCGAACGGATCACACAGGGAATATTTAAGTAAATCAGATGGCTTACCTCAATAAACAACCCTAAGTTATTAACATCGCGACGGAACAAATTGCAACTCGATCAAACAACGAATTGAAACTCAATTACATTCAAATACAAATTAAGGACCATTTTGTAATTTTCACATATTACAGGGACTTGTCCACTTTTAGAATTACCAATCCTTAATTAAACATATTACATACTTCTCTGTGAAATCTCAGCTCAAACAATCATCCATGATCATGTAATTGTATCCACAATATTCAGGGACTAAAACGTAATGAATCAGAACTTCAAAATATCCCATCAACTAACATAACAACCAGTTGTTTAGGTACAATCCATCCATGTATCAAAACAGGCGTATCAAAATAGGTTCCCAAGGCTTAGAACACGGGCACGTATCGAAACATCCTTGAGGTGTTTCGGAATTGAAGCTTCAAGTAGCAAATCGTATCGGAACAGGCTTTCCATGTTTCGTAACCCTTAGGCCATTTCAAGCTCAGTGTTTCAGTACATGCTCGAGTCTACCAAAACATTTGGGCCTGTAATGACCCTTTTTTTCTGGTTTTTAACACTTTAATCCATATTAAACCATTCCAACATGCTACTAACATACATACAACATATTTAGAACATCAAATCACAACATGTATGGCAAAAGCAACTTCATAGCAAGTCAATAGGCATCAATAGAATCTATATGCATGCATCATATGCAAATATAGCCACTTAGAAGTCAAAACACAAACCAAGGAATAAATCAAACATTAAAGGCCATCTACAAGTCATTGAGGGCATTAAAAACATGCCTAAAAAAAGGAGTTCCAAAACACAATTTCCCAAACACAAAGCATTCTCCCATTGCCAACTATTATTACTAATGAGTAAATGTAAAACTATACTTGAGCTTAACCACACTTCTTGGAATTCTTCTTGCCTCTTTGCTGCCCAAGCAAGCTAATTCTCTGCATTGTTGGAAAAAGAGCATAAGCATAATTGCTTAGTGAGGGATTCTCAAAACAACCAACCACAACAATGCATTTTAAAACCATTTCTCATTTAGAAAACTCTAACTCATCATGCTCTTTCTATCTCATGCTTGAAATCATTTTCAAAGTAAAACCACATCATTTAAATCACATGTACCATCTATCTCATACTTTCACAAATGCAAAGTCTCAAGGCATAGCCTTACATGCTTAAATCTCATAACGCATTTCTCAAATCGTATTCTCATATGAAAAACACAATGCATAAAATAATTTATAACAAGGTACATTTGAATCTCATAATCAATCTCATATATTGGCATTTTAACAACATTACCTGAATATGCGGATAGCTTGACTAAATGTCAAGTCCTACCCCGATGGAATCTCACATCACTGGACTCTCATGGCGGCATCTGTCATCGCCGCAAAGCTTGGGTGTTTCACTAAGACCTACCCCGATGAAATCACACATCATCGGACTCTCACATTTGAACGGGATGACACTATCCCCATTTCCCAAACCAAAGAGCACGTACAAATTTTGTATTTTATAGTGCACTTCTCATCCTATTGGTTGAGCAATTATATTCGGTAACAATAATCTCATCTCGTGCCAATATATTCATTTCAAATATCATTACCTACTATTTTTCAATGCATCAATCTAAAACATTCTCATCCTATTTCAAAAGCATGTACAAAGCATAGCATTTTTCAAAAATAATTCTATCTCATTGAAATATCAATTCTATTTTATGGCATCATTTAAATAATCATTTCATTTCTCAAAACATGCATAAAACATTAGGTATAAATCTATCTTCAAAATAAGAGCATGATCATAAAACCATTGGAACAATAACCGAGAACCGAGAGCAAAATGTCTCAAACTTACTTCCAGGCTTAGATTAGTGTATCAAACTCAATCTTTACCCCCAAACCTTTCTTTCAAGTCCTTCGAAGACTTTTAAAACCATTTCCACTCACTGATCACGCCTCACTTGTTTTGTCAAAGCGAAATCAAGCTTCTAAAGCTTCCGAAACTTCACCAAATGTGTCCGAGACAAAATCCCTTGTTTATGCCACATAAAATTAGAGAATTAATGAATCTCAATGCATTATAAACACCAGCAACCACTTATCTCGTTGCTCTACCCAAAATCACCAAATCGCCCAAATGAAACAATCCGAAACACCTTCGATTACTCACCAAACTTTACCCAGCCAAAATCTAACACTCCCAATCACTTTTAATCATCAAATATCATCCAAAAACTATCTACAACAATCCATATTTCACATGAACACTTCAAAAACCCAAAATCTAACAATATAATAATTAGGGATTGATCCTATTTCGGGATTATTATCACAAAACCTTTATTCTCACATCATCTAACATTAAAGTCAAGTTTAAAATTGTAACACCCCAATTTTGGGCTTGGAAGTTTAGGGTCTGAACCGGACCAGTTTAAATTTCGGTTCGAATATAAAAGGTGATTTTAGGGAAAGCCTAGTTCGGGATGCATTAAAAATATGGAAAAATATCTAAAAATCCTCTTTTATTATATATAAGAATGTGGTGAAATCAATTTTACAAAATGAGGTTTGGAAATATGACATTTCAAGTTAGTGACTAAAATGTAATTTTTGAAAAGTTCATGACTGTTTTAAAAGGATTGAAACTTTGAATCTTTAAGGAGCTAATTTACCCAAGGGAGGATTTCTTCAGATTTTTCTTAAATTTTAAAGACTCATTTAATGATAATTAATAAAAAGAAAAGAGGGAAAAGTGATATTTTAGTTTCATAACTAACTTTTACAAAAAATTTCACGTTTCATTTTCTCTCAAAATTCCCTCAGCCAAACACATTTCCACAACAACTTTCCTTGATTTTCACACCTAAAGAAGAGTTTTCAATCCCTAAATGATTCCTAATCATTTCTACACCAAATCCTCATCATTTGCTTATTGAATTTTCAAGGATTTTGGCTCTAAACAAGGAGAAATCAACATTTAGAGGTATGAACATCATTCTCCTCTAAATACTCAATTCTTTACTGAAATTCCCAAGTTCTCAATCCTTAAATTGAGTTTTATTAAAGGTTTTAATGTTGTGTTCTTGATTTTGGCTTAAAATGCAAGATTTGGATTTAATTTTGAGGAAATTCGTAATAGATGATTGGGCTCTGTTTTGAGATGTCTTTTTGATGTATTTTGGATGTTTAAATGATGTGAAATGGAGGTTTAATCAATGCAATCCCGAATAGGTTGATTTTCCTAAGTTTTTACTTGTGAAAATGGTGGTTTTTGGGGTGATTTTGATGTTCTGCTATAGCTGGAGGTATAAGGACGTGATTAGGCTCTTTTGGATGTTAATTGATGTCTAAGAATGATTGGAAGTGATGGATCTTGGCTGGGTAATGTTGTAGAGGTGTTTGGATGTGATTTCGGTTGTGTTTGGTAGCCGAAATGTGAGTTTTTGATGAGAGCAGCGAGTTTAGGTGTTTTGGTTGAAGATTTTAATGCATGATGATGCATTAATCCTCTGCTTTGATGTGTTTAAAACAGGGGAGACATCTTTGGATCCTTGTGGTGTTGATCCGGAGGCTTGATCGGCGTTTCGGCAAGTTTGCGAAACGGAATTGGTGAGTGAAGTTTGGTTTTCAGCTTTGAAACCAATGTTTGAAGGTTATGGGAGCTTAGTTTAAGTCTAAATAACTTAGCTAAGCTCAAGAGTAAGTTTTCGGAGAAACTCTCTTTTTGATGAACCATGAGATGGTTGGATGCAATATGTTTAATTTGCATGTTTAAATTCTGTTTTGAAAGCATATTTTAGCATGTTTAATGCTGGTTTTATAAGTCATGTGTTGAAGGATGCTCAATGTAAGAGATCCTTGATTTGGAAATTGATAAATGTGGTTTGATGCATAGTGATGCATGACTATTCAATGGCTTTGTTTAATGCTTAAAAACAATGGATTGATGATGGTAAATGATGTATATTGGCAAGTGATGTGTTGGTTTAAAAGTACTTGAATCGGATATAGTTAGCCAGCTATAGGATTGGGTGCACCGTGAATAAAGTCGCCTTGGATTTCGAGGGGTTGTAATGGTACCGTAAACTCCATCCAAGTACACTAACGAGATGTCTAAGATCATAATGGTGGTTAAAATGCCATGTGAGGATCTTGTGTTGTGTGCCCCGTGTTCTCGTTAGTAATGTTATAGAACTACCAAAGAGTGATGTGGAGGGGTTGTAATTGTACCGTAGACTCCATCACGGGTGTTGAGGGGTTGTGATTGTATCGGTAAACTCCACCTTGAGTGTTTGGTAGTGTGTATGAAGCGTATGGGACAACGCTTGTTATCCGCGTATCCGATTGTGTTTTGAGATGAAAAATGGTTATGGTTTATCACTTGAAAGCCAATATGACATGTTGATATAGTGAAGCATGGGATGTTTGTTTTATGTGCATTGTAGCATGAGAAATGTTGTTTATGGAATCAAAAGCCTTTGAAAGGTGTTTTTACAAGTGCATTGTTGTGTTGTTTCATTAGAGCATTTCTCACTAAGCATTTGTGCTTACGCTCTCTTTCTTGAACCATTAATGCAGAGAATTGAAGTGCTTAAAGGGCAGCAAGGAGGTCAAGGATCCAAGTGAAAGTCTAAGCTCTTGTATGGTGACTATTTTTACAACACTATTAGCTTTTGGTAATTGGCAATGGGAACCTAATTTGTGTTTTTGGGAGGTGTTTTGGACTCCCTAAGTTTGGTTTGATGCGTATGATGTTTGGAGTATGTAAATGGCCATTTGGTATTTGTTTTGAAGATTTGATGATAGTTTGATTTCCAATTTTAGGATGCATGCCTATAGACTTGTGATTTTTCCGTAAATGATGCCATGATTGAGTTTTGAAGATGCAAATATGTTCCTTTAGTGATTGATGACTTGTTGGCATGATAAGGAGGTCATATGAATGTGTTCGATGGGTCGAAAGTGTGTAAAATCAGATTTTTCTGCTGTTTCTGGGCAGGGTGTTTCGAAACACCCTTGCCTATTTCGAAACAGGTGCATGTTTTGGCCTGGGCATTTCGAAACGGGCAGAGGTGTTTCGAAACACTTTGGCTACTGCCAAGCCGTGTTTCTGAACGGTCTATTCCCGTTTCGAAACACTTGACCGTTGGGCACTGATTTGAATGGTTTTAGGTTTGCAAGCTTTACGTTTTAGTCCTGATTTTTGTATGGGCAATTGTTTGTGTTTGGGATGTCCGTTTGACATGAAATTTGGCAGAGAAGCATGAAACATGACTAATTTCATAATGGTAACTTAAAAATTGGTAAAGTCCTCTTAATTTCCAGAATTTACAATTTGGTCCCTAAATTCGTATGTAGAGCAATTGAGTCCCTTTTTGATTTCCGATTGCTGTGATTTTTTAGTATGCTTATCTCAGGAGTACGCCTAGGGTTAATATGCATCTAGACAAGTTTAAAAAGAAAAAAAGGGTCGTTAATCAAGGTTGACTTTCGGGTTGACTTTGGTTTTCCCCGTGTAATCTTCGTAGTTCGGGTCAACCGTCTAGGCCGGGCTAAAGGGGTTACAAAAATCATTCTCAAATCAATCAAAACAGTTCCTAAATGAATTACCTAGAAATTCACCAAGAAAGCTAGATTCATCAATTTTCCATTAATCAAAACATGAAACTTAGTTAATAAACATATTTAGGAAGCCAACGACTTGGGAATTTCATTAAAGAACCTAGATTAAAGGAGTTGAACGAAATCTTACCTCTAACCTTGCCTCTTCCCTTCAAATGAAAAGATTTTGAAGAAGTCTTTCAAGATAGCTTAAGGAAAATTGAAAGGAAACTCAAAGAAATCATTGCTAACCAAAAAGATTTGAGAAAATAGAACTCTCTGAAATTTTAGAGAAAAAGAAGAGTGTTTGGCTGATTGGTAAAATGAGAGAAGAGGTAGTTACGTGAAATCTCTTTTAGCTATTAAAATTTCCTTTTTACTTTAAGTTCCCTTTTAAAATCCTTTTTAATTAAAACAATTAAAATGGTCAATTTGAGGGATAAGTTTTACAAAATAGATATAAGCTCCCTAAAGATTCTAAGTCTTGGCCCCTTTATAATTTAGTCCTTAAAATCCAAATTTGTACGTTTCACAAAATAGTCACCAACCCAAAATCTTAACTTCCCAAAAATCATTTTCCAAAATTGACTTTACCAAACCTTTCTACAAACTTTTAGAAGATTTTAGAGATTTTCTCATAATTTTATCTTATCCCGAACTACGTTTTCCCCGAACCGTTCCCGAAAGCTCAGATCTCTAGTTTATATTCTACTAACTCCGAACCAACACTATAAGCTTCTGGGCCCAAAATTGGGGCGTTACAACTCTCCCCCACTTAGGAAATTCCATCCTCAAATTTTTTACCTGGAGGAAAAAGATGACGAAACTACTTCTTCGTATCATCCTTTCTTTCCCACGTGGCTTCTTCAACACCACGATGTCGCCACAAGACCTTGACCAACTCAATGGTCCTACCGTGAAGAATCTTATTGTCCGAATCCAAGATCTCAACTGGTTCTTCATCATAGGAAAAATCCGGATTCAACTCAATTTCTTCAACATGCATAACATGAGACGGATCTGATTTATACATACGAAGCATAGATATATGAAATACATCATGTATCTTATCTAACTCGGAGGGCAATCTTAACCTATAAGCAACGGGTCCAACACGTTCTAGCACCGCATACGGTCCAATAAACCTTGGACTCAACTTGTCTTTTCGACCAAACCTCATCACCTTTTTCCAAGGCGATACCTTCAAAAATACTTTATCTCACACAACATACTCTATCGCCTTACGCTTCAAATCTGCGTAAGACTTTTGCCGATCTGAAGCGGCTTTCAACCTCTCACTAATAAGATTCACTTTTTCAGTAGTGCCCTTAAGCACATTAGGCATGCGTCCACCCAACAAAGAGGCATTCTACACTTCCTCCCATACAAGGCCTCATAGGGAGCCATTTGAATACTCGCTTGATAACTATTATTGTAAGCAAACTCCACTAAAGGTAATTGTTTCTCACAAGAACCTTGGAAATCAATGATGCAACATCTCAACATATCCTCCAACACCTGGATAACCCTCTCGGGCTGACCATCCATTTGAGGATGATAGGAAGTACTGAAATTCAAGCGCGTGCCCAACGCTTGATGAAGACACTCCCAAAACCTTATTGTAAAATGCGGATCTCGATCTGATACAATGGACTTAGGCACCCCATGCAACCTCACAATCTCAGAGATAACAAATCCACCAACTTATCTAACGTATAAGTAGTATGCACTGTCAGAAAATGTGCACACTTCGTAAAACGATCAATAATCACCCAAATGGAATTCTTTTTGGACGGTGTCAAAGGCAAACCCATCACGAAATCTATAGTGATTCTCTCCCATTTCCTTTCTGGAATCTTCAAAGGTTGTAACAATCTAGAAGGAAATTGAAGTTCAACTTTTACTCGTTGATAAACCATACACTTGTTAACAAAATCAGCAACATCCCTTTTCAAACCAACCCAATAATACTCATCTTTTAACCCACAATACATCTTTGTACTACCAGGGTGCATAGCAAAAGGACTGCTATGAGCCTCAGTCAGAATAGTGCACCTTAGCTCAACATCCCCCAGCACAACTATTCAACTTTTAAAGCACAGTACACCATCATCATTGAAACAAAAGTGTTGGATTTCCTTCCGCAATTTCCTGAACATGCGGTACCAACGAATCATCTAACAACTGCTTTTACTTAGTCAACTCTACCAATGAGGGTTTCACTTGCAATTTAGCCACTAAACCACAATCGCGCGATACACTCAGCCGAACAAACATCTCCCTTAAATCCACCGCCACCTTCCTACTCAATGCATCAGTTACAACATTAGCCTTCCCTGGATGGCACTCAATCGTCAAATCGTAATATTTAAGAAACTCAAGCTACCTTCGTTGCCTAAGATTCAACTTTTTTTGGGACATCAAGTAATTAAAACTTTTGTGGTCCGTGAACACCGTACACTTTTCACCGTAAAGGTAATGCCTCTAGATTTTTAAGGCAAACACCACAACAGCCAACTCAATATCGCGTGTAGGATAATTACGCTCGTGCACCTTCAATTGCCGAGATGCATAAGTTACCACCCTACCCTCTTGCATCAACACACATCCCAAACCAACATAGGATGCATCACTATAAACCAAAAACTCTTTTCTTGATTTAGGTTGAATCAAGATAGGAGCTTGTGTCAACACTTCCATTAACTTCTCAAAAGCTTGTTGTCAAACCTCTGTCCATTCAAACTTTAAATCCTTTTGCAACAACTTTGTCAAAGGAGCAGCAATCCTAGAAAAACCACCCACATTGTAATGCCCCGATTTTTGGGCTTAGATGTTTTGGCAAGTCGGGTTGGGTCGGTGGAACCGGTGTCAGTTGTTCGAACTATTAAAAGGTAGTTTAGGGAAATGAAGGTTCGGGGTGGGATAAAAATTCCTAAAATCCTCTAAAATGATGTTTAAGAGGTTGGTCAAATCAATTTTACAAAATGGGTTTTCTAAAGTTACATTTTGGGTAGTGACCAAAATGTAAAGATTTAAAAGTTGGAAAATGTGTTTTTCAAGAAGAGTAAAAAATCTTAGAATCTATAGGGAGCTGCTTGGTAATTATGATTTTTCCTTAATTTGGCATGTGTTTTAAATCTTTATTAAATAATTAAAAAGGTTTTAATTAATTCATTAATTAAGGAAAGTTAGTTAATCGATTAACAAAATTTTTGACGAGCTTTTCATTTCTCACTTTCACTTCAACCAAACACCATTTCTTTCCTCTAAATTTTCCAGAAATTATTTTCTCTCAAATCATCTTTTGGTTTCTATCATTTCCTTATTGGTTTCTTCCAATTTCCTTCAAGTTTCTTCAAGCAAATCTTGCCAAATTAGAGAAGCAAGGATTGGAGGTAATTTTCGTGCTAACCCTCTAATCTAGGTTCATTAATGAAATTCCAAAGATATTTGACTCTTTAATACTGATTTTGATTGAGGTTTTGTTGTTAGATTGTTAAACTCTTGAAATCCTGATTGAAAAATAGATTTTAAGGTGATTTTCGGAGTTTGATTTAAATGGATGGTTTGAGATTGTTTCTAAATGAGTTTTGAAAGGTTTCTGGTGTTGAAGTGGAGTCTTAATCATATAGATCCCGAAATCCTTTATATCCTTGGTTTTTGAAGTGTTTTTGTGTAAGTTTTTGGGGTGTTCTTGAGGAATTCCAGTTGCTGGAGGTATAAGGATGATTTAAGGTTGTTTTTATATGTTGATTTATGCCTAAAATGCTTTGGATTAGTTGGGTAAATGCTGGGCTGTGGTTAGAGGTCAATCGCTTGAGTTTTCGGTTGTTTCAGATGGGTGTTTTGGTGCTCTAGGGCAGGGCTGCGGGATTTCTTGTGAGTGCTGGTGCTTTGGATGCATTTTAATGCATTGAACCTCTGTTTTGGTGTGTTGGAAACATGTGATATTGTTCCAGAAGCAAACATAGTGGTTTTGGAGGCTTCGGACGATCGATAGTTGCGTCGGTAAGCATAGTTTCGCAAGTTGGTGTGTGGAACTTGGTTTTCTAGTGTGGAAACGGTTTAGAAATGGGTTTGGGAACTTAGTAAGAGCTTGAAACGCTTTACTAAGTTTGGAAGTAAGTAAGTGAATTTTTACTCTCGAATTGTGCTAGTTTTGGACCAATGTTTGCACTTGATTTTACTTCCATCAACCTACTATTTTAAAGCATGTTTTGAATGTATAAAATGTGTATGATGATGCCATGTGGTTTAAGGATGCACTAGGTAAGTGATCCTTGTATGCATGTGTTGATGCATGAGATTTGAAGCATGATTTAATGCTTGATTTATGGCTTATCATGAATGCTTTGTAAAAACAATGAGTTATGCATGAGGTATGGGTTATATTGGCAAGTGATGTTGAATAAAAAAAATTATAAATGAAATCAGATATAGTTAGTCGGCTATAGGATTGAGTACACTATAAACAAGTCGCCTTGGATGTTGAGGGGTTGTGATTGTACTGAATAATCCATCCAAGTACCCCTAACGATTGAGGATTGTTTAAGGTTGTAATGGTTGAGGGTAGCTCCCAGGTGAGAACCTTGTTTGTGTCCCGTCTCTCGTTAGTGGATTATACATCTACTGATGAGTGGTGTTGAGGGGTTGTGATTGGACTGAATACTCCACCACAAGTGTCACAACAATGGAGGGTCACTCTCGTGTGTGAACCTTGAAATGTCGGTAGAGTTTATGAAGGGTGTGGGACAACCCTTGGTAATCCATGTATCCGATATATGTTTTTGAGATTGTTGTTTGTCACTTGTGAGCCAATATAATGAAATGAATTATTGTGGAAAATGATGTTAATGCATATTTTGAAAGATGCATGTTTTGGTTTAAGCTTAGCATAATGCTGTTTATGCTTTGAATATGAGTAGCAATGGTTTAATTGCTGAATTTATATGAATCACGTTGCATGATGTTCAATACAATGAGATTGATGAAAAAGTGAATGTTTTGGCTAGAAAGGCATAATGATTTTGAAAGATTGAAAATGATTTTGAGCATTGATGATATATGTGGTTTTGAGAAATCCTCACTAAGCTTGTATGCTTATGCTCTTTTTGTTCATCAATGCAGATAATTAGACTTCGGAGGCAGCATCTTCAACGGTATCTTGCAAGACATTTGCTAAAAGTATGTTGTGATCTTGAACTAGTGTAATAAGGGCAATGGGGGTGTCCAATGCTTTGAATGTTGTTAGTTTGGTATTTTTTGGCTTTGTGCAAGTTTGAGATGCATATTTGGAATTGTAAATGGCCTCTAAACTTGATTTGTGCTTGAATTTGGACTTATTGTCTTTTGGTGTTTTTAACTCTTAGGAAGCATGCCTCTAGAAGTCAGAATTGATGATGATGATGTTTTGATGATTTCTTTGTCTTGTACTTTTGAGTGATCATGTCCACTTGAGTGCAAGCATGTCTATTTATATGTTAGAATGGTCTGATTTGTCATTGAGGTTCAAAATTTTTATTTCGGGCTTTTGCAGACTGAAGTGTAACGATACACCTCAGAGTGTATTGATACGGCCTCCTTGATTGTGAGGGGCGTACCGGTACACAGGGTTGTATCGATACCCTCTCTAGTCACTAGACGAGGGCGTACCGATGCGGTACCTCATTGTACCGATACGGTTTGGAGATGCAAAGCCTACAAAGTCTGACCTTCGATGGCGTATCGATACCCTCCCTAAGGGTACAAATACTCGGGTCGTTAATTTGGTTAAACCTCACTTTTGAATGTTCTATTTTCTTACGTTTTGATCCCTATTTGCCTTGTATACGATTAGATAGGTTGTAAGGGTTGTTTTGAGTTGAGATTTCACCGAGAATCATGTAACGAATCTAATTAAAGATTAGTAACTTGAATTTGGCAAAAGCCCACAAATTTATCAGAATTTACAAAATGGTCCCTAAACCTTAATTGGCTTTAATCAATGCGCGATTGTGTTGATGTTTTATCCGTTGCCTTTGTACGTACACATAGGAACCAAAGTTTCATCTAGACAAGAAAAAAAAGAAAAAAATGGTCGTTTATTGGGGTAAACCTTCCCGGTTTACTTCAATATTCCTCATGTGATCCGTTAGGTTCGGTCTATCGGTCAGGCTGGGTCGAGGGTGTTACACACAAACCTACGATAGTATCCCACCAAACCAAGGAAACAATGCACCTCATGAACTGACTTAGGTGACTTTCAATTCATCACCGCTTCAATTTTTTAAGGATCGACTCGAATTCCTTCGGCCGAAACCACATAACCAAGAAAAACAACTTCCTTAAGCCAAAAAACACACTTGCTCAACTTAGCATAAACCTGATATTCCATCAAAACTTGCAACACAATCCGCAAATGGTTATCATGATCCTCCTTGGTACGAGAGTACACAAGAATGTCATCGATGAAGACAACCACAAACCTATCCAAGAATTCATGGAAAACACGATTCATCATATCGATGAATGCAGCAGGGGCATTAGTCAAACCAAAAGGCATCACCAAAAACTCATAACGCCTGTACCTTGTATGGAAAGTAGTCTTGGGAACATCTACATCTTTTACCTTCAACTGGTAATGTCCGGATCTTAGATCAATCTTAGAAAACACTGAAGCACCCCGAAACTGATAAAAAAGATCATCGATCGTTAGAAAAGGATACTTGTTCTTGACAGTAAACTTGTTCAACTGCCATCCTTCTTTTTCACAAACAAAACTGGTGCACCCCAAGGCAAAACACTAGGCCTAATAAAACCTCGATCGAGCAACTCCTAGGGTTACGTCTTCAACTCTTTTGGTGCCATACAAAAGAGAGCAATAGACACTGGAGTCTTATTTTCGTAAAACTCAATGCCAAACTCAACCTCTCGATTTGGTGGCAAACCATGAAACTCTTCTAGAAATACACCCAGAAACTCACATACTGTACGAATGTCATGCACCCGCACTTCCTTTGCACTAGGATTCATCATATAAGCTAGGAAAGCTTCACATCCTGAATGCATCAATCGACTTGCTTCAAGAGCTGAAACCACATTAGATAAGAATTTCACATTCTCACCTACAACCACCACATCATAATCATCACCGAGTTTCAACAAAACTCGCTTGGTCTCAAAATCAACCACAACCCTATGCTCGGTTAACCAATCCATACCAAGAATTACATCGAAACCATAGAAAGGTAATTCTATAAGATCAACCTCAAACACATGACCTTGAAGCATCAAAGGATGTCTTTTATACAACTTTCTTGTAACAATTGTTTCACCAAAAGAACTGGTTACACGCATACCAACATCGAATAACTCAACAGGAAAACCAAGCACTTGAGCATGCTCACGCAAAATGTATGAATGAGTAGAACCAGAATCAATCAAAGATAGTAATGAAAAGGATTGCAAAGTAAAAGTACCTGTGATCACATCTGTGTCATTCCTACCCTCACGGTGTGCATACAACCTAGCTTGTCCACCTCCCTCGGGCTGAACAACATCCACATGTGCAACATTCCTCTGACCATCATCCCTACGAAGAAAATTGTCATGACCGCGCCCAGGACCTCCTTGTGTCTCAGTAGCTCACACCGGAGCTTGTTCATCTCTAGCGGCCGTGGACAATCACACTTCAGGTGTCTACGTGATCCACAGTTCCAGTATGTACCCAAATTACCCCAACACTCTCATGTGTGCCTCCTACCGCACCAGTTACAATCTGGAATGCGAATGAAAGTGTTTTGGCCTTGATGACCTCGACCAGGGTTACCACCACCTCTCCTAAGATCCGGTTGATACCTACGATTCTTATGCTTCTTATAACGAACCTTTCCACCATCATACTCAGCAGCCCTTTTTCTAGAGCTAGAACCACTCGAACGAGTAGTCAGACCCAAATTTTGTTTGATGTCCTTAGCTCGAATGACTCAGACCCATATCGAAAACGATCGCATCTCTTCTTTTCATCGGGAACCAGCTCAAGAGCTATTACATCCAGATAACGAACACCTAAATATTTCTTCTTGAAAGCATTTACAAAGAATGCCCAAGTAACCTCGACAGGTTCCATACCAGCAGTGATGGTCATCCACCACGTATAAGCATCTCCGTGAAGCAATGTGACCACACAACCCAACTTTTGAACATCATTACAACTCATCTGACCCAGAATCCTCTTGGTACTCTCAAACCAAGCCTTAGAACTCTCAGGAGATAGGCCTCTAAATTAAGTTTCACCCAAACTGTGCAAACGCTCCAGAGGTAAACCAAAATTAGCACCAAGCTGAGGTGCGGCTACTTGCATCCCCGCTATCGCTGCATGAAAAGCCCCCGTTATAGCCTGAATCTATGGTGTCATATCAGCAGCAGCTTGCCCTTGAGCTGCCTGAGGTCCAACACCTCCAACATCATCTCCCACTCCACCACCACCAAGAGGAGGCGGTGGAAAATTCTCATCATTCTCATGAATCTCAATTGTGCTTGGTTACCACCGACATGAACTTCGGGGTAAAACCCAGGTTTGGCTCATCCTTGATATCAAAGTTTTTCTCGTAACAAAACGATCTAGAAGAAAAGTTTTCTTCATATTTATTGCGGATCTCCTCATTAAAAAAGATCTTGAACGTAACCGATGATGAAGCCTTGAAAACAAGTTTTAGGCTTGAACGATTATGAAAAAGGAAGAAAAATGACAGTCAATCTTTGGCTTCTTGCTTGATATAGAAAAGAATGAGAAAAGCGAAAAGGTTTTGATCTTTGAAACGACTAGGGTTAAAGAAGATGAAATGTAAATGATTGAGTGTTTTAAGTAGGGTTATTATTGTGGATGGTTTAAGAGGGGATAATGATGTTTGTGTGTTTGGGGAAAATAAAAAGGGATGATGTGATAAGGGTTTAAGTGACAGGGCGGCAAAGTGAAGTGATAAGGTGAAGTGATTAGGTTGAAATTTAAATTTCAACTTATCATTTGGGTGGCTAGGGTAAAAATTCAAAGAAAAATTTTCACTTCTCATGGGATGAGTTTTATCAAGCCTTGGGCGGCTATGGTAAATCTTTTTCTCCTCAAATTTCATTCGCCTCATGCCAAGCCACTTCCTTGGCATTGTTCTTGGCACAAAAACCTGCACTTAGTCAACGAAAAACATTACAATGCAACAAAGGAAAAGAAAAAAATCAATATTTCAAAAGAAAAATAAATTAATGAAAATTACTAAAAAGGAAAATATCTAACCTACTATTTACAAAAATTACACGATGATGATGATCACGGAATCTCTGCTGGGAAGATAACCTCCTTGGCATTCCCTTGAGTGTCTTCCAAGTAGTGCTTCAATCGTTGGCCATTTACCTTGAAAATTGCCCCTGTCTTCAAATCATAGATATCCATGGCTCCGTGAGCATATGGCTTCACAACTTCAAAGGGGCCCAACCATCTTGACTTGAGCTTTCTTGGAAACAATTTTAGCCTCGAGTTAAATAACAAAACACGTGGGCCTACCTCAAATTGCCTTGGCAATATCCTCTTATCATGTCAAAGTTTCGTCCTTTCCTTGTAGCGTCTGCAATTCTCATAGGCTAGTTCTCTGAATTCCTTTAACTCATTTAGGTCTAATAACATTTTTTCTACAACAACTCCCCATGCCATACCAAGTGTTTGTTTAGAAACTAGATGCAGACTACGTGTTAAGTGAAAGTTCAATCTCATAAACTAGAGATCAATTGCCAAGTAGACCTGGCATTACTCTATTCTACTGGCATAGGCAAACTAAGGATTTCAAATTCATCATCGGATAGAATATTCTAGATCAAACTACACTATACTAGAAACAAGTTAGCATACTTACAAAATTTTAACTGAGGCCAAATGAAATTTTATTAGTGGTTTCGTATGCATGGCATTAACCTAATCTACATGGCATGGCAGAAAATACAAACAAAAATGTAAACATGAATGCCTGGCATGGCAATAAATATGAGATAACACACACCCCCAAACCCAAGAGTGCATTGTATTCAATGCATGTAGACATATATAAAAACATTAAATAAAATGCATGAACACATACAAGAAAAATAAATGCAAGGAGTTTTAAGAGAAATAGGACCTCCCTTCAGATACTTCTTCTCGTGTGATGCTAGTTTTTCTCTTCACAAAGCTCCCACAATCGGGATCCATGCATTTACTTCCTTTCATGCTTTGCTTTGTGGCGGCAGTGGAAGCTCTAAGGTCGCGGGGTACTTCCTTGACAATCTGCACTGGCTCCAAGGTGGCAGGAGTGGGGACAGACGAGGCAGGGTTGTAGGTGCTGCAATAGGTTTTTCATGGACTTCTTCTTCTGACTCTGGCGGTGTTTCTAACTTGGAAGATACAACTTGTACTGGCAAGATTTGGACGGTGGCATCAGAGTGTGTCGGAGTATGAACTGAATGAGGACTTGATGGCATGCCATCATTGGCAAATACATCAGTGGGGAGCTCATGGAAGGCTAGTGAAACGCTTGGGGACATTCCTTCAAGGGTCTACCTGATGGGATTTGTCCCTGGCATTAGAATAATGCCAGAGTTTGATATTTTGCTCCTCATCTTTCTCTATCTTTTGGAGAATGACCTCCTGGTGTTGGTAGATCTGGAAAAGCATTGCCACTGAAATAGCTTGCATGGGAGCGTCAGGCATTGCCTTTGGCACCTTGGGCTTGGGCTTTCGCTCTTTTGCCTTTCCCTGGCTTTGTCTCTTGACTCGATGGTAGTGAGTTACCTCCACGGGGCAACCATGATTGTTGTTGCCTTGATCGTTTGGGCTTTTTCTGTATCAAGCTTGGGTACACCATGTTGAATGCAAATGTTAGAAATTAACAAAGGGAAAACCAAACTCCATTACCTCTTTCAGTACATTTATAGGTTTCTTCGATGATGAGCCATCCAACATTGATCTTGCGGCCCATAATGATAGAGTGTAGTAGTGCAAGCCTCTATTCCGAGACATTTTCATTGTGGGTTGTTGGCATCAGATTTGCCTTGAGAAAATGATTCCACCCCCTCGATTGTGATTTTAGGACCAGCCGCTTAACTGTCTGGTGTACTTTCGACGACACAATCCATGTAATGCTAGGCTCGCACAAATCTGTCAACATCTTCTTTCTATTGGCAGCGTTCATAGAGTCAGCAAACTCCAGATGTTCATCCTCGGCACCATCCAACTCAAACATTGTAACCCCCTCGACCTGGTCTGGATGATAGACCGAACCAAACGGGTCAAACATGGAATATTGAAGTAAACCAGGAAGTTTACTCCAATAAACAACCCTAATTTTTTTCTTTTTATCTTATCTAGATGCTCAATAGATTCCTAAGCGTTTAACATCACAACAGAACGTTCATGACTCAATCGAACCACGATTAAGACTCTATTACATTCAAATACGTTTTTTGGGACCATTTCGTAATTTTACCAAACTATAAGGTACTAAACCGCTTTTATGTTACCAACCCTTAATTAGTTACATTACATGCATTTCAGTCAAATCTTAACCCAAACTAATTTATTCCTGCTCATTTAATTGCATCCACGACATTTGGGGACCAAAATGCAAAGAATCAGAACTTTAGAATATTCCCTCAACTAACATAATTGTCAGCCTTTTCAGTATAGGTTTCCCTGTATCGAAACAGGTCATCACAGCTCAGAACACGAGTCCGTATCAAAACACCCTTGAGGTGTTCCGGAACTGTGGTTTCTAGTGTCAAAACGTTCCGGAACAGACCTTCCTTATTTCGAAACCCTTAGGCCATTTCAGGCTCACTGTTTCGGTACAGGTTGGAGTGTACCGAAACACATGGGCTTGTAATGACACTTTTTTCTGTTTTTCTCACTTAATTCCAACCTAAATTATCCCAACATGCTTCCAACATGCATACATCATATTTAAACATCAATCCTCAAGCATTCTTGGCATAATCAACATCAATTCTTGGTAAATTGCATCAATGGCAAACTATAGGGATGCAACCTAGCAAATAAACCACACAAGAGTCAAAACTAAAACCAAAGCACAATCCATCAAATAATGGCCTTTTACAAGTATAAAACTAGTAAGCAAACATGCTTAAAAATGGTGTTCATACACATCACCCAAATAGACTATGGAACCCCCATTGCCCTTTTTACTCTAGTCCAATTCGAGACATACATTCTTAAGCAAAGTCCCTTGGAATCCCTTGCCTCTTGCTGCCTCCAAAGCATCAATTATCAGCATTTATAGACAAATAAGAGTGTAAGCACACAAGGCTTAGTGAGGAGTGCTCAAAACCAAAATACCATCAATGCACTAAAACCATTTTCCATCATTTGAAAACCACCATGCCCATACATAGCTACCATTTGCTAATACTACTTAAGCCTTCCCATGCATATCTACCATATGCATTTGCTAACACTACTTAAGACTTCCCATGTATAGCTACCATATGCAAAGCTTAAAGAGTAAAACATGCATTCATATAATATGCATCATTAACCATTTCATAACAATTTATCAATTATATTAGCTCACAAGTGATCATCAACATACTCATTTCTCAAAAACCACATCGAATGCACGGATTCCCAAGTGTTGTCCCAACACTTCATACATTCTCATCGGCATCTTAAGGTTCACACACGGGAGCTACCCTCCACCGTTTTGACACCCGTGGCGAAGTATTCGGTACCTTACAACCCTTCAACACCGCACATCGGTAGATGTATAATCCCACTAACGAGAGACAGGACACAACTCAATTTCCTCAATTGTTAGGTTACTTGGATGGAGTATTCGGTACCTCACAACCTCTCAACACCCAAGGCGACTTATTTATAGTGCACTCAATCCTATAGCCGGCTAATTATATCTTATTTCATTTATAAACCAATTTCACAACATCACTTGCCAATATAATTCACATTTAGCATAAACCTCACTATTTTCAAAGCTTTACCAATAAACCACATTTCCAAGCACCATACCATGCTTCATAAAACAAGTATAATCATATACTTACAAGGATCACTTACCATGTGCATCCTTCATTAATATATCATCAAAAACAGTAAATCATTTACTTCAATTCATACTTTAAAATAGTAGGTAACATGCATCTAAAATCGAGTGCATCAACAATTCATAATAGCACGATCCGAGGGAGAAATCCTTTTACTTACTTCTGAACTTAGTAAAGTGTTTCAAGCTTACACTAAGTTCCCAAAACCACCTTTTAAGTGTTTCAAAGCTGGAAAACACGTTCTCACTCACCGACTCGCAAAACAAAGATTTGTAGTGGCGAAATCAAGCGTCTAAAGCCTCTGAAACTTCACCGAATGCTTCTGATGTATTCTCCTCTGTTTATACCACACAAGAATAGAGGATTAATGCATCATAATGCATTAAAATCACCAGCAACTTAAACAATCTCTTTGCTCTACCCAAAAACACTAAGACGCCCATCCGAAATAACTGAAATTACCTTCGATTGCTCTCTAAACTCAACTCAGCCATAACCTAACACTTCCACCTCTTTTTAATCATCAATCAACATCCAAAATTAACCTAATTTAATCCTTATACCTCCAGCAACTCAGATTTCACACTAACACCTCAAAAACCCAAAATCTAACAATTAGAGATTCAACTCATTTCAGGATTACATTGAAAAAACCTTTATTTCCACATCATTTAACATCCAAATTATGATTAAAATCAGTCTCAAACCAATAAAACCAATGCCACAGCGAAAATCTTGAAAATCCATCTTACAAAACTTAATTTAGCAATCTTCATCAATTCAATTACAAAATCTTGTTATTAAACAAAACTAGAGAGCCAAAGACTTGAGAATTTCACTAAAGAACCTTGATTAGAGGAGAGAAAAGAAAGATCACCTCTAACACAAGCTTTCCTCTTGATTTGCAATGATTTTGATGAAATCCTTCAAGAAAATTCTAGCTAGTTGAAGTAGAAAACCATGGGCATCATTTAGAAATCAAAAGTATATAAAATGAAATGAATCTCTGGAGGTTTAAGTGTTGAAAAGAGAGTTTGGTTGCAGGGAAAGTTGAGAGAAAAGTTTTGGAGAAAAGTAGTTACGTAAGAAAATGATTTGCCTTTTAATATCTCTTTTAACAAAACTCTTGTAACACCCCCTTTCCGGTCCAGTCGAGAACCGGGTCAGAAGGTGATACCAACAAACAATATCATAATCGGTGCGACAAAATTTCATTTTTATATTATAAATAAGCCAATAACATTCAATAACTCAATACCTTTATGTAACTTAGTCCAATTGATCCATACAAGTAATAATTCATCATTCAAGGCTAAATCACAACTATTACAAGTTTTGGGGACCAAATTGTAAATTCAACAAATTAGGGGTCTTTCAATGTAATTGATTATACTAGATTGAAATCCATCATGATATTATCATACCTGTAAAATTTCATACAATTTGGGGTCCATTAGCTCAATCAATTTGATCTTTCAATTTTCAATGACTAAACTATGAACCTCGCAAACTGTTTAATATGCCTTTAACTAACTTAACTAACCCCGTATCGAAACACCCTAGGGCTATTTCGATACGGGTGGACAATGTTTAACCTTTTTGACTTTACCTTTTATATCGTTTCGATACGGGCATGCCCTGTATCGAAACGAGTTGACTTCCTATGACTTTGACCCGTTTCGATATGCTATAAACCAGTATCGAAACGAATGATTCCAGTGACAAAATGTTTCAAAATGGCCATGAACCGTTTCGATATGCCCTATTCTTCAGGTTCAATTCTACTTACCCGTATTTAAACGCCACCACTCGTTTCGATACAGTATGACTTGTAATGACAGAGTTTTGCTGGTATTTATTCAATTTAACTTACCGAACGATGTCTGAATGCAACGAAACTTCACGCACAACATTTCAATGGTATAAAATACTAGCATGCCAAGTTTCATGACCATACGAATACGTTTACTTAGTTTTGACCTTTATGAGCCAAATATGTAACACCCCAATTTTGGGCTTAGAAGTTTTGGGTTTGGACCGGATCGGTCGGGTTGCGGTTCGAATATAAAAAGGGTGATTTTAGGAAAGCCTAGTTCGGGATGCATTAAAAATATGGAAAAATATCTTAAAATTCTCTTTTATTATATATAAGAGAGTGGTGAAATCAATTTTACAAAATGAGGTTTTGAAATGTGACATTTCATGTTAGTGACTAAAATGTAATTTTTGAAAAGTTGGTGACTGTTTTAAAAGGATTGAAACTTTGAATCTTTAAGGAGCTAAATTACTCAAGAAGAGTTTTCTCCAGATTTTTCTTAATATTAAAGATTTAATTAATGGTTTTTAATTAAAGGAAAAAGGAGGGAAAAAGATATTATGTTGTCATAACTATTTTCTCAAAAATTTTCCATTTCTTTTCTCTCAACTTTTCTCTCAGCCCAAACACTTTTCTCCAGCCAATTTTCTTCTGATTTTAACATCTAAAGATGAGATTTCCATCTTCAATTGATCTCTAATCATTTCTACATCAAAACCTTAGCAATTGCTTATTGAATTTTTCAAGAATCTTGATTCCAAACAAGGAGAAACTCACATTTAGAGGTATGAACGTCCTTCTCCTCTAAATACTCAGTTCTTTACTGAAATTCCCAAGTTCTTAATCCTTGATTTAAGTTTTATTAAAGGTTTTATGGTTGTGTTCTTGATCTTGGCTTTAAAATGCAAGATTGGTTTAATTTTGATGAAGTTCGTATGAAATGATTGGGCACTATTTTGAGATGTCTTTTTGATGTAAATTGGATGTATAATTGGTGTGAAATGGAGGTTTAATCAATGCAATCCCGAATAGGTTGATTTTCCTAAGTTTAGCCGGAGTTAATGATGGTTTTTGGAGTGGTTTTGAAGTTCTGCTATAGCTGGAGGTATAAGGACGTGATTAGATCCTTTTTGGATGTTAATTGATGCATAAGTATGTTTGGAATTGATGGATCTTGGTTGGGTAATGTTGTAGAGGTGTTTGGATGTGATTTCAGTTGTGTTTGGTAGCCGAAATGTGAGTGTTGATGAGAGCAGCGAGTTTAGGTGTCTTGGTTGAGGGTATTAATGCATGATGGTGCATTAATCTACTGTTTTGATGTGTTTAAAACAGGGGAGTCATCAACGGATCCTTGTGGTGTTGATCCGGAAGCTTGATTGGTGTTTCGGCAAGTGGCGAAACGGAATCGGTGAGTGAAGTTTGGTTTTCAGCTTCGAAACCAATGTTTGAAGGTTATGGGAGCTTAGTTTAAGTCTAAACAACTTAGCTAAGCTCAAGAGTAAGTTTTCGGAAAAAACTTTCTTTTTGATGAACCATGAAATGGTTGTATGCAATGTGTTTTGTTTGCATGTTTAAATTCTGTTTTGAAAGCATATTTTAGCATGTATGATGCTGGTTTTATAAGCCATGTGTTGAAGGATACTCAAGGTAAGAGATCCTTGTTTTTGATCATTGATAAATGTGGTTTGATGCATTGTAATGCATGATGATTTAATGACTTTGTTAAATGCTTTAAAACATTGGATTAATGATGGTAAATGATGTATATTGGAAAGTGATGTATTGGTTTTAGAGTACTTGAATCGGATATAGTTAGCCGGCTATAGGGTTGGGTGCACCGTGAATAAAGTCGCCTTGGATGTTGAGGGGTTGTGATTGTACCGTAAACTCCATCCAAGTCCACTAATGAGATGGTTAGGATCATCATGGTGGTTAAAAAGTCCATGAGTGGTTCTTGTATTAAGATCACAATGGTGGTTAAAATTCCATGTGTGGATCTTGTGTTGTGTGTCCCGTGTTCTCGTTAGTGATGTTATACAACTACCAATGAGTGATGCGGAGGGGTTGTGATTGTACCATAGTCTCCATCACGGGTTTTGAGGGGTTGTGATTGTACCATGCTCCACCTTGATATTGGTAGTGTGTATGAAGCGTATGGGACAACGCTTGTAATCCGCGTATCCGATTGTGTTTTTAGTTGAAAAATGTTGTGGATTATCACTTGTAAGCCAATATGACATGATGATGGATTTAAGCATGAGATGCTTGATTTGTATGCATATTTGCATGGTAAATGTTGTTTTGAAACTAAAGGCCTTAAAAAGGTGTTTTACAAGTGCATTGTTGTGATGTTTTAATTGAGCATTTTCCTCACTAAGCTATGTGCTTACGCTCTCTCTTTCTTAAACCAATAATGCAGAGCATTGAAGTACTAAAGTTCAGCAAGGAGGTCAAGGATCCAAGTGAGGACTAAGCTCATGTATGGTGAAGGTTTTCCTAACACTATTAGCTTTTGGCATTTGGCAATGGGAACCTAAATTGTGTTTTTGGGAGATGTTATGGACTCCCTAAGTTGGTTTTATGCTTTTGGTGATGTTGAGACTTGTATTGGTCTTTTGTTGTGTAGTTTTGAAGAATTGAAGGTTGCATGATTTTCATTATAGGATGCATGCCTATAGAATTGGGTTATTCCTTATTTGATGCTATGAATGAGTTTGAGTGATGCTTTCATGTTCCTTATGTATTTATTGACTTGCTGGTATGATTTGAGGTGTATTGGAATTGGTTTGATTGGTTAAAAGTGAATTAAACCAGATAAAAATCTGCAATCTGGGCAGCACGTTTCGGAACAGGTGCTACCGTTTCGGAACAGAGGGCCTGAAATGGCCTTGGCGTTCCGAAACGGGCAGAGCCGTTCCGGAACGGTTTTGCCACTGCCAAGCCATGTAACGCAACGGGTTTCGGAACGGTCCTGCATTTCGGAATGGATCACCCCTGTTCCGGAACACCCGACCGTTGGGCACTGAAATTGATGGCTATATGTTTTGAAACCCTTGTGTTTTGGTCCCGATCTTTGTTTTTGCAATTAAATGTGTTTGAGATGGCCGTTTGAGTTGAAATTTGGCAGAGAAGCATGAAACATGATTAATTTCATATTGGTAACTTAAAATTTAGTAAAGTCCTTATAATTTTCAGAATTTACATTTTGGTCCCTAAATTTGTATTTTGTGCAATTGAGTCCCTAAACGTTATTCGATTGTTGCGGTTTTTGAATATGTTTGTCTCAAGTGTTCACGAAGGGTTAATATGCATTTAGATAAGATTAAAATAAAAAGGGTCGTTAATCAAGGTTGACTTTCGGGTTGACTTTGGTTTTCCCCGTGTAAACTTCTTAATTCGGGTCAACCGTCTAGGCCGGGTTAAGAGGGTTACATTTGGTGGTATCAGAGCTGAGTTCTCGAGTAATTGGGAATGGTTGTGTGGGTGAAAAGTGTATGATTGCTTTGTATGCTTGTCGAGTGAAGCCTGTTGTGTGATTTGTAAGTATGGTACTATTGTGATGTATGTTGTGGTGAAGCATGTTAGAGGGACCCATTGCCAAATCAAAGCTAATGAAATGATTTGTTTTTAATTGGAAATGAGCTTGAGTACTTGGATTACTTACCTTGCTGAGCCTGACTTTGTTTATTGCATTGTGATTGCATTGTCTAGTGAATGCGACCTCGTAGAGAGACGAGGATTAATACGCGAGCTATGGCTCAAAATGTGAATGATGAGAACGGTGAAAATGTGGTGGATTTACCTCCTCCACCTGGTGGTGGTGGTGCTGGGGGTGAAGGAGCTGGTGATGCTGCTGGTGCTGGGGTCGCTGGACCTGAAGCTGGTCAGGGGCAAGCTGTTCCTGACATGACAATGCTGATACAGGCTATTGCTAGAGCTTTTCGAGCAGCGGTAGCTGGAGCTCAAGAGGCTGGGCATCAGGGAGATGCTAGTGCTAGACTACCTTTGGAGCGGTTGCGCAGTCTGGGAGGGACTGAGTTCAGGGGTTTGTCTGCTGAAGGTTTTGAGTCTTGGCTGGAAAGTACCAAGAGAATCTTGGGTCAAATGAATTGTAATGATGTGCAGAAGCTGGGCTGCATGGTATCATTGTTGCATGACGATGCGTATACTTGGTGGACAACCTCTATCACTAGAATGGCGGAAGCTGATGTAACTTGGACGTTCTTTCTGAACGCGTTCAAGAGGAGGTATCTGGGTGTGCGATACCTGGATGAGAAGAAAAGGGAATTCATGTCACTTATACAAGGGAGCATGTCAGTGGCTGAGTACGAGGTTTAGTTTTTCCGACTCAGTCAGTACGCACCTGAGCTTATCCCTGATGAGCGGGAGAGGTGTGAACGTTTCCGTTATGGTTTAGTGACGGATGTAAAGATATATATGCTGGCTACTGAGTACACTGACTTTGATGTGCTGGTTGGTAGAGCAAAGGACATTGAGTTGAATTTGAGTTTATCTGCTAGAGATGTTGGTCCTAGTGTGGGCAAGCGAGCGGCTGAGTATAGTTCCGGAGGCGGACGGAACAAGAGAGGACGTGATCGGAAGTATCAGTCTGCTGCTAGGCGAGGTGGTGGAGGACAAGGTGCGCATGTTCAGGGAGACATGGCAAGAGCTGATCCTAACACATGTTGGACGTGTGGGTCGCGTGGACACTTGAGGCGTGATTGTCCTCGAGCAGCGAGGGAGGTTCAGGCTCCTGCTGTGGTGACTGGTAACTCATGCTGGAACTGTGGATCAGCGGATCACATGAGGAGGGAGTGTCCTCTGTTGGCCGGTGGTGGCCAAGGGCGTGCTCCTGGAGTTGTTGCACCACAGAGAGGTCGTTGGCGCAGCCGTGGCAACTTCCAGCGTAGAGAGGATGGTGGAAGGAATGTGGCTCATGTTGTAGCTGTTCAGCCTGATGGTGGTGGTCAGGCCAGAGTGTATGCTCAGAGGGAGGGGAGAAATGACACAGACGTGATCGCAGGAACTTTCACTTTGCAATACTTGTCATTACTTTCCTTGATTGATTCTGGATCTACACACTCATACATATTGCGTGAGCATGCTAAATTGCTTGGATTGCCTGTTGAGTCTTTGGATGTTGGTATGCGTGTCACTAGTTCTTTTCGCGAGACTGTTGTGACTCGAAAGCTTTATAGAAGATGTCCCTTTGGTGGTGCAAGATCATATTTTTCATGTTGATCTTATGGAATTGCCTTTCTATGGCTTTGATGTAATCCTTGGTATGGATTGGCTTGTTGAGCACCGGGATGTAGTAAATTGTGAGAATAAGCGAGTTTCGTTGAAGCTTGCGGATGATTATGAGGTAGTGGTGGTTGGTGAGAATGTGAAGTTTCTTGCCAATGTGGTGTCTACGTTAGAGGCGAGCCGGATGCTGAGGCAAGGTTGTGAAGCTTATCTCGCTTTTGTGATGAATCCTAGCTCTAAGGAGTTGCATGTGCAAGATATCAGGACGGTGCGAGAGTTTCCTGGTGTATTTCCGGAGGAGTTGCCGGGATTGCCTCCTAATTGCGAAGTGGAGTTTGGGATTGAGTTGTATGAAAACACAACTCCAGTGTCCATTACTCCTTATCGAATGGCACCTAAGGAGTTGAAAGAGCTGAAGACGCAACTGCAGGAGTTGCTTGATCATGGTTTCATTCGGCCGAGTGTGTCACATTGGGGTGCGCCGGTCTTGTTTGTGAAGAAGAAGGATGGCACTATGAGAATGTGCATTGATTACCGTCAGCTTAATAAGTTGACTATCAAGAATCAGTATCCATTACCGAGAATTGATGATCTTTTTGATCAATTTCAGGGAGCGTCTGTGTTCTCTAAGATTGACTTAAGGTCAGGGTATTATCAACTGAAGGTGAAGGATGTGGATGTGCCAAAGACAGCTTTCAGAACGAGGTATGGGCATTATGAGTTCCTTGTGATGCCGTTTGGTTTGACGAATGCTCCTGCAGCTTTCATGGACATGATGAATCGAGTATTTCATAAATACTTGGACAAATTTGTTGTGGTGTTCATTGATGATATCCTTGTGTACTCGCGTACGGAGGAGGAACATGAAGAGCATTTGAGAATTGTGTTGCAAGCTTTGTTGGAGAATCAGCTTTATGCCAAGCTGAGCAAGTGTGAGTTCTGGCTTAGAGAAGTGGTGTTTCTTGGTCATGTGGTGTCTGCTGAGGGGATACGTGTTGATCCTCAGAAGATTGAGGCGGTGATGAATTGGAAACCTCCTAAGTCTGTTCATGAAGTCGTAGTTTCCTGGGTTTGGCAGGATATTATCGGAGGTTCGTAGATGGGTTTTCAAAGATTGATGCACCTTTGACGAAGTTGTTGCAGAAGGATGTTAAGTATGAGTGGACGGAAGCGAGACAGCAGGCTTTTGAGAAGCTTAAGGCAGCTTTAACGCAAGCTCCTATTTTGGTTCAACCTGAATCAGGGAAAGAGTTTGTGGTGTATAGTGATGCGTCCTACGTTGGTTTGGGATGTGTGTTGATGCAAGAGGGTAAGGTGGTGGCTTATGCATCACGGCAGTTGAAAGTGCATGAGCGCAATTATCCTACGCATGACATTGAGTTAGCTGCGGTGGTTTTTACTTTGAAAATCTGGAGACATTACTTGTATGGTGAGAAGTGTACTGTGTACACGGACCACAAGAGTTTGAAGTATCTGATGTCCCAGAAAGAGTTGAATCTTAGGCAGCGACGTTGGGTGGAGTTGCTCAAGGATTATGATTTGACGATTGAGTATCATCCGGGTAAAGCTAATGTGGTAGCGGATGCTTTGAGTAGGAAGGTAGCTGTTGAGTTGAGGGCTATGTTTGCTAGTTTGAGTATTTCACGTGATGGTGGTCTTGTGGCTGAGTTGCAAGTGAAACCATCTTTGGTTCAGTTGATTAAAGAAAAGCAGTTGTTGGATGATTCTTTGGTGCCGCATGTTCAGGATATTGCGGAGGATAGGCCTTAGGATTTCTGTTTTAATGATGATGGAGTGTTATGTTTTGGGAGTCGGATGGTAGTGCCCAATGATGCTGAGTTGAGGCGTGCTATTCTGGCTGAAGGTCATAGTAGTCCTTTTGCTATGCACCTTGGCAATACTAAAATGTATCGTGATCTTCGTGATGAGTACTATTGGGTGGGTTTAAAGAAAGATGTTGTTGAGTTTGTGAGCAAATGCACGGTGTGTCAGCGAGTTAAGGCTGAGCATCAGTTTCCTTCAGGGTTGTTGCAACCGTTGAGGATTCCTGAGTGGAAGTGGGAAAGGATTACCATGGACTTTGTATCTGGTTTGCCCTTGTCGCCGTTGAAGAAGAATTCGGTGTGGGTGATTGTGGATCGCCTGACGAAGTGTGCGCATTTCTTGCCTGTGCATACTACGTACACTTTGGATAAGCTTGCGGAGCTGTACATTGCTGAGATTGTGCGGCTGCATGGTGTGCCAAAGTCGATTGTGTCGGATAGGGATCCGAGGTTTACATCGCGTTTCTGGCAGTGTTTGCATCAGGCTTTGGGTACACGGCTAAATTTCAGTACGTCTTATCATCCGCAGTAGGATGGACAGTCCGAGCGTGTTATTCATGTTTTGGAGGATATGTTGAGGTGCTGCGTGATTGAGTTCCAGGGCTCTTGGGAGAAACATTTGCCTTTGGTGGAGTTTGCCTATAATAATAGTTATCAGGCAAGTATTCAAATGGCACCTTATGAAGCTTTGTACGGGAGGAAGTGTAGGACTCCTCTGTGTTGGGCTGAAACGGGACAGAAGTTGGTTTCGATGCCAGCTTTGTTGAAGGGAACTACCGAGAAGGTGAAGCTCATTTGTGAACGGTTGAAGGCAGCTTCTGATCGGCAAAAGTCTTACGCGGATTTGAAGCGTAAGGAGATTGAGTATGCGGTGGGTGACCGTGTGTTTTTGAAAGTTTCGCCTTGGAAAAAGGTTATGAGGTTTGGCCGAAAGGGTAAGTTGAGCCCTAGGTACATTGGACCATACGAGGTGATTGAGCGTGTGGGTCCTGTTGCGTACAAGTTGAGGTTACCGCAAGCGTTGGAAAAGATTCATGATGTGTTTCATGTTTCTATGCTTCGGAAGTATAGATCAGATCCTTCGCATGTGATGCCTGTGGAGGAAGTCGAATTGAATCCGGATTTGACCTATGATGAGGAACCGGTGACGGTTCTGGATTCGGATAATAAGGTACTTCGAGGCAAGACCATTGAGTTGGTAAAGGTGTTGTGGAAACATCGTGGTGTTGAAGAAGCCACTTGGGAGCGAAAGGATGACATGTTCAAGCAGTTTCCGTACCTCTTTCCTTCAGGTAAATTTCGAGGACGAAATTTCTTAAGGGGGGGGAGAGTTGTAACACCCCAATTTTGGGCTTAGAAGTTTTGGGTTTGGACCGGATCGGTCGGGTTGCGGTTCGAATATAAAAAGGGTGTTTTTAGGAAAGCCTAGTTCGGGATGCATTAAAAATATGGAAAAATATCTTAAAATTCTCTTTTATTATATATAAGAGAGTGGTGAAATCAATTTTACAAAATGAGGTTTTGAAATGTGACATTTCATGTTAGTGACTAAAATGTAATTTTTGAAAAGTTGGTGACTGTTTTAAAAGGATTGAAACTTTGAATCTTTAAGGAGCTAAATTACCCAAGAAGAGTTTTCTCCAGATTTTTCTTAATATTAAAGATTTAATTAATGGTTTTTAATTAAAGGAAAAAGGAGGGAAAAAGATATTTTGTTGTCATAACTAACTTTTCTAAAAAAAATTCCATTTGTTTTCTCTCAACTTTTCTCTCAGCCCAAACACTTTTCTCCAGCCAATTTTCCTCTGATTTTAACATCTAAAGATGAGATTTCCATCTTCAATTGATCTCTAATCATTTCTACATCAAAACCTTAGCAATTGCTTATTGAATTTTTCAAGAATCTTGATTCCAAACAAGGAGAAACTCACATTTAGAGGTATGAACGTCCTTCTCCTCTAAATACTCAGTTCTTTACTGAAATTCCCAAGTTCTTAATCATTGATTTAAGTTTTATTAAAGGTTTTATGGCTGTGTTCTTGATCTTGGCTTTAAAATGCAAGATTGGTTTAATTTTGATGAAGTTCGTATGAAATGATTGGGCACTGTTTTGAGATGTCTTTTTGATGTAAATTGGATGTATAATTGGTGTGAAATGGAGGTTTAATCAATGCAATCCCGAATAGGTTGATTTTCCTAAGTTTAGCTGGAGTTAATGATGGTTTTTGGAGTGGTTTTGATGTTCTGCTATATCTGGAGGTATAAGGACGTGATTAGATCCTTTTTGGATGTTAATTGATGCATAAGTATGTTTGGAATTGATGGATCTTGGCTGGGTAATGTTGTAGAGGTGTTTGGATGTGATTTCGGTTGTGTTTGGTAGCCGAAATGTGAGTGTTGATGAGAGCAGCGAGTTTAGGTGTCTTGGTTGAGGGTATTAATGCATGATGGTGCATTAATCTACTGTTTTGATGTGTTTAAAACAGGGGAGTCATCAACGGATCCTTGTGGTGTTGATCCGGAAGCTTGATTGGTGTTTCGGCAAGTGGCGAAACGGAATCGGTGAGTAAAGTTTGGTTTTCAGCTTTGAAACCAATGTTTCAAGGTTATGGGAGCTTAGTTTATGTCTAAACAACTTAGCTAAGCTCAAGAGTAAGTTTTCGGAAAAACTTTCTTTTTGATGAACCATGAAATGGTTGTATGCAATGTGTTTTGTTTGCATGTTTAAATTCTGTTTTGAAAGCATATTTTAGCATGTATGATGCTGGTTTTATAAGCCATGTGTTGAAGGATACTCAAGGTAAGAGATCCTTGTTTTTGATCATTGATAAATGTGGTTTGATGCATTGTAATGCATGATGATTTAATGGCTTTGTTAAATGCTTTAAAACAGTGGATTAATGATGGTAAATGATGTATATTGGCAAGTGATGTATTGGTTTTAGAGTACTTGAATCGGATATAGTTAGCCGGCTATAGGGTTGGGTGCACCATGAATAAAGTCGCCTTGGATGTTGAGGGGTTGTGGTTGTACCGTAAACTCCATCCAAGTCCACTAACGAGATGGTTAGGATCATCATAGTGGTTAAAAAGTCCATGAGTGGTTCTTGTATTAAGATCACAATGATGGTTAAAAGTCCATGTGTGGATCTTGTGTTGTGTGTCCCATGTTCTCGTTAGTGATGTTATACAACTACCAATGAGTGATGTGGAGGGGTTGTGATTGTACCATAGTCTCCATCACGGGTGTTGAGGGGTTGTGATTGTACCATGCTCCACCTTGATATTGGTAGTGTGTATGAAGCGTATGGGACAACGCTTGTAATCTGCGTATCCGATTGTGTTTTGAGTTGAAAATTGTTGTGGATTATCACTTGTAAGCCAATATGACATGATGATGGATTTAAGCATGAGATGCTTGATTTGTATGCATATTTGCATGGTAAATGTTGTTTTGAAACTAAAGGCCTTAAAAAGGTGTTTTACAAGTGCATTGTTGTGATGTTTTAATTGAGCATTTTCCTCACTAAGCTATGTGCTTACGCTCTCTCTTTCTTAAACCAATAATGCAGAGCATTGAAGTGCTAAAGTTCAGCAAGGAGGTCAAGGATCCAAGTGAGGACTAAGCTCATGTATGGTGAAGGTTTTCCTAACACTATTAGCTTTTGGCATTTGGCAATGGGAACCTAAATTGTGTTTTTGGGAGATGTTATGGACTCCCTAAGTTGGTTTTATGCTTTTGGTGATGTTGAGACTTGTATTGGTCTTTTGTTGTGTGGTTTTGAAGAATTGAAGGTTGCATGATTTTCATTATAGGATGCATGCCTATAGAATTGGGTTATTCCTTATTTGATGCTATGAATGAGTTTGAGTGATGCTTTCATGTTCCTTATGTATTTATTGACTTGCTGGTATGATTTGAGGTGTATTGGAATTGGTTTGATTGGTTTAAAGTGAATTAAACCAGATAAAAATCTGCAATTTGGGCAGCACGTTTCGGAACAGGTGCTACCGTTTCGGAACAGAGGGCCTGAAATGGCCTTGGCGTTCCGAAACGGGCAGAGCCGTTCCGAAACGGTTTTGCCACTGCCAAGCCATGTACTGCAACGGGTTTCGGAACGGTCCCGCTTTTCGGAACGGATCACCCCTGTTCCGGAACACCCGACCGTTGGGTACTGAAATTGATGGTTATATGTTTTGAAACCCTTGCGTTTTGGTCCCGATCTTTGTTTGTGCAATTGAATGTGTTTGAGATGGCCGTTTGAGTTGAAGTTTGGCAGAGAAGCATGAAACATGATTAATTTCATATTGGTAACTTAAAATTTAGTAAAGTCCTTATAATTTTCAGAATTTACATTTTGGTCCCTAAATTTGTATTTTGTGCAATTGAGTCCCTAAACGTTATTCGATTGTTGCGGTTTTTGAATATGTTTGTCTCAAGTGTTCACCAAGGGTTAATATGAATTTAGATAAGATTAAAACGAAAAAAAAGGTCGTTAATCAAGGTTGACTTTCGGGTTGACTTTGGTTTTCCCCGTGTAAACTTCTTAATTCGGGTCAACCGTCTAGGCCGGGTTAAGGGGGTTACATATGGTGGTATCAGAGCTGAGTTCTCGAGTAATTGGGAATGGTTGTGTGGGTGAAAAGTGTATGATTGCTTTGTATGCTTGTCGAGTGAAGCATGTTGTGTGATTTGTAAGTATGGTACAATTGTGATGTATGCTGTGGTAAAGCATGTTAGAGGGACCCATTGCCAAATCAAAGCTAATGAAATGATTTGTTTGTTATTGGAAATGAGCTTGAGTACTTGGATTACTTACCTTGCTGAGCTTGACTTTGTTTATTGCATTGTGATTGCATTGTCTAGTGAATGGGACCTCGTAGAGAGACGAGGATTAATACGCGAGCTATGGCTCAAAATGAGAATGATTAGAACGCTATTCGATTGTTGCGGTTTTTGAATATGTTTGTCTCAAGTGTTCACCAAGGGTTAATATGCATTTAGATAAGATTAAAAAGAAAAAAAGGGTCGTTAATCAAGGTTGACTTTCGGGTTGACTTTGGTTTTCCCCGTGTAAACTTCTTAATTCGGGTCAATCGTCTAGGCCGGGTTAAGGGGGTTACAAAGTATGCACTTTTAAGCCAGTTCAAGCCAACCAAAAAGGCCATTTAGGGCCATTAACCATATTACAACATAGGCATTTCACAAACATAGCAAAATAGGGATAAACGACTAGTTTGACTACTTTGTCACATTCCTAGGAGTTCGTAAGGTCAAAATACTTTACCTTAAGGCTTGTAGTGACTTGTCTTGCCTTGTCTTGTCAACCCAATCCTCCAACACATGATCATTCAACCTGAAATGTATGAGATGAGACAAGTTAGGTGTGCATTGCCTGGTGAGGTAGTCATAAACAATATGAACATCAATGTAAAAAGTATCAATATCCATGCTCTCATGCTTATCTATATCAAATACTATGCATCAATAAACAATGTTTAGCATATTTATTCATCATTAATCCTTGGATTGAATCAAGTGATGGGTCACGTCGGCATGCCCCGTGGCGCAGCGGAAAAATTAATCCGACGTAATCCAGCCAGGATCCATGTACAAGAACGAATCTGGGGTGAAAAGATGAGGAGTTACCTTTTGAAACTCTAGAAACTGGAAAACCGACGGTGTGTCGGAATAACCACGTTAAGTAAAATCGGAATCATCACAGGTTCACAACGACCTCTACGGAGTCCACCCGAACAAAACGAATAAAGTTTTCGCCTCCCTAACACTTAGGGATAAATTTCGACAGGTTTGAACACCTTACAGGGAGAAGTCGAAATCCCTCTAGGGATTCCTCAAAGAGTCTGAAATCGACCAGGCGTTCAACCAGGACTTGCAATCGAGCAAGGGAACCTTCAAGGATTTGCCAGGGGGCAAGTAGAACACCAGAAAAATATTGAACAGCTTCTCAGAGAACTTTCTGGGATATGTCGAATTCCAGTGGGGGAATCCCTAGGGGTGTTGTCGAAATCTTCAAGAGGAGGAAGAGAGATGATTTGGTTGCTAGCCCTTGTCCCTTTAAATAGTATTCAAAGACTTAATTCTAGTTGAATATCTTAAATCCAAGTTCAACCAAAATTCATAGAATCTAATTCTATTTGAAATTGGTTTATATTAAATATACATTATATTTAATAATATTAAATGAAATATATATATTTAATTATGTTGAATCTTATTCTAAATAAAACATGGATTTAAATATACATTATATTTAATCCAAATATATATATTTTTATTATATAGAATCTCATTCTATCTTTACTTGGATTTAAATATATTTAAATATATATTTTTAATTATGTAGAATCTAATTCTACATAAACTTGGAATTAAATATATATTATATAAATTCCAAATATATATTTAAATTTCTAGAATCGTATTATATAATATTTAAGTCTCTAAATATTTTCCATACTCTAAATAATATTTGATAAATACAATATTTATCCAATATTATTCCCATTTAAGGGAGTTGCCGATTTCCCCTATCCCATAGGGGATTTTCGGCAACCTCCCTAAAATAGGGAGTATGATTTCCAATTTTTTTTTGTTCCTTTCATTCGAAGGCTGTGACCCTTGTAGGTTCATGCAATGTTAGCAGCAAAATTAGAATTGTTCTAATTTTACAAACAATGAGTGGCATCTAGCAATACATCATTGCTACCTAAGTTGCATGAAGTCATGGTTTGACTTTCCTAATTACTGAATAAACTTCCTTTATGTATTTCATCCTTTTGTCCTTTATATCTTAGATGAACACAAGTCATGGGTTAGTCACACTTGCGTTGTCCATCTTGTGTTTCTTGATGTCTTGAGTAGATTATGATAAACGAATCTCTATGATATCTCATATCATAATATTCGAGCATGGCCATGAATTTTCTATTCTCACTCAATCAAGTGGCCGAAGATATTTCTCCCATTATGTAGGAGGGACAAATCCTTTCTTGATCAACCATATTTCACTACATAGGTCATCACATATCCAATCATCAGTCTTTATAATGTAGTCAGTTACGACACACGTTTGACTATGTCAAAATACGTAAATCTTTATGTGAAATCATGTTGATCTCAAGTCTGAGGATTATACATATGTTTATAATGAGAAATGTTGTGAGTGTCACATAATTACCCAAGAAACATGCTCATAGCGGGTCAATCCAGTATGTTGTTCTCTAACAAATACTTATGTGTTGATTTTGACACCTCTATGTCAATGACAACGCTTGTCATCAACCACATATTAGTCTTTATATATTATCATTGTCCATACCCGTAATAATATTCGACTAGGATCCTATTTAACAATAATCGTATTATTGTATGGACATCATTATCCAATGGTTAGTTTGATGCACAGAAACATACCAAATGATAATAACGACAATGCCATTACTTGATAAATCTAGTAAAATAGTATGTCTATTCAATCATCATATGATTGTTCTTTGGGCATACTCTAACAATCTCCCACTAGCACTAAGAGCAATCATTCTAGTATCTAATACGAGATGGCTTAGTGTAACTGACATGCTTATGCTGTGTCAAAAGCTTTGTCAGGGAGTTGACAAAGTTATCAACTTTGTGCGTATGTTGCATACTTTCACATCTTCAAGATGTAAGCACTTTAGAATATGTTTGGATTTCTTGATGAGATCTGGGTTTTATTTGCTTACGCAAATGTTCCATCATAACAGAGTTATGTAGCATCTAATATGCTGGGAACAACCTTTAGTTCAGAAGTGAACCCTTTAGATCTAAACATCCTTCTTTATTACTATGTCGACTGTAATATATTCAGCCTATGTTGTAGAGTTAGATATTGTCTCATGTTGCTAACTCGCAGTATCTTTTATTAATGCAAAATGGATTGTGATCTTTAGTTCCTTTTGATGATTATGTCATCTACATACAATACTTAGGAAAGTAACAATGCTCCCACTAGCTCTTTTGAAAACAAGACTCCCATTTGTTTCTAGATAAACCAAACCTTTTGATTGTATCTTCTGAAACGAATATCCCAACTTCGAGAAGCTTGCCTTAGTCTACGGATAGACCTTTGTAGCTTACATACCTTCCAAGTGTTTACTGGAGTGACAAAACCTTCTGGATGTGTCATGTACACATCTGTTTCAAGTTTTCCCTTAGGAAAGTGGTTTTGACATTCCTTTATTTGATTCCATAATCATCGTATGTAACTACTTGCAAGTGAGATTAAGATGGATTAAACATAGCTACAAGGAATATGCTTTATCATAGTTTATACTATGAAGTTTGTCGAAAACTTTTAGCGACGAATCATCCTTTGTATGTTTTATTATTCATGTTGGTTTTTCCTTTTTTTGAAAAACTCATCCATACCTCTTAGGTTTTACCATTTTAGGTAACCTAAGTCTATACTTGGTTTTATACGTGGATTACATCTCATATCTCATGGCTCTTAGCCATTTCTCGAATTTTGGGCTCACCATTGCTTTCTGATAAGACCTAGTCTTTATCTTGATCCAAAAAGAAGAGTGTTTCCATGTACGGATAGTGAGAAATCCATATTTCTCAAGTATATGGTATTCTCTTAAGGATCAACACAATGGTTGTGTTTTGTTCCAATGTTCCTTGATCATTTGTGGAACATTCGGTTCATAAATGTGTTGTCTAAAATTGCTTCACATTCCAAATTCCATTTTTTTCTTTTGTGAGAGGTAATCTCTTTCGAGAGAAACTCTCGTTTGAGCAACAAACATTTTGTTCTCGTTGAAAAATGAAATCCCTTAGTGATAAGTATTCTCTTTCGAGATAAACTATCGTTTGAGCAACAAATATTTGTTCTCGTTAAAGTTGAAGAAATAATATCCATTTGTGAGAATTAATCTCTTTCAAGATAAACTCTCGTTTGAGAAACAAACGCTTTGTTCTCATAAGGATAAACAACAAATGGAGTTTTTAAGGTTCAAACTTTGTAAACATTTTAACATGTAAGTAACCTTAAAACTTCAAAGGTATTCTAGAACAATCCTTAGTCCATATCTTATATGTCGTTTCCAAAAAAACACGATTAAGTATGAGAGTTGTTTTTCTAGTGTGTAAAGAAGTCGAAAATGACTTGTTATGAATCAAAACATGTCTAACATATTTGATTCTCTTTCAAAGACTTTTCGTTCCACTTGTGAGATTTAATTATGGGACAATCCCATATTCTTTGAAAGTTCATCAAACTTTAAATATTCTTGAATTTGATCTCATCAAATTACCTTAATACTTTTTAAGAGTTTGAGATTAGTCATTTGTTTTATTTATCTTACAAATATTATTGATTTGATTAGTTTAAAGATCATTGATTCGTTGTGACATAAGAGATTAAAAGAATAACATTTATTTAAATAATCTCAAAATTAAAATATCTTGTCCTTACAAGATAATTAAAACTTAGGAACAAAATAATAATCTTAAAAACTAAAACAAATCTATTTAAGCAAAAACACATATCCTAATGGATGATGTAGCAACTCTTGCTTTATTTCCATTCGCAGGTCCATGTCTATTATGATGCCTTCTCTTTAGAAGCCTCTGAGGTTGATGCCTCACTCGTTTTTGCTTTCTTGACTTCTTGTAGGTGTGTGGGGCAGTTTCTCTCCCAATGTCTGGTCTTGCCGCAATGGAAACATTTCCATCCTTCTTGATTCCCTTCTTAGGTTTCAATGCCTCCTTTCCATCGGTTTTGGTCTTACCATCACCTTTAGACTTTGCTGCCGATTTACCTTTCTTCTTGCCCTTGCGGACCATCAGAACACGTTTAGGTCCTACCTTCTTCAGGTTGATTTCAGCAGTTCTCAACATGCAAAGCAACTGTGGCAGCGTCTTGTTAATTTCATTCATATTGAAATTAAGGACGAATTGATTGAAACTATCCGGAAACGATTGCAGGATGACATCAGTAGCTAATTCATCATTCAGCGGAAAGCCGAGCTTCTCCAACGTTTGGATGTAGCCCATCAATTTTATGACGTGAGCTCCTACAGGAGATCCCTCACTCATCTTGAATTGAAACGGAGCTTTAGATGTCTCGTACCTCTCTTGACGAGCTTGCCCTTCAAAAATCTCCTTGAGATTTTGAATCATATCATAAGCTACCATGTCCTCATGTTGCTTCTGAAGCTCGGGGGTCATGGAGGCAAGCATAAGAACCCCGACATCCAGCATGTCATCCATTTGTTTCTTAAACTTGTCTTTGTCAGCTCTGGAAGCAATGGCAACCGATTCATCAGGAACAAGTTCTTCAATGACATATTCCTTCTTTTCCTGTTTGAGAACAATTCTCAAATTGTGGAACCAGTCAAGGAAGTTTATGCCATTGAGCTTATCCTTCTCAAGGATAGATCGCAGAGATAGAGTATTATTTGCCATTAATTCTACAACAAAGAAAATATGCTACATAAGTTTTACTAAATTTTGAAATTTATAGATAGGTCTTTACTATAAATTTACTCCCATTATTTTCTTCAAAATTAAAAACCCTCTAGTTTTAATTTCGGAAAAACGTTTTGATAGTTTTTCTAGTGAGTGAGGATCCGTATTTCACCATTCCTAAATCAGCTTTGGCCAGTCTTTTAGGAAATGGTTATTTAGGTAAGTAACACCTTACTAATTACATCTCATGTAATTCCTCATCTTTTGGCGAACAACTCTTGTTCTTTAAATCATCTTATGATTATCCAAAACTTTTAACCACTAGGTTTTCTAATCCTATTAGAACAACCCAGCTAAGTCAATACCAAAATCTCAACCGGTGAATATCACTAGCTTATTCTTCGCGTTTAACTAAGATAGATAAATGTGACATTGCTTTGGCAAAGCTCGCATTATATCGATCGAAGCTTTAACGAGGGTAAATATTGGATGGTTAAAACAGACTTAGAATTATAGTGAGGGATTTACTTAATTATCTCATCATATTAACATTGATCCTATCAATGGAACTATGTTTAATCATGCTTATAAAACATCCATTGCATCACATACAAGGTAAATATAAGCGGTAAATAAATATGCAATGATTATAGCCCTTCTTAACTTAAGGCGGCCCGTCCCAAGCAATGGGAGGACCATTCTACTGAAGATAGAATCTGCTTCTGAAACGCCCGGTCCACCAGGGAAAGCCCACCACATTGCTACCTTGGTTCTTGCTTTATCTCCATGAGTATTTACAATTTTCAGAAACTCGCGTTACATGCGAGGGAGTGAGATGAGAAGAGAAGTACAATAGAAGATAGAGAAAGGCACGACACGCAGGCCGTATTTATAAAAACCAAAACTATAAAGGCTATGGGCTATAACCATGCAAAACAAACATCGTGCAATCTAACATGCATTTCAAACATCGTGCGAACAAAGTAATGACGTGTTTACGGAGTTTTAAACTGATTATCCCTATGTTGCGGTTAATGGGCCAAAGAAGGATCACGAGCTTTCATAAACCATTTGTGCTAATGAACAAATGCACCAGCTAGGTCAACATGAAAGAGAGGTGGCGCACTAGGCACACTTAAGTACGAGGTCTTTGATGATGCCAATCCTAGACATGCATTTTTCATAACGTCTAACCATAACTCTTATGGATTCACCGTGAAAGATAGTTTGATCACTTTTATCAAATTAGAAGCCCTTTCATAGATTTCATAAATCTATGAAACTACGAACAACTACTTGTTCTCTAGACTAACTATTAGTCTCAACATGTTAACATTTAACATTGAAGCAACCTAACATAGTTATGATTAACTCTTAATCATTCAGTGATAATCGAAATAAGTCTTTATTAGGTGTGATACGATAAACGATAAATATCTAAATAGAATCAAACAACATGCATCTCATACATAGACATCACCCAAGAATTTAAGTCCAAGTTCGTATGATACAAGTGGCTCTGATACCACTGATGGGTCACGTCGGCACGCCCCATGGCGCAGCGGAAAAATTAATCTGACGTAATCCAGCCAGGATCAATGTACTGGAAAGAATCCGGGGTGAAAAGATAAGGAGTTACCTTTTAAAACTCTGGAAACTGGAAAACCGACGGTATGTCGGAATAACCACGTCAAGTAAAACTGGAATCGTCACAGGTTCGCAACGACCTCTACGAAGTCCACCCAAACAAAACGAACAAAGTTCCGCCTCCCTAACACTTAGGATAAATTTTGACAGGTTTGAACACCTTCCAGGGAGAAGTCGAAATCCCTCCAGGGATTCCTAAGGGAGTCTGTAATCTACCAGGAGTTCAACCGGGACTTGCAATCGGGCAAGGGAACCTTCAGGGGTTTACCAGGGGCAAGTAGAACACCAGAAAAATATCGAACAGCTTCTCAGAGAGCTTTCTGGGATATGTCGAATTCCAGTGGGGAATCAATAGGGGTGTTGTCGAAATCTTCAAGAGGAGGAAGAGGGATGATTTGATTGCTAGCCCTTGTCCCTTTAAATAGTATTCAGAGACTTAATTCTGGTTGAATATCTTAAATCCAAGTTCAACCAAAATTCATAGAATCTAATTCTACTTGAAATTGGTTTATATTAAATATACATTATATTTAATAATATTAAATGAAATATATATTTAATTATGTAGAATCGTATTCTACATAAAACATGGATTTAAATATACATTATATTTAATCCAAATATATATATATATATATTATAGAATCTCATTCTATCTTTACTTGGATTTAAATATATTTAAATATATATTTTTAATTATGTAGAATCTAATTCTACATAAACTTGGAATTAAATATACATTATATAAATTCCAAATATATATTTAAATTTATAGAATCTTATTCTATAATATTTAAGTCTCTAAATATTTTCAATACTCTAAATAATATTTGATAAATACAATATTTATCTAATATTATTCCCATTTAAGGGAGTTGCCGATTTCCCCTATCCCATAAGGGGATTTTCGGCAACCTCCCTAAAATATGGAGTATGGTTTCCAATTTTTTTTGTTCGTTTCATTCGAAGGGTGTGACCCTTGTAGGTTCATGCAACGTTAGTAGCAAAATTAGAATTGTTCTAATTTTACAAATAATGAGTGGCATCTAGCAATACATCATTGCTACCTAAGTTGCATGAAGTCATGGTTTGACTTTCCTAATTCCTGAATAAACTTCCTTTATGTATTTCATCCTTTTGTCCTTTATATCTTAGATGAACACAAGTTATGGGTTAGTCACACTTGCGTTGTCCATCTTGTGTTTCTTGATGTCTTGAGTAGATTATGATAAACAAATCTCTAAGATATCTCATATCATAATATTCGAGCATTGGCATGCATTTTCTAATCTCACTCAATCAAGTGGCCGAAGATATTTCTCCCACTATGTAGGAGGGACAAATCTTTTCTTGATCAACCATATTTCACTACATGAATCTCTAACCAATCACCAGTCTTTATAATGTAGTCAGTTACGACACACGTTTGACTATGTCAAAATACGTAAATCTTTATGTTAAAATCATGTTGATCTCAAGTCTGAGGATTATACATATGTTTATCATGAGCAATGTTGTGACCGTCACATAATTACCCAAGAAACATGCTCATAGCGGGTCAATCCAGTATGTTGTTCTCTAACAAATACTTATGTGTTGATTTTGACATCTCTATGTCAATGACAACGCTTGTCATCAACCACATATTAGTCTTTATATATTATCACTGTCCATACACGTAATAATATTCGACTAAGGATCCTATTTAACAATAATCGTATTATTGTATGGACATTATTATCCAATGGTTAGTTTGATGCACAGAAACATATCAAATGATAATAACGGCAATGCCATTACTTGATAAATCTAGTAAAATTGTATGTCTATTCAATCATCATATGATTGGTCTTTGGGCATACTCCAACATCAAGATATGGATACGTGAATTCCTACACCTCGCCAAATCAATAAATGGTCTAATCCCTCCGCCTCGTCAATATGACCAATATCAATACAAATCCATCCCCCTCGCCAAATCAATATAGGTCGTAGCCTTAGGACCGTAGTCCACCCGTACTCTGAGCTCATGAATTCTATGGCATGCCAATTGTATCCAATGTCTATTCAAATCCAAGGTTTCAATGTTCATAACCATTTCAATAATCAATGAGTATTCCATTGACCAATGATTTCAATATAATCAATAACCAATATGTCACATAATCAATGTTTCATGGTTCAATGTTAATAACAATAATCAATGATTTCTTTGAAATGTTTCTATAACAATATCTATATCAATGACAATGCTCAATGACGATACCAATAACTATGTCTGATACTCAATGACAAGCTTACCGACACATACCAATGTGTCTGTCTAATTATCCGATGTAACTTTTTCCAATAGCAATGTGAGTAAAATGATCGAAGACAACAATAATAGATTTGGGAAGGCTTTTCGCCTAATCCCGAGACTCCGACTACGCTCACCTTGACACTTCAAAGCTTTTAAGGCTCTCGGATAACAATCCCCTTGTTCCTAGATTTGGATCGAGACGATCGATACTCTTTATCAACTTCTTGAGCTAGGAAATCAATAGAGAGAATGTTAGGATCGATATTTCCATATCAAAATCAATATAACAGTATCAAAATTGATAACAGATCTCAATATAGATGGCAACGAGAAGATATTCATGGATGGTCAAAAACCTAGCTTAGGATTAAACTCAATACATCCATGGAATTCAATAACCGATTGAGGAATATAGCTTACCCGATCGATAGCAACGATTCAATATCAATAAAACAAAGAAAAAGTGAAGCTCAAAACTTTCTCCAATAGAGGTGTGTGCTTCAAGGAAGAAGATGATGAAGATAGAGGTGTTTGTTTGGAATTCTCGGGTAAGTCTCTCAAATCCTTATTTCCTTTGTTTTACATATAATTTAGGCTATTTAGCTTTCCTTCAATTTAAGGAAAGCTCTCAAACCATCCCACATAGGCAAGATTTAATTAAGGAGGGGCTAATCGCAAGATTAGTCCCTCAACTCACACCATAATATGGTTTTGTTCCCCAACTTGCATTTTCTTCAATTTAGTCACTATATAGGTTTCAATATTATTCGATAATGTCACATGACAACATATTAGCTCAATTAGCGTCTGATATCAATAATTAGCTAGCCAACTCTGTATTTAGGCTTTATCATTGTGTAATCTTCGATCACCGGAACCCAATTCTGACTAGACCATGTTTTAGGGTGTTACAACTCTCCCCCTTAAGAAAAATTCATCCTCGAATTTTTACCTGAACCGAAGAGATGTGGATATTAATGTTTCATGGTCTCTTCAGGTTCCCAAGTGGCTTTCTCAATGGTGTGGCTCCTTCAGAGCACTTTAACCAATGATATAGTTTTGTTGCTAAGCCTCTTGACTTCTCTTGCTAGAATTTGAACCGGTTCCTCCTCGTAGGATAGATTTGGTCGAAGTTCTATAGATTCAGGTTCCAAAATGTGTGAAAGATCAGAACGATATTTCTAAAGCATCGATACATGAAAAACATTGTGGATTTTACTCGATTCAGAGGGTAACAATAGTCAATATGCCAAGGGGCCAACTATTTCAATGACTTCAAAGGGTCCAATGAATCAGGGACTCAATTTTCCATTCATGCCAAACCTTAAAACTTTCTTCCACTGTGACACTTTGAGGAAGGCTTTTTCACCAACTTCATACTCAATGTCTCTTCTCTTGATATCAGCATAAGCCTTTTGTCGATCAAATGCAGCCTTTAAACGATCATGGATAATGGCAACCCACTCTTCAGTTTCTCGAAGCAAGTCAGGGCCTAACATCTTGCCCTCGCCAAGCTCCGACCAACACAGTGGGGTTCTACATCCCCTACCATAAATGCTTCATACGGGGCCATTTAGATTGATGCTTGGTAAATATTATTGTAGGCAAATTCGAAAAGGGGTAGAGATTTCTCCCAAGTTCCACCAAAGTCAATAATGCATGCCCGAAGCATGTCTTCCAAGATCTGTATAGGGAGGTTCAATAACAATACAAATTTCTAAGGTTTCAATGGATAAGCTTTCGATAAGTTACTTGGATTACCCTTTCTGACTGGCTGTTAGATTGAGGGTGAAAGGTTGTGCTAAGATTAACTCTGGTGCCCAGAGCTCATTGTAAGGTTCTCCAAAACCGAGATGCAAATCGGGGATCTCGATCGGAGAGAATAGACTTAGGTACTTCGTGGAGTCAGACTACATCCTTGATATACAAGTCAGCTAGTTTAGGGAGACCGTAATCCATTCTGACCGGTATAAAATAAGCTGACTTCCTGAAATAATCTACAATGACCCATATGGCATCATGCTTCGCGGGAGTTAACGGTAAACCACTAACAAAATCCATAGTGATTTTTCCCACTTCCATTTTGGTGGATCAATAGGTTGCAATAATCCAGTAGGAGCACAATGTTTTGCCTTAACACGTTGGGACGTGAGACATTTAGAAATGAAATCAACTATGGCCTGCTTCATGCCTGGCCACCAATAGAGGTCACGTAGGACCTTATACATCTTCACAGACCCAGGGTGAATAGAAAAACATCTCGAATGAGCTTCAGAAAGAATATCGGTGCGAAGAGATTCATTATTAGGTACACAGACTCGGTCATGAAAACACAAGAGTCCTTCAGAATTAATTTTGAAGTCAGGGTTGTTCGATAGCTTGGAGACAATGGATTGAAGCTCATAATCTTGCTCTTGCAAACCCTTGATTCGCGAAACGATGGTAGACTGAACTTGAAGTTCAGCTACAAGATAATGATGCTTCCGAAGTCGGAAGTCAGGGTTAATTGCTCGATGGGGTACAATAAAACAATATTACGATGAGTTAATGTACTACATAATACATATAACTCCAAATTCATTGTCACTACATACCAAGCAAAGGTTTGCAACTGAGTGCATCAGCTATAACTTTGGCCTTTCCCGGATTGTAATCAATAACAAGATCGTAATCTTTAAGGAGTTACATCCCCCTCTATTGCTGAAGGTTCAACTCCTTTTGTGTCAATAGGTACTTAAGGCTTTTATGGTCGGTGAAGAGATAACATTTTTCTCCGTAGAGGTAATGTCTCAATATTTTCAATGCAAATATAACAACAGCCAATTCAAGGTCATGGGTTGGGTAATTCGTCTCGTGTGGCTTAAGTTTTCTCGAAGCATAAGCGATAACTTTGCCTTCTTGCATCAATACACATCCAAACACAAGATGCGATGCATCACTGTAAACTGTGTAGTCCTTTACGGACTCAGGTTGGGTCAGGATCGGTGCATGAGTCAATACTTGTTTTAATTGATCGAAACTCCATTGCTGAGCCTCGATCCAAACAAAAGGAGCTTCTTTCCTCAATAACTTGGTTAAAGGAGCGGCTATCATAGAAAATCCTTTTACGAATCTACGATAGTAGCTAGCAAGCCCAAGGAAGCTTCTGACTTCACCAATGTTCTTCGGTGGATGCCATTCTACAATATCTATAATTTTCTTCAGGTCCACTTGAATACCCAAAGCCGAAACGATATATCCCAGAAAAGCAACTTCGGTGAGCCAAAACTCATATTTAGAGAACTTCGCGTACAACTACTTCTCTCTCAAAGTCTAAAGAACAATACGAAGATGATCTCGGTTCTACGCTTCATTCTTGGAATAGATCAATATGTCGTCTATAAACACCACTACAAATTTGTCGAGATAAGGCCAAAAGACCTGATTCATCAAATCCATAAAGGATGCTGGTGCATTGGTTAACCCAAAGGGCATCACCAAGAATTCGTAGTGTCGATATCTTGTACGGAAGGTAGTCTTTGGTACATCACACTCATTAACTCTCATTTGATAATAGCCCAACCTTAAATCGATCTTGGAAAACACAGAGGCATCCTTTAGTTGATCGAACATGTCGTCTATTCTAGGCAATGGATATTTATTCTTGATTGTTACTTTATTCAATTGTCGGTAGTCAATGCACAATCGCATAGAACCATCTTTCTTCTTAACAAAGAGGATCGGAGCACCCCAGGGAAAAGAGCTCGGTTGAATGAAACCTTTGTTCAATAATTCTTGAATCTGAGCCTTTAATTCCTTTAATTCCACAGCTGCCATGCGATATGGTGCAATGGAAACTGGAGCAGTCGCAGGTTGCACCTCGATGCCAAACTCCACTTCACGGGATGGGGTCAATCCCGGAAGTTCATCAAGGAAGACATCAGGAAATTCACATACAGTGTCAATGTCTTGTAGTTGTGCTTCGCCTTTTGTTTCCAATGTCAAAGCATACAATGATGGATTCTTTGCATTCATCAATACAACATTTTCCTTACCCAAACTTCGAAGATACAATTTCCTTTTACCACAATCTACCCAAGTTTGATGCTCACTTAGCTAATCTAAACCTAGGATGACATCGAATTCAAGGATCGGTAAAGCCAACAAATTGGTTGGGAAAGGAAACCCTTGGATCATTAAGGGGCAGTTCTTGCACACTACCCTTATAGTGACACAATATCCTAAGGGATTGGTTACAGAAATTCTTGATACTATTGGTTCGATAGACATGCTATACTTCTTAACTACAATGGTACTTATAAAAGTATGAGTTGAACCAGGGTCAGTCAATGCATATAAAGAATGTGAATATAACTCGATGGTACCTGCAATGACATCGGGTTCATCCTCTTCTTCTCTGCTCCTCACATGATACATTTGGGCAGGAGCTTTTGAATCTTGTTTACCAAAGGGTTTCCCTGGACCACTCGATCGTCCAAAAGTTCCTGATGATCCTTGCCTTGATCCTTTACCTCGAAAGGATTGAGCAGGGGAAGCAGCAGTAGTCGGTATGACAGCAGATTTGGTTGCATTCAAAGGACAGTCACGAATAAAATGACCCTGCTCACCACAATAGTAACAGGCTCCAGTCTACTTACGACATTGACCCGATTGATGCCTGTTCTGACAATAATTGTATAGTGGATGTTGGTTTCCTCGGTTTGAACCTCCAGTACTATCAACAGATGCTGCTTTAGCAAAAGACTGCGTCACAGACTAAGGTATCTCAATGTTTCAAGAATCATCCCTTAACCTCTTCTCGTACTTTCCAGACCCACCAGGTCGTTGAGCTTTCTGTGCAGCTTCAGTGGCCTTAACTCGATTCACAAGGTCTTGGAAATCAGATATACTAAGTGCAGTAAACATAGGGCGTAGTTAATCATTAAGCCCTGCAATGAACATCCAGCACTTTTCTTCCTCTTTCTTAATGTACTCAACACCGCATCTACAGTACTTGTAGAAATCATGAATGTACTGTTTGATCAATCACCCGCCCTATTTAAGGTGAAGGAAGATGCTTCGCCTTTCAGCAAGATAAAATTCACTGATATACTTCTTGCGGAATTCTCTAAGGAAGAACTCCCAAGTCACCATGTCCTCCGAAACTATTAAAATGGTAGTTTCCCACCAATAGAGTGCCTCATCGGCCAGCAATGCGATGGCACACTCAAGCTTGTGCTCGTCCGAGCACTGAAGTTGCTTATTCAGAATTCGCAAGGTGTTGTCCAACCAATATTCGACAACTTTAAGGTTGTCGTCATCATGTCGAGGAAAACTATAAGCTCGATACTTTGAGAGCTTATCAATAGGTGCTCGAGCGTGTTGTACAACAAGAGCGATAGCTTGCACGATTTTTTTGGCGCTTATAGCTGTCATAAACTGCTTGAACATGGCAGCCATGTTCTTATAACACTCAGCCTGAGCGGTAGGTGTTGCAGGCTCGGTACCCTGAATAGGAGAGTCTTGCAGTTGCGGTGGGTTCTGAGGATTTCCTCATCTAATCTACTCGCCAAGCATCAAGGAGCCTGTGGCAAGCTCGTCTATACGAGCTTTATTAGTCTTAGACATATCTATATGAAAGATCGGATTAGTCGACAAGTCACAGTATACGCTATATATAACTCCTAGGTGGCAAAGTAACACAATAACAATGCAACAAACTCCAGTTTAGTCCTAGAATCAACTAAACTCTAGCTCTGATACCACAAAATTTAATTTTTATATTATAATTAAGCCGATAACATTCAATCACTCAATACCTCAATGTAACTTAGTCCAATTAATCCATACAAGTAATAATTAATTATTCAAGGCTAAATCGAAACTATTACAAGTTTTGGGGACCAAACTATAAATTCAACAAATTAAGGGTCCTTCAATGCAATGGATTATACTATATTGAAATTCATCACTTTTCATACAATTTGGGGTCCATTAGCTCAATCAATTTGATCTTTCAATATTCAGTGACTAAATTATGAACCTTGCAAACTGTTTAATATACCTTTAACTAACTTAACTAACCCTGTATCGAAACACCCTAGGGTTGTTTTGAAGAGGGTGGACAATGGTCAATCTTTGTTAACCTTACCTTTTATACCGTATCGATACGGGAATGCCCTGTATCGAAACATGTTGACTTCCTTTGACTTTCGCTTTGACCCGTTTCGATACGCTATAAACCCGTATCGAAACGAAGGATTCCAGTGACAAAATGTTTCGAAACGGCCACGAACTGTTTCGATAAGCCCTACTCCTCATGTTCAATTATGCTTACTCGTATCGAAATGCCATCACACGTTTTGATACGCGATGACTTGTAATGACAGATTTTTGCTGGTATTTATTCAATTTATCTTACCAAACGATGTCCAAATGCAACGAAACATCACGCACAACATTTCAATGGTATGAACTACTAGCATACCAAGTTTCATGACCATACGAATATGTTTACTATGTTTTGACCTTTATGAGCCAAGTATGCACTTTTAAGCTAACCAAAAAGGCCATTAACCATATTACAACATAGGCATTTCACAAACATAACAAAATAGGCATAAATGACTAGTTCAACTACTTTTCCACCTTCCTAGGAGTTCGTAAGGTCAAAATATTTTACTTTAGGGCTTGTAGTGACTTGTCTTACCTTGCCAACCCGATCCTCCAACACACGATCTTTCAACCTGAAATGTATAAGATGAGACACGTTAGGCATGCATTTCCTAGTGAGGTAGTCATAAACAATATGAACATCAATGTAACAAGTATCAATATTCATGCTCTCATTCTTATCTATATCAATACTATGCATCAATAAATAATGTTTAGCATATTTATTCATCATTAATCCTCGGATTGAATCAAGAGAGTGGATATACGGATTCCTATGCCTCGCCAAATCAATGAATGGTCTAATCCCTCCGTCTCGCCATTATGACAAATATCAATACACATCCCTCCGCCTCGCCAAATCAATATAGGTCGTAGCCTTATGACCGTAATCCACTCGTACACTGAGCTCGTAAATTCTATGGCATGCCAATTGTATCCAATGTCTATTCAAATCCAAGGTTCCAATGTTCATATCCATTTTAATAATCAATGAGTATTCCAACGACCAATGATTTCAATATTATCAATAACCAATATGTCTCATAATCAATGTTTCATGGTTAAATGTTAATAACAATAATCAATGATTTCTTTGCAATGTTTCTATAACAATATATATATATATATATATATATATATATATATATATATATATATATATATATCAATGAAAATGCTCAATGATGATACCAATAACTATGTCTGATACTCAATGACAAACTTACCGACACTTACCAAGGTGTCCGTCTAATTTTCCGGTGTAACTTTTTCCAATAGCAATGTGGGTAAATTATTGAAAACAACAATAATAGATTCGGGAAGGCTTTTCGCCTAATCATGAGACTCCGACTACACTCACCTTGACACTCTGAAGCTTTCAAGGCTCTCGGATAATAGTCCCCTTGTTCCTAGCTTTGGATAGAGACGATGGATGCTCTTTATCAACTTCTTAAGGTAGGAAATCAATAGGGAGATTGTTAGGATCGATATTTCGATATTAAAATCAATATAACAATTTCAAAATCGATAACCGATCTCAATATAGATGGCAACGAGGAGATATCCATGGATGGTCAAAACCCTAGCTTAGGATTAAACTCAATACATCTATGGAATCCAATAACTGATTGAGAAATATAGTTGTAACCCTCTCGACCTGGCCTAGCCGATAAACCAAACCGAACATGTCACACGAGGAATATTGAAGTAAATTGGGAAGGTTTACCTCAATAAACGACCCTAATTTTTTTCTTTTTTATCTTAACTAGCAGCGGATTGGAAGACAATACGAGCATTCATCGATTAACACTAATTTCATGTTTAGAGACCACTTTGTAAATCTGACAATTTGAAAAGGTTATTACCAAATTAGGATTACCAACCTTTAATTAAGTTCATTACATACTTCTCTGTAAAAACTCAGCTCAAGACGGCCATTAGAACTCATTTAATTGAATACATGACTAACAGGGACCAAAACACATAGAAACGGAAACTCATAATATTCCATAAACTAAAATAACAACCACTCGTTTTGGAACTGCAAACCCCGTATCGGAACGAGCGTATCGAAACAGTGATACTCGTTTTGAAATGCGGGATCATTTTGAAACCATCTTAGACCCGTTTTAGAACAGGGTTTTATAGAGAGGAAGTGTATCGAAACATGCCTTACCGTTTCGAAACCCCAAGGCAATTTCAAGCCCCCGTTTCGAAACAGGCAAGGGTGTTTCGAAACCCATGGGCCTGCAATGTTTAAATTTGTTGTTTTAACTCGATTTCGATCATCTGAAACTAATCTGACATATACACAAACATGCTTGAAACTCAAATACACATCAACAAACAAGAGTACAAGGCAAAGACATCACCAAAGCATCATCATCAATATCAAAGAGAACTAAAGGCATGCTTCCTAAGAGAAATAAGCACCAAAAGGTCAAATATCAAATCCAAGCATAAACCAACACTTAAAGGCCATTTACATAACCCAATATGCATATCAAACCTGTACAAAATCAGAAAACACTAAAGCAACCAATATTCAAAGTATTGGACGCCCCCATTGCCTTTATTACACTAGTCCAAAACCAAATCATACCTTCAATCAAAGTCTTTCATCAATCCCTTGCAAGTGCTGCCTCCAAAGCTTGAAATTACTGCAATGATGGACAAGGAGAGCGTAAGCACAAAATGCTTAGTGAGGAAAGCTCAAAACCAAAAACACCACCAATGCAACAAAATTGTTTTCACTCTTTTGAAAACAATCATGCCTTCTTTGATCAACCATGCACTTTAACATTAAAACCACCATGCTAAACACCATGCAACATGAATCACATATTTTTTTCAGAAATTACCATTGCTACACAACCATCAAGCCTCCCAAGCATAAACTTCATTATACTAAGCTTAAGGTAAAACATGCATTTTTCATAATATGCATCATCAACATTTCCATAACATTTCATTCCATTATATTGTCTTACAAGTGATCAACATTATTTCCATTTCTCAAAACATATCGGACAAACGGATTACCAAGGGTTGTCCGAAACCCTTTATACACTCTATCAGCATCTCAAGGCTCACACATGGGAGCAATCTTCCACCGTTATGACATCCGTGGTGGAGTATTCGGTACAATTACAACCCCTCAACACCACTCATCGGTAGATGTATAGCCCACTAACGAGAGATATGACACATACAAGGTTCACACCCAGGAGCTACCCTCAACCGTTGCAACCTTAAACAATCCTCAATCGTTAGGGTACTTGGATGGAGTTTTCAGTACAATCACAACCCCTCAACATCCAAGGCGTCTTCTTTATAGTGCACTCAATCCTATAGCCGGCTAACTATATCCGATTTCATTTATAAAACACTTTATATAACTTCACTTGCCAATATAATCCAGATTTCAAACATACCCCACTGTTTTTCCAAAGAATTCATTATAAGCCATATCACAAGCATTAAACCATGCTTGAAACCTCATGCATCAACACATGCATACAAGGATCACTTACCTAGTGCATCCTTAAACCATATGGCATCATCAACCACATTTCATATATTTAAAACATGCTTTAAAACAGTAGGTAAATGCAATTCACAAGTGCAACCAAAGGCTCAAACTAGCACAATCCGGGAGAGAAATTCACTTTACTTACTTTCGAACTTAGTAAAGCGTTTCAAGGTCTTACTAAGTTCCCAAAACCTTTTCTAAAAAATTTCCACGCTGGAAAATCAATTTCCACTCACTGACTTGCGAAACCAAACTTGCCAACGCACAAATCAATCGTCCGAAACCTCTAAAACCACTTTGTTCGATTCTGAAACACTATCCCCTATTTTCAACACATTAAAAACAGAGATTCAATGCATCATAATGCATCCAAACACCAGCACTCAAAAGAAAACCCACATCCCTTCTCTAAAGCACCAATTTTCCCAATTGAAACAACCAAAAACTCAATCAATTGATATCTAAACTCAGCCCAACCATCTACCAACACATCCAACACATTTTAAGCATCAATCAACAGCCAAAAGCAACCTAAAACCATCCTTATACCTCCAACAACTCAGATTCCATATTACACCCCAAAAACCCAACTATAAACACCTTAAAAACCAAGGATCTCAAGGATATCGGGATTAAAATGATTAAGACTCTATTTCAACATCATAAACCTTTCAAAACCCATTTAGAAATCATCTCAAACAAACCAAATCAACAAAACTCCGAAAATCACATTTTAATCATCTTTTTCAACAAGATCTAAAATATTTTATTAAAACTACAATGAATCCTCAATTAAGAACATGAATAAAGAGCCAAATATCTTTGGAATTTCAATAAAGAACCTTGATTAGAGGGTTAGCATGAAATTTACCTCCAATCCTTGCTTCTCTTCTAATTTGGCAAGTTTAGCTTTCAAGAAACTTGACGAAATTTGAGAGAAATCACAACGATGAAGTTGGAAATCAAGAGAGAAATTGAGAGTGAAGAAAATCTAGAATTTGAGAGCAAAAGGGGAGTGTTTGGCTGAAGTGAAAAGGGTAGAATGAAAAGATCGTCAAAAATCTTTTAAACAAAATAACTGACTCTTTAATTAATTTAATTAATGTCATTTTAATATTTAATAAACCATTTAAAACACATGACATATTAGAGAAAAGGCTTAATTGCCAATTAGCTCCCTAAAGATTCTAAGATCTTGACTCTTTTTGAAAAACACACTTTTTCCATAACTTTAAAACTTTACATTTTGGTTATTGCCCAAAATGTATACTTTCCAAACCCGTTTTGTAAAATTGATCTAACCAACCTCTTAAATATAATTTTAGAGGATTGTAGGAATTTTTATCATATTTTTATCCCATCTCGAACCTTAATTTCCCTAAACCACCTCTTAACGATTCGAACAACCGTTTACCGATTCCACCGGCCCTACCCGACTCGCAACACCTACACCCAAAACTGGGGCGTTACAACTCTCCCCCACTTAGGAAATTTCGTCCTTGAAATTTTACCTGAAGGAAAAAGGTGTGGAAACTGCCTCAACATGTTCGCTTTACTTTCACACGTGGCCTCCTCAACTCCTCGGTGTCGCCACAACACCTTCACAAGCTCAATCGTCTTACCACGAAGAACTTTGCTACTCGAATCCAGAGTTCTCACCGGTTCCTCATCATAGGATAAATCCAGGTTCAACTCAATTTCCTTAACTGGCATCACGTGAGATGGATCTGATCTATACATCCACATCATAGAAACATGAAACACATCATGGATCATTTCCAACTCGAGAGGCAACCTCAACCGATAAGCCACAAGACCAACTCGCTACACAACCTCATAAGGTCCAATAAACCTTGGACTAAGCTTCCCTTTACGTCTGAACCTCATCACATTCTTCCAAGACGATACCTTAAGAAACACGCGATCTCCAACCGCAAACTCAACAAAGAATTAAATCCGCTTTAAATCCGCGTAAGATTTCTGATGATTCGATACAGGCTTCACCCGCTCACATATGAGTTTCACCTTCCCAGTTGTGCCCTTAAGCATATCCGGCAATGAAATCAACTTTTCCATCGCCCCAACTCAACAAAGAAGCACTCTACACTTTCTCCCATACAATGCCTCATACAGAGCCATTTATATACTCGCCTGAAAACTATTATTATAGGCAAACTCAACCAAAGGCATATGTTTTTCCCAAGAACCTTGGAAATCTATCACACAGCATCGCAACATATCCTCCAGCACCTGCATAACTCGCTCTGACTGTCCATCCGTCTGAGGATGATACGAAGTGCTGAAATTCAAACGCGTACCCAACGCCTGGTGTAAATATTCCCAAAACCTTGCTGTAAACCCTGGATCCCTATCAGACACTATAGACTTAGGCACACTATGCAAACGTACATTTTCAGCAATATACAACTCCGCTAACTTATCCAACATATACGTAGTATGCACAACCAAGAAATGTGCACACTTCGTAAGACGATCCACAATCACCGATACGGAGTTGTTCTTAGTTGGTGTCAAAGGAAAACTGGATACAAAATCCATTGTAATCCTTTCCAATTTCCACTCCGGTATCCTCAAAGGTTGTAACAAACCAGAAGGAAATTGATGTTCAACTTTAACACGGTGGAAAACTATACACTTACTTACAAAATCAGCAACATCCTTTTTCAACCCCACCCAATAGTACTCATCCTTCAAACCACGATACATCTTAATACTACCAGGATGCATAGAAAAAGGACTGCTATGAGCTTCAGTCAAAATAGTGCGCCTCAACCCAACATCTTCCAGCACAACTATTCAGCTTTTAAAACATAGAATTCCATTATCATTGAAACAGAAGTTTGTTGCATTACCATCAGCTATATCCTAAACATGAGGCACCACCGAATCATCAAGCAACTGCTTCTCCTTGATCAGTTGAATCAAGGAAGGTTTCACCTGCAACTCGGCTATCAACCCACCATCACGCAATAAACTCAACCGAGCAAACATTGCTCTCAGCTCACCAACTACCTTCATACTCAAAGCATCGGCCACAACATTGGCCTTTCTAGGATGATACTCAATTGTCAGATCATAATCCTTAAGCAACTCTAACCACATTCGTTGCCTAAGATTCAACTCCTTTTGAGACATAAGATACTTCAAACTTTTATGGTCAGTGTAAACCACACACTTCTCACCGTAAAGGTAGTGTCTTGAAATCTTCAATGCAAACACCACCACAACTAGCTCTAGATCATGAGTAAGATAGTTGCGCTCATGCACCTTCAAATGTCTAGACGCATTAGCTATAACCTTCCCAACTTGCATTAACACGTATATGGGAGGGTAATAGGATGAAGGATTTGAGAGTTTTAGCATCACAACCCATGTCAATAGGAGGGATTGCAGATGAGGAAATTGGTATGGTAGAGAGATTGGAACTAAACCAAACACACATCGATTTCATGACAGATGTAAGTCATGAGACTCAAACCTGTATTGTAGCACAACAAAAGGAGTTGCAAGTTGTAGATTATGGGGCGGATGGACCGAGATTTGAAATATCTAGGGTTGGTAAGGCAAGTATTATTGATTACAACGTGGAACCTAAACGTGTGCAACAAGTTTTACAGATTGTCCTTAGCTTTTTGCCGCCTGATGAATGAAAAGAAGCTGAGCAAAATTTGGGAAAAAGGGTAGGGGTAGGCCAAAGAAGAACCAAAACTCAACGAAGGTGGCAAACGGCTCTTTATCTGACTTTGATTTCTTGAATAAGAAACCTGTGATCCTGCAAGGAAGAAATAGTGGGGCGCAAATAGTGGGGAACGAGGAAGAAATAGTTAAAGATATTGCACGTCTTATAGAGGCAAGAGAACCGAGACAATAGAAACGAGAGATGGGGGTGTTGTCGTGGAACACAAGAGGATTAGGTGTGACATCAAAGAAACGAGCGATGCAATCTCTAGTGTGACAACATTGATGTGAGTTGGTGAGTTTTGATTTTGCATTTATTCCATCACTGGGAAGATCTAGGGCGGTCTTGCTGATTTGGGATACAATTTGTTTTTGTTTGTATGTGGTGTGAAAAAGATCTTGATTTGTTTTTGTGGATCATGGATGAGTGGTGTTGTGGACCAACGAGGATTTACACCTCGTTCATTTTGGAGGAACAAAGGCAACTTTGACAGGAGCTAAATAAAGTGATAATGGAGCATTTCAATTCCATGGTGCCTAGGAGGGGATTTCAATGCAGTGCTGTATTCAAATGAGTGTCAAGGATGTGCTATGATGTTTCGTGGTATGATTCATTTCAACGCATCCGAATTGATAGATTTCTGGCTTTAAAGAAGTGGCCTGAGTTCTCCGGGCCATTTGGGGATACTTAATTCTAATGAGGTAGAATTGAGTGAGATTAGCCATGATTTGCATCCAATGTGATTGAGTCGAAATCCATGGTGGCGGTCGCTTGGGTTCTCAATCTGGATAGGCGAAGATGGAAATTGGTCATGGTTTAGGCAAAGTGATTTGGCGTGTATTACACTACCATGTGTATGATTCCATAATATTTATCGTGAGGAGAATAATTTGGCAGATGCTCTAGAGGTGGTGTTGATCGTGCATCATGGTTTCGGATGATAGAGTCAAGTCCAGATTTCTTACATAGTTTTGTTATTCGGCGTTTTTTCTGTTATCGTGTCATTTCGGGCTTTTGGAACCCTTTTTGTATACACGGCCATGAGTAGTCTTTTCCTCCATTTAAGTTTAGGGAGATTTTTAATGAGGCTAGTGATGGTGTAGGATTTGTATGATTCGTCTTTAATAAAATCATACGTTTTGCCGAGAAAAAATGTTATAGAAGAATATGCAATAAAATTAAAATAAAATATTAATTTTCAAAATATGCATGACCATGTAATTATGTATCCCACTTCATGCCATTCACATGAAATTTGTAAATATTTTGAATCGAATTTAGTTATCAGACAAATATACTAATAAATTGAAATGAAATATTAGTCTTTCCACTTCAGCCAATTCATACCAAGTACTTCTACTTACACCTGCCCTTCCCTTCCCTTTAGGCTTCTTTTACCCGATCCACATGCATCTCACTTTCTCGTATGTATATCTATACTTCTCTATATAGATTTGATTCCAATACAAAGGGAAGAAGAAAATTGAACCCTGATTTTTCCTTACATGCTAACAAGAGAATAAATATCACAATTCCATACATCATACATCTAATTTAACACTTTTGTGTATAGTGTGTATATCTATACATCTAATTTAACACCTATAGTTTTGAATGTGTATGTATTTAATAAAAAATTAAAGTTAAATACTAAAATTGTACATGAATTTGAGTTAAATGTACGATACAATATGTAAATTTTGATTTAGCTTTACGTATTTTAAAAAATAAACGCATCATTTATTTTCACATGGGTAAATGTAAATAACCATTTATTTTCTTATGGCACCGAGTGCCTCCAACCCACACATCCTATAAACGAATCAAAGAACATGAACCATAATGTAGCTCGTACATAATGACTCTATGACATACCAACTATATTTGACACATTACTAAGACAATAATGGCTCGAACAATCGGCTTTCACATATCCTTACTCATTCATTTGTACACGTTTCATTTTCTTTCTATACATATTCATATATCTTATGTTTCAAATAAATCAATCATCAATTGTCAAAGTCAGATAAGGTATACATATCTCTTATGTATTTACATCTTCATGTAAAAACACAAATACACTTTAATATAGGTTCTAGGTTGTTGTTATCTCACACAATTTCAGCTTCATTTCCAGCACATAAATAATACATTAAGGCATAAAAATCTGGTTCATCAATGTAATCCATTACCAAGTACATAATTGTGTAAAATCGATCACAAATAACCATATCGAACCAGAGCAATATATTCATGTTAATTCGAAAAGCTCCCTGCTGCCTTAAACGGTAATTTGCATACCCTAAATTGGACTCTAACTGAACACATCAGTAAAAAAAATATAGGTTGTTTTGCATGCATTTAAGCACTAATTAGAATAAAATCTAACCTACGCATATGCTCATAGAATTGTACTAATTAGCTACTGTATTTAGACACTTCAAATCGTATTTAGACCTTTTTAAATTGTATATCAACCCTATCAATTCTTAATGTTCAGCAATTAGAGCATCAATGTCGAATTTTAACTATATGAACACAAATAATTATTCACTCAACCTCTTTGAATCACAAAATAAATATATCAATTTGATTGCACTCACCTAGCCTAAGCTTTCCAAAACGAAATTCAAGCTACACAATCATCAACCTTTGAGCCCTTTTCTTTTCCTTTTCGAATCGGAGATGATGTGAGCACGATTATGCCACCCAACGATGCAACTTCAACATTTCAGGGAAGTTTTCTTTTTCACTTGTTACATACTGATGTGTAACATTTCTTATACTTATATTATTTATTATGTGTGTTTACGTATGTATATAATATGTTACGTGTGTTGGATTAGTTTGACATATTTATATTATATTTATTATTAGGTGTGTTTGATATGATTTATAATGTTTTTATATTTGTTTAGTTTTGAGATTATTATAAGGTGACTTATTATTATTATTATTATATATTTATTTGATAGCAGCCTAAGTGCATGTGCCATGCGTGACAACCCTATTCTTTTCTCATGAACCATGCATGCTCGGCCTAAGGGCAGCAAGGGTGTAGCCGAACCAGCCCTGCAAATGGTGAAGTGCGGATAAGATCAAATGGTTGCCAAGTTTGAATTTCAAACATTGCACATTTAACATGTGCTAGATTACACAAGGGGGCGCCACTTCCAAGTTCAAATACATGGCAGACATGCAATCTGCCATGGACCTAAAATATAGTTTTTTTATATTATTATTTATTTATTTGAATTTAAATTCAAATCTCCTTTAATTATAGCCACGTGTATATTTCGGCTAAACCACCTTTTCTCCCTATAAATATAAGCCATATTTACATTGTACAAAGTTAGACTTTTTAATGAATAATTGTTTTGTGAGATTTTTCTCTCAAATTTGGTTCTTTTTAGAATTTTTTTTTTATACTTCGGGTTCTCAATTGTTCGATAATTGAAGGGTCCAAGTCCGTATTCGAGAAAATTCAAGATAAGGTTCGGGTTCGTTCAACAGATTGTTCGAGTTCTTCCTTGGAGTTTGTTCATCTTTTCTGACTACGAAGAACAGATTCGATTCGGGTTTGCATAACAGATTATGCAGGTTCTTTCGAGTTCATCGTGTCAAATTCCAAGAACGTTGCTACCGTTGTTGAATGCTTGAAGAATTTCATCTTCGTCGTTCAAATTATCCTAAAATTTCTGCATCTTTCTTCTCTCCCAATTCTGAATTTTTTTTCTTTTATTTTTTTTACTATTTAAAATATCTAACTTCAACATCATATTTGTTTCTATTGCAGAGAAATACTTGCTATTATCCTAGATCCGCGAATGAACGAGGAATGTTGTTTTCTTCAACAACACCCCTGTATCATATGGTAATCGGAGCTTTGGTCGGATTTTAGCACTTTCTGCACTACCAAACATCAAAAAATATATATATACAAAAAAAAGAAAAAAAATTCGAAAAAATAAATTCTGAAAAAAAAGTCAAAATTCAAAGTTTGACCAAAAAAAGTCAAAGTAAAAAAAAATTGGGAAAAAATCGAAAAAAATAAAAAAAAAATCAGTTTCGAATATTTGGGATATTTTGTGTTAATATGTGCTGTTTGAACGTGAAATAATGAAGGATATGCTTATCTTACCTTGAAATACCTTAAAATCACCCGAAATCAACTTTTCTTGTTTGTTCCGGAGATAGGATGGTGGTAAGCATTTCTACTGTGTAAGTTGCTAAATTCTTGTTCTTTTAGCATCCTTTCTTTCATTTCATATTGTTATTTTTTTTTCTTTCAGCCCAATTCTCAACTTTTTCTTTCTTTCTTTTCTCCTAACCCTTATCTTTGTTCTAACAATATTCACCCGTCACCCGTTGTTTTCTTTCAATTTGACAACACTTGCAGAATCTGAACATCGGAATCAGTTCCTTTAAAGAACTAAGTACGAGAGATTGAGGGAAAAGGCAAACAGAGCGTGTGAGAATAGAAGGGGAGACATAAAGAGCCATTCGAGTATTCTCCCGAGTGAAACACGAGTGCTGAGTGTTAATTCCTTATTTTCTTGAGTGCAAATTCTTTGGAGTGACTAGTGAGGATTTTTTGTTGTGTGATTGGCGAGGACTACTTTTTTTCTTTTATTTCTAACCTTTAACCCATTTGTTTGTTTGTTTTCTTTGTGTGAAAATGACAGGTTCTGATAAACAACAACCATCGAATCTTCAGATGCAAGCCTTAGAGCGTATGATGCAACGAGTGATTGCAAATGCATTGAAACCTATACATTCTCAATTGGATAGATTAGATGGGGGTGGTTCCCATTCTTTCCATGAAGAGATAAATGATGACAATGTGCAGACATTGGCTACCGATGAAGCACTTGTTGACAAAAGAAGTCTGAATGATCAACCATCACAAGATGAACCGCAACGAAACAACCTCTTTCATACGAGATGCAACGTGAACGGCAAGGTATGTATTGTGATTATTGATAGTGGTAGTTGTGCTAACGTTGCTAGTACTCTCATGGTTGACAAGTTAGGACTGAAGACGACCACACATCCCAATCCGTACAAGTTACAATGGTTTAATGATGGTGTTGAAATCAAAGTTACCGAACAAGTTGTTATACCATTTTTCATTGGTAAATACAAGGATGAGGTAACTTGTGATGTTTGTTCTATAGATACTTGTCATTTGTTGTTAGGAAGACCGTGGCAATATGATAAGAGAGTTTTGCACGATTGTTACACAAATCGATATTCTTTTACTCATGAGGGCAAAAAGGTAACTTTGGCACCTATGAATCCAAGTGAAGTATATGAAGACGAAGTTCGTTTGAAAGAAAGTACTGCAGCTTGGAAGGCCAACAAAGAGAAGAATGAATGCGAAAAGAAGAAAGCAAATTCACAGGTATTATCTGATTCGACATTTTCTTCTATTTCTTCTTCTGACTTGCAGGTTAATAAGGTGATGTCATGTGAGGTTCCCAAGGTTGCTACTGTTGGTATGTCTAGTGCATTTAAATTCTTTCCAGAAATTCAGCAATCTTCTTTACCACAGTTTGACGTTCCTTTCCATTGTGCTATTGATTTTTCCTTTTTATATGCTGATTTCTTTGGTTTTACATTGGATTGTGAACAACCTTATGTTGTGATTTTGGATGATCGTCGAGATTCTTTTTGTTCTTTGGAGTTGTCTTTGAATGTCATTGTTTGCAGGATTACGAATGTGCAACGATCATTTTCTGACTTTATGTTGTGCATTATTCGGAAAGGTACAAGAAAGAAGGCATTTCCATTTGTGTTCTTTGTAAAAGAACTTGATTCGAGAGGATGGCATATGTGCCGAGCAAGACTACTGAAGAAGTTCCCTGCCAAGCGAAAGTCGAAATTGTTCCCTTTTGTAATGAGGATCGATTTGGGGACAAATCGCATTAAAGAAGGGGGGATGATTTGAGCACGATTATGCCACCCAACGATGCAACTTCAACATTTCAGGGAAGTTTTCTTTTTCACTTGTTGAAAATCCTATTCTACTTTTACCTAGAGGGGGAGGGGGGAAATCTAGGTGAAGGCAATGCTCCTGAGGGGTCTTGAACCCGGGACCTATGGGGAAGGGAGTGGAGCAGCTGAGCGTGCTCTGACCACCAGGACATCATCACATGCTCTATATTTGTTTAATTTTGAGATTATTATAAGGTGACTTATTATTATTATTATTATATATTTGTTTGATAGCAGCCTAAGTGCATGTGCCATGCGTGACAACCCTATTCTTTTCGCATGAACCATGCATGCTCGGCCTAAGGGCAGCAAGGGTGTAGCCGAACCAGCCCTGCAAATGGTGAAGTGCGGATAAGATCAAATGGTTGCCAAGTTTGAATTTCAAACATTGCACATTTAACATGTGCTAGATTACACAAGGGGGCGCCACTTCCAAGTTCAAATACATGGCAGACATGCAATCTGCCATGGACCTAAAATATAGTTTTTTTATATTATTATTTATTTATTTGAATTTAAATTCAAATCTCCTTTAATTATAGCCACGTGTATATTTCGGCTAAACCACCTTTTCTCCCTATAAATGTAAGCCATATTTACATTGTACAAAGTTAGACTTTTTAATGAATAATTGTTTTGTGAGATTTTTCTCAAATTTGGTTTTTTTAGAACTTTTTTTTTTGATACTTCGGGTTCTCAATTGTTCGATAATTGAAGGGTCCAAGTCCGTATTCGAGAAAATTCAAGATAAGGTTCGGGTTCGTTCAACAGATTGTTCGAGTTCTTCCTTGGAGTTTGTTCATCTTTTCCGACTACGAAGAACAGATTCGATTCGAGTTTGCATAACAGATTATGCAGGTTCTTTCGAGTTCATCGTGTCAAATTCCAAGAACGTTGCTACCGTTGTTGAATGCTTGAAGAATTTCATCTTCGTCGTTCAAATTATCCTAAAATTTCTGCAACTTTCTTCTCTCCCAATTCTGAATTTTTTTTTCTTTTATTTTTTTTACTATTTAAAATATCTAACTTCAACATCATGTTTGTTTCTATTGCAGAGAAATACTTGCTATTATCCTAGATCCGCGAATGAACGAGGAATATTGTTTTCTTCAACAACACCCCTGTATCAGGAGACCTCGTCATCAATTTAAGCTTTCACAAATCAAACAAATACACAATTCATTACTATTATTAATCAAACAACAAAACAGTGAACATTTTTTTTTCACTAGGCAAAAAGATTTATATTCATAAACGATCGCCTTTAACGGGTATGTGCGCCTCGTTAAAAACCTCCCAAGACTTAGGGAGAAAAAGAGTACAACACATACTCGTTTATACAAAAACATACAAGTCTAAACACCTGTCGAAACATGGTACTCTTTACGACATCTATACCAGGACAAGTAAATGCTAATTACTAAGATTAATCAGTAAAGAATTAAAACCTCCCTTCAATTTTTCACCAGCTCTGCATTAACTCTTCGCTGAATTCATCACCAGGCCTTAAAATTGATTGGCGTTGCACCCCATCCATTGTCAGATTCGAAGTCATACGATTATTTTTTCTTTCAACATGAGAAAAATAAACACTTGAAATTTTACTCTTCAAGGAATCTATATCTGCAAAAATTTGTTTGAACTAAAGTATCCATTGTTGATACAGTAATTAATTCTCTCGTTACAAATACTCTTACTAAAAAGATAAATAATTGACCATAAAATGTACTCCATTCTTTACCTTGCTAAATGGCTAAGCACCGCCCAAAATCTTAACTCAATCATTCCTTTACCAGGCAAGGAAATTCTTTTTTCCTTTCTAATAATCCTTCAAAAAAATGGTATATTTTCTATTAATGACTATGTTGGCCAGGTGTCAACAAGTAGTGAATTTAAGCCATGACTCGTCTAATTAATGGATAAATTGGCATGCAAAGAAATTGCCTTTCTTTTCATTACATTTTAGTCACTTTATACAAAACCTCGTTATTTTCATTTTATACAATTTTTGTCTTTTTCTTAAAATATTACATTAATGATCAAATTCTAATTATTAATTAAAAAATACACTCAATTTCATATTCAAATTATTTTATTTATTTATATCGGATTCGGAAAGCTATTACTAAGTACATCAGATTTTTATTTAATAGATAAAAATAAATTTCTAAACATAATCAACATCTATATAGATAAATGTTTAAAAATATATATTTTTAATGACTTCATTATTTTCTTTTTATTTAAAATAGACTAATAATTAAAATTTTAAGTTACTGAATTTTTATGGCTTAATACATTTCCCCCTAAACTGTACATGTTTTCTTAACTTGCCCCTAAAGTTTATTTTGACCACTTTTATCTTCTAACGTTTTCGTCGTTACTTATATTGCCCCCTACTGTTAAAAAATATATGTCTTGACCAATCAAAACACACCACGTAATTTTTTATTATTATTAAATAATTTACTTGTGTGACTCATTAATAACCTCCTTAAACTTATATGAGAGAAAATAGTACACACAACTAGACCCAATTCAAAAAAAGCTCACCACTCTAAAATACATGAAATCAGCCCAACACAAAAGAGTTACCTGAGCATATAATGTAAACAGTACTCCTAAGCAATTCAAGAGGCAGCTATCCCCATGATTTAAGCAAAACTCTTACCTTACCACCAAGGAGATCCACCCTTGTATTATAGTCTTACGGCACAAACATCATTTTGAGTCATTATCATCCTCGAGTAGCACCTTGAAGAGCCACGAAGCAAACACACCGTGCATAAGACAACCCTCCTAGCACGATTATGGCAACAACTTGAAGCCTTTCATGTCAACATATATCCAAACACCAAACCTCAAAAAATGGAAAGAAAACAGTAACAAATCTCCGCTAGAAAGTTTCATGTCAACCCACAAACAACAATTCCAAAAAGGATATGCCACAGTCAAGCTCTGCCTTATATCTCTAGAATTCCAACCTAGTGAAATTCATGATGACTACGTATTCAACACTTACAATTCTGAAGCATGCCAACTATCCTAAAGAAGACATGATGACTACATATTCATCACCTACCGTACTTCAACGCTTACCTATAGTCTAGAGACCGCATCCGCCTTACATCTCCTACCATTTATTTCAATTGCTTAAAACGACATGGAAAGGGATGCTTCAATCTTTTGTGTTTCATGGCTTTGTCCTTTCTCCTTCTCTCAAAAAAGGGGACATATTTTGTTTTCCTCGCTTAGGGAGGACATCAGCTGATACAGAATCAGTGTTGCCCAACTGATGTAGGTTTTTATTTTGTGAGCTTTCGTCAATAGCAATGATCTCCCCCCATCTTTTCGAAAGTGTTCCAATCAGGGATTTAAATAGCGTTCGCGGTCGCGTTTTCGGTCGCGTCGCGGTTATCGCGGTTGCGGACATAACGGAGGCTATTGCGGTCATTGCGGGTGTCGCGGTAGTGAATTTTTTTTAAATTTGCACAACTTATATTAAAATATTATAATTATAATTATAACTATAAAGAGTCATTTTTAATGATATTTACAATATTTTCTAAACATAAATTAAAATGGATTAAAAAATATCTATTATAAATTATAATTGTGAGATAGGAGATTAAATTTCTTACGATTTTATTAAAGATTTTTTTTCCATTAGCAAACTCAAAAATAATATATATATATATATATATATATATATATATATATATATATATATATATATATATATTCTAGGTCAATACCTTAATTAAAAAAATATCAAGGTAAATATCAAAAATAGGAAATTTAAATTATAATTATAAAAAATTTCCACCACTTATAAATGGATTTAATTGAAAGAAAATAAGACTTAGAGGTTCAATTGGAAGTTTTGTTATGGATTTGATGACTTAATTGAAAATGGAATAAAATAAAACATCTTAATTAAATTAAAAATCTGCCCTAAAGGACTAAATTATAAGAAAACTAAAACTTTTAAGCCTCTCCAAAAATGATTTAAAATTAGAACCCTTCTTCCCGCATTTACCCTTTTAATATTATACCATCGTCTTCAACCCGATTATCTTTTTTCTCTCTGCAACTTTTTCCTCCTCCGCGGCCACCAGCCGCAATGGAGCTAAAAACGGGGATAGCGTCCCGCTATTGTCGCGACAGCCGCTATCTCGTTATTTCGCGTCCGCGACAACCCGCTATCGTCGTGATTCCGTTGCCCACCGTGATTTCCTTCGATTGCGGTTTCGGACGGCGGCGCGACCGCAATTTCGCGGCCGCTATCGCGGTTGCGCCCCGCTATTTGAAACCCTGGTTCCAATTCCAAGCATGAATTGGGATTCCATAACATACGATCCAAGCTCGACGACACTCCACCACGGATTCCATTACAAATTGAAGAAGAGATTTGAACCCTAGTTTTTCTGTACATGCTAACAACAGGATAAATATTAGAGAAAATGTTCAATGTACTATCGGTGAAAATCTTTTTTGTAAGGGAGTTTCTTTTAAGGTTTAGATGTTTAGTTGTTTACATATTTATATTTTAGGATTTTAAATTTATGTTATAAGTTTACAGGTTACTACTTGAGACTTTAAGTTTAAGATTAAAGATTTAGATTTTATATTATGGTATTTAAATAGATGCATGCGTAAAAAATTTACATTATTTGTTCATCAAATAATAAATCTAAATATTACATGTCAATACATCTATACATCTAATTTAACACCTAAAATTATGAATGTGTCACGTATTTAATAAAATTATAAAGGTAAATATTAAAACTATACATAAATCTGAATAAAAATGTCTAATGTGATATATGAATTTTGATTTAATCTATGATGTATCAATTTTGATTTAATGTAATTATATACATGAAACTTTAATTATGATTCAATTATATATATATATAGAACTTTGATTTTGATCCAATTTTACATATTTTAAAAATAAATACATCATTTATTTTCATATGGAAAAACATAAGACTAAAGGGGTAAACTTGTCCCTATAGTAAACCCAAATTACTAAGGTTTTTCCTATTTTTTGCATCAATTTTGTCCTCGAAGTCATTTGATTGCATCAATTTTGTACCTTGACCGATAACGGTGTTATGTGGCAGTTAACTGTGCCGACGTGACGGTATAAGTGTGATGATGATGTGGAAGAGAGGATGAATTGATTTTTTTGCCGCGTTCAGGGACACAAATGATTTTAATTGAAAGTTCGAGAATTTATTTAATATTAAAGCTAAAAAATAATTTAATATTATTAAAATTTTATAATATTAAATAAGGATAAATAATTTATTTAAAATTCAAGTTAGTTTAATCGATGTATTTAGATTTTTAATAAAATAAGATAAATAATTTGGTTTTTATAGTTGAACTTTTACGAATAGAATATATGAATAATTTATTAACAAATTGGTGTAAATATCCTTTGGATCCTTGGTAGTTTTAAAAATAAGAAAAGATAGAACTCTCTCAAAATATTGTCCGATTTTTTTAAAAAAAAATTCTATAGACCTAATAAAAATAAATAAAATATTCAAAAAATTATTGAAAATAAAAACTAATATAAAAAATTAAAATATATTAGAAATTATAAGATGATAAAATATAAATATAAAAATAAAAATGAAAAAAGTTTATAAAGTATTAAAAAATTAAATATTCTAATCGAAAAAGTCTTCGACTTCGTTAGTCTGAGTATTATCAGTGGTAAATATTCTAATCGGCAAAATTACCCTTTTAGCCTAAATATAATTAAATGTGTATACAATATATTAATATAAAATTACGCTACGTCTATAAATTTTTTTTAATATTTTATAAAATATTAATCAAATTAAATTTTCATGTATACAATTACACAAACATTTGCAAACTGTGTACATAGAAAGATTCGAGTGAGTTTTCTCACTGTTTTCATCCTTCAAATTTCAATGAAATGAAGGACTATGGTAAATTCTCTAAGACTAAAGGATAGAAGATTGAGAGCTAGGCAAGGAGGAGTTCTGTGTGATTTTAGATAAGTCACAAATATGATGCTTGTATGACAATGTATGCATTTTGTATGTCTTTAGGTAGAAATTATGTTTTGTGCTTCAAATGAAGTTAAAAAAAAATTAGTTGTGAAATATGCCCAGAAGCGAAGTATTATAGAGAAGCAAGTTTTGATATTCTTTTTAAATTAGTTGTGAAATATGCCCAGAAGCGAAGTATTATAGAGAAGCAAGTTTTGAAATTCTTCTTAAATTCTATAAAATTAATTAGAGAGTGCTCTATACATAGTTATAATCTTAATTGAATTTTGTTTAGAACAAAAGAAGGTCGATTTTGATATGTATTTTAAAATATATGATTTTTTAGTATTAAAAGGTCATAAAATTTTGACATCAGTTTTTTTAAAAAAGTTTTGGTAGTGACTTTGAAAAATCGCCAAAAATTTTAAAAGTTAAATCGGGAAGTGAACTTTATATTTATGTAACTATACATAAGTCTAGATTCGTTTAAAACTTATAATGCTTGGTTTCGAGTTTTATATTAGGAGTTTTTATTTCTTGAGTGAGCAAAGGTCGGAAGAAAATGCAGCAAAATGCTTCCAAAAACAACAATGGCAATGACTTTGAGAAATTCGCCATAAATCGCACGCGTAACATTAGAAGGCATAAAGTCAAAAATAGCCCCCAACATTTAATCTTTTGGTCATTTTAGCCCCTATTCTTTTTTTAGTGCAAACAACCACCTAACGTTTCAGTTTCGTTCAAAATTTACCCTCGACGGATGAAAACCGTCAGTGAACTAACGGTCAACTCTTCGATGACGTGGCATGTTTGTGGTGATGCCATGTGGCACTTTGCTGATGTGGTATTTTTTTAAAAAAAATAATTCAACAATTTGTTTTAAAAAAAATCAAATAATTTTTTTTGTATTTTAACCAATCATATGATGCCACGTGGCATTTTGCTGACATAGCATTATCTAATTGGTTAAAAATTTTAAAAATAATTATATTTTTTAAAAATAATTAAATTTAAAAAAATAATTTTTTTTTATATTTTTTAACAAATCAAATGATGCCACATGGAATTTTCTGATGCAACATCATTTGATTGGGAGTTGACCATTAGTTGACTAAGGGTTTCCATCCGTCGAGGGTGAATTTTGAACGGGAATGAAACGTTAGGTGGTTGTTTGCACCAAAAAAGAATAAGGCCTAAAGTTACCAAAAGGTCAAATGTTGGGAGTTTTTTTTTTTTACTTTAATTTATATGGTTTGAAAGATTATCTAATCTAGTTCCTTTTAGAATAAACATGTATATTTGACTTTTTGGTGAGTTGTGCGACAATTCACATCTTATCTTTATTTATTTATTTTGATATATATTTTTTATTTTGGGTTGCCATCGATTCGGGTGAAATCAGTTCGGTTGAAAATTAGTTCAGGTCCATTTTTGGTTCAACTGAAGTTCAGTTCAGTTTATTTCGGGTATTGGGTCATCATATTCGGTTCAATTTCAGGTTTCGGTTCGAGTAAATCAGTTTAGTTCTTAGGTCTCGGGTCATGTTTTCCAGGTCTAGGTATAATTTCAACTTGGTTGCATTCTTAGGGAAAACTAGACTGGTAGTCACCAAACTATCACAATTTTTCTGTTATGATCACCGAACTAATTTTTTTTGTCAAAATTATCTCTCATGTTAGATATTTTTTTCTGTTTTGGTCCCTTCCGTTAAATATGTAACATAATTGTTGACTTGACATTTTTTTATTTTTTTATTACACGTGTCACCTCTTGATTCTGAATAAATCAGAGTAAAAAATAGCCACTTAAGCACTGCTCTTTGGCAGATTTGATCATAGGACCCTTGCATAAAAAGTCCAACACCTAACCACTAAGCTAAGCTTAGAATTTGGTTAAGATTTATCCAAATTAATATTTAACCTATACTTTTCTAACCTCAAAAAATAAACAAAATGCCTCCATGGAGATTTGAACCAACCTTACATCAAATGCAAGGTGTTTAACCATTAAGCTAGGTTGACAACTTATTATATATCCACAAAATTTAATCTTTGATTTATGATGTATTATCAACTCAAAATTAAATCAAAATACTACTAAACTCAATCTAAAATTATTTTTCCAATTCGTTTGGGAATAAAAAACTAATTATTTATTTTTATAAAAATATATTAGATCATTATAAAAATTAATTAAATGTAAAAATAATTTGTTCATATACATGTCAACGAATTAAATGTTATTTAAAAATTATATTTTATCTTAAACAAATATTATCAAATTAAATCTTAGAATTTTTTAATATTAGTTTTATAAAATAAATAAATAATTATTAAATTAGTATTTTTTATTTCAAATTGAAATGAAGAAATAATTTTAGGTCGATCTTCAATTTTAATTACATTTCAAGCTAAAAAGATTTTTTAAAATTGAAATAATTAATTTAAATCTAAATAGTTATTTTCAAATAATTCAAAATTTATATTATACCATATATGTATATTAGATTGTAACCCCCTAGACACGCTTATTCATTATCATGGATCTTAGAAAGTCACATTAGGGTCACAAGAGCGACCCACAATGAAAAATCCACATAGGAAGATATTTTTCTTTAAATACATAAAAAAATATAAAACAAACTTTCGTTCAAAATACAATTTCAAAAAATCATCTAAACATATACCACTAGTTCAAAAAAATGTACTACAAACAGTGACATAAATCAATACACGACCTACATGCCCACTAACTGTACCAATATCATACTCCAAACACAACGCCGAAAGAACTCCAAATACTAATGTCGATTACTATAACATGATAGATTTCTTCTAACCTGCGATGGTAAAAACAACGTGACCATCGGGAAGCTCAATAATACAAAACTGCCAATGGATGATGTAAACACATGCAGGTATATGGCAAGCATAACACTATCATGATGTTTCGGGAATTAACAAGTTTGAAATTACGGTTCCTTAATCGATCACCAAGTATCAGGTGAGAAGCCTATAATCCGAAGAATCAGAATAGTGAATGCTTAAATTAAACTAGGGAGTTTAGTGTATCCCAACAATGTTAAACAGTATCAATATGGTAAACACTTTATTCACGAGCACATAATTCAAGTAGTAGTAAAATTCATTTTTAATTCTTATCTAGCCTCCATCTGTACTCCAATATGAAATTCTGAGCTACGTCTATAAAGGCATTAACGCAAGCCCATTGGGCGTGGGTACCATCCTAAGGGAATACCTTAGGTCCCGGGCAGAATTTACCCTAGCCGAAACATAGGATCCCATAACGATAACGGTAAGGAATTACCCTAGCCGAAGCATAAGAACCCGTAACAATAACGGTAAGGAATTACCCTAACCGAAGCATAGGAACCTGTTACGATAACGGTAAGGAATTACCCTAGCTGAAGCATAGGAACCTGTTACTATAACGGTAAGGAATTATCATAGCCGAAGCATATGAACCTTATACAGTCGAAATTACCCTCACAGGAGCACAGGAACCGAATACGAGCGAGATTACCTTCACCGACGTAGAGGAACCGAATACGGGCGGGATTACCCTCACCAAAGTAGAGGAACCGAATATGTAACGCCCCGGTTTTGGGCTTAGACGTTTTGGGCTTGGACCGGTTCGGTCAAAGTGCTGTTCGAATATATAAGAGTGAATTTAGGAAAGCCTAGTTCGGGTTGCATTAAAAATATGGAAAAATGTTCTAAAATCCTCTTTTAATATATACAAGTGAACTGTGAAATCAATTTTACAAAATGAGGTTTGGAAGGGTGACATTTTGGCTAGTGACCAAAATGTAATTTTTGAAAACTGCGTGACTATTTTAAAAGGGATTGAAACTTTAAATATTTAAGGAGCTATTTACCCAAAAGGGAGTTTCTCCAGATTTTTCTGAAATATATATTATTAATTAAAGGTTTTTAAATAAAACAAAAGTGGAGGGAAGATATTTTTTGGCTATAACCAACTTTTCTCTCAAATCTTCCATTTCTATTTTCTTCCATTTTCTCTCAAACCAAACACCTTTTCTCCAGAGCATTTCTTTCTGGTTTTGATGCCCAAACATGAGATTTTAATTCTCTTTTGATTGCTAATCATCTCTTCAACAAAACCTCACCATTTGCTAATTGGATTTTCAAGATTTTGGTTCCAAAAAGGGAGAAAACTCAAGTTTGGAGGTAAGAACGTCCTTCTCCTCTAAACTCTCAGTTCTTTACTGAAATTCCCAAGTTCTCAATCCTTAATTTGTGTTTTATAAAAGGTTTTATGGATGTGATCTTGATTTTGGCTTTGAAATGCAAGTTTTGGTTGATTTGTGGTAATTTTCGTATGATCTGTTAAAGCAGTGATTTGAGGTGTATTTTTGATGTTAAATGAATGTTAAATTGATAAGAAGTTGAGGTTTAATCAATGCAAACCCGGATAGGTTGAATTTCCTAAGTGTAGCTTGTGTTCTTGGTTGTTTTTGGAGTGATCTTGTGGATCTGTTATAGCTGGAGGTATAAGGATGATGTTAGATCCTTTTTGGATGTTAAATAAGGTTTAAAGATGTTTAGATTTGATGAATCTTGGCTGGGTAATGTTGTGGAGTTGTTTGGATACATTTTCGGTTGTGTTTGGTAGCCGAAATTGGAGTGTGGATGAGAGCAGCATGTTTAGGTGCTTTCATTGAGGATATTAATGCATGATGATGCATTAATATACTGTTTTGATGTGTTTAAAACAGGGGAGTCATCTTTGGATCCAAGTGGTGGTGATCCGGAAGCTTGATTGGTGTTTCGGCAAGAGGCGAAACGGAATCGGTGAGTGGATTTTGGTTTTCGGCTTTGAAACCAATGTTTTGAAGGTTTGGGAGCTTAGTCTAAGTCTAAACAACTTTGCTAAGCTCAAGAGTAAGTTTTCGGCAAAAACTCTCTTGTTGAGGAACCATGTGATGGTTGGGTGCAATGTGATTGATTACATGTTTTAAATTCTGTTTTTAAAGCATATCTAGCATGTTTATTTGCTGAGATCATAAGCCATGTGTGGAAGGAAGCTCAAGATAGGAGTTCCTTGCTTTTGAACATTGTTTTAATGTGGTTTGATGCTTAAAGATGTATGATGTTTATGGCTTTGTTAAATGCTTTAAAATAGTGGAATATTGTTGATAAATGATGTATATTGGCAAGTGATGTTTTGAAAAAGGCTAAGGTCACTAAGGTGGTTAAAAGTCCTTAGGTGAGCCTTGAAGGTCACAAAGGTGTTTAAAAGTCCTTGTGTGAGCCTTGTGGATTCTAAGAACTTCATGGTGGTTAAAAGTCCATGATGATTCTTGTTAAGGTCACTAAGGTGGTTAAAAGTCCTTGAGTGAGCCTTGTTACTTAAGAACATCAAGGTGTTTAAAAGTCCTTGGATGGTTCTTGTTAAGGACACAAAGGTGTTTAAAAGTCCTTGTGTGGTCCTTGCCAAGGTGTTTAAAAGTCCTTGGGGCCAAGGTGTTTAAAAGTCCTTGGGGTGTTACTTGTTAAGGACACAAAGGTGGTTAAAAGTCCTTGTGTGGACCTTGTGAATTGTAAGATCACAATGGTGTTTAAAAGTCCATGTGTGAGTCTTATGTTGTTTTGGTTTTGGAAAGATGAATCTTATCACTTGTTGCCAATATGTCATGAATTGAAATGGAAGCATGTATTTCTTGTTTTAGATGCTTTAGTGCATGATTAAAGGTTGTTTTGAAGATTGGTTTATAAATGAGTTTTATAAATGCGTTATTGTGTTGTTTTTAATGAGCATTCCTCACTAAGCTATTGCTTACGCTCTCTCTTTTCTTAAACCAATAATGCAGAGCATTAAAGTGCAAGGAGGGCAAGCAATCAAGTGGATAACCAAGCTCAAGTATGGTGAAGGTTTCTTAAACACTATTAGCTTTTGGTATTTGGCAATGGGAGACCTATGTTGTTGTTTTGGGAGATGTTTCGGACTCCCTAAGTTGGATTTATGTTGTTGTTAATGATGGTATATGTAATTGGCCTTATGAATTGAATTTGGTTATATGATTGCTTGAATGGTTTGCTAAGTAGGGAGCATGCCTTTAGATTTGGGGCTTTTCTTAATTGATGTCATATCAATGTTTGATTGATGCTAATGTGTTCATTTTATGTTGTATGACTTGCTGGTGAAGTTTGGTTGCATTTGAAGCATGAATGGTGTGTCAATTGTGTGTTTAAGCAGCCAAATTTCTGCAATCTGTGCAGGCCGTATCGGAACGGGAGCTACCGTTTCGGAACGGGGGCCCTGTATTGGCCCAGGCCTTCGAAACGGGAGGTACCGTTCCGAAACGGAAATGTCTCTGCCAGCCCTCGTTTCGGAACACGTTGCGGAACGGTCCCGCGTTTTGAAACAGGTTCTCCCTGTTTCAGAACACCTGACCGTTGGGGGCTGAAATGGGCAGTTATATGTTTTGAAATGTTTGCATTTTGGTCCTGAATCTTGTTTATGCAATTGTATGAGTTGGGATGTCCGTTTGAGCTGAAAATTGACAGAGAAGCATGAAACATGATTAATTTCATATTGGTAACTTCAAATTGGGTTATGTCCCTGTAATTTAATGAATTTACATTTTGGTCCCTAAAGTCTTATTTTGTGCAATTGAGTCCATGAATGTTCTCTGTTGGTTATGATTTTTGAGTATGCTGTTTGTATGAACACGCTTAGGGATAATACGCATCTAGACAAGTTTAAAAAGAAAAAAAAGGGTCGTTAATCAAGGTTGACTTTGATTTTCCCCGTGTGATCTTCTTAATTCGGGTCGACCGTCTAGGCCGGGTTAAGGGGGTTACATTTGGTGGTATCAGAGCTGAGTTCTCGAGTAATTGGGAATGTGTATGTGAATGTTTAAAGTGTGTATGCTTTGTATGCTTGTTGAGTGAAAGCATGTTGAGTGAATTGTATGTATGTTGCAATTGAGGTGTATGCTTTGGTGAAGCATGTTGTGGGTACCCATTGCCAAATGAAAGCTAATGAAATGATGTTGCTTTTAAGTGAAAATGAGCTTGAGTACTTGGATTGCTTACCTTGCTGGGCCTGACTTTGTTTTTTTTTGCATTGTGATTGCATGGTTATAGTATGGCACCTCGTAGAGAGTTGAGGAGTAATGTGCGAGCTACGGCTCAGGAAGAGAATGAGAACGAAGAGAATGTAGAAAGTGCAGTGTTACCTCCTCCGCCTGGTGGTGGTGCTGGGGGTGAAGGTGCTGGAGTTGCAGCTGGTGCTGGGGCTGCTGGACCAGTGGCTGGTCAGGGGCAAGCTGTTCCTGACATGACGGTGCTGATTCAAGCTATTGTTGGAGATTTTCAAGCAGCAGTAGCTGGAGCTCAAGGAGCTGGGCATCAGGGAGATGCTGGAGTTAGACTACCCTTGGAACGTTTGCGCAGTCTGGAGGGACTGAGTTCAGGGGTTTGTCTGCTGAAGGTTCGGAATCTTGGTTAGAGGGTACCAAGAGAATCTTGGGTCAGATGAGTTGCACTGATGTGCAGAAGCTGGGCTCTGTAGTATCCTTGCTACATGATGATGCTTATACGTGGTGGACAACCACTATCGCTGGGATGGCGGAAGCTGATGTGACTTGGACATTCTTTCAGAATGCGTTCAAGAGAAGGTATCTAGGTGTGAGGTACCTAGATGAGAAGAAGAGGGAGTTCATGTCTCTTACCCAGGGGAGCATGTCTGTAGCTGAGTACGAGGTACAGTTTGTTCGACTCAGTCAATATGCACCTGAGCTTGTTCCGGATGAGCGAGCTAGGTGTGAAAGGTTCCGTTATGGTTTAGTGACGGATGTTAAGATGTATGTGCTGGCTACCGAGTATGATGATTTCGTTGTGTTGGTGGGCCGAGCAAAGGACATTGAGATGAACTTGGGTTTATCTTCTAAGAGTGCTGGGTCTAGTGCTAGAAAGCGAGCTGCTGAGTATAGTTCCGGAGGTGGACGTAGCAAGAGGGGACGTGATCAGAGGTATCAGTCCTCAGCTAAGCGAGGCGGTGGTGCACCTGCTCGGGGAGGTAATGCTAGAGTTGATCTGAGTGCATGTTGGATATGTGGTTCGCGTGGCCATATGAAGCGTGATTGTCCTCGTGCTGTGAGGGAGGTGCAAGCTCCTGTTGCGGCAGCTGGTAACGGGTGCTGGAACTGTGGATCTACGGATCACATGAGGCGTGAGTGTCCTATGTTGGCCGGTGGCCAAGTGCGTGCTCCTGTTGTTGCTGCACCAAAGAGAGGTCGTGGGCGCGGCCGTGGTAATTTTCAGCAGAGAGAGGAAGGTGATCGAGGAGTGGCCCATGTTGTGGCTATTCAGCCTGAGGGTGGCGGTCAAGCCAGGGTGTATGCTCAGCGAGAGGGGAGGAATGACGCGGATGTGATCGCAGGTACTTTTACTCTGCAATCCTTGTCATTACTTTCCTTGATTGATTCTGGATCTACGCACTCTTACATATTGCGTGAGCATGCTGAATTGCTTGGTTTGCCTGTTGAGTCTTTGGATGTTGGTGTGCATGTCACTAGTTCTTTTGGTGAGACTATTGTGACTCGTAAGCTTTATAGAAGGTGTCCTTTGGTGGTTCAAGATCATGTTTTTCATGTTGACCTTATGGAGTTGTCTTTCTATGGTTTTAATGTAATCCTTGGTATGGATTGGCTTGCTGAGCATCGTGCTGTAGTGGATTGTGAAAATAAGCGAGTTTCGTTGAAGCTTGCGGATGATTATGAAGTTGTTGTGGTTGGTGAGAATGTGAAGTTCCTTGCCAATATGGTGTCTACGTTGGAGGCGAGCAGGATGCTGAGGCAAGGTTGTGAAGCTTACCTAGCTTTTGTGATGAATCCTAGCTCTAAGGAGTTGCGGGTGCAAGATATCAGGATTGTGCGAGAGTTTCCTGGTATGTTTCCTGAGGAGTTGCCTGGGTTACCTCCTAATCGCAAGGTGGAGTTTTGGATTGAGCTGTATGAGAATACGACTCCTGTGTCCATTACCCCTTATCGAATGGCACCTAAGGAGCTGAAAGAGCTGAAGACGCAGTTGCAAGAGTTGCTTGATCGTGGTTTCATTCGGCCGAGTGTGTCACCTTGGGGAGCACCGGTCTTGTTTGTGAAGAAGAAGGATGGCACTATGAGAATGTGCATTGATTACCGTCAGCTGAACAAGTTGACTATCAAGAATCGGTATCCTTTGCCGAGAATTGATGATCTCTTTGATCAATTTCGGGGAGCAGCAGTGTTCTCTAAGATTGACTTGAGGTCTGGTTATTACCAGTTGAAGGTGAAGGATGTGGATGTGCCTAAGACAGCTTTCAGGACAAGGTATGGGCATTATAAGTTCCTTGTGATGCCGTTTGGTTTGACAAATGCTCCTGCTGCTTTCATGGACATGATGAATCGTGTGTTTCATGAATACCTGGACAAGTTTGTTGTGGTATTCATTGATGATATCCTTGTGTACTCGCGTACTGAGGAGGAGCATGAAGAGCATTTGAGGATTGTGTTGCAAGCTTTGTTGGAAAATCAGCTTTATGCTATAAGCTGTGTAAGTGTGAGTTCTGGTTGAATGAAGTGGTGTTTCTTGGGCATGTGGTTTCTGCTGAGGGGATTCGTGTTGATCCTCAGAAGATTGAGGCGGTGATGAATTGGAAGGTTCCTAAGTCTGTTCATGAAGTTCGTAGTTTCCTTGGTTTGGCGGGATACTACCGGAGGTTTGTGGATGGGTTTTCTAAGATTGCTGCACCTTTGACGAAGTTGTTGCAAAAGGATGTTAAGTATGAGTGGACGGAGGCGAGACAGCAGGCTTTTGAGAAGCTTAAGGCGGCTTTGACGCAAGCTCCTATCTTGGTTCAACCTGAATCAGGGAAAGAGTTTGTGGTGTATAGTGATGCATCTTATGTTGGTTTGGGATGTGTGCTGATGCAAGAGGGTAAGGTGGTGGCTTATGCATCGCGACAGTTGAAGGTGCATGAGCGCAATTATCCTACGCATGATATAGAGTTGGCTGCGGTGGTTTTTGCTTTGAAGATCTGGAGACATTATCTGTATGGTGAGAAGTGTACTGTGTACACGGATCACAAGAGTTTGAGGTATCTGATGTCTCAGAAGGAGTTGAATCTTAGGCAGCGTCGTTGGGTGGAGTTGCTCAAGGATTATGATCTGACGATTGAGTATCACCCTGGAAAGGCTAATGTTGTGGCGGATGCCTTGAGTAGGAAGGTGGCTGTTGAGCTAAGGGCTATGTTTGCTAGTTTGAGCATTTCGCGTGATGGTGGTCTTGTGGCTGAGTTACAGGTGAAACCATCTTTGGTTCAGTTGATCAAGGAAAAGCAGTTGCTGGATGATTCCTTGGTGTCTCATGTTCAGGATATTGCGGAGGGTAGGCCTTCGGATTTCTGCTTTAATGATGATGGTGTGTTATGTTTTGGGAGTCGGATAGTAGTGCCCAATGATGCTGAGTTGAGGCGTGCTATTCTGACTGATGGTCATAGTAGTCCTTTTGCTATGCACCCCGGTAGTACTAAGATGTATCGTGATCTTCGTGATGAGTACTATTGGGTGGGTTTGACGAAAGATGTTGCGGAGTTTGTCAGCAAGTGCATGGTGTGTCAGCGAGTTAAGGCTGAGCATCAGGTTCCTTCAGGGTTGTTGCAACCGTTGAGAATCCCTGAATGGAAGTGGGAAAGGATTACCATGGATTTTGTATCTGGGCTACCTTTGTCACCATCGAAGAAGAATTCGGTGTGGGTGATTGTGGATCGCCTGACGAAGTGTGCGCATTTCTTGCCTGTGCATACTGCGTTTTCTTTGGATAAGTTTGCGGAGCTGTACATTGCTGAGATTGTGCGGCTGCATGGTGTGCCTAAGTCGATTGTGTCGGATAGGGATCCGAGGTTTACATCGCGGTTCTGGCAGTGTTTGCATCAAGCTTTGGGTACAAGGTTGAATTTCAGTACGTCTTATCATCCTCAGTCGGATGGTCAGTCCGAGCGTGTTATCCAGGTTTTGGAGGATATGTTGAGGTGCTGCGTGATTGAGTTCCAGGGCTCTTGGGAGAATCATTTGCCTTTGGTGGAGTTTGCTTATAACAATAGTTATCAGGCGAGTATTCAAATGGCACCTTATGAGGCTTTGTACGGGAGGAAGTGTAGGACTCCTCTTTGTTGGGCTGAAACGGGTCAGAAGTTGGTTTCGATGCCGGCTTTGTTGAAAGGAACCACCGAGAAGGTGAAGCTCATTTGTGAGCATTTGAAGGCAGCTTCTGATCGGCAAAAGTCTTACGCGGATTTGAAGCGTAAGGAGATTGAGTTTACGGTGGGCGACCGTGTGTTTTTGAAGGTTTCGCCTTGGAAAAAAGGTGATGAGGTTTGGCCGGAAGGGTAAGTTGAGCCCTAGGTACATTGGACCATACGAGGTGGTTGAGCGTGTGGGTCCTGTTGCGTACAAGTTGAGGCTACCTCAAGAGTTGGAGAAGATTCATGATGTGTTCCATGTTTTTATGCTCCGGAAGTACAGATCGGATCCTTCGCATGTGATGCCTGTGGAGGAGGTGGAATTGAATCCGGATTTGACCTATGATGAGGAACCGGTGAAGGTTCTGGATTCGGATAGTAAGGTTCTTCGTGGCAAGACCATTGAGTTGGTAAAGGTGTTGTGGAAGCACCGTGGTATTGACGAAGCCACGTGGGAACGGAAGGATGACATGCTGAAGCAGTTTCCTTATCTTTTTCCTTCAGGTAAATTTTGAGGACAAAATTTCTTAAGGGGGGGAGAGTTGTAACGCCCCGGTTTTGGGCTTAGACATTTTGGGCTTGGACCGGTTCGGTCAAAGTGCTGTTCGAATATATAAGAGTGAATTTAGGAAAGCCTAGTTCGGGTTGCATTAAAATAATGGAAAAATGTTCTAAAATCCTCTTTTAATATATACAAGTGAACTGTGAAATCAATTTTACAAAATGAGGTTTGGAAGGGTGACATTTTGGCTAGTGACCAAAATGTAATTTTTGAAAACTGCGTGACTGTTTTAGAAAGGATTGAAACTTTGAATCTTTAAGGAGCTATTTACCCAAAAGGGAGTTTCTCCAGATTTTTCTGAAATATATATGATTAATTAAAGGTTTTTAAATAAAACAAAAGTGGAGGGAAGATATTTTTTTGGTTATAACCAACTTTTCTCTCAAATCTTCCATTTCTATTTTCTTCCATTTTCTCTCAAACCAAACACCTTTTCTCCAGAGCATTTCTTTCTGATTTTGATGCCCAAACATGAGATTTTAATTATCTTTTGATTGCTAATCATCTCTTCAACAAAACCTCACCATTTGCTAATTGGATTTTCAAGATTTTGGTTCCAAAAAGGGAGAAAACTCAAGTTTGGAGGTAAGAACGTCCTTCTCCTCTAAACTCTCAGTTCTTTACTGAAATTCCCAAGTTCTCAATCCTTAATTTGTGTTTTATAAAAGGTTTTATGGATGTGATCTTGATTTTGGCTTTGAAATGCAAGTTTTGGTTGATTTGTGGTAATTTTCGTATGATCTGTTAAAGCAGTGATTTGAGGTGTTTTTTTGATGTTAAATGAATGTTAAATTGATAAGAAGTTGAGGTTTAATCAGTGCAAACCCGTATAGGTTGAATTTCCTAAGTTTAGCTTGTGTTCTTGGTTGTTTTTGGAGTGATCTTGTGGATCTGTTATAGCTGGAGGTATAAGGATGATGTTAGATCCTTTTTGGATGTTAAATAAGGTTTAAAGATGTTTAGATTTGATGAATCTTGGCTGGGTAATGTTGTGGAGTTGTTTGGATGCATTTTCGGTTGTGTTTGGTAGCCGAAATTGGAGTGTGGATGAGAGCAGCGGGTTTAGGTGCTTTCATTGAGGATATTAATGCATGATGATGCATTAATCTACTGTTTTGATGTGTTTAAAACAGGGGAGTCATCTTTGGATCCAAGTGGTGGTGATCCGGAAGCTTGATTGGTGTTTCGGCAAGAGGCGAAACGGAATCGGTGAGTGGATTTTGGTTTTCGGCTTTGAAACCAATGTTTTGAAGGTTTGGGAGCTTAGTCTAAGTCTAAACAACTTTGCTAAGCTCAAGAGTAAGTTTTCGGCAAAAACTCTCTTGTTGAGGAACCATGTGATGGTTGGGTGCAATGTGATTGATTGCATGTTTTAAATTCTGTTTTTAAAGCATATCTAGCATGTTTATTTGCTGAGATCATAAGCCATGTGTGGAAGGAAGCTCAAGATAGGAGTTCCTTGCTTTTGAACATTGTTTTAATGTAGTTTGATGCTTAAAGATGCATGATGTTTATGGCTTTGTTAAATGCTTTAAAACAGTGGAATATTGTTGATAAATGATGTATATTGGCAAGTGATGTTTTGAAAAAGGCTAAGGTCACTAAGGTGGTTAAAAGTCCTTAGGTGAGCCTTGAAGGTCACAAAGGTGTTTAAAAGTCCTTGTGTGAGCCTTGTGGATTCTAAGAACTTCATGGTGGTTAAAAGTCCATGATGATTCTTGTTAAGGTCACTAAGGTGGTTAAAAGTCCTTGAGTGAGCCTTGTTACTTAAGAACATCAAGGTGTTTAAAAGTCCTTGGATGGTTCTTGTTAAGGACACAAAGGTGTTTAAAAGTCCTTGTGTGGTCCTTGCCAAGGTGTTTAAAAGTCCTTGGGGTGTTACTTGTTAAGGACACAAAGGTGGTTAAAAGTCCTTGTGTGGACCTTGTGAATTGTAAGATCACAATGGTGTTTAAAAGTCCATGTGTGAGTCTTACGTTGTTTTGGTTTTGGAAAGATGAATCTTATCACTTGTTTCCAATATGACATGAATTGAAATGGAAGCATGTATTGCTTGTTTTAGATGCTTTAGTGCATGATTAAAGGTTGTTTTGAAGATTGGTTTATAAATGAGTTTTATAAATGCGTTATTGTGTGGTTTTTAATGAGCATTCCTCACTAAGCTATTGCTTACGCTCTCTCTTTTCTTAAACCAATAATGCAGAGCATTAAAGTGCAAGGAGGGCAAGCAATCAAGTGGATAACCAAGCTCAAGTATGGTGAAGGTTTCTTAAACACTATTAGCTTTTGGTATTTGGCAATGGGAGACCTATGTTGTTGTTTTGGGAGATGTTTCGGACTCCCTAAGTTGGATTTATGTTGTTGTTAATGATGGTATATGTAATTGGCCTTATGAATTGAATTTGGTTATATGATTGCTGGAATGGTTTGCTAAGTAGGGAGCATGCCTTTAGATTTGGGGCTTTTCTTAATTGATGCCATATCAATGTTTGATTGATGCTAATGTGTTCATTGTATGTTGTATGACTTGCTGGTGAAGTTTGGTTGCATTTGGAGCATGAATGGTGTGTCAATTGTGTGTTTAAGCAGCCAAATTTCTGCAATCTGTGCAGGCCGTATCGGAACGGGAGCTACCGTTTCGGAACGGGGGCCCTGTATTGGCCCAGGCGTTCGAAACGGGAGGTACCGTTCCGAAACGGAAATGTCTCTGCCAGCCCTCGTTTCGGAACACGTTGCGGAACGGTCCCGCGTTTCGAAACAGGTTCTCCCTGTTTCGGAACACCTGACCGTTGGGGGCTGACATGGGCAGTTATATGTTTTGAAATGTTTGCATTTTGGTCCTGAATCTTGTTTATGCAATTGTATGAGTTGGGATGTCCGTTTGAGCTGAAAATTGACAGAGAAGCATGAAACATGATTAATTTCATATTGGTAACTTCAAATTGGGTTATGTCCCTGTAATTTAATGAATTTACATTTTGGTCCCTAAAGTCTTATTTTGTGCAATTGAGTCCCTGAATGTTCTCTGTTGGTTATGATTTTTGAGTATGCTGTTTGTATGAACACGCTTAGGGATAATACGCATCTAGACAAGTTTAAAAATAAAAAAGGGTCGTTAATCAAGGTTGACTTTCGGGTTGACTTTGATTTTCCCCGTGTGATCTTCTTAATTCGGGTCGACCGTCTAGGCCGGGTTAAGGGGGTTACAGAATACGGGCGAGATTACCCTCACCGAAGTAGAGGAACCGAATACGGGCATGATTACCCTCACCAAAGTAGAGGAACCGAATATGGGCGAGATTACCCTCAAAGAAGTACAGGAACCAAATACGGGCGGGATTACCCTCACTGAAGTAGAAGAACCGAATACGGGCAAGATTACCCTCACCGAAGTAGAGGAACCGAAAACGGGCAGAATTACCAGCCTGATTAGATTAAACCTGAGGAGACCTTCAGTAATATCCAGGATGCAATTCAGTTTTAAATCAGTAAGGTAGAAATCAGCTTAAGTACATATTTTCCACTCATCTCATTGGAGTCATGCCCGCAACCATGACTGCAGGCATCAATCGAAATAGGGGTCATTCGTCATACTTTATTTTCTTACCACATCATCAAAAATGCCATACATTTTGTCAGACATTGAATTCTCTTTTGAATCGTAACTCTTATATATGTCTTTGTTAACTGAGGTTTTAACAAGTATTTAGAGATAACCGACTTATCATTTAATTTACAGATCTCAGAAATTTATACGTGTCATATAGAGCTTAATTATGCCACAAGGGTCCTTATTAGTATTCTTATATTATATTTTACTTCATTTGATATTTCATGAATCAACTATTAATTAACATGTTCGGTAGTACACAAGAACTAGTGGGTATTACCTCGACTACGAGCTACGTAGGTCAGCCTTCGAAGTTTCAATTGATTGCTCTCTAGCTCAAATTTGACGTCCATCATTACCCTAGATACACGGCAAAACAATTTACACCAGAAACGAAAGTTAAACACGAAAATCAGATTTATCTAGAAAGTCAATGCTGATTAACAGCTTATCGGGTTTGAATTTAATGAAACATACTTCAAAAACGGACTTAGGACGTCGAAAAACATAAAATATGGGTTTAAAGAAAAAGTGAACTTTTTGGTCAAAGTCAATGCTGACGTCAGTCGTCAAGGCAGACGGCAGCAGTCAACGATGACGTCATGGGTCATCTGGTCAACAGTCAGTGATGACATCATAGGGAAGTCATCATTCAATGCTAGCGTCACGATGACGTCACATGTCAACTCGGGTCAGACAGGTCAAGTTCGGGTCAGGTTCAAGCCGGGTCGATTCGATCAGACTCAGATTGTGTTGAAACCCAAGGTTGTTGGGCCTTAAGAATTGGGCCGACCAAATTAGCATTAATAATAAACTTGATAAATTATTGGGCCAGTTGGGTAATGGACTGGTCTATTGGCTCAGGCCAAAGGCCAGACCGGGTCTAGGGCCGGTCCAACTGGTTCGGTTCGTAGTCCACCACCCAAGGTGGCCAGAGTTCGTGTAACGCCCAGGTTTGGGGCCCGAAAGATACCCGAGTTTAGTTAAACCAGTTCGGATAAAGCTAATTTTGGGGAAAACATTTTAAATGACCAAATTCTAAAGCTTTTGAAGAAACATGGGGTTTTTAGTAAAATGCAGATAAATGTGTTTTTAGAGATAGATTTTAAATCAAAATAAAATATATTATTTCAAACTTCTCACCTCTTCTTCTCTCCCAAAACCTTATTTACGTTAAAACTCCCCAAAGCCATAGCCACCAGCCATTTTTCACTAATCTTCACCATTTTCGGAGGTTGCAAGAGGTAAGCAACTTGGTTTTATTCATCTCTTCCTTCCAATCTCGTTTTTAGCATTTTTCTTTCAAGTTTTTGAAGATTTCTCAAGTTTCTTCATTTTGGGTAAAAATGGGGTTTTTGAAAGGTTTAAGCGAATGTTGATTAAATGGTGTTTTGTGTGAGTTGTAGATTATATTTTGGGTGTAAAATGGTGTTAAGACAATGGGTCTAACATGAAATCCAAGATTTTGGGAAAATGAGTAATTTTGATTAATGGGTATTTGGGTTTTTAGCTTAGAAATGGTGGAGAAAGTTTCCTAACGTTTTGGTGGTATTAGGTTGTTGTTTTTGGAGTGTGTGGACATGGTTTGGATGATAAATTGATGTGGATATGGCTGACTTGAGATTAGAGTAGAAATGGGGATAGTTTTGGTTAGTTCTGGATAGAAATCAGATGCTTGTTGTTGTTTGATTTTGATGGAATTGATTTCTGTGAGTTGAATGTTGAATTATGTATTAATTCTCAGTTTTGATTTGGGTAGAAGCAGCGGATAACGATTTAAGTTCTTCGGACGTTACTCCGGGAGTTGCAGAAGCTTTAAGGAGGACCGTTAGCTAGTTTTGGTTTTGAGTTGGTGAGTGGAAATGGTTTCGAAGCTTTAAAATGTTCAAAGAAGGTTCCTTGGGGTTTGGGCGGAGCCTTAAGGGCCAACCTAAACCCAAGTGTAAGTGTATTTGTTCTTGCCTTGTTTCGTTAAGTGTTGGTGTATATGTTTATACACGTTGTTGGTTGAAATAAAATTGTTTTTATCTCTTTTTTAATGTTGTTGTGTTGTCGTAGTTGTGTCAAATCCTCACGTGATGGTTAGTGGAAAGTATGTTGTTGACTACAGTGATGTGTAGTCCCACCAGTAGTGAGTAGTAGATGAGTAAGGTGATGTGTAGTCCCACCAGAATCATGCTAGTTGTTTTGAACAGTGATGTGTAATCCCACCGGAAATGGTTGTGCATGTGCACACCATGTTTTGTTTGTACGTTTGGATTATCATATCTCCCTCTCTAAACGTTTTTGTCTTTGAACTAAAATATATGTTTGAACTGCATTGTTGTTGTGATTTTGAGCTCTTCTCACTAAGCTTTTAAGCTTACGCTCTCTTTTCCAACAATGCAAACCGTTAGTGGCTTCGGAAGGCAAACGAGGCAAGGGGGAGTCTTGGAGTTCTTTTCTAGCTAAGAGTATGGTTTTTATGGTGGTAATAATACTTAGGCAATGAGAATGCTAGACTTTTGTGTTTGGGAGTTGGTGTCCAAACTCCTTTGTAGTTGTTTTTGTTGCTAACATGTTTTAAATGTTGATACCATGCTATGTTGAGGCTTGTTATGGTCTTTGGCTAGATGACATGTGTTTTGGCTTGTTTGTATTTTTGAAGCTAGGTGTTTTATGAGCTTTTGAGGTTGCGATCCATATTTGCGTATATGCATGTTAAAAGCTTGTTTTAGGGTGTTTTGCCTCTAGATTGTTTGTTAAATATGTTGCTATGTGGTTTGCGATCTTTCGGGGTAAGTTTGGGAACGTTTTGGGATGCCAAAATGCATTTTCGGGCCAATCTGTGCCCAGACATTTCGGAACGTCTGGTATTGTTTCGGAGCACCCATATCAGAACAGGGTGGTGCGGTTTCGGTACATTTTGCCTCAGAAGACTTCCGTTTCGGAACCATGAGGAGCAGTTTCGGAATGGCTGAATGTGGTTTTTCGAATGAGAGCCCACGTTTCAGAACGGGCAGTCCTGTTTCGAAACGCATGTAGTTAAAACGGTTAAAGGGCCTCTTTGAAGGTTTCCAAATGTTACGCTTGAGTCCTTAATGTTTGTATGCTTCCTAAATGAGTTTATATGTATCCTTTACGATGGTTTTGACTAGTGCGCATGAAACTTGACTAATAAACTATTTTCGTGAGGTTAATTTGCTGCTACGCTCTCTGTTTGGTTCGTATCAGTGTTTACTTTCCGCTGTTTGCCTTCTCACATAGGTTTAAACATGAAATTTAGACAAGGTTAATAAAATGAACAAAAATAGTGTTGCTACTCGGAGTGAGGCCTTAGCGGGTTTCACTTCAGTTTTCCCCGTGTAACCCGTTCGGTCCGGTCTGTTGGCTAGGTCTGGACGAGGGGGTTACATTTGGTGGTATCAGAGCCATGTTACGAGGTATCCCAGGAAGGTAAGTCAGGTAATTTGGTTTGTTTGCCATTGCACGGTGCGTGAAAGAATGTTTTCTCGTTCTTGTTGTAGATTGAAGTGTAGTCGAGCATCCCCATTGCTAGGTATTGTTATTAGAAAATGGTTTTTGTTAAAAGAGCTTGAGCACTTGGATCCTTGCCCTTGCTAACCCAATGTTTTCTTGTGTGTTATGTTTGTTGTTTTAGATTTTATCTTCGTTATGGTGAGACCGAGGGGAAGGCCTAAAGCGGGTGACCAGGCACCCGGGGTTGTGCCTCCTCCTCCTCCTCCTGATCCCGATGGTAATGGGGCGAATGTCATAGATAATGTACCTCAGGCCGGTGCAAATTGTTGAGGTGATGTTAATGGACCTCAAGATGTGGCGAATGTTGGGGGGTAATGGAACTCAGGCTGGTTAGGGTCCGGCAGGTGCAGACATGACTCATTTCATGTTAGACCCATTGTCTGAATGTTGTAGTATTTATACCTGCTAAAGCTGTCTAATAATCCTCGGCTATGTCATGTTATACCCATTGTCTGAACACCATTTTACACCCAAAATATGATCTACAACGCACACAAAACATTGTTTTATCAAAATTCGCTTAAACCCTTCAAAAACCTCATTTTTACCCAAAATGAAGAAACTTGAGAAATCTTCAAAACCTTGAAAGGAAAATGCTAAAAACGAGATTGGAAGGAGGAGAAGAGTAAAACCAAGTTGCTTACCTGTTGATACCTTCGAAAATGATGAAGATTGGTGAAAATGGGTGGTGGCTATGGCTTTTGGGAGTTTTAACGTGAATATGGTTTTGGGAGAGAAGAACAGGTGAGAAGTTTGAAATGATATATTTTATTTTGATTTAAAATCTATCTCTAAAAAACCATTTATCCACATTTTACTAAAAACCCTATGTTTATTCAAAAGCTTTAGAATTTGGTCATTTAAAATGTTTTCCCTAAAATTAGCTTAACCCGAACCGGTTTAACTAAACTCGAGTATCTTTCGAGCCCCAAACCCGGGCGTTACAACGATCCCCCACTTAAGGAATTTCGTCCTCGAAATTACTTGACGGAAAGAGGTATGTAAATTGTTTCTCCATGTCATCCTTTCTTCCCAAGTGGCCTCTTCCACACCTCGGTGTCTCCACAAAACATTGACTAACTCAATAGTCCTCATACGTAACACTTTACTATCCGAAGCAACAATCTCAATCGGCTCTTCATCATATGAAAAATCTGGGTTCAACTCGATCTCTTCCACTGGCATTACATGAGACGAATCTGATCTATACTTTTGGAGCATCGAAACGTGGAACACATCATGAATCTTCTGTAACTCTGTCGGCAATCTCAATCTATAAGCAACGGGACCAATTCTCTCAACTACCTCGTAAGGACCAATGAATCTCGGACTTAGCTTACCCATCTTACAAAACCTCATCACCTTCTTCCAAGGTGAGACTTTCAAAAATACTTTGTCGCCAACAAATACTCTATCTCTTTCCTCTTCAAATCGGCATACAATTTATGTATGTCTGAAGCTGCCTTCAAGCAATCACAGATCAGTTTTGCCTTCTCGGTAGTGCCCTTAAGCAAATCTGGCATAGGTACAAGCTTCTGTCCGGCCTCGGCCCAACAAACAGGTGTTCTACATTTCCTACCATATAGAGCTTCATACGGTGCCATCTGAATACTAACCTAATAATTGTTATTGTACGTAAACTCTACTAGCGATAGGTGTTTCTCCCAAGAACCGTGAAAGTCAATGATGCAACACTTCAACATGTCCTCTAACACATGAATCACTCTCTCTGACTGACCATCTGACTGTGGGTGATACGAAGTACTGAAGTTCAACCAAGTACCCAAGGTACGATGCAAATACTCCCAAAATCTAGCTGTAAACCTCGGATCTCTGTCTGACACAATCGACTTCGGTACACCATGCAATCTCACTGATGTACAGATCGACCAACTTATCTAATGTGTATGTAGTATGAACAAGTATGAAATGGGCACACTTAGTGAATCTGTCGACTATCACCCATACTGAATTCTTTTTTGAAGGAGTCAATGGTAAACCTGACACGAAATCCATTGTAATACGTTCCCACTTCCATTTCGGAATCTTCAACGGCTGTAACAAACCTGAAGGAAACTGATGTTCGGCCTTAACTCGCTGACAAACCATACACTTACTCACAAACTCGGCCACATATTTCTTTAACTCAATCCAGTAGTACTCATCTTTCAACCCACGGTACATCGTCGTACTACCCAGATGCATAGCAAAAGGACTGTTATGTGCTTCATTCAAGATAGTATGCCTCAACTCGGCATCTACTGGAACAACTACACTATCCTTGAAACATAAGATCCCATTCTCACCAAAGCAAAAATCTGTGGGTTTACCCTCGGCTATATCTTGCACGTAAGGTGCCAATGATTCGTCTTGCAGCTATTTCTCTCGAATCAACTGAACCAACAAAGGTTTACCCTGTAGCTCGGCTATCAAACCACCATCTCGTGACACACTCAATCTAGCAAACATGACTCGTAACTCAACTACCACTTTTCTACTCAAAGCATCGACCACTACGTTTGCCTTACCCGGATTGTACTCTATCGTGAGGTCATAGTCCTTAAGAAGCTCTAACCACCTACATTGTCTAAGGTTCAACTCTCTCTTGGTCATCAAGTATTTCAAGCTCTTGTGGTTGGTGTAAACTGTGCATTTCTCACCATAAATGTGGTGTCTCCAAATCTTCAAAGCAAACACTACATCTGCTAACTCTATGTCATGAGTGGGGTAATTCTTCTCGTGAACCTTCAACTGTCTCGAAGGGTAAGCTACAACTTTTCCTTCTTGCATAAGCACACAACCTAAACCTACGTACGATGCATCACTGTAAATTACGAACTCCTTCCCTGGTTTAGGCTGAATCAAAATAGGAACTTCTTTCAAAGCTATCTTCAACTTTTCAAACGCTTGTTGTCTTGCATCTGTTCACTCATACGGAACATTTTTCTGAAGCAATTTAGTCAAAGGTGCCGCAATCTTTGAAAATCGCTCGACATGTCTTCGGTAATATCCGGCTAAACCTAGAAAACTACAAATTTCAGTCACCGTCTTCGGTTCTTTCTAACTCACTATTGCTTCTATCTTCTTGGGATCCACACTAATCCAATCGGCTGAGATCACATGACCTAAAAAGACTACTTCCCTAATCCAAAACTCAAATTTACTTAACTTGGCATACAACTGGTTCTCAAGCAAGGTCTGAAGCACTAATCGCAAATGCTCATCATGCTCTTCCTTGGTTCTAGAGTACACTAAGATTTCATCTATGAACACTACTACAAAACTATCCAAAAACTCGTGAAACACTCAGTTCATCATGTCCATAAATGCAGCTGGGGCATTAGTCAAACCGAAAGGCATTACCAATAACTCATAGTGCCCATATCGTGTACGGAAAGTTGTCTTAGGTATGTCCACATCCTTTACCTTTAACTGATAGTAACCCAATCTCAAATTAATCTTCAAAAACATTGAAGCACCTCTCAACTGATCAAGCAAATCATCTATCTGTGGAAAATGATACTTGTTCTTTATCGTTACCCTGTTCAACTGCCTATAGTCTATACACAACCTCATATTGTCGTCCTTTTTCTTAACAAACAAGACCGGAGCACCCCACGGGGAAATACTAGGCCTAATGAAACCTCTATCTGACAGTTCCTGAAGCTGTGTCTTCAACTCCTTAGGTGTCATTCTATATAGAGAAATAGACACGGGTGCAGAATCTGAATACGTCTCGATAGCAAACTCAACACCCTTATCAGGAGGCAAACCCAACAACTCTTCTAGAAAGACAATCAGAAAATCACAAATTATTCTAATGTCTTGCGGTCTAGCCTCACTCATATTCGTATTCATCACATGAGCCAAATACGCTTGACAACCCAAATCCATTAATCTCTAAGCCTCTAAAGCAGAAACAACATTGGACAAGAACTTAATGTTCTCGCCAACTACTACTACCTCAAAATCATCCGCAAGTCTCAAGAAGACTCTCTTGGTCTCAAAGTCTACCCTAGCTCTATGCTCCACGAGCCAGTCCATGACCTAAATCATATCAAAACCATAGAACGGCAATTCCATCATATCAACTGAAAACACTTGGCCCTGAATTATCAAGGGACACCTCCTATACATCTTTCTAACTACCACGGTCTCACCAAAAGAACTAGTAACATTCACACCTACCTCTAACCATTCATACGGTAAACCTAACGATATTGCATGCTCTCCCAAAATGTAGGAATGTTTCGAACCCGAATCTATCAACGAAAGCAAAGATAAAGACCGTAACAAGAAATTACCTGCGATGACATTCGTGTCATACCCAGCCTCTCGATGTGCATATACCCTAGCAAAGATAAAGACCATAATACTTTTGGACACATATCAATCTCAACTGATTCTTCATCATAGGATAAATCTGGATTCAACCTAATCTCTTCAATAGGCATAACACAAGACAGATTCGATCTATACATAAGAAGCATGCACACATGGAAAACATCATGTATCTTTTCTAACTCGGAAGGCAACCTCAACCTATAAGTAACAGGTCCAAAAAGTTCTAGCACCTCATACGGTCCAATAAACCTCGAGCTCAACTTGCCCTTCCGGCCAAATCTCATCACCTTCTTCCAAGGTGAAAACTTCAAAAACACCTTATCTCCCATAGCGTACTCAATCTCCTTACGCATCAAATCCGCGTAAGACTTTTACCGATCCGAAGCCGCTTTCAACCTTTCACTAATAAGTTTCACTTTTTCTGTAGTGCCCTTAAGTGCATTAGGCAAAGAAACCAACTTCTGCCCCGCTTCCTCCCAACAAAGAGGCCTTCTACACTTCTTTCTATACAAGGCCTCATAAGGAGCCATTTGAATACTCACTTGATAACAGTTATTGTAAGCAAACTCCACCAAAGGCAACTGTTTTCCCAAGAACTTTTGAAATCAATGATGCAACATCTCAACATATCCTCCAACACTTGGATAACTCTCTATGACTGACCATCCATCTGAGGATGAAACGATGTACTAAAATTCAAACGTGTGCCCAACGCTTGATGAAGACACTCCTAAAACCTTGCTGTGAAATACGGATCTCGATCCGAAACAATGGACTTAGGCACTCCATACAACCTCACAATCTCAGAGATGTACAAATCCGCCAACATGTCTAACATATATATAGTATGCACTGCCAGGAAATGTGCAAACTTCGTAAAACAATGAACAATCACCCAAATGGAATTCTTTTTGGACGGTGTCAACGGAAAACCTGTCACGAAATCCATGGTAATTCTCTCTCATTTCCAATCTGGAATCTTCAAAGGTTGCAAAAGTCTAGAAGGAAATTGATGCTCAGCTTTAACTCGTTGCCAAACCATACACTTACTAACAAAATCAGCAACATCTCTCTTCAAACGAACCCAATAGTACTCATCCTTCAACCCATAGTACATCTTTGTACTACCAGGATGCATAGCAAAAGGACTGCTATGAGCCTCAGTCAGAATAGTGCGCCTTAGCTCAACATCCTCTGGCACAACTATTTGACTCTGAAAACGCAAAACACCATCATCGTTGAAACAAAAGTCTGTTGGATTTCCTTCGGCAATGTCCTGAACTTGCGGTACCAACGAATCATATAACAACTGCTTTTTCTTAATTAACTCTACCAACGAGGGTTTCTCTTGTAATTCAACCACTAAACCACCATCTCGTGATATACTAAACCGAGCAAACATAGCCCTTAACTCAACAACCACCTTTCTACTCAAGGCATCGACTACAACATTAGCCTTCCCTGGATGGTACTTAATCGTCAAGTCATAATCTTTAAGCAACTCAAGCCACCTTCGTTGCTTAATATTCAACTCTTTTTGGGACATCAAGTACTTCAAACTTTTGTGGTCCGTGTACACCTTACATTTTTCACCATAAAGGTAATGCCTCCATATTTTCAAGGCAAACACCACTGCAAACAACTCGATGTTATATGTAGGATAATTACGCTCATGCACCTTCAATTGTCGAGATGCATAAGCTACCACCTTACCTTCTTGCATCAACACACATCCCAAACCAACATAGGATGCATCACTATAAACCACAAACTCTTTTCCCAATTCAAGTTGAATCAAGATAGGAGCTTGAGTCAACGCTTATTTCAAGTTCTCGAAAGCTTGTTGCTTAGCCTCCATCCACTCAAACTTAACATCCTTTTGTAATAACATTGTCAAAGGAGCAACCATCATGGAAAAACCATCTACGAACCTACGGTAGTATCACTCTAAACCAAGGAAACTACGCACCTCATGAACCAACTTAGGTGACTTCCAATTTATCCCCGCTTCAACCTTTTGAGGATCAACTCTAATCCCTTCGACTGACACCACATGACCATGGAAAACAACTTCCTTAAGCCAAAACTCACATTTTCTCAACTTAGCATAAAGCTGATTTTCTAACAAGGCTTGCAATACAATCCGTAAATGCTTATCATGATCCTCCTCGGTACGAGAGTACACGAGAATGTCATCGATAAACACAACCACAAACCTATCCAAGAGCTCATGGAACACACGATTCATCATGTTCATGAACGTAGCAGGGGATTTAGTAAAACAAAATGGCATCACCAGAAAATTATAATGCCCGTACCTTGTACGAAAAGTTGTCTTAGACACATCCATATTCTTCACCTTCAATTGGTAATACCCGGACCTCAGATTAATCTTAGAAAATACCGATGCACCTCGAAACTGATCAAAAAAATCATCAATCCTTGGCAAAGGATACTTGTTCAATTGACGATAATCTATACACATCCTCATTGTGCCATCTTGCTTCTTCAAAAACAAGACCGGTGCACCCCAAGGTGAAACACTAGGCCTAATGAAACCTCTATCAAGAAACTCTTGAAGTTGCATCTCCAACTCCTTTGGTGTCATTTGATAGGGAGAAATAGACACTGGAGTCGTGTTCTCATACAACTCAATGCCAGATTCAACCTCTCGGTTTGGTGGCAAACTAGGCAACTCTTCTTAAAAAGACACCCAGGAACTCACATACCGTACGTATGTCATGCACTCGCACCTCCTCTGTGCCAGTATTCATCATATAAGCTAGGAAAGCTTCACATCCAGAGCGCATCAACCGACTAGCTTCGAGAGCCGAAACCACATTAGATAAGAATTTCACATTCTCACCTACAACCACCACCTCATAATCATCGACAAGTTTTAACGAAACTCGCTTGGTCTCAAAATCAACCCCAAGTTTATGATTAGTTAACCAATCCATACAAAGAATTACATCGAAGCCATAGAAAGGCAATTCCATAATATAAACCTCAAACACATGTCCTTGGACAGACAAAGGACATCTCTTATACAACTTCCTTACGACAATTGTTCCACCAAAAGAACTGTTTACACGCATACCAACATCTAACAACTCAACATGCAAACCAAGCACTTGTGTATGCTCACGCAAAATGTATGAATGAGTAGAACCAAAATCAATAAAAGAAAGTAATGACAAGGATTGTAAAGCAAAGGTACTTGCGATCACATACGTGTCATTCCTTCCATGACGATGTGCATACACTCTAGTCTTAACTGCTCCCGAAAACTCAGATCTCTAGTCTACGCTCTACAGACTTCGAATTGACCTCACATTCCTCTAGGCCCAAAATCAGGGCTTTACAGATTTAAACCTTGAAGAATATGGATTTAACTAGAAATTAATCATCACAGTTTATAGAACCAAGCAATAGGTTGAGGGGTTAAGTTTCACCATCTGATGGCAACAAAATAGTGTTAAGAATTTGAAGATATTCAAGCTTCAGCAAGGTCTCCAATGAGGGTGTGTGCTTAGCTACACCAAGGTTGAAGATGTTAAAGAGGTGCTTGGTTCCTTTCAAATCGGGTAAGGTTCAAAACTCTCTAATTCCCTTCTTTTAATTGTTTGGTGATCGAAAGCTTTCCTTCATATGAAGGAAAGTTATCTGATCACTCCACGTATGGATAAATGAGTTTGGGGAGGGACTAATCACAAGGTTTGTCTCTCAACCCTCAATGCTTTAAACAATATAGTCACTAAAGGACCTCCAATAAATTCAATAATGTCCTTAAACATGAAATTGACCCAATCGGAGTCTAATATTGATGTAATTGACCATATTGTCAATGTCAATCAATACAATATTTGGACCCTTATGGTGTAGTGTTTTTGATTGATGGAATCTAATTCCAACTAGACCGATTTTAGGGATGTTACAAAGTCTCTATAATTATTTGGATTTGCATTTTGGTCACAAGAATGCTTGTATTTGCAATTGAATGCCTTATCGATGTTCGTATCGAATGAAAATTGAATCGTTGCTAGTATGAACAACAATGGTCTTAACAATGCATCTAGATTAGTAAAAAGGAGAAATTGGACCGTAATTTTAGTAAGACAGTACGAGTTTGCTCCAACAAACCCAATGTGATCTTATTGGTTCGGGTCTAACGATTAGGCTGGGTCAAAGGGGTTACATTTGGTAGTATCAGAGCCAGGTTCACAACCTCAGACGAACAGAGTTTAATTTGGTTATTTTAAGAAAAGTAATAAATGTGTTTCGTATGTGTTCGTGTTATTAATTGCTTATGTTGGGGTAATCGGAAACACATTGCTTGTTACAAATGTTTTTGAAAAAGGTTTTGTAGGCTTGTCTTGGATCACTTGCTAAGCCTACATCGCAACTGTCATGTTTAAACACCGGTAATGTATTTGGTTTTAAATAAAGATAGATATGTTTACTACTTACTTCAAAGCTTAGTAAGCATTGTCTGGTTTTTGATAGCATAAGAAAAGTGGTTTCCGATCTTGATTTTACTTGGTTCTCGATCAAGAGTAGTTAAAAATGGTCTCTAAACTTGAGTGATGTTGTCCTCGTTCATGAGTTGTTAGGTGGCGTGGGTCCATTGTTTCAAATATTAAAAGTGGTTATTACCATCGATGACATCGATGTGCATTTTGAGACAAGAAGTTAGTGAAGTGATGTAAATGGAAATGTGTACACCGTATGGTATCGTAAGCTTGATAGTTAAATTGAGATTCGTAAAGTTTGCTCGAGAAAGTTTCGATCGATGATCAAGATCGAAACCTGACCAGTGATGTTGATTGTTAATGAGAATTTGGTAGCGTCTTCAATGTCTTTTTCCACGAGGATGGTCAAGGTATGCAATAAGCATAAGGTATTGAATGTATTTTCATCTTCGTAAGTCAGAGTGCGTAGCGGAATCGTGAAATCTATATGTTGATTAAGGAAAGGTCATGTAATTTTCTTTTCGTTTCCTATTGCATTGTTTGGTGGATTCCGACTTCACGAAATTATGCATATAAATTGAAGGTGGTTGTTTGAATGTGTTGAAGATTTGGAGAATGGAGTTGATTTTTGCAGTGGAGTTTGGCAAGATTATACCAGATTATGCTTGGTGAGTTTTTGGCTCTTAGTGTGCATACACCCTAGCTTGTCCACCTGTCTCAGGTTGAACAACAACAATGTGAGCAACATTCTTATGTCCATCGTCTCTACGCTGAAAGTTGCCACGACCGCACCTACGGACCCTCTGTGTCTCAACAACTCGCACTGGAGCTTGACCATCTCTAACCGGCTATGGACAATCATGCTTCATATTTCCTCGTGATCCACAGTTCCAACATGTACCCAAATTACCACAAGACTCTCTCGTGTGCCTTCTACCGAACTGGTTACAATCTGGAGTATGAATGAAAGCATTATGGCCTTGATGGCCACGACCAGGGTTACCACCACCCCTTCTAGGATCCGATTGATACCTCCGATCCTTATGCTTCTTATAGCAATCCTTTCCACCATCATACTCAACAACCCTCTTTCCAGAGCTAGAACCACCCGAACGAGTAGCTAGACCTAAATTCTGTTCGATATCCTTAGCTCAAGTGACTAAGACATCAAAGTTAGTGTAGTCCGAATCCAACATTTACTTCTTAACATCCTTCACCAGCCTATAGTGAAAATGATAAAATCTCTTCTGTTCATCAGGAACCAGCTAGGGAGCATATTGTCTCAACCGAACAAACTGAACCTCGTACTCAGAAACAATCATATTTCCTTGCACATAGGACATAAATTCTCTCTTCTTCTCATCTAGATAACGAACACCCAAATACTTATTCTTGAAAGCATTTACAAAGAATGCCAAGTAACCTCGACATGTTTCATACTCGTAGTGATGGTCATCCACCACGTATAAGCATCTCCGTGAAGCAAGGAGACCACACAACCCAATTTTTGCACATCATTGCAACTCATCTGGCCAAGTATCCTTTTGGTACTCTCAACCAAGCCTTAGAACTCTCAAGAGATAGGCCTCTAAACTCAGTTCCACCCAAACTGCGCAAACGCTCCAGAGGTAAACCAGGATTAGCACCAGGCTGAGGTGAGGCTACATGTATCCCCACTAGAGCTACCTATAAAGCCCCAGCTATATCCTGAATCAACGGTGTCATATCAACAGCAACTTGCCCTTGCGCTGCCTGAGGTCCAACACCTTCAACACCAGCTCTCACTCCAGCTCCACCACCAGGAGGAGGAGGAAGAGGCGACAAATTCTCATCATTCTCGTGAATCTCATTCTCAACCACGTTTCCTACATTACCTCTAAGCTCTCGTCTCGGTCCTATTATCAAAATAGTATAGCTATAAAGAATGCAACAACAAAAACAATCAGCCTAGCCAAAGCAAGAATCCAAGATGCTCAAATTTTACTTTTCAAAACAAAAATTCTCCTCACATTAGTAATAATATGGCAATGGATACCCTTAACCTCTCCCCCACAGCACATAAAAATCACAAACATGTTATCAATCACCGTGCATCTCACATAGATCAAACAATGATCAGAGCATAACATAATCAATCATCATGCATAGCATTCATCAACGATTCAACCAAACAACAATATCACATCAATCTTACCTCCCAATTATTTTGAAACCTAGCTCTAATACCACCAAATGTAACCCTCTTGACTCGGTCTGGGTGAAAGAACGAACCGAACGGATCACACGGGGAATATTGAAGTAAACCAAAAGGTTTACCTCAATAAACAACCCTAATTTTTTCATTTTATCTTTTCTAAATGCTCATTATGATCCTAAGTGATTTATCATCACAACGGGACATTCATAACTTGATCAAACATCAGTTTAATACTCGATTGCATTTAATTATAATTTAAGGACCTTTTTGTAAATTATACAAAATATAGGGATTTATCCATTTTTATAGTTAACAACCTTTAATTAAACATATTTCATGCTTCTCTGCCAAAACTCAGCTCAAAATAACCATCCACGCTCATTTAATTGCATACTCAACATTTAGGGACTAAAACGTAAGAAAACAGAACTCAGAATATTCCATCAACTAACATAACAACTAGTTGTTTCGGTATAGGCTATCCCTGTATCAAAACATGTGTACCGAACAGGTTCTTGGGGCTCGGAACATATGCCCGTATCGAAACACCTTTGAGGTGTTTTCAAACAGAAGCTTCTAGTGACAAAATGTACCAAAACAACCCCCTCTCTTTCGAAACCCTTAGGCCATCTCAAGCTCACTGTTTCAGTACAGGCTCGAGTGTACCGAAACACCCAAGCCTGTCATGACACTTTTTGCTAGTTATTCACACTTTAATCCATACTAAACCATTCCATCATGCTTTCAACATGCATACAACATATTTAGAACTTCAAACCATAACATTCATGAAAGAAACAATATCATAGGAAGTCCATAGGCATCAAGGAAATCTATAGGCATGCAACCTAAGAAAATTAGCCACTTAAGCGTCAAAACACAAACCAAAGCATAAACCAAACATTAAAGGCCATTTACAAGTCATCAAGGGTATTTCAAACATTCCTCAAACCAGGGAGTTTAAAAATATATCTCCGAAAACATCAAGGCGTTCTTCTATTGCCAACTATTATTACTAGTGAGTAAATGTAAAACCATACTTGAGCTTAACCACACTTCTTGGAATTCTTCTTGCCTCTTTTGCTACCCACGCAAGCTAATTCTCTGCATTGATGGAATAAGAGAGCGTAAGCACATTTTCTTAGTGAGGGATGCTCAAAACAACCAACCACAACAATGCATTTTAAAACCATTTCTTATTTAGAAAACTCTATCTCATCATGCTCTTTCTATCTCATGCTTGAAATCATTTTCAAAGCAAAACTAAATTATTTAAATCACATGTACCATCTATCTCATGCATTCAACAAATGCAAGTCTCAAGGCATAGCCTTACATGCTTAATCCTCATAAAGCATTATTCAAATCATATTCTCATATGCAAAACATCATGTATAAAACAATTTATATCAAGGTACATGTGAATCTCATAATCAATCTCATATATTGGCATTTTAACAACATTACTCAGATATGTGGATAGCTTGACTAAATGTCAAGTCTTACCCAGTGGAATCTCACATCAACGGACTCTCATGGCGGAATCTCTCATCACCACAAAGCTTGGGTGTTTCACCAAGACCTACCCCGATGAAATCTCACATTATCGAACTCTCACTTTGGAACGGGATGGCACTACCCCCATTACCCGAACCAAAGAGCATGTATGAATTTTGTATTTTATAGTGGAGTTCTCATCCTATTGGTCAACCAATTATATCCGATAACAATAATCTCATTGAAATATCAATTCTATCTCATGAGATCATTCAAATCATCATTTCATTTCTCAAAACATGCATAAAAAAGTAGGTATAAATTTATCTTCAAAACAAGAGCATGATCATAAAACCAATGGGACAATAACCGAGAATCGAGAGAGAAATATCTCAAACTTACTTACGGGCTTAGATTAGTGTTTCAAACTCAATCTAAACCCCCAAACCTTTTTTTGAAGTCCTTAAAGACTTTTAAAACCATTTCCACTCACCAATCACGCCTCGCTTGCTTTGCCGAAGAGAAATCAAGCTTCTGAAACTTCACCAAACGTGTCTGATACAAACTTCCATGTTTATGTCACACAAAAACATAAAATTAATGCATCTAAATGCATTAAAAACACCAGCAACCACTGATATCTCGTTGCTCTACCCAAAATCACCAATGTGCCTAACAGAAACAACCAATAACACTTTCAATTTCACTTCAAACCTTACCCTGCCAAAATCTAACACTTCTAATCACTTTTAATAATCAAATATCAACCAAAAACTATCTAATCACGTCCTCATACCTCCAGCAACCCATATTTCACGTAAACACTTCAAAAACCCTAAATCTAACAAATTAACAACTAGAATCAACCTCAAATCATAACAATAATTCAGGATTATAATGATAAAACCTTATTATAACATCATTTAACATCCAAATCATAACTAAAATCAACCTTAAATCATACAAAACAATAGCAATACGAAAATCCTTAGAAATCACCTTTTAAAGCTTGATTAATTAATTTTCATCAATTAAATCACAAAACATTGTTAATAACTATATTTAGAGAGCCAAAGACTTGAGAATTTCATTAAATAACCTTGATTAGAGGAGTTAAATGAAATTTACCTCTAACCTTTTCCTTTTCCTTCAAATGACAAGATTTTGCAGAAATCCTTCAAGATTGTTTTGAGAATAATGATGGAGAAACATATAAAATCATTTGTGAAACAAAAAGAAGTTAAAAGATGAAGATCTCTAGAACTTTAGATAGAAAATAGAATGTTTGGCTGATAGAAAAATGAGAGAATGGAAGTTATGTCAATTAGTCTTTTAGGAATTTAAAATCCTTTTTTATTATAATCTCTTTTTTAATTCTTTTTATTAAATTATTGAAAATGGTCAAATTAAAGAAAAAGGTTCATTAATAAAATAGTAGCTCCATAAAGGTTCAAAGTTTTGGCCCTCCTTCAAAATAGTCCTTAAAAACAGATTTTGCACTTTTTACAAAATAGTTACTAAAGAAAAATCTCGATCTCCCATAAGCCATTTTCTAAAATTGACTTTACTAAAACTTTCTACATATTTTTAGAAGATTTTAGGATTTTTTTTTCTCATAATTTTATCATATCCCGAACCATGTTTTCCTTGAACCGTTCCCGAAAACTCGAATCTCTAGTCTATACTCTACGGACCTCAATTTGACCCCAAATTCTTCTAGGCCCAAAATTGGGGCGTTACAATCTACCCCTATCACTCGCAACACAATAAAATCTACCCCTATTGTATAACTTAAAAATTTGTCTCACGTACAAATTTTGTATATTATAGTGCACTGCTCATCCTATTGGTCGACCAATTATATCTGATAATATTAAGTTTCATCACTTTGCCAATATACACTTTTAAACCATGTTACTTCATCGTTTTTTATATGCATCATACAAACCAATTTCTATTAAAGTATCTCAAATACAATACTTTTCAAGAATTCCTTACAACATTAATGTAACACCCCAAATTTGGGCCTAGAAGTTTAGAGTCTGAACCGGATCGGGCTGGAAATCGATTTGAATCTAGAAGGGGGTTTTAGGGAACACCTAGTTCGGGATGCTTTAAAAATATATAAAAATATCTAAAAATCCTCATTTAATATATAAAAGAGAATGGTGAAATCAATTTTACAAAATAAGGTTTGGAAATACTACATTTCGGTGTAGTGACCAAATCGCAGTTTTTGCAAAGTTTAGTAGTGACTGTTTTGTAAAGGATTGAAACTTTGAATCTTTAAGGAGCTAATTTTACCAAAAATGTTTTCATCAGATTTTTCCTTAATTTGGGTGATTTAATTAATGATTTAATTCAAGAAAATAAAGGTGATTAAAATAGGAAAACTACCTTTGACTTTTCATAACCACTTTTCACTAATTTTCTCTCATTTCATTTTCTCTCAAAATCCTATCAACCCAAAACTTTTTTTCTCCAGCAAATTTACCTTGATTTCCACTTCATTTGATGAGATTTCAATCACTCTTTGATTCCTGATCAATTCCTCATCAAATCCACTTGATTTCTACATTGAATTTTCATGAAAACTTGCCCAAATCAAGGAGAAATCATCCATTAGAGGTAAGCTTCATCCTTCTCCTCTAATGATCAGTTCTTAACTGAAATTCCCAAGTTATCAATCCTTTATTAATGATTTTAAAGTGGTTTTAATGTTAGAAACAAGAAATTGGCTTGAAACTCAAGATTTTGGATGAGATCTTGAAGATTTTCGTGGTGATTAATTGGGCTCTGTTTTGAGAGTGTTTTCTAATGTATTTTGGATGTTAAATGATGTTATAAATGAGGTTTTATCAATCCAATCCCGAATAGGTTGTTTTCCTAAGTTTTTGCTTGTTAAAATGGTGGTTTTTGGGGGTGATTTTGGTGTTCTGCTATAGCTGGAGGTATAAGGACGTGATTGTGTTGGTTTTTTATGTTAATTGATGTTTAGAAATGATTAGAAGTGATGGATCTTGGCTGTGTTTGATTTTGGAAGAGTTTAGAGGTGATCTCGGTAGTGTTTGGTAGCCAAAATGTGGTTTTTGTGTAGAACAACGAGTTTAGGTGTGTGGCTGATGATTTCAATGCATGATGATGCATTAATCATCTGCTCTTATGTGTTTAAAACAAGGGAGACATCTTCGGACACCTTTGGAGTTGATCCGGAAGCCTAGATAACGTTTCGGCGAGCAAGCGAAACATAATCAGTGAGTGCGTATGGTTTTAGAAGTCCTTGAGGGATAAAGAAACAAGGTTTGGGGATTTAGGAAAGGTTTGAAACACCTTCCTAAGTCCGGAAGTAAGTATTGGCTAGATTGCTTTCTAGAATGTGGTGATTGCCCCTTAAATGCTTTTACATGCTCATGGTTTTAGATTGATAAATCCTACTGTTTTTATGCATGAATTATAGCATGAGATGATGCTTGAAATGATTTCATTAAGTAACATGTTGCATAGTTGAGATTTGAGCTTTTATGTTAAAGCATAGCAAATGTTATGATTTTGGAAATGAGATGAGAATGTTGGGTTTTAATGCATGAAAAACAGTAGGTGAGATGTTGGTTTGACATAATATATTGGCATAGATGTTGAGATACTTACCGGATATAATTGATCGATCAATAGGATGAGAGTGCACTATAAACTAAAAATTCGTACGTGCTCTTTGGTTAAACCAAAGGGAGAGAACCGATGATGGGCATTTCATCGGGTAGGACTTGGTGAAATACCCAAGCTTTGTGGCGTTGAGAGATTCTGCCATGTGAGTACGGTGATGTGAGATTCCACCGGAAACTATGTTGATAGACGAGTGAGTACGGTGTTGAGAGATGCCACCGGAAGTATCTAGTGAGATGTCCGCATATCCGAGTAATAAATAGATGTGAAATGCCAATATAAAATATGTTATGGTTTTTGATTCACATGTACCTTTGATTTAATGGTTTATGCTATGAGAAATGCATATGTGGTTTGTTTATGAAATGCTTTAGTACAAGCATGAATTTGGCTTTGCCATGAGTTTTGCATTGGTTTAAATGCATGAGATAGAATGAAGGTACATGTCGTTTCAATGAGATGTTTCTTTGAAAGGTTTCCAAGCATGAGATAGAAATGAGCATGTGGTTTAAAAGAGTTTAATGAAAGTGTTTTTCACGTTGTGCATTATTGGGTTGGTTTTCTTTAGAGCACGCCTCACTAAGCATTTGTGCTTACGCTCTCTCTTTTAACAATAATGCAGATAATTGAGGTGTTTTCGGGCATCAAGGAAGCTAAGTTCATCCAAGGAAGTCTAAGCTCATGTATGGTGAAGTTTTCATACACTTTAGTTTTGATAGATTGGCAATGGGAAACCAAGAATTGTATTTGGGAGATGTGTTAAACTCCCTAAGGTTGTGGCATGTTTGGTTTAGCTTGTTTGGATTATAAATGGCCTTAATTGCTTGTTTTGTGGTTGGATTGCCTATTTGGGTTTTGAGATTAGGAAGCATGACTATAGAATAATGAAATTTTGTGTTTGATGCTATGGTTGTGCTTGAATGTCCCAAATATGTCCCTTATATGTATGATGACTTGATGGTATGATTAGAGAGTCTTTGGGGCATGTTTCAGTAGGTATTTGAGTGAAAAACCAGCAAATACTGCAGTTTCTGGGCAGGGTGTATCGAAACACCCCATGGTGTTTCGGAATGCGGGGCTGAAATGGCCTTGGCGTTTCGAAACGAAGGAAGTTGTTTCGATACATTTTGGCTAGTGGAGCTATGTGTTTCGGAACCAACCCACGTACTGAAACGGTCAACACTGTTTCGATACAGCGTTTCGGTACGTAGGTGGGTGTTTCGAAACGGGTTACCGTTGGATCCAAATTTGAATTGTTGGATGTTTGCATTCTTTACATTTTAGTCCTAAATGTTGTGATTGCAATTGCTTGAGCTTAGGACGTCTTTTTAAGTTGAAATTTGGCAGAGAAGCATATAATATGACTAATTACAAGATGGTAACCTTAAAATCAATGAAGTCCCTTTAATTTATAGAAATTACATTTTGGTCCCTAAACTTGTGTGAAGTGCAATTGAGTCCCTATATGTTATCCGATCGCTGTGCCATTCTCAATCATGACTCGTGAGTACTCACTTAGGGTTAACATGTATGTAGACAAGATTAAAATAAAAAAAGGGTCGTTAATCAAGGTTGACTTTGATTTTCTCCGTGTAATCTTCGTAGTTCGGGTCAATCGCCTAGGCCGGGCTAAGGGGCTTACAATTAATGTTATGGCCATCCCATGGACAGGTCCACAACCGAGTAAACTCGCCATGGCCAATCATGTGTCCTTATTTCAAGCATTCCAATGTTTTAGGGAAAAAGTATTTTCTTTTGTGAAGCATTTTCTTAGTTAGGAAAAGTGTCCTCGTTTCAAGCATTTTAACGTTTACTCGAGACATTTCCATAAATTTGTTTTTGCATATATGTAGGGGTGGTCAGTTAGCTGGAGTTTGGCTGGCCACTGGTATTCCTACACACCATCGAGGCGGCCCCTACCGCCCGAGTCGATGGTGTGGGTGAGTCTTCGTTTTTTTAACCCAATACTCGTTTTCTCCGTCTTTAATAAAATAAAATTATTTTCTTTTGTGCGAAGAAGTAGGGGGTCAACCGTGTGCATCCGCTATGCCCTACGATCTCGACCCCTTGCCAGAAGGATCTTACTGTGGCTTGAGACTAAGGTGCTCGTTGCTTCTTTTGAGCAGGTTCATCGAGGGGGAAAAGGCTCACTTGAACAAGAGGAGTCTTGTTCGAGTGTCGCACGACCTAATGATCGAGTGAACCGATAACTAAAAGGGCTAAGGCCGTGACACTGTGCATTCCCTTCCAAATTTCCTTTTGTTCTTTTTTTACATTTTGTATTACCCATTGAATTAACAGGCAATTCTCACGAGCTGGTTTCTAAGCACCCAGCATTGCGCTCAGCGCATAACTTTAAAGAGCAGGACAGCCCCTGCTTTGAACGCACCCTATGATTCACCCATTTTAACCCTTACGAACATTTCAACAAATACATATAGTGCAACCTCATATTTGATTCCAATAATTAAATTATCACTCTACAAAATACCCCAATCCAAGATCTCTAATTAAAATTTAACCAATAAGATCATTTCCCGTTAATAATACCCAATTAAATCAAGATATTACCAAGTAATCATCAACTCAAATCAAAAACTAAAACAAAAGAGTCAATAACTTGGGAATTTCAATAAAAAATTATTGATTGGAAGAGAGAAAAGAAAGATCACCTCTAACACAAGATTTTCCCTTGATTAGCAATGATTTAGATGAAAATCTTCAAGAAATCCATGGTAACCATTTAGAAATCAAAAGTGGGTGAAAAAAAATAAATCTCTTGAGATTTTAGTGATGAGAAAGTAGTTTGGCTGATGGGAAAGATGAGAGAAAAAGTTGGGAGAAAATAAGTTAGGTAAGAAAATGTTTTTAGCCTTTAAAATCTTTTTTATTAAAAAATTATTTAATAAACATTTTATTAAATCTTTAAAAATACCCAAAATAAGGAAAAATGTTAATAACACCTTGGTGTAATAGCTCCCTAAAGATTCTAAACCTTGACTCTTTTCAATTTAGTCATTAAAACGTATTTTGCAATTTTTACGATTTAGTTGTCGTTTTCAAATTTCCAATTAAATCAGTCCAATTTTATCAAATTAAACTCTCCGCAACCTTCAAAATATTAATTTACAATTTTATAATATTTTACCATATTTTATCTCCCTCAAAAACCATTTATTTCAAATTATTTCCGAAACTAGTTTAACACGCTCGAACCGGTTCACTCGAACCGCTTAGCCGAACCCGACTAACTCCTAAGATCAAAATCGGGGCGTTACTGAATCCTTCACCAAATACATCATTTCCTTCCATCACCATTTTCTTATTTTCCACCTATTTCCTTTCTTCCTTTCATACCATTTCCCATACACCACGCCTAACATTTGAACCTTTGCTTCCGCATCCTAAACTCTTACATCCATTATTCTTATTTTCATCTTTCATCATATTGCTTACTTGCATTTAAGGTCTGGAACAATCAAGCGAGCACTCTTCAACAACAACGAGAGTGGGAGTGTATCATACGATATCGGAGCTTTGGAAAAATCAAGTAAGCCTCTATCTTTGTGATTTCACTTTGTGATGAAAAACAACAATACAAAAGAAAAGAAAAGAAAAATCAGAGTTCCTTCTTCACCTTCTCAAGGTATTCGAAATAGTGCAAAAAAGGAGAAAAAGAACAGTATTAAGTGAAACACAAATGTAACCCCCTCGACCCGGCCTACACGCCCAACCGAACCGAACGAGCTACATTGAGTTTGCTGAAGCAAACCCGTGAAAGGGTTACTCCAGTTACGTCCATTCTTTCTTTTATCTTATCTAGATGCAATTAATTAACCTACGGTGTACATGCTGGCAACGGTTTAAATTCCATTCAAATCAAACACCATTAAGGCATTCAATTGCAAACACGAACACTAAGGGACCAAATTGCAAAAATGTAAAACTATAAGGACTTAGCCCAATTTTAAGTTACCAATCCTCAGAAATATACACAACTATTCTCAAGATCTAAACACATCAAAACGTCATAGAAATAAGATCATAACATAACACCGCTTTTCAATCATAAAATCAAGATATTACAAAGTAATCATCAAATCAAATTAAAACTAAAACAAAAGAGTAAATAACTTGGGAATTGCAATAAAGAACCCTTTATTAGAGGAGAGAAAAGAAATATCACCTCTAACGCAAGCTTTTCCCTTGATTGGCAATGATTTTGTTGAAAACCTTCAAGAAATCCAAAGCTAGTGGATGTACAAATCCATAGAAACCATTTAGAAATCAAAAGTGGGTGGAAAGAAATAAATCTCTGGAGATTTTAGTGATGAGAAAGTAGAGAAAAAGTTGTGAGAAAAGAAATTACATAAGAAAATGTTTTATCCTTTTAAAATCTTTTTTATTAAAAAAAATTTAATAAACATTTTATTAAATCTTTAAAAATATCCAAAATGAGGGAAAAGGCTGATAACACCTTGATGTAATAGCTCCCTAAAGATTCTAAGTCTTATCTCTTTTCAATTTAGTCATTAAAACGTATGCTGCAATTTATACGATTGAGTCACCATTTTCAAAATGCCAATTAAATTGGACTCACCAACAGCATACTCAATTTCTCTACGCTTCAAATTCACGTAAGACTTTTACCGATCCGAAGCCACTTTCAACCTTTCACTAATAAGCTTTACCTTCTCATTAGTTTCCTTTAACATATTAGACAAAGAAACATATTTCTCGCCAACCTCTCCCCAGCACAGATGCATATGGCACCTGCTACCATACAAAGCTTCATAAGGAGCCATTTGAATGCTCGCTTGATAACTGTTATTATAAGCAAACTCTACCGAAGGCAAGTGATTCTCCCAAGATCCTTGAAAATCAATGATGCAGCATCTCAACATATTTTCCAGCACGCTCAGATTGACTGTCCCTCTAAGAGTGATACGAAGTATTGAAATTCAATCTTGTACCCAAGGCTCGATGCAAACACTCCAAAAACCTTGCCGTAAAATATGGATCCCTATCCTTATCCAACGTATACGTAGTATGCACACACAGGAAATGCGCACACTTCGTAAAATGATTTACTATCACCCAAATAGAATTTTTCTTAGATGGCGTCAAAGGCAACCATGTAATCCTCTCTCATTTCCATTATGTTGCCTTCAACGGTTGCAACAACCCAAAAGGAAACTGATGCTCAGCTTTAACTTGCTGACACACCATGCACTTACCAACAAACTCGGCCACGTCTTTCTTTAAACCAACCCAATAGTACTCTCCCTTCAACCCACAATACATCTTAGAACTATCAGAGTGCATAGCAAAAGAGCTACTATGCGGTTTAGTCAAAATAGTTTGCCTTAACTCATCATCCTCCGACATAACTACTCGACTCTTAAAACATAAAACTCCATCATCATTAAAACAAAAGTCTGCTGGGTTATCATCTGCTATGTCCTGAACATGATGTAATCACTAATTTTTGTCCAGGTTCGATAACTCGTTTTTATTTTATCGCTTATCTTACTTATTTATTTTTAATTAGTATTTAGCATTATCCTTATTGTTATTACCAAACAAATCTGAAAGCCCCAAAAAAATTAATTAGAAGCCCAATTAAAATAAAAGTCACCCCACCTTTTATTAAAATTCAGTCCATTTACATTACCAAAATACCCAAAAAAATTGCATATGTGGCATGTTATAGGACCAATTAAATGAAATCCTAATAAAATATATGAAACCCTAATATGATACTCTCATCCTTGCACAGCTGAATCTGGTGCGTCGAATCGAAGATGATCGTGCGGCCTTGATTGCTTTAAAGAAAAGCCCCCCAACACACTTGACTGCCAGCCCCATGGTCCCAATCGGTGTAACACCCCTATTTTGGGCTTAGAAGTTTAGGGTCTGAATCGGACCGGTCTGAGAAACGGTTCGAATATAAAAGGGAGTTTTAGGGAGCACCTAGTTCGGGATGCTTTAAAAATATAGAAAAATATCTAAAAATCCTCATTTAATATATAAAGGTGAATGGTGAAATCAATTTTACAAAATAGGGTTTCGAAATACTACATTTCGGTGTAGTGACCAAATCGCGATTTTTGCAAAGTTTGGAAGTGACTGTTTTGTAAAGGATTGAAACTTTGAATCTTTAAGGAGCTAATTTACCAAAAGTGTTTTCATCATATTTTTCCTTAATTTGGGTGATTTAATTAATTATTTAATTAAATAAAAGAAAGGTGATAAACTACTTTTGACTTTCATAACTACTTTTCTCAAATTTTCTCTCATTTCTTTTTCTCTCAAAATCCTATCAACCAAACACTTTTTCTCCAGCAAAATTAACTTTTATTTCCACTTCATTTGATGAGATTTCCATCACTCATTGATTCCTAATCAATCTTGCAACAAATCCATTTGATTTCTACATTGTATTTTCATGGAAACTTGCCCAAATCAAGGAGAAATCATCTTTTAGAGGTAAGATTGTTCTTCTCCTCTAAATACTCAGTTTTTTGCTGAAATTCCCAAGTTGTCAATCCTTTATTAAAGATTTATGTGTAACCCCCTTAACCCGGCCTAGACGGTTGACCCGAATTAAGAAAGTCACACGGGGAAAACCAAAGTCAACCCGAAAGTCAACCTTGATTAACGACCCTTTTTTTTTCCTTTTTAATCTTGTCTAGATGCACATTACACCTAAGTGTGACCATACAACCAACATACTAAAAGATCACAAACAACAGAGATCAAACAGGGACCCAATTGAGCAAATTACAACTTTAGGGACCAAATTGTAAATTCTGTTAAATTAAAGGACTTAATCCAAATTGAAGTTACCAACTTGAAATTAATCAGGTTTCATGCTTCTCTGTGAAATTTCAGCTCAAAAGGACATCCACAGCTCATACAATTGCACAAACAAGATTCAGGACCAAAATGCAAACCATTCAAAACACATAACTGCCAATGTCAGCCCCCAACGGTCGACCGTTCCGAAACGGGGGACAGCCCGTTCCGAAACGCGGGGCCGTTCCGAAACAGGCATAGCCCGTTTCGAAACAGGGGTCTGGCAGAGGCTTACTCGTTCCGAAACGGCCCTCCCCGTTTCGGATGCCTGGGTTCATGCAAGGCACCCGTTCCGAAACGGGGCACCCAGTTCCGAAACGCCTGCACCAGAATGCTCCAAAACTCAACTTTAATCATGCAATTACACACTCAAACATGCTCCTAACACTACCAACTTTGCCAACATGCAATTTAACATATAAACAACATATTAGCATCAACAATTCATCCATTCATCATCATATGCAAAAAGCCCCAATTCTAGATGCATGCTTCCTACACAAGCTAGGCATACAAACACCAAACTTACAAAGCAAGCATATAAGGTTCCAATTCAAAAGCCAGCAAACACATCAACATTAAACATACTTAGGGAGTCTCCAACACCTCCCAAAACATACACATTGGTCCCCCATTGCCAAATCATACAAAAGCTAAAATGTTTAACAAAACCATCCATACATTGAGCTTCACTTGAACTAGATTGCTTGACCCTTCTTGCTGCCCTCAAGGTACTTTAATGCTCTGCATTATTGAATTCAGAAAACGAAGAGAGCGTAAGCAAAAGCTTAGTGAGGAAAGCTCTTAAAAACCATTCAATAATGCAATTCAAAACATTTACAAAACATGCTTTAAATCAACCATTTTCACATGCTCAAAAGCATTCATAACAAGCAATCTCATGCTTAAACATAAACATAAAAACAAGCATCTCATGCTTCTCAATATCCTCAACATGTCATATTGGCTCAAGTGATACATTTCCATTTATTAAAACAAGTTCATCAACTTCCCAAGGACTTTTAAACACCTTGGCCCCAAGGACTTTTAAACACCTTGGCCTATGGACTTTTAAACACCATAGAAGTAACCCATCAAGGACTTTTAAACACCTTGATCCCAAGGACTTTTAAACACCTTGGCCATGGACTTTTAAACACCATGAATGAAACACATCAAGGACTTTTAAACACCTTGATCCCAAGGACTTTTAAACACCTTGGCCTATGGACTTTTAAACACCATAGAAAGGATCACCTAAGGACTTTTAAACACCTTAGTGTCCGCAACATGAACCATCCAAGGACTTTTAACCACCTTGGTGTTCATAAGTAACAAGGCTCACTCAAGGACTTTTAACCACCTTAGTGACCTTAACATTTTCAAAACATCACTTGCCAATATACATCATTTTCATCATTTACAACACTGTTTTAAAGCATAAAACCAAGCCATATTCATCATGCATTTCAAAGCATTAAACCACACCATTTCAATGTATAAAAGCAAGGCACTCCTACCTAGAGCTACCTTCAACATATGGCTTACAACAACAGCAAAACCCATGCTAAAACATGCTTTCAAAACAGTATGTAAAACATGCAAATCATCATTTTGCAATACATCAAAATCATGGCCACCACTAGAGAGAAAATCCGAAAACTTACACTCGAGCTTAGCAAAGTTGTTTAGACTTAGACTAAGCTCCCAAGACATTGGTTTCAAAGCCGAAAACCCAATTTCACTCACCGATTCCACTTCGCCTCTTGCCGAAGCACGAATTCAAGCTTCCGGATCAACAACTCTTGGATCCAAAGATGCCACCCCTGCTTCAACACATCAAAGCAGTAAATCAATGCATCATCATGCATCAATTACCTCAATGAAAGCACTCAAACTCGCTGCTCTCATCCATCCTCCATTTTCGGCCACCAAACACAACCGAAAATGCATCAAAACCACTTCCAAACATAACCCAGCCATAAACCAGCAAAACCTCACTTCTATTAACATCAATCAACATCTAAAAACAACCTACAAACATCCTTATACCTCCAGCAACAACAGATCCACAAGATCACCACAAAAACTACCTTAAAACACAAGCTAAACTTAGGAATCTTAACCTATCCGGGATTGCATCAATCAAGACTCATTTCCATATCAATTTAATGATCAAATAACATCAAAAACACTTCTCAAAACCCAGATTTAACAGATCAAACGAAAATCAATTGAAATCATCAAAATCTTGCTCAATTAGCCAAGATTCTTAAATCAACTTACAAACCTTTAATTAAACATACATTTAGGATTGAAAACTTTAGGAATTTCATTAAAGAACTTAAAGTTCAGAGGAGAATCGTTCATACCTCCAAACTTGTGATTTCTCCACTTTTTGGAATGAAAACCTTGTTGAAACTTGTGGCAAATGAGTAGGTTTTGAAGATATGTTGATTTGCAATCAAATGAAAGTTGAAAGGAAGAATTTAGGTGAGGAAATCAGATTAGAATCTCTGGAAACGGTGATGTTTGGTTGGAGAGAAAAGGAGAAGAGAAAATAGGAAGTTAGTTGGGAAAATAGAGAAAATGAAACTTCCCTCCACTTTGATATCTTTAAAATCAGATTTTAGGATTAAAATATCTTAGAAAAATCTGGAGAATTCAATTTTGGGCAAATAGCTCCTTAAAGATTCAAAGTTTCAATCCTTTTTAAAACAGCCACCAAATTTGCGAAAATTACATTTTGGTCACTAGCCAAAATGTCAACCTTCCAAAACTCATTTTCGAAAATTGTTTTCACAGTTCATCAATATATATTAAAAGATGATTTTAGAACATTTTTCCATATTTTTAATGCAACCCGAACTAGGCTTTCCTAAATTAGCCACTTACGATTCGAACAGCACTTTGACCAAACCGGTCAACGCTCAAAACTTCTAAGCCCAAAACCGGGGCGTTACAACTCTCCCCCCCTTAAGAAATTTCGTCCTCGAAATTTACCTGAAGGAAAGAGATAAGGAAACTGCTTCCGCATGTCTTCCCTCCGCTCCCACGTGGCTTCCTCAACACCGCGATGCTTCCACAGCACCTTCACCAACTCAATGGTCTTGCCACGAAGAACCTTACTATCTGAATCCAGAACCTTCACCGGTTCCTCATCATAGGTCAAATCCGGATTCAGAACCACATCCTCAACAGGCATCACATGTGAAGGATCAGACCTATACTTCCGAAGCATAGAGACATGGAACACATCATGGATCTTCTCCAACTCCTGAGGTAACCTCAACCGATACGCAACAGGACCCACACGCTCAACCACCTCATATGGTCCAATGTATCTAGGGCTCAACTTGCCCTTCCGGCCAAACCTCAACACTTTCTTCCAAGGTGAAACCTTCAAGAACACACGGTCACCCACCGCATACTCTATCTCCTTACGCTTCAAATCCGCGTAAGACTTCTGCCGATCAGAAGCAGCCTTCAACCGCTCACAAATGAGCTTCACCTTCTCTGTGGTCCCTTTCAACAAAGCAGGCATTGAAACCAACTTTTGACCAGTTTCAGCCCAACAAAGAGGAGTCCTACACTTCCTCCCGTACAAAGCCTCATAAGGTGCCATCTGTATACTCGCCTGATAACTATTGTTATAAGCGAACTCAACCAAAGGCAGATGCTTCTCCCAAGAACCTTGGAACTCAATCACACAGCATCTCAACATATCCTCCAAAATCTGAATAACTCGCTCAGACTGACCATCCGACTGAGGATGATAGGATGTACTGAAATGCAACCTTGTACCCAAAGCTTGATGCAAACACTGCCAAAAACGCGATGTGAACCTCGGATCCCTATCCGACACAATCGACTTAGGCACACCATGCAACCGCACAATCTCAGCAATGTACAGCTCTGCCAGCTTGTCCAAAGAGAACGTAGTATGCACAGGCAAGAAATGCGCACACTTCGTCAGGCGATCCACAACCACCCAAACCGAATTCTTTTTCGACGGAGACAAAGGTAAACCAGATACAAAATCCATGGTAACCCTCTCCCACTTCCACTCAGGGATTTTCAACGGTTGCAACAAACCAGAAGGAAACTGATGCTCAGCCTTAACTCGCTGACACACCAAACACTTGCTCACAAACTCCGCCACATCCTTCTTCAAACCAACCCAATAGTACTCATCACGAAGATCACGATACATCTTAGTACTACCAGGGTGCATAGCAAAAGGACTACTATGACCTTCAGTCAGAATAGCACGCCTCAACTCAGCATCAGCAGGCACTACTATTCGACTCCCAAAACACAGCACACCATCATCATTAAAACAGAAATCCGAAGGCCTACCCTCCGCAATATCCTGAACATGAGACACCAAGGAATCATCCAACAACTGCTTTTCCTTGATCAACTGAACCAAAGATGGTTTCACTTGCAACTCAGCAACAAGACCACCATCTCGCGATATGCTCAAGCTAGCAAACATCGCCCTCAGCTCAACTGCTACCTTCCTACTCAAGGCATCCGCAACAACATTGGCTTTTCCAGGATGATACTCAATCGTCAGATCATAATCCTTGAGCAACTCCAACCAACGTCGCTGCCTAAGATTCAACTCCTTCTGAGACATCAGATACCTCAAACTCTTGTGATCCGTGTACACAGTACACTTCTCACCATACAGATAATGTCTCCAGATTTTCAGAGCAAAAACCACTGCCGCCAGCTCAATATCATGCGTAGGGTAATTGCGCTCATGCACTTTCAACTGCCGCGATGCATAAGCCACCACCTTACCCTCCTGCATCAGCACACACCCCAAACCAACATAGGATGCATCACTGTAAACCACAAACTCTTTCCCTGATTCAGGCTGAATCAAAATAGGAGCTTGCGTCAAAGCCGCCTTCAGCTTCTCAAAAGCCTGCTGTCTCGCTTCTGTCCATTCATACTTAACATCCTTCTGCAACAGCTTCGTCAAAGGAGCAGCAATCTTGGAAAAACCATCCACAAACCTCCGGTAGTATCCCGCCAAACCAAGGAAACTACGGACCTCAGGAACAGACTTAGGAACCTTCCAGCTCATCACCGCCTCAATCTTCTGAGGATCAACACGAATCCCCTCAGCTGAGACAACATGCCCAAGAAAAACCACCTCTCTTAACCAGAACTCACACTTGCTCAGCTTAGCATAAAGCTGATTCTCCAACAAAGCTTGCAAAACAACCCTCAAATGCTCTTCATGCTCCTCCTCAGTACGCGAGTACACAAGGATATCATCAATGAACACCACAACGAACTTGTCCAGGTATTCATGAAAAACACGATTCATCATGTCCATGAAAGCAGCAGGAGCATTTGTCAACCCAAACGGCATCACAAGGAACTCATAATGCCCATACCTTGTCCTGAAAGCTGTCTTAGGCACATCCACATCTTTCACCTTCAACTGATAATACCCTGACCTCAAGTCAATCTTAGAGAACACAGCAGCTCCCCGAAATTGATCAAAGAGATCATCAATCCTCGGCAAAGGATACCGATTCTTGATAGTCAACTTGTTCAGCTGACGGTAATCAATGCACATTCTCATAGTGCCATCTTTCTTCTTCACAAACAAGACAGGAGCACCCCAAGGCGACATACTCGGCCGGATAAAACCACGATCAAGCAGCTCTTGCAACTGCGTCTTCAGCTCCTTCAGCTCCTTAGGTGCCATTCTATATGGAGTAATGGACACAGGAGTTGTATTCTCATACAGCTCAATTCCAAACTCCACCTCGCGATTAGGAGGTAAACCAGGCAACTCCTCCGGGAAAACACCAGGGAACTCCTTCACAACCTTGATATCTTGCACCCTCAACTCCTTAGAGCTAGGATTCATCACAAAAGCTAGATAGGCTTCACATCCTTGCCTCAGCATCCTGCTCGCCTCCAAAGAAGATACAACATTGGCAAGAAACTTCACATTCTCACCAACCACCACAACTTCGTAATCATCCGCAAGCTTAAGCGAAACACGCTTATTCTCACAATCCACAACAGCACGATGCTCAGCAAGCCAATCCATACCAAGGATCACATCAAAACCATAAAAGGGCAACTCCATAAGGTCAACATGAAAGACATGCTCTTGAACAACCAAAGGACACCTTCTATAAAGCTTCCTAGTCACAACAGTCTCACCAAAAGAACTAGTGACCCGAACACCAACATCCAAAGACTCAACAGGCAAACCAAGCAATTCAGCATGCTCACGGAGAATATATGAATGCGTAGATCCAGAATCAATCAAAGAAAGCAATGACAAGGACTGCAAAGTAAAGGTACCTGCAATCACATCTGCATCATTCCGGCCCTCTCTCTGAGCATACACCCTCGCTTGGCCCCCACCTTCAGGCTGAATAGCTACAACATGAGCTACCCCACGGCCACCTTCCTCTCTCCTCTGGAAATTACCACGGCCGCGCCCACGACCTCTCTGCGGTGCAGCAACAACAGGAGCACGCACCTGCTCACCAGCCAACCTCGGGCAATCTCGCCTGATGTGGTCCACAGAACCACAATTCCAGCATCCATTTCCACCAGCATTACCAGCTGTCACAACAGGAGCTTGTGCCACTCTCTCAGCACGAGGACAATCACGCTTCAAGTGACCACGGGAACCACATATCCAACAAGCACTAGGGTCAGCTCTAGCATTACCTCCTCTAGCAGGCACACCACCACCTCTCCTGGCTGAGGACCCGAATTAAGAAAGTCACACGGGGAAAACCAAAGTCAACCCGAAAGTCAACCTTGATTAACGACCCTTTTTTTTTCCTTTTTAATCTTGTCTAGATGCACATTACACCTAAGTGTGACCATACAACCAACATACTAAAAGATCACAAACAACAGAGATCAAACAGGGACCCAATTGAGCAAATTACAACTTTAGGGACCAAATTGTAAATTCTGTTAAATTAAAGGACTTAATCCAAATTGAAGTTACCAACTTGAAATTAATCAGGTTTCATGCTTCTCTGTGAAATTTCAGCTCAAAAGGACATCCACAGCTCATACAATTGCACAAACAAGATTCAGGACCAAAATGCAAACCATTCAAAACACATAACTGCCAATGTCAGCCCCCAACGGTCGACCGTTCCGAAACGGGGGACAGCCCGTTCCGAAACGCGGGGCCGTTCCGAAACAGGCATAGCCCGTTTCGAAACGGGGGTCTGGCAGAGGCTTACTCGTTCCGAAACGGCCCTCCCCGTTTCGGATGCCTGGGTTCATGCAAGGCACCCGTTCCGAAACGGGGCACCCAGTTCCGAAACGCCTGCACCAGAATGCTCCAAAACTCAACTTTAATCATGCAATTACACACTCAAACATGCTCCTAACACTACCAACTTTGCCAACATGCAATTTAACATATAAACAACATATTAGCATCAACAATTCATCCATTCATCATCATATGCAAAAAGCCCCAATTCTAGATGCATGCTTCCTACACAAGCTAGGCATACAAACACCAAACTTACAAAGCAAGCATATAAGGTTCCAATTCAAAAGCCAGCAAACACATCAACATTAAACATACTTAGGGAGTCTCCAACACCTCCCAAAACATACACATTGGTCCCCCATTGCCAAATCATACAAAAGCTAAAATGTTTAACAAAACCATCCATACATTGAGCTTCACTTGAACTAGATTGCTTGACCCTTCTTGCTGCCCTCAAGGTACTTTAATGCTCTGCATTATTGAATTCAGAAAACGAAGAGAGCGTAAGCAAAAGCTTAGTGAGGAAAGCTCTTAAAAACCATTCAATAATGCAATTCAAAACATTTACAAAACATGCTTTAAATCAACCATTTTCACATGCTCAAAAGCATTCATAACAAGCAATCTCATGCTTAAACATAAACATAAAAACAAGCATCTCATGCTTCTCAATATCCTCAACATGTCATATTGGCTCAAGTGATACATTTCCATTTATTAAAACAAGTTCATCAACTTCCCAAGGACTTTTAAACACCTTGGCCCCAAGGACTTTTAAACACCTTGGCCTATGGACTTTTAAACACCATAGAAGTAACCCATCAAGGACTTTTAAACACCTTGATCCCAAGGACTTTTAAACACCTTGGCCATGGACTTTTAAACACCATGAATGAAACACATCAAGGACTTTTAAACACCTTGATCCCAAGGACTTTTAAACACCTTGGCCTATGGACTTTTAAACACCATAGAAAGGATCACCTAAGGACTTTTAAACACCTTAGTGTCCGCAACATGAACCATCCAAGGACTTTTAACCACCTTGGTGTTCATAAGTAACAAGGCTCACTCAAGGACTTTTAACCACCTTAGTGACCTTAACATTTTCAAAACATCACTTGCCAATATACATCATTTTCATCATTTACAACACTGTTTTAAAGCATAAAACCAAGCCATATTCATCATGCATTTCAAAGCATTAAACCACACCATTTCAATGTATAAAAGCAAGGCACTCCTACCTAGAGCTACCTTCAACATATGGCTTACAACAACAGCAAAACCCATGCTAAAACATGCTTTCAAAACAGTATGTAAAACATGCAAATCATCATTTTGCAATACATCAAAATCATGGCCACCACTAGAGAGAAAATCCGAAAACTTACACTCGAGCTTAGCAAAGTTGTTTAGACTTAGACTAAGCTCCCAAGACATTGGTTTCAAAGCCGAAAACCCAATTTCACTCACCGATTCCACTTCGCCTCTTGCCGAAGCACGAATTCAAGCTTCCGGATCAACAACTCTTGGATCCAAAGATGCCACCCCTGCTTCAACACATCAAAGCAGTAAATCAATGCATCATCATGCATCAATTACCTCAATGAAAGCACTCAAACTCGCTGCTCTCATCCATCCTCCATTTTCGGCCACCAAACACAACCGAAAATGCATCAAAACCACTTCCAAACATAACCCAGCCATAAACCAGCAAAACCTCACTTCTATTAACATCAATCAACATCTAAAAACAACCTACAAACATCCTTATACCTCCAGCAACAACAGATCCACAAGATCACCACAAAAACTACCTTAAAACACAAGCTAAACTTAGGAATCTTAACCTATCCGGGATTGCATCAATCAAGACTCATTTCCATATCAATTTAATGATCAAATAACATCAAAAACACTTCTCAAAACCCAGATTTAACAGATCAAACGAAAATCAATTGAAATCATCAAAATCTTGCTCAATTAGCCAAGATTCTTAAATCAACTTACAAACCTTTAATTAAACATACATTTAGGATTGAAAACTTTAGGAATTTCATTAAAGAACTTAAAGTTCAGAGGAGAATCGTTCATACCTCCAAACTTGTGATTTCTCCACTTTTTGGAATGAAAACCTTGTTGAAACTTGTGGCAAATGAGTAGGTTTTGAAGATATGTTGATTTGCAATCAAATGAAAGTTGAAAGGAAGAATTTAGGTGAGGAAATCAGATTAGAATCTCTGGAAACGGTGATGTTTGGTTGGAGAGAAAAGGAGAAGAGAAAATAGGAAGTTAGTTGGGAAAATAGAGAAAATGAAACTTCCCTCCACTTTGATATCTTTAAAATCAGATTTTAGGATTAAAATATCTTAGAAAAATCTGGAGAATTCAATTTTGGGCAAATAGCTCCTTAAAGATTCAAAGTTTCAATCCTTTTTAAAACAGCCACCAAATTTGCGAAAATTACATTTTGGTCACTAGCCAAAATGTCAACCTTCCAAAACTCATTTTCGAAAATTGTTTTCACAGTTCATCAATATATATTAAAAGATGATTTTAGAACATTTTTCCATATTTTTAATGCAACCCGAACTAGGCTTTCCTAAATTAGCCACTTACGATTCGAACAGCACTTTGACCAAACCGGTCAACGCTCAAAACTTCTAAGCCCAAAACCGGGGCGTTACATTATGAATGATTTTAATGTTAGAAACAAGATTTTGGCTTAAAACTCAAGATTTTGGAAGAGATCTTGAAGATTTTCGTGGTAATTGATTGGGCTCTATTTTAAGATAGTTTTCTACTGTATTTTGGATGTTAAATGATGTTAGAAATGAGGTTTTATCAATCCAATCCCGAATAGGTTGTTTTTCCTAAGTTTTTGCTTATGAAAATGGTGGTTTTTGGGGTGTTTTTGGTGTTCTGTTATAGCTGGAGGTATAAGAACGAGTTTAGGGGTTTTTTATGTTGATTGATGTTTAGAAATGTTTAGAAGTGATGGATCTTGGCTGGGTTAATTTTTGGAAGAGTTGGGAGGTGATTTCGGTTGTGTTTGGTAGACGAAAGTTGTGTTTGGATAGAGCAACGAGTTTAAGAGTGTTGGCTGAGGATTTCAATGCATGATGATGCATTAATCCTCTACTTTTATGTGTCTAAAACAGGGGAGACATCTTTGGACACTTTTGGAGTTGATCCGAAAGCTTAATTGGCGTTTCGGCAAGCAAGCGAAACGAAATCGGTGAGTGCGGTTGGGTTAGAGGTCCACGAGGACATAAATACAAGGTTTGGGGATTTAGGAGAGGTTTGAAACACCTTCCTAAATCCGAAAGTAAGTATGGTTTGATTTGGTCTAAGTGGTGTTTGCCCCTAAAATGCTTTTACATGCTCATGATTTGAGATTGATAAATTCCTACTATTTTTATGCATGATTTAGAGCATGAGATTATGCTTGTAGAGATGTCATGAGATGGCATGTTTCATTGAATAGATTTGAGCTTTTGGTTTGAAGCAAAGTATGATTTATGATTTGAAATGTGGTGAGAAAACCTTTGAGTTATATTGCATGAAAAACAGTAGGTTTGATGATGTTTTAACACATTATATTGGCATATATGTTGAGAAACTTACCGGATATAATTGATCGATCAATAGGATGAGAGTACACTATAAACTAAAAATTCGTACGTGTTCTTTGGTTAAGCCAAAGGGAGACATTCCGATGATGGGCATTCCATCGGGTAGGACTTGGTGAAATACCCAAGCTTTGTGGCGATGAGAGATTCCACCATGTGAGTACGGTAATGAGAGATTCCACCGGAAGCTATGTTGCTAGACAAGTGAGTACGGTGATGCGAGATTCCACCAGAAGAGTTTAGTGTAGAAATGTGTCCACATATCCGAGTATTAATGAAATGTTGTTAAATGCCAATATAAATGATGAAATGGTTTTTGTTACACATGTACCTTTGATGAGATGATTTCTGCTATGAGTTATGCATATGAGATTGGTTTAGAAATGCTTTGACAATACAAGCATATGAATGGCCTTGCCATGAGTTTTGCATTGGTTTTAATGCATGAGATAGAATGAAGGTACATGTGGTTTCATTGAGTATTGCTTTGAAATTTTTCCAAGCATGAGAAAGAGATGAGCATGTGTTTTAAAGCTTTTGGTGAAAGTGTTTTCTAAAAGTGCATTATTGTATTGGTTTTCTTTAGAGCGTGCCTCACTAAGCATTTGTGCTTACGCTCTCTTTTACCAATAATGCAGATAATTGAGGTGTTTTCGAGCATCAAGGAAGCTAAGTTCATCCAAGGAAATCTAAGCTCATGTATGGTGAAGTTTTCATACACTTTAGTTTTGATAAATTGGCAATGGGAAACCAAGATTTGTTTTTGGGAGATGTGTTAAACTCCCTAAGGTTGTGGCATGTTTGCTTTGGTTGGATTGACTTGTAAATGGCCTTGATTGCTTGTTTTGAGGTTTGATTGTGTTTGTGTGTCCCAAATATGTACCTTATATGTATGTTGACTTGTTGGTATGATTAGAGAGTCCTTGGGATGTGTTTGAATGGGTTTTTGGGTGAAAAACCAGCACTTGCTGCAGTTTCTGGGCAAACCGTATCGAAACACCCTCTAATGTTTCGAAACGGGGGCCTGTAATGGCCTTCGTGTTTCGAAACGGTGGAGGCTGTTTCGAAACGATTTGGCTACTGGAATGCCATGTTTCGGAACACGTTTCGAAACGGGTGGATGTCTTGATTTGGCGTTTCGATACGACAGGTAGGTGTTTCGAAACGGGTGACCGTTGGATACAGATTTGAATTGTTCTGAGGTTTACATGTTTTACATTTTAGTCCTAAATAATGAGATTGCAATTACTTGAGTTTGAGATGTCCAATTAAGATGAAATTTGGCAGAGAAGCTGATCAGTGTATAAAAGTTCTATATTTTACCCATCATTTATCCTTATTTTTGCTGCACTCAAGCATGTTTAACTGCATTTTAGGTTAAGTTTTGCATCAACATCACATTTAGATAAAAATGTGCAGATATTGCTAAATTTGGTTACTTTTGCAGGTATCTATCGTGACAGCACCCAGGGCAGCAGTCGTGACAGCACCCAGGGCAGCAGCCGTGATAGCATCCAGGGCAGCAGTCGTGGCAGCAGCCAGGGCAACAGAGAAGCATGAGCTGGGCAGAGATGCATAAAAACTGGAACTGGATGAGCAGTCGAGGAAGACGATGCTGCCATAGTTGCCGCTGTGACAGCAGAGGACGACAGCAGTTTTGAGGAGAAGAAGCAAAGTGGACCTCAACAGAAAGAGAAAATTCAGGTCGTCTGTCGTGTAATACCACTATATTTTTCCGAGCCCTAGATCAGAATGAAGGCCAAGCCCAAGGTTCAAGGAAGATATCCCAAGAAAGAAGGAAGGACGAATTAAAGACAGTTGTTCTGAAGATTTAGTCTTTATTAGAGTTGTACTTTGATTTAAAGTTGTATTCCTTCCATATTAGAAAACTTGAACCCAAGGCCTATATAAAGGCATGTAATTCAACCTAGGAGAAACATAAACGATTACCCTAGCCTTCTCTCTCAACCTCTAGTCGTTTTCCTTCCCAGACCATGTTCTAAATTCCCCCTAGGGCCACGGGTTGATTTGTAAAGTAGTTGCAAGGGTTGTTTTGTTTTAGGAATTTTCAGTTTAATAAAATAAACTTCAAGTTCTCTTATTTTGGTTATTAATATCTTGCAAGAGCATCGGGAGAGCATTGTGAGGTTATCTATTTACTTAGCATCGGGAGAGTTAAGTATACGAAAGAAATAATAGAAAGTTCTCTAGTTTATAGTTGAACTATCTCGGGCCTAGGGATAGGACGAGGTTAAGTGGCTAAAGAAGAATTCATCCACATCGGTTTTTATCCTTCGATTCACGCCGGGAGGTATCATCAAAGACGTGATCATCGACAGACTTGGACCTAGGGATAGGCCAAGGCACATCTGGGATTCTTGCCAAACTTGAAGTACGAAGTTGAGTGTTTGCTGCCGCGACAATCAACGGACTGCTACCGTGACAGGTGCTGCCGCGACAGGCGCGACGACAGAACTGGATTTCCTAAACTCTGCAATACCTGCACTACTGAGCAATTTAATACCAGCCCATTCTCTCTATCTTGATATCTCTACTCTTTTATTTACGTTCACTTTATTATTTTCGTGATAACTTTCTCAAACATCTTCTTTACTTTCGTGCAGTGAATTAAGGTGAAGCTATTAGCCCAATCCCTGTGGAGACGATATCCGATACTTCGTATCACTTTACTACTTGCGTCGTTTATACTTGCGCTACAATTGCGATAGACTATTTTACACGCAACAAGTTTTTGGCGCCGTTGCCTTCATAAAAAAGAGGATCATGCCGTCATCCCACCATACCACCGTCAACCAGCAAAGGTTAGCATTGATACACTCAATTTTAAATGAACGGCCCAAGAATGTGGGCAGTTATAGTCGAGAAAGTATTTCGGAATGCGCACATCGACCGACGGGCCTACTTTTCCTCCCATACCTCATCACTTCGCTCTGTCGCGGCCATAACATGCCGAAAGTACACACTGATTTAGTAGTCAAAGGACGAGGTTGGACCGAAAAGAATATCCTCTGCCTTATGGAGCTGACAGTGGCCACCCCTCTGTCATCATTCAACCCCGCTGCCGCCACAGCTGAATCAATAGAGCAGCAAAATACTAAACCTGCCGCCGCAGCAGCTGCTCCGACAGACTCCTTCACCCAGATACTAGCCGCCATTCAGAAGCTGGAGGAAAGACATTTGGGCTTAATGACCTTCATCAGGGACTTTACCGCCTCTACGGTAACTTTTATTCAAAGCACTTTAAATTTCCCTGATGCTGCTTTCCCTACTTTTCCTGCCCATTACTTTACTATCACTACCCCTGTCTACACTCCTACACCTGCTGCTACCCACGAACACCATCTGCCACCTCTACACCATCGCCTGCCCCGACAGCCGCAGGCAGCACCCATGCTGAGCCATCTGCCCGTGGCACAAAACGAAGAATGACATCGGAGGAGCTTGATGCCTATATTGCTGGATTTTCCTCATCATCTGTTTGGGCTGCCAGCGATGATGAACCCTCTATCAAGAGGGATTTGTCAAAGGAATTTTCACAAGTGAAAAAGCAGAAGCGGGTGGCAGACAAAAAGAACATACCAACAGCCGACAGCAGCAATGGTGGGAACATCAGCAGCTCTGATGTTCAGGTTGTGGAGCAACCACCCCACATCTCCCCAACCAGAATCCAGCCACCACGGGAGATCAAGAACACATCTGCCTCCCCCGTGCCCCAGCCAGCTCCGAGAGCTAGAGCCCGCCGCCAGATCAGACTTAGCAGCAGTAGTGAAGACATCGATTAAAATTTAAGTGTCTTATCTTATTATTGTTGCCTGATATATTTTGTGATGTACTGCCTTTATCTGTTTTCATTTTTATTTTGTCATTTGCATTGAGGGCAATGCAACCCTCGAGTTTGGGGGTGACATCCCTCCATAGTAATGGAGTCCATCTTAGTTGTTAAAATTTGTGTCTTTTACTTAGTTTATTTTTGTCAAAAAAAGATGAAAATATTGGAAATTTTGGCTGAAAACTGTGAACTGAACTTACTTGTCGTGACAGCTCTGTCATGGCAGCAACTTTAGGATAGTTTTAGGAGAAGTTTAGAGCCTTTCTATAGTTCTGAAAACTTAAACACCATTGTGACTGTTATACTGCTTAGACTTCTTTTAGCCAAACTAGAATAGAAAACTTAGCACTTAGAGTAGAAAAGAGACTAGACTCTCAAGAAACCTAGAGGTGCCCACAACTGGCTCTAGGCAGATAACCAGAGAAAAACTTCTAGAGGTGCCTATCACCGGCTCTAGACAGTTAACTAGAGGTGCCTGAAATACTGGCTCTAGTAGAAAAGAGAAGAAATTAGAAAAAGGGAAATAACTAGAGGTGCCCGATTCTGGCTCTAGTAAGAAAATGAAAGAAATCAGTCTCGTAAGAAAAACTCTAAACAAGCTAAAGAATAATATTCTAGTGAAACTAAGAAAGTCTTGGCATATAACCATTCACAAGCATGCACACACTGCACGAGGACTATAGAGAGATTCTGGACAGATCCTAGATTATCCGACAGAGTGCTGCCGTCACAGGGAACGAATGTCGGGTAAGGGAAAGGTCACTGTTTGAAAGCCAAAACAAAAATATTTCATTTTTCTTTTAGGTCTTAGTTGCTTGAGGGCAATCAAAAACGTGAGTTTGGGGGTGTGTTGAGTGTATAAATGTTCTATTATTTACACCTTTTTTAACCCATATTTCTGCTGCATTCAAGCATTATTTATTGCATTTAGGTCAGTTTACATCAAAACATCACAAATACATTAAAAGGCACAGTTTCTACTAAAAATGGCTGTTTTTGCAGGTTGCTGCTGTAGCAAACGAAAAGGGCAGGCGCTGGGCAGTGAAGCAGAAGAGCTGGAACTGGACGAGCAGTCAAGGAGGATGATGTTGCCATGGTTGCCGCCGTGACAGCAGAGGATGACAACAGTTTTGTGGAGAAGATGCAAAGTGGACATCGACAGATAGAGAAAATTCAGCCCGTCTGTCGTGTGAAATCACCATATTTTTCCAAGCCCTAGATCAGAAGATATTCCAAGCCCAAAGTTCAAGGAGAGATAATCCCAAGAAACAAGGTGGACGACTGGAAAGTAGATTCCTTGAAGATTTAGTCTTTATTAGAATCACACTTTAAATTAAAGTTGCAATCCTTGTTAAATTAGATAACTTGAGCCCAAAGCTTATATAAGGGCATATATCTTAACCTAGAGGCATAACCGATTACCCTAGCCTTCTCTCTCAACCTCTAGTCGTTTTCCTTCCCACACCATGTTCTAAATTCCCCTAGGGCTACGGGTTGATTTGTAAAGTAGTTGCAAGGGTTGTTTTGTTTTAGGAATTTTTAGTTCAATAAAATAAACTTCAAGTTCTCTTATTTTGATTATTAAAATCTTGCAAGAGTATCGGGAGAGCATTGTGAGGTTATCTATTTACTTAGCATCGGGAGAGTTAAGTATACGAAAGAAATAAGAGCAAGTTCTCTAGTTTATAGTTGAAATATCTCGGGCCTAGGGATAGGACGAGGTTAAGTGGCTAAAGAAGAATTCATCCACATCGGTGTTCATCCTTCGATTCATGCCGGGAGGTATCATCAAAGACGTGATCATCGACAGACTTGGACCTAAGGATAGGCCAAGGCACATCTAGGATTCTTGCCAAACTTGAAGTACGGAGTTGAGTGTTTGCTGCCGCGACAATCAACAGACTGCTGCCGCGACAGGTGCTGCCGCGACGGGCGCGACGACAGAACTGAATTTCCTAAACTCTGCAATACCTGCACTACTGAGCAATTCAATACCAGCCCATTCTCTCTATCTTGATATCTCTACTCTTTGATTTATGTTCACTTTATTATTTTCGTGACAACTTTCTCAAACATCTTCTTTACTTTCGTGCAGTGAATTAAGGTGAAGCTATTAGCCCAATCCCTGTGGAGACGATATCCGATACTTCGTATCACTTTACTACTTGCGCCGTGTATACTTGCACTACAATTGCGATAGACTATTTTACACGCAACAAGTTTTTGGCGCCGTTGCCGGGTATTGGCAACATAACTCTACCTTTTCTTTTACTGCACTTCTCGTTTTTATTTTTATTTTTATTTTTATTTTTATTATTCTATTTTTCTTTGGTTTATTCAACTCTTGCTTTTCACAAGGTTTCTTGTTTATGCGTAGATCGAACCGAGGTAAAGATCCTGAGTATCCATTAGATCCAGAAATCGAACGATCATTCAATCTCAAGAAACAACTTCGTCACTTGCTAGCCAGGAACGAGTACCTTGAGGAACAATTAGAGACGATGGCTCACAATGGAAACGGCCCGCCTGTTGGAGCTGTTATACCGCCTGTCGGCGACTCGCCTGCCGCTGCCGGACGACGGTCCTATCGTGACTACATGTTGAACGATCATTTAGAACTGGAAACCACACTGCCGGATATTGAAGTTGACAACTTTGAGCTGAAACCTGTCATGTTTAGCATGATCAACAATGCTGGTCAATTCAGTGGTGCTGTTACAGAGGATGCTAGGGAGCATCTAAAAACGTTCCAGGAAATCTGTGGTTCGTTTAGACTGCCAGGAGTTAATCCGTAGATACTGAGGCTTCGGTTATTTCCCCATTCATTGAGGGACAGTGCAAAGACTTGGTGGAATAAACTTACGCCGGGTTCAATTAGAACTTGGGCAGATTTGTCTCGTGAATTTTTATCTCGTTTTAATCCTTCACATTTATCTGAGCGATTGCGTAACGAAATTGCTACTTTTCAACAGGAAGATGACGAGCCAATGCACGAGGCCTGGGACAGATTCACCACTCTTCTACGGAACTGCCCTATGCATGGATTCCCGGTCTTGAACCAGGTAACCAAATTTTATAATGTTGCCAACTTACAAACTCGTATTCGAATTGATTCAGCAGCAAACGGATTACTATTGGACAAAGACCCGGATGAAGCGATGCAAGTATTGAAAAATTTGGCTAAGAATGAGGAGCAGTTTCCGACAACAAGAAGAGGGGGTAAACGGGTACTAGCTGTCAAGAATTATGAGGCCGACGGCACGATGAAATCACAGGTGGCATACCTTACTAAGGCAATGAAAAAACTCTTGAACGAGGATGCACAACATGGATTGGCTGTCGGGGAGGTATGTGACATTTGTGAGGGAAATCACAGTTCGGTGGAATGTCCAATACAGTTAGAAGAGGGAAAGTATGTTGGAAATTACAATAAGCCGAATTACAATTCCAAAAACTATAATCCCAACTGGAGAAAGGACCCCAAGTTTTCTTGGAGTAATCCTAATAATGCCCTGAATCCTCAAGCACACAATAATCAGAATCAGGGAGGACCTAGATTAATGACACGACAGTAGCCGCAGCAACAGCCCTCATCTGCCACGAACAGTATATTGGAACAGACTCTGGCTACGTTTATGTCTCAGACAGGAAATTATATTGAGAACATGAATCAATTTGTCAAGAAGACGGAGACATTCATTGATGAAACTAAGATGCGGATGACAAATCATGAAGCTACTCTGAAATCATTAGAGACACAAATGGGTCAGGTTTCCAGCTTATCAACCCGAGGCAGACTGGAGGATTTCCTAGCAATACTGAAAATGCTAGACAGCCCACACATGAGCACTGTAAAGCCATTACTACTAGGAGTGGGAAGATACTACCAGGGCCAGAGAAGGAAACTGAATCAGTGAAGAAACCAGCCTTGGACAAACCTGCCGAGGAAGCTGCGCCGACAGGTAACAAACAACCTGCTGCCGATGAACCTGTTACGACAGCAGAAGCGACAGAGGAGAAAAATGATGAACCCAAACCTCCTCAGATTCGTATGCAGTGGGAAGGACGTATTGCTGATTATCGTCCCCCACCTCCTTTTCCTCAACAGATACAGCAAGTGAAGCAAGAATCTCAGCTCAAAAAGATTTATGATATCTTTAAGCAGGTTCATATTAATATTCCGCTGTTAGATGCCGTTAGGGAGATGCCCGGTTACGCCAAATTTCTCAAAAATGTCATGTCAAAGAAATCTAAACTGGGGGAATTTGAAACGGTTAAGATGACAGAATGATGTATGAGTATTCTTCATAGGCAGCCACCCCGGAAAAAGAAGGATCCGGGGAGCTTCATCATACCTTGTGTAATCGAAGATAAATATGTGGGTAAGGCACTTTGTGATCTTGGTGCTAGTATTAATTTAATGCCAAAACCTGTTTTTCAGAAATTAGGTATTGGAAAGGCGCGGCCCACGATAGTAATTCTGCAGCTGGCAGACCGCTCTTACGTTCATCCGGAAGGAAAAATCGAGGATATTCTAGTAAGAGTGGATAAATTTATTTTTCCTGTTGACTTTCTTGTTTTAGATTGTGAAGCAGACGAAAACGCACCAATCATCCTTGGGCGACCCTTCTTAGCCACGAGAAGATCACTGATTGATGTGGAAAAAAGAGAACTCACCATGAGAGTGAACAATCAAGAGATTAAGTTAAATGTTCTCCAAGCTATGAAGCATGCTGATGCAGACGAGGAATGCAAAGCTACAACTGAAGTTACCTTTGATCAACCCTGCATCAGGACGGGCTGTCACGACATCAAAATTGGTCACTGCCTCGACAGCCACTTACAGGACTGTCACGACAGCAACTCCTCAGAATCCGAAACATCAGATACTGAAGATCAAGAGGAAGTAAACTGGATAGGCGATCGTCCAGGTAAGTTATTCGAACCTTTAAATTATACTTCGGATAACCATGCAATCCAAAAGCCATCTACTGTTGAGCCCCCTGTTTTAGAACTGAAACCCCTACCAGGGCAGCTAAAATATGCTTTTCTTGGTTTAAATGATACGTTGCCCGTAATCATCTCTTCCAAGTTGATGCAGGAACAGGAACAGCAGCTAATAGGGATGTTGCGGCAGCACAAAAAGGCAATTGGATGGACGATAGCTGATATTCAAGGCATTAGTCCGGCATTATGCATGCATAAAATCCTTTTATAGGAAGATCATAAGCCTACTATAGATGCTCAAAGGCGGCTAAACCATGCGATGAAAGTGGTGGTGCGTAAAGAGATAATCAAGTGGTTAGATGCTGGTATTATTTATGCCATCTCCGACAGCAAATGGTTGAGCCCGGTGCAATGTGTTCCCAAGAAAGGTGGAATGACCGTGGTGACCAATGAAAACAATGAGTTAATCCCAACCAGGACTGTGACCGGTTGGAGGGTTTGTATGGACTATCAGAAGCTTAACAAAGCTACCTGAAAGGACCACTTTCCTTTACCCTTTATTGATCAAATGCTTGATAAATTAGCGGGTAAACCTTACTATTGTTTTCTTGATGGTTATTCAGGTTACAACCAAATTGCCATCGCACCGGAAGATCAAGAAAAAATGACTTTTACATGCCCCTACGTCACTTATGCTTTTAGGAGAATGCCATTCGGACTATGCAATGCACCCGTCACCTTCCAAAGGTGCATGATGGCCATATTCTCCGATATGGTGGATGTAACGCCCCGGTTTCGGGCTTATACGTTTTGGGCTTGGACCGGTTCGGTCAAAGTGCTGTTCGAATATATAAGAGTGAATTTAGGAAAGCCTAGTTCGGGTTGCATTAAAAATATGGAAAAATGTTCTAAAATCCTCTTTTAATATATACAAGTGAACTGTGAAATCAATTTTACAAAATGGGGTTTGGAAGGGTGACATTTTGGCTAGTGACCAAAATGTAATTTTTGAAAACTGCGTGACTATTTTAAAAAGGATTGAAACTTTGAATCTTTAAGGAGCTATTTACCCAAAAGGGAGTTTCTCCAGATTTTTCTGAAATATATATGATTAATTAAAGGTTTTTAAATAAAACAAAAGTGGAGGGAAAATATTTTTGGCTATAACCAACTTTTCTCTAAAATCTTCCATTTCTATTTTCTCCCATTTTCTCTCAAACCAAACACCTTTTCTCTAGAGCATTTCTTTCTGATTTTGATGTCCAAACATGAGATTTTAATTCTCTTTTGATTGCTAATCATCTCTTCAACAAAACCTCACCATTTGCTAATTGGATTTTCAAGATTTTGGTTCCAAAAAGGGAGAAAACTCAAGTTTGGAGGTAAGAACGTCCTTCTCCTCTAAACTCTTGGTTCTTTACTGAAATTCCCAAGTTCTCAATCCTTAATTTGTGTTTTATAAAAGGTTTTATGGATGTGATCTTGATTTTGGCTTTGAAATGCAAGTTTTGGCTGATTTTTGGTAATTTTCGTATGATCTGTTAAAGCAGTGATTTGAGGTGTATTTTTGATGTTAAATGAATGTTAAATTGATAAGAAGTTGAGGTTTAATCAATGCAAACCCGGATAGGTTGAATTTCCTAAGTTTAGCTTGTGTTCTTGGTTGTTTTTGGAGTGATCTTGTGGATCTGTTATAGCTGGAGGTATAAGGATGATGTTAGATCCTTTTTGGATGTTGAATAAGGTTTAAAGATGTTTAGATTTGATGAATCTTGGCTGGGTAATGTTGTGGAGTTGTTTGGATGCATTTTCGGTTGTGTTTGGTAGCCGAAATTGGAGTGTGGGTGAGAGCAGCGGGTTTTGATGCTTTCATTGAGGATATTAATGCATGATGATGCATTAATCTACTGTTTTGATGTGTTTAAAACAGGGTAGTCATTTTTGGATCCAAGTGGTGGTGATCCGGAAGCTTGATTGGTGTTTCGGCAAGAGGCGAAACGGAATCGGTGAGTGGATTTTGGTTTTTGGCTTTGAAACCAATGTTTTGAAGGTTTGGGAGCTTAGTCTAAGTCTAAACAACTTTGCTAAGCTCAAGAGTAAGTTTTCGGCAAAAACTCTCTTGTTGAGGAACCATGTGATGGTTGGGCGCAATGTGTTTGATTGCATGTTTTTAATTTTGTTTTTAAAGCATATCTAGCATGTTTATTTGCTGAGATCATAAGCCATGTGTGGAAGGAAGCTCAAGGTAGGAGTTCCTTGTTTTTGAACATTGTTTTAATGTGGTTTGATGCTTAAAGATGCATGATGTTTATGGCTTTGTTAAATGCTTTAAAACAGTGGAATATTGATGATAAATGATGTATATTGGCAAGTGATGTTTTAAAAAAAGTTAAGGTCACTAAGGTGGTTAAAAGTCCTTAGGTGAGCCTTGAAGGTCACAAAGGTGTTTAAAAGTCCTCGTGTGAGCCTTGTGGATTCTAAGAACTTCATGGTGGTTAAAAGTCCATGATGATTCTTGTTGAGGTCACTAAGGTGGTTAAAAGTCCTTGGGCGAGCCTTGTTACTTAAGAACATCAAGGTGTTTAAAAGTCCTTGGATGGTTCTTGTTAAGGACACAAAGGTGTTTAAAAGTCCTTGTGTGGTCCTTGCCAAGGTGTTTAAAAGTCCTTGGGGCCAAGGTGTTTAAAATTCCTTGGGGTGATACTTGTTAAGGACACAAAGGTGGTTAAAAGTCCTTGTGTGATCCTTGTGAATTATAAGATCACAATGGTGTTTAAAAGTCCATGTGTGAGTCTTATGTTGATCTTGTCTTGAAAAGATGACTCTTATCACTTGTTGCCAATATGACATGAATTGAAATGGAAGCATGTATTGCTTGTTTTAGATGCTTTAGTGCATGATTAAAGGTTGTTTTGAAGATTGGTTTATAAATGAGTTTTATAAATGCATTATTGTGTGGTTTTAATGAGCATTCCTCACTAAGCTTTTGCTTACGCTCTCTATTTTCTTAAACCAATAATGCAGAGCATTAAAGTGCATTGAGGGCAGCAAGGAGGGCAAGCAATCAAGTGGATAACCAAGCTCAAGTATGGTGAAGGTTTCTTAAACACTATTAGCTTTTGGCATTTGGCAATGGGAGACCTATGTTGTTGTTTTGGGAGATGTTTCGGACTCCCTAGGTTGGATTTATGTTGTTGTTAATGTTGATATATGTAATTGGCCTTATGAATTGAATTTGGTTATATGATTGCTTGAATGGTTTGCTAAGTAGGAAGCATGCCTTTAGATTTGGGGCTTTTCATAATTGATGCCATATCAATGTTTGATTAATGCAAATGTGTTCATTGTATGTTGTATGACTTGCTGGTGAAGTTTGGTTGCATTTGGAGCATGAATGGTGTGTCAATTGTGTGTTTAAGCAGCCAAATTTCTACAATCTGTGCAGGCCGTATCGGAACGGGAGCTACCGTTTTGGAACGGGGGCCCTGTATTGGCCCAGGCGTTCGAAACGGGAGGTACCGTTCTGAAACGGAAATGTCTCTGCCAGCCCTCGTTTCGGAACACGTTGCAGAACGGTCCCGCGTTTCGAAACAGGTTCTCCCTGTTTCGGAACACCTGACCGTTGGGGGCTGACATGGGCAGTTATATGTTTTGAAATGTTTGCATTTTGGTCCTGAAACTTGTTTAAGAAATTGTATGAGTTTGGGATGTCCGTTTGAGCTGAAAATTGACAGAGAAGCATGAAACATGATTAATTTCATATTGGTAGCTTTAAATTGGGTTAAGTCCCTGTAATTTAACGAATTTACATTTTGGTCCCTAAAGTCTTAATTTGTGCAATTGAGTCCCTGAATGTTCTCTGATGGTTATGATTTTTGAGTATGCTGTTTGTATGAACACGCTTAGGGATAATACGCATCTAGACAAGTTTAAAAAGAAAAAAAAAGGTCGTTAATCAAGGTTGACTTTCGGGTTGAATTTGATTTTCCCCGTGTGATCTTCTTAATTCGGGTCGACCGTCTAGGCCGGGTTAAGGTGGTTACATTTGGTGGTATCAGAGCCAGGTTCTCGAGTAATTGGGAATGTGTATGTGAATGTTTAAAGTGTTTATGCTTTGTATGCTTGTTGAGTGAATTGCATGTATGTTGCAATTGAGGTGTATGCTGAGGTGAAGCATGTTGTGGGTACCCATTCCCAAATGAAAGCTAATTAAATGATGTTGCTTTTAAGTGAAAATGAGCTTGAGTACTTGGATTGCTTACCTTGCTGGGCCTGACTTTGTTTATTTGCATTGTGATTGCATGGTTATAGTATGGCACCTCGTAGAGAGTTGAGGAGTAATGTGCGAGCTACGGCTCAGAATGAGAATGAGAACGAAGAGAATGTAGAAAGTGCCGTGTTACCTCCTCCGCCTGGTGGTGGTGCTGGGGGTGAAGGTGCTGGAGCTGCAGCTGGTGCTGGGGCTGCTGGACCAGAGGCTGGTCAGGGGCAAGCTGTTCCTGACATGACGGTGCTGATTCAAGCTATTGCTGGAGCTTTCCAAGCAGCGGTAGCTGGATCTCAAGGAGCTGGGCATTACGGAGATGCTGGAGTTAGACTACCCTTGGAACGTTTGCGCAGTCTGGGAGGGACTGAGTTCAGGGGTTTGTCTGCTGAAGGTTCGAAATCTTGGTTAGAGGGTACCAAGAGAATCTTGGGTCAGATGAGTTGCACTGATGTGCAGAAGTTGGGCTGTGTAGTATCCTTGCTACAGGATGATGCTTATACGTGGTGGACAACCACTATCACTGGGTTGGCGGAAGCTGATGTAACTTGGACATTCTTTCAGAATGCGTTCAAGAGAAGGTATCTAGGTGTGAGGTACCTAGATGAGAAGAAGAGGGAGTTCATGTCTCTTACCCAGGGGAGCATGTCTGTAGCTGAGTACGAGGTACAATTTGTTCGACTCAGTCAATATGCACCTGAGCTTGTTCCGGATGAGCGAGCGAGGTGTGAAAGGTTCCGTTATGGTTTAGTGACGGATGTAAAGATGTATGTGCTGGCTACCGAGTATGATGATTTCGATGTGTTGGTGGGCCGAGCAAAGGACATTGAGATGAACTTGGGTTTATCTTCTAAGAGTGCTGGGTCTAATGCTGGAAAGCGAGCTGCTGAGTATAGTTCCGGTGGTGGACGGAACAAGAAGGGACGTTATCAGAGGTATCAGTCCTCAGCTAAGCGAGGTGGTGGTGTGCCTGCTCGAGGAGGTAATGCTAGAGTTGATCCGAGTGCATGTTGGATATGTGGTTCGCGTGGCCATATGAAGCGTGATTGTCCTCGTGCTGTGAGGGAGGTGCAAGCTCCTATTGCGGCAGCTGGTAACGGGTGCTGGAACTGTGGATCTACGGATCACATGAGGCGTGAGTGTCCTATGTTGGCCGGTGGCCAAGTGCATGCTCCTGTTGTTGCTGCACCACAGAGAGGTCGTGGGCGCTGCCGTGGTAATTTTCAGCGGAGAGAGGAAGGTGGTCGAGGAGTGGCCCATGTTGTGGCTATTCAGCCTGAGGGTGGCGGTCAAGCCAGGGTGTATGCTCAGCGAGAGGGGAGGAATGACGCGGATGTGACCGCAGGTACTTTTACTCTGCAATCCTTGTCATTACTTTCCTTGATTGATTCTGGATCTACGCACTCTTACATATTGCGTGAGCATGCTGAATTGCTTGGTTTGCCTGTTGAGTCTTTGGATGTTGGTGTACGTGTCACTAGTTCTTTTGGTGAGACTGTAGTGACTCGTAAGCTTTATAGAAGGTGTCCTTTGGTGGTTCAAGATCATGTTTTTCATGTTGACCTTATGGAGTTGCCTTTCTATGGTTTTGATGTAATCCTTGGTATGGATTGGCTTCTGAGCATCGTGCTGTAGTGGATTGTGAAAATAAGCGAGTTTCATTGAAGCTTGCGGATGATTATGAAGTTGTTGTGGTTGGTGAGAATGTGAAGTTTCTTGCCAATGTGGTGTCTACGTTGGATGCTGAGGTAAGGTTGTGAAGCTTACCTAGCTTTTGTGATGAATCCTAGCTCTAAGGAGTTGCGGGTGCAAGATATTAGGATTGTGCGAGAGTTTCCTGGTGTGTTTCCTGAGGAGTTGCCTGGGTTACCTCCTAATCGCGAGGTGGAGTTTGGGATTGAGCTGTATGAGAATACGACTCCTGTGTCTATTACCCCTTATCAAATGGCACCTAAGGAGCTGAAAGAGTTGAAGACGCAGTTGCAAGAGTTGCTTGATCGTGGGTTCATTCAGCCAAGTGTGTCACCTTGGGGTGCACCGGTCTTGTTTGTGAAGAAGAAGGATGGCACTATGAGAATATGCATTGATTACCGTCAGCTGAACAAGTTGACTATCAAGAATCGGTATCCTTTGCCGAGAATTGATGATCTCTTTGATCAATTTCGGGGAGCAGCAGTGTTCTCTAAGATTGACTTGAGGTCTTGTTATTACCAGTTGAAGGTGAAGGATGTGGATGTGCCTAAGATAGCTTTCAGGACAAGGTATGGGCATTATGAGTTCCTTGTGATGCCGTTTGGTTTGACAAATGCTCCTGCTGCTTTCATGGACATGATGAATCGTGTGTTTCATGAATACCTGGACAAGTTTGTTGTGGTATTCATTGATGATATCCTCGTGTACTCGCGTAATGAGGAGGAGCATGAAGAGCATTTGAGGATTGTGTTGCAAGCTTTGTTGGAGAATCAGCTTTATGCTAAGCTGAGTAAGTGTGAGTTCTGGTTGAGTGAAGTGGTGTTTCTTGGGCATGTGGTTTCTGCTGAGGGGATTCGTGTTGATCCTTAGAAGATTGAGGCGGTGATGAATTGGAATGTTCCTAAGTCTGTTCATGAAGTTCGTAGTTTCCTTGGTTTGGCGGGATACTACCGGAGGTTTGTGGATGGGTTTTCTAAGATTGCTGCACCTTTGACGAAGTTGTTGCAAAAGGATGTTAAGTATGAGTGGACGGAGGCGAGACAACAGGCTTTTGAGAAGCTTAAGGCGGCTTTGACGCAAGCTCCTATCTTGGTTCAACCTGAATCAGGGAAAGAATTTGTGGTGTATAGTGATGCATCTTATGTTGGTTTGGGATGTGTGCTGATGCAAGAGGGTAAGGTGGTGGCTTATGCATTGCGGCAGTTGAAGGTGCATGAGCGCAATTATCCTACGCATGATATGGAGTTGGCTGCGGTGGTTTTTGCTTTGAAGATCTGGAGACATTATCTGTATGGTGAGAAGTGTACTGTGTACACGAATCACAAGAGTTTGAGGTATCTGATGTCTCAGAAGGAGTTGAATCTTAGGCAGCGTCGTTGGGTGGAGTTGCTCAAGGATTATGATCTAACGATTGAGTATCACCCTGGAAAGGCTAATGTTGTGGCGGATGCCTTGAGTAGGAAGGTGGCTGTTGAGCTAAGGGCTATGTTTGCTAGTTTGAGCATTTCGCGTGATGGTGGTCTTGTGGCTGAGTTACAGGTGAAACCATCTTTGGTTCAGTTGATCAAGGAAAAACAGTTGCTGGATGATTCCTTGGTATCTCATGTTCAGGATATTGTGGAGGGTAGGCCTTCGGATTTCTGCTTTAATGATGATGGTGTGTTATGTTTTGGGAGTCGGATAGTAGTGCCCAATGATGCTGAGTTGAGGCATGCTATTCTGACTGAAGGTCATAGTAGTCCTTTTGCTATGCACCCAGGTAGTACTAAGATGTATCGTGATCTTCGTGATGAGTACTATTGGGTGGGTTTGAAGAAAGATGATGCGGAGTTTGTCAGCAAGTGTATGGTGTGTCAGCGAGTTAAGGCTGAGCATCAGGTTCCTTCAGGATTGTTGCAACCGTTGAGAATCCCTGAATGGAAGTGGGAAAGGGTTACCATGGATTTTGTGTCTGGGCTACCTTTGTCACCATCGAAGAAGAATTCGGTGTGGGTGATTGTGGATCGCCTGGCGAAGTGTGCGCATTTCTTGCCTGTGCATTCTACGTTTTCTTTGGATAAGCTTGCGGAGCTGTACATTGCTGAGATTGTGCGTCTGCATGGTGTGCCTAAGTCGATTGTGTCGGATAGGGATCCGAGGTTTACATCGCGGTTCTGGCAGTGTTTGCATCAAGCTTTGGGTACAAGGTTGAATTTCAGTACGTCTTATCATCCTCAGTCGGATGGTCAGTCCGAGCGTGTTATCCAGGTTTTGGAGGATATGTTGAGGTGCTGCGTGATTGAGTTCCAGGGCTCTTGGGAGAAGCATTTGCCTTTGGTGGAGTTTGCTTTTAACAATAGTTATCAGGCGAGTATTCAAATGGCACCTTATGAGGCTTTGTACGGGAGGAAGTGTAGGACTCCTCTTTGTTGGGCTGAAACGGGTCAGAAGTTGGTTTCGATGCCGGCTTTGTTGAAAGGAACCACCGAGAAGGTGAAGCTCATTTGTGAGCGTTTGAAGGCAGCTTCTGATCGGCAAAAGTCTTACGCGGATTTGAAGCGTAAGGAGATTGAGTATACGGTGGGCGACCATGTGTTTTTGAAGGTTTCGCCTTGGAAAAAGGTGATGAGGTTTAGCCGGAAGGGTAAGTTGAGCCCTAGGTACTGTAACCCCCTTAACCCGGCCTAGACGGTTGACCCGAATTAAGAGAGTCACACGGGGAAAACCAAAGTCAACCCGAAAGTCAACCTTGATTAACGACCCTTTTTTTTCTTTTTAAACTTGTCTAGATGCATATTAATCCTTAGATATGATCATACAACAGCATACTCAAAGATCATAAACATCAGAGATCAAACAGGGATCCAATTGAACAAATTACAACTTTAGGGACCAAAATGCAAACAATTCAAAACATTTAACTGCCAATGTCAGCCCCTAACGGTCACCCGTTCCGAAACAGGCAGAGCCCATTTCGAAACGCGGGGCCGTTCCGCAACGCGTACCGCAACACGGGCTGGCAGTAGCCAATCGTTTCGGAACGGTCCCTCCCGTTTCGGACGCCTGGGCTTGTTTAAGGCACCCGTTCCGAAACGGTAGGTACAGTTCCGGAATACCCTGCACAGATTACCCAAAAATGCATACTTAAACATGCAATTAAACATCCAATCATGCTCAAAATGCCACCAAACTTTACCAACATGCAATTCAACATATATGAGACATACTTACATCAACAATTCATCAAAACATCAACATATGTGAAAAACCCCAAATCTATAGGCATGCTTCCTACACAAGCAACCATTCAAGCATAAACTTCCAATTCAAGCATATAATGGCCAACCACAAAAACCAGCATTCTCAACAACATTCAATATACTTAGGGAGTTCAAAACATCTCCCAAAACATACACATAGGTCCCCCATTGCCAAATTACCAAAAGCTAAATGTACTTAAGAAAACCTTCCATACTTTGAGCTTTACTTCCACTTGAATGCTTGCCTTCCTTGCTGCCCTCAAAGTACTTTAATGTTCTGCATTATTGATTTGAGAAAACAAAAAGAGAGCGTAAGCAAAAGCTTAGTGAGGAATGCTCAATAAAACCATTCAATAATGCATTTATAAAACACTTTATAAATCATGCTTCAAATCATCATTTACACATGCTCAAAAGCATACTTAAACATGCATCTCATGCTTCATATCATAACATGTCATATTGGCCACAAGTGATAAGTTCCATTTCTTTAAAAACAAGTTCATCAACTTTCACCCCTAGGACTTTTAAACACCTTGGCCCAAGGACTTTTAAACACCTTGGCCCCATGGACTTTTAAACACCATGGCCCCATGGACTTTTAAACACCATGGAAAGGACCACACAAGGACTTTTAACCACCTTTGTGTCAGTAGCAAGAATCATCCAAGGACTTTTAACCACCTTGATGTTCTTAAGTAAACAAGGCTCACTCAAGGACTTTTAACCACCTTAGTGACCTTAACCTTTGCAAAACATCACTTGCCAATATACATCATTATCAACAATTTAACCACTGTTTTAAAGCATTAAACCAAGCCATATTCATCATGCATTTAAAAGCATCAAACCACATTTAGTCAATGCTCAAAAACAAGGAACTCTTACCTTGAGCTTCCTTCAACATATGGCTTACAAAAACAACATTAACCATGCTAAATCATGCTTTCAAAACAGACTTTAAAACATGCAATAAACCACATTGCACAACAATCAAATCATGGCCACCACTAGAGAATATTTCCGAAAACTTACACTTGAGCTTAGCAAAGTTGTTTAGACTTAAACTAAGCTCCCAAGACATTGGTTTCAAAGCCGAAAACCCAATTTCACTCACCGATTCCACTTCGCCTCTTGCCGAAGCACCAAATCAAGCCTCTGGATCACCACCACTTGGATCCAAAGATGACTCCCCTGTTTTAACACATCAAAACAGTAGATTAATGCATCATTATGCATTAATATCCTCAATGAAAGCACCTAAACTCGCTGCTTTCATCCCCACTCCATTTTCGGCCACCAAACACAACCGAAAATGCATCCAAACCACTTCTCAACAAAGCCCAGCCATTAACCATCAAAACCTAACATCCTTTAACATCATTTAACATCTAAAAAGAACCTAATAACATCCTTATACCTCCAGCAACACCAGATCCACAAGATCACCACAAAAACAATAAAGAATCACAAGCTAAACTTAGGAAACCCAACCTATCCGGGATTGCATCAATCAAAACTCAATTCCTTATCAATTTAGAGTTCAAATAACATCAAAAACACATCTCAAATCACAGATTTAACAGATCAAACGAAAATCATCAAAAATCACCAAATCTTGCATTATAAGCCAAGATCCATTTCACAACTTAAAAGCCTTTAATAAAACATCAATTAAGGATTGAAAACTTAGGAATTTCAGTAAAGAACTTGAAGTTCAGAGGAGAAGGACGTTCTTACCTCCAAACTTGAGTTTCTCCTCTTTTTGGAATCAAAACCTTGATGAATCAAGTAGCAAATGATGAGGTTTTGTAGATATGATGATTAGGAATCAAAAGAGAGTTGAAAGGAGAGATTTAGGTGAGAAAATCAGAAACAATTCTCTGGAAAGAAAGTGTTTGGGTTGAGAGAAAATGAGAGAAAAGAAAATAGGAAGTTAGTTATCAAAATGGCCAAAATGGCTTTCCCTCCTCTTTTGATATGTTTTAAAATCAGAATATAGCTTAAAATATCTTAGAAAAATCTGGAGAAACTACTTTTGGAATAATAGCTCCTTAAAGATTCAAAGTTTCAACCCTTTCTAAAACAGTCACAAAACTTTCAAAAATTACATTTTGGTCACTAGCCAAAATGTCACCCTTCCAAAACTCATTTTCCAAAATTGATTTCACAGTTCACTTAATTATATTAAAAGATGATTTTAGAACATTTTTCCATAATTTTAGTGCAACACGAACTAGGCTTTCCTAAATTCACCCTTTTAGATTCGAACAGCACTTTGACCAAACCGGTCAACGCCCAAAACTTCTAAGCCCAAAACCGGGGCGTTACAACTCTCCCCCCCTTAAGAAATTTCGTCCCCGAAATTTACCTGAAGGAAAGAGATAAGGAAACTGCTTCAGCATGTCTTCCTTCCGCTCCCACGTGGCTTCCTCAACACCTCGATGCTTCCACAGCACCTTCACCAACTCAATGGTCTTGCCACGAAGAACCTTGCTATCCGAATCCAGAACCTTCACCGGTTCCTCATCATAGGTCAAATCCGGATTCAAAACCACTTCCTCCACAGGCATCACATGCGAAGGATCAGATCTATACTTCCGGAGCATAGAAACATGGAACACATCATGAATCTTCTCCAACTCTTGAGGTAACCTCAGCTTGTACGCAACAGGATCCACACGCTCAACCACCTCGTATGGTCCAATGTACCTAGGGCTCAACTTACCCTTCCGGCCAAACCTCATCACCTTTTTCCAAGGCGAAACCTTCAAGAACACACGGTCACCCACCGCATACTCAATCTCTTTACGCTTCAAATCCGCGTAAGACTTTTGCCGATCAGAGGTAGCCTTCAACCGTTCACAAATGAGCTTTACCCTCTCTGTGGTCCCTTTCAACAAAGCCGGCATCGAAACCAACTTTTCACCAGTTTCAGCCCAACACAGCGGAGTCCTACACTTCCTCCCGTACAAAGCCTCATAAGGTGCCATCTGTATACTTGCCTGATAACTGTTGTTATAAGCAAACTCAACCAAAGGCAGATGCTTCTCCCAAGAACCTTGGAACTCAATCACGCAGCACCTCAACATATCCTACAAAATCTGGATAACTCGCTCAGACTGACCATCCGACTGAGGATGATAGGATGTACTGAAATGCAACCTTGTACCCAGAGCTTGATGCAAACACTGCCAGAAACGCGATGTGAACCTCGGATCCCTATCCGACACAATCGACTTAGGCACACCATGTAGCCACACAATCTCAGCAATGTACAGCTCTGCCAACTTATCCAAAGAAAACGTGGTATGCACAGGCAGGAAATGCGCACACTTCGTTAGGCGATCCACAATCACCCAAACAGAATTCTTCTTCGAGGGAGACAAAGGTAAACCAGATACAAAATCCATGGTAACCCTTTCCCACTTCCATTCAGGGATTTTCAACGGTTGCAACAACCCTGAAGGAACCTGATGCTCAGCCTTAACTCGCTGACACACCAAACACTTGCTCACAAACTCCGCAACATCCTTCTTCAAACCCACCCAATAGTACTCATCACGAAGATCACGATACATCTTGGTACTACCAGGGTGCATAGCAAAAGGACTACTATGACCTTCAGTCAGAATAGCACGCCTCAACTCAGCATCAGCAGGCACTACTATCTGACTCCCAAAACACAACACACCATCATCATTAAAGCAGAAATCCGAAGGTCTACCCTCCGCGATATCCTGAACATGAGACACCAAGGAATCATCCAGCAACTGCTTATCCTTGATCAACTGAACCAAAGATGGTTTCACTTGCAACTCAGCAACAAGACCACCATCTCGCGATATGCTCAAGCTAGCAAACATAGCCCTCAGCTCAACAGATACTTTCCTACTCAAGGCATCCGCAACAACATTAGCTTTTCCAGGATGATACTCAATCATCAGATCATAATCCTTGAGCAACTCTAACCAACGCCGCTGCCTAAGATTCAACTCCTTCTGAGACATCAGATACCTCAAACTCTTGTGATCTGTGTACACAGTACACTTCTCACCATACAGATAATGTCTCCAGATCTTCAGAGCAAAAACCACTGCAGCCAGCTCAATATCATGCGTAGGGTAATTGCGCTCATGCACTTTCAACTGCCGCGATGCATAAGCCACCACCTTACCCTCCTGCATCAGCACACACCCCAAACCAACATAGGATGCATCACTGTAAACCACAAACTCTTTCCCTGATTCAGGCTGAATCAAGATAGGAGCTTGCGTCAAAGCCGCCTTAAGCTTCTCAAAAGCCTGCTGTCTCGCTTCCGTCCACTCATACTTAACATCCTTTTGCAATAGCTTCGTCAAAGGAGCAGCAATCTTGGAAAAACCGTCCACAAACCTACGGTAGTATCCCGCCAAACCAAGGAAACTACAGACCTCATGAACAGACTTAGGAACTTTCCAATTCATCATCGCCTCAATCTTCTGAGGATCAACACGAATCCCCTCAGCTGAGACCACATGCCCAAGAAACACCACCTCCTTAAGCCAGAACTCACACTTGCTCAGCTTAGCATAGAGCTGATTCTCCAACAAAGCCTGCAGCACAATCCTCAAATGCTCTTCATGCTCCTCCTCAGTACGCGAGTACACGAGGATATCATCAATGAATACCACAACGAACTTGTCCAGGTATTCATGAAACACACGATTCATCATGTCCATGAAAGCAGCAGGAGCATTTGTCAAACCAAACGGCATCACAAGGAAGTCATAATGCCCATACCTTGTCCTGAAAGCTGTCTTAGGCACATCCACATCCTTCACCTTCAACTGATAATACCATGACCTCAAGTCAATCTTAGAGAACACAGCAGCTCCCCGAAATTGATCAAAGAGATCATCAATCCTCGGCAAAGGATACCGATTCTTGATAGTCAACTTGTTCAGCTGACGGTAATCAATGCATATTCTCATAGTGCCATCCTTCTTCTTCACAAACAAGACCGGTGCTCCCCAAGGTGACACACTTGGCCGGATGAACCCACGATCAAGCAACTCTTGCAACTGCGTCTTCAGCTCCTTCAGCTCCTTAGGTGCCGTTCTATAGGGAGTAATGGACACAGGAGTTGTATTCTCATACAGCTCAATTCCAAACTCCACCTCGCGGTTAGGAGGTAAACCAGGCAACTCCTCAGGAAACACACCAGGAAACTCCTTCACAACTTTGATATCTTGCACCCTCAACTCTTTAGAGCTAGGATTCATCACAAAAGCTAGATAGGCTTCGCAACCTTGCCTCAGCATCCTGCTCGCCTCCAAGGTAGACACCACATTGGCAAGAAACTTCACATTCTCACCAACCACAACAACTTCATAATCATCCGCAAGCTTAAGCGAAACTCGCTTGTTTTCACAATCCACAACAGCACGATGCTCAGCAAGCCAATCCATACCAAGGATTACATCAAAACCATAAAAGGGCAACTCCATAAGATCAACATGAAAAACATGTTCTTGAACAACCAAGGGACACCTTCTATATAGCTTTCGAGTCACAACAGTCTCACCAAAAGAACTAGTGACACGAACACCAACATCCAAATACTCAACAGGCAAACCAAGCAATTCAGCATGCTCACGCAAAATGTATGAATGCGTAGATCCAGAATCTATCAAAGAAAGCAATGACAAGGATTGCAAAGTAAAGGTACCTGCAATCACATCCGCATCATTCCTTCCCTCACGCTGAGCATACACCCTCACTTGGCCTCCACCTTCAGGCTGAATAGCCACAACATGGGCCACTCCACGACCACCTTCCTCTCTCCTCTGGAAATTACCACGGTCGCGCCCACGACCTCTCTGCGGTGCAGCAACAACAGGAGCACGCACTTGATCACCAACCAACCTAGGACAATCTCGCCTCAAATGGTCTGCGGATCCACAATTCCAACACCCATTACCAGCTACCGCAACAGGAGCTTGCACCTCTCTCACAGCACGAGGACAGTCACGCTTCATGTGACCACGTGAACCACAGATCCAACAAGCACTCGGATCAGCTCTAGCATTGCCTCCTCTAGCAGGTGCACCACCACCTCTCTTAGCTGAAGACTGATACTTCTGATCACGTCCCCTCTTGTTCCGTCCACCTCCGGAACTATACTCAGCAGCTCTCTTACCAGAACTTGCTCCAGCACCTTTCGCAGATAAATCCAAGTTCATCTCAATGTCCTTGGCTCGGCCCACCAACACATCAAAATCATCATACTCGGTGGCCAACACATACATTTTCACATCCGTCACTAAGCCATAACGGAACCTCTCACACCTTGCCCGCTCATCAGGTACCAGCTCAGGTGCATACTGACTGAGTCGCACAAACTGTACTTCATACTCAGCCACATTCATGCTCCCTTGGGTAAGAGACATGAATTCACGCTTCTTCTCATCAAGGTATCTAACACCAAGATATCTCCGCTTGAACACGTTCTGGAAGAATGTCCAAGTCACATCAGCTTCAACCATCCCAACTATGGTGGTCGTCCACCACATATACGCATCGTCCTGCAGCAAGGACACAACACAACCCAGCTTTTGCACATCCGTGCAGCTCATCTGACCGAAGATTCGCTTGGTACTCTCTAGCCAAGCTTCAGAACTCTCAGCAGACATACCCCTGAACTCAGTCCCACCAAGACTGCGTAAGCGCTCCAAAGGTAATCTAACACCAGCATCTCACTGATGCCCAGCTCCTTGAGCTCCGGCTACTGCTGCTCGGAAAGCACCCGCAATAGCTTGTACCAACATAGACATATCAGGCATAGCTTGCCCCTGACCAACCTCTGGTCCAGCAGCTCCAGCACCAGCTGCGGCTTCAGCTCTTTCACCCTCAGCACCACCACCAGGTGAAGGAGGAGGTATCACCGCACTACCCGTGTTTTCCTCATTCTCGTTCTCATTAGGAGCCGTAGCTCGCACATTACCTCGTAACTCTCTACGTGGTTCCATACTTTTACCATGCAATCACAATGCAAAAAAAAACGAAGTCAGGCCCAGCAAGGTAAGCAATCCAAGTATTCAAGCTCAATTTCATTCAAAATCAACACCATTTCATTAGCTTTTATTTGGCAATGGGTACCCACAACATGCTACATCACAGCATACATCTCAATTGCATCCAAATCACAAGCCACTAAACATGCTTTCGATCAACAAGCATACAAGGTACACATACTTCAATCATGCACACATTCATTCCCCATTACTCAAGAACTCAGCTCTGATACCACCAAATGTAACCCCCTTAACCCGGCCTAGACGGTTGACCCGAATTAAGAGAGTCACACGGGGAAAACCAAAGTCAACCCGAAAGTCAACCTTGATTAACGACCCTTTTTTTTCTTTTTAAACTTGTCTAGATGCATATTAATCCTTAGATATGATCATACAACAGCATACTCAAAGATCATAAACATCAGAGATCAAACAGGGATCCAATTGAACAAATTACAACTTTAGGGACCAAAATGCAAACAATTCAAAACATTTAACAGCCAATGTCAGCCCCTAACGGTCACCCGTTCCGAAACAGGCAGAGCCCGTTTCGAAACGCGGGGCCATTCCGCAACGCGTACCGCAACACGGGCTGGCAGTAGCCAACCGTTTCGGAACGGTCCCTCCCGTTTCGGACGCCTGGGCTTGTTTAAGGCACCCGTTCCGAAACGGTAGGTACAGTTCCGGAACACCCTGCACAGATTACCCAAAAATGCATACTTAAACATGCAATTAAACATCCAATCATGCTCCAAATGCCACCAAACTTTACCAACATGCAATTCAACATATATGAGACATACTTACATCAACAATTCATCAAAACATCAACATATGTGAAAAACCCCAAATCTATAGGCATGCTTCCTACACAAGCAATCATTCAAGCATAAACTTCCAATTCAAGCATATAATGGCCAACCACAAAAACCAACATTCTCAACAACATTCAATATACTTAGGGAGTACAAAACATCTCCCAAAACATACACATAGGTCCCCCATTGCCAAATTACCAAAAGCTAAATGTACTTAAGAAAACCTTCCATACTTTGAGCTTTACTTCCACTTGAATGCTTGCCTTCCTTGCTGCCCTCAAAGTACTTTAATGTTCTGCATTATTGATTTGAGAAAACAAAAAGAGAGCGTAAGCAAAAGCTTAGTGAGGAATGCTCAATAAAACCATTCAATAATGCATTTATAAAACACTTTATAAATCATGCTTCAAATCATCATTTACACATGCTCAAAAGCATACTTAAACATGCATCTCATGCTTCATATCATAACATGTCATATTGGCCACAAGTGATAAGTTCCATTTCTTTAAAAACAAGTTCATCAACTTTCACCCCAAGGACTTTTAAACACCTTGGCCCCAAGGACTTTTAAACACCTTGGCCCCATGGACTTTTAAACACCATGGCCCCATGGACTTTTAAACACCATGGAAAGGACCACACAAGGACTTTTAACCACCTTTGTGTCCGTAGCAAGAATCATCCAAGGACTTTTAACCACCTTGATGTTCTTAAGTAAACAAGGCTCACTCAAGGACTTTTAACCACCTTAGTGACCTTAACCTTTGCAAAACATCACTTGCCAATATACATCATTATCAACAATTTAACCACTGTTTTAAAGCATTAAACCAAGCCATATTCATCATGCATTTAAAAGCATCAAACCACATTTAGTCAATGCTCAAAAACAAGGAACTCTTACCTTGAGCTTCCTTCAACATATGGCTTACAAAAACAGCATTAACCATGCTAAATCATGCTTTCAAAACAGAGTTTAAAACATGCAATAAACCACATTGCACAACAATCAAATCATGGCCACCACTAGAGAATATTTCCGAAAACTTACACTTGAGCTTAGCAAAGTTGTTTAGACTTAAACTAAGCTCCCAAGACATTGGTTTCAAAGCCGAAAACCCAATTTCACTCACCGATTCCACTTCGCCTCTTGCCGAAGCACCAAATCAAGCCTCTGGATCACCACCACTTGGATCCAAAGATGACTCCCCTGTTTTAACACATCAAAACAGTAGATTAATGCATCATTATGCATTAATATCCTCAATGAAAGCACCTAAACTCGCTGCTCTCATCCCCACTCCATTTTCGGCCACCAAACACAACCGAAAATGCATCCAAACCACTTCTCAACAAAGCCCAGCCATTAACCATCAAAACCTAACATCCTTTAACATCATTTAACATCTAAAAAGAACCTAATAACATCCTTATACCTCCAGCAACACCAGATCCACAGATCACCACAAAAACAATCAAGAATCACAAGCTAAACTTAGGAAACCCAACCTATCCGGGATTACATCAATCAAAACTCAATTCCTTATCAATTTAGAGTTCAAATAACATCAAAAACACATCTCAAATCACAGATTTAACAGATCAAACGAAAATCATCAAAAATCACCAAATCTTGCATTATAAGCCAAGATCCATTTCACAACTTAAAAGCCTTTAATAAAACATCAATTAAGGATTGAAAACTTAGGAATTTCAGTAAAGAACTTGAAGTTCAGAGGAGAAGGACGTTCTTACCTCCAAACTTGAGTTTCTCCTCTTTTTGGAATCAAAACCTTGATGAATCAAGTAGCAAATGATGAGGTTTTGTAGATATGATGATTAGGAATCAAAAGAGAGTTGAAAGGAGAGATTTAGGTGAGAAAATCAGAAACAATTCTCTGGAAAGAAAGTGTTTGGGTTGAGAGAAAATGAGAGAAAAGAAAATAGGAAGTTAGTTATCAAAATGGCCAAAATGGTTTTCCCTCCTCTTTTGATATGTTTTAAAATCAGAATATAGCTTAAAATATCTTAGAAAAATCTGGAGAAACTACTTTTGGAATAATAGCTCCTTAAAGATTCAAAGTTTCAACCCTTTCTAAAACAGTCACAAAACTTTCAAAAATTACATTTTGGTCACTAGCCAAAATGTCACCCTTCCAAAACACATTTTCCAAAATTGATTTCACAGTTCACTTAATTATATTAAAAGATGATTTTAGAACATTTTTCCATAATTTTAGTGCAACCCGAACTAGGCTTTCCTAAATTCACCCTTTTAGATTCGAACAGCACTTTGACCAAACCGGTCAACGCCCAAAACTTCTAAGCCCAAAACCGGGGCGTTACAGGTACATTGGACCATACGAGGTGGTTGAGCGTGTGGGTCTTGTTGCGTACAAGTTGAGGCTACCTCAAGAGTTGGAGAAGATTCATGATGTGTTCCATGTTTCTATGCTCCGGAAGTATAGATCGGATCCTTCGCATGTGATGCCTGTGGAAGAGGTGGAATTGAATCCGGATTTGACCTATGATGAGCCACGTGGGAACGGAAGGATGACATGCTGAAGCAGTTTCCTTATCTCTTTCCTTCAGGTAAATTTCGAGGACGAAATTTCTTAAGAGGGGAGAGTTGTAACGCCCCGGTTTCGGGCTTAGACGTTTTGGGCTTGGACCGGTTCGGTCAAAGTGCTGTTCGAATATATAAGAGTGAATTTAGGAAAGCCTAGTTCGGGTTGCATTAAAAATATGGAAAAATGTTCTAAAATCCTCTTTTAATATATACAAGTGAACTGTGAAATCAATTTTACAAAATGGGGTTTGGAAGGGTGACATTTTGGCTAGTGACCAAAATGTAATTTTTGAAAACTGCGTGACTGTTTTAAAAAGGATTGAAACTTTGAATCTTTAAGGAGCTATTTACCCAAAAGGGAGTTTCTCCAGATTTTTCTGAAATATATATGATTAATTAAAGGTTTTTAAATAAAACAAAAGTGGAGGGAAGATATTTTTGGCTATAACCAACTTTTCTCTCAAATCTTCCATTTCTATTTTCTCCCATTTTCTCTCAAACCAAACACCTTTTCTCCAGAGCATTTCTTTCTGATTTTGATGTCCAAACATGAGATTTTAATTCTCTTTTGATTGCTAATCATCTCTTCAACAAAACCTCACCATTTGCTAATTGGATTTTCAAGATTTTGGTTCCAAAAAGGGAGAAAACTCAAGTTTGGAGGTAAGAACGTCCTTCTCCTCTAAACTCTCGGTTCTTTACTGAAATTCCCAAGTTCTCAATCCTTAATTTGTGTTTTATAAAAGGTTTTATGGATGTGATCTTGATTTTGGCTTTGAAATGCAAGTTTTGGTTGATTTTTGGTAATTTTCGTATGATCTGTTAAAGCAGTGATTTGAGGTGTATTTTTGATGTTAAATGAATGTTAAATTGATAAGAAGTTGAGGTTTAATCAATGCAAACCCGGATAGGTTGAATTTCCTAAGTTTAGCTTGTGTTCTTGGTTGTTTTTGGAGTGATCTTGTGGATCCGTTATAGCTGGAGATATAAGGATGATGTTAGATCCTTTTTGGATGTTGAATAAGGTTTAAAGATGTTTAGATTTGATGAATCTTGGCTGGGTAATGTTGTGGAGTTGTTTGGATGCATTTTCGGTTGTGTTTGGTAGCCGAAATTGGAGTGTGGGTGAGAGCAGCGGGTTTTGATGCTTTCATTGAGGATATTAATGCATGATGATGCATTAATCTACTGTTTTGATGTGTTTAAAATAGGGGAGTCATCTTTGGATCCAAGTGGTGGTGATCCGGAAGCTTGATTGGTGTTTTGGCAAGAGGCGAAACGGAATCGGTGAGTGGATTTTGGTTTTCGGCTTTGAAACCAATGTTTTGAAGGTTTGGGAGCTTAGTCTAAGTCTAAACAACTTTGCTAAGCTCAAGAGTAAGTTTTCGGCAAAAACTCTCTTGTTGAGGAACCATGTGATGGTTGGGCGCAATGTGTTTGATTGCATGTTTTTAATTCTGTTTTTAAAGCATATCTAGCATGTTTATTTGCTGAGATCATAAGCCATGTGTGGAAGGAAGCTCAAGGTAGGAGTTCCTTGTTTTTGAACATTGTTTTAATGTTGTTTGATGCTTAAAGATGCATGATGTTTATGGCTTTGTTAAATGCTTTAAAACAGTGGAATATTGATGATAAATGATGTATATTGGCAAGTGATGTTTTAAAAAAAAGTTAAGGTCACTAAGGTGGTTAAAAGTCCTTAGGTGAGCCTTGACGGTCACAAAGGTGTTTAAAAGTCCTTGTGTGAGCCTTGTGGATTCTAAGAACTTCATGGTGGTTAAAAGTCCATGATGATTCTTGTTGAGGTCACTAAGGTGGTTAAAAGTCCTTGGGTGAGCCTTGTTACTTAAGAACATCAAGGTGTTTAAAAGTCCTTGGATGGTTCTTGTTAAGGACACAAAAGTGTTTAAAAGTCTTTGTGTGGTCCTTGCCAAGGTGTTTAAAAGTCCTTGGGGCCAAGGTGTTTAAAAGCCCTTGGGGTGATACTTGTTAAGGACACAAAGGTGGTTAAAAGTCCTTGTGTGATCCTTGTGAATTATAAGATCACAATGGTGTTTAAAAGTCCATGTGTGAGTCTTATGTTGATCTTGTCTTGAAAAGATGACTCTTATCACTTGTTGCCAATATGACATGAATTGAAATGGAAGCATGTATTGCTTGTTTTAGATGCTTTAGTGCATGATTAAAGGTTGTTTTGAAGATTGGTTTATAAATGAGTTTTATAAATGCATTATTGTGTGGTTTTAATGAGCATTCCTCGCTAAGCTTTGGCTTACGCTCTCTCTTTTCTTAAACCAATAATGCAGAGCATTAAAGTGCATTGAGGGCAGCAAGGAGGGCAAGCAATCAAGTGGATAACCAAGCTCAGGTATGGTGAAGGTTTCTTAAACACTATTAGCTTTTGGCATTTGGCAATGGGAGACCTATGTTGTTGTTTTGGGAGATGTTTCGGACTCCCTAGGTTGGATTTATGTTGTTGTTAATGTTGATATATGTAATTGGCCTTATGAATTGAATTTGGTTATATGATTGCTTGAATGGTTTGCTAAGTAGGAAGCATGCCTTTAGATTTGGGGCTTTTCATAATTGATGCCATATCAATGTTTGATTGATGCAAAAGTGTTCATTGTATGTTGTATGACTTGCTGGTGAAGTTTGGTTGCATTTGGAGCATGAATGGTGTGTCAATTGTGTGTTTAAGTAGCCAAATTTCTACAATCTGTGCAGGCCGTATCGGAACGGGGGCCCTGTATTGGCCCAGGCGTTCGAAACGGGAGGTATCGTTCCGAAACAGAAATGTCTCTGCCAGCCCTCGTTTCGGAACACGTTGCGAAACGGTCCCGCGTTTCGAAACAGGTTCTCCCTGTTTCGGACCACCTGACCGTTGGGGGCTGACATGGGCAGTTATATGTTTTGAAATGTTTGCATTTTGGTCCTGAAACTTCTTTAAGCAATTGTATGAGTTTGGGATGTCTGTTTGAGATGAAAATTGACAGAGAAGCATGAAACATGATTAATTTCATATTGGTAGCTTTAAATTGGGTTAAGTCCCTGTAATTTAACGAATTTACATTTTGGTCCCTAAAGTCTTAATTTGTGCAATTGAGTCCCTGAATGTTCTCTGATGGTTATGATTTTTGAGTATGCTGTTTGTATGAACACGCTTAGGGATAATACACATCTAGACAAGTTTAAAAAGAAAAAAAGGGTCGTTAATCAAGGTTGACTTTCGGGTTGACTTTGATTTTCCCCGTGTGATCTTCTTAATTCGGGTCGACCGTCTAGGCCGGGTTAAGGGGGTTACAGTGGAGGACATCCTTGAAATTTTTATGGATGAATTTTCAGTCTTTGGGGACAATTTTGAGAGCTTCCTAGGCATTCTACAAAAGGTACTTGAAAGATGTGAAAAAGCAAACCTAGTTCTGAATTGGGAAAAATGCCACTTCATGGTGGATGAAGGGATAGTCCTTGGCCATAAGATTAGCTGCCGTGGAATAAAAGTCGACAGGGCCAAAATAGATGTTGAGTGTGTAAAAGTTCTATTATTTACACCCTTTTTAACCCATATTTCTGCTGCATTCAAGCATCATTGCATTGCATTTAGGTTAGTTTACAGTAAAACATCACAAATGGATTAAAGGCACAGATTCTACTAAAAGATGGCTTATTTTGCAGGTTGCTGCCATCGTAGACGGTGAAGGCAGGCGCAGGGCAGAGAAGCAGTAGAGCTGAACTGGACAAGCAAACGACGAGGGAGAAACTGCCGTGGATCTGCCGTGACAGCAAGGTGACAGCAGCCTTATGAAGAGGAAAAGTAAAGTGGACCTCGATAGATAGAGAAAAATCTGCTCGTCTGTCGTGTGAAAGCCAAATATTTTTCCAAGCCCCAGATCAAAAGATATGTCAAGCCAAAGCTCAAGGAGAGGAATTCCCATGAAACAAGGAGGCGGCTGAAAAGTAGGAATCCTTAGAGATTAAGCATTTATTAGAATCTTACTTTTCATTAAAGTTGTAATCCTTGTTAACTTAGAATACTTGAGCCCAAAGCTTATATAAGGGCATAGATTTAACCTAGGAGGCATCGTACCCCATAACCGATAACCTAAACCCCTCCGCCGTTTACCCGTCGTCGACATGTTCTAAATTCCCCCTAGGGCCACGGGTTGTTTTGTAAAGTAGTTGCAAGGGTTGTTTTGTTTTAGGATTTTCCAAGTTCAATAAAATAAACTTCAAGTTCTCTTATTTTGGTTATTAATATCTTGCAAGAGCATCGAGAGAAGCATTGTGAGGTTATCTATTTACTTAGCATCGGGAGAGTTCAGTATACGAAAGAGATAAGAGCGCGTTCTCTAGTTTATAGTTGAACCATCTCGTGCCTAGGGATAGGGCGAGGTTAAGTGGCTAAAGAAGAATTCATACACATCGGTGTTCATCCTTCGACTCACGCCGGGAGGTATCGTCAAAGACGTGATCATCGACAGACTTGGACCTAGGGATAGGCCAAGGCAGATCTGGGATTCTTGCCAAACTTGAAGTACAGAGTTGGTGTGTTCGCTGCCGCGACGACCAACGGACAGCTGCCGCGACAGGTGCTGTCGGCGACAGGCGCGACGACAGAACTGGAGTTCCTAAGCAATTCAATACCTGCACTACTGAGCAATTCAATACCAACCCATTCTCTCTATCTTGATTACTCTATTCTTTTATTTACGTTTTCCTTTATTATTCTCGTGACAACTCTCAATTATTTCTTTTACTTCGTGCAGTGAAACTAGGTGAAGCTATTAGCCCAATCCCTGTGGAGATGATATCCAATACTTCGTATCACTTTACTACTTGCGTCGTGTAACCCCCTTAACCCGGCCTAGACGGTTGACCCGAATTAAGAGAGTCACACGGGGAAAACCAAAGTCAACCCGAAAGTCAACCTTGATTAACGACCCTTTTTTTCTTTTTAAACTTGTCTAGATGCATATTAATCCTTAGATATGATCATACAACAGCATACTCAAAGATCATAAACATCAGAGATCAAACAGGGATCCAATTGAACAAATTACAACTTTAGGGACCAAATTGTAATTTCTGATATAAACAAGGACTTAACCCAAATTAAAGTTACCAACTTGAAATTAATCAGGTTTCATGCTTCTCTGTGAAATTTCAGCTCAAAAGGACTTCCCAAACTCATACAATTGCACAGACAAGATTCAGGACCAAAATGCAAACAATTCAAAACATTTAACTGCCAATGTCAGCCCCTAACGGTCACCCGTTCCGAAACAGGCAGAGCCCGTTTCGAAACGCGAGGCCGTTCCGCAACGCGTACCGCAACACGGGCTGGCAGTAGCCAACCGTTTCGGAACGGTCCCTCCCGTTTCGGACGCCTGGGCTTGTTTAAGGCACCCGTTCCGAAACGGTAGGTACTGTTCCGGAACACCCTGCACAGATTACCCCAAAATGCATACTTAAACATGCAATTAAACATCCAATCATGCTCCAAATGCCACCAAACTTTACCAACATGCAATTCAACATATATGAGACATACTTGCATCAACAAATCATCAAAACATCAACGTATGTGAAAAACCCCAAATCTATAGGCATGCTTCCTACACAAGCAACCATTCAAGCATAAACTTCCAAATCAAGCATATAATGGCCAACCACAAAAACCAGCATTCTCAACAACATTCAATATACTTAGGGAGTACAAAACATCTCCCAAAACATACACATAGGTCCCCCATTGCCAAATTACCAAAAGCTAAATGTACTTAAGAAAACCTTCCATACTTTGAGCTTTACTTCCACTTGAATGCTTGCCTTCCTTGCTGCCCTCAAAGTACTTTAATGTTCTGCATTATTGATTTGAGAAAACAAAGAGAGAGCGTAAGCAAAAGCTTAGTGAGGAATGCTCATTAAACCATTCAATAATGCATTTATAAAACACTTTATAATTCATGCTTCAAATCATCATTTACACATGCTCAAAAGCATACTTAAACATGCATCTCATGCTTCATATCATAACATGTCATATTGGCCACAAGTGATAAGTTCCATTTCTTTAAAAACAAGTTCATCAACTTTCACCCCAAGGACTTTTAAACACCTTGGCCCCAAGGACTTTTAAACACCTTGGCCCATGGACTTTTAACCACCATGGAAAGGACCACACAAGGACTTTTAACCACCTTTGTGTCCGTATCAAGTTTCACCCCAAGGACTTTTAAACACCTTGGCCCCAAGGACTTTTAAACACCTTGGCCCCATGGACTTTTAAACACCATGGAAAGGACCACACAAGGACTTTTAACCACCTTTGTGTCCGTAGCAAGAATCATCCAAGGACTTTTAACCACCTTGATGTTCTTAAGTAAACAAGGCTCACTCAAGGACTTTTAACCACCTTAGTGACCTTAACCTTTGCAAAACATCACTTGCCATTATACATCATTATCTTCAATTTATCCACTGTTTTAAAGCATTAAACCAAGCCATATTCATCATGCATTTAAAAGCATCAAACCACATTTAATCAATGCTCAAAAACAAGGAACTCTTACCTTGAGCTTCCTTCAACATATGGCTTACAAAAACAGCATTAACCATGCTAAATCATGCTTTCAAAACAGAGTTTAAAACATGCAATAAACCACATTGCACAACAATCAAATCATGGCCACCACTAGAGAGTATTTCCGAAAACTTACACTTGAGCTTAGCAAAGTTGTTTAGACTTAAACTAAGCTCCCAAGACATTGGTTTCAAAGCCGAAAACCCAATTTCACTCACCGATTCCACTTCGCCTCTTGCCGAAGCACCAAATCAAGCCTCCGGATCACCACCACTTGGATCCAAAGATGACTCCCCTGTTTTAACACATCAAAACAGTAGATTAATGCATCATCATGCATTAATATCCTCAATGAAAGCACCTAAACTCGCTGCTCTCATCCCCACCCCATTTTCGGCCACCAAACACAACCGAAAATGCATCCAAACCACTTCTCAACAAAGCCCAGCCATTAACCATCAAAACCTAACATCCTTTAACATCATTTAACATCTAAAAAGAACCTAATAACATCCTTATACCTCCAGCAACACCAGATCAACAAGATCACCACAAAAACAAACAAGAATCACAAGCTAAACTTAGGAAACCCAACCTATCCGGGATTGCATCAATCAAAGCTCAATTCCTTATCAATTTAGAGTTCAAATAACATCAAAAACACATCTCAAATCACAGATTTAACAGATCAAACGAAAATCATCAAAAATCACCAAATCTTGCATTATAAGCCAAGATCCATTTCACAACTTAAAAGCCTTTAATAAAACATCAATTAAGGATTGAAAACTTAGGAATTTCAGTAAAGAACTTGAAGTTCAGAGGAGAAGGACGTTCTTACCTCCAAACTTGAGTTTCTCCTCTTTTTGGAATCAAAAACCTTGATGAATCAAGTAGCAAATGATGAGGTTTTGTAGATATGATGATTAGGAATCAAAAGAGAGTTGAAAGGAGAGATTTAGGTGAGAAAATAAGAAACAATTCTCTGGAAAGAAAGTGTTTGGGTTGAGAGAAAATGAGAGAAAAGAAAATAGGAAGTTAGTTATCAAAATGGCCAAAATGGCTTTCCCTCCTCTTTTGATATGTTTTAAAATCAGAATATAGCTTAAAATATCTTAGAAAAATCTGGAGAAACTACTTTTGGAATAATAGTTCCTTAAAGATTCAAAGTTTCAACCCTTTCTAAAACAGTCACAAAGCTTTCAAAAATTACATTTTGGTCACTAGCCAAAATGTCACCCTTCCAAAACTCATTTTCCAAAATTGATTTCACAGTTCACTTAATTATATTAAAAGATGATTTTAGAACATTTTTCCATAATTTTAATGCAACCCGAACTAGGCTTTCCTAAATTCACCCTTTTAGATTCGAACAGCACTTTGACCAAACCAGTCAACGCCCAAAACTTCTAAGCCCAAAACCGGGGCGTTACAACTCTCCCCCCCTTAAGAAATTTCGTCCCCGAAATTTACCTGAAGGAAAGAGATAAGGAAACTGCTTCAGCATGTCTTCCTTCCGCTCCCACGTGGCTTCCTCAACACCTCGATGCTTCCACAGCACCTTCACCAACTCAATGGTCTTGCCACGAAGAACCTTGCTATCCGAATCCAGAACCTTCACCGGTTCCTCATCATAGGTCAAATCCGGATTCAAAACCACTTCCTCCACAGGCATCACATGCGAAGGATCAGATCTATACTTCTGGAGCATAGAAACATGGAACACATCATGAATCTTCTCCAACTCTTGAGGTAACCTTAGCTTGTACGCAACAGGACCCACACGCTCAACCACCTTGTATGGTCCAATGTACCTAGGGCTCAACTTACCCTTCCGGCCAAACCTCATCACCTTTTTCCAAGGCGAAACCTTCAAGAACACACGGTCACCCACCGCATACTCAATCTCTTTACGCTTCAAATCCGCGTAAGACTTTTGCCGATCAGAGGCAGCCTTCAACCGCTCACAAATGAGTTTTACCTTCTCTGTGGTCCCTTTCAACAAAGTCGACATCGAAACCAACTTTTGACCAGTTTCAGCCCAACACAGCGGAGTCCTACACTTCCTCCCGTACAAAGCCTCATAAGGTGCCATCTGTATACTTGCCTGATAACTATTGTTATAAGCAAACTCAACCAAAGGCAGATGCTTCTCCCAAGAACCTTGGAACTCAATCACGCAGCACCTCAACATATCCTCCAAAATCTGGATAACTCGCTCAGACTGACCATCCGACTGAGGATGATAGGATGTACTGAAATGCAACCTTGTACCCAGAGCTTGATGCAAACACTGCCAGAAACGCGATGTGAACCTCGGATCCCTATCCGACACAATCGACTTAGGCACACCATGCAGCCGCACAATCTCAGCAATGTACAGCTCTGCCAACTTATCCAAAGAAAACGTGGTATGCACAGGCAGGAAATGCGCACACTTCGTTAGGCGATCCACAATCACCCAAACAGAATTCTTCTTCGAGGGAGACAAAGGTAAACCAGATACAAAATCCATGGTAACCCTTTCCCACTTCCATTCAGGGATTTTCAACGGTTGCAACAACCCTAAAGGAACCTGATGCTCAGCCTTAACTCGCTGACACACCAAACACTTGCTCACAAACTCCGCAACATTCTTCTTCAAACCCACCCAATAGTACTCATCACGAAGATCACGATACATCTTGGTACTACCAGGGTGCATAGCAAAAGGACTACTATGACCTTCAGTCAGAATAGCACGCCTCAACTCAACATCAGCAGGCACTACTATCCGACTCCCAAAACACAACACACCATTATCATTAAAGCAGAAATCCGAAGGTCTACCCTCCGCGATATCCTGAACATGAGACACCAAGGAATCATCCAGCAACTGCTTATCCTTGATCAACTGAACCAAAGATGGTTTCACTTGCAACTCAGCAACAAGACCACCATCTCGCGATATGCTCAAGCTAGCAAACATAGCCCTCAGCTCAACAGATACTTTCCTACTCAAGGCATCCGCAACAACATTAGCTTTTCCAGGATGATACTCAATCGTCAGATCATAATCCTTGAGCAACTCTAACCAACGCCGCTGCCTAAGATTCAACTCCTTCTGAGACATCAGATACCTCAAACTCTTGTGATCTGTGTACACAGTACACTTCTCACCATACAGATAATGTCTCCAGATCTTCAGAGCAAAAACCACTGCAGCCAGCTCAATATCATGCGTAGGGTAATTGCGCTCATGCACTTTCAACTGCCGCGATGCATAAGCCACCACCTTACCCTCCTGCATCAGCACACACCCCAAACCAACATAGGATGCATCACTGTAAACCACAAACTCTTTCCCTGATTCAGGCTGAATCAAGATAGGAGCTTGCGTCAAAGCCGCCTTAAGCTTCTCAAAAGCCTACTGTCTCGCTTCCGTCCACTCATACTTAACATCCTTTTGCAACAGCTTCGTCAAAGGAGCAGCAATCTTGGAAAAACCGTCCACAAACCTACGGTAGTATCCCGCCAAACCAAGGAAACTACGGACCTCATGAATAGACTTAGGAACTTTCCAATTCATCACCGCCTCAATCTTATGAGGATCAACACGAATCCCCTCAGCTGAGACCACATGCCCAAGAAACACCACCTCCTTAAGCCAGAACTCACACTTGCTCAGCTTAGCATAGAGCTGATTCTCCAACAAAGCCTGCAGCACAATCCTCAAATGCTCTTCATGCTCCTCCTCAGTACGCGAGTACACGAGGATATCATCAATGAATACCACAACGAACTTGTCCAGGTATTCATGAAACACACGATTCATCATGTCCATGAAAGCAGCAGGAGCATTTGTCAAACCAAACGGCATCACAAGGAACTCATAATGCCCATACCTTGTCCTGAAAGCTGTCTTAGGCACATCCACATCCTTCACCTTCAACTGATAATACCCTGACCTCAAGTCAATCTTAGAGAACACAGCAGCTCCCCGAAATTGATCTAAGAGATCATCAATCCTCGGCAAAGGATACCGACTCTTGATAGTCAACTTGTTCAGCTGACGGTAATCAATGCACATTCTCATAGTGCCATCCTTCTTCTTCACAAACAAGACTGGTGCTCCCTAAGGTGACACACTCGGCCGGATGAAACCACGATCAAGCAACTCTTGCAACTGTGTCTTCAGCTCCTTCAGCTCCTTAGGTGCCATTCTATAGGGAGTAATGGACACAGGAGTTTCATTATCATACAGCTCAATTCCAAACTCCACCTCGCGGTTAGGAGGTAAACCAGGCAACTCCTCAGGAAACACACCAGGAAACTCCTTCACAACTTTGATATCTTGCACCCTCAACTCTTTAGAGCTAGGATTCATCACAAAAGCTAGATAGGCTTCGCAACCTTGCCTCAGCATCCTGCTCGCCTCCAAGGTAGACACCACATTGGCAAGAAACTTCACATTCTCACCAACCACAACAACTTTATAATCATCCGCAAGCTTAAGCGAAACTCGCTTGTTTTCACAATCCACAACAGCACGATGCTCAGCAAGCCAATCCATACCAAGGATTACATCAAAACCATAAAAGGGCAACTCCATAAGATCAACATGAAAAACATGTTCTTGAACAACCAAGGGACACCTTCTATAAAGCTTTCGAGTCACAACAGTCTCACCAAAAGAACTAGTGACACGAACACCAACATCCAAAGACTCAACAGGCAAACCAAGCAATTCAGCATGCTCACTCAAAATGTATGAATGCGTAGATCCAGAATCTATCAAAGAAAGCAATGACAAGGATTGCAAAGTAAAGGTACCTGCAATCACATCCGCATCATTCCTTCCCTCACGCTGAGCATACACCCTCGCTTGGCCTCCACCTTCAGGCTGAATAGCCACAACATGGGCCACTCCACGACCACCTTCCTCTCTCCTCTAGAAATTACCACGGCCGCGCCCACGACCTCTCTGCGGTGCAGCAACAACAGGAGCACGCACTTGATCACCAGCCAACCTAGGACAATCTCGCCTCAAATGGTCTGTGGATCCACAATTCCAACACCCATTACCAGCTGCCGCAACAGGAGCTTGCACCTCTCTCACAGCACGAGGACAGTCACGCTTCATGTGACCACGTGAACCACAGATCCAACAAGCACTCGGATCAGCTCTAGCATTGCCTCCTCTAGCAGGTGCACCACCACCTCTCTTAGCTGAAGACTGATACTTCTGATCACGTCCCCTCTTGTTCCGTCCACCTCCGGAACTAAACTCAGCAGCTCTCTTACCAGAACTTGCTCCAGCACCTTTCGCAGATAAACCCAAGTTCATCTCAATGTCCTTGGCTCGGCCCACCAACACATCAAAATCATCATACTCGGTGGCCAGCACATACATTTTCACATCCGTCACTAAGCCATAACGGAACCTCTCGCACCTTGCCCGCTCATCAGGTACCAGCTCAGGTGCATACTGACTGAGTCGCACAAACTGTACTTCATACTCAGCCACATTCATGCTCCCTTGGGTAAGAGACATGAATTCACGCTTCTTCTCATCAAGGTATCTAACACCAAGATATCTCCGCTTGAACACGTTCTGGAAGAATGTCCAAGTCACATCAGCTTCAACCATCCCAGCTATGGTGGTCGTCCACCACGTATACGCATCGTCCTGCAGCAAGGACACAACACAACCCAGCTTTTGCACATCCGTGCAGCTCATCTGACCGAAGATTCGCTTGGTACTCTCTAGCCAAGCTTCAGAACTCTCAGCAGACATACCCCTGAACTCAGTCCCACCAAGACTGCGTAAGCGCTCCAAAGGTAGTCTAACACCAGCATCTCCCTGATGCCCAGCTCCTTGAGCTCCAGCTACTGCTGCTCGGAAAGCACCCGCAATAGCTTGTACCAACATAGACATATCAGGCATAGCTTGCCCCTGACCAACCTCTGGTCCAGCAGCTCCAGCACCAGCTGCAGCTTCAGCTCTTTCACCCTCAGCACCACCACCAGGTGGAGGAGGAGGTATCACCACACTACCCGTGTTTTCCTCATTCTCGTTCTCATTAGGAGCCGTAGCTCGCACATTACCTCGTAACTCTCTACGTGGTGCCATACTTTTACCATGCAATCACAATGCAAATAAAACGAAGTCAGGCCCAGCAAGGTAAGCAATCCAAGTATTCAAGCTCAATTTCATTCAAAATCAACACCATTTCATTAGCTTTTATTTGGCAATGGGTACCCACAACATGCTACATCACAGCATACATCTCAATTGCATCCAAATCACAAGCCACTAAACATGCTTTCAATCAACAAGCATACAAGGTACACATACTTCAATCATGCACACATTCATTCCCAATTACTCGAGAACTCAGCTTTGATACCACCAAATGTAACCCCCTTAACCCGGCCTAGACGGTTGACCCGAATTAAGAGAGTCACACGGGGAAAACCAAAGTCAACCCGAAAGTCAACCTTGATTAACGACCCTTTTTTTTCTTTTTAAACTTGTCTAGATGCATATTAATCCTTAGATATGATCATACAACAGCATACTCAAAGATCATAAACATCAGAGATCAAACAGGGATCCAATTGAACAAATTACAACTTTAGGGACCAAATTGTAATTTCTGATATAAACAAGGACTTAACCCAAATTAAAGTTACCAACTTGAAATTAATCAGGTTTCATGCTTCTCTGTGAAATTTAAGCTCAAAAGGACTTCCCAAACTCATACAATTGCACAGACAAGATTCAGGACCAAAATGCAAACAATTCAAAACATTTAACTGCCAATGTTAGCCCCTAACGGTCACCCATTCCGAAACAGGCAGAGCCCGTTTCGAAACGCAGGGCCGTTCCGCAACGCGTACCGCAACACGGGCTGGCAGTAGCCAACCGTTTCGGAACGGTCCCTCCCGTTTCGGACGCCTGGGCTTGTTTAAGGCACCCGTTCCGAAACGGTAGGTACTGTTCCGGAACACCCTGCACAGATTACCCCAAAATGCATACTTAAACATGCAATTAAACATCCAATCATGCTCCAAATGCCACCAAACTTTACCAACATGCAATTCAACATATATGAGACATACTTGCATCAACAATTCATCAAAACATCAACGTATGTGAAAAACCCCAAATCTATAGGCATGCTTCCTACACAAGCAACCATTCAAGCATAAACTTCCAAATCAAGCATATAATGGCCAACCACAAAAACCAGCATTCTCAACAACATTCAATATACTTAGGGAGTACAAAACATCTCCCAAAACATACACATAGGTCCCCCATTGCCAAATTACCAAAAGCTAAATGTACTTAAGAAAACCTTCCATACTTTGAGCTTTACTTCCACTTGAATGCTTGCCTTCCTTGCTGCCCTCAAAGTACTTTAATGTTCTGCATTATTGATTTGAGAAAACAAAGAGAGAGCGTAAGCAAAAGCTTAGTGAGGAATGCTCATTAAACCGTTCAATAATGTATTTATAAAACACTTTATAATTCATGCTTCAAATCATCATTTACACATGCTCAAAAGCATACTTAAACATGCATCTCATGCTTCATATCATAACATGTCATATTGGCCACAAGTGATAAGTTCCATTTCTTTAAAAACAAGTTCATCAACTTTCACCCCAAGGACTTTTAAACACCTTGGCCCCAAGGACATTTAAACACCTTGGCCCATGGACTTTTAACCACCATGGAAAGGACCACACAAGGACTTTTAACCACCTTTGTGTCCGTATCAAGTTTCACCCCAAGGACTTTTAAACACCTTGGCCCCAAGGACTTTTAAACACCTTGGCCCCATGGACTTTTAAACACCATGGAAAGGACCACACAAGGACTTTTAACCACCTTTGTGTCCGTAGCAAGAATCATCCAAGGACTTTTAACCACCTTGATGTTCTTAAGTAAACAAGGCTCACTCAAGGACTTTTAACCACCTTAGTGACCTTAACCTTTGCAAAACATCACTTGCCAATATACATCATTATCATCAATTTATCCACTGTTTTAAAGCATTAAACCAAGCCATATTCATCATGCATTTAAAAGCATCAAACCACATTTAATCAATGCTCAAAAACAAGGAACTCTTACCTTGAGCTTCCTTCAACATATGGCTTACAAAAACAACATTAACCATGATAAATCATGCTTTCAAAACAGAGTTTAAAACATGCAATAAACCACATTGCACAACAATCAAATCATGGCCACCACTAGAGAGTATTTCCGAAAACTTACACTTGAGCTTAGCAAAGTTGTTTAGACTTAAACTAAGCTCCCAAGACATTGGTTTCAAAGCCGAAAACCCAATTTCACTCACCGATTCCACTTCGCCTCTTGCCGAAGCACCAAATCAAGCCTCTGGATCACCACCACTTGGATCCAAAGATGACTCCCCTGTTTTAACACATCAAAACAGTAGATTAATGCATCATCATGCATTAATATCCTCAATGAAAGCACCTAAACTCGCTGCTCTCATCCCCACCCCATTTTCGGCCACCAAACACAACCGAAAATGCATCCAAACCACTTCTCAACAAAGCCCAGCCATTAACCATCAAAACCTAACATCCTTTAACATCATTTAACATCTAAAAAGAACCTAATAACATCCTTATACCTCCAGCAACACCAGATCAACAAGATCACCACAAAAACAAACAAGAATCACAAGCTAAACTTAGGAAACCCAACCTATCCGGGATTGCATCAATCAAAGCTCAATTCCTTATCAATTTAGAGTTCAAATAACATCAAAAACACATCTCAAATCACAGATTTAACAGATCAAACGAAAATCATCAAAAATCACCAAATCTTGCATTATAAGCCAAGATCCATTTCACAACTTAAAAGCCTTTAATAAAACATCAATTAAGGATTGAAAACTTAGGAATTTCAGTAAAGAACTTGAAGTTCAGAGGAGAAGGACGTTCTTACCTCCAAACTTGAGTTTCTCCTCTTTTTGGAATCAAAAACCTTGATGAATCAAGTAGCAAATGATGAGGTTTTGTAGATATGATGATTAGGAATCAAAAGAGAGTTGAAAGGAGAGATTTAGGTGAGAAAATAAGAAACAATTCTCTGGAAAGAAAGTGTTTGGGTTGAGAGAAAATGAGAGAAAAGAAAATAGGAAGTTAGTTATCAAAATGGCCAAAATGGTTTTCCCTCCTCTTTTGATATGTTTTAAAATCAGAATATAGCTTAAAATATCTTAGAAAAATCTGGAGAAACTACTTTTGGAATAATAGCTCCTTAAAGATTCAAAGTTTCAACCCTTTCTAAAACAGTCACAAAACTTTCAAAAATTACATTTTGGTCACTAGCCAAAATGTCACCCTTCCAAAACACATTTTCCAAAATTGATTTCACAGTTCACTTAATTATATTAAAAGATGATTTTAGAACATTTTTCCATAATTTTAGTGCAACCCGAACTAGGCTTTCCTAAATTCACCCTTTTAGATTCGAACAACACTTTGACCAAACCGGTCAACGCCCAAAACTTCTAAGCCCAAAACCGGGGCGTTACACGTCGTGTACACTTGCACTACAATTGAGATAGACTCTTTTACACGCAACAAGTTTTTGGCGCCGTTGCCGGGGATTGGCAACATAACTCCATCTTTCTTTTATTGCACTTTTTGTTTTTATTTCTATTTTCGTTTTTATTTTTATTTTTCTTTAATTTCTTTTTTGTGCTTTCAACTCTTGCTTTTCACGAGGTTTTATTGTTTATGCGTAGATCTAAAAGAGGTGAAGATCCTTAGTATAAACTAGATCCGGAAATAGAACGATCCTTTAATCTCAAGAAGCAACTTCGTCGACTTTTAGACAGAAACGAATACCTCGAGGAACAGCTAGAGAAGATGGGCGATAACCACCTGCCTGTCGGTGACCCGCCCGCAGCAGTTGGACGACGGTCATGTCGTGACTACATGCTGAACGATCATGTAGAGCTGGAGACCACGCTGCCGAATATTGATGTTGATAATTTCGAGCTTAAACCTATCATGTTTAGTATGATCAACAACGCCGGGCAGTTTAGTGGTGCTGTGACAGAAGATGCTAGGGAGCATCTCAAGATGTTCCAGGAGATCTGTGGTTCATTTAGACTACCAGGAGTTAATCCGGAGATACTGAGGCTTCGGTTATTCCCCCATTCATTGAGGGACAGAGCTAAAACTTGGTGGAATAAACTAACAGCGGGTTCAATCGTAACTTGGGCAGATTTGTCTCATGAATTCTTATCTCGTTTTAATACTTCACATTTATCTGAGCGATTACGTAATGAAATTGCTACTTTTCAACAGGAAGATGACGAGCTAATGCACGAGGCCTGGGATAGATTTACTACTCTTCTTCGAAACTGCCCAATGCATGAATTCCCCGTCTGGAATCAGGTAACTAAGTTCTATAATGTTGCTAACTTACAAACTCGAATTCGAATTGATTCTGCAGCAAATGGACTATTATTGGATAAAGATCCAGACGAGGCTTTGCAAGTTTTGAAAAATCTAGCTAAGAACGAGGAGCAGTTTCCGACTGCAAGAAGAGGGGGTAAACGGGTACTTGCTGTCAAGGATTATGAAGCCGACAGCACTATGAAATCACAGGTGGCATTCCTTACTAAAGCAATGAAAAGGTTATTGAATGAAGATGAATTACAAGGATTTGCTGTCGAGGAAGTTTGCACTATCTGTGAGGGAAATCATAGTAGGGATGAATGCCCAATACAAATAGAAGAAGGAAAATATGTTGGAAATTACAAGCCGAATTATAATTCCAACAATTATAATCCTAATTGGAGAAAGGATCCCAAATTTTCCTGGAGTAATCTTAACAATGCCCTAAATCCTCAAGCACACAATCAGAATCAGGGAGGTCCTAGACTGCTAACGCGATAGCAGCTGCCGCAGAACCTGCCGCCGCAGCAACAGCAGCCACCACCTGCCACGAACAGTATATTGGAACAAACTCTGGCCACCTTTATGTCTCAGACCGGAACTTATATTGAGAATATGAATCAGTTTGTTAAGAAGACAGAGAACTTCATGGATAAAACCGAGATGAGGATGACAAATCATGAAGCTACTTTGAAATCTTTGGAGACACAAATGGGTCAGGTTTCTCAACATATTACGCCGAGGCAGAATGGAGGATTCCCTAGCAATACTGAAAATGATAGACCACCCACACATGAGCAATGTAAGGCAATTACTACAAGGAGTGGGAAGAAACTACCAGGGCCGGAAAAAGAAGCTGAAACAGTGAAGGAACATGCCTTGGATAAACCTGCCGAGGAAGCTAAGCTGCCCCGACAGGTGATAAACAGACTGCTGCCGATGAGCCTGTCACGACAGCAGAAGCGACAAAGAAGAAAAAAGATGATTACTGTCCTCAGATTCGCATGCAGTGGGAAGGACGCATTGCTGATTACCGTCCTCCGCCACCCTTCCCTCAACGGATACAGCAAGCTAAGCAAGAATCTCAACTTAAAAAGATTTATGATATTTTTAAGTAGGTTCATATTAATATTCCGCTGTTAGATGCCGTTAGGGAGATGCCCGGTTACGCCAAATTTCTCAAGGATGTCATGTCAAAGAAATATAAACTAGGGGAATTTGAAACGGTAAGGATGGCAGATGGTTGCATGAGTATTCTTCATCGGCAACCACCCCAGAAAAAGAAGGATCCGGGGAGCTTCATCATACCTTGCGTAATCGGAAATAAATTCGCGGGTAAGGCACTTTGTGATCTTGGTGCTAGTGTTAATTTAATGTCAAAGTCTGTTTTTCAGAAATTAGGTATTGAAAAGGCGCGGCCCACGACAGTCACTCTGCAGCTGGCAGACCGCTCTTACGTTCATCCAGAGGGAAAAATTGAAGATATTTTGGTAAGAGTGGATAAGTTTATTTTTCCTGCTGACTTTCTTGTTTTAGATTGTGAAGCATATGAAAACGCACCAGTCATCCTTGGGCGACCCTTCTTAGCCACGGGAAGATCACTGATTGATGTGGAGAAAGGAGAACTCACCATGCGAGTAAACGATCAAGAGATTAAGTTGAATGTTCTCCAAACAATGAAACATGCTGATGTAGACGAGGAATGCAAGGCCATCATTGAAGTGACCCTTGATCAACCCTGCATCAGGTCGGGCTGTCATGATATAGAATTTGGTCACTGCTGCGACAGCCACCTAGAGGCAACGACGACAGCACCGGCGACAGCAACTCCTCTGAATCCGAAACATCTGATACTGAAGGTCAAGAGGAGGTAAACTGGTTAGGCCATCGTCCAGTTAAGTTATTCGAACCTTTGAATTACACTTCGGATAACCATTTAATCCAAAAGCCATCAACTATTGAACCACCTGCCTTAGAACTAAAGCCCCTGCCAGGGCAGTTAAAATATGCTTATCTTGGTTCAAATGACACACTGCCCGTAATCATCTCTGCTAAGCTGCCGCAGGAACAGGAACGGCAACTAGTCGGCATGCTAAGGCAGCACAAGAAGGCAATTGGATGGACGATAGCAGACATTTAAGGCATTAGTCCGGCGTTATGCATGCATAAAATCCTTCTAGAGGAAGATCATAAGCCGACTATTGATGCCCAAAGGCGGCTAAACCATGCGATGAAAGAGGTGGTGCATAAGGAGATAATTAAGTGGTTAGACGCTGGTATTATTTATGCCATCTCCGACAGCAAATGGGTGAGCCCGGTGCAATGCGTTCCAAAGAAAGGAGGAATGACAGTGGTAACCAACGAGAACAATGAGTTAATCCCAACCAGGACTGTGACCGGTTGGAGGGTTTGTATGGATTATCGGAAGCTTAACAAAGCTACCCGAAAGGACCACTTTCCTTTAACCTTTATTGATCAAATGCTTGACAGATTAGCGGGTAAACCTTACTATTGTTTTCTTGATGGTTATTCAGGTTATAACCAAATTGCTATTGCACCAGAGGATCAAGAAAAGACGACTTTTACATGACCCTACGAAACATATGCGTTTAGGATGATGCTGTTTGGACTCTGTAATGCACCTGCCACCTTCCAAAGGTGCATGATGGCCATATTCTCCGACATGGTAGAGGACTTCCTTGAGATTTTCATGGATGATTTTCAGTCTTTGGAGACGACTTTGAGAGCTGTCTCGGCAACTTACAAAAGGTACTTGAAAGATGTGAAAAAGCCAATCTTGTTTTGAATTGGGAAAAATGCCACTTTATGGTGGATGAAGGAATAGTCCTTGGCCATAAGATTAGCTGCCGAGGGATTGAAGTCGACAGGGCCAAGATAGAAGTCATTGAGAAGCTGCCGCCGCCAACTACAGTCAAGGGCATAAGGAGTTTTTTAGGGCATGCTGGTTTTTATCGAAGATTCATTGCAAATTTCTCAAAAATCACCAAGCCCCTATGCCATCTCTTAGAGCAGAACTGACCCTTTGACTTTAATGAAGAATGTACTGAAGCATCAAGGTTCTGAAGGAAAAACTAGTGACAGCCCCCATAGTACAGCCACCAGACTGGACACAGCCATTTGAGATTATGTGTGATGCTAGTGACTACGCTGTCGGGGCAGCACTTGGGCAGCACAGAGATAAGCTGTTTCATGTCATATACTATGCCAGCAAGACATTAAATGACGCCCAAGTGAACTACACCACCACAGAAAAGGAGCTGTTAGCTGTGGTGTTCTCCATCGACAAGTTTCGTTCTTACATACTTGGGACGAAGGTAATAGTGCACACAGACCACTCTGCCCTGAAATATCTGTTCGCAAAGAAGGATGCGAAACCTAGATTGATACGGTGGATCTTGCTATTACAAGAATTCGACCTTGAGATCAAAGACAAAAAGGGGACAGAAAATCAGGTGGCAGACCACTTGTCAATATTGGAGAAGGGACAGAGTCTACCAATTGACGAGACAAACATACTAGAGACCTTCCCAGATGAGCAGCTCTTTGCTACCGCAATCGCTGTCGCGACAGCCATGGCGGCAGGTAAGTCTTCTGAACTTCCCTGGTATGCTGATTTCGTTAATTTTATAGTTAGCGGAATACTTCCTTCTGATCTTAATTATCAAGCCAGGAAGAGGTTCCAAAATGATGTGTACCACAAGAAGAGCAAGAAGACATTCTCCATCACTGTCATGCTTCACAATATGGAGGTCACTTAGGAGGCAACAAAACTGCTGCCAAGGTGCTGCAGTCAGGGTTCTATTGGCCGACATTGTATAAAGATGCACAAGACTTTTACAAGAACTGTGATAGGTGCCAGCGGACAGGTAACATCTCGTGGAGAAACGAGATGCCACTGCAGAACATTTTAGAGGTCGAGATCTTCGACGTTTGGGGGATTGATTTTATGGGACCTTTTCCATCCTCGTGTGGAAATTTATACATCCTCCTAGCAGTGGATTATGTCTCTAAGTGGGTTGAAGCTATCGCCACACAAAAGAATGATGCCAAGACGGTCCAAAAGTTTTTACACAAAAACATTTTTTCGAGGTTTGGCATCCCTAAGGCGATTATCAGGGATGAAGGGAGACATTTTGATAATAGAGTTATTGCTACCGCCTTGAAGAAATATGGTGTCAAGCACAGGTTTGCGACAGCATACCACCCACAGACCAATGGACAGGCTGAGATATCCAATAGGGAAGTGAAGAACATTCTTGAGAAGATGGTTAAGCCAACTAGGAAAGATTGGTCTTTACTTCTGAATGATGCATTATGGGCATATAGAACAGCTTTTAAGACTCCATTGGGCATGTCTCCATATCGATTGATTTATGGGAAAACGTGTCATCTGCCTGTCGAGATGGAGCACAAAGCATACTGGGCAATTAAGGCAGTGAATATGGACTTGGACAAGGCAGGCCAGAAAAGGCTATTAGATTTGAACGAGATTGACGAAATACGGACAATGGCCTACGACAATGCACAAATCTACAAGGAGAAAACAAAGAAGTGGCATGACAAGAAGTTGCTGCCACGACAGTTCTGCCCTGGGCAGCTTGTGTTGTTGTTCAATTCTAGATTGAAACTCTTCCCAGTGAAGCTTAAATCTAGATGGTCTGGCCCGTTCCAAGTTGTACAAGTTTTTCCCCATGGTGCCATCACAATTCAATCATTAAAAGACGGGCACCAATTCAAAGTCAATGGACAGCGCCTCAAGCATTATCAAGGGACTGAAGCCACAGGAATACAGGAAGTGGTTACTTTGGGAGATGCCCCACAAGGCATCCCTAATTTAACCTAAATTTTATTTTTATTATTTATTAGGTAATTAGGTTTATTTTATTCAAGTAATGTTTTTCTATTTTTATGTTTTTAGGAAATAAAGGAGTCAAGAAGAAAAGGAGAAGTGACCCAAGCCCACCATCCATCCATCAGCCCAACAGAGCCCATTTATTGAAGCCTGTCGTTTCAGCTGCCGCCGTAGACGAATAAGACAGGCTGTCAACAGACTGACACGGCAGACGCAGAAGCGTGTGACAGACGCGTAACAGACGCATAAATGCGTGTCAGACACGCTAAATCCCAACAGTCACTCCGTTTTTCACGCCTGCCGTTATAGCATTAAACAGGCAGCACCTCAACCGCTATAAAACCCCGTTCTCATTTTCATTTTTTTCTCACTTCTGCTTTTGTCTTCCTTGCTTTCTCCTCTAGTTTCATTTTCTTTCTTCATTTTCACAACCCTTGCAACTAATATGTCGTCTAGACAGACCCGCCGTAGTGCTACCTCAGCCTCTTCTTCAGCAGCAGCAACGCCCTTCACCAACAAGGAATTATGGGAAGAGAGGGGCTTCATCTACATTCGCGAAGCACCTAACATGGGGCTCCGACCGTTCATTGCGAAAGCTATAAGAACCCAACTATGGGAGCAGTTCGCCGAACAACCGACAGAACTAAACGACACATTAGTCCGGGAGTTCTATGCGGCTGTCGACAGCAGAACGACAACATCTGTCACCGTCCGAGGCGTAAAGGTTCCATTCACGGCTGACAGCATCAACCACATGTTTGGCCTCTTCTTTGGCCCCGATGATGATGCCCACCAGAAATTTCTCGACACCCTCGATGCTGCCGCCTATGGTGCTGTCATGGCGGAGGTGACAGAGGAAGGTACAACATGGACAACCAGCAAAAAGAACCCCCACTCTGTCAAAAGGGGGCAGCTTCTACCTGAAGCAAAACTCTGGAACGCTTTCATCAAAAAGCGTATCATGCCGTCTTCCCATCATACGACAGTGAACTAGTAGCGGCTCGCACTCATCCATTCAATCATGCACGACAGGCCTATCAACGTGGGCCGTTATATGAGGGAGAGCATTTTGGATTGTGCACATCGAACAGACTCTCGCCTCTGCCTGCCGTTCACGATAACTTCTCTCTGCCGCTGTGTTGCTGTCCCCGAGGCATCCACCGACAAAATAGTCAATGGTCGTGGCTGGACTGACAACAACATCTCAAGCCTCATGGAGGTCATAGCCGCAACACCCCTCAACTCCTTCAACCCATCTGCCCCCCTGTCGACTCAGATGAGGAACCTGCCACCGAACCTGCCGCCGCCACCGCTCCGACAGACCAATCTGCCCACATCCTTGCTGCGATACAACGGGTAGAAGAGTGGCAAATGGGATTGATGACCTTCATCCGAAATTTCACCAACGCAACGGTAAATTTCATTACCGACACTTTACATTATACGGATGTCATCTTCCCAACCTTCACTGTCCATTACTTCCATATCCCCTCCCCTACACCTACACCACATGTCTCCCCCCATACACATTCTGCTGCTTCCACCCCTTCACCTGCCCGGACAGCAGCTGCAAACCCTCCGGACGACAGCCCTGCACGTGGAACGAAGAGACCTGCCTCCGATGACAGCCCTTTGATCAGGAGGAATTTAGAGAAAGAATTTACGCCTGTGAAGAGGCAGAAGCACGTGGCAGACAGGAAACTGATGCCCAAGGCTAGCACCACCATCAGCAACACTTGGGACAGTGGCAGCAGTTCCGACGTCCAGCTCGTGGAATAACCTGCCCCTGAACCTGTCCATCCTTCACCACAGACTAGACGCCGTCATCAGATCCGTGTCACCAGCAGCAGCGAGGATAGCGACTGAAAATTTAAGTCTTTTATTTTCCTTTTATTGCTGCCTGCCTTATATATTTTGTGATGTACTTGCCTTCATGTTTTTGTTTTTCTGTCATTTTGCATTGAGGGCAATGCAACCCTCGAGTTTGGGGGTGGCAACCCTCCATCATTAATGGAGTCTTAGTACATCTTTTTATTAATTTGGTGTGTCTTTATTTATTTAGTTTCTCTTAAAAAAATATATCAGAAAAATATAAACTGTTGGCTTAAAACTGTGAAGTTAACTTACATGTCATGACAGCTCTGTCGTGGCAGCATCTTTAGGACAGGTTAAGGAGAAGTTTAGAGCCTTTCTATAGTTCTGAAAACTTAAAACACCATTGTGACTGTTATATTGCTTAGATTTCTCTTAGCCAAACTAGAATAGGAAGCTTAGTACTTGGATAGCCCCTAGAGGTGCCTAACACTGGCTCTAGGAAAGAAGTTTAGCAAAAGAAAAACCTAGAGGTGCCTGAAACCGGCTCTAGGAAGCTAACTAGAGGTGCCCAAAACTGGCTCTAGAAAATTTAGCTTGTAAATAGAAGAAAAAGAAGCATGAAAATGCGTCTTCAAGAAAATAAACTTTGGCATAAAAATTCGAGTTAAAAAGTTGAATATTCTAGTGAAACTAAGAAAGTCTTAGCATATAACTGTTCACAAGCATGCACACATTGCACGAGAGCTATAGGGAGATTCCGGACAGATCCTAATCTTTCCGACAGGTTGCTGCCGCCATAGAGAATGAGTGACGGGTAAGAGACAGTTCACTGTTTGAAGGCCAACACAAAAAAAATTTCTTTTATTCATTTTTCCTCTTAGGTCTAATTGCTTGAGGGCAAGCAAAAACTTGAGTTTGGGGGTGTGTTGAGTGTGTAAAAGTTCTATTATTTACACCCTTTTTAACCCATATTTCTGCTGCATTCAAGCATCATTGCATTGCATTTAGGTTAGTTTACAGTAAAACATCACAAATGGATTAAAGGCACGGATTCTACTAAAAGATGGCTTATTTTGCAGGTTGCTGCCATCGTAGACGGTGAAGGCAGGCGCAGGGCAGAGAAGCAGTAGAGCTGAACTGGACAAGCAAACGACGAGGGAGAAGCTGCCATGGATCTGCCGTGACAGCAAGGTGACAGCAGCCTTATGAAGAGGAAAAGTAAAGTGGACCTCGATAGATAGAGAAAAATCTGCTCGTCTGTCGTGTGAAAGCCAAATATTTTTCCAAGCCCCAGATCAAAAGATATGTCAAGCCAAAGCTCAAGGAGAGGAATTCCCATGAAACAAGGAGGCGGCTGAAAAGTAGGAATCCTTAGAGATTAAGCATTTATTAGAATCTTACTTTTCATTAAAGTTGTAATCCTTGTTAACTTAGAATACTTGAGCCCAAAGCTTATATAAGGGCATAGATTTAACCTAGGAGGCATCGTACCCCATAACCGATAACCTAAACCCCTCCGTCGTTTACCCGTCGTCGACATGTTCTAAATTCCCCCTAGGGCCACGGGTTGTTTTGTAAAGTAGTTGCAAGGGTTGTTTTGTTTTAGGATTTTCCAAGTTCAATAAAATAAACTTCAAGTTCTCTTATTTTGGTTATTAATATCTTGCAAGAGCATCGGGAGAAGCATTGTGAGGTTATCTATTTACTTAGCATCGGGAGAGTTAAGTATACGAAAGAGATAAGAGCGCGTTCTCTAGTTTATAGTTGAACCATCTCGTGCCTAGGGATAGGGCGAGGTTAAGTGGCTAAAGAAGAATTCATACACATCGGTGTTCATCCTTCGACTCACGCCGGGAGGTATCGTCAAAGACGTGATCATCGACAGACTTGGACCTAGGGATAGGCCAAGGCAGATCTGGGATTCTTGCCAAACTTGAAGTACGGAGTTGGTGTGTTCGCTGCCGCGACAACCAACGGACAGCTTCCGCGACAGGTGCTGTCGGCGACAGGCGCGACGACAGAACTGAAGTTCCTAAGCAATTCAATACCTGCTCTACTGAGCAATTCAATACCAGCCCATTCTCTCTATCTTGATTACTCTATTCTTTTATTTATGTTTTCCTTTATTATTCTCGTGACAACTCTCAATTATTTCTTTTACTTCGTGCAGTGAAACTAGGTGAAGCTATTAGCCCAATCCCTGTGGAGATGATATCCGATACTTCGTATCACTTTACTACTTGCGTCGTGTACACTTGCACTACAATTGTGATAGACTCTTTTACACGCAACAATAGAAGTGATCGAAAAGCTGCCGCCGCCGACCACAGTCAAGGGTATTAGAAGTTTCTTGGGACATGCTGGTTTTTATCGAAGATTCATTGCAAATTTCTCAAAAATCACCAAGCCCCTATGCCATCTTTGGGAGCAGAACCGACCCTTTGAATTTAATGATGAATGTACTGAAGCATTCAAGGTTCTGAAGGAAAAACTGGTAACAGACCCAATAGTACATCCACCAGACTGGACACAGCCATTTGAGATCATGTGTGATGCTAGTGACTATGCTGTCGGGGCAGCACTTGGGCAACAAAGAGACAAATTGTTTCATGTGTGATGCTAGTGACTATGCTGTGGTATTCTCCATTGACAAGTTTCGTTCTTACATACTTGGAACGAAGGTCATAGTACACACAGACCATTCTGCCCTCAAGTATCTGTTCGCGAAAAAGGACGCAAAGCCTCGATTGATACGGTGGATCCTGCTACTGCAAGAATTCGACCTTGAAATCAAGGACAAAAAGGGGATAGAAAATCAGGTTACAGATCACTTGTCAAGATTGGAGAAGGGAAAGAGTCTACCAATAGATGAGACAAACATACTGGAGACCTTCCCAGACGAGCAGCTCTTTGCTGCCGCAATCATTGTCGCGACAGCCATGGCGGCATGTAAGTATTCTGAACTTCCTTGGTATGCAGATTTCGTTAATTTCTTAGTTAGCGGAATAATCCCTTCTAATCTTAATTATCAAGCTAGGAAGAGGTTCCAAAATGATGTTAAGCATTATTATTGGCATGCATGCTACTTATAAAACCATTCAAGCATCAAATAACCAAAACCACTTCATAAAGGCCAATTATAATCTCCAACATTATTAACAACATAAAGCCAAACTAGGGAGTCCAAAACATCTCCCAAAACAACAACATAGGTCCCCTATTGCCAAATACCCAAAAGCTAATAGTTTGAGAAAATGTTCACCATACATGAGCTTTGTTCACCACTTGGATTCTTCACCACCTTGCTGCCCTCAAATGCACTTTAATGCTCTACATTATTGGTTTAAGAAAAGAGAGAGCGTAAGCTAATAGCTTAGTGAGGAATGCTCATTAAAAACCACACAATAATGCATTTATAAAACACCTTTATAAACCATACTTCAAGACAACATTTGAACATGCGCATAAGCATTTAAAACAAACGATTCATGCTTCAAGATCATAACGTGTCATATTGGCCACAAGTGATACATTCCACATAGATCCACACATGGACTTTTAAACACCATTGTGATCTTATACTTTCCAAGGACCACACATGGACTTTTAAACACCATTGTGTCCTTAACCCATGGACTTTTAAACACCATGACAAGGACCACACAAGGACTTTTAAACACCTTTGTGTCCTTACAAGAATCATCCAAGGACTTTTAAACACCTTGATGTTCTTCAATAACAAGGCTTACACAAGGAATTTTAACCACCTTGAACCTTAACCAAGAACCAACCATGGACTTTTAAACACCATGTTGTTCTTAAAATTCACAAGATCCACACAAGGACTTTTAAACACCTTTGTGATCTTAACCAAGAACCAACCATGGACTTTTAAACACCATGTTGTTCTTAAACAAACAAGGCTCACACAAGGACTTTTAAACACCTTTGTGACCTTAACCATCACTTGCCAATATACATCCTTTATCATCAATATTCCACTGTTTTAAAGCATTTAACAAAGCCATAAACATCATGCATCTTTAAGCATCAAACCACATTAAAACAATATTCAAAAACAAGGAACTCCTACCTTGAGCTTCCTTCAATACATGGCTTATGATCTCAGCAAATAAACATGCTCGATATGCTTTAAAAACAGAATTTAAAACATGCAATCAATCACATTGCACCCAACCATCACATGGTTCCTCAACAAGAGAGTTTTTCCGAAAACTTACTCTTGAGCTTAGAAAAGTTGTTTAGACTTAAACTAAGCTCCCAAACCTTCAAAACATTGGTTTCAAAGCCGAAAACCAAAATCCACTCACCGATTTCGTTTCGACTCTTGCCGAAACACCAATCAAGCTTCCGGATCACCACCACTAGGATCCAAAGATGACTCCACTATTTTTAACACATCAAAACAGTAGATTAATGCATCATCATGCATTAATATCCTCAATGAAAGCATCAAAACTCGCTGCTCTCATCCACACTCAATTTTCGGCTACCAAACACAACCGAAAATGCATCCAAACAACTCCTCAACACTACCCAGCCAAGATCCATCAAAACTAAACATCCTTAAACATCATTCAACATCCAAAAAGGATCTAACCACGTCCTTATACCTCCAGCTATAACAGATCATCAAGATCACTCCAAAAACAACCACAAACACAAGCTAAACTTAGGAAATTCAACCTATCCGGGATTGCATTGATTAAACCTCAACTTCTTATCAAATTAACATTCATTTAACATCAAATTGACACTTCAAAACACAGCCCAATCAGATCATACGAAATTTTATCAAAATCAAGCAAATCTTGCATTTAAAAGCCAAGATCAAGAACAAATCAATAAATCCTTTTATAAAACACAAATTAAGGATTGAAAACTTAGAAATTTCAGTAAAGAACTTAGAGTTCAGAGGAGAAGGACGTTCTTACCTCCAAACTTGAGTTTTCTCCCTTTTTGGAACCAAAATCTTGAAAATCCACTTAGCAAATGGTGAGGTTTTGTTGAAGAGATGATTAGAGATCAAAAGAGAATTGAAATGTGATATTTAGGTGACAAAATCAGAGGAAAAACTCTGGAGGAAATGTGTTTGGTTTGAGAGAAAGATGAGAGAAAAATGAGAATAGAAAATGTGGAACATTAGTTAGAAATGACAAAATATCTTCCCTCCACTTTTCTTTTATTTAAAATCCATTTAATAAACCTTTAATATTTTAGAAAAATCTGGAGAAACTCCCATTGGGTAAATAGCTCCTTAAAGATTCAAAGTTTCAATCCTTTTTAAAACAGTCACACAGTTTTCAAAAATTACATTTTGGTCACTAGCCAAAATGTCACACTTCCAAACCTCATTTTGTAAAATTGATTTCACCACACTCTTATATATAATAAAAGAGGATTTTAAGACATTTTTCCATATTTTTAATGCAACCCGAACTAGGTTTTCCTAAATTCACTCTTATATATTCGAACTGCGATCCGACCGAACCGGTCCGAATCCCAAAACTCCCAAGCCCAAAACCGGGGCGTTACAGATTGATTTTATGGGACCTTTTCCATCTTCATGTGGGAATCTATATATCCTCCCGGCAGTAGATTATGTCTCTAAGTGGGTTGAAGCTATCACCACTCAAAAGAATGATGCCAAGACAGTTCAACGGTTTTTACACAAAAACATTTTTTCTAGGTTTGGCATCCCTAAGGCGATTATCAGTGATGAAGGGAGACACTTTGACAACAGGGTTATTGCTGCTGCCTTGAAGAAATACGGTGTCAAACATCAGATCGCGACAGCATATCACCCACAAACCAATGGACAAGCTGAAATTTCTAACAGGGAAGTCAAGAACATTCTTGAGAAGATGGTTAAGCCAACTAGGAAAGATTGGTCTTTACTCCTCAATGATGCATTATGGGCTTATAGGACAGCTTTTAAAACTCCATTAGGAATGTCTCCATACCGGTTGATTTATGGGAAAACATGTCATCTACCTGTCGAGATAGAGCACAAAGCATACTGGGCGATCAAGACAGTGAATATGGACTTCGACAGGGCAGGGCAGAAAAGGTTGTTGGATCTGAACGAAATTGAAGAAATCCGGACAATGGCCTATGACATTGGAAGAATCTACAAGGAGAAAACTAAGAAGTGACATGATAGGAAGTTGCTGCCACGACAGTTCTGCCCTATCTTTTTTATTAATACCCTAGCTTCTGCACTTTTTCTTTTTCTTTTTTCTTTTTATTTTTTTCTATTTTTATAAAAAAAAACTCAGGTGAAATACAGGTTTAAGGAGCATCAACATGCCAGGAAAAACCATTCGAGAGCTGATGTGGGAAAGTTCTTGCAATTACCGTAAAGGTAATCATGCATTCGAAAGTCGTCCCTATTTTTTCGTTGAATATATGGACAACCAACGATGGAACCAACAAGAACAAGATATGTTGCCACAACAGCAACAAGGACAGCAAATGTCGATGCCGTAACAGCAAAAAATTTTATGGTACAATCAAAACCCGCAAATTTTTTTATACCATAACAATTTTGCTGCAGAACCCGACATGGCCTGGCAATGTCATCATCCTCAAGAGCAGTCAAAATCCTTAGAGGACACACTGCAAGCCTTCATGGCACTCACTCAAGAATTGCCGGCTTCTATGGACGCAAGTATCGCCAAGATGGATGAAATCTTGAGTAGACCGACCCTCATTCATGCCACAGATGAACCTGAAATCCTGAGGCAAGGTGACGAGGATGCCCATGTGAAGGAATACCCAACATATGATGAGTCTGAGCAACAACTTGCCATGACAATGATCGAGGAGCCGGAATGGAGCAACATCGCGACAACGCTGATTGAAATTCAAGATAATGTCACGACAGCAACCACATCCGAGGAAAACTCTCAACCCACTACCTCGATTATGCCCGACCAAGATTGCACACATCCATCCCTGTCATGGCACTCGCACGACCACCTAAAAGAGCTACCCAATGACAATGTCTCGCCGATGGAATATGAGCATGTAATAAACGAACATGTTGAATTCTTTAAAAACTCACCAATTGCATTGCAAGTATTAGAGAAACCAACACCGGTGGACACAGAATCATCAAAGTCTCTACTGATGTAGATCTACGAGTGGTCAACAGAATTTGGTATAGAGAGTGATGGCACTTAACAATGTCTCATTGACCTGCAAAGTAACCTGACAACGGACTGTCAAAGTAACTGGCTGCCGCAGCAGCAATCACGACAGCAAGGGCTACATTCAACCACAACAACATTCAACGAAAACAATGTAAGTTTGTGGCCGAATGTCAATTTGATTTTTTCTAATCAAATATTCATGCCCTCAGAAACATTACCAATAAGGGAGGACTTCATGGACTACAAAGGGAAGAGAAAGAAAGGAGCCCCCACCATGAGAATAATCACTAGATGGAGGGTACGGATGGACTTCAAGAAGTACCGGAAACGACCCCTCAAGCATCAATAGAACAGGGAGCAGTTACTTTAGGAGATGCCCCTCAAGGCACTCCTAATTTAACTTAATTTATTTTATTGTATTTTATCTTTATCTTATTCTATCTTTATTATTTAGGAATTAGAAATTTGATATTAGTTTTTAGTTTGTTTTTCTTATTAGGTAAACAGAGAAAAACCCTTGCAATGACGATACAAGCAACCCGAGGAAGCTCTGCCTCCACCCCTGCCGCGACAGCACTCATACTCTCAGAGCAGCACCCACAGCACCTCCGACAAAGTTCAAGGAGACTGCCCGCCGACAGCTCCTCATCTAAAGCTCCAGCAGCAGCGACGATAGCCGCACAAGTTAAGTTTTCTTTTTCCTTTTCTCTGCCGCCTGCTGTATATATTATCTTTTTGTGATGTTTCACTTTTCTGTCATTTTTATTTTCTATTTTTCATTTTTATGTCTTGTGTCATGCATTGAGGACAATGCAACCCTTGAGTTTGGGGGTAGGCAGTCCTCCTAATTATTAATATAATATTGCATTTAGTTTTAATTGTGTCGCATTTATTTTATGCAAAAAAATGAAAATTTTGGCTTAAGTCTTTGAACTGAACTTACCTGCCGTGACAACTCTGTCGTGGCAGCGCCTTTAGGATAGTCTTATGAGCAGTTTGAAGCCTTTCTATAGTTCGGAAACTTAAAACACCATTTGTGATTGTTATACTGCCTAGATCTCTATTAGCTAACTAGAATAAGAAGCTTAGCACTTGAATAGCCCCTAGAGGTGCCTAACACTGGCTCTAGGAAAGAAGTTTAGCAAAATAGACTCAATAGCCCTAGAGGTTCCCGAAACCTGCTCTAGTGAAACTTTAGCTTAATAATAATAATAATAAAATCAAGTCAAAACAAAAAAATCAAAGGAGCATAAGAAGTGCCTTCAAAAAGATAAACTTTGGCATAAAAATTCAAGTTAGAGGCTGAAATATTCTAGTGAAACTAAGAGAGTCTTGGCATATAATTGTTCACAAGCATGCACACACTGCACGAGGACTATAGTGAGAATCTAGAGAAATCCTAAGTTATCCGACAGGGTGCTGCCGTCAATAGAGAACGAATGAAGGGTAATGGAAAGTTCACTATTTTAAGCCAAACAAAATAATATATATATATATATATATATATGCATGCATGTTAAGTTAGGTTGCATTTGCTTGAGGACAAGCAAAGATTCGAGTTTGGGGGTGTGATCAGTGCATAAAAGTTCTATATTTTACCCATCATTTAGGTTAAGTTTTGCATCAACATCACATTTAGATAAAAATGCGCAGATACTGCTAAATTTGGTTACTTTTGCAGGTATCTACTGTGACAGCACCCAGGGCAGCAGTCGTGACAGCACCCAGGGCAGTAGCCGTGACAGCATCCAGGGCAGCAGTCGTGGCAGCAGCCAGGGCAGCAGAGAAGCATGAGCTGGGCAGAGATGCAGAAAACTGGAACTGGATGAGCAGTCGAGGAGGACGATGCTGCCATAGTTGCCGCCGTGACAGCAGAGGACGATAGCAGTTTTGAGGAGAAGAAGAAAAGTGGACCTTGACAGAAAGAGAAAATTCAGGTCGTCTGTCGTGTAATACCACTATATTTTTTTGAGCCCTAGATCAAAATGAAGGTCAAGCCCAAGGTTCAAGGAAGATATCCCAAGAAAGAATGAAGGACGAATTAAAGACAGATGTTCTGAAGATTTAGTCTTTATTAGAGTTGTACTTTAATTTAAAGTTGCATTCCTTCCATATTAGAAAACTTGAACCCAAGGCCTATATAAAGGCATGTAATTCGACCTAGGAGAAACATAACCAATTACCCTAGCCTTCTCTCTCAACCTCTAGTCGTTTTCCTTCCCACACCATGTTCTAAATTCCCCTTAGGGCCACGGGTTGATTTGTAAAGTAGTTGCAAGGCTGAAGATTTCAATGCATGATGATGCATTAATCCTATGCTTTGATGTGTTTAAAACAGGGGAAGCATCTTCGGACACTTTTGGAGTTGATCCGGAGGCTTGATTGGCGTTTCGGAAAGCGTACGAAATGTAATCGGTGAGTGGAGTTTGGTTTCCAGCTTTGAAATGACTATTTGAAGGTTATGGGAGCTTAGTTTAAGTCTAATCAACTTAGCTAGGCTCAAGAGTAAGTTTTCGGAAAAACTCCCTCGATTGTGCCATGAAGTGGTTTGATGCATTGGTTATAAGTTGCATGTTTAAATTATGTTTTGAAAGCATGTTTTAGCGTGGTTAATGCTGGTTTTGACAGCCATGTGTTGAAGGATGCTCAAGGTAAGAGATCCTTGTTTTGGCATGTTGTTAAATTGGTAATTATGCATGGTGATGCATGGTGTTTAATGGCTTTGTTTAATGCTTTAAATAGTGAATTGATGATGGTATTTGATGTATATTGGCAAGTGATGAATTGGTTTTAAAGTACTTGAATCGGATATAGTTAGCCGGCTATAGGATTGGGTGCACCGTGAATAAAGTCGCCTTGGATGTTGAGGGGTTATGATTGTACCGTAAACTCCATCCAAGTATCCTAACGAGAGAGGTATGATCACAGCGGTGGTTAAAAGTCCGTGTGTGGATCTTGGTAAGGTCACAACGGTGGTTAAAAGTTCGTGTGTGGACCTTGTGTTATGTGTCTCGTACTCTCGTTAATAGGTTATACAACTACCGATGAGTGATGTTGAGGGGATGTGATTGTACCGTTAAACTCCATCACGAGTGTTGAGGGGTTGTGATTGTACCGACAAACTCCACCTTATGTATTTCGATAGTGTGTATGAAGCGTGTGGGACAATGCTTGTAATCCGCGTATCCGATTGTGTTTTGTGTTGTAAATGGTTATGAATTATCACTTTAAAGCCAATATGTTGAGTTAAATGTAATGAAGCATGAGATGCTTGTAAAGTATGCAAGGGTGAATGAAATGAGATGAGCTTGTGCGTAAAAGCTTTATTGAAAGTGTTTTCTAAAATGCATTATTGTGTTGTTTTCTTTAGAGCATGCCTCACTAAGCAATTGTGCTTACGCTCTCTCTCTCTTGTACCAATAATGCAGATAATTGAAGTGTCTAAGGGCAACAAGGAGGCTAGAGTGTCCAAGGGAAACCAAGCTCATGTATGGTGATGTTTTCATACACTATTAGTTTTGATAATTTGGCAATGGGAACCTAAGGTTGTGTTTTGGGAGATGTGTTGAACTCCCTAAGTCGTGGCATGTTGTTTTTTATCGTTTGAATTTGTAAGTGGCCTTTTAATGCTTTTTTTGGAGATTGGTTGATTGCTTGGTTTTGGATAATAGGAAGCATGCCTATAGATATGTGAAATTCCATGTTTGATCCTATGAATGTGTTTGGGAGTTACAAACATGCTTTATATATGTATGATGACTTGTTGGCATGATTAGGAAGTCATTAGGTTGTGTTTGAGTGGATTTATGTATGAAAAACCAGCAAAATCTGCAGCTTATGGGCAAACCGTATCGGAACAGGCACTGGTGTTTCGAAACGGGGGCCTCTAATGGCCTTCGTGTTTCGAAACGGCTGGAGGCTATTCCGAAATGATTTTGCCACTGGAAGGCCCTGTTTCGAAACCAGTCTCAGAACGAACCCGTGTTTCGGAACGGTCAAAGCCATTTCGAAATAGGTGACCGTTGGGCACTGATTTGAATGTTGTTAAAGTTTGTAAGCTTTACGTTTTAGTCCTGAAAGTTGTAATTGCAATTGTATGAGTTCGAGATGTCCAAATAAGGTGAAATTTGGCAGGGGAGCACATAATATGACTAATTTAATATTGGTAACTTAAAAATAAATTATGACCTTCTAATTTACAGAATTTACGTTTTGGTCCCTAATATTTGTATATTGTGCAATCGAGTCCCTCTCTGAAATCCGAACGATGTGCTTTACTCATATATGGTTCATGAGTGCTCGCTTAGGGTTAACGTGCATCTAGACAAGATTAAAAACAAAAAAGGGTCGTTAATCAAGGTTGACTTTCGAGTTGACTTTGGTTTTCCCTGTGTAATCTTCGGAGTTCGGGTCAACCGTCTAGGTCAGGCTAAGGGGGTTACATTTGGTGGTATCAGAGCTTAGTTCTCGTGTAATTGGGAATTGTTATGTGGGTGATGTATGTGTTTTTGCATGGTGGATCTTTTAAGTGAAGGAATGTTTTATGAATTGTGATGTATGGTTGCAATTGTGATGCTATGCTATGTTGAAACATGTTAGGGGAACTCATTGCCATATCAAAACTAATGAAAGGAATTGTTTTTGGAAAATGAGCTTGAGTACTTAGATTACTTACCTTGTTGAACCTAATTGTGTTTGTTGTATTTGTGTAAGTGCATTGTTTTTATAAATGGGGCCTCGTGGAGAGATGAGGATGAATACGAGAGCTATGGCTCAGAATGAAAACGAGGAAAATGCTGATAATGTTGTGGATTTACCTCCTCCCCTGGTGGTGGACCACCCGGCGGTGATGGTGCTGGAGGTGATAATGTTGGTGTTGGTGTTGATGCTGGGGTCGCTGGACCTGAAGGTGTGCAGGGGCAAGCTGCTCCTGACATGACTGTGCTGATTCAGGCTATTGCTGGAGCCTTTCAGGCAGCAGTAGCTGGAGCTCACGGAGCTGCGCATCAGGGTGATGCAAACATGAGATTACTTTTGGAACTTCTTCGCAGTCTGGGAGGGACTGAGTTCAGAGGTTTATCTCCTGAAGGATCTGAATCTTGGTTGGAAAACACCAAGAGGATTTTGGGGCAAATGAATTGCAGTAATGCGCAGAAGTTGGGTTGTGTGGTGTCGCTGCTGCATGATGATGCGTATACGTGGTGGACGACCACTGTTTCTGGAATGGAGGAAAATGATGTGACTTGGACGTTCTTCTTGAACGCGTTCAAGCGAAAGTATCTAGGTGTGCGATACCTAGATGAGAAGAAAAGAGAATTCATGTCTCTTGTGCAAGGAAGCATGACGGTGGCTGAGTATGAGATCCAGTTTGTCCGCCTTAGCCAGTACGCACTTGAGCTAATCCCTGATGAGCGGGAGAGGTGTGAACATTTCCGTTATGGTTTGGTGGCGGACGTGAAGACTTACATGCTTGTTGCTGAGTATACGAACTTTGATGTGCTGGTGAGTAGAGCGAAGGACATTGAGCAGAACTTGGGTTTGTCTTCCAGAGGCGTTAGTTCTAGCTCAGGCAAAAGAGCTGCTGATTACAATTCTGGTGGTGGACGGAACAAGAGAGGACGTGATAAGAGGTATTAGTCTTCTGCTAGGCGTGGTGGTGGAGGACATGGTGCGCCTGTTCAAGGATATATGATGAGAGCTGATCAGAACACGTGTTGGACGTGTGGATCTCGTGGCCATATGAGGCGAGATTGTTCTCGAGCAGCGAGGGAGGTTCAGGCTCCTGTAGTAGTGACTGGTAATTCATGCTGGAATTGTGGTTCGGCAGACCACATGAGGAGAGAGTGTCCTTTATTGGCCGGTGATGGTCAGGGACGTGCTCCTGGGGTAGTTGTACCACAGAGAGGTCGTGGCCATGGCCGTGGTAACTTCCATCGCAGAGATGATGGTGGGGGGAATGTGGCGCATGTGGTGGCTGTTAAACCTGAGGGTGGTGGCCAGGCTCGAGTGTATGCTCAGCGTGAGGGGAGAAATGATACGGATGTAATCGCAGGTACCTTTACTTTGCAATCCTTATCATTACTTTCCTTGATTGATTCTGGATCTACACACTCATACATATTGCGTGAACATGCCCAATTGCTTGGTTTACCTGTTGAGTCTTTGGATGTTGGTATGCGTGTAACTAGTTCCTTCGGTGAGACCGTTGTGACACGGAAGTTGTATAGAAGATGTCCCTTGGAAGTGAAAAACCATGTTTTTCTTGTTGATCTCATAGAATTGCCATTCTATGGTTTTGATGTAATCCTTGGTATGGATTGGCTTGTTGAATATCGAGCTGTAGTGGATTTTGAGAACAAGCGAGTTTCGTTGAAGCTTGTGAATGATTACGAGGTAGTGGTGGTTGGTGAGAATGTGAAGTTTCTTGCCAATGTGGTGTCTTCATTGGAAGCAAGCCGAAAGCTGAGGCAAGGGTGTGAGGCTTACCTGGCCTTTGTGATGAATCCTAGCTCTAAGGAGTTGCAAGTTCAAGATATCAGGACTATGCGAGAGTTTCCTGGAGTGTTTCCAGAGGAGTTACCTGGTTTACCTCCTAGTCGAGAGGTGGAGTTTGGAATTGAGTTGTATGAAAACACAACTCCAGTGTCTATTACTCCTTACTGAATGGCACCTAAGGAGTTGAAGGAGCTGAAGACGCAACTTCAGGAGTTGCTTGATCGTGGTTTCATTCGGCCGAGTGTGTCACCTTGGAGTGCACTGGTCTTGTTTGTGAAGAAGAAGGATGGCACTATGAGAATGTGCATCGATTATCGTCAGCTGAACAAGTTAACTACCAAGAATCGGTATCATTTGCCGAGGATTGATGATCTTTTTGATCAGTTTCAGGGAGCGACTGTGTTCTCTAAGATTGACTTAAGGTCAGGTTATTACCAGCTCAAGGTGATGGATGTGGATGTGCCAAAAACAACTTTTAGAATGAGGTATGGGCATTATGAGTTTCTTGTGATGTCATTTGGCTTGACAAATTCTCCTGCAGCTTTTATGAACATGATGAATAGAGTGTTACATGAATATTTGGAAAAGTTTGTTGTGGTGTTCATTGATTATATCCTTGTGTACTCCCGTACTGAGGAGGAGCATGAGGGGCATTTGCGAATTGTGTTGCAAGCGCTGTTGGAGAATCAGCTTTATGCTAAGCTGAGCAAGTGCGAATTCTAGCCTATGGAAGTTGTTTTCCTTGGTCATGTGGTTTCTGCTGAGGGGATTCGTGTTGATCCTCAGAAGATTGAGGCGGTGATGAATTGGAGGCCTCCTAAGTCTGTTCATGAAGTTCATAGTTTCCTTGGGTTGGCAGGATACTATCGGAGGTTTGTGGATGGATTTTCAAAAATTGCTGCACCTTTAACGAAGTTGTTGCAAAAGGATTTCAAGTTTGAGTGGACCGAGGCAAGACAACAAGCTTTTGAGAAGCTTAAGGTAGCTTTGACGCAAGCTCCTATCTTGGTTCAACCTGAATCAGGGAAAGAGTTTGTGGTGAATAGCGACGCATCCTATGTGGGTTTGGGGTGTGTGTTGATGCAAGAGGGTAAGGTGGTGGCTTATGCATCGCGCCAGTTGAAGGTGCATGAGCGCAATTATCCTACGCATGATATTGAGTTAGCTGCGGTGGTTTTTTCTTTGAAGATTTGGAGACAGTACATGTATGGTGAGAAGTGTATTGTGTACACAGATCACAAGAGTTTGAAGTATCTGATGTCTCAGAAAGAGTTGAATCTTAGGCAACGACGTTGGGTAGAGTTGCTTAAAGATTACGATCTAACGATCGAGTACCATCCGAGAAAAGCTAATGTTGTAGCGGATGCCTTGAGTAGGAAGGTGGCAGTGGAGTTAAGGGCTATGTTCACAAGCTTGAGTATTTCGCGAGATGGAGGGCTTGTGGCGGAATTGCAAGTGAAACCATATTTGGTTCAATTGATAAAGGATAAGCAGTTGTTGGATGATTCTTTGGTGCCACATGTTCAGGATATTGCTGAGGATAGACCATCGGATTTCTATTTTAATGATGATGGAGTTCTAAGTTTTGGTAGTCGGGTAGTAGTGCCGAATGATGCAGAGTTGAGGCGTACTATTCTGACTGAGGCTCATAGCAGTCCTTTTGCTATGCACCCTGGTAGTACAAAGATGTATTGTGATCTTAAGGATGAGTACTATTGGGTGGGTTTGAAGAAGGATGTTGCGGAGTATGTAAGTAAGTGCATGGTTTGTCAGCGGGTAAAGGCTGAGCATCAGTTTCCTTCTGGGTTGTTATAACCGTTGAGGATTCTTTAGTGGAAGTGGGAAAGGATTACCATGGACTTTGTGTCTGGTTTGCCTTTGTCGCCATCGAAAAAGAATTCGGTGTGGGTGATTGTGGATCGCCTTACGAAGTGTGCGCATTTCTTACCTGTGCATAATATGTATACCTTGGACAAGCTTGCAGAGTTGTACGTTGCTGAGATTGTGTGACTGCGTGGTGTGCCAAAGTTTATAGTATCGGATAGGGATCCGAGGTTTACATCGCATTTTTGGGAGTGTTTGCATCAAGCTTTGGGTACGCGGCTGAATTTCAGTACTTCTTATCATCCACAGTCGGATGGACAGTCTGAGCGTGTTATCCAAGTGCTGGAAGATATGTTGAGGTGCTGTGTGATTGAGTTCCAGGGTTCTTGGGAGAAGCATTTGCCTTTGGTGGAATTTGCTTATAACAATAGCTACCATGCAAGTATTCAAATGGCACCTTATGAAGCTTTGTATGGGAGGAAGTGCATAACTCCTCTTTGCTGGGTTGAAACAGGTCAGAAGTTGGTTTCAATGCCGACTTTATTGAAGGGATCCACCGAGAAGGTGAAGCTCATTTGTGAGCGATTGAAGGAAACTTCTGATCGACAGAAGTCTTACGCGGATTTGAAGCGTAAGGAGATTGAGTTTGCGGTAGGTGACCGTGTGTTCTTGAAGGTTTCGCCTTGGAAGAAGGTGATGAGGTTTGGCCGAAAGGGTAAGTTGAGCCCTAGGTATATTGGACTGTACGAGGTGATTGAACGTGTGGGTCCTGTTGCGTACAAGCTGAGGTTACCGCAAGAGATGGAAAAGATACATGATTTGTTTCATGTCTCTATGCTTCGGAGGTATAGATCGGATCCTTCGCATCTTATGCCTGTGGAGGAAGTGGAGTTGAATCTAGACTTGACCTATGATGAGGAGCCGATTGAAATTCTGGATTCGGACAGTAAATTTCTTCGAGGCAAGACCATTAAATTGGTTAAGGTATTTTGGAAGCATCGTGGTGTTGAGGAAGCCACGTGGGAAAGAAAGGATGATATGAAGAAGCAGTTTCCGTACCTTTTTCCTCCAGGTAAATTTCGAGGACGAAATTTCTTAAGGGGGGAGAGTTGTAACACACCAATTTTGGGCTTGGAAGTTTAGGGTCTGAACCGGACCGGTCTGATTTTCGGTTGGATTATAAAAGGAGGTTTTAGGGAAAGCCTAGTTCTGGATGCTTTAAAAATATGGGAAAATATCTAAAAATTCTCTTTTAATATATATAAGAGAGTGGTGAAATCATTTTTAACAAATAAGGTTTGGAAGTACTACATTTTGGTGTAGTGACTAAAATGCGATTTTTGAAAAGTTTAGTGGTGACTGTTTTGTAAGGATTGAAACTTTGAATCTTTAAGGAGCTAATATACCCAAAAATGATTTCTCTAGATTTTTCCTTAATTTGAGTGAATTAATTAATGTTTTAATTAATTAAATGAAAAGGGAAACTACTTTTTAGAATTTCATAACTACCTTTTCCTAGATTTCTCTCTTTTCTTTTTCTCTCAAAATTCCATCATCCAAACACTATTTCTCCAGCAACTTTTGCATTGATCTTCACTTCAATTGATGAGATTTCAATAATCAATTATATCCTAATCAATCTTGCATCAAATCCTCTTGATTTCCTCATTGAATTTTCAAGGAAATTGGCTCAAATCAAGCAGAAATCACCATTTAGAGGTAAGATTGTTCTTCCCCTATAAATACTCAGTTCTTTACTGAAATTCCCAAGTTGTCAATCCTTAATTTAATTTTTATAAATGGTTTTAATGATAGAAACTTGATTTTGGCATAAAACTCAAGATTTGGAAGAAATCTTGAGGAATTTCGTTGAGATTGATTGGGCTCTTTTTTGAGATGATTCTTTAATGTATTTTGGATGTCTAATGATGTGAAAATGAGGTTTTATCAATGTAATCCCGAATAGGTTAAATTTCCTAAGTTTTTGCTTATGAAAATGGTGGTTTTTGAGGTGTTTTTGGTGTTCTGTTATAGCTTGAGGTATAAGGACGAGTTAAGGTGTATTTTGGAGGTTGATTGATGTTTAGAAATGGTTAGAAGTGATGGATCTTGGCTGGGTTAAGTTGTGAACGAGTTTGGAGGTGTTTTCGGTTGTGTTTCTTAGCCGAAATGTTGGTTTTGGGTAGATCAGTGAGTTTAGGTGTGTTGGCTGAAAATTTCAATGCATGATGATGCATTAATCCTCTGCTTTGATGTGTTTAAAACAGGGAAAGCATCTTTGGACACTTTTGGAGTTGATCCGGAGGCTTGATTGGCGTTTCGGCAAGCGTGCGAAATGTAATCGGTGAGTGGAGTTTGGTTTCCAGCTTTGAAACGATTATTTGAAGGTTATGGGAGCTTAGTTTAAGTCTAATCAACTTAGCTAGGCTCAAGAGTAAGTTTTCGGAAAAACTCCCTCGATTGTGCCATGAAGTGGTTTGATGCATTGGTTATAAATTGCATGTTTAAATTATGTTTTGAAAGCATGTTTTAGCATGGTTAATGCTGGTTTTGAAAGCCATGTGTTGAAGGATGCTCAAGGTAAGAGATCCTTGTTTTGGCATGTTGTTAAATTGGTAATGATGCATGGTGATGCATGGTGTTTAATGGCTTTGTTTAATGCTTTAAACAGTGAATTGATGATGGTATTTGATGTATATTGGCAAGTGATGAATTGGTTTTAAAGTGCTTGAATCGGATATAGTTAGCCGGCTATAGGATTGGGTGCACCGTGAATAAAGTCGCCTTGGATGTTGAGGGGTTCTGATTGTACCGTAAACTTCATCCAAGTATCCTAACAAGAGAGGTAAGATCACAACGGTGGTTAAAAGTCCGTGTGTGGATCTTGGTAAGGTCACAACGGTGATTAAAAGTCCGTGTGTGGACCTTGTGTTATGTGTCATGTACTCTCGTTAGTAGGTTATACAACTACCGATGAGTGATGTTGAGGGGTTGTGATTGTACCGTTAAACTCCATCACGAGTGTTGAGGGATTGTGATTGTACCGACAAACTCCACCTTATGTTGTTCGGTAGTGTGTATGAAGCTATGAAGCGTGTGGGACAATGCTTGTAATCCACGTATCCGATTGTGTTTTGTGTTGTAAATGGTTATGAATTATCACTTTAAAGCCAATATGTTGAATTAAATGTAATGAAGTATGAGATGCTTGTAAAGTATGCAAGGTTGCATGAAATGAGATGAGCTTGTGCGTAAAAGCTTTGTTGAAAGTGTTTTCTAAAATGCATTATTGTGTTGTTTTCTTTAGAGCATGCCTCACTAAGCAATTGTACTTACGCTCTCTCTCTCTTGTACCAATAATGCAGATAATTGAAGTGTCTAAGGTCAACAAGGAGGCTAGAGTGTCCAAGGGAAACCAAGCTCATGTATGGTGATGTTTTCATACACTATTAGTTTTGATAATTTGGCAATGGGATCCTAAGGTTGTGTTTTGGGAGATGTGTTGAACTCCCTAAGTCGTGGCATGTTGTTTTTGATGGTTTGAATTTGTAAGTGGCCTTTTAATGCTTGTTTTGGAGATTGGTTGATTGCTTGGTTTTGGATAATAGGAAGCATGCCTATAGATATGTGAAATTCCATGTTTGATGCTATGAATGTGTTTGGGAGTTACAAACATGCTTTATATATGTATGATGACTTGTTGGCATGATTAGGAAGTCATTAGGTTGTGTTTGAGTGGATTTATATATGAAAAACCAACAAAATCTGCAGCTTCTGGGCAAACCGTATCGGAACAGGCACTGATGTTTCGAAACGGGGGCCTCTAATGTCTTTCGTGTTTCGAAACGGCTAGAGGCTGTTCCGAAACGATTTGGCCTCTGGAAGGCCCTGTTTCGAAACCAGTCTCGGAACGAACCCGTGTTTCGGAACGGTCAAAGCCTTTTCGAAACAGGTGACCGTTGGGCACTGATTTGAATGTTGTTGAAGTTTGTAAGCTTTACGTTTTAGTCCTGAAAGTTGTAATTGCAATTGTATGAGTTCGAGATGTCCAAATAAGGTGAAATTTGGCAGGGGAGCACGTAATATGACTAATTTAGTATTGGTAACTTAAAAATCAGTTATGACCTTCTAATTTACAGAATTTACGTTTTGGTCCCTAATATTTGTATATTGTGCAATCGAGTCCCTCTCTAAAATCCGAACGCTTTGCTTTACTCATATATGGTTCATGAGTGCTCTCTTAGGGTTAACGTGCATCTAGACAAGATTAAAAAGAAAAAAAAGGGTTGTTAATCAAGGTTGACTTTCGAGTTGACTTTGGTTTTCCACGTGTAATCTTCGTAGTTCGGGTCAACCGTCTAGGCCGTGCTAAGGGGGTTACAACAGGTTGGATGGAGCTAGGGTCATTGGGGGACATTGTGCTTGCTGTAGCAGTGGAGGGGGCTTGCAGTAACTCCATATGGAATAATGGAAAAGAGACGTTCTGGTCCGGTAGGAGTTTGCTTAAGCAAGATGTTATGGCTCTATCGCGGTGTTGGGCATACTTGTAGTATGCCCGCTGGTGTGCCTTCATCAGGTGAGCAATTAACGGAAGAGGGGAGGTGATGGGGACATGTTTCGGGTTTAAGAGAGAGAGAAATCTTTTGGAGTTAATATGATGGCTGACGGCTGGAGAGAGAATATGGGTTTATGTGGCTAGGGTTTCTCCTTATTAAATAGATGAATATTCTCTCTCTTGATTTTTGTTTTTCTCTCTCTTTTTTAATTCATCTCCCCCACTTTTCAAATAAAACCTCCTTATCTTCTTCTTTCCCCTTTTCTTTCGTCCCTTCAAAAATTGATAAAAACAAACTCCATGTCCTTTTCCTTTTTGCTACCAACCCCGTAGACGGCACGCTCTCCTGCCCTTTACCTGGCATTGTACTAGGAAAGGGAAAACCTTGTACGAGAGTCACGTGAAAAGATATGAAAATTAAAAGTAAAGATAACATAAAACTAGACTAAAAAGGAAAGCATTATTTATGGACATGCTATAGTATAAAAGATAAGGTTAGAGATGCAAACTTTCAAGGATCGTGAAGATCCATGTATGACTTGTCTCTCAGGATAGGGGCTCCACTGTACACCTTCAGGCATTGGCCATTGACTTTGAAGACTTCATCGTCGTCCAACTTCTTGATATCTACTGCTCCATGAGGGTACACCTTGTGTATGATGAATGGCCCTGACCACCTCGATTTTGAGAAATGCCTTGGCAAAATGTGATTGTCATGCCACTTCTTAGTTTTCTCCTTGTAGATGCGAGCATTCTCATATGCTTGGGCTCTAAATTCCTCCATCTCATTAAGCTCTAGCAACCTTCTTTCACCAGCAAGTTGGGCATCCATGTTGAGTTTCTTGATTGCCCAATAAGCTTTGTGCTCAAGCTCCACGGGTAAATGGCACTCCTTGCCAAATACAAGCGTGAAGGGTGACATGCCTAAAGGTGTCTTGAAGGCTGTCCAATTTGCCCAAAGTGCTTCATCCAACTTGGGGGACCAGTCTTTTCTCTTAGGATTAACCACCTTCTCCAAAATTTGCTTGATTTCTCAGTTGGAAACTTCAGCTTGTCCGTTTTTCTGTGGATGATATGTTGTAGCAATCTTGTGCCTGACTCCATAGCGATGTTATGCTTTAGCAATAAGCTTGTTGTTAAAGTGATTTCCTTCATCACTGATGATGGCTCGGGGTGCTCTTAACCTAGTGAAGATGATCTTGTGAAGAAACTTCATGACTGTCTTGGAGTCGTTCCTTGGGGTGGCAACAGCCTCCACCCATTTTGACACGTAGTCGACTGCTAGAAAAATATATAGATCTCCATATGATGCAGGAAACAGACCCATGAAGTCAATTCCCCACACGTGAAAGATTTCAAGCTTCAGAATATTTTGCAATGGCATTTCATTCCGCCTGGAGATGTTCCTCGTTCTTTCGCATTCGTCACAAGTCTTGTAGAACTCGTGTGCGTCCTTAAAAAGTGTAGGCCAATAGAATCATGCATGAAGAAATTTTGCAGCAGTTCTAGACCACCAAAATGCCCTCCACGTGGTGATGAATGATAGTGGTACATAATGTTATAGTATTCTTCCGCTGGAACACATCTCCTTATGATCTGATCAGGACATTGCTTGCACAAGTAGGGTTCATACCAATAGTAGAATCTTGTATCATGTCTGAATTTCTTGAGTCCTTGGCTAGATAAATTAGGAGGCAAAATACCACTAACAATATAATTAACAATATCAGCATACCACGAAATTGTTGTAGCAGCTAACAATTTCTCATCAGGGAATTCCTCCTTAATTTCAGTTTCACTACCTTGTGTGATAGCATTTTCTAGCCTAGATAAATGGTCAGCTACCTAGTTTTCACATCCTTTCCTATCTCTAACTTTTAAGTCAAAATCTTGTAGCAAGAGTATCCACCTAATAAGTTTGGTTTAGCATCCTTTTTAGTCACTAAGTACTTAACCATCTCACGAACCCTTTCAAATGAATCTCTGATTTTATGGTGTCCAACATACTTAAGTTGTCGGTGGCAACTCCAAGTCTTTTCATTGTTTTCAAAAGGCGAATTTCAAAAAGAAATCCTCCCCCCCAAGTCATTTTTTCAAAAACGTAGGATACATAGAAATAATTTTCAAAAAACGTCGCTATAGCATGTCAACTCCGCTGGGGAGACAAATTTGATTTTTTACAAAACAAAAAGAGAATTAAGCCAAGAAAATATTTGTTGGTTTTAATGATGGAAATTGTTGAAATTTAATTTGACTTTAATGATGTTGATTCTTTCTTGAAATTGTGACTTAGATTGTACGGGCTTTGATAATTGGTGGTCTTTGAATTAATTTTTTATTTAAATTCTAAGGAATCACCGACATGTGTTACACTATGTTCATCAAGCTCTATACCCAAGCTTTGTCCCTTAAGTGAGAGTGAAACATCACATACCCACTTGAGTATCCTTCAACGTAGGTAATTCACTTCTGAAATCCACGTGTTTGACACATGAGCAGCCCTCCACGTCACTAGGTCATGCTTTCCCTCAAACCGAAACCAATTCGCAAGCCTGTAATGGGCCAAAACTGGGTTCTTTTTGCCTTAGTATGTATGTTGCGCGATCTTTCAATACTATAAATGATACGCAAATGGTGCAAGTATACACATCGAACGAGTAATAAAGTGATGAGTGAGTATCGTCTCCATAGGGATTGGAGGTATTCACGGTTGCTGTAACAATAACGATTGAACTTGTTGCAGATGACAAGGATATAGTAAAAGAGATGATGTGTAAAATAATGCTGAAGCAAAATAGTGCAGAGAAATATGAGATAACAATATGATAGATAGGTCCCCTTTCGTATGCGAAACTCACTACGGATTGACTGGCTGGGAATGACGGACAACCTAACTCAAGCTTCTTAATGATACTAAGGCTCTTCAGCTATCTTCTATGCTAGGCGGGATTTTTTAAGAATGTTCCTAAACTATCTCTAGTCAGGAAACTAGGAGTCAGAAATGCTACAACCATACCTCTCGGCGTAAATTCTTAACACTTCCCTACCCTTCACGTACTATCCTTCTTAGCCCTTGAAACCTATCACTTATCTCTAAGGTAGGTTAGAGTCTGCCTCTCAACAGTCACTCCATTGCTTATGAGGGTTCTAAGGCTAGCTCTCCTGATTATTAACCCGAACATACACTTGAAGAACGGCCAACTCTCAAAGGCGCTTAATGTAGGGCATATCTCTCAAAGCACTTAAAACCCTAAGCTCTTACAACTTTAAGGAAATGAGAAATGCATAAGCAAGGCATAGAATCATGATAAACACTTAAAAAAACCATAGCATGCATTAAAAAGTACTCAAAATAAAATCATCCATCAAAACCAAGCCACCTAAAACAGTTCGTGGCTGGGCAATATCATCAAACTTATCATTGCGATAACATCACCAAATATAAAGATATGACAAGAAATTGCTATAGCGACAGAAAGAAAGGTGAACTCCCTCTCCGCCATGGACTCCCCGACTGTCTTAGGCTCACCGCCTCTTTCGAGGCCGGTGAGGCCACTCCTTGGAGCTTCAACGATGGAGGACACCAAGCTGGAGAAGATGAAGGTGAAAACTTCCCTCTCCTTTTCTCTCTCTTCGGCCTCTCTTTTTGCAACACAATATACCACACTTTTCTCCAAGCTTCTCTCCCCTTTATATAGTGGAGGCTTCTAAGGTTTGGTGCCCTAAAGATGCCTTGATAGTCCCAAGGAATATCCACCGACAAGGTCTGCCACGAAGGGACAAGGATGACAGTCTGCCGCTGGGTACCAGCTGCTGCACATGTCAGATCGTCCTTTACTGCATGTTCACGTGCTTCCGCAGCTCATGTGTATCTCATGTGCTGGCCAATATCCACTTCCATCATGCTATAGCAATTCCCGGCACCGGCTTTTTCTCTTGACTTCTTTCTTGCACATCATAACCCAAAAAAACCAACCCTCCGAGCAGTATCCCTCGATATAGACCAATAACCAGAAAAGATAAAGATGCACCCAGAAAAAAAAATGCAACCTAAATGCAGTCTAAATGCTATGTAATGAACTTAGGAACATGCAAATACTATAGCTAAAAGGTATGAAAACAAGGATGTTATTGCAGTTATCACACCCTCAAACTTAAGCTATTGCTTGTCCTCAAGCAATGAATAGAAAAGAACAAAAGAACTGCTATGGCAAAGATTTGACCTAGAGGATTGCTATGGCAATATCTCAGTCCTCATAAATAACTTAGGCGAATAAATAAATATACACAACCAAACGTGAGATCCTTAAGAACATTCTTTAGGACTAAGTTGTGTGCGTGTGTGTGTGGCTGCCTTCCTCCTATACTTAAGTTGGTGAGACAAATTTTCAAGGAAGCTCCCTAGTTATACCCTAATTATGTTCTCTACTTCATTTCCAATTTATAGACTCCCAATGATATAGGTTTTCTGCTACGAAGGGTGTCAGCTCATCACACCTGTCGTCCTTAACTCTAGATGAGCAGAGAGTAAACCTCTCACCCCCGAGCTAGTGGGCAGAGTCATCCCGTGACAACTTTCATTCACTCATATGCTATAGCAAAGCTTTATTTTTCTCTTTGTTTGTTTTGTTTGTTTTTTTTACACTGAAAAAGCTATAGCAAAGCGGAGTGTCCTTCTACAGATATGTCGTAGCATTTATTCGTTTGTTTTAGCACAGGGTCGTCTAGTTTTTCTTTTAAGTTCTCTAGAGTTTACATATCAGAGTTTACTAGGGTTCTTCTTAAAAAAATTCTAACAAACTTACTTATAGAAAGAGAGCAGCTGTGTAAATTTTTTTTAACAACTAGATCCTAAAGTCAGTTCTACATATCTCAACTAGTTGTGTTTTTTCTAACTTAGTTTAGGCCTTTAAGATTTCGTCGTCAGACATCATGATTACATTCATAGTGTAACACCCCCTTCCCGGCCTGGTAGAGAACCGGGTCGGACAGTGTTATTGGAAAACATATTTGGAGATCAGAACTTATTTCAGAGTTCAAAAATCATTTCGGAGTATTTTATTAATCTCTTTTAAGACTTAACACATTAACTTATTAACAATTTACTCATATTGGGGTCAATTTTAAACTTTTTTAACTTAGGGACTAAATTGTAATTTTCACAAATTAGGGGTCCTTATCTGATTTCGTGTTACCATACTGAAATTAAACTTACTAATTATTAGCTTGTGAAATATCATTACTAACGGAAGTCATTTACCTATCCGATGAGACGTTACAATATTTATTGACTGTTTTGTAAATTATTCAAATCTGTTTTTATTCGAATTAGCCTATCAAAAGGTTTCCAAACCTTACCGAATTTTACCAAAAAAGTCTGAAATCTATATTTCTAATAGCATGTCAAATTTTAAGGCATTTCGTATCAATTTACCTAATTTTCACCGTTTAGCACGTATACGCTCATTTTACTAGTTTTAACCATTCTCGAACATGATAAATACCATATTTAACTTTTGCACAATATTATTCCATTAAAAAGCACACATATGACATGTCTAGACCATATGCCACCATACTAGGAGTTCAGGGCAGAAATTAACTTACGTGTGATTCGTAAGAGTCACTTGCAACCGCAACAACACGACCAAAGGTCGAAATTCATTATGATCCTGAAATGCATGAGACACACGAATGTTAGGCTTACATAGCCTAGTGAGGTAGTTACAAAAAATGTAATGAATGTCCACAATTATGAATGGCATGATGAACAAATACATAACATAGATATAAATTCAATAGACATATCATCATGCTTATTCCACAATTCACATGCTTTCATATTCACATATACATTTCACATAATCATATTGTCATAACAAAACTCATAGGCACATATCATATTAGGTGCCATTGGATACAAGGATTCCCTGTACACCACATCATAAATCAGAAAATGAGCCGTAGCTCCATATATCCCTTACACATCCATCCTTTTATCTCCCACATATAGGCCGTAGCCCTGGACCGTAGTCCTCCCTTACATGGTGAACTCAAATAATCCTATGGCATGCCAATTGTATCCAATGTCCATAAATACACACAAATTTACATAGTCTATGATTTTCAGATCATATCATATCCAATAACAAGATGAGCCGTAGCTCCATAACAGGTAGCATTTCATATTATTTTCACATACATGTAGCATATCATAGTCATATTCGAACATATCAAAGTAATGCAAGGCAATTACCAAATTTACCATTCGAACATAGTTGCTCTACGTGAGCCCTTAACAAATGCAAACATAATCATAAATAATGAACCGGAACGGCACCGAGCCTATCCCTTGACACAACTACACTCACCTCGATATTAGGACTCCCTTATAACGACGTCATTTTTTCTTGGTTGACAGTTATTCTTTCTCGACTTCTTGAACTAGATTAAATAAGAATCTGTTAGGACCGACATGACAATATTAAATAAAAATATTAATCAGACTCGATACCGAAACTTAGACCAACCAAAGATTTGAGCTTACCCCGATGTCGGTAGAGATTCGATATTACTATATCGAATTTATCGGATCACCAATCTAATACTGAACAACTTAATTATTATTATTTTCCACTATTCGAATGCTTCGTTGGTTTCTTGCCGTGACTACCCCAGAAAACTCACCCCTATTTATACTCAAAATGATATGCACCTCTCATAAATTCACTATGAAATTTGGCAAAATTTTAAAGCAATTTGGCCTTGTAATTGTCCACGTAAGGGCACTATTTTGCCACCTTTATTTCTTTGTTTGCCACGCATCGTGGCAATTGCCACATGAAATGCCCCTTGGCCACGTTTGTGGCATTTGCCACTTTCCTCCAAATTGGCCGAGTGGCCTGGTGCAAAGATTGCGTGGAATTGTTTTGTGCAATTCCTTCAAAATGAAGGAATTGTACGGCAAGTCCTCCTATATTTTAATAATAATAATAATCATAATATTAATAATAATAAACTGAATAAATAGGTTTCGAACCTAATTTCTACTAGACCCGAATAATCTAATAATAATAAACCCGAATAATTAATAAGATCAAATAATTTATAGAGCCGATATAAAATACTCGGTCATCGAAACTTATTTTTGACTTGACCGATTTTTGGGATGTGACACATAGGTTGTCTCTAGACTAACAGAATGCCATTGTAAAAAATTTGTTCTATCCTATAATGCATATGCTGAAGCAAAATATTAACTATGAGCACTAACACCCCCAAACTTGAGAATGCAGTGTCCGCAATGCATAAACTAATCTACACTATATGCCATGAAAAATGAAAAAAAAAATGAATAGAAAAAAAAGTAAATTACCTCCTGGGTGCGGAGGCTACGTGGTGCTGCTGGTGTTGTCCATTGATGTCTAAGAGGAGTAGTGGTGTGGGTCTGCTACATCGTCCACACTCTTTGAAGAGACTGATTGATCACTAGACGAGGGCCTGACACGTCCAGCAATATGTTTGATGCATGTTTTTGGTCTGGATGATGTAGCATCCTCAGATCGCGCTGGTGTCGGCTCAGTTGTTTGTGCTGTAGTGGTTTCCTTCTAAGGGGTTTTCTCAGGATCACTTGGTATGTGCTCTGGCTAAGAAAGTGGGTTTTCTAGTCGTGACAGTTTAGGATTAGTTGCCTTTTTGGTGCATTTCCTTTTCTTGGCTGGAGAAGCTGCTGGGTCGGTTTCTTCAATAGTGGGTGGAACATAAGGATTTTCTTTTTCTGGTTGGGCAGTAGGAGTTTCAGACATCTTCTTTCTTGGAGTCTTCTTCTAGGCAGCAGGTTGGACGGAGCTAGGGTCACTGGGGGACATTGTGCTTGTTGTAGCAGGGGTGGGGACTTGTAGTAACTCTATAGGGAATATTGGAAAAGAGGCATTATAGTCCGGTAGGAGTTTGCTTAAGCATGATGCTATGGAACTATCGCGGTGTTGGGCATACTTGAAGTACGCCCGCTGGTGTGCCTTCATCAGGCTGAGCTCAGTGCTCAATTCTTTTGTTGTTGCCACCAATGTTGTTACTTGTGCTGCAGCAAAACTTTTAGCTCCTCCCTCCACTACTTGCCGAGGCATGTCTTCATTAAATCCTTGGAGTTCCGTAACGAGTGCTGGAGTCAAACCTGTCTTTCCTAAAAGAGTTGTATCTACAAGATCGTCTATGAAGTCGTCTTTCCTTTTACACAAGGCAGTGATCAGGTTAGGAAAAACAAGGGGACTAAGGGGCCTTTTCAAAAAAGCATATACCTCATCTACTATTATCTTTGCTATGTCAATTTGTCCACCATGTATTATCGAGTGAATGAGAAAAAGTTGAGAGATGTGGACGGTGGTTGTAACCCCCTTAACCCGGCCCAGACGGTTGAACCGAATTAAGAAGTTTACAAGAGAAAAACCAAAGTCAACCCGAAAGTCAACCTTGATTAACGACCCTTTTTTTTTTTTTTTAACTTGTCTAGATGCACATTAACCCTAGACGTGTTCACAAGAATAGCATACTCAAAGATCATAACAATCAAAGATCATTCAGGGACTCAATTGCACAAATTACAATTTTAGGGACCAAATTGTAAATTCTGAGAGTTATAGGGACTTAACCCAATTAAAAGTTACCAGTATGAAATTAGTCATGTTTCATGCTTCACTGCCAAATTTCAGCTCAAACGGACACCTCAAACTCATCCAATTGCAAATACAAAGTTCAGGACCAAAACGCAAGGTTTTCAAAACATTTAACCAACAATTTCAGTGCCCAACGGTCGAGTGTTCTGAAACAGGGAGAACCTGTTCCGAAACGCGGGACCGTTCCGAAACGAGTTCCGGAACAGGGCTTGGCAGAAACATTTCCGTTCCGGAACGGTTCCTCCCGTTTCGAAACGCCTAGGCCATTCCAGGCCCCCGTTCCGAAACGGTAACGCCCGTTCCGATACGACCTGCCCAGATTGCAGAAATGCTGCTGGTTTATCACACAATGAACCCATCGAACATGCTCCAAAAGCAACCAAAACATACCAGCAAGCCATTCAACACTCAAGGGACATAGTTGCATCAAAATCTAGATACAAGACCACCCCTAGGTGCACCAACTCATTAAACACATTCAACACTCATTCATGCTTTTAAGACAAGAAGCACATCATAAAGACTTTAGAGTAAGAAGATATAAAGGTTGCAAGCATTAACCCACATAGTTCAAAACCATAAACCAATCTTGTCCCACATACACAATCTCATTAAACATCAACATAAGAGATTCTCCCCCCCCCCCATTGCTTGAATCCTTTGCTTCTCGTTGTCCCAACTTCAATTATCTGCATTGATGGACAAAAAGAAGCGTAAGCACATAATGCTTAGTGAGGAATGCTCAAAACCAAAACACCATCAATGCAGCGAGTCATAAAACCTCTTTTAAAAGCAACACAATTCGATAAACCATAGCAAAGTTTGAAAACCCCTTTTCAACAACATGCTTAAAATCATGCATTGCTCAAACATGAAAACCAACCCTTAGCTTAGAAAAGCTAAGCAAATCACTTCAAAGCACAACCTTGCAAAACCATCAATTTAACCATTCCATGCATGAACATCATATGCAAAGTTAAATACGAAATCCTTGGAAAACACTTCCACTTCACACTATACCTTTCTCATTCTGGAAAATCATTTCAAAGCAAGGAACCTTTGAAACCCACTTACTCCTTCAACTAATCATATGCATTAAACAGATGCAACACATGAACCACAAACTCAACATTAGCATTACATGCCTTTTAAACAAGCCTTCACAAGACTTCAATGCATTAAAGAAATTCCATGCACATATGCAACATTCTCAAAAGGAAATAAACACTTGTTCATGCTACAAGTAAAACATGCATTCATAGATCATTACACACTTCCCATGCAACCATGCATCATTTCAAGCATCACATGCTTCACCATATTTAAGAACATTATATTGGCTTCCAAGTGATAAACCATATCCACTTTTCAACTCAACATCCAATCGGATACGCGGATCACAAGCGATGTCCCCACGCTTCATACACACTACCAATCTCAAGGTCCCCAAATGGAATTTTAACCACCATTTTGACCTTACCAAACACAAGGTCCTCATATGGAATTTTAACCACCATATGACCTTAACATTCACAAGGTATATGGAATTTTAACCACCATATGACCTTAACATTCACAAGGTCCTCATATGGAATTTTAACCACCATATGACCTTAACATCACCCATTGGTAGTTGTATAATATCACTAACGAGATCTGGGACATACTACACAAGATCCACACATGGACTTTACACCACCATTGTGATCTTAACAAGCACAAGGTCCTCAAATGGAATTTTAACCACCATTATGACCTTTGCTTACACAAGACCCACCCATGGAATTTTAACCACCATGGTGTTCTTAACCATCTCGTTAGTGTACTTGGATGGAGTTACCGGTTCAATCACAACCACTCCACATCCAAGGCGACTTTATTCACGGTGCACCCAATCCTATAGCCGGCTAACTATATCCGATTAAAGTAACCAAGAACCACTTACATCACTTGCCAATATAACCATCTTACCACATTAATCCATTGTTTTACAAGCATAACCAAAATGCCAAAACCACCAATTACCATCATTAATCCACTGTTTTGAAGCATTACACAAAGCCATTAAACAACATGCAACACTATGCAACAATTCCATAATTCCAATGTACAAAACCAAGGATCTCCTTACCTTGAGCATCCTTCACACATGGCTTTCAAAACCAGCACTAAACCATGCCAAAATATGCTTTCAAAACAGAATTTAAAACATGCAATTCACATGCATAACATCCAACAATCACAAGTGCTTTCAAAACCAAATCATAACACAAACCAAGAGAGGAAATCCATTTACTTACTCTTGAGTTTAGCTAAGTTATTTAGACTTAAACTAAGCTCCCAAAACCTTCAAACCTTGGTTTTAAAGCTGAAAACCCAACTTCACTCACCGATACACAAAACAAGGCTAGCCAACAAGCCTTCCAAGCATCCGAAACCTTCAATGCCACCTCGAAAGCTCACGGATCATTCTCCCATGTTTCAAGCACATAACAACAGAGGATTAATGCATCATCATGCATTAAAAACACCAGCAACACACCTAAACTTGCTGCTCTTTGCAAAACCAACATTTCGGCTACCAAACACAACCGAAATCACCTCCAAACACTTCCAAAACTTAACCCAACCAAGATCCATCACTCCTAACCATTTATAAACATCAATTAACATCCAAAATGATCTCAAACACATTCTTATACCTCCAGCTATAACAGATCATCAAGACCACTCCAAAAACCATCAAAAACTCAAGCAAAACTTAGGAAAATCAACCTATCCGGGATTGCATTGATCAAACCTCAATTTCTCATCAATTATACATTCATTTAACATCAAAAGACATCTCAAAACATTGCCCAATCAGATCATACGAAAATTCATCAAAATCAAAGCAAATCTTGCATTTTAAAGCCAAGATCAAGAACACAATTGTAAAACCTTTAATTTAACACAAATCAAGGATTGAGAACTTAGGAATTTCAGTAAAGAACTGAGAGTTTAGAGGAGAAGGACGTTTATACCTCCAAACTTGAGTTTCTCCCTTATTGGAACCAAGATTCTTGAAAATCCAAATAGCAAATGCAAAGGTTTTGTTGAAGAGATGATTAGAGATCAAAAGAGAATAGAAATCTAATCTTTGGAGATCAAAATCAAATGAAATTCTGCTGGAGAGAAGTGTTTGGTTTGAGAGAAAAGATGAGAGAAAAAGAAAATGGGAATTTGGAAAAGTTAGTTGGAAAATGTCAAAATATCTTCTCTCCTTTTTATTTTTATTTAAAAACCATAAATTAAACCTTTAATGTTTAAGAAAAATCTGGAGAAACTCCTATTGGGTAAATAGCTCCTTAAAGATTCAAAGTTTCAATCCTTTTTAAAACAGTCACATAGTTTTCAAAAATTACATTTTGGTCACTAACCCAAAATGTCACTCTTCCAAACCTCATTTTGTAAAATTGATTTCACCTTTCTCTTATATATAATAAAACAAGATTTTAGGACATTTTTCCATATTTTTAATGCAACCCGAACTAGGCTTTCCTAAATTCACCCTTTTATATTCGAACCGCAATTCGACCGGTCCGGTCCAAACCCAAAACTTCTAAGCCCAAAATTGGGGTGTTACAGTGGTAGTGTGTAGTGTAGGCATAAGCTTATGTCTCACAAAGTGGTTCCATACCTTTGCCTCAGGTTTGAGGCGTCCTCTCTCGACTGACTTGTTATTGTCCAGCACTGTTCCTTGAAAATAGATGGCCTCTAGCACCTCGAGTTGTGTCTGCGCGTTCATTGTCATCACAAAAGAAGTGTGACGGTCTACAGTGTGCTTTAGCCCGTAGAACTTGTTGATTACTGCGGCATTAAACTTTATCTGCTCTCCTCACACATGAATCGTGGACTGGGTTGGACTTGTAAGGTGTGCATAGGAATCTTTTACAAGTGATGTACAAATCTCCTCAGGGTGAGCAGCGAAGGTTTTAAAACCATGTGTGCCAATGACGTCCATTATAGACTGGTCGAACTGATCTTCTTCTTCTTAAGGGTATTTGAACCCTAGTTCTGGAAGAACATTCCTGTCTTTAAGCTTTGTCCATCTCTCCTTTGCTGCCTCGTCGAGAAATTTGGGAATTTCTAGGACCGGTTGTTGTTTGGGATGGTCGGAAGTCTCAAGGGCATTCTTGCAACGAGCCATGGAGTTTTTTTTTGAAAAATGGAGGGGAGTGAAGATGTGAATGGAAAGAAAATGGTGAAGGGTGTTCTGTGTGTTTGGGAGAAAATCGAAAAGATAGAGGGAAAAGTTTTGAGTGTTGAAGAAGATGAAGAAGGTATGACTTGTACCTGACATTGTACTAGGAAAGAGAAAACCTCCTTATCTTTTTCTGCATTGATGATCGCTATGGAATCTCTTGATTTTTGTTTTTCTCTCTCTTTTTTAATTCATCTCCCCCACTTTTCGGATAAAACCTCCTTATCTTTTTCTTTCCCCTTTTCTTTCGTCCCTCCAAAAATGGATAAAAACAAACTCCATGTCCTTTTCCCTTTTGCTACCAACCCTGTAGACGGCATGATCTCCTGCCATGTACCTGACATTGTACTAGGAAAGAGAAAACCTTGTACTAGGGTCACTTGAAAAGATATGAAAATTAAAAGCAAAGATGACATAAAACTAGACTGAAAAGAAAAACATTATTTATGGACATGCTATAACATAAAAGATAGGGTTAGAGATGCAAACTTTCAAGGATCGTGAAGATCCGGGTATGACTTGTCACTGAGGATAGGGGCTCCATTGTACACCTTCAGGCGTTGGCTATTGACTTTGAAGACTTCATCATCGTCCAACTTCTTGATATCCACTGCGCCATAAGGGTACACCTTGTGTATGATGAATGGCCCTGACCACCTCGATTTCAGCTTTCTAGGGAAAAGCTTTAGCCTGGAGTTGTAGAGAAGCACTTGTTGACCTTCTAAGAAATGCCTTGGCAAAATGTGATTTCCATGCCACTTCTTGGTTTTCTCCTTGTAGATGTGAGCATTCTCATATGCTTGGGCTCTAAATTCCTCCATCTCGTTAAGCGCTAGCAACCTTCTTTCACCAGCAAGTTGGGCATCCACGTTGAGTTTCTTGATTGCCCAATAAGCTTTGTGCTCAAGCTCCACGGGTAAATGGCACTCCTTGCCAAATACAAGCTTGAAGGGTGACATGCCTAAAGGCGTCTTGAAGGTTGTCCTATATACCCAAAGTGATTCATCCAACTTGGGGGACCAGTCTTTTCTCTTAGGATTAACCACTTTCTCCAAGATTTGCTTGATTTCACGGTTGGAAACTTCAGCCTGTCCGTTTGTCTACGGATGATATGCTGAAGCAATCTTGTGTCTGAGTCCTTAGTGATGTAATGCTTTAGCAATAAGCTTGTTGTCAAAGTGAGTTCCTTCATCACTGATGATGGCTCGGGGTGCTTCGATCCTATTGAAGATGTTCTTATAAAGAAACTTCATAACTGTCTTGGAGTCGTTCCTTGGGGTGGCAACAACCTCCAACCATTTTGAAACGTAGTCGACTGCTAGCAAAATATATAGATCTCCATATGATGCAGGAAACGGACCCATGAAGTCAATTCCCCACACGTCAAAGATTTCAAGCTCCAGAATATTTTGCAATGGCATTTCATTTCATCTGGAGATGTTCCCCATTCTTTGGCATCTGTCACAAGTCTTGTAGAACTCGTGTGCATCCTTAAAAAAGGTAGGCCAATATAATCGTGCTTGATGAACTTTTACAGCAGTTCTAGCACTACCAAAATTCCCTCCACATAGTGATGAATGACAATGATACATAATGCTATGGTATTCTTCCGATGGAACTCATCTCCTTATGATCTAATCAGGACATTGCTTGAACAGGTAGGGTTCATCCCAATAGTAGAATCTTGCATCATGTATGAATTTCTTAAGTCACTGGCTAGATAAATCAGGAGGCAAAATACCACTAACAAGATAATTAACAATATCAGCATACCACGGAATTGTTGTAGCAGCTAACAATTTCTCATCAGGGAATTCCTCCTTAATTTCAGTTTCACTACCTTGTATGATAACATTTTCTAGCCTAGAAAAATGGTCAGCTACCTAGTTTTCACATCCTTTCCTATCTCTAACTTCTAAGTCAAATTTCTGTAGCAAGAGTATCCACCTAATAAGTCTAGGTTTAGCATCCTTTTTAGTCACTAAGTAAAAATGGCTGAATGATCGGTATGAACTATGACCTTAGTGCCTATCAAGTATGACCTAAACTTATCAATGGCAAATACTACATCAAGCAATTCTTTTTCAGTAGTGGTGTAATTGATTTGTGCATCATTCAAAGTGCGACTAGCATAATAATAACATGAAAGAGTTTACCTCGGCGTTGTCCAAGTGATGCACCGATGGCGTAGTCACTTGCATCACACATCAGCTCAAACGGCTCGTTCCAATCAGGTGGAATGACAACTGGTGCTGAGATAAGCTTATCCTTCAGTTCTTGAAACGCGCTATGGCAATCTTTGTCAAACACAAATGGTTGATTTTGTTGTAGCAAATTATATAGCGGCTTTGAGATCTTCGAAAAATCCTTGATGAATCTCCGTTAGAAGCCAACATGCCCTAGGAAGCTTCTTAATCCCTTGACAGTAGTGGGGGGAGGTAGTTTTTCAATGACCTCGAACTTTGATTTGTCAACTTCTATCCCTTGCTTCGAAATCTTGTGGCCTAAGATCGTTCCTTCCGTTACCATGAAATGGCATTTTTCCCAATTGAGCACCAAGTCAGCTTCCTCACACCACTTTAGGACCTTGGCGAGATTGCCCAAGCATGTGTAGAATTTATCTCCGAAGACTGAGAAGTCATCCATGAAAATTTCTAAAAAATCCTCGACCATTTCTGAAAAGATAGCCAGCATACATCTTTGAAAAGTTGCTAGAGCATTGCAGAGACCAAAGGGCATTCTCCGGAAAGTATAAGTTCCATAAGGGCATGTGAAAGTCATCTTCTCTTGGTCTTCTGGTGCTATAAAAATCTGATTGTACCCAAAATACCCATCAAGGATGTAGTAGATTGCCTTACCCGCTAGTCGATCCAACATCTGATCAATGAATGAGAAGGGAAAATGGTCATTCTTGGTCGCCTTGTTGAGATTCCTATAGTCCATGCAAATCCTCCACCCCGTAACAGTTCTAGTAGGCAATAGCTCATTCTCCTTCTTGCTTACCACGATCATGCCTCCCTTCTTCGGTACACATTGCACCGGGCTGACCCATGAGCTATCAGATATCGGGTAGATTACTCCAGCATCCAGTCACATGATTATTTATTTCATCTTTACATTCTTCATGATTGGGTTTAGTCTCCTCTGGGGCTCAACTGAATTGCTGTGACAATCATCAAGCAAATTTTTTTGCATACATATAGCAAGGCTTATACCCTTCAAATCAGCCATAGTCCACCATATTGCTTTTTTATGCTGTAACAACATATTTACTAAAATGGTTTCTTGCTTAGGTGTGAGACTACATGAGATTATTACATGCAAAGTTTCATTGCTACCTACGTAAACATATTTAAGATGTGATGACAAAGGTTTCAGTTCTAAAGAAGGTGCATGCTCAAGGGAAGGTTTAGGAGGTATAAATTCTGAAAAATCAAGAGGTTCAAAGTGTGTACCTGGTCTAGCCTCGAGTCGACTAGACTGCTCTAGTTCCCTTGAGATCTCTTCTTGTTCTGAATCATCATCTTTGTAGAGTGCTTCAAACTCTTCCATTTGCATCTCATTGCTACAGCAAAACTCATCAATCATATTTTCTGCTGTAGCATCTGCATATTGGCATACTCCTGGTTTGTCTGCATACTTGAGGGTGTCATGAATATTTATCATGACCGTCTGATCAGCCACTCGCATCGTGAATTCACCCTTCTCACAATCGATCAAAGCTCGCTCGGTGGCTAAAAATGGCATTACCAAGATAATGGGTGTGTTGCTATCAGCTTCACAGTTTAGGATTAAGAAGTCGACTGGAAAGATAAATGTAACGCCCTGGTTTTGGGCCTAGATTTTTTAGATATCGGATCGGACCAGTCGAGAACAGTTCGAATCGCGTAAGGTGATTTAAGGAAATCAAGGATTGGGATAGGATAAAAATGTGGTAAAATTGCTAAAATCCTCTAAAAATATGTTTAAGAGGTTGGTCAAGTCAATTTTACAAAACGGATTTTGGAAATGGGACATTTTGAGTAGTGACCAAATTGTAAAGTTTCAAAACTAGGAAAATGTGATTTTTAATGTAAAGGCCAAAATCTTAGAATCTTTAGGGGGCTTCAAGTCAATTTGACCTTTCCTCAATATGACATGTGTTTTAAAAAGGTTTTTAATTAAATGACTTTAATTGGATTTATATTAATTAATTAAAAGGTAGTTAATATGAGATTTTCAATTACGTAACTACCAACTCTTTCTTATTTTCAGCCAAACACTAATTCACTCATCTGTCTCCAGAATTCTTTCTCCCAAAAACTCTCTCTACATTTCCCAAATCATTTTCGAGAACTCTTTCTTAGTTCTTCAAGATTTTACTAAGAAAAACCTCTCATTCATTGCGGGAAGCAAGGGTTGGAGGTAAATCTCGTTCTCAACCTCTAATCAAAGTTCTTTAGTGAAATTCCCAAGATATTTGGCTTCTAAATACTATTTTTGGTGGGATTTTCATTATAGTGTTGATTGAAAATCAAAATCATGTGAAATTGTGGTTGAAATCTTAATTTTCGGACTTGATGAGTTAAGCTATGTTTTGTGTTGATTTTAATTGAGTTCTAAGTTAACTAATATGTTAAAATAAAGTGTTGATAACATAGATCCCGAAATCCTTGAGATCCTCGAGTTTCTTGGTTGTTTTAAGTGAGTTTTTTAGGTGAAATGGAGGAATCTTGATTGCTGGAGGTATAAGGTTGGGTTCGGTTGTTTGTTAGATGTGTTTTGGTATTTGTTATGGGTTGGAAGTGATGTATGTTGGCTGGGCTTGGTTTAGGAAGCAATTGATTGAGTTTTCGGTTTGTTTTGGATGGGTAATTTTGTGTAGTTTGTATAAGCAACGAGTTTGTGAATTGTTGCTGGTGTTGGAATGCATTTTAATGCATTTAGATCTCTGTTTTGATGATATGAAAATAGGGGATCTTGATTCGGAAGCAAACGAGGTGTTATTGGAGGCACCGGAAATTTCATTTTCGTGTCGGCGAGCAAGGCTTCACGTATCAGTGAGTGGAAATGCAATTTTCTACTTTGTAACTCTTTGAGCGTGGTCTTAGGAGCTTAGTGTAGGTTTGATACACTTAGATAAGCTCAAGAGTAAGTGATTCAGAAATCCCTCTCTTGGAAATGTGCTATGTTTGATGAAAATGCAATTGAGTTAAGTGTGGATTTGTTTACCTTTTTAAAGCATGTTTTAAGCATGAATGTTGTTGGATTTTAATGCCATTATGATAACTATGCACTAGGTAAGTGATCATTGGTTTTCATGTGTTGAATGCATATAATGTAAGCATGTTATGCTTGTGGAAATGGCATCGTGTTTATGCTTGTAAAAAAGTGAATTAATGTGGTTCAATGATGATATTGGCAAGTGATGTAAATGGTTTTTGGTTGTGTTAATCAGATATAGTTAGCCGGCTATAGGATTGGTTGTACCGTGAATAAAGTCGCCTTGGATGTCGAGGGGTTGTGATTGTGCCGTAATCTCCATCCAAGTACCCTAACGATTGAGGTTAAGACCACAACGGTAGATGGTTTAGTCCCGTGTGTGAGTCTTGTGTATGTGTCTCGTACTCTCATTAGTGGAATTATACAACTACCGATGAGTGATGTTGAGGGGTTGTGATTGTGCCATTAATCTCCATCACGGGTGTTGAAGGGTTGTGATTGTGCCATTGATCTCCCCCTTGTGTAGTCCGGTAGTATTTATGAAGCGTGTGGGACAACGCTTGTAATCCGCGTATCCGATTGTGTCATGTGTTGAAATGGTTTATGGATTATCACTTACGAGCCAATATAATGTAAATGAATAATGTGAATCATGAGATGCTTGTAAATGATGCAAGAATGCATGAGATGCTTGGTAAAGCATGAGCAAAGGTTTATTTGTTGTTCTAAAATGATGCATATGAGCATGTGTTTATAAAGTGCATTGATGTCTTGAGAAGACATGTTTTATGAAAAGGCATGTGTTATAAAGTGGTGGTTTTACAAGTTATGTGACATGCATTGATGAATGTTGTTTAGCGATCCTCACTAAGCTTTGTGCTTACGCTCTTTTGTTTCATCAATGCAGAAAACTAGGCATTCAAGGCAGCAAGTAAGCAAGAGGAATCCAAGCTTTTAAGATTGCAAAGTATGTGGCTTTATTTCGGTGTAATAAGAGGCAATGGGTGGGATTTATATTTTTGAATGGTTAAGGATGTTTCCCTTTACTTTGAGCATGTTTGGTGGTTTATTCTTGAGTTGTAAATGGCCATTATGGTTTGATTTTGGATGTGAATGTTGGCTTTAGCTTGATATGGCTTTGGTGGACTGGGGAGCATGCCTTTAGTATCTATGTTTGCATGTTGGATGTTATGTCGTAGCTAATGCCCCAAATTGATGACTGTTGATGTGTATCTATGTTGCATGCATGACGTGGCTTGTATCTGGGATGTTTCGGATATGGAAAGATGTGAAAAACCAGAAAAATTTGTTGTTGCAGGGCCAGGCATATCGAAACACCCTTGCTTGTTTTGGAACAGAGGCCTGAAATGGCTAGGAGGTTTCGGAACGGGTAGGGACATATTGAAACGGTTTTGCTACTTGAAAGGGGTGTTTCGATACGGGTCTCGGAACGCCCCCGAGTATCGAAACGGTCAACCAAGTTTCGAAACGAACGTTTCGGTACAGGGCCATCCGTTTCGAAACGCCTAACCGTTGAGTTTAAATTTGAACTATCTCAGGTTTCTGTTTCTTACATTTTGGTCCCTAAGATTTGGTTGCTTAATTTAATGAGTTTGAATGATCCGTTGGAGATGAAATTTGACCTGATGGCATGTTATATGATTAATTATGGATTGGTAACATTAAAACTTATTTGGTCCTTATAATTCTGGAAATTTACGTTTTAGTCCCTAAAAGATGTTTCTATGCAATTGAATCCATGTTTGAGTTTCGTTCGTTGTGTCACTTCCGCTGAAATGATTTGCTAATCATATAGGCTAATAATGAGCATCTAGAAAAGATAAAAAGAAAAAAAAAGCTCGTTAATCAAGGTAGACTTTCGGGTTGACTTTGGTTTTCCCCGTGTAATCTTCGTAGTTCGGGTCAAACGTCTAGGCCGGGCTAAGGGGGTTACATTTTTTTGTATCAGAGCTATGTTACGAAAGAATTGGGGATGTTGGTATGAGAAATTGATATGTGTTGATGTATGTTTTGTGAAAATCATGCAATTGGTTGAATTTTGAAGCTTATGCCATGCTTGATTTATGTGAATCGCATGTGGAATGGATATGATTGTGTGATGATGATGCTATGTTGATATGTGCTGAACTTGGATGATGAAAAGCATGTTGAGCATGATGTTTCATGTATGCTATGATATGTTGAGGGAAATTGGGGTGCCCATTTCCTTATTACATTAATCAAATATTTTGTAAACTTAGATTCTTGCTTGCAGCTGGCCTAAATGGTTTGACTTGTTTTGTTGTTATGCTTTGTTTAAAATAGCACTATTGGTCCAAGAAGAGAAATGAGGTCAAATATGATAGTGTCTGCAGCTGTGCAGGGTGACCAGGGTGAACAAGGGGCTGATGTCCCTCTTGGTGGAAATCTACCTCTTCCGCCACCACCTGGAGGTGAGGAGCAGGTGCAGCAAGAAACTAATGGTCCTAGTTTGGGTGATTTGGCGCCACTGGTTTAGGCGATCACCGGGGCGTTTCAGGCTGTTGTTCCCGGAGCGCATGTACAGGCCCCTACAGCTGGGCACACGGGCTTACCTTTAGAGAGGTTGAGGAGCCTAGGAGCTGTGGAGTTTTATGGTATGTCTCCTGAGGCGTCTGAGGCCTGGTTAGCAAGTACGATCTGTATCATGGATCAGATGGGTTGTAATGATGTGCGCAAGCTGGGATGCATTGTTTCTTTGTTGCAAGGCGATGCTTACAACTGGTGGACGACTACCACTGCTGGTATGGAACCCAATGAGGTTGATTTAGAGTTTTTTAGAGGTGCCTTCAGGAGGAAGTATCTAGGGGTGAGATACTTGGACGAAAAGAAACGTGAGTTTATGTCGCTTGTTTAGGGAAACCTTTCTATGGTTGAGTACGAGGTCCAGTTCGTACGCTTGAGCCAGTATGCTCCTAAGCTGGTACCTAGTGAGATGCACCGATGTGATCGCTTCCGGTACGGGCTGGTACATGAAGTTAAGACGTATATGCTGGCTGCAGATTATACTGACTTTCATGTGCTTGTGTGTCGAGCCAAAGACATCGAGCAGAACTTTGGATTGTCGTCTCGAGGTGTTGGGTCTAGCTCTAGGAAGAGAGCAACTGAGTAGAGTTCTGAAGGTGGACGGAACAAAAGAGGTCGAGATAGGAGACATCAGCCTGAGGGGAGGCGTGGTGCTCCAGGTCGAGGTGGTCAGGCCTAGAGAGGTCGTGTGAGATCTGAGCAGCATACATGTTGGACATGTGGTTCATGGGACCATTTGAGGCGAGATTGTCCTTGGGCGGCTAGAGAGGTCTAGGCTCTTGTTGTGCTGACAGGGAATTCATGTTAGAATTGTGGTTCGGCAGATCACATGAGGAGGGAGTGTCCTTTGTTTGCTGGTGGAGGCCAAGGACGTGCTCCTGTGGTAGCTGCACCTTAAAGAGGCCGTGGGAGCGGCCGTGGGAACTTTCAGGGGAGAGACGATGGGCAGTAATGTATTGCTCATGTAGTAGTCGTTCGACCTGAGGGAGGTGGACCAGCGAGGGTTTACGCTCAGCGTGAGGAGCGCAATGATACTATCTCATCGCATGTACTTTTGCTCTCCAGTCTTTATCTTTGCTGGCTTTGATTGATTCTGGATCCACGCATTCTTATATCTTGAGTGAGCATGCACATTTGCTTGATATACCTGTTGAGTTACTTGAAGTAGGAATGCAAGTGACTAGTTCTTTTGGTGAGACTGTAGTCACTAGGACATGTTTTTCTTGTGGATTTGATGGAGTTACCTTTTCTACGGATTTGATGTAACCCTTGGCATGGATTGGTTGTTGGAGCATAGGGCGGTGGTTGAATTTGATGTCAAGCGAGTCACCTTAAAGCTGGACAATGATTATGAAGTAGTGGTAGTGGGCCAGAATGTGAAATTCTTATCGAATGTGATTTCGGCTTTGGAAGCAAACTGTATGATGAGGTTGGGTTGCGAGGATTACCTTGCCTATGTGATGAATCTTGGCACCAAGGATGTGCATGTGCAAGACATTCGAACTGTTCGCGATTTTCCGGGTTTCTTTCCGGAAGAATTGCCTGGGTTGCCACCAAATAGGGAAGTTGAGTTTGGTATCGAGTTGTACAAGGATATGATTCATGTGTCCATTGCTCCTTATCGCATGGCATCTAAAGAGTTGAAAGAGTTGAAAATGCAATTGTAGGAGCTGTTGGATCGAGGTTTCATCCGGCCGAGTATGTCACCTTGGGGTGCACCGGTCTTGTTTGTAAAGAAGAAGGATGGGACAATGTGGATGTGCATAGATTATCGGCAACTGAACAAGTTGACGGTCAAGAACAAGTAGACCTTGCCTAGAATTGATGATCTCTTTGATTAGTTTCGGGGAGCCTCAGTGTTTTCTAAGATAGATTTGAGATCGGGGCATTATCAGCTGAAGGTGAAGGATGTGGACGTACCTAAGACAGCTTTTCGGACGAGGTACGAACATTATGAATTCTTGGTGATGCCGTTTGGTTTGACCAACGTGCATGCTGCTTTCATGGACATGATGAATCGTGTATTCCACGAATTCTAAGATCAGTTTGTGGTGGTGTTCATTGATGATATCCTTGTGTATTCCCGTACTGATGAGGATCATGATAGACACTTGAGAATTGTTTTGCAACCGTTATTGGAAAATCAATTGTATGCCAAGCTGAGTAAGTGTGAGTTTTGGCTTAGGGAGGTAGTCTTCCTTGGATATGTTGTGTCATCTGAGGGTATTCATGTTGTTCTGCACAAGGTAGAGGCTGTGATGAGTTGGAAAAAACCTAAGTCAGTGCCGGAGGTGCGGAGTTTCCTTGGTCTAGCTGGGTATTATCGTAGGTTTGTCGAGGGTTTCTCGAAGATAGCAGCACCTTTGACCAAGTTATTGCAGAAGAATGTTCTCTTTGAGTGGACTGATGCGAGACAACAAGCTTTTGAGAAGCTGAAAGAAGCTTTGACGCAAGCTCCTGTTCTGATTCAACTTGAGTCTTGTAAGGAGTTTGTGGTCTATAGTGATGCGTCCATTGATGGTTTGGGCTGCGTGTTGATGCAGGAGGGTAAGGTAGTTGCCTATGCATCTAGGCAATTGAAGGTGATGAGCGCAACTACCCTACTCATGATCTTGAACTTGCGGATGTGGTGTTTGCCTTGAAGATTTGGAGGCATTACCTATACGGTGAGAGGCGTGCTGTGTTTACAGATCATAAGAGCTTGAAGTATCTTATGTCTCAAAAGAAGTTGAATCTTAGGCAGCGTTGTTGGGTAGAGTTGCTTAAAGATTATGATTTGACGATCGAGTATCGCCCGGGCAAGGCTAATGTTGTGGCCGATGCTTTGAGCTGGAAAGTGGCTGTGGAGTTGAGGATGATGTTTGCTTGCTTGAGCATATCGCGTGATGGTGGTCTTATTGTAAAATTACAAGTGAAACCATCTCAGATTCAGTTGATCAAAGATAAACAGTTGCTTGATGATTCTCTTGTTTCACTTGTTCAGGACATTGCATAGGGTAGACCTTCGGATTTCAGTTTAGTGATGATGGTGTTTTGTGCTTTGGGAGTTGAATAGTGGTGCCGGATGATGTTGAGTTGAGGCGCACTATTCTGACTAAAGCTCATAGTAGCCCTTTTGCAATGCACCCTGGTAGTACAAAGATGTATCGTGATTTGAAAGATGAGTACTATTGGTTGGGTTGAAAAAGGACGTGGCTGAGTTCGTTAGTAAGTGCATGGTGTGTCAGTGAGTGAAGGCTGAACATCAGGTTCCTTCTGGGTTGCTGCAACCTTTGAGAATTCTAGAATCGAAGTGGGAGCGAATCACCATGGATTTTGTGTCTGGATTACCTTTGTCGCCATCAAAGAAAAATTCAGTTTGGGTGATTGTAGATCGGCTCACAAAGTGTGCACATTTTCTACATGTGCATACTACGTATACCTTGGATAAGTTGGCTGAGCTGTACATAGTTGAGATTGTGCGGTTGCACGGTGTGCCAAAGTCCATTGTGTCGGATAGATATCCGAGGTTTATAGCACGATTTTGGGAATGTTTACATCAAGCCATGGGTACACGGTTGAATTTCAGTACTTCTTATCATCCTCAGACGGATGGACAGTCGGAACGTGTGATTCAAGTGGTTGAGGACATGTTGAGATGTTGTGTGATAGATTTTTAGGGTTCTTGGGAGAAGCACTTGTCGTTGGTTGAGTTTGCGTATAATAACAATTACCAGGCAAGTATTTAAATGGCTCCATACGAGGCTTTGTATGGGAGAAGATGTAGAACCCCTCTCTGTTCGGCAGAAGCTGGGCAAAAGTTGATTTCGATGCCAGCTATGCTAAAGGGAACCACCGAGAAGGTGAAGCTCATTTGTGAGCGTTTAAAAGTAGCATCGGATAGGCAAAAGTCTTATGCGGACTTGAAGCGTAAGGAAATTGAGTTCGCGGTTGGCGAACATGTGTTTTTGAAGGTGTCACCTTGGAAGAAGGTGATGAGATTTGGGCGTAAGGGTAAGCTTAGCCCAAGGTTCATTGGACCTTACGAGATTTTGGAGCATATTGGTCTTGTGGCATATCGGTTGAGATTGCCTGCGGAGTTGGAGAAGATACATGATGTGTTTCATGTCTCTATGTTACGAAGGTATAAATCGGATCCTTCGCATGTGATGCCTATTGAGGATATAGAGTTGAATCTGGATCTGTCATATCACGAGGAACTAGTGAAGGTTCTGGATGTGAGTAACAAAGTTCTTCGTGGCAAGACGATAGAGCTTGTGAAGGTGTTGTGGCGACACTGAGGAATTGACGAGGCCACGTGGGAAATCAAGGTGGACATGCTGAAGCAGTTTCTGCATCTCTTTCCATCAGGTGAGAATTTTGAGGACGAAATTTCCTAAGTGGGAGAGAGTTGTAACGCCCTAGTTTTGGGCCTAGATGTTTTAGACATCGGATCGGACCGGTCGAGAACGGTTCGAAACGCGTAAGGTGATTTAAGGAAATCAAGGATCGGGAAAGGATAAAAATGTGGTAAAAATTGCTAAAATCCTCTAAAAATATGTTTACGAGGTTGGTCAAGTCAATTTTACAAAACGGATTTTGGAAATGGGACATTTTGAGTAGTGACCAAATTGTAAAGTTTCAAAACTGGGAAAATGTGATTTTTAATGTAGAGGCCAAAACCTTTCCTACATATGACATGTGTTTTAAAAAGGTTTTTAATTAAATCACTTTAATTGGATTTATATTAATTTATTAAAAGGTAGTTAATGTGAGATTCTCAATTACGTAACTACCAATTTTTTCTCATTTTCAGCCAAACACTAATTTACTCATCTTTCTCCAGAATTCTTTCTCCAAAAAACTCTCTCTACATTTCCCAAATCATTTTCAAGAAATCTTTCTTAGTTCTTCAAGATTTTGCTAAGGAAAACTTGTCATTCATTGAGGGAAGCAAGGATTGGAGGTAAATCTCATTCTCAACCTCTAATCAAAGTTCTTTATTGAAATTCCCAAGATATTTGGCTTCTAAATACTATTTTGGTTGAGTTTTCATTATAGTATTGATTGGAGATCAAAATCTTGTGAAATTGTGGTTGAAATCTTAATTTTCGGACTTGATGACTTAAGCTCTGTTTTGTGTTGATTTTAATTGAGTTCTAAGTTGATTAATATGTTAAAATGAAGTGTTGATAACATAGATCCCGAAATCCTTGAGATCCTTGAGTTTCTTGGTTGTTTTAAGTGAGTTTTTGAGGTGAAATGGAGGAATCTTGATTGCTGGAGGTATAAGGTTGGGTTAGGTTGTTTGTTAGATATGTTTTGGTGTTTATTATGGGTTTGGAAGTGATGTATGTTGGCTGGGCTTGGTTTAGAAAGCAATCGATTGAGTTTTCAGTTGTTTTGGATGGGTAATTTGGTGTAGTTTGGTTAAGCAACGAGTTTGTGAATTGTTGCTGGTGTTGGAATGCATTTTAATGCATTTAGATCTCTATTTTGATGATTTGAGAACAGGGGATCTTGATCCGGAAGCAAACGAGGTGTTGTTGGAGGCTCCGGAAGAGTAATTTCCGTGTCTGCGAGCAAGGCTTCGCGTATCGGTGAGTGGATATGCAATTTCCTGCTTTGTAACGCTTTGAGCGTGGTCTTGGGAGCTTAGTGTAGGTTTGATACACTTAGCTAAGCTCAAGAGTAAGTGATTCAGAAATCCCTCTCTTGGAAATGTGTTACGTTTGATGAAAATGCACTTGAGTTAAGTGTGGATTTTTTTACCTTTTTAAAGCATGTTTTAAGCATGAATGTTGCTGGATTTTAATGACATTATGTTAACGATGCACTAGGTAAATGATCCTTAGTTTTCATGTGTTGAATGCATATGATGTAAGCATGTTATGCTTGTGGAAATTGCATATTGTTTATGCTTGTAAAACAGTGAATTAATGTGGTTAAATGATTATATTGGCAAGTGATGTAAATGGTTTTTGGTTGTGTTAATCGGATATAGTTAGCCGGCTATAGGATTGGGTGCACCGTGAATAAAGTCGCCTTGGATGTCGAGTGGTTGTGATTGTGCCGTAATCTCCATCCAAGTACCCTTACGATTGAGGTTAAGACCATAACGGTAGATGGTTTAGTCCCGTGTGTGAGTCTTGTGTATGTGTCACGTACTCTCGTTAGTGGACTTATACAACTACCAATGAGTGATGTTGAGAGGTTGTGATTCTGCCATTAATCTCCATCATGGGTGTTGAGGGGTTGTGATTGTGCCATTGATCTCCACCTTGTGTAGTCTGGTAGTATGTATGAAGCGTGTGGGACAACGCTTGTAATCCGCGTATCCGATTGTGTTCGTGTAGAAATGGCTTATGGATTATCACTTGCGAGCCAATATAATGTAAATGAATAGTGTGAAGCATGAGATGCTTGTAAATGATGCAAGAATGCATGAGATGCTTGGTAAAGCATGAGCAAAGGTTTATTTGTTGTTCTAAAATGATGCATATGAGCATGTTTTTATAAAGTGCATTGATGTCTTGAGAAGACATGTTTTATGAAAAGGCATGTGTTGTAAAGTGGTGATTTTACAAGTTATGTGACATGCATTGATGAATGTTGTTTAGCGATCCTCACTAAGCTTTGTGCTTACGCTCTTTTGTTTCATCAATGCAGAAAACTAGGCATTCAAGGCAGCAAGTAAGCAAGAGGAATCCAATCTTTTAACCTTGCAAAGTATGTGGCTTTATTTCGGTGTAATAAGAGGCAATGGGTGGGATTTATACTTTTGAATGGTTGATGATGTTTCCCTTTACTTTGAGCATGTTTGGTGGTTTATTATTGAGGTGTAAATGGCCATTATGGTTTGATTTTGGATGTAAATGTTGGTTTTAGCTTGATATGGCTTTGGTGGACTAGGGAGCATGCCTTTAGTATCTATGTTTGCATGTTGGATGCTATGTCGTAGCTAATGCCTCAAAATGATGACCGTTGATACATGACGTGGTATGTATCGGGGATGTTTCGGATATGGAAAGATGTGAAAAACCAGCAAAATAAACTGTTGCAGGGCCAGGCGTATGGGAACGCCCTTGCCTGTTTTGGAACAGAGGCCTGAAATAGCTAAGTGGTTTCGGAATAGGTAGGGACGTATCGAAACGGTTTTGCTACTGGAAAGGGGTGTTTTGATACGGGTCTCAGAACGCACCTGAGTATCGAAACGGTCAACCAAGTTTTGAAACGACTGTTTTGTTACAGGGCCATCCGTTTCGAAACGCCTGACCGTTGAGTTTGAATTTTAACTGTCTCAGGTTTCTATTTCTTATATTTTGGTCCCTGAGATTTGGTTGCTTAATTTAATGAGTTTGAATGATCCGTTTGAGATGAAATTTGACATGATGGCATGTTATATGATTAATTATGGATTGGTAACATTAAAACTTATTTGGTCCTTATAATTCTAGAAATTTACGTTTTAGTCCCTAAAAGACGTTTCTATACAATTGAATCCCTGTTTGAGTTCCATTCGCTGTGTTGCTTCCACTGAAACGATTTGCTAATCATATAGGCTAATAATGAGCATCTAGAAAAGAAAAAAAGAAAAAAAGGTCGTTAATCAAGGTTGACTTTCGGGTTGAGTTTGGTTTTTCCCGTGTAATCTTCGTAATTCGAGTCAAGCGTCTAGGCCGGGCTAAGGGGGTTACAATAAATCTGTCCACTTTTACCACAACATCTTCAACTCTCCCTTCTAGGCGAACATGAGAATGGTCTGCTAGATGTAGCACAACCTTGGTGGGATGTGCCTCTCGAATTCCCAGTTTCAGAAAAATCGACTTAGGCATCAAGTTAACACTTGATCCCAAATCACAAAGTGCTCTTCCATCAAACTTGCCGCCAATAGAAAATGGGATAGCAAAACTACCTAGGTCCTTCTTCTTAGGTGGCAGCTTGCTCCACATATAACAACATTCTTCTACTATAGCGATAGTCTCTTGCTTCTCGACCTTCCTCTTTTTCGTCACTATATCCTTGAGGAACTTGGCATATGTTGGTATCTGATCAATGGCCTCCAGAAATAGGACATTGATATGTAGTTTGTCTAGGATATCCACAAATTTCTGGAACTGATGGTCTTCTTTCTGATTCTTGAATCGTTGAGGATAAGGAGGTGGGGGTCTAACTTCATTTGTCTGAACTGGTGGAGCTGCATCTTTTGCTGTAGCAAAAGCATGCTCCTCTTCTGGTGTTTCTTTTGCTATGACTTCCTCACCCTTCTCTTCAACTAGAAGATCTTGTAAGTTATCTTCTTCCTGAGGCAAGTTGGGCTGAGAGTCCTCCTTCTCTTTTCCCCCAAACTTGTCTTTTTAGCTAATTTCCTTGCCACTCCTTAATGTGAGTGTGCTACATTGCTCCTTGCTATGGTGCTTAGTTGCTTCAGTGTCACTAGGCAGACTTCCTTGTGGTTGCAAATGCAAGGTTTGAGCTATCTGACCAACTTGTGTTTCTAAGGCTCGGAGAGAGGAACTATGGCTTTGCAATAAGGCTCCTTGATTTTTAATGTTTGCTGCATGATCCTGTAGCAAAACTTTTGTGGTTCCCATGAAATCTTTTGTCATAGCCATTAATTCTTTGAATGTCATCTCCAGCGAACTGTTCGATGAAGATGTTGCTCCCTTGTGACCTTGCCATGGCATCATCTGGTTAGAAGATGGTGCTTCGATCAGATTTTGACGTGGCGCTGGCTGTGCAGAATTATTGTGCCCTTGATTACCCTAACTGAAATTTGGATGCTGACGCCATCCTGGGTTGTAGGTATTGGAGTATGGATTGTTGTTGCGGTTATAATTCCCCACATAGTTGCCTGACTCTTGACTGTTAGGGCATTCACTCAAATGGTGACTGCCATCGCATCTGAGACCTGAGGTTGTAAAGTGGTGATTTTACAAGTTATGTGACATGCATTGATGAATGTTGTTTAGTGATCCTCACTAAGCTTTGTGCTTACGCTCTTTTGTTTCATCAATGCAGAAAACTAGGCATTCAAGGCAGCAAGTAAGCAAGAAGAATCCAATCTTTTAACCTTGCAAAGTATGTGGCTTTATTTCGGTGTAATAAGAGGAAATGGGTGGGATTTATACTTTTGAATGGTTGATGATGTTTCCCTTTACTTTGAGCATGTTTGGTGGTTTATTATTGAGGTGTAAATGGCCATTATGGTTTTATTTTGGATGTAAATGTTGGTTTTAGCTTGATATGGCTTTGGTGGACTAGGGAGCATGCCTTTAGTATCTATGTTTGCATGTTGGATGCTGTGTCGTAGCTAATGCCTCAAAATGATGACCGTTAATGTGTATCTATGTTGCATGCATGATGTGGTATGTATCGGGGATGTTTCGGATATGGAAAGATGTGAAAAACCAGCAAAATAAACTGTTGCAGGGCCAGGCATATGGGAACGCCCTTGCCTGTTTCGGAACAGAGGCCTGAAATGGCTAAGTGGTTTCGGAACAGGTAGGAACGTATCGAAACAGTTTTGTTACTGGAAAGGGGTGTTTTGATACGGGTCTCGGAACGCACCTCAGTATCGAAACGGTCAACCAAGTTTCGAAACGACTGTTTTGTTACAGGGCCATCCGTTTCGAAATGCCTGACCGTTGAGTTTGAATTTTAACTGTCTCAGGTTTCTGTTTCTTACATTTTGGTCCCTGAGATTTGGTTGCTTAATTTAATGAGTTTGAATGATCCGTTTGAGATGAAATTTGACATGATGGCATGTTATATGATTAATTATGAATTGGTAACATTAAAACTTATTTGGTCCTTATAATTCTAGAAATTTACGTTTTAGTCCCTAAAAGACGTTTCTATGCAATTGAATCCCTGTTTGAGTTCCATTCGATGTGTCGCTTCCGCTGAAACGATTTGCTAATCATATAGGCTAATATTGAGCATCTAGAAAAGATAAAAAGAAAAAAAAAGGTCGTTAATCAAGGTTGACTTTCGGGTTGAGTTTGGTTTTTCCCATGTAATCTTCGTAATTCGGGTCAAGCGTCTAGGTCGGGCTAAGGGGGTTACGATAAATCTGTCCACTTTTACCACAACATTTTCATCTCTCCCTTCTGGGCGAACATGAGAATGATCTGCTAGCTGTAGCACAACCTTGGTGGGATGTGCCTCTCAAATTCCCAGTCTTAGAAAAATCGACTTAGGCATCAAGTTAACACTTGATCCCAAATCACAAAGTGCTCTTCCAACAAACTTGTCGCCAATAGAAAATGGGATAGCAAAAATACCTAGGTCCTTCTTCTTAGGTGGCAGCTTGCTCCACATAGAACAACATTCTTCTACTATAGCGATAGTCTCGTGCTTCTCGACCTTCCTCTTTTTCGCGACTATATCCTTGAGGAACTTGGCATATGTTGGTATCTGATCAATGGCCTCCAGAAATAGGACATTGATATGTAGTTTCTCTAGGATATCCACAAATTTCTGGAACTGATGGTCTTCTTTCTGATTCTTGAATCGTTGAGGAAAAGGAGGTGGGGGTCTAACTTCATTTGTCTGAACTGGAGGAGCTGCATCTTTTGTTGTAGCAAAAGCAGGCTGCTCTTCTGGTGTTTCTTTTGCTATGACTTCCTCACCCTTCTCTTGAACTGGAGGATCTTGTAAGTTATCTTCTTCCTGAGGCAAGTTGGGCTGAGAGTCCTCCTTCTCTTTTCCCCCAAACTTGTCTTCTTAGCTAATTTCCTTGCCACTCCTTAATGTGAGTGTGCTGCATTGCTCCTTGCTATGGTGCTTAGTTGCTTCAGTGTCACTAGGCAGACTTCCTTGTGGTCGCACATGCAAGGTTTGAGCTATCTGACCAACTTGTGTTTCTAAGGCTCGGAGAGAGGAACTATGGCTTTGCAATAAGGCTCCTTGATTTTTAATGTTTGCTGCATGATCCTGTTGCAAAACTTTCGTGGTTCCCATGAAATCTTTTGTCATAGCCATAAATTCTTTGAATTTCATCTCCAGTGAACTGTTTGATGAAGATGTTGCTCCCTTGTGACCTTGCCATGGCATCATCTGGTTAGAAGATGGTGCTTCGATCAGATTTTGATGTGGCGCTGGCTGTGCAGAATTATTGTGCCCTTGATTACCCCAACTGAAATTTGGATGCTGACGCCATCCTGGGTTGTAGGTATGGAGTATGGATTGTTGTTGCGGTTATAATTCCCCACATAGTTGGTTGACTCTTGATTGTCAGGGCATTCACTCAAATGGTGATTGCCATCGCATCTGAGACCTGAGGTTGTGGACTTCACTTCCTTAACTTCGTTGGGACGTTCTTTAGCATATTTGTGATAGCAGCTAACTGGGTGGCTACCGAGTCATCAGCTTCATTGTCTCGAGCTACTTGGGTTCTCCTCCCCGTTCCAAGCCTTATGGTCAGAAACTAGTAATCATTGTTGGCTACCCTATCAAGAATGTCAAATGTTTCCTCTGGTGATTTTTCCAACAAGGTCCCATTTGCTGAAGCATCTAGCATCATCCTTGTGGGAGAATTTTCTCCATTATAGAACATAACCACTTGGGTCCAATCATAAAAACCATGATTTGTGCACTTCCTATATAATCCCTTGAATCGATCCCAACACTCATACATGGATTCGTTATCAGCTTGATGAAAAGAAGCTATATCATTTCTCAACGGAGTGTTTCTATTAGGTGGATTATACCGTGGTAGAAAACTTTTGTATAGATCTGTCCAAGTCTCCATTGATCCAGCTGGCACTCCACTTAGCCATGCTCTAGCACGATCACGTAAAGAATACGGAAATAGTTTAAGCTTTAGCACATCCTCGTGCACTCCTTGTTGTCTGAACGAGTCACAAACTTCTAAGAAATCACGGATATGTTGTCTTGCATCTTCGTGAGGCATACCTTCAAACTGACAAATAGTGTTCAACATGTTGAACATAACACATTTAAGCTCGAACTGGGCTGCCTGAATTTCTAGAGCTACTATTCCGGGATAGAGATCATCCAAGATATGAGTCAAATGATCTCTAATTGCTCGTGGTCGAGCGGCTTCTCCCTGGCCATTTGCCATAGCATCTATGTTACCTTGAGTTGGTGGTATTTCTCCGTTCATGTTTCTAGTCTCTTCTCTTCGAACACGTCTCCTAAGTCTCAAGAAATGCTCAATTTTCATAAATAGGTGATTGCAGGGGTCCTCTAGGTCGCCTTCTTGTCATACACTAGCAAGACACCTGAAAAGAAAAATAAAAAACCTAAAATAAATTTGTACAAAAATAAAAAGAACAAGCGATAAAAACAAAAACTGTAAACAACCAATTGCCAATCTACGACAACGACGCTAAAAACTTGTTGCGTGATCTTGCAATACTATAAATGATATGCAAATGATGCAAGTATACATGTCGAACGAGTAAAAAAGTGATGAGTGAGTATCATCTCCACATGGATTGGAGGTATTCACGGTTGCTGTAACAATAAAGATTGAACTTTTTGCAGATGACAAGGCTATAATAAAAGAGATGATGTGTAAAATAATGTTGAAGCAAAACAGTGCAGAGAAAGATGAGATAACAATATGATAGATAGGTCCCCTTTCGTATGCGAAACTCACTACGGAATGACTGGTTGGGAATGACGGACAACCTAACTCAAGCTTCTTAATGATACCAAGGCTCTTCAGCTATCTTCTATGCTAGGCGGGATTTACTAAGAATGTTCCTAAACTATCTCTAGCCAGGAAACTGGGAGTCAGAAATGCTACAACCATACCTCTCGGCGTAAACTCTTAACACTCCCCTACCCTTCACGTACTATCCTTCTTAGCCCTTGAAACCTATCACTTATCTCTAAGGTAGGTTAGAGTCTGCCTCTCAACAGTCACTCCATTGCTTTTGAGGGTTCTAAGGCTAGCTCTCTCGATTACTAACCCCAACATACACTTAAAGAACGGCCAACTCTCGAAGGCGCTTAAGGTAGGGCCTATCTCTCAAAGCATTTACAGCCCTAAGCTCTTACAACTTTAAGGAAATGAGAAATGCATAAGCAAAGCATAGAATCATGATAAACACTGAAAAAGCCATAGCATGCATTAGAAAGTACTCAAAATAAAATCATCCATCAAACCCAAGCCACCTAAAACAGTTTGTGGCTGGGCAATGTCATCCAACGTATCATTGCGATAACATCACCAAATATAAAGATATGACAAGAAATTGCTAGCGATAGAAAGAAAGGTGAACTCCCTCTCCGCCATGGACTGCCCGACTGTCTTAGGCTCACCGCCTCTCTCGAGGCCGGTGAGGCCACTCCTTGGAGCTTCAACAATGGAGGACACCAAGCTGGAGAAGATGAAGGTTAAAACTTCCCTCTCCTTTTCTCTCTCTTCTGCCTCTCTTTTTGCAACACAATATACCACACTCTTCTACAAGCTTCCCTCCCCATTATATAGTGGAAGCTTCTAGGGTTTGGTGCCCTAAAGATGCCTTGATAATCCCAAAGAATATCCACCGACAAGGTCTGCCACGAGGGAACGAGGAGGACAGTCTGCAGGTGGGTATCGGCTGCTGCACATGTCAGATCGTCCTTTACTGCATGTTCACGTGCTTCCGCAGCTCACGTGAATCTCATGTGCTGGACAATATCCACTTCCATCATGCTATAGCAATTCCCAACACCGGCTTTCTCTCTTGACTTCTTTCCTGCACATCATAACCCAAAAAAAAACCAACCCTCCGAGCAGTATCTCTCGATATGGACCAATAACCAGCAAAGATAAAGATGCACCCAGAAGAAGAAAATGCAACCTAAATGCAGTCTAAATGCTATGGAATAAACTCATAAACAGGAAAATGCTATAGCAAAAAGGTATTAAAACAAGGATATTTATGCAGTTATCAATGTAATAAGATAGATTTGGGTGCCCTTAATTAGAATCGAACTCTTGCGTGAGAACCAAGGAAGCCCACCCCTATTAGAGACATACGAATAACCATAGCAAGCTAGAATGCATGTTGTTAGGACTTTTTGTTGTTAATTTGTTTTGTGCGTTATTTATTTGCTTTTTTTCGTTATTCATTATTTTTGTTACTAATCCATTTTTTTCTTGTTTGTTTTTTTATTATTTTTGCACATTCATGGCATTTTCATACGAAGTGTTGATTCGTGAACAGTTCAAAATTGAAAGCTTTCATAATGGGAGAAAGAGTCCATAATAACGAGTTGAAGAATCCTGAAGTTCAAGATTGATTGAGGAAATGAGCAAAGGGCAACCTTCTTTTAGTTGTGCCTCATGTGGTAGTTTTTTTCTTTTCTCGTTGTAATGGGACTTGATCTTCATTATGAAAAGTTTTTTAATGAGGATGTTCGTCGAATAAACACTTCTTTGCATTTGGTTGTGTATTTTTAATTAATTTCCTTCAATCATTTATCTATTTTTTGTAGACGACGCATTGCATGCATTAATTCTTAAAACAAATAAAATTAATTGTTGGGGGCTTCGGGGCACCCTACCAAAAGATGTTGGGTTTTGAAAGACAAGATCGAGAAGTTAGTTGATGATGGAAAACTAACATCTGAGATGATAAACCAATGGGGCAGGCCATCATATCTTTGAAAGGTCGGAATGGAGGAATGATTTGAAGTTCTAGTGCCTGAGTTTCTTATCTTATCCATGTTTGTTTTCATGTTTTAGGTGTTAAGTCGTTAAGGCTTCCTTGCGTTCGAAATTCTTTTTGAAAGTAATGCATTAAACTCACTCTTTTATTTAAGCCTGAAGGCGACGATAATTCTTTGAAAGGGCCTAAGGCTACATATTTTAGATTTCAATGAAAGGATGCATTATATATATATATATATATATATTATGTCTCAATTATCTCTTCATTTTGTGTATCTACTTGTCTGTTGGGTCCATGTATATCAATTGCGCGGGGGACATTGGTTTTGGCCCAAAGGTTGATTTCGAGCATCATGTGTCTAGTGGAAATCGGAAGCTACAAAGATGATGAATTTGTGACTTACACTCGAATTTAATTTTTTCATTTATTGAGTACATGGGGCATTAAGGCGTTCGAGAGAACGAAAAGAAATCTTATGTACTAAAAGGAAAAAAGGAAAAAGGAAAATCGAGAATCAAAAAGGCAGAACAAAAGCACTCAAATGTTCGAGGCCTGGTAATAGGCATTTTCGGATAAGAGTGTGGAAATTTTGGGGCACTTCGTTGTAGCAAAAGGACCAATAAGGTTGCTATGCACCATTCGAATCAAAAACCTTAGCTTAATGAGTGATAGTAATATTTTCAAATCATGACAATGTCGAGTAGCTCGGGGTTTTGTTGTTTGCTCCATCATTTATTTCGATCTAAAGGAATGTGATGAGTTGACTTCCCCTAAACAAGAATGAAATAAGACAAAGCAATAGTAATATAGGCGAAGCCTACATAAAGTAGATCTAATTGGTTAAAAACTAAAATAACTCGGAGAGTACTTCACATCTTCAGACATCAACACAGCTTTCGAGGTCTCCTAGACACATGATGCTTGATGCAATCCTTGGTAAGCCATTTTAGTGTTGCTTGGGCACTTGATGGTCGGGGTATTTAATATAGCTTGATATATCTATAATTTGAAAAGAAAAATCTAACTTTTTTCTAAATATGCATCTCATATTGAAATCAAACATGTAGCTTAAGATTTATAGTCAAGACAAAAAGATTTATTTGCATTGCTTCAAGGACAAAGTTTGGAATGCATCTCATCAGTGGCCATGGTGTGGATAGTAGCTAGACTCTAGATGCTAGACAATTTAGGAGCTTGATGTAGGTTTCTGTCGGAATGCTTTGATTGGTTCAGAAAATAAAAATGGACCTTAATGGACTTGAGAGAAAAATTCAAGGACTTGGGGGCATGAGCTTACCCCCCCCCCCTTTATTGTCGAGATAGAGGAAAACTCACCATGATGAGACAAGGCCAAGAGAATAGTTGAACCCCAAGTTGAGTGGGGCAGTGTTACAAGAATGAGCACTACAAGAAATGTTATATTATGTTCTTTTCTGACCAGTAGAAGTCAGCAGTCCTCTTTCAAGATGAGGCAAATGATGAGATTTGGCAAAGTCAGAGAGCCAAAAAAGAACAAGAAGAAGAAAACAAGGAGATGGTCAAGATCGATCAACCCGAAAAATGGAAGCATCCAAGCAATTTGAGATGTCACTATTCATGCATCATTTTTAGTTAGACATCCCTAGGATAGGAGCATGCTAACACATACCATCAAATCATTTTGCCTATTTTGACAAGTATTCAAAGTTTAGAAAAGATTTCGAACCATGACTCCATTTTCAAAGGAGAAGAGGAAAGAACCAAGAGTTCCTAATGAGAACAACTCATCCAATGAAGATCGAAGAGTTTAAAATAAAATGAATAGTTCATGATGAGAAGAACTGTTAGCCTTTGTGAGAAGACGAGAAGTTCATGATGAGAAGAACTTGCTCGTGTTTTTTAAGATGAGAAGCGAAGAATTTCGTAATGAGAAGAACAACTTCAAACCTCGGAGGATGAAGAATTTCGTAATGAGAATAACAACTCCAAACTTCACGTTCTGGTAGAAGATTGAAGAAATTCGAAATGAGAAGAACATCTTCAAGCTTCGACAACTTTGGTAAAGGGACAAAGGAGTTCGTCATGAGAAGAACAGCTTCGGGCCTCGGAGGATGAAGAATTTTGTAATGAGAAGAACAACTTCAAACTCCACATTTTGGTAGAAGATTGAAGAAATTCATAATGAGAAGAACAGCTTCAAGCTTCGCAGCTTTGGGAATGGAACAAAAAATTTCGTAATGAGAATAACAACTTCAAACCTCGGAGATTGAAGAATTTCATAATGAGAAGAACATCTTCTCACTCCAAACTTGATGAAAAAATTGAAAAAAAAATCATAATGAGAAGAACAACTTCAAGTTTTGGTAACTTTGGCAAAGGATTGAAGAATTTTGTAATAAGAAGAACAATTTCAAGCCTTTGTGACATATACATTTCCTATCCAAACTTCTGGGCCATCAGTAGTTGTAGTGCATGATGATTTGGGATCTAAACAAGGGAGTTGGACAAAATTAGTGCTTATGGTCTTTGATTTATTCTTATTCTACAAGGATAAGCAAAGAGGGGACAGCTTTAATCACTAATTTTTGTCCAGGTTCAATTACATGTTTTTATTTTATCGCTTATCTTACTTATTTACTTTTTAATTAGTATTTAGCTTTATCCTTATTGTTATTATGAAACAAATCTGAAAACCCAAAAAAATTAATTAGAAGCCCAATTAAAATAAAAGTCAGCCCACATTTTATTAAAATTCAGTCCATATAAACATTAAGTCCGTTTACATTACCAAAAAAACCAAAAAATTACATATGTGGCATGTTATAGGCCCAATTAAATAAAATCCTAATCGAATATCTGAAACCCTAATCTGACACTCTCATCATTGCATAGCTGAATTTGATGCGTCGGATCGAAGATGATCGTGCGGCCCTGGTTGCTTCACCAAAAGCCCTCAACACCCTTGGTTTCCAGCTGCCAGCCCCATGGTCCCAATCGGCAACCCCTCACCTCTCGTATACCATCCACAAGAAAACATCAACAACAAGGAAATAACAGACAATGGTAGATTTGGACATGAATACATATGATAACAGGCAGGGGATTTCATAGACAAACCCAGATTAACCGATGAATATAGACAAAAAGGACATATAATAACAACCAATGCAAATTTTCCATTCTTTTCTTTTTCTTTTTTAAAATCATTGTAAATAAACTATATAAGAAAAGCCCCAACCATATTTTAAACCCCAAGTTAAGACTGGGATTTCAAGAAGCAATACAAAGAAAGCGTTGTGAGATATCGTCTTTTTTCTGTGTTTTATTTGATTCGAATAAAAAAGTGGGGAAAATGTTATTTACCTTCAGCTGTGGGCAGTTTCCGGTGATCGGAGCTTCGAACGAACGATCCCAACGGTGGATAGGTAGATCGTGGCAAAGAGGGTCACATACTACGAAGCCATGGTGATCCAACGGTTGAGTGCGTGTGTAACAGTAAAAATCTAAATTGGAAAATAGGAAGGAGCTGAGAAACAGACAGATTCAAGATGAGAGAAGAAAAGAAATGTTTGAGAGAGACTGGATAGAATTCTTGACATTCGATAAAACCAAACAGACAAACGGCTAGGGTTACATAACACCCTCCCTAACCGAAATGACACCGTATTAAATATTTACAAGCATCCATGAAACGCAGCGTATCATTAAAACACTTAAACTTAAAACAGAAATTTAAACACCAACGGTCATAATCCTCTTTCTCATTAGCATTGTTACAATGCTTCCCTCTTCAGACAATCCTTGACCTCAAGGATTAAAGTCCGGAAATTACTGTTGCAGCTGATATAACACCTCTCAAGTAGCATCTTCCGGAAAAGTGTTTGACCACTCCTGTAACGGCTCTATTCCCCTTCTTCCCTATCCTTCAATCAATAATCCTCACTGGCTCCTTGTTGATTCCTCCATCAGGTCCAATCAGAGGAAGCTGGCTTGAAAATTCATCAGATCCTATTTGTTTCTTCAGCTGAGAAACATGAAACACGGGATGGATCTTAGACCCTATAGGCAATTCCATCTTGTATGCATCTGCTCCAATCTTGTTCACCACTTTAAATGGTCCAAACCATTTTGGTGCCAGTTTCTGGGAAATTCTATGTTGAACATATTGTTGCTTGTACGGTTGCAACTTTAGGAAAACCTTGTCTCCTAACTGAAAATCACACTCCAACCTTTTTCTTATCAGATTGCTGCTTCATTCTTCCTTGAGCCCTCTTGAGATGAAACTTCAACATCTAAATTGTTGCTTCCCTTTGCTGTAGTCCCCTATCAATTGTAGCCATCACTGACTCACCAGCTAAATAAGGCACATGAATGGTTAGTTCTTGTCCATACAAAGCCTGAAATGGTGAAGTCCCAATTGCAGTGTGGTAAGAAGAATTATACCACCACTTAGCCAAATGCAACCAATCACTCCACTCCTTAGGTTTCTCTCTTATCATACACCTGAGATAAGTTTCTACACATTGGTTGACCCTTTCAATTTGGCCATTCGTTTCTGGGTGATAAGCTGTGGAAGGTGTAATAACAGTGCCCAACTTAAGAAAAAACTCCTTCCAGAACTGGCTCATGAAGATCCTATCTTTGTCACAGATGATAGTGTGAGGCATACCATGCAACTTGAATATGTTTTTCAGGAATACCTGGGCAATGTCCTTTGTTGTATAGGGATGACTAAGTGCAATGAAATGGGCATACTTAGTCAACCTATCCACCACCACCAGAATGACATCCTTCTTCCTAGAATTGGGTAAGCCTTCTATAAAATCCATACTGATCGAAGTCCACACTGTCTCAGGTATGGGTAGTGGTTGCAACAAGCCCCTAGGATGGTTCAAATCCCCTTTGTTCTTCTGACAAACTCCACATTCTCTCACAAGAGTTTTCACATTCTTCCTTAGACCCTTCTAATAAAAATGCTACTCAGCCTTCTGGTTGTATCTTCAGCCCCTGAATGTCCCCCAATGGGGCTACAATGGAAGTATAACATCAGTTCTTTCTTAAGTTCCTCATTGTTCCCTACAACAACCTTCCCCTTCCTTCTCAGCCACTTTCCATCTCAAGAATACTTGGTGTAATGTGATGAGCCTCTCTGAATAGCATCTATAATCTTCTTCATTCTATCATCAGTTTCCCAAGACTCAGTCACTCTAACCATTACATCAGTATTGACACTGCTAGTGGCTAGCAATTGTCCTTCCCCAATTCCTGGCTTCCTGGACAAGGTATCAGTAAACCACATTAGTGCTCCCTTTCTTATAAATTACTTCATAGTCATATCCAAGCATTTCGACAACCCATTTCTGCTGTGCTGGGGTTATTGCTTGATTTTCTGCCAGAAATCTAAGACTCTGGTGATCAGTTCTGATCTTAAAATACCTCCCCACAAGTTATGCTGACCACTTCTTGACAGCCATAAGAACAGCCAGCATCTCTTTCTCATAAACTGAAAGCCCTTGATGCCTCACTCCCAGTCCTCTGCTGAAGAAAGCTAGTGGTTTCCCCTTTTATACTAGAACTGCTCCTACTCCCCTCTCTGAAGCATCAGTCTCAATGCTGAATTCTGCATTGAAATCAGGCAATGCTAAAATAGGGGCACTACTGATTGCTCTTTTTAATCTATCAAATGCAGTTTCCTCAGTTTTGTCCCATTTCAATCCTCCTTTCTTAAGCAAGTTGGTCAGTGGCCTTGCTATTGTCCCATAGTCCTTCACAAACCTTCTGTAATAACCTGATAGACCAAGGAAGCCTCTGAGATCTTTCACAGTATCAGGAGTTGGCCAGTTTAGTATACATTCAACCTTAGAGTTGTCCATAGCAATTACCCCTCCTGAAATTACATATCCAAGGTAATCTACCTCTTGTGCCCCAAAGCAACATTTATTCTTCTTTGCATATAACTTATGCCTCCTTAACACTCTCAACACCTCTTGTAAATGCCTCAGATGTGTGTCCCAGTCTCTAGAGTAGACCAATATGTCATCAAAAAACACAAGTACGGATTTCCTCAAATAGTCTCTAAAAATTCTGTTCATTAAGCTCTGAAAGGTGGTTGGAGCATTGGTCAATCTGAAGGGCATTACTAAGAATTCATAATGCCCTTCATGAGTCTTAAATGATGTCTTGTGCACATCAGGTTCCCACATTCTTATCTGATGATACCCAGCTCTCAAATCCAGTTTAGAAAAAAATTTTGCATTTCCCAGTTCATCCAATAACTCTTCTATAATGGGCATGGGAAATTTGTCCTTGATAGTTAGCTGGTTTAACCTTCTGTAATCCACACAAAGCCTCCATGATCCATCTTTGTTCTTAACCATCACAATGGGAGAAGAGAATGAGCTATTGATGTATCTAATTACCCCAGTTTCTATCATCTTCTTCACTTGTTTCTCAATCTCATCTTTTTGACTAGCAGGGTACCTGTAAGGCTTCACTTTCACCACTTGTTGGTTGTCCAACAAAGTTACCATGTGCTCTTGACCTCTCACAGGTGGCAACCCTGAAGGTTCTTGGAACACGTCTTCATACTCACTCAGCACTGTCTTTAAGTCTTTTCGTACATAATTGATTGGCTTCCTCAATCCCAACTGTCCTTCCATTACCCAAAGAGAAGTTGTCAAGGGACTGTGATTTTCCTTCAGCAGCTTGTTACATTTCTTAGCATTTACCCAGCTGCAAACTCCAGGTCTTACTCCCTTTAACACCACATTCTTGCTCTGATTGGACCAACTCATCTCCATAGTGTTGAAATCCCAACTTATAACTCCCAAAGTGGCTAACCATTGAACTCCCAAAACCACATCATAACATTTCAAAGGAAAAATTAAGAAATCTGACACAAACTCCTCTCCTTGAATTTTCCAGGTCACCTTGTTCCACTCTCCCTTTGTCTCCAATGAGTTCCCATCTGCCACAGTAACCTTCAAGTTAGTCTTCTTGTTCACCAACAATCCCAATTTTTTAACCACTGAGGTACTCAAAAAATTGTGGGTGCTGCCAGAATCTATCAAAGCTATTCATTCTATTCCTGCAATCTCAATCTTCAACTTCATTGTCTCTCAATTAGTTGCTCCCACATGGCATTCAAGGACAACACTGGCCCCTCTGTCACTACTCCCTCCCCTGACTCCTCACAATCTAGAAACACCTCTGACTCCTCTTCTTCTTTAGTCCCATCAACCATAATTTGGAATACTTGGCTCTTAGTACACATATGCCCAGGAGTGTACTTCTCTGCACACCAGAAACACAGACCCTTCCTCCTTCTTTCATCAATCTCAGCTGTGGATAGGTTCTTCCCTACACCTTTGTTGCTATTCTGACCCGAGTTCCTTGTCCTACTAGGACTCAAGATTGAAGGAGTAACACTTCTAGAGACTACAGTAGATGGTGACCCTGAAGTGCCAGCATTCGAATATGTTTTGAAACTGGGGCTAAAGTTTCTAGTAGGCACACTTAAAGTAGGAGGAGCTATCCTAGCTAGAGGCTTCCCACTTACAGGGAAAAAGATAGTCTCGAGTTGTTTAGCAGTGTGAAAAGCTTCAAGCAAGGATTTGGGTTGCAGCAATGTAAGATATTGACTAATTTCAAGTCTGAGGCGGTTCTTAAACATACTTAAAATATACTTTTTGGGCAGTTGTACCTGATTCACCAAGTTAATGAATTCCTCATAGTAAGATTCCATTGACTCGACTTGCCGCAAAGCTAACAATTCTAAGAAAGGGTCACTGAACCCTCCTGGAGCAAAACGGTCCCTCATCAAGCTCAAATACTCTGACCAAACCATCTCCCCCACACTTCCATGTGAGTTCATCAGGAATTGATGCCACTGTAATTCCTTGCCCTCTAAATGTATCATTACCAGACGAATCTTGCTTTGTTCCGGGACTGCCTCAACTTCGAAGAACTGTTCGAGTTTGGAATGCCAACCTCTGAAGTCCGTCCCATCGAATTTGGGGCATGGGAGCTTTTAGGTTAAATTACCAGTCGAATGTGGAGAGTCCTGAGTTGCCTTCGGTGCTTCCTTCTCACCAGTAATCAACACCTCGTCCTAGTTACCCCTCTCCGATGTCGATGGTCCCGTTCCCAAAATTCCAGGACTCGTGAGCCATATTTGAGCTGATGTTTCTTGATTCACTGGGTCGACTTTCTTCCTCATGGAAACTTCTAGCATTTTCCGGAAATCCTCACCCATCTGTGTCCGAAATTCCAACAGTTTCACATCCATTTTTGCATCGATGCTACCTTCCAGGCAAAGAAATCTCTTTTGAAGTTTCGCAGCATCATGCTTCCATGTCTGACTGGGCGTAATCGGAGCTTCGTCCACCATGGCCAAAACCTGAAAGCTCTGATACCTTTGTAACAGTAAAAATCTAAATTGGAAAATAGGAAGGAGGTGAGAAACAGACAGATTCAAGATGAGAGAAGAAAAGAAATGTTTGAGAGAGACTGGATAGAATTCTAGACATTCGATAAAACCAAACAGACAAACGGTTAGGGTTACATAACACCCTCCCTAACCGAAATGACACCGTATTAAATATTTACAAGCATCCATGAAACGCAGCGTATCATTAAAACACTTAAACTTAAAACAGAAATGTAAACACCAACGGTCATAATCCTATTTCTCATTAGCATTGTTACAACGTAGATCGGCGGCGAAGAAGTTGACGTTCTTAGAATCTCTCCCATTTTGGTTTCCGACGATCATAGGCCATATCGACGAATCCTGACGGTGAACAGAAGCGCCATGGTGAGGGGAGTGACATGCTCTGATTTCGCGATGATCTAACAGCGGACGGCAGAAAACCGCACCTCCAAGGTCGCTTGATCTCGATTCCGATTTTGGGACGCTGGTGGCCATTTTGGTCGAAATCCGACCGAGTAGATGAAAAGAAGAGCGACGACTTTGTCACGAAGGTCTTGGTTCGCCGGAAAACTTGCCGGAGTGACGGCGGCGACATTGAGAGCATGGCGGCCAAGGTTTATGTTTGAGACAAAATGAGTTGATTTCTTGAGGGTAATGTGAATGAGTGAAAAGGGGGTTAACCCCTTTACTTTTATGGTGCGTTTGGTTCGCGGAAAAGATGATTATCAGGGGTAATTATATTTTCCAGACTTACATTCCCATGTTTGGTTTAGGAAGATTTCCACTAAGGGTACGTTTGGTTCACGAAATGTAAGATTACTTCCGGGAATAAGATTCTCGGGATATAACATTACCTGACATATTACTGGGAATGTTACATTACCTTGCTTAGTTTATTGGGTATAAATGTGAGATTGTCGTGTTTGGTTGGAGGTAGGGGTGATAATGAGCCTGACCGGCTCGCGAGCTACTCGGGCTCGGCTCGATCAAAGCTCGGCTCGAGTGAGCTCGACTCGAGCTCGAGCTCGGCTTGAAATCTTAACAAGCCGAGCCGAGCCTACCCAGGCTCGGCTCGAAAAGCTCGTGAACAGGCTCGGAATCTACATATGCACTAAAATAAATTATGTGTTTGTATTTTCTTTCATTAGTTGGTTGTTGTTTGATTTTGTATTTTCTTTAATTATGTGTTTGTATTATAAGAATATTTATTGATTATTTGGATTAATCTAATTTTTGGCATTTTTCCCTTTCTGGTCATTGAATTTCGTTTTAGTGTTAGTTATGAAAGAGATTTTTAACGAATCTTTTATAAAAAAACACTATAGCAAAATTTTTCATTTCGAGCCGAGCCTAACGAGCTTCGAGCCCGAGCCGAGCCCAATGGTATTGTTTTCGAGCCGAGCTCGAGCCTAAAATTCCGAGCTCGGCGAGCCTCGAGCCCGAGCCAAGCCCAATTACACTGTTTTCGAGCCGAGCCGAGCCTGGCCAGGCTCGGGCTCAACTCGGCTCGTTATCACCCCTAGTTGGAGGTATATAATGTTATCTTGAAGTAAAATTTACTAAATTGTCCATGTGTTATATTTTCTTTTTAACATGTTAAATTTTCAATATTAAATTAAAAATGTCTGCACAAAAAGTAATAGAACTTTTTTTGCTACATTATGTAAAATTTGTAAAACTTGTATATTTATCATATTATTAGTATAATTATTATATTAACTCTTCTTTAAAAGAACCCAGCAAGTGGCTTCAGTGAGAAAAATGAATATTGTTCATCCTAGAAGACTCGTGTTCAATCACTTAGTCTATAAGATGTGTGTGCATTGTCAAAAGGTTAAGAATATGAATGAATATATACCACCTTGTTCACCTTTAGACAATTCAAAAAAATATTTTATATTTATTTACCCTTGTTATCCTCTATTAAAATAGTTTGTGAATTTTTAAATGTTAAACGTTTAATATGTACAAATTTTTAAATTTTTTATTACTCGTGGCATGTCAAGTAACTTAAAGTAAATAATAAAATAAATCTCAATGTTGTATAATACTGATAATAAATCACATCATAAGTTTAACCTACTAAAATGTTTAATAAAATGGTAAGCATCATATAAATCAAAGAATAAAAGTAAAAATATAAACTCCTTAACTTATTAATTTTCAAATAATACGCTATCCCAACATATACCCTATAAACATCATAAATATAATATTTTAATAAAAACACAACAAATATTTAAATAATATTTAAATATGTGTAACACCGTTTAAGTATTAAATTAATATTAAATAAAAATATTTAATTAATCTAAAATATGCATATTTAATCATCTAATTAAATTCAACAAAGGATCTATATGAACAAAATACATTAATTTAGGGGCAATATGGTTTATAGGGGAGGAAATTGACAAATACCTAAGAAATACAAGGGAATCACATTCCCATCATTTAATGAAAAACTGTTACCGTTGGTAATGCAATATTACCCCTTGGAGGGAATGCTCTCCAACCAAACGTGTGTATGTGATTCCAGAAAAGATCATTCCCCCATGTAATAATCTTTTCCACGAACCAAACGCCCCCTGAGAAGTATTATTTTTTTCCCAAGAGTAGCTTTTTTCCCCCCAAATGGTGGGAATGCTATTCCCCTTATTTTTTAAGTATTACACAGATCTTTCCACTTTGAACAATATTACCCTTTTGATAATAAATTATGTCCATGTTGATTCTTTATTGCATTTTTAATTAGGTAACTAATTATTTATGGTGTAAATTTATTAAATATTTGTATTTAATATTAGTTTGATATATAAATGGTGTTGTATACATTTTATTGATATTGTATTTAAGATATTTCTAGGGATATAGGATGAGATTGTATGTTGCTTGAGAGTGAATGCGTTAAAACTTGATGTTATTAATTTTATTATTTGATTTATAAGATATTTTTTATCTTAAAAAATTCAGTAGGTTATTTTTTTTTATCATTTTTACTACTTTTAGATTTGTTTTATTATTTACTTTAATTTATTTGATAAATGATCAAAAGTAATAAAAAATTAAACATCTAAGCATAATAAACGTTTAATATTTTGATGTTCACAAAAAAATTTAAAATGAATAAATGTATATAAATATAAAACATTTTTTTAAAAATAATTTAATTATATTATAAATATTATAAATATAATTTTTTGGCAAAATTTAGGTAATGCAACCAAAATAATTCTATAAATTTGTATGCACATATTTTTAATTTAATAATTAAAATTTTAAGTTGTTAAAGAAATATATCATAAGGACAAGTTGGTAAATTTTGCTTCCAATTAATCTTATATTCTTTCAACCAAACACTGTAATCTTATATTCCTACCAAATGAACATAATTAGTAATGTGTCAGGTAATTTTACATTCCGGTAATCCTATTTCCAGAGGTAATCTTACATTCCGTGAACCAAATGCCCGCTTAGAGAATTTGAGTGGCTCGGTGAACCAAAGAGCAACCGGTCTAGCAGAACGAACCGGACCGGCTAATGGTAATCCATCATCAATCCAGCCGACCCATTTCAGTGTTTAGCCCAATGTTATTGGGTTGGGTACACCCTTTTCCTTATCTTTATTTTTGGTCCGATTTTAATTGGTGGAGTTATCTTGATGGGATAGTTGTTTTCGATAATTTATTTGCTTGTTTATATATTATTATTTTATAATATACGTTATATATTATACACAAGTAATCCGTGTGTGCCTGTGTTGTTTTTTTTTATATATATATCGCATGTTATACTTATTATTATATATACCTCACTTTTTTTGGGTTATGTTATTTCTAAAAATATTATGGTTTACGTACGAATATTATTTATATTATATATATAGTTTACATATATTATTATACATACTGCTTTCTTTATTTATATATATATATATATATATTAGATTCTAGCATAGCATATTATTTGAGTTTAACATTCGTGTTTATTCGAGTTTATATTTATTTGTGCATATGTTTCTATTTATTTATGTTTTTGCCATGTTATCTTTGTTGTGTTAGCATTTGTGGTTTTGATCATGCATTTATACTTTTCATTCATTTGACCCTTAATAATGTGATTGCATGATTAATTAATTTAAATCATAAAAGGGTATTCATTAATCTCGATATTTGTGTCGTAACAGTCTTGCCTTAGTAGATGTTGACCGAGTATTTGGATTAATCCTTACTGTTACGAGGTAAATGATATTTAGCATTGACAATATCATAACATCATACTTAAATGCTTGCATCATGCATAAATGTGACGTACGAAAGTCGAACCATAAATTAACACGACAATCGGGCTTATTCGATGTTGGTTTATCTATGATCCGATGTATTGTCATCCTTATTAATTAAATACCCAATTAATTTGAACCCACCAATTTTATAAAACTCGTACAATTAAGGTCAATTTTCAATTAAAAACCCTTAATTAAATTCATTTTAAATTTCAACAATTTCCTTCGATTAAAAGTAACAAATATTTTGGTACCGATTTTTGGGCGTGATGGGGGTGCTAATCCCTCTCCACACGTAACCAACTCTCGAACTCTTTTAAATGAATCTTTGGTTTTATGGTGTCCGGCCTACCTAAGTGGCTGGTGACAACTCCAAGTCTTTGTATTGTTTTCAAAATGCGAATTTAAAAAAGAAATCCCCCCTCAAAAGTCATTTTTTTTCAAAAACGTGGGATACATAGAAGTAATTGTGCAAACACCACCGCGGCCAATTCTATATTATGAGTAGGGTAATTGCGCTCGTTCTCCTTTAACTGCCTAGACACATAAGCCACAACTCTACCATCCTGCATCAACACACATCCTAAACCAACATAAGATGTATCGCTATAGATAAAAAACTTTCCCTGACTCAGGTTGAATCAAGATGGGAGCTTGCGTCAAAGCTTCCTTCAACTTCTCAAAATATTGTTGTACAGTTTTCGTCCACTCAAAGCGAGCATACTTTTGCAACAACTTCGTCGAAAGAGTAGCAACCTTTGAAAAACCATCCACAAAATGACGATAATACCCTTCCAAGCCTAAGAAACTATAAACCTCTGTCACCGACTTAGGTTGTTTCCAATTTACAATCGCTTCAATCTTCTGTGGATCTACATGAATTCCTTCGGCCGATACAACATGACCAAGGAAAACCACTTCCTTAATACAAAACTCACACTTACTCAACTTAGCATAAAGTTGATTATCCAACAAGACTTGCAAAACAATCCTCAATTGCTTATCATGATCCTTCTCCGTACGAGAATACACAAGGATATCATCAATAAACACCACTACAAATTGATCCAAGAATTCATGGAACACTCGATTCATCATATCCATGAAAGCTGCAAGCGTATTTGTCAACCCAAACGGCATCACCAAAAACTCATAATGCCCGTAACGTGTCCGAAAAGATCTCTTCGGCATGTCTATATCCTTCACATTCAATTGATAGTATCCTGATCTCAAATCAATCTCAGAAAACACTAATGCACCTAGGAGTTGATCAAATAGGTCGTCAATCTGTGGCGAATGATACTTATTCTTAATCGTCAACTTGTTCAATTGTCGATAATCAATGCACATTCTCATAGTGTCATCATTCTTCTTCACAAACTGCGCAGGCGCTCCCCAAGGCGAAACACTAGGACGAATGAAACCACATTCCAACAACTCCTGAAGTTGCATTTTCAACTCCTTCATCTCTTTAGGCTCCATACGATACAGAGAAATGGATACTGAAGCCGTATTTACAAACGTCTTGATACAAAACTCTACTTTCCTATTCGGTGGTAAACCAGACAACTCTTCCGGAAACACCACCGAAAAATCACAAATGGTATGAATATCCTGGGGTCGTGCCTCCTTCATATTCGAATTCATAACATACGCCAAGTATGCTTGACACCCATTCTCCAACAACTTTTGTGCTTCCAAAGCAGAAAAAACATTGGATAAGAACTTGACATTCTCAACCACCACGACAACCTCATAATCATCGGCAAGTTTCAATGAGACTCGCTTAGATTCAAAATCAACCACAACTTTGTGTTCCGTCAACCAATCCATACCCAAGATAATATACAATGGAAAGAAAACTTCATCATATCCATGGCAAACACATGTCCTTGAACCATTAATGGACACCTTCTATACAACTTTCTAACAACAATCGTTTTGCCAAAAGAACTTGTCACTTGCATACCCATATTTAACAACTCAACAGGTATATCAAACAACTGTGCATGCTCACTCAAGATATAAGAATGTGTAGAACTATAATCAATCAAAGAAAGTAATGACAAAGACTGCAAAGTAAAGGTACCTGCAATCACATCGGTGTCATTCCTTCCATCGCGGCGTGCATACACCCTTGCTTGGCCACCTCCCTCAGGCTGAACAGCTACTACATGTGCAACATTCCTCTAAACATCCTCCCTACGCTAGAAATTGCCACGACCGCACCCACGGCCCCTTTGTGGCTCAACAGAACACGCAAGAGCTTGCTTATATCTGATCGACTGTGGACAATCACGCTTCATATGACCTTGCGAACCACAATTCCAACACATACCAAGATTTCTCCAACATTCACCCATGTGTCGCCTCCCACAACGGTTACAATCAGGAGTACGAACAAAAGCATTTTGGCCCTGCTATCCACGACCAGCATTACCACCACCACCTCACTTCTGATCCGGGTAAAACTTTTTGTCACGCTACCTCTTATAGCGATCTCTACCAACATCAGACTCAGCAACTCTCTTACCAACAGAAGAACTCCTTGAACGAGGTACCAAACCCAAATTTTGTTCAATGTCCTTAGCTCGAGTAACCAAAACATCAAAATTTGTATAATCTAAAACCAACATGTAGGTCTTTACTTCTTTCACCAACCCATAACAGAAACGATCACATCGATTCTGTTCATTGGGAACCAACTTTGGTGCATATTGGCTCAACTGAACAAACTGAACTTCATAGTCTGCAACAAATATGTTCCCTGAACTAAAACCATGAACTCACACTTTTCTCATCTAGATAGCGAGTACCCAGATACTTCTTCTTGAAAGCAGCACAAAAGAATTCCCAATTTGCATCAGCATGTTTCATTCCCATAGTAATAGTCGTCCACCATGTGTAAGCATCGCCATGCAACAGGGACACAATGCAACCCAGCTAGCATGCATTCATACACTCTAGCTGACAAAGAATCTGTTTTGTACTCTCAAACCATTCCTCAAATGCTTTCGGGCTCAAACCTCTAAAATCAGTACCACGTAGATTGTGCAAACGCTCCAAAGGTAGTCCAGGGTTACCAACTGCAGGTTACGGTGCTGCCACATACACACCCTCCATCGCTATCTGAAAAGCTCTAGTTATAGCCTAAATCAAAGGTTTCATATCACCCACTGTCGGCCCCTGCGGTGCCTAATGTGCAGCACCTCCCATTCCAGCACCACCACCAAGAAGAGTTGGAGGGAGCGGCATATCCTCACTATGCTCTTGCTCAACATTACGAGTATTAATTCTAAGATCTCATCTCAGTCCTATTTGAAAACAGTGTGAATCTCTAGCATAAAAATGCAATAGTGAAACCAATCAGGCCAGCTCAAAGCAATAATCCAATATGCTAAAGTTTTAAACAAAAATATCTTTATACTAATAGTAATAAGGCAATGAGTACCCCAATATCTCTCCCTCAGACATCATATAATATCCACATCATTATGTTATCAAACACCATACATAGCACACAATCAATCAATGGTTAAAACATTACATAAGCAACCACTGTGCATAGCAAACATCAAGAAATATCTTAGACAATGATAATTCAACCAACTTACCTCCCAATTTTATCATAACCTGGCTCTTATACCAACAAATGTAACCCCCTTGACCTGGTCTAACCGTTTTACCGACTCGAGCGAGTTAAACGGGGAATATTGAAGTAAATCGATGAAGATTTACCTCGATAAACAAACCTATTTTGTACTTTTATCTTTTCTAGATGCTCTTAACGCATCCTAAGGTGATCATGCACACATTGAATAAAGTTACAACTTAAACAACGTTAATTGCATATTCGATTAATTGTAAACATACTTTAGGGACCATTTTGTAAAATTAGATAAATTTGAGGACATAGGCCAAATTAAGATTATTGATCCTTAATTAGTCATATTTCAAGCTTGCAAATCAAAAACCAACTTGAAACAACGCCCTAAACTCAACCATTCTAACATGCTTCTATCAAACTAGAAATCATTTGAAACCATCCTAGCATGCTTCTAACATAAACTCAACCATTTGTAACATAATTCCAAAGGTGTTAGACACCAAACCAAGCATTCAACATAAGCATAACCATAGATGACAATCTATAGGCATGCTTCCTAAGAAAATAACCTCATAAAGTTCAAAATGCAAACCAAACCAAATACCAACATATAAAGGTCACTTACAAGTCCAAATAGGCAATATAAATTTGCGACAAACTAGGGAGTTTCAAAACACAACCTCCCAAAATATATAGGTACCCTCCCATTGCCACTTCTTACTATTTAGTAAATGTAAAACCATACTTGATCTATGAAATGCCCTTGGAATCTTCTCTCGCTACCTCACTGCCACAACCAAGCTATTTCTCTGCATTTAGGGATAGGCATGGGTCGGGTCGGGTTTTTGGCCCACCCGAACCCGACCCAAAACTAATTATCCTAAAACTGACCTAAAACTAATTATCCTAAAACCGACCCCGACCCGACCCAATCCAATTCTTTAAAAAACCCGACCCGACCCGAAAATAAATATTCTAAACCTGACCCCGACCCGACCTATAGAAAAAAATTAATTTTAGGGACCTAATTGTAAAAAAAATAATTTTAAGAGGCATAATTATAAAAAATAATAATTTTAAGGACTAAAATGAAAATAAAAAAATTAATTTTAAGGACCTAATTATAAAAATATATATAAATAGGGGGTATTATTACAAATATCCCTAAAAATTTAAGGGAAAATTACACTATTAGTCCCGGGTCGGGTCGGGTCGGGTCGGGTCGGATTTTTCACCCTAAAACCCAAACCCGACCAGACCCGAACCCGATTTTTTCATAAAAATACCTGACCCGATCGGGCCGGGTCGGGTCGAAACCCGTCGGGTCCGGGTGTCGTGCCCATCCCTATCTGCATTGTTGGAAAAAGAGAGCGTAAGCATAAACGTCTAGTGAGGGTTGCTCGATTAAAATCCAACAACAATGCATTTTAAAACCATTTCTCAAATAAAAACCTCTTTTCATCATGCTCAAATACAACTCATGATTTATATTACTTTCAAAGCAAAACCAACAATCATTTATAGAACATGTATCAACAATCTCATGCATTAACCACAATGCAAAAATCATTGCAAGTTTCTCATGCTTGTATATCATAAAGCATATCTCAAAATAGATTCTCATGTATAAATCTCAGTTTACAAAACTATTAAAATCATGATACATGTAATCTCATATGTTGGCATTAAAAGTGAAACGGATGGAACTTACCCCCATCCTTGGATAGCACTACCCCTATCCATAAATGTTTGGATATGCGGACACCTTGATGGAATCTACCCCCACCCCCATCAAGTCGCATGGTGAAATCTACCCTCACCATTATCTCACTTTGACCGGGATGACACTTCCTACATTGCACGTTGGTGATAGAATCTACCCCTATTGTGTCACCGAAGAATTTGTCTCACGTATGAATTTTGTATATTATAGTGCACTTCTCATCCTATTGGTCGACCAATTATATCCGATAATATTAAGTCTCATCACTTTTTCAATTTACACTTTTAAACCATGTTACTTCACTTTTTTTCATATGCATCATACAAACCAATTTCTATCAAAGTATCTCAAATGCATTAAACCATGTATTTAGGCATTTTTTCAAGCATGTTGCATACCACTTTCTAAACACATGTATTATCAAAATGTAAACATATGCAACATTTCTCACTTCCAAAACATGCATATAACAGTTGGTAAAAATAATTTTATCTTCATAGCATGAGCATGAATTTAATAAAATAATAGGAACCGAAAATCGAGAACAAAATCTTCCATACTTACATCCGAGTTTAGATTAGTGCTTCATGCTTAATATAAACCCTCAGACTTTGCTTTCAAACATTTGAAATGCTTTTAAAATTATTTCCAGTCACCAACTTGATATTATCTGGAAGACAACGTCTTGACGCCAACGCCTCAACACTTACTGAACAACGTCCAAACACTGGCCATCTTCCAAAGAAAAATACAAGGATCAATATAAATTAGACCCCATCAAAGTAACCACTTAATCGCAAATCATTTCCCTCACACACAAATTCCCCCATGTTTCCCTCACGCTACATGTAAATCGCAAATCCCGCTACATGTAAATCGCAAATCCCCAATTCCCCCATTTTTTTATTCACGCCTCTGCCCATATACGTCCAGGTGTTGCGCATTCCCTTCCAAATTTCCTTTCGTTCTTTTTTTTCTTTATAAATTTTTTACCCATTGAATTAACAGGCAATTCCCACGTGCTGGTTTTTGAGCACCCAGCATTGCGCCCAGCGCATGACTATGATTCACCCATTTTAACCCTTACGAACATTTTGTCACGGGATCATTACCCTCTTCCTAAAAGACATGTCTGATAGGATATGCAGCGCCACCGTTTATATATCCCAAGACCTCCCTTTTTCCTTTTCGATGTGGGATTAATGACCCCACTTTTTCTCAGATGTGACATTCTCTCCCACTCAACCTCGTGAAGCCCTCGTCACGAGCTTCCGCTCTCATGATTGACCAATTGTCACGGTTGGTCCACCCTGCCTACCCCACTCATGGGCGCTCGGCGCGAAATCGGGCAGTCAAAAGGTCACTCTAATACCACTTGTCACGGGGCCATTACCCTCTTCCCAAAAGACATATCTGATAGGATGTGCTGCGCCACCGTTTATATATCCCAAGACCTCCATTTTTCCTTTCGATGTGGGATTAATGACCCCACTTTTTCTCAGACGAACATTTCAACAAATACCTATAGTGCAACCTCACATACGATTTCAATAATTAAATTAACACTATACCAAATACCTCAATCCAAAATCTCTAATTAAAAATTAACCAATTAGATTATTTCCCCTTAATAATACCCAATTAAATTAAGATATTATCAAGCAATCATCAAATCAAATAAAAACCTAAAACAAAAGAGTCAAAAACTTGAGAATTTCAATAAAAAATCATTGATTAGAGGAGAGAAAAGAAAGATTACCTCTAACACAAGTTTTTTCCTTGATTGACAAGGATTTAGAAATCCAAGAAAATAGTTTAGAAATCAAAAGTGGGTGAAAACAACTAAATCTCTTGAGATTTTAGTGATGAGAAAGTAGTTTGCCTAATGGGAAAGATGAGAGAAAAAGATGAGAAAAAATAAGTTACATAAGAAAATGTTTTTAGGCTTTTTAAATTTTTTTATATTAAAAACTCATTTAATAAACATTTTATTAAATCTTTAAAACTATCCAAAATAAGGAAAATGCTTATAACACCTTGGTGTAATAGCTCCCTAAATATTCTAAGCCTTGACTCTTTTTAATTTAGTCATTAAAACGAATTTTGCAATTTTTACGATTTAGTCACCATTTTAAAATTTCCAATTAAATAAGTCCAATTTTATCAAATTAAACTCTCCCCAACCTTCAAAACATTATTTTATGATTTTATAATATTTTACCATATTTTATCTCCCTGAACCGCTTAACCGCTCGAATCAAGTCTAACCCGCTCGAATCGGTTCACCTGAACCGCTTAACCGAACCCGACTAACTCCTAAGACAAAAATCGGGGCGTTACAGAATTCTTCACCAAATACATCATTTCCTTCCATCACCATTTTCTTACTTTCCACCTATTTCCTTTCATACCATTTCCCGTACACCACGCCTAACATTTGAACATTTGCTTCCGCATCCTAAACTCTTACATCCATTATTCTTATTTTCATCTTTCATCATATTGCTTACTTGCATTCAAGTTCTGGAAAAATCAAGCGAGCACTCTTCAAAAACAACGAGAGTGGGAGCGTATCATACGATATTAGAGCTTTGGAAGAATCAAGTAAGCCCATATCTTTGTGATTTTATTTTGTGATGAAAAACAAGAGTACAAAAGAAAAGAAAAGAAAATTCAGAATTCCTTCTTCACCTTCTCAAGGTATTCGAAATAGTGCAAAAAAGAGAAAAAGAACAGTATTTAGTGAAACACAAATGTAACCCCCTCGACCCGACGTACACGCCCAACCGAACCGAACGAGCTACATTGAATTTGCCGAAGCAAACGTATGAAAAGGTCACTCTAATTACATTCATTTTTTATTTTATCTTATCTAGATGCAATTAATTAACCTACGGTGTACATGCTGGCAACGGTTTAAATCCCAATCAAGTCGGACACCATTAAGGCATTCAATTGCAAACACGAACAGTAAGGGACCAAATTGCAAAAATGTAAAATTATAAGGACTTAGCCCAATTTTAAGTTATCAATCCTTAATTAATCAAGTTTCATGCTTCCATATTAAATTGTAGCTCAGTATGACAATCCAAACTCATACAATTGCATTCACAACAATCAGGGATCAAAATGAAAGAATCAGAAACTTTAAATATCACTTTAACCATAAAAATGGCTACCCGTATCGATACTCGAGCAAGGGTATCGGTACACTTTCACATTTCTCAAATTTCATATTCCAGTAGCTCAAAACCGTACCGATACAGTTCCCCGTGTATCGGTATGCTTAGCCAAATACATAAGGCCCGTACCGAAACACTAGCCCGTGTATCGAAACACTAGACCAAATTTAGCTTACCCGTATCAGTACAGAAGCCCGTGTACCAATACATTTGGACCTAAAATGTCCCAAATTGATGGTTTATCATGCTTTCAAGGATCCAAACATAATCTAACATGCCTCAGACATATATACACCTATTCGCAAGATCTAAACACATCAAAACATCACAGAAATAGGATCATAACATAACACCACATTTCAATCAAGATTCTATAGGCATGCTTCCTAAAACCATTCCATAAAGAGGCTATAATGCAAAATCATCCCAATACCAATCAAGTAAGGTTAATAACAAGTCCACAATAGCAACATAAACTTGCTCAAACAAGGAGTTCAGCAAATAACCCTCCCAAATATAACTTGGTCACATTGCCCTTTATTACTACAAAGCATTTAAAACCATACTTGAGAAAACTTAGCACTTGGCTCTCTTTCTTGCTTGCTAGATGCCTCGACCACTTACTTCTCTGCATTGATGAGAAAAGAGAGCGTAAGCATAAATTCTTAGTGAGGGATGCTCAAAGAAAACACTCATCGATGCATTAAAAACCATTTTTGTCCAAATATGTGTTTAAACGTCATGCCAAAACATCTCAAGCTTCTCAAACCAATTCAAAGCTATGCAAAAAACCATTATTAAACATGTATCAGGATTCTCTAGCATACTCATATGCTAACCTCATTTTAAGACTTCACGTGCTTAACCAACCAAAGCAAGCTTAAGAGAAAACATGTATAAATCTTATTATACAAAACACATTTTCCATGATACATCATCTCATATATTGGCTTTAAAATGACCCAAAATCATATTCTTCCGTTACAAATACACATACATCGGATATACGGATTTCCCAAGTGGTTACTCTTCCCACTTAACATACATCCTCAACCGGAGCATGGCTTACTCTTCATCCCTCAACGGTTAACCAGAGCATGGCTTACTCTTCACCCCTCAATCGTCAGTGTACTCATGTTGGAGAATGGTTTACTCTTCACCCCTCGACAAGCATGAGGCGACTTATTATAGTGCACTTTAAACCCTATGGCTAGCCAACTATATCTGATAACATTATAACACTTGTCACATGCCAATATATACCAACAAACCACGTTAACTCACTGTTCTACATATACATCAAATCAAACCAAATCTTAATACATTAAACATGTATTCAAGCTTTCTCAAAAAACCTTTCACAAGTCAATTTCCATACTCATGTATCATATACAAAAGCTTATTTGCAAACTCTTTCAAAGCTAAAAGTGCATATAAAAATAGGTAAATAACATCAAAACATTTGCATGAGATTTATGTTTATAAAACCGAAAATGAGAGCGAGAGAACCCATTGCTTACTTTCGAGCTTAGTTAAGCGTTTCAAGCTTAGATTATAGTAGAGAAGCGAAATCGCCTCTAATGGTTAACTTCCCCCTTAATTGGCCTAACTTGAGTGAAATCTCCAAGAAAACAAGCAAGGTTTGTTGTAGAAATCAAACAAATCAATTGAGGAATCAAAATGAAATAAAAAAGAGTTGATTTCTGGTTATTTTAGAGTAAGATAAGTGTAAAACCTATGTTTGATTTTGATATAACAAAGTATTTTAAGGACCAATTTGTAAAACTTTAAATAAATTTTAAAGTCCCATAAAAGGTTTCAAATCATCAAGGCTTTGCTCTAGTTTGAAAAACTCAAACTCCAAAATATTTTCTAAGTGTTCCAAGGCCAAATTGCTAAAAAACGTCAATGCATATTGATAAGCTTCTTACCTTATCGATACTTTTTTCACAAACTTAGCTACTGGAGAAAATCGTTTTGATACGCCCCTTACCGCATCGAAACAGATTCCATATGTATCGATACGCTCTCTCTATAAAATCAGTCAGAGTTTGAATGGTGTACCGATACGGTCTCACCCGTATCGATACGGTTTAAAAGAAAATTTTAAATTCGAAGCCTTAAATATTTTGACCGTTGTTTGTTAGTTGGTAGGTAACCAATTTTTAAGGAGGTGGTTAATGAGTATCGATACGCTCTTACCCGTATCGATACGAATTCCACCAGTGAGCTTTGTAGGAAAAATTGCATCGATATGGTCTTACCAGTATCGAAACGGTTCCCTGACCCGTACCGATACACCTACACACGTATCAGTACGCCTCTCTTGTAATTGTGTAACGGCTCTTTCTTTTTTGAGACATGTATCGATACGCCTCCTCGAGTACTGATACGGTAGGCTGCATAAATCCATTTATAGTGGAAAGAGAGGGTTCCAACGGCTATAATCAATTCCCTAACCACCCAAAAAACTAGAATTAATGGAGAAGATATAAAATCAAGCCTATTGAAGACCAGCAACAACTATTGCATCCAAGAGAAATATCTATACAAAATATCCAAGCTCAAGTGCCAAAATTCTTATTCTTGTAAAAATCCCAAATTGTATTGAGTGTAATTCTTATCTTGTCTTTCAATTTGGGTTTAGTGCTTGTATTCAAAGGGGAAAATTTGTATTGAGAGATATCTTTATTGCCTTTAATTTCTTCTTTGTAACCAAGTGAGGGTTTGATCAATTTTGGGTAGAAAATTGACTGGTTTTGTAAAGGTTTCCTTCTAAGCCTAGAAAAGGGGAAGATCAATTAGTGAATTGTTTGAAAATCCTTAGTGGGAGCTAAGGTAGTGGATGTAGAGTTCATTTGAAACTTGAACCACTATAATTGCCTTGTTCTTCATTTTTATTCATACCACTTCTACAAAATTTTAAAAACCCAATTCACCCCCCTCTTGGCTTTGATCAATCCCTTGACCCACTCAACAATTGGTATCAGGGCCTACCTCTTTGAAATATTAACAACCAAAAGAGGAGATTCTAGGAAGAGTGTGATCATCAATAAAGCAAGACATGGCATCTACCTCCGGCTCTAGCATGTACGAGTCTCAATCGGTCACCAAACCACCTTTCTTCAACGGTGATAACTATCCTTTTTGGAAGAACCGGATGTGTCTCTTCATTAAGTCAAGTGATTACATTGTTTGGGATGCTATAGAGGATGGTCCCATCATTTCGATGAAGAGAGACGATGAAGGAAGACTTGTGCCGAAAAGAAAAATAGAAATGAGTGAAGATGATCGAAAGAAGATTCAAATCAACAACAAGTCTCTTCACATGCTATTTTATGCTTTTGGACCGGATGTCTACTCCAAAGTTTCTTTCATCGAAAGTGATAAAAAGTGTGGGATACACTTGAGACAACCTATGAAGGGACAAGCGATGTAAAGGAAACAAAGATTGGAATTCTCAATCTTAGCTATGAGAATTTCAAGATGGAGCCCGACGAAACCATATCTAACATGTTTGATCGCTTTTCAACCATCGTCAATGGGCTAAAAGGTTTTGGAGAGATCATCCCGGAGAACAAGCTAGTCCGGAAGCTACTCTACTATCTTCCCGAGTCTTGGGATGGGAAAGAACCACTATCATCGAGGCAAAGAACTTGAAGACACTAAAGCTTGATGAGCTAGTTGGTTCTCTTCTAACTCATGAAATCATGAAGTAAGGAAGGGGAGATGAAAAGAAGAAAGAAGAGTGGAGAAGCTTAAGGTAGACAAGAAGAAGAAGAAGAAACTAGGAGTGGCTCTTAAAGCTTCTCTACATGAGGAGAGCACTTCTAGTGAGGAAGAAGATCTTGAAGAATTAGCTATGATAGCCAAAAGATTCTCACGGTTTATGAGGTCCAACCGAGGTAGAAAGTTTCAAAGAAAGATGGACTTCAAGACCAAGAACAAAGAAGAAGTAAAGGACCCGATCATATGATATGAGTGCAAGAAATTGGGTCACATATGTTCCGAGTGTCCTCAACTCAAGAAGAAGGGCTTTGAGAATAAGAAGAAGCTCAAAGCTAAGCTTGCTACTTGGAGTGATGAGGAGTCATCCAAGGATGAGGAACAAGAAGTGGCTAATCTTTGCCTCATGGATGTTGAGGAGGATTCTTCTATGGTAACCTCTAACTCATCTACTTTTGATTTTACATATGCTGAATTGCATGAAGCGTATGATGAGTTACAAGAGGTGTATGACGAGTTAGTTTAGAAGTATAAGGAGTCCGTTTTGAAAAATAAAAAAGTCATCTCGGATTTGCATGCAAAAAATGATTTAATTTCTCAAGCTAACTTGGAATTTCAGACAAAAGATTTTAGGTCTACAAGATGAACTTGAATACTTTCAAACTGAAAATGTAGATTTAATTAATCTTATTTCTCAATGTAATATTGAACACCAAAAGGTGTTAGATGAGCTCAATGAGCTCAAAAAGTCTTTCAAGAGTATTGGTACTTTGGAAAATGAAATAGGTGAATCATCTAGAACAATCCAACCTAAAAGAAAGAACTTTAACTACAAACAAAGTGGCTCCTATAGGCATACTAAAACTAAAAGAATTAGAAGTGTATGGGTTCCTAAGGAACTTGTCTAATCTAATAATGTTGATGCCATGCCACCTTGGATTCCTAAGGGAACCAAGCTTTTGGGAGCTAACACTCGTGGACCCAAAATGATTTGGGTACCAAAAATCAAAGCTTAATCTCTTTGTCTGTAGGGGAGCACTGCTACAAGGCCAAAGCACAAAGCCAAAACTCATGGTACCTTGATAGTGGATGCTCGAGGCATATGACCGGAGACAAGAGTCGATTCATGGATTTAAAGCCAAAAAGTGGAGGAGTAGTGACATTTGGTGACAACTCCAAAGGCCACATTGAAGGTATTCGCTCCATAGGTAATCAATCTACCATACTCATTGAAAATGTGTTGTATGTCAATGGTCTAAAGCATAATTTATTGAGCATTAGTCAATTGTACAATAAAGGGTTTAATGTCTTATTTGATAAAAATGGATGTAAAATTGTTGACATTAAATCTAATAAAACAATGCTCATTGGTCATCGCATAGGAAACATATATATGATGCATTTAGATAACATTCATACATCCCATGCATGTTTTGTTGCACAAAATGATGCATGGTTATGGCATAGGAAACTAGGACATGCTAGCATTATTGTTTTAGAAAAATTAGTTTCCCTAAATCTAGTTAGAGGTTTACCCAAGATTAAGTTCTCAAATAATAAAATATGTGATGCATGCTCTAAGGGTAAACAACATAAATCATCCTTTAAATCCATTAATGATGTCTTTACTAGTATATATTTACAATTAATTCATATGGATTTTTTGGGCCTATTAGAACTATGAGCTTGGGTGGTAAATCGTATGCTTTTGTTCTTGTAAATGACTATTCTAGGTTTACTTGGGTTATATTCTTAAGTACAAAAGATGAGGCTTTAGAAAAATTCATCACGTTTTCTAAATTAACTCAAAATGATCTTGAGCTTAAAATTTCTCACATTAGAAGTGATCATGGAACCGAGTTTCAAAATCTAGGTTTTGAAGAGTTTTTAAATTAAAATGGTATTAGCCACAATTTTTCGGCACCTCGAACTCCTCAACAAAATGGGGTAGTTGAGAGGAAAAATAGGAATTTACAAGAAATGGCTAGAACCATACTTTGTGAAAACAATTTACCTAAATACTTTTGGGCGGAGGCCACAAATACCACTTGCTACATTGTAAATCGAGTAATGATTAGACCACTTTTAAAGAAAACACCATATGAGATTTTAAAATCTAAGGAGCCTAACATTAGCTATTTTCATCCATTTGGTTGCAAGTGTTTTGTTTTAAACAACGGAAAAGACAACTTAGGTAAATTTGATTCTAAAAGTGATGAAGCTATTTTCTTAGGGTACTCTTTAAACTCTAAAGCCTATCGTGTATTTAATAAAAGAACTTTAGTAGTAGAAGTGTCTATACATGTTGTTTTCGATGATAACCTCCTTTTGAGGAAGGATTCTTGTGATGATGATGATGTAGGAAACATTGAAGCTAATGATGATAGAGAATCATCAAAGGTGGATTTGATTCCAACTAAAGAAGAAGATGCACAAGATCCACCTCTTGAGCCTTGAAGGACTTGGCTCTTGAAGAAAATAAGGTATCTTACAAAGGTGGTGAAATCTTGGGTGATCCATCCAAGGGGGTAACTACTAGATCCTCTCTCAAATTAATGAATCATGTTGCATTTCTTTCATGCATAGAGCCTAAAAATATCAAAGAAGCATTAAAAGATGGATTTTGGATTTTGGCTATGCAAGAAGAATTAAACCAATTTGAGAGGAGTAATGTATGGACATTAGTTGAAAGGCCTAGTAATCAATCTACTATAGGAACTAAATGGGTATTTAGGAATATACTAGATGAGAGTGGTAACATAGTGAGAAACAAAGCTAGACTAGTTGCTCAAGGTTACACTCAAGAATAGGGAATAGATTTTGATAAAACCTATGCACCCGTAGCTAGAATGGAAGCTATTAGGATTTTGCTTGCATATGCATGTTATCATGATTTCAAGCTTTTTCAAATGGATGTAAAAAAGTGCATTTTTAAATGGTTTTATAAATGAAGAAGTGTATGTGGAACAACCACCGGGTTTTGAGGATTCAAAATTTTCAAATCATGTTTTTAAGCTAACCAAAGCCCTTTATGGTTTAAAACAAGCTCCTAGAGCTTGGTACGAAAGGCTTTCAAACTTTTTGATTGAAAAGGTTTTGAAAAAGGTAAGGTGGACACTACAATTTTCATAAAAAGATATAAAAATGACATCTTAGTAGTGCAAATATATGTTGATGATATTATTTTTGGCTCTACTAATGAATGTTATTGCAAAGAGTTTGCTAAGTTAATGCAAGGTGAATTTGAGATGAGCATGATGGGGGAGCTCTCATTCTTTTTGGGACTCCAAATCAAACAAAGGAAGGATGGCACCTTCATAAATCAAGCTAAGTACATCAAGGATATGCTCAAGAAGTTTGGCTTGGAGAATGCAAAGCCTCAAGCCACACCAATGAGTTCATCTAAAAAGCTTGACAAAGATGAAGGAGGTAAGTGTGTTGACTCTAAGCTTTATCGCTCTATGATTGGATCATTGCTTTACCTTACCGCAAGTAGACTAGATATATTTTTTGGTGCTTGATTTTGTGCTAGGTTTCAAGGTAATCCTATAGAGTCTCACCTTATAGCCGTTAAAAGGATCTTTAGGTACCTTAGAGATACTCATTGTTTAGGTCTTTGGTACCCTAGAGACTCAGCCTTTAACCTTCATGCTTATTCGGATGCGGATTATGGAGGTTATAAAATTGATAGGAAAAGTACTTCCGGGACTTGCCAATTCTTAGGTAGTATGCTCATATCTTTGTTCTCTAAGAAACAAAATAGTGTAGCTCTATCTACCACCGAAGCCGAGTACATATCCTTAGGGAGTTGTTATGCTCAAGTCCTTTGGATGAAGCAACAACACTTTGATTATGGAGTTAAAGTAGAAAGCATACCCCTTAAGTGTGACACCACTAGTACTATATGCTTAACCAAAAATCCCATCCAACACTCTAGAACCAAACACATAGAGATAAGGCATCATTTCATTAGAGATGAAGTCCTTAAGCAAGATGTTGTTATAGAGTATGTTGACACCTTAAACCAACTAGCGGACATTTTTACCAAACCTCTAGACAAAGAGAGTTTTTGGTCCCTTATGAGAGAGTTAGGTCTAACTAGCCTATCTTGACCCTTTAGGACTCTTTTGAGGTTAAATTTGCCTCATCTTGTGAAAATTCATGTTTATGTGTTGTTGATCTTGATGGTAACCATGCTTATAGCTAGGGGAGTATGCTTCTATTAGAACATGCTTAAATTTATTCATTCATCATATGCATACATTTAGGAGATGTTAAAGTCGAACCTTTGGTTGTTCTTGTGACCAAAAATGCAATTCCGGGCATAGGGTATTGATACGGCCTTATGCGTATCGATACGAGTACTCCATTAGTTCTCCAGATTGCATTTTCTCTCTTACGGGTATCGATACAATTAAACCTGTTTCGATACAAGTTGTGAGTGTTTCGATACGAATGTCATCCGTTTCGATACGGTTCCTTGATACGTGGTTCCAAGGAATTACCATTGTACCCCTGTATCGATACACCCTTTAGGCGTATCGATACTCGATTGCGCAGACAGCTTTTATTGGCATTAAAAGTCTTTCACTTTTACCAAAACTCATATTTCAAAACCCTAGCCGATTTACATCTATAAAAAGCCTCTCAATCCCTCATATTTTCATCATAAAACTTAAACTTTCTTGAGGGTTTTTCAAAATCAAGCTGAAGTCTTAAGGCTCTCCATCAATTGGTTCATTATCTTCATCCATTCCTCCTATCTCAATATCAAGGTACAAAAACTTCATTTCTTTTGATTTTCTTTATGATTTTCGTTTTTAAATCTTTTTGTTTTGTTTTTGTTCTTTCAAAAGATTTTATCAATTTTTTTTTTGTTTTGTTTTGTTTTTCAAAAATTTCTTTTTACCTTGATTATTGATTTATTCATGGGATCGAATGAGAACATTAATGCATACACACATTGTTTTAATCAATTTTTCTAGACTATGACACCTAAAAAGAGAGCATGCACTACAAGTGAAGTTGGTGAAGGATCAAATCCTGGAGATGGCACTCGTCCGAATTTGACTCTTATCTATCAAAGGTGCTTTAGAACTCCCGGTGAACTCAACTATTTTCGCTCTTTTCAAAATTACAAGAATCGACCGGATAGGGTAATTTCCATTCCTTTTCTCAATTCGGAGCATTTTAAGTTTGCCTATTTACCTTTGCTCCAAGAATGGAAGTTCATGAATTTTCTACAAATCTCGGGGTTTTTCTTCGAAATTTGGTTTTGATCTTTTATGCCAATGCTAAGTGTGTTGCTAATGCCTCGGGTGATGTCATTGTTGTTAACTCTTATCTCTTGGGAAAAAAGATTATCGTTGATGTTCAATCTCTTTGTGATGTTTTTAAGTTTGAGGATGAGGGTATCGAAGATGAAAATTCTCTTGGACATGTTTTGGGGGGTTCCATGACCATTCTAAATGTTCAAGACCGCATCCTACACTTGATGATCACTTGGTGGTTTAGGCCTTCGGGAGGAAAATACTCAACCATCTGCCAAGTTGATGACTTTTAGATTCGGTGCTTTCGCAAGAGAAACCAGCCTAACCTTGCTCGCATCATATTTTCGAAGATTGTCTTTCTCGTGCAACATCGTCACAAATCTCTTATCACTTCATTCACCTATGGCACCGCTTTGAGCTATTTCTTCACTAAGAAGGAGATTGATTACTCTCATGACTATCCGAAGAGTCTCACCGATCCTATTGATGAGAGGCCTCTTTCTTAGGGCAAGTTTCACTACTTCAATGGTAATTGGCTTCGCCTTTCCGAGCTTCCTAGTGATGTCATTCCCGAAGAGATTGCAAATCCTACCGTGGCTGCTCAAGCACCTCCTCCTCCATCCATGGATTCTCTCATGACCTACCTCAATGAACAATTCACGGGCTTACGCACGGGAATTGCTTCTATGGATTAAGTCATGAATTCGGGGTTTGCCGCCATTGATACACGATTCACAAGCCTAGAAGATTGCATGAAAAATGTGGAGAAGTGTATCTCATCTATTGAGGCCAAGCACAATTCGGTGAATATCTCTCTTCCGGCCTTCCATGATGAGTGGTGTCAATCAAGGAGGAACGATGATGCCAACGAAGATGAAGATGAAGACGATGGTGATAGAGACGAGTAGTAGATTAGTTTTTGCATTCTATTCATGTCATCTTAGGATTTACTTTCATGCACCTTGAATTATGTTCTTAGGATTAAGTTTACCATTGAAAACCTATGCTTTGATTTCTATTGTTTGGATTAAAGTTTGACGTTTCTTCATTTATGAACTTTATGATTATCTATTAAATGTTGCTTGGTTAATTGATATGCCTTTATAGCCTATGTCTCTTATTTTTGATCTAACAAAAAGAGGGAGAGGGAAGTTCACAAGCTCACTTAAAACTTAAACTTAAAATTTACCTAGCTAACATTAAGGGGGAGTTGTTTTACAAAGTTTTTCAAAAGACTTTAAAAATTTTAAGCTTTGGTTTTGTTATAACAAAATAGGGGAGATTGTAAAACCTATGTTTCGATTTTGATATAACAAAGTGTTTTAAGGACCAATTTGTAAAACTTGAAATAAATTTCTAAGTCCCCTAAAAGGTTTCAAATCATCAAGGCTTTGCTCTAGTTTGAAAAACTCAAACTCCAAAATATTTTCTAAGTGTTCCAAGGCCAATTTCCTCAAAAACGTCAATGTGTATCGATACGCTTCTTACCGTATCGATACCTTTTTTACAAACTTGGCTACTAGAGAAAACCGTTTTGATACGCCCCTTACCGTATCGAAACAGGGTATCGAAACAGATTCCATCTGTATCGATACGCTCTCTCTATAAAATCAGAAGGAGTTTGAATGGTGTACCGATACGGTCTCACCCGTATCAATACGATTTAAAAGAAAATTTTAAATTCGAAGCCTTAAATATTTTGACCGTTGTTTGTCAGTTGGTAGGTAACCAATTTTTAAAGAGGTGTTTAATGAGTATCGATACGCTCTTACCCGTATCGATACGAATTCCTCCAGTGAGCTTTGTAGGAAAAATTGCATCGATACGGTCTTACCCGTATCGATACGGTTCCCTGACCCGTACTGATATGCCTACACGTGTATCGATATTCCTCTCTTGTAATTGTGCAATGGCTCTTTCTTTTTTGATACACGTATCGCTACGCCTTCTCGAGTATCGATACAATGGGCTACATAAGTGCATTTATGGTGGAAAGAGATGGTTCCAATGGCTATAATCAATTTCCTAACCACCCAAACGGCTAGAATTAATGGAGAAGGTATAAAATCAAGCCTATTGAAGACCAGCAACAACTATTGCATCCAAGAGAAACATCTATACAAAAAATCCAAGCTCAAGTGCCAAAATTCTTATTCTTGTAAAAATCCCAAATTGTATTGAGTGTAATTCTTATATTGTCTTTCAATTTGGGTTGAGTGCTTGTATTCAAAGGGGAAAATTTGTATTGAGATATATCTTTATTGCCTTCAATTTCTTCTTTGTAACCAAGTGAGGGTTTCGTCAATTTTGGGTAGAAAATTGACTGGTTTTGTAAAGGTTTCCTCTTAAGCCTAGAAAAGGGGGAGATCAGTTAGTGAATGGTTGGAAAATCCTTAGTGGGAGGTAAGGTAGTGGATGTAGAGTTCGTTTAGAACTTGAACCACTATAATTGTCTTGTTTTTCATTTTTATTCATATCACTTCGCCTACAAATTTTTAAAAACCCAATTCACCCCCCTCTTGGCTTTGATCAATCTCTTGATCCACACAACAATAAGTAGTTTGGCTGCTGAGAAAGTTGAGAGAAAAGTTGAAAGCAAAAGTGGTTACATGAGAAAGGTGAATTAGCTATTAAAACCAATTTAATTAAATCTATTTTATATTTATTTAATGACCATTTAAAACTATCTTAAATTAATGGAAAAGTCTGATTAAAAAATGGTAAATTAGCTCCTTAAAGATTCTACGTTTTGACCCTTTTACAATTTAGTCACCAAAATGGTTTTCAAAACTTTACATTTTAGTCATCAAACCAAAAATAGCATTTAGTCTAAATTTATTTCATTAAATTACCAACTCAATTATGTTCAATATATTAATTGACCATTTTTTCATATTTTATTTTAGCCACAAACGATTTATTCTGAATTAATTCTTGAAACTAGTTCGAACCGACTAATCCGGTTCACCCGAACTGTCTAATCTATCTAGCTAACATCTAGGCCAAAATTCGGGGTGTTACAACTCTCCCCACTTAAGAATTTTCATCCTCGATATTTACCTAACAAAAAAGATAAGGAAACTGCTTCTTCATGTCCTTCATACTTTCTCACGTGGCTTCCTCGACACCTCGATGTCGCCACAACATTTTTACCAACTTAATGGTCTTCCCACGAAGAACCTAGCTGCTAGAGTCCAAGATTTTCACCAGTTCCTCATCATAGGTCAAATCTCGATTCAACTCAATCTCTTCAACATGCATTACATTCGATGAGTTCGATATATACCTCTGAAGCATCGATACATAGTAAACATCATGTATCTTCTCCAACTCCGAAGGCAACCTGAACTTATAAGCAACATGTCCAACATGCCTTAACACCTCATAGGGTCCAATGAACCTCAGACTCAACTTACCCTTACGCCCAAACCTCATCACCTTTTTCCAAGGTGAAACCTTTAAAAACACCTTATCACTAACAACAAATTCAACTTCCCTACGCTTCAAATTCGCATAAGATTTTTTCCTATCCGAATCCACTTTCAACCATTCACTAAGCTTCACTTTCTCATTAGAACCTTTCAACACATCATGCAAAGAAACGTACTTCTCACCTGCCTTAGCCTAACAAAGTGGCGTACGACACCTCCTACCATACAAAGCTTCATACGGAGCCATTTGAATGTTTGCTTGACAACTATTGTTATAAGAAAACTCTACCAATGATAGTTGCTTCTTCCACGTTCCTTGAAAATCAAAGATGCAACACTGCAACATATCCTCTAACACTTGGATAACACGTTCTGACTGACCATTCGTTTGAGGATGATACGAAGTACTGAAATTCAACCGTGTACCGAAGGCTCTATGCAAACACTCCCAAAACCTCATTGTAAAGCGTAGATCCCTATCCGATACTATAGACTTAGGCACCCTGTGCAACCTCACAATTTCTGCAATATACAAATTTGCCAACTTATCAAACGTATACATCATATGCACGGCCAGAAAGTGTGCACACTTCGTAAAACAATCCATAATTACCCAAAATGAATTCTTCTTTGACGGTGTCAAAGGCAACCCTGACAAAAAGTCCATGGTAATTATCTCCCACTTCTATTTCAGAATCCTCAATGGTTGCAACAACCCGGAAGGAAACTAATATTCAGCTTTAACACGCTGACACACTATACATCGAGCAATAAAATCTGCTACATCCTTTTTCAAACCAACCCAATAATATTCCTTCTTCAAATCTTGATACATCTTTGTACTTCCTGGATGCATTGAAAAAGGACTAGAATGAGCCTCGGTCAAAATAGTGCGCCTTAACTCAACATCCTCCGGCACAACTATTCAACTCTTGAAACTTAAAACACCATCATCATTAAAACAAAAATCCATCGGATTACCATCCATAATATCCTTAACATGTGGAACCAATGAATCATCATAAAGTTGCTTTTCCTTTATCATTTGCATCAATGATGGTTTAACTTGCAACTCATCCAACAAACCGTCGTCTCGCGTCACACTTAACGTGCAAACATTGCCCTCAACTCTACCGCAACCATCCTACTCAAAGCATCGGCTACAACATTAGCCTTGCCTGAATGATACTTGATCATTAAATCATAATCCTTGAGCAACTCCAACCATCTATGTTGCCTAAAATTCAACTCCTTTTGCGACATCAAATATTTCAAACTCTTGTGATCCGTATACACGATATACTTCTCACCATACAGATAATGCCTCCAAATTTTCAATGCAAATACCACTGCGGAAAGCTCTATATCATGCGCATGAAATTGCACTCGTGCACCTTCAACTGCCTAGATGCATAAGCCACAACTTTCCCATCGTGCATCAACACACACCCCAAACCAACGTAAGATGCATCACTATAGACCACAAACTCTTTTCCTGACTTAGATTGAATCAAGATCGAAGCTTACATCAAAGCTTCCTTCAACTTCTCAAAATCTCGTTGTATATCCTCCGTCCACTCAAAACGAACATCCTTTTGCAGCAACTTAGTCAAATGAGCAGCAACCTTCGAGAAACTATCCACAAAACGACGATAATAACATGCCAAGCCCAAAAAACTACGAACCTCCGTCACAAACTTAGGTTGTTTCCAATTCACAACAGCCTCAATCTTCTGCGAATCCACACAGATAACTTCCTCTGAAACAACATGACCAAGAAAGAACGCTTCTTTAATCCAAAACTCACACTTGCTCAACTTAGCATATAATTGATTATCCAACAAGGCTTGCAACACAACTCGCAAGTGTTGATCATTATCTTCCTTGATACGAGAGTACACAAGAATGTCATCAATGAACACCACCACAAATTGATCCAAAATTTTATAAAAAAACATGATTCATCATGTCCATAAAAGTTGCGAGTGCATTAGTCAACCCAAACGTTATCACTAAGAACTCATAATTCCCATAACGTGTGTGAAAGGTTGTCTTTGGCACGTCTTTATCCTTTACCTTCAAATGATAATATCCAAATCTAATATCAATCTTGGAAAACACTGTAGCACCCCAGAGTTGATCGAACAAGTCATCAATTGCGGCAAAGGGTAATTATTCTTAATCGTCAACTTGTTCAGTAGCCGATAGTCAATGCAAATTCTCATAGTGCCATCCTTCTTTTTCACGAACAACACTGGTGCTCCCCATGGTGACACACTAGGTCGAATGAACTCTCAGCGAGTAGGTCGACAAGTGCACCGGAACACTAAAACATCTAAGGATGAAGAAAGTTAGAATAGAGTAATATGAGAAAAGAAAAGAAAAACTAGAAAGAAGAGAAAAAATAAAGATAAAAAAATCTACCGCCGAAATAACAATGGTTGGCCGTAAAAAAAAAGATAAAGACTAAGATTTTTTTTTTCTAGAGAGAAGGAAAATGATAAGACTTGGAAGGAGAGGCTTAAAGCTGAATACTTCCCCAGTCCATAACTTAAAAGACAAGGCGATGGAGCTGAAATGTCAGTAGAGGGGAAGTTGCTAAGAAGTTGGAGACGTATATTTTGATTTTGATAAGCAGTAGGTCCCATCCATAAAAACTATATATAATTGAAGCAGCTCTTGATCCTTGAATATCGGGATTTGATCTAAGTGACAGACAGGGCCATCATCAGCCAGCCCACACCTTATGCCACTCATTAATATTAGATTTATTAATCAGATTAAAATAAGGTTTTGCCAGAATGTTTTTGCTGTAATCTATGCCTACCCTTTCTATTCTAATGTATGTACGTATACATACGTATATAAAATATATATTATGGAATTAAAACAAACACACGCATTAAACAAAGTTTCCCCTTCACAAGCCATAGGCACATGACAACAGTCAACAGCAACAAAAAAGTACAAAGATGAGAGTAAAATAATTTCGTACAATATTGTACCATTTATGATCAGTAAGTACATGAAAATAAACAAGGAAGTGATTGATATCTTCGTAGATCAATCAAAACATACATTTTTTTTACAAATACTAAAGGTGTTAACGTATCTCCTTGAACTGGATTTGCTTAGATCAGTAAAAAAATGATCAAGAAAACTGATGAAGCAACCCATGAACCCACCATTCTGTATCTTATGAAAAGTATGGAAACAAATAATTAAAAATCCAAGCAAAAAACACGAGCGTTAATGAACCACGGTGGTGGAATTACTGCGATGATGAAGCAACTTCCGCAAGAACCCACCATTCTTTTTTTTATCTCTGGAAGCAAAAGCCCCAAACCGGGTGTTAGTGAGTGAAGTCTTGCCACTGAACAACAACAAAGGAAATGAAGTAGACTTTCCTTGTCCATGTGTGGGAGAAGAAGGAGAAGAAATCGAGGTTGAAGAATAATAAGAGGACAATGAAGAAGATGAAGAACAAGTAGTGGTAGGACGTGTGGAGATAGAATGGTATGGTAGCTGAGAAAGTTTCTCTCGTAAACAAAGTGAACAAACGCCAGGTGATTGCTTGTGTTTTGGGTGTGTTTTGCACCCTTCCATCGCCTTGGATCGCCCACCTGCAACACCCTTTGATCTACTCAACTTAGCCATCAGATTTTGGCTTCTCATTTTTTGTTTGGGTAGTAGAGATCTTGGTTTTGGCCGCGTCGGTCTCTGAAAATGCTACATTATTTATATATATAATGAAAGAGAAGTAAAGAGTGGGTGCGTTTCCACGAGACTTCATGGGAGGTTTCCTTTGTGTTTTCTTAGGCTTTTTGACTACGTGAATTTCAAGGGTTAGAAAACTTGGGCGTGGAATAAAAAAGAATGAAAAAATTATTAGGTGGATTTAGCTCTTCGCGTTATTTATGGTCTTATCTGATAAATTTTTTTATCTTATTTTTTTAAAGTGAATTTTCACCATTTTTCTACATGTAACTGAGGAGTGGATAACTATTTTTATCACTTTTCTACATGTAATTATTGTCACGGACCGCCAGCCCGCGACCGAGCCATTTCAGCACTAGGGTTCGTCCAGCACACCCTAGGGTGCATTCTGCCCGCACCAGGGTGCAGCCAGCACGCACCAGGGGCCCTAGGGGCTTGATTCCGCACCATGGGGGCCTGTTTCAGCACTATGGGTCCGCCCAACCGAGCCCAGGAGGGTCCAGTCCGATTTTGAAATAAGTCATTGCTATTTTAAGCAATGTAATCTTATTTTTCCTTATTTATTTTAATAATTTCATGGCTCCCCTTGTTTTTAGGGATTTAGAGATTTTGGGGCGATCTGAGCCGTCCATGTAATTCATTTCAGACCGTTAGATGTACGGGGCTTCATGTATAAATAGAGGTTAGCCCCTCCTCATTTACTCACTTCATCATTGTGGAATGCAACTAATATTCCTACACTTGTTTCTTTGTGTTTGTCATTTCCTTTCCGTTGTCTATCTTTCATTTCCGCAAGCGTTTAAGCCTAAGTGCTTAGTTGTTTCAGGCTTACTTAGTCGCAAGAGTGTTAAGGAGCGAGCTAAGGCCGCACGATCGAGTTAGCGAGAGTCTACCGACGTGACAAGTGGTATCAGAGCTAGTTTGAGCGGAAGAAACGGCACCACAAAACTCCGGTGAAGTCCAAACAAGTGAGGGAGTTACCGGTCGCAATGGCGACAAGAAGCGAGGTGGTTCCAAGGAAAAGACTATAGCCTTGGAGAAGAGGGTCGCAAATCCTATCGATCCGGAGATAGAAGTCGAGGAGACTCAAAGTGACGAGGAGTCACGGTCCGTTCTGATCAAGTCCATTGAAGGGAAGATTAGAGATGAGGTGGAGAACCTCCTAGGGGAGTTGTACGACAAGCTAGATGCTCGAGACAACTCTTTGGAAATTGAGTTAATTTCTATGAAAGAAGAGATGAAAGAGCTCAAGAATGAGCTTCGAATCTATCAAGCGGCGTTGAAGAGTGGGATGCTTGCCGAAGTTGTAGCACCCAAGCCGAAAGTTGACGCACCACGTCCCAGCAAGTTCAGTGGGTCGAGAGTAGCCCAAGATGTAGATAACTTCATCTGGGGCCTTGAACAGTATTTCCGTGTGATGGGTATCGATGACGATATGACCAAGGTAAACACTTCTTCAGTTTATCTTACTGACGTCGCTCTTTTGTGGTGGCGACGCAGATGTGACGAGGGAGAAGACAGCACAATTCCCTTCAAGACATGGAAAGATTTCATGTTTGAGTTCAAGGAGCATTTCTATCCGAAGAATACTCAACAGGAGGCACGGTTAAAGATGCGTCAGTTAAAGCACGACGGGACCATCACAGAGTATGTAAGGAAGTTCACCGAACTTAAGCTTTAGCTCACAGGTTTGAGTGAAGATGAAGGCTTTTTTGACTTCATGAACGGACTCCAGAAGTGGGTCAGGATGAAGTTAGAGCGAAGGGAGGTCACAAATCTCTCCAAAGCACTAACAGTGGCAGAATCACTTGCTCAATATGAGAACAAGAAGTCCGAACAGTCCAAACCAAAGCCAAGAGGTAATTGGGGAGGAGACAAGGACAAAGCAACAAAGAACTAGTCCGAAAGTCCTTCAGGGGGCAAAGGGAGACCAAACGTGTGGAAGGGTCGCATGCCATGGGAAAATAACCGAAGGAGGAACAATGAGAACTTCCGATGTTTCACTTGCGGGGGTAGGCATCTACAGAAGTACTGCCCGCAGAATGCAAAGATTGCCGCAGTGCAAGAGAAAGAGTCCGATGAGACTCCGAAGCTTGGATCCATCCTCAGTTGCATGGATTCCAAGAAAGGCAACAAGAAGAAGGGGCTGATGTTTGTGGACATCACTGTTGCTGGCCATAAAATGAGTGCATTAGTTGATACGGGTGCCTCAGAGTTGTTCTTGTCCGAAAAAGCAGCGAAGAAACTCGGCCTTTGTGTTGAGAAGGCGAGTGGGTTCATCAAAACAGTTAACTCTAAAGAAGCTCCGATTGCCGGCATAGCAAAAGGAGTCAAGCTCGACATTGGAGGTTGGACGGGTAAGGAAGCCATCAAGGTAATCCCACTTGATGATTTTGATTTTGTTATTGGGCTTAGCTTCCTTGATAAGATTAATGTGTTTCCCGTCCCATTTGCCGATTGTTTGTGCATCTTGGATTCGAAGCACCAATGTATTGTTCCAGCAAGCCGGGAGGCCGGAGTTGGGGCAAAATTGCTTTCAGCCATTCAGTTTTCGAAGGGGGTGCGCAAGGAGGAACCCACCTTTCTAGCAGCTTTGGTCGAGGATGAGCCTGTTTTGACCGAGAAAGTCCCCGATGAGGTGGGACAAGTGTTGGCCGATTTTTGGGATGTAATGGCAGCAGAGTTGCCGAAAAGTCTACCGCCAAAGAGGGAAGTAGACCACAGAATTGAACTTGTGCCCAATGCAAAGCCGCCAGCCAAGGCCCCTTACCGAATGGCTCCGCCCGAGTTAGAGGAGTTGCGCAGACAGTTGAAAGAACTCCTCGAGCCAGGGTACATCCGACCATCGAAAGCACCTTACGGTGCTCCAGTATTGTTTCAGAAAAAGCACGATGGGTCCCCTAGAATGTGCATCGATTACAGAGCTTTGAACAAGCTCACGGTGAAGAACAAGTATTCGATCCTGCTTATTGCAGACTTGTTCGACCAACTTGGTGGTGCAAGGTGGTTCACCAAGTTGGATTTGAGATCCGGGTATTGGCAAGTTAGGATAGCCGCAGGGGATGAACCGAAGACTGCTTGTGTTACCCGTTATGGTTCGTATGAGTTTCTGGTGATGCCGTTCGGCCTCACGAATGCTCCAGCCACTTTTTGCACATTGATGAACAAGGTACTACAACCATTTTTAGATCAATTCGTTGTGGTTTACCTTGACGACATTGTTATATATAGCAAATCTCTTGTGGAGCATGTTGAGCACTTGAGACAGGTGTTTGAGGTATTGCGACAGAACGAGCTCTATGTGAAAGAAGAGAAGTGCTCGTTCGCTCAGAAGGAGGTTCCTTTCCTTGGCCATATCGTTGGTGGGGGCAAAATCCGTATGGATGGAGCCAAGGTTCGAGCAATTGATGAGTGGAAGCCACCAACCAAAGTGACCGAGCTGCGGTCATTCCTTGGACTCGCGAACTATTACAGACGGTTCGTGAAAAGTTATTCGAAGATTGCCGCACCCTTGACCGAGCTATTGAAGAAGGACAAGGAGTGGGTTTGGGGCGTCGAGTGTCAGAATGCCTTTACAGAGTTGAAGAAGGCCATGGTGAGTGAACCAGTCTTGGTGTTGCCTGATTACACCAAGCCGTTTGAAGTCTACACAGATGCATCAGACGTTGCCATTGGAGGGGTCTTGATGCAAGAAAAACATCCGGTTGCATATGAGAGCCAGAAGCTGAATGAGACCGAGAGGAAGTACACGGTCCATGAGAAAGAGATGACGGCAGTAGTACATTGCTTGCGCACTTGGCGACATTATCTTTTGGGGTCGAGGTTTGTTGTGTTTACAGATAATGTTGCAAATAGTTATTTTCTGACCCAGAAGAAGCTTTCTCCCAAGCAGGTCCGTTGGCAGGAATTTTTAGCAGAGTTTGATTTTTCCTTGGAGTACAAACCAGGGAAGGTGAATTCCGTTGCCGATGCACTTAGCCGAAGGTACAACATTGAGACAGTCAGCCTACCTATGGGAAGTTTGTTAGAGCGCATCAAAGAGGGGTTGCCTCATGACCCAACAGCCAGAATGTTGATCAATCATGTCAAAGAGGGCAGAACCAGAAAATTTTGGCTCGAGGGGGACTTGTTATATGCCCAAGGCCGCCGCCTCTATTTGCCTCAGTTTGGTGAGTTGCGCAAGGAAATCATGAAAGAGTGTCATGATTCGATGTGGGCGGGACATCCAGGTATCACTCGGACCATAGCCCTCATTGCCCAAGAGTACTACTGGCCACACATGGGTGCAGATATTGAAGCCTATGTGAAAACTTGCCTTGTGTGCCAGCAAGACAAGATAGAGATGAAGAAGCCTGCCGGACTGTTGCAACCATTGCCGATACCCGACCGACCATGGGAGAGTATTTCTTTAGATTTCATTGTTGGTTTACCTTGTACTGACGGGTTGTCGAGCATCATGGTGGTCGTTGACAGGTTTTCGAAGTACGGGACATTCATCCCAGCTTCCAAGGTGTGCCCGGCCCAAGAAGCAGCCCGTCTTTTCTTTAAGTACGTGGTGAAATATTGGGGCGTGCCAAAGACCATCATCAGTGACCGGGACACTCGGTTCACAGGCCGTTTTTGGACCGACCTGTTCAAGCTTATGGGATCAAGCTTGAACTTTTCGACAAGTGTTCACCCCCAGACAGACGGACAGACCGAGAGGGTGAATGCACTTTTGGAGATTTACTTGACGCACTATGTGAGTGCCACGCAGCGGAATTGGCCCAAGCTGTTAGACGTGGCCCAGTTCTCTTATAACTTGCAACGGAGCGAAACCACAAGTAAGAGTCCGTTCGAGATAGTGATGGGGCATCAACCGCTCACACCCAACGCGGTTGTTACCAAGTATGATGGACCCAATCCCGCAGCACATGAGTATGCCAAGGAGTGGCAAGAGCATCAGGAGTTAGCCCGAGCTTGTTTGCACAAGGCGGGGAAGAGGACCAAGAAATGGGCGGATCGAAAGCGCAGAGATGTGAACTTTCAAGTTGGCGACCTTGTCCTAGCCAAGTTGACCGGGATTTTGCGCAACCCAACCGTGCACAAAGGGCTTGTGCGAAGATATGAGGGTCCGTTCAGAGTATTGAAAAGGATCGGCACCATGGCATACCGACTAGAGCTACCATCATCCATCCGAGCTCATCCCGTGTTCCATGTCAGCTTACTTAAGCCATTCCACCAGGATGAGGAGGATCCAGATCGAGGCAAGTCACACCGAGCACCAGTTGGAGTGAAGGTTTCTTATGAGAACCAGGTCGAGGAAGTCCAAGCCGAAAGAGTCATCCGTCGACCAGGTCACCGTCCGAGACATGAGTATTTTGTTCTTTGGAAGGGACTTCCCGACAGTGAGGGGAGTTGGGAACTAGCCGAGGACCTTTGGCAATTCAAGCAACAAGTGGAGCAGTATCATGCCAACCGCGCGACGAGGGCGTCGCTAACTCAAGTGGGGGAGAATGTCACGGACCGCCAGCCCGCGACCGAGCCATTTCAGCACTAGGGTTCGTCCAGCACACCCTAGGGTGCATTCTGCCCGCACCAGGGTGCAGCCAGCACGCACCAGGGGCCCTAGGGGCTTGATTCTGCACCATGGGGGCCTGTTTCAGCACCATGGGTCCGCCCAACCGAGCCCAGGAGGGTCCAGTCCGATTTTGGAATAAGTCATTGCTATTTTAAACAATGTAATCTTATTTTTCCTTATTTATTTTAATAATTTCATGGCTCCCCTTGTTTTTAGGGATTTAGAGATTTTGGGGCGATCTGAGCCGTCTATGTAATTCATTTTAGACTGTTAGATGTACAGGGCTTCATGTATAAATAGAGGTTAGCCCCTCCTCATTTACTCACTTCATCATTGTGGAATACAACTAATATTCCTACACTTGCTTCTTTGTGTTTGTCATTTCCTTTTCGTTGTCTATCTTTCATTTCCACAAGCGTTTAAGCCTAAGTGCTTAGTTGTTTCAGGCTTACTTAGTCGCAAGAGTGTTAAGGAGAGAGCTAAGGCCGCACGATCGAGTTAGCGAGAGTCTGCCGACGTGACATTATTGAGGAATCAGCCAAATCTATCAAATAATTTCTTAGATGAAGGGCTGTGATCGAGAGGTGTTTGGAATGGATGGGGTCCACTTTGAGCTCAAGATCAGATTGGATATATTCAGATTGGATATATTTTTATTATTGTCATTTCAGATTTGAAACTCCAAACCTATTCCCACCACTCAGACCGTAACACCCCAGTTCCCCCAATTAAAAACACTAAATTATAAAATCTTTAATTTCTGAACCCTAATTTTTGGGATTTTGTTTCTTAAAACCCTATTTGAAATGAGTGACCTAATTTTTAAGATCAGAACCTTCAGTGGTCATTTTGAAAATAATGTTGCTTTAGAGATCCTTGTTCCGTAATTTACCCTTTACATAGGGTATTTATATCCTATTATATCAACCCTAGCCTTTTTCCATTATCATTTTCTTCATCTGCAGCCGTAAACCCCCTTCCCTCTACCCCTCTCTTTCGAATTAAGAAAAGCTCCCTCTCCCAGTTTTTCGATCAAGCCCAAGCCTTCATCCGTTTATCGATTCGTAACTAGCTTTGTGATCCTCTCCCATGTTTGTTTGTGTTGTGTGTGGTTGCTTCCGAAATCCCAATGCACGTTTTGTGTTGGCCAGATATTGACTGTCATGGTCTCCGTGCGTGGTCGTCGGCGATCGGCGCCGCCAGTGGGTTTAGGAACCCTATATTCGCATCTAGCTTGGGTTATGGATGCGGGTAGGGATGGGCACAGTACCCGGACCCGACGGGTTACGACTCGGCCCGATCGGGTCGGATATTTTTATGAAAAAATCGGATTCGGGTCGGGTTGGGTTTTTGTGTAGTGTGAGGTCGAGTTCGGGTTTTGGGTGAAAAAATTCGACCCGACCCGGGACTAATAGTGTAATTTTCCCCTAAATTTTTTAGGGATATTTGTAATAATACCTCTTCTTTATATTTTTTTATAATTAGGTCCTTAGAATTAACTTTTTTATTTATATTTTAGTCTTTAAAATTATTATTTTTATAATTATGCCTTTTAAAATTATTTTTTTACAATTAGGTTCCTAAAATTAATTTTTTTTTCTATAGGTCGGGGTCGGGTTTATAATATTTATTTTCGGGTCGGGTCGAGGTCGATTTTAGGATAATTAGTTTCGGGTCGAATTCGGGTGGGCCAAAAACCCAACTCGACCTGACTCGTGCCCATCCCTAGATGCGGGTAGGGATGGGAACGGGTCAGATAGGGTCAGGTTTTTGGCTTACCTGGAAACGACTTGAAAATAAATACTCTAAACTTGCACCCGACCCGAACATATTTTTTAAAATAATCCAACCCGAAAATAAATATACTAAATTCGATCTCGACCCGACTTATATAAAATAAATTAATTTTAGGGATCTAATTGTAAAAAAATAATTTTAAGGGACTTAAAATGAAAAAAATATATAATTTAAAGGACTAAATTATAAATAAAAATTCAATTTTAAGGATTTAATTATAAAAAATATATATAAAGAGGGATATTATTATAAATATTTTTAAAAAAATTTAAGGGAAAATTACACTATTAGTTCTGGGTCGGATCAGATATTTTCCACTGAACCCGACCTGATCCGAGTTTATCGTCAACAAAAATCCGACCCGAACTCGATTTTTCATTAAAAAATTAGACCCAATCAGGTCGGGTCTGGTCGGAACCCATCGGGTCAAGGTAAAATGTCCATCCCTAGATGCGTGCTGTCGATTTGTGCCTAATAGGAAGAGTCGTCTCCTTCTCTTTGTTTAATCTGTTGGGCCTAGTGAGGTAGAAGCCCAGACCAATTTTGCCAAACTATACCTTGAGAATCGAATCGGATCTGTGAACTCGAAACTGAATCGAGTCAACCATGAATCAAATCTGTGAACCAAACCGTTAGATCTGTTGACCAGATGACGTCACCATTGACCTTCACATCAATATTGACTTTAACCAGATGATGTCAGCGTTAACTTTGACTTGATTATATTAGCGTTGATTTTGTTGACGTGACTTTTGAGTGTTTACTTTTTTGGTCAAAGTCAACTTTACATTTTTCGACGTCTTGATTCTAAATTCTCTGCTCGTTTTCTTGAATTCAAACTCGAAGGAATTTTTTACTATTTACATTTATATGTACTTAGTATTTAGAGAATTTTACAGTGAAATCTAATTCGAAATATTATTGTGTTCAGGTGACGTTGATTCGGAGACCAAGATTCTTCCTCCTACTCCACTTGTGCGGTCTACTGTTGCACAACCTGCGAGATCTGCACGTGAGTATAGTTCTGATTATTGTTTTTATGTTAGTGTTATGGCATTGTAGTATGTTCTTATGTAGAGTTTACCCTCGTAGGTGCTGATTCAGTCCGACCTGCTTCTATCCGACCTACTTCTAGAGGTGAGCGTGGGAGACGTCAGTCTCGATGTTGAGTTATTAGCTCCCTGAGGTGTGTCTCTTCTTGTAGCTTATCCCCCTTTGTTTTTATTTCAGATACTCAGACTTAGGCGTACGGTACTTTGCGGACATGTTTTTATCAGACTTCTTACATTTTATCAGTATGGATTATTTTGGATATATAAACTTTATCTTAGTATTTTAGATTTTTATGTAATATCGGACATGAGACATTATAATTTGGGGATTCACTATTTTAGCATATATATAAGATTATTTTTGGATATTTTGTCAACTTTTTCAAATATTATTATACGACTGCGTTTTATATGAATGAGAAGAATCACGATCTGCAGTATTAAATTTCTTTGGGCTTTTTACATCACCTAAAGAAATTGAGGTATAACTTTATGTAGTGGATAGTTTGAGATTGATGGTAAATAGTTGACATTAGTATTGTGTTGTTTACCTTCGTCTGTCATTATGCATTCTACAATTACAATTCCAATAAAACTATAATTATTCAAATTCATATAAAAATATTTCACGAAACGAAGGATGCAACAATATATATATATATTCTTGGAATTTATAATTACAATATCTTCAAATTTAAAAAAAAAATTGTGAAAATAAAAGTAGACAAATTGATCGTGAAATCAGTAAAGAGTCACTGACAGGGCCGTCCCTGGGCATGGGCAATAGGGGCGCCCTACCTTGCCCAGTGCCTATTTTTTCGAATATTTATAGTTAGGGTTTAATATTTTTTTAATAATTATAATTTAAATTTAAATTTTTTTAATAATTGTTTTTAGAATTCCATTCTTAAATATTTTTTTATATTTGTTATTATGAGTATAATTTTGTTTCAATACTTGTTATTATAGGCTCATTTTTTCGAATACTTGTAATTAGGAGCCCATTTTTTTTATTATTTATTGTTATTTCAATACTTGTTATTAGGGTACAAATTTTTCAATACTTGTTATTATGAGGCCAATTTTCAATACTTGTTACTAGGGGCATATCTTTTCTAATATTTGTTATTAGGGCCCTATTCTTAAATTTTATTTTTTTCGATACTTGTTATTACGAGTCTAATTTTTTTCAATACTTGTTATTTATGGTCTATTTTCCCTAATATTTGTTATTACATGCATACTCTTAAATTTTAATTTTTTAATACTTGTTATTAGGGTTTCATTTTCCCTATATTTGTTATTACAAGAATACTATTAAAATTCATTTTTTTCAAAATTTGTTAATATGGACCTATTTTTTTATATATCACTTATTCCTAGGGGTCTAATTTCAAATTTTGTTTTTTTTAATACTCGTTATTAGGGGAAAGGGTGAGCAAAACTCTAATCGTCTCGAAAAAACTGATTAGGGGCCTATTTTTTCAAATTATAATAACTCAAAATTTTAGTATTTAGTAGATAAATTTTTAAGTTCGAGTCGTAAGGATTCGTAAACTCGCATAACTTAATTTTTTTTTTACTCATCAACTTAACTCGATCGAACGTTCACACTTAATTAGGAGCCTATTTTTTAAGTTTGCCCATGAGCCACCAAAATCTCAGAAACGGTCTAATCATTGATGCTTAGAAGTTAGAATTGACATTAACTTAGTTGAAAACTACAAAAAAAAATTAAAACGAAACGAAAGCCTCAACATTTTCATATACACTACTTGAAATTTCATTCATGATACAAACGACTTTAAAAAACGTTAGATTTTACCATTTCGAACTATTACTTTAATTAAAAATAATCTAGTCTTGAATTGTCATGCAATGCATGAACTCATCTAAACAAGAATCATTAGTCTTGAACTTCCGAAATGATTAATTGCAGTCTATCAAACAAAACTCATTTGCTACACAGAGAATTTAACCTTAATAGAAGAAGAAATTTGTATCGAGTCAAATGCATGGCATACTATTTAGTTGAAAAATACAAAAAAAAGTAAAACAAAATGGAACAAAAGCTCAGTTACAACGAATAAATACATATATAGAAATGGGCTTTCGATAAAGAAGATGTTTATAGAATTTTTTTTATTTCACGAGTTATTACAAAGATAATATGGAATATCAGTAAGTTAATATGACACAACATGGAAAACGGAGAAAAAAAGGGCCAGAGAAACACTTACCATGGAGGTCCGCAGTGGAAGGAAATGCAACAAAGACACAAAATTAGGTGAAGAGAGCTTGAACGAAAAGTAGCCATATAGGAAATAGAGAAAAGAAACTGATTCTAAAAAAATGATATTTAGAAACGACGACAGACAATTCATTAGAATGTTTATATCTTAAGATTTGGTTAAATTACATGCCATGTCCTATAAAATTTTAGAATTTACACAATAGTTTATGAACTTATTCCTAAATTCATAATGGTTCAAAATTCATATGGTGGGTAGTTAGTGGGAGGGAGATGCGGGGTGTATAACTTTTTACATTTACACCCGCCCACTACCCACCAAACTTATACCCATCCCCAACTGGGCAGGTACAATGTGAAATCCTTAAAATTGTACCCGTTTGCCATCCATAACTCCAAACTCAAGAAATCAACATGGGATAAACTCGTACTATACATGGCAGTACAACATTTGCATTGAAGGAGATAGAAAGCCAACTTGATGTTAGCTTTCTTCCACATGATCCAGCTAAAAGCAAAAATTGTCAACTATCATCCAATGGACTGAGAAGTAATGAGGAAAGAATAGATACAAAGAGGCGATTTTCAACCAGAGAACCACAAATTTCCTCAAACGAACATCGGAGGAGGTACATTATGTCGCTTTAATAAATATTGGTTTGAAAAGTATTCTTGGCTTGAGTATGTTTCAAAAGATGTTACATTATGCTTTGTTTGTTACTTGTTTAAGAATGAATGTAACGCTCCGATTTTGGGCCTAGAAGTATTTGAGGTCAAGTCGAGGTTTGTAGAGCGTAAACTAGAGATTCAAGTTTTCGGAAGTGGTTCAAGGAAAACATGGTTTGGGATATGATAAAATTATGGGAAAAATTCTTAAAATCCTCTAATATATATATAAAAAGATTTGGCGAAGTCAATTTTGGAAAATGGATTTTGGAGGATTGACATTTTAGGTTAGTGACTATTTTGTAAAAATGTAAAATCTGGTTTTTAGGACTGTTTTGAAAGAGTGTAAAAACTTAGAATATTTAGGGAGCTAATATATAATTTGTAACCCCCTAAACCCGACCTAAAGGTTATGGGCCGAATCTAGGAAGTCAGATTGAAAACGTAACCCTCAAGTAATTTATTTATTAGGTTTCCGGAAATTAATACTCAAAATATTAATTTAAAACAGTGTCGTTTATCATTGAAATTTTTATCTAGAAAACAAAGTCGTATATATAAGATAATCCAAAATAGAGTAGGAAAAATATCACATTAAAATCCCCATGCATGCTAAACAGTTTTAAAATCTCAAATAAAAATAAAAATAATCGAATTTACATAAAACCCCAAATAATGAAATAATCGCAATAAATTCGAAATAAAACTAGAAACTAAGAATATCCATACTAAAACAGTAGTAAATCTGATAACTGTGGTCCTCCAAATATCGAACTCCTATGTCTGAGAATTTGAAATAGAAGCTAAGGGGGAGTCAGCTATTAAGCTCAGTGTGTCTCTAAGGTGCGAAAATCAGAGTATCTCATGTATCATACAATCACAAATCAAATCAGCAGACAATCAAATACGCAGATATGCATGGCACGATGCACCTAACTCTATGTCATGTACCCGTCTACATCACCGTTCGAAGAGTAAGGTTCCCCTGAACCACTCTCTACATCGTCACCATCCGAAGTGGAACTCAGTCCGAAGGGTGGAACCACTGATCCGAAGTGGAATTCAACCCGAAGGATGAAACAACTGAACTTCCTCCGTACATATCCCACCCGAATGATATGACATGAATGTTCCGATTTCAATTCGAATGCAACATCATTAGTCCGAAAATGCATGAGCATTTAGTCCGATAATTAACTATTCAGAATCCGATGTATGATGTTTAACAGAATGACATACAACATATCACATAGTCCAGATCACAACATATCACATAGCCCAGATCACAACATATCACATAGCCCAGTTCACAACATATTTTACAGTCAACCATCACATAGCAACAACATATTTCACAGTCAAACATCACACAACATCAACACATATAGTATAGCACAAGCAGAGAACACACCTCAGACAGCTAACAGCTCAACGTCGAGAGTGACGTCTCCCACGCTCAGATCTAGAAGTAGGCAGAACAGGATCGACACCTACAAAGGTTCACTAAGTCAAAATTCTCTACTACTATGCCACAATCTACTAACAGAAATTTATTTAAATTCTCATACGTGCAGAACTCGAAGGCCGAGACGCAGGAGGTCGACCAGGAAGAGGAGGTGGAAGAATCTCGGTGTCCAAATCTATGTCACCTGAACGCAAACGATATCCGATTTCAGAAACTAATTAACATTTTCTTTTTAACTAAGCAAAAAGTTGAATAAAAAGGCCAAAAACAGCTGTTCGGGATCAAATTTAGAAAAACGGGCTGCGAATATGGAACCGGGACGTCGAAAAACATAAAGTTGACTTTCTGCCCAAAAAGTCAACGCTGACGTCAGCCTGCATCATCACCCATCAGTAGATGACGTCACTACTGACGTCATCCAGTTTGTCAAAAAAGGTCTGGTTCGGTTCAGAGGGTCCAGCCCGGTTCAGTTCATGTACGGTTTAGTTCTTATTTTCTTGTTCGATTCGGTTCTAAAAAATCCCCAATTTCAATTAACAAACCCTAATTCAAATTAATTTCCCCAAATCTGCCCAGCACCAAAACCCTAGACCTAGTGACCACCCACCCCCGACAGCGGCGGCTTACGAACCCAGCGGCGGCCTACGACTTACCCACCTAAACGGAGAAAGAAGACGATGCGGCAAGGTCGACGGCTAAGCTTCGAATGGTGTTGAACGGTTCTCGAGCAACCGACGGCGGCGCGAGGAATCGAAAGGCTTTTGGCTTTTCTTTTCCGGCGAAAGACAACGGCGGGGGGACGGGGGAGGTATGGGTCTTGGTCGCGTGGTCACGGTGAACACGTCGGTGACCTCAAAACGACGAACGGACGGCAACGACCCCTTAATCAGAGCTTGAACGGAAAAGATGGGTGAGGTGGTTTTGATTTCGAAAAGAACGGGAGAGGTAGAGAGAGCGGCTGAACAAAACAAAACAAAATGGCAGAGGAAGAGTCTCACAAAACTAAAAGGGTTTCACCCTAAATTTTTGGGTAAATTACCCATTAAGGGTCTCTACTTCTACCCGCATCACAAAAGGGCCACCAAACTTCTATTTTAATTCAATCTAACCCCTAACTCAATTAGGTTTTAAACAAAATTCCCAATTAAATCTAGGTTTTAGAATTAGGGATTTCATATATTAGGGATTTTAATTTTAGGAGATTTTTGGGGTGTTACATAATTAATTGGCCTTTCCTTTAATTGACCATTTTTAAAAGGTGTTTATTAAAAAGGAATTAAGAAGAGGTTTTATTAAAAGAGATTTAATCATCTAAAATCTATTTTGACGTAACTTCTTTTTCTCTCATTTTGTTATTAGCCAAACACTTCTTTTTCTCTCAAACTTTTAGAGTTTTTCCTCTTCTTACTTCACTTTGATTTACAAATTATTTTCTTGATGATTCTACCATTCAACTAAAAGGATTCTTGAAGATTTCTCATCTAAACTTGTCAATTGAAGGAATATGCAAGGATTAGAGGTAAATTATCCTCACTAAGCTTGTATGCTTATGCTCTCTTTGTTCATCAATGCATATAATTAGACATTTGGAGGCAACATCTTCAAGGAATCTTACCAAGACACTCTCTAAGAGTATGTTGTGTTCTTGAAATAGTGTAATAAAGGCAATAGGAGTGTCCAATGCAATGAATGTTGTTAGTTTGGTATTTTTCTGGTTTTGTGCAAGTATGCGATGCATATTTGGATATGTAAATGGCCTCTAAGTTTTGGTTTATGCTTGAATTTGGATTTTTGGCCTTTTGGTGCTTTTAACTCTTAGGAAGCATGCCTTTAGTGCTTTTGATTTTATGAATGATGCTATTTTGATGTATTTGCTTTGTATGTTAAGTGTTTGATATGTATTTGTGTTGCAAACATGTTTGGGCATGTGTCGGAATGGTTTCGGATGGTTTAAGTTGGTTTTAAACAACATTTTAAAGCATTGCAAGCCTAGGTGTTTCGAAACACCCTTGCCTGTTTCGAAATAGTGGCTTGAAATGACCTTGTTGTTTTGAAACGATGAGGCATGTTTTGAAACAATTTGCCTCAATGAAACATCGTTCCAAAACGAGCCAAAAAGGGGTTTTGAAACGAACTCGTGTATCGAAACGGTTACTTGTGTTTCGAAATGACCGTTCCAATATGGGGCTTCCTGTTCTGAAACGACCGACCGTTAATTCAGTTTTTGAATTGTTCTAAGTTTCTGTTTCTTATGTTTTAGTCCATGTTTGCCTTGTATGTAATTGAATGGGTTCTAGAAGTTGTTTAGAGCCGAAATTTCACCGAGAAGCATGTAATGAACCTAATTAAAGGTTGGTAACCCGAATTTGGTAATAGCCCTTATTATTTATCAAAATTACAAAATGGTCCCTAAACCTTAATTTGGTTATAATCAAAAGAAGTTTGTAATGATGTTTTATTCGCTGCTTGTGTGCGTATACATAGGAACCTAAGTTGCATCTAGACAAGATAAAAAGAAAATGAAAAATGGGTCGTTTATTGAAGCAAAGCTTCCCGGTTTACTTCAATATTCCCTGTGTAATCCGTTCGGTTCAGTCTATCGGCCAGGTCGGGTCGAGGGGGTTACATTTGGTGGTATCAAAGCCAGGTTTTGAAAGGTTGGGATGATGGTAAGTTATTGGTAAGTGATTTGCGATGTGGATATGTGTTTTGGTGATATTTTCTTTGTTCGGTGAATGTCTTAGGTATGTTTATGTTTAATATGTGATAGTGATGTTGTGAAACCGATAAACTAATTTCGATATAACAATAATTTTAGGACTAATTTGAAAAAGAGAAAACAAATTTTTAAGTCCTCAAACCTCTCTATATTTAAAGGAAAATGATTAAGTTAAAAACTCAGCTTGTCAAAATGTTTCTAAGTGTTTTTGAAGCCAAAATAGTGATTTTCGAGTCACCGTTTCGGAACGACCTTTGGGCGTTCGGGAACACTTTTGAAACTGTGAACCTTTGTTTCGGAACGAGTTTCGAAACGGGTGAATAACATCGAAACAGTTTGACCCGTTTCAATACGGTAGTATCGAAATGACTTCAAACGTTTCGAAACGGCATTCAAACTTGATTTTAAAAATATGACCGTTGAAGTTTTTAACTATTTTTATACTTGTCATTAAGGCGTATCGAAACACTTTTAAGCCGTTTCGATACGGCCTTTGACAGTGGCTAAGTGTTTCGAAACGGGTTTCGAAATGGCTCATAGCGTATCGAAACAATCGTGCCCGTTTCGGTACGGTCTATTTAATACACCCAACGACTCTTTCTTTTTTGGTCTATTTCGAAACAGGGTCGGGCGTTTCGGAACGGGTGGTTGCAGACTGCATTTATGGAGGGAAGATAACATCCCAACGGCTCTATTGATGAATGCAACAACCCGAACGGCTAGAATATAATGAGAAGGTATAAAAGGGACCTCTAAAAGCTTCAGCAACAACTATTGATCTCAAAGAAAACATCCAAAAATCAAAGCCAAGCATTTGTGCCAAAATCCCATTATTTCTTGTAAACCCCAATTGTGAAGTTGTAATTTTCATTCTTATCTATTCAATTGGGTTGAGTGCTTGTATTTGGGCTACATTTTGTATTGAGAGATACTTGTTTTATCCTTCATCATCTTTGTTTTGTTGTGTGAGGATTGGGTCAAATTTTGGGTAGAAAATTTGACCGGTTTTGTAACGGTTACCTTTTTAGCCTAGAAAAGGGGAAGAACAATTAGTGGATTGTTGGAAAATCCTTAGTGAAGCTAAGGTAGTGGATGTAGAGTTCGATTGGAACTTGAATCACTCTAAATTCTCTTGTCCATCAATTTTAATTTTCCACTCTACCACCAAAAGTTCAAAAAAATCCAATTCACCCCCTCTTGGCTTATATCATATCATTGATCCACTCAACAATTGGTATCAGAGCCTACCTCTTACAAGGATTAACAACCACAAGAGAAGTTCCTAGGAAGAGTGTGATCATCCAAAAATCAAGCCATGGAATCTACCTCCGGGTCAAGCATGTACGAGTCTCAATCAACCACAAAACCACCTTTCTTCAACGGTGATAACTATCCATTTTGGAAGAACCGGATGGCCCTCTTCATCAAATCCAACGATTAACTAGTTTGGGATTCCATTGAAGATGGTCCCTATGTTCCAATGAAGAGAGATGAAGAAGGAAGATTGGTGATAAAGAAGAAGGTCGAGATGAGCGAAGAAGAGAGAAAGAAGATCCAAATTAATGGAATAGCTCTTCACATGTTGTTTTGCTCTTTCGGTCCCGACATCTACTCCAAAGTCTCCTCCATTGAAAGTGCCAAGGAAGTATGTGATACACTAGAGACCACTTATGAAGGAACTAGTGATGTGAAGGAGACCAAGATTGGAATTCTCAATCTTAGCTATGAGAATTTCAAAATGGAGCCCGACGAAACCGTGTCCAAGATGTTCGATCGCTTCTCAACAATAGTCAACAGGCTTAAGGGTTTTGGAGAGATAATCCTGGAAGACAAACTTATTCGGAAGCTACTCTACTCACTTCCCGAGTCTTGGGATGGGAAGAGAACTGCCATCATTGAGGCCAAAAACTTGAAGACACTCAAACTTGATGAGCTAGTGGGTTCTCTCCTTACTCATGAGATAATGAAGCAAGGAAGGGAAGATGAAAAGAAAAAAGAAGAGAGAAGAGTAGAGAATCTAGAAGTAGAAAAGAAGAAGAAGATAGGAATGACTCTCAAAGCTTCACTACATGAGGAGATCACTTCTAGTGAGGAGGATGACCTAGAAGAATTGGCTATGATAGCCAAAAGGTTCTCACGGTTTATGAGGTCCAATCGAGAAAGGAAGATGCAAAGGAAAATGGACTTCAAAACCAAAAACTAAGAAGAAGAGAGGGATCAAATCATTTGCTTCGAGTGCAAAAAACCCGGTCACATTCGTTCGGAATGCCCTCAACTCAAGAAGAAGGGCTTTGAGAAGAAAAAGAAGCTCAAAGCCAAGCTTGCTACTTAGAGTGACGAGGAGTCATCCGAGGATAACGAACAAGAAGTGGCCAACCTTTGCCTCATGGCACTTGAGGAGGATTCCTCCATGGTAACCTCTAACTCATCATCTTTTGACTTTACATTTGATGAATTGCATGATGCGTATGATGAGTTGCAAGAGGTTTATGATGAGTTAGTTGAGAAGTACAAAGAGTCGGTCATAAGAAATAAAAAGATTATTTCGGAATTAAATGATAAAAATGACTCACTTTCTCAAGCTAACTTAAAATTTGAGAAAAATATTTTAGGTTTAAAAGATGAACTTAAATTCTTTCAAGATGAAAATGTAGACCTAAATAATCTTATTTCTCAATGCAATAGTGAACACCAAAAGGTTTTCAATGAGCTCAATGAACTTAAGAAATCTTTTAATAGTGTTGGTAACATGAAAAATGAGATAGGTGAATCATCTAGATCAAACCAACCTAAAAGAAAGAAAAATAACTACAAACAAAATAGCTTCCATAGACATAATAGAACTAAAAGGATTAGGAGTGTATGAGTTCCTAAGGAACTCATCAAATCTAATAATGTTGTTGCTATGTCACCTTGGATTCCTAAGGGAACCAAGCTTTTGGGAGCTAACACTCGTGGACCCAAAATGATTTGGGTACCAAAAACCAAAGTTTAATATCTTTGTTTGTAGGGGGAGCATTGCTACAAGGCCAAAGCACAAAGTCAAAATTCATGGTACCTTGATAGTGGATGCTCGAGGCATATGACCAGAGACAAGAGTAGATTCATGGACTTAAAGCCAAAAAGTGAAGGAGTAGTGACATTTGGTGACAACTCCAAAGGCCACATTAAAGGTATTGGCTCCATAGGTAATCACTCTACTATTCTCATTGAAAATGTTTTGTATGTCGATAGCCTTAAACATAATTTATTGAGCATTAGTCAATTATGTGATAAAGGGTTTAATGTCTTGTTTGATAAAAATGGGTGTAAAATTGTTAACATTAAATCAAATAAAATAATGCTCATAGGTCATCGCATAGGTAATATTTACATGGTGCATTTAGATGACATTCATACATCCCATGCATGTTTAGTTGCTCAAAATGAAAATGATGCATTGCTATGGCATAGGAAACTAGGACATGCTAGCATTAGTGTTTTAGAAAAAATTAGTTTCCCTAGATCTAGTTAGAGGTTTACCCAAGATTAAGTTCTCAAATGACAAAATTTGTGATGCATGCTCTAAGGGTAAACAACATAAGTCATCCTTTAAATCCATTAATGATGTTTCTACAAGTAGGTGTTTACAACTTATTCGCATGGATTTATTTGGGCCTATTAGAACTATGAGCTTGAATGGTAAATCTTATGCATTTGTACTTGTTTATGACTATTCTAGATTTACTTGGGTTCTATTTTTAAGTACTAAAGATGAGGCTTTAGAAAAATTCATCACATTTTCAAAATTAACTCAAAATGATCTTGAACTTAAAATTTCTCATATTAGAAGTGATCATGGAACCGAATTTCAAAATCTTGGTTTTGAAGAGTTTTTAAATGAAAATGGTATTAGCCACAATTTTTCGGCTCCTCGAACTCCTCAACAAAATGGGGTAGTTGAGAGGAAAAATAGAACTCTACAAGAAATGGCTAGAACCATGCTTTGCGAAAACAATTTACCTAAATATTTTTGGGCGGAAGCCACAAATATCGCTTGCTACATTGTAAACCGAGTAATGGTTAGGCCATTTTTAAAGAAAACACTATATGAGATTTTAAAATCTAAAAAGTCTAACATTAGCTATTTTCATCCATTTGGTTGCAAGTGTTTTGTTTTATAAAATGGAAAAGATAACTTAGGTAAATTTGATGCAAAAAGTGATGAAGCTATTTTCTTAGGATATTCTTTAAACTCTAAAGCCTATCGTGTATTTAACAAGAGAACTTTAGAAGTAGAAGAGTCTATTCATGTTGTATTCGATGATAACCTCCTTCCAAGGAAGGATTCTTGTGATGATGATGATGTAGGAATCATTGATGCCTTTGATGGAGGACAAACTTCAAAGGAGGATAAGATTCCACCAAAAGAAGAGGATACACAAGATCCACCTCTTGAAGCCTTGAAGGACTTGGCTCTTGAGAAAAAGGAAGTGAGCTGCCCAAGGGAGTACAACTATGTCAAAGGTGGTGAAATCTTGGGTGATCCATCCAAGGGGGTAACCACTAAATCTTCTCTTAAACTTATGAACCATGTTGCATTTATCTCATGCATAGAGCCTAAGAATATAAAAGAAGCATTAAATGATGATTTTTTTTATTATGGCTATGCAAGAAGAGTTAAATTAATTTGAGAGAAGTAATGTTTTGACATTAGTTGAAAGGCCTAGTAATCAATATACTATAGGAACTAAATGGGTATTTAGGAACAAAATAGATGAGAGTGGTAACATTGTGAGAAATAAAGCTAGATTAGTTGCTTAAGGTTACACTCAAGAAGAGGGAATAGATTTTGATGAAACCTATGCACCCGTAGCTAGAATAGAGGCTATTAGGATGTTGCTTGCATATGCATGTTATCATGACTTCAAGCTTTTTCAAATGGACGTTAAAAGCGCATTTTTAAATGGTTTTATAAATGAGGAAGTGTATGTGGAACAACCACCAGGTTTTGAAGACTCAAAATTTCTAAATCATGTTTTCAAACTAACTAAAGCTCTTTATGGTTTAAAACAAGCTCCTAGAGCTTGGTATGAAAGACTTTCAAACTTTTTGATTGAAAAAGGTTTTGATAAAGGTAAGATGGACACTACACTTTTCATAAAAAGGTATAAAAATGACATCTTAGTAGTACAAATATATGTTGATGATATTATTTTTTGATCTACTAATGAGTGCCATTGCAAAGAGTTTGCCAAGTTAATGCAAGGTGAATTCGAGATGAGCATGATGGGGGAGCTCTCATTCTTTTTGGGACACCAAATCAAGCGAAGGAAGGATGGCACCTTCATCAATCAAGCAAAGTACATCAAGGATATGCTCAAGAAGTTTGGCTTGGAGAATGCAAAGCCTCAAGCCACACCCATGAGCTCATCTACAAAGCTTGACAAAGATGAAAGAGGTAAGTGTGTTGACTCTAAGCTTTATCGCTCTATGATTGGATCTTTGTTTTACCTTACCGCAAGTAGACCAGATATTTTTTTTTGTGTTTGCTTGTGTGCTAGGTTTCAAGCTAGTCCTAGAGAGTCTCACCTTATAGCCGTTAAGAGAATCTTTAGGTACCTTAGAGATACCCCTTGTTTAGGTCTTTGGTACCCTAGAGACTCAACCTTCAACCTTCATGCTTATTCGGATGCGGATTATGGGGGGTGTAAAATCGATAGGAAGAGTACTTCGGGAACATGTCAAATTCTTAGGTAGTATGCTCATATCTTGGTTCTCTAAGAAACAAAATAGTGTAGCTCTATCTACCACCGAAGCCGAGTACATATCCTTAGGGAGTTGTTGTGCTCAAGTCCTTTGGATGAAGCAACAACTCTTAGATTATGGTATTAAAGTTGAAACCATACCCCTTAAGTGTGATAACACTAGTGCCATATGCTTAACTAAAATTCCCATCCAACACTCTAGAACCAAACATATAGAGATAAGGCATCATTTCATTAGAGATCATGTCCTTAAGGAAGATGTTGTTATAGAGTACGTTGACACCTTAAACCAACTAGAGAACATTTTTACAAAGCCTTTGGATAAGGAGCGTTTTTGGTCCCTTAGGAGAGAGTTAGGTCTAACTAACCTTTCTTGACCTTTTAGGACCCTTTTTGTGCTTAAATTGCTTGAATTCTTAAAAATGGCATGTTTATGTGTTTTTACTCTTATTTTCATCCATGCTAATAGTTAGGGGGTGTATGTTTTTGTTTATACATGTCTTTCCTGCTCATTCATGTCATTTATGCATATAGGACTTCATGAAATCCATTTTTCTGCAATATTAGAGCCTCATCTGCACTCCCAAGCCTAGGTGTATCGAAACGGGTCCAACTGTTTCGATACAGGTGCCTTAAAAGATCAATCTGTGAGTAGGGTGTTTCGAAACGCCTTCAAAGGGTTTCGAAACGATTTTGCCACTACCAAGGGGTGTATCGAAACGAGTTTCGATACGGGTCAACGTGGGATTCAATACGGTCAAAGCCATATCGGAATGGTCAGCTGGACTTGAAACATCAGTCAACGTTTCGATACCCACGTTTCAGAACGATCGTGTCTATTCCAAAACAGGTATGCGGACAACTTTAAATAGGGCTTTTAATGATAAAATCCACTTTAATTTAAAGCCCTTCAAAACCCTAAAAACCCCAAATCGATTTTCCCTATAAAAACCCTCCAAACCTCATTATTTTTCATCAAACCTTGAGGGCTTTTACACACAAACACAAGTCTAAGCAAGCCTCATCAATCTTGTGCAAGATTTTCCATTCATTCATCCAAAATCCCCATCTAAGGTATATTTTCTATTTTTTTTCCTTTTCCTTTGATTTAATTCAATTTTTAGGTTAGAAAATCTCAATTTTGTATAGAATATATGTTTTTCCTCTTGGGTTTTTCAAAACTTATAAAAAAATTTCAAAATCTAAAATTTTTTGTTCGAATATATTATTTTTACTTGTATATTTTTTTTGTTTTTCAAAAGTTGTTTTTCTCTTAATTTTTTTAAAACCTAAATGGGATTTGTTATTGGATTGAATTCAGGATATTTATGCATACATCTTAATTTTAAAATTGCTTGATTTATGTTTTTAGGATTTTTTTAATGGAAAACGCTAACAAGAAACGTAAGACGGGTCAAACGAGTGATGCTGCTAGTCAAGCCGGTATCCATCCTAATCTCACCCAGCTTTTCCTTAAAAGTCTTCGGACTACGGAGATGAGGGATCGTTTCACTTATGTCAAGGAGATTGCCGTTCGTCGCGAACGTGTGGTTGATGTTCCATTCCTTGATTCGGAGCGTTTCGCCTTCCGTTATCTAGAGCGTCTACGTGAATAGAACTTCATGGCTTTCTTGAACATACCGAATATTGTCTACAAGCACATGGTTCTCGTCTTCTACTCCAATGCGCAGCTTGTTGATAATGAAGAACACTCCGAAGTTGTTGCAATTGAGTCCTTTCTCTTGGGGATGAAGTTCTTCATCGACATACCTTTCTTAGAGACTACTCTTGGTCTTAAGAATAAAGGCATCGAGAATGAGACTCATTTTGGTGCTCACACCGGTTCCGTGCTTTCCTTGGATGCTCATGATCGGTTCCTACACTTGATGATCTCGTGGTTTATTCGCCTCTCCGGAGGTAAATTCTCTCACATTCGTCAAGTTTATTTTTTTTTTTTGCTTGAATGTTTTTGCTGTGGAGAACGCCCAAATCTTGTTAAGATTATGTTCGCCGAGATAGTCAACAATGTGAAGCTTCGTGAAACCGATGCTCTAAAATCCTTCACCTATGGGACTGTTTTAAGCTATATCTTTGGCATGCTCAATTTTGATTGCTCATATGACTCTCCGGAACCCCGTAAGCAAAAGATTGGTGAATCTTCTCTCCACAAAGCCGGGTTCCATTACAACAATCATGGCCAATGGGAACGAGTTGATAGGAATGCCCCTCCTCCTCAAGTTGAACCACAACCTCAAGCTCCGGGTCCCAACAATGAAGCTCTTATGGCTTTCCTAACCGAGCGATTCAACATAATGGAGTCAAGTCTTGGTGCTATTAATAATCGTTTGCAATCTGTGAAGAATCGTCTCACCTCCCTTGAGAATTAACATCAACCAATGGACTTGTCATTCTCTACCTTTTATGGTCAATGGATGACCTTTCGTCGCTCTCAAGCTAGGAACGATGATGATTCCTCAGATGTTGATGGTGACGATGACGAGGCTTAGGATCTTTTTTATTGCATCGCATATTAGATTATCATATTAGGATTCAGTTTGCACCTCTATTTTATTTATGTTTCATGAACCTATGCTTTGATTACTTTGTTTGGGATTAAGCTTTGAACCTTATTGTTTAAGTTTTATGTTTGGATATTTGAATTATATGAATTTATATTATGTTGCCTATTGCTTTCAACCTAATTTTTCTCTTTGAGCCTTGTTTATTATTCTTTTGATCTAACAAAAGGGGGAGAAAATATAAGAGCCAAAATTTGTTTTAAGTCGTTTTTGAGTTTTAAAACTTAAATTTTAAAATCTCTTCAAAAACTTAAAAACCCATCTTAAATTGAGGGGGAGTTAGAACGTCTTCAAAAATTCAAAACTCTTAAAAATTCTAACTCGGTTTTGTTATATCAAAAAGGGGGAGATTGTGAAACCGATAAACTAATTTCGATATAACAAAAACTTGAGGACTAATTTGAAAAAGAGAAAACAAATTTTTAAGTCCTCAAACCTCTCTATATTTAAAGGAAAATGATTAATTTAAAAATTCAGCTTGCCAAAACTTTTCTAAGTATTTTTGAAGCCAAACAGTGATTTTCGAGTCACCGTTTCGGAACGGCCGTTGGGCGTTCCAGAACACTTTTGAAACTGTGAACCTTTGTTTCGGAACAAGTTTCGAAATGGGTGAAGAACATCGGAACGGTTTGACCCGTTTCGATACGGTAGTATCGAAACGACTTCAAACGTTTCGAAACGACATTCAAACTTGATTTTAAAAATATGACCGTTGAAGTTTTTAACTGTTTTTATACTTGTCGTTAAGGCGTATCGAAACGCTTTTAAGCCATTTCAATACGGGCTTTGACAATGGCTAAGTGTTTCGAAATGGGTTTCAAAACGGCTCTTAGCGTATCGAAACAATCGTGCCCGTTTCGGTACGGTCTATTTAATACACCCCAACGGTTCTTTCTTTTTTGGTCTGTTTTGAAATAGGGTCGGGCATTTCAGAACGGGTGGTTGTAGACTGCATTTATTGAGGGAAGATAACATCCCAGCGGCTCTATTGATGAATGCAACAACCCCAACGGCTAGAATTCAATGAGCGGGTATAAAAGGGACCTCTAAAAGCTTCAACAACAACTATTGATCTCAAAGAAAACATCCAAACATCAAAGTCAAGCATTTGTGCCAAAATCCCATTATTTCTTGTAAACCCCAATTGTGAAGTTGTAATTTTCATTCTTATCTATTCAATTGGGTTGAGTGCTTGTATTTGGGCTACATTTTGTATTGAGAGATACTTGTTTTAGCCTCCATCATCTTTTTTTTGTTGTGTGAGGATTGGGTCAAATTTTGGGTAGAAAATTTGACCGGTTTTGTAACGGTTACCTCCTTAGCATAGAAAAGGGGAAGAACAATTAGTGGATTGTTGGAAAATCCTTTGTAAAGCTAAGGCAGTGGATGTAGAGTTCGATTGGAACTTGAACCACTCTAAATTCTCTTGTCCATCAATTTTAATTTTCCACTCTACCACCAAAAGTTCAAAAAAAATCCAATTCACCCCCTCTTAGCTTATATCATATCATTGATCCACTCAACATATGTTTATATGGTGATTGAAAATGAATTAGCGTTGTTAAATATATCTATATGATGATAAAATGGGCTGAGTTTTGATGCTTGTAATGCATGATGGTTGTGACATACATGTGGTATGCTTTATGATATGTTGGGGGAGAAATTGGACTGCCCATTGCCTTATTACCTAGTGAACTGTTTTTAATTGGTTTTGGAAGTCTTGGAATCCTTGTTAAGAGATGGCCTAATATTTTGTTTATTTATGTTCATAATTTAATGTTAACTAGCATAATGAGATCGAGACGAGAGTTACGTTCTGGAGTAGTTGCTCCTGTTGAGGGGCAACGTGACCAGGAGAACGAGGTTCTGCCTGGCAGAAATTTACCTCCTCCTCCACCACCACCACCTGGGGTGATGAGCAGGGTCAACAAGGACAGACTGGTTTGGCGTTGGGAGATTTGACGCCTCTGGTACAGGCGATGACAGGAGCATTCCAAGCTCATGTTGCCGGAGTGCATGCACAAGCGCCTACGGTTGGGCAAGTGGGATTGCCTTTGGAGCATTTGAGGAGTTTGGGAGGAGTGGAATTTCGTGGATTATCTCCTGAGGCATCTGAGGCGTGGATGGCCAGTACGATCCGGTTACTGGATCGGATGGGGTGCAATGATGCACGGAAACTGGGTTGCACAATATCGTTGTCACATGGAGATGCATACACATGGTGGACGACTGCGACCGTGGAGTTGGAGTCGAAAGATGTAGATTGGACGTTCTTATTGTTTTCTTTTAAGAGAAAGTATCTTGGAGTTAGATACTTGGACGATAAGAAGAGGGGATTCATGTCTCTGGTTCAAGGAAACATGATTGTGGCTGAGTACGAGGTCCAGTTCGTATGACTGAGCCAATATTATCCAGAGTTGGTGCCGAGTGATAGGCATCGATGCGATCGTTTCCGGTATGGCCTGGTGCAAGACGTGAAGACGTACATGCTAGCAACGAATTATAAAGATTTTGATATGCTCGTGACTCGAGTCGAGGACATAGAGCAGAACTTGGGTCTGACCTCGCGAGGGGGTGGTTCCAGTTTGGGCAAGAGAGCTGCTGATGTTGGCCCTTGTGGTGGGCAGAATAAGAGAAACCGAGACCGTAAATATCAGCCTACTGCTAAGCGAGGCGCACTAGCCTATGGTAACAGGTAGAGGTTTGAGCAGAACACATGTTGGACGTGTGGCTCGCGTGAGCACTTGAGGCAGAATTTTCCTCGTGCAGCTCGTGAGATGCAGGCTCCTGTGGTTGAGGCTAACTCGTGTTGGAACTGAAGGTTTGCTGATCACATGAGGCGTGAGTGTCCCCTGTTAGCGGGAGGTGGTCATGGACGTGCACCAGCTGTTGTGCAGTAGATGGGTTGTGGGCGCGACCGTGGAAACTTTCAGAGAAAAGAGGATGGGCAGAGAGGTATGGCTCATGTAGTTGTTGTTTAGCCGGTGAAAGGTGGTCCTGCGAGGGTGTATGCACATCACGAGGGACGTAATGACACCTATGTGATTGCAGGTACATTCACCTTACAATCCTTGTCTTTGTTAGCCTTGATTGATTCTGGATCTATGCATTCATACATCTTGAGTGAGCATGCACATTTGCTTGATATTCCTGTTGAGATGCTAGATGTAGGAATACAAGTAACAAGTTCTTTTGGTGAGACTCTTGTTACAAGGAGATTGTATAGGAGATGTCCAATGTCTGTTCAGGGTCATGAGTTTTCAGTTGATTTGATGGAACTTCCTTTCTATGGTTTTGACGTGATTCTTGGAATGGACTGGTTGGTTGAGCATCAAGCTGTAGTAGATTTTGATGTTAAGTGAGTTACCCTGAAGCTTGCGGATGATTACGAGGTGGTAATTGTAGGCAAGAACATGAAGTTCTTGTCTAATGCAATTTCGGCTCTGTAAGCAAGTCGAACGATGGAGTTGGGATGCAAAGCCTTTTTGGCGTATATGATGAACCCTGGTATGAAGGAAGTGCATGTGCAAGACATGTGAACAATATATGAGTTTCCGGGTGTCTTTCCAGAAGAGTTGCCTGGGTTGCCACCCAAGCGAGAGGTTGAGTTTGGCATAGAGTTGTACGAGAATACAACTCTGGTGTCTATTGATTCTTATCGCATGACACCTAAGGAGTTGAAGGAGTTGAAGACACAACTTTAAGAGTTTCTTGTCCGAGGGCTCATAAGGCCGAGTATTTCACCTTGGGGTGCGCCGGTCTTGTTTGTGAAGAAGAATGATGGTACAATGCGTATGTGCATAGATTATCGACAACTAAACAAGTTGACGATTAAGAACAAGTACCCTATGCCAAGGATCGATGATTTGTTTGATCAGTTTTGTGGTGCATTGGTGTTTTCGAAGATAGATTTGAGGTCTGGGTATTATCAGTTTTGTGGTGCATCAGTGTACCTAAGACAACTTTTCAGACTAGGTACGACCATTATGAGTTCTTGGTGATGCCATTTGGGTTGACAAATGCACCAGCTGCATTCATGGATACGATGAATAGGGTGTTCCACGAGTTTCTGGATCAGTTCATGGTGGTGTTTATCGATGATATTCTAGTGTACTCGCGTACCGAGGAGGATCATGATAGACATTTGAGGATTGTGTTACAAGTGTTGTTGGAGAATCAGCTTTATGCTAAGTTGAGCAAGTGTGAGTTTTGGCTCAAGGAAGTGTTTTTTCTTGGACATGTGGTGTCAGCCGAAGGTATTTGAGTTGATCCACACAAGATTGAGGTGGTAATGAGTTGGAAGACGTCTAAATCGGTGACGGAAGTGCGTAGTTTCCTTGGGTTGGCTGGTTACTACCAAAGGTTTGTCAAATGTTTCTCTAAGATTGTTGCACCTTTGACCAAGTTGTTGCAAAAGAATGTTCGCTTCGAGTGGACGGATGTTAGGCAACAAGCTTTCAAGAAGTTGAAGGAAGCCTTGATGCGAGCTCCTGCATTGATTCAACCAGAATCGGGTAAGGAATTTGTAGTCTATAGTGATGCATCCTATGTTGGTTTGGGTTGCGTATTGGTGCAAGGTGGGAAGGTTGTGGCTTGTGCGTCTAAACAGTTGAAGGTGCATGAGCGCAACTACCCTACGCATGATCTAGAGCTCGTAGCGGTGGTGTTTGCTTTGAAGATTTGGAGACACTACCTTTATGGTGAAAGGTGCGTGGTTTATACTGATCATGAGAGTTTGAAGTATCTTATGTCGTAGAAGGAGTTGAATCTTAGGCAGCGAAGATGATTGGAGTTTCTTAAGGATTATGATCTGACCATTGAGTATCATCCTGGTAAGGCCAATGTTGTGGTCGATGCTTTGAGTATGAAGGTAGTTGTTGAGCTTAAAGCTATGTTTGCTCGTTTGAGTATATCGCGTGATGGTGGATTGATAGCCGAGTTGCAAGTGAAACCTTCCTTGATTCAATTGATTAAGGAGAATCAGTTGTTAGATGATTCGTTGGTGCCTCATGTTCAGGACATAGCTGATGGAAAGGCAACAAACTTCTGTTTTAATGATGATGGAGTTTTATGTTTCAAAAGTCGAATAGTGGTGCCGGAAGATGTTGAGTTGAGGCGCACTATCTTGACTGAGGCTCATAGTAGTCCTTTTGCTATGCACCCTGGTAGTACCAAGACATATTGTGGCTTGAAGGATGAGTACTATTGGGTGGGGTTGAAAAAGGATGTAGCTGATTTTGTAAGTAAGTGTATAGTTTACCAACGTGTGAAGGCTGAGCATCAGTTTCCTTCTGGTTTGTTACAACCTTTGAGGATACCGGAGTGGAAATGAGAAAGAATTGCGATGGATTTTGTGTCCGGTCTGCCTTTGACACCATCAAAGAAGAACTCTGTGTGGGTGATTGTGAATCGTCTCACGAAGTGTGCACATTTCTTGGCTGTGCATACTACATATACGTTGGATAAGTTAGTAGAGTTGTATATTGTTGAAATTGTGCGTTTGCATGGTGTGCCCAAGTCCATAGTGTTGGATAGAGATCTGAGGTTTACAACAAAGTTTTGGGAATGTTTACACCAGACGTTGGGTACGCAATTGAATTTCATCACTTCGTATCATCCTCAGACGGGTGGACAGTCAGAACGAGTTATCCATGTTCTGGAGGATATGTTGCGGTGCTGTGTGATTGATTTCCAAGGTTCTTGAGAAAAACATCTACCTTTGGTTGAGTTTGCCTATAACAACAGTTTTCAGGCGAGTGTACAAATGGCTCCGTATGAAGCCTTGTATGGGAAGAAGTGTAGAACGCCTCTTTGTTGGGCTGAGGCAGGGCAAAAGTTGCTTTCCTTGCGGGATATGCTCAAGGGAACAACTGAGAAAGTAAAGCTCATATGTGAGAGGTTGAAGGCTACATCAGATTGTCAAAAGTCCTACGCGGATTTAAAGCGTAGAGAGATTGAATTTGCGGTTGGAGATCGCGTGTTTCTTAAGGTATCGTCTTGGAAGAAGGTGATGAGGTTCGGACGTAAGGGAACGCTTAATCCGAGGTTTATTGGACCTTATGAGGTTGTGGAGCGAGTTGGTCCTGTGGCTTATCGGTTGAGGTTGCCTCCCGAGTTGGAAAAGATTCATGATGTGTTTCATGTTTCTATGTTGCGGAGGTATAGGTCGGATCCTTCGCATGTTATGTCAGTTGGGGAGATTGAGTTAAATTCGGATTTATCCTATGATGAGGAACCAGTGAGAATTCTGGATACGAGTAGCAAAGTTCTTCATGGGAAGACGATTGAGCTTGTGAAGGTGTTGTGGCGACACCGATGAGTTGAGGAGGCCACGCGGGAAAGCAAGGCGGACATGCTGAGGCAATTCCCACATCTCTTTCCTACAGTTAAAATTTTGAGGATGAAATTTTCTAAGTGGGGGAGAGTTGTAACGCCCTAGTTTTGGGCTTAGGTGTTTTGGAGAGTCGGGTTGGACCGGTGGAATCGGTATTGGTTGTTCAAACCGTTAATCGGTGTTTTAGGGAATCAAGGTTCGAGATGGGATAAAAATATGATAAAAATTCCTAAAATCCTCTAAAATTATATTTGAGGGGTTGGTTAAGTCAATTTTACAAAATAGGATTTCGAAAGTATACATTTTGGGTAGTGACCAAAATGTAAAGATTTAAAAGTTAGGAAAATGTATTTTTCAAGAAGAGTCAAAATCTTAGAATCTTTAGGGAGCTATTTGTAAATTAAGCCTTTTACCTAATTTGGCACGTGTTTTAAATGTTTTATTCAGAATTAAAAAGGTTTTTAATTAATTAATTAAAGAGGTAGTTAATCGGTTAAAAGAATTTTGACGAGCTTTTCATTTTTCTCTTTCATTTCAGCCAAACACTCTCCATTTTCTCTCAAATTTCCAGAATTTCTTTACTCTCAAATTCTCTTTTGATTTCCATCATTTCCTTGGTGATTTCTCTCATTTTCCTTCAAGTTCTTTCAAGCTAAACTTGCCAAGTTAGAGGAGAAGCAAGGATTGGAGGTAAATTTTGTGCTAACCCTCTAATCTAGGTTCTTTAATGAAATTCCAAAGATATTTGACTCTTTATTAATGATTTTGATTGAGGTTTTGTTGTTAGTTTGATAAACTATTGAAATCTTGATTGAAAAGTGGTTTAAAATGTGATTTTCGGAGTTTGATTGATTTGGTTAGTTTGAGATTGTTTCTAAATGAGTTTTGAAAGGTTTTTAGTGTTGAAGTGGAGTCTTAATCATAGAGATCCCGAAATCCTTGAGATCCTTGGTTTTTGAAGTGTTTTTGGTTGAGTTTTTGGGGTGTTTAGGTGAATCCAAGTTGCTAAAGGTATAAGGATGGTTTTAGGATGTTTTTGGATGTTGATTGATGCTTAAAATGTGTTGGAAGTGTTGGGTAATGGCTGGGCTGAGGTTAGAGGTCAATCGATTGAGTTTTCGGTTGTTTCGGATGGGTGAATTGATGCTTTAGAGCAGGGCTACAGGATTTCTTTTGAGTGCTGGTGTTTTGGATGCATTTTAATGCATTGAACCTCTATTTTAATGTGTTGAAAACAGGGGATAGTAATCTGGAAGCAAACGAAGTACTGTAGGAGGCTTCGAACAATCGATAGTTGTGTCGGCAAGCGTGGTTTCACAAGTCGGTGAGTGGAACTGGATTTTCCAGCGTGGAAACGTTTTAGAAAAGGTTTTGGGAACTTAGTAAGAGCTTGATACGCATTATTAAGTAAAGTGAATTTCTCTCTCGGATTGTGCTAGTTTTGAACCTTTGATTGCACTTGATTTTAATTGCATTTATCTACTATTTTAAAGCATGTTTTGAATATATGAGATGAGGTTGATGATGCCATATGGTTTAAGGATGCACTAGATAAGTGATCCTTGTATGCATGTGTTGATGCATGAGGTTTGAAGCATGGTTTAATGCTTGATTTATGGCTTATCATGAATGCTTTGTAAAAACAATGAGGTATGCATGAGATATGGATTATATTGGCAAGTGATGTTGAATAAAGTGTTTTATAAATGAAATCGGATATAGTTAGCCGACTATAGGATTGAGTGCACTATAAACAAGTCACCTTGGATGTTGAGAGGTTGTGATTGTACCGGAAACTCCATCCAAGTACCCTAATGATTGAGGATTGTTTAAGGTTGCAACGGTTGAGGGTATCTTCCGGGTGCGAACCTTGTGTGTGTGTCCCGTCTCTCGTTAGTGGGTTATACATCTACTGATGAGTGGTGTTGAGGGGTTGTGATTGTACCGAATACTCCACCACGGGTGTCACAACGATGGAGGGTTGCTCTTGTGTGTGAACCTTGAGATGCCGCTAGAGTGTATGAAGGGTGTGGGACAACCCTTGGTAATCCGTGTATCCGATATATGTTTTTTAATGTTGTTTATCGCTTGTGAGCCAATATAATGGATTTGAATGTTATGGAAAATGTTGTTGATGCATATTTTGAAAGATGCATGTTTTGGTTTAAGCTTAGCATAAGGGTGTTATGCTTGAAAGGCTTGGAACTTGAGTAGCAATGGTTTAATTGCTGGGACTTTACGGGTCATGATGCATGAGGTTTAAAACAATGGTTTTGATGATAAAGTGCATGCTTTGTCAAATGAAGCATGATGGTTTTGAAAAGAATGAAAAGTGGTTTTGTGCATTGATGATGTGTTTGGTTTTTGAGCAATCCTCACTAATCTTGTATGCTTATGCTCTCTTTGTTCATCAATGCAGATAATTAGACATTTAGAGGCAACATCTTTAAGGAATCTTACCAAGACACTCTCTAAGAGTATGTTGTGTTCTTGAAATAGTGTAATAAAGGCAATGGGGGTGTCCAATGCAATGAATGTCGTTAGTTTGGTATTTTTTTGGTTTTGTGCGAGTATGGGATGCATATTTGGATATGTAAATGGCCTCTAAGTTTTGATTTATGCTCGAATTTGAATTTTGGCCTTTTGGTGCTTTTAACTCTTTGGAAGCATGCCTTTAGTGCTTTTGATTTTGTCAATGATGCTATGTTGATGTATTTGTTTAGAGCCGATATTTCACCGAGAAGCATGTAATGAACCTAATTAAAGGTTGGTAACTCGAATTTGGTAATAGCCCTTATCATTTATCAAAATTACAAAATGGTTCCTAAACCTTAGTTTGGTTATAATCAAAGGGCGTTTGTGATGATGTTTTATCCGCTGCTTGTGTGCGTATACATAAGAACCTAAGTTGCATCTAAACAAGATAAAAAGAAAAAAGGTCGTTTATTGAGGCAAACCTTCTCAGTTTACTTCAATATTCCTCGTGTGATCCGTTCGGTTCAGTCTATCGGCCAGGCCAAGTCGAGAGGATTACAGGGTCAACTTTTTACATCCTTAGTGAAAATAGCATTTTCTAAACTGAACATCATGAAGAATAGTTTGTATGGGTGACCAATTTTTGAATGATTGTTTGATCACTTATATCAGAAAAGACATTTTTCTCCAAATTCATAATGAAGAAATCATGAAGCAATATCAACGAATGGAACTCGATGAAATAACTGTAGTTGTTTTTAGTATTAGTATTTTCTATTTTTGAATGAAATTTTATTTTATATTTTTTAGTTATGTAATCTTTTAATAAATAGTACAATATTTATTTTGGAACCCATTTTAAATTTTTTGGAACTGCCACTAGCAGTGTCTAGCGGTGTAGCAAGCTTGGGATTAGGGAATATAAATTTTTTTTTGGAAGTAAAAGGTTTTTAGGGTTTTAAAAGAAGTAAGAAATTAACTTTTAAAAGTTTATGAGTCAAATTTAAAATTGCTTTTTTTTTGATAAAACAAAGGTTAGAATTATTATAGGCCTCATTAAAAACCCTCCTAAACCTAATGAGGGAAAAGAGTACCTATAAATAATTCATACAAAGAACCAAGAGAACAAGCAAATTAAACGTTAATCACAATCGGGATACAATCATCCCTTAACAACTCAATAATCTCTATCGGCGCATGGGTAAACACAGTATCCAAAGAATGATCCTGCAAAGCTAACTTTGCTAACGCATCGGCCACCTGATTAGCATCCCGATAGACATGTCGAAACGTCACCCCGCCATGCAGGGATGCTAACTGTCTGATAGAATCAACCAACGAAGATGACACCAAGCGAGATGTCGGATCGGATAGAACCTGAATCACATCCAGATTGTCCGATTCAATAATAACTCGCATTTCGTCGATGCCCATGGCACACTTCAGGCCCTCAAACACCGCCCAAAGCTCCGCTTCAGTCGCCGAGCAAAAGCCAATATACTTGGAGAAACCTGTTATCCAACCACCTTTCCAATCTCGTATAACACCTCCACACGATGCAAAGCCAACCACCCTGTTCCGCGCACCGTCAACGTTGAGTTTTACCTCGCCCCTACCGGGTGGCTGCCATCCACGACCACACTGCCGCTGCTCATCATCAGCTACACTCGCCTGTGCAGGGCAGCTGCGTTGCTGCTGATTGCAACGTCGCGTAGGCATGCCGCTGCTGTTCGATATCAACCGCCTACTGCGATCAAGGACACCCATGCCATGCACCAACTGAGTACCGAAGATCCTCTCGTTCCTCACTCTCCAAAGGGTCCATAATATTGCGCCGAAAAGCAGCGGGAAGTTGGTATCCCCCCCCCCCCCGCAAACCGTCCACCATCACACAGGTTTTGCCGAAGCCACTCCCTCAACGGTAGACTCATGAAATCCGATAAAAGGCTCGGCTGGATCACCTCCTGCCAAGTCGCGAACGCCATTGGGCAAAGCCGCAGAATGTGGTCCGCATCCTCTAGACCCGCCCCGCATAACGAGCACCCTACCGACTCCGATAAATGTCGTCGAACTCTTTCGACATTCGATAAAATCCTCCCATTTCCAACTAACCACATAAAAGTACGAATCCTCGGTGGACCCTTATAGGCATTAATCGCCTTCCACAGACGATCATTACCATCGTCTACTGCATCGTCAAGTGCGCGCAAGCTGTCATAGGCGGATTTAACCGTGAAGTTGCGAAGTTTAGTCCATCGCCATCCCGGCCAATCCACTCCATTTTCGTTCGTGGGGGGCTTTATTGCCGCAATATATTGCAACACATGCTGCGGCAACTCCTCACTCAAAATATCCCAGCGCCAATCTCCTCGCTCATCTACCATGCTTCGGACAGAAACAAAAGCAGAAGAAGTCCTCGGACGAGAGCAATAACCGATCAGAGGGCCTAGGTCCGCAATCCAGTAGTCAGTCCAAAAATCCACAGAGGTACCAGTACCAATGTTCCACACAATTCCGTTTCTGACAGCATCCCAAACCGTACTTACTCCCCTCCATAAAATTGAACTATTATTACGGGCTACAGTAACCGGAATACGATCAAAGCACTTATACTTAGCTCACAGGAACCGTACCCATAATTGATCCGCCTTGGCCACAATGTTGTAAGCCACTTTCATCAGGAAAGCATCGTTCTGCTGGGAAATAGATTTAAAGCCTAATCCACCACTAGAAATAGGCGACGCTACCTCCTCCCACTTTACAAGGTGGATACCCTGCCTAAGCATCGAGCCACTCCAAATAAACTTGCGAATTATACCTTCAATTTTCTCACAAATTCCCTTAGGAATTCTCGTTGTCTGCATACAATATGAAGGAATAGCGGCAATAACTGACTTCGCCAAAACAATACGCCCTGCAAAAGACAAATAACGGGCCTTCCCCCCCTCTAGCCTATCGCGAACCTTCTGAACTAAAAAATCATACGTTCCATTCGTCACACGCTGATGCAACATAGGCACCCCTAAGTACTTTCCCAAATCGGTGACCTCCACAAAACCACAGACCCCACAAATAGATTGACGCAATGGTCTAGGAACATTCTTAGAAAAGAAAATATTTGTTTTTGCAATACTGACCTTCATACCAGAAGCCTGACAAAAAGTAGCAAGTACCGAACGAACCACCTCAATCTGAGATGTCGAAGCTTCGGCAAACAAAACCATATCGTCAGCGAACATGAGGTGAGAGATAATCGGGCATTGCCGTGAGACGCGAAAGCCCCTCCAACTCCCTTGGGCTATACTCTGTTCAATTAAATGACCGAGCCTTTCCATGCACAGCACAAAGAGGTACGGTGATAACGGATCACCCTGTCGGACCCCACGCGACGGACGAAACCGCTCAGTCTGAGCCCCATTCCACAGGATACTAGTGGTTACAGAGGATACGCAACGCATGATCAAATCACATAATTTCGTTGGCAAGCCAATGTCATGGAGAGTATCGGCTATAAAAGACCACTCAAGGCGATCATAGGCCTTTTCCAAGTCTATTTTAACCGCCATCCAACCTTTCGACCCAGTTTTACGGCGCATGGAATGAACCACTTCCTGTGTGATAATAATATTGTCTGCTATCAACCGACCCGGGATGAAACTAGTCTGATTATCTTTCACCCAGTCAGGAATATAAGGTTTAATTCTATTGACAATAACCTTAGTAACAATTTTATACAAAACCTGGCAAAGGCTGATAGGCCTGAACTGATGCATCCCCTCAGGTGACTGAACTTTCGGAATCAAAACAAGTAATGTATCATTAAGTCCGTTGGGAAAGGGTGCTCCATCGAAAATTTCCTGAACCAAACGGAAAACATCCGGACCCACTGTATCCCAGTTACGCTGGTAAAAATAGGCATGGAGACCATCACTGCCTGGGGCCTTGAGCGCGTCCATCTGAAATACTGCCCGGCGAACCTCGTCCACAGACACTGCAAGATCAAAAGAGTCCAAAACCGAAGAACTAAGAGCAGGAAAGTTACCACGAAGAGGAAAGCTCGACGCATCCACCTCCCCTCCTGTGAACAATTTGCTATAAAAAGCAATCGCATGTTCTCGGAGCTCAGCCTGCGAATCCAACCATCGCCCATCTCCATCCCGCAAGCGCACAATGAGATTTCTCTTCCTCCTACTAACGGTGGATGCATGGAAGTATCTAGTATTCCTGTCCCCCTGCATAATCCAACGACAACGTGATTTCTGGAACCAAAGGCTCTCCTCCTGTTCCAACACAACATCAAGCTCCTCCCGCAAGGACTTTTCTAACTCTACCAAGTGATCCGAGTACCTATATCGAAGAGCACGATCAATACCTTTCAACCGCGCCATAAGCCTCTTCTTCCGTTTCCCAATATGCCCGAACACCTCCTCATTCCACTGAACTGCAGCACTCTGAAATCTAGCAATATTAGACTCCACAGAATCAGTCGCAATCCAATTATCCTGAAGAAGCTGCGCAAAATCCGGGTGCTCATGCCAAGCCGCAATAAAGCGAAACGGCCTATCATCACTCGCACTGGTATAAGACTCACTCCTGAAGAGTAACGGGCAGTGATCCGATCCCAAACGATTCAAGTGTAGCACCAAACTCTGGGGGAATAATCTCCGCCAAGAATCATTAACTAAACACCTATCCAACCTCTTATATAACTGACCACGTCGCCACGTGAAGTCATCACCCCTATATTCTACCTCGAAAAGACCCGCCGTGTAAACGAAGTCATGAAAAAGAGAACTCACCCCCGATGTCCCCGAACTATTGCCACAACACTCCTCGGTTCTGAGGATACAATTGAAATCACCCCCAAGCACCCACGCTTGGCCAGCACTCGGTTGCACCCTTAGCAATTGCTCCCAAAGAAAGCGCCGCAAGGCCACAATTGGCGACGCATAGACCGCCGTAAAAAACACCCAATTTTTAGAATGGTCATCAAAAAATCTCCCGTGAACAAACTGATTCGATGCAACCAAAATCTCAACTAGCATCTCCTCGCGCCAAAGAACCCAGATACCACCACTGAACCCACGGCATTCTACACGATACGAATTACTAAAACCCAAACTACGAACAACTCTGTCCGCCTGCAACCCACTGACTCGCGGCTCGACAAGGCAAACAATCCACGGATCATACTTCCTCACAAAAGAACGACAATGACGGCGAAATTCCGGGCTCGCCGCACCCTGACAATTCCAAAACATTAAATTAATCATTTTAAAGAAGAAATGCAACACACCCAAACCTTAATTGGACGGCCGAACATTCTCTTTGTCGGCTCCATCCGTGATCATGCTATCACTATGTGGTGTTGCATCCGAATCCAACCGCACGGGTGCCATCTCCACGGTTCCAGCACTCGAGCCTACAGTAACCGACGAAGGCTGCAGCTCATCTCTCACCGCCGAATCATGCAGCGTTTGCAACTCTCCCGAAAAGTTCTGTACCCATTCGGCCAGGATCGATTTAGGCGGTGCTCTCGCACCTTGGCCCCGCTTCACCTGTTTCGACGATCGCTTGAGCGTCGCCTTCACCGGCAAGAGGCTCTTGCCACGTCCCCCATCCTTCCTATCACTACCGTTAGTCCCCATTTCCGTGACCCCTTCGGAAATAGTCACCGCTGTATGCGAACCGTTAGCAATATTCGGCTCATAAGCTTGCACCTGAACAGGTAGTGCCGGGTTTAGTGCAACCACCTTTGTCCCCCCGCTTGTCGATGCTCCCACGCTCACAGGGGCCTTTGCCGGCTACCCTCCAACTTGAACGGCTTTCACAGGTCGTGCCATACTGCTTTCCTTATGTCCCGCGTCAGCTTGTCCGTCACCCTCAACCCCCTTCCCGTGAGGCTTATTCCCCGAATTGTGCACCCTACGTTGGGTCTGATTTTGACCATAAGTATTAGCTGTGGCATCACCCTTGGATCCACTGTCCGGGCTGTCATCAAGCACAGCAAAACGCGATTTTCCTATGCCCCTCTCGCTGGTCTCATTCGGAGTTGATATAGTTTTCCGCGACTTTCTTTTCCGAGCCTCAACCATCATCCAAGGACCGTAAAGACCATCCGCACTATTCACCCCCTCCGCGCTGGTCGCATCAGATCGTTCCCGTAGCACAGGGCCCGACTCCAAGTTTACTTCCGCTTGCTTTCCACAAAGTTCGGATGAATGTCCATAGATCCCACATTTAAAGCATATTTGCTGTAACCCTTCGTACTCAAGCTTCTGTGTGAAACCATCGATACCAATGCATGGTAACAAAGGCTTATCTAGGTCCACTAAAATTGCTAATCTAGCAAACTTGCCTCTCTCTCCAACAGTCGTATTATAATCAATTCTAACGACCGTACCAATAGTATTACCAATCAGCTGAAAGAGAGCTTTAGTATAATACCTATATGGAAGCCCAGGAAGACGCACCCAAACCATAACCCTCGAAGGGTGACACTGAGACATCGAGAACGATCGCGACCAAGGTTGGACCGTCAGATAGCTTCCATACAACGTCCATGGCCCTGCCGACAACACTCGCACATAATCTTCATTCGATTCAAAGTTCACCAAAAAGTAATTGGTATCAAGGTCCACAACATGGTAATCACCGATTGGTGTCCATAAGCCAGGGATGCGTGAAAGCAACGTCTTATATCCGATAGTTCGCCCGAGTAAGCGGACAATCACAGCTTGTTTCATACTCGCATCGATCGAAGCATGCACTCGTTCAGAAAACTTGATCTTCGGAAAAGAACCACTGCGATCAATAGAGAAATCTGATTCCGATACCTGAATTCCATCCGTGACTACTCCGGGTTTGAACCGGCCACCCTTGGACCAATCTCGCACCACCATGTCAGCGTAAGAACTCCGACGCTGGTCGTCGGCAGCCACCGTGGTCTTGCCCCCGTCTCCAGCAACCGCTGAGTCGACCACATCACCCTTAATATTCCCAGTCCCTTCCCCTAACACAGCCCCTACCGAAGGAACGATCTCCATTGGTTGCGCGTGTGTCGTCTCCAAACCTTCTTGCACCGGTAGCGTCCCCGACGCCGTCCCATGCGATTGGCCTCCCGTCGGCACTCCTTCTCCCGGCGGCTGGCCACCGGAGAGGGTAAAACAGTTTAGGCTAGGGTTTCCCGTTAGCGTGTCACGTCATCAAAACAACGAAGTTAACAAATAAGTAACTGAAATATAATAAATCGATAACATAAGTGACCAAAATCTCTAGTGTTTTTTTTTGTACTGACCCCAAACAATCAAAATCTACAAATTAGAGAAAATTCAAGGGTCCAACAGTCCTCAACACTGATGTTGGACGGTGACCAACGACATTGGTGAACTGTGATCAACGAGTAATTTTGGATAGATTCAAAGGTTAATTTGAGATTTTATCTAAAGTTTAGGGGTTCAAATTGATATTTATCTAAAATTAAAAGGTCAAATTAATATTTTGATTAAAATTTAAGGTCAAATTAACAATTAACATTTTTTCCATCAATGTAACGGCCTCTAACGTCCCAATTATTAAAAAGTTACTAATCGATAAGTGTAAATAACCGGAATGTTATTATTTTTAATTCGATAAACAAAAATACACTTATAAAATATACTTAATATGTTTTCTTGATAAAAATACACTTGTAATCTCGGTTTGTACCACGCCCTTTTCCATTAAAGTATAAATCCAGGTAAAAAGCATCCCCCATGACGCGGTTTGATTTTTTTCAGCTCAAATACAACATTCTATTTTCGTAAATAATAACAATTAGGTGCCAATTCTATAAATACAATTCTCAATGTGTCTTTTTTAATTAAATAAAAGGCCGGTGTAGGGGGACAACATTTATTAGAACGCGGAGAAATGCATGGTGGAAAAATGGTACTTCAAAACAAGAGTGGGATGCCATTCTTCCAAGCCATTAAAGCCCCATATACAACTGTAATGTTGTTATAAAGGTTGAAAAAACTCGTCTCAACCTTTGTTTTTTACAAATCAACATGTTAGCTAGGGTGTGCAAAATAAACCGTAATTGTTAAACGGTATAACCGTTCATTTTATAAGTTAATAAATCTAACCATTAAAAATTAAACGATTTCTATTAACCGAACCGCTAAAAAAGATGTTAATGGTTAACCTATAAGTATTTTTTTTAACTAAGTATGAAGTTTATGTTTAAAATCTCTATTTAAGTTTTTTTTTTTGAAAATGTTAATATAATATTTATCGGAGAGATGGATTTATTATTGTAAAAAGAAATAATAAACATTTGAAAAGAAAATTGTAATAGGTTAAAGGTTAACTTGTAACCAATCGTTTCTTAAAGGTTAATCACTATAATGGTTAACCATTTAAAAATTAACAGTTAAATATTTCTTTAACATTTAGGTTACAATTAATAACCGCTATAATGATTAACCAACCGTTTAAGCTAAACGGTACGGTTAACCTACCGTTAACACTCCTACAATACAGTACATTCAGGAAGAACACACTTGAAACCAAAAGGGACTAGTGCTTAAACTTCATTCTAACTGCTACCCTAAAAGCATCGGATAGGAAGCATAAACAGAAATTTTGATGCAAGAACTTGCAACGAATTCTGAAGAAGCATAGCATTAGCTGCTGTTCACGGAAAAGAAATTCAAATATAACCAGTGAGATCTAAAGATAGAGCAATTGAAATCTTCGATACTGATTAGTTCAACTGTTGAAGACAGTAGCATATTCTTATTGCTTATCTGTCCAGATTTATCAACGAACTCACATACGAATGTCGTACATTTTAAGCAATCAGACCTAAACTTACAGGCTATTGTTCACAGTTTTAGAACCTAGACCCAAAATAAAGAACAACCAAGACCTCAAAGACAGTGGCCACCAAAAGCACATGCTGTAATTTAACATGGCTGCAGTTAGATGATGAAAGACAAGATCAAACAACGATACTCACTCCGTCTGATTATTTAGCTGACTCAGAAGCCTCGGTGGTGTTAACTTCTGTTGGGCACTGGGATACATACGGTTTGAGCTGCAAGAATGAAAAGGACAACCCAGATCAACAGCAATAGATGCGATAAAATTACAAAGCAAAGGCTTGAACTATTGATGAAACAGAACAGGGACATCAAGCCACTGTTTCCTTTATGCAAATCTCCTTTGATGACCTATACAGTGAATGACTTGAGTGTGGAGATCAGAAAAAAATGCCCACTCTCAGCTAAAATATACATTAAGGTCAGTGATACAAAGAACATGCTAACCGAATATAAGGCATGTTGGACAAGATGTATACCTCTTTCAGACACAAAGAACTGCAATTCTATTATATGAATGGGTTTGATTTATCAGTTAAGAACTACATTTATATCTTTCTAAAGTGAACCCTAACATACAATTCAAGAATCAACAGTTTAAAATCATTATAGTACAAAAGGAAACTGAGAAATGGCATTGGGATGGGACAGATAGCATAAATGTTCGGTTATCATAGGCAGAATGCTCTAATTTCAGTCCAAACAGACAGCAGACTTGATTCTTGTACATTCAACAACAATGTTTCTATAACACCTACAGGCCTCATGATGTACAAGTCCACTTAAAATAAAATTTCCAGTGTCATGATGCCTTAAAATCCCTGAAACTGACCCATGAAGTTTGGGAGGTGAGGCCAATAAATTTCTGACACAAGCAGGTGTTTGCGCTAATTTAGAATTATGTGTCCAAAAATTCATAAATGGAAACACAAAAATGCAAGCAAGGAATTAAATTACCTTGAAGTCGGTCAAATCAGGAACCACATAGTTTGGCAACTTCTCCTGCATCACAACATATCCCCCTGCGGCGTATTTTTCAGTTATACTACTAACAAAAATCAGATACACAGTTCAAGCAATTAGAATTACATCGCTTCACACAACAGTCCGTAAACCATTGGATTATACTCCACAAAGTTAATACAAACATGTTTTCATAAATTTTCATCACATGGCTCTAATATTGATAATAGCCTAACATGCACACAAACTACTGGACTTTTGAACTTGCAATCATAACGATAAAGCCTAATAGCTCGAGTTTCTTCACATATCCACAATCAGAATCAGCCTTCTCATTGGAGTATTAAGAGGATTTTATCAACATTCACAAAGCCCCCCCTCCCCCCCCATCAGATTTACATTTCTTAGGCTCCATTCAATTAATGCTTGCTTTTGAAACGTGGAGAGCACAAAAACAAACTAAAAAAAAGGAACAAATCAAGAAAATGAAACCCTAGCAGCAATCAAACAGAGCCTTAGCATTTTTAGAGGGCTACATTCACGCCCATAAGATATATCCAGCATAGCTTAAAATCTTAATACAAAAGCAGTGTTGTCGAGGTATTAGAGTATTATTATGCAGCACCCAGTTCGGGATGAGGAAAATTCTATGTCATGATTCGCCAGAAGAATTAGCAACGGCAATGACTGAACCCAAAAAAATCAAGAAAATGAAAATGAAGATTTTCAAAGTCCATTATGCTTTAGTTGTAAAATATTGAAATCCTAGTTACTTAACATACACAAACAAGTAAATAACCATTCACTTAATACCAAACCTAAAATCAAATGAATCAAATATCATAAACATAAATCCACATTACTGATAAAGATTTTTATGCTTGTCAAACCTGAAACTCCCCAAAATAAAATAAGGAAGTGAATGGAACCTTTGCGAGTGTGGAAACCAGTAGGCTTGCAATTTTTCCCCTTGTAGTAATCCCTTGGGGCTCTTTTGGAGGAGAGAATATCGAGCGACGAGGTTCGCTTTCTTCGAAACGCCCTTCCTATCCCTAATATCAATCCCAGCGGCATTTTTCCTCGTTCAACCAAAGCAGTAGGGAACAAGTAGAAGAAACAGCAAACTACTTGTTAGAAGGATTAGCAGATCAAAGGAGCAAGGAAGGGTTTAGGCTTAGGAGGGTTTCTTGAATATTTTATTGTCGTCTTCATAGTCATAAATAAGAAACCAGGGCGGTTCTGTAGGCCCATAAAGTTCCGGCCTTTACTTTTGGGGTTTGAACATAAGAAGCCCAACTTCTCTTGTATCATTAGGTAATGACCTAGCCACAGAGAGAATTTATTATGAATAAAATAGTCGTTATATGAACTGCATTCTTATTTTTATATCTATTAATTAGTCTAACGGCTAAAGATGCTCATATTATTTTATTTTATATAACTTTAAATTTTGATATAAGAATATACTATTTTTTTATTTAATTAAAAAATATCTTATTTATTCAACAATAGATTAGGGTTGAGGGCAATTGAAGCTACCCAGAGAGTTTTGGCACTCAACAGTTACACCAAGGTCAATTTTATTAAATTTTTGACGGGAAATATTTTTAGCTTAAACTGTAGTTTAATAACATTAATAAAAAGTAGAAGGATCAAATCATATTTTTTGAGCCATCAAATCATATTTTAAATAAGTAAAAAAAATTAAATATCAAATTTAAGTAGAGAGACCGAAAGTCATAATTAAACCACAAAATACACGTGTTTTCTACCAATTTCTACCTTTTATAAAAATATAATTTACTACTAATTAGAAAATGGACAAATATTTGATCCACTCTGTAAATTTCAATTTATACAAATAGTTTTATTTTAAGGATTAGTGGTTTAATTTAAGGGTTAGAATTAGTGTTTATGTTTTAAGGTAATAAATTTAGGATTTGGAGTTAGAATATAAGTTTTAAAGTTTATGGTTTAGAGTTAGGGTTAGAGTTTTAGTGTTAGGATTTTAGGATTTATATTTTAAATCATAAATAGACATGCTTGTAGGAAAAATATTTTCACTTCCTATCATCAAATATTAACGCTTTAAAAAAATCATACTAGAAATGGGCGGTGGAAACCAAGGCTTTGCTTGGTAGAGAGGAAAGAAAATTTGAAAGATGAGTAATTGAATTGATGAAAAATTGGAAGGATGGAAAATATATATTTTCTTTCCATCAGTGTGCTTAGATGGGAGGATGAAAAACTAGAAGGAAAATAATTTTTTTTGGGTAAACTACAACGGAGGTCACTCAAATATAGGTAAAGTTACATTTGGGTGACTCAATTACTAAAAGTTACATTTGGGTCACTCAATTATTAAAAGTTACATTTGGGTCACTCAATTATGGGTAATGTTACATTTGGGTCACCCAATTTTTAAAGGTTACATTTAGATCACTCAATTATGGGTAAAGTTACGTTTGGGTCACACTTCATATTTAAAAAAAGTGCATCAATTTATGTATTAGATTAATTAATGATTTCAAATGAAGTACTCTAATGTTAACGAGGATATACACGTGATTTCGAAGAAAAAATTACTAAATTGATGTACTTTTTTAAATATGAAGGGTGACTCAAACGCAACTTTACCTATAATTGAGTGATCTAAATGTAACATTTAATAATTGGGTGACCCAAATGTAACCTTACCCATAATTAAGTGACCCAAATATAACTTTTAATAAGTGAGTGGCCCAAATGTAACCTTACCCATAATTGAGTGACCTCCGTTGTAGTTTACCCTTTTCTTTTCTCTATATTGCTTGGTACAATGGAAAAGAGAAAAGAAAGAAAATTAAGCTTTGAAAATTATTTTTATTTAATTTAGTATCTATTTTTTATAGTTTTAATTTTTGATGTACTTTTAGTTTTTATAGTTTAATCCAATATTTATAATATGATTATTTTTATTTAATTTAGTCTCTATTTTTTTATTTAATTAAAAATTGACCCATATGTATTTTTTTAATTTGAGTCCAATATTTTTAATATAGTTTTATTTTTGTTCAGTTTAGTCCATAAAATATTTATTTAATCCGAAATTTACCTCTATTTATTTCTAATTTTTATAATTTAGTCTAATATTTATATATTTAATCTCGAGAGTTTAACTATCAATGTAACACCTAATACCTAGTCCAGGCGAATCCAGCTTGAATATCAAATGCTACAAATGGCCCATTTGTGGATTAAAACATATTATAAAACAAGCATATTCGATTACAAGAAAGTAAAAAATTGATAGTTCTTTAAAGAGCATGTATTTCCTCTAGATTTATGGATTTAATTGTCCCCACATCATTGTTTATTGCATCCATTTCTGCATTTTCATGTCTATTTTCTACATTTTGTCTTACTTGGTCTCAGTTGCTCTTATTTCACATATTTCTACCTTTTTGCTCTATTGTCGATGTATTCATAATGTCCCTAAAGAGAAAGTTTCACAACTGCAGCCAGCTCGACACTATAGCAGCCATCTGTCCAGTCTGCTAAAAGATAAGTGTTGGGTTTTATGGTGCTCGATTCCTTCAACCGTTCTTGCTCGCCAAGTGATGGAGAAGTGGAATTTTGGGTGATAGAGGTGTGGAAGCTAAAATTGATAAAGACACGATGATTTATAGTGGTTCAACTTTCTAACCAAGGTCTACATCCACTACCTTAGCTTCCCACTAAGGATTTCCAACCAATCCACTATTGATTCGTCCCCTCTTCTAGGCTTAGAAAGAAAACCCTTACAAACCGATTAAGCTTTCTACCCAAAGCCTTGATCAAACCCTCTTTACAAAGAGATAAAAATAAGCAAACTCAAATCCCTCTAATAGGTATTTGTTTGCACAATTAAGCTCTCACCCAATCCTAAAACACTTGAGCAAATATAACAATTTTGGCTCACTAGTGTTGTCTATACAATAAATTGACAATTAGGCACTAAGACATATTTTTGATCATATGATGTTTGACAAATGAAGCATTAGCCTTCGCTTGATGCTTGAAGGTCTCTTTTATACTCTTTAATGAGTTTGAAGTCGTTACTAGACGTTAGGGTTGAATTGTAGCCGTTGGAGACTTTATTTCCCACCATAAATGTAGTTTTGTAGCCTACCGTATCGGTACACGTGGATGCGTATCGATACACCCTTCTCCAGAACTAGCCCTTGGGCTCTTTGTCAGCTTATGCGTATCGATACGCTTGAGGGAGTATCTGTACGGTATGTCATTTAAAAGACCGTTGGGGTTTGTTGGGTTTTTCGGTGCTCGAATCAATCAACCGTTCTTGCTCGCCAAGTGGTGGAGAGGTGAATTTTTGGGTGGAATGGTTTAGGAAGCTAGAAAGAATAATGACACGATGATTTAAGCTCTAGACAAGTTTTTCACTCATAATGTTGTAACAATTGAAGCTCTTGCTCAATCTTGATGCTTGGAGGTCCCTTTTATACTCCAAATTGAGTTTGTAGCCGTTTATGGCCGTTGGGGATGTTTCGGAGCCGTTGGAAGCCATTAAAGTCGAGCTTTAAATGCTCTCCTGCACTATAGTTTCGAAACCTTATAAAGGTTTCGAAACCTTAAGAGGGGTTTAGAAAAACTAGCCGTTTTATAGCCGTTTGTAGCCGTTACAGGGCTAAAGTTTCGAAACCTTTACAAGGTTTCGAAACCTTTGAGCCAAAGTTTCGAAACCTTTGCTTAGGTTTCTAAAAAATCAGCTACTGCCCAGATAAGTTTCGATACCTTTGTTTGAGGTTTCGAAACTTTCATCTAAAAACATGTATTTCGGGCATTTTTCGACTTTTAAAAGTATAGTTCGATATAGGTATTAAGTCGAACTCTTTCAAAACATTTTGTCACATTTTAAGGACTTTTGAATTATTTTTGAAGTCTTTAAACAAGTCCAAAAACATTTTTCACAAAAATTGTTATATCAAAATATTTCTCAACAATCTCCCCCTTTTTGATATAACAAAACTTCTTTGAAATATTGTTTTTGACAAAATGCTCCTCCTTAATTTGTCACTTATTTCTCCCCCTTTTTGTTATATCAAAAATAATTTAAAATACTTTAAGTTCAAAATAACAATGGAGGTTTAAAAAATTTTAAAAAAAATTTTGTTTTAAAATTTGGCTTCTGAAAAAAAAATTGTTTTAAAATTTAGCTCCCCCTTACTCAAAGCATCATTGAAATGTTAGTTCAACATTTATGAATATCTAGTTGACATAAAAGAAAATAAATCAATAAACACTAAAACAACTAGATTTTACCACACTTGAACTCAAGGGAGGATGTGAAGCCTTCCTTCTTCAAGTGTTCTTCCTTTGTGTGCATGGAGCTCCCCCTTAATTTTTGACTTGTTGATCATTCTCCATCACACCTAGCAAAAGACAATCAATTGTTGGGTTTTTTAGGCACGCTCGAATCGATCACCGAAACCGTCAAGGAGGGTTGTAATTGTTTGGTGGTTGAATTGGCTAAAACCGAAAATAGTAGACAATATTTGCACGATGATTTTAGAGTGGTTCGACTACTCAACCGAGTCTACATCCACTACCTTAGCACACCACTAAGGATTTCCCAATTCACTCAACAATGAATTCTTCCTTTTGAGGACAAAGGGTAACCTTACAACCCTATCTTTTCAATGGCTAAGATAGAACCACTCTAGTTTTTCTCTCAAGGCTAAACTAGAACCTCTCCTTTTACAAGGGTAGAAAGATGTAAACAAATATACCTCACAAGGTGGGTGTTTACGAGAATTAAGCTCACAAGAGTGTAAAGAATAAAAACAATGAAAAACGCTCTCTATACAATATATATAAGAGAAATGAAGAAAGTAAAGACTTAAACGCTATTTCTCTTGATCATGAAGCTTGGATATCATCTCTTGCATTCTTCAAGTGTTCCAGCCTAATCTTCTTCTCATGTGTGATTTGAGCATTCTTTGATTTTGCTTTGCTTGCCATTGCTCCAACACACCTACAAAAGACATTCACTTGATTTTTGGTATCCAAATTGCTTTGGATCCATTTACGTTAGTCACAATGTCTTTAGTTCCCTTAGGAACCCATACTTGTCTAATCCTATAAGTTTTTCTTTTCTTTATAGGACAAGTATGCAACGAATGACCATGATAATGGCAATGTGAGCATTTTGCCATTATGGGATGAGATGAATTATTAGAAATGATTTCTTTTTCTTTTGTTAAGCTTTCAAGCTTAACTTTTAAATCAAGATTTTCCTTTTCTAAAACATCTTTGTTTGTTTTTGAAAATTCTAAATCATTTTTCAAAATTTCATTTTGATTTTCAAAATCCATTTTTGTTTTTAAAAGAAAATCATTTTCCGTTTCGAGTTTTGAAATCATTTTCCTAAATTTGGAATTCATGGTCTCAAGTTCCAAATATAATTCATTAAATGCATCTTGTAACTCATCAAAAGAATGTGAATTTAATTCATCTGAGTTAGAAGATACCTCGGGCTCATCGAGAGCCAAAACACCATCCACCTTAGGTGTTGAGGGGAGGATTGCACATGATGAAGCATCATCTTTCTTCTCTTCTTTCCCATAGAATTTCTCAAGCTTCTCCCAAATTTCTTTGGCACTTTTGGATGGGGAGACCTTCTTGGAAATCTCTTCACTTAGGGCACAGAGAAGAATGTGCATAGCCTTTGCATTGAGATGGTCCTTCTTTGTGTCATTGACACTCCTTTTCTTCTTCTTCTTAGGAGCTTCCGAATGTCCATTTATGATAATCTTCCAAATGTCAAGGTTGAATCCTTGGATGAAATATTTCATAATGTTGCTCCATTGGAAGTAACCTTCTCCTTTGAAGAGAGGAGGACACATGATAGAGCGGCCTTCTTCAAATGAAATCATTGTAGAACCGCTTGCCATTTTCTTGTACGGTGGACTACGAGCGTTGGATCTTTGCTCCTGGATGTTAGTCCTTCGATGGAGACGAGGCTCTGATACCAATTGTTGGGTTTTTCGGTGCTCGAATCAATCAACCGTTCTTGCTCGCCAAGTGGTGGAGAGGTGAATTTTTGGGTGGAAGGGTTTAGGAAGCTAGAAAGAATAATGACACGATGATTTAAGCTCTAGACAAGTTTTTCACTCATAATGTTGTAACAATTGAAGCTCTTGCTCAATCTTGATGCTTGGAGGTCCCTTTTATACTCCAAATTGAGTTTGTAGCCGTTTATGGCCGTTGGGGATGTTTCGGAGCCGTTGGAAGCCATTAAAGTCGAGCTTTAAATGCTCTCCTGCACTATAGTTTCGAAACCTTATAAAGGTTTCGAAACCTTAAGAGGGGTTTAGAAAAACTAGCCGTTTTATAGCCGTTTGTAGCCGTTACAGGGCTAAAGTTTCGAAACCTTTACAAGGTTTCGAAACCTTTGAGCCAAAGTTTTGAAACCTTGTGAAGGTTTCGAAACCTTTGCTTAGGTTTCTAAAAAATCAGCTACTGCCCAGATAAGTTTCGATACCTTTGTTTGAGGTTTCGAAACTTTCATCTAAAAACATGTATTTCGGGCATTTTTCGACTTTTAAAAGTATAGTTCGATATAGGTATTAAGTCGAACTCTTTCAAAACATTTTGTCACGTTTTAAGGACTTTTGAATTATTTTTGAAGTCTTTAAACAAGTCCAAAAACATTTTTCACAAAAATTGTTATATCAAAATATTTCTCAACAGGGTTGTTAAAATAGGGATCAATATGCTTAAGGGGCGTATCGAAACGATCCCTATCCGTATCGATACGGTCTCACCCGTATCGGTACGGGTTTTGGCAGATTCAAAACTTGGGCAAAAGCATATCGATACGGGGTATACCGTATTGGTACGAGCTTGTTGAAAAGTCAAGTTTGGCTATTTTAAAGCATTAAAAACTTTGCCGAAAACCTTTTAAAATGCCTCAAACTTATTTTCAAGTTGTTTGGACTTAAAGACATGTTTTAAATTCTTTTCAAATAGGTCCAAAACATTTTTCAATTATTATATAAAAACATTAGTTCTACAATCTCCCCCTTTTTGATATAATAAAACCTACTTGAAAAATTGTTTGAGATTTCTCCCCCTTTGTGAAATAAATTTTGAATAAGAGAATTAAGATTTAAAATCAATTAAAGCCCCCCTTATTCATTTGAAAATTCAATTTTTCAAACTATTTCTCCCCCTTTTTGTTATATTAAAAAGAATTTAAGACACTTTTAAGCTCAAAATAACAATAGAGGTTTAAATTTTGAAAAAATTAAAATGTTTGGTTTTTAAAGTGGCTCCCCCTTACTCAAAGCATCATCAAAAGATGTTAGTCACAACTTATGATAATCTAGTTGAAATAAGTAAAAATAAATCAAATAAAAGTAAGAACAACTAGATTTTACCACACTTGAACCCAAGGGAGGATGTGAAGCCTTTCTTCTTCAAGTGTTATTCCTTGTGTGTATGGAGCTCCCCCTCAAATTTGGACTTTGTTGAACACTCGCCATCACACCTATCATAAGACAATCAAGTAATTTTTGGTATCCAAATTGCTTTGGATCCATAGACGTTAGTAGCACAAAATTTTGTCCCCTCAGGAATCAATTTTTCAATTTCATCCTTTTTAGTTGAAGTACTTAGTCTTTTTGGGATCCAAATGCTTATAAAAACTTTACCATTTACAAATCTAGGGGCACTAGATTGTCTTACATAAAAATTTGATTTTCCAACATTATTTTTCGTTTCAAGCTCTTTGGAAATCAAATCCTTTTCTTCTTGAACTTTATGAAGCAAATTTTGTAAATCAAAACATTTTTGTTCAAACTCTTCGAGTTTTGCTTCAAGTTCAAGTTTGGTTTTAGAAATCAAATCATTTTGAATCTTAAACTTTGAAATCACTTTCTTGTTTTTCAAAATGTGACTTTTAAACTCTAAAACCAAATCGTCATAGGCATCTTGTAATTCATCAAAAGGATATGAACATGAAGTAGATGAATTAGAAGTTACCCTTGAATCTTCTTCGATGGCCATAAGGCAAAGGTTGGCTTGTTCATTGTCGGTGGAGTCTTCATCACTCCAAGTAGCCACATATGCCTTCTTCTTATGGCTTGAAGTGCTTGCCCTCTTCTTCTTTAAGGATTCTCGTTCAAGTTCTTTCCGCTTTCTTCATGAAATGGGCACACTTCTTGAAGATATGAACTATATCTTCTTCTTCATCCTCCTCTTCACTTGAATCAACATGATGGCATGTGGAGGATTTGAGAGCAATGGCATTTGTGTTGATGCCAAACCCTTTGAGCTTCTTCTCCCCCATAGCTCTAATCTCTTCCTTCTTCTTCTCCTCTTCTTTGTTTTTCTTCATAATTTGGTGAGTGAGAAGTGACCTCATGAGCTCATCAAGCTTCAAAGTCTTGAGATTCTTGGCTTCGATGATGACGGTCCTTTTTGAGTCCCATGACTCGGGAAGGGAGTAGATGAGCTTTCGGACAAGCTTCTCTTCCGGGATGGCTTCTCCATAGCCTTTGAGTCCATTGGTGATGGTGGAGAACCTATCGAACATCTCCTCAATGTCCTCTTCTAGATCCATCTTGAAGTTTTCATACTCTAGGTTGAAGAGCCCGATCTTGGTCTCCTTTACTTCGTTTGTCCCCTCGTATGTAACTTCGATCTTGTCCCAAACTTCCTTGGCACTCTCACAAGAAGACATCTTCTTATAGATGTTCGGGCCAAATGCACAAAATAGGATGTGCAAGGCTTTGCAATTAAGCTTCATCTTCTTGCGGTCGTCGGCACTCCACTCTGCCTTGCTTCTTTGTGGTACGAACGTGCCGTCTTCTATGATATCCCAAAGCTTGTAGTCTTTGGATTTGACAAAGAACATCATCCTCGTCTTCCAATAAGCATAATTGGTCTCGTCGAAGAAGGGCAGTTTGTCGATAGATTGCGCCATTGAGCCGGTTGTTTGAAATATTGATCGAGCTTCCTGGATCTTCTCAATAGGGTGTTAATACTCTTCAATTGAGACAAGCTTTGATACCAAATGTTGGGTTTTGTGGTGCTCGATTCCTTCAACCGTTCTTGCTCGCCAAGTGGTGAAGAAGTGGAATTTTGGGTGATACAGGTGTGGAAGCTAAAATTGATAAAGACAAGATGATTTATAGTGGTTCAACCTTCTAACCAAGGTCTACATCCACTACCTTAGCTTCCCACTAAGGATTTCCAATCAATCCACTATTGATTCGTCCCCTTTTCTAAGTTTAGGAGGAAACCCTTACAAATCGATCAAGGTTTTTACCCAAAGCCTTGATCAAACCCTCTTTACAAAGAGATAAAAATAAGCAAACTCAAATCCCTCTAATAGGTATTTGTTTGCACAATTAAGCTCTCACCCAGTCCTAAAACACTTGAGCAAATATAACAATTTTGGCTCACTAGTGTTGTCTATATAATAAATTGACAATTAGGCACTAAGACATATTTTTGATCATATGATATTTGACAAATGAAGCATTAACCTTCTCTTGATGATTGGAGGTCCCTTTTATACTTCTTAATGAGTTTGTAGCCGTTACTAGCCATTGGGGTTGAATTGGAGCCGTTAGAGACTTTATTTCCCACCATAAATGTAGTTCTACAGCATATCGTATCAGTGCACGTGGAGGCGTATCGATACGCCCTTCTCCAGAACTAGTCGTTGGGCTCTTTGTCAGCCTATGTTTATCGATACGCTTGAGGGCGTATCGGTACGATATGTCATTTAAAAGACCGTTGGGAAATAGTCGTTGGAGTTGTTAAAACAAAGATCGGTACGCTTAAGGGGCTTATCGAAACAATCTCTATCCGTATCGATACGGTCTCACCCGTATCGGTACATGTTTTGGCAGATTCAAAACTTGGGTAAAAGCGTATCGATACGGGGTATACCGTATCGGTACGGGCTTGTTGAAAAGTCAAGTTTGGCTATTTTAAAGCATTAAAAACTCTGCCAAAAACCTTTTGAAATTCCTCAAACTTATTCTCAAGTTGTTTGGACTTAAAGACATGTTTTAAATTCTTTTCAAATAGGTTCAAAACATTTTTCAATTATTATATCAAAACATTAGTTCTACAATAAGAACGACCCTGTCAACTGTATTATTTGTTATAACAGATTTGGTACATCAGAGGGTCACACAAAACACTTGAAGGAAAAACGTCCTTTCTTTGGCATCTTATAAAAGGATAAATTCGAGAAGAGAGAGAGAATTCACGCAATTTTCATTTTCATTATCTTCTTCAACCTTCCGAGCCTTCCTTCTATGACGGCTTAAACTCCATTTCTGGAGATCTGAGGCGAAGCAAGCCAGAAATATCCGAGGAGAAGAGGATTCAAAAACTAGATCAAAGAAAATATTTGTTATCTTCTTAAACCCTTCTTGAATTAGATGTTTAATTGAGGTTTTTCTTATATTTTGCACGTTAATGATGATAGTTTAATTTTTTAAGCTTCGTATGAACTTGCTTAAATATTATCTTTCATTTCAATATATTATTATTAGCTTTTTCTCATACTTTGATTGTTGTATCTGATTATTGTTTGGATGAAAGTGTTGAACATAGTCATTGACATTGAGAGATGCAGCGACGAGTCAGGTTAACAAGCCATTACAACGAGAGTTGAACGAGGATGCAACGAGAGTTGGTCCACCTGTTCAAGGAGTTGTAGTTTATCTACGTCTTTGCGTCATCAATTGAAGATTGAATGGGAGTTATTAATCGAGCTTAATCATTTTAATTTCCAAATAAGCCATCATATTTCCTGGATTGTACCTGACTTTCTACCAAGCTGAACCGAGGGTATCCATACCTTATCTTAATATTCCTTTACTCTTTTATAATTGCTATTTTTGCTACCACAATTGATCTTATACTCATTATTTTATTTCTTTATTACAACTACCATTACACTCACAGTATTTCCATTTATAGAATTTCTTGTGGCCACATAATTTTGTAACTAAATACTCATCATCGTGGGATCGATATCTAATAGGAACGTCTTGTTTCTATACTTGCATCGGCAGTGTTTGCTTGCACTTAGCCTGTGACGATTATTCATCGATCAAGTTTGGGCACCGTTGCAGGTGTGATAAGGTTTGTTTTTGAAACCACTAAGTGAGGCCTTATCACCATCTCTTCTTAAAAAGGGTTTTTATTTAAAAAGGGGGAAATTCAGATTTATAAAAAGGATGAAAATTTTGGAGTCGCCACCGGCCACTAAGGTAGGCCAAACACCACAAAACTAGAGATTTGTAAAAAAACGGGTTCGGGAGTTGGTTACATGTGGGGAAGGATTAGCACCTCGATCACGCCCGGAAACCGGTACCAAATTGCTTGTTGCCTTTTGATCGATAAAAATTATTTAAAAATCAAAGCGGGTTTAATAAGAATGTTCTTAAATGAGAACATGGCTTAATTTGTATGAGCTTTAGTGAATTTGCGTCCTTTAGAATTAATTAAACGTTTAATTAATAAGGATGACGGTACACCTGACCATAGACTAAATCGACATCATATAAGACTAACTACCGTGCTAGTTTAGGGTTCGGATCTCGTACGTCACCTTTATGCATGATGTAGACGAATAAGGGATGATGCGTGTTATTTTCCCTTTTTATGCTTCCACTTACCTAGAGACGGTGAAAATTAACCCAAATATTTGATCGACATCCATTAAGCTAGGACTGTCGTTTATCGGATACCGGGGCTAATTAGTACCTCTCTTGGAGTTGATTTTTAAGTCCGGTTATCATGCTTAATTATCGGGCCTTATGAATGACAAGTATAAATATGCATGTCATAAAAGTGCTCAAAATAAACACATAAAAAGCCCACCCAAGGCCCTAACTTAAAGGTCCAAATTATGGGATATTAATTAGTGATTTAATTTCTTATCACATAATCCTAATATTAAGCCCCAGATCACTTATACCCTAATTAAAAGGTTCGGTCCAATTATGGATTATCTAGTTTAATTTGGTCTAAGAGTCACATTAATTCTAATTTAGAAATGGGCGTGATTAAACCTAATAAAGGCCTTTAACCCGAGCTGACCTAATTACTCGAATCATGCCCCTATAAGGCGGGCGCACAAACCGACGTAATTAAACCGATCGAGATGACTTATCTAGACTAACTAACCCAAGCCCACATTAAAAAAATCAAGCCCATAAGATGCTAAACCAACCTATCTATCATAAGGCCCAAAAAGGATACCCACATCTAAAACACCATAAGGCCCAAATTTAACACCTTTAACATTTGTTGGTTGATTTAGTTAAAAAACATTTACATTAATTCACTTAATACCTAAAACTTAGGTGGATAAAAACATGGTAATACACATATATATATTCGACTTATGCAACCAACCGGAATAAGCAAGAAAACACAAGAACTTTAATCATTCTAGACCATAAAACAAAAGAAAGAACATATATTAGATACAACAATGAGTAGGCAATAAACGAGTCATGTGGGACCCACAAAATTGCAAGAAACATTCCGGGCTAACATACATATTTGATATATTCGAAATAAAATAACATTCACCAAGTCATCAACCCATTTATCATGGCATAAAAAATAAAAACAGACTAGGACCAAATTGCAAGAAACACAAAAGCAGTGGCAAAATTAAAAAAGACACAAAAAACTTAACATTGGAAAAGGGACCAAATTGAAAACGGAACAGAGTACGGGGGACGGGGGAGACGGTTTGACCAAAAAACGACTCGATCTAGGACGACATTGAACACGAGCCTAAAACTCTAAGGACCTAGGGAGTAATTTAGAAAGACGGAAACCCCTAACCTGTGATAGACTCGACGCGGAGGGACCAAATACGAGATTACCCCACAAACTAAACCTAAAACGCCTATAAATACCCTATCTAAACATCCTGGACACCACTTTTGCCCCTCTTGAACCCTACCCGTCACTCTAACTACTCCCCCTCCCTCTCGACCTCGAACGCCGGCTACTCACCGTCCGGTAGACCTAAAACTCTGTTTGACTAGAAAAAAACTCCCCACAGAAACCCAGAAAAAATGTATACCAACCTACAACATTACCCAACACCCGACACTCAACATCTCCCCGTTCCCTCTCGAAACAAAAACCCAGAAAACCCCCAAAAACGCAAAAAGCTTACCGGACTCTCAAGGGATGACGAAGACACAGAGGGGAGGGGAAGGCCTTCTCGTCTTCCCTCCTTACTGAGTCACCTTTCGTGCCAACGAGTGGCTTGGCTTGTTCTCGGCCGAGGAAAAAAAGAATCGGAGAAAATGAAGAAGGTAAAAACAGTGAACTTTCTTTATTATTATTATTATTACTACTCTACCATTGCATGCAAATATTGAATACTGATATACCTGGGAATGATTATGGAATGGGTATTGCTTTCGTGCTTTCATTGTGGGAGTTCACGAATCCCTTACAAATGATTGTCGATTCGGCTTTATAGCTGGAATTTCGACTACTTTTTACATTTTGTTTACATGACGGAAAATATTCATTGGTTCGTATCACTGATTTGGCCGGATTCATGTGTGATTCTGTCATTCCCTGCCATTCTGTTGCCTCTTTTGTTTTGCTTTTCTTTTTCCTTTTTGTTTTACTGTTTTTGGCATTGCTGATCTTTTTTTTTCTCTTGCATGGCTCGTACGGCAGACGACGTGGCCACTGGATTGGACGGGGACGACGTGGTGAGCTCTCGGAGGGGTATTCGAAGGGCCAGACGTGTGCAGCACGCACGCGTGTGGTTAACTGAAGCGTCACGCGTGAACGCGCGTGGAGTCTTTAAGGCATCCGGACCGTCAGATCGCATTTTGATCCAATGGTCCAGCTTCGAGGCGGCGTGAGATCGGTCTGGAGGCCCTAGGGTTTCTGTAGAGGGATGGTATGGAGCGTCGGATCATTCTCTGATCCAAAGGCTCTGATCGCGCGGCGCGGACCCGGGCGAACCCTCTCCTAGGGTTTCCTACAGCTCTCATCTGGGCCGTCAGATCTGATCTAGATCTGACGGCTGGTAATTGCCTGCACAACAACAATGGGTTAGGGTTTGTAAGAGTTGGGCTATCACTTGGGCCATTGGGCCTTGTATTTATTTTTGGGTTTTCTTTGAACTGTAATGGACTGTTTGTATTATTTAAGACTTAGGCCTTTTTCTTATATTTAATTTGGGCTTTAATCATTTAATGGACTCTTTTCTTTATTTAATCTGGGCCTGTTTATTTATTTAATATGTTTCTTCTCTCTTTTTTTATTTTTTTAAATGACATTTATAATAATAATAATAATAATAATAATAATAATAATAATAATAATATACGATTGTTAATAATGAAATATAACAAGATAATAATTATAACATAATAGATAATAATAATAAAATAATACATAATAATAAGGGTAATAATAATACTTATGATAACAATATGACTTATAGTAATTATGGTAATAATACTACAAATGATAATAATATTATTAATAATATTAATATATGATTTATGATAATAGGATGATGATATAATAATGGGAGTAATGGAAGATTAATAATAGTAATCACTAGCTCTAATGAATAATATATATATATATATATATATATTATTCATTAGAGCTAGTGATTACTATTATTAATCTTCCATTACTCCCATTATTATATCATCATCCTATTATCATAAATCATATATTAATATTATTAATAATAGTAATCACTAGCTCTAATGAATAATATATATATATATATATATATATATATATGGGATAGGATCAAATTACACTGTGTAAAACTCTCTAAGTTTTACACGTTTTTTGGATCGTTGGATGAGTGAAATGGATGAATGAGATTAACAGTAAAATATGTGAAGATTATCACTTGGGAATTAAAAACACGGAGTTAATCTCAACCATCCATTTCTCCCATCCGACGATCCAAAAAACGTGTAAAACTTAAAGAGTTTTACACAGTGTAAGTTGATCCTAACCATATATATATATATATATATATATATATATATATATATATATATTAATTTAAGTTAAACAAAGCCCAATGTGAATAAAAGCCCCCTTTTTATTTAAACACGTATAAGAGCTAATTGGTCCGGACAAAATTAGTGATTACAGTTGCTCCTCTTTGCTTATACTTGTGGAACAAGAATAAAGCGAAGACCATAAGCACTAATTTTGTCCAACTTCCCTGTTTGGGTGATCTGCTCCTCCAAAGTGGCAGAAACAATGTGGCTATTGTTGGCATGTCCTCCCGGAACGGCTAAGGACCTGATGGATTCATTCCTCTGAAGCGACAAAGAAAGAACCCGAATAACTCGTTTTTCCGAAGCGGCAAAAACAAACTGAACAGGCCTTTTGGCTCTTCTGCCCAGAAATTCTTGAGCTCTTTGCTCTTAGATTCTGGCGCGGCGAGTCTGAAATTCTTCGCCTGAAGCTACATTTGCTCCTCCGAAGTGGTAGGAATAAAGTTCATAGCGCTGGTACGTCCTTCCGAAGCGGCAAAGGACATAGTTGATTCATTCCTCCGAAGCGGCAAAGAATGAACCCTAAATGACTTATTTTCCCGAAGCGACAAAAGCAAGCTGAGCAGGCCTTCTTGCTTCTCTACCCGAAAATCCTAGAACTCTTTCGTTCTTGGATTCTGATGTGGCGAGTATGAAATTCTTCGCCTGAAGCTACATTTGCTCCTCTGAAGCTGCAGGAACCTAGTTGGTAGCGTTGGTATGTCCTTCCGAAGCGACAAAGGACATAGTTGATTCATTCCTTCGAAGTGGCAAGGAATAAAACCAAAATAATTTTTTTCCCGAAACGGCGAAAACACTGAGAATGCCCTCTGGCTTTGCTGCCCGAAAATCCTTGAACTCTTCGTTCTTAAATTCTGATGTGGCGAGTCTAAAATTCTTCTCCTGGACTTCACTTCTTTTGCGTTTTTTGCTTCTTTTTGGTGGCAAATGCCTCTACATATCTGTAAAAGGAAAACATTATGATGCTATATATTAGTATGAGCCTAGATCATGTATGCCTATGATGGTGCATGAATGAGTATGCCGCGCATGGGCCTAGTGTCAGAACTTCTTCTGCCTATATCTCTCGGCCTTTTACTTTCTCTTTGACGCCGATGTTTGACTCACACTCGGGTTTAGCCTCTAGATCTTTTGGGAAGCCCTTTTTGCGGATTCCAGTCTCGGTTTCTCCCTCCATAAAGCGCCTTTTCAGGTTTTCACTTTGGTATTTTCTTTTTATGAAGCGCCCTTCTGGGTTTTCACTCCATTTCTTTTTTCTTTTGTTCTTTTTTTCTCTTTTTGTTCCCTTTTCTTTTTTCTTTTTTTCTCTTCTTTTTTTTTGCTTCTTTTTTTCATTTTCTTTTTGGCCTGTGCGACACTTATCTCATCAAAGCGTTGCTGTGGTCAGCTGTTTGAAATTTTCTTCAGGGTCCTTGTCACTTATCCGACATCGGGCCGACTTAGCTTCTTTTATTCACCTGCATTCAAGAGATCAAACCACAAAAATACCAAGAAATCTTTTGCTGTGTAAGTCTATTTCAAACTGCTCGAGTAATTCTTTGAAAAGAGATGAATGAAGTCGCCAGATAATACTTATTAATATATTTCGAAGTTCATGAGAAATTCATATGTCATGCATGGAGGGAACAAATGATGCAATAGCCTAAGCATTTTCCTCGTGAATGACGTGGGAATCCATCGACCCAGGCAGACCCTTTGCTAGCATTATCCTGCCTGTTTCTAGATCTTGAGAGATTTTACTTGCTGAGTGTGTACTTATCGGTACTCCATCACAGATATCGCTCTTCAATTCTTAACTCCCCCTTTCATCGTAAGACGCCCTTTTTGGGTTTTCGTCCTTTGATTCCCCCTTTTCTCCGTTTTTCTTTTTTTTTGTTTTTGTATTGTGAAGTGCCCTTTTCAGGTTTTCACTTTAAGTATTTATTTCCCGCGAGGTGCCCTTTCGGGTTTTCATCCCACTTCGTCTTTCACACATAGTACTTCTTGACCGAATCTGAATTCACTGGATTGCCCAACTCTTCCCCATCCATTTCCATCAGGATCAATGCCCCTCCAGAATAGGCCTTTTTAACCACGTAGGGCCCTTCTCAATTAGGCATCCATTTCCCTCGAGAATCTCTTTGGGTGGATAACACCTTTTGCAGTACCAAGTCTCCTTCCTGAAACTCTCTCGGACGAACTTTCTTGTCATAGGCTCGCATCATTCTTTTCTGGTACATTTGACCATGGCAAATGGCCCTTAGTCGCTTCTCTTCAACTAGATTCAACTGATCAAACCGAGCCTGTATCCATTCAGCTTTCTCTAGTTTCACTTCATTCAGTATCCTGAGAGATGGGATTTCTACCTCCATAGGCAAAACTGCTTCTGTACCGTAAACCAGAGAGTACGGTGTTGCCCCAGTCGAGGTACATATGGATGTCCAGTATGCGAAGAGGGCAAATGGCAACTTCTTATGCCAATCCTTGAACGTGTCCGTGGTCTTGGATATAATCTTCTTGGTGTTCTTATTTGCAGCCTCTACTGCCCCATTCATTTTTGGGCGATACGCCGTGGAGTTATAGTGTTTTATTTTGAACTGCTCGCATACTCTGTCCATCATCTTATTATTCAAATTAGAACCATTATCAGTAATGATCCTTTCTGGCATCACGTATCGGCAAATAATCTCCCTTTTTCAGGAACTTGCATATCGTTTTCCTAGTAACATTGGCATAGGAAGCAGCTTCTACCCACTTAGTGAAGTAGTCAATGGCAACAAGGATGAAACAGTGTCCATTGGAAGCCTTGGGGTGGATCTGGCCAATCACGTCCATCCCCCACATGGCAAAAGGCCAAGGGGAATTCATGGTATGCAATGGCATTGGTGGTGAATGTATCTTATCAGCATATATCTGGAATTTATGACACCGCTTAGCGTAGTTAATACAGTCCCCTTCCATGGTTGACCAAAAGTAGCCATACCTCATGATTTTTCGGGCCATTGAGAAGCCATTGTCATGAGTCCCACACAACCCATCGTGAACTTCTGCCAGAATGTTTTTGGCCTCCCGAGCATTAATGCACCTTAGCAGCACTTGGTCCTTTCCCTTCTTATACAAGATCTCCCCATATAGGACATACTCGACCGCCATTCTCCTAATGGTCCTCTTATCGTTCTCGTTAGCCTCTTCGGGGTATGTCTGGTATCTAATGTACTGCAAGATGTCATGATACCATGGGTTACCGTCCACCTCTTCTTCTATGCTATAACAGTGGGCTGGTACTTCCAACATTCACATCTTAATTGGTCTCATCTCTGCACCTGAGCCTGCTTTGAATGTGGCAGCTAAGGTTGCTAAGGCGTCTGCTATCTGGTTATCCTCCCTGGGGTGGTGAGTAAAACTGATCTTCTCAAAACTCTTGATCAGTCCCTGGACCAAGTTGTAATACTTGACCAACTTTGGATCCCTGGTTTCCCATTCATCCCTGAGCTGATATATTACCAAAGAGGAATCTCCAAACACATGGAGTTTCTTAACCCTTCTTTCAATGGCTGCACGCAACCCCATGATGTATGCCTCATATTCAGCCATGTTGTTGGTACAGAAGAAGTCCAATCTACTGGTGAAAGGGTAATGTATCTCTTCCGGAGAGACTAGCACTGCCCCGACTCCATGGCCTAGAGTGTTGGACGCCCCATCAAAGTATAGCCTCCGTGTTTCCCCTTCAATGGTGTCACTCTCCCCCTTAGTTATACACATCAGATCCTCGTCTGGGAAGATGAAGTCTAATAGTTCATAATCATCTGAGGCCCGACTTTCCAGAAAGTCTGCTATAGCGTTCCCCTTTACTGCCTTCTGACTCACATATATGATATCAAATTCAGACAACATCATTTTCCAACGGGCTAACTTTCCTGTGAGCGCTGGCATTTCCATTAGAAACTTTAGAGGGTCCAATTTGGAGATCAACCACGTGGTGTGGTACAACATGTATTGTCTGAGCCTCTTGGTCGCCCATACTAAGGCACAACATAACTTCTGGATTTGCGGGTACCGAGTCTCACACTTGGTAAACTTCTTACTCAAGTAGTAGACTGCCCTTTCTTTCTTGCCGGTCTCATCATGCTGCCCTAGGACACATCCCATCGAATTCTCGAAAACTGTCAAGTATAGGATCAGCGGTCTATCTGGTACTGGGGGTACTAAGACTGGAGCATTGGTCAAATACCCCTTGATATTATCCAGGGCCTCTTGACACTCTTAATCCCATACCCCGGGGTTATTCTTCCGAAGTAGTCTGAAGACAGGGTCGCATTTGTTGGTTAACTGGGAGATGAACCGGGATATATATTTTAACCTCCCTAAGAACCCTTGGACTTCCTTTTGAGTCCGAGGTGGTGGGAGATTCTGGATAGCTTTTACTTTGTCGGGATCAATCTCAATCCCCCTCTTGCTGACCACAAACCCTAGAAGTTTACCGGATGTGACGGCAAAAGTGCATTTCACTGGGTTGAGTTTCAACTGATACTTCCTCAACCTCTGGAATAGTTTCCTCAAGTTCTGGATATGCCCACCTTCAGTCTGGGACTTTGCTATCATGTCGTCCACATAGACCTCGATTTCTTTGTGCATCATGTCATTGAAGAGCGACACCATGGCCCTTTGATACGTTGCCCCGACATTTTTCAAACCAAAGGGCATTACCTCATAACAAAATGTCCCCCACATTGTCACAAATGTCGTCTTGGTCATGTCGTTAGGATCCATTTTTATTTGGTTGTATCTTGAAAAACCGTCCATGAAGGAGAACCATGAATGGCCCGCTGTGTTGTCTACTAGGGTATCAATATGAGGCAGAGGGAAGTTATCCTTTGGGCTTGCCTTGTTGAGATCTCTATAGTACACACACATGCGAACCTTTCCATCCTTCTTGGGGACAGGCACTATGTTGGCCACCCATTCTGAATACTCAACCCCCTTTAGGAACCTGGCCTGATATTGCTTTCTTACTTCATCCCGGACTTTCAACAATGTATCTGTTCTCATCCTTCTCAATTTATGTTGGACCGGCTTGCACTCTGGCCTGATCGGTAGTTTGTGCACCACAATACTCGTGTCTAGACCTGGCATGTCTTGGTAGGTCCATGCAAAAATGTCCTTGAATTCTAACAACAAGTTCCTTAGCTCGACCCTGGTTGCGGACGAAAGTGTTGTACCAATCCTGACCTCCTTTCAGTCTTCATCATCATTCCCCAAATTTAGGATCTCTATCTCCTCTTGGTGGGGGACTATATGTCTATCTTCACTCTCTATTAGTCTGAGGATTTCTTCCAGAATTTCACATTCTTCCTCATTACCCTCTTGTTTGCCAACTTCAGCCAGATATAATGGTTGCTCAAAATCCACCTCGGGATTAAATTCAACATCATTCACAAAGTTAATAATAGGGATCTTGCAACATTTATAAAAATAATGTGTATTGGGAAAACGAATGTATATTATTTACAGAGAAGGTGGAATAATAAATAATAAACGAATAATGAATGAAATAAATGTGATGCTTGCAATTTTGGATAAGGGTATTTTTATTGAATTTAAAATGAGCAGATTAACATAGGTGCCCTTTACAAAAGATCCCTATTACTCGCGGGCACAAGCAAATAGGGTGAGTTCTGAGTATTACTCTGGCTTAGACCTAAAGACTACAGGCACATCCTGAACAGTCTAGTTGTTAAGAGCCTCTCCCTGAAGACAAAGGCGAATTCCTGCCAAGAAGGTCGAGCTCCACTCATCTTTGGATATCATATTAACATTCAATTCTCCTAGTGCTTCGCTGATCTTCTCTTTCTCACAGAGCTTGGCATTCTCCATATTGGCCTCCTATATCATCTGTTCGGGGTTGATGACTCCACTCGACACAAAGATATTCCTCATATCGGTGTAGGCTCTCATGACATGTCTTCTCCTCGGAGTCTAATCATTCTCCGTTCGGCTTTCCTCTTCCATTCCAATTTTCTTTGCTGAAATGTGGGCTTATGACCAAGCCCAAATCTATCTTGTTTGTTGATAACTCCTCTGACATGCAAACATCCTTGTAAGTTTCTGCCGAGCCCTCTTCCTTTCTTTGCTCCCCACCCCAAAGTCTGCCACACTTGCATCTTGGCACATTTAGATAATTTTGGGCATGGGATCTTGCTCCCCTACATCACAAAAGTTGCATTGACGAACTCAAGGGCCCTAAAAGCACATTCAACCGTTTCTTCATTAGTTTGGACATATGAGGCGTCGGTAGCCATGAACGCTATAATGTCATGTTCGGCAGACACACTCACTAGCTTCCCCTCAATGACGAACTTCAGCTTTTGGTGCAACGACGAGGGCACAGCTCCTGCTGAATGGATCCAGGGCCTCCCTAATAGACAATTATAGGTTGGTTTGATATCCATCACCACAAAATCGACCACATACTCAGTAGGTCCGATTAGCAACGGTACCTCAATCTTCCCGACAACTTCTCTTTGGGTTCCATCAAAAGCTCTGACTGAATTGTGGCAAGGCTTCATATGCGAGCTGTCTATGGGCAGCCTTTGCAAAGTTGCCATCGGCATCACACTCAAAGCTAAGCCGTTATCAACAAGTACCCCCGGTAGGACATACCCTTTGCAATGCGTGGTTATATTCAAAGCCTTCGTTGACCCCATTCCTCCGTCTGGGATCTCGTCATCACTGAAGGAGATGAAATTATCCGCGGCAATGTGACCTACAATCCGATCTAGTTTGTTGACCGAAATGTCGTCCAGGACAAACGTCTGGTTCAGTACCTTTAGGAGTGCATCGCGGTGTTTCTCAGAATTCAACAACAGTTCTATCACTAAAATCCGGGCTTGCTGCTTCCAAAGTTGATCGACAATGCTATACTCGCTGTGATTCAAGAATCTCAAAAACTCATGAGCCCGTGCTTCTGTCATTGGTTCATTAATCTTGGGAGGGGGTCCTCTCCAAACAACTTTTCAGTCTCTGGCTCGGACGACGTCTCGTTTCCTTTTGGATCTGTCTCTTTTGGAGCCTTTGGGGCGTAGCACCTCCTACTTCTTGTGAGATTCCCCACCTCATTTACTACTTCGATTTCTGGCTCCTTCGGACCATCCTCTTTCTTTTGATCTTGCTCACTAGGCAATTTGTTTTCTTTCATTGGCTTCTCATTCTCCGGCACCGAGACATGTGCAACATAGTTCTATGGAACCTTCTTTTCATCCTTAAAAGGGAAGGACGTCGGGCGAGATATCCTCAATTTCGGAGCCAGTTTTGGGCTTTCTCCCTCAGATATGCCTCCCTCCTTCGCTTTGCAAGGTTTGATAAAGGGTCGGTCTAAGCCAAACTTGACCTTGGTGTCGTCAGACGCACACACCTCTAGGTCCCCACTTTCCTCATCCTTCTCAAAAAAACTCAATTTCTTTACTGTCCATCATTCCTTGGACCACTTGCTTGAACTCCCCACAACACTGGATGTCATATCCCTCGTGCTGGTGGTATTCGTAGTAGGGCCCATACCCTTTCAACACAACCTACATCCCTCGATCAATTAGACGGGCCATGCATAACTGTTGAAACACCCATCGTAACAGGGATCTGATTTCAGACACACTGGCTTTAGCCCTCCTAGTGTACCCTTCCTCGATCGCATTCACTCCTCGGCCCGCATCATTCGGCAACAGGTTAGTGGTAGTATTTTGCTCATCTACCTGTAATACCCCGGTTTTAATCAAATGTTGCACAAACTTCTTAAAGGCTATGCAGTTCTCAATTGTATGCCCCGAAACACCACCGTGATACTCGCAGTTGGCTTTCTCATCATACCAAGCCGGGAATGGCGGCTTGAATGGGGTGACATGATAGGGACGAACTAATTCTACCTCATACAAGTGAGTGTACAAGTCAGCATAGGATATTGGGATCGAGGTGAAGTGCATCTTTTCATCCTCCTTCTTTGGAGCCCTAGTTTCCTTCTTATTTGAACTCTGTCCCCCGCCTGATGTAGCCTACGGTGCCGAAAGGGTAAAACTTTTCGGGGCCGTATAGGTGTTCACATTATTCACCTCATTTTCCTTCTTCTTATAGCTCTTGCGATGACTTTCCCCACTGTCGATCCTCTCACTTTTGATGGCCACTTCAATGAACTCCCCGGTCTTCACCATGTCTGCAAAGTTCTGAGTAGTATTATTTATCAAGAGGTCAAATAATGTCCCCTTTAATGTGTTGATGAACATTGGGGTGATCTCGTGTTCTGGAATCGAGGGCTGGATCTGAGCAGCCACATCCTGCCACCTCTGGGCGTATTGGCGCAAACTCTCATTGACTCCTTGCTCCATTCCCTCCAACATAACCCGGTTCGGGGTCATGTTTGTCACATGTTTATAGTGGTCTATGAAGGCCTTTGAGATGTCCTTCTAAGTCTTGATATTTACTCGGCTGAGCGTAATATACCACCTGATAGCGGAGCCGGTCAAACTATCCTAGAAAGAGTGGATTAGCAGCTTCTCATCCTTGATGAAAGCATCCATCTTCCGACAGTACATAATGATGTGTGCTGATGGGCAGGTGGTGCCGTCATATTTATCAAAGTCAGGGACCTTGAACTTGGGCGGGAGTACTAAATCTGCCACCAGACTCAAATCACTGACATTGTTTCCTTGTTCATCCACCTCTTGGATACTTCTGACCTTCTCCTCAAATGCCCGAAATTTCTCCTCGTATTTCTTTTCTATCTCGGCTCTGACCCTTTCTACCTCTTCTAACATGCTCAAATATGGCACCTCATTCTCATGGTCACCTTCTATATCGATAGGTTGACTTGCAGCCACTCCCCCGGGGCGACTAGCAGATGCCCCCGTGAGGTTAATGAAGACCTTCTTCCCTGAATCTGGTGCTTCCGGGTTAATCTTCGTGTGAGACGTAGTACCTTCATATTCCTCCACATGTGAGCTGTCAACAGAAACTCCTTCCTTTCCATTCATCTTGGTTAACAAGCTAGTCATCTGAGCAATGATAGAAATCTACGACTGTGCTATCTGATCGCTGATGTTCCTATTAACCCCATCTAAACGATTCTCCAAATCCTTCTAGCCTTGTTCTACTTTAGCCAACCTTTCCTCCATGACCCGATAATGAGATCGTGTATCGTACGAATGTGGAATGGTTGAAAATTTTAATGAACCAAAATGCAATTGTTATCTGAAATGCAAAGTATTTTATTTAAGTTCAAGTTATTTAAATAATATGTGCAAGTAAATGTTCAAATAAATGTATAATGTATGGATAAATGTATATTGCATGAATCTGTATGAATAAATGTATAATGTATAAATGAATAAATAAATGTATCATGTGTGAATGTTCGAATAAATGCATAATACGCGAATGTATGAATACGAAGAGCAACATTGGGTTTGGTGAATATCATCCTCAAATAGCTCATATTAAGTGGAATGTGTTTGATTACAAATCTTTGGGGAAGCTGATTACATCAAAAGTCCTACATTAACAACCACTAAAAACCTAGTCAATCTAACATTACTCCTTCTTTCTTCCACCCTTCTTCTTCATACATATTGGTCTAGCCTGACGCTCAAATCCATAACCTCCATGAGAATCCACACGACCGTCTCTCCTCCCTTGTTCGAGTCGTCTACCTGATCATGAAGCTCGGTGGCATCTTCGGCTAAAAGCTGCAACTTCGCGGCAACATAGCGCACACGGGCGTCCCACTGTGCCAGTTCCTGTTCTTGCCTCCAAATAGTAAAGGCGGGGAAGTGTAATTGCTCCAAAGTAGGCGTAGGGCGTACTTGGATTGCCCCTCTGATGCTCTCAATGTGATCCTTAAGCTCTTGTACTTTGGTTTCTAGCTCGTCGATGCGATCCCTTAAGACTTGATTCTCCGACTCACTGGCCTTGAGTTTTTTAGTCGACCCCTTGTGCCTGAAAAGAGACTTCTCTAGATTCTTCACTTGGTCTTTTAAGGCCCCATTCTGATTCACTTCTCTCTCGAGCTGCCCTGAATACTCGGTGCGTAGGCTTTTCAATTCTTGAGTTAATGTAAGTACCCGATCTTTGAATTCATGGTACCCTCTCTTATAGTTTTCAGCCCTTGCCCTTTCTTGCTTGAGACGGGGTTCAGCCCCCTGACTCGTCCCACCTTCGCTAGCTCTCTTTCCCTTGTTCATTCGTTTCAACTTCTGTATTTCCTCCTTCTCCATCCTTAGCTCGAGCTGTAACTCGTCATTCTTCTTTTGCAGTCCCTTAATATTCCCTTCATATCGCACTCTTTCTAGTTCGAAATAAAACTTTTCTCTTTTTGCCTTCTTTTCAAGCTGCGCATACTTCTTTTGTTCCTCCTCTAGTTGTTCCCTCATTAGGTCTGCTTCGGTGGGAACTGAAGCTAACCTTTCCCTCATGGTCCTCCTCTTGTCCGGGTTCAACTGTGGAACGTTATCATCAACGCGGTTGAACCTCCACACTTCGTACTCTGGGGTGACCATGTAAGGGGCATTCAGGATCCTTACCCGCCTTGCATTATTCCATGTTGAGGAAGCGGTATACACATTTCCTTTGTAGCCCTTTTCCTTCTGGTAGTTGATGTCGAAATCATTCAATCCCTTCGTGGCCGGCACAAACTGCTTTGACCCATATTGTCTTAAAACTAACAAAGCTGCGTAGGCCGTGTGTCCCCAAAGTCCCAACAAGGGTACCCACGAGTACATTCCGCACCGGTAGAGAATACTTCTTGCTGATAACCAAGGAACTCTCCAAACTATGTCGTCAGCGTTCAGATTCTAAAGGACATCAAGCCAAACCTCCTCGGTTCGCTTTGTAGGCCAATTCCCTTTGTTCAAAAATTCTTCTAAAGCTGAAAACTTGCTATCATAGACCGGCCTTGAAAAACTGGCATCTGTCCAAAAGTGGCTATAGAACCACATTGTTAAGAGTTGGGGACATCCCAAGAAGCGACCACCTCCGTGCTCTCGGCAAAATCTTAAAGATTGGAAGGTTTCTGATAGAATGACCGGAACTGGATTACCTCCATCGGCCAATTTATCGAACAAATCTAACACCGCCGGGTGGATGAAGCCTAGGGCTTTGGGAAAGAGGACTAACCCATAAATCAATAGTGCGAATAAATTCCGCTGAACCCTACCGGCCGGAAGTACCGAAGCTAAGGTCAAAATCCCGTCAACCTTTAGGTACTCCTTCTTGTTCCATGTCCTAACTTGTTGGTCTACCCATGATGCTAAAGTATCTGAAAGCTTTAGAAGTTTTGTCCGAAAAGGCTTGTACTTGTTTGTCTTCGAGAAAACACGATCCTCCTGTATTTTCTTGCAATTCACAGGATCTTGGTACTCTTCAATGGTTGGTGTGAGGTCTAAATCCCCTATTGTAAAGCAACTGTAGGCTGGGTTCCAAAACCCGACTAAGGCTCGAAGTAATGCTTGATCAACTGGGACGTACAAAAAATATGCTATGTCGCCAAACTCACCTTTAAAGGCGGTCCTCGCTTCAAAGTCCCAACTGTTCCATACTTGCTTCAACCCTGACACATCATTGATTTATGTATTCAAGAAAGTCTTGTTAGCCATCACCGATCTGAACCCAAACGGTAATGCTATCCCCTTCATGTTGTTTCTCTCCTTCCGACCACACTTGTACCTCTGAATTCTTTTCATCCACACTCCTCACTATTTCCCCCATAATTCTCGCCTTTAATTTAGACTATTCCCAAACCAATGTGCTCTTTTCGATATGATGATCTATGCAGAATAAGAGAAAAAGCAAAAGGAAAGCAAAAGAGGTTAGTCACATGAGAAATATAAATCAAGGAAAGCAATAAAATTCAAGCATTAACGAAAAAAAAACGTGGAAACAATCAATTAGCAAGAAAAACCTAGACGCTCTAATTCTAGGGTTATCCGTATGGCTCTAAATGGGTGGGCTTTATACATTCTCACTCATGAGTTCGGTTCTAGCAAAGGGTACCCGAACCTATCTCATCACCTACTAAGGCAATAAGAAACCCAATTTTGGCCCATTACAGGCTTGCGAATTGGTTTCGGCTCAAGGGAAAGCACGACCTAATGACGTGGAGGGTTGCTCACGTGTCAAAAGGCATGGATTCCGAAAGTGAATTACCGACCCGTGGAGGGATACTCACGTGGGTATGGGCGTTTCACTCTCATTCAAGAAGGGTAGCTCGGGTATAGAGCTTAATGAACATGATGCAACACATGTCGGTGACTTCCATAATAATTAAATGGTAAATTAATTCGAATGTCACAAATTTCCAAAGCACGTTTAATTTAAGTCGTTTTTTCAAGGAAGAACAAACTTATTAACTTCACTTTAAACTTTAAATATCTTCTATCGATTAAAGGCAACGAGTGTTTTATTGGCTTAACTCTCTCTTTTTTTGTAAAAACAAAAAATTTGTCCCAGCGGAGTCACCAAACTATGATAAGGTTTTTTTTGAAACCACTAAGTGGGGGCTTATCACCATCTCTTCTTAAAAAGGGTTTTATTTAAAAAGGGGGAAATTCAGATTTATAAAAAGGATGAAAATTTTGGAGTCGCCACCGGCCACTAAGGTAGGCCAAACACCACAAAACCAGAGATTCGTAAAAAAACGGGTTCAGGAGTTGGTTACGTGTGGGGAAGGATTAGCACCCCCATCACGCCCGAAAATCGGTACCAAATTGCTTGTTGCCTTTTGATCGATATAAATTATTTAAAATCAAAGCGGGTTTAATAAGAATGTTCTTAAATGAGAATATGGCTTAATTTGTACGGGCTTTAGCGAATTTGTGACCTTTAGAATTAATTAAACGTTTAATTAATAAGGATGACGGTACACCGGACCATAGACTAAACTGACATCATATAAGACTGAGTGTCGTGTTAGTTTAGGGTTCGGATCCCGTACGTCACCTTTATGCATGATACAGACGAATAAGGGATGATGCGTGTTATTTTCTTTTTTTATGCTTCCGCTTACCTAGAGACTGTGAAAATTAACCCAAATATTTGATCGACATCCATTAAGCTAGGACTGTCGTTTATCGGATACCGGGGCTAATTAATAACTCTCTTGGGGTTGATTTTTAAGTCCGGTTATCATGCTTAATTATCGGGCCTTATGAATGACAAGTATAAATATGCATGTCATAAAAGTGCTCAAAATAAACACATAAAAATCCCACCCAAGGCCTTAACTTAAAGGTCCAAATTATGGGATATTAATTAGTGATTTAATTTCTTATCACATAATCCTAATATTAAGCCCTAGATCACTTATACCCTAATTAAAAGGTTCGGTCCAATTATGGATTATCTAGTTTAATTTGGTCTAAGATTCACATTAATTCTAATTTAGAAATGGGCGTGATTAAACATAATAAAGGCCTTTAACCCGAGCCGACCTAATTACTCGAATCATGCCCCTATAAGGCGGGCGCCCAAACCGACGTAATTAAACCGATAGAGATGACTTATCTAGACTAACTATCCCAAGCCCACATTAAAAAAAATCAAGCCCATAAGATGCTAAACCAACCTATCTATCATAAGGCCCAAAAAGGCCCGCTTTAAGGATACTCACATCTAAAACACCATAAGGCCCAAATTTAACACCTTTATCATTTGTTGGTTGATTTAGTTTAAAAACATTTACATTAATTCACTTAATACCTAAAACTTAGGTGGATAAAAACATGGTAATACACATATATATATTCGACTTATGCAACCAATCAAAATAAGCAAATAAACACAAGAACTTTAATCATTCTAGACCATAAAACAAAAGAAAGAACTTATATTAGATACAACAATGATTAGGCAATAAACGAGTCATGTGGGACCCACAAAATTGCAAGAAACATTCCGGGCCAACATATATATTTGATATATTCGAAATAAAATAACATTCACCAAGTCATCAACCCATTTATCATGCCATAAAAAATAAAAACAGACTAGGACCAAATTGCAAGAAACACAAAAGTAGTGGCAAAATTAAAAAAAGACACAAAAAACTTAACACTGGAAAAGGGACCAAATTGAAAACGGAACAGAGTACGGGGGACGGGGGAGACGGTTTGAACAAAAAACGACTCGATCTGGGACGACATTGAACACGAGCCTAAAACTCTAAGGACCTAGGGAGTAATTTAGAAAGACGAAAACCCCTAACCTGTGATAGACTCGACACGGAGGGACCAAATACGAGGTTACCCCACAAACTAAACCTAAAACGCCTATAAATACCCTATCTAAACAACCCAAACACCCCTTTTGCCCCACTTAAACCCTAGCCGTCACTCTAACTACTCCCCCTCTCTCTCGACCTCGAACGCCGGCAGGTGCTACTCACCGTCCGATAGACCTAAAACTCAATCCGACTAGAAAAACACTCCCCACAGAAACCCAGAAAACAAACGTAGACCAACCTACAACACTACCCAATACCCGACACTCAACATCTCCCTGTTCCCTCTGGAAACAAAAACCCAGAAAACCCCCAAAAACGCTAAAAGCTTACCGAAATCTCAAGGGATGACGAAGACACAGAGGGGGAGGGGAAGGCCTTCTCGTCTTCCCTCTTGACTGAGTCACCTTTCGTGCCAACGAGTGGCTTGGCTTGTTCTCGGCTGAGGAAAAAAAGAATCGGAGAAGACGAAGAAGGTAAAAACAGTGAACTTTCTTTTTTTATTATTATTACTACTCTACCATTGCATGCAAATATTGAATACTGATATACCAGGGAATGATTCTGGAATTGGTATTGCTTTCGTGCTTTCTTTGCGAGATTTCATGAATCCCTTACAAATGATTGTCGATTCGGCTCTATAGCCAGAATTTCGACTGCTTTTTACATTTTGTTTATATGACAGAAAATATTCATTGGTTCGTATCACTGATTTGGCCGGATTCATGTGTGATTCTGCCATTCCTTGCCATTCTGTTGCCTCTTTTGTTTTGCTTTTCTTTTTCCTTTTTGTTTACTGTATTTGGCATTGCTGATCTTTTTTTTCTCTTGCATGGCTCGTACGGCGGACGACGTGGCCACTGGATCGGCCGTTGGATCGGATGGGGACGACGTGGTGAGCTCTCGGGGACATTCGAAGGGTCGGACATGTGCAGCACACACGCGTATGGTGAACTGAAGCGTCACACGTGAACAAGCGTGGAGTCTTTAAGGCATCTGGACCGTCAGATCGCATTTTGATCCAACGGTCCAGCTTCGAGGCGGCGTGAGATCAGTCTGGAGGCCCTAGAGTTTCTGTAGAGGGACGATCTGGAGCATCGGATCATTCACTGATCCAAGGGCTCTTATAGCGTGACGCGAACTTGGGCGAACCCTCTCCTAGGGTTTCCTGCTGCTCTTATCTGGGCCATCAGATCGATCTAGATCTAACGGCTGGTAATTGCCTGCACAACAACAATGGGTTAGGGTTTGTAAGAGTTGGGCTATCACTTGGGCCATCGGGCCTTGTATTTATTTTTTGGGTTTCTTTGTACCGTAATGGTTTGTTTGTATTATTTAAGACTTAGGCCTTGTAACACTCCAATTTTGGGCTTGGAAGTTTGGGGTCTGAACCGGACCGGTCTGATTTTCGGTTCGAATTTAAAAGGTGGTTTTAGGGAAAACCTAGTTCGGGTTGCATTAATAATATGGAAAAATATCTAAAAATCCTCTTTTAATATATATAAGAGAGTGGTGAAATCAATTTTACAAAATAAGGTTTGGAAGTGTGACATTTCGAAATAGTGACTAAAATGTAATTTTTGAAAAGTTCAGTGGTGACTGTTTTATAAGGATTGAAACTTTGAATCTTTAAGGAGCTAATTTACCCAAAGAAGGATTTCTCCAGATTTTTTCTTAGTTTTAATGACTTAATTAATGTTTAATTAATTTAATGAAAATGGGAAAAACCAATTTTGAGATTTCATAACTAACTTTCTTAAAAACTTTCTCATCTCATTTTCTCTCAAAATTCTCTCAGCCAAACACATTTCCACAACAACATTTCTTTTGATTTTCACACTAAATGATGAGGTTTCAATAATCAATTGATTCCTAATTCTTTCTACATCAAATCCTCTTCATTTGCTTATTGAATTTTTAAGGATTTTGAATCTAATCAAGGAGAAATCTACATTTAGAGGTAAGGATGTTCTTCTCCTCTAAATACTCAGTTATTTACTGAAATTCTCAAGTTCTCAATCCTTAAATTAAGTTTTATAAAAGGTTTTAATGTTGTGATCTTGATTTTGGCTTAAAACTCAAGATTTAGATTAAATCTTGAAGAAATTCGTGGTGAATGTTTGGGATCTGTTTTGAGATGTCTTTTTAATGTATTTTGGATGTTTAATGATGTGTAATTGAGGTTTAATGAATGCAATCCCGAATAGGTTGATTTTCCTAAGTTTTTACTTGTGAAAATGATGGTTTTTGGGCTGATCTTGGTGTTCTGTTATAGCTGGAGGTATAAGGAGGAGTTTAGGCTCTTTTTGGATGTTAATTGATGTTTAAGAATGTTTAGAAGTGATGGATCTTGGCTGAAGATTTTAGGTGTAATGGCTGAAGATTTTAATGCAAGATGATGCATTAATCCTCTGCTTTGATGTGTTTAAAACATAGGAGACATCTTTGGATCCTTGTGGTGTTGATCCGGATGCTTGATCGGCGTTTCGGCAAGCTTGCGAAACAGAATTGGTGAGTGAAGTTGGGTTTTCAGCTTTGAAACCAATGTTTGAAGGTTTTGGGAGCTTAGTTTAAGTCTAAGCAACTTAACTAAGCTCAAGAGTAAGTTTTCGGAGAAACTCTCTCTTTGATAAACCATGAGATGGTTGGATGCAATGTATTTAATTCGCATGTTTAAATTCTGTTTTGAAAGCATGTTTTAGCATGATTAATGCTGGTTTTGAAAGCCATGTGTTGAAGGATGCTCAAGGCAAGAGATCCTTGGTTTGATATTGATAAATGTGGATTTGATGCATGGTGATGCATGATGGTTTAATGGCTTTGATTAATGCTTTAAAATAGTGGATTGTTGATGATAATTGATGTATATTGGCAAGTGATGTGTGGTTTTAAAGTACTTGAATCGGATATAGTTAGCCGGCTATAGGATTGGGTGCACCGTGAATAAAGTCGCCTTGGATGTTGAGGGGTTGTAATGGTACCGTAAACTCCATCCAAGTACACTAACGAGATGTCTAAGATCATAATGGTGGTTAAAAGGCCATGTGAGGATCTTGTGTTGTGTGTCCCATGTTCTCGTTAGTGATGTTATACAACTACCGATGAGTGATGTGGAGGGGTTGTGATTGTACCGTTAAACTCCATCACGGGTGTTGAGGGGTTGTGATTGTACCGATAAACTCCACCTTGTGTGTTCGGTAGTGTGTATGAAGCGTATGGGACAACGCTTGTAATCCGCGTATCCGATTGTGTTTTGTGTTGCAAAATGGTTATGTTATCACTTGGAAGCCAATATGACATGTTGATGTTAATGAAGCATTAGATGCTTGTTGTGTATGCATTGTTGAATGAGAAATGATGTTTATGAGTTTTAAAGGCCTTTGGAAAGGTGTTTTTAAAATGCATTATTGTGTTGTTTCTTTAGAGCATGCCTCACTAAGCAATTGTGCTTACGCTCTCTTTCTTGAACCAATAATGCAGAGAATTGAACTGCTTTGAGGGCAGCAAGGAGGCTAAGAATCCAAGGGAAAGCTAAGCTCATGTATGGTGACTATTTTTACAACATTATTAGTTTTTGGTATTTGGCAATGGGAACCTAGGTTGTGTTTTTGGGAGATGTTTTGGACTCCCTTAGTGTGGCATGATGCCTTTGATGTTTTGGACTTGTAAATGGCCTTTATGATGCTTGTTTGGTGATTTGATGATTGGTTGGTTTTGAGTATTAGGATGCATGCCTATAGACTTGTGGATTTTCCTAATTGATGCCACGAATGTGTTTTGATGATGCAAATATGTACCTTGTATGTATGATGACTTGTTGGCATGATTAGGAGGTCATTGGGATGTGTTTGAGTGGTTAATTGAATGTTAAACCAGCAAAATCTGCATTTTCTGGGCAGTCCGTATCGGAACGGGCACTAACGTTTCGAAACGGGGGCCTGTAATGGCCTTCGTGTATCGAAACGAATAGAGGCCGTTCCGAAAAGAATTGGCCACTGCCAAGCCCTGTTTCGATACAGGTCTTGAAACGAACCCACGTTTCGGAACGGTCAATCCCCGTTCCGAAACAGATGACCGTTGGGCACTGATTTGAATGGTTTAAGGTTTGCAAGTTTTACGTTTTAGTCCTAAATATTGTTTTTGCAATTGCTTGAGTTTGAGATACCCGTTTAAGGTGAAATTTGACAGGGAAGCATGTAATATGATTAATTTCATATTGGTAACTTCAAAATCGGTTAAGTCCTCTTAATTTCTAGAATTTACATTTTGGTCCCTAATAGTTGTAATTTGTGCAATTGAGTCCCTTAACATAATCCGATCGCTGTGCTTTTTAAGTATGTTTTTCTCAAGAGTAGGCTTAGGATTAATATGCATCTAGACAAGATTAAAAAGTAAAAAAGGGTCGTTAATCAAGGTTGACTTTCGGGTTGACTTTGGTTTTCCCCGTGTAATCTTCATAGTTCGGGTCAACCGTCTAGGCCGGGCTAAGGGAGTTACATGCCTTTTTCTTATATTTAATTTGGGCTTTAATTATTTAATGGAATCTTTTCTTTATTTAATCTGGGCCTGTTTATTTATTTATTTAATATGTTTTTATTTTTATTTTTTATTTTTTTCAATGATAGTTATAATAATAATAATAATAATAATATTATTATTATTAATAATAATAATAATAATAATATGAGTAATATACGATTGTTAATAATGAAATATAACAAGATAATAATTATAACATAATAGATAATAATAAAAAGATAATACATAATAATAAGGATAATAATAATACTTATCATAACAATATGACTTATAGTAATTATGGTAATAATACTATAAATGATAATAATATTAATAATAATAATATTAATATATGATATATGATAATAGGATGATGATATAATAATGAGAGTAATGGAAGATTAATAATAGTAATCACTAGCTCTAATGAATAATATATATATATGTATATATATATATATATATATATATATATATATATATATATATTAATTTAAGTTAAACAAAGCCCAATGTGAATAAAAGCCCCCTTTTTATTTAACCACATATAAGAGCCAATTGGCCCGGACAAAATTAGTGATTACAGCAGGGGATGGCGTTATTTGGTTTTTATTTTTCTGCTTGCAATTCCATTTTCTTTATCTAGTTTGTAGTTATCTTTAATAGATTTTTGTTATTTCCTTTTCTTTTTATTAAGTTTTGTAGGGTTGTATGACCAGAAGTGCTGCCACACCACTTGTCATACAAGATCCAGGAGCTGGACGAACTCTTAGACGTAGACTTCAAGAACGAAGTGAGATGGCAAGACAAGTTAACAACGAGGGTATCCCTCATGATCTTGAAAACCCACCACTGCACCCACCAGTCCATAATAGAATAATCCACGAGGTTGTTGTTCCCTAGGTGGGCGATTTACATCTGTGAGTTGTTAGATCACCTATCCAAGCTGGAAATTTCGAGTTGAAGTCAATTATGTTTCAATTGCTCAACTCCAATGGGCAGCACGCGGGGTTACCACATAAAGACGCTAGAGAGCATCTTCAATCATTTTTTTAATTTGTGCTTCTTTTAGTCAACAAAGTGTTCTTGATGACGCCTTACGAATGCAACTGTTTCCATATTCTTTTGTAGGGAAGAGCATAGACATGGTTTCGTGGACTCCCTGCCGGATCTATTACGTCATGGAATGATCTTGCAATGCATTTTGTATTGTGCTTTAATCCACCAAAAATAAACTCGCAACTGAGAAATAACATTACTGCATGCTATCAGTTAGATGATGACACTCTCCACACAATATGGGAAAGATATAAGTCCATATTGTGACGGTGTCCCAATCATAGCCTTCAACAAGAAACTCAAATTGAGATCTTCTACAATGGGTTGAATGCATCTACAAGACATCTTGTCGACGTATCATCTAATGGACCTCTACTGGATTGCACTTACACCGCTGTTGTTGGTGTGTTGGAGCAATTCGCTTGGAATGATTCTCAATATCCTATCTCGAGAGTTGTTTCATGCAAGGCTACAATGGGAGTCTTCAAGCTTGATGATATCTCGTCCCTTAAGGCTTAGATTTCTTCTTTGGAGAACAAAATCAAGAATATGGAGGGAACAAGTGAAGTTGCTCCCATCCAGCAAGCTTAACAAACCACCACTCATGTGTTCTCTTGTGAGATTTATGGTGAAAATCATAGTTATGAGATTGCCCACAATATGCAGAAAATGCGAGCTCTATAAGCAATATTAGGGGCTATACTATTGGTACCTCTTACAACACAACCAATAGGAAATCTTGGGGAAATTTCAATTCTGCGCATAATTCAGGATTATTCTGCTCAGGAAATAATTCTTTATAAGAGAATTCTAGTGGGCGCCAATGGAATTTCAGTTATCTGCAACAACAATATACACCACAGGCTCCTTGCAGTCACAAAAAATAGGATGCAATCAAAAGACCCTCCGTCACAAACTCAACAATCATAGTATTGCCCACAATATAGTGCACCGTCTCATATACAGTCACAGACAGTCACTATGCTCCATCACCTATATCTGATCCATTTGCTCTCTTTGAGGAAATGATGCGCAGACACTTCTCTCGAACAGAGGCTATAGTACAAGGTCATTCTTCACCGATCCGTACTTTGGAAGCTCAATTGGGGTAGCTAGCTACTGACATAAACTCTCGACAACCAGGTACACTTCCCAGCAATACATTGAAAATTGGTATGAATGATAACATGGCGGAGGATGATCCTACACTTATTGTAACCCCCTAAACCTGACCTAGAAGAAATAGCCAAATTTAGGAAGTCACGTTTGAAAACTTTACTCTCAAGAAACCAATTCGAATTATGATATATTAAAATAGCGTAAAATAAATTATTTTTGATAATAATATAAAATATCTCAATAATTATAAAACCCGAACGTTAAAATAATAATCATATAATTTAAATAAATCATTCAAATTTAAGTATGAAAACAAATGAAAAAAATAATAAGTCTAAAATCCGAAATTACATTAAAATCCCAAAATAATCTTAACAAGTAAAATACTCCCGAAAGTAATGTATATCCATAATGAAGATAAAATAGATTTGATAAAATAAAGAGATCCTCCGAGTACCAAGTCACCTAGAGTCTAGGATACCTGAGAAGGAAAACTATGGGGGAGTAAGCTAAAGAGCTTAGTGTGTCTCTAAAGTGCAAGAAAATCATAATCGTAAAAACATAGTAATATTTTCTTAAAATTCTTTAAAGCATAACACATAAATCACAAGCGCAATGCAATGCACCAACTACAACCGCCAAGAGGAAAGTTCCCCAGAACTCCTCACTACAACCGCCAATCCGAAGTGGAATTCAGCCCGAAGGGTGAAACCACTAAACATCCCCGAACAAATCTCAACCCATGCTCATACAATGATATGATGATTAGAAATTAAATTTCATAAACAAAGTTCCATAAATCTGATATTCCGTAAACATACTTCATAAATCATAGTCCATAAATCCATAAATCATTTTTCATAAATCGTAGTCCATAAATCACGATTCGTAAATCATAATAAAAACATATTCTGAAAACGTATGCATGTGATGTCAACCATAAAAATCACAATGCATATAAATAACCACATAAAGGGTAAAACACCAATACATAGAAAAATAACATATAATTTATTTATAGCACCGAAAGAAAACGCACCTTAGCCAAAGCAAACTCAGACTATTGAATATCGTGATTTTCATGATCAAAAGTATTAGATCCAACTGTATTCGTACCAGACTAGGCTTGGGGTTTGATCGAATTAAATAAATAACAAAAAAGAAAGAAAAGGAATATGTGTTTCGAATATAAATCAAGAGAGAGGAGGAAAGACGGCTACGACAAAGAAACAAAATTGCAGGAAAAGAATCGTGGGTTTTATAACCAAAAATTTGGATAAATTACAAGGTAAGTCATTGTACTTTACTAGGGTTCACAAAATAGGTACCTAATATCAATTCTTTATAAAAAGTCACTAAAATCGTTTAAAAATTCAATTAATTCCCAAATTTCTGGTTTAATATTTAAATTCCCAATTTCTAGGGTTTTTGAATTAGGGATATTTTGAATCTAGGGTTTACAATTTGGGCATAATTTTTAGGGTGTTACAACTCTCCCACCCTTGAAAGAAATTTCGTCCTCAAAGTTTTTAGACGTAGCAATAGATCTTTAAAAATACAAATATTTTTGTAAGAACTTCTTAGATCATTTTAGATCGAGTATGAATGACATAAGAGGACTTAAAAACACACTTTTGATCTTAGATTCATAAGGATAAGTATGAACACGATCTGTCGTTAATTTAGAACTCCTACGAGATGACATAATAGTCTATCTACAAAAGAATTAAATCTAAAATTAGAGTTGGTACTTTGAATCTCTTTTCAAAACACATCTTTAAATTTTTTAAAATAATAAATTTATTAGAAAATCTTAGTTTGCCCAAAAATATTTAATATGTATGCAAAAATCATTTTCAGCTCAAAATTTTATGTGAACCTCACAGTCCGAGGGTTTGAACTTGGCTCTAATACCACTAAATGTTTGAAATGCACAAGCTACATTTCAAAGGTGCATGATGACAATATTTTCAGATATGATTGATAATTCGCTTGAAATCTTTATGGATGATTTTTCGGTGTGTGGGAATAACTTTGACCATTGTATAGACAATCTTGAGAAAATGTTGCGGCAATGTGAAAACACTAATCTGGTTCTGTAACGCCTCGATTTCGGGCCTAAGAGTTATCTGGGTTTAGGATAGATGGTTCAGGAGAACCAGTTTAAACAATTTAGACTAGTTTCGAGATTTAATTATTTTAAAGGGTTTTTGAGGTTGGAAATATGGGAAAATGTTTCAAAATCGTTATTTAATATATATATGATTTTGGTGGGATTAATTTTGGAAAATGGATTTTAGAGGTTTGACATTTTATAAATTGGTGATCAAAATTTAAAGATCGTAAAACTGCTTTTAGTGATTAAATCGGAAAAGATCAGAACTTTGAATCTTTAATGAGCTATTGATCCAAAGTCTAATTCAGACTTTTTCCCTTTTAATTGGTCAGTTTTAAAGTGGTTTTAATAAATAAACAAGGTGGAGGAAATTAAATTGGCATTTGTCTCTTAAAACATATTTCATGTAACTACATTTTCTTCCAATCATTTTCACTCAAATTCCCTCCAGCAAAACATCAGTTTCTTCTTCAAATATTTGGGGTAAACACTTGATTTGATTTATCTTTTAACACTAAATGATTTCCTATCAAAATCTTATTGTTTTATCTTTGTTTTCTCATGTAAATCTTTATAATTGACGGGAAAAGTCATCATTAGAGATAAGGTTTCGTTTTCCTCCACTAATTCAAGGTTCTTTATTGAAATTCCCAAGTTTTTGATCTTTTATGAATGTTTTCTATTGGGTTTTGATGTTGTCATTATGGAAAATTGGTTAAAGTGATGTTTAATTGAGATTTAATGGATTAAATCAAGAAATCATTATTTCGAATCTGTTTGTAACACCCATTTCCGGTCTGGTCGAGAACCGGGTCGGAAGGTGATATCGATGAACAATACAATGAACAATATAATAAAATTTCGTTTTTATACTCAACATTTAAAACAATAATATACAATAACGGATTACCACAATGCATCTTAGTCCAGTTAATCCTTATGAAGCAATAATTAATCATTTAGGATTAATTCTAAACTATTACAAATTTTAGGGTCCAAACTCTAAATTCGATAAATCGGAGGTCCTTCATTTCAATTAATTATACTACAATGAAATTCAATACATTATTAATAGGCATGCAGAGTTTCATACAATTTGGAGTTCATTTACCCATTCAATTTAATCATTCAAAGTTCAATGAGCAAACTGTGAACATTGCAACCTTCTGTTTCAGCCCTTTTAAATAACATAACTAACCTTGTATCGAAACACCTTAAGGCCGTTTCAAAACAGGTGAACGATGGTCAACATAAGTTGACTTGTCCTTTAAACTGTTTTGATACATCAAGCCCTGTATCGGTACATGTTGACTTCCTTTGACTTTGACTTTGACCCATTTCGGTATACTAATGACCCGTATCGAAATAGTGAATTCCAGTAGCAAAATGTTCCGATACTGCCTTTTACCGTATCAAAACACTCTGTTCTTAAAGTCTAATTATGCCTAACCGTTTCAATACGCCATCACCTGTATTGATACGGCATGACCTGTAATGACAATTTTTACATGTTTTAATCGAATTGACCTGCCAAATGGTGTTCAAATGCAACGAAACTTTACACACAACTTTTAAATGTTATAAACTATTGCATGCCAAATTTCATCATCAAATTAACATGTTTACTAGGTTTTGACCTTTATGAGCCAAATATGTCATTTTTACCAAATTATAGTTAAACCAAAAGTCATATTTAGGCCCTTAATCACTTTTCATCTCTTACACATATTAGGCATAACAAAACAGGCATATAAGACTAGTTCAATTACTTTGCCACCTTACTAGGAGTTCTTAAGTTCAATTTACATTACTTGGCTTGTAGTGACTTGTCTTGCTACGACTTGTCCGATCTTCAAAAGGGGTCGATTCTTCATCCTGAAATGCATGAGATGAGACACGTTAGGCATACATTGCCTAGTGAGATAGTCACAACAATATGAATAACAATGTATGAAGTTTTTACACAATCTAATGGTCATCAATGTCAATGCAATGTCTCAATATACAATGTTTAACATATCAAATTCCTTATTAATCCTTGGATTGAATCAAGATAGTGGATACACGATTTCCTACGCCTCGCCAAATCAATGAATGGTCCAATCCCTCCGCCTCGCCGATATGACCAATATCAATACATATCCCTCCACCCCACCAAATCATTGAATGGTCCAATCCCCCCGCCTCGCCAATATGACCAATATCAATACACAACCCTCCGCCTCGCCAAATCAATATAGGTCGTAGCCTTATGACCATAGTCCATCTGTACACTGAGCTCATGAATTCTATGGCATGCCAATTGTATCCATTGTCCATTCAAATCCAAGGTTTCAATATCAATAACCATGTTCAATATTCAAGTATAGTTTCGATGTCCAATGACTTCAATAATATCAATAGTGAGCACATATCCTTAACAATATGTCATGGTTTCAATGTCAATGAAAATATCAATATCCGATGATTCATTTATAATGTTTCGATAACAATAGCTATAACCATAACAATGCACGATGACGATGCCAATAACTATATCCGATGGTCATAAACAATTTACCAACACTTACCAATTAATCCGATTAACAATCCAATGCAACTTCTTCAATGATATTGTTAGCAATATGATCAAAAACAATAAAAGGAGATTCGAGAAGGCTCCTCGCCTAATCCCGAGACTCCGACTACACTCACCTTAGAATTGGATGCTCTTACAGCTCTCGGATGATAACTCCCTTGTTCCTAGCCTTCAGTGAATTTGATTGATGTTTCTTTTTGTTGTCTTGAGCTAGGAAATCAATAGAGAGACTATTCGGATCGATAATACGATATCAAAACCAATATAACAATATCAAAATCGATATTCGATTTCAATATAGATGAAAACGATGAGATATCCATGGATGGTCAAAACCCTAGCTTAAGATTAACTCAATACATCCATGGATTCCAATAACCGATTAAGGAATATAGCTTACCCGATCGATAGCAATGATTTGATATCAATAAAACGAAGGAAAAGAAAAGCTTAAAGCTATCTCTAATGGAGGTCTAAGCTTCAAGAAAGAAGATGATGAATGAGGTGCTTGCTTTCAATATTTCGGGTAAGTCTCTTGTTTCATTTTTTCTTATCTATTATTATTTTTATTGTGAATTCTTAACCGATGGCTTTCCTTTAATTGAAGGAAAGCTCACAAATTGTTCCACGTAGGTGGAAATATAATTTCGGGTAACTCTCATTGTATTATAGTTTTGCCCTTCAACTTGCATTTTTCTCAAATTAGCCACTATATAGGTTTCAATATTATTCGATAGAGTCCAACGACAATATTTTAGCCCAAATAGAATCCGATATCAATAATTAGCTAGCCGTTACAATATTTAGACCTTATCGATGTGAAATTTTCGATTACCGGAACCTAATTCTGACTAGACCATATTTTGGGGTGTTACACTCTTTTGCTAGGATTATAATGAGATTATATCATGATTTTGATGTAATGAAATTTTGATTAAGTGATTTTAACTCAGGAAACCCGAAACTAGGTGAGTTGGTTGATTTCTAGGTTGAAATCTTTGAATTTTTTGCTTAATTATGTGGTTGATTGGTTTCTAGTGGTTCTTTGGTATTGAGAAGGTGGTTTTAGATGTAAATTGATGTTGTTTTGATGTTGATCTCGCTGGGTAATGGCTGGAGATTAGTTAGAAAGGGTTCACTTGTGTTTTCGGTAGTTTTTTATAAGTGGAAGCTTGGTTGTTGATGGAGGATGATGTAGTTTCGTGTTGCTGGAGATTTTGATGTAAGGTTGTGCATTAATCCTCTGTTTTTCTTTGGTTATAAGCTGGGGATGTTGTCCGGTAGTTTCAGAAGAAGTTTCGATTGACCCGGAAACTTGATTTCGCTTTGGCAAAGCAAGCGAGGTGTTTTCGGTGAGTGGAATTGGTTTTAAAGCTGGTCAAAGGTTTGAAAGAAAGGTTTGGGGTTTAGATTAAGCTTGAAATGTTAATCCAAGCTCGAAAGTAAGTATGGAATATTTCACTCTCGATTTTCAGTTTCTATTATTTTAATGAATTCATGCTCATGTTTTGAAGATAGAATTGTTTTACCTACTGTTACATGCATGTTTTGGAATTGAGAAATGTTGCATATGTTTATATTTTGATAAGACACGTGTTTAGAAAGTGGTATGCAACATGTTTGAGAAAATGCCTAAATACATGGTTTAATGTATTTGAGATACTTTGATAGAAATTGGTTTGAATGATGCATATGAAAAACAATGAGCTAACACAGTTTTAAAGTGTATATTGGCAAAGTGATGGGACTTAATATTATCGGATATAATTGGTCGACAAATAGGATGAGAGTGCACTATAAAATGTAAGCAGAATTCGTACGAATGTGTGATAAAGCACGATGAGTGCAACATCATCATGTGAGCCATAAAGTGGAAACAACCACACTTTACGAGCATTAAGGTGGGAGCATCCACACCTTGTGAACACTTTGGTGGGAGCAACCACACCATGTGTTCTACCCTTTCTTATGGTGGGAGCAGCCACGAAAGAAGGTGTATCTGTATATCCGAGTTAGTTTATAGTGGAAATAACCACACCATGTGTTTTGGGATGGAGTGTAGCCATCCAGGTCACTTGAATGACAATATATGAGATTACATGTATCATTGATTTAAATGGTTTTGTGTAATGAGCATTATACATGAGATTCTATATTGTAGCATGTTTTGTAAGTTAAAGCATGTGAAGCCTATTTTGAGATTTGCATTGGAATTAATACATGAGCCAATTGATACATGTGTTTTAAAGTTAAAGGTTTTGCTTTAGTATGGTTTAAAGCATGAGACCTTGTTGAGTATGATGAGAAATGGTTTATTTCGAAAAAGAGGTTTCCAAAAAGGCATTGTTAATGGTTTTGATTTGAGCATCCCTCACTAAGCTTATTTCTTACGTTATATTTTCTTAATAATACAGAAAAGTAGATTGAACGGGCAGCGAGGAAGCAAGTGAAGAAGTCCAATCGTCACTCATAGCTCAAGTATGGTTTTTAAACAAATCAATAGTAATAAATTGGCAATGGGAGGTTACCTTGATATTTTGAGAGCTTATATAGTGACCTCCCTAGTTTGGCACAAGTTTGTAGTGCCTTAATAGAATTTTAAATGGCCTTTAATAGCCAGTATTTGGTTTGGTTTGCATTTTGGTACTTAAATGACTATTTTGCTTAGGGAGCATGCCTATAGATTGCTAAATATGTTGTGTTGTTGTTGAAAGCATGCCTATAGATTGCTAAATATGTTGTGTTTTTGTTGAAAGCATGCCTTGATGTTATTTTCCTTTAGAATCATGACCTAAGTGATTACGTATGCTTTGATAACATGTTGGATTGATATTTGATGTGTTTTGACATGTATAACCATCAAAATATGACACTACATGCCCATACGTACCGATACGCGGGCTACTGTGTTGGTACATTATAGCCAAAACAGGCATAACATATCGTTATGGCTAAAGGGCAAAACGACGAACCGTATCAGTACACGGGACCTTATCGATACCCTTTTGTGCCACTGGAAATCTAAGAAATTGACTAGATAATGGAGTATCGATACAGGCACAAGTGTATCGATACGCTTGGTTGTTAAGTTAGTTATTTGAAGCTTTTTGATGTTCTATTTTTTAACGTTATGGTCACTGAATATTTGGATGTTCAATTGAATGAGTTTGGATGACTGAAATGAGTTGAAAACTGAAATGTGGACATGAAACCTTACTAATTGAATATCGATAACTTTAGTTTTGTAATAGGTCCCTGAATTTGATAAGTTTTGCAAAGTGGTCCCTAAAGCACATTTAGTCTGAATTGAAGGGTCAGTTGACTTCGTTCAAGTTGTAACATTATCCGTTCTGAGCATGAACACCTTAGTATTCATAAGAGCATCTAGACAAGATAAAAAAATTAGGGTCGTTTATTGAGGTAAAATCTTCACCAGTTTACTTCAATATTCCCCGTGTAGCTCACTCGAGTCGATAAAATAGTTAGACCGGGTTAAGGGGGTTACATGTCCTGAATTGGGAGAAATATCATTTTATGGTTATAGAGGGGATATTGTTCGGTAATCGAATATCTAAAGCAAGAATTGAGGTCGATAAATCCAAGGTAGATGTAGTTGAAAATTTGCCTCCACCAGCAAATGTAATGGGTTTTCCAAGTTTTTTTGGGCCATGTTGGATTTTATAGAAGATTCATTCATGATTTTTCAAAGATCACAAAATTATTATGCTTATTGCTAGAGCAGAATAGAAAATTTGATTTTGATGATGCATGTTTGGATGCATTCAATAAAATTAAAAAGTAGCTTATGAACGCACCTATCGTTGTTGCACCCAACTGGGAGCAACCATTTGAACTCATGTGCGACGCAATGATTTCACTGTGGGGGTGAAAATGTGTTTGTACTGAATATACAATGCCAAGAAAGAGTCTTTTGCGTGCAAGTATACATAGTTTTCCAAGTAATACGATAATAAGCTGAGTTATCGATCCTACAAGGATTGGTCAAGAGTTTAAATTGCTTGCTCGTTTTACTTGTCAAAGGGAAGTATGTTTGTTTTAAAGTTGGTTTTTAAAAAAAATTGAAAGGAAGAAAATAAGAAATCAACAACATTGGCAAGGAGAGTTTTAAAATGTATGATAAGTGTTGGCAAGGGATGCCTGGTTTTCATGCTATTCATGTCATGCCAGCTTTTAATAAATCCTATCTTGGCATTGTTTGTCGAGCAGATTTGAAAGCAGCATTGCCTCTCTCGATGCCAATGCCCTGAATTAACTATGCAAAAACTTTTATATCTCTATAAAACATCTTTTTCATAAATTAATTTGATTAAGTCCCAATATTTTTCTCCTAAGGGGTAGATTTCACTTCCGAAGTGAGTACGTCTACTCGAACATCTTCTCTCGAAGCATCTCGCCTAAGTATCTAGCATTTGTTCGTTGTTCCCTAAGTTAGTTAAGATATTAAGGTTCAAAAAGTAAATAAAGCCAGCTCTTGCTTGGCATCATATTTTTGAAAACAATTAAGATCATGCCAGATAGAAGAAACAATGTCATCATATTTCCAACCAAAAACCATAGAAAATAGTGTTTAACGTAACCACCCCTCACCAACTATTAAATTAGTTCTTGGTGAGGGTTTCCAACCAAAAACCATAATTGTATCTCAACAACACCATCTTAAATAAAAATAAAAATAACTTAAACGAAGAGAATGGGTGTGTGTAGCGCCCTAGTTTTGGGCCATGGAGTTTTAGTGGTGGTTTAGGGTTTGTAGAACCTAGATTAGAGATCCAGGTTAGTTCGGAGTTGGTTTAGAAAAAACGTGGTTCAGGAAGTGATAAAGTTATGAGAAAATTCCTAAAATCCTCTTTATATATATATAGGATTGGTAAAGCCAATTTTGGAAAATGACTTTTGGAAGGTTGACATTTCAGTTAAGTGACTAAAATGTAAATCTGGAAAACTAATTTTAAAGGACTATTTTGTAAGAGAGCCAAAGCTTAGAATCTTTAGAGAGATAATATGGTATTAATCAACTATTCCTTTAATTGGCCATATTTTAAATGTGTTTGATTAAAGGAAATAAAGAAAGGTTTTGATTAAAAGAGATTTAGCTTTTACAAAATCTATTTTTGACGTAACTTCCATTTTCTCTCTTTTCTCATAAGCCAAACATCTCTTTTCACTCAACACTTCCACAAATTTTCATCTTTCCACGTCACTTTGATTTGCAAATGATTTCTTTGGTGTTTCCTCCATTTATCTCAAAGGATTCTTGAAGGTTTTTCAACAAATCTTGTCAATTGAAGGAATATGATGAACTAATATTTTGATATAACAAATTAAAAGAAAAATGTTTTTAGACTTAATCGAATATATAAATTCTTGCAAAAATAATTCAAAGTCCAAACAAATTTGAAAAATTTGTTTCAAATGTTTTCCAACTTTACCGATCTTTTCCAAAACAAGTATGATCCGTTTTGCACTAAGAAAACTGCTTTCCAGTCTTCAAGGCAAAAAGGATTGATCCCATAATTCATGGGATCGATCCTTTGATTGACAGTTTCACTCATTTTTGTCTTAGTGCAAAAGGATCGATACCCTGTTGTATGGGATCGATCACTTTTTGCAACGGTCATATTTTTCATAAGAAAGGATCGATCCCTCGTCCTTTAAATGCTAAATTTTCAGGTTGGTAACTCATCAACCATAAGAAAATCTACACAAAGATTCAAGCTTTCAAGAGTCCACTTTGTGTTTAATTTTTGATCTTTCTTGTAAACACTAGAGTGTTCTTCATTGTAATTCTTTTTCTAGTGTTTCTTTGGGTGTGTGAGAGAGCTTAAACTTTGAAAACACATTTCTAGTGAGGATTTTCTAGTTTGCTTCTTTGTATTTGTTTTGGGGAAAGGATTCAATAGACTTTGGGGTATATGTCTATTGAATTGTGTAAGGTTACTCCTTATTTTTAAAGGAAAGACAAATTAGTGATTTTGTGGAAAATCCTTAGTGTGGTCACTAAGGTAGTGGGTGTAGACTCCATTTAATGGAGTTGAACCACTCTAAATCTCCTTGCAATTTCTACCTTTACAATTGGTGTCCACCGTTCTTTCAAAAATCCAATTCACCCGATCTTGGTTTTAATCGATTGATTGCCACTCTCAACAGAATAGGCAAGGGTTAGAGGTAATTTTCGTCCAACTCCTCTAATCAAGGTTCTTTAATGAAATTCCCAAGTATGTAGCTCTCTAATTATGTTTCTTATTAAGGTTTCATGATTAATTTGATGAATATGGTTAAATCAAGCTTGTATGGTGATTTTGAATGATTTTCGTATTGGATCTATTTTGGCTGAGTTATGATTGATTTTAATCATGTTTTGGATGTTAAATAATGTTGAAATAAAGGTTTGATTATATTAATCCCGAAACTAGTTGGATCTCTAGTTGTTTAGGTTGTTAGATTTGGGTTTTTGTGGTGTTAAAGTGAAATTGGGGTTGCTGGAGGTATAAGGATGCAAGTAGGTTGATTTTGGATGTTAATTGATGATTAAAAATGGATGGAAGTGTTAGGTTTTGTCTGGGCTGAGTTTGTAGTGTAATTGAAGGTGTTTTCGGTTGTTCGGATACGCCTTTTGATGTTTTTGGTGTTTTTGGCTGGGCTGGGCTAGAGATTTTAATCCATTGAGATGCATTAATCCTCTATTCTTATATGGTATAAACATAGGAGGATGTATCGGAAGCAATCGATAAAGTTTCGTGAGCTTTGAATGCTTGGATTCACGTCGGCTAGTCAAGTTGCGCGTGTTGGTGAGTGAGAATGTGGATTTCAATTTTGAAATGCTTTGAAAGGTGGTTTGTGAACTTAGTTGTAAGCTTGAAATGCTTAATTATGTTTGAAAGCAAGTGAAAGGAATTTCTCTCTCAGTTGTGCTATTTTGTGATGTTTTATGCACTGTTTTGATTTAATGGATTTACCTATTGTTAAAGCATGTTTAAAGAATATGGTTACTGTTTTTAATGATGTGTTGTTGAAGGGTGCACATGATAAGTGATCCTTGTAAGTATATGTCTTATACTTTTGAAAACACTTTGATGTATACATGTTGGAAGCATGTTTGAATGATTATGATTGCATTAAAGTGTGAAAAACCAGCAAAAACTGCCACTACAGGCCCATGCATTTCGGTACGCCCAAGGCTGTACCGAAACGGGGAGCCTGAAATGGCCTAAGGGTTTCAAAATATGGATAAGTGTTTCGATACAGGGTCCTTCAAGTTGGTTACTAGAAACTCGAGTTCCGAAACACTTAAAGGGTTGTTTTGATACGGGCCGGAGTCTCGAAACACCTGGACCTATTCCAAAATAGGGTGTTCTGAAACAGGGCAATGTGTTTCGAAATGCCCTGCTGGTTAAGTTGGTTATTGGAATCTTTTGAAGTTCCGTTTCTTTACGTTTCAGTCTTAAATGTTGTGGATGCAAGTAAATGAGCTTGGATGATCGTTTTTAGCTAAGATTTGACACAATGGCATGAAATGTGGCTAACTAAAGGTCGGTAATTTAAAAATTGAAGAAGTCCCTGTAATTTTTTAAAATTAAAAAATGGTCCCTAAAACGTGATTGAATTCAATTGTGTGCCTAAACGACATTTTCTTGAGATGTTAATCGTTTCGCTGTGAGTCTTTACACATAGGCTAATCATGAGCATCTAAACAAGATAAAAAGGAAAAATTTAGGGTCGTTTGTTTACTTCAATATTCCTCGTGTGATTCGTTCAGTTCGATCTTTCGTCCAGGCCGGGTTGAGGGGGTTACATTTTGTATTATCAAAGCCAGATTTCGAAAGAATAGGATGGTGGTAAGTTATTAGTAAGTTGATGTGATGTGATTCCAATTGAATGATGATGTTTGCTTTGCACATTGATTGTTATAATCATGTTGTTGATGAATAAATGATATTAATGTGTTGTTTGATGGTTGTAATGTATATGTTTTGTTATATACATGCCGATATTGTAGGCTGAATCTGATTGATTGCCGTGCACGGTGCTTGTAATACGTATGTTGTTTGCCTTATGCAAAGCTTGTGGGGCAATTGGGATACCCATTGCCTTATTACTACTGTTAAAGTGTTTTAAATTGAATTGGAAGTCTTGGATCCTTCCTTGAAGATGACATGATTACTTTGTTTTGTTTTATTATCATGCCTTGATTATAATAGCACAAGGGGATCGAGGAGAGAGTTACGGTCGGGTACAATTACTGCTATCGGAGAGTAGGGAAATTAGGAGAATGAGGTTCCTCCTAGTAGAAATTTACCTCCTCCACCGCCTCTATATAGCAATGAGGAGCAATGAAAACATGAGCAAGCTGGGCATGTGTTGGGTGATTTGATGCCTCTAATTCAGGCGATGACTGGAGCATTTCCAGGCTGCTGTTACCGGAGTGCAAGTGCAAGCACATGCTGCTAGGCAAACAAGGTTGTCGTTAGAATGCTTGTGTAGTTTGGGCGGTGTTGAGTACCGTGGTTTGTCGCTCGAGGCATCCGAGGCTTGGATGGCCAGTACGAATGAGATTTTGGATCAAATGGGGTGCAATGATGCACGTAAGCTGGGATGCGTTGTTTCGTTGTTGCAAGGTGATGCTTACAGTTGGTGGACGACTGTAAGCGGCTTTGGAGCCTGATAAGATGATTTGGGAGTTCTTCCAAGCTACTTTTAAGAATAAGTATCTAGGAGTTAGATACTTGGGTGACAAGAAACACAAGTTTATGTCTTTGGTTCAGGGTAGCATGGCATTGGCTGAGTATAAGGTTCAGTTTGTTCGTTTAAGCCAGTATGCGCCTGTGTTGGTGCCGAGTGACAGACATCGTTGCAACCGTATCCATTATGAATTGGTGCAAGAAGTGAAGACTTTCATGTTGGCTTTTGATTACCCAGATTTTGATGTGTTGGTGAAGGCGAGCTAAGGATATTGAGTAGCGTCTGGGTTTGACTTCTCATGTGAATGGTTCTAGCTTGGGTAAGAGAGCTGCAGATTTTGGTATTGGAGGTGGACAAAATAGGAGGCACCATGATAAGAAGTTTTGCTCTGAAGCGAGTTGAGGCGAAGGAAGGCCTGGACGTGGAGCTTATGATCATGGTGCTTAGGCTAGATCAGCTTTTAATTCTTGTTGGGTATGTGGATTGCGTGAGCATATGAGGCAAGATTGTCCTCGTTTGGCTTGAGAGGCGCAGGCTCCTACGGCTGTGGCCGCTAACTCTTGTTGGAGTTATGGTTCGGCTGACCATTTGAGACATGATTGCCCGTTGTTGGATGGAGGTGGTCAGGTTAGAGCACCTGTTGTTGCACCACAGCGAGGCCGTGGGCACGGTCGTGGTAACTTCCAGTGTAGGGAGGATGGTTAGAGAGCTGTAGCACATATTGTAGCTGTTCAACCTAAGGGTGGTTGTCCTTCGAGGGTGTACGCACATCGTGAGGGATGTAATGATACCGATATGATTGCATGTACTTTCACTTTGCAATCTTTGTCATTGTTATCTTTGATTGATTCTAGTTCTACGCATTCATATATCTTGAGTGAGCATGCACATCTGCTTGATATTGATATTCCTGTTGAGGTGTTAGATGTGGGAATGCAAGTAACTAGTTCTTTTGGTGAAACTGTTGTTACAAAAAGGTTGTTTAGAAGATGTTCTTTATCTATTCAAGCTCATATGTTTGCGGTGGATTTAATGGAATTGCCTTTCTATGGTTTTGATGTAATCCTTGGGATGGATTGGTTGTCAGAGCATAGGGCTGTGGTTGATTTTGATGCTAAACGAGTTACCTTGAAACTTGCTGATGATTACGTAGTGGTAATCGTGGGTGAGAATGTGAAATTCTTATCCAATGCTATTTCAGCTCTAGAAGCGATTCATTTGATGGAATTGGGTTGCGAGGCTTTCTTAGCTTATGTTATGAATCCAAGATCGAAGGAAGTGTGTGTACAGGACATACATATGGTATGTGAGTTTCCGAGTGTATTTCCGGAAGAGTTGCTTGGGTTGCCGCCGAATAGAGAGGTTGAGTTTGGAATTGAGATGTATGAAAATACGACTCTAGTGTCTATTGCTCCCTATTGAATGGCTCCGAAAGAGTTGAAGGAGTTGAAGACGCAACTTTAAGAGTTGCTTGACCGAGGGTTCATTAGGCCTAGTGTTTCAGTTCGGGGTGCACCGGTTTTGTTTGTGAAGAAAAAAGATGGCACAATGTGTATATGTATAGATTATCGACAATTGAACAAGTTGACGATTAAGAACAAGTATCCTTTTCCAAGGAATGATGATTTGTTTGATCAGTTTCGAGGTGCTTCGGTGTTTTTTAAGATTGATTTGAGATCTGTGTATTATCGGTTGAAGGTAAAGGATGTGGATGTACCTAAGACATCTTTTCGTACAAGGTACGAGCATTGTGAGTTCTTGGTGATGCGGTTTGGTTTGATGAATGCGCCTGCTGCATTCATGGATATGATGAATCATGTATTTCATGAGTTTTTGGATCAGTTTGTGGTTGTGTTTATTGATGAAATTCTCATGTACTCTCGTACCGAGGAGGATCATGATAAGCATTTGCGGATTGTGTTGCAAGTGTTGTTGGAAAATTAGCTTTATGCCAAGTTGAGTAAGTGTGAGTTTTGGCTTAAAGAAATTGTCTTTATTGGGCATGTGGTGTTGGCCGAAGGTATCCGGGTTGATCCACATAAGATTGAGCCGATGATAAATTGGAAGACGCCTAAATCGGTGATTGAAGTTCGTAGTTTCCTTAGTTTGTCGGGTTATTATCGAAGGTTTGTGGATGATTTCTCTAAGATTTCTGCTCCGTTAACCAAGTTGTTGCAAAAGAATGTTCCTTTTGAGTGGACGGATATTAGACAACAAGGTTTCGATAGGTTGAAGGAAGCTTTGACACAAGCTCCTATTTGATTCAGTCAGAATCTGGTAAGTAGTTTGTGGTCTATAGTGATGTATCGTATGTTGGTTTAGGTTGTATGTTGATGCAAGGTGGGAAGGTTGTGGCGTATGCATCTAGACAATTGAAGGTGCACGAGTGTATCTATCATACCCATGATCTTGAGCTGGTCACAATTGTGTTTGCTTTGAAAATTTGGAGATATTACCTTTACGGTAAGAAGTGTGTTGTTTATACGGATCATAAAAGTTTGAAGTATTTAATGTCTCAGAAAGAGTAGAATCTTAGGTAACGAATATGGTTCGAGTTTCTTAAGGATTACGACTTGACGATAGAGTATCACCCTAGAAAGGCCAACGTTGTGGCCAATGCTTTGAGCAAGAAGGTAACTGTGGAATTGAGGCCATGTTTGCACGATTGAGTGTGTCGTGTGATGGTGGATTGATAGCTGAGTTGCAAGTGAAACATTCCTTGGTCTAGTTGATTAAGGACAAGCAGTTGCTTGATGATTCGTTAGTACCACATGTTCAAGATATTGCGGATGGTAATGCAACAGACTTTTGCTTTAATGATGATGGTGTCTTGTGTTTTAGGAGTTGAATAGTTGTGCCGGATGATGTTGGGTTGAGGCGCGCTATTCTAACTGAGGCACATAGTAGCCCTTTTTCTATGCATCCTAGTAGTACTAAGATGTATTGTAACGCCCTGGTTTTGGGCCTAGATGTTTTAGACATCAGATCGGATCGGTCGAGAACGGTTTGAATCGCGTAAGGTGATTTAAGGAAATAAAGGATCAGGATAGGATAAAAATGAGGTAAAATTGCTAAAATCCTCTAAAAATATGTTTAAGAGGTTGGCCAAATCAATTTTTCAAAAAGAGTTTTGGAAATGGGACATTTCGAGTAGTGACCAAATTGTAAAGTTTTGAAATTGAGGAAAATGTGATTTGTAAAGGAGAAGCCAAATTCTTAGAATCTTTAGGGGGCTTTATGGAAATTTAACATTTTCCTTAATATGACATGTGTTTAAAATGGCTTTTGATTAAATAGCTTTAATTGCTAAAATCCTTACTCTCGTTAGTGGAATTATACTACTACCGATGAGTGATGTGAGGGGTTGTGATTGTGCCATTAATCTCCATCACGAGTGTTGAGGGGTTGTGATTGTGTCATGTAACTCCACCTTGTGTAGTTCGGTAGTATGTATGAAGCATGTGGGACAACGCTTGTAATCCGCGTACCGGATTGTGTCTTTGAGTTGATTATGGTTTGGTTTGAGAAATGATCACTTGTAAGCCAATATAATGATGATGACTAATGGTTAAGCATGAGATGCTTGTGATTATGCTAGAATGCCTGTGATGCTTGGTAAAGCATGAGCAAAGGTTTATTTGCTGTTTTAAAATGATGCATAAGAGCATGTATTTTAGAAAGTGCAATGATGTCTTGGAAGGGCATGTTTTATGTAAAAGCATGTGTTGATAATAGTGTTTTGTCGTTGGTGTGAAATGCATTGATGAATGTTGTTTAGCGATCCTCACTAAGCTTTGTGCTTACGCTCATTTGTTTCATCAATGCAGAGAATTAGGCATTTGAGGCAGCGAGTAAGCAAGGGGAATCCAAGCACTTTGGTCTAGCAAAGTATGTGGTTTTTCTTTGGTGTAATAAGAGGCAATGGGTAGGATTTCTACTCTTGGTTGATTGAGGATGTTGATTATTACTTTGTTCATATGTGTTTGGGTATATTGAGTTGTAATTGGCCTTTGAGGTTTGATTGATGCATGATTGTGGCTTTTAGCTTTTGAATGGTTTTAAAGACTAGGAAGCATGCCTATAGATCTAATGCTTGCTTGAATGATGCTATGTTTTAGCTCGTACTTTGTAATGTTGATCTTTGATGCTTAAACATGTTGTATGTTTGTTGTGGCATGAATTGGAATGTTTTTAGGGGTGTTTATCAGTGAAAAACTAGCAAAAACTGATGTTGCAGGGCAAGGCATATCGGAACGCCCTTACCCGTTTCGGAATAAAGGCTTGAAATGGCCATGAGGTTTCGGAATGAGTAGGAACGTTCCAGAACGATTTGCTACTAGAAAGGGGTGTTTCGATATGGGTTTCGGAACGCACCCGAGTATCAAAACAATCAACCTAGTTTTACTGCACGAAAGTAAAGGAAATAATTGAGAAGTTTGTCACGAGAATAATAAAGAGAACGTAAATAAAAGAGTAGAGTAATCAAGATAGAGAGAATGGGCTGGTATTGAATTGCTCAGTAGTGCAGGTATTGTATTGCTTAGGAACTCCAGTTCTGTCGTCGCGCCTGTCGCCGACAGCACCTGTCGCGGCAGCTGTCCGTTGGTCGTCGCGGCAGCAAACACACCAACTCAGTACGTTCAAGTTTGGCAAGAATCCCAGATCTGCCTTGGCCTATCCCTAGGTCCAAGTCTGTCGATGATCACGTCTTGATGATACCTCCCGGCGTGAATCGAAGGATGAACACCGATGTGTATGAATTCTTCTTTAGCCACTTAACCTTGCCCTATCCCTAGGCACAAGATAGTTCAACTATAAACTAGAGAACTTGCTCTTATTTCTTTCGTATACTTAACTCTCCCGATGCTAAGTAAATGGATAACCTCACAATGCTCTCCCGATGCTCTTGCAAGATATTAATAACCAAAATAAGAGAACTTGAAGTTTATTTTATTGAACTTGGAAATTCCTAAAACAAAACAACCCTTGCAACTACTTTACAAATCAACCCGTGGCCCTAATGGGGTTTTAGAACATAACGACGGCGAGTAGACGGAGGAGGGGTTTTTTGGTTATCGGTTATGGGGAAGATGTCTTCTAGGTTAAAATCTATGCCCTTATATAAGCTTTAGGCTCAAGTATTCTAAGGTAACAAGGATTACAACTTTAATTAAAAGTAAGATTCTAATAAAGACTTAATCTCCAAGTATCCTACTTTTCACCCGCCTCCTTGTTTTATGTGATTTCTTCTCCTTGAGCTTTGGCTTGACATATCTTTTGATCCGGGGCTTGGAAAAATATATGGTTTTCACACGACAGACGAGCATAATTTTCTCTATCTATCGAGGTCCACTTTGCTTTTCCTCTCCGCAAAACTGCTGTCACCATGTTGTCACGGCAGATCCATGGCAGCATCGTCCTTATCGTCTGCTTGTCTAGTTCAGCTTTCCTGCTTCTCTGCCCTGCGCCCGCCTTCTCCGTCTACTATGGCAGCAACCTGCAAAATAAGCCATCTTTTAGTAGAATCCGTGCCTTTACTATATTTGTGATGTTTTGCTATAAACTAACCTAAATGCAATGCAATGATGCTTGAATGCAGCAGAAATATGAGTTAAAAAGGGTGTAAATAATAGAACTTTTACACACTCAACACACCCCCAAACTAAGTTTATTTTTATGCCAAAGTTTATTTTTTTGGAAGGCACATTTTCATGCTTCTTTTCTATTTTGAAGCTAAGTTTTACTAGAGCCAGTTTTGGGCACCTCTAGTTAGCTTCCTAGAGCCGATTTCGGGCACCTCTAGGTTTTTGAGTTTCTTTTGCTAAACTTCTTTCATAGAGCCAGTGTTAGGCACCTCTAGGGGCTATTCAAGTACTAAGCATCCTATTCTAGTTTGGCTAAAAGAAATCTAAGCAATATAATAGTCACAATGGTGTTTTAAGTTTTTCAGAACTATAGAAAGGCTCTAAACTTCTCCTTAAACTATCCTAAAGATGCTGCCACGACAGAGCTGTCATGACAGGTAAGTTTACTTCACAGTTTTAAGCCAACAGTTTAATCTTTTCTGATTTTTTTTAAGAGAAACTTAAAAGACACAACAAATAATTAAAAATGTACTAAGACTCCATTAAAATGGAGGGTTGCCACCCCCCAAACTCGAGGGTTGCATTGCCCTCAATGCAAATGACAGGTAGAATGAAGGCAGATACATCACAAAATATAAATAAGCAGGCAACAATAAAAAGAAAATAAAAGACTTAAATTTTAATCGCTGTCTTCACTGCTGCTGCTGACACGGTTCTGGCGGCAGCGTCTGGTCGGTGGGGCTGGCTGGACAGGTTGCTCCACGACCTAGATGTCTGAGCTGATGCCGGTTGTGCTGGCCTTGGGCATTAGTTGTCTGTCTGCCACATGTTTCTACCTCTTGACAGGCGTGACCTCTCTCTCCAAATTCCTCCTAATTGGAGGGTCGGACTCGCTGTCATCGGAGGCAGGTCGTTTCCTTCCTCGGGCAGAGGTTTCGGCCGTTGGACTGCCAGCTACCGTCGGGGCAGGTGATGGGGTGGAAGCAGCAGAGTGTGCATGGGGAGAGGCAGGTGGTGTAGGTGTGTGGACAGGGGAGGGGGTGTGGAAATATTGGGCAGGAAATGTGGGGAAAACAAAATCAGGATAATGTAAAGTGTTGGTAATGAAATTTACCGTTGCGTTGGCGAAATCCCGGATGAATGTCATCAATCCCATTTGTGTGTCTTCCACCCGTTGTATTGTAGCGAGGATCTGGGCATATTGGTCGGTCGGGGCAGCTGATGTGGCAGGTTCATGGGCAGGCTCCTCGGATGATTCTGCTGGGGAGGCAGTCGGGTTGAAGGAGGAGAGGGGGGGTAGCGACTATCAGCTCCATGAGGCTGTTAATGTTGTTGTCTTTCCAGCCTCTGCCCTAGATTAGTTTGTCGGTGGTGGCCTCTGGGACGGCAGCGCAGCGGCAAAGAGAAGTGATCGTGAACGGTAGGAAAAGACGGAAAGTGGAGCGGAATGTGCAGTCCAAGATGCTTTCCCTCATATAGCGGCCCACGTTGATAACCCGATCGTTCATGATCGAATGGATAAGGGCTAGCCGCTGCTGATCCACTGTTGTGTGATGGGAGGACGACAGGATGCGCTTCTTGATGAAAGTGTTCCAGAGTTTGGCTTCTGGGAGTAGCTGCCCCCTTTTTACAGAGTTTGGGTTCTTTTTGCTCGTGGTCCATGTTGTTCCTTCCTCTGTCACCTCCGCCATGACAGCTCCGTAGGCGGCAGAATCGAAGGTGTCTAAAAATTGCTGATGGGCATCATCGTTTGGACCAAAATATAGGCCATACATGTGGTTGATGCTGTCAGCTGTAAATCGTACCTCTACCCCTCGGACGGTGACTGTTGTTGCCGTTCTACTGCCGATGGCAGCATAAAACTCCCTCACCAGCGTATCATTTAGTTCTGCAGGTTGTGCTGCGAACTACTCCCATAGTTGGGTCCTTATCGCCTTTGCAATGAACGGTCGGAGCCCCATGTTGTCTGCCTTGCAGACGTAGATGAATCCTCTTTCCTCCAATAATTCCTTGTTTGCGAAGGCTGATGGTGTGCGTGCTGCTGGTGAAGAGGCTGAGGCAGCATTGCGGTGGGTCTGTCTAGACGACATGTTAGTTGCAAGGGTTTTAAAATTGAAGAAAACAAATAAAATGAGAGGGGAAAGCAAGTAAGAATAAGCAGAAGTGAGGAAAATGAAAGTGAAAACAAGGTTTTATAGCGGTCGAGTAGCTGCCCGTTTAATGCTGTAACGGCAGGCGTGAATAACAGGGCGACTGTTGGGATTTGGCGTGTCTGACGCGTCTGTCACGCATTTATGCGTCTGTTACGCGTCTGCCACATGCTTCTGCGTCTGCCGTGTCAGTCTGTTGACAGCCTGTCTTATCCGTGTCTGCGCGGCAGCTGGAACGACAGGCTTCAATAAATGGGCTCTGTTGGGCTGATGGATGGATGGTGGGCTTGGGTCACTTCTCCTTTTCTTCTTGACTCCTTTATTTCCTAAAAACGGAAAATATAAAAACATTATTCGAATAAAATAAACCTAATTTCCTAATAAATAATAAATAATATAAATAAATAAAAATAAAAATTTAGGTTAAATTAGGGATGCCTTGTGGGGCATCTCCCAAAGTAACCACTTCCTGTATTCCTGGGGCTTCAGTCCCTTGATAATGCTTGAGGCGCTGTCCATTGACTTTAAATTGGTGCCCGTCTTTTAATGATCGGATAGTGATGGCACCATGGGGAAAAACTTGTACCACTTGGAACGGGCCAGACCATCTAGACTTTAGCTTTCCTGGGAAGAGTTTCAGTCTGGAATTGAACAACAACACAAGCTGCCCTGGGCAGAACTATCGTGGCAGCAATTTCCGATCATGCCACTTCTTAGTTTTCTCTTTGTAAATTCTTGCATTGTCGTAGGCCATTGTTCGTATTTCGTCCATCTCGTTCAGATCTAATAGCCTTTTCTGGCCTTCCTTGTCCAAGTCCATATTCACTGCCTTGATTTCCCAATATGCTTTGTGCTCTATCTCGACAGGCAGATGACAAGTTTTCCCATAAATCAGTCAGTATGGAGACATGCCCAATGGAGTCTTGAAAGCTGTCTGGTATGCCCATAATGCATCATTAAGGAGTAAAGACCAATCTTTCTTAGTTGGCTTAACCATCTTCTCAAGAATGTTCTTAACTTCCCTATTGGATATCTCAGCTTGTCCATTGGTCTGTGGGTGGTATGCTGTCGCGATCCTGTGCTTGACACCATATTTCTTCAAGGCGGCAACAATTACCCTATTATAAAAATGTCTCCCTTCATCACTGATAATCGCCTTAGGGATGCCAAATCTAGAAAAATGTTTTTGTGCAAAAACTTCTGGACTGTCTTGGCATCGTTCTTTTGAGTGGCGATGGCTTCAACCCACTTAGAGACATAATCCACTGCTAGGAGGATGTATAGATTTCCACATGAAGATGGAAACGGTCCCATAAAATCAATCCCCCAAACGTCGAAGATCTCGACCTCTAGAATGTTCTGCAGTGGCATCTCGTTTCTCCTTGAGATGTTACCTGTCCGCTGGCACCTGTCACAGTTCTTGTAAAAGTCCTGTGCATCTTTATATAGTGTCGGCCAGTAGAACCCTGACTGCAACACCTTGGCAGCAGTTTTGTTGCCTCCTAAGTGACCTCCATATTGTGAAGCATGGCAGTGATGGAGAATTTCTTCTTGCTCTTCTTGTGGCACACACCTCCTTATAACCTGTAACCCCCTTAACCCGGCCTAGACGGTTGACCCGAATTAAGAAAGTCACACGGGGAAAACCAAAGTCAACCCAAAAGTCAACCTTGATTAACGACCCTTTTTTTCCTTTTTAAACTTGTCTAGATGCATATTAACCCTAGTTGTGATCACACAAACAACATGCTCAAGGATCACAAACATCAGAGATCAAACAGGGACCCAATTGAACAATTTACAACTTTAGGGACCAAATTGTAAATTCTGATAATTATGAGGACTTAACCCAAATTAAAGTTACCAACTTGAAGTTAATCAGGTTTCATGCTTCACTGCCAAATTTCAGCTCAAAAAGACTTCCCAAACTCATACAATTGCACAAACAGGATTCAGGACTAAAATGCAAACAATACAAAACATTTAACTGCCCATGTCAGCCCCCAACGGTCGGCTGTTCCGAAACAGGCAGATCTCGTTTCGAAACGCGGGCCGTTCTGCAACGCGTACCGGAACACGGGCTGGCAGTGGCCAATCCGTTTCGGAACGGTATCTCCCGTTTCGGACGCCTGGGCTGGTTTAGGCCACCCGTTCCGAAACGGTAAGCACTGTTCCGAAACACCCTGCACAGATTGCCTCAAAATGCATACTTAAACATGCAATTAAACATCCAATCATGCTCCAAATGCCACCAAACTTTACCAACATGCAATTCAACATACAAGAGACATAATTGCTCCAACCAATCATCAAAATAGCATCATATACGAAAAGCCCCAAATCTATAGGCATGCTTCCTATACAAGCAACCATTCAAGCATAAACTTCCAATTCAAGCATGAAATGACCAAACACAAAATCCAGCATTCTCAACAACATTCAACATACTTAGGGAGTTCAAAACATCTCCCAAAACATACACATAGGTCCCCCATTGCCAAAATACCAAAAGCTAAAATGTACTTAAGAAAACCTTCCATACTTAGAGCTTTACTTCCACTTGATTGCTTGCCTTCCTTGCTGCCCTCAAGTACCTTAATGCTCTGCATTATTGAATTAAGAAAACGAAAGAGAGCTTAAGCAAAAGCTTAGTGAGGAATGCTCATGAAAACCTTTCAATAATGCATTTATAAAACACTCTATAAATCATGCTACAAGTCAACATTTGCACATGCTCAAAAGCATACTAAAACAAGCATTTCATGCTTCATATCATAACATGTCATATTGGCCACAAGTGATACATTTCATCTTTTAAAAACAAGATCAACATAAGACTCACACATTGACTTTTAAACACCATTGTGATCTTATAATTCACAAGAACCACACAAGGACTTTTAACCACCTTTGTGTTCTTCCCAAGGACTTTTAAACACCTTGGCCCCAAGGACTTTTAAACACCTTGGCCCATGGACTTTTAAACACCATGGCAAGGACCACACAAGGACTTTTAAACACCTTTGTGTCCTTAACAAGAACCATCCAATGACTTTTAAACACCTTGATGTTCTTAAGTAACAAGGCTCACTCAAGGACTTTTAACCACCTTAGTGACCTTAGCAAGAAACATCCAAGGACTTTTAACCACCTTGATGTTCTTAAGTAACATGGCTCACTCAAGGACTTTTAACCACCTTAGTGACCTTAACCTTTTCAAAACATCACTTGCCAATATACATCATTCTCATCATTTAATCCACTATTTTAAAGCATTAAACCAAGCCATATTCATCATGCATTTAAAAGCATCAAACCACATTTAATCAATGTTTAAAAACAAGGAACTCTTACCTAGAGCTTCCTTCAACATATGGCTTACAAAAACAACAATTACCATGCTAAATCATGCTTTCAAAACAGAATTTAAACCATGCAATAAACCACATTGCATAACAATCCAAACATGGCCACCACTAGAAAGTTTTTCCGAAAACTTACACTTGAGCTTAGCAAAGTTGTTTAGACTTAAACTAAGCTCCCAAGACATTGGTTTCAAAGCCGAAAACCCAATTTCACTCACCGATTCCACTTCGCCCCTTGCCGAAGCACCAATTCAAGCCTCTGGATCACCAACTCTTGGATCCAAGGATGCCTCCCATGTTTTAACACATCAAAACAGTAGATTAATGCATCATCATGCATTAATACCTTCAATGAAAGCACCTAAACTCGCTGCTCTCATCCACACTCCATTTTCGGCCACCAAACACAACCGAAAATGCCTCCAAACCACTTCTCAACAAAGCCCAGCCATAAACCATCAAAACCAAACATCCTTTAACACCATAAAACATCTAAAAATAACCTATTAACATCCTTATATCTCCAGCAACATCAGATCCACAAGATCACACCAAAAACAACCTAGAATCATAAGCTAAACTTAGGAAATTCAACCTATCCGGGATTGCATTAATCAAAACTCAATTCCTTATCAATTTAGTGTTCAATTAACATCAAAAACACATCTCAAATCACAGATTTAACAGATCAAACGAAAATCATCAAAAATCACCAAATCTTGCATTATAAGCCAAGATTCATTTCACAACTCTAAAACCATTTGTAAAACATCAATTAAGGATTGAGAACTTAGGAATTTCAGTAAAGAACTGATAGTTTAGAGGAGAAGGACGTTCTTACCTCCAAACTTGAGTTTCTCCACTTTTTGGAACCAAAAACCTTGATGAATCAAGTAGCAAATGGTGAGGTTTTGTAGATATGATGATTAGGAATCAAAAGAGAGTTGAAAGGAGAGATTTGAGTGACAAAATCAGAAAGAAATATCTGGAGAGAAAGTGTTTGGGTTGAGAGAAAATGAGAGAAAAGGAAAATTGAAAGAAAATGGAAAGTTGGTTACAAAATAGTAAAATGATTTCCCTCCACTTTTCTTAAGCTTTAAAATCAGAATAAAACCTTAAAATATCTTAGAAAAATCTGGAGAAACTCCTTTTGGAATAATAGCTCCTTAAAGATTCAAAGTTTCAACCCTTTATAAAACAGTCACAAAACTTTCAAAAATTACATTTTGGTCACTAGCCAAAATGTCACCCTTCCAAACCTCATTTTTCAAAATTGATTTCACAGTTCTCTTAATTATATTAAAAGACGATTTTAGAACATTTTTCCATATTTTTAATGCAACCCGAACTAGGCTTTCCTAATTTCACCTTATTAGATTCGAACAGCACTTTGACCAAACCGGTCAACGCCCAAACTTCCAAGCCCAAAACCGGGGCGTTACATAACCTGATCTACGCATAGTTTGAAAAGAAGAGGTTCGTCCCAATAATAATGCTTAACATCATTTTGGAACCTCTTTCTGGCTTGATAATTAAGATCAGAAGGAAGTATTCTGCTAACTATAAAATTAACGAAATCAGCATACCAGGGGAGTTCAGAAGACTTACCTGCCGCCTTGGATGTCGCGGCAGCGATTGCGGCAACAAAGAGCTGCTCATCTGGGAAGGTCTCCAGTATGTTTGTCTCATCTACAGGTAGACTCTGTCCCTTCTCCAACCTTGGCAAGTGGTCTGCCACCTGATTTTCTGTCCCCTTTTTTGTCCTTGATCTCTAGATCGAATTCTTGTAATAGCAAGATCCACCGTATCAATCTAGGCTTTGCTTCCTTCTTTGCGAACAAATACTTCAGGGCAGAATGGTCTGTGTGCACTATTACCTTCGTCCCAAGTATGTAAGAACGAAACTTGTCAATGGAGAACACAACAGCTAATAGCTCCTTTTCTGTGGTGGTGTAGTTCACTTGGGCGTCATTTAGTGTCTTCCTGGCATAGTATATGACATGAAACAGCTTATCTTTGCGCTGTAACCCCCTTAACCCGGCCCAGACGGTTGACCCGAATTAAGAAGTTTACACGGGGAAAACCAAAGTCAACCCGAAAGTCAACCTTGATTAACGACCCTTTTTTTCTTTTTAATCTTATCTAGATGCACATTATCCCTACACATGTTCACAAGAACAGCATACCCAAAGATCAGCGCATTCGGAAAACATTCAGGGACTCGATTGCACAAAACATGAATTTAGGGACCAAATTGTAAATTCTGAAAATTATAAGGGCTTAACCAACTTTTGAGTTACCAATATGAAATTAGTCAGGTTTCATGCTTCTCTGCCAAATTTCAACTCAAACAGAGATCTCAAACTCATTCAATTGCATAAACAAGATTCAAGACCAAAACGCAAAGGTTTCAAAACATATAACCAACAATTTCAGTGCCCAACGGTCGAGTGTTTCGGAACATGGAGGACCCATTCCGAAACGCGGGACCGTTCCGAAACCAGTACCGAAACAAGGCCTGGCAGTGGCAAAACCGTTCCGGAACGGTTCTACCCGTTTTGGAACGCCTAGGCCATTTCATGCCCTATGTTCCGAAACGGTAGCAACTGTTCCGAAACAGGCTGCCCATATTGCAGAAATTTTTCTGGTTTAGCATGCATTCGACCCATCAAACATGCTCCAAAGACAACCAAATCACACCAGCAATTCATCCAACAATCAAGGAACATAATTGCATCAAATCTAGATACAAGACCACCCCTAGGTGCACCAACTCATTCAACACATCCAACACTCATTCATGCTTTTAAAACAAGAAGCATAGCATAACAACTTAAGCATAAGAAGGTTCAAACATTGCAAGCATTAAACCACATAGTTCAAAGCCATAAACCAAACTTGTCCAACATACACAATCTCATAAACATCAACACAAGAGATTCTTCCCCCCATTGCCTTTATTATCTATAGCTATTAACCGAGACATACATCTCAAGTGGAGCTCTCCTTGAATCCCTTGCTTCTCGCTGTTCCAACTTCAATTATCTGCATTGATGGATAAAAAGGAGCGTAAGCACATAATGCTTAGTGAGGAATGCTCAAAACCAAAACACCATCAATGCAGCGAGTCATAAAACCTCTTTTAAAAGCATCACAATTCAATAACCAAAGCAATGTTTGAAAACCCTTTTAATCAACATACTTTAAATCATGCATTACTCAAACATGAAAACCAACCCTTAATTTAGAAAAGCTAAGTAATTCACTTCAAAGCACAACCTTGCAAAACCATCAATTTAACCTTTGTAACGCCCCAGTTTTGGGCTTAGAAGTTTTGGGCTTGGACCGGTTCGGTCAAAGTACTGTTCGAATATAAAAAGGTGGATTTAGGAAAACCTAGTTCGGGTTGCATTAAAAATATGGAAAAATGTTCTAAAATCCTCTTTTAATATATATAAGTGAACTGTGAAATCAATTTTACAAAATGAGGTTCGGAAGGGTGACATTTTGGCTAGTGACCAAAATGTAATTTTTGAAAACTGCGTGACTGTTTTAGAAAGGATTGAAACTTTGAATCTTTAAGGAGCTATTTACCCAAAGGGAATTTCTCCAGATTTTTCTAAGATATTTAATGATTTAATTCTGAGTTTTAAACAAAAGAAAAGTGGAGGGAAGTTATTTCCTATTTTCAACTAACTTTTCCAATTTTCCTTTTCTCTCATTTTCTCTCAAACCAAACATTCTCTCCAGAGCTTTTTCCTCTGATTTTGGCACCTAAATACCTCTTTTCAATTCTCTTTTGATTGCTAATCATCTCATCAACAAAACCTCACCAATTGCTAGTTGGATTTTCAAGATTTTGGTTCTAAAAAGGGAGAAATTCAAGTTTAGAGGTAAGAACGTCCTTCTCCTCTAAACTCTCAGTTCTTTACTGAAATTCCTAAGTTCTCAATCCTTAATTGATGATTTATAAGTGGTTTTAAAGTTGTCTAATGGATCTTGGCTTTAAATGCAAGATTTGGTTGATTTTGATGAATTTTCGTTGGATCTGTTTAAGCAGTGATTTGAGGTGTATTTTTGATGTTAAATGAATGTTAATTTGATATGGAATTGAGTTTTAATTAATGCAATCCCGGATAGGTTGAATTTCCTAAGTGTAGCTTGTGATTCTTGGTTGTTTTTGGAGTGATCTTGTGGATCTGTTGTTGCTGGAGGTATAAGGATGTTGTTAGGTCCTTTTTAGATGTTAAATGATGTTTAAGGATGTTTAGTTTTGATGGATTTTGGCTGGGCATTGTTGAGGAGTTGTTTGGATGCATTTTCGGTTGTGTTTGGTGGCCGAAAATGGAGTGTGGATGAGAGCAGCGGGTTTAGGTGCTTTCATTGAAGCTATTAATGCATGATGATGCATTAATCTTCTGTTTTGATGTGTTTAAAACAGGGGAGTCATCTTTGGATCCAAGTGGCGGTGATCCGGAAGCTTGATTTGTGTTTCGGCAAGAGGCAAAACGGAATCGGTGAGTGGATTTTGGTTTTCGGCTTTGAAACCAATGTTTTGAAGGTTTGGGAGCTTAGTCTAAGTCTAAACAACTTTGCTAAGCTCAAGAGTAAGTTTTCGGCAAAACTCTCTTGTTGAGGAACCATGTAATGGTTGGGTGCAATGTGATTGTTTGCATGTTTTAAATTCTGTTTTTAAAGCATATCTAGCATGTTTATTTGCTGAGATTTTAAGCCATGTGTTGAAGGAAGCTCAAGGTGAGAGTTCCTTGTTTTTGAACATTGTTTAAATGTGGATTGATGCTTAAAGATGCATGATGTTTATGGCTTGGTTAAATGCTTTAAAACAGCGGAATATTGATGGTAAATGATGTATATTGGCAAGTGATGTTTTTTAAAAAAGGTTGAGGTCACTAAGGTGGTTAAAAGTCCTTAGATGAGCCTTGAAGGTCACAAAGGTGTTTAAAAGTCCTTGTGTGAGCCTTGTGGATCCTAAGAACTTCATGGTGGTTAAAAGTCCATGATGATTCTTGTTAAGGTCACTAAGGTGTTTAAAAGTCCTTGAGTGAGCCTTGTTACTTAAGAACATCAAGGTGTTTAAAAGTCCTTGGATGGTTCTTGTTAAGGACACAAAGGTGTTTAAAAGTCCTTATGTGGTCCTTGCCAAGGTGTTTAAAAGTCCTTGGGGCCAAGGTGTTTAAAAGTCCTTGGGGTGCTACTTGTTAAGGACACAAAGGTGTTTAAAAGTCCTTGTGTGGTCCTTGCCATGGTGTTTAAAAGTCCATGGGCCATGGTGTTTAAAAGTCCATGGGGATAAGATCACAATGGTGTTTAAAAGTCCATGTGTGAGTCTTATGTTGATCTTGTTTTGAAAAGATGGTTCTTATCACTTGTTGCCAATATGTCATGAAATGAGATGGAAGCATGTATTGCTTGTTTTAAAGATTAAAGAGCATGTGTAATATTGCTTGAAGAATGATTTATAAATGAGTTTTATAAATGCATTATTGTATGGTTTTAAATGAGCATTCCTCACTAAGCTTTTGCTTACGCTCTCTCTCTTTTCTTAAACCAATAATGCAGAGCGTTAAAGTGCTTTGAGGGAAGCAAGGGAGGCAAGCAATCAAGTGGAAGTTAAGCTCAAGTATGGGAAGGTTTTCTTAAACACTTTTAGCTTTTGGCATTTGGCAATGGGGGACCTATGTGGATGTTTTGGGAGATGTTTTGAACTCCCTAAGTTTGTTTAGTGTTGATATTAATGCTGGAACATGTATTTGGCCATTATATGGTTGGTTTGGTGATTTAATGCTTGAATGGTTCGCTAAGTAGGAAGTATGCCATTAGATTTGGGGCTTTTCATATTTGATGCCATAATGATATTTGGATGATGCATTTATGTTCATTACATGTTGAATGTCTTGCTGGTGAAGTTTGGTAGCATTTGGAGCATGTATGGTTGATCAATTGTGCATTTTAGAAGCCATTTCTATGCATTCTGTGCAGGCCGTATCGGAACGGGAGCTTCCGTTTCGGAACGGGTGCCCTGTAATGGCCCAGGCGTCCGAAACGGAAGACACCGTTCCGAAACGGAAAGTCCACTGCCAGCCCTCGTTTCGGAACCCGTTGCGGAACGGTCCCACGTTTCGAAACAGGTTCTTTCTGTTTCGGAACATCTGATGGTTGGGGGCTGACATTGGCAGTTATATGTTTTGAAATGTTTGCATTTTGGTCCTGAAACTTGTATGTGCAATTGTGTGAGTTTGGGATGTCCGTTTGAGCTGAATTTTGGCAGTGAAGCATGAAACCTGATTATTTATAAGATGGTAACTTTAATTTGGACTAAGTCCACATAATTATCAGAATTTACAATTTGGTCCCTAAAGTTGTAAATTGTTCAATTGGGTCCCTGTTTGATCTCTGATGTTTATGATCTTTGAGCATGCTGTTTGAATGATCATAACTAGGGTTAATGCGCATCTAGACAAGATTAAAAAGAAAAAAAGGGTCGTTAATCAAGGTTGACTTTCGGGTTGACTTTGGTTTTCCCCGTGTGACTTTCTTAATTCGGGTCAACCGTCTAGGCCGGGTTAAGGGGGTTACATTTGGTGGTATTTGAGCCAGGTTCTCGAGTAATTGGGAATGATTGTGTGCATGATTGAAGTATGTATGTTATGTATGCTTGATTGAGTGAAAGCGTGGAGAGTGGTTTGTGTTTATGATGTAATTGTGATGTATGCTGTGGTGAAGCATGTTGTGGGTACCCATTGCCAAATCAAAGCTAATGTAATGATGTTGATTTTAAGTGAAAATGAGCTTGAGTACTTGGATTGCTTACCTTGCTGGGCCTGACTTTGTTTGTTTGCATTGTGATTGCATTGTTAGAGTATGGCACCTCGTAGAGAGTTGAGGAGTAATGTGCGAGCTACGGCTCCGAATGAGAATGAGAATGAGGAGAATGCAGGAAGTGCGGTGTTACCTCCTCCTCCACCTGGTGGTGGTGGTGCTGAGGGTGAAAGAGCTGAAGTTGCAGCTGGTGCTGGGGTCGCTGGACCTGAGGCTGGTCAGGGGCAAGCTATGCCTGATATGACGATGTTGGTGCAAGCTATTGCTGGAGCTTTTCAAGCTGCAGTAGTTGGAGCTCGAGGAGCTGGGCATCAGGAAGATGCTGGAGTTAGACTACCCTTGGAGCGCTTACGCAGTCTAGGAGGGACTGAGTTCAGGGGTTTGTCTGCGGAGGGTTCTGAATCTTGGATGGAGAGTACCAAGAGGATTTTGGGTCAGATGAGTTGCACTGATGTGCAAAAGCTGGGTTGTGTTGTATCCTTGCTACAGGATGATGCCTATACGTGGTGGACAACCACTATTGCTGGGATGGCTGATGCTGATGTAACTTGGACATTCTTCCAGAATGTGTTCAAGAGAAGGTATCTTGGTGTGAGGTACCTGGATGAAAAGAAGCGAGAGTTCATGTCTCTTACCCAAGGGAGCATGTTTGTGGCTGAGTATGAAGTGCAGTTTGTGCGACTCAGTCAGTATGCACCTGAGTTAGTCCCTGATGAGCGGGCAAGGTGCAAAAGATTCCGTTATGGTCTAGTGACGGATGTGAAGATGTATGTGCTGGCTACCGAGTATGATGATTTTGATGTGCTGGTGGGCCGAGCCAAGGATATTGAGATGAACTTGGGTTTATCTGCTAGAGGTGCTGGAGCAAGTGCTGGTAAGCGGGCAACTGAATATAGTTCCGGTGGTGGACAGAACAAGAGGGGACGTGATCAGAAGTACCAGTCCTCGGCTAAGCGAGGTGGTGGAGCACCTGCTCGGGGAGGCAATGCTAGAGCTGATCCGAGTGCTTGTTGGATTTGTGGTTCACGTGGTCATATGAAGCGTGATTGTCCTCGTGCTGTTGTGGATTGTGAAAATAAGCGAGTTTCGCTGAAGCTTGCAGATGATTATGAAGTTGTTGTGGTTGGTGAGAATGTGAAGTTTCTTGCCAATGTGGTGTCTACGTTGGAGGCGAGTTGGATGCTGAGGCAAGGATGTGAAGCTTACCTAGCTTTTGTGATGAATCCTAGCTCTAAGGAGTTGCGGGTGCAAGATATCAGGGTTGTGCGAGAGTTTCCTGGTGTGTTTCTTGAGGAGTTGCCTGGTTTACCTCCTAACCGCGAGGTGGAGTTTGGAATTGAGTTGTATGAGAATACAACTCCTGTGTCCATTACCCCTTATAGAATGGCACCTAAGGAGCTGAAGGAGCTGAAGACGCAGTTGCAAGAGTTGCTTGATCGTGGGTTCATTCGGCCGAGTGTGTCGCCTTGGGGTGCACCGGTCTTGTTTGTGAAGAAGAAGGATGGCACTATGAGAATGTGCATTGATTACCGTCAGCTGAACAAGTTGACTATCAAGAATCGGTATCCTTTGCCGAGAATTGATGATCTCTTTGATCAACTTCGGGGAGCTGCTGTGTTCTCTAAGATTGACTTGAGGTCAGGGTATTACCAGTTGAAGGTGAAGGATGTGGATGTGCCTAAGACAGCTTTCAGGACAAGGTATGGGCATTATGAGTTCCTTGTGATGCCGTTTGGTTTGACAAATGCTCCTGCTGCTTTCATGGACATGATGAATCGTGTGTTTCATGAATATCTGGACAAGTTTGTTGTGGTATTCATTGATGATATCCCCGTGTACTCGCGTACTGAGGAGGAGCATGAAGAGCATTTGAGGATTGTGCTGCAAGCTTTGTTGGAGAATCAGCTTTATGCTAAGCTGAGCAAGTGCGAGTTCTGGCTTAAGGAGGTGGTGTTTCTTGGGCATGTAGTTTCTGCTGAGGGGATTCGTGTTGATCCTCAGAAGATTGAGGCAGTGATGAACTGGAAGGTTCCTAAGTCTGTTCATGAGGTTCGTAGTTTCCTCGGTTTGGCAGGATACTACCGGAGGTTTGTGGATGGGTTTTCTAAGATTGCTGCACCTTTGACGAAGTTGTTGCAAAAGGATGTTAAGTATGAGTGGACGGAAGCGAGACAACAGGCTTTTGAGAAGCTTAAGGCGGGTTTGACGCAAGCTCCTATCTTGGTTCAACCTGAATTAGGGAAAGAGTTTGTGGTCTATAGTGATGCGTCCTATGTTGGTTTGGGATGTGTGTTGATGCAAGAGGGTAAGGTGGTGGCTTATGCATCGCGGCAGTTGAAGGTGCATGAGCGCAATTATCCTACGCATGACATTGAGTTGGCTGCAGTGGTTTTTGCTTTGAAGATCTGGAGACATTATCTGTATGGTGAGAAGTGTACCGTGTACACGGATCACAAGAGTTTGAGGTATCTGATGTCTCAGAAGGAGTTGAATCTTAGGCAGCGGCGTTGGGTGGAGTTGCTCAAGGATTATGATCTGACGATTGAGTACCATCCTGGAAAGGCTAATGTTGTAGCGGATGCCTTGAGTAGGAAGGTAGCTGTTGAGCTAAGGGCTATGTTTGCCAATTTGAGTATTTCGCAAGATGGTGGTCTTGTGGCTGAGTTGCAAGTGAAGCCATCTTTGGTCCAGTTGATCAAGGAAAAGCAGTTGCTGGATGATTCCTTGGTGTCGCATGTTCAGGATATCGCGGAGGGTAGACCTTCGGATTTCTGCTTTAATGATGATGGTGTGTTGTGTTTTGGGAGTCGGATAGTAGTGCCTGGTGATGCTGAGTTGAGGCGTGCTATTCTGACTGGAGGCCATAGTAGTCCTTTTGCTATGCACCCTGGTAGTACTAAGATGTATCGTGATCTTCGTGATGAGTACTATTGGGTGGGTTTGAAGAAAGATGTTGCGGAGTTTGTGAGCAAGTGTTTGGTGTGTCAACGAGTTAAGGCTGAGCATCAGGTTCCTTCAGGGTTGTTGCAACCGTTGAGAATCCCTGAATGGAAGTGGGAAAGGGTTACCATGGATTTTGTATCTGGTTTACCTTTGTCACCATCGAAGAAGAATTCGGTGTGGGTGATTGTGGATCGCCTGACGAAGTGTGCGCATTTCTTGCATGTGCATACTACGTTTTCCTTGGATAAGCTTGCGGAGCTGTTCATTGCTGAGGTTGTACGGCTGCATGGTGTGCCTAAGTCGATTGTGTCGGATAGAGATCCGAGGTTCACATCGCGTTTTTGGCAGTGTTTGCATCAAGCTTTGGGTACAAGGTTGAATTTTAGTACATCTTATCATCCTCAGTCGGATGGTCAGTCTGAGCGTGTTATTCAGATTTTGGAGGATATGTTGAGGTGCTGCGTGATTGAGTTCCAGGGCTCTTGAGAGAAGCATTTGCCTTTGGTGGAGTTTGCCTATAACAACAGTTATCAGGCTAGTATTCAAATGGCACCTTATGAGGCTTTGTACGGGAGAAAGTGTAGAACTCCTCTTTGTTGGGCTGAAACGGGTCAGAAGTTGGTTTCGATGCCGGCTTTGTTGAAGGGAACCACCGAGAAGGTGAAGCTCATTTGTGAGCGGTTGAAGGCAGCTTCTGATCGGCAAAAGTCTTACGCCGATTTGAAGCGTAAGGAGGTTGAGTATGCGGTGGGTGACCGTGTGTTTTTGAAGGTTTCGCCTTGGAAGAAGGTGATGAGGTTTGGCCGAAAGGGTAAGCTGAGCCCTAGGTACATTGGACCATACGAGGTGGTTGAGCGTGTGGGTCCTGTTGCGTACAGGTTGAGGTTACCTCAAGAGTTGGAGAAGATTCATGATGTGTTTCATGTTTCTATGCTCCGGAAGTATAGATCTGATCCTTCGCATGTGATGCCTGTGGAGGAAGTGGAATTGAATCCGGATTTGACCTATGATGAGGAACCGGTGAGGATTCTGGATTCGGATAGCAAGGTTCTTCGTGGCAAGACCATTGAGTTGGTAAAGGTGCTGTGGAAGCATCGTGGTGCTGAGGAAGCCACGTGGGAGCGGAAGGATGACATGCTGAAGCAGTTTCCTTATCTCTTTCCTTCAGGTAAATTTCGGGGACGAAATTTCTTAAGGGGGGGGGGAGAGTTGTAACGCCCCGGTTTTGGGCTTAGAAGTTTTGGGCTTGGACCAGTTCGGTCAAAGTGCTGTTCGAATATAAAAAGGTGGATTTAGGAAAACCTAGTTCGGGTTGCATTAAAAATATGGAAAAATGTTCTAAAATCCTCTTTTAATATATATAAGTGAACTGTGAAATCAATTTTACAAAATGAGGTTCGGAAGGGTGACATTTTGGCTAGTGACCAAAATGTAATTTTTGAAAACTGCGTGACTGTTTTAGAAAGGATTGAAACTTTGAATCTTTAAGGAGCTATTTACCCAAAGGGAATTTCTCCAGATTTTTCTAAGATATTTAATGATTTAATTCTGAGTTTTAAACAAAAGAAAAGTGGAGGGAAGTTATTTCCTATTTTCAACTAATTTTTCCAATTTTCCTTTTCTCTCATTTTCTCTCAAACCAAACATTCTCTCCAGAGCTTTTTCCTCTGATTTTGGCACCTAAATACCTCTTTTCAATTCTCTTTTGATTGCTAATCATCTCATCAACAAAACCTCACCAATTGCTAGTTGGATTTTCAAGATTTTGGTTCTAAAAAGGGAGAAATTCAAGTTTGGAGGTAAGAACGTCCTTCTCCTCTAAACTCTCAGTTCTTTACTGAAATTCCTAAGTTCTCAATCCTTAATTGATGATTTATAAGTGGTTTTAAAGTTGTCTAATGGATCTTGGCTTTAAATGCAAGATTTGGTTATTTTGATGAATTTTCGTTGGATCTGTTTAAGAAGTGATTTGAGGTGTATTTTTTATGTTAAATGAATGTTAATTTGATATAGAATTGAGTTTTAATTAATGCAATCCCGGATAGGTTGAATTTCCTAAGTGTAGCTTGTGATTCTTGGTTGTTTTTGGAGTGATCTTGTGGATCTGTTGTTGCTGGAGGTATAAGGATGTTGTTAGGTTCTTTTTAGATGTTAAATGATGTTTAAGGATGTTTAGTTTTGATGGATTTTGGCTGGGCATTGTTGAGGAGTTGTTTGGATGCATTTTCGGTTGTGTTTGGTGGCCGAAAATGGAGTGTGGATGAGAGCAGCGGGTTTAGGTGCTTTCATTGAAGCTATTAATGCATGATGATGCATTAATCTTTTGTTTTGATGTGTTTAAAACAGGGGAGTCATCTTTGGATCCAAGTGGTGGTGATCCGGAAGCTTGATTTGTGTTTCGGCAAGAGGCGAAACGGAATCGGTGAGTGGATTTTGGTTTTCGGCTTTGAAACCAATGTTTTGAAGGTTTGGGAGCTTAGTCTAAGTCTAAACAACTTTGCTAAGCTCAAGAGTAAGTTTTCGGCAAAACTCTCTTGTTGAGGAACCATGTAATGGTTGGGTGCAATGTGATTGTTTGCATGTTTTAAATTCTGTTTTTAAAGCATATCTAGCATGTTTATTTGCTGAGATTTTAAGCCATGTGTTGAAGGAAGCTCAAGGTGAGAGTTCCTTGTTTTTGAACATTGTTTAAATGTGGGTTGATGCTTAAAGATGCATGATGTTTATGGCTTGGTTAAATGCTTTAAAACAGTGGAATATTGATGGTAAATGATGTATATTGGCAAGTGATGTTTTTAAAAAAAGGTTGAGGTCACTAAGGTGGTTAAAAGTCCTTAGATGAGCCTTGAAGGTCACAAAGGTGTTTAAAAGTCCTTGTGTGAGCCTTGTGGATCCTAAGAACTTCATGGTGGTTAAAAGTCCATGGTGATTCTTGTTAAGGTCACTAAGGTGTTTAAAAGTCCTTGAGTGAGCCTTGTTACTTAAGAACATCAAGGTGTTTAAAAGTCCTTCGATGGTTCTTGTTAAGGACACAAAGGTGTTTAAAAGTCCTTATGTGGTCCTTGCCAAGGTGTTTAAAAGTCCTTGGGGACAAGGTGTTTAAAAGTCCTTGTGTGGTCCTTGCCATGGTGTTTAAAAGTCCATGGGCCATGGTGTTTAAAAGTCCATGGGCCATGGTGTTTAAAAGTCCATGGGGATAAGATCACAATGGTGTTTAAAAGTCCATGTGTGAGTCTTATGTTGATCTTGTTTTGAAAAGATGGTTCTTATCACTTGTTGCCAATATGTCATGAAATGAGATGGAAGCATGTATTGCTTGTTTTAAAGATTAAAGAGCATGTGTAATGTTGCTTCAAGAATGATTTATAAATGAGTTTTATAAATGCATTATTGTATGGTTTTAAATGAGCATTCCTCACTAAGCTTTTGCTTACGCTCTCTCTCTTTTCTTAAACCAATAATGCAGAGCGTTAAAGTGCTTTGAGGGCAGTAAGGGATGCAAGCAATCAAGTGGAAGTTAAGCTCAAGTATGGGAAGGTTTTCTTAAACACTTTTAGCTTTTGGCATTTGGCAATGGGGGACCTATGTGGATGTTTTGGGAGATGTTTTGAACTCCCTAAGTTTGTTTAGTGTTGATATTAATGCTGGAACATGTATTTGGCCATTATATGGTTGGTTTGGTGATTTAATGCTTGAATGGTTCGCTAAGTAGGAAGTATGCCATTAGATTTGGGGCTTTTCATATTTGATGCCATGATGATGTTTGGATGATGCATTTATGTTCATTACATGTTGAATGTCTTGCTGGTGAAGTTTGGTAGCATTTGGAGCATGTATGGTTGATCAATTGTGCGTTTTAGCAGCCATTTCTATACATTCTGTGCAGGCCGTATCGGAACGGGAGCTACCGTTTCGGAACGGGTGCCCTGTAATGGCCCAGGCGTCCGAAACGGAAGACACCGTTCCGAAACGGAAAGTCCACTGCCAGCCCTCGTTTCGGAACCCGTTGCGGAACGGTCCCGCGTTTCGAAACAAGTTCTTCCTGTTTTGGAACATCTGACGGTTGGGGGCTGACATTGGCAGTTATATGTTTTGAAATGTTTGCATTTTGGTCCTGAAACTTGTATGTGCAATTGTGTGAGTTTGGGATGTCCGTTTGAGCTGAATTTTGGCAGTGAAGCATGAAACCTGATTATTTATAAGATGGTAACTTTAATTTGGACTAAGTCCACATAATTATCAGAATTTACAATTTGGTCCCTAAAGTTGTAAATTGTTCAATTGGGTCCCTGTTTGATCTCTGATGTTTATGATCTTTGAGCATGTTGTTTGAATGATCATAACTAGGGTTAATGCGCATCTAGACAAGATTAAAAAGAAAAAAAAGGGTCGTTAATCAAGGTTGACTTTCAGGTTGACTTTGGTTTTCCCCGTGTGACTTTCTTAATTCGGGTCAACTGTCTAGACCGGGTTAAGGGGGTTACAACCTTTCCAAGCATGAACATCATATGCAAAGTTAAATACAAAATCCTTGGAAAACACTTCCACTTCTCATTATACTTTTCTCATTCTTGAAAATAATTTTCAAAGTAAGAAACCCTTGAAAACCACATACTCCTTTAACTAGTCACATACATTAATTCAAATGCACACATGAAACACAAACTCAACATTTGCATTACATGCCTTTAAAACAAGCCATCACAAGACTTAAATGCATTAAAGATAATCCATGCACACAATGCAACATTCTCAATAGATAATAAACACTTGTTCAAGCTACAAGTAATACATGCATTCATAGAACATTACGCACTTCTCATGCAATCATGCATCATTTCAAGCATCTCATGCTTCATCATAATCAAGAACTTTATATTGGCTTCCAAGTGATAAACCATACCCACTTTTCAACTCAACATCCAATCGGATACGCGGATCACAAGCGTTGTCCCCACGCTTCATACACACTACCAACCTCAAGGTCTCCCAAATGGAATTTTAACCACCATTTGACCTTACCATACACAAGGTCCTCATATGGAATTTTAACCACCATATGACCTTAACATTCACAAGGCCCTCATATGGAATTTTAACTACCATATGACCTTAACATCACTCATTGGTAGTTGTATAACATCACTAACGAGATCCGGGACATACAACACAAGATCCACACATGGACTTTACACCACCATTGTGATCTTAACAAGCACAAGGTCCTTAAATGGAATTTTAACCACCATTATTACCTTTGCTTACACAAGGTCTCCCAAATGGAATTTTAACCACCATTATGACCTTAACACAAGACCCACCCATGGAATTTTAACCACCATGGTGTTCTTAACCATCTCGTTACTGTACTTGGATGGAGTTACCGGTTCAACACAACCACTCCACATCCAAGGCGACTTTATTCACGGTGCACCCAATCCTATAGCCGGCTAACTATATCCGATTAAAGTAACCAAGAACCACATACATCACTTGCCAATATAACCTTCTTACCACATTAACCCATTGATTTACAAGCATAACCAAAAAGCCAAAATCACCAATTACCATCATCAATCCACTGTTTTAAAGCACCACACAAAGCCATTAAACAACATGCAACACTATGCAATAATTCCACAATTCCAATGTACAAAACCAAGGATCTCCTTACCTTGAGCATCCTTCACACATGACTTTCAAAACCAGCATTAAACCATGCTATAATATGCTTTCAAAACAGAATAAAAAACATGCAAATCACATGCATTGCATCCAATAACCACAAGTGCTTTTAAAACCAATTCATAACACAACCAAGAGAAATATTCCATTTACTTACTCTTGAGCTTAGCTAAGTTGTTTAGACTTAAACTAAGCTCCCAAAACCTTCAAACCTTGGTTTTAAAGCTGAAAACCCAACTTCACTCACCGATACACAAAACAAAGCTAGCCAACAAGCCTTCCAAGCATCTGAAACCTTCAATGCCTCCTCTAATGCTCACGGATCATTCTCCCCTGTTCAAGCACATAACCACAGAGGATTAATGCTTCATAATGCACTAAAAACACCAGCAACACAACTCAACTCGCTGCTCTTCACAAATCCAACATTTCGGCTACCAAACACAACCGAAATCACCTCTAAACACTTCCAAAACTTAACCCAGCCAAGATCCATCACTTCTAACAATTTATAAACATCAATTAACATCCAAAATGATCCCAACCACGTCCTTATACCTCCAGCTATAACAGATCATCAAGATCACCTCAAAAACAACCAAAAACTCTAGCAAAACTTAGAAAATTCAACCTATCCAGGATTGCATTGATTAAACCTCAACTTCTCATCAATTATACATTCATTTAACATCAAAATTACATCTCAAAACAATGCCCAATCAGATCATACGAAAATTCATCAAAATTAACCAAATCTTGCATTTTAAAGCCAAGATCAGGAATTCATTTGCAAAACCTTAAACAAAACACAATTCAAGGATTGAGAACTTGGGAATTTAGGTAAAGAACTGAGAATTTAGAGGAGAAGGACGTTCATACCTCTAAACTTGAGTTTCTCCCTTTTTGGAACCAAGATTCTTGAAAATCCAAATAGCAAATGCAAAGGTTTTGTTGAAGAGATTATTAGAGATCAAAAGATGATTGAAATGTGTTATTTAGATGACAAAATCAGAGGGAAAAGGTGCTGGAGAAAGTGTTTGGTTTGAGAGAAAAAGATGAGAGAAAAAGAAAATGGAATTTAGGAAAAGTTAGTTGGAAATGCCAAAATATCTTCCCTCCCTTTTTCTTTTATTTAAAAACCATTAATTAAATCTTTAATATTTAGGAAAAATCTGGAGAAACTCCTATTGGGTAAATAGCTCCTTAAAGATTCAAAGTTTCAATCCTTTTTAAAACAGTCACACAGTTTTCAAAAATTACATTTTGGTCACCAACCCAAAATGTCACACTTCCAAACCTCATTTTGGAAAATTGATTTCACCTTTCTCTTATACATAATAAAAGAGGATTTTAAGGCATTTTCCCATATTTTTAATGCAACCCGAACTAGGCTTTCCTAAATTCACCCTTATATATTTGAACCGTGACCCGACCGGTCCGGTCCAAACCCAAAACTTCTAAGCCCAAAATTGGGGTGTTACAACTCTCCCCCTCTTAGGAAATTTCGTCCTCAAAATTTCAACCGGCGAAAAGAGAACAACCAAACTTCTCAGAGCAACACACAAAGCAACACAGTAGACTGAACCACCACTGAACACTCTCCTAACAAAACTCCACCCCAAACTCAACACCACCACAAAATATTCACGAATTCCAGAACACTCCAATGTTAACCACACCTTAACCTTTCACACTCCCGGACTACACATAGCCCCAACAACAACCTGAAGAACCTCTAACCCTTTTGCAGCATACCTCACCTTAACTCATAACTCCTAAAACTCGCACACACGGTGACACCAACCCAACCAATTCAGCCACCATGTGACCCATAACCTTCACTGCTTCTAAAACTCCTTGCGAAACTACTCAACTTCTTTCAAAGACTCTCACAGCAAGAAGAAATTCTTAAGCATCCACTGCTTACTCCAACTTCTCAACGCATTGCTGACATTCCTTCACATCTGCCGCTATAATTACCATAACGATTCACCAGGACTACTCACCCATCACCCGATAATCACGTCACAAAACCCCAACCTTGGCTCCGCCAGCCGTTCCACACACCACCAGCTGACCTCAACAGGAATTTACTTAGTCACAACCAGCCAACCACTTCTCACAGGAACTCGTCCAACCAACAATGGCCTTTGATCTTACATTGCCTTTCCACTTCAAGCTTTAACTACAATACCAGCCTTACCAGGACACCACCCAACCTACACATACCTATTTAGGTTACGAAACTCCTATTCTCCCGGGCTAACCCTGTTCTACAACCCCCAACACAACATCTTCTCAACTCTTCGAAGGTTGCTACGAACCCTCATCTACAAAAACAACCCTTCTACTACTATATCAATGCCAAGTTACCTCAGCATTTTGGAACCCATCCACAACATACAACATCACTTAACTTCCAAGGAACTACCACTTCTACTAGCTATTCACAACCACTTGACCGATTTTAACTCCAATCGGTAATCTTCTTACCACCACGTCGCTAAACCCATTAAGCATCAAACACCTTCCTTCTACCAACATGCTATACCGCACTCACTATTACTGACAACTCGCTTAATACCCTCTATTACTTCTAACATTCACCCAACACCAAAACAACTTTTAAAACCCTTCATCCAACCTAACACTATTACAACACTAACGGACCCGACTAGCTATTAGCGAGTGTGAACGTTCGTATGCATGATCACCAATATGCCCTACCAATGCCTGATGTACGTGTATGCAAAACCTCTAATGTCATGTCACATGTATGCACGGACCAGTACATATGTAATATAGCATATAACAAATGATTTTAATTGTGCATGTATGTCGGTTCACACCCACCAATAACATCCTCAGAATCCGTCTAAGAACAACCTCCTATCTCACTTCCAACTTGTCTAACTCCATCATTCTAGCAACCCATTGTCCACAAGATACTTACTATTGCCCTCTTCACACTAAAGTTGTTTCCAAAACAACAACAACTACTACCCCAACATGCTATCAACAAGACCATACCCACTACGCAAGGAAATACCCACTGAAACCAAACTTAGGATACTAGAGCAAAGATTACTTAACAAGGTTACCTGAAAACGCATCACCACCCCGGAGCTTCAACAGACGAGCTCTCTTCCTCGCAGAACCATCATTCTCCAGCCGCACCCCTGCAGCATCAGCTAACACATTACAGCCATCACCATCTCCCTGCGGTAAAGAACCCTGGCTACCCTGAGCCGACTTCAAACAATTATGCCTCATATGTCCAACAGACCCACAATTCCAGCAGATTTCATTATCCAAGCTCCTCACAACTTTCTGCTCTTCCTGCCACCTTCGAACTTTGTCTCGGTCGTGCCCACGACCCTTCAGAGACCCTTCTGCTACCACTGAAGCTGATCTCACCACTTGAGGACAATCTCGCTTCACATGCCCCTTAGAACCACAGTTCCAACAAGCACATGCGCCCCAACAACCTCCAACATGGCGCCTTCCACAACGGTCACACACCGGTAACTGAGCTTCCACTCCTTGATCAAGCAGCACTTGCCCCAAATCTGCACTATCATCCAAGCTTCGATTCAAGCCAAACCTTCCACCATATAGCCTCTTACGCTGACTGCTCCCTAGGTCAGTATCCACAACTCCCTCGCTTAAATTCTTCCCACCTTCATAAACAGAAACCACACCCTCACATTGCTTACCCCTTGGGAATTTCTCTCCCAGGTACCTTTCATAAAAGGCAGACACAAAGAAGTCTTAATCAATATCTTGGATGTGCGATGCCACCGCCACAGATGTCCACCAGGCACAAGCGTCCTCCAACATCAAAGAGACAACACTTCCCAGCTTACAGGCATAGTCATAACCTTCCTGATCCAAAATCAGAACTACACTGGCCAACCATGCCTCGAACGTTTCAGGCGTCGAACCATGATACTCCACAACTCCCAAATCATGTAACCGCTGTTTCGACAAACCCACACATCCCACAACCAGCACGTCTACAGATCTTACTGTTACCACAGCCTGAGATGTTCCCCACACCTCTTGAACAATTAGTGATGAACTCTCCATCACAGAACCATCTTCTTCCTCCTGCCTCACTACCTCAACACCAGGCACAGAAGACTGGAACGAAACACCTCCACTAAAAGGTGAATTCCACGCCTTAACAACCTGCTCTAAAGCAACAACCATCTCACCTAACTGCCATTCTTTCATCGATTTCACCATGCTATTAACAACAAACAATCATAACAAAACAAACAAATCGATCAGACCAGCTTTAAGCAAGGATTCAAAACTCCAACTCCAAAATAACACAATAGCTATAATAATAAGGCAATGGGTATCCCGAATTCTCCCCTTTTACATGACATAACAGTCAATAAACTCATGGATATCACAACATCAAGCATTTCAAACAACATATTCGGTCATGCTCTCATCAAACAACATCCACTCGCAACAGCATAGCATCATCAATATCATACCCATTACACTTTCATCATTCATAAAATCAGCTCACAACACCAGCACAACATCAGCACAAATCCACATTAGCTCAATGAAGATTCATAACCAAAAAGCATGCTTAAAACATCAACAATTCGCTTAAAAACACGCATTTCAACCGATTTTCAACCACACATCAGAATAAACATCAAACACATCTCACAACAACTTACCTTTTCCCCAAGCATTCGCAACTCAGCTCTGATACCACCAAATGTAACCCCCTTAACCCGGCCCAGACGGTTGACCCAAATTAAGAAGTTTACACGGGGAAAACCAAAGTCAACCCGAAAGTCAACCTTGATTAACGACCCTTTTTTTTCTTTTTAATCTTATCTAGATGCACATTATCCCTACACATGTTCATAAGAACAGCATACCCAAAGATCAGCGCATTCGGAAAACATTCAGTGACTCGATTGCACAAAATATGAATTTAGGGACCAAATTGTAAATTCTTAAAATTATAAGGGCTTAACCAACTTTTGAGTTACCAATATGAAATTAGTCATGTTTCATGCTTCTCTTCCAAATTTCAACTCAAACAGACATCTCAAACTCATTCAATTGCATAAACAAGATTCAGGACCAAAACGCAAAGGTTTCAAAACATATAACCAACAATTTCAGTGCCCAACGGTCGAGTGTTTCGGAACAGGGAAGACCCGTTCCGAAACGCGGGACCGTTCCGAAACCAGTATCGAAACAAGGCCTGGCAGTGGCAAAACCGTTCCGGAACGGTTCTACCCGTTTCAGAACGCCTAGGCCATTTTAGGCCCTCTGTTCCGAAACGGTAGCAACTGTTCCGAAACAGGCTGCCCAGATTGTAGAAATTTTGCTGGTTTAGCATGCATTCGACCCATCAAACATGCTTCAAAGACAACAAAATCACACCAGCAATTCATCGAACAATCAAGGAACATAATTGCATCAAATCTAGATACAAGACCACCCCTAGGTGCACCAACTCATTCAACACATCCAACACTCATTCATGCTTTTAAAACAAGAAGCATAGCATAACAACTTAAGCATAAGAAGGTTCAAACATTGCAAGCGTTAAACCACATAGTTCAAAGCCATAAACCAAACTTGTCCAACATACACAATCTCATAAACATCAACACAAGAGATTCTTCCCCCCATTGCCTTTATTATCTATAGCTATTAACCGAGACATACATCTCAAGTGGAGCTCTCCTTAAATCCCTTGCTTCTCGCTATTCCAACTTCAATTATCTGCATTGATGGATAAAAAGGAGCGTAAGCACATAATGCTTAGTGAGAAATGCTCAAAACCAAAACACCATCAATGCAGCGAGTCATAAAACCTCTTTTAAAAGCATCACAATTCAATAACCAAAGCAATGTTTGAAAACCCTTTTAATCAACATACTTTAAATCATGCATTACTCAAACATGAAAACCAACCCTTAGCTTAGAAAAGCTAAGTAATTCACTTCAAAGCACAACCTTGCAAAACCATCAATTTAACCTTTCCAAGCATGAACATCATATGCAAAGTTAAATAAAAAATCCTTGGAAAACACTTCCACTTCACATTATACTTTTCTCATTCTTGAAAATCATTTTCAAAGTAAGAAACCCTTGAAAACCACATACTCCTTTAACTAGTCACATACATTAATTCAAATGCACACATGAACCACAAACTCAACATTTGCATTACATGCCTTTAAAACAAGTCATCACAAGACTTCAATGCATTAAAGAGAATCCATGCACACAATGCAACATTCTAAATAGATAATAAACACTTGTTCAAGCTACAAGTAATACATGCATTCATAGAACATTACGCACTTCTCATGCAATCATGCATCATTTCAAGCATCTCATGCTTCATCATAATCAAGAACTTTATATTGGCTTCCAAGTGATAAACCATATCCACTTTTCAACTCAACATCCAATCGGATACGCGGATCACAAGCGTTGTCCCCACGCTTCATACACACTACCAACCTCAAAGTCTCCCAAATGGAATTTTAACCACCATTTGACCTTACCATACACAAGGTCCTCATATGGAATTTTAACCACCATATGACCTTAACATTCACAAGGCCCTCATATGGAATTTTAACCACCATATGGCCTTAACATCACTCATTGGTAGTTGTATAACATCACTAACGAGATCCGGGACATACAACACAAGATCCACACATGGACTTTACACCACCATTGTGATCTTAACAAGCACAAGGTCCTTAATTGGAATTTTAACCACCATTATTACCTTTGCTTACACAAGGTCTCCCAAATGGAATTTTAACCACCATTATGACCTTAACACAAGACCCACCCATGGAATTTTAACCACCATGGTGTTCTTAACCATCTCGTTAGTGTACTTGGATGGAGTTACCGGTTCAACACAACCACTCCATATCCAAGGCGACTTTATTCACGGTGCACCCAATCCTATAGCCGGCTAACTATATCCGATTAAAGTAACCAAGAACCACATACATCACTTGCCAATATAACCTTCTTACCACATTAACCCATTGATTTACAAGCATAACCAAAATGCCAAAATCACCAATTACCATCATCAATCCACTGTTTTAAAGCACCACACAAAGCCATTAAACAACATGCAACACTATGCAATAATTCCACAATTCCAATGTACAAAACCAAGGATCTCCTTACCTTGAGCATCCTTCACACATGACTTTCAAAACCAGCATTAAACCATGCTATAATATGCTTTCAAAATAGAATTTAAAACATGCAAATCACATGCATTGCATCCAATAACCACAAGTGCTTTTAAAACCAATTCATAACACAACCAAGAGAAATATTCCATTTACTTAGTCTTGAGCTTAGCTAAGTTGTTTAGACTTAAACTAAGCTCCCAAAACCTTCAAACCTTGGTTTTAAAGCTAAAAACCCAACTTCACTCACCGATACACAAAACAAAGCTAGCCAACAAGCCTTCCAAGCATCCGAAACCTTCAACGCCTCCTCTAATGCTCACGGATCATTCTCCCCTGTTTCAAGCACATAACCAAAGAGGATTGATGCATCATAATGCACTAAAAACACCAGCAACACAACTCAACTCGCTGCTCTTCACAAATCCAACATTTCGGCTACCAAACACAACCGAAATCACCTCCAAACACTTCCAAAACTTAACCCAGCCAAGATCCATCACTTCTAACAATTTATAAACATCAATTAACATCCAAAATGATCCCAACCACGTTCTTATACCTCCAGCTATAACATATCATCAAGATCACCTCAAAAACAACCAAAAACTCAAGCAAAACTTAGGAAATTCAACCTATCCGGGATTGCATTGATTAAACCTCAACTTCTCATCAATTATACATTCATTTAACATCAAAATTACATCTCAAAACAATGCCCAATCAGATCATACAAAAATTCATCAAAATTAACCAAATCTTGCATTTTAAAGCCAAGATCAAGAATTCATTTGCAAAACCTTAAACAAAACACAATTCAAGGATTGAGAACTTGGGAATTTCAGTAAAGAACTGAGAATTTAGAGGAGAAGGACGTTCATACCTCTAAACTTGAGTTTCTCCCTTTTTGGAACCAAGATTCTTGAAAATCCAAATAGCAAATGCAAAGGTTTTGTTGAAGAGATGATTAGAGATCAAAAGAGGATTGAAATGTGTTATTTAGATGACAAAATCAGAGGGAAAAAGTGCTGGAGAAAGTGTTTGGTTTGAGAGAAAGAGATGAAAGAAAAAGAAAATGGAATTTAGGAAAAGTTAGTTGGAAATGCCAAAATATCTTCCCTCCCTTTTTCTTTTATTTAAAAACCATTAATTAAATCTTTAATATTTAGGAAAAATCTGGAGAAACTCCTATTGGGTAAATAGCTCCTTAAAGATTCAAAGTTTCAATCCTTTTTAAAACAGTCACACAGTTTTCAAAAATTACATTTTGGTCACCAACCCAAAATGTCACACTTCCAAACCTCATTTTGGAAAATTGATTTCACCTTTCTCTTATACATAATAAAAGAGGATTTTAAGGCATTTTTCCATATTTTTAATGCAACCCGAACTAGGCTTTCCTAAATTCACCCTTATATATTCGTACCGCGTCCCGACCGGTCTGGTCCAAACCCAAAACTTCTAAGCCCAAAATTGGGGTGTTACATGCGCTGCACAAGTGTTGCCCTGACAGCATAGTCACTAGCATCACACATAATCTCAAATGGTTGTGTCCAGTCTGGTGGCTGTACTATGGGGGCTGTCACCAGTTTTTCCTTCAGAACCTTGAATGCTTCAGTGCATTCTTCATTAAAGTCAAAGGGTCGGTTCTGTTCTAAGAGATGGCATAGGGGCTTGGTAATTTTTGAGAAATTTGCAATAAACCTTCGATAAAAACCAGCATGCCCTAAAAAACTCCTAATGCCCTTGACTGTAGTCGGCAGCGGCAGCTTCTCTATGACTTCTATCTTGGCCCTGTCGACTTCTATCTCACGGCAGCTAATCTTATGGCCAAGGACTATCCCTTCATCCACCATAAAGTGGCATTTTTCCCAATTTAACACAATATTTGTTTTTTCACATCTTTCAAGTACCTTTTGTAAGTTGCCGAGGCAGCTCTCAAAATTGTCTCCAAATACGGAAAAATCATCCATGAAAATCTCAAGGAAGTCCTCTACCATGTCGGAGAATATGGCCATTATGCACCTTTGGAAGGTGGCAGGTGCATTACAGAGTCCAAACGACATCCTCCTAAACGCGTATGTTCCGTAGGGGCATGTGAAAGTCGTCCTTTCTTGATCCTCCGGTGCGATAGCAAATCTGGTTATAACCTGAATAACCATCAAGAAAACAATAGTAAGATTTACCCGCTAATCTATCAAGCATTTGATCAATAAAGGGTAAAGGAAAATGGTCCTTTCGGGTAGCTTTGTTGAGCTTCCGATAGTCCATACAAACCCTCCAACCGGTCACAGTCCTGGTTGGGATTAACTCATTGTTCTCATTGGTTATCACGGTCATTCCTCCTTTCTTTGGAACGCATTGCACCGGGCTCACCCATTTGCTGTCGGAGATGGCGTAAATAATACCAGCATCTAACCACTTGATTATCTCTTTACGCACCACCTCTTTCATTGCATGGTTTAGCCGCCTTCGGGCATCAATAGTCGGCTTATGATCTTCCTCAAGGAGGATTTTGTGCATGCATAACGCCGGACTAATGCCTTGAATGTCTGCTATCGTCCATCCAATTGCCTTTTTATGTTGGCTTAGCATGCCGATTAGCTGTCGTTCCTGTTCCTGCGGCAGCTTAGAAGAGATGATTACGGGCAGTGTGTCAATTGAACCAAGATAAGCATATTTTAACTGCCCTGGCAGGGGCTTCAATTCTAAGGCAGGTGGTTCCACAGTGGATGGCTTTTGGATTAAATGGATATCCGAAGTATAATTCAAAGGTTCGAATAACTTACCTGGACGATTGCCTAACCAGTTTACCTCCTCCTGATCTTCAGTATCAGATGTTTTGGAGTCAGAGGAGTCGCTGTCGTCGGTGTTGTCGTCTGCGCTGTCGTGACAGGCCTGTAGGTGGCTGTCGCAGCAGTGACCAAATTTTATATCATGACAGCCCGACCTAATGCAAGGATGATCAAGGGTTACTTCAATGATGGCCTTGCATTCCTCGTCCACATCAGCATGTTTCATCGCTTGGAGAACATTCAACTTAATCTCTTGATCGTTCACTCGCATGGTGAGTTCTCCTTTCTCCATATCAATCAGTGATCTTCCCGTGGCTAAGAAGGGTCGCCCAAGGATGACTGGTGCGTTTTCGTCTGCCTCACAATCTAAAACAAGAAAGTCAGCAGGAAAAATAAACTTATCCACTCTTACCAGAATATCTTCAATCTTTCCCTCTGGATAAACGTAAGAGCGGTCTGCCAGCTGCAGAGTTACTGTCGTGGGCCGCGCCTTTGCAATACCTAATTTCTGAAAAACAGACTTTGGCATTAAATTAACACTAGCACCAAGATCACAAAGTGCCTTACCCACAAATTTGTCTCCGATTACACAAGGTATGATGAAGCTCCCCGGATCCTTCTTTTTCTGGGGTTGCTGCCGATGAAGAATACTCATGCAACCATCTGCCATCCTTACCGTTTCAAATTCCCTTAGTTTATATTTTTTTTACATGACATTCTTGAGAAATTTGATGTAACCAGGCATCTCCCTAACGGCATCTAACAGTGGAATATTAATTTGAACCTGCTTAAAAATATCATAAATCTTTTTAAGTTGAGATTCTTGCTTAGCTTGTTGTATCCGTTGAGGAAAAGGTGGTGGGGGACGGTAATCAGCAATACGTCCTTCCCACTGCATACGAATCTGAGGACGATATTCTTCATTTTTGTCCTCTATCGCTTCTGCTGTCGTGACAGGCTCATCGACAGCAGTCTGTTTATCACCTGTCGGGGCAGCTTCCTCGGCAGGTTTATCCACGGCTGGTTCCTTTACTGATTCAGGTTTTTTTTCGGCCATGGTAATTTCTTCCCACTCCTAGTAGTGATTGCCTTACATTGCTCATGTGTGGGCGGTCTAGCATTTTCATTATTGCTAGGGAATCCTCCATTCTGCCTCGGCTTAATATGTTGAGAAACCTGACCCATTTGTGTCACCAGAGATTTCAAAGTAGCTTCATGATTTGTCATCCTCATCTCTGTCTTATCCATAAAATTCTCTATCTTCTTGACAAACTGATTCATATTCTCAATATAAGTACCGGTCTGAGACATAAAGGTGGCCAGAGTCTGTTCCAATATACTACTCGTGGCAGGTGGTGGCTGTTGTTGCTGCTGCGGTGGCAGGTGCGGTGACAGGTTCTGTCACGTCAGCAATCTAGGTCCTCCCTGATTCTGATTGTGTGCTTGCGGATTCAGGCCGTTATTAGGATTACTCCAGGAAAATTTGGGATCTTTCCTCCAATTGGGATTATAATTGTTGGAGTTGTAATTCGGCTTGTTGTAATTTCCAACATACTTTCCCTCTTCTAACTGTATTGGGCACTCATCCCGACTATGATTTCCCTCACAGATATCACATACTTCCTCTACAGCAAATCCTTGTTGACCTTCTTCATTCAATAACTTTTTCATTGCTTTAGTAAGGAATGCTACCTGTGATTTCAACGTGTTGTCGGCTTCATAGTCCTTGACAGCAAGTACCCGTTTACCCCCTCTTCTTGCAGTTGGAAACTGCTCCTCATTCTTGGCCAGATTTTTCAAAACTTGCAATGCCTCGTCCGGATCTTTATCCAATAATAGTCCATTTGCTGCTGAATCAATTCGAATACGAGTTTGTAAGTTAGCAGCATTATAAAACTTTGTTACCTGATTCCAGACAGGGAATCCATGCATTGGGCAGTTCCGAAGAAGAGTAGTAAATCTGTCCCAGGCCTCGTGTATTGGCTCGTCATCTTCTTGTTGAAAAGTAGAAATTTCATTACGTAATCGCTTAGATAAATGCGAAGGATTAAAACAAGATAAAAATTCACGAGATAAATCTGCCCAAGTCATAATTGAACCCTGCATAAGTTTATTCCACCAAGTTTTAGCTCTGTCCCTCAAGGAATGGGGAAATAACCGAAACCTCAGTATCTCCGGACTAACTCCTGGCAGTCTAAACGAACCACAGATCTCCTGGAACGTTTTGAGATGCTCCCTAGCATCTTCTGTCACAACACCACTAAACTGTCTGGCATTGTTGATCATACTAAACATGATAGGTTTAAGCTCAAAGTTATCAACTTCAATATCCGGCAGCGTGGTCTCCAGTTCTACATGATCGTTCAGCATGTAGTCACGACAGCTCCGTCGTCCATCTGCCGCAGGCGGGTCGCCGACAGGCGGTATACCTCCACCAGCGGGCGGATTACGGGCTATCTTCTCTAGCTGTTCCTCAAGGTCCTCGTTCCTGTCTAAAAGGTGGCGCAGTTGTTTCTTGAGATTGAAGGAACGTTCAACTTCCGGATCTAATGGATACTCAGGATCTTCACCTCTTTTAGATCTGCGCATAAACAAGAAAACCTCGTGAAAAGCAAGAGTTGAAAGTACTAAGGAAAAACAGAAAAATAAAAATAAAAACAAAATAAAAATAAAAACGAAAAGTGCAATAAAAGAAAGGTAGAGTTATGTTGCCAATCCCCGGCAACGGCGCCAAAAACTTGTTGCGTGTAAAAGAGTCTATCGCAATGGTAGTGCAAGTGTACACGACGCAAGTAGTAAAGTGATACGAAGTATCGGATATCGTCTCCACAGGGATTGGGCTAATAGCTTCACCTAGTTTTACTGCACGAAAGTAAAGGAAATAATTGAGAAGTTTGTCACGAGAATAATAAAGGGAACGTAAATAAAAGAGTAGAGTAATCAAGATAGAGAGAATGGGCTGGTATTGAATTGCTCAGTAGTGCAGGTATTGTATTGCTTAGGAACTCCAGTTCTGTCGTCGCGCCTGTCGCCGACAGCACCTGTTGCGGCAGCTGTCCGTTGGTCGTCGCGGCAGCAAACACACCAACTCAGTACGTTCAAGTTTGGCAAGAATCTCAGATCTGCCTTGGCCTATCCCTAGGTCCAAGTCTGTCGATGATCACGTCTTGATGATACCTCCCGGCGTGAATCGAAGGATGAACACCGATGTGTATGAATTCTTCTTTAGCCACTTAACCTTGCCCTATCCCTAGGCACAAGATAGTTCAACTATAAACTAGAGAACTTGCTCTTATTTCTTTCGTATACTTAACTCTCCCGATGCTAAGTAAATGGATAACCTCACAATGCTCTCCCGATGCTCTTGCAAGATATTAATAACCAAAATAAGAGAACTTGAAGTTTATTTTATTGAACTTGGAAATTCCTAAAACAAAACAACCCTTGCAACTACTTTACAAATCAACCCGTGGCCCTAAGGGGGTTTTAGAACATAACGACGGCGGGTAGACGGCGGAGGGGTTTTTTGGTTATCGGTTATGGGGAAGGTGTCTTCTAGGTTAAAATCTATGCCCTTATATAAGCTTTGGGCTCAAGTATTCTAAGATAACAAGGATTACAACTTTAATTAAAAGTAAGATTCTAATAAAGACTTAATCTCCAAGTATCCTACTTTTCAGCCGCCTCCTTGTTTCATGGGATTTCTTCTCCTTGAGCTTTGGCTTGACATATCTTTTGATCCGGGGCTTGGAAAAATATATGGTTTTCACATGACAGACGAGCATAATTTTCTCTATCTATCGAGGTTCACTTTGCTTTTCCTCTCCGCAAAACTGCTGTCACCATGCTGTCACGGCAGATCCATGGCAGCATCGTCCTTATCGTCTGCTTGTCTAGTTCAGCTTTCCTGCTTCTCTGCCCTGTGCCCGCCTTCTCCGTCTACTATGGCAGCAACCTGCAAAATAAGCCATCTTTTAGTAGAATCCGTGCCTTTACTATATTTGTGATGTTTTGCTGTAAACTAACCTAAATGCAATGCAATGATGCTTGAATGCAGCAGAAATATGGGTTAAAAAGGGTGTAAATAATAGAACTTTTACACACTCAACAGGTGTTTCGATATGGGTTTCAGAACGCACCCGAGTATCAAAACAATCAACCTGGTTTCGAAACGACCGTTCCAATACAGGGCCTTGTGTTTCGAAACACCCAACCGTTGGAGTTGAATTTGAATTGTTTCAGGTTTCAGTTTTCTTACGTTTTAGTCCCTGAGTCTTGAATGCTTAATTAAATGAGTTTGGATGATTCGTTTAAGGTGAAATTTGACATGCTGACTTATTATACGTTTAATTTTGGATTGCTAACTTTAAAAATTGATTAGTCCTTATAATTTCGGAAATTTACATATTAGTCCCTAAAAGATGTTTGTATGCAATCAAACCCCTAAACGAGCTCAGTTTACTGTGTCATTTCTGCTAAAATGTTTTTCTGTTCACATAGGTTAATAATGTGCATCCAAAAAAAGTTAAAAAGGAAAAAAGGTCTTTAATCAAGGTTGACTTTCATGAGTTGACTTTGGTTTTCCTCGTGTAATCTTCTTAGTTCGGGTTGGGCGTCTAAGCCGGGCTAAGGGGGTTACATTTATTGGTATCAGAGCCAGGTTACGAAACAATTGGGAATGTTGGTATGTGAAATTTATATGTGTTGACGTATGTTGTTTGAAAAGCATGTAATTGGTTGAATTTTGGAACTGATGTTATGGTTAATTAATGTAAATCGTATGTGAAATGAATACGATTGTATGATGATGATGCGATGTTGATATCTGCTGATTTTGGATGATGGAAAGCATGTTGAGCATGATGTGTTAATGTATGCTATGCTATGTTGAGGGAAATCGGGGTTCCCATTGCCTTATTACACTAATCAAATGTTTTTGTAAACTTGGATCCTTGCTTGAAGCTGGCATAAATGGTTTGATTTGTTTTTGTTGTTATGCTTGTTTAAAATAGCACTATGGGTCCGAGGAGAAAGCTGAGGTCGAATACAATAGTGCCTCGGGGCGACTAGGGTGAGCAAGGGGCTGATGTCCCTCATGGTAGAAATCTACCTCCTCCGCCACCACCTGGAGGTGGGGAGCAGGTGCAGCAAGGACATGTTGGTCCGGGTTTGGGTGATCTAACGTTGTTGGTTCAGGTGATCATCGGGGCGTTTCAGGCTGCTGTTGCCGGAGCGGATGTATAGACCCCTACATCTGGGCAAGCAGGCTTACCATTGGAGAGGTTGAGGAGCCTAGGAGCTGTGGAGTTCTTTGGAATGTCTCCCGAGGCGTCTGAAGCCTGGTTAGCAAGTACTATCCGTAACATTGATCAAATGGGATGCAATTACGTGCGCAAGCTGGGAAGCGCAGTTTCTTTGTTGCAAGGCGATGCCTATAGCTGGTTCAGGGCAATCTTTCTGCGGCCGAGTACGAGGTCCAGTTCGTACGTCTGAGCCAGTATGCCCCTGAGTTGATACCTAGTGAGAGGCACCAATGTGATCGCTTCCGGTACGGGCTGGTACAGGAAGTCAAGACGTATATGTTGGTTGCGGATTATACCGACTTCTATGTGCTTGTGTGTCGAGCCAAAGACATCAAACAAAATTTGGGTTTGTTGTAACCCCCTTAGCCCGGTCTAGACACCCGACCCGAACTAAGAAGGTTACACGGGGAAAACCAAAGTCAACTTGTTAAAGTCAACCTTGATAAACAACCCGTTTTTCCTTTTTGTCTTCTCTAAATGCACATTATTACCCTGTATGTTCAACAAAGTGATTAGGCGAAAACGACACTGTTGCGTGTAAAAGAGTCTATCGCAAAAGAGTGCAAGTGTACACGACGTAAGTAGTAAAGTGATACACGAAGTATCGGATGTCGAATCCACAGGGACTGGAAATAGCCTTAAACTTGAATTGTTGCACAAGAAAGAAAGAAGATAGTTTAATTGTTGGTAAGGGAATAATAAAGAATACTGAAGATAAATGATTAAAGGATTCAAGATATAGAAAATAGGCCGGTATTGATTTGCTCAGTAGTGGAGGTGTTGCAATGTATAGGACTCCCTATTCTGTCGTTGCTCCTGTCGCGGCAGCACCTGAGGCGGCAGCGGTCTGTTGTTGTCGCGGCAACGATCACACAACTCTGTACTTTAAGCTTGGCAAGAATCCCTGCTGTGACTCGTCCGATCCCTAGGTCCAAGTCTGTAGATGAACACGTCTTTGAACTTTGGGCTTGGCCTTCATTCTGATCTAGGGTCCAAAAAAATATAGGAGTGACCCACGACAGACCAGCTTAATTTCCTCTTTCTGTTGAGTTCCACTTCACTTTTTCCCTTCAACATGGCTATCGTCATTGGCTGCCACGGCAGCGTCATTCTTCTCGACTGCAATCCTGTGTTCCAGCTCTGCTTCTCCACTGCCCTGAGTCTGCTACAACAACGACCTGCAAAAGTAACCAAAATCAGTAGCAACTGTGACATTTAATATAATTGTGATATGTAAATGAAATCTATCCTAAATGCAATGAATTATGCTTGAATGCAGCATAAATATGGGTTAAATAGGGGGTAAAATATAGAACTTTTACACACTCAACACACCCCCAAACTCAAATTCTTGCTTGCCCTCAAGCAAATATTACCTAACTAAAATGAAATATTTTTTTTGTTTTGGCTTAAATTAGTGAACCCTATATTACCTACCACTTATATTCTATCAAGAGCAATACCTTATCGGGCATTTCTGGATTCATTCGGAACCATGCTATAATTCTTGTGTAGTGTGTGTAGGTTTTGTGAACACTTATGTATCTAGACTACCGTAGTATATCAGAATAGTTATGCCTACGAACTTGAGGTTATGCCATTTCAATTTTTTTTGGAGGCAATTCCTAGGCTGCTTTAGTTTTTTCTAACTTAGCTCAAAAAGAAATCTCCTAAAATAAGTGCAATGCAGTTTTGCATGCTATTGAGTCTGAATCTTTTTTCTTTCTTTCTTTGTTTTCCTAGAGCCAGTGATAGGCACCTCTAGGGGTAGTTTCAAGTGGGTAAACATTCCTATTCTAGTGCACTAAAGTAATCTAGTGCACTAAAGTAATATAGAAGGCTCTAAACATATCCTAAAATTTCCTAAAGGCACTGTCACGACAGCATATGTCGCGGAAGGTAAGTTAAGTTCAAAGAATGAAGCCAAATTTTCATTTTTTAAGCAAAAATAAACTAAACACTTAGACACAATTTTTAAAATAATAGACACTTCATTACTGGAGGGATGCCACCCCCAAACTCAAGGGTTGCATTGCCCTCAATGCATGATGACAGATAAAAAAATAGAAAATAAAAACATCACAATTATAATAAAACATCAGAAAATAAAAATAAGATAGAAACTTAAATTTAAGTGATGTCGTCGCTGCTGCTGCTGCTGATCTCTAGCTATCGGCGGGCAATGACTTTCGTTGTGGGTGCCGGCAGAATGATCGGAGAGGCGGAGGCAGTCTTTTTCTTAGCTTCCCTCGGGGGCTAGATTCTAGTAGGTGATATCTGGGGTGGTCTTTCCAGCACTTGTACCTCCTCGGAAGAGCTGCTGCTGCTGCCAGACTTGCCCTGGCCGGATGGTCCTTCACCGGTGTTGGGCTTCTCCCATTTCATCGGAGTGAACTCCTTTGAAAGGTTCCTCTTGACAGGGGGATCGCCATCAGATTCCTCCTAGATTGAGGAGGAAGAGAAACCATCAATAAATTCATCAAGGTCGGACGGTGGCTCCTTTCGCTTCTCTCCTCTGGTAGAGACAATGGCGATGTGGCTGCCACCTTTAGCTGTCGCGGCTGGGCTTGGAGTGGATGCAACAGAGGGAGTTTTTGGTGTGGCAGCAGGGGTAGGGTATGGGCAGGTGTAGGGACAGCAAAATAGTGCTCGGGGAAAACAGGAAACTGTACATTTGCAAAATTTAAATTGCTTTGAATAAAATGTATCGTTGCTGCTGTGAAGTCTCTGACAAAACTCATCAAACCCAGCTGGTGTTCCTCCATCTTCTGCAGGGTGGCTAAGATTTGAGTGGAGGAGTCTGCTGGGGGAGCTGCTACTGTTGGTTGCTGCTGCAATGCGGCAGTAGATTCTGTCTGCGTGGGCTCTATTGGTTCCTCTACCGCGGCAGATGGGTTGAAGCAGGAGATAGGTGTGGCACCTTTCAGCTCCATCAGACTGAAAATGTTGCGTTCCGTCCATCCTTTCCCTTGGACCTTGTAATCTTCAGAGATTTCGGGAACGTTGTACCAGCGACAGATCTCGGTGATGAGGTATGGGAAGTAAAGGGGTCCTAATAGCTTAAGGGCACACTCCAAGATTCCTTCTCGTATATAACGGCCGACATGAATAGGTCTCTCATTTAGAATGGAGTGAACGAGAGCTAACCTGGGTCTGTCGACCATGCTGTTGTGGGACGAAGGCATAATCCTCTTCTTAACGAAGTGGTTCCATAGCTTTGCCTCTGGAGTGAGTTGAGTGTGTTTTACTGTCCAACGATGCTTGGGATCAGCATTCCACTTTGTCCCTTCTTCAGTTACTTCTGTCATGACAGCATCGTAGTCTGCCGGCGACAGACTTTCCACGAACCTCTTGTGCCCGTCTTCCTTCGTGCTGTCGTAGATGCCGTAGAGGGTGTTGATGTATTCTGGCTCAAAGGTGACTTCCTTGCCTCGCACTATCACGGTCTGCATATCCCTGCTGTCCATGCCAGCGTAGAATTCTCGGACTAAAGTGACGTTCATCTCCTCGGGCTGGGCAACAAACATCTGCCATTTGAGGGCTTTAATCTTCCGAGCTATGAATTGTTCGAGCCTGAAATTTTCCGTGTGGTTGGCGTAGTGAAACCCTCTATCTTCCCACATCTCCCTTTTTTGGAAGGAGGTGTAGTAGCGGTCATTGGAGTCAGAGGTGGCAAAACGGTTGGGGATTTTGTCGTGGCTGGGTGTGCCTGCTGCGGCGGCAGAGCTGGAGGCAGCACTTCGTCTTGTTTGTCTAGTACTCATAGTTGCAAGACTGTAGGAAAATGAAAGAAAATATGAGATCTAGAGAGGAAGCAAGACTATAGGAAAATGAATAGTAAAATGGGGTTTATATAGATGAAGGGTTTGCTGCCCGTTGGAGCTGTAACGGCAGGCGTGAATAACGGGGCCAGCTATTACGTGGTTTCTGACGCATCTGTCACGCGTTTCCGTGTCTGTTGCGCGTCTGTTACGCGTTTGCGTGTCTGCCGTGATAGCGTGGTGACAAGTTGTCTTTTCCACGTCTGTCGCGACAATTGTTGACAGGCTGTGACGAAAGACTCCTCCTTTGGACTTTTTGGGCTGCTGGTGAGATGGTGGGCTGGTTCACTTCTTCTCCTCTCCTTGTTTCCTTTATTTCCTAAAAAAATAAAAACATAGTCCTTAAAAATAAAATAATTCTAATTTCCTAATAAATAAATAGATATATATATATATAATAATAATAATAATCTAAAAATAAAATTAAGTTAAATTAGGGATGCCTTGAGGGACATCTCCTAAATTAACCACTTCCTGCATTCTTGGGGCTTCAGTCCCCTGATAATGATCTAGTCTCTGTCCGTTGACTTTAAATTGGTGTCCGTCTTTTAAGGATTTGATCGTGATGGCACCATGGGGAAAAACCTGTGCAACTTGGAATGGGCCGGACCATCTAGATTTCAGCTTCCCTGGGAAGAGTTTCAACCTAGAGTTGAATAACAACACAAACTGCCCTGGGCAGAACTGTCGTGGCAGCAACTTCTTGTCATGCCACCTCTTTGTCTTGCCTTTGTAAATCCTTGTGTTGTCGTAAGCCATTGCTCGAATTTCTTCAATTTCATTCAAGTCAAGTAACCTTTTCTGTCCTGCCCTTTCTAAGTCCATGTTCACTGCTTTGATAGCCCAGTAAGCTCTGTGCTCTATCTCAACAGGTAAATGGCATGTTTTTCCATATATCAGTCGGTAGGGTCACATTCCCAATGGAGTCTTAAATGTTGTTCTATAGGCCCAGAGTGCATCATTGAGGTGTAAGGACCAGTCCTTTCGAGTCGGTTTAACCATGTTCTCAAGAATTTTCTTTACCTCTCTGTTGGATATTTCGACATGTCCATTGGTCTGAGGGTGATAAGTTGTTGCGATCCGATGCTTAACGCCATATTTTCTTAAGGTAGCAGCTATGACCCTATTGTCGAAATGTCTCCCTTCATCACTAATGATCGCCTTAGGTATGCCAAATCTGGAGAAAATATTTTTGTGCAAAAATCTCTGAACAATCTTGGCATCATTTTTCTGTGTGGCGATCGCTTCAACCCATTTGGACACATAGTCTACTGCTAGAAGGATATATAGATTCCCACATGATGCTGGGAATGGTCCCATAAAATCAATCCCTCATACATCAAAGATCTCAACTTCAAGGATGTTTTGCAGCGGCATCTCATGTATCCTTGAGATGTTTCCAGTCCGTTGACACTTGTCATAACTTTTGTAGAATGCTTGGGCATCCTTGAACAGTGAGGGCCAATAAAAACCAGACTGTAAAACCTTGGCAACAGTTTTGTTACCACCTAAGTGTCCTCCATATGGTGAAGCATGACAGTGGTGAATCACAGCTTGCTGCTCATCTTGTGGTACACACCTCCTGATGATCTGATCTGCCGCCATGGCTGTCGCGGCAGTGCTCGTGGCAGCAAACAGCTGCTCGTCAGGGAAGGTCTCCATTATGTGTCTTATCTATTGGAAGACTCTTTCCCCTCTCTAATCTTGACAAGTGATCTGCAACTTGGTTCTCTGTCCCCTTTTATCCTTGATTTCAATGTCGAACTCTTGCAGCAGCAGAATCTAACGTATCAGTCTGGCTTTGCGTCTTTTTTAGCAAACAGATACTTTAGTGATGAGTGGTCTGTGTGGACCACCACCTTGGTTCCAAGTATGTATGAACGGAACTTGTCAATTGAAAACACCACTGCTAACAGTTTCTTTTCTATTGTGATGTAGTTCACTTGGGCATCGTTTAGTGTTTTGTTGGCGTAATAAATTACGTGGAATAGCTTGTCCTTCCTCTACCCAAGTGCTGCCCCTACAACGTAATCACTGGCATCACACATAATTTCAAATGGAAAACTCTAGTCCGGTGGCTGTACAATTGGGGCTGTTATTAGCTTCTCTTTCAGAATTCTGAATGCCTCAGTACATTCAGTATTGAAGTCAAAGGGACGATTCTGCTCTAGTAGGTGGCATAAAGGTTTGGTGATCTTTGAAAATTTTGCTATAAACCTACGATAAAACCCAGCATGCCCTAAAAACTCCGAATTCCCTTGATTGTGGTGGGTGGCGGAAGCTTTTCAATCACCTCTATCTTTGCTCTGCCGACTTCTATGCCGCATCAGCTTACCTTGTGGCCTAGGACTATCCCTTCATCCACCATGAAGTGACATTTCTCCCAGTTTAATACCAAGTTCGCTTTCTCGCATCTTTCGTGCACCTTTTGTAGGTTGCCTAAGCAGCTTTCAAAATTGTCTCCAAAGATAGAAAAATCGTCCATAAATATCTCCAGGAAATCCTCCACCATGTCAGAGAATATTGCCATCATAAACCTCTAGAAGGTTGCTGGTGCATTGCAAAGTCCAATTGGCATTCTCCGAAAAGCGTAAGTACCGTATGGGCAAGTGAAAGTCGTTTTCTCTTGATCCTCCAGTGCGATGGCTATTTGGTTATAACCTGAGTAACCATCAAGAAAACAATAATAAGGCTTTCCCACTAATCTATCAAGCATTTGATCAATAAAAGGCAGCGGAAAATGGTCATTCCGGGTAGCTTTGTTAAGCTTTCGGTAGTCCATACAAACCATCCAATCGATCACAATCCTGGTTGGGATTAATTCGTTTTCTTCATTGGTCACCACAGTTATTCCTCCCTTCTTAGGAACGCATTGCACCGGGCTCACCCACTTACTATCTGAGATGGCATAAATTATCCCAGCGTCTAGCCATTTGATAATTTCTTTTCGAACCACTTCTCGCAAAGCATCATTCAAGCGTCTTTGGGCATCAATGGTCGGCTTATGATCATCCTCTAAGAGAATTTTATGCATGCATGGTGCCGGACTGATACCTTAGATATCAGCTATCGTCTATCCAATAGCCTTTTTGTGCTACTGCAACATCCCTATCAACTGTTGTTCCTGTTCCTACATCAACTTGGATGAGATGATTACGGGCAACGTATCATTTCATCCAAGAAAAACATATTTAGGCTGCCCTGGCAGGGGCTTAAGGTCTAGAACATGTGGTTCTACAGTTGAGGGTTTTGGATGATGTGTTCATTCGAGGTATAGTTTAAGGGCTCGAATAACTTACCTGGATGATTGCCTATCCAGTTTACCTCCTCATGACCTTCAGTTTCGGATAAGTCAGAATCTGAGGAGCTGCTGTCACCGTCGCTGCCGTGACAGTCTTCCAGGTGGCTAATGTGGCAGTGACCAAACTTGATGTCATGGCAGCACGACGTGGTGTAGGGTTGATCAAGGGTTACCTCAGCGATAGCCTTGCACTCTTCTTTTGCATCAGCATGCTTAATTTCTTGGAGAACATTTAGCTTGATCTCTTGATCATTCACTCTCATTGTAAGTTCTCCCTTTTCTACATCAATCAATTATCTGCCTGTGGCTAAGAAGGGTCGCCCCAGGATGATTGGTGCATTCTCATCTGCTTCACAATCTAAAACAAGAAAGTCAGCAGGAAAAATAAACTTATCCACTCTTACAAGAATATCTTCAATCTTCCCTTCTGGTTGCACGTAAGAGCAGTCTGCCAGCTGCAACATAACTGTCGTGGGTCGTGCTCGTCCAATACCTAATTTCTGAAATACAGATTTTGGCATTAAATTAATACTAGCACCTAGATCACAAAGTGCCTTACCCACGAATTTATCACCAATTATGCATGGTATTATGAAGCTCCCAGGATCCTTCTTTTTTTGGGGTGGATGCCTGTGCAGAATAGTCATGCATCATTCTGTCATTTTAACTGTCTCAAATTCCCCAAGTCTGTATTTCTTCGACATAGCATCCTTGAGAAATTTGGCATAACCTGGCATCTCCTTGATGGCATCTAACAGCAGAATATTGATGTGAACCTGCTTAAAAATATCATAGATCTTTTTGAGCTGGAACTCATGTTTCTGCTTCTGTAGCCGCTGTGGAAAAAGAGGTGGAGGACGGTAATCTTCAATTCGTCCTTCCCATGGTATTCGGATCTGAGGAGGCTTAGGTTCTTCATCCTTCTCCTCTGTCCCTTCTGTTGTCATGACATGTATGGCGGCAACAGGCTGTTTATCGTCTGCCAGGGCATCGTTCGCGGCAGTCGATTCTAGGGCTGGTTCCTTAACTGGTTCAGCTTTCTTCTCCGGCCCTGGTAATTTCTTCACACTCCTAGTTGTGATAGCTTTGCACTGCTCTTGTGTGGGTTGTCTAGCGACCTTAGTATCGCTAGGGAATCCCCCATTCTGCCTTGGCTTAATATGCTGGGAAACTTGACCCATCTGCATCTCCAGTGATTTTAGAGTAGCTTCATGGTTAGTCATTCGCATCTTTGTTTTATCCATGAACGACTCAGTCTTCTTGACGAAGTGATCCATGTTTGCGATGTAAGTTCCTATCTGTGACATAAATGTGGCCAAGGTCTGCTCTAGTATACTAGGTGTGGCTGCCGGCGGCTGTTGCGGCTGCTGTTGCGGTTGCCGCCGAGTTAGAATTCTAGGTGCCCCCTGATTTTGAGTGTTCTGTACTTGAGGATTCAGGGCGTTGTTTGGGTTACTCCAGGAGAACTTGGGGTCTTTCCTGCAGCTGGGATTGTAATTGTTGGAGTCATAGTTCCTTTGCTTGTTAAAATTCCCAACATAAATTCCTTCCTCTAGTTGTAGCGGCAGTCTTCCGAACTGTGATTCCCACTGCAAGTTTCACATACCTCTTCTGCAGAGTAGACGGGTTTTGAATCTTTCTTTAGCAAATTCTCTACTGCCTTTGTGAGGTACGCAACCTGTGTCTTTAGGGAATTGTCGGCTTCATAATCCTTCACAGATAGTACTCGTTTACCTCTCCTCACTGTGGGGAACTGATCTTCATTCTTTGCCAAATTCTTCAATACTACCATGGCTTCATCGGGGTCTTTATCCAACAGCAATCCATTGGCTGCTGAATCTATTCTCATTCGAGTGTGTAGGTTGGCAGCATTGTAAAATTTGATGACTTGATTCCAAACAGGGAATCCGTGCATCGGGCAAATCCTCAGAAGAGTAGTAAACCTGTCCCATGCCTCGTGCATTGGCTTGTCATCTTCCTGTTGAAAAGTAGCAATTTCATTACGTAATTGCTCAGATAAATGGGAAGGATTAAAACTAGATAAAAATTCACGAGTTAGATCTGACCAAGTTCGTATTGAACCCGACGTTAGTTTGTTCCACCAAGTTTTTGCTCTATCCCTCAATGAATTGAGAAATAACCGAAGCCTCAGTATCTCCGGATTTACTCCTGGTAGTCTAAACGATCCACAGATTTCTTGGAACGTTTTCAGATATTCTCTGGTATCCTCTGTAGCAGCACCACTAAATTGGCCAGCGGAATTGATCATGCTGAACATCACAGGTTTCAGCTCGAAATTTTCAGCTTCCACGTCTGGCAGGGTGGTCTCCAGTTCCACATGATCATTGATCATGTAATCACGGTAGGACCGGCGTGCGGCCGCGGCAGTGGCGTGCTGTCCGTTTCCTTCATTCCCAATAGGATCTTCAGGACTTTCGAAGTTCTCTTGGTTGTTCCTCCCGTTATGCATGGCTTCTAATTGTTCCTCAAGGTAATCGTTTCTGGCTATCAAAAGTCGGACTCGGTTCCTAAGATTGCATGAGTGTTCGATTTTAGGATCTAGTTGATACTAAGGTTCCTTTCCTCGTCTCGATCTGCGCATAAGCAAACGAAAACCCTTATGAAAAGCACAGGGTGAACAATAAAAACAGAAAAATTAAAAGAATGTGCAGTAAAAGTAGGGTAAAGATATGTTGCCAGTCCCCGGCAACGACGCCAAAAACTTGTTGCGTGTAAAAGAGTCTATCGCAATAGAGTGCAAGTGTATACGACGCAAGTAGTAAAGTGATACACGAAGTATCGGATGTCGAATCCACAGGGACTGGAAATAGCCTTAACCTTGAATTGCTGCACAAGAAAGAAATAAGATAATTTAATTGTTTGTAAGGGAATAATAAAGAATACTGAAGATAAAGGATTAAAGGATTTAGGATAGAGAAAATAGGCCGGTATTGATTTGCTCAGTTGTACAGGTGTTGCAATGTATAAGAATCCCTATTCTGTCGTTGCTCTTGTCGCGGCACCACCTACGGCGGCAGCAGTCTGTTGTTGTCGCGGCAGCGATCACACAACTCTGTACTTCAAGCTTGGCAAGAATCCTTGCTGTGACTCGTCCTATCCCTAGGTCCAAGTCTGTAGATGAACACGTATTTGATGATACCTCCCGGCGTGAATCGAAGGATGAACAACGATGTTGTTGAATTCTTCCTTAGCTACTTAACCTCGTCCTATCCCTAGGTCCGAGATAGTTCAACCATAAACTATAGAACCCGTACTTATTCCTTTCGTATACTTAACTCTCCCGATATTAAGTAAATGTATAATCTCACAATGCTCTCCCGAAACTCTTGCAAGATGTTGAAAACAAGAATAAGCAAACTTGAAGTCTATTTTATTGAACAGAAATCCTTGCACCTACTTTACAGAATCAACCCTTAGCCCCAGGGGAAGTTTATAACATAATGAGAAAGGGGAAAAACAACTAGGGTTTAGGGGAAGACGGCTAGAGAATAAGATATCCCTTCCTAGGTCGAATTACATGCCTTTATATAGGCCTTGGGTTCAAGTTTTCTAATATGGCAAGAATACAAGTTTAAATTAAAGTACAACTCTATTAAAGACTAAATCTTCAAAGTGGATGCCTTTAATTCGTCCTCTTTTCTTGCTTTGGGTTTCTTCCTTGAACTTTGGGCTTGGCCTTCATTCTGATCTAGGGTCCAGAAAAGTATAGGAGTGACCCACGACAGACCAGCTTAATTTCCTCTTTCTGTCGAGCTCCACTTCACTTTTTCCCTTCAACATGGATGTCATCATTGGCTGCCACGGCAGCGGCCACGGTAGCGTCATTCTTCTCGACTGCAGTTCTGTGTTCCGGCTCTGCTTTTCCACTGCCCTGAGTCTGCTACAACAGCTACCTGCAAAAGTAACCAAAATCAGTAGCAAATGTGCCATTTAATATAATTGTGATATATAAATGAAATCTATCCTAAATGCAATGAATTATGCTTGAATGCAGCAAAAATATGGGTTAAATAGGAGGTAAAATATAGAACTTTTACACACTCAACAGACACATCGGTCGAAGTTCAATTAGGGGTTCAATTGTATACATTTAACTTTTAGGGACTAAACTGTAATTTCCACAAAATACAAGGACTTTCAAGATTTTAAAGTTACCAATCTTCAATTAGTCATGTAACATGCCCACATGCAAAATTACAACCCAAACGGATCATTCAAACTTATTTAATTAAGCATACGATATTCAGGGACCAAAACGTAAGAAACAGAAACCTGAAACAATTCAAATTCAACACCCAACGATCAAGTGTTTCGAAACACAAGACCCCGTATCGGAACAGCCGTTTCGAAACAAGGTTGACCGTTTCGATACACGGGTGCATTTCGAAACCCGTTTCAAAACCCGTTTCGAAACAATGCTTCACAGTGGCGAAATGTTCCAGAACGTTCCTGCTCGTTCTAAAACAACGTAACCATTACAGGCCACCGTTCCGAAACGGGTAAGGGCGTTCCGAAACGCCTTGCCCTGCAACTTCTCAAAATGCTGGTTTTTCTCACATAATCACCCCCGGAATCATTCCAAATCATGCCACAACATTCATACATCATGTTTAAGCATCAATGACCAACATTACGAAGCATAAACTAAAACATAGCATAATTCATGCAAGCATTAGATCTATAGGCATGCTTCCTAGTCTTCAAAATAATACAAAAGCTAAGAGCCACATTCAAGCACAAATCAAACCTCAAAGGCCATTTACAAACCAATATAAGCAAAACAAACATGCTTAAGGTGTTTCACATCACCAAATACTAACAAATGTAGGAATCCCACCCATTGCCACTTATTACACTAAAGGTGAACCATATACATTGCTTAGTCAAAACTCTTGGAATCCCCTTGCTTTTGGACTGCCTTGAAAGCTCAATTCTCTGCATTGATGAAACAAATGAGCGTAAGCATAAAGCTTAGTGAGTACCGCTAAAATCAAACATTCATCAATGCATTTCATAAAACCAATACATCATCATGTGTTAGCATATGCCTTCCTTTTAAACATGCACTTTAAAGCTTCAATGCACTTCCAAATCCACATGCTCAAAGCATCATTAATTCAACAGCAAAAACCTTTGCTCATGCTTAAACCAAGCATCACATGCGTTCTAGCATAAATCTCAAGCATCACATGCTTCATCAAAACCAAAGCAAACCATTCTTTAACCATGTTCCACATGTATCATAAGTCACATGCATTGCTCACAATGCAAAATCACATTAAGCCTCACTTTCTTAATTCACATGCATAGATTTGTCCTATGGAACATCTCATCATTGATCATCCCATGCACAATAATCCATTATGCATTCATTATAATCATGATACATGGGCAACAATAAACACATATATTGGCTCACAACCTTCTGACATAGGCTCACCCCTATCCATTGTGATAGACTCACCTCTATCACTTTTACAACAATACCAGATACACAGACTAGTATAGGCTCACCCATATACTCAATAATGGACTCACCTCCATCTCAAAGGCTACGAATGGAATTAGGCTAACCCCTAACCCATAGTGATAGGCTCACAGCTACCACCCGCAATAGGCTCACCCCTATTACGTTACGTAGCTAGACACACATACAATTTATAGATTATAGTGCACTCACATCCTATTGGTCGACCAACGTATCCGTATGTTAACAATAGATCACACATTTGCCAATATATTCAACTTTCAACAACATTTCACTGTTCTATAAAGCATAATCCACAATGCCATTTTCACATGCATAAACAATGCTTAAAACCAAGTATTAAACCACATAAACTCAAGGATCACTCACCATGTGCATCCTTAACAAAAATGGCATTTAAAACCAGCAATACCGTTGCTCATAACATGCTTTATAACAGTAACCAAACCACATTTAAACCAAGTTCATTTTTAACCAAAACATAGCACAAGCAGAGGGACAATTTCGCTTTACTTACTCTTGAGCTTAGCTAAGTGTTTCAAACTTACGCTAAACTCCCAAAACCACGTTCAAAATGTTTCAAAGCTGGAAAATCCTTTTCCACTCACCGATACGCGAAGCTTTGCTTGCCGACACGAAAATTACTCTTCCGGAGCCTCCAAAAACGTCTCGTTTTCTCCCGAATCAAGATCCCCTGTTTTCACATTATCAAAACAGAGATCTAAATTCATTAAAATGCATTACAACACCAGCTTGAAGAACTTGAAAGAACTCTTGTAATTTGTTTAGAAAATGAATGACAAGTTTTCCTTAGCAAAAATCTTGAAGAACTTGAAAGAACTCTTGTAATTTGTTTAGAAAATGATGAGAGAGTGTTTGGGAGAAAAGAATTCAGGAGACAATGAATTAAAATGGTGTTTGGATGAAAATGAGAAGAGAAAAGTAGTTACGTAAAATGAAATCTCATTTTTCTAATTTATTAATTTTAATTTAATAAAAATCCTTTTATTAAATCACTTTAAAATCCCTTTTAAAACACGTCATATTAAGAAAAGGTTAAATTGTCATAAAGCTCCCTAAATATTCTAAGATTTTGGCTCTTATTTTAAAAATTGCATTTTTGCAAAGTTTTAAAACTTTACATTTTGGTCGCTACCCAAAATGTATTACCTCTGAAACTCTTTTTGTAAAATTGAATTGACCAACCTCTTAAACATGATTTTAGAGGATTGTAGCAATTTTTATCATATTTTTATCCTATCCCGGTCATTGATTTCCTTAAATCACCAAACTCGATTCAGATCGTTCCCGACCGGTCCGATCCGATGTCCAAAACATCTAGGCCCAAAACCAGGGCGTTACAACTCTCCCCCACTTAGGAAATTTCGTCCTCGAAATTTTACCCTGAAGGAAAAAAAGTGCGGAAGCTGCTTCAACATGCCCTCCTTGCTTTCCCAAGTGGCCTCCTCATCTCCCCGGTGTCGCCACAACACCTTCACAAGCTCTATCGTCTTGCCACGAAGAACTTTATTATTCACATCCAGAATCCTCATCGATTCCTCACCATAAGACATATCTGGATTCAACTCTACCTCCTCAACAGGCATCACATACGAAGGATCCGATCTATACCTCTGCAACATCGAAACATGAAACACATCATGAATCTTTTCCAACTCGGGAGGCAACCTCAACCGATAAGCCACGTGACCAATATACTCCTTAACCCGATATGGTCCAATAAACCTTGGGCTAAGCTTACCCTTACGCCCAAATCTCATCACCTTCTTCCAAGGCAATACCCTCAAGAACACACGTTCACCAACCACGAACTCAGACTCCTTACGCTTCAGATCCGCGTAAGACTTTTGCCGATTAGACGCTACCTTCAATCTCTCACAAATGAGCTTCACCTTCTCGGTGGTTTCCTTTAACATAGCTGGCATCGAAAATAACTTTTTCCCAGCTTCAACCCAACAAAGCGGGGTCCTACATCTTCTCCCATACAAAGCCTCGTATGGAGCCATTTGAATACTTGCCTGGTAACTATTGTTGTAAGCAAACTCAACCAAAGGCAAATGCCTTTCCGAAGAATCTTGGAAATTTATACACAACATCTCAACATATCCTAAAGCACCTGGATAACACACTTCGATTGCCCATCCGTCAAAGGATGATAAGAAGTACCGAAACCGAACCGCGTACCCCAAGCTTGACTCAACCATTCCCAAAACCTCGATGTGAACCTCGAATCTCCATCCGATACAACAGACTTCAGCAATTCGTGCAAATGCACAATCTCCACAACATACAACTTGGCCAACTTATCTAACACATACATAGTATGCACTGCCAAGAAGTGTGCTTACTTCGCAAGACGGTCAACAACCATCCAAACAAAATTCCTATTTGACAGTGTCTAAGGTAATCCAAACACGAATCCACGGTAATCTTCCCTCATTTCCCACTCTGGGATCCCCAACAGTTACTGCACCTAGAAGGAAACCAAAGCTCAGCTTCCACCCGCTAGTAAACCAAGCATTTTCTTACAAACTTATCAACACCCTTTTTCACTTTATCCGACATCACCCACTCCCAAACCACGATACACCTTCGTACTACTATGGTACATTACGAAATAACCACTAAGAGCTTTTTCTAGAATAGTGCACCTTATCTCATCATCATTTGACACCACTATTCAATTCCCAAAGCTCAAAACACCAACATCATTGAATCCAAAATCTTAAGACTTTCTATCCACGGTATCTTGAACACACGGTACAAGGGAATCATCAAGCAACTGCTTATCCCTGATTAACTGGTTCAAGGATGATTTCACCCACAATTTGGCAACAAGACCACCATCTCGTGATATGCTCAAACGAGCAAACATCACCCTCGACTCCACAACCACTTCCATGTTCAAAGCATTGGCCACAACGTTGGCCTTTCCATCATAATACTTCATCATCAGACCACACTCCTTAATCAACTCCAACCACCCTCATTTCCTAAGATTCAAATCTTTTTGAAACACTAGATACTTTAAACCCTTGTGATCCATGAACCCTACACTTCTCAACACGAAAACCCAAAATCTGCCCGCTCACCAACCGAAAATCCCCATCACGAGACTCTAACACCATCTCCAACTTTTACTTCACTTACATCAACTATCTCAAGAAGGTTTACTTATGCTCAGCCAACAGAACACCCTCTCACGAGGACCCAGCCAAAACAACATGGCTTTTGAGCTTACATAACCACCCATAGAGCCCATTCTCTAAGCACTTGCATCCGACTGATAGCATACGCTACTACCTTCCCAACCTACTTAACCATTCATCCTACAACTCATGCAAGAACCATGGACTCTCTACTCAACTCAAGCTAAACCTCGATTAGAACTATCATCAGAACTTCCTTCCAACTCCCCCAAGGTCACCGTCAAAACTTCATCCACCTAAAATAACCAACCTGCTATGACTGTTCAAGCAAGAATACAACAATACTTCAAAACCACATCCGCAAACCTACGTCAACCGTCCATCTCAGAGAAACTACACTACCCAACGACTACTTCAAAAAGCTTTTAACTACACACCACACGACCTCATCCGATTCCAACCAAAACGGTCTCCTCTTCACCACCAAGCCCCAATGGCCCTTAAAACACCTAGAACTTTGCCTCCGGCCAACCAAGTTAGACCACACTCACTCCTAATGGTAAACTTATCGACTTCCTAATCTCACACCCACTCTTCAACTAGTACCAAAACAAAACTTTAAATCCGCAAACTACCCCAATCATAACTCATCACTATCAGGTCCAATTAGCTATTAGTAAGTGTGAACATTCATATGCATGATTTCTTACATGCCCATACGAATGCCTATGCACATGTATGCATACTTCTAATGTCATGAAAAATGTATGCATGTACCAATATGTAATATATGTATACGAATGATTTTAACTGTGCATGTATGTATGTTCACACGTACTAATAACGTCCTCGAACCAAACCAGAAACAACCTCTTATCCTAATCTCAACTTTTCCCTGCTTCACCATTCTTACAACTCATTACAGCAAGCTACTCTAACTATTATACTTTCTTCACCAATGTTGTTCTCAAAACAACACTGATTACTAACCAAAACTTTACTAACAATAGGGCCTTAACCACCTCACGAAAAGATGCAAAACCTAAACTAAGCAAAGAACCATGACCGTACTCGCGACCACAAGGAGCTTCAATAAACAGACCACCTTGACCACCCCGAGCTAACACTGGCTCATGTCGTTGCAGTTCAGCCAGAGGGAGGTGGTCCTGCGATGGTGCATGCAAATCGCAAGGGACAGAATGACATGCACCTGATTGCAGGTACCTTCAGCTTGCAATCCTTGTCTTTGTTAGCGTTGATTGATTCTGGGTCTACGCATTCATACGTCTTGAGTGAGCATGCGCATTTGCTTGTTATACCTATTGAGATGCTAGACGTAGGAATGCAAGTGACAAGCTCATTTGTTGAAACTGTTTGTAACCCCCTTAGCCCGGCCTAGACGGTTGACCCGAACTATGAAGATTACACGGGGAAAACCAAAGTCAACCTGAAAGTCAACCTTGATTCACGACCCTTTTTTTCTTTTTAATCTTGTCTAGATACTTGTTAACCCTAAGTGAGTACTCACGAAACACGATTGAGAAAGGCACATCGATCGGATAACATATAGGGACTCAATTGCACTTCACACAAGATTAGGGACCAAATTGTAATTTCTGTAAATTAGAGGGACTTCATTGGTTTCAAGGTTACCATTATAAAATTAGTCGTGTTACATACTTCTCTGCCAAATTTCAACTTTAAAAGACATCTCAAGCTCAAGCAATTGCAATCTCAACATTTAGGACTAAAATGTAAAGCATGCAAACAGCAAAACAATTCAAATTTGTGTCCAACGGTCACCCGTTTCGGAACACCCACCTACCGTATCGAAACGTTGTATCAAAATAACGTTGATCGTTTCGGTATGCGGGTATGTTCCGAGACCAGTTCCGAAATATGACATTCCAGTAGCCAAAACGTTCCGAAACAGCCTCCACCGTTTCGAAACACAAAGGCCATTACAGGCCCCCGTTCCGAAACACTAGAGGGTGTTTCGATACGGTTTGTGCAGAAACAACAGTGAATGTTGGTTTTTCACTCAAATACCTACTCAAACATGCCCCAAGGACTCTCTAACCACACCAACAAGTCAACATACAAATAAGGAACATATTTGGAACACTCAAACACAATTATAGCATCAAACACGAAATCTCATTAGTCTAGAGGCATGCTTCCTAATATCAAAACCCAAATAGGCAATCCAACCTCAAAACAAGCAATTAATGCCATTTACAAACCAAACAAACCAAAATAAACATGCCACAACCCTAGGGAGTTTAACACATCTCCCAAATACAATTCTTGGTTTCTCATTGCCAATCTATCAAAACTAAAGTGTATGAAAACTTCACCATACATGAGCTTGGACTTCCTTGGATGAACTTAGCTTCCTTGATGCCCGAAAACACCTCAATTATCTGCATTATTGGTAAAAGAGAGAGCGTAAGTACAATGCTTAGTGAGGCATGCTCTAAAGAAAACCAACCCAATAATGCACATCTTGAAAACACTTTCATCAAAAGCTTTTAAACCACATGCTCATTTCTATCTCATGCTTGGAAATCTTTCAAAGCAATATCTCATTGAAACCACATGTACCTTCATTCTATCTCATGCATTTAAACAAATGCAAAACTCATGGCAAAACCAAAATCATTCTTGTACTCTAAAGCATTTCATAAACAAACCACATATGCATTTCACATAGCATAAACCATTACATCAAGGTACATGTGAATCAAAAACCATAACATATTTTATATTGGCATTTCACATCTATTCATTACTCGGATATGCAGACATCTCTCATCACCGTACTCACTCGTCTAGCAACATAGTTTCCGGTTGAATCTCACATCACCGTACTCACATGGCGGAATCTCTCATCGCCACAAAGCTTGGGTATTTCACCAAGTCCTACCCGATGGAATGCCCATCATCGGTTCTCTCCCTTTGGCTTAACCAAAGAGCATGTACGAATTTTAGTTTATAGTGCACTCTCATCCTATTGATCGATCAATTATATCCGGTAAGTATATCAACATCTATGCCAATATATTATGTCAAATCAACATCTCACCTACTGTTTTTCATGCATTAAAACTCAACATTCTCAACTCATTTCAAAATCATAACATTCGCTATACTTCAACATAAAAGCTCAAACCTCCATCATGCAACATGTTACTTTATGAAATCATTTCAAGCATCATCTCATGCTATAATTCATGCATAAAAATAGTAGGAATTTATCAATCTAAAACCATGAGCATGTAAAAGCATTTAAGGAGAAAACACCACACTCTAGAGAGCAATCTAGCCAATACTTACTTCCGGACTTAGGAAGGTGTTTCAAACCTTTCCTAAATCCCCAAACCTTGATTCTTTGTCCCTCAAGGACTTCTAAAACCATACGCACTCACCGATTACGTTTCGCTTGCTTGTCGAAACGCTATCTACGCTTCCGGATCAACTCCAAAGGTGTCCGAAGATGTCTCCCCTGTTTTAAACACATAAGAGCAGAGGATTAATGCATCATCATGCATTGAAATCATCAGCCACACACCTAAACTCGCTGCTCTACACAAAATCCATATTTCGGATACCAAACACTACCGAAATCACCTCCAAACTCTTCCAAAATCAAACCCAGCCAAGATCCATCACTTCTAATCATTTCTAAACATCAATTAACATCAAAAACTAACACAACCACGTCCTTATACCTCCAGCTATAGCAGAACACCATAATCACCCCCAAAACCACCATTTTAACAAGCAAAAACTTAGGAAAAACAACCTATTCGGGATTGGATTGATAAAACCTCATTTATAACATAATTTAACATCCAAAATACATTAGAAAACCATCTCAAAACAGGCCCAACCAATCACCACGAAAATCTTCAAGATCTCTTCCAAAATCTTGAGTTTTAAGCCAAATTCTTGTTTCTAACATTAAAACCACTTAAAAATCATTAATAAAGGATTGATAACTTGAGAATTTCAGTAAAGAACTGATCATTAGAGGAGAAGGACGAAACTTACCTCTAATTGATGATTTCTCCTTGATTTGGGCAAGTTTTCTTAAAAATACAATGTATAAATCAAATGGATTTGTTGAAGGTTGATTAGAAATCAATGAGTGATGGAAATCTCATCAAATGAAGTGGAAATCAAAGTAAATTTTCTGGAGAAAAAGTGTTTGGTTGATAGGATTTTGAGAGAAGATGAAACGAGAGAAAATTAGAGAAAAGTGGTTATGAAAAGTCAAAGGTAGTTTTTTCTATTTTAATCACCTTTAATTTCTTTAATCAAAATATTAATTAAATCATCCAAATTAAGGAAAAATATGATGAAAACATTTTTTGGTAAAATTAGCTCCTTAAAGATTCAAAGTTTCAATCCTTTACAAAACAGTCACTACTAAACTTTGCAAAAACTGCGATTTTGTCACTACACCGAAATGTAGTATTTCCAAACCTTATTTTGTAAAATTGATTTCACCATTCTCTTTTATCTATTAAATGAGGATTTTTAGATATTTTTCTATATTTTAAAGCATCCCGAACTAGATGTTCCCTAAAACCCCCTTTTAAACTCGAACAGATTCCCAAACTGATCTAGTTCAGACTCCAAACATCTAGGCCCAAATTTGGGGTGTTACACTGTTATTACAAGGAAATTGTATAGGAAATGCTCATTATCTATTCAGGGTCATGTGTTTTATGTTGACTTGATGGAACTGCCTTTTTATAGTTTTGATGTGATTCTTGGAATGGACTGATTAGTTGAGCATCGAGATGTGGTAGATTTTGATGTTAAGCGAATTACCATAAAGCTTGCAGATGATTACGAGGTAGTAATCGTGGGCGAGAACATGAAGTTCTTGTCTAACGCAATTTCGACTCTTGAAGTGAGTCAGATGATAGAGTTGGGATGCGAAACTTTCTTGGAATATGTAATGAATCATGGTACAAAGGAAGTACGAGTGCAAGACATACAAAGAGTATGTGAGTTTCCGGGTATTTTTCTGGAGGAGTTGCCCGGGTTGCCACCAAATCGAGAGGTTGAGTTTGGTATTGAGTTGTATGATAATACGACTTCTGTTTCCATTGCTCCTTATTGCATGGCACCTAAGGAATTGAAGACGCAACTTTAGGAGTTGCTTGATCGAGGGTTCATCAGGCCAAGTATTTCACCTTTGGGTGCACCGGATATGTTTGTGAAGAAGAAGCATGGTACGATGCGTATGTGCATAGATTATCGGCAACTGAACAAGTTGACAATTAAGAATAAGTACCCTCTATTGAGGATCGATGATTTGTTTGATCAGTTTCGTGGTGCGCCTGTGTTTTCAAAGATAGATTTGAGGTTTGGGTACTATCAGCTAAAAGTTAAGGATGTGAATGTGCCTAAGACAACTTTTCGGACTAGGTATGGCTATTATGAGTTCTTGGTGATGACGTTTGGGTTGACGAATGCACCGATTGCATTCATGGATATGATGAATAGGGTATTCCATGAGTTTTTGGATCAGTTCGTGGTGGTGTTTATCGATGATATTCTCGTGTACTCGCGTATCGGGGAGGATATGATAAGCATTTGAGGATTGCGTTACAAGTGTTTTTGGACAATCAGCTTTATGCTAAGCTTAGCAAGTGTGAGTTTTGGCTCAAGGAAGTGGTTTTTCTTGGACATGTGGTGTCAGCCGAAGGTATTTGGGTTGATCCACACAAGGTCGAGGCGGTGATGAGTTGGAAAACGCCTAAATCAGTGATGAAGGTGTGTAGTTTCCTTAGGTTTGTTGGTTATTATCGTAGGTTTGTTCAAGGTTTTCTAAGATTTCTGCACCTTTGACCAAGTTGTTGCAAAAGAATGTTCGCTTTGAGTGGACGGAGGTTAGGCAACAAGCTTTCGAGAAGTTGAATGAGGCTTTGACGCAAGCTCTTCTCTTGCTTCAACCAGAATCGGGTAAGGAGTTTGTAGTCTATAGTGATGCAACATATGTTGGTTTGGGTTGCGTATTGATGCAAAGTGGGAAGGTTGTGGCTTACGCGTCTAGACAGTTGAAGGTGCATGAGCACGACTATCCTACGCATGATCTAGAGCTCGCTACGGTGGTGTTTGCTTTGAAGATTTGGAGACACTACCTTTATGGTGAAAGGTGTGTGGTTTACACCGACCATAAGAGTTTGAAGTATCTTGTGTCGCAGAAAGAGTTGAATCTTAGGCAACAATGGTTTTTAGAGTTGCTTAAGGATTACGATTTGACCATTGAGTATCATCCTGGAAAGGTCAATGTTGTGGCTGATGCTTTGAGTAGGAAGGTAGCCGTTGAGCTGAGGGCGATGTTTGCTCGGTTGAGTATATCGTGTGATGGTGGGTTGATAGCCGAGTTGCAAGTGAAACCTTCCTTGATTCAGTTGATCAGGGAGAAGCAATTGCACGATAATTCGTTGGTGCCTCATGTGAAACCTCACCTGTTTCGAAACAGGAGCTTAAAAATCCCTGGGGTTTCGAAACAGTGAGGCATGTTTCGATACATTTTGCCTCTGTGAAACCCTGTTCCAAAATGGGTCTTAGATGGTTTCGAAACGAACCAACATTTCGAAACGATCATCAGTGTTCCAAAACGCCCATTCCGATACAGGGCTCACTGTTCCGAAACGTTTGGTGGTTAATACAGTTTTTGGAATATCCTAAGTTTTTGTTTTCTTACATTTTGGGTCCCTGTTGGTCATGTATGCAATTAAATGAGTTCTAGTGGTCGTTTTGAGCTAAGTTTTCATAGAGAAGTTTGAAATTAATTTAATTAAAGAATGGTAATCAGAATTTGGCGTTAATCCTTACAATTGGCAAGTTTACGAAATGATCCCTAAACCATAAATTGGTTTAAATCACTGAGTGATTGTGACGTTGTCTTATTCGTTGCTTGTGTACACACATAGGAACCTAAGTTGCATCTAGACAAGATAAAAAGAAAAAATAGGGTCGTTTATTGAGGTAAACCTCCCTGATTTACTTCAATATTCCTCGTGTGATCCGTTCGGTCCAGTCTATCGGCCAGGCCGGGTCGAGGGGGTTACATGTGTTCTAAGAGTACATATGGTCACATGATTTAATTTCTTAATTGATCTATTGCCTATGTTAAGGTCTTGACCATTTGGTGCTTTTTGGATATTGTTTTATATTGTTAGGAAGCATGCCTCTAGATTACTTGTATTAATATGATTTGTGTTGATTTATTTGGTATGTAATTATTTGAGCCTATGTGTTTAATGGTGGTATAATATTAGAAGCATTATTAATGTTGTTTGTAAATAAGTGGATAAGTTGTGTTGGAATTCGAATTTCCAAAATGCATTGGGTGCAGTTCGTGTATTAGAATGGCTGGTAGTTAATTCGGTTAATGGATTTTACCATGTTTTGATACTTCGCATTTTGGTCACCATATGTTGTTACATCAATTGAATAGGTTAATGATGTCCGTTTGACATGATATTTTTTAAGCATGCTTTTAATGTATCTAATTGCTATATGAAGCTTTCATAAACGGGTTAGTCTCTGCAATTTGGTTGTTTTATGATTTAGTCCTTAATTTCGTGTTTTAGCAAATTGGATGCTTATTTGTTATCCGCTAGAGATGAAATATGACATGATGCCATGGAATATGACTAATTAACAAATGGTAACCTGAAACCGATATAAGTACCTGTAATTTTTTAGATTTACATTTTGGTCCCTAAAGTACTCATTTTGCAATTGAGTGCTTTTTCGATGTTCGTTTGAAATATAAACTAAAATGTTGCTTTTATGAAACCTTAAGTCTTAATATTGCTTCTAGACAAGTAAAAGAAAAAAATGGACCGTAAATCGAGTAAGATAGTTCATGTTTGCTTCAGTAAACCCAATGTGATTTTCCTGGTTCGGGTCTAACGTCTAGGTCGGGTCAATGGGTACATTTATTCCTATTAAATATACTATTATTTATTTTTATTTCTTGCACTATATTATAATTTTATTATTTAGATAATTTTTATTTATTTTATATTTTATATATGTATGGGATTTATACATTCCTATTTATTTTATATATAAGTAGTTTTTAAAACAATATTCTTTTCTCATAACGATTTGTGGAAGGATGAGTCTACCACGCTCGACGAACACCGTTAAACACCGTTAATGTTGAACATCATTAAATTAATTAATAAAGATTAAAAATTTTAAGGACTCGATATGTAATTATAAATTATTTAAAATGAAATTTTAATTAAATTATTTTATATATATATATATATATATATTTTTAAATAATTGGATCAAATATCAACCTTAGACAATTTTAAAATTAAAAACCCTAAACACTAAACCCCAAAATATTCCAAACACCTAAGAAAGTTTAACGAATTTGGAATTTGAATTACAAACCAATTAAGGTTTTTTTCTCAATTCCTTCCTTTCATTCGAAAATGTTCACAGTCGTTTATCACAAAAGCTTGACCTTTTTTATTAATAAATACACAGGATAGAACAAATGAGAAAATTGATTGATAAGCACCTCACTCTGACCTTGGATGCCAAGCAACATCTTCGATGACACCCTTGTGGACCTTGAAGATCTACGTAGCATCAAGAGCCTTGTTCTTGGGAGTGGCATTGATATCCCATAGACAAATTTGTGCATCATCCGAGCCACTAAGCAAATGGCCTTGCTTGACCCATACCCCTAAGCCTTAAATCGGGACTGCAAGCCCCATCCAAAGGCGGCTCCGAAGGATGCTTACTGTAATCGAATACGAAAATCTCATCGCTAACCGTTTTAGTTGTTCTTGCAAAATAAAAACATCTGCAACAACAAAATTGGTGTTGTATCCTGTATTACTAACCCAGAAACATCAAATCAGTTTCAGAAATTAAAAAAACAACAACGAACAAATGATAACAATATTTGATCCAATTATTTTTTTAAAAAAAATATGATTTATGATTTAGGGTTTAGGGTTTACAATTTTAGGTTTTAGGTTTATGATTTATGATTTAGGGTTTAGGGTTTTTATTTTTTTAATTGACTAAAGTAGGTATTTGATCAATTATTTTTTTTTAAAAAATATTAAAAAATATAGAAAATAATTTAATTAATATTTTATTTAAAATAAAATTTATAATTATGTGTTAAGTCCTTAAAATTTTTAATATTTACTAATTAATTTAATAATGTTCAACGGTGTTCAGCGTTAGTGGTGTTCAGCGATGTTCGTCGAACGTTGTAAAATTTTTCTTTTGTGGAATAGTATATTAAAACATTAAAGTTTGATTCCGTAAAATAGTACTCTTTAAAAAAATGTTCACTCTTTAAAAAGTTATATTCAATTTAGGGTAAGCTAGCTTTAAGACCACTAAACTATTGGGATGATTCTATTTTCAACATCAAACTATGAATTTTATCAATCAGATTACTTAAATTTTTAATGCTATCAATCACGCCATTTATTGTTAAAAGTTAAAGAAAATACGACGTAACAATTAAGTAAATTTATATAAATACATATTTTGCTTTTATTACTTGCATATTCTATATCTTTGGTTCTAATTAGAACCAATCCAACTAATTTAGTCATAATTCTTCAATTTGGTCTCTTCACCCACTCATCTTTCCTCATTTTTCCCTCTTTGTTTCCGAGAATATAAAAGTCAAATCTTTTTTTTTTAAACCAAAAGAGCACACAAATAGTTTCTATTACAGTGATGAAGGTTGGGTATTCGGGCACCCAATTCCAAGCCCATAATCAAAATGGGTTTTTCCAAAAACCTCTTTGTTATTAAAAGAGAACTAATTTGACGAAGGACTTCCAGGTCTATGTATTCATTTTTCCAATTCATATATAATGAGACAACATGAACATTTTAAACCACTTGATCAATTAATGCATCTCAAGTCTATGTCTTCAATATGATTGATCTCCTTCTCACTTACTATGACAATTACTTACTTCTCTTTGAAATGTGAAGAACATAAATGGGCATCAAAGGAAACAAAGAAGATGCCCTTAACCGTATATTAATTTTGGTATTCCCAGTTTTCTTGTTTACTAATCGATAAAAAAAATTGGTTCACAAACACAATCAACTATAAATATGCAATTATGCAATGCTTTACCTCTGAAGTGAGATCCACACATTGTTTACCAAGCCAAGACTTTAACTAACTGTTAGGGGATATAAGAAAACTATTACACATTACATGAATATAATATAAAAATATGATTAATTTTTAAAATAACATGGTATATTAATATATGAATATCTTAAAATTTATATGATACAAATACTTATTAAAACAAAATTTATATGAATATAATCCTAAAAAAATATTAATATAAATTATTTTAAATTATTATTATTATTATTATTATTATTAACTGAATGTCTGTTCCATCCCACTAAAAACGTTTTCCCTGTCCAAAGGATGTCATCCTCCTTTAATGCATTGATAATTGACTTAATTGTTTTCTCTATAAAAAGAGAAATTTAAAAGAACTTTGAAAAGAGAAATATTCTTTCATTATTTATACCTCGTTACCCCTAAAAATCATCGCCCCACCGCACCACCTAAAGATAGTTACACAAGGATTATTCTAAAAAAAACTTAACCTACTGAGACACGTATTGCTCTAATGACATCGACCCTAAACTTAATTGAGGCCCCATTTCGAATTTCCATGGTTCTCATTTTAAACACGTAGCAACCATGATTACGATATAAAAAATGTAAAGACAAAAACATGTCAACTACCTCCGAAAATATTTTTTAATAATTAAAATGTGATGATTATAATATAATATAAGTTTATAAATATTTTTAAAATATTTGACAATGCACGCACTTTGTAGATATTGCGATTGAACTTAAGTCCCCAAAATAAACATCATCCGTTTTTTACTGTGATAACTTGTTGTGTTCATTTTAAATATTGTATTTTGATTTCCCATGAGAAGAGGCTATTGCTATTAAATTTCCAATATAAAAAATTATTATTCAAAGAAATTGTATAAACTAATAGAACTACGACTTTGAGTTAGAATTTGGCAATGCATGCATTTAGATCAAGGTTACATAGCTTTGACTTTGGATCATCTTTTAAAAAATTAAGATTGCGATCAATCATGGGATATTAGGGGTTGATGGGCTCTAAAAATATGTGAACAATTATTTATTCATCACAAAATTCAATAATATACTTATTGTTGTTGTTGTGACACCTCCCTCCCGACTTAGCAGTAAACCGATCGAAAGGCGTCGCGAAAACGCGAAAAAAAAATTTAAATTTTTCGCAACTCATTCCTAAAGAATGAGTTGCTTAGCTAGCAAGCAACGAACAACCATAATGCTAAGCAAACCAACATGTTCATATACATGACATTTAATTAATTTTCAAGTTGGATGATATTCTAGTTCAATCTTACAAACTTAACTACCATTAAAATTTACTAATGTTACCATTTTACTCAACCTATATAAAAAAAGTTTTAATCATATACAAATGTGAATTAAGTATTTGAATCATACAAGAAAACAATGTATCCTAACCCTTATTAACCTATTCGAAACATCTACCCCATACATAATTAAAAATATAATTACATTTGATTGATTACAAAGAAAAGGTTTAATCGAATGGTATACTAAGAAGAAATGGCCAAACATACTCATTTAACAATTCATCCAACCATATATTTAATTCAAAATTTCAAAATAAAACATGCTTTCATTCATTAAACCAAAATAACGTACATACGAGCAAGGTCTCAAAACATTACATGCCAAGCTTGTATTTACAAACATGTCTTCCATTTATTACAAGCCAAAATCAACTAGCAAGCATCAATAACCACATCATCTAGACACAAAAAGCATGACATAACCAACACAAAAACTAACTCCATGTCACCATCCAAGAGTCGAACAAGAAGAAATCAAGTCATACATGATTATTGTGCTTGTAGTCTTTGCTCTCGATCAAGGAAGTATTAGCCATCGAACCAGGATCAATCTGCTATGTTGGTAAGAAGGAAACAAGAGATAATAAGTGCAAAGTTGTACTTAGTGAGGTAGCAATTACATTATTCAATTTTAAGTCAAGTTGGATCTATTTAAGGTTGCACCAAAATTTCCTACATAAGCATTTAATAAGAAGACCTAGCTAGTCTCATGGCATATTCAATCACATACATTCATCAAATTAGTCATATAACAATATTAACTACATGCAAAACAAGTCACAATAATAATTATCATAAGAACTAACCATGCAAGACAAGTTATGTTATGTTTAATCTTGTAATTAAGTTGCATTGGTTATTGGATTGGTCTAGGTAATTGAGTAACAAGTTGGTACATTTGTACATAATCAAAAATATACTAGATAGTATCACAAGTAGGTGCTAAGACACCAATTCCACTAGTACATATACTACCATTTCACAAGGCACACAAGGTGCTAATCAAGAAGGTGTATAATCACCAATACAAGAAGGTATGTCAATACCCGAATCAAGAGAGCTCTAGACCCTAAGGCATACCCTTCTACCTAAGCCATCTATTAAACCAAGGTCTTGTAGCTTTTAAATTAGCATATCCAGTATATTTCATGTCATAGAAGTTAAATCATGGTACAACAAGAGGTTATTCAATCAAACCATGGTATGATAATTTCCAGCAAGCTATCACATGGATTTTCATATCATTCAATCATCTAAATCAAGAGCAACCAAATTCAATTCTTACATATAACAATCAACCAAGGTAAACAAACATGTATCAACCTTTAAGTAGCATCCAAATTCAGTAGCATACAAGAAACATCGTGCCTCATTCAATCATTCATAACATCACACAAAGCAGTCCAACAATACAAATAATTCACAATATCAAACAATCCATTCGAGCATACTTTCAAGTTTAATTATTTAGCCTCCTTCCCTTACTAAATTATCAGCTTTAATTTAAGTAATTTTCATGCTTGTAACATAACTAAAATTAAATTAAAAATGGTGGTTAGGACACTAGTCCCAACCTTAGGGTAACTACACTCACAAACTTCCAAGCTACTTGTTGAGTGTGTAAAAGTTCAACTATTTACATCCTTTTTAACCCATATTTCTGTTGCATTCAAGCATTATTTATTGCATTTAGGTTAGTTTACAGCAAAACATCACAATTATATTAAGAGGCACAGTTTCTAGTAAAAATGGTTGTTTTTGCAGGTTGCTGCTGTAGCAGGCGGAAAGGGCAGGCGCTGGGAAGTGAAGAAGAATAGCTGGAACTGGACGAGCAGTCAAGGAGGACGATGCTGCCATGGTTGCCGCCGTGACAGTAGAGGACGACAGCAGTTTTGAGGAGAAGATACAAAGTTGACCTCGACAGATAGAGAAAAGTCAGCCCGTCTGTCGTATGAAATCACCATATTTTTCCAAGCCCTAGATCAGAAGATACTCCAAGCCCAAAGTTCAAGGAGAGATAATCCCAAGAAACAAGGAGGACGACTTAAAGATAGATTCTCTAGAGATTTAGTCTTTATTAGAGTTGTACTTTAATTTAAAGTTGTAATCCTTGTTAAATTAGAAAACTTGAGCCCAAAGCTTATATAAGGGCATATATCTTAACCTAGAGGGCATAACCGATTACCCCATCTTCCTTCCCAAAACTCTAGTCGTTTTCCTTCCCACAACATGTTCTAAATTTCCCCTAGGGCCACAAGTTGATTTGTAAAGTAGTTGCAAGGGTTGTTTTGTTTTAGGAATTTTCAGTTCAATAAAATAAACTTCAAGTTCTCTTATTTTGGTTATTAATATCTTGCAAGAGCATCGGGAGAGCATTGTGAGGTTATCTATTTACTTACCATCGGGAGAGTTAAGTATACGAAAGAGATAAGAGCAAGTTCTCTAGTTTATAGTTGAACTATCTCAGACCTAGGGATAGAACGAGGTTAAGTGGCTAAAGAAGAATTCATCAATATCGGTGTTCATCCTTCGATTCACGCCGGGAGGTATCATCCAAGACGTGATCATCGACAGACTTGGACCTAGGGATAGGCCAAGGCACATCTGGGATTCTTGCCAAACTTGAAGTACTGAGTTGGGTAATCGCTGCCGCGATAACCAACGGACTGCTGCCGCGATAACCAACGGACTGCTGCCGCGACGAGAACGACGACATCACTGGATTTCCTAGACTCAGCAATACCTGCACTACTGAGCAATTCAATACCAGCCCATTCTCTCTATCTTGATTTTCCTTCTCTTTTATTTACGTTTACTTTATTATTTTCGTGACAACTTCTCAATTATTTTCTTTACTTTCGTGCAGTGAATTAAGGTGAAGCTATTAGCCCAATCCCTGTGGAGACGATATCCGATACTTCATATCACTTTACTACATGCGTCGTGTATACTTGCACTACAATTGTGATAGACTATTTTACACGCAACAAGTTTTTGGCGTCGTTGTCGGGGATTGGCAACATAACTCTACCTTTTCTTCTACTGCACTTTTCGTTTTTGTTTTTATTCTTATTTTTACAGTTTACTTGGATTGTCCAACCTATACCTTTCACTAGGTCTTTTGTTTTCGTATGCGCAGATCTCAACGAGGGAAGGAACCGGATACCAGTTAGATCCTAAACCAGAACGAACGTTCAATCTCAAGAAAGGAGTCCACTACCTCGTTGAACGGAACGATTACCCAGAGCAACAACTCGAAGCTATGGTAAACGAAAGACAAGAAGAAAGAAGAGACGACCCAAGAAATCCCCAGGATGCTGTAGATCCTGCCGGGAATGGAGGAAACGGTCATGCTGCCGACTTTCCTACCGCTGCCGCACGCCGGTCCTATCGAGACTACATGCTGAATGACCATGTAGAACTAGAAACCACGCTGCCGGATATTGAAGTTGACAACTTTGAGCTGAAACCTGTCATGTTTAGCATGATCAACAATGCCGGTCAATTCAATGGTGCTGTTACAAAAGATGCTAGGGAGCATCTAAAAACGTTCCAGGAAATCTGTGGTTCGTTTAGACTGCCAGGAGTTAATCCGGATACTGAGGCTTCGGTTATTTCCCCATTCATTGAGGGATAGGGCAAAGACTTGGTGGAATAAACTTACGCCAGGTTCAATTAGAACTTGGGCATATTTGTCTCGTGAATTTTTATCTCATTTTAATCCTTCATATTTATCTGAGCGATTACGTAATGAAATTGCTACTTTTCAACAGGAAGATGACGAGCCGATGCACGAGGCCTGGGACAGATTTACTACTCTTCTTCGGAACTGCCCAATGCATGGATTCCCCGTCTGGAATCAGGTAACTAAGTTTTATATTGCTGCCAACTTACAAACTCGTATTCGAATTGATTCAGCAGCAAACAGATTACTATTGGACAAAGACCCGGATGAGGCAATGCAAGTATTGAAAAATCTGGCTAAGAATGAAGAGCAGTTTCCGACAGTAAGAAGAGGGGGTAAACGGGTCCTAGCTGTTAAGGATTATGAGGCCGACAGCACGATGAAATCACAAGTGACATACCTTACTAAGGCAATGAAAAAGCTCTTGAACGAGGATGCACATCATGGACTTGCTGTCGACGAGGTATGTGACATTTGTGAGGGAAATCACAGTTTAGAGGAATGTCCAATACAGTTAGAAGAGGGAAAGTATGTTGTAAATTACAATAAGCCGAATTACAACTCCAACAACTATAATCCCAATTGGAGAAAGGATCCCAAGTTTTCTTGGAGTAATCCTAATAATGCCCTGAATCCTCAAGCACACAACAATCAGAATCAGGGTGGACCTAGATTGTTAACTCGACAGTAGCCGCAGTAGCAGCAGCAACAGCCACCAGCTGCCACAAACAGTATACTAGAACAGACTCTGGCTACGTTTATGTATCAGACAGGTACTTATATTGATAATATGAATCAGTTTGTCAAGAAAACAGAGACATTCATGGATAAAATAGAGATGAGGATGACGAATCATGAAGCCACTCTGAAATCCTTGGAGACACAAATGGGTCAGGTTTCTCAGCATATCAAGCCAAGGCAGACTGGAGGATTTCCTAGCAATACTGAAAATGCTAGACATCCCACATATGAGCAGTGTAAAGCCATTACTACTAGGAGTGGGAAGAAACTACGAGGGCCAGAGAAAGAAGTTGAAACAGTGAAGAAACCAGCCTTGGACAAACCTGCCGAGGAAGCTGCCCCAATAGGTAACAAACAGCCTGCTGCCGATGAGCCTGTCACGACAGCAGAAGCGACAGAGGAGAAAAATGATGAACCCAAGCCTCCTCAGATTCGTATGCAGTGGGAAGGACGTATTGCTGATTATCGTCCCCCACCTCCTTTTCCTTAACGATTACAGCAAGTGAAGCAAGAATCTCAGCTCAAAAAGATTTATGATATTTTTAAGCAAGTTCATATTAATATTCCGCTGTTAGATGCCGTAAGGGAGATGCCCGGTTACGCCAAATTTCTCAAGGATGTCATGTCAAAGAAATCTAAACTTGGGGAATTTGAAACAGTTAAGATGACGGAAGGATGTATGAGTATTCTTCATAGGCAGCCACCCCAGAAAAAGAAGGATTCGGGGAACTTCATCATACCTTGTGTAATCGGAGATAAATATGTGGGTAAGGCACTGTGTGATCTTGGTGCTAGTATTAATTTAATGCCAAAATCTGTTTTTCAGAAATTAGGTATTGGAAAAGCTCGGCCCACGACAGTAATTCTGCAGCTGGTAGACCGCTCTTATGTTCATCCAGAAGGAAAAATCGAAGATATTCTGGTAAGAGTGGATAAATTTATTTTTCCTGCTGACTTTCTTGTGTTAGATTGTGAAGCAGATGAAAACGCACCAATCATCCTGGGGCGACCCTTCTTAGCCACGGGAAGATCACTGATTGATGTGGAAAAAGGAGAACTTATCATGATAGTGAACGATCAAGAGATTAAGTTGAATGTTCTCCAAGCTATGAAGCATGTTGATGCAGATGAGGAATGTAAAGCTATCACTGAAGTTACCCTTGATCAACCCTGCATCAGGTCGGGCTGTCACGACATCAAAATTGGTCACTGCCTCGGCAACCACTTACATGACTGTCACGACAGCACTGACGTCAACAACTCCTCAGAATCTGAAACATCAGATACTAAAGATCAGGAGGAGGTAAACTGGATAGGCGATCGTCCAGGTAAGTTATTCGAACCTTTAAATTATACTTCGGATAACCATGCAATCCAAAAGCCATCTACTGTTGAGCCCTCTGTTTTAGAACTGAAGCCCCTGCCAGGGCAGCTAAAATATGCTTTTCTTGGTTCAAATGATACGTTGCCCGTAATCATCTCTTCCAAGTTGATGCAGGAACAGGAACAACAATTAGTAGAGATGCTGCAACAGCACAAAAAGGCAATTGGATGGACGATAGCTGATATTCAAGGCAATTAAGTCATCTTAATTTAGCTCTCGTATTTTAAATTTCATTCAATTAGCTACTAAATCATCTAATTACATTTAATTCGTGATCAATTAATTCAATTAATTAATCATCTTAATTTATTTTCTTCTAAGGTACATCGAGGATATTACAATTCCCCCCCTTAAAATAAGAATTCATCCTCGAATTGTTACCTGAATCAAAGAGATAAGGATATTGTTTCTGCATCGTATCCTCTGGTTCCCATGTAGCTTCTTCCACATTATGATTTCTCCAGAGAACCTTTAAAAGAGGAACGTTCTTATTTCTGAGCCTTTTAACCTCCCGGTCGAGAATCCAAATAGGTTTTTCCTCGTATGAAAGATCAGGATTCAATTCCACTTCTTCCGGCTCTAGTAGGTGAGATGGATCAGAACGGTACCATCGGAGCATTGATACGTGGAAGACATTATGTATCTTATCGAACTCAGGAGTAAGAGCGAGTCGATAAGATACTGGACCAATCTTCTCAGTCACTTCGAAAGGCCCAATAAATCGAGGACTAAGTTTTCCTCCCTTGCCAAAACGAAAGACTTTCTTCTATGAAGACACTTTCAAGAAAACCCTGTATCCAATTTGATATTGAATGTCCCCCCGTTTCTGATCAGCATATGATTTCTGCCTATCTAAGGTTTGCTTCAATCGGGAATGAATAATCTGAACTTGTTCTTCAGTTTCCTGGAGAATCTGAGGACCCATCACCCTGTTATCACCCAACTCATACCAACATAATGGAGTTCGACACCTTCTTCCGTAGAGTGCTTCAAAAGCAGCCATTTGAATCGAAGACTGGTAGCTATTATTGTAAGCAAATTCTACCAGAGACAACGATTTCTCCCAATTTTTCCCGAAATCGATAATACATGCCCGAAGCATGTCTTCCAAGACTTGAATTACTCTTTTAGATTGACCATCACTCTGAGGATGAAAAGCTGTACTGAGATTGAGTTTGGTCCCAAGAGCTTGTTGCAACGACTTCCAAAATCGTGCGTTGAAACGAGGATCTCGGTCAGATATGATGGAAACAAGAATACCGTGAAAACGAATGAATTCTCGAATATACAATTCAGCTAAAGCTTCCAGTTTCATGTTTATTCTGACAGGAATGAAATGGGCTGATTTGGTGAATCTATCAACTATCACCCAAGTTGCATCATTCTTTCTTGGTGTACAAGGAAGTCCAAATATGAAATCCATGGTGATTTGATCCCTCTTCCATTGCGGAAATTTGATTGGTTGCAACAAACCAGTTGGAACTCAATTTTCAGCCTTCACATGTTGGCAATTCAACCACCTAGACACATAATCGTTGATAGCAGTATTCATTCCCAGCCACCGGTACAAGGGCTTGAGATCCTTGTACATCTTTACTGATCCTAGATGAACAGAGAAGGAACTTTGGTGAGCCTCACCGAGGATCTTCTCATGGAATTCCTTATTATCAGTGATACAAATTCTATCTCAGAAATAGATTAGACCATTCAGCTTAACCAAGAAGTCAGAATTAGACTCAAGCTTATAGATGAATTTCTGAAGTTCGGGATCAACCTGTTGAATCTCGTTGATCTTGGTGATTACACTAGATTGAATTTTGATTTTCGATAGATAATTCCGAGCTTTTGCAAGTCGGAAATGAGCATTGATAGTCGTTGGAGCTACAAGTAGTCAATTTAAACACTTTATTATCGAGATTGAAGATTTCAATTGACTTCCTTGTCTAACAAGGAAGTGTTCGAACTCTTTCTTGGAAAACAAGAAAGATTCAAATTTTCTCTCAAGAATTTAAATGAAGGTTTAAATGAATTTAAGAAATTTTTATAAGACTTACTGGGAGTCGGTTTTCTACTTAGTGCATCTGCTACTACATTAGCCTTCCCAGGATGGTAATCAATTACTAGATCATAATCCTTTAGTAACTCCATCCACTTTCTTTATCTCAGATTAATATTTTTTTGGGTGAGAAGGTATTTGAGGCTTTTGTGATCCGTGAATAGATGACACTGCTCACCGTATAAGTAATGTCTCCAGATCTTGAGTGCAAATATGATTACGGATAACTCATGGTCATGTGTCGGGTAATTAAGCTCATGTGGCTTCAATTTCTAAGATGCATATGCTATAACCTTTTCTCCTTGCATCAACACACAACCTAGACCCGAATGGGATGCATCGCTATATACGACAAATTCTTTGCTCGATTCAGGTTGGGTCAGTACCGGAGCAAGAGTTAAGGCTTGTTTCAATTGATCGAAACTTCGTTGGTGGTTTTCGGACCAAGAAAAGGGCTGATCCTTTCAGAGGAGTTTGGTTAGCGGCAAAGAAATCGTAGAGAAACCTTTAACGAATCTTCGATAATTACCCGCTAAACCGAGAAAACTGCGAACCTCGCTAACATTGTTTGGAGGTTGCCAATCAATCACAGTATGTATCTTCTTAGAGTCAACTTTGATTCCATCGGCCGAGATAACGTGACCGAGGAATGACACTTCCGAAAGCCAAAATTCACATTTTGAGAATTTGGCAAAGTGTTGATGCCCCTAAGAGTTTGCAATACAATTCTAAGATGATCAGAGTGTTCCTCTTTGCTTCGAGAATAAACAAGAATGTCGTCAATGAATAGGACCACAAACTTATCAAGAAATGACTTGGAGGCTCGATTCATAAGATCCATAAAGGCTTTCGGTGCGTTGGTTAGCCCGAATGGTATTACGAGGAACTCAAAGTGGTCGTAACGAGTTCGGAAAGGGGTTTTGGGTAAATCATTCTCCTTTACTCTCATCTTATAGTAACCCGAACTTAAATTGATCTTAGAGAATACAGGTGCACCACGAAGTTGATCAAACAGATCTTCAATTCTCAGCAATGGATATTTATTCTTAAGTGTTATCTGATTCAGTCTCCGATAGTTGATACACAGTCGCATTGAACCATCTTTCTTCTTTACGAAACAAAACCGGAGCACCCCAAGGAGAAGTGTTCGGTTGGATAAAACCCTTGTCTTGCAACTCTTCAATTTGCTTCTTCAATTCTTTCAACTCCATAGGGGTCATTCGATATGGTGTAATTGGCACCAGATTAATTCCAGGATGAATGTCAATTCCGAATTCTACTTCTCAAATTGCAGGGAGTCTAGGAAGTTCTTTCGGAAAAACATCAATAAATTCTGACACCACTAGCATCGATGGCAAGCCGAAATCGTAGTCGTCTTGCAACACCATAGCGACAAAAATTTAGGTAGGCTTCTTATCACTTAACAGGATAGATTCCTTTCCTATACCTCAGAGATAAAGTCTACGGTTCTGACAGTCTATCCAAGCTTGATGCTTTCCCAACCAATCTAATCCCAAGATTAGATCAAATTCACATGTGGACAAGACATAAAGATCGATGGGAAATGGAATGTATCGAATAGTATTAGAACAATCTTTAACAAGAAGATTAATTTTCATATTTACTCCTATCAGAATTGAGACTATAAGGCTAGATGCAACAGATTCAGATTTCATATTCAACTTAACAAGCAATTTTGAACAGATAAAAGAATGAGTGGATCCCGAGTCAATAAGAGCATATGTAGGATTTATGTTCAATTCGATAGTACCTACGATCAGGTCAGGTGATTCCTCCTCCTCTCTACCACGAATGTGATAAACCCGGGCAGGAGCTCGTGATTCCTAATGAGTGGCAATAGATTGATGGACTTTCTCTTTAGCCTGATTACTGAATTGAGCTTGGCTTGGTCCCCTATTCCGATTGGATTGTGTAGGAGTCTAATTTGTAGGAGCTGGAACCGAAGGTTTATTATTAGTATTTTGTGAACAGTCATTCACATAATGATCGGCTCCACTGCTAGCATAACATAGATTAGACTGAGACCGACACTGACCATAGTGAAGCTTTAGACAGAATTTACATGTAGGGGCCTTCCCAGAATTGCCCATGCTATTCACAGAGATCACCGGGGCAGTAACTTTACCTACCGAATGTGGCTTCGGTGTAAAATTACTTCGGGGAGCAAGAGAGAAGGTAGAGAACCCTTCCTTCTGATATCAGGCCTTCTTTGACTGCCAGTAGGGTTTATCATCTCGTTTGTGCTTCTTTTCATTCCAACCGCCACCCTTTCTACGTTCAGGTGCCTTCATCTTAGCTCTAGTGGCAATAACTCGATTTACTAAAGTTTGGAAATCAACAATCCCTAGAGCCGTAAACATCGGACTCGGATCATCATTTAGCACGTCGATAAACATTCTGCACTTGTCTTGCTCAGTTTTGATATACTCTACTCCGTACTTACAGTACTTATAAATATCAGCCATGTATTGCTCGATAGGCCGATTAGCTTGCTTCAAGTACAAGAAACGCTTCCTTCTCTCGGCCAAGTACTACTCACTAATATATTTCTTCTTAAACTCCTCAATAAAGAATTTCCAAGTAACAATTTCTACACGAGCAGTCGGAGTATTCGTTTCCAACCAACACAATGCTTCATCTGCAAGGAGTGCAATTGCACATTCCAGCTTGTGCTCATCCGAGCATTGTAAATGCTTGGTTAAGATTTGAGTGGTTCTCTCCAACCAATATTCAGCATCTCGGGCTTCTCCTCAGAGGCACCAGCAAATGTATATGCACGATGTTGTGATAATTTCTCGAGTGGAGCTCTGCTAGGGGCAGGAGCTGCACGAACAGGTTGCTTACTCTTTAGATTAGTGATTAACTGATTGAACATCTCCTTCATGCTAAGGAGGCATTCACGTTGCATAGCTTGCATAGCAGGGGCTGCCTGCTGATGCAAGATCGGTTCTTGTTGTTCATTTCAAGGTTCGTCCTGTCTCAGAGGATTAGTCCGTATCCGGACACTGTCACCCTCATTGGATGAACCTTGTAGGCTCTTATCGTCCCGAGCTAATCTTGCCTCGGACATACTACAATTGAGAACAAAGGAAAGGTTTAGAAATTTGATGTTGGTAAGCAATTTATACAAGCATATCATGTTATAACTTCTTTGTGGCATAGACAATTCCTATATAATGCACGATGACTCGATCTAATCCCGAGAGTCGGCTAAACCGAAGCTCTTATACCAAACAAATGTGACACTTCCCTCCCGGCTTAGCAGTAAACCGATCAGGAGGCATCGCGGAAACGCGAAAAAAATTTAAAACTTTTCACAACCCATTCCTAAAGAATGAGTTACTTGGCTAGAAAGCAACAAACAGCCATAACGCTAAGCTAACCAACATATTCATATATATGACATTTAATTAATTTCCAAGTTGGATGAGATTCAAGTTCAATCTTACAAACTTAACTACCATTAAAATTTACTAATGTTACCATCTTACTCAACCTATATAAAAAAGTTTTAATCGTATACAAACGTGACTTAAGTATTTGAATCATACAAGAAAACAATATATCCTAACCCTTATTAACCTATTGGAAACATCTACCCCATACATAATTAAAAATATAAATCCATTCGATTGATTACAAGGCAAGGGTTTAATCGATTGGTATACTAAGAACAAATGGCCAAACATACTCATTTAACAATTCATTCAACCGTATATTTAATTCAAGATTTCAAAACAAAACATGCTTTCATTCATTAAACCAAAATGACATATTTACGAGAAAAGTCTCAAAACATTACATGCCAAGCTTGTATTTACAAACATGTCTTCCATTTATTACAAGCCAAAATCAACTAGCAAGCATCAATAACCACATCATCTAGACACAAAAAGCATGACATAACCAACACAAAACTAACTCCATGCCACCATCCAGGAGTTGAACAAGAAGGGATCAAGTCATACATGATTATTGTGCTTGTAGTCATTGCTCTCGAACAAGGAAGTATTAGCTATCAAACCAGGATCAATATGCAAGGTTGGGAAGAAGGAAACAAGAGAATAAGTGCAAAGTTGTACTTAGTGAGGTAGTAATTACATTATTCAATTTTAAGTCAAGTTGGATCTTATTTACGGTTGCACCAAAATTTCCTACATAAGCATTTAATAAGAAGACCTAGCTAGTCTCATGGCATATTCAATCATATACATTCATCGAATTAGTCATATAAAAAAATTAACTACATGCAAAACAAGTCACAATAACAATTATCATAAAAACTAACCATGCAAGACAAGTCATGTTATGTTTAATCTTGTAATTAAGTTGTCTTGGTTATTAGATTGGTCTAGGTAATCGAGTCACAAGTTGGTACATTTGTACCTAATCAAGAATATACTAGATAGTATCACAAGTAGGTGCTAAGACACCAATTCCACTAGTACATATAGTACCATTTCACATGGCACACAAGGTGCTAATCAAGAAGGTGTATAATCACCAATACAAGAAGGTATGTCAATACCCGAATCAAGAGAGCTCTAGACCCTAAGGCTTGCCCTTCTACCTAAGCGATATAGTAAACCAAGGTCTTGTAGCTTTTAAATTAGCATATCCAGTATATTTCTTGTCATAAAAGATAAATCAAGGTACAACAAGAGGTTATTCAATCAAACCATGGCATGATAATTTCTAGCAAGCTATCACATGGATTTTCATATCATTCAATCATCTAAATCAAGAGCAATCAAATTCAATTCTTACATATAACAATCAGCCATGGTAAACAAACATGTATCGACCTTTAAGTAGCATCCAAATTCAGTAGCATACAAGAAACATTATGCCTCATTCAATCATTCAAAACATCACACAAAGCAGTCTAACAATTCACATAATTCCTAATATCAAACAATCCTTTCGAGCATACTTTCATGTTTAATTATTTAGCCTCCTTCCCTTACTAAATTACCAGCTTTAATTTAAGTAATATTTATGCTTGTAAAATAACTAAAATTAAATTAAAAATGGTGGTTAAGACACTAGTCCCAACCTTAGGGTAACTACACTCACAAACATCCAAGCTATTGTTGTTCCTTGATAGTGATCCCCTTGCTCCTTCTTTGGGATGACCCAATCTTGGCTTCCTCCTCCAGGTTCTCAATCCCTTGGTTTTGTCGATCATACACATACATATAAAAGACATATTAGTATCTAAATCATACATTAGACAACCAATATGCAAATGCTAAATTCAATTTCTCAAGGTTGTCCTAATATGGCAGACTTGAGCACCAGTCACTAAACCGATCATAACATTTTCTATAAAACTCCAAAAATAAATTATTATACATGCTTAGAAAGGTATATAAATATTGTATTTAACAAAATTGGTCTCACATTTTCCCCATTTCTAGATTAATACAGTTACAAGTATTCCTGGTTCAAAACAGTTTTGGAGTGCCTAACTTAATTCATATCCAGATTTTAGCACATAGCTCCAAATTGAAATCCGTTTTCTCTAAACTTAAATAGACATATGAAAGTTTAATCCATCAAAAGTTTAGCTTAAAATTATTTATACACAATTTATAGTGAATTTTCAAAGTTTTTGTCCAGAACAGGACTGTTATGGACAAATTTCACTAATTTGCTCAAATTATCAAATTGAGCCATTATAAGTTCAATTCAAGTTACTAAAATTTTTCTAACATAATCTACTGAATTTTAATTCAATTTCCAGAATCATAATTTAACCAATTTTAATCCTAGCATTTTCTAATTATTACAAAACAATCCCACAATTCAGTTTTCATAATTTAGTGAACTAGTTTGTTAATTCCTTCAATCTAACTTCATTTTAATCAAATTTTATCCAATCCAAAGCCTAAAATTTTATAATTAAGACTCTAATCTTCAATTCATTCCTAATAGAAATTTTCCAGTTCAAACCCTAATTCTTTCAATTTTACAAATTAGCCCATGGCCTTAAACATTATCTTCAAATCTATCCTAATTCATTCGGTTCACTAATTCAAGCGTAAAATTAAATTTCCAGTATAGAACTCTATTCAAATTCATTCTTAAGCTCGTAAACATTACATGCATGCATAACTCAAGAATTTTCAGCCATGAAACACAATAAAAATCAATTCAAATCATCCTAGCATCAATCGACTATCTAGCATAATTAAGATTTAGTTTACTTACATGTGATAGCTTTAATCCCTCTTGAAAATAAGCTTAAATCAAGCTTCTAAACACTCAATAATGGTTGAAGAACCAACAATGTTTCCCTCTCTATGTTGTCTAACTTTCACGGTAAGGAAAAGAAAGAAAGAAAGAAAGAGAAAGTTTTGTTTGATAGTGAGATATGTCCAATCCCACTCCCTCTCTCAAGTGGCCAGCCAAGGTGATGACTAGGGGTTGGGAAATCTCAATTTTACCCCTCAACTCTCTTCTAGAATTTACTATTTACAAGGGGTAGTCTTGGTCTATTTAAAACTTTTGCATGTAATCTTTTAATTTAAGCTTCATTCTAGTTAAATCATCTTAATTTAGCTCTCATATTTTCAATTTCATTCAATTAGCTACTAAATCATATAATTACATTTAATTTGTGATCAATTAATTCAATTAATTAATCATCTTAATTTATTTTCATTCATTTAGCGCTCATATTTTCAATTTCATTCAATTAGCTCTCATATTGTTGTTGTTGTTGTTGTTGTTGTTGTTAGGTCTAACTATGTTATGATCTCGTTGAAATTTAATCGCTTTACTTTCTCTAAAAATCTAATCTCTCTTTTTTTATTTAATAATTGAATTCTTTTTAATATTATCAATATTATATTGTTTCGAATAAGTAGATTTGTTGATGCACAAAGTTAGCCGTCAATAAACATAGGAGGCGGAGATGAAGACCATTATGGTTGTGACGATTTCAGGCAGTTCACCTTGTAGATTTGGGCATAGGGATGCGGCCAGTATAGTGGTCGTAGTGAGGATGGGAACGTAAGGTGGGAGAGGGATATTTTCCCCTTGTTGTCTCGTGTCATGTTCTATCTAACTCTGTGGGTATTTATAACCTTTGGTATTTTTCGATGGGATGGAGCCAAGCCTAGTGATAGCTATTGACGGGTCAGCAGGGTTAAGATCAGGTCTCAATCGATAGGTTTTGCAGTCCGGTCATATGAGAGAGGTATTTTTCCTACAAGGCACTGTAGCTCCTGACAAGGTTTGTTCGTTAAGATCGTGCACGCCTATAGTATCCTTGTCTCTGGTACTACTCACTTCTGAAAGAGCTACTGTCATATGGTCACTTCTGGAGTTTCTAAGCGTGAAGGCACTGAAAGCCATTTCCATAGTACTTGAGTGCGAAGGTCTCGAAGGTATAACATTTATCCCCTTTAGTTGAAGGAATATCAAAAAGTGATATTGGTTTAGACGTATGAGAAAAGCTTACCTTGTGATTGTTGCCATACCAAAAGATAGCTGCATTAATTGTGTAGATGTTATGGTTCTGTTTATGTGGTTGTGAGAGGGTAAAGGTGCAACTCTGATATTTTTTCTAATTCGAAATGTGGATCAAGAGACCATTGAAGAAGCATGTTCTCTGACTATAAAGATGCTCTATGGCTAGATCATTGCATTGCTCAACTCTAGATTTTCACCAATTTCTTTGCAAGTCTTTGGATTCTCAAATTTTCTTTGCAATTTACTGGAAAACGATTGTAACACCCCGAAAACCGGTCTACTCAGAATTAGGTTCTGGCGATCGAAAACCCTACACCGTAAAGGTCCAAATATTGTATTGACTTTGACCTTGTGGTCAATTATATTGAAATTGGGCTCCAATCGAGTCAATTTACTGAGTAAGGACCTTATTGAATTTATTGAAAACTGTTTAGTGACTAGATTGTGAGAGTTGGAGGTTTGGGGGTAAAAGTATAAAGCTTTAAAAGTTGAGGGGCTAACCTTGCGATTAGCCCCTCTCTAATTTAAATCACCACGTACGTGGTGTGGTTAGAACATTTTCCTTCATATTAAGGAAAGCTCTTAGTCATAAGAAAAGAAAAAGGGAATAAGGAGAAGTTATTATTACCCGATTATGAAAAAAACCAACCACTTCTCTCTTTGTCTTCGACCTCCAAGCAAGCACCACCATTGAAGCTTGTTATTAAGCTTGAGTTTTCTTTGATCTATGGATTATGTAAGCTTAAGCCCTTAATTAATTGTAGATTTCAATGGATGGTTGATGTTTAATTTCAAGTTAAAGTTTTGAACACTTGGTAAACTTAGGATTTTCAAAGCTTTGATCCATGGGAATTTATTAGTTAATAGCTAATTCAAGATTAACATTTATTTTGACATCGTAGTACCGATCTAACATTTTCTCTTGTCTTAACCTAGCTCAAGAGTTGCAGAAAGAAAATCCATCGTCTCCATCAAATGCTCGAAACAAGGGAGTGGTCATCTGTAGAGTGTCCATGAGTTCTATATTTTGTGCACATTCTTGCATGTATTATTGTTACCCTTAAATTCATTTAGGCATATTTAGGTGCATTGAATGCATTATAACAATATCTTCTCTTTTACCATGCTTCTATTGAATATTTTATGTTTGGTTGAGAAAAGTTATTGTTTTAGTTTAGTTTATATTTTTAGGTGCTGCAGCAAGGGGGGGGGGAGAAGAGAGGACATGACAAGATAGAAGGCTGGAACCAAAGGAGCTGTACTGAAGTAGTTCCAGATGCCGCCAAGGACGCTACCGAAATAGCATTGCCGCCATGTGCAACCCGAGCAGGAGTTACACCGACTTAGCCAAGATGGGTTGTGATTTAAAGAGGGCAATTTTCAAAGCCCAATAAGCCCAATATTGCAATTTTCTGAAGCCTGTAGCGGCCGATAGAGCTGATCCAAGACCGATAAGTAGGAGTACTTATCCTTATATGCGAAAGAAGGCAACATCCAAAGAGTCCATATTTAAATAATAAAGGAGTCTGTATTTAATGTAATTTAGATTTAGAACTCCAACTTCAAGGAGGACTCAAACTTAGGCCATGAGCTCTATATAACCCAATGTATGTAAGGGTATAGGGCATGGTGACTAGGGTGAGGGGATGCGAGCCTGGGCAGCCGTATAACAAGATGTAGTTAGATAGGTTGGAGTTTTTTGGGGTCGCGGCCCAACTCTCCTAGGGTTTAGGCGCGTGTATGTAAAGTAGTTTGAGGGAAACAATTGTAATAGTTTTGAGTTGTTTTCAATAAAACTCCAAAGTTTGCTTTATTCATGCTCTTTGTTCATTCAATTAGTCTACACCAGTCAGTTGAAGAGAAATTCCATTTGTCGGGAACGAAAGTGCAAGGCTCACGAAAGGGTTAAGTACGGTCACAACATGCAAAGGTGTGACTAACATGGTTCCATACTAGTCCACAAGTTTCAGCGGCTAAGAGGGATCACCAATCGAATGAACTTGCCTGTGTTAGGTTGACGCTGAGATTGCTAGGTATTTCCTACATCACGTGAGTGTTCAAGTATCCTAACTTAGAAATAGGAGGGATCACTGTCGACTATCCCGCTGAACTTTGGAATGTCTGTCAGACTTGCCGCTAAGACTTCTTTCTGTTCCACCTGCCGAGACAGTACACTCCTATAGTGGAAGTGACATGCTGCAGCCGCGTGACAGGGTCATAGTTTACCGCCCGCCATCCCGTCGAGGCAGCAATTCATGGCAGCACAAAACATGCTTATACTTTACAATGTAGTCCACAGGCTACTGAGCTGCATTTGTCTTACCCAATCTATCGACCCTCTCTCCTTATCATTCCTCTCATAATTATCTTTATTTTTATTTGTGTTTTTATATTTCCACATCGTGAGATTTAATTGTGCACTTACTAAATCTTTGTGCAGGAAACCATTCATAGGAGCTGCTCCAATCCCTGTGGGAGACGATATCTTTTATACTATAACTTGACAAGAGTGTGCACTTGCGCTCATAAATAGAGAACATCTGAACACTCTACAAGTTTTTGGCGCCATTGCAAGGGATTGGCAACAACAACTACATTTGAATTTCTGCACTCCGATTTAGTTTTTGCACATTAAATCTCTTTCCATTTATTTGCTTAAAAAAGCCTCTTTGTTATCTTGGTGTATGTCTCGTTAGGGCAGCAAGGTTGGCAGCAACATCCACCTGAGGAGGGGAAGGACATACCCAGAAGAATAGCCAAACACAAAGACCCTCAAGAAGTGGTTATGCTTGGGAAAAGCGCAGCTCGACATAGCCTAATTTTTAATTTATTTATATGCATTAGGATTAAATTTAATTTTTATTTAATTATTGTATGTAATTTATTTCAGGTTAGGAATGAAGGAAAGGTTAAGAAAGATGAAAGAATAAAGGAGAGGCCCAACTAGCGGCCAAGGCAGCCTGAGGCAGATAAGCATAACAACTAGTCACTTCATAACGGCTAGCCGCAACGGCTATATTTTGCCCCAGCGAGCGGAACAGATATCTGTGTGTTGTCACTAAATTTTCACCATAGCTTTTAATAATAAAAAAATAAAAAAATATATATATAAAAATGTAAAATAAAAAAATTAAAAATCCTTTTAAAGCCCACCTTTTTCTTAAATGAAACCCCATTTTCAAAAGAGCCCATTAAAAAAACACCTTTAAATGAAGAGAATAAAGCCCATTTTATGTTGAAGCACATTTTTGAAGTAAAAGGAAAAAAGAATGAAAGAAAAAAAGAAAAAAAATATTATTATGATGTTTAATAATTTTGAAAAAAGGAAATAAAAATATTAAATGAAATGAAAAAACAAAAAAAAGTGTCAAAATAGTAAAAAAAGGGCCCACGTGCGCGGCCACCGCGCGCGCTCGAGCCAACAGCTCCAGCCCAGCCAAACCCTCTGTCGCGACATGGTGGAGGCCGTCCGCATTCTGCCGGTCACGGCCAATGATGTGGTTGGTATCGGTCCGTCTCGCCGTCGCCGTCACGTGGCCACCGACACCGCTTGCCGCTGTTGCCTATAGCCGTCGGAATCTGCAAAAACCCGAACCTAAATAATAAACCCTAGATTCGAATTAAATAGGAAGTTCTATCCCGAATTTGGATCAAAATGGATGATTTCTTGAAGGTTTTACCGGGTATCAAGTTTTTTTTGTCTAATTTAGGCTCCAATTTGGGGATTGAATTTGGAATTTAGCTTGATTTTGAAGCTCAAAATTTAGTATTAAAACTCCCATTCACCCACTTGTTCAATACACCAAAATTTGAGAGAAAAATCACTAAAAGGGTTCAAAAAAATTTGAAAAAAATCTCTGAATTTTTCTTGAGTTGGCTGGAAACTTTTGGAGTAGAAATTCGAGTTTGGAGCAATTTTTCGGAGGTGGTTTGGAGCATTTCAAGATGCTTGAATTCGATTTCGTCGATTTCTCGGTAAATTTTCTATCTTTTCTTTGTTTATTTTTATGTTGATTTTATTTTTGTTCTTGGTTGAATCTTGGTGTTTTGCTTGTGTTGTTTGTGATTTTTTAGGTTGCTTTCTCGAGGTTGGAAATTTGTTCGCGATTTCGGTAACCTTTTTTGTTTTAAATTTCGTTTAAATTTCTAGTTTGATTTTAAAATGTTTGTATGTTTTTTAAAATGTTGTTAGGGTCATTTTGATCTTTAAAAATGTTGCAAATAATTTAAAAGATGTTTAGATTTTAAATGCAAGAATAAAATAGAATAAATGTGGTTAAATTGAAAAACTTGAAATTAAGGATTTAATTAGGAAAAAATAATAATGTGAGGTGTAAGATAATAAAATGACTTGGTTTTAAAAATATAAAAAATTTAATAATTGATGGGCAAAATAATTTTGAAAGAAAAAATAATAAAGAATGTTTTTAGAAAAAAAGGAAATAAATAAGTTTTTTAAAAAAAGAAAATAAAATGTTTTAAATAAATGTTTAGGGTCTAGGATCAAAAATGAATTTTTGAAAAGGAAAAAACTTAAATAAAAAGTTATTTAAGAAAAATAAAGTTTATTTTCTAAAATGGGTTGTTTTTAAAAGAAAATTTAAAAAATAGAAAAAAAAATAAAAAATGAATTTTAAAAAAGGGGTGAAAATGCTTTTTTGAAAAAGGAAAACACAAAATGGTAAAAAACATAAAAATGGAAAAAATGTAAAAAATGAGTTTTAGCTTAGAAAATAAAAAAAAAGGCTTTTAAAAGGAATAATAAAAAGGGTAAAATGCAAAAGAATAAAAGTTTGCTTGCTTGTTTTTGAAATAGGTGAAAACTTAGGATTACGGACTAAAAACTGATAGAATCTTGTTTTGTTGAAAAATGTTCTTCATAAAAAATAAAATACACTTAAACATATTTAAACCTTAACTTAGGAATAAAAGACTTAGACGTTTTTAGGGCTTTTAAATAATCAAACTTAGAATTTAAATAAAATGCCAACACACTAAATTGCTTTGTTGCTTGAAAAGTGAAAACATAATTCAATGCGATGTCTTATCAAACAGAAATGACGAGTTAGCGCCAGACATATTGGCGGTGATTAAAGTTCATCTCCCGGGCGATAAGACCGTTAAAATAGACTTATATTCAGTAAACAAACAAGTAAAGTTGAACCTTTTTTAACTTGAAAATTCTAATTTTGAAAACGATTTTAAAACCAATTAGGTACCAATTTTGGGCGTCGTGGGGGTGCTAACCCTTCCTCACACGTAACCGACCCCCAAACATGTTTTATTGTTTTTCGCAAACCAAAACCGTTGTTTTATTAAAACAAAAAATGTTTTATTAAAATAACCTTTTTTTAGAAAGTGATCGAACCACACTTTTATTTTCTAAAAAAAGATTGGTGGCGACTCGGTGTGTTTATGAAAAGTGTTTTTCCTAAACGTCGAAGCCTCCCGTAAAAAGGCGGTTGCGACAGCTTGGCGACTCCGCTGTGGAATGTTTTTGTTTTTTTTAAATAACAACAAAAAGGGTCAGGCCACAAATTGGTATTAAATGATTTCAAAAAAAAATGTTTTTTTTAAAAAATATGGAATTTGCAAGTTCATCATAGGTTCTATTTATTTGTCGGTTTAAATGAATATAATTCTATTTTACGCATTTAAAACTTAATTCTAAGCTATATTCCTGAGCTTTGTCACGATCGTTTTAAGTGGGGGAACACGCTTTTCTCATGTAAGAATATTGATTCTTCGTATGACCATCGCAAAGTACATTCGGGACCCAATCTGTTTGCCTTCGTTAGAATATTGATTCTTCGAGAAGGCTTCGGTGGTGAGTCCCCCTGAGTTGAACTCGATTCGTTTGTAGCTTATAATGGGTGAGAATCGAGGGCCTTGCTACTCTTAGTAGAGGACAACATGGACAGCTCGGGTACCTTTTTAGAATTAAACCAAGTTTGAGAATTTAGAGCCTACCCCTAATAGAGCCATGCGGAAAGCCTAGGGTGTTGAGTCACAGGAATATCAGGCATTAATTTTTATTGTTTTATCTGTTTGTTTTTCCTTGCTTTATTAATCTCTATTTATTACCTTGTTTATTTTGCATGTACATCATTTCATATTAGAAGGGGTTGATTCTCGAAAATTGTTCAATTATGAATGGAAAAGCTCTTAAAAGATTGAGGAGGACCAACCACGTGACAACATTAGCGATCGAGATCACAACCCTTCGGTAATACGTCAAGCTTGTTGGAGAAGTGGGACCAAGACTTATGTGGCCAGTTGAAGAAATCAAGGAGTTAGGTGTGCGAGCAGGAAAATATTTGTAATTTCAAAAAGTTGTAATAAACTTTCGTATTTAATAAAGAGTTTCTTTTCATGAACAAATTTTCAATGGAATTGATGACCCTTCGACTGCATTCATGCATTATCTTGTTTGCTTTGTTGTTTGCTTTTTGTGAATACATTTGTGCATACATTCATTCATTTATTCATAAACTAACTTAATAATAAAAACGACAAAATATCCAAAATTGCTAAGACAACTCATAAATACGGTACACGAGCCCAAACCCAAGCCATAAACTATGAGGAAAGGTTGGCAACTTTAGAGGCGAATCAAAAGAACATTCAAGATAAGCTGGAGAAAATGGAAGTCAACATGAAACAACAAGTTGAGGTGGTCCATCAGAAAACGGTCAGTTTGATAGCTGCATTGCTTGGATTCAAGGACCCGAATACGGTTGAAGAAGGAGGAAATACTTCTGCCATTCCACGATTTCCGGGGATGACCTTTAGGAAGGAGGCTGCTGCCAAGGCTAAAGCACCCATCCATGTAGCAGAATCTTCCACTCATGCTCCAAATATGGAGGCCAATAATTACGAGTTGCCTGACCTCGATGAAGTCGCTGATAAGGCTCAAACTGAAAATAAGTTGGAAGAGAAATACGAGAAGTTAGAAGGAATGTTCAAGTCCTTCCAAGATGAAGCTGCTTATGGTGGAATGGATGCCAAGGATCTGAGCTTGGTAACTGATTTAGTTGCGCCATCGAAATTCAATATCCCAGACTTCAAAAAATATAATGGGACCACATGCCCGTTAGCACATCTTACTATGTACTGCAGAAAGATGTCCATGTACCTCAACAATGAGAAGTTGCTCATTCACAGCTTTCAAGACAGCCTAGTAGGGCCCATTGCACGTTGGTACATTCAGTTAGGTCGAGTAAACATCAAATCATGGAGTGACCTATCCAGAGCCTTCAGTGAGCAATTCAAATATGTTTCAGACATGGTTCCAACTCGTCTGGTCTTACAAGGGATGGAGCAAAAGCACCATGAGAGCTTCCACCAATACGCTCAAAGGTGGAGGGATGTAGTGGCACAAGTGCAGTCACCATTACTAGAAAACGAGATCACCCCGATGTTTGCAGAAACACTAAAGGGTCCATTTTATGATCGCATGCACAATCATGCTACAAAGAACTTTGCAGATATGTTAATGAAGGGCGAACTCATCCTGGCAGCCATGAAGAGCGGAAGATTGGACAGTGGGGAAACAAAGAAGGCATATAAAAGGAAGGATAACAATGAAGTCAATGCAACGAATGTCTACAACCCCAATTACTCAACGGGTGTCGTGTTCAACAAGCCCAATACTTTCAACAAGCCAAAAACCTCAGCTCCGATGGTTGCAAATGCTCCTAAAGGAGAACAAAGATACCAAGGAAATTCGAGGCCTTGCTTTCCTCCTATCCCAATAACTTATGCAGAGTTGTTTCCCGAGCCGGTCATGTCGCAGATGGTGCTACCCAGACATGTTCCTCCGTTCTCACCTCCTTATCCACCATGGTATGACGAGAAGGCCCAATGCGAATATCATGCAAGAGTAAGGGGGCATACCATCGAAAACTGCACCGCATTGAAAAGGGTGGTGGATGATCAAAGAAAATTAGGCATGTTGTCATTCGAAACTACAGAAGAAAAAGGAAACCCTTTGCCAAACCACCAAAAGACGGAGGTGAATGCAGTGCTCGATGAAGAGAAGAGGATGATCAAGGAGAATGTCGAAGAAATTAAAGCGCCCCTGACTTGGGTATGTGATCAGTTATAACAGCCAAGATATTGAAGAAGGAGAACCTAAAGATAAAGGATGATGGAAAACCATAGTGTAAGTATCATAGAGCTGAAGGACATGAGATCCAGTGTTGCCTAGAGTTTAAACTAATGATTCAAGCCAAGATGAATAGCAAGGAACTTGTGTTTTTTGAGAAGGGAGATATAGAGCACAAATCAAATGTGTGTGCTACGGAGAAAATCTCATTGGGGAAACTAGGAGAGGAAGTTAAAGAAGAAAGGCGGGGATGGCCATATCCTGTGGTGATCCCGGTAAAAAGGGATCGATTTGGTTTGGGCTTTAGGCCCGATAAATTGCAAAAGGAAGCCGAGAAACAATAAGAAAACATGAAAATGAAACGGAAAGAAGAAGAAGTTGAAGGGGAGCCCATGACGTACCCACCCCTAAGTGTCACTTTCAAGGCCGGAGGGCTTCTAGACCCTAATGCCCGCTTCGACGAGGTGGGGAAAGGAAAGAATGACCTATGCGATGTTTTTGAGAATTTAAGCATTAACACCATTACTGACAAGAAGGAAGAAGAAAACAAATTTCTGTCCAAGATCCGCCCTTGCCTTTAATTGAAGAATTGGACCACAGAAATGGTCCTCGAAGTTTTTAAGACTGCCTCAGAGTAATTCTCAAAACCAACTCTTTTAACCTTAGACCCAGGGTAATTAGAGATCTTCCATGATTTGAATTTCAATAAAAGATGCATTTCTTCCCCTATTACATCTTGTGGCAAACTTTCTTTCTTTCACAAAACCAATAACACCAAAAGTTCATAAAAACCCAAAAGCAAAAACAAACCTTTAAAATATAACAAATCATATCATATCATTTCATTTATTCTTTCTTTCTTGGTATATATATATTGTCTCCTTCTATTTGCTGGTTTTTAGATATCAATGGTCCAAATGACTGAATCAGATTCTTGGGTTAATTTTGAGTTACCGCTATGTTTAGAAGAAGTTGACAGTACTAGTGATGAAGAAGAGTATGACTTGTCAGATGATTTGCTTAGAATGGTAGAAGGGGAGGAAAAGAAAATTCTGCCCCACAAAGAAGAGTTAAAGGTTTTGAATCTTGGAACTTAAGAAGAGAAACGTGAAGTAAAGACCGGTACCACCATCTTAGTTGAGACACGACAACATTTGATTGAGCTTCTACAAGAATACAAGGACATCTTTGCCTAGTCATACACGGACATGCCTGGTCTCGACACAGACATTTCCATGCATGGGCTTTTTATAAGAGAATGATGGGACCCCGTGAAGCAAAAGCTTAGAATAATAAAGGTTGATACACTCTTGAAAGTCAGAGACGAGGTCAATAAGCAGTACAATGCAGGATTCCTCGAAGTAGCTAAATATCCAGGATGGGTGGCAAACATCATCCCAGTGCCTAAGAAAGATGGAAAAGTAAGAATTTGCGTTGATTATAGGAATCTCAACAAAGCAAGCCCTAAAGATAATTTACTACTTCCACATATCGACACCTTGGTCGACGATACAGCTGGCCATTCCCTTTTCTCATTCATGGATGGATTTTCCTGTAACCCCCTTAACCCGGCCTAGACGGTTGACCCGAATTAAGAAAGTCACACGGGGAAAACCAAAGTCAACCCAAAAGTCAACCTTGATTAACGACCCTTTTTTTTTCTTTTTAAACTTGTCTAGATGCACTTTAACCCTAGTTATGATCATTCAAACAACATCCTCAAAGATCATAAACATCAGAGATCAAACAGGGACCCAATTGAGCAAATTACAACTTTAGGGACTAAAATGTAAATTCTGATAAATATAGGGACTTCACCAAAATTAAAGTTACCAACTTGAAATTAATCATGTTTCATGCATCTCAGCCAAATTTCAGCTCGAACGGACATTCCAAACTCATACAATTGCACAAACAAGTTTCAGGACCAAAATGCAAACATTTTGAAACATATAACTGCCAATGTCAGCCCCCAACGGTCATCCGTTCCGAAACGGAAGACAGCCCGTTTCGAAACGCGGGGCCGTTCCGCAACGCGTACCGAAACAAGGGCGGACAGTAGCCTTTCCGTTTCGGAACGGTGTCACCCGTTTCGGACGCCTGGGCTGCTTCGAGGCACCCGTTCCGAAACGGCAGACACTGTTCCGATACGGCCTGCACAAAATGCAGAAAAATGCTTACTTAAACATGCAATTGACCAACCAATCATGCTCCAAATGCTATCAAACTTTACCAGCATCTCATACAACATACACGAGACATATTTGCATCAAGAAATCATCAATATATCATCATATGTGAAAAGCCCCAAATCTAAAGGCATGCTTCCTACACAAGCAACCATTCATGCACAAAAACCTCCAAACCAACACATAAAGGCCAATTTCAAAAACCAACATTATCAACAACATAAATCCAACTTAGGGAGTCCAAAACATCTCCCAAAACAACAACAAAGGCCCCCCATTGCCAAATGCCAAAAGCTAAAAGTGTTTAAGAAAACCTTCCCATACATGAGCTTAACTTCCATTTGATTGCTTGCCCTCCTTGCTGCCCTCAATGCACCTTAATGCTCTGCATTATTGGTTTAAGAAAAGAGAGAGAGCGTAAGCAAAAGCTTAGTGAGGAAAGCTCCTTAAAACCACACAATAATGCATTTATAAAACACATTTATAAATCATACTTCAAAACACATTTAGTCATGCTCACAAGCAATCTTTAAACAAGCATTTCATGCTTCATAACATACATGTCATATTGGCCACAAGTGATAATTACCATCTTTAAAACAAGTTCAACATAAGACTCACACATGGACTTTTAAACACCATTGTGATCTTATCCCCATGGACTTTTAAACACCATGGCAAGGACCACACAAGGACTTTTAAACACCTTTGTGTCCTTAACAAGTTTCACCTCAAGGACTTTTAAACACCTTGACCCCAAGGACTTTTAAACACCTTGGCCATGGACTTTTAAACACCATGATATGAATCACCCCAAGGAATTTTAAACACCTTGGCCCCAAGGACTTTTAAACACCTTGGAAAGGACCACACAAGGACTTTTAAACACCTTTGTGTCCGTAACAAGAACCATCCAAGGACTTTTAACCACCTTGATGTTCTTAGGTAACAAGGCTCACTCAAGGACTTTTAACCACCTTAGTGACCTTAACAAGAATCATCATGGACTTTTAACCACCATGAAGTTCTTAGAATCCACAAGGCTCACTCAAGGACTTTTAACCACCTTAGTGACCTTAACCTTTTCAAAACATCACTTGCCAATATACATCATTTTCATCATTTAATCCACTGTTTTAAAGCATTAAACCAAGCCATATTCATCATGCGTTTTAAAGCATCAAACCGCATTTAATCAATGTTCAAAAACAAGGAACTCTTACCTTGAGCTTCCTTCAACATATGGCTTACAAAATCAGCAATAACCATGCTAAATCATGCTTTCAAAACAGAATTTAAAACATGCAATAAACCACATTGCACAACAACCAAACCATGGCCACCACTAGAGAGTTTTTCTGAAAACTTACACTTGAGCTTAGCAAAGTTGTTTAGACTTAAACTAAGCTCCCAAGACATTGGCTTCAAAGCCGAAAACCCAATTTCACTCACCGATTCCGTTTCGCCTCTTGCCGAAACACCAAATCAAGCCTCTGGATCACCACCACTTAGATCCAAAGATGACTCCCCTGTTTTAACACATTAAAACAGTAGATTAATGCATCATCATGCATTAATATCCTCAATGAAAGCACCTAAACTCGCTGCTCTCATCCACACTCCAATTTCGGCCACCAAACACAACCGAAAAAGCATCCAAACAACTTCTCAACAATGCCCAGCCATAAACCATCAAAACTAGGCATCCTTAAACATCATTTAACATCTAAAAAGAACCTAACAACATCCTTATACCTCCAGCAACAACAGATCCACAAGATCACCCAAAAACAACCAAGAAACACAAGCTAAACTTAGGAAATTCAACCTATCCGGGATTGCATTAGTTAAAACTCAAATCCATATCAAATTAACATTCATTTATCACCAATTATACACCTCAGATCACTGCTTTAACAGATCCAACGAAAATTCATCAAAAATCATCAAATCTTGCAATTAAAGCCAAGATCCATTACACCACTTTAAAAACCTTTTATAAAACGTCAAATAAGGATTGAGAACTTAGGAATTTCATTAAAGAACTTGAAGTTCAGAGGAGAAGGACGTTCTTACCTCCAAACTTGAGTTTCTCCTCTTTTAGAACCAAAAAGCTTGAAGAATCAACTAGCAAATTGAGAGGTTTTGTTGATGTGATGATTAGGAATCAAAAGAGAATTGAAAAGGAAGATTTGAGTGACAAAATCAGAAGGAAATCTCTGGAGAGAAAGTGTTTGGGTTGAGAGAAAATGAGAGAAAAGGAAAATTGGAAAATATGGAAAGTTAGTTGCAAAATAGCCAAAATGATTTCCCTCCACTTTTCTTAAGCTTTAAAATCAGAATTAAACATTAAAATATCTTAGAAAAATCTGGAGAAACTCCCTTTGGGTAAATAGCTCCTTAAAGATTCAAAGTTTCAATCCTTTATAAAACAGTCACGCAACTTTCAAAAATTACATTTTGGTCACTAGCCAAAATGTCACCCTTCCAAACCTCATTTTGTAAAATTAATTTCACAGTTCACTTATATATATTAAAAGATGATTTTAGAACATTTTTCCATATTTTTAATGCAACCCGAACTAGGTTTTCCTAAATTCACTCTTAAGATTCGAAAATCACTTTGACCAAACCGGTCAACGCCCAAAACTTCTAAGCCCAAAACCGGGGCGTTACATTTCCGGTTACAATCAAATAAGGATGTGCCTAGAGGACATGGAAAAGACTACTTTTGTAATGCTTTGGTGAACCTTTTGCTATAAGGTAATGCCCTTCGGATTGAAGAACGCAGGGACAACGTATCAGAGAACTATGGTCACTCTTTTCCATGACATGATACGCAAGTAAATAGAAGTTTATGTGGATGATATGATCGCCAAGTCTAGAACTGAAGAAGAGCATCTAGCAAACTTAAGTAAGCTTTCTCAAAGATTGAGAAAGTTTCAGTTAAAGCTTAATCCTACCAAGTGCACATTTGGGGTTACTTCTGGGAAGCTGTTAGGCTTTGTAGTGAGCATAAGAGGAATCAAAATTGACCCATACAAGATAAAAGCCATACGAGAGCTTCCACCTCCTCAAAGACAGAAGCAAGTTCGAGGATTCTTAGGAAGGTTGAATTACATAGCTCGTTTCATCTCCCAACTCAAAAATAAGTGTGACCATATATTCAGGTTGCTTAGAAAGAATAACCCAGAGACCTAGAATGAAGAATGCCAAGCAGCATTAGAAAAGATCAAGGAACGACTAACTAATCCTCCGGTGTTAATGCCACTCATTTCAGGGAAACCGTTAATACTCTATCTGACGGTATTTGAAAACTTAATAGGTTGCGTACTAGGTCAACATGACAAAACTGGAAGGAAGGAAATGGTGATGTATTATGTGAGCAAGAAGTGTACTGGCTGTGAAACAAGGTATACGCCAATTGAAAAAGTGTGTTGTGCTTTGGTATGGGCCACTAAAAGGCTTAGGCAGTATTTGTTGTATCATACCACATTGTTGATCTCACGGTTAGATCCCTTGAAGTTTATGATGGAAGCTTCAGCCCTATTGAGAAGAATAGCATGATGGAAAATGTTGCTTTCAGAATACGATATCCAGTATGTGAACCAAAAAGCAGTGAAAGGAAGTGCTGTAGCATATTTTTTTGCCAATCGTGCACAAGACGATTATGATGCCTTAGATTTAAGTTTTCCCGATGAACATTTAATGTGTATTACGGAAGATGAAGAGTCACCAACGGAATCATGGGTCATGCATTTTGATGGTGCTGTAAATGCACTAGGGCGAGGAATTGGGGCAATTTTGGTTTCGCCCGAAGGAGATCATTATCCTTTTACCTGTCGTTTAAAATTCTTCTGCACCAATAATATGATAGAATACGAGGCATGCATATTGGGCCTAAGGGAAGCTATCGATAGAAAAATCCGGAAGTTGAGAGTTTACAGGGATTCAACTTTAATCATCTATCAAACACGCGGTGAATGGGAGACAAAAGATGCAAAATTAGTAGAATATAACAATTTGGTCCTCAAGTTAGCTAAAGAGTTTGAGGTGATTACTTTTAAGCATCTCCCATGAGAAGATAACTAGATGGCTGACGCGTTAGCTACTTTGGCTGCTACGTTTAAAGCATGCGAGGGTTCAGAGATGATACCATTAAGTTGCAAATGATTTAGTCCCCAACATATTGCTTTAATGTAGAAGAAGAAGAAGAAGAAGAAGAAGATGGTTTACCGTGGTTCATTGACATCTTACAGTACTTAAAGCTACAACAATACCTAGCACATGCTTCAGAAAATGAAAAGAAAATAATTAGGAAAATGGCATCAGGATACATCCTTGATGAGGAGATCCCCTACAAACAAACTCAAGACCAGGGATTGCTAAGATGCGTAGATGCAAAAGAACCAGTTGATCTTGGAAGAAGTTCATGAAGGAATTTGTGGAACGCACCCTAGTGGTTTCAGTATGGCAAGAAGAATTATACGCTTCGGGTATTATTAGTCAACAATGGAAGGGGATTGCATTAATTATTCCCATAAATGCCACAAGTGCCAAGTATACGCTGACAAGGTTCAAGCGCCTCCTCGGCCTCTTCATGTCATGTCGTCTCCATGGTCGTTCTCTATGTGGGGCATAGATGTTATTGGGCAGATTCATCCGAAAGCGTCAAATGGTCATCGCTTTATCTTGGTAGGCATTGATTACTTCACAAAGTGGGTGGAAGCGGCCTCATATGCAAATGTAACTAGATCCATTGTATGCAAGTTCTTAAAGAAGGAAATCATTTGTCGATACGGTCTACCAGAAAGAAAACTACTGAAAATGCCTCTAATCTGAACAATCGAATGATTGTTGGGGTTTTTGAGCAATTTAACATCAAGCATCAAAATTCATTAGTACACCGCCCAAAGATGAATGGAGCAGTAGAAGCAACCAATAAGATTATTAAGAAGATAGTTTCAAAGTTGACTGATACGTATAAAGATTGGCATGAAAAGTTACCATTCGCTTTGTATACATATCGAACAGCGATACGAACATCTATTGGGGCAACTCCATTTATGTGGAGTTGAAGTTGTGCTACCAATCGAGGTGGAGATACCATCGTTGCGTCTCTTGATGGAGGCCAAGTTAGAAGAGGCGGAATGGGTTCAAGCAAGGTAAGACCAGTTAAACTTAATCAAGGAAAAGAGGCTGAAAGCTGTATGTCATGGTCAAATGTACAAAAGAAGGATGATTACGGCTTATGAAAAGAAGGTTCACCCTAGAGAATTGTAACCCCCTTAGCCCGGCCTAGACGCTTGACCTGAACTACGAAGATTACACGGGGAAAACCAAAGTCAACCCGAAAGTCAACCTTGATTAACGACCTTTTTTCCCTTTTATCGTTCCTAGATGCACATTAAGCCTATGTGATTACTCAAGAATCATATGAGAGAAAAGCACAGCGATTGGATATCATTTAAGGACTCAATTGTAAGAATTACACTTTTAGGAACCAAAACGTAAATTCAGGAAAATATAAGGACTTTACAAGTTTTAAGCTTACCAATATGTAATTAGTCATATTACATGCCTCTCTGTCAAATTTCAGCTTAAAAGGACATTCCAAGCTCAATCGATTGAATGGATAACATCTAGGACTAAAATGTAAAACATGAGAACTTGAAACCATTCAAAATGCAGCGCAACGGTCATCCGTTTCGAAATGCTGACCCTGGTATCGAAACGGTCATATCGAAACGGAGTTGACCGTTTCGGTACTCGGGTGCGTTCCGAGACCAATATCGAAACATGCCTCTCTAGTAGCCAAAGTGTTCCGAAACACCTTCATCTGTTCCGAAACATTATGGCCATTTCGGGCCCATGTTTTGAAACAGATAAGGGTATTTCGATACACCCTGCCCCGCAACATCATAATTTTCTGGTTTTTCACATATTTTCACACTCAAACATATCCCAAATCATACCATAACATGCCAACAACATGATTAGACATCTAAGAACATAATTAAGAAGCTTAAGCTAAAGCATGGCATTAAACAAATGACCATTGAGTCTAAAGGCATGCTTCCTAGTCACAAAACCAAATATAGACTTCAAACCTCATACCAAACTATATAAGACCATTTACAAACTTCAATAGCCAACTCAAACTTTCCATAAACATAGGGAGTTCAAAATACATCTCCCAAAAACAACCTTGAAACCCCATTGCAAAATATCAATACTAGAGTATGTGAAAACATCACCATACATGAGCTATTCACTTCCTTGGATGTTCTTAACCTTCTCCCTTCCCAAATTGTCTCAATTATCTGCATTGTTGGTAAAAGAGAGTGTAAGCATATTTACTTAGTGAGCCAAGCTCTAAAGAAAACCAACACAACAATGCATTATTTAAAACACCTTCACAAAAGCCATTTCCAACAACATGCTCATTCTATCTCATGCTTGAAAAACATTTCAAAGCAAATCTCCATTTGAAAACACATGTACCCTTGTTCTATCTCATGCATTAAACTAATGCAATTCTCATGGCAAGGCCATACACATGATAAATGAAAACAAAGCATTTCATATCATACTCTCATATACATTTCTCATAGCATAAAAACTCTATTCATTTGGTACATGTGGATCAAATACATTTTCATATATTATATTGGCATTTCACAATTCATCTTTACTCGGATATGCGTATTAGCTTGACTCTAGGTCAAGTCCTGCCCCGGTGGAATCTCTCATCACCTGACTCTCATGGCGGTATCTGTCATCGCCACAAAGCTTGAGTATTTAACCATGTTCTACCTCGATGGTATCTCTCATCATCGAATTCTCACTTTGGATCGGGATGGCACTACCCCCATTGCCTGATTCCAAAGAGCATGCACGAATATTTAGATTATAGTGCACTCTCATCCTATTGATTGATCAATTATATCCGGTAAGTATCTCATCTTCTATGCCAATATATTATGCCAAAACATCATCTCACCTACTATTTTTATGCAATATTTCTCAAGTCTTTCTCATCTCATTTCAAAACCATATCTCAAGCTTTGCATTAAGTCAAAAACTCAAAACTCTTCAATGCATCATGCTATCTCATGAAATCTCTACAAAGCATTATCTCATGCTACAAATCATGCATAAAACAGTAGGAATTTGTCTATCTCCTAAACAAGAGCATGTAAAAGCATTTTAGGGGCAACAACCACATATTTGAAAGCAAATCTAGCCATACTTTTGGACTTAAGATGGTGTTTCAAACCAAGCCTAAATCCCCAAACATTGTTTCTTTGTCCCTCAAGGACTTCTAAAACCATTCGAACTCACCGATTACGTTTCCCTTGCTCGCCGAAACGATATCTAAGCTCCTGGCACTTTCGGATCATCACCAAAGGCGTTCGAAGATGTCTTCCCTGCTTAATACACATAAGAGTAGAGGATTAATGCATCATCATGCATTGAAATCATCATCCAACTAAACAAACTCGCTGCTCTACTCAAAAGCACCATTTCGGCCACCAAAAACATCCGAGATCACCTCCAAACTCTTCCAAAACAAAGCCCAGCCAAGATCTATCACTTCTAAACATTTCTAAACCTCAATCAACACCAAAAATCATCATAAACTCATCCTTAAACCTCCAGCTACAACAGAACACCAAAACCACCCCAAAAACCACCAATCTAGCATGCAAAACTTAGGAATCCAAACCTATTCGGGATTTGTTTGATAAAACATCATTTATAACTTCAATTACAATACAAAATACATTAGAAATCAACCTCAAAACAGAGCCTAACCAATAGTTACGAAAATCATCAAGATCTCTCCAAGAATCTTGAGTTTTGACACAATTTCATGTTTCTAACATTAAAGTAACTCAAAAATCATCAACAAAGGATTGATAACTTGGGAATTTAAGTAAAGAACTGATCATTAGAGGAGAATGACGAAGCTTACCTCTAATGGCTGATTTCTCCTTAATTTGGGCAAGTTTCCTTGAAAATCCAAAGTAAAAACAAGAGGATTTGATGAGGAAAAGATTTGGAATCAAAAGGAGATTGAAATCTCATCAAAAATGATGAAAATCAGAGGCTAATTCATGGAGGAAATGTGTTTGGCTGAGTGAAAGTTGAGATAAAATGAAAAGAGGGAAAAAGATCGTAAAGTAGTTTTGAAAGTCAAAATAGGATTTTTCTCTTTTAATTCTCTTTATTAAATCATTATTAAAATACCCAAAATAAAGAGAAATCTGATTAAAAAAAATTTGGTAAAATTAGCTCCTTAAAGATTCAAAGTTTCAATCCTTTACAAAAGAGTCACTAGGCAACTTTTGCAAAAACTGCGATTTGGTCACTACACCGAAATGTAGTATTTCCAAACCATATTTTTTAAAATTGTTTTCACCATAATCATTCATATAATAAATGAGGATTTTTAGATATTTTTCCATATTTTTAAAGCATCTCGAACTAGGTGTTCCCTAAATCTCCCTTAAAGATTCGAACCATTCTCGACCGGCCCGATTCAAACTCTAAAACATCTAGGCACAAAATCAGAGAGTTACAACTCTCCCCCTTTTAAGAAATTTCGTCCTCGAAATTCACCTGGAGGAAAAAGGTAAGGAAATTGCTTCTCCATGTCTTCCTTCCTTTCCCACGTGGCTTCCTCAACACCACGATGTCTCCACAAGACTTTAACAAGCTCGATTGTCTTACCTCGAAGAACCTTACAATCTGAATCCAGGATCTCAACAGGTTCCTCATCATATGTCAAGTCTGGATTCAACTGAACCTCTTCCACATGCATAACATGCGACCGATCCGATATATACTTCCGAAGCATGGATACATGAAACACATTATGTATCTTTTCTAACTCTTGAGATAGTCACAGCTTGTAGGCAACATGACCCACACGTTCTATCACTTCGTATGGTCCAATGAACCTTGGGCTCAACTTGCCCTTCGGGCCAAATCTAATCACCTTCTTCCAAGGTGAAACTTTCAAAAACACACGCTCGTCCACAGCAAATTCTATCTCCTTACGCTTCAAATCCGCGTAAGACTTTTGTCGATCTGATGCTGCCTTCAACCGCTCAAAAATGAGCTTCACCTTTCGGTGGTTCCTTTTAACAAAGCCGGTATCGATACCAACTTTTGTCCCGTTTCAGCCCAACAAAGAGGAGTTCTACACTTCCTTGTGTATAAAGCTTCATAAGGTGCCGTTTGAATACTTGCTTGGTAACTATTATTATAAGCAAATTCCACCAAAGGCAAGTGCTTCTCCCAAGAGCCTTGAAATTCAATAACACGACACCTCAACATATCCTCAAGCACTTGGATAACACGCTCCGACCGTCCATCCGTCTGCGGATGATAAGAAGTACTGAAATTCAACCGCATACCCAAAGCTTGATGCAAACACTCCCAAAACCTTGCGGTGAACCTCGGATCTCTATCCGACAATATAGATTTTGGCACTCCATGCAACCATACAATCTCAGCAATGTACAACTCCGCAAGCTTATCCAAGGTGTATGTAGTATGCACATGCAAGAAATGTGCACACTTCGTGAGGCGATCCACAATCACCCAAACAGAATTTTTCTTCGATGGCGATAAAGGCAACCCAGACACAAAGTCTATAGTGATCCTCTCCCACTTCTATTCAGGAATCCTTAATGGCTGCAACAACCCAGAAGGAAATTGATGTTCAGCCTTAGCTCGCTGACAAACCATGCATTTACTAACATGCTCAACGATATCTTTCTTCAAACCCACCCAATAGTACTCATCCTTCAGATCACGGTACATCTTTGTACTACCAGGGTGCACAGCAAAAGGACTACTATGAGCTTAAGTTAGAATAGTGCGCCTCAATTCAACATCATTCGGCACCACTATCCGACTCCCAAAACATAAAACACCATCATCTTTGAAACAGAAATCCGATGGTCTACCTTCTGCGATATCCAGAACATATGGCACCAAAGAATCATCCAACATTTGTTTATCCTTAATCAGTTGAACTAGAGATGGTTTCACTTGCAATTCAGCAACAAGACCACCATCCCGCGATATGCTCAAGCTAGCAAACATCGCCCTTAACTCCACCGCCACTTTCCTGCTCAAAGCATCGGTCACAACATTGGCCTTCCTCAGATGATACTCGATTGTTAGATCGTAATCCTTAAGCAACTCCACCCAATGTCGTTGCCTAAGGTTTAACTCTTTCTGAGACATCAGGTACTTCAAACTTTTATGATCCGTGTATACAATACACTTCTCACCATAGAGATAATGTCTCCAGATCTTTAGAGCAAAAACCATTGCGGCCAACTCAATGTCATGCGTAGGATAATTGCGCTCATGCACTTTCAATTGTCGCGATGCATAAGCCACTACCTTACCTCTTGCATCAACACACACCCCAAACCAACATAGGATGCGTCACTATACACCACAAACTCTTTTCCTGATTCTTGTTGAACCAAGATAGGAGCTTGCGTCAAAGCTGCCTTAAGCTTCTCAAAAGCTTGTTGTCTCACTTTTGTCCATTCATACTTGACATCCTTCTGCAACAACTTCGTCAAAGGGGCAACAATCTTAGAAAATCCATCCAAGAACCTCCAGTAGTAACCTGCCAACCCAAGGAAACTATGAACCTCATGAACAGACCTATGCGACTTCCAATTCATCGCCGCCTCAATCTTCTGAGGATCAACTCGAATCCTTTCAGCAGAAACCACATGACCAAGAAAAACAACTTCCTTTAGCCAGAACTCACATTTGCTCAGCTTAGCATAAAGCTGATTTTCTAACAACGCTTGCAAAACGGTCCTCAAATGACCCTCATGCTCCTCCTCAGTACGAGAGTACACACGGATATCATCGATGTACACCACAACGAACTTATCTAAGAATTCATGTAATACCCTGTTCATCATGTCCATGAAAGCAGCTGGAGCATTCGTCAATCCAAACGATATCACCAGAAATTCATAATGCCCATATCTCGTTTGAAAGGTTGTTTTCGGCACATCCACATCCTTCACTTTTAACTGATAGTACCCTGACCTCAAATCTATCTTTGAAAACACAGCCGCTCCTCGAAACTGATCAAAAAGATCATCAATCCTCGGCAAAGGATACTTATTCTTGATGGTCAACTTATTCAGCTGACGATAATCAATGCACATTCGCATCGTGCCATATTTCTTTTAACAAAGAAGACCGATGAACCCCAAGGTGACACACTAGGCCGAATAAAGCCTTGGTCAAGCAACTCTTGAAGTTGCGTCTTCAACTCCTTCAACTCTTTGGGTGCCATACGATAGGGAGCAATGGACACCGGAGTTGTGTCCTCATACAACTCAATTCCAAATTCAACCTCCCGACTAGGCGGCAAACAAGGTAGTTCCTCCGGAAACACTCTAGGAAACTCACACACGGTCCTTATATCTTGTACGTGAACCTCCTTTGTACTAGGATTCATAGCAAAGGCTCGATAAGTCTCACATCCTTGACGCAACATCCGGCTTGCTTCAAGCGTAGACACCATATTAGATAGAAACTTCACATTTTCTCCCACCACTACAACCTCATAATCATCCGCAAGTTTCAGCGAAACTCGCTTGCTTCCAAAATCCACAATGGCTTTATGCTCAACAAGCCAGTCCATGCCAAAAATTACATCAAAACCATAGAATGGTAACTCCATAAGATCAACAAGAAATACATGATCTTGCACCATTAAAGGGCATCTCCTATACAATTTTCTTGTTACAACCGTCTCACCAAAGGAACTAGTCACATGCATACCCACATCCAAAGACTCAACAGGCAAACCAAGCATTTGAGCATGTTCACGTAATATGTACGAGTGTGTAGATCCAGAATCAATCAAAGAAAGTAATGACAAGGATTGGAAAGTAAAGGTACCAGCGATCACGTTTGTTTCATTCCTCCCCTCTCGATGGGCAAACACTCGAGCCTGGCCACCACCCTCAGGTTGAACAGCCACCACATGTGCTACAGTCTTTCCACCTTCATCTCTACACTGAAAGTTACCACGACCGCGGCCACGACCTCTTTGTGGCTCAACTGCTCTCATCGGAGCCTAACCTTCTCTCAACGGCTGAGGACAATCTTTCTTCATGTGCCCTCGATTACCACAGTTCCAACATGTACCAAGATTGCCCCAACACTCACCAGTATGCCTCCTACCACACCAGTTACACTCAGGAGTCCTCAAGAAAGCATTTGGTCCTTGCTGACCTCTCCCAAGGTTACCACCCCCACGTCTAGCATCACCATCTGGCCTTCTATCCCTATGCCTCTTATAGCGATCCCTACCAAGATCACGCTCTGCAGCTCGCTTCCTTGAGCTAGTTCCTCCTGCTCGACTCGCCAGACCAAGATTCAGCTCAATGTCCTTGGCTCTAGTGACCAAGACATCGAAATTAGTATAGTCTGCTGCGAGCATATAGGTTTTCACATCCGCCACCAGCCCAGAACAGAATCGTTCACACCTTTCCCGCTCACTAGGAATCAGCTCAGGTGCATATTGGCTAATGCGTACAAACAACACCTCATATTCTGCCACCGTCATACTCCCTTGCACAAGGGACATGAACTCTCTCTTTTTCTCATCAAGGTAACGAACTCCCAAGAATTTTCGCTTGAATGCATTCAAGAAGAATGTCCAAGTCACATCATCATCATCCATCCCCGATATTGTGGTTATCCACCACGTATATGCATCACCATGCAACAAGGACACAATGCATCCCAAATTTTGAACATTGTTGCAGTTCAACTGTCCAAGTATCCTCTTGGTACTATCCAAACAAGACTCAGAACCTTCCGATGGTCAACCCTCTAAACTCAGTCCCTCCCAGACTATAGTCGCTCCAACGGCAACCTCACATTAGAACCATCCTGAGGTGCAGCTCCATGAGCTCGAACTACTGCTGCCTGAAAAGCTCCAGCAATAGCTTGTATCAACACAGACACATCAGGAGCAGCTTGCCCCTGAGCTCCCTCGGGTCCAGCAACCCCAGCACCAACTCCAGCAGCACCAACCCCAGCTCAACCACCACCGGGATGTCCACCAGGGGGAGGAGGAGGTAGATCCTCAGTATTCTCATTCTGAGCCACATCATGGGTGTTAATTCTAAGCTCTCTACGTGTCCCCATAATAAAACAATGCAAATGACAAAATACAATAAATTCAATGAGGCATAATAAGGCAAGTAATCCAAGTACTCAAGCTCATTTTTTAAAACAATTCTTCTCAATAGTAATGATATGGTAATGGAATCCCCAACTATACCCCAAACACAGCATAGCATCACAATTCCATCTCAATAGAACCAAACATCAACAATCATACATCATACTTTCACCGCAAAGTCACAAACATTCATAATCACATACATTAACCACTTGACAAGCCCTAATCATTCGCAAACATGGCTCTAATACCAACAAATGTAACCCCCTTAGCCCAGCCTAGAAGCATGACCCGAACTACGAAGATTACACAGGGAAAACCAAAGTCAACCTGAAAGTCAACCTTGATTAACGACCCTTTTTTCCTTTTTATCTTTTCTAGATGCACATTAAGCCTATGTGATTACTCAAGAATCATAGGAGAGAAAAGCACAGTGATTGGAAATCATTTAAGGGCTCAATTGTAAGAATTACACTTTTAGGGACCAGAACATAAATTTTGGAAAATATAAGGACTTTGCAGATTTTAAGCTTACCAATATGTAATTAGTCATATTACATGCATCTCTGTCAATTTTCATCTTAAAAGAACATTCCAAGCTCAATCGATTGCATGCACAACATCCAGGACTAAATGTAAAACATGAGAACTTCAAACCATTCAAAATGCAGCCCAACGGTCATTCGTTTCGAAACGCTGACCCTGGTATCAAAACGGTCGTATTGAAATGGAGTAGATCATTTCGGTACTCGGGTGCGTTCCGAGACCAGTATCGAAACAGGCCTCTCCAGTAGCCAAAGTGTTCCGAAACACCTTCATCCGTTCTGAAACACTATGGCCATTTCGGGCCCCTGTTTCAAAACAGATAAGGGTGTTTCAATACACCTGCCCTGCAACAACATAATTTTCTGGTTTTTCCCATCTTTTCACACTCAAACATATCCCAAATCATACCATAATATGCCAACAACATGATTAGACATCAAAGAACATAATTAAGAAGCTTAAGCTAAAGCATGGCATCAAACAAATGACCATTGAGTCTAAAGGCATGCTTCCTAGTCACAAAACCAAATATAGACTTCAAACCTCAAACCAAACCATATAAGACCATTTACAAACTTCAATAGCCAACTCAAACTTGCCAAAAACATAGGGAGTTCAAATACATCTCCCAAAAACAACCTTAAAACCCCATTGCCAAATATCAATACTAGAGTATGTAAAAACATCACCATACATGAGCTATTCACTTCCTTGGATGTTCTTAAACTTCTCGCTGCCCAAATATTCTCAATTATCCACATTGTTGTTAAAAGAGAGCGTAAGCATATTTGCTTAGTGAGGCAAGCTCTAAAGTAAACCAACACAACAATGCATTATTCAAAACACCTTCACAAAAGCCAGTTCCAACAACATGTTCATTCTATCTCATGCTTGAAAACCAGTTCAAAGTAAATCTCCATTTGAAAACACATGTACACTTGTTCTATCTTATGCATTAAACCAATGCAATTCTCATGGCAAGGCCATACACATGATAAATGAAAACAAAGCATTTCATATCATACTCTCATATGCATTTCTCATAGCATAAAAACATCTATTCACTTGGTACTTGTGGATCAAATACATTTTCATATATTATATTGGCATTTCACAATTCATCTTTACTCAGATATGCGGATTAGCTTGACTCTAGGTCAAGTCCTACCCCGGTGGAATCTCTCATCAACGAACTCACATGGCGGTATCTCTCATCGCCACAATGATTGGGTATTTCACCATGTCCTACCCCGATGGTATCTCTCATCATCGGATTCTCACTTTGGATCGGGATGGCACTACCCCCATTGCCCTATTCCAAAGAGCACGTATGAATTTTTAGATTATAGTGCACTCTCATCCTATTGATCGATCAATTATATCTGGTATGTATCTCATCTTCTATGCCAATATATTATGTCAAAACATCATCTCACCTACTGTTTTTATGCAATATTTTCAAGTCTTTCTCATCTCATTTCAAATTCATATATCAAGCTTTGCATTAAGTCAAAAACTCAAAACCCTTCAACGCATCATGCTATCTCATGAAATCTCTACAAAGCATTATCTCATTCTACAAATCATGCATAAAACAATAGGAATTTTTCTATCTCTAAACTAGAGCATGTAAAAGCATTTTAGGGGCAACAACCACATATTTGAGAGCAAATATGGACATACTTACTTCCAGACTTAGGATGGTATTTCAAACCAATCCTAAATCCCCAAACCTTGTTTCTTTGTCCCTCAAGGACTTCTAAAACCATTCGCACTCACCGATTACGTTTCGCTTGCTCGCCGAAACGATATCTAAGCTCCTGGCACTTCCGGATCATCACCAAAGGTGTCCGATGATGTCTCCCCTGCTTAATACATATAAGAGCAGAGGATTAATGCATCATCATGCATTGAAATCATCAGCCAACTAAACAAACTCGCTGCTCTACTCAAAGCACCATTTCGGCCACCAAAATCATCCGAGATCACATCCAAACTCTTCCAAAACAAAGCCCAGCCAAGATCTATCACTTCTAAACATTTCTAAACCTCAATCAACACCAAAAATCATCATAAACTCGTCCTTAAACCTCCAGCTACAACAGAACACCAAAACCACCCCAAAAACCACCAATCTAGCTTGCAAAACTTAGGAATCCAAACCTATTCGGGATTTGTTTGATAAAACCCATTTATAACTTCAATTACCATCCGAAATACATTAGAAATCAACCTCAAAATAGAGCCTAACCAATAGTTATGAAAATCATCAAGATCTCTCCAAGAATCTTGAGTTTTGACACAATTTCATGTTTCTAACATTAAAGCAACTCAAAAATCATCAACACATGATTGATAACTTGGGAATTTCAGTAAAGAACTGATCATTGGAGGAGAAGGACGAAGCTTACCTCTAATGGCTGATTTCTCCTTAATTTGGGCAAGTTTCCTTGAAAATCCAAAGTAAAAATAAGAGAATTTGATGAGGAAAAGATTAGGAATCAAAATGAGATTGAAATCTCATCAAAAGGGATGAAAATCAGAGGCTAATTGATGGAGGAAATGTGTTTGGCTGAGTGGAAGTTGAGAGAAAATGAAAAGAGGGAAAAAGATCGTAAAGTAGTTATGAAAGTCGAAATAGGATTTTCTCTTTTAATTCCCTTTATTAAATCATTATTAAAATACCCAAAATAAAGAGAAATCTGATTAAAAACATTTCTGTAAAATTAGCTGCTTAAAGATTCAAAGTTTCAATCCTTTACAAAACAATCACTAGTCAACTTTTGCAAAAACTGTGATTTGGTCACTACATCGAAATGTAGTATTTCCAAACCATATTTTGTAAAATTGTTTTCACCATAATCATTCATATAATAAATGAGGATTTTTAGATATTTTTCCATATTTTTAAAGCATCCCGAACTAGGTGTTCCCTAAATCTCCCTTAAAGATTCGAAATGTTCTCGACCGGCCCGATTCAAATTCTAAAACATCTAGGCCCAAAATCAGGGCGTTACAAGAATTCCAAAAGGCGATTTGGTCTTAAAGAAGAAATTGCCAATTTAAAGTGATCCCCGAGGAAATTGGGCGCCTAATTGGGAAGGATCGTACATTGTGACAAATGTTCTTTTAGGTGGATCATTAATTCTAGCTGAGATGGATGGAAACGAATTTCAAAACCCGATAAACTCTGATACTGTCAAGAAGTACCATGCCTGAAGAAGAAAAAAGAAAAAGGGAAAAAGAAAAAGAAAAAGAAAAAGAAAGAAAAAGAAAAAAAGAAAAGAGAAAAAAAGAAGAACAAAAAAGAAAAAAAGAAAAAGGAGGGTTCAAAATGAAAACCCGTAAAGGGTGTTTTGAAACCAAAGGAGGATTTGAGTTGAAAACCCGTAAAGGTCGGCTCAGATAATGTAATAGATTACGGGGCTTCACAAATCATGCACTGTACTCAAGGCTTCCTCGACACTGGTGGCATTCAAGATTACTTCTGCCGTTTGGAAGGAGAAGTTTGGACTACTGATATTTGAATACTTATTTCCCTTCCTTTTTATAAACCTTCTTGTGTTTGCCACATCATTAATAAATTTAATTCATTTTTTCTTGCTTTCTTGTTTCTTTCCATATCTTTGTTAACATCTTGCTTTGAAATAAGGATTAATGAATTTGACAATCATTTATATATGCAAATGATTTTTGAGCATTACTTTGAGAATGTTTTGAAAAGTTCAAGGACTATGAAGTGCTCCATAATTTTTATTTGGGGCATACGGTGTTAAGATGTTTAAAGAAGGAAAAGTAAAACCTTGTTGCAAAACTTTTTAAAAGGAAGAAAATACATATGAATGTATGGGCGCTTAAACACCATTTCTTAACCACTAGCCTTCCCTATATGATGATAAGAGCAGCCTTATAAGATCAAAACTTGACTTAGGGTGTGCATCCCTGTATACAAAAATGTCGATTGAGAAGATAGATAAGGATTAAATGTTTCCAATTAAGTAAGAATGGGATTGAACCGGTCAACAGAAGATCAGAAAATGAGGAAGAGTCAGAATTGTTGATAACTCATGAGTGATTTCCAGAGCAAAAGAGATGGCCTTGTCTCAGAGAATTGTGAATTCAAAGCCAAAAAGCCAAGAAGGGTTGAAAGAAGAGTGGGGCAAATTGTTTTGATTTACACAAGTTTAGGAGAGAGAGTTCATGAATAATCGGGTTGGCCTCGATAAACAGAATTTCATCAAAATTAAGAAAACGGTATAAGCAAAAGGAGTTTTAAAAGGAAAATTTGTCATGCATTCATGTTTTAGACATCCCCAGGGGCATGCACATCATAATTGTATTGCATGTTGCATTTTGTTTTTTCAGGTATATGGAAGACTTGTTCAAATGAGAGTTTGCTTATTCATCCAAGCATAAGGAGGATGAAGTTTTTCATAAGATTCACCTATCCGTTTACGCATAAGGAGAATGAAGCTTGCTTATTCATTCAAGCATAAGGAGGATGAAAGTTTTCAGAAGATTAGCCTATCTGTTTAGGCATAAGGAGAATGGAGTTTTCTTATTCATCCAACTATAAGGAGGATAAAAGTTTTCAGAAGACTTGGCCTAATTGAGCATTTGGGAGGACAAAACCCAACTCAGTTGCTTAGACATTTTAGGAGAATAGAACACAGCTTAACTATTCGAGCATAAAGAGAATAGAACCAGCTTATCCATTTGGGCATTTGGAGAATGGAACCCAGCTCAACTATTTGAGCATAAGATGAATAGAGCCAGCCTATCCGTTCGGGCATTTGGAGAATGGAACCCAACTCAACTATTCAAGCATAAGGTGAATAGAGCACGCCTATCTTTTTGTCTTTGCTTTATCTTTTTTTTCACAGAGATAAGCAAAGAGGGGCAGCTGTTGTCACTAAATTTTCACCCTAGCCTTTAATAATTAAATATATATATATATATGTAAAATAAATAAAAATAAAAATCCTTTTAAAGCCCACCTCCAAATGAAGAGAATAAAGCCCATTTTATGTTGAAGCCCATTTTTGAAGTAAAAGGAAAAAAGAAAGAAAAAGAAAAAAATATTATTATGATGTTCAATAATTTTCAAAAATGAAAATAAAAATATTAAATGAAATGAAAAAAAATAGCAAAAAAGGTGTTAAAAACAAAAAAAAGTGTTAAAAACAGTACAAAAAAGGGCCCACGCGTGCACCGCACGCGCTCGAACCAACAGCTCCAGCCTAGCCAAACCATCTGTCGCAACATGGGGGAGCCCATCCAATACTGCCAGTCACGGCCGGTGACGTGGCCGGTATCGATCGGTCCGTCTTGCCGTCGCCGTCATGTGTCCACCGACGTCACTTGCCGCTGTTGCCTATAGCCGCCAGAATCTGCAAAAATCCGAAACTAAATAATAAACCCTAGATTTGAATTAAATGGGAAATTCTATCCCGAATTTATATCAAAATGGATGATTTCTTGGGGGTTTTACCGTGTATCAAGTTTTTTTTGTCTAATTTAAGCTCCAATTTAGGGATTGAATTCGAAATTTAGCTTGATCTTGAGGCTCAAAATTTAGTATAAAACCCCCTTCACCCACTTTCTCAACACACCAAAATTTGAAAGATAAATCACTAAAAAGGGTTCAAAAAATCCGAAAAAATTCTCTGAATTTTTCTTGAGTTGGCTGGAAATTTTTGGAGTAGAAATTAGTGTTTGGAGCACTTTTCCGGAGATGGTTTGGAGCATTTTCAAGAAACTTGAATTCGAGTTCGTCGTTCGTCAATTTCTCGGTAAATTTTCTATCTTTTCTTTGTTTATTTTTATGTTGATTTTGTTGTTGTTCTTGGTTGAATCTTGGTGTTTTGCTTGTGTTGTTTGTGATTTTTTAGGTTGCTTTCTCGAGGTTGGAAATTTGTTAGCGATTTCAGTAACCTTTTTGTTTTAAATTTCGTTTAAATCTCTAGTTTGACCTTAAAATGTTTGCATGATATTTGCTAAATTGCATCGAACCTCTTTGGAGGCGTCGTTGGTAAGCATCAGTAAGCTATCGTATTGAACATTCAACATAGAAATGTTGTCATTAATATTGTTGTCATCGATCCACAGAGATATAGAACATTGGTCATTGAACATTGATATTGTTATTTCTATAGCCATTGTCATAAATATTGCCATTGAATATTGATTTTAGTATTGTTATTGTTATCGAAACATTGGTATTGAAACATCGATCATTGATATTTTTATTGAGAAATATTGAACATTGATATTGCTAATGAACCTTGGATTCGAAAGGACATTGGATACAATTGGCATGCCATAGAATTCATGAGCTCATTGGTACGAGAGGGCTACGACCTTTATTGTGGCTAGGCGAAGGGATGTTTGTGATATTGGTCATTTGGTGAGGCGGAGGGACTAGACTATTTATTGGTTTGGCAAGGCGTAGGAATTTGCGTATCCACTATCTTGATTCGATCCAAGGAATAATATTGAAATATGATCATTAACGTCAACGAGCATCATTTATAATATTGTTATTGGCAGAACATGATTTGGAATGCATTTCATCATTTTTTATATTGCTTATAACTACCTCACTAGGCAAAGTATGCCTAATGCATTTCATATCATGCATTTTAGGTTAAGAAAGTTATCAGTTCGAGATTGGAGCCCGTTTGAAGTTTTGGCTAATCACTACCACCTTGAAGTAATGTATATTAACCATATAAACTCCTAATATGGTGGCAAAGTAGTTAAACTAGTTACTTTTTGCTCTTTTTGTGTGTATGTATTACCTATGTTACGTATAAATGCTAAAGGCCATAAATGTTATTTTGGAATTGGTTAAAAACTGGTAAAATTTGCATATTTGGCCTAAAAGGTGAAAAAAACCTAGTAAACGGATTTGTATGGCTATGAAATTTGGCATGCTTGTAGATTTTTATGTTATAAGCTTGCTTGTAAAATTTCACTGCATTTGGACATTATTTGATTGGTCAAATTGACTAAAATCCAAATAAATTATGTCATTACAGAGCAGAGTGTATCGATATGGGTAATGTCGTACCGAAATGGGTATACATGTTTTGTAACGCCCTGGTTTTGGGCCTAGGTGTTTTGTGCGTCGGGTTAGGCTAGTGGAACCGATAATAAGTTGTTCGAGACGTTAAAGCTGGTTCAGGGAAATCAAGGTTCGGGATGGGATAAAAATGTGGTAAAAATTTCTAAAATCCTCTAAAATTATATTTAAGAGTTGGTTAAATCAATTTTGCAAAAAAAAGTTTTGGGAAATATACATTTTGGGCAGTGACCAAAATGTAAAGTTTTAAAACTATGGAAAAAGATTGTTTTTCAAAAAGATTCAAAATTTTAGAATCTTTAGGGAGCTAATTTGCAATAAAGCATTTTCTCTAATTTGGCATGTGGTTTATTAAATAATTAAAGTGGCTTTTATTGATTTAATTAAAAGGTAGTTAATTTGGTTAAACAAAATTGCCAATCATTTCATTCTCCTCATTTCACATCAGCCAAACACTCCCTCATTCTCTCATTTTCCGGATTTCTATCACATTCATTTTCTCTCTTGATTTTCAACATCTTTCTTGTGATTTCTCTTAAATCTCTTCAAGATTCTTGAAAGCAGAACTTGCCAAATTAGAAGAGAAGCAAGGATTGGAGGTAATTTTTGTGCTAACCATCTAATCAAGGTTCTTTAAAAAAATTCCAAAGATATTTGGCTATTTATTCGTGTGTTTTATTGAAGTTTTTTTTGAGGTTTTAATAAAATTGTGAAATCTTGGTTTAAAGAGATGATTAAATGTGATTTTTGGAGTTGTTTTGATTTGATTTGTTTATGATGGTTTCTAATTGAGTTTTGGAAGGTTAATGATGTTGAAATAGAGTCTTAATCATATTAATCTCGATATCCTTGAGATCTTTGTTTTTAAAGGTGTTTTTGGTTGGGTTTTTGGGGTGTTATGTGAGATCCGAGTTGCTGGAGGTATAAGGATGGTTTAGGTTGTTTTTGGATGTTGATTTATGGTTAAAATGTGTTGGATGATGGCTGGGCTGAGTTTAGAGATCAATTGATTGAGTTTTCGGTTGTTTTGGAAGGGTAATTTGATGATTTAGAGCAGGGCAGCGTGTTTCCTTTTGAGTGTTGGTGTTTGATTTTAAATTATGTTTTGAGTTTATAAAATGTGGTTGATGTTGCCATATGGTTTAAGGATGCACTAGGTAAGTGATCCTTGTATACATGTGTTGATGCATGACTTTTGAAGCATGGTTTAAAGCTCGAAATATGGTTTTTTACGAATGCTTTGGAAAAACAATGAGGTATGCATGAAATGTGGAATATATTGGCAAGTGATGTTGTGTAAAGTGTTTTGTAAATGAAATCGGATATAGTTAGCCGGCTATAGGATTGAGTGCACTATAAACAAGTCGCCTTGGATATTTGTTTAGCTTAATCTTTGCATATTGGTGAGTATGCTTGAAAGGCTTGATTTTTGTTTAGCAATGGTTTAATTGCTAAAAAGAATGTGATACTTGTTGCATGGTGTTTAACATGCTGATTTTAATGATGAAGTTCATGGATTTTCAAAGAAGGGCATGATGATTTTCAAAAGAGTGAAAACAATTTTGAGCATTGATGGTGTTTTTAGTTTTAATCACTCCTCACTAAGCTTGTATGCTTATGCTCTCTTTTCCTCATCAATGCAGACAATTTAGTGTTTGGAGGTAGAAACTTTCCAAGGATTTCCAAGAGATTGCATTGAATGTATGTCTTGGTTTTGAACTGGTGTAATAAACGCAATGGGGTGTCCAATGCTATGATTGTTGGTTGTTTTGGTATTTTCTGGTTTGGTACAAGTTTGATATGCATTTTTGGGTATGTAAATGGCCTTTAAATGTTGGTTTCTGCTTAGATTTGAGAATTGACCTTTTGATGCTTGATTTTCTTAGGAAGCATGCTTAAATATATGTTGGATTGGTTTTGGATAAATTAACTCGAGTTAAACTAGTAAAATAATACCTTGGAGGCCCAGGTGTTTTAGAACACCCTTTGTAACACCCCAATTTTGGGCTTAGAAGTTTTGGGTTTGGACCGGACCGGTCGGGTTGCGGTTCGAATATAAAAGGTGATTTTTTAGGAAAGCCTAGTTCGGGTTGCATTAAAAATATGGAAAAATGTCTTAAAATCCTCTTTTATTATATATAAGAGAAAGGTGAAATCAATTTTACAAAATGAGGTTTGGAAGTGTGACATTTTGGGTTAGTGACCAAAATGTAATTTTCGAAAACTGTGAGACTATTTTAAAAAGGATTGAAACTTTGAATCTTTAAGGAGCTATTTACCCAATAGGAGTTTCTCCAGATTTTTCCTAAATATTAAAGATTTAATTAATGGTTTTTAAATAAAAGAAAAAGGGAGGGAAGATATTTTGGCATTTCCAACTAACTTCCTAAAATTCTATTTTCATTTTCTCTCATCTTTTCTCTCAAACCAAACACATTTCTCCAGAGCATTTCCCTCTGATTTTGATATCCAAACATGAGATTTTAATCCTCTTTTGATCTCTAATCATCTCTTCAACAAAACCTCACCATTTGCTAATTGGATTTTCAAGATTTTGGTTCCAAAAAGGGAGAAAACTCAAGTTTGGAGGTATGAACGTCTTTCTCCTCTAAACTCTCAGTTCTTTACTGAAATTCCTAAGTTCTCAATCCTTGATTTGTGTTTTATTAAAGGTTTTACAATTGTGTTCTTGATCTTGGCTTTAAAATGCAAGATTTGCTTTGATTTTGATGGAATTTCGTATGATCTGATTGGGCTGTGTTTGAGATGCCAATTTGATGAAAAATGAATGTTTAATTGATGAGAAATTGAGGTTTAATCAATGCAATCCCGAATAGGTTGAATTTCCTAAGTTTTGCTTGAGTTTTTGGTGGTTTTAGGGTGATCTTGATGATCTGTTATAGCTGGAGGTATAAGGACGTGTTTGTGATCATTTTGGATGTTATTTGATGTTTAAAAATGGTTAGAAGTGATGGATCTTGGCTGGGTTAAGTTTTGGAAGTGTTTGGAGGTGATTTCGATTGTGTTTGGTAGCCGGAATGTTGAATTTGTGATGAGCAGCGAGTTTTGTTGTGTTGCTGGTGTTTTTAGTGCATTATGATGCATTAATCCTCTGATGTTATGTGCTTGAAACAGGGGAGGAAGATCCATGAGCATTAGAGGTGGTGTTGAAGGTTTCGGATGCTTGGAAGGCTTGTTGGCTAGCCTTGTTTTGTGTATCGGTGAGTGAAGTTGGGTTTTCAGGTTTAAAACCAAGGTTTGAAGGTTTTGGGAGCTTAGTTTAAGTCTAAACAACTTAGCTAAGCTCAAGAGTAAGTAAATGGAATATTTCTATTGGTTGTGTTATGAATTGGTTTTAAAAGCACTTGTGGTTATTGGATGCAATGCATGTGATTTGCATGTTTTAAATTCTATTTTGTACATTGGAATGTTGGAAATTGTTACATAGTGTTGCATGTTGTTTAATGGCTTTGTGTATGCTTCAAAAACAGTGGATTGATGTTGGTAATTGATGGTTTTGGCATTTTGGTTATGCTTGTAAATCAATGGATTAATGTGGTAAATTGGTTATATTGGCAAGTGATGTAAGTGGTTCTTGGTTACTTAAATCGGATATAGTTAGCCGGCTATAGGATTGGGTGCACCGTGAATAAAGTCGCCTTGGATGTGGAGTGGTTGTGAGTGAACCGGTAACTCCATCCAAGTACACTAACAAGATGGTTAAGAACACCATGGTGGTTAAAATTCCATGGGTGGGTCTTGTGTTAAGGTCATAATGGTGGTTGAAATTCCATTCGAGGACCTTGGGTAAGTAAAGGTTATAATGGTGGTTAAAATTCCATTTGAGTACCTTGTGCTTGTTAAGATCACAATGGTGGTGTAAAGTCCATGTGTGGATCTTGTGGAGTATGTCCCGGATCTCGTTAGTGATGTTATACAACTACCAATGGAATGTTAAGGTTATATGGTGGTTAAAATTCCATATGAGAACCTTGTGAATGTTAAAGTCATATGGTGGTTAAAATTCCATATGAGGACCTTGTGAATGTTAAGGTTATATGGTGGTTAAAACTCCATATGGGAACCTTGTGATTGGTAAGGTCAAATGGTGGTTAAAATTCCATTTGGGGACCTTGGATTGGTAGTGTGTATGAAGCGTGGGGACAACGCTTGTGATCCGCGTATCCGATTGGATGTTGAGTTGAAAAGTGGTTTTGGTTATCACTTGGAAGCCAATATAATGTTCTTGAATATAATGAAGCATGAGATGCTTGAAATGATGCATGGTTGCATGAGAAGTGTGAAATGAACTATGAATGCATGTTTACTTGTTAGTTTGAACAAGTGTCGATTATCTATTGAGAATGGTGCACGTGTGCATGAAATCTCGTTAGTGCATTGGAGTCTTGCGAAGACTTGTTTGTAAAGGCATGTGATGCAAATATTGATGATGTGGTTCATATGTTGCATTTGTTTAATGCACATGTTAGATTGAATGAGTAAATGGTTTTTAAAGGGTTCTTGCTTTAAAATGATATTCAAGTATGAGAAAGGTATGATGTGAAGTGGAAGTGTTTTCCAAGGTTTGGAATTTAACTTTGCATATGATGTTTATGCATGGAATGGTTAAATTGATGGTATTGCAAGTTTGTGATTTGAAAAAGTTTACTTAGCTTTGTAAGCTAAGGGTTGGTTTTTCATGTTTGAGCAATGCACGATTTTAAGCATGTTGTTGAAAAGGGTTTTCAAACTTTGCTTTGGTTTATCGAATCGAGTTGGCTTTTAAAAGTGGTTTTATGACTCGCTGCATTGATGGTGTTTTGGTTTTGAGCATTCCTCACTAAGCATTATGTGCTTACGCACCTTTTTGTCCATCAATGCAGATAATTGAAGTTGGAACAACGAGAAGCAAGGGATTCAATGAGAGCTCCACTTGAGATGTATGTCTCGGTTAATAGCTATAGATAATAAAGGCAATGGGGGGAAATCTCTTATGTTGATGTTTAATGAGTTTGTGTATGTTGAACAAGTTTGGTTTATGATTTTGAACTATGTGGTGTAAGCTTGCAACGTTTGAATCTTCTTATGCTTAAGTTGTTATGCTATGCTTCTTGTTTGAAAAGCATGATTGAGTGTTGGATGTGTTGAATGAGTTGGTGCATTTAGGGGTGGTTTTGTATCTAGATTTTGATGCAAATTGGTAGGTTTGATGTTAGGCATGTTGTTGATTTATTGTGGAATGGTTTGGAGCATGTTTGATGGGGTTTAAAGGTGTTAAAACAGGCCAATATGCTGTTTCTGGGCAGGGTGTTTCGAAACACCCTTGCCTGTTTCGAAACAGGCCCTTGTTTTGGCTAGGGTGTTCCTGAACGGCCTAGCCCGTTTCTGAACACTTTGGCTACTGCCAAGGGGTGTTCCTGAACGGCCTAGACCCGTTTCGGAACACCTGACCGTTGGGCATAAAATTTGAATGGTTTTGAGGTTTGCAAGCTTTACGTTTTAGTCCTGTTTCTTGTTTGTGCAATTGCCTGAGTTTGAGATGTCCGTTTGAGATGAAATTTGGCAGAGAGGCATGAAACATGACTAATTTCATAATGGTAACTTAAAAATTGGTAAAGTCCTCTTAATTTTCAGAATTTACAATTTGGTCCTTAAATTCGTATTTTGTGCAATTGGGTCCCTTATCGTTTTCCGATTGCTGTGATTTTTTGAGTAAGCTTATCTCAAGAGTATGCCTAGGTTTAATGTGCATCTAGACAAGTTTAAAAAGAAAAAAAAGGGGTCGTTAATCAAGGTTGACTTTCGGGTTGACTTTGGTTTTCCCCGTGTAAACTTCTTAATTCGGGTCAACCGTCTTGGCCGGGTTAAGGGGGTTACATTTGGTGGTATCAGAGCTAAGTTGCGAATGCTTGGGGGAAATGGTAAATTGTTGTAATATGTGTTTGATGTTATTCTGATGTGTGGTTGAAAGTTGGATGAAATGCGTGTTTTTGAGCGAATTGTTGATGTTTTTAGCATGCTTTTTGATTGTAAATCTTCATTGGGCTAATGTGGATTTGTGCTGATGTTATGCTGGTGATGTGAGTTGATTTTATGAATGATGAAAGTGTGAGGGGTATGATATGTTGATATTATGCTGTTGCGAGTGAATGTTGTTTGATGAGAGCATGATAGAAATATGTTGATTGATATGCTCGATGTTGTGATATCTGTGTTTTTATTGACTGTTATGTCATGTAAAAGGGGAGAATTCGGGATACCCATTGCCTTATTATTATAGCTATTGTGTTATTTTGGAGTTGGAGTTTTGAATCCTTGCTTAAAGCTGGTCTGATCGATTTGTTTGTTTTGTTATGATTGTTTGTTGTTAATAGCATGTTGAAATAGATGAGAGAATGGCAGTTAGGTGAGATGGTTGCTGCTTTAGAGCAGGTTGTTAAGGTGTGGAATTCACCTTTTAATGGAGGTGTTTCGTCTCAGTCTTCAGTGCCTGGATTTGAGGTAGTAAGGCAGGAGGAAGAAGTTGGTTCTGTGATGAAGAGTTCATCACGTATTGTTCAAGAGGTGTTGGGAACATCTCAGGCTGTGGCAAAAGTAAGGCCTGTAGACGTGCCGGCTGTGGGATGTGAGGGTTTGTCGAAACAGCGTTTACATGATTTGGGAGCTATGGAGTATCATGGTTCGACACCTGAGACGTTCGAGGCCTGGTTGGCCAGTGTAATTCTGATTTGGGATCAAGAAGGTTGTGACTATGCTTGTAAGCTGGGAAGTGTTGTCACATTGATGTTGGAGGACGCTTGTGCCTGGTGGACATCGGTGGCGGTGGCATCGCACATCCATGATATAGATTGGGACTTCTTTGCGTCTGCCTTTTATGAAAGGTAACTTGGAGAGAAATTCCCAAGGGTTGAGCAACGTGATAGAGTGGTTTCAGTTTATGAAGGTAAGAAAGGTTTAAGTAAGGAAGTTGTGGGTGCTGATTTCCGGAGCGGTCAGCGTAAGAGGCCGCTTGATGGAAGGTTTTGCTGGAATCGAAGTCTGGGTGGTAGTGCAAATCTGGGGCAAGTGCTGGATGATCAAGGAGTGGAAGCTCAGCTACCCGTGTGTGACCGTTGTTGAAGATGCCATGTTGGAGGTTGTTGGGGTGCATGAGTTTGTTAGAACTGTGGTTCTAAAGAACATGTGAAGCGGGAATGTCCTCAAGTGGTGAGATCAGCTTCAGTGGTAGTAGAAGGGTCTCTGAAGGGTCGTGGGCACGGCCAAGACAAGGTTCGAAGGTGGAAGGAAGGGCAGAAAGGTGTGAGGAGCTTGCAGAATGAATCTTGTTGGAATTGTGGGTCTGTTGGACATTTGAGACGTAATTGTTTGAAGTTGGCTTGGGGTAGTCAGGGTTCGTTACCGCAGGGAGATGGTGATGACCTTAATGTGTTAGCTGATGCTGCAGCGGTGCGGCTGGGGAATGATGGTTCTGCGAGGAAGAGAGCTCGTCTGTTGAAGCTCCGGGGCAGTGAGGTGTTTGCAGGTAACCTTGTTAAGTAATATTTGCTCTAGTTATCTTAGTTTGGTTTCGGTTTGGTTTTTCCTTGCGTAGTGGGTATAGTCTCGATGCTAGCATGTTTGGGGTAGTAGTGGTGTTGTTTTGAAAACAACTTTAGTGTGAAGAGAGCATTAGTGAGTATCTTGTGGATGATGGGTTGTTGTAATGATGGAGTTGGTTAAGTTAGAAGTGAGATAGGAGGTTGTTTTTAGGCGGATTCTGAGGATGTTATTGGTGGGTGTGAACTGACATACATGCACAGTTAAAATCATTTGTTATATACTATATTATATATGTACTGGTCCATGCATACATGTGACAAGACATTAGAGGTTTTGCATGCATGTACATCATGCATTGTTAGGGCATATTGGTGACCATGAATACGAACGTTCACACTCACTGATAGTTACTCGGGTCCGATAGTGTTGTGATAGTGTTAGTTTGGATGGGGTTTTAAAAGTTGTGTTGGTGCTAGGAGAATGTTAGAAGTAATGGAGGTTGTTAAGTGAGTTGTCAGTGATAGTGAGTGCGGTATAGCATGTTGGTAGAAGGAAGTTGTTTGGCGCTTAATGAGTTTAGCGGCATGGTGATGAGGAGATTACCGTTTGAGTTAGAATCAGTCAAAGTAGTTGTGAATAGCTGATAGAAGTGGTAGTTCTTGGTGTTAAGTGATGTAGTAAGTTAGTGGATGTGTTCCAAAGTGCTGAGGTAACTTGGCATTGATGTTGTAGTAGAAGGGTTGTTTTTGTAGGTGGTGGTTCGTAGCAACCTTCGAAGAAGTTGAGAAGATGTTGTGTTGTGGGTTGTAGAACAGGGTTAGCCCGGGGGAATAGGAGTTTCGTAATCTAAATAGGTATGTGTAGGTTGGGCGGTGTCCTGGTAAGGCTGGTGTTGTAGTTAAAGCTTGAAGTGGAAAGGCAATGTAAGATCAAAGGCCATTGTTGGTTGGACGAGTTCTTGTGAGAAGTGGTTGGTTGGTTATGATTAAGTAAATTCCTGTTGAGGTCAGCTGGTGGTGTATGGAACGGCTGGCGGAGTCAAGGTTGGGGTCTTGTGATGTGATTTTCGGATGTTAGGTGAGTAGTCCTGGTGAATCGTTATGGTAATGATAACGGCAGATGTGAAGGAATGTCAGCTTTACGTGGAGAAGTTTGGGTAAGCAGTTGATGCTTAAGAATTTTTGCTTGTTGTGGTAGTCTTTGAAAGAAGTTGAGTAGTTTTGTAAGGAGTTTTGGAAGCAGTGAAGGTTGAACTGGATTGGTTGGTGCCACTGTGTGAACAAGTTTTGGGAGTTATAAGTTAAGGTGGTGTATGATGTAAGTTTGAGGTTCTTCAGGTTGTTGTTGCGGCTATGTGCAGTGCGAAAGTGTGAAAGGTTAAGTTGTGGTTAACTTTGAGTGTTCTGGAATTCGTGAACAGTATGCGGTGGTGTTGAGTTTGGGTGAAGTTGTGAGGAGAGTGCTCAGTGGTGGTTAAGTCTCCTGTGTTGCCTTGTGTGTTGCTTTGAGAAGTTTGGTTGTTCTCTTTTTGCCGGTTGAAATTTCGAGGACAAAATTTCCTAAGGGGGGGAGAGTTGTAACACCCCAATTTTGGGCTTAGAAGTTTTGGGTTTGGACCGGACCGGTCGGGTTGCGGTTCGAATATAAAAGGTGATTTTTTAGGAAAGCCTAGTTCGGGTTGCATTAAAAATATGGAAAAATGTCTTAAAATCCTCTTTTATTATATATAAGAGAAAGGTGAAATCAATTTTACAAAATGAGGTTTGGAAGTGTGACATTTTGGGTTAGTGACCAAAATGTAATTTTCGAAAACTGTGAGACTGTTTTAAAAAGGATTGAAACTTTGAATCTTTAAGGAGCTATTTACCCAATAGGAGTTTCTCCAGATTTTTCCTAAATATTAAAGATTTAATTAATGGTTTTTAAATAAAAGAAAAAGGGAGGGAAGATATTTTGACATTTCCAACTAACTTCCTAAAATTCTATTTTCATTTTCTCTCATCTTTTCTCTCAAACCAAACACATTTCTCCAGAGCATTTCCCTCTGATTTTGATATCCAAACATGATATTTTAATCCTCTTTTGATCTCTAATCATCTCTTCAACAAAACCTCACCATTTGCTAATTGGATTTTCAAGATTTTGGTTCCAAAAAGAGAGAAAACTCAAGTTTGGAGGTATGAACGTCTTTCTCCTCTAAACTCTCAGTTCTTTACTGAAATTCCTAAGTTCTCAATCCTTAATTTGTGTTTTATTAAAGGTTTTACAATTGTGTTCTTGATCTTGGCTTTAAAATGCAAGATTTGCTTTGATTTTGATGGAATTTCGTATGATCTGATTGGGCTGTGTTTGAGATGCCAATTTGATGAAAAATGAATGTTTAATTGATGAGAAATTGAGGTTTAATCAATGCAATCCCGAATAGGTTGAATTTCCTAAGTTTTGCTTGAGTTTTTGGTGGTTTTTGGGGTGATCTTGATGATCTGTTATAGCTGGAGGTATAAGGACGTGTTTGTGATCATTTTGGATGTTATTTGATGTTTAAAAATGGTTAGAAGTGATGGATCTTGGCTGGGTTAAGTTTTGGAAGTGTTTGGAGGTGATTTCGGTTGTGTTTGGTAGCTAGAATGTTGGATTTGTGATGAGCAGCGAGTTTAGTTGTGTTGCTGGTGTTTTTAGTGCATTATGATGCATTAATCCTCTGATGTTATGTGCTTGAAACAGGGGAGGAAGATCCATGAGCATTAGAGGTGGTGTTGAAGGTTTCGGATGCTTGGAAGGCTTGTTGGCTAGCCTTGTTTTGTGTATCGGTGAGTGAAGTTGGGTTTTCAGGTTTAAAACCAAGGTTTGAAGGTTTTGGGAGCTTACTTTACGTCTAAACAACTTAGCTAAGCTCAAGAGTAAGTAAATGGAATATTTCTCTTGGTTGTGTTATGAATTGGTTTTAAAAGCACTTGTGGTTTTTGGATGCAATGCATGTGATTTGCATGTTTTAAATTCTGTTTTGAAAGCATATTTTAGCATGGTTTGATGCTGGTTTTGAAAGCCATGTGTGAAGGATGCTCAAGGTAAGAGATCCTTGGTTTTGTACATTGGAATTGTGGAAATTGTTGCATAGTGTTGCATGTTGTTTAATGGCTTTGTGTATGCTTCAAAAACAGTGGATTGATGTTGGTAATTGATGGTTTTGGCATTTTGGTTATGCTTGTAAATCAATGGATTAATGTGGTAAATTGGTTATATTGTCAAGTGATGTAAGTGGTTCTTGGTTACTTAAATCGGATATAGTTAGCCGGCTATAGGATTGAGTGCACCGTGAATAAAGTCGCCTTGGATGTGGAGTGGTTGTGAGTGAACCGGTAACTCCATCCAAGTACACTAACGAGATGGTTAAGAACACCATGGTGGTTAAAATTCTATGGGTGGGTCTTGTGTTAAGGTCATAATGGTGGTTGAAATTCCATTCGAGGACCTTGGGTAAGTAAAGGTTATAATGGTGGTTAAAATTCCATTTGAGTACCTTGTGCTTGTTAAGATCACAATGGTGGTGTAAAGTCCATGTGTGGATCTTGTGGAGTATGTCCCGGATCTCGTTAGTGATGTTATACAACTACCAATGGAATGTTAAGGTTATATGGTGGTTAAAATTTCATATGAGAACCTTGTGAATGTTAAAGTCATATGGTGGTTAAAATTCCATATGAGGACCTTGTGAATGTTAAGGTTATATGGTGGTTAAAATTCCATATGGGAACCTTGTGATTGGTAAGGTCAAATGGTGGTTAAAATTCCATTTGGGGACCTTGGATTGGTAGTGTGTATGAAGCGTGGGGACAACGCTTGTGATCCGCGTATCCGATTGGATGTTGAGTTGAAAAGTGGTTTTGGTTATCACTTGGAAGCCAATATAATGTTCTTGAATATAATGAAGCATGAGATGCTTGAAATGATGCATGGTTGCATGAGAAGTGTGAAATGAACTATGAATGCATGTTTACTTATTAGTTTGAACAAGTGTCGATTATCTATTGAGAATGGTGCATGTGTGCATGAAATCTCGTTAGTGCATTGGAGTCTTGCGAAGACTTGTTTGTAAAGGCATGTGATTCAAATATTGATGATGTGGTTCATATGTTGCATTTGTTTAATGCACATGTTAGATTGAATGAGTAAATGGTTTTTAAAGGGTTCTTGCTTTAAAATGATATTCAAGTATGAGAAAGGTATGATGTGAAGTGGAAGTGTTTTCCAAGGTTTTGAATTTAACTTTGCATATGATGTTTATGCATGGAATGATTAAATTGATGGTATTGCAAGTTTGTGCTTTGAAAAGGTTTACTTAGCTTTCTAAGCTAAGGGTTGGTTTTTCATGTTTGAGCAATGCACGATTTTAAGCATGTTTTTGAAAAGGGTTTTCAAACTTTGCTTTGGTTTATCGAATCGAGTTGGCTTTTAAAAGTGGTTTTATGACTCGCTGCATTGATGGTGTTTTGGTTTTGAGCATTCCTCACTAAGCATTATGTGCTTACGCTCCTTTTTGTCCATCAATGCAGATAATTGAAGTTGGAACAACGAGAAGCAAGGGATTCAAGGAGAGCTCCACTTGAGATGTATGTCTCGGTTAATAGCTATAGATAATAAAGGCAATGGGGGGAAATCTCTTATGTTAATGTTTAATGAGTTTGTGTATGTTGAACAAGTTTGGTTTATGATTTTGAACTATGTGGTGTAAGCTTGCAACGTTTGAATCTTCTTATGCTTAAGTTGTTATGCTATGCTTCTTGTTTGAAAAGCATGATTGAGTGTTGGATGTGTTGAATGAGTTGGTGCATTTAGGGGTGGTTTTGTATCTAGATTTTGATGCAAATTGGTAGGTTTGATGTTTGGCATGTTGTTGATTTATTGTGGAATGGTTTGGAGCATGTTTGATGGGGTTTAAAGGTGTTAAAACAGGCCAATATGCTATTTCTGGGCAGGGTGTTTCGAAACACCCTTGCCTATTTCGAAACAGGCCCTTGTTTTGGCTAGGGTGTTCCTGAACGGCCTAGCCCGTTTCTGAACACTTTGGCTACTGCCAAGGGGTGTTCCTGAACGGCCTAGACCCGTTTCGGAACACCTGACCGTTGGGCATAAAATTTGAATGGTTTTGAGGTTTGCAAGCTTTACATTTTAGTCATGTTTCTTGTTTGTGCAATTGCCTGAGTTTGAGATGTCCGTTTGAGATGAAATTTGGCAGAGAGGCATGAAACATGACTAATTTCATAATGGTAACTTAAAAATTGGTAAAGTCCTCTTAATTTTCAGAATTTACAATTTGGTCCTTAAATTCGTATTTTGTGCAATTGGGTCCCTTATCGTTTTCCGATTCCTGTGATTTTTTTAGTATGCTTATCTCAAGAGTATGCCTAGGTTTAATGTGCATCTAGACAAGTTTAAAAAGAACAAAAAAGGGGTCGTTAATCAAGGTTGACTTTCGGGTTGACTTTGGTTTTCCCCGTGTAAACTTCTTAATTCGGGTCAACCGTCTGGGCCGGGTTAAGGGGGTTACACCCTTGTCCGTTTCGAAACGGGTGGTTGAAAATGCCTTGGGGTATCGAAATGGGGAAGTTCTTTTTGGTACATTTTGCTACTGTGAATCCCTGTTCTGAAACGAGTCAGGGGTAGTTTTGGTACGAGCCCGCGTTTCGAAACAGGTACCTTTATTTCGATACGCCCATTCCGATACAGGGCTTGTTGTTCCGAAACGGCTGGCTGTTATGACAGTTTTTAGAATAATTTGAACTTTTGTTTCTTTGCGTTTTGGTCCTAGTTTGTCATGTATGCAATTGAATGAGTTCTAATGGTTAATTTGAGCTGAGTTCTTACAGAGATGCATGAAATGAGTTTAATTAAAGGTTGGTAAAATGAAAATGGGATAAACCCTTGTAATTTTTTTAAGTTTACACTATGGTCCCTAAAACTGAATTTTGTAATAATCGATGTGTATTCGAGTTATCGTTTGATTCGCTACTTAGTTGAACACATAGGAACCTAATTTGCATCTAGACAAGATAAAAAGAAAAAAATAGGGTCGTTTATTGAGGTAAACCTTCGTGGTTTACTTCAATATTCCCCGTGTGACCCGTTCGTTTCGGTCTTTCGGCTAGGCCTAGTCGAGGGGGTTACATTTTGTGGTATCAGAGCCAGGTTACAAAAGGTTGGGATGTTGGTAAGTAATTGAGATGGGAATGTGTGTTTTTAGGTGATGTTTATTTTGTTTGATGAATGTCTTAAGCATGTTAATGATGAGTATGTGATGGTGATGGTAATATGAAAGTGAGTTGTTATATGTGATGATAGTTTGGGATGAATTTTGATGCTTGTGATGCATGATGGTTGTGACATGCATGTTGTATGCTTTATGCTATGTTGGGGGGGATTGGAAAGCCCATTGCCTTATTACTAAATTCAAATGTTTTAAATTGGTTTTGAAGTCTTGGATCCTTGCTAGAAGTTGGCCTAATCTTTCGTTTGTTTTTTATTCATGCCTTAATGTTAATAGCACAATGGGACCAGGGAGAGAGTTACGTTCTGGGTCAGTTTCTCCTGGTAATGAGCAACAGAATTAGGAGAACAAGGTTCGGCCTCATGTGAATCTACCTCCTCCACCGCCACCACCACCCGGGGTTGAGGAGCAAGAGCAATGCGGATAGGATGGTCCGGGGTTGGGAGATTTGAAGCCTTTTGTAAAGGCGATGACGGGAGCATTCCAGGCTGCTGTTGCTGCAGTGCAAATGCAAGCGCCTGCTGCTGGGCAAACGGGTTTGCCATTGGAGCACTTGTGAAGTTTGGGAGGCGTTGAATATCGTGGTTTGTCTCCCGAGGCATCTGAGGCATGGATGGCCAGCACAATCCGAATTTTGGATTAGATGGGGTGCAATGATGCGCGAAAGCTGGGTTGTGCAGTCTGGTTGTTGCATGGTGATGCGTATGCATGGTGAATGACTGTGACTGCAGTTATGGAGCCAAACAACGTGGATTGGGATTTCTTTCAGGCTACTTTTAAAAGAATGTATCTAGGAGTCAGATTACACGGTGCAAGGGAACATGACGGTAGCTGATAACGAGGTCCAGTTCGTACGATTGAGCCAGTATGCTCCGGAGTTGGTGTCGAGTGATAGGTATCGTTGTGATTACTTCATGTATGGTTTGGTGCAGGACGTGAAGGCGTTCATGCTCGCATCTTATTACACGGATTTCAATGTGCTGGTGACACGAGCCAAGAACATAGAGCAAGTTTGGGTTTGACATCTCGCATGGGTGGATCTGGCTCGAGTAAGAGAGTTGCTGATGCTAGCCCCAATGGTGGGCAGAATAAGAGGAATTGTGACCGTAGATATCAGCCTCTGGCAAGGCGAGGTAATTTTGGGCATGGTGAGCCAGTTCAGGGTAACCGAATGAGGTTTGAGCAAAACACCTGCTACTCATGTGGATCGCATGAGCACTTGAGGTGAGATTGTCCTCGCGCAGCCCGTGAGGTGCAGGCTCCTGTGGCTGGGGCTAATTCGTGTTGGAACTGTGGCTCGGCTAATCACATGAGACGTTAGTGTCCCCTGTTAGTAGGAGGTGGTCAGGGTCATTGTAACCCCTCGTCCCGGTCTAGCCAACAGACCGGTCCGAACAAGTTACACGGGGAAAATCGAAGCGAGACACACTAAGGCCTCACTCTGATTAGCAACCCTATTTTTTTCATTTATTATCTTGACTAGATATCACAATTAACCCTATGTGAGTAGATGACATCGGATATAGATACGTACGAGCAGAGAGCACACATTAAATTAAACTTATCATATAGTTGTTAATCAAATTCCATGCATACGGGGCAAGACCATCATAACGGATACATATAGACTCAACCAGGAAGCATACAAGCACTAGGGATTAAATTATAACATTCAGAAACCTTTGAAGATTCCATTTAAGTGATTTAGCTGTAACGCCCCGGTTTTGGGCTCAGAAGTTTTGGGCGTTGACCGGTTCGGTCAAAGTGCTGATCGAATATATAAGAGTGAATTTAGGAAAGCCTAGTTCGGGTTGCATTAAAAATATGGAAAAATGTTCTAAAATCATCTTTTAATATATAAAAGTGAAATGTGAAATCAATTTTGGAAAATGAGGTTTGGAAGGGTGACATTTTGGGTTAGTGACCAAAATGTAATTTTTGAAAACTGCGTGACTGTTTTAAAAAGGATTGAAACTTTGAATCTTTAAGGAGCTATTTACCCAATGGGAGTTTCTCCAGATTTTCTAAATATATTAAATGATTAATTAAATGTTTTTAAACTAAAGAAAAGTGGAGGGAAGATATTTTCCTAATTCTAACTAATTTTTCTCTCAACCATTTTCTCTCATCTTTTCTCTCAAACCAAACACATTTCTCCAGATTTCCTCCTCTGATTTTGTCACTCAAATCACTCATTTCAACTCTCATTTGATTCCTAATCATCTCATCAACAAAACCTCTCAATTTGCAAGTTGTTTCATCAAGCTTTTTGGCTCCAAAAAGGAGAAACTCAAGTTTGGAGGTAAGAACGTCCTTCTCCTCTAAACTATCAGTTCTCTACTGAAATTCCCAAGTTCTCAATCCTTGATTTGTGTTTTGTTAAAGATTTTTCAATTGAAATCTTGATTTTGACTTAAAATGCAAGATTTGGCGATTTTGGTGAAATTTTCGTGTGATCTGTTTAGGCAGTGTTTTGAAGTGTCAAAATGATGTTAAATGAATGCTAAATTGATTAGAAGTTGAGGTTTAATTAATGCAATCCCGGATAGGTTGAATTTCCTAAGTTTTGCTTGAGTTTTTGGTTATTTTTGGAGTGTTTTTGGTGATCTGTTATACCTGGAAGTATAAGGACGTGTTTGTGATCATTTTGGATGTTAATTGATGTTTAAAAATGGTTAGAAGTGATGGATCTTGGCTGGGTTAAGTTTTGGTAGTGTTTGGAGGTGATTTCGGTTGTGTTTGGTAGCCGAATTGTTGGTTGTGTGATGAGCAGCGAGTTTGGTTGTGTGGCTGCTGTTCTTAATGCATAATGATGCATTAATGTGCTGTTTTTGTGTGCTTGAAACAGGGGAGTTTGATCCGTGAGCTTTTGAGGTGTTGCGGAAGGTTTCAGATGCTTGGAAGGCTTGGTGGCTAGCCTTGTTTTGTGTATCGGTGAGTGAAGTTGGGTTTTCAGCTTTTAAACCAAGGTTTGAAGGTTTTTGGGAGCTTAGTGTAAGTCTAAACAACTTTGCTAAGCTCAAGAGTAAGTGAATGAATTTTCGCTCTTGAATTATGATTGTGAAATTGGCTTTTAAGCAATTGTGGTTGATGATTGAAATGCATGTGTTTTGCATGGTTTAAATCTGTTTTGAAAGCATATTTTAGCATGGTTTAATGCTGGTTTTGAAAGCCATATGTGAAGGATGCTCAAGGTAAGAGATCCTTGGTTTTATACATTGAAAATGTGGATTTGATGCATGGTGTTGCATGTTGTTCAATGGCTTTGTTTAATGCTTTAAAACAGTGAATTAATGTTGGTAAGTGATGGTTTTTGCATTATGGTTATGCATGTGAAACATTGGACTAATGTGGTAAGGTGGTTATATTGGCAAGTGATGTAAGTGGTTCTTGGTTCTTTGATCGGATATAGTTAGCCGGCTATAGGATTGGGTGCACCGTGAATTAAGTCGCATTGGAGGTGGAGTGGTCAAGAGTGGACCGGTAAGCTCCCTTCAAGTATCCTAACGAGATGGTTGAGGTCATAATGGAGGTGTTGCCCATTCGAGGACCTTGGTTGAGCAAAGGTTATAATGGCGGTGTTAAGTCCATGTGTGGATCTTGTGTAGGGTGTCCCGGATCTCGTTAGTGATGTTATACAACTACCAATCGGTGAATGCAAAGGTTGTATGGTGTTTGAAAGTCCATACATGGGAACCTTGTGCACGTCAAGGTTGTATGGTGTTTGAAAGTCCATACATGGGAACCTTGGGGAAAAGTTGAGGTTGTATGGTGTTTGAAAGTCCATACATGGGAACCTCGGGAAAGCTAAGGTTGTATGGTGTTTAAAAGTCCTTACATGGGAACCTTAGGATGTTGAGGTCAAATGGTGTTTAAAAGTCCATTTGGGAGACCTTGGATTGGTAGGGTGTATGGAGCGTAGGGACAACGCTCGGAATCCGCGTATCCGATTGGGTGTTGAGTTGAAAAGTGAATATGGTTGATCACTTGAAGGCCAATATGATGTTCTTGATTGTGATGAAGCATGGGATGCTTGAAATGATGCATAATTGCATGTGAAGCATGAGATGCTTGAATTGATGCATAATTGCATGTGAAGCATGAGATGCTTGAAAAGATGCATGGTTGCATGGAAAGTGTATAATGCTTGTGAATGCATGTTTACTTGTTAAGTTGAACAAGTGTTGATTATCATTTGGAAAATGATGCATGTGAGCATGAAATATCTTTAGTGCATTGGAGTCTTGTTAAGACTTGTTTTTAAAGGCATGTGATGATGATGTTGTGGTTCATATATGTTGCCTTTGGTTTAATACATGTGTTGGTTGGTTAGTGAAATGGTTTTAAAAGATTCTTGCTTGAGTTGGCTTTCAAGTTTAAGAAAGGTATGTTGTGAAATGGGAGTGTTTTCCAAGGTTTTGTTTTAGCTTGCATATGGTGTTTATGCATGGTTTGGCTAAATGGTTGATTTTGCAAGTTGTGCTTTGAAAAGGGTTTTCTTAGTTTGCTAAACTAAGGGTTGGTTTTCATGTATGTGCGATGCATGGTTTTGAGCTTGTTGTTGAAAAGGGGTTTTCAAACATGGCTTTGGTAAACAAATCGAGTTTGTATTAAAAGTGATTTATGGCTCGCTGCATTGATGGTGTTTTGGATTTGAGCATTCCTCACTAAGCATTATGTGCTTACGCTCCTTTTTGTCCATCAATGCAGATTCTTGAAGTTTGGACAGCGAGGAGCAAGGGATTCAAGAAGGACTCCACTTGAGATGTATGTCTCGGTTAATAGCTATAGTTAATAAAGGCAATGGGGTAGAATCTCTTGGGTTGATGTATGTGTTTGTTTATGTTCGGACAAGTATGGTTTTGTGTTGTTGATGTTGTTGGAACATGGTTTGACTTATGAGTTTGAATTGGAAGTATGTTGTTTAAATGGATTGCTTGTGTTGGAAGCTTAGCCTTGAAATTGGGGCTTTTCGTGTATGTTGACATGTCGGTGAATTGTTGATACAAGTATGCCTCTTTTATGTTAAATTGCATGTTGGCAAAGTTTGGTGGCTTTTGGAGCATGATTGGATGTTTAATTGCATGTTTAAATAGGCAAAATTCTGCATTTTGTGCAGGGTGTTTCGGAACAGGGTGAACCGTTTCGGAACGGGTGCCTTGAAGCAGCCCAGGCGTCCGAAACGGGTGACACCGTTCCGAAACGGAAAGGCTACTGCCCGACCCCCGTTTCGGTACCCGTTGCGGAACGGCCCCGCGTTTCGAAACGGGCTGTCTCCCGTTTCGGAACGGTTGACCGTTGGGGGCTGACAGTGGCAGTTATGTGTTTCAAAATGTTTGCATTTTGGTCCTGAATCTTGTTTGTGCAATTGTATGAGTTTGGGTTGTCCGTTTGAGCTGAAATTTGGCAGTGAAGCATGAAACCTGACTAATTGCAATATGGTAACTTTAATTTGGGTTAAGTCCTCATATTTAACAGAAATTACAATTTGGTCCCTAAAATTGTAATTTGTTTAATTGGGTCCCCGTTTGATCTCTGATGTTTGTGATCTTTGAGTATGGTGTTTGAGTGATCACATATAGGACTAATGTGCATCTAGACAAGACTAAAAAGGAAAAAAAAGGGTCGTTAATCAAGGTTGACTTTCGGGTTGACTTTGGTTTTCCCCGTGTAATCTTCGTAGTTCGGGTCAACCGTCTAGGCCGGGCTACGGGGGTTACATTAGCTGCCTACGTTTCAAAACAGGCTTGCCCATTCTGAAACGCGGGCTCCGTTTTTAAAATGAGACCAGGCCGTTCCGAAAAGATCCCACCTTGTTTCGAAACGGAGGCTTCTAGAGAAAAATGTATCGGAACGAGTTTCGAAATGGGTGCTCACAGTGTCGAAACGTGTTCCGAAACGGGGGCTCACAGTGGCAAATCGTATCGAAACGGCACCACCTCGTTCTGGTACGAGTACCCCTAAAGTTGTTGACCGTTCCAAAACGGCATCGAACGTTTCGAAACATCTGCATACAGATAGGCCCGAAATCATACTTTGACACCTCTAAGTGTCCTCAAACTTGTCCCGAATCATCAAAAACCATAAAGCAACATAATATACATACATTCTAGATACAATGAGTCCTAATCACAACATCAGACATGCATTCAAACAACACTTTGGATTTCAAGCCCTAAGCTCACATGAACTCTTAGATCAAAAAACACCAACAAGTCAATATGCATAGCAATTTATACAAGGCCACATCAAGTCTCAATTTAACATAGCACCAATATTTAAAACATGCTAGACGCATAAACAAGAAAGTATAGGAGTTTGAACACCACTCCTTACATACAAATCTAGTAATTCTCATTGTCTAAATGCTATTAAAAAACATAAATCATACTTTGAACTACCGGAGAACTCCAATAAACTCCTCCCTTTCCCACTTGCCTCCCAAGCCACTAACGATCTGTATTGTTGGAAAAGACGAGAGCGTAAGCTTAAAGCTTAGTGAGTGGAGCTCTAAAACACAACAAAAATGCAGTTTTCAAAACATAAATCTTAGATTTTAGAAAATCCATTTAAGGAAAGACATAATGAAACATAATCATCACAATACATGGTATGCACATGCATAACCAAAACCCGGTGGGACTAAACATCACCGTTAAACTAGTAGTTCTCCGATGAGACTACACATCACCGTACTCTTCTACTAGTCACTACCGGTGGGACTACACATCACCGTAGTAACGACAACCATCACGTGAGGCTCGACACCAACAACGACTACACAACAACATTAAATGAAGAGTAAAAAGAATCCAAAAACATCACCACAACACACATGTTCACGAAAACCAAAAATCAACCCACAAATGAGATTAGATGAACTTACTCTTGGGTCTAAGTTAGTCTATAAGACTCCACCCAAACCCTAAAACCTTCATTGAACATAATTAAGATCTCAAAACAGTTTCCACTCACCGATGAAACCCAACACAAGTCGAACATGTCGATCAAGCCTCCAAGTTCTTTGGAATTGAGCCCGAAGCTTCTCGAACGTTTTCCCTTGCTTCTAATCAAACAAAAATAGTGCATTACACATCAAAACATCCACAAAAATCACTGCCTCAAATCATATTACAACTCAAGACAATTTCGCTACATTTCCAAGCCAAGAACTAACCCAAACTCTTCATTTTTGGACCCGGACACAACCCAACAATTACCCAACAATTTCATCATCCAAATCATAACTAAACATGTTCAAAACAAACCCCAAGTGAAATCATACCATCAGCCCAACTTTCCATCACATAACTACCCCCAAAACTCAAGATTTTCACTTCTAAACTCACCCACCTATACCCATTTCGGGATTTCATTAAAACTTCACCATTTTAACATATGTTAAGCTTAAAAGCAAGTTTATAACCTACATGAACTTTACAAATTAAGAACTCAACGAAAAACCAACAAAGTTTCCACTTTTAATCTAAAATTTTGAACACTTGAAACATCTCAAAAATGGGTTTTATGGAAATGCAAGACAATGAAAATTTTGAGGATGAAGACGAGAAGTCAAAAACGTTATTACCTTGATAAAATCTCTTAAAATTGTTGAGGAAGATGATGGAACAATGTTTGGGTTGGGAGGAGGGGTTTAGGTCGTGGTTTTTGTTTTTGAAGGAGAACATGATAGTTTTCTTTTTGATTTGAAAAGAGAGATAAAAACCTTTTTCAATTTTTCATTAATGTCATTTTCGTAATTAGAGGTGATTTTTATAAAATCATTATTTAAATCTAATTCTAACTCAGACTAATCCTAGATTAACACCGATAAACTCCCAGGCCCTAAACCGGGGCATTACAACTCTCCCCCACTTAAGAAAATTTCATCCCCAAAATTACATAATGGGAAAAGATACGGAAACTGTCTTTCCATGTCCTCTTTTCTCTCCCAAGTAGCCTCTTCCACACATCGGTGTCTCCACAAAACCTTCACTAACTCGATAGACCTCCCACGAAACACTTTCTTTTCCATAGCAAGAATCTCAATCGGCTCTTTATTATATGACAAGTCAGGGTTCAACACAATTTCTTCCACTGGCATTACATGAGACGGATCCGATCTATACTTCCGAAGCATAGAAACGTGGAACACATCTTGAATCTTCTCTAACTCGGTCGGGAGTCTCAATCGATACGCAACGGGACCGATCCTCTCAACTACCTCGTAAGGTCCAATGAATCTCGGACTCAACTTACCTTTCCTACCAAAACTCATCACCTTCTTCCAAGGTGAGACTTTCAAGAACACCTTTTCACCCACAACATACTCTATATCTTTTCTTTTCAAATCGGAATACAACTTCTGTCGGTCTGAAGCTGCCTTCAAGCGATCACATATCAACTTTACCTTCTCGGTAATGCCCTTAAGCAAGTCGGGCATCGGTATAAGCTTATGTCCGGCCTCGGCCCAACAGATAGGTGTTCTACACCTCCTATCATAAAGAGCTTCATACGGTGCAATCCAAATAGTAGCTTGATAATTGTTATTGTACACAAACTCTACTAACGGTAGGTGCTTCTCCCAAGAACCCCAAAAGTCGATAATACAACACCTCAACATGTCCTCCAACACCTGAATAACCCTCTCTGACTGACCATCTGACTGCGGATGACACGAAGTACTGAATTTCAACCAAGTACCAAAGGCACGATGCAAACACTCCCAAAATCTAGCTGTAAACCTCGGATCTCGGTCTGACACAATCGATTTCGGTATCCCATGCAGCCTCACTTAGTAAATCTATCGACTATCACCCACACAGAAATCTTCTTTGAAGGAGTCAATGGTAAACCCGACACAAAGTCCATGGTAATACGTTCCCACTTCCATTTCGAAATCTTCAATGGCTGTAACAAACCTGAAGGAAACTGGTGCTCGGCTTTAACTCTCTGACATACCATACACTTACTCACAAACTCGGACACATCTTTCTTCAACCCAACCCAGTAATACTCTTATTTTAAACCACGGTACATCTTCGTACTACCCGGATGCATAGAAAAAGGACTGTTATGTGCTTCATTCAAGATAGTACGCCTTAACTCAGCATCTTCCGTGACAACTATCCTATCCTTGTAACATAGGATCCCATTCTCACCAAAACAAAAATTTGTGGGTCTATCCTCGACTATATCTTGCACGTGAGGTGCTAAAGACTCATCTTGCAACTGTTTCTCTCGAATTAATTGGGCCAACGATTGTTTAACTTGTAACTCAGCTATCAAACCGCCATCATTGGACATACTCAACCTCGCAAACATGGCCAGCAACTCAACTGCCAGTTTTCTACTCAAAGCATCGGCCACCATGTTTGCCTTACCCGGATGGTATTCTATCGTAAGGTCGTAATCCTTAAGGAGCTCTAACCACCTACATTGTCTAAGGTTCAACTCCCTCTCAGTCATCAAGTATTTCAAACTCTTGTGGTCAGTATAAAAGGTTCACTTCTCACCATAAAGATGGTTTCTCCAAATCTTCAAAGCAAACATTACTGCGGCTAACTCAATGTCGTGACTGGGATAGTTCTTCTCGTAAACCTTTAACAGTCTCGAAGCATAAGCTACAACCTCACCTTCTTGCATAAGCACACAACCTAAACCTACATACGAGGCATCACTGTAAATCAAAAACTCTTTCACTAGTTCAAGCTGAATCAAAACATGAGCTTCGGTCAAAGCTTTCTTCAACTTCTCAAACGCTTGTTGTCTTGCACCTGACCACTCATACAGAACATTCTTCTGGAGCAATTTAGTCAAAGGTGCCGCAATCTTCGAAAATCCTTCGAAAAATCCTTGATAATACCCTGCCAAGCCTAGGAAACTACGGATCTCTGTCACTAACTTTGGTTGTTTCGAACTAACTATGGCTTCTATCTTCTTGGGATCAAAACTAATCCCATTGGCCGAGATCACGTGACCTAGGAAGACTACCTCCCTAATCAAAAACTCACATTTACTTAACTTAGCACACAACTGATTCTCAAGCAAAGTCTGAAGTACTAGCCGCAAATGCTCATCATGCTCTTTCTCGGTCCTAGAGTACACCAAGATATCATCTATGAACACTACCACAAACTTGTCCAAAAACTCGTGGAACACTCGGTTCATCATATGCATAAATGCGGCTGGAGCATTAGTCAAACCGAAAGGCATTACCAAGAACTCGTAGTGCCCATAACGTGTGCGGAAAGCTGTATTCGGTATGTCCACATCTTTCACCTTTAACTGATAGTAACCGGATCTCAAATCAATCTTTGAAAACACTGAAGCACCTCTCAACTGATCAAGCAAGTCATCTATTCGAGGCAAAGGATACTTGTTCTTCATCGTTACTTTGTTCAACTGCCTATAGTCTATACACATCCTCATACTACCGTCCTTTTTCATCACGAACAAGACCGGAGCACCCTACGGAGAAATACTAGGCCTAATGAAACCTCTATCTGACAACTCTTGAAGTTGTTTCTTCAACTCTTTCAACTCTTTCGGTGCCATTCTATACGGTGCAATAGACACGGCCACAAAATTTGAATACGTCTCAATCGCAAACTCAACTTCTCTGTCTGGAGGTAAACCCGACAACTCTTCCAGAAAAACACTCAGAAAGTCACAGATTGTTCTGATGTCTTGCGGTCTAACCTCACTCATATTCGGATTCATCACATAGGCCAAGTAAGCCTGACAACCTGAATCCATCAACCTCTGAGCTTCTAACGCAGAAACAACATTGGACAAGAACCTAACGTTCTCGCCAACTACCACAACCTCAAGATCATTTGTAAGCCTCAAGGAGACTCTCTTGGTCTCAAATTCTACCCTAGCTTTATGTTGTACAACCCAATCCATGCCCAAAAATCACATCAAAACCATTGAACAACAACTCCATCATGTCAACCAGAAAATCGTGGCCCTAGATCATCAAGGGACACCTCCTATACATCTTCCTAACTACCACGGTATCACCGAAAGAACTAGTAACATTTACACCTACCTCTAACCACTCATACAGTAGACCTAGGGACCTCACATGTTCACCCAAGATATACGAATGTGTCAACCCCGAATCTATCAAAAAAAGCAAAGTCAAAGACTGTAACGAGAAATTACCTGCAATGACATCCGTGTCATTCCCAGCCTCTCATTGTGCATACATCCTAGACGGTCCTCCACCCTCGGGCTATAATGCTACCACATGAGCTATGTTTCTCTGACCATCATACCCCGGCTGAAAGTTACCACGCCCACAGCCTCTCTAATGCTCAAAACCCCTAGTTGGAGCCAGTCCGCCCCTAGTCAGGTGTGGACAGTTACGTCTCATATCATCTCGGGAACCAAAGTTCCAACATACCCCAAAGGTACCCATGCACTCACCCTGATGGCGTCTACCGCACCTAGTGCACTCAGGAGTGTGAGCAACAGTTCATTGGCCCTGATGGCCCCGTCCATGGTTACCGCCCAATGTCTCGAATCAGGCTGATACCTCCTATCTCTATCCCAATCTGCGTGTCTCTTCCCGAAATTGGACCCACTAGCACGAGCACTGGAGCCTAAGTTTTGCTCAATATCCTTGGCCCTAGAGATCAAAACGTCAAGCTCGGTGTAGTCAGAGGCAAGCATATAAGTCTTTACATCTCTAGTCAACCCATATCGTAAACACTCACACTGTTTCCTCTCACTGGGAACCAACTCGGTAGCATACTGGCTCAACCTAACAAACTAAACCTCGTACTCGGACATCGTCTTGCCACCCTAGACCAAGGCCATAAACTCTCTCTTCTTATCATCCTGATATCAGACTCCGAGATACTTCTTCTTAAAGGAATTTCTGAAGATTTCTCAAGTGACATCCGCTTCGGCCATACCCGAAGTAATAGTGGTCCACTAAGCATATGCATCTTCCTGAAGCAAGGAGACAACAAAATCCAACTTACGAGTGTCTGAGCACTCCTTTAGCCTAAGATGCGTGTAGTACTCTCAAGCGAAGCCTCTGAACCCTCAGGAGTCAAACCACAGAACTCAACTCCGCCCAAACTACGGAGCCTCTCAAGGGGAAAACATGTCCCCGCACCCTGAGGTGGTGCTGCAGCTTGCATACCGGCCAAAGCTGTCTGAAAAGCTCCGGCTATAGTCTGAATCAAATTGGTGATGTCTGCACCTGCCTGACCCTGACCTGATGGGCTCCATTAACCACACCATTTGCACCGTCCCGAGGTCCATTACCATCACCTCAAACTTGCGCACCAGCCTGAGGCACATTACCTTCACCACCCACCCCATTACCATCGAGAGTAGGAGGAACATGAGGCACATCCCCGGGTCCCTGGTCACCCGCTCTAGGCCGTCCTCTCGGTCTCACCATACCGAAGATAAAATTTAAAATAGCAAACACATCACACACAAGAAAACATTAGGTTAGCATAGGGTAAAGACCCAAGTTCTCAAGATCTTTAAACCAAAACCATTTTTAGATAATAACACCTAGCAATGAGAACACTCGACTAAACCTCAACCGACAACAAGACAATTAAAGCATGCTTTCATACACCGTACAAGAGCAAACAACCAAACAAACCAACTTACCTAACTTACCTTCTCGAGAGACTTTGTAACCGAGGCTCTGATACCACCCAATGTAACCCCATCGTCCTGGTCTAGCCAACAGACCGGTCTGAACGGGTTATACGAGGTAAACCGAAGTGAGACCCGCTAATGCCTTAGTCCGATTAGAAACCCTAATTTTTTCATTTATTATCATGACTAGATATCACAATTAACCCTATGTGAGTAGATGATAGCAGATATAGATACGTACAAGCAGAGAGCACACATTAAATTAAACTTACCATATAGTTGTTAGTCAAATTGCATGCATACGGGGCAAGACCATCATAACGGATACATTTCCACTCACCAATGAAACCCAACACAAGCCAAAAATGTCCACAAAAATGACTGCCACAAATCAGATTACAACTCAAGACAATTTCGCTACATTTCCAAGCCAAGAACTAACCCAAACTCTTCATTTTGGACCCGGACACAACCCAGCAGTTATCCATCAATTTCATCATCCAAATCATCACTAAACATGTTCAAAACAGCCCCCAAGTGAAACTATACCATCATCCCAACTTTCCCTCACATAACTACCCCCAAAACTAAAGATTTTCACTTCTAAACTCACCCACCAATACCTATTTCGGGATTTCATTAAAACTTCACCATTTTAACATATGTTAAGCTTAAAAGAAAGTTTATAACCTACATGAACTTTACAAATTAAGAACTCAATGAAAAACCAACAAAATTTCCACCTTTTTAGTGTTTTTTCTCTCAAATTTGGTGTGATGAACAAGTGGGTGAAGGGGGTTATAATAAATTATGAGCTTCAAAATCAAGCTAAATTCCGAATTCAATCCCAAAATTGGAGCTAAAATCAGACAAGAAACTTGATCCCGGTAAAACCCTCCAAGAAATCATCCATTTTGATCCAAATTCGGGATAGAATTTCCCAATTAATTCGAATCTAGGGATTATTATCTCGCTTTGGTTTTTTGCAGATTCCGGCGGGTATAGGTAACGACAGGAAGCGTGGTCGGTGGCAAACGGATGACGGCAACCAGGCAGTCTGAACGACACCAACCACGCCGACTTCCGCGACCGGTGGACGGAGAACGGTGGTCAGCTTTTTTGCGGTAAGGGTTTGGAGAGCCCATCCCCTCATGGGCTTGCTCTCCCCCCTTTTATTATTATTTAATTATTTATTCCTTTTTTTACTGTTTTTGACCCCTTTTTGTTGCTTTTTTTATTTTTTTCACACTTAATTATTACCTCATTTTATTCCATTTTTATAAAAAAAAATTATTAAACACCATCATTAATATTATTTTTTTCTTTTTTCCTTATCTTTTTTTTTACTTTTTACCTTACAAATGGGCTTCAACATAAAATAGGCTTTATTAAAAAATGGGCTCTTCTTGAAAAATGAGTTTTTATTAAAAAAATGAGTTTTTCTTGAAAATGAGTTTTTATTTTAAAAAAATGGGTTTTACGGGCTTTTAGAAGGATTCATATTTTTGATATTTTATATATTTTTTTGACTTTTTCTTACTTTCTTTTTTTCTTTTATTAAAAATTTGGGTGATAATTTAGTGACAACAAGGTGAGCGACACTTACGCCCATACAAAGCCTCATACGGTGCCATCTTGATAGTGGCCTAATAACTGTTATTATAGGTGAACTTAGCAAGCGGCAAGAAATCCTCCCAACTACCTCTATAATCCACCACACATCCTCTCAACATATCCTCAAGAATCTGGATTACCCGCTCAGACTGAACATCAGTCTGTGGATGATAAGAAGTACTGAAACTCAATTGAGTACCCAAAGCAGTATGTAGAGCTCTCCAAAATTTTGACTTAAACCTCAGATCCCGGTTGGAAATAATAGATAACGGTACCCCATGAAGGCGAACAATCTCAGAGACATAGAGTCGAGCTAACTTGCTCAAGGAATAGTCAACTCGAACATGAATAAAGTGCGTGGAAGTAGTCAAACGATCCACAATAACCCAGATAGAGTACTTCTTTGACGGAGTCAAAGAAAGACCACTGACAAAATCTGTAGTCATGCGCTTCCATTTCCACTAATGGATCTCAATATGCTGAAGTAACCCACATGGACGCTGATGCTCTGCTTTGACCTTCTTGCAGGCAAACACTTGGACACAAATCCCACGACATCACGCTTGAGACCCTTCCACAAGTACCTAGCGCAGAAATTCTTATACATCTTGTTTTTAACCCCCTTAGCCCAGCCTAGACGCCCGAGCCGAACTAAGAAGATTACACGGGGAAAATCGAAGTCAACTCGTAAAAGTCAACCCCGATTAACGACCCTTTTTTTCCTTTTACATTTTCTAGTTGCACATTATTATCATATATGATTAGGAAAGTGATTAGACGAAAATGGAACAACGACCAGAGTTCAATTAAGGGTTCAATTGCATTCATTTGACTTTTAGGGACCAATTCGTAAATTTTTGAAATTACAAAGACTATTCAGATTTTAAAGTTACCAATCCAAAATTAAGCATATAACATACCAGCATGTTAAAACTCATCTCCAACGGACCATCCAGACTCATCCAATTGAACAATCATAACTCAGGAGCCAAAACGTAAGAAACAGAAACTAAGAACAATTCAAATTCAGCGTCCAACGGTCAAGTGTTTCGGAACAGAGAACCCTGTATCAGAACGGCCATTTCGAAACAAGAATGATCGTTTCGATACACGGGGGCGTTCTGAAACATCAAGAAACCCTTTTCGATACGTTGGTTCACAGTGGCGAAATGTTCCGGGACGTGCCTTCCTATTCTGAGACACCATGGTCATTACAAGCCTTTGTTCTGAAACAGACAAGGGCATTCTAAAACGCCTGGGCTATAAACCATATTCAAGCTCAAACCAACACTCAAAGGCCATTTACAAATCCGAAAAAGCAAACCAAACAAGCTCAAGGTGTTTAACATCACCAAAAATAACCAGGAGTTGAAATCCCACCCATTGCCTCTTATTACACTAAGGTAAAACCACATACGTTGCTTAGTCCAAAGTGATTGTATTCCACTTGCTTTCTTGCTGATTCAATTGCTTAATTCTCTGCATTGATGAAACAAACAAGTGTAAGCATAAAGTTGAGTGAGGATCGTTAAAACCAAACGTTCATCAATGCATTTTATAAAACCGAGATATCATCATTTGCAAAATCATGCCTTCCTTTAAAACATGCTCTCTAAAGCATCAATGCACTTTTAAAACCACATGCTCATAGCATCATTAAAACAACAGCAAAATCCTTTGCTCATGCTTAAACCAAGCATCAAAAGACACAATCGGATACGTGGATTACAAGCGTTGTCTCACATGCTTCATACACACTACCAGACTACACAAGGCTCACACACGAGATTAAACCATCAACCGTTGTGACAGCCGTGGTGGAGTTTAACGATACAAACACAACCCCTCAACACCACTCATCGATAGTTGTATAATTCCACTAACGAGAGCATGGGACACAAACCACAAGATCCACACACAGGATTAAACCATCCACCGTTGTGATCTTAGCCTCAATCGTTAGGGTATTTGGATGGAGTATACAGTACAATCACAACCCCTCGACATTCAAGGCGACTTTATTCACGGTGCACCCAATCCTATAGCTGGCTAACTGTATCTGATTAAAGTAACCACAAACCATTTCCATCACTTGCCAATATACTCATTCAACATTAATATTCCATTGTTTTACAAGCATAAAACACAATGTCATTTTCACAAGCATAAACATGCTTAAACTCAAATGCATATATCTCATAAATCCAAGGATCACCTACCAAGTGCATCCTTAACAAAATGGCATTAAACACTAGCATTATCAATGCTCAAAACATGCTTTAAATAGTAAATTAAACCACGATTAATTCAAGTGCATTTTCCAACAAAAACATAGCACATTCTGAGAGAGACTTTCGAATCGCTTACTCTTGAGCTTAGCTAAGTTTTTCAATCTTACACTAAGCTCACAAGACCACGCTCAAAGCATTACAAAGCTGGAAAATCCATTTCCACTCACCGATATGCGAAACCTCGCTCGCCGAAACGAAAATCCCTTGTTTTTATAGCATTAAAACAGAGATTCAAATGCATTTCAACACCAGCAACTAAACACAAACTCGTTGCTCACCAAAACTACACCAATTCACCCATCTGAAACAACCGAAAACTCAATCGATTGCTTCCTAAACCAAGCCCAGCTAACATACATCACTTTCAACCATTAATAAACATCAAAATACATCTAAAGACAACCTAAACCCTTCCTTATACCTCCAGCAAGCATAAATTCATCATTTCACCTCAAAACCCAACTAAAACCATCAAGAAACTCAAGGATCTCAAGGATTTCGGGATTTATATCATCAAAGCCCTTTTCCAACATAATGATCAACTCAAAACTCAATTACAATCAATCCAAAACAGAGCTCATCAATACCAATCCGAAAATAAAGATTTAAATCATAATTTTGCAATATTTTGATCTTAAATAAAAACTCGGCCAAAAACAACATTTAGAAGTCAACGATCTTGGGAATTTCAATAAAGAACCTAGATTGAAGGCTGAGAACGGGATTTACCTCCAATCCTTGCCTTCCCTAATGATTGACAAGTTTTCCCTTCACAAATCTTGAAGAATTTGAAGAGAACTCTTGAAAATGGTTTAGAAAACAAAGAGAAAGTGTTTGGGAGAAAATAAATCTGGAGAAAAGAGTTGAGAAAATGTTTTTGCTGAAATTAAAGTCAGTTACGTCAAAAACTTCTCATTATTCTATTTTAACAATTTAATTAAACAAAATCCTTTTTATTTCAATCATCTAAAAATCCTTTTAAAACACATGTTAATTTAAGAAAGGTGTAATTGCACCATAGATCCCTAAAGATTCTAAGATTTTGACTCTTTTTTTTAATTACATTTTCCACAGTTTGAAACTTTACATTTTGGTCACACCCCAAAATGTACCACTTCCAAAGCTTATTTTGTAAAATTTATTCGACCAAACCCTTAAACATGATTTTAGAGGATTTTAGCAATTTTTAACATATTTTTATCCTTTCCCGATCCTTGATTTCCCTAAATCTCCTAATACGATTCGAACCGTTTCCGACCGGTCAGATCCGATGTTTAAAACATCTACGCTCAAAACCAGGGCATTACAACTCTCCCCCACTTAGGAAATTTCGTCCTCAAAATTTTACCTGAAGGAAAAAGGTGTAGAAACTGCTTCAGCATGTCCGCCTTGCTTTCCTAAGTGGCCTTCTCAACTCCTCGGTGTCGCCACAACACCTTCACAAGCTCTATCGTCTAGCCACAAAGAACTTTGCTGCTCGAATCCAGAATCTTCATCGGTTCCTCATCATAAGACAGATCTAGATTCAACTCTATCTCATCAACATGCATCACATGCGAAGGATCCGATCTGTACCTCTGCAACATCGAGACATGAAACACATCATGAATCTTTTCCAGCTCGGGAGGCAACCTCAACCGATATACCACAAGACCAATACGCTCAACAACCTCATATGGTCTGATAAACCTCGGGCTAAGCTTACCCTTACGCCCAAATCTCACCACCTTCTTCCAAGGTGATACTTTCAAAACACATGTTCGCCAACCACAAACTCAATCTCCTTACGCTTCAGATCCGCGTAAGACTTCTGCCGATCTGATGTTGCCTTCAAACTCTCACAAATGAGCTTCACCTTCTCGGTGGTTCCTTTCAACATAGCCAGCATCAAAATCAATTTCTGCCCCGTCTCCGCCTAACAAAGAGGCATTATGCACTTTCTCCCATACAAAGCCTCGTATGGAGCCATTTGAATGTTTGCCTAGTAACTATTGTTGTAAGCAAACTCAACCAAAGGCAAGTGCTTCTCCCATAAACCTTGAAAATCAATAACGCATCATCTCAACTTGTCCTCAAGCACCTGGATAACACGTTCCGACTTTCCATTCGTCTGAGGATGATAAGAAGTACAGAAATTCAACCGTGTACCCAAGGCCTGATTCAAGCATTCCTAAAACCACACAATCTCAGCAATATACAGCTCTACCAACTTATCCAAGATATACGTGGTATGCACAGGCAAGAAATGTGCACACTTCGTGAGGCGATCAACAATCACCCAAATTGAAATCTTCTTTGATGGTGACAATGGCAAACCAGACACAAAATCCATGGCAATCCTTTCCCACTTCCATTTTGGAATTCTCAAAGGTTGCAACAACCCAGAGGGAACCTGATGTTCAACCTTTACTCGCTGACACACCATGCACTTGCTAACGAACTCGGCAACATCCTTTTTCGACCCCACCCAGTAGTACTCATCCTTCAAATCACGATACATCTTTGTACTACCACGGTGCATAGTGAAAGGATTGCTATGAGCTTCAGTCATAATAGTGCACCTCAACTCAACATCATCTATCACCACTATTCGACTCTCAAAACACAAAACACCATCATCATTAAAACCAAAATTCGAAGGCTTACCCTCCGCAATGTCCTAAACATGAGGGGACAAGAGATCATCAAGCAACTGCTTATCCTTGATCAACTGGACTAGAGATGGTTTCACTTGCAATTCAGCAACAAGACCACCATCTCGCGATATGCTCAAGTGAGAAAACATCTCCCTCAACTCCACAGCCACTTTCCTACTCAAAGCATCAGCCACAACATTGGCCTTTCCCAGATGATACTCGATCGACAGATCATAATCCTTAAGCAACCCCACCCAACGATGTTGCCTAAGATTCAACTCCTTCTGAGACATAAGATACTTCAAGCTCTTATGATCCGTGAACACCACACACTTCTCGCCATACAGATAATGCCTCCAAATCTTCAAGGCAAAAACAACAGCCGCAAGCTCAAGATCGTGAGTAGAGTAGTTACGCTCATGCACCTTCAACTGCCTAGATGCATAGGCTACTACCTTACCCTCTTGCATCAACACACAGCCCAAATCAACAATGGAGGCATCACTATAGACCACAAACTCTTTACCAGACTCAGGTTGAATCAGGACAGGAGCTTACGTCAAAGCTTCCTTCAGCTTCTCAAAAGCTTGATGCCTCGCATCAGTCCACTCAAAACGAACAATCTTCTATAACAACTTGGTCAAAGGTGTAGCAATCTTCGAGAAACCCTCGAAAAACCTACAGTAATACCCAGCTAAACCAATAAAACTTTGTACCTCTGTCAACGACTTAGGCACCTTTCAACTCATCACAGCCTCTAATTTATGTCGATCAAAGCGAATACCTTCAGCCGATACAACATGCCCAAGGAAGACTATCTCTTTAATCCAAAACTCACATTTACTTAGCTTGGCATACAATTGGTTCTCCAACAACGCTTGCAAAACTATCCTCAATTGTCTAACATGATCCTCCTTGGTACGAGAGTACACATGGATATCATTGATGAACACCACCACAAACTTATCCAAGAACTCATGGAACACACGATTCATCATGTCCATGAAAGCATCATGTGCGTTGGTCAAACCAAACGGCATTACTAAGAACTCATAATGTCCGTACCTTATCCGAAAAGCCATCTTAGGTACGTCCACATCCTTTACCTTCAACTGGTAATACCCTGACCTAAAGTCTATCTTAGAAAACACCGAGGCTCCTCGAAACTGATCAAAGATACCATCAATCCTTGGCAAAGGGTATTTGTTCTTGATCGTCAACTTGTTCAACTGCCGCTAATCTATACACATCCGCATTGTTCCATATTTCTTCTCTACAAACAACACCGGCGCACCCCAAGGTGACACACTCGGTGGGATGAACCCTCGATCCAGCAACTCCTGAAGTTGCGTCTTCAACTCTTTTAGCTCTTTAGGAGCCATGTGATAAGGAGCAATGGACACTGAAGTCGTATTCTCATACAATTAGATACCAAACTCAACTTCTCTGTTTGGCGGCAACCCAGGCAATTCTTCCGGAAAGACACCTGGAAAATCGTAAACAGTTCTGATGTCATGCACATGTACATCCTTTGTACCAGGATTCATCACATACGCAAGATAAACCTCACATCCAAACCTTAGCATACGACTTGCTTCCAAAGACGAAACCACATTAGACAAGAATTTCACATTCTCTCCTACTATCACAACCTCATAATCATCAACAAGCTTCAAGGTGACTCGCTTAACGTCAAAGTCAACCACTGCTCTATGCTCAAATAGCCAATCCATACCAAGAATCACATCAAAACTATAAAAGGGTAACTCCATTAAATCCACAAGAAAAACATGGCCCTGAACAGATAAGAGACACCTTCGATACAACTTCCTAGTGACTACAGTCTCACCAAAAGAACTAGTCATTTGCATTCCTACCTCAAGCAAATCAACAGGTTTATCAAGCAAATGCGCATGCTCACTCAAGATATATGAATGCGTGGATCCATAATCAATCAAATCCAACAATGATAAAGACTGAAGAAAAAAGGTACATGCGATGATATCGGTATCGTTGTGCTCCTCTCGTTGAGCATAGACCCTCGTAGTACTGCCTCCCTCAGGCCGAACTGCTACAACATGAGCAATACCACGCTGACCCTCATATCTTCTCTGGAAATTCCCTCGACCGCACCAACGACCTCTTTGAGGTGCAACCACAACATGTGCATGACCCTGGCCTCCACCAGCCAACAGAGGACACTCACGCCTCAAATGGTCTGTTGAACCACAGTTCAAGAAAGAATTCTCTGCCACCACAACAGGAGCATGTACCTCCCTAGCCGCACGAGGACAATCTCGTCGTAGATGACCCCGAGGACCTCACACTCAACACGTGTTCTGTTACACCCTCATCTTGTCTCCCTGAGCCGGTGCACCATGTCTAACATTACCTCGCCTAGCAGCAGGCTGATATCTCCTATCTCGACCTCTCTTGTTTCGTCAACCACCAGAACTAGACTCATCTACTCTCTTTCCAGAGGTAGAACCACCTCCACGAGATGAAAGACCCAAATTTTGCTCGATGTCCTTAACTAGACATAAAAGCACATCGAAATCCTTGTAGTCTATAGCCAACATATAAGTCTTCACGTCCTACACAAGCCCATATCGGAAGCGATCACAACGATGCCTCTCACTCGGCATCAACTCATGGGCGTACTGGCTCAAATGTACGAACTGGACCTCGTACTCAGCCACCGAGAGATTTCCCTTAACAAGCCATATGAATTTGCGCTTCTTCTCATCCAAGTATATCACACTAAGATACTTCCTCTTAAAGGCACCTCGAAAGAACTCCCAATCTACCTCATTGGGTTCCATACCAGGGGTGATAGTTGTCCACCAACTATAAGCGTCACCCTGGAGCAAAGAAACTGTGCATCCCAGCTTGCGCACATCATTACATCCCATCTGATCCATGACACAGATCGTGCTAGCTAACCAGGCTTCTGACGCCTTAGGAGACATACCATAGAACTCCACAGCTCCTAAACTCCTCAACCTTTCCAAAGGTAAACCCGCCTGCCCAGCTGTAGGGGCCTGAACATGCGCTCCAGCTACCACAGCCTGAAACGCTCCAGTGATCGCCTGAACCAATGGCGTTAGATCACCCAATACTGGACCAGCTTTTCCTTGATGTTCCGGCTCTCCACCTTGTTGAGTGCATAAAAGTTCTATATTTTACCCCTCATTTACCCATATTTTTGCTGCACTCAAGCATGATTCATTGCATTTATGATATATTTTTGCATACACATCACAATTAGATAAAATTGCATAGTTACTGCTGATTCTGGTTACTTTTGCAAGTATCTGTTGCGGCAGACCCAGGGCAGCAAAGTAGCAGAGTCGAATTGCAGAGCTGGAGTCTAGAAGCAAAGGCTGTCGTGAGATCTGCCGTGGCAGCCATGACGACAGAGGAATGCTGAGGTGGAAAAGTGAAGTGGAGCTCAACAGATAGAGGATTTCAAGCCAGTCTGTCGTGGACCACTCCCATATTTTTCTAAGCCCTGAAGCAGAATGAAGGCTAACCCCAAAGTTCAAGGAAGAAACTCAAGGCAAGAAAAGAGGACGAATTCAAGGCATCTACTCAGAAGATTTAATCTTTAATAGAATTGCACTTTAATTCAAAATTATATTCTTGTCATATTAGAAAACTTGAACCCAAGGCCTATATAAAGGCATGTACTTCGACCTAGGGAAGAATATCTCATTCCTAGCCGTCTTCCCCTAAACCCTTGTCGTTTTCCTTCTCTACCATGTTCTAAACTCCCACTAGGGCTAAGGGTTGATTCTGTAAAGTAGTTGCAAGGATTGTATTGTTTTAGGAATTTTCTATCAAGTAATAAAAACTTCAAGTTTATTTACTCTGGTTTTCATATCTCATAAGAGCATCGGGAGAGCATTGTGAGGTTATCTATTTGTTTGATATCGGGAGATCCAAGCATACGAAAGGAGAAAATACGTGTTTTCGAGTTTATGGTTAAACCATCTTGGCTTAGGGATAAGTACAATGTTAAGTGGCTAAAGAATGATTCAACAACATTGGTGTTCACCCTTTGATTCACGTCGGGAGGTATCATCGAAGAAGTGTTCATCAACAGAACTTGGACCTAGGGATAGGACAAGTCATAACAGGGATTCTTGCCAAGCTTGGAGTATCGAGTTGTTGATCGCTGCTGTGACATCAACAGACCTCTGTCGCGACAGGAACAACGACAGACAATAGAAGTTCCTCTAACAGTGCAACACCTACACTACTGAGTAATTCAATACCGGCCTATTCTCAAATATGATTCTTTTATCTTTTATTTTAGTTGTTTCTCAAGATTACTTCACTCATTCATTTAAACTATTTCTTTCTCTTTTGCAGCAATTCAAGGATATAGTTATTTCCAGTCCTTGTGGAGACTATATCTGATACTCTAGTATCACTTTACTACTTGTGTCATGTACACTTGCACTATTTGCAATAGTTCTATTTACACGCAACAAGTTTTTAGCGTCGTTGCCGGGGACTGGCAACATACCTTTACCTTTTTATTAATGCACTTTATTTTTATTTTCTGTTTTTAGTGGTGTTATTTACCTCGTGCTTTTCACAATGTTCTCTATTTGCTTATGCGCAGATCTAGACGAGGTAAAAAAACCTGAGTACGAATTAGATCCAGAAATCGAACGCACGTACCAACTCAGGAACCAAGCCTGACTCTTGATAGAATGAAACAACTATCTCGTGGAGATACTGGAAGAAATGGTGAACGGAAGGCAAGGCAATGGGATAGATGACCCCAACAACAACAATGACCCTAAGGTTATTGTTGATCCTACTAACGATGCTCAGAACGATCGGTAGCCGCCCGCTGCGGCAGCAGCACGACAGACTTGTCGAGACTACATGGATAATGACCATGTTGAACTGGAAACTACCCTGCCAGACGTGGAAGCTGAACACTTCGAATTGAAACCTGTCATGTTCAATATGATAAACTCTGCTGGCCAATTTAGTGGTTCTGCTACTGAGGATGCACGAGAACGTCTTAAAACATTCCAGGAAATTTGTGGATCGTTCAGACTACCTGGAATAAGTCCGAAAGTACTAAGGCTCCGGCTATTTCCTCATTCATTGAGAGATAGAGCTAAAACTTGGTGGAACAAATTAACGTTGGGTTCAATTAGAACTTGGTGGAACAAGAATTATAGCATTGTTCAGGATAAATCCATAAACACCCGACAAGGTATTGCTCTTGATAGTGAATGTGTTGTAGGTAATGGAAGTTCACTGAATTAAGCCAAGCCAAAAAGTTTTATTTTTAGTTAGGTTGTATTTGCTTGAGGACAAGCAAGAACTTGAGTTTCGGGGTGTGTTGAGTGCATAAAAGTTCTATATTTTACCCCTCATTTACCCATATTTTTTCTGCACTCAAGCATGATTCATTGCATTTAGGATAGATTTTTGCATACACATCACAATTAGATAAAATTGCACAGTTGCTGCTGATTCTGGTTACTTTTGCATGTATATGCTGCGGCAGACCCAAGGCTGCAAAGGAGCATAGGCGAATTGCAGAGCTGGAGTCAAGAAGCAAAGGCTATCGTGACATCTGTCGTGGCAGCCATGACGACAGAGGAATGCTGAGGTGGAAAAGTGAAGTGGAGCTCGACATATAGAGGATTTCAAGCTAGTCTATCGTGGACCACTCCCATATTTTTCTAAGCCATAAAGCAGAATGAAGGCCAAGCCAAAGTTCAAGGAAAAAACTCAAGGTAAGAAAAGAGGACGAATTCAAGGCATCTACTCAGAAGATTTATTATTTAATAGAGTTGCACTTTAATTCAAAATTGTATTCTTGCCATATTAGAAAACTTGAACCCTTGTCTTCCCCTAAACTCTTATCGTTTTCCCTTCTCTACCATGTTCTAAACTCCCTCTAGAGCTAAGGGTTGATTCTGTAAAGTAGTTGCAAGGATTATATTGTTTTAGGAATTTTCATTCAAGTAATAAAAACTTCAAGTTTATTTACTCTGGTTTTCATATCTCATAAGAGCATCGAGAGAGCATTGTGAGGTTATCCATTTGTTTGATATCGGGAGAGTCAAGCATACGAAAGGAGTAAATGTGTGTTTTCCAGTTTATGGTTAAACTATCTTGGCTTAGGGATAAGTACAAGGTTAAGTGGCTAAAGAAGGATTCAACAACATTGGTGTTCACCCTTTGATTCATGCCGGGTGGTATCATCCAAGAAGTGTTCATCAACAGAACTTGGACCTAGGGATAGGACGAGTCATAATAGGGATTCTTGCCAAGATGGAAGTATCGAGTTGTTGATCGTTGCCGCAACATCAACAGACCTCTGCCGCGACAGGTGCTGCCGTGACAGGAACAACAACAGACAACAGAAGTTCCTCTAACAGTGCAACACCTGCACTACTAAGCAATTCAATACCGGCCTATTCTCTAAATTTGATTCTTTTATCTTTTATTTTAGTTGTTTCTCAAGATTACTTCACCCATTCATTTAAACAATTTTTTTTCTCTTGTGCAGTAATTCAAGGATAGAGTTATTTCCAGTCCCTATGGAGACGATATCTGATACTCTAGTATCACTTTACTACTTGTGTCGTGTACACTTGCACTATTTTCTATAGTTCTATTTACACGCAACACGCCTCTAGGTGGTGGTGGCAGAGGTAAAGTCTCATCAGCTGGGTTCTCAACCCCCAGATTGCCCTGCTCAGCCGCAGGCACAATCGTGTTTGACCTAAGCTCTCTCCTCGGACACATTGTGCTATTTTTAACAAGGCATAACAACAAAAACAAATCAAACCATGATTTAGGCCAGCTTTATGCAAGGATCCAAGTTCACAAAAACATTTAACTAGTGTAATAAGGCAATGGGCACCCCGATTTCCCTCAAGCATAACATAGCATACAATAGCATTTCACAATCAACATGCTTTACACCATCCAAAATCAGCATACATTCCTATCACATTATCACCATACATTCATATTTATCGCACATATGATTTATAACAATCAAGCATAGCATAAGCTCCAACATTCAATCAAAACATGCTTTTTCAGACAATCATGCATTATAACAAACCAATTTCACTTACCATCATCCTCATTTCTTTCGAAACATGGCTCTGATACCAACAAATGTAACCCCCTTAGCCCAGCCTTGACGCCCGACCCAAACTAAGAAGATTACACGAGGAAAACTGAAGTCAACTCGTAAAAGTCAACTTCGATTAACGACCCTTTTTTTCCTCTTTTACCTTTTCTAGAATAACATTTTTATCTTATATGATTAGCAAAGTGATTAGACAAAAACGGCACAACGATCAGAGTTCAATTAGAGGTTCAATTGCATTCATTTGACTTTTAGTGACCAGTTCGTAAATTTTATAAATTACAAGCACTATTCAAATTTTAAAGTTACCAATCCAAAATTAGTCATATAACATACCAGCATGTCAAAAATCATCTCAATCGGACCATCTAGACTCGTCCAATTAAACAAATCGCAACTCAGGGCTGAAACGTAAGAAACAGAAACTCAGAACAATTCAAAATCAGCGTCCAACAGTCAAGTGTTTCGGAATATAAAACCTTGAATCGGAACGGTCGTTTCGAAACAAGAATGACCGTTTCGATACGCGGGGGCTTTCTGAAACCTCAAGAAACTTGTTTCGATACGTTGGTTCACAGTGGCAAAATGTTTTGGAACGTGCCTTCCTGTTCCGAGAAACCATGGTCATTACAGGCCATTGTTCCGAAACGGACAAGGGCGTTCCGAAACACCTGGGCCTGCAACTTTCCAAATTGCTAGTTTTAAAAAAGTTTTCATCTTCGGAACCATTCCGACACTTGTTTGAATACACATACAACATGGATAAACAACAAGGACCATCCATACAAAGCTCCAACTATATCATAGCATTATTCTTTCAAGTTATAGGACTATAGGCATGCTTCCTAGATGTCAATATAAAAAAAGGCTATAAACCATATTCAAGCTCAAACCAACACTCGAAGGCCATTTACAAATCCGAAAAAGCAAACCAAACATGCTCAAGGTGTTTAACATCACCAAAAATAACGAAGAGTTGAAATCCCACCCATTGCCTCTTATTACACTAAAGTAAAATCACATACATTGTATAATAAAAAATGCTTGGATTCCACTTGCTTTCTTGCTACCTCAATTGCTTAATTCTCTATATTGATGAAACAAACGAGCGTAAGCATAAAGCTTAGTGAGGATCGCTAAATCCAAACGTTCATCAATGCATTTTATAAAACTGAGATATCATCATTTGCAAACTCATGCCTTCCTTTAAAACATGATCTCTAAAGCATTAATGCACTTTTAAAACCACATGTTCATAACATCATTAAAACAATAGCAATATCCTTTGTTCATGCTCAAACCAAGCATCAAATGCATTCTAGCATAATTTTTAAGCATTTCATGCTTAATCATTAATCATCAATGTAACCCCTTTAGTCTGGTCTAGACGTTTAACCCGAACTATGAAGATTACACGGGGAAAACTAAATTCAACCCGAAAGTCAACCTTGATTTACGACCCTTTTTTCTTTTTATCTTTTCTAGATGCATATTATTAACCTATGAGTTCAGCAATGTGATTAGGTGAAAACAGCACAGCGATCAGAGTTCAATTAGGGGTTCAATTACATGCATTTGACTTTTAGGGACTAAACTATAAATTCCAATAATTACAGGACTTTCATGAATTTAATATTACCAAACCTCAATTAATCACATAACATGCCATCATGCCAAAAATCAACTCAAACGGATCATTCAAACTCACTAATTTAAGCAGCCAACATTTAAGGACCAAATTATAAGAAACTGAAACTCAGAACAGCTCAAAATTCAAATCCAACGGCCAAGAGTTTCGATACGGATGGCCCTGTACCAAAACGGTCGTTTCGAAACATGGTTGTCCATTTTGATACTCGGGTGCGTTCCGAGACCCGTATCGAAACTCCCCCTTCCTGTAGCCAAAGCGTTTCGATTCGCCTTCATCCGTTCCGAAACCTTAAGGCCATTTTGGGCCCATGTTCCGAAATAGGCAAGGGCGTTTCGATACGCCTTGCCCTGTAATAGCAGACTTTGCTGGTTTTTCATGCTTTAACACATTCAAATCATTCCCGAGACATGCCACAACATGCATACAACATGGATACATATCAACAATCATCATATCGAGGCAATAGCTTAAACATGGCAACAAACATGTAAGTAAAGGCACTAAAGGCATGCTCCCTTGTTTAACGAAACCATAACAAGCTATAACATCACACAAATCAAAATCCAAACACCAAAGGCCATTTACCACCCAAGTATAGGCAATCTAACATGCTCAAAGTAAAGGAAACATCCTCAAACATTCCAAAGTATAAAACCCACCCATTGTCACTTATTACACTAAAGGTGAACCACATACATCTCTTTAACAAAGCCTTGGATTCCTCTTGCTTTTGAGCTGCCTTCAAATGTTTAATTCTCTGCATTTATAAAACATGTCTTCTCAAGACCTTAATGCACTTTATAACCTCATGCTCATATGCATCATATTAAAACAACAAATAAACCTTTGCTCTTGATTTAACAAGCATCACATGAACTCTTGCATCATACTCAAATATCTCATGCAACCTTGCATCATATACGCGGATTACAAGGGTTGTGATTTTAACCTCAATCGTTAGGGTACTTGTATAATTCATGTGATAATCCATGCTTTAACAAAGCCTTGGATTCCTCTTGCTTTTGAGCTGCCTTCAAATGTTTAATTCTCTGCATTTATAAAACATGTCTTCTCAAGACCTTAATGCACTTTATAACCTCATGCTCATATGCATCATATTAAAACAACAAATAAACCTTTGCTCTTGATTTAACAAGCATCACATGAACTCTTGCATCTTACTCAAATATCTCATGCAACCTTGCATCATATACGCGGATTCCACTAACAAGAGTATGGGACACATACACAAGATTCACTCACGGAACTAACCATTCACCGTTGTGATTTTAACCTCAATCGTTAGGGTACTTGGATGGAGATTACGGCACAATCACAACCCCTCGACATCCAAGGCGACTTTATTCACGGTGCACCCAATCCTATAGTCGGCTAACTATATCTGATTAAAGTAATTCAAACCCATTTCCATCACTTGCCAATATAATCGTTTAACCACATTAATCGACTGTTTTACAAGCATAACCACAATGTCATTTCCACAAGCAATACATGCTTAACATCATATGCATTCAACACATGAAACCAAGGATCACTTACCTAGTGCATCCTTAACATAATGGCATTAAAATCCTGCATTAAACCATGCTTATACATGCTTACAAATAGTAAACAAACCCACTCTTACATCAAGTGCAATTTCATCAAACATAGCACACTTCCAAGAGAGGGATTACCGAAACACTTACACTTGAGCTTAGTTAAGTGTATCAAACTTACACTAAGCTCCCAAGACCACGCTAAAAGTGTTACAAAGCAGGAAATTGCATTTCCACTCACCGATACGCGAAGCCTTATTCGCCGACACGGAAATTACACCTCCAGAGCCTCCAAAATTACCTAGTTCGCTTCCGGGTCAAGATCCCCTGTTTTCACATCATCAAAACAGAGATATAAATGCATTAAAATGCCTTCTAACACCAGCAACAATTCATAAACTCGTGGCCCACTCAAACTACACCAATATACCCTTCCAAAACAACCGAAAACTCAATCGATTGCCTCTTAAACCAAGCCCAGCCATCACAAATCACTTCCAAACAATTATCAACATCAAAACACATCTAATAAACATCCTAACTCATCCTTATACCTCCAGCAAGCAAGATACCACCATTTCACCCCAAAAACTCACTTACAACTACCAAGAAACTCAAGGATCTCTAGGATTTCGGGATCTATGTTATTAACACATCATTTTAACATATAAACCAATTTAGAAATCAATTAAAATCAACACAAAACAGAGCCCAACTCATCAAGTCCGAAAATCAAGATTTCATCCACAATTTCATAAGAATTTGATCTCAAATCAAAACTATATTGAAAACTCACTTAAAAATAGTATTTAGAGCCAAATATCTTGGGAATTTCAATAAAGAACTTAGATTAGAGGTTGAGAACAGGATTTACCTCCAATCCTTACTTCCTTCGATTGATGACAAGTTTTCCTTGCAAAAATATTGAAGAATTAAGGAAGATCTCTTGAAAATGATTTAAGAAATGTTGAGAGAGTGTTTGGGAGGAAAAATTCTGAAAAAAGGTGAGGGAAAATGGTGTTTGGCTGAAAATGAGAGGGAAATGGTAGTTACGTAAATGAAAATCCCATTAACTACCTTTTAGTTAATTAATATAAGAAATCCAATTAAAAATCATTTAATTAAAAACCCTTTTAAATCACATGTCATATTGAAGAAAAGTCAAATTGACTTAAAGCCCCCTAAAGATTCTAATATTTTGGCTTCCACCTTAAAAATAACATTTTTCCCAGTTTTGAAACTTTACAATTTGGTCACTACTCAAAATGTCCATTTTCTAAAACCTTTTTTGTAAAATTGACTTCACAAACATCTTAATTATATTTTTAGAGGATTTTAGCCATTTTTATCACAATTTTATCATGTCACGATCCTTGATTTCCTAAAATCACCTTACGCGATTCGAACTATTCTCGACTGGTCCGATCCGATGTCTAAAACATCTAGGCCCAAAACCAGGGTGTTACAACTCTCCCCCCACTTAGGAAATTTCGTCCTCGAAATTCTTACCTACTGGAAAGAGATGCGGAAACTACTTCAGCATGTCTGCCTTACTTTCCCACGTGGCCTCCTCAACTCCTCGGTGTCGCCACAACACCTTCACAAGTTCTATCGTCTTTCCAGGAAGAACCTTGCTACTCACATCCAGAACCTTCACTGGTTCCTTATCATGCGACAGATCCGGATTCAACTCTATCTCCTCAACAGGAATCACATGCGAAGGATCCAATTTGTACTTCCGTAACATTGAGACATGAAACACATCATGTATCTTCTCCAACTCTGCAGGTAATCTCAACTGATATGCCATTGGACCAATACACTCCACAATCTCGTAAGGTCCAATAAAACTTGGGCTAAGCTGACCCTTACGCCCAAATCTCATCACTTTCTTCCAAGGCGATACTTTCAAGAACACACGTTCGCCAACTGCGAACTCAATTTCCTTACGCTTCAGGTCCGCGTAAGACTTTTGCCTATCCGATGTTGCCTTTAAACGCTCACAAATGAGCTTCACCTTCTCGGTGGTTCTCTTAAGCATCGATGGCATTGAAATCAACTTTTTCCCAGCTTCTGCCTAACAGAGAGGGGTTCTACATCTTCTCCCATACAAAGCCTCGTATGGGGCCATTTGGATACTTGCCTGGTAACTATTGTTATACGCAAACTCAACCATCGACAAATGCTTCTCCCAGGAACCCTGAAAATCTATCACACAGCATCTCAACATGTCCTCAAGCACTTGAATCACACGTTCTAACTGTCCATCCATCTGCGGATGATAAGAAGTACTGAAATTCAACCGTGTACCCAAGGCTTGATGCAAATATTCCCAAAATCGCGCTGTAAACCTAGGATCTCTATCCGACACAATGGACTTTGGCACACCGTGCAATCGCACAATCTCAGCTATGTACAGCTCAGCCAACTTATCCAAAGTATAAGTAGTATGCACAGGCAGAAAATGCATACACTTCGTAAGCCGATCCACAATCACCCAAACTGAATTCTTCTTTGTCGATGAAAAAGGCAAACCAGACACAAAATCCATGGTGATTCTCATCCACTTCCATTCTGGAATTCTCAAAGGCTGCAACAATCCAGAAGGAACCTGATGCTCAGCCTTCACTCGCTGACACACAATGAACTTACTAACAAACTCAGCCACATCTTTTTTCAACCCCACCAGTAATACTAATCTTTCAGGTCACGATACATCTTGGTACTACCAGGGTGCATAGCAAAAGGACTATTATGAGCTTCGATCAGAATAGTGTGACTTAACTCAGCATCATCTGGCACCACTATTCGACTCCCAAAGCACAGAACACCATCATCACTAAAGCTGAAATCCGAAGGTCTACCTTCCACAATGTCCTGAACATGTGAAACAAGAGAATCATCAAGCAACTACTTATCTTTAATCAACTGTAACAAAGATGGCTTCAATTGCAATTCTACAATAAGACCACCATCACGCGATATACTCAGACGAGCAAACATCACTCTCAATTCCACAGCCACTTTCCGGCTCAAAGCATCAGCTACAACATTAGCCTTACCCGGGTGATACTCGATCGTCAGATCATAATCCTTAAGCAACTCCACCCAATGTCGTTGCCTTTGATTCAACTCTTTCTGAGATATAAGGTATTTCAAGCTCTTTTGGTCTGTGAACACAACACATTTCTCACCATACAGGTAATGCCTCAAAATTTTCGAGGCAAACACCACAGCTGCAAGCTCAAGATCATGAGTAAGGTAGTTGCGCTCATGCACCTTCAACTGTCTAGATGCATAGGCCACCACCTTACCCTCCTGCATCAACAAACAGCCCAAACCAACAATGGACGCATCACTATAGACCACAAACTTCTTACCAGACTAAGGTTGAATCAAAACAGGAGCTTGTGTCAAATCTTCTTTCAGCTTTTCAAAAGCTTGTTGCCTCGCCTACGTCCAGTAAAAGCGAACATTCTTTTGCAACAACTTGGTCAAAGGCGATGCTATCTTCGAGAAACCCTCGACAAACCTACGGTAGTACCCAGCCAAACAAGGGAAACTTCGTACCTCCGTCACTGACTTAGCACTTTACAACTCATAACACCCTCTACCTTTTGCGGATCAACGCGAATACCCTCAGCCGATACAACATGTCCAAGGAAGACCACTTCCTTAAGCAAAAACTCACATTTACTCAGCTTGGCATACAACTGATTCTCCAACAACGCTTGCAAAACAATTCTCAAGTCTTCAGTACGCGAATACACAAGTATATCATCGATGAACACCACCACAAACTGATCTAAGAATTCATGGAATACACGATTCATCATGTCCATTAAAGTAGCAAGCGTGTTGGTCAAACCAAACGGCATCACCAAAAATTCATAATGCCCGTACCTCGTACGAAAATCAGTTTTAGGTACGCCAACATCCTTCACCTTTAACTGATAATACCATGATCTCAAGTCTATCTTAGAAAACATTGAGGCTCCCCGGAACTGATCAAAGAGATCATCAATTCCAGGCAAGGGATACTTGTTCTTGATCGTCAACTTGTTCAGTTGCCGATAATCTATACACATTCTCATTGTCCCATCTTTCTTCTTCACAAACAAGACCGGTGCACCCTAAGGTGACACACTCGGACGAATGAAAACTCGATCCAACAACTCTTGCAATTGTGTTTTCAACTCTTTTAACTCTTTGGGTGCCATGCGATAGGGAGCAATGGACACCGGAGTTGTGTTCTCGTACAATTCTATACCAAACTCAACTTCTCTATTTGGTGGCAACCCAGGCAATTCCTCCGGAAAGACACCCGGAAAATCGTGAACAGTTCGAATGTCCTGCACACGCACATCCTTGGTTCCAGGATTCATCACGTAAGCAAGGTAAGCCTCGCAACCCAACCTCATCATACGGTTTGCCGAAATCATATTCGACAAGAATTTCACATTCTCGCCTACGACTACAACCTCATAATCATCGGCCAACTTTAAGGTGACTCACGTAACATCAAAGTCAACCACTGCCCTATGCTCCGTCAACCAATCCATACCAAGGATTACATCAAATTCGTAAAAATGTAACTCCATCAGATCCACAAGGAAAACATGACCTTGCACAGACAAAGGGCATCTCTTATACAACTTCCTAGTGACTACAGTCTTACCAAAAGAACTAGTCACTTGCATTCCTACCTCAAGAAACTCAACAGGTATTACAAGCAAATGTGCATGCTCACTCAAGATATAAGAATGCGTTGATCCATAATCAATCAAAGCTAGCAAAGATAAAGACTGGAGAGAAAATGTACATGCGATCACATCGGCGTCGTTGCGCTCCTCGCGCTGAGCATACACCCCCGCGGGTCCACCACTCTGAGTTCGTACAGCTACAACATGAGCAATACCTCGCTTCCCCTCATCTCTCCTCTGAAAGTTCCCACGGCCTCTCTGAGGTGCAGCCACTACAGGAGCACGTCCTTAGCCACCACCAGCCAACTAAGGACACTCCCTCCTCATATGATCTGCCGAGCAACAATTCCAACAAGAGTTCCCTGTCACCACGACAGGAGCCTGAACCTCTCTAGCTGCTCGAGGACAATCTCGCCTTAAATGGTCCCTCAAACCACATGTCCAGCATGTATACTGCTTAGATCTCACACAACCTCCCTGAGCCTGACCACCTCGACCGGGAACACCACGCCTTCCCTCAGGCTGATGTCTCCTATCACGGCCTCTTTTGTTCCGTCCACCACCGGAACTATACTCAGCAACTCTCTTCCCAGAGCTAGAACCAACACCTCTAGAAGATGAATGTAACGCCCCGGTTTTGGGCTGAGAAGTTTTGGGCGTTGACCGGTTCGGTCAAAGTGCTAATCGAATATATAAGAGTGAATTTAGGAAAGCCTAGTTCGGGTTGCATTAAAAATATGGAAAAATGTTCTAAAATCATCTTTTAATATATAAAAGTGAACTGTGAAATCAATTTTGGAAAATGAGGTTTGGAAGGGTGACATTTTGGGTTAGTGACCAAAATGTAATTTTTGAAAACTGCGTGACTGTTTTAAAAAGGATTGAAACTTTGAATCTTTAAGGAGCTATTTATCCAATGGGAGTTTCTCCAGATTTTCTAAATATATTAAATGATTAATTAAATGTTTTTAAACTAAAGAAAAGTGGAGGGAAGATATTTTCCTAATTCTAACTAACTTTTCTCTCAACCATTTTCTCTCATCTTTTCTCTCAAACCAAACACATTTCTCCAGATTTCCTCCTCTGATTTTGTCACTCAAATCACTCATTTCAACTCTTATTTGATTCCTAATCATCTCATCAACAAAACCTCTCAATTTGCAAGTTGTTTCATCAAGCTTTTTGGCTCCAAAAAGGAGAAACTCAAGTTTGGAGGTAAGAACGTCCTTCTCCTCTAAACTATCAGTTCTTTACTGAAATTCCCAAGTTCTGAATCCTTGATTTGTGTTTTGTTAAAGGTTTTTCAATTGAAATCTTGATTTTGACTTAAAATGCAAGATTTGGCGATTTTGGTGAAATTTTCGTGTGATCTGTTTGGGCAGTGTTTTGAAGTGTCAAAATGATGTTAAATGAATGCTAAATTGATTAGAAGTTGAGGTTTAATTAATGCAATCCCGGATAGGTTGAATTTCCTAAGTTTTGCTTGAGTTTTTGGTTGTTTTTGGAGTGTTTTTGGTGATCTGTTATACCTGGAAGTATAAGGACGTGTTTGTGATCATTTTGGATGTTAATTGATGTTTAAAAATGGTTAGAAGTGATGGATCTTGGCTGGGTTAAGTTTTGGTAGTGTTTGGAGGTGATTTCGGTTGTGTTTGGTAGCCGAATTGTTGGTTGTGTGATGAGCAGCGAGTTTGGTTGTGTGGCTGCTGTTCTTAATGCATAATGATGCATTAATGTGCTGTTTTTGTGTGCTTGAAACAGGGGAGTTTGATCTGTGAGCTTTAGAGGTGTTGCGGAAGGTTTCGGATGCTTGGAAGGCTTGGTGGCTAGCCTTGTTTTGGTTATCGGTGAGTGAAGTTGGGTTTTCAGCTTTTAAACCAAGGTTTGAAGGTTTTTGGGAGCTTAGTATAAGTCTAAACAACTTTGCTAAGCTCAAGAGTAAGTGAATGAATTTTCGCTCTTGAATTATGATTGTGAAATTGGCTTTTAAGCAATTATGGTTGATGATTGAAATGCATGTGTTTTGCATGGTTTAAATCTGTTTTGAAAGCATATTTTAGCATGGTTTAATGCTGGTTTTGAAAGCCATATGTGGAGGATGCTCAAGGTAAGAGATCCTTGGTTTTATACATTGAAAATGTGGATTTGATGCATGGTGTTGCATGTTGTTCAATGGCTTTGTTTAATGCTTTAAAACAGTGAATTAATGTTGGTAAGTGATGGTTTTTGCATTATGGTTATGCATGTGAAACATTGGACTAATGTGGTAAGGTGGTTATATTGGCAAGTGATGTAAGTGGTTCTTGGTTCTTTGATCGGATATAGTTAGCCGGCTATAGGATTGGGTGCACCGTGAATTAAGTCGCCTTGGAGGTGGAGTGGCCAAGAGTGGACCGGTAAACTCCCTTCAAGTATCCTAACGAAATGGTTGAGGTCATAATGGAGGTGTTGCCCATTCGAGGACCTTGGTTGAGCAAAGGTTATATGGTGTTTAAAAGTCCATATGTGAGAACCTTGTGCTTGTTGAGATCACAATGGCGGTGTTAAGTCCATGTGTGGATCTTATGTAGGGTGTCCCGGATCTCGTTAGTGATGTTATACAACTACCAATCGGTGAATGCAAAGGTTGTATGGTGTTTGAAAGTCCATACATGGGAACCTTGTGCATGTCAAGGTTGTATGGTGTTTGAAAGTCCATACATGGGAACCTTGGGGAAAAGTTGAGGTTGTATGGTGTTTGAAAGTCCATACATGGGAACCTCGGGAAAGCTAAGGTTGTATGGTGTTTAAAAGTCCATACATTGGAACCTTAGGATGTTGAGGTCAAATGGTGTTTAAAATTCCATTTGGGAGACCTTGGATTGGTAGGGTGTATGGAGCGTAGGGACAACGCTCGGAATCCGCGTATCCGATTGGGTGTTGAGTTGAAAAGTGAATGTGGTTGATCACTTGAAGGCCAATATGATGTTCTTGATTGTGATGAAGCATGGGATGCTTGAAATGATGCATAATTGCATGTGAAGCATGAGATGCTTGAATTGATGCATAATTGCATGTGAAGCATGAGATGCTTGAAAAGATGCATGGTTGCATGGAAAGTGTATAATGCTTGTGAATGCATGTTTACTTGTTAAGTTGAACAAGTGTTGATTATCATTTGGAAAATGATGCATGTGAGCATGAAATATCTTTAGTGCATTGGAGTCTTGTTAAGACTTGTTTTTAAAGGCATGTGATGATGATGTTGTGGTTTATATATGTTGCCTTGGTTTAATGCATGTGTTGGTTGGTTAGTGAAATGGTTTTAAAAGATTCTTGCTTGAATTGGCTTTCAAGTTTAAGAAAGGTATGTTGTGAAATGGGAGTGTTTTCCAAGGTTTTGTTTTAGCTTGCATATGGTGTTTATGCATGGTTTGGCTAAATGGTTGATTTTGCAAGTTGTGCTTTGAAAAGGGGTTTTCTTAGTTTGCTAAACTAAGGGTTGGTTTCATGTATGTGCGATGCATGGTTTTGAGCTTGTTGTTGAAAAGGGGTTTTCAAACATGGCTTTGGTAAACAAATCGAGTTTGTTTTAAAAGTGATTTATGGCTCGCTGCATTGATGGTGTTTTGGTTTTGAGCATTCCTCACTAAGCATTATGTGCTTACGCTCCTTTTTGTCCATCAATGCAGATTCTTGAAGTTTGGACAGCGAGGAGCAAGGGATTCAAGAAGGACTCCACTTGAGATGTATGTCTCGGTTAATAGCTATAGTTAATAAAGGCAATGGGGTAGAATCTCTTGGGTTGATGTATGTGTTTGTTTATGTTCAGACAAGTATGGTTTTGTGTTGTTGATGTTGTTGGAACATGGTTTGGCTTATGAGTTTGAATTGGAAGTATGTTGTTTAAATGGATTGCTTGTGTTGGAAGCTTAGCCTTGAAATTGGGGCTTTTCGTGTATGTTGACATGTTGATGCAAGTATGCCTCTTTTATGTTAAATTGCATGTTGGCAAAGTTTGGTGGCTTTTGGAGCATGATTGGATGTTTAATTGCATGTTTAAATAGGCAAAATTCTGCATTTTGGGCAGGGTGTTTCGGAACAGGGTGAACCGTTTCGGAACGGGTGCCTTGAAGCAGCCCAGGCGTCCGAAACGGGTGACACCGTTCCGAAACGGAAAGGCTATTGCCCGACCCCCGTTTCGGTACCCGTTGCAGAACGGCCCCGCATTTCGAAACGGGCTGTCTCCCGTTTCGGAACGGTTGACCGTTGGGGGCTGACAGTGGCAGTTATGTGTTTCAAAATGTTTGCATTTTGGTCCTGAATCTTATTTGTGCAATTGTATGAGTTTGGGATATCCGTTTGAGCTGAAATTTGGCAGTGAAGCATGAAACCTGACTAATTGCAATATGGTAACTTTAATTTGGGTTAAGTCCTCATATTTAACAGAAATTACAATTTGGTCCCTAAAATTGTAATTTGTTCAATTGGGTCCCCGTTTGATCTCTGATGTTTGTGATCTTTGAGTATGGTGTTTGAGTGATCACATATAGGACTAATGTGCATCTAGACAAGATTAAAAAGGAAAAAAAAGGGTCGTTAATCAAGGTTGACTTTCGGGTTGACTTTGGTTTTCCCCGTGTAATCTTCGTAGTTCGGGTCAACCGTCTAGGCCGGGCTACGGGGGTTACATTTGGTGGTATCAGAGCTGAGTTGCGAATGCTTGGGGAAAACGGTAAGTTGTTGTGATGTGTGTTGATGTTTACCTTGTTGTGTGGATGAAAGTTGGTTGAATGTTGGTTGAAACGCGTGTTTCTGGGCATGATGCTGATGTTTCGGAGCAAATTGTTGATGTTTTTGATCAAGTTGCTGATGTTTTTGAGCATGTTTTATGGTTATGAATCTTGGTTGAGCTTATGTGGTTTGTGCTGATGATAAGCTGATGCTGTGAGTTGGTTTTATGCATGATGAAAGTGCTGTGAGTATGTTATGTAATAATATGTTGTTGCAAGTGGATGCTGTTTGATGTAAGCATGATCAAGGTGTGTTGTTTGATATGCTTGATGTTGTGATATCCATGTTGTGTTGACTGTTATGTCATGTAAAGGGGAGGATTCGGGATACCCATTGCCTTATTAATATAGCTATTGTGTTATTTTGGAGTTGGAGTTTGAATCCTTGCTTAATGCTGGTCTAACTGGTTTGTTTGTTTGTTGTGATTGTATGTTTGTTGTTGTTAGTAGTATGGCTAAGTCGATGAAAGAATGGCAGTTGGGTGAGATGGTTGCTGCCTTGGGGCAGGTTGTTAAGGCGTGGAATTCACCCTTTCGTGGAGGTGTTTTGTCTCAGTCTTCTGTGCTTGAGATTGAGGTGGTAAGGCAAGGGAAAGAAGCTGGTTCTGCGGTGAAGAGTTCATCATCTGATGTTCAGGAGGTGTTGGGAACATCTCAGGCTGTGGTAAAGGTAAAGTCTGTGGGATGTGTGGGTTTGCCGAAGCAGCGTTTGCTTGATTTGGGTGCTGTGGAATATCATGGTTCTTCACCTGAGACATTTGAGGCCTGGTTGGCCAGTGTGGTTCTGATCTTGGATTAGGAAGGCTGTGATCTTGCTTGTAAGCTGGGGAGTGTTGTTTCTCTGATGTTGGAGGATGCATGTGTCTGGTGGACATCTGTGGCAGTGGCGTCACATATTCCTGATATTGATTGGGATTTCTTTGTATCTGCCTTTTATGAAAGGTATCTTGGAGGGAAGTTTCCAAGGGTTGAGCAATGTGACGGTGGTGCTGTTGTGGAGCAAGTGTTGCTTGGGCAAGGAGTGGAAGTTCAGCCACCGGTGTGTGACCGTTGTGAAAGGCGCCATGTTGGAGGTTGTTGGGGCGCGGGTGCTTGCTGGAACTGTGGTTCCAAAGGGCATGTTAAGCGTGATTGTCCTCTTGGAGTGAAGTCAGCTTTGGTGATAGCCAAAGGATCTCAGAAAGGTCATGGGCATGGCCGAGGCAAGGTTCAGAAGTGGCAGAAAGAGCAGAAAGTTGTGAAGAGTGTGGGAAAGGAGAATTGCTGGAAATGTGGGTCTGCTGGACACATGAGATGTGATTGTTTGATGTTGGCTCGGAACAGCCAAGGTCCCTTACCGCAAGGAGTTGGTGGTGACCCTGGTGTGTTAGCTGGTGCTGCAGTGGTGCGGCAGGAGGTTGATGGTTCCGCAAGGAAGAGAGCTCGTCAGATGAAGCTTCAGGGAGGTGTTGTGTTTTCAGGTAACCTTGCTTTAGATACCTTGGTTGGTTTCTGTTGGTTTTCCTTGCGTGGTAAGTTTAGTCTTGTTGCTAGCATGTTGGGGTAATGGTTGTAGTTTGGAAACATCTTTGGTGTGAAGAAGGCTTAGGTGAGAATCTTGTGGTTAATGATTGTTGGTATGGTGGAATAGTTAAGTTAGAAGTGAGGTAGAAGGTTGTTCTTAGACGGATTTGAGGATGTTATTGGAGGGTGTGAACTGGCATTCATGCACAGTTAAAATCATTGTTATATGCTATATTATATATGTTGGTCCATGCATACATGTGGCATGACATTAGAGGTTTTGCATACATGTACATCAGGCATTGATAGGGCATGTTGGTGATCATGCATACGATGTTCACACTCGCTAATAACTAATCAAATCTGTTAGAGTGGTGGTTGGATGATGGGTTTTTAGAGGTTGTGTTGGTGCTGAGTGGAAGTTAGAAGTAATGAAGTATATTAGGCTAGTTGCTAGTAATAGTGACAGTGGTATGGTTTGATGGTAGAAGGATAGTGTTTGTTGCTTAAAGAGAGTTTAGTGGTTTGGATAGCTAAGTAGAAGGGGTAGCACCTTGATGCTAAGTGTTGTTTTAGTTTAACGGTTGTTTTTCCAAGTGCTGAGGTAGCTTAGCATTTAAGTTGTTGTGGAAGGGTTGTGTTTGTAAGTGTTGGTTCTTAGCAACCTTTGAGGAGTTGAGGAGTTGGTATGTATGGTAGGTTGGGCGATGTCCTGGTAAGACAAGTGTTATGGTTGAAGTTTGAAGTGGAAGGATCATGAAAGATCGAAGGCTTGTGTTGTTTGAAAGGATTCTTATGAGAAGTGGTTGGCTGGTTGTGTGTATGTGAATTTCTTTTGAGGTCAGCTGGTGGTGTATGGAACAGCTGGCGGAGCCGAGTTGGGGTTGTGATGTAAATTTTGGTTTGTGGGTGAGTAGACCTGGTGAGTCGTTTTGGTAATGTTAGCGGCAGATGTGAAGGAATGTCAGCTTTTGTTGAGGAGTTTGGGTAAGCAGTTGATGCTTAAGAATTTTTGCTTGTTGGGAAGATTCTTGGAAGGGGTTTGAGAGTTGCAAGAGTTTTGGAAGCAGAGAAGTTTGTATGGTGGTTGAATTGGATTGGTTAGAGTCCCTGTGTAAACCAGTCTTGGAAGTTGTGTGTTACAGTAATGTGTGCTGTGAAAGTTAAAGTTCTTCATGATTGAAGTTGGGGCTGTGTACAGTCCGGATATGTGGAAGGTTAAGTTGTGGCTATCTTTGAGTGTTCTGGGTTTGTGAACAGTATGTGGTGGTGTTGGGTTCAGTGGAGTTTTGTGTGGAAAGTGTTCAGTGTTGGTTGAGGTTTTTGTGTTGCCTTGTGTGTGTTTTGAGTAAGTTGTTGTTCTCTTTTCGCCGGTTGAAATTTCGAGGACGAAATTTCCTAAGGGGGGGAGAGCTGTAACGCCCCGGTTTTGGGCTCAGAAGTTTTGGGCGTTGACCGGTTCGGTCAAAGTGCTGATCGAATATATAAGAGTGAATTTAGGAAAGCCTAGTTCGGGTTGCATTAAAAATATGGAAAAATGTTCTAAAATCATCTTTTAATATATAAAAGTGAACTGTGAAATCAATTTTGGAAAATGAGGTTTGGAAGGGTGACATTTTGGGTTAGTGACCAAAATGTAATTTTTGAAAACTGCGTGACTGTTTTAAAAAGGATTGAAACTTTGAATCTTTAAGGAGCTATTTATCCAATGGGAGTTTCTCCAGATTTTCTAAATATATTAAATGATTAATTAAATGTTTTTAAACTAAAGAAAAGTGGAGGGAAGATATTTTCCTAATTCTAACTAACTTTTCTCTCAACCATTTTCTCTCATCTTTTCTCTCAAACCAAACACATTTCTCCAGATTTCCTCCTCTGATTTTGTCACTCAAATCACTCATTTCAACTCTTATTTGATTCCTAATCATCTCATCAACAAAACCTCTCAATTTGCAAGTTGTTTCATCAAGCTTTTTGGCTCCAAAAAGGAGAAACTCAAGTTTGGAGGTAAGAACGTCCTTCTCCTCTAAACTATCAGTTCTTTACTGAAATTCCCAAGTTCTGAATCCTTGATTTGTGTTTTGTTAAAGGTTTTTCAATTGAAATCTTGATTTTGACTTAAAATGCAAGATTTGGCGATTTTGGTGAAATTTTCGTGTGATCTGTTTGGGCAGTGTTTTGAAGTGTCAAAATGATGTTAAATGAATGCTAAATTGATTAGAAGTTGAGGTTTAATTAATGCAATCCCGGATAGGTTGAATTTCCTAAGTTTTGCTTGAGTTTTTGGTTGTTTTTGGAGTGTTTTTGGTGATCTGTTATACCTGGAAGTATAAGGACGTGTTTGTGATCATTTTGGATGTTAATTGATGTTTAAAAATGGTTAGAAGTGATGGATCTTGGCTGGGTTAAGTTTTGGTAGTGTTTGGAGGTGATTTCGGTTGTGTTTGGTAGCCGAATTGTTGGTTGTGTGATGAGCAGCGAGTTTGGTTGTGTGGCTGCTGTTCTTAATGCATAATGATGCATTAATGTGCTGTTTTTGTGTGCTTGAAACAGGGGAGTTTGATCCGTGAGCTTTAGAGGTGTTGCGGAAGGTTTCGGATGCTTGGAAGGCTTGGTGGCTAGCCTTGTTTTGGTTATCGGTGAGTGAAGTTGGGTTTTCAGCTTTTAAACCAAGGTTTGAAGGTTTTTGGGAGCTTAGTGTAAGTCTAAACAACTTTTCTAAGCTCAAGAGTAAGTGAATGAATTTCCGCTCTTGAATTATGATTGTGAAATTGGCTTTTAAGCAATTGTGGTTGATGATTGAAATGCATGTGTTTTGCATGGTTTAAATCTGTTTTGAAAGCATATTTTAGCATGGTTTAATGCTGGTTTTGAAAGCCATATGTGGAGGATGCTCAAGGTAAGAGATCCTTGGTTTTATACATTAAAATTGTGGATTTGATGCATGGTGTTGCATGTTGTTCAATGGCTTTGTTTAATGCTTTAAAACAATGAATTAATGTTGGTAAGTGATGGTTTTTGCATTATGGTTATGCATGTGAAACATTAGACTAATGTGGTAAGGTGGTTATATTGGCAAGTGATGTAAGTGGTTCTTGGTTCTTTGATCGGATATAGTTAGCCGGCTATAGGATTGGGTGCACCGTGAATTAAGTCGCCTTGGAGGTGGAGTGGCCAAGAGTGGACCGGTAAACTCCCTTCAAGTATCCTAACGAGATGGTTGAGGTCATAATGGAGGTGTTGCCCATTCGAGGACCTTGGTTGAGCAAAGGTTATATGGTGTTTAAAAGTCCATATGTGAGAACCTTGTGCTTGTTGAGATCACAATGGCGGTGTTAAGTCCATGTGTGGATCTTATGTAGGGTGTCCCGGATCTCGTTAGTGATGTTATACAACTACCAATCGGTGAATGCAAAGGTTGTATGGTGTTTGAAAGTCCATACATGGGAACCTTGTGCATGTCAAGGTTGTATGGTGTTTGAAAGTCCATACATGGGAACCTTGGGGAAAAGTTAAGGTTGTATGGTGTTTGAAAGTCCATACATGGGAACCTCGGGAAAGCTAAGGTTGTATGGTGTTTAAAAGTCCATACATTGGAACCTTAGGATGTTGAGGTCAAATGGTGTTTAAAATTCCATTTGGGAGACCTTGGATTGGTAGGGTGTATGGAGCGTAGGGACAACGCTCGGAATCCGCGTATCCGATTGGGTGTTGAGTTGAAAAGTGAATGTGGTTGATCACTTGAAGGCCAATATGATGTTCTTGATTGTGATGAAGCATGGGATGCTTGAAATGATGCATAATTGCATGTGAAGCATGAGATGCTTGAATTGATGCATAATTGCATGTGAAGCATGAGATGCTTGAAAAGATGCATGGTTGCATGGAAAGTGTATAATGCTTGTGAATGCATGTTTACTTGTTAAGTTGAACAAGTGTTGATTATCATTTGGAAAATGATGCATGTGAGCATGAAATATCTTTAGTGCATTGGAGTCTTGTTAAGACTTGTTTTTAAAGGCATGTGATGATGATGTTGTGGTTTATATATGTTGCCTTGGTTTAATGCATGTGTTGGTTGGTTAGTGAAATGGTTTTAAAAGATTCTTGCTTGAATTGGCTTTCAAGTTTAAGAAAGGTATGTTGTGAAATGGGAGTGTTTTCCAAGGTTTTGTTTTAGCTTGCATATGGTGTTTATGCATGGTTTGGCTAAATGGTTGATTTTGCAAGTTGTGCTTTGAAAAGGGGTTTTCTTAGTTTGCTAAACTAAGGGTTGGTTTCATGTATGTGCGATGCATGGTTTTGAGCTTGTTGTTGAAAAGGGGTTTTCAAACATGGCTTTGGTAAACAAATCGAGTTTGTTTTAAAAGTGATTTATGGCTCGCTGCATTGATGGTGTTTTGGTTTTGAGCATTCCTCACTAAGCATTATGTGCTTACGCTCCTTTTTGTCCATCAATGCAGATTCTTGAAGTTTGGACAGCGAGGAGCAAGGGATTCAAGAAGGACTCCACTTGAGATGTATGTCTCGGTTAATAGCTATAGTTAATAAAGGCAATGGGGTAGAATCTCTTGGGTTGATGTATGTGTTTGTTTATGTTCAGACAAGTATGGTTTTGTGTTGTTGATGTTGTTGGAACATGGTTTGGCTTATGAGTTTGAATTGGAAGTATGTTGTTTAAATGGATTGCTTGTGTTGGAAGCTTAGCCTTGAAATTGGGGCTTTTCGTGTATGTTGACATGTTGATGCAAGTATGCCTCTTTTATGTTAAATTGCATGTTGGCAAAGTTTGGTGGCTTTTGGAGCATGATTGGATGTTTAATTGCATGTTTAAATAGGCAAAATTCTGCATTTTGGGCAGGGTGTTTCGGAACAGGGTGAACCGTTTCGGAACGGGTGCCTTGAAGCAGCCCAGGCGTCCGAAACGGGTGACACCGTTCCGAAACGGAAAGGCTACTGCCCGACCCCCGTTTCGGTACCCGTTGCGGAACAGCCCCGCGTTTCGAAACGGGCTGTCTCCCGTTTCGGAACGGTTGACCGTTGGGGGCTGACAGTGGCAGTTATGTGTTTTAAAATGTTTGCATTTTGGTCCTGAATCTTGTTTGTGCAATTGTATGAGTTTGGGATGTCCGTTTGAGCTGAAATTTGGCAGTGAAGCATGAAACCTGACTAATTGCAATATGGTAACTTTAATTTGGGTTAAGTCCTCATATTTAACAGAAATTACAATTTGGTCCCTAAAATTGTAATTTGTTCAATTGGGTCCCCGTTTGATCTCTGATGTTTGTGATCTTTGAGTATGGTGTTTGAGTGATCACATATAGGACTAATGTGCATCTAGACAAGATTAAAAAGGAAAAAAAAGGGTCGTTAATCAAGGTTGACTTTTGGGTTGACTTTGGTTTTCCCCGTGTAATCTTCGTAGTTCGGGTCAACCGTCTAGGCCGGGCTACGGGGGTTACAATGAACCCAGGTTCTGCTCGATGTCCTTTTCCCGACAAACAAGCACGTCAAAATCAGTATAATCAGCAGCCAACATGTACGTCTTAACTTCCTGTACCAGACCGTACATGAAGCGATCACATCGATGCCTCTCACTAGGTACCAACTCAGGAGCATACTGGCTCAAGCGTACGAACTGGACCTCGTACTCAGCCACCGAAAGGTTTCCCTGAACAAGCGACATAAACTCATGTTTCTTCATATCCAAGTATCTCACACCTAGATACTTTCTCCTGAAGGCACCTCTGAAGAACTCCCAATCAACTTCATTGGGTTCCATACCAGCTGTGGTAGTCATCCACCAGCTATAGGCATCTCCTTGTAGCAAAGAAACTGTGCATCCCAGCTTGCACACATCATTACAACCCATCTGATCCATAATACGGATCGTGCTAGCTAACCAGGCCTCGGACGCCTCAGGGGACATACCATAAAACTCCACGGCTCCCAAGCTCCTCAACCTTTCCAAAGGCAAGTCCACTTGCCCAGTTGCAGGGGCCTGCACATGCGCTCCGGCAACTGTAGCCTGAAACGCTTCGGTGATCGCCTCAACTAGTGGCACCAAATCACCCAAACCAGGACCATCTTGTCCTTGTTGCTCCTGCTCCCCACCTCCAGGTGGTGGCGGAGGAGGTAGATCTCCACCAAGAGGCACATCAGCCCCTTGCTCAGCCTGGTTACCCTGCTCACTTGCAGGCACTATCGTATTGGACCTCAACTCCCTTCTAGGTCCCATGTGCTATTTTAACCAAACACAACAACAAAAACAAATCAAACCATTTAGGCCAGCTGCAAGCAAGAATCCAAGTTTACAAAACATTTGATTAGCGTAATAAGGCAATGGGCACCCAATTTTCCCAACAGAGCATAGCATACATGAAACATCATGCTCACATACTTTTCATCATCCCAAAATCAGCACATATCCACATAACATCATCATCATACAATCATATTCATTCTATAAGCAATTCACATCAATCAAGCATGGCATAAGGTTCAAAATCCAACCAATAACATACTTTTCAAACATCATACTTCAATACATATCAATTTCACATACCAACATTCTCAATTCTATCGTAATCTTGCTCTGATACCAACAAACGTAACCCCCTTAGCCCGATCTAGACGTTTTACCCGAACTACGTAGATTACACAGGGAAAACCAAAGTCAACCCGAAACTCAATCTTGATTTACGACCCTTTTTTTTCTTTTTATCTTCTTTAGATGCATATTATTAACCTATGAGCTCAGCAATGCAATTAGGTGAAAACGGCACAGCGATCGGGGTTCGATTAGGGGTTCAATTACATACATTTAACTTTTAGGGACTAAACTATAAATTCCAAAAATTACAGGGACTTTCATGATTTTAATATTACCAAACCTCAATTAATCACAAAACATGCCATCATGTCAAAAATCAACTCAAACGGATCATTCAAACTCACTTATTTAAGCAGCCAACATTTAAGGACCAAAATGTCAGAAACAATAACTCAGAACAGCTCAAAATTCAAATCCAACAGCCAAGTGTTTCGATACGGATGGCCCAGTACCGAAACGGTCGTTTCGAAAAAAGGTTGACTGTTTCGATACTCGCATGCATTTCGAGACCCGTATCGAAACATCCCCCTTCCAGTAGCCAAAGTGTTTCGATACGCCTTCATCCGTTCCAAAAACTTAAGGTCCTTTCGGGCCCCTGTTCCGAAACAGGCAAGGGCGTTCTGATACGCCTTGCCCTGTAACAGCGAACTTTGCTGGTTTTTCATGCTTTAACAGATTCAAATCATTCCCGAGACACGCCACAACATGCATACAACATGGATACATATAAACAATCATCATATCGAGGCAATAGCTTAAACATTGCAACCAACATGTAAGTAAAGGCACTAAAGGCATGCTCCCTAGTTCAACGAAACCATAACAAGCTATAACATCACACAAATCAAAATCCAAACACCAAAGGTCATTTGCAACCCAAGTATAGGCAATCTAACATGCTCAAAGTAAAGGAAACATCCTCAAACATTCCAAAGTATAAAACCCACCCATTGCCACTTATTATACTAAAGGTGAACCACATACATCTCTTTAACAAAGCCTTGGATTCCTCTTGCTTTTTAGCTACCTTCAAATGTTCAATTTTCTACATTGATGAAACAAAAGAGCGTAAGCATAAAGCTTAGCGAGGATCGCTAAACAACATTCATCAATGCATGTCTCATGTTTTGTAAAACAAACACTTTACATCTCATGCCATTTATAAAACATGTCTTCTCAAGACCTCAATGCACTTTATAACCATATGCTCATATGCATCATTTTAAAACAGCAAATAAACCTTTGCTCATGCTTTAACAAGCATCACATGCACTATTGCATCATACTCAAATATCTCATGCAACCTTGCATCATATACATGCATCTCATGCTCCACTTTATTCATTTACATTATAGTGGCTTTCAAGTGATAATCCATGAACCATCACAACACAAGACACAATCGGATACGCAGATTACAAGCGTTGTCCCTCACGCTTCATACAAACTACCGAACTACACAAGTTGGAGACAAATGGCACAATCACAACCCATCACAAATCACTTCCAAACAATTATCAACATCAAAACACATCTAATAAACATCCCAACTCATCCTTATACCTCCAACAAGCAAGATACCACCATTCCACCCCAAAAACTCACTTACAACTACCAAGAAACTCAAGGATCTCAAGGATTTCGGGATCTATGTTATTAACACATCATTTTAACATATAAACCAACATAGAAATCAATTAAAATCAACACAAAACAGAGCCCAACTCATCAAGTCCGAAAATCAAGATTTCATCCACAATTTCACAAGATTTTGATCTCAAATCAAAACTATATTGAAAACTCACTTAAAATAGTATTTAGAAGCCAAATATCTTGGGAATTTCAATAAATAACTTAGATTAGAGGTTGAGAATGGGATTTACCTCCAATCCTTGCTTCCTTCAATAGATGACAAGTTTTCCTTGCAAAAATCTTGAAGAATTAAGGAAGATCTCTTGAAAATGATTTAAGAAATGTTAAGAGAGTTTTTGGGAGAAAGAATTATGAAAAAAGGTGAGAGAAAATGGTGTTTGGCTGAAAATGAGAGGGAAATGGTAGTTACGTAAATGAAAATCCCATTAACTACCTTTTAGTTAATTAATATAAGAAATCCAATTAAAAATCATTTAATTAAAAACCCTTTTAAATCACATGTCATATTGAAGAAAGGTCAAATTGACTTAAAGCCCCCTAGAGATTCTAAGATTTTGGTTCCACCTTAAAAATCACATTTTTCCCAGTTTTGAAACTTTACAATTTGATCACTAGTCAAAATGTCCATTTTCCAAAACCCTTTTTGTAAAATTGACTTGACCAACCTCTTAATTATATTTTTAGAGGATTTTAGCAATTTTTATCACAATTTTATCCTATCCCAATCCTTGATTTCCTAAAATCACCTTACGCGATTCGAATCGTTCTCAACCGGTCTGATCCGATGTCTAAAACATCTAGGCCCAAAACCAGGGCATTACAATCAACATTATATTGGCTCGCAAGTGATCAATCTCAAACCATATCAAAACCAAAACAAAAGACACAATCAGATAATCGGAATACAAGTGTTGTCCCACACGCTTCATACACACTATTGGACTAGACAAGGCTCACACACTGGATTAGACCATCAATCGTTGTGACACCTGTGGTGGAGTTTAACGGTACAATCACAACCCCTCAACACCACTCATCGGTAGTTGTATAATTCCACTAACGAGAGCATGGGACACAAACCACAAGATCCACACACGGGATTAAACCATCATCCGTTGTGATCTTAGCCTCAATCGTTAGGGTACTTGGATGGAGTATACGGTACAATCACAACCCCTCGACATCCAAGGCGACTTTATTCACGGAGCACCCAATCCTATAGCCGACTAACTATATCCGATTAAAGTAACCACAAACCATTTCCATCACTTGCCAATATAATCATTTAACATCATTATTCCACTGTTTTAGAAGCATAAAACACAATGCCATTTTCACAAGCATAAACATGCTTAAACTCAAATGCATACATCTCATAAATCCAAGGATCACCTACCAAGTGCATCCTTAACAAAATGGCATTAAACACTAGCATTATCAATGCTCAAAACATGCTTTAAAATAGTAAATTAAAACCACAATTAATTCAAGTGCATTTTCCAACAAAAACATAGCACATTCCGAGAGAGACTTTCGAATTGCTTACTCGTGAGCTTAGCTAAGTGTTTCAAACTTACACTAAGCTCCCAAGACCACGCTCAAAGCGTTACAAAGCTGGTAAAAACCATTTCCACTCACCGATACGCGAAATGTTGCTCGCCGTCACGAAAATCACCCTTTCGAAGCCTCCAAAAATGCTTCATGTACTTCCGGATCAAGATCCCCTGTTTTTAGAGCATCAAAATAGAGATTCAAATGCATTAAAATGAATTTCAACACCAGCAACTAAACATAAACTCGTTGCTCACAAAAACTACACCGATTCACCCATATGAAACAACCGAAAACTCAAACGATTGCTTCCTATACCAAGCCCGGCTAACATACATCACTTTCAACCATTAATAAACATCAAAACACATCTAAATATAACCTAAACCCTTCCTTATACCTCCAGTAAGCATAACTTCAACATTTCACCTCAAAAACCCAACTAATACCATCAAGAAACTCAAGGATCTCAAGGATTTCAGGATTTATATCATCAAATCCCTTTTACAACATAATGATCAACTCAAAACTCAATTACAATCAATCCAAAATAGAGCTCATCAATACCAATCCGAAAATCAAGATTTAAATCATAATTTTGCAAGATTTTGATCTTAAATCAAAACTATTATCAAAACTCATCCAAAAACAACATTTAGGAGTCAAAGATCTTGGGAATTTCAATAAAGAACCTAGATTGAAGGTTGAGAATAGGATTTACCTCCAAACCTTGCCTTCCATAAATATTGACAAGTTTTTCCTTCACAAATCTTGAAGAATTTGAAGAGAACTCTTGAAAATGGTTTAGAAATCAAAAAGAGAGTGTTTGGGAGAAATGAAATCTTGAGAAAAGAGCTGAGAAAATGTTTTTGTTGAAATGAAAGTTAGTTACGTCAAAAACTTCTTATTATTCTATTTGAACAATTTAATTAAACAAAATCCTTTTTTATTTCAATCATCTAAAAATCCTTTTAAAACACATGTCAATTTGAGGAAGGTGTAATTGCACCATAGCTCCCTAAAGTTTCTAAGATTTTGACTCTTTTTTTAAATTACATTTTCCACAGTTTTGAAACTTTACATTTTGGTCACTACCCAAAATGTACCATTTCCAAAGCTTATTTTGTAAAATTGATTTGATCAACCCCTTAAACATGATTTTATAAGAATTTAGCAATTTTTACCATATTTTTATCCTTTCCCGATCCTTGATTTCCCTAAACCTCCTAATACGATTCGAACTGTTTCTGACCGGTCTGATCCGATGTCAAAATATCTAGGCCCAAAACCAGGGCGTTACATTGTCCCCACCAGAATGCATAGAATAAAGATTGTCGTGCGCCTCACGAAGAATAACTTGCTTTAACTCGGATTTCCTCGGAATACAATACCGGCCACAAAAACATAATACCCCTTCCTGATCAATAGAGAAATCCTGAGATGTACCTTCATGCACCTTTCTGATATGATGCATCAAAAACGGATCACTAGGCTGCTCAACTCGAATATCGGAAATCAATGTAGGAATAACCCGGAGTTTTTCCAAAAGACTATCATCATCATACAAACTCATCTGGGCAAACAGAGCTCTCAAATCTGTAATGGACTTATAACTCAAGGCGTCGGCAACAACATTAGCTTTTCCTGGATGATATTCAATCTCCAGTCATAATCCTTGAGAATTTCTACCCAACGACGTTGTCTTAGATTAAGATCCTTCTGGGTGAGGATATATTTCAGACTCTCATGGTCTGTGAAGATATAACACTTCTCTCCGTAGAGATAGTGTCTCCAGATCTTGAGAGCAAAAATCACGGCAGCAAGCTTGAGGTCATGGGTAGGATAGTTACACTCATGCGATTTCAATTGTCGAGACGCATAAGCCACAACCTTCCCATCCTGCATCAAAACACACCCCAATCCAGTGTGAGAAGCATCATTATAAATGGTGTAAGCCTTACCAAGCTCAGGCTGGATCAAAACCGGTGCTTCAGTCAACACGGTCTTAAGCTTCTCAAAGCTAGACTGTTGGGCCTCAGTCCAAACAAAGGGAATACCCTTCCTCAGAAGTTTAGTCAAAGGAGCCGCAATGATAGAGAATCCCTCAACAAACCTCGAATAATAGCCGGCTAAACCTAAGAAACTTCGGACCTCAGAAACATTCCTAGGCTACTTCCAGCTCATAATAGCTTCAATCTTCCTTGGATCAACATGAATACCTACAACTGAAACTACATGTCCCAGAAATACAACCTCTGAAATCTAAAACTCACATTTGTTGAACTTCGTATAAAACTATTTCTCCCGAAGTGTCTGTAAAACAATCCGAAGATGCTCCTCATGTTCAGCCTCAGATTTGGAATAGACCATAATATTATCTATAAAGACCATAACAAACTGGTCAAGATAGGGTTGGAACACCCGATTCATCAAGTCCATAAACGTGGCATGGGCGTTAGTCAATCTGAAAGGAATCACAAGGAACTCATAATGCTTGTGGCATGTCCGGAAAGTTGTCTTGAACACATCAGAATCCTTAACCTTGAATTGGTAATAACAAGATCTCATGTCTATCTTAGAAAATACCATAGCTCCCCGGAACTGATCAAAGAGATTATCAATACGAGGAAGGGGATACTTATTCTTGATCGTCGGCTTATTAAGCTTCCGATAATCGATACAAAGCCAAAGTCTCCCATCCTTCTTCTTCACAAATAGGACATGAGCTCCCCATGGTGAAACACTAGGCCGAATGAACCCTCTGTCCAACAACTCTTGCAACTATACCTTCAACTCTTTCAACTCCTTCGGTGCCATCCGGTAATGAGCCATAGACACAAGTGTTGAACCCGGGTAAACCTTAATGCCAAACTCAACCTCATCACGCTTCGGAGGTACACCAAGCAATTCTTCTAGGAATACATCCGAAAAGTCTCTCACAACCTGAATCTTATGCATCCCAACATCAGACTACCTTGGATCAAGAATGTAAGGAAAATAGGCAATGGACACCTTATTGATCATCTTCTAAGCCTTGAGAGCTGATACAACATTAGATAGAAAACATTTACGCTCCCCAACAAGAACTACCTTACGATCAGTAGAAGACTTCAGAGTTGCCCTCTTCTTTCTACAATCTAAAGTGACTCAGTGAGCGGACAACCAGTCCATACCGAGAATGATATCAAACTTTCCAAATGGTAACTCCATCAAATCAGCCGAAAAGATCTCTCCTTGAAGCTCGAGTGGACAAATCTTGTACACTTTGGTAACCTTAATAGGACTACCCACTAGACTGTGCACGGTGACAGCCTTATCGGTATTCTCAATCAGAATTTCAAGACCCCCAGATACCGAACTCACAACGTAGGAATGAGTCAAACCATTATCAAGCAGAGCAAAACATGAAATAGAATGGATAGAAAAAATACCGTCAATAACGTCTGGCTCATCACGATCCTCATGTCTCCTGGTAGAATAGACCAACCCTGGCTGTCTCATCCCAGAACCAGCAGATCCTCTACTCTGAGCAGGTCTACCCCTAGCAGCGATACTTGAAGCAGTAGATCTACCATGTCCCCTACCTCTGGCATGAGTCTATACAGATGCCTGAGATTGACTTGGAGCATAAGATGGTGGAAGCGAAACTGGACAATCCCTAAAAAGATGCTCAAAAGATCCACAAGATAAACAAGCCCCAAACAGCTTCCTACACTCACCTGGATTGTACTTTTTGTAGAAGGAGCACTGTGGCACCCCACGGGTACTTGTTGAACCTCCGACACTAACAGTCGGAACAATGGAAGTCATTGGTCTAGCTCTGGAATAACTTTGATGATCAGAATCACCTCTTGCTCTCTTCCTAGACTTATTACCCTGACTATGTTGAACTGATGCAGTCGACTGCCTCCTACCTCTATTAGTACCATAGGACTCAAATAGCTTCAAATCTGTCTCATTCCGCTCAGTTGTCCTAGCTCGCTTGGTGATCCTCTTATAATCATTGTCCATATGTAGAGCCACACCGGCCTTAATCGAAGGACACAACCCTTTCAGAAACCAGTCACATTTCTCCTTTTCGGCAGTCACCAACACTTGAACATACTGAATCAGTCTCATAAACTCAATCTCATAATCATTCACAGACATGTCGTTCTGCTTCAGATTCATGAAGTCATCCCAACACTTTGCTTGATACTCAACCCCAAAATATCGATCATGAATAGCCTATCAAAAATAGTCTCAAGAAATCTTACCAGCTAGAATAACATGATCCTCAGCCTCCCACAAATTCTAAGCCTCGCCATGCAATAGTGATACAACAGCCCTAAGCTTCTGATAAGTAGGATAGTCCATCTCAACAAACATCCTCTAAATCTTCTTCAACCAGTATTCAGCATCGGTCGGATCTGTACTCATCTTCCCATCGAACATAGTCATCCCAGCAGATAGAAACTCGATAGATATAGGCATCCTGACACCCTCAGACTGATGAAGGTAGCAGAGCAACTCCCTATGTACTGTAGCACTACCCAAGCCCGTAGTCTCATTGTCCTTAGAACTATGTGGTCCGTCACCATGTGCTCGTTGAGTTGGCTGATCCTCACCACCATCCCGTTGAGCCCTGGTCTATTGGGTCCCAGTATGCTAGGCCTCGATCTGCTGGGATATAGTCTACTGAACTCCAGGCTACTGATCCACGGCCTACTCTTCCTTATTATCATCATGAATATTATCCTGATTCGGTGGCACTCCCACTAATTGAAGCACCGCTCTCAGCTGCTGCGGTACGACCTCGTCCTCGACCACGCACTCCACCACGAGCACGACTGGCCGCTATTCTAGAGCTCCTACGGGGTGGCATAGTATTCTATCTACAAAAAGTTAAAGAGTCCTAAGATCAGTTTTGGTACTTAGAGTTCTATTCAAAATATATCAAAATTCTTAAAATATTAACTTTCCCAAAAAATACATATTTTCTCGAAAACCTTAGCATACATGCACAAGTTCAAATTCAATTTAAAACATTGTTTGAGCATTATAGTCCGAGGGTTGAACCTAGGCTCAGATACAACTAAATGTAACCCCCTAAACCCGACCCAAAGGTTATAGGTCGAATCTAGGAAGTCGGGTTGAAAACGTGTCCCTCAAGTAAGATGAATAATAGGTTTTGAAATTAAAATATTTAAATTATTTATTAAAACGGTGGCGTTTCACATTAAATTCCTTTTTTGAAAACACATTCGTATAGATAATCAATACCAAATAAATTACCATAAATATCTAATTAAAATTCACATGCATGCTAAAACAGTTTAAAATCCCAAATAAATGTAAAAGTAAACGAAATTACATAAAATCCCCAAATAATAAAATAACCGATATAAAACGGAAGTAAATCTAAAAATCTAAAATGTTCATATTGAAAATTGTAAATAATCTAAGAAAATGTGGCCCCCCAAGTACCGAACTCCTATGTCTGAGAATCTGTAATAGAAGCTAAGGGGGAGTCAGCTATTAAGCTCAGTGTGTCTCTAAAGTGCATAAACAGAACAACACAATAATCATAACATCATTTCAACAGTCAATCATATACACAAATATGCATAGCACGATGCACCTAATTCTATGTCATGAACCAATCTACATCACCGTCCGAAGAGTAAGGTTTCCCTGAACCACTCTCTACATTGTCACCAAGTCTAAGTGGAATTCAGCCCGAAGGGTGAAACCACTGATCTTCCCCGTACATTTCCCAACCCGAATGATATGACATGGAAATTCGATACTAATATGAATGCAATCATAATAAATCCGAAAATGCATCAGCATTAAGTCCGACATATATTATTCAAATTCTGATGTAAGATGCAAGGCAAGTCATACACAAAGCATATCAAGCACAGATCATATATCACACAACATCAAACAAATAATGTAGCACATATAAAGAACACACCTCAAAAACATAACAGCTCAACGTCAGGAGTAACGTCTCCCACACTCAGATCTAGTAATGGGTTGAACAAGATCGACACCTACAAGGGTAACACTATGTAAGATTTCACTACTACTATGCCACAAGCTATTATACATAAACTAATTAATTCATGTACGTGCAGAATTCGAAGGCTAAGATGCAGGAGTTCGTACATGTGGAGGAGGAGGAAGAATCTCGATGTCCGAATCTATGTCACCTGAATGCAAAAGAAATCAGATTTAGAAACCAATTTTCACAATTTCTCAACTGAGCATAAATTAATTAAAAATTCCAAAAATAGCTATTCAGGATTGAATTTCTAAAAACAGGCTGCGAATCTAGAACTGGGGCATCGAAAAACATAAAGTTGACTTTGACCCCAAAAAGTCAACGATGATGTTATCATGGTCAACGATGACATCAGCATGCGTGCATCAGCATCAACATCAGCAGATAATGTCACTGCTGACGTCACCTGATCTGATCCAAATGATCTGGTTCAATTTGGTTCTGAGGGTCTGGTTCGGTTCAGTTCTCTGACCGGTTCGGTCCAGTTTTTCCCCGGTTTGGTCTATTCCTTCCCCCCCCCCCCAAAATCAGATTAGGTTTTAATCCCAAATTTCCCTTAGCAACAGAACCCTAGGGTTCAGCCTCGATAGTAACGACCACCGGCGGTGCAACTCGGTAATCACAAGGGTCCAACAACCCGACTATAACTCGCGATTCAAAGGTTTAACACAACCCATACAATAGGGGAACCCAAAACGATGCCACGGTGACTTACCCGACGGAACAAAAGGAGGAGAACAACAGAAAAGGGCGGCGGTGGTAAGGTTTTTCGAAGGGATTTCAGCTGTTTCTGGCGAACAATGGTGGCGCAAGGACAAGGGCAGACGACGGTTTTGGTCACGCAGTAACGGTGAGCACACCGCCGGTCACCAAACGATGAACGTACTCTGTTAGGCCCTTGGCTGGAGTTCAAACGGAAACCGAATGGGGGTTTTTATTTCAAATGGGAATCAAGAGAGAGATGTGGCTGAATGGAGAAAATTGGCATATAAAAAGCCACAATAGGCTTTTTACCCTAACTTTTGGGTAAATTGCAAAATAAGGGCTCCAGGAATATCCCATTTCTGAAATTCCCCCTGAAGTTCTGAATTATCACCGATAAGCTACTAAATTCAATTCCAAAATTTCCTAAAAATTAGGGTTTCAATTTGGGGATTTAAAAAGTTAAGGTTTTTAATTTTAGGGGAAAATGAGGGTGTTACATTTATGTTCGATGAATATTTAAAATTTCAGGAAAGAGTTAGCATATAACATACTACAAGAAGTTGGGGCACTTGACCCAGCCTAATTGAATTCCGACGCGACCTTATACGAATGGGTCGGATTTTGGTAAAAAAAATATATTCAAGTCAGGTTGAGTTTTATTAAAGGTGTGGTCAAGTTTAGGTTGAGGGCGAAAATATCTGACCCGACTTGGGACTAATTTTGTAATTTTCTTCTATAGTTTTAGGGATATTTGTAATAATGTCCCTTTTAATTTTTTTATAATTAGGTCCTAAAAATTGATTTTTTCAATTAAGCCCCTAAATTTGATTTTTTTTTAATATAGATCAAGTCTGATTCGGGTTGAGGTATATAATTTTTTGATCATGTCGGGTCGAATTTTTTTAAGAATGGGATTGGGTAAGATTCGGGTTCAATTTCGAGTTTAGGATAATTATTTTGGATCGAGTCGGGTCGGCTAAAAATCTAACTCGACCCGTGCTTACCCCAACATACAAGTCCCTTGAAATTTATTAATGGAATATTTTGAAAATATTAAAAATAAATTACAATCACAATTGGCCAAAATCAACCAAAATAAATTTTGAAAAGTCATTTATGAGGATTTGGACTCAAATTCGAATATACTGAAAAAACATGAAATTGAAACCTAGTGGAGAATCCAGAAATATATTTGAGGGTGGGAACACCTAGAATCTCAAAATTTCAAGGTAGACACAAATCATAAATATTACAAAAAAATTAAGGATTAAATCATAAAAATTAAGAAAATTGAAGGAAAATGTGGGAACTTTGACAAGTTTAGGGTGGGCATGGGCCAACCCACTCTACATATAGATCCTTCATTGTTTAAATCTCAACATTTACTAATTGTGTTAATAAGTGGTAAATATTTTTTTGAACAATGGCATCTGAATTTTATTAATCACCATGAAAGAGAATACAATACAATGCATCAAAAAGAGAAAAAGAGAGAGAAGTCCACAAAAATTCTCTTACAATGGCACAAAGAAAACAAGATACTTCCATCGAGATTAGTATACCAAAATCCAGAAACCTTCCTGAATCTCATTGTCTCTATCCAAACGAGACGCTTTACAGGGTAAAAAAGGAGTGGTGAGCGAACCAAGCTAGCAGGCAGATTGCTATGTTCCCCAAGTTTGATTACATCGACAACCAACCATCAACCGAGTGGGGATCCATCTTTCTAGGACCACCGACAGAACCATAATCAGAGATTAGTATCGTGAAGATCTCTATATGAGCACAACCTGGCCGCTACAGTATGCTGAAATCATGCCACAAGGACAGATGAAACAAACCATAAAAAATCCAAAAAAAATGTGTCACAAAGACAAAGGAAATGTAACAGCCAACGCCCGGCTTAGGAGCGAAAGGACATTACAGTTTAACATAACAGATTTGGACAAACGAGATAACATAACATATAACTTTCATATCAATCATAGATTTCTCAACTTAGAGCATATAAATGGTGGCTAATAAAAACTTTAACTTCACTCTATCAAATGATTTACAAACTTAAACATACATAAACATATAAGCTAACATAACAAGGCAACCTTATTTACATGTTGCTATATTCAAATATCAAACGATTCTGGTAACATCTCAATCATGCTTTTACATTCAACAACCATACCGTGTTATCCAATCTAAATCAACCTATAATATATTCCATTTAACATAATTCACAAACATTTTTCAAACAACCTATGTAGATTTAAACACACAACAATCACCATTCGAAATGGACACTATAGCACCCTAAGACCATTCGAATCATACAACCAACATCTAGGATCAATTCTAATATCATTCAATAACAAACAACTAGAAGCATTGCCAACCTATAACATCATGAACCATTCTAATTACTTAACCAATTCAAGAAGGATTCTAGATGCAATATCACCTAATCAACCATTCATATCATGATCCATGGCAATTCAACATGTATCAAAATATAAACTATACACATCATTTGCAAAATCATTTCAAACTTAGTCATATATATATATATATATATATATATATATATATATATATATATATATATATATAAACCATCCAAACATTGTTTCATACATTACATATCATGTAAATCTTATCTTAACATGTACAAGAATCCAAAATGCACGTGACACTATAAATATGTATCTATGCCACCATCTAGGAGTCTAGCAAAGCTATATCATACTTGAGTCTTGACTTGTGATTGCTCCCGGATTAGATTAGATAGCTTTTTGAATCAGAAATCTATTATTTTGGAAGAAGGAAACAGAAGAGTGATAATTACAATATGTACTTAGTGAGGTAGTTCCTATACTTACTAATTCAGTCTTTTAATGTGTTATTTCATATGATCAAGGTTACTTAGCTAGGCTAAACGCTAATCAAGTCACACCTAGCTAATTGATTTCATGCTCAAGTAGACTTAGTTAGTTCATTTCATGTAATAACATCAAAGTCATGTAAACATATTCATAATCAATAACAACCAAGCATAACCTCTTGAATTCATTCATATAGACCAGTTTCATATCAGCCATGTCATTGAACATCATGTAACAATCGACCAAAGCATGATCTTATTTCATTCATTTCATTCAAATAGGGTACTTCCCAACAAGTTCATGTGCATTTCATGTAATCATGCGTAGTATATCATCATACCATTTCATTTGATCACATTTAAGCATATATTCGAATAGGTTCACTACCCATATCATTCATATCATTTCATGTAACATGTAACATTATAACATATCATCCTTTCATTGATCATGTAAAGTTTTGTTGTAAGATTCTTAGGTTATTCCTTGGATGATTAGATGGACTAGGTAATCAAGTCAATAGGTACCAAGTACCAACATATAACAGTATATACACAATGCATCAATAATCAGTAGATACACAATTGTATCAAGGTGTCTAACTAAACCATATAACATGTAACATGAAACAGTAGATGCACAAAGGATCAATAGGTGACTAACCACCTTTAACAGAGAGCACATAAAGTACTAAATCAGTAGAGCTCAAGACTCTAAGGCATGCCCTTCTACCTAAGGACCACTAGTCAACCAATGACTTATTAAGTCTTTTAAATTCCAACAAGATCAACTAAGTGTTTCACAAACAATTTACGAGGTCATATAGCATGTACATGTCACCAATACACTAGACATATTCAAGTCATCATTCAAGCAATTTCCAGCAAGTATATCATGTCATTTCACTCATGAATTCATCAAAAATAGTAGCATAAAATCACTTATAATTTAATATCATGAAGCATATATAGCCAACATCTCATAGCAAAGCACATTGATAACCAACAATGTCAACCAGCACTAAATATGTAACATATTATCCCATTTCATTTAGTCCTTCTTCCATTGCATTTTAATTACCAAATACTTATTAGTTCATTTAATAATTCATGTGAAATAATCATATAAACTTAAAACATTGGTTAGGACACTAGTCCTAACCCTAAAATCAACTACACTCACAATACTCCAAGCTATGTTGTTTCCTTGATCGCTATGCTCTTTCCCTTTCTATTTGGTTGTCCAACTCTTGAATCCTCCAAGTAATCTTCACACACTTGCTCTTAAACATTCAAACAAAACATATAAAAATCATATTAGAATTCATTTCAACCATATAAGTCCATTTATATAATCTCAAACAATTGAAAACAGGGCCATATCCTTTTACTCACAAGTCCAAATTTAGATTTCTTTACCAATCCATAAATATTATTCATTCAGCTTTAAATCCATAAAATTTACATGATTTTCTCATTTCTATATTGATACAGAATTACACTTGAAAACAGGGCATTTTTCAGGGCCTAGTCTGCCAACTTGTTTCACTAGGTGAATTTTGTGTACAATTTAGCTATAATCCATAACTAGTTTAAATCCAAAATTTTAACCAACGTTTTACATGTTCATCCATAGTATTTTCAAGTTTCATTTAGTTCAAAAACAGGGCAAACCAGTCCTGAAATTTTATCATTTTACATATTAGTCCAGATTAGTGTTCTAAGCACTCTAATGACCTTTAACTTGTCATTTAAGCTATAATTCATTCCAATAAATTTATATTCCATTCATTCATAATATCCCTTGTCTCTAAACAAGATTTACAGAATTTATTACTTAGTAAAATAATCCCTTAATTTTCCAGATTTAACCGAAATGCCCAGATTTTCCAGATTCAATCTTACATGTGACCAGTTTTGTTCTAACAAACTTTCCAGAAATTCTATGAAAATTTTTATTATTCCAGGACCTCTACCCCACGTTAAATTCAATTTTCTACAAATTTGTCCCATATAAATTTTTCCAGTTCAATCTCTAACATGCTCAAAACTCCATATTTCTACATGGTATACAACTAGTACGAATCTAGGCAGTTTCATGTTCTAACTTGTTTCAGCTTAAATTTCCAGTTCAATTTCACTAATAACACAAACCCAGAAAAATCCAAGATTATCAACACTCATATTTTCACAAATTTTATAGAAATAAAATCCCTAAGAATTAATCAAAATCAAAATAGAATTCGGTTAACACAAACACACATACTTGAGTCTCTTATGAACATGCATGCATCTAAGGTTTAGTTTCCAGCCCAAGATCCTTGCTTAAGCTTGATTTCTCTATCTAACTCTCTAGTTCGATCGTGGAGGAGAAGGAAGATGAATGAAAGATGAAAATCAATGAAAAGAAAGTAAGACACATGTGTGTTTCTTTCTAGAAAGATGGTTGGTCATCTCCCCTTGGAGTAACACCAATCCCACTAACTTACTTTTATATTATTTTTATGATAATATTAATTTCCAATATCCTACATATTAATATGTTAATTTCCCATTATCATATATTAACATATATATATATATATATATATATTATCATTACTCTTATGTTAATCTAAGTATTTTATAACCTTAGATTAATTCTTATAACATAAATCCATTCTAATCTTTGTTATTGTATAAAATGTTTACACTTTCTTCGTTAATTAGTTTAGGGTTTTAATCTAGGGTATATTTGGGGTATTACAACTCATCCCCTCTTAAAATAAATTTGTCCTCAAATTTACCTGAATTGAACAGATGAGGATATTGTTTTCGCATCGTTTCCTCGAGTTCCCACGTAGCCTCTTCGACTTTATGATTTCTCCAAAGAACTTTAACTAGCGGTACATTCTTGTTTCGAAGACTCTTTACTTCTCGATCAAGGATGTAACCCCCCTTAGCCCGGTCTAGACGGATGACCCGAACTAAGAAACTTACACGGGGAAAACCGAAGACAACTCGTTAAAGCCGACTTCGATTAGCAACCATTTTTTCTTTTTATCTTTTCTAGATGCAATTTAGATTCTAGGTGTTCATCAAAGTTCATAGGAAGAAACGACACAGCGATCGGATTCCATTTAGGGGTTTAATTGCATAACTTAAACATACAGGGACCAAAATGTAAATTCTGTAAAATACGAGGACATTTCCGACTTAAAGGTTACTAATATTCAATTAGTCATATTTCATGCTTCTCTGCAAAATTTCATCACAATCAGATCATCCAAACACACCTAATTGCATGCACGAAGTTCAGGGACTAAAATGTAACATTTCAGAACTTTAAAATATGCTTTTAACGGATTTTAGCGGTCGCGTATCGGTACACCTATGGGAGACATGCTCTAAAAACACCAACACAACAATGCAAGCTTTAAAAACATTCTCTTGAAATCCATTTCTAAAATCATGCTCTTTCTATCTCATGCTTGAAATCCATTTCAAAGCAAAACCCCATTTGAAAACCACATGTACCATCTATCTATCTCATGCATTCAACCAATGCAAAATTCATGGCAAAGCCACGCATGCTTGATATACAAAAGCATTTCATAATCTCAAGATCTCATATGCATTTCTCATAGCATAAAAACATTTCAAACATTGGTACATGGGTAACATAGCTCATTCTCATATATTGTCATTTCATTTTCTATCTTTACTCGAATATTCAGATTAGCTTGACATATAGTCAAGTCCAACCCAGGTGGAATCTTGCATCACTAGACTCTCATGGTGGTATCTATCATCGCAAAAAAACTTGGGTGTTTCACCACGACCTACCCCGATGGAATCTCTCATCATCGGACTCTCACTTTGGATCGGAATGGAACTACCCCCATTGCCCGACTCCAAAGAGCACGTACAAATTTTAGTTTAGAGTGCACTTTACATCCTATTGTTCGACCAATTATATCCGGTAACATCTCATTAATTATGCTAATATATCATGTTAAAAACATCATCTCACCTACTGTTTTGATGCAACATTTCTAAACCAATCTCATCCCATTTCAAAATCCAATTTCATGCATAGCATTTGATCAAAATCTCAAAACTTTTTGCAACATTGTTCAATCTCATGGGATCAATATAAAACATCATCCCATGTCATAAATCATGCATAAAATAGTAGGAATTTATCTTTCCCAAATCAAGAGCATGTCCAAAGCATTTTGGGGCATCATCCACATTACGAGAGCAAATCTAAACATACTTACTTTCGAACTTAGGATGGTGTTTCAAACCAATACTAAATCCCCCAAACTCGTTTCTTTGTCCCTCAAGGACTTATAAAACCATTTCCAGTCACCGATGACGTTTCGCTTGCTTGCCGAAACGATTTCTAAGCTTCTGGTGCTTCCGGATCAACACCAAACGCGTCCAATAAAGTCTCCCATGTTCAACACACAGAAGAGGAGGGGATTAATGCGTCACCATGCATGAAAATCACCAGCCATTCAATCTAACGCGTTGCCCTGCTCAAAACTAACATTTTGGCTATCTGAAATAACCGAAAACACCTCCAAACTTCCACCAAACAAATCCCATCCAAGATCTATCAATTCTAACCTTTTCTAAACTCCAATTAACATAAAAAATCAACATAAACATGACTTTATACCTTCAGCAATAGCAGAACATCAAAAACACCTTAAAACCCACAAATCTAACATCTTAAAATTAAGGACCCAAGCCTATTCAGGATTTATTTGTTAAAACCTCATTCTCAACTCCAAATAACATCGAAAATATGTTGAAAACCAACCTCAAATCAGATCATAACATAATATTACGAAAATCTCTAGGATCTCATCAAGAATCTTGAATTTAACAACTTTTTCTTGTTTATAACATTAAAACAACTCAAAACCCATTAACAAAGGATTGAGAACTTGGGAATTTTAGTAAAGAACTGATCATTAGAAGAAAAGGACGAAGCTTGCCTCTAATGGTTGATCTCTCTTCAATTTGGGCAAGTTTTCTTGAAAAATCCAATGCAAAATCAATGAGATTTGATGAAATAAAGTTGGAGAATCATTTAGAGAATGAAATATCAACAATCAAGGTGAAAATAAAAGGTTCTTTGATGAGAGAAAAGTGTTTGGCTGAATAGAAGTTGAGAGAAAATGAAGATAGGAAAACTAACGTGAAATTGGTTATGAAAAGTCAACTTTTAGTTTCCTTTTTAATTCCCTTTATTTTATTATAAAATCATTTATTAAAAGCTCCCAAGTTAAAGAGAAATCTGATGGAAATAAATGGTAAAAGTAGCTCCTTAAAGATTCAAAGTTTCAATCCTTTGCAAAACAGTCACTAGCCAACTTTTGCAAACACAGCATTTTGGTCTTTATACCAAAATGTAATGTTTACAAAACTCATTTTTTAAAATTGTTTTTACCATAATCATTTACATAATAAATAATGATTTTTAGATATTTTTCCATATTTTTAAAACATCCTGAACTAGGTTTTCCCTTAACCGACCTCAAGGGTTTGAACCATTCCCGATCGGCCTGATCCAATGTCTAAAACATCTATGCCCAAAACCAGGGCGTTACAAAGGATTTTGACAGGTTCTTTTTCATAGAAAAGATCAGGATTCAATTCAACTTCTTTGGGTTCAAGTATGTGGGAAGGATCATATCGATATCGTCTTAACGTCGAAATGTGGAAGATATTGTGGATTTTATCGAACTTGGGAGGTAATGCGAGTCGATAAGCCACTGGACATATTCTTTCTGTCACTTCAAACGTTCCGATGAAATGAAGATTGAGTTTCCCTCTTTTACCAAATCGGAACACTTTCTTCCACGGAGATACTTTAAGAAAGACTTTATCTCCGACCTCATATTGTGTGTCTCTACATTTTTTATCAGCGTAGGTCTTTTGACGATCAAAGGCTTATTTCAACCGAGAATGAATAACTTGAACTTGTTCTTCGGTTTCCCGAAGAAATTGTTTTCCTAACACCTTGTTATCGTCGAGTTCAGACCAACAGAGAGGAGTTCGGCATCTTCTGCCATACAACGCTTCAAAAGGAGCCATTTGAATCGAATATTGAAAGTTCTTGTTGTAGGCGAATTTGACTAATGGTAACGATTTTTCCTGGTTCTTTCCGAACTCGATGATTGTAACCCCCTTAACCCGGCCTAGACGGTTGACCCGAATTAAGAAAGTCACACGGGGAAAACCAAAGACAACCCGAAAGTCAACCTTGATTAACGACCCTTTTTTTTCTTTTTAAACTTGTCTAGATGCACTTTAACCCTAGTTGTGATCACACAAACAACATGTTCAAGGATCACAAACATCAGAGATCAAACAGGGACCCAATTGAACAATTTACAACTTTAGGGACTAAATTGTATGTTCTGATAAATATAGGGACTTCACCCAAATTAAAGTTACCAACTTGAAATTAATCATGTTTCATGCATCTCAGCCAAATTTCAGCTCGAACGGACATTCCAAACTCATACAATTGCACAAACAAGGTTCAGGACCAAAATGCAAACATTTTGAAACATATAACTGCCAATGTCAGCCCCCAACGGTCATCCGTTCCGAAACGGGAGACAGCCCGTTTCGAAACGCGGGGCCGTTCCGCAACACGTACCGAAACAAGGGCGGACAATAGCCTTTCCGTTTCGGAACGGTGTCACCCGTTTCGGACGCCTGGGCTGCTTCGAGGCACCCGTTCCGAAACGGCAGGCACTGTTCCGATACGGCCTGCACAAAATGCAGAAAAATGCTTACTTAAACATGCAATTGACCAACCAATCATGCTCCAAATGCTATCAAACTTCACCAGCAAGAAATTCAACATTCAAGAGACATATGTGCATCAACCAATCAACATATTAACATCATATAAGAAAAACCCCAATTCTAATGGCATGCTTCCTACACAAGCAAACCATTCATGCACAAAAACCTCCAAACCAACACATAAAGGCCAATTACAAAAAAGAACACATTATCAACAACATAAATCCAACTTAGGGAGTCCAAAACATCTCCCAAAACAACAACAAAGGTCCCTCATTGCCAAATGCCAAAAGCTAAAAGTGTTTAAGAAAACCTTCCCATACATGAGCTTAACTTCCACTTGATTGCTTGCCCTCCTTGCTGCCCTCAATGCACCTTAATTCTCTGCATTATTGGTTTAAGAAAAGAGAGAGAGCGTAAGCAAAAGCTTAGTGAGGAAAGCTCCTTAAAACCACACAATAATGCATTTATAAATCATACTTCAAAACACATTTAGACATGCTCACAAGCAACCTTTAAACAAGCATTTCATGCTTCATAACATACATGTCATATTGGCCACAAGTGATAATTACCATGTTTAAAACAAGTTCAACATAAGACTCACACATGGACTTTTAAACACCATTGTGATCTTATCCCCATGGACTTTTAAACACCATGGCAAGGACCACACAAGGACTTTTAAACACCTTTGTGTCCTTAACAAGTTTCACCTCAAGGACTTTTAAACACCTTGACCCCAAGGACTTTTAAACACCTTGGAAAGGACCACACAAGGACTTTTAAACACCTTTGTGTCCGCAACAAGAACCATCCAAGGACTTTTAACCACCTTGATGTTCTTAAGTAACAAGGCTCACTCAAGGACTTTTAACCACCTTAGTGACCTTAACAAGAATCATCATGGACTTTTAACCACCATGAAGTTCTTAGAATCCACAAGGCTCACTCAAGGACTTTTAACCACCTTAGTGACCTTAACCTTTTCAAAACATCACTTGCCAATATACATCATTTTCATCATTTAATTCACTGTTTTAAAGCATTAAACCAAGCCATATTAATCATGCGTTTTAAAGCATCAAACCACATTTAATCAATGTTCAAAAACAAGGAACTCTTACCTTGAGCTTCCTTCAACATATGGCTTACAAAATCAGCAATAACCATGCTAAATCATGCTTTCAAAACAGAATTTAAAACATGCAATAAACCACATTGCACAACAACCAAACCATGGCCACCACTAGAGAGTTTTTCCGAAAACTTACACTTGAGCTTAGAAAAGTTGTTTAGACTTAAACTAAGCTCCCAAGACATTGGTTTCAAAGCCGAAAACCTAATTTCACTCACCGATTCCGTTTCGCCTCTTGCCGAAACACCAAATCAAGCCTCCGGATCACCACCACTTGGATCCAAAGATGACTCCCCTGTTTTAACACATTAAAACAGTAGATTAATGCATCATCATGCATTAATAACTTCAATGAAAGCACCTAAACTCGCTGCTCTCATCCACACTCCAATTTCGGCCACCAAACACAACCGAAAAAGCATCCAAACAACTTCTCAACAATGCCCAGCCATAAACCATCAAAACTAGGCATCCTTAAACATCATTTAACATCTAAAAAGAACCTAACAACATCCTTATACCTCCAGCATCAACAGATCCACAAGATCACCCAAAAACATCCAAGAAACACAAGCTAAACTTAGGAAATTCAACCTATCCGGGATTGCATTAGTTAAAACTCAAATCCATATCAAATTAACATTCATTTATCACCAATTATACACCTCAAATCACTGCTTTAACAGATCCAACGAAAATTCATCAAAAATCATCAAATCTTGCAATTAAAGCCAAGATCCATTACACCACTTTAAAAACCTTTTATAAAACATCAAATAAGGATTGAGAACTTAGGAATTTCATTAAAGAACTTGAAGTTCAGAGGAGAAGGACGTTCTTACCTCCAAACTTGAGTTTCTCCTCTTTTAGAACCAAAAAGCTTGAAGAATCAAGTAGCAATTGGTGAGGTTTTGTTGATGAGATGATTAGCAATCAAAAGAGAATTGAAAAGGAAGATTTGAGTGACAAAATCAGAAGGAAATCTCTGGAGAGAAAGTGTTTGGGTTGAGAGAAAATGAGAGAAAAGAAAATAGAAGATTTGAGAGAAAAGTTAGTTAGAAAATAGCCAAAATGATTTCCCTCCACTTTTCTTTAGCTTTAAAATCAGAATTAAACATTAGAATATCTTAGAAAAATCTGGAGAAACTCCTTTTGGAATAATAGCTCCTTAAAGATTCAAAGTTTCAACCCTTTCTAAAACAGTCACGCAACTTTCAAAAATTACATTTTGGTCACTAGCCAAAATGTCTCCCTTCCAAACCTCATTTTTCAAAATTGATTTCACAGTTCACTTATATATATTAAAAGAGGATTTTAGAACATTTTTCCATATTTTTAATGCAACCCGAACTAGGCTTTCCTAAATGCACTCTTATATATTCGAACCGCACTTTGACCGAACCGGTCAACGCCCAAAACTTCTAAGCCCAAAACCGGGGCGTTACAATGATACAAGCTCGAAGCTTGTCTTCAAGAACTTAAACCACTCGTTCGGATTTTCCATCACTTTGCGGATGGAAAGTCGTACTCAGGTTCAACTTGGTGCCAAGAGCTCATTGACGAGTCCTCTAGAAACGAGCTGTGAATTGGGGATCTCGATCGGAGGCAATTAAGATAAGAACTCGGTGCAAACGGATGATTTTCCAGATGTAGAGATCGGCTAGAGTTTCCAAACTATAGTTTATACGGATTGGAATGAAATGAGCAAACTTGGTGAATCTAACAACGATTACCCAGATAGCGTCACATTTTCTTGGGGAGCAAGGAAGACCGGATACGAAATCCATTGTGATTCGTTCTCATTTCCATTGTGGAAATTCGAGAGGTTGGAGTAATCCGGTAGGGACTCGGTGCTCAACTTTCACACGTTGGCAATTTAAACACTTCGAGACATAGTCATTGATAGCTGGTTTCATTCCGGGACACTAATACAAGGGCTTGAGATCATTGTACATCTTAACCGATCCAGGGTGGATCGAGAAAGAACTTTGATGTGCTTCTCGTAGAATTTCTTCTTGAAATTCCTTACCATTAGGAACACAAAGTAGATTGGACTTGAAGTTCATTCAGATAATTTTGAGCCTTGTATAGTCAGAGATGAGCATTGATAGCCAAAGAAGCTACAAACAAACAAATCTAACATATTACTTAGAATGCAAGGTACTAATCGAATGGTTCCTTTGTTGGACAAGGAGATGTTCGAATCCTTTCTTGGTTATCAAGAAGGGATTCGAACGGTTCAATTGGATTTCAAGATTGAACATTTTCAGATTTTCAAGAATTTCGAGTGACTTACCGAGGTTCAGTTTTCAACTCATAGCGTCGGCAACCACTGTAACGCCCCGGTTTTGGGCTTAGAAGTTTTGGGTGTTGACCGATTTGGTCAAAGTCCTGTTCGAATCTTAAGAGGTTAAATTAGGAAAGCCTAGTTCGGGTTGCATTAAAAATATGGAAAAATGTTCTAAAATCATCTTTTAATATAATTAGATGAACTGTGAAAACAATTTTGGAAAATGAGGTTTGGAAGGTTGACATTTTGGCTAGTGACCAAAATGTAATTTTCGCAAATTTGGTGGCTGTTTTAAAAAGGATTGAAACTTTGAATCTTTAAGGAGCTATTTGCCCAAAAGTGAATTCTCCAGATTTTTCTAAGATATTTTAATCCTAAATTCTGATTTTAAAGGTTTCATAAAAGGAGGGAAACTCATTTTTACTATTTTCTTTCCTAACTTCCTATTTTCTTCTCTCATTTTCTCTCCAACCAAACATTTCTTTTTCCAGAGATTTTGATCTGATTTCTTCATCTAAAATCATCCTTTCAACTCACAATTGATAGCAAATCATTGTGTCATCAAAACCTACTCAATTGCTACAAGTTTCAACAAGGTTTTCATTCCAAAAAGTGGAGAATCACAAGTTTGGAGGTATGAACGATTTCTCCTCTGAACTTTAAGTTCTTTAATGAAATTCCTAAAGTTTTCAATCCTAAATTTATGTTTAATTAAAGGTTTTCAAGTAGATTTGTGGATCTTGGCTAATTATGCAAGATTTTGATGTTTTCACTTGATTTTCGTTAGATCTGAGTAATCTGGGTTTTAAGAGGTGTTTTTGATGTTAAATGAACTCTAAATTGATAAGGAAATGAGTTTTGATCAATGCAATCCCGGATGGGTTGAGTTTCCTAAGTTTAGCTTGTGTTTTAAGGTGGTTTTTGAGGTGATCTTGGTGATCTGATGTTGCTGGAGGTATAAGGATGGTTGTAGGTTGTTTTTAGATGTTAAATGGTGATGATGGATGTTAGGTTTTGCTGGGTTATGGCTGGGCTTTGTTTAGAAGTGGTTTAGATGCATTTTCGGTTGTTTTTGGTGGCCGAAAATGGAGGTTGGATGAGAGCAGCGAGTTTGGGTGCTTTCATTGAAGTAATTGATGCATGGTGATGCATTAATTTACTGCTTTGATGTGTTGAAACAGGGGAGGCATCTTTGGATCCAAGTTTGGTTGTTTCGGAAGCTTGATTTCGTGCTTCGGCAAGTGGCGAAGTGGAAATCGGTGAGTGCAATTATGGAAATTGGATTTCAGCTTTTTAAACCAAGGTTTGAAGGTTTTGGGAGCTTAGTTTAAGTCTAAACAACTTTGCTAAGCTCAAGTGTAAGTTTTCGGATTTTCTCTCTAGTGGTGGCCATGATTTTGATGTGATGCAAAATGATGATTTGCATGTTTTAATTACTGTTTTGAAAGCATGTTTTAGCATGGTTTTTGCTGATGATGTAAGCCATATGTTGAAGGTAACTCTAGGTAGGAGTTCCTTGATTTTGTACATTGAAATGATGTGGTTTGATGCTTTGAAATGCATGATGAAATGGCTTGATTTAATGCTTTAAAACAGTGGATTAAATGATGAAAATGATGTATATTGGCAAGTGATGTTTTTAAAATGTTAAGGTCACTAAGGTGGTTAAAAGTCCTTGAGTGAGCCTTGTTACTTATGAACATCAAGGTGGTTAAAAGTCCTTGGATGGTTCATGTTGCGGACACTAAGGTGTTTAAAAGTCCTTAGGTGATCCTTTCTATGGTGTTTAAAAGTCCATAGGCCAAGGTGTTTAAAAGTCCTTGGGATCAAGGTGTTTAAAAGTCCTTGATGAGATTCAATTCATGGTGTTTAAAAGTCCATGGCCAAGGTGTTTAAAAGTCCTTGGGATCAAGGTGTTTAAAAGTCCTTGATGAGATACTTTCTATGGTGTTTAAAAGTCCATAGGCCAAGGTGTTTAAAAGTCCTTGGGATCAAGGTGTTTAAAAGTCCTTGATGAGATACTTTCTATGGTGTTTAAAAGTCCATAGGCCAAGGTGTTTAAAAGTCCTTGGGGCCAAGGTGTTTAAAAGTCCTTGGGAAGTTGTTGAACTTGTTTTATGAAATGGAAGTTGTCACTTGAGCCAATATGACATGTTAAGTATGTAAGAAGCATGAGATGCTTGTTTTGATATATAATATGAAGCATGAGATTGCTTGTTTTAAAGTGTGCTTTGAGCATGTGCAAAGGTTGATTTTAAGCATGATTTATAAATGGTTTTAATTGCATTATTGAATTGTTTTTAATGAGCATGCCTCACTAAGCTTTTGCTTACGCTCTCTACGTTTTCTTAATTCAATAATGCAGATCATTAGAGTACCTTAAGGGCAGCAAGAAAGGGCAAGCAATCAAGTTCAAGTGAAGCTCAAAGTATGAAGGTTTTATAAGTGCAATTTAGCTTTTGTATGTTTTGGCAATGGGGGACCAATGTGTATGTTTTGGGAGGTGTTTGAGGCTCCCTAAGTATGTTGGATGTTGATGTGTTTGCTGGTTTTTGCATTGGAACCATATATGCTTGTTTTGGAAGTTTGGTGTTGAATAGCTAGCTTGTTAGGAAGCATGCCACTAGAATTTGGGGCTTTTCATATGTGTTGGTTATATGTTGAATTGGTACTGCATTTATGGTCCTTGCATGTTGGTAGACTATGTGGTATGATTTGGTGTTGTTTAATTGAAGTTTGAAGCATGTTTGTTGCTGTTTAAAGTCGATTTCTGGCAGGAGTATCGATACTCGAGCTTGCGTATCGATACGCAAGAGCCAAATCTGCAGATTTCTGGCCATGCGTATCGATACGGGTTGGGTATCGATACTCGTCCAAGTTTCTGTTTTCCTCGTGTATCGATACGACTCCAGGCGTATCGATACGCGACCGTTAATTTGGTTGAAAGTATCTTTTTATGTTTTGTTTGGTTTACGTTTTGGTCCTGAATCTTGTTTGTTCAATTGGGTCCCTGTTTGATCTCTGATGTTTGTGATCTTTTAGTATGTTGTTTGTATGATCACACATAGGTGTAATGCGCATCTAGATAAGATTAAAAAGAAAAAAAAAAGGGTCGTTAATCAAGGTTGACTTTCGGGTTGACTTTGGTTTTCCCCGTGTGACTTTTTTAATTCGGGTCAACCGTCTAGGCCGGGTTAAGGGGGTTACATTTGGTGGTATCAGAGCTGAGTTGCGAGTAATTGGGAATGTTTGTATGCATGATTGAAGCATGTTGCTTTGTATGCTTGTTGTTTGAAAGCATGTTCAGTGGCTTGAGATGTTGATGCAACTGCGTTGTATGTTGTGATGTTGCATGCTGAGGGTACCCATTGCCAAACAAAAGCTAATGAAATGAAATTGATTTTGAATGAAATTGAGCTTGAATACTTGGATTGCTTACCTTGCTGGGCCTGATTTTGTTTTTATTTGTGTTGTGATTGCATGATAAAAATATGGCACCACGTAGAGAGTTAAGGAGTAACGTGAGAGCTACGGCTCCTAATGAGAACGAGAATGAGGAGAGTGCGGTTCTACCTCCTCCACCTGGTGGTGGTGGAGCTGAGGGAGGTGGAGCTGAAGCAGCGGCTGATGCTGGAGCTGCAGGACCTGAGGTTGGTCAGGGGCAAGCTATGCCTGATATGTCTGCTTTGGTACAAGCTATTGCGGGTGCTTTTCGAGCAGCAGTAGCTGGAGCTCAGGGAGCTGGGCATCAGGGAGATGCTGGAGTCAGATTGCCTTTGGAGCGTCTGCGCAGTCTTGGAGGGACTGAGTTTAGAGGTTTATCAGCTGAGAGTTCTGAGGCTTGGCTTGAGAGTACCAAGCGTATCTTGGGTCAGATGAGCTGCACGGACGTGCAAAAGCTGGGTTGTGTTGTGTCCTTGCTGCAGGACGATGCTTATACATGGTGGACGACTACCATTTCTGGTATGGCTGAAGCTGATGTTACCTGGACATTCTTTCAGAATGTGTTTAAAAGAAGATATCTGGGAGTGAGATATCTGGATGAGAAAAAGCGGGAATTCATGTCTCTTACTCAAGGGAGCATGAGTGTAGCTGAGTACGAGGTATAGTTTGTACGGCTCAGTCAGTATGCACCGGAGCTGATACCCGATGAGCGGGCGAGGTGTGAGAGGTTTCGTTACGGTCTTGTGACGGATGTAAAGACATACATGTTGGCTGCTGAGTATGAGGATTTTGATGTGTTGGTGAGTCGATCCAAGGACATTGAGTTGAGCCCTAGATACATTGGACCATATGAGGTGGTTGAGCGTGTGGGTCCTGTTGCGTATCGGTTGAGGTTACCTCAGGAGTTGGAGAAGATTCATGATGTGTTCCATGTTTCTATGCTCCGGAAGTATAGATCTGATCCTTCGCATGTGATGCCTGTTGAGGATGTGGTTTTGAATCCGGATTTGACCTATGATGAGGAACCGGTGAAGGTTCTGGATTCGGATAGCAAGGTTCTTCGTGGCAAGACCATTGAGTTGGTGAAGGTGCTGTGGAAGCATCGAGGTGTTGAGGAAGCCACGTGGGAGCGAAAGGAAGACATGCTGAAGCAGTTTCCTTATCTCTTTCCTTCAGGTAAATTTCGAGGACGAAATTTCTTAAGGGGGGGAGAGTTGTAACGCCCCGGTTTTGGGCTTAGAAGTTTTGGGTGTTGACCGATTTGGTCAAAGTCCTGTTCGAATCTTAAGAGGTTAAATTAGGAAAGCCTAGTTCGGGTTGCATTAAAAATATGGAAAAATGTTCTAAAATCATCTTTTAATATAATTATATGAACTGTGAAAACAATTTTGGAAAATGAGGTTTGGAAGGTTGACATTTTGGCTAGTGACCAAAATGTAATTTTCGCAAATTTGGTGGCTGTTTTAAAAAGGAATGAAACTTTGAATCTTTAAGGAGCTATTTGCCCAAAAGTGAATTCTCCAGATTTTTCTAAGATATTTTAATCCTAAATTCTGATTTTAAAGGTTTCATAAAAGGAGGGAAACTCATTTTTACTATTTTCTTTCCTAACTTCCTATTTTCTTCTCTCATTTTCTCTCCAACCAAACATTTCTTTTTCCAGAGATTTTGATCTGATTTCTTCATCTAAAATCATCCTTTCAACTCACAATTGATAGCAAATCATTGTGTCATCAAAACCTACTCAATTGCTACAAGTTTCAACAAGGTTTTCATTCCAAAAAGTGGAGAATCACAAGTTTGGAGGTATGAACGATTTCTCCTCTGAACTTTAAGTTCTTTAATGAAATTCCTAAAGTTTTCAATCCTAAATTTATGTTTAATTAAAGGTTTTCAAGTAGATTTGTGGATCTTGGCTAATTATGCAAGATTTTGATGTTTTCACTTGATTTTCGTTAGATCTGAGTAATCTGGGTTTTAAGAGGTGTTTTTGATGTTAAATGAACTCTAAATTGATAAGGAAATGAGTTTTGATCAATGCAATCCCGGATGGGTTGAGTTTCCTAAGTTTAGCTTGTGTTTTAAGGTGGTTTTTGAGGTGATCTTGGTGATCTGATGTTGCTGGAGGTATAAGGATGGTTGTAGGTTGTTTTTAGATGTTAAATGGTGATGATGGATGTTAGGTTTTGCTGGGTTATGGCTGGGCTTTGTTTAGAAGTGGTTTAGATGCATTTTCGGTTGTTTTTTGTGGCCGAAAATGGAGGTTGGATGAGAGCAGCGAGTTTGGGTGCTTTCATTGAAGTAATTGATGCATGGTGATGCATTAATTTACTGCTTTGATGTGTTGAAACAGGGGAGGCATCTTTGGATCCAAGTTTGGTTGTTTCGGAAGCTTGATTTCGTGCTTCGGCAAGTGGCGAAGTGGAAATCGGTGAGTGCAATTATGGAAATTGGATTTCAGCTTTTTAAACCAAGGTTTGAAGGTTTTGGGAGCTTAGTTTAAGTCTAAACAACTTTGCTAAGCTCAAGTGTAAGTTTTCGGATTTTCTCTCTAGTGGTGGCCATGATTTTGATGTGATGCAAAATGATGATTTGCATGTTTTAATTACTGTTTTGAAAGCATGTTTTAGCATGGTTTTTGCTGATGATGTAAGCCATATGTTGAAGGTAACTCTAGGTAGGAGTTCCTTGATTTTGTACATTGAAATGATGTGGTTTGATGCTTTGAAATGCATGATGAAATGGCTTGATTTAATGCTTTAAAACAGTGGATTAAATGATGAAAATGATGTATATTGGCAAGTGATGTTTTTAAAATGTTAAGGTCACTAAGGTGGTTAAAAGTCCTTGAGTGAGCCTTGTTACTTATGAACATCAAGGTGGTTAAAAGTCCTTGGATGGTTCATGTTGCGGACACTAAGGTGTTTAAAAGTCCTTAGGTGATCCTTTCTATGGTGTTTAAAAGTCCATAGGCCAAGGTGTTTAAAAGTCCTTGGGATCAAGGTGTTTAAAAGTCCTTGATGAGATTCAATTCATGGTGTTTAAAAGTCCATGGCCAAGGTGTTTAAAAGTCCTTGGGATCAAGGTGTTTAAAAGTCCTTGATGAGATACTTTCTATGGTGTTTAAAAGTCCATAGGCCAAGGTGTTTAAAAGTCCTTGGGATCAAGGTGTTTAAAAGTCCTTGATGAGATACTTTCTATGGTGTTTAAAAGTCCATAGGCCAAGGTGTTTAAAAGTCCTTGGGGCCAAGGTGTTTAAAAGTCCTTGGGAAGTTGTTGAACTTGTTTTATGAAATGGAAGTTGTCACTTGAGCCAATATGACATGTTAAGTATGTAAGAAGCATGAGATGCTTGTTTTGATATATAATATGAAGCATGAGATTGCTTGTTTTAAAGTGTGCTTTGAGCATGTGCAAAGGTTGATTTTAAGCATGATTTATAAATGGTTTTAATTGCATTATTGAATTGTTTTTAATGAGCATGCCTCACTAAGCTTTTGCTTACGCTCTCTACGTTTTCTTAATTCAATAATGCAGATCATTAGAGTACCTTAAGGGCAGCAAGAAAGGGCAAGCAATCAAGTTCAAGTGAAGCTCAAAGTATGAAGGTTTTATAAGTGCAATTTAGCTTTTGTATGTTTTGGCAATGGGGGACCAATGTGTATGTTTTGGGAGGTGTTTGAGGCTCCCTAAGTATGTTGGATGTTGATGTGTTTGCTGGTTTTTGCATTGGAACCATATATGCTTGTTTTGGAAGTTTGGTGTTGAATAGCTAGCTTGTTAGGAAGCATGCCACTAGAATTTGGGGCTTTTCATATGTGTTGGTTATATGTTGAATTGGTACTGCATTTATGGTCCTTGCATGTTGGTAGACTATGTGGTATGATTTGGTGTTGTTTAATTGAAGTTTGAAGCATGTTTGTTGCTGTTTAAAGTCGATTTCTGGCAGGAGTATCGATACTCGAGCTTGCGTATCGATACGCAAGAGCCAAATCTGCAGATTTCTGGCCATGCGTATCGATACGGGTTGGGTATCGATACTCGTCCAAGTTTCTGTTTTCCTCGTGTATCGATACGACTCCAGGCGTATCGATACGCGACCGTTAATTTGGTTGAAAGTATCTTTTTATGTTTTGTTTGGTTTACGTTTTGGTCCTGAATCTTGTTTGTTCAATTGGGTCCCTGTTTGATCTCTGATGTTTGTGATCTTTTAGTATGTTGTTTGTATGATCACACATAGGTGTAATGCGCATCTAGATAAGATTAAAAAGAAAAAAAAAGGGTCGTTAATCAAGGTTGACTTTCGGGTTGACTTTGGTTTTCCCCGTGTGACTTTTTTAATTCGGGTCAACCGTCTAGGCCGGGTTAAGGGGGTTACAACCACGTTGGCTTTTCCTGGATGATAGTCGATGGTCAGTTCATAATCTTTGAGTAGTTCCAACCATATTCTTTGTCTAAGATTCAGATATTTGTGAGTGAGTAGATATTTAAGACTTTTGTGATCGGTAAACAACTTGCACCTTTCACCGTACAGGTAGTGCTGCCATATTTTGAGTGCGAACACAATAGCCGCAAGCTCGAGGTCGTGTGTAGGATAGTTCAATTCGTGTGGCTTTAGTTTTCAGGAGGCATATGCAATCACGTTGCCATCTTGCATCATAACACAACCAAGGCCCGAGTGTGATGCACCGCTGTACACCATGAACTCTTTTCCTGATTCAGGTTTAATAAGGACTGGGGCATGTGTCAAAGCTTGCTTGAGTTGGTCGAAGCTTCGTTGTTGCTTTTCTGACCACTCGAAGACTTCATTCTTTTGAAGAAGTTTGGTTAACAGCGCGACAATCACCGAGAACCTTTCACGAATTTTCGATAATACCTGGCTAAACCAAGAAAACTTTAGACCTCGCTCACATTTCTTGGAGGTCTCTAATCAAGGATGGCTTGGATTTTCTTGGAGTCGACTTTGATTTCATCGAATGAAATGACATGTCCGAAAAATGGGACTTCGGATAACCAAAATTCACACTTAGTGAACTTGGCAAACAGTTGGTGTTCTCGAAGCATTTGAAGCACAATCTGAAGATGATCAACATGTTCTTCCTTGTTCCAGGAGTAGACAAGGATTTCATCGATAAAAACAACAACAAACTTATCGAGATAAGGTTTGAATACTCGATTCATCGGGTCCATGAACGCAGTAGGGGCATTCGTTAAACCGAATGGAATTACCAGAAATTCGTAATGTCCATATCGAGTTTGAAATGCAGTTATGGGCACATCTTCTTCTTTCACCCTCATTTGACAGTAACCGGATCGGAGATCAATCTTGGAGAATACGGCTGTGTGTTTGAGTTGATCGAACAAATCTTCGATCCTAGGTAGAGGATATATTTTTTATCGTTACTTTGTTCAGCTGCCGGTAATCGATGCAAAGCCGCATCGTACCGTCCTTCTTTTTCACGAACAGGACATGAGCACCCCGGGGAGATATACTAGGTCGGATTAATCCCTTGTCCTTGAGTTCTTGTATTTGCTTCTTCAATTCTTTCAGTTCAATAGGTGACATACGATAGGGCGTAATGGACACAGGATTAGTCCTGGGTTAAACTTCGATCTTGAATTCAACTTCTCGAGTTGGACATAGGCCAGAGAGTTCCTCGGGAAAAACATCAGTGAATTCAGATACAATTGGTATTTCAAACAAACCAAAATCAAGCTCATCTTGCAAAGCCATAGCAGCGAAAATAGATGTCGGTTTCTTGTTTATCAACATAATGGATTCTCTTCCTAAACCTCGTAAGTACAATCTTCAATTTTGATAATCTACCCAGGCTTCATGTTTTCCCAACCAATCTAGTCCTAAAACTAGATCAAACTAACATTTGGGTAACACGTATAGATCACAAGAGAAAGGAACATTTTGAATAGTTATGCAGCAATCTCTACAGATCAAGGCAACCGGTAAGTTTCCTCCTATCGGATTTGAGACTATGAGGCTCGTTTTCACTATTTTAGGTTTCAAGTTCAGTTCGTCTAACAGATATGAACAGATAAAAGAATGTGTTGATCCTGAGTCTATCAAAGCGTAAACAGGTTTAAGGTTCAGTTCAACCGTACCTGCGATGACATCGGGAGATTCTTCTTCTTCTTTGTCACGAATATGGTAGACAAGAGCCGGGGCTCGAGATTCTTGGTGAGTAAGATCTTTCGATTGAATAGCCTTTCCTTTCTCGTGATTACCCGACTGAGCTTGCCTAGGGTTTTTGTTTCGACCAGATGGCACAAAACTCGGATTAGAAGAATGTCAAGCAGGAGCTTGGTCATTTTTCCTTGGGCAGTCCCGAACATAGTGGTCAGCATCACCACAGGAAAAACATAGATTAGACTGGATTCGGCACTGGCTGAAATGTTGTTTCTGACAGAACTTGCAAGTAGGGACTTTCTCCGCATTTCTCGTGTTGTTAACAGAGACAATCGGGATGGTCATCTTACTCGAGTGTTGAGACTTAGATGGAAAGTTACTTCGAGTAACAGGAGTGTAGGTGGAGGAGGCTTCTTTTTTATGTTTATATTTCTTTGACCATCTAGACTTGTCGTCACCTTTTCGTTTCTTGTTAACCCAATAACCGCTCTTTCATTTCTCAGCGGTTCTCAGTTTAGGTTCGGTGGCGATAGCTCGATTCACAAGAGTTTGGAAGTCCGTAATACCAAGGGCGGTAAACATTAGACTCAATTCATTGCTCATCCCGTCGATGAAAATTCGGCACTTGTCTTTCTCGGTTTTAATGTATTCTGAACCATATTTGCAGAAATCGGAAACATATTGTTGAATAGACCGATTGGCCTGTTTCAGATATAGGAACTTCTTTCGGTGATCTCCCAGATATTTTTCATTGATGTATTTCTTTTTGAATTCATCAACAATGAATTTTCACGTTACTGACTCGGTAGGGGCGGTCAGGGTCGTGGTCTCCCACCAACTTAGGGCTTCATCAGCTAAAAGTGCGACAACACATTCAAGTTTATGCTCGTCCGAGCACTGAAGTTGTTTGGTTAGAATTTGTGTTGTTCTTTCGAGCCAGTATTAAACTTCTTCCGACTTCTCCTCGTTCGCGTCGGTGAATGTAAAAGCTCGGTGTTGTGGAAGCTTATCAATCGGAGCTCGACTCAGGGCAGCAACAACATGAGCTGGTTGTTCACGTCTTATGCTCGTCACAAGTTGATCAAACATCTCCTTCATACTAAGGAGACATTCTCGTTGGGAAGATTGGAGTGTCGGATTTTAAGGCTATGGAGGAGCTTCTTCTCGAGGTTGCACTCGAGGTTGTTCGGGTTGAACCGGGGGTTGCATATCGACATTGTCCCCGTTATTTGACGATCCATTGGGACTTTCATCGTCCCAGGCCAGATTAGTTGCAGACATTCTATTAAGAATTCAAACATGATCAGAGTTAGAGAGCGAAATCACAAGTAGTTCGATATAAGACTCCTAGGTGGCATAGGGCAAAACTATATGATGCATGACATGTTTCAGACGATTTTAGAACCTCAAACCTAAAGCTCTGATGACCACTTTATGTAACACCACACGCCCGGGTTGGGAGCGAAAGGGCGTTACGGTTTAACAGAACAGATTCAGACAAACGAGATAACATAACATATAACTTTCAAATCAATCATAGATTTCTCAACTTAGAACATATAAATGGTGGCTAATAAAAACTTTAACTTCACTCTATCAAATGGATTACAAACTTAAACATACATAAGCATATAAGCTAACATAACAAGGCCTCCTTATTTACATGTTGCTATATTCAAATATCAAATGATTATGATAACATCTCAATCATGCTTTTACATTCAACAACCATACCATGTTATCCAATCTAAATCAACCTATAATATAATCCATTTAACAAAATTCACATAGCCTATTTGAATGCTTCACAACTTGTAAACACTTTACATATATCATGATCAATCTAACATCAAACATTAATCAAACAACATGTGTACATATAAACAGACAACAAATTCACCATTCGAAATGGACACTATAGCACCCTAAGACCATTCGAATCATACAACCAACATCTAGGATCAATTCTAATATCATTCAAAAACAAACAACTAGAAGCATTGCCAGCCTATAACATCATAAACCATTCTAATTACTCAACCAATTCAAGAAGGATTCTAGATGCAATATCACCTAATCAACCATTCATATCATGATCCATGGCAATTCAACATGTATCAACATATAAACTATACACATCATTTGCAAAATCATTTCACACTTAGTCATATATATATAAACCATCCAAACATTGTTTCATACATTACATATCATGTAAATCTTATCTTAACATATATAAGAATCCAAAATGCATGTGACACTATAAATATGTAACTATGCCACCATCTAGGAGTCTAGAAAAGCTATATCATACTTGAGTCTTGACTTGTGATTGCTCCCGGATTAGATTAGATAGCTTTCAGAATCAGAAACCTGTTATTTTGAAAGAAGGAGATAGAAGAGTGATAAGTACAATATGTACTTAGTGAGGCAGTTCCTATACTTACTAATTCAGTCTTTTAATGTCTTATTTCATATGATCAAGGTTACATAGCTAGGCTAAACGCTAATCAAGTCACACCTAGCTAATTCATTTCATGCTCAAGTAGACTTAGCTATTTCATTTCATGTTATAACCTCAAAGTCATGTAAACATACTCATAATCAATAGCAATCAAGCATAACCTCATAAATTCATTCATATAGACCAGTTTCATATCAACCATGTCATTGAACATCATCTAACAACCAACCAAAGCGTGATCTCATTTCATTCGAATAGGTTACTTTCCAACAAGTTCATGTGCGTGTAATCATGCATAGTACATCATCATACCATTTCATTTGATCACAATTAAGCATATATTCGAATAGGGTCACTACCCATATCATTCATATCATTTCATGTAACATGTAACCTTATAACATGTCATCCTTTCATTGATCATGTAAAGTTTTATTGCAAGTTTCTTAGGTTTTGACTTGGATGATTAGATGGACTAGGTAATCAAGTCAATAGGTACCAAGTACAAACATATAAAAGTATATGCACAATGCATCAATAATCAGTAGATACACAATTGTATCAAGGTGTCTAACTAAACCATATAACATGTAACATGTAACAGTAGATGCACAAAGTATCAATAGATGACTAACCACTTTTAACAGAGAGCACATAAAGTACCAAATCAGTAGAGCTAAAGACTCTAAGGCATGCCCTTCTACCTAAGGACCACTAGTCAACCAATGACTTATTAAGTCTTTTAAATTTCAACAAGAACAACTAAATGTTTCACAAATAATTTACAAGGTCATATAGCATGTACATGTCACCAATACACTAGACCTATTCAAGTCATCATTCAAGCAATTTCCAGCAAGTATATCATGTCATTTCACTCATGAATTCATCAAAAATAGTAGCATAAAATCACTTATAAGTTCATATCATGAAGCACATATAGCCAACATCTCATGGCAAAGCACATTGATCACCAAAAATGTCAACCAACACTAAATATGTAACATATTATCCCATTTCATTTAGTCCTTATTCCATTACATTTTAATTATTAAATCCTTATTAGATTCATTTCTTACTTCATGTGAAATAATCATATAAACTTAAAACATTGGTTAGGACACTAGTCCTAACCCTAAAATCAACTACACTCACAATACTCCAAGCTATGTTGTTTCCTTGATCACTATGTTCTTGCCCTTTCTATTTGGTTGTCCAACTCTTGAATCCTTCAAGTAATCTTCACACACTTGATCTTAAACATTCAAACAAAACATATACAAATCATATTAGAATTCATTTCAACCATATAAGTCCATTTATATAATCGCAAACACTTAAACATATAAAATTGTTCCTAATCTGGCAGTTTGACCACTAGTCACTATTTTGGCCATATCCTTTTACTCACAAGTGCAAATTTAGATTTCTCTACCAATCAAAAAATATTATTCATTCATCTTTAAATCCATATAAATTACATGATTTTCTCATTTCTATATCGATACAGAATTACACTTCAAAACAGGGCATTTTTCAGGGCATGTTCTACCAACTTGTTTCACTCGGTGACTTTAGTGTACATTTTAGCTATAATCCATAACTAGTTTAAATCCAAACTTTTAAACAAAGTTATACATGTTTATCCATAATATTTTCAAGTTTCATTTAGTTCAAAAACAGGGCAAACCAGTCCTGAAATTTTATCATTTTCCATATTAGTCCATATTAGTGTTCTAAGCACTCTAGTGACATTTAACCTGTCATTTAAGCTATAATTCATTCCAATCAATTTATATTTCCTTCATTCATAATATCCCCTGTTTCTAAACAAGATTTACAGATTATAGAATTTAAGCTATAATATCCCATATTAGTCCAGATATGATGACAACCGTATCGATGCGCTAAAGCATAAAAAACCCCAAAATGAATATTGTATTGATACGGGTATAACAGTATAGGTACACTTTTGTCGATAAAAATTTCAGTGCTTAAAAACCGTATCGATACATCTGAGCGTAAATGTATAGTTTGGCTTCGAAACACTTATAAAAATTTTGTAGGTTAAAACATTTTGACTTTGAAGTTGTTTTGGTTCAAATGCTTGTCAATTTTTTGAGACTTCGAAATACTTAAAAATTTATTTATATTTGCAAATAAGTCCTTAGGCAATTTTTTATATCAAAATAAAATTTGGTTTTACAATCTCCCCCTTTTTATATAAAAAAAACCAAAGTAAATTTTTAAGTATTTTGAAAACTTTGAAAAGTTTACTCACCCTTAATTTATGATTGGTTTACAAAAGTTTGTAAAAATTTAGGTTTTTACACTTCTCCCACTTTTTGTTAGATCAGAATCAATGCATATAATAAAGGATATAGACAAGATATATAGCAATAAAGCACAAAGTAGAACATAATTAAAGCAACATAATATCATTGAGCTTGAAAATAATATCCAAAGCAATATAAGTTCAAATAACTTCAAACTTAAAATCTAAACTCAAATCCTAAAACCAAACATAAATCAAAGCATAGGGTTCTTAAACATAGAACATAGGTACATAATAAAATAGAAATCTTAAATGATATGATATGGAATAAGATGCACAAAGATTACTCATCCTCGTCATCTTCGTCCTCGTCCTCGTCCTCTTCATCATCATCATTGCGATTGACTCGAGAGTTTCGAGCATTAAACCAAGCACCATGGAAAGCGGTGAGAGAGACATCCATGGAGGCTTATTGTATCTAAATGGCCTTGACTCAATTTTCTAACGATGTAAAGCGTGTATCAATGGACGCAAATCCCACATTCATGGTTGTATCTAAAGAAGCAATATTAGTCTCTAAGGAGGTGAATTGCTCATTTAGATAGGCCATGAGTCCATCTAAGGAAGATTGAGCTAGGTTGACTTGTGGACCTTAGGGAGCTACCAGAGGAGGTTGAGCATCTTGAAGAGGAGGTCGATTAACACGAACCCATTCATGGTTCATGAATTCAAAGTGTGCACGAGTAAGGGAGTGTTCATCGATCGGCTTTCCAGGAGGCTCGGCGGTATCAAGCGAACATTTGATCTCCTAGGAATGGAACAAATAACTCAAGGTCGTGTCATATTAGAAAGACTTGACTTGATCAGTGTGACGGTGTTAAACAAGATAAACCAAGTTGGCAAACATAATTTGACAAAGGTTTAGGTGCTTACCCTCACAGAAACAGGGAAGCCAAAAGGCATCCACTTGGCGGATAGTAGAAAATTTGCAACTAGAAGGGCGAAGCCACCAAGAGATGATAAGGTGGAAGATACGATCATGTGCGTCAAGAACAGTTACGGAGCCAAGTTGGGACTATCCTAAAGAGTGTTCATCATCAATCCTCAAATTTTCAAAACCAAAAACATTGCATAAAATGGCTTGGTCATTTCGAAATTTCTTGCCCATGAGATAGGATTCAATAGAAATTACATGTTCCCTTGCTTGGTCATAGATGCATCGGGCATTAGCATAGAAAATTAAAACAAGATTTCGATATAAAATCGGGGGTATACTTTAAAAAGTTATGAATTTCCATTGTTGGAACAACCTAAAATATTTGAATTTAAAACATTTCAAGTTTAGAAAATGGGTTGAAACAACTTTCTCATCCCGAATAGAAAAAGCATTGATATTGTATGTAATAGGCCAAAGCCGAGGGCGATTGAAAACTATGTTGGATGATATAACCAAGATTCGATTTCGTAATACCCTCATTTTTTTCAGATTAGGATTTGATGAAATAGAAGACAATTCTTTTCTTGATCTCTTTTTAAGTCCCATGAAAAACCTGAAAACATCAATACAATTCGAAAACAATGTATGCAATTATCATCACATTCGATCCAATAAATATTCCAATAATTCAAGGTATTGTGAAAAACACTATATTTTATAGGTTAAAAATATATACAGGTATAAAAGTAAATTTTGGTAAAAAGAATTTAAAAAAAAACAGTGTTCAAAAATATGCGGTATAATTTTATATTTGAATAAAAAATTAGATTTTAAAGAGGTTTTGCAAAAACATCAAAACTCATACTATAAATATATTATGTATACAAAAATTAATTGAAAATAGCAAATAAAATTAAACAAAATTTAAAAAGAAAACAAAATGGATTTTATACCTTGAGTTGTGAAATTGGATGAATGAGGAGACTAGAATGCACCAATTTGATAGCAAAGCTTAGTCTTGATGTGTTGATGAAAAACACTCAAAAGATGTTAGGTTGTGTGCAAAATCAAAGGGTTTGAGGGGGTTTTTATAGCCCAAAATCAGCTAGGGTTTGAGAGAAATAAGAAGTTGTGTTTAAATTAAAGTAAAACACTCTTTTAATGCCAATTTAAAGCCCCAGCAGCTTACCGTGTCGATACGTTGACGTGGCAATCAATTCACTGTATCGGTACGGTTTTCCTACCGTATCGATATGTGTGACCGTATCGATACAGTGCTGACTGTATCGAAGCCCAAATAGTAACTTGTATCGATACAATGTTACCTGTATCGATACTCCTTTGCCAAAAATGCATTTTTTTAGTAGAATGTAGTTCAAAAATAGGATTTTAATTGATCCTAAATGCGTGTGTAGGATGAATGAGCAAAGTTTATGGACTAAAACAGATACATACTCCCCTAGAAACATGCATAGATGCATCAAGAAGCAAAATTACATGAACATAACCATCATTCAAATTCAAGCAAATTTTTTACACTTAAGGGATCTAAAAGGTCAAGATAGGCTAGTTAGACCTAACTCTCTCCTAAGAGTCCAAAAACGCTCTTTGTCTAATGGTTTTGTAAAGATATCTGCTAGTTGGTTTGAGGTATCAACATACTCTAGAATAACATCATTCTTTAAGACATGACCTCTAATGAAATGATGTCTTATCTCTATGTGCTTGGTTCTAGAATGTTGGATGAGATTCTTAGTGAGACATATGGCACTAGTATTATCACACTTAAGAGGTATGGTACCTACATCAATTCCATAGTCTAGAAGTTGTTTCTTCATCCAAAGAGCTTGAGCACAACAGCTTCTGGCCAATATATATTCCGCTTCGGTGGTAGATAGAGTTACACTATTTTGTTTCTTAGAGAACCAAGATATGAGCATACTACCTAGGAATTGGCAAGTATCGAATGTATTTTTTCTATCTATCTCACAACCTCCATAATCTGCATCAGAATAAGCATGTAGGTTAAAGGAAGAGTCTCTAGGATACCAAAGGCCTAAACAAGGTGTGTCTTTAAGGTATCAAAATATTCTCTTAATGGCTATAAGGTGTGATTCTCTAGGACTAGCTTGGAACCTAGAACACAAGTAAACATTAAACATAATGTCAGTTCTACTTGAGGTAACGTAAAGCAAAGAACCAATCATTGAACGATAAATCTTAGAATCAACACACTTACCTCCTTCATCTTTGTCAAACTTAATTGATGAGATCATTGGAGTGGCTTGAGGCTTCACATTCTCCAAGTCAAACTTCTTGAGCATATCCTTGATGTACTTAGCTTGATTGATGAAGATGTCATCCTTCCTTTGCTTGATTTGGAGCCCAAGAAGAATGACAGCCCCCCATCATGCTCATCTCAAACTCACCTTGCATTAACTTAGAAAATTCTTGGCAATAAAACTCATTAGTAGAACCAAAGATTATATCATCAACATAAACATGTACTACTAAGATGTCATTGCCATTTCTTTTAATGAAAAGTGTAGTGTCCACCTTGCCTTTTGCAAAACCTTTTTCAACCAAAAAGTTTGAAAATCTTTCATACCAAGCTATAGGAGCTTGTTTCAAACCATATAAAGCTTTAGTTAGTTTTAAAACATGGTTTGGAAAAATTAGATCTTCAAAATTGGGTGCGTGTTCAACATACACTTCTTCATTAATAAAACCATTCAAAAATACACTTTTAACATCCATTTGAAAAAGCTTGAATTCATGATAACATGCAAATGCAAGAAGCATCCTAATTGCTTCCATTCTAGCTACAGGTGCATATGTTTCATCAAAATCGATTCCCTCTTCTTGAGTATAACCTTGAGCAACAAGTCTAGCCTTGTTCCTCACTATGTTACCACTCTCATCTAGTTTGTTTCTAAAGACCCATTTAGTTCCTATAGTAGACTTATTACTTGGCCTATCAACTAATGTCCAAATTTTACTCCTCTCAAATGTATTAAGCTCTTCTTGCATGGCCAATATCCAAAAATCATCTTTTTAATGCTTCTTTGATATTTTTAGGCTCAATGCATGAAATGAATGCAACATTATTAAGCAAATTAAGAGAGGGTCTAATGGTTACCCCCTTGGATGGATCACCCAAGATTTCACCATCTTTGACATAGTTGGATTCCCTTGGGTAGCTCACTTCCTTTTCACCAAGATTCATGTCCTTCAAGGCTTCTATGGGAGGATCGTGTGCTCCTTCTTATTTGGTTGGAACCTCATCCACTTTTGATGATTGTCCACCATCATTGGCTTCAGTGATCCATACATCATCATCATCACAAGAATCCTTTCTCGGAAGGAGGTTATCATCGAAATCGCATGTTTGTGGCTTCCGCCCAAAATTACTTAGGTCAATTATTTTCACAAAGCATGGTTCTAGCCATTTCTTCTAAAGTACGGTTTTTCACTCTCAACTACCCCATTTTTTTAGGAGTGCGAGGTGCGGAAAAATTATGGCTAATACCATTAGTGTTATAAAAATCCTCAAAACCTAGATTTTGAAATTTCGTTCCATGGTCACTTTTAATATGAGAAATGTTTTGACCAAGGTCATTTTGAGTAATTTTTGAAAATGTGATGAATTTTTCTAAAGTCTCATCTTTTGTACTTAGAAAGAGAACTCACATGTACCTAGAGAAGTTATCAACTAAAATATATGCATACGATTTTCCACCCAAGCTAGTTGTCCTAATATGCCCAAAAAGATCCATATGAATCAATTGTAATACCCTACTAGTTGAAACATCGTTAATAGATTTAAATGAAGTTTGTTTTTGTTTACCCTTAGCACAAGCATCACAAATTTTATCTAAGGAAAATTTTAGCTTAGATAAACCTCTATAGAACCCGTATTTTGTCTGAGTATACTTATATAAATATATACTATATTTTCGATATAAATATAACCAATAATAATAATGATTAATAAAGCCAAAAAAAATAAAAAGACCAAAAGTCCATATTAAATAAATATTGTCCAAAATAAATGTCAATTATACATAAGGCCCATTTCTTAAATACAAAGGCCCATTTTTTTAGTGGTTCCCGCCCAAATGGCATTACTCTACACCAAAGAAACACAAAAGCCCATATGTGCTTTTAATTCCCGCCCAAACAAGCCCACGTGGCAACTCTCTGCTGGCCCGATCAGGATTCACGCGGATTAAGCTTTGATCTGGATACAACTGGTGTACGCTGACATCACCATGACATCAGCAAGTCTGACCCCTATAAATAGGGAGAGAGAGAAAAATATCAGGGAATTAATGACCCACTAATTACATACCATAAATGATAACTAAAATAATAATAATAATAGATATAATAAAATATGAGAGAGAAAGGTGACACGAGAATTTCACCTACCATTTCGTGAATCCGATCGGTCGCCGGCGTGCATTAACGGTCGTCGCGGAAGCTGAACCGACTCGGGAGCCGAATCGCCTGGTAGTCGAACCGTCAAGACGCTTTGGAGATCTAAAACGTTGCTGCCAGGACTGGGCCACCGTTGAGCCACCAGTGACACGAACAGTTGCCGGAGTTAGAGAACGCTGATTTCGCGACTGAAAAAGGTATATCTTCTTCTCTGTTTCAATTTCCTACAATAAACACGGAAAATATGTTAGATCAAAACGAAATAATATATAAAAACATGATGAAAAAGAGGAAATCGGAGAATTGTGCGGTTTCTGGCGAGTTATAGGTGCGATGGAATCGAAAACAGTGGATTTTGGGTAGATTAAGGCCTAGGTTCAGGTGTAGCGGGGTGGATTCGATCGAATCCGGGTCTAGATCTAGTTTTATGACCGAAAATCAAAATTTATGATGTATTGATGGTTTCGGCTGTCGCGGCGGTCGGCCAAAAATTGATGATGACAGTCGTCGGCTATTTAGTGAGACGAGAGAGAGTTCACGAGTTAGAGGGAGAGGGGAAATCAGTCGAATGACCGAGTTGGGCTCGGCATGGATCTTTTATACCCCATTCGGAACGACACCGTTTAAGGGGTGATCCTCGTGTTACCAAAGCGGGTCGGGTTGGATCCACGTTTTTTGCCTTTGGGGTTAATTGTTGGTCTAGTCCCTACAGTTTTAAAGTGTATTACAATTTTGCCATTATTTCATTTAAAATCAGAATTCGAAGTTCATTTCTCTTTCAATTTAGTCTTTTTTTCAAAATTAATTTAATTTTAATTGCTTTAATTTATTTGTATGCTTGCATAATTTTAAATCAAGCATATAGTATATTTGTTAGGTGAATTTAATCACTTAATTGTATTAATTAGAGCCTTTACCCTAGGTTTCTTAATTAACTAAATAATTTGACTAGGAAGATAATTGTAGAAAATAAATGAGTAATGAATAAGAACTTCAATATTCTAATTTGATTAGTGCCTCAATGAAATGCGATGTTAATCAAAAGAATATTCTAGTTTAATATTTAGTATCTCATTTAAACTTAGAACATGTAATCACATATAATTAGTCTTAATTAAAATAAAATTAAGATAGGACATAAGTAGTTAGTAACATTAAATAATTAGGAATGTTATTAATTTAGGGCCAAGTATGGATGGTGCTCAATTGTTTGGGCGTTATCTCATTAAGGCCTAAAAATTAATAATATTCATAGAATTTTAAATAATTAATTAATGGAGCCCTAATTAGGTTTTACTTAAAATGAACAAGACAATAATTGGACATGCATTAAAACCTTTTGTGTTGAGATACATTTTGAATATAAATTGAAGTGTCCTAATGCAATTGGACGTTTCAAAACATATATTCATCCTGTAACCCCTTAACCCGGCCCAGACGGTTGAACCGAATTAAGAAGTTTACACGGGGAAAACCAAAGTCAACCCGAAAGTCAACCTTGATTAACGACCCTTTTTTTTCTTTTTAATCTTATCTAAAAGCACATTAACCCTAGACATGTTCAACAATCAGCATACTCAAAGATCAGCGCATTCGGAAAACATTCAGGGACTTAATTGAACAAAACACGAATTTAGGGACCAAATTGTAAATTCTGAAAATTATAAGGACTTAACCCACTTTTAAGTTGCCATTATGAAATTAGTCATATTTCATGCTTCTCTGTCAAATTTCAGCTCAAACGGACATCTCAAACTCATTCAATTGCACAAACAAGGTTCAGGACCAAAACGCAAAGAATGCAACACATTTAACCAACAATTTCAGTGCCCAACGGTCGAGTGTTCCGGAACAGGGAGAACCTGTTCCGAAACGCGGGACCGTTCCGAAACTGGTTCCGAAACATGGCCTGGCAGTGGCCAAACCGTTCCGGAACAGTTCCTTCCGTTTCGGAACGCCAAGGCCATTTCAGGCCCCCGTTCCGATACGGTAGCACCTGTTCTGAAACAGGCTGCCCAGTTTTGCTGAAATTTGCTGGTTTATCACACAATTGACCCATCAAACATGCTCCAAAGGCAACCAAATTATACCAGCAAGTCATTACAAGCACAAGGAACATAATTGCATCAATCATACTCAAACATGGCATCAAATATGGAAATACCCAATTCTATAGGCATGCATCCTATTTAGAAAACCATTCAAGCATCAAAATACCAAACCAACCACATAAAGGCCATTTACATTTTTCAACATCAACAACAACATAAAACCAACTTAAGGAGTCCAAAACACCTCCCAAAACAACAACATAGGTTCTCCATTGCCAAATGCCAAAAGCTAATAGTGTTTAAGAAACTTTCACCATACATGAGCTTAGTTCACCACTTGGATTCTTGACCTCCTTGCTGCCCTCAATGCACTTTAATGCTCTGCATTATTGGTTTAAGAAAAGAGAGAGAGCGTAAGCAAATAGCTTAGTGAGGAATGCTCATTAAAACAACTCAATAATGCACTTATAAAACACCTTTATAAACCTTAGTTCAAAATAACATTTGTACATGCACATAAGCATTTAAAACAAGCAATTCATGCTTCAAATCATTAACATGTCATATTGGCCACAAGTGATAATCATAATCTTTTCATTTCAAAATACGGTCAACATAAGATTCACACATGGACTTTTAAACACCATTGTGATCTTACAATTCACAAGGACCACACATGGACTTTTAAACACCATTGTGTCCTTAGCACAAGAATCACCCATGGACTTTTAACCACCATGGTGTTCTTAAAATTCACAAGGCTCACTCAAGGACTTTTAACCACCTTAGTGACCTTAAACAAGAATCACCCATGGACTTTTAACCACCATGGTGTTCTTAAAATTCACAAGGCTCACACAAGGACTTTTAACCACCTTTGTGACCTTACAATACGCAAGGCTCACTCAAGGACTTTTAACCACCTTAGTGACCTTAGCACAAGAACCAACCATGGACTTTTAACCACCATGTTGTTCTTAAAACAAGAATCACCTATGGACTTTTAACCACCATAGTGTTCTTAACCTTTTTCAAAACATCACTTGCCAATATGCATCATTAAACAACAATAATCCACTGTTTTAAAGCATTTAACAAAACCATTAATCATCATGCACCATTATGCATCAAAACCACATTTAATCAAATGTTCATAACAAGGATCCCTTACCTTGAGCATCCTTCAAATTCATGGCTTAAAACCCAGCAATAAACATGCTAAATAAGCTTCCAAAACAGGATTTAAAACATGCAAACAAATCACATTGCATACAACCAATCCATGGTTCAACATAAAGTGAATTCTTCCGAAAACTTACTCTTGAGCTTAGCTAAGTTGCTTAGACTTAAACTAAGCTCCCAAACCTTCAAAACATTGGTTTCAAGCTGAAAACCAAAATCCACTCACCGATTCCGTTTCGCCTCTTGCCGAAACACCAATCAAGCTTCCGGATCACCACCACAAAGATCCGAAGATGTCTCCCCTGTTTTAAACACATAAAAATAGTAGATTAATGCATCATCATGCATTAATATCTTCAACCAAGACATCTAAACTCGCTGCTCTCATTCACACTCCATTTTCGGCTACCAAACACAACCGAAAACACATCCAAACAACTCCACAACACTACCCAGCCAAGATTCATCAATTCTAAACATCCTTAAACATCAATTAACATCCAAAAAGGATCTAACCACGTCCTTATACCTCCAGCTATAACAGATCATCAAGATCACTCCAAAAACAACCAAAAACTCAAGCAAAACTTAGGAAATTCAACCTATTCGGGATTGCATTGATTAAACCTCAACTTCTCATCAATTAAACATTCATTTTACAACAAAATGACATCTCAAAATAGTGCCCAATTAGATCACACGAATTTCACCAAAATCAAAGCAAATCTTGCATTTTAAAGCCAAGATCAAGAATACAATTGTAAAACCTTTAATAAAACACAAATCAAGGATTGAGAACTTGAGAATTTCAGTAAAGAACTGAGAATTTAGAGGAGAAGGACGTTCATACCTCTAAACTTGAGTTTTCTCCCTTTTGGGAACCAAAATCTTAAAAATCCAATAAGCAAATGCAAAGGTTTTGTTGTAGATTTGATTAGAGATCAAATGAGAGTTGAAATCTAATCTTTGGAGATCAAAATCAGAGGAAATTCTGCTGGAGAAAAGTGTTTGGGTTGAGAGAAAAGTTGAGAGAAAAGAAAATGGAAATTTAGGAAAAGTTTGTTAAAATGACAAAATATCTTTCCCTCCCTTTTTCCTTTATTTTAAAACCATTAATTAATTTGATTAATACTCAGAAAAATCTGGAGAAACTCCTTTGGGTAAATAGCTCCTTAAAGATTCAAAGTTTCAATCCTTTTTAAAACAGTCACACAGTTTTCAAAAATTACATTTTGGTCACTAACCCAAAATGTCACTCTTCCAAACCTCATTTTGTAAAATTGATTTCACCTTTCTCTTATATATAATAAAAGAGGATTTTAAGACATTTTTCCATATTTTTAATGCAACCCGAACTAGGCTTTCCTAAATTCACCCTTTTATATTCGAACCGCAATCCGACCGGTCCGGTCCAAACCCAAAAATTCTAAGCCCAAAATTGGGGTGTTACAACTCTCCCCCCCTTAAGAAATTTCGTCCTCGAAATTTACCTGAAGGAAAGAGATACGGAAACTGCTTCAGCATGTCATCCTTCCGTTCCCACGTGGCTTCTTCAACACCACGATGCTTCCACAACACCTTTACCAACTCAATGGTTTTGCCTCGAAGAACATTACTATCCAAATCCAGAATCTTCACTGGTTCCTCATCATAGGTCAAATCCGGATTCAATTCCACTTTTTCCACAGGCATCACATGTGAAGGATCAGATCTATACCTCCGAAGCATAGAAACATGAAACACATCATGAATCTTCTCCAACTCTTGTGGTAACCTCAACTTGTACGCAACAGGACCCACACGCTCAACCATCTCGTATGGTCCAATGTACCTAGGGCTCAACTTACCCTTCCGACCAAACCTCGTCACCTTTTTCCAAGGCGAAACCTTCAAAAACACATGGTCACCCACCGCATACTCAATCTCCTTACGCTTCAGATCCGCGTAAGACTTTTGCCGATCAGAAGCTGCCTTCAAGCGCTCACAAATGAGCTTCACCTTCTCGGTGGTTCCTTTCAACAAAGCCGGCATCGAAACCAACTTCTGACCCATTTCAGCCCAACACAGAGGAGTCCTACACTTCCTCCCGTACAAAGCCTCATAAGGTGCCATTTGAATACTTCCTTGATAACTGTTATTATAGGAAAACTCCACCAAAGGCAAATGTTTCTCCCAAGAGCCCTAAAACTCAATCACGCAGCACCTCAACATATCCTCCAAAACCTGGATAACACGCTCGGACTGACCATCTGACTGCGGATGATAAGATGTACTAAAATTCAACCGTGTACCCAAAGCTTGATGCAAACACTGCCAGAAACGCGATGTAAACCTCGGATCCCTATCCGACACAATCGACTTAGGCACACCATACAGCCGCACAATCTCAGCAATGTACAGCTCTGCAAGCTTATCCAAGGTATACGTAGTATGCACAGGCAAGAAATGCGCACACTTCGTCAGGCAATCCACAATCACCCACACCGAATTCTTCTTCGATGGTGACAAAGGTAAACCAGATACAAAATCCATGGTAATCCTTTCCCACTTCCATTCAGGAATCCTCAACGGTTGCAACAAACCTGATGGAAACTGATGCTCAGCCTTAACTCGCTGACACACCATACACTTGCTTACAAACTCAGCAACATCCTTCTTTAAACCCACCCAATAGTACTCATCACGAAGATCACGATACATCTTAGTACTACCAGGATGCATAGCAGAAGGACTACTATGACCTTCATTCAGAATAGCACGCCTCAACTCAACATCATTGGGCACTACTATCTGACTCCCAAAACACAACACCCCATCATCATTAAAACGGAAATCCAAAGGCCTACCCTCCGCAATATCCTGTACATGAGGTACCAAGGAATCATCCAACAACTGCTTTTCCTTGATCAACTGAACCAAAGATGGTTTCACTTGCAACTCAGCCACAAGACCACCATCACGCGAAATGCTCAAACTAGCAAACATAGCCCTCAACTCAACAGCTACCTTCCTACTCAAGGCATCCGCTACAACATTAGCTTTTCCAGGGTGATACTCAATCGTTAAATCATAATCCTTGAGCAACTCCACCCAACGTCGCTGCCTAAGATTCAACTCCTTCTGAGACATCAGGTACTTCAAACTCTTGTGATCCGTGTACACAGTACACTTCTCACCATATAGATAATGTCTCCAGATCTTCAAAGCAAAAACCACCGTAGCCAACTCGATATCATGCGTAGGATAATTGCGCTCATGCACTTTCAGCTGCCGTGATGCATAAGCCACCACCTTACCCTCTTGCATCAACACACATCCCAAACCAACGTAGGACGCATCACTATACACCACAAACTCTTTCCCTGATTCAGGTTGAACCAAGATAGGAGCTTGCGTCAAAGCCGCCTTAAGCTTCTCAAAAGCCTGCTGTCTCGCTTCCGTCCACTCATACTTAACATCCTTCTGCAACAACTTCGTCAAAGGTGCAGCAATCTTCGAAAACCCATCCACAAACCTTCGTTAGTATCCCGCCAAACCAAGGAAACTACGAACTTCATGAACAGACTTAGGAACCTTCCAATTCATCACCGCTTCAATCTTCTGAGGATCAACACGAATCCCCTCAGCAGAAACCACATGACCAAGAAACACCACTTCTCTAAGCCAGAACTCACACTTGCTCAGCTTAGCATAAAGCTGATTCTCCAACAAAGCTTGCAACACAATTCTCAAATGCTCTTCATGCTCCTCCTCAGTACGCGAGTACACGAGGATATCATCAATGAATACCACAACAAACTTATCCAGGTATTCATGAAATACACGATTCATCATGTCCATGAAAGCTGCAGGAGCATTTGTCAAACCAAACGGCATCACAAGGAACTCATAATGCCCATACCTCGTCCTGAAAGCTGTCTTTGGCACATCCACATCCTTCACCTTCAACTGGTAATACCCTGACCTTAAGTCAATTTTAGAGAACACAGCTGCTCCCCGAAATTGATCAAAAAGATCATCAATTCTCGGCAATGGATACCGATTCTTGATAGTCAGCTTGTTAAGCTGACGATAATCAATGCACATTCTCATAGTGCCATCCTTCTTCTTCACAAACAAGACCGGTGCACCCCAAGGCGACACACTCGGCCGAATGAAACCACGATCAAGCAACTCTTGCAATTGCGTCTTCAGCTCTTTTAACTCCTTAGGTACCATTCGATAAGGAGTAATGGACACATGAGTTGTGTTTTCATACAACTCAATCCCAAACTCCACCTCACGATTAGGAGGCAATCCAGGCAACTCCTCAGAAAACACACCAGGAAACTCTCGCACAATCCTGATATCTTGCACACGCAACTCCTTAGAGCTAGGATTCATCACAAAAGCTAGATAAGCTTCACAACCTTGCCTCAGCATCCGGCTCGCCTCCAAATAGACACCACATTGGCAAGAAACTTCACATTCTCACCAACCACAACTACCTCATAATCATCCGCAAGTTTCAACGAAACCCGCTTATTCTCACAATCCACTACAGCACGATGCTCAGCAAGCCAATCCATACCAAGGATTACATCAAAACCATAGAAAGGCAATTCCATAAGATCAACAGGAAAAACATGATCTTGCACAACCAAAGGACATCTTCTATAAAGCTTTCGAGTCACAACAGTCTCACCAAAAGAACTAGTGACACGCATACCAACATCCAAAGACTCAACAGGCAAACCAAGCAATTCAGCATGCTCACGCAAAATATATGAGTGTGTAGAGCCAGAATCAATCAAGGAAAGTAATGACAAGGATTGCAGAGTAAAAGTACCTGCGATCACATCCGCGTCATTCCTCCCCTCCCTCTGAGCAAACACTCTAGCCTGGCCACCACCTTCAGGATAAACAGCTACAACATGAGCCACATTCCGTACACCATCCTCTCTACGCTGGAAATTACCACGGCCGCGCCCACGACCTCTCTGTGGTGCAACAACTACAGGAGCACGCCCTTGGCCACCAGCCAATATAGGACACTCTCTCCTCATGTGATCCGTAGATCCACAGTTCCAGCACGCATTACCAGCTGCCACAACAGGAGCTTGCACCTCCCTCACAGCTCGAGGACAATCACGTTTCATATGGCCACGCGATCCACATGTCCAACATGCGCTCGGTTCAGCTCTTGCCTTGCCTCCCTAAGCAAGCGCACCACCTCCTCGCTTAGCCGAAGACTGATACCTCTGATCGCGTCCCCTCTTGTTCCGTCCACCACTGGAACTATACTCAGCGACTCACTTACCAGCACCAGAACCAGCACCTCTAGATGATAAACCCAAATTCATCTCAATGTCCTTTGCTCGGCCAACCAGCACATCAAAATCATTATACTCAGTCGCCAGCATATAGGTCTTTACATCCGTCACCAAACCATAACGGAACCTTTCACACCTCTCCCGCTCATCCGGGACAAGCTCAGGTGCGTACTGACTGAGTCGAACAAACTGAACTTCATACTCAGCTACAGACATGCTCCCTTGGGTAAGAGACATGAACTCTCTCTTCTTTTCATCTAGGTACCTCACACCCAGATATCTCCTCTTGAACGCGTTCTGAAAGAACGTCCAAGTCACATCAGCATCCGCCATCCCAGAGATAGAGGTTGTCCACCAAGTGTAAGCATCATCTTGCAACAATGATACCACACAGCCCAGCTTCTGCACATCAGTGCAACTCATTTGACCCAAGATTCTCTTGGTACTTTCCAACCAAGCCTCAGAACTTTCAGCAGACAAACCCCTGAACTCAGTCCCTCCCAGACTGCGCAAACGCTCCAAGGGTAGTCTAACTCCAGCATCTCCCTGATGCCCAGCTCCTTGAGCTCCAGCTACCGCTGCTTGAAAAGCTCCAACAATAGCTTGAATCAACATTGTCATGTCAGGAATAGCTTGCCCCTGACCAGCTTCAGGTCCAACGACCCCAGCACCACCTGCAGCTCCAGCTCCTTCACCCTCAGCACCACCACCACCAGGTGGAGGAGGTAAATCCACCGCACTTTCAACATTCTCCTCATTCTCATTCTGATTTTGAGCCATAGCTCGCATATTACCTCTCGTCTCTCTACGAGGTGCCATTCACTAACAATGCAATCACAATGCAAATAAACAAAGTCAGGCTCAGCAAGGTAAGCAATCCAAGTACTCAAGCTCATTTCCAATTAAAAACAACATCATTTCATTAGATTTGATTTGGCAATGGGTCTCCCTAACATGCTTTCACCACAGCATACACCACAATTGTAACATACTTACAATTCACACATCATATTCACTCAACAAGCATACAAAGCATACATACTTTAATCACCCACATAATCATTCCCAATTACACGATAACTCAGCTCTGATACCACCAAATGTAACCCCCTTAACCCGGCTTAGACGGTTGAACCGAATTAAGAAGTTTACACGGGGAAAACCAAAGTCAACCCGAAAGTCAACCTTGATTAACGACCCTTTTTTTCTTTTTAATCTTATCTAAAAGCACATTAACCCTAGACATGTTCAACAATCAGCATACTCAAAGATCAGCGCATTCGGAAAACATTCAGGGACTTAATTAAACAAAACACAAATTTAGGGACCAAATTGTAAATTCTGAAAATTATAAGGACTTAACCCACTTTTAAGTTACCATTATGAAATTAGTCATATTTCATGATTCTATGTCAAATTTCAGCTCAAACGGACATCTCAAACTCATTCAATTGCATAAACAAGGTTCAGGACCAAAACGCAAAGAATGTAAAACATTTAACCAACAATTTCAGTGCCCAACGGTCGAGTGTTCCGAAATAGGGAGAACCTGTTCCGAAACGCGGGACCGTTCCGAAACTGGTTCCGAAACATGGCCTGGCAGTAGCCAAACCGTTCCGGAACAGTTCCTTCCGTTTCGGAACGCCAAGGCCATTTCAGGCCCCCGTTCCGATACGGTAGCACCTGTTCCGAAACAGCCTGCCCAGATTTGCTAAAATTTGCTGGTTTATCACACAATTGACCCATCAAACATGCTCCAAAGGCAACCAAATTATACCAGCAAGTCATTACAAGCACAAGGAACATAATTGCATCAACCGTACTCAAACATGGCATCAAATATGGAAATACCCAATTCTATAGGCATGCATCCTATTTAGAAAACCATTCAAGCATCAAAATACCAAACCAACCACATAAAGGCCATTTACATGTTTCAACATCAACAGCAACATAAAACCAACTTAAGGAGTCCAAAACATCTCCCAAAACAACAACATAGGTTCTCCATTGCCAAATGCCAAAAGCTAATAGTGTTTAAGAAACTTTCACCATACATGAGCTTAGTTCACCACTTGGATTCTTGACATCCTTGCTGCCCTCAATGCACTTTAATGCTCTGCATTATTGGTTTAAGAAAAGAGAGAGAGCGTAAGCAAATAGCTTAGTGAGGAATGCTCATTAAAACAACTCAATAATGCACTTATAAAACATCTTTATAAACCTTAGTTCAAAACAACATTTGTACATGCACGTAAGCATTTAAAACAAGCAATTCATGCTTCAAATCATTAACATGTCATATTGGCCACAAGTGATAATCATAATCTTTTCATTTCAAAATACGGTCAACATATGATTCACACATGGACTTTTAAACACCATTGTGATCTTACAATTCACAAGGACCACACATGGACTTTTAAACACCATTGTGTCCTTAGCACAAGAATCACCCATGGACTTTTAACCACCATGGTGTTCTTACAATTCACAAGGCTCACTCAAGGACTTTTAACCACCTTAGTGACCTTAAACAAGAATCACCCATGGACTTTTAACCACCATGGTGTTCTTAAAATTCACAAGGCTCACACAAGGACTTTTAACCACCTTTGTGACCTTACAATACACAAGGCTCACTCAAGGACTTTTAACCACCTTAGTAACCTTAGCACAAGAACCAACCATGGACTTTTAACCACCATGTTGTTCTTAAAACAAGAACCACCTATGGACTTTTAACCACCATAGTGTTCTTAACCTTTTTCAAAACATCACTTGCCAATATGCATCATTAAACAACAATAATCCACTGTTTTAAAGCATTTAACAAAGCCATTAATCATCATGCACCATTATGCATCAAAACCACATTTAATCAAATGTTCATAACAAGGATCCCTTACCTTGAGCATCCTTCAAATTCATGGCTTAAAACCCAGCAATAAACATACTAAATAAGCTTCCAAAACAGGATTTAAAACATGCAAACAAATCACATTGCATACAACCAATCCATGGTTCAACATAAAGTGAATTCTTCCGAAAACTTACTCTTGAGCTTAGCTAAGTTGCTTAGACTTAAACTAAGCTCCCAAACCTTCAAAACATTGGTTTCAAGCTGAAAACCAAAATCCACTCACCGATTCCGTTTCGCCTCTTGCCGAAACACCAATCAAGCTTCCGGATCACCACCACAAAGATCCGAAGATGTCTCCCCTGTTTTAAACACATCAAAACAGTAGATTAATGCATCATCATGCATTAATATCTTCAACCAAGACATCTAAACTCGCTGCTCTCATTCACACTCCATTTTCGGCTACCAAACACAACCGAAAACACATCCAAACAACTCCACAACACTACCCAGCCAAGATTCATCAATTCTAAACATCCTTAAACATCAATTAACATCCAAAAAGGATCTAACCACGTCCTTATACCTCCAGCTATAACAGATCATCAAGATCACTCCAAAAACAACCAAAAACTCAAGCAAAACTTAGGAAATTCAACCTATTCGGGATTGCATTGATTAAACCTCAATTTCTCATCAATTAAACATTCATTTTACAACAAAATGACATCTCAAAACAGTGCCCAATCAGATCACACGAATTTCACCAAAATCAAAGCAAATCTTGCATTTTAAAGCCAAGATCAAGAATACAATTGTAAAACCTTTAATAAAACACAAATCAAGGATTGAGAACTTGGGAATTTCAGTAAAGAAGTGAGAATTTAGAGGAGAAGGACGTTCATACCTCTAAACTTGAGTTTTCTCCCTTTTTGGAACCAAAATCTTGAAAATCCAATAAGCAAATGCAAAGGTTTTGTTGTAGATTTGATTAGAGATCAAATGAGAGTTGGAATCTAATCTTTGGAGATCAAAATAAGAGGAAATTCTGCGGGAGAAAACTGATTGGGTTGAGAGAAAAGTTGAGAGAAAAGAAAATGGAAATTTAGGAAAAGTTTGTTAAAATGACAAAATATCTTTCCCTCCCTTTTTCCTTTATTTTAAAACCATTAATTAATATGATTAATACTCAGAAAAATCTGGAGAAACTCCTTTGGGTATATAGCTCCTTAAAGATTCAAAGCTTCAATCCTTTTTAAAACAGTCACACAGTTTTCAAAAATTACATTTTGGTCACTAACCAAAATGTCACTCTTCCAAACCTCATTTTATAAAATTGATTTCACCTTTCTCTTATATATAATAAAAGATAATTTTTAAGACATTTTTCCATATTTTTAATACAACCCGAACTAGGCTTTCCTAAATTCACCCTTTTATATTCGAACCGCAATCCGACCGGTCCGGTCCAAACCCAAAACTTATAAGCCCAAAATTGGGGTGTTACACATCCAAAATGTATTTTCTTACAAAAGGATATCTCCATTCAAAATGAAATCTATTTAACGATTAAATGATTTAATTAAATTCAGATTAATGTTTGAAATGCCATAATGCGACGTGGAATTAATAAGGTACCAATAACGGGCGTTAGTAGGGATGCTAATCCTTCCCTACACGTAACCGACTCCCAAACCCAAATTTTATTAAAATAATCTCTGGTTCGTTTTTTATGGTGTTTGGTCTACCAAAGTGACCGGTGGCGACTCCAAACGATTTTTAAGAAAATAAAAGAAAATTGATTAAAATAGAAAAACCCCTAATTTCAAGACCAAATTAAAATGAAAAATCCCAATTTCCAAAACTCTAATCGTCAGGTTGTTTTTCCACAAACGGTTCAAAATTGGTCGCAACAACCTCTAACTAGATTTTGGGAAACCAATTTCTCTAAAACACTTATGCTAGCATGCCCTAGTTTCCTATGCCATAACCATGCATCATTTTCATTTTGAGCAACCAAACATGTATGGGATGCATGAATGTCATCTAAATGCACCATATATATGTTGCTTATGCGATGACCAATGAGATTTATTTTATTTGTTTTATTGTCAACAATTTTGCAACCATTAACATCAAAAGAACATTAAAACCCTTATCACATATTTGACTAATGCTCCACAAATTATGCTTTAGACCATTGACATATAAGACATCTTCAATGAGAATAGAAGAGAGATTACCAATGTAACCAATACCCTCAATGTGACCTTTGGAGTTGTCACCAAATGTCACCACTCCATCACTCTTTGGCTTTAGCTCCATGAATCCGCTCTTGTCTCCAGTCATGTGTCTTGAGCATCCACTATCAAGGTACCAAGTGTTTTTACTTGAATCTTTGTCCTTGTAGCAGTGCTCCCCCTACAAACAAAGATTAGTTCTTGAGTTTTTGGTACCCAAATCATTTTGGGCCCATGTGAGTTAGCTCTCAAATACTTGGTTCCCTTAGGAATTTAAGAAGCAATAGCATGAATATTATTTGAAGCTACAAGTTCCTTAGGAACACATACACCTCTAACTATTTTACCTTTAGGATGGCTTTAAGAGCTTCTTTGTTTGTAGCCATTAAAGTTCCTTTTCACATAGTTGGGTTTTGAAGAACTTGCTTTTTCAAAATATTGTTTCCCAACTACAGAAAGAGAAGCCTTAAGCTCATTCACCACTTTGTGGTGATCATCATGGACTTTTGAAAGAAGATTGTTTAAATCGATATTTTCATTTTGAAAATATTTTAGGTCATTTTGTAAACCCAAAATCTTCTTTTCAACTTCCGAGTTGGTTTTGGGAAGGGAATTGTTTTGGGTTTTTATATTGAAAATCATTTTCATGTTTTTCAAATCCGATTCCTTTTACTTTTCCACCAACTCATCGTAAACCTCTTGCAACTCATCATATGCATCTTTAAGCTCATCAAATGTGAAGTCAAAAGTATATGAGTTAGGGTTTACCTTAGGATCATCATCAATAGACATGAGGCAAAGATTATCCATTTTGTGCTCCTCTTCATTGGATGATAATTCTTCATCACTCCAAGTAGCAACGTGAGCTTTGAGCTTCTTCTTCTTTTCAAAGCCCTTCTACTTGAGTTGAGGGCAATCGGATCTTATGTGCCCCGGCTTCTTGCACTTATAACAAATGAGTTGATCCTTCTCCTCTTCATTGTTATTGTTCTTGACGTCTCTTCTTCTTTGAAATTTTCTTCATCGGTTGAACTTCATGAACCGAGAGTGTAACACCCCAATTTTGGGCTTAGAAGTTTAGGGTCTGAGCTGGACCGGTCTGAGAAACGGTTCGAATATAAAAGGAGGTTTTAGGGAAAGCCTAGTTCGGGATGCTTTAAAAATATATAAAAATATCTAAAAATCCTCTTTTAATATATATAAGAGAGTGGTGAAAACAATTTTACAAAATAAGATTTGGAAATACTACATTTCGGTGTAGTGACCAAAATGTGATTTTTGAAAAGTTTAGTGGTGACTGTTTTGTAAGGATTGAAACTTTGAATCTTTAAGGAGCTAATTTACCCAAAAATGTTTTCTCCAGATTTTTCCTTAATTTGGGTGATTTATTAAATGTTTAATTAAAAAATAAGGATGGGAAACTACTTTTTGGATTTTCATAACTACTTTTTCCTAATTTTCTCTCATTCCATTTTCTCTCAAAATCCCATCATCCAAACACTTTTCTCCAGCAAATTTTGCATTGATCTTCACTTCAATTGATGAGATTTCTATCATCCATTAGTTCCTAATCAATCTTGCATCAAATCATTTTGATCACCTCATTAAATTTTCAAGAAATTTGGCCCAAATCAAGGAGAAATCACCATTTAGAGGTAAGATTGTTCTTCTCCTCTGAATACTCGGTTCTTTACTAAAATTCCCAAGTTGTCAATCCTTAATTTAAGTTTTATAAATGGTTTTGATGTTGGAGACATGATTTTGGCTTAAAACTCAAGATTTTGGAAGAAATCTTGAAGAATTTCGTTGTGATTGCTTGGGCTCTATTTTGAGATGATTCTTTAATGTATTTTGGATGTCTAATGATGTTTGAAATGAGGTTTTATCAATCTAATCCCGAATAGGTTGTATTTCCTAAGTTTTTGCTTGTGAAAATGGTGGTTTTTGAGATATTTTTGGTGTTCTGTTATAGCTGGAGGTATAAGGACGAGTTTAGGTTCTTTTTGGATGTTAATTTATGTTTAGAAATGGTTAGGAGTGATGGATCTTGGCTGAGTTAAGTTTTGGAAGAGTTTGGACGTGATTTCGGTTGTGTTTGGTAGCCGAAATGTTGGGTATAAGTAGAGCAGCGAGTTTTGGTGTGTTGGCTAAAAATTTCAATGCATGATGATGCATTAGTCCTCTGCTTTTATGTGTCTAAAATATGGGAGACATCTTCGGACACTTTTGGAGTTGATCCGGAGGCTTGATTGACGTTTCGGCAAGCAAGTGAAACGAAATCGGTGAGTGCGTTTGGGTTTGAAGTCCATGAGGACAAAAATACAAGGTTTGGGGGATTTAAGGGAGGTTTGAAACACCTTCCTAAATCCGGAAGTAAGTTTGACTGAGGTTGGCAATGGGAACCTAAGATGTGTTTTGATAGGTTGGCAATGAGAACCTAAGATGTGTTTTGGGAGGTGTGTTAAACTCCCTGAGGTTGTGGCATGTTTGCCTTGGTTGGTTTGAATTGTAGATGGCCTTGATTACTTGATTTGAAGTTTGATTGCCTATTTGGTTTTGTTAATAGGAAGCATGCCTCTAGATTTGTGAGTTTTCATACTTGATGCTATGAATGTGTTAGGGTGTCCTAAATATGTGCCATATATGTATGTTGACTTGTTGGCTTGGTTAGAGAGTTGTTAGGGTGTGTTTGAATGTGTTTTTGGCTGAAAAACCATCAAATTCTGCACTTTCTGGGCAAACCATATCGAAACACTCTCTGCCGTTTCGAAACGGGGGCCTATAATGGCCTTCGTGTTTCGAAACGGTTAGAGGCTGTTTCGAAACGTTCTGGCTACTGGAGAGCCGTGTTTTGGAACAAGTTTCGAAACGGGGGAGTGTTTTGCCCCAGCATTTTGATACGGCTTGTAGGTGTGTCGAAACAGGTGATCGTTGGTCACAGATTTGAATTGTTCTGAAGTTTGCATGTTTTACATTTTAGTCCTAAATGTTGAGATTGAAATTGCTTGAGCTTGGGATGTCCAATTAAGTTGAAATTCGGCAGAGAAGCATGTAACATGACTAATTTCACTTTGGTAACTTTAATATCAGTAAGGACCTTCTAATTTTTAGAAATTACATTTTGGTCCCCAAACTTGTATATTGTGCAATTGAGTCCCTTTTTGAAATCCGATCGTTGTGCCTTCCTCTATCGTATCTCGTGAGTACTCGCTTAGGATTAACAAGCATCTAGACAAGATTAAAAGGAAAAAAAGGGTCGTGAATCAAGGTTGACTTTCGGGTTGACTTTGGTTTTCCCCGTGTAATCTTCGTAGTTCGGGTCAACCGTCTAGGTCGGGCTAAGGGGGTTACATTTGGTGGTATAAGAGCTTAGTTCTCGTATCCTTGGAATTTGTATGAGGATGTTGTATGTGTTTTTGCGTGATATACCTTTTTGGGTGAAAGAATGTTGTCTAAATTGTGATGCGTGGTTTCAATTGTGATGATATGCTATGTTGAAGTTTGTTAGGGGATCCCATTGCCATATCAAAACTAGTGAAAGGAATTGTTTTAGAAAATGAGCTTGAGTACTTGGATTACTTACCTTATTGAGCCTAATTGTGTTTATTGCATATTTTGTCAGTGCATTGTTTTCTTTGTAAATGGGGCCACGTAGAGAGATGAGAGTGAATACAAGAGTTGTGGCTCAGAATGAGAATGATGCGAATGCTGAGAATGTTGTGAATTTACCTCCTCCTCCTGGTGGTGGACCACCTGGTGGTGATGGTGGTGTTGGAGCTGGAAATGCTGGAGCTAGTGCTGGGGTCACTGGACATGAAGTTGTGCAGGGGCAAGCTGCTCCTGACATGACTGTGTTGATTCAGGCTATTGCTGGAGCTTTCCAGGCAGCAGTAGTTGGAGCTCATAGAGCTGCGCATCAGGATGATGCTACTGGGAGGTTGCCTTTGGAACGTCTTCGCAGTCTGGGAGGGACTGAGTTCAGAGGTTTATCTCCGGAAAGATCTGAGTCTTGGTTGGAGAGCACCAAGAGGATTTTGGGTCAGATGAACTGCAATAATGTGCAGAAGCTGGGTTGTGTGGTATCACTGCTGCATGGTGATGCATATACGTGGTGGACGACCACTATCTCTGGTATGGATGATGATGAGGTGACTTGGACGTTCTTTGGGAATGAGTTCAAGCGAAAGTATCTGGGTGTGTGATACTTAGATGAGAAGAAAAGAGAATTTATGTCTCTGATGCAAGGTAGCATGATGGTAGCTGAGTTTGAGATCCAGTTTGTCTGCCTTAGTCAGTATGCACCTGAGCTCATCCCTAACGAGCGGGAGAGGTGTGAACAATTCCGTTATGGGTTGGTAACAGATGTGAAGACTTTCATGCTTGCGGCTGACTACACAGATTTTGATGTCTTGGTCACTAGAGCTAAGGACATTGAGGCGAACCTTGGTTTGACTAGTCGAGCAGGAGGACCTAGCTCTGGGAAGCGAGCGGCTGAACGCGATTATAGTAGAGATCGCAACAAGAGGCATAATGATCGGAGGCCACAGTATGATGCTAGGCGTGGGGGTGGTAACCTTGGGAGAGGTCAGCAAGGACCTAATGCTGTTCAGAGGACTCGTGAGTGTAACCGTTATGGTAGACGGCACGGTGGTGAATGTTGGGGTAACCTTGGGATGTGCTGGAATTGTGGAAACCGTGGACATATGAAGAAGGATTGTCCTCAGCCTCTGAGAGATGGACAGGCTCCGATGAGAGCAGCTGAGCCACAGAGAGGTCGTGGGCACGGCCATGGTAATTTTCAGCGCAGAGATGATGGTGGCAGGAATGTAGCGCATGTTGTGGCCGTTCAACCTGAGGGTGGAGGTCAGACTCGAGTGTATGCCCAGCGTGAGGGAAGGAATGATACGGATGTGATCGTAGGTACCTTCACTTTGCAATTCTTATCATTATTTTCTTTGATTGATTCTGGATCTACACACTCATATATATTGCGTGAACATGCTCAAATGCTTGGTTTACCTGTTGAGTCTTTGGATGTTGGTATGCGTGTGACTAGTTCCTTTGGTGAAACGGTTGTGACGCGAAGGTTGTATAGAAGATGTCCCTTGAAAGTGCAAAACCATGTTTTTCTTGTTGATCTCATGGAATTGCCATTCTATGGTTTTGATGTAATCCTTGGAATGGATTGGCTTGTTGAGCATCAGGCTGTAGTGGATTTTGAAAGCAATCGAGTTTCGTTGAAACTTGCGGATGATTATGAAGTGGTGGTAGTAGGTGAGAATGTGAAGTTTCTTGCCAATGTGGTGTCTACGTTAGAAGCAAGTCGAAGGCTGAGACAAGGTTGCGAGGCTTACCTAGCCTTTGTGATGAATCCTAGTTCAAAGGAGTTGCGGGTTCAGGATATCAGAACTGTTCGTGAGTTTCCTGGAGTGTTTCCGGAGGAGTTACCTGGTTTGCCGCCTAGTCGCGAGGTGGAGTTTGGAATTGAGCTATATGAAAACACAACTCCAGTGTCCATTGCTCCCTATCGCATGGCACCTAAGGAGCTAAAGGAGTTAAAGACTCAACTTCAGGAGTTGCTTGATCGTGGGTTCATTCGGCCAAGTGTGTCACCTTTGGGTGCACCGGTTTTGTTTGTGAAAAAGAAGGATGGCACTATGAGAATGTGCATCGATTATCGTCAGCTGAACAAGTTGACTATCAAGAATCGGTATCCTTTGCCGAGGATTGATGATCTTTTTGATCAATTTCGGGGAGCGGCTGTGTTCTCCAAGATTGACTTAAGGTCAGGGTACTATCAGCTTAAGGTGAAAGATGTGGATGTGCCAAAAACAGCCTTTAGAACGAGGTATGGGCATTATGAGTTCCTTGTAATGTCGTTTGGCTTGACGAATGCTCCTGCAGCTTTCATGGACATGATGAATAGAGTGTTCCATGAATACTTGTATAAGTTTGTTGTGGTGTTCATTGACGATATCCTTGTGTACTCTCGTACTGAGGAGGAGCATGAAGGTCATTTGAGGGTTGTCTTGCAAGCGCTTTTGGAAAATCAGCTTTATGCTAAGTTGAGCAAGTACGAGTTTTGGTTGAGGGAAGTTGTGTTCCTTGGTCATGTGGTTTCGGCTGAAGGGATTCGTGTTGATCCTCAGAAGATTGAGGCGGTGATGAATTGGAAGCCTCCTAAGTCTGTTCATGAAGTCCGTAGTTTCCTTGGGTTGGCAGGATACTACCGGAGGTTCGTGGATGGATTTTCAAAGATTGCTGCCCCTTTGACAATGTTGTTGCAAAAAGATGTTAAGTATGAGTGGACGGAAGCAAGACAACAAGCTTTAGAGAAGCTTAAGGCAGCTTTGACGCAAGCTCCTATTTTGGTACAACCTGAATCAGGAAAAGAGTTTGTGGTGTACAACGACGCATCCTATGTTGGTTGGGGTGTGTGCTAATGCAAGAGGGTAAGGTGGTGGCTTATGCATCGCGCCAGTTGAAGGTGCATGAGCGCAATTATCCTACGCATGATATTGAGTTGGCTGCGGTGGATTTTGCTTTGAAGATTTGGAGACATTATATGTATGGTGAGAAGTGTACTGTGTACATGGATCACAAGAGTTTGAAGTATCTGATGTCGCAGAAAGAGTTGAATCTTAGGTAACGACGTTGGGTGGAGTTGCTTAAGGATTACGATCTGACGGTCGAGTACCATCCGGGAAAGGATAATGTTGTAGCGGATGCCTTGAGCAGGAAGGTGGCAGTTGAGTTAAGGGCCATGTTTGCCAGCTTGAGTATCTCGAGAGATGGAGGTCTTGTGCCTGAGTTGCAAGTGAAACCATCTTTAGTTCATTTGATAAAGGATAAGCAGTTGTTGGATGATTCTTTGGTGCCACATGTTCAGGATATTGTTGAGGATAGACCATCAGAATTCTGTTTTAATGATGATGGAGTTCTGTGTTTTGGAAGTCGGATTGTAGTGCCTAATGATGCGGAGCTGAGGCATACTATTCTGACTGAAGCTCATAGTAGTCCTTTTGCTATGCACCCTGGTAGTACAAAGATGTATCGTGATCTAAAGGATGAGTACTACTGGGTGGGGTTGAAGAAGGATGTTGCGGAGTACGTGAGTAAGTGCATGGTTTGTCAGCGGGTTAAGGCTGAGCATCAGTTTCCTTCTGGGTTGTTGCAACCGTTGAGGATTCCTGAATGGAAGTGGGAAAGGATCACCATGGACTTTATGTCTGGTTTGCCTATGTCGCCATCGAAGAAGAATTCGGTGTGGGTGATTATGGATCGCCTTACGAAGTGTGCGCATTTCTTGCTTGTGCATACTACGTATACTTTGGATAAGCTTGCAGAGCTGTACATTACTGAGATTGTACGTTTTCATGGTGTACCAAAGTCCATAGTGTCGGATAGAGATCCGAGGTTCACATCGCATTTTTGGGAGTGTTTGCATCGAGCTTTGGGTACGCGGCTGAATTTCAGTACTTCTTATCATCCACAATCGGATGGGTAGTCTGAGCGTGTTATTCAAGTGCTTGAGGATATGTTGAGGTGTTGCGTGATTGAGTTTCAAGGCTCTTGGGAGAAGCATTTGCCTTTGGTGGAGTTTGCTTATAATAATAGCTACCAGGCAAGTATTCAAATGGCACCTTATAAAGCCTTGTATGGGAGGAAGTGCAGAACTCCTCTTTGCTGGGCTGATGCAGGACAGAAGCTGGTTTCAATGTCGGCTTTGTTGAAAGGAACCACCGAGAAGGTGAAGCTCATTTGTGAGCGGTTGAAGGCAGCTTCTAATCGACAGAAGTCTTACGCGGATTTGAAGCGTAAGGAGATTGAGTTTGCGGTGGGTGACTGTGTGTTCTTGAAGGTTTCACCTTGGAAGAAGGTGATGAGATTTGGCCGGAAGGGTAAGTTGAGCCCTAGATATATTGGACCATACGAGGTGATTGAACGTATGGGTCCTGTTGCGTATAAGCTGAGATTGCCACAAGAGTTGGAAAAGATTCATGTTGTGTTTCATGTCTCTATGCTTTGGAGGTATATATCGGATCCTTCGCATGTTATGCCTGTAGAGGAAGTTGAGTTGAATCCAGACTTGACCTATGATGAGAAGCCGGTTGAGATTCTGGATTCGGACCGTAAAGTTCTTCGAGGTAAGACCATTGAGTTGGTTAAGGTGTTGTGGAGGCATCGTGGTGTTGAGGAAGCCACGTGGGAAAGGAAAGATGACATGAAGAAGCAGTTTCCTTATCTTTTTCCTCAAGGTAAATTTCGAGGATGAAATTTCTTTAGAGGGGGAGAGTTGTAACACCCCAATTTTGGGCTTAGAAGTTTAGGGTCTGAGATGGACCGGTCTGAGAAACGGTTCGAATATAAAAGGAGGTTTTAGGGAAAGCCTAGTTCGGGATGCTTTAAAAATATAGAAAAATATCTAAAAATCCTCTTTTAATATATATAAGAGAGTGATGAAAACAATTTTACAAAATAAGATTTGGAAATACTACATTTCGGTGTAGTGACCAAAATGTGATTTTTGAAAAGTTTAGTGGTGAATGTTTTGTAAGGATTGAAACTTTGAATCTTTAAGGAGCTAATTTACCCAAAAATGTTTTCTCCATATTTTTCCTTAATTTGGGTGATTTATTAAATGTTTAATTAAAAAAATAAAGATGGGAAACTACTTTTTGGATTTTCATAACTACTTTTTCCTAATTTTCTCTCATTCCATTTTCTCTCAAAATCACATCATCCAAACACTTTTCTCCAGCAACTTTTGCATTGATCTTCACTTCAATTGATGAAATTTCTATCATTCATTAGTTCCTAATCAATCTTGCATCAAAACCTTTTGATTACCTCATTGAATTTTCAAGAAATTTGGCCCAAATCAAGGAGAAATCACCATTTAGAGGTAAGATTGTTCTTCTCCTCTAAATACTCAGTTCTTTACTGAAATTCCCAAGTTGTCAATCCTTAATTTAAGTTTTATAAATGGTTTTGATGTTGGAGACATGATTTTGGCTAAAAACTCAAGATTTTGGAAGAAATCTTGAAGAATTTCGTTGTGCTTACTTAGGCTCTGTTTTGAGATGATTCTTTAATGTATTTTGGATGTCTAATGATGTTTGAAATGAGGTTTTATCGATCTAATCCCGAATAGGTTGTATTTCCTAAGTTTTTGCTTGTGAAAATGGTGGTTTTTAGGTGTTTTGGTGTTCTGTTATAGCTGGAGGTATAAGGACGAGTTTAGGTTCTTTTTGGATGTTAATTGATGTTTAGAAATGGTTAGGAGTGATGGATCTTGGCTGGGTTAAGTTTTGGAAGAGTTTGGAGGTGATTTCGGTTGTGTTTGGTAGCCGAAATGTTGGGTATAAATAGAGTAGCGAGTTTTGTGTGTTGGCTGAAGATTTCAATGCATGACGATGCATTAATCCTCTGCTTTTATGTGTCTAAAACAGGGGAGACATCTTCGGACAGTTTTGGAGTTGATCCGGAGGCTTGATTGACGTTTCGGCAAGCAAGCGAAACGAAATCGGTGAGTGCGTTTGGGTTTGAAGTCCATGAGGACAAAAATACAAGGTTTGGGGGATTTAGGGGAGGTTTGAAACACCTTCCTAAATCCGGAAGTAAGTATGGCTTGATTTGATCTCTCTAAAGTGGTGTTTGGCCCCAAAATGCTTTTACATGCTCATGGTTAGAGATTGTTAAATTCCTACTATTTTTATGCATGTTTTGAAGCATGAGATTATGCTTGTAAAGATGTCATGAGATGGCATGTTGCATTGAATAGATTTGAGCTTTTGGTTTGAAGCAAAGTATGATTTATGATTTGAAATGTGATAAGAAAACTCTTGAGTTTTATTGCATGAAAAACAGTATGTGAGATGATATATTAACACATTATATTGGCATAGATGTTGAGAAACTTACCAGACATAATTGATCGATCAATAGGATGAGAGTGCACTATAAACTAAAAATTCGCACGTGCTCTTTGGTTAAGCCAAATGGAGATATTCCGATGATGGGCATTCCATCGGGTAGGACTTGGTGAAATACCCAAGCTTTGTGGCGATGAGAGATTCCGCCATGTGAGTACGGTGATGAGAGATTCCACCGGAAGCTATGTTGCTAGACAAATGAGTACGGTGATGCGAGATTTCACCGGAAGAGTCTAGTGTAGAAATGTGTCCGCATATCCGAGTATTAATGAGATGCTAAATGCCAATATTAATGATGAAATGGTTTTTGTTACACATGTACCTTGATGAAATGATTTATGCTATGAGATATGCATATGTGTTATGTTTAGAAATGCTTAGTCAATACAAGCATGTGAATGGCTTTGCCATGAGATTTGCATTGGTTTTAATGTATGAGATAGAATAGAGGTACATGTGGTTTCAATGAGTTTTGCTTTGAAGGTTTTTCCGAGCATGAGAAAGAGATGAGCATGTGGTTTAAAAGCTTTGATGAAAGTGTTTTCTAAATGTGCATTATTATGTGGTTTTCCTTAGAGCATGCCTCACTAAGCAATTATGCTTACGCTCTCTTTTACCAATAATGCAGATAATTGAGGTTTGAGGGCATCAAGGAAGCTAAGTTTGTCCAACGGGATCCAAGCTCATGTATGGTGAATTTTTCGTACACTATTAGTTTTGATAGGTTGGCAATGGGAACCTAAGATGTGTTTTGGGAGGTGTGTTAAACTCCCTGAGGTTGTGGCATGTTTGCCTTGGTTGGTTTGAATTGTAAATGGACTTGATTACTTGATTTGAAGTTTGATTGCCTATTTGGTTTTGTCAATAGGAAGCATGCCTCTAGATTTGTGAGTTTTCATACTTGATGCTATGAATGTGTTAGGGTTTCCTAAATATGTGCCATATATGTATGTTGTCTTGTTGGCTTGATTAGAGAGTTGTTAGGATGTGTTTGAATGTGTTTTTGGCTGAAAAACCAGCAAATTCTGCACTTTCTGGGCAAACCGTATCGAAACACACTCTGGCGTTTCGGAACGGGGGCCTGTAATGGCCTTCGTGTTTCGAAACGGTTAGAGGCTGTTTCGAAACGTTTTGGCTACTGGAGAGTCGTGTTTCGGAACAAGTTTCGAAACGGGGGAGTGTTTTGCCCCAACGTTTCGATACGGCTTGTAGGTGTTTCGAAACAGGTGACCGTTAGTCACAGATTTGAATTGTTCTGAAGTTTGCATGTTTTACATTTTAGTCCTAAATGTTGAGATTGAAATTGCTTGAGCTTGGGATGTCCAATTAAGTTGAAATTCGGCAGAGAAGCATGTAACATGACTAATTTCACATTGGTAACTTTAAAATCAGTAAGGACCTTCTAATTTTCAGAAATTACATTTTGGTCCCCAAACTTGTATATTGTGCAATTGAGTCCCTTTTTGAAATCCGATCGTCGTGCCTTCCTCTATCGTATCTCATGAGTACTCGCTTAGGATTAACAAGCATCTAGACAAGATTAAAAGGGAAAAAAGGTCGTGAATCAAGGTTAACTTTCGGGTTGACTTTGGTTTCCCCCGTGTAATCTTCGTAGTTTAGGTCAACCGTCTTGTCCGGGCTAAGGGGGTTACAGAGAGAATCTCTTAGCTATCATAGCCAATTCTTCAAATTCATCCTCTCTAGAATTGCTTTTCTCTTGAGGAGCCTTGAGAGCAATTCCTTGCTTCTTCTTTTCTACCTCTTACTTATCCACTCTTTTATCTTCTCTCTTCTTTTCTTCTTCCCCTCCTTGCTTCATGATCTCATGAGTAAGGAGAGATCCCACCAACTCATCGAGCTTTGTCTTCAAATTCTTGGCCTCGATGATTGAGATTCTCTTCCCATCCCATGATTCAGGAAGAGAGTAAATAAGCTTTCGGACTAGCTTGTCTTCGGGAATGATCTCACCGAAGCCCTTGAGACCATTTACTATGAAGGATAACCGATCAAACATTTTGGAGACGCTCTCATATGGCTCCATTTTGAAGTTCTCATAACTCAAATTAAGGATCCCAATATTGGTCTCCTTTACATTGTTGGTTCCTTCGTAAGTGGTCTATAGCTTGTCCCACACTTCTTTTGCACTTGTGTAAGATGACATCTTTGCGTACATGTCAGGTCCAAGTGCACAAAAGACGAGGTGTAGAGCCTTGTCATTTACTTGTAGTCATCTTCTATCTTCATCGGTCATCTCCACCCTTATCTTCGGAATGAGCCTTCTTTCTTCATCTCTCTTCACAAGAATGGTTGGTCTATCTTCCACCACATCCCATAGGACGTAGTAATTTAACTTGATGAAGAGCATCATTCTATTCTTCCAATAAGGATAGTTATCCCTATTGAAATAAGGCAGCATGATGATCGATTATAACTCGAAGAGATTTTGGCCAGAAGTAAATGCCATGGCTTGATTCGATGGTTGATCTACAAACTTCTAGGATCACCTCTTGTGGATGTAAGTCCCTCAAAGAGTTAGGCTCTGATACCAATTGTTGAATCGATCAATCAAATCGAAATTGGCCAAGAGGGGGTGAATTGGCTTTTTAAAGTGGAAGGGAGCAAATTGAAAATGTAAAAAATGAAGACAAGACAATTTATAGTGGTTCAAGCTTCGAACAAGCTCTACATCCACTACCTTAGCTCTCACTAAGGATTTTGAACAATATCCACTAGATATTCTTCCCATTTTCTAGGTTTAGGAGGTAACCTTTACAAACCGGTAAATCTTTCTACCCAAAGATTAACCAAGACACTCTCTTTACAAAGAAAAATGGCAAACTTAAAATTATCTCTCACAAGATTGATATGTTGCCCAAATTACAAACAAACTTGTTGTGTGTAAAAGGTGTTCCGCAATTAGTGCAAGTGTACACGTCTCAAGTAATAAAGTGATAAGTATTAGAGTATCATCTCCACGGGGATTGGGATGCCCTCCTTCAACTACCTTCTTGCACTGAAAAGGAAAAAAGTAAAAGTAAAAACACAAGTAAAAGCGATTTTGGATTTTAACTAAACTAGAGAACATAAACTAAAGCAAACAAGCAAAGATTGAGAGATCAAGATGAGAGAAATGGTCGGATTAGATTGCGTCGTAGTGTGGAATCCAATTGAATTGTCTCAGTTTTTAATTGAAATGATCATCAAACTGCCTCGGTAGTGTCCTTCGTTCCTGTCGCGGCAATAAGATGTGATGCATCGGTAATCTCTTGCTGGTCAGCAGTGAATTCAAGGTTCGATAAAGCGTCCTTCGATAGCTCCTTCTTGTCTCTAAGGTTGAAAATGTGCTGATGAATGGGCCTTGATAATACCTCTCGGTGTAAACCAAAGTTAAACACCAACCAATCTCGCGCTTCTTTTAGCCGTTGAAACTCTAACTTATCTCTAAGCCGAGTTAGCTTCCACCGTTCAAGATGAAAACCATACTTATTCATTTCGTGAGTCTAACTCTCTCGATGTCAGACAAATAGATAACGCCACAAGCTCTCTCTCGATGAGATTGCAAGAATGAATTCAATGCCAAGAATAAGCAAACATTTAACTAATATTGCATTAAAATCTTAAATAAAGTACAATTGTGTTCTCACAACTACTAAGCAAAATAATCCTAACCCTAAGAAATTTTGGAACATAATGGACATGGAGAACGCACGACTAAACCCTAATCTCAAGCTCTTGACTCTTCTCTCGATGATGATCTCTCCTCGATGTGTGCATCAAGCCTTGCTCATATAGGAAGAGGATTAGGGCAGAGTCTTTCTTGGATAGGAAGTTAAGTTGGACTTGGACTTGTCTTCATTAAAGAGGTGAATCTCTTTAACTTTAATGTTTTTATCCATTTTGGCCAAATTCTATCTTTAACCTTCCTTTCATGCTTTCATCATCTTCTAGTGCTCTAATTGTCATGCAAAGTGTAGAAAAATCTAGCGTTTTATGCTCTTCAAATCGACTATCACTTTGCATGCATTGCCCTCCAGCAGGTTAGCATGTGCACTGCCTCGGCAGAGAATATATGCTGCCTCGGCAGAGAATATATACTGCCTCGGTAGGGGTCTGTCACTGGATCTACTTCGTAAGGCTTCGTCTTCATACATAAGCTTCTGTCAGTAGAAGCTGTCATCTATGGCTTGGCTTGATCTGGATTGGTCTCCAGCTCATTCTACATCATCTCTCCTTTTCTTCATTGCTCGCTCGACATCACCTGCCCTCGGCAGTGAGTAAATATATGTAAGTACAAAACGTGCATTAAAACAATACCTTTTCATTAAATAAATCAAATATCAAGATCAAAAGTAAAGGCAGTGTAAATAAGGCATATAAGGCCATAATGCCACTCGAATGGGTGTAGGTTAAGCCATAATTGTCATGTAAAAGAGGTAAAAATATAGGACTTTTGGGCACTTATCACACCCCCAAACTCAAACTATTGCTTGTCCTCAAGCAATGCAAACCATCAATTGCCAAACCTTAATCCTCATAAAAATTCTTCTCGGTCTTACTTTTCCTTCCTCTCTCCAAATCCTGGCAAAGAAAGCTCGACCCTTAAGTCTTTGGATGCCTTAGGAATTCCCTAGAATCAAACTATAAGATTTGTGAGTGTGTGCCTACATTGTGAACAAGATGATTATCCGGGTTCTAAGTAAATGCTTAAGCATTAAACTACTTAACTTGGGTATTTTCTTTTCTTTTCTCTTTTTTATAAGCATTCTAACCTACTAGAGCCAGTTTCGGGCACCTCTAGTGATTAGCCTAGAGTCGGTTTAGGGCACCTATGGGGCTTCCTTAAGCTAGAGCCAGTGTTAGGCACCTCTAACTTTTTACCCAAAATTTTCTTTCTAAGCAAGTTTATGCCCTAAGTGTACTAGAACTCCTTAAATCATACAAGTCACAAAGGTGTTTTAAAGTTCTAATCTCATAGTATGATCCTAGGTTATCTTCCTTAAGCATCCTAAAATTAAAGGCTCTAAGCAGTTCAAAGCTATGGTAAAAAGATAGATATCTATGGCCAAGATAGAAAATTCAATTAAATTAAACTAAGGCAATTGATAAAGAGCATTACCGAGGCATAAGCTTCATTCGGCTAAGGCAATTGTGCAGTAAAAAAATTTGGACAGTAAGACACAAAACTGCATAGCAACTATATTAAGATGTTGCGGCAGAATAATGCCTCTCAGCAACATAACCTACACCCCCAAACTCGAGAGAAGCATTACCCTCAATGCTTTAACAACATAAGCAAATAATAGAAAAAATTAAGCACAAAAATTAAGGGCATTAATAGTAAAGGCAAGAGAGAGAGAAAAATTAAATGGACTCGGATGATGAGTCATCGTCATCGCTTGAAATGATCAATTTTCTCCCTTTTCTGGTCATATGCTTGACTCTCTTTGTTTCTCGTAGCGGTTGGATGCGCATTGAGGGGGTTGGCTTGGTCGGGCTTGGCTTGGCTAGGTCATTTACTTCCTCCTCGCCATTCGTGACGATGTGGATCTTCTATGTTACCTTCAAGGCGGATGCCTTGCGTTTGGCAGTTTTGAATATCCATCGGATAGACTGGGCAGTTTCGGTCCAATGGGAGAAGCCTTCTATTCCGACTAGTGAACCTTGAGGAGTGTCTAGTCCTTCCTGGGCATAGTTCCTTGGTGAGGTCGGGTGGTGGCGGTGGTAGGTGTGTCTTTGGCATGGGGTGTTGGGGCAGCGACGGCACGTGGCTCTGGGGTGGCTGCAACAGAGACGGTGGCAGGGAATGGAGGGAACTGGACGGTGTGATTAGGGAACTTCTCTTGAATTACTTGGACAATGGAGGTGGTGAAGTCCCTTGCAAAGGCCATAAATAGGCGTTGTCGTCTGTCCATGTCCTCCAATTTGTCGGCAATCTGCGGGAGGGTGGCTGTCGGGGCAGCGAACTGTGGCGTTTTCAGAATATTTATCGTGAATCCTGCCGCGGCAATGCCCTGCATTGGCGTTGACTGCCATGGTTCTACCTCCGTGATCTGCATAAGCTAGTACTAGGCTTTTCGATCACATCCCTTCCTTGGAGGTGTGTACTCATCGGCACCATCGATCGGTACCTCCTGCCTGGTGTATAGGTCGGTGATGAGTGATGAGAAGTAGAGAGGGTCGCAGTCCTTTTGGCTGCACTGGTGAATTTCCTGGCATATAATGTCACCCACATTAATAATACGATTATTCAAAATAGAGTGGATGAGTGCAAGCCTAGGTCGGTCGACGGTGTTGTTGTGCGAGGTGGGTATAAGGCAGCATTTGACGAATGTGTTCCATAGCTTTTCTTTTGGCCACAACTGACGTCGATTGACCGAACCCTTGTGTGCCCCGGCATTCAATGACGTGTCGGCATAGCATAGTTCTTCCTTGATGTGTTCGTAATCTTCCTCTGTCAAGGACTCAACGAACTCTGCATGCTCGTTCCTTTCGATGTGGATGCCGTAAAACAGGTTTATGGCATCGGTATCCACCTTGATCGCCTTGCCCCAAACGTGGAAAAAAAGTGTGGTCGGACTTGGGTTGTGAGCGTACAACTCTCAAACCATCGTTATGTTGGCTCGTTCGGGTTGGAGGCAAAATATTTGCCACTTTTGGTGATCGACTTTATTGAAGAGGTAGTGGTCGAGGGCAAAATCTGGTTCATCGGAGCATTGAAACCCTTGCCCCTCCCACACCTGGCGGGCGATGAAGTGTTTATTGAAACACATTTCTACCTCCGGTGGTGCAAAACGTTTGTACATGGATGCCTCGGCTGTGCGTGAGCTTTCTCCTTTCTTTAGTTTAAGGGTCATCTAAAAAAATTGAGTGAGTTGTGAGAGAGTAAAAGAAAATATTAAGCTTTGGAGAATGCAAGAGAGTAGAAGAGAATATTGAGTGATAAACAGTTTAGAGAAGAGTGGCCTTTATATATAGTTCTGGAAAGCCATGCCATGCGGCATTAAATGCGAAGCGGCATCTCTAGTCGTTTTCTACCAAATATAGTCTTTACGGATTTGACGGCTCATTGGGCGATAAATGTCGCGGTAGCTAACGGTTCTTTCTCCTAGTCGTTGTTCATCTCCTCTTCCTTTCTTGATCTCCATCCTAAAAATAAACAATGAAATAAAATTTTATTCCTAAAAATATATAAAAAAAATTAAAAAAACTGAGACTAAAAAAAATTAAAAATAAATATATAGGGAAAAAGAGATTATTGCACTAAAGGAGTGCATGTGGATGCATCTCCTACAGTGTATTCTTCCTTATCTCGCATGATATGTGATCCCGAATAGGGTAGCAGCTTATGTCTAGGATCTCCCGTTAGAGTGTCGTGGCAGTTGTCCTGGCAGGGTCCTATGTGTTTGTCGCAGCATTGTGCAGCTTCTACGCCGAGACAGGTTGGTTCTTTGTTAAAGCCTGGTTTCCTTGTACCCTGGATTGCTTGACATTTTTTTGAATCCTCAACATGTTTCCTTGTGTTTAATACGTGGAGTTACACGTGCTCGTCGTTGATTCTCATGGTTAGCTCTCCCTTTTTAACATCGATTATCGTCCTCCCAGTGGCAAGGAATGGCCGTCCCAGAATGAGTGGAGCTTTTTCATCTGCATCGTAATCTAAAATGAGAAAATCAGTAGGGAAAATAAATCTATTCACTTTTACCACTATATCCTCAATTTTCCCTTCAGGTTACACAAGGGATCCATCAGTAAGATGTAGCATTATAGTTGAAGGTCTGGCCATCCCAATTCCCAATTTTTGGAAGACTGACTTAGGCATGATGTTTATGCTTGCTCTTAGGTCACAGAGTGCCCTCTTCTCATAATCATTCCCTATTGCACATGGTATGAGAAAGCTTCTGGGATCCTTTAGCTTAGGTGGAGCTCGGTTATGTAGTGCGGCCATGCATTCCTCTATTACGACCACCGTTTCGAATTCCCCAATCCTTTTCTGCTTTGACACGATATCTTTAAGGAATTTGGCATAGTTTGGGATCTCTTTGATTGCCTCCACTAAAGGTAGATTAATGTGTACCTGTTTTAGGATGTCCAGGAACTTCTTAAATTGGTACTCTTGCTTTTGTTGTTTCAGCCTTTGTGGGAATGGTGGGGTTGGTAAAGTATTCTTTATGCTTTTAGTGCTCGTGCCTTTAGTAACATCGACATTGGGCTTTGTCGTTGGTGCTGCCACAGGTTCTGCCGAGGCAGTGCCTTCAGGGTCTACTGCCGCGATATTGTTGTTGGGCACTATTGTGGCAATTGGCTCCTTTGGATTTTCTTGATTTATTTCCTTAACTTGGGGCTCCTTGAGTTGAATACCACTTCGAGTGGTTATGGCATTGCATTGCTCGTACGATGTTCTCTTAGCTACTTCTGTGTCGCTAGGTAAATCTCTCGTCGACCTTGTGTTTAGGATATGTGCAATTTGCCCGACTTGAGTCTCTAGGGATTTCATTGTTTCCTCATTGTTTTGCAGCCACATCTCGGTCTTGTCCATAAAAGCTTCAGTTTTCTTTATGAACTTATCAATATTAGCCATATATGTACTAGTTTGAGACATGAAAGCATTAAGAGTGTTTTCTAAGGAACTAGTTAGCATAGGTTGTTGTTGTGGCATGGTCTTCCGAGGGGCATTGTTTGGTTGAAATCCTGCAGCTGGAGCATTCTGATTGCTTGGATTGAGTGCGTTGTTGGAGTTGCTCTAGGAGAAATTCGGGTGTTTCTTCCAGGTTAGGTTGTAGTTTTTGGACATCACGTTGTTGTTATTCCAGTTGTAATTTCAAACAAAAAAGCTCGATTTTGTATTCTGCGAACATTCAGAAGAAACATGGTTACCTCCACAGTTTTCACAAAATAAATACATTACCTTGACCTCCTGGTGATTTTTATGTGATTGCATATTCATGACCAACTTTGTCAAGGTGGCAATTTGAGATAAAATCGAGTCCGAGGACCCAATTTCGTTTATTGTGGGTTTGTGTCGGATTCGTCACCGTCTGGTCATTGGGAACTGATAGTCGTTCTTGGCCGTCCTATTCAGAATATCCATTGCTTCTTCAGGCTCCTTGTCTAGGAGTATGCCATTTGCTGAGGCATCAAGCATCATCCTAGTTGCCGTGTTGATAGCTTTATAAAACATGGCTACATGCGTCCACAATGGGAATCCGTGCAAGGGGCATTTGTGTAACAACTCTCTGTATCACTCTCAAGCCTCGTGCATGGATTCGTCGTCAGCCTGCCGAAAAGAAGTGATTTCGTTATGCAGTTTATTAGTTAAATTTGTAGGATTAAAACGTGCTATGAAATCACGACATAAATCACTCCAGGATCCAATTGATCCTGCTGGAATACTGTTTAGCCAGGTTTTTTCCCTATCCCTCAGTGAATATGGGAACAATTTTAATCTCAAAATATCCTCATGTACTCCCTGTATTTTAAACGAATTACAAATCTGCAAGAAGGATTTGAGGTGCTGTCTGGCATCTTCGGTTGCTGAGCCACCAAATTGCCCCATAGTATTGATCATGTTGAACATCATGGGCTTCAGTTCAAAGTGTGCGGCCTCTATTTCTGGGGTAACAACTCCAAGATTTAGTCTGTTCAGATCCTCTTCAAGGTAGTCTCGAAACGTTGGGTTTCGTGCTGGAACAAATTGAATTTGCAGTTTTCTCCATCTCCAATAGGGACATTCTACTGCCCATCGGCAACTAGCTGCCCGTCGACAGGTTGCTGCCCGTCGGCAGGTTGCTGCCCGTTGGCATTCCAGTTGTTGTTGGCATTGTTGCTGCCAACTACGTGTGTCATCTTTGGTCGCAGTTGTTGCCTTATTTGTCGTTTGAGTCTCTGAAAACTTCTATCGATTTCTTAGTGCTCAAAAAATAGATAAATAAAAAGTGAAAGAAAATAAATTGAAAGTCACTATTGTCAATCCAAGGCAACGTCGCCAAAAACTTGTTGCGTGTAAAACGTGCTCCGCAATTAGTGCAAGTGTACACATCTCAAGTAATAAAGTGATAAGTATTAGAGTATCGTCTCCACGGGGATTGGGATGCCCTCCTTCAACTACCTTCTTGCACTAAAAATGAAAAAGTAAAAGTAAAAACACAAGTAAATGGATTTTAGATTTTAACTAAACTTAAGAACATAAACTAAAGCAAATAAGTAAAGATTGAGAGATCAAGATGATAGAATGGGCCGGATTAGATTGTGTCGTAGTGTGGAATCCAATTCATTTGTCTCGATTTTTAATTGCAATGATCACCAAACTGCCTCAGCAATGTCCTTTGTTCCTGCTGAGGCAATAAGATGTGCTGCCCCGACAGTCTCTTGTTGGTCGGCAGTGATGTCAACGTTCGGCAAAGCGTCCTTCGATAGCTCCTCCTTATCTCTACGGTCGAAACTGTGCTGATGAATAGGCCTTGATAATACCTATCGGCATAAACCAAAGTTAAACACCAACCAATCTCACGCTTCTTTTAGCCGTTGAAACTCTAACTTATCTCTAAGCCGAGTTAGCTTCCACCGTTCGGGATGAAAACCATGTGTATTCGTTTCGTGAGTCTAACTCTCTCGATCCAGACAAATAGATAACCTCACAAGCTCTCTTTCGATGAGATTGCAAGAATGAATTCAATGCCAAGAATAAGCAAACCTTGAACTAATATTGCTTTAAAATCTTAAACAAAGTACAATTGTGTTCTCACAACTACTAAGCAAAATAATCCTAACCCTAAGAAAGTTTAGAACATAATGGACATGGAGAACACACGACTAAAACCTAATCTCAAGCTCTTGACTCTTCTCTCGATAATGATCTCTCCTTGATGTGTGCGTCATGCCTTGCTTATATAAGAAGAGGAGTAGGGTAGAGTCTTTCTTGGATAGGAAGTTAAGTTGGACTTGGACATGTCTTCATTAAAGAGGTGAATCTCTTTAACTTTAATACTTTTATCCACTTTGGAAAAATTCCATCTTTAACCTTCCTTCCATGCTTTCGTCATCTTCCAGTGCTTTGATTGTCATGCAAAGTGTGTAGAAAAATCCAGCATTTTATGCTCTTCAAATTGACTATCACTTTGCATGTATTGCCCTCTGGCAGGTTGGCATGTGCACTGCCTCTGCAGGGGTCTGTCAGTGGATCTACTTCGTAAGGCTACCTCTTCATACTTCATCTTTCGTTAGTAGAAGTTGTCATCTATGGCTTGGCTTGATCTGGATTGGTCTCGAGCTCATTCTACATCATCTCTCCTTTTCTTCATTGCGCGCTCGGCATCACCTGCCCTCGGCAGTGAGTAAATCTACGCAAGTACCAAATGTGCATTAAAACAGTACCTTTTCATTAAATAAATCAAATATCAAGATAAAAAATAAAGACATTGTAAATAATGCATATAAGGCCATAATTCCACTCGAATTGGTGTAGGTTAAGCCATAATTGTTATGTAAAAGGGGTAAAAATATAGGACTTTTAGGCACTTATCAAAACTCTCCCCAAACTTGAAAGAAATGTATACAATGAAAATTACAATAAGTGGGGTACAAGAATTTTTACTCTTTAAGCTCAAGGGTTTGGATATATGCTTGGATGTTGCAAATAGGTTCAATAATGGTTGTTGTGGCTTTGAAGGCTTGCTTTTATACTCTTGCATTGATTTCTACCGTTTGGGTGGTTGAGATCTTTAATCTAGCTGTTGCGCTATATTTTTTGGCACAATAAATGCTCTTCAGCAACTCAGCGTATTGTTACACGAAGGCCCGTATCGATACCTATCTCAAAGAAGAAAGAGTCATTGTGTACATTTAAAAGTGGCGTATCGATACACGGGAAGGCGTATCGGTATGGTTCAAGTGTAAATTAAGGGGCGTATCGATACGCAATGACTATATCGATACAGATTTTGCTCACTGGAATCCTGAGTGAAACTTAAGTAAAAAGTGTATCGATGCGCTATATGGGTGTATCAATACGGCCTAACGACCGTTGGAAAATTGTTGATTTCATAACTGACAACAACGACTATTTTCATTAAATGCAAAGATTTGCTGAATCAAACCAAACTGTATCGATACGTGGACAACCGTATTGTTACGCTAAAGCATAAAACTAAGCTCAGAATGAATACCATATCGATACGGGTATAACCGTATCGGTACGCTTTTGTCGATAAAAATTTTAGTGCTTAAAAATCGTATCGATATGACTAAGGTGTATCGATACTCATGGGCTTAAATGTATAGTTTGGCTTCAAAACACTTAGAAAAATGTTGTAGGTTAAAACATTTTGACTTTGAAGCTGATTTGGTTCAAATGCTTGTCAATTTTGTGAATATTTAAAATACTTAAAAATTTATTTATATTACAAATATGTCCTTAGGCAATTTGTTATATCAAAATCAAATTTACAAATATCTCCTTAACAAAGTTACAGGCGATAGAGACTTAAGAGAGAGCGGCTAGGGGTAAATATTTTTTAATAGAATAAGTGGTAAATATTTAAATATTTATTATCGTTTCATAGCATTAAGAATGTTATTATTTTATTCATGAAATAACTAATTCCACGATAAAGGTGGGATTTGTCTACCAAATAAAATTGTAACTCAACATTATTCTTCCATCGTGCCTTATCAAATTATTAACCATCGAATCGAACAGCAATTTTGCCTCAATTGTTATATTTAAATTTTCTACAATATATATATATATATATATATATATATATATATATATATATATATATATATATAAATCAAGTATGATTAATTGACTTTGAAGTTCTATTTATTAATTATTGTACATGTCCACTTGTATTTATACGAATATTATTGAATAAAATAACTTCAAATGATTAAAAGATATATTGATAATGTCAACCATTCTGTTTTCCACATGGATGAGATATATTGCAAATTTTACAGATGAAGAAGTGTTCGCGTAATAATCCATTCTAAGATTCTTCAACTATGCAATTATAATTATCAAAATATACATGCAGTTATCTTTTATTTATTTATTTATTTTGCTAAAAAATATATTAAATTCTATTAGAAGTCGATCTAAAATTTCATTTAATTTCTACCGTAAAAACAAATATTATAATTCATGTACTATAGTTAAAAGTTTATTTAGTCACTCCACTATATAAAAGAACATTTTAGTTCTTGTTTGTTTGAAACGTGGACATTTTGATCCAAAATTTTAAAATTGTAGTTAATTAACTTAAATGTTTTACTCTAAAGACTCTTTAATTCGACAGTTTTAACCAATCTTGAAAAATGAGAGTAATTTATTCAATTACATTTTTTGAAAAATGAGAAAATGAGAATAATCTATAATGATGTTATATGTTTCGTCAACACATGTCCAATTGTGATTAGAAATATTTTAAAATAAAAACAAAAACTATAATATTTTACAAATTTTAAAAAAAATGATGTAAAATTATAATATTTTGAAAATTGAGAAAATAAGATTAATCTATAATGTATTTTTTTATGATTTTTGTATTATACTTTTCAATTAAACTCTTACTCTCAATCCAAATTTAAAAACTCTGTAAAAAAATCGATGTAGAAATTTTCAATTAAACATTTTCTATATTTTTTGTAATTATTATATTATTGTAAGTGAGACAATGAATTTTACAATTAGAATAAGAAATAATTTTGTATTTAGATTTCAAAAGTGTTTGAAAATTTTATGTAAAATTTTACAAAAAAAATGTGAGATAATTAATTTGTTCAAATTCAAAATTGAGAGGATCGAAAAAATTTCAAATTAAAATATTTAAGTCAATTAATTATAATTTCAAAGTTTTTAATCAATATATTCGCTTTTCAAAAGTATAGAAACTAAAATGTCATTAGCCGAAATTTTAGGTATAGTGCATGGACTAAAATATTCTTTTTAATAATAAAATTTGAAAGGATAAATTACTGGAATGGTCACTTATGTTTAGTAAGTGTACACTTTTGGTTACCGATTTTGAAAATTGATCATTAAGGTCACTTACTTTTTCGTTTTAAACATTTGGTCACTCGGGAATTACTTGTCGTTAGACAACTAGCGGCGTGCTGACATGGCACAGCAAAAAGAATGATAAATTATCTATACAATCACTCAACTATTTCTCCACTCCTATTTTGACCACCGAAATAAAAAATTGTATAATTGCAATTTTAGTCCTCTATATTTATATTTTTTATTTCTTCTCCCATCCACCATCTTCCCCACTCTAAAACCACATCGCCACTATTAAACCCTTCAATAAAAACCAAGCTCGCTTCACCTTTCATCACCCTCAGCTAAACCACTATCGAGCCATCTCACCCGAGCCTCTACTCATCACCACCCATTTCAACCCATGCTCAACGCCCGTCTCCCACAACCCATCGAGCAACCCCAAATCCTTACACCGTTTTTTCCATGAATACCATCCATCACCCATACTACCATTCCACCAGCAGCTCTCATTGGGCACCACCCCCAACACCTACCATCCTCTTGGCCAACTCACTCACTCGTGCTTCACCATCAACAAAATCTGAATGGTGAAGATGAAGCTCAAACAACGTTGAACAACACAGTTCATTCCGATAACGATCAGACGATTGACGATGGTGGATCAACAAATTGCCCCTTTCAGATTCACCTTGATTTTTGAGGAATCTAGGACACTTTCCGATGATTTCAATTCGTGAGAAAGAAAGAGGACATCGTGAAGCTTCTTTTGGGTCCATCGTTGGTCGAAAAGAGTCATCAGAATGAAGACAACTTTGCTTCGTTCGGAACATCTTTTAGGAAATACCAGATGGATAAGAAAAAGAGAGGGAAAGATGAGAGCTTCATTGTGACGGTTTTGGCTCACCGTAAAAGTTCAATGGACGACGATGGAGCCGGTGGCGACGTTTAGAAGGCAAGGCAGCCTTAGAGTTTTCTGCTCACTCGTGTGGTCTGTATGACCCGGGTTTAACTCGTTTCAGCTAGTATTCATCTAGTGAAGCTAAATTGAGTGTATATATAAATATGAAGGAAGTAGTTTGTAATTATACAAATTGTTTTTATTTTGGTGATCAAATAGGAGTGAAGTAATAGTTTAGGGGACTATTTAGGTAATTTATCCTTCTTTTTATTGCGCCAAGTCAGCGCGACGTCAATGTCTAGTGGCAATTAACACTTGAGTGACCAAATATTTAAAAAAAGGAAAACGTAAGTGACCATAACGGTCAATTTTTAAAATTGATTACCAAAAGTATACACTTACTAAACATAAGTAATCATCCTAGTAGTTTATCCAAATTTAAAATACTTTTAAATATAATACAAAAACTTCTAATAAATTTTAACCTCTAAAAATGTCATTTAAGATTAATTGAGATACTATTTATAAAACATTTTTCCTTCTATTTACAAATTGTTTTTATTTTGGTCATACACATTATTAACCATTTGACAATGCATATATATCTTTCAGACAAAACAATTTGAACCTGGGTCTCCAAGGATGAACATATTATTTATAGTAACATTTTTTATTTAATATCTTAATTGGTATAACTTCAAAAAAATATACATAATATTTATAACAGTTCTTTAAAAATAACATTTCCCTAATGTGGTTACTTTAGATAGTACGTGCACTAATAATTAAAATAATATGTATATGTAAAGAAATAGTCTAATTAAATAAAGAAGATACTGGAGCAAGTATATTTGGTTAGTTGATCAAGTTGTTTATTTTTGTTCTCTCATTTTCTTTAGGTTATAGGTTCTAGACCTACTAGGAATACCCCTCCCTTCCTCTAGAGTCCACCTTCCCCTCCCCTCTAGGTAGGAATAGGATTAAAATAAGGATGTTTAAAAAAAGAATATTGGGCGTTTCTAAAGGTAACTGGTGTGATGTTCTACTTAGATAACCTAAGTTCGAGTAGTTCAGTCTATAAATATGCATAAATTTAATTAGATTTGAAACTGTGTAGAAATACTACATTGTTCTCAAATTAAATGAATAAAAAAGATAAAAGGGGATATTGGGGAAATAGGGACAAAGCTATATGCCTGTGAATTATTTTATTAATATAGAGAGATAAAGATTAATAATTTAGATCTTAAATTTTAATTTATTTAGACTTCAATCACTTATTTTTATGATTATTTATATTTTACTCTTTTAATTTGATTTCTAACTTCACCCGACATAAGAAATAGAACGGAATAGCTTTAATTAGTATTTTTTAAGAAAAAAATTAAAATACTTATTTAATCCTAATTTATTTATTTATTTTTTTTGACTTTTTGTTCAATTAAGTTGGCTTGAACATAAAGTAATTGTATAGATAATTTTGCAATTTACAACTTGACCATCAATTCTTGAGGGCTTTATATACTTAATAAGATAGTATAAGCAATATATAGGTGTAGTAATGGGCGGGTCAGGGACAATTTTGTATTCTCCAATTTGTCCTTAACACTTGTAGGCATATTTTTGGGAATCCTCATTAAACGTTTCAGGGCTTTTTTGTCTCTATACTCATCCCTTACGGATCCCTGCGGTTTTCGATTAATCCTTGTACCCAAAAAATAAACAAAACTTAATACATTAAAACAAATATTCAACATTAGTACTCTAACATTACAAGCATAAACTATGAATTTAATTTTACCAAAGAACAAATAAACCATTTCAAAATTATAAAACATGACTAAAATATTAACTATTGAAACATGACAACTTGCACTACCTTTAAAAGAAAATATGTAACTAATAATCTATAGTTCTAAATAATGACCCATTTGTTCTAAAAGAAACTTGATTTGATGATCTTTCCAACCATATAAATTACCTCTTCTAATTTTACTTGTACGATTTATGGTGAGTTTCTGAAGTCATTGGCATTGTTGTTTTTGAAAATAGTTTGCGGTCTTTTTTTCCAACATTTGCTCACTCATAAATTAATAACTTCTAATATATAACTTGAAATCAATAACCGTTTGTTTTAAACGAATCAAGATTTTCATATGGTTATAGAAAATATAAGGCTAACTTTTCTGGTTTATCTTGTAGAATTTTGGTGATTTTTTAAAGTCACTGCTAAAACTGTTTTCTTATATATATGTTGCCAAATTTTTATGATCTTTCAACATTCAAACATTCATATTTTTAAAAGTGCGTATTGAAATTGATCACCGTGTATTTTGAATAAAACTAAACTAAATCGTGTTTACAACGATGTATAGACCACTTTTTAATTATTTTTATGGAATTTATGGAGAATTCCTAAACGTACTCCAGTTGGCCATACTTGATTTATGGGAGATTAGATATTTGTTGAAAAGTGGGTAAATTACCCTTATTGGCATCTAACTTTGTAAAATAATGGGGATCTCTGCAGATATTTTTGAGGATCCCCATGGTGATATATACGGGTACGGTTCGGTTATCCCCACGGTTCAGATATAACAATCCCTATTTCCATCCTCATTTGAGCTCCGGTGATAAAACTTCCCTCGTCCCAGTCCCCATGGGTGAAGATTTCGGTTATTCCTCATACTCATCGATTCTAATCCCCCACGGTTTTCGATTATTCCCCACCCGGTTGCCACCCCTAGTAATATAGACTCATAATTGGCCCTGTTTGGCAATTAGCGGATAGCGGTTAGCTGATAGCGGATTACATTAGCTGATAGCTGATTGTATTAGCTGATTTGACTAGCGGGTTGTATAAAAGTGTTTGATAAAATTAACTGATAGCCGATGGCTGTTTGATTATTTAAACAAGCAAAATGACATATAAGGACATGATTATATTCAATACTTATTTGAATAGTTTATTAGTTATCAATATTTTTTATCTATTAATATAAATTAGATTATGAAAAATAATTTTTAATATAACATTACTAATCATATTTGAAGGATCTATATATTAATTTATTATTTATATAATTATTTTTAATACAATTTAATTAATTATTAAATTCGAATACAAATATAAATGTGTGAGAATAAAAAGGAAAAAATATTAGTTTACAAATGTCACAATGTAAATAGATGAAGTTGGAGAATTAAAATAGAAATTATTAAATTTAAATTATTTAGAGATTTTCGATAATTATAAAGGGTAAAAGAATCTTTATAGCTCTTATGTCAAAACCTCTAATATCAAAAAGCTCCTATTAGAAGCTTTTTTAAAATCACCTCAATCTGCTATTTCAATATGCTCTTTACCAAACATCCAAATTAGCGAATTTGACCAGTCAAACCTCTAATTTAGCCCAAACCTCTAATTTAATTCAAATCTCTCTTTATCAAACAAGACCAATATATTACCTTTAAATTAAACTTTTCATATTTACCCGTATTTGTATTATTAACCTATAAAAACATTAACTTTTTTTGAACGAATATAGAAATATTAACTTGTGAGATGGTGTTTTGGGATTCCAATTTCCACTCGACAAGGACCATGATTGCGGTTCAAGGTTGTCCTGAACCCGCTAGCTGGTTAGACTAACTTAACCAACACTTCTGCACGTCTACTTGTATATTTGGGATAAGGACAAATATATGATCTTATATTGACCAAAGCATGATAGAGAATCCTAAATTGCCCGGAGTAGCATCTTTACAGTGTACTCGTTGCACTACCGCGAGTTTCAGAAATATATTATTTTTTATTTAAACTCGCCGTTGCTCTCTAGCAAGTTCTATTTTATTTTATTTTTTAAAATTATAATCATGTTTAAATCTTAATCAAGTGATTAACTTAATTTTAAACCGAACTCGCCATAGAGGTAGGGCGAGTTTCGACTGGGTTAACGAACATCCAACGTCTCAACATAATGTCGTTCGTTGAAAAATATGACTGTTGGTCAACGAATAGAAAATGGAACTCTTCGTGGAGACACGGCGGGTTTCTTTTTCTACCCTTTGCGCAACGGTCAATTTTTTTCAAGTTAGGGTTATATGTTGTGTAGTATAAATAGGAAGTTTGGTCTAGAGTGTTGAGCACCTAAATATTCTTCAACATCTTTAGTTCGAGCAAAGCAAGTGATATTGTTGTTAAGTCATGTGAATTTCGTAGAGCTCCGGAATCAAGCACGCAAAATAATTCAGAATATTCAAGGTAAGGGTTATTTGATTTTTTATTGTGGTGTTTCCGAGTTTTTTTTGGTAAAAATATTTATTATTCGATTGTGTTGTTACGGTTTAACATTTTTTGTTGGAGAATTATTAGAAGAAAAATATTGTTGTTAAGACGAGAAGGAGAGCACATCACGAACAACATCGCCTTATTGGTAATAATTGATTAGTTATTTTTTATTTTTTATTTGTAGTTTCTAAAAGGTATATTAGTAATTTAATTTAAATTTTGTGTTTCTAGAAGGAGAATAAATTTTTGGCCCCGTTTGCCATGGAACGAGGCGCTATGCACAGAAATTTATGAATTTCTAGAGACATCCAGATTTAATTTCACGTCAAAGATTCATGATTTTGACATCGTGTTGCATGTGATTAATGTGTTGGTGGAGCGTTGGAGACCGAAGACGCACACCTTCCACATGCCGCGCAAGGAGTGGACAATCACACTCTAAGATGTTCATATGCATCTCAGCGTCCCAATTTCGGGATTTCCAGTCATTGCGTGCAACAACTATATTCCAGGGTCGCTTTGTGTGCAACATTTGGGGAAGGCACCAGACGGGCGGGAAATAGCTGGCAAACGGGTGAGGATGACGTGGCTCAAGAATGAGTTTCAAGTGAATCGAAATTCCACAGCGCCAAAAATTACAAATGTTGCTTGGGCGTATATATTGCTCCTTCTCGGTGGGATGCTAATGCCAGACAAATCGACTTCCCACGTGCACACGCAGTACCTCCCGTTCTTGAATATTGCGCATGAAGCAAGAAGATTCGGTTGGGGATCTGCAATATTAATTTTCTTCTATCAAGAGTTGTGCAAGGCAGTGACCCAGACATTCGTCAACCAGAGATTCGTGCATGCCAATATTGGTGGGTGTTTGGTGTTGCTTCAGTCATGGGCCTGGTACAGGCTTCCATTCATGGCTCCAATTTCCAATCCTTTGTATGAATTCCCACTCGCTACAAGGTAATAATGTACTATAGAGTGTCCATGAGTTCTATATTTTGTACACATTTCTGCCCTTATTATTGTTGTTCTTAAGTACATTTTGGCATATTTAGGTACATTGCATGCATTATAACAGTATCTTCTCTTTTACCATATTTTTATTGAATATTTTATGTTTGGTTGAGAAAAGTTACTGTTTTAGTTTAGTTTATATTTTTAGATGCTATAGCTATGAGAGGAGAGGACAGGACAGGAAAGCTGGAACAAAAGGAGTTGTACTGAAGCAGTTCCAGATGCCGCCAAGGACGTTGCCGAAGCAGCATTGCCGCAAAGAGCCGCCCGAGCAGGAGTTACACCGACTTAGCCAAGATGGGTCACGATTGAAAGAGGACAAGTTCCTAAGCCCAGTCTTGCCATTTTCTAAAGCCTGTAGCGGCCGGTAGAACTGATCCAAGATCGATAAGTAGGAGCACTTATCCTTACTTGCGGAAGAAGGCAACGTCCAAAGAGTCCATATTTAAGTAATAAAGGCGTCTGTATTTAATGTAATTTACTTTTAGAACTCCTAACTCCTACTTCAATGAGGACTCAAACTTAAGCCATTAGCCCTATATATACCCAAAGTATGTGAGGGTATAGGGGCATGAAAAGGGTGAGGGGATGCAAGCCTGAGTAGCCGCACAACGGAGATGTAGTTAGATAGGTTGGAGTTATTGGGGGTCGCGGCCTAACTCTCCTAGGGTTTAGGCGCGTGTATGTAAAGTAATTTGAGGGAAATAGTTGTATTAGTTTTGAGTTGTTTTCAATAAAATTCAAAATTTTGCTTAATTTGTGCTCTTTGTTCTTTCAATTAGTCTACACCAGTCAGTTGAGAGAAAATTCATTTGTCGAGCATTAAAGTGCAAGGCTCACGAAAGGGTTAAGCACGGTCACAACATGGAAAGGCGTGACTAACTTGGTTCTACACTAGTCCACAAGTTTCAGCGACTAAGAGGGATCACCAATCGAATGGACTTGCCTGAGTTAGGTTGACGCTGAGATTGCTAGGTATTGCCTACATCACGTGAGTGTTTGAGCATCCTAACCTAGAAATAGGAGGGATCACTGTCGACTATCCTGCCGAACTTGGAATGTCTGCTAGACTTGCCGCCAGGACTTCTTTCTGTTCCATCTGCTGAGACAGTACACTCCTACAGTGGTAGTGACCTACTACAGCCGTGTGACAGGTTCGTAGTTTGCCGCCCGTCATACCCGCCGAGGCAGCAATTTATGGCAGCGCAAAATATACTCAGACTTTACAATGCAGTCCACATGCTACTAAACTGCATTTGTCTTACCCAATCAATCGACCAAATCTCTCCCTATCATTCCTCTCATCACTATCTTTATTTTATTTGTGTTTTTATATTTCAACATCTTGAGATTTAATTACGCATTTACTAAATCCTTGTGCAGGAAACCATTTGTAGGAGCTGCTCCAATCCCTGTGGGAGACAATATCTTTTATACTATAACTTGACAAGAGTGTGCACTTGCGCTTATAAATAGAGAACACCTAGACGCTCTACAAGTTTTTGGCGTCGTTGCCGGGGATTGGCAACAGTAACTATGTTTGAATTTCTGCACTTCTATTTTAGTTTTTGCACATTAAATCTCTTTTTATTTATTTGCTAAAAAAGAAGAAAAAAATGCCTATTTGTTTTCTTTGGTGTATGTCCCGCTAGGGCAGCAAGGACGACAACAACATCCACCTGAGGAGGGGAAGGACATGCCCGGATGAATAGCCAAACATTAAACCATCATGGAGTGGTTATGCTTGGGAAAAGCGCAGCCCGACATAACCAAAAATTTTTAATTTTTATTTTTACTTTTAAATTATTTTTACGCATTAGGATCAGATTTAATTTTTATTTAATTTTTTTATTTAATTTAATTCAGGTTAAGAATGAAAGAAAGATCAAGAAAGATGAAAGAATAAAGGAAAGGCCCAACTAGCGGCCAAGGCAGATAAGCATAATGGTTAGTGGCTTCATAACGGCTAGCCGCAACGGCTATATTTTCCCCAGCGAGCGGAACAGATATCTGCATAACGATAGAATCTGTTATTCGCGCCGCAATAATTGCCGCCCGTTTACAGCGTGCCCACCAAGGCTGTGGAGAGAAGTGGCTATATAAAGCCAACTATTCTCCCCCCATTCTTCACTTTGCTTTCTCCTTTACTCTGAAATCTTTTCTTTCAAGATTTCCCTTGCTTTATTTTCTTTCACGTTCTTTCTTTTCTTTCTTTAGAAAATACAACCATCCCACAAACTATGGCCTCATCACAGCAGCCCCCGCCACCTCCAAAACCCCTTACAAGAGGTTCTTGAACCCAACTATCGAGGAAACCTACAAGAAACACTATAGAGAGCGGAAACTATGGGAGGATATGGGTTTCCAATACACCCAGTTTGATGGGGATTTTGGCTTTGAGCCCTCCCTATTCGAAAGGATCCATAATATGGGTTGGGACCAGTTCGTACGGCAGCCAGAAGAAATCAACAGTAACCATGTGCGAGAGTTCTACGCCCATAGACCGACACCGACAAGCCCTTTTGTTTATGTCTGCGAAGAAGGTGTCAAGTTCACAGTTGACATGATAAACAGCTTTTACAGCATAGAAGTCAGTGGCAATCCACATGAGGAATGGGAGTCCTACTTAACAGTGGCTGACTACAATAAAATCAAGAGGGAGATCTATAAGCCAAACACCAAGTGGCTAACAGGTAAAAACAACAAGTCAGTCAACCACCGCGATTTGCTGCCGGAGGCAGCCCTTTGGAGTTACTTCGTACAACGCTGCCTGATGCCCATCACGCACGGATCAACAGTCAACAGTCGCAGCTTGCCCTTATCTACAACATAATGATGGGGCGACATATCAAAGTTGGCGAGGTAATAATAAAGGAGGTAAATGCCCACGCAAAGAAGCCAAATGTCAAAGGACTTCTCTTCTTCCCTGTACTCATCACTGGCATGTGTGCCAATTTTCGCGTGTCGCCGCACCCAAAAGACAAATTTCTTCCTGCTAAGGAAGGATGGAGAAGAAGGGTACGCCAACAGATGATGCATAACGCGGAGCCAGATACACCTTCCACCGCCCAGCCGCCGTCCCAAGCTGCCACCACCTCAGCCGCAGCGAACAATACTGAAGCTGCACTCCCGTCCGAAGTGATCCCCCTACTGCGCAGCCTAGTTGAAAGCTGCCAGAGGATCGAGCACAAGCAGGTGATCTTCACCAAATATGTAGCGGACGTGCAAGAGGCCTTTGTAGCCTACTTACTGGAAAAGTATCAGGACATGGCCCACAGTTGCCCGCCTTTCCCACGGAGTTAGCAGCTTCCAAGCCAATCTAGATCACTCTAAGACCAACTGTTGATCTTGCCGCCAACGATAGCGAGGGGTCGCACCATCGCCCCAAGAGAAGAACCTCTTCAACCCCTATCCAGCCATATGACCTCTTCTCCTCATCAAAATCAGAGAAGGGGGAGGAAACCACTGATGCATCCCCAGTAGCAAAAGGGGCCACTGCCAAAGACACCAACGACTCAGACATGGAGATCTTAGACTCATTTGATGACGAACCAGCAAAGGCAGATAGAAAGAGAAAGCGGCCAGCAACAGAGCCCCAAGGTGGAGGACTTGAAGGATCATCCAAGAAAACCACCCCCAGCCGCCGTGTAGCAAGAAGAAGAGCCCAACCGACAGACCATCTGCTACGCGCTGACTCGTCCTGTCAGCCTCCTCAGTATCATCCTCTAACGCGGCAGCAACAGAGGAGAACTCCATCAATCCATAGCACCATTTTTTCCTTTTCTTTTTAATTTTTACGTTTTATTTTCCTTTTTATACTTTAATTTTCTGTTTTTAATTTTTCTTTTTATATTTTATGTTTTGTTTTTAATTTTTGTTTTGTAGAGGCATTGAGGACAATGCCAACCTTGAGTTTGGGGGGGGGGATTAGTCCTCTTTGCTTTAGGTTCATTTAGTGGCATTTAGATGCACATATAAATTTTCCCCCCTAGCACTTAATAAAATAGAAATCTTTAGTTCAAAAACTTGTGCCTATGGTAGAATAGCCGACTACATATATTCGCACCCTACTAAAAAATTTAAATCTAACTATGAGAAGAAGCATGAAAAATACTTAGAATTTTTTTTTCCTTTTTTTCAATTATCTTTACAATGTCTGTTAAATGCCGAATTTTGCTTGAGTTTTGGCTTTAACACTGCCTGGCTCACTTAATAAAAAAATCCTTGATTGAATACAGGTTTGCCGCAATAGCAGCACAGGGCAACACATCAAAGATGATAAAAAAACCTAGAGGTGCCCGAAACAGGCTATAGGCAGAAAGATTAAATACCCTAGAGGTGCCCGAAACAGGCTCTAAGAAGGATCATGAGTAAGGACACTCCGCTACTATCAAAGTCCATGAATCTAAACCAAGTGATGGACAAATTAGCAAGAGTGAATGAAAGTCTTCACGGGATGACTCTATTCAAAGGTTTCAGAGTTTCTTAGAGTGCACTTATCTTAGCTTCAGACCCGGAGAATAGTTGTGATGAGCTGAAGCCCTTAAAGCCATGATAAAAAAAGAAAACAAAAGTTCCCAACTGTGCTGCCAAGGCAGCAACTCATATCCTTTCTAGTGATTTAATTATTTTAGGCATTCTTCGTTAACTTAATTATCTCAGCATGGTTAGCATGAGCACAGACCTGCACGCACTGCACTGGCATTAAGAAAATTAAAATCTGAGTTATTTCATGTCATTCCCTATCACTAACATTAAATAGGTGCCACGGCCTTGAGGTAAGAAATCAAGTTAAAGGCTAATGCTTCTATTAATTTTGCGCTAAGGGCAGATTTACTAGCTAGGTTGCATTGCTTGAGGACAATCAATAGTTCGAGTTTGGGGGTGTGTAGAGTGTCCATGAGTTCTATATTTTGTACACATTTCTGCCCTTATTATTGTTGTTCTTAAGTACATTTTGCCATATTTAGGTACATTGCATGCATTATAACAATATCTTCTCTTTTACCATATTTTTATTGAATATTTTATGTTTGGTTGAGAAAAGTTACTGTTTTAGTTTAGTTTATATTTTCAGATGCTATAGCTAGGAGAGGAGAGGGCAGGAGAGCTGGAACAAAAAAATTTGTTCTGAAGCAGTTCTAGATGCCGCCAAGGACGCTGCCGAAACAGCACTGTCGCCAAGTGCCGCCCAGGCAGGAGTTACACCGACTTAGCCAAGATGGGTCACGATTGAAAGAGGGAAAGTTCCTAAGCCCAATAAGCTCGGTCTTGCAATTTTCTGAAGCTTGTAGCGGCCGGTAGAGCTGATCCAAGATCGATAAGTAGGAGCACTTATCCTTACTTGTAGAAGAAGGCAACATCCAAAGAGTCTATATTTAAGTAATAAAGGAGTCTGTATTTAATGTAATTTACTTTTAGAACTCCTACTTCAATGAGGACTCAAACTTAGGCCATGAGCCCTATATATACCCAATGTATGTGAGGGTATAGGGGCATGAAAAAGGTGAGGGGATGCGAGCCTGAGCAGCCGCACAACGGAGATGTAGTTCGATACGTTGGAGTTGTTAGGGGTCATAGCCCAACTCTCCTAGGGTTTAGGCGCGTGCATGTAAAGTAGTTTGAGGGAAACAGTTGTATTAGTTTTCAGTTGTTTTCAATAAAATTCCAAAGTTTGCTTAATATGTGCACTTTCTTCTTTCAATTAGTCTACACCAGTCAGTTGAGAGAAAATTCATTTGTCGGGCACGAAAGTGCAAGGCTCGCGAAAGGGTTAAGCATGGTCACAACATGCAAAGGCGTGACTAACTTTGTTCTACACCAGTCCACAAGTTTCAGCGGCTAAGAGGGATCACCAATTGAATGGACTTGCCTGTGTTAGGTTAACGCTAAGATTGCTAGGTATTGCCTACATCACGTGAGTGTTCGAGCATCCTAACCTAGAAATAGGAGGGATCACTGTCGATTATCCTACCGAACTTAAAATGTCTGCCAGACTTGCCGCCAGGACTTCTTTCCGTTCCACCTGCCGAGACAGTACACTCCTACAGTGGTAGTGGCCTGTTGCAGCCGCGTGACAGGGTCATAGTTTGCCGCCCGCCATACCCACCGAGGCAGCAATTTATGGCAGCACAAAACATACTCAGACTTTACAATGCAGTCTACACGCTACTAAACTGCATTTGTCTTACCCAATCTATCAACGAAATATCTCCCTATCATTCCTCTCATCACTATCTTTATTTTATTTATGTTTTTATATTTCCACATCTTGAGATTTAATTGCGCATTTACTAAATCCTTGTGCAGGAAACCATTCCTTGGAGTTGCTCCAATCCCTGTGGGAGACGATATCTTTTATACTATAACTTGACAAGAGTGTGAACTTGCGCTCATAAATAGAGAACACCTAGACGCTCTACATGCACATTCCCATAATTATTTTGGCAAAGATGTTGTTAACGCTTTTGGCAAAGATGTCTCAGGAAAAGAAGCCGTAAACGATGTAGATGTATGCCTAACTTTGTAGAATACTTCATGTTGTAAGGAAAACTTCGTAAATGTAAAAAGAATACAACATTACTATTGGGGCTGATAATATGAATTCTGACTACCCCATTATGAGCAACGCATCACTTCCTTATTTTCATCAGTTGAGGATCTGTAATAAAGTTCTCCTTGATCCTCTTTACTATACCAGCAGAGAAGCCCCAAACGATGCATATGCAGCTATCTGACCCTTCATCATTTGAGAGAGTGATGTAAATCGGCGTACAATTTGGGTAGACAATATGACTTCTAGTTGGCCCATTATGAGCAATGTACGCCCCCTTCCTCTGCCTCAGAATCTAGAGTGATTCAGTTGGCTCCGACCCTCTCCACTTGACCGATAGATAATATCGATCTTGTGATTTGTGTGTTACACAGAGTAGGCCAACATGGGATATGCAGTTGTAAAGTCCGAGTTGTGCACATGGATGCTCTGGGTTGGTCCACATAATACACTTTAAGCCTTAACAGTTGCATCTGCTCCATGTGCACATAATGTTGAAAGGAAAACTTTGTGCATCAAATTAAGCTTCACCAATACATGAGACGACCACTGTTTTGATTTAATGCATTACGATACAACAAAATTTCAAATTTTTTTACTTCTGTTTAAGCAATCGAACATCATGTTTGCAAGCTATTTATAGTAGAGATTTTGACTTGAAACTTGTTTTGTATGTTAACCGAGTTACAAACGTCGTGTACCTAAACCCTCCACCAGAAAGTCTGAAGAATCTATAGCTGCACGGTGAGTTCCACTTATCATGTTGTCTCCCTCTGCATGTTTTTGCAGGTAAAAGATTCGTTAAAATACCTATAAATACCAAGTTTTTACCTTCACTTGATTTCACCCTAAACCATCCATGTTAATATTTATTTGGAGCAACGTCATCCTGAGGAGATAAGCTTGTTATTCCCATCAATTCTAAACGAACCAAGAATATTGCACGCACCATAGGTTCGGACAAGTTACACAAAGTTCTCCTTACACCATGACGTATCGTTATTCTTTTTTTTTCTCGAAGGTATTGTGAAACTTAATAATGTTGTAAGGAAAACTTTGTGTAATGAGTCCAAATCTATGCTCTTGATTTATTTAGAATATATGGGTTTATCAAGCATGACATAGTCGTGTATTTACAAACACGGGCGACCGAAATAATACAACATCAAATCGGGACATTGAAATAATTGTAATGAGTACATTTTGTTTAATATTTCTAAATTTTAATGTTTTTTCATTTCGAGTTTATGTTTTTCATTTCGTTGTATTTACTATTTTACGAATGTTGTGCTAATTCTTCTGCAATAAAATTAAATATTATCTATTTTGAAACTCACCTTTAATACTTGGTGAGTTTCACGTGATTTTCCTTTACTATAAAACCCATGCTCCAATTGTGTCTATTTCACCAATACATCCAACACTTTGCTCCCCTCATGGCTAAGTTTTTTGCAATATTTTATTTTCTTAGAACTTATTTCGACTCGACAATCACCAGCAATATGTCACTTCACGATTTGTTACAATCGATATCAATCGAGGTTAGTAAACATACAGACAAAAAAATTTCTTACTTGGAATGTAAAATCCTAACATCGACGGCAGCTGGACCGCGCTACATTATGAGGCTTACCAATGAAAGCGACATATGTAAAATGTATGGCCAACTCAATTCTGCATGAGCTAAATACATGCACTTAAATGTTAAGTTCCAAGAGGTTGATGCCGGCGAAGGTAGTTCATCTGCACCCGGCGAAGCTGGACCGTCTGCACTCGCATCGACCACTGAACAAGCTTCATCTTTACTAGATGTTGATACAGTTGCTAATGTGTTGTAGTTTTTTATGTACATGCGCAAACAAGAGAAACAACAGCAGATCGAAGAATTTAACTTAACTTCGGACGTCTCAACTGACTACAATGATACCGAGCCAGAATTCGATTAACCTTCCACTGTTATAATCATTGTAGTTTCGTGTTTTATGAGTTGGTCTTTAGTCTGATGTTCTAAGTATGTACAACGCTGCAGTCTACCCTCCTTTATTTATGTGAAACATTTTTCGGTACAAATCATCCTCAATTATGTTTTTCACCTCGTTACGGTAGGGAGATAAAATTTATCTAATTATTCTAACAACTTTGACTACTATTAACATACATATAAATAACTTACTGACTCAAATCGAACAAAATACCAAACCGTCCATCTTTGCGTTAAATATTTTAAAAAAAAACTTTACAAATTTTTGAAAAACTCGTCGTACATATACGACGAGTTACATTGTAACGCCCCGGTTTTGGGCTTAGAAGTTTTGGGCGTTGACCGGTTCGGTCAAAGTCCTGTTCGAATCTTAAGAGGTTAAATTAGGAAAGCCTAGTTCGGGTTGCATTAAAAATATGGAAAAATGTTCTAAAATCATCTTTTAATATAATTAGATGAACTGTGAAATCAATTTTGGAAAATGAGTTTTGGAAGGTTGATATTTTGGCTAGTGACCAAAATGTAATTTTCGCAAGTTTGGTGGCTGTTTTATAAAGAGTTGAAACTTTGAATCTTTAAGGAGCTATTAATCCAAAAGTGATTTCTCCAGATTTTTCCAAGATATTTTAAGTCTAAATTCTGATTTTAAAGGTTATTAAAATTGGAGGGAAGCCATTTTGGCTACTTTAGATTTTATAACCAACTTTTCCAATTTTCTTTCTCTCATTTTCTCTCCAACCAAACATTACCTTTTCCAGAGAATTTGATCTGATTTCTTCACCTAAATTCCTCCTTTCAACTCTCAATTGATAGCAAATCATTGTGTCTTCAAAATCTCTTCCATTGCTACAAGTTTCATCAAGGTTTTTCATTCCAAAAAGTGGAGAAACACAAGTTTGGAGGTAAGAACGCCCTTCTCCTCTAAACTATCAGTTCTTTACTGAAATTCCCAAGTTCTCAACTCTTAATTGATGTTTAATTAAAGGTTTTAAAGTGTTGAAATGAATCTTGGCTTATTATGCAAGATTTTGATGATTTTTGATGATTTTCGTTAGATCTGAGTAATCTGTGATTTAAGAGATGTTTTTGGTGTTAAATGATCTCTAAATTGATAAGGAAATGAGTTTTGATCAATGCAATCCCGGATAGGTTGAGTTTCCTAAGTTTAGCTTGTGTTTTAAGGTAGTTTTTGAGGTGATCTTGTGGATCTGTTGTTGCTGGAGGTATAAGGATGTTAATAGGTTGTTTTTAGATGTTGTATGGTGTTGTTGGATGTTAGGTTTTGCTGGTTTATGGCTGGGCTTTGTTTAGAAGTGGTTTGGATGCAATTTCGGTGGTGTTTGGTGGCCGAAATTGGTGTTTGAATGAGAGCAGCGTGTTTGAGTGCTTTCATTGAAGCTTTTGATGCTTGATGATGCATTAAACCTCTGCTTTAATGTGTTTGATCAGGGGAGGCATCTTTGGATCCAAGAGTTGTTGATCCGGAGGCTTGAATTCGTGCTTCGGCAAGTGGCGAAGTGGAATCGGTGAGTGAAAATGGGTTTTCGGCTTTGAAACCAATGTCTTGGGAGCTTAGTTTAAGTCTAAACAACTTTGCTAAGCTCGTGTGTAAGTTTTCGGAATTTTCTCTCTAGTGGTGGCCATGACTTTGTTGTGATGCGTAATGATAATTTGCATGTTTTACATACTGTTTTGAAAGCATGTTTTAGCATGGTTTTTGCTGTTGATGTAAGCCATATGTTGAAGGTAACTCTAGGTAGGAGTTCCTTGCTTTTGTACATTGAAATGATGTGGTTTAATGCTTTTAAATGCATGATGAATATGGCTTGTTTTGATGCTTTAAAACAGTGATGTAAGTGATGAAATGATGTATATTGGCAAGTGATGTTTTAAAAATGTTAAGGTCACTAAGGTGGTTAAAAGTCCTTGAGTGAGCCTTGTTACTTATGAACATCAAGGTGGTTAAAAGTCCTTGGATGGTTCATGTTGCGGACACTAAGGTGGTTAAAAGTCCTTAGGTGATCCTTTCTATGGTGTTTAAAAGTCCATAGGCCAAGGTGTTTAAAAGTCCTTGGGATCAAGGTGTTTAAAAGTCCTTGATGTGATTCATTCATGGTGTTTAAAAGTCCATGGCCAAGGTGTTTAAAAGTCCTTGGGATCAAGGTGTTTAAAAGTCCTTGATGAGATACTTTCTATGGTGTTTAAAAGTCCATAGGCCAAGGTGTTTAAAAGTCCTTGGGGCCAAGGTGTTTAAAAGTCCTTGGGAAAGTTGTTGAACTTGTTTTAATAAATGGAATGTTTCACTTGAGCCAATATGACATGTTAAGAATATTGAGAAGCATGAGATGCTTGTTTTAATGTTTATGTTGAAGCATGAGATTGCTTGTTAAGAATGCTTTTGAGCATGTGAAAAGGTTGATTTAAAGCATGTTTTGTAAATGTTTTTGAATTGCATTATTGAATGGTTTTTAAGAGCTTTCCTCACTAAGCTTTTGCTTACGCTCTCTTCGTTTTCTGAATTCAATAATGCAGAGCATTAGAGTACCTTGAGGGCAGCAAGAAAGGGGCAAGCAATCAAGTTCAAGTGAAGCTCAATGTATGAGGTTTTATAAGTACATTTTAGCTTTTGTATGATTTGGCAATGGGGGACCAATGTGTATGTTTTGGGAGGTGTTGGAGACTCCCTAAGTATGTTAAATGTTGATGTGTTTGTTGGCTTTTGAATTGGAACCTTATATGCTTGCTTTGTAAGTTTGGTGTTTGAATGCCTAGCTTGTGTAGGAAGCATGCCTATAGAATTGGGGCTTTTTGCATATGATGATGATTGGATGAATTGTTGATGCTAATATGTTGTTTATATGTTGAATTGCATGTTGGCAAGGTTTGGTAGTGTTCGGAGCATGTTTGGATGTGTAATTGCATGTTTAAAGTGATGTTTTGAAGCAATCTGGGCAGGGTGTTTCGGAACAGCACCTACCGTTTCGGAACGGGTGCCTTAAATGAGCCCAGGTGTCCGAAACGGGAGGGGCCGTTCCGGAACGGTTTAGCCTCTGCCAGACCCCCGTTTCGAAACGGGCTATGCTTGTTTCGGAACGGCCCCGCGTTTCGGAACGGGCTGTCTCCCGTTTCGGAACGGTTGACCGTTGGGGGCTGACATTGGCAGTTATGTGTTTTGAAAAGTTTGCGTTTTGGTCCTGAAACTTGTTTGTGCAATTGTATGAGTTTAGAAAGTCCTTTTGAGCTGAAATTTCACAGAGTAGCATGAAACATGATTAATTTCAAGTTGGTAACTTCAATTTGGATTAAGTCCTTTAATTTATCAGAATTTACAATTTGGTCCCTAAAGTTGTAAATTGTTCAATTGAGTCCCTGTTTAATCTCTGATGGTTGTGATCTTTTGGTATGATGTATGTGTGATCACCAATAGGCTTAATGTGCATCTAGACAAGTTTTAAAAAGAAAAAAAAGGGTCGTTAATCAAGGTTGACTTTCGGGTTGACTTTGGTTTTCCCCGTGTGACTTTCTTAATTCGGGTCAACCGTCTAGGCCGGGTTAAGGGGGTTACATTTGGTGGTATCAGAGCTGAGTTCTCGAGTAATTGGGAATGTTTGTATGCATGATTGAAGCATGTTTGCCTTGTATGCTTGTTGTTTGAAAGCATGTTTAGTGGCTTGAGGTGTTGATGCAATTGAGTTGTATGTTGTGATGTTGCATGCTGAGGGTACCCATTGCCAAACAAAAGCTAAAGGAAAGATGTTGTTTTGAAATGAAATTGAGCTTGAATACTTGGATTGCTTACCTTGCTGGGCCTGATTTTGTTTTATTTGTGTTGTGATCGCATGGTAAAAGTATGGCACCACGTAGAGAGTTAAGAGGTAATGTGCGAGCTACGGCTCCCAATGAGAATGAGAATGAAGAGCACGCTGATAGTGCTGTGTTACCCCCTCCTCCGCCTGGTGGTGGTGATGGGGGTGCGAGAGCTGAAGCTGCAGCTGATGCTGGTGCTGGAGCTGCTGGACTAGAGGCTAGTCAGGGGCAAGCTGTGCCTGATATGTCTGCTTTGGTACAAGCTATTGCGGGTGCTTTTCGAGCAGCAGTAGCTGGAGCTCAGGGAGCTGGGCATCAGGGAGATGCTGGAGTCAGATTGCCTTTGGAGCGTCTGCGCAGTCTTGGAGGGACTGAGTTTAGAGGTTTATCAGCTGAGAGTTCTGAGGCTTGGCTGGAAAGTACCAAGCGTATCTTGGGTCAGATGAGTTGCACGGATGTGCAAAAGTTGGGCTGTGTTGTGTCCTTGCTGCAGGACGATGCTTATACATGGTGGACGACTACCATTTCTGGTATGGCTGAAGCTGATGTTACCTGGACATTCTTTCAGAATGTGTTTAAAAGGAGATATCTGGGAGTGAGATATCTGGATGAGAAAAAGCGGGAATTCATGTCTCTTACCCAAGGGAGCATGAGTGTAGCTGAGTACGAGGTACAGTTTGTACGGCTCAGTCAGTATGCACCGGAGCTGATACCTGATGAGAGGGCTAGGTGCGAGAGGTTTCGTTACGGTCTTGTGACAGATGTTAAGATGTATCTGCTGGCCACCGAGTATGTTGATTTTGATGTGTTGGTGGGCCGAGCAAAGGATGTTGAGATGAACCTGAGTTTGTCTGCTAAGGGTGCTGGCAAGCGAGCTGCTGAGTATAGTTCCGGAGGTGGACGGAACAAGAGGGGACGGGATCAGAAGTATCAGTCCTCAGCCAGGAGGGGTGGTGGTGTGCCTGCTAGAGGAGGCAATGCTAGAGCTGACCCTAGTGCTTGTTGGATCTGTGGTTCCCGTGGTCACTTGAAGCGTGATTGTCCTCGTGCTGAGAGAGTGGCACAAGCTCCTGTTGTGACAGCTGGTAATGCTGGTGGAAATGGGTGCTGGAATTGTGGCTCTGCGGACCACATCAGACGAGATTGTCCGAGGTTGGCTGGTGAGCAGGTGCGTGCTCCTGTTGTTGCTGCACCGCAGAGAGGTCGTGGGCGCGGCCGTGGTAATTTCCAGAGGAGAGAGGAAGGTGGCCGAGGGGTAGCTCATGTTGTAGCTATTCAGCCTGAAGGTGGAGGCCAAGCGAGGGTGTATGCTCAGAGAGAGGGCAGGAATGATGCAGATGTGATTGCAGGTACCTTTACTTTGCAGTCCTTGTCATTGCTTTCTTTGATTGATTCTGGATCTACGCATTCATATATTCTTCGTGAGCATGCTGAATTGCTTGGTTTGCCTGTTAAGTCTTTGGATGTTGGTGTTCGGGTTACTAGTTCTTTTGGTGAGACTGTTGTGACTCGAAAGTTGTATAGAAGGTGTCCTTTGGTTGTTCAAGAGCATGTCTTTCATGTTGATCTTATGGAGTTGCCCTTCTATGGTTTTGATGTGATCCTTGGTATGGATTGGCTTGCTGAGCATCGTGCTGTTGTGGATTGTGAGAATAAGCGTGTTTCGCTTAAGCTTGCGGATGATTATGAAGTTGTGGTGGTTGGTGAGAATGTGAAGTTTCTTGCCAATGTGGTATCTTCTTTGGAGGCGAGCAGGATGCTGAGGCAAGGTTGCGAAGCTTATCTAGCTTTTGTGATGAATCCTAGCTCTAAGGAGTTGAGGGTGCAAGATATCAGGGTTGTAAAGGAGTTTCCTGGTGTTTTTCCTGAGGAGTTGCCTGGTTTACCTCCTAACCGCGAGGTGGAGTTTGGGATTGAGCTGTATGAGAATACAACTCCCGTGTCCATTACTCCATATAGAATGGCACCTAAGGAGCTGAAGGAGCTGAAGACGCAGTTGCAAGAGTTGCTTGATCGTGGTTTCATCCGGCCGAGTGTGTCACCTTGGGGAGCACCGGTCTTGTTTGTGAAGAAGAAGGATGGCACTATGAGAATGTGCATTGATTACCGTCAGCTGAACAAGTTGACTATCAAGAATCGGTATCCTTTGCCGAGGATTGATGATCTCTTTGATCAATTTCGGGGAGCTGCTGTGTTCTCTAAGATTGACTTGAGGTCAGGGTATTATCAGTTGAAGGTGAAAGATGTGGATGTGCCTAAGACAGCTTTCAGGACAAGGTATGGGCATTATGAGTTCCTTGTGATGCCGTTCGGGTTGACAAATGCTCCTGCTGCTTTCATGGACATGATGAATCGTGTGTTTCATGAATACCTGGACAAGTTTGTTGTGGTGTTCATTGATGATATCCTTGTGTACTCGCGTACTGAGGAGGAGCATGAAGAGCATTTGAGGATTGTTTTGCAAGCTTTGTTGGAGAATCAGCTTTATGCTAAGCTGAGCAAGTGTGAGTTCTGGTTAAGAGAGGTGGTTTTTCTTGGGCATGTGGTCTCAGCTGAGGGGATTCGTGTTGATCCTCAGAAGATTGAGGCGGTGATGAGCTGGAAGGTTCCTAAGTCTGTTCATGAGGTCCGTAGTTTCCTTGGTTTGGCGGGATACTACCGAAGGTTTGTGGATGGTTTTTCCAAGGTTGCTGCTCCTTTGACGAAGCTGTTGCAGAAGGATGTTAAGTATGAGTGGACAGAAGCGAGACAGCAGGCTTTTGAGAAGCTGAAGGCGGCTTTGACACAAGCTCCTATCTTGATTCAGCCTGAATCAGGGAAAGAGTTTGTGGTTTACAGTGATGCATCCTATGTTGGTTTGGGGTGTGTGCTGATGCAGGAGGGTAAGGTGGTGGCTTATGCATCGCGGCAGTTGAAAGTGCATGAGCGCAATTACCCTACGCACGATATTGAGCTGGCTGCAGTGGTTTTTGCTCTGAAGATCTGGAGGCATTATCTGTATGGTGAGAAGTGTACTGTGTACACAGATCACAAGAGTTTGAGGTATCTGATGTCTCAGAAGGAGTTGAATCTTAGGCAGCGGCGTTGGTTGGAGTTGCTCAAGGATTATGATCTGACGATTGAGTATCATCCTGGAAAAGCTAATGTTGTTGCTGATGCCTTGAGTAGGAAGGTAGCTGTTGAGTTGAGAGCCATGTTTGCTAGCTTGAGCATATCGCGTGATGGTGGTCTTGTAGCTGAGTTACAAGTGAAGCCATCTTTGGTTCAGATGATCAAGGATAAGCAGTTGTTGGATGATTCCTTGGTGTCTCATGTTCAGGATATCGCGGAGGGTAGACCTTCGGATTTCTGTTTCAATGATGATGGTGTGCTGTGTTTTGGTAGTCGGATAGTTGTGCCCAATGATGCTGAGTTGAGGCGTGCTATTCTGACTGAAGGTCATAGTAGTCCTTTTGCTATGCACCCTGGTAGTACTAAGATGTATCGTGATCTTCGTGATGAGTACTATTGGGTTGGTTTGAAGAAGGATGTTGCGGAGTTCGTGAGCAAGTGTTTGGTGTGTCAGCGAGTTAAGGCTGAGCATCAGTTTCCTTCTGGGTTGTTGCAACCGTTGAAAATCCCTGAGTGGAAGTGGGAGAGGGTTACCATGGATTTTGTATCTGGGTTACCTTTGTCTCCTTCGAAGAAGAATTCGGTCTGGGTGATTGTGGATCGCCTGACGAAGTGTGCACATTTCTTGCCTGTGCATACTACGTTCTCTTTGGATAAGCTAGCAGAGCTGTACATTGCTGAGATTGTGCGGCTGCATGGTGTGCCTAAGTCGATTGTGTCGGATAGGGATCCGAGGTTCACATCGCGGTTTTGGCAGTGTTTGCATCAAGCTCTGGGTACAAGGTTACATTTCAGTACCTCCTATCATCCTCAGTCGGATGGTCAGTCTGAGCGAGTTATTCAGATTTTGGAGGATATGTTGAGATGCTGCGTGATTGAGTTCCAAGGTTCTTGGGAGAAGCATCTGCCTTTGGTTGAGTTTGCTTATAACAACAGTTATCAGGCGAGCATACAGATGGCACCTTATGAGGCTTTGTACGGGAGGAAGTGTAGGACTCCTCTTTGTTGGGCTGAAACCGGTCAAAAGTTGGTTTCGATGCCGGCTTTGTTGAAAGGGACCACAGAGAAGGTGAAGCTCATTTGTGAGCGGTTAAAGGCTGCTTCTGATCGGCAGAAGTCTTACGCGGATTTGAAGCGTAAGGAGATAGAATATGCGGTGGGTGACCGTGTGTTCTTGAAGGTTTCGCCTTGGAAGAAGGTGATGCGGTTTGGTCGGAAGGGCAAGTTGAGCCCTAGATACATTGGACCATATGAGGTGGTTGAGCGTGTGGGTCCTGTTGCGTATCGGTTGAGGTTACCTCAGGAGTTGGAGAAGATTCATGATGTGTTCCATGTTTCTATGCTCCGGAAGTATAGATCTGATCCTTCGCATGTGATGCCTGTGGAGGAAGTGGTTTTGAATCCGGATTTGACCTATGATGAGGAACCTGTGAAGGTTCTGGATTCGGATAGCAAGGTTCTTCGTGGCAAGACCATTGAGTTGGTGAAGGTGCTGTGGAAGCATCGCGGTGTTGAGGAAGCCACGTGGGAGCGGAAGGAAGACATGCTGAAGCAGTTTCCTTATCTCTTTCCTTCAGGTAAATTTCGAGGACGAAATTTCTTAAGGGGGGGAGAGTTGTAACGCCCCAGTTTTGGGCTTAGAAGTTTTGGGCGTTGACCGGTTCGGTCAAAGTCCTGTTCGAATCTTAAGAGGTTAAATTAGGAAAGCCTAGTTCGGGTTGCATTAAAAATATGGAAAAATGTTCTAAAATCATCTTTTAATATAATTAGATGAACTGTGAAATCAATTTTGGAAAATGAGTTTTGGAAGGTTGATATTTTGGCTAGTGACCAAAATGTAATTTTCGCAAGTTTGGTGGCTGTTTTATAAAGAGTTGAAACTTTGAATCTTTAAGGAGCTATTAATCCAAAAGTGATTTCTCCAGATTTTTCCAAGATATTTTAAGTCTAAATTCTGATTTTAAAGGTTATTAAAATTGGAGGGAAGCCATTTTGGCTACTTTAGATTTTATAACCAACTTTTCCAATTTTCTTTCTCTCATTTTCTCTCCAACCAAACATTACCTTTTCCAGAGAATTTGATCTGATTTCTTCACCTAAATTCCTCCTTTCAACTCTCAATTGATAGCAAATCATTGTGTCTTCAAAATCTCTTCCATTGCTACAAGTTTCATCAAGGTTTTTCATTCCAAAAAGTGGAGAAACACAAGTTTGGAGGTAAGAACGCCCTTCTCCTCTAAACTATCAGTTCTTTACTGAAATTCCCAAGTTCTCAACTCTTAATTGATGTTTAATTAAAGGTTTTAAAGTGTTGAAATGAATCTTGGCTTATTATGCAAGATTTTGATGATTTTTGATGATTTTCGTTAGATCTGAGTAATCTGTGATTTAAGAGATGTTTTTGGTGTTAAATGATCTCTAAATTGATAAGGAAATGAGTTTTGATCAATGCAATCCCGGATAGGTTGAGTTTCCTAAGTTTAGCTTGTGTTTTAAGGTAGTTTTTGAGGTGATCTTGTGGATCTGTTGTTGCTGGAGGTATAAGGATGTTAATAGGTTGTTTTTAGATGTTGTATGGTGTTGTTGGATGTTAGGTTTTGCTGGTTTATGGCTGGGCTTTGTTTAGAAGTGGTTTGGATGCAATTTCGGTGGTGTTTGGTGGCCGAAATTGGTGTTTGAATGAGAGCAGCGTGTTTGAGTGCTTTCATTGAAGCTTTTGATGCTTGATGATGCATTAAACCTCTGCTTTAATGTGTTTGATCAGGGGAGGCATCTTTGGATCCAAGAGTTGTTGATCCGGAGGCTTGAATTCGTGCTTCGGCAAGTGGCGAAGTGGAATCGGTGAGTGAAAATGGGTTTTCGGCTTTGAAACCAATGTCTTGGGAGCTTAGTTTAAGTCTAAACAACTTTGCTAAGCTCGTGTGTAAGTTTTCGGAATTTTCTCTCTAGTGGTGGCCATGACTTTGTTGTGATGCGTAATGATAATTTGCATGTTTTACATACTGTTTTGAAAGCATGTTTTAGCATGGTTTTTGCTGTTGATGTAAGCCATATGTTGAAGGTAACTCTAGGTAGGAGTTCCTTGCTTTTGTACATTGAAATGATGTGGTTTAATGCTTTTAAATGCATGATGAATATGGCTTGTTTTGATGCTTTAAAACAGTGATGTAAGTGATGAAATGATGTATATTGGCAAGTGATGTTTTAAAAATGTTAAGGTCACTAAGGTGGTTAAAAGTCCTTGAGTGAGCCTTGTTACTTATGAACATCAAGGTGGTTAAAAGTCCTTGGATGGTTCATGTTGCGGACACTAAGGTGGTTAAAAGTCCTTAGGTGATCCTTTCTATGGTGTTTAAAAGTCCATAGGCCAAGGTGTTTAAAAGTCCTTGGGATCAAGGTGTTTAAAAGTCCTTGATGTGATTCATTCATGGTGTTTAAAAGTCCATGGCCAAGGTGTTTAAAAGTCCTTGGGATCAAGGTGTTTAAAAGTCCTTGATGAGATACTTTCTATGGTGTTTAAAAGTCCATAGGCCAAGGTGTTTAAAAGTCCTTGGGGCCAAGGTGTTTAAAAGTCCTTGGGAAAGTTGTTGAACTTGTTTTAATAAATGGAATGTTTCACTTGAGCCAATATGACATGTTAAGAATATTGAGAAGCATGAGATGCTTGTTTTAATGTTTATGTTGAAGCATGAGATTGCTTGTTAAGAATGCTTTTGAGCATGTGAAAAGGTTGATTTAAAGCATGTTTTGTAAATGTTTTTGAATTGCATTATTGAATGGTTTTTAAGAGCTTTCCTCACTAAGCTTTTGCTTACGCTCTCTTCGTTTTCTGAATTCAATAATGCAGAGCATTAGAGTACCTTGAGGGCAGCAAGAAAGGGGCAAGCAATCAAGTTCAAGTGAAGCTCAATGTATGAGGTTTTATAAGTACATTTTAGCTTTTGTATGATTTGGCAATGGGGGACCAATGTGTATGTTTTGGGAGGTGTTGGAGACTCCCTAAGTATGTTAAATGTTGATGTGTTTGTTGGCTTTTGAATTGGAACCTTATATGCTTGCTTTGTAAGTTTGGTGTTTGAATGCCTAGCTTGTGTAGGAAGCATGCCTATAGAATTGGGGCTTTTTGCATATGATGATGATTGGATGAATTGTTGATGCTAATATGTTGTTTATATGTTGAATTGCATGTTGGCAAGGTTTGGTAGTGTTCGGAGCATGTTTGGATGTGTAATTGCATGTTTAAAGTGATGTTTTGAAGCAATCTGGGCAGGGTGTTTCGGAACAGCACCTACCGTTTCGGAACGGGTGCCTTAAATGAGCCCAGGTGTCCGAAACGGGAGGGGCCGTTCCGGAACGGTTTAGCCTCTGCCAGACCCCCGTTTCGAAACGGGCTATGCCTGTTTCGGAACGGCCCCGCGTTTCGGAACGGGCTGTCTCCCGTTTCGGAACGGTTGACCGTTGGGGGCTGACATTGGCAGTTATGTGTTTTGAAAAGTTTGCGTTTTGGTCCTGAAACTTGTTTGTGCAATTGTATGAGTTTGGAAAGTCCTTTTGAGCTGAAATTTCACAGAGTAGCATGAAACATGATTAATTTCAAGTTGGTAACTTCAATTTGGATTAAGTCCTTTAATTTATCAGAATTTACAATTTGGTCCCTAAAGTTGTAAATTGTTCAATTGAGTCCCTGTTTAATCTCTGATGGTTGTGATCTTTTGGTATGATGTATGTGTGATCACCAATAGGCTTAATGTGCATCTAGACAAGTTTTAAAAAGAAAAAAAAAGGGTCGTTAATCAAGGTTGACTTTCGGGTTGACTTTGGTTTTCCCCGTGTGACTTTCTTAATTCGGGTCAACCGTCTAGGCCGGGTTAAGGGGGTTACATTTGGTGGTATCAGAGCTGAGTTCTCGAGTAATTGGGAATGTTTGTATGCATGATTGAAGCATGTTTGCCTTGTATGCTTGTTGTTTGAAAGCATGTTTAGTGGCTTGAGGTGTTGATGCAATTGAGTTGTATGTTGTGATGTTGCATGCTGAGGGTACCCATTGCCAAACAAAAGCTAAAGGAAAGATGTTGTTTTGAAATGAAATTGAGCTTGAATACTTGGATTGCTTACCTTGCTGGGCCTGATTTTGTTTTATTTGTGTTGTGATCGCATGGTAAAAGTATGGCACCACGTAGAGAGTTAAGAGGTAATGTGCGAGCTACGGCTCCCAATGAGAATGAGAATGAAGAGCACGCTGATAGTGCTGTGTTACCCCCTCCTCCGCCTGGTGGTGGTGATGGGGGTGCGAGAGCTGAAGCTGCAGCTGATGCTGGTGCTGGAGCTGCTGGACTAGAGGCTAGTCAGGGGCAAGCTGTGCCTGATATGTCTGCTTTGGTACAAGCTATTGCGGGTGCTTTTCGAGCAGCAGTAGCTGGAGCTCAGGGAGCTGGGCATCAGGGAGATGCTGGAGTCAGATTGCCTTTGGAGCGTCTGCGCAGTCTTGGAGGGACTGAGTTTAGAGGTTTATCAGCTGAGAGTTCTGAGGCTTGGCTGGAAAGTACCAAGCGTATCTTGGGTCAGATGAGTTGCACGGATGTGCAAAAGTTGGGCTGTGTTGTGTCCTTGCTGCAGGACGATGCTTATACATGGTGGACGACTACCATTTCTGGTATGGCTGAAGCTGATGTTACCTGGACATTCTTTCAGAATGTGTTTAAAAGGAGATATCTGGGAGTGAGATATCTGGATGAGAAAAAGCGGGAATTCATGTCTCTTACCCAAGGGAGCATGAGTGTAGCTGAGTACGAGGTACAGTTTGTACGGCTCAGTCAGTATGCACCGGAGCTGATACCTGATGAGAGGGCTAGGTGCGAGAGGTTTCGTTACGGTCTTGTGACAGATGTTAAGATGTATCTGCTGGCCACCGAGTATGTTGATTTTGATGTGTTGGTGGGCCGAGCAAAGGATGTTGAGATGAACCTGAGTTTGTCTGCTAAGGGTGCTGGCAAGCGAGCTGCTGAGTATAGTTCCGGAGGTGGACGGAACAAGAGGGGACGGGATCAGAAGTATCAGTCCTCAGCCAGGAGGGGTGGTGGTGTGCCTGCTAGAGGAGGCAATGCTAGAGCTGACCCTAGTGCTTGTTGGATCTGTGGTTCCCGTGGTCACTTGAAGCGTGATTGTCCTCGTGCTGAGAGAGTGGCACAAGCTCCTGTTGTGACAGCTGGTAATGCTGGTGGAAATGGGTGCTGGAATTGTGGCTCTGCGGACCACATCAGACGAGATTGTCCGAGGTTGGCTGGTGAGCAGGTGCGTGCTCCTGTTGTTGCTGCACCGCAGAGAGGTCGTGGGCGCGGCCGTGGTAATTTCCAGAGGAGAGAGGAAGGTGGCCGAGGGGTAGCTCATGTTGTAGCTATTCAGCCTGAAGGTGGAGGCCAAGCGAGGGTGTATGCTCAGAGAGAGGGCAGGAATGATGCAGATGTGATTGCAGGTACCTTTACTTTGCAGTCCTTGTCATTGCTTTCTTTGATTGATTCTGGATCTACGCATTCATATATTCTTCGTGAGCATGCTGAATTGCTTGGTTTGCCTGTTAAGTCTTTGGATGTTGGTGTTCGGGTTACTAGTTCTTTTGGTGAGACTGTTGTGACTCGAAAGTTGTATAGAAGGTGTCCTTTGGTTGTTCAAGAGCATGTCTTTCATGTTGATCTTATGGAGTTGCCCTTCTATGGTTTTGATGTGATCCTTGGTATGGATTGGCTTGCTGAGCATCGTGCTGTTGTGGATTGTGAGAATAAGCGTGTTTCGCTTAAGCTTGCGGATGATTATGAAGTTGTGGTGGTTGGTGAGAATGTGAAGTTTCTTGCCAATGTGGTATCTTCTTTGGAGGCGAGCAGGATGCTGAGGCAAGGTTGCGAAGCTTATCTAGCTTTTGTGATGAATCCTAGCTCTAAGGAGTTGAGGGTGCAAGATATCAGGGTTGTAAAGGAGTTTCCTGGTGTTTTTCCTGAGGAGTTGCCTGGTTTACCTCCTAACCGCGAGGTGGAGTTTGGGATTGAGCTGTATGAGAATACAACTCCCGTGTCCATTACTCCATATAGAATGGCACCTAAGGAGCTGAAGGAGCTGAAGACGCAGTTGCAAGAGTTGCTTGATCGTGGTTTCATCCGGCCGAGTGTGTCACCTTGGGGAGCACCGGTCTTGTTTGTGAAGAAGAAGGATGGCACTATGAGAATGTGCATTGATTACCGTCAGCTGAACAAGTTGACTATCAAGAATCGGTATCCTTTGCCGAGGATTGATGATCTCTTTGATCAATTTCGGGGAGCTGCTGTGTTCTCTAAGATTGACTTGAGGTCAGGGTATTATCAGTTGAAGGTGAAAGATGTGGATGTGCCTAAGACAGCTTTCAGGACAAGGTATGGGCATTATGAGTTCCTTGTGATGCCGTTCGGGTTGACAAATGCTCCTGCTGCTTTCATGGACATGATGAATCGTGTGTTTCATGAATACCTGGACAAGTTTGTTGTGGTGTTCATTGATGATATCCTTGTGTACTCGCGTACTGAGGAGGAGCATGAAGAGCATTTGAGGATTGTTTTGCAAGCTTTGTTGGAGAATCAGCTTTATGCTAAGCTGAGCAAGTGTGAGTTCTGGTTAAGAGAGGTGGTTTTTCTTGGGCATGTGGTCTCAGCTGAGGGGATTCGTGTTGATCCTCAGAAGATTGAGGCGGTGATGAGCTGGAAGGTTCCTAAGTCTGTTCATGAGGTCCGTAGTTTCCTTGGTTTGGCGGGATACTACCGAAGGTTTGTGGATGGTTTTTCCAAGGTTGCTGCTCCTTTGACGAAGCTGTTGCAGAAGGATGTTAAGTATGAGTGGACAGAAGCGAGACAGCAGGCTTTTGAGAAGCTGAAGGCGGCTTTGACACAAGCTCCTATCTTGATTCAGCCTGAATCAGGGAAAGAGTTTGTGGTTTACAGTGATGCATCCTATGTTGGTTTGGGGTGTGTGCTGATGCAGGAGGGTAAGGTGGTGGCTTATGCATCGCGGCAGTTGAAAGTGCATGAGCGCAATTACCCTACGCACGATATTGAGCTGGCTGCAGTGGTTTTTGCTCTGAAGATCTGGAGGCATTATCTGTATGGTGAGAAGTGTACTGTGTACACAGATCACAAGAGTTTGAGGTATCTGATGTCTCAGAAGGAGTTGAATCTTAGGCAGCGGCGTTGGTTGGAGTTGCTCAAGGATTATGATCTGACGATTGAGTATCATCCTGGAAAAGCTAATGTTGTTGCTGATGCCTTGAGTAGGAAGGTAGCTGTTGAGTTGAGAGCCATGTTTGCTAGCTTGAGCATATCGCGTGATGGTGGTCTTGTAGCTGAGTTACAAGTGAAGCCATCTTTGGTTCAGATGATCAAGGATAAGCAGTTGTTGGATGATTCCTTGGTGTCTCATGTTCAGGATATCGCGGAGGGTAGACCTTCGGATTTCTGTTTCAATGATGATGGTGTGCTGTGTTTTGGTAGTCGGATAGTTGTGCCCAATGATGCTGAGTTGAGGCGTGCTATTCTGACTGAAGGTCATAGTAGTCCTTTTGCTATGCACCCTGGTAGTACTAAGATGTATCGTGATCTTCGTGATGAGTACTATTGGGTTGGTTTGAAGAAGGATGTTGCGGAGTTCGTGAGCAAGTGTTTGGTGTGTCAGCGAGTTAAGGCTGAGCATCAGTTTCCTTCTGGGTTGTTGCAACCGTTGAAAATCCCTGAGTGGAAGTGGGAGAGGGTTACCATGGATTTTGTATCTGGGTTACCTTTGTCTCCTTCGAAGAAGAATTCGGTCTGGGTGATTGTGGATCGCCTGACGAAGTGTGCACATTTCTTGCATGTGCATACTACGTTCTATTTGGATAAGCTAGCAGAGCTGTACATTGCTGAGATTGTGCGGCTGCATGGTGTGCCTAAGTCGATTGTGTCGGATAGGGATCCGAGGTTCACATCGCGGTTTTGGCAGTGTTTGCATCAAGCTCTGGGTACAAGGTTACATTTCAGTACCTCCTATCATCCTCAGTCGGATGGTCAGTCTGAGCGAGTTATTCAGATTTTGGAGGATATGTTGAGATGCTGCGTGATTGAGTTCCAAGGTTCTTGGGAGAAGCATCTGCCTTTGGTTGAGTTTGCTTATAACAACAGTTATCAGGCGAGCATACAGATGGCACCTTATGAGGCTTTGTACGGGAGGAAGTGTAGGACTCCTCTTTGTTGGGCTGAAACCGGTCAAAAGTTGGTTTCGATGCCGGCTTTGTTGAAAGGGACCACAGAGAAGGTGAAGCTCATTTGTGAGCGGTTAAAGGCTGCTTCTGATCGGCAGAAGTCTTACGCGGATTTGAAGCGTAAGGAGATAGAATATGCGGTGGGTGACCGTGTGTTCTTGAAGGTTTCGCCTTGGAAGAAGGTGATGCGGTTTGGTCGGAAGGGCAAGTTGAGCCCTAGATACATTGGACCATATGAGGTGGTTGAGCGTGTGGGTCCTGTTGCGTATCGGTTGAGGTTACCTCAGGAGTTGGAGAAGATTCATGATGTGTTCCATGTTTCTATGCTCCGGAAGTATAGATCTGATCCTTCGCATGTGATGCCTGTGGAGGAAGTGGTTTTGAATCCGGATTTGACCTATGATGAGGAACCTGTGAAGGTTCTGGATTCGGATAGCAAGGTTCTTCGTGGCAAGACCATTGAGTTGGTGAAGGTGCTGTGGAAGCATCGCGGTGTTGAGGAAGCCACGTGGGAGCGGAAGGAAGACATGCTGAAGCAGTTTCCTTATCTCTTTCCTTCAGGTAAATTTCGAGGACGAAATTTCTTAAGGGGGGGAGAGTTGTAACGCCCCAGTTTTGGGCTTAGAAGTTTTGGGCGTTGACCGGTTCGGTCAAAGTCCTGTTCGAATCTTAAGAGGTTAAATTAGGAAAGCCTAGTTCGGGTTGCATTAAAAATATGGAAAAATGTTCTAAAATCATCTTTTAATATAATTAGATGAACTGTGAAATCAATTTTGGAAAATGAGTTTTGGAAGGTTGATATTTTGGCTAGTGACCAAAATGTAATTTTCGCAAGTTTGGTGGCTGTTTTATAAAGAGTTGAAACTTTGAATCTTTAAGGAGCTATTAATCCAAAAGTGATTTCTCCAGATTTTTCCAAGATATTTTAAGTCTAAATTCTGATTTTAAAGGTTATTAAAATTGGAGGGAAGCCATTTTGGCTACTTTAGATTTTATAACCAACTTTTCCAATTTTCTTTCTCTCATTTTCTCTCCAACCAAACATTACCTTTTCCAGAGAATTTGATCTGATTTCTTCACCTAAATTCCTCCTTTCAACTCTCAATTGATAGCAAATCATTGTGTCTTCAAAATCTCTTCCATTGCTACAAGTTTCATCAAGGTTTTTCATTCCAAAAAGTGGAGAAACACAAGTTTGGAGGTAAGAACGCCCTTCTCCTCTAAACTATCAGTTCTTTACTGAAATTCCCAAGTTCTCAACTCTTAATTGATGTTTAATTAAAGGTTTTAAAGTGTTGAAATGAATCTTGGCTTATTATGCAAGATTTTGATGATTTTTGATGATTTTCGTTAGATCTGAGTAATCTGTGATTTAAGAGATGTTTTTGGTGTTAAATGATCTCTAAATTGATAAGGAAATGAGTTTTGATCAATGCAATCCCGGATAGGTTGAGTTTCCTAAGTTTAGCTTGTGTTTTAAGGTAGTTTTTGAGGTGATCTTGTGGATCTGTTGTTGCTGGAGGTATAAGGATGTTAATAGGTTGTTTTTAGATGTTGTATGGTGTTGTTGGATGTTAGGTTTTGCTGGTTTATGGCTGGGCTTTGTTTAGAAGTGGTTTGGATGCAATTTCGGTGGTGTTTGGTGGCCGAAATTGGTGTTTGAATGAGAGCAGCGTGTTTGAGTGCTTTCATTGAAGCTTTTGATGCTTGATGATGCATTAAACCTCTGCTTTAATGTGTTTGATCAGGGGAGGCATCTTTGGATCCAAGAGTTGTTGATCCGGAGGCTTGAATTCGTGCTTCGGCAAGTGGCGAAGTGGAATCGGTGAGTGAAAATGGGTTTTCGGCTTTGAAACCAATGTCTTGGGAGCTTAGTTTAAGTCTAAACAACTTTGCTAAGCTCGTGTGTAAGTTTTCGGAATTTTCTCTCTAGTGGTGGCCATGACTTTGTTGTGATGCGTAATGATAATTTGCATGTTTTACATACTGTTTTGAAAGCATGTTTTAGCATGGTTTTTGCTGTTGATGTAAGCCATATGTTGAAGGTAACTCTAGGTAGGAGTTCCTTGCTTTTGTACATTGAAATGATGTGGTTTAATGCTTTTAAATGCATGATGAATATGGCTTGTTTTGATGCTTTAAAACAGTGATGTAAGTGATGAAATGATGTATATTGGCAAGTGATGTTTTAAAAATGTTAAGGTCACTAAGGTGGTTAAAAGTCCTTGAGTGAGCCTTGTTACTTATGAACATCAAGGTGGTTAAAAGTCCTTGGATGGTTCATGTTGCGGACACTAAGGTGGTTAAAAGTCCTTAGGTGATCCTTTCTATGGTGTTTAAAAGTCCATAGGCCAAGGTGTTTAAAAGTCCTTGGGATCAAGGTGTTTAAAAGTCCTTGATGTGATTCATTCATGGTGTTTAAAAGTCCATGGCCAAGGTGTTTAAAAGTCCTTGGGATCAAGGTGTTTAAAAGTCCTTGATGAGATACTTTCTATGGTGTTTAAAAGTCCATAGGCCAAGGTGTTTAAAAGTCCTTGGGGCCAAGGTGTTTAAAAGTCCTTGGGAAAGTTGTTGAACTTGTTTTAATAAATGGAATGTTTCACTTGAGCCAATATGACATGTTAAGAATATTGAGAAGCATGAGATGCTTGTTTTAATGTTTATGTTGAAGCATGAGATTGCTTGTTAAGAATGCTTTTGAGCATGTGAAAAGGTTGATTTAAAGCATGTTTTGTAAATGTTTTTGAATTGCATTATTGAATGGTTTTTAAGAGCTTTCCTCACTAAGCTTTTGCTTACGCTCTCTTCGTTTTCTGAATTCAATAATGCAGAGCATTAGAGTACCTTGAGGGCAGCAAGAAAGGGGCAAGCAATCAAGTTCAAGTGAAGCTCAATGTATGAGGTTTTATAAGTACATTTTAGCTTTTGTATGATTTGGCAATGGGGGACCAATGTGTATGTTTTGGGAGGTGTTGGAGACTCCCTAAGTATGTTAAATGTTGATGTGTTTGTTGGCTTTTGAATTGGAACCTTATATGCTTGCTTTGTAAGTTTGGTGTTTGAATGCCTAGCTTGTGTAGGAAGCATGCCTATAGAATTGGGGCTTTTTGCATATGATGATGATTGGATGAATTGTTGATGCTAATATGTTGTTTATATGTTGAATTGCATGTTGGCAAGGTTTGGTAGTGTTCGGAGCATGTTTGGATGTGTAATTGCATGTTTAAAGTGATGTTTTGAAGCAATCTGGGCAGGGTGTTTCGGAACAGCACCTACCGTTTCGGAACGGGTGCCTTAAATGAGCCCAGGCGTCCGAAACGGGAGGGGCCGTTCCGGAACGGTTTAGCCTCTGCCAGACCCCCGTTTCGAAACGGGCTATGCCTGTTTCGGAACGGCCCCGCGTTTCGGAACGGGCTGTCTCCCGTTTCGGAACGGTTGACCGTTGGGGGCTGACATTGGCAGTTATGTGTTTTGAAAAGTTTGCGTTTTGGTCCTGAAACTTGTTTGTGCAATTGTATGAGTTTGGGAAGTCCTTTTGAGCTGAAATTTCACAGAGTAGCATGAAACATGATTAATTTCAAGTTGGTAACTTCAATTTGGATTAAGTCCTTTAATTTATCAGAATTTACAATTTGGTCCCTAAAGTTGTAAATTGTTCAATTGAGTCCCTGTTTAATCTCTGATGGTTGTGATCTTTTGGTATGATGTATGTGTGATCACCAATAGGCTTAATGTGCATCTAGACAAGTTTTAAAAAGAAAAAAAAAGGTCGTTAATCAAGGTTGACTTTCGGGTTGACTTTGGTTTTCCCCGTGTGACTTTCTTAATTCGGGTCAACCGTCTAGGCCGGGTTAAGGGGGTTACATACATGTTCCCCCGAACGGTGTTATGTTGAGACCTTGGACAGCTATTAACCCAGTTGAAACTCGCCCTACCTCTACGACAATTTCGGTTTAGAATTAGGTTAATCACCTGATTAATATTTAAACGTGATTATAATTTCAAAAAAATGGAACTCGCGGGGGGTGCTACAACGAGTTTAAATAAAAAAAGAATATATTTTTGGAACTCGTGGTGGTGGTGCGGTGAGTTCACTGTAAGTAGGGGTGAGCGTTCGATCGAGTCGAGTCAAATCGAGTAAAAAAATTTCGAGGTATTCGAGTTGACGAGTCATATTTTACAACTTAAACTTTATTTGAAATTTTTTCGATTCGAGTCGAGTTTAAGAAATTTGAGTCAAGTCGAGTCGAGTTTTCGAGTTCCTATAAAAATTTAACTGTAATTATTTATCATGTTATAGTAGGGTTTGATTCCAATTTAAACTTCTTTCTCTAATCATATAAGATATGAACATATATATTTTTTCACATGTGACAATATTTCTTCATATTTTTATATATCAGTATGTATATATCATAAAAAATAGAGGGACTCGTCTCGAACTTAAAAAAAATCCACTAATTACTAAAAATTTCGAGTTATTGGAATTTCCATTTTACAACTCAAACTTTATTTGAATTTTTTTTGATTTATTCGATTTTATGAAATTTCGAGTCGAGTATTTTTGCCTCGATTCGAGTCGAGTTATTCAGTTTTTTCGAGTCGAGTCGAGTTTTACTCACGCCTAACTGTAAGGGTGCTACTCTGGACAATTTAGGATTCTAGATCATGCTTTGGTCAAAATAAGATCTAAATATCCTATATATGTCATTTACTCTGTATATTTCTCTCGATTCAAATTAGGGGCGTGCATTTCAAATTTTGGATCGGATCCAATCTAAAATTTCGGATATCAGAAAATTTTAAATCGGTAAATTAGCGATTTATATTTGATCCAAAACATCGAATCTGATTTTTTTTAGATATCCAAATTTTCAAATCAAATCAATGGATAAAAAAATCGGATTGGTTGGATCAATTTCTTTACACACCCATAATTGATATATTAAAAAACAATCTTCAAATTTAAGTCATTAATTTGAATCATACAAAAATTAATCATCCAAATTAAAATAACTCGAAATGAATCACAAATTCAAAATTAATTTAAATTAATAATCTAAAAATATTATAATAAGAATTTACTCTTAAGTAAAAAATATAGATAATATAAATGTCTATTTTATGGTCCATATTTGAGGTGTCAGGCTACCCTTTTAATACTGTCATTTTCGAAGTTTGAACTTTCATCGTTTCTTTGAAAACACAATATGTCTTACTAATACATCTAACACTGGTTGGTGTACTCTTAAGTAAATTGATAAAGTTTAAAATCAATAAAAACGGCCGGCTCTACTTCTAACTTGGGATCTAAGACTAAGATTTTTGCCACTACTTACTCTATTATCAACAATTATGAGCCTCAAATTGCAGTTTTGATTGTTTTTCTGACCAAACCCCATTTTCAAAAGCGTGACACTCACTATCTAACGGACAACGGTTCACGATCGACGAATATCTGCATTGTGTTACACGCGTTGTGAAATGAGCGTGAGTCAGATTCTCGGGGTCCAGTAACTGTCGCCGCAAATGCTGAGATTATCGTACTCTTTCCCCCACAGCCATCGCACGTGACTTGTTAGCTGTAAACTCAACCATGGTCAACCCAAATTAACCTCACTCAGGTCTTAAATGAATAATCAGCCCTTAAATTATATTCATTTTCTGTTTTTATTCTATAAACTATTTTTTGGTCATCTTTCAAAAAAAATATTTTTTTGGTTAAAAATAAGTTTTTAGACTATGTTTTTTTTTTCTTTTATTCTTTAAAATATCTTTTGATCAAAATATATTTGTAATGTAGTAATATTTTATTAGCTGAAATAATTTTTTTTAACTTAGATAACTGTTATACTTAAAGTGACAAAAAATAATAGTTTAAATACTTGTTTTGACAAAAAAATAGTCTAAGGACTAAAAATAAAAATAATATAGTTTAGGTGCTTATTTTTAATAATTTAAGCCAAAAAATTAAGCACCTTTAAGACCTACCACGTTGGAAATTCTAATTTGTTGTCGGTTCAATTTTACTCGTTTTTAGGGTCGTATATAAATCGAGTTTAAACAAATAAATTTATGTTTATGTTCATTTGTTTTTTTAGTTTGCTCTTGTGTAATTTGTGTTCGATTAAAATTTTAAAATTGTAACAAAATTATATATGTCGATGTTTATTTATTTAATGTTCGCAAACACGTTTATTTAGTGATCATGAACATGTTAAATGAGCATGTTTTTAACACTAAACGAATATATTCACAACTAATTAACTAATATGCTGGTAAATATGTTAATGAATGTATAATTGAACATGTTCACAAACAATTAAAAATTAATTATGAACAATAAACTGTAAAGAAACATATTTATTATTGTGTACATCTAATAATCAAACATAAATTTTAATAATTATATTAGAAATTAATAATTTTAAATAAAACTGTTTTTAAATATATTTTATAAAAATAACTTTAAATAGATGATTTTATAAAAGAATTTATCAGTGCACATGAAAAATTGAACCTATTTCTGTTCATACTCTCTTGTATAGCATAACAAATAAATAAAAATGAATAATATAAAAAATATAAATAATTAGTCAAACACATATTATGTTTAAAGTCACAGTTTTTCTGATTTATCTCCAAGAAATAACATCAGGTGGACTGGTAATAACCGTATATATAACCTGATGACGTTAAAATTTTAATTTTTATATCCGACGGTTGTCTTTTCCTTCGGCCTCACATTTGTTGTATTGTTAGGTTAGGTCGGTTGGGTTGGGTTTTGGGTGTTAAAAAGTTACTTGACCCGATTGATTTGGTCCGACGATTCGAAAGAAAAAATGAGTATTTTATGAAGAAAAAAAATTATCTGATTAGGTCGGATACTCGACTGGAGATTTTTTGGGGTAATTAAACTGTGTCTGTGCCGAATTTTGTGGTAACCGGGTACCCGGCACGATATTTTAATATATTTATTTTTTATTTTTAAATTATATTTTTATGTTAGATTCCTTAATATTTTTATCTAAAACTAAATTTAAATCTTCAAATTATTTTTATGTTTGTATTATGTACTTTTAAATTTATGTGTTTACTATTTGATTTTTAAAAAAAAAAACTTTTAAATTTTAAAGCAAATAAATAAATAAAAAAGTGAACTGGGTACTCGTTACCCGATTTTTCGGTACTCAGTTAAAGCTGGCCGGTACCTTGGCCGGCATATGCAATACCTAGAAAAATCAAGTACCCGAGAATGAACACCCCTAGTTGGGTCCATCAATTTAATTCACTCATTAATTATATTTTAAGATTAAGGGTATAATAAGCCCCTAAACTTTTGAAAAAAAAAATTAATTAAGCCCCTAAACTCTTTTTTCTCTCAATCAAGCCCTCGAACTCAAGAGAAAAAAATCAATTCGGCCATTTAACCAACGTTGGCCGTTAATTTTAAAGGTTTTTACTTTTTTGAAAAATTTTGTTGACACATGTCGCAATACGATAATGCCACTTGTCGTTTTTAGGAATTTTTAAGTTTTAATTTTTAAAACATATATAAAAAACAGAAAAAATCTTTAAAAATTAAAAAAATTCTGGAAATTTCTAAAAATTATTTTGATTTCGAAATTTATTTAAAAATAATAAATAATATTTTTTAAAAGATTAAAATATTTTAAAAATTATAAAATTAAAAAATTAAATTATTCTACAATTATAAAAAATATTTTTGAAAAATATAAAACAATAAAAAAGTATTTTGATTTTCAAAATAACTTTAATTTTTTATATATTTTTTAAAAAATTAATGTTTTTTAAAATATAGTTTTAAATATATTTTAAAAATCAAAATAACTTTTATTGTTTTATATTTTTTAAAAAATATTTTTATACATGTATAATAATATTTTATTTTTTAAAAATATTTTAATATTTTGAAAATTTATTTTTTAAAATAAATTTCGAAATTAAAAAAAAACATATTTTAAAATATTTTTTAGAGTTTTCCAAAAAAATAGAATTTTTTTAAAAAATAAAGGCCCTGTTTGGTAATTAGCGGATAGCTGATAGCTGATAGCGGATTACATTAGCTGATAGCTGATTTGACTAGCGGATTGTATTAGTTGATTGTATAAAAGTGTTTGGTAAAATTAACTGATAGATGATAGATGTTTGATTATTTAAATAAGCAAAATGACATATAAGGACATGATTATATTACATACTTGTTTGAATAATTTATTAGTTATAATATTTTGTATCTAATAAATATTAATTAGATTTGTAAAAATTATTTTTAATATAAATTTTCTAAACATATTTGAAAGATTTATATATTAATTTATTATTTATATAATTATTAAAAAAATTATATGCACATATAAATATGTGATAATAAAAAATAAAATTAACTTACAAATATCACCATATAAATTAGTAGTAACAACAAATAAGTCGACTATTTAATATGTTATTATTTATATTAAAAAATGTTATTATTTAATTTAAGTTATTTGGACATTTTTGGTAATTGTTAAGGGTAAAAGAGTCATTACAACTCTAATATCAAACCTCTAATCTCAAAAAGCTCATATTAGGAGCTTTTTTAAAATTAGCTTTTTCACCTCAATCCGCTCTTTCAATCCGCTATTTACCAAACATCAATATTAGCGGATTTGACTAGTCAAACCTCTAATTATACCTCAAACCTCTAATTTTTGTCCAAACCGCTATTTACCAAACAGGGCCAAAGTTTAAAAATTCTTAGAAATGACAAGTGACATTATCCTATTGCGACATGTGTCAAATAATTTTTTTTTAAAAAACCGTTAAAGTTAATGGTCAATATTGGTCAAAGGGCCAAATTAGTTTTTTCTTGAGTTTGATGGCTTAATTGGGAGCAAAAAAAAGTTTAGAGGCTTAATTGATTTTTTTTGTAAAAATTTAAGGGCTTATTGGACCCTTAAGCCTATATTTTTTCTATTAATACTCATTAATATATTTTATTACATTTGATTATTGCTCTTTAATTTTTTTATCATAGGAGAACCCAACAAGTGGTCAAGTGGAAAAGTGGATGATATCCATTCTAGGAGACATGAATTCAAATCACTTTGTCTATAAGGTTTATGCTCATTGTTAAAAGGTTAAAATTATGTATGAACAAATACTACATTATAATCACATTTAGACCATTCAATTTTTTTTTTACCATAGGATGCTCTTAGACTTCTTTTAAATATTAATGTACAAAGACTGTTCAAAAAATATTTTTTTATTAAATAGAGATGTATTACTTTCTCATATTGAGATTCAAACACATATAAAATGGGGCAATATGAGTATCCTTAACCACTAGACCTATTAGTGGATCTCAATATCTCATACCGTTTAAAGAAACATATTAATGTATAAAGAAAACATTTGCATCATTATATACAGCAAGTAATAAAAAGATTATCTTATTTTAAATTAATTTTTAATAAGTTTTAATTGAAGCAGGGTCGTATCTTTTAAGAGACTAGTGGGTTACGATCCCTCAAAATTTTAAAAAAATTTGAACTTTTCCCTTAAATTTTTAAAATTTTTAACTTGGCCCCTCAAGATTTTTAAAAATTCATATTAAACTTTAAAATTTTGAATATTTTATTTAAATTCTCTCTCAAAATTTTAATTTTTTTGTTAAATCTCTCACAAAATATTAAAAATTTTAGTTAAACCCTCAAATTTTTTAAAAATTTTCGTTTCAGCCTCTAAATTTTTAAAAAATTTAAGTTGGTTCCTAAAAAATTTACTTCATGTTCCACCAATAAATTGAAGTGTTCAATTAATCTTATTATAATAAAGCAGATGATATTATTAAACAATACAATGCAATAATTAGCCAAATGATTATTAAACACAATTACAAAAACATTACATTTACTTTATAAAAAGAATGATACTATATTTTTTTTAGTTTATTCAATGTTTGGTGATGTATATGAATGTTTATTTATATTTAATTAGTAATAAATATGATTGAACCTGTGGGATGATATTCACGTTGAACTGTGTGAAATAAAATGAATGATAATTAATGATAGAGTGCCCACTTCCTCCCATTTTTCAAATAGCTACATTAGTTTGTCCATTGTGGAAGGAAAATGTTACATCTATCTGCCGAGTTATTTATTTAGTTAAAGTGGCAAATGACATTATATTTAAGATCAATATGATTGAAGAAGAAATTAAAATATATTTTATCAAATAAATAATTTTTAAGATTATAAATGTAATGCAATTAATATATCTTTTAGTAATAAATAATTTTTAAGATTATAAATACAATGTAATTAATACATTTTATCAATAATTTTTTAAAATTATTTAATTATAGAACAAATTACAACAAACAAAATATTGGCTATAAAATATTAGTATAATTTAAAATATGCTAAATATACAAATACGTGCCTAAACCATTTTTCTTTCTAATTTTAGGTACATAAACTATTTTTTAGTAAAAATAAGTGCCTTACATTCTGTTTTATTAATTTTAGGTGCCCAAGGGTTCAATCAACTACCGTTTTAAGGTTGTGTTGTTAAAAAAATATCACTCAATGAAATTTAGACATGAGGCATTTTTTATTTTTTTTAAAGATGAAAAAAAATAATTTTAAATAATTTCAAAATTCTAAAATTCTCCAAAAATAGTCCTAAATCTCTAACCTAAAATCCCCAAAATTGATGTCATTATCTTCGTCGATAACCTCGTCGGACTCCATCATTATCGTTGTCGGTCGTCGCCGTGCATTTCTCTCAACCACCCATCACTTGTAATCGACGGAGGTGTGCTAATCAGATGTAGCTCGATTGGAACCTTTTGTGTTTATTGTTTGACGTCCGATTGACACGTCTTTCGGCGGTTACCAACAATGTGTGATTAGAGAAAAATGGTCGACGACGTCCAACGAAGATAGTGATGGGCCGACGATGTTATCGATGGAGGTAACAACGACAATTTTGGAGGTTTCTGTTAGAAATTTGGGACTATTTGGGATATTTTTAAAAATATATTTTATCTTCATTTTTAGGGGAAAAACATGTCATGTGTCATGTTTTGATTAGATAACGGATTTTTTGAACGACTGTTAACGCCAAGCACCTAAAATCAACGAAATGAAATTTTAAGCACATATTTTTACCAAAAAAAGTTTAGGCACCTAAAGTTAAAGAATATTTTGACTTAAAGAATTTGGGCACTTATTTTTATATTAAGCCTTTAAAATAATCATTATAACTTTTATTCTTCGAATATTTCGACTTAAAGAATTTTTTTAAAGAATTTGGGCACTAAAATCATGATGTCGATTAAAATCTTAATGTTTAACAAATATTTTGACTTAAAGAATTTTTAAAGACAAATACAAGTTTAAAATACTAAATTCATGATCTAAATATAAAAAATTAATTTATTACTTACATAATTTATCTGTAAAAGTATTAAGATGAATGGTAAAATTAATTGATCATCTAAACATATTAAAATTGAAATTTATCATTTATATTAAAACATTAAAATTATATAAAGGCAAGGAGAGATAAATAGTGATTAAAACTTGAATATGTTTAAATGATTCATTTAATGTCTTTTATGATTATTTATGTAAGAATAATAAATACATAATTTATTAACTCTTATTTTAGCTACCACGGTAAGTTTCCCAATGGCTACATTAAGTTTTCTCAATTGTGGAATACATGCATAGTGGAATAGAATGTCCCCACTATTAATTGTGCAAAACTATTCTAATTAATGATATGTTCATCAATTGGTCAAACCCCAAGGTGGGAACAAGTTGGTGATGTATTAAAAAGGCTACAACTATTTATCAACCACCTTTCTAGTCTTTCTTTCAAATTTAAAATCTTATCTCATAAATTAAATTCATCCTAATCTTGTTTTCTTTTTATTTATTATTGTATTTATATGAAAATATTAATTAGTGTTTTTGGGCCTCGGTTAAAGTGGTATTTAAAAAATATTATAAATTAAAAACATTATTTGATATATTTTTAATTATATTTTTCGAAAAAAAATTATAATCATATAAAAGTCTTTCGTAAATATGTAAAAATTCAAAAAAAAAAAAATCTTATTTGTTGCCATTTTAAAACTACATGTATCTTCTAAAAAAGCCTGCATGCATCTAGCTCATTAAGTGGTCTTTATAAAAAAAATTGTTATACTTAGGAGATTTAGGTTTGAGCACGGCGTGTTTTCAAACGACTAAAATTATAATCTTATAAAAGTCTTTTGTATATATGTAAAAATTAAAAAAAAAACAAACATCTTATTTGTGCAGTACTATTTAAAAAGTACATGTTTGTTCTAAAAAAAAGCCTACATGCATAACTTTTTAAGCTAACAATATATTAGATGAACTCATTGAGTGGTCTTAGTGGAAAAGAGAGTGTTGTTATACTTAGAGACTTATATTTGAGTAGTTCGTCTAGACGGTGTGTGTATATTTTCAAAGGGTTGTGAGCATAAACAAATACTACTTTGTAATCACATCCGAATGTTAAAAAAGATATATTAGATAATAATTCATATGATTCATATTTTTTATTAAGTAGAGAGATTTTATATTTCAAAGGCACTGTAAAGGTTTGAATCCACACAACATGAGACAATATGTGCATCCTTGAACACTAGGCCAATTAATGATCTTTATAATTAATATTTGTTGGTGAATGAAGAATGCAAACAAGCACTAGAGTGCAATAAATAAACTAGATATCAATTAACATCCTCGTACTGTAACACCCTTAAAAAAGAAGAAGAAGAAATGAAAACAAAAAAAAGGAAATGAGGGTTGTGGAAATCGAACCCACAACCTCTACGTGTTCAGCCGGAAGTCCAGCCAATTGAGTTAAGTCAGCTCTTGGTTATAAACTACCATTGGTTTATTTTAAACCCATGTTATTTACCCTTCGAAATAAAATATTAAGAAACTTAAAATATCTTACCTACCATATTGAATGTGAATTAATTAGGGTATGTTTTCCCAAAAGTTCTAGAAACCTCCACCCATTATCGTCGATCTTCATCTTTTTCCCTTAAACCGAACCGGCCACCATCCCTTTGCCTCACCGCCATACCGTACTGTGCACCGCCCATCATTCGCGGCGTTGCACCACCCATTATCGTCGTCGCACCTCGATCCCAACACCACCCATCATTCGCGGCGTTGCACTGCCAGTCGGCGTGGAGAACGACTTGAAGCTTCGCCGGAGTTTGCGGTTTGGTTTTCTGAACTATCCGTCACCGTCTGGCATCGTGGCTTAAATCGGAGGTCACCATCGTCCTCAGGGGGACGAACCGAGCAGAACCCGTACCGCCAAGCGTCTAACGGCCGTCGCATTGACCGTGGCCGGAGCCGTGTTAATCCGATCGTATCTATTCCGATATGGTAAGATCGGTGAGTATTTTGGCTTAAATATTAAGTTATTTGAGCTTTAATTGAAAAATAGATGTCAATGGTGTGATCGGGGGTGTTTTCCGGCCTATTTTCGACTATCTAGGGCCACGCGCCGTCCAAGGCGATTTCCGGCCGCCTTGGACGGTGGCTGCTGAACCGGCCGGCTCACACCTGGTCTAGCCGTGAACCGAGCCACCTGAACCGGTCCAAACAAACCAGCCCAAGCCCAGTGGTAAACCAAACCCGTTGACCGACCCGACTCGTTGACCGAGTCAACTTAGTGAGTCAACTCGCCCGAGTCAACTCAGTGAGTCAACTCGCCTGAGTCAACTCAGTGAGTCAACTCACCTGAGTCAACCCAGTGAGTCAACTCGCCCGAGTCAGCCTTTGGACCAGTGATGTCAGCATGACGTCAGCGTTGACTTTGACCGTTAACGTTAGTGTTGACTTTGACCAAAAAGTCAACTTTTCCCGAAAAGTCATGTTTTATATTTTTCAACGTTCTGAGTCCGATTTTGAAGCCCATTTCACGAAATTCTAACATGAAAGCCTCCAAATTGGACATTGAACCCGAACGTACATATGTATAAGTTATGTCATTTAAGAGAGATTTATGATTAAGGATTGATATTGATCTCCTGATTTAATAGGTACTCGTGGATCTCCCGATCGTGCCTACGCCCAGCCCAGCTTGTCCCGATCTGTACCGCCTTGTGATCCTATCGTCACTCGTACGACCCTAAAACTTAGTATTTTATTACGATTAAGGTGTAAATCTGATAGTAACCATAATCCTTGTCTATTTAGGTTCTAGTACAATAGCGGAGCGTGATCCCGGTGCTCGATAGACCTTTTGACTGACCGATCTCATCTTTTGAGGTGTGTTCCTTGTGTGCTATATGACTGTTACATATTTACTGTTTTACGTGCTTCATATGTTTTACTAAAACTGACTATGTGCACATGATTGTTAAACTTGATTTTGTGCAAAACTAGCATGTTTTCTTCTTATAAAAGAAACACGATTGTACTGTATGTTTGATTTATTCCCTAGCATTCGATATGACAAGCATGCCCTATGGTTTCCGGTTATTAGTGTAGAAATATGTTGTTAAGCATTGCTATGACTGTTATTGTTGCGTACTATGTTACTGCTCGAACTAATTAGTAGAGGTACTTGGGGTATGATGTGGAGACTATTGGCTCAACCCTGATCCAACTGGTAAGACCGCCCGTATTCAGATCCTAAGCTTCGGCTAGGACTGCCCGTATTTGGATCCTAGGCTTCGGCCAGGTCCACCAGTTTTCGGTTCCTAAGTTTTGACTAGGGCCGCCCGTATTCTAAGGTATATCCTTAGGATGGCACCCCGCCCAATGGGCTTGGGTTAATACCAGTATAGGATACTGTTCTGGGGAACTGTATCATGGTGTTCGGTTGGAGGGTAGATATGTAACCCCCTTAGCCCGGCCTAGACGGTTGACCCGAACCACGAAGGTTACACGGGGAAAACCAAAGTCAACTCGGAAGCCAACCTTGATTAGCGACCTTTTTTTAATCTTGTCTAGATGCACGTTAACCCTAAGTGAACACTCAAGAAACATATATGAGTAAAGCAAAGCGATCGGATTTCAGAGAGGGACTCAATTGCACAATATACAAATATTAGGGACCAAAACATAAATTCTGTAAATTAGAAGGTCATAACTGATTTTAAAGTTACCAATATTAAATTAGTTTTATTACATGCTTCCCTGTCAAATTTCACCTTAATTGGACATTTCGAACTCATACAATTGCAAATACAACTTTCGGGACTAAAACGTAAAGCTTGCATACTTAAACACCATTCAAATCAGTGCCCAACGGTCACCTATTTCGAAACGGCTTTGACCGTTCTGAAACACGGGTTTGTTCCGAGACTGGTTCCGAAACAGGGCCTTCCAGTAGCCAAATCGTTTCGGAACAGCCTCCAGCCGTTTCGAAACACGAAGGCCATTACAGGCCCCCGTTTCGAAACGCCAGTGCCTGTTCCGATACGGTTTGCCCAGAAGCTGTAGATTTTGCTGGTCTTTCATACATAAACCCACTCAAACACAACCTAATGACTTCTTAATCATGCAAACAAGTCATCATACATATATAGAGCATGATTGTACCTCCTAAACACATTCATAGCATCAAACATGGAATTTCACATATCTATAGGCATGCTTCCTATTATCCAAACCAAGCAATCAACCAATCTCCAAAACAAGCATTAAAAGGCCACTTACAAATTCAAACCATCAAAAACAACATGCCACAACCTAGGGAGTTCAACACTTCTCCCAAAACACAAACTTAGGTTCCTATTGCCAAATTACCAAAACTAATAGTGTATGAAAACATCACCATACATGAGCTTGATTTCCCTTGGATACTCTAGCCTCCTTGTTGCCCTTAAACACTTAAATTATCTGCATTATTGGTACAAGAGAGAGAGCGTAAGCACAATTGCTTAGTGAGGCATGCTCTAAAGAAAGCAACACAATAATGCATTTTAGAAAACACTTTCAACAAAGCTTTTAAACATATGCTCATCTCTTTTCATGCAACCTTGCATACTTTACAAGCATCTCATGCTTCATTACATTCAACTCATCATATTGGCTTTCAAGTGATAATTCATAACCATTTACAACACAAAACACAATCGGATACGCGGATTACAAGCATTGTCCCATACGCTTCATACACACTACCGAACAACATAAGGTGGAGTTTATCGGTACAATCACAACCCCTCAACACCCGTGATGGAGTTTAATGGTACAATCACAACCCCTCCACATCACTCATCGGTAGTTGTATAATTCCACTAACGAGTGCAAGGGACACATAACACAAGATCCACACACGGACTTTTAACCACCGTTGTGATCTTACCTCACTCGTTAGGGTACTTGGATGAAGTTTACGGTACAATCACAACCCCTCAACATCCAAAGAGAATTTATTCACGGTGCACCCAATCCTATAGCCGGCTAACTATATCCGATTCAAGTACTTTAAAACCATTACATAACTTGCCAATATACATCATTTACCATCAACAATTCACTGTTTTAAAGCATTAATCAAAGCCATTAAACAACATGCATCACTATGCATCAAATCTATATTCTTAATGTATCAAACCAAGGATCTCTTACCTTGAGCATCCTTCAATACATGGCTTTCAAAACCAGCATTAACCATGCTAAAACATGCTTTCAAAACAGAATTTAAACATGCAAATTATAACCAATGCATCAAACCACTTCATAGCACATCCGAGGGAGTTTTAACGAAAACTTACTCTTGAGCTTAGCTAAGTTTTTTAGACCTAAACTAAGCTCCCAAAACCTCCAAATAATCGTTTCAAAGCTGAAAACCCAACTCCACTCACCGATTACGTTTCCCACGCTTGCCGAAACGTCAATCAGGCCTCCGGATCAACTCCAAAAGTGTCCAATGATGCCTCCCCTGTTTTAAACACATCAAAGCAGAGGATTAATGCATCATCAAGCATTGAAATCTTCAGCCAACACACCTAAACTCGCTGATCTACCCAAAACCAACATTTCAGCTACCAAACACAACCGAAAACACCTCCAAACTCTTTCATAACTTAACCCAGCCAAGATCCATCACTTCTAACCATTTCTAAGCATCAATCAACATCCAAAATACACCTTAACTCGTCCTTATACCTCCTGCTATAACAGAACACCAAAAACACCTCAAAACCCACCATTTTCATAAGCAAAAACTTAGGAAATTCAACCTATTCGAGATTGCATTGATAAAACATCATTTCAATATCATTAGACATCCAAAATACATTAAAGAATCATCTAAAAACAGAGCCCAAACAATCTCAACGAAATTCTTCAACATTTCTTCCAAATCTTGAGCTTTAAGCCAAAATCAAGTTTCTAACATTAAAACCATTTATAAAAATTAAATTAAGGATTGACAACTTGGGAATTTCAGTAAAGAACTGAGTATTTAGAGGAGAAGAACAATCTTACCTCTAAATGATGATTTCTCTTTGATTTGAGCCAATTTCCTTGAAAATTCAATGAGGAAAACAAAAGGATTTGATACAAGATTGATTAGGAATTAATTGATGATAGAAATCTCATCAATTGAAGTGAAGATCAATGCAAAAGTTGCTGGAGAAATAGTGTTTGGATGATGGAATTTTGAGAGAAAAAGGAATGAGAAAAATTTAGGAAAAAATAGTTATGAAATTCCAAAAAGTAGTTTCCTTTTTCATTTAATTAATTAAAACATTAATTAATTCACTCAAATTAAAGAAAAATCTGGAGAAATCATTTTTGGGTATATTAGCTCCTTAAAGATTCAAAGTTTCAATCCTTACAAAATAGTCACCACTAAACTTTTCAAAAATTGCATTTTAGTCACTACACCGAAATGTAGTATTTCCAAACCTTATTTTGTAAAATTGATTTCACCACTCTCTTATATATATTAAAAGAGGATTTTTAGATATTTTTCCATATTTTTAAAACATCCCGAACTAGGCTTTCCATAAAACCTCCTTTTATATTCGGACTGAAAATCAGACCGGTCCGGTTCAGACCCTAAACTTCCAAGCCCAAAATTGGGGTGTTACAACTCTCCCCCTTAAGAAGTTTCGTCCTCGAAATTTACTTGGAGGAAAAAGGTACGGAAACTGCTTCTTCATATCATCATTTCTTTCCCACGTGGCTTCCTCAACACCACGATGCTTCCACAGTACCTTAACCAATTCAATGGTCTTACCTCGAAGAACTTTACTGTCTGAATCCAGAATTTCAACCGGCTCCTCATCATAGGTCAAGTCTGGATTCAACTCCACTTCCTCCACAGGCATAACATGCGAAGGATCCGATCTATACCTCCGAAGCATAGAAACATGAAACACATCATGAATCTTTTCCAACTCTCGCGGTAACCTCAGCTTGTACGCAACAGGACCCACACGTTCAATCACCTCGTATGGTCCAATATATCTAGGGCTCAACTTACCCTTCCGGCCAAACCTCATCACCTTCTACCAAGGAGAAACCTTCAAGAACACACGGTCACCTACCGCAAACTCAACCTCCTTACGCTTCATATCCGCGTAAGACTTCTGTCGATCAGAAGCTGTCTTTAAACGCTCACAGATGAGCTTCACCTTCTCGGTGGTTACTTTCTACAAAGCCAGCATTGAAACCAACTTCTGACCTATTTCAGCCCAGCAAAGAGGAGTTCTGCACTTCCTCCCGTACAAGGCTTCATAAGGTGCCATTTGAATACTTGCATGGTAGCTATTGTTATAAGCAAACTCCACCAAAGGCAAATGCTTCTCCCAAGAACCCTGAAACTCAATCACACAGCACCTCAACATATCTTCCAGCACTTGGATAACACGCTCAGACTGTCCATCCGATTGTGGATGATAAGAAGTATTGAAATTCAACTGCGTACCCAAAGCTTGATGCAAACACTCCCAAAAATGCGATGTAAAACTCGGATCCCTATCCGATACTATAGACTTTGGCACACCATGCAGTCGCACAATCTCAGCAATGTACAACTCTGCAAGCTTGTCCAAGGTATACGTAGTATGCACAGGTAAGAAATGCGCACACTTCGTAAGGTGATCCACAATCACCCACACCGAGTTCTTTTTCGATGGTGACAAAGGCAAACCAGACACAAAGTCCATGGTAATCCTTTCCCACTTCCACTCAGGAATCCTTAACGGTTGCAACAACCTAGAAGGAAACTGATGCTCAGCCTTAACCCGCTGACAAACCATGCACTTACTCACGTACTCCGCAACATCCTTCTTCAAACCCACCCAATAGTACTCATCCTTAAGATCACGATACATCTTTGTACTACCAGGGTGCATAGCAAAAGGACTGCTATGAGCTTCAGTCAGAATAGTACGCCTCAACTCCACATCATTCGGCACTACTATCCGACTCCCAAAACATAGAACCCCATCATCATTAAAACAAAAATCCGATGGTCTATCCTCAACAATATCCTGAACATGTGGCACAAAAGAATCATCCAACAACTGCTTATCCTTTATTGACTGAACCAAAGATGGTTTCACTTGCAATTCAGCCACCATACCCCCATCTCGCGAAATACTCAAGCTGGCAAACATAGCCCTTAACTCCACTACCACCTCCCTACTCAAGGCATCCGCTACAACATTAGCTTTTCCCGGATGGTACTCGATCGTCAGATCGTAATCTTTAAGCAACTCCACCCAACTTCGTTGCCTAAGATTCAACTCTTTCTGAGACATCAGATACTTCAAACTTTTGTGATCCGTGTACACAGTACACTTCTCACCATACAGGTAATGTCTCCAAATCATCAAAGCAAAAACCACCGCAGCTAACTCAATATCATGCGTAGGATAATTGCGCTCATGCACCTTCAAATGGCGCGATGCATAAGCCACCACCTTACCCTCTTGCATCAACACACACCCCAAACCAACATAGGATGTGTCGCTGTACACCACAAACTCTTTCCCTGATTCAGGTTGAACCAAGATAGGAGCTTGCGTCAAAGCTGCCTTAAGCTTCTCAAAAGCTTGTTGCCTTGCTTCTGTCCACTCAAAATTGACATCCTTTTGCAACAACTTCGTTAAAGGTGCAGCAATCTTTGAAAATCCATCCACAAACCTCTGATAGTATCCTGCCAACCCAAGGAAACTACGGACTTCATGAACCGACTTATGAGGCTTCCAATTCATCATCGCCTTAATCTTATGAGAATCAACACGAATCCCCTCAGCAGAAACCACATGACCAAGGAAAACAACTTCCCTAAGCCAGAATTCGCACTTGCTCGGCTTAACATAAAGCTGATTCTCCAACAGCGCCTGCAACACAATCCGCAAATGCCCCGCATGCTCCTCCTCAGTACGAGAGTACACCAGGATATCATCAATGAACACCACAACAAACTTGTCCAAATATTCATGGAACACTCTATTCATCATGTCCATAAAAGCTGCAGGAGCATTCGTCAAGCCAAACAGCATCACAAGGAACTCATAATGCCCATACCTCGTCCTAAAAGCTGTTTTTGGCACATCCACATCCTTCACCTTAAGCTGATAATAACCTGACCTCAAGTCAATCTTAGAGAACACAGCTGCTCCCCGAAACTGATCAAAAAGATCATCAATCCTCGGCAAAGGATACTGATTCTTGATAGTCAACTTGTTCAGCTGACGATAATTGATGCACATTCTCATAGTGCCATCCTTCTTCTTCACAAACAAGACCGGTGTACCCCAAGGTGAAACACTCAGACGAATGAAACCACGATCAAGCAACTCCTGAAGTTGCGTCTTCAGCTTCTTCAACTTCTTAGGTGCCATTCGGTAAGGAGTAATGGACACTGGAGTTGTGTTCTCATACAACTCAATTCCAAACTCCACCTCTCGACTAGGAGGCAATCCAGGTAACTCCTCCAGAAACACTCCAGGAAACTCTCGCACAGTTCTGATATCTTGAACTCGCAACTCCTTAGAGCTAGGATTCATAACAAATGCTAGATAAGCCTCACAACCTTGCCTCATCATTCGGCTTGCTTCCAACGAAGTCACCGAATTGGCAAGAAACTTCACATTCTCACCAACCACCACTACCTCGTAATCATCCGCAAGTTTCAACGAAACTAGCTTGTTCTCAAAATCCACTACATCTTGATGTTCAACAAGCCAATCCATTCCAAGGATTACATCGAAACCATAGAATGGCAATTCTATGAGATCAACAAGAAAAACATGGTTTTGCACTTTCAAGGGACATCTTACATACAACTTCCATGTCACAACGGTCTCACCAAAGGAACTAGTTACACGCATACCAACATCCAAAGACTCAACAGGTAAACCAAGCAATTGAGCATGTTCACACAATATGTATGAGTGTGTAGATCCAAAATCAATCAAGGAAAGTAATGATAAGGATTGCAAAGTAAAGGTACCTGCGATCACATCCGTATCATTCCTTCCCTCACGCTGAGCATACACTCGAGCCTGGCCACCACCCTCAGGTTGAACAGCCACCACATGCTCCACATTCCTCCCACCATCATCTCTGCGCTGGAAGTTACCACGGCCGCGACCACGACCTCTCTGTGGTGCAGCTACCCCAGGAGCACGTCCATGACCACCACCGGCAAACAAAGGACACTCTCTCCTCATGTGGTCTATCGAACCACAATTCCAGAATGAATTACCGGTCACTGCTACAGGAGCCTGAACCTCCCTCGTTGCTCGAGGACAATCTCCCCTCATATGGCCACGAGATCCACACGTCCAACACATGTTCTGATCAGCTCTCATCCTATCTCCCTGAACAGGCGCACCATGTCCTCCACCACCACGCCTAGCAGAAGACTGATACCTCTTATCATGTCCTCTCTTGTTTCGTCCACCACCAGAACTATAATAAGCAGCTCCTTTACCCGAGCTAGAACCAACGCCTCTAGAAGATAAACCCAAGTTCTGCTCAATGTCCTTCGCTCTATTCACCAACACATCAAAATCTGTATACTCAGCAGCAAGCATGAAAGTCTTCACGTCCGTCACCAAACCATAATAGAAACGTTCACACCTCTCCCGCTCATCAGGGAATAGCTCAGGTGCGTACTGGCTAAGGCGGACAAACTGGATCTCATACTCAGCCACAATCATGCTTCCTTGCACAAGAGACATGAATTCTCTTTTTTTCCCATCTAGGTATCGTACACCTAGATACTTTCGCTTGAACGCGTTCAAGAAGAACGTCCAAGTCACATCATTTTCCTCCATTCCGGAGAAAGTGGTCGTCCACCACGTATAAGCATCATCATGCAGCAGCGAAACCATACAACCCAACTTCTGCGCATTACTGCAATTCATTTGCCCCAAAATCCTCTTGGTGCTTTCCAACCAAGATTCAGATCCTTCAGGAGATAAACTTCTGAACTCAATCCCTCTCAGACTGCGAAGACGTTCCAAAGGTAATCTCACGTTAGCATCACCCTGATGCGCAGCTCCGTGAGCTCCAGCTACTGCTGCCTGAAAGGCTCCCGCAATAGCCTGAATCAACACAGTCATGTCAGGAGCAGCTTGCTCCTACACACCTTCAGGTCCAGCGACCCGAGCACCAGCACCAATACCAGCATTATCACCTCCAGCACCATCACCGCCGGGTGGTCCACCACCAGGGGAGGAGGTAAATCCACAATATTCTCAGCATTTTCCTCATTTTCATTCTGAGCCATAGCTCTCGTATTCATCATCATCTCTCTACGAGGCCCCATTTATAAAAACAATGAACTAACACAAATGCAATAAACATAATTAGGCTCAACAAGGTAAGTAATCCAAGTACTCAAGCTCATTTCCCAAAAACAATTTCTTTCATTAGTTTTGATATGGCAATGGGTTCCCCTAACATGCTTCAACATAGCATAGCATCACAATTGCAACCATACATCACAATTCATGAAACATTCCTTCACTTAAAAGATCCACCACGCAAAAACACATACATCACCCACATAAAAATTCCCAATTACACGAGAACTGAGCTCTGATACCACCAAATGTAACCCCCTTAGCCCGACCTGGACGGTTGACCAGAACCACGAAGGTTACATGGGGAAAACCAAAGTCAACTCAGAAGCCAACCTTGATTAGCGACCCTTTTTTTAATCTTGTCTAGATGCAGGTTAACCCTAAGTGAACACTCGAGAAACATATATGAGTAAAGCACAGCGATCGGATTTCAAAGAGGGACTCAATTGCACAATATACAAATATTAGGGACCAAAATGTAAATTCTGTAAATTAGAAGGTCATAACTGATTTTAAAGTTACCAATATTAAATTAGTTTTATTACATGCTTCCCTATCAAATTTCACCTTAATTGGACATCTTGAACTCATACAATTGCAAATACAACTTTCGAGACTAAAACGTAAAGCTTGCATACTTAAACACCATTCAAATCAGTGCCCAACGGTCACCTGTTTCGAAACGGATTTGACCGTTCCGAAACACGGATTCCTTCCGAGAATGGTTCCGAAACAGGGCCTTCCAGTAGCCAAATTGTTTCGGAACAACCTCCAGCCGTTTCGAAACACGAAGGCCATTACAGGCCCCCGTTTCGAAACGTCAGTGCTTGTTCCGATACGGTTTGCCCAGAAGCTGCAGATTTTATTGTTTTTTCATACATAAACCCACTCAAACACAACCTAATGACTTCCTATTCATGCCAACAAGTCATCATACATATATAGAGCATGATTGTACCTCCTAAACACATTCATAGCATCAAACATGGAATTTCACATATCTATAGGAATGCTTCCTATTATCCAAACCAAGCAATCAACCAATCTCCGAAACAAGCATTAAAAGACCACTTACAAATTCAAACCATCAAACCAATCTCCACAACCTAGGGAGTTCAACACATCTCCCAAAACACAAACTTAGGTTCCCATTGCCAAATTACCAAAACTAATAGTATATGAAAACATCACCATACATGAGTTTGGTTTCCCTTGGATACTCTAGCCTCCTTGTTGCCCTTAAACACTTCAATTATCTGCATTATTGGTACACGAGAGAGAGCGTAAGCACAATTTCTTAGTGAGGCATGCTCTAAAGAAAGCAACACAATAATGCATTTTAGAAAACACTTTCAACAAAGCTTTTAAACACATGCTCATCTCTTTTCATGCAACCTTGCATACTTTACAAGCATCTCATGCTTCATTACATTCAACTCATCATATTGGCTTTCAAGTGATAATTCATAACCATTTACAATACAAAACACAATCGGATACGCGGATTACAAGCGTTGTCCCATACGCTTCATACACACTACCGAACAACATAAGGTGGAGTTTATCGGTACAATCACAACCCCTCAACACTCGTGATGGAGTTTAACGGTACAATCACAACCCCTCCACATCAGTCATCGGTAGTTGTATAATTCCACTAACAAGTGCAAGGAACACATAACACAAGATCCACACACGGACTTTTAACCACCGTTGTGATATTACCTCACTCGTTAGGGTACTTGGATGGAGTTTACGGTACAATCACAACCCCTCAACATCCAAGGCGACTTTATTCACGGTGCACCCAATCCTATAGCCAGCTAACTATATCCGATTCAAGTACTTTAAAACCATTACATCACTTGCCAATATACATCATTTACCATCAACAATTCATTGTTTTAAAGCATTAATCAAAGCCATTAAACAACATGCATCACTATGCATCAAATCCATATTCTTAATGTATCAAACCAAGGATCTCTTACCTTGAGTATCCTTCAATACATGGCTTTCAAAACCAGCATTAACCATGCTTTCAAAACAGAATTTAAACATGCAAATTATAACCAATGCATCAAACCACTTCATAGCACATCCGAGGGAGTTTTACCGAAAACTTACTCTTGAGCTTAGCTAAATTTTTTAGACTTAAACTAAGCTCCCAAAACCTCCAAATAATCGTTTCAAAGCTGAAAACCCAACTCCACTCACCGATTACGTTTCGCACGCTTGCCGAAACGTCAATCAAGCCTCCGAATCAACTCCAAAAGTGTCCGGAGATGCCTCCCCTGTTTTAAACACATCAAAGCAGAGGATTAATGCATCATCATGCATTGAAATCTTCAGCCAACACACCTAAACTCGCTGATCTACCCAAAACCAACATTTTGGCTACCAAACACAACTGAAAACATCTCCAAACTCTTTCACAACTTAACCCAGACAAGATCCATCACTTTTAACCATTTCTAAGCATCAATCAACATCCAAAATACACCTTAGCTCGTCCTTATACCTCCAGCTATAACAGAACACCAAAAACACCTAAAAAAACCACCATTTTCATAAGCAAAAACTTAGGAAATTCAACCTATTCGGGATTGCATTGATAAAACATCATTACAACATCATTAGACATCCAAAATACATTAAAGAATCATCTCAAAACAGAGCCCAAACAATCTCAACGAAATTCTTCAAGATTTCTTCCAAATCGCGAGTTTTAAGCCAAAATCAAGTTTCTAACATTAAAACCATTTATAAAACTTAAATTAAGGATTGACAACTTGGGAATTTCAGTAAAGAACTGAGTATTTAGAGGAGAAGAACAATCTTACCTCTAAATGGTGATTTCTCCTTGATTTGAGCCAATTTCCTCGAAAATTCAATGAGGAAATCAAAAGGATTTGATACAAGATTGATTAGGAATTAATTGATGATAGAAATCCCATCAGTTGAAGTGAAGATCAATGCAAAAGTTGCTGAAGAAATAGTGCTTGGATGATGGAATTTTGAGAGAAAAAGGAATGAGAAAAATTTAAGAAAAGGTAGTTATGAAATTCCAAAAAGTAGTTTCCCTTTTCATTTAATTAATTAAAACTTTAATTAATTCACTCAAATTAAATAAAATTCTGGAGAAATCATTTTTGGGTATATTAGCTCCTTAAAGATTCAAAGTTTCTATCCTTAGAAAACAGTCACCACTAAACTTTTCAAAAATCGCATTTTAGTCAATACACCGAAATGTAGTATTTTCAAAACTTATTTTGTAAAATTGATTTCACCACTCTCTTATATATATTAAAAGATGATTTTTAGATATTTTTCCATATTTTTAAAACATCTCGAACTAGGCTTTCCATAAAACCTCCTTTTATATTCGGACCGAAAATCAGACCGGTCCGGTTCAGACCATAAATTTCCAAGCCCAAAATTGGGATGTTACAAGATAGGTTGCATGGAAACTTTGATGCTTTTTATGATATGTTTTGCATGACATGATTTATTATGTAATGATGCAAATGTTTTACTTGCACTGGTTGAACACACTGAGCTTTCTAGCTCATGCCTCCAAATTCTTTTTCCCCCTTTTCAGATATTTTGGATAGGCCACCCCGTAGTTGACACTTGGAGTATCGACACATTTGGTATTCTTTTTGAATGTAATGTTTCTATCCACCGTTTGTACTTTCAGGGTGACATGTGCCTATATTTTGTTATGTATGGTATTTAAACTAAAAATATTTTGATATGTTATTTGATACTTATTTTGCAACCACCCTATGATGGGTTTACTTATGTGGTCATGGTTGCCTATATCATTTATGAGTATATGTTATGATTGACTTTGGAAATGCTACTTGATGCACTAAACATGTTTATCTAACTTGATGGCTTTTATCGAGTCATGTTGTTATGCTGTCGAAATAGATATTTAATTTGCCAACAGGTTTTCCACTTGAGTTTTAAATGTGATGTGCCTTGCTAGACATGGCCAATCAACATAGGCTGGTTTAGGGGGGTTACATTTAGTTGGTATCAGAGCTTTTGGTTTTAAAGCCTCAGACTGTGGAACTGTCTATTTAAATTGTTGTTTTAGAATGTTTTATTAAAGTTTTATGAAAAGAGGTCATGTCACCCAACTTTACATATTTAATTGTGTTCGATTCTCCAGTGTCATAAACTGATCTTAGGATTTTATTCTTTGTAGAGATTCTCTGAGATGAGCACCGGAAGGGGGCGTCGACCCGCTCATAGGCGTGGTCGACCCGTTAGATTTGCAGACCTGATAGACGATCCAGTGGTTGATCCACCTGCCCCTGAAGATGCTACAGCTGCAGTTGACCCTCCGACATCTGTAGAGCCTCCTACCCCTCGTGGTCCTTCAGCTGCTGCTGCTGCTTCGACTACTCCGACATCTATCCCGACTGCTCTTACACCTACTCCCACTGTTTCATTGCCTACTCCTAGTATCGACATGACTACTCCGGTCAGAGGAGATACTATTTCTGGGCCCGAGCCTATGACTGGAGTTACTGATGAGACCTTGAGTAGACAGTTTCTCCAGTTGATTCAGTGAGTAGTCAGAGCGTCGGGAGTCATACCTAAAGTTCCTATCTCCTAGACCCTGATTGCCAACGGGATCAAGACCTTCTCAAGATCTCTTAGTGGACCACTGACCGAGGCTGAGGAGTGGTTATACGACATCGAGAGATGTATGGGTGAGTTGGGTTTTGAGCCATCCAGGAAGTATTTGGGTGATGTATCTATGTTGAATGGGAATGCCCGCACCTGGTGGGAGTCCATCATGAGTAGTGTTCCTTCTGATCGACTGACATGGGATTTCTTTAAGAAACGCTTTAGGAACCATTTTCTGGGCGAGCGATTCTTGAGAGAGAGACGCCAGGCTTTTAAAGACCTGGTGTAGGGTACCATGACAGTGGCTGAGTATGAGATACAATTTCTAGAGTTGTCGAAATATGGTACTGGCTTGGTTTCTACTGAGAAAGACAAATGTGACAAGTTCTTGGAGGGCCTTTGTATTAGGATACGTGATTGAGTGGCCACCCACCATGATCAGGAGTTTGAAGATTTAGTAGACCGGGCTAAGACTGCAGAAAAGATGGAGATCTTGACATCTAGTTAGAGTAGTAGAGATGGAGATCGAGATAGAGGCAGGGATCGAGGGCGAGACCGAGATCGATCTTGGAGATCTTCTAGACAGGGAGAGTCTCACGCGCTCTCTGTTAAGAGGGCTCGCACCATGTATCGGGGAGGTGGTTCGAGTTATAGGCCCACGGTACAGTAAGGCCCATCGGTTAGTCGGGGTGATTCATCAGGGTCCACTCTCTTACCTGTATGTGAGTATTGCAGTAAACTTCACCGAAGGGAGTGCAGGAAGATGTCGGGTGCTTGCTTTCGATGTGGATCCACTGACCATTTCAAGAAAGATTGTCCACACCCACCTTCTGTAGACCGATCGTTGTTTCAGACCCCTACTCGATCCCAGACTCCATCCCGTTCACAGACATCTATTCAGACACCAGGTTCAGGGCGTTAACAGAGTAGAGCTCCTGGGTCTTCTGCTAGATCTGATAGTAGAGGCCGATCACATCAGAGTGGGGGACCGATCATGACTGAGGCCAGACAGCCTGCACTTGTTTATGCTACTAGACGTTGTGACGACAGAGATGAGCCAGATGTCATTGTAGGTACATTCACTATATTTTTCTATTCCATACTTTGCATTGCTTGACAATGGTTCTACACGTTCTTATATATCGAGATCTATGTTCCGAGACCTCCAGATTCCAGTTGAGACCACCGAGAGTGCAATTACCGTTATGAGTCTAGTGGGTCAGTCTTTGGTTGTAAATAAGGTTTTCAGGCGATGTCCCCTCGAGGTGCAAGGGTAAATTTTTCTAACTGACCTTATGGAAATACCATTAGAAGAGTTTGATCTGATTCTTGGCATGGATTGGTTGACTGAACACCGGGTTAACTTAGACTATGAGTCCAAGAGAGCAGTTTTGAAGACTTTTGATGATCATACAGTGGTTCTTATTGGTGAGCGCCGAGGGTATCTGTCTTGTAACCCCCTTAACCCGGCCTAGACGGTTGACCCGAATTAAGAAAGTCACACGAGGAAAACCAAAGTCAACCCGAAAGTCAACCTTGATTAACGACCTTTTTTTTTTCTTTTTAAACTTGTCTAGATGGACATTAACCCTAGTCGTGATCACTCAGACAACATGCTCAAAGATCACAAACATCAGAGATCAAACAGGAACCCAATTGAACAATTTACAACTTTAGGGACCAAAATGAAAACATTCCAAAACATATAACCGCCAATGTCAGCCCCCAACGGTCACGTGTTCTGAAACAGGCAGAGCCCGTTTCGAAATGCGGGGCCGTTCCGCAACGCGTACCGAAACACGGGCTGGCAGTAGCCTTTCCATTTCGGAACGGTCTCTCCCGTTTCGGACGCCTGGGCTGGTTTAGGGCACCCGTTCCGAAACGGTAGGCACTGTTTCGAAACACCCTGCACAGATTGCCACAAAATGCATACTTAAACACACAATTGATCATCCAAACATGCCCCAAATGCCACCAAACTTTACCAACATGCAATTCAACATATAAGAGACATACTAACATCAACCAATCATCAATATGTCAACATATATGAAAAGCCCCAAATCTATAGGCATGCTTCCTACACAAGCAACCATTTAAACATAAAATCTCCAAATCAACTCATAATGGCCAAATACATGTTCCAACAACATCAACAACATAAAACCATTCTTGTCCGAACATATACGAACACATAAACATCAACCCAAGAGATTCTACCCCATTGCCTTTATTAACTATAGCTATTAACCGAGACATACATCTCAAGTGGAGTCCCCCTTGAATCCCTTGCTTCTCGCTGTCCAAACTTCAAGAATCTGCATTGATGGACAAAAAGGAGCGTAAGCACATAATGCTTAGTGAGGAATGCTCAAAACCAAAACACCATCAATGCAGCGAGTCATAAAACCTCTTTGAAAAGCAACTCAATTTGTTTACAAGCAAAGTTTGAAAACCCCTTTTCAACAACATGCTTAAACCATGCATTGCTCAAACATGAAAACCAACCCTTAGCTTAGCAAGCTAAGAAAACCTTTTCAAGCATAATTTGCAAAATCATCCATTTAACCATTCCAAGCATAAACACCATATGCAAAGTTAAATTCAAAACCTTGGAAAACACTTCCATATCATATTATACCTTTCTTATACTTGAAAATCCATTTCAAGCAAGAAACCCTTTAAAACCATTACTCAAACAATCCAACACATGCATTAACAAAGGCAACTTATGAACCACAACATCATCGTCACATGCCCTTTTAAAACAAGTCTTATCAAGACTCCAATGCATTAAAGAGATTTCATGCACACATGCATTATTTACCAAATGATAATCAACACTTGTTCAACCTAACAAGTAGACATGCATTTATAAAGCATTTCACACTTCTCATGCAACTATGCATCACTTCAAGCATCTCATGCTTCTTTATAATCAAGAACTTTACATTGGCTTCCAAGTGATCAACCACATTCAGTTTTCAACTCAACATCCAATCGGATACGCGGATCACAAGCGTTGTCCCCACGCTTCATACACACTACCAATCCAAGGTCTTCCAAATGGACTTTTAAACACCACTTGACCTTACCATCCTAAGGTTCCCATGTATGGACTTTTAAACACCATACAACCTTAGCTTTCACAAGGTTCCCATGTATGGACTTTCAAACACCATACAACCTCAACTTTTCACAAGGTTCCCATGTATGGACTTTTAACCACCATACAACCTTAACATGCACAAGGTTCCCATGTATGGACTTTCAAACACCATACAACCTCAACTTTTCACAAGGTTCCCATGTATGGACTTTTAACCACCATACAACCTTAACATGCACAAGGTTCCCATGTATGGACTTTTGAACACCATACAACCTTTGCATTCACCGATTGGTAGTTGTATAACATCACTAACGAGATCCGGGACACCCTACACAAGATCCACACATGGACTTTACACCACCATTGTGATCTCAACAAGTACAAGGTTCCCATATATGAACTTTTAACCACCATATAACCTTTGCTTACCCAAGGTCCTCGAATGGGCACTCAACCTCCATTATGACCTTAACCATCTCGTTAGGATACTTGAAGGGAGTTTACCGGTTCACTCTTAACCACTCCACCTCCAAGGCGACTTTATTCACGGTGCACCCAATCCTATAGCCGGCTAACTATATCCGATCAAAGAAACCAAGAACCACTTACATCACTTGCCAATATAACCATCTTACCACATTAGTCCAATGATTCACATGCATAACCATAATGCAAAAACCACCATTTTCCATTATCAATTTACTGTTTTAAAGCATTACACAAAGCCATTGAACAACATGCAACACCATGCATCAAAACCACAACTTCCACGTACAAAACCAAGGATCTCTTACCTTGAGCATCCTTCACATATGGCTTTCAAAACCAGCATTAAACCATGCTAAAATATGCTTTCAAAACAGAATTTAAATCATGTAAACACATGCATTTCAATCATCAACCACAATTGCTTTAAAAGCCAATTCACAACACAAACCAAGAACAAAAATCCATTTACTTACTCTTGAGCTTAGCAAAGTTGTTTAGACTTAACTAAGCTCCCAAAACCTTCAAACCTTGGTTTAAAAGCTGAAATCCCAACTTCACTCATCGATACACAAAACAAGGCTAGCCAACAAGCCTTCCAAGCATCCGAAACCTTCCGCACCACCTCTAAAGCTCACGGATCAAGCTCCCCTGTTTCAAGCACACAACAACAGAGAATTAATGCATCATTATGCATTAAAAACACCAGCAACACAACACAACTCGCTGCTCATCACAAATCCAACAATTCGGCTACCAAACACAACCGAAATCACCTCCAAACACCTCCAAAACTTAACCCAGCCAAGATCCATCACTTCTAACCATTTTTAAACATCAATTAACATCCAAAATGATCACAAACACGTCCTTATACCTCCAGGTATAACAGATCACCAAAAACACTCCAAAAACAACCAAAAACTCAAGCAAAACTTAGGAAATTCAACCTATCCGGGATTGCATTAATTAAACCTCAACTTCTAATCAATTTAGCATTCATTTAACATCAATTTGACACCTCAAAACACTGCCCAAACAGATCACACGAAAATTTCACCAAAATCAAGCAAATCTTGCATTTTAAGCCAAAATCAAGATTTCAATTGAAAAGCCTTTAACAAATCACAAATCAAGGATTGAGAACTTAGGAATTTCAGTAAAGAACTGAGAGTTTAGAGGAGAAGGACGTTCTTACCTCCAAACTTGAGTTTCTCCTTTTTAGAACCAAAAAGCTTGATGAAACAACTTGCAAATGGTGAGGTTTTGTTGTAGAGATGATTAGGAATCCAAAGAGAATTGAAAAGGAAGATTTGAGTGACAAAATCAGAAGTAAATCTCTGGAGAGAAAGTGTTTGGGTTGAGAGAAAATGAGAGAAAAGGAAAATTGGAAGAAAATGGAAAGTTAGTTACAAATAGCCAAAATGATTTTCCCTCATCTTTTCTTATGTTTTAAAATCAGAATAAAGCCTTAAAATATCTTAGAAAAATCTGGAGAAACTCTTTTTGGAATAATAGCTCCTTAAAGATTCAAAGTTTCAACCCTTTATAAAACAGTCACGCAACTTTCAAAAATTACATTTTGGTCACTAGCCAAAATGTCACCCTTCCAAACCTCATTTTTCAAAATTGATTTCACAGTTCACTTATATATATTAAAAGATGATTTTAGAACATTTTTCCATATTTTTAATGCAACCCGAACTAGACTTTCCTAAATTCACTCTTATATATTCGATCAGCACTTTGACCGAACCGGTCAACGCCCAAAACTTCTGAGCCCAAAACCGGGGCGTTACAACTCTCCCCCCCTTAGGAAATTTCGTCCTCGAAATTTCAACTGGCGAAAAGAGATTAACAACCTTCTCAAAGCAACACACAAGGCAACACAAAAGCCTCAACCCCACTGAACACATTCCACACAAAACAAACTCCACCAAACTCAACACCACCACATACTGTTTACAAAATCCAGAACACTCAAAGATAGCCACAACTTAACCTTTCACATATCCGGACTGTACACAGCCCCAACATCAACCTGAAGAACTTCAACCTTTTCAGCACACATCACTGTAACACACAATTCCCAAGACTTGTTTACACAGTAACATTAACCAATCCAAATAAGCCACTATGCAAACTTCTCTGCTTCTAAAACTCTTGCAACTCCCAAACCTCCTTCAGAGATTTTCCCAACAAGCAAAAATTCTTAAGCATCAACTGCTTACTCAAACTCCTCAACGAATGCTGATAAACCTCCACATCTGCCGCTAACATTACAATAACAACTCACCAGAATTACTCACCCAGATTCCAAAAATTACATCACAACCCCAACTAGACTCCGTCAGCCGTTCCACACACAACTAGCTGACTTCAAACGGAACTTCCTTAACCACAACCAGCCAACCACTTCTCACAAGAACCCAAACAACCACCAATGGCCTTCGACCCTTCATTGCCTAACCACCACAAGCTTTGACCACAACACTTGCCACACCATACTCACTATTACTAGCAACTAGCTTAATAAACTCCACTACTCCTAACTCTCACCCAGCACCAAAACAATCTCTAAAAACCCATCATCCAACCTAACCCAACCACAACACTAACAGATTCGATTAGTTATTAGCGTGTGTGAACGTCGTATGCATGATCACCTACATGCCCTATCAATGCCTGATGTACATGTATGCAAAACCTCTAATGTCATGCCACATGTATGCATGGACCAGCACATATATAATATAGCATATAACAATGATTTTAACTGTGCATGAATGCCAGTTCACACCCTCCAATAACATCCTCAGAATCCGTCTAAAAACAACCTCCTATCTCACTTCTAACTTATCTAACTCCACCATTAACCACAAGATACTCACTAAAGCCTTCATCACACCAAAGATGTTTCCAAACTACAACTATTACCCCCAACATGCTAGCAACAAGACTAAACTTACCACGCAAGGAAAACCAACAGAAACCAAACTAAGGTAACTAGAGCAAAGATTACTTAACAAGGTTACCTGAAAACACAACACCACCCTGAAGCTTCATCAGACAAGCTCTCTTCCTCGCGGAACCATCATCCTCTTGCCGCACCGCTGCCGCACCAGCTAACACACTAGGGTCACCACCGACCTCTTGCGGTAAGGAACCTTGGCTGTTCCGAGCCAACATCAAACAATCACGTCTCATATGCCCAGCAGACCCACATTTCCAGCAAACCTCATTTCCCAAACTCTTCACAACCTTCCGCTCTTTCTGCCACCTCTGAACCTTGCCTCTGCCGTGCCCACGACCTTTTAGAGACCCTTTGGCTACCACTAAAGCTGACTTCACCCCAAGGGAACAATCACGCTTAACATGCACTTTAGAACCACAGCTCCAACAAGCACCCGCGCCCCAACAACCTCCAACATGGCGCCTTTCACAACGGTCACACACCGGTGGCTGAGCTTCCACTCCTTGCTCAAGCAACACTTGCTCCACAACAGCACTACCTTCACATTGCTTAACCCTTGGACACTTCTCTCCAAGATACCTTTCATAAAAGGCAGATACAAAGAAATCCCAGTCAATATCATGGATATGTGACGCCACCGCCACAGATGTCCACCAGACACAGGCATCCTCCAACATCAAAGAAACAACACTTCCCAGCTTACAAGCATAATCACAACCTTCCTGATCCAGAATCAGAATCACACTGGCCAACCAGGCCTCAAACATCTCCGGTGAAGAACCATGATACTCCACAGCACCCAAATCCAACAAACGCTGCTTCGGCAAACCCACACATCCCACAGCCAGCACATCCACTGACTTTACCTTTGTTACAGCCTGAGATGTTCCCAACACCTCCTGAACAACAGATGATGAACTCTTCATCACAGAACCAGCTTCTTTCTCCTGCCTTTCCACCTCAACTCCAGGCACAGAAGACTGAGACGAAACACCTCTACAGAAGGGTGAATTCCATGCCTTAACAACCTGCCCTAAGGCAGCAACCATCTCACCCAACTGCCATTCTTTCATCGACTTCGCCATACTACTAACAACAACAAACATTCACAACAAAAACAAACAAACAAGTTAGACCAGCTTTAAGCAAGGATTCAAACTCCAACTCCAAAATAACACAATAGCTATAACAATAAGGCAATGGGTATCCCGAATCCTCCCCTTTACATGACATAACAGTCAACACAAACATGGATATCACAACATCAAGCATATCAAACAACATACTTCGGTCATGCTTACATCAAACAGCATCCACTTGCAACAGCATATTAGCAACATAACATACTCATTACACTTTCATCATGCATAAAACCAGCTCACAACATTAGCACATATCCGCATTAGCTCAACCAAGATTCATAACCACAAAGCATGCTTGAAAACATCATCAACTTGTTCAGAAACACGTGTTTCAACCAACTTTCAACCAAACATCAAGGTAAACATCATACACATATCACAACAACTTACCGCTTTCCCCAAGCATTCGCAACTCAGCTCTGATACCACCAAATGTAACCCCCTTAACCCGGCCTAGACGGTTGACCCGAATTAAGAAAGTCACACGGGGAAAACCAAAGTCAACCCGAAAGTCAACCTTGATTAACGACCCTTTTTTTTTCTTTTTAAACTTGTCTAGATGCACATTAACCCTAGTCGTGATCACTCAGACAACATGCTCAAAGATCACAAACATCAGAGATCAAACAGGAACCCAATTGAACAATTTACAACTTTAGGGACCAAAATGCAAACATTCCAAAACATATAACCGCCAATGTCAGCCCCCAACGGTCACGTGTTCCGAAACTGGCAGAGCCCGTTTCGAAACGTGGGGCCGTTCCGCAACGCGTACCGAAACACGGGCTGGCAGTAGCCTTTCCGTTTCGGAACGGTCTCTCCCGTTTCGGACGTCTGGGCTGGTTTAGGGCACCCGTTCCGAAACGGTAGGCACTATTCCGAAACACCCTGCACAGATTGCCACAAAATGCATACTTAAACACACAATTGATCATCCAAACATGCCCCAAATGCCACCAAACTTTACCAACATGCAATTCAACATATAAGAGGCACAACAACTTTGATGGTAGGGATGCTAAGAGGCACAAAGGTGGCGGACATTAGTTTGATCAGAGACGTGGCGGTGGCCACCAAGGTAGAGGCCATCAGGGCCATAGAGGAGGAGGGCGTTTGCCCGAGTGTGCACAGTGTGGGAGGCAGCACACTGGTGAGTGTTGGGGTAACTTCCATGCTTGTTGGAACTGTGGTTCGAGGGACCACTTTAGGAGGGACTGTCCACGTCAGGCAGCTCAGGCACCGACCATTGCTCAGGCTCCTGCGAGAGGTAATGATTTTCAGAGAGGCCGTGGGCGCGGTCGTGGCTACTTCCAGCCTAGGGCTGATGCACCTAGGGGAGATGCTCAGAGAAACCTTGCTCATGTTGTGGCTGTGCAGCCAGAGGCGGGAGGACCAGCGAGAGTTTATGCTCAGAGAGAGGCCGGGAACGACACCGATGTGATAGCAGGTAATTTCGAGTTACAGTCTATGTCTTTGCTTTCCTTGGTTGATTCGGGTTCTACGCATTCCTACATTCTGAGTGAGCATGCACAGAAGTTAGATATTCCTGTAGAGATCTTAGATGTAGGTATGCATGTTACTAGCTCTTTTGGTGAGACAGTTGTGGTTAGACGTATGTATAGGAGGTGTCCACTGAAGATTCAGGGTCATGTGTTTTCAGTTGATATGATGGAACTTCCTTTCTACGGTTTTGATATTATATTGGGTATGGATTGGTTGGTTGAGCATCGGGCTAGTGTGGATTTTGAGACAAAGAGGATTTCTTTGAAGCTTTCTGATGACTACGAGGTAGTGGTAGTAGGCGAGAACATTAAGTTCTTGTCTAATGTGGTGTCAGCTTTAGAGGCTCATAGGTTGATGGACTCTGGATGTGGGGCCTATTTGGCTTATGTTATGAATCCGGACATGAGTGAAGCTAGACCGAGGGATATCAGAACAGTGTGTGACTTTCCAGATGTGTTTCCTGAAGAGTTGCCGGGTTTGCCTCCTGACAGAGATGTTGAGTTTGTGATTGAGACAGTTTCAGGGTCTAACCCAGTTTCGATAGCTCCGTATCGCATGGCTCCGAAAGAGTTGAAAGAATTGAAGAGTCAGTTGCATGAATTATTAGACCGGGGTTTCATTAGGCCTAGTAGTTCTCCGTGGGGTGCTCCAGTGTTGTTTGTGAAAAAGAAAGATGGTAGTATGCGCATGTGTATTGACTATAGACAGTTGAACCAGATGAATGTGAAGAACAAGTATCCGTTGCCTCGTATAGATGATTTGTTTGATCAGTTGAGAGGTGCTTCAGTATTCTCGAAGATAGATTTGAGATCCGGGTACTACCAGTTGAAAGTGAAAGAGTGTGATGTCCCGAAGACAGCTTTTAGGACTAGATATGGTCACTATGAGTTTCTTGTGATGCCATTTGGGCTCACGAATGCACCGGCAGCATTCATGGACATGATGAATAGAATTTTCAGAGACTATCTAGACCGGTTTGTGGTTGTCTTCATTGATGATATACTTGTGTACTCGAAGACAGAAGAAGAGCATGATGAGCACTTGAGATTTGTTTTACAGAGATTGTTGAGCAATCAGTTGTATGCGAAGCTTAGTAAATGTGAGTTCTGGATTAGAGAGGTTGTATTTCTTGGCCATGTTGTTTCAGCCGAGGGTATCCGTGTTGATCCGTCGAAGATTGAGGCTATTGTTGAGTGGAAACAACCCAAGTCCGTGACCGAGATTAGGAGTTTCCTAGGATTAGCCAGTTATTATAGGAGGTTTGTTGATGGCTTCTCTAGAGTAGCTGCTCCCTTGACTAAATTGTTGCAAAAGGGAGTCAAGTTTGAATGGTCAGATGCAAGACAAAAGGCTTTTGAGAAATTGAAAGAAGCTTTGACGAATGCTCCAGTGTTAGTGCAACCTGTTTCAGGTAAGGAGTTTGTGATCTACAGTGATGCATCCTACATAGGCTTAGGATGTGTTTTGATGCAAGATAGAAGAGTTGTTGCTTATGCTTCTAGACAGTTGAAGATTCATGAGAAGAACTATCCTACTCATGATATAGAACTAGCCGCAGTTGTTTTTGCATTGAAGATTTGGCGACACTATTTGTATGGTGAGAAGTGTATAGTTTACACCGATCACAAGAGCTTGAAATACTTGATGTCACAGAAAGAGTTGAATTTGAGACAGAGAAGATGGCTAGAGTTGTTAAAAGACTATGATTTGACCATTGAGTACCATCCGGGTAAAGCAAATGTAGTAGCCGATGCTTTGAGTAGAAAAGTGACCGTTGAGTTGAGAGCTATGTTTGCTAGATTGAGTGTGTCCGATGATGGTGGTTTGATCACCGAGTTGCAAGTGAAGCCTTCCCTGATTCAGTTGATTAGAGAGAAACAGTTGCAAGATGCGAGCTTAGTCCCTCATGTTCAAGACATAGCCGAAGGAAGACCGACTGAGTACAGTTTCAGTGGTGAGAGTCTGTTGTGCTTTAGAGATAGAATTGTTGTACCAGAAGATGTTGAGTTGAGACGTCAGATTCTGAGTGAAGCACATTCGAGTCCCTTTTCTATGCATCCAGGTAGCACCAAGATGTACCGAGATTTGAAGAATGATTATTTCTGGGTTGGTTTGAAAAGAGATGTAGCCGAGTATGTGAGCCGTTGTATGGCTTGTCAGAGAGTGAAGGCAGAACATCAGGTTCCTTCAGGTCTGCTACAGCCTTTGAAGATTCCGGAATGGAAATGGGAGAGAATCACCATGGATTTCGTATCGGGGTTGCCTTTGTCTCCTTCGAAGAAGAATTCAGTTTGGGTGATTGTTGATAGGTTCACTAAGTGTGCTCACTTCTTAGCAGTGAACACTACGGATTCCTTAGACAAGTTGGCAAACTTGTATATCCGCGAGATTGTGAGACTTCATGGAGTCCCGAAGTCTATTGTTTCAGATAGGGATCCTAGGTTTACTTCGAGGTTTTGGGGTTGCTTGCATAGTGCTTTAGGTAGCCGTTTGCATTTCAGCACATCGTATCACCCTCAGTCCGATGGGCAGTCGGAGCGAGTGATACAGATTCTAGAAGATATGCTTCGTTGTTGTGTGATCGACTTTCAAGGTTCTTGGGAGAAGCACTTACCGTTGGTTGAGTTTGCCTACAACAACAGTTATCAGTCTAGTATTCAGATGGCACCTTATGAAGCTCTGTATGGTAGACGGTGTAGGACTCCGATTTGTTGGGCTGAGACAGGTCAGAGATTGTTACCTATGCCAGACTTGCTTAAGGGAACTACCGATAAAGTGAAGTTGATATGTGACCGTTTGAAAACAGCTTCCGATCGTCAGAAGTCTTATGCAGATTTAAAGAGGAAAGAGGTTGAGTACTCAATGGGTGAGAAAGTATTTCTGAAAGTATCTCCGTGGAAGAAGGTAATGAGGTTTGGCCGGAAGGGCAAGTTGAGTCCGAGGTTCATTGGTCCGTATGAGATTGTTGAGCGGATAGGGCCTGTAGCTTATCGTTTGAGGTTACCTTCTGAGTTAGAAAAGATCCATGATGTCTTTCATGTGTCTATGCTTAAGAGATATAGATCGGACCCTTCCCATGTGATGCCCGTTGAGGAGATAGAGTTAAATCCGGATTTGTCCTATAATGAAGAGCCCGTTGAGATACTTGCTTCTGATAGCAAGGTGTTGCGTGGCAAGACCATAGAGTTGGTCAAGGTGTTGTGGAGACATAGAGGTGTGGAAGAGGCCACGTGGGAGAGAAAAGCAGATATGGTTGAATAGTTTCCGTATTTGTTTCCACCAGGTAATTTCGGGGACGAAATTTCCTTAAGTGGGGGAGAGTTGTAACACCCAGGTTTAGGGGTTAGGTGGAAATAATATTTTAATATTATTTTGGGCTCGGTTTTATACTCTAAATAATATTTCGAGTTGTTTTCAAAATTAATCTACTTGGGGTTAATCATGTTTTAAGATTAAACCACATTTAACCATGGATTTACCTCCCTTGTAGATATTCCATTTCATTAGGGGTAAACTAGACTTTTGAGCCTCAATTTATACCACATGTTAAATAAAACACCCATCTCTCTCTACTATTCATCTTCCCTTCAAAACTCACCAACGGGAAACCCAAGTTCACTACCCAAATCACTGTTCCATCCCATTTCTCACTCATTTCAGCCCCAAATCGAAAGGTAAGAGTATTTTTGACTTCCCCTCATCCTTCCCTTCATAAAAGTACCATTCTTTTTCATTTTCATGAAGTTTTTGGAAAGTGGAGGTTTTGAATGTTTTGATTAAAAATGGTGTCTTTATGTTGCAAAATTAAATGTTTTGATTTAATATGTTTAGTAATGATGTATAGAGGCCAAATGATACTACATATATGAATTTCGAATGATTTTAACCAATTTTCGGATTTTGGCTTGAGAGGGTTTTTGGAGGGTTTTAATGTGGGTTTGGGGGCTGTTAAGGGTTGGAATTTGGGGGCTGTAGGTAGTATGATGTATGAGGATCATTTTGGGTGCAATTGATGCTTGTTTGGGTGCTTGAAATGAGAGTTTTCAGTGGGTCTTGTGGGCTGCTCGAAAATCCTGTTTTTAGTCTTGTTTTGAGTGTTGGTTGCTTGGTAATGTAATCCGGGTTAGTTTCGATGACAAGATATTGATCGTGAATGTTTTGTTTGTGTTTGGGATTGATTAGAGTCAAGTTTGGGCATCGGTGAAGCTTCGGAAGTGAATCCGGGAAATTGAAGACAATTGCTTGCGTGGTCTTGAGCTCGGGAGTTTAGGTGAGTGGTTAATTGTTTAAAACGGTTTTAAATTGGTTGGTTCGAGTATGTGGACTAGGTTGGGCTTGGTAGACCCACCTAGAGTTAGGATTAGAGTGGTAGCCTAATCCTAAGCTTGATCTAGAGCCTTTGGTTGAACTCATTATATGGTTGTGTATGTCTCGTATGAATTGTGGTATGAATGGCTATGTATATTGTGTTGTACATGTGAGATGAGACATGAATTATGATGCTTGAGACATGCATGATGATGGTTGTTGGTGAGTACGTGCTAAGCACGGAATTGATTGAAATGAGTAAGATGAAATGAATGAATATTGGCACTAGTAAACTTAAATACAAATGATCGATCATTAGGATGTTAGTGTGTACACATGAGTCAAAAGTCGCGCGTGGCCTTGGTGGCGTTGAGTCACCAAGGAGGAGTACGGGTACGCCCGAAAATGGTATTTAAATATAGTCGGTGATGAGTGGAATCCCATCGACGGGGCGTGAGGATGAGTGGAATCCCCTCCGCGAGACCGGTGATGAGTGTAATCCCACCGTCAGGTAATGGTTATGTTGTTGGATGTGAGTTCCAACGGTTATCCGCGTATTTGAGTCTTAACTAGGTGCCAATGTTGTTGATATGTGTATCAATGTGTTGAGATATATGAACTGTTTGGATGTTTATATGTGATTACTTGTATAGTGGTATTGAGCTCATAATGATGGCATACATGTGATATATTGCTCATGCATCTATACCTTGTGGACTCATGGTTTGTGTAAATGGCCTTGGTTAGATCGTGCTCGGACCCTGCAATGTTGAGGTTTGTTTTTTTTTAGAGCTTACCCTCACTAAGCATCATTGCTTACGCTCTCTTTGTTCAACATTGCAGATTCTTAGTTCGTGGGTTGCTCGGGCAAGAGGAGGGCCTCCAAGTGTGATTTTGATTTGAGTGCACCAAGTATGGAATTTAGAATTTAAACATGTAATGGTTTGAGCAATGGGGCATGTATGAATTTGTTGGATTGTTGTTGGTTTTTGGGGAGCATGTGTAGACTCCTTTAAGTATATTGCTTTTGCATGGTTGTGTTGCCATGACGAATGTTAACTCATGTCTATCGTTGCTTGCTTGAATGTTGGCCTTATGCCTTAAGAGTTTACATATGTGCTTGGATAATGTTTGAATGAATGCATGTGTGGATCGTTGCTCTAGTGTAGGACATGTCTAAATATCGTTGAAGCATGCTAGCATGATTAGTATACCTTGTGTGCAATTTGTATGCTGTTGTATGGTGTTTTGGAGGTGTTTGGGGGCATCCTTGTGCCCCAAGACAGTCCAGGAAAGTCTGCAGACAGGGGGTGTTTCGGAACGGGTCCCCCCTGTTCCGGAACGGTCCCTGCGTAATAGGCCTGCCGTATCGAAACGGATGAGGGCCGTTCCGAAACGATTTCGCTACTGGAATTTTGAGAAATTGGCGAGATGAAGTCGTTCCGAAACGGGCCCTTGGTGTTTCGAAACGGTCAAATCTCGTTGACCACGAGATATTGACCGTCAAGGTCGTTCCGATACGGGCTACCCCTGTTTCGGAACGGTCACCTTATGGTTGACCCAGGGCCGTTGACCAAGTCAAGGCGTTTCGGAACACCCTAGGGGCGTTTCGAAACGGCCTGCTGTAATGAAGAAAAATGGACTGTTTATGCTTTGTTTGGTCGGTGAATGTTCCGTTGATTGTATCTTCCGCTGTTATGCTCCACTTAGGAATCAAATGTGCATCTAGACAAGATTAAAGTAAAAAGAAATTTTAGGGTCGTTAACCGAGGGGGAATCCTTAGGGGTTTTCACTCGGTTTTCCCCGTGTGGCCCATTCGGACCGGTCATCCGACCAGACCGGGACGAGGGGGTTACACGGTGTTTGACTTGCCAGCAGGTTAAGGCAGAACACCAGCATCCTTCTGGTTTATTGCAGCCCATTAAGATCCCTGAGTGGAAATGGGAACGTGTCACAATGGATTTTGTTACAGAGCTTTCTCTGAAACCTTGTAAAAAGGATTTTATCTTGGTGATTGTTGACCGATTCACCAAGTCAGCTCATTTTATTCCAGTTCGAGTCACCTACTCTTTGGAGAAGCTGGCTAAACTGTACATCTCTGAGATTGTCAGATTACATGGGGTACCTTTATCTATCATCTCTGATCGGGATCCTAGGTTTACTTCTCGATTTTGGACGACCTTGCACAATGCTTTAGGTACCCATCTAAATTTCAGTACATCCTTTCATTCAGAAACAGATGGACAATCAGATAAGGTGATTCAGATTCTTGAGGACATGTTACGGGGATGTATGATTGATTTCCGTGGTAGTTGGGAGGTTTCTTACCCTTGGTTGAGTTTGCATACAATAACAACTATCAGGCTAGTATCCGCATGGCACCGTATGCGGCTCTGTATGGCCGTAAATGTCGTACTCCCATTTGTTGGACAGAGTTGTATGAGAAGATGACCTTAGGCCCAGAATTGGGTCGAGAGACCGAGGAGACCGTTAGATTGATCCGTAACTGGCTGAAAGAGGCTTTTGATAGACAGAAGTCCTATGCTGATCAGAGGAGGAAAGACATTGAGTTCGAGGTTGGTGATCAGGTCTTCCTGAAGGTATCTTCCTGGAAGAAAGTTTTGAGATTTGGGCGCAAGGGCAAGTTGAGTCCAAGATTTATCGGACCATATCGTATTCGAAAAAGGGTTGGACCTGTTGCTTATCAGCTCAAGTTGCCTCCTCAGCTTAGTCGTATTCATGATGTATTTCATGTATCTATGTTGAGGCAGTACCACCCAGATCCGAGCCATGTTATTCAGGTACATGATGTGGAGTTGAGACCAGATTTGTCTTATAAGGAGGAACCTGTTCAGATCTTGGATCAAGACGAGAGAGTTCTAAGAAACCGGCGTATTCATATGGTTAAAGTACATTGGAGTAATCGTGGTCCTGAAGAAGCTACCTAGGAGACTCTTGAGTCAATGGAAGAGCAATTCCCACATCTGTTCAACTCAGGTAAATTTCGAGGCTGAAATTTCTTTTTGTTTTTTTTTGGGGGGGGGGGAGAGTTGTAACACCCTTTAAAAGAAGAAGAATAAGAAATGAAATGGAAACAAAAAAAGGAAGTGAAGGTTGTGGGAATTGAACCCACAACCTCTGCGTGTTTAACCGGAAGCCCAACCAATTGAGCTAAGTAAGATCTTGGCTATAAACTACCCTTGGTTTATTTTAAACCCATGTTATTTACCCTTTGAAATAAAATATTAAGAAACTTAAAATATCCTACCTACCATATTGAATATGAATTAATTAGGGTATGTTTTCCCAAAAGTTCCAGAAACCTCCACCCATTATCGTCGATCTTCATCTTTTTCCCTTAAACCGAACCGGCCACCATCCCTTTGCCTCACCGTCGTGCCGTACTATGCACCACCGCCACTGATAAGCTCGCTGTCGCACGTCGATCCCAACACCACCCATCACTCGTGGCGTTGCACTGCTAATCGGCGTGGAGAACGACTTGAAGCTTCGACGGAGTTCGTGGTTTAGTTTTCCGAACTATCCGTAACCGTCCAGCGTCGTGGCTTAAATTGGAGGTCACCATCGTCCTTAAGGGCCGAACTGAGCAGAACCCGTACCGCCGAGCGTCTAATGGCCTCCGCATTAACCGTGGCCGGAGCCGCGTTAATCCGATCGTATCTATTTCGATATGGTAAGATCGATGAGTATTTTGGCTTAATTATTAAGTTATTTGAGCTTTAATCGAAAAATGGATTTCAATGGTGTGATCGGGGGTGTTTTTCAGCCCATTTCTAACCGTCTAAGGCCGCGCGTGGGCCCCACGCATCGTCCAAGGCGATTTCCGGCCGCCTTGGACGGTGGTTGCTGAACCAGCCGGCTCAGACCCGGTCTAGCCGTGAACCGAGCCACCCGAACCGGTCCAAACAAACCGACCCAAGCCCAATGGTAAACCAAACCCGTTAACCGACCCGACCCGTTGACCGAGTCAACTCGCCCGAGTCAATTCAGTGAGTCAACTCGCCCGAGTTAACCCAGTGAGTCAACTCGCTCGAGTCAGCCTTTGGACCAGTGATGTTAGCATGACGTCAGCGTTGACTTTGACCGAAAAGTCCTATTTTATGTTTATTAACGTCCTGAGTCCGATTTTGAAGCCCGTTTCGCGAAATTCTAACTCGAAAGCCTTCGAATTGGACGTTGAACCCGAACGTGCATATGTATAAGTTATGTCATTTAAGAGAGGTTTATGATTAATGACTGATATTGATCTCTTGATTTAATAGGTACTCGTGGATCTCCCGATCATGCCTACGCCCAGCCCAGCTCGTCCCAATTTGTATCGCCTTGTGATCCTATCGTCACTCGTACGACCCTAAAACTTAGTTTTTTATTATGATCAAGGTGTAAATCTGATAGTAACCATAATCCTTGTCTATTTAGGTTCCAGTACAATAGCGGAGCGTAATCCCGGTGCTCGATAGACCTTTTTACTGACCGATCTCATCTTTTGAGGTGTGTTCCTTGTGTGCTATATGACTGTTACATATTTACTGTTTTACATGCTTCATATGTTTTACTAAAACGGACTATGTGCACATGATTGTTAAACTTGATTTTGTGTAAAACTAGCATGTTTTCTTCTTATGAAAGAAACACGATTGTACTGTATGTTTGATTTATGCCCTAGCATTTGATATGACAAGCATGCCCTATGGTTTCCAGTTATCAGTGTAGAAATATGTTGTTAAGCATTGCTATGACTGTTATTGTTGCGTACTATGTTACTGCCCGGACTAATTAGTAGAGGTACTTGGGGTATGATGTGGAGACTATCGGCTCTGCCTTGATCCAGCTGGTAAGACCGCCCGTATTCGGATCCTAAGTTTCGGCTAGGTCCGCCTGTATTCGATTCCTAGGCTTCGGCCAGGTCCGCTCGTTTTCGGTTCCTAAGTTTCGACTAGGGCCGCATGTATTCTAAGGTATATCCTTAGGATGGTACCCCACCCAATGGGCTTGGGTTAATTCCAGTATAGGATATTGTTCTGGGGAACTGTATCATGGTGTTCGGTTGGAGGGTAGATAGGTTGCATGGAAACTTTGATGCTTTTTATGATATGTTTTGCATGGCATGATTTATTATGTGTTGATGCAAATGTTTTACTTGCACTATTGGAACACACTGAGCTTTCTAGCTCACGCCCCCAAATTCTTTTTCCCCTTTCAGATATTTTGGATAGGTCACCCCGTAGCTGACACTTGGAGGATCGACACATTTGGTATTCTTTTTGAATGTAATGTTTCTATCCACCGTTTGTACTTTCAGGGTGACATGTGCCTATATTTTATTATGTATGGTATTTAAACTAAAAATATTTTGATATGTTATTTGATACTTATTTTGTAACCACCCTATGATGGGTTTACTTATGTGGTCATGGTTGTCTATATCATTTATGAGTCTATGTTATGATTGACTTTGGAAATGCTACATGATGCACTAAACAGGTTTATCTAACTTGATGGCTTTTATCGAGTCCTGTTGTTATGCTGTCGAAATAGATATTTATTTTGCCAACAAGTTTTCCACTTGAGTTTTAAATATGATGTGCCTTGCTTGACATGGCCAATCCGCATAGGCCGGTTTAAGGGGTTAGACATACCATGCACGTTTGGCCAATAAATCTGCCACCTTGTTCTCCTCATGGAGTACATGTTGAAATTGAACCATCCATTTTCGAAGCAACATCTCTCACATATGTAATAGTATGGTAGATGGATATTGCACAGAATTATTCTGTATTAAACAAAAAGCATACATACTATCAACTTCGATTACAAGACGTCAAAAGCCAATCCGCATAGCCCGCCATAGACCCCTCACAACTCTTCTTCCAACACCGAACGACCCAATAAGTTTGATGAATCCCACCTTCCATTGACCAATCGAATATCTGAACACTCCCCCACAAGGCGAACGACCATCAACACTACATGAGGAAGCAACCAAGTACCAGGGCTCTCAACTACAAGTGAAACCATTTGATTATGATTAGCAGAAATTATAAGTGTCATTTAACTAACAGTAAAAATCTGTGACTCTACTCAATAATCGAACCTCCATCTTCCATCTGATTATCAAAGAAAGTCACATTTCGGAACAACCATAGGTTCCAACGTATGTAACCGAACAACAAATCTCAATCATCATTGTCTTGAGAAAAATAGCTAGGATTCGAGAGGTTCATACCAATCCACCTTTTAAGATCCACATTGAAACATTCATGTAGTTCTCATGCTTCACCAAAACTAACCATATTGTATATGCCAATGGACACAAATGTAAGATACGAAAAACATCTTCCGAGACAGTTGCACAAATGGGGCAGAGACTATCCATATAAAACTATTGATGCATCTTCTCTATATTTGTCATTAGTTTTTCACAACATGCCAACCATATGAAAATTTTAAATCGTTGCAACCCTTTAAGTTTCTAAATTTTGTTTCCAAACAGTATCATGATTCCCTGAACCAGAACTTACTCAAATTTCATCGGTCGATTTAACGAAAAATTTGTGATCATCTCGTCCATTCCAACCAACTATATCAACCATGAAAGAAGGTTTTGGTCCCTTAACAACTGATAGTCGAATTAAAATTGAAGTTGGGAGAAGATGTTGGAATAAACTCCAGTTCCAGTTGCCCTCATTATCCGCCATAATAGCCACCAAAACATGGCAAACGCTACCATCAACACTAGGTGATACATAATTGATCAATGGGCTGATATCGCCAATCCAAGCGTCAAACTAGGTAATATTTTAGACAATATTACTACAAATATCATCTCATATAATACTTAACCCTTTCCAAAGTCTAGAACAATTATGATTGTGAAACATCTCTGTGATACCCTCTAGACATTTGTATTTGTCCCAAAAGAAACATACCCATAATTTATTTTTCTTAGATAGAAGAAAGCAATTTTCATAAGAAAATTTTCATTCTAACCCTTTATTCTCTAGAAACCTAGGCCACCATGAGAAATAGGATGACATACCTCATCCCAACGAACCAAATGTACACCCTCTCTATCTAACAGTATACACCAAACAAAACATCTAATTATTTTTTCAAATCTGCATAAATCTTATTAGGGAGAACTGATGTTTGCATTGTGTAGGTAGGAATTGTTGTAAAAATATAAGTTTACCTAGTATATTTCAAAGAATCTCACATCTCTCTTTTATATTATTTGTTTTGTCTTTAAATATAAAGACTTAGTATTGAGCATGTAAGAGAAAAATATAATGGTGGTTCCGCGCACATGAGGTTGGGTCAGGAAGTTCAGTCCAGTTGAAACCGGCGAATTTTCTCATGTGCATGAACTAGATGCTCGATCTTTTTTTTATTATTTATTTATTATTTTAAAGTTCGTTTTTAACCATCCATTTTAAAATGAAATTATATTCATTTTAACCATTCATTTCAAATAAAAGTATCTTTATTCTTAACCATTCATTTTATTTTCGACCGATTTTCTCTTGACTAATTGCTATTTTTAGATGCCCTTTTTAGGCATGCATGGTACTATAAATACCATGCACATATGCCTTCATAATTCATATCTTAAAGTAGAATCATCTACTTACTTTCTTGTTCTTTCTTTCATTTTAAACACCTTTTAAAAGCTGAGTATTCATTGGTTCTTTGCTCTTTCTGTTGCCTGCTTTAGCAGAAGTGCTTGTTGAATCCTGGAGGGTACGCTTCACCGTGAAATATCCTTAAGGACAGTGTCTATTGCACGCCTCAAGCAAGTCTTATTTTCAACCCTTTTCGGTTTAACCAAACATTTTTCCTACAATCTTAAGGATATTTCTCCCATTTCCTAATTTAAACCGAAAACCTGCGACCTCTTAACAAAGATTTTCGTTGGTGTTGGTGTTGTTGTTACGCTGTCCGTGCAGTACTCTAGTGCGTCCCTTTACAGTCGCGATGTTGTCTGTACATCATAGTTTGAACTCCGCTGCTAAAATAGGTATGTATTCTCTATGAATTTTTGAGGATGCTTTTAGATAATAATTTTATTTATCTATGCTATAATATTGAATTATTATTCTTATGCCTAATATCTATGCTTACAGAATTTTGTGAGTTGAGCTTTAAGCATGATTGAAGTTGGTTACAAACTTAAAATAATATTTTTAAAAAAGAAGGAAAAGAAAAATTATTTTATGTGTGGCGGACTCCATAATTGATTGTTTGTATAATGTGAAAGTGCATGTCTAGGATTGGTCCTATCAAAGACTTGGTATTTAAGAGTGTTTTTTACACCACCTCTCTTTCATAGGAACCTACCTGGTGCATTATTCATTGACTATGCCCATAATTTATATCTCCAATTATGATGACACATTGAGCCACCATATAACTTAGTGCAGAAATTTCAATGAGAAATGATCATCCTGTTAAGCCAAATATTAATTTGGGCGAAACAGATGTCGTTAATCCTGTTAAGCCAAATTTTTAATTTGGTTGAAGCAGATTAGATAATTTTTGTGACCATCTCAAAGTTGATATATTTACGAATACAAAAGAGTGGATGATAGACTATGGTGCTACTAGGCACATATTTATGTCATACCCCCTTACAGAGGAAGAGGAAGAAATTGTCTATCTTAAACATTGTTTGAAACTGCACAAGTATGTGAAGAGGCAAGGTATTATTTAAAAAAACCTTAGCCTAAGTTTCCTTCAAATGTGACGAATCGAGAATATATTCTGTGAAAAGAGGTTTGTAACATGTTTATTCAAAATTATTAGGCATGCTATTTATATTTCTTGTATGATTAAATGTTATGATAATCTATGTGACATGTTAATGTGAGAACTTATATTGTTATGATTAATTTGACATGCTAATATTAACATAACTTGTAAAATGTGTATGTTGAATTTTCTATGTGAAAATGATTAGAGACACCTTAAGTTTATAAAAGTTATATGTTCTTAAAATATTTTTAAGTGTGGAGGTATTTTACCAAATTTATGCTTCTAGTTCGTAAAGAAAATTGTTTCTAAAGTGTTTCACAATATTGCATATATGCTTTGGACAATAACATATTTGGTTGAAATAAAATTGTTAAACAAACAATGACTATAATTTATGTCAATTTTAGTAGTATGTTTTCGAGTTATATCATATTTTATTTCAAGAATAAAAGAATGGGTAAGATAAAGGAGATGCTTATTTTGCTTAATGACTATAATGAAAAAGAAATCATAATTTGTGATCTATCTCCTCTTATAAATTGGTGTATTATTAAAATTGCACGCTTGTTTCTTCTAATTTATGAGTCAAACTTATTTGAAACTTGATTGTGAACATAATGATTTGAGAAGATCTGAACGACCTAGAACTGTAAAATTCTTTGGAAGTATTATTTTTTATATTTATACTTGGCTGAAAATGATACAATTTTTTCTGAATCAATTTTTTCTGAATCGATTTCTTCTTGCGATGCTTTTCTTTTGAAAAGTGATTAATATTGAATGTAACTCAATTTTACAACGTTTGTAAATTAGTTTTTTACTTCATAAAACAGAACTTATCGATTGCAAACAAATTCTTTTTACAAAAAAAAATTAAAAAAAATTATTTTATAAATATATATTGCAAAAGCTTTTAACAATATAAATTATTTTGATAATTTTACTTCATTTACAAAAAAAATCATTGGAATCTTTTTCTCTAGTTTCAATACAAATTTTTTTATCAGCCAAATGGACGTTAAAGTCATATTTTTTGTTATACAAAAGTATATAGTGAACAACCCGAAGAATGCATCGTATCAGGTTGTGAAATCAAAGTTTGTAAATTTCTCAAATCATTGTATGTCTTGAAACAAACTTTCAAAATTGTGGAATGAGAAATTCAATCAAGGAATAAGTGAAAACATGAGTGATTATTTGTTTGTGTTGGTAGCATGTTTATCTTAATAATATTTTTTGTTTATACCAAACTGATTGACGATGTTTGTGTGATTATTTATTTATGTATTGATTACATGCTACTCTTAGTAATTATTATGTGAGACTGAAAGATATCTTGCTTCAATGAAAGACATGAATGAAGCAAATGTCATATTGAGTATTTAAATCATGATGAAGCGTGGTAGCAAAATGCTATCACAAGAATATAACGTTAAATTTTTAAGAAGTTTGGATATATTGATACCAAACCTGTAAATACTCATTGTGATGCTAATATTCAAATGAGAAAAATATACATGTGATCATGTTGCCCAATCCAAGTATGCACAAAATTATTTAATTTTGATGTACTTGATGAATTTTACTAGACCTGAGATGACACATGTTATTTTTCGATTGAGCTGATATACACAACTCAAATCATTATTGTTGAGTTGATGTAGTAAAGTTAATAAGATATCAAAAGGATATCATGAGTTATGATATTCTACTTAGTGGAATACCTGTTGTATTAAAAGGATACAATGATGATAATTAAATATCTTATTCACGTGAGACTAGATCTATTAGTGGTTATGTATTCACCCATAGAGGTAAAACACTATCTTGAAAACTAGCCAAACAAACATTTATAAAAAATTTACTATGAAGTTTGTATTTGTTGCATTAGAGTTGGCTAATAATGAAGCTAAATGGATTCTTCCATTTCTTAGCATGTATAATAAAGTTAAGTGGTAGAAAAATTTCTTAGCCTGTGTAAAGAAGTTAAGTGGTAGAATTATTTTTTTCCTGAACAATAAAGCTAAGTGATAGAAAAATTTCTTAGCATATATTTGAAGTTGAGCGGTTGAAAAACCCCTTAGCCTGTATTTCATTAGGCACAGAAATGATAGATTCAGTGTCAATGCGTTATGATTGCCAAGTAGCAATAGACATTGCAAAGAATAAAAACTTTCAAAGGTTAAACTAGACATATTTGTCTAATGACATGAGGTAATAAAGCAGCTGCAAAAAGATGAAGTGATATCAATTGATTATGTGAAGTTAGAAATGATTTTGGCCAAATCATTCAGCTAAACCCATGGGAAGAAAATTAATATGTGAAACATCGAGGAGAAAGTGACTTATGCCAATATAAGAAATCAACAGTGATGGTAACCCAACCTTTGTGATTGGCGATCCCATGAAGAAGGTTCATATGGGTAATAACAAGTCATTGATTGATCTTGTAGAGAAAGCACTGCATTTTTTTGTCCCTTCTTATGGTGTAAATAGTGTTAAAAACTGCAAGGATGGTGAGGGTGAGTAAAACTCTTAATCAAGTTCACAGCCTTTATAGGTGGTGTATTGATATGCAGAATACACTTGATGACTTGACCTATATAAGTGTGAGGTGGGGTCGCTTCTATGAGATATATGGCAAAGTCTCTAGAGCACTTATAAAAACCAGGCACGTGCATGGCCTATTAGCGCACAATCGCGATAAAGAGCAAGAATAGATGTAATGTGATTAATGAGAAATTTAGCTTACAATAATGAGTTATTGGTTCATAGAAACGGTTTCACCAATTACTCTATAAGTTATGTCTCATTTTTCTAAGTTCTGGTTCATAGTCCGAAAGACACCAAAATGAATACGTTATGTCAGAATACTAAGCTAAACTTTTTTTTTCATTCTTCGAAATATGTGGGGGATTGTTGTAAAAATATAAGTTTACCTAGTTTATTTCAAAGAATCCCACATCTCTCTTTTATATTATTTGTTTTGTCTTTAAATATAAAGACTTAGTATTGAGCTTGTAAGAGAAAAATATAATGGTGTTTGCGCGCACATGAGGTTTGGTCAAGAAGTTCAGTCCAGTTGAAAACCGACGAATTTTCTCATGTGCATGAACTAGAGGCTCGATCTTTTTTATTATTTATTTATTATTTTAAAGTTCGTTTTTAACCATCCATTTTAAAATGAAATTATATTCATTTTAACCATCCATTTTTCTAATTAATCTTAACCATTCATTTCAAATAAAAATATCTTTATTCTTAACCATTCATTTTATTTTCGACCGATTTGCCATTGACTAATTGCTATTTTTAGATGCCCTTTTTAGGCATGCATGGTACTATAAATACCATGCACATATGCCTTCATAATTCATATCTTAAAGTAGAATCATCTACTTACTTTCTTCTTCTTTCTTTTATTTTAAACACCTTTTAAAAGCTGAGTATTCATTGGTTCTTTGCTCTTTCTGTTGCCTGCTTTAGCAGAAGTGCTTGTTGAATCCTGAAGGGTACGCTTCACCGCGAAATATCCTTAAGGACAGTGTCTAGTGCACGCCTCAAGCAAGTCTTATTTTCAACCCCTTTCGGTTTAACCAAACATTTTTCCTACATGAATTGTGAAAAGTACAACTTTGGCAAGTGTAATTCTGCTAGTGAGAGAAAGTAACTTCGTCTTCTATTCACCCAATTTTCTTTGAACCATTTGAATCATATATTGGTATGATGTCGCAGAAACATGAGAATGGAGTAACAACATGCATACTTACCCAAATCATCCACTTCTTTAAAACCAAATGAAGAACTTATATGTAAATGCAACACAATCGGTGCATTTTTGGAGAAAAATATTGTGGTTTTAACACATTCACCTTATGTCCAAAAATCGAACAGAATTTATCAAGAATTTTTTTAACAACTTCTACCTAGTCAATCGACGCTTCCCTAAAAAGAATCATGTCATCTGTGAAGAAAAGATGATGTTGAGTTTTTTGGTGCTCGATTCCTTTAACCGTTCTTGCTCGCCAAGTGGTGGAGAAATTGAATTTGGGGTAAAAGAGGTGTGGAAGCTAAAAAGAATAAAGGAAAGATGATTTATAGTGGTTCAACCTTCTAACCAAGGTCTATATCCACTACCTTAGCTTCCCACTAAGGATTTCCAATCAATTCACTATTGATTCGTCCCCTTTTCTAGGATTAGGAGGAAACCCTTACAAACCAATTAAGCTTTCTACCCAAAGCCTTGATCAAACCCTTTTTACAAAGAGATAAATATAAGCAAACTTAAATCCCTCTAATAGGTATTTGTTTGCACAATTAAGCTCTCACCCAATCCTAAAAAACTTGAGCAAATCTAACAATTTTAGCTCACTAGTGTTTGTCTCTACAAAGAATTGACACTTAAGCACTAAGACGCATTTTGATCAAATGTTGTATTACAATTGAAACATTAACCATTACTAGATGCTTGGAGGTCCCTTTTGTACTCCTCTTTGAGTTTGTAGTCGTTACTAGCCGTTAGGGTTGAATTGAAGCTGTTGGAGACTTTATTTCCCATCATAAATGCAGTTCTGCAACCTCCCGTTTCGAAACTCCCGACCCTATTTCGAAACACCCTTGAAATAGAAAGAGTCATTGCAGTCTGATGCAGTACTCGTTTCGGAATGCTCTTGGCTGTATCGAAACGCTTGTCCCCGCACCGAAACGCTCTACATTTAAAAGGTAGTTGGGAAATAGCCGTTGGAGGTTTATGACCGTTGAGGTCAATGCCACATAGGCATATCGAAACGGCAGAGGCCGTATCGAAATGCTATGCAAAAATCTCACCCAGATTAAAGCCCGTTTAGAAACCTGTTTCGAAACGTTTTGCCACTGTAAAGACCCGTATTGAAACACCTAGGGGCATTTCGAAATGCCTGGATGGTTTTGTTGAATTTGGCTTTGAAAACAATTAAAACCCTTTTGAAATATCACATAAACATAGTTTCAAGTTGTTTGGACTTAGAAATGGTTTTGAATTCTTTTTAACTTTGTCCAAAACATTTTTCAATTATTATATCAAAACATTAGTTCTACAATCTCCCCCTTTTTGATATAATAAAACCAACTTGAAAAATTGTTTGGGATTCTCCCCCTTTAAGTTTAAAAATGTGAATAAGTATTGAAAAATAAAGTAAAGCTCCCCCTTATTCATTTGAAAATGCAATTTTTCAAACCAAACTCTCCCCCTTTTTGTTATATCAAAAAGAATTCAAAAGACATTAAGTTCAAAATAACTTAGGAGGTTTGAAAAGATGACAAAAAATTAGAATTTTGGTTTTAAAATGGCTCCCCCTTACTCAAAGCATCATCACAATGTTAGTCCAACATATGTCATAATCTAGTTGAAATAAAAAATATATCAAATTAAACAAATAAAGCAACTAGATTTTTACCACACTTGAACACAAGGAAGGATGTGAAGCCTTCCTTCTTCAAGTGTCTTACTTTGTGTGCATGGAGCTCCCCCTCAATGTTTGACTTGTTGATCACTATCCATCACACCTATCATAAGACAATCAAGTAATTTTTGGTATCCAAATTGCTTTGGATCCATAGACGTTAGTAGCACAAAATTTAGTCCCCTTAGGAATCCATTTTTCAATTTCATCTTTTTTAGTTGAAGTGGTTAGTCCTTTTGGGACCCAAACACTTCTAAAACAGTTACCATTTACAAATCTAGGGGCACTAGATTGTCTTACATAAAAGTTTGATTTTCCAAAATTATTTTTTCTTTTCAAGCTCTTTGGAAATCAAATATTTTTCTTCTTGAACTTTATGAAGCAAATTTTGTAAATCAAAACATTTTTGTTCAAACTCTTCGAGTTTTGCTTCAAGTTCAAGTTTGGTTTTAGAAATCAAGTCATTTTGAATTTTCAAATTTGAAATCACTTTCTTGTTTTTCAAAATGTGATTTTTAAATTCTAAAACCAAGTCATCATAGGCATCTTGTAATTCATCAAAAGAATATGAACATGAAGTAGATGAATTAGAAGTTACCCTTGAATCTTCTTCGATGGCCATAAGGCAAAGGTTGGCTTGTTCATCGTCGGTGGAGTCTTCATCACTCCAAGTAGCCATATATGCCTTCTTCTTATGGCTTGAAGTGATTGCCCTCTTCTTTTTTATGGATTCTCGTTCAAGCTCTTTCAAGGCTTTCTTCATGTAAGGGGCACACTTCTTGAAGAGATGAACTATCTCTTCTTCATCATCCTTCTCTTCACTTGAATCTACATGATGACATGTGGAGGATTTGAGAGCAACGACATTTGTGTTGATGCCAAGCCCTTTGAGCTTCTTCTCCCCTATAGCTCTAATCTTTTTCTTCTTCTTCTCCTCTTTTTTATTTTTCTTCATTATTTGGTGAGTGAGAAGAGACCACATGAGCTCATCAAGCTTCAAGGTTTTGAGATTCTTGGCTTCGAAGATGGCGGTCCTTTTTGAGTCCCATGACTCGGGAAGGGAGTAGATGAGCTTTCAGACAAGTTTCTCTTCTGGGATGGCTTCTCCAAAACCTTTAAGTCCATTGGTTATGGTGGAGAACCTATCGAACATCTTCTCAATGTCCTCTCCCGGATCCATCTTGAAGTTTTCATACGCAAGTTTGAGGAGCCCGATCTTGGTCTCCTTTACTTCGTCGGTTCCTTCGTATGTGACTTTAAGCTTGTTCCATATCTTATTGGCACTCTCACAAGAATACATCTTCTCATAGATGTTTGGGCCAAATGCACAAAAGAGGATGTGCAAGGCTTTGCAATTAAGCTTCATCTTCTTGCGATCTTCGACACTCCAATCCACCTTGCTTTGTTGAGGCACGAACGAACCATCTTCTACTATGTCCCAAAGCTTGTAGTCCTTTGACTTTATGAAGAACTTCATCCTTGTTTCCAATGGGCATAGTGTGTTTCATCAAAGAAGGGCGGTTTGTCGATAGATTGCGCCATTGAGCTGGTTGTTTGAAATGATGATCGAGCTTGCCGGATCTTCTCAATAGGATGTTAATCCTCTTCAATTGAGCCAAGATTTGATACCAATTGTTGAGTTTTTCGATGCTCGATTCCTTCAACCGTTTTTGCTCGACAAGTTGTGGAGAAATGGAATTTGGGGTGAAAGAGGTGTGGAAGCTAAAAAGAATAAAGACAAGATGATTTATAGTGATTCAACCTTCTAACCAAGGTCTACATCCACTACCTTAGCTTCCCACTAAGGATTTCTAATCAATCCATTATTGATTCGTCCCCTTTTCTAGGATTAGAAGGAAACCCTTACAAACCGATCAAACTTTCTACCAAAGCCTTGATCAAACCCTCTTTATAAAGAGATAAAGATAAGCAAACTCAAATCCCTCTAATAGGTTTTTTTTGCACAATTAAGCTCTCACCCAATCCTAAAACACTTGAGCAAATCTAACAATTTTGGCTCACTAGTGTTTGTCTATACAAAGAATTGACACTTAAGCACTAAGACACATTTTGATCATATGTTGTATTACAATTGAAGCATTAACCATTACTAGATGCTTGGAGGTCCCTTTTATACTCCTCTTTGAGTTTGTGGCCGTTGGGGTTGAATTGAAGCCGTTGGAGACTTTATTTCCCACTATAAATGTAGTTCTGCAACCTCCCGTTTCAAAACGCCCGACCCTGTTTCGAAACACCCTTGAAATAGAAAGAGCCGTTGCAGTCTGATGCAGTGCCCATTTCGGAATGCCCTTGGCTGTATCAAAACACCCGTATACGCTTGTCCCCGTATCGAAACGCCATGCATTTAAAAGGTAGTTGGGAAATAGCCGTTGGGGGTTTATGACCGTTAAGGTCAATGCCACATAGGCGTATCGAAACGGCAGAGGCCGTATCGAAACGCCATGCAAAAATATCACCCAGATTAAAGCCCGTTTCGAAACCCGTTTCGAAACGTTTTGCCACTGTAAAGACCCGTATCGAAACACCTAGGGGCGTTTCGAAACGCCTGGATGGTTTTGTTAATTTGGCTTTGAAAACACTTAAAACCCTTTTGAAATATCCCATAAACATAGTTTCAAGTTGTTTGGACTTATAAATGATTTTGAATTCTTTTTAACTTTGTCCAAAACATTTTTCAATTATTATATCAAAACATTAGTTCTACAGATGAGAAATGCTCTAACTACTTTTGAAACCCCTAAACGATTTCCACCCTCAACTTTCAAACCCAATCTAGATTGATTGAGAAAGTTTTTCAGTGTGTAAGACAAATATGTATGGTGACAACGGATCCCCTTGGTGGATACCCTGGAACGATATAAATAAATATGACATTGACCCATTCTAGAGTATCTATGTAGTGAATCCAAAACCCCAATGTCCATTAGAATATCATCAACAAAACCTCATTCTAAACGGGCATATGCTTTCTCCAAATTAATCTTAATTGCCATCCAACCTCGTTACCACTTTTTTGCCTCATAAAGTGTAAAATATCTTGAGTGGTAATGATATTATCTGTGATAGAACTTCTAGAAACAAAGCTAGTCTGATTTGTCGAAACACAAGAAAGAGGAAATGGTTTCAAATGGTTGACAATAATCTTCGATATATCTTTATAGATCATTGTGCATAAACTATCTGGATGAAATTGACTTATCTATTTTATGCATGTCACCTTAGGCAGCAAAATGAGAAGCGTGCGATTTAGATGCTCAGAAATAGTTCCATCCCCAAATACCTTTCGAACACATAAACAGACTGAGTCGCCTACCATATTCCAGTTTTCTTATAGAAGGTTGCATGCAAGCCATAAATTTTGGGAGATTTCAAAGGGCCCATCTCAAAGAAAACTGTCTTAATTTCTTCGTTAGAAATTGGCAACATTAAGTTGTCGAGCTTATTTTATGGAATTGTAAGAAACATACCTCCAACCTCATAATTGTAGCCATCAATACAAGAAGTAGAGAAAAAAGATCGGTGTAATTCAAACACCATCGCCATTAACTCATCTGGATTCGAATACCAAGTATGATTGGGAAGCTTCAATGAATAGTTATTATTGGTACGCCGTTTTGCCATAGTAGCAACATGAAATTTTTTTGTATTTTGATCCCCATGCAAGACCCATTTCGAACAATCTTTTTGAATCCAAAGGCTTTCCTCTTGTTCGATCACCACTTATAATTTCGATCTTAATTGATTACCTAAATTCACTAAAAATTTAAAAGAGCAATAGGCAAGCCTTTTTCGATACCCCACAATCTCGCCATTAGAGTTCTCTTCTTCCTACCAATTTGACCAAAAACATTTGTGTTCCATACCATGACATGCGATTAGAATGATTCCAAATTCAGATCAAGTGGTACATCCCCTTTCTATATTAATTTGCAAGAAATCATAAAATTGGGGGTGATCATGTCATGGCGCAATATAACGAAATGGACAATTTGATTAGTTTGATTACAATCAATAGTATGAATCAGTATAGGTTTGTAGTATGAGCCAAACATGTCTAGATGAGAACACATGATAATCCAAAAATAGTGAATTCCAAGCAATATTAACTAGGGAACAATCTAGCATTTGATGTAGGTTTCCATGAGACCAAGTGAAAGTAGCACCCCCAAAACCAAATCAATCGGTGTTGTATTATGGACAAAGTAAAAAAAATAGTTGGCTACCTCGCATATGGTGATTCGAACCACCCTACCTTTCATCTGCTGCTAGAATAACATTAAAGTCACCACCACCAACCCATGAAGTACCATCACCATGCTCCAGAGCTGCTAATTGACCCCATAAATGTTTACGCGTGGATGTATTTAGACTTGTATAAAACTAAAGTGAAATAAATCCTTAAGCTCGCATCATTTGTACAGACTCTACCACTGATGAATTGATTAGAAACATGGGAAATTTCTATATTAATAGAGTCCTCCCAGAACAACCAAATTCCTCCATGAACCTGTGAACCTCGACACGAAAAATATATGGAAAACCCAATTTAGTAATAGTTCTATCCACGATTTTGTAACGACTCGAACATTAGGTTAGTAAACCGGGTCTTAGACCCGTGCATTCAGCCTAGTGGAAAAAGAAGAAGATGATGGTTTTATTAAATTATTTTATTTAATGTTGGGAGATGGGTTTTGAATTTTAAAAGGAGTTGGGGTTGTTGGAAAGGGGGCAAAAAATTTAAGAAAAAGAGAGAAAGTGTTGAAAAGAGAGAAAGAAATGAAAAAAAAGAGTTTTAGAGAGAGGAAGTGTCAAAGGGATGTTCCACCGTCGTGCACGCCACCACTTACCTCACCGCTGGCACCATTGGGTCGAGCTCGTTGAGACGAGTCGACCGGTGGTCGCCCCACCTCTACCGTTCGCTGGGGTAAAGGAAAAGAAGAACCGGGCTAGCTTAAAACGCCAAGTTCCGGCATCCTACACCGGAAACCGCCACCACCATTGGATCCACCGCACGCGCCCCCACGCACCGCCGGTGAGAGTGGGCGTACGCAGCAGCAGGCGGGTGCACATTGCTACAGTGCACCACGCCATATTGGATCTTGCTCCCAAGGGTGCACGGTAGAATCCGTGCACCTGCCCGCACTGGATCCCGCTCCTAGGGTGCACCCAACTTATAGTACACCTGGGCGCACAAGATCACTAGGGCTTTGACTGACTGTTGACTTTTTCTAAGGGACCCTACCAGGGGGTTTCTCGACGTTCCACATCCATTGGCGTAGTCCGTTTTGCCAAATTCGAACCCGATAAGCTATTTTTACGCATTTGACCTTGTGAATTGAATATGAAATGCTTGGAATTAATGTATTTTTGTATTCCAATTTCATACGAGGATTATTCGGGATCGGATATTAGGTCAAGTGAAATATTTGGGAAGATTAGATGAGGGTTTTAGCGATATTGGATTAAGGTTAGTACACCTAGAACTCTTATTGCTTTATGAGCATCATAAATGTGAATGCCTTACATGTCGGTGTCTACAAAATAGGTAGACAATAAACAAACATGTATTGAGCATCATAAATGTGAATGCCTTACGTGTCAGTGTCTACAAAATAGGTAGACAATAAATAAGCATGTATTGAGACTGATATTATGGGACTCGATAATTATGGAATGCATGATGATGCCATGAATATGATGTGACTCGTAGAGGCTTTAGAGATCGTGTAGGGTCATTTGAGATGCTTGTATAACTACTTGATGATTGTTTGATTGATAATCGTGATGCCTTGTATGCTTGTTTGAATAGATTAATGTATTCGAGAGAAATTGTGTAAGGGATGAATAATGATAATATTCGAATAAATGATTATAAAACCGATAACTAATATTAATTGATTTTAATGCATTAGTAAACCAACCCTAATGACTTTCCTAAGCTTTAGAGGTTAAATAAAGTGTTGTAAACCGTAATTTAAGGAAATGGTGTGAAACCGTGAATAGGGTATCGATACGAGCTTTGGCCATACCGCTACTTGTGGAAATATAAGATTTCTAGTAAGTAGTTTTTATATAGGTACATGTGTGAGTATCGATACCCGAGGGTACCGTATCGATACTCGAGTTCAAGTACCGATACTTGATACGCTAAATAATCAATAATGTAATTTAAGGATGAAAATTGATGTGTATAATAATAATGAATTATATAGTGATAAATAACATAACATGGATTAATAAAGACAATAAATGAGATTAATTATATACTTCTCCATAATGTATTAACAACTCAGTAATGTAAAATAAATGATGTGATGATGATTAGCGACAATAGGGGGATCCTTGGGATCACGTTACTACTATGCATGGTATGCATTTGATTGGTTGGGTCTTCTTGATTGATGAGATCTAGATACCTAAAGAGAGAGTGTGTGTTGCAACACTATAGTTGAAGATTTTTGAATGTAGGATCCCGATGTTGTATGGACACAAGCCTCATTCGATGATGCTTGATGAAAGATCCCGAGCATGGATATAGGATCCTGATGCTATGTGGATGCAAGCCTCACTCAAGAGTGTACGATCCCGGTGTTGTGTGGACGTGAGTGTCACTCCAGGTTTGTGGTATGACTTTTGTGCTTTTGCTCAAATGATCTAGTGAGATCCCAAGTATGGATGGGCCTTGTCGGCCATGTATGATGTTTTACTATGATGAGGGCATGTGTTTAGGTGACTAGTGGTAGCGCCACATGTTTATTTATCTATCCTTATTGCTCGTACTATCTTGCATGCTTATGTTTATGATTAGCATGAAGTATACTATTAGTTCGGGATTCCAACATGTGGAGGTTTTTAGAGTAAGGTACTTATGTTTAGTGGGTTATGTATTCATAGGACCTTACGTTGTCGAGTCTGTAATTTTCACTTTTGAAAATGTATTAAACAAATCGTATGTTCAAATGTTTTAAATTTAAAGTGGAACTCATTTGTGCTGATTTAAATTATTTATCTATATTTTTAAATGTTGGCTTAAAATTCTTTTGAGAATTTCCTTGTTGGGCTAAACCCAGTTTGAGAAATTTTATGGTTTTTGGTTTAAGATTGAGGCCCAAATTGTGACATCCGAGTCGGGGGTGTTACAAATTTTCCCACTCACATTTGTCTCAAACAAAGCCACCATTGACAGTCTATGATCCCAAACAAAAGTTTTCAAACACCTTGTATGGCAAGCTAACAATGCCATGACAATTGAAAAACATGAAACTAGTCATTTAAAATGATTAAAATGATTATCGAACCTTACTGTTCGACTAATGGGTCGACTACATCCCGAACATCAACCTTATTCGTGTCGGTTATTGATGTATCCTCCAGTGAGTCATCAAAAGCAACCGAATGATCTACTGATTATTCTTGCCCCATATCCCTTATGCCAGTATTTTTGACATGCGCAGACGATGCATCCACCACATTCAAATGTTCAGACAATTTTTGAATCAAGTTCGGCAACGTTGGACAAGTAGGTGATCTAAATTTATTCGGCTTCTTGATTTTTAAGACGCATCAAGACTTTTCCTTCGCCAAATTGTCTAGTGGGCTACATGATTTAGAAATTTCCTTAGCCAACTTTTCTAGTGGGCTGCATGATTTAGAAAGCTTCGATCCCGATGAACCATGTCCCCCCAACACTCGATTCATTGATAGAAATTGACGTATGACACATTATGTTCCTTCACTCTAGCATCCTGCCCAACCACCATGGGTACTACATTCACCCAATCCATTATGTTACTAGAGACTTTGCTTTTTTATCTGGGTTTGACGTCACATAAGTTGCGTTACATTGAAGTACTCTTTGCAGCTCTACAACAGCTACTTACGACACAACGTATTTCTTTAAACTCCTTTCCGATATATGTTGAATAATGTCTTCCCCTATAGTATTCTAGATGTTAGACACATTTGGATTCTCAACCACACCATTTTTTAAACCCGCAAACCTAGACCTCATGGCTCTCTTCTTCACATTATTACCATTCTTTGTCGACTTAGAAGAATGTGTCGATCTCCTATGTCGATTCTCAACAACCATCCACAGTACAAAAAGGCTAGCCTCTTGAGTCTCAACATTATTCGAGTTTGGTTTAAACTCCATCAGAATTAACAAGGGTAGTGGACTATTTCATACGAGCCAAATAAGTACCACAAATTTTTATAGAGTTAGGTCGGAACCCGTCGAGTCCAGATCTTATGCCCATCCTTAAGCGCGTTAGATATGGGTGAGCGTTCGATTGAGTCGAGTAAAAAATTTCGAGTTATTCAAGTTGACACATCATATTTTACAACTCAAACTTTATTTGAGTTTTTTTTTTATTCGAGTCGAGTTTACAAAATTCGAGTCAAGTCGAGTTCTCGAGTTCATATACAAATTTAATTGTAATTATTTATCATGTTATAGTACGATTTGGTTCCAATTTAAACGACTTTCTCTAATCATATAAGATATGCATATATATTTCTTCATATTTGGCATATATTTCTTCGTATTTTTTATATTAGTATATATATCAAGAAAAATTGAGGGACTCGACTCTATCTTAAAAATAAATTCACTAATTATTAAAAAAATTGAGTTATTCGAGTTTTCGTTTTACAACTCAAACTTTATTTAAATTTTTTTTGAGTCGAGTATTTTCACTTCGAATCGAGTCAAAAAATTTATTTTTCTTGAGTGGGATTATTTCGTAAAAAACAAAAAGAGAAATTTGGAAAATTTTGCCGAAAATCAAGAAGTCACCGACACATTTTAGGTGAAAAGAAAAAACACTACACCTTTGATCACATCACATGTGAGACTTCTCGTGAATCCCGTATATGGTTATTGTTATTTTAGGTTAATTATGCTCACACTCCCCTAATTGTTTAAAATTTCGCAATTTAATCCTTATCCTTTTAACCCTAACATTATGCTTCATGTAGATATCGGTGAGATTGGCACAACCGAATTTAAAACTATAATGGCGATGAAGTTAGTTACTGTAACGATGAAATTAAATATTATAATAATGATATTAAAATCAATTTACGACATATGGTCGTTAGTATTCAAAGATGATTATAATAATGATATTATAATAATAGATTGAGATAAAAAAAATCATAGACGCAAAACTAAAAATTGTATATATAGAAAATTTTGAGTTATTTGACGTTTATAAAACTATTAAAAACATACTCATTAAAATGTTACAATATTTTTCTTACATTTATTATTGATGGAATTATTTTCATTTAAACAAGTATATATAATTTTCTGTATTCATATAAATATTCAAACTACTTTATATAAATTTCAAAATAAATTTACTGAATAAATTAATAATTTAAAATACCTACAGGGATGGCAACGAAACAAGTAAGCAATTTCCAGAATTTCTCTTCATATATGAAGTAAACCAAGAAAGGAGATTACTTAAAAGATAAAAAAGTAGGAAACAATAAGGGTTGTTTCAGTTATCATTTTTTTTAAATTAATTAGTATGAGATTATTTCAATTTAGTTAATAATTCAAAATTTTAGGAACGGGATAATACTAAATAGTAAATACTTAATAAGAAATTTTTGTCTCCTCATAATTCTATATAATTCAACGAATTTAGACCCTACTTAAATCGTTAATCGAATAACAAAAAACAACCCTAGTAAAAAAGAAGAAGCAAAGTTTCAATTGACAAACTTACCATCGTTGTGTTATTCACACACCAAAGTCCAGTGAGTTTGAACATAGTCTCTTTATTTGTATGATTTAAATTTTTAACTTTTAGATCATACAAGTAGAGAGTTAAATTTAAAAATAAAGAATTAAATTTTAAAAGTTTAAAAAGTGCAGGGACTAGAGGCAAAATTAGATCTTGACTTTCAAAATTATACTAATGCTTTTTGGCACTTAACGGCTGAATACTGAATAGTGCCAACCGACAAGTGATCGAAAGGACAGGTTTCAGGCACATGAATAACAAGGGATACACGTGTCAGTATACCACTGGGTTAACAAATAGCTGACTTAATCTTACGTCAAGAAATTGAAATTGAGTACAGAGGAGAGAGAAGGACGAAAAGATTAAAATAAAAATCGTTTACTTAGGTTAGAACTGAACAAGGGTTAACCATGACTAACAGCTGTGGTTAGTTGAGTTAATTATGGAGTTGAACCACTATATAAACTCAAGGAAGCTGGTGAGAAAAGTCAGAGTTTAGTGAGTTATTTCCACCAAAAATTTGAGAGAGGGAGAGATTGAGTTGTTCTGGTTTTTGTTTTCTTTACAAATATTTCCCCCTTGTCTGTCAATCCCCGCTTCTCTGAATCCCTTTCTGTTAATCATCTGTATTTGAAAAAAATTCTGATTTTCGGGTTTGTTTTCTCAGTAATTAACAGCGGTTTGAAAGCAAACTTTGATAAAGATTTCTTCAAAACCCAGGTGTTTTCAGAACCGAGATCCAGGTTTTTTTTCTTCTATATTTTTGTTATAGAATCAGCTTGGAGGGTGATTTTTGATACCCAAAGCTTGATTTCTTTTAGGCTATATTGGATTTAAAGGGGTTTTTTTAATTTTAAACAAAAGCCTCCTCAATCCTTTCTGGTTTTCAAACTTGTTGCTAAGTTTTGGTAAGAAACAAGTTTCTCTTTTCCTTTTATTTTTCTAGTTTCAATCTTTGTTATTTCACTTTTGTTTGAAGGAAATGGCAGCTACAATAGATTTCTGTAGTAGCAGTACAGTTCAATACGGTGGAGAGTTGATGGAAGCACTTGAGCCTTTTATGAAAAGTGCTTCTTCCTCTTCTTCCCTTTCTCCCTCCCCTTCTTCTTCTTCTTCTCCTTCCCCTTCTACCTCTTACCTCTCCTTTTCTTCGTACCAAACACAACCCGATTTTTACTCAGATGGTTGTTATTTCCCAGCAGTTGATCATTTTTCAGGTATTCAACAGCCTCAGCTTGGTTCAACAATTGAGCTGAACAATTTAACCCAAGCTCAGATGAGCCAATTCCAGTACCAAAACAGCCTACCAAGCTACCTTTACCAAAACCCTCAACCTAACACCGCCACCATTGATAACCAGATGCTAAGCTTTCTTAGCCCTAAACCAGTCCCAATGAAACACATGGGTTCACCACCAAAACCCACCAAGCTTTACAGAGGAGTTAGGCAACGCCACTGGGGAAAATGGGTCGCTGAGATCCGGCTACCTAAGAATCGGACACGTCTTTGGTTAGGCACTTTTGATATGGCCGAGGAAGCAGCCTTGGCTTATGACAAAGCAGCCTATAAACTTAGGGGTGACTTAGCGAGACTCAACTTCCCTAACCTTCGCCACCATGGTTCCCATATTGGAGGCGATTTCGGTGAATATAAGCCTCTACATTCCTCTGTTGATGCTAAGCTTCAAGCCATTTGTGAAAGCTTGGAACTGAACCAAAAGCAAGTCAACAGCAAGAAGAAGAAATCATCAAAGGAGAACAAAGTCCAATCGGCAAAGCCTGAGCCTGAGGAGGAGACTGTGAAGATGGAGAGCTCACCATCATCTCTGTCGGAAAATGAGGAGTCGACAGAATCTTCACCTTTGTCCGATCTTACATTCTCGGACTTCAACGAGCAGCCATGGCCGGAAGTTGTTACTTCTTCGGAGTCTTTTATGCTGTCGAAATTTCCATCGTATGAGATCGATTGGGATTCTATTTTAAAATCTTAGTTTGTTTCTTTGTGTATTTTTGTAAGAGCTTACTGCAATGGAGTTTTTGGCAGTTGCAGTGGCGGGTTCTTTAGGTTATTAAGATTTAAGAGTCTGTTCTGTTAATGGGTAGGTGTAACTAAGACTAGTGTTGATAAGAATTTAAGTTTCTCCATGGTTGCTGCTCGTTTTTTCTTGCAGGAACAAAGGGAGAAATTTGTTGCCTTTCATTTTCGTTGCTTTTGTAACCGAGTCTATTAATATTAGGGTAAAGTACACCGACGGTCACTGAACTTTAGTAAAAAAACAAAATGATAATCAAACTTTCAAAAATCACAAAATGATAATTAAACTTTATGTTTTATAACAAAATGGTAACTAGACGTTAAATGTCGTTAAGTGACTGTTATAAAATTTGGTATAATAACACATTTAGTCCTTCATATTTGTACATTCAATTAATTTAGTCTTAATTCAAAACAATTCACTAAATTTAGCCCTCGTTATTTACGCATTTTTTCAATTTGGTCCTTAAATCAAAATTCTAAAATATGGTAACATGATAAATAATTACAATTAAATTTTTATAGGAACTCTCGAAACCTCGACTCGACTCTAATTGAAAAAAATTCAAATAGAGTTTGAGTTGTAAAATATGACGAGTCAACTCGAATAACTCGAAATTTTTTTACTCGACTCGATCGAACGCTCATCTCTATCTTAAGATATGACGCGTCAACTCGAAATATTCGAATATTTTAAATAATTTTTCTTTTAAATCGAATATTTTTAAAATATAATATTTAATATTTTCATATTTAAATCACATCGATTATTTAATAACAACTTTAAATATTCGATTTAAAAGAAAAAAATGATTTAAAATATTCGAATATTTAATTAAATTTTTATAGGAACTCAATTCGACTCGAATCGAAAATTTTTCAAATAAAATTTGAGTTGAAAAATATGACGCGTCAACTCGAATAACTCGAAATTTTTTAGCTCGACTCGATCGAACGCTCATCTCTATCATAAGATATGACGCGTCAACTCGAAATATTCGAATATTTTAAATCATTTTTTCCTTTTAAATCGAATGTTTTTTAAAATAGAATATTTATATTTTCATATTTAAATCACATCGAATATTTAATAATTACTTTAAATTGAATTTAATTTAAAAATATTCGATTTAAAAGAAAAAATGATTTAAAATATTAGAATATATTCAATTTAATTTAAAAATATTCGATTTAAAAGAAAAAAAATGATTTAAAATATTCGAATATTTCGAGTTATTCGAGTTGACGCATCATATCTTAAGATAGAGGTGAGCGTTCGATCGAGTCGAGTCAAAAAATTTCGAGTTATTCGAGTTGACGCGTCATATTTTACAACTCAAACTTTATTTGAAATTTATTCGATTCGAGTCGAGTTTTTGAGTTCCTATAAAAATGTAATTAAATATTCGAATATTTTAAATCAAGTTTTTTCTTTTGAATCGAATATTTTTAAATTAAGTCGAATATTTAAAGTAGTTATTAAATATTCGATGTGATTAAATATGAAAATATTAAATATTCTATTTTAAAAAATATTTGATTTAAAAGAAAAAAATGATTTATAATATTCGAATATTTTGAGTTATTGGAGTTGACGTGTCATATCTTAAGATACAGGTGAGTGTTCGATCGAGTCGAGTCAAAAAATTTCGAGTTATCCGAGTTTACGCATCATATTTTACAACTCAAACTTTATTTGAAATTTTTTCGATTTGAGTCGAGTCGAGTCGAGTTTTCGAGTTCCTATAAAATTTTAATTAAATATTTGAATATTTTAAATCATTTTTTCTTTTAAATCGAATATTTAAAGTTGTTATTAAATAATCGATGTGATTTAAATATGAAAATATTAAATATTCTATTTTAAAAAATATTCGATTTAAAAGAAAAATGATTTAAAATATTCGAATATTTCGAGTTATTCAAGTTGACGCGTCATATCTTAAAACTCAAACTTTATATGAATTTTTTCGATTCGATTCGAGTCGAGTTTTCGAGTTCCTATAAAAATTTAATTGTAATTATTTATCATGTTACCATACTTTAGAATTTTGCTTTAAGGACCAAATTGAAAGAATTCGTAAATAACGAGGGTTAAATTTAGTGAATTATTTCGAATTAGGACTAAATTAATTGAATGTATAAATATGAAGGACTAAATGTGTTATTATACCAAATTTTATAACAGTCACTTAACGGCATTTCACGGCTAGTTACCATTTTATTATAAAACATAAAGTTTAATTACCATTTTGTGATTTTTGAAAGTTTGGTTACCATTTTGTTCTTTTTACCAAAGTTTAGTGACCGTCTGTGAACTTTACCCTTAATATTATTTTATGGCCTTTTCTTCTCTCTACTTTCATGCTCATGTTCTTTTTTATTTCTTTTCAATTTATATATTTCTAGTTTTTTTCCTTTTCAATTTATATATTTCTAGTTTTAAAACTTGTTCCTCTGAAAACGTCATTGAAATTGTGTATTTTCGCAGCATCAAATAACCACCATAGTAATGGAGATTTTAGAACCCGCTGGAGATTTTTTTTTTTGCTTTATAATAATAATAATATGATATTTAATGGTTGGTTTGTTGTGGGATCGATTTCTTGTTTTTATAATATTAATTATTTTAAATTGTTAACACTATATTTTGTTTTTTTATTCAAAAGGATAACTTAATATTATAACCAGGAAAATTACACAGGAGAGAAGGTAAACGGGGAGTAGTCAGATCCCCACAGTTTTCGACCCCGATAGTTCTTAGCAAACTTGGCTAGCTGATCGGCTGCCTGGTTACATGAACGAGGGACAAAATAGAAACAACAAGATTTGAAAGATCTCGCTAGGAGTCGGATATCCTCCTCAACAGCCGCAGTAGTCCAATCGGAGAGAGAGTCCTCATTGAGCCTACAAATCACAGCTTTACAATCGGCTTCGATAATGATGTTTTCGAAACCTTTCATAGAGGCCAGAGAGATGCCCACTCTAATGGCCAATGCTTCCGCCATTTGGGCGGATGAAGCGGTCAAGGACTCAGACATTCCCAGGATAACCGAACCTGAGGCTCCTTGTACTACAGCCGCAGCTGAGACCATCCCTGAACGCTGATCGAAAGTAACATCACAATTGATCTTGATAGCATCCAGAGGGGGTGGTGACCATTGTCTAGATTCAGGACAAGGAGAAGAGGTACATGAAGGAGACACTGAGGATTTATCAAATTCCAAAAAAGCTCGCTCCGCTCTCAGCCAAACATCCCAAGGTGAATCCTTCACTCCCTCGAAGACCATCGCGTTCCTTGATTTCCAAAGAGCCCACAGGAGGAAAGCGATTAGAGAGCAACCCTCGTCGAAATTACCCACTTTGCGGAACTCATTTATTTTGCTCCACCACTTCGGGAACCCAGGAAAACCAATCGAGGACGGAGAGTAACTGAATCCTGACGCTTTCCAAGCAGCCTGTGCAAATGAGCAGAAAAACAATAGGTGTTCGACCGATTCTCCTTTTTCCCCACACCTAGGACAACAGTCAGAGTCAAGAAAGCTGCCATGGAAACGTTGTGCCAGAATACCTTTTGTTGGGACAATGTATGGCACACCTTCCATAAGAAGGAACGGACTTTGGGAGGGACACCAAGATTCCAAATAGAGTTCCAAAAAGCCTTTTCTTCCCTCGGATTCTCGCTAGAAGAGGGGTTAGCATGGACTTTCGATGAGGCTTCAATGAATCTGTAGCCTGATCGGGCTGAGTATTCCCCATTCTTCGTACCTGTCCATATAAAGGAGTCTTTTATCTGAGGCCCTCCAATCGGGGTGGAGAGGATTGCTTTTACCTCATTCTGGTCGAATAGAGCCTTAATATTTGCTTCATTCCATGAACGCCCATCTGAGTTCATGAGGGAGCTAACAGATGGGGAGGGGAGGTTCTGAGGTTTGTGAGTGGAAATACGGAACTTAAGAAGTCCCGTGATCCAGTTGTCGTTCCAAGTTGAGATGAATCTACCATTCCCAACTCTCCATAGAGCTCCATCCTTAATAATCTTCACACCTTCTCTAATACCAATCCAAGCCCAGGACGGATTAGTGTGCTTAGGAGAATCAAAGATGTTTCCGTTAGGATAGTAGATCCCCCGTAGTATCTGAGCCAGAAGAGACTCCGGGTTTTTGATAAATTTCCAAGCAACTTTTGTAATGAGAGCTTTGTTGAACATTCTCAAATTTCGGAAACCCATGCCTCCTTGGTCCTTTGGTCGACATAGATCCTTCCAGTTCAACCAATGAATGTTTCTGTCCTTTTCAGAGCAATTATTCCACCAGAACTTAGCCACCAATGAGCATAACTCATCGCAGAAAGTGACTGGGAGAAGGAAGCACTACATGACATACGTGGGGATAGCTTGTGCCACGGCCTTGATAAGGACTTCCTTTCCTGCCAAATTTAAAAACTTAGCTCTCCAACCCTTAAGCCTACTTTGAACTCGCTCCTTGATGAAGCTCAACGCTTCTTTCTTGCTTTTTCCCCAAAAAGACGGGAGACCAAGGTATTTAGCATCCTCCTCCATTGGTATAAAGCCGAGGACGTTCGATAAGTGATTCTTTAGGTTTCCACTGATGTTTGGAGAGAAGAAAACAGAGGACTTCTGGAAGTTGACAGTTTGGCCTGTGGATATCTGAAACAGATGGAGGATACGTAGGACGGCCTCACAATTTTCCTCATTTGCTTATGTAAACAACAAGCAGTCATCAGCAAACAGCAGATGGCTCAAGACTGGGCATCTCCTTTTTATCCTCAATCCCGTGAAATGATTTGTCCCGGTCTCTTTAGCAATGATCCAAGCCAGGATGCTAGATATGATAGTAAAGAGAAAAGGTGAGAGAGGATCTCCCTGTCTCAGTCCCCTGCCGGCTTGGATATCCCCAAAGCGCTCCCCGTTAAACACGAGGGAGAAAGAGACCGTCGTCACACATTTCATGACTCTATTAACCCACTAGTCCTCGAAACCCATACTGCTCATATCAAATTGGAGTAAATCCCAGTCGACCTTATCATAAGCTTTTTCAAGATCGATCTTGAGGCCCATGAGCCCCTTTCGGCCCTTCTTTGCTCTTTTGATTGCATGAAACGCCTCATTTGCGATAATGATGTTATCGTGGATTGACCGGCCATGCACGAAAGCTGACTGAGAATCAGGGATGATGTCTGGGAGAATAATCTTCAGCCTCGTAGATAGTATATTGGTGATAACTTTTAGAGAGAAATTGCAAAGCCTGATCGGTCTAAAGTGAGAGACTTCTGTTGGATTTGATTTCTTTGGAATGAGCACAATATTTGTCTTATTAAGTCCTGCACCCATACCTCTGTCTCTAAAAAAGGCTGAAACCATCCCAATCAGATCTTCCTTAACCGTTTCCCAGAATGATTGGTAAAAGCATCCTGGAAATCCATCGGGGCCAGGAGCTTTTGTGGCCCCCATACTGAAAACCGCCGCTTTTATCTCTGCCTCCGTCACATCCATACTGAGATTACGGTTCATTTCTTCCGTGACCACCCTCGGTATATAGTCCTTGAGCCTCAGGAACTCAATCGACTGGTCTTTTGTGAACACCTTCTGAAAATGCTGCTGCAGGAAAGGGGCTATAAGCTCAGTGTCCTCAAGCCAAGTACCATCATCCCCTTTTAGTTTGACAATGGCGTTTGTTCTACGATGTTGAATGGTCGTAGCATGAAAGAATTTCGTGTTTCTATCTCCCCATTTTGCTTAAGAGTGAATGTAGATTTTTAAAAAAAGAAATTACATGTTAAATGTCAACCGAATACTTGAGCATTTCTTTTGATAAAAAACATATTACCGCATGCCCTAGAAGTATTTAGGGTTAATTATACCATTGACTACAGAATTAATTGAGGATTTTTATTTTGACCACCAAATTAATTGAGAATTTTTATTTTGACCACCGAACTAACGAACTCGTCAATCAGGCCACATAACTTATAAAATCTACTAATTTTGATCACCGCCTTTAAAAATCTAACGGTGGAGTGACGGAACTGCCACGTGACAATTAACGAGAAAAATTTAAAATTATACATTTGGTCCATGTTATTTACACATTCTTTCAATTTAGTCCTAATTTTAAATTAATAAAATAATAAATTATTTAATTAGGTGGTGACACGTGTCAACACCTTATTGGAGGAGGAAAATAAAATCTCTCAACATGCGTTGAGGGTGGATCGAACTTGGACAATGCTTGGGTAAAAGTAGTAGTTTAGCCACAACACCAAGCACAACTTTATGCTTTAAATCAACAAACTTAATATATATCTCTTATTGGTTTCTACATTCATGCTCAAACCCTAACCACTAATTTCACATATATAACCCTAAACCTTAAACCCTAAATATTTCAAATTAATTTTACACTAAACATTTCAAATTAATTTCACATATATAGACTCTAAACCCAAACCCTAAACACTAATTTCACATATATAACTCTAAACACTAATTTCACATATATAACTCTAAAGACGAATTTCACATATATAACTTTAAACACGAATTTCACATATATACCCTAAACCCTAAATATTTCAAATTAAGTTCACATATATAACCATAAACCTTAAACCCTAAATTAGTATTTAAGGTTATATATGTGAAATTAATTTGAAATATTTGGTGTGAAATTAGTTTGAAATATTTAGGGTTTAAGGTTTAATGTTTATATATGTGAAATTAATTTAAAAGATTTAGTGTGAAATTAATTTGAAATATTTAGGGTTTAGGGTTTAAGGTTTATATATGTGAAATTAATTTGAAATATTTTGCGTAAAATTAATTTGAAATATTTAGGGTTTAAGGTTTAGGGTTATATATGTGAAATTAGTGTTTAGGGTTTGAGCTTTTGGCTTATAAATGTAGAAATCAATAAGAGATATATATTAAATTTGGTGATTTAAAGCACAAAGTTGTGCTTGGTGCAGTGGCTAAGCCATTACCTTTACCCAAGCATTGCCAGGTTTGATCCACCCCCAACGCATGTTGAGGGATTTTATTTTCCTCCTCTAAATAGGTGGTGACACATGTCACCACTTGATTAGATGAGGAAAATAAATTAATAAAATCAAATATAAATAATTAAAGTTCTCCAATAAGGTGTTGACACGTGTCACCACCTAATTAAATAATGTATTATTTTATTAATTTAAATTTAGGACTAAATTGAAAGAATTTGTAAATAACAGGGACCAAATGTGTAATTTTATAATTTTCCCGTTAATTGCCACGTGGTAGTTCCGTCACTCCACCGTTAGGTTTTTAACGGCGGTGGTCAAAATAGGTTGATTTTATAAGTTTGGTGGTCTAATTGACGAGTTCGTTAGTTTAGTGGTCAAAATAGAAATCCCCAATTAGTTCGGTGGTCAATGGTATAGTTAACCCAAGTATTTACATAACGTAAAGGAAAATCCGACTAAAATCAATCACAAAGAAACATTAAAACATCAATAACTTGGAAAATCCTAAACCATCTACTACCATAAATCATCATGAACTATCGACAATATGGAAAAGGGGCGAGCTGGTGAAAAAAACTACATCCATGTTATCAGAAGACACAAGCTTAGAAGGACTGTTCGCTACCTTGTTACTATCTCGTCCTATATAATTCAAACGCACCACATGTAACCCTTTGACACGGCCTAGCCACCAGACCGACCCGAGGTGGTCACACGAGACTACCCGATGAAAAACTCGAAGGTTTTCCTCCAGCTAGCAACCCTAAAAGAGGAACAAGCTTTTAAAAAAATTATCTTTTCTAGATGCACTTATAAAAACTTAGGTGAGGATCACACGCAGCAGATAAAACACGAAGAAACAAACTTCGGACAGACAAACGAGCATACAATGGCCAAAATGTAAATCTAGCATAAACGGGGACCTAATATGAAATTTAGGTTACAACTTTGAGATTAAAGTCATTTTCATGCTCACATGATGAAATGCATCTCAAAACAACTACCCGAATTCTTCCGATAGATATCACATCAACCGAGGACCAAAACGCAAGAAAAACAAACTTAAAAGATGTCTTTAACCGAAAATAACGACCACCATTTCGAAACCCAAGATCCTGTTTCAGACCGATAAACTTCAGACTCAATTTCCCCTTTTTACCAAATCTCATCACTTTCTTCTATGGCGAAACTTTCAAGAATACCCTATCTCCCACCGCATACTCAACCTTTTTTCTCTTCAAGCCGGCATAAGATTTCTGTCTATCCGTAGCTACCTTCAAATGATCACAAATCAGTTTCACTTTCTCGGTAGTACCCTTCAAAATATCCGGCATCGCTACCAACCTCTGACCGGCTTCAGCCCAACACACAAGTGTTCTACATCTCCTACCATACAAAGCCTCATAAGGAGCCATCTGAATACTCGACTGATAACTGTTATTGTACGCAAACTCTACTAATGGTAGATGTTTCTCCCACGAGCCCTGAAAGTCGATGATACAACACCTCAACATGTTTTCCAAAATCTGAATCATCCGTTCTGACTGATCGTATGACTGAGGATGATAAGACATGCGAAATTATATCGAGAACCCAAAGCATTATGCAAACAATCCCAAAATCTAGCTGTAAACCTTGGATCTCTATCAGACACAATCGACTTCGGAACACCATGTAATCTCACAATCTCACGAATATACAATTCAGCCAATTTATCTAAAGAGTAGGTAGTATGAACAGGCAAGAAATGAGCACATTTTGTAAATCGATCAACTATCACCCAAACTGAATTCTTCTTAGATGGCGATAAGGGCAAACCTGATACAAAGTCCATGGTGATTCTTTCCCACTTCCATTCAGGAATCCTCAACGGTTGCAACAAACCTGATGGAACCCGATGTTCCGCTTTCACTCTTTGACATACCATGCACTTACTTGCAAATTCAACACGTCTTTCTTCAAACAAATTCAGAAGTACTCATTCTTCAAATCGCGATACATCATTGTACTACCCGGATGCATAGTAAATGGACTACAATGTGCTTCTGTCAAAATGGTGCGTCTCAACTCACTGTCTTCCGGAACAACTACCTTGCTCTTGAAACACAAAATCCCATCATTACTAAAACGAAAATCAGCCGAGTTACATTCCGCAATGTTTTGTACGTGAGCATCGAAAGATCTGTCTCGCAATTGTTACCCACGAATCAACTGAATTAAAGAAGGTTTCACTTGCAATTCAATCACTAAGCCACCATCCTCTGACACACTTAATCTAGCAAACATAGCTCGCAATTCAACTGCTACTTTTCTGCTCAGAGCATCGGCTATCACATTTGCTTTACCCGGATGGTACTCAATGGTAAGGTCATAGTCTTTAAGTAATTCTTGTTAGGTCACGTCGGCACGCCCCGTGGCACAGCGGAAAAATAATCCGACGTAATCCAGCCAGGATCCATGTACATGAACGAATCCGAGGAGAAAAGAAGAAGAGTTACCTTTTAAAACTCTGGAAAACCGACGGTATGTCGGAATAACCACGTCAAGTAAAACCAGAATCGTCACAGGTTCGCAATGACCTCTACGGAGTCCACCCGAACAAAACAAACAAAGTTTCCGCCTCCCTAACACTTAGGGATAAATTTCGACAGGTTTGAACACCTTTCAGGGAGAAGTCGAAATCCCTCCAGGGATTCCTGAGGGAGTCTGAAATCGACCAGGGGTTCTACCGGGACTTGGATTCGAACTAGGAAATCGTCAGGGGGCAAGAGGAACACCAGAAAAATATCGAACAGCTTCTCAGAAGAAATCTGGAACTTGTCGAAAATTCCAGAGGGGAATTCCCAGGGATATGTTGAAATTTGCAAGGAGGAATAGGGATGATTTGGTTGCTAGCCATTGTCCCTTTAAATAGTATTTAGAGACTTAATTCTAGTTGAATTCCTTAAATCCAAGTTCAACCAAAATTCATAGAATCTAATTATACTTGAAATTGGTTTATATTAAATATACATTATATTTAATAATATTAAATGAAATATATATATTTAATTATGTAGAATCTTATTCTACATAAAACATAGATTTAAATATACATTATATTTAATCCAAATATATATATTTTTATTATATAGAATCTCATTCTATCTTTACTTGGATTTAAATATATTTAAGGGTAAAGTACACAGACGGCCACTGAACTTTAGTAAAAAAAACAAAATAGTAACCAAACTTTCAAAAATCACAAAATGACAATTAAACTTTATATTTTAAAACAAAACGGTAACTGGGGAGTTAAACCCCGTTAACTCTTAACGGAAAACTGACTTACTTGCCCCGTTACCTTACCCATCTCCACATCATCCTCTCTCATTTGCACGTAGGATTAATAAAAATACCCCGGTGCCAATGTGTTTTTACCCATCAGAAAAGTCCAAAATACTCACCAGAAAATGAATTTCAAAAAACTGCGACTCCGCTCAAAACAAAGTAGCAGAGCCGAATCAAAGAATCCAGATAAAACGGGTCAAACAAAACCTTCTGAGAATTTAGGCCAGGTCCAATTCCTAAAAGAAATCTTCTGAGAAAAATATCTGAGTCTCCCACAGTTCATAAACCGGAAATCAAAACAAAGAATCGGCTGTTCCCAACTGAGCTCAAAAGAAATTTGCTGTAAAATATGAACCCTGTTTTCAATATCAAGATCCCCATATCAATTAAAAGCTCATAAAAGAATCATCAAGAATTCATTGATCAGTTCATTCAAATTAAAGAAACCCAAAATATGAATCTTTCTTTCAATGCCAAGACCCCCATATCAATTAAACAATTCATCAACTAATTCATTCAAATCAAGAAAACCCTAAGTCCAGAAATCAAGGAAGATGGAAACAAAATAAGTAACAGATCAGAGTAAGAACCTTTAATCGATGATTATCTTTGGAAAACAAGAATTGAGAGGGACTGTGCTGGGGGTAGGGGTCCCCTCTCATTGAAATATGAATCGGCACCCCTACCCTCATATCAGAGTAAGAACCCAAAATATGAATCATCTTTCATTGATCCGTATATTTGTGCTGCAAGATCTCGATATCGGATATGCCTCTTCCCCTCGAATTCATGGAATTTGGCAACAAGCATATTTGCCTGCAACGATATCGCGGTGGCTAGAAGCAAACTGACCACGCCTCCGACCTATTCGAGAGGGACCATGATGGTTCCGAAATACCCCAAGACAAACACACTGTTGATACCGGTGGTCAAGACAAAACCTGCCTGGAACCATGAATCTGAAAATCCACACCAAACAAAGGTAAAGCGAGCTCGAATTGAAACCGGAGCCTCATCAAATCAAAACTCACACAATCAGCCATTGAAGAACTTGATTTCAAATAAGAAAACAACAAACCCAAGACCAAAAAAAACTACTTTTCAACATTCAGACAATAACAGAAACAAAATCCCAGAATTAAACAAACTGTTACAATCAAATTAAACAAGACACGAGACCAAAACAAAAGAAACCCAGAATCAGAAAAGAAACAAACGAGGTTTAACGCCCAAGAAGATGATGATAAGTCAAAGTTAAAGTAAAAGTAAAAATTAATTTTTATTATTTTATTAATCCTATGTAGCAAATGAGAGAGGATGATGTGGAGATGGGTAAGGTGACGTGGTAAGTAAGTGAGTTTTTCGTTAAGAGTTAACGGGGTTTAACGCCCCAGTTATCGTTTTGTTTTAAAATATAAAGTTTAATTGCCATTTTGTGATTTTTGAAAGTTTGGTTACAATTTTGTTTTTTTTAACAAAATTTAGTGACCGTCTGTGTACTTTACCCTATATTTAAATATATGTTTTTAATTATGTGGAATCTAATTCTACATAAACTTGGAATTAAATATACATGATATAAATTCCAAATATATATTTAAATTTCTAGAATCTTATTCTATAATATTTAAGTCTCTAAATATTTTCCATACTCTAAATAATATTTGATAAATACAATATTTATCCAATATTATTCTCATTTAAGGGAGTTGCCGATTTCCCTTATCCCATAGGGGATTTTCGGCAACCTCCCTAAAATAGGGAGTATGGTTTCCAATTTTTGTTCGTTTCATTTGAAGGGTGTGACCCTTGTAGGTTCATGCAACGTTAGCAGCAAAATTAGAACTATTCTAATTTTACAAACAATAAGTGGCATCTAGCAATACATCATTGCTACCTAAGTTGTATGAAGTCATGGTTTGACTTTCCTAATTCTTGAATAAACTTCTTTTATGTATTTCATCCTTTTGTCCTTTATATCTTAGATGAACACAAGTCATGGGTTAGTCACACTTGCGTTGTCCATCTAGTGTTTCTTGATGTCTTGAGTAGATTATGATAAACGAATCTCTATGATATCTCATATCATAATATTCGAGCATGGCCATGCATTTTCTAATCTCACTCAATCAAGTGGCCGAAGATATTTCTCCCATTATGTAGGAGGGACAAATCCTTTCTTGATCAACCATATTTCACTACATAGGTCATCACGTATCCAATCATCAGTCTTTATAATGTAGTCAATTACGACACACGTTTGACTATGTCAAAATACGTAAATCTTTATGTTGAAATCATGTTGATCTCAAGTCTGAGGATTATACATATGTTTATCATGAGCAATGTTGTGACTGTCACATAATTACCCAAGAAACATGCTCATAGCGGGTCAATCCAGTATGTTGTTCTCTAACAAATACTTATGTGTTGATTTTGACATCTCTATGTCAATGACAACACTTATTATCAATCAACCACATATTAGTCTTTATATATTATCACTGTCCATACCCGTAATAATATTCGACTAAGGATCCTATTTAACAATAATCATATTATTGTATGGACATTATTATCCAATGGTTAGTTTGATGCACAGAAACATACCAAATGATAATAACAGCAATGACATTACTTGATAAATCTAGTAAAATAATATGTCTATTCAATCATCATATGATTGGTGTAACCCCCTCGTCCCGGTCTGGCCGGATGACCGGTCCTAGTGGGCCACACGGGGAAAACCGAAGCGAACCCGTTAAGGCTCCCCCTCGGTTAGCGACCCTATATCTTTTTTTTTCATTTTAATCTTGTCTAGAGGAACATTAAGTCCTACGTGAATTACGACAGCGGAAACACCCAAAGGAAAATCACCTTCGAACCACGAACATACATAACTAGCCCATTTTTAAGCTTACAGGGCAGACCGTATCGATACCCTAACCAGGAGTATCGATACACCCTGACCAGGTCAACCCAAAGAGTCAACTTCGGGAAGACCGTATCGGTACAACCCTTGAGCGTATCGATACACCCTTCTCGGTCAACTCTTCTGGGTCAACGAAATAGGATCGTATCGATACGCGTAAAACCCGTATCGGTACGCCCTACACTCGCCCATTTCTCACAATTCCAGTGAGTTTAAAGGGTATCGATACAATCCCGTGTATCGATACGCCCAGCACAAACTGAATTCCAATAACTTCGGACGGTATCGGTACCCCCAGGGTATCGATACGCCAAGCAAAAATCGTAGCATTTGGGCAAGGCCGTATCGATACGGCCCTTAGGCGTATCGATACGCCCTGCTCTGCAATTCCACAATTTTCAACTTGGTGACCTCAAACACAACTCTAGATGCATTTTTGGACTCCCCTAAGCTCATACAAACATACATACATCAAAACTACAACCGAGATTTAGCATGCGAGGCATTGAATCTAACGAGAATCATACAAATCAAAGACTTCATGCAATTCCACAAAAAGAGCATACTTAGCAAGCATAAGGCCCCATACACTAGATATTCAAACATAAGGCATACATAGGCCAACAACATACACATTTAGGCATATTCAAATAAGCAACATGACAATCATAGACCGCAATCCATGAAACAAAAGCATAACACAACCATGAGTTTAACATGCTTAAACACAATCTTCTAAGGAGTTTGACACCAACTCCTAAAACTCTATACCCCATCATTTAGGCATTATTACAAACCGCAAACCATACTTGAACTAGCTTGAGAACTCCAAAAGCTCCTCCCTCGCCCGCTTGCCTCCCGAACTCTAACAATCTGTATGTTGGAAACAAAGAGAGCATAAGTCAACTAGCTTAGTGAGAGAGGCTCTACAATCCATAACATGCAGTTTTCCAAAACACGTTTTATATGCAAGAAAAGCAATGGATGCACGAAAGGTCTATCTCAACAACAACACATGGTTTGCACAAGCACAACCAACATACACGTACGGTGGGACTACACATCATCGTTTAGACTAGTAGATTTCCAATGTGACTACACATCAAAGTACTATCCTACTAGTCACTATCGGTGGGACTACACATCACCGTAGTTTAGACTACCATCACGTGAGGCACGAACTCAACTCGACTACACATTAACAACTTAAAATGCACTTAGCAATCACAACATATGAACATTCAACATATCACAACAACATGGGAGTAGAAGGGCTTACACTCGGGTTTAGGTGACCCCACAAGGTCTCACCCAAACCCCAAAAAGGGTCCATATCGAGCATAATGCGAATTCAACAATTCTACTCACCGTTGTTACCCAAGAGAAGACCGAAGACCAAGCTCAAGACTCCGAAATCCCCGGATTTGTCCCTGAAGCTTCACCAACCAAAATTCTTGCTTCTAAACATTCCAACACAATTTAAACAATCCCAAATCAGTCCACATTCCAAAATAGTCAACCCGAATTACATACCAAGCACAAGACATCAAATTTTCCATTGAAAACAACCCAAAATCCTTAATCCCGAGCAGCCCCTAAACTCACCCTAAAACCAATGATTCCAACCCTTAAATTACTCCCTAAAGCCTCCAAAACAACCCTTACATATAGCCTATCCATTAGCCCTCTCATTTCCACATAAAACACCCCAATCTCTCAACTCAAAACCTCCAAAAAACCTCCCCAAAACCCAAATCCGGGAAATTTGGCAAAACTCTTTAAAAATCATACAAGTTGGACCCTATGCTTCATAAACAACATATCTAACATAAACAAATCAAAAACTTTAGCTAAGAGCAATAAAGGTACCATTTTTAAATAAAAAATCTCTAAAACTCATATTCCAAAAATATGGGTAGAAATGAAAAATAGTGGTACTTCCAAAGAGAGGAAGATGAGAGCAAGTAAAAAACGACCTTACCTTTGAGAAAACTTCAAGAATGAGTGAGCTATGGGATGGAATAGTAACTCAAGGAGGGAGATGGGTTTTGTCGTTGGAAAGAGATTGTGTGGAGAGAAGAAGATGAGCCAAAAGCAAATAGTTTATGTTTGTTTAAAATGGGGAAGTCAAAAGACTAAAACACCCTTAATGAATTAAGGAAACCACAATAGGTGACACCCATGGCTATTTGGGCTAGTTTTGAAAATGGTCCAACTTACTTTTATTTGTCTTAAAACCCGAGGCCCAAACCATTATTTTATTATTTAAAATTTAGGAACCGAAACCTGAACCATTATTAAATTATTATTTTCACCCGACCCCCCGAACCCGGGTGTTACAACTCTCCCACACTTAAGGAATTTCGCCCTCGAAATTTCTTGAAGGAAACAAATACGGGAACTGCTCAAGCATGTCAGCTTTCCTCTCCCACGTGGCCTCTTCCACACCTCTATGTCTTCATAATACTTTGACCAACTCTATAGTCTTGCCACGCAACTCCTTGCTATCAGAAGCAAGTATCTCAACTGGTTCCTCGTTGTAAGACAAGTTTGGATTTAACTCTATTTCTTCCACTGGCATAACATGGGATGGATCCGATCTATACCTCCTAAGCATTGACACATGAAATACATCATGAATCTTCTCTAGCTCAGCTGGGAGCCTTAATCTATATGCAACCGGACCAATTCTCTTAACTATCTCATAAGGCTCTATGTATCTTGGGCTCAACTTGCCTTTCCTCCCAAACCTCATCACTTTCTTCCAAGGGGAGACTTTCAAAAATACTTTATCCCCCACAGAGTATTCTACCTCTTTCCTTTTTAAGTCGGCATAGGACTTTTGTCGATCTGAAGCTTCTTTCAAGCGATCACATATCAACTTCACCCTCTCGGTGGTTCCCTTAAGTAATTCGGGCATCGACACAAGTTTCTGTCCGGCCTCGGCCCAACAAATCAGGGTCCTACACTTCCTACCATACAAGGCCTCATAGGGAGCCATCTGAATGCTCGACTGAAAGCTATTGTTATACGCGAACTCCACTAATGGTAGGTGTTTCTCCCAGGACCCCTGAAAATCAATGATACAACACCTCAACATATCTTCCAATATCTGAATTACCCTCTTAGACTGCCCGTCTGACTGCGGATGATACGAAGTGCTGAAGTTCAACCAAGTACCCAAGGCTCGATGCAAACACTCCCAGAATCTAGAGGTAAATCTCGGATCTCGGTCTGAAACAATCGACTTCGGTACCCCATGTAGTCTCACAATCTCACGAATATACAATTTGGCCAACTTGTCTAATGTATAGGTAGTATGAACCGGTATGAAGTGAGCACACTTGGTGAATCTATCTACAATTACCCACACTGAATTTTTCTTCGAAGGGGTCAACGGAAGTCCTGACACAAAGTCCATAGTGATACGCTCCCACTTCCACTCTGAAATTTTCAACGGTTGCAATAACCCTGAGGGAAACTGGTGCTCAACCTTGACTCTCTGACAAACCATACATCTACTTACGAAGTCGGCTACATCCTTTTTCAAACCAACCCAATAATACTCTTCCTTCAATCCTCGATACATCTTCGTGCTACCCGGATGCATAGAAAAAGGACTATTGTGAGCCTCACTCAAGATCGTACGCCTCAACTCGGCATCCTCCGGAACCACTATCCTATCCTTGAAACATAGGATCCCATTCTCTCCAAAACAATACTCGGTAGGCCTATCTTCGGCTATGTCTTGCACGTGAGGTGCCAAAGACTCATCTCGCAACTGCTTCTCACGAATCAACTGAATCAATGATGGCTTAACGTGGAGCTCGGCTATCAATCCACCATCCGTAGACACACTTAGCCTTGCAAACATTGCTCGCAACTCAACGGACACTTTCCTACTCAAGGCATCGGCCACCACATTTGCCTTGCCCGGATGATACTCTATGGTAAGGTCATAATCCTTAAGAAGCTCTAACCACCTTCACTGCCTAAGATTCAACTCCCTCTGGGACATAAAATATTTCAAACTCTTGTGGTCGGTATACACGGTGCACTTCTCACCATAAAGATGGTGTCTCCAAAATTTCAACGCGAACACCACTGCAGCCAACTCTATGTCATGTGTAGGGTAGTTCTTCTCATGGATTTTCAGCTGTCGCGAAGCATATGCCACTACCTTACCTTCTTGCATAAGTACACAACCTAGCCCCACGTAGGACGCATCACTGTAAATCACAAACTCTCTCCTCGGTTCGGGCTGAATCAAGATAAGAGCTTCGGTCAAAGCTTTCTTTAATTTTTCAAATGCTTCCTGTCTTGCATCTGACCACTCATACGGAACATTCTTCTGTAGCAATTTGGTTAACGGAGCCGCTATTCTCGAGAACCCCTCAACAAACCTCCTATAGTACCCCACCAAACCTAGGAAACTGCAGATTTCAGTCACTGATTTCGGTTGTTTCCAACTCACTATAGCCTCTATCTTCTTGGGATCTACACTAATCCCACTAGCCGAGATCACGTGACCTAGGAAGACCACCTCCCTAATCCAAAACTCACACTTACTTAGCTTAGCATACAACTGATTCTCAAGTAGGGTCTGAAGCACTAACCTCAAATGCTCATCGTGCTCCTCCTCGGTCCTAGAGTACACTAGGATGTCATCAATGAACACTACCACAAACCTGTCCAAGAACCTATGAGACACTCGGTTCATCATATCCATGAAGGCTGCTGGAGCGTTGGTCAATCCAAAAGGCATCACCAAAAACTCACAGTGTCCATAACGTGTACGAAAGGCTGTCTTCGGTATGTCCACATCCTTTACCTTCAATTGATAGTATCCGGACCTCAAATCAATCTTCGAAAACACAGAAGCACCCCTCAACTGGTCTAGCAAGTCATCTATCCTAGGCAAGGGATATTTGTTCTTCACCGTTACCTTATTCAACTGCCTATAATCTATGCACATCCACATGCTACCATCCTTCTTTTTCACAAACAAGACCGGAGCACCCCACGGGGACACACTAGGCCTAATGAAGCCTCTATAAGTCAACTCCTGAAGCTGTGTCTTCAACTCTTTCAACTCTTTCGGTGCCATTCTATACGGAGCAATCGACACTGGTGCAGAATCATAATATGTCTCAATAGCAAACTCAATTGCTCTATCTGGAGGCAAGCCTAGTAGCTCTTCTGGAAAAACACTCGGAAAATCACATACTGTTCTGATGTCCTGAGGTCTCACCTCACTCATATCCGGGTTCATTACATAAGCCAAGTAAGCCTGACACCCTGAACCCAACAACCTCTGAGCTTCCAAAGCCGAAACCACATTGGACAAAAACTTGACATTCTCCCCAACTACCACAACCTCAAAGTCATCGATAGGCCTCAAAGAGAACCTCTTAGTCTCGAAGTCAACCCTAGCTCTATGCTCTACAAGCCAATCCATGCCCAAATCACATCAAAGTCATAAAAGGGTAGCTCCATCATATCGACCGGAAATACGTGGCCTTGAACCATCAAAGGACACCTCCTATACACTTTCCTAACTACCACTGTATCGCCAAAAGAGCTAGTGACATTTACACCTACCTCTAGCCAATCACAAGGTAATCCTAATGACTTTGCGTGTTCACCCAAAATATACGAATGTGTTGACCCCGAATCTATTAGAGAAAGCAAACTCAAAGACTGTAATGTGAAATTACCTGCAATGAAATCAGTGTCATTCCCAGCCTCTCGCTGAGCGTACACCCTAGCCAGTCCTCATCCCTCGGGCTGGACTGCTACAACATGAGCCAAGTTCCTCTGACCCTCATTCCTCGGCTGAAAGTTCCCACGGCCGCGCCCACGGCCTCTCTGATGCTCAAAACCCCTCGCTGGAGCCGGTTCGCCCCTAACTGGGTATGGACAATCACGCCTCAAATGGTCTCAGGAGCTACAGTTCCAACACGCCCCAAACATACCCATACACTCACCTGGGTGGCGTCTCCCGCACCTAGTGCACTCGGGAATGTGTCCAACGGCCCCTTGGCCCTGACCATTGTTACCACCCCTCGGTCTCGTATCCGACTGGTACCTCCTATCTCTATGCCTCTTGGCATGATCTCTATCCTAGTTCGCATGTCTCTTCCCGGAGTCAGACCCACCAGCACGTGCTCTAGAGCTTAGGTTCTGCTCTATATCCTTGGCTCTAGAAACCAAGACATCGAACTCAGTGTAGTCGGAGGCCAACATGTAGGTCTTCACATCAGTAGTCAACCCATATCTGAAACGCTCACATCGCTCCTTCTCATATGGAATCAACTCTGGCGCGTACTGGCTCAACCTAACAAACTGGATCTCATACTCAGACACGGTCCTATTACCTTGAACCAAAGCCATGAACTCCCTTTTCTTTTCATCTAAGTACCAAACCCCGAGGTACTTCCTCTTGAAGGCATTTCTGAAAAATTCCCAGGTGACATCCGCCTCGGCTATACCGGAAATAACGGTGGTCCACCAAGTATAAGCGTCTCCCTGAAGCAATGAGACGATGCATCCCAACTTACGGGCATCCGAACACTCCATCTGACCCAAGATGTGAGTAGTGCTCTCAAGCCACCCTTCCGAACCCTCTGGAGACAACCCACGAAACTCAACTGCCCCTAAGTTACGAAGCCTCTCTAGGGGTAATCCTGTCCCCGCACCCTGAGGTGGTGCTGCAGCTTGCATACCGGCCAAAGCTGTCTGAAAAGCTCCGGCTATGGTCTGAATCAAATGGGCCACATATGGGCCTTCCTGGCCTTGGCCCGCTTGAGCCCCATTTCCTCCCACATTAGCCTCAGCTTGAGGCCCATTACCATCACCTCCGACGTTCCCTCCATTACCACCGGGAGCATGAAGAGCAGGAGGCACATCCTCGGGTGCCTGGTCACCCGCCCTAGGCCGTCCCCTCGGTCTCACCATAGCAATTTAAAATAATCTAAAACAACAAACACACAACAACAAAGAAACGTTAGGTTAGCAAAGGGGCAAGGACTCCGGTTCTCAAGCTCTTTAAACCAAAACAATTTTCCATTTTATTTTGATAACAACGCCTAACAATGGGGACTCGAACCAACTCTCAAACAACAGCAAGGTCACTATAGCATGCATTCATACACCGTGCTAGAGATAAAATTTAGACATACATGGAAAAACACTCATAATACCTTAACTCACCTCACTTACCTGCCCGAGGTCTCGGAAACCTCAGGCTCTGATACCAATAAATGTAACCCCCTCGTCCCGGTCTGGCCGGATGACCGGTCCGAGTGGGCCACACGGGGAAAACCGAAGCGAACCCGTTAAGGTTCCCCCTCGGTTAGCGACCCTATATTTTTTTCATTTTAATCTTGTCTAGAGGAACATTAAGTCCTACGTGAATTACGACAGCGGAAACACCCAAAGGAAAATCACCTTCGAACTACGAACATACATAACTAGCCCATTTTTAAGCTTACAGGGCAGACCATATTGATACCCTAACCAGGAGTATCGATACGCCCTGACCAGGTCAACCCAAAGAGTCAACTCCGGGAAGACCGTATCGATACAACCCTTGAGCGTATCGATACACCCTTCTTGGTCAACTCTTCTTGGTCAACGAAATAGGATCGTATCGATACGCGTAAAACTCGTATCGGTACGCCCTACACTCGCCCATTTCTCACAATTCCAGTTAGTTTAAAGGGTATCAATACACTCCCGTGTATCGATACGCCCACAACAAACTGAATTCCAGTAACTTCGGACGGTATCGGTACCCCCAGGGTGTCGATACGCCAAGCAAAAATCGTAGCATTTGGGCAAGGCCGTATCGATACGTCCCTTAGGCGTATCGATACGCCCTGCTCTGCAATTCCACAATTTTCAACTTGGTGACCTCAAACACAACTCTAGATGCATTTTTGGACTCCCCTAAGCTCATACAAACATACATACATCAAAACTACAACCGGGATTTAGAATGCGAGGCATTGAATCTAACGAGAATCATACAAATCAAAGACTTCATGCAATTCCACAAAAAGAGCATACTTAGCAAGCATAAGGCCCCATACACTAGATATTCAAACATAAGGCATACAGAGGCCAACAACATACATATTTAGGCATATTCAAATAAGCAACATGACAATCATAGACCGCAATCCATGAAACAAAAGCATAACACAACCATGAGTTTAACATGCTTAAACACAATCTTCTAAGGAGTTTGACACCAACTCCTAAAACTCTATACCCCATCGTTTAGGCATTATTACAAACCGCAAACCATACTTGATCTAGCTTGAGAACTCCAAAAGCTCTTCCCTCGCTCGCTTGCCTCCCGAACTCTAACGATCTGCATGTTGGAAACAAAGAGAGCATAAGCCAACTAGCTTAGTGAGAGAGGCTCTACAATCCACAACATGCAGTTTTCCAAAACACGTTTTATATGCAAGAAAAGCAATGGATGCACGAAAGGTCTATCTCAACAACAACACATGGTTTGCACAAGCACAACCAACATACACGTACGGTGGGACTACACATCACCGTTTAGACTAGTAGATTTCCAATGGGACTACACATCAAAGTACTATCCTACTAGTCACTACCGGTGGGACTACACATCACCGTAGTTTAGACCACCATCACGTGAGGCACGAACTCAACTCGACTACACATTAACAACTTAAAATGCACTTAGCAATCTCAACATATGAACATTCAACATATCACAACAACATGGGAGTAGAAGGGCTTACACTCGAGTTTAGGTGACCCCACAAGGTCTCACCCAAACCCCAAAAAGGGTCCATATCGAGCATAATGCGAATTCAACAATTCTACTCACCGTTGTTACCCAAGAGAAGACCGAAGACCAAGCTCAAGACTCCGTAATCCCCGCATTTGTCCCTGAAGTTTCACCAACCAAAATTCTTGCTTCTAAACATTCCAACACAATTTAAACAATCCCAAATCAGTCCACATTCCAAAATAGTCAACCCGAATTACATACCAAGCACAAGACATCAAATTTTCCATTGAAAACAACCCAAAATCCTTAATCCCGAGCAGCCCCTAAACTCACCCTAAAACCAATGATTCCAACCCTTAAATTACTCCCTAAAGCCTCCAAAACAGCCCTTACATATAGCCTATCCATTAGCCCTCTCATTTCCACATAAAACACCCCATCTCTCAACTCAAAACCTCCAAAAAACCTCCCCAAAACCCAAATCCGGGAAATTTGGCAAAACTCTTTAAAAATCATACAAGTTGGACCCTATGCTTCATAAACAACATATCTAACATAAACAAATCAAAAACTTTAGCTAAGAGCAATAAAGGTACCATTCTTAAATAAAAAATCTCTAAAACTCATATTCCAAAAATATGGGTAGAAATGAAAAATAGTGATACTTCCAAAGAGAGGAAGATGAGAGCAAGTCAAAAACGACCTTACCTTTGAGAAAACTTCAAGAATGAGTGAGCTATGGGATGGAATAGTAACTCAAGGAGGGAGATGGGTTTTGTCGTTGGAAAGAGATGGTGTGGAGAGAAGAAGATGAGCCAAAAGCAAATAGTTTATGTTTGTTTAAAATGGGGAAGTCAAAAGACCAAAACACCCTTAATGAATTAAGGAAACCACAATAGGTGACACCCATGGCTATTTGGGCTAGTTTTTAAAATGGTCCAACTTACTTTTATTTGTCTTAAAACCCGGGGCCCAAACCATTATTTTATTATTTAAAATTTAGGAACCGAAACCCGAATCATTATTAAATTATTATTTTCACCCGACCCCCCGAACCCGGGTGTTACAATTGGTCTTTGGGCATACTCCAACAATCTCCCACTGGCACTAAGACCAATCATTCTCGTATCTAATACGACATGGCTTAGTGTAGCTGACATGCTAATACTGTGTCAAAAGCTTTGTCAGGGAGTTGACAAAGTTATCAACTTTGTGCCTATGTTGCATACTTTCACATCTCCAAGATGTAAGCACTTTAGAATATGTTTGGATTTATTGATGAGATCTGGGTTTTATTTGCTTACGCAAAGGTTCCATCATAACAGAGTTATGTAGCATCTAATATGTTGGGAACAACCCTTATTTCAGAAGTGAACCCTTTAGATCCAAACATCCTTCTTTATTACTATGTCGACTGTAATACATTCAGCCTATGTTGTAGAGTTAGGTACTGTCTAATGTTGCTAACTCGCAATATCTTTTATTAATGCAAAACGGATTGCGATCTTTAGTTCCTTTTGATGAGTATGTCTTCTACATACAATACTTAGGAAAGTAACAATGCTCCCACTAGTTTTTTTGTTGAGTGGATCGAATGATCGAAATGAACCAAGAGGGGGGGGGGGTGAATTGGATTTTTAAAGGTCTAGGTGGTGGAAATTGCAAATTAAAAAGATAGACAAGGAATTTTAGAGTGGTTAAAGTTCCAAATGAATTCTACATCCACTACCTTAGCTTCACTAAGGATTTGCAACAATTCCACTAATTGCTCTTCCCCTTTTCTAGGCTAAGGAGGTAACCCTTACAATTTTCGGTTAAATTTTCTACCCAAAATTTAACCCAAACCTCACACAAATAGAAAAAAGATTTTGTTGGCTAAGAAAGTATCTCTCAATACAAATTGTAGCCCAATTACAAGCACTCAACCCAATTGAAATGATAAGAATGAAAAATACAATTGGGGTGTCTAGACAATATTGGGATTTAGGCACAAATGCTTGGATTTGATGTTTGGATGTTTGCTTTTGGATCAATAGTTGTTGCTGGAGCTTTTAGAGGTCCCTTTTATACCTTCTCATTGATTTCTAGCCATTGTGGTTGCTGCATTCATCAATAGAGCCGTTGGGAGTGTTATCTCACCTCCATAAATGCAGTCTGCAACCACCCGTTTCGAAATGCCCGACCATGTTTCGAAACAGACCAAAATAGAAAGAGCCGTTGGGGTGCATTAAAGAGCCCGTATCGAAACGGTCTTACCCGTTTCGAAACACTTTTGCCACAGTCAAGGGTCATTTCGAAACGGCTTGAACTCGTTCTGAAACGCCTTAACGGTTTCTTAAAAATCAGTTAAAAACTTGCAACGGTCATATTTTTCAAATCAAATGAAGAACCGTTTCGAAACACTTGATGTCGTTTCGATACGGATTCTCTATGTTCTAAAGCCGTTTCGATACTTGTTTCGAAACATGGGTTGGCAATGTTGAAAACGTTTCGATACCCGTTTCGAAACATGGGTTGACAGTTTCAAAAACCGTTTCGAAACGCCTTAGGCCGTTTTGAAACAGGGACTCAAAAAACACTGTTTCGGATTTAAGAACACTTAGAAAATATTTGGAAAGCTTAGTTTTTAACTTAGGCACATTCTTTAAATCATATGAGGATGTTTTTGGACTTAAAAATTCGTTTTGACATTTTCAATTTAGTCCTTAGGTTCTTTAGTTATATCAAAATTAAAATATCGGTTTCACAATCTCCCATTTTTTGATATAACAAAACCAAAGTTAGAATTTTTAAGAGTTTTGAAAATTTTGAACACATTCTAACTCCCCCTTAATTTAAGATAGGTTTTTAAAGTTTTAAAAAGGTTTTAACTTTGAAATTTAAGTTTTAAAACTTAAAAACACTTTAAACACTTAAAACGAATTTTTGGCTCTTAAATTTCTTCTCCGCCTTTTTGTTAGATCAAAAGATAATAAACAAGGCTCATAGAGAAGAGATATGGTTAGTACCAATAAGCATTAAGCAATAAGCAACAATAATATTAATTCATAAAATTAAAATATCCAAAACATAAATCAACAATAAGTTCAAAGCATAATCCCAAATAAAACTAAAAGCATAGGTTCATAAAACATAATGGAAATAAAGATGCAAACTTAATCCTAAAATGCATAGATAATATGATATGTCATGAATATCATAGGCCTCGTCGTCACCATCATCATCCGAAGTCTCATCATCGCTCTTGACTTGAGAACGGCGAAACTTCATCCATTGGCCATAGAAGGTAGAGAAGGACATATCCATGGCCGAGTGTGAATTCTCAAAGGATTGAATTCAATCCTCTACATTTTGCAAACGGGTATTGATAGCACCAAAGCCCGAAGCCATGTTAGTGTCCATGGCATTGAACCGCTCGGTAAGGAAAGCCGTGAGAGCTTCATTGTTTGCAACTTGAGCTTGAGGTTGAGGTTCAACGGGAGGAGGAGGAGGAGGTGCTTCCCTATCAACACGTTCCCAAGAATTGTTCACATAGCGAAAACCGGACTTACGGAGAGAGGACTCACCAATTTTTGACTTGCGGGGTTCCGGAGAGTCGTAGGAGCAATCGAGACCAAGCTTGCTAAAGATGTGACTTAAGACGTTCCATAGGTGAAAGATTTCAAGGCATCGGTGTCACGAAGCTTAATATTGTTAACCATCTCGGAAAATATGATCTTAACAAGATCAGGGCCCTCACCACGACGGAAACACTCAAGCCAAAAATAGTCAACTTGACGGATGTGAGAATATTTACCTCCGGAGGGGCGAAGGAACCATGAGACCATCAAATGGAGGAAAAGATCGTACGCATCCAAAGTAAGCACTTGACCGGTGTGAGAACCAAAGTGACTCTCATTCTCAATTCCTACATCCTTAAGAGAAAATGTAGACTCCAATAGAGGGACATTAACAACAAACTTTTCCCCAAAATATAAGATTCAATCCCAACAACTTCGGAATTTTCTTCATCATTGATAAGGTGAGCATTGGAGTAAATGAGAAGTACCATGTGTTTGTAGCAAATGTCCGGGATGCTCAACAAGCCAAGAAAATTCCATTCTTTCAAACGCTCGAGGTAACGGAAAAGAAATCGCTCAGAGTTAAGGAAGTTGAGATCAATCACACGCTCACGACGAACTTCGTACTCCTTGACATATTTGAAACGTTCTCTCAACTCTGTAGTTCGAAGTGATTTTTGAAAGAGCAGGGCGAGATTTGGATGTATACTCGATTCACCGAATTGAACAGACTTACGCTTTTTGTTAACATTCTTCGTCATCCTAAAAATATAAGCAAGCAAGCGATATAAAAAAATTTAAGTGTATGCATAGATTTCGTAATTCAATCCAATGATAAATCCCACTTAGGTTTAAGAACAAGTTCTTAAAACAAATAAACAAAACAAAATAAAAACACAAAAAATTTTAAGAGAAAAAACAGTAAAAAAATTACGAGTGAAAATTTTTATATTCAAATCAGAAAATTGAAGATTTTGATTTTTTTTTACAAGATATGAAAAACCCAAACATAAAAACATATAAACTATACAAAAATAAAATTTTCTAACCTAAGATTCGAATTTAAATTAAAGGAAAAAGAAAAAGAGGAAAAATACCTTAATTTGAGATTTTAGATGAATGGATGAAAATCCTTGCACAATATTGTTGAATCTTGCTTAGACTTGTGTTTTAGAGAAAACCCCCTCAAGATTTGGTGAAAAACAAAGAGGTTTAGAGGGTTTTTATAGGAAAAATTCGGGCTAGGGTTTTTAGGGTTTTGGAGAGTTTTAATTAAAGTGGAACTTTATCATTAAAAGCCCTTCTTAAAGCAGTCCGCGAATCCGTTTCGGAACGGTCTTGACCGTTCCGAAACGCGGGCACGAAGGTTTGACCGTCTTTTGGACTTCAGCTGACCGTTTCGATAAGGAGTTGACCGTATCGAAGCCCCGTTGAATCGTATCAAAACTTGTTTCGATACACCCCTTGGCAGTAGCCAAAACGTTTCGAAATCCTATTAAGGCGTTTCGAAACGCCCTTCTCTCAGATATGAATTTAAAGCATCTGTATCGAAACAGGTTGACCCGTTTCGATACACCTGGGCCTAGAAGTGCAGATGAGGCTCTAAAAGTGCAAAAAAAATGAATTTTTCTAAGGTCTAACTTGCATGAATAACATGAATGAGCAGGAAAAACATATGCAAACATAAACATACTCCCCCTAGCTATAGGCATGAATGAAATTAGGAGTAGAAACACATAAACACGACATTTCACAAGATCAAGCAATTTTAAGCACAAAAGAGGTCCTAAAAGGTCAAGATAGGCTAGCTAGACCTAACTCTCTCCTAAGGGACCAAAAACGCTCTTTGTCTAAAGGTTTTGTAAATATGTCCGCTAATTGATTTAAGGTGTCTACATACTCTATAACCACATCTTCCTTAAGGACATGATCTCTAATGAAATGATGCCTTATTTCTATGTGTTTGGTTCTAGAGTGTTGGATGGGATTTTTTGTTAAACATATAGCACTAGTGTTGTCACATTTTAGGGGTATGGTTTCAACTTTAATTCCATAATCTAAGAGTTGTTGCTTCATCCAAAGGACTTGAGCACAACAACTCCCTAAGGATATGTACTCGGCTTCGGTGGTAGATAAGGCTGCACTATTTTGTTTCTTAGAGAACCAAGATATGAGCATACTACCTAGGAATTGACAAGTTCCCGAAGTACTCTTCCTATCGATTTTGCATCCCCCATAATCCACATCCGAATAAGCATGAAGGTTGAAGGTGGAGTCTCTAGGGTACCAAAGACCTAAACAAGGAGTATCTCTAAGGTACCTAAAGATTCTCTTAACGGCTATAAGGTGAGACTCTCTAGGACTAGCTTGAAACCTAGCACACAAGCAAACACTAAACAAGATATCTGGTCTACTTGCGGTAAGGTAAAGTAAAGATCCAATCATAGAACGGTAAAGCTTAGAGTCAACACACTTACCTCCTTCATCTTTGTCAAGCTTTGTAGATGAGCTCATAGGTGTGGCTTGAGGCTTTGCATTCTCCAAGCCAAACTTCTTGAGCATATCCTTTATGTACTTTGCTTGATTTATGAAGGTGCCATCATTCTTTTGCTTGATTTGGAGTCCCAAAAAGAATGAGAGCTCCCCCATCATGCTCATCTCGAATTCACCTTGCATTAGCTTAGCAAACTCTTGGCAATGACATTCGTTAGTAGAACCAAAAATAATGTCATCAACATAAATTTGAACTACTAAGATGTCATTTTTATACATTTTTATAAAGAGTGTAGTGTCCACCTTACCTTTTTCAACTAAAAAGTTTGAATGTCTTTCATACCAAGCTCTAGGAGCTTGTTTTAAACCATAAAGAGCTTTAGTGAGTTTGAAAACATGATTTGGAAATTTTGAGTCTTCAAAACCCGATGGTTGTTCCACATACACTTCTTCATTTATAAAACCATTTAAAAACGCGCTTTTAACATCCATTTGAAAATGCTTGAAATTATGATAACATGCATATGCAAGCAACATCCTAATGGCTTCCATTCTAGCTACAGGTGCATAGGTTTCATCGAAATCTATTCCCTATTCTTGAGTGTAACCTTGTGCTACTAGTCTAGCTTTATTTCTCACAATGTTACCACTCTCATCTAGCTTGTTCCTAAAGACCCATTTAGTTCCTATGGTAGATTGATTACTAGGCCTATCAACTAATGTCCAAACGTTACTTCTCTCAAATTGATTTAACTCTTCTTGCATAGCCATAATCCAAAAATCATCTTTCAATGCTTCTTTAATATTCTTAGGCTCTATGCATGAGATAAATGCAACATGATTCATTAATTTAAGAGAAGATCGAGTGGTTACCCCCTTGGATCGATCACCCAAGATTTCACCATCTTTGACATAGTTGAACTCCCTTGGGTAGCCCACTTCCTTTTCCTCAAGAGCCAAGTCCTTCAAGGCTTCAAGAGGTGGATCTTGTGTGTCCTCTTCTTTTGTTGTTGGAATCTCATCCTCCTTTGAAGTTTGTCCTCCATCAAAGGCATTTATGATTCCTACATCATCATCATCACAAGAATCCTTCCTTGGAAGGAGGTTATCATCGAATACAACATGTATAGATTCTTCTACTACTAAGGTTCTTTTGTTAAATACTCGATAGGCTTTAGATGTTAAAGAGTATCATATGAAAATAGCTTCATCACTTTTTGCATCAAATTTACCTAAGTTGTCTTTACCATTATTTAAAACAAAACACTTGCAACCAAAAGGGTGAAAATAGCTAATGTTAGGCTTTTTAGATTTTAAAATCTCATAAGGTGTTTTCTTTAAAATTGGCCTAATCATTACTCGGTTAACAATATAGCAAGCGGTGTTTGTGGCTTCCGCCCAAAAATATTTAGGTAAATTATTTTCACAAAGCATGGTTCTAGCCATTTCTTTTAAAGTTCTATTTTTCCTCTCAACTACCCCATTTTGTTGAGGAGTTCGAGGAGCCGAAAAATTGTGGCTAATACCATTTTCATTCAAGAATTCTTCAAACCTTAAATTTTGAAACTCGGTTCCATGATCACTTCTAATATGTGAAATTCTAAGTTCAAGATCATTTTGGGTTAGTTTTGAAAATATGATGAATTTTTCCAAAGCCTCATCTTTAGTACTTAAAAATAAAACCCAAGTAAATCTAGAAAAATCATCAACAAGTACAAATGCATAAGATTTACCACCCAAGCTCATAGTCCTAATTGGCCCAAATAAATCCATATGGATTAGTTGTAAACATCTACTTGTAGAACACATCATTAATGGATTTAAAGGAAGATTTATGTTGTTTACCCTTAGATCATGCATCACAAATTTTATCATTTGAAAATTTTATCTTGGGTAAACCTCTAACTAGATCAAGGGAAACTAGTTTTTCTAAAATACTAATGCTAGCATGACCTAGTTTCCTATGCCACAACCATGCATCATTTTCATTTTGTGCTACTAAGCATGCTTAAGATGTATGTATGTCATCTAGATGCACCATGTATATGTTCCCTATGCGATGACCTATGAGCATAATATTATTAGATTTAATGTCAACAATTTTGCATCCATTTTTTTCAAATAAAACATTAAATCCTTTATCACACAATTTACTTGTGCTCAATAAGTTATGTTTAAGACCATCGACATACAAGACATTTTCAATGAGAATAGTAGAGTGATTACCTATGGAGACAATACCTTTAATGTGGCCTTTGGAGTTGTCACCAAATGTCACCACTCCTCTACTCTTTGGCTTTAGATCCATGAATCTACTATTGTCTCCGGTCATATGCCTTGAGCATCCACTATCAAGGTACCATGAGTTTTGACTTTGTGCTTTGGCCTTGTAGCAATGCTCACCCTACAAACAAAGATATTAAGCTTTTGTTTTTGGTACCCAAATCATTTTGGGTCCATGAGTGTTAGCTCCAAAAACCTTGGTTCCCTTAGGAATCCAAGATGACATAGCAATAATGTTATTAGATTTTACAAGTTCCTTAGGAACCCATACACTTCTAATTCTTTTAGTTCTTCTATGTCTATGAAGACTACCTTGTTTGTAGTTATTTGTCCTTTTCTTAAGTTGGTTTGTTTTAGAAGATTCACCAATTTCATGCTTCACACTACCAACATTTTAAAGGACTCATTGAGCTTGTTAAGCTCATCTAACACCTTTTGGTGTTCACTATTACATTGAGATAAAAGATTATTAAGATCAACATTTTCATCTTGAAAAAATTTTAGTTCATCTTTCAACCCTAATATCTTTTTCTCAAATTTTGAATTAGCTTGAGAGAGTGAGTCATTTTTCTCATTTAGTTCCAAAATGATTTTCTTATTCCTAATGACCGACTCCTTGTATTTCTCAACTAATTCATCATAGACCTCTTGTAACTCATCATATGCATCATTTAATTCATCATATGTAAAATCTAAAGATGATGAGTTAGAGGTTACCATGGAGGAATCTTCCTCAAGTGCCATGAGGCAAAGGTTGGCCACTTCTTGTTCGTCATCCTCCGATGACTCCTCATTACTCCAAGTAGCAAGCTTGGCTTTGAGCTTCTTCTTCTTCTTCTCAAAGCCCTTCTTCTTGAGTTGAGGGCACTCCAAACGTATGTGACCGAGTTTATTGCACTCAAAGCAAATGATTTGATCCCTTGCTTCTTATTTGTTCTTACCTTTGAAGTCCATTTTTCTTTAGATTTTTCATCCTCGGTTGGACCTCATAAAGCGTGAGAATCGTTTGGCTATCATAGCCAATTCTTCTAGCTCACCCTCCTTACTAGAAGAGCTCTCCTCAAGTAGTGAAGCTTTGAGAGCTATTCACATCTTCTTCTTCTTTTCAACCTCTAGCTTTTCTACTCTCTTCTCTTCTTTCTTCTTCTCTTCTTCCCTACCTTGCTTCATAATCTCATGTGTAAGAAGAGAACCCACTAGCTCATCAAGCTTTAAAGTCTTCAAATTTTTAGCTTCTATGATGGCGGTTCTCTTCGCATCCCATGATTCGGGAAGTGAATAGAGTAGCTTCCGGACAAGCTTGTCTTCCGGTATTGTCTCTCTAAATCATTTGAGCCCATTGACTATGGTGGAGAACCGATCAAACATCTTGGACACCGTCTCATCGGGTTCCATCTTGAAATTTTCATAACTAAGATTGGGAATTCCAATCTTAGTTTCCTTGACGTCATTGGTTCCCTCATAGGTTGTCTCAAGAGTGTCCCACACTTCTTTGGCACTCTCAATGGATGACACTTTGGAATAGATGTCCGGACCAAATGAACAAAAGAGCATGTGGAGAGCTTTGTCATTTATTTGAATCTTTCTCCTTTCTTCTTCACTCATCTCCACCTTTTTCTTCAAAACATCTTCCCTTCACTATCTTGTTTCAATGGAATGTAGGGGCCATCTTCAATCACATCCCAAACCAAGTAGTCATTGGACTTGATGAAGAGCCTCATTCTATTCTTCCAAAACAGATAGTTGTCACCATTGAAGAAGGGTGGCTTTGTAGTGGATTGAGACTCATACATGCTCGAACTGGAGGTTGAAGCCATCTCTTGATTTTTGGATGATCACACTCTTCCTAGGAACTCCTCTTGTGGTTGTTAATCCTCAAAGAGGTAGGCTCTGATACCAATTGTTGAGTGGATCGAATGATCGAAATGAACCAAGAGGGGGGTGAATTGGATTTTTAAAGGTCTAGGTGGTGGAAATTGCAAATTAAAAAGATAAACAAGGAATTTTAGAGTGGTTCAAGTTCCAAATGAACTCTACATCTACTACCTTAGCTTCACTAAGGATTTGCAACAATTCCGCTAATTGCTCTTCCCCTTTTCTAGGCTAAGGAGGTAACCCTTACAATTTTCGGTTAAATTTTCTAACCAAAATTTAACCCAAACCTCACACAAATAGAAAAAAGATTTTGTTGGTTAAGAAAGTATCTCTCAATACAAATTGTAGCCCAATTACAAGCACTCAACCCAATTGAAATGATAAGAATGAAAAATACAATTGGGGTGTCTAGACAATATTGGGATTTAGGCACAAATGCTTGGATTTGATGTTTGGATGTTTGCTTTTGGATCAATAGTTGTTGCTGGAGCTTTTAGAGGTCCCTTTTATACCTTCTCATTGATTTCTAGCCATTGTGGTTGCTGCATTCATCAATAGAGCCGTTGGGAGTGTTATCTCACCTCCATAAATGCAGTCTGCAACCACCCGTTTCGAAACGCCCGACCCTGTTTCGAAACAGACCAAAATAGAAAGAGCCGTTGGGGTGCATTTAAGAGCCCGTATTGAAACGGTCTTACCCGTTTCGAAACACTTTTGCCATTGTCAAGGGTCGTTTCGAAACGGCTTGAACTCGTTCCGAAACGCCTTAACGGTTTCTTAAAAATCAGTTAAAAACTTGCAACGGTCATATTTTTCAAATCAAATGAAGAACCGTTTCGAAACACTTGATGTCGTTTCGATACGGGTTCTCTATGTTCTAAAGCCGTTTCGATACTTGTTTCGAAACATGGGTTGGCAGTGTTGGAAACGTTTCGATACCCATTTCGAAACATGGGTTGACAGTTTCAAAAACCGTTTCGAAACGCCTTAGGCCGTTTCGAAACAGGGACTCGAAAAACACTATTTCAGCTTTAAGAACACTTAGAAAATTTTTGGAAAGCTTAGTTTTTAACTTAGTTATATTCTTTAAATCATATGGGGGTGTTTGAGGACTTAAAAATTCGTTTTGACATTTTCAATTTAGTCCTTAGGTTCTTTAGTTATATCAAAATTAAAATATCGGTTTCACATTTTTGAAAAAAAGACTCCCCTTTTTTTCTAGATAAACCAAACCTTTTGATTGTATCTTCTGAAACGAATATCCCAACTTTGAGAAGCTTGCCTTAGTCTATGGATAGTCCTTTGTAGCTTACATACCTTCTAAGTGTTTACTGGAGTGACAAAACCTTCTAGATGTGTCATGTACACATCTGTTTCAAGTTTTCTCTTAGGAAAGTGGTTTTGACATTCCTTTATTTGATTCCATAATCATCGTATGTAACTACTTGCAAGTGAGATTAAGATGGATTAAACATAGCTACAAGGAAGATGCTTTATCACAGTCTATACTATGAAGTTTGTCGAAAACTTTTAGCGACGAGTCATCCTTTGTATGTTTTATCATCCATGTCGGTTTTCCTTTTTGAAAAACTCATCCATACCTCTTAGGTTTTACCCTTTTAGGTATCCAAAGTCTATACTTGGTTTTAGACATGGATTCCATCTCATATCTCATGGCTCTTAGCCATTTCTCGAATTTTGGGCTCACCATTGCTTTCTGATAAGACATAGTCTTTATCTTTATCCGAAAAGAAGAGTGTTTCCATGTAAGGATAATGAGAAATCCATATTTCTCAAGTATATGGTATTCTCTTAAGGATCAACACAATGGTTGTGTTTTGTTCCAATGTTCCTTGATCATTTGTGGAACATTCTCAATCTTTGGTTCATAAATTTGTTGTCTAAAATTTCTTCACATTCCAAATTCCATTTTTTCCTTTTGTGAGAGGTAATCTCTTTCGAGAGAAACTCTCGTTTGAGCAACAAACATTTTGTTCTCGTTAAAAAATGAAATCCCTTAGTGATAAGTATTCTCATTCGAGATAAACTATCGTTTGAGCAACAAATATTTTGTTATCGTTAAAGTTGAAGAAATAATATCCCTTTTTGAGAATTAATCTCTTTCAAGATAAACTCTCGTTTGAGAAACAAACGCTTTGTTCTCGTTAGGATAAACAACAAATGGAGTTTTTAAGGTTCAAACTTTGTAAACATTTTAACATGTATGTAACCTTAAAACTTCAAAGGTATTCTAGAACAATTCTTAGCCCATATCTTATATGACGTTTCGAAGAAAAAAAACACGATTAAGTATGAGAGTTGTTTTTCTAGTGTGTAAAGAAGTCGAAAATGACTTGTTCTGAATCAAAACATGTCTAACATATTTGATTCTCTTTCAAAGAATTTTCGTTCCACTTGTGGGATTTAATTATGGGACAATCTCATATTCTTTGAAAGTTCATCAAACTTTAAATATTCTTGAATTTGATCTCATCAAATTACCTTAATACTTTTTATGAGTTTGAGATTAGTCATTTGTTTTATTTATCTTATAAATACTATTGATTTGATTAGTTTAAAGATCATTGATTCGTTGTGCCATAAGAGATTAAAAGAATAACATTTATTTAAATAATCTCAAAATTAAAATATCTTGTCCTTACAAGATAACTAAAACTTAGGTACAAAATAATAATCTTAAAAACTAAAACAAATCTATTTAAGCAAAAACACATGTCGTAATGGATGATGTAGCAACTCTTGCTTTTTTTCCATTCGCAGGTCCATGTCTATTCTGATGCCTTCTCTTTAGAAGCCTCTGAGGTTGATGCCTTACTCGTTTTTGCTTTCTTGACTTCTTGTAGGTGTGTAGGGTAGTTTCTCTTCCAATGTCCGGTCTTGCCGCAATGGAAACATTTTCCATCCTTCTTGATTCCCTTCTTAGGTTTCAATGCCTCCTTTCTATTGGTTTCTGTCTTACCGTCACCTTTAGACTTTGCTGCCGATTTACCTTTCTTCTTACCCTTGCGGACCATCAGAACAGGTTTAGGTCCTACCTTCTTCAGGTTGATTTCAGCAGTTCTCAACATGCCGAGCAACTGTGGCAGCGTCTTGTTAATTTCATTCATATTGAAATTAAGGACGAACTGATTGAAACTATCCGGCAACGATTACATGATGACATCAGTAGCTAATTCGTCTTTCAACGGAAAGCCGAGCTTCTCCAACGTTTGGATGTAGCCCATCATTTTGATGACGTAAGCTCCTACGGGAGATCCCTCATTCATCATGCATTGAAACAGAGCTTTTGAGGTCTCGTACCTCTCTTGACGAGCTTGCCCTTCATAAATCTCCTTGAGATTTTAAATAATATCATAAGCTACCATGTCCTCATGTTGCTTCTGAAGCTCAGGGGTCATGGAGGCAAGCATAAGACAACCGACATCCAACATGTCGTCCATGTGTTTCTTAAACTTGTCTTTGTCAGCTCTGGAAGCAGTGGCAACCGGTTCATCAGGAACATGTTCTTCAATGACATATTCCTTCTTTTCCTGTTTGTGAACAATTCTCAAATTGCGGAACCAGTCAAGGAAGTTTATGCCATTGAGCTTATCCTTCTCAAGGATAGATCGCAGAGATAGAGTATTATTTGCCATTAATTCTACAACAAAGAAAATATGCTACATAAGTTTTACTAAATTTTAAAATTTATAGATAGGTCTTTACTATAAATTTACTCCCACTATTTTCTTCAAAATTAAAAACCCTCTAGTTTTAATTTCAGAAAAACGTTTCGATAGTTTTTCTAGTGAGTGAGGATCCGTATTTCACCATTCCTAAATCAGCTTTGGCCAGTCTTTTAGGAAATGGTTATTTAGGTAAGTAACACCTTACTAATTACATCTCATGTAATTCCTCATCTTTTGGCGAACAACTCTTGTTCTTTAAATCATCTTATGATTATCCAAACTTTTAACCACTAGGTTTTCTAATCCTATTAGAACAACCCAGCTAAGTCAATACCAATATCTCAACTGACGAATATCACTAGCTTATTCTTTGCGTTTAACTAAGATAGATAAATGTGACATTGCTTTGGCAAAGCTCGCATTATATCGATCGAAGCTTTAACGAGGGTAAATATTGGATGATTAAAACAGACTTAGAATTATAGTGATGGATTTACTTAATTATCTCATCATTTTAACATTGATCCTATCAATAGAACTATGTTTAATCATGCTTATACAACATCCATTGCATCACATACAAGGTAAATATAAGCGGTAAATGAATATGCAATGATTATAGCCCTTCTTAACCTAAGGCGACTCGTCCCAAGCCAATGGGAGGACCATTCTACTGAAGATAGAATCTGCTTCTAAAACGCCCGGTCCACCAGGGAAGGCCCACCACGCTGCTACCTTGGTTCTTGCTTTATCTCTATGAGTATTTACAATTTTCAGAAACTCGCGTTACATGCGAGGGAGTGAGATGAGAAGAGAAGTACAATAGAAGATAGATAAAGGCACGACACACATGCCGTATTCATAAAAACCAAAACTATAAAGGCTATGGGCTATAACCATGCAAAACAAACACCGTGCAATCTAACATGCATTTCAAACATCGTGCGAACAAAGTAACGACGTGTTTACGGAGTTTTAAACTGATTATCCCTATGTTGCGGTTAATGGGCCAAAGAATAATCACGAGGTTTTATAAACTATTTGCGTTAACGAACAAATGCACCAGGTAGGTCAATATGAAAGAGAGGTGGCGCACTAGGCACACTTAAGTACCAGGTCTTTGATGATGCCAATCCTAGACATGCATTTTTTCATAACGTCTAACCATAACTCTTATGGATTCACCGTGAAAGATAGTTTGATAACTTTTATCAAATTAGAAGCCCTTTCAGAGATTTCATAAATTTATGAAACTACGAGCAACTACTTGTTCTCTACACTAACTATTAGTCTCAACATGTTAACATTTAACATTGAAGCAACCTAACATAGTTATGATTAACTCTTAATCATTCAGTGATAATCGAAATAAGTCTTTATTAGGTGTGATACGATAAACGATAAATATCTAAATCGAATCAAACAACATGCATCTCATACATAAACATCACCCAAGAATTTAAGTCCGAATTCGTATGATACAAGTGGCTCTGATACCACTTTTGGGTCACGTCGGGACGCCCTGTGGCGCAGTGGAAAAATAATCCGACGTAATCCAGCCAGGATCCATGTACAAGAACGAATCCGGGGAGAAAAGATGAAGAGTTACTTTTTAAAACTCTAGAAACTGGAAAACGGACGGTACGTCGGAATAACCACGTCAAGTAAAACCAGAATCGTCACATGTTCGCAACGACCTCTATGGAGTCCACCCGAACAAAACGAACAAAGTTTCCGCCTCCCTAACACTTAGGGATAAATTTCGACAGGTTTGAACACCTTCTAGGGAGAAGTCGAAATCCCTCTAGGGATTCCTAAGGGAGCCTGAAATCGACTAGGGGTTCTACCGGACTTGGATTTGAACTAGGAAATCGCTAGGAATTTGCTAGGGGGCAAGAGGAACACCAGAAAAATATCGAACAACTTCTCAGAAGAAATCTGGGACTTGTCGAAAATTCCAGAGGGGAATTCCCAGGGATATGTCGAAATTTGCAAGGAGGAATATGAATGATTTGGTTGCTAGCCCTTGTCCCTTTAAATAGTACCCAGAGACTTAATTCTAGTTGAATTCCTTAAATCCAAGTTTAACCAAAATTCATAGAATCTAATTCTACTTGAAATTGGTTTATATTAAATATACATTATATTTAATAATATTAAATGAAATATATATATTTAATTATGTAGAATCTTATTCTACATAAAACATGGATTTAAATATACATTATATTTAATCCAAATATATATATTTATTATATAGAATCTCATTCTATCTTTACTTGGATTTAAATATATTTAAATATATGTTTTTAATTATGTGGAATCTAATTCTACATAAACTTGGAATTAAATATACATTATATAAATTCCAAATATATATTTAAATTTCTAGAATCTTATTCTATAATATTTAAGTCTCTAAATATTTTCGATACTCTAAATAATATTTGATGAATACAATATTTATCCAATATTATTCCCATTTAAGGGAGTTGTCGATTTCTCTTATCCCATAGGGGATTTTCGGCAACCTCCCTAAAATAGGGAGTATGGTTTCCAATTTTTGTTCGTTTCATTCGAAGGGTGTGACCCTTGTAGGTTCATGCAACGTTAGCAGCAAAATTAGAACTGTTCTAATTTTACAAACAATGAGTGGCATCTAGCAATACATCATTGCTACCTAAGTTGTATGAAGTCCTGGTTTGACTTTCCTAATTCCTGAATAAACTTCCTTTATGTATTTCATCCTTTTGTCCTTTATATCTTAGATGAACATAAGTCATAGGTTAGTCACACTTGCGTTGTCCATCTACTGTTTCTTGATGTCTTGAGTAGATTATGATAAACGAATCTCTATGATATCTCATATCATAATATTCGAGCATGGCCATGCATTTTCTAATCTCACTCAATCAACTGGCCGAAGATATTTCTCCCATTATGTAGGAGGGACAAATTTTTTCTTGATCAACCATATTTCACTACATAGGTCATCACTCCAATCATCAGTCTTTATAATGTAGTCAGTTACGACACACGTTTGACTATGTCAAAATACGTAAATATTTATGTTGAAATCATGTTGATCTCAAGTCTGAGGATTATACATATGTTTATCATGAGAAATGTTGTGACTGTCACATAATTACCCAAGGAACATGCTCATAGCGGGTCAATCTAGTATGTTGTTCTCTAACAAATACTTATGTGTTGATTTTGACATCTCTATGTCAATGACAACACTTGTTATCAATCAACCACATATTAGTCTTTATATATTATCACTGTCCATACCCGTAATAATATTCAACTAAGGATCCTATTTAACAATAATCGTATTATTGTATGGACATTATTATCCAATGGTTAGTTTCATGCACATAAACATACCAAATGATAATAACAACAATGCCATTACTTGATAAATCTAGTAAAATAGTATGTCTATTCAATCATCATATGATTGGTCTTTGGGCATACTCCAACAATCCTAACCACCTTCACTGTCTCAAATTCAATCTTCAAGCTCTTGTAATCTGTGTAAACTGTGCACTTCTCACCATACAAGTAATGTCGCCAAATATTCAATGCAAACACAACTGCAACCAACTCTATGTCATGTGTAGGGTAGTTCTTCTCATGCACCTTCAGTTGTCTAGAAGCATAAGCAACAACTTTTCTTTCTTGCATCAGGACAAAACCTAAGCTCACATACGAAGCATTGCTGAAGATTACGAACTCCTTCCCTGACACTGGCTGAACTAAAATTGGAGCATTAGTCAAAGCTTCTTTCAATTTCTCAAAGGCTTGCTGTCTTGTATCTGTCCACTCAAATCTAACACCCTTTTGCAACAATTTTGTTAATGGGGCAACCATCCTAGAGAACACATCTACAAATCTCCTATAGTAACCAGCTAAACATAGGAAACTTCGAATTTCAGTTACGGTCTTCGGTTGCTTCCATTCCATAATAGCTTCTATTTTCTTAGGATCAACTCTAATCCCTTCGGCTGACACAACATGGCCAAGAAATATAACTTCTCTGATCTAAAACTCACATTTGCTCAACTTGGCATAAAGCTGATTAGTTAACAATGTTCGTAGCACTAATCGCAAATGCTCATCGTGTTCTTCCTCGGACCGCGAATACACAAGAATGTCATCAATAAACACTACTACAAACAGATCCAAGTACTCATGAAACACCCTATTCACCATATCCTTGAAAGTTGTTGGTGCATTAGTTAACCCAAATGGCATTACCAGAAATTCATAATGTCCATAACTAGTCCTGAAAGCTGTCTTCGGCATATCAACATCTTTCACCTTCAACTGATAATACTCTGATCTCAAATCAATCTTCAAAAATACTGATGCCCCTCTCAAATGATCAAATAAATCATCAATACGTGGCAAAGGGTACTTGTTCTTTACTGTTAGCTGGTTCAGTTGCCTATAGTCGATGCACATCCTCATACTACCGTCTTTCTTCTCCACAAATAATACTGGGGCACCCCACGACGAAATACTAGGCCTAATGAAACCACGGTCTAACAACTCCTGTAGCTGATTCTTCAACTCTTTCAGTTCTTTTGGATCCATTCAATACGTGGCAATCCACATCGGAGCAGAATCAAAGATAGTCTCAATAGCAAACTCTACCTCTCTGTTAGGAGGCAAACCAGACAATTCTTCCGAAAAATACCTTTGGAAAATCACAAACTGTCCTAATGTTCTTTGGTCTGACCTCGCTCATGTTAGGATTCATCACATAGGCCAAATATGCCTGACAACCAAAGTTCATCAACCTATGAGCCTCTAGAGCTGAAATAACATTCGACAAGAACTTAATGTTCTCGCCTACTACAACTACTTCATAGTCATCCGCAAGCTTCAATGTAATCCTTTTTGTCTCAAAGTCCACCCTAGATCTATGCTCAACAAGGCAATCCATACCCAGAATAATATCAAAACCATAAAACAGTAGCTCTATCATATCAACCGGAAATACATGACCTTGAATCATCAGCGGACACCTCCTATACATCCATCTAACCACAACGGTCTCACCAAAAAAGCTAGTCACATGCATTCCTACATCTAATATCTCAACAGGGATGTCCAACAATTTTGCATGCTCACTCAGAATATAAGAATGTGTAGAACCAGAATCAACCAAGGAAAGCAATGACATAGACTGTAACATGAAATTACCTGAAATAACATATGTGTCATTCCTGGCCTCTCTCTGTGCATACACCCTAGCTGGTCCACCGCCCTTTGGCTAGACTGCAACAACATAAGCTACGTTCCTCGGAGCTTCAATCCTCGGTTGGTAGTTACCTCGACCGTGCCCACAGCCTCTCTGATGATCAACTGCTCTAACCGGCTGAGGACAGTTATGCCTCAAATGATCACGAGATCCACAGTTCAAGCATGTACCAGGCACACCCCAACACTCATTCGTATGATGTCTCCCGCATCTAGCACATTCCGGAGTACGAGCAACAACTTATTGGTTCTGATGGCCACGTCCTGGGTTATCACCCCCACGCCTATGATCATAATGATGCCTATTATCCTTGTGCCTCTTCGCATCACCTCTGTCCCACTGGTTGTGCCTCTTCCCTGAGCTAGAACCACTAGCACGAGAAGACAAACCCAAGTTTTGCTCTATGTCTTTGGTCCGGCTGACCAAAACATCAAAATCCACGTAATCGGAGGCTAACATATAAGTTTTCACATCCTTTACCAGCCCATAATGGAAGCGCTCACATCTTTCCTTCTCATTAGGCACTAACTCAAGAGTATACTGACTAAGCCGTACAAATTGTATCTCATAATCATATACAGACATACTGCCTTGAACGAGAGCCATAAACTCTCTCTTCTTCTCATCCAAGAACCGCGGACCCAAGTATTTCTTACGGAAATCAGATCTGAAGAACTCCCAAGTGATCTTACCCTCAGGTATACTAGATGTAGTCGTAGTCCACCAGACATACGCATCTCCCTAAAGTAGAGAAACGATACAACCAAGCTTTTTAGCATCCGAGCACTACATCTGACCTACTATACGCGTTGTACTCTCTAGCCACGCCTCTGACCGCTCAGGCGACAATCCACGAAACTCAACTCCGCCCAAACTACGGAGTCTCTCCAGGGGCAAACCAGTCCCTACACCCTGAGGTGGTACGACAGCTTGCATACCGGTCACAACTGCCTGAAAAGGCACTGGTAATAGTCTGAAAAGGCAAGGGTAAGGGTCCAATTTGCTCAAGTATTTATCCAAAACCATTTTCTTACAATAATACCTAACAATGGTTTGCTTAGCAAACTTCTAGCCAGCGATAACAACATAGCAACATATCAAGCTATCAACCAATCATGGCAAAACAACCACCATACAAGGTAACCAACGGAAAAATCACCCAACAATCAAGCAAACACATCAACTTACCGCACTTACCTTCCCAAAAGATGCATAAACTGGCTCTAATACCACCAAATATAACACCCTCAACCCAGTCTAGCCACCAGACCGACTCGAGGTGGTCACACGGGACTACCTGATGAAAACCTGAAGGTTTTCCTCCGGTTAGAAACCCTAAAAGAGGAACAGGCTTTTAAAAAATTATCTTTTCTAGATGCACTTATAAAAACTTAGCTTAGGATCACACGCAGCGGATAAAACATGAAGAAACAAACTTTGAATAGACAAACGAGCATACAAGGGCCAAAATGTAAATCTAGCATAAACGGGGACCTAATATGAAATTTAGGTTACAACTTTGAGATTAAGTCATTTTCATGCTCACATGATGAAATACAGCTCAAAACAACAAATCGAACTCTTTCGATAGATAACACATCAACCGAGGACCAAAACGCAAGAAAAACAAACTTAGAAGATGCCTTTAACCGAAAATAACGACCATCGTTTCGAAACCCAAGAGCCTGTTTCGGAACGGGTCTTCACCAAGATTTTCTAGTGAGCAAACGTTTCGAAACATGGATGCCCATTTCTCAAGGCCAAGGCAAAAATGCAAGGGCATTCTAAAACGCTGGTGCCCGTTTCGAAACACTTGCTTGCAGATTGGTTCTAAAACACTTTTTAGGCACTTCCAAGCTTGCTAATGTCGACCCAATAGCACACATACAACAAAGAATCCACATAACAAGCATTTTACAGGAAAAGAGGCTTAACAACAACAACAAACGAGAGCATTCCAACACTTTAATTAAACAAGAACGAGACATATGATGATCCACATTTGCATAAGAGGTCAAAACGCAAGATAAGCATAACAACAACAAAACCAAACTTCACACAACATCATAGGGTCATAACAAACTTGTCTCAAACCAAACATCTTCAAAACATCAAGCCCAAACATAAAACATAGCATCCCCATTGCTAGTAGTATTATTACAAACTTAAAACTCATACTTGAGCCAAAGTGGAAAAAAGCCTCGCTCCCATTGCTTGCTTGCTGCCCGGAACTCTAACGATCTGCATTGTTGGAAAAGAGAGCGTAAGCTTTTAAGCTTAGTGAGCGGAGCTCAAAACCAAACAACAACAATGTAGTTTTAAAACCAGATAGACCTTTGAAAACCAAAACCTTTACCAAACCAAAATGTGCATACATCATCTTACAACAACATACTAACCGACAAGATGATCTTACCATACAACCATTTTTACAAAAGCACAACTTACAAAGGTCGTACAAACAAGGCCTTACCAAAGCTTAACCCAACATACAATAATGTAACAAAGGTCTTACAAAGGTCGTACAAAGGAGAAAAGTAGCATATTGACATAATTAACAACAATGCCCGGATATACATATTTCTTACAATCTTACAAGTCTTACAGGACGTCGATGAGAGTGAACTCAATCACCGTGCCCAAGATAATTTACACGTACGAATTTGTCTGACATGGCCGAATTTTCTTACACGTACAAATTTGTCTTACACGCATGCGAGTTTTGTCTTACAAGTCTTACATGTGCACATTAATCCTAGTTGATCGATCAACTATATCCGGTAAAGATTCTAACTTATGCCAATATTCTAACAAAGGTCCAACTTACCAAACTCATATGGCTATCAAGTCCATCTCACCACATCTTACTCTTACCAACATTTCCAAACCAAGAATGCCTTTGCCAACACACATATCTTACAATCTTACGACAACAACATAAGCATGCTCACAACAAAATATAGGCATTAAAGGTAGGAAAAACAATAGGCAACAATCACGAGTTTTACTGAAATTTCATAGCACACCACACAATATCAAAAATATGGTGAAATGTAAAACCACTTACTCTTGAGTTTAGATTGGCTTATAAGGCCCAATCTAACCCCCCCCCAAAAAAAAAAATCATCTTTGAACATTTCCAAATGCTTTAAAACAATTCCACTCACCGATAAACTCCTTCCAACAAGCCAAAACCCATAAATAGCTAACGATCACCCGAGTTTGCTCCCAAACTAGAATCCCATGCTTCTAACAAGTTAAAGAAGAGTATTAACACCCAAATAAGCTTCCAAACTTGCAGCAACACTGAAATCCAACAATTACTCTCAAATACCCAACAATCCAATACCGAAAATAATCAAAATCACTTCCGAAACGTCTAAAACACAAACCCAGCCATTACCCAACATTTCAATCATCAAAAACTCATCTATTAACATCAAAATCAGTAACTTAAACATTCCAAAATCACTGCTGCCATTAAAAACCCAAAATCAAGCTTAAACTCAAAAAATTTCATACCAAACTCCACACAAACTTCAAGTTTCAGTTTCCTTATGATCATTCCTTCATATAAACGTCATTTAAACGCCAAAACACCCTTTAAAACATTCCAAAACCCACCCTAAGCCATTTGAACGAAAATCTTCTAAAAACCCATTTTATTTCAAACTTGAACCTTTAAATCAAAAGGGGTAAACCATTTGGTATTGATAGAAAACTAATAAAACAAGTTCAATTAAAGAAAAGGAAGATGAAATCAAGTTTACCTCCCAAGACCTTGATGGCTAATCTCTTGGGTTGAAAATGCTTCAATGGTGGCTTGGTTTTTAAGAATTAACGTGAAAATGGAAGATGAGGCTGATTTAAAAGCCATTCTTTTTGTTATGAAACCCTTTTAAAATAGGTTTCGGTTTAATTAAAAATTAGAACCACATTTTGGCTGATTTTACAAAATGGCCACCAACTTTTGAAAACTTGCGGTTTGGTCACTAGACCGAAATCTCAACCTTTTAGAATTGATTTTTCCAAAATTGTTTTTCACAAAACTCTTATACATAATAATTAGTAATTTTAGAAATTATTCCCAACTTTTTAGGGATACCCGAAGAAGGTTTTCCCTGGTCTAACCCCAAAAATCAATTAGCTCATCGAATATCAAAATCCATGTCCGCAACATCTAGCCCCAAAATTGGGGTGTTACACCATCCAACTACGGCGGCAAAAATCCAAGAGATGTCAAGTAAGAGAACACTTCCCTAACGAATCTATATCATGGTGAAGAATGGGCATTGCCTCCAAACTATCAAAATCTAGAATAACTTGGCGAAACCCTCGCTCCAATACATTCAATAAACAAAGATATGCTCCCCAAAGCTCTACCTCAAGTATCGAAGAAATGCCGATAAACTTGGCGAAGCCTAATATCCAAACACTGAAATGATCACACGCAACCCCTCCAGAAGATACAATCCCGTCAGATGCTCATCGAGCTCCATCAGTATTCACTTTGAGCCATCCCACGTCCGAAAACACCCAATGATTACGAGTCACATACTGGACAAAACCTGTGCTTGTAGGCATTGAGTGCGATCAAGAGCTCTCTTCGACAACTCCACAAGGTGCCGACTCCGTTCTAAGACTAATCCATATGAATCAAAGGGTGGCAAATGCTACGACATTACCGGATAACCATAAGTTCCACACTAAGGCGCCAAAAAATAAATCCTAATCTCGAATATCTTGAACAAAATGTTTAGCCTTTGTCAAATTCATTACCACCCAATCCTTCAAGCTCATCAATAGAAATTCATGAAGTGAATCCGGTTTAATTAAAATCGCCCATACTTGATAAGCCAAAGGACATGATCTTAACACATGATCAATATCCTAAGTATGATGACCACAACATGGACAACTACTATCCATAAAATAATGTGACACACTCTCTCGGCATTCGTCATTAGTTTATTACAACAAACCAACCAAAAGAGTATTCTAATTTTCTGTAAACCCCGAAATCGATAAATCACTCACCAAGAATTTTCCACCACATCTGCCGAGTTACCCCGACGGGTTTTATACGCTGAACTGACCGAGAAACTGCCATCAAACTCGCCCGACCATCCCAACGCACCCGCAAGAAACCAAGGTTGTGGAGCTTTCACTGCGGCAATGTGGAGCAGCACCATATATGGTAAAATCTGCTGAAACCGCTCCCATATCCATTCACCATTCACGGTAACCATCTCAGCAACCGAAGGCCTGCCTAATGTTCCTCTAGTTACAGGGGCTACATAGGTAATAAGAGGACCAAGGTTGCGAAGCCACGGGTCAGTCCAAAAATTCATACTCAACCCATTCCCTAAATTCCAATGCACATTATTTCTAACACCATTACATACAAGGCTCAACCCTTTCCACAAATTCAAACAACAACTATAGAATAAGGATTCTGGAATCTTGGTCGTGCATTTATACTTACATTGCAAGAATCTAACCTACGGTGCATCCTCACGAGCAATCAATTGAAATGATAATTTCATCAAGAATGCCGCGTTTTGAGTGTCGAAACCCAAGACCACCACAATTTATCAGCCGACACACCTCACTCCATTTGACTAAGTGAACCCCGCCTCGCTCAAAAGTGATCCCCCAAATAAAACGATGAATCAATCTTTCGATTTCTATACAAGTTTTCCGGGGTAACACAACATATTGCATAGTGTAAGAGGGAATTACCGCAAGAACCCCCTTGGAAAAAGTGATAGGCGCAACCAACGACAAAGTCTTCGCTTTCCAACCACTAAGCTTCCGTTGTATTATCTATAAAAAATAATTATAAGAAGCATGTGAAACTCTTTTATGGAGTAACGGTACCCCTAAATATTTCCCAAATCCTTCACCTTATTTAACTCGAAGCCAATACTAATCAGAGATCGAACATTCGCCATAACATTCTTTGAGTAGAAAATTTTCGTCTTAACACTACTCACACAATGTACAGATGCTTGACAAAAATCATTCAACACTCTCTGAATAACCATCACTTGCTCAGACGTGGCTTTAGCAAAAAGTAACATGTCATCCGCAAAGAAGAGGTGTGAGATCGGTGGCCCGGATTTACAACTAACGAACGGTTTCCGCTCTCCCCTACTAATTTCCACCTAACTGGCCTGAGCTAAATTTTCCATACACAACATAAAAATGTAAAGGGATAAAGGATCACCATGACGGATACCCCTAGAAGTGACAAACGAATCGTTCAACGACAAATTCCAAAATATTTACATCGAAACAATGGAAATACAATGCATAATCAGATGTTTCAGCTTGTCCAAAATACCCAAGTCAATAAGAGTGTCCGCAATAAAATTTCATTCTAACATATCATAAGCCTTTTCCAGATCAATTTCCATTACCATCCAGCCTTTTTCCATATCAATTTTCTGTTTCACCGTATGAATGACATCCTGGGTGATAATTATATTATCTGTGATAGAATGACCAAGAACGAAACTCATTTAGTTGTCTGAAACCTAAGATGACAGAAAAGGATTCAAACTGTTAGGCTTGATAGGCTCGATTTCCTTCAACCGATTTAGCTAGTCAAGTGGTGGAGAAGTTGGATTTTTGGGTGTTTGAGTTGGTGGAAAAAATTAAGAATTAAACACAAGGATTTAGAGTGGTTCAACTTTCTAACCGAAATCCTACATCCACTACCTTGGAACGCCACCAAGGATTTCCGAAATTCACTAAGAATTTTGTCCCCTTTTCTTGGATGAGGGGGAAACTGTTACAACGATTAAGCTATCTACCCTTAGCTTAATCAAACACTCTCTTATAAGTGAAATTCAAAGCAAACAAGAAATTCCTCTAATAGATATGTGTTTTCAACTCTAAGCACTCGCCCAAAATCTATACACTTGAGCATACATAAACATTTTAGCTCACAAGTGTTTTGTCTATACAAGAGAATGACATTTAAGCTCTAAAGACAATTTGACATCATAATGTTGTTACAATTGAAGCATTAGTCTTTCCTTGATGCTTGAAGGTCCCTTTTATACTCTCAATTGAGTTTGTAGCCGTTGAGGACCGTTAAGGTTGAATTGGAGCCGTTGGAGCCTATATTTCCCACCATAAATGCAGTTATGCAGCTTAGCGTATTGATACTCCTCAATTCGTATCGATACGATCCCGATAAGAAAATAGATGTTGAGCACTTCCAGTTGGTGCGTATCGATACGTGTGGCAAACATATCTGTACGGTCCTGCAATTTAAAAGACCATTGGGGGTAGTTGGGTATATCGGTATGCGATACAACTATATTGGTACGCGAACTAGCCGTTGGGTATTTAAAGCAAACCGTATCAATACGGACAAAACGTATCGATCGGGTTTTGGCTACTAGAAAATCACTATAGTTAAAACCCTAAAGGGTATCGATACGGTAACATACTGTATCGGTACAGTTACATTAAAAGCTTGGTTTTGACTGCTTTAAATGCACTTTAAATTATTCCAAAGCCTTATAAAAAACCTTAAACATATTTTCAAGTTGTTTTGACAAAAAGCATATTTTAAATTCTTTTCAATTTAGTACAAAACATTTTTTAATTATTATAATCTTAGAGATAATTTTATAGGGCACAATGCACAAACCAATAGACCGGAATTGAGAAAAAGGATTCCAGAATAGCCACTTTCAGAAACAACACAATAATTGTTCGGTTTATCTGTGGTGGCAGAACACCCGATTCAAACACTTGTCCTACAAACGAACAAACATTCGAGCCATCAGTATCCCAATTACGTTGGAAGAACCCCGCATTCAGACAATCAACTCCTAGTGCTCTCAATGCCCGAATATCAAAAACATCACATTTTATCTATTCGTCTGCCATCGGCAACGATACCTTCCTCAAATCATTCTCATCAACTGGTGGAAACAACCCCTTGATTATTCGGCCCCCACACGTGAAAAGCTCACTAAAAAAATTGAATGGCCTCCCCCTGAAGCACATTCTAATCAGTGCACCACTCATCCGATCCAATCCTCAATGCCGACACCTTATTCGCCCTCATCCAAGCCATAACCGTAGTGTGATAGAAACGAGTATTTTGATCACCATTTACGATCCACTAACTACAAGCTTTTTGGCGCCAAAAACTATCCTCTTGTTCCATGACTGTTTCCAACTCAGCTCATAGTTCTTTTTCCAAAGTAACCAACGAGTCGAAATGCCTAACCGCAAGAGCCCGCTCAATACCCCTCAACCGTGCTCGGATTCTCTTTTCCTCTGTATAATGTGATCAAAAACATATATATTCCATGTAGACGCCTCCTTCTAAAACGTATAAATGTTTTGCTCCAATGACGAATCATCTGACCAAACAGAATTCAAAAAATCTCAGAAGAGTAAGTGTTCATTCCATGCATCCATAAACCGAAATAGACGATTTGGTACAATAAAAGTCTCAAAAGCAAGGCGAAGAACAATCAGACAATGGTTAGAACCCAGGCGGTCTAGATGTTGCACTGAGGTCTACGGAAAACAATAAAGCCACGATGAATTCACAATATACCGATCCAACCTCTGATACAATCGACCATAGGACCAAGTAAAAGGAATACCAAGAAAACCAAGATCCGTAAGCCCTACATTAAACATAAAATTGGCAAACAACCGAGTGCCACCACAGAATTGGTTCGAACCCCATGCGATCTTCCACCAATAGAATAGAATTAAAATTTCATCCCAAGACCCAGGAGATATCATTCTAGGGAACCAGATTTTCAAGTCGACTCCAAAGGTGCTTTCTTTTCGTAATTGTTGGGCTTGCATAAACCACTGTTAATTGAAAACCTGCACCACTACCAGTCTTTTTTGCAATAACATTTATAAATTGATTAGCAATATGTAATACCTTATTAATATCCACCGTAGTGTCCCAAAGAAGCCATACACCACCATTAAAATCGTGAGCTTCCACCCTATAAGAATTTGGGAAACCCAACGACGAAACAACCCTATTAGCACGATGACCACTAATCTGTAGTTCCAATAAACCCACAATATTCACACGTTGCTCCCATACAAAAGTCTGAAAATGATTCCGAAACGCCAAGCTAACTGCACCATGGAAATTCCAAACTATTACTTTAATTATTTAAACAAAAATAAAAAACCAACTTATTGGTCGTCAAAAACCACGTTATCCCAATGGTCCGCGATGTCTATATCATACTCAAACCGCGAATTAGAGTCGGTCGAGAACCCCTCCGAATCCATAAGAACCACATCACCACCATCCTTAAGCATAGATAACAACGAGTGATGCGGCGCAACAATGTTACCGGTTTTATCTAACTGATCTGTGAGCCCAGTTATAAACTCAACTGCTCATTGAGATGTAGCCTTGCATACCTCAGTAGCCTTACGAACTTTTAAACCCCACATAGTAGTCCTTAAAGCACCCTTAGGCGTGTCAATCTGTTGACGCCTGTCCTTAGTACATGATGAACCGACCCTCATAAAACCATGCTCCTAAGTGTTAACAACCACATGGGAACCCGTCGGTATATTAGTATTATGCATTTTGGTTTACACCACATGACCTCCCATGCTCGAAAAAAACTTTCACCGTACGAAACTCTCTATTTTTACTTTTATTCTTCTTGTCCGAATACGATTCCATATACGTAACATTTTTTGTTATGGTTTCACTTCCTTTAGTATTATCCGTAATACGATCCTTTTCCAAAAGTTAAAATGTTGCCGCTACATGACCACCTTGTCCTTGAGCATCTCCCATAGGCAATTCAGCCACCCCTTCTGCACCTGTGTGCAACGGGACAAAACAAAACCTTGATCCAGTACCTACTATAATCACACTGGAATTACCATTCTTTCCCCACACACTTGGACGTCTACGGCGATTCTCAACCACCATTGTTGAGATATTAATTTTGATATAACAAAGTGAAAAATATTTTTGAACTAAATTCAAATATTATAAAAATATTTCAAAGTTCACAAAACTTGGAAAATATGTTTAAAATGTTTTGACTTTGTTCCTATATCGAATATACCTTTTATAGTCAATTTTTAGCCAGTTTTACATGTTTTTAAAGCAGGTTTCGAAGTGGTTTCGAAACCAGTGAGGCAGTAAAGCCTGGAAACCAAACCTGGAAACAGGTGTCGAAACCCCCTTAAAGGTCCAGTTTCGAAACCACCTAGCTGGTTTCGAAACCCCCTGCCAGGTTTCTATACCGGGCATATGTAACGGCTAGTTTTCCTTTTGAAAACCTCTAATGGTTTAGAAACCTCTTCAATGGTTTCGAAATCACTGTGCAGGTGAGCATTTAATGCTCGATTTCAATGACTCTCAACGGCTCCAAAACATCCCCAACGACCATAAACGGCTAGTGGCTCATTCTACACATAAAACCAAGACTTGTGACACTTGGAGAAAGTTAGAGACAATATCCAAGCTTCATGATCAAGAGAAATAGCATTTAAGTCTTTATTCTTCATTTCTCTTGCATATATTGTATAGATAGTGTTTTCCATTGTTTTATTCTTTACACTATTGTGAGCTCAATTCTTGTAAACATCCACCTTGTGAGGCTTTCATTGTTTACACAAATTACCTTGTAAAAGGGAGAGGTTCTAGTTTAGCCTAAGGAAAAACTAGAGTGGTTCTATCTTAGCCATTGAAAATATAGGGTTGTAAGGTTATCCCTTTGGCCTCAAAAGAAAGAATTCATAATATTGAATTGGAAAATCCTTAGTGGTGTGCTAAGTTAGTGGATGTAGACTTTGGTTAGAAAGTCGAACCACTCTAAAATCATCGTGCAAATTGTCTACTATTTTATCGGTTTTAGCCAATTCTTTCAGGATTTAAATTCAACCCTCTTGACGGTTTCAGAAGATCGATTCCAGCGTGCTACAAGCCTAACAATTGGTATCAGAGCCTTGTCTCCATCAAAGGACTATCATCCGGGGAGTAAAGATCGATTGCTCGAAGTTCACCGATTCAAGATTTCAAATGGCAAGCAGTTCTACAATTATTTCATTCGAAGAAGGCCGCTCTATCATGCGTCCTCCTCTCTTTAAAGGAGAAGGTTACTTCCAATGGAGCAACATCATGAAGTATTTCATCCAAGGCTTCAATCTCGACATTTGGATGATTATCTAAGATGGACATTTGGAAGCTTTTAAGGAAAAGAAGAAAAGGAGTGTCAAAGACACAAAAGGACCATCTCAATGCAATGGCTATGCACATTCTTCTTTGTGGCCTCAATGAAGAGATTTCCAAGGTCTCCCCATCCAAAAGTACCAAAGAAATTTGGGAGAAGCTTGGGAAATTCTATGGGAAAGAAGAGAAGAAAGATGGAGTTCCATCAAGTGCTAACCTCCTCTCATCTAAAAAGGTGGATGGTGTTATGGCTCTCGATGAGCCCAAGGTATCTTCTGACTCAAATGAATTAAATTCATATTCTTTTGATGAGTTAAAAGATGCATTTGATGAATTATTTTTGGAATTTGAGACCATGAATTCCAAATTTAAAAAAATGATTTCTAAACTTGAATTTGAAAATGATTTTCTTTTGAAAACAAAATTGGTTTTTGAAAAACAAAATGAAATTTTGAAAAATGATTTGGAGTTTTCAAAAACAAGCAATAGAGTTTTAGAAAAAGAAAATCTTGATTTGAAAGTTAAGCTTGAAAGCTTAACAAAAGAAAAAGAATTTTTTTTAATTCATCTCATCCCATAATGACGAAATGCTCACATTGTCATTATCATGGTCATTCGTTGCATACTTGTCCTATAAAGAAGAGAAAATCTTATAGGATTAGACAAGTATGTGTTCTTAAGGGAACTAGAGACATTGAGATTAATGTTAATGGATCCAAAGCAATTAGGATACCAAAATCCAAGTAAATGTCTCTTGTAGGTGTGTTGGAGCAAAGGCAAGAAAAGCAAGAATCTCAAATGCTCTAGTCACACAAGTGAAGAAGATGGGTAACATCTAATCTTAATGTATTTGATTTTAAATCATTCAGTTGCCTATTTTGATGATAAATGTTCATGCATCATTGCTTATTTATATATATATATATATATATATATATATATATATATATATATATATATATATATATATAAGTGCATGACATTTTATGATTCTTTACGCATATGAATCTCATTGTTTCATTCATATGTTTGCATAAAGTTTTTTTTTAAAAAGTCTTGGATAAAATTAAATTTCATGTGATTTTAAATTGATTTGATTCAATGGTGAAATTCAATCTCTTAAGTGTCAAAATTTGAACAAAATTTTTAAATGGAATGCTTTGAATAAAGGGGAGCTTTTGATAAAAAAATATCTTATTCTCCATTGTTATTTTAAACCAACAATTGGTATTTTCTATCAATTGGTACTAAATTTCCAACAATTGGTTTTTAACCTTTCAACATTTGGTGTTTTGAACTTAAATGTGATTTCAAACTTAGTTTTGAATTATTTTTGATATAACAAAAAGGGGAGATATATGTTTGAAAAATACAATTTCAAAAAGAAAAAGGGGGAGCTTTTACTCTTTTCTAAAAATATTTCTCTTTTTCTAAAATTATTTTTCTAAGGGGTGTTTTTACAAAAACAATTTTTCAAGTGGTTTTGTTATATCAAAAAGGGGGAGATTGTTGAGATATTAATTTTGATATAACAAAGTGAAAAAATGTTTTTGGACTAAATTCAAACATTACAAAAATATTTCAAAGTCCACAAAACTTGGAAAATATGTTTAAAATATTTTGACTTTGTTCCTATATCGAATATATCTTTTAAAGTCAATTTTTAGCCGGTTTCACAAGTTTTTAATGCAGGTTTCAAAACCCCTATAAGTGGTTTTGAAACCAGTGAGGCAGTAAGGCCTAGAAACCAAACTTGGATCAGGTTTTGAAACCCCCTTAAAGGTTTTGAAACCACCTAGTTGGTTTCGAAACCCCTTGCCTGGTTTCTATACCAGGAACATGTAACGACTAGTTTTCCTTTTGAAAACCTCTAATGGTTTTGAAACCTCTTCAATGGTTTCGAAACCACTGTGCAAGTGAGCATTTAATGCTCGATTTTAATGACTCTCAATGGCTCCAAAACATCCCCAACAGCTATAAACGACTAGTAGCTCATTCTAAACATAAAAGCAAGACTTGGGACACTTGAAGAAAGTTAGAGACAATATCCAAGCTTCATGATCAAGAGAAATAACATTTAATTCTTTATTCTTCATTTCTCTTGTATATATTGTATAGAGAGTGTTTTTCATTATTTTATTCTTTACACTCTTGTGAGCTTAATTCTTGTAAATACCCACCTTGTGAGGCTTTCATTGTTTACACAAATTATCTTGTAAAAAGGAGAGGTTCTAGTTTAGCCTAAGGAAAAACTAGAGTGGTTCTATCTTAGCCATTTAAAAGATAGGGTTGTAAGGTTATCCCTTTGGCCTCAAAAGGAAGAATTCATAGTAGTGAATTGGAAAATCCTTAGTGGTGTGCTAAGGTAGTGGATGTAGACTTTGGTTAGAAAGTCGAATCACTTTAAAATCATCGTGCAAATTGTCTACTATTTTATCGGTTTTAGCAAATTCTTTCGGGAGTTCAATTCAACCCTCTTGAAGGTTTCAAAAGATCGATTCGAGCGTGCTACAAGCCTAACAACCATCCATGGTCCAAATAACTTATCTTCCGCAATCTCATCTTTCGCACTACTCGTTTCATTTGAACAAACAGTACCTCCTTCCACAGATTGAACATTTAACGGTGCACAAGTTTCCTTAGTGTGCCCAAAAATCCCGCACTCATAACAAATATTTTGCAACCTATCATACTCTAATTTTTGTAGAAATCCATCGATTCAGATGCATGAAAGTAGGGGATTTGAAAGATCCACCAAAATAGCAAGTCTAACAAACTTTCCTCGACCACCAATTTGAGTGTTACAATAAATTTTAACCACCCGTCCGATAAAAGAAGTAATGTAACGAAATATGCTCTTCGTATAATATCAAAACGACTGTCCCGACAATCTAACCCACACTATCATCTGTGATGGATGTTTATCTGAAGTGGAAAAGTCTTCGACCAAGGTTAAACAGTTAAGTAACTCCTATATATCCTCCAAGGTCCTTGTGTAAGAACCTTAGTATAACCCCCTTTCATCAACAAAACGAACAAGGAAATAACTATTATCCAAATCAATGAGTCAAATTTCGCCTACCGACTTCCACAGATCATGAATCCTTGTCCACAACGTTTTAAAACCAAAAGCCCATCCTAGGAGTCGAACGATAATAACATTCCGTATGTTCCTATCAACCTGATCATGGACCTTATCCTAGAACTGAATCGATGGAATCGCACCATCCCGCTTCATAATCACATCCTCCTCCAAGATCACCACTTCTTCATCAATAGCCACATATTTAGTTTTTTCACCATCCCATTCCTCTAAAGACTTAACAGCCACACTTTCAAGGGAAGACTTAACAGCGTTATCCCCTTCCTTCTTCTCCAATACAGAATCAATGTTATCAACAGAAACCCGATTCGCTACCTCTCCATCATCATCTATAGCAGTAACACTCGTTCGAGTTTCATCGATATCATGGTTCTTGTTTTTCTTGCGTATTGGTTGGTCCTCCAACGGAGTCGGAGATACTGGTCTCTCGAGGACCTGCTGAGACTGAACTTGTGGTATAAGTTCTAGCGGACGACCATCGGGGTTGTCGTAAAGTGGCACCCCCACCGCAACATTAGGGTTAGGATGTCCAGGCGATAGCATTAGGGTTGACTTAACGGAATACTTGAGTATTTTTAAATCAATGAAACTATTAAATTTAATTATTTGTTTTAATTTATTTTCTTAAAGAAATTACATCACTATTTTAAGAGTTAATTGAACAATGTATGAATAATATTAGACATTTATCTTTTTTCTTCTTTTTCTTTTAAACGTCTAATTTTCAAGTTTTAATTTTATCCATCTATTTCACTCATCCAATGATCATAAATATGTGTAAAACTAAATGAGTTTTAAATAGTGAAGTGGATCGTAACCCAAATATAAAGACCAAATGACAAATCTTTGCTAAATAGAAGGGCCAAAACCACAATTACACCATTCAATTTCTACAACCAATGAAAATGTTCCTTAAAAAAGAACACATTTTGAAAAATTATTTTGCATTCACCCATTTGGAAAATGAAAGTTTTTAATAAAACTCCTTTAGGATTTTGGATGGAAATAAATTAGGGGTGTAAACGAGTTGAGTCGAGCTCGAGTTGTGTTAAACTTGACTCAATTCGTTAAGAATTTGAGTTGAGTTCGAGCTTGAGTAGTTTTTAACGAGCCTGAATAATCTGAGCTCGACTCGGCTCATTAAGAACTCGAGCCGAGTTCAATCGAGTCGAGTGTTGACCGAGTCGGGCTCGAGTAGCTCGCGATCTTTTTCGTCTCATTTAAAGCCCTACTAGGAAAAAACTTTGATACACAAGATTTGATTGAACTTGTTAATTTTAGGGTTTAGAGGTTTATGTTGTTGGGTTTAGAATCTAGGACTTAGATTTTAAAGTTTAGGACTTGTGTTTAGGGTTTATGCTTTAGCGTTTTAGGTTTAGGAATTTAAATTTTAAATTTAAAAAACTAAAAAAATTAGTATAATATAGTTTCGAGTAGCTTGCGAGCTTTTCAAGTCGGGTATCGAGTAGCTCGACTCGACTCGTTACGAACTCAAGCCGAGTTCAATCAAGTCGAGTGTTGACCGAGTCAAATTCGAGTAATTCACGATCTATCTCGTATCATTTACCACCCTAAAATCAATAATCCTTCAAATTTGATCAAAACCTCCCACGAAACTCCTGTTGGGCGACAAGTTACTAGAGTGTGCTTTGTGTTTCATGTCTTGAAAAGCGTTGCATCACAATCCCCAAATTGGGTTTTGAGGTCACGAGATTTGCAGCAGGCGGCGGCTCTTCTCGGAATCTTGAAACCAGCTACAATCAGACAAATTACAAATACTATCGAGACAAAAATGCAAGTATCACATTACATTCGTGTCCTTTTACAGTATCTTTAAGGCAAAAACATGGTGAAACTTGCAGGGGAATCTGTAACCTTAGAGTAAAATCTAGTTCAATGAATCTGGATTTGGGTACAATTTCTAAAGATTTTGTTTTTAAACAACCAAGGCTTTGCTTTAAAGTAAAGCTTTTCCCAACATAACAACAAGTTCACTGGCATTCCTTATGATTGCAATTGAGACACGCGTGGCTCACAATCATATATCTTATCACATCCCACTTTTCTAATTATTTTCTTTTTGAATCATCAAAACATTTAAAGGGCTCAGGTGACTATCGAATTATTTGGGTGTATTTATTTTGATCACCGAACTTTTAAATTTGTTTTATTTTGACCACCACCGTTAAAAAATTAATGGAGAAGTGATGTGACAGTTAATGAAAATTTGTAAAATTGTACACTTGATCCCTATTATTTATCTATCATATCAATTTCATCCTAATTTTAATTTAATTAAATAAAATTAACCAACTAACTAAATATTAACACCATCTAATTGGACATAATCAAATAAAGCAAATAAAATGAGAGGCAAATGCAAGTAATAAAAATCAACCCCATGTCCAAGAGAAAGGAGGGCTTAAACCCCAACCACTAGACTAACACCTTCTATATGATATGAGATGATAACATATTTTATTAAAGGGTTACGTTGTTGGTGAATTCAATTACAAATCTCTGCTAACAATTTTTCAGCGAGTGTGGGAGGAGATTCCCTAAACGACCATGTGTCTCACCGTGATCCAGGCATCCGTGTCAAATAACAGGGAAGGAGAGCAGGGATATAATAACAAATTACTTACTATTTCCATACAGTTGGGAGCTTCTTTGTCTTCTTGTAATAACGGGCAAGACGGTGGATTCTACTCTCGACCAAGATCAACATGAACTTGGAATCCTTGTCTTTACGGTTCCTCTCGAGATGCTTTATGATGGCAACTGCTTTCTTAATCAGGTGGTACAGATCCTCAGGGATCTCGGGAGCAAGTCCTGATAGAAAACAAAGAAGGGTTCTCAATGTTATATTCAAAATGAAACACAAGACAATGTTGGAAAATGATGTACCGTGGGATTTCAGTATCCGCAAAACCTTTCTTTGCAAACTTGCAAATGTTCTCCTCCACCTAAATGATGAAATCCAGGTTGATGAATATTGCCAAACAATAATAAGAACATTAATGTTTGGATGCAAAACAAGAAACTATAGCCTTTACAATGTTAAATGAATAAGAAAAACATGAAGAATGGCAACAAGAATTGAATTCAGCTACATTGTTTTTAGAGGACAATGAATCATAATGTGTTAGGAGCAAATAGGGATGTAAAAAGTTGACCCGACTGAAACCTGTTCGAGTCAAAACTTGATTTGACCTGAAAATTTAATGACTCGAACCTGATCTGTAACCGACTGTTGTTGACTCGAACCTGAATTCGACTTGTTACTATAGTGACCGAACCCGACCTGCGTCCGACTGAAAACGACCCGAATCCGAATTGGACCTGTTACTGTGGACCTGAAACCCGACTTGCGCCCGACTGAAACAAACCCGAACCTGAACATGACCCGGCAGATAATCGATTTTACCCGACTGAATTGACACGAGATTCGATTTTACCCGACCTGTTTTGAACCCGACTTGTTTTAAACCTGATTTGTTTTGGACCCGACCTGTTTTGGACCCGACCTATTTTAAACCCGGCATGTTTTGAACCCGACATGTTTTAAACCCAACCTGTTGTTGACTTGAACTAATATTGACCCGAAATCTATGACTTGATGAATTAAAAACTTTCATAAGTTGATATACATATATGATATATATACATATACACCTACATATATTGATATACATATATGATGTATATGCGCGCGCACACATATATATATATATATATTAAGTACTAAAATTGAAAAAAATATTAAGTAATTGATAAGTTATCAACTTCAAAAGCTTAATGAAGAGTGAATACTAAAAAATAAAAATATTGAGCCAAGTAATAAAAATAATTTATGAAATTAAGAAATATTAAATTAGACATTATATTATACTTCTAATCTAATACATTAAACATATTTATTTTTTTCTCAATTATTAAAAATATTTAGCAATTGAAAATTTATCAATTATTTTTAACTAATATTTACGTTACTTACCATATTCAAAAAAATATTTATGTTATTGTAATCATTAATTTTGTCCAGACCTCGAACCCTTTTAATTTGTGTCATTTGTAGGCTTGTATTGGGCTATTATGTAATTAATAGCTAAGAAAGAAAAAAAAGAATAAAAAAGAAAAAAAGAAAAAATATGTATAAATATTATCACTAGTATTGACCCTATATTCATTATTATTATTATTTTATTATTATTATTATTATTATTATTATTATTATTATTATTATTATTATTTGTTACCTACTGTTATTCTTATTACTATTATTATCATTGTATTGTTGTTATTATCCATTTTAAAAAACCCCATAAACATTACTAATATATTATAGGATTTTGCTATTGACAGTCCTTAGGGCTGTCAATAAGAACTCTATAAATTCTTATAATTAATGCTTGTTTTGCTTTGTAATTAATGTTTGTTTTGCTTTATAATAAATGATTCTTTTGCTTTGTAATGAAATCTAGTAAAATGTAATTAAATACATTCCTAAAAAATCATGTTTGATTAATTTTAGGTTGTTTAATGTAATTAATACTCATTTAAAACGGTTTATTGTTTAGGGTTTAGTGATTTAGAGTTAGAGCTTAGGGTTTAAGTTTTAGGGTTTGACGTTTAGGGTTTAGGGTTTATGGTTTGAGTTTAGGGTTTATAGTTTAGCGTTTAGGGTTTAGGGTTTAGGGTTTGATGGTTTGGATTTAAGGTTTACGGCTTATGATTTAAGTTTTAGGGTTTGATGTTTAGGGTTTAGGGGTTGGGTTTGGGGTTTGGGGTTTAAGGTTTAGGGGTTGTGTTTTGGGTTTAGGGTTTAAGTTTGAGGTTTGGAGTTTGAATTTAGAGTTTTATTGTTTAATTAAATTAAAAAATTTAAATCAATGAAACACAACTTTTTAGGAATGTAATTAATTACATTATACTATATTTCTTTAAAAAAATTAAAAACATTAATGACAAGAATCTATATTGTTCTTATTGACAACCCTTAGGGCTGTCAATAGCATAACCCTATATTATATTATGTCATTATTATCACTAATATCTCGTTATTATTATTGTATATCATCATCATCATCATCATTATCATCATCATCATCATCATCATCATCATTATTATTATCCACATATAAATAAGTCCATATGTAAATAAACAATGAAACCAAATGGTTCAATAAACCAGCCCATGCATATTATAAAGCCCATTTATACATTTATTTAAAATCAAAAAATAATAATAACATTACATATTCAGCCCAATTTGAGCCCAAACCGAAAAACCCTAATTCACTTTTTTGGTATCTATGCGCAATCATATCTGGGCCGTCAGATCTGATGCTTGATCTTAACGGTCCAGATCGATTCAAAGAGGAGAAACCCTAGGAGCCACCCTTTCGCCTTAGCGCCGCGTCCATCGTAGCCGTCAGATCGGGAGAGCATCCAATGGCTCGGACCAAAGCGGAGAAAGTTCCAGAAGCCTCACGCGCCCACGCGCGCGTTATCCTCACGCACAAATGGTTGACCTTCCAACTTACGGCGCTCTCGACACGCTCGGCCCCAACATCGATCGAGCAACCCCTGACGCGTTCGTACACCTGCAACAACCACGCCTCACCATCGATCGAGAAAAATCCGGCAAAACACAAAAAGACGCAGAAAGTCAGGTATCCAAGAACGACAAAAAAAAGACAAAAAACAACAGAAAGCAAGGACGAACAAAGATCAAAAGAAAAAACATGTTCTGCAATGTTTTTGTTTTTATTTTTCCAGTCTGTATGTAACGAATCGAACTGCAAAGAAGAATTTTCAGTAGAACAAAGATAGGAAGAAACAGATTTAGAGAGAAGGAAGAAGAAGGGAGGAAAGACATATTTCATTCAAGCCATCGAATACCCTTTACAACCTCTCCTCAGCCCTTTTAACCCTACTTGGTCGAAACGGCCGCGTTTTGCCTATACACAAGCTCACCCAAAACGCTGCACTTCATTAAAAGGCTTAACGGCTAAAACAACAGAATTAAAGCTAACGAAAATTTGAAAAACACTCCAACGGTAACTTGGGTTCAGAAACACCCCTTACAATACTCCCTCCTTTTGAAAATCCTTGTCCTCAAGGATTGAAATCTGGAAACCTCCGCTTCAGGGTGTGAAATACTTCCCATGTAGCATCTTCTGGGAATGAATTGGACCATTCCACCAGAACCTCAGTGACTGCTCTGCTCCCCTTCCGCCCAATTCTTCGATCTAAAATCTTCACAGGTTCCTTGCTAATGCTGCCATCTGGGTCTACTACAGGTAATTCAGCTTGGACAAGTTCAGACCCCACTCTCTTCTTTAGTTGAGATACGTGAAACACAGGGTGCACTCTGGACTCATCTGACAGTTTCAGCTTGTAGGCAACCTTCCCAATTCGAGCCACGATCTGAAATGGTCCAAACCAATTAGGAGCCAATTTCTGACAGTTCCGATGTACCACAGTCTGCTGCCTGTAAGGTTGTAGCTTCAGAAACACCCAATCTCCTACCTGCAGTTCACACTCAGTTCTACCCTTGTCTGTCTGGTTTTTCATTCGATCTTGAGCTCTTTTCAGGTGGAATTTCAGCATTTTGATGGCAGCTTCTCTTTGCTGAAGATCTCTATCAACAGCTGCTACCAAGGACTCTCCTGCTATATAGGGTAAATGTATGGGAGGTGGTTGCCCATATAAAGCCTGAAAAGGGGTTAACTGAATTGCTGAGTGGAAATTTGTATTGTACCACCACTCAGCAAGATGAAGCCAATCCTTCCATTCCTTTGGCCTCTCCCCAGACATGCATCTCAAGTATGTTTCGAGGCACTGATTCACTCGCTCAGTCTGGCCATCTGACTGGGGATGGTATGCTGTCGAAGCATTAACCTGCACTCCTAGTTTCATCAGTAATTCCCTCCAAAACAGACTCATGAACACCCTGTCTCTATCACAAATAATTTCAGTAGGCAAGCCATGCAATCGAAAAATATTCTCTAGGAAGATTTTTGCTACATCCTTAGCTGAGAAAGGATGAGACAAAGCAATAAAATGGTTGTATTTTGTTAACCTGTCCACCACAACTAAAATACAGTCTTGTTTCCTTGAAGTTGGTAAACCTTCCACAAAGTCCATACTGATGGATGACCAAATGGTGTCAGGAATTGGCAAGGGCTGAAGCAAGCCTTTTGGGTGTTGTAACTCACTTTTGTTCTTCTGACATATCATACATTCCCTCACCCAATTCTTAATTTCTCTCCTCATTCCCTTCCAATAGAAAACAACTGCCAACCTCTGAGTTGTTGCACTAGCACCAGAGTGCCCTCCAATTGCACTTCCATGGAAGAATTGAATCAATTCCTTCCTCAATCCTGCATCATTACCCACTATAACCTTCTCCTTTCTTTTTAAAATTCCTCCCAACCATTTATACTTAGCATGCTTGTTACTTCTATTCTCCAAATCCTTAATGATCTTGGCTAATTTATCATCATTGTGCCAAGAAGCAGTCACCCTGTTCATCACATCAGTGCTCACTCTACTCACTGCCATATTACTCAAATATGCATTTTCAGGCCTCCTGGACAAAGCATCTGCAACAACATTGTTAATACCCTTCTTGTATTGCACCTCATAATCATAGCCCATCATTTTCACTACCCATTTTTGTGGAATGGTGTGATGGCCTGGTTTTCTGCTAAAAATTTGAGACTTTGATGATCAGTCTTTATAATGAAGTGCCTCCCCACTAGGTAGGGTGTCCATTTCTTCACAACCATTAATGCAGCAACCATCTCCTTCTCATAAACTGATAAACCCCTGTACCTAGCTCCCAAGCCCTTATTGAAAAAGGCCAGAGGTTTTCCTTCTTGAACAAGCACAGCACCAACACCTATATCAGAAGCATCAGTCTCCACAGTAAACACTAAGTTAAAATTTGGTAGAGACAAAGCTGGAGCTGAACTGATTGCTTGCTTAAGCCTCATGAAGACTGCCTCTTCTGTTTTTCCCCACTTCCAAGCTCCTTTTTTCAATAAGTCTGTTAAAGGCTTAGCCACACACCCATACCCTTGTACAAACCTCCTGTAATACTCAGAGAGACCTAGAAATCCCCTGAGTTCTTTAATGTTCTTGGGAGTGGGCCACTGCAAAATACTGTCTACCTTTGTTTTGTCCATTGATATGATGCCTTGGGAGATGACATATCCCAAGTAATCTACCTCTTGAGCCCCAAAACTGCATTTGGACTTTTTTGCATACAACCGATGTTTCTTCAGAGTCATCAAAACTTCAGTCAAGTGTTGTAAATGTGAGAGCCAGTCTTCTGAGTACACCAATATATCATCAAAAAATACCAGGACACTCTTCCTTAATTGATGTTTGAACACCTTGTTCATCAACCCTTGAAAAGTTGCAGGGGCATTAGTGAGTCCAAAGGGCATCACTAGGAATTCATAGTGCCCCTCATGAGTTCTAAAAGCCGTTTTGTGAATGTCCTCCTCTCTCATTCTGATTTGGTGGTAACCAGATCTCAAATCCAGCTTTGAAAAGAAGGTGGCCTTCCCTAGTTCATCCAACAGTTCTTCAATAACTGACATTGGGAAACAATCCTTGACAGTTAACTGATTGAGTTTCCTATAATCTATGCACATACGCCAGCTGCCATCCTTCTTCTTAACCATCACTATGGGAGAAGAAAAAGCACTACTGCTATCCCTTATGACTCCAGCTTCCAACATCTCTCCCACCAGCTTCTCAATTTCATCCTTTTGGTGAGTTGGATGTCTGTATGGTCTGACTTTAACTACTACATTCTCATCCTTTAGTTCAATTCTGTGTGTGTGTCCCCTCTCAGGAGGCAATCCATGATGTTCTCCAAATACCTCTTGAAACTGTTGGAGTAGATTCTCTATATCTCCGTGTACTCCACTATCTTTCTTCACTTCCAGCTGTGGATTCATCAACCACAAAGCGGCAGTACTAGGACCATTTCTCCCTCTCAATAGTTTACTACATCTCTTATTATCCATGAGTTGCAATGCATCTACTTTCAATCCAAACAATTCCACCACTCTGCCTGCTTGCTCAAACTTCATCCTGGATTCAACAAAATTCCATTGAATGTTGCCCAGCTGTGAGAGCCACTGCACCCCTAAGACCATGTCACAACTCCTCATTGGCACCACCAGAAAGTCAACCTCAAACAACAGGCCCTGCACTTCCCACTGAACAACTACACATTTCCCCAAGGTAGTCATGCAATTCCCATCTGCCACTGTTACTCTAAGTTGCTCCCTCCTATCCACTTTCAAACTCAGTTTCTTAATCAAAGGTAAGCTGAGGAAATTGTGAGAACTACCTGAATCCAACAAGGCAATGCAATCACTGCCCTCAATGGTGACTTTTAGCTTCATTGTGTCCCAATCTGTAGCTCCCCACACAGCATTCAAGGATAGGACATGCCCTTCCATTTTCTCCTCTCATTGTCCTAATTCCCCAGTGTCTTCACAATCCAAAAATACCTCAGCTTCTGAGTCATCCTCAACTCCTTCAACCATAATCTGGTACAATTGAGTCCTAGGACACTTGTGTCCAGGTGTGTATTTAGAGGCACACCAGAAACACAATCCTTTCCTTCTCCTCTCCTCAATCTCACTCTGAGACAACATTTTACCAGGCCCCTTATGCCCCGACTGAGTTGGACCCTTGTTGGTGTTAGGGCTAACATCTGAAGACCCATCAATCTTTGAAGTTGGATTGCTTCCAAATATGTTGTTTCCAGCTCTTTGTGGAACTGAAATAGTTAGGGGGGCATGTCCCATCGTTTGAGGTACTCCTGGCTTCCTCTGCACATTAGAAACCATAGCCTCCACATGTTTGGCCAGATGAAAAACATCCACTAAAGTTTTCGGATTCAGCAATTTGACCATCGGGCTAATTTCAATCCGCAAGTGTTCTTTAAACATGCTCAAAACATATTCTTCAGGTAACTGTACTTGGTTCAACAAGTGAATAAAATCATCATAGAATTTCTCGACAGAATCTACTTGTCGAAGAGCCATTAATTCAGCAAAGGGGTCATGAAAACCTTCAGGGGCAAATCTTTCCTTCAATAATCTAAGATATTCTGACCAACTAACTTGGTTCAAGCTTCCTCGATTTTTCGTGATGAACTGATGCCATTGCAGGGCTTTCCCTTCCAGATGCAACATCACCACTCACACTCTAGCATATTCCGGCACCATCTCCGCCTCAAAGTACTGTTCCAGTTTAGCCAACCACCCACGAAAGTCTGTTCCATCGAATCTGGGGCACAACAACTTATACGCAAAATTTTGGATCTGAGGTACGCCTTGGTTCTGAGGTAAATCCCCTGGTTGCCTCACTGGAGCTTCTTCCTTGTCCGGAATGAACACGGTCTCAGGTTTACTAGATTTGCCTTGCTCCATAGTCACTGTTACAGGCTCAACGTTTGGGGATTTTAGAGTCGCCTGAGGTGAACCTAACACGCCGGTGTGCTGAGCCAGCATCTCCCCTACATCGATCTTTTTCCCCAAAGAAATCTCCAGCATCTTATGCAAGTTTGCCAGCATCGCCGATTGCATATCTTGGAAACGGGTTCCGATGGAGTTCTCCAGATGTTGGACATCCTCCTGGATTTTGGTTGTGACCCTTGTCCAATCTGAGTTATCTGCCGGGGACGAGGTGTCTGCAGAAGTGGTCTGGTTAACCACTGTTGTTTGAGCAACTTGTTGACGGGTTTCCACCATGATCAAGGATCGTAGGGGCTCTGATACCTTTGTAACGAATCGAACTGCAAAGAAGAATTTTCAATAGAACAAAAATATGAAGAAACAGATTTAGAGAGAAGGAAGAAGAAGGGAGGAAAGACAGATTTCATTCAAGTCATCGAATACCCTTTACAACCTCTCCTCAACCCTTTTAACCCTACTTGGTCGAAACGACCGCGTTTTGCCTATACACAAGCTCACCCAAAACGCTGCACTTCATTAAAAGACTTAACGGCTAAAACAACGGAATTAAAGCTAACGAAAATTTGAAAAACACTCCAACGGTAACTTGGGTTCAGAAACACCCCTTACACTATAACTTCGGTTATAAAAACCGAACCCAAAACTTGTAACCCCAATTCGGGATTTCAGTGGAAAAGCAATACAAAACAAAAAAGAGAACTTTTTGAGAGTAACTTAGATAGATATTTTGTGTTGAATCGAACAAAAAGAAAAATAGCACGAAAAAGAGGGAGTTACCAACTTTGATTTTAGAGAGATTCCCGGCGACCGGAGGCTACAATAGCTGATTCGAATGGTGAGGAGCATCGTGTCGGTGTATGGAACGATATATTCCAAAACCCTGACGATCTAACGGCGGTCGGTCAAGATCCAGTGAGGGAGAGTCGAAGCGTCTTGGTCTATTTTCTTGACGATCGAAGACTCTCCGGCGAATCTACTCCGAGGTGACAGAAATAGCCTAAAGACGCCGGCGATTTGGGTTCAAAAGAGAGAAAAAAGGAATGGGTAATCTGAAGGGTAAATAAAAAAATCCCTTAAAAATCTAAATCTGTCTCTTCTCACTTTTAATGGGTTTTCATCGTTATTAATGTGACACTTTTCTTTCTTTCAATTTACTGAATGCCGTTTATTATTATATTTATTTATTAAATCCCCCTTATTTGTGCTTCGTAATTTTCATGTGTTGTTTTCAAAAAATTATTTCCGTATATCTCATTTTAGCCGTTTCATATTCACCTGTTTTATCGTGTTGCGTGTTTATCCTGATAAATTATTAGTTTGTGTATGAACACGTGTAAGTATCCGTTTCAAAAAATTAATACTGAATTAGGGTTTTGTTTTAAAGGTTTATGGTTTAAAGTTTTTAGGGTTTAGTGTTCTAGAGTTTAAGGTTTAAAGGTTTAGGGTTTAAAGGTTTAATGTTTTGATTTAGGGATTAGATTTAGGGATTTTATTTTACATGTTTTAGTTTAGGGTTTAATGTTTCATTTTTTGGTTTAGGGCTCATGGTTTTGACTTTTGATTTTATATATCAATGTATAAACCCTAACCTTAAATACTAAACCTAAACCCCTAAACCCTAAACCCTAAACACTTAAATCCTAAACCTAAACCCCTAAACCCTAACATATGTAAGTATATATATATCTATCAATATATGAACCCTAAACTCTTAATGAATTTTACCTAAACCCTAAACCATAAACACTTAAATCCTAAACCCTAATGAATATAAGTATGTATATATGTGTCTATCAATGTATGAACCCTAAACTTTAATGAATTTTCTCTTAACCCTAAACCCTTAAATCATAAATATAAACCCATAAACCCTAAATTCGAATGTAACTATGTATGTATATACCTATCAGTATCTAAACCCTAAACCCTTAATGAATTTCTCATAAACCCTAAACTATAAACCATAAACTCATAAAACATAAAACCTTAAATCCTCAACCTAAACCCATAAATCATAAACTCTAAACCATAAACCCTAATGTATATAAATATGTATATGTGTATCTATCAATGTATGAACCCTAAACCCTTAATGAATTTTCCCTAAACAATAAACCCTAAGCACTTATATCATGAACCTTGCACCCTAAACCCTAAACCCTAAACCTAAATGTATATAAGTATGTATGTATGTACCTATCAATGTATGAACCATAAACCCATAATGAATTTCCCTTAACCTTAAACCCTAAACCCTTAAATCCTAAACATAAACCCATAAACCTTAAACCCTAAACCCAAATGTATGTAACTATGTATGTATATACCTATCAATGTCTGAACCCTAAACCCTTAATGAATTTTCCATAAACTCTAAACCATAAACCCTTAAGTCCTCAACCTAACCCCATAAACCATAAACTCTAAACCCTAAACCCTAATATATGTAAACATATATGTATATATCTATCAATGTATGAACCCTAAACCCTTAATAAATTTCCCTAAACCATAAATCCTAAACCCTTAAATCCTAAACCATACACCATAAACCCTAAACCCTAATATATGTAAGTATGTATGTATGTACCTATTAATGTATTAACCCCAAACCCTTAATGAATTTTCCCTTAACTTTAAATCATAAACCCTTAAACCCTAAATGTAACCCTCTAAACTGGCCCAAAGAAATGGACCGAATCTAGGAAGTTAGGTTCGAAAACTTTCCCCTCGAGTTATAAGTCTTAGGTTTAGAAATATTTTAAAAATACAAATTTAATTAATTAATAATAATTGACGTAAAATTTCTTAAATATTTACGAAACTCGAACATTAAAACATGTACTAAATATTTCATAAAAACCTCCGAAATAAATTCAAATGCATTAAAAAACATAATCCCAAAATAAAAGTCTCAATGTCCGAAATTACCAATTATTCTAAATTTTGCTAAACAATAGCTTGAAATAGTGAAAGAGAGTTCATACTGAATAATAAATATCCGAGTAAAATATACGAGATGCTCCAAGTATCAAGTCGCCTAATAAGTCCGAGTATCTGAAAGTAAAAACTAAGGGGTGTAAGCTAAAGAGTTTAGTGTGTCCTTTATTAAAAACACAAAATCAAAACAGTATTTCATCTTCCGATAAATTCATTTCCGAAAACAGAGTGTATTCGATAAATCAAAATCATAAATGTTATGATGTCTGATGCATGACTCAATGTTCGAATGTCCATTATCATACAGAGTGGAGGTTTCCCTCGCCAGAGTGGAGATTTCTCTCACTTTTTCTGAACACAATTCCGAACAAATGACACATGATATGATTTGTAAAATCATAAATCCGAACTCTTACGAGTATCATATTTTTCGAAAATCAGATGCTTGATTTAAAAACACATTTCATTATGCTATGCACGATGTTTCAAATAGTCTCAAACCATAATTAATCAGATGATAAATCAAGCAAGAATAAAACATTTACTGAAAACACCCAAGAAACACACCTTAGAAACATAAGCTATAATCTCGAGAAGGGCGAGCCTCACGCTCGGATCTCACTAAATTAGGACCTATGAGGTATGAATTCTTTATTAGCATTTATTACTAACACTAAGCCACCGACTAAAACACTGAAAACTGAACTAAAATATACTCACGTAAAGATCTTGAAGAACGTGCACGATTGGTTTGAATAATTGGAGGTGGCCCAACGGTCTCAAGGTCAGCACCTGAACACGAGAATATCCCGAATTAGATTCTAAAATCCATAACTTATCAGATTCCAATAACAATTACTTAAAATTAGCAAAACAGAGCTTTCGGTATCTAGTTTGACAAAACGGACAGAAGATTCGGACTCAGGACGTTAAGAAAGGTTAAGGTGAACATTTTCTGAAAAAGTCAACTCTTGGTCAACTCTAGTCAAAGTCAATTGTCAAATGTCAATTCTGGTCAAAGTCAACCCTGACAAAAAGTCAAATGTCAACTGATCAATGGTCCAAGGTCAAAAGTTAATGGTCCGGTTCAAGACTTCATCCGGTTCAGTGCAATTAACATATTCAGTTTGGTCAACTCTTCCGGTTCGGTGCAATTAACAGATTCAGTTTGGTCAGCTCTTCTGGTTTAGGTCAATGGTCTGATTCACATAATGGTTTACTGATCTGGTCTGACAATTTTTTATGGGTCACACACATGGGCTCACGGAACCATATTAACATACACAGAAGCCCAACACCCACAACCAATGACAACCTTGATTGGGCTTGAACCAATTAACACACTAGCCCAACCTATGTCATCATCCAAAATGGAACTAGGGTTCCTAAAATGTCACTGGCGGCTAGGGTTTCTAGCAACCAAAGGTGGCGGGATCACAAAATCACGGCGACGGCGCGAATACAAAATGATGGCAGTGGCGGTACGACCACCAATAGGGAAACAAACGGTGACGGCACAAGGGAACACAGGACTCGACAATCACAACCCACAACTCAAAACCATTATTTAAAACCAAAAACTCTAATTTCAAGCTTACCTACACACGATCGGAGCAAGGCAGTGGTGGCGCAAGCTACGGAAGAGGGAACGGTGTCGAAGGACGACACAAGCAAAGGCGAAGACGGTGATGCATGGGAGATTCGAACGGTTTAAGACTATTTTTTAGCAAGTAGGGGACGATAAAGAGGATCCAAGGGTCGAGGTATACTCGCGGATAGTTGACAGTCACAGTGGTTGTGGTCGTGTAAGCCACGGACGATGAAAGGAGGGTCGTCGGATGTAACCTCCATAGCCCGGCCTAGACGGTTGACCCGAACTACGAAGATTACACGGGGAAAACCAAAGTCAACCCGAAAGTCAACCTTGATTAACGACCCTTTTTTTTTCTTTTTAATCTTATCTAGATGCACATTAGTCCTATATGTGATCACACAAGCAACATACTCAAATATCATAGCCATCAGAGATCATTCAGGGACCCAATTGCACAAAACACAACTTTAGGGACCAAATTGCAAATTTTGAAAACTTTGAGGCCTTAACCAGATTTTAAGATACCAACTTAAAATTAATCAGGTTTCATGCATCTCGGCCAAATTTCAGCTCAAACGGACATCCCAAACTCATACAATTGCACAAACAAGATTCAGGACCAAAATGCAAACATTTTGAAACACATAACTGCCACTGTCAGCCCCCAACGGTCAACCGTTCCGAAACGGGAGACAGCCCGTTCCGAAACGCGGGGCCGTTCCGAAACAGGCATAGCCCGTTTCGAAACGGGGGTCGGGCAGAGGCCTTTCCGTTTCGGAACGGTCTCACCCGTTTCGGACGCCTGGGTTCATGCAGGGCACCCGTTCCGAAACGGTGTCTCCTGTTCCGAAACGCCTAGCCCAGAAAGCTGCATTTTGCTCACTCAAACACACAATTGACCATCCAAACATGCTCCAAAAGCCACCAAACTTTACCAGCATGCAATTCAACATAAATGAGACATGCTTGCATCAACAATTCATCAGAAACACATCATATACAAAAAGGCCCAAATCTATAGGCATGCTTCCTACACAAGCAACCATTTAGGCACAAACCTTCCAAAACAAACTCAATTAAGCCAAATCATGTTCCAACAACTTTAACAACATTAAAACATTCTTGAACAACATAAACGATCACAAACACAATAATCCCAAGAGATTCTACCCCCATTGCCTTTATTAACTATAGCTATTCACCGAGACATACATCTCACTTGGAGTCCACCTTGAATCCCTTGCTCCTTGCTGTCCAAACTTCAAAGATCTGCATTGATGGACAAAGAGAGCGTAAGCACATAATGCTTAGTGAGGAATGCTCAAAACCAAAACACCATCAATGCAGCGGGTCATAAAACACTTGTAAAACGAACCCGATTTGTTTACCAAAACCATGTTTGAAATCCTTTTCAATCACAAGCATCATCCATGGATAAATACCATATGCAAAGCTAAAACAAAACCATGGAAACACTTCCGTTTCACAACATACCTTTCATAAACTTGAAAGCCATTTCAAACAAGAAACCTTTAAAACCATCTCACAAGCCAACCAACACTTGCATTACACCAAGGCAACATATATACCATACAAACATATTCACATGCCTTTCAAAACAAGTCCTACAAGACTTCAATGCATTAAAGATATTCATGCTCACATACATCATTTACCAAATGATAAACAACACTTGTTCAACCTAACAAGTAAACATGCATTCACATGCATCATACACCTTTCATGCAACAATGCATCTTTCCAAGCAACTCATGCTTCACATGCAACCATGCATCAATTCAAGCATCTCATGCTTCACATGCAACCATGCATCATTTCAAGCATCTCATGCTTCTTTATATTTAAGAACATCATATTGGCCTTCAAGTAATCAATCACATCCACTTTCCAACTCAACACCCGATCGGATACGCGGATTCCGAGCGTTGTCCCTACGCTCCCTACACCCCACCCAATCCAAGGTCCTCGAATGGGCAACACCTCCATTATGACCTTACAAGCCTAAAGTTCCCATGCATGGACTTTTAAACACCATACAACCTTAGCTTTTCCCGAGGTTCCCATGTATGGACAACCATACAACCTCAACATGCACAAGGTTCTCCCGTATGGACTTTTAACCACCATACAACCTTTGCATAACCGATTGGTAGTTGTAGAAATCACTAACGAGATCCGGGACACCCTATACAAGATCCACACATGGACTTAACACCGCCATTGTGATCTCAACAAGCACAAGGTCCTCACATATGGACTTTTAAACACCATATAACCTTTGCTTAACCAAGGTCCTCGAATGGGCAACACCTCCATTATGACCTCAAATAACCAAGGTCCTCGAGTGGGCAACACCTCCACTATGACCTCATCTCGTTAGGATACTTGAAGGGAGCTTATCCGGTCCACTCTTGACCACTCCACCTCCAAGGCGACTTTATTCACGGTGCACCCAATCCTATAGCCGGCTAACTATATCCGATCAAAGAACCAAGAACCACTTACATCACTTGCCAACATAACCATCTTGCCACATTAATCCAATATTTCACATGCATAGCCAATATGCCAAAACCATTTCATTATAAACCAATGATTCACATGCATAACCAATATGCAAAACCATCATTTATCATCATCAACTCACTGTTTTAAAGCATTAAACAAAGCCATTGAACAACATGCAACATCATGCATCAAAACCACATTTTCAATGTATAAAACCAAGGATCTCCTACCTAGAGCATCCTTCACATATGGTTTTCAAAACCAGCACTAAACCATGCTAAAATATGCTTTCAAAACAGAACTAAACCATGCAAAACACATGCATTTCAATCATCAACCACAATTGCCTAAAAACCACTTCATATCACAAATCAAGTAAGAAATCCATTTACTTACTCTTGAGCTTAGCAAAGTTGTTTAGACTTAAACTAAGCTCCCAAAACCTTCAAACCTTTGATTAAAAGCCGAAAACCCAACTTCACTCACCGATAACCAAACAAGACTAGCCGACAAGCCTTCCAAGCTTCCGAAACCTTCCGCAAACACCTTCAAAGCTCAAGGGTCAAACTCCCCTGTTTCAAGCACACAAAACAGCACATTAATGCATCATTATGCATTAAGAACAGCAGCCACACAACCAAACTCGCTGCTCAACACAAAACCAACAATTCGGCTACCAAACCCAACCGAAATCACCTCCAAACACTACCAAAACTTAACCCAGCCAAGATCCATCACTTCTAACCATTTTTATACATCCATTAACATCCAAAATGAATACAAACACATCCTTATACCTCCAGGTATAACAGATCACCAAAAACACTCCAAAAACAACCAAAAACTCAAGCGAAACTTAGGAAATTCAACCTATCCGGGATTGCATTCATTAAACATCAATTTCTAATCAACTTAGCATTCATTTAACATCATTTTGACACTTCAAAACACTGCCCAAACAGATCACACGAAAATTCCACCAAAATCACCAAATCTTGCATTTTAGCCAAAAATCAAGATCTCATTTGAAAAACCATTAACAAATCACAAATCAAGGATTGAGAACTTGGGAATTTCAGTAAAGAACTGATAGTTTAGAGGAGAGAGACGTTCTTACCTCCAAACTTGAATTTCTCCTTTTTAGAGCCAAAAAGCATGATGAAACAACTTGCAAATTGAGAGGTTTTGTTGATGAGATGATTAGGAATCAAATGAGAGTTGAAATGAGAGATTTAGATGCCAAAATCAGAGAAAGAAATCTGGAGAATTTTGTTTGGGTTGAGAGAAAATAAGAGAAAAGGAAAATGGAGAGAAAATGAAAAAGTAGTTAGGAAATTGGTTAAAATGATTTCCCTCCTTTTCTTAATCTTTAAAATCAGAATAAAGCCTTAAAATATCTTAGAAAAATCTGGAGAAATCCTTTTTGGAATAATAGCTCCTTAAAGATTCAAAGTTTCAATCCTTTATAAAACTGTCCCGCAACTTTCAAAAATTACATTTTGGTCACTAGCCAAAATGTCAACCTTCCAAACCTCATTTTCCAAAATTGATTTCACAGTTCACTTTTATATAATAAAAGATGATTTTAGAACATTTTTCCATATTTTTAATGCAACCCGAACTAGGCTTTCCTAAATTCACTCTTATATATTCGATCAGAACTTTGACCGAACCGGTCAACGCCCAAAACTTCTAAGCCCAAAACCGGGGTGTTACAACTCTCCCCTCCTTAGGAAATTTCGTCCTCGAAATTTAACCGGCGAAAGAAAACCACAACCTTCCCAAACCAACACACAAGGCAACACAAAAGCCTCGACCAACACTGAACACTTTCCACACAAAACCTCCACCAAACCTAGCACCATCACATGCTGTTCACAGAATCCAGAAAACACAAAGATAGCCACAACTTAACCTTTCCCATAACCAGACTGTACACAGTCCCAACACCATCCTGAAGAACTTCAACTCCTACAGCAGACATCACCGCAATACACCATACCCAAAACCTGTTTACACAAAGACAACAGCCAACCCAAACCAGCCACGAAGCAACCTTCTCTGCTTCTAAAACACTCGCCAACTCCCAAACCTCTTCCAAGAATCTTCCCAACAAGCAAAAATCCTTAAGCATCAACTGCTTACTCAAACCTCTCAACGAAAACTGATAAACCCTCACAACTGTTGCTAACATTACCATAACAGCTCATCAGGAATACTCACCCAGATTCCAAGAATCACATCACAATCCCAACTTGACTCCGTCAGCCATTCCACACACCACCAACCAATTATCACAAGAACCCAACAACCAACAAAAACTTCAATCTTTCATTGACCTTCCACTTCAACTTCAACCAAAACACTTACCATACTAAAACATCGCCCAGCTTAAACATACAAACCATCTTCTTAACTCCCCAAAGGTTACTAAGAACCAGCACTTACAAACACAACTCTTCCACAACAACTTAAAAGCCAAGCTACTCCAGCACTTGGAAACACAACCACTAAGCTGCAACATCACTTAGCACCAAGGAACTACCCCTTCCACTTAGCTATTCAAACCACTAAACCGATTCTAAACTCAACCGATACCAACAACCATTAACCACAAGATACTTACCAAGCCTTCTTCACACCCAAGACATTTCCAAACTACAACTATTACCCCAACATGCTATCAACAAGACTAGACTTACCACGCAAGGAAAACCAACAGAAACCAAACTAAGGCAACTAGAGCAAAGATTATTAAACAAGATTACCTGAAAGCACAACACCACCCTGAGGCTTCATCAGACGAGCTCTCTTCCTAGCGGAACCACCATCCTCCTGCCACACCATTGCAGCACCAGCTAATACACTAGGGTCACCACCAACTCCTTGCGGTAAAGAACCTTGACTATTCCGAGCCAACATCAAACAATCACGCCTCTTGTGTCCAGCAGACCCACATTTCCAGCAATTCTCCTTTCCCACACTCTTCACAACTTTCTGCTCTTTCTGCCACCTCTGAACCTTGCCTCGGCCGTGCCCACGACCTTTCTGAAACTCTTTGGCTAACACCAAAGCTAACTTCGCTCCATGAGGACAATCACGCTTAACATGTACTTTGGAACCACAATTCCAACAAACACCTGCGCCCCAACAATTTCCAACATGTTGCCTTTCACAACGGTCACACACAGATGACTGAGCTTCCACTCCTTGCTCAAGCAATACTTGCTCAACAACAGCACTACCAGCCTTGCTTAACCCTTAGGAACCTCCTTCCAAGATACCTTTCATAAAAAGCAGATACAAAGAAATCCCAATCAATATCATGGATATGTGACGCAACTGCCACAGATGTCCACCAGGCACACGCATCTCCCAACATCAAAGAAACAACGCTCCCCAGCTTACATGCATAATCACAGCCCTCCCGATCCAAAATCTGAACCACACTGGCCAACCAGGCCTCAAACATCTCCGGGGAAGTACCATGATACTCCACAGCACCCAAATCAAGCAAACACTGCTTTGGCAAACCCTCACATCCCACAGCCAGCACATCTACTGACTTTACCTCAACCATAGCCTGAGATGTTCCCAACACCTCCTGCTCAACAGGTGATGAACTCTTCACCACAGAACCAGCTTCTTTCCCTTGCCTTACCACCTCAACACTAGGCACAGAAGACTGAGACAAAACTCCACTACCAAAGGGTGAATTCCTTGCCTTAACAACCTGCCCCAAGGCAGCAACCATCTCCCTCAACCGCCAATCCTCCATTGACTTTGCCATACCACTAACAACAACAAACATACAATCACAACAAACAAACAAACCAGTTAGACCAGCATTAGCAAGGATTCAAATCTCAACTCCAAATAACACAATAGCTATATTAATAAGGCAATGGGTATCCCAAATCCTCCCCTTTACATGACATAACAGTCAACACAACATGGATATCACAACATCAAGCATATCAAACAACATACTTTGATCATGCTTACATCAAACAGCACCCATTTGCCACAGCATACAAGCAACATAACATACAACTTACACTTCCATCAAGCATAACACAAGCATAAGACCAGCTCACAACATCAGCACATATCCACATTAGCTCAACCAGGATTCATAACCATAAACATGCTTGAAAACATCATCAACATGTTCAGAAACATCAACACCATGCCCAGAAACACGTGTTTCAACCAACATTCAACCACACATCAGGGTAAACAACAAGCACACATCACAACAACTTACCGTTTTCCCCAAGCATTCGCAACACAGCTCTGATACCACCAAATGTAACCTCCATAGCCCGGCCTAGACGGTTGACCCGAACTACGAAGATTACACGGGGAAAACCAAAGTCAACCCGAAAGTCAACCTTGATTAACGACCCTTTTTTTTTCTTTTTAATCTTATCTAGATGCACATTAGTCCTATATGTGATCACACAAGCAACATACTCAAATATCATAGCCATCAGAGATCATTCAGGGACCCAATTGCACAAAACACAACTTTAGGGACCAAATTGCAAATTTTGAAAACTTTGAGGCCTTAACCAGATTTTAAGATACCAACTTAAAATTAATCAGGTTTCATGCATCTCGGCCAAATTTCAGCTCAAACGGACATCCCAAACTCATACAATTGCACAAACAAGATTCAGGACCAAAATGCAAACATTTTGAAACACATAACTGCCACTGTCAGCCCCCAACGGTCAACCGTTCCGAAACGGGAGACAGCCCGTTCCGAAACGCGGGGCCGTTCCGAAACAGGCATAGCCCGTTTCGAAACGGGGGTCGGGCAGAGGCCTTTCCGTTTCGGAACGGTCTCACCCGTTTCGGACGCCTGGGTTCATGCAGGGCACCCGTTCCGAAACGGTGTCTCCTGTTCCGAAACGCCTAGCCCAGAAAGCTGCATTTTGCTCACTCAAACACACAATTGACCATCCAAACATGCTCCAAAAGCCACCAAACTTTACCAGCATGCAATTCAACATAAATGAGACATGCTTGCATCAACAATTCATCAGAAACACATCATATACAAAAAGCCCCAAATCTATAGGCATGCTTCCTACACAAGCAACCATTTAGGCACAAACCTTCCAAAACAAACTCAATTAAGCCAAATCATGTTCCAACAACTTTAACAACATTAAAACATTCTTGAACAACATAAACGATCACAAACACAATAATCCCAAGAGATTCTACCCCCATTGCCTTTATTAACTATAGCTATTCACCGAGACATACATCTCACTTGGAGTCCACCTTGAATCCCTTGCTCCTTGCTGTCCAAACTTCAAAGATCTGCATTGATGGACAAAGAGAGCGTAAGCACATAATGCTTAGTGAGGAATGCTCAAAACCAAAACACCATCAATGCAGCGGGTCATAAAACACTTGTAAAACGAACCCGATTTGTTTACCAAAACCATGTTTGAAATCCTTTTCAATCACAAGCATCATCCATGGATAAATACCATATGCAAAGCTAAAACAAAACCATGGAAACACTTCCGTTTCACAACATACCTTTCATAAACTTGAAAGCCATTTCAAACAAGAAACCTTTAAAACCATCTCACAAGCCAACCAACACTTGCATTACACCAAGGCAACATATATACCATACAAACATATTCACATGCCTTTCAAAACAAGTCCTACAAGACTTCAATGCATTAAAGATATTCATGCTCACATACATCATTTACCAAATGATAAACAACACTTGTTCAACCTAACAAGTAAACATGCATTCACATGCATCATACACCTTTCATGCAACAATGCATCTTTCCAAGCAACTCATGCTTCACATGCAACCATGCATCAATTCAAGCATCTCATGCTTCACATGCAACCATGCATCATTTCAAGCATCTCATGCTTCTTTATATTTAAGAACATCATATTGGCCTTCAAGTAATCAATCACATCCACTTTCCAACTCAACACCCGATCGGATACGCGGATTCCGAGCGTTGTCCCTACGCTCCCTACACCCCACCCAATCCAAGGTCCTCGAATGGGCAACACCTCCATTATGACCTTACAAGCCTAAAGTTCCCATGCATGGACTTTTAAACACCATACAACCTTAGCTTTTCCCGAGGTTCCCATGTATGGACAACCATACAACCTCAACATGCACAAGGTTCTCCCGTATGGACTTTTAACCACCATACAACCTTTGCATAACCGATTGGTAGTTGTAGAAATCACTAACGAGATCCGGGACACCCTATACAAGATCCACACATGGACTTAACACCGCCATTGTGATCTCAACAAGCACAAGGTCCTCACATATGGACTTTTAAACACCATATAACCTTTGCTTAACCAAGGTCCTCGAATGGGCAACACCTCCATTATGACCTCAAATAACCAAGGTCCTCGAGTGGGCAACACCTCCACTATGACCTCATCTCGTTAGGATACTTGAAGGGAGCTTATCCGGTCCACTCTTGACCACTCCACCTCCAAGGCGACTTTATTCACGGTGCACCCAATCCTATAGCCGGCTAACTATATCCGATCAAAGAACCAAGAACCACTTACATCACTTGCCAACATAACCATCTTGCCACATTAATCCAATATTTCACATGCATAGCCAATATGCCAAAACCATTTCATTATAAACCAATGATTCACATGCATAACCAATATGCAAAACCATCATTTATCATCATCAACTCACTGTTTTAAAGCATTAAACAAAGCCATTGAACAACATGCAACATCATGCATCAAAACCACATTTTCAATGTATAAAACCAAGGATCTTCTACCTAGAGCATCCTTCACATATGGTTTTCAAAACCAGCACTAAACCATGCTAAAATATGCTTTCAAAACAGAACTAAACCATGCAAAACACATGCATTTCAATCATCAACCACAATTGCCTAAAAACCACTTCATATCACAAATCAAGTAAGAAATCCATTTACTTACTCTTGAGCTTAGCAAAGTTGTTTAGACTTAAACTAAGCTCCCAAAACCTTCAAACCTTTGATTAAAAGCCGAAAACCCAACTTCACTCACCGATAACCAAACAAGACTAGCCGACAAGCCTTCCAAGCTTCCGAAACCTTCCGCAAACACCTTCAAAGCTCAAGGGTCAAACTCCCCTGTTTCAAGCACACAAAACAGCACATTAATGCATCATTATGCATTAAGAACAGCAGCCACACAACCAAACTCGCTGCTCAACACAAAACCAACAATTCGGCTACCAAACCCAACCGAAATCACCTCCAAACACTACCAAAACTTAACCCAGCCAAGATCCATCACTTCTAACCATTTTTATACATCCATTAACATCCAAAATGAATACAAACACATCCTTATACCTCCAGGTATAACAGATCACCAAAAACACTCCAAAAACAACCAAAAACTCAAGTGAAACTTAGGAAATTCAACCTATCCGGGATTGCATTCATTAAACATCAATTTCTAATCAACTTAGCATTCATTTAACATCATTTTGACACTTCAAAACACTGCCCAAACAGATCACACGAAAATTCCACCAAAATCACCAAATCTTGCATTTTAGCCAAAAATCAAGATCTCATTTGAAAAACCATTAACAAATCACAAATCAAGGATTGAGAACTTGGGAATTTCAGTAAAGAACTGATAGTTTAGAGGAGAGAGACGTTCTTACCTCCAAACTTGAATTTCTCCTTTTTAGAGCCAAAAAGCATGATGAAACAACTTGCAAATTGAGAGGTTTTGTTGATGAGATGATTAGGAATCAAATGAGAGTTGAAATGAGAGATTTAGATGCCAAAATCAGAGAAAGAAATCTGGAGAATTTTGTTTGGGTTGAGAGAAAATAAGAGAAAAGGAAAATGGAGAGAAAATGAAAAAGTAGTTAGGAAATTGGTTAAAATGATTTCCCTCCTTTTCTTAATCTTTAAAATCAGAATAAAGCCTTAAAATATCTTAGAAAAATCTGGAGAAATCCTTTTTGGAATAATAGCTCCTTAAAGATTCAAAGTTTCAATCCTTTATAAAACTGTCCCGCAACTTTCAAAAATTACATTTTGGTCACTAGCCAAAATGTCAACCTTCCAAACCTCATTTTCCAAAATTGATTTCACAGTTCACTTTTATATAATAAAAGATGATTTTAGAACATTTTTCCATATTTTTAATGCAACCCGAACTAGGCTTTCCTAAATTCACTCTTATATATTCGATCAGAACTTTGACCGAACCGGTCAACGCCCAAAACTTCTAAGCCCAAAACCGGGGTGTTACATCGGAGGCTCACCAAAAAAGTAAGGGAATATGGGTTATTTTTAGAGGGCTGAAAGTGAGTGAGAGGATAGGAGAAGTCGAGAAGATGGGGAGGGGAAGTGCGGCTGCCAACCTTTCAAATTCTGATAAGAGGTATTAAATACACAATTTAATGGGCAAATTACACACTAGGTCATTAAACTTGATTAGGGTTTACTAAAGTGGCTCAAAACTTTACTAAACTAGGATTATTTAATTTCCAAATTTCTCAATTATGGTTTCGATTATAAAATCCCTAAATTCTAGGGTTTCGAATTAAAGGTTTCAAAATTTGCAATTTTCTAAATTAGGGAAAATTTTGGGTGTTACACTAAACCAAAACCCCTAAACCCTAAACCCTAATATATGTAACTATGTATGTATGTGGCTATCAATGTTTTAACCCTAAACCCTTAATGAATTTTCCATGAACCCTAAACCCTACACAATAAACCCTTAAATCATCAACCTAAACTCATAAACCATAAACTCTAAACCATAAACCCTAATGTATGTATGTATCTATCAATGTATGAACCCTAAACCCTTAATGAATTTTCCATAAACCCTAAGACATTAAATCATAAACCTAAACCCTACACCATAAACCCTAAACCATAATGTATGCAAGTATATATGTATGTACCTATCAACCCTACACCATAAACCCTAAACCGACCGAAACCATAAGCCATTAAATCCTAAACCTAAACCCTACACCATAGACCCGACCTGAATTGGACCCGACCTGAAACAGACCCGACCTGAAATGGACCCGACCTGAAATAGACCCGACCTGAAATGAACCCGACCTGAAGTGTATCCGAACCTGAATTAACTTGTCAATTATCTACTTCGGACCCAACCCGTTTTGACCCGACCTGAAATGAACCCGACCTGAAGTGTATCCGAACCTGAATTAACCTGTCAATTATCTACTTCGGACCCGACCCGTTTTGACCCGACCTGAAATGGACCCGACCTGAAATGCACCCGACTTGAAATGGACCAGACCTGAAATGAACCCACACCCGATCCGAGTCGAGTCAAAACAGAAAAATGACCTGAAATGACATGTACCTGATTTTACCCGACTCGACACCCATCCGATTACAAGTTTTTACACCCCTAGGAGCAAATACAAACCCTCGGCTATGCATACGACCCATGGTTGCTGAGGAGTTCGACTGCTTCTGTCCGAGTTGCTCTGAGCAAAGAAACCCTAGAATCAAAAAGTAATCTTTTAACAAAATATGTTATCATCTCATGTCATATAAATGGAGTTAGTCTAGTGGTTAGGGCTTAAGCCTTCCTTTTTCTTGGGCGTGGGTTTAATTTCCACTGCTTGCATTTGGCTCTTATTTTATTTGCTTCATTTAATTGGGCGTGGTGACATGTGGAACCATATGGTTGGTTGATTAAATCTATTAAACTAAATAAATTAAAATTAAAAAAAGATAGAACACGTGTCGTCATACAGTTAGTTGCTTAATTTTATTTAATTAAATTAAAATTAGGACCAAATTGATATAATAGGTAAATAATATAGACCAAATGTGTAATTTTACAAATTTCTGTTAAATGCCATGTCACCCATCTGTTAGTTTTTCAACGGCGATGGTCAAAATATGACCAATTTAAAAGTTTGATGATCTGATTGACGAATTACCTAGTTCGATACTCAAAATAAGTACGCCAAATAATTTGGTGATCGTCTGAATAGTTTACCCTTATTTAAAACTAATCATCTTTTTTTTAACTTTAGGGTTGAATTTTAAGATTTCAAACCCATCTACCTCTTTTTTCCTCTTCTATAAGTTAATGAGATTAATCGTGATGGTGTAACCGTGTAAGGGACGGCCAACCTCAATTCTTATGATTTAATTGTATTTTAAGTTTTAAAAGTTTTGAAATTATTAAAATTAACAATTCTTTTAATTTTTATAATTTATTTACCCTGAATTATATTGATTAATTAGAGAGGTATTACATTACTATACTAGAATTCGAATCCATACAAGATGAGACAATATAAATATTGTTAGCCACCAAGATTATATGTTAACACCTTAGTTAAAAAAGAGTAAAGTACATAGACGGTCACTGAACTTTGGTAAAAAAACAAAATGATAACCAAACTTTCAAAAATCTCAAAATGGTAATTAAACTTTATATTTTATAACAAAATGGTAACTAGACGTTAAATCTTGTTAAGTGTCTGTTATAAAATTTGGTATAATAACACATTTAGTCCTTCATATTTGTACACTCAATCAATTTAGTCCTAATTCAAAAAAATTCACTAAATTTAGCCCTTGTTATTTATGCATTCTTTCAATTTGGTCCTTAAAGCAAAATTCCAAAATATGGTAACATGATAAATAATTATAATTAAATTTTTATAAGAACTCGATATCTAAACTAGACTTGGCTCGACTCGAATCGAAAAAATTTCAAATAAAGTTTGAGTTGTAAAATATGACGCGTTAGCTCGAATATCTCGAAATTTTTTGATTTGACTCGATCGAACGCTCACCTCTATCTTAAGATATGACACGTCAACTCGAATAATTCGAAATATTTGAATATTTTAATTCATTTTTTCCTTTTAAATCGAATATTTTTTAAATAGGATATTTAATATTTTCATATTTAAATCACATCGAATATATAATAACTACTTTAAATTTTCAATTCAATTTATATATATTCGATTTAAAAGAAAAAATAATTTAAAATATTCAAATATTTAATAACTACTTTAAATATTTTTCTTTTAAATATTCAAATATTTCATAACTACTTTAAATATTTGACTATTTTAAATCAAATTTTTTCTTTTAAATAGAATATTTTTAAATTAAATCGTTATTAAATATTGGATGTGATTTAAAAGAAAAATGATTTAGAATATTTGAATATTTCGAGTTATTCCAGTTGACACGTCATATCTTAAGATAGAGGTGAGCGTTAGATCTAGTCGAGTAAAAAAATTTCGAGTTATTCGAGTTGACGCGTCATATTTTACAACTCAAACTTTATTTGAAATTTTTTCGATTCGAGTCAAGTCAAGTTTTTGAGTTCCTATAAAAATTTAATTAAACATTCAAATATTTTAAATCAATTTTTTTCTTTTAAATCGAATATTTTTAAATTAAATTAAATATTTAAAGTAGTTATTAAATATTTGATGTAATTTAAATATGAAAATATTAAATATTCTATTTTAAAAAATATTCGATTTAAAAGAAAAATCGATTTAAAATATTCAAATATTTTGAGTTATTCGATTTGATGCGTCATATCTTAAGATAGAGGTGAGCGTTCTATCGAGTCGAGTCAACAAATTTCAAGTTATTTGAGTTGACACATCATATTTTACAACTCAAACTTTATTTGAAATTTTTTCGATTCGAGTTGAGTCAAGCCGAGTCGAGTTTCTATAAACATTTAATTGTAATTATTTATCATGTTATCATACTTTAGAATTTTGCTTTAAGGACCAAATTGAAAGAATGCGTAAATAACGAGGGCTAAATTTAGTGAATTATTTCAAATTAGGACTAAATTGATTGAATGTATAAATATGAAGGACTAAATGTGTTAATATATCAAATTTTATAATAGACACTTAATGGGATTTAACGTATAGTTACCATTTTGTTATAAAACATAAAGTTTAATTGCCATTTTGTGATTTTTGAAAGTTTGGTTATCATTTTGTTTTTCTTTACCAAAGTTCAGTGATCATCTGTGTACTTTACCCTAAAAAAAGTTAACACCCACCACCGCCTTTGATTTCCTGGTTGAATTATATGGTAACAGTTGCGGGGTATCTTGGCCAGATATTCCCTTTTGGGAGTTTATCTGGAAAAATATCCCCCCTAAGAACAACATTTGAAAAAATACACCCCATTCGGCCCACGTCAGGGTCAATCACGTTCTGCAGGATGCGATTTCCCAAATCGCGTTCTACAGGGCACGACTTCGGTCTAATGTGGATTATACTATCCAGTGTTTAGTTTTCTTTTTAAAAAATAAATTGAAGTCGTGTTCTATAGGCGTGACGTGACTTCTACGAAAATTTCAAACGACTCGTCGCAATAAGATTAAGTCACGTTGTGTGGGCCGCGACATCTGCGGTAATAAATTGCATCAGTTGGAAATTTATTTACCGCGTTAGGGTTATGAAGAAATCGCCTTCTGTACGGTGCAATTTACGGAAGTCGCGTCATGCAGGACGCACTTTTCATTCAATAATCGCACCCCAACCGGTGCGGTTTCTACTATAAATTGGTCCACACCCTTCCCTTCTACCCCACACCAAAAAATTCACCCTCTCTCAAATCTACTTTCTTTTAATTTCTCGGTTGATTTTTCGTGTTTGATATAATGGCATAATTTATAAGGTTGGATCAAAAGCACGTGTTCGATTATCATCGGAGAAATGTAAGTTTTATCCCGTTTTATTTTATTTTATAATATATTGTTATTTATACATACGCATTTTTATATTCTTTTATATAGTTTAATTTATACATACATGTTTATTTTTTAGAATGGGATGGAACGACGTCTTGAAGTTTGTTACAACCGGATGACGAGATCACCCGACTTGTTGATCCAACCGTACATAGAGGAGGCCTGGTTTTTGCACGCATCTAAATTTTTTGGAGGTGCGAAAATAGACGTTGATTTGATCAACGCTCTTGTGGAGAGGTGGAGGCCAGAGACACACACATTCCACATTCCTTTCGACGAGGTGAGGATTACCCTGGAGAACGTGTACCATATCCTGTTTTTGCCTATTGATGAGAGGCTATCACTGGTCCCGGTGCTGAAGATTGGAATGGTCTATGTTTGAATGGGCTAGGGGCTGTGCTTGAGCATTTTTACAGCAGAAAAATAAATTTATTGTGGCTGTGGAATAATTTTGGTGATGTACCCACTGACGCGAGCGAAAATGTGAAGAAGATAACAATAATTTTTTGTGTGAATATTATTGAAATAATATTTTTTACATATGCTAATATATATATATATATTCGTATTGTAGGCATATGCTCGCACTTATATTTTTCAGATGATCGGCGTGGTATTAATGCCTGCAAAACCAGGAACAAGGTTCACACGATCTGGTTGCGGCATTTGTAGAATATTGAAGATGCTGGTAAACTGAGGTAGGGATCTACAGTTTTGGTCCGTCTGTTTAGGGAGCTATGCAAGAACACCGATCTAGAAAAGTATTGTATCAGAGGTTGTTTGGTGTTGCTCCAGAAAAGTGGTGGAGAATGCCGTTTTACGCCCTAAGCTTCTACAGCCTAATCCAAATGTTTTTCTGCTGGGCTAGAGGTATCAAAAGAGTTATTTTTTTAATATACGTATTATTATAATTAAAATTATCTTCTTCTTTTGTAGGTGGACCGCTCCTTTAACTCATGTTGGTGTTGCGAAGGGCCTGGAGGTTATCAAACAGGATGTTGAGAATTTTTCGAAAGATCATGTAACACTTTGGTGTATTTATATAAAATAAATTTTATATTTAACTATATGTATTATCTTCTTCTTTTTTAATATACACATTATATATTGTACAATTTTTATGGAAATCGTACGCGAATTCGGAAGTGCACCACTGTATCTCGAAATTTTCGGCTGAGACGAAGCTTCTTTGGACGACCTCTGTACCACTCGTTTGCTACACCATAATTGAGTGGCATCCAACCGACTGCATCTTACGATAATTTGGTTGTTTCCAACGTATCCTAGTGGAGCCTCCAAATTTGGATGAGTTGCACAAATTTACTCGACAAGGGAAGCCTGAGGTAATAAATATTTATATACTTATTGCATTATTTTATTAATTCGAACGTAATTCATATCTAAAAAGAATAATAAATTTTTGATTGTCCAATAGGTTGATTGGTCAGTGTACCAACACGCTTATACCGCTCACTAGAGGGAAATGACGAATCCGCGATGACAACCCCCGAGTGAGTACCATATGTTTGATACGATGGTGAGCGAATAGGAAGCCGTTTATTCTGACTCGAGAGGAAGCAGCGGTCGTCTATCGGCATCAGCAACGCAACCTCTCACGGTCTCAGCGTTCGAGGGGGAGGGGAGCACCGAACACCTTCGGCGGTGCGTCATCATCGGCGAGAAGCCGTGGTCCTGCCTCCGCAGCACCACTACCATCAGATGCTACCCCACCACCGATGCGGCTACAACTGACCCAATCTCCGAGCCAAGGTTATTTAACGCCTTCTGTGTTAAACCACTTTTCTCAATTTACGACGATGATGAGTGGTGCCTCGAGCTATCATGCAGCCTCTGTGCCCTACGTGACCTTCATGTAGTTCCCCCCGGTGTCAGCAGCTTTTGGAATCGGGATTGTCCAACAAACGCCGCCACAGTTTATTTCTACCTTAGTGGGCCCGGTGGAACGAGCGGTACTGCTGGAGCTGAAACCAGGGATGATGGTGGTGATGTTGATAATGATGATGATTATGGTGTTTCCTATGACGACGACAATGACGACGAGTTAGTTCATGATACTCTCCCCCGACGCAATCCGGAGCGACATCGTCGTGCACCGTCTTGTGGTACTGGTGGACATAGGCATCATTAGTTTTTTAGTTTATTTTATTTAGAAATATTGAACTTTATATTTTTATTTTATTTCTAATTAATATATATTTTAGTGTAATCAAGCTTTGTATTTTATTTGTTTAATTAGTATATGTTTTTTAATTTTCTTTTTTAATTAGTTTATATTTTATTTGAATCAATATTTTGAGTTAATATTTTTAATTAGTATATAAATATTTTGGTGGAGGAATTCGACTATCGTTATTTAAATTAGTATATATTTTTATTAGTATGTCCTTTATTTTATAATTAGTATACATTTTGAATTAATATAAAATTTTAATTAGTATAAAAGAAAGAAACACACGTACATTATTATTGTACAATTGTACCACTAAACATGTTAAAAAAGATACTTCTACAAGACCCTCAACTTGTTTTGCTCTCTTAGTCCCATCCTCAGTTAACATACCCTCGGGTTACTTCCTGAGCTGAGTAGAGAACCGGTCCTTGTCTGCAAGCTCGGAGGTCTATTGGAGCCAAGTATTATACCCCTAAACATGCTTTCATTGTTGGGTCTTTGACTCCAGTTACATGCGGGGGTCGTAGCCTAGACCAAAACGTTAAGAACTTTGCCTGCCATTCAAAAAGACTACGAATTCCTGGATATTGTGATTTGTTGTTGTCGATCTTCATGAATAAAAACACCAAATATTTAGCATCTACTCAACATATAGACGCAACTACAAATAACAACAAATCAAAATATCTAGAAAATCAGTTTGTGAATAAATTTTCCAGATACGTGGTTTGTTAGCATTAGTAGTTACAATCGAAACCTTCAAGCACAACAATGCATTTTTTCTTTGACTGAGTGGTGTGGGATTCGTTCAACCGACTGGGTTTTTATAGTTGCAAAAGTCGCGTTATATAAGACACGATTTACCTGACATGTTAGTAATCCTAGCCAAAGTTGCATTTTGTAAGACACGAATTTCCTGACACGTCAGGAATCCTGGCAAAAGTCGCGTTTTGTAGGACGCGACTTTCCTGAAAAGTCAGGAATCCTGGCCAAATTCGCATTTTGTAGGACGCGATTTTCCTGACACGTTAGGAATCCTGGCCAAAGTCATGTTTTATAAGACGCGATTTTTCTGAGGTGTTGGGCCGAGTTTGGTCTATATATAGCCTCTTTTGTGAAACTTAGTGTAAAACTCACACTTGTATCGTGAGTTGTGGGTGTCTGCAGTTGCATGATGAGTACATGGTTTTGGTAAGATACCAGTTGTGGTGCGATGTGTGTACCGCGTGTTTGTTCAAGATGACCAATAAATCACAATATCCAAAAACGCGTGGTGGGGTGCCACGAAAATGATCAGTACCACGAAATCATAATAGCTGCAACTTTATTTGTCTTGTCTAGGGTTACAACGATTGGTGGGTGCCGGTTACATTTGATAGCACAGGTCAAAGCTTCTACCATTTTCGGTGTTTTCGAAGCTATGTTAAAACCCCCACATGTAACATTGTGGGTGATAGCTATATCGTGGATGATGATGATTATTGCGTATTCACGAAATCCACGAAGCTTTAGGGAAAACTATTAGACCTCTCGCCTATATCAATTCATATGTAAATTATTTGAGTCTGCATGTTTAGGGGTACAATTGACCGCGTGTTTATGGGTACAGTTGTTTTTTACAGACAAAAAATAAAAATATAATTTACATATGTAATTCATATGTAATATTTTATGGGTTTCAATGCATGTCTTCTATAAAAAACAATAATTTGAAAGAACACTGGTTCATTTGCACCGATTCATTTACACCCCTATAAATACACCCCTCTGCTTCCACAAAAACTCATTATTTCATTTCATTATAATTTGCTCAAAATTTCTCTTAGTCCATTTCATTCATTCTAGTGTTATAATGGCACGGTACGTATACTACAAAGCTGACACAACTCACGTTTTATACGACACTAGTTACGCTTTGTCTCTGCTCACACGCCACGTCACCTCCCATTTTATTAAATAGAAGGATAAAATACGAGTTCTCTAAAGAATCAGAAAGCTGGCAAAACTCGGGTTCTATAAAATGTGGTTTTTCCTGACACGGTACGTATTTTGCAAAGCTGATACAACTCGTGTTCTATAAAACGCGATTTCTCCTGACACGGTACGTATACTACAAAGCTGGCACAACTCGCGTTATATACGACGCGAGTTACGCTTTGTCTCTGCCTACACGTCACGTCACCTCCCATTTTATTAAATAGGAGGATAAAAACATTTCAGCCAAGAAACTTTTTTCCTACCAAACGTTCAAAGTATTTCGTGTGCGAAGAAGAAACATTGCTTCTTTTTTCAACAATGCCAGAAATAGTGGATGATCTGGTTCACTACGATGGTGAGATGATCCCTGATGTCGAACTTGGTGTCATATTCCAGTCCCCCAACAATGTTACGCTACAGATTCCGATCAGAGTAACGTATGAAGGGCTGAAGCGAGCACTAACGAGGAAGATTCCACATGCTTATGGGAGGGAGTTACACTCACTGAGCTATCAACTACGTTCGTCGATAGATCCGCTTTATTTCACACTATTTGATGTTAGTCACGGAGAAGATGTGCAAATGATGATCGACACTCATACACAGTATTCCATGTGATGACCCCTAGAGCTCTTTGTAGCATTTTCTGAATGAAATGTCAAATTCCAAACCGCTGTGCCAAATTGGATCCGAGCAAATCTTGACTTTGACCCAAATGCTCATAGTCCAACATCAAGTTTGCAACAAGTCTTCAACTTACTAAGTACAAGCAATGACCAAGCTTCATCGTCTTCTGCCTCGAGGCCAAGGCATTCTTCCATAGCCAGGTTCGATATTGACCTGAATATGCCGCCAACCCAGCACTCAACGTACAATCCATATAGTGCGAGTGTAGGGCCATCATCATTTATTAGCTCATCCCACCATGAAGAGTTTAACCCATTCGATGACTTCTCTTTCGGAAGTCACTCAACTTATATCCCAATGAGACAAACCTAGATGATTTCTAATACAGACGACACTCAACTTATATCCTAGTGAGACAAACGTAGATGATTTCTCATGCGGACGTCACTCAACTTATATCCCAGGTGTAGGGCATTCATTATCTCTAGGTCCATCCTACCATGAAGATTTTTATCAGTTTGATGACTTCTCTTCTGGACGTCAGTCTTCTTATATCCCCAGTGAGGAAAAAGCAATTGATTTCTCATTGATGGGGACACATTCTCGTGATCGGGTTACGGTTGCAGAACCTAGTAGGGTACACGTTGCTGATGAATCAGAACTATACAGTTTTGAAGGGTATAATTCTAATAAGGAACCACTAAGGGAGCCCGGGCCCGAAGGTGACGAGATGGGTTTATTTCCAGAGCAACCACCAGACCTCGACGAGCCTGTGGAAGATGCAGACAATGTTGCGAAGGATGTTGCGAAGGATTTTGTGGAGGATGTTGTGGATGATGTTGAGGAGGAAGAACCTGTGGAAGTTGTTGCCCTAGGCAGTTTTACTGGAACTCGCAGAAGCTCAGTGTATTACAATCCACCATCCCACTTCACAATAGTGGATATGAAAGGCTTCTACGCTATAGAATTTCTAGAATTCCCACAGTTGGTGTAGTTGAACGGACGAAATAATGGTGAACTGCATATTGGAATGGTCTTAAGGACTAAAATACTTGCGGAGGCTGCCATCAAACATTACAACATACGAAACTCAGTTACGTCCACCGTGCAGAAAACTGAAGCGGACAAATATATTGCTGAATGCCCCCACAAGTTCGACGGATGTAACTGGAGGGTCTGTGTATCATGTATGAAGAGGATGAATAACCTGTGGCAGGTAACGAGATACGACAAACCCCATACATGCTCCATGTGAAGCCTGAGTCAAGATCATCCTAACTTGGATGAGCACGTGCTCTCTGATCATATCCTTCCACTCGTGAAAGCAAATCCATGCGTATCTGTGCCGATATGTATAACATCGATCAAATCTCATTTCACGTACACTGTTAAATATAATAAGACGTGGTTTGCAAGATATTGTGCCATCCAACAACTGTATGGGCAATGGAAGGAATCCTACAACGAGTTGCGAACGCGGCTAAACTTTATGCAGACATACAACCCAGGAACTGTTGTGGAACTTGAGACAGTGCCAAGATACGAAATGGACATACGCAAGTAGTAAAGTGATACAATTTTAGTAGGAACTTTAGAGCCAGTGTTGAGTGTGTAAAAGTTCTATTATTTACCCCCTATTTAACCCATATTTCTGTTGCATTCAAGCATTATTTATTGCATTTAGGTTAGTTTACAGTTAAACATCACAAATATATTAAAAGGCACGGTTTCTACTAAAATTGGTTGTTTTTGCAGGTTGCTGCTGTAGCAGACGGAAAGGGCAGGCGCTGGACAGTGAAGCAGAAGAGATGGAACTGGACAAGCAGTCAAGGAGGACGATGCTGCCATGGTTGCCGCCGTGACAGCAGTTTTGAGGAGAAGAAGCAAAGTGGACCTCGACAGATAGATAAAATTCAGCCCGTCTGTCGTGAGAAATCACTATATTTTTCCAAGCCCCAGATCGAAAGGAATGTCAAGCCCAAAGTTCAAGGAGAGAAAATCCCAAGAAAGAAGGAGGACGACTTAAAGATAGATTCTCTAAAGATTTAGTCTTTATTAGAGTTGTACTTTAATTTAAAGTTGTAATCCTTGCTAAATTAGAAAACTTGGACCCAAAGCCTATATAAGGGCATATATTTCGACCTAGGGAGGATATACACCATTCTCTAGCCTTCTTCTCAAACCCTAGCCGTTTTCCTTCCCCCACCATGTTCTAAATTCCCCTTAGGGCCACGGGTTGTTTTGTATAGTAGTTGCAAGGGTTGTTTTGTTTTATGAATTTTCAGTTCAATAAAATAAACTTCAAGTTCTTTTATTCTGGTTATTAATATCTTGCAAGAGCATCGGGAGAGCATTGTGAGGTTATCAATTTACTTAGCATCGGAAGAGTTAAGTATATGAAAGGAATAAGAGCAAGTTCTCTAGTTTATAGTTGAACTATCTCGGACCTAGGGATAAAACGAGGTTAAGTGGCTAAAGAAGAATTCAACAACATCGGTGTTCATCCTTCGATTCACGCCGGGAGGTATCATCAAAGACGTGATCATTGACAGAATTGGACCTAGGGATAGGCCAAGGCACATGAGGGATTCTTGCCAAACTTGAAGTACTGAGTTGATTGTTCGCTGCCGCGATAACCAACAGACTACTGCCGCGACAGGTGCTGCCGCGACGGGGACGACGACAGAACTGGATTTCCTAGACTTAGCAATACCTGCACTACTGAGCAATTCAATACCAGCCCATTCTCTTTATCTTGATTTCTCTATTCTTTTATTTAAGTTCTCTTTATTATTTTCGCGACAACTTTCTCAAATATTTTCTTTACTCTTGTGCAGCAATATAAGGTTAAGCTATTAGCCCAGTCCCTGTGGAGACGATATCCGATACTTCGTATCACTTTACTACTTGCGTCGTGTATACTTGCACTACAATTGTGATAGACTAATTTACACGCAACAAGTTGGCGCCGTTGCCGAGGATTGGCAACATAACTCTACCTTTTCTTTTACTGCACTTTTTGTTTTTATTTTTATTTTTCTGTTTTTCTTTGGTTTGTCCAACTCTTTCTTTTCACAAGGTTCCTTGTTTATGCGCAGATCGAAACGATGTGAAGATCAAGAGTATCCATTAGATCCTAAAATCGAACGTTCGTTAAATCTTAGGAACCGACTTCGTCATGTACTAGCCAGGAACGAGTATCTTAAGGAACAATTAGAGACGATGCAAAACCAAGGGAACCACCAGGTTGATAATCCTTCCAGAGATGGAGAGATTATACCGCCTGTCGGCAACCCTACTGCTGCTGCCGAACGACGGTCCTATCGTGACTACATGCTGAATGACCATGTAGAACTAGAAACCACGCTGCCAGATGTTGAAGTTGATAACTTTGAGTTGAAACCTGTTATGTTTAGCATGATCAACAATGCCGGTCAATTTAGTGGTGCTGTTACAGAGGATGCTAGGGAGCATCTCAAAACGTTCCAGGAAATCTATGGTTCGTTTAGACTACCAGGAGTTAATCCGGAGATACTGAGGCTTCGGTTATTTCCTCATTCATTGAGGGACAGAGCAAAGACTTGGTGGAATAAACTTACGCAGGTTCAATTAGAACTTGGGCATATTTGTCTCGTGAATTTTTATCTCATTTTAATCCTTCACATTTATTAGAGCGATTACGTAATGAAATTACTACTTTTCAACATGAAGATGACATGCCAATGCACGAGGCCTGAGATAGATTTACCACTCTTCTAAGGAATTTCCCAATGCATGGATTCCCCGTCTGGAACCATGTAACTAAGTTTTATAAGGCTGCCAACTTACAAACTCGTATTCGAATTGATTCAGCAGCAAACGGATTACTATTGGACAAAGACCCGGATGAGGCAATGCAAGTATTGAAAAATCTGGCTAAGAATGAAGAGCAGTTTTCGACAGCAAGAAGAGGGGGCAAACGAGTACTAGCTGTAAAGGATTATGAGGCCGACAACACACTGAAAACACAGGTGGCATATCTCACTAAAGCAATGAATAAGCTCTTGAACAAAGAGTCACGACCTGTATACGCTGCTGAAGAGGTATGCGACATTTGTGAAGGAAATCATAGTACTGATGAGTGTCCTATTCAGTTAGAAGAGGGAAAGTATGTTGGAAACTATAAGCTGAATTACAACTCCAACAACTATAATCCCAACTGGAGAAAGGATCCCAAGTTTTCTTGGAGTAATCCTAATAATGCCCTGAATCCTCAAGCACACAATAATCAGAATCAGGGATAACCTAGATTACTGACTCGACAGCAACTGCAGCCGCAGCAGCAGCAGCAACAGCCACTAGCTGCCATGAACAGTATACTGGAATAGACTCTGGCTACGTTTATGTCTCAGACAGGAACTTATATTGAGAACATGAATCAGTTTGTCAAGAAGACGAAGACATTCATGGATAAAACAGAGATGCGGATGACAAATCATGAAGCTACTCTGAAATCATTGGAGACACAAATGGGTCAGGTTTCCCAGCATATCAACCCAAGGCAGACTGGAGGATTTCCTAGCAATACTGAAAATGCTAGACAGTCCACACATGAGCAGTGTAAAGCCATTACTACTAGGAGTGGGAAGAAACTACCAGGGCCAGAGAAAGAAGCTGAAACAATAAAGAAACCAACCTTGGACAGACCTGCCAAGGAAGCTGCCCCGACAGGTAACAAACAGCATGCTGCCGATGAGCCTGTCACGACAGCAGAAGCGACAAAGGAGAAAAATGATGAACCCAAACCTCCTCAGATTCGTATGCAGTGGGAAGGACGTATTGCTGATTATCGTCCCCCACCTCCTTTTCCTCAACGGTTACAACAAGTGAAGCAAGAATCTCAGCTCAAAAAGATTTATGATATTTTTAAGCAGGTTCATATTAATATTCCGCTGTTAGATACCGTGAGGGAGATGCCCGGTTACGCCAAATTTCTCAAGGATGTCATGTCAAAGAAATCTAAACTTGGGGAATTTGAAACGGTTACAATGACAAAAGGATGCATGAGTATTCTTCATAGGCAGCCACCCCAGAAAAAGAAGGACCCGAGGAGCTTCATCATACCTTGTGTAATCGGAGATAAATATGTGGGTAAGGCACTTTGTGATCTTGGTGCTAGTATTAATTTAATGCCAAAATCTGTTTTTCAGAAATTAGGTATTGGAAAAGCTCGGCCCACGACAGTAATTCTGCAGCTGGCAGACCACTCTTATGTTCATCCAGAAGGAAAAATCGAAGATATTCTGGTAAGAGTGGATAAATTTATTTTTCCTGCTGACTTTCTTGTTTTAGATTGTGAAGCAGATGAAAACGCACCAATCATCCTGGGGCGACCCTTCTTAGCCACAGGAAGATCACTGATTGATGTGGAGAAAGGAGAACTCACCATGAGAGTGAACGATCAAGAAATAAAGTTGAATGTTTTCCAAGCTATGAAGCATGCGGATGCAGATGAGGAATGCAAGGTTATCACTGAAGTTACCCTTGACCAACCCTGCATCAGGTTGGGCTGTCACGACATAAAAATTGGTCACTGCCTCGGCAGTCACTTACAGGACTGTCACGACAGCACCGACGACAGCAACCCCTCAGAATCTGATACATCTGACACTGAAGAGCAGGAGGAGGTAAACTGGATAGGCAATCGTCCAGGTAAGTTATTCGAACCTTTAAATTATACTTCGGATAACCATGCAATCCAAAAGCCATCAACTGTTGAGTCCCCTGTTTTAGATTTAAAGCCCCTGCCAGGGCAGCTTAAATATGCTTTTCTTGATTCAAATGATACGTTGCCCGTAATCATCTATTCCAAGTTGATGCAGGAACATGAACAACAGTTAATAGGGATGCTGCAGCCTAAAAAGGCTATTGGATGGACGATAGCCGATATTCAAGGCATTAGTCCGACATTATGTATGCATAAAATCCTTTTAGAGGATGATCATAAGCCGACTATAGATGCTCAAAGGCGGCTAAACCATGCGATGAAGGAGGTGGTGCGTAAAGAGATAATCAAATGGTTAGATGTTGGTATAATTTACGCCATCTCCGACAGCAAATGGGTGAGCTCGGTGCAATGCGTTCCCAAGAAAGGTGGAATGACCGTGGTGACCAACGAAAACAATGAGTTAATCCCAACCAGGACTGTGACCGGTTGGAGGGTTTGTATGGACTATCAGAAGCTTAACAAAGCTACCCAAAAGGACCACTTTTCTTTACCCTTTATTGATCAAATGCTTGATAGATTAGCGGGTAAACCTTACTATTGTTTTCTTAATGGTTATTCTGGTTACAATCAAATCGCTATCGCACCGGAAGATCAAGAAAAGACGACATTCACATGCCCGTACGGAACATATGCTTTTAGGAGAATGCCTTTTGGACTATGCAATGCACCAGCCACCTTCCAAAGGTGCATGATGGCCATATTCTCCGATATGGTGGAGGACTTCCTAGAGATTTTTATGGATGACTTTTCAGTCTTTGGAGACGATTTTGACAGCTGCCTCGACAACCTACAAAAGGTACTCGAAAGATGTGAAAAAGCAAACTTAGTTTTGAATTGGGAAAAATGCCACTTCATGGTGGACAAAGGGATAGTCCTTGGCCATAAGATCAGCTGCCGTGGCATAGAAGTCGACAGGGCCAAGATAGAAGTGATCGAAAAGCTACCGCCGCCGACCACATTCAAGGGTATTAGAAGTTTCTTGGGACATGCTGGTTTTTATCGAAGATTCATTGCGAATTTCTCAAAAATAACCAAGCCCTTATGCCATCTTCTGGAGCAGAACGGACCCTTTGACTTTAATGATGAATGTACTGAAGCATTCAAGGTTCTGAAGGAAAAGCTGGTAACAACCCCAATAGTACAGCCACCAGACTGGACACTACCGTTCGAGATCATGTGTGATGCTAGTGACTATGCTGTCGGGGCAGCACTTGGGCAGCGAAGAGATAAAATTTTTCATGTCATATACTACGCCAGCAAGTCACTGTATGACGCCCAAGTGAACTACACCACCACAGAAAAGGAGTTATTAACTGTGGTATTCTCCATTGACAAGTTCCGTTCTTACATACTTGGAACGAAGGTAATAGTACACACAGACCATTCTTCCCTGAAGTATCTATTCGCAAAAAAGGATGCAAAGCCTCGATTGATACGGTGGATCCTGCTATTGCAAGAATTCGACCTTGAAATCAAGGACAAAAAAGGGACAGAAAATTAGGTGGCAGATCACTTGTCAAGGTTGGAGAAGGGACAGAGTCAACCAACATATGAGACAAACATATTGGATACCTTCCCAGACGAGCAGCTCTTTGCTGCCGCAATCACTGCCGCGACAGCCATGGCGGCATGTAAGTTTTCTGAACTCCCCTGGTATGCTGATTTCGTTAATTTCTTAGTTAGCAGAATATTTCCTTCTGATCTTAATTATCAAGCCAAGAAGAGGTTCCAAAATGATGTTAATCATTATTATTGGGACGAACCTCTTCTTTTCAAAATCTGTGCAGATCAAGTTATAAGGAGATGTGTACCACAGGAGGAGCAGAAAGACATACTTCATCACTTCCATGCTTCACAATATGAAGGACACTTAGGAGGCAACAAAACTGCTACCAAGGTGCTGCAGTCAGGGTTTTATTGGCCGTCACTGTATAAAGATGCATAAATCTTCTCCAAGATTTGTGACAGGTGCCAAAGGACAGGAAACATCTCAAGGAGACACGAGATGCCACTGCAGAACATTCTAGAAGTCGAGATCTTCGACGTTTGGGGGATTGATTTTATGGGACCATTCCCATCTTCATGTGGGAATCTGTACATCCTCCTAGAAGTAGATTATGTCTCTAAGTGGGTTGAAGCTATCGCCACTCAAAAGAATGATGCCAAGATAGTCCAAAGGTTTTTACACAAAAACATCTTTTCTAGGTTTGGCATCCCCAAGGCGATTATCAGTGATGAAGGGAGACATTTCGACAACCGGGTTATTACTGCTGCCTTAAGGAAATATGGTGTCAAGCATCGGATCGCGACATCATATCACCCACAGACAAATGGACAAGCTGAAATATCTAATAGGGAAGTTAAGAACATTCTTGAGAAGATGGTTAAGCCAACTAGGAAGGATTGGTCTTTACTCCTCAATGATGCATTATGGGCTTATAGGGCAGCTTTTAAAACTCCATTGGGAATGTCTCCGTACCGATTGATTTATGGGAAAACATGTCATCTACCTGTCGAGATAGAGCACAGAGCATACTGGGCGATCAAGGCAGTGAATATGGACTTGGACAAGGCAGGGCATAAAAGGCTATTGGATCTGAACGAAATTGAAGAAATCCGGACAATGGCCTATGACAATGCAAGAATCTACCAGGATAAAACTAAGAAGTGGCATGATAAAAAAGTTGCTGCCACGACAGTTCTGCCCAGGGCAGCTTGTATTACTATTCAATTCTAGACTGAAACTATTCCCAGGGAAGCTAAAATCTAGATGGTCTGGCCCCTTCCAAGTCGTACAGGTTTTTCCCCATGGTGCCATCACAATCCGATCATTAAAAGACGGGCACCTATTTAAAGTCAACAGACAGCGCTTAAAGCATTATCAGGGGACTGAAGCCCCAGGAATACAGGAAGTGGTTACCTTAGGAGATGCCCCACCTGGCATCCCTAATTTAACCTAATCTTTATTATTATTTTTATTTTTAGTTTTATTATTACTTATTATTTATTAGGAAATAAGATTAATTTATTTGAATAATATTTTTTTACTTTTCTATTTTTAGGAAATAAAAGAGTCAAGAAGAACAGGAGAAGTGAACTCAGCCCACCATCCATCCACCAGCCCAACGAAGCCCAAAAGTTGAAGCCTGTCGTTACAGCTACCGCGACAGACGCGGAAAATACAGGCTGTCAACACGCTGTCACGACAGACGCGGAAACACGTCACAGACGCGTAACATACGCAGAAACGCATAACAGACGCGTCAGACACGCTAACAAATAACAGCTGGCCCCGTTATTCGCGCCTGCCGTTACAACTTCAACGGGCAGCAAATCCTTCTATATATAACCCCGTTTCATTTTTCATTCTCACTCACTTCTACTCTTCTTACTTGCTTTCATTTTTATTTCCACAACCCTTGCAACAATGTCTTCCAGGCAAACCCGTAGGAATGCTGCTTCCAGTTCCACACCGACAACAACCATCCCACACTCCTTTGCGATCAGAGATATGTGGGAAGAGAGGGGTTTAATTTACAACTCCGAGGAGGAAAATCTGGGCCTCCAGCCATTCATATCCCGGAAGGTTCAAGCGTTACAGTGGAAAACTTTTGCGGAGCAGCCTGAAGAAATGAACGTCACGTTGGTTCGAGAATTTTATGCTGCCATCAGCAGCAGGACGGCGACAGCAGTGATTGTTCGAGGGAAAGAGGTGTCGTTCAAAGCTGAATACATTAACACATTGTATGGATTCTACATCGGCAACAATGACGATGCCCACCAACAGTTCCTCAACACACTAGACCCTGCTGCCTATGACGCTGTCATGGCAGAATTGACAGAGAAGGGCACTCAATGGAACACCAGCCGGAAAAATCCACGGACAGTAAAGCAGACCCAGCTGCTGCCGGAGGCGAAGTTATGGAATGCCTTCATAAAAAAGAGGATCATGCCGCCATCCCACAATACCACGGTCGACCAGCCGAGGTTAGCTTTGATACACTCCATTTTACATGAACGGCCCATTAATATGGGCAGCTATATTCATGAGAGCATTTTGGAGTGCGCACACAGACCGACGGGTCCTCTTTACCTCCCATACCTCATCACCTCACTATGACGTGGCCATGACGTCCTAGAAGTGAACACTGACCATCGAGTCCAAGGGAACGGTTGGGCAAAAAAGAAAATACTGAGCCTCATGGAACTGACCGCTGCCACCCCTCTGTCGTCATTTGATCCAGCTGCTACAACAACGAACACGACAGCGTAGCCAGAGACTGAACCAGCTGCCGTAACAGCCGCCCCGACAGACTCTTCCTCCCAAATCTTAGCTGCCATTCAGAAGCTAGAGGAACGACAGCTGGGTTTAATGACCTTCATCAGGGATTTTGTTGCCTGTACGGTAACTTTTATACAAAATTCTTTAAATTTCCCTGATGTTGTCTTCCCCACATTTCTTGCACATTACTTTATTGTCACTACACCTACCCGCACTCCCACACCTGCTGCCACACCACAAACACCTCCTGCAGCATCTACACCAACACCTGCCATGACAGCTGCTGGCAGTAACCCTGCAGCAGAGACTTCTGCCCGTGGGACAAAGAGAAAAATGGCGACTGAAGAACTTGACACCTTCATTGTCGGTCTATCGTCCTCTTCCATGTGGGCCGCCAGCGACAATGAACCCTCCATCAAAAGAAATCTCTCGAAGGAGTTCTCATCGATGAAGAGGCAGAAGCGAATGGCGGACAAAAATAATATGCCAAAAGCCAGTGACAGCAGCAATAACAGCAACAGCGGGGAGAGCAGCAGCGGCAGTTCTAACGTCCAGGTTGTGGAGCAACCCCCTCACATCTCCCCAACCAGGATCCAGCCACCACGGGAAGCCAAAGCAAAGAACACATCTTCCTCCCCCGTGCCCCAGCAAGCTCCGAAAGCTAGAGCCCGCCGCCAGATCAGACTCAGCAGTAGCAACGAAGACAGCGCATAAAATTTAAGTTTCCTACCTTCTTATTGTTGTCTGCTATATATTTTGTGATGTACTGTTTCTCTTTTATTTTTATCTGTCATTTTGCATTGAGGGCAATGCAACCCTTGAGTTTGGGAGTGGCATCCCTCCATCAAAGAAGTCTAATTTAGTTTTAATGGTGTCTTTTACTTAGTTTTTTTTTAGTTTTTAAAAAAAAGAAAGAGAGAAGAAGAAATATGAAAATATTGAAAACTTTTGCTGAAAACTGTGAACTGAACTTACCTGCCGTGACAGCTCTGTCGTGGCAGTGCCTTTAGGATAGTTTTAGGAGAAGTTTAGAGCCTTTCTATAGTTCTGAAAACTTAAACACAATTGTGACATTTATACTGCTTAGAACTCTTTTAGTCAACTAGAATAGGAAGCTTAGCACTTGAATAGCCCCTAGAGGTGCCTAACACTGGCTCTAGGAAAGAAGTTTAGCAAAATAGACTCAACAGCCCTAGAGGTGCCCGAAACTGGCTCTAGGAAGTTAGCTAGAGGTGCCCGAAACCGGCTCTATTGAAACTTTAGCTTAAAAAATGAAATCGAGTCAAAATAGAAAATCAAAGGAGCATAAGAAGTGCCTTCAAAAAGATAAACTTGGCATAAAAATTTGAGTTAAGAGCTGAAATATTCTAGTGAACTTAAGAGAGTCTTGGCATATAACTGTTCACAAGCATGCACACACTGTACGAGGACTATAGTGAGACTCCGGACAGATCTTAGATTATCCGACAGGGTGCTGCCGCCACAGGGAACGAACGACGGGTAAGGGAAGGTTCACTGTTTAAAGCCAAAACAAAAATATTTCATTTTTCTTTTAAGTCTTAGTTGCTTGAGGGCAAGCAAAAACTTGAGTTTGGGGGTGTGTTGAGTGTGTAAAAGTTCTATTATTTACCCCTTATTTAACCCATATTTCTGCTGCATTCAAGCATTATTTATTGCATTTAGGCCAGTTTACAGTTAAACATCACAAATATATTAAAAGGAACATTTTCTACTAAAATTGGTTGTTTTTGCAGGTTGCTGCTGTAGCAGACGGAAAGGGCAGTCGCTGGGCAGTGAAGCAAAAGAGCTAGAACTGGACAAGCAGTCAAGGAGGACGATGCCGCCATGGTTGCCGCCGTGACAGCAAAGGACGACAACAGTTTTGAGGAGAAGAAGCAAAGTGGACCTCGACAGATAGAGAAAATTTAGCCCGTCTGTCATGAGAAATCACCATATTTTCCAAGCCCCAGATCGAAAGGAATGTCAAGCCCAAAGTTCAAGGAGAGAAAATCCCAAGAAAGAAGGAGGACGAATTAAAGATAGATTCTCTAAAGATTTAGTCTTTATTAGAGTTGTACTTTAATTTAAAGTTGTAATCCTTGCTAAATTAGAAAACTTGGACCCAAAGCCTATATAAGGGCATGTATTTCGACCTATGGAGGATATACACCATTCTCTAGCCTTCTTCTCAAACCCTAGTTGTTTTCCTTCCCCCACCATGTTCTAAATTCCCCTTAGGGCCACGGGTTGTTTTGTAAAGTAGTTGCAAGGGTTGTTTTGTTTTAGGAATTTTCAGTTCAATAAAATAAACTTCAAGTTCTTTTATTCTGGTTATTAATATCTTGCAAGAGCATCGGGAGAGCATTGTGAGTTTATCAATTTACTTAGCATCGGGAGAGTTAAGTATATGAAAGGAATAAGAGCAAGTTCTCTAGTTTATAGTTGAACTATCTCGGACCTAGGGATAGGACGAGGTTAAGTGGCTAAAGAAGAATTCAACAACATCGGTGTTCATCCTTCGATTCACGCCGGGAGGTATCATCAAAGACGTGATCATCGACAGACTTGGACCTAGGGATAGGCCAAGGCACAGCAGGGATTCTTGCCAAACTTGAAGTACTGAGTTGATTGTCCGCTGCCGCGATAACCAACGGACTGCTGCCGCGACAGGTGCTGCCGCGACGGGGACGACGACAGAACTGGATTTCCTAGACTTAGCAATACCTGCACTACTGAGCAATTCAATACCAGTCCATTCTCTTTATCTTGATTTCTCTATTCTTTTATTTAAGTTCTCTTTATTATTTTCGTGACAACTTTCTCAAATATTTTCTTTACTCTTGTGCAGCAATCTAAGGTGAAGCTATTAGCTCAGTCCCTGTTGAGACGATATCCGATACTTCGTATCACTTTACTACTTGCGTCGTGTATACTTGCACCACAATTGCGATAGACTAATTTACACGCAACAATATTGTGCCATCCAACAACTGTATGGGTAGTGGAAGGAATCCTACAACGAGTTGCGAACGCGGCTAAACTTTATGCAGACATACAACCCAAGAACTGTTGTGGAACTTGAGACAATGCCAAGATACGAAATGGATCGTGTCGCAACTGGGGAGCGCAGATTTTTTTGCCTATTTTGGACATTTTCGCAATGCGTGAAGGCATTCCGCCACTACAAGTTGATGCTACAGATCCATGATACATTTTTGTACTGCAAATACACCCAATTTTACTAGTGGCAGTTGCACGAGACGACAACTGAAAATGCATTTCGGTAGCGTTCGCCATCGTTGAAAAGGAAGATATCCTTTCGTGGACGTTTTTTCTTACCAACCTGCGGACCCATGTCTTACGCCGGAACCTACGGGTAAGACAAGATGACATATGTATTATTTCAGACAGAGTCACAGGGATCTGGGGATCAATCTAGCGTTTGGGACGGTCTTGGGAACCTCCGTATATTCATCATCGGTAAAGTCTGCGACACATTGCTGCAAATTACTACCAGAGGTATAAGAACAATGATGAGCGTATAATGGTTTTTCGCTTGGGTACACCTTTCACTCTAAAAATTATTAATTAACTTGCCTTTTTATCATTAATTCTCGTTAATTATTTCGTATTTTTTGAATAGGCAACGCACACCGAGTAGAGCAGGTTGAGGAGCTGCTAGAAGAGTTAAAAGTTAGAAATCAATATGGATATAACTATCTTCTTGATATCCCGAGGGAGAAATGGTTGCGATGTTATGATGGGGGTCGTCAATATGGTTACATGACGACGAACTTGGCTGAGGCGATCAATTTGTCTCTGAAGGGAATGCGTCATTTAGCTATCACATCAGTTGTGAAGGCAACATATTATCGATTGGCTACCCTTTTTGAAATCCTCGGGAAACAAGCTACGAATTGGATGGTAGGTGGCCACAGGTTCCATCCAGATCTCCAGCAAAAAATTCAGATATTCTGTGCGGAAGTAAACGCGATGGATGCCACATACTTCTCTCGTCACGAACATCGCTTTATGGTTACTGAATTTTCATGACCACTTGAAGGAATTATGCACCACAACTATGTTGTTAATCTACAAGAGCGAACATGCAACTGTGGAGTCTTTCAGACATTCAAGTACCCTGTGTGCATGCCTTCGCTGCATGTGCATCCGTTCATTTCGACACAATGACACTCGTTGATCCTATGTATAGACTTGAAAATGTTTTCAAAGTATACCGATCCGATTTTCCTCCAACAGGAAATGAACGTCATCGTGATGTGGATGTAAATGAACCTAAGATACGACCAAATGAATTCCTGCGACACAACAAAAAAGGTCGCCCAAAGTCAAGTAGGATTCATTGTGCCGAGGATATGGCTCCTTGAGAACGAACATGCCAACCTAAGTTGTGTGGAATGTAACGCCCCGGTTTTGGGCCTAGGTGTTTTGCGAGTCGGGTTGGACCGGTGGAACCGATATCGGTTGTTCAAACCGTTAAAATGTGGTTTAGGGAAATCAAGGTTCGGGATGGGATAAAATATGATAAAAATTCCTAAAATCCTTTAAAATTATATTTAAGAGGTTGGTTAAAACAATTTTGCAAAATGAGTTTTCGAAAGTGTACATTTTGGGTAGTGACCAAAATGTAAAGATTTAAAAGTTGGGAAAATGTGTTTTTTCACGAAGAGTCAAAATCTTAGAATTTTTAGGGAGCTACATGGAAATTAAGCCGTTTCCCTAATTTGGCATGTGTTTTAAATGTTTTATTAAGAATTAAAAAGGCTTTTAATTACTCCCTCCGTCCCACTAAAACTGTCACATGTTGACATTTTTCTGGTCAAACTTTTTTAACTTTGATTATAATTTATTTAAAATTTTAATTAACTAAAATTTATAAAAAAAATTATTTAAAAACTACTTGATTCAAGGTTTTTAAAAAATATTTTTTTATATTTTTATCAATACTAAATTTTAAATTATAAAAGGTCAAAGTTGAAAAAGTTTGACCCAAAAATTGTCAACATGTGACAGTTTTAGTGGGATAGAGGGAGTAATTAATTAAAGAGGTAGTAAATTGGTTAAAAAGAATTTTGACGAGCTTTTTATTTCTCTCTTTCATTTCAGTCAAACACTCTCCATTTTCTCTCAATTTTCTAGAATTTCTTCACTCTCAAATCCTTTTTTGATTTCCATCTTTTCCTTGTTGATTTCTTTCATTTTCCTTCAAGCTCTTTGAAGATAATCGTGCCAAATTAGAAGAGAAGCAAAGATTGGAGGTAAATTCGTGCTAACCCTCTAATGTAGGTTCTTTAATGGAATTCCAAAGATATTTGACTATTTATTAATGTTTTTAATTGAGGTTTTGTTGTTAGTTGGATTAAATGTTGAAATCTTGATGAAAAAGATGTTTTAAAGAGATTTTCGGAATTGTAATGGTTGGGCTGGTTTGAGATGATTTCTAAATGAGTTTTGAAAGGTTATTGGTATTGAAGGGGAGTCTTAATCATAGAGATCTTGAAATCCTTGATATTCTTGGTTTTTGAAGTGTTTTTGGTTGAGTTTTGAGGTGTTCTTGAGGAATTCGAGTTGCTGGAGGTATAAGGATGGTTTTAGGTTGTTTTTGGATGTTGATTGATGCTTAAAATGTGTTGGATGTGTTGAGTGATGGTTGGGCTGAGGTTAGTGGTCAATCGATTGAGGTTTCGATTCTTATAGATGGGTGATTTGGTGCTTTAGAGCAGGGCTGCGAGAATTCTTTTGAGTGCTCGTGTTTTAGATGCATTTTAATGTATTGAACCTCTGTTTTAATGTGTTGGAAACATGGGATAGTAATCTAGAAGCAAACAAAGTGTTGTTGGAGGCTTCAGACGATCGATAGTTGCGTCGGCGAGCGTGGTTTCTCAAGTCGGTGAGTGGAACTTGGTTTTCCAGCATGGAAACGCTTTAGAAAATGTTTTGGGAACTTAGTAAGGGCTTGAAATGCTTTACTAAGTTCATAAGTAAGTAAAGAGAATTTCTCCCTCGGATTGTGCTATTGTGAGATTTTTGAATGCACTTGTTTTAATTGCATTTACATACTGTTTTAAAGCATGTTTTGAGTATATATATTGTGTTTGATGATGCCATGTGGGTTAAGGATGTACTAGTTAAGTGATCCTTGTATGCATGTGTTGATGCATGAGTTTTAAAGCATGGTTTAATGGTTGAGTTTATGGCTATCATGAATGCTTTGTAAAAACAGTGAGGTTTGTATGAATTGTGGATTATATTGGCAAGTGATGTTGAATAAATTGTTTTGTAAATGTAATCAGATATAGTTAGCCGACTATAAGATTGAGTGAACTTTAAACAAGTCGCCTTGGATGTTGAGGGGTTGTGATTGTACCGAAAACTCCATCCAAGTACCCTAATGATGGAGGATTGTTTAAGGTTGCAACGATTGAGGGTAGCTCCCGGGTGCGAACCTTGTGTGTGTCCTATCTCTCGTTAGTGGGTTATATAACTACCGATGAGTGGTGTTGAGGGGTTGTTATTATACCGAATACTCCACCATAGATGTCACAACGGTGGAGGGTTTCTCCCGTGTGTGAGCCTTGAGATGCCGGTAGGGTGTATGAAGGGTTTGGGACAACCTTTGGTAATCCGTGTATTCGATGTGTTTTTGAAAAATGAGATTGTTGTTAATCACTTGAAAGCCAATAAAATGGATTATAATGCTATGGAAATGTTGTAGTTGCATATTGTGGAAATTGCATGTTTTACCATAAGCTTAGCATAATGGTATTTATGCTTGGGAAGGCTTGATGGTTGTGTAGCAATGGTTTAATTTCTGGAATTTATGTAATTCATGTTGCATGGTGTTTAGCATGCCGATTCTAATGGTAAAGTGCATGGTTTTTCAAAGGAGGCATGATGGTTTTGAAAAGAGGGAAAAATGGTTTTGTGCATTGATGGTGTTCTTTTGGCTTTGAGCTTTCCTCACTAAGCATGTTGTTGTTACGCTCTCTTTGTCCATCAATACAGTCAATTTAAAATTTAGAGGCGACACTTGCAAGGGATCGGTGGGAGACTTTGATTAAAGGTAAGTTTTGATTTTGTACTAGAGTAATAAATGCAGTGGGGGCGTCCTATGCTATGAATGTTGATTGTTTGGTATCCCTCTGATTTGATGCAAGTTTGAGATGCATATTTGGTTTTGTAAATGGCCTTAAGTATTGGTTTATGCTTAAAATTAGATTTTGGCCTTTTGGTGCTCTTAACCCTTAGGAAGCATGCCTTTAGCCTCTTTGCTATTATGAATAATTCTATGATGATGTCTATGCTTCATATAAGTTGTTGTTGATGTATATTTGAGTTGCCATCATATTTGAGCATATGTCAGGATGGTTTTAGATGGTTTAAATTGGTTTAAAACAACATTTTGAAACATTGTAGGGCCAGGTGTTTCGAAACACCCTTGCTTGTTTCGAAACAGTGGCCTGTAATGGTCTTGGTGTTTTGAAATGGTGAGGCCTGTTTCGAAACAATTTGCCTCTGTGAACCATCATTCTGAAAACGAGCCTAAATGGGTTTCGAAACGAACCCGCATATCGAAACGGTTAGATGTGTTTCGAAACGACCGTTCCGATACGTTCGACCATTAATTCGATTTTTAAATTGTTTTGGGTTTCTGTTTTCTTATGTTTTCGTCCCTGCCTGTCTTGTATGCAATTGGATGGGTTCTTGAGGTCTTTTTGAGCTGAGTTTTTAACCGAGAAACATGTAATTAACCTAATTAAATATTGGTAACCTGAATTTGGTAATAACCCTCATAACTTGTCAAATTTACAAAATGGTCCCTGAAACCTTAATTTGGCTATAATTAATAGGCGATTGTGATGATGTTTTATCCGCTGCTTGTGTGTGTACACATAGGAACCTAAGTTGCATCTAGATAAGAAAAAAAGAAAAAAAAAGGATGATTATTGAGGTAAACCTTCCCGGTTTACTTTAATATTCCCTCTGTGATCCGTCCGGTTCGGTCTATCGGCTAGGTCGGGTCGAGGGGGTTACATGGAAATTGTCGGAACCCTAGACACGACATCAGAAAATGTCCTTCTAAGACTCACCCCCGAATCAACTAATTGTAATTGTAACTCTAATGTTTTAATCCTAAATAATATTATCAACCTCCGAAGCTACGTTTTCTAGGCACTATTGTAAGCATGTGTTCTCGTACTACCACATGAAAGTTAAATAACAAAAAAAGCACGACCATACACTAGAACAACAAAATCGACTAAAACATGAATACTGTCCCATGTTTCCATTTTCTTAATGCAAAGGAATATACCAAGATAACATTTTAAACACAATTTTTACACTCTTTAGGATGCCTTATACGCGTCAATTTCTGCACCATTGTAAACATACGTTCCCGTACTACGACGTGAAAGTTAAATAACAAAAAAAACCCATGAAATTACCACAAAATCAACTCAAACATCATTACCAACCCATGTTTCCATTTTCTTCATGCAAAGAAACATGGCAAGGTAACGTCTTTAACGCGATTTATACACCGTTTTGGATGGCTTATATACACCGATTTTCACACAATTTTCAAGAGATACATCACTACTATGAGGTAAAAGATCAAAACCATGAAAAATTATCCCCCCAAGACCATGCAAATTAACCATAAACAACCCTATCAACCCATGTTCCCATTTTCTTCATTTAAAGAAACATAGCAAGGTAGCATTTTTAACACTATTTATACACCTTTTCAGATGCCTTATATACGCCAATTTTTACACCATTTTGAAGAGATGCATCACTACTATGAGGTAAAAGATTAAAATCATGAAAAATTATCCCCAAAGACCATGAAAATTAACCATAAACAACCCTATCGACCCATGTTCCCATTTTCTTTATGTAAAGAAACATGGCAAGGTAGCATTTTTAACACAATTTATACACTGTTTCGGATGCCTTATATACGCAGATTTTTACACCATTTTGAAGAGATGCATCAATACTATATGGTAAAAGATCAAAACCATGAAAAATTATCCCCCAAGACCATGAAAATTAACCATAAACAACCCTACCAAGCTTTTTTTAAACAATAGAATTAGGCGAAAGTTGCGTTCTGCAGAACACGACTTTTGCATATTTTTCGATAAATTTGCGACGAGTCGTTTGGAATTATCGTGGAAGCCGCCTTCTGTAGAACGCGACTTCAATTTTTTTAAATTAAATACCGTATAATATAATCCACATCGGACCAAAATCTCGCCCTATAGAATACGATTTTGGATATCGCATCCTGCAAAACGTGATTTACCCTGACGTGGGCCGAATGGAGGGTATTTTTTCAAATGTTGTTCTTATGGAAGTATCATTCCAGATAAATTCCCAAAAGGAAATATGTGGCCAAATACCCCAACAGTTGTGTATACAAGTGTGTGTGTGGATAGAGGATTTTATTTTGGGCATACCGTGTAAAAAGATCAAGGGAGGGCCCAATAAATATTTGACAACCTTCTCGGATTGGATGCCATATTATTGACTTACGGCCACATTCTAGAAAAATTATATAATGGCTCATATTTTATTATATTAGTCATGGTCCAACCAATATAAATTACTCATTTCATTATTATTTTTTTGCCGTCAATCTATTTAGATGATAATTCTTGAAATACTGTTTTTAAAAATTAATGTAAAATAAATATAAGAGAAAACTCACTTAATAAGAAAATAACATATAAGATAAATAAAAAATTTTAGGGTCTACAGAGCTAATGTCATTATCTGTGATGCGTTTGGTCGGGTGATAGGCGGAAAAATCAAAGTTTTCTCCGCTTCTTCTGCTATAGTGGCTGAAGCGGTAGCGGTGAGGTTAGGGACTCTCTTGGCTATCGATATAGGCCAAGGCAATGTGATCATTGAATCCGATAATATGAATGTCATCGGTCAAATTAACTCCAAACAACTTTCAGCTTGGGAGTCAGCCGCCATTGAAGGCAATATTCTTAGATTTTCCTCCTCGTTTTCCTCTTTTATTTTTTCGTATGTTAAACATGTTTAAAATCAAGCTGCCGATTGGATAGCTAAAGCTCTTCGAACTGGTTCGTGTCCTTTCGACTAGTTCTCTGCTTTGCCTCAGGAGTTGAGATTCCTCTTGTAAATGTTTTTCCTTCTATGAATTTCTTCTTTTAAATAAAATATTTTTGCTCGCAATTTATATGAAGTTGGAGTTGAATGTGTTAATTCTTTTATTTCTAAAACGTGTATAGAAACAGTTCCAAGCCAAAAAGAAAAAATATAAAGACAAAGCTCATCAAATTAACAAATATGTATTACTAAATGAGCTAAAATAGCACAATTATATTTTTAACTTTATTTGAGTAGTTTTATTGAATCAAGTTTGAGAGGTTGACGTAAAGATTTTGAAGGGTAAAATGTCACAAAGGAAATGAGCATGTAATTAGTAAAAAACGCAATTTTGCAGGCCAAATACGATAGTGCTAAGATAGAAGTAACAGTCTTGGAGAAAGCAATGGTCCAAAGGAACTTTTGTCATATCTAAATTCGAATAAAAAATCTCGTCGTGTCACACACGCGCCCCTAAAATTTCTTCTCCCAACCAAAAACTTCATGAGTCTCAGGCGATCGAGTTGATCACCGGTTCCAGCCGTTTTGCTTGGTTCCAGTTACGAGCGGTTCCACCGACGTCAGAGAGCCTTCAGACCGCCGGTTTCTTCAAGTGACGCTGCCGCTTGGTGGTTTACTCAAAGGGGTTGCTGGTGGTAGAGATTTCAAAGGGCGGGTGAGTGACTGGCGCGGATTTCCTCCTGGTCCGATAGCTGCTGCGAATCGTCCCCTCGTGCTTGCCCTCGTCGGTTTTTCCGTTGTCGGATTTGTAGCCTCCCCCTATTTCTGGTTCAAAGCTTTGTAGGGAATTCTCTACGGTCTACGAGGCTCGACCCCTTCGACCCCTTCAACGCGTCTGGTTTCTGAGGTTCGGTCTTGAAGAATAGGAAAGTGATAACACTGTTGAGGGTCCGGTAGCAACATGCATCAGAAGAAGTTAAAGTCTGGAGGACCATCAGATTCTTCCTGTTTTGAGGTTTTATCAGTGTGCTGCATCGAGTGGTGACTTTAGAAGAGTTTATTTGAAGTGTTCACTGCCAGCGAGCTACTCCTTCTCTGTACATGTTCTATTTTTTTTTTCCGTTCGCCCATAACTGCTGGATTTGCCCCGTCTCTAGTTTGTACGCCCCCTTTCTTCCCCGCATTTGCCCCGTCTCCTTGTGGACTTGCCCTTTCTTCTGTGGAGCTGATTTTAGGTGCAGTTTCTTGCTTAGTTTTTTATACTGGTTGCATTGGTTTGTGGAAGTTTCTTGGTGTCTATGAATTTTATGCAGATACCTGAATGATCCCAGTATGATTTCCCTCCCTATGTTGTTTTGATTCCTTTTTTGGTTGAAATTTATTTTTGCTGAAAGGCTCCAGAACCAAGTGTTGATTGGAAACTCCGTCCTGTCTCTCCTTGTCACCAGGGGCTTTGTTTGGCCCCATAATTTAGTTGGATTTCTTGCTGAGGTTTTTCCACCTCTGTCTAACGGTCTTGAAGCTGCCACTCGGTCTGGTGAGGTTTTTCTGGGAAGGATTGGCTTTAAGAGGATTGTTAAACTATGTCGATTATGGCATGGAACGTACGAGGACTGGGAAATAGGAAGACGGTCAGAGCTCTCCACAATTCTGTGTTCAAAGTCAAACCGACAATTATCTTCCTTAGTGAAACGAAACAGAAAAAGAGATATCTGGAGAAGATCAAAATGAAAATGAAAATGAAAATGGAGCATTCTTTCTATGTGGGAATCCGATTAATCCATCCGATTCAAAATGGTTTGAGGATTTCGTTGACGCCTCCGGTCTTGTTGAAATGCCTATCAAGGGAGGTAACTTTACATGGTTCAATCAACGAAGCGGGGAACAGTCCATCCTCGAAAAATTGGACCGCATTTTGTGTTCTGCGGAATGGAGCCTGGCTTTTCCAAAAGCTCTGGGAATGATGGAGGTTGCTATCACTTCTGATCATGCCCCAATAGTTCTTCTCACCAAGGGTCTTTCCAAAAAGTACATGAAAGATTTCAAATTTGAGACCAAATGGCTGTTGGATGACGAGTGCTCCCAGACAGTGTCAAAAGGATGGAATATCTCACAAGGAGAAAGAGTGGTCTCTAGGTTCCGGAGGAAGATTCGCAGCACAAAGACAGCCCTGGTAAAGTGGAATAGAGAGAAGATGAAAGTAAAAAACGAAAAGAAACAGATGTTGTTGACAAAAATTTCACACCTCCAGGGAAGAAAGCTTACTGATCTAGAGTTGAAGGAATATAAAGTGCTTAAAAAATAGATTGATGCAGAATGGGAGAGTGAGGAGAGATACTGGCACCAACGTTCCAGAGTTAACTGGCTGAAATGGGGAGACAAGAATACTAAGTTCTTTCACGCCACCACCATACAACATCGTAGAACCAACTCCCTTGTCAAAATCATAAAAGAGGATGGGACTTGGGTGGAGAATACGGAGGAAATTGCAAGCTATCTTTTAAACCACTTCCAAAAGGTGTTAAAGAGAGACCCAACGATAAACTTTTTCAGTCTTAAGAATTACATCCCCAGATTGGTCACTGGTGAAATGAATGCTGAGCTCAGCAAAGAAGTTGGGGAAGAGGAGATCAAAAAGGCTGTTTTTGAAATGGGAGCGACTAAAGCTCCGGGCCCTGATGGTTTTCCAGGTTGCTTCTATCAGTCCTTTTAGGAAACTGTGAAAGACGACCTTATTCGAATGGTCTCTGCATTTTTCAAAGATGGTGTTTTGGACCTGGGTATCAATAGAACGGATATTGTGCTAATCCCGAAAAAGGCAAATCCCACTAAAGTCTCACAATTACGGCCGATAAGCTTATGCAATTTCTCCCTGGAAGTGATTACCAAAATTCTGGCGTCAAGACTGAAGCCTTACCTCCCTGATATCATCCCGCAACATCCGTAAGCTTTTGTGAAAGGAAGATCAATCCACGATAACATTATCTTAGCAAATGAAGCCTTTCATGCAATCAAGCAGACTAGAAAAGGAAAAAAAAAGCGTCATAGCTCTTAAGATCGATCTGGAGAAAGCCTATGACAAAGTGGATTGGGACCTTCTGCAGTTTATTATGAGCGAACTGGGGTTCGATGACTGGTGGATTAGTAAATTCATGGCTTGTGTTACATCGGTGTCGTTCTCTTTACTCTTAAATGGTGAACGCACCGGAGAATTCAAAGCGGGAAGAGGTTTGAGACAAGGGGACCCTTTATCTCCCTTTCTGTTCACTTTTATCTCTAGCATCTTATCTTGGATCATTGAAAAAGAAAGCGATATGGAGAGATTTCAGGGTTTAAGGATTAAGAGGAGGTGCCCACCTCTGAGTCATCTGTTGTTTGCGGATAATTGCTTGGTTTTTTCAGAAGCAAATGAAGAAAACTGTACAGCTCTCCTTCATATCCTTCAGCTTTTCCAGCATTCTACAGGACAATCTGTTAATTTTCTGAAGTCATCTGTCTTTTTCTCTCCAAATATTAGCAATCGGTTCAAGGATCACCTGTCAAATGTGCTGGGTTTCAGAGCGATAGAAGAAGATGCAAGATACTTAGGGCTACCCTCCTTCTGGGGAGAAGTAAAAAAGAAAAGCTGGGCTTCATTAAAGAACGTATTCAGAATAGGCTTAAGGGATGGAAAGCTAGATTTTTAAGCAGTGCAGGAAAGGAAGTCCTCATCAAGGCCGTCGCTCAAGCTATTCCCACTTATGTTATGCAATGTTTTCTCCTCCCAATCACTTTCTGCGATGAGATCAGTTCGCTGATTGCTAAGTTTTGCTGGAATAACTACGCAGAAAAGGAAAGAAATCTTCATTGGATAAACTGGAAGGATTTCTGCAGGCAAGGAGGTATGGGTTTCCGAAATCTTAGATGTAACCCCCTTAGCCTGGCCTAGACGGTTGACCCGAACTACGAAGATTACATGGGGAAAACTAAAGTCAACCTGAAAGTCAACCTTGATTCACGACCTTTTTTCTTTTTAATCTTGTCTAGATACATATTAACCCTAAGTGAGTGCTCATAAAACATATTTGGAAACTGCACAGTGATCGGATATCATACAGGGACTCAATTGCACTAACTATAAGTTTAGGGACCATTTTGTAATTTCTGTAAAATAGAAGGTCTTTACTGAGTTTAATGTCACCAATATGAAATTAGTCATGTTACATGATTCACTGTCAAATTTCATCTTAATTGAACATCTCAAACTCAAGCAATTGCAATATCAACATTTGGGTCTAAAATGTAAAGCTTGCAAAATCCTGCACCATTCAAATTAGTGCCCAACTGTCACCTGTTTCGAAACATCCACCTGCTGTATCCAAACGCAAGATCGGAACAACGTTGACCATTTTGATACGCGGGTTGGTTCCGAGACTGGTTCCGAAACGAGGCCTTCCAGTGGCCAAATCCTTTTGAAACATCCCTTAGCGTTTCGAAACCCGAAGGCCATTTCAGGCCCCCGTTTCGAAACACTAGGAGGTGTTTCGATACGGTTTGCCCAGAAACAACAGAAAATGCTGGTTTTTCAAGCATAAACCCGATCAAACACATCTAAAAGACTTCCCAAGCAAATCAACAAGTCAACATACATACAAGGTACACATTTAGAGCCCCTAAACACCTTCATAGCATCAAACAAGAAAATTCATTAGTCTAGAGGCATGCATCCTAATATCCAAACCAAATAGGGAAATCAAACCTCCAAACAAGAAATTAAGGCCATTTACAATTCAAATATACCAAGGCACACATGCCACAACCTTAGGGAGTTCAACACATCTCCCAAAACAAAATTTAGGTTCCCATTGCCAATTTATCAAAACTAATAGTGTATGAAAACTTCACCATACGTGAGCTTGGACTTCCTTTGATGAACTTAGCTTCCTTGATGCCCTTAAATACCTCAACTATCTGCATTATTGGTAAAAGAGAGCGTAAGCACAAATGCTTAATGAGGCATGCTCTAAAGAAAACCAACACAATAATGCATTTTTAGAAAACACTTTCATCAAAGCTTTTAAACCACATGCTCATCTCTTTCTCATGCTTAGAAAACTTCAAAGCAAACTCATTGAAATCACATGTACCTTCATTCTATCTCATGCATTAAAACCAATGCAAAACTCATGGCAAGGCAATTCACATGCTTGTATTGTCAAAGCATTTCTAAACAAACACATATGCATATCTCATAGCATAAATCATCTCATCAAGGTACATGTGTAACAAAAACAATTTCATCAATTATATTGGCATTTAGTATCTCAACAATACTCGGATATGCGGACACATTTCTACACTAGACTCCTCCGGTGGAATCTTACATCACCGTACTCACTTGTCTAGCAACAACTTCCGATGGAATCTCTCATCATCGTACTTACATGGCGGAATCTCTCATCCCCACAAAGCTTGGGTATTTCACCAAGTCCTACCCGATGGAATGCCCATCATCGGAAAATCTCCCTTTGGCTTAACCAAAGAGCACGTACGAATTTTTAGTTTATAGTGCACTCTCATCTTATTGATCGATCAATTATATCCGGTAAGTTTCTCAACATCTATGCCAATATAATGTGTTAAAATATCATCACACCTACTGTTTTTCATGCAAAATAACTCAAATGTTTTCTCATCACTTTTCAAATCAATAATCATACTTTGCTTTAAACCAAGAGCTCAAATCTATTCAATGCATCATACCATCACATGACAACTATACAAGCATAATCTCATGCTTCAAAACATGCATAAAAACAGTAGGAATTTAACAATCACAAACCATGAGCATGTAAAAGCAATTTGGGGCCAAACACCACTTTAGAGAGATCAAATCAAGCCATACTTACTTCCGGACTTAGGAAGGTGTTTCAAACCTCTCCTAAATCCCCAAACCTTGTGTTTTTGTCCTCATGGACTTCAAAACCAAACGCACTCACCAATTTGTTTCGCTTGTTTGCCGAAACACCGATTAAGCCTCCGGATCAACTCCAGAAGTGTCCGAAGATGTCTACCATGTTTTAGACACATCATAGCAGAGGATTAATGCATCATCATGCATTGAAATCTTCAGCCAACACTCATAAACTCGCTGCTCTACCTAAAACCAACATTTCGGCCACCAAACACAACCGAAATCACCTCCAAACTCTTCCAAAACTTCACCCAGCCAAGATCCATCACTTCTAAACATTTCTAAACATCAATTAACATCAAAAACAACTCTCAACTCGTCCTTATACCTCCAGCTATAACAGAACACCAAAAACACCTCAAAAACCACCATTTTCATAAGCAAAAACTAGGAAACACAACCTATTCGGGATTGGATTGATAAAACCTCTTTTCTAACATCATTTAACATCCAAAATACATTAAGGAACTATCTCAAAACAGATCCCAATCAATTACAACAAAAATCTTCAAGATCTCTTCCAAAATCTTGAGTTTTAAGCCAAAATCTTGTTTCTAACATTAAAACCATTTATAAAACTTTAATAAAAGATTGACCAACTTGGGAATTTTGGTAAAGAACTGAGTATTTAGAGGAGAAGAACAATATTACCTCTAAATGGTGATTTCTCCTTGATTTGGGCAAAATTCCATGAAAAAGCAATGTAGAAATCAAAAGGATTTGTTGCAAGATTGATTAGAAACCAATAGGTGATAGAAATCTCATCAATTGAAGTGAAGATCAAAGTGAATTTTGCTGGAGAAAATGTGTTTGGATGATAGGATTTTGAGAGAAAAAGGAATGAGGGAAAATTACAGAAAAGGTAGTTATGAAAATCAAAAGGTAGTTTTCTCCTTTCTTTTATTTAATTAAACACTAATTAAATTAACCAAATTAAGGAAAATATGGAGAAAAACATTTTGGGTAATTCGCTCCTTAAAGATTCAAAGTTTCAATCCTTTACAAAACAATCACTACTAAACTTTGCAAAAATCGCATTTTGGTCACTACACCGAAATGTAGTATTTCCAAACCTTATTTTGTAAAATTGATTTCACCACTCTCATATATATATATTAAATGAGGATTTTTAGATATTTTTCTATATTTTTAAAGCATCCTGAACTAGGCTTTCCCTAAAACCTCCTTTTATATTCGAACCATTTCTCAGACCAGTTCGGTTCAAACCCTAAACTTCTAAGCCCAAAATTGGGGTGTTACAACTCTCCCCCTCTTAAGAAATTTCGTCCTCGAAATTTACCTGGAGGAAAAAGATAAGGAAACTACTTCTTCATGTCATCCTTTCTTTCCCACGTGGCTTCCTCAACACCACGATGCCTCCACAACAGCTTAACCAACTCAATGGTTTTACCTCGAAGAACTTTACTGTCCAAATCCAGAATTTCAACCGGCTCATCATCATAGGTCAAGTCTGGATTCAACTCCACTTCCTCCACAGGCATAACATGCGAAGGATCCGATCTATACCTCCGAAGCATAGAGACATGAAACATATGTATCCTTTCCAACTCTTGCGGTAACCTCAACTTGTACGCAACAAGACCCACACGTTCAATCACCTCGTATGGTCCAATATACCTAGGGCTCAACTTACCCTTCCGACCAAACCTCATCACCTTCTTCCAAGGTGAAACTTTCAAAAACACACGGTCACCCACCACAAACTCAATCTCCTTACGCTTCAAATCCGCGTAAGACTTCTGTCGATTAGAACCTGCCTTCAACCGCTCACAAATGAGCTTCACCTTCTCGGTGGTTCCTTTTAACAAAGCCGACATCGAGAGCAACTTCTGACCTGTTTCAGCCCAGCAAAGAGGAGTTCTGCACTTCCTCCCATACAAGGCTTCATAAGGTGCCATTTGAATACTTGCCTGGTAGCTATTGTTATAAGCAAACTCCACCAAAGGCAAATGCTTCTCCCAAGAGCCTTGGAACTCAATCACGCAGCAGCTCAACATATCCTCAAGCACTTGGATAACACGCTCAGACTGACCATCTGATTGCGGATGATAAGAAGTACTGAAATTCAGCCGCGTACCCAAAGCATGATGCAAACATTCCCAAAAACGCGATGTGAACCTCGGGTCTCCATCGGACACTATAGACTTTGGCACACCATGCAAACACACAATCTCAGCAATGTACAGCTCTGCAAGCTTATCCAAAGTATATGTTGTATGCACAGGTAAGAAATGCGCACACTTCGTAAGGCGATCCACAATCACCCACACCGAATTCTTCGTCGATGGCGAAAAAGCCAAACCAGTCACAAAGTCCATGGTAATCCTTTCCCACTTCCACTCAGGAATTCTCAACGGTTGCAACAACCCACCCAGTAGTACTCATCCTTTAAATCACGATACATCTTCGTACTACTAGGGTGCATAGCAAAAGGACCACTGTGTGCTTCAGTCAGAATAGTACGCCTCAACTCCACATCATTTGGCAATACTATTCGACTTCCAAAACATAAAACTCCATCATCATTAAAACAGAAATCCGATGGTCTATCCTCAGCAATATCTTGAACATGTGGCACCAACGAATCATCCAACAACTACTTATCCTTTATCAACTGAACCAGAGAGGGTTTCACTTGCAATTCAACCACAAGACCTCCATCTTGCGAAATACTCAACCTGGCAAACATAGCCTTTAACTCAACCGCCACCTTCCTACTCAAGGCATCCGCCACAACAGTAGTTTTTCCCGGATGGTACTCGATCGTCAAATCGTAATCTTTAAGCAACTCCACCCAACGTCGCTGCCTAAGATTCAACTCTTTCTGAGACATCAAATACTTCAAACTCTTGTGATCCGTGTACACAGTACACTTCCCACCATACAAATTATGTCTCCAAATCTTCAAAGCAAAAACCACTGCAGCTAACTCAATATCATGCGTAGGATAATTGCGCTCATGCACATTCGACTGTCGCGATGCATAAGCCACCACCTTACCCTCTTGCATTAGCACACATCCCAAACCAACGTAAGATGCGTCACTGTACACCACAAACTCTTTTCCCGATTCAGGTTGAACCAAAATAGGAGCATGCGTCAAAGCTGCCTTAAGCTTCTCAAAAGCTTGTTGTCTTGCTTCCGGCCACTCATACTTGACATCTTTTTGCAACAACTTTGTCAAAGGTGCAACAATCTTCGAAAATCCATCCACAAACCTCCGATAATATCCTGCCAACCCAAGGAAACTACGGACTTCATGAACAGAATTAGGAGGCTTCCAATTCATAACCGCCTCGATCTTTTGAGGATCAACACGAATTCCCTCAGCCGAAACCACACGACCAAGGAACACAACTTCCTTTATCCAAAACTCACACTTACTCAGCTTAGCATAAAGCTGATTTTCTAGAAGCGCTTGCAAGACAACCCTCAAATGACCTTCATGCTCCTCCTCAGTACGAGAGTACACAAGGATATCGTCAATGAACACAACAACAAACTTATCCAAGTATTCATGGAACACTCTATTCATTATGTCCATGAAAGCTGCAGGAGCATTCGTCAAGCCGAACGACATTACAAGGAACTCATAATGCCCATACCTCGTCCTAAAGGCTGTTTTTGGCACATCCACATCTTTCACCTTAAGCTGGTAGTACCCTGACCTTAAGTCAATTTTGGAAAACACAGCCGCTTCCCAAAACTGATCAATAAGATCATCAATCCTCGGCAAAGGATATCGATTCTTGATGGTCAACTTGTTCAGCTGACGATAATCGATGCACATTCTCATAGTGCCATCTTTCTTCTTCACGAACAAGACCGGTGCACCCCACGGTGACACACTTGGCCGAATGAACCCACGGTCAAGCAACTCCTGAAGTTGCGTCTTTAACTCCTTTAGCTCATTATGTGCCATGCGATAGGGAGCAATGGACAACGGAGTTGTGTTTTCATACAGCTCTATTCCAAACTCCACCTCTCGACTAGGCGGCAATCCAGGTAACACCTCCGGAAACACTTCAGGGAACTCACGAAGAGTTCTGATATCCTGAACGCGCAACTCATTTGAGCTAGGATTCATCACAAAGGCTAGGTAAGCCTCGCAACCTTGCCTCAACATCCGACTCGCTTCAAAGGTAGACACCACATTGGCAAGAAACTTCACATTCTCACCAACCACCACCACTTCGTAATCATCCGCTAGTTTCAGCGAAACTCGCTTGCTTTCAAAATCCACTACAGCCCGATGTTCAACAAGCCAATCCATACCAAGGATTACATAAAAACCATAGAATGGCAATTCCATGAGATCAACAAGAAAAACATGGTTTTGCACTTTCAAGGGACATCTTCTATACAACTTTCGTGTCACAACGGTCTCACCAAAGGAACTAGTCACACGCATACCAACATCCAAAGACTCAACAGGTAAACCAAGCATTTGAGCATGTTCACGCAATATGTACGAGTGTGTAGATCCAGAATCAATCAATGAAAGTAATGATAAGGATTGCAAAGTAAAGGTACCTGCGATCACATCCGTATCATTCCTACCCTCACGCTGAGCATACACTCGAGCCTGGCCACCACCCTCAGGTTGAACGGCCACAACATGAGCTACATTCCTCCCACCATCATCTCTACGCTGAAAATTACCACGGCCGCACCCATGGCCTCTCTGTGGCTCAGCTGCTCTCACCAGAGCCTGTCCCCCCTTCAAAGGCTGAGGACAATCCTTCTTCTAATGTCCACGGTTCCCACAATTCCAGCATGTACCAAGGTTACCCCAACACTCGCCACCATGCCGTCTACCATAACGATTACACTCAAGAGTCCTCTGAACAACATTAGGTCCTTGCTGACCTCTACCAGGGTTACCACCTCCACGCCTAGCATCAAAGTGCGGCCTCCTATCCTTATGCCTCTTGTTGCGATCTCTACCATAATCGCGTTCAGCCGCTCTCTTCTCAGAGCTAGATCCACCTGCACGGCTAGACAAACCAAGATTCGACCCAATGTCCTTGGCTCCAGTGACCAAGACATTGAAATCTGTATAATCTGCCGCAAGCATAAAGGTCTTCACATCCATTACCAACCCATAATGGAATCGTTCGCACCTCTCCCGTTCATTAGGGATCACTCAGGTGCATACTGACTGAGGCAGACAAACCGAATCTCATACTCATCCATCGTCGTGCTACCTTGCACAAGAGACATAAATTCTCTTTTCTTCTCATCTAGGTATCGCACACCAAGATACTTTCGCTTAAACGCACTCAGGAAGAACGTCCAGCTCACTTCACCATCTTTCATCCCAGAGATAGTGGTCGTCCACCACGTATAAGCATCACCATGCAGCAGTGACACCACACAACCCAGCTTCTACACATTATTGCAGCTCATCTGACCCAAAATCCTCTTGGTACTTTCCAACCAAGACTCAGATCCTTCCGGAGATAGACCTCTGAACTCAGTCCCTCCCAGACTACGAAGACGCTCCAAAGGAAATCTCACATTGGCATCATCCTGGTGCGCAACTCCATGAGCTCCAGCTACTGCTGCCTGAAAGGCTCCAGCAATAGCCTGAATCAGCACAGTCATGTCAGGAGCAGCTTGCCCCTACACACCTTCAGGTCCAGCGACCCCAGCACCAACACCAGCATTATCACCTCCAGCTCCACCACCACCGGGTGGTCCACCACCAGGGGAGGAGGTAAATCCACAACATTCTCAGCGTTCTCATCATTCTCATTCTGAGCCATAGCTCTTGTATTCATCCTTATCTCTCTACGTGGCCCCATTTACAAAGAAAACAGTGCACTGACACAAATGGAATAAACACAATTAGGCTCAATAAGGTAAGTAATCCAAGTACTCAAGCTCTTTTTCAAAAACAATTCCTTTCATTAGTTTTGATATGGCAATGGGATCCCCTAACACATTCCAACATAGTATATCATCACATTTGAAACCATGCATCACTATTCATACAACATTCTTTCACCCAAAAGGCATATCATGCAAATACACATACATCACCCACATAACAATTCCCAATTATGCGAGAACTAAGCTCTGATACCACCAAATGTAACCCCCTTAGCCCGACCTAGACGGTTGACCCGAACTACGAAGATTACATGGGGAAAACCAAAGTCAACCTGAAAGTCAACCTTGATTCACGACCCTTTTTTTCTTTTTAATCTTGTCTAGATACATATTAACCCTAAGTGAGTGCTCATAAAACATATTTGGAAACGGCACAACGATCAGATATTATACAGGGACTCAATTGCACTAACTATAAGTTTAGGGACCATTTTGTAATTTCTATAAAATAGAAGGTCTTTACTGAGTTTAATGTTACCAATATGAAATTATTCATGTTACATGCTTCACTGTCAAATTTCATCTTAATTGAACATCTCAAACTCAAGCAATTGCAATATCAACATTTGGGACTAAAATGTAAAGCTTACAAACTTCTGCACCATTCAAATCAGTGCCCAACGGTCACCTGTTTCGAAACAGCCACCTGTTGTATCGAAACGCAGGATCGGAATGACGTTGACCATTTCGATACCCGGGTTGGTTCCGAGACTGATTCCGAAACGAGGCCTTCCAGTGGTCAAATCGTTTCGAAACATCCCTCAGCGTTTCGAAACACGAAGGCCATTTCAAGACCCCGTTTCGAAACACTAGGAGGTGTTTCGATACGGTTTGCCCAGAAATAGCAGCAAATGCTTGTTTTTCAAGCATAAAACCGATCAAACACATCCAAAAGACTTCCCAAGCATATCAACAAGTCAACATACATACAAGGTACACATTTAGAGCCCCTAAACACCTTCATAGCATCAAACAAGAAAATTCATAAGTCTAGAGGCATGCATCCTAATATCCAAACCAAATAGGGAAATCAAACCTCCAAACAAGTAATTAAGGCCATTTACAATTCAAATCTACCAAGGCACACATGCCACGACCTTAGGGAGTTCAACACATCTCCCAAAACAAAACTTAGGTTCCCATTGCCAATTTATCAAAACTAATAGTGTATGAAAACTTCACCATACGTGAGCTTGGACTTCCTTGGATGAACTTAGCTTCCTTGATGCCCTTAAATACCTCAACTATCTGCATTATTGGTAAAAGAGAGCGTAAGCACAAATGCTTAGTGAGGCATGCTCTAAAGAAAACCAACACAATAATGCATTTTTAGAAAACACTTTCATTAAAGCTTTTAAACCACATGCTCATCTCTTTCTCATGCTTAGAAAATTTCAAAGCAAACTCATTGAAATCACATGTACCTTCATTCTATCTCATGCATTAAAACCAAAGCAAAACTCATGGCAAGGCCATTCACATGCTTGTATTGTCAAAGCATTTCTAAACAAACACATATGCATATCTCATAGCATAAATCATCTCATCAAGGTACATGTGTAACAAAAACCATTTCATCAATTATATTGGCATTTAGCATCTCATCAATACTCGGATATGCGGACACATTTCTACACTAGACTCTTCCGGTGGAATCTCACATCACCGTACTCACTTGTCTAGCAACAACATCCGGTGGAATCTCTCATCACCGTACTCACATGGCAGAATCTCTCAACGCTACAAAGCTTGGGTATTGTAACCCCCTTAGCCCGGCCTACACGGTTAACCCGAACTACGAAGATTACACGGGGAAAATCAAATTCAACCCAAAAGTCAACCTTGATCAACGACCCTTTTTTCCTTTTAATCTTATCTAGATACAAAGTAACCCTATGTGAGCACGCATGAAACATACAGGTGAAAAGCACATCGGTCGACAACATGAGGGACTCAAATGCGCAAAATATAAATATTAGGGACCAAACTGTAAATTCTGAAAATTAGAAGGTATTAACTGATTTTTAATTTACCAATATTAAATTAGTCACATTACATGCATTTCTGTCAAATTTCACCTTAATCGGACATCTCAAACTCATATAATTGCAATTACAAATTTCGGGACTAAAACATAAAGCTTGCAAACCTCAAAACCATTCAAATCAGTGCCCAACGGTCACCTGTTTTGAAATGGTGTTGACCGTTCCGAAACACGGGTTCATTTCGAGACTTGTTCCGAAACAGGGCCTTCCAGTGGCCAAACCGTTTCGAAACAGTCACCAGCAGTTTCGAAACACCAAGGCCATTTGCTGGTTTTTCATGCTTAAACCCAATCAAACACATCTTAATGACCCTCTAACCATACCAACAAGTCATCATACATATAAGGTGCATGATTGCAGCTTCAAAACACATTCATGGCATCAAACATTAAACTTCACATGTCTTATTAGAAAACAACACAATAATGCCTTATTAGAAAACACTTTCAACAAGCTTAAAAACACAAGCTTAACTCTTTTCATGCAACCTTGCATACTTTACAAGCATCTCATGCTTCATTACATCAATTCAACATATTGGCTTTCAAGTGATAATTCATAAACTTTTACAACACAAAACACAATCGGATACGCGGATTACAAGCGTTGTCCCACACGCTTCATACACACTACCGAACAACATAAGGTGGAGTTTATGGTACAATCACAACCCCTCCACATCACTCATTGGTAGTTGTATAACTTACTAACGAGAGTACGGGACACATAACAAAAGGTCCACACACACGGACTTTTAACCACCGTTGTGACCTTAACAAGATCCACACATGGACTTTTAACCACTGTTGTGATCTTACCTCTCTCGTTAGGATACTTGGATGGAGTTTTCGGTACAATCACAACCCCTCAACATCCAAGGCGACTTTATTCACGGTGCACCCAATCCTATAGCCGGCTAACTATATCTGATTCAAGTACTTTAAAACCAATTCATCACTTGCCAATATACATCATTTACCATCAACAATTCACTGATTTAAAGCATTAATCAAAGCCATTAAACATCATGCATCACTATGCATCAAAACCATATTAACCATATGTTAAACCAAGGATCTCTTACCTTGAGCATCCTTCATTACATGGCTTTCAAAACCAGCATTAACCATGTTAAAACATGCTTTCAAAACAGAATTTAAACATGCAAATCATAACCAATGCATTCAACCACTTCATGGCTCATTCAAGGGAGTTTCTTCGAAAACTTACACTTGAGCTTAGTTAAGTTGCTTAGACTTAAACTATGCTCCAAAAACCTTCAAATAATTGTTCCAAAGCTGGAAACCAAAATCCACTCACCAATTCCGTTTCGCAAGCTTGCCGAAACGTCGATCAAGCCTCCGGATCGACTCCAAAGGTGTCCGAAGATGTCTCCCCTATTTTAACACATCAAAGTAGAGGATTAATGCATCATCATGCATTAAAATCTTCATCCAACACACCTAAACTCGCCGCTCTACCTAAAGCCAACATTTCGGCTACCAAACACAACCGAAATAACCTCCAAACTCTTCCAAAACTTAACCCAGCCAAGATCCATCACTTCTAACCATTTCTAAACATCAATCAACATCCAAAATAAACCTAAACTCGTCCTTATACCTCCAGCTATAACAGAACACCAAGATCACCTCAAAAACCATCATTTTCATAAGCAAAAACTTAGGAAATTCAACCTATTCGGGATTGCATTGATAAAACCTCATTTACACATCATTAGACATCCAAAATACATTTAAGAATCATCTCAAAACAGAGCCCAAACAATCACAACGAAATTCTTCAAGATTTCTTCCAAATCTTGAGTTTTAAGCCAAAATCAAGTTCATTTCATTAAAACCATTTATAAAACTTAAATTAAGGATTGATAACTTGGGAATTTCAATAAAGAACTGGATATTTAGAGGAGAAGAACAATCTTACCTCTAAATGGTGATTTCTCCTTGATTTGAGCTAATTTCCTTGAAAATTGAATGAGGAAATCAAAAGGATTTGACGCTAGCTTGATTAGGAATTAATTGATGATAGAAATCTCATCAATTGAAGTAAAAATCAAAGCAAAAGCTGCTGGAGAAAAGTGTTTGGATGATGGAATTTTGAGAGAAAAAGAAATGAGAAAATTTTAGGAAAAGTTAGTTATGAAATTCTAAAAAGTGGTTTCCCTTTTTTCTCTTAATTAATTAAAACATTAATTGAATCATCTAAATTAAGGAAAAATCTGGAGAAATCATTTTTGGGTAAATTAGCTCCTTAAAGATTCAAAGTTTCAATCCTTACAAAACATTGACTACTAAACTTTTCAAAAATCGCATATTCGTCATTACACCGAAATGTAGTATTTCCAAACCTTATTTTTAAAATCGATTTCACCACTCTCTTATATATATTAAAAGATAATTTTTAGATATTTTTCTATATTTTTAAAGCATCCCGAACTAGGCTTTCCTAAAACGTCCTTTTATATTCGAACCAAAAATCAGACCGGTCCAGTTCAGACCCTAAACTTCCAAGCCCAAAATTGGGGTGTTACAACTCTCCCCCCTAAGAAATTTCGTCCTCGAAATTTACCTGGAGGAAAGAGGTACGAAAATTGCTTCTTCATGTCATCCTTTTTTCCCACGTGGCTTCCTCAACACCACGATGCTTCCACAACACCTTAACCAATTCAATGGTCTTGCCTCGGAGAACTTTATTGTCCGAATCCAGAATTTCAACCGGCTCTTCATCATAGGTCAGGTCTGGATTCAATTCCACTTCCTCCACATGCATAACATGCGAAGGATCAGATCTATACCTCCAAAGCATAGAGACATGAAACACATCATGTATCTTTTACAATTCTTGCGATAACCTCAGCTTGTACGCAACATGACCCACACGTTCAATCACCTCGTATGGTCCAATATACCTAGGGCTCAACTTACCCTTACGACCAAACCTCATCACCTTCTTCCAAGGCGAAACCTTTAAGAACACACGGTCATCAACCGCAAACTCAATCTCCTTACGCTTCAAATCCGCGTAAGACTTCTGTCTATCAGAAGCTGCCTTCAAACGCTCACAAATGAGCTTCACCTTCTCGGTGGTTCCTTTCAACAAAGTCGGCATCGAAACCAACTTCTGACCTGTTTCAGCCCAGCAAAGAGGAGTTATGCACTTCCTCCCATACAAGGCTTCATAAGGTGCCATTTGAATACTTTCCTAGTAGCTATTGTTATAAGCAAACTCTACCAAAGGCAAATGTTTCTCCCAAAAACCTTGAAACTCAATCACACAGCACCTCAACATATCTTCCAGCACTTGGATAACACGCTCAGACTGTCCATCCGATTGTGGATGATAAGAAGTACTGAAATTCAACCGTGTACCCAAAGCTTGATGCAAACACTCCCAAAAACGCGACGTAAACCTCAGATCCCTATCCGACACTATAGACTTTGGCACACCATACAGTCGCACAATCTCAGCAATGTACAACTCCGCAAGCTTGTCCATGGTATACGTAGTAAGAATAGGTAAGAAATGCACACACTTCGTAAGGCGATCCACAATCACCCACACCGAATTCTTTTTCGATGGCGACAAAGGCAAACCAGACACAAAGCCCATGGTAATCCTTTCCCACTTTCACTCAGGAATCCTCAACGGTTGCAACAACCCATAAGGAAACTGATGTTCAGCCTTAACCCGCTGACAAACCATGCACTTACTCACATACTCCGCAACATCTTTCTTCAAACCAACCCAATAGTACTCATCCATAAGATCACGATACATCTTAGTACTACCAGGGTGCATAGCAAAAGGACTGCTATGAGCCTCAGTCACAATAGTACGCCTCAACTCAGCATCATTCGGCACTACCATCCGACTCCCAAAACATAGAACCCCATCATCATTAAAACAGAAATCTGATGGTCTATCCTCAGCAATATCCTGAACATGTGGCACCAAAGAATTATCCAACAACTTCTTATCCTTTATCAACTGAACCAAAGATGGTTTCACTTGCAATTCAGCCACAAGACCCCCATCTCGTTAAATACTCAAGCTGGCAAACATAGCCCTCAACTCCACTACCACTTTTCTACTTAAGGCATCTGCTACAACATTAGCTTTTTCCGGATGTTACTCGATCGTCAGATCGTAATCCTTAAGCAACTCCACCCAACGTCGTTGCTTAAGATTCAACTCTTTCTGAGACATCAGATACTTCAAACTTTTGTGATCCGTGTACACAGTACACTTCTCACCATACAGATAATGTCTCCAAATTTTCAAAGCAAAGACCACCGCAGCTAACTCAATATCATGCGTAGGATAATTACGCTCATGCACCTTCAACTGACGCGATGCATAAGCCACCACCTTACCTTCTTGCATCAACACACACCCCAAACCAACATAGGATGTGTCGTTGTACACTACAAACTCTTTCCATGATTCAGGTTGAACCAAGATAGGAGCTTGCGTCAAAGCTTCCTTAAGCTTCTCAAAAGCTTGTTGTCTTGCCTATGTCCACTCATACTTGACATCCTTTTGCAACAACTTCGTCAAAGGTGCAGCAATCTTCGAAAATCCATCCACAAACCTCCGATAGTATCCTGTCAATCCAAGGAAACTACGGACTTCATGAACAGACTTAGGAGGCTTCCAATTCATCACTGCCTCAATCTTCTGAGGATCAACTCGGATCCCCTCAGCAGAAACCACATGACCGAGGAAAACAACTTCCCTAAGCCAGAATTCGCACTTGCTCAGCTTAGCATAGAGCTGATTCTCCAACAGCGCCTGCAACACAATCCGCAAATGCCCCTCATGCTCCTCCTCAGTACGAGAGTACACAAGGATATCATCAATGAACACCACAACAAACTTGTCCAAGTATTCATGGAACACTCTATTCATCATGTCCATAAAAGCTGCAGGAGCATTCGTCAAGCCAAACGACATCACAAGAAACTCATAATGCCCATACCTCGTTCTAAAGGCTGTCTTTGGCACATCCACATCTTTCACCTTGAGCTGGTAATAACCTGACCTTAAGTCAATCTTAGAGAACACAGCCGCTCCCCGAAATTGAACAAAAAGATCATCAATCCTCGGCAAAGGATACCGATTCTTGATAGTCAACTTGTTCAGCTGACCATAATCGATGCACATTCTCATAGTGCCGTCCTTCTTCTTCACAAACAAGACCGGTGCATCCCAAGGTGACACACTCGGCCGAATGAAACCACGATCAAGCAACTCCTGAAGTTGCGTCTTCAGCTCCTTCAACTCCTTAGATGCCATTCGGTAAGGAGTAATGGACACTAGAGTTGTGTTTTCATACAACTCAATTCCAAACTCCACCTCTCGACTCGGAGGCAATCCAGGTAACTCCTCCGGAAACACTCCAGGAAACTCTCGTACAGTCCTGATATCTTGAACCCGCAACTCCTTAGAGCTAGGATTCATCACAAAGGCCAGATAAGCCTCACAACCTTGCCTCAGCATTCGACTTGCTTCCAATGAAGACACCACATTGGTAAGAAACTTCACATTCTCACCAACCACCACTACCTCGTAGTCATCCGCAAGCTTTAACGAAACTCGCTTGTTCTCAAAACCCACTATAGCTCGATGCTCAACAAGCCAATCCATACCAAGGATTACATCAAAACCATAGAATGGCAATTCCATGAGATCAACAAGAAAAACATGGTTTTGCACTTCCAAGGGACATCTTCTATACAACTTCCGTTTCACAACGGTCTCACCAAAGGAACTTGTTACATGAATACCAACATCCAAAGACTCAACAGGTAAACCAAGCAATTGAGCATGTTCACGCAATATGTATGAATGTGTAGATCCAGAATCAATTAAGGAAAGTAATGATAAGGATTGCAAAGTAAAGGTACATGCGATCACATCCGTATCATTTCTCCCCTCACGCTGAGCGTACACTCGAGCCTGGCCACCACCCTCAGGTTGAACAGCCACCACATGAGCCACATTCCTCCCATCATCCTCTCTGCGCTGGAAATTACCACGGCCGCGCCCACGACCTCTCTGTGGTGTAGCTACCACAAGAGCACGTCCCTGACCACCACCGGCAAACAAAGGACACTCTCTTCTCATGTGGTCTGTTGAACCACAATTCCAGCATTAATTATCGGTCACTGCTACCGGAGCCTGAACCTTCCTCGCTGCTCGAGGACAATCTCGCCTCATATGGCCACGAGATCCACACGTCCAGCACGTGTTCTAATCAGCTCTCATCCTACCTCCCTGAACAGGCGCACCACGTCCTCCACTACCACGCCTAGCAGAAGACTGATACCTCTTATCACGTCCTCTCTTGTTCCGTCCACCACCGGAACTATAATCAGCAGCTCTTTTGCCTGAGCTAGAACTAAAAACTTTGGGAGACAGACCCAAGTTCTGCTCAATGTCCTTCGCTCTACTCACCAGCACATTAAAATTCGTATACTCAGCAGCAAGCATGAAAGTCTTCACATCCATCACCAAACCGTAACGGAAACGTTCACACCTCTCCCGCTCATCAGGGATTAACTCAGGTGCGTACTGGCTAAGGCGGACAAACTAGACCTCATATTCCGCCACCGACATGCTTCCTTGTGTAAGAGACATGAACTCTCTTTTCTTCTCATCTAGGTATCGCACACCTAGATACTTTTGCTTGAACGCGTTCAGAAAGAACGTCCAAGTCACATCATTCTCCTCCATTCCGGAAATAGTGGTCGTCCACCACGTATACGCATCATCATGTAGCAGAGATACCACACAACCAAATTTCTGCACATTGCTGCAGTTCATTTGCCCCAAAATCCTCTTGTGCTTTCCAAGCAAGATTCAGAACCTTCAAGAGATAAACCTCTGAACTCAGTCCATCCCAGACTGCGAAGACGTTCCAAAGGCAATCTCAAGTTAGCATCACCCTGATGCGCAGCTCCTTGAGCTCCAGCTACTGCTGCCTGAAAGGCTCCTGCAATAGCCTGAATCAAAACAGTCATGTCAGGAGCAGCTTGCCCCTGAACACCTTCAGGTCCAGCGACCCCAGCACCAGCACCAACACCAGCATTTTCACCCCCAGCACCATCACCGCCAGGTGGTCCACCACCAGGGGGAGGAGGTAAATCCACAACATTATCAGCGTTTTCCTCATTCTCATTCTGAGCCATAGCTCTCGTATTCATCCTCGTTTCTCTACGAGGCCCCATTTATAAAAGCAATGCACTGACACAAATGCAATAAACATAATTAGGCTCAACAAGGTAAGTAATCCAAGAACTCAAGCTCGTTTTTCCAAAAACAATTCCTTTCATTATTTTTTATATGGCAATGGGTTCCCATAACATGCATCAGCACAGAATAACATCACAATTGCAACCATGCATTACAATTCAATCGATCACACTTTCACCCAAAAAGCATATAATGCAAATACACATACATTAACCACACAACAAATCCCAAAGATGCGAGAACTAAGCTCTGATACCACCAAATGTAACCCCCTTAGCCCGGCCTAGACGGTTGACCCAAACTACGAAGATTACACGGGGAAAATCAAAGTCAACCCGAAAGTCAACCTTGATCAACAACCTTTTTTTCCTTTTAAACTTATCTAGATACAAATTAACCTTATGTGAGCACACATGAAACATACAGGTGAAAAGCACATCGGTCGACAACATGAGGGACTCAAATGCGCAAAACACAAATATTAGGGACAAAAATGTAAATTCTGAAAAATAGAAGGTCTTAACTAATTTTTAAGTTACCAATATTAAATTAGTCACATTACATGCATCTCTGTCAAATTTCACCTTAATCGGACATCTCAAACTCATATAATTGCAATTACAAATTTCAGGACTAAAACATAAAGCTTGCAAACCTCAAAACCATTCAAATCAGTGCCCAACGGTCACCTGTTTCGAAACGGTGTTGACCGTTCCAAAACACGGGTTCGTTTCGAGACTTGTTCCGAAACAGGGCCTTCTAGTGGCCAAACGGTTTCGAAACAGTCACCAGCCGTTTTGAAAAACCGAGGCCATTTCAGGCCCCCGTTTCGAAATGCCAATGAGTGTATCGATACGGTTTGCCCAGAAGCTGCAGAATATGCTGGTTTTTCATGCTTAAACCCAATCAAACACATCTTAATGACCCTCTAACCATACCAACAAGTCATCATACATATAAGGTGCGTGATTGCAACTTCAAAACACATTCATGGCATCAAACATTAAACTTCACATGTCTATAGGCATGCATCCTAAAATCCAAAACCAAACAACCAACCGAACTCCAAAATAAGAATCAAAAGGCCAATTACAAATCCGAAACATCAAAAGCAACATGCCACAAACTAGGGAGTCCAAAACATCTCCCAAAACCACACTTTAGGTTCCCATTGCCAAATTACCAAAACTAATAGTGTATGAAAACATCACCATACATGAGCTTAGTTTCCCTTGGACTCTTAGCTTCCTTGATGCCCTCAAACACTTCAATTGTCTGCATTATTGGTACAAAGGAGAGAGCGTAAGCACAATAGCTTAGTGAGGCATGCTCTAAAGAAAACAACACAATAATGCCTTATTAGAAAACACTTTCAACAAGCTTAAAAACACAAGCTTAACTCTTTTCATGCAACCTTGCATACTTTACAAGCATCTCATGCTTCATTACATCAATTCAACATATTAGCTTTCAAGTGATAATTCATAAACTTTTACAACACAAAACACAATCGGATACGCGGATTACAAGCGTTGTCCCACACGCTTCATACACACTACCGAACAACATAAGGTGGAGTTTACGGTACAATCACAACCCCTCAACACCCGTGATGGAGTTTACGGTACAATCACAACCCCTCCACATCACTCATCGGTAGTTGTATAACTTCCTAACGAGAGTACGGGACACATAACAAAAGGTCAACACACACAGACTTTTAACCACCTTGTGACCTTAACAAGATCCACACACGGACTTTTAACCACCGTTGTGATCTTACCTCTCTCGTTAGGATACTTGGATGGAGTTTTCGGTACAATCATAACCCCTCAACATCCAAGGCGACTTTATTCACGGTGCACCCAATCCTATAGCCGGCTAACTATATCCGATTCAAGTACTTTAAAACCAATTCATCACTTGCCAATATACATCATTTAACATCAACAGTTCACTGTTTTAAAGAATTAATCAAAGCCATTAAACATCATGCATCACTATGCATCAAAACCATATTAACCATATGTTAAACCAAGGATCTCTTACCATGAGCATCCTTCATTACATGGCTTTCAAAACCAGCATTAACCATGCTAAAACATGCTTTCAAAACAGAATTTAAACATGCAAATCATAACCAATGCATTCAACCACTTCATGGCTCATTCAAGGGAGTTTCTCCGAAAACTTACACTAGAGCTTAGTGAAGTTTCTTAGACTTAAACTAAGCTCCCAAAACCTTCAAATAATTGTTCCAAAGTTGGAAACCAAACTCCACTAACTAATTACGTTTTGCAAGCTTGCCGAAACGCCGATCAAGCCTTTGGATCGACTCCAAAGGTGTCCAAAGATGTCTCCCCTGTTTTTAACACATTAAAGCAGAGGATTAATGCATCATCATGCATTAAAATCTTCAGCCAACACACCTAAACTCGCTGCTCTACCTAAAGCCAACATTTTGGCTACCAAACACAACCGAAATCACCTCCAAACTCCTACAAAACTTAACCCAGCCAAGATCCATTACTTCTAACCATTTCTAAACATCAATGAACATCAAAAATAAACCTAAACTCGTCCTTATACCTCCAGCTATAACAGAACACCAAGATCACCTCAAAAACCACCATTTTCATAAGCAAAAACTTAGGAAATTCAAGCTATTCGGGATTGCATTGATAAAACATCATTTCAACATCATTAGACATCCAAAATACATTAAAGAATCATCTCAAAACAGAGCCCAAACAACCACAACGAAATTCTTCAAGATTTCTTCCAAATCTTGAGTTTTAAGCCAAAATCAAGTTCCTATCATTAAAACCATTTATAAAACTTAAATTAAGGATTGATAACTTGGGAATTTCCAAACCTTATTTTGTAAAATTGATTTCACCACTCTATTATATATATATTAAAAGAGAATTTTTAGATATTTTTCTATATTTTTAAAGCATCCCGAACTAGGCTTTCCTAAAACGTCCTTTTATATTCGAACCGAAAATCAGACCGGTCTGGTTCAGACCCTAAACTTCCAAGCCCAAAATTAGGGTGTTACAGGTATTTCAACAAGTCCTACCCGATGGAATGCCCATCATCGGAAAATCTCCCTTTGGCTTAACCAAAGAGCACATACGAATTTTTAGTTTATAGTGCACTCTCATCCTATTGATCGATCAATTATATCCGGTAAGTTTCTCAACATCTATGCCAATATAATGTGTTAAAATATCATCACACCTACTATTTTTCATGCAAAATAACTCAAATGTTTTCTCATCACTTTTCAAATCAATAATCATACTTTGCTTTAAACCAAGAGCTCAAATCTATTCAATGTATCATGCCATCACATGACAACTCTACAAGCATAATCTCATGCTTCAAAACATGCATAAAAACAGTAGGAATTTAACAATCACAAACCATGAGCATGTAAAAGCAATTTGGGGCCAAACATCACTTTAGAGAGATCAAATCAAGCCATACTTACTTCCGGACTTAGGAAGGTGTTTCAAACCTCTCTTAAATCCCCAAACCTTGTGTTTTTGTCCTCATGGACTTCAAAACCAAACACACTCACCAATTCATTTCGCTTGTTTGTCGAAACGCCGATTAAGCCTCCGGATCAACTCCAGAAGTGTCCGAAGATTTCTCCCCTGTTTTAGACACATAAAAGCAGAGGATTAATGCACCAACACTCCTAAACTCGTTGTTCTACCTAAAACCAACATTTCGGCCACCAAACACAACCAAAATCACTTCCAAACTCTTCCAAAACTTCACCCAGCCAAGATCCATCACTTCTAAACATTTCTAAACATCAATTAACATCAAAAATAACTCTCAACTCGTCCTTATACCTCCAACTATAACAGAACACCAAAAACACCTCAAAAACCACCATTTTCATAAGCAAAAACTTAGGAAACGCAACCTATTCGGGATTGGATTGATAAAACCTCATTTCTAACATCATTTAACATCCAAAATATATTAAGGAACTATCTCAAACAGAGCCCAATCAATTACAAACGAAAATCTTCAAGATCTCTTCCAAAATCTTGAGTTTTAAGCCAAAATCTTGTTTCTAACTTTAAAACCATTTATAAAACATTAATCAAAGATTGAAAACTTGGGAATTTCAGTAAAGAACTGAGTATTTAGTGGAGAAGAACAATCTTACCTCTAAATGGTGATTTCTCCTTGATTTGGGCAAAATTCCATGAAAAAGCAATGTAGAAATCAAAAGGATTTGTTGCAAGATTGATTAGAAACCAATAGGTGATAGAAATCTCATCAATTGAAGTGAAGATCAAAGTGAATTTTGCTGGAGAAAATGTGTTTGGATGATAGGATTTTGAGAGAAAAAGGAATGAGGGAAAATTAGAGAAAAGATAGTTATGAAAATCAAAAGGTAGTTTTCTCATTTCTTTTATTTAATTAAACATTAATTAAATTACCCAAATTAAGGAAAAATCTGGAGAAAAACACTTTGGGTAGTTTGCTCCTTAAAGATTCAAAGTTTCAATCCTTTACAAAACAGTCACTACTAAACTTTGCAAAAATCGCATTTTGGTCACTACACCGAAATGTAGTATTTCCAAACCTTATTTTGTAAAATTGATTTCACCAATCTCATATATATATTAAATGAGGATTTTTAGATATTTTTCTATATTTTTAAAGCATCCCGAACTAGGCTTTCCCTAAAACCTCCTTTTATATTCGAACCGTTTCTTAGACCGGTCCGGTTCAAACCCTAAACTTCTAAGCCCAAAATTGGGGTTTTACATTAGAACTTTCAACAAAGCTCTAGTCACTAAAATAACCTGGAAGGTGATAAGAGAGCCAGAATCCCTCCTTCCACGAACCCTCCGGGGGATCTATTTTCCTAATGGCAATATTCTTGATGCTCCTAAGAGTTCAAACCCCTCTTGGGCTTGGTCAAGAATTCGTGAAGGGATCAAGGTAATCAAGGAGGGTGCTCTATGGAGAGTTGGAAATGGGAGAAGCATCTCAACTTGATTTGATAACTGGGTTCCAACGCTTCCAAACTTCAGAATTTCAGCTCAGTCTTCGCCAGTCCTTTCTTCGCCCTCTGTTAGTTCGCTCATGAATTCAGATCAGAGATCGTGGGATGAATGTAAGATAAAAAAACCTTTTCCCACCAGGCGAAGCTAAGGCAATTTTGGCAATCCCGATTGGAAGGCCCTCTATTCAAGATTCTTTCATTTGGGCTTGTAATAAAAATGGAGAATACTCGTCTAAATCGGGATACAGAGTTATTGAGGAGAAGCTCGTGGATACTTCCAGACCTTCACCAAGTGAAGACCCCAAAGCAAAGAAGGAACTATGGAACTCTATCTAGAAAGTAAGCGCACATTCAAAGATACGGTCTTTCCTGTGGAGACTGTGCCATAACATTGTTCCTTCCAAGAATGCCCTGAAAGCCCGATTGCACGGTTTGTTCAGAGACACAGACGTATGTCCCCGATGTGGAAGCACAGGGGAATCGGTTGAGCATATCCTGTTTTTCTGCCCTTTTGCACAGGCAATTTGGAAAGCTTCTGCTTTTAACTATTCCCCGTCTGCTATGGGCTTCCCTGGATTCCCCAAATGGTGGTGCAAGATAAATGAGCTAAAGAATATAGCTCATTTTTTAGATGGATGTGCTCACATTGCTTTCCTTCTATGGTCCATATGGAAATCGAGGAATGCTTTGGTCTTTGAAGGTAGGAAAGACACTCCTTGGGATGTGTGGCTGAGAGCGGATGGAGACTTTATGGAATTCTCCCAATGTGTGTCGTCTGGAACCGAGAAAAGGGCGCATGGTACTAGAACTGCAAGTCAATGGACTCCACCTCCTCCTGGAAAGGTCAAGATAAACTGTGATGCTGCTTTTGATCAGTTGACAAGAAAAGCCTCCATTGCGGCTGTGGTACGAGAGAACTCGGGATCCTTCCTCCATGGCTTTTCTGCCCCTTGTACCGCTCCTTCTGCTGTAGTGGCGGAAGCCCTTGCCATCAGATTGGGTGTTTCGATGGCCAATCAGAATGGTTTTAACGACATTATCATAGAGGCGGATAGCCAAGCGGTAATTGCTAGGCTCAGGTCTGGGATCTCAGCTGATTGGGTGACATCAGCCATCGAAGATGACATTAAGGAGATAGCGAAGTCTTTCTCTTCTTGTTGTTTTAATTTTGTTCCTAGGCTGTGTAACCAGGCAGCCGACTGGCTTGCCAAGTTTGCTAAGAATCAGGAGGGCTATATGTCTTGGAGCCCTTCAATCTTTCCCCCTACCTTATGTACTTGTAGCTTTTCAGTGATATAAAGTGTTTGTTGAACAAAAAAAAAGTCTTGGAGAAAGCAATAAAACTTAGAAGTACTTGTGATCACGGACGGAGGTACATGTGGATGAAAATCGTCTATCCCTTAATTATGCTTCTATTAGTGTCTCCACTTTAAAATAACAGGTTTAAAGTTTAGGGTTTAGGGTTTAAAGTTAGGGCTTAGGGTCAGGGTGTAGGGAATTAGGGGTATGGTGTATTTTTAGGGTTTAGGGTTTAAAGTTAGGGCTTAGGGTCAGGGTGTAGGGAATTAGGGGTATGGTGTATTTTTTAGGGTTTAGGGTTTAGGATATGAAATTAAGGTGAGAGCTTAAAATTTAATTTTAAGTGTTTTTTAGTACGGGGCATATAAGGAGGCATGATATTTTTACTCGGGACATGCCCCCAACTAAAAATAATAATTTTTTACCTTTATGATGTAGCTTTTTTTCTTAAAAAAAGATTACCAAGCAAAATACTTAAGTTTGTCCTCTCAAACTCTAAATCCTAGTTCCGTCCCTATTTGTGACATGCCACAGTCTTATTCTCATTCAACCAAAAACATATTAAGGTATTATAAAGGAAGATCATAACTTATCAAGCACTTTAGTAATCTAAGGCTAAAAGCATCCATTGGAAAATAAACAGTCCAGAAAACTAAACTAAACAAATGAAATGAATAAATTTTAGAAAATTACTCAGAATCTGTTTTAAAGGAATACTCACAGCTCTTGAACAAAATTTTGAGGCCAAATTAGTATCATGGAAAATTTGTGCAAAGAGAGAAACATGAAAATGGCAACATTTACAACCACATTCGGTGTAAGGAAAAAAAATCTAGTTCCTAATTAATGAAGATGCTTGACAGTACCATAGCATAGTAAAGAATAGAAATGATTATCGAGCGAGTCGATCGGGAGTTGAGTAGTGCTCGACTCATGTTCATTAAAAAGTTTCGTTGTTAGACTCGACTCGTTGCTCGGTAAGCTCGATAATTTTTTTTCCGACTCGTGCTCGTTAAAAAATCTTGTTGCTCGTTAAGCTCGTCAAAATTTTTACCTTATTTTCAAAGATATAGGTAAAATCTAGTGGTACTATTAGAGCTTAATATAAACATACAAATTAAAAAAAAACGTGAGGACTGATGAGATAAAAAAAAGAACTTGTCATGACCGAGCTAGAGATGAGGTCGATATTCGAGTGTGAGACTCTTTCTAGTTGTTCAACAATATTTGATGAACAACAAAAGGATAAAAGACCTTAGAGATTTCGGGGTGTTAACTTTCAATCATATATTTTTTTTGTAAGAAACAGAAGACTTTTCACTTTTCAACTTTTATACATAAAATAATAATAAAATAAAAAAAACTTTAATAAAAAAGGAATGCCTAATTATTACAATTTAATTTCTTTTAATACAAATTAACTTTTTTATTTCTCAGAAAATATATAACGTTTTGAAAATTTAAAACCAAATATTTTATGAGTAAATTATAAATTACCTAGCAAGCCACTAAATTTTTTAGAGTTTTCAATTAGCTTTTAAACTTCTTTGAACATAAAGTTTTTTAAGGTAGCCACCAAAAAAAATCATAAAAAAATTTATAAAAAAATAATGAGTTGCTCATGAACTTATCGAGTCAAGTTAAACTTTGCTCGACTCGACTCGCTAAGATCTCGAGTAGAGCTCAAATTCGAGTTGAGTCGACTCGAGTCGAGCTCGAGCTATTTGCGAGCTGCTAAACTCAATTAGCACCCATACTAAAGAATAATAAAAAGTAGGGGCGGTCAATTTATTAAAATGAGATCCTTAATTTATAGTATAAAAATAAGTTTTTTTTTCAAATAAAATTCCTTTGAAACAAAATGTTAGGTTACTCTCTTGGGCAACATAAAAGTGACTTACAAACATCTAATGGTCTAATTTTTTCACTTAAAAATGATGTTCTTCTTGCATATTTTGAAGCAAAATCATCTACATCGTTTTCGATATCAACTTTTTCCAATAGACCAGTCTCGATTGATATCAAAGCAAGTCCATTTAGTCTTTCTTGCGAAATAGTTGTCCGTAAGCATGACTTCACAAACTTTAATTTTGAAAAGCTTCGTTATGTAGAAACAACAATAATAGGAATTGTAATACCCTCTTAATCGGTTTAAGAAATAAACCTAGTCAAAGAACATTACAAAGAAAAGAAGACATTCAAACAATCAAACATGGGAAGCAAACTTCAAGAAATCGAATGGAACTAAAGGATATGCAATTTGAGACACAAAACCTAAGTAATTTGAAAGGCTACAAAAGCTTATCTCTTTAAACTCTATTAGACTCAAAGGAAATAGAACTAAGTTAGGCTAGTTACTACATATTCGAAATGGTTCCAATTAAGGTGACTTGTTCCTTAAGCAAATACTTTAAGGTTTGATAGCGCGCGCACACACACATGACATAGTTTGAATCTTGACACACTTCATTCAAGCTATATCCTAGTAATATTCCGATTAAACATGATTAAAGCTACTATATATAAGGCATGTACGTAAGCATTTCTACTCGTACAAGCATTAGTGTACCTAAAAGAAATTCAGCCACACATTCTTAATCCAAACATTACACATCAAACATTTAATCCCAAGAAATATTTAATTAAGCATGTCCCAACCAATACAAACAAGGTTTCCAATCAAACAACATGTCATGCCCTCATATTCAATCTACTTAAGGTACTTCCATTATTAACTATTAGCTAACAAACATCTAAACCCGTCCAAGCAACAGATAACCACCAAAACACATTTGAGACTTGATTACATATTTCAAAATGTACTTATAAGTTGTATATGCCAAAAAAGATGAACTAAATGCATCAATTTAATACACTGAGCCACCATTCTAGGTATTTTACAAGAAACAAAAAAAAGCATACTATTTTGTTGTAATTGTGATCCAACCAAGCTCCAAGAAGGATTTTTCTTTCAAACTTTACCTTGAATGAGATGAAAGGATGATATAAGGTTACATTTAGTGAGGTAGTATAAACGGTTAATAGCAAGAAGCAGTCAGACTATCCTTTCATCAAACACATTATTCATATATATTTGTATATACAAATGTTTGAACAAGAAATTAGCTAACATGGCATATGCTTTCAAAGCAATACCCATATTTATAAATTAAGGAGTATTCGAACAGATCATGAGTACATATAAACAATCAAATAATTTCACATTTAGATAGGCATGATAGCATAACAATCTATACCTTTAAGATAATAATCAATCAACATCTAGATACAAATTTCTTATCATACAAGTTATAGCAATAGTTTTCTTAGATAGCTTACAAGCTTCCATGTTTTCCTTTTTAATTTAGCCTTGTGATTCAAGTAGTCTAGGTACACGAATTCCCAACCAACTGTCGCCAATAATATTGTAATGCCCTAAATCCTAGCTTAGAAGTATTAAAGCTTGTCATCTAAATTGCTAGCTCAATTAAGTTTGAACCTAGGCTAATTAGGCTATCTAAGGAATAAATTGAATGAACACGAAAGGTTAGTGACCAATTTAGAAGGATCAAACTGAATTAAATGAAAAAAAATAAAGATTGCATGCATAAATCTAATATTCCTAAATGCCCTTGCTTAAACCTTTGATTAGTAGCTAATCAAGGGATAAATTGGTCATTTCAAAATTCTATACATTTTCAGCCGAATTTTGATTGGGAGCTTGATTCCCTGATTCCCTAACTATGCTTGTCTAGTATTCTTATTATGATTGGATTGTACATGACTCGGATTAGTAGAATTTTGAGTAGGAGCTTGATCTCTCATTGCTGGATAGTCTCTGATATAGTGATCACTTCCGCCACAAGCAAAACATAAGTTGGCCTGCTTTCGGCACTGACCGAAATGTTGTTTCTGACAATGCTGATAGACTGTAGCCCTTTCTGAATTCCCCGGGCTATTAACAGATATAATCGGGGCAACAAGTCTATTCACTGACTGAGGCTTCGGTGTGAAATTACTACGAGGAGCTGGATTATACGAAGAAGAACCTTTTTTCTGGCTTTTAGACTTCTTCGATTTCCAGTGAGACTTGTCATCACTCTTGCGTTTCTTATCATGGCGATAACCGCTTTTCCTCTTTTCTGCGGCCCGAAACTTGGATTCTGTAGCAATTGCTCGATTTACAAGAGTTTGGAATTCCGTGATGTTTAGGGCGGTAAACATCAGACTCAACTCATAATTCAGATCGTCAATGAACATACGACACTTTTCTTTCTCTGTCTTGATGTACTCAGAACCATACTTGCAGCACTTACAGAAATCAGCCACGTACTGCTCTTTTGGTCGACCCACTTGCTTCAGATGCAAGAAACGCTTTCTTCAATCGGCCAAGTACTGTTCACTGATGTATTTCTTCTTAAATTATTCTACAAAGAATTTCCAGTTCACAGATTCAGCTAGAGCAGTTAGTGTTGTAGTCTCCCACCAGTTCAAAGCTTCATCAGCAAGTAAGGCAACAACACATTCGAGCTTATGCTCATCTGAGCACTGAAGTTGCTTAGTCAATATTTGAGTAGTTCTTTCTAACCAATACTACGCTTCTTCAGGTTTCTCTTCACTAGAGCCTGCAAATGTATAGGCTCGACGCTGAGCAAGCTTTTCGATAGGAGCTCTGCTAGGGGCAGCAGCTACCGGAGCAGGTTGTTCATATCTCATGTTCGTCAAAAGCTGATTGAACATTTCTTTCATACTCAGAAGGCAATCTCTTTGAGCATTCTGAACAGTCGGATTATTAGTGTTTGTCCGAGGATGAACAAGAGGTTGTTGTCGAGTGCTATCTTACACAGGAGGTTGTGGTCGAGTACTTTCTGGTATATGAGGGTTTTCTTGTAACAGAGGGTTTTCTTTCGCATGGATAACCTCTAGTACCGGAGGGTTTTCTTTCATACGAACACTATCTTGTACATGAGGATTTTCTTTCATATGGACACTATCCCCTTCACTTGAGGATCCTCAAGGACTTTCATCGTCTCAAGCTAAACGTGTCTCTTTCATTCTAATTCATATCAAACAGAATCAAAGTCAAGAACATAATTACAAGAAATTCAATGTATGATCCCTAGGTGGCTTGACTATACTAATAATGCACACAGAACACATTCGAGGTCTTTAGGACCTGTAACCTAAAAAGCTCTGAAGCCACAAAATATAACACCCCTAACCCGGGCAGAGAGTTAGGAGCGTTATCGGAGATCGAAAAACAAAAGATCAGAAACAAGAAACCATTCTTAATTAAGTTATTCATTTTAATTCGCATGCGAAAAGTGGGCTAACAAAAACTTTTTCTAAACATAAGCGACTAAACAAAATTTCTTTAATCTTACTTAACAAATTACAAACCAATTTAAACCTTTCCTATTATCATTATCGAATTACAATTTCATAACTATAAATAACCATTCGGCCACTATGCTTTCTATTTAGCCAATTAATTCAAATCATTTACTAATAGGTTACGAAATTACTATTTCGAATATAATTGCATCAACATGCCGAATGCTTAAGCTATTCATTATCATACCATTCGAAATCTTGATTAACTTTGTCTAGGTGATTTTCGAATTAATCCAATTACCAATAATTAATTACATCAATTTTGCATACAATGCATATTAGATTTCAACACCATGGCATTCGATTTCCTTTAATTAGATCATTACAAAATATCAAGTTTTATATGCTCCTAAACCATGTCAAGCTATAGACTATTAACAACAAAAAGAATCGGCAAGACCACTAGCTCGACTTACATTTATATACAACAAAATAATGAGGCTTTCTATGTACATACAAAACATAATTCTAGCCTCCTAACCAAGCATCATGGAGCATATAATCTTAAACACCAACGTATACTTAGGCTACGACCAAACACAACAAAACGAGCCCTTAGACAAACTTCAAAGCCACCATCTAGGAGTCTAAACATAAGACTAAGATCATACATATTTCTGAACTTGTAACTTGATCCAATCGAATGCTAACTTTAAGGTCCAAGCGATCCTGCTAAAGTTTGGAAGAAGAAAACAACAGAGCGTTAAGTACAAATTGTACTTAGCGAGATAATGCTAATCTAATTCATTCATGAGCTTTTAATGTGATCAAGCGTTGAGTTTACTTAGCTAGGTTTATTAACATCCAATTTATACCCAACTAATCTTGTGAATATCAAATACACATAGCATCATGCATAACATAATTAACATTCTTAGCACATGCTCGAATACATAACAAACAACATTAATTTATCACATGCTTCTATTTGATTCGGTCAATACCATTATTCAATTCAATTTTCAGCATACTAAATCTCATGCTTAACAATTGAATTAACCAAAATTCATGCCAATCAATACATAGCATCATTAATTTATCAAAACGAAATCGCCAATTTTCCATGAGCATATCATTCGAATAGGTCTCAAACCATTAACCAAAAATCAGAAATTATTAAACTTATCACATCCCAATTTCCATGCATTCGAACAGGGCCATTGCCCACTTTACATATATTCGGACTTAAAAGCATTTCATATACATTACATCATAATCGGAACTCGGAAGGACCAATGTCCACATAATTCATCATTTCATTTCACATCATAACATACCAAGTCATACGAACCATTTATCCACTTCATAAGCTATACATAATTTAGCAAATTCCATTTAATTTAATTAGGTTACATTGCATTTTATTTCATTGCCCTAGGTAGAGTAGACGTATCAGATATTCAAGCCATCAAGAGGGTACCAAGTACCGAACAATGGTTACACGAAGCAACAAGAAATGTGTAACACCCCAATTTTAGGCTTGGAAGTTTAGGGTCTGAACCGGATTGGTCTGATTTTCGGTTCGAATATAAAAGGTGGTTTTAGGGAAAGCCTAGTTCGGGATGCATTAAAAATATGGAAAAATATCTAAAAATCCTCTTTTAATATATATAAGAGAGTGGTGAAATCAATTTTACAAAATAAGGTTTGGAAGTGTGACATTTCGAAATATTGACTAAAATGTAATTTTTTAAAAGTTCAGTGGTGATTGTTTTGTAAGGATTGAAACTTTGAATCTTTAAGGAGCTAATTTACCCAAGGAAGGATTTCTCCAGATTTTTATTAATTTTAATGACTCATTTAATGTTTAATTAATTAAAAGAAAAGGGGAAAACCATATTTTAGTTTTCATAACCAACTTTTGTTAAAATTTTCTCATCTGATTTTCTCTCAAAATTCCCTCAGCCAAACACATTTCCACAGCAACATTCCTTTTGATTTTCACATTAAATGATGAGGTTTCAATCATCAATTGATTCCTAATCCTTTCTACATCAAATCTTCTTCATTTGCTATTTGGATTTTCAAGGATTTCGGCTCTAAACAAGGAGAAATCTACATTTAGAGGTAAGGATGTCCTTATCCTCTAAATACTCAGTTCTTTACTGAAATTCCCAAGTTCTCAATCCTTGAATTGAGTTTTATAAAAGGTTTTAATGTTGTGATCTTGATTTTGGCTTAAAACTCAAGATATTGATTTAATCTTGAAGAAATTCGTAATGAATGTTTGGGCTCTTTTTTTAGATGTCTTTTTCATGTATTTTAGATGTTTAATGATGTGTAATTGAGTTTTAATGAATGCAATCCCGAATAGGTTGATTTTCCTAAGTTTTTACTTGTGAAAATGGTGGTTTTTGGGGTGATCTTGGTGTTCTGTTGTTGCTGGAGGTATAAGGACGAGTTTAGATCCTTTTTGGATAATAATTGATGTTTAAGAATGTTTAGAAGTGATGGATCTTGGCTGGGTTATGTTGTGGATGAGTTTGGATGTGATTTCAGTTGTGTTTGGTAGTCGAAATGTTAGATTTGGTGAGAGCAGCGAGTTTAGGTGTAATGGCTGAAGATTTTAATGCATGATGATGCATTAATCCTCTGCTTTGATGTGTTTAAAACAGGGGAGACATCTTCGGATCCTTGTGGTGTTGATCCGGAGGCTTGATCGGCGTTTCGGCAAGCTTGCGAAACAGAATCGGTGAGTGAAGTTTGGTTTTCAGCTTTGAAACCAATGTTTGAAGGTTTTGGGAGCTTAGTTTAAGTCTAAGCAACTTAACTAAGATCAAGAGTAAGTTTTCGGAGAAACTCTCTCTTTGATGAACCATGAGATGGTTGGATGCAATGTGTTTAATTTGCATGTTTAAATTCTGTTTTGAAAGCATGCTTTAGCATGATTAATGCTGGTTTTGAAAGCCATGTGTTGAAGGATGCTCAAGGTAAGAGATCATTGGTTTGACATTGATAAATGTGGTTTTGATGCATAGTGATGCATGGTTGTTAATGGGTTTGATTAATGCTTTAAAATAGTGGATTGTTGATGATAATTGATGTATATTGGCAAGTGATGTGTTGGTTTTAAAGTACTTGAATCGGTTATAGTTAGCCGGCTATAGGATTGGGTGCATCGTGAATAAAGTCACCTTGGATGTTGAGGGGTTGTAATTGTACCGTAAACTCCATCCAAGTACACTAACGAGATGTTTAAGATCACAATGGTGGTTAAAAGTCCATGTGTGGATCTTGTGTTGTGTGTCCCGTGTTCTCGTTAGTGATGTTATACAACTCCCAATGAGTGATACGGAGGGGTTGTGATTGTACCGTTAAACTCCATCACGGGTGTTGAGGGGTTGCGATTGTACCGATAAACTCCACCTTGTATGTTTTGTAGTGTGTATGAAGCGTTTGGGACAACGCTTGTAATCCGCATATCCGATTGTGTTTTATGTTGAAAATGGTTATGGATTATCACTTGGAAGCCAATATGACATGTTGATGTTAATGAAGCGTGAGATGCTTGTTGTGTATGCATTGTTGCATGAGAAATGATATTTGTGAATGAAAAGGCCTTTGAAAGGTGTTTTATAAAGTGCATTATTGTGTTGTTTCTTGAGAGCATGCCTCACTAAGCAATTGTGCTTACGCTCTCTTTCTTGAACCAATAATGCAGAGAATTGAAGTGCTTTAAGGGCAGCAAGGAGGCTAAGAATCCAAGGGAAGGCTAAGCTCATGTATGGTAACTATTTTTTACAACATTATTAGCTTTTGGTATTTGGCAATGGGAACCTAGGTTGTGTGTTGGGAGATGTTTTGGACTCCCTAAGTTTGGCATGATGCCTATGATGTTTTGAACTTGTAAATGGCCATTATGGTGATTGCATTGATGTTTTGATGTTTGGTTGGTTTGAATATTAGGATGCATGCCTATAGACTTGTGGTTTTCCTAATTGATGCCATGAATGAGTTTTGATGACGGAAATATGTACCTATTATGTATGTTGACTTGTTGGCATGATTAGGGGGTCTTAGGGATGTTTTTGAGTGGTTAATTGTATGATAAACTAGAAAAATCTGCACTTTTTGGGCAGTCCGTATCGGAACGGGCACTATCGTTTCGAAACGGGGGCCTGTAATGGCCTTCGTGTATCGAAACGGGTAGAGGGCGTACCGAAACGGATTTGCCACTGTCAAGCCCTGTTTCGAAATAGGTCTCAAAACGAACCCGCGTTTTGGAACAGTCAACCCCCGTTCCGAAACAGGTGACCGTTGGGCCTGATTTGAATGGTTTAATTTTTGCAAGCTTCACGTTTTAGTCCTGAATTTCACATATGCAATTGCTTGAGTTTGTGGTGTCCGTTTAAGATGAAATTTGACAGAGAAGCATGTAATATGACTAATTTCATAATGGTAACTTAAAAATCAGTTAAGTCCTCTTAGTTTACAGAATTTATATTTTGGTCCCTAATAGTTGTAGATTATGCAATTGAGTCCCTCATTGCTTTCCAATTGCTGTGCTTTTCAAGTATGCTTTCCTCAAGGCTACATTTAGGTTTAATATGCATCTAGACAAGATTAAAAAGAAAAAAAAGGCTCGTTAATCAAGGTTGACTTTGGTTTTCCCTGTGTAATCTTAGTAGTTTGGGTCAACCGTCTAGGCCGGGCTAAGGGGGTTACATTTGGTGGTATCAGAGCGAGTTCTCGAGTAATTGGGTATGGTTATGTGGGTGATGTATGCATGATTGCATGATGTACCTTTTTGAATGAAAGTTGTAAAGTATGTTACAATTGTGATGCTATGCTGTATTGAAGCATGTTAGAGGGACCCATTGCGATATCAAAACTAATGAAATGAATTGTTTTTGAGAAATGAGCTTGAGTGCTTGGATTACTTACCTTGCTGAGCCTGATTATGTTTATTGCATTTGTGTTAGTACAATGTTTAGTGAATGGGACCTCGTAGAGAGACGAGGATTAATACGCGAGCTATGGCTCAGAACGAGAATGATGAGAATGTTGATAATGTAGTGGATTTACCTCCTCCTCCTGGTGGTGGACCACCTGGTGGTTGTGGTGCTGGAGGTGATGGAGCTGGTGTTGATGCTGGTGCTGGGGTCGCTGGACCTGAAGCTGGGCAGGGGCAAGCTGCTCCTGACATGACAGTTTTGATACAAGCTATTGCTGGAGCCTTTTAGGCGGCAGTAGCTGGAGCTCATGGAGCTGGGCATCATGGAGATGCTAATGCTAGACTACGTTTGGAACGTCTGCACAGTCTGGGAGGGACCGAGTTTAGAGGTTTGTCTACTGAAGGTTCCGAGTCTTGGTTGGAAAGTACCAAGAGGATATTGGGACAAATGAACTGCAGTGATGTGCAGAAGCTAGGATGTGTGGTATCGCTGTTACACGATGATGCGTATACTTGGTGGAAGACCGCTATCTCCGGAATGGAGGAAGTTGATGTGACTTGGACGTTCTTTCTGAACGCGTTCAAGCGGAGGTATCTAGGTGTGCGATACCTGGATGAAAAGAAAAGAGAATTCATGTCTCTGACGCAAGGGAGCATGACAGTAGCTGAGTACGAGATACAGTTTGTTCGTCTCAGTTAGTACGCACCTGAGCTTGTCCCTAATGAAAGGGAAAGGTGTGAACGTTTCCGATATGGTTTAGTGATGGACGTAAAGACCTATATGCTTACAGCTGAGTACACTGATTTTGATGTACTGGTGGGGAGAGCGAAGGATATTGAGCAGAACCTGGGTTTGTCTTCCAGGAGTGATGGTTCTGGCTCGGGCAAGAGAGCTGTTGAGTATAGTTCCGGTGGTGGACGGAACAAGAGATGACGAGATAAGAGGTATCATTCTTCTGCTAGACGTGGTGGTGGAGGGCATGGTGCGCCTGTTCAGGGAGACAGGGCGAGAGCTGATCAGAACACATGGTGGGCGTGTGGATCGCGTGGCCATTTGAGGCGTGATTGTCCTCGAGCTGCGAGGGAGGTTCAGGCTCTTATTGTTGTAGCCGGTAATTCATGCTGGAATTGTGGTTCGGCAGACCACATGAGGAGGGAGTGTCCTTTGTTGGCCGGTGGTGGTCAGGGACGTGCTCCTGGAGTTGTTGCACCACAGAGAGGTCGTGGGCGCGGCCGTGGTAACTTCCAGCGTAGAGAGGATGGGGGAAGGAATGTGGCGCATGTGGTGGCTGTCCAACCTGAGGGTGGAGGCCAGGCTCGAGTGTATGCACAGCGAGAGGGGAGGAATGACACAGATGTGATCGCAGGTACCTTCACTTTGTAATCATTGTCATTACTTTCCCTGATTGATTCTGGATCTACACACTCGTACATATTGCGTGAACATGCTCAATTGCTTGGTTTGCCTGTTGAGTCTTTGGATGTTGGTATGCGTGTAACTAGCTCTTTTGGTGAGACCGTTGTGACACGGAGGTTATATAGAAGGTGTCCCTTGGTTGTGCAAAACCATGTTTTTCATGTTGATATTATGGAATTGCCTTTCTATGGTTTTGATGTAATCCTGGGTATGGATTGGCTTGTTGAGCATCGAGCTGTGGTGGATTTTGAGAACAAGCGAGTTTCGTTGAAGCTTGGGATGATTATGAGGTGGTGGTGGTTGGTGAGAACGTGAAGTTTCTTTCCAATGTGGTGTCTACATTGGAGGCGAGTCGGATGCTGAGGCAAGGATGTGAAGCCTACCTAGCCTTTGTGATGAATCCTAGCTCTAAAGAGTTGCGAGTGCAGGATATTAGGACTGTGCGAGAGTTTCCTGGTGTGTTTCCGAAGGAGTTGCCTGGATTGCCTCCTAATCGTGAAGTGGAGTTTGGAATTGAGCTGTATGAAAATACAACTCCAGTTTCCATTACTCCTTATCGAATGGCACCTAAGGAGTTGAAAGAGCTGAAGACGCAACTTTAGGAGTTGCTTGATCGTGGTTTCATTCGACCGAGTGTGTCACCTTGGGGTGCACCGGTCTTGTTTGTGAAGAAAAAGGATGGCACTATGAGAATATGCTTCGATTACCGTCAGCTGAACAAGTTGACTATCAAGAATCGATATCCATTGTCGAGGATTGATGATCTTTTTGATCAATTTCGGGGAGCAGTTGTGTTCTCCAAAATTGACTTAAGGTCAGGGTATTACCAGTTGAAGGTGAAGGATGTGGATGTGCCAAAGACAGCCTTCAGAACGAGGTATGGGCATTATGAGTTCCTTGTGATGCCGTTTGGTTTGACGAATGCTCCTGCAGCTTTTATGGACATGATAAATAAAGTGTTCCATGAGTATTTGGACAAGTTTGTTGTGGTGTTCATTGATGATATCCTCGTGTACTCTCGTACAGAGGAGGAGCATGAGGGGCATTTGAGGATTGTGTTGCAGGCTTTGTTGGAGAATCAGCTTTATGCTAAGTTAAGCAAGTGTGAGTTCTAGCTCAGGGAAGTTGTGTTCCTTGGTCATGTAGTTTTTGCTGAGGGGATTCGTGTTGATCCTCAGAAGATTGAGGCAGTGATGAATTGGAAGCCTCCTAAGTCTGTTCATGAAGTCCGTAGTTTCTTTGGTTTGGCGGGATAGTACCGGAGGTTCGTGGATGGATTTTCAAAGATTGCTGCACCTTTGACGAAGTTGTTGCATAGGATGTTAAGTTTGAGTGGACGGAAGCGAGACATCAGGCTTTTGAGAAGCTGAAGGCAGCGTTGACGCAAGCTCCTATCTTGGTTCAGCCTGAATCAGGGAAAGAGTTTGTGGTGTATAGTGACGCATCCTACGTTGGTTTGGGATGTGTGTTGATGCAAGAGGGTAAGGTGGTGGCTTATGCATCGCGCCAGTTGAAGGTGCATGAGCGCAATTATCTTACGCATGACATTGAGTTGGCTGCGGTGGTTTTTGCCTTGAAAATTTGGAGACATTACCTGTATGGTGAGAAGTGTACAGTGTACACGGATCACAAGAGTTTGAAGTATCTGACGTCTCAGAAAGAGTTGAATCTTAGGCAACGACGTTGGGTGGAGTTGCTTAAGGATTACGATCTGACGATCGAGTATCATCCGGGAAAAGCTAATGTTGTTGCGGATGCCTTGAGTAGGAAGGTAGCAGTGGAGTTGAGGGCTATGTTTGCCAGTTTGAGCATTTCGCGTGATGGTGGTCTTGTGGCTGAGTTGCAAGTGAAACCATCCTTGGTTCAGTTGATAAAGGATAAGCAACTGTTTGATGATTCCTTGGTGCCACATGTTCAGGATATTGTTAAGGATAGGCCATCGGATTTCTGCTTTAATGATGATGGAGTTTTGTGTTTTGGGAGTCGGATAGTAGTGCTCAATGATGCTGAGTTGAGGCGTGCTATTCTCACTGAAGCTCATAGTAGTCCTTTTGCTATGCACCCTGGTAGTACTAAGATGTATCGTGATCTTCGTGATGTGTACTATTGGGTGGGTTTAAAGAAAGATGTTGATGAGTATGTGAGCAAGTGCATGGTTTGTCAGCGAGTTAAAGCTGAGCATCAATTTCCTTCTAGGTTGTTGCAACCGTTGAGGATTCCTGAGTGGAAGTGGGAAAGGATTACCATGGACTTCGTGTCTGGTTTGCCTTTGTCACCATCGAAGAAGAATTCGGTGTGGGTGATCGTGGATCGCCTGACGAAGTGTGCGTATTTCTTGCATGTGCATACTACATATACTTTGGACAAGCTTGCAGAGTTGTACATTGCTGAGGTTGTGCGGCTGCATGGTGTGCCAAAGTCGATCGTGTCGGATAGAGATCCGAGGTTTACATTGCGTTTCTGGCAATGTTTACATCAGGCTTTGGGTACACGGCTGAATTTTTGTACTTCTTATCATCCACAGTCGGATGGACAGTCTGAGCGTGTTATCCAAGTGCTGGAGGATATGTTGAGGTGTTGTGTGATTGAGTTTCAGGGTTCTTGGGAGAAGTGTTTGCCGTTGGTGGAGTTTGCTTATAACAATAGCTACCAAGCAAGTATTCAAATGGCACCTTATGAAGCCTTGTACGAGAGGAAGTGTAGGACTCCTCTTTGTTGGGTTGAAACAGGTCAGAAGTTGGTTTCAATGCCAACACTGTTGAAAGGAACCACCGAGAAGGTGAAGCTCATTTGTGAGCGATTGAAGGCAGCTTCTGATCGACAGAAGTCTTACGCGGATTTGAAGCGTAAGGAGATTGAGTATGCGGTAGGTGACCGTGTGTTCTTGAAAGTTTTGCCTTGGAAAAAGGTGATGAGGTTCGGTCGAAAGGGTAAGTTGAGCCCTAGGTACATTGGACCATACGAGGTGATTGAGCGTGTGGGTCCTGTTACGTACAAGTTGAGGTTACCACAAGAGTTGGAAAAGATTCATGATGTGTTTCACGTCTCTATGCTTCGGAGGCATAGATCGGATCCTTCGCATGTTATGCCTGTGGAGGAAGTGGAGTTGAATCCAGACTTGACCTATGATGAGGAGCCGGTGGAAATTGTGGATTCAGACAGTAAAGTGCTTCGAGGTAAAACCATTGAGTTGGTAAAGGTGTTGTGGAAGCATGGTGGTGCTGAGGAAGCCACGTGGGAAAGGAAGGATGACATGTTGAAGAAATTTCCATACCTTTTTCCTCCAGGTAAATTTCGAGGATAAAATTTCTTAAGGGGGGGGGGGAGTTGTAACACCCCAATTTTGGGCTTGGAAGTTTAGGGTCTGAACCGAACTGGTCTTATTTTCGGTTCGAATATAAAAGGTGGTTTTAGGGAAAGCCTAGTTCGGGATGCATAAAAATATGGAAAATATCTAAAAATCCTCTTTTAATATATATAAGAGAGTGGTGAAATCAATTTTACAAAATAAGGTTTGGAAGTGTGACATTTCGAAATAGTGACTAAAATGTAATTTTTGAAAAGTTCAGTTGTGACTGTTTTGTAAGGATTGAAACTTTGAATCTTTAAGGAGCTAATTTACCCAAGGAAGGATTTCTCTAGATTTTTCTTAATTTTAATGACTCATTTAATGTTTAATTAATTAAAAGAAAAGGGGGAAAACCATATTTTAGTTTTCATAACCAACTTTTGTTAAAATTTTCTCATCTTATTTTCTCTCAAAATTCCCTCAGCCAAACACATTTCCACAACAACATTCCTTTTGATTTTCACACTAAATGATGAGGTTTCAATCATCAATTGATTCCTAATCCTTTCTACATCAAATCCTCTTCATTTGCTATTTGGATTTTCAAAGATTTTGGCTCTAAACAAGGAGAAATCTACATTTAGAGGTAAGGATGTCCTTCTCCTCTAAATACTCAGTTATTTACTGAAATTCCCAAGTTCTCAATCCTTAAATTGAGTTTTATAAAAGGTTTTAATGTTGTGATCTTGATTTTGGCTTAAAACTCAAGATTTTGATTTAATCTTGAAGAAATTCGTAATGAAATTTTGGGCTCTGTTTTGAGATGTCTTTTTAATGTATTTTGGATGTTTAATGATGTGTAATTGAGGTTTAATGAATGCAATCCCGAATAGGTTGATTTTCCTAAGTTTTTACTTGTGAAAATGGTGGTTTTTGGGGTGATCTTGGTGTTCTGTTGTTGCTGGAGGTATAAGGACGAGTTTAGATCCTTTTTGGATGTTAATTGATGTTTAAGAATGTTTAGAAGTGATGGATCTTGGCTGGGTTATGTTGTGGATGTGTTTGGATGTGATTTCGGTTGTGTTTGGTAGTCGAAATGTTAGATTTGGTGAGAGAAGCAAGTTTAGGTGTAATGGCTAAAGATTTTAATGCATGATGATGCATTAATCCTCTGCTTTGATGTGTTTAAAACAGGGGAGACATCTTCGGATCCTTGTGGTGTTGATCCGGAGGCTTGATCGGCGTTTCGGCAAGCTTGCGAAACGGAATCGGTGAGTGAAGTTTGGTTTTCAGCTTTGAAACCAATGTTTGAAGGTTTTGGGAGCTTAGTTTAAGTCTAAGCAACTTAACTAAGCTCAAGAGTAAGTTTTCGGAGAAACTCTCTCTTTGATGAACCATGAGATCGTTGGATGTAATGTGCTTAATTTGCATGTTTAAATTCTGTTTTGAAAGCATGTTTTAGCTTAATTAATGCTGGTTTTGAAAGCCATGTGTTGAAGGATGCTCAAGGTAAGAGATCCTTGGTTTGACATTGATAAATGTGGTTTTGATGCATAGTGATGCATGATTGTTAATGGCTTTGATTAATGCTTTAAAACGGTGGATTGTTGATGATAATTGATGTATATTGGCAAGTGATGTGTTGGTTTTAAAGTACTTGAATCGGATATAGTTAGCCGGCTATAGGATTGGGTGCACCGTGAAGAAAGTCGCATTGGATGTTGAGGGGTTGTAATTGTACCGTAAACTCCATCCAAGTACACTAACGAGATGTTTAAGATCACAATGGTGGTTAAAAGTCCATGTGTGGATCTTGTGTTGTGTGTCCCGTGTTCTCGTTAGTGATGTTATACAACTACCAATGAGTGATGTGGAGGGGTTATGATTGTATCGTTAAACTCCATCACAGGTGTTGAGGGGTTGTGATTGTACCGATAAACTCCACCTTGTATGTTTGGTAGTGTGTATGAAGCGTATGGGACGACGCTTGTAATCCGCGTATCTGATTGTGTTTTATGTTGAAAATGGTTATGAATTATCACTTGGAAGCCAATATGACATGTTGATGTTAATGAAGCCAAAATGATATTTGTGAATGAAAAGGCCTTTGAAAGGTGTTTTATAAAGTGCATTATTGTGTTGTTTCTTTAGAGCATGCCTCACTAAGCAATTGTGCTTACGCTCTCTTTCTTAAACCAATAATGCAGAGAATTGAAGTGCTTTAAGGGCAGCAAGGAGGCTAAGAATCCAAGGGAAGGCTAAGCTCATGTATGGTGACTATTTTTTTACAACATTATTAGCTTTTGGTATTTGGCAATGGGAACCTAAGTTGTGTTTTGGGAGATGTTTTGGACTCCCTAAGTTTGGCATGATGCCTATGATGTGTTTGAACTTGTAAATGGCCATTATGGTGATTGCATTGATGTTTTGATGTTTGGTTGGTTTGAATATTAGGATGCATGCCTATAGACTTGTGGTTTTCCTAATTGATTCCATGAATGAGTTTTGATGATGGAAATATGTACCTATTATGTATGTTGACTTGTTGGCATGATTAGGAGGTCTTAGGGATGTGTTTGAGTGGTTAATTGTATGATAAACCAGAAAAATCTGCACTTTCTGGGCAGTCCGTATCGGAACGGGCACTACCGTTTCGAAACGGGGGCCTGTAATGGCCTTCGTGTATCGAAACGGGTAGAGGGCGTACCGAAATGGATTTGCCACTGTCAAGCCCTGTTTTGAAACAGGTCTCGAAACGAACCCGCGTTTATGAACATTCAACCCCCGTTCCGAAACAGGTGACCGTTGAGCACTGATTTGAATGGTTTAAGGTTTGCAAGCTTCACGTTTTAGTCCTGAATTTCGCATATGCAATTGCTTGAGTTTGTGGTGTCCGTTTGAGGTGAAATTTGACACAGAAGCATGTAATATGACTAATTTCATAACGATAACTTAAAAATCAGTTAAGTCCTCTTAATTTACAAAATTTACATTTTGGTCCCTAATAGTTGTAGATTATGCAATTGAGTCCCTCATTGCTTTCCGATTGCTGTGCTTTTCAAGTATGCTTTCCTCAAGGCTACGCTTAGGTTTAATATGCATCTAGACAAGATTAAAAAGAAAAAAGGGTCGTTAATCAAGGTTAACTTTCGGGTTGACTTTGGTTTTCCCTGTGTAATCTTCGTAGTTCGGGTCAACCGTCTAGGCCAGGCTAAGGGGGTTACACAATGGATGCACAAAGCAACAAACAATGGATGCCCAATAGCATCATGTGTCTTGAACAACAATCAAGAACACCTTATCATCAAGTCGATGAGTACACAAGGTACTAACAATGGTTGCACAAGGCAACAAGCAATGGTTGCATGAAGCAACAAACACGAGAGCTCAGACTCTAGTCATGTCGTACTATCTAAGACTTCTAATCGACCGAGGGCATTATTCTTGTTAATTTATTATTCATTACTTTATTTAGCATATACATTTTTCATCATTCGATTTGCATACTCATTCGATCGCATTAACATATGGGCAACAACTTCATACATGCATATTAAGCATAGCAAAAGTACCATAGGGCAGTCCACATACTCTTATAACCAAGCATTATCAAGAATCCAAATTCACACATCTTCAACATACAAATGATCACATAGGCAGTCCACATTTGCACATATTCAAACATTATCAAAATCCAAATCAAGCATATAAATCATGGCATTTAAAATCACATAAAGCAGCCCGCATTTTCACATATTCAAACATTAGCCAAAATCTCAAATCATGCATCCATTTTTCCTTTGATCTCCTTCCCTTATTAAACACATTACCGAATATCAATTAGGTCCAATTTCATGCATAGAAATCATAAATTACACAATAATAAGGTGGTTCGGACACTAGTCCCAACCCTAATACAAAATTACACTCACAACTCCTTAAGCTTGATCTTGAATTAAGATGCCCTTGTTTCTTCCCCTCGATTGATCAATCCTAGCTTCTTCCAAGGTCTTTTCGCAATTTCGATCTTAATTCTCAACATAAAACAAATACACACTATATTAGAGAGCAATCAATCATAATTACTCTTCAATTTCAAACATGAACATACATTTTCAAATCTGATTTTATATTAAACTAGTTGGGGGACTAGTTAGTGTTTTAATCATATCTTTTTAATTACTAATCCAAAATTCACTTATCATATACCGTTAGAAAGGTATTAAACTCAATTTTCTACTCATGTAAACCTTATATTTTTATCTTATTCGATTAAAAACAGTTTATTACTTAAATACACCCATTTTTGATAAATTTGGACAACTTCTATTGTCCAACTTTAAAAATTCATATCTCCCAATTTACATACTGAAATTGAGTTCCATTTTATTTCAATGATTCTAGACATACCAAAGTTTATACAGTAATTTCAATTCGAAATACTGACAAGTCGTCGTTTTACCCGTCAAAATAAATAAATTAATTAACCTCTTTCGACTAACAATAAAATAAAAAAATTAAGTAGTTATAGGGAAAGAGGGTCGATCCACAGGGAGATTTTTCAGAATTCTTGACTTGAATTTGTCGGATTTGAATTCCCAGGAATATCTGTAAAAACAAGGAAATAAAAAGGGGGTGATTTGATTTTGAGTGAAGTAATAAAATAAAATGCAAGAATTAAAAATAATAAGAAAAGCCAAGTATGCAAATTAGCCTCGAACCAGCTCCTTCAATTCTTTCGATCACTAAAATTGATTTTTATTTCGGGGATCATGTCGGTTACAGTCTACGAGGCCCAACCCGTCGTAACTTGTTTCTCTCTCGAGTAACCAATCCTCCCAAGTCTATCTTCGAAAGATGGTTCTTAAATAAATCAACCACGTCTATCGTCGTTAAAATATTTAGAATAAAAGCAGGAAAAACCCGACTCAGAAATTGTCTAAAAAGAATCGCTTCTGATTTTATCTTTCCTTAGCGGACCGCCGCTAAGAGTGTTCACAGGAAGTCGAAATTCGCCACAGGCCGATCCTTCCTCCCAACTATGATTTTAAACGATTCCAGATCAACGAGCTCTTTTTTATTTGAAAAACGGTTAAAAACCTTTAGTAAGGCCGATTGCCAAACTATCTAAGCAGAAAGATAAAAATGATTTCCCAAAAGTATTTAAGCAAGTTCAATTATCACGAATCGAATTGACTTGGCTGGTTCTTGGCTTAAAAGATTTAGCTAAGCATGATATTGATTATCATGCTTAACTTGGTTTTGGAAAAATAATTAAATAACATAAAATAAACGAAACAAAGAAAATAAGGAAAAAGAACCTGAATTAAAACTAAAAAGTGTTTACAAAGATAAAAGAAAACTCAAAGCTAGAAGATGAATTGATTGATGATTGATGATCTAAGCCTTTACCAAGGGGTGGTACTTATAGGCTTAGATTTACAAAGATAAGGTGATGAGATAATTTAAAATAATAAACAAAAGATAAATAATTCAAATGTCTTGAAATTTAAATACAGCAAAACGAAACGGATAAACTGATAAGATCTTCCAGATCGTCCAGAATCTTCTAGAAGTTGCCACATCACTGCCACGTCACTGCCACGTTAGATGCGCCGTGCCCAGTGTCGTGCCCAGGATGCCAGTCATGACGGAATAATAATAAAAACTGCAGAAATGCCCTCTTTTCACTGCTACTTCCAGAATTGGTTCCCTGCACAAAATATAACAAAAATGACATGTATTAAGCAGCAAGAAGTCCTAATAACTAGAAGAATAGCAAATAAAGTATGTCATATTTGAGAACTTATCAAATTCCCCCTCACTTGTCTCATACTTGTCCTCAAGTATGTCCGAAGAAACATAAACCAAAGAATGCATTTCTCAAGCCATTACAAGCATCAAACATAATCATAAGAGTTCTAGCGCAAAAGGAGTATCATGAAAGAAACATAATCAAACCAAATGGATGCAAGCAAAGAACAGCCCCTTATCCCTTCCAATTACCTATCAAGCATTAATCAAATCCTAACCTAGTCTTAATCCTCACCAAGATACACTCAAGAGCACTCAAAGTGTTTATAGGTAAAAGTGAAGCGAGAACACTCTAAGTCATACATGAACAAAAGTTTCCATAGGCTTGTAACATGTTCAATTCTCCACTACTTTATTAGAATCGAGGTGCAAAAATCATTAGGTCTTGTATTCAAGGTGAAATGTGGGTTTAGAAAAAAAAGATAAAAAGATGGAAAGAAAAGGCAAAACAAAATGATCAATGCAAGATATTTCAAACATTAAGCAGTGAAGACATTAAAAAGGAGCTAAAAGTGGGCAAGCAAACACACATTTTTTTTCTTTTTTTTCTTTTCGAAACTGTTTTTCTTTTTTTTCTTTTCTTTTCGAAGAAATTGCTTCCTTTATTCTGTTTTTTCTCTTTTTTTAGGAAAATTTCTGCCCTTATTTGAAAAGTATCTCCTTCATGTCTAGTAAAGATTCTAGCATTTGATCAATTGAAATGGTTAAGTCAAAGGAATGAGATGTAAGGCTAACAAAGGCTTACTAGGCGATGAGAAAAGGTAAATTAAAATGAAAGGGATGGAAGACGTTAAAGCCTAATGCCAAAATCATTTTAAAGCACCTCGTTCTTAGTGTAGTCTCGAATCGTAAGCAAGCCAGAAGTTCTAGATTCCTAAAATTCAAGATGACACTCTCAAGCAAAAGAAATGAGCATAATATGAAGAATGCATGCTCAAGGCTCAAATCTTACCAAAATTGGGCTAATTTGATTAAGCTAGGCGAGAAATCTAATTAACACAATCAAGATAAATTAAAAGAGATGTCAAACTGCAGATTACCCATATCTTTTGATTATCAAAATGCTATATTCAATCATACCTAAGCACTAGAACAAGTACAACATGCTGGACAGCAAGTAATGGCAAGAAAAAAATTCATCTCAAGGTTTAATAAAAATCAATACATATTATCAAACAAGCAGACAAGTGGTAATTTACCCTCCCCCTCACTTAAGTGAATTGCCCCAATTCATAAAAATTAAGGAAATAAAGAGATAATAAGGGCAAAAGATACTCCCCGTGGATGTAGAGTGAGTCGATGGGAATGGTGCACTATGAGTGGCTCGGATCAGCGGCGGCAGAGGGCTTTGAACGGAGTTGCTGGATGTGACAAAGAGGGTGTAGCGAAGGGTGGTTCGGCATTCTCGTCGGGGGAGTGATCTCGTTGCTGGTCGTCGGCCACCACAGCGTGGAGGAGGAGGAGTAGGGACTGGTTGGAATCACTCAGCCACTACGATAGGGAGGAGGAATGTGGACTGGTCGGAATCACTAGGCACCTCCACGAAGGCCGCCAATGCAACGAATCATCATCATCCACCGAGAACAATGTGTGGGTAGAGGCTCGACCCGGTCTTGGCGTTATATGCAGACCATTGGTGGTGGTGGGGTTTTGGTGAGTTTTGCGGCTGGGTGTATTTTGCTTTCAGGGTTTGGTGGTTTGCAGGAAAGAAAGAAAGGGAAGGGGGAAAGGGAAAAATCAGGGAAAATCAGACGATATGCTAAGGGGAAAGGGGTTGGGCTAACGTGCATCGCTCATTGAGTGTGCTAAGATGCACCTCATTAATGAAACATTGCACTTAGCTGGAGTGTGATGCTTGGCCTGCTGCATGCGAAAAGAATCCTGCAGAGGGAAAAGAAATTTATTAAGGCAATTAAAAAAAGGAAAATGAAAAATGAAGCATAAATTAAATTATTAAAAAGGAAGTAAAAATTAACGAAAAAAAACCAATGGGTTGCCTCCCATTCAGCGCTTTGTTTAACGTCGTTTAGCTCGACGACCTTTGCTAAATTTTTTGTTCTTCAAAAGCAAGTTCTTCAAATAAACGGTGATGTCCATCCCTTGTCGTTTTAACGCTTTCCTTCATCTTTTTATTTGTGCGCAAAACAACAACTAAGCTTCTACCTCTTTCCCGATGCGACAACTCACTCAAGATTATGATTGGCAAAGTGTGGTTGTCGCCTAAAAATATATAATTAAATTGCTCCAACTTCGGCTTTGGTTCCTGCAAAATTGAGGGAAAATGTTTAGATCGAGTTGGAATTAATCGAAAATCATAAAGGGAAGAAAGAGTTGAAATGATTTCGCCTATATTTTCACCATCGGGATCCGCAAATTCCCTACAAAAGTCATAACACAAATCAATTTCGATCAAATCATCAGCTAACGGATCTATAATATCAACGAAATTTAAACTTGCGACCGAATCAGGATACTTAATAGCTTTATACATATCAAATTTAACTACTTCCCCATCAAATTCAATAGTTAAGATGCCGTCGCGGACATCAATCTTTGTATGCGCGGTTGATAGGAAAGGTCGGCCAAGCATGATTTCAGATCCGTTATTGATGCGATCATTTTCCATGTCAATAATATAAAAATCAGCAGGGAAAATAAGATCTTTTACCTGTACCAACACGTTTTCTAGTACTCCCTCGGGGTAGATGACTGATCGATCGGCTAATTGAACCGTCGCTCACGTTTCTTTCAATGGTTCAGTCAAAATTTTGTTGTAAACGCTTAACGACATGACGTTGATAGACGTGCCTAAATCGCACATCGCTCTTTTAATCCCAACTTTCCCAATTTTACAGGGAATCGCAACATACCTTGGTCTTTGTACTTGGGCGGCAATGGTCTTTGAAGAATAGCCGAAATATTCTCACCAAGGTTAACTCATTCATTCCCAGACAATCGCCTCCGGTTTGTGCATAGATCTTTCAAAAAATTTGCGTATTTAGGAACCTTCCGAATAACATCCAAAAGTGGAATGTTGATTTCCACTTTCTTGAATACATCCAAAATTTCCTTCTCTTCCTCCTTTTTATCTCGTTTCGCCAATCCACCTGGAAAAGGAGGAACAAGTTCGTAAGTAGAAACAGAAATATTGGAATTAGAGTTACCTGCAGTGGGTGGAGACTTTTCGTTCTGGTCCTTCGAAGAGCTGCCTTGCTCGTCGGATTTTTGCTCGGTTTGCTTGGGCAGTTTAGGCGTTATCACAGTTCCACTACGCATAGTGATCGCGCTCACATTTTCCCTTGGATTGGTTTCGGTTTATGATGGTAACTTCCCGTGGGATTCTAGACGGCTAACGGCTTGAGCTAGTTGGCTTATTTGTTTGTCGGTTTGCTGGAGATGGGATTGTGTTTGGGTTTGGAATTTTTCCTGCGAAACTGCCAATCTCTCAACAATAGACTAAAGTGAAGATTTTTGGGGTGCTTGGTTTTGGTAGGGAGGTTGTTTCCTAGGTTGATAATTCGGGTTCTAATTATCGTAGCTCAAGTTTGGGTGATCTCTCCAACTGGGATTGAAGGTATTGCTATGTGGGTTATAGGGTCTTTGGGGAGGTCCAGGAAAGTTGTGTATGGCGTTAATCTGGGCACCAGATGTATCCCGCAACAATGGGCATAAGTCGGTTGCGTGATCTGGCATAGTGCATATTCCGCATACCTTAGCAGCTCCTAACTCCCCTAAAACAAGAGAATACACAATATTAGTCAAATTGTCTATCTTATTCTCTAATGAAATTGTGCTTACTGTTTGAACTCGTCGACTGGGTTCACTTGCAGAACCAAATTGCTGCAAATTTGCAGCGATTGTGGAGATTAATGTTCTCGCTGCAGTAGGAGTCATGTTAACGAACGCGCCACCGCTTGCTGCATCTACCATCCTTTTGTCCATTGGTAACATTCCTTCGTATAGGTATTGAAGGAGTGTTTGCTCGGATAAGCCATGTTGCGGACAGCTTGCACACAGCTTCTTGAACCTTTCCCAATATTCATATAGGGATTCATCGTGCATTTTTTGTATACCCAATATGTTTCGCCTAATTTCCGTCGCTTTTGCCGCAGGCAAGTATCTGTCAAGAAAAACACGAGAGAGATCAGACCATGTATTAATTGAATTTGGAGGTAAGTAAAATAACCACTCTTTAGCCGTTCTGGCTAAGGAAAAAGGAAAAGCCCTTAGTTTTATTTGGTCCTCCGAGACCCCTTGTGGTTTCATGCTGCTGCACACCATGTGAAATTCGGCAAGGTGTTTGTGTGGGCTTTCAGAAGGGAGGCCATTAAAGGTAGGGAGTATCGCCTTGAGGAAAAGCGATGCAGAGTGGTTGCTGCACAGTAGGGGCTGCGTTCAGATCTCGAATCGTTTGGTCTGCCATCGGTTCTGGTTTTTGTGTAGGTTCTTCGATTGGTGTAGTTTCGGAGGTGGATTCTTGTTCGGGTCGTCGTGTGCTTTGTTGTTTCTTTCGTCGAAGTGTTTCTCCGTGAGTTCTACGAGCGCTTGCTTCGATTTCCGGGTTGTCTGGAGCTAAAGTACCCGAGTTCTTCCTGGTCATAAAAATAAAACAAAATCAGTCAAAAATGCCGAAAGTAAATCTCCCCGGTAACGACGCCAATTTTGACAAGTCGTCATTTAATCGGTCAAAAATAAATGAATAAATTAACCTCTTTCAATAAGTAATAATATAAAGAAATTAAATAGATATAGGGAAAGAGGGTCGATCCGCAGGGAGATTAGCTGGAATTATTGACTGAAGTCTGCTTCGATTAGTACTTCCAGGAATATCTGCAAAGTATTAAATAAAATGGGGGGAGTAATTTGATTTTGAGTGAAGTAATAAAATAAAATGCAAGAATTAAAAATAATAAGAAAAGCCAAGTATGCAAATTAGCCTCGAACCAGCTCCTTCAATTCTTTCGATCACTGAAATAGATTTTTATTTCGGGGATCATGTCGGCTACAGTCTACGAGGCCCAACCCGTCGTAACTTGTTTCTCTCTCGAGTAACCAATCCTCCCAAGTCTATCTTCGAAAGATGGTTCTTAAATAAATCAACAATGTCTATCGCCGTTAAAATATTTAGAATAAAAGCAGGAAAAACCCGACTCAGAAATTGTCTAAAAAGAATCGCTTCTGATTTTATCTTTCCTTAGCGGAACGCCGCTAAGAGTGTTCACAGGAAGTCGAAATTTGCCACAGGCCGATCCTTCCTCCCAACTATGTTTTTAAACGATTCCAGATCAACGAGCTCTTTTTGATTTCGAAAACGGTTAAAAACCTTTAGTAAGGTCGATTGCCAAACTATCTAAGCAGAAAGATAAAAATGATTTCCCAAAATTATTTAAGCAAGTTCAATTCTCACGAATCGAATTGACTTGGCTGGTTCTTGGCTTAAAAGATTTACCTAAGCATGATATTGATTATCATGCTTAACTTGGTTTTGGAAAAATAATTAAATAACATAAAATAAACGAAACAAAGAAAATAAGGAAAAAGAACTTGAATTAAAACTAAAAAGTGTTTACAAAGATAAAAGAAAACTCAAAGCTAGAAGATGAATTGATTGATGATTGATGATCTAAGCCATTACCAAGGGGTGGTATTTATAGGCTTAGATTTACAAAGATAAGGTGATGAGATAATTTAAAATAATAAACAAAAGATAAATAATTCAAATGTTTTGAAATTTAAATACAGCAAAACGAAACGGATAAACTGATAAGATCTTCCAGATCGTCCATAATCTTCTAGAAGTTGCCACGTCACTGCCACGTTAGATGCGTCCTGCCCAGTGTCGTGCCCACGATGCTAGTCATTACGGAATAATAATAAAAACTGTAGAAATGCCCTCTTTTCACTGCTATTTCCAGAATTGGGTCCCTGCACAAAATATAACAAAAACAGCATGTATTAAGCATCAAGAAGTCCTAATAACTAGAAGAATAGCAAATAAAGTATGTCATATTTGAGAACTTATAAAATACCTTATATTCTAGTTTTGGTGAATTTCCAAAGTTACTGCTTATGATTTGTATTCCACTGGATATCTTACTTATTTATCACCTTTAGTTTAAAATTCATCTAATTACATTATTCAAAGTCCAAATTCACTTATGACATGACTTATACTATTCTTCCATGAAATTTTACAATCCACATTAACTTTTAATTTCAACGATCAAGTACTCAATTTTACTGATTTTCCAGTTCAGTCCCTAAATTCCATCATTTCCGAATACATGTCCAGTTTTAGTTCTAATCGAATTTTCCTCTTTTTAATTCGTTTTTCCAGCCAACCAAAAGTAATTTCTCATAGAATTCTTATTTCTTCACCACTTTCTCCTAGTAAGAATTTTCTAATTTAATCTCTAATAATAAAATTTTCCAATTATCCATGACTTTACACTTTCTCTCAAAACAGTCCCTTTATGAATTTATTCATAATTTCTCAAGTAGTTTTTCAAGGATTTCATTAGCACAACTTATTATATTCATCAAGACTCTCATAGTTTCATGTTTATACAAATTTTAAGTTTGCATGCATGGTGTGTTACATAACCAAATAGCTACAAGGAGAATAGAACTTACTTCTTGATTTTCTTGTTATCACTAGCTACCCTTCTCAATTCCTAGCTTAATCCTTCAAACATGCAAGCTAAACCTTCACCATTTGAGCTTCAAAACTTTCAGACCTTTGAGCTTCTCTTCTCTCCATTTTTTCTCAAACCTCACGACAACAAGGAGGAGAAATGATGGAGAGAAGACATCCTCCCTAATTTGGGGGATTTGATAGACTCTAAAATTACTTAAGTGTCCTTTAACATTTCTCTTTTATTATCATTTTACTAAGGGCAACCCTAAGGACTTTTCATTTTTAACATGCAATTTTCAAACATTATAATTATTTTAAATTGGTCATCAATTTTCCTTTGCTATGCTTTCTTTAATTTCCCAATTTGGTCCGATTTCCACAAGGAAATGTACCACTTCTTAATTTCTTTTAATTCTTCTAATTTCACACTTTGGATCTTGTTATTACTAATTTGAATCTACTAATTTATCATTTGGCTAAATTCCTTAATTCAAAGGCTTAATTACTTTTTAATTCGAATTGGTGCAATAATTGTCCAATTAAGAAATTCAAGGACCAAATTGAACAATTCCCTTAATTGCAAGCTAAATTGCTTCTAAAAATAAATAAATAAATTAAATTAAACGACTTTAAATTCTAGGACGGAAATGTGGGTGTTACACGTGGTTTTGAAGTGTTGTTTTATTCTTGCTTGAATAGTTATAGCATGATGGTAGTTTTAAGTGGATGAAGTTTTGGCGGTGATGTTGAAAGATTTGAAAGGAAGTTCTGACGAGAGTTCTAATCGAGGTTTAGCTTGAGTTGAGTAGAGAATTCATGGCTCTTGTGTGTGTTGTAGGGTGAGTGGTTAAGCAGGTTGGGAAGGTTGTAGCGTATGTTTCAGACGGTTGTAAGTGTTTGGAGAATGAGCTTTATGCGTGGCTAGCTTGTTGCAGTTGCTTTTGTGTAAGGATTAAGTTTTGTCGTTGGGTAGCTTCCACGTAAGATTAGTGTCGTGGCCAAAGTTTGTGTGGGAAAAGTAATGAAAGCTCAAAGGCCATGCTATTGTGGCTGGGTCTTCGTGAGAGGGTGGTCTGTTGGTTGAGTGTAAGTAAACCTTCTTGAGACAGTTGAGGTAAGTGAAGCAACTGTTGGAGACGGTGTTAGAGTCTCATGATGAGGATTTTCTGATGGTGAGTGAGCGGATTTTGGTTTTCATGTTGAGAAGTGTGTAGTGTTCACAGATCACAATAGTTTGAGGTATCTAACGTTTCAAAAAGAGTTGAATCTTAGGAAATCAAGGTGGTTGAAGTTGCTTAAGGAGTATGGTTTGATGATGAGGTATCATGTTGGAAATGCCAATGTCGGAGCCAAAGTGTCAAGCAGGAAGGTGGTCGTGAGTTGGGAGCGAGGTTTGCTTAGTTGAGTATATCTCGTGATGAGGGGCTTGTAGCCGACTTTGTAACACCCCAATTTTGGGCTTGGAAGTTTAGGGTCTGAACCAGACCGGTCTGATTTTCGGTTTGAATATTAAAGGAGGTTTTAGGGAAAGCCTAGTTCGGGATGCTTTAAAAATATGGAAAAAATATCTAAAAATTCTCTTTTAATATATATAAGAGAGTGGTGAAATAAATTTTACAAAATAAGGTTTGGAAATACAACATTTTGAAATAGTGACTAAAATGCGATTTTTGAAAAGTTCAGTGGTGACTGTTTTGTAAGGATTGAAACTTTGAATCTTTAAGAAGCTAATTTACCCAAGAATGATTTCTCCAGATTTTTCTTTAATTTGAGTGAATTAATTAATGTTTTAATTAATTAGAAGTGAAGAGAAACTACCTTTTGTTAAAATCATAGCTACTTTTCCTAAAATTTTCTCATCTCTTTTTCTCTCAAAATTCCATCATCCAAACACTTTCCTCCAGCAACTTTTCTATTGATTTTTCACTCCAATTGATGAGATTTCAATCATCAATTAGTTCTAATCCATTTTACATCAAATCCTTTTGATTTCCTCATTGGATTTTCAAGCAAATTGGCTCAAATCAAGGAGAAATCACCATTTAGAGGTAAGGTTGTTCTTCTCCTCTAAATATTAAGTTCTTTACTAAAATTCCCAAGTTGTCAATCCTTAATTTAAGTTTTATAAATGGTTTTAATGTTAGAAACCTGATTTTTGCTTAAAACTCAAGATTTGGATGAAATCTTGAAGAATTTCGTGGTGGTTGTTTGGGCTCTATTTTGAGATGATTCTTAAATGTATTTTGGATGTCTAATGATGTGTAAATGAGGTTTTATCAATGCAATCCCGAATAGGTTGAATTTCCTAAGTTTTTGCTTATGAAAATGGTGGTTTTTGGGGTGATCTTGGTGTTCTGTTATAGCTGGAGGTAAAAGGACGAGTTTAGGTTCATTTTGGATGTTGATTGATGTTTAGAAATGGTTAGAAGTAGTGGATCTTGGCTGGGTTAAGTTTTGGAAGAGTTTAGAGGTGATTTCGGTTGTGTTTGGTAGCCGAAATGTTGGCTCTAGGTAGAGCAGCGAGTTTAAGTGTGTTGGATGAAGATTTCAATGCATGATGATGCATTAATCCTCTGCTTTGATGTGTTAAAAACAGGGGAGACATCTTCGGACACCTTTGGAGTTGATCCGGAGGCTTGATCGGCGTTTCAGCAAGCTTGCGAAACGGAATTGGTGAGTGAAGTTGGGTTTCCAGCTTTGAAACAAATGTTTGAAGGTTTGGGGGCTTAGTTTAAGTCTAAGCAACTTAACTAAGCTCAAGAGTAAGTTTTCAGGAAAACTCTCTTTTATGAGCCATGATGTGGTTGATGCATTGATTATATTTGCATGTTTAAATTCTGTTTTGAAAGCATGTTTTAGCATGGTAAATGCTGATTTTGAAAGCCATATGTTGAAGGATGCTTAAGGTAAGAGATCCTTGGTTTGACATATTGTAAATGTGGTTTTGATGCATAGTGATGCATGATGTTAAATGACTTTGTTTAATGCTTTAAAACAGTGGATTGTTGATGTTATATGATGTATATTGGCAAGTGATGTTATGGTTTTAAAGTACTTGAATCGGATATAGTTAGCCGGCTATAGGATTGGGTGCACTGTGAATAAAGTCGCCTTGGATGTTGAGGGGTTGTAATTGTACCGAAAACTCCATCCAAGTATCCTAACGAGAGAGGTAAGATCACAACGGTGGTTAAAAGTCCGTGTGTGGATCTTGTTAAGGTCACAACGGTGGTTAAAAGTCCGTGTGTGAGCCTTGTGTTTTGTGTCCCGTACTCTCGTTAGGAAGTTATACAACTACCGGTGAGTGATGTGGAGGGGTTGTGATTGTACCGTAAACTCCATCATGGGTGTTGAGGGGTTGTGATTGTACCGTAAACTCCACCTTATGTTGTTCGGTAGTGTGTATGAAGCGTGTGGGATAACGCTTGTAATTCGCCTAACCGATTGTGTTTTGTGTTGTAAATGGTTATGGATTATCACTTGAAAGCCAATATGATATGTTGATTTTAATGAAGTATGAGTTGCTTGTTTTGTATGCAAGGTTGCATGAATAATGATGATTATGTGATGGAAGGCTTTGTTAAAAGTGTTTTATGAAAAGCATTATTGTGTTGTTTCTTTAGAGCATGTCTCACTAAGCAAATGTGCTTACGCTCTCTCTCTTGAACCAATAATGCAGATAATTGAAGTGGTCGAGGGCAACAAGGAGGCTAAGAGTCCAAGGGAAACTAAGCTCATGTATGGTGATGCTTTCATAACACTATTATTTTTTGATATTTTGGCAATGGGAACCTAGGATGTGTTTTGGGAGATGTTTTGGACTCCCTAATTGTTGATTGATGCTTTTGATGAGTTGGATTTGTAAATGGCCATTATGTTGCTTGATTTGGTGTTATGTTGGTTGTTTGGTTTTGGATATTAGGATGCATGCCTATAGACTTGTGGATTTCTATGATTGATGCCATGAATGTGTTTTGAAGTTGCAAACATGTACTTTATATGTATGATGACTTGTTTGCATGACTAGGAAGTCATTTGGATGCTTTTGAGTGGTTTTATACATGTTAAACCAACAAAATCTGCAGCTTCTGGGCAACCCGTATCGATACACTCATAGGCGTTTCGAAACGGGGGCCTGTAATGGCTTTGGTGTTTCGAAACGGCTGGTGACCGTATCGAAATGGTTTGGCCACTAGAAGGCCCTGTTTCGAAACAAGTCTCGAAACGAACCCGCGTTTCGGAACGGTCAACACTGTTTCGAAACAGGAGACCGTTGGGCACTGATTTGAATTGTTTTGAGGTTTGCAAGCTTTACGTTTTAGTCCTGGAAATTGTTTTTGCAATTGCATGAGTTTGAGATGTCTGATTAAAGTGAAATTTGACAAGGAAGCATGTAATATGACTCATTTTATATTGGTAACTTAAAAATCAGTTAAGACCTCCTAATTTCCAAAATTTACATTTTGATCTCTAATATTCGTATTTTGTGCAATTGAGTCCCTTATTGATATCCGATCGCTTTGCTAAGTCTATATACGTATCTCAAGTGTTCACCTAGGGTTAACATGTATCTAGACAAGTTTAAAACAAAAAAATAGGGTCGTTAATCAAGGTTGACTTTCGGGTTGACTTTGGTTTTCCCCGTGTAATCTTCGTAGTTCGGCTCAACCGTCTAGGCCGGGCTAAGGGGGTTACATTTGGTGGTATCAGAGCCAGGTTCTTGTGTAATTGGGAATGGTTATGTGGGTGATGTACGTGTATTTGCATGATATGCCTTTTGGATGAAAGAATGTTGTTTGAATTGTGATGTATGGTTGCAATTGTGATGCTATGCTATGTTGAAGCATGTTAGGGGAACCCATTGCCATATCAAAACTAATGAAAGGTATTGTTTTTGGAAAATGAGCTTGAGTTCTTGGATTACTTACTTTGTTGAGCCTAATTATGTTTATTGCATTTGTGTCGGTGCATTGTTTTTATAAATGGGGCCTCGTAGAGAGACGAGGATGAATACGAGAGCTATGGTTTAGGATGGGAATGAGGAGAATGTCGATAATGTTGTGGATTTACCTCCTCCCCCTGGTGGTGGACCACCCGGTGGTGATGGTGCTGGAGGTGAAGATGCTAGTGTTGGTGCTGGTACTGGGGTCGCTGGACCTGAAGGTGTTCAGGGGCAAGCTGCTCCTGACATGACTGTTTTGATACAGGCTATTGCTGGAGTCTTTCAGGCAGCAGTAGCTGGGGCTCACGGAGCTGTGCATCAGGGTGATGCTAACATGAGATTACCTTTGGAACGTCTTCGCAGTCTGGGAGGGACTGAGTTCAGAGGTTTATCTCCTGAAGGTTCTGAATCTTGGTTGGAAAGCACCAAGAGAATTTTGGGACAAATGAACTGCAACAATGTGCAGAAGTTGGGTTGTGTGGTATCTCTGTTACATGATGATGCGTATACGTGATGGACGACCACTGTCTCCGGAATGGAGGAAGTTGATGTGACTTGGGCGTTCTTTCTGAACGCGTTCAAGCGAAAGTATCTAGGTGTGCGATACCTAGATGAGAAGAAAAGAGAATTCATGTCTCTTGTGCAAGGAAGCATGACGGTGGCTGAGTATGAGATCCAGTTTGTTCGTCTTAGTCAGTACGCACCTGAGCTTATCCCTAATGAACGGGAGAGGTGTGAACGCTTCCGATATGGTTTGATGCCGGATGTGAAGACCTTTATTCTTGCTGCTGAGTATATAGATTTTGATGTACTGGTGAGTAGGGCAAAGGACATTGAGCAGAACCTGGGTTTGTCTTCCAGGGGTGTTAGTTCTAGCTCGGGCAAAAGAGCAACTGAGTATAGTTCCGGTGGTGGACGGAACAAGGGAGGACGAGATAAGAGGTATCAGTCTTCTGCTAGGCTTGGTAATGGAGGGCATGGTGCGCCTGTTCAGGGGGATAGGATGAGAGCTGATCAGAACACGTGCTGGACATGTGGATCGCGTTGCCATTTGAGGCGTGATTGTCCTTGAGCGGCGAGGGAGGTTCAGGCTCCTGTTGCAGTGACCGGTAATTCGTGCTGGAATTGTGGTTCTGCAGACCACATGAGGAGGGAGTGTCCTTTGTTGGCCGGTGGTGGTCAGGGACGTGCTCCTGGGTTTGTTGCACCACAGAGAGGTCGTGGGCGCGGCCGTGGTAACTTCCAGCACAGAGATGATGTTGGGAGGAATGTGGCGCATGTGGTGGCTGTCCAACCTGAGGGCGGTGGCCAGGCTCGAGTGTATGCTCAGCGAGAGGGGAGAAATGATACAGATGTGATCGAATGTACTTCAACTTTGCAATCCTTATCATTACTTTCCTTGATTGATTCTGGATCTACACACTCATACATATTGCATGGACATGCTCAATTGCTTGGTTTACATGTTGAGTTTTTGGATGTTGGGATGCGTGGAACTAGTTCCTTTGGTGAGACCGTTGTGACACGGAAGTTGTATAGAAGATGTCCTTTGGAAGTGCAAAACCATGTTTTCCTTGTTGATCTCATGGAATTGCCATTCTATGGTTTTGATGTAATCCTTGGTATGGATTGGCTTGTTGAGCATCGAGCTGTAGTGGATTTTGAGAACAAACGAGTTTCGTTGAAGCTTGTTGATGATTACGAGGTGGTGGTGGTTGGTGAGAATGTGAAGTTTCTTGCCAATGTGGTGTCTTCTTTGGAAGCGAGCCGTATGCTAAGGCAGGGTTGTGAAGCCTACCTAGCCTTTGTGATGAATCCTAGCTCTAAGGAGTTGCGAGTTCAAGATATCAGGACTGTGCGAGAGTTTCCTAGAGTGTTTCCGGAGGAGTTGCCTGGATTGCCTCCTAGTCGAGAGGTGGAGTTTGGAATTAAGCTGTATGAAAACACAGCTCTAGTGTCCATTACTCCTTACCGAATGGCACCTAAGGTGTTGAAGGAGCTGAAGACGCAACTTCAGGAGTTGCTTGATCGTGGTTTCATTCGGCCGAGTGTGTCACCTTGGGGTGCACCGGTCATGTTTATGAAGAAAAAGGATGGCACTATGAGAATGTGCATCGATTGTCGTCAGCTGAACAAGTTGAGTATCAAGAATCGGTATTCATTGCCGAGGATTGATGATCTTTTTGATTAGTTTCGGGGAGCGGCTGTGTTCTCTAAGATTGACTTAAGGTCAGGTTATTACCAGCTCAAGGTGAAAGATGTGGATGTGCCAAAAATAGCCTTTAGAACGAGGTATGGGCATTATGAGTTTCTTGTGATGTCGTTTGGCTTGAATTATGCTCCTGCTGCTTTTATGGACATGATGAATAGAGTGTTCCATGAATATTTGGACACGTTTGTTGTGGTGTTCATTGATGATATCCTTGTGTACTCTCGTACTGAGGAGGAGCATGAAGGGCATTTGAGGGTTGTGTTGCAGGCTTTGTTGGACAATCAGCTTTATGCTAAGCTGAGTAAGTGTGAATTCTGGCTTAGGGAAGTTGTTTTCCTTTGTCATGTGGTTTCTGCTGAGGGGATTCGTGTTGATCATCAGAAGATTGAGGCGGTGATGATTTGGAAGCCTTCTAAGTCTGTTCATGAACTCCGTAGTTTCCTTAGATTGGCAGGATACTACCGGAAGTTTGTGGATGGATTTTCGAAGATTGCTGCACCTTTGACGAAGTTGTTGCAGAAGGATGTCAAGTATGAGTGGACAGAGGCAAGACAACAAGCTTTTGAGAAGCTTAAGGCAGCTTTGACGCAAGCTTCTATCTTGGTTCAACCTGAATCAGGGAAAGAGTTTGTAGTGTACATTGACGCATCCTATGTGGGTTTAGGGTGTGTATTGATGCAAGAGGGTAAGGTGGTGGCTTATGCATCGCTCCAGTTGAAAGTGCATGAGCGCAATTATCCTACGCATGACATTGAGGTGGCTGCGGTGGTCTTTGCTTTGAAAATTTGGAGACATTACCTGTATGGTGAGAAGTGTATTGTGTACACGGATCACAAAAGATTGATGTATTTGATGTCTCGGAAAGAGTTGCATCTTAGGCAATGACGTTGGCTAGAGTTGCTTAAAGATTGCGATTTGACGATCGAGTACCATCCCAGAAAAGCTAATGTTGTAGTGGATGCCTTGAGTAGAAAAGTGGCAGTGGAGTTGAGGGCTATGTTTGCCAGCTTAAGCATTTCGCGAGATGGAGGTCTTGTGGCTGAATTGCAAGTGAAACCATCTTTGGTTCAGTTGATAAAGGATAAACAGTTGTTGGATGATTCTTTGGTGCCACATGTTCAGGATATTGCTGAGGATAGACCATCGGATTTCTGTTTTAATGATGATGGGGTTCTATGTTTTGGGAGTCAGATAGTAGTGTCGAATGATGATGAGTTGAGGCGTGCTATTCTGACTGAAGCTCATAGTAGTCAGTTTGCTATGCACCCTGGTAGTACAAAGATGTATCATGATCTTAAGGATGAGTACTACTGGGTGGGTTTGAAGAAGGATGTTGCGGAGTACGTGAGTAAGTGCATGGTTTGTCAGCGAGTTAAGGCTGAGCATCAGTTTCCTTCTGGGTTGTTGCAACCGTTGAGGATTCTTGAATGGAAGTGGGAAAGGATTACCATGGACTTTGTTTCTGGTTTGCTTTTGTCGCCATCGAAGAAGAATTCAGTGTGGGTGATTGTGGATCGCCTTACGAAGTGTGCGTATTTCATACCTGTGCATACTTCGTATACTTTGGACAAGCTTGCACAGTTGTACATTGGGGAGATTGTGCGACTGCATGGTGTGCCAAAGTCTATAGTGTCGGATAGGGATCCGAGGTTTACATCTCGTTTCTGCGAATGTTTGCATCAAGCTTTGGGTATACGGTTGGATTTCAGTACTTCTTATCATCCACAGTCGGATGGACAGTCTGAGCGTGTTATCCAAGTGCTGGAAGATATGTTCAGGTGTTGTATAATTGAGTTTCAGGGTTCTTGGGAGAAGCATTTGCCTTCGGTAGAGTTTGCTTATAACAATAGCTACCAGGCAAGTATTCAAATGGCACCTTATGAAGCCTTGTATGAGAGGAAGTGCAAAACTCCTCTTTGCTAGGCTGAAATAGGTCCGAAGTTGGTTTCAATGCTAGCTTTGTTGAAAGGAACCACCGAGAAGGTGAAGCTCATTTGTGAGCGTTTGAAGGCAGCTTCTGATCGACAGAAGTCTTACGCGGATTTGAAGCGTAAGGAGATTAAGTTTGCGGTAGGTGACCATGTGTTTTTGAAGGTTTCACCTTGGAAAAAGGTGATGAGGTTTGGCCGGAAGGGTAAGTTGAGCCCTAGGTACATTGGACCATACGAGGTGATTGAACGTGTGGGTCCTGTTGCGTACAAGCTGAGGTTACCGCAAGAGTTGGAAAAGATTCATGATGTGTTTCATGTCCTTATGCTTCGGAGGTATAGATCTGATCCTTCGCATGTTATGCCTGTGGAGGAAGTGGAGTTGAATCCAGACTTGACCTATGATGAGGAGCCGATTGACATTCTGGATTCGGACAGTAAAGTTCTTCGAGGCAAGACCATTGAATTGGTTAAGGTGTTGTGGAAGCATCATGGTGTTGAGGAAGCCACGTGGGTTGAAAAAGGATGTTGCCGAGTTTGTTTGTAAATGCTTGGGTTGTCAGCGAGTGAAGGTTGAACATCTAGTTCCTTCTAGGTTGTTGCAATCCTTGAGAATTCCAGAATGGAAATGGGAAAGGATTACCAGGGATTTCGTGTTTGGATTGCCTTTGTTACCATCGAAGAAGAATTCTGTTTTGGTGATTGTTTATCGCCTTGCGAAGTGTGAACATTTCTCGCCTGTACATACTACGTATACCTTGGATAAGCTGGCAGAGCTGTATATCGTTGAGGTTGTGCGGTTGCACGGGGTGCCGAAGTCTATATGTCGGATGGAAGTCCGAGGTTCACGTCAAGGTCTTGGGAATGTTTCCATCAAGTCTTGAGTACACTGTTGAGTTTCAGTACTTCTTATCATCCTCAGACGGATAAGCAGTCAGAGCGTGTTATACATGTGCTTGAGAATATGTTGAGATGTTGCGTTATAGTTTTCCAAGGTTCTTGGGAAATATATTTACCTTTGGCTGAGTTTGCTTGTAACATTAGTTAGCAGGCAAGCATACAAATGGCTCTGTACGAGGCTTTGCATGGGAGAAAGTGTAGAACTCCTTTTCGATGGGCAAAGATAGGGAAAAAATGGTTTCGATGCTGGATATGTTGAAAGGGACCACCGAGAACGTGAAGCTCATTTGTGAGTGCTTGAAAGCAGCATCGGGTCCGCAAAAGCCTTACGCAGATCTATAGCGTAAGGTGTTTGAGTTCCCGGTTGGCGAATGTGTGTTCTTGAAGGTATCTCCTTGGAAGAAGGTGATGAGTTTTGTACGTAAGGGTAAGCTTAGCCTGAGTTTTTTTTGGACCATATGAGGTTGTGGAGCGTATTGGTCTTGTGGCATATCGGTTGAGGTTGCCTCCCGAGTTGGAGAGGATTCATGATGTGTTTCATGTTTCGATGTTGCGGAGGTATAGATCGGATCCTTCGTATGTGATGCATGTTGAGGAGATAGAACTGAATCCAGATTTGTCTTATGACGAGGAACCGGTGAGGATCCTTGATTCGAGTAGCAAAGTTCTTCGTGGCAAGACGATAGAACTTGTGAAGGTGTTGTGGTGACACCGAGGAGTTGAGGAGGCCACGTGTGAAAGCAAAGTAGACACGTTGAAGCAGTTCCCACACCTTTTTCTTTCGGGTGAAATTTCGAGGATGAAATTTCCTAAGTGGGGGAGAGTTGTAACGCCCTAGTTTTGGGCCTAGACATTATGGACATCGGGTCAAACCGGTCGGGAACGATTCGAATCATATTTGGTGGTTTAGGGAAATAAAGGATCAAGAAAGGATAAAAATAATAAAAAAATATGGCTAAAATCCTCTAAAATCATGTTTAAGTGGTTGGTCAAATCAATTTTACGAAAAGAGTTTTGGAAGTGGTACATTTTAGGTAGTGACCAAAATGTAAAGTTTTAAAACTGAGGAAAATTGCAAATTTCAAAGAGGAGTAAAAAATCTTAGAATCTTTCGGGAGGTTTGGTGCAATTACACCTTCCTTAAATTGACATGTTTTTTTAAATGAGTTATTTTAATTGATTGAAATGGATTTTAAGTTGTTTTAATTAATTAAATGGTTGTTTGAGATTTCGTTTTACGTAACTAACTTTTATTTCAGTAAAACCCATTTTCTCAACTATTTCTCCAGGTTTCTTTTCTCCCAAACACTCTATATTTGATTTCTAAATCATTTCCAAGAGTTCTCTTCACGGTTTTCAAGATTTGTGAAGCAAAAACTTGTCAAACCTTAAGGAAGGCTAGGATTGGAGGTAAATCCCGTTCTCAACCTTCAATATAGGTTCTTTATTGAAATTCCCAAGATCGTTGGCTCCTAATTGTTGTTTTTGGCTGATTTTTATTATAGTTTTGATTTAATATCAAAATCTTGTAAATTAGTGGTTTAAATCTTGATTTTCGGAGTGTTGTTGATGAGCTCTATTTTGGATTCATTTTAATTGAGTTTTGAGTTGATTATTATGTTGAAAAATAGTTTTGATAATTTTGATCCCGAAATCCTTGAGATCATTGAGTTTCTTGATGGTTCTAATTGGGTTTTTGAGGTGTTTTAATGGTGTTATGCTTGCTGGCGGTATAAGGAAGGGTTTATGTTGTTTTTAGATGTGTTTTGATGTTTAATAATGGTTGGAAGTGATGTATGTTGGCTGAGCTTGGTTTAGGAAGCAATCGATTGAGTTTTCAGTTGTTTTAGATGGGTAAATTGGTGTAGTTTTGGTGAGCAACGAGTTTGTGTTTAGTTGTTGGTGATGGGATGCATTTTAATGCATTTGGATCTCTGTTATGATGCTCTAAAAATAGGGGATCTTGATCTGGAAGCAAGCAAATCATTTTTGGAGGCTTTAGAAGGGTGATCTTCGCGTCGGCGAGCGAGGTTTCGCGTATCGGTTAGTGGAAATGGATTTTCTAGCTTTGTAACGATTTGAGCGTGGTGTTGGGAGCTTAGTGTAAGTTTGAAACACTTAGCTAAGCTCAAGAGTAATTAAATCGAAAGTCTCTCTCGGAATGTGCTATGTTTTTGTTGGAAATGCACTTGAATTAAATGTGGATTGATTACTGTTTTAAAGCATGTTTTGAGCATTGATGTTGTTAGTTTTTAATGCCATTTTGTTAAGGATGCACATGGTAAGTGATCCTTGGATTTATGTGATTAAAGCATTTTGTATTAAGCATGTTTATGCTTGTAAAAATGGCATTGTTATTTATGCTTGTAAAACAGTGGAATAATGATGTTAAATGATTATACTGGCAAGTGATGGAAATGGTTTTTGGTTACTTTAATCGGATATAGTTAGCCGGCTATAGGATTGGGTGAACCGTGAATAAAGTCACATTGTGTCGAAGGGTTGTGATTTTGTCGTAATCTCCATCCAAGTACCCTAACGATTGAGGCTAAGATCACAACGGCAGATGGTTTAATCCCGTGTGTGAGTCTTGTGGTATGTGTCTCGTACTCTCGTTAGTGGAATTATACAACTACCGATGAGTGATGTTGAGGGGTTGTGATTGTGCCATTTATCTCCATCACGGGTGTTGAGGGGTTGTGATTGTGCCATATATCTCCACCTTGTGTAGTTCGGTACTGTGTATGAAGCGTGTGGGACAACGCTTGTAATCTGCGTATCCAATTGTGTAAATTGTGTTGGTTTTTGTTATACATTGTTAATGATCACTTGCAAGCCAATATATTGATGCTGAGAAATGAATTAAGCATGTGATGCTTGGGAAATATGCTAGAATACATGTGATGCTTGTTTAAGCATGAGCTAAGGATTTTGCTGTTATTTTAATAATGCTATGAGCATGTGGTTTTAAAAGTGTATTGATGCTTTAAAGAGCGTGTTTTAAAGGAAGGCATATGTTGACAAATGATGATATTTTGGTTTTACAAAATGCATTGATGAATGTTTGGTTTTTAGCGATCCTCACTAAGCTTTATTCTTACGCTCATTTATTTTATCAATGCAGAGAATTGAGCATTAGAGACATCAAGAAAGCAATGGGGAAATCCAAGTATTTGGCTAAGCAATGTATGTGGTTTTACTTTAGTGTAATAGGAGGCAATGAATAGAATTTCTACTCTTGGTTTGTTGGGTGCTGTTAAACCCTTTATGCATGTTTGGTTTATGTTTTTAGACTTGCAAAAGGTCTTTAATTGGGTTGTGGCCTTGCTTATGGTATTTTGAATATGCTATGGTTTATATTTTAAAGCATGCTTGAGTAGCTAAAGCCTCACCTTGAATTGCCATGCTTGATGCTTGTGTTATGATGTTTGTTGATGTTTATATGTTTGGTAAGTTGATTATAGCATGTATGGATGTTTTAAGCATCTTTCGATGTTGTTAAATGTGTAAAATGGTTGTTGAAAGTGCAAGTCTGGTATGGGTATCGATACTCGGGGAGGAGTATCGATACACTAAGGCCAAATTCTGGTTTTTCAGTTTAGGTGTACCGATACGATTTACCCGCGTATCAATACGCCTAGGTAAAAGATTGAAGGCAGTATCGATACGGGCTTGGGCGTATCGATACCTTTTTTCCCAAAACTGGCAACTGTCAACCCGCGTATCGATACGGGCTGCGGTGTACCGATACGAGGTCGTTAATTTAAGTTAATGGAATCTTTTTAAGTTCTGAATTGTTGCATCTTGGTCCCTGAATGTTGTATGTTAAATTGGATGAGTTTGGATGATCCGTTTAAGCTGAAATTTGACATGTTGGCATGTTACATGACTAATTAAGCATTGGTAACTTTAAAATCTGAAAAGTCTCTGTATTTTCTGGAAATTACAATGTAGTCCCTAAAGGTCAAATGTATGCAATTGAACCCCTAATCGATCTTCAATCGTTGTGCCGTTTTCGCCTAATCGCTTCGTTGAACATATAGGATAATAATGTGCATCTAGAGAGGATAAAAAGAAAAAGGGTCGTTAATCGAGGTTGACTTTTAACGAGTTGACTTTGGTTTCCCCCGTGTGATCTTCTGAGCTTAGGTCGGGCGTTTAGGCCAGGCTAAGGGGGTTACAATATACATTACTTGGCTTGTAGTGAATTGTCTTGTCGTGACTTGTCCGGTATTCAAAAGGGGTCGATTCCTCAACCTGAAATGCATGAGATGAGACACTTTAGACATACATTGCCTAGTGAGGTAGTCACAACAATATGAATAACAATGTATGAAGTATATATATATATAATCTCATGCTCATCAATGACAATGCTATATTTCAAAACACAATGTTTAACATATCAAGTTCATTAGTAATCCTTGGATTAAATTAAGATAGTGGATACGTGAATTCCTACGCCTCGCGAGATCAATGAATGGTCTAATCCATTCGCCTCGCCAATATTACCAACATCAAAACACATCCGCCCGCCTAGCCAAATCAATATAGGTCGTAGCCTTAAGACCGTTGTCCACTCGTACACTGAGCTCATGAATTTTATGGTATGTCAATTGTATCCAATGTCCATTCAAATCCAAGGTTTTAATGTCAATGATCATATCCAATATTCAAGGGTAATTCCAATGATCAATAACTTAAATATTATCAATACTGAACATGTCTCATTATCAATAATTCATGGTTTCAATATCATTATCAATATCCAATGATTGTTTACAATGCTTCAATAACAATAACTATATCGATGAAAATGCATGATGACGATACCAATAACTATGTATGATGGGCATTAACAAACTTACCGACACTTACCAATGAATCCGATTAATAATCTGATGCAACTTCTTCAATAATATTATTAGCGATATGAGCAAAAACAACAATAAGAGATTCGGGAAGGCTCCTCGCCTAATCTGAGACTTCGACTACACTCACATCAATTCCGAAGCTTTTAAGGTCCTTGGATTACAATTCCTTTTCTCCTAGCTTTCGTTGGAGATGACGAGGGATCTTTCTCCAATTCTTTAGCTAGGTTACAACAATAGGAATTTATTATAATCCATAGTATGATATTGGAATCAATATAACAATACCAAATTCAACATCTATGCTTGAAATAACAATTGGCTATTAGATTGATAGGTTCCCATGGATTATCCTATAAGCTCAACAACTTCAATATGAAATTAAACCCTTTATATCCATGGTCTTAATAAATTGTTTGGGGAATTTAGCTTACCCAATTGATAGCTTTTCAACGTTGTATGGAAATTCGAAGAATCTTAGGAAATCAGGGGAGATGCTTGCTTAAAGATCGAGAAAGAAGATAGAAATTGTGGTGCTTGCTTGGTTCAAAGAAAAAGATAAATATTTTGGTAGAGAATCGGTTTTTATAATCTTAAACAAAGAAAGACTTTCCTTCTTTTCTCATAAGGCTTAACCGATTCCCACCTTTCCAATAGCCAATAGGAAGGTTTCCCTTCACAAAGGGTAAACTTTAATTATTATTATTTCTTTATTCCAATTAAACAATGTGATAAAAATTTTATGATCTTTTCATAACAAGATGACCAGGTTTACGTGGGAGTGTCCCAAGCAAGTAGGTGACTCATACACAAGAAGGAATAATTACGAAGGAGAGGAAAGAAAGGTTGAAAAGCCTTCTATCGAGAGCAAAGAAAGTTTGAAAAGCCTTCTATCGAGCAACCACTGGTTCTCGAATTAAAACAATTTCCTGAAGAATAAAAATATGTTTATTTGGGAACCAACAACACATTGCCCGCAATCATCTCTTCTAAGTTGTAGCCCAAACAGAAAAAAAACTGATCAACATTTTGCGGCAGCACCAGAGGGCAATGGGGTGGACAATTGCTGATTTGAATGGAATAAGCTCAGCGGTATGCATGCACAAAATCCTTTTAGAGGATGATTAAAAACCTACCATTGAGGCTCAATGGAGACTTAACCATGCTATGAAAGAGGTAGTGAGAAAAGAAATCATCAAATGGCTTGATGTCGGAATCATCTACCCTATCTTAGATAGCACGTGGGTAAGCCTAGTACAATATATACCAAAGAAATGTGGAATAATGGTGATAACCAATGAGAACAACGAGTTAATACCAACCAGGACTGTGACCGGTTGGAGGGTTTGTATGGATTATCGCAAGTTGAATAAAGCTACTAGAAAAGATCATTTTCCTTTACCATTTATTGACCAAATGCTTGATCGACATGCAAGTAAACCATTTTATTGTTTTTGATGGTTATTTAGGTTAAAATCATATTGCCGTCGCACCGGACAACCAGGAAAAAACCACCTTTACATGCCCATACGACATATATACATTTAGAAGGATGCCATTCAGGCTTTGCAATGCCCCAACAACCTTCCAAAGATGCATGATGGAAATTTTCTCCGACATGGTAGAAGACTTCCTGGTGATCTACATGGACGAGTTCTCAGTATTTTGTGATGGCTTTGCCAATTTGGAAAGGGTACTCACACAATGCGAGGAATCAAACTTGGTCCTAAATTGGGAGAAGTGCCATTTTATGGTGGTTGAGGGCATCGTACTCGGCCACAAGATCTCATCAAAGGGGATTGAAGTAGAGAAGGCGGAAATAGATTTGATCGAGAAACTTAATTCACTAACTACAGTCAAAGGAATCCAGAGCTTCTTAGGACACACAGGTTTTTATAAAAGATTTATTGCAAATTTTTCTAAAATAACTAAACATTTGTGTAATTTGCTTGAACATGATAGGACCTTTGACGTCAATCGGGAATACACTGAAGCATTCAAAATACTGAAGCAAAAACTTGTGACCGCACCCATTGTAGTTCCACCAAATTTGACGTTGCCCTTTGAGCTCATGTGCGATGCAAGTGATTATTCCATCGGGGTAGTTCTTGGTCAAAGGAAAGACATAATCTTTCATGTGATCTACTATGCTAGTAAAATACTCAATGAGGCCCAAGTCAACTACACCACCACTGAAAAGGAGTTACTAGCATCGCCAAAGGCACATAAATACAAGACGCATTCCCAGATGAGCAGCTCTTCATTGCCGACACTACTGCCTCGGTAGAGCCTAAACTTACTGCCATGGCGACAACTGGCATCATCACCAAAGGCAATTTTAGAGTGCATTGCCTCGACAATACCCTTGACAGTGATGGACGCCACCCAAACACCCTGGTATGCTAATCTTTTCAATTTTTAGTTAGTGGTGTATTACCTTATAACCTTAACTATCAAGGAAAGAAGAGGTTCCAACATGATGCTAAGCATTACTTTTGGGATGAGCCTCTTTTGTTTAAACAATATGCAGATTAGGTTATGAGGAGATGTGTCCCTGTAGAAGAACAAAGAGAGGTGCTTCAACAGTGTCATTCTTCACCATATGGAGGACACTTTGGAGGAACCAGAACTGCGGCCAAGGTAGTACAATTAGGATTCTATTGGTTGACGCTTTACAAAGATGCCCAGGCATTTCCCATCTTCATGTGGGAATCTCTACATTCTTCTAGCTGTTGACTGTGTGTCAAACTGGGTCGAAGTCATTGCTCTCCAAACAATGACTCACAAACTGTTCAAAAATTCTTGCAAAAACACATATTTAAACGGTTTGGAGTACCACGAGCCATCATTAATGAAGAGGGAAAACACTTCCACAACAAGCTTATTACCACGTCATTAAAGAAATTTGGGGCAATACAGAAGCTTGCCACATCATATCACCCACAAACCAATGGGCAGGCCAAAATATCGAATAGAGAGCTGAAGACAATTCCAGAAAAGGTGGTTAACCCATCGCGAAAGGATTGGTCCCTTCGACTTGATGCTGCATTATGGGCCTATCGAACATCATTCAAAACCCCATTGGGAATGTCCCCATATCGACTTGTGTATGGAAAAACTTGCCATATGCCAGTTGAGATAGAGCACAAGGCTTATTGGGCGATAAAGACGGTGAATATGGACTGGGAAAATGCTGGACAGAAACGACTCCTAGACCTCAATGAAATAGAGGAGTTTTGAGCCCTGACGTACGACAGTACAAGAATCTACAAGGAGAAAACAAAACGTTGGCATGATAGCAAGCTACTGCCGCATCAGTTCTTGCCCGAGCAGTTAGTACTACTCTTCAATTCTAGACTAAAGTTGTTCCCAGGAAAACTCCGGTCAATATGGTCTGGACCGTTCGAAGTGCTCAAAGTATTTCCCCATGGAGTTGTGATAATCAAATCCACCAAAGATGCGCATGAATTCAAAGTGATTAGAAATATGCTAAAGCAGTATACTAGCCAACATGTCATGAGGGACAAGGAAGTGATCACTTTAGGAGATGCATCCTCATGCACTCCTTTAGTGTCTTAATATTTTCTCTTTCTTTCTTTTTTTATTTTCATTTTTTTATTTTTCCACATCATTAATTTTTTTAGGAATAAGGTGTTATTTTAATTTGATGTATTTTATTTTTTTAGGAAGAAGATCAAGAAATAAAGGAAGAGTTGGGCCGACATTCCCCTGCTCACACGAGAAGTAGACGCCAACGGCTAGTGAGAGGAGTCTCATGTCAACACGGCAAAGTTCTGTCGCAACGGCTATTCAAACGGCTATAAGTCGCAACAACTATGTAACGAGATTCTTCATGCGCACGCATTAAATGTCGCAACGGCTACATTATGCCGTGATCTATATAAACACATCCGCCTCTCAACTTTCCTGCACCAAACACTCCTCTTCTCTAATCTTGATTTCTTAAGTATTCTCACAATTATTTTCTTTACTTTCAATTTATGTTTCTCACAACTACTCTCAGATGGCAGCAAAACTCAAAAAAAAGAGAAAACTCGAGACCCACTAAGGAACCGTCTTACAAGAGATTCGAATTGCCAAAAGTTGAACGGCGATTCAACAAACACTTCATAGGACCACAAGTATGGGAGGAACAAGGCTTCTATTATTCCGACTACGCCTCTAACTTTAGCCTCGATCACTTCATCTTCAACAACATTGCTTATCAAAAGTGACAAATCTTTTTCCACCAACCGGAGCCAGCAAACATAACATGGCTGAGAAAGTTCTACGCCCACTCCTCAAATCCCAACAATATTTTTGTGCACGTTAGGTGCACGACCATTCCCGTAGATCCCGAGTCGATCAATATCTATTACGACCTCAACGTGGAGAAGGATGAACACAAGGCATTTAAAGAACAGCTCACAAATGCAGATTACGCTGAAATCAAAGAGGAGCTCTGCATTTCCGGTACGACATAGAATGTCGGGGCACATAAGGGGACAGTAAACCGCCGAAGGCTTCAGCCCGAGGCAAAACTCTGGAATACTTTTCTAAAACGTTGTCTTATGCCTACCTCCCATAACAACACCGTAGATAAACCTAGGCTAGCACTTATAAACTCTATTTTGCACAATAAAAATATTAACCTGGGTAACATAATTTGTGATGAGATGTATCGGTGCAACCTAAAAGAGAGAGGTGTCATCTGCTTCCCAATGCTCATCATTGGCCTCTACAAACAAGAAAATGTCCCAACCGGTTCGGGTGATGAATATACACCAAAAGGGAAGGGGTGGGACAAGAAAGCCTACTACAAAATGATGTAGATAACCGAAGCTGAGCCGGTCTCTACACCAGTACAAGGCACTGCCACGGCGGCATCCTCGGGCGACATCCCAGAAACGCATGCACCCTCTGCCTTGGTAGTGACCCTGCAACATGTCGCCCAGAAGTTGGAAGAGATGGACCAAAGGCAGGGATGGTTCATGCAATTCACGAGTGACTTCACTCATTCAATCACCCAAGTACTCAAAGAGAAGTTCTCAGAAAACATTGTGTCGTTCCTATCGTTCCCTACCGACCTCATTGCCAAGGAAACCTTAGATACCCCTACCGCTGCAATGCCCACATGTTTTGCCTCGACAACACACGCCTCCTCTATATCACCACTCCCCGATCATCCGATGGATGAGCCGATCCGCACTGAGTCCTTGTCGGATTGGTCCGACACCATGCACTCCTTCCTCAAGAAATTTGACAAAGCCGCCTCTCAATCACTCAAGCGCTAGGCAACAACAACTAAGGAGATTTGTCTTGACACAGACGATGAAGAAGAAGTTACCATCCAAGCGAAGCCAACTCTTCTGACGTACACCCAACCATCGAGATCCACTAAAAGGATCAAGACAACGGCCAAGAGAAAGTTCATATGTAACGCCCCGGTTTTGGGCTTAGAAGTTTTGGGCTTGGACGGGTTCGGTCAAAGTGCTGTTCGAATATAAAAAGGTGGATTTAGGAAAACCTAGTTCGGGTTGCATTAAAAATATGGAAAAATGTTCTAAAATCCTCTTTTAATATATATAAGTGAACTGTGAAATCAATTTTACAAAATGAGGTTCGGAAGGGTGACATTTTAGCTAGTGACCAAAATGTAATTTTTGAAAACTGCGTGACTGTTTTAGAAAGGATTGAAACTTTGAATCTTTAAGGAGCTATTTACCCAAAGGGAATTTCTCCAGATTTTTCTAAGATATTTAATGATTTAATTCTGAGTTTTAAATAAAAGAAAAGTGGAGGGAAGTTATTTCCTATTTTCAACTAACTTTTCCAATTTTCCTTTTCTCTCATTTTCTCTCAAACCAAACATTCTCTCCAGAGCTTTTTCCTCTGATTTTGGCACCTAAATACCTCTTTTCAATTCTCTTTTGATTGCTAATCATCTCATCAACAAAACCTCACCAATTGCTAGTTGGATTTTCAAGATTTTGGTTCTAAAAAGGGAGAAATTCAAGTTTGGAGGTAAGAACGTCCTTCTCCTCTAAACTCTCAGTTCTTTACTGAAATTCCTAAGTTCTCAATCCTTAATTGATGATTTATAAGTGGTTTTAAAGTTGTCTAATGGATCTTGGCTTTAAATGCAAGATTTGGTTGATTTTGATGAATTTTCGTTGGATCTGTTTAAGCAGTGATTTGAGGTGTATTTTTGATGTTAAATGAATGTTAATTTGATATGGAATTGAGTTTTAATTAATGCAATCCCGGATAGGTTGAATTTCCTAAGTGTAGCTTGTGATTCTTGGTTGTTTTTGGAGTGATCTTGTGGATCTGTTGTTGCTGGAGGTATAAGGATGTTGTTAGGTCCTTTTTAGATGTTAAATGATGTTTAAGGATGTTTAGTTTTGATGGATTTTGGCTGGACTTTGTTGAGGAGTTGTTTGGATGCATTTTCGGTTGTGTTTGGTGGCCGAAAATGGAGTATGGATGAGAGCAGTGGGTTTTGGTGCTTTCATTGAAGCTATTAATGCATGATGATGCATTAATCTTCTGTTTTGATGTGTTTAAAACAGGGGAGTCATCTTTGGATCCAAGTGGTGGTGATCCGGAAGCTTGATTTGTGTTTCGGCAAGAGGCGAAACGGAATCGGTGAGTGGATTTTGGTTTTCGGCTTTGAAACCAATGTTTTTAAGGACTCTGGTGAGTAATTATTTTTTTCTACTAGTTGCATTGCTTGAGAACAAGAAATAGTTCGAGTTTAGGGTGTATTAAGTGTGTAAAAGTACTATTATTTCACCCTTTTTCTATGACAATTATTGCTAAAATCTACACCCATTTAAATCACATTGTAGCCCTCCATGGATCAATCATATTGATCTAATCTTTATCATGCTTGATCCTTATATTCATTTTATCTGGAGAAAAATATGCTAATTATGTGCGTGTTTGGTGCGAATGCAGATTTTGTCACTCACTACCCGGGCAACCACTGTCGGGACAGTGAAGGAATGAGAGGAGCGGAGCAGAATCATCACTCAATGGTCCAGATCAAGCTAGCTATGGAAGACAGTTTCTAATGAAGGAAGCTGAATCATGGGATAAAGCCTTGCTGAGCGAAAAAGACAAATAGACTATTGAAGAGGCAGCATCCAAGCCACTACTGAGGTAATGACCTGACATACTCAACAATGGAGAAAATATGTAAAGTGGAGCACGTTTTAAAGAGAATGAAAAGTTTAACTTTTTTACGTACTTTGCATAAAGATTGGACTGCGAGAGAATCTTGAAAATGTCGAAGGAAGGTCAAGAGAAGATTCCACGCAAAAGAGAGGATTTTAAAGAAGAAAGATATAATACTTTAAAAGAAGACCTTTTTTAATGTGTTTAATTCTGACTTAACTTCCTCCTTAAGAAGGACTTGACCCAAACCTCCTCTATAAATATGAATCAAAGCTGGCCATTGGACTTACCTTAGAATCTATAGAACTCGGGTTTGAGAGAATTTGTAGCAAGCTTTTACTGACATTATGTTCTAATTTCTTCTTAGGGTTTAGATTGTATTGTTTAGTAGTTTTGAGAAAATGATTGGATTTTGTTTAAGTTTTTGTTAATGCAATTTTAGTTCAAGGTTTGCTTATTCTTGGTTCTTATTCTTGATTTCGAGTGAATTGGGAGAGGATCTCATTAACTATCTATTTGTCTAATATCGGGAGAGTTAGACTCACGAAATTGATAAGCATGGTTTTCATCCCAATTGGTGAAAAGTAACTCAGCTTAGGGATAATTTCAAGTTTCAACGGCTAAAAGAAGCGTAAGATTGGTTGGTGTTCATCTTTGGTTCACAATGGGAGGTATTATCAAGGCATGCACATCAACACGGTTTCGACTTAGGGATAAGGAGGAGCCACTAAAGAATGCTTTGCCGAACCTTAACGTTGTTCGTTGTCGCCCAAGCAAGGGATTGCCGAGGCTGTTGCTTAACCTGTTGCTGCGGCAGTGACTTTGGTCTTTGCCGAGGCAATATGGTGTTCGTTGCATTCAAAGACTGAGATGGTCCAATTGGTTTCCACACTACGACACAATATAATCTGGCCCATTCTCTCATCTTGATTACTCAACTTTTAGTTTACTAGCTTATTTTATTTTTTGTTTATTAGATTACTCCAAAAACCCAATCATTCACTTGTGTTCGTTACTTTTATTTCCTTTTCAGTGCGAGACGATAACATTGATGGTTTCACCAATCCATGTGGAGACGATACTCAACACTTATCACTTTATTACTTGATACGTGTATACTTTCATAATTGTGGTGCACTTTACACACGCAACAACATGCCTTTGCGTTTCAATACAGCAAGCCCCAGAACAACATTTATGGTGGGAAATAAAGGCTCCAACTGCTCTAATACATCTCTAACGGCTAGTAACAAATATGAAATCGAAGAGGAGTATAAAAGGGACCTCTAAGAATTTATGGAAGACTAATGCTTCAAATGTCAACAACTATATGATGAGAAATTGTGTCTTAGGGTTTTAATTGTTTATCCATTGTATAGACAACACTTATAAGACAAAATTTGTAACCCCCTTAGCCCGGCCTAGACGCTTGACCCGAACTACAAAGATTACACGGGGAAAACCAAAGTCAACCCAAAAGTCAACCTTGATTAACGACCTTTTTTTTCTTTTTAATATTATCCAGATGCACATTAAGCCTATATGAACACTCAAGAATCATGGGAGAGAAAGGCACATCGATCGAAAAACAATTAGGGACTCAATTGCATAAATTACACATTTAGGGACCAAAATGTATTTTTTTGAAATTATAAGGACTTTGTAGATTTTAGGTTTACCAATAGGTAATTAATCATGTTACATGCTCCTCTGTCAAATTTTAGCTTAAAAAGGCATTCCAAGCTCAAGAAATTGCATCCACAACATTCGGGACTAAAATGTAAAGCATGAAAACATCAAACAATTCAAATCAACATCCAACGGTCAACTATATCGGAACACCCACCCTTCGTACTGAAACGCCCGTATCGAAACGGTATTGACCGTTTCATTCCGAGACCAGTATTGAAATAGGCCTCACCAGTAGCCAAACTATTTCGAAACTGCTACAACCGTTACGAAACCCTATGGCCATTACAGGCCCCCGTTTCGAAACAGTTGAGGGTGTTTCGATACACTTTGCCCAGTGACAGCAGAAATTGCCGGTTTTTCAACTTTTAAACCTATCAAACATGCCTCAAAGAGCATCAAATCATACCAGCAACTAATTTTGATAATAAGGAACATATTTAAAACCTCAAACCTCAAACCAACCAATAGGACCATTTACAACCCATTAAAGCCATCACAAACATGCCACACACTTAGAGAGTTCAAAACACATCTCCCAAATACAACCTTAAAGTCCCATTGCCAAATATCAAAACTGAAGTGTATAAAAAAATCACCATACATGAGCTTTGCACTTCCTTGGATGTTCTTAACCTTCTTGCTGCCCAAGACACCTCAATTATCTGCATTATTGGTAAAAGAGAGCGTAAGCACACTTGCTTAGTGAGGCATGCTCTAAAGAAAACCAACACAATAATGCATTAATCAAAACACTTTCTCAAAAGCCTTTTTCCACAACATGCTCATTCTATCTCATACTTGAAAACCATTTCAAAGCAACTTCTCATTGAAAACACATGTACCTCAATTCTATCTCATGCATTTAAACCAATGCAAGTCTCATGGCAAGGCCATACACATGCTTGTAAAACTAAAGCATTTCATATACAAATCTCATATGCATTTCTCATAGCATAATTCATCTCATTAATAGCTACATGTGATTCGAAAGCATTTTCATATATTATATTGGCATTTCACATCTCATTACTAATCGGATATGCTGACAACATTCTCAAACCACTAGACGCTTCCGGTGGAATCTCACATCAACGTACTCACATGGCGGAATCTCTCATCGCCTCAAAGCTTGGGTATTTTACCAAGTCCTACCCGATGGAATGCCCATCATCGGTCTCTCCCTTTGGATTAAACGAAAGAGCACGTACGAATTTTTAGTTTATAGTGAACTCTCATCCTATTGATTGATCAATTATATCTGGTAAGTATCTCATCTTCTATGCTAATATATTATATTAAAACATCATCTCACCTACCGTTTTTCATGCAACATTTCTCAAATCTTTCTCATCTCATTTCAAAACCATAACATTTGCCATGATTTAAAACAAAAGCTCAAAACTCAACAATACAACATGTTATTTCATGAAATCATTTCAAGCATCATCTCATGCTACGAATCATGCATAAAAATAGTAGGAATTTGTCTATCTCAAATTATAAGCATGTAAAAGCATTTTAGGGGCAACCACCATATATAAGAGAGCAATGTAGCCAATACTTACTTCCGGACTTAGGAAGGTGTTTCAAACCTTTCCTAAATCCCCAAACCTTGTTTCTTTGTCCCTCAACGACTTCTAAACCATTCGCACTCACCGATTACGATTCCCTTGCTCGCTGAAACGCCATCTAAAATCCCGGATCAACACCAAAGGCGTCCGAAGATGTCTCCCCTATTTATAACATATAAGAGCAGAGGATTAATGCATCATCATGCATTGAAATCATCAGCCACACACCTAAACTCGCTGCTCTACTCAAGAACCTCATTTTGGCTACCAAACACAACCGAAATCGTCTCCAAACTCTTCCAAAACAAAGCCCATCCAATATCTACCACTTCTAATCATTTCCAAATATCAATCAACATTAAAAATCACCACAAACTCGTCCTTATACCTCCAGCTATTACGGAACACCAAAACCACCCCAAAAACCACCATTCTAGCATACAAAACTTGGGAATCCAAGCCTATTCGGGATTTGTTTGATAAAACCTCAATTATAACATCAATTAACATCCAAAATACATTAGAAAACATCCTAAAAAAAGATCCTAACCATCAACCATAAAAATCATCAAGATCTCTCCAAAAACCTTGAGTTTATTAAAATTTCTTGTTTCTAACATTAAAGCAACTCAAAAATAATTAACAAAGGATTGATAACTTGAGAATTTCAGTAAAGAACTGATCATTAGAGGAGAAGGACGAAGCTTACAACTAATGGTTGATTTCTTCTTGAATTGGGCAAGTTTTCTTGAAAATCCAATGTAAAAACAAGAGGATTTGATGAGGAAAAGATTAGGAATCAAAAGGAGATTGAAATATCATCAAAAGCAATGAAAATCAAAGGATAATTGATGGAGGAAATGTGTTTGGCTGAAAAGAAATTGAGAGAAAATGAAATGACAGAAAATTGATGAAAGGTAGTTATGAAAAGTCAAAGATAGTTTTCCTTTTAATTAATCTTTATTTCCTTTAATTAAAACAATATTAAAATCACCCAAAATAAGGAGAAATCTGATTAAAAACATTTTGGTAAAATTAGCTCCTTAAAGATTCAAAGTTTCAATCCTTTACAAAACAATCACTATTTAACTTTTGCAAAAACTGCGATTTGGTCACTACACCGAAATGTAGTATCTCCAAACCTTATTTTGTAAAATTGATTTCACCATAATCATTCATATAATAAATGAGGATTTTTATGTATTTTTCCATCTTTTTAAAGCATCCCAAACTTGGTGTTCCCTAAATCTCCCTTTAAGATTCGAACCGTTCTCAACCGGTCCGATTTGAACCTTAAAATATCTAGGCCCAAATTTAAGGCGATACAACTCTCCCCCTCATAAGGAATTTCGTCCTTTGAAATTTACTTGGAGGAAAAATGTAAGGAAATTGCTTCTTCATGTCTTCCTTCCTTTCCCACGTGGCTTCCTCAACACCACGATGTCTCCACAACACTTTGACCAGCTCAATGGTCTTACAACGGAGAACCTTACTATCGGAATCCAAAATCTCAACAGGTTCCTCATCATATGTCAAATCCGGATTCAACTCAACTTCCTCCACATGCATAACATGCGAAGGATCCGATCTATACCTCTGAAGCATGGATACATGAAACACATTATGTATCTTTTCTAACTCTTGTGGTAGCCTCAGCTTATAAGCAACAGGACCCACACGTTCTATCACCTCGTATAGTCCAATGTATCTTGGGCTCAACTTGCCCTTCCGGCCAAATCTCATCACCTTCTACCAAGGTGAAACTTTCAAAAACACACAGTCACCCACCGCAAATTCTATCTTCTTACGCTTCAAATCCGCGTAAGATTTTTGTCAATCCGATGCTGCCTTCAACCGCTCACAAATGAGCTTCACCTTCTTGGTGGTTCCTTTTAACAGAGTCGGCATCGAGACCAACTTTTGTCCCGTTTCAGCCCAACAAAGAGGAGTTATGCACTTCCTCCCATACAAAGCTTCATAAGGTGCCATTTGAATACTCGCCTGGTAACTATTATTATAAGCAAACTCCACAAAATGCAAGTGCTTCTCCCAAGAGCCTTGAAACTCAATAACACATCACCTCAACATATCCTCAAGAACTTGGATAACACGCTCCGACTGTCTATCCATCTGTGGATGATAAGAAGTACTAAAATTCAGTCGCGTACCTAATGCTTGATGCAAACACTCCCAAAACCTTGCGGTGAAGCTCAGATCTCTATCCGATACAATAGATTTTGGTACACAATGAAAACGCACAATCTCAGCAATGTAGAACTCTGCAAGCTTATCCAAGGTGTACGTAGTATGCAGAGGCAAGAAATGCGCACACTTCGTAAGGCGATCCACAATCACCCAAACAAAATTCTTCTTTGATGGCGATAGAGGCAAACCAGACACGAAGTCCATGGTGATCCTCTCCCACTTCCATTTAGGGATCCTTAAAGGCTACAACAACCCTGAAGGAAACTGATGCTCAGCCTTAACCCACTGACAAACCCACCCAATAGTACTCATCCTTCAGATCACGATACATCTTTGTAGTACCAGGGTGCATAGCAAACGGACTACTATAAGCTTCGGCCAGAATAGTGTGCCTCAACTCAACATCATTCAACACTACTATCTGACTCCCAAAACACAGAACACCATCATCATTAAAACAGAAATCCGATGGCCTATCTTCAGCGATATCCTGAACATGTGGCATCAAAGAATAATCCAACAATTGTTTATCCTTTATCAATCGGATTAGAGATGGTTTCATTTGCAATTCAGCAACAAGACCATCATCCCGCGATATGCTAAAGCTAGCAAACATCACTCTTAACTCCACCGCCACTTTCCTGCTCATAGCATCGGCCACAACATTGGCCTTTCCAGATGATACTCGATCGTTAGATTGTAATCCTTAAGCAACTCCACCCATTACTGTTGCCTAAGATTCAACTCTTTCTAAGACACCAGATACTTCAAACTCTCGTGATCCGTGTACACAATACACTTCTCACCATAAAGATAATGTCTCCAGATCTTTAGAGCAAAAACCACTGCAGCCAACTCAATATCATGCGTAAGATAATTGCGCTCATGCACTTTCAGCTGTCGCGATGCATAAGCCACCACCTTACCCACTTGCATTAACACACACCCCAAACCAACATAGGATGCGTCACTATACACCACAAACTCTTTCCCTGATTCATGTTGAACCAAGATAGGAGCTTGTGTCAAAGATGCTTTACATACTCAGCAACATCTTTCTTCAAACCCACCCAATAGTACTCATCCTTCAGATCACGATACATATTTGTAGTACCAGGGTGCATAGCAAACGGACTACTATAAGATTCGGCCAGAATAGTGTGCCTCAACTCAACATCATTCGGCACTACTATTCGACTCCCAAAACACAGAACACCATCATCGGTAAAACAGAAATCTGATGGCCTATCTTCAGCGATATCCTGAACATGTGGCACCAAAGAATCATCCAACAATTGTTTATCCTTTATCAACTGGATTAGAGATGGTTTCACTTGCAATTCAGCAACAAGACCACCATCCCACGATATGCTAAAGCTAGCAAACATCGCTCTTAACTCCACCGCCACTTTCCTGCTCATAGCATCCGCCACAACATTGGCCTTTCTCGGATGATACTCGATCGTTAGATTGTAATCCTTAAGCAACTCCACCCATTGTCGTTGTCTAAGATTCAACTCTTTCTAAGACATCAGATACTTCAAACTCTTGTGATCCGTGTACACAGTACACTTCTCACCATAAAGATAATGTCTCCGGATCTTTAGAGCAAAAACCACCGCAGCCAACTCAATATCTTGCGTAGGATAATTGCGCTCATGCACTTTCAGCTGTCGCGATGCATAAGCCACCACCTTACCCTCTTGCATTAACACACACCCCAAACCAACATAGGATGCATCACTATACACCACAAACTCTTTCCATGATTCAGGTTGAACCAAGATAGGAGCTTGTGTCAAAGATGCTTTACATACTCAGCAACATCTTTCTTCAAACCCACCCAATAGTACTCATCCTTCAGATCACAATACATCTTTGTAGTACCAGGGTGCATAGCAAACAGACTACTATAAGCTTCGGCCAGAATAGTGTGCCTCAACTCAACATCATTCGGCACTACTATCCGACTCCCAAAACACAACATCATTCCCCCTTAGCCCGGCCTAGACGCTTGACCCGAACTACGAAGATTACACGTGGAAAACCAAAGTCAACCCAAAAGTCACCCTTGATTAACGACCCTTTTTTTTCTTTTTAATATTATCTAGATGCACATTAAGCCTATGTGAACACTCAAGAATCATGGGAGAGAAAGGCACAGCGATCGGAAAACAATTAGGGACTCAATTGCATAAATTACACGTTTAAGGACCAAAATGTAATTTTTTGAAATTATAAGGACTTTGCAGATTTTAGGTTTACCAATAGGTAAATAATCATGTTACATGCTCCTCTGTCAAATTTCAGCTTAAAAGGCATTCCAAGCTCAAGCAATTGCTTCCACGACATTCGGGACTAAAATGTAAAGCATGAAAACATAAAACAATTCAAATCAACATCCAACAGTCAACTGTATCGGAACACCCACCCTTCGTACCAAAACACCCGTATCGAAACGGTGTTGACCCTTTCGGTACTCGGGTGTGTTCCGAGACCGGTAACGAAACAGGTCTCACCAGTAGCTAAACTGTTTCGAAACAGCTTCAATCGTTTCGAAACTCTATGGCCATTATAGGCCCCCGTTTCAAAACAGTTAAGGGTGTTTCGATACACTTTGCCCAGTGACAGCAGAAATTGCTGGTTTTTCTCCTTTTAAAACAATCAAATAGGCGTCAAAGAGCATCAAATCATACCAGCAACTCATTTTGATACTAAGGAACATATTTAAGACCCTTAAACTTGAGCATGGCATCACACACAAAAACATTCAATCTAAAGGCATGCTTCCTAGTCACAAATCCAAATATGAACTCTCAAACCTCAAACCAACCAATAGGACCATTTACAACCCATTAAAGCCATCACAAACATGCCACACACTTAGGGAGTTCAAAACACATCTCCCAAATACAACCTTGAAGTCCCATTTCCAAATATCAAAACTGAAGCGTGTAAAAAAATCACCATACATTAGCTTTGCACTTCCTTGGATGTTCTTAACCTTCTTGCTGTCCAAGACACCTTAATTATCTGCATTATTGGTAAAAGAGAGCGTAAGCACACTTGCTTAGTGAGGCATGCTCTAAAGAAAACCAACACAATAATGCATTAATCAAAACACTTTCTCAAAAGCCTTTTTCCACAACATGCTCATTCTATCTCATTCTTCAAAATCATTTCAAAGCAACTTTTAATTGAAAACACATGTACCGCAATTCTATCTCATGCATTTAAACCAATGCAAATCTCATGGAAAGGCCATACACATGTTTGTAAAACCAAAGCATTTCATATACAAATCTCATATGCATTGCTCATAGCATAAATCATCTCATCAATAGGTACACGTGATTCAAAAGCATTTTCATATATTATATTGGCATTTCACATCTCATTACTACTCGGATATGCAGACAACATTCTCAAACCACTAGACGCTTCCGGTGGAATCTCACATCACCGTACTCACTTGTCTAATAACATAATTTCTGGTGGAATCTCACATCACCGTACTCACAGGGCGTAATCTCTCATCACCACGAAGCTTTGGTATTTCACCAAGTCCTACCCGATGGAATGCCCATCATCGGTCTCTCCATTTGGATTAAACCAAAGAGCACGTACGAATTTTTAGTTTATAGTGCACTCTCATCCTATTGATCGATCAATTATATTCGGTAAGTATCTCATCTTCTATGCCAATATATTATGTCAAAACATCATCTCACCTACTGTTTTTCATGCAACATTTCTCAAATCTTTCTCATCTCATTTCAAAACCATAACATTTGCCATGCTTTAAAACAAAAGCTCAAATCTCAACAATGCAACATGTTATTTCATGAAATAATTTCAAGCATCATCTCATGCTACAAATCATGCATAAAAACAGTAGGAATTTGTCTATCTCAAACCATGAGCATGTAAAAGCATTTTAGGGGCAACCACCACATGTAAGAGAACAATCTAGCCAATACTTACTTCCGGACTTAGGAAGGTGTTTCAAACCTTTCCTAAATCCCCAAACCTTGTTTCTTTGTCCCTCAAGGACTTCTAAACCATTCTCACTCACCTATTACGTTTCGCTTGCTCGCGAAACACTATCTAAACTACCGGATCAACACCAAAGGCATCCGAAGATGTCTCCCCTGTTTATAACACATAAGAGCAGAGGATTAAAGCATCATCATGCATTGAAATCATCAGCCACACACTTAAACTCGCTGCTCTACTCAAGAACCTCATTTCGGCTACCAAACACAACCGAAATCATGTCCAAACTCTTCCAAAACAAAGCCCAGCCAATATCTACCACTTCTAATCATTTCCAAACTCGTACTTATACCTCCAACTATGACAGAACACCAAAACCACCCAAAAAAACCACAATTCTATTATACAAAACTTAGGAATACAAGCCTATTTGGGATTTGTTTGATAAAACCTCATTTATAACATCAATTAACATCCAAAATACATTAGAAAACAACCTCAAAACAGAGCCTAACCATCAACCACAAAAATCATCAAGATCTCTCCAAAAACCTTGAGTTTTAATACAATTTCTTGTTTCTAACATTAAAGCAACTCAAAAATCATTAACAAAGGATAGATAACTTGGGAATTTCAGCAAAGAACTGATCATTAGAGGAGAAAGACGAAGCTTACCTCTAATGGTTGATTTCTCCTTGAATTGGGCAAGTTTTCTTGAAAATCCAATGTAAAAACAAGAGGATTTGATGAGGAAAAGATTAGGAATCAAAAGGAGATTGAAATCTCATCAAAAGCAATGAAAATCAAACGATAATTGATGGGGGAAATGTGTTTGGCTGAAAAGAAATTGAGAGAAAATGAAATGAGAGAAAATTGATGAAAGGTAGTTATGAAACGTTAAAGATAGTTTTCCTTTTAATTAATATTTATTTCCTTTAATTAAAACATTAATAAAATCACCTAAAATAAGGAGAAATATGATTAAAAAAATTTTGGTAAAATTAGCTCCTTAAAGATTCAAAGTTTCAATCCTTTACAAAACAGTCACTATTTAACTTTTGCAAAAACTACGATTTGGTCACTACACCGAAGTGTAGTATCTCCATACCTTATTTTGTAAAATTGATTTCACCATAATCATTCATATAATAAATGAGGATTTTTAGGTATTTTCCCATATTTTTAAAGCATCCCGAACTAGGTGTTCCCTAAATCTCCTTTTAAGATTCGAACCGCTCTCAACCGGTCCGATTCGAACCCTAAAACATCTAGGCCCAAATTTGGGGCGTTACAAAATTGTCATATTTGCTCAAGTGTTTAGCTTTGAGTGAGAGCTTAAAGAGTGCAAACAAATACCTTGTGAGAGGAATTTTAGTTTGTTTATTTTTCTTTCTCTTCTAAAGAGTGTTTGGTTAATCTTTGGGTAGAAAGATTAACCATTTGTAAGGGTTTCCTCCTAATCCTAGAAAAGGGGATGAATCAATTAGTGAATTGGTTAGAAAATCCTTATTGGGGGCTAAGGTAGTGGATGTAGGTGCTTGTTCGAAGCCCGAATCACTATAAATTCATTGTGTCATTCAATTTCCGGCTTCCATAATCAATCACCCAAAAAATCCAACTTCTCCACCACTTGAAAAACATCGGTTGAAGGTGGTCATCGAGCCTAACACTAGTGTTGTAGCACTATCCTCAAATCTGGTTATGCACTCCATATTCAAGCATGTTGAATAGTATTTGTCCTTTGCTCGGGAAAAAGTAGCTGCAGGCAAGTTGTGCGTTAATGAAGTTCCTGCCTATGATCAAGTGGCTGATATCATGACCAAGCCATTGTCTACTCCTTCATTCCATAGGCACGAGCTCAAACTTTCAGTCATTTTTGCTCAGAATTCTTTCTTGGCTCAGGGAGTTTTTACAACATGATGTTTGTTTTCTCTTCCAGGTTTTCCTAAAAAATTTCTTCCTTGTATTGGTTGATTTTTTTGCAAGTCTCAAGGAGCTTCTAAAAGTAGATTTTGATAGGTGAATATTAGGGTTCAATATTATTGTATTTGGTTCCTCAATATAAGTGTGGGTAGGGTTAAACTATAAGATCAATTGTATGAACTTTCATGTCATGCACCTATGTGTTTAAAACACCGTTAATGTCAGCTGAAGAAATGGTTGGGAATTTGTTAGTTAGTTTCTTAACTGACTTAATAGTTTCTTAGTTGTATACAATGGCCGATCTTCATTTGAAGATATTATGACAGAATTAATAAAATTTAGAGAGAGTACCGTCTCTCCTTCCTCCATTTTTGCTTGTTCTTAATTCACATTGATTCTCTAAGGGGAATCTTACAGTTTTCAATTTAGTAATTATTTGAAATTTTCAAATATCATATGAATCCTAGAGAATTAAATTAAATTTATTTTTAATTGTCGATAAAATTTGCGAAATATTGATATCATATATTATTTTAGTCATAATTTATATTAGTTTTTATATTCAATATCGAACAACCCTTCTCCTTTCTTATATCAGAAAAATAGCTCTAAAAACAACACATAAATGCCAAAGTGGCCTTTGTTGATATTCCAAAAATTAACCAAAATTCAAACGTATTGTTATAATATCAATTTATAACTTAACGGGGTATAGAAAAAACACACAATATAAATTAAGAAGAATAGTCTAAAATACTGTAAGAGCTAAGAAAACTGATAATAAAGGCAATTGTAATTTTCAGCAGTTTGATAAAACTAGTTTTCGTGATTCACGACAATCATACAAATTCACTCCAATTGATATGAAATCTATCATAATACTTGCTTTATGTCCAATCCAAATAACTTGCTACTTGTTCAAAGTTCAAATTAGCTAATAATGTTTCCTTATAAGAAAAATCTATACTATTTTTTTCTAGAAATATTTGACCAAAACTATTAAATTTTCGACATCTTTTTCATTGTCTGAACAATGTTTGATAACACCTATTATTATCACTGTTGCACAATGAAAAAATGATTGTTGGGTTTTTCGTGCTCAATTTCCTTCAGCCGATTTAGCTTACCAAGTGTGGAGAAGATTGGAGTTTGGGGTGTTTAAGTGGAAGCAAAAGAATAAGAATTGTACACAAGGATTTATAGTGGTCCGGCATTCTAACAAGCACCTACATCCACTACCTTAGCTTCCCACTAAGGATTTCAACAAATTAACTCTTGAATTTCTTCCCCTTTTATAAGCTAAGGAGGCAACCTTTACACACTCAAAGCTTTCTAACCTAAAGCTTGAGTAAACATTCTTTACAAGAGAAATTCTAAAGCAAACTTGAAATCCCTCTAATAGGTATTTGTTTGCACTATGAAGCTCTCACCCAAAACCTAAACACTTGAGCAAATCTAACAATGTTTAGCTCACTAGTGTTGTCTATAAAAAAATGAACATTTAAGCTCTAAGACAAATTCTTGATCATTATGTTGTTGACAATTGAAGCATTAACCATCTCTTGATGCTTGAAGGTTCTTTTTTATACTCCTAATTGCGTTTGTAGCCGTTGAGGACCGTTGGAGTTGTTTTGGAGCCGTTGGAGCCTTTATTTCCTACCATAAATGCAATTTTGTAGCTTGGCGTATCGATACTCCTCAAACCGTATCGATATGGTCCCGATAAGAAAATATCCATTGAGCATTTCAAGCTGGTGCGTATCGATACGCCTGGTAAGCGTATCGGTACGGTCCTGCAATTTAAAAGACCGTTGGGAAATCGACTGTTGGGAATAGTTGGGCGTATTGGTACGTGATACAACCGTATCGGTACACGAACTAGCCGTTGGGTATTTTAAAGCATACCGTATCGATACGGCAAGGCATATCGGTATGAGTTTTGGCTACTGGAAAATTATTGTATGTGAAACCTTAGGGCGTATTGGTATGGTACCAGACCGTATCGGTACGGGTACTTGAAAAGCACAGTTTTGACTACTTTAAATACACTTTAATTCATTCCAAAGCCATGTAAAACCCTTAAACATATTTTCAAGTTATTTTTGACTAAAACATATTTTAAATTCTTTTCAATTTAGTCCAAAACATTTTTAAAATATTATATCAAAACACTTAGTTCTACAATGATGGTGTTTATCATCGGAGACTTGGGTTTAATTCGTTTTGTTGTAAGGGGTATATGTATTGTCAGGCGGTTAAAAATATGTATGATTAGATACTACTCAATTTTAGATTAAAATGATTGATGACACTAAATATTCAGTGTAAACTATGAAATTGAAATGAAAAATCAATTTTTTAAAAATATGTGTAAACAAGTACTACCTTTTGTACATAGAGCGAAGGTATCACATAATCTTTGACTTAGTTTCTTTAAGGCTTAAATAAATAATCAGCCCTTAAATTATTATTTTTCGCTTTTAGTCCTTAAACTATTTTTTTTGTTAAAACAAATACATACACTATTATTTTTAGGGTAAACTACATAAATGGTCCCCCGACTATACTCCAATTATCTTTTGCGTCCCATGACTACCAAAACATACAATTTGGTCCCTTGACTAATCTTTACATACAAATTGGTCCCGTTTCGTTAAAAAAATTGATGGATGCCTTAGCTGGACGTCAATGTGCTGACAAGGTTACCAACATGGCCTTCACATTATACATACAATATAGTGTGTTTTGATTCAACTTAAACAAACAACAGTTCATTATCCATACTCAGTTTAACCCTAAACCAAAAATTTGAAAATGCAAAGAAAAACGCTTTAGGGCTTCATTGTTGATTGATTAAGGGTGAAATTGGATTTTATTGTTGATTATTTAGGGTTTTATCGTTAATTTATTGGGGGGTTTTCGTGAGTTCTTCAGCAGATTAAGGTTAAGGATGTATCATTGCCAACTTCGATCGAGAGGAAAAGGACTTTTTCGCTATGGTATTGTAACAGCCCCTTCCTGGCCTGGTCGAGAACCTGGTCGGAGCGTGTTACCGGTTAACGATACGGTGATCGGTGTGATAAAACTTCATTCCAATTTTAACTCTTAGACAATATTGCACAACAAAACTTTACCAGATGTATAACTTAGTCCAATTCACTTATTTCAAAACAATAATTAATCAATTAGGACCAATCTATAATTATTACAAGTTTCAGGGACTAATCTATAAAATTGAAAAAAATAAAGGTCCTTCGATAAAATAGATTATACCACAATGAAATTCAGTACAATATTAGCAGGTCTGTAAATTTTCATGCAAAACGGTGTTCATTTCTCATTCAATTTAATCATTGAAAACACAATGACCAAACTAAAACAATGCAAACCTTCAGATTATGTCCTTTTAACCAAATTAACTAACCATGTATCAAAACACACAAGCCTGTTTCGATACGGCTGGACGATGGTTAACCCTTATTGACTTTTCCCCTTTGACCGTATCGATACAGGCAAGCCCTGTAACGGTACGAGTTAACTTCCTTTAACTTTGACTTTGACATGTATCGAAACGAGGGATTCCAGTGACCAAATATTTCGGTACGACCCTAATCCGTTTTGGTACGCCCTGTTTTCTTAGGTTCAATTATTCCTACCCGTATCGAAATGCCATCACCCGTTTCGATACGGCCTGGCCTATAATGACAGATTCTTGCTGGTTTTTATTCGAATTAACCTACCAAACGATGTCCAAATACAATAAAACTTTATACACATTATTTCAATGCTATAAACTAATGTCATGCCAAGTTTCATCATCATTCGAAAATGTTTACCATGTTTTCACCTTTTTAGGCCAAGTATGCATTTTAAGCCATTTTCAAGCAAACATAACAACTCATTTAGAGCACTTTAACCACCTACAACACAACCTTTATACATATAACCAAAACATTATCATCGACCACTTTAACTACTTTGCCACCATTCTAGGAGTTCAAAGGGACAAAAGTACTTTACATTAAGCCCGTGGTGACTTGCAAACTTCCAACTAATCTCGATCTTGGTCTGCTACTTTCTTTAACCTGAAATGTATGAACAATGAATGCATTAGGCTTACATAGTCTAAGTGAGGTAGCCAACAACAACGTATGAAAAACATATGCCATTTAATATGCCTTAAAAATCTTTGTAACATAAATTGCATGAATAAGCATAGCATGCTCCTTAATCATGTTGAACATAGTATCAATAATCTTATCATCAATGTCAATATCTCAATATCATGTCAATACAATATCATTAATCATATAATCAATAACAATATCAATAATCAACATTCTTCCTTGGATCGATTTCAACCGTATTTGGATACACGAATTCCACCATTACACCAACAATGAACAATATGGTACAATATCCTCCAGTACACCATTTTGACCAACACACATCACATCCCTCCACTACACCGTATAATCTCTGTACCACTGAGCTCATGAATTCTATGGCATACCGATTGTATCCAATACTTCGATCCCAAGCTCCAATGACAATAGCTCGATATCAATGATTCAATGATAATAGTTCAATATCAAGGATTCAATGACAATAGTTCGATATCAATGATTCAATGGCAATATCTCGTCAATCAAATGGTCATAGCAATAGGCAATAGAAATAAAAACAAGTCAATGATTTTAAATGGCAATGCTTCAATGATTTCCATAACAATAATAGCAATGATATGGACGATGAATCAATGCAATACTTACCAAACTTACTAATATGGTTTTCAATGATGCTTTATACAATAACCCTTTAATTCAATGGATAGTAATCATATGAAATCAATAACGATAGATTCGGAAAGGCTCCTTGCCCAATTCTGAGACTCCGACTAAACTCACCTCAATATCTGAAGCTCCCAAGGCTCTCGGATGGTGATTCCTTTATTCCTAGCTTTCGATGGAGACGGTGGATTAATCTTTTCCACATCTTGAACTAGGAAGAGCAATAAGGAGTTATTAGAATCAATATGACAATATCGATACTTAAATTGCCATTAGCTATTAGACAAAGCTTAACTTAAAGCTTAGAATTAAACATTCAATAGCGAAGAGAATCGATGGTTAACTTAAGGTTTTCACTTACCCGATCGATGGCTATGAATCGATGTTCTTAAATCAAAGAAAGATTAAGCTCAAGATTCTCAAATTGAGAGGTGTGAGCTTAGGAGCTCAAGGTTGAGGAAATGGAGATGTGTGCTTAATATCTCAAAGATAAAAGATGGAAATAGGTCTCGGTGAAGCAACACAAATCTGAGACCTTTCTTTTTGTCCATTTTAAGGGAATTACAACTTAATTATCACCCACCTCACCAAGGTCCAATAAGAAGATTTCTTTCATCCAAGGGAATGCTTTATAATATTATTAACTATATTTTCTTTATCCTTTTCATAATAGACATATAAACGACCTCTAGTAATCTTTTCTGATGATAATCACGTACGAAGGGCAGCAATAGGCAGGTGATTCATCACCTTATTATTTCCTTTCAATTTTTCCTTTATATATATTCGAAACAGGGACTCATTTCGAAACGAGTGAAACCCTATCGAAACAGCTGAGCAAAAGTCCAAAAGTTAGTTAATACAGTTACACCGTATCGTAACGCCCCTTAACCATGTCGAAATGCCTTACCTAGGCCGTTTCGGTACGTGTCTGACTGTATCGAAACGCCTAGCTCAAAACATCATCTTAAGGCATTTAAAGGCAATCACACTAAGGACTTAATTCAATTAAGGTCCTTTAACAATTTAATCTATAGCAAGGATTTGATATTTCAATATTTAATATCAATACTCCGATCACCAGAATCCAATTCTGACTAGACCGGTTTTCAGGGTGTTACATGTAACGCCCTGGTTTTGGGCCTAGATGTTTTAGACATCGGACCAGACCGGTCGGAAACGGTTCGAATCGTATTAGGTGGTTTAGGGAAATCAAGGATCATGAAAGGATAAAAATATGACGAAAATTGCTAAAATCCTCTAATATTATGTTTAAGGGGTTGGTTAAATCAATTTTACAAAATAAGTTTTGGAAGTGGTACAATTTGGGTAGTGACCAAAATCTAAAGTTTTAAAAGTGTGGAAAATGCAATTTCAAAAGAGGATTCAAAAATCTTAGAATCTTTAGGGAGCTATGGTGCAATTACACCTTCCTTAAATTGACAAGTGTTTTAAATAATTTTTAGATGATTAAATATAAAAGATTTTGTTATATTAACTTGTTAAAATAGTTTAATGAGATGTTTTTGACGTAACTAACTCTCATTTCAACAAAATCTATTTTCTCAACCATTTTTCCAGATTTCTGTAATCAAAGAAAAATGAAATTCCAAATATCCAACAATGAAATCCAAATGTAAATCAGAAAGGGGGAAAAGATAGAAAAATATTTCGTTAAGAGATCCCAAAACAACATTCAGAAAGACGATAAGGTTGCCTACTTCCCAACAAGCCTTAAAACCATAACATAACCAAAACGGCAGTGTTCCGCCCTAGAGCTAAACACTCGAACGCACCGTTTCATTAAAGTCTGATTACAACTTAAATTTAAAACCAAATAACGACTTAACAAGAATTTAAACATCACAACGGCTATTTCTTGGCTTCCCAAATTGAACCATTGCAAGTGCCTCCTCATCAAAACATCCTTGTCCTCAAGGATGGAAATTGGGGAACTGGAGCTGAAGTTGGTGAAGTGACTCCCAGGCGGCGTCTTCCGGGAAGGCATTAGTCCATTCCACTAAAACCTCAGTGATGGCTCTATTTCCTTTCTTCCCAATTCTTCTGTCAATGATCCTCAATGGCTCATTACTGATTTCTCCATCAGGATTAATAACTGGTAGCTCAGATTGATAGTTTGCACTTCCAATATGTTTCTTCAGTTGGGATACATGGAAAATTGGGTGGACTTATTAGTCTCTTGGAAATTGTAACTTATAAGCAACCATTCCAACCTTGCCAACGATGGGGAAAGGACCAAACCATTTAGGGGCAAGTTTCTGACAAGTCCTCTGCTTAATTGTCTGCTGCATGTAGGGTTGTAACTTCAGATACACCAGATCACCTACTTGAAACTCACACTCCGTTCTCTTTTTATAAGATTGTTGTTTCATCCTTGCCTGAGCTCTCTGCAAATAGAACTTCAGCATTTTCAATGCATCATCCCTATGTTGTAAACTCCTGTCAACTGAGGCCACAGGGGATTCACCAGTTGTATATGGCCAATGATCAACAGGTGGCTGACCATACAGAACTTGATAGGAGTTGTTTAAATATAAGAGTGGGATGAGGTATTGTACCACCACTCTGCTAGGTGTAACCAATTTCCCCACTCCTTGGGTTTCTCTCCGGTCATGCATCTCAAGTATGTTTCTAGGCACCGATTCACCTTCTCAATTTGACCATCAGTTTGGGGATGGTATGCTGTGGAAGGATTGATTTTCACTCCCAACTTCCCAAACAGTTCCTGCCAAAATAGACTCATAAAAGTCTTGTCCCTGTCACAGATTATATTCCCATGCAATCTATGTAGTTTAAAGACATTTTCCATAAATATTTGGGCCATATCCTTAGCAGTAAAAAGATGAACCAAGGCTATAAAGTGCCCATAATTTGTCAAACGGTCAACTACCACCAGAATCACATCCTTCTTCCTTGATAATGGAAACCCCTCAATGAAGTCCAAACTAATTGAGGACTAGGCTGACTCAGGAATGGGCATAGGTTGTAGAAGGCCTCTGGGATGCACCAAATTAGACTTGCTTCTCTAACAAACTGAGCACTCTCGGACCATCCTCTTCACTTCTTTCCTCATCCCTTTCCAATACAACAGTGCAGCTATTTTTTTTGATGGTGGAGTGAGCTCCAGAGTGGCCTTCTGTGGGACTTGAGTGAAAGAATTCCAAGAATTCTTTCTTTAAATCGGAACTGTTACCCACAACCAACTCCCCCTTCCTTCTCAACTGTCTTCCATCCCATGAATACTTAGAATGCCTTCCAGATCCATCCTTGAGCTCTCTAATAATCTTCTTTACTTTATCATCTTTCTCCCATGACTCTGCCACCTTTTTGAAGAAATCAGTGGAGATGCTACTAACACACATTGTTCGAAATTGAGCTACTATGGGTCTTGTAGAAAGTGCATATGCAATTGTATTGTTAATTCCCTTTTTATAGCAAACCTCAAAATCATAGCCCATCATTTTGATAACCTACTTTTGTTGTGCTGGTGTCACAACTTGATTTTCAGTGAGAAATTTCAGGCTCTGATGGTCTGTTCTAATTTTGAAATGCCTGCCAATTAGGTAATTTGACAATTTCTTCACTGCCACCAAAGCAACAACCATCTCCTTTTCATAGACTGATAAAGCTTGATGTCTCACTTCAAGACCCTTGCTGAAGAAGGCTAAAGGCCTCCCACCTTGAGTTAACACAGCCTCAATTCCCATTTCAAAAGCATCAGTTTCCACAATGAACTCTTTTTCTTAATCTGGCAAAGCTAGTGTAGAAGCTGAGCTTATGGCTTTTTTAAGTTTCTTGAATGCCACTTCTTCCTCCTGGGACCATTTTCCAACCTCCCTTCTTTAAAAGATTGGTAAGGGGTCTAGCAATCCATCCATATTGCTGAATGAACCTCCTATAATAGCCCGAGAGCCCCAGAAACCCTCTTAACTCCTTTATTGAAGCTGGTGCTAGCCATTCCAAAATACACTGCACCTTACCCTTATCGATGGATATCACCCCATTAGATATTACATAGCCTAGGTAGTCCATTTCAGTAGCACCAAAGGAGCATTTACTTTGTTTTGCAAATAGTTTATGTTCCCTCAAAATCTTCAAAACTTCCTCCAAATCCCTCAAGTGTGATTGCCAATCCTCATAATAGACTAGGATATCATCAAAGAAGACTAATATTGACTTCCTAAGCAATCCCATGAAAACATTGTTCATAAGCCCCTAAAAAGTTGCAGGGGCATTAGTGAGTCCAAATGGCATCACAAGGAACTCATAATGCCCCTCATGAGTCATGAAGGCTGTCTTGTGGATGTCAGGGCCCCACATCCTGATTTGGTTGTACCCAGACCTCAAATCTAACTTGGAAAAGACCCTAACCCTTCCCAGCTCATCCAACAATTCTTCAATGACTGGCATGGGGAACTTGTCCTTAACTGTGACCTGATTTAGCCTTCCATAGTCAATACACATTCTCAAAGAGTCATCATTTTTCCTAACCATCACAATAGGAGAGGAGAAAGCACTTGTACTATCCCTAATTACTCCTACTTGAAGCATTTCTGCCACCATCTTCTCAATTATGTCTTTTTGAGCACTAGGATATCTGTAAGGTTTCACCTTGATTACAACATTTTCATACACCAAGGGAATCTTGTGATCATGAACTCTCTCTGGAGGCAGAGTTTTTGGTTCATCAAAAACATCTAAGTACTTTCCCAACAGTTTCTGAATCTCCTGACTTCTATTCCCAGGTGCCCCTTTCATTTCCATCTATGCATTCAGAACCATCAATGAAATAGTGCAAGGACTGATGGCCCCCTTATTATCTTGCCACAAGCCTTAGCACCTGTCCATTGAAAAGATTCAGGTCTGCATCCCTTCAGCTCCACAGATCTTCCTTCATACAGGAATCTATCTTCAAGGCAGCAAAGTCCCACTTAATAGTACCCAACTGGGAGAACCATTGTACTCCTAACACTACACTAGAATTCTTTAGTGTGAGCACCAAAAAATCAGTCACAAAACTATGCCCTTGTGCCTCTCATTTCACCTTCAGACATTCTCTCAAAGTGCCCATAGAATTACCATCAGCCACTGTTACCTTCAATTGCTTCCTCTTATTAATCAACATCCCCAACTTTTTAACCAGAGACAAACTGATAAAATTATGTGTGCTACCTGAGTCTAGCATAGCAATGCAGTTCAGATTATCCACCTTAATTTGTAGCTTCATAGTCTCCCACTGAGCAGCACCCCAAATGGCTTGTAAGGACAGAACTGGTGAGTCTGATACAAGGCCATCAATGGCTACAAAATCTCCATGGTCCTCACAGTCGAGAAATTCATGTTGATCACCTTCCTCTTCAATTCCCTACACTAGGATTTGGTATAACTGGGATTTTTGACATTTGTGCCCCGGTGTGTACTTTGCAGCGCACCAAAAACGTAAACCCTTTTGACGTCTCTCCTCAATCTCTGAAGCTGATAATGCCTTCACTGCCCCTCTCGAATTACTATTGCCAGGAGCCTTGGAATGAACTGGGCTCAACACCTTCGGGGAAGTGTTCCTTGAAGCAACAGAAGGAGCATATGAGTTTACCCCACTAACTGATCCCTTAAATCCAACAAATGCAGGTCTAGGGGGAATTGAAATGGCAGAGGGTGCTACAGTTATACTAAAACTCGAATATGATATCTTCGAACCAGGGAAAAACATGCTCTCTAAGTGTTTGGCCATTTGAAATGCATCAGACAATGGTACATGATGCAATAATTGAACATACTGACTTATCTCTAACCGAAAATATGCTTTAAACAGGATCAATACATAATCATCTGGGAGGTTTACCTGATTAAGCAAGTCTATCAAATCTTCGTAGTACTTCTCCACAGAATCTGTTTGCCACAGCCACACCAATTCTGAGAACGGATCTTCAAATCCTCCTAGAGCTAATCTATCCTTCATCCTCGATAAATACTAACTCCAAGAAATCTGGTTCAGCTCTGAGTTGTTCTTGGTCGCAAAATGATGCCACTGTAAAGCTTTCTCTTCCAAGTGAAGCATCACCAACCTTACCTTAGCATTCTTGGGGATGCGTTCAGCTTCAAAGTACTGCTCTACCTTACAAAGCCACCCTTTGAAATCGAAGCCATCAAACCTAGGGCACATCAACTTGTACGCAAGATTTCTGGTGTGGTTCTGGTCATCGTGTTTCCCCCTTCAGTGCTTCCGTATCCAATATGGTAACTTCCGGAGTGGTATTGGTTTGGGCTACACCCTGAGGAGCCATTCTTGCTTGGTTCAAAAAGCCCAGATCCGTTCCCAACGCTCTCGGACTGGTCATGCTCGTGTTCACCGAATCCAACACTTTTCTGATGGAATCGTCGAGAAGCTTCTTTAAATTGACCATCGGCTGAACCATAAACTCAGCTAGCCTTATTTCCAGTTTATCATCCAACTTAGTAATTTCCGATTGAAGGTGCTCCGATTCCAGCTGCTAGGTAGCTGCCTAGCTCGATTGTTGACGGGTTTCAACCATAGTTCGGACAGATTGTATCTCTGATACCTTTGTAATCAAAGAAAAAATGAAATTCCAAATATCCAACAATGAAACCCAAATGAAAATCAGAAAAGGGGGAAAAGACAGACAAATATCTCATTAAGAGATCCCAAAACAACATTCAGAAAGACGATAAGGTTGCCTACTTCCCAACAAGCCTTAAAACCCTAACATAAACCAAACGACAGCGTTCTGCCCTAGAGCTAAACACTCAAAAGCATCGTTTCATTAAAGTCTGATTACAACTTAAATTTAAAACGAACTAACGACTTAACAAGAATTTAAACATCACAGCGGCTATTTCTTGGCTTCCCAGATTGAACCATTGCAATTTCTTTTCTCCCAAACACTCTCTCTTTAATTTCTAAATCATTTCCAAGAAATCTCTTCAAGTTCTTCAAATTTTGTGAAGCAAAACTTTGTCAATTCTTAAGGAAGGCAAGGATTGGAGGTAAATCACATTCTCAACCTTCAATCTAGGTTCTTTATTGCAATTCCCAAGATCTTTGGCTTCTAAAAGTTGTTTTTGGATGAGTTTTGATTTAAGATCAAAATGTTGCAAAATTATAATTTAAATCTTGATTTTCGAAGTGTTGTTGATGAGCTATGTTTTGGATTAATTTTAATTGAGTTTTGAGTTGTTTATTATGTTGAAAAAGAGTTTTGATAATATAGATCCCGAAATCATTGAGATCCTTGAGTTTCTTGATGGTTTTAGTTGAGTTTTTTAGGTGGTTTGATGGCGTTATGCTTTCTGGAGGTTTAAGAATGGGTTTATGTTGTTTTTTGATGTTTAATAATGGTTGGAAGTGATGTATGTTGGCTGGGATTCGTTGAGGAAGTAATCGATTGAGTTTTCGGTTGTTTCGGATGGGTAAATTGGTGTAGTTTTGGTGAGCAACGAGTTTGTGTTTAGTTGCTGGTGTTGAAATGCATTTTAATACATTTGGATCTCGGTTTTGATGCTCTAAAAATAGGGGATCTTGATCCGGAAGCAAACAAAGCATTGTTGGAGGCTTCAGAAGGGTGACCTTCACGTCGGCGAGTGAGGTTTCGTGTATCGGTGAGTGGAAAAGAGTTTTCCAGCATTAAAACATTGTGAACGTGGTTTTGGGAGCTTAGTGTAAGTTTGAAACATTTAGCTAAGCTCAAGAGTAATTAAATCGAAAGTCTCTCTCGAATTGTGCTATGTTTTGGTTTAAAATGCACTTGATTTAAATGTATTTTGATTACTGTTTTAAAGCATATTTTGAGCAATGATGTTGCTGGTTTTAAATGCCATTTTGTTAAGGATGCACATGGTAAGTGATCCTTGAGTTTATATGATTTATGCAATTGGTTATAAGCATGTTAATGCTTATGAAAGTGGCATTGTGGTTTATGCCTATAAAACAGTGAATTAATGATGATTGATGATTATATTGGCAAGTGATGGTAAATGGTCTTGGTTATTTAAATCAGATATAGTTAGCTGGCTATTGGATTGGGTGCACCATGAATAAAGTCGACTTGGATGTCGAGGGGTTGTGATTGTGTCGTAATCTCCATCCAAGTACCCTAGCGATTAAGGAATTGGCGTCACCACGATGGAGGATGGCTCTCATGGGTAGACTTAGTTAAGCGTCACTACGGGGGAGGAATGCTCCTGTGTGTGAGCTTGGTTAAGGTGATTACAATGGTTGAGGTAGCTCTCATGTGTAAGCCTTGTTTTATGTCCCGACTCTCGCTAGTGGGTTGTGATTGTGCCATTAACTCCACCACAGGTGTTGAGGGGTTGTGATTGTGCCATTGAACTCCACCTTGTGAAGTCGGTAGTGTGTATGAAGCGTGTGGGACAGCGCTTGTAATCCGCGTATCTGATAATATTGAATTGTGTGGTGAGTTGGTTAATGTTCTTGTTGTTGATCACTTGTGAGCCAATATAATGATGTTGACATAATGATTTACTGAAGAACATTTATTTCGAGAAAGCATGTGATGCATGAGAATTACGCTAGAATGCATATGATGCTTGGTTTAAGCATGAACAAAGGTTTTTTGTGTTGTAATTAATGATGCTATGAGCATGTGGTTTTGAAAGTGGTTTTGGTGTTCTAAAGTGCATGTTTTAAAGGAAGGCATATATTTGCAAAGGATGATGTTTTGGTTTTATAAAATGCATTGATGAATGTTTGGTTTAGCGATCCTAACTAAGTTTTATGCTTACGCTCATTTGTTTCATCAATGTAGAGAATTGAGCAATCAAGGCATCCCAAGAGCAAGGGGATTCCAAGAGTTTTTGGCTAAACAATGTATGTGGTTTACCTTTAGTGTAATAAGAGGCAATGGGTTGGATTTCTACTCTTGGTTTTGTTGGTGATGTTAAACACCTTGAGCATGTGTGGTATATGTTGATGGATTTGTAAATGGTCTTTATTTGGTTTGTGGCCTTGCTTTTGGTATTTTGGATATGCTATGGTTTATGTTTTAAAAGCATGCTTGAATAGTTAGTGACTCTTCATGAATTGCCATGATTGTTGTTTATGTGGTGGATGTTTGTTGATACATAAGTGTTGGTATGTTGATTATTATATGTATGAATGATTAGGACATGATTAGATGGTGTTAAAAGTGTTTTTGGGGCTATTTCTTAAGTATTTCTGGTATGTGTATCGATATTTGGGCAAGTGTATCGATACACTTAAGCTAAAATGGTACATGTGTATTGATACGGGCATCAGGTGTATTGATACGCCTGTGCAAATTTTGTAGGGTGTACCGATACACAAGGGAAGTGTATCGATACCCTTGCTCAACTTTGTCTATTTTCATTTTGCGTATCAATACAGGCTAAGGCGTATCGATACGGGTTCGTTAATTTCGGTTAAAATAATCTTTTAAGTTCTGAAATGTTGCATTTTGGTCTCTGAATGTTGTATGTTCAATTGGATGAGTTTGGATGATCCGTTTGAGCTGAAATATGGTGTGTTGGCATGTTACATGACTAATTAAGGTTTGGTAACTTTAAAATCTAAAAGTCCCTGTATTTTCTGTAAATTACAATTTAGTCCCTAAAAGTTAAATATACACAATTGAACCCCTAAACGAACTTCGATCGATGTGCCGTTTTCTCCTAACCGCTTTGCTGAACATATAGGATAATAATATGCATCTAGAGAATATAAAAAGAAAAAAGGGTCGTTAATCGTGATTGACTTTAACGAGTTGACTTCGGTTTTTCTCGTGTAATCTTCTTAGTTCGAGTTAGGCGTCTAGGCCGAGCTAAGGGGGTTACATTACAACTCTCCCCTTAAGAAAAATTTGTCCTTGAATTTTTACCTAGAATAAAGTCATGATCATCCACTTGTTCTTTGCCTCTCACATGGTACATCTGTGAAGAAGCTTTGGATTCAGGTCGGTACGATGCTTTGGATGAAGCTCCACACTTTCCGAATGATCCTTGTCTTGTTCCATTGCCTCGAAAATATTGAGCATGTGACAAATTAGCAAACTGATATTTAGGACATTCTCTCTTAAGGTGTCCCATCTTACCACAAAAGAAACAAGCTCCGGATTTCTTACGACATTGCCATTTAGGGTGCCTGTGTCGACAGTAACTACAAACTGGAAACTTCGTTTCTTTGTTCCGAACCATCAATGGTTTCAATGGATTTAGCACTAGGGAAGAACTATGTTACAACTTGTGGTTTAGCAAGGTATTCATATTGGAAAGGCTGTGAATACAAACTCGGTTTCGAATCTTAATACTTCCCCTTTTTGAAAGATTCATAAGGTTCATCTTAGTGTCTTTTCTCAGATTTTCTCGACCCACTATTCTTGTGAGCCTTTTGAGCACCTTCGATATCTTTGACTCTATTCACAAGAGTTTGAAAATCAGTGATGCACAAAGCCGTGAATATAAGACATAGATCATCGTTCAAACCGTTGATGACCATTCTACTCTTCTCTTCTTATTTCTTAGTGTATTCAGGCCCATATCAACAGTATTTGCAAAAGTCGTGGATATACTATTCGGGTCGATCACCTTGCTTTAGATGAAGAAAGATGTCACGTGTCTCGGCAAGGTAGTATTCGTTGATGTACTTCTTTCAAAATTCTTGTAGGAATAATTCCTAGTTCACAGTCACTTCAGGGACTGCGAGGACCGTTGCTTCCCACCAATACCGTGCTTCATCAACTAACAAAGAAAGAGCAGATTCGTGTTTATGTTCTTTAGAACACTGCAACTGTATATTCAGAATCCGTAAAGTATTGTAAAACAAATACTCTGAAACTTCAGGGTTTTCATTATTTTGCCCGGTAAATGAGTAAGCCTGCTCTTGAGGTAACTTGACAATAGGAGCTCGGGTTCTCGAAATAGCAACAATAAGAGTTTGAGAAGTTTGGTCAACTTTCATTGATGCCATAAATACTTTGAACATATCAACCATGTTCCTAAAGCATTTAGTTATAGCCGATTGTACTTCAGGCTGGAGAGCTTTGCGGGTTCGAAGGATTGTTCCCTCAAACATCATCACCATAAGTTGAGGAATCAGTACTATGCTCATCTATTCGAGCTTGATTGGAATTAGAAATCTATAAATAAAAGATCGGATTAGCCGGCAAGTCACAATATACAACACTATAACTTCTAGGTGGCAAAGTAACACAATAAACAATACATTCAAAGTTTCGTTTTGTCAAGAATCAACTAAACTCTAACTCTGATACCACAAATGTAACACCCACTTCCAGGTCTGGTCGAAAATCGGGTCGGAGCGTGTTACCGATGAATGATATGGTGATCAATGCGATACAATTTCCTTCCAATTTTAACACTTAGACAATATTACACAAAAAACTTTATCGGATGTATAACTTAGTCCAATTCACTTTTCAAAATAGTAATTAATCAATTAGGACCAATCTATAATTATTACAAGTTTCAGGGACAAATCTGTAAAACAGAAAAAATAAAGGTCCTTCGATACAATAGATTATACCACAATGAAATTCAGTACAATATTAGTAGGTATGTAAAATTTCATGCAAAATAGTGTTCATTTATTCATTCAATTTAATCATCCAAAACACAGTGACCAAATTGTAACAATGCAAACCTTCAGATTATGTCCTTTGAACCAAATTAGCTAACCTTGTATCGAAACACTCAAACCTGTTTCGATACGGGTGGACGATGGTCAACCCCTATTGACTTTTCCCCTTTGACGGTATCGATATGTACAAGCCCTGTATCGATACGAGTTGACTTCCTTTGACTTTGACTTTGAACCGTTTCGATACGCTATGAACCTGTATCAAAACATGGGATTCCAATGACCAAATGTTTCGGTACGACCCTAATCTATTTCGGTATGCCTTGCTTTCTTATGTTCAATTATGCTTACCCGTATCGAAACGCCATCGCCCGTTTCGATACGGCCTGACCTGTAATGATAGATTCTTGTTGGTTTTTTTCGAATTAACCTACTAAACGATGTCCAAATGAATAAAACTTTATACATATTATTTCAATGCTATAACTATTGTCATGCCAAGTTTCACCATCATCCGAATACGTTTACCTTGTTTTTACCCTTTTAGGCCAAGTATGTGTTTTAATCTATTTTCAAGCAAACATAGCAAGTCATTTAGAGCACTTTAACCACCTACAACACATAGCCTTTATATATATAACCAAAACATCATCATCAACTACTTTAACTACTTTGCCACCATTCTAGGAGTTCAAAGGGACAAAAGTACTTTACATTAAGCCTGTGGTGACTTGCCAACTTCCGGTTAATCCTGATCTTGGTCCGATACTTTCTTTAACCTGAAATGTAAGGACAATGAATGCATTAGACTTAAATAGTCTAAGTGAGGTAGCCAACAACAATGTATGAATAACGTATGTCATTTAATATGCCTTAATAATCTTTGTAACATCAATTGCATGAATAAGCATGACATGCTCCTTAATCATGTTGAACATAGTATCAATAATCTTATCATCAATATCAATATCTCAATATCATGTCAATGCAATATCATTAATCATATCATCAATAACAATAACAATAATCAACATTCTTCCTTGGATCGATTTTAACCGTATTTGGGTACACGAATTTCACCACTACACCAACAATGAACAATATGGTCCAATATCCTCCATTAAACCGTTTTGACCAGCACACATCACATCCCTCCAATACAACGTATAATCTCCGTGCCACTGAGCTCATGAATTCTATGGCATGCCAATCGTATCCAATACTTCGAGCTCCAGGTCCGATAACAATAGCTCAATATCAATGGTTCAATGATAACAGTTCAATATCAATGATTCAATGACAATAGTTTGATATCAATGATTCAATGGCAATACTTACCAATATGAACGATATGAACGATGAATCAATGCAATACTTACCAAACTTACCAATATGGTTTTCAATGATGATTTATACAATACCCATTGAATTCAATGGTTAGTAATCATACGAAATCAATAACGATAGATTCAAAAAGGCTCATCGCCCAATTCGGAGACTCTGACTATGCAAACCTTAATATGCGAAGCTCCTAAGGCTCTTAGATGGAAATTCCTTTATTCGTAGCTTTCAATGGAGACGATGTATTAATCTTTTCCACTTCTTGAACTAGGAAGAGCAATAGAGTTTTTAGAATCAATATGACAATATCGATACTTAAATAGCCATTAGCTATTAGACAAAGCTTAACTTAAAGCTTATAATTTGACATTTAATAGCCAAAAGAATCGATGCTTAACTTAGGGCTTTCACTTACCCAATCGATGTCTATGAATCGATGTTTTTAAATCAAAGAAAGCTTCAGCTCAAGATTCTCAAATTGAGAGGTGTGAGCTTGGGAGCTCAAGGTTGAAGATAATGGAGATGTGTGCTTAATATCACAAAGATAGAAGATGGAAATGGGTCTCGGTGAAGCAACACAAATATGAGAGCTTTATTTATGTTCATTTTAAGGGAATTACAATTTAATCATTACCCACCTCACCAAGGTCCGACAAGAAGATTTCCTTCATCCAAGGGAAAGCTTTATAATATTACTAACTATCTTTTTTTATCCTTTTCATATTAGACATATAGATGACCTCTAGTCATATTTTTTGATGATAATCACGTGGGAAGGGCAGCATTAGGCAGGTGAGTCATCACCTTATTATTTTTTTTTCAAATTTTCCTTTAAATATATTTGAAACAGGGTCCCATTTCGAAACGATTGAAACCGTATTGAAACAGTTGAGAAAAATTCCAAAAGTTAGTTAATACAGTTTACATCGTATCACAGCGCCGCTTAATCCTTTCAAAATGCCTTACCTAGGCCGTTTCGGTATGGGTCTGACTGTATCAAAATGCCTAGCTCAAAACATCATCTTAAGGCATTTAAAAGGCAATCTCACTAAGGACTTAATTCAGTTAAGGTCCTTTAGCAATATAATCTATAGCAAGGATTCAATATTTCAATATTTAATATCAATACTCCGATCATCGGAATCCAATTCCGACTAGATCGGTTTTCAGGGTGTTACATGTATGATATTTCTTCTTCCATTATTTATGTGTTTTTCGTTCTTAATTCTCTCTCATAATTTGGGTTTTCATTGGGTGATTGGTTTGAGTTTAGAGTTAACTTTTTGGTTGATTGGATTTGGTTTTCTTTAAATATTAATGCTTCGTTCTCTGTGTACTTTTGTGTTTACTAGTTAAAGTTTACTTTTGTGTTTTAGTGTACTGAGCAAGTGACATGAATATTCTAATGGCTTTTTGAAAGTAGTATTGTTAAAGGGGGACCATTTATGTGTTGTTGTGGCATTATTCACTTTAATATGAAAATGACTTTGAATTGTGTGTGAATGGTTGGCACTTCTTGTAACGCCCCGGTTTTGGGCTTAGAAGTTTTGGGCGTTGACCGGTTTGGTCAAAGTGCTGTTCAAATCTTAAGGGTGGAATTAGGAAAGCCTAGTTCGGGTTGCATTAAAAATATGGAAAATGTTCTAAAATAATCTTTTAATATATATAAGTGAACTGTGGAATCAATTTTACAAAATGAGGTTTGGAAGGGTGACATTTTGGCTAGTGACCAAAATGTAATTTTTGAAAGTTGCGTGACTGTTTTATAAAGGATTGAAACTCTGAATCTTTAAGGAGCTATTTACCCAAAGGGAGTTTCTCCAGATTTTTCTAAGATATTTTAATGTGTAATTCTGATTTTAAAGCTAAAGAAAAGTGGAGGGAAATCATTTTGGCTATTTTGCAACTAACTTTCCATATTTTCCAATTTTCCTTTTCTCTCATTTTCTCTCAACCCAAACACTTTCTCTCCAGAGATTTCCTTCTGATTTTGTCACTCAAATCTTCCTTTTCAATTCTCTTTTAATTCCTAATAATCACATCAACAAAACCTCTCAATTTGCTAGTTGATTCTTCAAGCTTTTTGGTTCTAAAAGAGGAGAAACTCAAGTTTGGAGGTAAGAACGTCCTTCTCCTCTAAACTATTAGTTCTTTACTGAAATTCCTAAGTTCTCAATCCTTAATTGATGTTTTGTAATGGCTTTTTAATTTGTGAAATGGATCTTGGCTTAAAATGCAAGATTTGGTGATTTTTGGTGAATTTTCGTTGGATCTGTTAAAGCAGTGTTTTAAGTTGTTAAAAAGATGATTAATAGATGTTAAATTGATAAGGAATTGAGTTTTGATTAATGCAATCCCGGATAGGTTGAATTTCCTAAGTTTAGCTTATGATTCTAGGTTGTTTTTGGTGTGATCTTGTGGATCTGTTGTTGCTGGAGGTATAAGGATGTTGTTAAGCTCTTTTTAGATGTAAAATGATGTTAAAGGATGTTTGGTTTTGATGGTTTATGGCTGGGCTTTGTTGATGAGTTGTTTGGATGCATTTTCGGTTGTGTTTGGTGGCCGAAAATGGAGTGTGGATGAGAGCAGCGAATTTAGGTGCTTTCATTGAGGATATTAATGCATGATGATGCATTAATCTACTGTTTTGATGTGTTAAATCAGGGGAGTCATCTTTGGATCCAAGTGTTGGTGATCCGGAGGCTTGATTGGTGCTTCGGCAAGAGGCGAAGTGGAACCGGTGAGTGAAATTGGGTTTTCGGCTTTGAAACCAATGTCTTGGGAGCTTAGTTTAAGTCTAAACAACTTTGCTAAGCTCAAGTGTAAGTTTTCAGAAAAACTCTCTAGTGGTGGCCATGGTTTGGTTGTTGTGCAATGTGGTTTATTGCATATTTTAAATTCTGTTTTGAAAGCATGATTTAACATGGTATTTGCTGATTTTGTAAGCCATATGTTGAAGGAAGCTCAAGGTAAGAGTTCCTTGTTTTTGAACATTGATTAAATGTGGTTTGATGCTTTAAAATGCATGATGAATATGGCTTGGTTTAATGCTTTAAAACAGTGGATTAAATGATGAAAATGTTGTATATTGGCAAGTGATGTTTTGAAAAGGTTAAGGTCACTAAGGTGGTTAAAAGTCCTTGAGTGAGCCTTGTGGATTCTAAGAACTTCATGGTGGTTAAAAGTCCATGATGATTCTTGTTAAGGTCACTAAGGTGGTTAAAAGTCCTTGAGTGAGCCTTGTTACTTAAGAACATCAAGGTGGTTAAAAGTCCTTGGATGGTTCTTGCTAAGGGCACAAAGGTGGTTAAAAGTCCTTGTGTGGTCCTTGCCATGGTGTTTAAAAGTCCATGGGCCAAGGTGTTTAAAAGTCCTTGGGGCCAAGGTGTTTAAAAGTCCTTGGGAAGAACACAAAGGTGGTTAAAAGTCCTTGTGTGGTTCTTGTGAATTATAAGATCACAATGGTGTTTAAAAGTCCATGTGTGAGTCTTATGTTGATCTTGTTTTTAAAAGATGGAATTTATCACTTGTGGCCAATATGACATGTTAAGATATGAAGCATGAATTGCTTGTTTAAGAATGCTTTTGTACATAAGTAAACGATGTTTTGAAGCATGATTTATAAAGTGTTTTATAAATGCATTATTGAATGGTTTAAATGAGCATTCCTCGCTAAGCTTTTGCTTACGCTCTCTTTCGTTTTCTTGAACCAATAATGTAGAACATTAAGGTACTTAAGGGCAGCAAGGAGGGCAAGCAATCAAGTGGGATTTGAGCTCAAGTATGGAAAGGTTTTCTTGTACACCTTTAGCTTTGGGCATTTGGCAATGGGGGACCTTTGCGTATGTTTTGGGAGTTGTTTAGAACTCCTTAAGTGTGTTAAATGTTGTTGATAATGCTGGTTTTTGTAATTGGCCATTACATGGTTGAATTGGAGGTTTTATGCTTGAATGGTTTGCTTGTGTAGGAAGCATGCCATTAGAATTGGGGCTTTTCTTATATGATGATAATAAGTAGATTGGTTGATGCGTATATGTCTCTTGTATGTTGAATTTCATGCTGGTAAAGTTTGGTAGCATTTGGAGCATGTTTGGATGATCAATTATGTGTTTAAGCATGCATTTTGCTGCATTCTGTGCAGGGTGTTTCGGAACAGTGGCTACCGTTTCGGAACGGGTGCCTTGAATCAGCCCAGGCGTCCGAAACGGGTGACACCGTTCCGAAACAGTTAGGCCTCTGCCAGCCCGCGTTTCGGTACGCGTTGCGGAACGTCCCCGTGTTTCGAAACAGGCTCTCCCTATTTCGGAACAGCCGACCGTTGGGGGCTGACATTGGCAGTTAAATGTTTTGGAATGTTTGCATTTTGGTCCTGAATCTTGATTGTGCAATTGTATGAGCTTGGGATGTCCGTTTGAGCTGAAATTTGGCAGTGAAGCATGAAACCTGATTAATTTCAAGATGGTAACTTTAATTTGAGTTAAGTCCTTATAATTTATAGAATTTACAGTTTGGTTCCTAAAGTTGTAAATTGTTCAATTGGGTCCCTGTTTGATCTCTGATGTTTGTGATCTTTGAGCATGTTGTTTGTGTGATCACATCTAGGGTTAACATGCATCTAGACAAGTTTAAAAAGAAAAAAACGGTTGTTAATCAAGGTTGACTTTCGGGTTGACTTTGGTTTTCCCCGTGTGACTTTCTTAATTTGGGTCAACCGTCTAGGCCGGGTTAAGGGGTTACATTTAGTGGTATCAGAGCTGAGTTCTCGAGTAATTGGGAATGAATGTGTGCATGAATGAAGTATGTATGCCTTGTATGCTTGTTGAGTGAAAGCATGTTTAGTGGGTTGTGTTTTTGATGCAATTGAGTTGTATGCTGTGATGAAGCATGTTGTGGGTACCCATTGCCAAATCAAAGCTGGTGAAATGATGTTGATTTTAATGAAATTGAGCTTGAGTACTTGGATTGCTTACCTTGCTGGGCCTGACCTTGTTTATTTGCATTGTGATTGCATGGTTAAAGTATGGCACCACGTAGAGAGTTGAGAAGTAATGTGCGAGCTACGGCTCCGAATGAGAATGAGAATGAGGAAAATGCGGGTAGTGCGGTGTTACCTCCTCCTCCACCTGGTGGTGGTGGTGCTGAGGGAGAAAGAGCTGATGCTGCAGCTGGTGCTGGAGCTGCTGGACCTGAGGTTGGTGAGGGGCAAGCTATGCCTGACATGACGATGTTGGTACAAGCTATTGCTGGTGCTTTTCAAGCCGCAGTAGCTGGAGCTCGAGGAGCTGGGCATCAGGAAGATGCTGGTGTTAGATTACCCTTGGAGCGCTTGCGCAGTCTTGGTGGGACTGAGTTTAGGGGTATGTCTGCTGAAGGTTCTAAGGCTTGGTTAGAGAGTACCAAGAGGATTTTGGGCCAGATGAGTTGCACGGATGTGCAGAAGCTGGGTTGTGTTGTACCCTTGCTTCAGGATGATGCTTATACGTGGTGGATGACCACTATAGTTGGGATGGCTGATGCTGATGTAACTTGGACATTCTTTCAGAATGTGTTCAAGAGGAGGTATCTTGGTGTGAGGTATCTTGATGAAAAGAAGCGTGAGTTCATGTCTCTTACCCAGGGGAGCATGACTGTGGCTGAGTATGAGGTGCAGTTTGTTAGACTCAGTCAATATGCACCGGAGTTAGTCCCTGATGAGCGGGCGAGGTGTGAGAGGTTCCGTTATGGTCTAGTGACGGATGTGAAGATGTATGTGCTGGCCACCGAGTATGATGATTTTGATGTGTTGGTGGGCCGAGCTAAGGATATTGAGATGAACTTGGGTTTATCTGCTAAAAGTGCTGGAGCAAGTGCTGGAAAGCGATCAGCTGAGTATAGTTCCGGTGGTGGACGGAACAAGAGGGGACGTGATCAGAGGTATCAGTCCTCAGCTAAGAGAGGTAGTGGTGCACCTGTTCGAGGAGGCAATGCTAGAGTTGATCCGAGTGCTTGTTGGACTTGTGGATCACGTGGTCATATGAAACGTGATTGTCCTCGTGCTGTGAGGGAGGTGCAAGCTCCTGTTGCGGCAGCTGGTAATGGGTGCTGGAATTGTGGATCTGCGGACCATTTGAGGCGAGAGTGTCCTATGTTGGCCGGTGGCCAAGTGCGTGCTCCTGTTGCTGCTGCACCGCAGAGAGGTCGTGGGCGCGGCCGTGGTAACTTCCAGCGAAGAGAGGAAGGTGGTCGAGGAGTGGCCCATGTTGTGGCTATTCAGCCTGAGGGTGGAGGTCAAGCTAGGGTGTATGCTCAGCGTGAGGGGAGGAATGACGCGGATGTGATTGCAGGTACTTTTACTTTGCAATCCTTGTCATTGCTTTCTTTGATTGATTCTGGATCTACGCATTCATATATTCTGCGTGAGCATGCTGAATTGCTTGGTTTGCCTGTTGAGTTTTTGGATGTTGGTGTGCATGTCACTAGTTCTTTTGGTGAGACCGTTGTGACTCGTAAGTTGTATAGAAGGTGTCCTTTGGTTGTGCAAGAACATGTTTTTCATGTTGACCTTATGGAGTTGCCTTTCTATGGTTTTGATGTAATCCTTGGTATGGATTGGCTTGCTGAGCATCGTGCTGTTGTGGATTGTGAAAATAAGCGAGTTTCGCTGAGGCTTGCGGATGATTATGAAGTTGTTGTGGTTGGTGAGAATGTGAAGTTTCTTGCTAATGTGGTGTCTACCTTGGAGGCAAGTAGGATGTTGAGGCAAGGTTGCGAAGCTTATCTAGCTTTTGTGATGAATCCTAGCTCTAAGGAGTTGAGGGTGCAGGATATCAGAGTTGTGAAGGAGTTTCCTGGTGTTTTTCCTGAGGAGTTGCCTGGTTTACCTCCTAATCGCGAGGTGGAGTTTGGAATTGAGCTGTATGAGAATACAACTCCTGTGTCCATTACCCCTTATAAAATGGCACCTAAGGAGCTGAAGGAGCTGAAGACGCAGTTGCAAGAGTTGCTTGATCGTGGTTTCCTTCGGCCGAGTGTGTCACCTTGGGGTGCACCGGTTTTGTTTGTGAAGAAGAAGGATGGCACTATGAGAATGTGCATTGATTACCGTCAGCTGAACAAGTTGACTATCAAGAATCGGTATCCTTTGCCGAGGATTGATGATCTCTTTGATCAATTTCGGGGAGCTGTTGTGTTCTCTAAGATTGACTTGAGGTCAGGGTATTATCAGTTGAAGGTGAAGGATGTGGATGTGCCTAAGACAGCTTTCAGGACAAGGTATGGGCATTATGAGTTCCTTGTGATGCCGTTTGGTTTGACAAATGCTCCTGCTGCTTTCATGGACATGATGAACCGTGTGTTTCATGAATACCTGGACAAGTTTGTTGTGGTATTCATTGATGATATCCTCGTGTACTCGCGTACTGAGGAGGAGCATGAAGAGCATTTGAGGATTGTTTTGCAAGCTTTGTTGGAGAATCAGCTTTATGCTAAGCTGAGTAAATGTGAGTTCTGGCTTAAGGAGGTGGTGTTTCTTGGGCATGTAGTTTCTGCCGAGGGGATTCGTGTTGATCCTTAGAAGATTGAGGCGGTGATGAATTGGAAGGTTCCTAAGTCAGTTCACGAGGTTCGTAGTTTCCTTGGTTTGGCAGGATACTACCGGAGGTTTGTGGATGGGTTTTCTAAGATTGATGCACCTTTGACGAAGTTGTTGCAGAAAGATGTTAAGTATGAGTGGACAGAAGCGAGACAACAGGCTTTTGAGAAGCTTAAGGCGGCTTTGACGCAAGCTCCTATCTTGGTTCAACCTGAATCAGGGAAAGAGTTTGTGGTCTACAGCGACGCATCTTATGTTGGTCTAGGATGTGTGTTGATGCAAGAGGGTAAAGCTGTGGCCTATGCATCGCGGCAGTTGAAGGTGCATGAGCGCAATTATCCTACGCATGACATTGAGCTGGCTGCAGTGGTTTTTGCTCTAAAGATCTGGAGACATTATCTGTATGGTGAGAAGTGTACGGTGTACACGGATCACAAGAGTTTGAGGTATCTGATGTCTCGGATGGAATTGAATCTTAGGCAGCGGCGTTGGTTGGAGTTGCTCAAGGATTATGATCTGACGATTGAGTACCATCCTGGAAAAGCTAATGTTGTTGCGGATGCCTTGAGTAGGAAGGTAGCTGTTGAGCTGAGGGCTATGTTTGCCAGCTTGAGCATTTCGCGAGATGGTGGTCTTGTGGCTGAGTTGCAAGTGAAGCCATCTTTGGTTCAGTTGATCAAGGAAAAGCAGTTGCTGGATGATTCCTTGGTGTCTCATGTTCAGGATATCGCGGAGGGTAGGCCTTCGGATTTCTGTTTCAATGATGATGGAGTGTTGTGTTTTGGGAGTCGGATAGTAGTGCCCAATGATGCTGAGTTGAGGCATGCTATTCTGACTGAAGGTCATAGTAGTCCTTTTGCTATGCACCCTGGTAGTACTAAGATGTATCGTGATCTTCGTGATGAGTACTATTGGGTGGGTTTGAAAAAGGATGTTGCAGAGTTTGTGAGCAAGTGTATGGTGTGTCAGCGGGTTAAGGCTGAGCATCAGGTTCCTTCAGGTTTGCTGCAACCGTTGAGAATCCCTGAATGGAAGTGGGAAAGGGTTACCATGGATTTTGTATCTGGTTTACCTTTGTCTCCATCGAGGAAGAATTCTGTTTGGGTGATTGTGGATCGCCTGACGAAGTGTGCGCATTTCTTGCCTGTGCATACTACGTTTTCCTTGGATAAGCTTGCGGAGTAGTACATTGCTGAGATTGTGCGGCTGCATGGTGTGCCTAAGTCGATTGTGTCGGATAGGGATCCGAGGTTCACATCGCGTTTCTGGCAGTGTCTGCATCAAGTTTTGGGTACAAGGTTGAATTTCAGTACATCCTATCATCCTCAGTCGGATGGTCAGTCTGAGCGTGTTATCCAGATTTTGGAGGATATGTTGAGGTGCTGCGTGATTGAGTTCCAAGGTTCTTGGGAGAAGCATCTGCCTTTGGTTGAGTTTGCTTATAACAATAGTTATCAAGCAAGTGTTCAAATGGCACCCTATGAGGCTTTGTACGGGAGGAAGTGTAGGACTCCTCTTTGTTGGGCTGAAACGGGTCAGAAGTTGGTTTCGATGCCGTCTTTGTTGAAGGGAACCACCGAGAAGGTGAAGCTCATTTGTGAGCGGTTGAAGGCAGCTTCTGATCGGAAAAAGTCTTACGCGAATTTGAAGCGTAAGGATATTGAGTATGCGGTTGGTGACCGTGTGTTCTTGAAGGTTTCGCCTTGGAAGAAGGTGATGAGGTTTGGCCGGAAGGGTAAGTTGAGCCCTATGTACATTGGACCATATGAGGTGATTGAGCGTGTGGGTCCTGTTGCGTATAGGTTGAGGTTACCTCAAGAGTTGGAGAAGATTCATGATGTGTTTCATGTTTCTATGCTCCGGAAGTATAGATCTGATCCTTCGCATGTGATGCCTGTGGAGGAAGTGGAATTGAATCCGGATTTGACCTATGATGAGGAGCCCGTGGAGGTTCTGGATTCGGATAACAAGGTTCTTCGTGGCAAGACCATTGAGTTGGTAAAGGTGCTGTGGAAGCATCGAGGTGTTGAGGAAGCCACGTGGGAGCGGAAGGAAGATATGCTGAAGCAGTTTCCTTATCTCTTTCCTTCAGGTAAATTTCGGGGACGAAATTTCTTAAGGGGGGGAGAGTTGTAACGCCCCGGTTTTGGGCTTAGAAGCTTTGGGCGTTGACCGGTTTGGTCAAAGTGCTGTTCGAATCTTAAGGGTGGAATTAGGAAAGCCTAGTTCGGGTTGCATTAAAAATATGGAAAAATGTTCTAAAATCATCTTTTAATATATATAAGTGAACTGTGGAATCAATTTTACAAAATGAGGTTTGGAAGGGTGACATTTTGGCTAGTGACCAAAATGTAATTTTTGAAAGTTGCGTGACTGTTTTATAAAGGATTGAAACTCTGAATCTTTAAGGAGCTATTTACCCAAAGGGAGTTTCTCCAGATTTTTCTAAGATATTTTAATGTGTAATTCTGATTTTAAAGCTAAAGAAAAGTGGAGGGAAATCATTTTGGCTATTTTGCAACTAACTTTCCATATTTTCCAATTTTCCTTTTCTCTCATTTTCTCTCAACCCAAACACTTTCTCTCCAGAGATTTCCTTCTGATTTTGTCACTCAAATCTTCCTTTTCAATTCTCTTTTAATTCCTAATAATCACATCAACAAAACCTCTCAATTTGCTAGTTGATTCTTCAAGCTTTTTGGTTCTAAAAGAGGAGAAACTCAAGTTTGGAGGTAAGAACGTCCTTCTCCTCTAAACTATCAGTTCTTTACTAAAATTCCTAAGTTCTCAATCCTTAATTGATGTTTTGTAATGGCTTTTTAATTTGTGAAATGGATCTTGGCTTAAAATGCAAGATTTGGTGATTTTTGGTGAATTTTCGTTGGATCTGTTAAAGCAGTGTTTTAAGTTGTTAAAAAGATGATTAATAGATGTTAAATTGATAAGGAATTGAGTTTTGATTAATGCAATCCCGGATAGGTTGAATTTCCTAAGTTTAGCTTATGATTCTAGGTTATTTTTGGTGTGATCTTGTGGATCTGTTGTTGCTGGAGGTATAAGGATGTTGTTAAGCTCTTTTTAGATGTAAAATGATGTTAAAGGATGTTTGGTTTTGATGGTTTATGGCTGGGCTTTGTTGATGAGTTGTTTGGATGCATTTTCGGTTGTGTTTGGTGGCCGAAAATGGAGTGTGGATGAGAGCAGCGAATTTAGGTGCTTTCATTGAGGATATTAATGCATGATGATGCATTAATCTACTGTTTTGATGTGTTAAATCAGGGGAGTCATCTTTGGATCCAAGTGTTGGTGATCCGGAGGCTTGATTGGTGCTTCGGCAAGAGGCGAAGTGGAACCGGTGAGTGAAATTGGGTTTTCGGCTTTGAAACCAATGTCTTGGGAGCTTAGTTTAAGTCTAAACAACTTTGCTAAGCTCAAGTGTAAGTTTTCGGAAAAACTCTCTAGTGGTGGCCATGGTTTGGTTGTTGTGCAATGTGGTTTATTGAATATTTTAAATTCTGTTTTGAAAGCATGATTTAGCATGGTATTTGCTGATTTTGTAAGCCATATGTTGAAGGAAGCTCAAGGTAAGAGTTCCTTGTTTTTGAACATTGATTAAATGTGGTTTGATGCTTTAAAATGCATGATGAATATGGCTTGGTTTAATGCTTTAAAACAGTGGATTAAATGATGAAAATGTTGTATATTGGCAAGTGATGTTTTGAAAAGGTTAAGGTCACTAAGGTGGTTAAAAGTCCTTGAGTGAGCCTTGTTACTTAAGAACATCAAAGTGGTTAAAAGTCCTTGGATGGTTCTTGCTAAGGGCACAAAGGTGGTTAAAAGTCCTTGTGTGGTCCTTGCCATGGTGTTTAAAAGTCCATGGGCCAAGGTGTTTAAAAGTCCTTGGGAAGAACACAAAGGTGGTTAAAAGTCCTTGTGTGGTTCTTGTGAATTATAAGATCACAATGGTGTTTAAAAGTCCATGTGTGAGTCTTATGTTGATCTTGTTTTTAAAAGATGGAATTTATCACTTGTGGCCAATATGACATGTTAAGATATGAAGCATGAATTGCTTGTTTAAGAATGCTTTTGTACATAAGTAAATGATGTTTTGAAGCATGATTTATAAAGTGTTTTATAAATGCATTATTGAATGGTTTAAATGAGCATTCCTCACTAAGCTTTTGCTTACGCTCTCTTTCGTTTTCTTGAACCAATAATACAGAACATTAAGGTACTTAAGGGCAGCAAGGAGGGCAAGCAATCAAGTGGGATTTGAGCTCAAGTATGGAAAGGTTTTCTTGTACACCTTTAGCTTTGGGCATTTGGCAATGGGGGACCTTTGTGTATGTTTTGGGAGTTGTTTAGAACTCCTTAAGTGTGTTAAATGTTGTTGATGATGCTGGTTTTTGTAATTGGCCATTACATGGTTGAATTGGAGGTTTTATGCTTGAATGGTTTGCTTGTGTAGGAAGCATGCCATTAGAATTGGGGCTTTTCTTATATGATGATAATAAGTAGATTAGTTGATGCGTATATGTCTCTTGTATGTTGAATTTCATGCTGGTAAAGTTTGGTAGCATTTGGAGCATGTTTGGATGATCAATTATGTGTTTAAGCATGCATTTTGCTGCATTCTGTGCAGGGTGTTTCGGAACAGTGGCTACCGTTTCGGAACGGGTGCCTTGAATCAGCCCAGGCGTCCGAAACGGGTGACACCATTCCGAAACGGGTAGGCCTCTGCCAGCCCGCGTTTCGGTACGCGTTGCGGAACGGCCCCGTGTTTCGAAACAGGCTCTCCCTGTTTCGGAACAGCCGACCGTTGGGGGCTGACATTGGCAGTTAAATGTTTTGGAATGTTTGCATTTTGGTCCTGAATCTTGATTGTGCAATTGTATGAGCTTGGGATGTCCGTTTGAGCTGAAATTTGGCAGTGAAGAATGAAACCTAATTAATTTCAAGATGGTAACTTTAATTTAAGTTAAGTCTTCATAATTTATAGAATTTACAGTTTGGTTCCTAAAGTTGTAAATTGTTCAATTGGGTCCTTGTTTGATCTCTGATGTTTGTGATCTTTGAGCATATTGTTTGTGTGATCACATCTAGGGTTAACATGCATCTATACAAGTTTAAAAAGAAAAAAAGGTTGTTAATCAAGGTTGACTTTCGGGTTGACTTTGGTTTTCCCCGTGTGGCTTTCTTAATTCGGGTCAACCGTCTAGGCCGGGTTAAGGGGGTTACACTTCTAATGTAGTTTTACCCTTATTTTAATGTGTTTGTTTGAAGTTTGATATTATTTTAATATGTAATAATGTATGTAACCCCCTTAACCCGGCCTAGACGGTTGACCCGAATTAAGAAAGTCACACGGGGAAAACCAAAGTCAACCCGAAAGTCAACCTTGATTAACGACCCTTTTTTCTTTTTAATCTTGTCTAGATGCATGTTAACCCTAGTTATGATCATTCAAACAACATACTCAAGAATCATAAACATCAGAGATCAAACAGGGACCTAAATGAACAATTTACAACTTTAGGGACCAAATTGTAAATTCTGATAATTATATGGACCTAACCCAAATTAAAGTTACCAACTTGTAATTAGTCAGGTTTCATGCTTCACTGACAAATTTCAGCTCAAACGGACATACCAAACTCACACAATTGCACAAACAAGTTTCAGGACCGAAATGCAAACATTTCAAAACATATAACTGCCAATGTCAGCCCCCAACGGTCAGGTGTTCCGAAACAGGAAGGGCCTGTTTCGAAACGCAGGGCCGTTCCGCAATGCGTACCGAAACGAGGGCTGGCATAGAGCTTCCCATTTCGAAACGGTGTCTTCCGTTTCGGACGCTTGGGCTGCTACAAGGCACCCGTTCCGAAACGGTATCCACTGTTCCGAAACAGCCTGCACAGAATGCAGCAAATTTGCTTGCTTTGATACACAATTGATCAACCAAAGATGCTCCAATTGCTACCAAACTTTACCAGCAACAAATTCAACATATAAGAGATATAAATGCATCAACAAAACATCAACATGGCTTCACATATGAAAAACCCCAAATCTAAAGGCATGCTTCCTACACAAGCAAACATTCAAGCTTTAAAACTCCAATCCAACCATATAAAGGCCAAATACAAATCCAGCATTATTAACAACATTAAGCAAGCTTAGGGAGTTTAAAACATCTCCCAAAACATCCATTTAGGTCCCCCATTGCCAAATGCCTAAAGCTAAAAGTGTTTAGGAAAACCTTCCCATACATGAGCTTAACTTCCACTTGATTGCTTGCCTTCCTTGCTGCCCTCAATGCACCTTAATGTTCTGCATTATTGATTTAGGAAAAAGGAAGAGAGCGTAAGCAAAAGCTTAGTGAGGAATGCTCATTTAAAACCATTCAATAATGCATTTATAAAACACTTTATAAATCATACTTCAAAACATCATTTTGTACATGCTCACAAGCAATCTTAAACAAGCAATACATGCTTCCATATCAATACATGTCATATTGGCCACAAGTGATAAATTCCATCTTTTAAAACAAGATCAACATAAGACTCACACATGGACTTTTAAACACCATTGTGATCTTATCCCCATGGACTTTTAAACACCATGGCCCATGGACTTTTAAACACCATGGAAAGGACCACACAAGGACTTTTAACCACCTTTGTGTCCATATCAAGTTTCACCCCAAGGACTTTTAAACACCTTGGCCCCAAGGACTTTTAAACACCTTGGCCCATGGACTTTTAAACACCATGGCAAGGACCACACAAGGACTTTTAACCACCTTTGTGTCCTTAACAAGAACCATCCAAGGACTTTTAAACACCTTGATGTTCTTAAGTAACAAGGCTCACTCAAGGACTTTTAAACACCTTAGTGACCTTCAAGGCTCATCTAAGGACTTTTAACCACCTTAGTGACCTTAACCCTTTTCGAAAACATCACTTGCCAATATACATCATTTATCAACAATATCCCATTGTTTTAAAGCATTTAACCAAGCCATAAACATCATGCATCTTTAAGCATCAAACCACATTTAAACAATGTTCAAAAACAAGGAACTCTTACCTTGAGCTTCCTTCAACACATGGCTTATAAAATCAGCAATAATCATGCTAAATCATGCTTTCAAAACAGAATTTAAAACATGCAATAATCCACATTGCACACAACCAATCCACGGCCACCACTAGAGAGTTTTTCCGAAAACTTACACTTGAGCTTAGCAAAGTTGTTTAGACTTAAACTAAGCTCCCAAGACATTGGTTTCAAAGCCGAAAACCCAATTTCACTCACCGATTCCACTTCGCCTCTTGCCGAAGCACCTAATCAAGCCTCCGGATCACCAACACTTGGATCCAAAGATGACTCCCCTGCTTTAACACATCAAAACAGTAGATTAATGCATCATCATGCATTAATATCCTCAATGAAAGCACCTAAACTCGCTGCTCTCATCCACACTCCATTTTCGGCCACCAAACACAACCGAAAATGCATCCAAACAACTCCTCAACAAAGCCCAACCATAAACCATCAAAACTAAACATCCTTCAACATCATTTAACATCTAAAAAGGACCTAACAACATCCTTATACCTCCAGCAACAACAGATCCACAAGATCACACCAAAACAACCAAGAATCACAAGCTAAACTTAGGAAATTCAACCTATCCAGGATTGCATTAATTAAAACTCAATTCCATATCAAATTAACAATCATTTATCATCAAATATACACCTCAAATCACTGCTTTAACAGATCCAACGAAAATTCATCAAAAATCATCAAATCTTGCATTTTAAGCCAAGATCCATTACACAACTTTAAAACCATTTATAAAACATCAATTAAGGATTGAGAACTTAGGAATTTCAGTAAAGAACTGAGAGTTTAGAGGAGAAGGACGTTCTTACCTCCAAACTTGAGTTTTCTCCCTTTTTGGAACCAAAATCTTGAAAATCCAAATAGCAAATTGTGAGGTTTTGTTGTAGAGATGATTAGCAATCAAATGAGATTTGAAAAGATAGATTTAGGTGACAAAATCTGAAGAGAAACTCTGGAGGAAATGTGTTTGGCTTGAGAGAAAATGAGAGAAAATAGAATTGAGAGAAAAGTTAGTTAAAACCAAAAATATCTTCCCTCCACTTTTAATCTATTTAAAAATCTTTAATTAATCATATATATTTCAGAAAAATCTGGAGAAACTCCCTTTTGGGTAAATAGCTCCTTAAAGATTCAAAGTTTCAATCATTTTTAAAACAGTCACGCAGTTTTCAAAAATTACGTAAAATTGATTTCACAGTTCACTTATATATATTAAAAGAGGATTATAGAACATTTTTCCATATTTTTAATGCAACCCGAACTAGGCTTTTTTCTAATTTCACCTTTTTAGATTCGAACAGCACTTTGACCGAACCGGTCAACGCCCAAAACTCCTAAGCCCAAAAACCGGGGTGTTACAACTCTCCCCCCCTTAAGAAATTTCGTCCTCGAAATTTACCTGAAGGAAAGAGATAAGGAAACTGCTTCAGCATGTCTTCCTTCCGCTCCCACGTGGCTTCCTCAACACCACGGTGCTTCCACAACACCTTCACCAGCTCAATGGTCTTGCCACGAAGGACCTTGCTATCCGAATCCAGAACCTTCACCGGTTCCTCATCATAGGTCAAATCCGGATTCAATTCCACTTCCTCCACAGGCATCACATGCGAAGGATCAGATCTATACTTCCGGAGCATAGAAACATGAAACACATCATGAATCTTCTCCAACTCTTGAGGTAGCCTCAACCTGTACGCAACAGGACCCACACGCTCGATCACCTCATATGGTCCAATGTACCTAGGGCTCAGCTTACCCTTCCGGCCAAACCTCATCACCTTCTTCCAAGGCGAAACCTTCAAGAACACACAGTCACCCACCTCATACTCAATCCCCTTACGCTTCAAATCCGCGTAAGACTTTTGCCGATCAGAAGCTGCCTTCAAACGCTCACAAATGAGCTTCACCTTCTCGGTGGTTCCTTTCAACAAAGCCGGCATCGAAACCAACTTCTGACCCGTTTCAGCCCAACAAAGAGGAGTCCTACACTTCCTCCTGTACAAAGCCTCATAAGGTGCCATTTGAATACTTGCCTGATAACTATTGTTATAAGCAAACTCAACCAAAGGCAGATGCTTCTCCCAAGAACCTTGAAACTAAATAACGCAGCACCTCAACATATCCTCCAAAATCTGGATAACACGCTCAGACTGACCATCCGACTGAGGATGATAAGATGTACTGAAATTCAACCTTGTACCCAAAGCTTGATGCAAACACCGCCAAAAACGCGATGTGAACCTCGGATCCCTATCCGACACAATCGACTTAGGCACACCATGCAGCCGCACAATCTCAACAATGTACAGCTCTGCAAGCTTATCCAAAGAAAACGTAGTATGCACAGGCAAGAAATGCGCACACTTCGTCAGGCGATCCATAATCACCCACACAGAATTCTTCTTCGATGATGACAAAGGTAAACCAGATACAAAATCCATGGTAACCATTTCCCACTTCCATTCAGGGATTCTCAACGGTTGCAACAACCCTGAAGGAACCTGATGCTCAGCCTTAACCCGCTGACACACCATACACTTGCTCACAAACTCCGCAACATCTTTCTTCAAACCCACCCAGTAGTACTCATCACGAAGATCTCGATACATCTTAGTACTACCAGGGTGCATAGCAAAAGGACTACTATGACATTCAGTCAGAATAGTACGCCTCAACTCAGCATCATTAGGCACTACTATTCGACTCCCAAAACACAACACACCATCATCATTAAAACAGAAATCCAAAGGCCTACCCTCCGCGATATCCTGAACATGAGATACCAAGGAATCATCCAGCAACTGCTTTTCCTTGATCAACTGAACCAGAGATGGCTTCACTTGCAACTCGGCCACAAGACCACCATCTCGCGAAATACTCAAGCTGGCAAACATAGCCCTCAGCTCAACAGCTACCTTCCTACTCAAGGCATCTGCTACAACATTAGCTTTTCCAGGATGGTACTCAATCGTCAGATCATAATCCTTGAGCAACTCCAACCAACGCCGCTGCCTAAGATTCAACTCCTTCTGAGACATCAGATACCTCAAACTCTTGTGATCCGTATACACAGTACACTTCTCACCATACAGATAATGTCTCCAGATCTTCAGAGCAAAAACCACCGTAGCCAGCTCAATGTCATGCGTAGGATAATTGCGCTCATGCACCTTCAACTGCCGCGATGCATAAGCTACCACCTTACCCTCCTGCATCAACACACATCCCAAACCAACATAGGACGCATCACAGTAGACCACAAACTCTTTGCCTGATTCAGGTTGAACCAAGATAGGAGCTTGCGTCAAAGCCGCCTTAAGCTTCTCAAAAGCATGTTGTCTCACCTCTGTCCACTCATACTTAACATCCTTTTGCAACAACTTCGTCAAAGGTGCAGCAATCTTAGAAAACCCATCCACAAACCTCCGATAGTATCCTGCCAAACCAAGGAAACTACGAACCTCATGAACAGACTTAGGGACTTTCCAATTCATCACCGCCCCAATCTTCTGAGGATCAACACGAATCCCCTCAGCAGAAACTATATGCCCAAGAAACACCACCTCCTTAAGCCAGAACTCACACTTACTCAGCTTAGCATAAAGCTGATTCTCCAACAAAGCTTGCAGCACAATCCTCAGATGCTCTTCATGCTCCTCCTCAGTACGCGAGTACACGAGGATATCATCAATAAACACCACAACAAACTTGTCCAGGTATTCATGAAACACACGATTCATCATGTCCATGAAAGCAGCAGGAGCATTTGTCAAACCAAACGGCATCACAAGGAACTCATAATGCCCATACCTTGTCTTGAAAGCTGTCTTAGGCACATCCACATCCTTCACCTTCAACTGGTAATACCCTGACCTCAAGTCAATCTTAGAGAACATAGCAGCTCCCCGAAATTGATCAAAGAGATCATCAATTCTCGGCAAAGGATACCGATTCTTGATAGTCAACTTGTTCAGCTGACGGTAATCAATGCACATTCTCATAGTGCCATCCTTCTTCTTCACAAACAAGACCGGTGCACCCCAAGGTGACACACTCGGCCGAATGAACCCACGATCGAGCAACTCTTGCAACTGCGTCTTCAGCTCCTTCAGCTCCTTAGGTGCCATTCTATAAGGGGTAATGGACACAGGAGTTGTATTCTCATACAGCTCAATTCCAAACTCCACCTCGCGATTAGGAGGTAAACCAGGCAACTCCTCAGGAAACACACCAGGAAACTCCTTCACAACCCTGATATCTTGCACCCTCAACTCCTTAGAGCTAGGATTCATTACAAAAGCTAGGTAAGCTCCACAACCTTGCCTCAGCATCCTGCTCGCCTCCAAGGTAGACACCACATTGGCAAGAAACTTCACATTCTCACCAACCACAACAACTTCATAATCATCCGCAAGCTTCAGCGAAACTCGCTTATTTTCACAATCCACAACCGCACGATGCTCAGCAAGCCAATCCATACCAAGGATTACATCAAAACCATAGAAAGGCAACTCCATAAGGTCAACATGAAAAACATGTTCTTGCACAACCAAAGGACACCTTCTATAAAGCTTTCGAGTCACAACAGTCTCACCAAAAGAACTAGTGACGCGAACACCAACATCCAAAGACTCAACAGGCAGACCAAGCAATTCAGCATGCTCACGCAAAATATATGAATGCGTAGATCCAGAATCAATCAAGGAAAGTAATGACAAGGATTGCAAAGAAAAGTACCTGCAATCACATCCGCGTCATTCCTCCCTTCCCGCTGAGCATACACCCTAGCTTGACCTCCACCCTCAGGCTGAATAGCCACAACATGGGCCACTCCTCGACAACCTTCCTCCCTCCTCTGGAAATTACCACGGCCGCGCCCCCGACCTCTCTGCGGTGCAACAGCAACAGGAGCACGCACTTGGCCACCAGCCAACATAGGACACTCTCGCCTCAAGTGATCCGCAGATCCACAATTCCAGCACCTGTTACCAGCTGCCGCAACAGGAGCTTGCACCTCCCTCATGGCACGAGGGCAATCACACTTCATATGACCACGTGATCCACAAATCCAACAAGCACTCGGATCAGCTCTAGCATTGCCTCCCCGAGCAGGTGCACCACCACCTCTCTTAGCTGAGGACTGATACTTCTGATCACGTCCCCTCTTGTTCCGTCCACCACCGGAACTATACTCAGCTGCTCGCTTACCAGCACTTGCTCCAGCACCTCTAGCAGATAAACCCAAGTTCATCTCAATATCCTTGGCTCGGCCCACCAACACATCAAAATCATCATACTCGGTGGCCAGCACATACATCTTCACATCCGTCACTAAACCATAACGGAATCTTTCGCACCTCGCCCGCTCATCAGGGACTAACTCAGGCGCATACTGACTTAGTCGCACAAACTGCACTTCATACTCAGCCACAGTCATGCTCCCCTGGGTAAGAGATATGAATTCTCGCTTCTTTTCATCCAGGTACCTCACACCAAGATACCTCCTCTTGAACACATTCTGAAAGAATGTCCAGGTTACATCAGTGCAACCCATCTGACCCAAGATCCTCTTGGTACTCTCTAACCAAGCCTCAGAACCTTCAGCAGACATACCCCTGAACTCAATCCCACCAAGACTGCATAAGCGCTCCAAGGGTAACCTAACACCAGCATCTTCCTGATGCCCAGCTCCTCGAGCTCCAGCTACTGCGGCTTGAAAAGCACCAGCAATAGCTTGTACCAACATCGTCATATCAGGCATAGCTTGCCCCTGACCAACCTCAGGTCCAGCAGCTCCAGTACCGGCTGCAGCATCAGCTCTTTCACCCTCAGCACCACCACCACCAGGTGGGGGAGGAGGTAACACAGCACTTCCCACATTCTCCTCATTTTCATTCTCATTCGGAGCCGTAGCTCACACATTACTTCTCAACTCTCTACGTGGTGCCATACTCTAACAATGCAATCACAATGCAAATAAACAAAGTCGGACCCAGCAAGGTAAGCAATCCAAGTACTCAAGCTCAATTTCACTTAAAATCAACATCATTTCATTAGCTTTGATTTGGCAATGGGTACCCACAACATACTTCACCACAGCATACAATTCAATTGCATCAAATTCACAAACCACTCATCATGCTTTTACTCAACAAGCATACATAGCATACATACTTCAATCATGCACACATTTATTCCCAATTACTCGAGAACTCAGCTCTGATACCACCAAATGTAACCCCCTTAACCCGGCCTAGACGGTTGACCAGAATTAAGAAAGTCACACGGGGAAAACAAAAGTCAACCAGAAAGTCAACCTTGATTAACGACCTTTTTTTTCTTTTTAATCTTGTCTAGATGCACGTTAACCCTAGTTATGATCATTCAAACAACATACTCAAGAATCATAAACATCAGAGATCAAACAGGGACCCAAATGAACAATTTACAACTTTAGGGACCAAATTGTAAATTCTGATAATTATATGGGCCTAACCCAAATTAAAGTTACCAACTTGTAATTAGTCAGGTTTCATGCTTCACTGACAAATTTCAGCTCAAACGGACATACCAAACTCACACAATTGCACAAACAAGTTTCAGGACCGAAATGCAAACATTTCAAAACATATAACTGCCAATGTCAGCCCCCAACGGTCAGGTGTTCCGAAACAGGAAGGGCCTGTTTCGAAACGCGGGGCCGTTCTGCAACGCGTACCGAAACGAGGGCTGGCAGAGAGCTTCCCGTTTCGAAACGGTGTCTTCCGTTTCGGACGCCCGGGCTGCTACAAGGCACCCGTTCCGAAACGGTATCCACTGTTCCGAAACAGCCTGCACAGAATGCAGCAAATTTGCTTGCTTTGATACACAATTGATCAACCAAAGATGCTCCAATTGCTACCAAACTTTACCAGTAACAAATTCAACATATAAGAGATATAAATGCATCAACAAAACATCAACATGGCTTCACATATGAAAAACCCCAAATCTAAAGGCATGCTTCCTACACAAGCAAACATTCAAGCTTTAAAACTCCAATCCAACCATATAAAGGCCAAATACAAATCCAGCATTATTAACAACATTAAGCAAGCTTAGGGAGTTTAAAACATCTCCCAAAACATCCACTTAGGTCCCCTATTGCCAAATGCCTAAAGCTAAAAGTGTTTAGGAAAACCTTCCCATACATGAGCTTAACTTACACTTGATTACTTGCCTTCCTTGCTGCCCTCAATGCACCTTAATGTTCTGCATTATTGATTTAGGAAAAAGGAAGAGAGCGTAAGCAAAAGCTTAGTGAGGAATGCTCATTTAAAACCATTCAATAATGCATTTATAAAACACTTTATAAATCATACTTCAAAACATCATTTTGTACATGCTCACAAGCAATCTTAAACAAGCAATACATGCTTCCATATCAATACATGTCATATTGGCCACAAGTGATAAATTCCATCTTTTAAAACAAGATCAACATAAGACTCACACATGGACTTTTAAACACCATTGTGATCTTATCCCCATGGACTTTTAAACACCATGGCCCATGGACTTTTAAACACCATGGAAAGGACCACACAAGGACTTTTAACCACCTTTGTGTCCATATCAAGTTTCACCCCAAGGACTTTTAAACACCTTGGCCCCAAGGACTTTTAAACACCTTGGCCCATGGACTTTTAAACACCATGGCAAGGACCACACAAGGACTTTTAACCACCTTTGTGTCCTTAACAAGAACCATCCAAGGACTTTTAAACACCTTGATGTTCTTAAGTAACAAGGCTCACTCAAGGACTTTTAAACACCTTAGTGACCTTCAAGGCTCATCTAAGGACTTTTAACCACCTTAGTGACCTTAACCCTTTTCGAAAACATCACTTGCCAATATACATCATTTATCAACAATATCCCACTGTTTTAAAGCATTTAACCAAGCCATAAACATCATGCATCTTTAAGCATCAAACCACATTTAAACAATGTTCAAAAACAAGGAACTCTTACCTTGAGCTTCCTTCAACACATGGCTTATAAAATCAGCAATAATCATGCTAAATCATGCTTTCAAAACAGAATTTAAAACATGCAATAATCCACATTGCACACAACCAATCCACGGCCACCACTAGAGGGTTTTTCCGAAAACTTACACTTGAGCTTAGCAAAGTTGTTTAGACTTAAACTAAGCTCCCAAGACATTGGTTTCAAAGCCGAAAACCCAATTTCACTCACCGATTCCACTTCGCCTCTTGCCGAAGCACCGAATCAAGCCTCCGGATCACCAACACTTGGATCCAAAGATGACTCCCCTGCTTTAACACATCAAAACAGTAGATTAATGCATCATCATGCATTAATATCCTCAATGAAAGCACCTAAACTCGCTACTCTCATCCACACTCCATTTTCGGCCACCAAACACAACCGAAAATGCATCCAAACAACTCCTCAACAAAGCCCAGCCATAAACCATCAAAACTAAACATCCTTCAACATCATTTAACATCTAAAAAGGACCTAACAACATCTTTATACCTCCAGCAACAACAGATCCACAAGATCACACCAAAACAACCAAGAATCACAAGCTAAACTTAGGAAATTCAACCTATCCGGGATTACATTAATTAAAACTCAATTCCATATCAAATTAACATTCATTTATCATCAAATATACACCTCAAATCACTGCTTTAACAGATCCAACGAAAATTCATCAAAAATCATCAAATCTTGCATTTTAAGCCATGATCCATTACACAACTTTAAAACCATTTATAAAACATCAATTAAGGATTGAAAACATAGGAATTTCAGTAAAGAACTGAGAGTTTAGAGGAGAAGGACGTTCTTACCTCCAAACTTGAGTTTTCTCCCTTTTTGGAACCAAAATCTTGAAAATCCAAATAGCAAATTGTGAGGTTTTGTTGTAGAGATGATTAGCAATCAAAAGAGATTTGAAAAGATAGATTTAGGTGACAAAATCTGAAGAGAAACTCTGGAGGAAATGTGTTTGGCTTGAGAGAAAATGAGAGAAAAGTTAGTTAAAACCAAAAATATCTTCCCTCCACTTTTAATCTATTTAAAAACCTTTAATTAATCATATATATTTCAGAAAAATCTGGAGAAACTCCCTTTTGGGTAAATAGCTCCTTAATGATTCAAAGTTTCAATCCTTTTTAAAACAGTCACACAGTTTTCAAAAATTACATTTTGGTCACCAGCCAAAATGTCACCCTTCCAACCCTCATTTTGTAAAATTGATTTCACAGTTCACTTATATATTTTAAAAGAGGATTTTAGAACATTTTTCCATATTTTTAATGCAACCCGAACTAGGCTTTCCTAATTTCACCTTTTTAGATTCGAACAGCACTTTGACCGAACCGGTCAACGCCCAAAACTCCTAAGCCCAAAAACCGGGGCGTTACAATGTATGCGGTTTGATATTGATATTTTTTATTATAATGAGAATGGTTGTGGCATTGTTTTTAATGTTTGGTTATTATAATGTGCTTATGGGGGGTTGTTGGTTGATTTTTCTTTAGAAATGCATTCTGAGTTATGCACAAGAATTATGCATCATGGGAGTTGTTTTGTTGAAGATCCCGTCTTTAGTTATACTAGAAAATTTGTTGCTCATTATGACTGGTGTACAATTGATGGGCTGAACATGCTTGATTTTAGTGATATGGTGTACATATTAGGTTATATGTTTTCAGTTAAGTTATACTGGAAAAAGAAAAAAGATAACCTAACGAGGGAAACAATCAAGGAGTTAAAAACTGACCAAGATATCCTCAATTTGATAGAAAATATGCCTAGGGACCACTACCTAAGTGTGTATGTAGTTGATGAATCCATTAAATATGTACCTAAAGTAGGGAAGGATGACTTGGATGATGAACCTGAGTTAGGGTTAGGGTAGGATGACTTGAATGATGAACCTTAAATTGTTGAGATTGAGATTGGTGAGGAACCAAATTTAGGACAAACTGAGAATGTAGTTGTGGAGTCTGATAATGATTCTGATTATGTGTTTGTGGAGTCTGATGATTCTGATTCTGTGTCAAATGATATTGATTCTGTGTTTGTTGAGTCTGATAATGATGTGGGTGATGTGGAAGAAGAGATATGTACTGAGAATGTGGCAGATGAAGTTAAAAATGAATATTGTAGCATATGATTATCTGATTTAGGAATTTCAAGTAGAGTGGATAGTGACACTGAGAGTCAAAAATCTATCTCACTAAACAATGTGCATGAGTCAAACTCTGATGGTGAAAATTTTCCTGAATTCAACAGCACTACTGATATTGTTAAGCCAAGATTTTCAAACTAGTTTAGTTTTTGCTAATAAAAAAACTGTAAAAGAAGCCATTAGTCAATATGAAAGGATGAATAAGTACAATGTCAAATTCAAGAAGAATGATAAAAGAAGACTTGTGGTAGTATGTAAACAAGGGTGTCCATGTACAATAAGGGTTTCACCAAAGAATCCAAGTGACCCATTAGACACATCATGGAAAATTAAGACTTTTGTTCCTCAACATAGATGTGCTAGAGAATTTAAGAATAAGCATGTGACATCTAAATGGATTGTAACAAAATATCTTTATAAATTTTTAGCAGATTACAATTATCCACCCACATATTTAATGAAAGATGTTTACAAGGATCGTATTGTTGTTGTGTCCCTCATTAAATGTCAAAGGGCCAGAGATTATGCCCTTGAGCAAATAATGAGAAGTCAAAAGCAACAATATATGAAGATATATGACTATCTTGCATAGGTAAGGCATGCCAATCGAGGGACAACTACCATTTTCAATTTAAATGAACATCTTTTCAAAGGATTTATGTTTGCATGCAAGCACGCCAAGATGGATTTAAAGCTGTATGCAGACCAGTTATTAGCCTTGATGGATGTCACTTAAAGGGGTATTATGGTGGGCATATACTGGCAGTAGTTGGAATAGATGTTGATGACTGCATATATCTCATTTCATATGTATGTGTTGAAAGTGAGTATGGTGAATCATGGGCATGGTTCCTGGACATTTTAAAGAATGATTTGGATATTGTAAACTCTTATCACATCTCTTTCATGTTTGACAAACAAAAGGTACATCTTTTACTTAATATTTAAAAATAAAAACATTATTTTTTATTTGCATGCTTTTATGACTAAAAAACAAATATTTTGTATGTTTGCAGGGACTTGTGGATGCCATTGCAGAACTTTTTCCACATTCTCAACACATGACAAGTCAAAAGATTTCAACAAGGGAAAACATTTGAAGGATCTTTTCACGAAAGCTGCAAGGTCAACCACTATTAAAGATTTCAAAGACACATTGTAACACCCAGGTTTTGGGCCTAGGCGTTAGCCGAGTTTAGTTAGGCAGTTTGGTTCGAACCCATTTAGTGATCTAATCTAGTTTCAGAAAATACTTAAATTGAAAGGATTTTTTGGTCGGATAAAAATATGGAAAATTTCTTAAAATCGGAATAATATTTATGATTAATTTTGGTGAAGGTAATTTAAAGAAAATAATTTTGGAAATCGGACATTTTGGTTTAGTGACCAAAGTGTAAAAATTGTAAAGTTTGATTTAATGGCAAAAACGTAAAAGGCTAATTCTTCAAATCTTTAAGGAGCAATACAAAGGGCTAATAGGGACTTTTCCTCCTATTTTACAATTTTGATTAAATAAATTATATTAAAAAGATGGATGGAAGTTAAAACAGTTTTTGATTTTCTCACAAATTGAATTTGACGTATTTTTCTATTCTCTCACTTTTCTCTCAAAATCCATTCATCCAAACAACATGATTTCACAGGTAAATTCTAGTTTTGATTTAAATTTCAAAGATTTTCTTATTTTCTATTGATTCTCCATTGAATCTTTTATTTTCTCTTTGGTTTTCTTTTCAAAATGGAGGAAGAGTTCATCGTTAGAGGTGGGTTCGTTCTTCTCCTCTAATGACATGTTCTTTACTAAATTTCCCAAGTAATTAGTCTTTTACATATTTTTTTAATGGGTTTTTATATGTTAATTGAGAAAAATGAGTTTAATTGAGGTTTCTTGAAGGTTTATGGTGGATCTTTGAGAATGATGTTATTTGCTGACTTAATGGCTGATTATTAATGTGTTGTTAATGGTTAATAATGTTAACTTGATGGATTTTGTTAAGTAATCCCGAAACTAGTTAGATTGCTAGATGTTTGTGATGAAATCTTGAGTGTTATGGGATGTTGTTGTGGTTTCTTATTAGATGGCGGTTTATAGTGGTTGGGGAAGTGTTTTAGATTGTAAATGGATGAGGATTGATGGATGATTATGCTGGGTAATGTTTGGGAATTTTTTAGAGTGGTTTTGTCGATGTTTTCAGGTTGTATTGGTTGTTAATTGCTTGGCGAATGTTGGAGTTGAGTGGGGGTTTGTGTCGCTGGAGGTTTTGATGCAAGAGTGTGCTTTAATCCTCTAATTTCCTTGGTTAGAAGTATGGCTAGATGTTGCTTGATCATTAGAAGGCACATTTGGAGTTTCGGAGACTTAGAACAGCTTCGGCAAGTGAGACGAAGTTGTATCGGTGAGTGGATGTGGTTTGAACGTTTTTGGAAGCTTGGTAACAAGGTTTTGGGAAGCTAGTGTAAGCTTAAAACGCTTAGCTAATCTCGGAAGTAAGTATGGTTACTAAAGCTCTCAGTTTTTCGGTTTAAAGTCCATGTGGATTATCATGCTCATGTTTTGAATATTATTTGTTACTCACTTTTATGCATGTTTTATAAACATGGTTTTGTTGATTCATATCCCATGAAATAATTTGATTATGTTTCAAGAGGTTATATTCTTGCTGAGACATATTATGCTATATTTGAGGCATGTTTTCAGATGGATAAGAAGTGCAATATAGTATACAAAATTCACAAGTGAGCTAAATTCTTCAGTTTCACAATAGGGGTAGTGCTATTGTGATGCGAGTGATAGGGGTAGTGCTATCACCAACGTGCAATGCGGGTAGTAACATCCCGACCAAAGTGAGATAATGGTGAGGGTAGTTTCACCATGTGACATGATGGGGGTAGTGCCATTAAGGTATCTGTATATCCGATCATTAATGGATAGAGGTAGTGCTATCCAAGGAGGAGGGTACTTTCAATCCGGTTCACTCGAAATGCCAGTATATGAGTTGAACATGTATCATGGTTTTTAAATGCTTTTGAATAAAGACTTTTACACATGATGATTATGCTTTATGAGATTTAAGCATGAGAAGCTTTGGTTTGATTTTGCATTGAGATATGCATGAGATAATGCTACATGTGGTTTATAAAGATGCTTTAATTGTGGTTTCAAAAGCATAAGAAAGTTGAGCATGATGGGTTATGTTTTAAAGGAATCATTGGTTAGAAAAATGCATTGTTGTTGTTTAAATTGAGCTTTCCCTCACTAAGCAATTATGCTTACGCTCTCCTTTCCAGCAATGCAGAAAAGTGAGCATTTGGGCAGCAAAATAGAAAGGGATTTCACCCAAGACATCACTCAATTTACAAGTATGGGATTTGACACTTTTATAAGGTAGAAATGGCAATTGGGAGGGTACTGTAGAGCTTAGGGTGTTCTCTAAATATGAGCGCAAGTGCACACTATTGTCAAATTATAGTATAAAAGATATCGTCTCCCACGAGGATTGGACAACTAATTCTAATGTCAATTCTTGCATAGAAAATAAATGCACAAGTTAATTTTAGGTTGTTTAAGAGAAATATAAATAAACACAAGTAAATAGTAGAAGAGATCAGAGTGATAGAATGGGTCAGGTTATGCTACTCCATAGTGTGAAACTGCGTTGAATAGGTTAAGTTGTATTGCGTTGCAAGACTTTGCTACCTCGGCGGAAGATGGCAGATTGATGCTTCGACGCTTTCGCTGCCTCGGTAGGTGGAACGGACAATTGGCTCGACGGCAAACACGACATACTTTCAAGGCTCAGTAGAACGCTTCGATAATGATTCAGCTTATGTCTAAGTCATAATACTGTTGATGCCCGCTGTAGATAATACCCGTCAGCGTGATCTTGCAATGAACAACAACCTTTGGTTCGTACTCTTTTAGCTGTCTTAAACCCTAACTTATGTCTTGGACGGATTGATCAAAACCTGGTATTGATGAGATCGTGCTTACTTCTTTCGTACAAACAAATGGTTGCTCACAATCGATCACTCGACTCAATTGAAAACAATGAAGAACATGAAATAAACAAACCTTGAATTTATTGCAAAAACAAACTTAAACCTAAACAACCATTCTCACAACTACTTTAAAAATAACCCAAACCCTAAAGAATTTAGAACATAGTGGCGGCAAGAAAACACAAGAGAAACCTAGCTATGCCGACTATGAGATGTCTCAAAATACAAGGTATGATCGAGTATATATAGTGCATGACCTAGGTTGAGTCCTTCTTGGAGTAGAAGTCTTCTTTATGATAAAGTAGCTTTTGCATTGAATGCATCCTTTAAATCTGACTTATTTGACTTGAAATTGAACTCTTTGTGCCACGAGTAAGCTTAAGCCATCTTAGACATTCTCTCCTTTGGCGGCTATGTCTGCTGTTTCTGGCATCAATAATTTGCATGGATGGGCTCAATTGACTCAGAAAATTATGTTCTTCCTAACGCACTCCAATTCACCAAATCCTCAAGTTGCTGCCCTAGGCGGCAGATATGGCGGCGGCAGCTACTCCGCAGCATCTCTCTCTGTGTTGAGCTGCTTCAGTATAGCTCCTTGGCTTGCTGCCTCAGCATCATCTCCTCAGCTCCTCTCTCCATCTGACATCTTCTAGCATCTGAAACTAAAACTAAACTAAAACAATATCTTTTCTTACCAAATCAAAGATATTCAACAAGAACAAGGCAAAGCAAAAGAATACTGTAAATAATGCATGCATGCACATGAATATGCCTAAAATGCACTTGAGAATTGCAATAGTATGAGATAAAATGTGCATAAAATATAGGACTTATGAGCACTTTACTCACCCCCAAACTATTGCTTGTCCTGAAGCAATACAATCCTAAATATACTTACCCTTGAACTAATCCGAAAGAAGAATTTGTTTTAGCACCTCAAGGTCGTGACACCTATCATTAGATTAGTGAAAGGAGAATAACATGAATTACCTCATAATTAAACTACAATACCAGTGCTGTGTGTGCAGAAACTTTGTACAAGCTGAATCTGAAGGAGAATAACATGAATTACCTCAGAATTAAACTTCAAAGATTTTCAGATTCATGGACTTTGATAGCAGCGGAGTGTCCTTGCACATGATTCTTCCTAGAGACGGTTTCAGGCACCTCTAGGGAAAAACAACAAATATTTATTTCTTCCCTGTCTTGGTAGTGCTTTTCTTTTCATGTTTGTTTCCTGTCGCGGTAACTTCCTACAACCACGTTAGAATTTTACAAATAATTCAAGTAGACAATGTTTATCAGAAATTCAATCAAATTTAGCAAGTAACTGTAGTGTTTTTAATTTTTGGAAATTATAGAAAAATTTTAAGTTTACTACATGCTTTCCCCAAAATAAGTTCTTTTTATTATGGTGCAAAAATTTTAAGATCGGTTATCCTATTATAGGCACAAGTTCTAACAAAATTTTTCATTTGATCAATTTTTAAGGGAAGTACATAATGCAACCTATATAATCTAAATAATGCCTAAACATGATGAGTGAGTGCTAATCCCCCCAAACTCGAGATGGGCATTGCCCTCAATGCATAAAATAATAATAATAATAATAATAATAATAATAAATAGAGAAAAAAAGACAAGAAAAATAATTAAAAAAGAAAAACAAGTAATAAAATGAAAGAAAAGAAACAACGCTAGAAGTTGTCGGATGGTTGAGATGATGTTGGAGTCTTTGAGGCAGACGAGGAGGATTATGACTCTATGAACAGGCAGATGTCCTAGCAACAGGCTTGGCAGGTGAAATATTTGTTCTCCGCGGCGGCTGGACACTTTAGGAGTGGTGCGAGGAGCTTCATTGTGGTTCAGTTCAAATATGATTCCTCATCCTCCGACGCTGGTTCGGTCGAGATTATATGCCTCTTCCTTTTTCTGCTTGGCTCCTCCATGGGTGATGCCGATAGCTCTACTGTTACCGTTGGTGCCCTTGTTTCTGCCAACGGCTGCCCAAAATTTTTGGAAGGGGAGGTGTTTGCCACTTTTACCGCTGTGAAGGCTGGAGAGAATAGTTGTTGATGCCTCTCTGGAGTGTCGGCCATCGTGTTAGAGGCAGAGGTGGCTGAGTAGGACGGGTATCATGCGGGAGAAGGCATCTGGCGGCGGAAGGCAGTGTGGCGGGTACCAGCTTTTGACGATGTAGTCTCTCTTAGTTCTGCTGCAGCGGCCAATTCTTCTGGTTATCAGGGAAAAGAGGGGTCGTCATTGGGGAATTTTCACAGAAGATAGGTCACGAAGGCCTCTTGAACTTCCCCCACATTCTTCATGAAAGTCAGCTGATGCTTATCTATTCTCTTGTTATTGTCGATCAGTGTGTTGAGCAGGTGGATAACTTCAATGTTTTGGGCAGCCTCAGTACTACCTCTTGCTTATGGGGCAGCAGTGTTTTCGGCTGACGGCTGAGAGGGTGCGATCGATTTTGTCTCAGGCGCCTGCATCATCTGGAGCCTGACCTTCCTTGTCCAACCCTCCCTTGGTGGTGTCATCACGTCTTTGGGGTCGGAGGGGATGTTGAAGTTCGCACAAAGCCCGGTAATGAGGGAGGGGAATTAGAGTCCTCCCTTGGACTTCCGGTAGTAGTTGTAGATTTCCTTGCAGATTATGTCACCCATGTTGATCGGCTGGTTGTTCATGATTGAGTGGATCAGGGCTAGACAAGGCCGGTCAAATGTTGTGTTGTGGGAGGTGGGCAGCAGGTGTCGCTTGATGTAGGTGTTCCAAAGCATCGCCTCTAGCAGCAGACGGTAGCACTGCACAGACCCGTTGTGTTTCCCTGTGAGCAACGAGGTGTTTGGTTCACACAGCTGCTCCTTTATTCTGTCGTAATCCGCTGCTGTCAGTGTTTGCCGCCATTCTTCATGGGGGTTGTCGTCCATCTCTAGTCCATAGAACTTGTTGATGGTGGCGGCGTTGAGCTTTATTGCCTCCCCTTTGACAAAAACGAATGACATTTCTTGGCAGGGTTGGTGGGCGTAGAATTCTCAGATGAGGGTGACGTTGGCTGCCTCGGGCTGTTTAGCAAAGATCTCCCACCCTTGGCCGTGTATTTTCTCGAAGAGGGCAGGCTCGAGACCTAAGTCTATCTTCTGTGAATAGTAAAACCCTTGCTCCTCCCAAACTGCTCGGTTGGCAAATTGTGTGTTGTGCCTCGTTTGGTCTAACTTGGAGAAGAAACGCTTGAAAGAGGGTTTGGATTGTGATGCTATCATAGTTGTGAGTCGGTGGTAATCTAAGAGTGATTGAAAAAATAGAAGATTTTAAGAAAGCAAGTGGGCGCAGAAGAGGTTAAACAAGGAGATGAAGTGAAGAAAACGAATGAAATAGTGAGGTATATATAGGGGTTGCTTAGAGATGCCATGGCGGAATTAAATTCTCAGCAGGCAGATTTTATGGCGCGTGTTACGAGATTAAATGCTCGTTACACTTTAGTCGTTGGCAGCTAGCCGTTAGCGGTATTCTAGCTGTTACGTGTTTTTTCGGTGGGCTGCCTTCAGCTGTCTCGGCGGCATGGTGGGCGGGCTCCTTGTTGGGCCTTCTTCTCTGTCCTGCTTATTTATTCCTAAACCTGAAATAAAAATAATTAGCTAAATAAATAAAACTGAAAAATAATTAAATCTGAAGAAAAATAAAAATACGGAAAATAAATTGCAAAAAATTAAAATCTAATCCTAAAACATAATAATAAAAAGAAAGATATTAAAAATAAATTAAGTTATGTTGGGAGTGCATTGAAGTGCATCTCCCAAACATAACCACTTCCTGAGCTGGTTGTGCTTTGCTTTTTGTCCCGGTGGGTCATCTTGCTCCTCAGGATCTTTGTTGCTGCCCAGCATTCTGCCCTGGCGGCAGCTGCCTTGCTCTGTTTCGGTGCTGACCTTGGAGGTATGTGTGTCTTGGCATACTTCTTTTTTCCATGGCTAGTTCCATGGGATGTAAGACATGTATCTTTACGTTCTGATTGTCAACCCTCATTGTGATTTCCAAATTCTCCACATCTATCAATGTTCTGCTCATGGCTAAGAATGGTAGCCCAAGAATGATGAGGGCGTTGTCGTCTGCCTCACAGTCTAAGATAAGAAAATCAGCTAGAAAAATGAAGTTGCCCACTCGTACCAGGATATCTTCAACTTTTCCTTCTGGTTGCACAAAGGAATGGTCAGCTAGTTAGAGCATGATGGAAATTGGTTTTGCTTTTCCAATTCCTAATTTGTTGAAGACAGCCTTGGACATGAGATTAATACTTGCTCCTAGATTACATAAAGCTCGCATGTCATGGTTGCTGTCTATCTTGCATGGAATGATAAAGCTGTCTGGATCTGTCCTCTTGGGTGGCACCATGTTATGCATTATTGCCATTCACTCTTCACCGACAGCTACCGTCTCAAATTCTCCAACTCTCCTTCTTTTGGAAACCATGTATTTCAAATACTTCACAAAATTTGGCATGTTTTGTATGGCTTCTATGAGTGGGATATTAATGGGCACCTGCTTAAGAATATCAAGAAATTTCTTGAACTTGTGCTCTTGCTTTTGCTATTTAAGTCTTTGTGGGAAGGGCGACGGCAGACGGATGTCCTGGATGCGTTCCTTGCAAGGAAATTTGATATGTGGGAGTTCAGGATAATCTCTCTCAGGGCTGCAATCATTTTCCTGGACATCAGGGTGTTTTGTTGTCACAGTAGGTTGTTCATGTGCTGCTGTGGCGGGTAGCTCTAGCTGCTTTTCCTTTGGCTGCTCAATTCTGCGCTCATCCAATTGTTTCCCACTTCTTGTAGTTATTGCTTTGTACTGCTCATAAGTGGGTTTTGTTGTGACCTCTATGTTATTGGATGATGCACCTATTGACTTATTGCTTATGATCTCAGTGAACTGTTCGAACTAGGTCTTCAGGTTCTTTATTGCAGCCCCCTGGTTGTTCATCTGCATCTCAGTCCTGTCCATAAAAGACTCAGTCATGTCAATAAATTTATTATTACGAGCAATAAAATCACTAGAGCGAGACATAAAAGTATGTAAAGTAGATTCTAGTGAATTGTTGTTCGCATTATGTTGCTGTTAAGTCTGCTGTCGTGATAGGTTATGCTATCATCCTCCTGGTTGTTGGGTTTGATTTGCTGTTGTGTTTGGGTTAGTCCATGAGAAATTTGGATGCTTTTTCCACCCTGGGTTATATGTGTTGGTGTTGGGTCTGTTGTTCCTCTCATAAGTTCCCATGAAGTTGGTGGATTCGTTGCATTCAGAGGAATCGTGGTTACCCCCACACTCATCATAAAATAGCTCCACAGCCTTGGTCTCATATGTTTTCCCTTTGGCCATATTCATTACCAGCTGTTTCAGTTTATCCAGGCGGGCATTGAAAAATTAAGTAGCTTCTACTTCATTCACAATAGCTGGCCGCCTTATGCCGTCGCAGCAGGCTGTAGGGAACTTGTAGTCATTCTTCACAATCTTGTTCAGAATCTGTAGTGCCTCCTCGAGTGGTCTATCCAAGATTATTCCATTGGCTGAGGCGTCGAGCATCATTCATGTCGGTTGATTTACTCCATTATAGAACATCGAACTTGATTCCAGGATGGGAAACCATGAAGCAGACAGTTGTTCAACATCTGTTGGTATCTCTCCCAAGCTTCACACATTGGTTCCTCATCCCCTTGGCAGAAAGCTGTGATCTCGTTTCTTAATATGTCAGTTACGTTTGAAGTCCTTGTACAACTTCGTTCAAGTGTTGAATGATCCTGCCGGTTGGATCTTTAGCCACTGCTTTGCCCTATCCCTCAGTGAATAGGGAAATAATCTCAACTTAAGCACATCTTGATGGACTCCATGTATCTTGAAAGCTCTGCAAATGTCTAGGAATCCCCTCAAGTGCTGCCGAGCATCTTCCGTGGCAGTTCCTCCTAATTGCCCCAATGTGTTTATAATATTCAACACCACAGGCTTCAGCTCGAAGTGATGTGCTTCAATTTCAGGCTCTAAAACAGTTGGGTCAAATCCTCTAAACTTGTGCTCCAAATAATCCCTGGTGGTGCGCACATATTGTTGCTGCCTGGGTAGAATTAGGGGCTGTTGCCTAAGGGGTGGATCTTGCTGTCCATCCCTGCCGTTTCGGGCATTGTTGGCAAGGTTGTCGTCCTGGCCGTTATGCATGGTTACCTCAGCTTTTCCTTTCTCTTCAGATTCTTGGAGGGCTTCTCTTGCTTCTTTCTTTAGTTCTCTTGCTCTTCGTTCGATCTCGTTTATGAAAACGATTTCGGTCGATGGGTTGGCTCTGGTCATGCACCGGACAAGAAAACTGTAAAATTCTCTTTTTTCGAATAAAAAACTAGAATTAAATGCAAAAAAAATAAAATAAAAGTGCAAAAAAAGAAAGACAAATTTGTTGTTGCCAATCCCCGGAAACAGTGCCAAAAACTTGTAGAGCGTTAGGGTGTTCTCTAAATATGAGCGCAAGTGTACACTCTTGTCAAGTTTTAGTATAAAGATATCATCTCCCTTAAGGATTGGACAGCTAATTCGAATGTCCATTCCTGCACAAAAAATAAATGCATAAGTTAATTTTAGTTTGTTTAAGAGAAAGATAAATAAACACAAGTAAATAGTAGAAGAGATCAGAATGATAGAATGGGTCAGGTTATGTTGCACCGTAGTGTGAAACTGCGTTGAATAGGTTAAGCTACTTTGCGCTGCCAGACATTGTTGCCTCAGCGGAAGATGGCAGATTGATGTTTTGACGCTTTTGCTGCCTCGGCAAGTGGAAAAGACGATTGGCTCGGTGGAAAACTCAACAGACCTTCAAGGATCGGTTGAACGGTTCGATAAAGATTCAGTTTATGTCTAAGTCAGAATACTATTGATGCCCGCTGCAGATAATACTTGTCGGCGTGAACCATGCAATGAACAACAACCTTTAGTTCGTCCTCTTTTAGCCGTCTGAAACCCTACCCTATGTCCAGGTTAGATTGATCAACACCTGGTATTGATGAGATCGTGCTTACATCTTTCGTGAATTTAACTCTCTTGATGCCAAACAAATGGATTGCTCACAATCAATCTCTCGACTCAATTGAAAACAATGAAGAACATGAAATAAGAAAACCTTGAATTTATTGCAAAACAAAAAAACTTAAACCTAAACTTAGCTATACCGACAATGAGTTGTCTCAAAATACAAGGTATGATCGGGTATATATAGGGCATGGCCTAGGTTAAGTCCTCCTTGGAGTAGAATTCTTTTTTATGATAAAGTAGCTTTTGCATTGAATGCATCCTTTAAATTTGACTTCTTTGACTTAAAATTGGACTCCTTGTGCCACAAGTAAGCTTAAGCCGCCTTAAACAATCTCTCTTTTGGCGGCTCTGTCTACTGTTTCTGGCATAAATAATTTGCATGGATGGGCTTATTGGACTCAAAAAATTATGTTCATCCTATCGCACTCAAATTCACCAAATCCTCGAGTTGCTGCCCTGGGCTGCAGATATGGCAGCGGCAGCTACTCGGCAGCATCTCTCTCTGTGTTGAGCTGCTTCAGTACAGCTCCTTGGCTTACTGCCTCAGCATTATCTCCTCAGCTCTTCTCTCCACCTGACAACTTCTAGAATCTGAAACTAAAACTAAACTAAAAGAGTATCTTTTCTTACCAAATCAAAGATATTCAACATGAACAAGGCAAAGCAAAGAATATTGTAAATAATGCATGCATGCACCTAAATATGCCTAAAATGCACTTGAGAATGGCAATAATATGAGATGAAATGTGCAAAAACTATAGGACTTATGAGAACTTTACGCTTACCTCGGTATTTGGGACAGGATTGTTTAAACTCCCTGGTTTGGCAAGTGTGTTTTGCCTTATAAGACTTGTACTGGGCCTTTATATGTTGTTATCCTTTGCTTTATGGTTTTTGATAACTTATGTGGATTGCATATAGGGTGCATGCCTACAGAGTAGTCATGTTTTGCAATTCATGATGCTAGATACCTTTGATGATGCTTATATGTTGGATAAATATGTGGTTGATGTTTACCGATGATTGCATGATGATTGGTGGTTATGTAGTATATTTTAAGGTGCTTAAATGTTGTTGTTTTAGTGCAAATCTAGTATGTGTTTCGAAACAGTGGCAACTGTTTCGATACAACTTACATATTTGGTCTTAATTATTTAGAACACTACTAGACCATTTCGAGACCTTTAGTTATAATGTGTACCCGTATCGAAACACAAGGTCGTTTCCATATGTCTATGTTATGTCTGAATGCAGGAGACGTCTATCCGGGGAATTGGTTTTAGAACAGGTAAGGTCGTTCCGATACCAAATGCTACAATAATGCATGGTTTCGAAATAGGGGGTGACTGTTTCGAAACGGGGTCGTTAAGTTCGTTCATTTTGCATGATTTCTCGTTTTTGAATGGTTACATTTTAGTCCTTGTATTTATGATTTGCAATTGTGGATGTTTAAATGATCGCATGATGCTGATATTTCACCTACAAGCATGTAATGAACCTAATTAAAGATTTGTAACATTAATTTTTAATCTAACCTTACATCAGATTGTTTGCATATGAATGTACAGTTGAGATTCAGTTTAAAGTAGATTATATTCGTTGTGCGAGTAATCACTGTAGGATTTAATCATGCATCTAGACAAGATAAAAGAAAAAAAAGGTTGTTAATCGAGCTTGAATTTAACGAGTTGACTTTGGTTTTCCCTGTGTAATTCTCTTAATTCAGGTCAAGCATCTAGACTGGGCTAAGAGGGTTACATTTGTTGGCATCAGAGCCAGGTAACGAAAGATTGGGGTGTATGTTGAATGTTGAATTATGGTTGATAACATGATGTATTCGATGCTATGCATGGTGAATGATTGTATCATGATTTGATTGATAGTATGTGATCTATGATGAGTATGTGATGAATTGATATGTGTGACTAGGGTACTTATTGCCAATACTATCGGTAAAGGAAACTGTAACCCCCTTAGCCCGGCCTAGACGATTGACCTGAACTACGAAGATTACACGAGGAAAACCAAAGTCAACCTGAAAGTCAACCTTGATTCACGACCCATTTTTTTCATTTTAATCTTGTCTAGATACATGTTAACCCTAAGTGAGTACTCACAAATCATGATAGAGAAAGGCACAGCGATCGGATAACATATGGGGACTCAATTGCACTTCACACAAGATTAGGGACCAAATTGTAATTTCTGCAAATTAGAGGGACTTCATTGATTTTAGGATTACCATTATGAAATTAGTCATGTTACATGCTTCTCTGCCAAATTTCAACTTAAAAAGACATCTCAAGCCCAAGCAATTACAATCTCAACATTTAGGATTAAAATGTAAAGCATGCAAACATCAAAACAATTCAAATCTGGGTCCAACGGTAACCCGTTTCGAAACGCCTACTCACCGTACCGAAACGTCGTATCGAAACGGTGTTGACCATTTCAGTATACGGGTATGTTCTGAGACCAGTTCCAAAACATGTCATTCCAGTAGCTAAAATGTATCGAAACAACCCTTTACGTTTCGAAACGCCAAGGCCATTTCTGGCCCCTGTTCCGAAACACCATAGGGTGTTTCGATACACCATGCCAGAAACAGCAGCAAATGCTGGTTTTTCACTTAAACACATACTCAAACATGCCCCAAAGACTCTCTAATCATACCAACAAGTCATCATACATACAAGGAACATATTTGGGACATACAAGCGCAATCATAGCATCAAACACAAAATCTCATTAGTCTAGAGGCATGCTTTCTAATCTCAAAACCCAAATAGGCAATCCAACCTCAAAACAAGAAATTAAGGCCATTTACAACCCAAGCAAGCTAAAACAAACATGCCACAATCCTTAGGGAGTTTAACACATCTCCCAAATACAATTCTTGGTTTCCCATTGCCAATCTATCAAAACTAAAGTGTATGAAAACTTCACCATACATGAGCTTGGACTTCCTTGGATGAACTTAGCTTCCTTGATGCCCGAAAACACCTGAATTATCTGCATTATTGGTAAAAGAGAGAGTGTAAGAAGAAATGCTTAGTGAGGCATGCTCTAAAGAAAACCAACACAATAATGCATATCTTGAAAACACTTTCTCAAAATCTTTTTAACCACATGCTCATTCTATCTCATGCTTGAAACATTTCAAAGAAATTTCTCATTGAACACACATGTACCTTCACTTTATCTCATGCATTTATACCAATACAAAACTCATGGCAAAGCCAAACTCATGCTTGTACTCTAAAGCATTTCATAAACAAACCACATATGCATTTCTCATAGCATAAACCATTTCATCAAAGGTACATGTGAATCAAAAACTATAACATATTTTATATTGGCATTTCACATCTCTTTATTACTCGGATATGCGGACATCTCACTAGACACATCCGGTGGCATCTCTCATCACCGTACTTACTTGTCTAGCAACATAGTTTCCGGTGGAATCTCACATCACCGTACTCACATGGCGGAATCTCTCATCTCCATAAAGCTTGGGTATTTCACCAAGTCCTACCCGATGGAATGCCCATCATCGGTTCTCTCCCTTTGGCTTAACCAAAAGCACGTGCGAATTTTTAGTTTATAGTGCACTCTCATCCTATTGATCGATCAATTATATCTGGTAAGTGTCTCAACATCTATGCCAATATATTATGTCAAATCATCATCTCACCTACTATTTTTCATGCATTAAAATCTCAACATTCTCATCTCATTTCAAAATCATAATATTTGCTATGCTTTAACATAAAAGCTCAAATCTCAACTATGCAACATGTTACTTTATGAAATCATTTCAAGCATCATCTCATGCTATAATTCATGCATAAAAGTAGTAGGAATTTATCAATCTAAAAGCATGAGCATGTAAAAGCATTTTAGGGCCATTCACCACATTCAAGAGAGCAATCTAGCCAATACTTACTTCTGGACTTAGGAAGGTGTTTCAAGCCTTTCCTAAATCCCCAAACCTTGTTTCTTTGTCCCTTAAGGACTTCTAAAACCATACGCACTCACCGATTACATTTTGCTTGCTTGCCGAAACGCTATCTAAGCTTCCGGATCAACTCCAAAGGTGTCCAAAGATGACTCCCAAATTTTAAACACATAAGAGCTGAGGATTAATGCATCATAATACATTGAAATCATCAGCCACACACCTAAACTCGCTACTCTACACAAAATCCACATTTCGACTACCAAACACTACCGAAATCACCTCCAAACTCTTCCAAAACCAAACCCAGCCAAGATCCATCACTTCTAATAATTTCTAAACATCAATTAACATCAAAAACTAACACAACCACGCCCTTATACCTCTAGCTATAGCAGAACACCAAAATCAATCCAAAAACCATCATTTTAACAAGCAGAACTTACGAAAAAAACAAACCTATTCGGGATTGGATTGATAAAACCCCATTTATAACGTCATTTAACATCCAAAATACATTAGAAAATCATCTCAAAATAGATCCCAATCAATTACCACGAAAATCTTCAAAATCTCTTCCAAAATCTTAAGTTTTAAGCCAATTTCTTGTTTCTAACATTAAAACCACTTAAAAATCATTAATAAAGGATTGATAACATGGGAATTTAAGTAAAGAAATGATCATTAGAGGAGAAGGACGAAGCTTACCAATAATGGATGATTTCTCCTTGATTTGAGCAAGTTTTCTTGAAAATTCAATGTCGAAATCAAGTGGATTTGATGAGGAATTAATTTGGAATCAAAGAGTGATTGAAATCTCATCAAATGAAGTAGAAATCAAAGTTTATTTTCTGGAGAAAAAGTGTTTGGTTGAAAGGATTTTGAGAGAAAATGAAATGAAGGAAAATTTGTTAAAAGTAGTTATGAAAAGTCAAAGGTGGTTTTCTATTTTAATCACCTTTATTTTCTTTAATTAAAACATTATTTAAATCACCAAAATTTAGGAAAAATCTAATGAAAACATTTTGGTAAAATTAGCTCCTTAAAGATTCAAAGTTTCAATCCTTTACAAAACAGTCACTACTAAACTTTGCAAAAACTGCGATTTGGTCACTACACCGAAATGTAGTATTTCCAAACGTTATTTTGTAAAATTGATTTCACCATTCTCTTTTATATATTAAATGAGTATTTTTAGATATTTTTCCATATTTTTAAAGCATCCCGAATTAGGTGTTCCCTAAAACCCCCTTTTAGATTCGAACTGTTTTCCAAACGGATCCAGTTCAGACTCTAAACATCTAGGCCCAATTTTGGGGTGTTACAGAAAGAGTTTTATTTTAAAAAGACAGGACGAGTGACTTGGGTTCTTGATATTTTTGAGCCTAACTATTTTTCTATTGTAATTACATGGTAGAATTGTTTATCTTATCATGGAACCGAGATGAGAGCTGAGAGGCAATGTCCAAAATGTAGTTGAGAATGAGGTAGAGCTGGCTTTGGAGGTGTTGGACCTTAGGTAGCGCAAGGGCAAGCTGCTCCGGACATGTCACCTTTGATTTAGGCTATTTTCGGAGCCCTTCAGGCAACAATAGCATGCCTGCACGTGGTCGCACCTCAGCCTGGTGCCAATGTTGGTTTACCCTTAGAGCGTCCACGCTGTTTGGGCAGGACAGAGTTTAGATGTCTATCTCCTGAGGGCTACGAGGCTTGGTTCAAAAGTACCAAGAGGATTTTGGGGCAGATGAATTGCAATAATATGCAGAAGTTGGGTTGCGTTGTCTCTTTGCATCACGGGGATGCGTACACTTGGTGGATGACCATCACAGCTTGTATAAAACCTAACAAGGTTTCCTAGACATTCTTTGTGAAGTCTTTCTAGAAGAAGTATTTGGGTGTCCATTATTTGGATGAGAAGAAGAGGGAGTTCATGGCGTTGATGCAGGCCAACATGACCATTGCGGAGTATGAGGTGCAATTCGTCTAGTTGAGCCATACGCCCCTGAGCTGGTACCAGATGAGCGGAAGAGATGTGGTAGGTTTTGCTATGGGTTGGTGAAGGAGGTAAAGAACTATATGCTTGCGGCTGAGTATTCTGATTTTGATGTGCTAGTTACTCGAGCCAAAGATATCGATCTGGGATTGATGTCTCGCTCGGAGAGTTCTAGATCTAGAAAGAGAGCTGCTAATTATGATGGTAGAAGTGATAGAGGTAAGAGATCACGAGATAGGAACTATCAGCGAAACCATCATCGAGGCGGTGGTGGTTTGGGCCGAGGCCAGTATGGTCAGAATGTTGCTACACTTGTTCTTACCTTTAACTGTTGTGGGAGGAATAACACAGAGAGTGTTAGGGTAATTTTAGAACACGTTGGCAGTGTGGGGCTCAGGGTCATGTGAAGCGTGACTGTCCACACTTGGCGAGGCAAGCACCAGCTCGTGCTATGGAACCTCAGAGGGACCTTGGGCGCAGCCGAGATAATTTTCAGCGACGAGAGGATGGTTAGAGTAATATGGTGCATGTGGTCGCGGTGCAGCCAGAGGGTGGTGGACCAGCTCGAGTCTATGCTCACCGTGAGGGTCGGAATGACACGGATGTCATCACATGTACCTTCTCCTTGCAATCCTTTATCATTGCTTGCTTTGATAGATTCCAGTTCTACTCATTCATACATTTTGCATGAGCATGCTCGGTTGCTTGATGTGCCTTTAGAGTTTCTTGATGTGGGTATGCAAGTTACGAGTTCGTTTGGTGAAATCGTAGATGTTAAGTTGTATAGAAGATGTCCTTTGATGGTTCAAGGACATGTGTTTCCTGTTGATGTAATGGAATTACCTTTTTATGGTTTCGATGTTATCCTTGTGATGGATTGGTTGTGGAAACATAAAGATGTGGTTGATTGTGAGACCAAGCATGTTTCGTTGAAGCTTACCGATGATTTTGAAGTTATGGTGGTGGGTGAGAACATAAAGTTCTTGTCCAGTGTTGTTTCGGCGGTGGAAGCTCACAAGTTGATGAATGGTGGTTGCCAAGCTTATTTGACGTATGCGATGAACCCAAATATGAAAGAAGCACGTCCATAGGATATTTGAACAATTTGTGATTTTCGGGGGGTGTTTCCGGAAGAGTTACCTGGGTTTCCACCGGAAAGAGAGGTCGAGTTTTGCATCAAGACATATGTGGATGTGGCTCCGGTATCCATTGCTGATTATCGAATGGCACCAAAGGAGTTAAAGACACAGCTTTAGGAGTTGTTGGATCGTGGTTTCATTACGCCAAGTATCTCGCCTTGGGGAGCTCTAGTTTTGTTTGTTAAGAAGAAGGATGGGACGATACAGATGTTTATAGACTATCAACAACTAAATAAGTTGATGATAAAGAACAAATACCCTTTACCTCGGATTGATGATCTTTTTGATCAGTTTTGTGGTGTCGGTGTGTTTTCAAAGATTGATCTAAGGTTTGGGTATTATCAACTTAAGGTGAAGGATAAGGATGTACCGAAGACGGCTTTTTGTACAAGGTACAAGCATTATGAGTTCCTAGTGATGCCTTTTGGTTTGACCAATGCACTGGCTGCATTTATGGACATGATGAACCAGGTGTTCCACGAGTACCTTGATCAGTTTGTGGTGGTTTTTATCGATGATATCCTTGTGTACTCTCGTACCGAGGAGTATCACGATAGGCATTTGAGGATAGTGCTGCAGACTTTGTTGGATAATCAACTCTATGCAAAGTTGAGTAAAGGTGAATCCTGGATTAGGGAAGTAGTGTTTCTTGGTCATGTGGTGTCAGCCGAGGGTATTCGTGTGGATCCTTAGATGATTGAGGCGGTTGTGGGCTGGAAACAACCGAAATCAGTGACAGAGATTCGTAGTTTTCTGGGCTTGGCAAGATATTACGCTCGGTTCGTGGATGGGTTTTCTAAGATAGCTGCTCCATTGACGTAGTTACTTCAGAAAGATGTTAAGTTTGAGTGGACGAAGGCGAGACACCAAGATTTTCAAAATTTGAAGGAAGTTTTGGTACAAGCTCCGATCTTGATTCAACCTGAATTGAGAAAAGAGTTTGTGGTGTATAATGATGCATCCTATGTGGGTTTAGGATGTGTGTTGATGCGGGAGGGTAGAGTAGTTGCTTATGCGTCGAGGGAATTGAAGGTGCATGACCTTAATTATCCTACTCACGATCTTGAGCTTGAGGAAGTAATGTTTGCTCTAAACATATGAAGGCATTATCTTTACGGCGAAAGATGCACTGTGTACACTGATCATATAAGTCTCAAATATCTCATGTCTCAGAGGGAATTGAATCTTCGGCAGCATTTATGGTTGGAACTCCTGAAGGATTACGATCTTACGATCGAGTATCACCCGGGGAAGGCCAATTTGGTGGCTGATGCTTTGAGCCGAAAGGTTGCAGTAGAGTTGAGAGCGATGTTTGCTCATCTGAGTTTGTCTCGTGATGGTGTCTTGGTGGCCGAGCTTCAGGTGAAACCATCTTTGGTTTAATTGATCAAGGAAAAGTAGTTGCTTGATGATTCTTTGGTTCCGCATGTTACAGACATAGCGGTGGGTGATCCTACGGATTACAGTTTCAGTGACAATTGTGCCTTGTGTTTAAAGGGCCGGGTAGTTGTGCTGGAGGACGTTGATTTGAGGCCCACTATATTGACGGAAGCGCACAATAGTCCTTTTTCCATGCATCCTGGTAGTAATAGGATGTATCGGGGGTTGTGAGATGAGTACTACTTGATGGGCTTGAAAAAGGATATGGCGGAGTTTGTTAGCAAGTTTTTGGCGTGTCAGCGTTTGAAAGTTGAACATCAGTTTCCTTCTAGTTTGTTGCAGCCTTTGAGGATTCCGGAATGGAAATGAGAAAGGATCACGATGGATTTTGTGTCGGGTTTGTCTTTGACACTATCAAAGAAGAATTCCGTGTGGGTGATCGTGGATCGGTTGACGAAGTGTCCACATTTCTTTCCCATGCATACTACGTTTACCCTGGATAAGCTACCAGAGCTTTATGTTGCAGAAGTTGTGCGGTTGCATGGTGTTCCTAAGTCTATAGTCTTTGATAGGGATTTTCGGTTCACGTTGAGGTTTCGGAAGTGTTTGCATCGAGCCTTGGGAACAAGGTTAAGCTTTAGCACGTCTTATCATCCTCGGACGGATGGTTTGTCGGAGCGGGTTATCCAGGTGTTGGAAGATATGCTCCGGTGTTGTGTGATCGATTTCCAAGGTTCTTGGGACAATTTGTTGTCGTTCATGGAGTTCACCTATAATAATAGCTATCAGGCGAGCATACAAATGGCACCGTACGAGGCTTTGTATGGACAAAAGTCTCGTACACCCATGTGCTTAGCAGAATCGGGGCAAAAGTTGGTTTCTTTGCCGGATATGCTCAAGGGTACAACCGATAAGGTGAAGCTCATCTGTGGTCGTCTAAAGGAGGCTTCGGGCCGACAGAAATCTTACGCGGATTTGAAGCGTAAGAAAATTGAGTTTGAGGTTGGTGAGAGGGTCTCTTTGAAAGTTTCCCCTTGGGAGAAAGTGATGAGGTTCGAACAAAAGAGTAAGTTAAGCCCGAGGTTTATCGGACCTTATGAGGTGCTTGAGAGGATTGGCCATGTTGCTTATAGATTGCGGTTACCACCAAAGTTGGAGAAGATATATGATGTTTTCCATGTATCCATGCTTAGGAGGTATTGTTCGGATCCTCTTCTTGTGTTGGCGGTTGAGGAAGTGGAGTTGAATCCAGATTTATCTTATGAGGAGGAACCAATAGAGATATTGGATTCGGATAGTAAGGTGCTTCGTGGAAAGACCATTGAATTTGTGAAGGTGCTTTGGAGACACCAAGGTGTCGAAGAAACGACTTGGGAAAGGAAGGAGGATATGAAAAAGTAGTTTCCCTATCTCGTTCCACCAGGTAAATTTTGAGGAAGAAATTTCTTAAGTGAGGGAGAGTTGTAACACCCCGGTTTTGGGCCTAGGCGTAGTCGGGTTTGGTTAGGTGGTTCGGTTCGAACCCGTTTAGCGGTATAGTCTAGTTTCGAATAATAATTAAATTGATAGGTTTTTTGGTCGGATAAAAATATGGGAAATTTCCCTAAAATCATAATTATATATATGATTAGTTTTGGTAAAGGTAATTTAAATAAAATAATTTTGAAAATCAGACATTTTGGTTTAGTGACGAAAATGTAAAAATGGTAAAGTTTTATTTAATTGCAAAAACGTAAAAGGCTAATGCTTTGAATCTTTCAGGAGTAAAAGCAAGGGCTAACAGAGACTTTTCCTCCTATTTTACAATTTTTATTAAATAAATTATATTAAAAAGATGGAGGGGAGTTAAAACGGTTTTTCATTTTTTCTCACAAATTGGATTTGACGTAGTTTTCTCTTCTCTCACTTTTCTCTCAAAATCCCTTCATCCAAACAGCAAGATTTCAAAGGTAAACTCTAATTTTGATTTAGATTTCAAAGATTTTCTTATTTTCTATTGAATCTCTTATTTTCTCTTTGGTTTTCTTTTCAAAATGGAGGAAGAGCTCATCATTAGAGGTAGGTTCGTTCTTCTCCTCTAATGACATGTTCTTTACTGAAATTCCCAAGTAATTAGTCTTTTACATTTTTTAATGGGTTTTTATATATTAATTGAGATAATTGAGTTTAATTGAGGTTTCTTGAAGGTTTATGGTGGATCTTTGAGAATGATGTTATTTGTTGACTTAATGGCTGATTATTAATGTGTTGTTAATGGTTAATAATGTTAACTTGATGGATTTTGTTATGTAATTCGGAAACTAGTTAGATTGCTAGATGTTATTGATGAAATCTTGAGTTTTATGGGATGTTGTTGTGGTTTCTTGTTAGCTGGAGGTTTATAGTGGTTGGGGAAGTGTTTTAAGTTGTTAATGGATGAGGATTGGTGGATAATTTTTCTGGGTAATGTGTGGAAACGATTTAGAGTGGTTTTGTCGATGTTTTCATTTTGTATCGGCTGTTAATTGCTTGGAGAATGTTGGAGTTGAGTGGGGGTTTGTGTTGCTGGAGGTTTTGATGCAAGAGTGTGCATTAATCCTCCGTTTTCCTTGGTTAGAAGCATGGCAAGATGTTGCTCAGTCATTAGAAGGTACATTTGTAGTTTCAGAGGCTTGGAATAACTTCGGCAAGTGATGCGAAGTTGTATCGATGAGTGGATGTGGTTTGAAGGTTTTTGTAAGCTTGGAAACAAGGTTTATGAGGATAGTGTAAGCTTGAAATGCTTAGTTAATCTCAAATGTAAGTATGGTTACTAAAGCTCTCAGTTTTCGGTTTAAAGTCAATGTGAATCATCATGATCATGTTTTGAATATTATTTGTTACTCACTGTTATGCATGTTTTATAAGCATGGTTTTGTTGATTTATATCCTATGAAATGATTTGATTATGTTTCAGGAGATTATATTCTTGATGAGATATATTATGCTATATTTGGGGCATGTTTTGAGATGGGATATGTCATGATTTTATTAATGCATTGAAAGCAGTGAGTTAACATGAATTTAAGTGATATATTGGCTTAGTGATGAGATTTCTATTATCGGATATGTTGGTCGACCAATAGGATGTGAAGTTCACTATAATATACAAAATTCACGCGTGAGATAAATTCTCTGGTTTCAAAATAGGGGTAGTGATGTTGTGATGCAAGTGATATGGGTAGTGCTATTACCAACGGGCAATGCGGATAGTAGCATCCCGGCTGAATTGAGATAATGGTGAGGGTAGTTTCACCATGTGACTTGATGGGGATATTGCCATCAAGGTATTCGTATATACGATCATTAATGGATATGGATAGTGCTATCCAAGGTTGTGGGTAGTTTCCATCTGGTTCACTTGAAATGCCAATATATGAGTTGAACATGTATCATTGTTTTTAATGCTTTTTTATAAAGACTTTTATACATGACGATTATGCTTTATGAGATTTAAGCATGAGAAGCTTTGGTTTGATTTTGCATTAAGATATTCATGAGATAATGATATATGTGGTTTATAAAGATGCTTTAATTGTGGTTTCAAAAGCATGAGAAAGTTGAGCATGATGTGGTTATGTTTTAAAGGAATCATTGGTTAGAAAAATGCATTGATGTTGTTTAAATTGAGCTTTCCTGTAACCCCCTTAGCCCGGCCTAGACGCCCAACCCTAACTAAGAAGATTACACGGGGAGAACCAAAGTTAACCCGAAAGTCAACCTTTATTAACGACCCTTTTTTTCTTTTTTAACTTTTCTAGATGCACATTATTAACCTATGTGAATAGAAAAACAATTTAGCGGAAGCGACACACTGAATGGAGTTCATTTAGGAGTTCAATTGTATACGACCGTCTTTTAGGGACCAATATGTAACTTTTTAAAATTATAAGGAATAAACAAATTTTAAGGTTACCAAATCAGAATTAACCATATACTAAGCCAGCATGTCAAATTTCATCTTAAATGGATCATCCAAACTCATTTAATTAAGCACTCAAGACCCAGGGACCAAAATGTAAGAAACAGAAACTTGAAACAATTTAAATTCAACTCCAACGGTCGGGTGTTTCGAAACACAAGGCCTTGTACCGAAACGGTCGTTTCGAAACCAGGTTGACCGTTTCGATACTCGGGTGCGTTCCGAAACCCGTATCGAAACACCCATTTCCAGTAGCAAAAACGTTACGGAACGTTCCTACCCATTCCGAAACCTTATGGCCATTTCGGGCCTCTGTTCTGAAACAGGTAAGAGCGTTCCGATACGTCTTACCCTGAAACAACATATTTTTCTGGTTTTTCACTCATAAACACCCCGAAAACATTCCAATTCATGCCACATCATACATACAACGTGTTTAGGCAATAAAGATCAACAATGCAAAGTACGAGCTAAAACATAGCATCATTCAAGCAAGCATTGGTTCTATAGGCATGCTTCCTAGTCTTTAAAACCAAACAAAAGCTAAAACCCACAATCATGCATCAATCGAACTTCAAAGGACAAATACAACTCAATTTACCAAACCACATATGAGCAAAGTAATAATCAACATCCTCAATCAACCAAAAGTAGAAATCCCACCCATTGCTCTTATTACACCAAAGAAAAACAACATACTTTGCTAGACCAAAGTGCTTGGATTCCCCTTGCTTACTCGCTGCCTCAAGTGCCTAATTTTCTACATTGATAAAACAAATGAGCGTAAGCGCAAAGCTTAGTGAGGTTCGCTAAAACAACATTCATCAACGCATTTCACGTAACCGGCAAAATGTCATTTATCAACACATGCCTTTACTTAAAACATGCCCTCTCGTGGCATCAATGCACTTTCATCACTAACGAGAGTAAGGGTGTAACCCCCTTAGCCCGGCCTAGACGGTTGACCCGAACTACGAAGATCACATGGGGAAAACCAAAGTCAACCCGAAAGTCAACCTTGATTCATGACCCTTTTTTTCTTTTTAATCTTGTCTAGATGCTTGTTAACCCTAAGTGAGTACTCACGATATACGATAGAGAAAGGCACAACGAACGGATTTCAAAAAGGGACTCAATTGCACAATATACAAATTTGGGGACCAAAATGTAATTTCTGAAAATTTGAAGGTCCTCACTGATTTTAAAGTTACCAATATGAAATTAGTCATGTTACATGCTTCTCTGCCAAATTTCAACATAATTGGACATCCCAAACTCAAGCAATTGCAATCTCAACGTTTAGGACTAAAATGTAAAACATGCAAACTTCAGAACAATTCAAATCTGTGACCAACGGTAACCTGTTTCGAAACACCTACCAGCCGTATCGAAACGGTAGGGAAAAACACTCCCTCGTTTCGAAACTTGTTCCGAAACACGGCTCTCTAGTAGCCAAAACGTTTCGAAACAACCTCCAACCATTTCGAAACACAAAGGCCATTACAGTCCCCCGTTTCGAAACGCCATAGGGTGTTTCGATACGGTTTGCCCAGAAACTGCAGAAATTGCTGGTTTTTCACCCAAAAAACCCACTCATACTCATCCTAATGACTCTCTAACCATACCAACAAGTCAACATACATACAAGGTACATATTTAGAACCCCTAAACACATTCATAGCATCAAACATGAAATCTCACAAGTCTAGAGGCATGCTTCCTATTATCAAATCACAAAAAGACAATCCAACCTCAAAACAAGTAATTAAGGCCATTTACAATTCAAACCAACCAAGGCAAACATGCCACGACCTTAGGGAGTTTAACACATCTCCCAAAACAAAACTTAGTTTCCCATTGCCAATTTATCAAAACTAAAGTGTATGAAAACTTCACCATACATGAGCTTGGACTTCCTTGGATGGACTTAGCTTCCTTGATGTCCGAAAACACCTCCATTATCTGCATTATTGGTAAAAGAGAGCGTAAGCACAAACGCTTAGTGAGGCATGCTCTAAAGAAAACCAACACAATAATGCACGTTTAGAAAACACTTTCATCAAAGCTTTAAAACCACATGCTCATCTCTTTCTCATGCTTGGAAAACTTTAAAAGCAAACTCATTGAAACCACATGTACCTCTATTCTATCTCATGCATTAAAACCAATGCAAATCTCATGGCAAGGCCATTCACATGCTTGTATTGCCAAAGCATTTCTAAATAAATCTCATATGCATATCTCATAGCATAAATCATCCCATCTAAGGTACATGTGTAACAAAAACCATTTCATCATTTATATTGGCATTTAGCATCTCATTAATACTCAGATATGCGGACACATTTCTACACTAGACTCTTCCTGTGGAATCTCGCATCACCGTACTCACTAGTCTAGCAACATAGCTTCCAGTGGAATCTCTCATCATCGTACTCACACGGCAGAATCTCTCATCTCCACAAAGCTTGGGTATTTCACCAAGTCCTACCCGATGGAATGCCCATCATCGGAATATCTCCCTTTGGCTTAACCAAAGAGCACGTACGAATTTTTAGTTTATAGTGCACTCTCATCCTATTGATCGATCAATTATATCCGGTAAGTTTCTCAACATCTATGCCAATATAATATGTTAAAATATCATCACACCTATTGTTTTTCATGCAATATAACTCAAAGGTTTTCTCACCACATTTCAAATCATAAAACATACTTTGCTTCAAACCAAAAGCTCAAATCTATTCAATGCAACATGCCATCTCATGACATCTCTACAAGCATAATCTCATGCTCTAAATCATGTATAAAAATAGTAGGAATTTATCAATCTCAAACCATGAGCATGTAAAAGCATTTTAGGGGCAAACACCACTTTAGAGAGACCAAATAAAACCATAATTACTTCCGAATTTAGGAAGGTGTTTCAAACCTCTCCTAAACCCCCAAACCTTGTATTTTTGTCCTCATGGACTTCTAAACCAATCGCACTCACCGATTTCGTTTCGATTGCTTGCCGAAACGCCAATTAAGCTTCCAGATCAACTCCAAAAGTGTCTGAAGATGTCTCCCCTGTTTTAGATACATAAAAGCAGAGGATTAATGCATCATCATGCATTGAAATCTTCAGCCAACACTCCAAAACTCGCTGCTCTACTTAAACCCAACATTTTGGCTACCAAACAAAATCGAAATCACCTCCAAACTCTTCCAAAACATAACCCAGCCAAGATCCATCACTTCTAAACATTAATTATCATAAAAAAAACAACCCTAAACTCGTCATTATACCTCCAGCTATAACAGAACACCAAAAACATCTCAAAAACCACTATTTTCATAAGAAAAAACTTAGGAAACACAACCTATTCGGGATTGGATTGATAAAACCTCATTTCTAACATCATTTAACATCCAAAATACATTAGAAAACCATCTCAAATAGAGCCCAATCAATTATAACGAAAATCCTCAAGATCTCTTCCAAAATCTTGAGTTTTAAGCCAAAATCTTGTTTCTAACATTAAAACCATTCATAAATCTTTAATAAAGGATTGAAAACTTGGGAATTTCAGTAAAGAACTGAGTATTTAGAGGAGAAGAACAATCTTACCTCTAAAAGATGATTTCTCCTTGATTTTGGCAAATTTCCATGAAAATACAATGTAGAAATCACAAGGATTTGTTGCAAGATTGATTAGGAATCCTTGAGTAATGAAAATCTCATCAAATGAAGTGGAAAACAAAGTGAATTTTGCTGGAGAAAGAGTGTTTGGATGATAGGATTTTGAGAGAAAAAGAATTGAGAGAAAATTTGAGAAAAGTAGTTATAAAAGTAAAAAGTAGTTAAACACCTTTCTTTTATTTAATTAAATCATTAATTAAATCACCCAAATTAAGGAAAAATCTGGAGAAAACATTTTGGGTAAATTAGCTCCTTAAAGATTCAAAGTTTCAATCCTTTACAAAACAGTCACTACTAAACTTTGCAAAAATCGCAATTTGGTCACTACACCGAAATGTAGTATTTCCAAACCTTATTTTGTAACATTGATTTCACCACTCTCTTATATATATTAAATAAGGAATTTTAAATATTTTTCTATATTTTTAAAGCATCCCGAACTAGGCTTTCCCTAAAACTCCCTTTTATATTCGAACCGTTTCTCAGACCGATCCGGTTCAAACCCTAAACTTCTAAGCCTAAAATTGGGGTGTTACAACTCTCCCCCTCTTAAGAAATTTCGTCCTTAAAATTTACCTAGAGGAAAAAGATAAGGAAACTACTTCTTCACGTCATCTTTCATTTCCCATGTGGCTTCCTCAACACCACGATGCCTCCACAACACCTTAACCAACTCAATGGTCTTACCACGAAGAACCTTACTGTCCGAATCCAAAATCTTAACCGGCTCCTCATCATAGGTCAAGTCTGGATTCAACTCAACTTCCTCTACAGGCATAACATGCGAAGGATCCGATCTATACCTCCGAAGCATAGAGACATGAAACACATCATGAATCTTTTCCAACTCTTGTGGTAACCTCAGCTTGTAAGCAACAGGACCCACACGTTCAATCACCTCGTATGACCCAATATACCTAGGGCTCAACTTACCCTTCCGGCCAAATCTCATCACCTTTTTCTAAGGTGATACCTTCAAGAACACACGGTCACCCACCGCAAACTCAATCTCCTTACGCTTCAAATCCGCGTAAGACTTCTGTCGATCAGAAGCTGACTTCAACCGCTCACAAATGAGCTTCACCTTTTCAGTGGTTCCCTTCAACAAAACCGGCATTGAGACCAACTTCTAACCCGTTTTAGCCCAACAAAGAAGAGTCCTACACTTCCTCCCATACAAGGCTTCATAAGGTGCCATTTGAATACTTGTCTGGTAGCTATTATTATAAGCAAACTCCACCAAAGGCAAATGCTTCTGCCAAGAGCCTTGAAACTCAACCACGCAGCACCTCAACATATCCTCAAGCACTTGGATAACACGCTCAGACTGTCCATCCGATTGCGGATGATAAGAAGTACTGAAATTCAGCCGAATACCCAAAGCTTGATGCAAACACTCCCAAAAACGCGATGTGAACCTTGGATCTCTATCCGACACTATGGACTTTGGTACACCATGCAAACGCACAATCTCAGCAAGCTTATCCAAGGTATACGTAGTATGCACAGGCAAGAAATGCGCACACTTCGTAAGGCGATCCACAATCACCCACACCGAATTCTTCCTCGATGGCGACAAGGGCAAACCAGACACAAAGTCCACGGTGATCCTTTCCCACTTACCCACATATTCTGCAACATCTTTCTTCAAACCCACCCAATAGTACTCATCCCTCAGATCACGATACATCTTTGTACTACCAGGGTGCATAGCAAAAGGACTACTATGAGCCTCGGTCAGAATAGTACGCCTCAACTCTACATCATTCGGCACTACTATCCGTCTTCCGAAACATAGAACTCCATCATCATTAAAACAGAAATCCGATGGTCTATCCTCAGCAATATCCTAAACATGTGGCACCAAAGAATCATCCAACAACTGCTTATTCTTTACCAACTGAACAAAAGATGGTTTCACTTTTAATTCAGCCACAAGACCTCCATCTCGCGAAATGCTCAAGCTAGCAAACATAGCCCTTAACTCAACCGCCACCTTCCTGCTCAAGGCATCCGCCACAACATTAGCTTTTCCCGAATGGTACTCGATCGTCAGATCGTAATCCTTAAGCAACTCCACCCAACGTCGTTGCCTAAGATTTAACTCTTTCTGAGACATCAAATACTTCAAACTCTTGTGATCCGTGTACACAGTACACTTCTCACCATAAAGATAATGTCTCCAGATCTTCAAAGCAAAAACCACCGCAGCTAAATTCAATATCATGCGTAGGGTAATTGCGCTCATGCACCTTCAACTGTCGCGATGCATAAGTCACCACCTTACCTTCTTGCATTAGCACACACCCCAAACCAACGTAGGATGCGTCACTATACACCACAAACTCCTTCCCTAATTCAGGTTGAACGAAAATAGGAGTTTGCGTCAAAGCTGCCTTAAGCTTCTCAAAAGCTTGTTGTCTTGCTTCCGTCCACTCATACTTAACATCTTTTTGCAACAGCTTCGTCAAAGGGGCAGGAATCTTTGAAAATCCATCCACGAACCTCCGGTAGTATCCTGCCATCCCAAGGAAACTACGGACTTCATGAACAGACTTAGGAGGCTTTCAATTCATCACCGACTCAATCTTCTGAGGATCAACACGAATCCCTTCAGCCGAAACCACATAACCAAGGAACACAACTTCCATCAACCAAAACTCGCACTTGCTCAACATGGCATAAAGCTGATTTTCCAGAAGCGCTTGCAAGACAACCCTCAAATGACCTTCAAGCTCCTCCTCAGTACGAGAGTACACAAGGATATCGTCGATGAACACCACAACAAACTTATCCAAGTATTCATAGAACACTCTATTCATCATGTCCATGAAAGCCGCAGGAGCATTCGTCAAACCAAACGACATCACAAGGAATTCATAATGCCCATACCTCGTTCTAAAGGCTGTTTTTGGCACATCCACATCTTTCACCTTAAGCTGATAGTATCCTGACCTTAAGTCAATCTTGGAGAACACAGCTGCTCCCCGAAAATGATAAAAAGATCATCAATCCTCGGCAAAGGATACCTATTCTTGATAATCAACTTGTTCAGCTGACGATAATCGATGCACATTCTCATAGTTCCATCCTTCTTCTTCACAAACAAGACCGGTGCACCCCAAGGTGACACACTTGGCCAAATGAAGCCACAGTCAAGCAACTCCTGATGTTGCGTCTTCAATTCTTTCAACTCCTTAGGTGCCATGCGCTAGGGAGCAATGGACACTGGAGTTGTATTTTCATACAGATCTATCCAAAACTCCACCTCTCGACTAGGTGGCAATCCAGGTAACTCCTCCGGAAACACTCCAGGGAACTCACGAACAGTTCTGATATCCTAAACTCGCAACTCCTTTGAACTAGGATTTATCACAAAGGCCAGGTAAGTCTCGCAACCTTGCCTCATCTTCTGACTTGCTTCTAACATAGACACCACATTTGCAAGAAACTTCACATTCTCACCCACCACCACCACTTCATAATCATCCGCAAGTTTCAACGAAACTCGCTTACTCTCAAAATCCATTACAGCCCGATGCTCAACAAGCCAATCCATTCCAAGGATTACATCAAAACCATAGAATGGCAATTCTATGAGATCATCAAGAAAAACATGGTTTTGCACTTTCAAGGGACATCTTCTATACAACTTCCGTGTTACAACCGTTTCACCAAAGGAACTAGTCACACGCATACCAACATCCAAAGACTCAACAGGTAAACCAAGCATTTAAGCATGTTCACGTAATATGTATGAGTGTGTAGATCCAGAATCAATCAAAGAAAGTAATGATAAGGATTGCAAAGTGAATGTACATGCGATCACATCCGTATCATTGCTTCCCTCACGATGGGCATACACTTGAGCCTGACTGCCACCCTCAGGTTGAACGGCCACAACATGTGCTACATTCCTGCCACCATCATCTCTGCACCGAAAATTACCACGGTCGCGCCCACGGCCTCTTTGTGGATCAGCTGCTCTCATTGGAGCATGTCCCTCTCTCAAAGGCTGAGGACAATCCTTCTTCAGATGTCCACGGTTCCCACAATTCCAGCATGTTCCAAGGTTACCCCAACACTCACCACCATGTCGTCTACAACAACGGTTACACTCAGGTGTCCTCATAACAGCATTAGGTCCTTACTGACCTCTCCCAGGGTTACCACCCCCGCGCCTAGCATCATAATGTGGCATCCGATCCTTATGCCTCTTGTTGCGATCTCTACCATAATCGCGCTCAGCAGCTCGCTTTCAAGAGCTAGATCCACCCGCTCGACTCGTCAGACCAAGATTCAACTCAATGTCCTTGGCTCTAGTGACCAAGTCATCGGAATCTGTATAATCATCCACAAGCATGAAAGTCTTCACATCCGTTACCAACCCATAACGGAATCGTTCGCACCTCACCCGCTCATTAGGGATTAGCTCAGGTGCATATTGACTAAGGCGGACAAACTGAATTTCATACTCGGCTACAAACATGCTACCTTGCGTAAGAGACATAAATTCACTTTTCTTCTCATCTAAGTAACGCACACCTAGATACTTCTGCTTGAACGCATTCACAAAGAACGTCTACGTCACTTCATCATCATCCATCCCAGAAATAGTGGTCATCAACCACGTATAAGCATCACCATGCAGCAGTGACACAACACAACCCAGCTTCTGCGCATTATTGCAGTTCATCTGACCCAAAATCCTCTTAGTGCTTTCCAACCAAGACTCAGATCCTTCCGGAGATAAACCTTTGAACTCAGTCCCTCCCAGACTGCGAAGACGTTCCAAATGCAATCTCAGATTAGCATCATCCTGATGCACAGCCCCATGAGCTCCATCTATTGCTGCCTGGAAAGCTCCAGCAATAGCCTGAATCAACATGGTCATGTCAGGAGCAGCTTGCCCCTGCGCTCCCTCGGGTCCAACAACCCCAGCACCAACACCATCATTACCAGCTCCATCACCACCACCACCGGGTGGTCCACCACCAGGAGGAGGAGGTAGATTCTCAGCATTCTCCTCATTCTCATTCTGAGCCATAGCTCTTGTGTTTATCCTCATCTCTACGTGGCCCCATTAAATGATAAACAATGCACTGAACAAAAATACAATAAACACAATTAGGCTCAATAAGGTAAGTAATCCAAGTACTCAAGCTCATTTTCAAAAACAATTCTTTCATTAGTTTTGACTTGGCAATGGGATCCCCTATCACACTCCAACATAGCACAATATCACAAAAACATCACAATTGAAGTCATACATCACCATTCACACAACATTTTTCACCCAAAGGGCACATCATGCAATCACACATACATCATCCACATAACAAACCCCAATCATACAAGAATCAAGCTCTGATACCACCAAATGTAACCCCCTTAGCCCGGCCTAGACGGTTGACTCGAACTACGAAGATCACACGGGAAAATCCAAAGTCAACCTGAAAGTCAACCTTGATTCACGACCTTTTTTCTTTTTAATCTTCTCCAGATGCTTGTTAACCCTAATTGAGTGCTCACGAGATACGATAGAGAAAGGCACAGCGATCGGATTTCAAAAAGGGACTCAATTGCACAATATACAAATTTAGAGACCAAAATGTAATTTCTGAAAATTTGAAGGTCCTCACTGATTTTAAAGTTACCAATATGAAATTAGTCATGTTACATACTTCTCTGCCAAATTTTAACTTAATTGGGCATCCCAAACTCAAGCAATTGTAATCTCAACATTTAGGACTAAAACGTAAAACATGCAAACTTCAGAACAATTCAAATATGTGACCAACGGTCACCTGTTTCGAAACACCTACAAGCCGTATCGACACGGTAGGGCAAAACACTCCCCCATTTCGAAACTTATTCCGAAACACGGCTCTCCAGTAGCCAAAAAGTATCGAAACAGCCTCCAATCTTTTCGAAACACAAAGGCCATTACAGGCCCCCGTTTCGAAACGCCGGAGGGTGTTTCGATACGGTTTGCCCAGAAACTGCAGAAATTGCTGGTTTTTCACCCAAAAACCCACTCATACTCATCCTAATGACTCTCTAACCATACCAACAAGTCAACATACATACAAGGTACATATTTAGAACCCCTAAACACATTCATAGCATCAAACATGAAATCTCACAAGTCTAGAGGCATGCTTCCTATTATCAAATCACAAAAAGGCAATCCAACCTCAAAACAAGTAATTAAGGCCATTTACAATTCAAACCAACCAAGGCAAACATGCCACAACCTTAGGGAGTTTAACACATCTCCCAAAACAAAACTTGGTTTCCCATTGCCAATTTATCAAAACTAAAGTGTATGAAAACTTCACATTACATGAGCTTGGACTTCCTTGGATGGACTTAGTTTCCTTGATGCCCGAAAACACCCCCATTATCTGCATTATTGGTAAAAGAGAGCGTAAGCACAAACGCTTAGTGAGGCATGCTCTAAAGAAAACCAACACAATAATGCACGTTTAGAAAACACTTTCATCAAAGCTTTAAAACCACATGCTCATCTCTTTCTCATGCTTGGAAAACTTTCAAAGCAAACTCATTGAAACCACATGTACCTCTATTCTATCTCATGCATTAAAGCCAATGCAAATCTCATGGCAAGGCCATTCACATGCTTGTATTGCCAAAGCATTTCTAAACAAATCTCATATGCATATCTCATAGCATAAATCATCCCATCTAAGGTACATGTGTAACAAAAACCATTTCATCATTTATATTGGCATTTAGCATCTCATTAATACTCGGATATGCAGACACATTTCTACACTAGACTCTTTCGGTGGAATCTCACATCACCGTACTCACTTGTCTAGCAACAACTTCCAGTGGAATCTCTCATCACCGTACTCACATGGCAAAATCTCTCATCGCCACAAAGCTTGGGTATTTCACCAAGTCCTACCCGATGGAATACCCATCATCGGAGTATCTCCCTTTAGCTTAACCAAAGAGCACGTACGGATTTTTAGTTTATAGTGCACTCTCATCCTATTGATCGATCAATTATATCCGGTAAGTTTCTCAACATCTATGCCAATATAATGTGATAAAATATCATCACACCTACTGTTTTTCATACAATATAACTCAAAGCTTTTCTCACCACATTTCAAATCATAAAATATACTTTGCTTCAAACCAAAAGCTCAAATCTATTCAATGCAACATGCAATCTCATGACATCTCTACAAGCATAATCTCATGCTCTAAATCATGCATAAAAATAGTAGGAATTTATCAATCTCAAACCATGAGCATGTAAAAGCAATTTAGGGGAAAACACCACTTTAGAGAGACCAAATCAAACCATACTTACTTCCAGATTTAGGAAGGTGTTTCAAACCTCTCCTAAACCCCCAAACCTTGTATTTTTGTCCTCATGGACTTCTAAACCAATCGCACTCACCGATTTCGTTTCGCTTGCTTGCCGAAACGCTAATTAAGCTTCCGGATCAACTCCAAAAGTGTTCGAAGATGTCTCCCCTGTTTTAGACACATAAAAGCATAGGATTAATGCATCATCATGCATTAAAATCTTTAGCCAACACTCCAAAACTCGCTGCTCTACTTAAACCCAACATTTCGGCTACCAAACACAACTGAAATCACCTCCAAACTCTTCCAAAACATAACCTAGCCAATATCCATCACTTCTAAACATTTCTAAACATGAATTATCATCAAAAACAACCCTAAACTCGTCCTTATACCTCCAGCTATAACAGAACACCAAAAACACCTCAAAAACCTCCATTTTCATAAGCAAAAACTTACTAAACACAACCTATTCGGGATTGGATTGATAAAACCTCATTTCTAACATCATTTAACATCCAAAATACATTAGAAAACCATCTCAAAACAGAGCCCAATCAATTACAACGAAAATCCTCAAGATCTCTTCCAAAATCTTGTTTCTAACATTAAAACCATTCATAAATCTTTAATAAAGGATTGACAATTTGGGAATTGCAGTAAAGAACTGAGTATTTAGAGGAGAAGAACAATCTTACCTATAAAAGATGATTTCTCCTTTATTTGGGCAAATTTCCATGAAAATACAATGTACAAATCACAAGGATTTGTTGCAAGATTGATTAGGAATCCTTGAGTAATGAAAATATCATCAAATGAAGTGGAAAACAAAGTGAATTTTGCTGGAGAAAGAGTGTTTGGATGATAGGATTTTGAGAGAGAAAGAATTGACAGAAAATTTGAGAAAAGTAGTTATAAAAGTAAAAAGTAGTTAAACACCTTTCTTTTATTTAATTAAATCATTAATTAAATCACCCAAATTAAGGAAAAATCTGGAGAAAACATTTTGGGTAAATTAGCTCCTTAAAGATTCAAAGTTTCAATCCTTTACAAAACAGTCACTACTAAACTTTGCAAAAATCGCAATTTGGTCACTACAACGAAATGTAGTATTTCCAAACCTTATTTTGTAAAATTGATTTCACCACTCTCTTATATATATTAAATGAGGATTTTTAAATGTTTTCCTATATTTTCAAAGCATCCCAAACTAGGCTTTCCCTATAACTCTCTTTTATATTCAAACCGTTTCTCAGGCCGATCCAGTTCAAACCCTTAGCTTCTAAGCCCAAAATTGGGGTGTTACAAAGGGACACGACCACAAGAGTCACACACAGGATTGGGTGCATCGTGAATAAAGTCGCCTTGGATGTCGAGGGGTTGTGATTGTGTCGTAATCTCCATCCAAGTACCCTAACGATTGAGGCTAAGATCACAACGGTGGATGGATTAATCCACTCTTTTACAAGCATAAACAAAATGTCATTTCCACAAGCATAACATGCTTAACATCATATGCATTTATCATAAAAAACCAAGGATCGCTTACCTAGTACATCCTTAACACAATGACATTAAAATCCAGCATTAACCATGCTTAAAACATGCTTTAAAACAGTGATCAAAACCATAATTAACGCAAGTGCATGTTCATAAAAAACATAGCACATTTTCAAAAGAGACTTTCGAATCACTTACTCTTGAGCTTAGCTAAGTGTTTCAAACATGCTCCCAAGACCACGCTAAAAGCGTTACAAAGCTGGAAAATCCATTTCCACTCACCAATACGCGAAGCCTTGCTCGCCGACACGAAAATTACTCTTCTGGAGCCTCCAACAACGCCTTGTTTGCTCTCGAAACAAGATCCCATGTTTTCACAACATCAAAACAGAGATCTAAATGCATTAAAATGCATTTCAACACCATCAACAATTCACAAACTCGTTGCTCACCAAAACTACACCAATTTACCCATCTGAAACAACCAAAAACATAATTGATTGCTTCCCAAACCAATCCCAGCCAACATACATCACGTCCAAACCATTATAAACATCAAAACACATCTAATAAACAACCTAACCCATCCATATACCTCCAGCAAGCAAGATTCCCCCATTTCATCTCAAAAACCAACTTCAAACTAACAAGAAACTCAAGGATCTCAAGGATTTCGGGATCTATGTTATCAAAATTTCATTTTAACATATTAACCAACTTAAAGCTCAATTAAAATCAATCCATAACATAGCTTAACAAAAGAAGTCCGAAAATTAAGATTTCAACCATATTTTACAAGGTTTTGATCTCCAATCAAAACTATAATGAAAAATCAACCAAAAACAGTAATTAGAAGCCAAATATCTTGGGAATTTCAATAAAGAACTTTGATTAGAGGTTGAGAACGGGATTTACCTCCAATCCTTGCTTTCCTCAATGAATGACAAGTTTTCCTTAGCAAAATCTTGAAGAACTTGAAAGGAATTCTTGAAATTGATTAAGATATATTAAGAGAGTGTTTGGGAGAAAAGAATTCTAGAGAGAAATGAATGAAAATAGTGTTTGGCTGAAAATGAGGAGAAAATGGTAGTTACGTAATGAAATCTCACATTAACTACCCGTTTTAATTAATTAAAATAATAACCAATTAAAGCCATTTAATTAAAAGTATTTTAAAAACATGTCATATTAAGGAAATGTTAAATTTCCATAAAGCCCCCTAAAGATTCTAAGAATTTGGCTTCGCTTTTAAAAACCACATTTTCCACAGTTTTGAAATTTTACAATTTGCTCACTACTCGAAATGTCCCATTTCCGAAACTCTTTTTGTAAAATTGATTTGACCAACCTCTTAAACATATTTTTAGAGGATTTTATCAATTTTTATCACATTTTTATCATATCCCAATCCTTGATTACCTTAAATCACCTTACGTGATTCGAATTGTTCTCGGCCGGTACGGTCCGATGTCTAAAACATCTAGGCCCAAAACTAGGGCGTTACATTCCCTCTCTAAGCAATTATGCTTATGCTCTCCTTTCCAACAATGCAGATAAGTGAGCATTTGGGCAACAAAATAGACATGGATTTCACCCAAGACATCACTCAATTTACAAGTATGAGATTTGACATTTTTAATATGGTAGAAATTGCAATGGGGAGGGTACCTCGGTATTTGGGAGAGGATTGTTTAAACTCCCTGGTTTGGCAAGTGTGTTTTTCCTTTTAAGACTTGTATTGGGCATTTATATGTTGTTATGCTTTGCTTTATGGTTTTTGATACCCTATGTGGATTGCTGATAGGGTGCATGCCTCTAGAGTAGTCATGTTTTGCAATTCATGATGCTAGATACCTTTGATGATGCCTATGTGTTGGATAAATATGTGGTTGATGTTTATCTATGATTGCATGATGATTTGTGTTTATATAGTTTGTATTAAGGTGTTTTAATGTTGTTGCTTTAGTGCTGATCTGGTATGTGTTTCAAAACAGTAGCAGTTGTTTTGATATAGTTTGCATATTTGGTCTTAATGTTTCGGAACAATACTAGACCATTTCGAGACCTTTAGTTATAATTTGTACTCGTATCGAAACACGGGGTCATTTCGATACAACTTTGTTATGTCTGAATGCAGGGGAGGTTGTTGAGTTTTATGGTGCTTGATTCCTTCAACCGTTCTTGCTCGCCAAGTGGTAGAGAAGTGGAAACTTGGGTGATAGAGGTGTGGAAGCTAAAAAAATCAAACATAACAACCAAGCATAACATAGCATACAATAGAATATCGTATACATCATGCTTTATCTCATCCACAATCATCACACATCCTCAGCACATCATCATCATACAATCATAATTAACTTCCCACATGATCCGTAACAACCAAGCATGGCATAACACTAAGATTCAACAAAAAACATGGTTTTTGAAACAACATACCATTTAACATTGAATCGAACATCAAAACATACCAATTCCACTTACCATCTTCCTCAATTCTTTCGAAACCTGGCTATGATACCAACATATGTTACCCCATTAGCCTGGCCTAGACGCCCGACCCGAACTAAGAAGATTACACGGGGAAAACCGAAGTCAACTCGCTAAAGTCAACCTTGATTAATGACCCTTTTTTTCTTTTTATCTTCTCTAGATGCACATTAATATCCTAGATGTTCAACAAAGCAATTAGAAGAAAACGGCACAGTGATCAGAGTTCGATTAGGGGTTCAATTGTTAAAATTACACATTTAGGAACTAAACTATAATTTTCCAAAAATTACAGGGTCTATTCAGATTTTAAAGTTACCAATCCTTAATTAGTCATGTAACATGCCATCATGTCAAATTTCATCACAAACGGATCATCCAAACTCAACCAATTGCACTAACAATATTCAGGGACCAAAATGTAACATTTCAGGGCTTCGAATGATACGTTTAACTAAAAATAACGAAATGGTATCGGTACGCTTGTGCCCATATCGATACGCTTCCTTGCATATCGGTACGACCTTCAAACCTTTGCCTAGGCATATTGATACGCGGGCAACTCGTATTGATACCCCTGTACCGATTTGCCTGAAATTTGCTTTAGTGTATCGATACGCAAACCAGAAAATCACATTTCACGGCCCTCAAATCACATTTAATAACCTCTAAACATGTCCAAACCATTCACACAAGTTATAGCAAACATTCTAAACACTTATGCATCATCAAACATCCACAACATATGCACCAAGCATGGCAATTCATGTAGAGGCAATAACTACTCAAGCATGCCTTTAAACATACACCATAGCATAGCCAAAATACCAAATATAGGACCATAAACCATATAGAGACCAATTACAAGTCCAAAAACACACAACCAACATGCTCAAAGTGTTTAACACCACCAAACAAATCCATGAGAAGAAATCCCTCTCATTGCCTCTTATTACACTAAAGTGAAAGCACATACATTGCTTAGCTAAAATCACTTGGATTCCCCTTGCTCTCTTGCTGCCAAAAATGCTCAATTCTCTGCATTGATGAAACAAATGAGCATAAGCATAAAGCTTAGTGAGAACCGCTAACAACAAAGCATTCATCAATGCATTTTGAAAACCATATCATCATTATTTGTAAACATATGCCTTCCATTAAAACATGCACTTTAAAACATCATTTCCACTTTCAAAATCCACATGCTCATAGAATCATTAATTACAAGAGCAAAAACCTTTGCTCATGCTTAATCCAAGCATCATATTCATTCAAGCATATCACTCAAGCATCTCATGCTTAGTCAAATAAAAGTTCAACATTAACTCATTACATCCACATCATTATATTGGCTCGCAAGTGATCAATAACAACTCATATCAAAACCAACACAATTGACACAATCGGATACATAGATTACAAGCGTTGTCCCACACGCTTCATACACACTACCAGATTACACAATGTGGAGTTAAATGGCACAATCACAACCCCTCAACACCCATGATGGAGGTTAATGGCACAATCACAACACCTCATCATCACTCGTCGGTAGTTGTATAATACCACTAACGAGAGCACGGGACATAAACCATAAGATTAACACACGAGATTACACCATCCACCATTGTGATCTTAGCCTCAATCGTTAGGGTACTTGGATGGAGTTTACGGCACAATCACAACCCTCGACATCCAAGGCGACTTTATTCACGGTGCACACAATCCTATAGCCGGCTAACTATATTCGATTAAAGTAACCAAAACCATTTACCATCACTTGCCAATATAATCATTAATAATTATTAATTCACTGTTTTACAAGCATAAACCACAATGCTATTTTCACAAGCATTAACATGCTTAAAACCGTTTGCATAAATCATATAAACCCAAGGATCACTTACCATGTGCATCCTTAACAAAATGGCATTAAAAACCAGCATCATCAATGCTCAAATCATGCTTAAAAACAGTAATCAAACCACATTCAAATCAAGTGCATTTTAAACCAAAACATAGCACATTCCGAGAGAGACTTTTCGATTTACTTACTCTGGAGCTTAGCTAAGTGTTTCAAACTTACACTAAGCTCCCAAAACCACGCTCAAAGCGTTTCAAAGCTAGAAAATCCTTTTCCACGCACCGATACGCGAAACTTCGCTCGCTTACGCGAAGATCACTCGCCCGAAGCCTCCAAAAATGCTTCGCTTGCTTCCGGATCAAGATCCCCGGTTTTTAGAGCATCAAAACATAGAACCAAATGCATTAAAATGCATTTCAACACTAGAAACTAAACACAAACTCGTTGCCAGCAAAACTACACCAATTTACTCATTCAAAATATCCGAAAACTCAATCGATTGCTTCCTAAACCAAGCAAAAAAACATACATCACATCTAACCATTAATAAACATCAAAACACATCTAAAAACAACATAAACCCTTCCTTATACCTCCAGCAAGCAGATCACCATCAAACCACCTCAAAAACCCAACTAAAACTATCAAGAAACTCAAGGATCTCAAAGATTTCGGGATTTATATCATCAAAACTCTTTTCCAACATTATAATCAACTCAAAACTCAACTAGAATCAATCCAAAGTATAGCTCATCAACAACACTCCGAAAATCAAGATTTAAACCATTATTTTGCAAGATTTTGATCTTAAATCAAAACTATAATTAAAACACAGTTAAAAATAACAATTAGGAGTCAATAATCTGAGGGATTTCAATAAAGAACCTAGATTAGAGTTTGAGAATGAGATTTACCTCCAATCCTTGCCTTCCTTAAAGATTGACAAGTTTTTGCTTCACAAATCTTGAAGAAATTGAAGTGAATTCTTGGAAAAAGATGAGAAACTAAAGAGAGGGTGTTTGGGAGAAAACAAATATGGAGAAAAGGTTTGAGAAAATGGGTTTTGCTGAAAATGAGAATTGAAAGTTAGTTACGTGAAATAAAACCTCCTTATTTATCATTTTACTAATTAAAATAAAATCACTTTTAAATTAATTATATTAAAACTCTTTTAAAACACATGACAATTTAAGGGAATGTGTAATTACACAAAAGCTCCCTTAAGATTCTAAGATTTTGACTACTCTTTTGAAATTGCATTTTCCACAGTTCTAAAACTTTACATTTTGGTAACTACCCAAAATGTACCTCTTCCAAAACTCATTTTGTAAAATTGATTTGACAAACCTCTTAAACATAATTTTAGAAGATTTTAGCAATTTTTGTCATATTTTTATCCTTTCTCGATCCTTTATTTCCCTAAACCACCTAATACGATTCGAACTATTTCTGACCGGCCCAATCCGATGTTTAAAACATCTATGCCCAAAACATGGGCGTTACAATAGAGGGTGATCCTACGGATTACAGTTTCAGTGATGATGGTGTCTTGTGTTTTAAGGGCTGGGTAGTTATGCCAGAGGACGTTGAGTTGAGGCGCAAAATATTCCCTTTGCCATGCATGCTAGTAGTACTAAGATGTATCGGGGGTTGCGAGATGAGTACTACTTAGTGGGCTTGAAAAAGGATGTGGCGAAGTTTCTTAGCAAGTGTTTGGTTTGTCAGTTTTGAAAGTTGAACATCAGTTTACATCCGATTTGTTGCAGCCTTTGAAGATTCCGGAGTGGAAATGAGAGAGGATCACGATGGATTTTGTGTCAGGTTTGCCTTTGACACCGTCAAAGAAGAATTCCGTACGGGTGATCATGGAACGATTGCAGAAGTGTGCACATTTCTTGCTCGTGCATACTACGTTTACCCTGGATAAGCTGGCAGAGCTTTACATTGCAGAAGTTGTGTGGTTGCATGGTGTTCCTAAGTCTATAGTCTTCGATAGGGATTCGCGGTTCACGTCGAGGTTCTGGAAGTGTTTGCATCGAGCCTTGGGCACAAGGTTGAGCTTTAGCATGTCTTATCATCCTCAAACAGATGGTCAGTCGGAGCGGGTTATCCAGGTGTTGGAGGATATGCTCTCGTGTTGTGTGATCGATTTCCAAGGTTCGTGGGACAATTTATTGTCGTTGGTGGAGTTCGCCTATAATAATAGCTATCAGGCGAGCATACAATTGGCACCATACAAGGCTTTGTGTGGACGGAAGTGTCGTACACCCGTGTGTTGGGCAGAAGCATAGAAAAACTTGGTTTCTTTGCCGAATATGCTCAAGGGTACAACCGATAAGGTGAAGCTCATTTGTGGTCGTCTAAAGGATGCTTCGAACCGACAAAAATCTTACGTGGATTTGAAGCATAAGGAAATTGAGTTTGAGGTTTGTGAGAGGGTCTTTTTGAAAGTTTTGCCTTGGAAGAAGGTGATGAGGTTCATACAAAAGAGCAAGTTGAGCCCAAGGTTTATCGGACCTTATGAGGTGTTTGAGAGGATTGGCCATGTTACGTATAGATTGCGGTTACCGCCGAAGTTGGAGAAGATACATGATGTTTTCCATGTATCCATGCTTAGGATGTATCATTTGGATCATTCGCATGTGTTGCCGATTGAGGAAGTGGAGTTGAATCCAGATTTATCTTATGAGGAGGAACCGATAGAGGTTTTAGATTCGGATAGTAAGGTGCTTCGTGCAAAGACCATTAAATTCGTGAAAGTGCTTTGGAGACACTGAGGTGTCAAAGAAACGACTTAAGAAAGGAAGGAGGATATGAAAAAGTAGTTTCCCTATCTCTTTCCACAAGGTATATATGTTGGGTCTCTCTGTCCAAAAATCAAGAATAAGTTAGACTTAATGATTGAACTTTCCAATAGGTAAATCAAAATTGTCCCAATTGTTTTCAATTTTAATATTCAAAACTATTTTTAATTTTAATCTTCAGAAATTGTTTTCACTTTTAATCTTCAAAATCTGTTTTCAATTTTAATCTTCAAATTTTGTGTTTTGAATTTGTAATGTAGGTGCTGGCTTAGAAATGCTGGTGGTCAACAATACCAAGTTGAATGTCGATATGGTTACCAAGATGTTGTTAACATGCATGCATTGACTTGTACATGTTCCGATGGGAGTTAATTGGTATCTCATGCAATCATGTTGTTTTAGTGATGCTGATGTCTGAAGTTAGGCCTGAAGTACATGTTGATGAATGCTACAACAAGACAACACAAGAAAGGATATATTCAAAATTCATCAACCCAATTAGAGGACCAAATCAATTGACTCCTCAAGAAGGGTCTCTGCATATATTGCCCCCCGCCATTGAGAAGGCCACCTGGAGGACCTCGTAAATCTAGAAGAAAACAAGCTGATGAACATGCCACTACTTCCACAAAGTTGATTCGAAAACAAGTTGAAGTGCACTAAATATGGTAAACATGGTCATAACATGAAGAGTTGCAAGGGAGAAGTGGGTAGGAATAACATAAATGCTCAAATGGTAATATAATTTGCAACTTATTAGTTAGGTTATGCATTATTATTGTTTTCTTTATAACTGATACATTACTGTTTTATAGGTTTGCACAACAAGGAAACAATCTTCATTTGCTCGACCTTCAGCTAATCAACCCCCAACTCAACAATCTCAAACAGCAACCCAGCAACCTAGAACTAGACTTGTCTCATAACCATATCAACCAAGACAAAAGTTATCTGTAAATAGGAAGGAACCTGCAACCCAACAAGATTCAAAAAAAATCAATCAAGACAGTCAATTGGGTTCACTATTAGATGGATGTCAACCAACACTCAAGATAGCACCGGTACAACCTCAGGCATAACAACAAGCAATGTTACAAACACTATGGTGGACTAGTGCTATGAAATTGTCTTTTAACTTTTGTTTCCAGTAAATGCATAGGGTGTTTAACTATGAAAAATCAAGTAAATGTTGGTGGCCAACTTATTATTTTTGTATTTGCACAACACTCTTTTGTATTGACACATCTCATTTTGTGTAAACATTAATTGTAAATTGTATCTGAATGCAAATACAAAGATTATTATGATGCCAAACTAAAAATACATCACTATAATAGTTCGATTACAAAAGAAATTACATCCAACATGAATTTTGACTTCTAAACCCCTTAATTCTCATACACCTGTAGAAATTCCCCAAATTATAAAACCTTAAACTAGAAAGATGAAGTCAAAATCCAGAAACCTAATCAAACCTACATGAAAAACCAGAATGCCACCACACACATAGCCAAACAAGCAATCCAAAGCATTCGCTCTTTCTTTCTCCCCTGTTCCGTTTTTTTATTTTCTTCAACAATACAACAAGAACAACAACCAACACCATACTTGGAGCAGCTGAAAAATCTCCTACTTGGGTTACTATTCGTCCATAATTTTCTAAGATCAGCATCCACTCCACAATCACATTGAAGAATCTCGCTTGTTGAGTCCATCTTTCAAATTTTCTTGTCTTTTTTCTCTGAGAAATATGAAGATGAAGTTTAGAAGAAGAAGAAGACGAGTTTGTGGAATTTGGTCCTCTGATTAGGGTTTTAAAGGGAAATTTTATTTGATTTTTTATTTATTTCGTTGACCTTTAATGACATGGAAATATAGTGTAATAAAAAATAATATAATATTAACCCAGTCAGAACGTTAACGTCTAGCTAAGGCGTCCGTCAATTTTTTAACTGAACGGGACCAGTTTGTACGTAAAGATTAGTCAAGGGACCAATTTGTATGTTTTGATAGTCAGGGGACGCAAAAGATAATTAGATTATAGTCGGTGAACCATTTTTGTAGTTTACCCTTATTTTTATCACTTTCAGTTCATCCATTTTCTAAATAAAAAAAATTCAGCCAATGAAATGTTAACACGTCACAAAGATTTAAGAATTTGTTTTGATAAAGAAGAAGAAGAAGAAGAAGAAGAAGAAGAAGAAGAATATAGTCTAAGGACTGAAAAATACATAGATTATGTTTTTACTTGACCTAAAAATAGTTTAGGTACTGACATAAATAATTGTTTAAGTATTTGTTTTGACTACATTGTTGCTTTCAAAATTGAAAAGAAATATTTTTAAAAAATAATTCAACCTAATTAACAAAAATAGAGCCCATTTCCAACTTTTTTTGTGTAATTTCATTTTCTCGTCGTCTAATTATATATTTACATGTTAACTAATTAAGGATATTACTATTATTTTCGAGAATTACAACTAATAAAACAAACATAAGTTTTCAATTTTCGTTTTGAAGTTATAAGTACATTTCAATTTATATATATCCTAATAACAGCGAGTAAATTCAATAATTATATTGTATAATCGAACTAACAATCAAAATATATATAGAATCTAAATTAAACTAAAATAAATTTATACAAAACTTATATATAATGACACTGAACAAAATAAATTCAATGAGAAGCTACACAAATTATAAACTTGTAATTCTTAATTTATTAAACAAATTGATTCTTACTCGAAATTTATCTGATCAATGTAGATTGTTGAATGTATCGAACAGAAAAATTAGATTATTGAAATTTATTCGCGATTCATTAAAATGTTATGTACTCATTATATATATATATATTACAAATCATAAACCAAGCACGACAAATCAAAACGAGAAGGTGAAGGAGAATAGGGATGAGAATTGAAAGAACGTCCGAAGGAAAAACCCTGGAACGATAAAGATAAAAAAGGATAAGAAAATAAACGAGAAAGATATCTTAATGAAGAAAAATTTTATTGGATTATATGTTTTTAGTCTGTCTACAAATTACACAAACAGACCTCTTATAGTTGCCCAAGTCGGGAATCCAACTGCCTAACAACCCACAACAGACTAACTAATAAACATGGCCCATAATATAACAAACCCAAGTATGTTCTAGAAATGATACCATTATAGATACTCTATCATTTTTCCAGTTTTCTCATTTTCTAGAACTTCTTCTTTCGACAATATGCACAGGCGACAGCGCATAAAGCTGAATACTGAATGTGGTATCGCCTTGGTGAGAATATCATCAATTTGTTCAGAGGAAGGAAGGTAATTGACCATCAGTCGTCTGACAAGTACTTTTTCTCGCACAAAATGTAAGCCAATCTCAACATGCTTGATCCGAGCATGATGAGTCAGGTTGACAGAAATTGACACTGCAGAAGAATTATCACACCAAACAACCGGTTTGTGCACACACTGAACCTCAATTTCTTGTAACAATTGTTCAACCCAAAGAAATTCAGACACAGAGTTAGCAACACTGTTGTACTCTACTTTAGATGATGGCCTGGATACAACTGCTTGTTTTTTGGAACACCAAGTAATCAGATTTGGTCCAAGAAATATACAATAGCCAGATGTAGAGCCTCTATCATACACAGATGATGCCCAGTCAGCATCAGCATAACACACAAGCTGAAAGTCCTTAGCAGGTTGAAAGTATAATTTGTGATCAATTGTTCAGCATAGATAACGCAATATGCGTTTCACAGCTTTCCAATGACCAAGCAAGGGATTATTCATATGTTGACTCACCCTATTTACTGCAAAGGCAATATCAGGCCTAGTCAGACACACATATTACAAACCACCAATAATACTTCGATAAAAATGAGCATCAGCAAACATTTGATCACTATCAGTACATGGAGAAGTAGTGACAGTCATTGGAGTAGGTGTGGACTTGTAGCCAAGCATGTCAGCTCGCGCAAGAAGATCAGTGATGTACTTCTTTTCAGTAAGTATCATCCCTTGTCCACA